>CM057337.1:10183026-15183026 GCA_030015575.1 Agapanthus africanus
AGAAAAGACAGCTCACGGCCCGGGGACGCGTCCCAACGAAACCTTAGGAGGGAACTCACCTCGGGCGGCCCGGCAGTCCACTCCTGACCCGACCCGCTAGCTGGTCGGGACAAGAGTGGGGGGCTAATGATGATGCTCAATATTGGTGATCCCCAAGATCAGGACACGTGGCGGATGGCATGTCCCAGAAATCAGAAGAAAAGGCCCACAGAGGCCGACCCGGCCGCCCCTGTATCCGACCTGCAAGCACAAGCTAGCCTTCCTCGGGGCTCCCTGATGTTGATTGGCCTCCTCGGCCCCTCAGCTCGCACTGAGCTGCCACAAGACCAAGGCCCCTCGGTCCTCTCGCTCGTCCCCGAGCCCCCCGGCCGAGGCCGTCTTCCTCGGTCCTCCGACCAGCTCCACCGCTCACAGACGTAACCGCCGCTCACATTGATATGATATCGTTTTATTTAGAAAAGTTCATCAAAAATGGAATAAGAAGAAAACAAAAGTGTAACATACGAGGGAAAATCAATGTATTAACTTGGCCGATGCATTAAAACATAGGCCCACTTAGCAAAATTATATAGCTCTGGATGTAAGATGTCACTCAAGCGATCACCCTGAACCTCGGTCCCCCCTCCCCCCCAAAAAAATTCTAATTACAGATAATTCAGTACTAATGTCTACGTATCTTAGCCATAGTTAATACAAATAACAGTCATTAGAAGTTGAGAAAGAACAACGACTGATATGTGGAGTTACCAAGTTTCTGGTATTCAGCTTCACCCACTAGCAAACTTGACCAGTAGAGTGCTCCATTGACACATGTTATCGATATACCTACTTTATACGCCATGGATTTGTTAGGAAATTAGTCCCGGCACAAGCGGGAAATAAATACAATACGGAGCGATAAAATTAAATAACTGGCACAACAAATCAACAAATCAAGACACGGATTTGTTTTCGCAGTTCACCCAACACTGGCTACTTCTGCATCGTAGAGGCTCTCTACGATGTCCATTATATCTTTTGCACAGTTACCAATCACTCTCTACAAGTAACCTCACGATCTCTCTATAATCTCACGATTACAATATAAATCACTCACTAGTTTATCACCTCCACACTCTTTAATTGTGTGTGTATTATTTTCGGTGTTCTGTTCGCTTCTCTGAAGATTAGAAGAATATACATAAGAGAAAGAAGCATCATATGTCCTTTGATTTTTTCTCAAAAAATCAAAGCATTCCTATTCATGGCATCCCTTTTTGATTCATGCATTAGACAAGACATTAAAGTCCTTGGAATTTAACAGCGAGATATACTGGTAGGTTTGTATCTACTTCAATATGTGCATGTGTTTATTTTAGCATATCGCTTATACATATTAGTAGAGCCCTTAGGATCTTTGCTTGATTACCAGCGTTGTGATGGCAGTCACACTTGTGGGGGCTGGGTAATCTATAAGCACATTCTTATACAGGTCCCTAGTCGTAGGACTATCGAGACAGGGTATCGATACTCCGGAGTAGACTAGAGCATGCGCTTCTCATCCTAGCAGGGGAGATGGTCTGTCCCACAGCCATCAGTACGTCGTACTAAAGATAGTATGCGGGTGCTCGTTAGGTTACGAGTATACTGGACAGGACTCGTCGGGAACTGTTGGTTGGTATTATACCTATCGTCAGTTATCAGTTCCCAGGTGAAATGAGTACAGCTTAGTCCGCTGACTTGACACTGTCACTTCGCCTCGAGTGTGTTCCCACTGTACTTAGATTACTACCCTACCACGGCTCAAAGGAGTCGTGCAAACAGGTAGTAGTTGGGTGCAGTCCCGAAGCACTTGGAGGCAGTGACGGTTAGACATGATTCGTCTCTCCCGGTATTGGGGGTTGATATCGCGCTGTGTCTAGGAGAGCCATTACACAAGTAGTCCCTGGCCAGGGCAAGCGAGATATACTGGTAGGTTTTCAGTGTTATCTCAGGGTGTTTTGGGCTACACTCCGACACGACTTGTACCGCCATTAGGGGACTGACGTTTACCACCCCCCTAGGCCCGCCATGCGATATTCTCAGACAAACGGACCGGACTGTACGGAGATTGTCACATACAGGCTCAGTAGGAGTTCGGATGGGTTTACCTCATCGGCCTTCTTATCGACATCTACCAGGGGACCGTTGTTAATTGTATGTATGCCCTAGAGGCCAGTATTGTACAGATGATGTATATTATATTGGATGCTTGGACATATATAGAGATGACTTTCTTGCTCGATATAATAGTATGCTATCTGGTTGCACTTTATCTTAACATGTACACTTGTCTCTTTAAACTGTCTTAAAGTTACATGTTGGTAAAACCCTTAGGATGTGTACTTGACTACCTGGACTATGATGCAGATCATACTAGTGGGGACATGGTAGTCCATAGGTACATCCTTCAAGGTCCCTAGTCGTGGGTGTATCGAGACGGGGCATCGATATACCAGTGTAGACTAGCGTATACGCTTCTCGACCCATGAGATGGGCGATGGATGATCCCATATCCATTGGTGTTTGACATCAGAGATGGTATACGGGTGCTCAGTGGGGACTGGGTACACTGGACGGACTCACCGAGAACTCCCAGATGGTATTATACCTCACGTCAGATGGCAGTTCTCAGGTGACACTTGTACAGCTTAGTCTGTAGACCCGAGATCGTCATAGAGTCTTGTGTGATTCCCACTGTGCTTTGATCTCCACCTTACCACGTCCATGAGGGCATGCAAAACGGTGGTCTTTGGGTACAGTCCCGAGTCACATGGAGGCAATGAGTGATAGGAGGGGTTTCGTCTCTTACGGTAAGTGTTACTGGTTGGATTCACAGGAGTGTGAGCGGGCTAGCTCGTCGATCTTCTGATCGCTCAATACCCGGATGGCCGTTACGTTTAGCAGACCGCTTGCGGCTTATGGGTGCTTGATATGATCATCATCTGCTACCGGCGTATTGACGAGTCTTTAGAGTCCTACACAGGGGTTTCCTGGCTCAAGCGAAACGAAATAGGAGCGCATATGAGATATGTGCAGGACCGAGAATAATGCGTGTATGTGATACCGTATTTCATTCTCGCGATGAATGTTTCGATTGGTTGTATGCGATATAACCTAGTTATCGAATCAAGGATTGATTCGATAAGCCGATACATAGGATACTAGTCTGTTGTATGCGATATGACCGGATCGTTAAATCAAGTGTTGATTTAATGATTTAATGTATAATTATATATTTGATATATTACTTTGCATTAACTAGTATTGGTTCACTTTAAATGGATTTTCTCACTTGATGTGCAAGTTGTATATGTGATATACTTTTGTGCACATGTTTGTATCATGTTTGATGATACTTGCTCATTTGGTTAAGTGTAAAGAATTAAACCTTGGTTAAGTAAATGATTAGGGTTTTTATTTATTCATTCATTTATCTTTTTAATTTGGATTAAAAAAGAAATTGCAAAAGAAAACAAAATGGTTGCCATCATTCTTGAAGCTTGTTGAAGCTTCATGAAGCTTTGACCAAAGTGACCATTTTGTCTTCATGCTTAACCCTAACCATTCATCTAACCTTAGTCAATTCTCTACACCTAACCATGGTTCATATTATGATAAGTATTCATTTCTTTTGCATTTTTAATACAATACTTATCATATTCTATCTTGAGCTTCTTCTTCTTCTTCTTCAAGAAAAAGGTTTCCATCATCAATGGCTTCTTGAGTAAAAGTGTGAGAAATCCAATTCTAAAGTGAACCCACCTCCTATTTCTTCACCCTCTACCTCTTGCCAAGTAGTATAGGGTGTTTTCTTCACAAGTTTCACAACTTGGTGAAGTTGGAGCTTGATCTTGTGTAACCTCGACGTAGATCATCTTCGGCATCGTAGCCGACGACTGTTCCGCTCATTTCTCCGATAAAGCCGATGCGAGAGTCCGGGATTCGAGATGGACAGTGAGGGGACAACTACGTGGAGCTAAAGAAGTGGATAACCGGATCTACAAAGGTTGTAGTTTCCTACTTTTAGTTAAGATGTTAACTAGTTTCCTTTTTCGCCTAAAATTCTAGTTGACGATCCGTATTAGGGTTTCTCGGCACTCATAAAATTTGAAATTGGCATGGTTGATGCCTTGTGAGACCTCTAGAGCGTGCCTAGGAACCCTACAGTGGTATCAGAGCCTAGCTAGAGCCTTAGGCGATACTTAGACGATGTTTGAAACCCGATCGAAACCGAAACCCTAAAACCAAATCGCTCTCTGGACTTTTTCTAAAAACTGGGTTTTTTCCATATTAAAAATTCTTAAAAAATTCAGCAGGAAGTTATAAGAATTACGGTGCAAAATTGGACAAATGATGCCTCCAACCTGCGGCGGAACCGCGGCAGAAGCCTAGATTCTGCGGCGGTTCCGCGGCGACACGATGACGTCAGCCCTCCAAATTTGCACAATAATTCCTAATTTACAGTGCTGAGTTTTATGGGAATTTTTAATATTTATTCAAGAGTTGAATTTTCTGGGGTGTTTTGGGTGTTCGCTGATTCGATCGGATTATCAGACTTTATCTATGTGGCTTTCCGGATATTTTGGAATATGTTAAAAAGTTCGACCGGATGTAAATACCCAATCTTTCCCCTGCCGGAAAATATCCAAGTGTTGGATTTTTCTGTGGTTTAAGGACGTTCTGAGTAGTGCAAGTAACGCGATGGTCCCTCTAGAAGACAACAAACCTTAACTCGATTATGTGACCGTCTTGAACTGCCCTTTGAACCTTCGGGTTTGGGGCAGTACGGCGTGCCACATGTGAGGCGTTGGCTTGACCCTTCTACGGCTGGACCGTTGGTACTGAGGTATGAAGTGAATGTCTTTGAACCTATTTCATGTGTTGAACGGTTTCGGGAAAACTTGGGTGTTCGAATGTTCAATCGGAAAGTTTAATATTTTCTATTTATCCGGAATGGGATACAATAATTGGAATTCACAAACAGTTATGAGATAACTGGATGAATGTTATAAATCTAGCGGTTTAGTCTCACTTCATATTGAAAAGAGTTTTCGATAATGGGACTAAAATGCGGGGTTTATAATTGTTAGGCATGTGATGTCTAAGTATTTCATTTGATTAGGCATGCGATGTCTAATGAGGTTGTGGATTCCAACTGTTGTAGTTTTACACTTTTTTCTGTG
Source organism: Agapanthus africanus (assembly GCA_030015575.1). Lineage (NCBI taxonomy): Eukaryota > Viridiplantae > Streptophyta > Magnoliopsida > Asparagales > Amaryllidaceae > Agapanthus > Agapanthus africanus. The sequence continues at coordinate 10,188,231 of CM057337.1, forward strand.
ACCGTAAGTGTAATATGTGATATCGCCGGTTTCGTTGCTATATGTCAACGACAATTGGGATGCGCATATTTACTTACGTTGATGACATGTGATGTTATGTGTTGCTGGATATGTTATATTGGATTGTCGTGTTTGAATAGCCAGGGTTTTTATGTGAGATGAGTGTTTTTCATTTTCATTCATGTAAAAACTTGTATGTAATATTCTTTTATTGGGGCACTTCCAGGTTGCGGAAGATGTCACCCTTTGTATATTATTTACTTTTCCGCATTAGGATAGACCCAAGGAGGGAAGCACAAGTAACCGGGTTCTAGGGTCCAGTGGGAGACCATCTCGAGGAGTCGAGTCCGGGTCTCCTAACCCTAGAATTGGTAGGGTTGCTTGCCGCTCTCGTAGGGGTCTAGGGGTGTGGGATTGGCTATTCATCACGACCGTGGAATCCGTGTTTTATACTGGCTCGTATTGAAAACACGGACGTCCTGGTATATCCAATGTTTCATATGTTTCTTCTGCTGCGATATCTGTGATGTGATCATGTGATGTTCTGTGATAGATACAGTATATAGTATATATGATATATTATATAGACGTTACTTATGTTTTGCATCCGCACTAGTCTTGCCCTGCTCTGTCGTTAGTTACCTAACCTAACGGTGCACAAGGGGACATCCAGGCGAATACGGATGGCATAAGTGTACGTCGTATTTATCTGTGATGTTTAGGTGACTTAAATGATGGGACTTCATTAATGTGATTAATGAAAGAAAAGAAACCTAAGATGTTGTAGAATCAAATTTTAAACAAAACAGGTAGCTACAGTTCTTGCTTTGCATAGCGGTATATATGATATACCCTGCACCTTATTCGATGAGGAAAGGACCGAGATCCCTTCACCGGGAGTGACTCCTTTAGCAATAACTGGCAGATGCTACACACTCGGTTTGCTTTTGATTGTTTTTGAGTTTTGCTTTGCACAGCGATATATATGATATATCCTGCACCTCATTCGACGAGGAAAGGGCCGACGATCCCTTCACCGGGAGTGACCCCTTTAGCAAAACTAGAAAATCCTCAAAATCACTCCATTTCAAAACTTCATTTGATTCTACGACGATATCAAGTTCATTACGCAATAGGTTTTCAGAAAAACCTGTCGTAGCCCTCCGTCATTTCAGATAAGTTGCATATAGTATTCGTGCTACATTTGTTGACTTTCGTCAAGGTGTAGTGTGCGGTAGCTATATGCTGCTTATCTGCTGCATATGATGCGACTGGATTAGGGTAGTCGTACGGCTTTGTTGGCTTTCGTCAAGGGTCGTGCGGGTGGGTTTAATTCAGTCAAGAAATGTACGGGTTGAACTTGACTAGCGGGCTGTGGTTTGTTGGCTTTCGTCAAGGTCATAGCACGCTAGGGGCAAAACTATTATCGGGAATTTCAAGTGTTGAAATTTGCAATGAGATTGCATACCTTCTATGAGATAGTTGGATCCCGATACCCACTGCGAGTAAGAGTTACTCCTGTGAGAGTTTTACACATTGCAATTAGCTGATCGAGTAGGTGTCTAGAAAGGTGTCAACGGGGTTACGCCTCTGGGAAAATGAGGTTTACATTAATTAGGTTCGTGCGAAAGCACGGGGGACCTCCCTCAAAGTACCGACACTGGCCTGGCTGAAAGATTGTCGAACTTGTAGTGTGTAATTAATCCCGGCTAGTCTTTCCTTTCAGGGTTTGAAGGAAGATTTGATAAAAATCAGTGGGAGCCATCCTGATTAGATAAGATAATAACCAATCTGATCTTGCAAGAGCATACGCTAAAGTGTTTTCTTCTCTCTCTCTCCAGGTAGCGACCATTTCATGCCCTAATAAAGATAATAATGTATTGACCGAACCCGCATGTTATACTGTGCTGGGGAACGTTGGTTCCGTTCTTTCCTATAAGAGTTATAGGACTGAACAGGATATAGGGGAATACCAGGATTCCCATGCCACCCGAATGAAGAAAGTACATGATGATGCATTTTCTTCAGGTGTGTTCGTTACAGAGAACTGTTTCTCCATTTGCTCTACGTCCTGAGTATTAGATACCGGGTCAGGATCCCATATATGTAATCAGTTACATGGGCTTAGGAAAGGTAGAGAACTTGGAGAAGGTGATAAAGACATTAGAGTTGGAAATGGTGCAATTGTTGCAGCTAAGACTGTCGGGGAATATCACCTTGTATTACCAAGTGGTAATACATTGGCTCTGAACGAATGCTATTTCATGCCGAACCTGATATGCAACATTATATCGGTTTCTTTGTTGAGTAAAGAGGGATATAATTTTGTATTACAGGATAATGTTATGAACATTTTCCATAACCAAAAGTTGGTTGGATCAGGCACGCTGTGCAATGGCATTTATGTTCTAAATCAATCAACAGTTCTGAGCATAACAAACACACACAAGAGAAAGAGTTCAGAACTGAACGAATCCTTCTTGTGGCATTGTAGACTGGGTCACATCAATGTGACACGACTGGCTAAGTTGCATAAGGATGGATATTTGAAACCATTCGAATTTTCATCTTATGACACTTGCCAGTCATGTCTCAAAGGCAAGATGACCAAAACTCCGTTTACGGGACACGGAGAAAGAGTTACCGAACTCTTGGGACTGATACATAGTGATGTATGCGGTCCCATGTCTACACATGCCAGGGATGGTTCTTCATACTTCATTACATTCACTGACGATCTCTCAAGATACGGACATGTGTACTTGATAAGACACAAGTCTGAAGCTTTTGAGAAATTTAGAGAATATAAACAAGAAGTCGAGAACCAAACCGGAAAATGTATTAAAATCCTTCGATCTGATCGAGGAGGTGAATACTTAAGCAATGAATTCCTGGACTTCCTAAAAGAGAATGGGATTCTCTCTCAGCTGACTCCTCCATATACACCACAGCACAACGGTGTATCAGAACGGAGGAACTGCACCCTATTAGATATGGTGCGCTCTATGATGAGCACAGCTGAGTTACCTATTTCCTTCTGGGGGTATGCGTTTGAGACAGCCATACATCTATTGAATATGGTCCCCACCAAATCAGTGCCTACCACTCCATATGAGATATGGAAAGGGAAGAGACCATGTCTTAACTATGTTAAGATATGGGGTTGTCCAGCCTATGTCAAACAACAAAATCTGGACAAACTCGAGGCACGGTCTGTTCTATGCAAATTTATAGGATATCCCAAAAATTCACAAGGGTATATTTTCTACCACCCTGAGGAACAAAGAGTGTTTGTTTCTCGGCATGCCACCTTTTTAGAAAAGGAATTTCTTGAAAAAGAGATTAGTGGTCATGAGGTAGAACTGGAAGAGGTTCCAGCTACAGAAGCTACAACAGAAGATCTGGTGGAACCAGAGGATTCAGTAGTACCCGACGAACCCCAGCCTCTCCGCCGATCTAGTAGGGTTCCTCGCCAACCTGAGAGATACTACGGTTTTCTCATGGATGGTGGGAGCGAGGATTGCATCATGGAGGATGATGACCCAACTAGTTTCGAGCAGGCCATCATGAGTAGGGACTCAGTGAAATGGCTGGATGCTATGCGGTCCGAGATGGAATCCATGTACACCAACAAAGTATGGACTTTGGAAGTTGCTCCTGAAGGGGTAAAACCCATCGGGAGCAAGTGGATCTTCAAAAAAAAACTTGGTGTAGATGGGAAAGTGGAGACTTTCAAAGCTAGACTTGTTGCAAAAGGTTTTCGTCAAAGACCAGGTGTGGACTATGACGAAACCTTTTCTCCAGTGGCTATGCTTAAATCCATCCGGATCATGCTTGCCATCGCTGCATATCATGACTACGAAATCTGGCAAATGGATGTTAAGACCGCCTTTCTAAATGGTGATTTAGAAGAGTGCGTGTACATGACTCAGCCAGAGGGCTTCATAGACAGTGGGAGCAGCGGGAAGGTGTGCAAGCTGCTTAAATCCATTTATGGATTAAAGCAAGCATCGCGGAGTTGGAACATCTACTTTGACGTTGTTATCAAAGAGTTTGATTTCGTCAAAAACCCAGATGAACCTTGTATCTACAAGAAGGTAGCAGAGAGTAAGGTGGTCTTCCTCGTATTGTACGTGGACGACATACTCTTGATAGGAAATGATATTCCTATGCTGCAATCGGTCAAGCTCTTCTTATCACAAAGATTCTCAATGAAAGATCTTGGTGATGCCTCCTGCATATTGGGAATAAGGATCTATAGAGATAGATCCAAACGGATATTGGGATTGTCCCAATCCAGGTACATTGACACCATACTAAAAAGGTTTAGTATGGAAGAATCCAAGCGTGGGAACTTGCCCACGATCTCTGGAGTCACTCTCTCCAAAGAGATGTCTCCCAAGACTGATTTGGAGAGAGCTCGCATGCAAGGGATACCCTATGCTTCGGCTGTAGGCTCTATCATGTACGCGATGCTATGTACCAGACCCGATGTAGCATACTCACTAAGTGTAGTGAGCAGGTATCAAGCTGATCCTGGAGAGAGTCACTGGACAGCTGTGAAGAGCATTCTCAAGTACTTGCGAAGGACTAAAGAGACGCTCTTGGTGTATGGTAACGGAGAACTCAAAGTGGAGTCCTTTACCGATTCGAGCTTCCAGAGTGATAAGGACGACTCTAAGTCGCAGTCGGGATTTGTCTTTACCCTTTACGGAGGGGCGGTTAGCTGGAAGAGTTCCAAGCAGGAAACCGTGGCAGACTCGACGATGGAGGCTGAATACATCGCTGCCAACGATGCTGCTAAAGAGGCTGTCTGGATCAAGAAGTTCATTATTGAACTTGGAGTGGTTCCATCCATTGAGCATCCAATACCTTTGTATTGCGATAACAATGGAGCAGTGGCTTTGGCCAAGGAACCTAGGTCCCATCAGCGATCCAGGCATATTCTGAGACGGTATCACCTGATCCGGGAGATAGTTGATCGCCGGGAGATCGAGGTCAGGAGGGTTGACACGAAGAACAACACGGCGGATCCACTCACGAAGGCCATTCCCCAAATACAGTTTGAGAGACTCTTCGGGATGCTCGGTATGCGATACTACAGCAGCTGGCCGTAGTGCAAGTGGGAGATTGTTAGTTGTATGTATGTCCTAGAGGCCAGTATTGTACAGATGATGTATATTATATTGGATGCTTGGACATATATAGAGATGACTTGCTCGATATGATAGTATGCTATCTGGTTGCACTTTATCTTAACATGTACACTTGTCTTTTTAAACTGTCTTAAAGTTACATGTTGGTAAAGCCCTTAGGATGTGTACTTGACTACCTGGACTATGATGCAGATCATACTAGTGGGGACATGGTAGTCCATAGGTACATCCTTCAAGGTCCCTAGTCGTGGGTGTATCGAGACGGGGCATCGATATACCAGTGTAGACTAGCGTATACGCTTCTCGACCCATGAGATGGGCGATGGATGATCCCATATCCATTGGTGTTTGACATCAGAGATGGTATACGGGTGCTCAGTGGAGACTGGGTACACTGGACGGACTCGCCGAGAACTCCCAGATGGTATTATACCTCACGTCAGATGGCAGTTCTCAGGTGACACTTGTACAGCTTAGTCTGTAGACCCGAGATCGTCATAGAGTCTTGTGTGATTCCCACTGTACTTTGATCTCCACCTTACCACGTCCATGAGGGCGTGCAAAACGGTGGTCTTTGGTACAGTCCCGAGTCACATGGAGGCAATGAGCGATAGAAGGGGTTTCGTCTCTTACGGTAAGTGTTACTGGTTGGATTCACAGGAGTGTGAGCGGGCTAGCTCGTCGATCTTCTGATCGCTCAATACCCGGATGGCCGTTACGTTTAGCAGACCGCTTGCGGCTTGTGGGTGCTTGATATGATCATCATCTGCTACCGGCGTATTGACGAGTCTTTAGAGTCCTACACAGGGGTTTCCTGGCTCAAGCGAAACGAAATAGGAGCGCATATGAGATATGTGAAGAACCGAGAATAATGCGTGTATGTGATACCGTATTTCATTCTCGCGATGAATGTTTCGATTGGTTGTATGCGATATAACCTAGTTATCGAATCAAGGATTGATTCGATAAGCCGATACATAGGATACTAGTCGGTTGTATGCGATATGACCGGATCGTTAAATCAAGTGTTGATTTAATGATTTAATGTATAATTATATATTTGATATATTACTTTGCATTAACTAGTATTGGTTCACTTTAAATGGATTTTCTCACTTGATGTGCAAGTTGTATATGTGATATACTTTTGTGCACATGTTTGTATCATGTTTGATGATACTTGCTCATTTGGTTAAGTGTAAAGAATTAAACCTTGGTTAAGTAAATGATTATGGTTTTTATTTATTCATTCATTTATCTTTTTAATTTGGATTAAAAAAGAAATTGCAAAAGAAAACAAAATGGTTGCTATCATTCTTGAAGCTTGTTGAAGCTTCATGAAGCTTTGACCAAAGTGACCATTTTGTCTTCATGCTTAACCCTAACCATTCATCTAACCTTAGTCAATTCTCTACACCTAACCATGGTTCATATTATGATAAGTATTCATTTCTTTTGCATTTTTAATACAATACTTATCATATTCTATCTTGAGCTTCTTCTTCTTCTTCAAGAAAAAGGTTGCCATCATCAATGGCTTCTTGAGTAAAAGTGTGAGAAATCCAATTCTAAAGTGAACCCACCTCCTATTTCTTCACCCTCTACCTCTTGCCAAGTAGTATAGGGTGTTTTCTTCACAAGTTTCACAACTTGGTGAAGTTGGAGCTTGATCTTGTGTAACCTCGACGTAGATCATCTTCGGCATCGTAGCCGACGACTGTTCCGCTCATTTCTCCGATGAAGCCGATGCGAGAGTCCGGGATTCGAGATGGACAGCGAGGGGACAACTACGTGGAGCTAAGGAAGTGGATAACCGGATCTACAAAGGTTGTAGTTTCCTACTTTTAGTTAAGATGTTAACTAGTTTCCTTTTTCGCCTAAAATTCTAGTTGACGATCCATATTAGGGTTTCTCGGCACTCATAAAATTTGAAATTGGCATGGTTGATGCCTTGTGAGACCTCTAGAGCGTGCCTAGAAACCCTACAACCGTTACGTACAGCTAGTGCCACTTGCGGTCTGTGGTTAAACCCACTGCCAGCGTAGTGTCGAGTCTTTAGAGTCCCACACAGAGAGTTTCTCTGCACTGAGCGAAACGTGTAGAGGCCGTATGGTTTTACGGCAGGGCCACGATCACTTACATGCACTTGTGTGCGTATGCTGTTCGGGCAGGCAATATTAGTGGGCTTTGGTTTAAGCCGGATCCTAGTATTGCGCGGATGGATTTGTTTTGTCTTCTGTACATTCGCATTCTACGGAATGCGGATGCGGGTGTGTATGCACAGTTTTGAGGAGGAGGTGAGGTGCCTCATTAGGGTTTTGACAGTTGATTCGGTCAAAACCATTTTGAGGCGGACTCATTAGGGTTTTGGCAGTTGGTTCGGTCAAAACCATTATGAGCCGGGGACATTATTTACTAATCTTTTTAGTGATAATTATGTGATGGCTAATTGCTTTGACCATTTGACCATACTTGACTTTGTTGACCGTTTGACCAAAGTTGACTTGGACCTTCATGAGAAGTCTAGAGTTTTCTTTGGTTTTCTTTTTATTTTTGAGTTATGAAAATGGTCAAATCATTAGTTGCCATCAACTTTATCATGAAAAGATTAGTCATGATGATGTTGGTGTATTATTGCAACCATAATGCTTTTTCTTTAGTTAACAATTCATTTCTCATTTTTCATTCTCTCTCTTGAAAAGAAATGAGAAAGCTCTATGGTTGTTCTCCTTCATCTTCCTCCTCTTGAAAAATTCCTTTGATCTCATGTGTTGAGAGAAAAAGGATCCAAATAGACAAACACTTCCATCTACCTCTTCTACACAACCTAGGATATCAAGACTAGCGATCTTGTTGCCCTAGTTGCCTCGGCTCGAGGTGGAGCTCGGAGCACAACTCTCGGGTGGATCGTCTTCGACTCAAGAAGGCCGCGGAGGTGACTAAGATCCGGATCGATCCTCGGAGCGTGGATGGACGAGCAGGACAGCGGAATGAAGACCCGAAGGACCGGTATCGTGAGGTATAATCTTTATGGCATAGTAGATAGAACCTCAAGTAGTTTGCTAGTTTGTAGTTTAGCAAAGATCCTTCTTTTAGTCCATATTGCCTTTGCGCCAAAAAATTGTTTTTCGCCGTTTCCGCTTCCCCGTAAGAACCGGGGTGAGCAACGTGGACTTACAACGTCGACCAGCGACACTCCGTACCGGGGAAACGTCTAACAACAACACTCCGTAACGGGGAAACGTCAAGCAGACACTCCGTCTCGGGGATACGTCAACCAACCGACACTCTGCCTCGGGGAAACGTCGACCAGCGACACTCCGTACTGGGGAAACGTCACAAACAGACACTCCATCTCGGGGAAACGTCTAACATAGACACTCCGTACCGGGGAAACGTCCGACAACGACACTCCGTAACGGGGAAACGTCAAGAAGACACTCCGTCTAGGGGAAACGTCCAACGCAGACACTCCGTGCCGGGGACACGTCAGCCAGCAGACACTCCGTGCCGGAGACACGTCAGCCAGCAGACACTCCGCCTCGGGGAAACGTCGACCAGCGACACTCCGTACTCGGGAAACTTCACAAACAGACACTCCGTCTCGGGGACACGTCAACCAGCGACACTCTGCATCGGGGAAACGTCCAACACAGACACTCCGTGCCGGGGACAAGTCGAACAGCGACACTCCGTGCCGGGGACAAGTCGATCAACGACACTCCGTGCCGGGGATAAGTCGAACATCAGCGACACTCCGTGTCGGGGACAAGTCGATCCGCGACACTCCGTGCCGGGGACAAGTCGAACATCAGCGTCACTTCGTGCCGGGGACAAGTCGATCCGCGACACTCCGTGCCGGGGATAAGTCGATCAGCGACACTCCGTGCCGGGGAAACGTCGACCAGCGACACTCCGTCGCGGGGAAACGTCGACCAGCAACACTCCGTGCCGGGGGCACGTCTACCAAATCACTCCGGGCCAGGGAAACGTCTACCACGGACACTCCACCTCGGAGACGCATCAAGCGTCGACCGTCCATATCGCAAAAAGGGCAGTGCAGGCTCCCTACAAATCGGGAACCAAATCGCTCCGGGCCAGGGAAAAGTCTACCACGGACACTCCGCCTCGGAGACGCATCAAGCGTCGACCGTCCATGTCGTAAAAAGGGCAGTGCAGGCTTCCTACAAAGCAGGAACCGAATCGCTCCGGGAGAGGGAAAAGTCTACCACGGACACTCCGTCTCGGAGACGCGTCAAGCGTCGACCGTCCATGTCGTAAAAAGAGCAGTGCATCCCAAAAAGTGGGAACCAAAGTAAGTCGCCTCCACGCAAAAGAAGATCCATCAATTTCATGCACACTACTCACATACGTGGTGTGCATTTATTGATGGGGGGCACTTTGTTGAAGTCGAAAACTGCACCCCGGTTGACCAAGTCAAAGTCAAAGTCAACCCCAAGCCAAACGGGTCCATGCCCAGATCGAGTCCGAACATGAAGCGGCCGGCCCTCCCCCATGCCAAAATATAGATCATGTAATAAATAATTTTTATGTAATTTTTTTATGCATGAATGAGCATAAAGCCCACCTTTTGTAAAGCCCATGACTTATGTAGAAAAAAAATGGCACATGAGCCATGGGATGACCAAAATGCCATTTTTGTAAAGCTCAAGGGGCTATATGTAAAGTGTATAGCCTATAAAGGAAATGATAATGAAAATATCCCAACAAATTTTTCTGTCTCCAAAAAATCCAGATCTGTGATCTTCTTCTTCAATGTTCTAAAACCTTCTTTTTTTCTTTTGAATTAAATCAAGAGTTTTACTTTTCTTTTTATAAAACAAAATAGTTTTTCACCACAAAACCCACAAAGGGGAACTTAGATCTGCCATCAGATATCAGAAAGGAGAGATTTTTAAAATCTCATACTTCTTGATCTTCAAGATCCGGCCAACAAAGGAAGAAGAAGGAGACCCATCTCCAGAAACCCCACTTTGGGGAAGAACTAGGGCTCAAGAGGAGAAGCCTTTCATCAGTTTCAAAACATCGTAGGAGTTTTAACTCCTCATATATATATATATATATATATATATATATATATATATAGAATAATAAGTGCTCCTTTCTGGGAGTACAACTCCTATTGCAGGGACCAAGTCGCTTTTGCCGCTCGAGCGCCCACGTGGGGCGCTAGCGCTCACGTGCTGACACGTGGTGCGCTAGCGCTAGCGCCCGAGCGCCCACGTGCTGACACGTGGTGCGCTAGCGCTCAAAGCGCTAGCGCTCAAAGCGGTAGCGCTCTTACGATCAGAGCGCTAGCGTCCAAAGCGCTAGTGCCCGAGGGCCTACGTGCTGACACGTGGGACGTTAGCGCTCAAAGCGTTTGCGCTCGAGCGTCCACGTGCTGACACGTGGTGCGCTAGCGCTCAAAGCGCTAACACCCAAAGCGCTGGCGCTTTTCCCACACATCTTTTGGATGCCCTTTCTTTTTTTATTTTATTTTATATATACATGTATATACACACACATACTCTACAACACTATCCCTCTCAAAAAAAAATTTGGGCCGGGCGCTGTCCCGCACCCCGCAAGGGGGCTGCTAGCCCCCTTGACCCCCAGCCCGTTATCCGGGTAGCGGGACCCCCGTAAAAACTCTGCGTGGCTCCCGATATGTCCAAGCCCCCTCCAAAACAAAACACACGTACACTGCATATTGGGTTCGCATGACCAGTTTAACCCGTTAATCGGAGGTTCTGTCGCTCCAAAGGCGAGGGGTAATTAACGGCAGTTTAGTCCGCGGCTGCCGGAGATTTGGATCTCCACAATCAATAAACACCTCCCTACCCTAGGTAGGGGGAATCTGTAATGCGCCTGACGAGCGCGCGCGTATTCCCATCTCAATGGGATGACGAAAAATACCCTACAACAGGCGTAACCGCCGCTCCGCAAATCTCGCCATGCGCAGATTCTCCGCCAGCAATATCTCACGTTCCACGCCATCACGATCCCCATTAACGGGCGATCCGATCTTTACGCGGGCGTGACGTCGGGAGCGTAACTGCCGGCGAGATTCTCGTGCCGGCTGCTGCCTGCTGCCGCCACTATATATACCCCCATCACAGAGGGGTCAAGTAAGTCATTTTTACTCCACTTAGCCGTTACTCTGCTCGGATCTCGTGCTAACTTAATTGTCGGAGGGTCCTCGATGGTACCAAACCACCCCGGGACTTCCTTGCAGGTACTCGGCACTAAACTACTCAAATCACCAATCTCCTCAAAACCCATTGAGACCCACACGCAACAGGAGATCACCTCCAAGATCCACCGGGAGATCGACGGTAGACAACATCTGACGGAGACCCGAAAAGGACCTCCATCAAGTCTCCACATACTCTAAGGTTCTTTGCAATCCTTATGAGCACATTTGGAGGAGCTTTTAACAAACCAAATGCAATGGCGAACCTCTCACTGTGACTACAGCGCAATGCCTTCTTCTCATCTTCCTCTGCATCTAGCAACACATATCTAGTGGAAGGCACATAGCCTGCATTTACTATTAGGTCACCTAATCTCTCCAACATCTTATAGATATCCTCAGACTCCAAATGTGACCTATCATGAGCACCAAACACATAAACCTTGTCATTGATCTCGGTCCAACTACAACCGGAATCTTTCGACAAATCTTTATTAATCATCAACTGCCTCACTTTTCCCATGTCATCCCTTCTCCCTGCTGAGGCATATAAATTAGATAGAATCACATAATTAGCTGCATTCTCTGGTTCCAGCTCAAAAGGCTTGTATGCTATTCTCTTGCCAATCTCTACATCACTTGGCAAGCTCCGAGGAGAGTTCCAAAGATGCTGGCAGTTGGCTTTATGCTCATTTTATTTATGAACTCTTCCGCTTCATCAATTATTTCTCCTCTCCCTAGCATGCTAACTACACAAGCATAATGTTGAACTCGAGGTACAATACCAAATTTCTGTAACGTAGTCTCGAAAATTTTCAAACCCTCATCAACAAGTCCGCCATGGCTGCAAGCAGAGAGGATTACAACCAAAGTGATGTAATTTGGCTTCAAGCCTAGGTGTTGCATTCTTCTAAACATTTCCAAGGCCAAATCAAACTTTCCATTCATAGACAATCCTTCAATCATCGAAGTCCAAAGAATAACATTCCTTTTCCCAAGCTAGAAAACACCTTCAAAGCACCATCTGGAGCTCCACAACTACAGTACATGGTAACAAGGGAAGAACCGACAATTAAATTAGACTCAAACCCATTTCGAATGACATAACCATGGATTGCTTGTCCTTTTCTCAAACTAGAAAAGAATCCACATGCAGGAAACAACGAAACAATGGTGATTTCATTCGGTTTAATACTATATTTAAACTGCATGCTAGAAAACAATGCCATAGCCTCAGAATACTTCTCTAACCAGGAATAAGAGCGGATTATAGAAGACCAAGAAACAGCATCTCTAAGATGCATCCTATCAAATACTTTCCTTGCCCTATCGATGTCTCCAACAGACCCATATGCATGAATAAGCGAATTCTCAACCGATAAACCGTTCGCATGCCCACATCTAACCAACAGCGAATGCAACTGGATCGTCAACTGGAGAAGACCCAATTTAGCAGAGGCTTTCAACAATGCCGAGAAAGTGAAGCCATCCGGTTCGACCCAAGTTCAAGCATTACCCAAAAGATCTTGAAACATTCACCTGGGAACCCATTTCTAACATATATCACTAATCATTGCAGTCCATGTATAGGTATCCAAATTCCTTTTAGGAATTCTATCAAACACCTCAGGGGCACCGTTAATTTGGCCACAGACGGAGCATAACTTAATGAGTTTAGGAAGCAAGTCTAGGTTTCTCTCGAACCCAGCTTGTTTAATTTGGGAATGCAGCTCTCTTCCTCGTTGGAGAGAGTGAGAGACTATGCAGGACTGGAGAAGGTTACTGAATTCCGAGGAGGTGATGGGTTTGAGTTGGTTTGTGGAAAATCTGACAGATTTGGGCTTTGGGGGAGGAGATAGAAAAACCATGAACGGTGAATGAATGCCATGGCTTTGAATTGCAAGGGTGTGGATAGATTAGTTTTTTGCATTTATACCCTCAGGAAACAATTACGACCACATTTGCTTCTCAATGTATAAAGTCTTTCTATTTTAAAAAAGAAAAGAGAAACAAAAAAGCTTTTAACTACAAGCATACAAAAAGGCAATTTTGCATATGCGAATTTTATAGGTCTTGAGGGCCTGTATGTAAATTAATGGTTTTATTGAGGTAAATTTGTAAGAGAAAATACTAATTTTATCATGCAAAAATGGTTATTACGGGTACTACACTGAAAACAGAGGTTGAATAATCTAAAATTACAAAAAATATCCTGCAGGAAGTGGATATTTTGTGGACTACTAATTTGCAAAACACGCGTTCAGATTTGAGATTTGTGGCGGTGAAAAGAGCGAGAGAGGGGAAAGAGGAAAAGACGATCGTACCCCTGAGAAGAGATGAGTATTGACGGCGCAGGCCCGATCGATGAGGCAATGCTCGAACTGCCCTAACGCCGCGCTAACGGAGTGCTCCGCCGTCCAACCCGTGCCGTCCGACACCATGTATATCGCCTTCCCCTCCCTCGGCGCCGCCGTCATCCCGCCGTCAACCTCTTCATCGTCATCATCATCAGATGCCGACGCCGGCGAGGCCTCGGCTACGAAAGAGGAAGAGGAAGGTGATGATGACGTGGATGAGGGCGATGGTGGGTTCGGGGACTGGTTGGTTTTGTTGCGGAGAGCGGGCCAATCGAGGCGGCGGCCAGAGCGGAGGGCGCGGGCCCGAGACCACCGGTTCAGCTGGTGGCTCGCCTTCTTCGGTCGAGGCGACGGTGAATCGGCGGAGGTATGGTCAGGGTTAGGGTTTTGATCGTAAGAGATTGAATTGGGTCTGGATTTGGATCTGAGGTTCTTCGATTGGAGCATGGAGACTGAGCAGCAGCGGAAATTGGTGAGTGACATTTTCTTCTTTTATTTTCCTTTTTTGCAAAATTAAATGATTTGTTTAATTGTTTTGTGATAAATGGGTAAAAAGAAGTGGGGAAAAAAAATCTGAAATTAATCGGTGAGCGGCGTCGCCGTGGCGTGTTGAGTATATGCGGTGGTCCTTCTGTGCAAGAGATAAAGATTGACTGGGCCGACACCTTTGACTACATTTTACGAGTTTTTGGCTAAATTTCTGCAAAATGATCCTTATATTCCTCTTTCCACTGAAGTCTTACCAAAAACTTGGTGAAATGATCAAATAAAGTGATTTTTCTGAACTTTAGGCGGTATTTTGTAGCATATTGAAGATATTACTTGAAATTTTAGATAGCTTGTATGATTTTGAAATACAGAAGAGTTATAGGATGTGATGGAGCTCATTTTTAGGCCTCCGTCAGATGTTGTCTTCCGTTGATCTCGCGGTGGAGTACCTGAAAAAAGTCCCGAGGTGGTTTGGTACCACCGAGGACCCTCCGACGCTCAAGTTAGTGATGAAATCTGAGCAGAGTAACGGCTTAAAGAGTAAAAAATGGCTTACTTGACTCCTCTGTGATGGGGGTTTATATAGCGGTGGAGCACGCAGCAGCGGGTGCGAGAATCTCGCCGGCAGTTACGCTTCCGACGTCATGCCCACGTAGAGAGCGGATCGCCCATTAATGGGGATCGTGATGGCATGGAACGTGGGACGTGGCTGGCGTAAAATCCGCGCATGGCGAGATTCGCAGAGCGGCGGTTACGCCTGAGAGTAGGTCAGAGGGCCGAGGAAGACGTCATCGGAGGGAGCTCGGGGACGAGCAAGGCCGCCGAGGAGTCTTGGTCCTGTGGTAGCTCGGGGGCGAGCTGAGAGGCCGAGGAGGCCAATTTGCAGAGGCCCCGAGGGGGGCCAGCTTGTGCTTGCAGGTCGGGCACGGGTTGGCCCGATCGGCCCCTGCGGGCCCTTTCTTCTGAGTTCTGGGACACGTCACCTGCCACGTGTCATGATCTTGGGGATCGCCAATATCGAGCACTATCATTAGCCCCTCCACTCTTGTCCCGACCAGCTAGTGGCCGGGTCAGGAGTGGACTGCCGGGCCTCCCGAGGTGAGATCCCTTCAATGTTTTCATCGGGGCGAGTCCTCGGGCCGTCGGTTGTCTTTTCCGCTAGCGAATCAAGACGAGATCTTTATACTTAAAGAAGGTGCGCCGGTTCATGCACTCTGCAGTCGAAGCGACGGTCCACATGTCGAGCGTCGATTAGCCGATGCGACGTGTGCAGGTCTGCGGTGTCTGATGGGACGCGGTCCAGCGCTGGGCTGCCACGTGGAACGATCGGATCCGCTGGGCTCGAGGAGCCGTTTCGGCGGGAAATGATGGGCGCCGTTGGATGAGGCCGTATGCGGCAATAAATATGGGTGGGGTTCGCCCTAGGGCCCTTTTTCATATTTTCCTCTCTCAAGCCTCAGCTGCTCGGCGCTCGTCTTCCCTCTTTCGTTTTCAATCTTTGAAGAATTTCTTTCCCAGGTTAGATGTCTTCTTCTGTAGAATCAGTAGACGTTGTAGGAGTAGATGCTAGGGTTTCTTTAGCTGTGTTTGAGTCTCCCCGGGGAGCAGGGGCTGGACCCTCTCCCCGGGGTCGTGAGGCGGGGGCCGCCTCCAGGGAGGAGGCAGAAGATGTGGCCCCCAGCACCCCGTGCTGGATGAGGCACGAGGACGAGCTCGCCAACGTTCGGGCTCGCCAACGTTCAGGCTCGCTTCCACATCCCCCGCGCTACACGCTTCGCCTGGCCAAGGAGGTAGAGAGGGCAGATCAGATACGGGGCAGGGAGATTGCCCTGTACTTGGAAGCTTTTAGGGGCGGAATGTGCCTGCCCTTCTCTCCTGAGGTCATCGCCGCTCTGAATTTCTTCGGTTTGGCCCCCGACCAGTTAGTGCCGAACTCGTGGAGGATTCTCCTCGGGTTCTTGATCCGCCTGAAGTTGCAGGCGGTTCCCTTCATCCTTTCCTTTCTCGATTCCTGCTTTGTCTTCAAGAGTCACCCCGGCGGTCGAACGGACGACCCGAGATGGGTTTATTTTACTTTTAGGAAGCGGCCGGGGGTCGCTGCCGGGACCGGGGTCGTGGCCTTGCCCTCCTCCATTCATGATTGGAAAAAGAAATTTTTCTTCGTTTCCTTTCCCGAGGGCGAGGACTGGACGGTGCCCACCAAGTGGCCGAGGGAGAAGTGTCTGCCGGGAACCTGTCCGATGACCCCGCCGCGGTGAGAGTGGCGTCGTGGGAGCCCATCCTTCGACATGACGTGCTACTGTCCGAGAGGGTTTTGAGCTGGGTCGGGTATAGCCCCATCGAGTTCGTTGGTAAGTTAGGCTTGTCTTTTGGGTTTACATTTTACTCGTGTTGCTGATCTGTTGGGTTTTTGTTTCATGCAGAATCCATGGACTTTGTCTTTCTCCGAGATGCTATGCGCCAGCCGAGACAGCCTACTAGGGCCGGGGGCGCCAGCTCTTCTCGGGTGCAGCCCGCCCCGCTCCTACTGCCCGGTGGCGGCGTCCCGAGGACGCTCGGTGGCGGATCCTGCCCCGGGCCCCAGCAGATCATCGGGTCGGAAGCGGTCCCTGATTCTGGAGGACACGGCCTCGGAAGAGAAGATCGGCTCCCCCTCGGAGCCGCTCAAGAAAAGTTCCAGGAGACCCTCCCGGGGTCGGTCTTCGCCGACCGTAGTGGAGGAAGGGGCTCCGGTTCGCGGTGTTGTCGGGGTTGTCGGTCGCGGACAGCCTCCTGCATGAAATAGAGACTTCGGCGGGGGGTCGAGTTCCTGGGGACCCTCAGGGCTCAGCTGGCGTCGATCGCCCAGGAGTCCGTGCAGGTAAGCCCCCAGTTCATTGTGAGATTCGGTGCCTCCCTCGTCTCTCTGATCTTTTTTGTCTTCCCAGGTTCTCCGGCACGTGCCCCTCGTCCTTCGCATGGAGATCGAGGTGGTAGCCCCAGCGTTGGAGGCGGCGGGCCAGCTCGCCTCGCTGCAAGAGAGCTCCAGGCGAGAGCAGGAGGCGATGTCGGCGAGGATCGCTGTCTTGGAGGGCGAGGTGGATGCCGGGAAGAGGGAGGTCGCCCGGCATCACGAGGCCGCCGTGATCGCCGAGGGCAAGCTCGAGAACTCCCAGGTGCTTGCCGGCAACCTGAAGAGGACGGTGAAGGCCCTCCAAAAGGAGCTGGGGGTAGCGGCTGAGGCGTTTAAGTCGGCTGAATCGAGGGCCGTGGCGAGCTATAAGGGGTCGAAGGATTTTTATGGCGACCTGGCCGTGGCCACGACTCGCATTTGGCACGACGCCCTCGATGCCGTTAAGTCTCGGATGCCGGGGTTCGACGACGCGGATCTTCGGGCCGAGTTCTCCCTCGTGGGCGCCGACGAGCAAGGGGAAGAAGTTCTCGGTGAGGAGGTGGCCGAGGACCTAGCGCCCCAAGTGGTGGAGGTCGAGGACCTCGAGGTCACGCCCGGCCCCGAGGTGTAGAGCCCCTGTTCTCCTATCTTCGTTTTGTTTTTCTTTTGAATTTTGTAAGGCTGGGGAGCCTAAAAAATACCCTTTGTAAAAAAAACTTGTCTTTGGCAGTAGTAATAAAGTTTTTCTTTAGCTCCATAGAATTGTGTTCTGCCGTCTGCTTGTGAAGAATGCTCGTGGAATATTTTTTGCCTGTACCGTTGTGCTTTATGTCAGGTTGGCCATCTGTCTAGCGACCGTCCGTCGAGTCGTCTGCAATCACTTGCCGACGAGCGCTTCTGAGGAGGTATCTTCCTGATCGTTTAGACTTGGACAGACCTGACGCTCCTCACTGGGGTCTCGGGTCCTCCACGGCCACGGAGCATCTCTGATTCCGAGCATTGGTCACCATCCGGGGGTGACCGGGCAGGGTAGGTGCCTCGTCACCTCTTGCAAAGGCTTTGTGCTTCCTAGCGTGGCGGTAGGGGAGTCGCCCACCGAGGATGGCCAAGCAGGGCAGCCGCCCGGTTGCCTCTTGCGAGGGCTTGAGTCTTTTAGCGTTTGAGGGGCTGTAAAAAGCCCACTAAGTATGTCCGGGCAACGGTCTCCTGGCGAGGGCTTTGACCTCTGGTGTCGTGGGTAGGCAACTACCAGCCCGGGATGAACGAGCGGGGTAGCCGCTTCTATCCCGGCGTCGCGGGTAGGAAGCTACCGGCCGGAGTTTTTGCCGAGCAGGGTAGCTGCTCGGTTGTCTCTTGCGAGGGCTTTGATCTTTCAGGACGGGGACCGGGCAGGGTTACTGCCCAGTGCCTCTTGGTGAGGACTTTGATCCTTGTAGGTTGTGGTAGGAAGCTACCAGCCGAGGATAGCCGGGCGAGGACCCGACTGCCTCTAGGAGGACTTTGGTCCTTGGCGCGGGAAGAGCTATGAGGCTGTAAGAAGCCTACCAAGGACTCTTGGCTGGGCAGGGTTACTGCCCGGTGCCTCTTGGCGAGGGCTTTTGTCCTGAAAGATAGCCGAGCGAGGGAACCTCGGGCTCAACTGCCTCTGAGAGGGCTTTTTGATCCCTGGCGTTGTGACAGGGAAGCTGCCTGCTGGGGATAGCCGAGCGAGGGAACCTCGGGCTCGACTGCCTCTGGGAGGGCTTTTTGATCCCCGGCGTTGTGGCAGGGAAGCTGCCCGCTGGGGATAGCTGAGCGAGGGAACCTCGGGCTCGATTGCCTCTGAGAGGGCTTTTTGATCCCCGGCGTTGTGGCAGGGAAGCTGCCCGCTGGGGATAGCCGAGCGAGGGAACCTCGGGCTCGACTGCCTCTGGGAGGGTTTTTTGATCCCCGGCGTTGTGGCAGGAAAGATGCCCGCTGGGGACGACCGAGCAGGGAAGCTGCTGGGCTGAATCTTGTCGTGGTGTGTCCCGACCGTTCAGCTGCAGGTGCGGGGAATGGGAACGGTCGGGGCAACGGTGCGTGTAGCCAGCCTATTGAATGCGGGGGAAGGCGAAGTGCAATTCGGTCGGCTTGAAAAACATCATAAATTGGGTTATAGTTGCCTGCGGATCAAGGGTCCCCACGAACATGCCCACTGCAGGAGCTTCTTCTATGTGTTGTTCGCATTTTGACCACAGGTTCCGCCACCGAATTGCATGCTGGACCCATGTCTCTCCTGGCTTCACTCTGGCATTGATCAATGCTGTGATCGGGGTGCGTTCGCTGGCGCTTGCAAAACGCTGGGTGAATAGTAACTCCATTTCTGTGAATGTTTTGATGGAGTCATTCGGAAGTTCCGAGTACCATTCAAATGTCGTCTCCGCTAAGCTGCCGACGAATTGGCGAAGCAGCAGTTTGTCGTCACCTCCAGTATTGCCGCAGAGAGCCCTGAACTGAGCGACGTGCTGATGGGGATTGCTCGTCCCCTTATACACATGAAATTTAGGGATCGTGTATCCTGGCGGGTACTTAATTTGATCGTACCAGCTTGGATAGGGTCGTCCAGTTCTGACGACTTGGCCCGCGGCTTCGCTTTCCTGATGAGCTCGTGTTTGTTAAGCTATGTAGTCATCAAGCGCGGCTTTCAAGATAGTCTCCTCCCTGGCTGCCGATAAAGCCGGAAGAGGGTTTGATATCTCCCCTCTGTCGTCTTCAATGATTATTGGGGGATCTTCAACTGGGGGGTCCGGCTGAATCATCATGCCTACCATATTTTGGAACAGGAGCGCCATTTGTTTTATGTTAGCTGCTTGTTCCGCGGCTTCTTTATCTTTCTTTTCGAGCATCCTTCGGAGGAACTCGGCGTCGGTTTTCTGCTCCTGGCGTTGATCCAACGATACTTCCGGACTTTCTTTCTGCCTAGTAAGTGCGACCATCTTTGTCAGCATCTCCTTGAGTTTCTGTTGTTGCTCCTGAGCCTTTGTTACGGACCGCGTAAGTGGTTGATAACCCACAGAAGCACGACTTTCCTATTTTCCGGGAGCCATGTAGACGGTGTGCATTACCATGCCCCCAGACTTGGGGCGTTTGGATTCAGTGCCTTTGAGATTTGTCGTAGACACGGGGATTTTCTTTGGCCTTCTCCTTTTATGGACGGTCGAAGTTGAGCGGGCTGTTGCAGACGATACTTTCCGTGGTACGACGGCGGGATGACCCTCCTCTTGCCAGGCCTTCATTTTCTTCGATTTGCGGGAGTAGTCTCTGTTGATTACAAAGTCTTGGACTCTTCGCCAGACCCTGTGGATTTTAGAGGACAGCCGCTGAGAGGGTTGTTCCGGATTTGCCTTTGTAACATTCTCCATAGGTGAAGGAGACTTTTTCAACACGGCAGTTGGAGAGTTCTTGCGCACCCTCCTGAGCGGCTCAAAACTGTTCCCAGTTGGAACAGCAGCATCAACTTCCACCATTGGAGCTGGTAGGGTAAGTCTAGAAGAGGAATTGCCCCCAGCTTTCCTCACTCGGCGCCAGTGACGACGTCGAGCATGTCGTGTAGCTGGGATTACCTCTATCATCGGAGTAGCTTCGTAATGCCCCCTGCTTTGAGGAGAGGCTGTTATTGGCGCCGGCCTGTCAAAAACTAACATCCGCTGGGAAGGAATGGTCAACCTGTCAAAGCCGACTTTCGAGTAGGGAAAGTTGTTTGGACGACTTCACCTACAGCAGGAGTTGGGATAGCCTTCTCCGGTATTGCGAGCCTCTTCGTGGGCCCATTTGAGCTTAGGCTCAGCCTGTCGAAGACTGAGGCGGTAGACTTGGACGACCCGTTAAGAGGGGCCGCGGTAATTGCAAGCCGATCGAAGACCGACTTCTTTGGAGCTTCCTGTGACAGCACTGGAGCGTTGAAGCTTATCGGTGGGAGCATGGTCCCGAAGAACAATCCAGTGGTGGCCTGTGTCACCTTTTCCACTGGCATGGCGAAGATGGAGGCCGCTTGGGGCCCATAGGTCACTCTTCCGGACGGGACGGAGCGGGAGTTGTTGTTGCAGTTGGTGCAGCTGGAAGTCATTGATCTTCTTTTCTCTGCACAGGAGCAAGACACCAAATCTTAGTATCTCGAATCCATATGCAACCATAGCAGACCGCGATTTGTTCGCGAAACACGACACATGAAGTGTGGAGTGGAAAGAGGAAAAGGTCCCACCGGGCGTGCCGGAATCTGTTCTCCGCCGAAAGACGTGACCGGGATGTTGAGGACGTCTGGCCTGAATTTTGGGGGCAGATGCTATTTGGTTTTATCCGTCCACCTCTCCGAAGATTCCAAATTGATTTATGGCACCGTGCATCGGAGGTTTAGACGGATGCGGCCGTTGTAGCAGACTTTATCAGATTCCCCATCGTTTGCGAGGGGTTTTTGATTGTAGGGACGCTCTTCCCTACAGGCGCAAGCCCGTGCAGTTAGTTACGTTACCGCGTAGCGATAACCATTTTCTCCTGCTCCAGATGTTCACTTCGTGTCGTGTGTGTTTGTTTTATTTTTGGTTGCCCGTGGATTGTATACAGAGACTAATTTGTGTTGTCACACGTAGGACGGGGATTAGTCCAAATCCGTATTTTCTTAGATTTGGGTTTGGTTTGATTTAAGGATCGTTAATCTTATTTGAGATTAAAATCAACTTAAATGTTTGTTAAGAATACATTAGTCTAATTTTAGACTAAGATCTACTTAACAAGGTTTTAGGATCATTTAGATCCGATGACAGAGCATTTGGGCTCTATCGTTTTAGTTTAGGGACATTACGGTCCATTGGGTTTAAGGACATCATAGTCTATAGAATTTAGTTTAGGGGCATTGCCGTCCATTGGGTTTAAGGACATCATAGTCCATAGAGTTTAGTTTAGGGACATTGCGGTCTATTGGGTTTAAGGACATCATAGTCTATAGAGTTTAGTTTAGGGACCTTGCGGTCCACATATCACCATTTTTGAGGTGAGGGTTTAGTTTAAGGACGTTGCAGTCCATAGTTAGTTTAAAGACATTACGGTCCAGAGCTTATTGGTTGTCGGGACCCACCACCTCTCTGAAGACGTTGAATAATTACAACGACATGTATCAGAGGTGTGGAAAGATGTACCCTTAAACCAAATTTCAGATCGAGGAATCATCAGTCATGAGCATGGAGGCTCGGTTTATTTAGAGATTTAATCGCAGGAAAGACTTAGCCAATCCGAGGTTGAAGTTGGTTCCTTAATATATTACAGCGATCACGTGCTCCCACGTGATACTTTGAGACAGTGTTAAACACTGGAATTTGAGAGTGCTCACGTGTCGCACGTGATGCTTTTAAAGGTGGTGCTGTTCGCTTGGTTTTATTCACCATCTTCATATAAATGTTACACTTTATCCTTGTGGCCATCATGTGTGAGCACGTGAGGCGCCTCAGAGTTAGACATTGTATCCTTGGGTTTTATTCCCTTTTCTTTATATAAGTGTTAAACACTTTATCCTTGTGGCCATCACGTGTGAGCACGTGAGACGCCTCAGAGTTAGACATTGTATCCTTGGGTTTTATTCCCTTTTCTTTATATAAGTGTTAAACACTTTATCCTTGTAGCCATCACGTGTGAGCACGTGAGGCGCCTCAGAGTTAGACATAGTATCCTTAGGTTTTATTCCCTTTTCTTTATATAAGTGTTAAACACTTTATCCTTGTGGCCATCACGTGTGAGCACGTGAGGCGCATCAGAGTTAGACATTGTTTCCTTGGGTTTATTCCCTTTTCTTCACATAAGTGTTAAACACTTTATTCTTGTGGCCATCACGTGTGAGCACGTGAGGCGCTTCAGAGTTAGACATTGTTTCCTTGGGTTTATTCTCTTTTCTTCATATAAGTGCTAAGCACTTTTAGAGGGCCACGTGGGATCACGTGAGGCGCCACAAAAATGGTAACTGTCTTTGGGATTTATACCCTTTCTTTTTTTATTTAAGTGCTTGTTCGGGAGTCACGTGGAGACATGTGACCTGCTCTCAGTTGTTCTCTTTTGTTCATCAAGGGTGCTCACGTGGGAGCACGTGATGTGCCATTATCATGTTGGGTGCTGATCTTTCTACGAGCATGGAGATCTTGAGTTTTGAGACTTTCAAGCCTATTGTTAAATAGGGTTAAACCCTAGTTTTACTAAAGAAATTAAATTCCTATATGTTCTTGTAAGAATTAAATTTTTTGAACTTAGTTCTTTCCCTTAGGTTTGCATCTACATAGCAGAACCTCCCCGATGAGAATTAAATTCTCAACTTGTGGGGAGATCTGCTTCTGCAGATCCCAATCAGAGGAAAAACTAAGTTCTTTTGGAAGAGTTAAACTCTTGTGAAGGCGAAGAAGAAGTAAGATGTTCTCTGTGTTTTGTTCCTTCTTACCTAGAGGTTCTTCTTTTCTTTGAGGAGATCTTCTTCTCTCTAGAGAATTAAATTCTCTTTTCTTTTTTGCTTACCAAGGGGGTTTTCTCTCTGTTTTCTGTATCTTTTTGAATTTGAAGTTTATGGGGGGTTCTTCTCTCTGTGTTTTTTCCCCTTTCCTCCTCTCCTTTCTCCTATTTATATGAGAAGAAAAAGAATCAATTTCTTAAGGGAATCCCTCATTGAGAGATCATAATTGATTTCATGATCTTTTAGATCAATCGGTGAATTTTATTCACCATTGGATTTTTAATCCAAAGGCTTTCTGTTTAACAGAGAAGATTTCTTGTTTGTTTAATAAGATTATGAATATCTTATTAGTTTTAATAAGATTAGAATTTTATTCTATCATATCTTTTTAGTTTAACAAGATCAGAAATATATTTTCTTAATATAGAATTTAATTATATCATATAGATATCTCGTTAGTTTAATAAGATTAGAATTTTATTCTAACATAGAATTTTGATCATATGAATATCTTGTTAATTTAATAAGATTAGAAAAATATTTTCCTATGATAGAACTTTATTCTACCAGATGATCACTGTTGGATTTTTGATCCAAAGGTCCTCTCTTTAACAGAGATCTTTTTAGTTTGAGAAAGATCGGGAAAATATTTCCCAAAATATAATTTAATTCTAGAATTTGATAGGAGCATTTTAAATTGGGGCGCTCACATACTGTGAGAGGCAAGAGAACATGTGACCCCCTTGCTGTGGGTTTTAGCCTGTTTATGTTCAGCCCTCATATGCTTTGCATATGAGCGCTCACGTGTTTTACACGTGAGGCCTGTTTGGCCATTTAAGTTTATTTTATTCAGCGCTCATATGTTTTACATATGAGCGCTCACGTGTTTAACACGTGATGCCTGTTTGGCCCTTAATTGTTTTATTCAGCGCTCATACGCTTTGCATATGAGCGCTCACGTGTTTTACATGTGAGGCCAAATTTTGAGGACTCCCCCCTTTTTTTATAAGGGAACAAGTAGCTTTTGGCCGAAAATTTTGGTGGGAACAGACTCGTAGAGAAAAAATACTTTTATGAGACCCTTACGGCTCATAAAACTGAAAAGCCTCAGATGAAAGGGGCCTAAACCTATCTTCTAAGCCGTCGTTCCCTAATGGGCATGGCAAATGATGATTCGCTCATGATACCATATTCTAGTGTAGCGATGCTGATACCAAACCAAAACCAAAATCTCCAAATTCTCTTGTGGAAAATGATGAATCGCTCTTGGTACTATTCCAGTGTAGCGATGCTGATGCCAAATAAAATCCAAATTTCAAGTTCCTCTCAAAATTCAAAAGTCCCGCCAAACAAGATGAAAATCAAATAAATCAAATCAAAATCCCACCGGCAGTGGTTCCAAGCTCAAAAGGCCTCGCAGAATGGACAAGAAATTCAAAACCAATCAGATCAACTGATTCAACCAAAGACCTCCTCGGCGGAATCAAGCCCTACCTTGGAAGAAAGTCAACTGATGACCTCCTTGGCGGAATCAAGCCCCACCTTGGAAGCAAGTCATTCAACGACCTCCCTGGCGGAATCAATCTCAATCTTAGAAGCAAGTCAACCAACGACCTTCCCAGCAGAATCAAGCTCCCCTCGAAAACAAGTCAAATCCTGACACCAAAGAAAGCGGAGCAAGTCAATTCAAATCCCGAAACTGCAAGAAGCGGAGAAATTCAAATTAAGCACTGATCGTGCAAGTCGCAAAAATGGCAGCATCGACTGTCCATATCGCTAAAAGGGCGACCGTCCAAGTCACAAAAATGGCAGCGTCGACCTTCACGTCATCAAAAGGGAACCAAACCAAATCAACCATCGACCGTCCAAGTCACAAAAATGGCAGTATCGACCGTACAAGTCACAAAAATGGTAGCATCGACCGTCCAAGTCGCAAAAATGGCAGCAGCAGCTGTCCAAGTCGCAAAAATGGCAGTATCGATTCTCCACGTCGCTAAAAGGGCAGTATCGACCTCCACGTCATCAAAAGGGAACCAAACCAAATCAATCTCCATATAGCACACGATCCATCAATTTCTTGCACACAACCCATATGCACGGTGTGCATTTATTGATGGGGGCATTTTGTTGGGGTCAAAAATTATACTCAATTGCTAAAATAAGAAATTAAATTCAAATTCAAAATCAAAAGCAAAATTAAAGTAAAAAATCTAAGCGGGCCCAAGCCCAAGCCTGAGCTAAGTGAGCCCGAGCCTGAGCCCAAGTCCAAGCATGAAGATGGACCGGCCAAAAGAGAAGAAGAAAGGAAAAGATTATATGCAATTTTTTTAATTAAATAGGCCAAAGCCAATTTTGTACAAGCCATGAGGTTAAATGTAAAATTTTTAAGCCTATAAAAAGCCCCCCAATGATGATTTGATAAATAATCTAGATCTTAATCTTGAATTCCAAAGAACAAAATCTTGAGTTTTGAGCTGCTCTTAATACGCAAGTCTTTCCTTCTCTCTTCCTCTTTTTTTTAAGTGCGCATGTCAGGAGGTTTTGAAAATTTTAAGTGTGCACGTCAGGAGGCTTTGAAAAAGGGAAAAGAGCCACTTTCGATCTTCAAAAGTCAAAATCTTGGTGTTTTTGGACTGTTGTTTCATTGGGTTTCAACCCTACTTGCACCGTGCTAGGTGCGCACCCCGTTGGGTGCACATCGAGTCAGGTGCGCACCGGTCCAGATGCACACCTCGCTATATGCGTACTTTTCTAAGTGTGCACCTTACTGGACCTTTTGGTCCATTCGGGACCCTTTGGTCCCCTTCACTCTCTCTCACCTTATCAAGTGTGCCCCTTTCTAGTTGCGTGTCTCGGCGGGTGCGCACTTGTCATGTGCGCCCCTTACTAGGTGCGCGTCTCGGTGGGTGCGCACTTGTCATGTGTGCCCCTTACTAGGTGCGCGTCTTGGCGGGTGCGCACTTGTTAGGTATGCCCCTAGCTAGACACGTACCTTACTAGGTGCGCGTTTTAGCAGGTGCGCATCTTACTACGCGTGCACCCCGCAAAGGCGTTGTCCCGCATCCCGCAAGAAAGCTGCTAGCCCTCTTGACCTCCAGCCCGCTATCCGGGTAGTGGGACCCCCGTAAAACTCTGCGAGGCCCCCGATAAGCCTGAAGTATCCTCAAACTTGTTCCCAAAAACAACACACACATATTGCATATTGAGTTTGTATGATCTGTTTGACTTGTTAATCGGAGGTTCTCTCGCTCCAAAAGTGAGGGGTAATTAACGGCAGCTTAGTCCGTAGCTACCGGAGATTCGGATCCCCATAATCATTAAACCCCAGCTTACCTTAGGCAGGGGGAATCTGTAATATACCTGACAAGCGATGCGCATTCCTATCTCAATAGGGTGACGGAAAAACACTCTACAGTTACTTAACTTATGGCAGGGCGAGGACAGGACTAGCTCGGATGCAAAACACACACACACACACACATAAACATTCGTCTCACATATGATATCAAGTAATATCACAGAAGCATCACAGCAAAAGCAAACACAGTATGGAAATGCGAATAATCTAGGAAAAGTGCATTTCAATGGAGCCAAATATGAAATGTAATTTTCCGGTCATGTGAATAGCCCGTAGTATCAGACCCTAGACCCCTACGAGTGCGGCATGACACCCACTAATCCCAGAAGTGAGGCAACCCCAATCAACAAAGTAAGTGGGCGCCCAGCACTTCCAAAATCCGGTGACTCGGGCACCCCTCCGCGGGTCAATCCTATACCCTCTACTTGTGCGGTGAATAATCCGCCAATTCCAGAGTCAGGCACCCCGGTCTCAACGCCATGAGATGGAGGCCCGTTACCCTATAGAACCTGGCTACTCGAGCACTCCGCCGCGGGGTAATCCTAGTACATGTAATGAAAACCTGAATGTACAACGGTGACTATGTCCGCAACCTAGACGTGCCCTAAAGAATAATACAAGCCGCGATGACGGAATTCCACATGTTGGATGCTCATCATGCAATAAAGAATATACATTATATCATAGATAATTACATCTAATACTATATACACCGGGCTATCCATCGCGACAATCCAACACAACCATAACCACTAAGCATCATCTATCACAGAACATGCAAACTTGCGAGTATCAATTCCATAACCCCGTCTAATTGATACGTATAGCAATTAGACGACGTTTTACCAAACTTCATGATACACGCAACCAGCGTAAAACCTATAACAATCGAATACCGCACACTTATAGCTAACACTTCAATTTTCCAAAACACTGAAAATCAAGCGTGCTAAAAACCGACAAAAATTCCATGCTAAAACCCACTCCGGGAATCCGAAATAAGCTCGGATTGATCCAAAACTTCGCGAAGGGCCCCGACACAAAATTAACATCGATCCGGAGGGCATTTAGGGGGTACCTACCCCCAAGGCCACCCAAAGGTAGACATTGGGGTTGGCAGACCCGAGCCTTGCCCACATGGGCAGGGCTCGGGTCCCTACCCCCAAAGCTACCTCAGGGTGGGCTCCTAGATCCCTTCGAGGCATCCCTGGGGTCCCCGCGGCTTCTCGGTCTAAATCGAGAGCCCGAGGGGAGTCAAAACATCAAAATTAGAATGAATTCTTCATTGGATTTTTGACAATTTTTGCGGAGCAAAAACCGACAAGATTCAAAAGTCGTATCTATCTAATTTAGGTGTTTGCGAGGCTCTAATACCATTGAAAGTTCTTAGAGCTCTCGCTGTTAACCTGCAGAAAATGCGGAATACAAAACGAAAATTTTGATGGCACTAGAAACTTAACACTAGAATCTACACCAAACTAGAAAACAACAAGAGGTAAAGATTTAACTACTCGGTTATGATTACAACCTTTGTAGTCGTATCTTTCGTCTTCAATAGCCCTTCGAGGCTCCATGATCGTGCTTGCAAGCCGGTCCTCCTTCGCCGAAGATGATCCAGCCGAGAGAACCATGTTCAAGCTTCAATTTCATCAATGAAGTAACTAAGGATCCTAGGAAGCTAATTTAGGATGCTTAGTGATGTATGTGGTGTTCTAGTATTTTTCTTTCTTTTTCTTTTCTTGATTCTCATCACATGAGAGGGTAGAAGATGAAGAATGAGCCATTTGAGGAGAGAGAAGCTAGAATGGTTGAATGAATAACTCATCACAAATTCAAGCATACAAATTTTCTTTTGTCAAAAGAATTTTCACAATTTTAGATTGCAACCATTCTTGAATAGTATAACCAAATGAATAAACATTTCATTTGGCCATACACTCCATCATTTCTCTCCTCCACCTCATTTCATAATTTCTTTAAAAAAAAAACCTAGAAATGAGGTGTCCTCCTTCTAGAAGTATTCTTGTATGAATACAAGAATACATCTCGGCAAATACATGTCCGTATTCGTATCAAAATACGAAAACCCAAGAGATAGAAAAATACAATGAACATAATACTAAAATATACATATCGAAATATATATATATGTAAATTATTAAATCAAAATTTGATTTAATAATCTGGCTTAATCCTAAATCAGCTAGTATTATCATCCGCCCGATTAAAGTCCGTGTGGGTAGCACACATACCTAATTGAAACCCTGCCCATATCAATGTATGACCACTACATCATTTTTCCTGAATCGGAAAAACCCTCTGTGCGGGACTTTAAAGACTCGTCAATACACTGGTAGTGGGTTTAACCACAAGCACGTCGGCAGCACGGCTGTATGTAACGGCTATCCAGGTATTGAGCGAAAGAAAGGCCGACGAGAAAACTCATCCGTACCCCTACTGAGCTTGTCTGTGACAATCTCCGTACATTCCGGTCTCTTCGTCTAAGATAATAGCATACCGAGTCTAGGGGGTGGATAACGTCAGACCCCTATTAACCCGATAAGTCATGCCGGTTTGAAACTTATTATCCACTGAGAAAGTACTGATATCACATCAGTAAATCTTATCCTCCTTGGCTAAGGATTTTATGGTGACAGCTGACCCAACACAGAGCGGCATCGACTCCCAGTACCGGGAGAGACGAATCCCTGATGATTGTTCACTGCCTCCATGTGGTTCGAGACTGTACCCAACTAAAACCTGTTTGCACCACTCCTTTGAGCCATGGTAGGGTAGTGATCAAAGTACAGTGGGAACTCACACGAGACAAATGAAAATCTCAGATCAAAGGACTAATCTGTACTCATGCCACAAGAGAACTTCCATCTGACGATAGGTATAATTCCATCTAGAAGTTCTCGGCGAATCCGTCCGGAGTACTTGAAAGTTCCTAGTGCCCTTACCGCTAATCCGCGGCCAACGCGGAATTCGAAAACAAAAATTTTCAAGGCACTAAAAACTTATACCTTAGAATCTAAACCAAACACCTAAATTAGCAAACATAAAAAGGTAGAAATCACAACTTTTGTAGAGTCTTCATTTGCTCCAATTGGGTTAGAGTCTAGCATGCTCTCAAGAGCTCCGGATCGCGCTTGCAAGCCGGTCCTCCTTCGCCGAAGATGATCCACCAGAGAGAACAAAGTTCAAGTTTCAACTTCATCAATGAAGTGACTAAAGATCCTAGGTTGCTAATCTAGGATACTTAATGATGTGTGTGAGTGTTCTAGCATTTTTCTTTCTCTTTATCTTCATAATTCTCAACATATGAGAGGGTTGAAGATGATGAAGAAGAAGAAGGAGCCATGGAAGAGAGAGGAGCAAGAATGGTAGAAATGAAAATCCTTTACAAATTCAAGCATATTTCAACACTTTTGTAAAAAAAAAAAATTCCATTTTAAAACTACAACCATACTTGAATAGTATTTGCAAATGAATTATAAATTTATTTGCCCATAGCCTCCACCATTTCACTTTTCTATCTCATCTCTTAATTTCTTTAAAAGAAAATCCTTGAAATGAGCTGTCCTTCTTTTAGAAGCGTCTTTGTATAATAATAAGAATACGCTCCCGCAAATACATGTCCGTATTCGTATCAAAATACGAATACCCAAGAGATAGAAAAATATAATGAACATAATACTATAATATACATATCGAAATATATATAAAAATTATTAAATCAAAACTTGATTTAATAATCCGGCTTAATCCTAAGCCGGCTAGTATTATCATCCGTCCGATTGAAGTCCATGTGGCTAGCACACATACTTAATCGGAACCCTGCACGTATCAATATACGGCTACCGCATCATTTTGCTTGAACTGGGAAAACCCTCTGTGTGGGACTCTAAATATTCGCCAATACGCTGACAATGGGTTTAACCTCAAGCACGTCAGCGGCACTAGCTGTACATAACGGCTACCCAGGTATTGAGCGAAAGGAAGGCCGACGAGCAAACTCATCCGTACCCCCACTGAGTCTGTATGTGACAATCTCTGTACAGTCAGATCTCTCCGTCTAAGATAATCGTATACCGGGTCTAGGGTGGATAACGTCAGACCCCTACTAACCCGATAAGTCGTGCCGGTTTGAAGCTCATCACCCACTGAAAAACTACTGATATCACATCAGTAAATCTCATTCATCTTGGCCAAGGATTTCTGGTGATGGCTGATCTAACATAGCGCGACATCGACTCCCAATACCGGGAAAGACGAATACCTGATGATTGTTCACTGCCTCCATATGGCTCGGGACTGTACTCAACTAAAACATGTTTGCACGACTCCTTTAAACCGTGGTAGGGTAGTAATCTAAGTACAGTGGGAACTCACATGAGACAAATGAAAATATCAGGTCAAAGGACTAACATGTACTCATGCCATAAGAGAACTTCCATCTGACAATAGGTATAATACCATCTAGAAGTTCTCAGTGAATCCGTCTGGTGTACTCACCTCCAGTGAGCACCTGTATACTATCTTAGGTGACTCAACATCAATGGCTTGTAAGACCGGCCACCGTCCCTCTCATAACCTACAAATGAGACCTTTCATTTCATCTTCTTTTTAACTCTCAAAATGAATGCATAATATGGTTATAGTTATGAATTATTATAATGACCATATTAATATTCTTTTATATGTTCTCTCCTTCATTGTTCATCCTCTTTCAAAAATTATTTCAAATCTTCATCCTTAAAACTCTCAAAGTTTCGGCGTCACCAGAGCTCACTTCGTCTCTAGGAATTCAAGACCGAAGTATAGTACCATTCACAAACTTCGTAAGTGTCATTTTATTTTTTTTTTCTTTCCTCTCAAAATCTCCATAGAGAATACTTTTAGAAACTAACTTGATTCTTGTCTTGGTTGCTCGAGTATAGGTGACCTATACTTGTTTTTGCAGGTAGAAATCGAATCGGTGAGCCGGCTGTTATACCCACTTACACAACCCGTAAGCCCCTTCTCTCTTTCTCTACCTCCATCTCTTTTTTTTATCTTTCTCTTGTCATATTGCTATGAACTGCTTCTCTTATTATATCATAGTCTCTAAATGAATAAAAATATTGCTACATATATAAATATTGGAAATACACCAAAACACACACATATAGTTATATAATTTTGATTATACTTGTGATTGCATCTTATTCAAGTTACGTTGTCGTCTAATTGTATTATAACTTTCCTCCATATTTTGCATATAGATTTACTATAATTAAGAATACAATAAACCTAGAGGAAAATGATATGGCATGATATACAGTCATATATAAGTTCTTAGGAAAATAAGTATTGTATCAGTTTTATCGCTATTAGCAATTCATATGTTAAGATTGCGGAGACCGATTATGATACATCGTTTTTCACTGTATTTTAAATTACTTTATTTAAATATTGTAAAAGAAATGAAGTTATAAATAAATATCATGGTTTCCTCATTCTCACATATGACATATCAATACTTTTACCTTTAAAATATTTTTTAGAAATTAACTTTTACTTCTGGAAATTTCAAGAAATTTATCTATGATTGAATATATTTTTATGTACACGCTGTAAAAATTTTAGATCGAATCGCTTAACGGTTTAGGAATTATATCGTTTTTATTTACTATTCGTAAAAACAGAAAACTGCATTTATCGGTCAACTTTTAGAATACATAACTTAGTCTATCAATATCCAAATTGAGCAAACTCAAATGTTTTGGACATTTACATAAAAGATCTAGATTTTCTTAGTTTTAAGTTTTTACTGAAAACCGACGTAAAATACAGAAAACTGCGTTACAATATTTAGTGACGGATCTGGACAGAATCTGTCCTGATTCACACATTGTTTTTAAATAGGACAAAACTCAAACTTCCAATATCCGTTCATGACAAACTTTAGATGTGTAGATGTACAATTGATAGAACTATAATTTCCTATATATTAGATTACTTAGAAATGCATGAAACAACCCGATATAGGTTTTGCAATATAACATATAGTTGCGGTCCAAAATTCTGAATTTCTGTTTTAAACGCTGATATTAGAATGATCATAACTAGAGTTTCAGAAGTCCAAATCATGCGAACCATAGTTGTTTGGATATGTACACCGAAAGACCTATAAGTTTCTAATAATCTTCATAACCTAAAACCTGATGGAAATTGACCCAAACTGTGTTTTAAAAATGTTTGACAGTGCCGAACAGATTCTGATTTGTTTTACACGACGATACGAAAACATGTATATCTCCCAAACCGATAGTCATATTTAGGCGAGACTGGAACTTACGTGTGCATAACACCTAAGCATATGTTTTCGTTTATATTCCGACTTCAATTGACTTGATTAACTAGTCGTACATATCACATATTTACAGCATTGTTTTTGGACGTTACTTGTATACTCATCTCATATCATGTTCTGTGATTGCTTATTTATTTTATCTATATGACTTATGATTAAACCATCACATACTAGAGTTGACTTGATCTTGAACTTGAACACTTAACTCGACTCGACCCAGAATTGCAACTGACATGACTCACATTCTACTTGACTTATTCGATTTCATTCTTCACCTTTTGCAATCTATAGTTTCGATCAGGACATGTTATAATCAACCAATCAAATCAACTAAAGTCGACATAACAGTTATAATCTATTATACTCGGAGTGTTTGGGATAGTTTCTTGTGTGAATCTAACGGAGTTTCAGAAGTCCCGTATTAACCTATTTTTTTCTATTTACTCGAATCTCAATCGGGTCAACTCCTCCACAGCTTAGAGTCCCGATACTAACACATGAAATGAGCCCGTATTTCCTTGCCCCTGAGGCCCCATTCTTGAGCTCATGAATACTTCTACGGTTGTGTTGACATTCACACTTAGAACTTAATATTAACATAGTGACCATATAGAGACCCATAGGACATAAACCCATGTTCAGTTCCACATGCTTTTTACTTGTCATTACATTACTTCATGTTCACTATACCTACACTACACGACCATGCTATACTTTTTTGCTATGCCCATGTTATATTGTCATACTTACATAGTTGTCATTAACATTACCATGTTATACTTGTTTATGTTTCATTTCCTTTCATACTATATCACATGCCATTTTGCATATTCATTTATATACATTTATATTCTACATTTCTTGGGGACTTACCGAGCGAAAGTTCACCGACGGGCATTCCACCCACTTCTTTTTATCCTTGAAATGTTCGTCAGGTAGTATTTAGACAGAGAAAATAGAAGCGGTCGAAAATAAGTACAACCGGTTCGCATCACAATTGGACGTCTAGTTCCATTCAGCCTTTTATTTCATTTCAGCTTATTTATGTATACCTCTTTGTTAAGACTTATCATGTTATCGTATCTTATATTCAGATATTTTGTCAACTGTGAATCTTGAATGTAATAAATCAGAGTTGGATTTCATTCTTTTGTTTATTCTTATTACTTTATGTTGCTTATAGACGCTTAGCGTATTTATTGTGGGAAATGGCCTTTTCGTAATAAATACAAAGCGGGCCTCGTCACGTTTCCTGCTCCCGTTTTTTGGGAAGCGGAGCATGACAACTGGATTTTGGTTAAGAATGTCTATATCGTTAATCAATGCAACTTACCTTATCCTCAACTGATAAAAATAAATGTTTAGAACACAATTTTCAAAATTTATATCTCGCTTTATAAAATAAATATACATATATTCAATTTTAAAAATTGGTGCATAACAACGGTTATTCAAAACTAAATATTTGCCGTAAGGCAAAACCGAGGTAATTTCCTCAAATATCACCAATTACAAAAAATTCTGATATTATCAATATACGGCCAGTACATCATTTTTCCTGAACTGGGAAAACCCTCTGTATGGGACTCTAAAGACTTGTCAATATACTGGCAGTAAGTTTAACCATAACCACGTCAACGGCACTGGCTGTACATCACGGTTACCCAGGTATTGAGCGAAAGGAAGGCTGACGAGCAAACTCATCCGTACCCCTACTGATCCGTCTATGACAATCTCCGTACAATCCAGTCTCTTTGTCTAAGATAATTGCATACCGGGTCTAGGGGGTGGATAACGTCAGACCCCTACTAACCCGATAAGTGGTGCCGGTCTGAAACTCATCACCAACCAAGAAACTACTAATATCACATTAGTAAATCTCATCCACCTTGACCAAGGATTTCTGGTGATGGCTGACCCAACACAACACGATATCGACTCCCAATACCGGGAGAGATGAATCCCTGACAATTGTTCACTTCCTCCATGTGGCTCGGGACTGTACCCAACTAAAACCTGTTTGCACGACTCTTTTGTGCCGTGGTAGGGTAGTAATCTAAGTACAGTGAGAACTCACACGAGACAAATGAAAATATCAGGTCAAAAGACTAACATGTACTCATGCCAAAAGAGAACTTCTATATGACGATAGATATGATACCATTTAGAAGTTCTCGGTGAGTCCGTTCGGTGTACTCACCTCCAGTGAGCACCTGTATACTATCTTAGATGATTCAACATCAATGGCTTGTGAGACCGGCCACCGCCCCTCGTCTGCTGGGAACTTACGCACACTAGCAAATTAGTTTTCGAAGATGGCAACATGGATTTCAAAAATTTCTAGTTTGCCAAATTCCCAAACCGAGAATCGAACTAAAAAAATAGAACTTGTATACAAAAACCTAGTGAGCTAAACTACTCTACTATGTGTAGAATACTCACATCCTTAAGTTTTCTTCAAATGCTCCGGATCGCGCTTGCAAGCCGGTCTTCCTTAGCCGAAAATGATCCACTTGAGAGAAACGATTCAGGCTCCAGTTTCGTCTAGCGAAGCAACCGGTGCTCCAAGGTCGCTAGCAATGGAGAGTGGTGATGTAGAAATTTGCCACTATCTTTTTCTCTCATTTCTTAAGCTCAAGTGAGCAACTAAAGAAGAAGGAGGAGGAGGAGGTGAGGAAAATATAGGCTTGAGCAACTCAAGAAAAACGAGCTAAGTCAAAAAAATGAAGAAGAGAGAATGGAATATAGAAAGGATGGCTCCATCATTTTTGAACCATACAAAAAATATCTCATATCATTTTACAATAAACAAATAATGGCTCATTCCTCTCTACATACCTCCAACCATGCTCATGCCACCTCATCCTCCACCTCATTTGCAAATGATTTTCTAAAAAGAAAATCATATAATGAAGTGTCCATCTTCTAGAAGATATTCCGTATAAATACGGAATACAACCTGGTATACGTATCGAAATACATATACGCGTATTCGTATAAAAATATGAATAGCCAAGAGAGAAAATGAATAGTGAACAATAATACTAGAATACATATATTAAAAATATATATAAATTATTAATTCAAAACTTGAATTAATAATCCGGCTTAACCCTAAGTCGCTAGTATTATCAACCGTCCGATCAAAATCTGTGTAGCATGTACACATATTTAATCGGACATCTGTATGTACCAACATACGTCATCTACATCATATCGCCTGAACCAGAAAAACCCTCTGTGTGGGACTCTAAAAACTCGTCAGTACGCTGGCGGTGGGTTTAACCACAAGCTCGTCTGTGGCACTAGTTGTACGTAATGGCTGCCCAGGTATTGAGTGAAAGGAAGGTCGACGAGCAAACCCATTTGTGCCCTTACTGAGCCTGTCTGTGACAATCTCTGTACATTCCGGTCTGTTCGTCTAAGAGTATCGCATATCGAGTCAAAGGGGTGGATAAAGTCAGACCCCTAATAACGAGATATTTCGTGTCAGTGTAAAGCCCATCATCCACTGAGAAACTACTGATCCATATCAGTGATTCTCTTCCACCTTAGCCAAGGATTTCTGGAGATGGCCACCCGTGCACAGCGCGATATCTACTCCCAATACCGGGAGAGACGAATCCCCAACGATCCGCTCACTGCCTCCATGTGGCTCGGGACTGTACCCCAACTAAAACATGTTTGCACGACTCCTTTGAGCCGTGGTAGGGTAGTAATCAAAGCACAATGGGAACTCACACGAGACAAATGACGATCTCAGGTCGACAGACTAACCTGTACTCATGTCACCTAAGAACTGCTATCTGACAATAGGTATAATACCATCTAGCATGTTCCCGGTGAGTCCGTCCAGTATAACTCATAACCCAATGAGCACCCGTATACTATCTTAGGTGACTAACTGACACCAATGACTTGTGAGACCGGCCACCGACCCTCGTCGGGGTCTCGAAAACTATACACTAGTCTATTCCGGAGTATCGATGCCCAGTCTTGATATTCCCTCGACTAGGGACATTTAAGGATGTGCTTATAGACCATCCAGCTCCCACGTATATGATCGCCATCATAATGCATGTAGTCAAGTAAGAATCCTATGGGCTCTATCAACATATAATAGTGATCTTTAATACCACATAATACATGTACATGATGATAGAAATAAACCAGATAGCATACTATCATCTCGAGTAAGACTGTTCTACCCGTATAGGTCATCCCTCAATCATCATAATCGCCTGTCTGCGATTACAATAATTGCCTTGAGGGCACTATACCCAACAATCTCCTGCTTGCACCTAAGGCTAATTATTGTGGTGTCGCATACGCACAGCCCGCATAATACCGAACACCCAACTTCTCTACTAATCAGTCTCGCAAAACTTGTTTGCGAAACTATCGCGTTCGAGAAATAGCCTCAGTGAGTGGATCCACTCCAATATTTCTATCTTTATCTCTTTATATCTCAATTTCGCGGAGAAAGACTATCTTCCAAAATGAGCGATACATGTATTAGAATTTGTCTGGATATCTGATGGGACCAAGTTCATAAATAAATTCCAAATCCAACAAACTTCTTAGACCGTATCTCCCACTGAATTTAATCAGTATCCTGCGCCATGCCTTCCTCTGTATTCAGTTGGACCACCTATCCAACATACTGCCCCTCAGAAGAGGGTAAACTTTAATTCTGACAGTCACTTTGTCATTCAGGTCATCTTGGAAGTCTGAAATGATAACTGCCTCCAGAAAGAGGCTGCCATTACCATATACCAAGAACATTCTCTTATATTTATAACTGCTTCCTAATGTTTCTCCAGGATTGGATTAATATATGTTTATTGCAGCTAGTGCAAATGCAATATCTAGTGTGGTACTTGACATCTCATGATTGACTCAATTTCCTAAGCAAGTGATATGTCAATCATGCAAATCCCTTTTCTCATCAGTCTAGAAGACGTCTCTTTAGAAAGGGTGACTCCATCACCTGTGGGTACACCACCACGCTAGGAGTCGTCTATTCTAAAACACTTTAGAATAGTGTCAAAGTACCCGAATTGGGACACTTCCCAAATCTAGATCTAAAACCATAGATCTAGTCACCAGAATCCCTGATATTTTGTCCAGATTCTATGTGGAGAAACACTTTATGACAACCACAGTATAACCGATCGTAGTATAGGAAGATCACTTCCTATCAGGAGTACGTCATCCAAATACCAGGACATCACTCCCTATTACCTTCTTACCAGGTCCATCTGTTATTTTGATGAAGTCAAACAGTATGACTGTCACATCAAAAATAGATGATCTATCTCTGCTATACTTGCTTTAGTCTATAAATAGACATAAGCTACTTGCCCACCACGCTTCCGCTGCTCCCACTGACTACAACAACCCTCTGGCAGAGTCATATACACATGCACTTCTAAAACTAATTTAGAATGATATTATAGTCATCTACCTGCCAGATCTCATAGTCTAGGACAACAGTAGTGGTAAGCTTGGGTCATCAAAACCTTCCCGTCACCGTCTTTGAGGAGACCGAAGTACCTCTCGGATGGCTGAGCTTACCCACCAAATCTGCGAAGTGGCTAATGGATTGTTGAATCCAATTGAATTTTTAAATTCTACTAAATTTTCAGTAACCGTTTGTAGTTTTGGAATGATTTTCAGTTCTACCATACTCCCACTAATGTTTTCTGAAAAGAATTCATTTTATTAAAACGGGCGGCGAGTTAAGAAAAATATAACTATTGATCTTCCAAATGGTAGAATGTTAACCCTCGTCAATGTTCGGGATAACCCACAAATTGCCATTACTGAAACGTGCCTTGAGTTTATCCGGATTCTGGTTTTAAGTATAAACCCGACAACTCCATATAGCTTAACATCGTTAAGGTATGAATCCATTCTATATCCAATATAGTAACAAAGTCACTAATTTAATTGGAACCAGATTCAAAATACATGCAGCCGTTTCCAGTGCATATCGACTAAATGGAAGAAAGCTAGGCAGCATTACTCATCAAAGAGCCCATCCACGGATGAGTAACCTGAGAGAGAAGTAAGTTCTCAAATATATTACTTACGACGGAATACCTAGTATAAGTATCTACATTTTCGATCATCTTGAAGAATACTGATACTTCAAACGTATGGTTCTCTACTTTATTCTTATACCTATAACTTCTTAAAATTTGGACCGTGTATTTCAACGAAATACTTGTCTAAAACTAGAGAAGTCATAAGTAAACAAAATATAGCACGAGTACCAACCCCCTTGTCCTAATGAACATCAGACAAAATACAATACTTTGTATAAATCTTCTGAGTTTAATAACTCAAACATTGTGCGATGTAAGTTGAAAACTGTGTTATGGTTAAGAAGAATTACACCGTTGTTGAACGCACCTTACCTAATCATCAACCGATATATATAAATGTCATAAACATAATTCCAAAAAATTATATCTCACTTTATAAAATAAACGTACAGATATATCAGTTTGAAATTGGTGCATAACAACAGATATTCAAAACCAAATATTTGTCATTGGGCAAAACCCAGGTGATTTCCTCAAATATCACCAATTACAAAGAATTCTGATATATTGAGGATCTAATCACCCAATTCCCAATATTCTACTCCCACTCAGTATCTGTAACGCCATACAGATGTGAGAATCAAGTCTGGTAAATATATACCCTAGAGTCAGAATCTAATTGGGAAAACAGTTTTCAATTAACACCGCACAGTAAAACTGAAATATGAAAATGTTTCAAATGGGTGGCCGGGTATTCCTAATAATGTCTCTTCCACCATCCAAATTCATGACAGTAGTCGCAATTTTCCTTGCTCTCACTGCAAAACCCTTTATATGTCTTTACTTTTTATCTTCTGTATACCAAACTTAGGCTAATTGGTTTTCTACTTTCCCTACCTTTCGGCACCTGCCTAAGGTTTGGAAGAAGACTATCCAATAAGCGTAATAGGTGTACTCTCCTAATACTAGGAGCTCTCGCAGCCTGAGAAAAGGTAAAGAGAAAAGACAACGGAATAATCCTATTCAATTTCTCCCAGAACCGGAATCCATTCTCGAACTGAAACAAGTTTCTTCGAGTTCGTATGTAACTATACGATGGAATATCCAAGTAATATGGATCTTCGTAATGATACGGAGTGTTCTGGAGAAATGCAAAGGGAAGTAGGAGTGGCAGGGCTATATGCGGCTTTGTCGTGAATCATGACAACCCAAAACCAAAATATGTAAGAAGGTTCGGTTAACTTGGTTCATTAGTTTTAGTTTAAGGTCAGGTCATGGTCGCTGCCAAAGAGAAAGAGAAAAGAAACACTCAGCGTACATTCTAACCTAGATTAGATTTATTAATCACTTTATCTAATCAGGATGGTTCCGACTGTTTCCTCAAATTCTCCTTCAAACCCTAATAGGAGAATTAGTTAGGATCATATGAAAATCACCCGAGGAGTAACAACCTACTCATCAGTGGGAATAGGGACCCAACTATCATCGTATGATAACTTGATGGAAGCCACTCAAGTCACCACACTCCAAAAAGTATGCGCATGCCTGGCAAGCTTCTTTTATGTTTGAAACTCTCGATATGGTTTTTACCCCTAGGACCCAAGGACCTTAACGAATAATCAACAAATCAAGGGTCCTAGTCAAGTTCAACCCGTCACTATCTTGATTGCGTTAAACCCACCCACACGATCTTTGACGAATGATCAACAAAGTCGTGCGACTGTCCTAACCAATCCACATATTCATACGACAGAAAAGCATTACAGCGCTACCGCACACTACGTCTCGGTGAATAGCAACGACAAACGTAGCATGAATACTAAGCAATACTAATCTGAAATGACGGAGGGCTACGGCTGGTTTTTGGAGAAAAACATTTAACGTAATGAACTTGATATCGTTGAAGGAACTCAAGCAGTTTTTGAAAAGGAGTGGTTTAAGCTCCACATTTTTTAAAACGAGTGGTTTTGTAGAAAACCATGGTTTTGAAGAAAACCGAGTAGTTTATAGTCACGTAAACTTTTACCAAAGAGATCACTCCTATGAAGGGATCTAGGCTCTTTCCTCATCTAATGATGTGCATGATATTCCTAAGCGAATACCATGATGCAAAGCAAAAGAATTGACTATAGTGAAGTTATTACACTGACGCAAACTTTTGCTTAAGAGGTCACTCCTCGTGAAGGGATCTAGGCTCTTGCCTCGTCGAATGAGGTGCTGGATATTCATAATCAAATACCGCTGTGCAAAGCAAAATGAAACGCCTGTAATGTCAGTTTTCAAAAATTGGTTCCAAAAACATCATTTAGGTTTGTTTTCCTTGCATTAATCAGAATTAATGCAGTTTCATCAATTAATTATATTATGCCAGAAAGAAACGAAAATAATCACGCACATATATACCATCCGCATTCGCCATAGCATCCCGGGTCTTCACCGTAAAATTACTCAACTTACGGCAGGGTGGGTAGCACGGATGCAAAATATATATAGAGTCTACTATATATATATATATAATATATATATATGAACATCCGTCTCACGCATGATATCAAGTAACATCACAGAAGCATCACAGCGGAAGCAAACATAATATGAAAATGCGGATAAACAAGGAAAAGTACATTTTAATGGAGCCAAATATGAAATTCAATTTCCCGATCGTGTGGATAGCCCGTAGTATCTGACCCTAGACCCCTACGAGTGCGGCAAGCCACCCGCCAATCCCAAAAGCGAGGCAATCCCAATCAACGAAGTGAGTGGGCCACCCAGCACTTCCGAAATCCAGTGACTTAGACATCCCTCCGCGGGTCAATCTTATATCCCCTACGAGTGCGGCGAATAGCTCACCAATTCTAGAGTAAAGCATCCCGGTCTCAACGCCATGAGATAGAGGCCCGTTGCCCTCTAGAACTCGGCTACTCGAGCACCCAGCCGTGGGGTAATCCTAGTGCATGTAATAAAAAACTGAATATACAACGGTAACTACGTC
Organism: Agapanthus africanus; assembly: GCA_030015575.1. NCBI lineage: Eukaryota > Viridiplantae > Streptophyta > Magnoliopsida > Asparagales > Amaryllidaceae > Agapanthus > Agapanthus africanus. Next base: position 10,230,504 of record CM057337.1, read on the forward strand.
CCCAATCCCTAAAGAATAATACAAGCCGCGATGACGGCAGTCCACAGGTCGGACGCTCGCCACGCAATATGAATTTACATTACATCACAGAGAACTACATTTAATACTACGTACAGCGGGGTATCTATCGCGACAAATCCAACATAACCATAATCACAGAGCAACACAGAATATCAACGTGAATATCATGTTCGTAAACCCGTCTAATTGTGCATATAGCAACCATTCGGATTATATCGCGATATGATATTCACGGTCGCAGAAACAAATGCTCAGAAAAACACAAATTTGAAATTTCGACCGATTAAAACTTTCCGCGTTGGCCCCCAAAGTACAAACCAGTACACAAACAAATCTGGAACAAAACCAAATATCCCCAAAATCATATTTCCATGAATTAAAGCCCCAGAAAAAATTTGGGGTACTGTAGCTAAAATTGTACCGCGGTTCAACGGTTAAATGGCGCAATTGACTTCTGTTCCGTGGTCGAATTTTGGACTTAAGTGCCCAAATTTTATTCTTACCTCTAGTTTTGCCTGCACTTAATTTTAATGCAAACATAAATTTTTTTTGAACAACTTTGAAATCCGAACAGCAAGCAATATTTTTGGAAATACGAATCAGAAAATTCCGTCGATCGAAATTCTAAATTAGTGCAAACAAGTATAACTTTTAGCATGTCTCTGATACCGCTGCTGGAAACTTAGGCACACTAGCAAACTAGTTTTCGAAGATGGCAACATGGATTTCAAAAATTTCTAGTTTGCCAAAATTCTCAAACCAAGAATCGAACTAAAGAGCTAGAACTTGTATACAAAAACCTAGTGAGCTAAACTAATCTACTATGTGTAGAATACTCACATCCTCAAACTTTCTTCAAGTGCTCCGAATCGCGCTTGCAAGCTGGTCCTTTTTAGCCGAAGATAATCCACCTGAGGGAAACGATCCAGGCTCCAGCTTCGCCTAGCGAAGCAACCGACGCTCTAAAGTCGCTTGTAATGGAGAGTGGGGATGTAGGAATTTTCCACTATCTTTTTCTCTCATTTCTTAAGCTCAAGTGAGCAACTAAAAAAGAAGAAGGAGGATATAAAGAAAACATAGGTTTGAGCAACTCAAGAAAAATGAGCTAAGTCAAAAAAATTGAAGAAGAGAAAGAATGGAATAGAGAAAGAATGGCTCCATCATTTTTGAACCATACAAAAAATATCTCATATCATTTTACTATAAATAAATAATGACCCATTCCTCTCTACATATCACCAACCATGCTCATGCCACCTCACCCTCCACCTCATTTGCAAATGATTTTCTAAAAAGAAAATCATATAATAGGGCGTCCATCTTCTAGAAATATTCCGTATAAATACGGAATACAACCCGGTATACGTATCGAAATACATATACGCGTATTCGTATAAAAATACGAATAGCCAAGAGAGAAATTAAATAGTGAACAATAATACTAGAATACATATATTAAATATATATATATATATATATATATATATATATTATTAATTCAAAACTTGATTTAATAATCCGGCTTAATCCTAAACCGTTAGTATTATCAACCGTCCGATCAAAATTTGTGTAGCATGTACACATGTTTAATCGGACACCTGTATGTACCAACATACGTCATCTACATCATATCGCCTGAACCGGAAAAACCTTCTGTGTGGGACTCTAAAGACTCATCAATACACTGGCAGTGGGTTTAACCACAAGCACGTCAGCGGCACTAGCTATACGTAATGACTGCCTAGGTATTGAGCGAAAGGAAGGCCCACGAGCAAACTCATCCATACCCCTACTGAGCCTGTCTGTGACAATTTCTGTACAGTCCGGTCTGTTCGTCTAAGAGTATCGCATATCGGGTCAAGGGGGTGGTTAAAGTCAGACCCCTAATAACACGATATTTCGTGTTGGTGTGAAGCCCATCACCCACCGAGAAACTACTGATCCAAATCAGTAATTCTCGTCCATCTTGACCAAGGATTTCTGGTGATGGCCACCCGTGTACATCACGACATCTACCCCCAATATTGGGAGAGACAAATCCCCAATGATCCGCTCACTACCTCCATGTGGCTCGGGACTGTACCCAAGTAAAACCTGTTTGCACGACTCCTTTGAGCCGTGGTAGGGTAGTAATCAAAGCATAGTGGGAACTCACACGAGACAAATGACTATCTCAGGTCGACAGACAAACCTGTACTCATGTCACCTGAGAACTGTATCTGACAATAGGTATAATACCATCTAGTATGTTCCCGGCTTGTCCGTCCAATGTAACTCATAACCCAATGAGCACATGTATACTATCTTGAGTGACTAACTGACACCAATAGCTTGTGAGACTGGCCACCGCCCCTCGTCGGGGTCTCAAAAAGTATACACTAGTCTACTCTGAAATATCGATACTCAGTCTCGATACTCTCTCGACTAGGCACATTTAAAAATGTGCTTATAGACCACCCAGCTCCTACATATATGATCGTCATCATAATGCTGGTAGTCAAGCAAGAATCCTATGAGCTCTATCAACATGTAATAGTAATATGTAATACCACATAATACATGTACATGATGATAGAGACAGACCAGATAGCATACTATCATCTCAAGTAAGACTGTTCTACCCGTATAGGTCCTCCCTCAATCATCATAATCACCTGCCTGTGATTACAATAATTGTGTAACAACTCCAATTTTTGAATACCTAAATTTGAATTAAATTTGAAGTATACTTGGAGTATTAATGTTGCTGATAACACTTTAAGTATCTATCTCTCTACAATAATTACAAGAAGGAGCTTGTAGCTCATTGGTAATACCTTGCACTGCTGAACCAAGCCACCAGAGTTCGAATCCCATGCCCCACATTATTTTTAGTTTATTCTTCTTTAAAATTTCTTGGAAGCCCAAAAGTCCACAGGCCATAACTCCCAAATATTGAACTGAACTCAAAAAATTGAAGTATGCCATAACCTTAGTCAGAAGACCCCACACCCGACCATGGCCGAACTCGGCCGGCCGGCCGAATCGGCCGGCGCCGGCGGCCGGAGTTGGGCCGATGGCCGGGGTCCCAACACAAAAATTGTCGCTTTTGGTATTCCTAAACCCCATGTTAACTCCAATTTATGGGATCGGTTTTTAAATGTTAATTACACCCAATTCAATACAAATTTTAATGATTTTTCTTAAATTTTTACAAATTTTTTTTAAATAAATAAAACCCTTCACCTACCCTACCCTAGCTACCCTATAAATAGATCTCTACCCCCTACCTTCTCATTCCAAAACCATAGAATTACTCTCTTGAAATTTCCACAAGAAAAGTGTGTTTTGAAACCGAGTTCACAGCGAAGCGCTGACGGATTCCGGCGACGTTCTTTGAAGCAACCGGCGACGAAACCACACTTCAGCCTTCTCCCTAGTTCCTCTTTACTCTTTAGAAGAGTTTGAAACCCGTAAGTCCCAATCTTCTCTCTTTTCTATTTCTAAAAATACGACTTTTTAGAACCCGACGGAAATCGGAACAAACCGATTTCCGATTCGGTTTTTCTACAAAATCCCACTTGTCACCTAATCAATAATACCTAAACATATCCATGATGACTATTAATCACATAGAAACCAATTTAAACAAAGTTCCACACATGAAATGATAACGTTTTCAAATACCGTATTCTTACACTTAAATACCCTTATGTTTAATTTAACATGTTTAACCTCTAAATTTCACTAAACCTTAAAATAAGTCACGAGGTAATGACCTACCTCTACACACACACAAATATAACCTTAATTGATATTCCCAAAAATTTAGAATACGAAAATACAAGACTTTTCGCTAAAATACCATATTGTTTATAAACCTTTTCTAGAAGCTTTAAATTGTACACAATTCTAAATAAAATCTTTTAAAAATAAAGTACGACTTGTCATGGACATCGATCGTTTATCTAAACTGATTTTGTGGTGTCTAGGCAAGTGTGTTTAGGCTAGTGGTTTTTAATTAGGCCCACTACTGTGGTTCCTTCCCACTAACCTGACACTTACCTGGCCGCAATTGGCGGTGAAGAGGCGATTTGAGGCTTCTAATGACTTGTCGTTTAGACCTTAGAAATAGGCTAGTTGGCTTAGAAAACCCTAAAAACTAAAATACGGAAATTACATCCTTTACAAATAAATACCTTATATTTATAAAACTGTTTTTCTAAATGAATAGTATTTATTAAACCTAAGCAAAGCGACGCTACAACCCACCTTTGGGGAACTCGTTAGGGATAGTACGGTTCATCATGCACCCGCGGGCTAGTAGTGCGGGATTCAGACCTCCGCAAGGAGTATTCGGTCTCGAAAGGTTTAAAATACGACATTTAAGAAAAATAAGATTTTGGAAAATAAAATATTTATTTAAAATTATTCTTGTATTAATATATATATAATTATCATTTAAACACCTATTTTATCATAAGATAAAGTTTCCACATCTTTCTAAAATTACAAGATTAAAAGTTACATTAAAATACCATGAATTTCAAATAAATCAATATTATAAATTAATACTTTTATTAGGATATATTCACTAGAATAACACAAATAAAATCCACACTCATTATAACTATAAAAACGAATAATAAATACTTGAGGTGTATTTTGAAAACTATACAAAAGTACTTTTTACATAAAACCCCCTCAAGTTTTATAAATTACAATAAGGACCCTAACAATTATAGAACTTCAAATTACCTTTCTTTTAGTCTGACTTGGGTTAGAGTCTGACTATTTCTGACTTGAATATGATTCAAGTCAATCTATATTCTTTAATATTCCAACTCAATATGAACACATGAATCCCAGAATCCTGTTAACAATCATTACAACTTGACTGAACCGAACCATGGATATATTCCTTTTACATGTTTCCCAGTATTCCATTTACATGACTCTACGGTTATAACCGTTTCCTGATATCATGGTTTCGGTCAGTCAGTCAATCAATCATACAACCAACACAATTTACAATATAACAATACAAACAAGACATCGCGGGGTTTAAAGGGGTAGATTGGTACGGAAGGTGTTAAAGGTGGCACGAGGTGGTCAGATTAAGACACCTAACCTGTATTCCGTTGCTGTTGTACCGTGGCTTAACGGTTCCTTGTACTTTCCGTTTGCCTTGGTCTCTAGCATATAGAGACCCCCTCGTATACACTGGCATTCTTCTGTACCAAGCTACAAACAACAGCGATAACATAACATTATAACAATAGTTTACATTCTAAAAATGTATCTTCTTATTCTGTCTTCTCTATTTCTCTCTTACCTTTGGGACTTACCGAGCGATCTGTTCGCTGACGACATTCTGTTTCTCTCTTTTTTGAATGTCGTCAGGTGACTTGGACCCGGCAGAAGTTGAGCCATCACAGGAAGACTTGGAGCATTTTGCCAAAGACCCAGCAGTATAATTTCATTGTACACTTTTCTTTTCAGTACTTTCCATTTCCTGTTATGCCACTGTTTAGGTATTTTTATTTCAGTTGTATTTTCTTTTCCATGTATTGTACAAAGAATGTTAATAAATAAAAGTTGCTGTTCTTTTATACTCTTGTCTCTTGTGTATTTATTTTAGCTACGTTTAGCGTATGTACTTCTGAGTACATACGTAGCGGACCTCGTCGCGTCCTCTTCACCGTACACTGGGAAGCGGGGCGTGACAGGTTTTGTTGGTGGCCCATGCAGGTCAGAGCTGTATGAATCCCTGTCATGCAGTTCTGGTCTGCGTGAACAACCTAAGCAATATAACACAAGAACCAGCAACTAAAACATTCTTTACAATTCATATTCCTTGAATCTTGCAAATTTCTATTCCTTGAATCTTATCATATATTTGAATCTGTCCTAACCCAAATTTTTCTTCAGGGTTATGGATTCCCCGAACAACACCAGCACCAACGTCAACAACATGCCTTCAGCACTACCTCTTACACCCGCTGTTCCTGCACCACCCACTGAGCAAACGATGCTATTCGAGGCGATCCGCAGTCTTCTCGAGGGACAACAACAACTTTTGAACCATCCTGAGACCGATGCACCGGGAGTAAAGCAATTCAGAGCTTTGCACCCAAAGCAATTCTCTGGTAAAGGAAGCCCTCTTGAAGTGGAAGAATGGGCACAAAGTATCGAAGACGATCTGGCAGCAGCTCAAGTGCCAGACAACGCTTGGGTCCGTGTAGCAAAGCTACAGCTCACGGATAATGCTCGCAATTGGTGGAAGGCGGAAGAAACCCGTCTGGTACAGCCGATTGAATGGAAGACATTTCGCGAGAAGTTCGACGTGAAATATTTCCCTGTGACTGCCAGGTTCGCCATGGAGCAGCAGTTTATTCATCTACAGCAAGGATCAATGTGGGACAAATCGGTAGATGAATACGACGCTGAATTCACTATGTTGAGCCGGTAAGATATGCCACAATAATTCAATTTTTAATTATCACATACTACACAGCTAACACAATCTTTAAACAGATTCGCCGCACACTTGATACCGACGGACGATATCAGAGCCCGTCGCTTTCAACAAGGACTGGACACGGAGATTCAGGCTGCTCTAGCCACAGGGAAGTTTTTGACTCATGAGGATTCTCTAGAAGCTGCCCGCAACTATAAGGCAGTAATAAAAGCAAGGGGCAGACCTCAGTCTGCTGGAGTCAAACGCTCTGCCAACCAGATGGCAGGTAGAGCCTCGTCCAGGCCACCTTTCGTGCCAAGGAGACCCGGAGTACCAACCCATCGTCCTAGCCAAGCCTTTTGCACCTACTGCAAGAGACCTGGACATATGATGAAGGACTGCCGTCGAGCCAACCGCCTTTGCTTAGTCTGCGGCTCAGCTAATCACGATATTGGGTCTTGTCCCCAAAGACAGAACCCAGTTGCTGCACCCAGGCCAGCAAATACTTATCAGCAGTGACTAGCTCTTCAGACACCTGCTCCAAGACTTGCACTGCCTGCACCACCCAGGGGACCACAAGCTACACCACCTCCTCGTCAGTTCCATCAAGCTCAAAGGAACGTTCCGAGGAATGCTCCTCAGGCCAGGAGGAATGTGTCAAAGCGCCAGGCTTTCATGATGTCTGTGGAAGAAGCTGAGGCCACTGGCCAAGTCATTACTGGTAAACTTCCTTCTCAAACTTATCTTTTAGTCTTGTTTATGTTAGTGTATATGCCCTAGAGGCCATTACTGTATCATACTAGTATGTATATTACTTGATGGAAGCTTAGGATATTCACAGTTGTACAGACAATCTTGCTCAATATAGTAGTATGCTACTTGGTTTGTCTCTGCTTTAATGTGTACTTGTGTGTTTATTTATTATATCACCTATACGCATTAGTAGAGCCCTTTGGATCTTTGCTTGATTACCGGCGTTGTGATGGCGATCACACTCGTGGGGGCTGGGTAATCTACAAGCACATCCTTATACACGTCCCTAGTCGTGGGAGTATCGAGATAGGGCATCGATACTCCGGAGTAGACTAGCGTATGCGCTTCTCATCCCAGCACGGGAGACGGTCTTTCCCACAGCCGTCGGTACGTTGTACTTGAGATAGTATGCGGGTGCTCGTTAGGTTACGAGTACACTGGACAGGACTCGTCGGGAACTGATGGTTGGTATTATACCTATCGTCAGTTATCAGTTCCCAGGTGACGTGAGTACAGCTTAGTCCGCTGACTTGACACTGTCACTCCGCCTCGAGTGTGTTCCCACTGTTCTTTGATTACTACCCTACCACGGCTCTTCTGAGTCGTGCAAACAGGTAGTAGTTGGGAGCAGTCCCGAAGCACTTGGAGGCAGTGACGGTTAGACAGGATTCGTCTCTCCCGGTATTGGGGGTTGACATCGCGCTGTGTCTAGGAGAGCCATTACACAAGTAGTCCCTGGCCAGGGCAAGCGAGATATACTGGTAGGTTCCAGTGCTATCTCAGGGTGTTCTGGGCTTCACTCCGACACGACTTGTACCGCTATTGGGGGACTGACGTTTACCGCCCCCTAGGCCCGCCATGCGATATATCAGACGAACAGACCGGACTGTACGGAGACTGTCATATTCAGACTCAGTAGGAGTTCAGATGGGGTTCACCTCGTCAGCCTTCTTGTCGGCATCTACCTAGGGACCGTTACGCACAGCTAGTGCCGCTTGCGGTCTGTGGTTAAACCCACTGCCAGCGTAGTGTCGAGTCTTTAGAGTCCCACACAGAGGGCTATTCGCCTCTGGGCAAAACAGAGTAGAGGTCGCATGGTTTTGCGACAGGGTTCGTTCTCATCCGCGCACTTGTGCACGTTTGGAGTCCGGACGGATTTTACTGGCTGACTCTGGTTTGAGTCAGATACTGGTATATGTTTTGGGGTTGCTTTTATCTCTCAGTATTCTTGTTCCTCGGAACGAGAATGCAGGTGTGTATGCACAGTTGTTTGAGGTGGAGGAAGAGGTTTTTCATTAGGGTTTCGGAACGGGTGCGTATGCACAGTTGACAGTCGTCTTTTTCCAAACCCTAATGGATTTATGAAATATCAATTAATAATAGTAATTAAATGAAATTGTGTCATGGTTGATTTTGTTGACTTGTTGACCATGGTTGACTTGTTGACCATGGTTGAATGTTTGACCATCATCATTGCTTTGCAAGGATACTCCTTGATTCTAGCTTATATTCATTTAATGAAGTGATGATAATGGTCATTCCAAATACAACCATCAACTATTTCATTTGAATTATTATGATTAATTAGATAATTCTTTTTCTTTTGTTATGGTTGCAAAAGAAAAAGATAGCTCATTCTATCATATTGATTCTCTCTCCTCACTTCATCATCTTCCTCCTCTTGTTCAAGGAGAGCAAATCTCATGTGTTGAGAATCATCTCCTTGAAGATATAACACCCCAAAGCACACTCTACTCACTCTAAGGTAGAAGGTCTAGCAAGCCGAATACCTTAGTTCTTTCAAGATCGAAAAAGGAGCCCAAGGATGAAGCCCTCAGGTGGATCTATCTTCGGCAAAGAGGAGACGAGGAGGGGAAGCCATTCAAGCTACTACAAAGAGCAAGAAAGAAGAAAAACAACAAGAAGAGAAGGAGTTCAAGTTGAGGTATAACCACTTTGCCGAGTAGTTAACTCTTCTTTGCAAGTATGCTAGTTTAGTTTAGCAAAGATCCGGCTTTTACGGTCCATGTTACAAAGTTTAGAAAAAAATTTGTTGTACCGTTTCCGCATCCCCGAAAGTACCGGGAGAGGTAACGTGGACCTAACAGTTTACCTACACATTTTCCCTATACCTAAAACCTATCCCATATACCTTAGGTACAATCCTAGTAGCTTCACTACCTGCATTTGCACTGTTTGATACTGGAGCATCCCACTGCTTTATGTCGCAACGGTTTGTCCGAACCCATTCGATTCCAGTCTCACCGCTTGTATCCAGCTGGAACGTCAGTTCCGGAAATGGTGTTCTAAAGGCAACTATGGGATACAGCATGTGTCCAGTCATCGTCTGCAGTCAAGAATTTTATGCTGACTTCAAAGTACTGGACATACCGAACTTCGATGTGGTTGTAGGAATGGACTGGCTTAGAACCTTTTATGCTACCATCGACTGTCGTCAAAGGATGGTAGTATTTGAGATTCCAGTTCATCCGGTCTTCTATTTCAAGAGTGGAGATCGTACCCTGGAGCCAAGTACCTACAAAGCGAAGCCAAGAGAAGCAGTAGTTGCAGCAGCTCAAGCAGAGGAAGAATCAAGACCAGAGGTAGTTCGAGAGTTCGACGATGTATTTCCTGACGATATATCAGGTTTGCCTCCCGATCGAGCTCTTGAATTCAGTATTGACTTAGTACCAGGAGTACAACCGGTGATCAAAGCACCCTATAGAATAAGTCCGGAAGGATTGAAGGAAGTTCGAACACAGTTGGACGAGTTACTGGTGAAAGGATGGATTCGTCCCAGCACTTCAAGTTGGGGAGCACCTGTACTACTAGTAAAGAAGAAGGAAGGTTCATACAGAATGTGCATCGACTATAGGGCCTTGAACGAAGTTACTATAAAGAACAAATATCCACTTCCGCGCATCGACGATTTATTCGATCAGCTAAGTGGATCTTGTGTCTTCTCTAAACTAGATCTTCGTTCAGGTTATTATCAAGTGAAGGTCAAGGAAGCTGATATTCACAAAACAGCTTTCAGAACTCGTTATGGACATTACGAATTTCTAGTAATGCCATTTGGAGTGACCAATGCACCAGCAATCTTCATGAACCTTATGAACCAAGTTTTCCGGGAGTATTTAGACAGGTTTGTTATCATCTTCATTGACGACATCCTGGTATATTCTAAGAATCGGAAAGAACATGCGGAGCACCTACGAATTGTCCTGGAAACTCTTCGACAACATAAGCTTTATTCCAAGTACAGCAAGTGCGAGTTTTGGCTAAATCAAGTTGGTTTTCTTGGACACATCGTATCAGGAGAAGGAATTTCGGTGGATCCAGCAAAAGTTTCGGCAGTTAGCGAATGCCCTACACCAAAGTCAGTGAAGGATATTCGAAGTTTCTTGGGTTTAGCTGGATATTACAGAAGGTTTATTGAAGACTTTTCGAAGATAGCAACACCCCTGACCAAGCTCACACGAAAAGATGAAGAATTTGTGTGGTCAGAAGCATGCGAGCAAGTTTTCGTAGAACTCAAGTCAAGACTGACATCAGCACCTATTCTCGTCATACCGGATCAATCTGGAGGATTCAAAGTGCATTGTGATGCATCCGGTAAGGGTTTAGGATGTGTTCTACATCAGCATGGTAAGGTTGTGGCTTATGCTTCAAAACAACTGAAGACTCATGAGCCCATTTATCCGACGCATGATTTGGAGTTGGCAGCCGTCATCTTTGCTCTCAAAATTTGGCGCCACTACTTACTTGGTGAACGAGTGAACATCTACACAGATCATAAAAGTCTAAAGTATGTGTTTACTCAGAAAGAGTTGAATATGCGGCAGAGAAGATGGTTAGAACTCATGGCGGACTTTGACATCAACTTGCAATATCACCCAGGAAAGGTGAACGTAGTACCTGAGGCTCTTAGTCGCCAACCATTATCAATGAATCTCACCGCCCAGTGGAAGCTTCAGCAAGACCTACATCAGATGGAAATTGAACTAGTCATGCCAGGTGATGTTTCAAGTTTGATGAATCTACAAGTTCAATCAACCATTGTCAATCAGATCAAAGAAGCTCAAGCCAGCGATGCTAAGTTGCAAAAGATCAGAGAACAAGTGGAGAATGGGCTCAGAACAGATTTCATCATCATGAAGACGGATCTTTGAGATACGGCAGCAGATTGTGTGTACCAAAGGGTCCTGTTCGGGAAGAGTTAATGAAAGAAGCTCACAGCTCTCCCTATTCAGTACATCCTGAAGGTACCAAAATGTACAAGGATCTACGTCAGAATTATTGGTGGCATGGAATGAAGTGTGAAGTAGCCAGAAGTGTCGCAAATTGCTTGGTGTGTCAGCAAGTAAAGGCTGAACATCACAGGACAGCTGGACTACTTCAACCGTTACCAATTCCAGAATGGAAGTGGCAGCATATCACGATGGACTTTGTAACTGCTCTTCCTCGCAGCACAAAGGGTAACGATGTGATATGGGTCATTGTGGATCGACTTACAAAGTCGGCTCACTTCATCCCATTTCGAGTTGGCCAATCAACTGAGACACTAGCGAAGAAGTACATGGAGGTAATAATCTAATTTAAGATTTAAACTCTTCATAATGTACTATCTCTGATACCTATGAACTCATACATGAAATTGTGAGACTTCATGGAGTACCGGTCTGCATTGTCTCCGATCGTGACACCAGGTTCCGATCGCAATTTTGGCAGAGTCTGCAAGCTAGCTTGAGAACAAGTCTGAACTTCAGCACGGCTTATCATCCACAAACAGATGGTCAGTCGGAACGAACTATTCAGATCTTGGAAGATATACTCAGAGCATGTATGCTCGACTTCAAAGGATCGTGGGAAGATCACCTGCATCTTGTGGAGTTTGCGTACAACAACAGCTACCAAGCAAGCATAGGAATGGCACCTTTTGCAGCATTGTATGGAAGGAAGTGTCGATCGCCATTAAGTTGGGACGACATCGGAGATAGGGAACTCCTGGGACCAGAGATGATAGTAGCGACCGTTGATGTGGTTCGTACTATCAGGGAAAGAATGTGCATAGCCCAAAATCGACAGAAGCACTGGACTGATGTAAAGAGACGACACTTGGAGTTCCATTGGACCGTTCGACATACTCGAACGAGTCGGTGAAGTGGCATACCGATTAGCGCTTCCACCCTCATTGGAAGGAGTGCATAACGTGTTCCACATATCCCAACTCAGAAGGTATGTGAGTGACCCCAACCATGTACTTGATCATTCCGAGCTCACTATACAGCCCGATTTGTCTTGTGAGCCACAACCTGTGGAAATCCTGGACAGGAAAGTAAAGACACTTTGGAACAAGGAAGTTAACTTAGTCCGGGTAATGTGAAGAAAAGACACTCCAGGAGAATCCACGTGGGAAAGGGAAGATGAAATGCGTGCAAGATATCCGCACCTTTTTGTAAACTAGTCCTCAAATAAAAGTTGTAAATTTCGAGGACGAAATTTTTGTAAGGAGGGTAGATTGTAACAACTCCAATTTTTGAATACCTAAATTTGAATTAAATTTGAAGTATACTTGGAGTATTAATGTTGCTGATAACACTTTAAGTATCTATCTCTCTACAATAATTACAAGAAGGAGCTTGTAGCTCATTGGTAATACCTTGCACTGCTGAACCAAGCCACCAGAGTTCGAATCCCATGCCCCATATTATTTTTAGTTTATTTTTCTTTAAAATTTCTTGGAAGCCCAAAAGTCTACAGGCCATAACTCCCAAATATTGAACTGAACTCAAAAATTGAAGTATGCCATAACCTTAGTCAGAAGACCCCACACCCGACCATGGTCGAACCCGGCCGAGATCGGCCAACTCGGCCCACCGGCCGGCCGAATCGGCCGGCGCCGCCGGCCGGAGTTGAGCCGATGGCCGGGGTCCCAACACAAAAATTGTGGCTTTTGGTATTCCTAAACCCCCTGTTAACTCCAATTTATGGGATCGGTTTTCAAATGTTAATTACACCCAATTCAATACAAATTTTAATGATTTTTCTTAAATTTTTACAAATATTTTTAAATAAATAAAACCCTTCACCTACCCTACCCTACCCACCCTATAAATAGACCCCTACCCCCTACCTTCTCATTCCAAAACCATAGAATTACTCTCTTGAAATTTCCACAAGAAAAGTGTATTTTGAAACCGAGTTCACGGCGAAGCGCTGACGGATTCCGGCGACGTTATTTGAAGCAACCGGTGACGAAACCACACTTCAGCCTTCTCCCTAGTTCCTCTTTACTCTTTAGAAGAGTTTGAAACCCGTAAGTCCCAATCTTCTCTCTTTTCTATTTCTAAAAATACGACTTTTTAGAACCCGACGGAAATCGGAACAAACCGATTTCCGATTTGGTTTTTCTACAAAATCCCACTTGTCACCTAATCAATAATACCTAAACATATCCATGATGACTATTAATCACATAGAAACCAATTTAAACAAAGTTCCACACATGAAATGATAACGTTTTCAAATACCGTATTCTTACACTTAAATACCCTTATGTTTAATTTAACATGTTTAACCTCTAAACTTCACTAAATCTTAAAATAAGTCACGAGGTAATGACCTACCTCTACACACATACAAATATAACCTTAATTGATATTCCCAAAAATTTAGAATACGAAAATACAAGACTTTTCGCTAAAATACCATATTCTTTATAAACCTTTTCTAGAAGCTTTAAATTGTACACAATTCTAAATAAAATCTTTTAAAAATAAAGTACGACTTGTCATGGACATCGATCGTTTATCTAAACTGACTTTGTGGTATCTAGGCAAGTGTGTCTAGGCTAGTGGTTTTTAATTAGGCCCACTACTGTGGTTCCTTCCAACTTACCTGGCATTTACCTGGCCGCAATTGGCGGTGAAGATGCGATTTGAGGGTTCTAATGACTTGTCGTTTAGATCTTAGAAATAGGCTAGTTGGCTTAGGAAACCCTAGAAACTAAAATACGGAAATTACATCCTTTACAAATAAATACCTTATATTTATAAAACCGTTTTTCTAAATGAATAGTATTTATTAAACCTAAGCAAAGCGCCGCTACAACCCACCTTTGGGGAACCCGTTAGGGATAGTACGGTTCATCGTGCACCCGCGGGCTAGTAGTGCGAGATTCAGACCTCCGCAAGGAGTATTCGGTCTCGAAAGGTTTAAAATACGACATTTTAAAAAAATGAGATTTTGGAAAATAAAATATTTATTTAAAATTATTCTTGTATTAATATATATATAATTATCATTTAAACACCTATTTTATCATAAGATAAAGTTTTCACATTTTTCTAAAATTACAAGATTAAAAGTTACATTAAAATACCATGAATTTCGAATAAATCAATATTATAAATTAATACTTTTATTAGGATATATTCACTAGAATAACACAAATAAAATCCACACTCATTATAACTATAAAGACGAATAATAAATACTTGAGGTGTATTTTGAAAACTATACAAAAGTACTTTTTACATAAAACCCCCCTCAAGTTTTATAAATTACAATAAGGACCCTAACAATTATAGAACTTCAAATTACCTTTCTTTTAGTCTGACTCGGGTTAGAGTCTGACTATTTCTGACTTGAATATGATTCAAGTCAATCTATATTCTTTAATATTCCAACTCAATATGAACACATGAATCCCAGAATCATGTTAACAATCATTAAAACTTGACTGAACTGAACCATGGATATATTCCTTTTACATGTTTCCCAGTATTCCATTTACATGACTCTACGGTTATAACCGTTTCCTGATATCATGGTTTCGGTCAGTCAGTCAATCAATCATACAACCAACACAATTTACAATATAACAATACAAACAAGATATCGCGGGGTTTAAAGGGGTAGATTGGTACGGAAGGTGTTAAAGGTGGCACGAGATGGTCAGATTAAGATACCTAACCTGTATTCCGTTGCTGTTGTACCGTGGCTTAACGGTTCCTTGTACTTTCCGTTTGCCTTGGTCTCTAACATATAGAGACCCCCTTCGTATACACTGGTATCCTTCTGTACCGAGCTACAAACAACAGCGATAACATAATATTATAACAATAGTTTACATTCTAAAAATGTATCTTCTTATTCTGTCTTCTCTACTTCTCTCTTACCTTTGGGACTTACCGAGCGATCTATTCGCTGACGACATTCTGTTTCTCTCTTCTTTGAATGTCGTCAGGTGACTTGGACCCGGCAGAAGTTGAGCCATCACAGGAAGACTTGGAGCATTTTGCCGAAGACCCAGCAGTATAATTTCATTGTACACTTTTCTTTTCAGTACTTTCCATTTCCTGTTATGCCACTGTTTAGGCATTTTTATTTCAGTTGTATTTTCTTTTCCATGTATTGTACAAAGAATGTTAATAAATAAAAGTTGATGTTCTTTTATACTCTTGTCTCTTGTGTATTTATTTTAGCTACGCTTAGCGTATATACTTCTGAGTACATACGTAGCGGACCTCGTCGCGTCCCCTTCACCGTACACTGGGAAGCGGGGCGTGACAAATTGCCTTGAGGGCATTATAGCCAACATCGTCGGGGTCTCGAAAAGTATACACTAGTTTACTGTGAAGTATTGATGCACAATCTCGATACTCCCTCGACTAGGGATATTTAAGGATGTGCTTATGGACCACTCATCTCCCACGTATATGATCGCCATCATAATGTTGGTAGTCAATCAATAATCTTACGGGTTTTATTAAAATGTATACACATAATGATAAAGACAAACCAGATAGTATACTATCATCTCAAATAAGACTGTTCTACCTATATAGGTCCTCGTTCAATTATCATAGCCGCCTACTTGCAATTACAATAATTGCCTTGAGGGCACTATATCTAACAGTACTCACCTTCAGTGAGCACCTATATACTATCTTAGGTGAATCAACACCAATGGCTTGTGAGACCTTACTACCGCCCCTCGTCGGGGTCTCGAAACATATACACTAGCCTACTCCGGAGTATTGATGCCAGTCTCGGTACTCTCTTGATTAGGGACATTTAAGGATGTGCTTATGGACCCACCCAGCTTTCACACATATGATCGCCGTCATAATACTGGTAATCAAGCAATGATGCTATGGGTTTTATCATTATGTATCACCGATACGTAATAACGAGTAAAATGTATACAAACAATGATAAAGACAAACCAGATAGCATATTATCATCTCGAGTAAGACTTTTCTAGTTGTATAGGTTCTCTTTCAATTATCATAATCGCCTACTTGCAATTACAATAATTACCTTGAGGGCACTATATCCAACACAGATGTCTGTTGTTTAATATTTTTGACAGTTTTGGGTTTTAAGTTTTAAAACGGATTTCTAAACTTCGATTCGATCTTTTTGGGCTTGGAAGACGATTCCGGGTGGTAGTTTTACGTAGTCGGCACACGTAGCACACGTTAATTATAGATTTAACCTATGTACGCTTCGTTCGTTAGTATAGAAGCCGATATAGATTACGGTTTAGATATTTATATGATTTCGTTATTGTTTTGATTGTAGATTCGGTCGCGAAAACTTCCGACGCGGCAAGAAAAGGAAAGAAGGTTGTGTGCTTCGAGTAGATCCAGCCATACTTGGTGAATAGATTAATATCTACAAGTGGGAACTCGGGCACACCCCTGACTATCAGAAATTTATAAAAAAATCATTTCAATTTTAAAACCCATGCCTATATGTACTCATTTCCTGGAATTGCCATATCGGCTATATTTGCTCAAATTTCCATGTTGTGCACACACTTGTAAGAATTGCTATGTTTTTTTATACTTATTAGGATTGTCATGTTGCACATACATGCTAGACTTAATATGCTTACATGTATACACTTGATAGAACACTAGCAAAATTACTGATTGCCATGAGACGCAATCATAAACGCGCATGCTATACTATACATCATTAATACTGCCATGACACTTAGAAACTGTCATGCTATTCGTATTTCAATGACATACATGCTTGTATAAATGGTTGATTACCATGATTTCGATATACGAATGATATTGCTATATAAATTCATATACGATAGCTGTCAACTGTTGCATAAATAAATGATGCATTGTTGATTATGATGAAATTGATGTTTTTCATGGATTTCGAGAAACCGCAATATAATTTTAAAATTTGCTTGTGTTTGCAAAAGCGCGGTTTTCTCTTGATATGATGATTTGGATGTCCACCATGAGATTTCTATGGATTTTATGGATGAGATTATCTGATTTCAAGGCTGGGGAAGGATTTACGGATTTCGGATATATGGTGGACCCGGTGCGGTACCCAGAGGCAAGTGCCCGTATAGAAAGGTGTGGTGAGTCTAGCGAGGATGAAGCCGACTTGTGATATTATTGGGCACAGCGAATATCCGAAAGATTCCGACCGGTGCGAGATCATAGACACGATGGATTTGGCCAGGATTCCATTAATATGAGGACTGATATAAAGGACAGTGCCTAAGGAAACACAATGAGATTTACGTGACAATGATTAGCACGGTTTTATGATGATATTATTAGTGATGTGTTTTCATTTGCACGATCCGATTATGATGCGCTTTTATTTATATATGATGCATATAATGTACATATCTTCTGATGATTATTTATACTCGTTAAGTCGACAACTCATCCCGTTGTGTCATAATTTCTTGCAGGACAGACCGCACGGATACTTAGCGGATCATCGACACATCTTTTAGGGTTTTATCGCATTGTTTTGCTAGATGGGTTACGATGTGTAGTAACCGCCTTTTTGTGTATATTTCCTTGTATGTAGTGTCACTCTATCAACCAAAACTTGTATATTCATGGCATTAGATTGAGTCGAGACTTGTTGCTATTCTTTTGGATGTCAAACTTGGTTTGAGTCGACTTGATGATGTTTATATAGTAATTATTGCTATTACTTGCATTATTCTTCGTCTTGGGTGTCGTATATGAACTGCGTGGATGTGACACCGCCGTTGGGCTTGAGCTAGCTCCCGATTAGGGATACTTTTATATATATACTATATTATTGTACTTGTTTTAATCAAAATTTACAAAAGAGGTGCTGCCCGAATTTTAAACGATGAAAATGTTTTCAAACTCTATTTCAAACCAAACTTACTTACACTTTTAAACCAAAACGTCTTTTGAAACAAACTGAATTTCTGGTTTATAAACCTTTCGAAAACCTCATCTCTAAAATTTCTTTAAAAAAGGTTTTAGATCTTGGTTTTTGGTTTACTTGAGTTGTGGTGACATTAGAATGATGCCACTTGATTTAAGTGCTGGTCACGTGTCATTTCCGGCTCGTGACAATAAAGTGAAGCATATGCATGCTTGAAAATAACCGTAGCTATATCACAAGCATGTATACCCTTGTAATATTCATTGAATTTCTATTCCGAATCCCTTGTTGCATGTCACTTGCAACGTTATATTATTTCATGATTTTGAGTCTCTACAGGTAAAGAGTTGAAAAGTATTTGTAGTTTAGATAGGTGGGAACTCCCTTATCTCCGGATGTAAGAGGTTTGATGATATGAACTAATAAAACTTTCATTAAAAAAATGTCACTAACAAGGGCGAAAACCTATGCATATACGAAGCGATTAATAAAAGTTACACTTTAAAAGATATTTTAAAATCTAGAGTTAGCACTTTCAGTGGAACGAATATTTCACACCTATAGGTCTTGGACTTTTACTTGGATTGTATTTTATG
Source organism: Agapanthus africanus (assembly GCA_030015575.1). NCBI lineage: Eukaryota > Viridiplantae > Streptophyta > Magnoliopsida > Asparagales > Amaryllidaceae > Agapanthus > Agapanthus africanus. The sequence continues at coordinate 10,249,512 of CM057337.1, forward strand.
GGGTTATTGGTTTTGGAGTCGGATTTGGATTTTAAAATCTAGCGTTATTGGTTTTGGACTCGGAATTGGATTTTAAAATCTAGCCTTATTGATTTTGGAGTCGGATTTGGATTTCAAAATTTTGTGTTATTTTTTTATTAGACTCGGATTTTGATTGGACTCCAAAAGTCCAAATTTCAAGTTCAACTATATAAAGAAAGGCTACAATTTTTTTTTATAAAAAAGTCTAAGAAGAAAATATGGAGACATTTTGTAATACTTGGACTTTGAGACATCTCCATCTTCATGAAATCTTTCAAATCTTAAAAAACATTTTTTATTTTTGATCTCATCTCATCTTCATTTATATTTTGATTGGTTATATTATATATTTTTTAACTTATTCATAGATCCCTAAAAAATGTTTTTTTTTCTCTTGATCTCATCTCATTCTTATTTATCTTTTGATTGATTAGATTATATATTGCAATTTTTTTCATAAAATCCAAGAATAGTTTCTTTTCAATATCTCGTCTTATTTTTATTTATGTTTTGATTAATTATATTATATTTCATAACCTTTTCATAAAACCCTAAAAAGGTATTTTGGCGTCAAAGTTGTTTATTAAATTATTCATTATGAATCCTTTTATAGAAGATTATATTTCTTATTTTGTATTAATCTTTATTATTTTTATTTTGATTACTTACAAAATTTTATCTTTTTTCTTTAGATTTTTGAATTAATGATAAAATAGAACATTATATTTATTTTTCGTTTTGATAAAAAAAATCATATATCAAGCAATTATCAAGAAAACCTAAATTAAAACTTGATAGCATACGATTTTCACAGTTTAATACAATTTTCATGGTTTAAAAATTTTGGTTAGTATGTACTTATCCATAATAATGAACTTGTTTGTTTTTAATAAAATGTTTATATAATTGTTTTATCAAATATTAAAAATAACAATTAATTAATTTTGAAAGAATTTACACATTTATAAGATTAAACAATAAAATTATTATGTCACAAAAAACCCCGTAAAAATAAAAGTCATAATACAAGTTATGCGAGAACTCAAATAAGTCCATATCAAAAGTCTAAATCCAAATCCAAGTCCAAGTCCAAGTCCAGCACGCAAGTCCGATTCCCAATCCAAATCCAGTATGTAAGTCCGAGTCTGAGTCCAAATTCAAATCCAGCACCTAAGTCCGAGTCCAAATCCAAATCCAAATCCAAAAAATTGTCCGATAATGACAACCGTCCAACCCATACATTAGAATCCAAATTCAATAACACCCCCTTAGTATACATTATCTTAAATCGCATTTAAAACCGTGTGATGGATTTCGGAATCTCCTTTAGATGTTGTCCTCCGTCAATCTAATGGCCGGCAAGGCCGAAGGGATGTGATTTGTTATGGAAGATTGAGCATGTGAATCTCAATGGGTTTGCTAGTTGATGTTGACGCCGAGCTACCCGCAAAAGAAGTCTCGGGATGGAAAACCACCGTAGAACCCTCCGACGGTCAAATACTGGGTAATATTTAGACAGAGTAGCGGCGTATTGGAATGGGTTTGAGTTATCCGAGTCGTCTGGAGGAGGGGTTTATATAAGGGCCGTCTGAGGACGCCGAAGCGAGATTCTCGCCACTCGTTTCGCCCATGCATAACGTCCGCATTGATGGCGAAATACGCTAATTAATGGCGAGATACACTAGCGTGGGATGCAGGACGTGGAACGGCGGAGATCTCGTTGTGGCAAGATACATGGAGCCGTTACGAGGACAGTCGTGCTCCATATTCCCGGCCAAACAGGAACGCTGAAAAATCTCAGTTATAGGATAGCTCGGAGACGAGCAAGGAAGCAGAGAAATCTCAGTTCTATGATTGCTCGAAGACGAACTATTGGCTGGTGGTTAGGCGAAGAGGGAACGTGCTCAGGGGAGGCCCTCCAAAGGTCGGATGCTACTTCGGAGGCGAGGCCCTCCAAAGGTCGGATGCTATCTCGGAAGCGAGGCGTCGAGGAATGCCCCCCTTCCATGGTACTTATCTCAGTTTCGTAGACTTTATGTATCTAGTTGGTGCACGTGGGAGACTTACCATCTACTATGTGTCTTGATCAGAGAAATCCCCACCGGTGAGAATCATCACCATGCGTTATGTACAGGTAGTTATTTGGTATATTTAAATTAAAAGACATTTATATTGTATATATTATAGTTCATATGCAAGACGTGGAGATCGATATCAACATCAAGAAATAGATTGTTTTATTGTTTTTTTAAATTTTTGGAGAGAAACATAGATGTAGTAGTAGCTAGATAAGAAGTATATGATGTAATAGCTAGATCAATAAGTCAAAAGGCATAATATCAATCTAGCGCTGACATTACTTCTTCACTGTTACAAGCTCACGATAAAAGCCGAAATCGGTTTATTATTAAATATACAGTTGGCATTTTCAAAATTCTTTAATAGAAAAGTCAAAAGATGATTTGTTTGTTATATAAAAGTGCTTCCTTTGTTTTACTATAACTAATCTTTTCTCTTTCTTGCTTTTGCAATCTTCTTCTCTTAAATTATTTATCCCTTTAGAGCGGTAAGAAACCTATGTAGCTGTATGCTTATTTTACCAATGCATCTTGAAAATGGAGTCCGGATTCAACCCTAAAATTGCAAGTAATAAGACTGTTAGAATTAATCAAATTAGTGATTTCACATGTCTGGCATTTTAAATTTTTTAAGTTATACTCTTCTTATTTAGTGTGCAGCTTAAAAAAAAATAGTGGTATTCAATTAAAGAGGTAGTAACAGGCAACAATCTATCTATCTAATCTATATAATATAATAATTTATACTTAATTGGTACATGATGAAATCTTCTTCAGATGCTGTCCTCCGTCGATCTGTCGCGAGCGGCTCTGTTACGAGGATGAGATAGATCGGGAGGTTGGGTGTGCCCGTTCGTCCTTCGGCGGACGTTGTTATCCCGGGAAGGCGGAGCCGCGCTCTAGTGGTTAGGGTACGCCGCTTGAACGCGGACGAGAGTATCTACCAGCGTTGTAAGCCGGTCTATCCGGACGGACAAGACATGGATGGCATTAGGAGGAGGCGAGCCGCTCCCGCCTCCATTGTAGCGGCTCGTATTTGGATCATTGCGGTCGTTGCTCGCCATTGGATCGAGGACGGAAAATCAACTTTGGTGGAACAAAATAAGTCTTTCGTTTCCACAGACGGCGCCAACTGATGGAGGCCTCGATCTTCTTTAGATGCTGTCCTCCGTCGATCTGTCGTGAGCGTTGCTAGACAGTTGAGATTGGATTCGGAGGTTGCCCCCTTGAGTGTGTGGATCTTAATGGGTTGAGTTTGAAGCGGAAGCCGAGCTATCTGTAAAGAAGTCCCGGGATGGGTGACCATCGTAGGACCCTCCGACGATCAAGTTAGCCGAGAAATTTGAGCAGAGTGGTGGCTTATTGGGTTCAAGTTGTCTTACCTGAGTCGTCTGAGAGAGGGGTTTTATAGTGGTCGCATGGAGCGAGCAGGCGTGAGATCTTCGCCTTCGGTTTCGCCCCTGACGTTACGCGTGCGTGAATGACGGGATCGCTTCATTAATGACGGGATACACACGTTAATAGAGGGACGCGCCAGTGTGGGACGCGGGACGTGGGGCTGCGGTTATCTCGCTTTGGCGAGATACGCGGAGACGCTAGGGCTCTGCAATCTCGGTTGATCGAGGGAGGCCGAGAAAGCTCGGCACATCAGGGGTTTCGAGATGAGCTGTTGGCAGTCTCCTAAATGAAGGTGGAATGTCTTCAGGGGGGTCTTTCGAAAAGTCGGATACGTCCACCAAGAAGGGGCCCCGGGGAATGTCCCCGATGCGGCTCATTTATTCCACCCCCAAAGAGTCCGGGACACGTCATCTGGCACGTGTCGTAATTTGAGGAGACACAGCTTGTGAGCATCATCACTATAAGAGAATATTCTCGCTTGTATTCTGTCTCCATCCCAATTAAAACTTGCAAGAATTTAGATTGGTACTTCATTTTCCTTAAATTTTGCATCTAACCCCATGTTACCCCATCTCACTACACAAGTTGTGTTTATGGATTGGAAAATTATAGTCAGAAGCTCGATATTTTGGAAACTTAATTTTAGACCCTTTCTCCTAATTGGCAGCCCTCCCCAGTTAAGTGTTTCTCGAAGTTAAGCCCTTCTCTTTTTTGACTCTAGATATCAAAAAGATGAAAAATTGGAATAATGTGATGGTTTTATTTTTGTTGCGAAAGAAATTACATATTTTAATGAATTCCATCTAAATGGACCAACCCTTTTTTTATTTATATATATACTTAGATAAGATATTATGATGACGAAAGAATCGGTGAAATTTTAAATTCTATAGTCACCTGGAGTGTTAGTCACTCCGATCGGATTTCTTAGTTCTTTTATAGTTTCTTACTAGCAATCGACGAACTTTTTTTTTTACTTCACATATCTTTTTGTTTCCATGATATCTAGAAGTTCTCCAGAAGAATAAGCAAGTAAATATTAGAAAACCGGAGAAAACAGAAAATTCTGAGTTTTTTTTTAAATTTCATGATTTTCATATACTATTTAGATGTAAAATAATGAAAAAAGAAAGAAAACGGAACTCTTTTATATGTTAACAAGAAAAATATTGAAAAAACGATAAAACGGAAAATATTTTGTATTTTTGATAATTTCGTGATTTTCATATGCTGAAAATTTGAAGAAAACATATTTTTTGAATTTTTGAAAAAATAATGATTTTCATGTGCTATATAGAATGCAAAATATTGAAAATATGAACAAAATAGAAGATTTCTGGAATTTTGAAGATGTGACTTTTTTGGAATTTTTAAAAATATTGCGATTTTTGTGTGCTGTTACAAGCAAAATATTGAAAATCCAAACAGTAAACAATTTAAAGTTTTTGAAAATCTCAAAATTTTCATGTGCTTTAGAATAGCATGCAAGATGTTGAATAATAAAAAAAAACTATATCTTTTACATTTTTGAAATTTTCGAAATTTTCGCGATTTTCGTGTGCTGAAAGTTTTGAAAAACTGAAGAAAAAAAATAGAAAAATTTGAGATTTTTAAAAGACACAATTTTCGTGTTGTAACGTACAAATTATCGTAAATTTGAAGAAAACGAATAATTTTGGGATTTTTTAAATCTTGCTATGTCATGTGATATAGCATGCAGAATATTAAAAAACCAAAGGAAATGGAAAAATTGAGATTTTTGAAAATTACATAATATAATTGTCACGTGCTATAGCATGCATAATCTTAAAAAAGGAAGAAAATAGAAAATTTTGCAATCTTCGTATACTGTATACTATATCATGGAAAATATTGAAAAAATATAGAAAACAAAAATATTTTATTTTTGAAAATTTCATGATTTTCTTACGCTAAGCAAGCAAAAATATTAGAAAAAACAAAGAAAACAAAATTTTTGAGTTTTTTAAAAATTTCACCGTATTCTTGTGTTGCGTGTAAAATATTGAAAATTCGACGAAATCAAAATGGATTGGGTTTATTGTACATTTCGTTATTCTTGTGTGTTATACTAAGCAAAATATTGAAAAACCGTAAGAAAAAAAAATTCGAGATTTTTTAAAAAATTACGATTTTCATATGTCAAGGAGAAAAATATTAAAAAGCTGAACAAAAATATTGAACTATTTACAAGTTACCCTTCATATATTTTTCTAATATAGTTCATAAATATGAGATATTACAATTAGCAAACCATATGACAATAATTTAATATGATTGTTTTGGGTAAATTGTCAAAAACACCAAAGCATTTTTTCCGTTGTCATAAACCCCTGTTCTCGAAAAGTTAGTAAAAACCCCCTTAAAAAGGTTTTTGATTGTCAAAAAAGCACCGTACTTGTGATATCTAGTAGTTGCCTGCTATATATAGTTGCATGCGATATTTAAACAGTAACCAGCGATATCTAAGCAGTTGCCTGTGATATCTAAACCATTTTCTGCGATATTTAAGTACAGTAAAACCTCTATACAGTAATATCCTTGGGACCGGGGAAAAATATTACTATAGGGGGGTTATTCTTAAGTAGAGTTTTATATATAAAAGAAATCATGGCGGCAATAAGGCAAGAAGCGCAAGGTGATAATCCGGAAGACGATAGTGTGGAAATAGAAAAGGTGTCATGTCGAGAAGCTTCAAACATGTTGGATAAGTTAGAAATATTTTGGATTCAACAAGAAGGTGATTGTGGTGACGAGTTACTACGAACTCGCAAGTTAAAGGATATGGTAGTAACTCAAAAAATTAAGTCATTGTCCCAAACAACTTTGAATAAGTACTTTATGTCATCTTAAGTTCAATTGTGTAGTTAAGTAATTTATGTCATCTTAAGTTCAATTGTAATAGCCAAGTAATTTTATGTATTTTTTATATATATAAAAAATTATTTAAAATTTAATGCCAATTTATTACTATATAGAGGTAAATTAGTACAGGCGGGACTTGGAAAAAGTATGGAATATCACACTGTGGAGGTTATTCTTATTTATAACTGGTCCCGAGTCGGGACCGGGACTTTTTATCACTATAGGGAGGTTATTCCTATATAGAGTATTCCTATACGGAGGTTTTACTGTAGTATGTATGAAATAGTTAGATATACCATGCTACTATGCATATATGGAGTAAAAATTTCTGAGGGGCATTTGACTTCGAGGCCGGGTGTTTTTCACAGCGGAAAATAATGCTTGTTTTTTTTTGACAATTTATCCTTCTTTTTTTCGACAACTTATCCTTCCTTTTTTAGATTTTATACTTCCTGCCCACCCAACTGCGTGGGGCCATTCCTAGTTTATAAGAAAAAGCTTTCATAGTTAATACCCATCCAATCCCTTTTCATTCACACACACACTGCTTCTATAGTTGCATAGAGATCACGCACGATGATGTGCTATCGTATTTTCACACACTGCTATATTGTACTTATTCCCATCCAATCTCTTTTCATTCACACAGGGGCACACACTGCTTCTATAGTTACATCAAGATCGCACGAGATGATGTGCGGAAAAAACTAGTATGGAAGGTCTTGCACCATACAAGCCACTTGCAAGACTTTGGATTTTGTGCATGCAAGTGGTTTGCACCATGCTAGCCCTTGCATAGAAGTTTTTTGCATGATATGCTCTCATATTTTCACACTACTATACAATACTTATTCTTTATTCTCATATATCTCTCTCTGTCTCATACACACACATGCGTGTGTATGGCCATGATCTAGTGTCCGCCGCCGGCCTGCCTTATCCGGCAGGTATGAGGCTCCATGTTACACATGGCCGGCAAGAACCTCCCCCTCATCATCATCTCCCCGCACGGTCCCCGGCACTCCTGGCCTCTAAAACCTTCCTCCCATTTCACCTCTTTGGCCATGTCCCTGATTGCCCGACACCTGCACTTGTCCTTCACTTGCCTCAACTGCATGCAGCACTCCTCCGGCACCATCAAGCCCTCGTTATCTTCGTCTCCGACGATGATGCCCATCAGCGACTGCTGCTGCGGGCCGTGCCTTAAGAAGGAACAGCACCGTTCGATCGTGTGCTGCATGAGCTCTCTCTGGCATGAGCTCGAGGCTGAGGTTTCTGATTTGCATGCAGTGGTTGTGGCTGCTAGAAGGAGGAAGAAGAGGAAGAGAGTTGATAGCTTCATTTTTTATATGATGGCTAATTCAAGAGTTGGAAGTGTACATGGAAGATGAGGTGAAGAGGTTAATTGGGGGGTATTTATATGAGTCAGGGTTTGAAGTGGGTGATGTATGATGGTTTTGATTTTTGGTGCAGGTGGAATGCATGCAGGGGATGTGAGGAAACACGTAGAGCAAAGATTTTATGTAGGGTTGTGGAATTGAAAATTGGAGGTAGGTAGCCTTTTAGGTGTGAAGAAAAGAACAAAATGGAAATGGATATATATATATATATATTGCATTTCGAGTCGGAGATCAATATTGTGGTTTGTTAGGGTGTGAAAATAGGGCTAATATAATAAGAATTAAACGGGGTTCGGGTCGACTACAGCCCATGATTACCATCGCGTGGTCCAGACGTCCTGAAAGGTGGAGCCCATCCCAACTTAAGCTAAGGGCTTGGAGACGGCAGCCTCATGTTGCAGGAGACCGACCGCAGTGTATAAAACCCATTGAGTAGTAGGTCATAACAAGTAGATTTTGATGCATGGTCTAAAATTCTTATTAGACTAGGCTACCATGAGCCTTTGGCCCAAGCTTGTTTACATACAAATTAATTCGCTGGCCCATTATTTATCTACCCTGTCTTTATACGACCCAGATCCTCTGCTGCTTGCAGAGGATCTGCTTGGGAAATCCGAGGGAGGGAAGAGAGTGTAAAACATGGAGGCCCATGGCTTGTGTGGGCAAAAAGGAATCCAACGGTTGGAGAGGGCCACAGTAGGATTCATGGGGGTTTTGGAGACCAGAGGATCCTAATCCGTCTTTATAGCCTTGTATTTTGAAAACGTATTCATAGCTTGCCTTGTTGTAAAAATATACAAGCTCGATAACCAACTAGACCTAGCTTAGCTTATTTGTTATAAATTTACATTCCAAAATGAGAGATCGTCGTTTCGATTTTCAAAAGGGTCGCATCCAAAATTAAAATACATTGACTCTATACAATATATTTCTAGCTAGCGCCATTTGAAGCCTAGTGATTACCTCTTTGCCAATGAGCAAAGAGATACCGGGTTTATAATGCAGGTTACGTACAACCTATTATATCAACAAAAAAAAACAATAAATGCAGTACATCTCTTCACATGTCACTTTAAAATGGTATGATAGCACCAAATTTATAAAAGCCATCCTCCATGGCTAGATTCAAATCTTTTACTGTTATAATTTCAAAATACTTATACATATCCCTTGACATGGTCTTAGAACGCATTAGGTATTTACGCACATCGAATCTCAAGTTCGATAACTCGAAAGTAAAGAACGACCACTAACCTGAAAAGAGATCAAAAGGAAATCATTATCAGAAACAACATTAAGCTTTAAGTCCATAATTTGCTCAACCATTCTCCATGAGGATTTACACTCCTTCAAGCCTCTACTGCATAAAAAAGGGTACAGAATACTCAAAATAAACAAGCCAGCTATCATCTCCTCCATCATAAGAGGTAAGCAAATATCCCGAATCAGCAAGCGAACATTGCTCGTCCCTGCTCACACAACCACTTTCATGCAGAGAATCTCTGGTCAATTCTATATAGTTACTAGTTGGGATAGAAACTACTTCAAACATGCTCTGCGTCGACAACCCGATACCAACACACATGGATGTCGGTATTGCTTATAAATTACCAACACAGTCAGTACACATTACCTAGACACGTCCGTAGGTATTGCTTATTTAACTCATAAATCAGGTGACATTAAACATAGGTTTTGGAGACCGGAGAGGTGGGGGGAGGGGGGGCTCTACTATATATCCGTGACATGAACATTGGAAGCTAGTTGCTTTTCCTTTGAGACTCTCTCTCACTGTGTGTGCGCGCGTTCAGTGAAGTCGCGGGGTTAAAAAATAAAAAGATGGCTAAATGAGCTGAATGGTGCTGTGAAGCCCTAGATGCCAACAAATTAAGAGAAACATGGAACATCTTTTGCCAATCAGAGAGAGAGAGAGGAGAGAGAGAGATGATGAGGAGAATTGATCTGTAGGCCATAGTCAGAAGACTTACAAAGTCGTCACCTTCCTGTTGCATGTCTTACTGCATGCAATGGTTCGCCGTAATACATTTTCATTGTAATATGACGAAAAAAATCTTCTGCATATCGGTCATGTATGCCCAGTTATGATAGAGAAGAAATAGAATGGGTACTACCAAGCTGATTGAAAGGTGTGTCCGAAAAGTTTCATACTTTTTTTACTCGTGTCCGAATGTATTATACCTGGTATACCATATAATTTCTCCGCATGAAGAGGAAAGCGGGAAAAAAAAGGAAGCTACCGTCACTGGCGATGAGACAGTAAGCCAACATAACTGCTACATAATCAAGTAGCTAACCTGATTATTATCCATGACTTATTAATAAGACTGTAACATGAAATTTAGAGGTATGATGGTGGATATCTATATATAAGACTGCTATCATCTTGGCCATGGAGCTAGGCAGGCCAAAGAAGAAGCTAGCATTCCTTCAGGGTTCAAAATAAAAAGGAAGGGGCGGGGGATGGTGGTGGTGGTTGTTGGCAAGTACCAAGCGCTAACTCTAAAATCATAACCACTTTTTCACGCTACTATAATAACCGTTTGCCTTTATGGATTTAGCCATGGCAAATCACTGTCCCTGCGGATATATCCGTAGAGACATAAAATTCCTCCGTAGGTGCAAAGGAGGTGTAAGCTTTCGTTCTGAACATGTCCCTACGAAGTAATAATTGCCCCTACGCTTTAATCAGTAGGGACATTTATCTCTACGGATTATTCCGTAGGGACATAAACTTATTTAATTTATCTGTTTATAAAATAAAATACTTGCTTCTACGGATTTATACGTAGGGCCTGATAAATGCACATACGGATTAATTCATAGGGACAAGTTTTGCCTCTATTACTGAGTCCATAGGGACAAAATTTCAGACATTCTGATATTTTGTCCTTAAGGAGAAATGTGTAGGGACACGGCTTAAGCCGTAGGTGCAACAGTTGTCCCTACGAAGTAATCCGTAAAGACATTATATCAGGGGGTTTTTTAAATAGGGGACTTCTCATTTTTTCCTCGTCCTGTGCACAATAATATATATATATATAATATAGTCAAATACAGAAATATTCATAATCAATATCTCACGCATAATATATAAAAAAAAATAAACAAACAGTATACAAAATCAATTTAAAATTATCGTGAACACATAAATAACCACCAATATTGCCCAAAATATATACAATATGTATCAGATAAGTACATACATCTTCAAAAATATAAATAAAGTTACCCTGACTCGGTCCAGCGCCTCCACCTCTGATAATCGCCGTAATCTGGCACATCTGCTCCTCGGTGCAACCCTGGGTCGTCAAAAACTCAACTAATGAAGGAGCAGACTGTGCGGGAGTCTGAGCGGGCTGTGGAACTGTAGGAGTGGTCTGCGCAACCGCAGCCGAGATAGTGGCTTGCGGAGCCGCAACCGAAGGAGATGCATGTGGAGCCGCAGCCGAAATAGCCTGCCGAATCCGTAAATTTTTGTGTGTGTAATAAACGAGTAAGAACGATGTATTAGATTTTAGTCGAATTCGTATCATTATCATATAATTGCGAAGCCGCGAATTTATATATGTTTTTTTAAGATTCCACGTTCTTTTGAAATTCATATGTTACTGTATGAGAATTTATACATCTTGAAATTCCACACATTCAGGGCTATATTTTTATACCATAATCTAAGAATACTTAGGGAATTAGGCTTAGTTTGAATATCTAGTTTGGAAAACCGTAGTTTATTTTAAGTGGGGTAGAAATGATGCATACTCTAATTTGTAAGCCTGTATCTCTTCTTAATTGTTTAGTTTTGATTGAATGCTTGGTTTTGGAGTTATCAAATTTACAAAGAAATGTTTTCTTCTCAAGTTTTGAATTTGGATAATCATAACTTTTTAAACTCTAAAATGAAGAAAGATATAGTATGGTTATAATTATAGAGTTCAGTTTAATTAGATAATTTTATATAAATATGATGAATCAAAGCTAAGTCTACAACCAAATAAGCTCAGTCTACTAATATTACATATATTATACTATCTATAATATGATATAATATTTTACTATTAAGTAATATACGTACCAATATCTCCTTCAACTTCTCGACGGTGGTCTTCAAGACGGCAACATCATACTCCAGACGTCTCTCACGAGGGGTAGGAGAAGTAACCGCCGGAGTGGAGACCAACTTCATATGGGCCCTGCTAAGATCCAGTCCCCGGCCTCTCTCCCAACCTCCGTGGTGCCCTCCGTGTGCGGTGTCTAGGACTGGGGTCAGTAGCATCGGATCGGTCTGTTAACTAAAATCGATCCCCGATGCCTCCGCTTGCTCCACCACCCGCTCCTACATCCACATTAACCATTAAAATATAAGTATATCATTTAAATTTGAACTTATCAAAACAAAAATTTCATTCGAATTAGAATAAATATTAACACTTAAGCAATACTCCTGGGTAGCGGTGTCGGGAAATATAACTCGCCCGTAACGGGATCTGTCGAGGTGCCGTGAACGGCAAGATACACGGTCGACACGCTCGATGCACCACCCTGCGCCAAGGTCTGAGCTCTCTGCAATTCGCAAAAAATTTACATATATTATAAAATAACTCTTAATATTGCATTATATCAAAATATATTTATTGTAATTTACCGATGCCTCCATGGCACGAGTAATGATTCTCGAACCACCTGTGTAAGTGGGTCGGCCCCTCTTCGCCGACATGCTATTCTCTTTATTTTGATTGGCATGTTTCTGCAAAACACAATCAGATTTAGTTTTCTAATTAAACAACACAATAAAATAAATTATATACTAAATAATGAATTACATTTAAATTACAAACGTGTTTGCACTCAGAGTCATAATATTGGCACAAGAGAGTCCGTGTATTTACGTCGACTGTGGCAAAAGCCGAAGAATGTAGGAGAGCCGCTCTCTCCGCCTCGGGGATCGCCAGCCATACCAAATAGCAATCGATATTCAACTCGTTCCTATTATATCGGACCATAGATTGCATCTTCTTCATGAGGCCCAGGTAAAGACCGCGAAGATCGAGCACTCTGTCACGGTGATCAGGGTCGGGTACAGGCTGAAAGTCGTAATCCAACTGTAAATACAAGAAAAGATTGTATTTAAATTATAAGTGTTAAATAATAATAAATTTATTTGATAAGTCAAATGAAAATATATATTAATATCCGAGTCTGATCTCAGAAAAGGACAAATGAGCGTCGGTGCCGATCGTCCCACTCAATGTGAATTGGATACTTCTTTTGGATGCGGCTCTCATCCCCCATATACCGGCCGAACCTCTCGGCATAATCGCCAGTATAGCGATAATCGGGGGGTAAAGAAAAGGCGGAATGATGCTTCCCCCCTTACTCTATTGGGCCTTAGCCTGTGTCACGTCCATCTTTCCAATGTACGCTAAAGTGGGCACATGACATAGCCAACCATGCTACCTGCGGATAGGAAAAATCCTTCCACAGTCACATTACGGCTGTGGAGATACCAAGAACAGGAAAGTAAACTAACTACTTAGTACATGTCCATAAGCCAGAGTAAAAGAATCAAGAGATAACAATATGCGGAAGCCAAAAGATACAATAAATAAAACACCTGGAGTGAAACTACGTACCGACAGGAACCTCACCGCTCGTCTAACAGCAGCAAAACTCCTAATCAGTCTGCAGCAAGGTAGAAGAATCTGGGCCATGCAAAACCCAGACGTCAGCGCGTCAAGTCATCAAGTAATAACATAGTAAACAGGCAATGCGAATATAAACATGAATAAAGCAAGGGTAACAATAATATAAATCAGAGCAGTACAGGGTAGTGTGCAGTGGGTAAACTAAACTGTTATATCAGGTTTTCTATTCTAGAGTCTTTGAAATCAATTGATGAATCGTCAATGTAACTCAATAGTATCCCGTGCATGCCCGGGACCACGGTCAAGATCCTCGGGGCTGAATCCGAGACGTGCCGCTAGGCAGTAACAGGTAGCAGGATGGGCGAGTGATGTCAGCATCATCACTCCAGGGCTGGCCTAGCCCGTAAGACTGATCAGAACAGGTATCGAACTGTTGAGTTACAAGTCGGTTTCACCTTTGATTTCCCCATACCCCCAAGTTATGTATGTCGAGTCAGGTATTCAGTAATCAAGAACTAATGCCAACACAAGATCAGGTAAAATCAGGTTTGTCTGGATAGACAATAGGTACGGTCCATGAGGACTACATGTTATGTTTGTTGGCATTAGACACAAGATCAGGTAACAGGTAAAGCCATGGTACATCAGGTCCAGCCAGGTAATGTATAAAGGTGTCATGTCATGTCAAGAGTGTACGGTACCATGTCATGTCAAGTAGGAAGTGTAACAGGTCATGTCATGAAGCACAAGATGTCATGTGGGTGCTCATAATCAAACTAATATAAGCATGTGTATAAATGAACAAGCATGAGTACTATCAGAACAATAAACTGGAACATGTAATATGATATGCAAATAGAGATAATTTCAAGGATATGGATGCACAGTTATCGATTAGGGTTACATTTATAGTTCCAATATTAATTAGGATGCAATTTATTAAACATGGAGTGTTAATATCACATTATTATGTAGTAATGTGATCTATGGATGCAATTATATGTATCTTAAATGCGATGGATGCAAACGGGTATCCGAAAAGTTATAAAACTATAAAATGGTAATGTGGGATGTACAACTAAGCAATATGTGATATAAATATTGATATAATAATATTAATATGGATAGCATATTCAAAGCGATTAATAACTATAAAAGTGGTATTGATTAACCATGCACAAGAAAGTTCCGTTCAGAAATTCAGCGTCACCCTAATTTGTAAAATAGCTTAAAAATAACAAACGTTCTCCAAAAGAGACGTGTTTTATACCAAAACAAAGATAATTCAATAAGGTTTTCAGTTTTATAAGTATAAGTATCTCAGGTTGTCCCTACAAAAAGTTATGAATATTCGAAGTTGAAAGTTTGCTGCTGGAATTTTCCTGGACAGCAGTTTGGAGACATTTTCATTTGTATTTTACGTTATTTAAACAATTTATTTTGCAAATAAATATTTTATAGAGTTATAGTATTCTGAGTTAGGTTCGTAACGAACTAAAGAACGTATACTAATAATTTTTCTATGATTTATAATGAATTTTATAAGGTAAGGTGTACAGTAAATTTCAGATTTGTCGTATCCGCTTTTTCAACGACGTTTCATGTGTAAACTATAATATTTTCAAATATATAATATTATAAAATGCAGATTATAAAATAATTAAAGATAATAATAAGAAATATTACGACGATATATATTTTAATTGATATGGATGCAGTATAATGTACTCTAGTATGTTACAAGATAAGTTTTCATGATCTAGATTTAATATGATATAAACGGATGCAAACGGAACATCGAAACGTTATAAAATTAAACATGGGGCACTAGATTTAAACTATAGGTATGGTATTTATTTAAATAGGTATAAAATGAATTATATAGCATGTAGCAAGATTAACTTGCCTCGATGGGTCGCGAATCGGGAAAACGGAACGTTAACCGTCGGCGGGGAAAACTCGCGACGGTCGCACGGTTCACGGAATGAACCCAAACGACGAACAAAGGAACCACACGGGTCGGGGTACCTCGCTGGAACGTTGAGAAGCGTCACCGGCACGACGGAATTCCGGCAACAAAAGAACAGTTAAAAAAATGAGAAACGAGACATGAAGCAAGAAGAGAAAGAATGATAAAGAGAAGTAAGAGAGAATATATGAGAGAGAGAGAGAGAAAAAGTGGAGAGAGAGAGATTATGGGGGGGGAGAGAGAGATTATGAGGGGGGGAGAGAGAGAGATAGAGAAAGAGAGAGCTGCAGGTAGGGCCCACGGAATTAAAAGGAACGCGATTGGCTAAAGAGGACTCGTTAGTTAGGGATAAATATTAATTAAAGATTCAAAACATTTTAAGGAACAGTAGGATATATATATAGGTTAATTTAAAGATTTAAAAGATAGGTAATGAACAGTAAGATATCAGGTTAGTTAGAAAAATATATGCGATGGTTTTAATAATATTAAAATCTGGGATTTTGGCGTAAAGTAAAACATTTCCAAATCGCGCCCGGGTCGGGTCCAAAAATTTGAAATTGAAATAATAGAATTTTAGGCGGGATCCAAAATTTAAAATGAAGTGTTTTATGATCAAAAAGCATACCCCCAAAACGGACACACGTACGTGCACGTAGCCGTCCAAACTCGCCCGTTTCACTGAACGGGACGAGAACACGATGCACGGACGCTACCACGAGGCTAGGGGTGTCAAGTAGGCCAAAATGAATATTTTCAATTTTATTTTAGATGCCAAAATTTGTTATATGCAGAAATTAATTTCCGGGTAGAATTTACAATAATTAACCATCAAGCAAGATAAATGAAATAAGTGCCACACTACGTTCGAACGGTAACTGAAATTAGTAGTATTGGGCTCGGGTGTTACAGCCTGTAAGACTGATTCGGCCCTCGAGTCCCTCTCTCGGGATGGGGCTGCCCTGCATCTACAAGAAATATTAAGACAAACAATATTAAGGCAAAACGGTATTTAGAAATCAAGGATTAACGAAAATTGAAGTGTGATATATACCTCCGGCGACAGCAGCACGAGCCTGGGCCCGGACAGCAACACGAGCGAGACGATAGTTCCTCCGGTGAGGAACAGTCGGTGATCCGGACGTGGACGCATTCCCTCCAACTAGAAAATAAATATTGATGATAAAATTACAAGAAGTTCATGGTTATTCTTATAGCATATGTAAAATGAATAAATATTTTATATTTAAGAATACTAATCTGCAGACTGAGCGGAGAGTACAGAAGTGGCGGGAGTGGCCTCTGCACCAGATGTGGATGAACCACCTATAATTAGACAATTAAAAATAGATTATATAAGTAATTACAAAAAGAATGTGTATATCTTTAATATAACATTCTAAATCAATATGCATGCAATATAGGATATATAAACATACACGCAGGTGCGGTGGTGACCTCTGCCCGGAATGTGGAGGCACCACCTACAGCTAGACAATCAAAAATTGATTATCTAAGTAAGAGCAAAAAGAATATGTGTATATTTATGATAGAACATTCTAAATCAATATGCATGCAGGTGCGGTAATATACCTGCAGGTGCGGTAGTGGCCTCTGCCTCTGATGTGGACGCACCACCTACTGCTAGACAATTAAACATTGACTATATAAGTAATTTTAAAATAAATATGCGTGTATATCTATAATATTACATTCAAAATGAATATACGTGCAATATACCTGGAGGTGTAGCAAAGTCCACACGGAAGGAGTCATCCGAAGGGGATACGGATCGGGGTGCAAGACCGACCCTCTGGAGCTCCCTACGCAGCTCCCCGGACGGCAGAACCGCTTTGCCTATGCCTCTGCCGTGGCTGGTGCTCCTGCTGCCCCTCGCTGCTCCGGACGTCGCCATCATACCTAGATAAGAGTACAATCATTACATATGTATGCAATCTATGTATAGATCGTAGAAATGTGAAGTAATAATATAACATTACTGATAACCTTTTTCGTTTCGTAGACGCATTAGACATATCTATTTGGATTTCATCCTCGATATCATTTCTAACCCACGTAACTTCACGCTCAGCTAAAAACAACCCGTCTTTTGAAACAGACGGTCAAAGCACTCTGAGTTTTCTCTCTTCTTTATCCTCATCGCTGTCCTCCATACGATCCTCGAATTCTGGGATATCGTAAATATCTTTAGGTTTCCAACGACATACGACACTCCATCTCGGATGCTTCAAGCACTGTGAGTAGTATACTTGAAACGCTTGTTGCGGAAAGATAAATGGATCGTCCTGACCTTAAAATCGAAGTGTGTTCATACTAGTCAATCCATATTCATCTTTCCAAGTACTGAGATTGTTTCTTCACTTATCTGTATCGGTTCGTGTATCGTACCAAATACACTGAAATATATAAAACGATTCCGATCGTCCGGGATATTGGATGCCAAGTATACAATTTAAGTATCCATAATAAATCACACCATCCGATCCTACGGTCGCAATCCCACTATTCTGAGTGGTTCAAGATATTTCTATGTCATTAACTTTAAATTTGTATCCAAGAACACCGAATCCTTTATAATATGCAACCTCCATGCTAGGAAACTGAGCTAAACATCTTGAATCTCTCTCTAATGATGCAAACAAGTTCGGATCGTGGATCTGACAAAACAAATTTTACGGCAAATACATAACGATATAAGTTTAGATTAAAACTGGTAGCAATAACATATTATTCGAACAATTTACATGATCTGCAACCCAATCGTAAAAATTATTCTGATGATATTTTTCCAATCGTTCGTCATTCCAATCAGGATGCCCCTCACGTACCTCATCAATATAAATTATGTTCTCAACAATAAATTATGACATTAATATTATATCATTTCATACACACACAAACACAAATATAACAATTAATCCAAAAAAAACTTACTCTCTAATTTCTTCAAGACATACGCTATTGAGAAGGATAAACCGATATATCTTGTTGATAAATATAGTGTCTACTCACTTATAGTCAGTTTTACCATATGACCCGTCCTGAATTCTCCGAGACCGGTTAAGTTTCGTCTCAATGTTCTCGTCTAGATAGCATGAACAAAATATGGTTATTTCATCTAGAAGATAATCTTGCATGATAAAACGCTATGGTCGATTTCTATTGTGTATATACTTTTTTAGAGTGTAGAGGTACCTAAAAAAATATGTTAAATAAAAAAATATAGGGATATAGGACAACAATAATTTTACAAAATGCGTGAAACGAAAAATTCAACGTATCCTTCGACGGGATACATCCATCGATATTATACCGGTCCGGCAAACTTGGCCTCGGTTACGAGATTAATCATCAGGTGTATTATGATATCGAATAACGATGGCAGAAAAATACACTCAAGCTTGTAAAATATCAATGAAATAGAATTTTCTAGATTCTCCAGCGTCACAATATCCAAAGTTTTAGTGCACAATTCTCTAAAAATGTAACAAAGGTCATTGATTACTAGACCAACCGATTCGGGAAAGGAAGTAGTGAGGGCTAATAGGAGAAAGTGCTCCATAATAATATGGTGATCATGACTTTTCAGCCCATCAATCTTGCCCTTCACAATTTTTATCTTCTTGTTAAATGATCCTGAGAAACTTGTGGGAACTTTCAAGTCATGCAACACCTGCAGAAACCTTTTCTTCTCCGGTTGTGACATATGATACGCGGCATTGGGAAGTACAAACTTATCTGGTTTACCCGCTATCGGTTTAGGATGCAATTCAGTTCTAATTTCCCAGTCCTGAAGATCCATCCAAGCACGGAGGTTGTCTTTCGATTTTCCGTCTTTACAAAGAAACAAGTTAAGTACGTGCTCGGATACTCCCTTCTCTATGTTCATGACGTCCAGACAATGACGCACTAAATTTGTTGACCAGTATGAAATCTCGTAGAAAATTCTTAACTTGTTCCAGTATGGTGGTTTGACCTATTTTGTCGGATCTATCCCGAAAGTCACATTATTGTAACCATCCTACTAAGCAATCACGTTCTCTCCGGATAATGAGGCTGGAGGCCCAAGAAACTCATGATGACCATTAAAGTGAGCAACGTCTAACCTGTAAGGATGATCTAATGGCAGGAAATGCCAACGACCGCGATAACAAACCTTCCTGTTAAAATTCAACCATTTCGATATTGTATCTTCATAGCAATAAGGGCATACTTTGTGACCATGTACGGACCAACCTGATAGCATTCCATACGCAGAAAAGTCATTAATTGTCCACATTAAATCCGCACGCATTGTGAAGGTTGCATCTGTGTTTGCATCGTAAGTCTCTATACCATCAATGAAAAAAGATTTTAACTCATCGATCAGAGGTCGGAGATAGACGTCGATATTGTTTCCTGGTGAGTTTGGTTCGTCAATAAGAAGAGGCATCATAAAGTAGGATTGATCCATAACCAACCAAGACGACAGAATATAAACTATCATTACAACGGGCCATGTGCTGTGGCTTCCAGCCATATAGTTGAATGGACAGAAATCATCACTAGCCAATCCGAGCTTGATATTGTGAGAATCACTACTGAATATTTGGTGTCTCCTATAGAAATCCTTTCATGCCGGTGAATCTCTTGGATGACTCATTTTTCCATCTTCGCTTGGAACAGCACGGTGATGCCAAATCATTGCCTCGACTGTTTTCTTGCACCTGAATAGCCTCTGCGGCCTCTGTGTTATAGGAAAGTATCGTGCTATCTTGACAGGTATATCGGGCTTCTTATTAGATTCTTTCGGCTTATACCCGGCCTCTCCGCATGTTGGTCACTCTTTCAAATCTGAATTCTCTTTTCAGTACAACACGCAATCTTTGGGACATACATGAATCTTCTCACAGTTCAAACTCAAATCAGACATCACCTTCTCGGTTTCGTACCGACTGTCGGGCATGTTATTTTCTGGAAGTATAGAATCTTTCAGGAATTTCATAAGTATCGTGAATGACTTATTGCTCCATCCATTTAGGCACTTAATCTGGAAAAGTTGGACGAACCATGATAGAGTGGAATACTTTGCATTCTCATAAATTGGTCTTCTAGCATCATTTATGAATTTTTCATACTTATCCGCACACGGTCTTTGACCGGAAGGAATGTCATTTTCGGTAGGAATACTATCACCGAGGGCAGTCTCTACCATAGCCTCCATTTCTTCTCCTGGAAAAAAGTTATTGTCTTCTTCTTCTTCCGCCGCATTACCGTCTTCTCCTTCTTCTGCCACATTACTGTCTTCTTCTTGTCCTTCTCCGTGATATAGCCAAGTTGTATAAGGTCAAGTAAAAGCATTTTTTAACGATGTGAAACTCTACGATTTTTACCTTCTGCCAAATCTTATTCCCGCATCTATCGCATGGACAAAGAATCTTCTCTAACACGATCTTATTATGTGCGCGTGCAAATTCAATAAAAACAGCAACTCCTGCGACAAATTTAGATTGTATGTATTGTTGTCAATCCACGTATATCCAGTCCTTAACTCTGATGTACTCTTTGTTGGGGTTGAAATTTACACCTCATTGACCAAAGGTCAAAGTCAAAGTTAAACCGCGGACAAATAGACGGGCCCTACTGTCGAATCCAAGTCGGGCCCACGCCCGAACCCAAGTACAAGCAGGTGGGCCCAAGTCCAGACCGGTCCTATGCCAAGAAAGTACAACAAATAAGTGTAATATTTAAATAGACAAAAATCCAAATTTTTGTAAAGCCCATGGCTCATGTGCAAAAAAAAATATATAAAAAATGAGGCATGGGAAGAGCAAAATGCCATTTGGTAAAGCCCAAGAGGCTATGTGTAAATTTGTAAGCCTATATAAGGCAACATTATGATGAAATGAAACATGATCCATTTTCCCATTAAAAAAACACCCTACAGCATCTGGCACGCCCAGTGGGA
Organism: Agapanthus africanus; assembly: GCA_030015575.1. Classification (NCBI taxonomy): domain Eukaryota; kingdom Viridiplantae; phylum Streptophyta; class Magnoliopsida; order Asparagales; family Amaryllidaceae; genus Agapanthus; species Agapanthus africanus. The sequence continues at coordinate 10,270,892 of CM057337.1, forward strand.
CCTATCTTTCCTCCTATATTTCGGATTAAACATTCATGGGAACTTAATCAACATATATATCGATTGCATGTACTGAAATCATGCTTTTTTGTGCAGGTTAATATTTTTCAATTGCAATTTTCGGACGCAGCAAAATATCTCTAAGGACAAGCTCAGCTCTCAACACAGCTCCCATCTCCAACACGATGAAGATGGACGCCAGAACAATCCTCCCGGGCAGTCTCGGGCGACAGTGGAAGGAGTCATTGCTACCATTTGGCTCTATTCTATTCGTGCCAGCTAACGCCATCCCTGTTTCTCAAACCCCGGTGATAGATAAACTGGCCTCAAAAGGGAAAAGGCCAAATGACATGGTCCCGAAGGCAGCTCAGCCCAAGCACGAATCCGTTTCCGAACAACTCTCCGTTGCTCCAGCTGGAGGCAAAGCCATCAACACAAACAAAGTAATAAGGCATCTCGGTCAAGCTCCAGCGGTGCCCCTGACAATTGCTTAATCGGGTATTTTCTCTAAGCTCCCCGTCAACCGACTCACGATGGCTTCCTCGAAAACGGATGCTCACTAAGCCCTCAAAATCGAGAAGCTAAAATAGAAAAGGCTCAGATACAGAGCCAACAAAAGGTCCAGGGCTCCTGCTAGACTGAACATCATGAGCTTCCAAGTACCGGGTTACCCCGCAACAACAGCTGAATCGGCTGTAGAGATCACTAACTCTTCTGAACTGCTGAAATTGGTTCAGAAGAATTCCATGACCGCAAGAGTTAAGAAAACTGCGATCCGGATAGCGCCACTCAAGGACCCAGTCAGGCCAACCGTCTTCAATCGTCTGTCCTTTCCAGAAGAGGAAGGGCCACAACGACGGTCCGAAAAATCAGCCGCCAAAGATAAAGAGATGAATGGATATGTGGTCCACACTGTCTACATGATGGGCACACGCAGCAAGAGCAAGGATGGGGGCACCACATCTCAAATCCAATCTGGTGTGAATGTGGCTGCCGCTTTCCAAGGCCAGCCTCCTCTGGAAGGTAATGAAGACCCTTCCAGTGAGGCTGATAAGCAGAGAGATCCCTCAGTTCATGAGGAGTCAGGCTAAGAAAGCGAAGAGTAGCCAATCTTCCATCCCAAGACTGCAGAGCAGCAACTTCTCCAAGAGCTCCAAAAGCAGCTCAGAAACAAAGACAGGGAGATTTCCAAGCTCTACTCGAAGATTGACGACTTAAAGAACGTCGTCTTAACCCTCAAGACCCAAGTTGCCTCTCAGCCGCCCAATCAAACGCATGGCTCTGCTCATGAACCGGGAAACGGTGTCCCGAGACAGTCGATGCCTATTCCCTCAAATCCAAAGGTGGGTAAGCCGCATGAAAGTCAGCCGCATCCTATCTCGGAAAATGTCTTGTCTACCGACGACGGCCCCCGCCAATGCAGGATCAGATCATGGATTTGATTACCAACAAAGTCAAAACATTGATGGTCGGGGCCGAGATGCAAAAAGTGGTCGGCAGCAGTGGGAGACCATACCCTGCACAATACGATCATGTGGAGTTTCCCGGTAGCTATGTCGTCCCCAAATTCGAAAGGTTCGATAGGATGGGAAATGCGAACCGGCACATAGCCCAATTTAAAGCCTCATGCAGGAATACTGGGGACAATGATGCGCTTTTCCTCCACCGGTTCGTCAATAGCTTGACCGATGTTGCTTTCAATTGGTATGAAAGCATGCCAGATGACTCGATTACGACGTTCACTCAAATAGAATCCCAGTTCAAGCAAAGGTTCATAAGTGTCAGCGATAAAATCACCATTGCCGACCTTGTAAGGATTGAACCGAAAAACAACGAAAGCAGCATGGATTTTATAGTCCGGTGGCGCAATCTCTCAGTCAAATGTGAACCGCCATTGGAACAAGACCAATCTGTCAGTCTTCTTATAGAAAATCTGAACAACTGGATAAAACCTTTCCTGTGCACTGTAGGCCTCAAAACATTACAAGAACTGATCAAGAAGGTCTAACTATTGGAACGCTCAAAGCCCGAGTCCACTCAGGATCTCCAATTCAGACCGAGACATCAGAAGGATGACAACCGGAAAGCCGAAAGTTCTAACAGCACCAATTCTCTCAATAAGCAGAGAGCGAGCGGAGCAAAGACTAACAAACCCCGAGAGCCAAGTTTGGAAGAAAGGAGAAATAAGGTCTACTCCTTCAGAAGGGACAGGGTCCACAAGATATTCAAAGATGCTCTGCTGAATGGGCTGTGGCTACCAGAACCAAAAAGGCTAAGGGAAGCGAACATGACTGATCATCCCAATTTTTGCCCATACCACCAAGTGCTGGAGCACACTATTGAAGACTGTTGCATCTTCAAGGATTGGGTCGAGAAACAATACAAGGCGGGAGAAATATCACTGTCCACTGGCGTGTTGACAGGTGATCAAGACACGACCGCCAATTTTATACAAACAGAAGCTGAGGTATTTCGGGAACCGACCGCTTTTAATTGTTCACCCTTCCCTAAAAGGGGCAAACCACGACAACAAGCCAAAAACCCAACAAGCAACATTACCAATGAAGAGGTAGTAGACGGATACACAACCCACACGGTCTACATGATAGAGCCCGGAAGAGAAAGTCCTCCTTCGCCTTATACCTATGACAATGACGTGGTGGTTGCTACCCAATGCCGGCTCGGTCTGGATGATGAAGATCCCGCTCAGGCCATTAAGCCAAAGGAGCCCGTGTCTCTTACAGAATCGAGTTCAGGCAGTAAAGATGACCCGGTTATCATACCCGGAACTATAGAACAAACATTATTCCAATGGCTTCAAAGGTAACTTCAAGATAGGGACGAGAAGATGGCCAAGGTCCGTTCCAAAGTCGACGAGCTGGAAAACGTCATGGTAGATTTCACGACCCAGATCGCTCGTTTGCAATTACAGCAAAATCAAATTTTGGTTCATGAGCCAGGGATTGATATCCGGAAGCAGCCAACCGATACTCCCTCCAGCCCAAGAGCGGAACACCTTTACAAAAATTGGCCGCGATTAGCTTTCAGTCCTTCCGATACGTACATTGAACGGGGTAAGCAGACAACAGGCGAACCAAAGACTGATCGGTCTCGAGGACCAGCATCAGGAAGGACACCGACTCTAATGGAGAGAAGGAAGAAAGTATACTCTTTCAGAAGGGACGAAGTCCGCAAAATATTCGAGGGCACCTTGAACAACGGTTTGCAACTACCTATTCCAAAGAGACCGTATGAAATGAACATGACCGACAATCCCATATACTACCTATATCATAGAATGGTGAGTCATACCATCGAAAACTGCTATGTTTTCAAAGATTGGGTAGAGAACCAATACAAGGTTAGGAAAACCTCACAGTCCTCGGATGTACCGACAAACCACCAAGTTAAGGTCATTAACTCAGCCCCGTCAAGATCAAAGTTCAAGAGGCTTGGACAAGCAGACACCCTTGACCACCACGTCGTTGAACTGGGAACAGTTGACCTCTAAGTCGTTAAATTAGGAAATAAAAGAAAAACAATGTAAATAAAAATAAAAATAAAAAACAAAAATAAAAAAACCGGTATGTCCATAAGCAAAACGGGCACAAATGAAAACCCGAAAGGGCGCCATGAATAAAAACATCAGGACTGCCGGCGAGTTTGTGAAAACCCAAAGGACGCAAACTCATGAAAAAGAGACGAAAATAAACTCGCAAAGTCCTCTTGACCCTGTGAGGAGAATATTCCCGTGTGAGATCCTTATGACTCACAAAAGAGCAAAACACTTAGGAATCCTCACAACTCCTAAGGAGAAAATATACCTACAAGATCCTTTCGACCTGTAGGAAGAATGTTTTTATGAGATACTTACGGCTCATAAAATTGAAAAGTCTTAGGTGATAGAGATCTAAACCTGTCTTTTAAGCCATCGCTCCCTAACGGGCAACGGCAAATGATGAGTCGCTTCTGGCACTACACTTCAGTTTTAGCGGTGTTGATGCCAACCACAATCCAAATCCCTAAATTCCTAAACGGCGAATGATGAGTCACTCCCGGCACCATATTCCAGTGAGCTACAAGTTTGTTTCTTGCTATTCTTAAATAAGAATAACTTTTAAATTGTGCTCAGGTTGAGGAACTCTTTTCTGTACTTTAAGTAGAAAAATTTTGTACAGAAAATTCATGGTCATTACATCTTCTACTTGGAAAAAGATTTATCACTATATTCCAATTATCAGTTCATTATTTAAATGGATCATTGGTCAAGAAAAAATTGATTTCTGGTCTGATATTTAGCATGGAGATATGCCTTTGAAAGTTGGTGTGAATTATCAGAACGCTGCCGTTCCTGTAAATAATATTTTGACTGAAAGTTGGTGCAATTTCACTACTATTCAAGATGATATCCCTGCAATCATTATTTCTGAGATCAAAAGCAAAAATTATTGTCTCGATAATAATCCAGATAAATTGATTTGGACACTCACCAACTCAGTGGATTTTACATTTTACACTTCAATGAGCATGAGATTTTATAAGGCAGAATAAACAGCTGGGCAATAAAGCCAAATTCATTAAACTCAGTAATATTCCTAACAAAATTATGAATTTTAGCTGGAAACTTCTCAGAAATGCTTTGCCACTTGATTCTAAAATCAGGAGTTTGGATCTCAATGTTCCTAGCAAGCGTCCATGTTGCAGTAATCCACAACAAGAAGATAGAGAACATTTATTCATCAAAAGTGAATTATCAGAATCCCTCTGGAATGCTATGCATGACATTTTCAAAACTGGAAAGAGAGCTGGGAAAATAATTTTTCTAGAAGCTGAATTATGAGGAATGATGATGGGAAAATAATTTTTCCATATAAATTCTACCATGGCAAAGGTGATATTCTAGAAGCTGGATGCAAAACTATTTTAGATGGTATGTCACGGTGCAAACTTATGAATATAAAAGGCGTGGAGGTTGAGTCTGATTCCAGTACCATCATTGCATATATCACTAGAAAAAGTAAGGTAAAATGGTTTTTATTTTACATGGCGCAAGCTATTAATAAAATTGCAGTTGAGATTGAATCCGGTTTTAAGCATACTTTCAGAGAAAACAATGCTGTGGCCAATTTCCTGGCAGCTCAAGTACAAAATGAAAAATTCAATAGCATCTATAGAATTCAGATGTTTCCTGATGAATAAAAAGATTGGCTTGTATTGATCTTTCATGCCTGCTGAGGTTTCTCTTAAGGAAGTCGGAAAATCCCAACTTTGATGATGCGTTTTGAAAATCAAAGAGCATGGGTCATCTGAATAAAAAGTTTGTATCTTAGAGTAGTCCCTGGATTTGCAGATCTCATCGAGAATATCATGGATCTTAAAAGAAGAAAACTCGGATCTGTAAGATTGTGGTGCCAAAAAATCTATGAAAATGATCTAGTTTGAATCTTTGAGTTGAAGTTGGCAGCTTTGAAGTTTCTACAGGAGATCTCATAAAATAAATTTAGATCTGCAGGTTTCTGTTGAAGAGAAGCTACAAATATTTAAAATGAGTTTTTTTAGCTTACCTAGAGCTTACATGTGAAGATCTAAATGAAATGAGCATCGATTTCAGTAACATAAAACTCAAATTTGAGAGGAGAATATGGATCTCTACGAGGAGATCTCGTATCTGAAGGTTTCACAGTGCACAAGAGGCTGAGCTTAGCAAGATGTGATCTTTACACTTACCTAATGATTATCTTGGTTGATCTCAGAGAAGAGATTATAGATCTACAAAAATTTTGGGGAAAAAGAGATTTTGAGCTCAGAAGCTTCGAGCAAGGAAGAGAGTAAGAAAGACAGAAGATTTTTTCAGCTGCTGGAGTAAGTAATGAAACCCTAGGGTTTTATGTTTGTATATATCTTGATGTGGGCTTTGTGTATGGGCTAAGGCCGAATATATCTCATTTTCTTTAATAAAATTCTCACTGGGCCCTTTCCCAAAAAAAGCAGCACGTGCAAACTCTGGCGATGACAGCATCATTGTTTGAATGTCTTTATATGGCACATTAAGTAATATCGACTCAAAGTTATCAGGCAAGCAAGCAGGCCAACAGATGTCTGAACCTTCAAGTCAGACGTCTGACCATGACGCCAGACGTCTGTCACTTCCAGGTCAGAAGTCTGGTATTGGCTAGTGAATTAACAGAATGCTAACCAGACGTCTGCATCTGTAAGGAACATACGTCTGGATTTGAGTACCGCTCTAACAAAGCGCAGACCAGACGTTTGCCCATGTGCAGGTCAGACGTCTGACTCTCGCAGTTGCAGTATATTTGGAAAGATTTATATTGAAGATTTTGTAGAGATTTAGTGAGATTGTATGATTGATCTAATTGTAACAATATTTTAGAGATTAATAATATATTTAAAGAAAAGCAACAATAGAGATCTCTCTCTCTCTCTCTCTCCCTCTGGCTTCTCCTTCCTTCAATATCTTCTTCTTCCTCTATCTTTTACTATTTCTTTATGGTATCAGAGCCATAAAAGCTAACGTCATTAAAAAAATTCTTCTCTCTATATTTCTACTACAATGAAAACCAATCCAGATCAATCCTCCATCTCATCAAGTCTGCTCCTCGCCTTTTACTCCAACACCAATCCTTAACCCTAATGCGTCTTCTTCTTCTTCAACACTAGGACCGAATATCATGTCACTTCTCTACATCAAATTCACCCGCGACAACTACCTCGGTTGGAAGATGCAATTTGAAGCCGTCCTCAAGTCGCAAGGGTACATAGGCATCGTCGACGGCACTGACAAGTGATCGCCCATGACTGTTCCTAATGAACAAAATTCGCTCGTTCCAGCATACAATCCGGCATATGCTGTATAGATCCGAAAGGATCAATTGATCATGAGCTGGATCTTAGTGTCTCTGACTGAATCTCTAGTTCCCTTGGTGGTTGGTAAAACTATAACATAGACGGTATGAGAGACACTTGCCAAAACCTTCGCATCGTACTCTCGCTCTCGCATCCTTCAACTGAAGACACAACTTCAGAATATCAAACGAGAATCCGCCTTCATCACAGAGCACATTCAGAACATCAAGACTGTCTCCGACATTCATACGGTCATTGGGCATAGAATTTTCGATGTTGATCTTGTTATGCAAGTTATGGCCTGCCTGCGATCGTCCTATAACTCATTTGTTCCTGCTATCATAACCCGCATAGAAGATATCTCGCTTGAAGATCTGTATAGCATGTTACTTGCACACAAGAGCCTTTACCAGCAACAAGATAAGTCTCTTTATACTATTCCCTTTCCATTTGCCAACACCGCAACCATGGGCCGTGAAGGTTCCTCTTTAGATTCCTATCAGTGCGGCTATAACACCGAGCGCAGCAGTCGTGGTGGTCGCAATGGCCGGCTCGCGTTCGAAGCCACGGTCATGGTCTTCCTCAATGCCAAATCTGCCTGACAACTGGTCACTATAGCAATAGCTGCCCACAACGCTTCAATCAGACCTTTTCTGGCAGTTCAAGAGGTGTTCCGCAATTTTCTGCCCTACAGTATCAGAAAAAGAGAGCAGATGGGCACAATCAAGGACCTGTACCATATGCCATGTTATCACATACACCTCTACTATATTCCTCGAACGGTCCAAGCGTTGCTTCTTCTGACTGGTACCCTGACTCGAGGGCAGCTCATCACATCACGCCAGACTACACTCAAATTCTCTCCCCTTACAAAGGTACGGATACAGTACGTGTAGGTAATGGTACAAGTTTGCGTATTTTTAACTATTATCACACAGCAATTCCGTCGTCTTCTCGATCACTTCACATAAACAATATTCTTCATGTTTCTTCAATAACGAAAAATCTATTATCTGTTCATAAATTTATTAAAGATAACAATGTTATTTTTGAGTTTCACCCATGTGATTGTTTTGTGAAGGATCCGAAGTCCGGGACGGTTCTACTTCAAGGCCACCTTAATAATTGATTGTACCAATTGCCTCTTCCAAATGTCTCGTCTTCCACTACGCTTGTTGGTAAACGTACCTTTACTTCCTCATGGCACGCTCACTTAAGTCATCCTGCCTTGAAAACCGTTGTCAGGATTTTATCTCATTTTCATTTACCAACTGTTAAGAGTCGTAGAAAGTCTGTCTATTCTAATTGCATGAAGGCCAAAAGCCATAAACTATGTTTTGAATTGTCATCAACAGTGTCTTCGGCACCTTTAGATTTAATTTATTCTGATGTTTGGGGTCCTGCTCTTATTTTATTTTATTCTGGTTTTTGTTATTATGTTACTTTTGTTGATGACTATACCAAATTTACCTGGTTATTTTTAATGCGTAATAAGTCTGATTTATTTGATATATTTTGCCGTTTCCAACGACATGTTGAACGTTGTTTCAATAGAAAAACATGTATGTTTCACTTTGATTGGGGGTGGTGAATATCAATCTCTTCATCGTCATCTAGTTTCATAAGGTATCCTCCATCGTGTTTCTGCCCCTACACTTCCGAACAAAACGGAGCAGTAGAATGCAAACATCGCCACATTATAGACACCGCATGTGCTCTTCTTGCTCATGCATCTATCCCTTCTTATTAATGGGATGAGACCGTCCAAACCGTCGTTTTTCTAATTAATTGTCTCTCTACATCGGTCATTCGCAACGATACCCATTTCCACAAATTATTTAGTCACTATCCTATTTATACCTTCCTACTCACATTTGGTTGTACGTGTTATCCCTGGCTTCATCCCAATTCCCCATATAAACTTGCTAATCGGTCTGATCGCTGTATGTTCATGGGTTATAGTACGCAACACCATGATTATTGTTGTCTTCATGTACAATCCGGCCGAATGTATATATCTAAGCATGTTATTTTTTATGAAAGTTACTTTCCCTTTTCAGGTTCAGATTCTCCTACAGGCTTGCCGAAGAACACTGAGCCCCTTTTAGGAGCGGGCATCCTTGGTTCTGACCCTGTTCCAAGCCTAAATTTATCACTAGTGCCAGCCGCCGCCTCCCTTCGTGCGGCTGGCATCCTTAGGCCTTCCTCACACCGGTTGCCGCAACCTGCTCAATCCAACCGCTCGTCTATGGTTGCTCCTTCTCTAGCGAGCTCACCACCATCCACTCCTAGTCCCGCTCACACTCGTGCTCCTCGGGCCCCATATGCAAATGAACCTAGTTCCTAACATTCAGCACAATCCTCCCCACTCCCTGACTCCCCTTCCACCACCTCGCCAAGCACCTCTGATGAGTCCCCCTATTCTTCGCATGCGCTCTCTTGTCGACGTCTATGCCTTTACTAACCTGGTCGTTGATTCTCCGCCACCTCGAGCGCTCAGCAGCAGTTACGCATTACCTACATCACTTCTTGCTAGTGCTTCGGTCGAGCCCACCTGTTTTACCCAGGCATCCAAGGACCTCATGTGGAATGCAGCTATGTGCTCTGAATTCGATGCTCTACTTCGCAGTGACACATGGTCTCTTGTCCCTTACCAAACACATTTCAATATCGTCGGGTGCAAATGAGTGTTTAAGTTAAAATTTCGTGCCGATGTTCGATCGAGCGTCACAAGACGCGATGTCGACTATTTCGATACTTTCAGTCCAGTTATCAAGATCACCATGGCTTGCTTGATTCTTGCAATTGCGATAAGTTTGGGTTGGACAGTACAACAGTTAGATGTATTGAATGTGTCACGCCCCGCTTCCCAGTATACGGGCAGAAGGCGCGACGGGCCCGCTACGTATTTACTCTGAAGTAGACATGCTGAGCGTATCTAAGCAATATAAGTAAAATGCACAAGAGACAGAGACAATAGATAAAAATGAACAACAACTTTATTTATTCACATTCTTTTTACAATACATCTGAAAAGTAAATACATGGAATGAAAAACAATGCTTAAACAGTGGCATAATAGAAATGGAAAGTACTGAAATGAAATGTACAAGTATCTAGAGCTCCGGGTCGAAGGCTGGCTGATCTAAGTCCTCGCTGGTGGGCTCGATCTCCTGAAGGTCCGAATCACCTGAAAATATTCCAAAGAAGAAAGAGAGGTAATGTCGTCAATGAACAATCGCTCGGTAAGTCCCAAAAATAAGGGAGAAATAGAATAGACAAAGTGTAACAACCCTAATTTTTCCTATACACTTTTCTATACAAATTTTTTTTTAATTTTTTTTTTAAAATCCATAAAGGAGTATTTTAGCCTGAGCACAAGATATAAGTAATTATTTTGTTTTAAATTACAAGCTATAAGAATGTAATTACTCCATTTTTAGTGTACAAGAAATTACTTTAAATTTAATGTATACTAGGAGTATTTATTCTTGCTGCTATCATTTTAAGTAATTAAATACCACAATAATTACAAGAAGGAGCTTGTAGCTCATTGGTAATACCTTGCACTGCTGAACCAAGCCACCAGAGTTCAAATCCCATGCCCCACATTATTTTTTATTTCTTTTGTTTTAATTTCTTTTGGAAGTCAACAGTCAAAAGGCCATAACTTCCAAAATATGTACTGGACAACAAAAAGTAAATATACCAAATTGTACCCCCGAAGTTTCCCCGGCCTCTGGTGGCCTGACTCAGCCCGACTCGGCCTCGCCGGCCGGCGACTCGGCCGACTCGGTCCGGCGCCGCCGGCCGGACTTGGCCGAACGGCCGAGTCACCAACAGAGAAAAGATGCTCCTTGACTTGGTCAACCCTCCTGCACACTTATTATACCTGGATTGGTTTTAAATTGCCCAATAAATCCTTTTTACTCGTATGTTTAATGAATTTTTAATGATTTTGTATATTTTTTATTTTTTATTTTAATTAAAACCCTAACCCTAGCCTAACCCTATATAAACCCCCATACCCTCTACCCTCTCACCCTACATTCCTAAGTCCACTCTCTAAAAATTTTAAGAGAACTTGGTACGTGAGAAAACGAGCAAAAGGCGAAGCGCTGACGAAATCGACGGCGAAATTCCGACGATCGTGCTAGGACCTCTCAACGACGATTCGACGCGCCGGCAAACCCTCTACCTCTCTCTTACTCTCTAACGTTGTCCAAACCCGTAAGTCTCTCTTTTCTACCTTTCTATTCTTTCATAAAAATACGACTTTTCAAACCCGACGGAAATCGGAACAAACCGATTTCCGATTCGGTTTTCTATCAAATCTCACTTATCACTAATTTCATAATACTTAAACATATTCATGTTGACTACTAATCACTTAAAAATTAATTTGAACAAGTTTTCACATATAAAATGATAGCTTTTGTAATATACCGTATTTTTGCACTTAAATACCATCATATTTAGTTTATCACATTTAACCCTTTAACATTGTTATACCTTAAAATAGATCACGAGGTAATGACCTACCTCCACACACACTCATATGTAATCATAACACGCTACCTTGAAAATTTAGAATAAGATAAAATAAGATTTTACATTAAAATAGCATTTTTCTTAATAAAACATTTTCTAAAAGTTCTAAGTTATATACAATTTTAAAACCATATCTTTTAATAGGAAATACGAAAGTTATGGACATCGATCGTTTATCTAAACCTGATTTTGTGGTGTCTAGGCAAGTGTGTCTAAGGCGAGTGGTTACTTAATTAGGACCACTACTTGTAGTGGAGAGCCTCCCACTCACCTGGCACTTACCTGGCCGCAATTGGCGGTGAAGAGGCGATTTGAGGATTCTAATGACTTGTCGTTTAGACCATTTAGGAATAGGCTAGTTGGCTTAGGAAACCTTAGAATCTAAAATACGGAAATTTACACCCTTTTACAAATAAATACCTTATCTTTATAAAACCGTTTTCTAAATGACTAGTATTTATTAAATCTTTACAAAGCGCCACTACAACCCACCTTTGGGGAACTCGTTAGGGATAGTACGGTTTATCGTGCACCCTCGGGCTTAGTAGTGCGAGATTCAGACCTCCGCAAGGAGCATTCGGTCTCGAAAGGTTTAAAATACGACATTTAAGAAAAATGAGATTTTTGGAAAATAAAATATTTATTAAAAATTATTCTTGTATAAACATATGTATATTTATCATTTAAACACCTATTTTATTATAAGATAAAGTTTCCACCTTTTCCTAAAAATTACAAGATTAAAAGTTACATTAAAATACCATGAATTTCAAATAAATCAATATCACAAATTAATACCTTTATTTATGAAATTAGGATATTTTCACTAGAAATATCACAAAATAAATCACACTCACAAAAGTATTTTTACATAAAACCCCCTCAAGTTTTATAAATTACAATAAGGACCCTAATAAATAATAGAATTTCGACTTACATTTCTTTTGGTACGACTCGGGTTTGAGTCTGATTATTTCTGACTTGAATATGATTCAAGTCAATCTATATTCTTTAATATTCCAACTCAATATGAACACATGAATCCCAGAATCCAGTTAACAATCTATACAACTTGACTGAATCAAACCATCGATATACATCCATTATTCCATTATTCCATTTACCTGATTATGCAGTTACAGTTTGTTTACTGATATCATGATTTTGGTCAGTCATCCAACTTACACAATACAATACAACAATACTATCAAAACACTACGGGGTTTAAGGGGTAGATTGGTACGGAAGATGTTAAAAGTGGCACGAGACGGTCAGATTTAAGACATCTAACATGAATCCAATTGCCGTTGTTCCGGGCTTTCTAACGGAGCCTTATACTCTATATTCCGTTTGCCATGGTCTCTAATATATAGAGACCCTTCTCGTATACACTGGTATTCTTCTGTACCAAGCTACAAACAACAGCGTTAATACAATATTACAACAATATCATACAACATTAAAAGCTACTCTCTCTCTCCTACTCTTTGTCTATTTCTCCCTTATCTTTGGGACTTACCAAGCGACCTGTTCGCTGATGACATTCTATTTCTTTTTTCTTTGAATGTCGTCAGGTGCTTTGGACACAGCAGAGATCGAGCCCACCGGTGAAGACTTGGAGCAGTTTCACGAAGACCCCGAGCTCTAGATATTGTACCTTGTTCTATTCAGTACTTTCATTTCCTGTTATGCCACTGTTTAGGCATCGCTTTTCATTTCAGTTGTATTTACTTTTTATGCATTGTACAAAAGAATGCTATTAATAAAGTTACTGTTATTTTATATCTCTTGTCTCTTATGATTTACCTTTATATTGCTTAGTTACGCTTAGCGTATTTACTTCACAGTAAATACGTAGCGGACCTCGTCGCGTCCCCATTCGCCGTATACCGGGAAGCGGGGCGTGACACAGAGAGAGAGTGTAACTTTTGAAGTGGTATTATATTGTTATAATATTGTATTTAGTGTTAACGCTGTTGTTTGTAACTTAGTACAGAAGAGGCCGGTGTATACGAGAGGAGTATCGTTAGACCAGAGACTACGGTGGACGGAATACAAGGAACCGTTCAGCCACGGTACAACGGCAATGGAATTCAGGTTAGGTGTTTTAATTGTTGCAGTCTCGTGCCACTTCTAACACCTTCCGTACCAATCTACCATTTATAAACCCCGCGATATCTTGATTGTATTGTTTGTATTGTATTGTCTTATAATTTGAATTATATAGATGGATGACTTGCCGAAACCATGATATCAGTAAATGGATATAACTGGAGAATCATGTAGATGGATGTATATCCATGGTTCGGTTCGGTCAATATAAATTGATTAGATTGAATATATTGAATACATAGATTCATAGATTCATGTTGAATTGTAGTTTGATACTTGAATCATATTCAAGTCAGATTGATTATATTGAGACTCGGTCTGAGTCAGACAATTAGAAAATAAATTGAATTCTGAATTAGGTTTTGGTGTTATCGGTAACCGCTGCACATGGATGGCAGGATTTATTTCTTTTTCAAAGACAATTACCGTGTTGATAATATCGTTTGTTAAGTTGTCTACTTTAAATAGGCAAGAACCCATATTTCCGGCTCCCTGAGGCTCAAGAGACCGGTCCTGCTTAAACCTATGTTTACTAGGGTCCTTATTGTAATTTAGTATAAGTTGAAGGGGTTTTATGTAAAAATAATTTTGTATAATTTTCAAAATACACTGTTCCCCGCCGAAAGACGCGAACGAAGACGCGGTGAATGTCTTGCCTGAATTTCGGGGCAGATGCTAATTGGTGCCATCCGTCCACCTCTCCGAAGATGCCAAGTTGATTTATGACATCGCGTATCGAAGGTTTAAACGGATGCGGCCGATATAGCAGATTTCGTCAGATTCCCCCTCATTTGAGGGGGTTTTGATTGTGGGGACGCTTTTTCCTACAGGCGCAAGCCCCTGCAGTTAATTACGCTACCGCATCGCGGTAACAAATTTCTCCTTCTTCAGATGGTCACTTCGTGTCGTGTGTGTTTATTTTGTATTTGGTTGCCCGTAGATTGTATACGGAGACTAATTTATGTTATCACCCGTAGGGCGTGGACTAGTCCAAATCCGTATATTTCTTAGATTTGGGTTTGGGGGTTGGGTTTAAGGATACGTTAGCCTCATTTGAGACTAAGATCAACTTAAACGTTTGTTAAGGATACGTTAGTCTAATTTTAAACTAAGATCAACTTAACGGGATCGTTTAGATCCAACAAAAGAGCATTTGGACTCTAATGTTTAGTTTAGGGATATTGCGGTCGATAATTAGTTTAAGGACGTTACGGTCCATTGTTAGTTTAAGGACATCTCGGTCTATTGTTAGTTTAAAGACATCACGGTCGAGGTTAAGGACATCATAGTCCATGGGTTTAAGGACCCCACAGTCCAATGTTAGTTTAAAGACATCACGGTCGATGTTAAGGACATCATAGTCCGTGGGTTTAAGGACCCCACAGTCCAATGTTGGTTTAAAGACATCACGGTCGAGGTTAAGGACATCATAGTCCGTGAGTTTAAAGACCTCACAGTCAAGGTTAAGGACATCATAGTTCGTGAAATGTGTGGTTGTCGGGACCCGTCACCTCTCTGAAGACGTTGAAGGATTACAACGACAAATATCAGAGGAGTGAAGAGATGTACCCTCAAACCAAAGTTGATTGGGGATCTGTAGTCTAATTTAGAACTAAGATCAATTAATTAAATTATGAGCACATTGGTTCAGTTAAGTCTGAATTGAGGACTTATGGCCAACTTGGGCTAAGTCCAATTAAATTTGAAATATTGGCCTTTTGTTGGACCATTAAACACTTGTCTGGGTTCAAGCCCACATTATTTAGCAATGCTAAATAAGAATTTGAGGGCTTTGATAACATTTTTAATTTTGAATGAGCATTAAACATTATAGCTCTGAATTTTTCTCCATTTTGAGATTCAGTTGAAGGGGAGTCTTTTGCCTCTGGAAAATTAGCCAATTTGGCTAAAAGTAGTGTTAAACATTAGAAATAAAGCTCTCAAGTTAGTGTTTAAACACTAGAAAACAACAGTGTTAAACACTGGAAATAAGATTCTCAAATTAGTGTTAAACACTAAAAGACAATCAGTGTTAAACACTGGAAATAAAGCTCTTGAGTTAGTGTTAAATACTAGAGAAGAAGGGGTCACGTGGGGACACGTGAGGACGCCCAAAGGTGGGGCCAGATCTCCTTTTACTTTGTTCTGCAAATAAGTGTTAAACACTTTTAATTTTTAGCCATCACGTGTGGGCACGTGATAGGCACTCATGCACTGATTTGTTAAGGCATTTATTAGGGGTCACGTGAGAGCGCCCAAAGCCCACATTTCCTTTGCTTTTATTCTCTTTGTTTTGGAGGTCATGTGGGAGCACGTGAGGTATTGCCTCAAAGCTTTTTCCTTCTTATTTTTGGGGATCTTTTCAGGGGTCACGTGGGGCCACGTGACCTTAGCTCTTCGCATGCATGGAGATCTTTTAAGTCTCCTTAATTTTAAGAATTAAATTCTCTGTAGGGTCAAACCCTAATTATGATTTTGGAGGAATTAAATTCCTATTGTGAAATAATTAAATTCTTATGTAGGGTTAAACCCTAATTTCCTCTTAGGGGAATTAAATTCCCATATATGTAAAAGAATTAAATTCTTGTATAGGGTGAAACCCTATTTTCATTTTAGGAGGAATCAAGTTCCTGTAAATTTGAGAGAATTAAATTCTCAATTAGTGTTAAACCCTAGTTTTGTCCATCTTGAAAGAATTAAATTCCTATAATTTTAGGAGAATTAAATTCTCATATAGGGTTAAACCCTAGTTTTATCTTGAAGGAATTGAATTCCTGTGAGTTTGAGAGAATTAAATTCTCATATAGGGTTAAACCCTAATTTCATCTTAGAGGAATTAAATTCCTGTGAATTTAGGAGAATTAAATTCTCTAAACTCAATTCTTCCTCTAAGTTTTGGATCTGCATGGCAGAATCTCAACCCGATGAGAATTAAATTTTCAACCTATGGGGAGATTTGCTTCTGCAGATCTTCAACCAGAGGAAGAACTAAGTTCTTTTGCAGAAGAGTTAAACTCTTAAATTGAGAATTAAATTCTCTTTTTTGTTTTATGAAACTTTGATCCCTTTTTCTTTTCTCACCTAGGGTTTTATTTCTTGAGAATTAAATTCTCATTTCTTTTCTCTCTGCTATTTGCCTTTAGAAATTTCAAGATCCTAAAATTCTCTCTCCAAAATTCTTCCTCTTGGCTCCTATTTATAGGAGAAGGAAAATAATCAATTTATTTAGTAAATTTTTCATTAAAAGATTTTGTTTGTTTTCATAACTAATATTATCCTTTAGATCACACAGTGAATTTTATTCACCATTGGATTTTCAATCCAAAAGATATTCTGTTTGTTATTTTTGGTAAATTTTAGGGAAATCTTTCCTTGTCTAAAATCTTTCCATAAATTGGTGATTTTTAATCACCCTTGGATTTTTAATCCAACGGTTCCCCATTTTACAGAGCATAATCTTCTTTTGTTTGGAAAGATTTAAAGAAATACTTTCCCACTTAGGGTTTCTGATTTCCCTTTAATTAGAATTTAATTCTATCAAGTTATAAGGCTTTCAAATCCTATCACGTGTGAGCACGTGACCCCCCATTGGGGCATTTCTCAGCTGCTTGTTTACACTTCTGCTGGCTTAGAATTTATCTCTGTAAATAGATCACGTATCCACACGTGACCCCTGGTCACGTGTGAGCCCGTGATACCCCATTGAGGTAGTTCCTGATTTTTTAATCAGGAAACATACACCTCAAGTATTTTATTATCGTCTTTAAGGTTTTCATGGATGTGTATTTTATCATTATGACATTTCTAGTGAATAAAACCTATTTTCATAGTATATGGTATTTATTTGTAATATAAATATTGTTTGAATCATCATGATAGTTTCATGTAATATTTGACTTCTTTTCTTGAGTTTTGGAAACATGAAATATTATATATATTTAAAATAAGTATTTTGGTAATATTTATATATACATATTTAACGAAAATAAATTTATTAATTTTCTTGTAAAAATCTCATTTTCTAAAGAAAAATGTATAAAATCCATTGAGACCGAATGCTCCTTGCGGAGGTCTGCATCTCACTCTACTAAGCCCGAGGTTGTGCGATAATCCACACCATCCCGAACAGGGTTCCCCAAAATGGGTTGTAGAGGCGCATTTGCATGGAAATGTTTAATACATTTTTTAAAGAAAAATGTTTTATAAGTTAAAGGTATTTTACTGTAAAGTCGTATTTCCCATATTCTATTGTACCAAGATTCATCGTGCTATGATAGATATGAGTGTTGTGAGGAGGTAGGTCATTATCTCGTGAGTTTTTTAAGTCTAACATGGTTAAAAGGTATAAACATGTCGATATGAAATATAAAGCTATTTTAATGTAAAATTGAAATAAAACTGGTTATGATTATCAATTTAATGTCAAACTTGTTCTACTGTCTTAGTTAACGAGTATTAAACAATATATCAAAAGTTGTAGGTTTGTTATTAAGAAAATGTTGTATTTTGAAAGAAAAGAGAATCGGAAGCCGGATAACTCCGCTTCCGACACGTTTTAAGGATTAAGAATTTGAGAATATCAAAAGAGAGAGAGAAGGGGGAATTACCGGATGATTGTCTAAAGGAGAGGAAAAGGAAGAAGTGGGAGGCATCGGTGCGTCGTTTCGTCGCCGGAATCTTCTCGGATCGTCGTCAGAAGTTCGCCGGAGTTTCGCCCTTCGCCAACTCCACTTGCACACAAAAAGTCTATGGAATTTTCTTGAGAGTTTGGACAGAGATTTGGAAGTGAGGAGGAGTGATTTTAGGTGTGGTATTTATAGTAAAAATTAGGGTTTAGGGTAAATTAAAGGGTGTGAAAAAAAATTGTATTTAATTTTGCATTTAAAAAATTCAAAGGGGTGTTTTAATTTTCTGTTTAATTTCAAAGATTTTAAATAGTGCAGGGGGAGTGGGGTAGGCCAAAGGTCTCAAAGGCTTCAAGAAAATTGGGGGATGGAACTGAGTCAGCCGGTGGCACCGGCCGAGTCGGCCGCGTCGCCGGCCCGATTCAACCGAGTCAGGCCGAGTCTTGACGCCACATGTCCCTTGCCTCTTGGTCTACCTCAAAGACCCGTTTGTTTTATGTGTGACTCTTGGTTTTACATGTTGTGCACGTGTAGACTCTTGGGCTTCTAAAATGATTAAAAGAAAACTAACTAAAAATAATGTGGCCGATGGGATTTGAACTCTGGTGCTTTGGTTCAGCAGTGCAGTATATTACCAATGAGCTATAAGCTCTTTCTTGCTGTTCAAAAGCAAAACAAACTTATAACTTGTGCTCAGGCTTAAGTACCTCTTTCTGTATTTTTGAAAAAATTGTACAGAAAGTTTAGGGTTGTTACAGAATGCAATTTTACATGGTTATCTTGAGGAAGAGGTCTATATGGACCAGCCCCCGGACTTCACTCACCCTCAATTTCCTAATCATCTATGTCGACTACATCGCTCTTTTTACGGACTTCGTCAGGCTCCTCGTGCTTGGTTCAAAC
Source organism: Agapanthus africanus (assembly GCA_030015575.1). Classification (NCBI taxonomy): domain Eukaryota; kingdom Viridiplantae; phylum Streptophyta; class Magnoliopsida; order Asparagales; family Amaryllidaceae; genus Agapanthus; species Agapanthus africanus. The sequence goes on from CM057337.1 coordinate 10,289,947, forward strand.
GTCAAAAGTACTCGACTCCTTCGGCTCGGCTTTCTTAGGACCAAGACCGATACTTCGCTGTTCTTTCATTGGAACTGACGCTCACGAATTTATGTCTTGATATATATCGACGATATTCTAATCACTGGTTCCGATCAAGGGGGCGTTACTGACCTTATTGCCTCTTTTCAACGGGAATTCTCCATTCATGACCTTGACGCCGCTCATTATTTCCTTGGGATCTAACTCTATCTTCACCTCGATGGCTGCCTTTTATCTCAATCTCAATATATTGTGGATATTCTTAAGCGCTCCAAAATGACTGTCACGCGCCCGATGTTCACACCCATGACCACCTTCACGACTACCGATGATTCTCTTTTCCATCCCCTCGTCGATCCTTCTATATACCGCAGTATTGTGGGCGCTCTTCAATATGTCACCATCACTCGTTCCGATGTCTCTTTCGCAGTCAATCAGGCCTGTTAGCATATGCACGCTGCTACTGAGCACCATTGGTCGCTAGTTAAGTGCATCCTACGCTAACTTCAAGTGTCACGTCCCGCTTCCGGTTTACGGCGAAGGGGACGCGACGAGGCCGCTACGTGTTTACTCTGAAGCAAACACGCTAAGCGTATCTAAGCAATATAAATAAAAATGCACAAGAGATAAAGACAGTAGGTATAACTGAACAACAACTTTATTTATTAATATTCTTTTGTACAATACATGGAAAGTAAATACATCTGAATGAAAACAATGCCTAAACAATGGCATAACAGAAATGAAAAGTATTGAAATAAAATGTGTACAAGTGTAACTACAACTCGGGATCTTCAATAAACTGGTCCAAGTCTTTAGTGCTAGGCTCGATCTCTGGAGTGTCCAGATCACCTGACGACATTCAAAGAAAAAAGAAAGAGAATGTCGTCAGCGAACGAATCGCTCGGTAAGTCCCAAAGATAAGAGAGAAATATAATAGACAGAGAGTAAGAGAGAGAGTGTAGCTTTTACAGTTGCATTATATTATTATATTGTTGTATTGAGTGTTAACACTGTTGTTTGTAGCTTGATAAAGAAGGATGCCAGTGTATACGAGAGGAGTCTCACTTGCCCCGAAGACTAAGGTATCAGGAACTTAAAGAACCGTTTATGCCACGGTACAACAGCAAAGTAATACAGGTTAGGTGTCTTATGGTTGCAGTCTCGTGCCACTTCTAACACCTTCCGTACCAATCTACCCCTTAAACCCCGCGATATCTTGATTGTATTGTTTGTATTGTATTGCAACTTGTATTGTCTTGTAATATAGATTGTATAATTGGATGACTTGCCGAAACCATGATATCAGTAAATGGATGTAACTGGAGAATCAAGGATGTAACTGGAGAATCATGTAGATGGAAGTATATCCATGGTTCGGTTCGGTCAATACAGATTGAATAGATTGAATATAAGTATTCAAGGATTTGTGTTGGATTGTAGATTGTAGATTGTACTTGAATCATATTCAAATCAGATTATTAAAAAGAGACTCGGTCCGAGTCAGAATAATTAGAAAAGAAATTGAAGTCCTGATTGTTTTAATGTTATCGGTAACCGCTGCACATGGGCGGCAGGATTTGTGTCTTTTTCAAAAACGATTACCGTGTCAATAACACCATCGTTAAGTTGTCTACCTTAAATAGGCAAACACCCACTTCTCCGGCTCCCTGAGGCTGAAGAGATTGGTCCCGCTTAAACCTATATTTACTAGGGTCCTTAGGGTAATTTATAGAACTTAAGGGAGTTTTATGTAAAAATACTTTTATATACTTTTCAAAATACATCTCAAATATTTAATTATCGTCTTTAGAGTTGTAATGAATGTAGATTTCATATTTTGTGACATTTCTAGTGATAATAACCTATTTTTCCATAATACATAGTATTTAATTGTAAAGTGTTGGACTTGTATGGAATTTCATGGTATTTTCATATAAAGTGATTCTTGTGATTTTTAGAAAAAGTTGGAATATTTATATTATTACAAAATAGATATTTTAATGATACATACATATATATATATATATTTATATTTAGATAAAAATAAATTTTAGTATATATTATATTTCTAGAAATCTCATTTTTAAAGATATTTGTATTTTAAATCTTTCGAGACCGAATGCTCCTTGCGGAGGTCTGCATCTCGCACTACTAAGCCCAAGGATGTGCGATAATCCGCACCATCCCAGTCGGGTTCCCCAAAGTGGGTTGTAGCGGCGCTTTGCAAAGATTTGTAAAATACTTAATCTTTTTAGAAAACAGTTTTATTAGTAAATGGTATTTATTTGAAAGGTTTCGTTTTACCTTATTCTATATTCCCGAAAGGTATTGTGCTATATTGCATATGAGTGTTGTGAGGAGGTAGGTCATTACCTCGTGATCTACTTAAAGGTATAGTAAGTTTGTGATGTTTAAATGTCGAAATGAAACTATATTGTATTTTAGTGAAAAAGTACGGTAAAAGTTACAAAATGAATTAGATTGTCGTGAAACTTGATCAACATGTTTATTAATGTTTAATAGTCAACATGTAAGAATCTTGTGTGAATGTAAATGTTGGATTTTTAGAAGAACCGAATCGGAAATCGGTTTAACTCCGATTCCGTCGGGTTTTGAAATTATATATTTTTTGAACAAGATTAGAGAAGAGGGAGGGGGACTTACGGGTTTAGAGTTAAGATAAGAGGAAGAGGAAGACGTGGGAGGCGTCGGTGCGTCATTTCGTCCCCGGGAACTCCTAAGGTCGTCGTCGGAAGATCACCGGAGTTTTGCACTTCGCTAACTCCACTTGTACACAAAATTTCTAGAGAGTTTTCTTGAGAGTTTGGACAGAATTTGTGAGTGAGGGGGGTGTATTTAGGGGTGGTATTTATAGGGAAAGATTAGGGTTAGGGTAGGTGAAAGGGTGTGATAAAATGTATTAAAAATTGTATTAAAAATATGGTTTAATGGGGTTTTAAAGAGCTCTGTTAAATTGCAGAAAATTTAAAGTGTACAGCGGTAATGAGGAGGCCAAATGACAGAACTTTAATGTTGAGTGAATCGGATTTTGCTCCGAGTCGGCCGGCGGCGCCGGGCCGATACAGGAGAGTCGGGCCGAGTTCGGCTGCCATGTGTCCCTCGTCGAGTCGTCTACACCCTGGGACAGTTTATTTTATATGTGAAGTGGGGTTTTTACGAGTTATGTACGTGTAGACCCTTGGAATTCTAAAAATTTAAAAGATAACAATATTAAAAATAATGTGGGTGATGAGATTTGAATTCTGGTGCTTTGGTTCAACAGTGCAAGGTCTTACCAATGAGCTACAAACTCCTTCTTACTTTTAAAAAGAAAAACAAACTTATAACTTGTGCTCAGGCAAAAGTACCATTTTCTGTATTTTTTGAAAAAATTGTACAGAAAGTTTAGGGTTGTTACATTCTACCCTCTTTATAAAAATTTCGTCCTCGAAATTTATAAAAGAAAAGTGTAACAGATTCAAGAAAATTTTGGTGATAGAACTATTGGTAATATATGAAAAATATGTGAAAGAACGAAACAATGTGAAGGTTTTGGTATGATTGTAAAAGAGGTGAGGGAATTTTGGGTTAGGACAGATTCAAAATATATGAAATGATAAGATTCAAGAATTGTAAAGAATGTTTTAGTTACTGGTTCTTGTGTTACATTGCTTAGGTTGTTCACGCAGAACAGAACTGCATGGTAGGGTTCCATACAGCTCTGGCCTGCATGGGCCACCAACAAAACCTGTCACGCCCCGCTTCCGGGTTTACGACGAAGGGGACGCGACGAGGCCCCTAAGTGTTTACTCTGAAGCAAACACGCTAAGCGTATCTAAGCAATATAAATAAAAATGCACAAGAGACAAAGATGGTAGGTATAACTGAACAATAACTTTATTTATTAATATTCTTTTGTATAATGCATGGAAAGTAAATACATCTGAATGAAAACAATGTCTAAACAATGGCATAACAGAAATGAAAAGTACTGAAATAAAATGTGTACAAGTGTAATACAGCTCGGAATCTTCAATAAACTGGTCCAAGTCTTCAGTGCTAGGCTCGATCTCTGGAGTGTCCAGATCACCCGACGACATTCAAAGAAGAAAGAAAGAGAATGTCGTCAGCGAAAAAATCGCTCGGTAAGTCCTAAGGATAAGGGAGAAATAGAATAGACAGAGAGTAAGAGAGAGAGTGTATAGCTTTTACAATTGTATTATATTGTTATATTGTTGTATTGGGTGTTAACGCTGTTGTTTGTAGCTTGATACAGAAGGATGCCAGTGTATACGAGAGAAGTCTCACTTGCCCCGAAAGCTAAGGTATCAGGAACTTAAGGAACTGTTTATGCCACGGTACAACAGCAAAGGAATATAGGTTAGGTGTCTTATAGTTACAGTCTCGTGCCACTTCTAACACCTTCCGTACCAATCTACCCCTTAAACCCCGCGATGTCTTGATTGTATTGTTTGTATTGTACTGCAACTTGTATTGTCTTGTAATATAGCTTGTATAATTGGATGACTTGCCGAAACCATGATATCAGTAAATGGATGTAACTGAAGAATCATGGATGTAACTGGAGAATCATGTAGATGGAAGTATATCCATGGTTCGGTTCAGTCAATACAGATTGAATAGATTGAATATAAGTATTCAAGGACATGTGTTGGATTGTAGATTGTAGATTGTACTTGAATCATATTCAAGTCAGATTATTAAGAAGAGACTCAGTCTGAGTCAGAACAATTAGAAAAAAAATTGAAGTCCTGATTGTTTTGATGTTATCGGTAACCGCTGCACATGGGCGGTAGGATTTATGTCTTTTTCAAAGATGATTACCGTGTTGATAATACCGTTGTTAAGTTGTCTACCTTAAATAGGCAAGCACCCACTTCTCCGGCTCCATGAGGCTCAAGAGATTGGTCCCGCTTAAACCTATATTTACTAGGGTCCTTAGGGTAATTTATAGAACTTGAGAGAGTTTTATGTAAAAATACTTTTATATACTTTTCAAAATGCACCCTAAGTATTTAATTATCGTCTTAGAGTTGTAATGAATGTAGATTTCATATTTTGTGACATTTCTAGTGATAATAACCTATTTTTCATAATACATGGTATTTAATTGTAAAATGTTGGACTTGTATGGAATTTCATGGTATTTTCATCTAAAGTGATTCTTGTGATTTTTAGAAAAAGTTGGAATATTTATATTATTACAAAATAGATATTTTAATGCTACATATATATATATATATATATTTATATAAAAATAAATTTTAATATATATTATATTTCTAGAATTCTCATTTTTTAAGATATTTGTATTTTAAATCTTTCGAGACCGAATGCTCCTTACGAAAGTATGCATCTCGCACCACTAAGCCCAAGGATGTGCGATAATCCGCACCATCCCAGTCGGGTTCCCCAAAGTGGGTTGTAGCGGCGCTTTGCAAAGATTTGTAAAATACTTAATCTTTTTAAAAAACGGTTTTATTAGTAAATGGTATTTATTTGAAAGGTTTCATTTTCCCGTATTCTATATTCCCGAAAGGTATTGTGCTATATTGCATATGAGTGTTGTGAGGAGGTAGGTCATTACCTCGTGATCTACTTAAAGATATAGCAAGTTTGTGATGTTTAAATGTCGAAATGAAACTATATGGTATTTTAGTGAAAAAGTACGGTAAAAGTTACAAAATGATTTAGATTGTCGTGAAACTTGATCAACATGTTTATTAATGTTTAATAGTCAACATATAAGAATTTTGTGTGAATGTAAATGTTGGATTTTTAGAAGGACCGAATCGGAAATCGGTTTAACTCCGATTCCGTCGGGTTTTGAAATTTCATATTTTTAGAACAAGATTAGAGAAGAGGGTGATAGGGTTCCCTAGCACCTACTTATGAGTATGAAAGTATCATACATGCCACTTAAAAAATTTCTAGAGGTGCTAAGCAAACTAAGTATGGATCTTTAACTAGAATTTCTGGGGTAACATCACAAGTATCACATACTAAAACTATATTTATACTAAGTGAAAGGAATAAAACCTTTGTAGTCCTCTTTGTAGTGACTCCTAGGATCGTTGAGAGTAGGAAAAGCTTGCAAGTGAGCTCTTTTGTCTACGATGATCCATCCGAAGTCCACTTAGTCCAAGCTCCTAGATTCAAATGATCAAACAAGATGATGAAGCTAAACACTCTAAACTAATTGGCTAGAGTGGAGTAGAATGATGAGGTGTTGTGTTTTCTTTTTATCTCTCTCTCTCTCTTTGGAAAAACCTAGAGGGCAAGGAGGAAGAAGAAGATGAAGGCAAAAACTTTTTGATAATGATAAAGCTTGATGAATAATAGAAAAGATAAGTATATATATTTTCTACTCTTCATCTCAAACCATGGTTACATAATATAGATATTATTGCACTTGAGTTAAAAGACAAAAGTAAAATTAACTCATGGTTAAAAAGTGGGTGAACAAAGGTTAGTTCCAAGAAGAGTGTAGAAGATAACCATGGATTAATCTTTATTTTTTCTTTTGTTTTAAAACAAATACAAATATATATCCATATATTATATAACCATGTAAGTCTTATATTGCCACCAAAGTTGTATCAACAACCATGATACTTTACATGTATGTTTCTATGCACATCAACATGTGCATACATGCACATCAACATGTGCATCCATGCATGCATTCTTCCTCTTTAATAAAAAGGGTTTGACTAAAGAATTAAAATAAAACTAAAAGTCAAAATATTAAATCAACAATTGATTTAACAATCCGGTCATATCGCATACGACCTGACTAATAGAAAAACGCCCGATTAACATACGGTATCACATAGTCGTAATCAATCGGGTCCCGCGCATATCTCATATGCACACCACATCTTTTCGCCTGGGCCAAGAAACTTCTGTATGGGACTCTAAGACTCGTCAATACGCCGGCAGTGGGTGATGATCATATCAAACACCCACAAGCCGCATGCGGTCAGCTAAACGTAACGGCCACCCGGGTATTGAACGATCAGAAGAAAACTAGCAAAGCTGTCAAAACTCCCGTCGAGCCATCTGGCAACACTCACCGTACAGTCCGGTCTCCTCGTCAGATATGTTGCATATCAAGTCAAGGGATGGTATCGTCGACTCCAATAACTCAATAAGTCATGCTGGAGTATGGCTCATAACAGATCGAGAAACTACTGATAACACTTATCAGTAAATCTCAGCAGCCCTGGCCAGGGACTTTCTGTTATAGCCAATCGAGCATAGCACAACATCAACTCTCAATACCGGGAGAGACGAAACCCCTCCTATCGCTCATCTCCTCCATGTGCCTCGTGACTGTACCCAAAGACCACTTGTTTGCACGACTCAGCAGAGCCGTGGTAGGGTGGAGATCAAAGTACAGTGGGAGGACACACAAGACTCTATGACGATCTCGGGTCTACAGACTAACCTGTACCAGTGTCACCTGAGAACTTCTATCCGACGATAGATATAATACCACATAGGAGTTCTCTGTGAGTCCGTTCAGTGTACCCAGTCTTTATTGAGCACCCGCATACATTCTTTGGTGTCACCTCACCAGATGGATATGGGAACATCCATCGCCCATCATATGGGACAAGAATGGTATACGCTAGTCTACTCTGGAATATCGATGCCCCGTCTCGATACACCTACGACTAGGAACAGTTCAAGGATATGCTTATAAACTACACGTGCCCCACCAGTATGATCCGCATCATAGTCACAGTAGTCAAGCAAATATCCTCAGGGCTTTATCAACATGTGCAAATGAATAAAAGCATGATCAAGTCAACATGTCAGATAAAGTAAACCAGATAGCATACTATCAAATCGAGCAAGAAAGTAATCTATATATATATGTCCAAGCATCCACTTGTTCCCCTCCGAAAGACGGCAAGACGAACGTCTTGCCTGAAATTCGGGGCAGATGCTAATTGGTGCTATCTGTCCACCTCTCCGAAGATGCCAAGTTTATTTATGGCACCGTGTATCGAAGGTTTAAACGGATGCGGCCGATGTAGCAGCCTTCGTCAGATTCCCCTTCGCTTGAGGGGTTTTTGATTATGGGGACGCTCTTCCTTACAGGCGCAAGCCCCTGCGGTTAATTACGCTACCGCATTGCGATAACAACTTTCTCCTTCTCCAGATGGTCACTTCATGTCGTGGGTGTTTGTTTTGTGTTTGTGATTGCCGTGGATTGTATACGGAGACTAATTTATGTTGTCGTCCGTAGGGCGTGGACTAGTCCAAATCCGTATTTTCTTAGATTTGGGTTTGGGGATTGGGTTTAAGGATATGTTAGCCTCATGTTGAGACTAAGATCAACTTAAACGTTTGTTATGAATACGTTAGTCTAATTTTAGACTAAGATCAACTTAACGTGATCGTTTAGATCCAGCAAGAGAGCAATTGGGCTCTATTGTTTAGTTTAGGGACATTGCGGTCGATTAGTTTAAGGACATTACGGTCCGTCGTTAGTTTAAGGACATCTCGGTCCAACGTTAGTTTAAAGATATCGCGGTCGAGATTAAGGACATCATAGTCCATGGGTTTAAGGACTCTACAGTTCATTGTTAGTTTAAAGACATCACGGTCAAGGTTAAGGACATCATAGTCCATGTGTTTAAGGACCCCACAGTCCAATGTTAGTTTAAAGACATCACGGTCGAGGTTAAGGACATCATAGTCCATGGGTTTAAGGACCCCACAGTCCATAGTTTAGAGACGTCATAGTCTGTGAAATGTGTGGCTGTAAGAACCCGTCACCTCTCTGAAGACGTTGAAGGATTACAACGACAAATATCAGAGGAGTGAAAAGATGTACCTTCAAACCAAAGTAGATTAAGTGATCTTTAGTCCAATTTGGAACTAAGATCAATTAATTAAATTGTGAGCACATTGGCTCAGTTAAGTCTGAATTGAGGACTTATGGCCAACTTGGGCTAAGTCCAATTAAGTTTGAAATGTTGGCCTTTTGTTTGACCATCAGACATTTGTCTGGGTTCAAGCCCACATTATTTAGCAATACTAAACAAGAATTTAAGGGCTCTGGTGATATTTCTATCTTTGACTGAGCATTGAACATTATAGCTCTGAATTTTACTCAATTTGGAGATTCAATTGAAGGGGGCTTTTGCCTCTGGAACATTAGCCAATTTGGCTAAAAGTAGTGTTAAACACTAGAGAACAGTAGTGTTAAACACTGAAGATAGAACTCTCAAATTAGTTTTAAACACTAGAAAAACAATCAGTGTTAAACACTGGAAATATAATTCTCAATTTAGTGTTAAACACTAGAAAACAATCAGTGTTAAACACTGGAAATAAATCTCTCGAGTTAGTGTTAAACACTAGAGAATAACAGTGTTAAACACTGGAAATAAGTCATTTAAATTAGTATTTAAACACTAAATAGGAATGGATCACGTGGGGCCACGTGAGGGCACCCAAAGATGGGCCCAGATCCCTTTTTACTTCGTTTTGCAATTAAGTGTTAAACACTTTTTGTTTTACATATTTTTTTTGAGCATCACGTGTTGACACGTGATGGAGATTTATGCATTGATTATTAAAGCACTTGCTAAGGGGCCACATGGGGACACGTGAGAGCGCCCCAAGCTTAGATTTCCTTTGCTTTTTCTTTTTGTGTTCGGAGGTCACGTGGGAGCACGTGAGGCATTGCCTCAAAGCTTCTTTTCTTCTCCTTTTTAGGGATCTTTTTAGGGGTCACGTGGGGATACGTGACCTTAGTCCTTTGCATGTAGGAAGATCTTTTAAATCTCCTTATCTTTAAGAATTAAATTCTCTGTAGGGTTAAACCCTAATTATGACTTTGGAGGAATTAAATTCTTATTGTGAAAGAATTAAATTCTTATGTAGGGTTAAACCCTGATTTCTTTTTAGGGGAATTAAATTCCCATATATGTAAAAGAATTAAATTCTTATATAGGGTGAAACCCTAATTTCATTTTAGGAGGAATTAAGTTCCTGTGAATTTGAGAGAATTAAAAACTCAATTTGGGTTAAACCCTAGTTCTGTCTTGAAGGAATTAAATTCCTGTAAATTGAGGGAATTAAATTCCTGTAAATTGGGAGAATTAAATTCTCATATAGGGTTAAACCCTAATTTTGTTTGTCTTGAAGGAATTAAATTCCTATAATTTGGGAGAATTAAATTCTCATATAGGGTTAAACCCTAACTTTGTTTGTCTTGAAGGAATTAAATTCCTATGATTTGGGAGAATTAAATTCTCATATAGGGTTAAACCCTAACTTCATATCTTGGAGGAATTAAATTCCTGTAATTTTAGGAGAATTAAATTCTCCGAACTCAACTCTCCCCCTAAGTCTTGGATCTGCATGGCAAAATCTCAACCCGATGAGAATTAAATTCTCAACCTATGGGGAGATTGGCTTCTGCAGACCTTCAACCAGAGGAAGAACTAAGTTCTTTTTGCAGAAGAGTTAAACTCTTAGATTTGAGAATTAAATTCTCTTTTTTTTGAAGTTTGATCTTTTCCCCTTTTCTCACCTAGGGTTTTCTTTGTTGAGAATTGAATTCTCCTTTCTTTTCTCTCTACTTTTTGCCTTTAGGAAATTTCAAGATCCCAAAATTCTCTATCTTTCTCTTCTCTTGGCTCCTATTTATAGGAGAAGGAAAAGAATCAATTTGTTTAGTAAATCTTTCATTAAAAGATTTTGTTTGTTTTCATAATTAATATGATCCTTTAGATCACACAGTGAATTTTATTTACCGTTGGATTTTAAAACCAAAGATATTCTGTTTGTTATTTCTGATGAGATTTTTAGGGAAATCTTTCCTTGTCTAAAATCTTTCCATAAATTGGTGATTTTTAATCACCCTTGGATTTTTAATCCAACGGTTCCCCATAACCCTTTTCCATTTGGAAAGATTCAGAGGAATTTAGAATTTAATTCTATTAAACTGTAAGGCTTTCAAAGCCTATCACGTGACCCTTGGTCACGTGGGAGCACGTGACCCCTGGTTTCTCCTTCAGCCGTTTGTTTTTTATTTCTGTTTTAACCATCACGTGTCAACATGTGAACATTGGTCATGTGTGAGCACGTGACCCCCAATTGGGTCCTCCTTCAGCCATTCGTTTTTATTTCTGTTTTAACCATCACGTGTCAACACGTGACCATTGGTCACGTATGAGCATGTGATACCTCATTGAGGTAATTCCTGATTTTTAATCAGGGAACAAATGCCCCCACAGCGTTGCTCTCACGTGTCTGTACGCGAGTGCAACGCTGTCACTTTTGTGACCGTTGGATCTGTCTAGGGAATAGGGGAGATAAAGCTTTTCCCATCACATCCTATAAATGCAGGGGTCTCTTCAGAAGGGCCTCCACTCTTTCATCTTCTTCCTTGCAAACTTTTCTTTTGAGAATTTAATTCTCGTTCTCAGAGCTTAGTTCTCTGTTTCGCATATTTTCAGAGTTTAATTCTATTCAAAAAAGACCCTTCCTTCAGGTAATGATCTTTGAACGATCGAAGAACTTCTTGCAGAAATCTCCATTGGATTTTAAATCCACATCAAGGGTTTTTCCCTTTAACAAGAACCCATTTTTTTTCTAAGTTCTTAAAAAAACAGAAACCACTCATTCTTTAATCAACATGCCCTTTAGGGTTTCTCTGATCTTCAGGGGGTTGATGATGTATGTCTTTTCCATGGAATTTAATTCCATCTTCAAAGAGCTTTAGCTCTGAAAATGTCTCTGGGAATTTAATTCCCTTTTTTCAAAAGAATTTCGATTCCTATGAAGAACTTAGTTCTTCCCAGAGAACTCCTTGGATTTTTCTTGCCCTAAGTTGTCTCTCTGCAACCAAGAAGAAGAAAGGGTTTGCAATGGTGTTTTCTGGGAATTTAATTCCCTTGATTCTGTTTGATTTGTTACAGAATCCAAGATGGATTTCTCTTAGGGGAATGTGTAGGGTCATTTGAAATCCACTGTTTATTTAATGAGAATCTTCCTTTTGTCTCATTATAATTGCTTTGCCTTATCATTAGCCAGCCGCCATCTTGATTTTGTGGGACCCATGTGTTTTGTAACCGGTGGTCCCATAAAATGAGTCTCCTGTCGCTTTCTTCCACCGTCTTTTTATATATATACATTTATAAACATGTATATATACACTGTTGGTTTTGTTTTAAAAGTTTCCCCTTATTTCATTTCAGGTACAATGACGTCTGTTCCGTATTTCCCTTTCACTCGCTCGGAGGCCACTTTTCCTCAGTCGCCATCTGACGGGGAAGTGATGGCGATGATCAGGGCGCACGACCCGAATCGCACCAACTTATTTCTATGGGGGACCTGGTACGGTCACATCATCCGTGGTCGCCGGAGTTTCCTTTGCGAAGTACCGACGGAGCCTACCTATCCGTTCCTGCCGATGGATCCCCCAAGGACAGTCTTTGCCGTGGAGATGCCGAATTGGAACCCGATGGGACAGCTTGAGTCTTCGACGACTGGCATCCCAAATCATCCTATCCCGGCCATAGATATTCCGGGACGCCGCATTTGCCAGGGTGAGGCCCAACCATGGGGGTAGATATACAAAATAGGGCTCACCCCTCGACACCCCACGGGCTACCTTCTTTGGGCTCGCTACATCCTGTCCGCCCATCGCGCGCGACTGCAGAGGGTTGGGCTTTATCAGGCGATCTATGCGTCCCTTTTCCACTACCCATCTTCTCATGTCTGGTGGGTTAAGGGTTTTCTGAACCAGTGGAATCTCTCCACCAACACTTTCCTCCTAGGGGATCGCGAAATTTTGATTTCCTTGGAAGAATTCCGCGAGATCTCGGGACTGCCGATCAGGGGGACACTTTATGAAGAGCTGCTGCCTCCCGACGAGTACGTCTTTGAAACTGAGCCTGCAATGGTTGACAGCTTGTCTACCGAGAACGCCGTCCGCCACAAGCGCCCGAGTTTGATCAAGGCCTTGGGCATCTTTGACAAACTGTTCACAGAATCTGAGAAGCAGGGCATCACATTTAAGAGTTTCATCTCTTGCTTCCTTCGCGAGGGTGTCCTATCGAAGATGGCACCGAAGTTTGCGAACATCAATGACCCCTTTGGGTTTGGTTTGGATAGGCGGCCGACTAAGGAAGAGGATTTGCCGCAGTATTACATTCCTATCATGTCGGCAATACCTTTTGAATCGATTGCAGCTCCCTCCATGGATGAGGAGACCTTTTTTATGGGTTTTATCAGCGTCTGGCTCAGCTGGTTCGTTATCCCCATGCATCGACGCTTCATGAGAGTCTCGGTTATCTACCCGGCTCATCGTATGGCTGAGGGAACACGGTTGGCCGTAGGCATCCCGGCGCTGTCACATCTTTATCATGGGTTAGGTGCCGCGGCCAATACCTTAACTCCAGGTGTGGACGTAGTAAACTTTTCTCTTCATTACTATACATCTTGGATTGAGATGCACGTGTTAGGGGCCTTCGCTGCACACCAAAGACCCAAATTTTATGACGCCTATACTTTTCCGCGATTGATGCGGCTGGTGGGTGCTTCTGCTCCTGACCCAACTCAGTCCGGGGCCATTCGTGCATTGACCGCTCCTTACACTAGCGCGGGCGGACTAGTGTTCATTGACCGGGCCCTATCTTCTCCTTCAGGACTAATTCAACAACTCTGCGACCAGTCGAAAGATGAGATGCCTTCTCTGAAGCCCCGGGAGGCCACGCACTTGTACACGATCAGACCAGGTTATCTGGTATTCCGTCAGAACAGTGCGGCCCTTTTTATGGGGTATAACCTGCATCGCTTCGCCCGGCAGCTTGGATATGATCAGGGCGTTCCCTTCGAGGCTTTTACAGTTGCGCCAGTCCCTTCACCCAAAGCTGTTCGTGATGCTGCTCATCACTTCGTGAGACTGAACACTGGTTCCCGCTTCATGATTCCTGAAGCCGACCATATTCCCCGATGTGTGGGGTCCTTCACGGGCCGGTATCTTCATCGGGTCAGCCCAATTATTGCTGAAGAGAAGAGGGTGCTTCTTGGACATGGCGCTCCTGCTCCGGTTCAGGCCACGGGAGTTCCGCCGCGGCCGTATGCACCGGTCCGCTTTCCCCTGAGGGACACCAGTGTTGCACTCATTCCAGGGGAGTCGGAGATGGACCTTACTCCCACAGTTGGTATGCCATTGGGTACCCGAGCTCAGTCAAGGGGTAAAAGGGCGCCAGTAGCAATACCACCGCCGGCGGCGTCGACAATGGCCGTGTCGTCCTCGGCAGCACCGCCAAGCGAGGGTGCTGGAAACGAGGGTGTTGAAGGTGAGGTGGGTCGGCGTCGTGCCAAGGCTCCACGAGGGAGGAAGCGGTCGTCCTCGGCGGTCGGTTCTGGATCGAAGCGGCGGAGGAGAACGGCTACCAATCTGCTCGACTCTTTAGAACAGTCTGAGTCCATTCTTCAGGACGAACCATTGGCTATGCAAGAGTCGGATGCTGGCCTACTTTTTCCGAGTTCAACTGCTGAGGAAGCAGCATAATTGGCTGAGACTATAAGACGTTCTCAAGATGAATCGGAGAACGTACGGATTCCGAAGAAGCCTTATCCCGCCGTCATCTTTTATGAAGACCCTCCGTGGATCCTGTCACGATCCGCTTCCCAGAGTACGCTAAGGTAGGCACGTGACATAGCCAACCATGCTACCTGTGGATAGGAAGTATTCATCCACAGTCACATTACGGCTGTAGAGATATCAAGAACAAAAATAAAACTATCTAGTACATGTCCATAAGCCAAAATAAAATGAGTCAAGAATAAATAATGCGGAAGCAAAAGATCCAATACAAGAATAACTGGAATGTATATCCCATAATGCGGGCTCACATCAGGAATAAAATGCTGAAAAGTAAAAGAACTAACTACTACTGAGTCCTCACTACTCAGCCTGCTGGCTGAAGTACTCCTGCTCGGACTGCAGCAAAGGTACGGAATCTGGGCCATGCAAAACCCAGACGTCAGCACGTCATGTCATCAAGCAATAAAATATAAACAGGATAACAAGACAAGCAAGTATAATCATAAATGGTAAAGCAGGTGTAACTGCAATATAAATCAGGGCGGTGAAGGGTAGTGTGCAGTGAGTAAACTAAACTGGTCTATTGGTTATCTATTCTCAAGTCTTTGAAATCAATTTGATGAATCATCGATGTAACTCAATAGTATCCCGTGCGTGCCCGGGACCATGGTCAAGATTCTCGGGCTGAATCCGAGACGTGCCGCTAGGCAGTAAAAGGTAGCATGTAAAGATGAGTGATGTCGGCATCATCACCCCAGGGCTGGCCTAGCCGGTAAGACTGATCAGAACAGGTGTCGAACTGTCGAGTTACAAGTCAGGTTTCATCATTGATTTTCCCATACCCCCAAGTTATATGTGTTCAAGTCAGGTATTAAGTAATCAAGAACTAATGCCAACTCAGGATCAGGTAGGTGCAGGTTTGTCTGGATAGACAACAGGAACGGTCCGAAAGGACTACAGGTCAGGTTTGTTGGCATTAGACTCAAGATCAGGTAACAGGTAAAGCCATGGTACATCAGGTCAAGTCAAGTAGTGTAATTAGGTGTCATGTCATATCAAGAGTGTACGGTACCATGTCAAATCAAGTAGGCAGTGCAACAGGTCATGTCAGGAAGCACAAGATGTCATGTGGGTTCTCATAATCGAACTAACATAAACAAGATTATAAATGAACAAGCATGAGTACTATCAGACAATAAACTAGATCAGGTAATATGATAAGCAAATGGGTACATATTAAATTATATCGATGCACGGTTATCATTTTGCGTTTAAGGGATGGTTTCAACGTTACTTAACTACAGTATAACCAATATGGATGTCAAATCATGTTATTATGTACTAAATAATCTAGAAATGCGATTGAATATAGATCAGGTTAGATGTATGCAAACGGTCGTCCGACAGGGTATAAAAATATAAAGGGGTACTGTGGACTATGCAAATAATTGTTATATGATTTAAATATGATTGTGGGTACTATGTATAGTAGAACTAAATACAACATGGTATGTTTCGTGCGATGAATCTAAAATGATATAACGGAACGTCAACCTGTTAAAAGGAAATTATGGTATTAAATGTAAGCTACGGGTTTAACGTGAAATCAAGTGGATATATAGAACTTTAAAATAGCATATATAATAGTTCAAATAGCATGTAGCAAGTTTTCACCTGCCTCGACGGATTCAAGAAACGGTAAACGGAACATCTCGCGTCGGTGAGAAAAGTCGCGACGCGCGCACGGTACACGGAAAGAGTCCAAACCACGCACGATGGAATCACACGGGTCAGACGTCCTTGCCGGGACGTCGGGATCGTCGCCGTCGTCAGAAAAACAGTGATCTACAGTAAATATCTCTCAGAAAAGAAAAGACATGCACAGAAGAAAAAAAATAGAAAACACAGGGAAGAAGAGAAGAGAAGAAGAAGGAGACGAAGGGATAGCTTACTCGGTTGTGTTAGTTATATGTATGCCCTAGAGGCCATTACTGTACATTGGATGTATATTGTAGTGGATGCTGGGACATATATAGGGTGGACTTTCTTACTCGACATGATAGTATACTATCTGGTTACTCTTTACCTTAACGTGTACATTGATTGTCTCTCTGTTACATGTTGGTAAAGCCCTTAGGATGTGTACTTGACTACCTAGACTATGATGCAGATCATACTAGTGGGGACAGATAGTCTATAAGTACATCTTTCAAAGTCCCTAGTCGTGGGTGTATCGAGACAGGGCATCGATATACCAGAGTAGACTAGCGTATACCTTCTCGACCCATACAGATGGGCGATGGATGATCCCATATCCATTGGTGTTTGACATCAGAGATGATATACGGGTGCTCAGTAGAGACTGGGTACACTGGACGGACTCGCCGAGAACTCCCAGATGGTATTATACCTCACGTCAGGTGGCAGTTCTCTGGTGACACTGGTACAGAGTAGTCTGTTGACCCGAGATCGTCATAGAGTCTTGTGTGGTTCCCACTGTGCTTTGATTTCCATCTTACCACGTCCAAGAGGGCGTGCAAAACGGTGGTTTTTGGGTACAGTCCCGAGTCACATGGAGGCAATGAGCGATAGGAGGGGATTCGTCTCTCCCGGTATAGGGGGATGATGTTGCGCTGTGTTCGATTGGCTATAACAGGAAATCCCTGGCCAGGGTTGCTGAGATTTACTGGTAAGTGTTACCAGTAGTTTCTCGAATTGTTATAGACCTCATATCGACACGACTTATCAAGCTATTGGGGTCTGACGTTTACCACCCCTAGGCGAGATATGCGACATATCAGACGATCAGACCGGACTGTACGGTAGTGTTACTGATTGGATTCACTGGAGTGTGAGCGGGCTTGCTTGTCGATCTTCAGATCGCTCAATACCTGGGTGGCCGTTACGTTTAGCAGACCGCTTGCGGCTTGTGGGTGTTTGATATGATCATCACCTGCTGCCGGCGTATTGACGAGTCTTTAGAGTCCTACACAGAGGTTTCCTGGCTCAAGCGAAACGAAATAGGAGCGCATATGAGATATGTGCGGGACCGAGAATAATGCATGTATGTGATACCGTATTTCATTCTCGCGATGAGTGTGTCGAATGGTTGTATGCGATATAACCTAGTTATCGAATCAAGGATTGATTCGATAAGCCGATACATTGTATACTAGTCGGTTGTGTGCGATATGACCGGATCGTTAAATCAAGTGTTGATTTAATGATTTAATGCATAATTATATATTTGATATATTACTTTGCATTAACTAGTATCGGTTCACTTTAAATGACTTTTCTCGCTCGGATGTGCGCATTATATATGTGATATGATTTTGTGCACATGCTTGTATCATGTTTGATGGTGCATGTAAAATTGGTTAAGTATAAAGAATTAAACCTTGGTTAATGAAATGGTTAGGGTTTATTATTTGCTTATTCATTTTATTCCTTTATTTATTCTTTTGGAAAAAGAAAAGGAAATGATAAAATGGTGGCATTCTTTGTTCTTTCATGAAGCTTCATGAATACTTTGACCAAGTCAACATTTTTTGTCTCATCCTTAAACCTAACCATTCCATTTAACCATGATTCATTCTCTACACTAAACCATGGTTTGAATATGATAAGGTTTGATTTTATTTTCCTTTTTTAATCAACACTTATTATATTCATCATCTTCTTCTTCTTCTTCACTTCAAGAAGAAAGCTTACTACTCCAATGGCAAGTGATGAAAACTAGTGAGAAATCCAAAACTAAAGTCTACCCACTTCCTATTTCTTCATCCTCTACCTCTTGCCAAGTAGTAGAGTGTGTTTCCTTCACAAGTTTTCTTGGCTTGATGAAGGTGGAGCTTGATCTAGCGATGTCTCGACGTAGATCATCTTCGGCATGGACATCGACGACCTAGCTCGCCATTTCTCCGACGAAGCCGACGCTAGAGCCCGGGAATTCATTTGGACAGCGGAGAGGACTTCATTGCGGAGCCGTGGAGGTGGAGCACCGGATCTACAAAGGTTGTATTTCCGTATTCTTGTAGTTAAGCATTAACTAGTTTGCTTTTTTGCCTAAACTTCTAGCCAACGATCCGTAGTCGGGTTTCTCGGCACCTAGACTTTTTTTTGAAATTGGCATGGTTGATACCTTGTGAGACCTTCTTGGGGTGCCTAGGAACCCTACAGTGATATCAGAGCCTAGCTAGAGCCTTAGGCGAAGTCTAGACGACGTTTGAATCCCGATCGAACCCGAAACCCCATTTTTCCCATGCTCTCTGTACTTTTTTCAAAACAGTGCATTTTCCACATTAAAAATATGCAGAAAATTAAGCAGGGTATTATATGAATTACTGTGAAATACGGGGGCCTAATTCAATTAAACCACCGCGGAACCGCGGCACGAGCTTGGCATGTGCGGCGGTTCCGCGGCCGTATGGTCTCCTCTTGCGTTGACTTTTGCACAGTAATTCCTATTTTACAGTGATGAGTTCTCTGGGATATTTTTAATTTTTATTCAAGAGTTGAATAATCTGGGATGTTTTGGAGCTTCGATGATTCGATCGGGTTTATCAGACTTTGTCTATTTGGCTTTCCGGATAATTTTTGAATATGTTAAAAAGTTCGACCGGATATAAATACCCAATTTTTCCCCTGTCGGGAAATTTCCAAGTGTTGGATTTTTCCGTAGTTTAACGACGTTCTAAGTAGTGCAAGTAACGCGATAGACCCTCTAGAAGACAACAAACCTTAACTCGATTATGTGACCGTCTTGAACTGCCCTTTGAACCTTAGGGTTTGGGGCAGTACGGCGTGCCACATGTGAGGCGTTGGCTTGACCCTTCTACGGCTGGACCGTTGGTACTGAGGCACGAACGGAATGTTGTTAGACTTATTTCATGTGTTGAGCTGTATCGGCAAAACTTGGGTGTTCGAATGTTCAATTGGAAAGTTTAACATTTTCTAATTATCTGGAATGGGATACAATAATTGGAATTCACAAGAAGTTATGAGATAACTGAATGAATGTTATAAACATAGCACTTTAGTCTCACTTGATCGGTTGCCACGGAATTTTGATGTGATCAAAAGTCCGTCGCAATCACGTAGCGTACGCGGATACTCGCCGGGTAAACTTAATAGACAGCCTCGCTCCATAGCCTCGACCAAGTGACTGTAGGAGAACCCTGTCACCGAAAGCATCCGTTCGGGTGCTCGCGGCAGCGGTGTTGCCGCCTTGGTGCACTTCGTTGACGGTATCGGGGGTGCGGCCGCCTACTAAAGTTTGCGACGTGCATTCGATCAAAATGTCGGGAATCCTGTTGAATTGCCCGACTTGGTATTGAAAAGTGTTTTCGATAAAGAGACTAAAATGCGGGGTTTATAATTGTTTGGCATGCGATGTCTAAAGAATTCATTTGGTCAGGCATGCGATGTCTGAGGAGGTTGCGGATTCCAACTGTTGTAGTTTTACACTTTCTTTTCTGTGACCGTAAGTGTAATATGTGATATCGCCGGTTTCGTTGCTATATGTCAACGACAATTAGGATGCGCATATTTACTTACGTTGATGACATGTGATGTTATGTGTTGCTGGATATGTTATATTAGATCGTCGTGTTTGAATAGCCGGGGGTTTTTATGTGAGATGAGTGTTTTTCATTTTCATTCATGTAAAAACTTGTATGTAATATTCTTTTATTGGGGCACTTCCAGGTTGCGGGAGTTGTCACCTGTTGTATATTATTTACTTTTCCGCACTAGGATAGACCCAAGGAGGGGAGCACAAGTAACCGGGTTCTGGAGTCCAGTGGGAGACCAACTCGAGGAGTCGAGTCCGGGTCTCCTAACTCTAGAATTGGTAGGGTTGCTTGCCGCTCTCGTAGGGGTCTAGGGGTGTGGGTTTGGCTATTCATCGCGACCGTGGAATCCGTGTTTTATACTGGCTCGTATTGAAAACACGGACGTCCTAGTATATCCAATATTTCATATGTTTCTTCTGCTGCGATATCTGTGATGTGATCATGTGATGTTCTGTGATAGATACAGTATATAGTATATATGATATATTATATAGACGTTACTTATGTTTTACACCCGCGCTAGCCCTGCCCCGCTCTGTCGTTAGTTACCTAACCTAACAGTGCACGAGGGGACATCGAGGCGAATGCGGATGGCATAAGTGTACGTCGTATTTATCTGTGATGTTTAGGTACTTAAATGATGGGACTTCATTAATATGATTAATGAAAGTAAAAGAAACCTAAGATGTTGTAGAATCGAATTTCAAAATAAAACAGGTAGCTACAGTTCTTGCTTTGCACAGAGGTATATGTGATATATCCTGCACCTTATTCGATGAGGAAAGGACCGAGATCCCTTCACCGGGAGTGACTCCTTTAGCAATAACTGGCAGATGCTACACACTCGGTTTGTCTTTTGATTGCTTTTAAGAGTTTTTGCTTTGCACAGTGATATATATGATATATCCCGCACCTCATTCGACGAGGAAAGGACCGACGATCCCTTCACCGGGAGTGACTCCTTTAGCAAAACTAGAAAAGCCTCAAAAACACTCCATTTTAAAATCATTTGATTCTACAACGATATCAAGTTCATTACGCAATAGGTTTTCAGAAAAACCTGTCGTAGCCCTCCGTCATTTCAGATAAGTCCTATTTAGTATTCGTGCTACGTTTGTTGACCTCCGTCAAGGTGTAGTGTGCGGTAGCTAACTAGTATTTATCTGTTTATGCATATGATGCAGATTGAGTTAGGGTAGTCGTGCGGCCTTGTTGACCTCCGTCAAGGGTCGTACGGGTGGGTTTAATTCGATCAAGAAATGATGGGTTGAACTTGACTAGTAGCCTATGGTTTGTTGACCTCCGTCAAGGTCATAGGGTGCTAGGGGCAAAATTATCGGGAATTTCAAGTGTTGAAATTTGCAATGAGATTGCATACCTTCTATGAGATAGTTGGATCCCGATACCTGCTGCGAGTAAGAGTTACTCCTGGGAGAGTTTTACACATTACAATTAGCCGATCAAGTAGGTGTCTAGAAAGGTGTTAACGAGGTTACGCCTCTGGGAAAACGAGGTTTACATTAATTAGGTTCGTGCGAAAGCACGGGGGACCTCCCTCAAAGTACCGACACTGGCCTGGCTGAAAGATTGGCGAACTTGTAGTGTGTAATTAATCCCGGCTAGTCTTTCCTTTTAGGGTTTGAAGGAAGATTTGATAAAAAGCAGTGGGAGCCATCCTGATTAGATAAAATAATAACCAATCTATTCTTGCAAGAGCGCACGCTGAGTGTTTTCTTCTCTCTCTCCTGGTAGCGACCATATCACGCCTTAATCAAGATAATAATACGGATGTATTGACCGAACCCGCTTGTTATAGTGAGCTGGGGAACGTTGGTCCCGCTCCAACTTATAATTGTTATAAGACAGAGCAGGAAATTGGGGATTACCAGAATTCCCGTGCCGCCCAAACGAAGAGAGTGCATGCTGATGCATCATCTTCGGGTGTGTTCATTACAAAGAACTGTTTCTCAGTATACTTTACGTCCTGGGTATGTGATACCAGATCAGGATCCCAGATATGTAATATGTTACATAGGGCTACAGAAAGGTAGAGAACTGAGAACGGGTGATAAGTTTCATGAGGCAGAAAACGGGGCAAGTGTTGCAGCCAAGTCTGTTGGTCACTGTCACCCTATATTCCAAATACATTGATTCTGAACGAATGTTATTAGATACCGAACCTGATATACAAAATCATATCTATCTCTTTATGAGTAAAGAAATGATAAAATTTTGTATTGTTGGATAATGTTTTGAACATTTCCTATATCAAAAGTTGATCGGTTCAGGCACGTTATCTAAAAGCATTGATGTTCTAAATCAAACTACAGATCTTTAGTATACTGAACACACAAAAGAGGAAAAGTTCAGAAATGAACGGATCCTTCTTGAGGCATTATAGACTAGGTCATATCAATGCGACTTGACTGGCTGAAGTTACATTTAGATGCATATTTAAATTAGTTTGAATTTACATCTTATGAAACTTGCGAGTCATGTCACAAAGATAAAATGACCCCAGCTCTGTTTATTGGAAACAGAGAAAGAGTTAGTGAACTCTTGGGATGATACATGTTGATGTATGTAAGGTCCCCTGTCTACACATGCCAAGACCGGTTCTTTATACTTCGTTACATTCTCTGATAATCTCTCAAGATTCAGACCTATGTTCCTGTTGAAACACAAGTCCGAACCTTTTGAGATATTCACAGAATATAAGTTAGAAGTAGAGAACCAATACGGGTATAAGTATTATGTCCTATGATGAGATCAAGGAGGAGAATACTTGTGCATGGAATTCCTGGACAATTCTAAAGGAGAATGAGATTCTCTATCGGCATTACTCCTCCGTATACACCATAACACGATGGTATATCGGGGTGGAGCGATCACACCCTATATGATAAAGTGTGCTCTATGATGAGTACTACTGAGTTACCTATTTCCTTTTTGGGAGTTATGCACTTGAGAAGCTGCATACCTATTGAATAGGGTTCAAATCAAATCAGTTGCCTACCGCTCCATATGAGATATGGTATGGGAAGAGCCCATGTCTTAAGCTAGTTAAGATTTGGGGTTGTCCGGCCTATGTCTGAAAAACAAAATCCGGACAAGCTCGAGGCAAGATCTGTTATGTAGAAATGGAAAGGTTCCAGCTATACAAACTGCAGCTGATGATTTGAAAGAACCAAAGGATTCAATAGTTACCAACGAACCTCAGCCTCTCCACCGATCTAGTAGGGTTCCTCACCCACCTGAGAGATACTTCGGTTTCTCGATGACAGTGGGAGCGAGGATCGCATCATGAGATGATGACCCAACTAGTTTCGAGCTGGCCATCAGGAGTGAGACTCTGTAAGAATGGCTGGATGTTTAGTGATCTGAGATGGAATCCTTATACACCAACAAAGTATGGACTTTGGTTGCTATATCTGAAGGGTTAAATCCCCATCAGGAGCAAGTATATCTTGAGAAGATTACTTGGTGTACATGGAAAAGTTGAGACTTTCAAAGCTAGACTTGTTAAAGGTTTTCGTCATCGACCAGGCGTGGATAATGATGAAACCTTTTCCAGTGGCTATGCTTAAGTTCATCCGGATCCTACTTGCCACGGCTACATACCATGACTACGATATCTGGTGGTTGGGTATCATGACAGCTTTTCTAAATGATGTTTTAGAAGAGAACGTCTATAAGTACACAGCCAGAGGGCTTCGTAGACAGTGGGAGCAGCGGAAACGTGTGCAAGATGCTTTATAGGATAAAGCAGGCATCGTGGAGTTGGAACATCTGTTTTGGTGGATTAGTCAAAGAAGTTGACATCATCAAAATGGTAGATGAACTTTGTATAAACAAAAAGGTAGTAGGGAGTATGGTGACGATCCTCGTAGAGTACGTGGATGACATACTCAAGATAGGGAAGGAGTTTCCTATGCTACGCTCGATCAATCTCCGTTTATCATAATGATTCTCCATATAGGATCAAAGTGATACCTCCTAAATCCTGAGTTTTGGATCTATGAGATAGATTTAATTGGATGTTAGGAATCTCACTAGTTATAGTGAGATGGTATCAATTGATCCTGGGGAAAATTACTGGAAGTGTTCCAGGGTGATAAAGACGACTGAATGTCAGTCACAGGCATTGTCTATACCCTCAGTAAAGGGACGGTATGTTGGAAGAGTTCCAAGCTAGATACCGTGGCATACTAGACGATAAAGGCAGGATACATCGCTACTTAAGATGCTACCGAAGAGGCTGTTTGGGTGTATATTGGTTCATGAGATGAACTACGTTCCTACCATTGTGAGACAATGGAGTTGTGGCTTATGCCGAGGAACGCCGGTCCCATCAGTGATCCAGACATATTCTAAGGCAGTATCACCTGATCATGGAGATGGTTGATCTCCAGGGGATCGAGGTCAGGAGAGTAGACTCAGAGGACAACACAGCGGATCCACTCACAAAGGCCTGTTCCCAGAGAGAGACTTTTATGGGATGGTTGAGTATGAGATACTACAACCACTGCTACAGATGGCCCTAGTGCAAGTGGGAGATTGTTAGTTATATGTATGCCCTAGAGGCCATTACTGTACATTGGATGTATATTGTAGTGGATGCTGGGACATATATAGGGAGGACTTTCTTGCTCGACATGATAGTATGCTATCTGGTTACTCTTTACCTTAACGTGTACATTGATTGTCTCTCTGTTACATGTTGGTAAAGCCCTTAGGATGTGTACTTGACTACCTAGACTATGATGCAGATCATACTAGTGGGGACAGATAGTCTATAAGTACATCCTTCAAAGTCCCTAGTCGTGGGTGTATCGAGACGGGGCATCGATATACCAGAGTAGACTAGCGTATACCTTCTCGACCCATACAGATGGGCGATGGATGATCCCATATCCATTGGTGTTTGACATCAGAGATGATATACGGGTGCTCAGTAGAGACTGGGTACACTGGACGGACTCGCCGAGAACTCCCAGATGGTATTATACCTCACGTCAGATGGCATTTCTCTGGTGATACTGGTACAGAGTAGTCTGTTGACCCGAGATCGTCATAGAGTCTTGTATGGTTCCCACTGTGCTTTGATTTCCATCTTACCACGTCCAAGAGGGCGTGCAAAACGGTGGTTTTTGGGTACAGTCCCGAGTCACATGGAGGCAATGAGCGATAGGAGGGGATTCGTCTCTCCCGGTATAGGGGGTTGATGTTGCGCTGTGTTCGATTGGCTATAACAGGAAATCCCTGGCCAGGGTTGCTGAGATTTACTGGTAAGTGTTACCAGTAGTTTCTCGAATTGTTATAAACCTCATATCGACACGACTTATCAAGCTATTGGGGTCTGACGTTTACCACCCCTAGGCGAGATATGCGACATATCAGACGATCAGACCGGACTGTACGGTAGTGTTACTGGTTGGATTCACTGGAGTGTGAGCGGGCTTGCTCGTCGATCTTCAGATCGCTCAATACCCGGGTGGCCGTTACGTTTAGCAGACCGCTTGCGGCTTGTGGGTGTTTGATATGATCATCACCTGCTGCCGGCGTATTGACGAGTCTTTAGAGTCCTACACAGAGGTTTCCTGGCTCAAGCGAAACGAAATAGGAGCGCATATGAGATATGTGCGGGACCGAGAATAATGCGTGTATGTGATACCGTATTTCATTCTCGCGATGAGTGTGTCGAATGGTTGTATGCGATATAACCTAGTTATCGAATCAAGGATTGATTCGATAAGCCGATACATTGTATACTAGTCGGTTGTGTGCGATATGACCGGATCGTTAAATCAAGTGTTGATTTAATGATTTAATGCATAATTATATATTTGATATATTACTTTGCATTAATTAGTATCGGTTCACTTTAAATGGATTTTCTCGCTCGGATGTGCGCATTATATATGTGATATGATTTTGTGCACATGCTTGTATCATGTTTGATGGTGCATGTAAAATTGGTTAAGTATAAAGAATTAAACCTTGGTTAATGAAATGGTTAGGGTTTATTATTTGCTTATTCATTTTATTCATTTATTTATTCTTTTGGAAAAAGAAAAGGAAATGATAAAATGGTGGCATTCTTTGTTCTTTCATGAAGCTTCATGAATACTTTGACCAAGTCAACATTTTTTGTCTCATCCTTAAACCTAACCATTCCATTTAATCATGATTCATTCTCTACACTAAACCATGGTTTGAATATGATAAGGTTTGATTTTATTTTCCTTTTTTAATCAACACTTATTATATTCATCATCTTCTTCTTCTTCATCACTTCAAGAAGAAAGCTTGCTACTCCAATGGCAAGTGATGAAAACTAGTGAGAAATCCAAAACTAAAGTCTACCCACTTCCTATTTCTTCATCCTCTACCTCTTGCCAAGTAGTAGAGTGTGTTTCCTTCGCAAGTTTTCATGGCTTGGTGAAGGTGGAGCTTGATCTAGCGATGTCTCGACGTAGATCATCTTCGGCATGGACATCGACGACCTAGCTCGCCATTTCTCCGACGAAGCCGACGCTAGAGCCCGGGAATTCATTTGGACGGCAGAGAGGACTTCATTGCGGAGCCGTGGAGGTGGAGCACCGGATCTACAAAGGTTGTATTTCCGTATTCTTGTAGTTAAGTGTTAACTAGTTTGCTTTTTCGCCTAAACTTCTAGCCAACGATCCGTAGTCGGGTTTCTCGGCACCTAGATTTTTTTTTGAAATTGGCATGGTTGATGCCTTGTGAGACCTCCTTGGGATGCCTAGGAACCCTACAGGTTGTAGAAGGGTGAGCTGGTGATGGCGGCGAGGCAACGGCGGTGAGGGGCGCCGGCGAAGGGTGTTGAAGAGTTAGGGTTTGGTTAGGGTTTTGGGCTCGGGTTTGAGGTTGTTGGGGTTTGTGTGCAAGGTTTTGGGTGCTGGAGGGAGAGCAGAGGAGAGGGAGGAGATGGCGATGGCGATGGGGATGGTCGACGGCGATGGAAGGCGGCGTTGGGTTAAGGCTGCAGTGGGTTTTCTGTTTACAGTGGGTTCTTTTGAGGGAGGAAGAAGGAGAAGAGATGATGGAGATGAGGTAACGAGGGAATGCAGAGGGTGTCGATGAGGAAAATAGGGTTAGGGTGATAGAGGCGATGAGGAGTTGGGTTAATGGAGGCGAGGGTGCAAGGGCTGTTAAAGAAAACAGGAGAAGAAGAAGAAAGAGATGTAGAGGGATGTTCCCCCAATCTGAGCAAGGCTCATTTGAATTTTGAAAATTCAAATTTTCTGAAGCAACGCTTCGAATTCCGTGCGTTGCGCAATGCGCAAGCGGTCCACAGTGCAACACGTGTCTGCGCAGTTGCGTAAGCGCACCGCTGCGCGACACGTGTCTGCGCAGTTGCGCAAGCGCTGTTGCGCAAGTGCACACCTGCGCGACACGTGTCTGCGCAGTTGCGCAAGCACAATTGCGCAAGTGCACCGCTGCGCGACACGTGTCACACGCTGGTGAGTTGCGCAGCAACCGAATGAAAATTTAATGAAATCTTTTCTGTTCTTTCCAAAACCAGAAGATTTTTTTCTGCCTTTGGATCAAAGATCCAGCGGTGGGAAAATTCCCAAAATCACTCAGAAAAGATCTTGTTAACAAATTCAACAAATTTGTAAGCACTATAAATAGGACCCCAGACCTCATTTGATCATCATCAACATCAGAAAGAAAACAGAGAGAATTCTTGAAGAAACTTTGGAAGAACAAAAAAAAAGGTAAAACCTTTTAAAAGAGAAAAATCTCTGAAGTATAGATCATTGATCTAAAAATCATTAATCTTCAATGAACAAATAAATAACATAAAAATAAATAAATAAAAATACTGCCTTGCACTTGTTATGAACCCTTGGTTCTGTGAAATCAGGGAAAACAGGAAGAAAAACTTGTTTTCCTTTGATCCAAATTTAGATCAAAAGTGCTATGCACTTTTGCTCTTAAATCTGAAAAATTCTTGATGTTCTGCACAAATGCAACCCATTATTTAAAAGGGCCTGGCCCAAATCAAATTGCAAAATAATAAAGGGGCAGAGCCCTGTTTGGATTGATTTTCTAGTCGGGCAAAGCCCAAAATAAATAAAAAAATTTTGGACTTAACGTGTCTGCGCAGTCGCGCAAGCACTGTTGCGCAAGTGCACAACTGCGCGACACGTGTCTGCGCAGTCGCGCAAGCACTGTTGCGCAAGTGCACAACTGCGCGACACGTGTTGCGCAAGCCTTCCACTGCGCGACACGTGTCACCTCCACGAGCGCTTGCGCTCTTTAATTGCGCAAAGCACCTGACAAGCCGTGTGGGGCACTGTCAGAGTATTAAATGCAATGCATTATTAAGGGGCAGAGCCCAATCAAAGGTCAAATGGACCAAATAGAAGTATTGCACATTATTTTAAAAAGGCAGAGCCTAATCAAAAAGTCTAAACAGACCAAAAATAATGCTATGCATTGTTTAAAGGGCAGAGCCCAATTGAGAGGTCCAATAGACCAAAAACAATGCTCTGCATTATTCTAAAAAGGGCAGAGCCCAGTCAATGGCCTGAAGTAATGCTATGCATTATTCTAAAAAGAGGGAAAGCCCAAACAAAGGCCTAATAGGCCAAATGCAAACAAAATGTGAACATTTTCAACTGGACTTAGCCCAATTCTGGCCGTAAGTCCTTAAATTAAATTGACTGAGCACAGCTGCTCTCCTAAATCAATTCACGACCGGTTCGAGGGTACATCTCCGAACTCCTTTGACATCCCTCGTTGTAATTCCTCAACGACGTCAAAGAGGTGACGGGTCCCAATGACCACACATCCAAATGGACTGCGGGGTCCTTAAACTCGTGGACCGAAACGTCCCTAAACTAATATTGGACCGAAACGTCCCTAAACTAATATCGGACCGAAACGTCCCTAAACTAATGACGGACCACTATGTCCTTAAACTGGCGACGGACCGAGACGTCCTTAAACTAATAATGGACCGAAACGTCCCTAAACTAATATCGGACCGAAACGTCCCTAAACTAATGACGGACCACTACGTCCTTAAACTGGCGACGGACCGAGACGTCCTTAAACTAATAATGGACCGAAACGTCCCTAAACTAATATCGGACCGAAACGTCCCTAAACTAATGACGGACCACTACGTCCTTAAACTGGCGACGGACCGAGACGTCCTTATACTAATAATGGATCGAAACGTCCCTAAACTAATATCGGACCGAAACGTCCCTAAACTAATGACGGGCCACTACGTCCTTAAACTGGAGACGGACCGAGACGTCCCTAAACTAATATCGGACCGAGACGTCCCTAAACTAACGATGGACCACTACGTCCTTAAACTGGTATCGGACCGAAACGTCCCTAAACTAACATTGGACCACTACGTCTCTAAATTGGAACAATAGAGCCAATTGCTCTTTTGCCGGATCTAAACGGTCCCGTCTAAGTTGATCTTAGCCCTAAATGCGGTTAATGTGTCCTTAGATATTCAAATAAACAATAAAACTCCAAATCAACTTTGGTTCAAGGGTACATCTCTGAACTCCTCTGACGCCTGTCGTTGTAATCCCTCAACGACGTCAGAGAGGTGACGAGTCCCGGCGGCCAGATAATTAAATCAATCACTACGTCAAGTCAAATCTCAGTCCAAAACAGGACTAACGTATCCTTGACGAACGTTTAAGTTGATCTTAACCGCAACGCGACTAATGCATCCTTAAACGAAAAACACCAAACCCAAATCTAAGTAAATACGGATTTGGACTAATCCACGTCCTACGGGCGACGGCATTACTCAGTCTCCGTATACAATCCACGGGCAACCACAAACAAAACAAACACACACGACACGAAGTGAAATTCTGGAGAAGGAGAAAGTTGTTACCGCGATGCGGTAGCGTAATTAACTGCAGGGGCTTGCGCCTGCAGGGAAGAGCGTCCCCACAATCAAAAACCCCTCACCCTGAGGGGGAATCTGACGAAGTCTGCTACATCGGCCGCATCCGTCTAAACCTCCGATCCACGGTGCCATAAATCAACTTGGTATCTTCGGAGAGATAGACGGATAAAACCAAATAGCATCTGCCCCGAATCCCAGTGCCAGGACATAGCAGTCCTGTGCGCCGCCTTTCGGAGGGGAACAGATTCTGGCACGCCCGGTGGGACCCTTTCCTCTTTCCACTCCACACTTCGTGTGTCGTCTTTGCGAACCAATCGCGGTTTGTTAAGTGGTTGCCTACGGATTTCAAGTTGCTGAGATTTGGTCTTTTGTCTGGTGCAGAACTCAAGCATCCATGGATTCTAACTGCATCAAACGCGCGAAGCACCACTGCAACGGACGCTCCACCTCACCGAGAGGTGTAACATATGGGCCCCAAGCGGCCTCCTTCCTCGCTTTACCGGTTGAACAGGTGACCCAGGCCACCACCGGCCTGTTTTTCGGGACCATGGTCCCACCTACAAGCTTCTCTATGCCGATATCCGCACCGGAAGCGAACAAGAAGTCGGTGTTCGACCGGCTCACTGCTACCACGACCCCTGTCAACGGGTCGCCCGCTACTAAGCCGACAGCCTCCGTTTTTACCAGGCTAGGTCAGAACTATAAAGTGGTCGTCCCAAAGAGGGCAACGGCCGCTGCTTTGGAAGTCGTTGAAGCGGCTTCTCCCATCAGAGAGTCGGTCTTCACAAGATTGACGGTTCCCACTCCTCCCCCAGCTGGTCAAAAATCATCAGTTTTCGATAGGCTGACATCGGCAGTTACCCCACACTCAAACAGGGGGCAACAAGAAACCATCTCGATTTCCGAGCCAGTCCCAACGGCTCGTCGGGCGAGACGTCGCCATTGGCGACGAGTAAGAAAAGCAGGGGGCAACTCTCCCTCAGG
Source organism: Agapanthus africanus (assembly GCA_030015575.1). Taxonomy (NCBI): domain Eukaryota; kingdom Viridiplantae; phylum Streptophyta; class Magnoliopsida; order Asparagales; family Amaryllidaceae; genus Agapanthus; species Agapanthus africanus. Next base: position 10,321,055 of record CM057337.1, read on the forward strand.
GCTAACCCCACCTGCTCCAGTGGTGGAGGTCAACGCCGCTGTTCCAACTGGGAACAGCTTTGAATTGCTGAGGAAGGTGAGAAAGAACTCTCCAATTGCTACATTGAAAAGATCTCCTCCGCCTAGAGAAAAAGCTCCGGAGACAAAGCAGGAACAGCCCTCTCAGCGGCTGTCGTCAAAAATTTATAAAGTTTGGCGGAGGGTTCAAGACTCCGTGATTGACTCAGACCACTTTCGTCACCAGAAAAAGGCAAAGGTGGAAAAGAACAAAAACCGCCCCATTAAACAGCAGGGGCAACAAATGTTAGGATGCCCACTTCAACGGCTCCTTCAACCTCAATGGTCCACAAAAGAAAAAGGCCAGAGAAAGCTCCTGTGACACTGACAAAGTTTAAGAGCGGTGAACCTAAACGCCCCAAGCCAGAGGGCATAACAGTTCATACGGTTTATATGGCTTCTGGAAAGGAAGAAAGTCGTACTTCTACGGGTCACCGACCACTTACCCGATCAGTGACCAAGGCTCAGGAGCAGCAACAAAAGCTCCAGGAGATGATGACTACAATGGCTGCACTCACGGAGCCAAAAGAGAATCCTGGGACGTCCTTAGACGAACGCCAAGAGGAAGAGACCGACGCCGAGTTCCTCCGCCGAGTACTGGAAAAGAGAGACAAAGAGGCTGCTGAACAAGCAGCCAATATACAGCGTATGGGCCTCCTCTTCCAGGACATGATAGGGATGATGATACAACCAGATCCCCCAACTGAAGAACCCCCGATCGTCCTTGGAGATGATAGGGGAGAGACATCAAACCCTCAGCCCGTTCTATCAACAGCTAAAGAGGATACAATCTCTAAGACTGATCTGGACGAATACATAGCCCAGCAAATAAGGGTTCATCATGCGGCAGAAGCAGCCGGACACGTCGTGAAAATGGGACGACCGTATCCAGGCTGGTATGACCAAATCAGGTACCCGCCGGGCTACACAATCCCCAAGTTTCATGTCTACAAAGGGACCGGCAATCCCCATCAACATGTGGCCCAATTCAGGGCTCTTTGTGGTAATACCGGCGGCGACGACAAGCTTTTGCTTCGCCAGTTTGTTGGAAGCTTATCAGATACGGCGTTTGAATGGTATTCTGAGCTTCCCAACGACTCTATAAAAACCTTTGCGGAGATGGAGCTACTCTTCACCCAACGCTTTGCAAGTGCCAGTGAGCGTACCCCGATGACGGCACTGATCAATGCCAGGGTAAAACCCGGCGAGACATGGGTTCAGTACGCTATACGGTGGCGTAATCTATGGTCGAAGTGCGAACAGCGCATAGAAGAAGCCCCGGTGGTGGGAATGTTTGTTGGAACCCTTGATCCACAAGCAACCATCTCACAGTTCATGATGTTCTTCAAGCCGACTTCCTTCCAGGTTTTGATCGATAAATTAGCGCAGATGGACCAGATGGGCCATAAACCCCCTCTCCCGAAACCAGACTCCCGAAACGATAAAGGAAAGGGAAAAGCGATCATTGTCGCTAATGCCCAACAACAACCGAGCGACTCGAAGCCGGTCGCTCGTCCAAACAATACACGCCCATACGTACCCCTTGAGGACAGGATGGGACGCCCTTACTCTTTCCCCCGTGATAAAACGAGGAGGCTATTCGAGCTGGCGCTGCGCAACAGACTCATAAATCTGCCAGATCCGAAACGTCCGTTGCAACCGAACGACGCCAACGAGCCCAATTACTGCCCTTATCATCGAGTGCTAGGCCATCCGATTGAGGATTGCTACGTTTTCAAGAATTGGCTTGAGAACCAGTACCGTCAGGGCAAATTTGCGCTATCTGAAAAATGGAAGGTGAATCCTCCGCAGCCCCACACCTCTAAGGGGACGAATACGCCGGGGGCAACATGCTCCGTTATTGAAGAAACTCCCTGGGAGGTTGTATTATCAGCCAAAACGAGGAGAATGCTAAATGATCTTCAGACCTGTCCAGCGATCAAGTGGAAGAACCCCTTGGAACCGCAGGTTATTGAGAGGATGTTGAAGCCACGACCGACTCCGAAGACCGATGGTGGTAGTTCAAGCGCTCATAGTCAGCCGTCAAAATCTTCGAAAAAGAAGAAGAAGAAATCTAAGAAGCCCGTGAAGCCTGGCGACAAGCGCACGGACCTACAAAAGCAGATCGACGCGCTGGGTGAATATAACCAAAATGCGCGAACTCCCATTACGCTCCAAGATTTCCTTGATCACGTCTTTCAAAAGGAAGATGAGGGAGAGAGTTCATCGGACGAATCCGAGGAGTATGTGGCGAGCTGTCATATGATCTCTCATTCGGTCACGAATGATGAAGAGACCTCTGGCACTGAAACGCTGGGGGCAAATGCCGAATCAGGAGCCCCAGGGTTACCAGTTGAAATGATTAGCGCGTTTCTTAATGAATCTCGGTTGAAAAGCAAGGCTGATCGAGAACGCGAGACGGCTATATTCGAAAGGGCCAAGCGTCAGCGACTTGAGGAAGGAGCTGAAATGATCCCGCTGGAGTAAAATGCCTCCACCGCTGACAAAAGCCAATTCAAGATAAAAAAGAGGTTTGCTAAGGCCATATCAATGGGCATGAAGCTACCATCCTCTGAAGGAAAAATTACTGGTGCGGTAGAAAGGCACCCCTCTTATTGCTTATGTCATCAGAAGGTCTCGCATCCTACACAAGAGTGCAAGGCTTTCAATGGATGGTGGTAAGGATACGTCGCTAATCGACAACGCTTTAAACGGGAAAAATGTAAAATTCGTCGGGAGCAAAGAAACACGACCAAAGAGCTTGAAAGAACTGCCAACAATTGTCACATGGTTAACACTGCCGGGTCACAAGTGCCTACATTTGGGAGCGACTCTGATGAGGAACTAGAACTTGGCCCCCTCTTCAAAGAATCCACTTCGGGAAAAGAAGAAGAACCGAAGGCCTGCGAGAATATACAGCTGCGCAATCGAACATTACCCGAAAAGAACCTCGGACCCTTGAACAGAAAAGACAAAGGGAAAGAGAAGGTCTCTGAAGATATCTCCTTGGATGACCGAGTCGCGGAAGAGTTAACCGCCAAGAATCCCCCAAAGAGGAATAAAGTAGATTACAATGTCTTAGCGCATCTGAGGAAGTTACCCTCACAACTCAGCATTCTCGATGCCCTATTACTATCAAAAGAGGCAAGGGATTCTTTGATTAAGGCCCTACAAGATCCGGACCAGTTCCAAGCCTTCCTAGCCGAACAAAAGATGAAGGATGAATTGGAAGAGGTGCACACAGCCGACGTTGCTTTTAGTGATGAAGACCTTCTCCTCGGGACGTGTGAACACAATCGCCCCCTTTATGTCTCAGGATACTGCCATGACATAAAGATAGGTAAAATCTTGGTCGATAACGGATCGTCTGTTAATTTACTCAATGTGCGAGTGTTAAAGGAGATTTGCATGAGTGTCCAACACCTCGCCCGAGACAAAATCACCATCTCCGGATTCGACTCTCAATCCTCAAAGACTCTTGGATCTGTGATATTGACGCTACGCTTCGGGTTGCTCGTCACAGACATCAAATTCCATGTTATAGACGCCAAGACGTGCTACAACGCTCTGCTCGGCCGACCATGGCTACACGAGTACAATATCATCCCTTCTACACAGCATCAGTGCATGAAGTATTCTAGGGATGGCCTTGAGTACACTGTGGCGGGAGAGTTGAATCCGTTTTCCGTGAACGAAGTTCGCAAGTATGAAGATGCAAAGTACTTCTTACCGAGTTTCGAAGACACGGAAAGGTGTCACAAACCGGAGAACAAAACTAACGCTACCATCCCTGTCTTCGGCAGTGACACCGAGGAGGAAGAGGATATAATTTATTCAGGTCCATCCCAATCCACCAGGCCAGGACCATCCGTTCCTTCACTAATCTTCGGCAGTGATTCAGAGGATGAAGTTCATGCTGTATTCCCTGCTCGGCCTGCAATACGGGTTTCCGTTGATGAAGAGCGAAGTCTGCAGATAACCATGGTGCCGCTTAAACATTACAAAGAACTGGGTGCACTCAACGCCAACAGCGTAGAAGAATTGCACACATTCTATATTCCTCCCGGACGAAAAGGCGAGAAGGCAATCCTATTCTACCGTTCTGAAGAAAACAAGGTGGAAAAAGAAATTTGGCATGGCGCGGATCCCACGCTCGACGGGCTTCAGCCTATCCGTCTTCCCAGATATTATACCGAAGGTTTGAAGAAACTGCTGAAACGCCAGGGGATGTCCTTCACACAGACCGTTAGAAAAGCCAAATTCTATAACAAGGTCTGGAACGTTCCCGGGACTCAATGCAAGCTGCCTAACGGGAGAACGGAAACAAAAGGGCTTGGGTACATCCAGCCAAAGAAACGGGAGCTAGTAAACAGCTGTTATGCCATGTATGACTTCGATGAAGAGGCGGACGCTCAATGGGAGGACGCTAATCCTGGATCAGCAAAAGTTCCTGATACAAAACCGCCCAGTCCATCGTCTGAAGACCAGATGAGCAAACTTATAAAGGATGCGAGTCAAAAAGCTCGAGATGATCACCATCGTGAAATGGCAATCTATGAGAAAGCCAAGACACAGCGTCTCCTTCAACAGGCAGTAAAGAACGAAGGTGCTGCCCCACGTCAGCCTGCTACAAAAAGGGGTCGACGCGAAAGCAAAAACAAGTCGAAGGGCCGAAAAGGTGCTCGACAACCACAAAGCAGAGCTAAGAAGCCACGCATCCGAGAGTCGAGCGTTATTGACTTAGCCCTCATGAAGAAAATGGGTCGAGCATACTCGTTTCCTCGGAACAAAACAAGGAAAATACTTAATCTTGCTCTAAAACATCAAATGCTTACTCTGCCAGAGTCTAAACACCCTGAGCAAGCGGGCGAAGTCTCCAACCCAAATTATTGCTCTTACCATCGAGTAGTAGGGCATCCGCTTGAAGATTGCTTCACCTTTAAGAATTGGGTTGAGGACCAATATCAGCTTGGCAAGTTCGCGTTGTCTGACAACTGGAGGGTAGCACCGCCGCAAAAGCACGAACCCGAAAACACAAGGATAGAACCAACTCCGCATTGGGGTTGGCAGAAGATTCGCACTTGCCACGTGATAACAATATTAAAAGAAGAGTCCGAGGACATGAACAGCCTTCCTCGGTGCTTTGAAAACAGCAACGATGAGGTAATCTCAGAATTTCCCCCAGCTCCAAAAGAACTAGAGGATGGAATACATACTACTGCAGATAGCCTCAGGAAAATCGAGTTGGGGACGGCAAATGATCCGCGACCGACATTCGTCAGCGAGCTGCTGTCTGAAGAGAGGGTGGCTGCGTTAAAAGACGTCCTTGTGCAGCATAAAGATTGCTTCGCATGGAACTATTCCGAGATGCCGGGACTAGATCCAGAAGTTGCTGTACATAGACTAGCAATATCCCCAAACGTCAAACCAGTCAAACAGGCACCGAGAAGAATGCGGCTCGAGCTCGAAATGAGCATCAATGCCGAAGTCTAAAAGCTGATAGACTCTGGCTTTATCCAGGAAGTTCAATACCCTGAATGGATCGCCAACATAGTCCCAGTGATGAAGAAAAATGGGACAGTGCGCATATGCGTAGACTTCCGGGATCTTAATAAAGCTTGCCCGAAGGATGATTTCCCAGTGCCAGTCACTGAACTAATGATAGACAATACATCCACTCATGAGGTTTTCTCCTTCATGGACGGCTCATCGGGGTATAACCAGATAAAAATGCATCCAGAAGACCAGAAGCACACAGCTTTCAGGACCCCTCTTGGTATATTTTGTTATAAAGTAATGCCCTTCGGTTTGAAGAACGCCGGTGCTACTTATCAGAGGGCCATGACAAAGATCTTCGACGACCTTATACACGAAATCGTCGAATGCTATATCGACGATCTCGTGGTTAAAAGCAAATCATACGAGGAACATCTTGAGCATCTGAAGACTGTATTTCAACGCCTTCGGCAGTACAACTTGAAGATGAATCCTCTTAAATGTGCGTTCGGGGTTTCCTCGGGCAAGTTCCTGGGATTCGTTGTTCGACACCGAGGTATTGAAATAGATCCATCAAAGATTAAAGCGATCATGGAAATGCCTCCGCCGAGGACTCTCAAACAGCTGCGGTCTCTCCAAGGGAAACTCGCATACATACGGCGATTTATAGCCAACCTTTCAGGAAAGTGCCGTCCTTATAGTCACCTGATGAAGAAGGGAACCCCATTCGTTTGGGATCAAAAATGCCAAGGCGCACTGGACGAGATCAAGCAATACCGGCAGAACCCGCCGGTGTTGGCTGCCCCGGTTAAGGGGAAGCCTCTCATTCTTTATACAACCGCCCTCGAAGGTTCCTTAGGCGCATTATGGGCGCAAGAGAACGATCAAGGGAAAGATAGAGCACTCTACTACTTAATTCGAGTTCTGCTGGGGACAGAAAACAACTACTCTCCCATTGAAAAACACTGCCTGGCGTTGATCTTCGCAATAACAAAGCTTAGACATTACGCATTAGCACACGAAGTCCATCTCATTTCAAAAGTGGACCCTCTCAAATATTTAATGTCAAAAGCCATCCTGACAGGACGACTCGCTAAATGGGCTCTGCTCTTAATGGAGTTCTCGATAACATATCGACCCCTCAAGGCAGTAAAGGGTCAGGCCATAGCCGACTTCCTTTCTGAGCACCCGATACCTGCCGATTCTCCTCTGAATTGCGATTTGCCAGACAAACATGCGTTTGACGCAATCGACAGTGGTGATAGCTGGTGGGAGCTTTATTTCGATGGGGCGTCTTCCATGAAAAAGCACAAACAAAATACGTCAATGACCAAATCGGGAGTAGGCCTTATCTTCGTAACCCCGCAAGGAGGAATAATGCGCTTCGCCTTCTCCTTAACAGAGCCGAGAACGAATAACGAAGCTGAATACGAAGCTTTGATAGCAGGCTTGGAGATCGCCATTAATATGGGAATCGAAAGCCTTCTCATATATGGGGACTCCCAGCTAGTCGTCAGTCAAGTGAACGGCGACTACCAAACATGCAAACCGGAATTGATAAAATACGGTGAAAAGGTGCAGCAACTGCTAACCCAAATTCCCTCCTATATTTCGGAAAGCATACCGCGCGCGGAAAACAGCAAAGCGGACGCACTGGCCAAACTTGCTAAAGAATTGGCTGACGAGAACCTCGATGACGTTAGAATCGTGGTACAAAGCCGTCGAGTGCTCGCCCCGGCAGAAATACCTCCGGAATTATATAAGGAAAAGGGAGCGACTGAGCAGACGACTCTACAAATAAAAGACCATGAGAAGGCCGAAGACTGGAGAGAAGTCTTCATAGATTACTTCAAGTTTCACCGAATGCCTGAAGAAGCGTCCATAAGGCATCAGTTCGTGAAACGAGCTCTGTCCTTCGCCTTCGTCAACGATACTCTATACAAGAGGTCACTTGATTCTCTGTGGCTGAGATGCCTCGGACCTGACGAAGCGAGAAAGGTCGTCCAAGAAGTTCACGACGGACTCTGCGGTTCCCATCAAGCAGGCCCTAAGATGAAGTTGAAGATCAAACGGATGGGCTACTATTGGCCCACGATGATCCAGGATTGCCTTGAATACGCGAGACAATGTCATTCATGCCAAATTCATGGGGACTTCATCCATCAGCATCCCAATCCACTGCATCCAACAATGGCTAGCTGGCCTTTCGAAATGTGGGGGACTGATATAGTTGGCCCCATCGAACCAGCATCGTCTAAGGGACATCGTTTCATCCTAGCGACGACTGACTACTTCTCCAAATGGGCAGAGGCGGTACCGTTGAGGGAAGTGAAGACGGAGAACATCCTCCATTTCTTCAAAACGCATGTCATATACCGGTTCGGAACCCCAAGAAGGATCATCTCTGATAATGGGCCAGCCTACCGAAGTCATAAAATTAGCCGCTTCGCACAGCAGCACAATATAGACTGGAGATACTCCTCAGTTTATAATCCGCGAGCTAATGGACTAGCTGAAGCCTTCAACAAGACATTGACGAAAATCATAAAGAAAACAGTGTCCCGAAATAAGAAAGATTGGCACGAAAGATTGCAAGAGGCTCTTTGGGCGTATCGAACTACGTTTAAAACGGCCACAAACACAACGCCATACGCGTTGGTATTTGGGACGGAAGCAGTACTCCCTCTCGAGATAGAATTACCTTCTCTACGAGTGGCAGTCCACTACGAGCTGACGGACGAAGAAAATGCTCACCTTCGGTTTGAAGAGCTTGACTCCCTTGATGAAATCCGGCTCATAGCGCAGCAAAATCTAGAAGCGTATAAAGCAAAGATGACGCGCTCATATGAAAGATTGGCCCGACCGAGGACATTCCGCCAAGACGAACTCGTGCTAGTGGTCAAAAGGCCGATGATCCCCAATCGCGCCAAGCGGGGAAAATTCGAGCCAAACTATGAAGGCCTGTATATCGTAGATAAAGTTTACCAGGGTGGGGCCTATCTACTCATGGACATGCACGGTGAAAGGCCTTTCAGGCCAATAAACGGTCGCTTCCGAAAGAAATACTATGCTTAATGAGTCACAGCCTAGGTCAATGATGGATGACAACGACTAAGTGCGCTCGCTATCTTCCTAGGCTCAAGCTTCATAAAGAATAGCTAACCTTCTCAACAATGGACCGAAATGTCCTTAAACTAATAGCGGACCGAAAAGTCCTTAAACTACTACCGCAGCATCCTTAGGCTGACGGGATAAAAAAAAAAAACAAAAAAAAAACGGTATGTCCATAAGCAAAAAGGGCACGGATGAAAACCTAAAAGGGCTCCGTGAGTAAAAACAGCGGGACTACCGGCGAATGTTCGTGAAAACCCGAAAGGGCGCAACTTCGTTAGAGAACCCTTATAGAGTCCTCTCGACCTTGTAAGGAGAAACCGCCTGCGTGAGATCCTTACGACTCACAAAGGAGCAACACACTTAGGGATCCCCACGATTCCTAAGGAGAAAATACACTTGCGAGATCCTCACGACTCGTAAGGAGAACTCTCTTATGGGACCCTCACGGCTCATAGGATTTGAAAGTCTTAAGTCACAAAGACCTAAACCTGTGCTTAAGCAAACCCCCACAAACTTCCAATATTGCCCTACAAGGGGGTTCAATATTGACCCTTGTATACAATCCACGGGCGCGAATAAACATTTCCCTAGTCAAATTTCATCCGTAACTAGGAATACGTTCGCATGGTAAACAACCCTTATAAATCCCCTCGATTTATGAGGAGAAAACCCTCCTGTAGGATCCTTACGACTTACAGAGGAACAAAACACTTAGGAATCCTCACGATTTCTAAAGAGAAAATACGCTTATGAGATCCACACGACTTGTAGGGAGAAATACCTTTATGAGACCCTTACGGCTCATGAAATCAAAAGCCTTAGTCGACAGGACCCTAACCCTGATCGCTAAGCCTCCTTTGTTCGACAACGACAGAGACAAATGATGATTCGCTCCTGGTAATATCCCAGTTGCAGCGGTGCTGATGCCAAAAATCGGTGTCCAATTTCAGGCTTACGGCGAAAGCCAGTAGGCCGCTCATGCATACGAAATAGCCGAAATGGTAGGGCAACTTGCAATAAAAAGCAGCAAGTAAAATGTATGCATGCAAAATAGCCGAAATGATTGGGCAACTCATAATAAAAAGCAACGAGTAAAGATAAAATAAATAGCCGAAATGATTGGGCACCGCGAAAAATAGCCGAAATGATTGGGCAATCGCGACCTTCGCGATATAAAAGCTGAAATGATAGAGCATCGCGGAAATAAAATAAAATAAAAAGAAGAAATGATAGAACTTCGGCCCTACAGTTAAGATCACATCGATCCCTGTATACAATCCAAGGGCGTAAACAGAGAAAGGACCATACTTCCCCAGTGGGTCCCGTCAAACGACGAAGCCAAACTTCAACGGTTCATTTCAACCGAAGAAGCCATTGATTCCAACAAAACTCCTCGACTCACGGATACAAACACTCCTTGACGAGAGCCTTCTGATCCGCGTCGACTCGCAGAGCCACCAGCGCCTCCGTGGGAACCCTCGACTCGTTTCAAACCCCAAGGACACAAATAATCCTTGGCGCTCGGGAAACAAATAATCCCTAGCAAAATTCCTCGACTCACGGATACAAACACTCCTTGACGAGAGCCTTCTGATCCGCGTCGACTCGCAGAGCCACCAGCGCCTCCGTGGGAACCCTCGACTCGTTTCAAACCCCAAGGACACAAATAATCCTTGGCGCTCGGGAAACAAATGATCCCTAGCAAACTCCTCGACTCACGGATACAAACACTCCTTGACGAGAGCCTTCTGATCCGTGTCGACTCGCAGAGCCACCAGCGCCTCCGTGGGAACCCTCGACTCGTTTCAAACCCCAAGGACACAAATAATCCTTGGCGCTCGGGAAACAAATGATCCCTAGCAAACTCCTCGACTCACGGATACAAACACTCCTTGACGAGAGCCTTCTGATCCGCGTCGACTCGCAGAGCCACCAGCGCCTCCGTGGGAACCCTCGACTCGTTTCAAATCCCAAGGACACAAATAATCCTTGGCGCTCGGGAAACAAATAATCCCTAGCAAAATTCCTCGACTCACGGATACAAACACTCCTTGACGAGAGCCTTCTGATCCGCGTCGACTCGCAGAGCCACCAGCGCCTCCGTGGGAACCCTCGACTCGTTTCAAACCCCAAGGACACAAATAATCCTTGGCGCTCGGGAAACAAATGATCCCTAGCAAACTCCTCGACTCACGGATACAAACACTCCTTGACGAGAGCCTTCTGATCCGCGTCGACTCGCAGAGCCACCAGCGCCTCCGTGGGAACCCTCGACTCGTTTCAAATCCCAAGGACACAAATAACCCTTGGCGCTCGGGAAACAAATAATCCCTAGCAAACTCCTCGACTCACGGATACAAACACTCCTTGACGAGAGCCTTCTGATCCGCGTCGACTCGCAGAGCCACCAGCGCCTCCGTGGGAACCCTCGACTCGTTTCAAACCCCAAGGACACAAATAATCCTTGGCGCTCGGGAAACAAATAATCCCTAGCAAAATTCTCAATTCACGGATACAAACACTCCGTGACGAGAGCCTCTTTGACTCACATCTCGGGCAGTAAGGATTCAAAAACTTGCTTCCTGAATAATGGGACCCTGCAAGTCAATCCTAAATGGTCTCTTGCATACTATTCACGGGTCTCACTCTCTGAATTCGAATTTCGACGAGGAGGGAAACAACCACTTACGAATCCTTTCGACTCGTAAGAGGGAAAAATTCTCTTATAGGATCCTTACGACTTATAAGAGAAAACCACACTTAGGAATCCTCACGATTCCTAAGGAGAAAATCCACCTACGAGATCCTCTCGATCCGTAGGGAGAAAAATCTCTATGAGACCCTCACGGCTTACAGAGTTGAAAAGTCTTAGGCAGCAGATCTAAACCTGCGGCCTAAGCCATCGCTATTTCTTAAAAAGGTTGGGATACTCGTCCTAATCATCCGTCAATCATGGTTACTAAGGTGGCGTACTGATAATAAAAGAAAGAAAAGACGGAGAAATGACACAAGACATTACAAAAATGTGCATCTTTTATTCATAAATATTGATTGGGTACAGGATACGTTGTGCTAAAGAATAAAAAAATATATACATATACTTTACAAAGACAAATGATACAAGGAGAATTATTGGGAAGGAAGCTTCTTGAACAACTCTATCAATTGCTCGCGTACTTCCTTCCACGCCTTCTCCTGATCGACTGCCACTGCCAGTTCAACCTCTACTTGAGCCCGCTGCTGCGTGAGGGATGTGAGCTGTTCTCCAACAACCTGCTGAGCTGCTTCTTGGCCTCGGGCATCACGCTCAGCGGCATCAAGTTCCCGCTTCAGTGCTAGCCCACTGGATATACGCTTGAGAAGACCTTCAAAGACGGCTTTCACTTCAGCAGCATTCGTCCTAACTTCAGCACGAAGGCGAGCGGTCGCGTTTGAAGATTCCCGATGCGCCTTTAGCCGTAAAGCTGCCTCCTGCTCCAAATGGCGGAGATAAGAGGCGCTTTGCTCGAGCCAAGCTGTCCGTTGGGCGCTCGCGGCCAAAACCTCGGGAGAAGGGCGCGTCGACTCCAACCGATGCAGGCGGGCCTCGATCTCTCTGCAGTGGTTAACCCAAGATTCGACGACGCCTTCGTTGTGAAAGTTTACGAGCGCCGCCAACATCGGGTTAACCTCCACAGCGAAATCTACGGCGGAGGGGAGAGCGTCCACGTTAAGCTCTTCAATATACCCACTCAGCATCCCCAAACTCATCACGGCACCTTTTGAAGACGGACGTTTCAAGAAAGGGCCCGCTGGTGAGAGAATGCGAGACTCAAAGGGGATCGGAGCTGGAACAATAGCTGCAAAACGAAACATGGTTAAATAATGATTCGAAAAGATGTTAAAGGATTATATAAAAAGGGGGTGGAATGTATTGTACCAGCGGCAACAGACGGCAAAGCAGGAAGGGCCGGTGGCGTGGCAGTTCTTGCGTCCCCTCCTTCGATTTGTGGCACTGCAACAAGGAAGAGGAAAAGTCAGATACGATCCTATATTCCCTCAAAAGAGATCAAGACAGCACTTACCGGTACCACTAGAGGGAGAAGCGAGCTCGGATGGGAAGGAGAAGTGTGGGAGCAGCACTTGGTATAGATGATTGAAGAACACTCCTGAAAAGAGCATAGTGGTATAACGTTAGTACATAAGCTAGACGTTAAAAGATTAATGCACAAGTCGTAAATTCATACCTTCCGGCATCCGCGATGGCACGAGAGAAGGCTGAGGAACGACCACCGCCAAAGCAGTAGTTGACGGTGTGCCTTCTGGCAATGGAGCATCGGCACTAGCCGCACCTGCGTTTAAAATAAAGACAAATTGGTTAAAAGAGATTGTGAGGTATATATAAACGAAGAGCATTGGTCATTCAAAATTTACCCGACAAGCTGCCAGCAGAAACCGAGGCAGTCCCTTCCCCCACTGACGGAAGGCCACCGCCTGTAGCTTCATCACCCGACTCGAGGGGAGCCGTTATTATGCTCGCAAGCTCTACAGGCGGCGGGGGACCATAGGCAGGGAGGGTTATGATAGGGACATTACCAGATTCCTGAGAAGGAGCGCCTAGCCCGTCTCCAGGAATCATGGCCGCCTCACCCGCTGCTCCCTCAGGATCGGCGGTCGCAGCTGCCTCGTCCATCGGCACCACGAGGTCCCCAGCCTCAAACACCTCGCCCTCTACCGCCTTCGGCTCGATTGAGACAATCATCTCATCTGCCGCCACTTCAGGGGCGACATCAATGACCCTCTCCGCGGCAGGTCCCTCAATCTCGGCTCCAGGCCCCATGACCCCGACAACGTTGCTCACTGTCGGTTCGGGTTCAGCAAGTACCGCTTCCTCCGCTCCCCTGGGTTTGACAGTCGTCTCCGCCTCCCCCTCAGTTGGACTTGGCCCTGCAAGATGAAATACGTATGAGCCAATAGCTTTACAATTCGTACAACAAGGTTCTGAAAGGAGTACTACCTGAAGCAGATTTATCATTGGCGCTCCGAACCGCGCGCGCCACTTGCCGACGATCAGTAGACAGGGCAACAGGGGGCTCTTCGGAAGGAGTACTAGCGTGAGGAATAGTGCTAGGGCCCGCTCCCGTGGCCAAAGCAGCTTTCCGCGCCCTTGCTTCACGTCTCAACCGCTTCCGCTCCTCCCGAGCCGTTGAGACGGATGCCACTAGGGCGGCCTTAATTGAAGCATCCTCATCCGTATAGAGGGATGCCTCCAGATCTTTCAGAGCATCCCTCGTCGTTGCGTCAAGCCGAGGCTCTTGCGACAGCTTCGACGGAGCCGGGGCTTCGGTGGCAAGCTCGGGAAGGATCCCCGCATCAACTGATATAGCCCCTGTAAAGAAACAAAAGAAGGTTAAATTGACCACCAGAAGAAATAACAAACTTTCCCTATAAAAAAAAGAAAAAAGAAAAGGGGGGAAGCATACCAACACCTGCCAGGGCACGCCTCTCCTCCTCTTCCTGGAAGGTTTTCAGGGAGGCAGCAATGGCCTCTTCGGTAGAAACACCTGTTGAAAAGGGAGCAAATATCAGTTAAAGGTAATGATAAAAAATGCAATGAAATGACAAATAAAGCAGCTGATGATTACCCGACTCAGCGAGTTTGCTTAACATCACTTCAAGCCTCGCCGATCGCTCCGAAGCTGCGATGGCGGCAGCTAAATTGGTATCCTCAGGGTCCACCACAAAGCCCTCATTGCTGCCGTACTCGCATATGGCCTCGGCAGGAGAAACCGCAGGCTTTGGGCTGAGGATCGCGTTGAGGGATAGGGTGGACTTCTTCTTCTTCTGTCCGCCAGCTTTAGATCCACTCGCAGCAGCTTTGCGCTTGGCAGTCACTTTCGGGCGGCGAGTCCCGATATCCGCTCCTGCTCCCGACTCTGGCGATACCACTTTAACCGTCTTCATGGGAGCACGGGACGCTGACGGTGCATTCACCGTAGTAGGCAGTGGCAATCCACGCGGGGGGGCCAACACGCGTGGTCGGTCGGCTCCGGCCTCTTTTAGCGGAGGGACGACCGGGCGCCTCGGCTGCAAGGGAGCCTTGCGATCACCGCCAGGAGGCGCAACCCTACGGTCAACCAGCAGGCGTTTCTCCATTAAAATGATTGGGCCCATAGCGTGCGCATACCAGGCCACATATGAATTGAGCATCTTTGGGACACAGCTGGGTTCACTAATGAAGAAATAGGAACCCGTGTTAAGCCGTATAAAGTGATGCATCGCATTCTTTATCCCCTCTGGGCCAACCACGGGCGTTTCCAAGAAGGCTTCCATCGGGATCCCCTGGTTGTAGCTTGATTGCTGGGCAAATCGATGCGGATTATACCTCATAAACAAAGCCGTCTCATTCTGCCGAAACACTAGGTAGCCCGGCCGAATGGAGTAGAGATGGAGGATTTCCCGAGCCTTCAGTACAGAAGCCCCGCCCTTAAACTCGTCACGTAGGGGCACCACCGACTTAGTAGTCTCCGAGCCAATGGTGATAACCTTATCCACGAAAGAAATCATCGCTCCGACCAAATGTGGGCGCAGGAGGAGTCCCCTAGAATCCCGCGGGGATGCAAACACAATTGAAGCCCCGACTAACCGTATGACTCTCGGGAGTCTGTACTTCTCGAAGAATGGAGGAGTCTTGTGGGCGCCAAACACCCCTCGCACGTGCATCTCCATCCAAGAAACGAAGTAATGCATCGGGAAGTTAGCAGGCTGTGCCCCAGGATCATTGGCGTCCGCCGCTACGCTGAGTCCATGATAGAGGTAAGCTAACCCAGCAATTCCTACCGACAACTGCAGACCGGCCACCATCCGATGCGCCGGGTAAAAGACAGAGGGCCGCATGAAGCGCGGGTGCATAGGGAGCGCAAAATTGCATAACCACAAGCCCAAGAACCCAATAAAGAAGGTTTCCTCGTCCATGCCGGGGACGGCGATTTCCGAGAAAGCGATAATGGCAGCATTGGGGAGATAGAAATCCCTCTGGTTATCCTCCGATATGGGTCGACGATCCAAACCGAAACCAAAGGGGTCGTCAAGCTGAGCGACCTTCTCACTCTGCTCTGATAAGAACTCCGGGCGGATAAAGCGAGCAATGAAAGCTGCGAAACTGACGCCCTTATCTCCCGATTCCAAATGGAGTTCCTCATAGATCTCCAATACCTTCACCAAACCCGGATGCTGATGCTGAATGGCATTCTCCGGAGTTAAGTCAAATACCAGCTGCTTGGTGGCGAAGACATACTCGTCAGGAGGAAGCAACTCCTCGTAGTGCTCTCCCCTCATTGGCAGACCTGAAATTTCGGCAAATTCCTCCAAAGAGATAGAGACTTCCTTATCCGCCGTCAGGAAGGTATGGGTGGGGATATTCCATTGTTCAACGAAGGCCTTTATCCACCACGTTGGAGGAGAGGGATACTCGAAAAGCGAGATGAAAACGGCCGAGTATAGACCAATCTTCGTTAGGTGGGTCCTCTTCGCCGATAGAATGTACCGGGCCCACTGCAAATATCCGGCGGGGGGTCGCGGGATCATTCCAATGTTATAAGCCTGTCCCCAAGGGCGTGCTTCGCCCTGACAGATTCGCCTCCCCAGAATATCTATCGCCGGCGGCGGCTGCATGGGGATGGCGCCGATTGCAGGCTGAAGGAGGTCATCGGAATTCCAATTCTTAACCTCCACGGCATACTTCACCGGGGGTTCATCCGCATAAGGGATCGTAACTATGGGCTCAGAGGGCGCGGCGGAACTAAAACTGCGACGGCCTTGGATGATCTGGCTATACCACCTTCCCCACAGATGGAGCTTTTTGCACTCAGGATCGTGAGCTTTAATAAGAGCGAACACCACCCGATCCACTGGCGAATGGGGGAACCCTCCTTCCGAGCGAACGAAGGGAAAAGACAAGTCGTCAGACATGTTTCTGTGGAAAGACAAAAAAATATATATCATTAGTGGTCTAACGCTTGGCATTTTAAAAAAAATAATAATAAAAAAAAATCTTGCTCCACACTGTGATGCAGTGGGTAGGGGACCAAAGGGGGACCCACAAAATCTGGATGATGTACATCATTTAATAAGACAATCCCATCATTAGATGGGACTGTCAATTCATAAAAAGTTCCCAGTAGGATACACCCATTGGTGGGGAAGTCCCTAGAGACAAAGAGAAAATCTCCTCTTTTAGAGCAAAGCTCTGTCACAGAGTGACATTTGTCAAACTCTGGTCTCAGGGGAACAAGATTCCTTAAAAGAGCATGGCTCTGTGGTAATAATCGAAAATCCATTAACACTTAGAAGAATTGAAGTTTTTGAATCTTGAAAAACCCATGAAAACTCATAAAAAAAAAAATTTCATCCAAGAGCAAAGCTCTGCTCATGGGTCAAAACCCATGGCCAGGACCTCTGTAAATCTTGAGAGCAAGGCTCTGGTGAAGAAGCCCCAATGGGGTTTTCTTTAGATCAAAGATCCCAAGAGCAAGGCTCTGTTGAAGAAACCCCAAAAGGGTTTTCTTTAGATCCAAAGATCTACAAGAGCAAGGCTCTGTCAATTAAATTTAATTTGAATTTGAGTTAATCTGGTCTTTTACCTAGAAATTCTAAGTTCTGAACTTGAAAGTTCTTGAGAGAAATCAAGAGCAAGGCTCTGAAAATTTTTAAGCAAGAGCAAGGCTCTGAGAGTTAAAATTCTTGAAGATGATAAGAAAAATCATAAAGGACCAAGGGTCCTATTTATAGGCGCCTGCGCCCCTTCAACTGACCCCCCTTGATCCAACGGCTGGGGTCTTGCCACCGTTGCACTCATGTGCGCGCCACGTGAGCGCAACGGTGGAGGGGCATTTGTTCCCCCAATCTGAGCAAGGCTCATTTGAATTTTGAAAATTCAAATTTTCTGAAGCAACGCTTCGAATTCCGTGCGTTGCGCAATGCGCAAGCGGTCCACAATGCAACACGTGTCTGCGCAGTTGCGCAAGCGCACCGCTGCGCGACACGTGTCTGCGCAGTTGCGCAAGCGCTGTTGCGCAAGCGCACCGCTGCGCGACACGTGTCTGCGCAGTTGCGCAAGCACAATTGCGCAAGCGCACCGCTGCGCGACACGTGTCACACGCTGGTGAGTTGCGCAGCAACCGAATGAAAATTTAATGAAATCTTTTCTGTTCTTTCCAAAACCAGAAGATTTTCTTCTGCCTTTGGATCAAAGATCCAGCGGTGGGAAAATTCCCAAAATCACTCAGAAAAGATCTTGTTAACAAATTCAACAAATTTGTAAGCACTATAAATAGGACCCCAGACCTCATTTGATCATCATCAACATCAGAAAGAAAACAGAGAGAATTCTTGAAGAAACTTTGGAAGAACAAAAAAAAAGGTAAAACCTTTTAAAAGAGAAAAATCTCTGAAGTATAGATCATTGATCTAAAAATCATTAATCTTCAATGAACAAATAAATAACATAAAAATAAATAAATAAAAATACTGCCTTGCACTTGTTATGAACCCTTGGTTCTGTGAAATCAGGGAAAACAGGAAGAAAAACTTGTTTTCCTTTGATCCAAATTTAGATCAAAAGTGCTATGCACTTTTGCTCTTAAATCTGAAAAATTCTTGATGTTCTGCACAAATGCAACCCATTATTTAAAAGGGCCTGGCCCAAATCAAATTGCAAAATAATAAAGGGGCAGAGCCCTGTTTGGATTGATTTTCTAGTCGGGCAAAGCCCAAAATAAATAAAAAAATTTTGGACTTAACGTGTCTGCGCAGTTGCGCAAGCACTGTTGCGCAAGTGCACAACTGCGCGACACGTGTCTGCGCAGTCGCGCAAGCACTGTTGCGCAAGCCTTCCACTGCGCGACACGTGTCACCTCCACGAGTGCTTGCGCTCTTTAATTGCGCAAAGCACCTGACAAGCCGTGTGGGGCACTGTCAGAGTATTAAATGCAATGCATTATTAAGGGGCAGAGCCCAATCAAAGGTCAAATGGACAAAATAGAAGTATTGCACATTATTTTAAAAAGGCAGAGCCTAATCAAAAAGTCTAAACAGACCAAAAATAATGCTATGCATTGTTTAAAGGGCAGAGCCCAATTGAGAGGTCCAATAGACCAAAAACAATGCTCTGCATTATTCTAAAAAGGGCAGAGCCCAGTCAATGGCCTGAAGTAATGCTATGCATTATTCTAAAAAGAGGGAAAGCCCAAACAAAGGCCTAATAGGCCAAATGCAAACAAAATGTGAACATTTTCAACTGGACTTAGCCCAATTCTGGCCGTAAGTCCTTAAATTAAATTGACTGAGCACAGCTGCTCTCCTAAATCAATTCACGACCGGTTCGAGGGTACATCTCCGAACTCCTTTGACATCCCTCGTTGTAATTCCTCAACGACGTCAAAGAGGTGACGGGTCCCAATGACCACACATCCAAATGGACTGCGGGGTCCTTAAACTCGTGGACCGAAACGTCCCTAAACTAATATTGGACCGAAACGTCCCTAAACTAATATCGGACCGAAACGTCCCTAAACTAATGACGGACCACTACGTCCTTAAACTGGCGACGGACCGAGACGTCCTTAAACTAATAATGGACCGAAACGTCCCTAAACTAATATCGGACCGAAACGTCCCTAAACTAATGACGGACCACTACGTCCTTAAACTGGCGACGGACCGAGACGTCCTTAAACTAATAATGGACCGAAACGTCCCTAAACTAATATCGGACCGAAACGTCCCTAAACTAATGACGGACCACTACGTCCTTAAACTGGCGACGGACCGAGACGTCCTTAAACCAATAATGGACCGAAACGTCCCTAAACTAATATCGGACCGAAACGTCCCTAAACTAATGACGGACCACTACGTCCTTAAACTGGCGACGGACCGAGACGTCCCTAAACTAATATCGGACCGAGACGTCCCTAAACTAACGATGGACCACTACGTCCTTAAACTGGTATCGGACCGAAACGTCCCTAAACTAACATTGGACCACTACGTCTCTAAATTGGAACAATAGAGCCAATTGCTCTTTTGCCGGATCTAAACGGTCCCGCCTAAGTTGATCTTAGCCCTAAATGCGGTTAATGTGTCCTTAGATATTCAAATAAACAATAAAACTCCAAATCAACTTTGGTTCAAGGGTACATCTTTGAACTCCTCTGACGCCTGTCGTTGTAATCCCTCAACGACGTCAGAGAGGTGACGAGTCCCGGCGGCCAGATAATTAAATCAATCACTACGTCAAGTCAAATCTCAGTCCAAAACAGGACTAACGTATCCTTGACGAACGTTTAAGTTGATCTTAACCGCAACGCGACTAATGCATCCTTAAACGAAAAACACCAAACCCAAATCTAAGTAAATACGGATTTGGACTAATCCACGTCCTACGGGCGACGGCATTACTCAGTCTCCGTATACAATCCACGGGCAACCACAAACAAAACAAACACACACGACACGAAGTGAAATTCTGGAGAAGGAGAAAGTTGTTACCGCGATGCGGTAGCGTAATTAACTGCAGGGGCTTGCGCCTGCAGGGAAGAGCGTCCCCACAATCAAAAACCCCTCACCCTGAGGGGGAATCTGACGAAGTCTGCTACATCGGCCGCATCCGTCTAAGCCTCCGATCCACGGTGCCATAAATCAACTTGGTATCTTCGGAGAGATAGACGGATAAAACTAAATAGCATCTGCCCCGAATCCCAGCGCCAGGACATAGCAGTCTTGTGCGCCGCCTTTCGGAGGGGAACAAGGGAGGTGACGAGATCCACGCGGGAGGTGACGAGAATCGAGGAATACACGGTATTCGCGAGAGGTGAGAGAGTGGGCGCGAGAGGAGAGAGAAAGAGAAGGGAGAGAGAGAGCTGCGTCGCTGAGAGAGAGAGAGAGAAAGAAAGAAAGAAAGGGAAAGAGAGAGAAAGGGAGAAATCAGTGGGGCCCAGTGATTTTGATTGGCTGAAGAAAAAAAATAAGAGAAAGATAGAAGAGAGGGAGAGAGATTTGGTGAAGGGCCCAGTGCAAGCAAAAGAGCTTTGATTGGCTCGCGAGAAAATTTGATAAAATTTATAAAGATTTTAATACTTTGAAGTATGATTTCATTGGCTGGCAAAAGATTTTCCATTGTAAAATATTTTCTTCCGTTAACTCACCAAAATCTTTCGCCGGTGAAAAAGCTGAATTAAAAATATTTAAATAATTAGAATTTGGCGGAATGCAAAATAATTCAGAAAAACGCCAGGGTCGGGTCCAAAATTTTGGATTTGAAATATGAAAATTACTGGCAAGTTCCAAAAATTAAAATGAAGGATTTTGTAATAGAAATGCATACCCCCAAGAACGGACGCACGTACGTGCGCGTAGCCATCCAAACACGTCTGTTTCACCGAACGGGATGAGAACACAATGCAAGGACGCTACCACAAGGTCAGGGGTAATAAGCAGGCCATGTCATGTGTTTTTAAATTATTTTAAGTGAACTAGATTGTTATATGCAAAATATGTAATGTCGGGGCAATCTAAAAACTAGGAAACAACAAGCTCAGTAAACTGGTCGAATATAAAATAACCTACCACTTGCAACCAACAGGGTAAAAGAAATAAACACTACAAACAACACATAAGGCAACAGAAAATGGTATAATTGAACTCGGTTGTAAGGCGATGATTCATCGGCCCTCTGGAGGAATGGGATGAATGGGCCATTAAACAGGCTGCTTTGGAGGACGCCGCGAACGCGCTTTCACTGTGGACCGGCGGCCACGAGTCCACCCTCGGACCTCGGCGAGCACACCTCCTTGAGAAGGAGCGTCGGCTTGAGCAATCCATACTGAAAGCTTCATTGCACATCGGTATGTTCTTGTATTTCTTTATAATACTTCATATTGTCTGCACTTGTATATATGTATTCTCATCCTTGTGTGAACTATGCAGAGACTTCAGCGATGGGTGAGGTTCCCACGGGTTCACTGACCGTAGAGCCTGCTGATACCCCTAGTGAAACACCGCTCAGTATGGAGGGGGTTGATGAAACTGTCCTTCTTGCGATAGAGCCTCCTGCGGTGGTTCCTGCTCCCGAAGCACTTGCTCTCTCGGGGGTCTCCGTTCCAATAGATCTCCCTGAGGGCGACCCAGAGGCTAGGATGGAGGTAGTCGAGGCCACCCTCCTTTCGTTGGAACCCGCAGCAGCAGCCGCTGCTCCTTCCTCAGAGGTCGTTACACCAGCCTGCATCCCTGATATTGTGCCCGAGGTCGCGGCGGAGGCCGTTGAAGCTGCTATCCCTCCAGCTCAGAATGGGAGGAGCATTGAAGGTAACCTTTTATATTTTAAATTAGTAATCTTTCCATTATCTGAACCCTTCTGTCTTTCCAGAGTTGCGCGGACTGGCGTCCTCTATTGCCGATCTGTCTCCCCGGCGATCCTTTCAGCGTCTGTTGGAATGGCCGCTCCGCAAGCGATATCTCCTCAGCGCATCGTCCTCTCGTCTGGGCAAGGTTAGTGTTGTTTACCATCTTTTCACAGCATTGCTATTATTTCGCAAAATGACATTGATATCCTTTACAGTCATGGAGGCCGATGATGAGGTTGAGGTTCTCGAAGGGCTAGGAGAGCCTTCAGCTCCTTCTTGCGTTACTGTGGGTAAGTAAAGTGCCAACTTTGTTTTGTTTGTTCTTTTGCTTACACATTCAGCTGACTGTTTATAAATCTGAACAACTCTGCCAGTTCTTACTGTGTTGGAGTTGCCCATCACTATGTCGCCCGGCCCTTATGCCCTGCGTGCTTCGGAACGGATGGCCAAGCTAAGCCTCGCCTCTCTATCATCTTTGATCGAGGAACTTCGTGCTGACAACGTAATTACGGCCGAAGCATTTGCTGCCGAAGCTAACGACTCTCTTCCCTTTCTTGCCACCTATCATAGCGAAGCAGTGGTGCAAGTCTGGGTTGAGTTTTGCCGGCAGGTGGAGGCTCGCTTGCATGTGCTCGAGTGTACCCGCCTTTCTTCGGAGGCTGTGGTTGCGAAGGCGGGCTTGCAGGGTCTGATTGAGCGGTGCGCGGCGAACATGGTATCGTGCGAGAAGAGGCTCGGCCGCAAATTTTCAGAGAGGGAGCTGGCTTCTAAGGCGCTGAACGAGCTCCAAGCCAACCTTATAGCCAAGGCCAACAAAGCGTATGAACTTTGGCGAGTGCTTCAAGAGGCCATCAAGGAGGTAGTGGCCATCGACAAAGCCGCCGTGTTCACTCGTGAAAGGGTTGAGGCTCATAAGGCTACTGAGAAAGAGCTCGAAGGCCGGCTTGCCTCATACCAGGCCTAGCAAGCTCAGGCGGAGGCCCGTCTTCTGGCGATACTGAATCACGAAGGCGAGGCCTAGCGAAAGAGGGATGAGCTGACCAATCTGCTAAATCGCCCGCCGACCTGAAGACTTGTATATATATTTCTTTATTCTTCTTTTGTACATACTCCTGAATGAGAGTGTATATATATATATATATTTACAAATTGTACTTTGTATCCATTTTGGTTCATGAATAAAAGAGATATTTTTCTTCACAATGGTGTGCCCCTTTTTATTGAAATGTATTCTGTGGATAGTCTATCTCGATCTCTTTGCAGGACAACGATGGCTTAGGATTCAGGGTTAAGATCTGCATCCTAAGACTTTTCAACTTTATGAGCCGCGAGGGTCTCATAAAGAATTTTCTCCCTACCGGTCGAGAGGATCCCGTAGGTGTAATTTCTCCTTAAGAATCGTGAGGATTCCTAAGTGTGTTTTCTCTTGAAAGTCGTAAGGATCTCACAAGAGAATTTGCTCCCTTACGAGTCGTGAGGACCCGCAAGTGATGGGTGAAGTTGCCCTTATCCGCATTTCACGGAGTCAGGGGTTGCTCTGGATGCTTCCTATGGGTTCACTGCTGTGTTCTACGAGGACCATGCTCCGCTCTGGACGTTTCTCACGGGGTCAGAGTTGACATTATCCGCGTTCCACATGACCAGGAATTTTGCTCTGGATGCTTCCCACGGGTTCACTGCCGTGTTCGGCGAGGACCAGGCTCCACTCTGGATGCTTCACACGGGGTCATTGCCGTGCTCTGCGAGGACCATGATCCGCTCTGGACGTTTCCCACAGGATCAGGATTGACATAAGCCGTGTTCCACGTAACCAGGAATTTTGCTCTGGATGCTTCGCACGGGTTCACTGCCGTGTTCGGCGAGGACCAGGCTCCGTTCTGGATGCTTCACACGGGGTCATTGCCGTGCTCTGCGAGGACCAGGATCCGCTCTGGACGTTTCCCACGGGATCAGGATTGACATAAGCCGCGTTCCACGTAACCAGGAATTGTTCTCTGGATGCTTCCCACGGGTTCACTGCCGTGTTCGGCGAGGACCAGGATCCGCTTTGGATGCTTCACACGGGGTCATTGCCGTGCTCTGCGAGGACTAGGATCTGCTCTGGACGTTTCCCATGGGGTCATGATTGACATAAGCCGCGTTCCACGTAACCAGGAATTTTGCTCTGGATGCTTCCCACGGGTTCACTGCCATGTTCGGCGAGGACCAGGCTCCGCTCTGGATGCTTCACATGGGTTCACTACCGTACTCTGCGAGGACCAGGATCCGCTCTGGACGTTTCCCACGGGGTCAGGATTGACATAAGCCGCGTTCCACGTAACCAAGAATTTTGCTCTGGATGCTTCCCACGGGTTCACTGCCTTGTTCGGCGAGGACCAGGCTCCGCTCTGGATGCTTCACACGGGGTCATTGCCGTGCTCTGCGAGGATCAGGATCCGCTCTGGACGTTTCCCACGGGGTCAGGATTGACATAAGCCGCGTTCCATGTAACCAGGAATTTTTCTTTGGATGCTTCCCACGGGTTCACTGCCGTGTTCGGCGAGGACCAGGCTCCGCTCTGGATGCTTCACACGGGGTCATTGCCGTGCTCTGCGAGGACCAGGATCCGCTCTGGACGTTTCTCACGGGGTCAGGATTGACATAAGCCGCGTTCCACGTAACCAGGAATGGTTGACTTTATCCGTATTTCATGGAGTTGGGGTTTGACTCTCGGTCATCTGTGCACCGCCGAGTCATGGAACTGGGGGTTGCCGCTGTTCCCCTTTGCTTGATGTTGTGTCTATTGTAATGAGACGAATGTTGAGATGAGCTCCAGGCTATCTGTGAACCGTTGAGATTTGGCTTCTTCTTCTGATGAAACCTGGGGAGGAAGGGTGTGGTTCCTTCTTTATTTGCGCCCCTGGATTGTATACAAGGATTGATGTGATATCACCTGTAGGGCAATCATTTCATTCATTTTTTTTATTTCTTTCCGTGATGCTCTATCATTTCATCTTTTATATCGCGAAGGTCGCGATTGCCCAATCATTTCGGCTATTTTTTCGCGGTGCCCAATCATTTCGGCTATATGTTTTATTTTTACTCGCTGCTTTTTATTACGAGTTGCCCAATCATTTCGGCTATTTTGCATGCATACATTTTTACTTGCTAATTTTGTTTGCAAGTTGCCCCATCATTTCGGCTATTTCGTATGCATGTGTGGCTTGCTGGTTTTTCGCTGCAAGCTTGGGATTAGACACCGATTTCGGCATCAGCACTGCTACAACTGGGATATTGCCAGGAGCGAATCATCATTTGCTTCTTTCGACGTCGAACGAAGACGGCTTAGTAGACAGGGTTAAGATTATGTCGACTAAGGCTTTTTACCTCATGAGCCGTAAGGGTCTCATAAAGATATTTCTCCCTGCGAGTCATGAGGATCTCGTAGGTGCGTTTTCTCCTTAGGGATCGTGAGGATTCCTAAGTGTATGTTCTCTTATAAGTCGTAAGGATCTTACAAGAGTGTTTTCTCCTTATAAGTCGAGAGGACTTACAAGGGTTGTTCACCGTGTAGACATATCCCTAGTCACGGATGGGACTTTGTTAGGGAAATGTTTATTCGCGCCCGTGGATCGTATACAAGGGTCAGCATTGAGCCGCTTGTAGGGCAGTCTTGGAGGTTGTGGGGGGGTGCTTTAGAACAGGTTCAAGTCCCTGTAACTTAAGACTTTTGAATCTTATGAGCCGTGAGGGTCCCATAAAAGGGTTTTCCTTACGAGTCGTGAGGATCTCGCAAGTGTAATTTCTCCTTAGAAATCATGGGGATCCCTAAGTGTGTTACTTCCTTTGTGAGTCGTAAGGATCTCACGCGGGTGGTTTCTCCTCACAAGGTCGAGAGGACCCTGCAAGTGTCTTTTAACGAGGTTGCGCCCTTTCGGGTTTTCACAAACACTCGCCGGTAGCCCTGCTGTTTTTACTCACGGAGCCCTTTCGGGTTTTCAACCATGCCCATTTTGCTTATGGACATACCGTTTTCTCCTTTTTTTTATTCTAACGAGATTGCGCCCTTTTGGGTTTTCACAAAACTCGCCGATAGCCCTGTTGTTTTTACTCACGGAGCCCTTTCGGGTTTTCATCCGTGCCTATTTTGCTTATGGACATACCGTTTTTTCTTATTTTTTTTATTTTTCTCTCTCTTTTTTTATATCAGCCTTGGGATGCTGCAATCCATGGTAGTTTATCGACGTCTCGGTCAATGGCCAGTTTTAGGATATAGTGGTCCATTGTTAGTTTTGAGGACGTCTCGGTCCGTTGTTAGTTTAAGGACGTTTCGGTCCGTTAGCCGGCTACTACTTGTAGAGTTTGGGCTTAAGAAGATAGCGAGCGGACATAGTCATCGTCATCTATCATTAACCTAGGCCGCGACTCGTCATGCATAGTACTTCTTCAGGAAGCGACCGTTTATTGGCCCGAAGGGTTTTTCACCATGCATGTCCATGAGTAGATAGGCCCCACCTTGGTAGACCTTGTCTATGATATACGGGCCTTCATAATTCGGCTCGAATTTCCCTCGTTTAGCATGATTGGGGATCATAGGTCTTTTGACCACTAGCACGAGTTCGCCTTGGCGGAATGTCCTCGGCCTCGACAATCTTTCGTAAAAGCGTGTCATCTTTTCTTTATAAGCCTCCAGATTTTGTTGCGCTATGAGCCGGGTTTCATAAAGGGCGTCGAGCTCCTCAAACCGAAGGTGAGCATTCTCTTCATCCGCTAGCTCGTAATGAACTGCTACTCGTAGAGAAAGTAGCTTTATCTCGAGGGGGAGTACCGCCTCTGTGCCGAATACTAATGCGTACGGCGTTGTGTTCGTGGCCGTTTTGAACGTAGTTCGATATGCCCAGAGAGCTTCATGCAGTCTCTCGTGCTAGTCTTTCTTATTTCGTGACACCGTCTTTTTCACGATCTTCGTTAAGGTCTTGTTGAAAGCCTCAGCTAGACCGTTAGCTCGGGGATTATAAACTGAGGAGTACCTCCAGTCTATATTGTGCTGTTGTGCGAAGCGGCTGATCTTGTGGCTTCTGTAGGCTGGCCCGTTATCGGAGATGATCCGTCTCGGAGTTCCAAACCGATAGATGACGTGTGTCTTGAAGAAATGGAGGATATTCTCCGTCTTCACTTCCCTCAGCGGTACTGCCTTTGCCCATTTGGAGAAGTAATCAGTTGTCGCCAAGATGAACCGATGTCCTCTGGACGATGTTGGTTCGATAGGCCCGATTATGTCGGTCCCCCACATTTCGAACGACCAGCTAGCTACCATTGGATGTAGTGGGTTTGGATGCTGATGGATAAAGTCCCTATGGATCTGGCATGAGTGACATTGCCTCGCATACTCGAGGCAGTCCTGGATCATCGTGGGCCAATAATAACCCATCCGCTTGATCTTCAGCTTCATCATCGGCCCGGCTTGGTGAGAACTGCAGAGTCCGTCATGAGTTTCTTGGACGACTCTTTTTGCTTCTTCAGGTCCCAAGCATCTTAACCACGGAGAATCGAATGACCTCTTGTACAGAGTATCATTGACGAAGGCGAAAGATAGGGCCCGCTTCATGAGCTGATGTTTTGAGGACGCATCTTCTGGCGTTCGGCGGGATTTGAAGTAGTCTATAAAGACTTCTCTCCAATCTTCAACCTTTTCTTGGTCATTTACTCGTGGAGCCATTTGCTCGGTCACTCCCTTTTCCTCGGACGACTCCGGAGATATTTCTGCCGGTGCAAGAACCCGACGGCTTTGTACCACAATTCTTACGTCATCGAGATTCTCGTCCGCCAGTTCTTTAGCGAGCTTGGCTAAGGCATCTGCCTTACTATTTTCTGCACGCGGTATGCTTTCCAAGGTGTAGGAAGGAATTTGAGTCAGCAGCTGCTGTACTTTCTCGCCATACTTTACCAACTCTGGTTTGCACGTTTGGTACTCGCCATTTACTTGACTAACGACCAGTTGGGAGTCTCCGTATATGAGGAGCTTTTCAATTCCCATGTCGATAGCGATCTCGAGACCTGCTATCAAAGCTTCATACTCGGCTTCATTGTTTGTCCTTGGCTCTGTTAAGGAGAAAGCAAAGTGCATCATCCCTCCTTGTGGAGTCACGAAGATGAGGCCTACCCCTGATTTGATTATGGGCGTGTTTTGTTTGCGCTTCTTCATGGAGGATGCTCCATCGAAATAAAATTACCACCGGGTACCACTTCCGTTGATCGTGTCAAACGCATGTTCGTCTGCCAATTCACAATTCAAGGGAAAATCGGCAGGTATCGGATGTTCAATGAGGAAATCGGCGATGGCCTGGCCTTTCACTGCCTTGAGGGGACAATGAGTTGTCGAGAACTCCATCAATAGCAGGGCCCATTTAGCGAGCCGCCTTGTTAGTATGGCCCTCGACATCAAATATTTGACAGGATCCACCTTCGATATGAGATAGACCTCATGTGCCAACGCATAATGTCTGAGCTTTGTTATCGCGAAGATCAACGCTGGGCAGTGTTTTTCGATGGGAGAATAGTTGTTTTCTGACCCCAGGAAAACTCGACTCAAATAGTAGAGGGCTCTCTCCTTCCCTTGGTCGTTTTCTTGTGCCTATAATGCGCCTAAAGAACCTTCGAGGGCTGTCGTATACAGAATGAGAGGCTTTCCCTTGACCGGAGCGGTCAGCACCGGCGGATTCTACAGGTATTGCTTAATTTCGTCCAGTACGCCTTGGCATTTGTGATCCCAGACGAACGGGGTTCCCTTCTTCATCAGGTGACTGTAAGGACGACACTTGCCTGAGAGGTTGGCTATAAACCGCCGGATATATGTGAGCTTTCCTTGGAGAGACTGCAGCTGCTTGAGAGTATTTGGCGGAGGCATTTCTATAATCGCCTTAATTTTTTACGGATCTATCTCGATGCCTCGGTATCGGATGATGAATCCCAGGAATTTGCTTGAGGAAACTCCGAACGCGCATTTGAGAGGGTTCATCTTCAAGTTGTATTGCCGAAGGCGTTGAAATACGGTCTTCAAATGCTCTAAATGTTCCTCGTATGATTTGCTTTTAACTACGAGGTCGTCGATATAGCATTCAACGATTTCATGTATGAGGTCATCGAAGATCTTCGTCATGGCCCTCTGATAGGTGGCACCGGCGTTCTTTAGGCCGAAAAGCATCACCTTGTAGCAGAATATACCCAAAGGGGTCCGGAAAGCGGTGTGCTTCTGGTCCTCGGGATGCATTTTTATCTGATTATATCCTGATGACCCGTCCATGAAGGAGAAGACTTCATGAGTGGATGTGTTATCTATCATCAGCTCAGTGACTGGTACTGGAAAGTCGTCCTTCGGGCAAGCCTTGTTAAGATTCCGAAAGTCCACACATATGCGTACCGTCCCATTTTTCTTCATTACTGGTACGATGTTGGCGATCCAATCAGGATACTGAACCTCTTGGATGAAGCTAGAGTCGATTAGCTTCTTGACCTCGGAGTTGATACTCATCTCAAGCTTGAGCCGCATTCTCCTTGGTGCTTGTTTGATTGGCTTGGCGTCCGGAGATATTGCCAATTTGTGGACAGCAATCTCTGGATCTAGTCCTGGCATTTCGGAATAATTCCATGCGAAGCAATCCTTATGCTGCATAAGCATGTCTTTTAGCGTAGCCACCTTTTCTTCAGACAGAAACTCACTGACGAATGTCGGTCGCGGGTCACTTGTCGTTCCCAAATCAATTTTCTTGAGGTTATCTGCAGTGGTATGTATTCCATCTTCCAGCTCTTTTGGCGCCGGTGGAAACTCTGAGATCACTTCGTCATC
Source organism: Agapanthus africanus (assembly GCA_030015575.1). Taxonomy (NCBI): domain Eukaryota; kingdom Viridiplantae; phylum Streptophyta; class Magnoliopsida; order Asparagales; family Amaryllidaceae; genus Agapanthus; species Agapanthus africanus. The sequence continues at coordinate 10,350,929 of CM057337.1, forward strand.
ATCGTTTTCGAAGCACCAGGGGAGGTCATCCCTATCCTCAGGCTTTTCTTTTGATAGTGTTATCATATGACTGGTACGAGCTCGCTTCCAAGACCGATGTTGATCTGGTTCTACTCTCGCCGTATGCGCGGCTTTTGGTTCGTGCTTCTTGATTATACCAAAAATTGTAAGTTTACCGCAATCAGAAACGGCGTCGCTTCGCAGCTAGCCGGTGAGTACGGGTCGATCCACAGAGACGGGTAAATTTCTTTAAAGTGTTTTAACGAGTTGATTCTATTTGTAGTTTTGGTTGGTTTATAAAAATCTAAAGACTGGATCTAATTAATTTAATTAAGAATCTTGCTAGGGTTAGGATTAGGGGAAGTTTTGGAAATTAATGTTTTTCCTCACCGCTTTCAATACCTTCCTTTTTTAGATCTATTAGGTGTTAAGTTAATTATCAATAAAGTGGATACAAATCTTTTGGGAAGATGTTTCTTCCTCTAGATTTGTACCCTACTTTTGTTGATAATTATCCTAACCCTCACGGAAAACGCGCTGAACCGGCCCTTTATACTACGGTTCATCGTTACCTCGAAGGGTAGGATGCCGCAGGGAGCGGTTGTGCTCGTATGCGTGAAGTTCTAATTCATTAGGTGAAGGTGGCATTGAAAGGGGCGAGAGATTTCATCTCTCAACCCTTTCCCTAAGGCTAACCCTAACAAGCGAGGAGACTACTCGCTCATTAGGGGATGAGAAGACATTATAATTAAAAGAAATAAAAGACTTACTAGGTTGACGGCTCCCTTCAAACAAGAAGAACAGATCTGAAATTTACTTCCAGAAATTCTGAATTTTATTGATTGAAAAGAGGCATAAGAAAATACAAGGTCTTGGGTTCTATTTATAGGACATAGAAACCCTAGGTTTACAATTTGCACCGCATGTCTACAATTACAAATATACCCCCAGAAAATCTTTCCATAGCCGCCACTAAAATTTGGTAAAATTTCATTCGCGCACGGGCTTCAAACGGCCGCGGATCCGCGGCCTTGGTGGGCTTTGGGCCGCGGATCCGCGGCCCAATGATGGGATCAGCATTGGATTTTTCTTGGGCTTCTTTTGGTTCTTCTGTGCTTCTTGTTTATTTATTCTTTTTATCAGTTGGGCTTCTGCAGTAATTCCAGATTTCAGTGAACTCTTTGCAATGGATCTTTTACCCGTCTTTCTTGCAAATTTGGATCTTGAGTTGCCTTGTTGATGGTGAATCGTTCTTCTGCTGGGCTTTACTAAGATCCTCCTAATTGTTGGTCAAAAGTCCTTATTTTCATTGTCTTTACATCGTTTTCACTGTTTCGTGTCCAAGAACCTGTAACCTGTAACATGTAGCAGACATGCGTCAAAAGCACCTGTTTATTTATAAAAAAGAATAAGAATGGGGAATATAATAATGCAATATTATGGTGTGAACAAATACCCCCAAACTTATCTTTTGCTCGTCCTCGAGCAAACTTATTGTTTTATTTTATTCTCGATAAAAATCTAACCTAGCCGCACTTTCGTAGGGAAACGCGATTGCACTGAGCACGTGCAACAAGCCGTTAAACCTCTAGGTGTCCCTAGTAGGAGGAGTGTTGTCTCCTGAGGGTTTTCAGCGGATACTACCCACAAAATCCTATCAACTCGGCCCATTGACTTTAGTTCTCCAATTAGGTTTTCTAACAAGGAATTCTATTATCTTTTGACTCACAAATTATCCACCCATATTCTTCACACTTCCTCATTATTTAACTTAAGATTATATATATCATGCAGATCTACTTAGCTTTCGGCATTTCCTAAGTTTTCCTTCTAGGGTTTTATCTCCACTTAGGAATTTCTATCAACTCTATTAAAGATACAAGTTCTATTCTTCATTCCTTTCTCTTATCTAGATTCCAATCACATACCCCTACGTGTGTGTATAGATCACCCCTACACTTGGAAATTCAAATCAAGCAATCGTACTCTCGTCCATTGTCCAAAGTACTAATTATTTGGTGAATGAAATTTGCTTACACATCCTTCATGCGACCGTTAATACTTCTTGAGGTACCAACGACCGATTACAAAATGCGTTTGCACTTTAAAGCGTACTTCCTAGTCTTTGCAACACCCAAGGCTTTAGTAGTGACTCCCAAACCAGTTGGTCTAAGGCACTAGGTGATGAAGCACCCTCGCTAAATATTTTTCTATTTTTGCAGCCTTAAATAATCACAAAAACCAGTGTCCATTTTTTTTTCTTTATTCACACTTTTTCATACTAAGGACTTTAGACAAGAGCATTTCAAGGTCTCTTCTACTATTCCAAATTTCAAGGTGCGTGAATGTGCAATTTGTAGGGTATACATTTTCAGAATTTAGACTTAAGCTAGGAACTATTTTTCAAACTTATACTCTAATAAGAACATCAATACTCTCCCCTCATTTTGACTTAGCCCAAGAAGTGAACCCAAAATTTGCCTATTTCTAAATAAATTACAAGACATATACTTTCTACCGTTAAACTTTAAGGAAGGTTATTTTTAGGGTTTTTAATCTACTAAGTCTAAGATCTAGTTGTTCCTAACCAGTTGACCTATTTGTCAAACTCTAGTCAATTAGCCAAAATTGAATACATTTATTTATAATTTTTTGAAATTTTTCAAATTTTTATAGGTTTTCAAATAAGTATGCAAATGCAAAAATATGTACAAATGAATGCGAAGGAAGAAGACGTACCGAGCATACCCCCAAACTTGACTTTGACAGTGTCCTCACTGTCATGCTAAACCAAGAGGGTCAAAATACCGATACTCCCCTGTTTATTTATTTATATTTTTTTTTTATTGTTAAGAAAAACAAAAAAAATATATATATATACAAAAAGACCCTCCCCCAAACTTCAATTAAACTATGTTAGACAATACTGCCCAACTTTGCATCGGCCAAAAGTCAACACCAACCATTTGAAAAATTTATCAGTAAAGAATATTGGTGGGTGAAAAAATAAGTTGTGGTGGTCCGCAAAGAATTGGGGAAGATAGAAGTAGTGGTATGGGAGGTGTGGAGGTAAATATACAGGTGATGGTGATGCATCGATACGAGAATGTAAATGATCAGCAATCAGCGGAGTGTTGGCATTCTCGTACCTTATTAAAAGAAATGGGGGTATTTCAACTTCTAAGGGAGGAAGTTGGCTCACCACAATACCCCCAAGATGTTCCTGTGGGTCTTCTATTGACATGGCATCATCCATCAATTGTGTATGATATTCACTTATGAGGAAACTGATCTCCTCGATGTTCGCCATAGTCCAACTGAAAACTTGCCGCCTATCTTGTAAGACTATTAAAATAGCGTTCTCTTGCTCGAAGGCTAGAGAGGCTGATATGATAATGGGAAAAGTCTCATTCTCACATATGTAAGCATATCTACGGTGAGACGGCAAGGGCATGAGTTCGAATTTCTGAGGCGAAAGAACCATTGCGGAATCTACCTCGAACTCAAAGGACTCTAACACAGGTTCGAAATCACTGCAAACAACCGATTCGGATGGTTCGACTGACTCATCCAAAAATTCAAACGACTCATATTCGGGCTGTGAGTCGTCGTCATCCGAAAAAGTGAAACATTCATAATCAGCATCGGTTGTGTCAACGGTAGTAGGCTCAAGGAGGGACGCACTAGTGGCGTCAAAACTGTTTTCATCAAATAGAAATCTTTCAAGCTCGCAATCCTCCTGCGTGATTTCGTGAATAGAGCAAACTTCTCGTGTACTAGTTTTAGGCACGGGGGGCAGGCTTCCCATCTTATAAATATTGAACTCACTAGACCTCTTTCCGAAGGATAGAGTCATGGAGCCATTGCGACAATTTATTACGGCATTGGAAGTGGCCAAAAATGGTCGACCAAGAATCACCGGAACTTGGTTTCTTGGGTTAGCAACAGGTTGTGTATCCATAACGATAAAATCAACGGGGAATATGAATTCCCCGACTTTGATCAACACATCCTCAAGTTGACCCCTTGGATAGGTGATTGATCGATCAGCCATTTGGAGAGTGCAACGAGTGGGTTTCAACTCTCCAACCCCTAATTGTTCGTACACGGAGTAAGGAATCAGGTTAACACTAGACCCAAGATCTAAAAATGCACGATTAATTTGCTTATCCCCAATTGTGATTGAAACAGTAGGACAGCCGGGGTCCTTTCGTTTTTGGGGTAAGGTTTGATGGTGGTTAATAGCATTGCTCACTGCACTAGCCACTAGCACTTTCTTGGGTACTTGAGATGCCTTTCTCTTCGAGGTGCACAAGCCCTTTAAGATTTTCGCATATGAAGGGACTTGTTGGATAGCATCCAAGAGAGGTATATTTATGCTAACCTGCTTAAATATCTCCACAATCTTCTCCACTTGTGTATTTGGTTTATTAGGACTCAACCTGTTTGGGAATGGAGCGTTCTGAAAATTCGTTGAGTCAAAAGTCTGTGGAGTAGAATGTGGAGTAGGAACGAATCCCAGTGTGGATGTGTTCGTGTTGTGAGAAATGGGTCCGTTCGAGTCAGAAGAAGTAGAGCCGTGTGAAGGGTGGAGAATAGGCTCTAAAGAAAAAGGTGAAGAAGGAAGTGAAGAAAATGAAGAAGGGGAAGAAGAACCACCGGCGGGGATGTCATCACTAGTTTCCACATTATTTTGCAACTCTCTTCCGGATCTCAACGTGGTCACCGCATTTATATTGTGATTGTGATATGCGTTTTGTGCGTGACCGGGATTGGGCATTGGTTGAGATGGAAGCTTTCCCTTTTCTCTGTCGCTCAACGCAGCAGTTAATTGTGCAATTTGTGCCTCAATAGATTTGATACTTTGATCGTGTGAGGCATTGTTATTCATCAAAGATTGAACATAACTTTCAAATCTTGCTGCGGATTCTGTAGTTTGCTTGAGAAATGCTTCAAGACTTTTCTCGAGCGAGCTAACCTTATCATCATTAGGTTGAACCAAATTGTTCGTTTGATTTGTATAAGGTTGTTGTTGGAAAGGTTGCTGGTTTTGAGTTTGTGAGGGTGCTTGTTGTTGTTGTAGAGGAGGTCTTTGAAAATTGTTATTTCCTTGGACTTGTTGATTTTGGTTCCAAGCGAAATTTGGGTGACTCCTCCACCCCTGATTGTATGTCGAAGAGTACGGATCGTTTCTTTGTCGTTGCTGAAATGCAGCATTGACTTGATCCTGTCCTTGAATGGGTGCATTATAAGGACACTCTTCGGTGAGATGTGATGGATTAGAACAACAAGCACAAACAGTTCGTGTGGGTAGAGTAGGGGCAGGAGAAGTCGATGAGATTTTGGTCTCAATGGCTTCTAGCTTTTTCATAAGTGAGGCCATCTCGGCCTTCATAGCTATCGACATATCTATTTGATGTATGCCTGCCCTAGATTGACCAACTGAAGAAGATGATGTGGTCTTGGTACTCTCCCACTGAATTGTTTGCTCACTTAGGTCCTCAAGAAACTGCCAAGCTTCGTCGCTAGACTTGGAGAGAAAATGACCTTGACATATTGTTTCTAGCAACTGCTTCGTTGCTGCGTTCAATCCCTCGTATAAAGTTTGGCAAAGTTGCCAATTTTCTATCCCATGATGAGGGCATTGAACAAGTAGGTCTTTAAATCTCTCGAAACACTTCCAGAATGGTTCGGACGGAAGCTGTGAAAATTGTATAATCTCGTTTCGGATTCTAGCAGTTTTATGATGAGGGTAAAACTTTTTCAGAAAAGCTCTCACAAACTCGTCCCAATTTCTAATGGAATGTGATGCGGTGCTGTATAGCCACTTCTCGGCTAGGTCACATAAGGTAAAAGGAATGACCCTTAGCCTTATTGCGTCATCACTTAATTGGGTTGTCTTCATCATGCCGCAAACGTTTTGGAATTTATTAATAAAAATATATGCATCTTCGGATTCCAAACCATGAAACTTAGGCAGCATATTGATGAAATGTGGTTTTATTTCAAAATTATCCCCATTCGCCGGTGGGGGTGAAAGACATGTAGGTAAGGAAGTGCGGACGGGGTAGAAGAGATCCTGGAGCGCGACTCGTGCGGGCGCTACTACAGGCGGGAGATTCGGGTTATTCGCACCTGGCGGAGGTGGAATCATTCCCGTCGGTAAGGTATAGTTGGGGTCGTGTCCCGACATACCTTCGAAAGAAGAATTTGAAGATGGAGGTAAGGAGATGGAGGGAACGTCGACGAAGGGTTCGTCGAAGGGTTCGTCGGTCGGTACCAACGAAACACGGACTAATCGGGCGTTAGTATCCCTAGTCCAAAATGACATACACTAAAGGGTAGTGCAGTCAGAAAAAAGAGAAAAACAGAATGTGGGGGTAAGATAACGTCAGTGAGAAGAAGTGGTGGAAGTGAGTTTGCAAGTTTTCTTTAGCGGCAAGTTGCAAGTTTTTGAAAAGATTTTTCTTTATTTTTTTTATTTTTTATTTGTGAGTTTTGCAAGGAGGTTTTTGAAAACGGACTCGTGACACAAAAGTATCAACCACTCATGCACAATCAGGCCTAGATCTAGGGTCGCCTAGGTCTGCTAGACAGCTCCTAACTAGGGCTAGAAATAGACCTCAAACCGCCTCTTCACGGACAAATACGGCCAGGTAAGTGGGAAGGAACCACCACTACAGTGGGCCTAATTAAAAACCACTAGCCTAGACACCGCAATGTCGGTTAGGATAAACGGCCGATGCCTACCTTAGTCCTTTTCCTATTGAGCTCGCTGTCCTTAGGTCTGAGTCTAATCTTTTTTTTAATTAAAGGTGGTCGATGCAAAATGCTTAGGTGTTTTCTGGGGTCCTGGGAAGGGTGATGAAATCCCCACCCAATCTGAGTTTGGTCAATTAGCCCCTTAGAATCCGGTTAAATTATGCAAAACAAATAAAAATTCACTTGCAATCAGAATTTTTTAGCGCGGCGCAAAAAAACCTGCAGAAAATCTGTTATTTAGAAGGGGGTAGAAGGTTTTTTTAGCGCAAAGAACCCTGCAGAAAATTTTTACAGATAGAGATATGGAGGTTGCAGAGGGGAGAATGAGGAACAAACCCAAAAAAATTTCAGGTGCTGACGTGGCCGAACAGGCGCGGATCCGCGGTGGGAACCCTGTTTACGCGGCGGAAGCGCGGTCCTTTGGTGGGATCGTGCTCTGGAAAAATTTATGTGGTTCTGCACTTTCAATTGCTCTCTGTTCTTATGTACCAAATTTTTATTTGCCCTCTGTAAAATTCCAGATCCTTGATTCTTCGCTGTTCCTGCAAGATCCAAAAGATACACCCTTCAAACAGATCAAATTTGATTATTTTTTTATATTTTTTTATATTTTCAGATTTTTATAATTTTTAAAATTTATATCAACCCGAAAATTCACAAAAAGAAAGATTACGCCGTCCCCGGCAACGGCGCCATTTGATTATACCAAAAATTGTAAGTTTACCGCAATCAGAAACGGCGTCGCTTCGCAGCTAGCCGGTGAGTACGGGTCGATCCACAGAGACGGGTAAATTTCTTTAAAGTGTTTTAACGAGTTGATTCTATTTGTAGTTTTGGTTGGTTTATAAAAATCTAAAGACTGGATCTAATTAATCTAATTAAGAATCTTGCTAGGGTTAGGATTAGGGGAAGTTTTGGAAATTAATGTTTTTCCTCACCGCTTTCAATACCTTCCTTTTTTAGATCTATTAGGTGTTAAGTTAATTATCAATAAAGTTGATACAAATCTTTTGGGAAGATGTTTCTTCCTCTAGATTTGTACCCTACCTTTGTTGATAATTATCCTAACCCTCACGGAAAACGCGCGGAACCGGCCCTTTATACTACGGTTCATCGTTACCTCGAAGGGTAGGATGCCGCAGGGAGCGGTTGTGCTCGTATGCGTGAAGTTCTAATTCATTAGGTGAAGGTGGCATTGAAAGGGGCGAGAGATTTCATCTCTCAACCCTTTCCCTAAGGCTAACCCTAACAAGCGAGGAGACTACTCGCTCATTAGGGGATGAGAAGACATTATAATTAAAAGAAATAAAAGACTTACTAGGTTGACGGCTCCCTTCAAACAAGAAGAACAGATCTGAAATTTACTCCCAGAAATTCTGAATTTTATTGATTGAAAAGAGGCATAAGAAAATACAAGGTCTTGGGTTCTATTTATAGGACATAGAAACCCTAGGTTTACAATTTGCACTGCATGTCTACAATTACAAATATACCCCCAGAAAATCTTTCCATAGCCGCCACTAAAATTTGGTAAAATTTCATTCGCGCACGGGCTTCAAACGGCCGCGGATCCGCGGCCTTGGTGGGCTTTGGGCCGCGGATCCGCGGCCCAATGATGGGATCAGCATTGGATTTTTCTTGGGCTTCTTTTGGTTCTTCTGTGCTTCTTGTTTATTTATTCTTTTTATCAGTTGGGCTTCTGCAGTAATTCCAGATTTCAGTGAACTCTTTGCAATGGATCTTTTACCCGTCTTTCTTGCAAATTTGGATCTTGAGTTGCCTTGTTGATGGTGAATCGTTCTTCTGCTGGGCTTTACTAAGATCCTCCTAATTGTTGGTCAAAAGTCCTTATTTTCATTGTCTTTACATCGTTTTCACTGTTTCGTGTCCAAGAACCTGTAACCTGTAACATGTAGCAGACATGCGTCAAAAGCACCTGTTTATTTATAAAAAAGAATAAGAATGGGGAATATAATAATGCAATATTATGGTGTGAACACTTCTGCGGCGGAGTTATCCTCCAACTGCTGGATAGAGCGAACTTGCCGAGCTGATATTGGTCTTCGACCCAGTTCTTGAAGGTGAAGCAGTCTTCGAGAGGATGTCCTATCGCTTGGTGATAAGATCAATAGTCTGGGTGAGAGACCTCGTTGGCTTGCTCGGGGTGTTTGGACTCCAGAAGTGTAATCATTTGATGTCTTATGGCGAGATCAAGTATCTTTCGTGTTTTGTTCTGAGGAAAGGAGTATGGTCGACCTATCTTCTTTATAAGGGACGAATCCGGATTGCTCGATTCCCGATCGCATGGCTTCTTGGTCCCGCTTTGTCGCTGTCGAACGCCTTTCCCACTCTTTGATTTATTTTTGCCTCTGCGTCGGGCCTTTTGTATGACGGGTTGATAAGGAAGAGCATTGTCATTCTCCATAACCTGCTGAAGGAGGCGCTGCGTCCTGGCTTTCTCGTAAATGGCCATTTCGCGGTTATGGTCATCCCGAATCTTTTGACCCGCTTCCCTGATAAGCTTGTCCATTCGTTCTTCAAATGACGGACTCGACATTTTGATGGTAGGGTCTCGTTTTGGTTCTGGATCAGCGTTTTCTGACAGGGCGTCCCCTTCTTCATCGAAGTCATATATGACGTAGCTACCATGGACTCGTTCCCGTTTCTTGGATTGAACATATCCAAGTCCGACCGTTTCCATTCTCCCGTTGGGCAGTTTTCGCTGAGTTCCGGGGACATCCCAAATTCTGTTGTAGAATCGAACTTGTCGAGTAGTCTGTCTGAAGGGTACCCCTTGGTGCTTCAATAGCCTTCTCAAGCCTTCCGAGTAATATCTTGGCAGACGAATGGGCTGGAATCTGTTGAGCGTGGAATCGGCGCCGTGCCAGATTTCTTTTTCCACTTTGGTTTCCCCCGATCGGTAGAATAAGATCGCTTCTTCACCCTTTCGCCTGGGAGGGACGTAAAATGTCTGCAGTTCTTGCACACTATAAGCTTCAAGTGCATCGAGCTCTTTGTAATGCTCCCGCGGGACCATGTCAATTTGCAAACTCTGATTATTGTCATCGAAGGCTTGTATTGACGGTCGAGCAGAAAATATAGCATTAACCTCATCTTCCGAGTCGCTGCCGAAGATCAACATGGGGGCGGACGGTCCCGGGTTGTTGCGTTGAGGCGAACCTGAATAAAATATCTCTTCTTCCTCCTCGGTATCACTCCCGAAGACTGGAATAGTGGTGATAGCTTTGTTCTTCAGTTTGTGACATCTTTCCGTGTCCTCAAAATCTGGTAAGAAGTATTTTGCATCCTCGTACTTTCGGACTTCGTTCACGGAGAATGGGTTCAACTCCCCCGTCACAGTGTATTCGAGACCATCTTTGAAATACTTCATACACTGGTGTTGTGTAGAAGAGATGATGTTGTATTCGTATAACTAAGGCCTTCCGAGCAAAGCATTGTAGCATGTCTTGGCGTCAATGACGTGAAATTTAATGTCTGTGACAAGCAGCCCGAAGCGCAGCGTCAGTATTACAGACCCGAGAGTCCGTGATGACTGGGGGTCTAAACCAGAGATGGTAATTTTATCGCGAGCGAGGTGCTGAACACTCATGCAGATTTCCTTCAATACTCTCACGTTGAGGAGATTGACGGAGGACCCATTGTCGACCAGGATTTTGCCTATCTTAATATCGTGACAGTATCCGGAGATATAAAAGGGACGATTATGTTCGCATGTCCCAAGGAGGAGATCTTCATCGCCGAAGGTGATATCGGCTGTGTGCACTTCTTCTAGCTCGTCCTTCATCCTTTCTTCGGCGAGGAAAGCTTGGAATTGCTCTGGCTCTTATAGCGCCTTGATCAATGAATTTCTTGCTTCTTTTGATAGTAAAAGGGCGTCGAGAATGCTGTGCTGTGAGGGTAACTTCCTCAAGTGCGCCAGAATGTTGTAATCCACCACACTTTTTTTGGCGGGTCCTTGGCGGTCAGCTCTTTCATGACTTGGTCATCTAGGGCGATATCCTCAGAGACCTTTTCTTTTCCCTTATCTTTTTTATTTGTGGGTCCGAAATTCTTTTTAGGCAGCGTACGATTGCGCAGCTGGATATTTTCACAGGTTTTCGGCTCTTCCTCTTTCTCCGAGGTGGATTCTTTGAAGAGAGGGCCAAGAGTCATTTCTTCGTCGGAATCGCTCCCGAAAGTGAGAACTTGCGATCCCCCAGCGTTAACCATGCGACAGTTGCCGGTGGTCCTTCTAAGCTCCTCGGTCGCACTTCTTCGCTCCCGACGAGTTTTTCGTTTCATCCGCTTAAAATGTTGCCGGTGAGCAACATACCCTTGCCACCATCTTTTAAAAGAGTTGCACTCTTCGATGGGGTATGAAATCTTTCGATGATATAGGCAGTAGCTAGGATGCATCTCTGCTTCACCGGGAATGTTTCTTTCGGAGGGTGGTAGCTTCATTCCCATTGATATGGCTTTAGCAAACCTTTTTCTCATCTTGAACTTATTTTTATTCGCGACAGATGTCCTTTGATTCGGCGGGAGTGTCTCGACTCTTTCGTCTAGTCGCCGGCGTTTGGCCTTTTCAAATATGGCTACCTCACGCTCCCGATCAGATTTACTTTTCAGAAGAGCTTTGTTTAGGAATGCGTCGATCATTTCGTCTGATGGCCACAGGAGTTCTGGCTCAGGACCTGCCCCCAGTTTCTTTGTGCAAGGAGCCTCTTCATTGTCCAGCGATGAATGAGAGATCACATGGCAACTCGCCACGTAATCTTCAGATTCATCCGATGATTCTTCTCCATCATTTCCGTCCTCAAGGACGTGGCTGAGAATCTCTTGAAGTGTGACCGGAGTCCGCGCCTTCTGGTTATACTTTTCCAGCGCGTCAATCTTTTTTGTAGGTCCGTGCGCTTGTCACCAGGCTTCACGGGCTTTTTGGATTTCTTCTTCTTCTTTGAATATTTTGACGGCTGGGTGTGAGTGCTTTGGCTATTATCACCAATTTTTAGAGTTGGGCGCGGCTTCAGCATCCCTTCGATGATCTGGGGTTCCAGCGGATTCTTCCACCTGATCGCCGGGCATGTCTGGAGATTGATTGATTGATTTAGCGTACTTGCGCTTTCTAAAAGATAAATCAAAAATATTTATAACCGCAATCAAGAACGGCGTCGCATGAAGCTAGCCGGTGAGTACGGGTCGGTCCACAGGGATGTTGTGAATTTCCTATTCGCGCTAACGAGTTAATTCCGAAGGGTGTTCGGATTGATTATTAAATCTAAAAATTGAAGTTGTATGATACTAGGATTAGAAACTTGCTAAGATTAGGTTTAGGGAAAATTTGGTAAACAAAGATCTACATCACTTTCCATTGCCTTTAATTAAAGATATCATATTAGTGTTATGGTAAATCTTAACAAAGGGGATTAGGATGATTGGGAAGATTGATTCTTCCTCTAGATCCTTGTCCTTCCTTTTTTAATCTTTACCCTAACCTCCATGGAAAACCTTAAAATCCGGGCCTTTAGACTACGGAATCACCGTTACCTCGAGGGTAGAGTGCCGTAGGGAGCGGAATAAGAAGGTATGCATGGAGTTCTAATTTTCATAAAAGATTGGCAAAGAAAAGAGATGAGAGATCTTCGTCTCTCAAATCCTTCCCCATTCCTAACCCTAACAAGCGAGGAAACTACTCGCTCATTGAGGAATTTAAAAACATCTATCTAGGGCAGAGAATAAAAATTACCTAGGGCAAGAATTGAAATCTAAACTAGAGCAAGGAATTAAATTTATCTAGAGCAAGAATAGAAAATTAAGCTAAGGCAGAAAATAAAGAACTTACAAAAAAATAATGCTCTCCAAAAGAATGCTGAAATTTATTAATGAAGGGAGGCATAAGAAATTACAATGAGTAGAGTTCCTATTTATAGAGAATAGGAAACCCTAGGTTACAATTGATTTGCATGTCTACATTTACCAAAATATCCTTAGGAAGACCTAGTCAAAGTAGACTTCAAGCTTTGGTAAAATTTTATGTCTCTTTAAAAGAAAGTATTGGGCCTTGGATCTTTGGGCTTCCTTATTATTTGGTTCTTTATTAAAATAGCTTCTATGTTTCTTCCAGATCTCCAGTGAATAATTGCGGTGGGCTTTTAACCGGTCGCTTTGTAATCTTGGACCTTGCATTGCCTTGTACTTTGTGAATTTTATCTTTGATGTAGGCTTGATCAAGAGTCTTCTGTTTGTTGGTCAAAGTCCACTTTTTCTGTCTAAAAACCTGTAACCTGTAACATGTAGCAGACATGCATCAAAAGCACCTGTTTATTTATAAAAAGAATAAGAATGAGGAATATAATAATGCAATATTATGCTGTGAACAGAGATCATTCAGCATTCTTTTGATTTTGGCCGAAAGAGCCACCTCCCATGGAGCTTCTTCAACAAAAGAGCATGTTTCCCCCGGTGTGTCCATCTTCTTAGGAGTGTGCGGTTGTGGTGGGCTTACTTTCCACTTCTCCGACAACGCAAATTTGCCTTGTTGGTATCGATCCTCGATCCATCCCTTAAAGACGAAGCAATCTTCGATTGGATGGCTTACCGTTTGGTGGTAAGGGCAATAATTGGGATTATTCGCTTCACCGGGTTGCAATGGTCGCTTTGGATTCGGCAGATTGATAAGCCTGTTGCGCATCGCCAGCTCGAATAGTCTCTTCGTTTTGTCCCGTGGGAACGAGTAAGGACGTTTCATTTTCTCATTATAATAGCGCTGTCTCTCTTCCAGTTGATCCATTAGTTTCAGGACACTGGGCTGCTGTTGGGTATTCACGACAAAGGTTGCCTTCCCTTTACCCTTTTCGTTCCGCGGCTCCGGCTTCGGAGGAGACGGTCTATGACCCATCTGGTCCATCTGGGCTAGCTTGTCGATTAAATCCTGGAATGTGGTCGGTTTGAAGAACATCATGAATTGTGAAATAGTTGCATGAGGGTCTAGGGTGCCCACAAACATACCCACCGCTAGCGCTTCTTCGATGCGCTGTTCGCACTTCGACACAGATTCCGCCATCGGATTGCGTACTGAACCCACATCTCGCCCGGCTTCACCCTGGAATTGATCAATGCCGTTATCGGGGTGCGTTCACTAGCACTTGCAAATCGCTGGGTGAACAACTCCATTTCTGCGAAAGTCTTGACGCATTCGTTTGGAAGCTCGAAATATCACTCAAATGCAGTCTCCGACAAGATGCCGACGAATTGGCGGAGCAAAAGCTTGTCATCACCACCAGTGTAACAACTCCAATTTTTGTATACATAAAATTGATTTAAATTTGAAGTATACTTGGGGTATTTAATGTTGCTGTTACCACTTTAAATATTTATTTTCCCACAATAATTACAAGAAAGAGCTTGTAGCTCATTGATAACACCTTTCACTGCTGAACCAAGCCACCAGAGTTCAAATCCCTTGCCCCATATTATTTTTAGATTATTTTTATTTCAAATTTCTTGGAAGCCCAACAGTCCACATGCCATAACTCCCAAAAGTTGAACTGAACCCTAAAATCTAAAAATACCAGAGCCTACGTTAGGAGACCCCCCACCCCTCGGCACCCCGACTTGGCCCGACTCGGCCGAGTCGGCCGGACGGCCGAGTCGTCAAAATGAAATTTGTGGCTCTTCGACTTCTCAACTCCCCTACACACACCATTTACTTGGATCGGTTCCCGAATCTTAAATATCCCCCATCTACTACAAATTTTAATGATTTTTCTATTATTTTTTATAATTTTTTTAAAATAAAAACCTTTCACCTACCCTATCCTAGCCTACCCTATAAATACACCCTCTACCCTCTACCCTCTCATCCCAAAACCCTAAGCTTACTCTCTCAAAATTTTTCCAAGAAGTGTGTACTTTGAAATCAAGTTCGCGGCGAAACTCCGACGAAATTCCGGCGGGAATTCCGGCGACGTTTTTAGAAACAACCGGCAACGAAGCAATGCCTCGGCAACTCTCTTAGTTCCCCTACACTCTTTAGTATAGATCGAAACCTGTAAGTCCCATTCTATCCCCCTTTCTATTTCTTTAAAATATGAAATTACGAAACCCGACGAAATCGGAACAAATCCGATTTCCGACTCGGTTTTCTATAAAATTTCACTTCTAACCAATACATTCATGCCTAAACATCTTTATCTTGACTATTAAACTTTTAAAAATCAATTTGAACAAGTTTTCTCACATGAAATGATAAGCTTTCCAATTTACCGTATTTTTTTCACTTTAATACCATCATATTTCAATTTCACATTTAACCCCTTAACCTTACTATACATTTAAAGTAGAGCACGAGGTAATGACCTACCTCCACACACACACGCAAATACAACCCTAAACGACATCATCAAAACTTAGAATACGATAAAACGAAACTTTCATTTAAATACCATAATCTTAATAAAACCATTCTTAAAAGTTTTAGATTTAATATACTTTTAAATAAATACCTCTCATTAGGAAATACGATAAGTTGTGGATATCGATCGTTTATCTAATCCTGACTTTGTGGTGTCTAGGCTAGGCAAGTGAGCTTAGGTAACTTTAAAAGGCCCGTCTCACGATTCGTGAGCGGATCCCTCCTTCCTCACTTGTACTTACCTGGCCGCAATTGGCGGTGAAGAGGCGATTTGAGGCTTCTAACGACTTATCGTTTGGACCATTTAGAAATAGGCTAGTTGGTTTAGGAAACCCTAGAATCTAAAATACGGAAAATTACACTTTGCAAATAAATACCTTTTACTTTATAAAACCGTTTTCTAAAGGATTGGTATTTTACAATCTTTACAAAGCGCCGCTACAACCCATCTTTGGGGAACCCGTTAGGGATAGTACGGTTTATCGTGCACTCTCAGGCCTAGTAGTACGAGATTCAGAGCTCCGCAAGGAGCATTCAGACTCGAAAGGTTTAAAATACGACATCTTAAGAAAATGAGATTTTTGGAATATAAAATATTTATTAAAATTATTTTTGTATAAACATATGTATTTTTATCATTTAAATATCTATTTTATTATAATATAAATTTTCCACCTTTTCCTAAAAATCATAAGAATAAATTTTACACTAAAATACCATGAACTTCAAATAATCAATATTACAGATAAATACCCTTATTTATAAAACAAGGATATTTTCACTAGAAATGTCACAACATAAAATCCACCCTCATTACAACTCTAAAGACGAAAAATAAATAATTGAGGTGTATTTTGAAAAGTATATAAATGTATTTTTACATAAAACCCCCTCAAGTTTTATAAATTACCCTAAGGACCCTAGTAATTATGAGACTTCGATTCACATTTCTGATTGTCTGACTCGGGTTTGAGTCTGATTAATCTAACTTGAATATGATTCAAGTCAATCTATAATCTACAAGTTTCCAATTCAAAATGAACACATGAATCCATGAATACAATTATCAATTTATACACTTGACCGAACCAAACCATGGATATATATTCCTTTTACATGATTCCTAGTATTCCATTTACATGACTTTACGGTTACAACAGTTTTCTGATATCATGGTTTCGGTCAGTCAGTCAATTAAACTTACAATCAATACAATTTACAAGATAACAATATAAATAAGATATCGCGGGGTTTAACGGGTAGATTGGTACGGAAGGTGTTAAAGGTGGCACGAGGTGGTCAGATTTAATACACCTAACATGAATCCAGTTGCAGTTGTACCGTGGCATAAACGGTTCCTTGTATTATACGTGTCTCTAGTCTCTGGCATATAGAGACTCCCCTCGTATACACTGGCATCCTTCTGTACCAAGTTACGAACAACAGCGTTAACACAACATTACAACAATAGTATACAATTTTAAAAGATATCTTCTGATTCTGCCTATTCTACTTTCCTCTGACCTTTGTGACTTACCGAGCGACCTGTTCGCTGACGACATTCTGTTTCTTTCTTCTTTGAATGTCGTCAGTTGTTTCGGACCCGGCGGAGATCGAGCCATCGCAAGAAGACTTGGAGCAGTTTGCTGAAGACCCTGCACTTTAGTTTCATTGTACACTTTTCCTTTCTGTACTTTTCATTTCATGTTATGCCACTGTTTAGGCATCTTTTTATTTCAGTTGTATTTCCTTTCATGTTTTGTACAAAGAATGTTATTAAATAAAAGTTGCCGTTCTTTTTATTTCTTGTCTCTTGTGTATTTATTTTATATTGCTTAGATACGCTTAGTGTATGTACTTTTGAGTATATACGTAGCGGATCTCGTCGCGTCCCCTTTGCCGTACACTGGGAAGCGGGGCGTGATAGGTTTTGTTGGTGCCCATGCAGGTCAGAGCTGTATGAATCCCTATCATGCAGTTCTGTTCTGTGTGAACAAGCTAAGCAATATAACACAAGAACTGGCAACTGAAACATTCTTTACAATTCATGTTCCTTGAATCTTGCAATTTCATATTCCTTGAATCTTATCATTTCATGTACTTGAATCTGTCCTAACCCAAATTTTTTTTCAGGGTTATGGATTCTCCGAACAACACCAGCACCAACGTCAACAACACACCTCCAGCACTACCCCTCACACCTGTTGTTTCTGCGCCACCTACCGAGCAAACAGTGCTACTTGAGGCGATCCGCAGTCTTCTCGAGGGACAGCAACAACTCCTGAACCGTCCTGAGACTGATGCTCCTGGGGTAAAGCAATTCAGAGCTTTACATCCGAAACAGTTCTCAGGAAAGGGAAGCCCTCTTGAAGCTGAAGAATGGGCACAAAGCATAGAAGACGATCTGGCAGCAGCTCAAGTGCCAGACATAGCTTGGGTCCGTGTGGCAAAGCTACAGCTCACAAAAAATGCTCGCAACTGGTGGAAGGCGGAAGAAAGCCGTCTTGCACAGCCTATTGAATGGAAGACTTTTCGCGAGAAGTTCGACACGAAATACTTCCCTGTGACTGCCAGGTTTGCCATGGAGCAGCAGTTCATTCATCTACAACAAGGATCGATGTAGGACAAATCGGTAGATGAATACGACGCTGAATTCACCATGTTAAGCCGGTAAGATATGTCGCAATAGTTCAATTTTTAAATATCACACTAACACTATCTTTAAACAGATTCGCGGCACATTTGATACCGACGGACGAGATCAGAGCCCGTCGCTTTCAACAGGGACTGGACACAGAGATTCAGGCTGCTCTAGCCACAGGAAAATTTTTGACTCATGAGGATTCTCTGGAAGCTGCCTGCGGTTATGAGACAGTGATAAAAGCAAGGGGCAGACCTCAGTCAGCAGGAGTCAAGCGCCCTGCCAAGCAGATGGCAGGTGGAGCCTCGTCCAGACCACCTTTTGTGCCAAGACGTCCTGGAGCACCAATCAACAGGCCCAGCCCAGCCTTTTGTAACTGCTGTAAGAGAAATGGGCATCTGGCGAGATATTGCCGGCGTGCGAACAACCTTTGCTTGATCTGCGGCTCAGCTGCTCATGGTATTGGGGCCTGTCCTCATAAACAAAACCCAGCTGCTGCACCCAGGCCAGCAAACAATTATCCACAGCGTCCAGCCATCCAAGCCCCTGCTCCAAAACTTGCACTACCTGCACCACCTCCTCGTCAGTTCCATCAAGCTCAAAGGAACGTTCCGAGGAATGCTCCTCAGGCCAGGAGGAATGTACCAAAGCACCAGGCTTTCACGATGTCTGTGGAAGAAGCTGAGGCCACTGGCCAAGTCATTACTGGTAAACTTTCCTTCCCAAACTTATCTTTTAGTCTTGGTTGTTTACACACTTTTCCTATACCTAAAACATATCCCACATACCTTAGGTACAATCCTAGTAGCCTCACTACCTGCACTTGCACTATTTGATACTGGAGCATCCCACTGCTTTATGTCGCAACGGTTTGTCCGAACCCATGCGATTCCAGTCTCACCGCTTGTATCCAACTGGAATGTCAGTTCCGGAAATGGCGTTCTAAAGGCAACCATGGGATACAGTTTGTGTCCAGTCGTCGTCTGCAGCAGAGAGTTTTATGCTGACTTCAAAGTACTGGACATACCGAACTTCGACGTGGTTCTAGGAATCGATTGGCTTGGAACTTTTTATGCTACCATCGACTGTCGTCAAAGGAGGGTAGTATTCGAGATTCCAGACCATCCGGTCTTCTATTTCAAAAGCGGAGACCGTACCCTGGAGCCAAGTACCTACAAAGCGAAGCCAAGGGAAGCAGTAGTTGCAGCAGCTCAAGCAGAAGAAGAATTAAGATCAGAGGTAGTTCGAGAGTTCGACGATGTATTTCCTAACGATATATCAGGTTTGCCTCCCGATCGAGCTCTTGAATTCGGTATTGATCTAGTACCGGGAGCCCAACCGATAATCAAAGCACCTTATATATTAAGTCCGGAAAGATTGAAGGAAGTCCGAACACAGTTGGACGAATTATTGGCGAAAGGATGGATTCGTCCCAGCACTTCAAGTTGGGGAGCACCTGTACTACTGATGAAGAAGAAGGAAGGTTCATACAGAATGTGCATCGATTATAGAGCCTTGAACGAAGTCACTATAAAGAACAAGTATCCACTTCCACGCATCGATGATTTATTCGATCAGCTAAGTGGATCTTGTGTTTTCTCTAAATTGGATCTTCGTTCAGGTTATCATCAAGTGAAGGTCAAGGAAGCTGATATTCACAAAACAGCTTTCAGAACTCGCTATGGACATTACAAATTTCTAGTGAT
The DNA here is from genome assembly GCA_030015575.1 of Agapanthus africanus. Classification (NCBI taxonomy): domain Eukaryota; kingdom Viridiplantae; phylum Streptophyta; class Magnoliopsida; order Asparagales; family Amaryllidaceae; genus Agapanthus; species Agapanthus africanus. The sequence continues at coordinate 10,370,451 of CM057337.1, forward strand.
GACATTTGGAGTGACCAATGCACCAGCAATATTCATGAACCTAATGAATCAAGTTTTCCGGGAGTATTTAGACAGGTTTGTTGTCATCTTCATCGATGACATCCTGGTATATTCTAAGAGTCGGAAAGAGCATGCAGAGCATCTACGAATTGTCCTGAAAACTCTTCGACAACATAAGCTTTATGCCAAGAACAGCAAGTGCGAGTTTTGGCTAAATCAAGTTGGTTTTCTTGGACATATCGTATCAGGAGAAGGAATTTCTGTGGATCCAGCCAAAGTTTCAGCAGTTAGCGAATGGCCTACACCAAAGTCAGTGAAGGACATTGGGAGTTTCTTGGGTTTAGCTGAATATTACAGAAGGTTCATTGAAGGATTCTCAAAGATAGCAACACCCCTGACCAAGCTCACACGAAAAGATGAAGAATTTTTTTGGTCAGAAGCATGCGAACAAGCTTTCATAGAACTCAAGTCAAGATTGACATCTGCACCTATTCTCGTATTACTGGATCAATCTGGAGGATTCGAAGCGCATTGTGATGCATCCGGTAAGGAATTAGGATGCGTTCTACATCAGCACGGTAAGGTTGTGGCTTATGCTTCAAGACAACTGAAGACTCATGAGCGCAATTATCCGACGCATGATCTGGAGTTGGCAGCCCTCATCTTTGCTCTCAAGATTTGGCGCCATTATTTACTTGGTGAACGAGTGAACATCTATACATATCATAAAAGTCTGAAGTACGTGTTTACTCAGAAGGAGTTGAATATGCGGCAGAGAAGATGGTTAGAACTCATGGCGGACTTTGACATCAACTTGCAATATCACCCAGGGAAGGTGAACGTAGTACCTGATGCTCTTAGTCGCCAACCATTATCGATGAATCTCACCGCTCAGTGGAAGCTTCAGCAAGACTTGCATCAGATGGAGATTGAAGTAGTCATGCCAGGTAATGCTTCAAGTTTGATGAATCTACAAGTTCAATCAACCATTGTCAATCAGATCAAAGCAGCTCAAGCAAGCAATGCTAAGTTGCAAAGGATCATAGAACAAGTGGAGAATGGACTCAGAACAGACTTCATCATCCATGAAGACGGATCTTTGAGATACGGCAGCAGATTGTGTGTACCAAAAGGTCCTGTTCAGGAAGAGTTAATGAAAGAAGCTCACAGCTCTCCCTACTCAGTACATCCTGGAGGTACCAAAATGTACAAAGATCTACGTCAGAATTATTGGTGGCATGGAATGAAGCGTGAAGTAGCCAGAAGCGTCGCAAAATGCTTGGTATGTCAGCAAGTAAAGGCTGAACATCACAGGACAGCTGAACTACTTCAACCGTTACCAATCCCAGAATGGAAGTGGCAGCACATCACGATGGACTTTGTGACTGCCCTTCCCCGCAGCACAAAGGGTAACGATGCCATATGGGTCATTGTGGATCGACTCACAAAGTCGGCTCACTTCATCCCATTTCGGGTTGGCCAATCAACTGAGACACTAGCAAAGAAGTACATGGAGGAAATTGTGAGACTTCATGAAGTACCGGTCTGCATTGTCTACGATCGTGACACCAGGTTCTGATCGCAATTTTGGCAGAGTCTGCAAGCTAGTTTGGGAACAAGTCTGAACTTCAGCACGGCTTATCATCCACAAACAGATGGTCAGTCGGAACGAACTATTCAGATCTTGGAGGATATGCTCACTTCACAGGATCGTGGGAAGATCACCTGCATCTTGTGGAGTTCGCGTACAATAACAGCTACCAAGCAAGTATAGGAATGACACCTTTTGCAGCATTGTATGGAAGGAAGTGTCGATCACCATTAAGTTGGGATGACATCGGAGATAGGGAACTTCTTGGACCAAAGATGATAGTAGCGACCGTTGATGTGGTTCGTACTATCAGGGAAAGAATGCACATAGCCCGAGATCGACAAAAACACTGGGCTGATGCAAAGAGACGACACTTGGAGTTCCAGCCAGGAGACCATGTATTCTTGAAGATATCTCCGAACCGCGGAGTGATCCGATTTGGAAGACGAGGTAAATTGAGTCCGAGATATATTGGACCGTTCGACATACTCGAACGAATCAGTGAAGTGGCATACCGCTTAGCGCTTCCACCCTCATTGGAAGGAGTGCATAACGTGTTCCATATATCCCAACTCAGAAAGTATGTGAGTGACCCTAGCCATGTTCTTGATCATTCCGAGCTCACTATACAGCCTGACTGTCTTGTGAGCAACAGCCTGTGGAGATCCTGGACAGGAAAGTGAAGATACTTCGGAACAAAGAAGTTAACTTGGTCCGGATAATGTGGAGGAAGGACACTCCAGGAGAATCCACTTGGGAAAGAGAAGATGAATGCGTACAAGATATCATCATCTCTTTGTAAACTAGTCCTCAAATAAAAGTTGTAAATTTCGAGGACGAAATTTTTGTAAGGAGGGTAGATTGTAACAACTCCAATTTTTCTATACATAAAATTGATTTAAATTTGAAGTATACTTGGGGTATTTAATGTTGCTGTTACCACTTTAAATATTTATTTTCCCACAATAATTACAAGAAAGAGCTTGTAGCTCATTGGTAACACCTTGCACTGCTGAACCAAGCCACCAGAGTTCAAATCCCCTGCCCCACATTATTTTTAGATTATTTTTGTTTTAAATTTCTTGGAAGCCCAACAGTCCACAGGCCATAACTCCCAAAAGTTGAACTGAACCATAAAATCTAAAAATACCAGAACCTACGTTAGGAGACCCCCCACCCCTCGGCACCCCGACTCGGCCGGACAGCCGAGTCGTCAAAATGAAATTTGTGGCTCTTCGACTTCTCAACTCCCCTGCACACACCATTTACTTGGATCGGTTCCCGAATCTTAAATATCCCCCATCTACTACAAATTTTAATGATTTTTCTATTATTTTTTATAATTTTTTTTAAATAAAAACCTTTCACATACCCTATCCTGGCCTACCCTATAAATACACCCCCTACCTTCTACCCTCTCATCCCAAAATCCTAAGCTTACTCTCTCAAAATTTTTCCAAGAAGTGTGTACATTGAAATCAAGTTCGCGGCGAAGCTCCGACGAAATTCCGGCGACGTGTTTAGAAACAACCAGCGACGAAATAACGCCTCGGCAACTCCCTTAGTTCCCCTACACTCCTTAGTATAGATCGAAACCCATAAGTCTCATTCTATCCCCCTTTCTATTTCTTTAAAATACGAAATTACGAAACCCGGCGGAATCGGAACAAATCCGATTTCCGACTCGGTTTTCTATAAAATTTCACTTCTAACCAATACATTCATGCCTAAACATCTTTATCTTGACTATTAAACTTTTAAAAATCAATTTGAACAAGTTTTCTCACATGAAATGATAATCTTTCTAATTTACCGTATTTTTTCACATTAATACCATCATATTTCAATTTCACATTTAACCCCTTAACCTTACTATACATTTAAAGTAGAGCACGAGATAACGACCTACCTCCACACACACACGCAAATACAACCCTAAACGATATCATCAAAACTTAGAATACGATAAAACGAAACTTTCATTTAAATACCATAATCTTAATAAAACCATTCTTAAAAGTTTTAGATTTAATACACTTTTAAATAAATACCTCTCATTAGGAAATACGATAAGTTGTGGACATCAATCGTTTATCTAAACCTGACTTTGTGATGTCTAGGCTAGGCAAGTGAGCTTAGGTAACTTTAAAAGACCCGTCTTACGATTCGTGAGCGGATCCCTCCTTCCTCACTTGTACTTACCTGTCCACAATTGGCGGTGAAGAGGCGATTTGAGGCTTCTAACGACTTATCGTTTGGACCATTTAGAAATAAGCTAGTTGGCTTAGGAATGTTAGTGTATATGCCTTAGGGGCCATTATTGTATCCTACTAGTTTGTATATTACTTAATGGAAGCTTGGGATATTCACATGTATATAACAGTCTTGCTAAACATGGTAGTATGCTACTTGGTTTTTCTATCTTAATATGTGAGTATGCGTATTGATAGAGTTCTTAGGATCTTGCTTGACTACCAGCGTTGTGATGGCAGTCACACTCGTGGGGGCTGGGTAGTCTACAAGCACATCCTTATTCAGGTCCCTAGTCGTAGGATTATCGAGACAGGACATCGATACTCCGGAGTAGACTAGTGTGTACGCTTCTCATCCCAATTAGGGAGATGGTCTGTTCCACAGCCGTCAGTACGTCGTACTGGAGATAGTATACAGGTGCTCGTTGGGTTACGGGTACACCGGACATGACTCGCAGAGAACTGTTGGTTGGTTTTATACCAGTCGTCAGTGAACAGTTCCCAGGTGACATGAGTACAGCATAGTCCGCAGACTTGACACTGCTACTTCGCCTCGAGTGTGTCCCACTGTTCTTAGATTGCTACCCTACCACGGCTCAAAGGAGTCGTGCAAACAGGTAGCAGTTGGGTGCAGTCCCGAGCACTTGGAGGCAGCGGCGGTTAGACAGGATTCGTCTCTCCTGGTATTGGGGGTTGATATCGCGCTGTGTCAGAGAGCCATTACGCAAAGTCCCTGGCCAGGGCAAGCGAGATTCGCTGGTAGGTTCCAGTAGTTTCTCAGGGTGTAATGGGCTTCGCTCCGACACGACTTATACCGCTATTAGGGGACTGACGCTTGCCGTCCCCTAGGCCCGCTATGCGATAGTCTTAGACGAACAGACCGGACTGTACGGAGATTGTCATAGCAGGCTCAGTAGGAGTTCGGATGGGTTTCCTCATCGGCCTTCTTATCGACATCTATCTGGGGGCCGTTACGTACAGCTAGTGCCGCTTGCAGTCTGTGGTTAAACCCACTGCCAGCGTAGTAGTCGAGTCTCTAGAGTCCCACACAGAGAGTTTCCCTACTCCAGGGGAAACGATATAGAGGTCGTATGGTTTTACGACAAGGGTTCGGACGCATACGTGTGTTTACGCACGTACGACATCCGGACAGTTTATACTAGTCGGATTTGGTTTAAGCCAGTTTCTAGTATCCGGTTATTGGATTTATACAGTCTAAAGTTTTTCCGTGTTTTCACGGATAGGAGGGGCGTTCTCGTAATTGCGCGAGAAGCTTCTAGAAGATGGTGACTAAGGAGGTTTAGGTGGCATATACATTGAATTAGATTAGTGAGTCATATGGATGATTCATCCATGTCATTAATGCATCATAAATGCTTAATGACTCATGGAGATGAATCACCATTAGATATTTATCAAGCATGGTTGTAAATCATTTTATTTTCTTTTCTTGAAAAACAATAATGCTTGATATATATTATGATAGCTCATTTTCTCATTTCATTATTATGTTCATCTTCTCTCTCCTCAAGCTCTCTCTCTTCAAATCCTACTTCTCCCCTCTCATGTGTTGAGTACAAGGATTAGTTAGACTAATTAAACCATAACCCTCACTCTATATCATCTAGGTACTTTGATTAGCACTTAAAGAAACCTAGTTACCTCTAGTTTGAGGTGAAGCTTGTAGTAAAGCTCTCAGGTGGATCTTCTACTACTTAGAGAAGGCCGGAGAGGACGTGGAGAACGACAAGACGAAGGAGTCGGATCATTAGGTATAATCACTTTTCATAGTAGTTGTTGACTCCTATGTTTGATGTTAATTATTGTTTATGCAAAGATTCTCGGTTAGTCGATGTTTACGCTTTAAACAAGATTGTTTTTCATTATTCCGCCTCCCCGCAAGTCGTGGGGTGTTGTACATCGACTTACAGTGGTATCAGAGCCTCGCTAAACAATAAATAACTCATTAGCAAAGTCGTAATATATTCGAACGCAAAACGAACCAAAAAACGACATCGATATCACTACTTTCTGTCGAATTTTAAACAGGCTCTAAAAATTTTTCAGGGTGCTTCAGAATAACCTACAGAGAATTGTAAGAAAACTGGTAAAAAATGGGTTCCTGAATCGGCCAAACGACCGCGGAACCGCGGCGGATCCTACCGATCCGCCGCTGAACCGCGGCCGAGTTAGGGCCGATTCAACCCATTTTCCATCAGTAATTCTTCTGTGATATTTTTGTGTTTTCTGGGATGTTTATTTTTCTGCTCAAGTCTCAGGTGCACAGAGAAGTATTGGAGTAGAATCTAATGTGTTTGCACGATCGAAATTTTGTGATGTTTGCTAATTTGATTATATCTGTGTTTGTATAATGTGTTCGTAAACCTCCCCTAACTGCTAGTATATCGGTTGGCAGGGGGTTGCACATATCTGTAATGGATTTTATCTGTTTGTGTATATGAACTGTGTTGGACTGTTGTGATGTATAGCCGGGGTTTTGTGATGGGTTATTATTTAATTCATTTGATGTAAATGTAATTTGTTGTAATATTATTTTGCGGGGCACATCCAGGTTGCGGTTGTAGCCACCGTTGTATATTTCATTTTACTGTTTTTGCTCCTAGGACATACCCAAGGTGGGGTGCACAAACTACAGGACGGGTAGTTTGCCGTACCCGTAGGGGTCTAAGGTAGGGTAATGGCTATTCATCACAACTGTGTAATCCGTCTTTTATTGCAGGCTCTAAACAAACGCGGATTGCTTGCAAATCCAATAAAGTTCATATGAGATCTGGAATGCCTATTATTACATCTGACGAATGTACAATATCTATATATGATAGCTATTTAGACGTCACTTATGTTTTACACCCGCGCTAGCCCAGCCCCCGCTCTGTCGTTAGTTAAGTAACCTAACGGGTGATGACGGGACCCAGTGGCGAATGCGGATGGCATAAGAGGACGTTATATTTTCGTTGTTTTCTGCAATGATAGGTTAATGATGGGACGCATTATTTATAATGCAAAGAAAATAAACCAAAAGTTTAATCGTTGGAACAATTTAAAAGAAACCACTCGGTTAATTTTTTAAAAAAAACAGATATTTTTAAAAGCGGAGCTTTAACCACTCCTTTTAAAAGCTATCAGGTTCCTTCGGTTATATCAAGTTCACTACGTTCACGGTTTTGCCAAAACCATTCGTAGCTCTCCGTCATTTCATTTGGGTATTCAGTAGTATTCAAGCTATGTATTTTGACCAACGCCAAGGCATAGTGTTTGGTAGCTGCTGGGTATTCATTTGTTGCATAGATAGATGAGTTAGTTTGGGACAGTCGTATGATCATTTTGGCCAACGTCAAGGATATGTACGGATGGGTTCAAATTAACAAGATAATGATGGGTAGAACTTGACATGTGACTTATGACATTTTGACCAACGCCAAGGTCATAAGAGCATGGGGCAAAAAATATATATCGGGAATTTCTAAAGAAACTGAAATCTGTAAAGAGTTGCATACCATTTGGAGTTTGATGAATGTTGGTAGGATTCCTTCAACATTATCATACAATGATATTTGGATCCCGATCCTACTGTGAGTATATGCTACTCATCAGGATATTCGTCACTTAACGATCAATGCTATAAACCAAGTAGGTGTCAAGAAAGGTGTCAGCGGGGTTACGCCCCCAGAGAAAAGAGGTTATTTAATTAAGGAACTTCGCAAAAGCGTTGGAAAACCTCCCTCGAAGTATCGACACTAGCCTGGCTGAACGGTTAAGCAAGTATTGTACGGTGAGAATAGTCCTGGCTAATTCTTCTTTTATGGTTTGGGGAAGGATTTGAGAAACAGTGGGAGCCATCCAGTTTAGATAAACTAAAAACCACTCTAAACTTGCAAGAGCATCATGCTAAAGAGTTTTCTTCTCTCTCTCTTAATTGCAGCGACCCTGAAAATGACTGGACTTAAGTTACTTTTAGAGAAAAATATACTGACAGGGCCAAACTATAAAGATTGGCTGCGGAATGTCAAAATGGCTTTGACCTATGACAAATTGGGGTACGTCCTCACCGCTACGGCACCTGCTGTCCCTGGTCCCAAATCCAGTAATGCGGATAAGGAAATCCGCAAAACCTGGGATTTCGATTGCGCGAAAGCCAAGTGCATCGTGCTTGCCTCGATGAACAATGAACATCAGAGGAGGCACGAGGATATGGAACTAGATGCCATATTTCTCCATACAAAGGAACTTTATGGAGAGCAATCTCATATAGCAAGATACGAGACCTCTAAGAACTTGTTTCAAGCGAGGTTGGCTGTCAGGTCATCGGTAGGAGAACATGTCCTAAAGATGATCGGCTATATAGAAGAGCTCGCAGACCTTGGGACGATTTTGGATAATGAGCTCTATACAGACCTTATTCTCCAGTCCCTTCCTTCCACCTACGCCCAGTTTATCCTGAACTTCAACATTCAAAGAAAAGAAGTTGAACTTCCGGAACTCCTGAACATGTTAAGGAGTGCAGAGGGCACCTTGCAGAAAGCAAGGGAAACACCCGCTATGTTTGTTAGCGGTGCATCTTCTTCCGGGTCCAAGGCTAGGGCCAAAGGAAGGAAGAAGAAGGCCGTCACCAAACCTAGAGGAGGTGTTAGTAAGGTTGGAGGGAAGGGAAAGAAAAAGTTTGCGGTACCGGTAGTGGGTCAGGATGAGTGCTTCCATTGTCACAGGAAAGGGAACTGGAAGAAAGATTGCAAGGCGTGGAACGCCAAGAACCAGGAACCGAAGCAAGCTGTGGCTTCGACTTCAGGTGTGTTTGTAATTGAGAATTGTCTGTCAATCAACTCTACTTCCTGGGTATTGGATACCGGATCAGGATCTCATATTTGCAATTCATTGCAGGCACTGAGAAACCGTAGAGTGCTGAAGGAAGGTGATATGACCCTGATGGTTGCTAACGGAGCTAGCGTGGGAGCTGTGTCCGTAGGGGATTATCACCTGGGATTGACGAGTGGACACATTTTGGTTTTACATAACTGTTTTTGTGTACCCAGCTTAACGTGTAATATCATATCTGTTTCCTTGTTATCAAATAAAGGTTATGATTTCACATTTGGAAGTGGTGTTGTTAACATCCACCTTAATCATAGTTTTATTGGGTCCGGTACACTGGAAAATGGTATATATGTGTTAAACCAACTCCAAATTTTCAATGTCCAGAACACATTAAAAAGAAAGTCTCCGGATTTAAATAAAGCTTTCTTATGGCATTGCAGACTGGGTCACATCAATGAGAGAAGGTTGACTAAGTTGCATAAAGAAGGATATTTGGACTCGTTCGAATATCAATCTTATGACACTTGTCAATCTTGTCTCAAAGGAAAGATGACAAAGACTCCATTTACTGGACATGGAGTAAGAGCGAGCGAGCTCTTAGGACTCATACACAGCGATGTATGTGGTCCAATGTCAACACATGCAAGAAGTGGTTTTTCCTATTTCATTACTTTCACGGATGATTACTCAAGGTAAGGATTCATTTATCTGATGAAACATAAATCCGAGGCTTTTGAGAAATTCCAAGAGTATAAGAATGAAGTAGAAAACCAAACCGGCAAAAGTATCAAGACACTAAGATCTGATCGAGGTAGTGAATACTTGAGTGCCGAGTTCCTAGGTTACCTAAAAGAGAAAGGAATTCTCTCTCAGCTTACTCCTCCATACACTCCACAGCATAACGGTGTATCGGAGAGACGGAATCAAACCCTATTGGATATGGTACGATCCATGATGAGTAATGCTGAGTTGCCGCGATCTTTCTGGGGTTATGCGCTAGAGTCAACGGCATATCTTTTGAACATGGTTCCTACCAAGACTATGCCTACCACACCATATCAGATGTAGAGTGGAAAGAAACCCTATCTTCAGTATCTAAAAATATGGGGATGTCCAGCTTTTGTTAAAAAGCAGCATGTGGACAAGCTCGAGGCACGATCAGTAAAGTGTAAGTTTGTGGGATATCCAAAGAACTCCAAGGGGTATCTATTCTATTACGCAGAGGAACAAAAGGTGTTTGTTTCTCGTAATGCCCATTTTCTAGAATATCAGTTTTTAGAAAAGGAAATAAATGGGAGCGAAATAGAACTGGAAGAAATTCCAGAACCACAAACTAATACTGAAAGTTTGGTAGAACCGGTAGTTCAAGAAGAACAGGACATTCCCGCACCCCTCCGCAGGAGTAGTAGGCTGTCTCATCCGCCTGAAAGATACTACGGTTTTCTCATAGATGGGGATAGAGAGGATTGCATCATAGATGATGATGAACCTCCTGGCTTCCAGCAGGCCATCCAGAGCGGCGACTCGGTACGATGGCTAGATGCAATGCGGACCGAAATGGAGTCTATGTACACCAACAAAGTATGGACTTTGGACTTTGCTCCAGATGGGGTAAAACCCATAGGATGCAAATGGATCTTCAAGAAAAAGATTGGTGTAGATGGACAGGTGGAAACCTATAAGGCTAGACTTGTTGCAAAGGGTTTTCGTCAAAGACCTGGTTTGGACCATGACGAAACTTTTTCTCCAGTGGCTATGCTCAAATCCATTCGGGTCCTTCTTGCTATTGCTGCCTTCCATGATTATGAAATCTGGCAGATGGACGTAAAGACGGCTTTTCTGAATGGTAATTTAGAAGAGTGCGTTTATATGTATCAGCCAGAGGGTTTCAATCAGAGTGGGAGCAACGGGAAAGTATGCAAGTTGCTTAAGTCCATTTATGGACTAAAGCAGGCATCGCGGAGTTGGAACATCTGTTTTGATGAGACAGTCAAAGAATATGACTTTATCAAAAATCCAGATGAACCATGTATATATAGTAAAGTTGTAGCCAGAAGTGTCGTATTCCTCGTCTTGTACGTGGATGACATTCTATTGATAGGAAATGACATTCCTCTGCTACAATCTGTCAAAAGATTCTTGTCACACAGGTTCTCCATGAAAGACCTAGGTGATGCCACTTACATTCTGGGGATCCGGATCTATCGTGATAGATCTAAGAGAATGTTGGGACTTTCGCAGTCCAGGTATATCGACACTGTACTGAAAAGATTCAGTATGGAAGATTCCAAGCGCGGTAATCTACCGGCTTGTCACGGAATCACCCTATCCAAAGAGATGTCTCCCAAGACTGATTTGGAAAGGGAATTACTACGCAATCCCCAGCAACGGCGCCATTTGATTGAGTGATTTAGTGTGCTTGCGCTTTCTAAAAGATAGATCAAAAATATTTGTAACCGCAATCAAGAACGGCGTCGCATGAAGCTAGCCGGTGAGTACGGGTCGGTCCACAGGGATGTTGTGAATCTCTTAATCGCGCTTACGAATTAATTCCGAAGGGCGTTCGGATTGTTATTAAATCTAAAAATCTAATTATTCTATACTAATTATCTAGATCTATTCTTGCTAGGGGTAGGTTTAGGGATGGTTTGGAAATGCAAGTAAATCTCAACGCTTTCATACCCGAATGAAGATCTATGAGGAGTTATGGTAATTATCAATAAAGGGGATTAGATCCATTCGGGAAGGTGTTCCTTCCTCTAGGTTCTTGTCCTTCCTTTAGAGATCCTTACCCTAACCTCCATGGAAAACGCGCGCAACCGGGCTTTTATACTACGATGTCATCGTTACCTCGAAGGGTAGGATGCATAGGGCGCGGTATGTGCGTGTATGCATGGAGTCGTATTGTAAATATTTGGTGGGTAAGAAAAGGATGAGAGATCTCATCTCTCAAAATCCTTCCCCAAAGCTAAACCCTAAACAAGTTCCTAGGGCATGAAATTAAATCTATCTAGGGCAAAGAATTAAAATCTAAACTAGGGCGATAAATTAAATCTACTTACAGATGCATCCCTCCAATCATCCATGCAGGTTTGTCAGATCTGAATTTCTGAATGGAAAAGAAAACACCGATGCTCTCCAAAAGAATTTTGTATTTTATTAATGAAGGGAGGCATGAAAAGAATACAATGATTTGGGCTTCTATTTATAGGAGATAGAAACCCTAGGTTACAATTGATTCGCATGTCTACATTTACCAAAATATCCTTAGGAAGACCTAGTCAAAGTAGACTTCCAAGCTTTGGTAAAATTTTATGTCTGGAAATTTTGGAACTGATTCTGGGCTTCTTGGGCTTTTTATTTCTTTGGATCTTTATTCAATTTGGCTTTTCTATTTCTTCCAGATCTCCAGTGAATAATTGCGGTGGACTTTTAACCGTTCACTTTGTAATCTTGGACCTTGCATTGCCTTATACTTTGTGAATTTTATTTTTGATGTAGGCTTGATCAAGAGTCTTCTGTTTGTTGGTCAAAGTCCACTTTTGCATCGTCTTTTCATCGTTTTCACTGTTTTCGCTCCAAGAACCTGTAACCTGTAATATGTAGCAGACATGCGTCAAAAGCACCTGTTTATTTATAAAAAGAATAAGAATGGGGAATATAATAATACAATATTATGGTATGAACAAATACCCCCAAACTTATCTTTTTCTCGTCCTCGAGCAAACTTATTTTTATTCACTAAAATCCTAACCACACTTTCGCAGGGAAACGCGATTGCACTGAGCACGTGCAACAAGCCGTTAAACCTCTAGGTGTCCCTAGTAGGAGGAGTGTTGTCTCCTGAGGGTTTTCAGCGGATACTACCCACAAAATCTTATCAATTTGGCTTTTCGACTTTTATTCTCCAATTAAGTTTTCCAACAAGGAATTCTATTATCGTCGACTCATAAATTATCCATCCATATTCTTCACACTTCCTCATCATTTAACTTAAAATTATATATGTTCTGCAGACCTACTTAGCTTTCGGCATTTCTTAAGTTTTCCTTCTAGGGTTTCATCTCCACTCAGGAATTTTTATCAACTCTACTAAAGATACAAGTTCTATTTTTCATCCCTTTCTCTCATCTAAATCCCAATCACATACCCCCACGTGTATGTATAAATCACCCCTACACTTGGAAATTCAAATCAAGCAATCATACCCTTGTCCGTTGTCCAAAGCACTTCTTAATTGGTGAATTTTTTAAATGAATTTTGCTTACACATCCTTCATGCGACCATTAATACTTCTTGAGGTACCAACAACCGATTACAAGATGTGTTTGCACATTAAAGCGTAATTCCTAGTCTTGCAACCACCAAGGCTTTAGCAGTGACTCCCAAACCAGTTGGTCTAAGGCACTAGGTGATGAAGCACCCTCGCTAAATATTTTTTTATTTTTACAGCCTTAAGTAATCACAAAAACCAGTGTCCATTTTTTTTCTCTTTATTCACTTTTTTTTTCTTTTATTTTCATTGTACTAAGGACTTTAGACAAGTGCATTTCAAGGTCTCTTCTACTATTCCAAGTTTCAAGGTGCGTGATTGTGCATTTTGTAGGGTATACATTTTCAGAATCTAGACTTAAGCTAGGAATTATTTTTCAAACTTATACTCTAATAAGAACATCAATACTTTTCCTTCGTTTCGACTTAGCCCAAAAAGTGAACTCAAAATTTGCCTATTTCTAAATAAACTATAAAGACATATACTTTCTACCGTTAAACTTTAAGGAAGGTTATTTTTAGGGTTTTTAATTTACTAAGTCTAAAATCTAGTTTTTCCTAGCCGGTTAACCTATTTGTCAAACTCAAGTCAAATATGGCCAAAATTGAATACTATAATTTTTATAATTTTTGAAAATTTTCAATTTTTATGGGTTTTTAAATAAGTATGCAAATGCAAAAATATGTACAAATGAATGCGAAGGAAGAAGACTTACCGAGCATACCCCCAAACTGAAACTGGACAGTGTCCACACTGTCATGCTACACCAAGAGGGTTAAAGTTTTCGGCACTCCCCTGTTTATTTATTTATAAAAAATTTATATTTTTTTAATGTTTTGAAAAAAAAAATTTAGAGAAAAAGAAAACAAAAAAATATATACATATTTACAACAAGGTCCCCCCAAACTTAAGCAAGGCCCCGGTAATGGTGGGGTTGGTGAAAGAAAGGAGTGGAAAGAAAAGAAATGAGAAGCGCATGAGACCGTGTGCAGGTAGAAATGGTGTACGGTCTCGGTGGAGGAGAATGGCGGAGGGGAAAAAGAAATGATAGTGGTTCTACTTCTTCAAGTGGAGGTTGATTAATCATAAAATCCGTGTCGTTTAAGAATGCGAGTTCGTCGGCGAAAATATCTTCGAAACTTTCATCGAAGGTCCAATTGAAAATTATTGAACTCAAAGTATCGGATTGTGATTCATCAACACTCGGTATCATGAAATACAGAGTAGAAGAACCAATAAAAGTGGGAATACGAATTTGAGGGTGGGGATGGAGCGTATAAATTAGCACAATTTGTAATGACCGATGTGTAAAAAGCGATTGTGCTAATCTATCAACCCACGGAAAAATATGATTAAGTCCCTCAAGATTCGTGAGCAAATATGGGTACGTCGAACTTGGTATTGGAGATGAAAGCGTAACGGTCTCTTGCATAGTCGGAACGATAGGAAGGACAGAAGGAAGTGAGTGAGGAAGGGTATCAGTTAGGGATTCAGGAGGGTGTATTGGAAAATTCGACACATCAAACGAAAATGGTTCAACCTCAATATTATCCTCAATACTATCCTCATAATTCTCCTCAATATTTTCCTCAAAAGTTTGCTTATCCATGCCAATATCATCAAAATCAAGACGCATATGAAGTTCGGGAGCAACATTTAATGACTCGGGATGATGAATTGGACATAAAATTTCAATCAAATCTACTGGTTCATCATCAAAAATATTCCCGGCGTCTAAATCCTCAATCAAGTGAAAATCAATTTTTTCTGACACCTCATCAAAAGTATGGATATTTATCAATTCAGGTTCTAGATTGGAGGTGTAAAGATCGAAAGGGTTAAGTGTGGTTTCACTCGAAAGGGGTTCTACACAATCTGGCAAATCAAAAACTACAAATTCACACAACTCGTTTTTATTTTCAACTGGTGAACTATTTTGGACAATCACTGGAAAACCGGAGTTGTGGGCTGGAATTAGGTATGGGTAGGTTTGATTTGGAAATGTGTAGAACTCACTCGCTCCTCTCAAATTCTCACTCTGTCCAACCGCCTCCTCATACATTGGAAAATTTGGAGCTAGTTGGAAACTAGCTGCCAGTTCACAAGGTTGTCTAAGGGCGGTAATGGATGCTTCCACATTCCTAACCATTTTGTTTGTTGCTAAGATATAAGCCTCCAACGACACTTCCAAACTAGACTTAGGTGGTAAGGGGGTTTCGGTAAAAGATTCGAAATTGTGTGGAGACGTGAAACTCCCAAAAGGCTGTGTAGAAACAGTGTCTAGTGACGGTGGAAAAGTCGGGTAGGGCTGGTAGGAAGTGGGTGGTTGGACAGGGGTAGGGTCAACATGTGAATAAAAAATGAATTGTCTTGTGGATCCCTAGAACTAGATGAGGAGAGAGGGGTGAAAGATCGGCTACGAGATTGAGCAATATGCTCAGCAATGGACATTGGTTTAGGAGTTACAGCAGGACTTGAAAAAGTGGTATCAACATATGAAGGTGGTAAAGGTTTACTTGGTCGACACAAAGTGGGTTGCAAAGTCGAACTGTTTCTCCTAGACGCTTCTATTTGATCTTTCAAAGAAATTTTTGGCACGGAGGGATCGTCTTTAAATTGACCGAACACATTAACGTACGACGCAAAATTAGATTCAGGATACCAAAGTTCGGCAAGAGATTTATGATGTGAGGTACCCATGATAGAAGAAAGAGAAGATGAAGAAGGTAGGTGGTGCAAGGATTTCTCAGCGACAAAAGTTGCAAGTCTTTTTATAAAAAAAATAAATTCCTCTTATTATTCTTTTTTATTTGTTTTGCAAAAATTTTCGATAAAGGGCTAAGACACAAATGCAAATAACCAGAAATGCATAATCAGTCCTAGATCTAGGGTCACCTAGGTCAGCTAGACAGCTCCTAACTGTTCTAAAGGGCTAGAAATAGGACCTCAAACCGCCTCTTCACCGCCAATTGCGGCCAGGTAAGTGCCAGGTAAGTGGGAGGCTCTCCGCTACAAGTAGCAGTCCTAATTAAGTAACCACTTGCCTTAGACACACTTGCCTAGACACCGCAAAGTCAGGTTAGGATAAACGGTCGATGCCTATAACTAGTCCTCTGTCCTATTGAGCTCGAAGTCCTTAGGGCTGAGTCTAGTATTTTTTAATTAAAGATTGGTCAATGCAAATGCTTTATGTGATTTCTAGGGTCCTGAGAAGGGTGATGAAATCCCCACCCAATCTGAATTGGTCAAAAGCCCCTTAAAACCCGATTAAAGATATGCAAAACAGTAAATCACTTGCAATCAAATCTTTTTTGTGAATTTCAAGGTTTGCAAGTTTTCTAATTAAAATTTTCCTTTTTCCGCTTGCTCTTTATTTGGAAAGATATTTTTAGCAAAAAGATTAAGGATATGCAAATCAAAAAAGATCACTTGCAATCAATTATTATTTTAAGCGCGCGCAAAGAATCCTGCACAAGATTTGTTATTTGGAAGGTAGAAGATTTTTAAGCGCAAAGAAATCCTGCAGGAGACTTTTCAGAAGAGATATCAGAGATTTGCAGAAGAGAAGATCAGAATACATACAGTTTTTTTTTAACTGCACTTCTGCCCTTTCTTTTTTTTCGCTCTAAATCGACCAGGCCGCGGCGGTTCCGCGGCCAGAAGGGGTATCCCGCAGCAGTTCCACGGCCGGATTGGGGCCTCCGGCGCTTTTTTTTTTTCCTTTTTCACCAGATCGCCACGGTTGCCTTGTAGAGCCGGTCCTCCAAAGTTCTTCTGTTCCTCAGTTGTTATGATCTTCTGTTTGTTCGGATTTGATATTTTCTGTTTTGATCTCTGGAGATTTCCAGATCCGAATTTGATTGTAGATCCTGCAAAATTCAAACAAAGATACCCTTCACAAAATAACAAAATGATGAATTTTTATATTTTTTTTATTTTTCAGATTTTTATGATTTTTTTAATTTTGATTAACCCGAAATTGCAAAAAGGAAATTACTACGCCATCCCCGGCAACGGCGCCATTTGATTGAGTGATTTAGCGTGCTTGCGCTTTCTAAAAGATAGATCAAAAATATTTGTAACCGCAATCAAGAACGGCGTCGCATGAAGCTAGCCGGTGAGTACGGGTAGGTCCACAGGGATGTTGTGAATCTCCTAATCGCGCTTACGAGTTAATTCCGAAGGGCGTTCGGATTGTTATTAAATCTAAAAATCTAATTATTCTATACTAATTATCTAGATCTATTCTTACTTGGGGTAGGTTTAGGGATGGTTTGGAAATGCAAGTAAATCTCAACGCTTTCATACCCGAATGAAGATCTATGAGGAGTTATGGTAATTATCAATAAAGGGGATTAGATCCATTCGGGAATGTGTTCCTTCCTCTAGATTCTTGTCCTTCCTTTAGAGATCCTTACCCTAACCTCCATGGAAAACGCGCGCAACCGGGCTTTTATACTACGGTGTCATCGTTACCTCGAAGGGTAGGATGCCGTAGGGCGCGGTATGTGCGTGTATGCATGGAGTCGTATTGTAAATATTTGGTGGGTAAGAAAGGGATGAGAGATCTCATCTCTCAAAATCCTTCCCCAAAGCTAAACCCTAAATAAGTTCCTAGGGAATGAAATTAAATCTACCTAGGGCAAAGAATTAAAATCTAAACTAGGGCGAGAAATTAAATCTACTTACAGATGCATCCCTCCAATCATCCATGCAGGTTTGTCAGATCTGAATTTCTGAATGGAAAAGAAAACACCGATGCTCTCCAAAAGAATTTTGTATTTTATTAATGAAGGGAGGCATGAAAAGAATACAATGATTTGGGCTTCTATTTATAGGAGATAGAAACCCTAGGTTACATTTGATTCGCATGTCTACATTTACCAAAATATCCTTAGGAAGACCTAGTCAAAATAGACTTCCAAGCTTTGGTAAAATTTTATGTCTGGAAATTTTGGAACTGATTCTGGGCTTCTTGGGCTTTTTATTTCTTTGGATCTTTATTCAATTTGGCTTTTCTATTTCTTCCAGATCTCCAGTGAATAATTGCGGTGGACTTTTAACCGTTCACTTTGTAATCTTGGACCTTGCATTGCCTTGTACTTTGTGAATTTTATTTTTGATGTAGGCTTGATCAAGAGTTTTCTGTTTGTTGGTCAAAATCCACTTTTGCATCGTCTTTTCATCGTTTTCACTGTTTTCGCTCCAAGAACCTGTAACCTGTAATATGTAGCAGACATGCGTCAAAAGCACCTGTTTATTTATAAAAAGAATAAGAATGGGGAATATAATAATACAATATTATGGTGTGAACAAATACCCCCAAACTTATCTTTTGCTCGTCCTCGAGCAAACTTATTTTTATTCACTAAAATCCTAACCACACTTTCGCAGGGAAACGCGATTGCACTGAGCACGTGCAACAAGCCGTTAAATCTCTAGGTGTCCCTAGTATGAGAAGTGTTGTCTCATGAGGGTTTTCAGCGTATACTACCCACAAAATCTTATCAATTTGGCTTTTCGACTTTTATTCTCCAATTAAGTTTTCCAACAAGGAATTCTATTATCGTCGACTCATAAATTATCCACCCATATTCTTCACACTTCCTCATCATTTAACTTAAGCTTATATATGTTCTGCAGACCTACTTAGCTTTCGGCATTTCTTAAGTTTTCCTTCTAGGGTTTCATCTCCACTCAGGAATTTTTATCAACTCTACTAAAGATACAATTTCTATTTTTCATCCCTTTCTCTCATCTAAATCCCAATCACATACCCCCACGTGTGTGTATAAATCACCCCTACACTTAGAAATTCAAATCAAGCAATCATACCCTTGTCCGTTGTCCAAAGCACTTCTTAATTGGTGAATTTTTTAAATGAATTTTGCTTACACATCCTTCATGCGACCGTTAATACTTCTTGAGGTACCAACAACCGATTACAAGATGTGTTTGCACATTAAAGCGTAATTCCTAGTCTTGCAACCACCAAGGCTTTAGCAGTGACTCCCAAACCAGTTGGTCTAAGGCACTAGGTGATGAAGCACCCTCGCTAAATATTTTTTTATTTTTAGAGCCTTAAGTAATCACAAAAACCAGTGTCCATTTTTTTTTCTTTATTCACTTTTTTTTCCTTTAATTTTCATTGTACTAAGGACTTTAGACAAGAGCATTTCAAGGTCTCTTCTACTATTCCAAGTTTCAAGGTGCGTGATTGTGCATTTTGTAGGGTATACATTTTCAGAATCTAGACTTAAGCTAGGAATTATTTTTCAAACTTATACTCTAATAAGAACATCAATACTTTTCCTTCGTTTCGACTTAGCCCAAAAAGGTGAACTCAAAATTTGCCTATTTCTAAATAAACTACAAAGACATATACTTTCTACCGTTAAATTTTAAGAAAGGTTATTTTTAGGGTTTTTAATTTACTAAGTCTAAAATCTAGTTTTTCCTAGCCGGTTAACCTATTTGTCAAACTCAAGTCAAATATGGCCAAAATTGAATACTATAATTTTTATAATTTTTGAAATTTTTCAATTTTTATGGGTTTTTAAATAAGTATGCAAATGCAAAAATATGTACAAATGAATGCGAAGGAAGAAGACTTACCGAGCATACCCCCAAACTGAAACTGGACAGTGTCCTCACTGTCATGCTACACCAAGAGGGTTAAAGTTTTCCGTACTCCCCTGTTTATTTATTTATAAAAATTTTATATTTTTTTAATGTTTTGAAAATTTTTTTTTTAGAGAGAAAGAAAACAAAAAAAATATATACATATTTACAACAAGATCCCCCCCCCCCAAACTTAAGCAAGGCCTTACATAAGCCAAAGGTTAGCACCAACCATTCAAAAATCTTATCGTGGTAATGGTGGGGTTGGTGAAAGAAAGGAGTGGAAAGAAAAGAAATGAGAAGCGCACGAGACCGTGTGCAGGTAGAAATGGTGTACGGTCTCGGTGGAGGAGAATGGCGGAGGGGAAAAAGAAATAATAGTGGTTCTACTTCTTCAAGTGGAGGTTGATTAATCATAAAATCCGTATCGTTTAAGAATGCGAGTTCGTCGGCGAAAATATCTTCGAAACTTTCATCGAAGGTCCAATTGAAAATTATTGAACTCAAAGTATTGGATTGTGATTCATCAACACTCGGTATCATGAAATGCAGAGTAGAAGAACCAATGAAAGTGGGAATACGAATTTGAGGGTGGGGATGGAGCGTATAAATTAGCACAATTTGTAATGACCGATATGTAAAAAGCGATTGTGCTAATCTATCAACCCACGGAAAAATATGATTAAGTCCCTCAAGATTCGTGAGTAAACATGGGTACGTCGAACTTGGTATTGGAGATGAAAGCGGAACGGTCTCTTGCATAGTCGGAACGATAGGAAAGACGGAAGGAAGTGAGTGAGGAAGGGTATCAGTTAGGGATTCAGGAGGGTGTATTGGAAAATTCGACACATCAAACGAAAATGGTTCAACCTCAATATTATCCTCAATACTATCCTCATAATCCTCCTCAATATTTTCCTCAAAAGTTTGCTTATCCATGCCAATATCATCAAAATCAAGACGCATATGAAGTTCGGGAGCAACATTTAATGACTCGGGATGATGAATTGGACAAAAAATTTCAATCAAATCTACTGGTTCATCATCCAAAATATTCGTCGCGTCCCCTTCGCCGTACACTGGGAAGTGGGGCGTGACAACCGGTGTTGCCACAAAGAGCCCTGAACTGAGCAACATATTGATGGGGATTGCCTGTCCCCTTGTATACGTGGAATTTGGGGATCGTGTAGCCCGGCGGGTACTTTATCTGATCATACCAGCCTGGATATGGTCGCCCAGTTTTGACGACTTGGCCGGCCGCTTCATTTGCCTGGTGAACTCGTATTTGCTGAGCAATATAGTCATCTAAGGCGGCCTTGGAAATAGTTTCCTCTTTGGCTGCTGAAAGAGCCGGCGGTGGATTTGATGTCTCTCCTCTGTCATCTTCAATAATGATTGGAGGGTTTTCAGCTGGGGGATCCGGCTGTAACATCATCCCGACCATGTCTTGGAAGAGAAGTGCCATTCCCTTTATATTAGCCGCTTGTTCTGCAGCCTCTTTATCCTTCTTTTCGAGGACTCTGCGAAGGAAGTCAGCATCGGTTTCTTGTTCGTGACGCTGCTCCGATGACGCCTCCGGGCTTTCTTTTGGTCCGGTAAGCGCAGCCATTGCAGTCAGCATCTCCTGAAGCTTCTGCTGTTGTTGTTCTTGAGCCTTTGTTATTGATCGGGTGAGCGGTCGGTGGCATGTCGAAGTGCGGCTTTCTTCTTTTCCAGAAGCCATGTAAACAGTGTGTACCATCATGCCCCCAGACTTAGGGCGTTTGGGATCAGCGGCTTTACGATTTGCCGCAGTCACAGGGGCTTTCTTTGGCTTCCTCCCCTTTTGAGCAGTTGAAGTCGAGGGGGGCGTCGCAGCGGGCACCCAGACAGCTGTTTCCTTTTGTGGCCTAGCAAGACGGTTCTCTTCTTATTGAACCTTCGCCCTTTTCTGTCGGCGAGGGTAATCCTGATCAACTACTGAGTTCCGAACCTGCCGCCAGACTTTGTAGATTTTGGAGGACAGCCACTGAGGGGACTGTTCTGGTTTTGCTTCCGCAACATTCTCCACGGATGGAGGAGATCTTTTCAGTACGGCGGTAGGAGAATTCCTGCGCACCTTGTTCAGCAGCTCAAAGCTGTTCCCAGTTGGAATAACAGGATTGACTTCCACCGTTGGGGCTGGTGGAGTTAGCCCAGAAGGGGAGTTACCCCCAGCCTTCCTTACTAGGCGCCAGTGGCGACGTCGAGCGCGTCGAGCTGTTGGGATGGTTTCAGCTTGAGGGGTGACTTCGTCTTGCCCCCTGTTTTGGAGAAGGACTGTTGCTGGTGTCAACCTCTTGAAGACTGAGGTTCGTTGAGTAACAGGATTTAATCTGTCGAAGACAGACTTTGGAGCAGGAGCCGGAGTGGTTAATCTTGTAAAGACCGACCCTTTGGTCGGGAAGCCGGCTTGACGACTTCAGGAGCAGGATTGGTTACTCTCTTCGGAGCAACCTTTTCTTGAGCTGCAGGCTCCATCATGGGCCCACAGGAACTCTGTCCCAATCTGGCGAAGACTGAAGTGTTGGAGCTGGACGACCCGTTGAGGGGGCCGCAGTGGTTGTAAGCCGATCAAAGACCGACTTCTTGGTAGCTTCTGGTGTTGGTACGGGAGTGATGAAGCTCATCGGTGGGAACATAGTCCCGAAAAACAATCCGGTGGTGGCCTGAGTCACCTGGTCTACCGGCATCATGAACAGAGAAGTCGCTTGGGGCCCATAAGTTATGCTTCCGGATGAGACGGAACGTGAATTGCATTTGCAGTTGGAACACTTTGCGCAAGTAGACGCCATTGATCCTCCGCTTTCTGCACCAAGAAAAACGCCAAATCTCAGTACCTCGAACCCAAGGGCAACCATTAGCAAACCGCGATTCGTTCGCGAACACGACACACGAAGTGTGGAGTGGAAAGAGGAAAAGGTCCCACCGGGCGTGCCAGAATCTGTTCCCCTCCGAAAGACGGCAAGACGAATGTCTTGCCTGAATTTCGGGACAGATGCTAATTGGTGCTATCCGTCCACCTCTCCGAAGATGCCAAGTTGATTTATGGCACCGTGTATCAAAGGTTTAAACGGATGCGGCCGATGTAGCAGACTTCGTCAGATTCCCCATCGCTTGAGGGGTTTTTGATTATGGGGACGCTCTTCCCTGCAGGCGCAAGCCCATGCAGTTAATTACGCTACCGTATCGCGGTAACAACTTTTTCCTTCTCCAGATGGTCACTTCATGTCGTGGGTGTTTGTTTTGTGTTTGTGATTGCCCGTGGATTGTATACGGAGACTAATTTATGTTGTCGCCCGTAGGGAGTGGACTAGTCCAAATCTGTATTTTCTTAGATTTGGGTTTGGGGGTTGGGTTTAAGGATACGTTAGGCTCATTTGAGATTAAGATCAACTTAAACGTTTGTTAAGAATACGTTAGTCTAATTTTAGACTAAGATCAACTTAACGGAATCGTTTAGATCCAGCAAGAGAGTAATTGGGCTCTATTGTTTAGTTTAGGGACATTGCGGTCAATTAGTTTAAGGACATTACGGTCCGTCGTTAGTTTAAGGACATCTCGGTCCAACGTTAGTTTAAAGACATCGCGGTCGAAGTTAAGGACATCATAGTCCATAGGTTTAAGGACCCCACAGTCCATTGTTAGTTTAAAGGCATCACGGTCAAGGTTAAGGACATCACAGTCCATGGGTTTAAGGACCCCACAGTCCAATGTTAGTTTAAAGACATCACGGTCGAGGTTAAGGACATCATAATCCATGGGTTTAAGGACCCCACAGTCCATAGTTTAGAGACGTCATAGTCTGTGAAATGTGTGGCTGTCAGGACCCGTCACCTCTCTGAAGACGTTGAAGGATTACAACGATAAATATCAGAGGAGTGAAGAGAAGTACCCTCAAACCAAAGTGGATTAAGTGATCTGTAGTCCAATTTGGAACTAATATCAATTAATTAAACTATGAGCGCATTGGCTCAGTTAACTCTGAATTGAGGACTTATGGCCAACTTGGGCTAAATCCAATTAAGTTTGAAATGTTGGCCCTTTGTTGGACCATCAGACATTTGTCTGGGTTCAAGCCCACATTATTTAGCAATACTAAACAAGAGTTTGAGGGCTCTGTTAATATTTCTATCTTTGACTGAGCATTGAACATTATAGCTCTGAATTTTACTCAATTTTGAGATTCAATTGAAGGGGAGGCTTTTGCCTCTGGAACATTAGCCAATTTGGCTAAAAGTAGTGTTAAACACTAGAGAATGGTAGTGTTAAACACTGAAGATAAAACTCTCAAATTAGTGTTAAACACTAGAAAAACAATCAGTGTTAAATACTGGAAATATAATTCTCAATTTAGTGTTAAACACTAGAAAACAATCAGTGTTAAACACTGGAAATAAATCTCTCGAGTTAGTGTTAAACACTAGAGAATAACAGTATTAAACACTGGAAATAAGTCATTTAAATTAGTGTTTAAACACTAAATAGGAATGGATCACGTGGAGCCACGTGAGGGCACCCAAAGATGGGCCCAGATCCCCTTTTACTTCGTTCTGCAATTAAGTGTTAAACACTTTTGGTTTTACATTTTTTTTGAGCATCACGTGTTAACACGTGATGGAGATTTATGCACTGATTATTAAAGCACTTGCTAAGGGGTCACGTGGGGACACGTGAGAGCGCCCAAATCTTAGATTTCCTTTGCTTTTTCTTTCTGTGTTCGGAGATCACGTGGGAGCACGTGAGGCATTGCCTCAAAGCTTCTTTTCTTCTCCTTTTTAGGGATCTTTTCAGGGGTCACGTGGGGACACGTGACCTTAGTCCTTTGCATGTAGGAAGATCTTTTAAATCTCCTTATTTTTAAGAATTAAATTCTCTGTAGGGTTAAACCCTAATTATGACTTTGGAGGAATTAAATTCCTATTGTGAAAGAATTAAATTCTTATGTAGGGTTAAACCCTGATTTCTTTTTAAAGGAATTAAATTCCCATATATGTAAAAGAATTAAATTCTTATATAGGGTGAAACCCTAATTTCATTTTAGGAGGAATTAAGTTCATGTTAATTTGAGAGAATTAAATTCTCAATTAGGGTTAAACCCTAGTTCTGTCTTGAAGGAATTAAATTCCTGTAAATTGGGAGAATTAAATTCTCATATAGGGTTAAACCCTAATTTTATTTGTCTTGAAGGAATTAAATTCCTATAATTTGGGAGAATTAAATTCTCATATAGGGTTAAACCCTAACTTTGTTTGTCTTGAAGGAATTAAATTCCTATGATTTGGGAGAATTAAATTCTCATATAGGGTTAAACCCTAACTTCATATCTTGGAGGAATTAAATTCCTGTAATTTTAGGAGAATTAAATTCTCCGAACTCAACTCTCCCCCTAAGTCTTGGATCTGCATGGCAAAATCTCAACCCGATGAGAATTAAATTCTCAACCTATGGGAAGATTGGCTTCTGCAGACCTTCAACTAGAGGAAGAACTAAGTTCTTTTTGCAGAAGAGTTAAACTCTTAGATTTGAGAATTAAATTCTCTTTTTTTTTAAGTTTGATTTTTTTCCCTTTTCCCACCTAGGGTTTTCTTTGTTGAGAATTGAATTCTCCTTTCTTTTCTCTCTGCTTTTTGCCTTTAGGAAATTTCAAGATCCCAAAATTCTCTATCTTTCTCTTCTCTTGGCTCCTATTTATAGAAGAAGGAAAAGAATCAATTTATTTAGTAAATCTTTCATTGAAAGATTTTGTTTGTTTTCATAATTAATATGATCCTTTAAATCACACAGCGAATTTTATTCACCGTTAGATTTTAAATCCAAAGATATTCTGTTTGTTATTTCTGGTGAGATTTTTAGGGAAATCTTTCCTTGTCTAAAATCTTTCCATAAATTGGTGATTTTTAATCACCCTTGGATTTTTAATCCAACGGTTCCCCATAACCCTTTTCCATTTGGAAAGATTCAGAGGAATTTAGAATTTAATTCTATTAAACTGTAAGGCTTTCAAAGCCTGTCACGTACTGGCACGTGACCCTTGGTCAAGTGTGAGCACGTGACCCTTGGTCACGTGTGAGCACGTGACCCCTTGTTTCTCCTTCAGCCGTTTGTTTTTTATTTCTGTTTTAACCATCACGTGTCAACACGTGAACATTGGTCACATATGAGCACGTGACCCCCAATTGGATCCTCCTTTAGCCGTTCATTTTTATTTCTGTTTTAACCATTACGTGTCAACACGTGACCATTGGTTACGTGTGAGCACGTGATACCTCATTGAGGTAATTCCTGATTTTTAATCAGGGAACACAACTATACATATAATGGCCTCTAGGGCATACATATATCCAACAATCTCCCACTTGCACTAAGGCCAGTTATTGGCGTATCTCATACCCAACATCTCAAAAAGTCGCTCATGCTGCGGCTGTGGAAGGGCCTTGGTGAGTGGATCCGCGGTGTTATTCTTTGTATCTACTCTCCGAATCTCGATCTCGTGGTCCCGGATCAAATGATATCGCCTGAGGATGTGTCTGGATTTTTGATGGGACCTTGGTTCTTTGGCTAACGCCATAGCCCCATTATTATCACAATAAAATGGTATTGGATCAATAATGGTTGGAACTACTCCTAATTCCGCGATGAACTTCCTCATCTAGACGACTTCCTTGGCAGCATCATTTGCAGCAATATACTCAGCTTCCATCGTGGACTCTGCAACGGTATCCTGTTTGGAACTCTTCCAACTAACTGCCCCTCCATTGAGGATAAATACAAACCCTGAGATAGATTTGCTGTCATCCTTATCACTTTGGAAGCTGGAATCGGTAAAGGCCTCCATTTGGAGATCCCCATTACCATACACCAAGAACAATTCTTTAGTCCTTCGCAAGTACTTAAGAATGTTCTTCACTGCTATCCAATGTTTCTCCCCTGGGTTGGATTGATACCTGCTTACAACAGCTAGTGCATAAGCAACATCAGGGCGAGTACATAACATCGCATACATTATAGATCCTACGGCTGAAACATAGGGTATAATGCTCATGCGAGCTCTCTCTTCATCAGTCTTCGGGCAGAAGTCATTGGAGAGAGTGATTCCATGATAAGCGGGCAAGGCACTGCGCTTGGAATCTTCCATACTAAACTTTTTTAGGATGGTGTCAATGTACTTTGATTGGGACAATCCCAATAACCTCTTGGATCTATCTCTATAAATCCTTATACCCAAAATGCATGAGGCATCAGCCAGGTCCTTCATGGAGAACCTCTGTGATAAGAATAGTTTGACCGATTGTAGCATAGGAATATCATTTCCTATCAAGAGAATGTCATCCACATACAATACGAGGAATGTGACAGTACTCCCTATAATTTTCTTATAAATGCATGGTTCATCTATATTTTTGATAAAATCAAACTCTTTGATTGTATCATCAAAGCAGATGTTCCAGCTCCGTGAGACCTCCTTTAATCCATAAATGGATTTAAGCAATCTACATGCTTTCCCGCTGCTCCCACTGTCAATGAAGCCCTCTGGTTGATCCATATAAACGCATTCTTCTAAATCACCATTCAGAAATGCAGTTTTAACGTCCATCTGCCAGATTTCATAATCATAGTGAGCAGCAATAGCAAGTAGGATCCTAATGGATTTAAGCATTGCTACTGTAGAGAAAGTTTCATCATAGTCCAATCCTGGTCTTTGACGAAATCCTTTCGCTACAAGCCTTGCTTTAAAGGTCTCTACCTGTCCATCTACACCAATCTTTCTCTTAAAGATCCATTTGCACCCAACGGGTTTTATCTCAGGAGGTGCAACGTCCAAAGTCCATACTTTGTTGGTGTACATGGACTCCATTTCGGATCTCATGGCTTCCAGCCACTTCACTGAGTCACCACTCGTGATAGCTTGCTGAAAACTAGTAGGGTTATCATCATCCATGATGCAATCTTCTCTATCACCATGAATGAGAAACCCATAGTATCTCTCTGGTGGGCAAGAAGTTCTACTAGATCTCCGGAGCGGCTAAGGTTCTTGAAGTTCTACTACAACATCAGTTTCAACCAATTCGTCATGAGTAATTTATGTCTCTAGAACTTCTTTTAGTTCTACCGCATTGCCATCAGTACTGTCTGTAAAGATTTCATTTTCCAAAAATGTGGCATGCTGAGCAACAAACACCTTTTGTTCCTCTTTGTGGTAGAATGATATCCATACGAGTATTTTGGATATCCCATAAATTTACACAAGACGGATCGTGTCTCGAGTTTGTCTGGATTCTGCTTTTTAACAAAAGCCGGACAACCCCAAATCCTAACTCTTTTAAGAGATGGTCTCTTTCCACTCCATATCTCATATGGAGTGGTAGACACGGTCTTGGTTGGAACCCTGTTTAATAGATACATTGTTGTCTCCAATGCATGCCCCCAAAAGGAAAGCGGTAACTCAGCATCACACATCATGGATCATACCATATCTAATAGGGTACGATTCCTCCATTCTGACACACCGTTGTGCTGTGGTGTGTAAGGAAGAGTGAGCTGAGAGAGAATCACATTCTCTTTTAAGAAGTCTGAAAACTCTGTACTTAAGTACTCTCCATCTCGATCTGATCGAAGTTTCTTGATGCTCAAGCCTGTTTGTTTTTCTACTTCAAGTTTGTACTCCTTGAATTTCTCGAAAGTTTCGGATTTGTGCTTTATTAAAAACACGTGTCCAAATCTTGAGAAATCATCAGTAAAAGTAATGAAGTATGAAAAACCGCCTCTAGCATGTGTAGACATTGGTCCGCATACATCACTATGTATGAGTTCTAAGAGTTCCACAGCTCTTTCTCCGTGTCCAGTAAACAGAGTTTTGGTCATTTTATGTCACGCCCCGCTTCCCGGTATACTGCGAAGGGGACGGGACTGGTCTTGTTGGTGGCCCATGCAGGTCAGAGCTGTATGAAACTCTATCATGCAGTTCTGTTCTGCGTGAACAACCTAAGCAATATAACACAAAAAACAGCAACTGCAAACATTCTTTACATTACATATTCCTTGAATCCATCTTGAACTCCACCTTCGGTTTCTTTGAAGTCTATCTTAAGACTTTTGAATTCTTAACTCTTATTCACCCTTTCTATTTGTATCTCGTTGGCATATTAGCTCAATTGGTTAGAGTATCAATCGACGGAGCTCGAATACGACATCATCCTAATCTTGTTTCCTTACTCTGTTACATCATCCTTCTTGAGTAATTTCGAGAACGAAATTTTTATAAGGTGGGTAGAATGTAACGACTCTAAAATTCCTATATCTTCGTATTAATAAAATACTGTATTTGTATATTTGGTATATTTTTATTTCCATGTTATTAGTTATATTTAATCCCTTCATCTATTTTTCGCATCTAAGTATTTTCTAAAACTCATTTCTTTTTACCCAAACTTATTCTTTAAGCCCAATTCCTTTCTTTTCATTACCATTCTCTACAGCCCAAGCCCAGCTTCCATTTTCTAAAAAATTTCCTTT
Organism: Agapanthus africanus; assembly: GCA_030015575.1. Taxonomy (NCBI): domain Eukaryota; kingdom Viridiplantae; phylum Streptophyta; class Magnoliopsida; order Asparagales; family Amaryllidaceae; genus Agapanthus; species Agapanthus africanus. Next base: position 10,399,555 of record CM057337.1, read on the forward strand.
TCTTTTTATCCAATTTCATTTACTCAATTTCTCTTTAAATAACACCCAAATCCAATCTCATTTTCATTTATAAAACTATGAGCCCAAAAGCCCACTTTCTTTTCAAGCAACCGCATATATTTAATTCTAATTAAATATGTGTATGAACAACTTTGTAGCTCATTGGTTAAGTCCTTGTATTGTTATTCCAAAAGTCATATGTTCAAATCTCCATTTTTGCAATTATTTTTTTTTATCAATTTTTATTCTTCTCATAACCTACAAATGAGACCTTTCATTTCCAAAATGAATGGTGACCTTTCATTTCTCTTTTAATTCTCATGTTAAATGCATATATTATTATACATAATTCACCATTACACCGTCTTTATTTGTCATCCTCTATCTTTTCCTTCCTCACATTTTTCTATCTCTCACTTCTCCCTCTTCACCTAGAGTCCAAGAAGAAGAACATGAAGAAGTTTTCAAGAAGGTCTCGCTAGTAACGCGAACCTATCGGTGGATAGACAAGCCCGGTGACAATACCGGCTTGTGTATGTAAGTCCCTTCTCTCTTTCCCTCCATCCATCTCTTTCTTTTTCTCTTTATATTTCTCTTGTTTTATATTGCCATGAAAAAACTTCCCTTGACATATCATAGTTCCTAAATAATTAATTAAATGGATACATATATAAATAATGAACACACAAGCATACAGACATATATAGTTTGTAAAGTCTTTTTCATTACTCTCAATTCACATGTTAAGATTTCATAGAGACCAATTAGGACTGCATGTTTATTGTTTTATTTTAAATCAGTTTATTTAAAGATTGTAAAAAAAAATGAAGTTACGAATAAATACCATGGTTTTCTCATTTCTCACATATGACATATCAATACCTTTAGTTTTAAAATAATTTTTATAAATTAATTTTTAATTCTGAAAATTTCAGGAAATTTACATATGATATAATATATTATTTTGTACACGCTGTAAAAGTTTTAGATCGAACCGCATAACGGTTTAGGAATTACATCGTTTTTATTCACTGATCGTAAAACAGAAAACTGCAGTTGTCGGTCAATTTCTAGGACACATAACTTGGTATACAGGTATCCAAATTGAGCAAACTCAGGTGTTTTTGATATCTACATCGAATGATCTAGATTTTCTTAGTTTTATAGTTTTACTGAAAACCCATCTAAGATAAAGAAAACTGCGTTATAATATTAAGTGACGGATCTGGACAGAATCTGTCCTGATTCGCACACTGTTTTTAAATTAGACATAACTCAAACTCCCGAAGTCCGTTCATGACAAAATTTAGATGTGTAGATGTAAAATTGATAGAAATATAATTTTATGTATACTTGATTACTTAGAAATGCATGAAACACCCCGATATAAGCTTTGCAATACAATATATAGTTGCTGTCCAGAAATCTGAATTTTTGTTTTAAACGTTGATATTAAAATGATCATAACTACAGCTTCAAAAATCCAAATTGTATGAATCTTGGTGTTTTGAATAAGTACTTCAAAATACCTACAATTTTCTAATAATCTTTATAACCTGAAACCCGATAGAAACTAATTTAAACCGCGTTTTAAAAATATGTGACGGTGCTGAACAGATTCTGATCTGTTTTGCGCAATGATACGAAAACAGATATATCTCTCAAACCAGTAGTCGTATTTAGGTGAAACTAGAACTCACGCATGAAAAACACGCAGAGCCACATTCCTGTTTATATTCCGCATTCGTTCAACTTGATTAATTAGTCGTACATAATATTTCTTTATAGCATTGTTTTTGGTAGTTACTCGTATAATATACTTGACTCATTTCATGCTATTCGAACATGTATACATATTTATCTTGATCATTAAATTGTTGTATGTACATAAATAAAATAATTAAATATTTGAGTTGTATTTTGAAAACCATACAAAATTATTTTTACATAAAACCCCCTCAAGTTTTATAAATTACCCTAAGGACCCTAGCAATTATAAGACTTCGATTCACATTCCTGGTTGTCTGACTCGGGTTTGAGTCTGATTAATCTGACTTAAATATGATTCAAGTCAATCTATAATCTACAATATTCCAATTCAAAATGAACATATGAATTCATGAATACAATTATCAATTTATACAACTTGATTGAACCGAACCATGGATATATATTCTTTTTACATGATTCTCAGTATTCCATTTACATGACTCTACGGTTATAACCGTTTCCTGATATCATGGTTTCGGTCAGTCAGTCAATTACCCATACAATCAATACAATTTTACAAAATAACAATACAAATAAGACATCGCGGTGTTTAAGGGGTAGATTGGTACGATTTTTTAGAAAATGGAAGTGGTATGAGGCTCAAAGTATCGAGGATGATCTGGCAGCAGCACAAGTGCCAGAAATATCTTGGGTCCGAGTTGCAAAGCTGCAACTCACGGACAATGCACGGAACTGGTGGAAGGCGGAAGAAAGCCGTCTTGATCAGCCCATTGAATGGAAGACTTTTCGCTAGAAGTTCGACGCGAAGTACTTCCCTGTGACTGCCAGGTTTGCCATGGAGCAGCAGTTCATTCATCTACAACAAGGTTCGATGTGAGACAAGTCAGTAGATGAGTATGACGCTGAATTCACCATGCTCAGTCGGTAAGATATGTCACAGTATTTCAAATTTTTGATATCACATAATACACAGCTAACATAAGACCGTAACAGATTTGCGGCACACTTGATACCGACGGATGAGGTCAGAGCCCGTCGCTTTCAACAAGGTTTGGACACGGAAATTCAGGCTGCAATAGCCACAGGGAAATTTCCGACTCACGAGGATGCTTTGGAAGCTGCTCGCAGTTATGAGGCGGTGATAAAGGCAAGGGGCAGACCCCAATCTGCCGGTTTGAAACGCCATGCCTCTCAAATGGCAGGAGGAGCCTCTTCCAGGCCAACGTTCGAACCCAGGAGAACTGAAGAACCCAATCACCGGCCTAGACCATATTTCTGTTTCCATTGCAAGAGAGATGGACATTTGATAAAGGACTGTAGGCGCGCAAAAGGCCTGTGCCTAGTTTGTGGCGCGTCCAATCACAGAATTGAGACCTGTCCATATAGATACAACTCAGCTCACACACACACCAACTACCCGCAGCGGCCAGCTATCCAGGCTCCTGCAACTCGTCCTCCACCACCTGCTCCACCACCTGCACAGCCTACTCGCCAATTCCAACAGGCAATGAGGGACATGCCTAGAGGGCAGAGAAACAGGCCCCAAAGGCAGAATGTACCTCCAGCTAGAAGGAATGTACCACGGCGACAGACATTCACATTAGAAGCCGTAGAAGCCGAGACTGTAGGTCAAGGTAACACCGGTAAGCTTTTTTCACCCTTGTATCTCTTTGTTATTTTTATACACTATCTATACTACAGCCACCAAACTTCTTTGCACTGTCACACTTTCCTTTTACAAATTTCGAGGACGAAATTTTTATAAGGAGGGTAGAATGTAACAACCATAAATTTCCTATACAAAATTTTTCAAGTATTTTTTTCAAAAATCCACAAAGGGGTATTTTAGTCTGAGCACAAGATATAGGTAATTATTTTGTTTTTAATTACAAGCTACAAGAATGTAATAAATCCATTTTTAGTGTACAAGAAATTACTTTAAATTTAATGTATACTTGGAGTATTTACTCTTGTTGCTGTCATTTTAAGTAATTAAATAACTCCATAATTACAAGAAGGAGCTTGTAGCTCATTGGTAATACCTTGCACTGCTGAACCAAGCCACCAGAGTTCAAATCCCATACCCCACATTATTTTTAATATTGATTTTTTAAAACCTTTAGAATACCAAGAGTTTACACGTGCATATCTCACAAAAACCCCACTACACCCAAACATGTAACACTTGCAGGAGTTAGATGAACCGTTGGGGGGGATTCAGGCCACCGGACTCGATCGGGAATCGGCCAACTCGGCCTTGACTCGGCCGACTCAGTGATCCGACCAAGTCACGGCCGAGTCACCCCTGATTCGGCCGATTCCGGCGATGGTCACAACATGAAAGTTGTGTCTTTTCATATTCCCTACACACCTGCAAAGTTTCAGCCTCATACCACTTCCAGAGCTCTTTAAAAACCTCAATTACTCCACTTTTAATACATTTTTTATTACATTTTATCACATTTTTATTTTTAACTTTTCATCTACCCTAACCCTAGCCTAACCCTATAAATACCAACCCTACACACTACCCTCTCACCCTCAAAATCTTGAGCCACTCTCTCAAAAGTTTTTCAAGAAGTGTGTGCTTTGAAAACAAGTTCGCGGCGAAGCTCCGACGAGATTCTGACGGAATTCAGGTGACGTTTTTTAGAAACAACCGGCGACGAAGCAACGCCTCGACAACTCATCTAGTTCTCCTATACTCTTTAGTATAGATCGAAACCCGTAAGTCCCATTCTTACCTTCTTCCTACTTCTCAAAAATACGAAATTACGAAACCCTACGGGAATCGGAACAAACCAATTTCCGATTCGGTTTTCTATAAAATCTCACTTGTCACCAATTCCATAATACTTAAACTTATTCATGTTGACTATTAATCACATAACAACTAATTTGGATAAAGTTTCTCACATGAAATGATAGCTTTTGCAATATCGTATTATTTTTTACTTTAATACCATAATGTTTATTTTTCTTTTTCTAATCAATTCAATCATTCCTAAATATCTCTATCTTGACTATTAAACTTGTAAAAGTCAATTTGAATAAGTTTTCACACATGAAATGATAATCTTTTCAATTTACCGTATTTTTACACTTTAATACCATCATGTTTCAATTTCACATTTAACCCTTAACTTGCTATACATTTAAAGTAGAGCACGAGATAATGACCTACCTCCACACACACGCAAATACAACCCTAAAATGATATCATCAAAACTTAGAATATGATAAAATGAAACTTTCATTAAAATACCATAATCTTCATAAAACCATTCTTAAAGGTTTTAGATTTGTTACACTTTTAAGTAAATATTTCTTACTAGGAAAATACGATAAGTTGTGGACATCGATCGTTTATCTAAACCTGACTTTGTGGTGTCTAGGCAAGTGTGTCTAAGGCAAGTGGTTACTTAATTAGGGCCACTACTTGTAGTAGAGAGCCTCCCACTTACCTGGCACTTACCTGGCCGCAATTGGCGGTGAAGAGGCGATTTGAGACTTCTAACGACTTGTCGTTTAGACCTTTTAGAAATAGGCTAGTTGGCTTAGGAAACCCTAGAATCTAAAATACAAAAAATTACACTTTACAAATAAATACCTTTTACTTTATAAAACCATTTTCTAAAGGATTAGTATTTTACAATCTTTGCAAAGCGCCGCTACAACCCATCTTTGGGGAACCCGTTCGGGATCGTATGGTTTATCGTGCACCCTCGGGCTAGTAGTGCGAGATTCAGACCTCCGCAAGGAGCATTCGGTCTCGAAAGGTTTAAAATACGACATCTTAAGAAAATGAGATTTTTGAAATATAAAATATTTATTAAAATTATTTTTGTATAAACATATGTATATTTATCTTTTAAATACCTATTTTATTATAATATAAATTTTCCACCTTTTTCTAAAAATCACAATAATAACTTTTACACTAAAATACCATGAACTTTAAATAATCACTATTACAGATAAATACCTAAAACTAGGATATTTTCACCAGAAATGGCACAATATAAAATCCACAACTCTAAAGACGAGCAATAAATACTTGAGGTGTATTTTGAAAAGTATATAAAAGTATTTTTATATAAAACCCCCCTCAAGTTTATAAATTACCCTAAGGACCCTAGCAGTTATAAGACTTCGTTTCACATTTCTGATTGTCTGACTCGGGTTTGAGTCTGATTAATCTGACTCGAATATGACTCAAGTCAATCCATAATTTACAAGTTTCCAATTCAATATGAACACATGAATCCATGAATACAATTATCAGTTTATACAATCTAGCTGAACCGAACCATGGATATGTTCCTTTTACATGATTCCCAGTATTCCATTTACATGACTCTGCGGTTATAACCGTTTCCTGATATCATGGTTTCGGTCAGTCAGTCAATCAATCATACAACCAATACAGTTTACAAGATAACAATACAAACAAGACATCGCGGGGTTTAAGGGGTAGATTGGTACGGAAGGTGTTAAAGGTGGCACGAGACGGTAAGATTAAGACACCTAACATGAATCCAATTGCTGTTGTACCGTGGCATAAACGGTTCCTTGAGTTCCTGATACCTTAGTCTCCGGGGCAAGTGAGACTCCTCTCGTATACACTGGCATCCTTTTATACCAAGCTACAAACAACAGCGTTAACACGAAATACAACAATATAATAATATAATACAACTGTAAAAGCTACTCTCTCTCTCTTACTCTCTGTCTATTCCTTCCTTATCTTTGGGACTTACCGAGCGACCTGTTCGCTGACGGCATTCTGTTTCTCTCTTCTTTGAATGTCGTCAGGTGGTTTGGACCCGGCGGAGATCGAGCCATCTCAAGAAGACTTGGAGCAATTTGCCGAAGATCCTGCACTTTAGTTCATTGTACACTTTTTCTTTCTGTACTTTTCATTTCCTGTTATGCCACTGTTTAGGCATCTTTTTATTTCAGTTGTATTTCCTTTCATGTATTGTACAAAGAATGTTAATGAATAAAAGTTGCTGTTCTTTTATATCTTGTCTCTTGTGTATTTATTTTATATTGCTTAGATACGCTTAGCGTATGTACTTCTGAGTATATACATAGCGGGTCTCGTCGCGTCCCCTTCGCCGTATACCGGGAAGCGGGGCATGACAGGTTTTTTTGGTGGCCCATGCAGGTCACCAACTTTGACCAAAACTTCTTTACAATCTTTAGTCTGTCATCAAACTGTTACACTTTCCTTTTACAAATTTCGAGGACGAAATTTTTATAAGGAGGGTAGAATGTAACAACCCTAATTTTCCTATACACTTTTCTACACAAAATTTTAATTTTTTTTTCAAAATCATAAAGGGGTATTTTAGACTGAGCACAAGATATAAGTAATTATTTTGTTTTTAATTACAAGTTACAAGAATGTAATAACTCCATTTTTAGTGTACAAGAAATTACTTTAAATTTAATATATACTTGGAGTATTTACTCTTACTGCTATCATTTTAAGTAATTAAATAACTCCATAATTACAAGAAGAAGCTTGTAGCTCATTGGTAATACCTTGCATTGCTGAACCAAGCCACTAGAGTTCAAATCCCATACCCCACATTATTTTTAATATTGATTTTTTTTAAAACCTTTAGAATACCAAGAGTTTACACGTGCATATCTCACAAAAACCCCCACTACACCCAAACATGTAACACTTGCAGGCCCTTCGAGACCTGCATGGGCCACCAACAAAACCTGTCATGCCCCGCTTCCCGGTATACGGCGAAAGGGACGCGACGAGGCCCGCTATGTATATACTCAGAAGTATATACGCTAAGCGTATCTAAGCAATATAAAATAAATACACAAGAGACAAGATATAAAAGAACAACAACTTTTATTCATTAACATTCTTTGTACAATACATGAAAGGAAATACAACTAAAATAAAAAGATGCCTAAACAGTGGCATAACAGGAAATGAAAAGTACAGAAAGAAAAAGTGTACAATGAACTAAAGTGCAGGATCTTCGGCAAATTGCTCCAAGTCTTCTTGAGATGGCTCGATCTCCGCCGGGTCCAAACCACCTGACGACATTCAAAGAAGAGAGAAACAGAATGCCGTCAGCGAACAGGTCACTCGGTAAGTCCCAAAGATAAGAAAGGAATAGACAGAGAGTAAGAGAGAGAGAGTAGCTTTTACAGTTGTATTATATTATTATATTGTTGTATTTCGTGTTAACGCTGTTGTTTGTAGCTTGGTACAAAAGGATGCCAGTGTATACGAGAGGAGTCTCACTTGCCCCGGAGACTAAGGTATCAGGAACTCAAGGAACCGTTTATGCCACGGTACAACAGTAATTGGATTCATGTTAGGTGTCTTAATCTTACCGTCTCGTGTCACTTTTAACACCTTCCGTACCAATCTACCCCTTAAACCCTGCGATGTCTTATTTGTATTGTTATCTTGTAAAATTGTATTGATTGTATGGGTAATTGACTGACTGACCGAAACCATGATATCAGGAAATGGTTATAACCGTAGAGTCATATAAATGGAATACTGAGAATCATGTAAAAGGAATATATATCCATGGTTCGGTTCAGTCAAGTTGTATAAATTGACAATTGTATTCATGGATTCATGTGTTCATTTTGAATTGGAATATTGTAAATTATAGATTGACTTGAATCATATTTAAGTCAGATTAATCAGACTCAAACCCGAGTCAGACAACCAGGAATGTGAATCGAAGTCTTATAATTGCTAGGGTCCTTAGGGTAATTTATAAAACTTGAGAGGGTTTTATGTAAAAATAATTTTGTATGGTTTTTAAAATACAACTCAAATATTTAATTATTTTATTTATGTACATACAACAATTTAATGATCAAGATAAATATGTATACATGTTCGAATAGCATGAAATGAGTCAAGTATATTATACGAGTAACTACCAAAAACAATGCTATAAAGAAATATTATGTACGACTAATTAATCAAGTTGAACGAATGCGGAATATAAACAGGAATGTGGCTCTGCGTGTTTTTCATGCGTGAGTTCTAGTTTCACCTAAATACGACTACTGGTTTGAGAGATATATCTGTTTTTGTATCATTGCGCAAAACAGATCAGAATCTGTTCAGCACCGTTACATATTTTTAAAACGCAGTTTAAATTAGTTTCTATCGGGTTTCAGGTTATGAAGATTATTAGAAAATTGTAGGTATTTTGAAGTACTTATTCAAAACACCAAGATTCATACGATTTGGATTTTTTAAGCTGTAGTTATGATCATTTTAATATCAGCGTTTAAAACAAAAATTCAGATTTCTGGACAGCAACTATATATTGTATTGCAAAGCTTATATCGGGGTGTTTCATGCATTTCTAAGTAATCAAGTATACATAAAATTATATTTATATCAATTTTACATCTACACATATAAATTTTGTCACGAACGGACTTCGGGAGTTTGAGTTATGTCTAATTTAAAAACAGTGTGCGAATCAGGACAGATTCTGTCCAGATCCGTCACTTAATATTATAACGCAGTTTTCTTTATCTTAGATGGGTTTTCAGTAAAACTATAAAACTAATAAAATCTAGATCATTTGATGTAGATATCAAAAACACCTGAGTTTGCTCAATTTGGATACCGGTATACCAAGTTATGTGTCCTAGAAATTGACCGACAACTGCAGTTTTCTATTTTACGATCAGTGAATAAAAACGATGTAATTCCTAAACCGTTATGCGGTTCGATCTAAAACTTTTACAGCGTGTACAAAATAATATATTATATCATATGTAAATTTCCTGAAATTTTCAGAATTAAAAATTAATTTATAAAAATTATTTTAAAACTAAAGGTATTGATATGTCATATGTGAGAAATGAGAAAACCATGGTATTTATTCGTAACTTCATTTTTTTTTACAATCTTTAAATAAAGTGATTTAAAATAAAACAATAAACACGCAGTCCTAATTGGTCTCTATGAAATCTTAATATGTTAATTGAGAGTAGTGAAAAAGACTTTACAAACTATATATGTGTGTATGCTTGTATGTTCATTATTTATATATGTATCCATTTAATGAATTATTTAGGAACTATGATATGTCAAGAGAAGTTTTTTCATGGCAATATAAAACAAGAGAAAAAGAAAGAGAAAAAGAAAGAGATGGAGGGAGGGAAACAGAGAAGGGAGTTACATACACAAGCCGGTATTGTCACCGGGCTTGTCTGTCCACCGATAGCCTCGCGTTACTAGCGAGACCTTCTTGAAGACTTCTTCATGTTCTTCTTCTTGGACTCTAGGTGAAGAGGGAGAAGTGAGAGATAGAAAAATGTGAGGAAGGAAAAGATAGAGGAGGACAAATAAAGATGGTATAATGGTGAATTATGTATAATAATATATGCATTTAACATGAGAATTAAAAGAGAAATGAAAGGTCACCATTCATTTTGGAAATGAAAGGTCTCATTTGTAGGTTATGAGAAGAATAAAAATTGATAAAAAAAAATAATTGCAAAAATGGAGATTTGAACATGTGACTTTTGGAATAACAATACAAGGACTTAACCAATGAGCTAAAAAGTTGTTCATGCACATATTTAATTAGAATTAAATATATGCGGTTGCTTGAAAAGAAAGTGGGCTTTTGGGCTCATAGTTTTATAAATGAAAATGAGATTGGATTTGGGTGTTATTTAAAGAGAAATTGAGTAAATGAAATTGGATAAAAAGAAAAGGAAATTTTTTAGAAAATGGAAGCTGGGCTTGGGCTGTAGAGAATGGTAATGAAAAGAAAGGAATTGGGCTTAAAGAATGAGTTTGGGTAAAAAGAAATGAGTTTTAGAAAATACTTAGATGCGAAAAATAGATGAAGGGATTAAATATAACTAATAACATGGAAATAAAAATATACCAAATATACAAATACAGTATTTTATTAATACGAAAATATAGGAATTTTAGAGTCGTTACATTTTACCTTTGATACAGGACTGATAAGTCGCATAAGATTTATATTCAAAAGGATTTAAATATCCATCTTTATGTAGGTTGCTTAGTCTTGTTTCATTAATATGACCAAGTCTACAATACCAAAGAAAACCTTCATTTATATTTGAGAACTTTCTTTTATTGGTATGTTGTATATTGAAAACTGTGTGTTGGTTCAGGACGTAAATACCGTTATTTAATGTACCATACCCAATCAACTCTTGATTCAAGTTAATATTCATAACATTATTTTGCAATACAAAATGATATCCTTCATTGTCCAACAAAGAAACGAATATTATATTACATAGCATACTTGGTACAAAATAACACGGGTTCAAAACCAATATACAACCCGAAGGCAAACCCAGATGATACTCTCCTACGGATACAGCATATACATTGGAACTATTTCCAACCCGCAGAGTATGGTCTCCAGTCTTCAAAACTCTACCGTTTCTCAACCCCTGCACACAATTGCAGATGTGAGAACCAGAACCGGTATCTAATACCCAAGATGTAGAGTTAATTGAAAAATAGTTCTCAGTTACAAACACCCCTGAAGCGGAAGCATCACCATACTTCTTCTTCTTGAGATCAGCAAGATACACAACACAGTTGCGTTTCCAATGTTCCGACTTGTGGCAGTAAAATCATTCTCCTTTTCCAGTTCCCGCGGCCCCAGATATTTCTTTCCCCTTCGCCTTTTTAACTCCACCTTTCTATTTGATGGGTTTCTTCTTCTTCTTTCCCTTGGCCTTGGCTTTTGGGACGGAAGAGGAAGATGGCCCAGCAATCAGAGCGGAAGTCTTTGCTGTTTTCAGCGTGCTCTCTACACTTCTCAACATATTGAGAAGTTCAGGCAATGATTTCTCCAAATCGTTCATATTGAAATTCACTATGAACGGAGCAAAGGCGAGGGGGGAGAGACTGCAGAACAATATCCGTATACTGCTTATTATCCATGGTCCATCCCAGTTCCTCGAGTTCTTCAATAAGATCGATCATCTTCAAGACATGGTCTCCTATCGATGCACCAGGGGCCATTCGCATCTGAAACAACTTTCGAGATGCCTCGTATCTCAAAATACGAGATTGCTCTTCATACAACTCCTTTGTATGAAGAAAGATGGATTGCACATCCATCTTCTCGTGCTGTTTCTGATGGATGCTGTCCATAGAAGCAAGCGCGAGGCACTTGGCCGTGTTGCAGTCAATATCCCATGTTTTTTCGGATCTCCCTATCCGAAACAGATGATTCAGGTCCTGAGACGGGTGGGGATTTGGTTGTGAGAACATATGATACTTTATCATATGTGAGTGCAATGTTCAAGTTCCTCAACCATTCTTTATAGTTCGGTCCTGTCAGTTTGTTTTTCTCTAGTAGAAGCTTAAGTCCTGTCATCGGTATCTGCCATTAGGAGAGAGAAAAGAATACACTCAGCGAAATGCACTTGCAAAGAATTAGATTGGTTATTATCTTATCTAATCGATGTCTCCCACTGCTTTAATCAAATTTTCTTTCAAAACTTGAAAAGAAAACTAGCCAGGATTAATTACATTCTACAGTTTCGCTAACCGGTCAGCCAGGCCAGTGTCGGTACTTTGAGGGAGGTTCCCCGTGCTTTCGCACGGACCTAATTAAAATAAACCTCGTTTTCCCAGAGGTCAAACTCCGTTGACACCTTTCTAGACACCTGCTGGATTATCTAATTGCAAAATGCAAAACTCTCCTGGGAGTAACTCTTACTCACTGTGGGATCGGGATCCAACTATCATATAGATGGTATGCAATCTCATTGCAAATTTCAACTCTTGAAACTCCCGATATAGTTTTTTCCCCCTAGTAACTTATGACCTTGGCTATGGTCAAAATATTATAAGCACTAGTCAAGTTCTACCCGTCATTTCGAGATTAACTAGACCCACCCATATGATCCTTGACTATGATCAACATAATCACATGAATGTCCTAACTAATCGCATCTTATGCGGTGTAGGAAGACATCACTTAGCTACCGTACACTACGCCTCGGCTATAGTTGACATACGTAGCACGAATACTAAGTACTCTGCTTCCTAAAATGACGAAGGGTTGCGGATGGTTTTTTATGAAAATCTTTAACGCTTTGAACCTGATATCGTTGTAGAATCAAAACGGTTTAGAAAAGGAGTGGCTTAAGCTCCGCATCTTTTGAAACTTGCATTTTTCATTAAAAAAGAGCCGAGTAGGTTTCAAATCCGATTTTACAACATGTTTAGGTTTCTTTTACTTTACATTAATCTCATTAATGTATTCCCATCATTTAAGTTTCTAAGCTATCACAGAAAAGAAACGAAAATAGAACGTATACTTATACCATCCGCATTCGCCACAATGTCCTGTTATATACCGTTAGGTTACTTAACTAACGGCATAGCGGGGCGGGACTAGCGCGGGTGTAAAATATAAGCAACGTTTATTATATATCATATATATAATAATAATCCATTCGTCTCAGATACTAAGTAATCACATTACAGAATATCAACAGTAGCAGAAGCACATATGAAAATAAAAAGGATATCTAGGAGGTCCGTATTTAGTATTCAGCCGTCAATAGAAAATACAGATTCCACGGTCGCGATGAATAGCCAAGCCCACACCCCTAGACCCCTACGAGAGCGGCAAGTGATCCTGCCAATTCTAGAGTTTAGGAAACCCGGTCTCGACTCCTCGAGATGGCCTCTCACTGAACCCTAAAACCCGATCACTTGTGCTCCCCTCCTTGGGTCTATCCTAATGCGGAACAGTAAATAATATACAATAATGGTGACATCATCCTCAACCCGGAAGTAGCCCAAATAAAAGAATATTACATACATTTAACTTTTACATGAATGAAAATAAACACTCTCATCTCACATAAAACCCCTGGCTATTCGATCGCGACAATCCTGCATCATATCTCAGCAACACATAATATCTCATATCATCAACGTAAGCAAGAATGCGTATCCCGATTGTCGTTGATGTATAGCAACGAAGCCGGCGATAAACCACATACTATGCTTACGGTCGCAGAAAAGAAAGTGAAAAACAATAATTGCAATCACAGAAATCAAGACGATGATTAACGTTTTGATCAAATCAACAGACACCCACGTTTTACCCAAGAGCTCAACACTTGAGCAAGGTTACAAATACTCAAAATCGCGCCACAGTGTCTTATGGTCCAGCCGTAGAAGGAGTTAACCAACGCCTTACCTATGACACCACGGCACTACGGCAAACCCGAAGGTTCGTTCGCGGTTCCGTGGGCATAGAATCGAGTTAAGGTTATTATGATCTTCTAGAGGGTCCATAGGATACTTGCGCTACTATTGAATATAAAGTTAACTTAGGAAAATTACAACACTTGGAAATTTCAGTGGGGTAGAAAGTGGGGTGTCCGATGTTCGTTCAAAATACTAAAAATAATCAAAGTTACCAATTTAGTGTCAAATAATACGATTACGAATCACTACGAATTAGCCCCAAGTCTAAACAATCATCACATGAACATTGGGCTAAGCAAACAATACTAGAAACCCTAACTTGCAAACAACAGAGCACAGGTGAAACAGGGGGTGCATAGGAGGTAGGGGGCCGGCCTGGCCGGATTTGGTGGGGGTGTGCTCGGCCAAAATCCGAGCGCGCACACACACACACACCGTATTTCACCTGGGTTCTTAGGATTTCCTGCACTGCATTCTGTACATGTTTGAAAAAATTTTAGAGCACCTTTTTAAAATTTTCCAGAGAGCATATATAGGGTTCCGTAATACCGTATTTTTCGGAGTCGGATTCGTTTTCGTATTAGTTATAACACCAAGTCCAGAATTCTAGCTTGGCTCTAATACCATTGTTAGGGTTCCCCAGCACCTACTTATGAGTATGGAAGCATCACACATGCCACTTTAAAAATTTCTAGAGGTGCTAAGCAAACTAAGCATGGATCTTTAACTAGAATTTCTAGGGTAACATCTCAAGTATCACATACTAAAACTATATTTACACTAAGTGAAAGGCATACAACCTTTGTAGTCCTCTTTGTAGTGACTTCTAGGATTGTTGAGAGTTGGAAAAGCTTGCAAGAGAGCTCCTTTGTCCACGATGATCCACCCGAAATCCATTTAGTCCAAGCTCCTAGCTTCAAATGATCAAACAAGATGATGAAGCTAAACACTCTAAACTAATTGGCTAGATTAGAGTAGAATGATGAGGTGGTGTGTTTTCTTTTATCAAAATCCTTTCTTTTTATCTCTCTCTCTCTCTGTTTGGAAAAACCTAGAGAGCAGGAAGAAAGAAGAAGATGAAGGCAAAAGCTTTTTGATAATGATAAAGCTTGATGAATAATAGAAAAGATAAGTATATATATTTTCTACTTTTCATCTCAAACCATGGTTACATAATATAGATATTATTGCACTTGAGTTAAAAGGCAAAAGGAAAATTAACTCATGGTTAAAAAGTGGGTGAACAAAGATTAGTTCCAAGAAGAGTGTAGAAGATAACCATGGATTAATCTTTATCTTTTCTTTTGTTTTAAAACAAATACAAATATATATCCATATATTATATAACCATGTAAGTCTTATATTGCCACCAAAGTTGTATCAACAACCACGATACTTTGCATGTATGTTTCTATGCACATCAACATGCGCATACATGCACATCAACATGTGCATCCATGCATGCATTCTTCCTCTTTAATAAAAAGGGTTTGACTAAAGAATTAAAATAAAACTAAAAGTCAAAATGTTAAATCAACAATTGATTTAACAATCCGGTCATATCGCATACGACCCGACTAATAGAAAAATGCCCGATTAACATACGGAATCACATAGTCGTAATCAATCGGGTCCCGCTCATATCTCATATGCACACCACATCTTTTCGCCTGGGCCAGAAAACTTCTGTGTGGGACTCTAAGACTCGTCAATACTCCAGCAGTGGCTGATGATCATATCAAACACCCACAAGCCGCAAGCGGTCAGCTAAACGTAACGGCCACCCGGGTATTGAACGATCAGAAGAAAACCAGCAAAGCTGTCAAAACTCCCGTCGAGCCATCTGGAAACACTCACCGTACAGTCCGGTCTCCTCGTCAGATATGTTGCATATCAAGTCTAGGGATGGTATCGTCGACCCCAATAACTCAATAAGTCATGCTGGTGTATGGCTCATAACAGATCGAGAAACTACTGATAACACTTATCAGTAAATCTCAGCAGCCCTGGCCAGGGACTTCCTATTATAGTCAATCGAGCATAGAACAACATCAACTCCTAATACCGGAATAGACGAAATCCCTCTTATCGCTCATCGCCTCCATGTGCCTCGGGACTGTACCCAAAGACCACCTGTTTGCATGACTCAGCAGAGTCATGGTAGGATGGAGATCAAAGTACAGTGGGAGGACACACAAGACTCTATGACGATCTCGGGTCTACAGACTAACCTGTACCAGTGTCACCTGAGAACTACTATCCGACGATAGATATAATACCACATAGGAGTTCTCTGTGAGTCCGTTCAGTGTACCCAGTCTTTACTAAGCACCCGCATACATTCTTTGGTGTCACCTCACCAGATGGATATGGGAATATCCATCGCCCATCATATGGGACAAGAATGGTATACGCTAGTCTACTCTGGAATATCGATGCCCCGTCTCGATACACCTACGACTAGGAACAGTTCAAGGATATGCTTATAAACTACACGTGCCCCACTAGTATGATCCGCATCATAGTCACAGTAGTCAAGCAAATATCCTCAGGGCTTTATCAACATGTGCAAATGAATAAAAGTATGATCAAGTCAATATGTCAAATAAAGTAAACCAGATAGCATACTATCATGTCGAGTAAGAAAGTAATCTATATATATACATGTCCAAGCATCCACTATACATATAATGGCCTCTAAGGCATACATATATCCAACAGAGGGAGGGGGACTTACGGGTTTAGAGTTAAGATAAGAGGGATAGGAAGACGTAGGAGGCGCTGGTGCGTCATTTCGTCCCCGGGAACTCCTAGGGTCGTCGTCGGAAGATCGTCGGAGTTTTGCCCTTCGATAACTCCACTTGTACACAAAATTTCTAAAGAGTTTTTTTTAGAGTTTGGACAGAATTTGTGAGTGAGGGGTGCGTGTTTAGGGGTGGTATTTATAGGGAAAGATTAGGGTTAAGGTAGGTGAAAGGGTGTGAGAAAATGTATTAAAAATTGTATTAAAAATATGGTTTAATGGGGTTTTAAAGAGCTCAGTTAAATTGCAGAAAATTTAAAGTGTACAGCGGTAATGCGAAGGCCAAAAGACAGAACTTTAATGTTGAGTGAATCAGATTTTACTCCGAGTCGGCCGGCGGCGCCGGGCCGAGTCAGGCGAGTCGGGCCGAGTTCAGCCGCCACGTGTCCCTCGTCGAGTCGTCTACATCCCGGGACAGTTTTTTTTATATATGAAGTGGGTTTTTTACGATTTATGCACGTGTAGACCCTTGGACTTCTAAAAATTTAAAAGAAAACAATATTAAAAATAATGTGGGTGATGGGATTTGAACTCTGGTACTTTGGTTCAGCAGTGCAAGGTCTTACCAATGAGCTACAAGCTCCTTCTTGCTATTAAAAAGAAAAACAAACTTATAATTTGTGCTCAGGCAAAAGTACCCCTTTCTGTATTTTTTGAAAAAATTGTACAGAAAGTTTAGGGTTGTTACATCAAGGCACGCGCTCTTATGGCTTTCTTCTCTATCGAGTTTCGCCACGACATCTGCATACTTTCAGTTATGCTGACTGGAGTGGGAATACCCCGGATCGTCGTTCCACCAGTGGCTACACTATCTTCTTGGGTCGCAATCTCATTTCATGGAGCTCCAAGAAACAAACAACAGTCGCTCACTCAAGCACAGAGGCTGAATACAAGGCGCTAGAAAATGCCACGGCCGAGTTCATTTGGCTTTATTCCTTCACGAGTTAGGATTCAATTATTTCCCACCTGTGTTGTTGTGTGATAACATTGGTGCTATGTATCTTGCTGCTAATCCCGTTTTCCACGCTCGCACTAAACACGTTGAAATTGACTTTTATTTTGTTTGCGAATGTCTCGCTTACAACCAACTTATTGTGCGCTACATCTCCACGCGTAATCAACATGCCGATACTCTCACCAAGTCACCCTCGAGACCACGCTTTGTCGAACAACGTTTCAAGCTCAACGTCGTTCAGCCGCCGATCTGCTTGAGAGGGCGTAATAACGACTCAAAGTCATCAGGCAAGCAAGCAGGCCAACAGACGTCTGAACCTTTAGGTCAGATGTCTGACCATGACACCAGACGTCTGTCACTTTCAGGTCAGAAATCTGGTATCGGCTAATGAATTAACAGAGCGTTAGCCAGACGTTTGCACCTATAAGGGACAGACGTCTGGATTTAAGTACCGCTCTAACAGAACGCAGACCAGACGTCTATACCTGTGCAGGTCAGATGTCTGGCTCTTGCGGTTGCAGTATATTTGAAAAGATTTGTATTGGAGATTTTGTAGAGATTTAGTGAGATTATATGATTGATCTGATCGTAACAATATTTTAGAGATTAATAATATATATACAGAAAAGCCACAATGGAGATCTCTCTCCCTAAGGTTTCTTCTTCCTTCAATATCTTCTTCTTCCTCTATCTCTTGCTATTTTTTTATTAAGCATAGATACATTACGCACAAGCCGCGACATATTACCCATGATCATAGTTCTCAGAATTCGAACACATGCTCTCGAATACATCAGTTTAGGTGGAGCTCAACTATCTAAAAACTTCTAAACATTACTTTTGAAGATATAAATATAGCCTGACTGTTTCTTGAATCTTGAATATACACCCTACAGTTTAGGAAATTATATTATATGATATGAATATCGAGCAAATCGTTTCTTGAACGAAATAAATAGAATTCCATCCGTCCATTTTTACTTATCATTTTAGATTAATACACGTCGATTAAGAAAAATATTATCATTTTGGAGTAATGCACGCCGATTAAGAGCAAATGGTTTCTTGACCATCCTCCCATGTACAATTAATGTCGGCAAAAATCAGAAAGCTATTACGATTGTGCGTTATCCTTGCATGATGGGTTGACCATCCACGTTTCAAAATTAATTATTTATTAGGGTAATTAATTAATTAATTAATTAATGTCGGCAAAAAGCAGAAAGCTATTAAGGCAATAAATAGTACAGTTTAGAAAATTAATTAGATGCGCAACTTTGAAAAGCGGAAATTAAATTGGCCATCCTCGTCGCGTGAGATGAGACTGCAAAGATTCTCTTATAATTTAGTACCACCGAGTTTCCCAAAGGGGAAGAAGAAGAAAAGGCTACGGATACGCCCACGTGACGGGCTGACGTGGCCTCACCGCCCCTCTGCGAAACCCACGTGGTCAGGTACGTTCATGAATCTCCCGCGTTGAAGCGCTTTTCATGCAGACGTGTCCGCCTCCTGTGGCAACTAATTTAGGTGGGCCCGTGGGCCCCCATGCAATGCAGGCCGGGTCCCACGTGCACCTGCCACTGCCCTCCTCTGTGGGCCATGCCACTGGTGTCCAACCAGTTGCTGACACGTCGTCAGATAACAGTGGAGCAGAGAGAAACAGAGAGCAATGTACAGTGAAACAGATGGACGAAGCAGCGAGTCATGTGGCATGTCGGCTGAGAGAGAGAGAGAGGCTCTTAATATTGGATAAGGATCCTCTCCTTGGCTAGCAGGTGTCTGAGAATCGGACGGCTGGAAATAGGGTTGTACAGGACGGCTGGAAGTAGGGTTGTAACAGAAAGGCCCTTGGATCGTATGAGATCAAGAAGGGATCTAACGGCTGGAAGTGCCCCAGAGCAGTACTCTTGCCAAAAAATGCAGCGGTATATTTCAGGAGGCTTATACATGAGTTTTGCTAATGAATTTCTTCTTTTGTATTTACTTTACCTTGAGTGTGAGAGGAAGTGCCGGTTGTACAAGTCTGGACAAGAGAGCAGAAATTAAAGTGCAGGCTTCACACGCTGTCTAAAATTGTGCGAAATTTCCCCCTTTTCTCTTTATCCCCTGCCCTAGATGTATTACATCCAGTATACCGAATATTTTCTCGAGTGGTAGATTGCTTATTATATAATTGGGATAATATGATAAGCTAGTGTTCATACTAATAACCCTTAAAAATATCATGAGCGTCAACTGATAGGGCCTTGAAGAACGTGTTCTCCATGGCCTCCATTCACCAAAAGGAGTAGTAATTAAACAATTGGCCAACAATGCTTCTCTGATCTCTAGCTGCTGGTCCTATATATATTTATTTATCATTTTTCTTGAGCTTCACTCTATTTATCTAATATAGGTATACATCATGAGTACAAGTAGCTAGTTCACATCTCTTCTTAATTTATTTCAAGCAAGTATTTTCTTCATTCTCTTCTCTGGCAGGCTTTTATATATATACACACACACACACAAATAAGCACGTGCTTGTTGTTACCAGTCAAATAGCTAGTTCTCTATATTTAGTTTTCTTGAAAAAACTTGATATATATAATCAAGTGGTTAACTACCATTAGAATAGAGCTCAAGTTCTTAATTTGAAGCTATAGTAGTGCATTGATTTTTTATTTTTTTTTGCCCCAAAAATAGAAAAAAATGCATGTGTGCGTGCAAAATATATATGAATAAACTTATAGCTTCAACCTTGTGTACATCATACTCTAGAAGGACACAACTTTACAAACGGAGAAGATTAAGTTTTCTTCACTTTGACCCATATATATATATATATATAAAATGAAGGAAAGAGGCCATAGAATGGAATTTTCTCCTATGGCGTCGAAAAAATAAGCCCTTCATCATGTTTTCCGACGATCGGAATTCGTCATCTTCATCGTTATCATCGAAGATGTGGACACGCCAAATTTCATGTAACTCTACAACCTTTTCACCGTTGATTTAGTAATGTAAAAAGTTCTATTGTCGGTAAACCGTTAATTTTGAACCCACTAATTCAACGGTAAAAAAGTTGTAGAATCACATGAAATTTGGTGTACCCATATCTTAGATGATAACGATGAAGATGACGAATTCCGATCGTCGGAAAACACGACAGAGGGTGTGCTTTTAGGATGCCATATGAGGAAATTTACTCTCATAGCATCTCCCCCCTTCTCTCGATCTCTCGATCTCCCTCTCTCCCTCTCTCTCTCTATATATATATATATGTATGTATTGCATTCACAGTTGCTCATATATGGTCATGGAGTTTCCCCATGATCTTCTCCCTCATTTATAGTATTACGATTGTCACCATAGTCATATAATTCGTGAATTATTCGGTGAATTCGTGAATAATTCGCGAATTATGTGACTGCCGATTAAATCTGCGAATTATTCACCATCATCGAACGCGCCGAATTATTGCCGAATCATTAAAAAAAAGCGAATTATTCAAAAAACAACAAATAATTCACGAAATCAAAATCTATCGTCTCATATATTAATTTTATATTAATTTTTTGCTCGAAATCCTTTCCGAACATTTCCCGAACACTTACCGAATCTTCCCGAATACCTGTCGATTTTTTCCGAATAGTTTCCCGAATCCGAATTTTCGATCTCGCCGAATTATTGCCGAATCACGGATTTATGACTATGATTGTCATCTCTTCTTTTAATTGCAGTATTCTCCTGTCTGATAATATAAGCCTATAATCTAGTTTTCTGCAAAATAGAAAAAAAAATCAAGATTTAAAGCATGATTTATCATATTATTAACTTTATACTAAGCACATGAACAAATTAGATCCCTTCCGATCCCCTATAGAAATCAACCTCATAAGTGGAAATTTCCCAGATTACGACACGTAGCCGATGGCGTGTCGTCCACGTAACCCCACTAGATTCCTGTGGGATATGGAGCGGGAATAGATATGATGCATTGGGGATATTTCTCAGCGTCTAGTGTCACGCCTCACACTTCCTACGAGATCATCCATCCCAGGACTTTTTTAGCCCGAGCACGCTTAACTACGGAATTCTCAACCTTCTGTAGTGCCGGTTCACTTAAAAGACGTCTCTATATTGAAGAGTGATATTATTTCATTTATAGTACAGATCTGCTCTCTTTCGGAATGTATTCCGAAAAGTCCCCATTGTTCTACAGTGGATCCCACGAACATAAGAGGTCACCCATCCCAGAATTTCTTTTGCCCAAGCATGCTTAATAACGGAGTTCTCAAGCTCCTGTAGTGCCGGTTCACCTAAAAGACGTCATTGTAATGATCCTAAAAGTCTTATACACTTTTATTTATCCAATGTTAATAAAAAAATGTATTTCTGTCATGATTTCGAGTTATAAGTTATTTTTGATAACCTATGTGCAAGAAACTCCTTATAACTCACTGGTTAAGCCTTTCTTTTGCTATCCCATAACCTGCAAGCAGTTTCAATTATTTTTAATATTTTTCTTTTTAATTTTTTGAAAGCCCAAGAGTTGCACGTGCATTACACGGAGAAACGAAAAGTTGCAAATAAATCAAATAATAAAAACGAGACATAAATACCCAGATGAATGCACTGCACGAACCACGAGGCAATTGCCTCATTTTTTACCGCCGGTTTTTGCCCAAAAAACCGCGACTGGCGGATGGAATAGCCCCAAATCCCTCCAGTTTTTGCTCATGGATTCCTTCAGCTCCCCACTTCTCCTTTTTCTATTTGGTTTTTCTGAAATTAAACAGAGAGTCTCCCAACCTTTCATATACCCAATTAACATTCTTTTATATTATTTTAATATCTCATTTTAATTCATCATACTCTCATACTTTCTACTATAAATACATTTGTCTATTCCAGGCTCTTCCCTTCTGAATCAAACAGAAATTCCATCTTAAAAATCTCTCAAAACTATTTTCCTTTCAAGTCCTAGTTGAACCATCGCCGCAGACATCGAAACTCCGTTCCACCAAGACGGCAACGTACATTGGCCAAACATCCTATAGCTCTTCATCATCATCACCAATGACGTTGCTGCCATCCGACATCATCGCCGTCGTAGAATCCATAACAACCACGCATCGAAATCTATCTTTCTTGTAATCAACTGGAATATCTTTTCATGTGCTGTCGGTCTCGGTTCTTGAAACCGAGCCTACTTCTTTCCATTCCATCGTTCGTATGAGTATAAGTGGTTATCGAGTAAGTCCTTCCTCCTTCTCCTCTCTCAATTCGATTTCCCCCCACCATTATTTAAAACAAAACCGAGAAAATGGAGTTAACAATAAAAATCATTTCTTTTAAATATTTTTATCATATTTAATAGGCCAATCTAAGTCACACAAATATTTCTAACACCACTAGAAAGATTATTTATCTCATTTACTTTTAATGTATTCACTATTTAATGCGAAATAAACACACTTTTCTTAAAAATACCATGAACTTTAAAAGTAACCTTTATATCGATACCTAAAAATATATACCTCTAGAAATATCACGGGGTAACGACCTACCCCACTCACAGCACCATGGTTTTAAAGCACGATGTTTTGGTTAAATTTTATTTAAAAGAAACAATTTACATTAAAATGCCATCACTTTTATAAAATGTTTTATGGTTATTTTTAAATCCTTTACAATTGCGCCTCTACAACCCTTTTAGGAGAACCCATCTACGAATGGTGCGGGTTATCGCACGTCCTTGGGATAGTAGACTGAGATAAAGAGCTCCTCACGGAAAATTCGGTTTTGAAAGGAAATAAAAATACAGTTTTTAAGAAATACGATCTTTTCTAAATAAAACAATCTTTGAAAAAATTTATATAAAACTACCAATCCGTATTTTCAATAAAATCAACTTGTGAAAAAATATTTTTAAAAGGAAGATTAAAATTTTAATAAAACAGCATCAAGTTTTCAAAAGAGCTAGTTTTCATAAAATTACCATAAACTTTCAAAAAGCTAGGTTTTAGCACTAAAATACCATAACAATTAAAATACATGTTCATGAAAATCCTAAATATTACAAATCGCTCTCGAGATTTATTTTTAAACTATATTAAATTATTTTTCATAAAACCCCCTCGAGATATGCAAACAATATAAATACAATGAAAATATTAAATATTAAGGACTCTCTATTAATATAGGCTTAAGCAATATCATTTCTCTTGAGCCCTGAGGAGCCGGAAAAAGTGAGTGTTTGCTTATTCAGGTTAGATAACTTAACGGGGTTATCAATAACAATTGTCTTGAAAAAAAATACAAATCATGTCGTTCATGTGTAACAGTTGTTCGATTACTCTCGAACTTAAGAAATTCAAAAGCTAAATCCTTTCATAAGATATTTACTCTAATCTGAATACAAACTCAAGCAGGATCCAAACTTTAACATAAACTTGAACACTTGATCATGAACCAGAACACTCGAACATGAATATTCCAAAACTTGAATACTAGAATACTATGACTTGATATGAACTTAACATGAATAGCAGAACACAATGGCTATTATTGAAACTGACTTGACTCGAACCATGAATACAATTTGACATGAATTCATGAACACTTGACACGAATACTTGACATTGATATGAACTCAATCTTGCAACTTGATGTATTCATGGATTCGAGTAAGACTAGTGTTCTCCGCCGAACACAGAGATGCGACCGCGTAGGTCCTGTCTTGCCTGAATTTGCGGGCAGATACTATTTGGTTTTATCTGTCCACCTCTCCGAAAATGCCAAGTTGATTTATGGCACCATGTATCGGAGGTTTAGACAGATACCGCCGATGTAGCAAACTTCGTCAGATTCCCCCTCATTTGAGGGGTTTTTGATTGTGGGGACGCTCATCCCTGCAGGCGCAAGCCCCTGCAGTTAATTATGCTACCGCATCGCGGTAACCACTTTCTCCTTCTCTAGATGGTCACTTCGTGTCGTGGGTGTTTATTTTGTTTTTGGTTGCCCGTGGATTGTATACGGAGACTAATTTATGTTATCGTCCACAGGGCGTGGATTAGTCCAAATCCGTATCTTCTTAGATTTGGGTTTGGGGTTAGGTTTAAGGATACGTTAGTCTTATTTGAGACTAAGATCAATTTAAACGTTTGTTGAGCATACGTTAGTCTAATTTTAGATTAAGATCTACTCAACGGGATCATTTAGATCCAACAAAAGAGTATTTGGGCTCTATTGTTTAGTTTAGGCACATTGCGGTCCATTGTTAGTTTAAGGACAGTACGGTTCAAGATTAAGGACATTATAGTCCATGGGCTTAAGGATCCCACAGTCCGAGATTAAGGACATCATAGTCCATGGATTTAAGGACCCCACAGTTCGAGGTTAAGGATATCATAGTCCATGGGTTTAAGGACCCCACAGTCCGTGGAATGTTTGGTTTTCGGGACCCGTCACTTCTCTGAAGACGTTGAAGGATTATAACGACAAATATTAGAGGAGTGAAGAGATGTACCCTCGAACCAATATTGGTTGGGAGATTTATAGTCCAATTCAGGACTAAGCTCAAAAATTTATGAGCATATGGGCTCAATTAATCTGAATTGAGGGGTTTATGGCCAACTTGGGCTTGACCCACTCAGTTAAAATGTTAAACATTTGACAATGCTGAGTATTGATTTGGGTTCTGACAGCCTTTCTGGCTTTTACTGAATGAAGAGCATTTATCATAGCTCTAGGGTTTTATTTAAAGAACAGTTTATGTTCTATCAGCGCACATGTGACGCGCTTGGCGCTAGCGCCAGTTAATGAGCACAGTGCGCTATTTTGGAGCGCTGCAGCGTTGTGCGCTATATTTGGAGCACTGAGGCGCTTCTGTTAAGTAGCGCACACGTGAGGAGCACGTGGCGCGCTTGGCGCTGTGCGCCAGTCTTGAACGCAGAGCGCTTCTTTAAATTTGAAGCGCTAAGGCTCTGCAGCGCTTTGCGCTGAAGCTCTTTTAAATTAGGAGCGCTAAGACTCTTCAGTTAAGTAGTGCACACGTGAGAAGCACGCGCCGCGCTTGGCGCTGTTCGCCGGTCTTGAACGCAGAGTGCTTTTTTAAATTTGGAGCGCTAAGGCTCTTTCAGATTAGGAGCGCTAAGGCTCTGCAGCGCTTTGTGCTAGATGTGAAGCGCTGAAGCGCTCCTTTTAAATTGGTGCACTAAGACTCTTCTTTTATGTAACTTTGATCAGTTCTGCGCTCTGAGAATTAAATTCTCTCTTATAAGAGACTTTGTCTCAAGGTTCTAAGAACAAAGTTCTTATTTTTTATAAGAGATGTTTCAATCTCTTATGCTTTTGGTGAAAGGCTCTGCCTTTATGGATCTATGATCCCAAGAGAATTGAATTATTTTCCCCTCCTTTTATGATGAGATATTATGATCTCTGAAAGACAATTTGTCTTATAGATCTATGATCTAAAGAAGGTTAAGTTATTCCTCTTCTTTTTGATGATGAGATAATTTGATCTCTTTGTGAAAGACATTGGTCTTATAAATTTATGATCTTAGAAAAAGTAGTAAATTCTTCTTTTATATGAGACAATTTCGTCTTTCTGTTCTTTTTACCTTGAAGAAAATCTTCTTCTTCTGAGAGCTTGCTCTTTGTCTTTGAATTTCTCAAAATTTATAGGGGGTTCCTCTATATGAGACTTGAAGTTTTGGGGCCTTTATATAGGGCAAGCTGATTTGTTCAATCAGTTAAGGAGAATTGTTCTCCAATTGATTTGGGGATTTCCCCATCGTTGGATCTTTGATTCAAGGACTTCTGATTTACAGAAGGCAATCTTCTTGTTTTTAACAAGATTGGGAAATCTTTCCCAACTCAGAATTTATTCTGTATTTTTGGTGATTTTTAATCACCATTGGATCATTGATCCAACGTTGCTCTGATTTACAGAGCACAATCTTTTTGTTTGGAAAGATTTTGAGGAATCTTTCTTTAACAGAATTTCATTCTGGTCAATTGATGATTTATCATCTTTATTGGATCTTTGATCTGACGATGAGGAACATTTAGTTCCAGCGCAAGCGCACTCGTGCTTTGCACGTGAGCGCTGCTTTAGAGCGCATGCGCTTTTTGCGCGAGCGCACTCGTGCTTTGCACGTGTGCGCTGCTTCAGAGCGCTTGTGCTCTTATGAAGCGCTGCTCATTTCAAATTTTGAAAACTTAAACAGAGCTTTGCTCTGATTGGGGGAAACAAACTCCCCCCCACCGTTGCGCTCACGTGGCCCACACGTGAGTGCAGCGGTGACAGCATCTCCTCCATTAGATCAACTTTGAAGTTGAAACGGCTCTCAGTGCCTATAAATAGGACCCCTGGCCCTTAAGATGACTTATATTCATCTTCTTCCTTGTTTTTTCCTGAGAATTAATTCTCTTTTAGAGCATAGCTCTTTGTCTTAAGAACTTCCTTAAGGACAGAACTCTGTCAAAATTTAGGTAAAGATTAAATCTTTTAAAGGATTATTTAATAATCTAGGGTTTCACCTATTAACAGAGTTTTGCTCTTCATAGATTTTTGATCTAAAAAAAAACTTTTTTAGGGTTTTATTAACAGAGCTTTGCTCTCTTGAAATCATATATCTAAAGAGATCTTTCTTGGGGTTTCTTAACCCTTTAACAGAGAGTTTTGCTCTTTTTAAATCATGTAGATTTATTAATCTTTCATAAAAAACTCTTAAGAGTTTGTTCATAGATCTTGAAGATCTCAGAATTTTAATTCATTAAAAACTTTACTTCAATTTTTCTGATAGGTTATTCCTTAATTTTTACAGAGCAAAGCTCTTGAGGAATTTTCTTTGGGGAATTTTTTTTTATTCCTTCATCATTAGAATCTGACTGATGTCATTCTATCACAGAGCACTGCTCTCATGGGGAGATTTACTCCTTGGCCCGAAAAGTTCTCATTAAATGAGAATCTTTCGAGGATTTCCTCGTTTAATGACAATCTCATCAAATGATGAGATTGTTTTATTAATGATGAATTGTCATCTAGATTATGTGGGTCCCCTTTGGTCCTTTTTCACTGCATTGCAGTGCGGTACGGATTTAAAGTGCCTAGTGATGGAACTTAATCTGTAGCATTGGCGGCTGAAAGTTTATTCTTTTCCGCGCAGATACTATGTCTTTCGACACTTCCTTCCCGTTCGTCCGTTCGGAAGGCGGATTTCCCGCAGCGCCAGTGGACCGAGAAGTTTTTGCACTGATCAAAGACCATGATCCGGAGCACAAGAATCTTCATCTATAGGGAACATGGTACAATCAAATCATCAGGGGTCGGCGGAGCTTTTCTTGTGCGGTACCCTCGGAGCCCATTTTGGCGATCTCTTACGCTGACCCATCCCCGGTGAACTTTGCCATGGAGGAGGTTAATTGGACTTCAGATGGTCTCCTTCAGCCTTCTACAGCTGCGATACCCGTACAACCTCCAATGGCGTTGGATATCCTAGGGCGGCGTATATGCCAGGGTGAGTCGCGCCCTTGGGGACAGCCATACAACATAGGCTTGACTCCCCGTCACCCAGCCGGATATTTGCAGTGGGCCCGGTACATTCTGTCTGCTAAGAGGTTACAGTTGCTGAGGCTCGGGTTGTATCCCGCAGTTTACGTTTCTCTCTTTCAGTACTCCACACCTCCTACATGGTGGGTAAAATCCTTTTTAGAACAATAGAACGTTCCAACTCACACCTTCCTTTTGTTGGATCGGGAAGTCTCCATATCTTTAGAGGAGTTCGCGGAGATTTCTGGCTTGCCTGTTAGAGGGGAGCATTATGAGGAACTACTTCCTCATGATGAGTATGTCTTTGCCGCCAAGTCGGTGATGATGGGCCTTACCCCGGACAACACCATTCAACATCAATCACCAAGTTTGATTAAGGTGTTAAATATCTACAAGGGACTATTTCTCGAGTCTGGGAGCCGTGGGGTTAGTTTTACGGATTTTATCGCTCGTTTTCTCCGCCCGGAAGTACTGTCGAAGGAAGCCGCGAAGTTCTCAAAACTTGACGATCCTTTTGGCTTAGGTTTGGGCAACCTGCCGACGGCAGAGGCGGATCAGAAAAGTTTCTTTCTTCCCGACACCCCGGTCATCCCTTTTGCAGAGCTTGCAGCTCCTAGGATCGACGAAGAAATGTTCTTTTTGGGGTTTCTCGGGCTATGGCTGAGTTGGTTTGCGTTTCCGATGCACCCTCACCGTATGAGGCCATCTGTCTTCTACCCAGCGCATCGAATGGTTATTAGGATGAAAGTGGCTGTCGGGGTCGCTGGGTTAGCCCATTTGTATCACGGCCTTAGCCTAGCGGCAGATACTACTCAACCGGGGGTGCAGCCCGTGAACTTCTCCATGCATTACTTCACCTCGTGGCTCGAATTACATGTGCTTGGCGCCTTTGGAATTCACAAAAGGCCCCTTTTTTTTATGAAAGATATAACTTTACTCGACTGCTGCGGCTGGTTGACGCTTCTATTTTGTAACCGACTCCACGAGAGGCTCGGGGCTTACTTCTTCGCCCACGTACCGTCGGGGATGGCATGACCTTTGTTGACAATGTCTTAAGTATCGGCAAAGAATCCGCGAAGGCGGTGCAGCCGCTGCGGGACACCTTTAAAGATGGCGCCTCTACCCTGAAAGCTCGGGAGATTCTCCACCTATATTCGATCAGGCCGGGCTTTCTGGTGTTTAGGAAGAATGATGCGGCGTTGTTTATGAGATACAACCCGCATCGTTTCGCCCAACAATCTAGATACAATCAGGGTGTTCCGCTTGAAGCCTTTCTAGCTGAGTCGCCTGCTACAGAAGAAGGCATCCGCAGCGCGTTACACCATTTCATGAGGCTCAACACCGGTTCTAACTTTTTTATCAGTGAGCCAAGCTGCGTCCCAAAGGTGTTCAACGTGTACGTGGCGTGGTACCAGCATGCGATGGGTGCTGTCATCAGGGAGGAAAAGAAGTTGTTGCTTGATCGTAAGGGTGCAGCCCTTACTGGTAATCCAGCTATTCCTTTGAAGCAACGGACCGTCGTTCGTCCTCCTTTGAGAGAGGTTGCTGCGGTTGTGGTACCGCGTGATATGCCTAAGCTACCGCTACCCCGTACTCCCATTGAAGTGGCAGCTGTGGCGTCTCCTAAATCCGGCTTGGGTGCGGAGATTGGGACTTGCCGCCCGAAGTTGCCGCCCGCTAAGCGCAAGCTCGTATTACCGGTGACCGATACCCGCTCGCAGAAGAAGAAGAAGTCGATTCTTTCTGTAGACGTTGTACTTAGTCAGGAGCCTCATGCTCCTTATAGCGAGGGCCTAAACGAATATGGGACCAACGAAAGCTTATTCATGGCGCCGGATGATACCGACTTCGAGGCTGCTATTGCAGCTTCCGAGCGATTTGCTAGCCACCAAGCAGGACTGGTCATCCTTGCGCAGTCAGGTAGACTTCAGTCGTATCTTTTCGCTGTTATGTTTTTTTTATTATCATGTTTTGGCTGACACTTCTACTTCCACAGGCATCTCCACTGAAGAGGCTCCCGCAGCTTCTCTCAAGATTTTTGAGGAGGAGGAAAGGCTTCGTGCTTCCTTAGGCATCGGTACATTTTAGCTCACCGCACCTCCATTCCCGTTTTTATGGGTAAACTAACTCTTCTTTTCCATCTTTTTGCAGGGACTAGCTCGACTCAGGTTATCCCGAGTGCAGTGCCGACTTCGCAGGGCGGTGCGGAGACGCTTCTAAGGCCGGCTGCCGAAGTCCCAGCTCCGCCATCATTGCCGAAAGAAGCTTCACTTAAGAAACCGATGACGGACGCCACAACGGCTCCAGAGGTAGCTCCTGGCTCGGACGATAACGTCTTCTTGACGGAGGTCTTAAGAAGATCAGCTCTCACAGCCCAGGCATAAAGGAAGCGCAAGAGGCATGCAGCGAGAGAACGTAATGCTGCCCTGACTGTAGGTGCAGGCTCGAGTGCTGCTTCCCCTGTCCCTGTTTCTTCAAAGGGTGCTCCGGTCACCCTGTCTACCACTCATAGACAGGCGGCACGCGCGGCTCGGGCAGCAATTGAAAAGCCGATCCAAGATAATGTAACACTGGGTCCTTTTATTAGAGTTTTAATCTTCAGATTCTCATATATCATACCCTGCAGGGCCAAGTCCGAGTGAGGTGGCGGCAGGCGAGATGGCAGAAACTACTGAGCCCGAAGCGGCTACTCTTTCTCAGGAGTCCGGGACTGCTCCAATTGCCGCTCTTTCCACCTGTGGTTCCCTGCCATCGCCTGGCATTGCGAGTGTCACGACGACCCTCATGGAATCAGAGGACGAATCCACGGGCGGTGAAACCATCCCCTCGAATGAGATCGAAGAAGTCGTGATGCTTGGCGATGCTTCCATCACCGTTTTGGCTGATGACTTATCTGGTAGGTCTTGGGTCGATGCATTCTTTTTGTTTTGCAATCCCTTCTGATGACGTTTTGTTCCTTTCGAATGTAGGTGTGGTGAGCGATGAGATTGCGACACCTAAAGAAGCACCACCAGCTGCTGTTTTGACGGTCGCCGCCCCTTCGTCTCCTTTTATATCTTCTCGAATGTTCGAAGGTATGGGTTTGTGATTAATTTAAATTAAGAAGAGCATCTTCCGTGTACTGACCATGTATCATTGTGATCTTGCAGGAGTTCTCTTTGATCACCTGTATCAGGTGTTGAACCCGCACTTCTCCTTCCAGTCGAAGATCAGTCTGCCCGCTGGTGCCGGTGATTATCTTTTCTAACCGACGTCCTTCCTTTTCTTTAACGGGCAGCCATGTCATTGCTAATTCTTCTTTGCATTACTTGTAGCCTTACAAATTGAAGGAGGGGACGAGGGTATCGTCGCGCCACCGGTACTCCCATCTTTGCCCTCTGTTGCAGCCAGTATAGTAGACTCTATTGTTCGTGTATTTTTCTTTATTTCTTGAGCCGACATCTGATTATGATTTGTTTTGCACCGGTCGCACCGACTCCAGCTCCGTTCGAGTCTCGCATCATAATGCCGTCAGAGCTCTTTTCCAGACGTCCATCTTCAAAAGGCACTGTGACTAGTCTGCGTATGTTGAGTGAATATATCGAGGAGCTTGACGCGGAGGCCCCTACATTCGCTGCAGATTTTGCTGCCTAGGTTAATCCAATGTTGGCGACACTTGTGAACTTCCATAACGAAAGCGTCGTTGAGTCTTGGGTTAACCACTGCAGAAAGATTGAGGCATGGCTGCATGAGCTTGAGCTTAGGCGTCCTGCTCCTGAGATTCTGGCTTTGAACTCCCAGCGGGCGGCGTGGGTCGAGCTGAGTGTGTCCTTCCTCCGCCATTTTGAACAAGAAGCGATCTTGAGGCGGAAGGAATGCGAGGAGGCTTCAGGTGAATCTGCTCAGCTGCGCGCCTAAGTTGAAGCGAATGCCGCGCAACAGAGAGCCGTCTTTGACAACTTGCAGCAATGTATTTCGGACGTGCTGGTATTGAGGCGGAAGCTCGACTCTATTGAGCGGGTTACGCAGAGTCGCGAAGCTGCCAAACAGGAAATCGATGAGAAGGTTTCATCGTGCTTGCAGCAAAGGGCTCGAGTCGAAGCGGAGCTGGCCGCAGCGGCTGACCACGAAAAGGAATTGAAAGGAGTGCGCGAGCAACTTGCTGACTTATTGAAAATGCTTCCTTCTCAGTAGCTATTTTGCATAGATTGAACGCTTGTAATTTTTGAATAACATGTATCCATTTATTTTATTCTTTCATATGATTCAACTTGTACTCCATTGAATTCATGAATAAAAGATATACATTTTTTTTGCTCTACTGTTGCTTTCTTCTCTTTGCTGTGTCGTTCCTATGTGATTTTAGCAAGTGTGGCCTGTAGATAGTAAGTGACGGCCCATCTTGGACTCTTTGCAGGGTAACGATGGCTTTAGGAAATAGGTTCAGGTCTGCCACCTAAGACTTTTCAACTTTATGAGCCGTGAGGGTTTCATAAAGATTTTTCTCCCTACGAGTCGAGAGGATCTCGCAGGTGTATTTTCTCCTTAGGAATCATGAGGATTCCTAAGTGTGTTTTCTCTTGAGAGTCATAAGGATCTCCCGAGAGAATTTTCTTCCTTACAAGTCGAGAGGACTTGTAAGTGGTTGTTTCCTTTCTTGTCGATGTTTGACTTAGGAGAGTGTGGCCTGTAGAAAATCTACCTTGATCTCTCTACGAGGCAATGATGGCTTGGGAGACAGGGTTATGATCTGTCACCTAAGACTTTTCAACTTTATGAGCCGTGAGGGTCTCATAAAGATTTTTCTCCCTACGAGTCGAGAGGATCTCGCAGGTGTGGTTTCTCCTTAGGAATCGTGAGGAATCCTAAGTGCGTCTTCTCTTGAGAGTCATAGGGATCTCACAAGAGAATTTTCTCCTTACCAGTCGAGAGGACTCGTAAGTGATTGTTGAGTTGACCTGCTCTCGAGTCAAAGCATTGCTTTGACGGGGAGTTCGAGAGTTTACTCTGGCTGTTTCCCACGGAGTCAGGATTGACTTTAGCCGTGTTCTACGGGGCCAGGAGGGGTTGACTTTATCCGCATTTCACGGTGTCAGTGGTCGACTTTATCTGCATTCCACGGTGTCAGGGGTTGACTTTATCCGCATTTCACGGTGTCAGGGGTTGACTTTATCCGCATTTCATGGTGTCAGGGGTTGCTCTGGCCGTTTCCCACTGGGTCATTATTGATTTTAACCGTGTTCTACGGGACCAGGATTCGCTCTGGGCGTTTCCCACAGGGTCAGGATTGACATTAGCCGTGTTCTACGGGACCAGAAGGTGCTCTGGGCATTTCCCACGGGGTCATGATTGACATTAACCGTGTTCTACGGGACAAGGAGGTGCTCTGGGTGTTTCCCACGGGATCAGGATTGACATTAGCCGTGTTCTACGGGACCAGGAGGTGCTCTGGGCGTTTCCCACGGGGTCACGATTGACATTAACCGTGTTCTACAGGACCAGGAGGTGCTCTGGGTGTTTCCCACGGGGTCAGGATTGACATTAGTCATGTTCTACGGGACCAGGAGGTGCTCTGGGCGTTTCCCACGGGGTCAGGATTGATATTTGCCGTGTTCTACGGGACCAGGATTTTCTCTTTCGGTTGTCTGTGAACGGTCGAGGTTTGGAACAAGGACTTTGTCATGGCTCCAAGGTTGATTGTCGCGTCTGAATCCTGCTGGAATGAGGAGGAACGCTTTTGGTGATCTCTAGGCTGTCTGTGAACCGTCGAGACTTGGCTCTTTTTCTGATGGAGCCTGGTGGGAAGGTATGGTTCTCTCTTTGTTTGTGCACTTGGATTTTATACAGGGATCGATGTGATCTCACCTGTAGGGCAAAAAGTTTCCTTTCATTTCATCATTTTTTTTATTTCTTTCCGCGATGCTCTATCATTTTAGCTTTTATATCGCGAAATTCACGATTGCCCAATCATTTCGGCTATTTTTCGCGGTGCCCAATCATTTCGGCTATTTTTTCTTTTTACTCGCTGCTTTTTATTGCGAGTTGCCCAACTATTTCGGCTATTTTGTATGCATATATATATATATATATATACACTTGCTGATTTTGTTGCAATTTGCCCCATCATTTCGGCTATTTCATATGCATTTTTGGCTCGTTGACTTTTCGCCACGAGTATGGGATTTGATACCGATTTAGGCATCAGTATCGCTACAACTGGGATATTGCCAGGAGCAAATCATCATTTGCCTCTATCGATATCGAACAAAGGTGGCTTAGCAAACAGGGTTAGGATCCTGTTGACTAAGGTTTTTTGACTTCATGAGCCGTAAGGGTCTCATAAAGGTATTCCTCCCTACGAGTCGTGAGGATCTCATAAGTGCGTTTTCTCCTTAAGAATCGTGAGGATTCCCAAGTGTGTGTTCTCTTATAAGTCGTAAGGATCTTATAAGAGTGTTTTCTCCTTATAAGTCGAGAGGATTTACAAGGGCTGTCCACTGTGTAAACATATCCTTAGTCACCGGTGGGACTTTCTTAGAGAAATGTTTATTCGTGCCCGTGGATTGTATACAAGGGCCAGTATTGAACCGCTTGTAGGGCAATCTGGGGATTGTGATGGCTTAAGAACAGGTTCAGATCCCTGTAATTTAAGGCTTTTGAATCCTATGAGCCGTGAGGGTCTCAAAAGGGAATTCTCCTTATGAGTCGTGAGGATCACGCAAGTACGTTTTCTCCTTAGGAATCGTGGGGATCCCTAAGTGTGTTGCCCCTTGTGAGTCGTAAGGATCTCACGCAGGTATTTTCTCCTCACAAGATCGAGAGGACCTTGCAAGTGTCTTTTAACAAGATTGCGCCCTTTCGGGTTTTCACAAACTCGTTGGCAGTCCTGCTATTTTTACTCACGGAGCCCTTTCGAGTTTTCATCCGTGACCATTTCGCTTGTGGACGTACCCATTTGTTTTAACACGTCTGCCTGGGGGCGGCGCGGTTTGGTAGTAGTTTAACAACGTTTCGGCCAATAGCCAGTTTTAGGACATAGTGGTCCATCGTTAGTTTAAAGATGTTTCGGTCCGTAGCTAGTTTTAGGACATTGTGGTCCATTGTTAGTTTAGGAACGTTTCGGTCCATCGTTAGTTTAGGGACGTTTCGGTCCGTCGTTAGTTTAGGGACGTTTCGGTCCGTTTGCCGGCTACTACTTATAGAGTTTGGGCTTAAGAAAATAGCGAGCGGACATAGGCGTCATCATCTATGTTGACTTAGGCCGTGACTCGTCAGGCATAGTACTTTTTCAGGAATCGACCGTTTATTGGCCTGAAAGGTCTTTCACCATGCATGTCCATGAGTAGATAGGATCCACCCTGGTAAACTTTGTCTATGATATACGGGCCTTCATAGTTCGGCTCGAATTTCCCCCGCTTAGCACGATTGGGGATCATGGGTCTTTTGACCACTAGCACGAGTTTGCCTTGGCGGAATGTTCTCGGCTTAGTCAATCTCTCGTATGAGCGCGTCATCTTTGCTTTATAAGCCTCCAGCTTTTGTTGCGCCATGAGCCGGGTTTCATCAAGGGCGTCGAGCTCTTCAAGCCGAAGGTGAGTATTTTCTTTGTCTGTTAGCTCATAATGAACCGCCACTCGTAGGGAGGGTAGCTCTATCTCCAAGGGGAGTACCGCTTCAGTGTCGAATACCAATGCATACGGCGTTGTGTTTGTGGCCGTTTTGAATGTTGTTCGATACGCCCAGAGAGCTTCATGCAGTCTCTCATGCCAGTTCCTCTTATTTCTGGACATCGTCTTCTTCACGATCTTCGTCAAGGTCTTGTTGAAAGTCTCAGCTAGACCGTTAGCTCAGGAATTATAGACCGAAGAGTATCTCCAGTCTATGTTGTGCTATTTTGCGAAGCGGCTGATTTTATGGCTTCTATAGGCCGGCCCGTTATCGGAGATAATCCGTCGTAGAGTGCCAAACCTTAGATGACATGTGTCTTGAAAAAATGGAGAATATTCTCCGTCTTCACTTCCTTTAGCGGTACTGCTTCTGCCCATTTGGAGAAGTAATCAGTTGTCGCCAAAATGAATCGATGTCCTCTGGACGATACTGGTTCGATGGGCCCGATTATGTCGGTTCCCCACATTTCGAACGGCCAGCTAGCCACCGTTGAATGTAGTGGATTTGGATGCTGGTGGATAAAGTCCCCGTGAATTTGGCACGAGTGGCACTGCTTCGCCTATTCAAGGAAGTCCTGGATCATCGTGGGCCAGTAGTAGCCCATCCTTTTGATCTTCAGCTTCATCTTTGGCCTGGCTTGATGAGAACCGCAGAGTCCGTCATGAGTTTCTCGGACGACTCTCTTTGCTTCTTCCGGCCCCAGGCATTTTAGCCATAGAGAGTCGAACGATCTCTTGTACAGAGTATCATTGACGAAGGCGAAAGACAGAGCTCGTTTCATGAGCTAATGTCTTGAGGATGCTTCTTCAGGAGTTCGACGGGATTTGAAGTAGTCTATAAAGACTTCTCTCCAATCCTTGACCTTTTCTTGGTCCTCTATCTGTAGGGCTGCTTGCACAGTCGCTTCCTTTTCTTCAAATGACTCCGAAGATATTTCTACCGGTGCAAGAACCCGACGGCTTTGCACGACGATCCTTACGTCATCGAGGTCTTCATCGGCCAGTTCTTTAGCGAGCTTGTCTAACGCATCTGCTTTGGTATTCTCTGCTCGCGGTATGCTTTCCAGGGCGTAGGAAGAGATCTGAGTCAGCAATTGTTGCACTCTCTCACCGTACTTTACCAACTCCGGTTTGCACGTTTGATAGTCGCCATTTACTTGACTAACGACCAGCTGGGAGTCTCCATATATGAGGAGGTTTTCAATTCCCATGCCGACAGCGATCTTAAGACCTGCTATCAAAGCTTCATATTCGGCTTCATTGTTTGTCCTCGGTTCTGTTAAGGAGAAGGCAAAGCACATTATCCCTCCTTGTGGAGTCACGAATATGAGGCCTACCTCAGACTTGATTATGGGGGGGCTGTGCTTTCGCTTCTTCATGGAAGATGCTCCATCGAAGTAGAGTTCCCACTGGGTATCATTCTCTCTTCTCTCCCCATCGATCGTGTCAAACGCGTGCTCGTCAGGCAATCGCAGTTCAAAAGAGAGTCGGCGGGTATCGGATGCTCAGCGAGGATGTCAGCGATGACCTGGCCTCACTGCCTTGAGAGGACGATAAGTTATCGAGAACTCCATCAAGATCATGGCCCATTTAGCGAGTCGTCCCGTTAATATGGCTCTTGACATCAAATATTTGAGAGGATCCACTTTTGATATGAGGTGGACCTCATGCGCCAAAGCGTAGTGTCTGAGCTTCGTTATCGTGAAGATCAACGCCAGGCAGTGTTTTTCAATGGGAGAGTAATTGTTTTCTGCCCCCAGAAGAACTTGACTCAAATAGTAAAGGGCCCTCTCCTTCCCTTGGTCGTTTTCTTATGCCCATAATGCGCCTAGAGAACTCTCAAGGGCGGTTGTATACAGAATGAGAGGCTTTCCCCTGACCGGAGCGGTCATCACCGGTGGATTCTGCAAGTATTGCTTGATTTCGTCCAGTGCGCTTTGGCATTTGCGATCCCAAACGAACGGGGTTCCCTTCTTCATTAGGTGACCGTAAGGACAGCACTTGCCGGACAGATTGGCTATAAATCGCCGGATATACGCGAGCTTTCCTTGGAGAGACCGCAGTTGCTTAAGAGTCCTTGGCGGAGGCATTTCCATGATCGCCTTGATCTTCGACGGGTCTATCTCGATACCTCGATGTCGTACGATGAATCCTAGGAATTTTCCC
The DNA here is from genome assembly GCA_030015575.1 of Agapanthus africanus. Classification (NCBI taxonomy): domain Eukaryota; kingdom Viridiplantae; phylum Streptophyta; class Magnoliopsida; order Asparagales; family Amaryllidaceae; genus Agapanthus; species Agapanthus africanus. The sequence continues at coordinate 10,437,649 of CM057337.1, forward strand.
GAGGAAACTCCGAACGCTCATTTGAGAGGGTTCATCTTCAAGTTGTACTTCCGAAGGCGCTGAAACACGGTCTTCAGATGCTCTAAATGTTCCTCGTATGATTTGCTTTTAACTACGAGGTCGTCAATATAGTATTCGATGATTTCATGTATGAGATCATCGAAAATCTTTGTCATGGCCCTCTGATAGGTGGCACCGGCATTCTTTAGACTGAAAGGCATCACCTTGTAGCAGAATATGCCCAAAGGGGTTCGAAAAGCGGTATGCTTCTGGTCCTCGGGATGCATCTTTATTTAATTGTATCCTGATGAGCCGTCCATGAAGGAGAAGACTTCGTGAGTGGACGTGTTGTCTATCATCAGCTCGGTAACCAATATGGGAAAATCATCTTTCGGGCAAGCTTTGTTGAGGTCCCGAAAGTCCACACAGATGCGCACTGTCCCATTTTTCTTCATCACTGGGACGATGTTGGCAATCCAGTCAGGATACTGAACCTCTTGGATGAAGCCGGAGTCGATTAACTTTTTGACTTCGGCGTTGATGCTCATCTCAAGCTCGAGCCACATTCTTCTCGGCGCTTGTTAGATTGGTTTGACGTCCGGAGAAATCGCCAATTTGTGGACGGCTATTTCTGGATCTAATCCTGGCATCTCGGAATAGTTCCATGCAAAGCGGTCTTTATGCTGCTTGAGCACGTCTTTGAGCGTAACCACCTTTTCTTCAGATAGCAACTAACTGACGAACGTCGGCCGTGGGTCATTTGCCGTTCCCAAGTCGATTTTTCTGAGGTTATCTGCAGTAGTGTGTATCACATCTTCCAGCTCTTTTGGCTCCGGTGGAAACTCTGAGATCACCTCGTCGTCATCGTTTTTGAAGCACCAGAGGAGGTCAGCCATATTCTCATGTACCCCTTCTCCTGACAACGTTATCACGTGACAGGTACGCGATCACTTCCAAGACCGATGTTGGTCTGGTTCTACTCTCGCCGCATACGTGGATTTCGGTTCATGCTTCTGTGGTGGGGTTACCTTCCAACTGCTGGATAAAGCGAACCTGCCTTGCTGATACTGGTCTTCTACCCAGTCTTTGAATGTGAAGCAGTTTTCAAGAAGATGTCCTATCGCTCGGTGATAGGAGCAATAGTCTGGGTGAGAGACCTCGCCTGCTTGCTCAGGGTGCTTGGACCCCAGAAGTGTCATCATCTGATATTTTTTGACAAGATCGAATATCTTCCTTGTCTTGTCTTGGGGAAAAGAATATGCTCGACCCATCTTCTTTATAAGAGACGGATCTCTGCTGCTCAATTCTCGATCGCGTGGCTTCTTAGACCCCCTTTGCCGCTGTCGAACGTCTTTTCCGTTCTTTAGCTTGTTTTTTACCTCTGCGTCAGGTCTTCTGTATGACGGGTTGACAACGAAGGGCATCGTCATTCTCCGTATCCTGCTGAAGGAGGCGCTGCTTCTTGGTTTTCTCGTAAATGGCCATTTCGCGGTTATGGTCATCCCGGACTTTTTGACCCGCTTTCCTTATAAGCTTGTCCATCTGTTCTTCGAACGACAGACTTGGCATTTTCATGGCGGGACCTCATTTTGGTTCAGGGTTAGCATCTTCTCACAGAGCATCTCCTTCTTCATCGAAGTTATGTATGACATAGCAGCCATGGAATCTGTAACAACCGAGCCCAATTCTACAAATTTCAGTTATCGTATATATGGTGTGTGGTATTTATTTCATTTGTCTTGCTTGACTGTTGCTAGTTATACATTTACCCTGACATTTCATATTTCTGCATATAACAATTTAAGTCATTTAAAAATAATTTAAAATACTTGTCATGGCCTGCTCGGCACCCCTAATCCTGTGGTAGCGTCCTTGCATTGTGTTTTCGTCCCGTTCAGCGAACGGACGTGTTTGGACGTCTACGCGCACGTGCGTGCGTCCGTTCTTGGGGGTATGCTTTTTAATTATAAAATACTTCATTTTAAATTTTGGAACCCGCCAATAATTTCATATTTCAAATTCAAATTTTTGGACTCAACCCGGGCGCAATTCTGAAATATTTTGCAATTACGCCAAATCCTATTTTCTAATAAAATTTAACCGGCCAAAATATATTCTCAGCCTTTTCTTTTAGCCAACGATATTTCTTTAAATCCTAAAATCTTTTATTAATTTTTCCCCTAAACAAATCAACACCTGAAAATCTTTTAAAATTTTTAATACCTAAACAACCTGAACTCCCCAGCCAATCAAAACGTTTCCTTCAACCCCGGGCCCCATGAGACTCCCTTCCCTTTCTCTTTCTCTCATTTTTCTCTTTCTCTCTCTCTCTTTTCCCCGCGAGCCAATCGCCTTCTTTCTTTTCTCTGGTGGTCCCCACGAGATCTCTTTCTCTCCCCTTTCTCCCCCCTTTCTCCTTCTCTCTCTTCCCCCACGAGATCTCTTTCTCTCTCCCTTCACTTTCTCTCTCCTCTCGCGCCCCCTCTCTCTCCTCTCGCGATTACTGTGCGCTCCTCGAGTCGCGTCACCGCCCTGGGTATCCCGTCACCTCCCTCTTCTAATTCTTCTCCTCCTGCTTCTTCTCTTCTTCTTTAAAAACCCATACGACCACGAGAACTTGGAAAACCTACTGCCCTCCTCAAACCCTAACCCTAATTTCCATTGCCTTCTCAATCTCTCCCCTCCTCGTCACCATTCCCTCTTCTCCTTCCTCCTTCTTTCTTCTCCTTCTCCCTCTCCCGAGACCTTGCACACCCACTGAGCCCAGGAACCCACTGCGACCAGGAACCCAGCATTGCCTTCCATCGCCGCCGACTCCCCTTCTCGTCGTCACCATCTCACTCTCCCTTTGTTCTTGCTCTCTGATCTTTCCCCGAGCACTTAACCCTGCAACCCTAGCCCGAATCATCCCTGCAGCGTGGACCCTGTCACCTTGCCATTGATCTCGTCGGCGATCCCTTGCCGACGACTCCCCACCTTGGCATCCGCAGACGTCTCCCAAACCCCAGTAAGCATTTCTTCTCTATCTCATCCTTCTCTTCTTCTCCTACCTATGATTTTCTATTAAGATTTTCTTGCTGTGTTTTGAGAAGCCTCTGGTGATCGTCGGAGCTCCGTCGATCTCATCACCGTGGTCTCACCGTCGCCGTTAGCATCCCTCTACAGCCAGTAAGCTATCCCTCCTTCACTTTCTCCTTCTCCTTGTCCTGTTCTCTTCTTTTCTATTTCTGCATCTATTTTTCTAGCTTATGTGTTTACTGTTTTTGGGTTCGCCGGAATCCGGCCGTGCCGACGACGATTCCCGACGATCCAGCGAGGAACTCTGACCCGTGTGGTCCCACTGTTTGTCGATCGGACTTATTCCGTGCACCGTGCGCGCGTCGCGACTTTTCCCCGCTGACGCGTAACGTTCCGTTTTCCGTTTCGCGACCCGTCGAGGCAAGTGAAACTTACTACATGCTATTTTAAACTATTCATATACTAAATTGTTTATTTCCCGTTAAATCTCTAAATAGAATTGATAGAAATGGATTTCAAGATTAACCGTATAAAGTTCCGTTACACATTTTATAATTCTGAACTTGAAGCTTAATCTTGCATCTGATTATTTATAACTAACAATCACCTATACATGATAGATCACATTTGTTTATTGCTAGGATACCCTTTTATCCAGTTTAGCCTATCAGACATCCATGTGCAACTTAAACCGGTCTAATTACAACTGCATCCATTAAACAGATTATACATGTCGTCGCATCCATATTTATTAGCCTGTTTTTCTGCATTCACATCTATCATACAGTATTCACATAATGCTGACACTGTCTGTTAAACACAACTGATAACTGTACAGCCAATTAATTAAATCTGCTTTATTGCTTAACTTATTGCTTAGATCGTGTTGTCGATAACCATACTTGATTATTATAACCATGATTATACTAGTTGATTATGAGCACCCACATGATATATAGTATACCCTGACATGACTTGCTACACATATTACCTGACCCGACATGGTACCGTACACTACTTGACTCGACCTGATGTACCATGGCTTGACTCGTTACTTGATCTCATGTCTAATGCCAACAAACCTGACATGTAGTCCTCACGGACCGTTCCTATTATCTATCCAGACAAACCTGCTCTTACCTGATCCTGTGTTGGCATTAGTTCTTGATTACTGAATACCTGACTTGACATACACAACTTGGGGGTATGGGGAAATCAATGATGAAACCTTACTTGTAACTCGACAGTGTACTACCTTTACTGATCAGTTTTAGAGGCTAGGCCAGCCTTGGGATGCTGCTGCTGACATCATTCATCTGTACATATTTCCTGTTTTAGTGCCTAGCGGCATGTCTCAGATTCAACCCGAGAATCTTGACCGTGGTCCCGAGTATGCACGGGATACTATTGAGTTACATCGATGATTCATCAAATTGATTTCAAGGACTTTAGAGTAGAAACCCCAATGGAACAATTTAGTTTACTCACTGCACACTACCCTGCACTGCCTGATTTATATTACTGTTATCCCTGCTTTTCATTCATGTTTATATTTGCATTGCATGTTACACTGTTCATATTTTATTACCTGATGACATGACGCGCTGACGTCTGGGTTTTGCATGGCCCAGATTCCGTACCTTTGCTGTAGTCCGAGCAGGAGTACTTCAGCCAGCAAGCTGAGCTGTGAGGTGTCAGCAGTAGTTAGTTCTTTTATTTCCTGCATTTTATTCCTGATGTGAGCCCGTATTATGGGACATACATTTCAGTTATTTTGTATTGGATCTTTTGCTTCCGCACTTTTATTATTCTTGACTCATGTTATCTTGGCTTATGGACATGTTTTAGACGGTTTTATTTTGTTCTTGATATCTCTACAGCCGTAATGTGACTGTGGATGGATACTTCCTACCCACAGGTAGCATGGTTGGCTATGTCATGTGCCCAATTTAGCGTACTCTGGGGAGCGGGGCGTGACAGAATTGCTCCTGTTTCTTGGATCGGATATATCCAAGCCCGATCGCTTCCATTCTCCCGTTGGGCGATTTTTGCTGAGTTCCGGGGACGTTCCAGATCCTGTTGTAGAACTGAGCTTGTCGAGCAGTCTGTTTGAAGGGTACGCCTTGGCGCCTCAACAGCCTTTTTAATCCTTCTGTGTAGTATCTGGGCAGACGGATGGGCTGGAGCCTGTCAAGCGTAGAATCGACACCATGCCAAATTTTCTTCTCCACTTTGGTTTCCGTGGATTGATAAAATAGGATCGTCTTTTCATCTTTTCGCCTGGGAGGGACGTAGAACGTCTGCAGTTCTTGCACACTGTAGGTATCAAGTGCGTCGAGCTCTTTGTAGTGCTCTTGCGGAACCATGGCGATTTGCAAACTCCGATCATCGCCAGCGAAGGCTTGTATTGACGGCTGAACAGAAAATACTGCATTGACCCCATCTTCCGAGTCGCTGCCGAAGACAAGCATAGGGGTGGACGGTCCCGGCTTGTTGCATTGGGGCGGCCCTGAATAAATTATTTCTTCCTCCTCCTCGGTATTGCTCTCGAAGACCGGAATAATGGTGATAGCCTTGTTCTACGGTTTATGGCATCTTTCTGTGTCTTCGAAATATGGTAAGAAATATTTTGCATCTTCGTACTTTCGAACTTCATTCATGGAGTATGGGTTCAACTCCCCTGTCACGGCATACTCGAGACCATCCTTGAAATACTTCATACACTGATGTTTTGTAGAAGGGATAACCAAGGCCTGCCAAGTAAAGCATTGTAGCATGTCTTGGCATCAATGACGTGAAATTTAATGTCCGTGACGAGCAGCCTAAAGCGTAACGTCAGTATCACAGATCCGAGCGTCCTTGATGACCGGGAGTCAAACCCGGAGATAGTGATCTTATCCCGAGCGAGGCGTTGAACGCTCATGCAGATTTCCTTCAACACTCTTACATTGAGGAGGATGACGGAGGACTCATTGTCAACCAGGATTTTACCTATCTTGATATCATGACAGTATCCGGAGACATAAATGGGACGGTTATGCTCGCACGTCCCGAGGAGGAGGTCTTCATCGCCGAAAGTGATATCGTCCATGTGCACTTCTTCCAGCTCATCCTTCATCTTTTCTTCGGCTAGGAAAACTTGAAATTGGTTAGGCTCTTGTAATGCCTTGATCAAAGAATCTATCGCCGCCTTAGATAGTAGAAGGGCGTCGAGAATGCTTAGCTATGAGGGGATTTTCCTCAGGTGTGCCAGAACGTTGTAATCCACCTTGTTTTTCTTGAGCGGGTCCTTGACTGCCAGCTCTTCGATGACTCGATCATCGAGGACGATATCCTCAAGAACATTTTCTTTCCCCTTATCCTTTTTGTTCGATCCCTTATTTGTGGGTCCGGGATTCTTTTCAGGTAATGTGCGGTTGCGCAGCTAAATGTTATCGCAGCTCTTCGGTTCTTCCTCTTTTCCTGGGGTGGATTCTTTGAAGTGAGGGCCGAGTGTCATTTCTTCTTCAGAATCTCTCCCGAAGGTAAGAACTTGCGATCCCTTGTTATCAACCATGTGACAGTTGCCGGCAGCTCTTCCTCGTTCTTCTGTCACATTTTTCCGCTGTCGACGAGCTTCACGCTTCATCCTCTTAAAGTGATGCCTGTGAGCGACATACCCTTGCCACCAATTTTTAAAAGCGTTGCATTCTTCAGTAGGGTGCGCAATCCTTCGATGATATAAACAGTAATTAGGATGCACATCCTCTTCATTAAGGTGTGTCTCATCAGAAGTGTTTCCTTCGGAGGGTGGCAGCTTCATTCCCATCGATATGGTTTTGGCAAACCTTTTACTTGTCTTGAACCTGCTTTTATTGGCGGAGGATGTGCTTTGATCTGGTAGTAGTGTTTTAACCCTCTCTTCCAGTCGTCGACGTTTGGCTTTTCCAAATATGACCGCTTCGCGCTCTCAATCATCCTTGCTTTTCAGAAGAGCTTCGTTCAGGAATGCATCAATCATCTCGTCTGACGGTCCTAGGAGCTCCGATTCGGAATCTGCCCTCAGTTTCTTTGCGTCAGGAGCTTCTTCACCAGTTATTAACGAGTGAGAGATCACATGGTAGCTTGCTACATAATCGTCAGGTTCATCCGACGAGTCTTCTCCATTGTCATCATCTCCGTCCTCAAGGACGTGGCTGAGAAATTCTTGGAGTGTGACTAGGGTCCGCGCCTTCTGGTTATATTCTTCCAGCGCGTCAATATGTTTTTGCAGGTCCGTGCGCTTGTCATCAGGCTTCACGGGCTTTTTGGTCTTTTTCTTCTTCTTCGAAGACTTTGACGGCTGGGTGTGGGCGCTTTGACTATCACCACCAATCTTTGGAGTTGGGCACGGCTTCAGCATTCCCTTGATGTCTTCGGGTTCCAGCGGACTTTTCCATTTTATCGCCGGGCATGTTTGGAGATCCTTCAGCATTCTTTTCATTTTGGTTGAAAGAACGATCTCCCATGGAGCTTCTTCTATAAAACAGCATGACGCCCCCTGTGTGTCCGCCTTTTTGAGAGCGTGCGGCTGGGGCGGGTTTACTTTCCAATTGTTGGACAGTGCGAATTTTCCCTGTTGGTATTGGTTCTCAATCCACCCTTTGAAGACGAAACAATCTTTGATTGAATGGCCTATTGCTTGGTGATAGGGGCAATAATTGGGATTATTAGCCTCGTCGGGTTGTAATAGGCGTTTTGGATCTGGCAAGTTGATGAGCCTGTTGCGCACCGCCAGCTCGAACAATCTTCTTATTTTGTCACAGGGAAACGAATAAGGACGCTTCATTTTCTCATTAAAGAATCGCCGTTTCTCGTCTTGGCGATCAGTTAGTTTCAGACCACTGGGCTGCTATTGAGCATTGGCGACGAAGGTTGCTTTCCCTTTCCTCTTTTCATTTCGAGATTCCAGCTTTGAAGGAGATGTTCTGTGACCCATCTGATCTATTTGGGCCAGCTTGTCAATCAAGGCCTGGAAAGTAGTTGGCTTGAAGAACGTCATGAATTATGAAATGGTCGCCTGAGGGTCGAGGGTCCCTAAGAACATGCCTACCGCAGGTGCTTCTTCGATGCGCTGCTCGCACTTCGACCACAGATTCCGCCACCGTATCGCATACTGCACCCATGTTTCGCCTGGCTTCACTCTGGCGTTAATTAACACGGTGATCGGGGTGCGCTCGCTAGCGCTGGAGAAACGTTGGGTAAACAACAATTCCATCTCCGTAAAAGTTTTGACGGAGTCATTGGAAAGCTCTGAGTACCATTCGAAAGCTGTCTCCGCTAAGCTGCCGATGAATTGGCGAAGCAGTAGCTTATCATCCCCTCCAGTGTTGCCGCAGAGAGCCCTGAACTGAGCGACATGTTGATGGGGATTGCTTGTCCCTTTATACACATGGAATTTAGGAATTGTGTATCCTGGCGGGTACTTTATCTGATCGTACCATCCTGGATATGGTCGCCCAGTTCTGATGACTTGGCCAGTTGCTTCATTCGCTTGATGAGCCCGTATTTACTGAGCTATATAATCATCGAGCGTGGCTTTAGAGATGGTCTCCTCCTTGGTTGCTGACAGAGCCGGCAGAGGATTTGATGTCTCTCCTCTATCATCTTCAATTATTACTGGAGGATCTTCAGCTGGAGGGTCCGGCTGAATCTTCAGGGCCACCATATCTTAGAATAAAAGGGCCATTTGTTTTATTTTGGCCGCTTGTTCCGCAGCCTCTTTGTCCTTCTTTTCAAGCATTCTCCGAAGGAATTCAGCATCAGTTTCCTGCACATGACGTTGCTCCAAGGATGTCTCCGGGCTTGCTCTTGGTCCCGTGAGTGCGGCCATAGCTGTTAGCATCTCTTGGAGCTTTTGTTGTTGCTGCTCCTGAGCCTTACCCACTGATTGCGTAAGCGGTCGATGACCTGTGGAGATATGGCTATCCTTTTTTCCGGATGCCATATAGACAGTATGCACCACCATGCCCCCAAACTTAGGGCATTTAGGCTCAGTGCCCTTGACATTTGTCGCAGACACGGGGATTTTCTCCGGCCTTCTCCTCTTGTGGGCGGTCGAAGTTGAGGGAGCCGTTGCAGCGGGTACCCAAACAGATATACCTTCTATGGATTGACAGGTTGTCCTCTTCTCGCCGCACTTTCATCTTTTCCTGTCGGCGGGAGTAGTCTTGATCAACCACCGAGTCTTGGACTTGACGCCAGACTTTGTAAATTTTAGAGGACAGCCGCTGAGGGGGCTGTTCGAGCTTCGCCTTTGTGGCATTCTCTACAGGCGGAGGAGACCTTTTCAGAACAGCAGTCGGAGAGTTCTTGCGGACCCTCCTAAGTGGTTCAAAGCTGTTCCCAGTTGGAACAGCAGCATCGACTTCTACCATTGGAGCTGGCGGAGTCAATCCAGAAGAGGAATTGCCCCCAGCTTTCCTCACTTGGCGCCAGTGGCGACGTCGAGCACGTCGTGCGGTCGAGATCACCTCCGCTGTTGGATGAGCTTCCTCTTACCCCTTACTTTGAGGGGATATTGTTATTAGTGCTAACCTGTCAAAGGCTGACGTCCGTTGAGAAGGGATAATCAGTCTTGCAAAGGCCGATTTTCGAATAGGGGAAACAACCTTTATGACTTTGCCTGGAATAGGAGCTGAAACGGCCGGTCTTGTGAAGACCGACCCCTTAGCAGGAGAAATCGCCTTGGTGATTTCAGGAGTAGGAATGGCTAACCGCTTAGGGATAACACCTTCAGGAATTGCAGGCTTTTTTATGGGCCCATCTGAGCTTCGGCCCAATCTGTTGAAAACTGAGGTAGTGGACTTGGACGACCCATTGAGAGGGGCCGCAGTAGTTGCAAGCCGATCAGAAACCGACTTATTCGGAGCTTTTTGTGATGGTACAGGAGCGCTGAAGCTTGTTGGCGGGATCATGGTCCCGAAGAATAGCCCAGTGGTGGCTTGGGTCATGTTCAATTGATAAAACTGCACATTTGTATTACATTTTTCCTACCATTTTCATATTAAAAAAGGACTTTATTATAATATATTATACATATGAGGGCTTATGTGTAAAAACATTATTTTCCATGTGTTAATATATTTTAATTATCATTTGGTAGGAAAATGTATGCAAATAAATCTATTGACCAAATCCTAGTAGAACTAAGCCTACTAAATATTATTTAAGATTATTGTGCAGAATTTTTCAAGTTGTTATGCAGAATTTATCAAGCAAATCAAGTTGTTGAAGAAAACTTGCCAAATTAAGAAGCAAAACTTGGAGACCAAGTCTGGAAGCAACCGAGAGAAGATTTCTGAATTATGAAGGTGCCTAGGATTGCCACATGTCACAATCACAAAGCCCAAGAAAACTCATCAAGAGATCTCCACCTTTGGTCGCGGAACCGCGGCCAAACCCCCCTGTTGGCCGCGGATCCTCGGCAATCTAGAGAGATCTTTTGCTACAATTTTGGGAGATCAATCACTGCTGAATTTTACCAAGTTTCCAACTTAAAGATTCTGGCTTTGCACTATAAAAAGGCACCGAGAGCCTCTTGGAAAAGCTATCAAGCCGAAGAGATCACGAAGCTCCAGACGCTCACGCATCCAGGCTGATCATCAACGGTTCATCTACCTCCTTAGAAGAGATCGAGAAGCAAACTAGGTTTTTGTAATCATTTTCTAAGGAATCAAAGTGTACTTGATATTGTTGATTAATAAAGGTATCTTTCTTCTTCTTATTCTATTTCTTCGTAGTTTAATGATGCAATTTCTTTCCATCTCTTTTTCTCCCAACATGCGCGAGTAATTCTCCGCTTGTTAGGGTTCGTAGGATTAGGGTAGGCTAATGGACGATGAAAATAACTAAACCCTTTTTAAATCCTATAAAGTTTAGGAACTTTATCAAAAGAATCATTAACATCCTAATCGGGCGCGCTAGCAATTCTTTGCTAGATCCGACAGCGATTAGAGATTAGATTAATGATTGTTTTGGTAAAGGCTAGATATGAACGGAGTTCCGTGTCGAGATAAGGGTTAAGAGTGGGATTCCTTTTCCCTCCAGAAACCCTAATCTACACGCATCACCGTCGTTCTAGTTCTAAATCTATTAATGGATAAAAAGGGTAACTTTTAATTAATCGTCCATAACTACTAAATCCTAACGAACCCTACAAGCCCTCTTATTATATTAATTACATCTTTAAAATAATCTAGATCTATATTTTACATTCTTGTTTAACGTAGATCTAGAAACCATTCTATAAAATTATTTATCCCTCCTCTCTTTCTCAACACATCTAAAGTAAAAGTAAAAGGTTCCACGTTTCCCTGAGGACGACCCGTACTCATCTCGGTCTAGCTACACGCGATACCGTTCTGATTGCGGTTAACTACAAACATACACCTTTTCGTACCAATCAAATGGCGCCGTTGCCGGGGAAACCCTAATCTACACGCATCACCGTCGTTCTAGTTTTAAATCTATTAATGGATAAAAGGGTAACTTTTAATTAATCGTCCATAACTACTAAATCCTAACGAACCCTACAAGCCCTCTTATTATATTATCTACATCTCTAAAATAATCTAGATCTATATTTTATATTCTTGTTTAACGTAGATCTAGAAACCATTCTATAAAATTTCTTTATCCCTCCTCTCTTTCTCAACACATCTAAAGTAAAAGTAAAAGGTTCCACGTTTCCCAAAGGACGACCCGTACTCATCTCGGTCTAGCTACACGCGACACCGTTATTGATTGCGGTTCACTACTACACACACTCTTTCGAATCAATCAAATGGCGCCGTTGCCGGGGATACGTGCGTAATTTTTTATTTTTACTATTTGTGTTGAATTCTTAGACGAGTCATATCATTATTAACACAAAACTGCAAATTGCATATTTAACGATTTGTGCGTGAATTTTTGCAAGGAAATCTGGAGACACGGAATTAAGGGGAACAGGAAACAGAGACATTTTTAGAGATCCAGAGGAGCACAGAAGGCTATACAAAAATTTTCATCAAGTGATCCCTCTGCCACGCGGCGGAACCGCGGCAGGATAAAAGAGTTAGGGCCACATAATTCTCTGGTATCTTTCTTAACTCCTTCTCTCTCTCCTCAAATCCAATAAAATCTATTTTCTGCAGGATTCTTTGCAAAATTGCGCCGCTAAAAAATCTTTTTGCAAAAGTTTTGTGATTGGTTTTGTTTTGCATATTTAATACGGACTTTAAGGGGTAAAGACCAAATCAAGATTAGGTGGGGATTTCATCACCCTTCCTAAGCCCCACAAATCACAAACTGAGCATATAGATCAACCCTTCATTAATTTAAAAAATATCTAGACTAGACTCTAAGGACTGTCGCGCTCAATAAGGACAGAGGAAGGTCGTGGGTAATCTATCGTTTATCCGCATTACTTTTGTAGTGCCTAGGCAAGTGTGACAAAGGCTAGTGGTTTTTAATTAGGCCCACTACCGTGGTTCCTTCCCACTTACCTGGCATTTATCTGGCTACAAGAGTAGTACGGAGGCGGTGGAGGATTGATCCTGCAGCTTGTCCTTTAGAAGTCTAGGAGCGGTCTAGAGACTGGACCTAGGTGACCTTAGTTCTAGGGTTGCTTGTGCATCTTAGGGTGATTTGTCTTGAGTCCCACATTTTTCAAAACAAGCCAATTTTAAATCACACACACGCTGCCACTTGCACTAAACCCGCTTAGTGCATGCTCGGCTGGACACGGGATCCTAGTGCCCATCATGTCCGCATTCCTGCTATCGACGCCGAAGTCGGTACTTCTTCATCTTCTTTTCCCCCACCACAACCACATCGACCGAGATGGACAGCACCACATCTAATTATAACACCACGCTGCCACCGCCCGTAGGTGAGCAGAATCCACCGCGCATCTCTCTCCAAGAGAGATGCTATCCTATTCGTGGTCCCCTTCCTACTTGTCTATCTCTTCCATCACCTAACGGGGATAATTTCGAAATTAAACCCCACTACATCAATCTGCTGCCCAAATTTCACGGGCTTGAGTCGGAAGACGCGTACGTTTTCATCACCAAATTCGAAAAAGTATGCGCAATGATGGGTACTTCATAATTAACTTTAGATGCTATGCGCTTACGTCTTCTCCCATTCACATTGTGCGACTTGGCAGAAAAATGGCTTTACAATACTGCCGCACACTCTATCACTAATTGGGACGAATTCGTCATAGCATTTCTTAAGAAGTTTTACCCAAACCATAAGATTGCCCACATTAGGAGCGAGATCAACCAGTTCACCCAGCTTCCCAATGAACCATTTTGGAAGTGCTTTGAACGTTTCAAGGATCTGCTTGTCCAATGCCCCCATCACGGAATACAAAGATAGGATTTATGTCGGATTATATATGAGGGTATTAATCCAGCGACAAAGCAGATGCTTGAAACAATGTGTCAATGCAATTTTATGTCTAAAGATGACGGTGAAGCATGGAAATATCTGGAAGACCTTGCTGAACACACGTTGCAGTGGGAAAGCGTAAGACCACCTTCAACTAAGGGAGGTATTCACCAGCTTGATGTTTCTATCGCAGTAAAACCCGAAATGGCAGCGATACAGAAGAAACTCGATGCTATTGAAAACAAATTTTCATCATTCTCCCTAAATCAGGTCACGCTTCCTAAGACCGTCTGTGGTTGCTGTTCGGATCCTTCACACTTAACGGAAGAATGTCCTATGAATGCATCGTTTCAAGCTAATGCTGCTTTTCAGCAGCGACCTAGAAACGACCCTTATTCTTCCTCGTACAATCAAGGATGGAGGAATCATCCTAACTTTGCTTGGAATCAAAACCAACAAAGCAATTATCAAAGACCTCCTCCACAACAATCACAACCACAAAATCAGCCCCCCTTTCAATCACAAAATTTCCAAAATCCGGCCAATACTTCTACACCACAAATGGCCGGTACTGATAACTCTTCACTCGCACAAACTTTGGATATGTTCATGAAACAATCCATGAAATTGTCGGCTGAGATGACGTCTTCTATTGATACCCTAACGAAAAACTCCGCCTCCCATGGTGAGAGTATTAAATCAATAGAAAACCAAATCGCACAATTAAACGCCGCAATGAGTGCAAGAGAGAAAGGGAAACTCCCATCTCAACCCATACCTAATCCTGGCCATTCACAAAATCATAATGTGAATGCCGTTACTACGTTGAGATCGAGGAGAGAGCTGAATAACCGAGTGGGTGAGCAGTTTGATGTTAGTGACACATTTGATACCCCAGCTTCTTCTTCTTCCCCTAATTCGTCTAGTCTCCCACCTTCACCCGAGCCTATTCTCTGTTTTCCCCAAGTCTCGAACCCTTCGCCCATTTCACCAAATCTATCTAAGTCGATTCCCACTCCAGTTTTGGGATCGAATCCGTCCCCACAATCCTCTCCACTGTTGGACCAAACCCTTATTGATAAAGCACCTTATCTAAACAGGTTAAGGAGCAACAGACCAAGTCCACAAATGGAGAAGATTGTGGAAATTTTTAAGCAAGTTAACATAAACATTCCTCTCCTAGATGCTATTCAACAAGTTCCTCATATGCGAAAATCCTAAAGGACTTGTGCACTAGGAAGAGAAAAGTTCAAGTACCTAAAAAAGTTTTCCTTACGAGTAATGTGAGCACTGCTTTTACACAACAACTACCCAAGAAACGAAAGGACCCCGGAAGTCCTACAATTTCTATTTCCATTGGGGGTGAAAATATTAATCGTGCTCTACTCGATCTAGGTGCTAGTGTTAACTTGCTTCCGTATTCTGTTTATGAGCAATTAGGGATCGGAGAGTTAAAACCTGCGCATTGCACTCTTCAGATGGCCGATCGATCTATCACCCAACCTAGGGGTGAGCTAGAGGATGTGTTAATCAAAGTCGGGGAATTCATATTCCCTGTGTACTTTATCGTCATAGATACACAATCTGTGGCAAACCCACGCAATCAAATCCCGGTGATACTCGGTCGACCCTTTTTGGCCACTTCCAACGCAGTAATCAATTGTAGAAACGGCTCTATGACCCTATCCTTTGGAAAGAAATCAATTGAGCTTAACATTTACAAGTTGGGAAGTGAACCCTCCGAACCCTATACTCATGTGTGTTCTGTCGAATTAATGGATGTCGACAGCAGCGAATTTGATCAACCTCATAATTCTGACTCTTTTCATATGTCGTTATTTGACACGGACTCTTCCACCGAGTTGTCCGGGTCAACATCTAACGCTGATGAGGAACTTTTTATAAAGTCTGACGATCACCCCAATTTTTCTGATGACATTATTCTTCGGGGTATCGATGAAAGCTATGAGGAAATTTTCGCTAATGAACTCGCATTTTTACAAGACACGGGTGTTGAGATGAATCAACTCCAAGATGAAGAAATTGAACCTCCACCCCTTCTTTTGGACAATCATGATAATGCGAGTAATCCATCATCACTATCACCGTGTCGTCTCTCCAAATGGAGACGCAATACTTTTCCATTACACCTCTTGTCACCTCCCCACTTCTTCACGTCAATAGGTGACATGTTCTTCCACCAACCTTGGTGCTTCATCGATAAAATTTTTGAATGGTTGGTGTTGACCTTCGGTCTTTGCAAAACTTGGTATTGACCAATAACCTCGATCCCCTCGTGTGATTTTAAAAGATTAAAATTGTTTAACTCAAGTTTGGGGGGGTGGTATATTTTGGCTCTTGAAAGAAAATGATTTTTACAAAATTGTGAGCTTAAAATAAGTTTGGGGGAGGATTTTCACTTCCATCTATTCTTGCCCCCATTAATAATTTCCTCCCAAGTCTACAGGTTTTTGAACTTAACGGATGACATCAGTGAGGACACTGCTGTAAACAGGTTTGGGGGAGGTTTGTGCTTATTTACACATCAATTTGCATCATATTTTGCATAAGCACAACATTTTCAAAAATTTTAAAAAAAATTTTCTTTTATAACAAAAAAGTAGAAAGTGAAAAATTACATCCAAAAGATAGGAATAGTTTAAGAAAACCAAGAAAATTAGAAGTTTTCTTAAACGAACTAGTAATAAGTAGTTATGAGCTGTTATCCCAAGGGTTAGTAAAATGAAGGAAGTCACTAATCTGAGGATAAAAATAAGTCTGAAAAATAGTTTCTATTCTGAAAGCCAAACATTTGAATGTTGATACCCTACTATATGCACTTACACACTTCTTGAAACTCGGGATAGTAGAGGATACCTTGAAATGCTCTTGTCTAAAAGCCAAAGTATGAAGGAAATGAAAAAAAATGAATGAAGAAAATATAAAAATGGTGAAAAGAAAAAAAATGAACACTGGTTTTGTATCACCAAGGCAGCAATAAAAAATATAGCGAGGGTGCCTCTTCACCTAGTGCCCTAAGGCCAACTGGTCTGGGAGTCACTGCTAAGCCTTAGGTGGTGCAAGACGAGAAAAATATTATCACCTAATCAGCAAGCACATGAGTAATCGGTCGGTTAGTACCTCAAGAAGTATTAACGGTCGCATGAAAATGTGTGAGCAAATCTAAATATTCATAAAATTAAAAAGTACTGAGGCAGATGGACAAGAGTATGATAGCTTGAATTGAATTCTCCGAGTGTAGGGATGTTCTTTACACACACGTGGGGTTATATGATCAATGTTTGGATGAAAGGTAGGAATGAAGAATAAAGACGATGTTTTATTGAGGGATGATGTGATTTCTAACATTTTTTCATGACTATTAAGATATGGCTCATGATAACTGAAAAGCTAGTATAGTTGGAAACTCTTATTTTCAAAGTCTTTCTTTTATGGTTCTTATCTTTATATGTAAATTTCACTATCTTTCTTTTGTTATAGGATTTTGTGGGTGTAATCCGCTGAAAACCCTCAGGAGACAACACTCCTCCTACTAGGGACACCTAGAGATTTAACGGCTTGTTGCACGTGCTCAGTGCAATCGCGTCTGCCTACGAAAGTGTGCTTAGTTTTCTCCTTTCTTTTTTCTCCTCTTTAATAAACTAGTTTGCTCGGGACGATCAAAGATAAGTTTGGGGGTATTTGTTCAATTGATAAAACTGCACATTTGTATTACATTTTTCCTACCATTTTCATATTAAAAAAGGACTTTATTATAATATATTATACATATGAGGGCTTATGTGTAAAAACATTATTTTCCATGTGTTAATATATTTTAATTATCATTTGGTAGGAAAATATATGCAAATAAATCTATTGACCAAATCCTAGTAGAACTAAGCCTACTAAATATTATTTGAGATTATTGTGCAGAATTTTTCAAGTTGTTATGCAGAATTTATCAAGCAAATCAAGTTGTTGAAGAAAACTTGCCAAATTAAGAAGCAAAACTTGGAGACCAAGTCTGGAAGCAACCGAGAGAAGATTTCTGAATTATGAAGGTGCCTAAGATTGCCACATGTCACAATCACAAAGCCCAAGAAAACTCATCAAGAGATCTCCACCTTTGGTCGCGGAACCGCGGCCAAACCCCCCTGTTGGCCGCGGATCCTCGGCAATCTAGAGAGATCTTTTGCTACAATTTTGGGAGATCAATCACTGCTGAATTTTACCAAGTTTCCAACCTAAAGATTCTGTCTTTGCACTATAAAAAGGCACCGAGAGCCTCTTGGAAAAGTTATCAAGCCGAAGAGATCACGAAGCTCCAGACGCTCACGCATCCAGGCTGATCATCGACTGTTAGACTACCTCCTTAGGAAAGATCGAGAAGCAACTAGTTTGTAATCATTTTCTACGGATTAAAGTGTAGTTTGTTCAAGTCGATTAATAAAGGTGGTTATTTTATTTAATTGTCTTTGCATTTTACATTATGTTTTCCCTCTCTCTCTTTTCATCTTCTTCTCCCAACATGCGCGAGTAATTCTCCGCTTGTTAGGGTTCGTAGGATTAGGGTAGGCTAATGGAGGATGAAAATAATTAAACCCTTTTTAAGTCCTATAAAGTTTAGGAACTTTATCAAAAGAATAATTAACATCCTAATCGGGCGCGCTAATAATTCTTTACTAGTTCCGACCGCGATTAGAGATTAGATTAATGATTGTTTTGGTAAAGGCTAGATATGAACGGAGTTCCGTGTCGAGATAAGGGTTAAGAGTGGGATTCCTTTTCCCTCCAGAAACCCTAATCTACACGCATCACCGTCGTTCTAGTTTTAAATCTATTAATGGATAAAAAGGGTAACTTTTAATTAATCGTCCATAACTACTAAATCCTAACGAACCCTACAAGCCCTCTTATTATATTATCTACATCTCTAAAATAATCTAGGTCTATATTTTACATTCTTGTTTAACGTAGATCTAGAAACCATTCTATAAAATTTCTTTATCCCTCCTCTCTTTCTCAACACATCTAAAGTAAGAGTAAAAGGTTCCACGTTTCCCAGAGGACGACCCGTACTCATCTCGGTCTAGCTACACGCGACACCGTTATTGATTGCGGTTAACTACTACACACACTCTTTCGAATCAATCAGGTCACTTGTTCCACCGGCATTGTGAAAAGAGAGGCCGCTTGGGGCCCGTTGGTTACTCTTCCATATGAAGCGGAACGGGAGTTGTTGTTGCAGCTGGAGCAGTTAGAGGCCATTGATATTCTTTTTTCTGCACGGGAGCAAAACCAAATCTTAGTACCTCGAACCCAAGGGCAACCATATTAAACCGCGATAGTTCACGAACACGACGCACGAAATGTGGAGTCGAAAGAGGAAAAGGTCCTACCGGGCGTGCCAGAATCTGTTCTCCACCGAACACAGAGACGCAACCGCGTAGGTCCTGTCTTGCCTGAATTTGGGGGCAGATGCTATTTGGTTTTATCTGTCCACCTCTCCGAAGATGCCAAGTTGATTTATGGCACCATGTATCGGAGGTTTAGACAGATGCGGCCGATGTAGCAGACATCGTCAGATTCCTCCTCATTTGAGGGGGTTTTGATTTGGGGACGCTCTTCCCTGCAGGCGCAAGCCCCTGCAGTTAATTACGCTACCGCATCGCGGTAACCACTTTCTCCTTCTCCAGATGGTCACTTCGTGTCGTGGGTGTTTGTTTTGTCTTTGGTTGCCCATGGATTGTATACGGAGACTAATTTATGTTGTCGCCCGCAGGGCGTGGATTAGTCCAAATCCGTATCTTCTTAGATTTGGGTTTGGGGTTGGGTTTAAAGATACGTTAGTCTCATTTGAGACTAAGATCAACTTAAACGTTTGTTGATGATACGTTAGTCTAATTTTAGACTAAGATTTACTCAACAGGATCATTTAAATCCAATAAAAGAGCATTTGGGCTCTATTGTTTAGTTTAGGGACATTGCGGTCTATTGTTAGTTTAAGGACATTACGGTCCAAGGTTAAGGACATCATAGTCCATGGGCTTAAGGACCCCACAGTCTGAGGCTAAGGACATCATAGTCCATGGGTTTAAGGACCCCTCAGTCCAAGGTTAAGGACATCATAGTCCATGGTTTAAGGACCACACAGTCCAAGGTTAAGGACATCATAGTCCATGGTTTTAAGGACCCCACAGTCCGAGGTTAAGGACATCATAGTCCATGTGTTTAAGGACCCCACAGTCCGTGGAATGTTTGGTTGTCGGGACCTGTCACCTCTCTGAAGACGTTGAAGGATTACAACGATAAATATCAGAGGAGTGAAGAGATGTACCCTCGAACCAATATTGGTTGGGAGATCTATAGTCCAATTTGAGACTAAGCTCAAAGATTTATGAGCATATGGGCTCAATTAATCTGAATTGAGGGGTTTATGGCCAACTTGGGCTTGACCCACTCAGTTAAAATGTTAAACATTTGACAATACCGAGCATTGATTTGGGTTCTGACAGCCTTTCTATCTTTTACTGAATGCTAAGCATTCATCATAGCTCTAGGGATTTATTTAAAGAACAGTTTATGTTCTATCAGCGCACATGTGAGGAACACGTGGCGCGCTTGGCGTTAACGCCAGTTAATGAGCGTAGTGCGCTATTTTGGAGCGCTGAGGCGCTGCAGCGCTGTGCGCTATATTTGGAGCGCTGAGGCGCTTCTGTTAAGTAGCGCACACGTGGGGAGCACGTGGCACGCTTGGCGCTGTGCGCCAGTCTTGAACGCAGAGCGCTTCTTTAAATTTGGAGCGCTAATGCTCTTTTAGATTAGGAGCGCTAAGGCTTTGCAGCGCTTTGTGCTAGATGTGGAGCGCTGAAACTCTTTTAAATTAGGAGCGCTGAGGCTCTTCAGTTAAGTAACGCACACGTGAGGAGCACATGGCGCGCTTGGCGATGATCGCCAGTCTTGAGCGCAGAGCGCTTCTTTAAATTTGGCGCGCTAATGCTCTTTTAGATTATGAGCGCTAAGGCTCTGCAGCGCTTTGCGTTAGATGTGGAGCGCTGAAGCGCTTTTTTAAACTAGAGCGCTAAGGCTCTTCTTAAACTAGAGCGCTAAGGCTCTTCTTTTATGCAACTTTGATCAGTTCTGCGCTCTGAGAATTAAATTCTCTCTTATAAGAGACTTTGTCTCAAGGTTCTAAGAACAAAGTTTTTATTTTTTATAGGAGATGTTTCAATCTCTTATGCTTTTGATGAAAGGCTCTGCCTTTATGGATTTATGATCCCAAAAGAATTGAATTATTTTCCCTTACTTTTATGATGAGATATTATGATCTCTGAAAGACAATTTGTCTTATAGATTTATGATCTGAAGAAGGTTAAGTTCTTCCTCTTCTTTTTGATGATGAGATACTTTGATCTCTTTATGAAAGACCTTGGTCTTATATGTTGGAGATAGTGCCCTCAAAGTCAATTATTGGATCGCAGGTACGTGATTGCAATAATTGAGGCAGGACCTATACCGATATGACAGTCTTGTTCGAGATGATAGTATGCTATCTGATTTGTCTTTATCATCGTATGCATGCTTTAGTTCTCTATTGCATGTTGATAGAGCCCATAGGATTCTTGCTTGACTGCCAGCAGTATGATGGCGATCATATACGTGGGAGCTGGGGTCTGTAAGCACATCCTTAAAGTGTCCCTAGTCGTGGGAGTTTCGAGACAGGGCATCGATACTCCAGAGTAGACTAGTGTATACATTCGAGACCCCGACGAGGGACGGTGGCCGGTCTCACAAGCCACTGGTGTCAGTTGGATCACCTAAGATGTATACATGTGCTCATTAGGTTATGAGTACACCGGACAGGACTCGCCGGGAACATGCTAGTTGGTATTATACATATCGTCAGATAGAAGTTCCCTGGTGACATGTGTACAGGTTAGTTTGTCGACCTGAGATCATCATTTATCTCGTGTGAGTTCCCACTGTGCTTTGATTTCTACCCTACCACGGCTCAAAGGAGTCGTGCAAACAGGTATTTTTTGGGTACAGTCCCGAGCCACATGGAGGCAGTGAGCGGATCGTCGGGGATTCGTCTCTCCCGGTATTGGGGGTTGATGTCGCGCAGTGCACGGGTGGTCATCATTAGAAATCCTTGGCCGAGGTAGTGGAGAATTACTGATTTGGATCAGTAGTTTCTCAGATGGTGATTGGCTTCATGCCGACACGATTTATCGCGTTATTAGGGGTCTGACTTTATCCACCCCCCTAGACTCGATATGCGATACTGTTTAGACGAACGGACCGGACTGTACGGATATTGTCACTGTCAGGCTCAGTAGAGTTTATGGATGAGTTCGCTCATCAGCTTTTCCTTCCTTCAATACATAGGCAAACGTTACGTACAGCGTGTACCTCTGACGTGCTAGAGGTTATACCCAGTGCCAGTGTGTTGATGAGTCATTAGAGTCCCCTATAGACCGTTTCTCAAGTTCGGGCAAAACGTTGTAGAGGCCGTATGGTTTTATGGCAAGGTTCGGAAAATGTACGTGCGTTTTCGCACGTGTTATTTTTCGGGCAGATAATACTGGTAGGCTTTGGTTTAAGCCGGATCCCAGTATTATACTGTGTAAATATAATATCTTTGTCTCAGTTCCATTTGTATTCGGTCGTAATACAAATGCGGGTATGTTTATACTGATACGGGGTTGTCCTGAAATTCGTTTCAGGATCACTTTTGGAAGTTGCCAGTTTTCAGTTTTCTATCAGCCGTATTTAATATTCGGTTAAATACGGATTTATCTTTTTGTCACTTGGGTGAGTTATGGGGGTGAGTCGTGCATCTAGAAGTTTCTAGATAATAACTAGGATTAGTGACTCATGGTTGCATTAATTGTTCCATTAATGTTTTGGTGACTAAGGGTGATGATTCATTAGTTCTTTAATGATTCATGCAAGGTGTTTTATTGACTCATCATTCATTTAATGTTGGTGTTCTTCCCCCCTCCACCTCATGTTGTGGCCGGCCTATATATGTGCCCTCTTGATTGATTCTCTCTCTCACTCTCATTCTTGAAAATATGATATGAAATATTTGCTAAGTTTCCAAGCTCATTTTTCATCACCCGATCCAAAAGGCAACTTCATTAACCGTTCGTCCATAGCTTTGGACGAAGCGAGACAAAGTGTTATACTCATTCTCTACATCATCTTAGTCGTCTCCTTTAGCAAACTTGACGACCGAGTTGCCTCGGTTCAGAGGCGGGAGCCCGTTTAAAGATCCGTCGACGTGATGCCACCTGAACGAGGAGATTGGAGATTCAGAAGATTGGAGCAGCCGCAATAAAGCGTGGGATGATGGTTGAAGACCGAAGGACTCGGATCGTTCGGTATAACTCTTCTACCCACTTTGTAGTTTGTTAGTTTAGCTTTAATGGCAGATCCGGGTTATAGTACGCGATAGCGCCAGTTGTAAAAAAATTTTGTTCCGCATTTGGCGTCTGTTAGATTGCCGGGGCGCTACCGTGGACTTACAGTGGTATCAGAGCCTCACCATTAAGCTTTACTAACTTGTGCTAACACGTTTAAAATATCGATCGAACCGATTTTCAAAAACTACACTTTTTCAGTTCTGTGTTTCTGTCGATTTTTAAAACAGCAAAAAAATTATTTTACATATCACAAAAAACAAAGCAGGGTTTTTGAAGAGTTACGGTAAAATTTTGACACGTGTTACCACTATACCACCGCGGATCCGCGGTCAAAGCTTGGGTTTGACCGCGGAACCGCGGCCAGTATGTGGCAACAGTGGACCAAATTTTTCTTGAGTGTTCTTCATGTGAAATTGTGGCTTCTGGAATATTTCTTTTGGGCCCAGATTTTGTTACTGTACAGCAGATGTTTATGGGGCCCACTTTGGGATATTTGGTCGATCAAAATTTTAAACTTGTTAGTATACAGTACTTACTTTATATCTCCGGCCGGGAATGTCATTCGAGTGGTAAATTGCGTCTAATTGCTATAGTTCTTTTAGACGGATTTGCGAACGTGACATTCGCGTTGATGTTTTGTGTTGTGCTGTGATGTTGCGGATATGTCGTGGTGGATAGCAGTGTGCAATGGTAGTGCAGTTTGGATTTATTTGTACATTTGATATTGCGGGGCGAGCGTCCAACATGTGGACTGCCGTCACAGCCTGTTGTATAATATTCTTTTGGGGCACGACCGGGTTGAGGTCGATGTACCCGTTGTACATATTTTTATTTCTGTACTAGGTTTACCCCACGACGGAGTGCACGGATAACCGGGTTCTGGAGGGCAACGGGTCCGTATCTCATGGCTTTGAGAGGCAAAGGGATCTCACTCTAGAATTAGCAGACTATTCGCCGCACTCGTAGGGGGTACAGGTTGACCCAAAGAGGGGTGCTCAAGTTACCGGATTCCGTGAAGTGCCGGGTGGTCCATTCATTTTTGCTGTAGGGGGCTGCCTCGCTTCAGGTTTTGGCGGGTAACTTGTCGCACCCGTATGGGTCTAGGTTTCATTGCACAGGCTATCCACACGACCACGGGAACGTCGGGTTTCAGTAGCGGCTCTGTGAAACCCGGGGATCCCAGATTATCTGTATTGTTCTGTGATACTTATTACTTTTCTGTAATGTTGCATATTATCACGCCTGGAGCGATTATTGTATATTGGTATATATACTATTAGATGTTGTATATGTTTTACACCCGCGCTAGTCCAGCCCCCGCTCTGTCGTTAGTTAAGTAACCTAACGGGTGATGACGGGACCCAGTGACGAATGCGGATGGCATATACGTACATTATATTTTCGTTCTTTTCTGGTGTGACTGATTGATGGGACTGCATTGATTCTTATCAATGCAAGGATAAAACAAACCTATATTTGATGTTGTTGGAACAAATTTTGAAAGTGTTATTACAAAGACGTTTCTTTTTGTTTTGCATAGTGATATTCAGTTTAGAATATCCTGCACCTCATTCGACGAGGTAAGGGCTGAGATCCCTTCACCGGGAGTGACCTCTTGGGCAGAAGTTTACGTCAGGGTAATAAATTCAATATAGTCGATTACAAGTTGCTTTGCATCGCGATATTCAGTTGGAATATCCTACACCTCATTCCACGAGGAAAGAGCCGAGATCCCTTCACCAGGAGTGACCTCTTTAGCAAAACGTTTTCGTCACTATATCTTTATATAAAGCTATCAGGTTCCTTCAACGAGATCAAGTTCATTACGTTAAAGGTTTTTCGCCAAAAACCAGCCGTAGCCCTCCGTCATTTCTTATGGATGGTCAGTAGTATTCAAGCTATGTATATTTGGCCCTTAGTCAAAACATAGTGATTGGTAGCTGCTGGGGTGTTCACATGTTGCATAGATAGATGTGTTGGTTTGGGACAGTCGTATTACTATACTTGGCCCTTTGTCAAGAGTATGTACGGGTGGGTTCAAATTGACCTGGATAATGATGGATAGAACTTGACATGTGACTTATGAGATATTTGGCCCTTAGTCAAGGTCATAAGAGCATGGGGCAAAAATTCATATCGGGAGTTTCAAACATACAGGAAACTTGCCAGGCATACGCATACCTTCTGGAGTGTGATAACTTGAGTGGCTTCCATCAAGTTATCATGCAATGATAGTTGGATCCCGATTCTCACTGATGAGTTGGTTTACTCTTCGGGTGATCCCGACTAATTCTTCTTTCAGGTTTGGAGGAGAATTTGAGATTACAGTGGGAGGTTTCCTGATTAAATAAAGTGATAACCATTATGATCTAGGTTAGAGTGCACGCAGAGTGTTTCTTTTCTCTCTCTCTCTTTGGCAGCGACATTTGACCGACCCTAGACTATGACTCAGTGACCAAAGTTGACCGAACCTTCTTAAAATACTGGCCTTTGGATTGTCTTAGTTGCATAAGTCATTGCCGCTCCTTTTTTTACCCTTTGCGTTTCTCAGAACACCCCGTATTAGTACGGATATCCACTTCCATTGGATAGATCCATCGTATGGTTATATACGAACTCGAAGGGACTTCTTCGAGGATGGATCCAGGTTCAGGAGAAATAGAATTAGTTTATTCAGTTGTCTTTTATTATCACCTTCTCTCAGGTTGCGAGGGCTCCTTAGTTTAGGAGAGTACACCTATTACGCTTATTGGATAGTCTTATTCCAAACCATAGGCAGGTGCCGAAAGGTAGGGAATGAAGAAAACCAATTAGCCTAAGTAGGGTGTGCAGAAGGTAATATGTAAAGACAAGATAAATGGATTAGAAAGAGGGCAAAGTAAATTGCGACTGTTATCATTCACGACCAAACCGCGTACTTCATCGCCACTCCTATTTCACCTTTAAAGGAATAAGGTATTATTCAGTTTTATTTTATCATCACCTTCTCTCAAGTTGCGAGTACTCCTAGGATTAGGAGAGTACACCTATTATGCTTACTGAATAGTCTTCTTCCAAACCATAGGCTGGTGCCGAACGGTAGGGAAGGAAGAAAACCATTTAGCCTAACGATGGTGTACAGAAGGTAACGACTAAAGACAAATATAGGGATTTGGAGAGATGTCAAAGAAATATACGGTTACAGTCATGAATAGGATTATGGAAGATGCATTATTAGGAATACCAGGATACCCCTACGAAACATTTTCATGTTTCAGTGCATTGTTAAAGGAAAACTGATTTCCCGATTAGATACTTACTCCGGGGTATGTATTTACCAGGTATGATTCTCACATCTGTATGGTTTTACAGATGATGAGTGGGAGTAAGTTATTGGAAATTAGGTGATTATCCTCATTATATCGGAATTCGTTGTAATTGGTGATATTTGAGGAAGTCGCCTGGGTTTTTGCCGGATGGCATGTATTTGGTTTTGAGTATCCGTTGTTGTGAACCAATTTCAAAATGATATATCTATACGTTTATTTTTATAAAGTGAGATATAACTTTTTGATATTATGTCGGTGACATTTACCTATATCAGTTGACGATTGGGTAAGGAGTATTGAACAACGGAGTAGTTCTTAAACCATAAGTACAGTTTTCAACCTACGATGCACAGGTTTTGAGTTATTCAACTCAATGGACTTATACAGAGTATTGTATGTTGTCCAGTGTCCGTCGGGATAAAGGGGTAGGTCCTCATACTATGTTCTGTTTACTTATGACTTCTCTAGTTTTTAGACAAGTGTTTCGTAGAAATACAATGTCTAAGTTTTGAGAAGTTGTGGGTAAAAGAATTAAGTAGAGAACCAGGTATCGCAAGTATCGGGATTCTTCAAAGAGATCGAAGATGTAGATTCTTGTGATTGGTATTCAGATGATAGTAGTGGTTTTGAGAAACTTGTTTCTCTTACAGGTTACTCATAATTGGATGGATTTCTAAGTTGAGTAATGCTGATTAGCCTCTCTTTATTAAGTTGATATGCACTGGAGACAGCTGCATGATTCGAATCTGGTTCCATTTAAATTAGTGCCTCTATTTCTATATTATATATAGAATGGTTCATATCTTAACGATGTTAAGATACGGGGAGTTGTCCAGCTTATGCTTAAAACCAGACACTGGATAACTCAAGGCACGTTTCTGTAATGGCAGTTTGTGGATTGACCCTGGCTTTGACGAGGGTTGACATTTCTACCATCTGGAAGATCAATAGTGATATTGTTCTTGACTCGCCACAGTTTTAGTAAAATGGATTTTTTCAGAAAACAGTAGTGGGAGTATGGTAGAACTGGAAGTGATTCCAGAACCGCAAACGATTATGGAAAATTTAATAGGACCTATATATTCAATCAGGTTTGACATTCCAATAGCCACTCTGCAGATATGGTGGGTAACTTCAGACACCCGAGAGGTACTCCGGTAGCCTCAAGGACGGTGACAGAGAGGTTCTTGTTTACCCAGACTTGACACTACTGTTGTTCCAGACTATGAGACCCGGCAGGAGGATATGTATAGCGTCGTTCAAAACTAGTTTTAGACGTACACGTATATATATTATTCTGCCAGAGGGTTGTTGTGGTCAGTGGGAGCAGCGGAAGCATAGTGAGCAAGTAGCTTATGTCAATTTATAGGCTTGAGCAGTTATAGCGGAGATAGATCATCTAGTTTTGATGTGAAAGTCATGGGTTTGACTTCATCAGAATAGGGGATGGATCTGTTAAGAAGGTTGTAGGGTGTGATGTCCTGGTATCTGGATGACATACACAGAGTAGGAAGTAAAATTCATATACTACGATCGGTTGTACTGTGGTCGTCACACAGTTGTTTCTCCAGACAGGATATAGATATAATATCAGACATTCTGGTTACTAGATCTATGGTTTTAGATCTAGATCTGGGTAGTTTCCCAATGTGGGTACTTTGATAGTATTCTAATAGTATTTTAGAATAGATGACTCCTGGCATGGTAGTGTACCTGCAGGTGATGGAGTCACCCTCTCTAAAGGTGTCGTACAGACTAAAGGGGAGAGGGATGTGCATGATTGGCAGATCACTTGCTTAGGCAATTGAGTCAATCATGAGATGTCAAGTACCACACCAGATGTTGTTTTTGCACTAGATGCAATAAATTTATATTAATCCAATCCTGAAGAAACATAAGGAAGTGGTTTTAGAACATAAGTGCATGTTCTACGGATTTAATGACGGCAGCCTCCTTCGGGAGACGGTTATCATTCCAGGCTTCAAAGGTGACATGGATAACAGAGTGATTGTCAGAGTTATAGTTTTCCCTCTGACGAGGGACAGTATTATGGACAGGTAGTCCAAATGGATACTGTGGGAGGCATGGTGCTGGATACTGATTAGGTTCAGTTATCGATACAGTCTAAGAAGTTTGGATTTAGAGTTCATTTATGAACGAGGTCCCATCAGATACCCAGACATATTCTAAGACATGAATTACTCGATTCGGGAGATGGCTTTCTCCGCGAACTTGAGATTAAGAGAGACATAGAAAGAAACTTCAGGGCGGATCCACTCACTGAGGCTATTTCTCGAACACCGGAGTTTTACAAACTAGTTTTGTGAAACTGATTAGTTGCGCATTTTTTTTTCAAAATTACAGTAGCACTAGAGGAGTTGGATGTTCGGTATCACACGGGCTGTGAGAATGTGACATCGCAATAATTAGCCTTAAGTGCAAGTGGGAGATTGTTGGAGATAGTGCCCTCAAAGTCAATTATTGGATCGCAGGTACGTGATTGCAATGATTGAGGCAGGACTTATACCGATATGATAGTCTTGCTCGAGATGATAGTATACTATCTGGTTTGTCTTTATCATCGTATACATACTTTAGTTCTCTATTTCATGTTGATAGAGCCCATAGGATTCTTGCTTGACTGCCAGCAGTATGATGGCGATCATATACGTGGGAGCTGGGGTCTGTAAGCACATCCTTAAAGTGTCCCTAGTCGTAGGAGTTTCGAGACAGGGCATCGATACTCCAGAGTAGACTAGTGTATAGAGTCGAGACCCCGACGAGGGGCGGTGGCCGGTCTCACAAGCCACTGGTGTTAGTTGGATCACCTAAGATGTATACAGGTGCTCATTAGGTTATGAGCACACCGGACAGGACTCGCCGGGAACATGCTAGTTGGTATTATACATATCGTCAGATAGCAGTTCCCTGGTGACATGTGTACAGGTTAGTTTGTCGACCTGAGATCGTCATTTGTCTCATGTGAGTTCCCACTGTGCTTTGATTTCTACCCTACCACGGCTCAAAGGAGTCGTGCAAACAGGTATTTTTTGGGTACAGTCCCGAGCCACATGGAGGCAGTGAGCGGATCGTCGGGGATTCGTCTCTCCCGGTATTGGGGGTTGATGTCGCGCAGTGCACGGGTGGCCATCACTAGAAATCATCGGCCGAGATAGTGGAGAATTACTGATTTGGATCAGTAGTTTCTCAGATGGTGATTGGCTTCATGCCGACACGATTTATCGCGTTATTAGGGATCTGACTTTATCCATCCCCTAGACTCGATATGCGATACACTTTAGACGAACGGACCGGACTGTACCCAGGCGATTTCCTCAAATATCACCAATTACAACGAATTCCAATATAATGAGGATGATCACTTAATTCCCAATAATTTACTCCCACTCATCATCTGTAAAACTATACAGATGTGAGAATCATACTTGGTAATTACATACCCTGGAGTAAGTATCTAATCGGGAAATCAGTTTTCCTTTAACAATGCACTGAAACATGAAAATGTTTCGTAGGGGTATCCTGGTATTCATAGTAATGCCTCTTCCATAATCTAATTCATGACTTTAACCGTATATTTCATTGCCATCTCTTCAAATCCCTTTATTTGTCTTTATTCATTACCTTCTGTACACCATCGTTAGGCTAAATGGTTTTCTTCCTTCCCTACCGTTCGGCACCAGCCTATGGTTTGGAAGAAGACTATCCAGTAAGCATAATAGGTGTACTCTCCTAATCCTAGGAGTACTAGCAACTTGAGAGAAGGTGATGATAAAAGACAACTGAATAATACCTTATTCTATTTCCCCCGAACTGGGGAAAAAGATAAAGGTGAAAAAGGAGTGGCGATGAAGTACGCGGTTTGGTCGTGAATGATAACAGTCGCAATTTACTTTGCCCTCTTTCTAATCTCTTTATTTTGTCTTTAGATATTACCTTCTGCACACCCTACTTAGGCTAATTGGTTTTCTTCATTCCCTACCTTTCGGCACCTGCTTATGGTTTGGAATAAGACTATCCAATAAGCGTAATAGGTGTACTCTCCTAAACTAAGGAGCTCTCGCAACCTGAGAGAAGGTGATAATAAAAGACAACTGAATAAACCAATTCTATTTCTCCTGAACCTGGATCCATCCTCGAAGAAGTCCCTTCGAGTTCGTATATAACCATACGATGGATCTATCCAATGGAAGTGGATGTCCGTAGTAATACAAGGTGTTCTGAGAAATACAAAGGGTAAAAGAAGGAGCGGTAATGACTTATGCAACTTAAGACAATCCAAAATCCAGTATTTTAAGAAGGTTCGGTCAACTTGGTCACGGAGTCATAGTCTAAGGTCGGTCAATGGTCGCTGCCAAAGAGAGAGAGAGAGAGAAAAGAAACACTCTGCGTGCACTCTAACCTAGATCAGAATGGTTATCACTTTATCTAATCAGGAAACCTCCCACTGTAATCTCAAATTCTCCTCCAAACCTGAAAGAAGAATTAGTCGGGATCACCCGAAGAGTAAACTAACTCATTAGTGAGAATCGGGATCCAACTCTCATCGCATGATAACGTGACGGAATCCACTCACGTTATCACACTCCAGAAGGTATGCGCATACTTGGCAAGTTTCAGTTTCTTTAGAAACTCCCGATATTATTTTTGCCCCATGCTCTTATGACCTTGACTAAGGGCCAAAATATCATAAGTCACATGTCAAGTTCTATCCATCATTATCCAGGTCAATTTGAACCCACCCGTATATACTCTTGACTAAGGGCCAAAATAGTAATACGACTGTCCCAAACCAACGCATCTATCTATGCAACATGTGAACACCCCAGCAGCTACCAATCACTATGTCTTGACTAAGGGCCAAAACACATAGCTTGAATACTACTGAATATCCAAAAGAAATGACGGAGGGCTACGGCTGGTTTTTGGCGAAAAACCTTTAACGTAATGAACTTGATCTCGTTGAAGGAACCTGATAGCTTTTTATAAAAAAAATATAGTGGCGAAAACCTTTGCTAAAGAGGTCACTCCCGGTGAAGGGATCTCGGCTCTTTCCTCGTGGAATGAGGTGCAGGATATTCTAACTGAATACCGCGATGCATAGCAACTTGTGATCGACTATACTGAAGTTATTACCCTGACGCAAACTTCTGCCCAAGGGGTCACTCCCGGTGAAGGGATCTCG
The DNA here is from genome assembly GCA_030015575.1 of Agapanthus africanus. Classification (NCBI taxonomy): domain Eukaryota; kingdom Viridiplantae; phylum Streptophyta; class Magnoliopsida; order Asparagales; family Amaryllidaceae; genus Agapanthus; species Agapanthus africanus. The sequence goes on from CM057337.1 coordinate 10,469,007, forward strand.
GCCCTTGCCTCGTCGAATGAGGTGCAGAATATTCCAACTGAATACCGCTATGCAAAACAAAAGGAAACGTCTTTGTAATAACACCTTTTAAAATTGGTTCCAACAACATCAAATATATGTTTGTTTTATCCTTGCATTGATAAGAATCAATGCAGTCCCATCAATCAATCACACCAGAAAAGAACGAAAATAAAATATACGTATATGTCATCCGCATTCGTCACTGGGTCCCATCATCACCCGTTAGGTTACTTAACTAACGACAGAGCGGGGACTGGACTAGCGCGGGTGTAAAACATATACAACATCTAATAGTATATATACCAATATACAATAATCGCTCCAGGCGTGATAATATGCAACATTACAGAAAAGTAATAAGTATCACAGAACAATACAGATAATCTGGGATCCCCGGGTTTCACAGAGCCGCTACTGAAACCCGACGTTCCCCTGGTCGTGTGGATAGCCTGTGCAATGAAACCTAGACCCCTATGGGTGCGACAAGTTACCCGCCAAAACCTGAAGCAAGGCAGCCCCCTACAACATAGTGAATGGACCACCCGGCACTTCACGGAATCCGGTAACTTGAGCACCCCTCCTTGGGTCAACCTGTACCCCCTACGAGTGCGGCGAATAGTCTGTCAATTCTAGAGTGAAGCCCCTCTGCCTCTCAAAGCCATGAGATACGGACCCGTTACCCTCCAGAACCCGGATATCCGTGCACTCTGTCGCGGGGTTAACCTAGTACAGAAATAAAAATATGTACAACGGGTACATCGACCTCAGCCGGTCGTGCCTCAAAAGAATATTATACAAACAGGCAGTGACGGCAGTCCATATGTTGGACACTCGCCCCGCAATATCAAATGTACAAATAAATCCAAACTGCACTACCATTGCACACTGCTATCCACCACGACAAATCCGCAACATTACAGCACAACACAGAACATCAACGCGAATGTCACGTTCGCAAATCCGTCTAAAAGAACTATAACAATTAGACGCAATTTACCGCTCGAATGACATTCCCGGTCGGAGATATAATGTAATTACTGCATAATAACAAGTTTAAAATTTCGATCGACAAAATTTCCCGAAATGGGCCCCACGTAATCTGCTGTACAGTAACTAAAATCTGGGCCCAAAAGAACAGTACCAGAAACCACAATTTCCAACAAAGAAACACCAGAAGAAAAATGGCCAAGTGAGTCACCAAGACTGCCGCGGTTCCGCGGTCAAAGCTAGGCTTTGACCGCGTTTCCGCGGCAGTACGGTCGAATCACTTGATCGTTTTTCTTCTGTATTCTTATAAAAGCCTGCTTGATTTTCTGGTATGGTCAAAATGATTTTTAGACCCCTTTTAAAATCGACAGAAATTTTAACACTGAAAATTGTGATTTTCGAAAATCCGTTCGATCGATATTTTAAACGCATTAGCACAAGTTAGTAAAGCTTAATGGCGAAGCTCTGATACTACTGTAAGCACACGGTAGTGCCCCAGCCGTCTAACAGACGCTAAATGCGGAACAAAAATTTTTACAACTGGCGCTATCGTATACTATAACCCGGATCTGCCATTAAAGCTAAACTAACAAACTACAAAGTGGGTAGAAATGTTATACCGAACGATCAAAGTCCTTCGGTCTTCAACCATCATCCCACGCTTTGTTGCGGCTGCTCCGATCTCCTGAATCTCCAATCTTCTCGTCCAGGTGGCACCACGTCAACGGATCTTTAAACGGGCTCCCGCCTCTGAACCGAGGCAACTCGGACATCAAGTTTGCTAAAAGAGATGACCAAGATTGATGTAGAGAATGAATAGAACACTTTGTCTCGCTTCGTCCAAAACCATGGACGAACGGTTAATGAAGTTGCCTTTTTATCGGGTAAATGAGAAATGGGTATATGAAATTTCCATGAATCAAAATCCTCATCTTTTTAATCAACAACCATCTTTTTTTTTTCACCAAGAGGGGCTGGACACATATATAGAAGGAGGGAGGTGAGTGTAGGAAAAGAGGGGGTGACCATAAGCAATACTTATCATGAAGAAATATCAAAGCAAAAACAAAATGCATTAATGGTAAAGGTGACTCACTAATACACCTAGCAAATCATTAAATGCACCCTAATGAGTCACTAACCTAGTCACCATTCTAGAACCTTCTAGAAACACGACTCACCTCATGACTCACCCAAGTGACGAGAAGATAAATCCGCATTTAACCGAATGTAAAATACGGGTGATAGAAAACTGGAAACTGGCAACTTCCAAAAGTGATCCTGAAACGAATTTCAGGATAACCCCGTAACAGTATAAACATACCTGTATTTGTATTACGACCGAATACAAATGCAACTGAGACAAAGATATTATATCTACACAGTATAATACTCGGATCGGGCTTAAACCAAAGCTCACCAGTATTATCTGCCCGAAATATGACACGTGCGTAAACGCACGTGCATTTTTCGAACCCTGCCATAAAACCATACGGCCTCTACAAAGTTTCGCCCGAACTTGGAAAACTGTCTGTGGGGGACTCTAATGACTCGTCAACACACTGGCACTGAGTATAACCACTAGCACGTCAGAGGTACTAGCTGTACATAACGTTTGCCTTTGTATTGATTGGAAGGGAAGCTGACGAGCGAACTCATCCTAAAACCCTACTGAGCCTGACAGTAACAATATACATACAGTCCGGTCCGTTCATCTATGAGTATCGCATATCGGCCTAGGGGCTGGTAACGTCAGACCCCCAAATAGCGATATAAGTCGTGTCAGAGAGTGGCCCAGAACACCCTGAGATACTATTAGAGTACCTACCAGTAAACCTCCTGCCTCGGCCGAGGGCTTTGTGTAATGGCTCTCCTAGACACAGCGCGATCTCACCCCCAATACCGGGAGAGATGAATCCCCTGCCGATCCGCTCACTTGCCTCCATGTGGCTCGGGACTGTACCCAAAAAGACCTTTTTGCACGACTCCTTTGAGCCGTGGTAGGGTAGAAATCAAAGCACAGTGGGAACTCACACGAGACAAATGACGACCTCAGGTCGATGAACTAACTTGTACACATGTCACCAGGGAACTGCTATCTGACGTTGGGTATAATACCAACTAGCAGATTCCCGGCGAGTCCTATCCGGTGTACTCATAACCCAATAAGCATCTGTATATATCTTAGGTGAACCAACTAACACCAATGGCTTGTGAGACCGGCCACAGCCCCTCGTCGGGGTCTCGAATGTATACACTAGTCTACTCTGGAGTATCGATGCCCTGTCTCGAAACTCCCATGACAAGGGACAGTTTAAGGATGTGCTTACAGACCCCAGCTCCTACATATATGATCGCCATCATACTGCTGGCAGTCAAGCAAGAATCTTATGGGCTCTATCATCATGCAATAGTGAACTAAAGCATATATACGATGACAAAGACAAACCAGATAGCATACTATCATCTCGAGCAAGACTGTCATATCGGTACAGGTCCTCCCTCAATCATTGCAATCACGTACCTGCGATCCAATAATTGACTTGAGGGCACTATATCTAACATTAAGAAATACAATCTTTTCTAAATAAAACAATCTTTGAAAAATTTATATAAAACTATAAATTCGTATTTTCAATAAAAACAACTTGTGAAAATATATTTTAAAAAGAAAGATTAAAATTTTAATAAAATACTATCAAGTTTCCAAAATAGCTAGTTTCCATAAAAATATCATAAACTTTCAAAAGGTTAGATTTTAACACTAAAATACCACAACAATTAAAATATATGTTCATGAAAACCCTAAGTATTACAAATCACTCTCGAGATTTATTTTTAAACTATATTAAAGTATTTTTCATGAAACCCCCTCGAGACATGCAAACAGTATAAATACAATGAAAATATTAAATATTAAGCACTCTAGATTAATATAGACTTAAACGGTATCACTTTTCTTGAGCCCCGGTAAGCCGGAGAAAGTGAGTACTTACCTATTCAGGTTAGATAATTTAACGGAGCTATCAATGACAATTGTCTTGGAAAAAGACACAAATCCTGTCGTCCATATGCAGCAGTTGTCCGATTACTCCCAAACTTAAGAAATTCAAGAGCTAAATCAGTTCATAAGATATTTACTCTAATCTGAATACAAACTCAAGCAGGATCCAAACTTTAACATAAACTTGAACCCTTGATCATGAACCAGAACACTCGAACTTGAATATCCCAAAACTTGAATATTAGAATACTATGACTTGACATGAACTTAACATGAATACCAGAACACAATGACTGCTATTGAAATTGACTTGACTCAAACCATGAATACAATTTTACATGAATACATGAACACTTGACACGAATACTTGACATTGACATGAACTCAATCTTGCAACTTAATGTATTCATGGATTCGAGCAAGACTAGTAATTTTAACTATAATTTAGGATACACGGGGTGTTGGGGTCGTTCAAGCGTGAATCCAATGAAATCTTTGGAGTCCCCCTAAATCATGAATCCATGTCTACTAACACAAGCAAGCTATCATGAGGGCCCATGTTTTCTTACTCCTGGATTATAGCCAGTTGAGTTTGGAATAGTTCAACACTAGGTTGAAGTCCCGTTACTAACACTTGATTCAGGCACGTGGTTCCTTATCCCTGGATTACACTCTGTTGGGTTCAAGAACACTTTTGAGATTGGTTGACATTCACCCTTGGATTTACGTTAAATCGGTTTACCCATGTATAGACCTTTTAAAAGACTTACATGCACTCTATATTCACTATACCTACACTACACGACCATACTATACTATGCTCATGTTACTTTGCCATGATATATAGAACCGCATGTTAAATAGAATTGCCATGCTTACAATAAATGACATGTTTAATCCATATCTCATAGTCCATTGTTTCATGATATCTATTTTTCTTTATCATTATACTTTTATACTTCACACTCTTTTTCTTGGGGACTTACCGAGCGAAAGTTCGCTAACGAGCATTCCACCCATATTTTTTTCTTGGAATGTTCTTCAGATACTGTGGAGACTGAGGAGGTGGACACCACAAAGGAGGTGTACGATCGGATCGCGACTCAGGCCTAGAATAGATATCCTTTTTCTTTCAGTTTGTGTATGCCACCTATTTAGGCATTTCTTTTCTTGTATTTTCTTTTCAGTTTAACTCATGTATTGTAAATGTATCAAGTTTGAATGTAAATCTCATGTTAATTTCTTATTATTTTATATTGCTCGTTTATGCTTAGTGTATTTATTCCGGGAAATGACCTTCTTGAAATAAATACGCCGCGGGCTTGTCACTTACCCGTTTTCATCTAGTGGGAAGTGGGGCGTGACAGTCATCCTCCCCACCTTTGAACAATGGTTCGTCCTCGAACCACAGACATACTATTAAGGGACTGACTCCGATACCATTCTGTCATGCCCCACCCCCAATATAGAAAGTATTGTCCGCTCTGGTCAAACCCGCACGGTTTTGTCCTTCTGTCACGACCCGAAATGGCACACGACTGGCACTTGAATCATATGAAATCTATAGGACCCCATCTAATTCAAGTAAGCCAAGAAATCCCAAAAATCTAAACCATTAAAAGAAAGAATTGAAGAAAATATGTTTTAAAACAAGGGGTTTTTAAATAACATAAGCCGAATATGCATTTTAAAATCCCAAAAGGGGTACAACATGCATAATATGAATAAAGGCATCCCCAAGCGGGAGCTAGCTCTTCGTCAATCGACGGTCACAACCACGCAAGCAATATAATATACAACACCGAAAGGTAAGGATCAAAACCCAAAGGAACTCAAAGTATCAAGAAAACCATAATAATACAACGCGCGGCTCTAAGGTCGAAATAATACACAACTGGTTTTCTGAGTCTGAAATAAATACAAGTCTGGTTAATGGAGTTACTAGATACAACTGAATGTAAATAAAATACAATAGTGGTCACGATGCGAGTGAGCCCACCTACCAAAGCAATCACCCAGAAAGGAAGAAGTGTGCCAGAAACCGCAATGAAACCTGTACGGCAAAACCTGCAAGAACTGTGGCACAACGGGGGTGAGTTGCTAACTCGTTAGTAGAAAATATCACAGAGCAGAAATCATATGTATGACTCCATCTTAGGTCAATACGATCAGTAATATACATCCTCAATATGATAAAATCTGAAGCATGATAAGGTGGCAAGAGTAAACAGCTATACCAAAGTGTAATCCCATGTGCTCGTGTCAGTGCCTCAGGTAGCAATGTATCATGTGTATGAGGTATGAATGTAAAGTAATGAAAACGGAATATATGTAAATGAAGAAACTGTTTCTTGTTTTAGTGAGATTTCTGTTTATATAACATGAGGTATCATCAATGGAATCAACATAATTAGTGTCTAGCATCGACACAAAACATAAATCCCAATATCTCAATATCACAATGCCTCAATACCTCGGGCTCCGTCAGTCCGGATCGGCCCATATCATCAAATCACACGACCACGGACGGTATCCTCCGGATATCCGCCGCGCCAAACAATCACCGGTAGGCAGTCTGCCCCTGCCGGGCTCATCGACTACAATTCGAGCTTCTTGCCTCGGGTACCATACCGGGCCCACCATGTACCCGCAGACGGTTCATCCGGCTCCTCGAATCGGGTCTCGAAATCCAACAGCTATCATGAAAACTCATGGTGGACGACTCGTACATCACGAAAAAACCGCAACTTGCATTTTAAAAAGAGAGAGAGAGAGAGAAGTTTATATATATTCTTTCGGTTTCCCCCAAATCCCGAAATCTCATGAAAATCCGAAATCCAAAAATCAAGAGTAAGTAACAGTGAATATCGGCATAAAACCCCAAAATACTGCATAACCAATGAATATATGAATGCATCTGATATCATGCAATGAGTGCAATAGTTAAACTAGCATATGAAAACGATAACATATTGCAACTATCAGCTAGCAGGCTATGTCAATGAAATAATATTCACTAAAGTGTACGTGACATGGCAATTACCGATGATGATGTGTGTGAACCGGCAAGCAAGTGTACGTGGAGCATACGAATCATCGGTAATGGTGCTGGTGTCCTGACAGCATGATCTCAATAATGGCATATGAAAACACAATATAAGCATGCAAACGCGATGCGCACAGCAATAATATGCGGGAGTTGAATAATAAACACAACAATAATGAATATGCAATAATATAAATGGGTCTACAGGTAACTACAGGTCTAAACTAACATACTAATCAAAGGGTAAGGAAAAACCACCTAAATCTAAGTCGATACACACACACACACACACACACATATAATAGTCGGTGATCCCGCCTCAATAGTATCCCATACGATACCCTATATAATATGAAATCCTTGAGTCAAGAGTGCGGATCAGTCATCAATATAGCTCGTACGGTAAATCCATCGTACGGCATCCCAAATCTGGGCACGGGTCAATATCACATTATCTCATTATTCATCTGGTATCCTTTTTATCATATATCATGATCTGGGGGTACTGATCTACGTATAGTACATACTGATACCATCTACATATATGCATGCGTGTGTATGAAAACACCACGCCTAAACGACCCGCTAAAATATCATGTCGTAGCTCATAATGGCATCAAGCCCAAACTCATCGACTCATCTCCAAGTACCATGTACTATCCTCATCATCCATGTATCTGTATACGTATACACACACACACAGTCCCATACCCATGTGTGTGTGTGTGTGTGTGTGTGTGTGTGTGTATACACATCCCCATATACGCACAATAATAAAATGTATGCAAGTGTGTGTGTGCGTGTGGGTGTAATCTCTAATCAAGGGTTTCACGACTAAGAAGCTAAACTAAGTTACTTCTAATTACACTAAAACGATATCATGTACATCTATAAACCATCATGATCGACTAATAATCTCGCAATACACATAATATATCATATATATAACAAATATCATATTCTATACTACGAACTGCGGGGGTGCTATACGCCATCCACCCGACTTCCCCCGTAGATATATATCTACTCACCTTGCTCTTCGCTTGCCGTTGCCGACGTCCCCACGCGCTTGCTTGTCGTCTCGAAGTCTTCGTGAGGTACCTACATATCATAACGTATCGTGTCGCATTAAAACCCAATTCAAAACCAAAACCACACGCTAAAAGCCTATAGGTTAGAACCTATGGACTACGCCTTTCAAACCACCAAACAATTCTCGATATCGTCGTACAAACGTCAAGTGATCGAGGTAGAACACAAATGCTAAAATCCAGAATCCAAAATACGAAAAATATAACTCCGAATCAAAACAGCAACTTATGAAATGATCCCAGATTTTACCCTAACCGAAATTAGTCAATTTTGCATATGTGGAGGGTCTAGATTACAGATACTGGAGCCACAGAACAAACACGAGACAATTCCAACCCACCCTGGCCGCAAATTGCGGCCAGATAGAATAAATCTGTGGCCCAAGTGAGGGTGTAGGGGCTAGGGTCTTGGGTAAAGCTTCCTGGGTGCCTGCTTATCTCTCAGTGTTTGCTGAATAAATTTTCAGGTCCCCGAGTATTAGCAGATTTCATATTCCCTACAAAATTCCACAAAAAAATACGGATATCGGGGATTTCTAAGTTCGCTAATAGGGGTTTAAGTCTCAGGTTTGGGTCTGAATTCTAGCACTAGGGGGGTTCTGTGGCCTCTACTAAGCTCAATCACATTTCACCTCTCAAGAATTCCTCAAACCCTAACTAGAAATTTCCAAACCTCACTAAATATCGTCTAATCACTTCTAAACATGCATGGAAGCTAAAGTAAAACAAATTCCACACTAATGGTTCAGAATTTACCTCATTTGGCACTCATGAATCCCTTAGGGCACCAAAATGCAAACTTTCTTGGTCCAAAGTGTAGCTTGTGAGCTTGTGCACATTTTTAATGAAAGGAGTGAGGTGTTTTGAGGTGGGAAATGAGGTGTTTTGAGGATGAAGAGGAAGGGGGAGAGGGAAAGGCAGCCATGGAGTTAAGGGAGAGAGAAAGAGATGAAGAAAATGAGGGGGAGACAAATGGGTATGGTTCTCTCTTGACCCCTCACACTCTCTCACTTGCCCATGCTTTATTTCTTTTTTCTTTTTCTTTTTCTTTTCAATTCTTTTCTTTGTTTTCTTTTCTCTTCTCATTTAAACACAAACCATGCATGAAAAATGAGAAAAATCCATGATAAAAAATGTAACAAGTGTTAAAATGACATGGTGCATGTTTTGCACAAAACAAGCTTAATGCGCGATTAACGATTTTTAATCGCGATTAGCACTAAATAGCGTATAATTAATCATAAAATTTCATAATTTGGTTAAATCCAATAAAGAACCCTCATTTCAGTAATTTCCATAATTTTCCAAATTTTTCCCAATTTATCGGTATTTAATTATACCGCCTTAATAAAATTTTCAATATAATATTATTTAATTATAAAAATCCCCAAAAATAATATTTTATTTTTCTGTAATGTTACACCTTCGGAGAGAACCAGACCCGACCAGGGGCCACTTCCTAGGAGGTCACCCATCCCAGGACTTCCTTGGCCCGATCACGCTTAACTACAGAGTTCTCGAGCTCCTAAAGTGCCGGTTCACTTAAAAGGCATCTTGAAGAGTGATATCATTCCATTTATAGTACAGATCCTCCCTCTTTCGGAATGTATTTCGAAAATTCCCCATTGTTTTACAGTGCGTCCTACGGACTCAAGAGGTGACCCCCATGGATTCAAGAGGTGACCCCGCCCCTTGGCATGACACTTGGCGTGGCACTTTATTCTGTGAGCAAGAACTGGGTCCCGACACCTAGCCTCCGAGGTTGCACCCGACCTTTTGGAGGCTTCCCTTGATTATGTTCCCTCTTCACCTGACCACCAGCCATTGCCCATCTCTGAGGAATCATAGAGTTGAGCTTCCTCAGCTCCTTAACTCATCTCCAAGCTATCCTATAGCTGAGCTTTTTACACGTCCTTGCTCGTATCTGAGCTATCCTATAGCTGAGATTTCTCGGCATCCCTATTTGGCCGGGAGCACGGAGCATGAACGCCCCCGTAACGGTTCCGCGTATCTCGCTATGACGAGATCTCTACCGCTCTACGTCCCGCATCCTACGCTAGTGTATCTCGCCATTAATGAGTGTATCCCTCCATCAATGCGAACGTAACACAGGGGCGTAACAGATGGCGAGAATCTAACATCGGCTCGCTCCAATGCGACCCCTATATAAACCCCTTCTCTAGACAATTCAAGTAACTGAAACTCAATCCCTTACGCCGCTACTCTGCCCAATTATTCCTCGGTACTTACTTCATCGTCGGAGGGTCCTACGGTGGTTTCATATCCCGGGACATCCTTTGTAGGTAGCTCGGCGTCAACAACAATCAATAGCCTATTGAAATCCATGACCAACCTCCATTACAAATCTCAATTGTTCATCCCCACTGGCCGCAAGATCGACGGAGGACAACATCTAAAGGAGATTCCGATCTCTATCAGCTGGCGCCGTCTGTGGGAACGACCATTTTCCACCTAAAAAGTTGATCTTACGCCTTCGATTCGATGGCCAGCAATCATCGCAATGAAGAACCTAACACAAGCCATCACGTCCTCCGCAATGGAGGGGGCGGTTCCACTCCTCCTCCCAATATCGTTAAAGCCTTATCGGTACAGATCGACTGACTGACAACGATGACGGATGCGCTCACTTGTGTCTAAACTGCCAGCCACGCCCAGCAAACCACTGCCCTTACTCTCCAGAACGGCGGTGTGCACGAGGCGGCAGAGGGACGCGTTCAGGTCCTCGGCCTCGCTTGTGCCAACCAAGACGCCACGGAACACCAGTGTGCCGATTCCGGTAGTTGCGGCCCCCATACGATGAATGATTTCATGACTCGTTGGGCGCCCGACAGTCCAACGCCGAGATCTCAGTACCAACCAAATGGTCGCTTCAATGCTCACCGCATTCCCTCGCCTTCCGAGGCGACGTCGGTCAGGTCGTCTGATTGCAGGAAAGACCGACGTCACCATAATCATCGAGGCCGTGCCCAGGGCGCACATCGTGGAGAGCCACGAAGGGTTCACCCCGAAGATCTGAGGAACGTGATAGAGCGAAACCGAACCAGCTCCATCGCCCAAGCCCGAAGCAGGGACATCAGGTGCTCTGATTAAGGAGAATCATCGGGGTACCATCAGCGAATGGAGGTTCTCGAGAAGAAAATAGAAAACATGCGGATCTTCACCCATTCGCCCAGCGCACCGGCAAAATACTCTGCTGACTCTCTCATTATGTCCTTCACTGAGCAATTGCTGAGGGAGCGGGTCTCATCCCGGAACAAACCGTCTAAGGTGGCTCTCTTTGGCGGGAAGTCTGAATCGAAAGACCACTTGGATGCATTCACCGCGAGCATGAGCTTTCAAGATAACTTGGATGTGGCTCAGTGCCGAGCCTTCCCCACCACTCTCATTCGGGCCCGGCGAGACTGGTTTCGCGGTCTGACTCCACGCTCAATCTCAACCTTCGACGAGTTGGCTACTCAATTCCTCAACCACTTCATCGGCAACCGAAGACAGAAGAGCTCAGTCGACTACCCGTTCACCATCAAGAGTGAGGACATGAAATCTTTCAAGGGCTATATCACCCGGTTCTACAATACTCTCCTGGAAGTACTCGAGCACCGGGACGAGATGGTCATCACCGCCTTAAGATCCTGTCTTAAGCACAAAGAATGGCTACGCTCTTTTGCATTGGCGCAACCTAAGACCATGGCCGAGGTAAAAGTCTGGACCGAACGGGAAATCCAACTTCAGTCTGAGGTGAACACTAATTTTCCCTGTGGAGACCGTACGGACCGAAAGAAACGGGACCGAGAAGAGAAGAAAAAGGCCGATCGTCCGAAACCCTATTCTGCGAGATTCCACGAGTACACTCCTCTAAATGTCTCTTAGGCCGATGTCACGTCCCGAAAGTACGGAACATGACCAGCATTTAAACTACGAAACGTCTCGAGGCGTACGTAATCTAAGTAAGCCGAAAACCCAGAAATCCAAACCAAGAAAAGTAGTAGAGTGAAGGAAAAAAAATTTAAAATCAAGTAGTTTTAATAGCATAAGCCGAATTATGCGGTTTTAAAAACTTCAAATATTTCCTGAAAATTTCGGCAGAGTCTCCTTTGTAAATACTGGCTACCAAACGGGATACAACATGAATAGTATACGAAATCAATAAAAGGCATCCCCAAGCGGGAGCTAGCTCTTCGTCAATCGACGGTCACAACCACACAAGCAATATAATATACAACGCCAAGAGCGAGGATCAAAACTCAAAAGGAAACTCAAAACAACAAGAAATCCACATAAATACAACGCGCGACTCTAAGGTTGAAAGAATAACATAACCGGTCTCTATCTCAAAAATAAATACATGTTTGGTTGATAGAATTTACTAGATACAACTGAATAATATTATACAAGGTAATATGATGGGTACGATACCAATAAACCCACCTACTAGCAAGTCACCCGAACGAAACTGTGCCCGCAAAGCCGTAATGAAACCTGTACGGCAAAGCTGCAAGAAACTGGGGCACAACGGGGGTGAGTTGCCAACTCGTGAATAGAAAAACATCTACGAATAAAAATCGCATGTATGACGCAATCCTAGGTCATACGATCATAATATATAATCCTCAAATATATAACCAGCAACCCATAACCATGGTTAGGGCAAATATCTAACCCAAGTGTAATCCTATGTGCCCGTGTCAGTACCTCAGGTAGCAATGTATCATATGGATGATGTATGAATGCATGAAACAGAATGCATGTACTGAAGAAAACTGCTTTCATAAATCAGTGAGATTTCTGTATTTTAAAAAATGAGGTACCATAAATGAAATCAGCATAAAACAGTGCCCAGCATCGACACAAAAAAAGTGTCCAAATATCTCAATATCTCTGTATCACAATCTCTGTACCTCAATATCTCAAAATCTCAATGTCTCAATCACAATATCTAGGGCGCCGTCAATCCAGACCGGCCCCTACCATCCATCTCAAGACTACGACGGTATCCTCCGGATATCCGACGTGTCGGGTAAAATCACCAGTCGGTCATGCTCCCTTGCACAGGCTCAACGTCAACACCACGATCTTCTTGCCCCGGGGTACCGCACCGGGCCCACCATGTACCCGAAACGGTTCATCCATCTCCTCGAATCGGGTCTCGAAATCCATCAGCAAACTCATGGTGGACGACTCATACATCATGGGAAAACCGCACTTTTTATTTAAAAGAGAGGAAAGAAGCTTATACAAGTTTTGCGGTTTTCCAACTTCAGTCTGAGGTGAACACTAATTTTCCCTGTGGAGACCGTATGGACCAAAAGAAATGGGACCGAGAAGAGAAGAAAAAGGCCGATCGTCCGAAACCTTATTCTGTGAGATTCCACGAGTACACTCCTCTGAATGTCTCTTAGGCCGATGTCACGTCCCGAAAGTACGGAACATGACCGGCACTTAAACTACGAAACATCTCGAGGCGTACGTAATCTAAGTAAGCCGAAAACCCAGAAATCCAAACCAAGAAAAGTAGTAGAGTGAAGGAAAACAAATTTAAAATCAAGTAGTTTTAATAGCATAAGCCGAATTATGCGGTTTTAAAAACATCAAATATTTCCTGAAAATTTCGGCAGAGTCTCCTTTGTAAATACTGGCTACCAAACGGGATACAACATGAATAGTATACAAAATCAATAAAAAGCATCCCCAAGCGGGAGCTAGCTCTTCGTCAATCGACGGTCACAACCACACAAGCAATATAATATACAACGCCAAGGGCGACGATCAAAACTCAAAAGGAAACTCAAAACAACAAGAAATCCACAGAAATATAACGCGCGACTCTAAGGTCGAAAGAATAACATCACTGGTCTCTATCTCAAAAATAAATACATGTTTGGTTGATGGAATTTACTAGATACAACTGAATAATATTATACAAGGTAATATGATGGGTACGATACCAATAAACCCACCTACTAGCAAGTCACCCGAACGAAACTGTGCCCGCAAAGCCGTAATGAAACCTGTACGGCAAACCTGCAAGAAACTGGGGCACAACGGGGGTGAGTTGCCAACTCGTGAATAGAAAAACATCTACGAATAGAAATCGCATGTATGACGCAATCCTAGGTCATACGATCATAATATATAATCCTCAAATATATAACCAGCAACCCATAACCATGGCTAGGGCAAATATCTAACCCAAGTGTAATCCTATGTGCCCGTGTCAGTGCCTCAGATAGCAATGTATCATATGGATGATGTATGAATGCATGAAACAGAATGCATGTACTGAAGAAAACTGCTTTCATAAATCAGTGAGATTTCTGTATTTTAAAAAATGAGGTACCATAAATGAAATCAGCATAAAACAGTGCCCAGCATCGACACAAAACAAGTGTCCAAATATCTCGATATCTCTGTATCACAATCTCTGTACCTCAATATCTCAAAATCTCAATGTCTCAATCACAATATCTATGGCGCCGTCAGTCCAGACCGGCCCCTACCATCCATCTCAAGACCACGACGGTATCCTCCGGATATCCGACTCGTCGGGTAAAATCACCGGTCGGTCGTGCTCCCCTGCACAGGCTCAACGTCAACAACACGATCTTCTTGCCCCGAGGTACCGCACCGGGCCCACCATGTACCCGAAACGGTTCATCCATCTCCTCAAATCGGGTCTCGAAATCCATCAGCAAACTCATGGTGGACGACTCATACATCATGGGAAAACCGCACTTTTTATTTAAAAGAGAGGAAAGAAGCTTATACAAGTTTTGCGGTTTTCCCCCAAATCCAGAAAATCTCATGGAAATCCGAATCCAAATCATCAATAGCATGTAAAACCATGAATATAGGCATGAGAATCCATAAATACGGCATAACAATGAATAACAGTATGCATGAAGTGACAAGTAATAACTACAATATCTAAGCTAGCATATAAGGTAAGTACACTAATATCATGTCAAACTACTAGCTATCAAGCTAAGTTAAGCAATAATATTTTCTAAGGTGTACGTGACATGGCAATTACCGATGAAGATGTGTGTGAGCCGGCAAGTAAGTGTACGTGTTACATACGCATCATCGGTAATGGTGCTGGTGTCCTAACAGCATAATATCAACAATACAATATGAAATAACAATGTAAGTATGCGATGCGGAGCGAGCAACCATAATGAGCGGGAGCTAAATATTAAACAATGGTGCCATTTGAAATAACACGAATCGTGGGGTTTTGAAAATAAGGGCTACAGTGGTTTTATGAAAAGATACGTCTTTTGAAATATCCGTAGGTCCCTTGACCTGTCTTTTAAAATACCCACGATCCGCTAGTTTCGAAATAGATAGGAGTCTAATCTAATCTAACAACTACACTAAACTATACGGCTGAACTAACAAGCTGAACTACAGGTAAGGAAACCGCCTATCATCTGAGTCGATACATATACATACATGTATATGTATAGTCGGTGATCCCGCCTCAAAAATATCATATCCGATACCATATCTATAATCAGACATCCTAAGTCAAGAGTGCGGATCAATCATCAATATATAGCTCGTACGTAAATCCGTCGTACGACATCCCAAATCTGGGTACGGGTCAATATCACATTCATCATACTATTCATCTGGTATCCTCTTTATCAAATATCATGATCGGGGTACTGATCTACGTCTAGTACAATGCTGATACTGCCTAAGTATGCATGCACGTGTGTGAAACACTACGTCAAGGACCCGCTACAACGTCATGTCGTATCTCAAATACGAACCCTGCCATATCACCGATCTCACGGCCTCAAATCAAATCTCATCGACTCATCTCAAATCCCAAGTACTATCCTCATCATCCATGCGTCTGTATATGAATGTATATATGCATAGTCCCATACCCACGCGTATATACATATATACACGTCCCCATCTACGCACAAGAAAGTAATGTATGTAAGTCTGTGTGTGCGTATGTGGGTATAACAACTACTCTAGGGTTTCGCAACTAACCCAAAGCTAATCCATGAACACATAATCATATCATGAATAAACATTCTCGTATCATAAAACACCTATATAAATATATATATATATATATATATGAACTATACTATGGACTGCGGGGGTGTTATACGCCATCCACCCGACTTCTCCCCGTAAATATAAATCTACTCACCTGGTCCTCGCTCGCCGGTGCCGACGTCGCCACGCGCTTACTTGTCGTCTCGAAGTCCACATGGAGTACCTACATATCATAACGCACCGTATCGCATTAAAACCAAATTCGAAATCGAAACGGCATACGAAAATCAAATCGGCACGCGTATGATGCATAGGTCAAAACCTATCGCCTACGCATGCAAGAATAGTCAAACCAACCCTCGATGTCGATGTACAAATGTCAAACCATCGAGAAAACCCAAACACACTCATTTGCGCATCCACGAATACTAACTATAATATAAAATAGGTTAAAATTCACAAAAACCCTAAATTCACCTTAAAAGCCATTTTTCCGAAAATCGAGCAAGCAAAAATTACCCGTTTTCGTACAAAACTCGACGTTTAAACAAATCTAGTGGCCATAATACTTATTAAATATCTTAAATAAGTCATAAAAACAATTTCCATAATTTAATCCCAATAAATTTCATTAATCCCAAAATTCTAGTTTACAATATACCCAAATTTTAACAATTTATAGCAAAAATACACAAACAACAATTTAGCTTGGATTTTCATGAACTAAAAGCATTAAACCACTCAATATAATATTTATAATGACAGAAAAACTTAATTATATTTTAATCTAAGCATTTGATAATTTTTCAAAAACTCTAGTTAGCAAAATAGCTTAATTAGGGCATTATAAGAAATGGTTGTAATTAACAACTAGATTAGCTTTCAACCAGGTTTAAGATGTTAATCCACATCACATATCCATGCACAATTGATCATAACCCAATTCCACAACAAAACCCTAACTCAATCAAAATCCTCACTAGAAATTTCCAACCTCTCAAATAAACCCACAATTAAACACCTAACAACTTTAATTAAGCAACTAATCCACAACCAAACCATGGGACAAAGAGTTATACCTCAAAGATCATGAGATCCCACATGCAACATGTCTCCAAAATGCTAACATTTCACCAAGATCCATGCTAAAGAAGATGAGGGAAAATGGATAGGAATCGGATTTGGATTTTTGCTTGATTTTTTATGGAATTTGGACATTTTTTTTAGGGGAAAAAAGGTGGGGTTTTGGGGAAATTTCTGGACAGCAGTGAGGGAAGGCTCGGCTGCAGGAAAAAGAAAAGGAGGAGAGAGAGGGAGGTGGAGAAAATGATATGTAGTCAAAGTCCACTTTTTGTATCAACATTTCCTTTTCTTTTCTTTTCTTTTCTTTGCTTTATTGTGTGGAATGGGAGGCCCACGAATGTTGGGCTGATCAAGGGGGCCGGCCAGAGCATTTTGGGGGAATGGGTGTGGGTTTTGTTTGGGTGAGAAAAAGAGATAAGTGTAATAACCCACTTCCATTACACTAATTTTACCGAAAAAAGTCTTTTTCTTCGATATTTTCTAACACCGCTTAGCAACTTCATTTTAATTCAAAAACCACATGTTAAAATTTTACTTAATGTAATATGATGCACAAAATTTGTTTCAACCCATTCCAGTTTGTAATCTTCCCTATTTAAATGTTTTAGTGACGGCTTAAAATAATATTAAAATAATTAATTTCGGAAAAAATTTCAGAAAATTTGAAATTTCACCAGTGGCTCAATAAACACCAAATACTAGCAATTTCATAGCTAGAATATGTATATTTAATTTTATAATAAAGATATTTGTATTTTGACTTTTTACAGAAAACCCTTTTATTTTACCGATTTTTCCGAAATTTCACCGAAACGATTTTCAAAACGTTACAGCCGAGCTGCTAGAAGAGGCAAAGAGTGAGAGATTCTTCAAGCTCCCGCCAATGATACAAAGGCCGGGCAAGCGACTCCGCGGCCCATATTATGCCTTTCACCGGTCGCAGGGACACCCGACCGAGAACTGCAAATAGCTATGTGATTACATCGAGGAGATAATCCGCTCTGTTCACCTAGCAAAATACTTGCGAGACAAACGTCAAGCAGATAGAGAGCAAGCAGATCAACCTCCCACCGGAGAGTTTACGGTCGGACAGATCACGGTCATCTCCGTTGGCTCGACTCCGAGCAACAAAGACGCCCGCCGTATCCGGCAGGTCATGACCTTAAGTGCTCCTTGTTGGGGTAAAAATTTACACCCCGGTTGACCAAGTCAAAATCAAAGTCAACCCCAAGCCAGGTGGGCCCAAGCCCAGGTCAAGTGGGTCAATGCCCGGAGCGAGCCCGAGCATGAAGCGGCCGGCCTCCCCCCATGCCAAAATAAAAATTTGGTAATAAATAATTTTGTTGTATTTCTTGTATTTTTATCTTATGAATAAATGTAAGAAAATGGGCATAAAGCAAATTTTTTGTAAAGCCCATGGCTTATGTGCAAAAAGAAATGGCACATGAGCCATGGGATAAGCAAAATGCCATTTTGTGAAGCCCAAGGGGCTATGTGTAAGGTGTATAGCCTATAAAGGCAAGGATAATGAAAATATCCCAACAGCTTTTTCTCTCTCCAAAAAGAATTCAGATCTAAGATTTTTCTTCTTCCTCAAGGTTCTAAAACCTTCTTCTTTCTTTTGAATTAAATCAAGAGTTTTACTCTTCCTTTTGTAAAACTAAATAGTTTTTCACCACAAAACCCACAATGGGGAACTCAAATTTGCCATCAGATCTCAGAAAGGAGAGATTTTTAAAATCTCATATCTCTTGATCTTTAAGATCCTGCCAACAGAGAAGGAAGAAGGAGACCCAACTCCAGAAACCCCACTTTGGGGAAGAACTAGGGCTCAAGGGGAGAAGCCCTTCATCAGCTTCAAAACATCCTGGGAGTTTAACTCCTCACACACACACACACACACACACACACAAAAAATAATAAGCGCTCCTTTCTGGGAGTACAACTCCCATTGCAGGGACCAAGTCCCTTTTGCCGCTCGAACACCCACGTGCTGACACGTGGGGCGCTAGCGCTCTTGCGCTCAGAGCGCTAGCGCCCGAGCGCTCACGTGCTGACACGTGGTGTGCTAGCGCTCAAAGCGCTAGCGCTCTTGTGCTCAGAGTGCCAGCGCCCAAAGCGCTAGCATCCGAGCGTCCGCGTGCTGACACGTGGGGCGCTAGCGCTCAGAGCGCTAGCGCCCTTGCGCTCAGAGCGCTAGCGCCCAAAGCGCTAGCGCCCGAGCGCCCACGTACTGACACGTGGTGCGCTAGCGCTCTTACGCTCAAAGCGCTGGCGCTTTTTCCCACGCATCCTTAGGATGCCCTTCCCTTTTTTTATATATATGTATACACACACACACACACATACTCTACAACACTATCCCTCTCAAAAAACATTTGGGCTGGGGCGCTGCCCAGCACCACGCAAGGGAGCTGCTAGCCCCCTTGACCCCCAGCCCGCTATCCGGGTAGCGGGACCCCCGTAAAAACTCTGCGGGGCTCCCGATATATCCAAAACCCCCTTTCAAATCACAACACGCATACACTACACATTGAGTTCGCATGACCTGTTTGACCCATTAATTGAAGGTTCCCTCGCTCTAAAGGCGAGGGGTAATTAACGACAGCTTAGTCCGTGGCTGCCGGAGATTCGAATCCCCACAATCAATAAACCCCTGCCTACCCTAGGCAGGGGAAATCTTTAGTACGCCTGACAAGCGCACGCGTATTCCCATCTTAATGGGGTGACGAAAAACACCCTACACTCCTCTTCCAAGAAATACAAGAAGGTTACTCTCATCACCTTCACCGATGAGGACCTGCAAGGCATATCCATCCCGCATAATGATCCCCTAGTGATCATAGCCCGGGTAAATTGGTACGAAGTTAAGAGAATCCTCGTTGACTAGGGAAGCTCAGCAGATATCCTATTTTACGATTGCTTTCAGCGTGTAATACCCAGCCCCTTTTTGTACGCTTATGTTGTATTTCTTTTCACCTATAATTTGTATTTATAATTATCGATTATTTTAAAAATTTCCCAACCTATTTTAGTTTATCCCCTCCCCTTTCTCAAACCCAAAATCCCCACACCATAACACTCCGCACCATTCCTTCGGTCCAGCCCTTGTAATTTCTCATTAGTTTATTTTATTTTATTTAAACATTTTCCCCCTCGACTTCTCACAAAATTTCATTTAGAATATCCCAAGCCCATCTCCCATTCTTTTATAAACTTAATCCATCTCATTAAAACCCATTTTTCTTTTATATCAAATCTCCGGCCCACTCCCTATATTTTTTCCATTTTGATTTTCTTTAAATTCTCTGGTCCGTTCTTTTTCCATTCCCTTATATTCTCTTTCCCAATTAAATCAAATTCCTTTTTCCTTTTAATTTATTTGGACCAGCTCTCTTAGCAGCCCACTCCTTTCTCATCAAATTTCTTCTTTAATCCCACAGCCCAAACTATATTAGATTTCTTAAAAATATTAAATCTCCGGCCCATTCATTTACCATTAATAAACTAATTAACCCTATCCTTGGCCCGGCCCTCTTCTTTTTCCCCTCAACTAATTCTTTTCCTTATATTTTTGGCCCGGCCCACTTCCAACAGCCCGCTCCTAGCCTCCAACCCGCACCCGCTTCACCCTCGATCCGACCCGCACCTACAGTGCGTCTTCCCAACGGCTACCCCCGGATTTCCCGCGTGAAATCCTCCCGTTGCGCCCTCGTCGTCGCTCCCCACGCCCACGCTCGCTCACCGTTACCCCCACGTCGCGCACTCCCCGCTCTAACTCTCGTCATCTCTTTCTCTTCTCTCTCACTCCCATCACTTTCTCCTTCTTCCTCCTCTTCTCGCTACACTCCCGAGCCACCTTGCACCCTCACCGCCGGCGCCCCGTCTTCTCGTTGACCACCAACTCCATCGAAACCCTTCACCCTCCTCGTCAACATCATCTCCATCGCCTTCGTTTATCCCTGCACCCGTCATCGGCCAACTCCTTCACTCGCCCCGCCGACGACGACGACGTCGACGACTGCAAACACCCGTCTTTTTTCATCAACGCCCTCGTCTCCTCAGCATCTCCTTCTCTCCCTCTGATTTCCCTCACCCGACTTCTTTCTCTCCTTCTCACCCTGCACCCACTCTCTCTGCTCTCCCCCTCTCTGCCTCGTTTTCTCACTCCCTCTCTCTCTCTACGTTTCTCAGCTCTCTCTCTCTCTCTCTTTCTATCCCTCTGGCCCTCTCTCTCCCTCCTTTCTCAGTTCACTCTCTCTCACTCATCTCTCTCTAACTCTCTTCTCCTCTGCCACTCTCTTCCCCTACTTCTCTCTTTCTCATTCCTCTCTCTCTCTTTCTCAGCAATTCTTTCTCTCTCTGTGTGTGTCTAACATTCCATCTTCCGGCCACCACCACACAAGCAGCCCACCATCAAGAGCTGCGACCACCGCAGACACCCCGACGACGTCCCGAGCCCCCACTGGCCGAGAGCAGACCCGAGCTCACTCGAAGCCGTTACCGTCGCGGTGCTAGCTCGTCGCGCGCCCGTACTGTACCTCGCTGCCGTGCGCCTCCAGGCAAGTTTTATACTTGCTACATGCTATTTGGTATTTGTTACAAACTATAATCTTATAAATTTTATATTAAACATCCTCGATAAATTACACGATGCAACCGTTCGATGTGTGATCCCAATGAAATTACTTGGCTAATTTGACGGAACCAGATTGTTCTTGTTGGCCCTTGGTGTGATGAATATCTTGTGCAAATTTCGTTTGATAATATGACTGCTAATGACCAAAACGACTACCCCCAAGTTAAATCGTAAAACTGTAATTTTATTGTACCTGAAAATCGTTAAATTCACCATAAATCATATACATACTTGAATGGTGCGTTCGAGGGCTCAAATCGAATCCGACTCGACGAACTTTAACCATATACTGGTTTCCTGGTATTCCTGTACTTAAATTGTGATAATTTTTGGATCGGAGTGCGACTCTGGACTGCAGTCCAGAGCGACTCCAGTTGTTGCTTGCTGTTCCGTAATGGGTACCACAAGATTTCCTTAACTCGTAGATTGCGGAACTCCACTTCTTATTATAGGTAAATCTGTTATCTAGACAAAACAATTAGTTTCATTCTGTTTCATTACCGTTTGATATTTATTCTATAATTTAAAAGATCGGGACGCATAACAGTCCCAACAGAATCAGAATTGACATATTAATAGTAAACAGTGCATATTTCCTAACGTACAGATGAGATCGAAGATCCGTCCATTGCGTTGAAAACCTTACTGAAAACCCTAGATTTCATTCAACTGTAGCGTCGCTAAAATCTGATCCCAACTAGGATTAAAATGCGTTGCGAAATGGACTTCTAATTCTGAAACCGGATTTCCAGCCGCGAGCGCTTAAAATGAAATGGTTATAATTAATGATCCTGGAACCCGATTGGCTTGAAACTAAATTCGAGGGATGGACAACTGAACATACTAATTATTACCTGTTTATCGTTTCGCTAAACTATATACGTACATTTCATGATAAATCGTGCAAGTGATAGAACACCATTTTTATGACACTTTATTCATGCTTCATATACTGTTTACGTATCATATCATACCCATATCATCGCAGTGATTACCTAGTGATATCGTGCATTTACCCAGTGTTCGATTTTAGTGATGATTGTGGCAAGTACGTCAGTGTTCGTGTATCCGTGAATAAGTGAAAGTGATACGTACTTGTGCACAATCAGTGACCCTATTATTCTATTGCATTGTCGACGTCTGTGGGATGCGTGTACGTGTGACTATAAATGGTATGGGACACTTATGGAAGCGCTTGCATGGGTGTCACAGATAAGGCATCCGATACTGCCATTTATCTTAGGTATTAGTCGGGACGTGCTTGATGGAGGTCCTGCCTCCAGTTCTCGCGCAGACTTGTCACGGATCGATTAGTATTTAGGGTTATGGTTAGCGTTTGATGTAGACCACGAGGTGTGGGGTAGTTTAAGTGTGAGTTCAACAGAATCTCGGGGGTCCCATGCCGGCTTATATATTTAGGGAGATATATGGAGATTTACAGGGTATGTGATATTCACTGTGATATACATGTTACATGTTGGGCCCGTGGTCCCTTGCCCTTGGGTTCTACCCTTGGGTGGAGGACACTCGCGGGTGGTTGACTCTCACACTTGGACTGACGATAGGCTTAGTGACCTGTACAGTGAGACTTGGAGACTGATAGGGATACGGGCATTTATATACCTTATATACTATGTTGACATACGTGACATATCGTTCTACTGCTTTACTGCTCCGCTGTATTGATTACTGCACATTCATATTCATGCTGTCATTGATTTACTGTTATTCATATCTATTACCACTGTTAGAACTGTCACTTGATTTTATATATATTATATTGCTATTGTGTCGCTCTGACGACCTGAGTATGCATGCTCAGTATGAGGAGAAGATTTAGCCTGGACCGGTGCATCACAGACTTCTTGACTTGCCATTCCGAGTTACATTCGTTTGTTCCACTTCAGGTCAGTCTTTACATTGTTCCTTTCAGTTACTGCATTTCTCATTACCTGCGCATCATTTACTGTTTACCATGAAAAACTAGAAGCCGAAGTGTGACTACGGCAGGACATTTCCTTGACCGTAGGAGCATGGCTGGCCTTGTCTACCCCTCGTATTCCGTATTTTGGGAAGCGGGGCGTGACATGGTTTAGTTGGTATCAGAGCCAGGTTTTGCTTCGATTGGGATTGCAGTTTTCCGTGTATAGCTTGGCAACCTAAGACATCCCTTGGTCTAGGTTGTAAACTTGTCATTCTTGATCCATATTCACATCGTGTGTTCAGCTATCCATTCGCTATGGTTTCGGGTGACTTGACAAGGTTACGTGGTTTCAATTGCACTACCGTACTCTATTCAAGCGACTTAAAGTCATGCAGTTGATTCCCCACTTGTAATAAATTCATCACCTCTGATATTCTTGAATCTTTGTCCTATCCATATTATATGTTGATTCGTCTAGCTTGTGACTTATATCATTCTCAAAATTGTTGTCTCAGGATCATGTCTTTCAACGACTCTTCGTCTATATCCGCTCCCCCGAATCAGACCATTGTGATTCTGAATGTACTACAAGGTCTAAAGAAAGCCCAGGAGCGAACAAATGACTTGTTGGCTGAAGGACTGAGAAGACATGTGAATCAGGCACCAGCGGGAGTCTCAAATCATAAAGGGATCCCCGTTAGACGAGGAAAAGAGAAGATGATGAAGCGCCAATTTGATTCCTGATTGGTAGGGATTCTGCGTGTTCAAGTTTAGTTAATTACCGCAATCAAAACGGTTTCGCTTGTAGCTAGCCGGTTGAGTACGGGTCGTCCGCAGGGAGATGGCACATGTTGTTTCTGATAATCTTTTCACATTTCCTCCAGAATTCTAGTGGATCAAAAGGTGATTTGGACATGGATCTTTTGTCATGATTTTCTTGAGCTCCGCGTAGATTTCTTGGATCTTGTGTTGCCATTGAGCTTTGTGCATGAGGTGACAATCGATTTGCCATTTTGTCTCCTAACTGGTGTGTGGCAACAGACGGATAAAGAGCGGAGATCCGTGTTTTATCTGTGGTTGGCAGGAACCCGGGTTTTGTCGTGTATTTCCATGAATTTCACCGTTTAGAGCCGAGAACCTGTATCCTGCAATTGACTAGCAAACACGGCTCAAGAGTATCTACCGATATGCAATGTGATAAAAATTGAGCGGTATGAAAATGCAAAAATCTGATATGAACAATTCCCCACGACAGAAGCAGCAGAAGATCCCATGTTGTGGGTACTGTAAGAAGCCAGGACATCTTCAGAGGGATTGTCGCCGCGCCCAAGGGAAATGTCTGATTTCTGGATCCAGCGAACATCTCATCAACGGTTGCCCAGAAAGGAAAGAACTACAAGGAGGAAACTCGTCCACACTCCCCACTCCTGCCAAGTGAGGATTATCGCGTAGTTCGAACTTCGACGATAAGGCAGACCTAACGCAGGATTCAACTCACGCGACGAGAATGCAACGTTATAGTAGTCGAAGAAGGATTTTTCATGTTATCTACTTTCAGTAATAATGTTGTCATCTTTTTATGAATATTTCTTTCCGTTTGAAATCTTGTATCCGCTAAACTTTTGATTGAATGCAATAAAATTTTGAATCGTAATATATGTATCATTCTCTTGCTTTCTCTTTATCTAATTCGATTCATTATCACAGTATTTTAATCCTGATCTTTCAGTTCCTGCAACCGCATATTTTCCTATACTTCGTACCCTGAGCTTTTTCCTTGATGTATTCCACTGTCTAATCATGACTTTTCTTTCTAGACCATGGCCCACCCTGGAGCAGCGCCGCATCTGGATGAGAATGCACAATCTTGCGTTTCCTTAGACCGCACGCTGATGAGTTCTGACGATGAGATCGACGGTCCCCAAGTCAATTTCGGAAACCACGATCCAGAGGGCGAAGGAGCAGCCGCCCCAGAGTTTAACGTGATAGCTGATTCTGACAAAGAAGAAGGAGACCCTGAAGAGAACCCTATAGAGGAAGACCCGATAGAGGAAGATCCCGATGAAGACCCGATAGAAGAAAATCCAGTGGAGGAAGACCCCATGGAAAAGAACCCAGAAGAGGATCACATGGAATCGGACCTCGATGAAGAAGCTCCATCCGAGGAAGAAGGACCAGAAGGTCAAGACCCTGCTGTGAAAGAACTCCCAATGGCGATCCCTGCGAAGCGATATGGAAACGGACGTCCCTACCTAAGTGCGCGAGCCTACCGCGACCTGCTGAATCTCCACAACCGCGACTGACGGGATTTCTTTTAGGTGTTGTCTCTTTCTGGCCAAATAAATCTGTGTATAGTTTAGGGCCATATTTCGTTTTTGGATGATGCTTTGTTTAAAATTTTCTAGAGTGGAATAAATTGTTGAATTCGCTAATCCATCGATCTTCTTAGTTCCCTTGATGTTTGATATTTCTTCTATACAATTAATTTTTCCTACCGAGATCTGCCCACCCCTGCTCCTTACATTTCCTTAACCCTCATTCCGATCAACCGGTACTACAACCGATCTTCTGGAGACCCACTCTTCATCCTCTGTCTGTGCCTTGTTTGAGATCCTTCTGGGGGGAGAAAATTTTAGGGAAATTTCCAAGTTCGCTAACCCTTCAAATCTTGATTAGTGTGATGCACCGACTGTTATTTTTCCTTCACACTCTTCCTTCTGTATTCCTTTGTTGCTCATCCTTACGTCCTGTACTGACCCGATTCCAGTCTCCATGATCTTCAGCCTAAAGCCGCCACACTCCGACCTTCCAGATGAGCCACACTTCCTTGTAACCAATACCCTAGCTGGCCCTATACCTCTTTATGTGTTTTCCTATTACCCTATATATATATTTAGGGACATTGTTGTTCGAAAATTTGGTTTCATTAATTTATATTTATCGAAGAATGTATTTTATCGACTATTCCCGTTTTACGCATTTCAAGTACTCCACTACTAGCTTTCCTATTTTTAGTAGCGCAACCCTACATCGCGCATACTTTTGGTCTATGCTTCTTAATTTCGCTATACCAGTTTTCTAAAATATTTTAAACCTATTTTATCGATACCTTATCCTAAAATGTTTTAACCTACCGACTAATCCTTCACTATTTTATTGTCATTACTTTATTTTCGAGTATTGTGCCTATGGTTACTATTATCAATGTTTGTGCCCTATACTTACTATTTCTGATGTATTACTTTTGATATACCTACATGTGCATATAATTGAGTTTCGATTTTGTTGAGTACGTGTCGAGTATCACTCTTCATTATTGTTGATATTGCTATTCTTATATACATATAAGTTGCTTTTGTAGTTGTTCCTGTCTTATATTTATTTAGACTTATACCTTTGTATATTGTTCTTACATATATAAACTTTCAAATTTCGTTATCTGCCTATTTCCAAGTAAAGCATTACATGATAGTTGCAATATAATTGCTTTTGCCTATGTTTGTATAACTTACCGTTTATTTTAAATTTCGAGGACGAAATTTTTGTAAGGGTGGTATGATGTAATACCCAGCCCCTTTTTGTACGCTTATGTTGTATTTCTTTTCACCTATAATTTGTATTTATAATTATCGATTATTTTAAAATTTTCCCAACCTATTTTAGTTTATCCCCTCCCCTTTCTCAAACCCAAAATCCCCACACCATAACACTCCGCACCATTCTTTCGGTCCAGGCCTTGTAATTTCTCATTAGATTATTTTATTTTATTTAAACCTTTTCCCTCTTCACTTCCCAAAAAATTTCATTTAGAATATCCCAAGCCCATCTCCCATTCTTTTATAAACTTAATCCATCTCATTAAAACCAATTTTTCTTTTATATCAAATCTCCGGCCCACTCCCTATATTTTTCCATTTTGATTTTCTTTAAATTCTCTGGTCCGTTCTTTTTCCATTCCCTTATATTCTCTTTCCCAATTAAATCAAATTCCTTTTTCCTTTTAATTTATTTGGACCAGCCCTCTTAGCAGCCCACTCCTTTCTCATCAAATTTCTTCTTTAATCCCACAGCCCAAACTATATTAGATTTCTTAAATATTAAATTTCCGGCCCATTCATTTACCATTAATAAACTAATTAACCCTATCCTTGGCCCGGCCCGCTTCTTTTTCCCCTCAACTAATTCTTTTCCTTATATTTTTGGTCCGGCCCACTTCCAACAGCCCGCTCCCAGCCTCCAACCCGCGCCCGCTTCACCCTCGACCCGACCCGCACCTACAGTGCGTCTTCCCAACGGCTACCCCCGGATTTCCCGTGCAAAATCCTCCCGTTGCGCCCTCGTCGCCGCTCCCCACGCCCACGCTCGCTCACCGTTACCCCCACGTCGCGCACTCCCCGCTCTAACTCTCGTCATCTCTTTCTCTTCTCTCTCACTCCCATCACTTTCTCCTCTCTCTCACTCCCATCACTTTCTCCTTCTTCCTCCTCTTCTCGCTACACACCCGAGCCACCTTGCACCCTCACCGCCGGCGCCCCGTCTTCTCGTTGACCACCAACTCCATCGAAACCCTTCACCCTCCTCGTCAACATCATCTCCATCGCCTTCGTTTATCCCTGCACCCGTCATCGGCCGACTCCTTCACTCGCCCCGCCGCCGACAACGACGTCGACGACTGCAAACACCCGTCTTTTCTCATCAACGCCCTCGTCTCCTCAGCACCTCCTTCTCTCCCTCTGATTTCCCTCACCCGACTTCTCTCTCTCCTTCTCACCCTGCACCCACTCTCTCTGCTCTCCCCCTCTCTGCCTCGTTTTCTCACTCCCTCTCTCTCTCTACGTTTCTCAGCTCTCTCTCTCTCTCTTTCTATCCCTCTGGCCCTCTCTCTCCCTCCTTTCTCAGTTCACTCTCTCTCACTCATCTCTCTCTAACTCTCTTCTCCTCCGCCACTCTCTTCCCCTACTTCTCTCTCTCTCATTCCTCTCTCTCTCTTTCTCAGCAATTCTTTCTCTCTCTGTGTGTGTCTAACATTCCATCTTCCGGCCACCACCACACAAGCAGCCCACCATCAAGAGCTGCGACCACCGCAGACACCCCGACGACGTCCCGAGCCCCCACTGGCCGAGAGCAGACCCGAGCTCACCCGGAACCGTTACCGTCGTGGTGCTAGCTCGTCGCACGCCCGTACTGTACCTCGCTGCCGTGCGCCTCCAGGCAAGTTTTATACTTGCTACATGCTATTTGGTATTTGTTACAAACTATAATCTTATAAATTTTATACTAAACATCCTCGATAAATTACACGATGCAACCGTTCGATGTGTGATCCCAATGAAATTACTTGGCTAATTTGACGGAACCAGATTGTTCTTGTTGGCCCTTGGTGTGATGAATATCTTGTGCAAATTTCGTTTGATAATATGACTGCTAATGACCAAAACGACTACCCCCAAGTTAAATCGTAAAACTGTAATTTTATTGTACCTGAAAATCGTTAAATTCACCATAAATCATATACATACTTGAATGGTGCGTTCGAGGGCTCAAATCGAATCCAACTCGACGAACTTTAACCATATACTAGTTTCCTGGTATTCCTGTACTTAAATTGTGATAATTTTTGGATCGGAGTGCGACTCTGGACTGCAGTCCAGAGCGACTCCAGTTGTTGCTTGCTGTTCCGTAATGGGTACCACAAGATTTCCTTAACTCGTAGATTGTGGAACTCTGCTTATTATTATAGGTAAATCTGTTATCTAGACAAAACAATTGGTTTCATTCTGTTTCGTTACCGTTTGATATTTATTCTATAATTTAAAAGATCGGGACGCATAACAGTCCCAACAGAATCAGAATTGATATATTAATAGTAAACAGTGCATATTTCCTAACGTACAGATGCGATCGAAGATCCGTCTATTGCGTTGAAAACCATACTGAAAACCCTAGATTTCATTCAACTGTAGCGTCGCTAAAATCTGATCTCAACTGGGATTAAAATGCGTTGCGAAACGGACTTCTGATTCTGAAACCGGATTTCCAGCCGCGAGCGCTTAAAATGAAATGGTTATAATTAATGATCCTGGAACCCGATTGGCTTGAAACTAAATTCGAGGGATGGACAACTGAACATACTAATTATTACCTGTTTATCGTTTCGCTAAACTATATACGTACGTTTCATGATAAATCGTGCAAGTGATAGAACACCATTTTTATGACACTTTAATCATGCTTCATATACTGTTTACGTATCATATCATACCCATATCATCGCAGTGATTACCTAGTGATATCGTGCATTTACCCAGTGTTAGATTTTAGTGATGATTGTGGCAAGTACGTCAGTGTTCGTGTATCCGTGAATAAGTGAAAGTGATACGTACTTATGCACAATCAGTGACCCTATTATTCTATTGCATTGTCGACGTCTGTGGGATGCGTGTACGTGTGACTATAAGTGGTATGGGACACTTATGGAAGCGCTTGCATGGGTGTCACAGATAAGGCATCCGATACTGCCATTTATCTTAGGTATTAGTCGGGACGTGCTTGATGGAGGTCCTGCCTCCAGTTCTCGCGCAGACTTGTCACGGATCGATTAGTATTTAGGGTTATGGTTAGCGTTTGATGTAGACCACGAGGTGTGGGGTAGTTTAAGTGTGAGTTCAACAGAATCTCGGGAGTCCCATGCCAGCTTATATATTTAGGGAGATATATGGAGATTTACAGGGTATGTGATATTCACCGTGATATACATGTTACATGTTGGGCCCGTGGTCCCTTGCCCTTGGGTTCTACCCTTGGGTGGAGGACACTCGCGGGTGGTTGACTCTCACACATGGACTGACGATAGGCTTAGTGACCTGTATAGTGAGACTTAGAGACTGATAGGGATACGGGCATTTATATACCTTATATACTGTGTTGACATACGTGACATATCGTTCTACTGCTTTACTGCTCCGCTGCATTGATTACTGCACATTCATATTCATGCTGTCATTGATTTATTGTTATTCATATCTATTGCCACTGTTAGAACTGTCACTTGATTTTATATATATTATATTGCTATTGTGTCGCTCTGACGACCTGAGTATGCATGCTTAGTGTGAGGAGAAGATTTAGCCTGGACCAGTGCATCACAGACTTCTTGACTTGCCATTCTGAGTTACATTCGTTTGTTCCACTTCAGGTCAGTCTTTACATTGTTCCTTTCAGTTACTGCATTTCTCATTACCTGCGCATCATTTACTGTTTACCATGAAAAACTAGAAGCCGAAGTGTGACTACGGCAGGACATTTCCTTGACCGTAGGAGCATGGTTGGCCTTGTCTACCCCTCGTATTCCGTATTTTGGGAAGCGGGGCGTGACACAGCGTATGGGATTAAACACGTCCGATCTCCAACAAATCTCTCATGTTCTCTTCGGGTTTACTAACCACTCTGTCTAAGCCGAAAGAACGATCACTCTACCTTTCAACATTTGGGAGGCCAAAAGAATCCGAACATTGTCCATGAATTTTCTCATCGCCAGGATTCCTTCGTCTTATAACATGCTCTTGAGTCATCCCACCTTAAGTGCTCTTCAAGCACAGATCTTAACCTACCACCTTACGCTCAAGTTTCTTCTGAGCAATGGGGGATAGGCAAGGCCTATAGAGATCAGCAAATCTCTAGGGTGTGTCTCACTACGACAGTGCCTGAGGACAAAGAAGTTGATCTGTCCAAGGGACCGTATGATCCTTGGGAATCGCTGGATATACGTGATGAAAAGAAGGAGATCCGGGGTTCCCCGGTAGAGGCCTTGTCCGAAGTCCCCCTCAAGAAGGGAGACGGCAGTTGAACTATCCAGATCGGCCCCCTGTTGACCGGGGAAACTCGGGACAACCTTATCCAGTTCCTCCGAAACAACTCCGACGTGTTTGCTTGTACTCCCGCGGACATGCCGGGGATTGATCCTAAGGTGATCTCCCACAAGCTAGGAGTTGAATCAAAATCCCGGCCGATCCGACAAAAGAAAAGAAGCTTTACACCTGTCAAACAGAAGATGAATGAGAAGGAAGTGGACCGACTACTTATGGCAAACTTCATCAGAAAGCTGGACTACCCGGCTTGGCTAGCCAACGTAGTATTGATCAAGAAAGAGAATGGAAAGTGGCGCATGTGCGTCGATTTTACCGATCTGAACAAGGGCTGCCCGAAAAAAAACTATCTACTCACTCGGATAGATCGGCTGGTGGATAGCTCAGCCGGTCATGAGCTGCTGAGCTTCACAAATACTTTCTTCGGTTATAATCAAATCCGGATGGACACGGCCGGCGAAGAGCTCACCGCTTTCACCACTGATCGAGGGGTCTACTACTACAAGGTAATGCCTTTTGGCCTAAAAAATGCTGGGGCAACTTATCAATGACTGGTCAACAAGCTGTTCAAGTCACGGATCGGGCGGAATATGGAAGTTTATGTCAACGACATGCTTGTGAAGTCCGCATGGTTAGCCTGGCATACCACAAACCTTAGCGAGACCTTTGAGATCCTGTGAAAGTACAAAATGAAACTGAATCCAGCCAAGTGAGCTTTCGGCGTTACGAGCAGAATGTTCCTCAGATTCATGGTCACCCACCGAGGAATCGAGGCAAACCCGGAAAAGATCAAAGTCATCATTGGCATGACGACGCAAGTGGAACGTAGAAATCATACGACTCATAGACAGGGTGGCCGCTATAAGTCGATTCATGTCCAGATCCGGGAAAAAGTGCCAACCTTTTTTCAAACCCTTACGGAAGATCCCATGGTTCGAGTGGTCCGAAGAGTGTCAAGTCGCCTTCGAGCAGCTCAAGGCTCATCTGTTGACAACACTGCTTCTCATCCAACCAGCCGAAGGAGACAAGCTGCTACTGTACCTGGCCGTCTCCAACCAGGCAGCCAGCTCTGTGCTTATTAAAGAATCCGAGGGAATACAGAGGCTGGTTTACTACATCGGCCACATTTTCAAAGACGCGGATACCAGGTACCCAGCCATCGAAAAGATAGTCCTAGCGCTCATCGTCGCCTCCAGGAAACTTTGGCACTATTTCCAGACTCATACAATCATCGTTTTCACCGACCGACCCCTGGTGAATATCCTCGGTTCCCCCGAGTCGTCCGGCCGCTTGGAGAAGTGGAGATGGCAGTTGTCATAATTTGACATCCGGTACCGACCAAGGCAAGTTATTAAAGCCCAAGCCCTATCCGATTTCATGGTCGAACGCACTATTCCTATCAGAGAAGAAGCACCGACGCGAGATCCAAACCCACAACACTCAATCGATTGGACGATTCCTCTACATAGAAAGGAAGTGGGGCTGGGCTGGTCATCCGCGGCCCTAATGAAGCTGAGATGGAATATTCTCTACGGTTCTACTTCAAGGCCTCGAACAACGCCGTGGAATATGAAGCCTTATTAGCCGGCCTACGAATCGCCTCGGGGTGGGGCTAAAGAAAATCAGAATTTGTAGCGATTTCGCGTTGGTCGTCGGCCAAGTGACCGGACGATTCGAAGCCCGAGAACCCCTCATGATGAAATACATCACTGAGGTGAAAAGGCTACGGAAAAATTTTGACGAAGTTCAAGTGGAGCAATTTCCCCAGAGTATGAACTTTGAAGCTGACGCCTTGAGCAAACCCGCCTCCTCCTATTTGGCCAACCACAAGAAGAACATCCTCTTCGAGGTCCTGCCGCGACCCAATATCAAAGACACGGAAGTGACTCACAGGGTCTACACCAATCAAGGGAGTATCCCAGATTGGAGAAAGCCCATAGTGGAATTCCTCAAGGGCGGAACGCTCCCCGAAGACCAAACGGAAGCGCGCAGGCTCCACATGAAAGCTCGTCACTTCGTATGGAGCAAAAATAACTTGTACAAAAAATCTTATACCCAACCTCTACTCAGATGCGTCGATTCCGATGAAACTGAGTACGTTCTCCATAAGATATACGAAGAAGTCAGAGGCGCACATCAGGGGGACAGCAATTTGATTCAAAAGACGTTGTTACAGGGGTATTATTCACCAACTATCTACAACGATTCAGAAAAGCTCGTACGAAGATGCAAGGCGTTCCAACTCTTCGGCGGCATTCCTCGGTTACCAGCCACAGAGCTAACACCGCTAAACTCCCCTTGGCCATTCGCACAGTGGGGAATGGACACGATTGGCCAACTCTCCACAGGCACAGGGAGGAAAAGATACATCCTCAACGCAGTAGACTACTTTACAAAATGGGTCGAAACCATGCTTATTAGAAAATCGGACGTCGCCTCCACAGTGAAGTTCCTGCAGAACAATGTAATCGCTTGATTTGGAATTCCGAGGTATATCAACACCGACCATGGAACCAACTTCAAAAACAACAAAGTCAGAAAATTCTGTAGCGACAACCATATACTAATAAAGTTCTCCGCAGTCGCTCATCTCCAGTGTAACTGATAAGCCGAGGTAGCAAACTGAGGTGTCATCCGAAACCTTAGAGCCCACCTGGAAGGAAGACAGGGTGGATGGGACGAAGAGCTGTCCCGGGTACTGTGGGCACTACATACGTCGAAGAAGACACCCATGGGGGAAATCTTGTTCAGTCTCTGTTATGGTACCGTGGCAATGGTCCCCGCAGAAATCGGTCTACCTAGTTATCGAATTGAGTACTTCAACGACGAATCCAATGTCTTAGCCGTTCGAAACAAACTGGACAACCTGCTGGAGAAGAGAGACCGGGCGCAAATAAGAATAGCCGTATATCAGCAGCAGACTGCCCAGTATTTCAATGCTCGGGTCAAACACCGAGCGTTCAAAACAGTAAACTTAGTCTTCCGACGCAACGAATTCGAGGACCAAGAGAAGCTGCACAAGTTCTCTCCAAAGTGGGACGGCCCTTTTCTCGTGACCGAGGTATTATCCTGAGGAGCATACCGCCTCCAAGATTCCTTGGGACGAGCCTTTCTGCGGTCGTATAATGCCGATAAGCTTAAATTGTATTGCTAAAAACTAATACTCCCTTTAATAATAAAAATTCTTGCTTCTCTACAATCCAGACTGTTTCTCCTAATTCTAAACATAGATGCTGCGCAAGGCCGGCGGGCAGCCTCCTGCCCGCTGCGCCAATTCAAAACGGGTAGTTTCATGCTCGACCAAACTGAGGGTCTAAAGCCTCCTCTCGAGCCTCCAGGCTGTCTTCAGCCCGGCTCGGAAGCAAGGGAAGTATCCCAGACCAGTCCTTTGCTCAGGTGAATAAAACGCGGATGCGACTGTAGATAGCCAACCTAAGTCTCGCTCCGCCCATCTTACCTCGACTCTGGGGTGAGGGATTGGAGGAGGGGCACTGATTTGTATGTCAAAAACTATTTCTATTACCGCAATCAATCTGTGAGGAGTTATGGTAATTATCAATAAAGGGGATTAGATCCATTCGGGAAGGTGTTCGTTCCTCTAGGTTCTTGTCCTTCCTTTAGAGATCCTTACCCTAACCTCCATGGAAAACGCGCGCAACCGGGATTTTACACTACGGTGTCATCGTTACCTCGAGGGGTAGAATGCCGTAGGGCGCGGTGTGTGCGCGTATGCATGGAGTCCTATTGTAAATATTTGGTGGGTAAGAAAGGGATGAGAGATCTCATCTCTCAAAAGCCTTCCCCAAAGCTAAACCCTAAACAAGTTCCTAGGGCATGAAATTAAATCTACCTAGGGCAAAGAATTTAAATCTAAACTAGGGCGAGAAATTAAATATACTTACAGATGCATCCCTCCAATCATCCATGCTGGGTTGTCAGATCTGAATTTCTGAATGGAGAAGAAACACCGATGCTCACCAAAAGAATTTCTGAATTTTTATTAAAAGGAGGCAAAAAGTTTACAATCTTTAGAGTTCTATTTATAGGAAATAGAAACCCTAGGTTACATTTTGATCCGCACATCTACATTTACAAAAATAGCCCCAGGGAATCTTTTCAGAGCCGCCAAAATATTTTAGTAAAAAATTTATTTTTCAATCTCTCAAGGTCGCCGCGGAACCGCGGCCCGAGGCCTGGTTTGGTCGCGGTTCCGCGGCCAAATAATGGAATTGGGCTCTTAAATTTCCTGGTCTGGTTCATTTCATTTTGGGCTTCATGTTTATTCAGGTCTTTTCTCCATTTGGCTTTTGGGTTTTTCCAGATCTTCCAGTGAATTCTTGCAGTGGGCTTTAACCGTGGCTTCGCGATCTTGGACCTTGCATTGCCTTAATTTTATCTTTGATGTGGGCTTGATCAAGAGTCTTCTGTTTGTTGGTCGAAGTCCACTTTTGCATCATCTTTACATCGTTTTCACTGTATTTTGTCCCAGAACCTGTAACCTGTAACATGTAGCAGACATGCGTCAAAATCACCTGTTTATTTATAAAAAGAATAAGAATGGGGAATATAATAATGCAATATTCTGGTGTGAACAGGCACCGATCTACCCACACTTGGAAAAATAAAAGCGAGAAAGTTCGACGTTCTAACATTTTGAGCAAAGAAAAATTCACGAGCAAAATAAAAATTTATTAATAAGAGGTATTCTCGGCTTCTCACCCTTACAAAAGTGCCCGGGGGCTCGCAAAAGAAAAAAAACACTTCTTAATGATTATAGTAAAGGAGGAAGAGGGTCTTGAAAGCATTGATCGTGGTACTCAAAACAGAGAACCGACAGCCGAGCCCAGGCAGCGTTCCATCGCTCCTTCTGCCTATGTCCATAGATCCGAGCAGCTATGGTTTCGTCAGGGACTCCTGCCGTCGCGCATAATGCTATGATCAATCTCTGTTGGAAAGATCGGCGCAGGATATCTATCGAGAAATCT
Organism: Agapanthus africanus; assembly: GCA_030015575.1. NCBI lineage: Eukaryota > Viridiplantae > Streptophyta > Magnoliopsida > Asparagales > Amaryllidaceae > Agapanthus > Agapanthus africanus. The sequence goes on from CM057337.1 coordinate 10,505,689, forward strand.
GGCCTGCTCTTCGAGATTAGGCCCAACTCATGAGCCGTGTGCATCTTGTCGACAACCTCCTCTAGTGCTTCTTGGGACAACGCCCTGAAAAGGCTGGGGAAAGACCTCCAGATCGCGTAAACGAGCACCGGCAAGAGAGACGATCGGCGTGGGAGTAACTACCCATAATGACATTCCAGCCGACCTATCACAGCCTCGTATGTCACCATGGAACTTCGTAGTCGTTGAAATAGACGTCATAGGATACGATATCTCGGATGTTGTTCATGTTGCTGGCCATCGGAAAACGATTGACTACGAAAGTCGGAGAAAGAAAAAGGCAGGAGACGGAGACAACTAAAAGCAAATCGATGGAACTACCTAAGAGGAGGCCAAGGCTCCTATATTTATAGCCTCAAAAAAAATTCCCCTACGGTCGAGATTCTCTTCCGCCAAGATGCAAATTACGGAATATCGCATCCATCAGATGAGACGACGCCACGCGGCTTCCGGCCATTGGCCGCCTCCCTTTCACGCGAATACGGGAAATTTGGACGATGCCGTTAGGAGATTCGCGCGGATCTCAAGATACCTGTCATGTGCCATGTGGCGCTGGGAAACGGGGAGGCACAAATGTCAACGTCATGGCGATTCTACCTTCCATTGGACTGAAGTCCTCTCACGAGACCGCCGGGTAACTTCCTGCCCAACCAATTCACAGCAAGTAGATTCCTTCTCGAAAGCCCTCTCAAGGGACTGCTGGGCAGCTTCCTGTCCGGCTAATTCATAGCGGGCAGATTCCTGCTCTGCCCAGATTTTGGATCAGAAGCCCTCTCACGAGGCCTCCGAGATGCTTCATGTCCAACCAATCCGCAGTGAGAAGATTCTTGCTCGGCCCAGGCTGTGGATCAGAAGCCCTTTCACGAGACCGCTGGGTAGCTTCCTGTCCCACCAATTCATAGCGAGTAAATTCCTACTCGAATGCCCTCTCACGAGGCACCGAGCAGCTTCTTGCCCGGCTAATCCACAAAAAACAAATTCCTGCTCGGCCCAGACTGTGGATCAGAAGCCCTTTCAGGAGGCCGCCGGATAGCTTCCTGCCCGATCAATTCATAGAGAGTAGATTCCTGCTCAAATGCCCTCTTACAAGGCCGCTGGGTAGCTTCTTGCCTGGCCAATTCGCAGCGGGCAGATTTCTGCTCGGCCCAAACTGTGGATCAGAAGCCCTCTTACGAAACCGCCGGGCAGCTTCCTGTCCGACCGATTTACAGCGAGTAGATTTATGCTCGGCCTAAACGGTGGATCCTCATAACTCGCATTAAAATAGTAGGAAGACCTCTTCCCGACACGCATACTCGAAGTAGGCAGACTCCTGCGTAGCCTAAGTAAAGAAACCTTGCCCACGGTCGATAGTCGACCCAACTCTAATTCTGCTCGAATCCGAAAATAGGGTATCACCGAGCCTTGCTATGTTCAATCCGAGTCTCTAAGAGTTTCCAAGAGGATACCGGTCTATCTACACTTGAAAGAATAAACCTAGTGTTCGCTCGATTCACGTTATCTCATCTCCGGGGTGATAGAGGACACCGATCTATCCACACTTGGAAGAATAAGCCAAGTGTTCACTCGATTCACATTACCTTGTCTCCGGGGTGAGGGAGGACACCGGGCTATCCACACTTGGAAAATAAAAATAAATATGAAACTTTCCAATCAGATACACCACAGACGAGCAAAATACTTCATTAATTCCAACATTATGTATAAGGTATTATAAGCTCCTCAGCTTTACAAAATCCCTACAAAATTATTCGAAGGCTTAAAAAGAAAAAAAGAGCAAGGAGAGCGGCGTTTTCAAGTTGTCTTCTCGGTCAAGGTCTCCATGTCGGCCGCCTTCTCGGCGTCTCCGCCCGCCTTCTCGGCGTCTCCGCCCTTTGGCTCTTCCTCCGGGAGGAGGTACCTCGCGCGGTGCTCCGGATCATTGAACCTGGGCACTATCTCCTTTACGGCGTTGAGGACGTTATGCCACCCAAAGGTCGCGGAGTCAGCGAGGTCGACGTAGAACTGGTCAGGAAACTTGTAGTCCTCCACAGTCTTCTCCGCCTTCTCCTCGGCCCTTTTCACCGCCTCGTTGGCTGCCCAAGCATCCTCCTTGAACAAGTCTCTTTGCTTTCTCATGACATCAAAGAGCTCGTTGATTTTGCCGACCTAGACCTGGAGGGCCGGTTGGACTCGGTCAAAACCAAATGGGACTCCTTCAGCCTCGTGGTTTTCACACCCTCCGAGACCTGTCGCGACTCGAGTGAGACAGCGTTATCCTCGGCCTCCTTCAGCTTGGCGAGGAGCTCTTCTTAACATGAAGATATCTTCCCTGCCTTTTCTATTACCAGGGCAACTACTTCGACCTCCATGGCTGTTAAGAGGGCGTAGTGTTGGAGGACCCACAGAAAAAAAGCGAACAACATTCGTCAGAAACAGAACGGGGAAAAAATTACTTGGAAAATTTACCGAAAAATCACCAATCTGGACAGCTTCCTGAACTATCGCCGCGACCAAGGATTTCATGGTGCCCCAAAGTATCTTGGCCCACACCGCTTTCTCCATATCCGCCAGCAAGCTGTCGGCCACGGATAGCTCCAACTGCAACTTGAGGCAGAAGTCGCCCTCCTGTACGTGTATCCCAGCCGGGGGCGGCTGAGAAACGACTTTCTTGAGCCTCTATGCCAGAGAATTGATGGAAGAAGGCGCCTCCGGCCTCACCCGGGGAACATGTTCCCGGGCTTATTTCTACCCTACACTCTTGCGTTCCTCGGGGACAGGTGGAGCGGCGACGATCTTTACCGAGAGCCCCTGGCGAGGCGCCCCACTCGACGCGAGCGTGGATGAGCCGCCGCCGCCGCCCTTCCTTCCCTGTGTCTTGGCGACCAAGGCGGCCATTATCTTCGACCGGTCTATAGGCTCTGCGGGAGGAAACAAAAAGGATTAGCAACAGAAGCAGCAAAATATACCAAGTATAAATTGATCGACTAAGACCTAACTTATCTATGAGGCATGCGGGACTGAGTCCTACCTAGCTCGGGGCCTGCTCAGAAAGTAAGGCGTCCGCACGCTGGAGTGGCTCCCACCGAGACACGATCCCTGCCTATGGGACATTTGACTATTTGTCCTTTGGGCAATCTGCCCTATGCTACTTGGTGGACACCGACCACTCTCTCCCTTTGGAGGACCGATGAAGACGAACCTCTCTTTCCACTCGTGGAAGGAAGAAGGGACGACCACTACCCCCGACCTAGTCGACCTACCCTTATACGTTTTAAAAGAGAAGTAACCCAACTCGGCTCATCCTTACGAGTACCCGGATGGCTCTTATAGCAAAGAAAGGATAAGAGAAGCTCTAGGCTAAAGGGGATCCGATCAATTTTAAGCTGGACCAGGAATTCGAGGAGAATCCTCCACGAATTCAGTGCTAGCTGGCCCGGGGCGAGTTGAAAACAAAGAAAGACTGCATAAATCTCGGACGAAAAGGGCAGACGCATCCCTTCTCGGAACACTTCCAAAACAGGGCAATCTCATTACCCTATATCTGATCTGCCCGTTCACCCTCTCTGACCAGACAGAGCGTGTAGCCAGAGAAAATGTAGAAACGAGCCCGGATGTCTAAAAGCTCGTCCGACCCATTCAGCAATAAGGCAGCGTCATGAAAATTTTCGATACGCACCTTAGGGGCCTTCATGGCCTCCCGGTAATAGGGAACAAAGGAATCGCCACCCCTTAGGAGCGAACCAGACACGGAGGAGGAAGAACTTCCTCAGCTATCAAAAGCCGAGGAAGACGATGAAGATCCACTTGACTCGGCTTCAGAGGTCGAAACATAATCGCCTGACTCTACCCTAACTATATCAATTAGAGAATCAGAGGAAGACATCTGACCTAATTCAAAGAAAGAGGAGTTGAATAGGGGTTTGGACTGGGGATTCAACCTAAGAGCGGGAGTGCCGAGCAATCCACAGACGTCAGAAGCCGAGCGAATCAAAGGTGTTTCTTAGGGACAGGTTGTCCCTATTTATACACTCAGCAAAGGCCATCCAGCGGCCCAGATCCGCTCCAACCAAAACGAAGCGTTGCTCCCAATGATCCAGATGGTGCTAAGCGGCATCAACCACTGGACACTTCCCCATCCCGCGGATCTGATCGACCGAAGCGACCTCTCACAATCTGCCATCCGATTGCGGCCATATGGCACAAAATCGACGGTCGGCCTGTCACCACGACGGTCCGAATATGCGAAGCGACGTCTCCATGATGGTGCCGCCCTCTCAGTAATCCACTGACATCATCGGGGATATGCATGAAAATTAAGGCGTATGGTAAAACGCCACGTGGACTCGGAGGTCGAAAAGACACAACCGCCAAACGCCATGTCGTTCCCGAACAATCCACCGCAAAGAATTCTCGGCACCAAGCTCAACAGAGAAACCATGCAGACCACTCTCGACCCGACCCATAAATAGGTCGGAACGAAAGTGGAAGACTAATGATGATACTCATAAGTGGGAATTCCCTAGATCACGACACGTAGCAAATGACGTGTCGTTCACGTAAGCACACTAGATTTCTGAGGGTTATGGAGTTGGAATAGGTATGATGCATTGGGGACGTTTCTCGACGTCTAGCCTCTGAGGTTGCACCCGACCTTTGGAGTCATCCCCTGAGTATGTTCCTTCTTCGCCTAACCACCATCCATTGCCCGTCTCCGAGCAATCATAGAGTTGAGCTTTCTCAACTCTCTAGCTCATCTCCGAGCTATCCTATAGCTGATATTCCTCAACATCGATGCTCGTCTCCAAGCTATCATGTAGCTGAGATCCCTCAACGTCCCTGTTTGACCGGGAGTACGGAGCATGGGCGCCCCCGTAACAGCTCCGTGTATCTCGCCACGACGAGATCTCAGCCACTCCACGTCCCACATCCCACGCTAGCCTATCTCGCCATTAATGAGCCTATATCGCCATTAATAGGCGTATCCGTCATCAACGCGAACGTGACGCAGAGGAGTAACGGACGACGAGAATCTCACTTCGGCTCGTTCAAATGCGACCCCTATAAAAACCCCTTCTCCAGACGATTCAGGTAACTGAAATTCAATCCCATGCACCGCTACTTTGCCCAATTATTACTCAGTAATTACTTGATCGTCGGAGGGTCCTACGGTGTTTTCCCATCCAGGGACTTCCTTTGCAGGTAGCTTGGTATCAATAACCTATTGAGATCCACACCCAACCTCCATCACAAATCTCAACCGTTCAGTCCCGCTAGCCGCAAGATCGACGGAGGACAACATTTGAGGGAGATTCCGATCTCCATCACAACCCCTTTCAGTGATCAAACTTAAGAGCTTTCTCTCTTTGCTTGTTCAGAAAGGAGATGACTGGGCCTTTCCTTACGTCATACTGCTTGCATTTTTTCAAAAATAGAAAAACGCAAGCACATTTGAGATTAATAATAAGGAGAGATTGAAGTAGCCGTAGAGTCATGTCACCTGGTTTTGGGGACAGAAAGTATAATGGGGTTCTGAGAAAAATCCTGGGATTACTACTCATACTGTTAGGATCCTGGCACAGCAATTCAATGCGTTCGTGCGCCTTTAATAATTTTGCATGGGCTCCATGTTGCTGCTTGTTTGCTGCCTTGTTTCGAGCCACAATTTAATCCATATCACTAATCCGTGCGCTTAGGCAGCAGCTGGCACGTGTGCCAACGGAGTTCAGATAACCCTAGGCCTGTTGGCCTTTGGATCCTTGCAGCTTTTACACGTGTGATGAAGTTGCTTGAGGGGGACAGGAGGGCCCACCTGGGTACTACGTTTCGGTACGCTGGCCGAGAAATTATTCGGTATGTTGGTTTGGAACGTGGACACCTTAGTAAATGACGTCCGTATTTTTATTTGTTTTTCTCCCTCATGACCGGATGTCTAGGTGCATAGAGGGATTTTTCCTGGTGGGGCGACGTCATTGACATTCAATAAGAAAAACATAGGCTCCTTCAGGAAAAATGGCTTTATATGAAAAAATATATTAGAAAAAACTATTGTTATAATTTGAAGCATACGATCCGAATCTTCCGTTTGTTTATTAGGATCGAACGCATTGGGAAGTATCAGAACTATGTGTCTGGTTTTCTAGACCCAATGAAATCAGAACCGGGTTTTATCGGATATAGTTTAGGACTTGTTTGTATGAGCTAATTCATCTAGAAGAAAATTTTGAAAGTTTTCATGTCACATCATCCACCCGAATTAACTTCATATTGCAGGGGAAACAAGCATTCGCCTGCTTCCCATGTAAGCCATTTAGCTTGAGAATATTAGAATGTCAACATAAGTTCTTAGCCTTTTTCTTTCTTATCCCTTGTATATTCTAGACTCGAATGTCAACGTAATTAGTATTTATTTTGGAACATGATTGAAGAACCAGTCCATTTTTGGACTGATCCGTGTTGGTTCAAAGTGAAACAATTAATTTGCATTTGTTGTTCTAGCCCATCCCTTGAGAACATTTGGTTCAACGTGGTTCGATCCTTGTGAATCCTTTTGAGAGTAGCTTGGGACTCAAGTAAGAATATTTGGATACTTAATTTTCAATAAAAATAAAATCCAAATTGCAAATATTCATTCTTAGAAGCATGGGGAAGCAAGAAATTACAAGCTGGGTCTAGCAAATTAATGCTTACCTGGACCCTATTTATATGAAAAATACTTTTCCTACCATGATGGTATAATCCACATCATTCATGTTGGTATTGCTCCACCTAATTAAATTTATCTCTCGTGTGTTGTTGCTTACCGCAATCGAGATTTGAACCTAATACCATTAGCTCAATTGCAATGGTAGTTGCACTCATACTACTACAAATAAGGGTTACCCATACGGATTTATCCGTAGGGGCAAACCACTGCCCCTACGGATAGAGCCGTAGGGGCAAGAAAATACCCTGTAGGTACAAACGCCGTAGGTACAAGTTGAAACCCTGAACTTGCCCCTACAGACAAAAACTTGTCCCTACGGAGTTCTGTATAGGTCCCTTTTGCCCTATGGAATAGGCCGTAGAGGCAAAAAATTTATTTTATTTACGATTTTTTAAAATAGATTACCTGTACCTACGGATGAATCCGTAGGGCCAAGGAATAGCCCCTACGGATACATGCGTAGGTACATATCCGTAGGGGCATTTGTTTGTCCTTACGGTTATATCCGTAGGGGCAAGCCCAACCCCCTGATACTGAGATCACAGGGGAAATATCAGTTATTCTGATATTTTGACCCTACGGTTTAATTCGTAGGGGCAACGTGTGTACCTACGGATTAATCCGTAGGTACATATTATCAGTTTTTTTTAAAAAGGGCTGCCTATTTTTTTCTCGCCCTGTGCATAATAATATATACATCAATCAAATATAAAATTAATCATTACACAACATATATCGCAGTATTCATAATCACATCTTACGCATATAATATACAAAAGAAACCAAAAAACAGAATATAATATAAATATAAACACCGTAGGACCACCAATATCAATATCGTCCAAAATGTAATACAATATGTATCATATAAATAAATACATGTTTCAAAAAATAAGAATCAAAAAGCTACCCTAACTCGGTTCAGCTCCACCTCTGATAAACGCTAGAATCTGGCGCGCCTGCTCCTCGGTCAATAAATCAAGCAATTCGGTGCGTGCAGGAGTCTGAACGGGTTGTGGAGCTGGTGATGTGGTCTGCGCAGCCGCCGTCGAGATAGTGGCTTGCGGAGCCGCAGCTACGGGAGTCTAAGCGGGCGGTGGAGCTATAGGAGCTGTCTGCGGAACCGCAGCCGATGTAGTGGCTTGCGGAGCCACAGCCGAAGGAGATGCATGTGGAGGCTCGGCCGATGTACCTTGTCGCGTCTGGACCTAACGTGTGTAATAAGCGTTTAAGAACTGTATATTATTCGAAATCGTATCATTATCAAGTTATTTTGAAACCCCATTTGGATATCTAGTTTGGAAAACCGTAGTTTATTTTAATTAGATATGTATGTATAATTAATCAAACCTAAGTCTACAACCAAATAAGCTCAGGCTACGTACTAATATTGGATATGTTGATATCTATAATATGACATGATATTTTACTATTAAGTAGTATACATACCAGCATCTCCTTCAACTCCTGAACGGTGGCTTTCAAGCTCTCCAGTTCCTGCTGGACACGTCGCTCACTGGAGACGGAGGAAGTAACCACCGGGGTGGAGTCCAACCTCATATGGGCCCTGCTAGGGCCCAGTCCTCGGCCTCTCTCCAAACCTCCGTGGTGCCCTCCGTGAGCGGCGTCCAGGACTGGGGTTAGCAGCCTCGGATCGCTCTATCCGGTAAAATCGATCCCCGAGACCTCGGCCTGTTCAACCACCCGCTCCTACACCCACATTAAGCAGTAAAGTATAAGTATAAAATTTAAATTTGAACCTTCCAAAACTAAAATTTCAAATACGGGTTGAATAAATATTAACACTTACGCAATACTCCTGGGTAGCGATGTCGGGATATCGAAGCTCGCCCGTGGCGGGATCTGTCGAGGTGCCGTGGACGGCAAGATATGCGGACAGCACGCTCGGTGTACCACCTTGCGCCAGGGTCTGAGCTGTCTGCAATATTAGAAAATAACTCTTAATATTAGATATATTAGAAAATAACTCTTAATATTTCATTATATCATAAAGGCCGGTAGATATATTAGAAAATAACTCTTAATATTTCATTATATCATAAAGGCCGGTCTATTGTAATTTACCGATAACTCCATGGCTTGAGTAATATTCCTCGAGCCACCTGTGTAAGTGGGGCGACCCCTCTTCACCGATTTCCTATTCTCTATCTTTTGAGCGGCCTGTTTCTGCACAACGCATTCACATTTAGTATTCTAATTAAGGAACACAAAAAAATAAATTATATTCTAAACAATGAATTACATTTAAAATACATACCTGTTTGCGTTGAGAGTCGAAATATTCGCATAATAGAGGCCATGTCTCTACGTCGACTCTCGCAAACGCCGGAGTAGATAGGAGGGCCGCTCTCTCTGCCTCGGGGGTCGCCATCCACAGGGAGTAGCAGTCGGTCTTCAGCTCATTCCTGTTGTATCGGACCTTGGTCTGCATGTTCTTCATCAGGCCATTGTACAGAGCATGAAGGTCGAGCACCCTCTCAGGGTGATCAGGGTCGGGTACAGGCTGAAAATCGTAATCCAACTGAAAATACAAAAAAAACATTGTTATTAGATTGCAAGTGTTAATAATAAATATATTGGATAAATCAAATAAAAATATATATTAATACCCGAGCCTGATCAAAGAAGCGGGCGAATGAGCGCCGGTGCTGCTCGCCCCACTCAACGTGAAGTGGATAGTTCTTCACGAGCCGGCTCTCATCCCCCATATACCGGCCGAACCTCTCGGCATGAGGACCGGTATAGCGATAGTCAAGGGTAAAAAAGAGGGGGAATGCTGCCTCCCCCCTAGCTCTGTCAGGCCTCATCCTATGGGACTGATTCGGGCCTCGAGTCCCCCTCTGGGGATGGGAAGGCCCTGCATCTGCAAGAAATATCAAGACAATCAATATTAAGACAAAGTTGTATTAAGAAATCAAGGTTAAACGAAAATTGAAGTGTGATATATACCTCCGGTGACTAAACCACGAGCCTGGGCCCGGGCAGCAGCACGAGCGGGATGATAGTTCCTCCGGTGAGGAACAGCCGGTGTCCCGGATGCGGACGCATCCCCTCCAACTAGAAAATAAACATTGACGCTAATTTTCCATGAAGTTCATATTTATTCTATAGAGCATATGTAAAATGAATAAATATTTTATATTTATTCATACTAACCTACAGACGATGCGGAGGGTATGGAAGTGGCAGGAGTGGCCCCTGCGTCAGATGTGGACGCACCACCTATAATTAGACAATTAAAAATAGATTATATTAGTAATTGCAAAAAGAATGTGTAGATCAATAATATAACGTTCTAAATCAATATGCATGCACTATAAGATATATAACATACCCGCAGGTGCGGTGGTGTCACCACCTACAGCTAGACAATAATAAAAATTACTATCTAAGTAAGAGCAAAAGGAATGTGTGTATATTTATGATATAGCATTCTAAATTAATATACATGCACTATATGATATATAAACATACCTGGAGGAGCGGGAGTGGCCTCTGTCCCTGATGTGGACGCATCACCAACAACTAGACAATCAAATATTGACAATATAAGTAATTTTGAGATAAACAGGCATGAATATCTATAATATTACATTCAAAAAGGATATGCGTGCAATATACCTGGAGGTGTGGCAAAATCTATACGGAAGGAGGCATCCGAAGGGGTCTCCGATCTGGGTGCAAGACCGGCCCTCTGAAGCTCCCTACGCAGCTCTCCGGGCGGCAGAACCGCTCTGCCTTTGCCGCAGCTGGAACTCCTGCCACCCCTCGCTGCTCCCGACATCGTCATCAAATCTAGATAAACGGTTCGTGGACGCATTAGACAATCATTAAAAGTATTGACTATATATGTATAGATCGTAAAATGTGAAGTAATAATATAACATTACTGATAACCTTTTTCGTTTCGTGGGCGCATTATACATATCTACTTGGATTTCATCGTCGATGTCATTTCTAACCCACGTAACTTCATGATCGGCCGAAGACAACCCGTCCTTCGAAACAGACGGTCGAAGCACTCTAAGCCTTCTCTCTTCTTCATCCTCATCGCTGTCCTCGAATTCTGGGACATCGTAGACATCTCTGGGTTTCCATCGGCATACAACACTCCATCCCGGATGCTTCAAACACTGTGAGTAGTATACTTGGAACGCTTGGTTCGGAAAGATAAACGGATCTTTCTGACCGTAAAATCGAAGTGTGTTCACACTGGTCAATCCATATTCATCTTTCCAAGTCCCAAGATTGCTTCTCCACTTATCCGTATCGGTTCGCGTATCGTACCAAGTACACTGGAATATATAAAAGGGTTCTGATCGTCCGGGATAGTGGATGCCGAGTATACAATTTAAGTACCCATAATAAATCACACCGTCCGATCCTACCGTCGCAATCCCACTATTCTGAGCGGTTCTAGATGTTTCTATGTCCTTAATTTCGAATTTGTATCCAAGGACACCAAATCCTTTGTAATATGCAACCTCCATGCTAGGAAATTGAGCTAAACATCTTGAATCACTCTCAAATGATACAGACAAGTTCGGATCGTGGATCTAACAAAACAAATTTTACGAAAAATACATAACAATACAAGTTTAGATTAAAACTAATAGCAATAAAATGTTATTCGAATAACTTACATGATCTGTGACCCAATCACAAAAATTATCCTGATGATATTTTTCCAATTGTTCTTCGTTCCAATCAGGATGCCCCTCACGTACCTCGTTAAAATGAATTCTGTTTTCGACAAATAATGGTGACATTAATATTATATCATTTCATACACACACAAACACAAATATAACAATTAATCCAAAAAAAACTTACTATCTAATTTGTTCAAGACATGCGCAATTAAGCAAGATAAACCGGTATATCTTGTTGATAAATATAGTGTCTACCCTCTTATACTCGGCTTTACCATATGGCCCGTCTTGAATTCTTTGAGGCCGGTTATCTCTTGTCTCAATGTTCTCGTCCAGATAGCGGGAACAAAATGTGGTTGCTTCATCAAGAAGATAACCTTGCATGATAGAACCCTCTGGTCGATTTTTATTGCGTATATACTTTTTAAGAGTGTAGAAGTACCTAATGAAAATATGTTGAATAAATAAATACGGGCATACAGGACAACAATAAATTTATAAATTGCGCGAAACGAAAAATTACACGTACCTCTCGATGGGATACATCCATCGATATTGTACCGGTCCGGCTAACTTAGCCTCAGTTGCAAGATGAACCGTCAAGTGTATTATGATATCGAAGAATGACGGTGGGAAAATACGCTCAAACTTGCAAAGTATCAACGCAATAGAATTTTCTAATTTATCCAGCGTCACAACCTCCAGTGTTTTAGCACACAACTCTCTGAAAAAACAACATAGGTCGTTGATTACTAGACCAACCGATTCCGGGAGAGAAGTCCTGAGGGCTAATGGAAGAAGGTGTTCCACGATAACATGGTGATCATGACTTTTCAGCCCATCGATCTTGCCTTTCACAATTTTTATTTTCTTGCTGAATGATCCTGAGAAACCTGTGGGAACTTTCAAATCATTCAACACCTGCAGGAATCTTTTCTTCTCCGGTTGTGACATATGATAAGCGGCATTGGGAAGTACAAACTTGCCCGGTTTACCCGCTACCGGTCTAGGGTGCAATTCACTTCTTATTCCCCACTCCTGTAGATCCATCCGAGCATTCAAGTTGTCTTTCGATTTCCCGTCTTTACAAAGAAGCAAGTTGAGTATGTGCTCTGATACTCCCTTCTCTATATGCATGACGTCCAGACAATGACGCACTAAATTTGTTGACCAGTACGGAAGCTCGAAGAAAATGCTTAACTTGTTCCAAAATGGTGGTTTGACCTGTTTCGTCGGATCCATTCCGAAGGTCACATTATTGTAACCATCCCATTGAGCAGTCACGTTCTCTCCGGACAATGAGGATGAAGGTCCAAGAAGCTCCTGATGACCATCAAAGTGAACCGTGTCTAACCTATAGGGGTGGTCTGGAGGCAGGAAACGTCGATGGCCGCAATAACAAACCTTCCTGCTAAAATTCAAGAATTTCGATGTTGTTGTAGGGTGTTTTTCGTCACCCCATTGAGATGGGGGGAGGCCGGCCGCTTCATGTTCAGGCTCGACCGAGGCATGAGCCCACTGGATCTGGGCTTGGGCCCACTTGGCTTGGGGTTGACTTTGATTTTGACTTGGTCAACCGGGGTGTAAATTTTTACCCCAACAAATTGCCTCCATCAATAAATGCACACCACATATGTGGGTCGTGTGCAAGAAATTGATGGATCTCTTCTTTTTTTCACATGGAGGCGACTTGATTCGGTTCCTGCTTTTTGGGAAGCTGGCACTGCCCTTTTTACGTCATGGACTGTCGTTTCTTGACATGTCTCCGAGACGGAGTGTCCGTGATAGACGTTTCCCTGGCCCGGAGTGATCTGATTCCCGCTTTGTAGGAATCCTACGCTGCCCTTTTTATGACATGGACAGTCAATGCTGCCCTTTTTCCGATTTGGACGGTCGACGCTGCCCTTTTAGCGACTTGGACGGTCGATGCTGCCATTTTTGCGACGTGGACGGTCGGTGCTGGCCTTTTAGCGATTTGGACGGTCGGTGTTGCCGTTTCAGCGACGTGGACGGTTGATGCTGCCCTTTTTGGGACTTGGACGGTTGATACTGCCATTTTAGCGACGTGGACGGTCGGTGTTGCCCTTTTAGCGACGTGGACGGTCGGTTCTGCCCGTTTTGTGACTTGGACGGTCGATATGCCATTTTAGCGACGTGCTGCCCTTTTTCCGACTTGGACGGTCGATGCTGCCCTTTTAGCGACGTGGACAGTCGGTTCTGCCCTTTTTGCGACTTGGACGGTCGATGCTGCCGTTTTAGCGACGTGGACGGTCGGTTCTGCCCTTTTTGCGACTTGGACGGTCGATACTGCCATTTTAGCGACGTGGACGGTCAATGCTGCTCTTTTTCCGACTTGGACGGTCGATGCTGCCCTTTTAGCGACGTGGACGGTCGGTTCTGCTCTTTTTGCGACTTGGACGGTCGATGCTGCCATTTTAGCGACGTGGACGGTCGGTGCTGTCCTTTTTTCGACTTAGACGGTCGATGCTGCCATTTTTGCGACTTGGACGGTCGATGCTGCCATTTTAGCGACGTGGACGGTCGGTTCTGCCCTTTTTGCGACTTGGACGGTCGATGCTGCCATTTTAGCGACGTGGATGGTCGGTGCTGCCCTTTTAGCGACATGGACGGTCGATTCTGGATTTGACTTGCCCCGCTTCTTGCGACGTCAGGGACGAAGTTGACTTGTTTCCGAGGTGGAATTTGATTCTGCCAGAGAGGTCATTGGTTGTTTTGCTGACTTGATGTGATTTGGGTTGACATCAGCATCGCTACGCTGGAATATGGTACCAGGAGCGAATCATCATTTGTCATGACAGGATTTAGGGATTTTGGTTTTGGTTTGGCATCAGCATCGCTGCACTGGAATATAGTACCAGGAGCGAATCATCACCTGCCATGAGGAGATTTCCCTCGTTCCCAGTTTAACGACTTAGGGGTCATCTGTTCCCAGTTTAACGACTTAGGAGTCATCTGTTCCCATTTTAACGACTTAGGGGTCATCTGTTCCTAGTTTAAAGACTTAGGGGTCTATTGGATTGGAGTTTGGGATTTTGGGGTTAGGGTAAGCATCAGCGTTGCTAACACTGAAGCACACGTGCCAGGAGCAATTCATCATTTGCCTATTCCTGTTGGGGGAGCGATGGCTTAGGAGACAGGTTTAGGTCCCTATCACCTAAGGCTTTTCAATTTTATGGGCCGTGAGGGTCCAATAAAAGCATTTTCTCCCTACGAGTCGTAAGGATCCCGCAGGTGTATTTTCTCCTTAGGAGTCGTGAGGACTCCTAAGTGTGTTTTTCCTTTATGAGTCGTAAGGATCCCACAAAGGTTTGTTCTCCTCATGTATCGTGAGAACACATGAGCGGGTCTTCTCAATGGAGCATAATTCCAAAGGCGGAGACCAGCCGCATAACTGGTGATTGTGGTGGGGCATGGGTATGACAAGAATTATTTGAGCCCGTGGATTGTATACGGCGGTCAATTTGGGGACTGGCCGTAGGGCTGGAGAATTTTGAGAAATTGGATTTTGGTTGGCGTCTGCATCGCTACACTGGAATATGGTACCAGGAGCGACTCATCATTCGCCGTTTGGGGACTTGGAATTTGGATCTTGTTTGGCATCAGCATTGCTGCACTGGAATAATGCCAGGAGCAACTCATCATTTGCCTTGGGAGGACTTGGGATTTGGGTTTTTGGTCGGCATCAGCACCGCTAACACTAAAGCGAAATGCCAGGAGCGACTTGTCATTTGCCGTTGCCCGTTGGGGAACGATGGCTTAGGAGACAGGTTTGGGTCCCTATCACCTAAGGCTTTTCAATTTTATGAGCCGTGAGGGTCTCATAAAAGAATTTTCTCCCTACGAGTCGAGAGGATCTCGCAGGTGTATGTTCTCCTTAGGAATCGTGAGGATTCCTAAGTGTGTTGCCCCTTTGTGAGTCGTAAGGATCTCACGCAGGGGTTTTCTCCTCACAAGGTCGAGAGGACTTTGTAAGTGTATTCATCTCTTTTCACGAGTTTGCGCCCTTTCGGGTTTTCACAAACTCGCCGGTAGTCCTGCTGTTTTTACTCACGGAGCCCTTTCGGGTTTTCATCCGTGCCCGTTTTGCTTGTGGACATACCTTTTTTTTCTTTCTTCTTTTTTCTTTTTTTTTCTTTTTTTTTGCCGCTGGTGGGACTTTTAAAAATAGTCTCACCGGCAGGATCTGGGAGAGATAGGGGTCATTTACGCCCGTGGATTGTATACGGTTTTGCAGGATGTATGATCCAGACCGTCGGGCTGATATGCTCAATTCGCCTGCGACTTAGAGCATTCACGTATAGTATTTTTTGAGATATCGGCCATTGATGGGTGGCATGGGCCTTTCTCCCTCGGCACTTATTAGTTGGTAGGATCCTCCGTCGAACACTTTCTCGATGACGTATGGTCCTTTCCAGTTTGGCTCGAATTTTCCCTTGGCATGTCGATTGGGGATGATCGGTCTTTTGAGGACCAACACCAATTCACCTTTCTTGAAAGCGCGGAGACGGGTTATCTTGTCATAGGCCCGTGACATTTGGGCTCGGTATAGCTCCAGGTTTTGCTGTACCGCGAGCCTCTTTTCTTCGAGCGCGTCGAGCTCTTCAAGCCGAAGGAGCACGTTTTCCTCTTCCGCCAACTCGTGTTGGATGGCCATTCTTAAACTTGGGACCTCGATTTCGAGGGGGAGGATCGCCTCCACTCCGAAGAGCAATGAGTATGGAGTGGACTGAGTTGGAGTACGGTGCGTGGTACGATATGCCCACAACGCCTCGTGAAATTTGAGATCCCAGTCTCTCTTGTTGGCTGAAGCATTTTTCCTCAGGAGCTTGCATAGAGTCTTATTGAAGGCTTCGACTAGCCCATTGGCTCTTGGATTATAGATGGAGGAATATCTCCAGTCTATCTTATGCTGAGTAGCGAACCTTGAGACATTGAAGCTCTTGAAAGAAGGCCCGTTGTCAGAAATGATTCTTCTTGGTATACCGAAGCGGTAAAGAATATTATGCTGGAAGAATGTCAGAATATCTTTTGTCTTGACTTCTTTTAGCGGGACAGCTTCAGCCCATCTGGAGAAGTAGTCTGTCGCGACCAGTATGAACCGGTGGCCTTTGGATGACGGAGGATCAATTGGGCCAACAATGTCGGTGCCCCAGACTTCGAAGGGCCACGACGCCACCGTAGGATGCAACGGATTGGGATGCTTGTGAATGAAATCACCATGGATTTGGCAGATCTGACATTTCTTTGCATTCTCTACTCAATCCCGTATCATGGTGGGCCAGTAATACCCAAGCCGTTTGATTTGAAGTCGCATCTTGGGGCCAGATTGGTGAGCACCGCAAACGCCCGAGTGAACATCTTTCATGACCTTTTGGGCTTCGGCCAATGACAGACACCTGAGCCAGAGTTGGTCATATGACCTGCGGTATAACGTGTCATTTACAAACACGTATCGGAGAGCTCTTTTCTTCAGCTGAATCCTCGCAGACTTTTCTTCGGGCAGCTTGTCGTATCGAAGGTACTCTACGAAGGGTTCTCTCTAATCGGGCTCGTCTTGGATGATCGAAGCTTCTTCGGCAGGACTGTTCTTCTTTTCCGCGCTTTCCTCTTCTCGTAGAGAGACTGGGGGTAGAATTTGCCGGCTCCTAACTGTGATCAGAATTTCGTCCATGTCAGGATCAGCCAGCTCCTTGGCTAAGCGAGCGAGTATGTCAGCATTTCCGTTCAATGCTCTAGGGGCTCTCGTTAGTTCAATATGAGTGAACCGTTTCATGAGTTCCACCACTCGGCCTCTGTACCGAGCTAACTCGGGTTTGTATGTCTTATAGTCACCGCTTACTTGGTTGACGACAAGCTGGGAGTCACCGTAAACCCGTAGCCGAAGGATTTCCATTTCTATGGCGAGTTCCAAACCAGCTATCAGGGCTTCATACTCAGCTTCGTTGTTCGTTCGAGGATCGGTGAGAGCGAAAGAACGCCGTAGGGTTCCCATTGATGGCGTGATGAACACCAATCATATCCCTGCTTTTACCTCCGGGATGCTTGATCTGCCAGAGCTCCTTATTGATGAGGCCCCATCGAAGTAGAGCTCCCAACATGGCTCGTCTTCCTCGAGGTGCAGCACTTGTTCGTCGGGTAACTCACAATTTAGCGGCGACCCTTCTGGTATGGGATGAGCAGCGAGAAAGTCTGCAAGAGCTTGCCCTTTTACTGCTTTCTGAGGAGTATAAACTATGTCAAACTCAAGTAGCATGACAGCCCATCTTGCCATTCTGCCGGCAAGGCTTGCTTTGGTCATAAAGTGTTTGAGTGGGTCGACTTTGGAGATCAGCATAACCCGGTGAGCGAGAAGATAGTGCCTCAGCTTCTTCACAGCAAACATCAGAGCCAAGCATTGCTTTTCGATCGGGGAGTAGTTGTGTTCCGCCCCGACTAAAGTTCAACTGAGGTAGTAGAGGGCGTTCTCTTTTCCCTCCTCGTTGTTCTGGGCAAGTAGCGCACCGAGTGACTCATCTAGCGCGGCAGTGTAGAGAATCAGCGGTTTATTTGGAATGGGAGCGGCCAACACTGGAGGGTGTAACAAGTATCGTTTGATGCTTTCGAACGCCTCTTGACATTCGGCATCCCAAACAAAAAGAGCTCCTTTCTTCATGAGCTTTGAGAAGGGCCTACATCTCCCCGATAAATTTGAGATAAACCTCCGTATATAAGCAAGCTTGCCTTGAAAAGATCTTAGCTGCGTCAGACTCTTCGGAGGGGGCATCTCCATGATGGCCTTTATCTTTGATGGGCCAACTTCGATCCCTCGATGTCGAACTATAAAACCCAGGAATTTTCCCGATGACACGCCAAAAGCGCATTTCAGAGGATTCATCTTTAGATCGTATTCCCTCAGTCTGGTGAGAACGGTCCTAAGATCTTGGATATGATCGGCCTTGGTTTTAGTCTTAACGACCAGATCATCAACATAACATTCGACGACTTTATGAATTAGGTCATCGAAGATATTGGTCATTGCCCTTTGGTATGTAGCACCTGCGTTCTTCAGCCCGAACGACATCACCTTGTAGCAGTATATTCCGATCGGAGTTCGGAATGCTGTGTGCTTCTCATCCTCGGGCGACATCTTGATCTGATTATACCCAGACAAGCCATCCATAAAGGTAAACAGCTCGTAATTTGAGGTGTCATCGACCATCATTTCCATGACCGGTAGTGGAAAGTCGTCTTTAGGACATGCCTTGTTGAGGTCCCTGAAATCGACACAAACTCATATCTGCCCATTTTTCTTCTTCACTGGGACTATGCATGCGATCCAGTCCGCATATTTCTCTTCCCTGATGAAGCCGGCATCGATGAGCTTCTTAGTTTCCTCGATGACCTTTTCTTCTAGTTCCCTTCTCATTCATCGAGGAGCTTGTTTGACTGGCTTAGCATCAGGAGATATAGCCAACTTATGTACGGCCACTTCAGGGGAAAGGACAGGCATTTCTTTGTATGTCCACGCGAAGCAGTCGACGAACTTATGCAGCAGGGTAATTATCTGCGCTTTCATTTCCTCTGATAAGAGCGAGCTGATGTAGGTCGGCCTTGGATTATCGGGCGTTCCTAAGTCAATCTCGGTTAGCTCGTCAAAGGTTGCTTGTCCGCCATCTTCGAGCTCTTGAGGAGCTTCTTCTGGCTCGGCTATCTCGTCATCATCATTTGATCTTTCGCTGGCCTCGCCAACATGGACCATGTAGCACGCTTTGGAATCAGGTTGAATGTAGCCTATGCCCCGTCTATCTGGAATTCGTCCATCGTTGAGTGCTCGGACCTGGGGCGGATACCATAGCCCTTCGTAAAACTTTGCTTCGGACTCCGTTTGATATAACCGGCATCCGCACTTCTTAAAGTATTCCCGCATCTCGGGCGCATAGTATCTGGGATTGAGGACGGCTCTTATGCCTCTCTCATATGGAAGGCACGCGACAGACAAATCGTCCGGGTGCACAACGGGGTTTGACCCATAAAACAGGATACCCTTCTGTCCACTTTTCCTCCCGGGAATGTAGAAAGTTTTCAGCTGGTCCACGGTGGAGACTGATAACGCATCGAGCTCTTTGCACATCTGCTCTGGTACCCTTGTGACGGCTAGGGACCCTTCTGCAACTTCGAAGGTCTCTCGTAGTTTCTCTTGTTGCATAGGGGTCCAATCTGCATCGCTGTTGCACGGCAGGTCCTCTTCCTCCGACTCTTCAGTGTCGTTGCCAAGATGAGGGCGGACTTTGCCCAAGAGTTTCTTTTGTGAGACTCCCTTCGCGGATCTCCCCTTCCTGCTTTGCTTTGTTGAGGAAAGCCCATCTTTTTGGCTGCTAGATGGGCCTTCAGTAACAGATTCGTCCGTATCGCTGCCGAAACGAGGGCGAGTTTTACGGAAGGACGAGCTTCCAGCGTCGGACTCATCAGTGTCGCTACCGAAATGCGGGCGCACTTGGGCGTTTTTGCTTTTGAAAGTGACAGCCGGCGCAGATTTGCTTTTGAGTCTTGGGGCCGGTCTATCCTCAGTCAGTTGTGGCTTAGCATTTTGGTGGTTCATAAAGTACTGAGAATCTTCATAGCGGACTTCATGCACACCGAACGGCTGGATGTCTTCGTTGATGCGTTTTTCTTCGCCATTTTTAGTATACTTCATGCATTGATGGAGAGTTGACGGGACAATGCCGTAATCGTGGAGCCACGGCCATCCCAAGAGAATCTTATAAGACGTGTCGGCGTTGATCACGTATATCTTAGCTTCAGTTTGCAGATCCCCGAATTTGATTGGCAAAGCTATAGACCCCAAAACTTGCTGGCAATTTTGGTTGAAGCCTTGAATGACAATCCTTTCCCTTGACAGGTGTCGGATGTCCATTGACAAACTCTTCAGAGTTCGCAAGTTCATGATGTTCACTGAGGACCTCGGATCAATCAATATGCGATTAATTCGATCTCCGTCGCTGTACCTAGTCACGTAAAGCGGCCGATTGTGCTCAGCTGTTCCCAGTAGCAAGTCTTCATCCTTAAATGTGACTGCGGCGGCATGCAAAGCGTGCTGAGCTTCTTTCATATTAATTTCCGCAAAGTGAGCCTGATACCGCTCGGGGTTTTGTAGAGCGTGAATAAGAACATCTCTAAGCTCCTTAGATAGGACCAAGGCGTCGTAGATGCTCAGGAGAGACGGAAGCCTTCGAAGGTGAGCCAAGACATTATAGTCTACTGGGGTAGGACTCGAGTTTTCATCAGCCGGTTCTCCGCCATCTTCATCATTAGCCACCTGTTTTCCCTTTCCTTTTGGGGCATTGCCCTGATTTGGCGGTAGAGCCCTGCCGCTTCTGAGCTGGATTTGGTTGGCCTTTATGGCGAGCTCCTCGTCCTCTTCAGGAAAACAGAGCTCATCCTTAGAGTCGCTGCCAAGATGGATGGCGTAGCAGGTCACTACTGGGATCTCTTCATTGGAGTCTTCTTCTAACTCCTCCAGAATTTCAGCCGCTTGTACAAGGAGGAACTCTTTCAATTGAACCAAAGTTCTTTCCTTCTGTTCATATTCTTCGAGGGAATCGATATATTTTTGAATGGTCGATCTCCCTGCGGACTCCTTTTCGCGCCGAGCCACACTTTTCTTCTTCTTGAGTTTCTTGGATTTTGAGCGTGATGGAGCCGCATTGGCAGCTGGACTGGTAGGCTTCTTCTGCCCCTCCCATTCTGTCCTGGGCTCTTTCCGAAGTAGCTTTATCATCTTCTTCGTCTTGTTAGATATGTGCGTACTCCACGGAGACCGTGATGAGTCCGTCTCATTTCTCAGGGCAGCGGGTTCGGCTGTTTGCTCCCAGAAGGCTTCAGCTTCTGTCTGTATAAAGTTAGTGGTTGCAACTTGATTGTTCACCAACACACTTCTGGACAGCTCGATCTCTCCAGCCTTGTACTGCTTCTCGACCCAGTCTTTGAAGATATAGCAATCCTCGATCGCATGGCTTACTACTCGGTGGTACGGGCAATACAGAGGATTGTCGGTCATTTTTGCTTCTTGGGGTCTTTTCGACTCCGGCAATTGTAGGCCGTTGTTTAAGGCATCTTTAAATATCTTGCGGACCTTGTCCCTTCTGAAAGAGTAAACCTTGTTCTTTTTCTCCTCTAGGGAAGGCCCATCTCCTCCCAGCAATGGCTTTCGAGACCGGTTAGTTTTGGATTCGGATGCCCTTCGTTTTTCTTCATTGTCGGACGCATTGAAGACATTGGTACTGCTGGAACTCCCGCTTCTACGGTTGTCGTCCCGCTTGCTTTTCCAAGTTTTGTCTCTCTGAGAATCCGGCGGGGACTCTTGCTTCGAGCGTTCCAGTATTTGGACTTTCTTGGTTAGCTCCTGAAATGTCTTGAGGCCCGCCGTACACAAGAATGGGACCATCCAATTGCTGAGGTTCCCAATGAGAAGGCTGACGGACTAGTCCTGCTCCAGCGGCGGTTCGCACTTGACTGTGAGATTACGCCATCGAGCGATAAAGTCGGTGTTGCTTTCATTCTTCCCCTGCTTAGTCCTCACAAGGTCGGCAATGGAGATTTTATCACTGACACTCATGAACCTTTGCCGAAACAGGGACTCCATTTGGGCAAAGGTAATGACAGACCCGTCCGGTATACTCGCATACCAGTCGAAGGCGACACCGGTCAGGCTGTTGACAAACTGACGAAGAAGGAGCGCGCCATTGCCCCATGTATTTCCGCACGATGCTTTGAAGTGGGCGACGTGCTGATTTGCATTCCCCGTTCCATCAAATCTTCCGAACTTAGGAATGACGTAGCCGCTTGGGAACTCAATCAGATCGTACTGCGCGGGATATGGCCGCCCACTACTGCCGATTTCTTTCTGAGCTTCAGCTTTGGCCACCAATGTTTTAACCTTGCTGGTGACCAAATCCATTATCCGATCCCGTGTTAGCGGGATAGTGCTATCTGGGGCCAAGGCGTCCCCAGAAGCGGAGTGTGGCCGGCTTTCATGCGGCTCGACCAGTCTTGGACCCAAAGGAATAGGCATTGGCTACCTCGGATTGTCATCACCCGGCTGATTAGTAGCGGCTTGTGCTTGATTGGAAGGCGCTCGAGCAATTTGAGCCGTAAGCTGCATCACCACGTTCGTTAAGTCGTCAATCTTCGAATAGAGCTTGGCCATCTCTTTATCTTTGCTCCTGAGCTGTTTTCTAAGCTCTTGAAGCAGCTCTTGCTCCGCAGTCCTGGGGCGGAAAGTCGGCTCTTCCTCGCTGTCCGAGCTTGACTCCGCATGAATCGAGGGGTCTTTCTGCCTATCATCCTCATCGAGAGGGTTTTCTTCATCCAGCGGGGGCGGCTGTTCTTGGGCAGCGGCAACCACATTCAGGCTAGATTGGGCTTGGGATGTGGTGGCCCCATCCTTGCTTTTGCTGCGAAGGTTGTCGCTGGGGCGCCCGCCCGCCATATAGACCGTATGGATGATATATCCGGCCGTCTTTCTATCATTGGCAGCTGATTTCACGGATCGCTGTCTTGACCCCCTTGTTTCGGTAGCTAGTAGTCGATTGAAGGTGGCTGGCCTAACCAGGTTCTTGAATGGTGCTGGCGCTTCTTTTCTCGGTTTGCCCCGCTGCTTTCGTGCAGCACAGAGTGCTTGATAGACTCTTGAAGAGACAGTGTCATACTTTTTCTGTTGGGGCCGGGACACGTCTCTTTGTGGCACTGTTCGGACCGCTGTCTTCTTGATTCTGGCGGTCATGGCATTTTTCTGAACCCACTTCAGAGGCTTGAAGGAATTGCTGATTCTTACGTCCGACTCAGCCGTCGTCGCGGGGCAACCCTGCACTTGGAACTTCACACGATTCCATTTGGCCAAAGCCCTGGCCCTCTTGTTGGCTCGATACCTGAGCCGCTTCTGCCTTAACTTTCCTGTTCTAAGCACCTGGCAGACTTCGGCTCTTTGGGAAGACGCCGCAGACCGGGCGATGGAGGGCCTTGGAGATACGCTCGATTGTGCATTTGTTGGAGTCATCGCCTGAGCTCGTCCGCAACATTTGATGTTGCCCTTTGTACCGAAGTTCTTGCCCCCCGCTGGAGCACCAGAGAATCGTTCAGATACCGTCTTAAGTTTTGGTTGTGGTGCCATGGCGATCACGACATTCGGCCTCTTACCCCTTGAGACCGGCTTGGCCACCTGTTCCGTCGGGATTTCCGCCAGATGAGCTCTTCCGGCAGGGTAGATGATGACGGAGCCAAACTGGCGGGGCGGTTCCTCCCACTGTCGACTGAGGCTTGCGGGGAGAACCACACGAGCGTTGATCTTGACCACGTACGGAATCGGGGTCGCTTTGGAAGTTGAATTCGTCTTGGGAGACATTGTCGTTGAAAGTTGATTGCTGCACGAAAAGAAAACATCATTTCAGTATAGGCAATCGATATGTATATTGATTGAGTTCGCATGAACGTTTAACCCGAAATATAGGAGGAGAGAATGTCCCACCGGGCTTGCCAGAATCTGTAGGGTGTTTTTCGTCACCCCATCGAGATAGGAATACGCGCGCACTTGTCAGGCGTACTACAGATTCCCCCTGCCTAGGGTAGGCCGGGGTTTAATGATTGTGGGGATCCGAATCTCCGGCAGCCGCGGACTAAGCTGCCGTTAATTACCCCTCGCCTTTAGGGCGAGGGAACCTCCGATTAACGGGTTAAACTGGTCATGCGAACTCAATGTGCAGTGTACGTGTGTTTTGTTTTGGAGGGGGGGTTTAAATATATCAGGAGCCACGCAGAGTTTTTACGGGGGTCCTGCTACCCGGATAGCGGGCCGGGGGTCACGGGGGCTAGCAGTCCCCTTACGGGGTGCTGGGCAGCGCCCCGTTAGAAATTTTTTTCTAACGGGGACAGTGTCGTGGAGTATGTGTGTATGTACATATGTATACATATGTATATATATACATGTATATATATAAAAAGGGGGGAAAATACATCCAAAGGATGCGTGGGGCCAGCGCCTTGAGCGCTGTGCGCTCAGGTGCTGTGCGCCTAGGCATAAGCGCGCCACGTGTCGGCACGTGGGCGCTTTGCGCTCGAGTGCTGTGCGCTTGGGCGCAAGCGCGCCACGTGTCGGCACGTGGGCGCTTTGCGCTCGAGCGCTAGGCGCTTGGGCGCAAGCGCGCCACGTGTAGGCACGTGGGCGCTTTGTGCTCGAGTGCTGGACGCCTGAGCGCAAACGCGCCACGTGTGGGCACGTGGGCGCTTTGCGCTTAAGCGCAGAGCGCTAGCGACCAAAAAAGGGCTTTTAGTCCCAGAAATAGGGTTTAGAATGGAGTTAAACTCCTAAAATGTTTTGGTTAATGAAGAGGGTTCTTCTTCTTCCTCCTCCGTTGGCTGGATCCTGAAGATCAAGAGACGTGAGATCTAAAAAAAATCACTCCTTTTTGAGATCTAATAACAGATCCAAGCTCCCCTTTGTGGGTTTTGTGGTGAAAAACTATTTAGTTTTATAAAATGAAGAGTAAAACTCTTGATTTAATTCAAAAGAAAGAAGAAGGTTTTGGAACCTTGAAGAAGGAGAAAAGATCTCAGATCTAAAATTTTTGGAGAGAGAGAAAAATTGTGTGATATTTTTATTATCTTTGCCTTTATAGGCCATACACTTTACACATAGCCCCTTGGGCTTCACAAAATGGCATTTTGCCTATCCCATGGCTCATGTGCCTTTTCTTTTTGCACATAAGCCATGGGCTTTACAAAAATTTGGCTTTATGCCTATTTTTCTTACATTTATCCATAAAATAAAACAAAAGAAATACAACAAAATTATTTATTACAAAATTTTTATCTTGGCATGGGGGGAGGCCGGCCGCTTCATGTTCGGGCTTGACCGGGGCATGAGCCCACTGGATCTGGGCTTGGGCCCACTTGGCTTGGGGTTGACTTTGATTTTGACTTGGTCAACCAGGGTGTAAATTTTTACCCCAACAGTTGTGTGTTCATGGCAATGAGGACATGCTTTGTGACCATGTACGGACCAACCTGATAGCATTCCATACGCAGGAAAGTCATTATTTGTCCACATTAAAGCCGCACGCAGTATGAAGGTTGTATTTGTGTTTGCATCGTATGTCTCTACACCATCAATGAACAAAGATTTCAACTCCTCGATCAGAGGTCGGAGATAGACGTCGATATTGTTCCCCGGTGAGTTTGGTCCGTCGATAAGAAGAGGCATCATAAAATATGATTGGTCCATAGCCAACCAAGACGACAGATTATAAATTATCATTACAACGGGCCATGTGCTGTGACTTCCAGCCATGTAGTTGAATGGGCAGAAGCCATCAGTAGCCAGTCCGAGCAGGACATTGCGAGGATCGCTACTGAATATTGCGTGCCTCCTATCGAAATCCTTCCATGCCGGTGAATCTCTTGGATGGCTCATTTTTCCATCTTCACTTGGAGGAGCACGGTGATGCCAAATCATTGCCTCGGCTGTTTTCTTGCACCTGAATAGCCTATGTAGCCTCTGTGTTATGGGAAAGTATCGTGCTATCTTGACAGGTATATCAGACTTCTTATCAGAATCTTTCGGCTTATATCTGGCCTCTCCGCATGTTGGACACTCTTTCAAATCTGAATTCTCTTTCCGGTACAACACACAGTTTTTAGGACATGTGTCACGCCCCGCTTCCCAGAGTACGCAGGATTGGGCACGTAACATAGCCAACCATGCTACCTGTGGGTAGGAAGTATCCATCCACAGTCACATTACGGTTGTAAGGATATCATGAACAAGATAAAGTACTAATCTAACACATGTCCAAATCCATAATAACAAGAAATCAGTGAACAATAAGTGCGGAAGCAAATGATCCAATATAATAATAGAAAGGTACGTCCCATAATGCGGGATCGCACCTGGAAATAAAATGCAATAAACAAACTAACCACTATAGAACTCAAATCAGCCTGCTGGCTGAAGTACTCCTGCACGGTCGGCGACAGTGGTACGGAATCTGGGCCATGCAAAACCCAGACGTCAGCGCGTCATGACATCAAGTATATAGTATAAACATGGTAATAAGCAATGCAAGTATGAACATGAATAAAGCAGTAATAAGAAATAACAAGCAGGGTAATGTGCAATGGTGACTAAACTGTCCTATCAGGTTTTCTACTCTATAGTCTTTGAAATCAATTGATGAATCGTCGATGTAACTCAATAGTATCCCGTACATACCCGGGACCACGGCCACAATATTCTCGGCGGCAGCCGAGACATGCCGTTAGGCACAGAATAGGAAAGTGTTAGTATCCCGTACATACCCGGGACCACGGCCACAATATTCTCGGCTGAAACCGAGACATGCCGTTAGGCACAGAATAGGAAAGTGTACACTCGGTATTACCCCGTACATACCCGGGATCACGGCCACAATATTCTCGGCTGAAACCGAGACATGCCGTTAGGCACAGAATAGGAATGTGTACACTCGAACGGTAGTGAACTGTCGAGTTACAAGTCAGGTTCATCTTTGATTTCCCTATACCCCCAAGCTATGTATGTCAGGTCAGGTATTCAGTAGTCAAGGACTAATGCCAACACAAAATCTGGTAAGAGTAGGTCTGTCTGGATAGACAG
Organism: Agapanthus africanus; assembly: GCA_030015575.1. Taxonomy (NCBI): domain Eukaryota; kingdom Viridiplantae; phylum Streptophyta; class Magnoliopsida; order Asparagales; family Amaryllidaceae; genus Agapanthus; species Agapanthus africanus. The sequence continues at coordinate 10,532,750 of CM057337.1, forward strand.
CAGGGATGGTCGGGTTTGTCGGCATTAGGCATGAAATCATGAAACAAGTCATGTCATGGTACAACAGGATGAGTCTGTATGTATGTATATGTCATGTGCAGCAGGGTCAGGCCAATATGTAGTGCAATCGGGTATGTGCTCACAACGGGTATACAATCAAGTAATGAACAGCAGCAGGAACAGTAAATAACCATATTATTCTATGTAAACACAATGATATTTTGTGTTCTCTTATTAACAGGTTCAAGCACCCTTGGGGTGCAATAGCCACAAGGTGAAGCAATATCCACAATCATAAATTAATGAAGCTACATGAAATTACATTAAGTATAATAATTGTCTCGTGAATGATTTAACAGTTAAGCAGATATGATCCAATTGTTTTATTTAGTTGAATTATGGATTGATAGTGGGTTGATTAATTACGAGAACTATTATAACGATTCCATGTTAAAGATAACCGCAACTGTCAATTCTAACTTATAACATGATATCAATTACCATCATTAAGTTGTTGTATTATATAGTATGAATTCAATTGCGTGGCAAGACTAGATCTCGCACGCTAGCATGTTAGAGCAAGTATTCAGATACTTGCCTCGACGGTTTTGCAAACCGGAACACGGATGCGATGTCGGCAGAAAACGCGATATGATAGCACGGGCCACGGATCGAGTCCCAACAGAGAACAACGGGGTCACACGGACCAGGGGGCTTCGCTGGAGCGTCGGGTTCGCCAAGACGGCACGGTCGGATTCCGGCAACGACAAAAGTAGCGAAGTTAGCAACTACGATATGATACACGCAAATAACGACCAGCAAGGGGGATTGTACCAAAAGGGAGGACAAGGAAAACTTACAGGGAAGAAGCAGGGTGCAACCACGATGGCTCGACGGCACTGGAACGCCGGCGAGGCAACGGCGGCTGCTGTAAGGGCTGAATGACCTCGGGGTGCGCGGGAGAGGGTGCTGCGGCGAGTGGATGAAAGGGTGGTCGGCTCTGGTGGTCGAGGGGGAGACGGAGGTGGCCCTGGTGACGACGGCGAGGTCGCCTGCGCGTTCTCCGGCGAACAGCGGAGGGTAGGCGATGGGTGAAGGGTCGGCTGCAGGTTGGTGGTGGTCCAGCGAGGAGAGGAGGGAGGTGGTGACGAGGAGGGTGAGAGGGAGTCGCGGGAGTCGTCGACGACGAGAGGTGGCGTCGACGGCGAGGTCTGCGAGGGTTGGAGGCGTCGTCGGGGTTGGGTGCAGGCGCGGGAATCGTCGGAGGAATGAGGTGAGTGGGTGCGGTGAGTCTCGTGGTGGCGAGGGCGGCGACGGCGAGGTCGCGGGGGGATCGGCGGTGACGTTGCAAGAAGCTAGGGTTAGGGTTCGTGGCGATTTCTCGTGAAGGAGATGGGTTCGGGGGGGAGGCGGCTGCATGAGTTTCTTAAATATAAGAAGAGAGAGAGAGAGATTGGAGAGAGAAAGAGAGAGAGATTTGAGGGAAGAGAGAGAGAGAGATAGGGAAAGGGAGCGGGGCCCACGCGGTGTAATCCCACGCTGGGATTGGCTGGGGGAAAACGAGAGGATTTAAAAGATTTCGAAAGGAATTGAAACTGTTAAGGATAATATACGTATAATATAGTTTTAGATATTAAAATGAAATGGGCCCTTTTTGGCGCGAAATGAAACATTTCCAAATCGCGTCCGGGTTGCGCCCAAATGCTCCAAATTCAAATTATAGGATTTTAAGCGGGTTCCAAATTTTGAAAAGAGGTGTTTAATGATTAAAATGCATGCCCCCAAGTCGGACACTTGCACGCGCACGTAGTCGTCCAAACTTGCCCGTTTAGCCAAACGGGACAGAATCTCGACGCGCGGACGCTACCACGCGACTAGTGGCGACGAGTTGGCCAACATGGATATTTTAAATTTCATTTTAGGAGTTAAAATTTGTTATGTGCCAAAATGACTTAACCGGTTAAAATTTAGCAATAAACACCAGAAAATCAGGATAATTGGAATGAGCAATACATAACCCTCAACTAGTAATATGAATAGTATTATTGGGCTCGGGTGTTACATCATACCCAACTACAAAAGAATTTTGTCCTCGAAATTCCAAGAATACAAGATGGCTAACTACTGGAAAAGGTGAGGGAAATACTGCCGGATCTCGTCTTCTCGCTCCCAAGTGGATTCTCCATGCGATCGATTACCCCAAGAAACTAGCACAAGAGGGATAACCTTGTTCTTAAGAACCTTTTCTCTTCGATCCTTGATTTCAACTGGTCGCTCCTCAAAGGTTAGGTCCTCTCGCACAGTCAACTCCGAATGATCCAAGACATGAGTCTCATCACGAACATACCTCCGTAGTTGAGACACATGAAACACATCGTGAACTCCTGCTAATGACTGTGGTAACGCCAACCGGTACGATACCTCTCCACCACGCTCCAAAATCTCGAAGGGTCCAACGAATCGAGGACTAAGCTTTCCCCGACTTCCAAAGCGAATCACCCCTCTAGTCGGTGATATCTTCAGGAATACCAAATCACCCACGGCGAACTCTAGAGGTCTTCTTGACGTGTCGGCCCAACTTTTCTGTCTGTCTTGAGCTGCCTTCGTATGCTTCCTGATTGTATTCACCTTCTCGACTGTCTGCACCACCAAATCTGGTTCTAGTAACCTTCGTTCACCAACATCATCCCAACAAACAGGTGAACGGCACTTACGACCATACAACGCTTCAAACGGAGCCATCTGAATTGTCGCTTGGAAACTATTGTTGTACGAAAACTCCACCAGGTGTAGATGATCCTCCCAAGAACCTTTGAAGTCTAACATGCAAGCCCTCAACATATCTTCAAGGGTCTGGATCGTTCTCTCCGATTGTCCATCAGTTTGAGGATGATAAGCTGTGCTAAACTTCAATCGAGTCCCCAAACTTTCTTGTAAACTCCTCCAAAAGTGCGACAAGAACCGAGTGTCCCGATCGGACACGATGCTTACCGGTACTCCATGCAATCTGACAATCTCCTGCATGTACCGCTCTGCCAAAGTCTCTGTCGATTGACCAACCCGAAAAGGAATAAAGTGAGCTGCCTTGGTCAACCGATCGACAATCACCCATACTGTATTGTTGCCCTTTGGACTCCGCGGTAAAGCCGTCACGAAATCCATGGTTATATGTTCCCACTTCCACTGAGGAATCGGAAGTGGTTGCAACAAACCGGCAACCCTTTGGTGTTCAGCCTTGACTTGCTGACACACCAAGCACTTAGCCACGAAGCGAGCAATTTCCCGTTTCATACCTTCCCACCAGAAATGCTGTCGAAAATCTTGGTACATCTTTGTACCTCCTGGATGTATAGAATAAGATGAACTGTGTGCCACCTTCATAAGCTCTTCACGAACATCCCCCTTTGGCACACACAAACGGCTACCATACCTCAACGAACCATCTTCGTGGACCAGTAAATCTGTTCGTAGTCCGGCTTCAACCTGCTCTCGAAACTTTTGCAGTCTAGGATCCTGCGATTGTGCCGCTTTAATCCTCTCAACTAAGGACGACTGTACTTGCAACTGCATGAACTGTCCTGTAGCATGTGGTAGCACAACCTCCAAGCCAAATCTCTGAAAATCCGCAATGATCTCTCTCTGTGCAGTCAATATTTGAATTGCTGGTAACCGACTCAGCGCATCCGGCACGACGTTGACTTTTCCTGGATGGTACTTAAGATCAAGGTCATAGTCGGCCATCAGCTCTAACCATCTGCGTTGTCTTATGTTCAACTCCTTCTGAGTGAACACATATTTCAAACTCTTGTGATTTGTAAAGACTTCGACTCTCTCGCCCAAAGGTAGTGTCTCCAAATTTTCAGGGCGAAGATCACGGCTGCAAGCTCTAAGTCATGAGTCGGATAGTTCTTCTCATGAGTCTTCAGTTGTCTCGATGCGTAAGCGACGACTTTCCCATTCTGCATTAAAACACATCCCAATCCTTTTCCAGATGCGTCGCTGCGAATCACCAGTCCTCCTGAATTATCCGGTACGGTCAGGATAGGGGCGGTTATCAACTTCTGCTTCAACGTCTCGAAGGCCAATGCTCATCCATCCGTCCCAACAAACGGTACCTCCTTACGCGTAAGCTTGGTTAACGGCTCAGCTAAACGAGCGAAGTTCTCCACAAATCTTCTGTAGTAACCGGCGAGTCCAAGAAAACTACTTATTTCCGCAACATTCTTTGGAATAGGCCAATCTCGAACTGCTGTAATCTTCTCGGGATCGACGGCGATTCCATCGCCCGACACGACATGCCCCAGAAACTTCACTTCTTCCAGCCAGAATTCACACTTACTCATCTTCACAAATAACTTCTCTTGTCTCAGCGTCTGCAGTGCGATCCTTCTTCTTCACTAAAAAGAACTGGAGCTCCCCAAGGTGAGTTGCTGCTTCGAATTCATCCCTTCTCGAGTAGTTCACCAACTTGTTTCTTAACTTCTTCCAATTCCACCGGTGCCATCGGATAATAAGATTTTGATACTGGCGCTGTACCAGGAATAAGGTCAATCGCAAACTCCACATCTCGCTTCGGCGGTAAGCCCGAAATATCTTCAAACACATCCATAAAGTCGCGGACAACTGCCGGCTCTTCATTACTATCAACTTCCATAGCTGCAAGAACACTGTTTGTCGGCCTAGTCCTAAACTCGACTGGCCCGACAGAACTGCTTCCTTACCGCAACTGCTGTCTACATCGTTGGCCGTGAAAGGTCCAGCGAGACTACCGAGTCTCGTCCACTCTGCTGCATGCATGTCCACGGCTGCTCCATTCTGCCTTAGTCCGATGAACTTCTCTTCCATTTCCTCCCGTGCGGTCCGCGGGAAGAATTTCTCCAGGAAACTTTTAGAGAAATCCGCCCAACTGATTGGCTTGGGCAAGCGGGTCTCCTCCACAAGCCACCACTCTCGGGCGTAATCCACCAGTTGAATGCGCACCACATCAACACTCTTGTCTTCTGGGATCTGTGTCGCAATCAGCAAATTCTCCGTGTTACTAGCCACTGCTCGGCTGGCAACAGCTCCTCCAGACCAGTGAAAGTGGTAGGACCCAACCGTCTGAAATCTGCTACGGTCCTTACTCGGTCGACTGGTCTAGTGCCAACTTCGTTTACAGACTGCTGAACGATCTGCAAACCTTCCTGAAACAAGTCCGCGTGCTGCTGGATCAGCTCGGTCTGTTTCTTTGATTTCCAGTATTCCTCTTATCTCTCCAAGCATGGCGGCTTCGTTCACACGCCTCCGGTACGTCTTCAACTTCTTACCTGTCATAATCCTGAACTCAAAACACCCAACATTAGCATGATGATAGATTCTGAATGTGGATCAAGGCTAGAACTCCAAGATACTTAAATAGAGTGCTGCATTGTAGCTATGCCGCGGTATCATAGCCGCAATTACTTAACTCCACCCAAGTCGCCCAAGTCCTAGGGATAACAAGAAATCAGGTTTTCGAGTTGACAATGCAAAGTAAGTTTGCATGTCGACATGATCCGGAAGAATGATTCAAGGATGGTAAAACGGTCAAGGTGGCTGGACATGTTTCCTAATCACGGGTACTATGATTCGTGTATCGGGTGCAATACCCAACTACAAAGAATCAACCCAATTAACCTGGCTCTGATACCAAAAGAACCATGTCACGCCCCGCTTCCCAGAGTACGCAGGATTGGGCACGTAACATAGCCAACCATGCTACCTGTGGGTAGGAAGTATCCATCCACAGTCACATTACGGTTGTAAGGATATCATGAACAAGATAAAGTACTAATCTAACACATGTCCAAATCCATAATAACAAGAAATCAGTGAACAATAAGTGCGGAAGCAAATGATCCAATATAATAATAGAAAGGTACATCCCATAATGCGGGATCGCACCTGGAAATAAAATGCAATAAACAAACTAACCACTATAGAACTCAAATCAGCCTGCTGGCTGAAGTACTCCTGCACGGTCGGCGACAGTGGTACGGAATCTGGGCCATGCAAAACCCAGACGTCAGCGCGTCATGACATCAAGTATATAGTATAAACATGGTAATAAGCAATGCAAGTATGAACATGAATAAAGCAGTAATAAGAAATAACAAGCAGGGTAATGTGCAATGGTGACTAAACTGTCCTATCAGGTTTTCTACTCTATAGTCTTTGAAATCAATTGATGAATCGTCGATGTAACTCAATAGTATCCCGTACATACCCGGGACCACGGCCACAATATTCTCGGCGGCAGCCGAGACATGCCGTTAGGCACAGAATAGGAAAGTGTTAGTATCCCGTACATACCCGGGACCACGGCCACAATATTCTCGGCTGAAACCGAGACATGCCGTTAGGCACAGAATAGGAAAGTGTACACTCGGTATTACCCCGTACATACCCGGGATCACGGCCACAATATTCTCGGCTGAAACCGAGACATGCCGTTAGGCACAGAATAGGAATGTGTACACTCGAACGGTAGTGAACTGTCGAGTTACAAGTCAGGTTCATCTTTGATTTCCCTATACCCCCAAGCTATGTATGTCAGGTCAGGTATTCAGTAGTCAAGGACTAATGCCAACACAAAATCTGGTAAGAGTAGGTCTGTCTGGATAGACAGCAGGGATGGTCGGGTTTGTCGGCATTAGGCATGAAATCATGAAACAAGTCATGTCATGGTACAACAGGATGAGTCTGTATGTATGTATATGTCATGTGCAGCAGGGTCAGGCCAATATGTAGTGCAATCGGGTATGTGCTCACAACGGGTATACAATCAAGTAATGAACAGCAGCAGGAACAGTAAATAACCATATTATTCTATGTAAACACAATGATATTTTGTGTTCTCTTATTAACAGGTTCAAGCACCCTTGGGGTGCAATAGCCACAAGGTGAAGCAATATCCACAATCATAAATTAATGAAGCTACATGAAATTACATTAAGTATAATAATTGTCTCGTGAATGATTTAACAGTTAAGCAGATATGATCCAATTGTTTTATTTAGTTGAATTATGGATTGATAGTGGGTTGATTAATTACGAGAACTATTATAACGATTCCATGTTAAAGATAACCGCAACTGTCAATTCTAACTTATAACATGATATCAATTACCATCATTAAGTTGTTGTATTATATAGTATGAATTCAATTGCGTGGCAAGACTAGATCTCGCACGCTAGCATGTTAGAGCAAGTATTCAGATACTTGCCTCGACGGTTTTGTAAACCGGAACACGGATGCGATGTCGGCAGAAAACGCGATATGATAGCACGGGCCACGGATCGAGTCCCAACAGAGAACAACGGGGTCACACGGACCAGGGGGCTTCGCTGGAGCGTCGGGTTCGCCAAGACGGCACGGTCGGATTCCGGCAACGACAAAAGTAGCGAAGTTAGCAACTACGATATGATACACGCAAATAACGACCAGCAAGGGGGATTGTACCAAAAGGGAGGACAAGGAAAACTTACAGGGAAGAAGCAGGGTGCAACCACGATGGCTCGACGGCACTGGAACGCCGGCGAGGCAACGGCGGCTGCTGTAAGGGCTGAATGACCTCGGGGTGCGCGGGAGAGGGTGCTGCGGCGAGTGGATGAAAGGGTGGTCGGCTCTGGTGGTCGAGGGGGAGACGGAGGTGGCCCTGGTGACGACGGCGAGGTCGCCTGCGCGTTCTCCGGCGAACAGCGGAGGGTAGGCGATGGGTGAAGGGTCGGCTGCAGGTTGGTGGTGGTCCAGCGAGGAGAGGAGGGAGGTGGTGACGAGGAGGGTGAGAGGGAGTCGCGGGAGTCGTCGACGACGAGAGGTGGCGTCGACGGCGAGGTCTGCGAGGGTTGGAGGCGTCGTCGGGGTTGGGTGCAGGCGCGGGAATCGTCGGAGGAATGAGGTGAGTGGGTGCGGTGAGTCTCGTGGTGGCGAGGGCGGCGACGGCGAGGTCGCGGGGGGATCGGCGGTGACGTTGCAAGAAGCTAGGGTTAGGGTTCGTGGCGATTTCTCGTGAAGGAGATGGGTTCGGGGGGGAGGCGGCTGCATGAGTTTCTTAAATATAAGAAGAGAGAGAGAGAGATTGGAGAGAGAAAGAGAGAGAGATTTGAGGGAAGAGAGAGAGAGAGATAGGGAAAGGGAGCGGGGCCCACGCGGTGTAATCCCACGCTGGGATTGGCTGGGGGAAAACGAGAGGATTTAAAAGATTTCGAAAGGAATTGAAACTGTTAAGGATAATATACGTATAATATAGTTTTAGATATTAAAATGAAATGGGCCCTTTTTGGCGCGAAATGAAACATTTCCAAATCGCGTCCGGGTTGCGCCCAAATGCTCCAAATTCAAATTATAGGATTTTAAGCGGGTTCCAAATTTTGAAAAGAGGTGTTTAATGATTAAAATGCATGCCCCCAAGTCGGACACTTGCACGCGCACGTAGTCGTCCAAACTTGCCCGTTTAGCCAAACGGGACAGAATCTCGACGCGCGGACGCTACCACGCGACTAGTGGCGACGAGTTGGCCAACATGGATATTTTAAATTTCATTTTAGGAGTTAAAATTTGTTATGTGCCAAAATGACTTAACCGGTTAAAATTTAGCAATAAACACCAGAAAATCAGGATAATTGGAATGAGCAATACATAACCCTCAACTAGTAATATGAATAGTATTATTGGGCTCGGGTGTTACAACATGCTTGAATCTTCTCGCACTTTAGACCCAAATCAGACATCAACTTCTGGGCTCCGTACCAGCTGTCGGGCACATTATTTCCCGGGAGTATAGAATCTTTCAAGAACGAAAGAAGCATTGTGAATGACTTGTTGCCCCATCCATTTAGGCACTTAATCTGGAAAGGTTGGACGAACCATGAGAGGGTGGAATACTTCGCATTCTCATAAATTGGTTTTCTAGCATCATTCATGAAATTTTCATATTTATCTGCACGCGGTCCTTGACCGGAAGGAATGTCATTTTCGGTACGAATAGATTCACCTAAGGCAGCCTCTACCATATCCTCCATTTCTTCTGATGGAAATAAATTACCGTCTTCTCCTTCTGCCGCATTACCGAATTCTCCTTCTTCTCCTGCCGTATTATCGTGTTCTCCTTCTTCTTCTGCCGCATTACTGCATTCTTATCCTTCCCCGTGATATTTCCAAGTTGTATAAAGTCTAGTAAACCCATATTTTACAATATGAAGCTCTGCCAATTCTACCTTCTGCCGGTACTTATTGCCACATCTATCGCACGGACAGAGAATCTTCTCTATTATGATCTTATTATGTGTGCGTGCAAATTCAATGAAAGCAGCAACTCCTGCGACAAACTTAGGTTGCATACGTTGTTGCCAATCCACATACATTCAGTCTTTAACTCTGACGTACTCATGGGCCATGTTAAACTGTATAACATATAAATTGTAGGTTATGGTGACTATATTGAGAAATATAAGAACGAGATAGTTACTGACAAAGGAGAAAATCCGTGTATATGCTTTGTGTGTCCGTTTGTCGTTGAAAAGAATAAATTATCGAACGTATGTTAACCGATAGACGGGGACTAAGTGGCGCTTTTAGTTTCATATATGAGTATCGATGAGAATATGAAGGTTTCATATTATCATCGAGTATCATATATTGGTTTTAATTTGAACATCTCGAATCACTCTCTAATGATGCGTTTGTTGTGTATTCTTGTTGTATGTGTGTGTTCCGGCTGTCGGGGGTAAGCCTTCTATCCCATTAAGAATGTATAGAGCGAACACCCATCACTTGTGCTTTCAACCGTTTCGAGTAAATTTCGGCAGCACTTCCCCGCTGTTCTCCGAGTACACTGTAATAGAATAGATAATTATTTCAAAGCTGTGAAACAACGTTGAAATGAACATCTAATCTATCTTTATACACGGAGAACCAGCAGAAAGGTACCGACGAAATATCTCGAAACGGATGAAAACACAAGTGAATGAAGGTGTTTGCTTTATACATTCCTAACTTGTCCACACGGGACAAATCTATCGGTTACCATACGATTGAATCTTCTCGTCGCATAGACTATACGACGGTTGTTAGTATCGAGCTATACCGTCCGATATTTAACAACCTTCGTATAGTTCTATGTCACGACGAACATCGCACGTATGTTAACCGATAGACGGGGACTAAGTGGCGCTTTTAGTTTCATATATGAGTATCGATGAGAATATGAAGGTTTCATATTATCATCGAGTATCATATATTGGTTTTAACTTGAACATCTCGAATCACTCTCTAATGATGCGTTTGTTGTGTATTCTTGTTGTATGTGTGTGTTCCGGCTGTCGGGGGTAAGGCTTCTATCCCATTAAGAATGTATAGAGCGAACACCCATCACTTGTGCTTTCAACCGTTTCGAGTAAATTTCGGCAGCACCTCCCCGCTGTTCTCCGAGTACACTCTAATAGAATAGATAATCATTTCAAAGCTGTGAAATAACGTTGAAATGAACATCTAATCTATCTTTGTATATGGAGAACCAGCGGAAAGGTACCGACGAAATATCTCGAAACGGATAAAAACACAAGTGAATGAAGGTGTTTGCTTTATACATTCCTAACTTGTCCACACGGGACAAATCTATCGGTTACCATACGATTGAATCTTCTCGTCGCATAGACTATACGACGGTTGTTAGTATCGAGCTATACCATCCGATATTTAACAACCTTCGTATAGTTCTATGTCACGACGAACATCGCACGTATGTTAACCGATAGACGGGGACTAAGTGACGCTTTTAGTTTCATATATGAGTATCGATGAGAATATGAAGGTTTCATATTATCATCGAGTATCATATATTGGTTTTAACTTGAACATCTTGAATTACTCTCTAATGATGCGTTTGTTGTGCATTCGTGTTGTATGTGTAACATGATTTTAAACCATTGAGATCAAGATTGATAGAACTGATCATCCTACATTGCAATGGCATTCATCCACCAAAAACTATTATTGCAATGGCATTCATCTATAACAATCAACAATTAAAACTACAAATATAGGATACTGATATCATAAAGCGTTATACGCAACATATGAATTCACATGACTGAAACATGCATCAAAAAAACATGTTCATCCAAAAGAAAGGCCACTGCTAACAAATATAGACAAATACGTCATAAAAACAGTAACTAATTAACAAGTTGATTAGTATCTGGATCAAGAAAATGATAGGAAAAACAATTGACTATGATCTATAATGACAAGTCTATTACCATGACTCTCGACTAACAAAGGTGGCTTTTCGTCCTCGGTAGCTCGATAATTGGGATTTCATGGCGAATAAAAATATGCATATGCCGTTTGACCGGGAACTTCAATAGGAAACTCAATGAGGTCGGGTGTACTGAAGTACGCTTTGTATTTCGCTATATCAGGTGATGAAGCCCAAGCCCTAGCTAGCCCCAGCCCCACCCCAACCGAACCCTATCGAAGGTAAAGAACGTCCTTACACTTTCATATTTCTATTAATGATGCAAGTCTCCACCAAGTCAAATTCTTGCAATATCATTCTTTTTAGAGTATGTCTAATTTACTAGATAGAATTTTCAAAGTTGGGCGACCAAGAAAAAGTAACAAGGGATTTTACATACATGCCAAAGCTTTGATTATTTATTTATTTATTTTCTATTTCATATTAGTAATTTTATATGTTTGATGATGGCAAGAAATACAAATTATATTAGAACATTGTACATACCCAATTTCCCCTTGAAATCGGTTTTTTTCTTTTATCAGTACTCGTTGACATACAGTAACAAACAATGTTTGATTAGAAGGACCCAAGATTTTCTCGATCAATAATAATTTTAGTAATCAAAATAGGCTAAAATTGCTGGAAATTCCTCTCAGATTTGCCAAATTCAGCAAACCCCAGCCCCAGCCCCAGCCCCAGCCCCGCCCCAACCCCAGCCCCAGCCCCAGCCCCAGCCCGGCCCAGCCCCAACCTAACCCTAACCCCAGCCCCAGCCCCAGCTAAACCCCACCCCACCCCTAACCCTAACACTAACCCCAACCCAGCCCCAGCCGAATCCCAACCCTAACCCCAACCCCAACTGCAACCCCTACCGAACCCCAACCCCAACCGCAACCCCAGCCCCAGCCATGAACCCTTGCCCTAAAATAATCAAAAATTTGTTTAATTGAAGATTTATTAACCTGTGCGGTGGAGGCGACGATCGATTGGCAGCGACGACGAAACGGAGGCGACGACGAAAACGGCGACAAGGAAGAACGGTGACGAGAACGGCGGTGGCGACGACGAGAACGGCGGGAGAGATTTGGGGATTTTGCGTTCGCACGCGATCGAGAGAGAGAAAGAGATAATCAGCGTAGGCGATCTGTGCCTTTTTAATTAAATCGCTATTTAGATGCCCCTACGGATTTGTCCGTAAGTCCTTGGTTTGCGGCTCCGTAGGGGCAAACACCAAATTAAGATTTAATATTTTTACTCTTGAACGTCTTGGACCGTAGGGGCAACCTTCTGGCCCTACGGCTTAATCCGTAGGGCCAACATAAATCCGCCCTTACGGATTTAAATATCCGTAGGGGCAACCCTCTAGTTTAGTAGTGTCAGAAATTTGGCATGCATTTATGCTTGCCTGTTACCTTTTAGTGAAATGTTTTTTGTCCCCCACGTATGGGATCTCCCAAGCATATACCCACATGGATAACGGATCGGATCTCAATCTCTCAGACCCGACCCATTTCAACGCCTTAAATAACCCCCACATATTTGACATTAAATCCAAGAACAAAGTTTTCATAGTGCTGTTACATAGGAATTAACTAGCTAAACCAAGTCGACGTATAATCAATTTTGACACCTCTTCTGTTTCTCCACACCACACTGTTCACTTTGTCCCCTTTTGCCCTCCTTTGTTCTTATTCTCACCCTTTTTTGTAGCTTTCCATTTGAGATTTGCTACTATATATACAGACCCTTGTGAAGCATCCAAAACTAACAATTTGCAACGCAAAGTTGTTGTTGTTGTTGTTGTTTGTATCTCAGGCTAGCTTTCAGCATGGTGGACCCAAACCCTCCGCTCTTTAGCACTTATAAGTCCTTCTTCGATAATCACCAGCCCAGTCAGCATCAAAATCGCTCGGCCGAGGAGCGTGAGCTCCCGCTGATCGATCTCGGCAACTTGAGACGGACCGACGAATTGAGGAAGCAATGCAAGAGAGAGGTCATTAGGGCTTCATCAGAGTGGGGGTTCTTTCAAGTGGTGAACCATGGGATACCCGACGAGATGTTGGAGAAGATGAGGTCGTTGATGGTTAATGTGTTCGCACAGCCCTTTGAGAAGAAGAAGAAGCTGATGGACTTCGGGGCGGATAGTTACCGGTGGGGGGCGCCGGCGGCCACGTCGGTGAAGGAGGTATCGTGGTCGGAGGCGTACCACATTGCGCTGACACCGACTCTCCGGTGCGAGAAGCAGAGCAACAGGTACGAGAGAATTTTGTTTGTATTTTTGCTTGTGGGATTTTTATAGGTCGCAGATGATGGCGGCTAAAAAAAATTAAAAGCATAAAAACCATTAAATCATGTAAAATGGGTGTATGATTGTTTTTTTAATAGAGTCTTACAGAGAAGAAAAATATATGTTGTAAGAAAGGGCAGAGCAGTGGTATTTTATTTTATTTTATTTTTTTATCTGCATGCATTTTCTCTATCTCTCGGTTCAAGAAACAACTGGAAAATTTCATGCAACAATCGGGCAAATATCAAATACTAGTTCAAAAGATAGAAAGATGCATACTACCATGTTAATACAAAATGTAATTTTTTCTTGCTAAATTTTTCGAAACTCCCAAAAGGTTTACTAGTTTTTCAGAAAACTACCATACAGTATTGTAAATTATAAGAAACTACCATGGGTAACGGTCAACGTGAGTCAGCTCTTTATCGGTGTTGATTTGAATAGTAAATGACAAGTTTGCCTTTTGTATTAATTAATTTAATTCAATTATTTATTATTGTATTAATTAAGCAACGATGGAGGCGGCGGCGGAAGATGGGAGTGGCCGAGGGTGGCTACGGCGAGGAGGGAACCGCCGACGAAAGGATGGCAAGGCTAGGACCAAGGTTTGGATTAGGTTAGGGTTTAAGAGAAGGAAAGGTGGTGGTGATGATGAAGAGGAGGATGAGCGCATCGGTGGCAAGAGAGGAGGGTTAGAATAGGGCAAGAGATGAAGAAAGAAGGAGATGAAGAGGACAGTGGTGGCAAGAATGAGGGATTGGGTTAGGGTTAGAGAGGGAAGGAAATGAGGGGGATGATTACTGAAAATAAAGGAGAAAAATTTAAACTACTGCTACTGAAGCTAACAAGAAAATGAAAGATAAAACTACCATGTTCAGTTTTAAGCAACATATAAAAGAGAAATAAGTGGGAAAACCTGGAAGAGAAGGAGAAATAAGTGGAAAAACCTGGAAGAGAATCTTATGCAAACCCTTAATCATACTTGGATGCAAATAATCGCGTCTTCCGCATGCCCTTGTATCCCCAGTAGCGATATTAATGCATGATGCATATGCTTAATTGGAGATAACACAATCACCGGTATCTCAATGTTTGATGCAGGCATACAATCGAAGAGTTTGCAAATATAATGACGAATCTAGCACACCAACTCTCTTCTATACTGGCAGAAGGTCTGGGATGCAATGGCGCCTTCCTCAAGGAGAATTGCACCTGCGACACGTGCTACATGCGTCTGAATCACTATCCCGCATGTCCAGTTGTCAACGAAGTCTTTGGATTAGTGCCGCATACAGATAGCGACTTCATGACAATATTGTTCCAAGATCAAGTTGGTGGGCTACAACTGATGAAAGATCAGAAATGGATCACGGTGAAGCCCAATCCCAATGCTCTCATCATCAATATCGGCGATTTGTTTCAGGTAGAGTATTAATAAAATAAGGAATCAATTAATTTCTATGAAATTCAAAACTAAATCGGAAATTTTGTTACAGGCATGGAGCAATGGGGTGTACAAGAGTGTGGAGCATAGGGTAATGTCAAATCCAAAGCAAGAGAGGTTCTCTGTGGCATATTTCCTTTGTCCATCTTATGATACTATGATTCAGAGCCATAAAGAGTCATCAATCTATAGGAAATTTACTTTCAAGGAATATAGGCAACAAGTGAAAGAAGATGTGAAGCTGACGGGGCACAAAGTAGGGCTTCCAAGGTTCTTGAAGACATGACAATCAAAGGCTAACATCAATATGAAGATCGAAAATATAGGATTTTATTTAGGGAAGTTTCCATAGGTTTACTGTTTTTGTTATTTAAAAGAGTTTTTCCCTTGTTTTTCTTTGTGATCGTTATATGTGGTAAATCCTGCATAGGACAGCATTTTGTTAGAGCGAGAAGTTTGTTCTGATAGGAACAAAAATATTTAACCGTCCAACAAGTTTTTGGAGGAATACCGAATAAATAAAGAAGGGATGTACAAGGATTTTTGAGCCAACACACAACCGACGTATTAAGACTGTTGAGTATAAACACAACAATATTTTTAGCATTTTCTTTCAAGTCTATATGCCTGTTTTTAATAGCATGAGTAAATGAGATTTCTAGCTGTGATATCTATTCTTCAAATATGAGGCCTATGCTCTTGTCACTAGAGCAATATAGTCATTCTTCTACATGCAAGGGAATTGAAAATTTTCATATATTGCCTTAGAATGGTTCGTGTAATTAGCATTATATTAGTGGCTAAACGTCTCTAGGGAAAGAGGAAATTGTTGCACATGCTGTTAAGCATATAAGATCACTCATCACATATTAATGGCAATACAATTTGATCGGGTAAACTGCAGAACTACTGTTTCCAATGTGTTATATTATCTATTTAGTGTGATTCACTAGTAATATGTTTTCAGCTATATAGTTCGGCGGCTTGAGTGGGTTGTTTATATTTGTACTAGGACTGTTGGTTACTCATCATTTACTAGTGCATGGTTTAATCTGTATGTTAAAAAAAAGTGTTTTCAGCTAAACTTCAGAATGATATGTTACATATGTATCTAATGAATGAAAGCAATCATTGCTTGCTCGCCAAAACCATTTCTCTTTATACAACAAATTTTTTACTACCTTCGCATTTTAAGATCTGAAGCGGCCAGATTTCCTCCAAATTATAGCTTGCCGGTACATATTTTCCTGCCAATCATAACTAGTTGGTACAATGTACATATCCATCAAACAATCCCGAGCTAATATATTCACTCATAATTTTTTTTAACTGATAATTCACTCATACTTAATATATTCACAATTACACCCTTATTTCAGACATGAACTTAATTTTCCGTGATTTGATAAATGTTATCCCAGACATATATATGACTACAATACCAAGACGATCTTCCAATTCTAAACACATATCAGATAATTGGACCATATATGACCGTATAGGGCCCATACAATACCATACAATCCCAAATCTCATATACTTGAGAAGATAAAAGGGTACCTTGAAGAGGCTTTAAACCACAAAAGTGTGTCGTAATTGCGAAGCCCATTTGTCAAACTACCCTATAAAAATCAATGGTGATATGGGGTGAGTTCCCACTCGACAAGCCTAAGGCAACTAGTTTACATGAAAGCGCATCGACTATTTTTAATATGGTATAAGCTCCAAATTTCAGTAGAAAAAATAACTTTAAATCTTGCAGATTGAAAGACATAGAGCTGACAAATTTTGAGCAAAGATATTTAGTTAGGTATGGATGCAATGCAAGGCTATTACCATTCTTCCCCCCTATATAAGAGAGAGTGAGAGTTATCTCCAACAACTTGTAATGAACGTTAGAGTATTAGAGCCGAACAGATGGCATCCCGGTATCTTATAATTGGATATTTTTTATTAAACGAATGCGAAAGCCCCCACGTTTCATTAAAAGATAATTTAACGAAACTACATCAAAAAAAAAAAGTTAGAAAAAGAAAAAGAAAAGCGAAAACAATAAACAAACATCCTCTAAGCCTAGAAATTGCAAGTGACTAAACGATCCTGAGAGTCAAAATGTGACAACCAATGTCCATGCCCGTATACAGCTACTCACCAAGCCACGGTCTTCCTGGCCCCGCCAAGTCCCCACATCTCCGGTCTCCTTAGTAAGGTAGGTATTCTGATGTACTCACGGCGATCTCCGAGCTTGACCATGTCTTGTGCCGTCCCTGTATTTATATCAGTACCGCCTCTAGAGAGAGAGAGAGAGTCAAACCCATGACTCTAACTTGCGGCAGATAAGTTGTAGCAGCTTCCTGTTCAAGTCTGTTGCACTCTCGCTGGAGTCCTACGTCTAGGCCCTTTGCCAATTCTTTCAATGAAAAGGTTTCCTATCTTTTCTTCTCTCGCGATCCTCACTCAATGCCTCCATCTCCATTTCCTTTCCCGATCATTCTTGCAATGAAAAGGCTTTTTAAAGGGGGTAACCAGAATAGAATACCTCTGACGCGATAGCCTTGAACAAGGCAAAAGAGAGACAGGTCTCTTGAACTTCCATTTGGATCTCCACTAGGTCCCAGTAGCTTCACATTACACCGCCGAATCTTTCCAACCGTTGAAACCCTTTTGGGATGCTGTTGGATCCAATCGCATCCTGTAATGGCCATATGCACCAATGGTATACATTGCAAATTAAGTCTAGTCTTCCCCACTGACCAGATAATGATATCCTCTCATGTTTCTGGGAGCATGGCCTTGCTCGAAACTAAACTTTTGCTCGTACTTCATGCAGTTGGCAATGAGCTTGTCCTGCTCCTTCAGTCCATATGCAAGACTAGCATAAATTGAAGACATAAGCCTTTGCATCCTCTTGAAAAAAGCATAGCGCAAAAAGAGACCAAATTGATATGGAAAGCGATGAGTCGAAGCTCGTGGAATTATCAACCGACCGGGTAACCCCGTGCACGATAGCAGAATCTGTAGGATGCTTTCCCTTTTCCTGTGCTCGTGATCATCAAGACTGAAGACAGAGGAGCCGGTGCTACCGAAGACGAAGACCAAGAAAATGGCTCACAACGCGAACAACTTTTCGTTATTAGGATAGGACTGCATCAATCGAATGGTGTATGACACCAAAGGGTAATTGAGTGTGCTAACTATCCAGAGAACGGATTTGATGGCTGGGATGCTCAATCGATGGTGATATAAACCCAATATGAGCAGAAGGGGGAAAGTAAAGGCACCGAAAAGCACCAGGATTTCAATCCAAATTAACTTCCCCGTCCCGCTTTCTGTGAAGCTACTCTACTCTTGAAGCGGTTGTGTTATGTTATAGAGCTCAGAAGAAAGGGCCGACCAGGCCATCCCTGTGCCCGACATGCAAGCACAAGCTGGCTCTCCTCAGAGCCCCATGCACAAATTGGCTTCCTCGGCCTCCCAGCTTGCCCCCGAGCTATCACAGGACTAAAATACCTCGGTTCTCCCGCTCGCCCCCGAGCTCTCCCGCCGAGGCTATTTTCCTCGGTCTCATCGACCGACCAACGGTACCACTCGCAGGCGTAACCGCCGCTCCGCGAATCTCGTCATGCGCGAGATCTCCGCTGGCCACATCCCACGTTCCACGCCATTACGATCCCCATTAACGAGCTTGTCTCGCTATTAATGGGAAGATCCGCTTATCACACGGGCGTGACGTCGGGAGCGTAACAGCCGGCGTGATTCTCGCGTCTGCTCCTGCATGCTGCCGCCGCTATATATACCTCTCTTCCAGAGAGATCAAGTAAGCCATTTTTTACTCCATCAAGCCGTTACTCTGCTCGGATTTTGTTACTGACTTGATCGTCGGAGGATCATCGGTGGTACCAAACCATCCCGGAACTTCTTTGCAGGTACTCGGCGCAAATCTCCTCCAACCCATTGAGATCCACACATCACAGTAGATCACACTGCAGATCAAATCCCAGCCGTCAATCGCAACCGTCGGCAGATCAATGGGAGACAACATCTGAAGGAGACCGGAAAGGCCCCTCTATCAGCTAGCGCCGTCTGTGGGAAACTAACTCCATGAAAACAGAAGTTCGTCTCCCGATCTCCAACCACATGGCGAGCGAACACCCTGAAGATCCAAGCACCAGCCGCCGCCTTCCCCTCAACGGAGGCGCGGATGAACCTCCCCCGGCGATTGTCATCAACGCCCTTGCTGGCCGAATAGACCGACTAGCGTCCATCGTAGAGGCGCTCGTCCGCGTCCAAACGACAGGGCCTAAACCCTAGATCGTCGCTCCTCCGCCTCGAGAAGACTCCGCCCGCGTCGGCACGGCCGACCACCGACAAGCTACCTCCCACGGCCACAGATCTCCAAGACCGGTACTCTCTGCAGATCGATGGGCGCCCCACAACTCCACACCAAGATCAGCCGCCAGAGCGCTTCGCCTCGAGCCTCCTCGCGACCCTTATCCGCCCGAGAAGATGTCGGTCAGCTCGCCTGTTCCCAAGCATGACCAACACCCCCTCCTTCGACATGGTCGCGAGGACGGGGCTCGCTACGGCGGCTCAAGGGCTACCTCGCCCGGGAATCTGAGGAACCTCATCGAGAGGAACCGAGGCCGCGCCCAGACGCAGGTCTCCCACAGCAGAGGCCAGAGATCGGGGGTGCTGAATCCTCGGGGTACCACGGCCGACTCGACGCCCTCGAGAAGAAGATCGAGGGCATACGTCGGGAAGGCCACCTCTCGGGCGACAGGGCTAGGTACGCCACCGACTCGCTCACCAAGCCATTCACCGAGGAGCTGCTCGCCGTCCATATCTCCTCGCGCAACAAGCCCCCAAAGGTCTCTCTCTTTGACGGGAAAACCGACCCGAAGGACCATTTGGATGCTTTAACCACGGGGATGAGCTTCCAAGACCACTTCGACGCCGCCCAGTGCCGAGCTTTCCCGGCCACCCTCATCCGCTCCGGGCAGGACTGGTTCCGAAGACTCGAGCCTCGCTCGATCTCAACCTTCGACGAGCTGGCCACTCAGTTCCTCGGCCACTTCATCGGGAACCGTCGGCAAAAGCGCACGGTCGACTACCTCTTCACAATCAAGAGCGGGGATAAGGAGACGTTCAAAACTTACATCACCCGCTTCTACAACGCCCTTCTTGAGGTCCCCGAGCACCGGGACGAAACGGTCATCACGGCACTCAGGTTGGGTCATAGGCACAAGGAGTGGCTACGCTCCTTTGCACTGGCGCAACCTAAAACCATGGCCGAAGTGAAGGCATGGACCGAGCGCGAAGTCGAGCTCGAGTCCGAGGTGAATGCGAATCTTCCCCGGGCAGACCAACCCGACCAGAAGAAGAGGGCAAAGGAAGAGAGACCAGAGCATCGGCAGCCCTACCATCCGAAGTTTCAGGAGTACACCCTGCTCAACGTCTCCCAAGCGGTGCTACTGGAGGAGGCTAAGGGCGAGGGGTTCTGCAAGTTCCCTCCAATCCCACGTCAGGCCTCGAAACGAACCCGGGGCCCCTACTGCGGTTTCCACAGGTCGCTCGGCTACTCCACGGAGAGTTGCAAACAGCTCCGGGACTATATCGAGGAGCTCATCCGATCAGGGACCTCACCGCCTACCTGAGGGATAAGCGGCAAGCCGACCGCGAGCAGGAGCAGCGTCCCTCTCCCGCCGGGCTGACCATCGGACAAATCATGCTCGTATCAACAGATGATACGTCCGACGCCCGCGGAGCCCACTACCCTCTGTCGAGCATGGAGACCAACAAACATCCGAGGGGCTCGGACTGTGCAGATAAAGTCATCTACTAGCATGTACTTCTTTTCCAAAGGCAATGTAAACTCTTCCTAGAATCTGCTGCTTATGTAATAAAAAAGATTGATGGAACATTGCGAAAAAGGAAGAAAACAGTTTTATTTATTCATTCTAGGGGCTCCTTGGCCATACATCGAAAAAATAAGAAAAAAAATTACAACAGCGGAGGAAGGGGGTGCAGAGAGCACTGCTCGTGGTACTCCGAAAAGATTTCCGCCAACCGAGGCCTTACGGAATCCAGCCTTTACCCTCGATTCCCCCCGTGCGCGTTGGCATCGAGCCTCAATTGGTAGCACTCACGAAGGAGCGCCACCGAGCGGTTCATCCGACCCGCAGAGATCAGGCCGAAACGCCTCAGAGACCATAGCTTGCCCACGGCCTCGTCTTGGAGCTGCTCGAACAAGGGGTTGTAGAGCCTCGGCGACGCCTTCCAAATGGAGTACATCAGCAGCTGCGGCAGGGGCGAGCGCCGGGGGAGAAGCCGGCCGAAGTGATCCTCGATGCTGCCAAAAACCAACTGCACCGTGTCCTCGGTGCAGTTCCGGTCGTAGAGGTACACATCTTCGAAGTGAATGATGTCGGGGATGGTGAAGGGGAAGTCTTCCATCTTTATGATTTACTTGTGAAGAGAGGAAGGATCAACACTCCCTCCGCTTTATAGCCCGCTGCGCTCCCAAAGGACCCAACAGCCGCCCGTTTTCGCCCACAAAGGTGCCGCCACACGGCAAACATTGAGCCTTTTTTTGGCGAAGTCGAAACGACGCGGCTCTGGCGCTTCACCTCCATAACGCATTCAATGCGCATGTTACGCGTATTCACCGCGAGTGTTCCTATTCCCCATACCAACACCAGGAAGATCGGACAGAACATCATGAAGAGGCAACCGCGCAGCTTCACTGCCCGGTTATCCTTAACAGGCTTCAAACGGCCCCTCCAGCGCTAAGGATCAAAGCCCTCATCTAGAGGCAGCCGCGCAGCTACCCTGCCCGGCTATCCCTGGCCGGTAACTTCTATACGCACAACGCCAGGGATCAAAGCCCTCGCCAAGAGGCAACCGCGCAGCTTCACTGCCCAGTTATCCTTAGCAGGCCTCCTACGGCCCCTCCAGCGCTAAGGATCAAAGCCCTCGTCTAGAGGCAGTCGCGCAGCTATCCTGCCCGGCTATCCCTGGCCGGTAGTTTCCCTACACACAATGCCAGGGATCAAAGCCCTCGCCAAGAGGCAACCGCGCAGCTTCACTGCCGGGTTATCCTTAGTAGGCCTCCTACGGCCCCTCCGGCGCTAAAGATCAAAGCCCTCGTCTAGAGGCAGCCGTGCAGCTGCCCTGCCCGGCTATCTCTGGCCACTAGCTTCCCTACGCATAATGCCAAGGATCAAAGCCCTCACCAAGAGGCAACCGTGCAGCTTCACTGCCCGGTTATCCTTAGCAGGCCTCCTACGGCCCCTCCAGCGCTAAGGATCAAAGCCCTCGTCTAGAGGCAGCCGCGCAACTACCCTGCCCGGTTATCCCTGGCCGGTAGTTTCCCTACACACAACGCCAAGGATCAAAGCCCTTGCCAAGAAGCAACCGCGCAGTTTCATTGCCCGGTTATCCTTAGTAGGCCTCCTACATCCCTTTCAACGCTAAGGATCGAAGCCCTCGCCTAGAGGCAGCCGAGCGGCTACCCTGCTCGACTATCCCCGGCCGGTAGCTCCCTACCCATGACGCCAGGGATCAAAGCCCTCGCCAAGAGGCACCGGCAGTAACCCTGCTCGGTCCATCCTAAAGGACAAAAGCCCTCTCCAAGAGGCACCGGGCAGTAACCCTGCCCGGCCCCCATCCTTAGTAGGCTTCTTATAGCCCCTCCCGCGCTAAGGATCAAAGTTCTCCCTAGAGGCGGCCGAGCCCGACCCTTGCTCGGCTATCCCCGGCTGGTACCTTCCTACCACAACCGACAGGGATCAAAGCCCTTGCCAAGTGGCACCGGGCAGTAACCCTGCTCGGCCCCTGTCCTGAAGGATCAAAGCCCTCCCTAGAGGCAGCCGAGCTCGACCCTTTCTCGACTATCCTCGGCTGGTAGCTCCATACCCACGACGCCAGGGATCAAAGCCCTCGCCAAGAGGCACCGAGCGGCTACCCCGCTCAGTCATCCCCAGCTGTTAACTCCCTACCCACGACGCTAGGGATCCAAGCCCTCACCAAGAGGCACCGAGCGGCTAACCTGCTCGGTCATCCCCGGCTGGTAGCTCCCTACCCACGACGCCAAGGATCCCACCCTCACCAAGATGCAGTCGAGCAGCTACCCTGCTCGGTCTTCCCCGGCTTATAGCTCCCTACCCACGACAACAGGGATCAAAGCCCTCGCGAAGAAGCATCTGAAGCCCTCAGAGTGAGGACACCGATCTCTTTTCGGTTCGACACATCTGCAGTGGGCAGCCTACTCATCAAACGCCGCGGATTTGAAGCACTCTCTAAGAGACACCAGGTCTATATAAGCCTGAGCGATCCCTCCTCGACTTCGGGGTTATGGAGATACCTTCTTTCCAACGAAATCAACTCGACGCGCGATCGGCAGACGAAGAACTGACCTGACATGGAAGCTCAACAGTGAAAGTCTGGATATTCTACGAGCATTCTTCACAAACAAAGGATAATATGCAAGCAATGAAACAACAAAACTTTATTCGCACAAACTAAATTCTTTACAAGGGTATTGGGGGCTCCCCAGCCTTACTAAATTCCCGATGAGACAAAATAAAAGCAGGAAAACAAAGGGCTTCAGGCCTCAGGGCCTGGCGCAACCCCGGGAACCTCAATATCTACCACGGCTCGGGTAGAGTCCTCTGCCACCTCCTCGTCAGGGACCTCTTCTTCTCCGAGGTCGTCCCCCTGCTCGGCGGCACCCGTGAGGGGGTATTCGGCCCGGAGCTCTTCATCAGCGAACTCCGGCATCCGGGCCTTGACGGCGTCGAGGGCCTCGTGCCAGATGTTCGTAGTGGCCACGGCTAGGTCGGAGTAGTAGTCCTTCGATTTCTTATAGTCCTCCACCGCCTTAGCCGCCTTGAGATTGGCCCGCTTCACTTCCTCGGCCGCCACCTCCAACTCCTTCCGGAGGGTCTCCACCATCTTCTTCAAGGTGCCGATGAGCACCTTGGCGTCCTGGAGCTTGGCCTTGGCCGCCAGGGTGGCTTCATGGTGCCGGGCAGCCTCCTGCTTCAAGGCCGCGCCGCCCGCGCCGCAGCGGCCACCTCCTGCTTCCCGGCCGCCACCTCGCCCTCCAGAGCGGCGAACCTCGCCATCGCCGCCTCTAGCTCCCGCTTGGAGCTCTCCTCCAGCGAGGTAAGCTGGCCCGCGGCCTTCATCGCCGGGGTTATCACCTCTTCCTCCATGCGGATGGCGAGGGCGACATGTTGGAGGACCCGAGATAATCAAAGAGAGGTCAGAAAGACAAAAGAGGCACCAAATCTCACGAATAGCCAAGCGCTTACCTGGACGCCATCTGGCCTCTGAGGGTCCCCCCGGGGACCCTGCCCCTTGCCGACTACTCGATGTCGAACAGCAGGCTGTCGGCGACGGCGAGCCCCGAGGGCACCGCAAAGCAGAGGCCTTCCTCCTCTACCATGATCAGGGAGGCCGGGGGTCCGAGGAACCCTTCGGTGGACCCTCTTGAGGGGGGCTGATGGAGACCCGGTCTCCTCCTCCGAGGTTGGGTCCTCCTGTTCACGTACCCGCTTCCGGCTCGGCGCTTTGCTGGACTCCAGGACGAGAACCGCCCCCGAACGTTGAGGAGGTACGGCCACCGGAGGCACCGAGACGGCGGCCGAAGGAACTGGGACAGGCTTCGAGCGGGAAGCGCTGGCGCCTCCAGCCTTCGGGCCCTTCTTCGGCTGTCGCATGGAAGCTCGGAGTTCGTTCATATCCATAGGTTCTGCACAAAACAAGATGCAGTGGAGTCAGCGCTGCATACAAAAATAAAGCAAAACGCAAGCCTAACTCACCGACGAACTCGACGGGGCTGAGCCCGGCCCAACCCAAGGCCCGCTCAGACAGCAGCACGTCATGTCGAGGAATGGGCTCCCAGGACGCCACTCTCACCGCCGCGGGGTCATTGGACTGATTTCCCGGGAAGCACTTATCCCTTGACCATCGGGTCGGCATGGGCCAGTCCTCACCCTCGGGCGGTGCGACAAAGAAGAACTTCTTCTTCCAGTCATGGATAGAAGAACTTCTTCTTGGCAGGACTATAACTCCTGACCCGGTGGCACCTCCCTGTCGCTTCCTAAAGGAGAGGTAGATCCACCTCGGGTCGCTCGCTCGACCCCCAGGATGATTTTTGAAGAGGAGAGAGGAATCAAGGATGGAGAGACTGAAGGGGACCGCTTGTAGCTTCAAGCGGACCAGGAACCCGAGGAAGATCCTCCATGAGTTCGACACTAACTGGCCCGGAGCTAACCCGAAGAAGTTCAGCGCTTCGACGACCTCCGAAGGGAAGGGCAGGCGCATTCCGCCCCAAAAGGCTTCCAGGTACAGGGCGATCTCCCTACCCCGTACTTGGTCCGCCCTCTCTCCTTCCTTGGCCAAGCGAAGCGTATAGCCAGATGGGATATGGAAGTGAGCCCGAGCGTTGGTGAGCTCATCCTCGTGCCTCATCAAAGACGGCGTGCCAGGAGCGGCGTCCGCCGCCTTTTCCCTGGGGACTACCCCCGTTGCACGATCCCGGGTAGAGGATCTGACCCCTACTCTTCGGGAAGACTCGGGCTCGACTGGAGGGTCGCCAGAGCCTACTCCCACCACATCTACAGACTCTACAAAGGAAGAGATCTAACCTGGAGAAGAGGGATCCTCGGGAGGCAAAAGCAGAAGAAAGAAGAAGAGCGCCGAGCAATCAGGACTTAAAGCAAGGAAAATATGGAGAGATAGGGGCCCTGGAGTGGACCCCATCCCTATTTATTGCTGCCATCGCCCTCATCCAACGGCGTCCTTCATCTCCCGCCAAAACGACTCCTCGCGTCCGACGACCCTGATTGCTCCACCTGTCACTCCAGCATTGGGCTGCATCCTATCAGATGCCGCAGGTCTACAACACGTCGCGTCGCCCAACCGACGCTCGACACGTGGACCGTCGCTTCAGTGACGGAACACACGAACCGGCACACCTTCATTAAATGCAGAGATCTCGCCCATGATTCGCTGGCAGAAAAGACAACAGATTACCCGGGGACACGTCTTGACGATATCTTCGAAGGGAGCTCATCCCGGATGGCCCGGCAGTCCACTCTCGACCTGACCAATTAGCTGGTCGGGACGAGAGTGGGGGGCTAATGATGATGCTCGATATCGGCGATCTCCCAGATCGTGACACGTGGCAGATGACGTGTCCCAGAGCTCAGAAGAAAGGGCCTACAGGGGCCGACAAGGCCACCCCTGTGCCCGACCCGCAAGCACAAGCTGGCTCTCCTCAGAGCCCCCATGCACAAATTGGCTTCCTCGACCTCCCAGCTCACCTCCGAGCTATCACAGGAATAAGATGCCTCGGCTCTCCCGCTCGCCCCCGAGCTCTCCCGCCGAGACCATTTTCCTCGGTCTCATCGACCGACCAATGGTACCACTCGCAAGCGTAACCGCCGCTCCGCGAATCTCGCCATGCGCGAGATCTCCGCCGGCCACATCTCACGTTCCACGCCATTACGATCCCCGTTAACGAGCCTATCTCGCCATTAATAGGAAGATCCGCTTATCACGTCGGCGTGACGTCGGGAGCGTAACGGCCGGCGTGATTCTCGCGCCTGCCCCTGCATGCTGCCGCCGCTATATAAACCCCTCTCCCAGAAGGATCAAGTAAGCCATTTTTTACTCCACCAAGCCGTTACTCTGCTCGGATCTTGTTACTGACTTGATCGTCGGAGGGTTCTCGGTTGTACCAAATCATCCCGAGACTTCCTTGCAGGTACTCGGCGTAAATCTCCTCCAACCCATTGAGATCCACACATCGCAGGAGATCACACTCCAGATCAAATCCCAGCCGTCAATCACAACCGTCGGCAGATCAATGGAAGACAACATCTGAAAGAGACCGGAAAGGCCCCTCCATCACTTTGCGATCCATTAATCCTCTGATCTGCAATGGCAACTTTTGAGTAACTACAAATATATTTTGTTGATTTTCCTCCATACTAGCCTTCTCCCACTTGCAGCTAAGGGGAATCTGAGGACATGACTCGCTCAATCTCGCTCGTACACATTCAGGATCCGACAAAGTATTACACAAAATTTTCTCCTATCCCCCAGACTGAAATGTCTTGTCTTTAATAGAAGAGCCCACCCCCTATCATTGCAAGTGGGAGTTGGCTGCATCAATCAGTTCTAATAATTTCTAGAAAAACATTGGACATATATACTGGCGGCTGGCCTTTAATTTATGAGTATAATCTAAGAGTAAAGAAGTTTATATTGGACCAATCAAGGTAGAAAAAAAGAAGAGGATTTTGAGAAAGGGTGAAACAGTTTATAAAATAAAATAAAATAAACTATGTTCCAAACGATCTTACCCGATCCACTTATTATAGGTGGGAGGAGAGTGATAAAGCAGCAATTGTAGACATTCCTCACCAATATATCCCGTTAAAAAGAACTTGTAATGAGTTTGTCTTCACTAAACTACCAACCTCCTCTCTCACGGCAAGTGGTGTGTTTTGGCTACTGAATTAATTCTAAAGATTCCGATTACAAAATTAAATAAGTTACTTAGAGTTCTTTGGAGGCCATGGTTACATGAAGAGCTGGTACGACAAAATAATGATGATAGAAGAATACTTAGTGATGGAGCTCTGGATCTTCTTCAGATGTTGTTTTTCGATGATCTGCCGACAGCGTTGGCGAACAGCTAAGAATGAGTTTGAGGACTGTCTCCTGAGGTGTGTGGATCTCAATGGTTTTGGTTTGGTGTGAATCCGACCTACCTGCAAAGAAGTCCCGAGGTGGTTGTACCACCGTGGACCCTCCGGCGATCAAGTTAGTCGAGATATTTAGGCAAAGTAACAGCTTAGTAGATAAAAATTGCCTTACCTGAGTCGTCTGAGAGAGGAGTTTATATAGCGGCAGCCATGGGTTAGCGGGCGCGAGATTCTCGCCGGACGTTACGCCCTTGGCGTTGCGCCCGCGAGAATGGCGGGATCCCCCATTAATGACGAGATACGCTCGTTAATGGGGATGCGACGGCGTGGAACGCAGGATCATGGGGCGGCAGAAATCTCGTGTTTGGCAAGATTCGCGGAGCGATGGCGGGGACGCCTGTGATCTGCGTTCTGGGTCGCCCAATAGAACCGAGGAATCACAACTCGGCGGGGGCTTGGAGACGAGCGGGAGGCCGAGGAAGCTCGGTTCCGTGACAGCTCGGAGACGAGCTGGGAGGGCTGAGAAAGCTCAGCGTGTAGGAGTGCTCGGAGGTGAGCCATTGGTCGAAACAGGACTCTTCGGGAAATTCTCGAAGGTCGGGTCCAAGCAGCGGGAAGATAGCCCGGAGGACGCCTCCAATGTGCAGTACTCGCCCTGTTTCCGTGTGCATCGAGACACATTTTCTGCCACATGTCATGATCTGGGGAGCTCCTACTTATGAGCATCATCATTGGCCACCAACTCTCGTCCCGACCTATTTATGGGTCAGGTCGAGAGTGGTCCGATCGGTCACCCGTGCTTAGTTCATAGTTGAAGATCTCGTAGGCAGGGATTCCCGAGGCAGTTAGGCGTAACTTTTGATGACGTCAGCGGATCAGAGAGGAGATCGTGCATTAAAGAGGGAGCATTGATTCGATCATACGTTTGTTGAGGCGCCAGGCCACGAGTCCGACGCCGGTTGATTGACGTGACGAGTCGCCGCTGTCCTCTGCGCTCGAATGGACGCGTTCAATGGTTGTGCGACACATGGAACGTCGACGGCCATCGAGCATGAAGCGCTGTTTTGGCGGGAAACTATCTGCGTTTTTGGATGCGTTTGCTAAATACTATAAATAGAGGTGGGATCCCCCAGGGTCCACACTTCGCTATCATTTCTCCATTGCTATGATAGTTAGCTCGGCGCTCTTTCCTTTAGGTCGGATCTTTCACGCTCTTTCCTCGGAGGACTCCTTCTTTTACTCAGGTTAGATGTCTTCCTCTGGGGAGTCTGTTGAGATAGTCAGGGTAGAGTGTAGGGAGTCTTCCGCTGCTTCTTCCTCTGCCCATCCAAGTCGGATTCCCCCCGGAGAGTTAGGGTTACCCGTGCTTCCCGTGGTCGTGTGAAGGGGACGATCCCCAAAGTGCGTATCAGGAGTGCTCGCGACGCGCATTCCCTCATGAGGAATGTAGACGAGCTCATCACAATCCGGGCTCGCTTCCACATTCCCCTTTGCTTTTCGCTTCGCTTGGCTAGGGAGGGGGAGAGGGCAGACCAAGTGCGGGGCAAGGAGATCGCCTTGTACCTGGAATGCGTCTGCCTTTCGGGCTGGAATGCGTCTGCCTTTCTCCCCCGTGGTTAGCGCCGTGCTGCGTTGTTTTCAACTAGCTCTGGGCCAGCTAGTGCCGAACTGGTGGAGGATTCTCCTCGGGTTCCTGGTCCGGCTGAGACTCGAAGAAATCCCCTTCAGCTTGATCCTTCTCCTTTCCTCCCTTTGCTATAAAAATCATCCCGGCATCCGTAAGGACGAGCCGAGCTGGGTATATGTTTCCTTTAGAAAACATAGAGGAGGGGCGGCCGGGTCGAGGGTCGTAGCAGGGGTTGTAGCAGTTCCTTCTTCTATCCATGAATGGAATGAGAAGTTCCTATTTGTCGTGCCACCCGAGGGTGAGGATTGGCCTGTGCCTATTCAGTGGCACAGGGCCAACTGCCCGCGGGTGAGGCTCTCGTCCTCTCCCGAAGCGAGGGCAGTGTCGGCGTTGGAGCATATTCAACGGGCCGATGTTTTGCTTTCCGAGCAGGCCCTTAGTTAGGCCGGGTGTAGGGTGTTTTTCGTCACCCCATTGAGATGGGAATGCGCGCATGCTTGTCAGGCGTACTACAGATTCCCCCTGTCTAGGGTAGGCGGGGTTTTATTGATTGTGGGGATCCGAATCTCCGGCAGCCGCGGACTAAGCTGCCGTTAATTACGCCTCGCCTTTGGGGCGAGGGAACCTCCGATTAACGGGTTAAACTGGTCATGCGAACTCAATATGCAGTGTTGTGTTTTGGAGGGGTTTTGGATGTATCGGGGGCCCCGCAGAGGTTTTACGAGGGTCTCGCCACCCGGATAGCGGGCTGGGGGTCAAGGGGGCTAGCAGCCCTCTTGCGGGATGCGGGGCAGCGTTCTGGCCTAAATTTTTTTGAGAGTGACAGTATTGTAGAGTATGTGTGTGTATGTATGTATGTATATATATATAAAGGGAAAGGGCATCCAAAGGATGCGTGGGGACCAGCACCTCGCTTGTCTAACACGCGAGCGCTGGGCGCTTAGGCGCTGGCGCACCACTTGCCCGGCACGTAGGCACAGGGTGCTTGAGCGCTAGGCGCTCGAGCGCTAGCGCGCCACGTGTCCGGCACGTGGGCGCTGGGCGCACCACATGCCCGGCACGTGGGCGCTTGAGCGCTCGGGCGCTTGGGCTCCGGCGAGAAAAAGGGGATTTTAGTCCCAGAAATAGGATTTAAAATCCCAAAAGAGGATTTAGAGTGGAGTTAAACTTTTAAGATGTTTTGGAGTTGATGAAAGGGGTTCTTCTTTGGAGCCCTGGATCTTCCCTAAAATGGGGTTTTCGGAGATGGGCCTCCTTCTTCCTCCTCTGTTGGCCAGATCTTGAAGATCAAGAGATGTGAGATTTTAAAAATCTCTTCTTTTTGAAATCTGATAGGAGATCTGAGCTCCTCTTTATGGGTTTTATGGTGAAAAACTATTTAGTTTTGGAAAAGGAAGAGTAAAACTCTTGATTTAATTCAAAAGAAAGAAGAAGGTTTAGAACCTTCAGAAAGGGGAAAGAAACAAAAACCCTAGATTTTGAGGGGAATGAAAAGTGTATCCTTTATTCATCATCATATTGCCTTATATAGGCTTACACATTTACATATAGCCCCTTGAGTTTTACAAAATGGCATTTTGCCCATCTCATGGCTCATGTGCCATTTCTTTTTGCACATAAGTCACGGTCTTTACAAAAATTTTGCTTTATGCCCATTCATTTATAAAAAAAAATTATATCAAAATTATTTATTACATGATATTTTTATTTCAGCATGGAGGAGGCCGGCCGCTTCATGTTCAGGCTCGACTCGGGCATGAGCCCACTTGATCTGGGCTTGGGCCCACTTGGCTTGGGGTTGACCTTGACTTTGACTTGGTCAACTAGGGGTGCAAATTTTGACCCCAACACCGGGTTCAGACCCGCTCAATTCATGGGTAAGTTAGGAGCCTAGACGACCTGTTTAGACTTACATATTTTTTCTTCTGTTCTTTCCGGCGTCACTAACTCCCTTCATGTATTTTCCCTTTTTTTAGCAAAACGATGGACCGATCTAAATTTCTGGCTGCCATGGCCGAGAAGAAAGGGAGGAAGGCCGGAGGCGCCGGCTCGTCACGCCCCGCTCTAAGCCCGGCCCCGTCGGCAGCCGCCTCGGCTAGGCGTTCCACCACGCCCTGGGCTCAGGAGACCAGTCGCGGGGAGAGCTATAAACATGCTCGGGAGACGGAGCCCCGGGTTTTGGAGGTGGCGGATGAGGCCGACCCTCCGAGGCCCCCCTCAAGCGGCATAAAAGGACGGTATCCCGACCTCCGTCTTCCCCGGTCTTCGTGCAGGAGGGGGCGTCTGCTTCGAAGTGCCATCGGGGCTTTCTGTCGCCGATAGCTTGCTCTCGGAGATGGAACGATCGTTCGGAGGCAAAATCCCCCGGGGGACCCTCAAGGCCCAAATCGCGGCCATAGCTCAGGAGGCTGTGCAGGTCAGTGTCCGCCTCCCGTTCGGGTTTTCATTAAGCCTCTTTTGTTTGTCGAACCAGATACTTTTTAGCCCTTACTTTTGTTTTCCTCAGGTCCTCCAACACCGCGCCCCCATCGCCAACATGGAGCACGAGGAAATTGCCCTGGCGATGCAGATAGCGGGCGAGTCTTCCTCACGGGAGGAGAGCCCGAGTCGGGAGCTTCGTCAGGCGAGGGAGAGGATCGCCGTCCTCGAAGATTGGGTGGCCGCCGAGGAGGGGGTGAACTCCAACAGCAGGGAGTCCATCCGAATTTTGAAGGAGTCCAACAAGGTCGTCAAGGCTAAATTGGAGGAGGCCAGGGTGCTCAACGCCACTCTGAAGAAGACGCGGGATACCCTTAAGAGGGAGAATGAGGCGGCGTAGGAAGGGAAGCGCGTCGACCTCCGGGCCGCAAAGGCGGTGGAGAGCTACAAGACGTCAAATCAATTCTACACCGACCTTACTGATGCCTCGGCCCTCGTCTGGAATCAGGCTCTCGATGCCGTCAAGGCGTTGATGACGGAGTTTCCCGACGGTGGGCTCCGGCTCGAGTACCCCTATAACACCTTAGAATGTGTTTTGGGGTTAATTATATTTTAATATATGGTTTTTAATAAAAAGTTTACCAAAATGATTTCCAATTATTTTATCCTAATTAATGAATATTTTATTAGATTTTTCCTAGGCTTGCACACACTTGTGCATGATAACTAGGGTGTTAATTTGGGGTTTAACCATGATTAGCAACATGGTGAGCTAACCATTCCCTAATCTAGTTTAATAATTGGTTTAGGTGCTTTTGGGTTTTAATTGAATATGGTTGTTTTTAAAAAATGAAAAATGATATTGAAAGAGGTTTTTCTTTATTTATTTGGCTTTTCTTATGTTGACCTTGGTGAGAGAGAGAGAGAGAGAGTGAGAATGGGGCATGATGGCTTTGCCATGCTTCATTAAATGAAGAGAGAGAGGAGGGGTTTTGACTTTGTCTCTCATTTCTCACTTCTCTTTTCACTCATTCTCTCATTCTCTCACACAAACACACACACACACACACACACACACACACACACCTACTTCAGCTTCAGCAGCAGAAGCATCAGCACCACCAGCAGCCATCAGCAGCAACAGAGAAGCAGCAGCACCTGAAGCAACAGCAACAACTTGCAGCAGCAGCAGCTCGAGACAACACCAACAGCAGCAGCTCGAGCAAGCAGCAGCAGCAGCAGAAGGCATCAGCATCAGCAGCTGAAGCAGCAGCTCATGCAACAGCAGTAGCAGCAACTGCATCAGCAGCAGCTCTGGCAGCAGCAGCAGGAGCCCAGCAGCAGTAGCAAGCTCTTACCTCCTCCATCCACTTCTTCACCTGCTTTCTAGGGTTCATTAGGGTATATTTCCTAAACCCAATTTCCCTTATTGCTTAAGTTGTGCATTGATTAGTTTCGGTTTGCATTTAAAGTCAGTTTAGTGCTAGATTAAGGTGAATTGTGTGGAATTTTGATTAGAATGTGATTGTGTTAGTTAACCTAGCCTATTTTAGTGTTGTTGGGGTTACTTTAACTGAGAATTGACCCAGATTACACTAAAATACTATAGGGTTTGTGTTTTGTGCGAAATTGGTGTTTTAATGCGATATGTTGGCAATCTGTGATCTGCTATTGACCCGGACCCTTCATGACAAAATTGGGAAAACTGAAGCATGAACACTAGGTCTAGAACACACCCCCAGAACACAAACTCTCCACTCCCAAAGCTGGCCGCCGATTTATTCATATTGGCCGCAAATTTCGGCCAGATCAGGGAGTTGGGTGCTGGATTTTTGTGTAGGGTTGTCTTCTGTATTCTCTAGTGTTTTGGCATATATAGTTTTGTAAGATTTGGTCTGTAGGAAAATCTGGGACAATATATCGTATTGTATGTCCGTTTTGTTTTCGCGATACGCGCGATACGTGAGTGGTTCTGCGATCCAGCGTGTCGCGGCGTGTCGCGGTAGGGTTAGACGCGTATATACACGATTCAGCGTATCGTGCACACGCGCGTTTAGTTCGCGACGCGAGTTTCTTGTTTGGGTTCGATATCGCGTTTTTGCGGAATATTTGGCTTATATATGATTTCCTTGTCTCATTTTCAGGTTTGCAAGCGGGGACTGCGGACACGGCTACAGAGGGAGACAGGTGGTAGGATTCACCTAGCGTGGAGCGTAGGTGAATAGATTTAACATCTACAGGGGAATCGCCCGCATGGCGTTATGCGTCTGAGCTAGAATTCTAATACTTGTTATGTATTCTACGTCATTGTTAGAATTGCGCCTTACCCTACTTATTAGATATAATGGTACTGTGACTAGCAGCCGTAGGACACTGTACATATTATTGACGGTTCATGTTGCACGAGCACGGATTGTATGCTACACACACGCCGTCAATAATTGCCATGTCACACACAAACCATTATAGATATCATATTGCTTAGTTACGGACTTTACGACATCGATTCACATTACTCATCACTTTGGACATTTAGTTACCGATATACCTTACTCACATATTCCACTTATACCCAGGGGGGTATCTTACATATTTTACTTATACCCAGGGGGGTATCCTACATATTTTACTTATACCTAGGGGGTATACGACATCATTTACTTATAGGTAGACACCTATACTCAGCTGTACCTTATTGATTTCGCATACATCTGGTTTCAGCTACATATTTTCCTTTATATATGCTCGCATTTCAGATATATCGCATATATTTATTCCTGGATTTGCGCATTGTTTATTTGGATTTTACATGATGTTTTCTGGATTTGGGAACCGCGGGAGTTCATGAAATTTTGCATACATTGAAAAACCCGGTTTACTTGATATGATATTTGCGCAGCCACCATGAGATTTATCGGTTCTGATTATATACTCCATACGAGATGTGGATACCGTATGAGAGTACATGGTAGGGCCCGGTATGGTTCCCCTCGGCAAGATGATCGATGGACTTTGCCGATTGAGCCTGGAGGCGGGCGAGTACCTACCGGTAATAGTACCAATGACTCGGCGCGGATCATGGAGATACCGTTGGGAGTCATGCACGTATGCATACGTCGAAAGGCGAGGGTCAGAGCTAGGCACTCGTGCTTTCGGGATAGCGTATGATACGCACCTATCAGGATGCTAGTCTTGGTGACGGCATCTGATAGATCAGGATTTCTGTGTTGATACTTGGCACATTGTTTTCATGATATTTCTTTTAACACCTTTGTATATATAACAGGGGATTTAGCCGTTGTTATATATATCCTTACACCAATATTAGTGGAGTGGGATGCTAATATATGTGTATTGACCCCATCATATTTATTTCTGCAAATATATACCTTTAGGATGTTAGAATTCTACTTGAGATTTGATTTGGGATATTAGGTGATTCGTTGAGATTGGATATTGGACATACATATGGGATTACTGATTTGTACATTCGGGATATAGGAGATTTCTCGATATTGTACATTGAGTAGAGGTGAGACTTATATGATGTGAGAGCCCAACTTGGGGGCGGATTTGAGGAATTGGGATTTGAGTGTCTTGATGGATTGTGATCCTACCACGATGACAGGATTCCATGGGATGACATATTTCACTCCATACCCCATACCTTTTTCACTTATGCATTGTTCCATGTATTAGGAGTACCTGTTAGTGTACCCTTCATGATTGCTGCATATCTACATTCTCATATCCCTATTGCGTGGTTATTGCATACTACTGTCATGTTATTATTACTTCACATATTGATTGTACCTGCTAGTGTACTTTCCATTATTCTGTATTCACATGACCTGTTATTACTGTAAATTGTATATCTTAGATTCATGCTGTACGTACATTCCTGCGATTACCTGCATATGTTATCTACTATTCACGAGTTGGCAACTCACCTCCGTTGTACCACAGGTGTTGCAGGTTGTTCCCCAGAGTAGTCGAGGCAGGCTATTCACCTATCATCTTTTGCTACAGATACCGCATCGGCTCACAGTATACTATTTTGCTTAGGTGGGTTGGATGATTATCTGTATTTCATATTGTACATTCGTTGTATCTTGTACTCTCCATCTACTATTATGTTGTTGACTTAGAGACTTGGTGAGGACGATATTGTATATTATTTGTGGCTTTGTTGTCTTATATACAGCTTTATCTCTATTGTCTTTATTTCTTCGCTACGGCGTCGTATATTTATGATGTGGATTGTTTTCCGCATTTGGGCCAGTTTTTACAAAAGGGGTGTTGCCAAAATTTTAAATATAGAAAGTGGGACTTTTAAAGAATTTGGGTTGCACTTTCAAATGTTTCAAAACTGCTATTATCTTTTCTTATCTTCTTTTTATGGTTTAGATTTCTGGGTTTTGGATTTCTTTTACCGCGTTACGTCTTTAGGCGTTGCGTAGTATTAAGGCCGTCACGTGCCGATTTCGGGTCGTGACAACCCCCTCGAGGATGAGACGCAGGGGATGCCGCTGGAAGTGCCGCCGGTGGGAAGGCTCCCGGTGGGAGCGTTGGGGAAAAGACGATCACTCCGGCTCCCAGTGCCGAAGCTCCTGTTGGGGGCGCCGACCCTAAAGCCGCCATCCCGGTTACCGATGCTGGCGTGGAGCATATCGAGGTCCTCCCCGGTCCCGAGGCCTGAGCCTTTCTGCCTTCTTTTTTTGTTTTGGAATTTTGTAAGCCTTCGGGCAATTTTATAAGGCTGGGGAGCCTATAATACCTTTTTAAAGACTCCCGAGTTGTGAATAAAGCCGTTTTGCAGGTTTTGGTGTGGCAATGTTTTCATTTGTGTGAGCCTGTTAGCGTTTTTCTCGCCTGACGAGCCACATGCTAGGTCGGCGACCGGTCCCTTAGTTGGCGATCACGCGTCGAGTTGCTCATTCGAGTGTACAAAGGCCAGTGTAGGGTCGGTGTCCTTATGGCCCCAGAGTCGAGGTAGCGATCGCTCACTTAAGGTACGTCGGTTGGCTCCATCGAGTAGATATGTATAGATTTGCCCAATCCATCGAGTTGGACCGACGACCACTTCTCTTAGAATGAGATAGACAAGAACCTAGTTCGGATCGGTTGGTGTTTGCCGAGGTTGAGGGCTTCTGATCCTTAGCACAGATGGGTATGAAGTTACCCACTAAGGATAGACCTGGCAGGGAAGCTGCTCGGTGGCCTGTTGAGAAGGGCTTTGGATCCTTAGTATAGATGGGCAAGAAGTTACCCACTAAGGATGGACCGAGCAGTGGAGCTGCCCAATGGCCTCTTGATGAGGGCTTTGATTCTTGGTGTCGGTGGGTAGTAAACTACCAGCCAGGGATGGACCGGGCAGGAAAGCAGCTCGGTGGCCTCTTAAGGAGGCCTTTGGATCCTTAGCGTAGATGGGTAAGAAGTTACCTGCTAAGGATGGACCGAGCAGTAGAGCTGCTCGGTGGCCTCTTGATGAGGACTTTGATTCTTTGCGTCGGTGGGTAGTAAACTACCGGCCATTGATGGACTGGGCAGGGAAGCTGCTCGGTGGCCTCTTGAGGAGGGCTTTGGATCCTTAGCGTAGATGGGCAAGAAGTTACCTACTAAGGATGGACCGAGCAGGAAAGCTGCTCAGTGGCCTCTTGGTGAGGGCTTTGATCCTTAGAGTCGGTGGGTAGTAAACTATCAGCCAGGGATGGACCGAACAGGGAAGCTGCTCGGTGGCCTCTTGAGGAGGGCTTTGGATCCTTACCGTAGATGGGTAAGAAGTTACCCGCTAAGGATGGACCGGGCAGTGGAGCTGCTCGATGGCCTCTTGATGAGGGCCTTAATTTTTAGCGTCGGTGGGTAGTAAACTACCAGCCAGGGATGGACCGAGCAGAGAAGCTGCTCGGTAGCCTCTTGAGGAGGGCTTTGGATCCTTAGCGTAGATGGAAAAGAAGTTCCCCACTAAGGATGGACCGAGCAGGGAAGTTGCTCGATGGCCTCTTGGTGAGGTCTTTGATCCTTGGCATCAGTTGGTAGTAAACTACCAGCCAGGGATGGACCGGGCAGAGAAGCTGCTCGATAGCCTCTTAAGGAGGGCTTTGGATCCTTAGCGTAGATGGGTAAGAAGTTACCCGCTAAGAATGGACCGAGTAGTGGAGCAGCTCGGTGGCCTCTTAATTATGGCCTTGATCCTTGGCGTCGGTGGGTAGTAAACTACCAGCCAGGGATGAACCGGGCAGGGAAGCTGCTCGGTGGCCTCTTGAGGAGGGCTTTGGATCCTTAGCGTAGATGGGCAAGAAGTTACACGCTAAGGATGGACCGAGAAGGGAAGCTGCTCGGTGGCTTCTTGATGATGGCTTTGATCCTTGGCATCGGTGGGTAGTAAACTACCAGTCAGAGATGGACCGAGCAGGAAATCTGCTCGGTTTTGCGAGGCGTCGCCCGACCTTCCTCGACGTGTGAAAATATGGAAGAGTGACCGTCGTGGGCGACACGTGGAAGAAACATATAGGTGAGGCGGGGCGTTCCAAGATCCGCGTCGTTCTAATTTCAGTTGGCCAAGAAATACGGGATGCCGCCACGTGGCGGTTCGGTATTGGAAGAGCCGAGAAAATCCCAGAATTTGCGCCCACGCGCGCGCAAATTTGGGCCCTTGGGGGATTCTGTTGAGGCTATAAATAGATAAGGAGATGTGTTTCTTTCAGCATTGCTTTCTTGAGATGGCCGGGCGTATCTACGCGATTGAAGAGATCGTCACTTCCGATGACGTCTACCTGTACGATCAGTCCGTTTCCGAGGAGACGTACCAGGGTGTGGTCCAGCGCATAGAGGACCACTTCGGCAGTCTACTTCCTTGTCGGTCGTCCCTCCTCCAATTGCTGATGTACGCAATTTGGAGGAAGTCCCTGGGGCTGTACAACCCGCTCCTTGAGGAGCTGCCGGATGAGGCGCTCGACAAGATGCGCACGATCTATGTCCTCGGCCTCATCTCGAAGAACAGGCACGACCGATCTTTGGCCCTTATTTTGGAGTGCTTCCAAAAGAGTCAGATCGCAAGCCAGGGCTCGGCAGATGGGGGCCCGGTGCTTCCATGGGGTCCCGGGTACGTGGGCAGCATCGCCGGGAGCGGGCTGAAGAGGCCAGGGCTCGGCTGGCGGAGATCTCCACGGAGTACCACCAGCAGTGCTATCTTGACCCCATACCCCCTCTGTTGTAATTTTAATTTTCATGTAAAGCTGAGGAGCCCACAATACCTTTGATAAATAAAGTCCTCTTTTCGCGACGTATTATTGCTTCCTTTTTGTCCTCTGGGTGCGTTTGAGTATTTTCACGAAACGAAATCTGTGACCTTTGAACTGAGGAAGAGGGAAATACATAGGAGGAATTTCTTCTAATTCAAAAGACTTAGAAAAATTTGCATCGCTTTGGCAAAGAAGAAACATATATTCATAGATACAATTTTCAAAGGTACAACTTGAGCTTCTCGGCGTTATAGAGCCATGGAAATTCGCGACCCGCCACGTCTTGCAAGCGATAGGCTCCGTCGGGCAATACTTCGGAGATGAGGAATGGGCCGTCCCACTTTGGGGAAAACCTGTGCAACTTGCCCTGGTCAACGATCTCGTTCCGCCTTAGGACCAAATCTCCGGTCTTGAAGGCGCGATGCTTGACTCGTGCGTTGTAGTAGAGAGTAGTTTGTTGTTTGTAAGCAGCAGCTTTGATCTGTATCTGGTCTCGCTTCTCCAACAAGATGTCCAAATTAGTCCGGAGGGCCGAGGTGTTTGCTTCGTTCTCGATCGTCTTTTGTTTGATCGGAGCGAACCTTCGTTTCTTCTGCCTGACGGGTCGGACCGTCGGGTCGACCCCGAGCTTATGTGATATTACTTGGGGGTCGATCCCGGGCATGTCAGCGGGCGCCCAAGCGAACACGTCCGAGTTCCCTCTAAGGAAGTGGACCAAGTCGTCATGCCGGGCCCCCGTTAAGAGTGACCCGATTTGGATGGTCCGTTCATTATTTCCTTCGACGAGGGGGACCTCTGTTAGCGGCTCCACAGGGGCCCCTCGGATTTCTTTTTGTTCGTCCCGAGTATCCAACGACCCCTGGAAATCACCCGTGCTTTCAAGGTTGTCGCTTCGTTCCTCGGGCGTAGATGTCGCTGTAAAGCAAATCTTTACGGTTTGCTGGTTCCCGTAGGCCCGGCCTATTCTGCCTTGGTCGAGTGGAAACTTGATCGCCGGGTGGTAAGTCGAGATCTGGGCTCGAAGGGAGTTTAGCGTCGGGCGTCCCAGGAAGATATTGTAGGTCGATGGAATTCTAGCGACGATGAACTCCACTGGTACGGTTCGTGTACAGCCTGTCTCCCCAATGTTAAGTAGGAGGATGACCACTCCTTCTGCCGGGATGGAGTGGTTAGTAAACCCCGACAGAATGTAGACGGTCGGCTTCAGGTCCGACTGGCCGAGCCCCATACGTAAGAAGCAGTCGTAGAAAATGTAAGTCGATGTACAACACCCCACGACTTGCGGGGAGGCGGAAATATGAAAAACGATCTTGTTCTTTGCTTAAACATCGACTAACCAAAGAATCTTTGCTAAACTATAACTAACGATAAACATAGGAGTTCTAATCTACTGTGTGAAGCGATTATACCTAATGAACCGTGTCCTTCGTCTTTTCGTTCTCCACCTCCTCCTCGGCCTTCTCCAAGTAGTAGACGGTCCACCCGAGAGCTTTACTCCAAACTTCACCTCAAACTAGAGGTAACTGGGTTTCTTAAAGTGCTAATCTAAGTAACCTAGGTGATATAGAGTTGGATTATGGAGTGATTAGTCTATTCTAATCCTTGATCTCAACACATGAGAGGGGAGGATTAGGGTTTGAAGAGAGAGAGCTTGAGGAAAGAGAAGGTGAGCATGAGAATGAGAATGAGATAATGATCTATCATGATATATATGAAGCATTATCATTTATCCAATAAATAGAAAATAGGATTTAACAACCATGCTTCATAAATACAAATGGGTGATTCATCTCCATGAGTCATTAAGCATTTATGATGCATTAATGACATGGATGAATCACACAAATGAGTCACTAATCTCATTTAATGCATATGCCACCTAAACCCCCAAGTCACCATCTTCTAGAAGCTTCTCGTGAAATTACGAGAACGCCCCTCCTATCCGTGAAAACACGGAAAAACTTTAGACTGTATAAATCCAATATCCCGATACTAGAATCTGGCTTAAACCAAAGCCGACTAGTAAAAACTGTCCGAAAGTCGTACGTGCGTAAACACACGTATGCGTCCGAACCCTTGCCGTAAAACCATACGGCCTCTATATCGTTTCGCCTGGAGCAGGGAAACTCTCTGTGTGGGACTCTAATGACTCGACTACTACGCTGGCAGTGTGTTTAACCACAGACCGCAAGCGGCACTAGCTGTACGTAACGGTCCCCAGGTAGATGTCGATAAGAAGGCCGATGAGGAAACCCATCCGAACTCCTACTGAGCCTGATGTGACAATCTCTGATCAGTCCGGTCTGTTCGTCTAAGACTATCGCATATCGGGCCTAGGGGTGGCAAGCGTCAGTCCCCTAATAGCGGTATGAGTCGTGTCGGAGCGTAGCCCATTACACCCTGAGAAACTACTGGAACCTACCAGTAAATCTCGCTTGCCCTGGCCAGGGACTTTGCGTAATGGCTCTCTGACACAGCGCGATATCAACTCCCAATACCGGGAGAGACGAATCCTGTCTAACTGCCACTGCCTCCAAGTGCTCGGGACTGCACCCAATTGCTACCTGTTTGCACGACTCCTTTGAGCCGTGGTAGGGTAGCAATCTAAGAACAGTGGGACACACTCGAGGCGAAGTAGCAGTGTCAAGTCTGCGGACGATGCTATACTCATGTCACCTGAGAACTGTTAACTGACGACTGGTATAAAACCAACCAACAGTTCCCTGCGAGTCCTGTCCGGTGTACCCGTAACACAATGAGTACCTGTATACTATCTCCAGTACGACGTACTGACGGCTGTGGGACAGACCATCTCCCTAACTGGGATGAGA
This sequence comes from Agapanthus africanus, assembly GCA_030015575.1. Taxonomy (NCBI): domain Eukaryota; kingdom Viridiplantae; phylum Streptophyta; class Magnoliopsida; order Asparagales; family Amaryllidaceae; genus Agapanthus; species Agapanthus africanus. The sequence continues at coordinate 10,574,581 of CM057337.1, forward strand.
AGCGTACAAACTAGTCTACTCCGGAGTATCGATGCCCTGTCTCGATAATCCAACGACTAGGGACCTGAAAAAGGATGTGCTTGTAGACTACCCAGCCCCCACTAGTGTGACTGCCATCACAACGCTGGTAGTCAAGCAAGATCCTAAGAGCTCTATCAATACGTATACTCACATATCAAGATAGAAAAACCAAGTAGCATACTACCGTGTTTAACAAGACTGTTATATACATGTGAATATCCCAAGCTTCCATTAAGTAATATACAAACTAGTATGATACAATAATGGCCCCTAGGGCATATACACTAACAGAAAAAGATGTCTTCCGAGCTCCCCGAGTCGACCAGTATTCTTTGAACCTCGTGGACCCGTGTTGTAATCACCAAGGGGTCGTTGTGGGGTAAGGATATCCCGTGGAGGTCCTCGTCGGTGAAGGTGATGGGCTCGGCTGCTTTGCTCTTCTTTCGGGGCTGGCCGCTAGTCCCCTCGACCGGCAGGAGGCGTCGAAGCCCGTCGCCTCCAGGCACACTCCCCATTGACACGACCATGATTTGGGCGATCGTCAACTCACCGGGAGGGGGATGGTTCTCTTGCTCTCGGTCTGCTTGTTGCTTTTCCCGCAAGTACTTTGCCAGGTACCCCGAGCGAATTAACTCCTCGATGTAGTCACGGAGCTGTTTGCAGTTCTCGGCGGGGTGTCCCTGCGACCTGTTGAAGGAGCAGTAAAGGCCTCGTGTGCGTTTGGCTGCCCTATTGGTGACCGGAGGGAGTTTGAAAAATCGCTTGCCCTTTGCCTCCTCCAACAGCTCTGTCTAGGAGATGTTGAGCGGGGTATACTCCTGAAACTTCGGGGAGTACGGCTTTAGCCGGTCAATCTTCTTCTTCTCTTCTCTACCCCTCTTCTTTTGATCGGCCTGGTCACTCCAAGGTAAGTTCGCATTTACCTCGGACTCAAACTGGATTTCTCGCTCGGTCCAGGCCTTTACCTCAGCCATGGTCTTAGGTTGCACTAATGCAAAGGAGCGAAGCCAATCCTTATGCCTAAGACCTGACCTAAGGGCTGTGATGACAGTCTCGTCTCGGTGCTCTGGGACCTCAAGAAGAGCGTTGTAGAAGCGAATGATGTATCCTTTGAAGGATTTCTTGTTCCCTCTCTTTATAGTGAAGAGCTGATCGATGGTCCGCTTCTGCCGTATGTTCCCGATGAAATGCCCGAGGAACTGGGCGGTCAGCTCATCGAAGGTAGAGATGGAGCGTGGCGTGAGTCCTCGGAACCAATCTCGTCCGGCGCGGATGAGAGTGGCGGGGAACGCTCGGTATTGGGCGGTGTCAGAGTTGTCCCGGAAGATCATCCCCACCGTGAACGCGTCTAGGTGGTCTTTCGGGTCGGACTTTCCGTCGAAAAGGGCTACTTTTGGAGGCTTGTTCCTGGAGGAGACGCGGGCAGCAAGCAGTTCTTCAGTGAAGGGCTTCATAAGCAAGTCGGCGGCATACCTGGACCTCTTTCTTGAAGGACGATTCTCCCGATATATGCCTTCGATCTTTTTTTCGAGGGCATCGAGACGGTCGTGGTATCCTGAGAATTCGGCGTACTCAGAGTTATGGCCCCTTCCGCTGGCGGCCTGCACCTGACCGCGGTTCCGGTTCCGTTCTATAAGGTTTCTCAGGTCCCCTGGCGAGGTCGTCCTCGAGCCACCGTGGTGAGTGCCGTCATCGCGATCCTGTCAAGGGAGAGGGTTCCGGCCATACCTGGGAGCAGGCGAGCTGACCGACACCTTCTCGGGAGGGACAGAAGCGCGATAGGCCTCGGGGCGGGGTGCTCTTGCATGAGACCTCGACGTGGAACTGCGAGGTGCACCGCGGGTCATTGAATTGGTCGCCATGGGGGATCTGTGCCCGCCTGAAGTAACGAGGCGCTGTTCCGTCGTGCCAGCGTGGGCAGTGCCGTCTCCCGCTCTGCGGAGGTCACGGTCCCAAGGTGGGGGAACGGTGACTTGGGTGGCTTGTCCAGCTGTTTGGACACAGACAAGGGCATCAACGATGGACACGAGCCTGTCGATACGTGCAGACAGGGCGTTGTTCCCGTCAAAAAATTTCTGCATAAAAGAGCCCAAGGTATCTAATGACAGCGATACGTTTAAGAAAATATGAACCGGTATTTTCTGGGCTGTATTTTGACAAACTCTCGAATGTGAAACAGCTAAATTCTGATGGTATCGAAAGTGTCTCGAAAAATCCTTCGATTTGATATATTATGGGCCTCATAATTCATCCGGGATCAAAAGTTATGAGGTATCACGTGCTCACATGTGACCGAGCATCACGTGCAGACACGTGACCATTTACAGGCAAAGCCTGTAGGCACTGAATAAAATAAATAATTGGAAATAATTAATCAGTGGGGTCACGTGCCAACACATGATGGTCCTTTAAACCCACTGAAAAGAATTAAAGGTACAATAAAATAATAAGGAAAAACTCCAATGGGGCATCACGTGCCAACACGTGACCAAGGGTCACGTGCTGACACGTGATAATTCCTGAGTTCTTTAAAACAACAGAATTAAATTCCGGTCAAATACTTAATCAGGGGGTCACGTGCCAACACGTGATGGGTTCCTAAAGATCTATGAATTAATAGAATTAAATTCTAATTAAAAGGGAATCAAAAACCCTAACTGGAAAAATATTTCTCTAAATCTTTCCAAACCAAAAAGATGATGTTCTGTAAAATGGAGTATCGTTGGATTAAAAATCCAATGGTGATTAAAAATCACCAATTTATGGAAAGATTTTATACAAGGAAAGATTTCCCTGAAATTTGCCAGGAATAACAGATAAAAGATCTTTTGGATTAAAAATCCAATGGTGAATAAAATTCACTGAGTGATTTAAAAGATCATGTTGGTTACAAATCAATTAAAATCTTTCAATGAAAGATTGACAAAATAAATTGATTCTTTTCTTTCTCCTATAAATAGGAGCCAAGAAGAGAAGAGAAGGGGATCTACTTTTTCGGGGAGATAACAACAACAGAGAAAAAAGAGAGGAGAATTTAATTTTCAAGAGAGAGAAAAAGATCTCTTCAGAGAAAAGAAACCCTAGGTGAGAAAGGGGAAAGAGATCTAAATTCCATAAAAAAAGAGAATTTAATTCTCAATTTAAGAGTTTAACTCTTCTGAATAAGAACTTAGTTCTTCCTTTGGTTGAAGATCTGCAGAAGCAGATCTCCTCACAAGTTGAGAATTTAATTCTCATCGGGGAGATTCTGCCATGCAGATCCAAAACTTAGAGGGAGAATTGAGTTTAAGGAATTTAATTCCCCCAAATTCATAGGAATTTAATTCCTCCAAATGAAACTAGGGTTTAACCCTATATGAGAATTTAATTCTCCCACATCCATAGGAATTCAATTTCTCCAAATAGTTTAACCCTATATGAGAATTTAATTCTCCCAAATTCATAGGAATTTAATTTTCTCCAAATGAAACTAGGGTTTAACCCTACATAAGAATTTAATTCTTCCAAATACATAGGAATTCAATTCCTCTAAACAGAACTAGGGTTTAATCCTATAAAAGAATTTAATTTTTAAAAATAAGAGACTTAAAGCTCTCCATGCACATAAAGATCAAGTATCTAACATGATCACGTGGTAACACGTGACCCTTCATCCCAACGAACAAAAAAGAATGAATGAGGCATGCTCACGTGCCCCCACATGACCTTTTAATGGACTCCTCAAAATAAGAAGGAATTAGCCTAGAGGCAATGCCTCACGTGTTCCCACGTGACCCTCGAAATAAAAGAAAACAAAGCCAAGGGCAATAGTGATTTAGGGCACCTCACGTGTCCCCATGTAACCCCTGACAAACACCTCTTTAAAAAAAAGAGAAGATGGAAAGAACTGAAGGATTAAAATCCAATGCATGGACGCCCTCACGTGTCCCCACGTGACCCCTAGCAAATTCTTTTAATATCCAGTGCATGGATTCCCATCACGTGCCCACACGTGATGGCCTTGAAGATTAAAAGTGTTTAACACTTATTCTGAGAATAAAATAAGGGAGGCTTGACCCAGTCCTAGGGCGCCTCACGTGACCCCACGTGAGTGCTTCACTTTTAGTGTTTAACACTATTTTAGCACTGCATCCTTAGTGTTTAACACTATTTAAATGCATCATGTGGGAATATGTGATCACCAAATATGTGCTAGTGTTTAACACTATTTGCAACCAAGCTTAGCCCAAATTGGCTAAGTTTTCCAGAGGCAAAATCTCCCCTTCAAATGGACTTTAAAATCCAGAGCTACAATGTTTAATGCTCAACCAAAGACAAAAATGTTATCAGAGCCCTCAAACTCTTGTTTAGCATTGCTAAATAATGAGGGGCTGAACCCAGACAAATGTTTAATGGTCTAACAAAGGGCCAACATTTCAAACTTAATTGAACTTAACCCAAATTGGCCATAAGTCCTCAATTCAGATTTAACTGAGCCAATGTGCTCATAATCTAATTAATTGATCTTAGTTCCAAAATTGGACTACAGATCTCCCAATCAACATCGGTTTAAGGGTACATCTCTGAACTCCTCTTATATTTGTCGTTGTAGTCTTTCAACGTCTTCATAGAGGTGACGGGTCCCGACAACCATACATTTCATGGACTATGATGTCCTTAACCTTGACTGTGAGGTCTTTAAACTCACGGACTATGATGTCCTTAACCTTGATTGTGAAGTCTTTAAACTCACGGACTATGATGTCCTTAACTTTGGACCGAGATGTTCTTAAACTAACAATGGACCGTAATGTCCTTAAACTAAGAATGGACCGCAAAGTCCCTAAACTAAACAACAGAGCCTAAATGCTCTCTTGTTGGATCTAAACGATCACGTTAAGTTGACCTTAGCCTAAAAATTAGACTAACGTATTCTTAACAAACGTTTAAGTTGATCTTAGTCTCAAATGAGACTAACGTATCCTTAAACCCAACCCTCAAACCCAAATCTAAGAAGATATGGATTTGGACTAATCCACGCCCTACGGGCGACAACATAAATTAGTCTCCGTATACAATCCACGGGCAACCAAAAACAAAACAAACACCCACGACACGAAGTGACCATCTGGAGAAAGAGAAAGTGGTTACCGCGATGCGGTAGCGTAATTAACTGCAGGGGCTTGCGCCTGCAGGGAAGAGGGTCCCCACAATCAAAAACCCCTCAAATGAGGGGGAATCTGACGAAGTCTGCTACATCGGCCGCATCCGTTTAAACCTTCGATACGTGTTGTCATAAATCAACTTGGCATCTTCGGAGAGGTGGACGGATAGCACCTATTAGCATCTGCCCCCAAATTCAGGCAAGACGTTTGTCTTCCCGGTTTTCGGCGGTGAACAGATTCTGGCACGCCCGGTGGGACCTTTTCCTCTTTCCGCTCCACACTTCGTGTGTCGTGTTCGCGAACGAATCGCGGTTTGATATGGTTGCCCTTGGGTTCGAGGTACTAAGATTTGGTGTCTTGCTCCGTGCAGAAAATAGAAGATCAATGGCTTCAACCTGCACTAACTGCAACTGCAACTCTCGCTCCGTCTCGTCCGGAGGAGTGACTTACGGGCCCTAAGCGGCCTCCATCTTCGCTATGCCGGTGGAACAGGTCACTCAGGCCACCACTGGATTGTTCTTCGGGACCATGCTCCCGCCAACGAGCTTCAGCGCTCCTGTACCAACATAAGAAGCTCAGAAGAAGTTGGTCTTTGATCGGCTTACAACTACTGCGGCCCCTCTCAACGGGTCGTCCAGCTCCAACGCTTCAGTCTTTGACAGACTAGGCCAAAGCTCAGTTGGGCCCATGAAGAAGCCCGCGATACCAGAAAGGGTTATCCCAAAAAAGATAGCCATCTCTGCTCCCGAAGTCGTCAAGGTGGTTTCTCCTGCCAAAGGGTCGGTCTTCACAAGACTGACTATTTCAGCTCATGTTCCAGGCGAAATCGTCAAGGTTGCTTCCCCTACTCGGAAGTCTGCCTTCGATAGGTTGGATATTCCCTCTCAACGGACTTCTATCCTCAATAGGCTGACAACGACAACTTCTGACCAACACAGGGGGCATGAGGAAGTCACTCCTACAGCTGAGATAATCCCAACGGCTCGACACGCTCGACGTCACCACTGGCGCTGAGTAAGGAAGGCTGGAGGCAACTCTCCCTCTGGACTAACTCCGCCGGTTCCAACGGTGGAAATCAATGCTGTTGTTCCAACTGGGAACAGCTTTGAACCGCTTAGGAGGGTTCGCAAGAACGCTCCGACTGCCGTGCTAAAGAGATCTCCTCCACCTATGGAGATTACCACAGAAAAAAACCGGAGTAGCCCCCTCAGCGGCTGTCCTCCAAAATTTATAAAGTCTGGCGACAGGTTCAGGAATCGGTGATTGACCAGGACTACTCTCGCCGATCAAAGAAGCTTAAAGCTCAACAAGGAGAAAACCACCCTGTCAAGCCACAAAAGGCGACAGCCGTTTGGGTGCTTGCTGCAACGGCTCCCTCCACTTCAACTGCTCATAAGAGAAGGAGGCCAGAGAAAGCCACCGTGAATGCGGCAAGCCGCAAGGATGTCGAATCTAAACGCCCCAAGTCTGGGGGTATGATGGTGCGTACTATTTATATGGCTTCCGGAAAAGAGGAAAGCCGTGCTTCTACGGATCATCGACCGCTTACCCGATCGATAACGAAGGCTCAGGAACAACAGTAGCAGAAATTTCAGGAGATATTGACTGCGATGGCCGCACTCACTGGGCCAAAAGAAAACCCAGAGACCTTAGAGCAGCGTCGGGAATAAGAAACTGATACCGAGTTCCTCTGAAGAATGCTCGAGAGGAAAGAAAAAGAGGCTGCGGAGCAGGCATCCAATATAAAACGAATGGCTCTTTTTTTTCAAGACATGGCTGGGATGATGTTATAGCCGGAAACTCCAGCTGAAGACCCCCCGATCATCATTGAAGATGACGGAGGGGAGATATCGAACCCTCCTCCGGCTCTTTCAGCAGTCAAAGAGGAAACCATCTCCAAGGCCGCTCTGGATGACTACATTGCTCAGCAAATACGAGCTCACCAGGCAAATGAAGCGGCCGGCCAAATTGTTAAAACTAGGCGACCATATCCAGGCTGGTATGACCAAATAAAGTACCCGCCGGGATATACGATCCCTAAATTTCATGTATATAAAGGGACGGGGAATCCGCATCAGCATGTCGCTAAATTCAGGGCCTTGTGCGGCAACACTGGGGGTGATGATAAAGTTCTGCTCCGTCGGTTTGTTGGTAGCTTGTCGGAGACGGCATTCGAGTGGTATTCTGAACTTCCAAACGACTCTGTCAAGACATTTGTGGAGATAGAACTGCTGTTTACGCAGAGATTCGCGAGCGCTAGCGAGTGTATCCCGATTACCGCATTAATTAACGCCAGGGTGAAGCCAGCCGAAACTTGGGTACAATACGCAATACGGTGGCGAAATTTATGGTCAAAATGTGAGCAGCGCATCGAGGAAGTGCCGGCAGTGGGCATGTTCTTGGGCACTCTGGACCCTCAGGCAACTATTTCCCAATTCATGATATTTTTCAAGCCGACCACGTTCCAGGCCTTGATTGACAAACTGGCCTAAATGGACCAGATGGGTCATAGACCGTCTCCTCCAAAGCCGGAGCCGCGGAACGAAAAGGGTAAAGGGAATTGTATACCAAAAATTTAATTCCTTACAATAATTCCAATTTTGTATACCAAAAATTTGCTTTAAAAATATTGTACAATTGGAGTATTGTTGTTGCTGGAAACAACTTAAATATTTAATTCCTTACAATAATTACAAGAATGAGCTTGTAGCTCATTTGTAATACCTTGCACTGCTGAACCAAGCCACCAGAGTTCAAATCCCATACCCCACATTATTTTTAATATGGATTTTTAAAAAAAAACCTTTAGAATACCAAGAGTTTACACGTGCATATCTCACAAAAACCCCACTACACCCAAAGATGTAACACTTGCAGAGGGTAGATGAACCGTCGGGGAAGATCCAGGTCACCGGAATAGGTCGGGAATCGGCCAACTCGGCCTTGACTCGGCCGACTCAGTGATCAGACCGAGTCACGGCCGAGTCACCCCCGATTCGGCAGATTCCGGCGAGGGTCACAACATGAAAGTTGTGTCTTTTGGTATTCCCTACGCACCTGCAAAGTTTCAGCCTCATACCACTTCCAGAGCTCTTTAAAACCCCCAATTACTCCACTTTTAATACATTTTTATTACATTTTATCATATTTTTATTTTTAACTTTTCATCTACCCTAACCCTAGCCTAACCCTATAAATACCAACCCTACACACTACCCTCTCACCCCCCAAAATCTTGAGCCACTCTCTCAAAAGTTTCCACAAGAAGTGTGCTTCGAAATCGAGTTCCCGGTGAAGCTCTGACGGAATTCCGACGACGCGTTTTGGAGCAACCGGCGACGTAATCACCCCTCGACCTTCCTCCCTAGTTCTCTTTACTCTTTAGAAGAGTTTAAACCTGTAAGTCCCACCTCTTCTACCTTCCTTTTCTTTAATGTAAAAAAATACGAATTTCTGGAACCCGACGGAAATCGGACAAACCGATTTCCGATTCGATTTTTCTTTAAAATTCCACTTGTCACCTAATACATATTATCTACCCATATGCATGTTGACTATTAATCACCCTTAAACCAATTTAATCACACTTTTCCACATGAAATGATAAGTTCTACCATGAAGTTCATTTTTCTTAATGTAATCAAGTACCTCACTCCTAAACATGTTTATTGTGATAACTAAACTTGTTTCAATCAATTTGAATGAAATTTCACACATGAAATGATAACGTTTACGAATACCGTATTCTTGCACTTTAATACCTTTAGGTTTAACATAGCTTATTTCACCTTTAAACTTCACCAAAACCTAATATAAGTCACGGGGTAATGACCTACCCTTACACACACTCAATATAACCCTAAATGATAAATATCAAAAAATACAGAATACGAAATTACAGGACTTTTCACTAAAATACCATAACCTTTATAACCTTTAGTTAAATCTTTAAATTGTAAACTTTTCTAAATAAAATCTTATATAAAATGAAAGCACGATTGGTCATGGACATCGATCGTTTATCTAAACTGTCTTGTGGGTCTAGGCAAGTGTGTCTAAGGCTAGTGGTTTTTAATTAGGCCCACGACTGTGGTTCCTTCCCACTTACCTGGCACTTATCTGGCCGCAATTGACGGTGAAGAGGCGATTTGAGGCTTCTAATGACTCATCGTTTAGACCCTAGAAATAGGCTAGTTGGCTTAGGAAACCCTAATAACTAAAATACGGAAACTATACTCTTTTGCAAATAAACACCCTATATTTATAAAACCGTTTTCCTAAATGAAAAGTATTTATAAAACCTAAGCAAAGTGCCGCTACAACCCATCTTTGGGGAACCTGTTAGGGATAGTACGGTTCATCGTGCACCCGCAGGCTAGTAGTGCGAGATTCAGACCTCCGCAAGGAGCATTCGGTCTCGAAAGGTTTAAAATACGATATTTAAGGAACGTGAGACTTTTTGTAAATAAAATATTCATATAAAAGAAAATTATTTATGAGTTTAATTATATATAATTATCATTTAAACACCTATTTTGTTATAATATAAAGTTTCCACTTTTTCCTAAAATTCAAGATTAAAAGTTACATTAAAATACCACGAATTTCAAATAAACAATTAATTCTTCTATTAGGATATATTCACTAGAATAACACAAATAAAATTCACATTCATTATAATAATAAAGATGATTATTAAATACTTGAGGTATATTTTGAAAACTATACAAAAGTACTTTTTACATAAAACCCCCTCAAGTTTCACAAATTACAATAAGGCCCCTAACTAATATTGAACTTCAAATTATCTTTCTTTTAGTCTGACTCGGGTTGGAGTCTGACTAATTCTGGCTTGAATATAATTCAAGTCAACCTATATTCAATCATATTCCAATACAAATTTGAATACAAGAATCCCTGAATCCAGTTAACAATATATTCATTTTGACTGAATCAAACCATGGATATTCATCCATTATCCTGATATTCCATTTTCCTGATTATACAGTTACAACATGTTTACTGATATCATGGTTTTGGTCAGTCATCCAGTTTATATATTCCAATACTACAACACTGTTAAAACACTACGGGGTTTAAAGGGGTAGATTGGTACGGAAGGTGTTAAAGGTGGCACGAGGTGGTCAGATTAAGACACCTAACATGAATACTGCTGCTGTTGTACCGTGGCATAACGGTTCCTTGTACTCTCTATTTGCCCTGATCTCTAGCATATAGAGATCCCCCTAGTATACACTGGCATCCTTCTGTACCAAGCTACAAACAACGACGTTAAACAATATTCCATAATATTCAACAACATAATACTTTAGAAAATACTGCTACTCTGCCATTCTCATTCTTCTTTCTTTGGGACTTACCGAGCGACCTGTTCGCTGACGACATTCTATTTCTTTCTTCTTTGAATGTCGTCAGGTGCGTTGGACCAAGTTGAGACCGAGCCCACAAGTGAAGATTTGGAGCAGTTCCAAGAAGACCCAGAGCTCTAGATAATTGTACTTTGTTCTTTCCAGTATTTCCTTTTATTATTATGCCACTGTTTAGGCATTGCTTTTCCATTCCAGTTGCATTTTCATTTCATGCATTGTACAAAGAATGATATTAATAAAAGTTGCTGTTATTTCAATATCATTTGTCTTTTGTGATTATTTTATATTGCTTAGTTACGCTTAGCGTATGTACTTCTGAGTACATACGTAGCGGGCCTCGTCACGTCCACTTCGCCGTACACTGGAAAGCGGGGCGTGACAGGTTTTGTTGGTGGCCCATGCAGGTCAGAGCTGTGTGAATCCTTGTCATGCAGTTCTGGTCTGCGTGAACAACCTAAGCAATATAACACAAGAAACAGCAACTAAAACATTCTTTACAATTCATGTTCTTTGAATCTTACAAGTCTTTATTCCTTGAATCTTATCATTTCATGTATTTGAATCTGTCCTAATCCAAATTTTTCTTCAGGGTTATGGATTCCCCGAACAATTCCCCGAACAACACCAGCACCAACGCCAACAATACCCCTTCAGCACTACCTCTCACTCCAGTTGTTTCCGCACCATCCACTGAGCAAACCATGCTATTCGATGCGATCCGCAGTCTGCTAGAGGGACAGCAACAACTTCTGAGTCGTCCTGAGGCAAATGCACCGGGAATAAAACAATTCAGAGCTTTGCACCCAAAGCAATTCTCGGGTAAAGGAAGCCCTCTCGAAGCAGAAGAATGGGCACAAAGTATTGAAGACGATCTGGCAGCAGCTCAAGTGCCAGATAATGCTTGGGTCCGTGTAGCGAAGCTACAGCTCACGGATAACGCTCGTAATTGGTGGAAGGCGGAAGAAACCCGTCTGGCACAGCCGATTGAATGGAAAACATTTCGCGAGAAGTTTGACGCGAAATATTTCCCTGTGACCGCCAGGTTCGCTATGGAGCAGCAATTTATTCATCTACAGCAAGGATCAATGTGGGAGAAATCAGTAGATGAATATGATGCTGAGTTCACTATGTTGAGCCGATTCGCGGCACACCTGATATCGACGGACGAGATCAGAGCCCGTCGTTTTCAGCAAGGTTTGGACACCGAGATCAAGGCTGCTCTAGCCACCGGAAAGTTTTTGACTCATGAGGAAGCCCTTGAAGCTGCCCGCAGTTACGAGGCAGTGATAAAAGAGAGGGGAAGACCTCACTCTGTAGGAGTCAAGCGCCCTGCCAACCAGATGGCAGGTGGAGCCATGTCCAGACCACCCTTCGTGCCAAGGCGACCCGGAGTACCAACTCATCGTCCTAGCCCAGCCTTTTGCACCTACTGCAAGAGAAAGGGGCATATGATGAAGGATTGCCGTCGAGCCAACCGCCTTTGCTTGATCTGCGGTTCAGCCACTCATGATATTGGATCTTGTCCTCAAAGGCAGAACTCGGTTGCTGCATTCCGGCCAGCAAATACTTATCAGCAGCGACCAGCTCTTCCGGCACCTGCTACCAGACTTGCACTGCCTGCACCACCTAGGGGACCACAAGCTGCACCACCTCCTCGACAGTTCCATCAAGCACAAAGGAACGTTCAGAGGAATGCTCCTCAGGCCAGGAGGAATGTGCCGAAGCGCCAGGCATTCATGATGTCTGTTGAAGAAGCTGAGGCCACTGGCCAAGTCATTACTGGTAAACCTACTTTCTCAAATTTATCTTTTAGTTTTGTTTACCTACACACTTTCCCTATACCTAAAACCTATCCCATATACCTTAGGTACAATCCTAGTAGCTTCACTACCTGCACTTGCACTGTTTAATACTGGGGCATCCCACTGCTTTATGTCGCAACGGTTTGTCCGAACCCATGCGATTCCAGTCTCACCGCTTGTATCCAGCTGGAACTTCAGTTCTGGAAATGGTGTTCTAAAGGCAACTATGGGATACAGCATGTGTCCAGTCATCGTCTGCAGTCGAGAGTTTTACGCCGACTTCAAAGTACTGGACATACCAAACTTCGATGTGGTTCTAGGAATGGACTGGCTTGGAACCTTTTATGCTACCATCGACTGTCGTCAAAGGAGGGTAGTATTTGAGATTCCAGATCATCCGGTCTTCTATTTCAAGAGTGGAGATCGTACACTAGAACCAAGCACTTACAAAGCAAAGCCAAGGGAAGCAGTAGTTGCAGCAGCTCATGCAGAAGAAGAAACAAGACCGGAGGTAGTTCGAGAGTTCGATGATGTATTCCCTGACGATATAACAGGTTTGCCTCCTGATCGAGCTCTTGAATTCAGTATTGACTTAGTACCAGGAGCACAACCAGTAATCAAAGCACCCTATAGACTAAGTCCGGAAGGATTGAAGGAAGTACGAACACAGTTGGACGAATTACTGGCGAAAGGATGGATTCGTCCCAGCACTTCAAGTTGGGGAGCACCTGTACTGTTGGTGAAGAAGAAGGAAGGTTCATACAGAATGTGCATCGACTATAGGGCCTTAAACGAAGTTACTATAAAGAACAAGTATCCACTCCCGCGCATCGACGATTTATTCGATCAGCTAAGTGGATCTTGTGTCTTCTCTAAACTAGATCTTCGTTCAGGATATCATCAAGTGAAGGTCAAGGAGGCTGATATTCACAAAACAGCTTTCAGAACTCGTTATGGACATTACGAATTTCTAGTAATGCCATTTGGAGTGACCAATGCACCAGCAATCTTCATGAACCTTATGAACCAAGTTTTCCAGGAGTATTTAGACAGGTTCGTTGTCATCTTCATCGACGACATCCTGGTATATTCTAAGAATCGGAAAGAGCATGCGGAGCACTTACGAATTGTCCTGGAAACACTTCGACAACATAAGCTTTATGCCAAGTACAGCAAGTGCGAGTTTTGGCTAAAACAAGTTGGTTTTCTTGGACACATCGTATCAGGAGAAGGGATTTCTGTGGATCCAGCAAAAGTTTCAGCAGTCAGCGAATGGCCTACACCAAAATCAGTGAAGGATATTCGGAGTTTCTTGGGTTTAGCTGGATATTACAGAAGATTCATTAAAGGCTTTTCGAAGATAGCAACACCCCTGACCAAGCTCACACGAAAAGATGAGGAATTTGTGTGGTCAGAAGCATGCGAGCAAGCTTTCGTAGAACTCAAGTCAAGACTGACATCTGCACCTATTCTCGTCATACCGGATCAATCTGGAGGATTCGAAGTGCATTGCGATGCATCCGGTAAGGGATTAGGATGTGTTCTACATCATCACGGTAAGGTTGTGGCTTATGCTTCAAGACAACTGAAGACTCATGAGCGCAATTATCCGACGCATGATCTAGAGTTGGCAGCTGTTATTTTTGCTCTCAAGATTTGGCGCCACTACTTACTTGGTGAGCGAGTGAACATCTACACAGATCACAAAAGTCTGAAGTATGTGTTTACTCAGAAGGAATTGAATATGCGGCCGAGAAGATGGTTAGAACTTATGGCGGACTTCGACATCAATTTGCAATATCATCCAGGAAAGGTGAACGTAGTACCTGATGCTCTTAGTCGCCAACCATTAGCAATGAATCTCATCGCACAGTGGAAGCTTCAGCAAGACCTACATCAGATGGAGATCGAACTAGTCATGCCAGGTGATGTTTCAAATTTGATGAATCTACAAGTTCAATCAACTATTGTCAATCAGATCAAAGCAGCTCAAGCCAGCGATGCTAAGTTGCAAAAGATCAGAGAACAAGTGGAGAATGGACTCAGAACAGATTTCATCATCCATGAAGACGGATCTTTGAGATACGGCAGCAGATTGTGTGTACCAAAAGGTCCTGTTCGGGAAGAGTTAATGAAAGAAGCTCACAGCTCTCCCTATTCAGTACATCCTGGAGGTACCAAAATGTACAAAGATCTACGTCAGAATTATTGGTGGCATGGAATGAAGCGTGAAGTAGCCAGGAGTGTCGCAAAATGTTTGGTGTGTCAGCAGGTAAAGGCTGAACATCATAGGACAGCTGGACTACTTCAACCGTTACCAATCCCAGAATGGAAGTGGCAGCACATCACGATGGACTTTGTAACTGCTCTTCCTCGCAGCACAAAGGGTAACGATGCGATTTGGGTCATTGTGGATCGACTCACAAAGTCGGCTCACTTCATCCCATTTCGAGTTGGCCAATCAACTGAGACATTAGCAAAGAAGTACATGGAGGTAATAATCTAATTTAGATTTAAAAACTCTTCATAATGTACTATCTCTAATACCCATGAACTCATACAGGAAATTGTGAGACTTCATGGAGTACCGGTCTGCATTGTCTCCGATCGTGACACCAGGTTCCGATCACAATTTTGGCAGAGTCTGCAAGCTAGCTTGGGAACAAGTCTGAACTTCAGCACGGCTTATCATCCACAAACGGATGGTCAGTCGGAACGAACTATTCAGATCTTGGAGGATATGCTCAGAGCATGTATGCTCGACTTCAAAGGATCGTGGGAAGATCACTTGCATCTTGTGGAGTTCGCGTACAACAACAGCTACCAAGCAAGCATAGGAATGGCACCTTTTGCAGCATTATATGGAAGGAAGTGTCGATCGCCATTAAGTTGGGACGACATCGGAGATAGGGAACTCCTTGGACCAGAGATGATAGTAGCGACCGTTGATGTGGTTCGTACTATCAAAGAAAGAATGCGCATAGCCCAAGATAGACAGAAACATTGGGCTGATGCGAAGAGACGACACTTGGAGTTCCAGCCAGGAGATCATGTATTCTTGAAGATATCTCCGAACCGCGGAGTGATCAGATTTGGGAGACGGGGAAAGTTGAGTCCGAGATACATTGGACCGTTCGATATACTCGAACGAGTCGGTGAAATGGCATACCGATTAGCGCTTCCACCTTCATTGGAAGGAGTGCATAACGTGTTCCACATATCTCAACTCAGAAGGTATGTGAGTGACCCCAGCCATATACTTGATCATTCAGAGCTCACGATACAGCCCGATTTGTCTTGTGAGCAGCAACCTGTGGAGATCCTGGACAGGAAAGTGAAGACACTTCGGAACAAAGAAGTTAATTTGGTCCGGGTAATGTGGAGGAAAGACACTCCAGGAGAATCCACGTGGGAGAGGGAAGATGAGATGCGTGCAAGATATCCGCACCTTTTTATAAACTAGTCCTCAAATAAAAGTTGTAAATTTCGAGGATGAAATTTTTGTAAGGAGGGTAGATTGTAACAACTCCAATTTTGTATACCAAAAATTTGCTTTAAAAATATTGTACAATTGGAGTATTGTTGTTGCTGGAAACAACTTAAATATTTAATTCCTTACAATAATTACAAGAATGAGCTTGTAGCTCATTTGTAATACCTTGCACTGCTGAACCAAGCCACCAGAGTTCAAATCTCATACCCCACATTATTTTTAATATGGATTTTTTAAAAAAAACCTTTAGAATACCAAGAGTTTACACGTGCATATCTCACAAAAACCCCCACTACACCCAAAGATGTAACACTTGCAGAGGGTAGATGAACCGTCGGGGGAGATCCAGGTCACCGGAATCGGTCGGGAATCGGCCAACTCGGCCTTGACTCGGCCGACTCAGTGATCAGACCGAGTCACGGCCGAGTCACCCCCGATTCGGCCGATTCCGGCGAGGGTCACAACATGAAAGTTGTGTCTTTTGGTATTCCCTACGCACCTGCAAAGTTTCAGCCTCATACCACTTCCAGAGCTCTTTAAAACCCCCAATTACTCCACTTTTAATACATTTTTATTACATTTTATCATATTTTTATTTTTAACTTTTCATCTATCCTAACCCTAGCCTAACCCTATAAATACCAACCCTACACACTACCCTCTCACCCCCCAAAATCTTGAGCCACTCTCTCAAAAGTTTCCACAAGAAGTGTGCTTCGAAATCGAGTTTCCGGCGAAGCTCTGACGGAATTCCGACGACGCGTTTTGGAGCAACCGGCGACGTAATCACCCCTCGGCCTTCCTCCCTAGTTCTCTTTACTCTTTAGAAGAGTTTAAACCTGTAAGTCCCACCTCTTCTACCTTCCTTTTCTTTAATGTAAAAAAATACGAATTTCTGGAACCCGACGGAAATCGGACAAACCGATTTCCGATTCGATTTTTCTTTAAAATTCCACTTGTCACCTAATACATATTATCTATCCATATGCATGTTGACTATTAATCACCCTTAAACCAATTTAATCACACTTTTCCACATGAAGTGATAAGTTCTTTACAAAACCGTATTTCTTTCATTAAAATACCATGAAGTTCATTTTTCTTAATGTAATCAAGTACCTCACTCCTAAACATGTTTATTGTGATAACTAAACTTGTTTCAATCAATTTGAATGAAATTTCACACATGAAATGATAACGTTTACGAATACCGTATTCTTGCACTTTAATACCTTTAGGTTTAACATAGCTTATTTCACCTTTAAACTTCACCAAAACCTAATATAAGTCACGGGGTAATGACCTACCCTTACACACACTCAATATAACCCTAAATGATAAATATCAAAAAATACAGAATACGAAATTACAGGACTTTTCACTAAAATACCATAACCTTTATAACCTTTAGTTAAATCTTTAAATTGTAAACTTTTCTAAATAAAATCTTATATAAAATGAAAGCACGATTGGTCATGGACATCGATCGTTTATCTAAACTGTCTTGTGGGTCTAGGCAAGTGTGTCTAAGGCTAGTGGTTTTTAATTAGTCCCACGACTGTGGTTCCTTCCCACTTACCTGGCACTTATCTGGCCGCAATTGACGGTGAAGAGGCGATTTGAGGCTTCTAATGACTCATCGTTTAGACCCTAGAAATAGGCTAGTTGGCTTAGGAAACCCTAATAACTAAAATACGGAAACTATACACTTTTGCAAATAAACACCCTATATTTATAAAACCGTTTTCCTAAATGAAAAGTATTTATAAAACCTAAGCAAAGTGCCGCTACAACCCATCTTTGGGGAACCTGTTAGGGATAGTACGGTTCATCGTGCACCCGCAGGCTAGTAGTGCGAGATTCAGACCTCCGCAAGGAGCATTCGGTCTCGAAAGGTTTAAAATACGATATTTAAGGAACGTGAGACTTTTTGTAAATAAAATATTCATATAAAAGAAAATTATTTATGAGTTTAATTATATATAATTATCATTTAAACACCTATTTTGTTATAATATAAAGTTTCCACTTTTTCCTAAAATTCAAGATTAAAAGTTACATTAAAATACCACGAATTTCAAATAAACAATTAATTCTTCTATTAGGATATATTCACTAGAATAACACAAATAAAATTCACATTCATTATAATAATAAAGATGATTATTAAATACTTGAGGTATATTTTGAAAACTATACAAAAGTACTTTTTACATAAAACCCCCTCAAGTTTCACAAATTACAATAAGGCCCCTAACTAATATTGAACTTCAAATTATCTTTCTTTTAGTCTGACTCGGGTTGGAGTCTGACTAATTCTGACTTGAATATAATTCAAGTCAACCTATATTCAATCATATTCCAATACAAGAATCCCTGAATCCAGTTAACAATATATTCATTTTGACTGAATCAAATCATGGATATTCATCCATTATCCTGATATTCCATTTTCCCAATTATACAGTTGCAACATGTTTACTGATATCATGGTTTTGGTCAGTCATCCAGTTTATATATTCCAATACTACAACACTGTTAAAACACTACGGGGTTTAAAGGGGTAGATTGGTACGGAAGGTGTTAAAGGTGGCACGAGGTGGTCAGATTAAGACACCTAACATGAATATTGTTGCTGTTGTACCGTGGCATAACGGTTCCTTGTACTCTCCATTTGCCCTGATCTCTAGCATATAGAGATCCCCCTCGTATACACTGGCATCCTTCTGTACCAAGCTACAAACAACGGCGTTAAACAGTATTCCATAATATTCAACAACATAATACTTTAGAAAATACTGCTACTCTGCCATTCTCATTCTTCTTTCTTTGGGACTTACCGAGCGACCTGTTCGCTGACGACATTCTATTTCTTTCTTCTTTGAATGTCGTCAGGTGCGTTGGACCAAGTTGAGACCGAGCCCACAAGTGAAGATTTGGAGCAGTTCCAAGAAGACCCAGAGCTCTAGATAATCGTACTTTGTTCTTTCCAGTATTTCCTTTTATTATTATGCCACTGTTTAGGCATTGCTTTTCCATTCCAGTTGCATTTTCATTTCATGCATTGTACAAAGAATGATATTAATAAAAGTTGCTGTTATTTCAATATCATTTGTCTCTTGTGATTATTTTATATTGCTTAGTTACGCTTAGCGTATGTACTTCTGAGTACATACGTAGCGGGCCTCGTCACGTCCACTTCGCCGTACACTGGGAAGCGGGGCGTGACAGATGGCCTTGAAGACTAAAAGTGTTTAACACTTATTCTGAGAATAAAATAAGTGAGGCTTGACCCAGTCCTAGGGCGCCTCACGTGACCCTACATGAGCGCTTCACTTTTAGTGTTTAACACTATTTTAGCACTGCATCCTTATTGTTTAACACTATTTAAATACATCATGTGGGAACAGTGATTGCCAAATATGTGCTAGTGTTTAACACTATTTGCAACCAAGCTTAGCCCAAATTGGCTAAGTTTTCCAGAGGCAAAATCTCCCCTTCAAATGGACTTTAAAATCCAGAGCTACAATGTTTAATGCTCAACCAAAGACAAAAATGTTATCAGAGCCCTCAAACTCTTGTTTAGCATTGCTAAATAATGAGGGGATGAACCCAGACAAATTTTTAATAGTCCAACAAAGGGCCAACATTTCAAACTTAATTGGATTTAGCCCAAATTGGCCATAAGTCCTCAATTCAGATTTAACTGAGCCAATGTGCTCATAATTTAATTAATTGATCTTAGTTCCAAAATTGGACTACAGATCTCCCAATCAACATCGGTTTAAGGTTACATCTCTGAACTCCTCTGATATTTGTCGTTGTACTCCTTCAACGTCTTCAGAGAGGTGACGAGTCCCGACAACCATACATTTCATGGATTATGATTTCCTTAACCTTGACTATGAGGTCTTTAAACTCACGGACTATGATGTCCTTAATCTTGACTGTGGATGTCCTTAACCTTGACTGTGAGGTCTTTAAACTCACGGACTATGATGTCCTTAACCTTGGACCGAGATGTTCTTAAACTAACAATGGACCGTAATGTCCCTAAACTAAACAATGGACCACAAAGTCCCTAAACTAAACAACAGAGCCTAAATGCTCTCTTGTTGGATCTAAACGATCCCGTTAAGTTGATTTTAGCCTAAAAATTAGGTTAACGTATCCTTAACAAACGTTTAAGTTGATCTTAGTCTCAAATGAGACTAACGTATCCTTAAACCCAGCCCTCAAACCCAAATCTAAGAAGATACGGATTTGGACTAATCCACGCCCTACGGACGACAACATAAATTAGTCTCCGTATACAATCCACGGGCAACCAAAAACAAAACAAACACCCACGACACGAAGTGACCATCTGGAGAAGGAGAAAGTGGTTACCGCGATGCGGTAGCGTAATTAACTGCAGGGGCTTGCGCCTGCAGGGAAGAGCGTCCCCACAATCAAAAACCCCTCAAATGAAGGGGAATCTGACGAAATCTGTTATATCGGCCGAATCCATTTAAACTTTCGATACGTGGTGTCATAAATCAACTTGGCATCTTCGGAGAGGTGGACGGATAGCACCTATTAGCATCTGTCCCCAAATTCAGGTAAGACGTTTGTCTTCCCGGTTTTCGGCAGTGAACAGGCGTGAACGGCGTTCGGGGGAGGAGAGGATCCGTCCGCGCCTCAATTGTGGGGAGGACGGCAGCTAGTGCTGGGATCGTCGCGGTGATCACTCGCCATCAGCCTGAGATTGGAAGATCAACTTTCAATGAGTGGAATTTTCGAAGTTTCCACAGACGGCGGCAACTGATGGAGCTCTGGATCTCCTTCAGATGTTGTCTTCCTACGATCTGCCGACAGCGTTGGCGAACGGCTGAGAATGAGTTTGAGGACCGTATCCTGAGGCGTGTGGATCTCAATGGATTTGGTTTGGTATGAAGTCGAGCTACCTGCAAAGAAGTCCCGGGATGGTTGTACCACCGTGGACCCTCCGACGATCAAATTAGTCGAGATATTTAGGCAGAGTAACGGCCTATTGGATAAGAATTGCCTTACCTGAGCCTTCTGAGAGAGGGTTTATATAGCGGCAGCCATAGGTTAGCGGGCGCGAGATTTTCGCCGGCCGTTAAGCCCCTGACGTTGCGCCCACGAAAATGGCGGGATCCCCCATTAATGACGAGATACGCTCGTTAATGGGGGATGCGACGGCGTGGAACGCGAGATCGTGGGGCGGCGAAAATCTCGCGTTTGGCGAGATTCGCGGAGCGGTGGCGGAGACACTTGCGATCTGCGTTCTGGGTCGTCCAATAGAACCGAGGAATCACAGCTCGGCGGGGGCTCGGAGACGAGCGGGAGGCCGAGGAAGCTCGGTTCCATGACAGCTTGGAGACGAGCAAGGGGGGCTGAGGAAGCTCAGCGTGCATGGGGACTCGGAGGTGAGCCATTGGTCGAAACAGGACTCTTCGGGGAATCCTCAAAGGTCGTGTCCAAGCAGCGGGAAGATAGCCCGGGGGACGTCTCGAATGTGCAGTCCTCGTCCTGTATCCATGTGTATCGGGACACGTCTTCTGCCACGTGAGAGCTCCCACTTGTGAGCATCATGACTCAGAGACTATAATAGATTAGGGTACGAAACTTGTAAAAAAATTCATTGAGACTATGATGGGCGATGAAATTCATAAACAGGTTTTGGAATAATTTTTGGGGCAGAGCAGATAATCCTAATTACAAGGGACCATGTCGAAAGGTGGGGAATTCATGACAATTCTGCGGGCTTTGGTTTCTCATGTTGGCATTTTGAAACAACAAACGGAGGCTCTTGAGCTTCTGTTTAGTTAGAAGTGTTGATTAATTGTAAGGCAGCATCACTTTATTATAAGTTAGACAATTGATTCTTTACAATTAATTAGTATTTAATATGTATGTACGATTAATCTCAATCGGTATGGAATTATAAATATGAGTTAAATACAAAACAGTATCCTTGCTCAAATTCTCAATTTAGTAAGCAGCAGCAAATTTGTGGTAACAGATCATAATGGTGATTGGAAAAGGATAAGGGATATAATCAAAGAGGAGCTCATGCTACCATTTGGTCTAGTTGCAGGGTAGTTATTATTTTTTTAAATTTAAGGTATAGGAATTGAGTTAGGATAGTTTTTAGTGTTGGGCTAGAGTTTAGTAGAAGGGCTTGGGGAATGGTTCAGGATTTGGTTAAACCTTTGTTATTGGATTTTAGAAATCCCAGTTGGAAATGCCCGAGGTTGGACTTCAGTTAAGATGTTTTCATAATGTTAGCAATATCTACAAGAATAGTGCCGGGTTAAGGGGTAACTGCAGGTTTACCGAAAAAGGATACTGCTGGTTGGCCTTAGAGCGCTGTTGATGCACTTGAATTTTGTTAAGTGCGGGTTCCTAATTCCTATGATAGATTATTCCTTCGATTACTGTAAGCTTGGCCGACATTTCCAAAGAATATAAGATGGTTATTAATTCATCTCAATGCAAACATTCGTATGCATGGGATTTTTATGTAAGATAGGGGTGGCATATTCCTATGTTCCTACCATATGATTTTTTTTTTCCAGGAAATGTTATTGTGTTATCTATCAATAAAAGGGTATTTAATTGAAAATCACTTGGGTATTTAACACTCTTGACTGAGACGGAAAAATCATAAGCTGGAGGCTGGATACCACCATATTTTCAATTACAGGTAGGAGGCCGGCTACCACCATGTTTTCTCTTCTTTGAAATAGAGGACAGGAGTATTCCTCAACAAGGCAATAATGATTTAGTTAACAGAGTAACAGACCGCATGGGTGGATGCCACATAACAAAAATAGCGTTCGCTAACCACAGAAAGAGATAAAGTAGTGGTACTCAGTACTAATAGACAAGATAAAAGTACAGATATCTAATGTACTATGTAGCATCCTAATCGTCATCTGCGCTGTAAATATTATAACCTAAATATGATGGCATTAACCGAAATCTTAATATTTGGCGCTGTATGAAAGCCATGAACACAGAGATTGCAGGTAACTACGAAGCAATTATTTATGACAAATGCGCAAAGCGTGTTAGTCGTGACATGTAAGCCGCCAAAAACTAACCAAAGTAAAAAGAGTAAGAACTTCAGTTGAGAGACTTATCGAATTGTGTTAGAGCTCTCGGCCTGAATAATGAAGGTCTTTCAGGAGAGAGAGTTTTGACAAATATTTTCTTTGCTGATGTGACGGTATTAGAGCCCTCTATCTCGACGGCGAGGACCAGCTAGAGACTTATCGAATATCTACATCTATAGCCCATAATATGCATGTGGATCAGCAAAACATTAGGCATATCGTCAAACTATCATAGAGAACATGAGTTGTAGTCAGCAATGCATAATTGACAAAAAGCCTAAAAAAACGATATATAATTAGAGTGAGACTTACATCAAATGTATTGATGTATAATCGGATAAAACGAGGCTCAGGTTTATTTGGAAATGGAACTATGAAACTTCCGAAGGTGAATTTTAGATGCACCACGAGTTTCGGTAAAAGAAAAGGTATAACCAACACCTTCCGAATTCATATATGATGCTGGTGATGTTATTTCCAGTTATTCCTCTTGATTACTGCGTTTTATATCTGCTTAGCGGTTTTTTATCATCGAAAATAATACTTTTTATCATCGAAAATTTATTATAGTAACTAAACTTGCTACATAATTCATGTCCCAAGTACTGGTATAACTGACAGCATAATTTCCCATAAATCTCATATTTGAAGGAAAATCTTGCCCAAAATGATATATTATAAGACGAGATATCATATTAAAATCCACCTCCATTATTGAAAACAAATTAGAAGCGGCACCTCCAAATGAAAATGCATTTGAAATAACAGGATTTAGATCTGTTTTAGATTATAAATCATATGAATCAGCAACACAATTCGCTTTTCTTAAGTCTAACAACATCAAAATAGGTGAAGATTGAGGACTTGGAGTAACCCATTGGTTAGCCAGTGGGGAGACCGGGAATCGAGCCCGGATCTCCCAATTATAGGATGGCTAATTTATTCTACCTATTATCTCATGTTTTTTAAAAGAGAAGATCATAAGAAAAATTCACGCTTTTAACTCATATCTTAAGTACTGGAATCATTATCTAAAATCGAAAGGGAAACTTTTGAAGAACAAAGATCCGTACCTTGCGAAAGCGATAATGACTCTCTTTTCCTTTTTTGTTGCTTTTTTACCCCTCCTTTTCTATTTCTTTTTTCCATTATTATTTCGATCGAGGAAGAAACATATTTCGATGAAAAAGGATGCCCAACGAAAATTAGGGGAAGCAACGAACCAATTTGGGCCGGGTCGGTTTTTTCCCCTCCAGATCAAACCCAACCCGTATAAATACTTTAATAATGTCAATTTCCGGTTTCAATTAGCTGTCTTTTTAACCTTTTCCATTCTAACGTGATAAGTAAAGTTTCCATGGTGAATACATTATCATATTTGACGGACCGTTCCTATCAACTAAACAGAAAGCCTTCAATGAGTAGGTTCAAGCATGTATTAACAGGCTTGATTCGATCTAGATGTTAAAATGATCCGACCATGCCCAAAAAGAACTTATTTTAGACAGAGAAAATGCTTTTTCTTTTAATGGATGGTTACAGACTTACCTTTCCGCATTTGTATAAATTGTTTTAAAATTACAAACTTTAAAGCAAAATAAATTACTTCAGACGGCTGCTATCTAATTAACTAATATAAAGTCCGGTCATGGAAATGGAATCTTTTGCATAGAATGGCATCTTTTGCCAAAACCCTGTTGATAATTCTCAATAACGGTAATTTCTTAAATCGTGACACATGGCGGATGACGTGTCACATGTGTAAGCCAGTTAGGCCCCTGAGGGCCACGGAGGGGGAACCAGTGTGCTATAGTGGGGGCTTCCCTCAAACTCTGTCTCCGAGGTTGCACCCCACTCCTTACCCTCGAGCACCTCAGCAACCAAGCCAAGTGTCCCTTTGCTCTACTCCGAGCTATCACAGGCCCGAACCTTCTCGGCCCTCCCGGCTCATCTCCGGGCTACCGCAGAACCAAGATACCTCGGCTCTCTCGCTCGTCCGCGACCTCTCCCGCCGACGTCATCTTCCTCGGTCTCATCGACCGACCAACGGCACCGCTCACAGGCGCAACTGCCATCCCGCAAATCTCGCCATGCGCGAGATATCCGCCGGCCATATCCCACGTTCCACGCCATCACGATCCCTCATTAACGAGCCTGTCTCGCCATTAATGGGGGATCCCGCTCATCACGCGGGCGTGACGTCGGGAGCGTAACGGCCGGCGTGATTCTCGTGCCTTCCCTGCCTGCTGCCACTGCTATATAAACCCTTTCTTCATACGGTTCAAGTAAGTCACTTTTACTCCACTAAGCCGTTACTCTGCTCGGATTTCCTCTCTAACTTGATCGTCGGAGGGTCCTCGGTGGTACAACCACTCCGGGACTTCCTTGCAGGTAGCTCGGCGACAACCAACCTCAAACCCATTGAGATCTACACGCTTCAGGAGCCTGCCTCCAGATCAAATATCAGCCATCCACCGCCGCCATCAGCAGATCAACGGAAGGCAACATCTTGGCGCGATCCAGATCGCGTCAGCTGGCGCCGTCTGTGGGAACCCTTGATTCCACAAAAACAAAAGTTGATCTTCCGATCTCAGTCCAATGGCGAGCGATCATCACGACGATCCAAGCACTACCCGCCGCCTCCCCCTCAACGGAGGCGCGGACGAACCTCCTCCGCCGAACACCATCAACGCCCTAGCCGTCCGGATAGATCGACTCGAGTCCATGGTGGATGTGCTCGTCCTTGTCCAAACGGTGGTACAAGCTCCCCAGATCGCCGCTCCCCCGCCTCGGGACCGGGACCCCTACAGAGGGAAAGAAGACTCTGCTCGCATTGGCGCTGCCGACCACCGCCTCGCTGTCTCCCACAGCCGCAGGTCTCCCAGGCCGACATATTCGATGACCCGGTGAGCACCGCAAATCTCGACTCCGGGTTCTTACGCCAGAGAGCTTCGCCCCGAGTCTCGTCGCACCCCTGTTCCCCCCGAGGCGGTGACGGTCAGCTCGCCTGCTTCCAGGCATGGCCGGTACCTCCTCCCTTGACGGGGTCGCACACGCGAGACTTGCCACAGCAGCTCGAAAACGACCATGCCAGGAGACCTAAGAAGCCCTCACCAAGAGGCAGCCGAGCGGCTACCCTGCTCGGCTATCCCTGGCCGGTAGCTCCCTACCCCACAACGCCAAGGATCAAAGCCCTCGCCAAGAGGCAACTGAGCAGCTTCACTGCTCGGTCCATCCTTAGCAGGCCTTGCACGGCCCCTCCAGCGCTAGGGATCGAAGCCCTCGCCAAGAGGCAGCTGAGCGGCTACCCTGCTCGGCTATCCCTGGCCGGTAGCTCCCTACCCCACATCGCCAGGGATCAAATCCCTCGCCAAGAGGCAACTGAGCAGCTTCACTGCTCGGTCCATCCTTAGCAGGCCTTGCACGGACCCTCCAGCGCTAAGGATCGAAGCCCTCGCCAAGAGGCAACCGGGCCCGCCCTTGCTTGGTTATCCCTGGCTGGTAGTTTCCTACCCCGCAACGCCAGGGATCAAAGCCCTCGCCAAGAGGAAACTGAGTAGCTTCACTGCTTGGTCCATCCTTAGCAGGCCTTGCACGGCCCCTCCAGCGCTAAGGATCGAAGCCCTCGCAAAGAGGCAGCTGAGCGGCTACCCTGCTCGGCTATCCCAGGCCGGTAGCTCCCTACCCCACAACGCCAGGGATCAAACCCCTCACCAAGAGGCAACTGAGCAGCTTCACTGCTCGGTCCATCCTTAGCAAGCCTTGCACGGCCCCTCCAGCGCTAAGGATCGAAGCCCTCGCCAAGAGGCAACTAGGCCCGCCCTTGCTCGGTTATCCCTGGCTGGTAGTTTCCTACCCCGCAACGCCATGGATCAAAGTCCTCGCCAAGAGGCAACTGAGCAGCTTCACTGCTCGGTCCATCCTTAGCAGGCCTCGCACGGCCCCTCCAGCGCTAAGGATCGAAGCCCTCACCAAGAGGCAGCCGAGCGGCTACCTTGCTCGGCTATCCTTGGCTGGGAGTTCACTACCCCACGACGCCGGGGTTCAAAGCCCTCGCTAAGAGGCAACTGAGTAGCTTCACTGCTCGGTCCATCCTTAGCAGGCCTTGCACGGCCCCTCCAGCGCTAAGGATCGAAGCCCTCACCAAGAGGCGGCCGAGCGGCTACCCTGCTCGGCTTTCTCTGGCTGATAGTTCCCTACCCCATCATGCCAAGGATCAAAGCCCTCACCAAGAGGCAGCCGAGCGGTTACCCTGCTCAGCTATCCCTGGCTGGTAGCTCCCTACCCCACAACGCCAGGGATCAAAGCCCTCGCCAAGAGGCACCGAGCAGCAACCCTGCTCGGCCATCCTTAAGGATCAAAGCCCTCGCCAAGAGGCACCGGGCAGCAACTGTCACACCCCGCTTCCCAGAGTACGCAAGATTGGGCACGTGACATAGCCAACCATGCTACCTGTGGGTAGGAAGTATCCATCTACAGTCACATTACGGCTGTAGAGATATCAAGAACAAGATAAAACTATCTAACACATGTCCACAATCCAGAATAACAAGAGTCAATGATAAGTAAATACGGAAGCAAATGATCCAATACAATAATAGAAAAGTATGTCCCATAATGCGGGCTCACATCTGGAAATAAAAATGCGGGAAATAAAACTAACCACTACAGAACTCACAAATCAGCCTGCTGGCTGAAGTACTCCTGCTCGGACAGCGACAGTGGTAAAGAATCTGGGCCATGCAAAACCCAGACGTCAGCGCGTCATGTCAACCAATAATATAATATGAACAGTGTAATAGGCCATGCAGAAATAAACATGAATACAACAATAGTATGAGACAAGCAGTGCAAGGTAGTGTGCAGTGGGTAACTAAACTGTTCTATCGGGTTTTCTATTCTAAAGTCTTTGAAATCAATTCGAGTAATCCTCCATGTAACTCAAAGGATATGTCCCGTTACCCCCCGGGACCACGGATCAGGAATATGGGAACCAATAGTGGTTCTGTCCCGTTGCCCCCCGGGACCACGGATCAAGAAAATGTAAGAGTCACGAATGGCTCTGTCCTGTTACCCTCCGGGACCACGGATCAAGTAATACCCTTTTAAGCTACACTTTAGTTTACCCTTTTGATTTCCCCATACCCCCAAGTTATATGTGTCAGGTCAGGTATTCAGTAATCAAGAACTAATGCCAACACAGGATCAGGTAACAGCAGGTTTTGTCTGGATAGACAACAGGAATGGTCCATGAGGACAACATGTCAGGTTTGTTGGCATTAGGCACGAGATCAGGTAACAGGTCAGGTCAACAGTAAACAGTGCCATGTCAGGTGTAACAATATATATCATGGGTAACAGGTCAAGTCAAGATGTAACGATGTCATGGGTGTGCTCACAACAGATATGTAATCGAACAGGGGATTAACAGCAGGAAATAAGCAATAAATTAAACACCAATAAGCAGTTCATTCAATCACAGGAGTGCATTAATATAGTGCAACTGTTTTATTATATTAACAGGTTTTGAACACCCTTAGCGGTGCAACAGTTTTAAGGATGATGCAATACGGTTATATCAAGTCTTTAAATACGAACATCCGAATGTAATAGAACTACATAGGAGAGTACTATAATCTATTAACGGTAAAAAAAATGTGATTAACAGGTAAACTTGGTTCGTAGGTTAATAGTAGCAAATTGTAATTTCCATGTTAACTGAAAAATGATATATGTCATATTGCAACCCAATGAGGGAATAACCATACCGAGTTAAGTTTTGCAGTTTTAATGAGTCAAAACATATATAATTGTATAGTATAGCATGTAGCAAGTGATACTTGCCTCGACGGGTCGCGAACCGGGAAAAACGGACGTAACGTCGGCGGGGAAACACGCGACGGACGCACGGTTCACGGATTGAACCCAAACAACGAACAATGGGACCACGCGGATCGGGGTACCTCGCTGGAACGTCGGATCAAGTCGTCGGTACGGCCGGATTCCGGCGAGATGCAAAACAGCGACAACAAGTTCACAAATCCTATGTACAGTCAAGGATAAACCAGAGGGGGAAAAGGAAGGAGGAAGATGAAGGAATGCTTACTGGGATTGCAGAGGTTGCGACAGCGATGGGGTCGACGGCGATGGGGCGCCGGCGAGGATGCTGCAGGCGGTAGGCTAGGGCTGTGGATACTGGAGAAGGAAAGAAGGTGGAGAGGGAGAGGAAGTGGTTGGGTCTGATGCGCAGGTGAAGAGGAGGTGGTCGGCGGTGGCGCAGGTGACTCGGGTTAGGCCGTAGGGTTTTCTCGTGAAGGGTTCTCGGAAAATCTGAGGAAGACGAGGAATGTGTAAATATATATAGGGGAGAGAGAGAGGGTTAGAGAGAGAGCGCTAGGGAAATTAGGGAGAGAGAGAGAGAGAGAGCAAAAGTGGAGGGGCCCACGGCTCGTGATTGGCTGATAAGGATTTTAAGTGGTTAAAAGAATTTTTTTAAAAGATTTAAGAATATTATGTTAACAGTAAGGGTATAAATATATATGAAATATTATAAGGTTTGAATATTTTATTAATTTGGGATTTTGGTGCTAAATGAAATATTTCCAAATCGCGCCCGGGTCGGGTCCAAAAATTCGAAATTCAAATAATAGGATTTTAAGCGGGTTCCAAATTTTAAAATGAAATGTTTTATGATTAAAAAGCATACCCCTAAGTCGGACACCTGCACGCGCGCGTAGTCGTCCAAACTCGCCCGTTTCACCGAACGGGATGAAAACTCGACGCACGGACGCTACCACGCGGCTAGGGGTGACGAGTAGGCCAAGATAGATATTTTTAATTTTGTTTTAGGTGCTAAATTTTTTTATATGCATAAATGACTTAGCCAGTTAAAATTTTACAGTAAGACCCAAACAAGCAAGATAAATGAAATGCGTAATATCTAACACTCAACCAGTAACAGAAATAGTAGTATTGGGCTCGGGTATTACATTATACCCAACTACAAAAAAGAATTTCGTCCTCGAAATTCCAAGAATACAAGATAGAAAACTACAGGAAAAGGTGAGGAAACTTCTGTCGGATCTCGTCTTCTCGCTCCCAAGTGGACTCTCCATGCGATCGATTACCTTAAGAAACGAGCACAAGGGGGATAACCTTATTCTTAAGAACCTTTTCCCTTCGATCCATGATTTCAACCGGTCGCTCCTCAAAAGTTAGGTCCCCCCGTACAGTTAACTCCGAATGATCCAAGACGTGTGTTTCATCTCGAACATACCTTCGTAGTTGAGATACGTGAAACACATCGTGCACACCTGCCAAGGACTGCGGTAACGCCAAACGGTACGCTACCTCTCCAACGCGCTCCAATATCTCGAAGGGTCCAACGAATCGAGGACTAAGCTTCCCTCGACTCCCAAAACGAATTACCCCTCTAGTCGGTGATATTTTCAAGAATACCAAATCACCCACGGCGAACTCTAAAGGTCTTCTTGACGTGTCAGCCCAACTTTTCTGTCTGTCTTGAGCTGCCTTCATATGCTTCCTGATTGTATTCACCTTCTCAACTGTCTGTACCACCAAATCTGGTCCCAGTAATCTTCGTTCACCAACATCATCCCAACAAACAGGTGAACGGCACTTACGACCATACAAGGCTTCAAACGGAGCCATCTGAATAGTTGCTTGGAAACTATTGTTGTAAGAAAACTCCACCAAGTGTAGATGATCCTCCCATGAACCCTTGAAGTCCAACATGCATGCTCTCAACATGTCTTCAAGAGTTTGGATCGTTCTCTCCGACTGACCATCTGTTTGAGGATGATAAGCTGTGCTAAACTTCAATCGAGTCCCCAAACTTTCCTGTAAACTCCTCCAGAAGTGTGATAAGAACCGAGTGTCCCGATCGGACACGATGCTCACCGGTATGCCATGCAATCTTACAATCTCCTGCATGTACCGTTCCGCCAAAGTCTCCGTTGATTGACCAACCCGGAAAGGAATAAAGTGAGCTGCCTTGGTCAATCGATCAACAATCACCCATACTGTATTGTTGCCCTTTGGACTCCGCGGTAGAGCCGTCACGAAATCCATGGTTATATGTTCCCACTTCCACTGAGGAATCGGAAGTGGTTGCAACAAACCAGCAACCCTTTGATGTTCAGCCTTAACTTGCTGACACACCAAGCACTTAGCCACGAAGCGAGCAATCTCCCGTTTCATGCCTTCCCACCAGAAATGTTGTCGAATATCTCGGTACATCTTTGTACCTCCTGGATGTACAGAGTAAGATGAACTGTGTGCCTCCTTCATAAGTTCTTCACGAACATCTCCCTTTGGCACACACAAACGGCTACCATACCTCAACGAACCATTTTCGTGGACCAGTAAATCTGTTCGCAGTCCGGCTTCAACCTGCTCTCGAAACTTCTGCAGTCTAGGATCCTGCGATTGTGCCGCTTTAATCTTCTCAACCAAGGACGACTGTACTTGCAACTGCATCAACTGTCCCGTAGAATGTGGTAGCACAACCTCCAAGTCGAATCTTCGAAAATCTGCAATGATCTCCCTCTGTGTAGTTAACACCTGAATTGCTGGTAACCGACTAAGCGCATCCGGCACGACGTTAACCTTTCCCGGATAGTATTTAAGATCAAGGTCGTAGTCGGCCATCAGCTCCAACCATCTACGCTGCCTCATATTCAACTCCTTCTGAGTGAACACATACTTCAAACTCTTGTGATCTGTAAAAACTTCGACTCTCTCACCCAAAAGGTAGTGTCTCCAAATCTTCAAAGCGAAGATTACAGCCGCAAGCTCCAAGTCATGAGTTGGATAATTCTTCTTATGGGTTTTCAGTTGTCTTGATGCGTATGCTACGACCTTCCCATGCTGCATCAAAACACATCCCAGTCCTTTCCCAGATGCGTCGCTATGAATCACCAGTCCTCCGGAATTGTCTGGTACGGTCAGGATAGGGGCGGTTATCAACTTCTGCTTCAACGTCTCGAAAGCCAACGCACATTTATCCGTCCATACAAAAGATACCTCCTTGCGCGTAAGCTTGGTCAATGGTTCTGCCAAACGAGCGAAGTTCTCCACAAATCTCCTGTAATATCCGGCTAATCCAAGGAAACTTCTTATCTCAGCTACATTCCTTGGAATAGGCCAATCTCGAACTGCCGCAATCTTTTCGGGATCGACGGCGATTCCGTCGCCCGACACAACATGCCCCAGAAACTTTACTTCTTCCAGCCAAAATTTGCACTTACTCATCTTCGCATACAATTTCTCTTGCCTCAATGTCTGCAGCGCGATCTTCAAATGCTCAGCATGCTCCTCAAAACTCTTCGAGTAAACCAGAATATCGTCAATGAATACCACAATAAACCGGTCCAAGAATGATGAAAAGATTCGGTTCATCAAATCCATGAATATTGCCGGCGCATTCGTTACTCCGAAGGGCATCACTAGATACTCGTAATGTCCATACCGAGTTCGAAACGCCATCTTGCAAATATCTTCTGCTTTCACTCGGACCTGATGATATCCGGATCGCAAATCCAGTTTCGAGAATACCCTCGCGCCACTAAGCTGCTCAAAAAGTTCTCCGATGCGAGGGATCGGGTACTTGTTCTTAATAGTCACCCGGTTTAATTCTCGATAGTCGATGCACATCCTTCTCGTGCCATCTTTCTTCTTTACTAGAAGGACTGGAGCTCCCCAAGGCGAGTTGCTGCTTCGAATCCAACCCTTCTCAAGCAGTTCAGCAACTTGTTTCTTAACTTCTTCTAATTCCACTGGTGCCATTGGATAATATGCTTTAGATACTGGCGCTGCACCAGGAATAAGGTCAATTGCGAACTCCACGTCTCGCTTTGGCGGTAAGCCCGATATATCTTCAAACACATCCATAAAATCGCGAACAACCGTCGGCTCTTCACTACTATCAACTTCCATTGCTGCAAAAATAACATTTGTCGGCCTAGCCCTAAACTCGACTGGCCTGACAGAACTGCTTCCTCCAGTGAAGGTAAACTCAGGATGTCTGGGAATCTGGAAAATTACCTTTCTTGCCCTACAGTCAATATGAGCGTGGAAAGTGCCAAGAAAGTCCATTCCCAAGACGACCTCGTAGCTGCCCGTATCAATCACCAAGAAATCTGCAAAAAGCTCCCGTCCGCAAATCACAACTTTACAGTCTTTACATTCCCTGCTAGATACAATTTTCCCATTCCCAGTGTGTATGTCCCAGAAACTAGACAGGGTCGTGCAGGCAATCGAGTGTGTAGTTATAAACTTGGATGACATAAAACAATAGGATGCACCAGAATCAAATAATGCTACTGCGGGAAAACCATGAACGAGTAGAATACCTGAAACCACTTCTCCTGATGCCTTAGCTTCCTCAGCTGTCAAGGTAAAAGCTCGAGCCTGATTAAGTCCTTGAGTCAGCTGTTTCTGCCCTTGGAACGGTCTCTGCGGAGGCTTCTGAAAATCATCCCTCGTACGAAGCTTCGACGGACAGGCACCAACTGCGTGATCAGCCGCTCCACAAACCAAACAAAGTCCCAGCTGCCTTCGACAATCCTTTTGCATGTGCCCAGGTAAACGGCAGTAGTCACAAATCACGCCCTTTCTTCGATCAACGACCACAGGCATCTTCATGGGTGCTACACCACGACGATCCACTGGAATACCCTTGCGCCCATGATCTCGGTTAGGTACAAATGCGGGCTTCCTGGCCGCAACTGCTGTCTGCTGCAGGCTCCCTTTCATCCCCGATAAACTCTGTTGCTCCCGGGCTTCCGTAAGAACCTGTGAGAAAATGGTCAAACCCAGGAAGACAATCTGCCTCTGGATGTCCACATCCAAGCTGCGCATGAACCTCCGTGCCCTGTCTGCCTCATTGGCGACTAAAGGTCCAGCGAAACGGCTGAGTCTCGTCCACTCCGCTGCATGCACGTCCACGGGCGCTCCATTTTGCCTCAGCCCAATAAATTTCTCTTCCATTTCCTCCCGTGCAGTCCGCGGGAAGAATTTCTCCAGGAAACTCTTAGAAAACTCCGCCCAACTGATCGGCTTGGGCAAGCAGGTCTCTTCCACAAGCCACCACTCTCGGGCGTAATCCACTAGCTGAATGCGCACCACATCAACTCTTTTGTCCTCTGGAATCTGTGCCGCAATCAGAAGATTCTCCGTGTCGACCAGCCACTGCTCGGCTGGCAATGGCTCCTCCAAACCAGTGAATGTAGTCGGACCCAAACGTCTGAAATCTGCCACGGTCCCTACCCGGTCAACTGGTTTAGCTCCAGCGTTGTTTACAGACTGCCGAATGGCCTGCAAACCCTCCTGAAACGAATCTGCTTGCTGCTGGATCAGCTCAGTATGCCTCTTCTGATTTTCCAGCATTCCACGTATTACTCCCAACATGGCGGCTTCGTCCACGCGCCTCTGATACGTCTTGAAATTCTTGTCTGCCATATTCCTGAAATCAAAACACCCAACATTAGCATGATGATAGATTCAATATATAGATCAAGGCTAGAACTCCAAGATACTTAAATAGAGTACCGCATTGTAACTATGCCGCGGTATCATAACCACAATTACATAACTCCATCCAAGTCGCCTAAGTCCTAGAGATAACAAGGAATCAGGTTTTCGAATCGATATGCAAAGGAAGTTTGCACAACGTAAAAGATATAATCAGGAAGAATGTGATTCAAGAATGGTAAAACGGTCAAGGTGGCAGGACATGTTTCCTAAACACGGGTATTCTGATTCGTGTATTGGGTACAATACCCAACTACAAAAGAATCAACCCAACTAACCTATGGCTCTGATACCAAAAGAACCATGTCACGCCCCACTTCCCAGAGTACGCAAGATTGGGCACGTGACATAGCCAACCATGCTACCTGTGGGTAGGAAGTATCCATCCACAGTCACATTACGGCTGTAGAGATATCAAGAACAAGATAAAACTATCTAACACATGTCCACAATCCAGAATAACAAGAGTCAATGATAAGTAAATGCGGAAGCAAATGATCCAATACAATAATAGAAAAGTATGTCCCATAATGCGGGCTCACATCTGGAAATAAAAATGCGGGAAATAAAACTAACCACTACAGAACTCACAAATCAGCCTGCTGGCTGAAGTACTCCTGCTCGGACAGCGACAGTGGTAAAGAATCTGGGCCATGCAAAACCCAGACGTCAGCGCGTCATGTCAACCAATAATATAATATGAACAGTGTAATAGGCCATGCAGAAATAAACATGAATACAGCAATAGTATGAAACAAGCAGTGCAAGGTAGTGTGCAGTGGGTAACTAAACTGTTCTATCGGGTTTTCTATTCTAAAGTCTTTGAAATCAATTCGAGTAATCCTCCATGTAACTCAAAGGATATGTCCCGTTACCCCCCGGGACCACGGATCAGGAATATGGGAACCAATAGTGGTTCTGTCCCGTTGCCCCCCGGGACCACGGATCAAGAAAATGTAAGAGTCACGAATGGCTCTGTCCCGTTACCCCCCGGGACCACGGATCAAGTAATACCCTTTTAAGTTACACTTTAGTTTACCCTTTTGATTTCCCCATACCCCCAAGTTATATGTGTCAGGTCAGGTATTCAGTAATCAAGAACTAATGCCAACACAGGATCAGGTAACAGCAGGTTTTGTCTGGATAGACAACAGGAATGGTCCATGAGGACAACATGTCAGGTTTGTTGGTATTAGGCACGAAATCAGGTAACAGGTCAGGTCAACAGTAAACAGTGCCATGTCAGGTGTAACAATATATATCATGGGTAACAGGTCAAGTCAAGATGTAACGATGTCGTGGGTGTGCTCACAACAGATATGTAATCGAACAGTGGATTAACAGCAGGAAATAAGCAATAAATTAAACACCAATAAGCAGTTCATTCAATCACAGGAGTGCATTAATATAGTGCAACTGTTTTATTATATTAACAGGTTTTGAGCACCCTTAGCGGTGCAACAGTTTTAAGGATGATGCAATACGGTTATATCAAGTCTTTAAATACGAACATCCGAATGTAATAGAACTACATAGGAGAGTACTATAATCTATTAAATGTAAAAAAAATGTGATTAACAGGTAAACTTGGTTCGTAGGTTAATAGTAGCAAATTGTAATTTCCATGTTAACTGTAAAATGATATATGTCATATTGCAACCCAATGAGGGAATAACCATACCGAGTTAAGTTTTGCAGTTTTAATGAGTCAAAACATATATAATTGTATAGTATAGCATGTAGCAAGTGATACTTGCCTCGACGGGTCGCGAACCGGGAAAAACGGACGTAACGTCGGCGGGGAAACACGCGACGGACGCACGGTTCACGGATTGAACCCAAACAACGAACAATGGGACCACGCGGATCGGGGTACCTCACTGGAACGTCGGATCAAGTCGTCGGTACGGCCGGATTCCGGCGAGATGCAAAACAGCGACAACAAGTTCAGAAATCCTATGTACAGTCAAGGATAAACCAGAGGGGGAAAAGGAAGGAAGAAGATGAAGGAATGCTTACTGGGATTGCAGAGGTTGTGACAGCGATGGGGTCAACGGCGATGGGGCGCCGGTGAGGATGCTGCAGGCGGTAGGCTAGGGCTGTGGATACTGGAGAAGGAAAGAAGGTGGAGAGGGAGAGGAAGTGGTCGGGTCTGGTGCGCAGGTGAAGAGAAGGTGGTCGGCGGTGGCGCAGGTGACTAGGGTTAGGCCGTAGGGTTTTCTCGTGAAGGGTTCTCGGAAAATCTGAGGAAGACGAGGAATGTGTAAATATATATAGGGGAGAGAGAGAGGGTTAGAGAGAGAGAGCTAGGGAAATTAGGGAGGGAGAGAGAGAGAGAGAGAGAGAGAGCGCAAAAGTGGAGGGGCCCACGGCTCGTGATTGGCTGATAAGGATTTTAAGTGGTTAAAAGAATTTTTTTAAAAGATTTAAGAATATTATGTTAACAGTAAGGGTATAAATATATATGAAATATTATAAGGTTTGAATATTTTATTAATTTGGGATTTTGGTGCTAAATGAAATATTTCCAAATCGCGCCCGGCTTGGGTCCAAAAATTCGAAATTCAAATAATAGGATTTTAAGCGGGTTCCAAATTTTAAAATGAAATGTTTTATGATTAAAAAGCATACCCCCAAGTCGGACACCTGCACGCGCGCGTAGTCGTCCAAACTCGCCCGTTTCACCGAACGGGATGAGAACTCGACGCACGGACGCTACCACGCGGCTAGGGGTGACGAGTAGGCCAAGATAGATATTTTTAATTTTGTTTTAGGTGCTAAAATTTGTTATATGCAGAAATGACTTAGCCAGTTAAAATTTTACAGTAAGACCCAAACAAGCAAGATAAATGAAATGCGTAATATCTAACACTCAACCAGTAACAGAAATAGTAGTATTGGGCTCGGGTGTTACAGCAACCCTGCTCGGCCCGTCCTTAGTAGGTCTCTTACGGCCCCTCCCGCGCTAAGGATCAAAAGCCCTCGCAAGAGGCAATCGGGTCCGTCCTTGCTCGGTTATCCCTGGCTGGTAGCTTCCTACCCCAACACACCAGGGATCAAAACCCCCGCCAAGAGGCACCGGGCAGCAACCCTGCCCGGCCCGTCCTTAAGGATCAAAAGCCCTAACAAGAGGCAACCGGGCCCGCCCTTGCTCGGTTATCCCTGGCTGGTAGCTCCCTACCCAACACACCAGGGATCAAAGCCCTCGCCAAGAGGCACCGGGCAACAACCCTGCTCGGCCCGTCCTTAGTAGGACTCTTACGGCCCCTCCCGCGCTAAGGATCAAAAGCCCTCGCAAGAGGCAACCGGGCCCGCCCTTGCTCGGTTATCCCTAGCTGGTAGTTTCCCATCCCGCAATGCTAGGGATCAAAGCCCTCGCCAAGAGGCAACTGAGCAGCTTAACTGCTCGATCCATCCTTAGCAGGCCTCTTAAGGCCCCTCCCGCGCCAAGGATCGAAGCCCTCATCAAGAGGAAGCCGAGCGGCTACACTGCTCGTCTATCCCCGGCTGGTAGTTTCCTACCCCATGACCCCGGGGATCGAAGCCCTCACCAAGAGGCAGCCCAGCGGCTACCCTGCTCGGCTATCCCCGGCTGGTAGTTCCCTACCTCGCAACGCCAAGGGATCAAAGCCCTCGCCAAGAGGCAACTGAGCAGCTTCACTGTTCGTTCCATCCTGAGCAAGCCTCTTACCTCCCGCGCTAAGGATCGAAGCCCTCATCAAGAGGCCGCCGAGCGGCTACCCTGCTCGACTATCCCGACCGGGCAGCCTCCTGCCCATCAGACGCTGAGGGCCCGAAGCCCTCTTCACGAGGCCGCCGAGTTTCTTCCTACTCGGCGCATCCCCAGCAGACAACCTCCTGCCCATCAGACGCCGAGGACCCGAAGCCCTCTTCGTGAGGCCGCCGAGTTTCTTCCTGCTCGGCGCATCCCCAGCGGG
This sequence comes from Agapanthus africanus, assembly GCA_030015575.1. NCBI lineage: Eukaryota > Viridiplantae > Streptophyta > Magnoliopsida > Asparagales > Amaryllidaceae > Agapanthus > Agapanthus africanus. The sequence continues at coordinate 10,613,046 of CM057337.1, forward strand.
CAGCCTCCTGTCCATCAGACGCTGAGGATCTGAATCCCTCTTCGCGAGGCCGCCGAGTTTCTTCCTGCTCGGCGCATCCCCAACGGGCAGCCTCCTGCCCATCAGACGCTGAGGACCCGAAGCCCTCTTCGCGAGGCCGTCGAGTTTCTTCCGGCTCGGCGCATCCCCAGCGGGCAGCCTCCTGCCTATCAGACGCTGAGGATCTGAAACCCTTTTCGCGAGGACGCCGAGTTTCATCCTGCTCGGCGCATCCCCAGCGGTTAGCTTCCTACCCTACAAAGACACGGATCCAAGACCCGCCGAATAAACCCATACTCAAGGTGCGATCAGCGCCTCAACTCCGGCAAAGGGAAGATACCGACCTTCCCACGCTCGTCCTTCATTCGACTTATACTCGATGTGCGACAACAAGAACGCCGTGTTGTCCCCGAACAATCCACCATAAGGAATTACCAGCGCCAAGTCGCACAGAGAGAACCAAGCAGTCCACTCTTGCCCCGACCCACAAAATAGATCGGAACGAGAATGGGGGGCTAATGATGATGCTCAATAACGGTAATTCCTTAGATCGTGACACGTGGAGGATGACGTGTCACATGCGTAAGCCAGTTAGACCCCTGAGGGACACGGAGGGGGAACCAGTGTGCTACAGTGGGGGCTTCCCTCAAACCCTGTCTCCGAGGTTGCACCCCACTCCTTGCTCCCGAGCACCTCAGCAGCCAAGCTAAGTGTCCCTTTTCTCTACTCCGAGATATCACAGGCCCGAGCCTCCTCGGCCCTCCCGGATCGTCTCCGGGCTACCGCAGAACCAAGATACCTCGGCTCTCCCGCTCATCCGCGAGCTCTCCCACCGAGGTCATCTTCCTCGGTCTCATCGACCGACCAACGGCACCGCTTACAGGCGCAACCGCCATCCCATGAATCTCGCCATGCGCGAGATATCCGCCGGCCATATCCCACGTTCCACGCCATCACGATCCCCCATTAACGAGCCTGTTTCGCCATTAATGGGGGATCACGCTTATCACATGGGCATGACGTCGGGAGCGTAACGGCCGGCGTGATTCTCGTGCCTGCCCTGCCTGCTGCCACCGCTATATAAACCCCTTCTTCAGACGGTTCAAGTAAGCAATTTTTACTCCACTAAGCCGTTACTCTACTCGGATTTCCTCTCTAACTTGATCGTCGGAGGGTCCTCGGTGGTACAACCACCCCGGGACTTCCTTGCAGGTAACTCGACGACAACCAACCTCAAACGCATTGAGATCCACACGCTTCAGGAGCCTGACTCTAGATCAAATATCAGCCATCCATCGCCGCCATCAGCAGATCAACGGAAGGCAACACCTTGGCGCGATCCAGATCGCATCACCTGTTTTTGGCAAGTTTTTCCTTTTTGCTAATTTTAAATGTAGCAATATTTCTTGATTTTAGTTGAGCAAGAGCAGATTTGGAAAAAAAAATCTTAATATTTCTCATGTTGTTCATGAAAAGGATTTGGAAAATCCTTACGGATAGCTTGCTCATTCTACAGAGTGAGTGCAACGGAGTTTTTCCATTAATTATTCTTGGGTTTTATAATTCATAGTATTTGATAGGAATTTAGAAAAATATTTTTAAAGGAGAAATAATAATATTTTGTATCAAAATAGTTACTAAAAATGTCTTATATCTTTTTTTCAAATATGGTAAAACGATAATGTTTGAAATAACAATAGTTGTTTTACATTTATTTATAAAAACTGCAATTGCTTTAAAGCTTATGCTAGAATTCCACGACTTAAATAACCATCGCTATTTAAAAATTTACTATGTAATGAATTCGTTGAAAAATATTTTTTTTTACCTAAAACATTGACATGGTTTATTATTTGCATTGATTTATAACTACTGCATAACATAAACTTGACGTTCGATTTTGTAAATTATAAATTGAAACACCAAAACACGGTGTTTATTTAGATATGATGATCATTCTTGATATCTACTCAAAAGTCACTAGGTATATGGTATTTATATTAAAAATTAGCTTTTATACAGTCATGAAATATTAAACGGAGATCTAAATTGTCATGTGATATTTCTTATAAAAAAGAAATCAAATACTATCTTGCTATTCAACTAAAGAGGCAGAGTATTTAGAAAATTATTAAAATTATATTCAATAATTAGATTATTTATTATGCATAATATAAATCATGTAATTATCTTTTTTTAATAAATTACGTTCAATAATTATAGTTCCATATCACAACTAATAATGTATTACGTGCTTATAATTCATACAGAACTAAAATTAAATGCTGACACTATTTATTTTTGTAAGAACTATAATGTTTATGTCGAAATATCACAATCTATATTAAAAAAAATCCAATTAATGATGATTATTTTGAACCAGAAAAAGATAGTTAAGCACTTTCTTTTATCATGCGTTGCTAATATTTCAAATTGTAAGGACTTTATGTACCGTGAGAATTCATCTATGAATATATTCGATCGTCTTTGATTCTCACGCGTTACTCATGGGGTCAAAGTCTAGTTTTGTTTAATAGATGTGAATGATATGTACCATATTTAACGGCCATGCGTGTTGCACCATTTAGAATATGATCCAATCCATGTTGTGGATTCATACAAGACAGGTATAAAAATTAAAACTTAAACTGTAACGACCTCAATATTACTATACATTTGTGTTTTTTTTCTTTAGTAAAATATTGTATTTATTTATTCTTAGTATTTTCTGTATATTTTGTTTTCTATTAAATATATTATTTTATTATTCCATCTATTTTTCCCAAACCTATTTCTTTAAACTAAATTGTTCTCCGCCGAACACAGAGACGAGACCGCGTAGGTTCGTCTTGCCTGAATTTCGAGGGCAAATGCTATTTGATGATATCCGTCCAACACTCCGAAGATACCAAGTTGATTTATGACACCGTGTATCGAAGTTTTAGACGGATACGGCCATTGTAGCAGACTTCATCAGATTCCCCCTCGTTGAGGGTTTTTTTTATTGTGGGGACGCTCTTTCCTGCAGGCGCAAGCCCCTGCAGTTAATTACGCTACCGTATCGCGGTAACCACTTTCTCCTTCTCCAGATGGTCACTTCGTGTCGTGGGTGTTTGTTTTGTTTTTGGTTGCCCGTAGATTGTATACGGAGACTAATTTATGTTGTCGCCCGTAGGGCGTGGATTAGTCCAAATCCGTATTTTCTTAGATTTGGGTTTGGGGTTGGGTTTAAGGATGCATTAGTCTCATTTGAGACTAAGATCAACTTAAACGTTTGTTAAGAATACGTTAGTATAATCTTAGACTAAAATCAACTTAACGATTTGTTAAGGATACGTTAGTCTAATTTTAGACTAAGATTAACTTAACAGGATCATTTAGATCCAACAAAAGAGCATTTGGGCTCTATTGTTTAGTTTAGGGATATTGCGGTCGATAATTAGTTTAAAGATATTATGGTCCGAGGTTAAGGACATCATAGTCCATGGGTTTAAGGACCCCACAGTCCGAGGTTAAGGACATCATAGTCCATGGGTTTAAGTGTAAGTTCACGGTAGCGCCCCGGCCATCTAACAGACGCCAATATGCGGAACAAAAACTTTTACGACTGGCGCTATCGCGTACTATAACCCGGATCTGCCATTAAAGCTAAACTAACATATTGAAAAGAGGGTAAAATTGTTATACCGAACGATCCGAGTCCTTCGGTCTTTAACCATCATCCCACGCTTTGTTGCGGCGGCTTCGATCTTCTGAAACTCCAGTCTCGTCGTCCAGGTGGCACCACGTCGACGGATCTTTAAACGGGCTCCCGCCTCTGAACCGAGGCAACTCGATCGTCATGTTTGCTAAAAGAGACGACCAAGATTGATGTAGAGAATGAGTAGAACACTTTGTCTCGTTACGTTCAAGGCTATGGACGAACGGTTATGGAAGTTGCCAATTGGAATCGGGTAAATGGAAATTGAACTATATGAAATTTCCATACACTAAACTATCATGATATTTTGCAAAAATGAATGAATCAAATCCCCTTAGCTTCCCACAAGGGGCCGGCCACAATATGAAGAGGGGAGGAGGGTGAGTGTAGGAGCTAGGAGGGTGATCATAAGCTTTGATCTTATCATATCATAACATCAAAGCATGACTCACTAATGACACCAAGTATGAACACAATAAATGCACCATCAAAGCACCATTAATGAACAAATGAGTCACAAGCCTAATCACCACTTCTAGAACCTTCTAGAAGCATGACTCACCCTCAAGACGAAAAGACAAATCCGTATTTAACCGAATGTTAAATACGGCTGATAGAAAACTGGAAACTGGCAACTTCCAAAAGTGATCCTGAAACGAATTTCAGGATAACCCCGTAACAGTATAAACATACCCGCATTTGTATTATGACCGAATACAAATGCAACTGAGATAAAGATATTATATCTACACAGTATAATACTGGGATCCGGCTTAAACCAAAGCCTACCAGTATTATCTGCCCGAAAAATGACACGTGCGAAAACGCACGTGCATTTTCCGAACCCTGCCATAAAACCATACGGCATCTACAATGTTTCGCCCGAACTTGGGAAAGTGTCTGTGGGGGACTCTAATGACTCATCAATACACTGGCACTGGATATAACCACTAGCACGTCAGAGGTACAAGCTGTACGTAACGTTTTGCCTATGTATTGATTGGAAGGGAAGCTGACGAGCGAACTCATCTATAAACCCTACTGAGCCTGACAGTGACAATATACGTACAGTTTGGTCCATTCGTCTATGAGTATCGCATATTAGGCCTAGGGGGTCGGTAAACGTCAGACCCCCAATAGCTGCATAAGTCGTGTCAGAGAGCAGCCCAGAACACCCTGAGATACTACTGGAATACCTTCCAGTAAATCTCGATTACCCTGGCCAGGGATTTCGTGTAATGGCTCTCCTGAACACAATGCGATCTCACCCCCAATACCGGGAGAGACGAATCCCCGAAGATCTGCTCACTGCCTCTATGTGGCTCGGGACTGTACCCAAAATATACCTGTTTGCACGACTCCTTTGACCCGTGGTAGGGTATAAATCAAAGCACAGTGGGAACTCACACGAGACAAATGACGACCTCAGGTCGATGAACTAACCTGTACACATGTCACCAGGGAACTGCTATCTGACGATATGTATAATACCAACTAGCATGTTCCCGACGAGTCCTATCCGGTGTACTCATAACCCAATGAGCACTTGTATACATCTTAGGTGAATCAACTAACACCAATGGCTTGTGAGACCGGCCACCGCCCCTCGTCGGGGTCTCGAATATATACACTAGTCTACTCCGGAGTATCGATGCCCTGTCTCGAAACTCCCACGACTAGGGACAGTTTAAGGATGTGCTTATAGACCCCAGCTCCCACATATATGATCGCCATCATACTGCTGGTAGTCAAGCATGAATCCTATGGGCTCTATCAACATTTACATGATGATAAAGACAAACCAGATAGCATACTATCATCTTGAGTAAGACTGTTCTATCGGTATAGGTCCTCCCTCAATCATTGCAATCACGTACCTACGATCCAATAATTGACTTAGAGGGCACTATATCCAACAATCTCCCACTTGCACTTAAGGCTATTATTACGATGTCGCGTACTCACAGCTGGTGTGACACCGAACATCCAACTCCTCTACTAATCAGTTTCACAAAGCTCGTGTGCAAAACTATTGTGTTCGAGAAATAGCCTCGGTGAGTGGATCCGTCTCGATGTTTCTTTCTATGTCTCTCTTAATCTCAAATTCGCGGAGAAAGCCATCTCCCAAATTTAGTAATACCTGTCTTAGAATATGTCTGGATATCTGATGGTACCTAGTTCATAAATGAACTCCAAATCCAAAACTTCTTAGACTGTATCGATTACTGAAACTAATCAGTGTTCAGCACTATGCCTCCCACAGTATCCTCTTGGACCACCTGTCCATAATACTGTCCCTCGTCTGAGGGAAAACCATAACTCAGACAATTACCATGTCATCCAGGTCACCTGTGAAACCTGGAATGATAACCGTCTCCCGAAGGAGGCTGCCGTCATCTAATCCATAGAACATGTACTTATGTTCTATAACTGCTTCCGTATGTTTCTTCAGGATTGGATTAATATAAACTTATCGTATCTAGTGCAATAACGACATCTAGTGTGGTACTTGACATCTCACGATTGACTCAATTGCCTAAGCAAGTGATCTGCCAATCATGCATGCCTTTAGTCTGTAAGACACCTTTAGAGAGGGTGACTCCATCACCTGCAGGTACACCGCCATGCCAGTGGTCAACTATTCTAAAATTCTATTAGAATAATGTCAAAGTACCCATATTGGGAAACTACCCAAATCTAGATCTAAAACCATAGATCTAGTAACCAGAATGTCAGATATTATATCCATATCCTTTGTGGAGAAACAACCGTGTGACGACCAAAGTACAACCGATCGCAGTATAGGAATTTTACTTCCTACTCTGTGTATGTCATCCAAATACCAGGACATTACACCCTACTACCTTCTTAACAGATCCATCCTCTATTCTGATGAAGTCAAACCCATGACTGTCACATCAAAATTAGATGATCTATCTCCGCTATTATTGCTCAAGTCTATAAATAGACATAAGCTACTTGCCCACTATGCTTCCGCTGCTCCCACTGACTACGACAACCCTCTGGCAGAATAATATATATACGTACACTTCTAAAACTAGTTTAGAACGACGCTATACTTATCCTCCTGCCGGGTCTTATAGTCTGGAACAACAGTAGTGTCAAGTCTGGGTAAACAAGAACCTCCATGTCACCGTCCTTGAGGCTACCGGAGTATCTCTCGGGTGTCTGAGGTTACCTACCATATCCGCGGAATGGCTATTGGAATGTCAAACCTGATTGAATATATAGGTCCTATTAAATTTTCCGTAATCGTTTGCAGTTCTGGAATCACTACCAGTTCTACCATACTCCCACTACTGTTTTATGAAAAAATCCATTTTACCAAAACTGTGGCGAGTCAAGAACAATATCACTATTGATCTTTCAGATGGTAGAAAATCAACCATCGTCAAAGCTAGGATCAACCCACAACTGCCATTACAGAAACGTGCCTTGAGTTATCCAGTATCTGGTTTTAAGCATAAGCTGGACAACTCCCCTTACCTTAACATTGTTAAGATATGAACCATTCTATATAAAATATAGAAAATTTGACACTTATTTAATTGGAACCAAATTCAAATGATGCAGCTGTCTCCAGTGCATATCAACTTAATGGAGAGAGGCTAATCAGCATTACTCAACTTAGGAATCCATCCAATTATGAGTAACCTGAAAGAGAAACAAGTTTCTCAAAACCATTACTATCAACTGAATACCAATCACAAGAATCTACATTTTCGATTTATTTGAAGAATCCTGATACTTGCGACACCTGGTTCTCTACTTTATTCCTATACCCACAACTTCTCAAAATTTAGACATTGTATTTCTACGAAACACTTGTTTAAAAACTTAGAGAATTCACAAGTAAATAGAATATAGTACGAGGACTAACCCTTTTGTCCTGACGGACACTGGACAACATACAATACTTTGTATAAGTCCGCTGAGTTTAATAACTCAAAACCTGTGCGTCGTAAGTTGAAAACTGTCCCCAGGCGATTTCCTCAAATATCACCAATTACAACGAATTCCGATATAATGAGGATGCTTATCTAATTCCCAATAACTTACTCCCACTCATTATCTGTAAAAATATACAGATGTGAGAATCATACCTGGTAAATACATACCCTGGAGTAAGTATCCAATCGGGAAATCAGTTTTCTATTAACAATGCACAGTGAATATGAAACATAAACATGTTTCGTAGGGGTATCCTGGTATTCCTAGTAATGCCTCTTCCATAATTCAAATCATGACTTTAACCGTATATTTCCCTGCCATCTTTCCAATTCCCTTTATTTGTCTTTAGTCGTTACCTTCTGTACACTATCATTAGGCTAAATGGTTTCCTTCCTTCCCTACCGTTCAGCACCAGCCTATGGTTTGGAAGAAGAATATCCAGTAAGCATAATAGGTGTACTCTCCTAATCCAAGGAGTACTCGCAACTTGAGAGAAGGTGATGATAAAAGACAACTGAATAATACCTTATTCCTATTTCTCCTGAACCATAATCCATCCTCGAAAAAATATCCTTCGAGTTCGTATATAACCATACGATGGATTTATCCAATGGAATTGGATGTTCGTAGTGATACGGGTTGTTCTGGAGAAATGAAAGGTGAAGTAGGAGTGGCGATGAAATGCGTGGTTTGGTCGTGAATGTAAGTAGTCGCAATTTACTTTGCCCTCTTTCTAATTCCTTTATCTTGTCTTTACATATTATCTTCTGCACACCCTACTTAGGCTAATTAGTTTTCTTCATTCCCTACCTTTCGGCACCTGCCTATGGTTTGGAAGAAGAATATCCAGTAAGCATAATAGGTGTACTCTCCTAAACTAAGGAGCTCTCGCAACCTGAGAGAAGGTGATAATAGAAGACAACTGAATAAATCAATTCTATTTCTCCTGAACCTGGATCCATCCTCGAAGAAATCCCTCCAAGTTCGTATATAACCATACGATGGATCTATCCAATGGAAGTGGATGTCCGTAGTAATACGGGTTGTTCTGAGAAATACAAAGGGTAAAAGCGCTATCTGTTCAGTGGCGCACACGTGGGGAGCACGTGGTGCGCTTGGCGCCAGTCAAAGAGCGCAGAAGCGCATCTGATTAATTTTATGATCTGAGAAATAAATTCTTGTTTAGAAGAGACTTTGTCTCAAGATTCTAATAACAAAGTTCTTATTTAGTAGGAGATATTTCAATCTCTTATTTTAGTGAAAAGTTTTGCCTTTATGGATCTGTGATCCTAAGAGAATTGAATTATTCTCCCCCCTCTTATAATGAGATACTATGATCTCTTTTTGTAAAAGATATTTGTCTTATAGATCTATGATCCGTGAGAAAAATTATGTTCTTCTTCTTATTTTATAATGAGATCCTTTGATCTCTTTGTGAAAGACCTTGGTCTTGCAGATCTATGATCTTAAAGAAAGAAGTGAATTCTTCTTTTTATATGAGACGATTTCGTTTTTCTGTTCTTTTTTTTACCTTGAAGAAAAGTTGTTCTTCTACCGAGAGCTTGGCTCTTTTTCTGAGATTTCTCAAAGTTTATAGGGGTTTCCTCTATATGTTTTTCTATATGTTTTTCTATCCCTGAGACTTGAAGTCTTGGGGCCTTTATGTAGGGCGAGTTGATTTGTTCAATCGGTTAAGAAGATCTTTTCTCCAATTGATTTGGGGATTTTCCCATCGTTGGATCTTTGATCCAAGGGCTTCTGATTTACAGAAGGCAATTTTCTTGTTTTTAACAGGATTGGGAAATCTTTTCCCATACAGAATTTATTCTGTATTTTAGTGATTTTCAATCACCATTGGATCATTGATCCAACGGTGCTCTGATTTACAGAGCACAATCTTTTTGTTTGGAAAGATTTTGAGAAATCTGTCCTTAACAGAATTTTATTCTGATCAATTGATGATTTTTAATCATGTTCGTTGGATCTTTGATCCAACAGTTGGGAACGTTTAGTTACATCGCTAGCGCTCCCGTGCCTTGCACGTGGTGCGCTGCTTAGAGTGCAGCGCACTTAGCGCCAGCGCTCCCGTGCCTTGCACGCAATGCGCTGCTTAGAGTGCAGCGCTCTTAGCGCCAGCGCTCATGTACTTTGCATGTAAGCGTTGCCTCAGAGTCTTTGACTCACTCAGCGCTGGCGCTGCTATTAAGCTTTGCTTCATTTCAAAATTTGAAATTTTGAATAGAGCTTTGCTCTGATTAGGGGAAACAAATGCCCCCCCACCGTTGCGCTTACGTGGCCCACACGTGAGTGCAGCGGTGGCAGCATATCTGCCATTGGATCAACTCAGAAATTGAAACGGCTCTCAGCGCCTATAAATAGGACCCTTAGCCCTTGAGACGATTTCTGTTCATCTTCTTTCTTGTTTTCTGAGAATCAATTTCTCCTTTAGAGCACAGCTCTCTGTTTCTGAGAATCTCTCTTAAAGACAGAACTGTCAAATTTTTAGGTAAAAATTAAATCTTTTAAAGGATTATTTAAGAATCTAGGGTTTAACCCATTAACAGAGCTTTGCTCTTCATAGATCTTCGATCTAAAAAAACCCTTTTTTAGGGTTTTATTAACAGAGTTTTGCTCTCTTGAAATCATAGATCTAAAGAGATCTTTCTTAGGATTTCTTAACCCATTAACAGAGCTTTGCTCTTCTTTTCAAATCATATAGATTTGTTAATCTTTCATAAAGAACTCTTAAGAGTTTGTTCATGGATCTTGAAGATCATGGAATTTTAATTCATCAAAACTTTACTTTAAGTTTTCTGATGGGTTATTCCATCATTCTTACAGAGCAAGGCTCTTGAAGAATTTTCTTTGGGGAATTTTTTTATTCCTTCATAATTGCCTTTGACAGGTGTCATTCCTGTCTGCAGAGCATTGCTCTCGAGGAGTTTAACTCCTTGAACCGAGGAACCTTTTCATTAAATGCGAAATCCTTTTTAGGATTCCTTCCTTAATTGCACAGAATTAATTTCATTGAGTGATTTAATTAGTACTTATTTCCTCGTCGGGGATATCATGAGTTGTTTAAATCTTGTGTCTGTTTTTAATAAGGATTTTCTTAATCAATCTGTCTACTAACTCCCGCCGATTTTCTTTTTCAGACGTTATGGACGCTCATATGTATGATCTCACCGAAATTATTTCTTACGGAGATATTCGCGCAGTCGGCCGTTCTCAAAACCAGGAATTCACAAACACCTAGTATGCTGAAATTATGGGTCGCTTTGATGCATACAATGGTTGCCTGCTTCCTCATCGTTCCTCTCTTGAAACTTATTGTGAGAGCGATCTGGGGGGCACTTCCTCTATTCTATGCTGACATGCCGTTTAAGGCATTGGACGACGCCGAAGATAAGGTGCACTCGGTGTATTTGATGGGCTTAATCTCAAAGAAAAGGTGAGACAACCTTGTTGATATTCTGCATCAAGCTTTCCAGCAGACGGCGATACTCGCTGCCTATCGAAGGGTGGAGGACATCGGTGGGAATCTTGATGCTTGTGATCGTGAAAGGATGCACAAAAAGATAGTCCAAGAGGCCCGAAATTTTTTGGATGGCCTCACTTTTGAATTTCTCAATCCATATCCTAGATTTGATGTCTTATTTGTAAAACACTTTAATGGCGTTTTTGTGTACTATTTTCATCATTGTAGGAATTTTCTGAAGTATGAATGGTAAGATTTTCCATTTCCATGTGTTTATTTTATGCATTAAACCTTTTCGCACATGCATGAATGGGTACGCTTTGAACGTTTAACTGAATGTGAATCAAATGTTCTCCTTACTATCGCTTTCTTCTCTTTGTTGTGTCATTGCCATGTGATTTTAGCAAGTGTAGCCTGTAGATAGTAAGTGACGGTCCATCTTAGACTCTTTGCAGGGTAACGATGGCTTAGAAAATAGGTTCAGGTCTGCTGCTTAAGACTTTTCAATTTTATGAGCCATGAGGGTCTCATAAAGAATTTCCTCCCTACAGATCGAGAGGATCCCGTAGGTGTGTTTTCTCCTTAAGAACCGTGAGGATTCTTAAGCGTGTTTTCCCCTGAGAGTCGTAAGGATCTCCCGAGAGAATTTTCTTCCTTCCAAGTCGAGAGGACTTGTAAGTGGTTGTTTCCTTTCTTAACGGAGAGCGTGGCCTGTAGAAAATCTACTTTGACCTCTCTGCGAGGCAATGGTGGCTTAGGAGACAGGGTTAGGATCTGCCACCTAAGACTTTTCAACTTTATGAGCCGTAAGGGTCTCATAAAGATTTTTCTTCTTACGAGTCGAGAGGATCCCGTAGGTGTATTTTCTCCTTAGGAATCGTGAGGATTCCTAAGTGCGTTTTCTCTTGAGAGCCGTAAGAATCTTACAAGAGAATTTTCTCCTTACAAGTCGAGAGGACTCGTAAGTGATTGATGAGTTGACCTGCTCCCGAGTCAAAGCATTGCTTTGACGGGGAGTTCGAGGGTTTACTCTGGCTGTTTCCTACGGAGTCGGGATTGACTTTGGCCGTGTTTTACGGGGCCACGGGTTGACTTTATCCGCATTTCACGGATTCGGGGGTTGACTTTATCCGCATTTCACAGAGTCGGGGGTTGACTTTATCCGCATTTCATGGAGTCAGGGGTTGCTCTTGATATTTCCCATGGGGTTAGGACTGACATTAGCCGCGTTTTATGGGACCAGGAGGTGCTTTGGACGTTTCCCACGAGATCAGAATTGACATTAGCCGTGTTCTACGGGACCAGGATTTGCTCTGGGCATTTCCCATGGGGTCAGGATTGACATTAGCCGTGTTCTACGGGACCAGGATTTGCTCTGGGCATTTCCCACGGGGTCAGGATTGACATTAGCCGTGTTCTACGGGACCAGGATTTGCTCTGGGTGTTTCCCACGGGGTCAGAATTGACATTAGCCGTGTTCTACGGGACCAGGAGGTGCTCTGGGCGCTTCCCACGGGATCAGGATTGACATTAGCCTGTTCTTCGAGACCAGGATTTGCTCTGAGCGTTTCCCACGGGGTCAGGATTGACATTAGTCGTGTTCTACGGGACCAGGATTTGCTCTGGGCGTTTCCCACGGGGTCAGGATTAACATTAGCCATGTTCTACGGGACAAGGATTTTCTCTGGGCGTTTCCCACGGGGTCAGGATTGACATTAGCCGTGTTCTTCGGGACCAGGATTTGCTCTGGGCGCTTCCCACGGGGTCAGGATTGACATTAGCCGTGTTTTACGGGACCAGGAGGTGCTCTCTCGGTTGTCTGTGAACCGTCGAGCTTTGGAACAGGGACTTTGCCATGGCTCCAAGGTTGATTGTCGTGTCTGAATCCTGCTAGAGTGAGGAGGAACGCTGTTGGTGATCTCTAGGCTGTCTGTGAACCGTCGAGATTTGGAATAGAGACTTTGCCATGGTTCCAAGGTTGATTGTCGCGTCTGAATCCTGTTGGAATGAGGAGGAACGCTGTTGGTGATCTCTAGACTGTCTGTGAACCATCGAGACTTGGCTCTCTTTCTAATGAAGCCTGGTGGGAAGGTATGGGTCTCTTTTTGTTTGTGCCCCTGGAATGTATACAGGGATCGATGTGATCTCACCTGTAGGGCTAAAAGTTTTATTTTATATATTTTTTCTTTCCCCGATGCTCTATCATTTCAGCTTTTATATCGCGAAAGTCGCGATTGCCCAATCATTTCGGCTATTTTTCGAGGTGCCCAATCATTTCGGCTATTTGTTTTATTTACTCGCTGCTTTTTATTGCGAGTTGCCCAACCATTTCGGATATTTTGTATGCATATATTTTTACATGCTGATTTTGTTGCAAGTTGCCCCATCATTTCGGCTATTTCGTATGCATTTGTGGCTCGCTGACTTTTTGCTGCGAGTTATAGAATTTGATACCGATTTAGGCATCAGTATCGCTACAACTGGGATATTGTCAGGAGCGATCATCATTTGCCTCTGTCGATGTCGAACAAAGGTGTCTTAGCGAACATGGTTAGGATCCCGTCGACTAAGGTTTTTTGACTTTACGAGCCGTAAGGGTCTCGTAAAGGTATTTTCTCCCTACGAGTCGTTGTCACGCCCCGCTTCCCAGAATGTGCTAAGATCGGCACGTGACAGAGCCAACCATGCTACCTGTGGTTTGGAAACATCCCTCCACAGTCGCATTACGGCTGTCTATAAGATATCAAGAACAGTAGAAATAAAATAAACTATCTAGTACATGTCCATATGCCAGAATAAACGAGTCAAGAAATAATATGCGGAAGCAATAAATCCAAAGAGCAAAACATCTGGAAAGTAAAACATAACTAAACTGGATACTAACTGGATCATCACTGCTCGGCCTAACGGCGGAAGTACTCCTGATCAGCCTGCGACAAAGGTAGAGGATCTGAGCCATGCAAAACCCAGACGTCAGTGCGTCATAATATCAACAATAATATAATCAGGAGGTAACAAGTCATGCAGGCATGAGTATAAACAGTAATAAAAGTATAACAGTAACATAAATATGGAACAGTGAAGGGTAAAAGCACATGTGACGTGCAGTGAGTAATTTAAACTGTGCTATAGGGTTATCTATTCTAAAGTTATTCGAAATCAATTAATGTAATCCTCATCGTAACCCATCGGTCTATGCCCCGTTCATTCCCCACGGGACCACGGTAACAATATATAATAGACTGTGGGTCTATGTCCCGTTCATACCCCACGGGACCACGGTAACACGATGTAATAGCCCTTTGAGTTACGTTCAGCTACATTCTTGATTTCCCCATACCCCAAGTTATGTGTTCAAGTCAGGTATTGAATAATCTGGAGCTAATGCCGACACAGGATCAAGCAGATACATGTTTGTCTGTATAGACAACAGGATATGTCCGGTCCGTAGGGACAACAGGTCAAGATTGTCGGCATTAGTAACAAGATCAGGTATCAAGTCAAGCAGTAGTACATCAGGTCATGTCAGGTAGTGCACAGGTATCAAGTGGATATTCAAAATCAACTGTAGTAAGTATGGGTTGCACAAAATCAAGTATGGAGTACTAATATAACAATAAAATGAAATAATGTGACACGGTATGCAAATAGATATAAAATCAATGATATGGATGCACAATTATCAATTAGGGTTACATTTATAGTTCCAATACTAATTAGGATGCACTTTATTAAACATGGGGTGTTAATATAACAGTATTATGTATTAATGTGATCTATAGATGCAGTTATATATATTTAAATGAGATGGATGCAAACGGGTATCCGAAAACAGTAGAACTGTACAATGGTAATGTGGGATGTACAACTAAACAATATGAGATGTAAATATTCCATTGGATGCAGTATATGGTAGTATAGTATGTAACAAGATAGGTTTGCATGCGCTAGATGTAAAGTAACACGTACGGATGCAGACGGATGTCGAAAAACTGTAAAAGTAAACATGGGGTGCATAATTTGAAATACCAGTATTATATTTATTAAAATAGATGTATATAAAGTAATGTAGCATGTAGCAAGATAAACTTGCCTAGACGGATCAAGAAACGGATGTGTACGGTACGTCCGACGTCGGAAAAATGTCGCGACGCACGCACGGCACACGGAACGGGTCCAAGTAACGCACGAGGGTGATCACGCGGGTAAGGTACATTGCCTGGATCATCGGCGTCGAGCCGATCTCCGGCGAATGGACTGTGGTTGCAGAGAGGAGGAGATGGTGTCAACGGTGGTGAACGGAACTCCGGTGAAGAGGGTTGGTTGTTAGGGTTTCGGTTAGGGTTTGGGGTTGGTTTTGTGTTCTGGGTTTCTTGATGCAGAGTGTGTGCAGGGGTCTGGTGAAGGAGAAGAGAACATAGGAGAGGGAGAGAAGAGGTGGAAGAAGGAGATGGTGACGAGATGAGGTGGTCGGCGGCGACGAGGTGGTGGTGCTGTGTTTAAAGGGTTCTCGGGGTTTCTTTGGGTGCAGGGGTATGTGCAGGGTGCTTGGGAGAACGAAGGAGGATGGTGGAGGAGGAAAAGATGAGGAGCTTAGTGAGGCAGAGGGAGTCCAGAGTTAGGGTTTGAGAGATGGGAGTTGTGGTGATGATGGATGAAGGAGCTCGGGGTTATAAAGGAGGATGAAGACGAGATATGGGGGAATTAGTTGAGGGAGGTGAGCGTAGCGCTCAGGGGGTGACGAGATCGCTGATAACCGCGAGAGGAGAGAGAAAGAAGCGCGAGAAGAGAGAGATAGAGAGTAAGGGAGAGGAGAGAGAGGAGGAGAAGAAAGAAAATTGACAGTCAGTGGGGGAGAGAGAGTGTGACTGCGAGTGAGAGAGAGAAGGAAAGAGAGAGAGTGTCTATTATAATTGTTTTGATTTTAATTTGAAAAATATATTTTCAGTTAAGGAATTTTAACTGTTAACAAAATTTAAATATTAAATAATTTGAATGTGGCGGGATACAAAAATATTCCAAAACACGCCCAGGTCGGGTCTAAAATTTCAAATTTAAATTATGAAAAATATATGAGACGTCCAAATTTCAAAATGAATGCTCAGGTAACGAAAATGCATACCTCCAAGAACAGATGCACGTATGTGCACGTAGCCATCTAAACACATCCGTTTCACTGAACGAGACGAGAACAAGATACGCGGATGTTACCACGGGGTTAGGGGTATCATGCAGGCCATGTTATGTAATTTTAAATTATTTTACTTGACTTAAAATGTTATATGGTAAAAGATGCAATGCTAGATAAAATGCCAGTATACAGTATTCATGAAAATGCACATGTCTATGTAACAAGTCAGGATAATTCATAAATATGAATCAAACAAGTTTCAAGCAAGCGGGTCGGGTCGAATGCAATATAAAATGTAAAATACCATTCGCACCCAAAACACGATAAATCAAGAAAATACCACAAATAAAGAAATACGGGAACTGGAATTGGTATAAATGAAATAGGGTGTTACATTATACCCAACTACAAAAAGAATTTCGTCCTCGAAATTCCAAGAACAAGGAAAGATAAACAATCAAGAAACTACAAGAATAGGTGTGGAAACTTCTGTCGAATCTCGTCTTCTCATTCCCAAGTCGATTCTCTGTGCGAATGATTACCCCAAGAAACAAGTACGATAAGGATAACCTTGTTCTTAAGGACCTTTTATCTTCGATCAACGATCGACATCGGTCGTTCCTCAAAGGTTAAATCTTCTCGTACAGTCAACTCCGAATGATCCAGCACGTGTGTTTCATGTCGAACATATTTACGAAGTTGAGATACATGAAATACGTCATGAACATTCGCCAAAGATTGTGGTAAAGCCAATCGATAAGCCACTTCTCCAACACGCTCCAAAATCTCGAAAGGCCCTACGAATCGAGGACTAAGCTTGTCTCGACTCCCAAAACGAATCACTCCTCTAGTCGGTGATATCTTCAAGAATACCAGATCACCAATAGCGAACTTTAGAGGTCTTCTCGATGTGTCGGCCCAACTCTTCTGCTGATCTTGTGCTGCCTTCATATCAATCCGGATAGTATTAACTTTCTCAACTATTTACACGATCAAATCCGGTCCCAACAATCTTCGCTCTCCAACATCATCCCAACAAACGGGTGAGCGACACTTGCGACTATACAACGCTTCGAATGGAGCCATTTGAATAGTCGCCTGAAAGCTGTTGTTGTAAGAAAACTCCACCAAGTGTAGATGATCCTCCACGAACCCTTGAAGTCTAACATGCAAGCTCTCAACATGTCTTCAAGAGTTTGGATCGTTCTCTCTTACTGGTCATCTGTCTGAGGATGATAAGCCGTGCTAAATTTCAATCGAGTCCCCAAACTTTCCTGTAAGCTCCTCTAGAAGTGCGACAAAAATCGGGTATCACGATTAGAAACGATGCTCACAGGTACTCCATGCAATCTCACAATTTCCTGCATGTACCGTTCTGCCAAAATATCCATTGATTGACCAACTCGAAATGGTATGAAATGAGCTGTCTTGGTCAAACGATCAATAATCACCCAAACTACATTGTTGCCCTTTGGACTCCGCGGTAAAGCTGTCACAAAATCCATGGTTATATGTTCCCACTTCCATTGAGGAATCGGAAGTGGTTGCAATAAACTAGCAACCCTTCGATATTCAGCCTTAACTTGCTGACACACCAAGCACTTCGCTACAAAACGGGCAATTTCCCTTTTCTTGCCTTCCCACCAGAAATGCTGTCGTAGATCACGGTACATCTTCGTGCCACCAGGGTGTACGGAATACGCGGAACTGTGCGCCTCCTTCATAACTTCTTCGTGAATATCTTCTTTTGGCACACACAAACGGCTACCATATCGCAACGAACCATCTTCATGAATCAACAAGTCCGTTCGAAGTCCTGCTTCAACCTGTTCTCGAAACTTCTGCAATCTTGGGTCCTGTGATTGCGCTGCTTTAATATTCTCGATCAACGACGATTGTACTTGCAGCTGCATCAACTATCTAGAAGAATGCGGTAGCACGATCTCCAACTTGAATCTCTGAAAGTCTTCGATAAGTTCCTTCTGTGCAGTCAGCATCCGAATTGCTGGCAACCGACTAAGTGCATCCGTCACTACATTAACTTTCCCCGGATGGTACTTAAGATCAAGATCGTAGTCAGCCATCAGCTCCAACCATCTACGCTGCCTCATGTTAAGCTCTTTCTGTGTGAACACGTACTTTAGGCTTTTGTGATCGGTGAATACTTCGACCCTTTCGCCCAATAAGTAGTGTCTCCAAATCTTCAAAGTGAAAATCACCGCTGCAAGTTCCAAATCATGAGTTGGGTAATTCTTCTCATGGGTCTTCAACTGTCTCAGCGCGTAAGCTATAACCTTCCCATGCTGCATCAAAACACATCCCAAACCTTGCGTCGCTGTGAATCACCAATCCTCCGGAACTGTCTGGTACGGTCAAAATAGAAGCGGTTATCTTTGCTTCAATGCCTCAAAAGCTGACGCACATCATCCGTCCATACGAACGGTACTTCCTTTCGCGTAAGCTTGGTTAAAGGCTCAGCCAAACGAGCAAAATTCTCCACAAACCTTCTGTAGTATCCGGCAAGTCCAAGGAAGTTTATGATCTCAGCTACGTTCTTCGGAATCTGCCAATCTTGAACTGCTGCAATCTTCTCAGGATCAACGGCGATTCCACTTCCAGATACGACATGCCCCAAGAACTTAACCTCTTCAAGCCAAAACTCGCACTTGCTCATCTTTGCATATAATCTTTCTTGCCTCAATGCCTGCAGTGCGATCTTCAAGTGTTCTGCATGCTCTTCAATGCTCCTTGAATAAACCAAAATATCATCGATGAATACCATGATAAACTGGTCTAAGAACGGTGAGAAGATTCGGTTCATCAAGTCCATAAATATCGCCGGTGCATTCGTGACTCCGAATGGCATCACTAAATATTCGTAATATCCATACCGAGTTCGGAACACAGTCTTGCAAATATCCTCTGATTTAACTCGAACTTGATGATATCCGGATCGCAAATCCAGCTTCGAGAATACCCTCGCGCCATTAAGTTGCTTGAACAATTCGCCAATGCGAGGGATCGGGTACTTGTTCTTAATAGTCACCCGGTTTAATTCTCGATAGTCGATGCACATTCTCCGTATGCCATCTTTCTTCTTTACTAGAAGAACTGGAGCTCCCTAAGGTGAATTGTTGCTGCGAATCCAACACTTCTCAAGTAATTCAGTAACCTGCTTCTTGACTTCTTCCAACTCCACTGGTGCCATTGGATAGTACGCCTTTGAGATTGGCGCTGCACCAGGAACAAGATCGATCGCGAACTCTACATCTCGTTTCGGAGGTAAACCCGAGATGTCCTCGAACACGTCCATGAAATCTTGAACTACAACTGGCGCTTTCTCCTTATCAACTTCCATCGACGAAAGAACATTGTTTGTCGGCCTAGCCCTAAACTCGACTGGCCTGACAGAACTGCTTCTTCCAGCAAAGACAAACTCCGGATGTCCGGGAATCTGGAAAATCATTTTCTTTGCCCTATAATCAATATGAGCGTGGAAAGTGCCGAGAAATTCCATTCCCAAGACAACTTCATAACTGCCGGTATCGATCACCAAGAAATCTGCAAATAACTCCCGTCCACAAACAACAACTGAACAATCCTTGCATTCTCTACTAGCTATAATCTTCCCATTTCCAGTGTGTATGTCCCAACAACTAGACAGGGTAGTGCAAGAAATTGAGTGTGTAGCAATAAACTTGGACGACATAAAACAATGGGATGCACCAGAATCGAATAATGCTAATGCGGGAAAATCGTGAACAAGTAGGATACCTGAAACAACTTCTTTTGAAGCCTTGGCCTCTTCAGCCATCAGGGTAAAGGCTCGAGCTTGATTGGGTCCTTGAGTCAACTGCTTCTGTCCCTGATACTGTTTCTGCGGTGGCCTCTGAACATCATCCTTCAAACGAAGCTTTGACGGGCAAACACTGATAGTATGATCAGCTGATCCGCAAACCAAACAAAGTCCAAGCCTCTTTCGACAATCTTTCCAGAAATGACCCGATCGTTGGTAGTAGTCGCAAAATGTTCTTCCTTTCTGCTCGGTTGCGACGGGCTTCTTCATCGGTACTACGCCATGTCGATTCACCGGAATACCTCTGCGTATAGGCGCTCGGATCAGCGCAAACGCCGGCTTCTACACTGCAACTGCCTGTTGCTGCGTATTCCCAGTCTTCACTGATAAGCTCTGCTGTTCTCTGGCCGCTTTAAGCACTTGCGAGAAAGTGGTCAAACCCAGAGATATGATGTGCCTCTGGATGTCCACATCTAAACTGCGCATGAATCTCCTTGCCCTATCAGCATCGTTGGCAACCAAAGGTCCAGCGAATCTACTGAGCCGTGTCCACTCAGCCGCATGTACATCCACGGGTATGCCGTTCTGCTTCAAACTGATAAACTTTTCTTCCATTTCCTCCCGTGCGGTCTGCGGGAAGAACTTCTCCAAGAAACTCTTCGAAAAATCTGCCCAACTGATCGGTTTAGGCAAGCGGGTCTCTTCCACAAGCCACCATTCACGGGCATAGTCTACCAATTGGATGCGTACTACATCCACTCTTTTGTCCTCTGGAATCTGTGCCGCAATGAGCAAATTCTTCCTATCAACCAGCCACTGCTCCGCTGGCAACGGCTCCTCCAGACCAGTAAAGACGGACGGACCAAGTCTCCTAAAGTCCACCACGGTACCCACACGCTCAACTGGTTTGGCCACAACATTGTTTACGGACTGCTGGACGGTCTGCAAACCTTCCTGAAAAGCTTCGGCCTGCCGCTGGTTCAGCTCGGTCTGCCGTTTTTGGTTCTCCAGCATCCCACGAATTACTCCAAGCAAAGCGGCGTCATCAACACGCCTTTGGTATGCTCGGAGATTTCTGTCTGCCATGTTCTTGAAACCAAAACATTGAAAAGGATTAGTATGATAACAAGATTCAAACTTTTAATGAATAATGACCATAGATCAAGGATATGAATCAAGACTAGAACTCCAAGTTACTTAAATAGAGTACCGCATTGTAACCATGCCGCGGTACATAGTTACAATCACATAACTCCACTCAAGTCGCCCAAATCCTAGAGATAAACAATAGGGAAACAAAAGTTTCAAGTCGAGATGCAAAGAGATTTGCATACCGTCAAGGTAAGGATCAGGAGGAAGTTAAGATTCAAGAATGGCAAGATGGTAAAGTGGCAGAACATGTTCCTGATCACGAGTATTCTGATTCGTGTATTGGATCCAATACCCAACTACAAAAAGAATTAAACTCGACTAATCCTAAATCCTATGGCTCTGATACCAAACAAACCCTGTCACGCCCCGCTTCCCAGAGTGTGCTAAGATCGGCACGTGACAGAGCCAACCATGCTACCTGTGGTTAGGAAACATCCCTCCACAGTCACATTACGGCTGTCTATAAGATATCAAGAACAGTAGAAATAAAATAAACTATCTAGTACATGTCCATATACTAGAATAAACGAGTCAAGAAATAATATGCGGAAGTAATAAATCCAAAGAGCAAAACATCGGGAAAGTAAAACATAACTAAACTGGATACTAACTGGATCATCACTGCTCGGCCTAACGGCGGAAGTACTCCTGAACAGCCTGCGACAAAGGTAGAAGATCTGGGCCATGTAAAACCCAGACGTCAGTGCGTCATAATATCAACAATAATATAATCAGGAGGTAACAAGTCATGAAGGCATGAGTATAAATAGTAATAAAAGTATAACGGTAACATAAATATGGAACAGTGAAGGGTAAAAGTACATGTGACGTGCAGTGAGTAATCTAAACTGTGCTATAGGGTTATCTACTCTAAAGTTATTCAAATCAATTAATGTAATTCTCATCGTAACCCATCGGTCTATGCCCCGTTCATTCCCCACGGGACCAGGTAACAAGATATAATAGACTGTGAGTCTATGTCCCGTTCATACCCCACGGGACCACGGTAACATGATGTAATAGCCCTTTGAGTTACGTTCAGCTACATTCTTGATTTCCCCATACCCCAAGTTATGTGTTCAAGTCAGGTATTGAATAATCTGGAGCTAATGCCGACACAGGATCAAGCAGATACAGGTTTGTCTGTATAGACAACAGGATATGTCCGGTCCGTAGGGACAACAGGTCAAGATTGTCGGCATTAGTAACAAGATCAGGTATCAAGTCAAGCAGTAATACATCATGTCATGTCAAGAAGTGCACAGGTATCAAGTGGATATTCAAAATCAACTGTAGTAAGTATGGGTTGCACAAAATCAAGTATGGAGTACTAATATAACAATAAAATGAAATAATATGACACGGTATGCAAATAGATATAAAATCAATGATATGGATGCATAATTATCAATTAGGGTTACATTTATAGTTTCAATACTAATTAGGATGCACTTTATTAAACATGGGGTGTTAATATAACAGTATTATGTATTAATGTGATCTATAGATGCAGTTATATATATTTAAATGAGATGGATGCAAACGGGTATCCGAAAATAGTAGAACTGTACAATGGTAATGTGGGATGTACAACTAAGCAATATGAGATATAAATATTCCATTGGATGCAGTATATGGTAGTATAGTATGTGACAAGATAGGTTTGCATGTGCTAGATGTAAAGTAACACGTACGGATGCAGACGGATGTCGAAAAACTGTAAAAGTAAACATGGGGTGCATAATTTGAAATACCAGTATTATATTTATTAAAATAGATGTATATAAAGTAATGTAGCATGTAGCAAGATAAACTTGCCTAGACGGATCAAGAAACGGATGTGTACGGTACGTCCGACGTCGGAAAAATGTCGCGACGCACGCACGGCACACGGAACGGGTCCAAGTAACGCACGAGGGTGATCACGCGGGTAAGGTACGTTGTCTGGATTGTCGGCGTCGATCCCGGGTCCGGCGAATGGACTGTGGTTGCAGAGAGGAGGTGATGATGTCAACAGCGGTGAACGGAGCTCCGGTGAAGAGGGTTGGTTGTTAGGGTTTCGGTTAGGGTTTGGGGTTGGTTTTGTGTTCTGGGTTTCTTGATGCAGAGTATATGCAGGGGTCTGGTGAAGGAGAAGAGAACGGAGGAGAGGGAGAGAAGAGGTGGAAGAAGGAGATGGTGACGAGATTAGGTGGTCGGCGGCGACGAGGTGGTGGTGCTGGGTTTAAAGGGTTCTCGGGGTTTCTTTAGGTGCAGGGGTATGTGCAGGGTGCTTGGGAGAACGAAGGAGGATGGTGGAGGAGGAAGAGATGAGGAGCTTGGTGAGGCAGAGGGAGTCTGGGGTTAGGGTTTGAGAGATGGGAGTTGTGGTGATGATGGGTGAAGGAGCTCGGGGTTATAAAGGAGGGTGAAGATGAGATATGGGGGAATTAGTTGAGGGAGGTGAGCGTAGCGCTCAGGGGGTGACGAGATCGCTGATAACCGCGAGAGGAAAGAGAAAGAAGCGCGAGAGGAAAGAGATAGAGAGTAAGCGAGAGGGGAGAGAGAGAGGAGGAGAAAGAAAATTGACAGTTAGTGGGGGGGGAGAATGACTGCGAGTGAGAGAGAGAAGGAAAGAGAGAGCGAGTGTCTGTTATAATTGTTTTGATTTTAATTTGAAAAATATATTTTCAGTTAAGGAATTTTAACTGTTAACGAAATTTAAATATTAAATAATTTGAATTTTGGCGGGATACAAAAATATTCTAAAACACGTCCAGGTCGGGTCTAAAATTTCAAATTTAAAATATGAAAAATATATGTGACGTCCAAATTTCAAAATGAATGCTCAGGTAACGAAAATGCATACCCCCAAGAACGGATGCACATACGAGCGCGTAGCCATCCAAACACATCCATTTCACTGAACGAGACGAGAACAAGATGCGCGGATGCTACCACGGGGTTAGGGGTATCATGCAGGCCATGTTATGTAATTTTAAATTATTTTATATGACTTAAAATGTTATATGGTAAAAGATGCAATACCAGATAAAATGCCAGTATGCAGTATTCATGAAAATGCACGTGTCTATGTAACAAGTCAGGATAATTCATAAATATGAATCAAACAAGCTTCAAGCAAGCGGGTCGGGTCGAATGCAATATAAAATGTAAAATACCATTCGCACCCAAAACACGATAAATCAAGAAAATACCATAAATAAGGAAATACGGGAACTGGAATTGGTATAAATGAACTAGGGTGTTACATCTCGTAGGTGCGTTTTCTCCTTAGAAATCGTGGGGATTCCTAAGCGTGTGTTCTCTTATAAGTCGTAAGGATTTTACAATAGCGTTTTCTCCTTATAAGTCGAGAGGACTTACAAGGGCTGTCCACTGTGTAAACATATCCCTAGTCGCGAGTGAGACTTTGTTAGGGAGAAGTTTATTCATGCCCGTGGATTGTATACAAGGGTCGAGACGCTTGTAGGGAAAAATCAAGGTGTATGACTGCTTAAGAACAGGTTCAGATCCCTGTAGCTTAAGGCTTTTGAATCTTATGAGCCGTGAGTGTCTCATAAGAGGGTTCTCCTAACGAGTCGTGAGGATCTCGTAAGTGTAATTTCTCTTTAGGAATCATGGGATCCCTAAGTGTGTCTCTCCTTTGTGAGTCGTAAAGATCTCACGCATGTGGCTTCTCCTTATAGGGTCGAGAGAACCTTACAGGTGTCTTTTAACGAGATTCTGCCCTTTCGGGTTTTCACAAAACTCGCCGGCAATCTTGCTGTTTTTACTCACGGAGCCCTTTCGGGTTTTCATCCGTGCCCATCTCGCTTATGAACATACCGTTTTATTCAGCCTTAGGATGCTGCGGTCCATAGTAGTTTATAGACGTCTTGGTGAACAGCCAGTTTTAGGACATAGTGGTCCATCGTTAGTTTAAGGACGTTTCGGTCCGTTTGCCGGCTACTACTTATAGAGTTTGGGCTTAGGAAGATAGCGAGCGGACATAGGCGTCGTCATATATCGTTGACCTAGGCCGTGACTCGTCAGGCGTAGTATTTTTTCAGGAAGCGACCGTTTAATGGCCTATAAGGTCTTTCACCATGCATGTCTATGAGTAGATAGGCTCCACCCTGGTAAACTTTGTTTATGATGTATGGGCCTTCATAGTTCGGTTCGAATTTCCTCCGTTTGGCACGATTGGGGATCATAGGTCTTTTGACCATTAGCACGAGTTCGCCTTGGCAGAATGTTCTCGGCCTAGTCAATCTTTCATATGAGCGCGTCATCTTTGCTTTATAAGCTTCCAGATTTTGTTGCGCCATGAGCCAGGTTTCATCAAGGGCGTCGAGCTCCTCAAGCAGAAGGTGGGCATTTTCTTCGTCTGTTAGTCCGTAGTGAACCGCCTGTTTACCCCAATCAGAGCAAAGCTCCGTTCAAATTCCAAGGCAGAAGATGAAGCAACGCTTCATCTTCCCCCAATCAGAGCAAAGCTCTATTTTGAAAATTTAAACTTTAATAAATGAAGCAACGCTTCAGATTCTTTGCGCTGCGCGCGCAACGCGCCACGTGTCAGGCGCAGATGCATCAGCGCAGCGTCCAAGAAGGCGTGCCCAATTAGAGCAAAGCTCTATTTAAAGCAAAATTAAAGGAAGCAACGCTTCAGTTGCGCAAGCACTGCGCTGCGCGACACGTGTCAGCGCAGATGCGCTAGCGCAGTCGCGCTGTGCTGTGCGCTGCATGACACGTGTCACGCGCTGGGGCATTTGCGCCAAACAGAATTAAGATTTTAATGAAATCTTTCTGCTCTTGTTAAAACAAGAAGATTTTCTTCTGTAAAACAGAAGCCCTTGGATCAAAGATCCAACGGTGGGGAAAATTCCCCAAATCACTCAGAGAAAGATCTCTTTACCAAATTTAACTAATTTATGGGCACTATAAAAAGGACCCTAGACCTCAATTCAAAGGCATCAACATTTGGTGAGAAATCAAAATTTTCAAATAGAGAGAAATCTGAAGAAATCTCAAGAGGAAAAAAGGTAAAAACCTTTAAAAGAGAAGAATTTCTTCTAATAGATCATTGATCTAAGAACAAGATCAATAAAAAACAAATAAAAACAGTGCTTTGCAGTTTTTATGAACCTTTGGTTCTCTGAGATAAGAAAAACAAGAGAAACTTGTTTCCTTTGATCTAAATTAGATCAAGAAAGCAAACAGTGCTTTGCACTTCTGTTATGAACCTTTGGTCCTTGAATCTAAAAGATTCTCAAATTTATAGTGCCTTGCACTTGCAAACTACGCTGTTGCGCTCTTGGGAGAGCGCCACGTGTCAGCATCTGAACTACTTGCGCTATGCGCTTTAAGATAGAGCTTTGCTCTCTGTAATTGGCGCAACTCACCAGAGTGCGCCACGTGTCAGCAGCGCAAGCGCAGCGCACTAGCGCAGCGCACCGCGCTTGCATGACACATGTCGTCACCACAAGCGCTTGCGCTCTTTGATTGGCGCAAAGCACCTAAGAATACAATGTATTTCTTTTGCTAAAGGGCCAGGCCTAAGTCAAAAAGACCTAACAGGCAAAAATAAATTGCAAAGCAATAAAAAGGGGAGAGCCCAAGTAAAATTGATGCTCTGCAGCATTTATAAATGGGCAGAGCCCAAAACAAATTGATGCTCTGCATCCTTTATGGGTAGAGCCCAAATAAAAATAAAAAGAAATGCAATGCAAAAGCAAATAAAATGTTGAATATTTTCAACTGGACTTAGCCCAATCATGGCCGTAAGTCCTCAAATTAAATTGACTGAGCAAAATTGCTCTCCTAAATCAATTTACATCC
Source organism: Agapanthus africanus (assembly GCA_030015575.1). Taxonomy (NCBI): domain Eukaryota; kingdom Viridiplantae; phylum Streptophyta; class Magnoliopsida; order Asparagales; family Amaryllidaceae; genus Agapanthus; species Agapanthus africanus. The sequence goes on from CM057337.1 coordinate 10,640,113, forward strand.
GGTTCGAGGGTACATCTCCGAACTCCTCTGACACCTATCGTTGTAATTCCTTAACGACGTTAGAGAGGTGACGGGTCCCAACGACCACACATTAATATTGGACCGAAACGTCCCTAAACTAATATCGGACCGAAACGTTCTTAAACTAATGATTGGACCGAAACGTCCCTAAACTAATATCGGACCGAAACGTCCTTAAAGTAATGATTGGACCGAGACGTCATTAAACTAATATCGGACCGAAACGTCCTTAAACTAATAATGGACCACCACGTCCCTAAACTGGCGACGGACCGAAACGTCCTTAAACTAATTATGGACCACCATGTCCCTAAACTGGCGATGGACCACCACGTCCCTAAACTGGAACATGGACCGAAACGTCCCTAAACTAATATCGGACCGAAACGTCCTTAAACTAATGATTGGACCGAGAGGTTATATTTTAGATGCATATTTAAATCAGTTTGAATTTACATCTTGTGAAACTTGCCAGTCATGTCACAAAGATAAGATGACCATAGCTCTGTTTATTGGAAACAGAGAAAGAGTTAGTAAACTCTTGGGACCGATACATGATGATGTATGTAAGGTCTCCTGTCTACACATGCCAGGACAGGTTCTTTGTACTTCATTACGTTCTCTGATGATCTCTCAAGATTCAGACATATGTTCCTGTTGAAACATAGGCCCGAAGCTTTTGAGATATTCACAGAATATAAGCTAGAAGTAGGGAACCAATACGGGTATAAGTATTATGTCTTTTGATGTGATCAGGGAGGAGAATAGTTGTACATAGAATTCCTGGATTGTTCTAAAGGAGAATGAGATTCTCTCTCCGTATTACTCCTCTGAATACACCACAGCACAACGGTGTATCAGGGCGGAGCAATCGCACAATATTAGATATGGTGTGCTCTATGATGAGTATTACTGAGTTACCTATTTCCTTTTGGGGTTGTGCACTTGAGAAGCTGCATACCTATTGAATAGGGTTCGATTCAAATCAGTGCCTACCACTCCATATAAAATATGGTATGGGAAGAGCCTATCTCTTAAGTAAGTTAAGATTTGGGATTGTCCAGCCTGTGTCAAAAGCAAAATCCGGACAAGATCGAGGCAAGGTCAGTTCTGTAGAACTGGAAAGGTTCCATCTATACAAACTGCAGCTGATGATTTGACAGAACCAAAGGATTCAATAATCTCCGACGAACCTTAGCCTCTCCGCCGATCTGGTAGGGTTCCTCACCTGCCTGAGAGATACTTCGGTTTCTCGATGACAGTGGGAGCGAGGACTGCATCATGACATGATGACCCAACTAGATTCGAGCAGGTCATCAAGAGTAGGGACTCTGTAAGAATGGCTGGATGCTTAGCGATCTGAGATGGAATCCATGTACACCAGCAAAGTATGGACTTTAGCTGCTATATCTGAAGGGTTAAATCCCCATCAGGAGCAAGTATATCTTGAGAAGATTACTTGGTGTAGATGGAAAAGTTGAGACTTTCAAAGCTAGACTTGTTAAAGTTTTTCGTCATCGACCAGGCGTGGATAATGATGAAACCTTTTCAGGGACTATGCTTAAGTCCATTCAGATCCTACTTGCCATTGCTACATACCATGGCTACGATATCTGGTGGTTGGGTGCCATGACTACTTTTCTAAGTAATGATTTAGAAGAGAACGTCTATAAGAACACAGCCAGAGGGCTTCGTAAACAGTGGGAGCAGCAGAAACGTGTGCAAGTTGCTTTACAGAATAAAGCAGGCATCGCGGAGTTGGAACGTCTGTTTTGATGTGATAGTCAAAGTGTTTGACTTCATCAAAATGGTAGACGAACCTTGTATATAAAAAAAGGTAGTAGAGAGTAAGGTGGTCATCCTCGTATTGTACGTAGACAACATACTCTTGATAGGAAAAGAGTTTCCTATGCTACGCACGGTCAATCTCCTCTTATCACATGGATTCTTCATATAGGATCAAAGTGATGCCTCCTAAATCCTGGGTTTTGGATCTATGAGATAGATCTAGATGGATGTTAGGATTCTCACTAGTTGTAGTAAGATGGTATCAATCGATCCTGTGGAGAATCACTGGAAAGGTTCCAGGGTGATAAGGATGACTGAATGTCAGTCGCAGGCATTGTCTTTACCCTCAGTGGAGGAACGGTATGTTGGAAGAGTTCCAAGTTAGATACCGTGGCAAACTAGACGATAAAGGCTGGTAACATCGCTATTAAAGATACTACCAAAGAGGAAGTTTGGGTGTATATTGGTTCATGAGATGAACTGGGTTCCTATCGTTGTATGACAATGAAAGTGTGGCTTTGGCCCAGGAACCCTGGTCCCATCAGTGACCCAGACATATTCTGAGGCAGCATCACCTGATCATGGAGATAGTTGATCTCCAGGGTGATCGAGATTAGGAGAGTAGACTCAGAGGATAACACGGCGGATCCACTCACAAAAGCTTTTTCCCAGAGAAAGACTTATATGGGATGGTTGAGTATGTGATACTGCAACCACTGCTACAGATGGCCCTAGTGCAAGTGGGAGATTGTTAGTTATATGTATGCCCTAGAGGCCATTACTGTACATTGGATGTATATTGTAGTGGATGCTGGGTCATATATAGGTAGGACTTTCTTGCTCGACATGATAGTACGCTATCTGGTTCTCTTTATCTTAACATGTATACTTTCTGTCTCTCTGTTACATGTTGATAAAGTCCTTAGGATGTGTACTTGACTTCCAGGACTATGATGCAGATCATACTAGTGGGGCCTGGGTAGTCCATGAGTACATCCTTCAATGTTCCTAGTCGGGGGAATATCGAGACGGAGCATCGATATTCCAGAGTAGACTAGCGTATATCTTCTCGACCCATGTGATGGGCGATGGATGATCCCATACCCATTGGTGTTTGACATCAGAGATGGTATGCGGGTGCTCAGTGGAGACTGGATACACTGAACGGACTCGCCGAGAACTTCCAGATGGTATTATACCTCACGTCAGATGGCAGTTCTCTGGTGACACTGGTACAGCTTAGTCTGTTGACCCGAGATCGTCATAGAGTCTTGTGTGTCTCCCACTGTGCTTTGATTTCCACCCTACCACGGCTCTACTGAGTCGTGCAAACAGGTGGTTTTTAGGTACAGTCCCGATTCACATGGAGGCAATGAGGGATAGGAGGGGATTCGTCTCTCCCGGTATTGGGGGTTGTGTTGCGCTATGCACGACTGGCCATAATAGGAAATCCCTGGCCAGGGTTGCAGTGATATACTAGTAAGAGTTATCAGTAGTTTCACGATTGTTATAGACCTCACGTTTGCATGACTTATCGAGCTACTGGGGTCTGACGTTTACCACCCCTAGGCGAGATATGCGACATATCAGACGAACAGACCGGACTGTACGGTAAGTGTTACTGGTTGGATTCACAGGAGTGTGAGCGGGCTTGCTCGTCGATCTTCTGATCGCTCAATACCCGGGTGGCCGTTACGTTTAGCAGACCGCTTGCGGCTTGTGGGTGTTTGATATGATCATCACCTGCTGCCGGCGTATTGACGAGTCTTTAAAGTCCTACACAGAGGTTTCCTAGCTCAAGCGAAACAAAATAGGAGCGCATATGAGATATGTGCGGGACCGAGAATAATGCGTGTATGTGATACCGTATTCTATTCTCGTGATGAATGTATCGATTGGTTGTATGCGATATAATCTAGTTATCGAATCGAGGATTGATTCGATAAGCCGATACATTGGATATTAGTCGGTCACATGCGATATGACCGGATCGTTAAATCAAGTGTTGATTTAATGTATAATTATATATTTGATATATTACTTTACATTAACTAGTATTTGTTCACTTAAAATGGATTTTCTCACTTGATGTGCACATTGTATATGTGATATATTTTTTGTGCAATTGATTGTATCATGTTTGATGATACATGAATGTTAGGGTGTATGTTTAGATTAAACCATGGTTATGTAATGGTTAGGGTTTTGATTTTATTTACTTATTCATTTATTTATTTATTTATTCATTTTTGAAAGATAAAGAGAAATGGTGGCTTGATTTGTTTTCTAGTTGAAGCTTCATGAAGCTTTGAATAAGTCCACCATTTTTGTTTCATACTTAACCCTAACCATTCAACCTAACCTTAGTTAATTCTCTACACCTAACTATGGTTGAGATTATGATAAGTATCATTTTGTTTTCTATTTTAAATATACTTATCGTATTCTTTCTTCTTCTTCTTCTTCAACAAAGAAGAAAGCTTGCAACCTTTAATGACAACTTGCGAAAAAGAGTGAGAAATCCAATTCTAAAGTGAACCCACTTCCTATTTCTTCATCCTCTACCACTTTCCAAGTAGTATAGGGTGTTTTCTTCACAAGTTTCATGACTTGGTGAAGTTGGAGTTTGATCTTGAGTTGCCTCGACGTAGATCATCTTCGGCATCGAAGTCGACGACCTAGCCCGATCTTTTCTCCGATGAAACCACCGCGAGAGTCTAGGATTCCGATGGGTACAGTGGAGGGACGTCATCACGGAGCTAGAGAGGTGGAGGACCGGATCTACAAAGGTTGTAGCCCCTTTCCTTTAAGTTAAATTTGTTTACTTGCATTGCATCGCCTATACATCTAGTTAACGATCCGTATTAGGGTTTGTAGGCACATGAAAAAATTTGAATTGGCCATGTTTGATCACTTGTAGAATCTCATGGGTGTGCCTAGGAACCCTACAGTGGTATCAGAGCCTAGCTAGAGCCTTAGGCGATGCGTAGACGGAGTTAGAAGTCCGATCGAACCGAAACCCTAATTCAAAATTGCTCTCTGTACATTTTTTGAAATCGGGGATTTTTGAAAATTAAAAATATGCAAAAAAATCAGCAGGAGTTTCTAAGAATTACTGTGGAGCACGTGCTTCTGATTCGATCAAAGCGCGGCGGAACCGCGGCATTAGCATGGCTAATGCGGCGGTTCCGCGGCCATTTTGTCTCTTCTTCCATTTATTTTTCCACAGTAATTCCTATATTGTGGTGCTATATTTTCTGGGAATTTTTAAATCTTACTCAAGAGTTGAGTTTTCTGGTTTGTATTGGGAGTTCGGAGATTCGATCGGACTGTCTAATTTTGTCTGTGTTTTTTCCGGGTAATTTTAGAATATGTTAAAAAGTTCGACCGGATATAAATACCCACTTTTTCCCCTGCCGGAAAATTTCCAATTGTTGGACTTTTCCGTAGTTTAATGACGTTCTAAGTAGTACAAGTAACGCGATGGTCCCTCTAGAAGACAACAAACCTTAACTTGATTATGTGACCGTCTTGAACTGCCCTTTGAACCTTAGGGTTTGGGGCAGTACGGTGTGCCACATGTGAGGCGTTGGCTTGACCCTTCTACGGCTGGACCGTTGGTACTGAGGCATGAAGTGAATGTCTTTGAACCTATTTCATGTGTTGAGCTGTTTCGGGAAAACTTGGGTGTTCGATTGTTCGATCGGAAAGTTTAACATTTTCTATCTTATCCGGAATGTGATACAATAACTGGAATTCATAAATAGTTATGAGATAACTAATATGAATGTTATAAACATAGCAGTTTAGTCTCACTTGATCGGTTGCCACGGAATTTTGATGTGATCAAAAGTCCGTCGCAATCACGTAGCGTACGCGGATACTCGCCGGGTAAACTTAATAGACAGCCTCACTCCATAGCCCCGACCAAGTGACTGTAGGAGAACCCCGTCGCCGAAAGCATCCGTTCGGGTGCTCGCGGCAGCGGTGTTCCGCCTTGGTGCACTTTGTCGACGGCGTCGGGGGTGCGGCCGCCTACTGAAGTTTGCGACGAGCATTCGATCAGGATGTCGGGAATTTTGTTGAATTGCCCGACTTTATATTGAAAAGTGTTTTCGATTTTGAGACTAAAATGCGGGATTTATAATTGTTAGGCATGCGATGTCTAAGTATTTCATTTGATTAGGCATGCGATGTCTAAAGAGGTTGCGGATTCCAACTGTTGTAGTTTTACACTTTCTTTTCTGTGACCGTAAGTGTAATATGTGATATCGCCGGTTTCGTTGCTATATGTCAACGACAATTGGGATGCGCATATTTACTTACGTTGATGACATGTGATGTTATGTGTTGCTGGATATGTTATATTGGATCGTCGTGTTTGAATAGCCGGGTTTTTTTTATGTGAGACGAGTGTTTTTTCATTTTCATTCATGTAAAAACTTGTATGTAATATTCTTTTATTGGGGCACTTCCAGGTTGCGGAAGATGTCACCATTTGTATATTATTTACTTTTCCGCATTAGGATAGACCCAAGGAGGGGAGCACAAGTAACCGGGTTCTAGGGTCCAGTAGGAGACCATCTCGAGGAGTCGAGTCCGGGTCTCCTAACCCTAGAATTGGTAGGGTTGCTTGCCGCTCTCGTAGGGGTCTAGGGGTGTGGGATTGACTATTCATCATGACCGTGGAATCCGTGTTTTATACTGGCTCGTATTAAAAAACACGGACGTCCTAATATATCCAATATTTCATATGATATTTTCTACTGCGTTATCTGTGATGTGATCATGTGATTTGTTCAGATAGATATTATATATAGTATATATGATATATTATATAGACGTTGCTTATGTTTTACACCCGCGCTAGCCCTGCCTCGCTCTGGCGTTAGTTACCTAACCTAACGGTGCAGACGGGACATCGAGGCGAATGCGGATGGCATAAGCGTACGTTATATTTATTTGTGATGTTTAGGTGGACTTAAATGATGGGATATTCATTAATGAGATTAATGAAAGAAAATAAACCTAATTGATGTTGTGGAATCGAATTTCAAAATAAAAACAGGTAGCTACAGTTCTTGCTTTGCATCGCGGTGTTCCTTGTAGAACATCCTGCACTTTATTCGATAAGGAAAGGACCGAGATCCCTTCACCGGGAGTGACTCCTTTAGCAATAACTGGCAGATGCTATAACACTCGGTTTGTCTTTTGATTGCTTCTATAGTTTCTGCTTTGCACAGTGATATATATGATATATCCCGCACCTCATTCGACGAGGAAAGGGACGACGATCCCTTCACCGGGAGTGACCCCTTTAGCAAAACTAGAAAAGCCTCAAAAACATTCCATTTAAAAACATTTGATTCCGCAACGAGATCAAGTTCAAAGCGTTAAAGGTTTTCATAAAAACCATTCGCAACCCTCTGTCATTTTAGGAAGTAGAGTACTTAGTATTCGTGCTGTGTTTGTTGACCTTAGTTAAGGCACAGTGTACGGTAGCTAAGTGATGTCTTCCTACACCGCATATGATGCGATTAGTTAGGACAGTCGCGTGACTTTGTTGACCTTAGTTAAGGGTCATGTGGGTGGGTCTAATTAATCACGAAATGACGGATAGAACTTGACTAGTGCTTATGATTTGTTGACCATAGTTAAGGTCATAAGCGCTAGGGGTAAAAATCTTTATCGGGAGTTTCAAGTGTTGAAATTTGCAATGAGATTGCATACCTTCTATGTGATAGTTGGATCCCGATACCCACTGCGAGTAATTGTTACTCCAGGGAGAGTTTTGCACTTTACAATTAGCCGATCAAGTAGGTGTCTAGAAAGGTGTCAACGAGGTTACGCCTCTGGGAAAACGAGGTTTATTGTAATTACGTCCGTGCGAAAGCACGGGGAACCTCCCTCAAAGTACCGACACTGGCCTGGTTGAAAGATTGGCGAACTTGTAGAGTGTAATTAATCCCGGCTAGTCTTTCCTTTTAAGGTTTGAAGGAAGATTTGATAAAAACAGTGGGAGCCATCCTGATTAGATAAAATAAATAACCAATCTAATCTTGCAAGAGCGCACGCAGAGTGTTTTCTTCTCTCTCTCTCCAGGTAGTGACCATATCATGCCCTAATTAAGATAATAATATGGATGTATTGACCGAACCCGCTTGTTATACTGAGCTGGGGAACGTTGGTCCCGCTCCAACTTATAATTGTTATAAGACAGAGAAGGAAATAGGGGAAAACCAGAATTCCTATGCCGCCCAAACGAAGAAAGTGCATATGATGCATCTCCTTCGGGTGTGTTCATTATACAGAACTGTTTCTCAGTATCCTCTGCATCCTGGGTATCTGATACCGGATCAGGATCCCAGATATGTAATCTGTTACATAGGGCAACAGAAAGGCAGAGAACTGAGAACGGGTGATAAGTTTCATGAGACAGAGAACGGGGCAAGTGTTGCAGCCAAGTCTGTTGGTCACCGTCACCCTGTATGACCAGTACATTGATTCTGAACGAATGTTATTAGATACCGAACCTGATATACAAAATCATATCAGTCTCTTTATTAGTAAAGAAAGGATATAATTTTGTATTGATGGATAATATTTTGAACATTTCCTATATCAAAAGTTGATCGGTTCAGGCACGTTATCTAAAAGCATTGACATTCTAAATCAAACTACAGTTCCTAGTATACAGAACACACAAAAGAGGAAGAGTTCAGAAATGAACGAATCCTTCTTGAGGCATTGTAGACTAGGTCATATCAATGCGACCCGACTGGCTGAAGTTACATTTTATATGCATATTTAAATCAGTTTGAATTTACATCTTGTGAAACTTGCCAGTCATGTCACAAAGATAAGATGACCATAGCTCTGTTTATTGGAAACAGAGAAAGAGTTAGTAAACTCTTGGGACTGATACATGATGATGTATGTAAGGTCTCCTGTCTACACATGCCAGGACAGGTTCTTTGTACTTCATTACGTTCTCTGATGATCTCTCAAGATTCAGACATATGTTCCTGTTGAAACATAGGCCCAAAGCTTTTGAGATATTCACAGAATATAAGCTAGAAGTAGGGAACCAATACGGGTATAAGTATTATGTCCTTTGATATGATCAGGGAGGAAAATACTTATGCATAGAATTCCTGGATTGTTCTAAAGGAGAATGAGATTCTCTCTCCGTATTACTCCTCTGAATACACCACAGTACAACGGTGTATCAGGGCGGAGCAATCGCACAATATTAGATATGGTTGTCTATGATGAGTATTACTGAGTTACCTATTTCCTTTTTGGGTTGTGCACTTGAGAAGCTGCATACCTATTGAATAGGGTTCGATTCAAATCAGTGCCTACCACTCCATATAAGATATGGTATGGGAAGAGCCTATCTCTTAAGTAAGTTAAGATTTGGGATTGTCCGGCCTGTGTCAAAAGCAAAATCCGGACAAGATCGAGGCAAGGTCAGTTCTGTAGAACTGGAAAGGTTCCATCTATACAAACTGTAGCTGATGATTTGACAGAACCAAAGGATTCAATAATCCCCGACGAACCTTAGCCTCTCCGCCGATCTGGTAGGGTTCCTCACCTGCCTGAGAGATACTTCAGTTTCTCGATGACAGTGGGAGCGAGGACTGCATCATGACATGATGACCCAACTAGATTCGAGCAGGTCATCAAGAGTAGGGACTCTGTAAGAATGGCTGGATGCTTAGCGATCTGAGATGGAATCCATGTACACCAGCAAAGTATGGACTTTAGCTGCTATATCTGAAGGGTTAAATCCCCATCAGGAGCAAGTATATCTTGAGAAGATTACTTGGTGTAGATGGAAAGGTTGAGACTTTCAAAGCTAGACTTGTTAAAGTTTTTCGTCATCGACCAGACGTGGATAATGATGAAACCTTTTCAGGGACTATGCTTAAGTCCATTCAGATCCTACTTGCCATTGCTACATACCATGGCTACGATATCTGGTGGTTGGGTGCCATGAATACTTTTCTAAATAATGATTTAGAAGAGAACGTCTATAAGAACACAGCCAGAGGGCTTCGTAAACAGTGGGAGCAGTGGAAACGTGTGCAAGTTGCTTTACAGAATAAAGCAGCCATCGCGGAGTTGGAACGTCTGTTTTGATGTGATAGTCAAAGTGTTTGATTTCATCAAAATGGTAGACGAACCTTGTATATACAAAAAAGGTAGTAGAGAGTAAGGTGGTCATCCTCGTATTGTACGTAGACAACATACTCTTGATAAGAAAAGAGTTTCCTATGCTACGCACGGTCAATCTCCTCTTATCACATGAATTCTTCATATAGGATCAAAGTGATGCCTCCTAAATCCTGGGTTTTGGATCTATGAGATAGATCTAAATGGATGTTAGGATTCTCACTAGTTGTAGTGAGATGGTATCAATCGATCCTGTGGAGAATCACTGGAAAGGTTCCAGGGTGATAAGGATGACTGAATGTCAGTCGCAGGCATTGTCTTTACCCTCAATGGAGGAACGGTATGTTGGAAGAGTTCCAAGCTAGATACCGTGGCAAACTAGACGATAAAGGCCGGTAACATCGCTATTAAAGATACTACCAAAGAGAAAGTTTGGGTGTATATTGGTTCATGAGATGAACTAGGTTCCTATCATTGTATAACAATGAAAGTGTGGCTTTGGCCCAGGAACCCTGGTCCCATCAGTGACCCAGACATATTCTGAGGCAGCATCACCTGATCATGGAGATAGTTGATCTCCAGGGTGATCGAGGTTAGGAGAGTAGACTCAGAGGATAACACGGCGGATCCACTTACAAAGGCTTTTTCCCAGAGAGAGACTTATATGGGATAGTTGAGTATGTGATACTGCAACCACTGCTACAGATGGCCCTAGTGCAAGTGGGAGATTGTTAGTTATATGTATGCCCTAGAGGCCATTAATGTACATTGGATGTATATTGTAGTGGATGCTGGGTCATATATAGGTAGGACTTTCTTGCTCGACATGATAGTACGCTATCTGGTTACTCTTTATCTTTACATGTATACTTTCTGTCTCTCTGTTACATATTGATAAAGCCCTTAGGATGTGTACTCGACTTCCAGGACTATGATGCAGATCATACTAGTGGGGCCTGGGTAGTCCATGAGTACATCTTTCAATGTTCCTAGTCATGGGAATATCGAGACGGGGCATCGATATTCCAGAGTAGACTAGCGTATATCTTCTCGACCCATGTGATTGGCGATGGATGATCCCATATCCATTGGTGTTTGACATCAGAGATGGTATGCGGGTGCTCAGTGGAGACTGGGTATACTGAACGGACTCGCCGAGAACTCCCAGATGGTATTATACCTCACGTCAGATGGCAGTTCTCTGGTGACACTGGTACAGCTTAGTCTGTTGACCCGAGATCGTCATAGAGTCTTGTGTGTCTCCCACTGTGCTTTGATTTCCACCCTACCACGGCTCTACTGAGTCGTGCAAACAGGTGGTTTTTGGGTACAGTCCCGATTCACATGGAGGCAATGAGGGATAGGAGGGGATCCGTCTCTCCCGGTATTGGGGGTTGATGTTGCGCTATGCACGACTGGCCACAACAGGAAATCCCTGGCCAGGGTTGCAGTGATATACTGGTAAGAGTTATCAGTAGTTTCACGATTGTTATGGACCTCACGTTGGCATGACTTATCGAGCTACTGGGGTCTGACGTTTACCACCCCTAGGCGAGATATGCGATATATCAGACGAACAGACCGGACTGTACGGTAAGTGTTACTGGTTGGATTCACAGGAGTGTGAGCGGGCTTGCTCGTCGATCTTCTGATTGCTCAATACCCGGGTGGCCATTACGTTTAGCAGACCGCTTGCGGCTTGTGGGTGTTTGATATGATCATCACCTGCTGCCGGCGTATTGACGAGTCTTTAGAGTCCTACACAGAGGTTTCCTGGCTCAAGCGAAACAAAATAGGAGCGCATATGAGATATGTGCGGGACCGAGAATAATGCGTGTATGTGATACCGTATTCTATTCTCGCGATGAATGTATCGATTGGTTGTATGCGATATAACCTAGTTATCGAATCGAGGATTGATTCGATAAGCCGATACATTGGATATTAGTGGGTCACATGCGATATGACCGGATCGTTAAATCAAGTGTTGATTTAATGATTTAATGTATAATTATATATTTGATATATTACTTTACATTAACTAGTATTTGTTCTCTTAAAATGGATTTTCTCACTTGATGTGCACATTGTATATGTGATATATTTTTTGTGCACTTGATTGTATCATGTTTGATGATACATGAATGTTAGGGTGTATGTTTAGATTAAACCATGGTTATGTAATGGTTAGGGTTTTGATTTTATTTACTTATTCATTTATTTATTTATTTATTCATTTTTGAAAGATAAAGAGAAATGGTGGCTTGATTTGTTTTCTAGTTGAAGCTTCATGAAGCTTTGAATAAGTCCACCATTTTTGTTTCATACTTAACCCTAACCATTCAACATAACCTTAGTTAATTCTCTACACCTAACTATGGTTGAGATTATGATAAGTATCATTTTGTTTTCTATTTTAAATATACTTATCATATTCTTTCTTCTTCTTCTTCTTCTTCAACAAAGAAGAAAGCTTGCAACCTTTAATGGCAACTTGAGAAAAAGAGTGAGAAATCCAATTCTAAAGTGAACCCACTTCCTATTTCTTCATCCTCTACCACTTGCCAAGTAGTATAGGGTGTTTTCTTCACAAGTTTCATGACTTGGTGAAGTTGGAGTTTGCTCTTGAGTTGCCTCGACGTAGATCATCTTCGGCATCGAAGTCGACGATCTAGCCCGATCTTTTCTCCGATGAAACCACCGCGAGAGTCTAGGATTCCGATGGGTACAGCGGAGGGACGTCATCACGGAGCTAGAGAGGTGGAGGACCGGATCTACAAAGGTTGTAGCCCCTTTCCTTTAAGTTAAATTTGTTTACTTGCATTGCATCGCCTATACATCTAGTTAACGATCCGTATTAGGGTTTGTAGGCACATGAAAAAAGTTGAATTGGCCATGTTTGATCACTTGTAGAACCTCATAGGTGTGCCTAGGAACCCTACAGTCTGCTACATCGGCCGCATTCGTTTAAACCTTCGATTCATGGTGCCATAAATCAACTTGGCATCTTCGGAGAGGTGGACGGATAGCACCAATTAGCATCTGCCCCGAATTTCAGGCAAGACGGACCTACGCGGTCTCGTCTCTGTATTCGGAGGGGAACAGATTCTGGCACGCCCGGTGGGACCTTTTCCTCTTTCCACTCCACACTTCGTGTGTCGTCTTCGCGAACCAATCGCGGTTTGTTAACGGTTGCCTTTGGATTTTCAAGTCACTAAGATTTGGTCTTTTGTCTGGTGCAGAACCCAAGCATCCATGGCCTCTAACTGCACCAGCTGCTCGAAGTGCCACTGCAACGGACGCTCCACCTCACCTAGAGGTGTAGCATATGAGCCCCAAGCGGCCTCCTTCCTCGCTTTGCCGGTTGAACAGGTGACCCAGGCCACCACCGGCCTGTTTTTCGGGACCATGATCCCGCCTTCAAGCTTCTCTATGCCAATACCTGCACCGGAAGTCGGTCTTCGACCGGCTCACTGTTACGACGGCCCCTGTCAATAGGTCGTCCATTACCAAGCCAACAGCCTCTGTCTTTGCTAGGCTGGATCAAAACTCTGAGGGGCCCAACAAGAAGCCTGTGAATCCTAAGGTGGCTGTCCCAAGGAAGGCAATAGCCGCCGCTCCAGAAGTCGTCAAGACGGCTTCCCCTGTCAAAGAGTCCGTCTTTTCAAGACTGACTATTCCTGCTCCTGCCCCTGCTCGAGGATCTGTCTTCGACAGGTTGAATATCATCCCTCAAAGGACAACCTCAGTCTTTGAGAGGTTAACACCAGCGGCACCTCATTCAGACAGGGGGCAAAAAGAGGCTGTCTCTATCTCCAAGCCAGTCCCAACGGCTCGTCATGCTCGACGTCGTCATTGGCGACGAGTGAGGAAGGCAGGGGGCAACTCCCCCTCAGGGCTAACTCCACCGGCTCCAGAGGTGGAAGTCAACGCTGCTGTTCCAACTGGGAACAGCTTTGAACTGCTGAGGAGGGTATGTAAGAACTCTCCAACCGCTACATTGAAAAGATCTCCTCCGCTCGCGGAGAGAGTTCTGGAAACAAAGCAAGAACAGCCCCCTCAACGGCTGTCCTAAAAAATATACAAGGTTTGGCGTAGGGTTCAAGACTCCGTGATCGACCCAGATCACTCTTGTCAACAGAAGAAGGCAAAGGTACAAAAAGAAAAGGACCGTCTTATTAAACAGCTGAGGACAACGATCACCAGGGTGCCCACTTCAACGGCCCCCTCCACTTCAACGGCCCACAAAAGAAGAAGGCCGCAGAAAACTCCCGCGCCCGCGGCAAATGCCCAAGGTGGTGAGCCTAAACGCTCTAAGTCCGGGGGCAAGATAGTTCATACAGTTTATATGGTATCGGGAAAGGAGGATAGCCGCGCATCCACGGGTCATAGACCGCTCACACGGTCAGTGACCAAGGCTCAGGAGAAACAGCAAAAGCTCCAGGAGATGATGACCGTGATGGCCGCACTCACTGGGCCAAAAGAAACCCCTGAAACGTCCTCGGATGAACGTCAGGAACAAGAAACTGACGCCGAATTCCTTCGTCGCATACTGGAGAAGAAGGATAAAGAAGCTGCGGAACAGGCAGCCAGCATAAAGAAAATGGCCTTCCTGTTCCAGGACATGGTGGGCATGATGATTCAACAGGATCCACCTGCTGAAGATCCCCCGATCATCCTTGAAGATGATAGGGGAGAAACGTCGAATCCTCCTCCGGCTCTGTCAACAGCCAAGGAGGAGGCAATCTCCAAAGCCGATCTGGACGAATACATAGCTCAGCAGATCCGGGTCCATCAAGCGACGGAAGCAGCGGGACAAGTCGTAAAAACAGGGCGACCGTATCCGGGTTGGTACGACCAGATTAAGTACCCGCCAGGTTATACGATACCAAAATTTCATGTGTATAAGGGGACTGGCAATCCTCACCAGCATGTCGCCCAGTTCAGGGCGCTTTGCAGCAACACTGGCGGTGATGATAAATTGTTGCTCCGCCAGTTCGTTGGTAGCTTGTCAGATACGGCGTTCGAGTGGTATTCCGAGCTCCCGAATAACTCTATCAAAACCTTTGCTGAAATGGAACTGCTGTTTACCCAACATTTCGCGAGTGCCAGCGAGCGTACCCCGATAACGGCATTGATTAATGCCAGGGTAAAGCCGGGCGAAACATGGGTCCAATATGCTATACGGTGGCGTAATTTATGGTCAAAATGCGAGCAACGCATTGAAGAAGCTCCTACGGTGGGTATGTTTGTGGGAACGCTCGATCCGCAAGCAACCATCTCGCAATTTATGATGTTCTTCAAGCCGACCACCTTCCAGGCACTAATCGACAAGCTAGCGCAGATGGATCAGATGGACCATAAACCTCCTCTTCCAAAGCCGGACTCCCGAAATGAGAAGGGGAAGGGGAAAGAGATCGTTGTTGCTAACGCTCAGCAACAGCCGAGCAACCCGAAGCCAGTCGTTCGTCAAAATAATATGCGCCCGTACGTACCCCTTGAGGAGAGGATGGGACGTTCCTACTCGTTTTCCCGAGATAAAACGAGAAGGTTATTCGAGCTGGCGTTGCGCAACCGACTCATAAATCTGCCGGACCCAAAACTTCCGTCGCAACCAAGTGATGTCAATAAGCCCAACTACTGTCCTTATTATCGAGTACTGGGTCATCCGATCGAGGATTGCTATGTCTTCAAAAATTGGCTTGAAGACCAGTATCGACAGGGCAAGTTTGCATTGTCCGACAAATGGAAGGTGAATCCACCGCAACCCCACACCTCTAAGGGAATAAATACGCCGGGGGCAACATGCTATGTCGTTGAAGAAGCTCCTTGGGAGGTTGTATTATCAGCCGAGACAAAGAGGATGCTAAATGATCTTCAAACATGCCTAGCGATCAAGTGGAAGAACCCGTTGGAGGCGCAGATCATTGAAGGGATGTTGAAGCCCCGTCCAACTCAAAAGATCAATGGAGGTGGCCCAAGCATTCACAACCAGCCGTCGAAATCTTCAAAGAAGAAGAAAAAGAAGTCAAAGAAGCCCGTGAAGCCTGGCGACAAGCGCACGGACTTGCAAAAACAAATTGACGCGTTGGAGGAATACAACCAGAAGGCACGGACTCGTATTACATTCCAAGAGTTCCTCAACCATGTCTTTCAAGAGGAAGATGAGGGAGAAAGTTCGTCTGATGAGTCTAAAGAATACGTGGCGAGCTGTCATGTGATTTCTCATTCGCTCACGAACAATGAGGAGACTCCTTGTACTGAAACGCTGGGGGCAGATCCCGAACCAAAAATTCTAGAGCCATCGGATGAAGTAATCGATGCATTCCTCTATGAAGCTCTCTTAAAAAGCAAAGCTGATCGGGAGCGCGAGGAGGTTATATTCAAAAGGGCCAAACGCCAGCGCCTTGACGAAAGAATTGAGATACTCCCGCTGGAGCAAAGTACACCCACTATGGATAAAATCAAATTCAAGATGAGGAAGAGGTTTGCTAAAGCCGCGTCAATGGGTATGAAGCTACCATCCTCTGAGGGAAGCGTTACTGATGAAGCAGAAATGCACCCCTCCTATTGCTTGTATCATCGGAAGATTTCGCATCCCACTGAGGAGTGTAAAGCTTTCGATAGATGGTGGAAAGGATATGTTGCTCACTGACAACAGGTTAAGCGGGAGAAGCGCAAGACTCGCCGGGAGCAAAACAGTGCGACCGAAGGGCTTAATAGAACTACCGGCGATTGTCGCATGGTCAACACCGGAGGGTCACAAGTACTCACATTCGGGAGCGATTCTGATGAGGAGTTGGAGCTTGGCCCCCTCTTTAAAGAGCCCACTTCGGGAAGAGAAGAAGAGCCGAAGATTTGTGAAAATATCCGGCTGCGTAATCGCACGTTGTCCGAAAAGAATCTCGGACCCCCAAACAAAAGAGACAAAGGGAAAGAATAAGGTGGATTACAACGTCTTAGCGCATCTGAGGAAGCTACCCTCGCAACTCAGCATTCTTGATGCCCTTTTACTATCAAAGGAGGCGAGAGATTCGTTAATTAAAGCACTACAGGACCCGGAGCAGTTCCAAGCTTTCCTGGCCGAAGAAAAGATGAAGGATGAACTGGAAGAAGTGCACACGGCTGATGTCACTTTTGGCGATGAAGACCTTCTCCTTGGGACGTACGAACACAATCGCCCCCTCTATGTCTCAGGATACTGCCATGATATAAAGATAGGCAAAATCCTGATCGATAATGGGTCGTCTGTTAACCTACTCAATGTGCGGGTTTTAAAGGAAATCTGCATGAGCGTTCAACACCTCGCTCGAGACAAGATCACCATCTCCGGGTTCGACTCCCAATCGTCAAAGACTCTTGGATCTGTGATACTGACGCTACGCTTCGGGCTACTCGTCACGGACATTAAATTCCACGTCATAGATGCCAAGACATGCTACAACGCTCTGCTCGGCCGACCATGGTTACACGAGTACAACATCATCCCTTCTACGCAGCATCAGTGTATGAAATATTTTAAGGATGGTCTCGAGTACACCATGACGGGAGAACTGAATCCGTTTTCCATAAACGAAGTTCGCAAATATGAAGGTGCTAAATACTTCTTACCGAGTTTCGAAGACACGGAAAGGTGTCACAAGCCGGAGAACAAAACTAACGCTACCATCCCTGTCTTCGGCAGTGATACCGAGGAGGAAGAGGAGATAGTATATTCGGGTCCGCCCCAATACACCAAGCCGGGACCATCCGCTCCTACGTTGATCTTTGATAGTGATTCAGAGGATGAGGTCCATTATGTATTCTCTGCTCGACCTTCAATACGAGCTTCCGCTGACGAAGAGCAAAGTCTACAAGTCGCTATGGTGCCGCTTAAATATTATAAAGAACTGGATGCGCTTGATGCCGACAGTGTAGAGGAGCTGCAGACGTTCTATATCCCTCCCAGGCGAGAAGGCGAGAAGGCAATTCTATTCTACCGGCTCTGAAGAAAACAAAGTGGAGAAAGAAATCTGGCACGGGGCGGATCCTACGTTGGACAGGCTTCAACCCATTCGTCTACCCAGATATTATACAGAAGGCTTGAAGAGGCTGTTGAAGCGCCAAGGGATACCCTTCAAACAGACTGTTAGAAAGGCCAAATTCTATGACAGGGTCTGGAACGTCCCCAGAACTCAGCACAAGCTGCCTAGTGGGAGGATGGAGACAATCGGGCTCGGATACATTCGCTCCAAGAAACGAGAGATGCTCCGCGACTGTTACGTCGTGCACGACTTCAATGAAGAAGCAGATGCTCAATGGGAGGACACTAATCCTGAACCAGTAAAAGTTCCTGACGCAAAAGTGCCCAGTCCGTCGTTTGAAGAACAAATGGACAGGCTTATAAGGGAAGCCGGCCAAAAAGTCCGAGATGATCACAATCGTGAAATGGCAATTTACGAGAAAGCCAAAAAGCAACGCCTCCTTCAACAGGTCGTCAAAGATGAGAGTGCCGCTCCCTGTCAACCTGTTATAAAAAAGGCTCGACGCAGGGGCAGAAATAAGTCGAAAGGCCAAAAAAGCGCTCAACAGCAACAAAATAAGGCTAAGAAGCCACGCAAACGGGAGTCGAGCGTTATTGATCTATCCCTCATAAAGAAAATGGGTCGAGTGTACTCGTTTCCTCGGGACAAGACGAAGAAGATACTTGATCTTGCTCTAAAACATCAAATACTTACACTGCCAGAGCCCAAAACCCCCGAACAAGCAGGCGAAGTCTCCGACCCAAATTATTGCTCTTACCATCGAGTAATAGGGCACCCTCTCGAAGACTACTTCACCTTTAAGAATTGGGTTGAAGATCAGTACCAGCTCGGCAAGTTCGCTCTGTCTGACAACTGGAGGGTAACGCCGCCACAGAAGCACGAACCCAAAGCCACGAGAATAGAACCAACCCCACATTGGGATTGGAAGCGGATTCGCACTTGTCACATGATAACAATATTAAAAGAAGATCCTGAGAACATGGACAACCTTCCCCGGTGCTTCGGAAACAGCCATGATGAGGTAATCTCAGAATTTCCACCAGCGCCGAAAGAACTGGAGGATGGAATACATACCACTGCAGATAACCTCAAGAAAATCGAGTTGGGGACGGCGAACGATCCACGACTGACGTTCGTCAGTGAGCTGCTATCTGAAGAAAGGGTGACTGCGTTAAAAGACGTCCTTATACAGCACAAACATTGCTTCGCATGGAACTACTCCGAGATGCCAGGACTACATCCAGAAATTGCTGTGCAAAAATTAGCGATATCCCCGGACGTCAAGCCGGTCAAACAGGCGGCAAGAAGGATGCGGCTTGAGCTTGAGATGAGTATCAATGCTGAGGTCAAGAAGTTAATCGACTCTGGCTTCATCCAGGAAGTTCAATACCCTGAATGGATCGCTAACATCGTCCCGGTGATGAAGAAAAATGGGACGGTGCGCATATGCGTGGATTTTCGGGATCTCAATAAAGCCTGCCCGAAGGATGATTTCCCAGTGCCAGTCACCGAATTGATGATAGACAATACGTCCACTCATGAAGTTTTCTCCTTCATGGACGGCTCATCAGGGTATAATCAAATAAAAATGCACCCCGAAGACCAGAAGCACACCGCTTTACGGACTCCTTTGGGAATATTCTGTTATAAAGTGATGCCCTTCGGATTAAAGAACGCCGGTGCCACTTACCAGAGAGCTATGACGAAGATCTTCGATGACCTCATACATGAAATCGTAGAGTGCTATATCGACGACCTCGTGGTTAAGAGCAAATCATACGAGGAACATCTCGAGCACCTAAAAACTGTATTTCAACGCCTTCGGCAATACAACTTGAAGATGAACCCTCTCAAGTGCGCATTCGGAGTTTCCTCAGGCAAATTCCTGGGATTCATCGTCCGACACCGGGGTATCGAGATAGATCCGTTAAAGATCAAGGCGATCATGGAAATGCCTCCGCCAAGGACTCTTAAACAGCTGCGATCTCTTCAAGGGAAGCTCGCATATATACGGCGATTTATAGCCAACCTTTCGGGCAAGTGTCGTCCTTACAGTCACCTGATGAAGAAAGGAACACCATTCGTTTGAGATCAAAAATGCCAGGGCGCGCTGGACGAGATTAAACAGTACCTGCAGAACCCGCCAGTGTTGGCTGCTCCGGTCAAAGGGAAGCCCCTTATTCTTTACACAACCGCCCTCGAAGGTTCCTTAGGCGCATTATGAGCACAAGAGAACGATCAAGAGAAGGAGAGAGCTCTTTATTACTTAAGTCGAGTTCTACTGGGGGCAGAAAGCAACTACTCCCCCATTGAAAAACACTGCTTGGCGTTGATCTTTGCGATAACAAAGCTCAGGCACTATGCATTAGCATATGAAGTCCGTCTCATCTCGAAGGTGGACCCTCTTAAATATTTAATGTTGAAGGCCATATTGACGGGACGACTCGCTAAATGGGCCCTGCTCTTGATGGAGTTTTCAATAACTTATCAACCTCACAAGGCAGTGAAAGGCCAGGCCATTGCCGACTTCCTCGCTGAGCATCCGATCGCCGCCGATTCTCCTCTAAATTGCGATTTGCCAGACGAACATGCGTTTGACACGATCGACGGTGGTGATACCCAATGGGAACTTTATTTCGATGGAGCATCTTCCATGAAGAGGCGCAGACAAAACACCCCTATAATCAAGTCAGGGGTAGGCCTCATCTTCGTGACCCCACAAGGAGGAATAATGCGCTTCGCTTTCTCCTTAACAGAGCCGAGGACAAACAATGAAACCGAATATGAAGCCTTGATAGCAGGTCTCGAGATCGCCATCGACATGGGAATTGAAAACCTCCTCATATACGGAGATTCTCAACTGGTCGTTAGTCAAGTAAACGGCGACTACCAAACGTGCAAACCGGAGTTGGTGAAGTACGGTGAAAAGGTGCAACAACTATTGACCCAAATTCCCTCCTATACTTTGGAAAGCATACCGCGTGCGGAAAACAGCAAAGCGGACGCATTAGCCAAGTTAGCTAAAGAACTGGCTGACGAGGACCTCGATGATTTTAGAATCGTGGTACAAAGCCGTCGGGTGCTTGCCCCAGCAGAAATATCTCCAGAATCATCCGAAGAGAAGGGAGCGGCTGAACAGACGACCTTGCAGATAGAAGACCGGGAAAAGGCTGAGGATTGGAGGGAAGTCTTCATAGACTACTTTAAGTCCCATCGAATACCTGAAGAAGCGTCCACAAGACATCAGCTCATGAAACGAGCTCTGTCTTTCGCTTTCGTCAATGATACTCTATACAAGAGGTCATTCGATTCTCTGTGGCTGAGATGCTTAGGACCTGAAGAAGCAGAAAGAGTCGTTCAGGAAGTTCATGACGGAATCTGCGGTTCTCACCAAGCGGGCCCGAAGATGAAGTTGAAGATCAAATGGATGGAATACTACTGGCCCACGATGATTCAGGATTGCCTCGAATATGCGAAGCAATGCCACTCATGCCAAATCCATGGGGACTTCATCCACCAACATCCAAATCCACTCCATCCAACAGTGGCTAGCTGGCCATTCGAAATGTGGGGAACTGACATAGTCGGCCCTATCGAACCAGCATCGTCCAGGGGACATCGTTTCATCCTGGCGACGACCGACTACTTCTCCAAATGGGCAGAGGCAGTGCTGCTGAGGGAAGTGAAGACGGAGAATATCCTCCATATCTTCAAGACGCACGTCATCTATCGGTTTGGAACTCCGAGACGGATCATCTCCGATAACGGGCCAGCCTACAGAAGCCACAAGATCAGTCTCTTCGCGCAGCAGCATAATATAGACTGGAGATACTCCTAAGTTTATAATCCGCGAGCTAATGGTCTAGCCGAAGCCTTCAACAAGACCTTGACAAAGATCATAAAGAAGACGGTGTCCCGAAATAAGAAGGACTGGCACGAAAGGCTGCAAGAAGCTCTTTGGGCGTATCGAACCACGTTCAAGACGGCCACGAACACGACGCCATATGCGTTGGTATTCGGTACCGAAGCAGTACTCCCCCTCGAGATAGAGTTACCCTCTCTGCGAGTGGCAGTCCACTACGAGCTAACGGATGAAGAAAATGCTCACCTTCGGCTTGAGGAGCTTGACGCCCTTGATGAAACCTGGCTCATAGCGCAACAAAATCTAGAAGCTTATAAAGCGAAGATGACGCGCTCATATGAAAGATTGACCCGACCGAGGACATTCCGCCAAGGCGAACTCGTGCTAGTGGTCAAAAGGCCTATGATCCCCAACCGTGCCAAGCGGGGAAAATTCGAGCCGAACTATGAAGGCCCGTACATCATAGACAAGGTCTACCAGGGTGGAGCCTATCTGCTCATGGATATGCACGGTGAAAGGCCTTTCCGGCCAATAAATGGTCGCTTCCTGAAGAAATACTATGCTTAATGAGCCGTAGCCTAGGTCAATGATAGATAACGACGACTATGTCCGCTCGCTATCGTCCTAAGCTCGAACTCTATAAGCAGTGACTGGCCTTTTCCTGAACGGACCGAAACGTCCTTAAACTAATGACGGACCGAAACGTCCTTAAACTAATGACAGACCGAAACGTCTTTAAACTACTACCGCAGCATCCTTAGGCTGACAAGATGAATAAAAAAAAAGAGAGAGAGGGGGGAAAAAGAAAAAAAAATGAATGATAAATAAAAAATAAAAATAAAAAAAACGGTATGTACATAAGCAAAAAGGGCATGGATGAAAACCCGAAAGGGCTCCGTGAGTAAAAACAGCAGGGCTACCGGCGAGTGTTCGTGAAAACCCGAAAGGGCGCGACCTCGTAAAAAAAAAGATAGAAGAAAATAAAAAGAATTAAAAAAAACTGTATGTCCATAAGCAAAATGAGCACGGATGAAAACCCGAAAGGGCTCCGTGAGTAAAAACAGCAGGACTACCGGCGAGTGTTTGTGAAAACCCGAAAGGGCGCAACCTCGTTAAAAGACACTTATAGGGTCCTCTCGACCTTGTAAGGAAAAACCACCCACGTGAGATCCTTACGACTCACAAGGGAGCAACACACTTAGGGATCCCCACGATTCCTAAGGAGAAAATACACTTGCGAGATCCTCACGACTCGTAAGGAGAACTCTCTTATGAGACCCTCACGGCTCATAAGATTTGAAAGTCTTAAGTTACAGAGACCTAAACCTGTGCTTAAGAAACCCCCACAACTTCCGATATTGCCCTACAAGTGGTCCAATACGGGCTCTTGTATACAATCCATGGGCGCGAATAAATATTTCCCTGACCAAGTCCTATCCGTGACTGGGGATATGTTCACATGGTGAACAACCCTTGTAAATCCTCTCGATTTATAAGGAGAAAATCCTCTTGTAGGATCCTTACGACTTACAGAAGAACAAAACACTTAGGAATCCTCACGATCCCTAAGGAAAAAATACACCTACAAGATCCTCACGACTTGTAGGGAGAAATAACTTTGTGAGACCCTTACGGCCCACGAAGTCAAAAGCCTTAGTCGACAGGACCCTAACCCTGGTCGCTAAGCCACCTTTGGTCAACATCGGCAGAGGCAAATGATGATTCGCTCCTGGTAATATCCCAGTTGTAGCGGTGCTGATGCCGAAATCGGTGTCCAATTTCAGGTTTACGGCGAAAAGCCAGTAGGCTGCACATGCATATGAAATAGCCGAAATGATGGGGCAACTTGCAATAAAAAGCAGCAAGTAAAAATGTATGCATACAAAATAGCCGAAATGATTGGGCAACTCGCAATAAAAAGCAGCGAGTAAAAACGAAATAAACAGCCGAAATGATCGGGCACCGCGAAAAATAGCCGAAATGATTGGGCAATCGCGACCTTCGTGATATAAAAGCTGAAATGATAAAGCATCGCGGAAATAAAATTAAAAAAATGATGATAAAACTTTGGCCCTACAGTTAAGATCACATCGATCCCTGTATACAATCCAAGGGCGCAAACAAAGAGGAAACCTTACTTTCCCAACAGGCTCCGCCAGAAAACGAAGCCAAACCTCAACGATTCATCCCAACTCCGAAGAAACCAGTGTCTTCGGCAAACCCCTCAACTCAGGGAAACAAACAATCCTTGACGAGAGCCTCCTGATGCGCGTCGACTCGCAGAGCAACCAGTGCCTCCGTGGGAAATTCTTGACTCGTTTCGACACCAAGGAAACAAATAATCCTTGGCAAATACCTCAACTCAGGGAAACAAACAATCCTTGACGAGAGCTCCTGATGCGCGTCGACTCGCAGAGCAACCAGTGCCTCCGTGGGAAATTCTCGACTCGTTTCGACACCAGGGAAACAAATAATCCCTGGCAAATACCTCAACTCAGGGAAACAAACAATCCTTGACGAGAGCCTCCTGATGCGCGTCGACTCGCAGAGCAACCAGTGCCTCCGTGGGAAATTCTCGACTCGTTTCAACACCAGGAAAACAAATAATCCCTGGCAAATACCTCAACTCAGGGAAACAAACAATCCTTGACGAGAGCCTCCCGATCCGCGTCGACTCGCAGAGCAACCAGTGCCTCCGTGGGAAATTCTCGACTCGTTTCAACTCCAAGGAAACAAATAATCCTTGACGCTAAGGAAACAAATAATCCTTAGTAAATACCTCAACTCAGGGAAACAGACAATCCTTGACGAGAGCCTCCCGATCCGCGTCGACTCGCAGAGCAACCAGTGCCTCCGTGGGAAATTCTCGACTCGTTTCAACTCCAGGGAAACAAATAATCCTTGGCGCTAGGGAAACAAATAATCCTTAGCAAATACCTCAACTCTGGGAAACAAACAATCATTGACGAGAGCCTCCTGATCCGCGTCGACTCGCAGAGCAACCAGTGCCTCTGTGGGAAATTCTCGACTCGTTTCAACTCCAGGGAAACAAATAATCCTTGGCGCTAGGGAAACAAATAATCCTTAGTAAATACCTCAACTCAGGGAAACAAAAAATCCTTGATGAGAACCCCCTATTCGCATCGGCTCGCAGAGAAACCAGTGTCTCCGCGGGAAATTCCCGATTTGTCTCAACTTGCAAGATGAAGCCTCAGGCAGCAGGGATTAAAAAACTTGCTTCCTGAACAATGGGACCCTGCAAGTCGGTCTAAAACGGTCTCTTGCATACTATTCACGGGTCTCACTCTCCAAAGTCGAGTTTCGACAAGGAGGGAAACAACCGCTTACGGGTTCTCTCGACTCGTAAGAGGGAAAAGTTCTCTTATACGATCCTTACGACTTACAAGAGAAAACACACTTAGGAATCCTCACGATTCCTAAGGAGAAAACCCACCTACGAGATCCTCTCGATCCATAGGGAGAAAAGTCTCTGTGAGACCCTCACGGCTCATAGAGTTGAAAAGTCTTAGGCGGCAGATCTGAACCTGCGGCCTAAGCCATCGTTATCTCGTGAAGAAATCAAGGTGCTTACTCTATTATCTGCTAATTGTGTCAACATGCTGATAATAGGAGAAAGAAGAAAGCGACAAAAGAACATCCGATTTACAAGCGTTCGAGACATACTCATTCACACATAGGCAAAAGACTCAGAACGAAAAATAAGACAAGCTGGGATAAAGTTTTCCATTAATATTGCCAAAAATTCTTACAATCATAAAGCAATAAACGAGAAATATTGTTACAATGGAATAACCTCAGATTCGGGGCACGGATTGAGGAAATCAAAAGTAAGGCCATCCAGAGTTCTTCTAGCCTTTCTGATTATTCTTGTGCGCAGCCTCTCGCGCTCCTGTGTGTCAAGATCCCCGGCAAGCCCCTCCAGCCTTCGATAAGCAGCGACTATCGTCGTCTGCTGGAAAATTTGATGTAGGATGTCAACGAGGCTATCCCGCCGTTTCTTCGAGATCAGCCCCGATAGGTACACTGAATGCACCTTGTCTTCGGCATCATCCAGCGCGTTAAGCAGTAGGGCCTCGTGGAACCCCGGGAGTGCTCTCCAAATTGCCCCCAGCACGACTTTCAAAAGAGCAGAGCGGCGGGGGAGCAGCCAACCAACACGTGCGTACAGACGACCCATGACCTCCGCACACTGGGCATCTGTAAACTCTTGGTTTTGCTGACGGCCTTGGGCACGGATATCCTCATAGGTGATGAATTCGTGCAGACTGTATAGACGCACCGCCATTATGCCTGGAGAGAAACATCACAGGAAGATTAGCGATAAAAAAATACACAGAGAGTTAAACTTCTCGAGAACAATGCTCTGCAAACAGGAGTGACTACCAAAACCTTAATAAGGGGAATTTAAAGAAATCCCCCGAGAACTCTGTGATCGTTACTATTACAAGATGATATGATCCATTAAATACAGAACTCCATTTTTAATTTTCATTATCCATATTCGAACTCTTAAGAGTTCATCTTTCTTTTAGATCAAAGAGGTCTATGTTTTGCCAAAGATACAAGGTTCTGTTCATGGGTTGAGAAACCCTGAAACAGATTCCTGAAAGCAAGGCTCTATTCGGTGAAACCCCAAAAGGATTTTCTTTAGATCAAAGATCTATGAGAGCAAAGCTCTATTAATTAAGAGTGATTTAATTCAAGACTAATCCTTACTTAAATTGGTTTTGTTTAGGAAAATATAACTCGAGGAGTTTTTGAAGGCAAGAGCAAAGCTCTGAAGTTTCTGAAAATGAAAATTTTAAAGATGATAATCATCTGTGCAGGACCAAAGGTCCTATTTATAGGCACCAAGTGCCCTTTCAACTTCCAAAGGTTACCATAACGGTAGGAATTCTGCCACCGTTGCGCTCGCATTTGGGATCATGCAAGCGCAACGGTGGGGGTATTTGTTTACCCCAATCAGAGCAAAGCTCCGTTTAAATTCCAAGACGGAAGATGAAGCAACGCTTCATCTTCCCCCAATCAGAGCAAAGCTCTACTTTGAAAATTTAAACTTTAATAAATGAAGCAACGCTTCAGATTCTTTGCGCTGCACGCAACGCGCCACGTGTCAGGCGCAGATGCATCAGCGCAGCGCCCAAGAAGGCGCGACCAATCAGAGCAAAGCTCTATTTAAAGCAAAATTAAAGGAAGCAACGCTTCAGTTGCGCAAGCACTGCGCTGCGCGACACGTGTCAGCGCAGATGCGCTAGCGCAGTCGCGCTGCACTGTGCGCTGCGCGACACATGTCACACGCTGGGGCATTTGCGCCAAACAGAATTAAGATTTTAATGAAATCTTTATGTTCTTTTTAAAACAAGAATATTTTCTTCTGTAAAACAGAAGCCCTTGGATTAAAGATCCAACGGTAGGGAAAATTCCCCAAATCACTCAGAGAAAGATCTCTTTAACAAATTTAACTAATTTATGGGCACTATAAAAAGGACCCTAGACCTCAATTCAAAGGCATCAACATTTGGTGAGAAATCAAAATTTTCAAATAGAGAGAACTCTGAAGAAATCTCAAGAGGAAAAAAGGTAAAAACCTTTAAAAGAGAAGAATTTCTTCTAATAGATCATTGATCTAAGAACAAGATCAATAAAAAACAAATAAAAACAGTGCTTTGCAATTTTTATGAACCTTTGGTTCTCTGAGATAACAAAAACAAGAGAAACTTGTTTTCTTTGATCTAAATTAGATCAAGAAAGCAAACAGTGCTTTGCACTTCTGTTATGAACCTTTGGTCCTTGAATCTAAAAGATTCTCAAATTTATAGTGCATTGCACTTGCAAACTGCGCTGTTGCGCTCTTGGGAGAGCGCCACGTGTCAGCATCTGAACTACTTGCGCTATGCGCTTTAAGATAGAGCTTTGCTCTCTATAATTGGCGCAACTCACCAGAGTGCGCCACGTGTCAGCAGCGCAAGCGCAGCGCACTGCGCTTGCATGACACGTGTCGTCACCACAAGCGCTTGCGCTCTTTGATTGGCGCAAAGCGCCTAAGAATGCAATGTATTTATTTTGCTAAAGGGCCAGGCCCAAGTCAAAAAGACCTAACAGGCCAAAATAAATTGCAAAGCAATAAAAAGGGGAGAGCCCAAGTAAAATTGATGCTCTGCATCATTTATAAATGGGCAGAGCCCAAAACAAATTGATGCTCTGCATCCTTTATGGGTAAAGCCCAAATATAAATAAAAAGAAATGCAATGCAAAAGCAAATAAAATGTTGAACATTTTCAACTGGACTTAGCCCAATCATGGCCGTAAGTCCTCAAATTAAATTGACTGAGCAAGATTGCTCTCCTAAATCAATTTACATCCGGTTCGAGGGTACATCTCCGAACTCCTCTGACACCTATCGTTGTAATTCCTCAACGACGTCAGAGAGGTGACGGGTCCCAACGACCACACATTAGTATTGGACCGAAACGTCCCTAAACTAATATCGGACCGAAACGTCCTTAAACTAATGATTGGACCGAAACGTCCCTAAACTAATATCGGACCGAAACGTCCTTAAACTAATGATTGGACCGAGACGTCCTTAAACTAATATCGGACCGAAACGTCCTTAAACTAATAATGGACCACCACGTCCCTAAACTGGCGACGGACCGAAACGTCCTTAAACTAATTATGGACCACCATGTCCCTAAACTGGCGATGGACCACCACGTCCCTAAACTGGAATATGGACCGAAACGTCCCTAATCTAATATCGGACCGAAACGTCCTTAAACTAATGATTGGACCGAAACGTCCCTAAACTAATATCGGACCGAAACGTCCTTAAACTAATGATTGGACCGAAACGTCCCTAAACTAATATCGGATGTTAAAACTAATATCGGACCGAAACGTCCTTAAACTAATGATTGGACCGAAACGTTCGTAAACTAATATCGGACCAAAACGTCCCTAACCTAATATCGGACCGAGACGTCCTTAAACTAATGATTGGACCGAGACGTCCTTAAACTAATAATGGACCACCATGTCCCTAAACTGGCGACGGACCGAAACGTCCTTAAACTAATTATGGACCACCACGTCCCTAAACTGGCGATGGACCACCACGTCCCTAAACTGGAACAATAGAGCCTCCAAATGCTCTTTTGCCGGATCTAAACGGTCCCGTTTAAGTTGATCTTAGCCCCAAACACGGCTAACGTATCCTTAAAAATTCAAATGGACTATAAAACTCCAAATCAACTTTGGTTCAAGGGTACATCTCTGAACTCCTCTGACACCTATCGTTATAATCCTTCAACGAAGTCAGAGAGGTGATGAGTCCCGACGACCATATATTAAATGGATCACCACGTTAAGTCGATCTTAGTCTCAAATAGGACTAACGTATCCTTAATGAACGTTTAAGTTGATCTTAGCCTCAATACGGCTAACATATCCTTAAACTAAAAACATCAAACCCAAATCTAAGTAAATACAGATTTGGACTAATCCACGTCCTACGGGCGACGGCATTACTCAGTCTCCGTATACAATCCACGGGCAACCACAAACAAAACAAACACGCATGACACGAAGTGACCATCTGGAGAAGGAAAAAGTTGTTACCGCGACGCGGCAGCGTAATTAACTGCAGGGGCTTGCGCCTGCAGGGAAGAGCGTCCCCACAATCAAAAACCCCTCAGATGAGGGGGAATCTGACGAAGTCTGCTACATCGGCCGCATTCGTTTAAACCTTCGATACATGGTGCCATAAATCAACTTGGCATCTTCGGAGAGGTGGACGGATAGCACCAATTAGCATCTGCCCCGAATTTCAGGCAAGACGGACCTACGCGGTCTCGTCTCTGTATTCGGAGGGGAACACCGCCACTCGTAAAGAGGGTAACTCTATCTCGAGGGGGAGTACCGCTTCTGTGCCGAATACCAATGCATACGGCGTTGTGTTTGTAGCCGTTTTGAACGTAGTTCGATACGCCCAGAGAGCTTTATGTAGTCTCTCGTGCCAGTCCTTTTTATTTTTGGACACCGTCTTTTTCACGATCTTTGTTAAGGTCTTGTTGAAAGCCTCAGCTAGACCGTTAGCTCGGGGATTATATATCGAAGAGTATCTCCAGTCAATATTATGCTGTTGTGTAAAGCGGCTGATTTTGTGACTTTTGTAGGCTGGCCCGTTATTGGAGATAATCCGTCGTGGAGTGCCGAACCGATAAATGACGTGTGTCTTAAAGAAATGGAGAATGTTCTCCGTCTTCACTTCTCTTAGTGGTACTGCTTCTGCCCACTTGGAAAAGTAATCCTTTGTCGCCAATATGAATTGATGTTCCCTGAATGATGCTGGTTCGATGGGCCCGATTATATCAGTTCCCTACATTTCGAACGGCCAGCTAGCCACTGTT
This sequence comes from Agapanthus africanus, assembly GCA_030015575.1. Lineage (NCBI taxonomy): Eukaryota > Viridiplantae > Streptophyta > Magnoliopsida > Asparagales > Amaryllidaceae > Agapanthus > Agapanthus africanus. Next base: position 10,670,418 of record CM057337.1, read on the forward strand.
GGATGTAGCGGATTTGGATGTTGGTGGATAAAGTCCCCGTGAATCTGGCATACGTGGCACTGCTTCGCGTATTCAAGGCAGTCCTGGATCATCGTGGGCCAGTAGTAGCCCATCCTATTAATCTTTAGTTTCATCTTCGGTCCGGCTTGATGAGAACCGCAGAGTCCGTCGTGAGTTTCTTGGACGACTCTCCTTGCCTCTTCCGGTCCCAGGCATCTTAGCCATAGAGAGTCGAATGATCTCTTGTACAGAGTATCATTGACGAAGGCAAAAGATAGAGCTCGTTTCATTAGTTGATATCTTGAGGACGCATATTTAGGTGTTCGACGGAATTTGAAGTAGTCTATAAAGACTTCTCTTCAATCCTTAGCCTCTTCTTGGTCTTTTATTTGTAGGTCCGTTTTCTCGGTAGCTCCCTTTTCTTCGGACGACTCCGGAGATATTTCTGCCGGTGTAAGGACCCGACGGCTTTACACAACGATCCTCACGTCATCGAGGTTCTCGTCGGCCAGTTCTTTAGCGAGCTTGGCTAATGCATCTGCCTTGCTATTTTCTGCGCACGGTATGCTTTCCAGGGCGTAGGAAGGGATTCGGTTCAGCAGTTGTTGTACTCTCTCGCCGTACTTTACCAACTCCGGTTTGTACGTTTGATAGTCGCCATTTACTTGACTAACGACCAACTGGGAGTCTCCGTATATGAGGAGGTTTTCGATTCCCATGTTGACAGCGATCTCAAGATCTGCTATCAAAGGTTCATACTCGGCTTTGTTGTTTGTTCTTGGCTCTGTCAACGAAAAAGCAAAGCGCATTATCCTTCCTTGTGGGGTCACGAAGATGAGGTCTATCCCTGATTTGATTATGGGGGAGCTGTGCTTTCGCCTCTTCATGGAAGATGCTCCGTCGAAGTAGAGTTCCCACGGGGTATCATTCTCTCTTCTCTCCCCGTCGATCGTGTCAAACGCGTGCTCTTCGGGCAATTCACAGTTCAAAGAAGAATCGGTAGGTATCGGATGCTCAGCGAGGAAGTCAGCGATGGCCTGGCCTTTCACTGCCTTGAGAGGTCGATAAGTTATCGAGAATTCCATTAAGAGTAGGGCCTATTTAGCGAGCCGTCCCGTTAATACGGCCTTTAACATCAAATATTTGAGAGGATCCACTTTTGATATGAGATGGACCTCATGTGCCATCGCATAGTGTCTGAGCTTCGTTATCGTGAAGATCAACGCCAGGCAGTGTTTTTCAATGGGGGAGTATTTGTTTTCTGCACCCAAGAAAACTCGACTTAAATAATTGAGGGCTCTCTCCTTCCCTTGGTCATTCTCTTGTGCCCATAGAGCGCCTAAGGAAACTTCAAGGGCAGTTGTATACAGAATGAGGGGCTTTCCCTTGACTGGAGCGGTCAGCACCGGAAGATTCTGTAGGTATTGCCTGATTTTGTCCAGCGCGCTTTGGTATTTGTGATCCCAAACGAACGGGGTTTCCTTCTTCATCATGTGACTGTAGGGACGACATTTGCCGGAGAGGTTATCTATGAACCGCCGGATATACACGAGCTTCCCTTGGATAGACCGAAATTGCTTGAGTGTCCTTGGCGGAGGCATTTCCATAATCGCCTTGATTTTCGACGGGTCTATCTCGATGCCCCGGTATCGTACAATGAATCCTAGGAACTTGCCCGAGAAAACTCCGAACGCGCTGTTCCCCTCCGAAAGACGCGCAAGACGGACTGTCTTGCCTGAGATTCGGGGCAGATGCTAATTGGTGCTATCCGTCCACCTATCCGAAGATGCCAAGTTGATTTATGGCACCGTGTATCGGAGGTTTAAACGGATGCGAACGATATAGCAGACTTCATCAGATTCCCCCTCGCTTGAGGGGTTTTTGATTGTGGGGACGCTCTTCCCTGCAGGCGTAAGCCCCTGCAGTTAATTACGCTACCGCATCGCGGTAACAACTTTCTCCTTCTCCAGATAGTCACTTCGTGTCGTGTGTGTTTGTTTTGTTTTTGGTTGCCCGTGGATTGTATACGGAGACTAATTTATGTTGTCGCCCGTAGGGCGTGGATTAGTCCAAATCCGTATTTTCTTAGATTTGGAGTTGGGGGTTGGGTTTAAGGATACGTTAGCCTCATTTGAGACTAAGATCAACTTAAACGTTTGTTAAGGATACGTTAGTCTAATTTTAGACTAAGATCAACTTAACAGTTTATTAAGGATACATTAGTCTCATTTTAGACTAAGATCAACTTAACCATTTGTTAAGGATACGTAAGTCTAAAAAAAGACTAAGATCTACTTAACGGGATGATCCAACAAAAGAGCATTTGAGCTCTATTGTTCTAGTTTAGGGACTTTGCGGTCAGTTGCCAGTTTAAGGACATGGTGGTCCAATACCAGTTTAAGGACGTAGTGGTCCATAAAATGTATGGCTGTTGGGACCCATCACCTTTCTGAAGACGTTGAAGGATTACAATGACAAATATCAGAGGAGTTCAGAGATGTACCCTTGAACCAATGAGTTGGTTGAAAGAGCAGATGTGCTCAGTTCAAGATGATTTGAGGACTTATGGCCAGTTTGGGCTAAGTCCAATCATGTTTGAAATATTGGCCCTTTAGGCCATTAGACATTTGTCTGGGTTCAGCCCCTCATCATTCAGCAGTGCTAAACAGAGGTTTGGGGGCTCTGACAACATTTTGTCTTTGATTTCCTCAATTTTGAGATTCATTTGGAGGAAGGACTTTTGCCTCTGGAAAATTAGCCAAGTAGTGTTAAACACTAGAGAACAACAGTGTTAAACACTGGAGGTAGAACTCTCAAATTAGTGTTAAACACTAAGAGACAATCAGTGTTAAACACTGAAAATATAATCTTCAATTTAGTGTTAAACACTAGAAACAATCAGTGTTAAACACTGGAAATATAATCTCCAAATTAGTGTTAAACACTAAAGAAAGAGGGGTCACGTGTGGACACGTGAGAGCGCCCAAAAGTGGGACCAGATCCCTTTTCTTCATTCTGCAATTAAGTGTTAAACAATTTTTTATATTTTATTTTGGAGCATCACGTGTCGGCACGTGAGGAGGATTTAAAGCGTCTGCCAAGAGGTCACGTGGGAACACGTGAGAGTGCCCAAGGCCTCATATTTCCTTTGCTTTTTCTTTCTATGTTTCGTAGGTCACGTGGGAGCACGTGAGGTATTGCCTCAAAGCTTTCCTCCTTCTCATTTCTGGGGATCTCTTCAGGGGTCACGTGGGGACACGTGACCGTAATTCTTTTGCATGCAAGAAGATCTCTTTATCTTTAAAAATTAAATTCTCTGTAGGGTTAAACCCTAATTTTGTTTTGGAGGAATTAAATTCCTATATATGTAAAAGAATTAAATTCTTATGTAGGGTTAAACCCTAATTTCTTTTTAGAGGAATTAAATTCCCATATATGTAAAAGAATTAAATTCTTATATAGGGTGAAACCCTAATTTCATTTAGGAGGAATTAAATTCCTGTAAATTTGAGAGAATTAAATTCTCAATTAGGGTTAAACCCTAGTCTCATCTTGGAGGAATTAAATTCCTATAAATTTGGGAGAATTAAATTCTCAATTAGGATTAAACTCTAGTTCTGCTTTGGGAGAATTAAATTCTCTAAACTCAATTCCCCCTCTAAGTTTCGGATCTGCATGGCGGGATCTCGACCCGATGAGAATTAAATTCTCAACTTAAGGGGAGATGTGCTCTTTGCAGATCTTCAACCAGAGAAAGAATTAAGTTCTTTTGTACAGAAGAGTTAAACTCTTAGATTTGAGAATTAAATTCTCTGTTTGAAGTTTTGATCCCCTTTCTTTTCTCACCTAGGGTTTTCTTTGTTGAGAATTAAATTCTCCTTTCTTTTTCTCTCTCTTGAGAATTAAATTCTCCTCACTCTGTTCTTCTCTCCAAAAAGGTCGATCCCTTCTCTTTTCTTCTTGGCTCCTATTTATAGGAGAAAGAAAAGAATCAATTTGTTTAGTAAATCTTTCATTGAAAGATTTTAATTGATTTCATAATTAATATGATCCTTTAGATCACACAATGAATTTTATTCACCGTTGGATTTTAAATCCAAAGATATTCTGTTTGTTATTTTCGGTGAGATTTAGGGGAAATCTTTCCTTGTCTAAGATTTTTTCCATAAATTGGTGATTTTTAATCACCCTTGGATCTTTAATCCAACGGTCCCCATAATCCTTTTTCATTTGGAAAGATTTAGAAGGTTTTAGAATTTAATTTTATTAAACTGTAAGGCTTTCGAAGCCAGTCACGTGCGGACACGTGACCCTTGGTCACGTGTGAGCACGTGACCCCCAATTGAGTCCTTTTCTCAGCGTTTATTTACGCTTCAGTTTTAACCTTCACGTGTCAACACGTGACCATTGGTCACGTGTGAGCACGTGATACCTCATTGAGGTATTTCCTTCAGTCATTTGTTTTTATTTCTGTTTTAACTATCACGTGTCAACACGTGACCATTGGTCACGTGTGAGCACGTGACCCCCAATTGGGTCCTTCTTCAACCGTTTTTTTAATTTATGTTTTAACTATCACGTGTCAACACGTGACCATTGATCACGTGTGAGCACGTGATACCTCATTGAGGTAATTCCTGATTTTTAATCAGGGAACAGTGCATAGCATATTTGCTCATAACTTTTGATCCCAGATGAATTATGAAGCCCATAATATATCAAATCGAAGGATTTTTCGAGATGCTTTCGATACCATCAGAATTTAACAGTTCCTCCTTTGGGAGTTTATCAAAATACAGGCCGGAAGATAGTGGTTCTCATTTCCTTAAGCGTATCGCTGCCATTTGATACCTTGGACTCTTTTGCGCAGAATCCCATTTTTCTTCATCACTGGGACGATTTTGGCAATCCAGTCAGGATACTGCACCTCTTGGATGAAACCGGAGTCTATTAGCTTATTGACCTCAGCGTTGATGTTCATCTCAAGCTCGAGCCGCATTCTTCTCGGTGTTTGTTTGACTGGCTTGATGTCCGGAGATATCGCCAATTTGTGCACAGCAATCTCTGGATCTAGTCTTGGCATCTCGGAATAGTTCCATGCGAAGCAATCTTTATACTGCATGAGCACGTCTTTAAGCGTAGCCTCCTTTTCTTCAGACAACAGTTCACTGACTAACGTCGGCCGTGGGTCGTTTACCGTTCCCAAATCGATTTTTCTGAGGTTATCTGCAGTAGTGTGTATCCCATCTTCTAGCTCTTTTGGTGCTGGTGGAAACTCTGAGATCACCTCGTCGTCATCATTTTCGAAGCACCAGGGGAGGTCGTCCATATCCTCGCGTACTCTTTCTCCTGACAGCGTTATCGCGTAACAGGTACGAGATCGCTTCCAAGATCGATATTGATCTGGCTTTACTCTCGTAGCTTTCGGTTCATGCTTCTGTGGCGGGGTTACCCTCCAACTGTTGGATAAAGCGAACTTGTCTTACTGATACCGGTCTTCTACCCGGTCTTTGAATGTAAAGCAATCTTCGAGAGGATGCCCTATCGCTTGGTGATAAGAGTAATAGTCCGGATGATGAACCTCGCCTGCTTGTTCGGGATGTTTGGATTCCGGGGGTATCATCATCTGATGTTTTATGACAAGATCAAATATCTTCCTTGTCTTGTCTTTGGGAAAAGAGTATGCTCGACCCATTTTCTTTACAAGAGACGACTCCAGGCTGCCCAATTCTCGATCGCATGGCTTCTTAGACCCGCTTCGCTGCTATCGGACATTTTTCCCATTCTTTAGTTTGTGTTTACCTCCGCGTCGGGTCTTTTGTATGACGGGCTGGCGACGAAGAGCATTGTCATTCACCGCGGCCTGCTGAAGGAGGCGCTGCGTCCTGGCTTTCTCATAGATGGCCATTTCGCGACTATGGTCATCCCAGACCTTTTGACCCACTTTCGTTATTAGCTTATCCATCTATTCTTCGAACGACGGACTTGGCACTTTCATGGCGAGACCTTGTTTTGGTTCAGGGTTAGCGTCTTCTATCAGAGCATCTCCTTCTTCATCAAAGTCATGTATAACGTAGCAACCATAAAATCACTCCCGTTTCTTGGATTGAACATATCCAAACCCGATCGTTTCCATTCTCCCATTGGGCAACTTTCGCTGAGTTCCGGGGACGTTCCAAATCTGGTTGTTGAACTGAGCTTGTCGCGTGGTCTGTTTGAAGGGTATGCCTTGGCGCCTCAACAGCCTTTTTAATCGTTCTGTGTAATATATGGGCAGACGGATGGGCTGGAGCCTGTCAAGCGTAGAATCGGTGCCATGCCAGACTTCTTTCTCCACTTTGGTTTCCAGGGATTGATAAAAGAGGATCACCTTTTCATCTCTTCGCCTGGGAGGGATGTAGAATGTTTGCAGTTCCTGCACACTATAGGTACCAAGCGCGTCAAGCTCTTTGTAATGCTCTTGCGGAATCATGGCAATTTGCAAACTCCGATCATCGCCAGCAAAGGCTTGTATTGATGGCCAAACAGAAAATACAACATTGACCTCATCTTCCGAGTCGCTGCCGAAGACCAGAATTGGGGTGGACGGTCCTGGCTTGTTGCATTAGGACGGCCTTGAATAAACTATTTCTTCTTCCTCCTCAGTGTCACTCCCGAAGACTGGAATAGTGGTGATAGTTTTGTTCTTCAGTTTATGGCATCTTTTCGTGTCTTCGAAATCTGGTAAGAAATATTTTGCATCTTCGTACTTTCGGACTTCATTCATGAAGAATGGGTTTAGTTCCCCTGTCACAGTATACTCGAGACCATCCTTGAAATACTTCATACACTGATGTTATGTAGAAGGGATGATGTTTTACTCGTGTAACCAAGGCCTGCCGAGCAAAACATTGTAACATGTCTTAGCGTCAATGACGTGAAATTTGATGTCCGTGACGAGCAGCCCAAAGCATAACGTCAATATCACAGATCCGAGCGTCCGTGATGACTGGGAGTCAAACCCGAAGATGGTGATTTTATTACGAGCGAGGTGCTGAACGCTCATGCAGATTTCCTTCAACACTCTTATGAGAAGGTTGACGGAGGACCCATTGTCGACCAGGATTTTGCCTATCTTGATGTCATGACAGTATCCGATGACATAAAGGGGACGGTTATGCTCACACGTCCCGAGGAGGAGATCTTCATCGTCGAAGGTGATATCGGATGTGTGCACTTCTTCCAGCTCGTCCTTCATCTTTTCTTCAGCGAGGAAAGCTTGGAACTGCTCGGGTTCTTATAGTGCCTTGATCAGGGAATCTCTCGCCTCTTTAGATAGCATCAGGGTGTTGAGAATGCTTAGCTGTGAGGGTATCTTCCTCAGGTGTGCCATAACATTGCAATCCATCTTGTTTTTCTTGGACGGGTCCTTGGCTGCCAGCTCTTCGACGACTCGATTATCGAGGGCGATATCCTCAGGGATCTTTTCTTCCCCTTATCCTTTTTATTTAATCTCTTGTTTGCAGGTCCGAGATTCTTTTCAGGCAGCGTACGATTGCGCAGCTGAATGTTCTCACGGGTTTTCATTTCTTCCTCTTTTCCTGAGGTGGGTTCTTTGAAGAGAGGGCCGAGAGTCATTTCTTCTTCCGAATCACTCCCGAAGGTAAGAACTTGTGGTCCCCTGTTATCAACCATGTGACAGTTGCCGACAGCTCTTTTATGCTCCTCTGTCGTACTTCTTTGTTCCCGACGAGTTTTGCGCTTCATCCGCTGAACGTGTTGTCGGTAGGCAACATATCCCAGCCACCAGTTTTTAAAGGCCATGCACTCTTCGGTGGGGTGTGTAATCCTTTGATGGTATAAACAGAAGTTAGGATGTACGTCCGCTTCATCAAGATGTATACCGCCGGGAGAATTTCCTCTGAAAGAAGATAACTTCATTCCCTTTGACAGGGCTCTAGCGAATCGTTTCTTTATCTTGAACCTGCTTTTATTTGTGGCCGATGTACTTTGATCTGGTGGAAGTGTTTCAACCCTTTTGTCCAGTCGCCGGCATTTGGCCTTTTCAAATATGGCCATCTCGCGCTCTCGATCAGCTTTGCTTTTCAAAAGAGTTTCGTTCAGGAATGCGTCAATCATTTCGTCTGATGGTCCTAGAAGTTCCGGCTCAGGATCTGCCCTTAGTTTCTCTGCATCCAGAGCTTCTTCACCGTTTATTAACGAGTGAGAGATCACATGGCAGCTTGCCACATAATCCTCAGGTTCATCTGACGAGTCTTCTCCATTGTCGTCATCTCCGTCCTCAAGGACGTGGCTGAGAAATTCTTGGAGTGTGACTGGGGTCCGCGCCTTCTGGTTATATTCTTCCAGCGCGTCAATCTATTTTGCAGGTCCGTGCGCTTGTCACCATACTTCACGGGCTTTTTGGTCTTCTTCTACTTCTTCGAAGACTTTGATGGTTGGGTGTGGGCGCTTTGACTATCACCACCAATTTTTGGAGTTGAGCGCGGCTTCAGCATTCCCTCGATGATCTCGGGTTCTAGCTGATTTTTCCATCTGATCGCCGGGCATGTTTGGAGATCCTTCAGTATTATTTTCGTCTTGGTTGAAAGAACGACCTCCCATGGAGCTTCTTCTACAAAGAACATGATGCCCCTGGTGTGTCCCCCCTTTTAAGAGCGTGCGGTTGAGGCGAGCTTACTTTCCAATTCTCGGACAGTGCGAATTTTCCCTGTTGGTATTGGTCTTCAATCCAGCCTTTAAAGATAAAGCAATCTTCAATTGGATGGCCTATCGCTTGGTGATAGGGACAATAATTGGGATTATTAGCCTCACCGGGTTGCAATGGGCGTTTTGGATCCAGCAAGTTGATGAGCCTGTTGCGCACCGCCAGCTCGAACAATCTCCTTGTTTTATCCCGGGGAAACGAATAAGGGTGCTTCATTTTCTCATTAAAGAATCGCCGTCTCTCGTCTGGGCGATCAGTTAGTTTTGGGCCACTGGGCTGCTGTTGAGCATCGGCAACGAAGGTCGCATTCCCTTTCCCTTTTTCATTTCGAGATTCCATCTTCGAAGGAGATGGTCTATAACCCATCTGATCCATTTGGGCCAGCTTGTCAATCAAGGCCTGGAAAGTAGTTGGCTTGAAGAACATCATAAATTGGGAAATGATCGCCCGAGGGTCAAGAGTACCCACGAACATGCCTACCGCAGGTGCTTCTTCAATGCGCTGCTCGCACTTCGACCATAAATTCCGCCACCGTATCGCGTACTGGACCCAAGTTTTTCCCGGCTTCACCCTGGCATTGATCAATGCCGTGATTGGGGTACGTTCGCTAGCGCTTGCAAAACGTTGGGTGAATAGCAGTTCCATCTCTGTAAAAGTTTTGACGGAGTCGTTGGGCAGCTCCGAATACCACTCAAAGGTCATTTCCGCCAAGCTGCCGACGAACTGACGAAGTAACAATTTGTCGTCACCTCCGGTATTGCCACAAAGAGCCCTGAACTGAGTGACATGTTGATGGGGATTGCCTGTCCCCTTGTATACGTGAAACTTAGGAATCGTGTATCCTGGCGGATACTTGATCTGATCGTACCATCCTGGATATGGTCGTCCAGTTCTGACAACTTGGCCAGTTGCTTCATTTGCTTGATGAGCCCGTATTTGCTGAGCTATATAATCATCAATGACAGCTTTTGAGATGGTCTCTTCTTTGGCTGCTGAACAAGCAGGAAGGGGGTTTGACGTCTCCGCTCGGTCATCTTCGAGGATAATCGGAGGATTTTCAGCTGGAGGGTCCGGCTGGATCATCATGCCCACCATATCCTGGAATAGAACGACCATTTGTTTTATATTGGCCGCTTGTTCTGCGGCCTCTTTGTCCTTCTTATCAAGCATTCTCCGAAGGAATTCGGCATCAGTTTCCTGCTTACGGCGCTGCTCCGAGGATGTCTCCGGGCTTGCTTTCGTTCCCGTGAGTGCGGCCATAGTTGTTAACATCTCTTGGAGCTTTTATTGTTGTTGCTCCTGGGCCTTAGTCACTGATCGCGTAAGCGGTCGATGACCTATGGAGATACGGCTATCCTCTTTTCCGGACGCTATATAGACGGTATGCACCACCATGCCCCCAGACTTAGGGCATTTAGGCTCAGTGGTCTTGCGATTCATCGCAGACTCAGGGATTTTCTCCGGCCTTCTCCTCTTGTGAGCGGTCGAAGTTGAGGGGGCCGTTGCAATGGGCACCCAAGTAGCCGTCGCCTTCTGTGGCTTGACGAGGCGGTCCTTTTCTTGCCGAACCTTCAACTTTTTCTGTCGGCGGAGATAGTCTTGATCTATCACGGAGTGCTGGACCTGTCGCCAAACTTTATAAATTTTAGAGGACAGCCGCTGAGGAGGCTGCTCTACCTTCGTCTTTGGGGCATTCTCCACAGGTGGTGGAGATCTTTTCAGCACAGCGGTTGGAGAGTTCCTGCGTACCCTGTTGAGTAGTTCAAAGCTGTTCCCAGTTGGAACAGCAGTATCAACTTCCACCATTGGAGCTGGCGGAGTCAGTCCAGAAGGGGAATTGCCCCCAGCCTTCCTCACTTGGCGCCAGTGGCGACGTCGAGCATGTCGTGCGGCCGGGATCACCTCCGCTGTTGGGTGAGCTTCTTCATGCCCCCTGCTTTGATGAGGGGTTGTTGTCGTCATTAGCCTGTCAAAGACCGATGCCCGTTGAAAGGGAATGGCCAATCTTGAAAAGGCTGATTTTCGTGCAGGGGAAATGGCCTTGGTTACTTCACCCGAAGTGGGAGCTGAAACGGCCAGCCTTATGAAGACCGACCCCTTAGCCAGAGAAGCCGCCTTGGTGACTTTAGGAGTAGGAATAGCTATCTGCTTGGGGATAACGCCTTCTGGTATTGCGGGCTTCCTCATGGGCCCGTTGGAGGTTTGGCCTAGTCTGCTGAAAACTGAGGCACTTGGTTTGGGCGACCCGTTAAGAGGGGCCGCAGTATTGGTAAGCCGATCAAAGACCGACTTCTTCTGAGCTTCTTGCAATGGTACAGGAGCACTAAAGCTTGTTGGTGGGATCATAGTCCCGAAGAATAGCCTTGTGGTAGCTTGCGTCACCTGGTCCACCGGCATTGTAAAAACGGAGGCCGCCTGAGGCCCGTAGGTCACTCCTCCAGCAGGGACGGAGTGAGAGTTATTACCATTGTTGCAGCTTGTGCAGTTGAAAGCCATTTGATCTTCTGTTTTCTGCATGGAGCAAGATACCGAATCTTAGTACTTCAAATCCAAAGGCAACCATGTCAAACCGCGACTTGTTCGCAAAACATGACACACGAAGTGTGGAGTGGAAAGAGGAAGAGGTCCCACCGAGAGTGCCAGAATCTGTTCTCCGCCGAACACAGAGACGAGACCGCGTAGGTTCGTCTTGCCTGAATTTCGAGAGCAGATGCTATTTGGTGCTATCCGTCAACCTCTCCGAAAAAGCTAAGTTGATTTATGACACCGTGTATCGAAGGTTTAGACGGATGCGGCCGTTGTAGCAGACTTCGTCAGATCCCCCATCGTTGAGGAGTTTTTGATCGTGGGGAAACTCTTCCCTGCAGGCGCAAGCCTCTACAGTTAATTACGCTACCGCATCGCGGTAACCACTTTCTCCTTTTATAGATGGTCACTTCGTATCGTGGGTGTTTGTTTTGTTTTTGGTTGCCTGTGGATTGTATACGGAGACTAATTTATGTTGTCGCCCGTAGGGCGTGGATTAGTACAAATCTGTATTTTCTTAGATTTGGGTTTGGGGTTAGGTTTAAGGATGCGTTAGTCTCATTTGAGACTAAGATCAACTTAAACGTTTGTTAAGGATACGTTAGTCTAATTTTAGACTAAGATCAACTTAACGATTTATTAAGAATACGTTCGTCTAATTTTAGACTAAGATCAACTTAACAGGATCATTTAGATCCAACAAAAGAGCATTTATGCTCTATTATTTAGTTTAGGGATATTGCGGTCGATAATTATTTTAAATACATTACGATCCAATATTAAAGACATCATAGTCCATGGGCTTAAGGACCTCACAGTCCGAGGTTAAGGACATCATAGTCCATAGGTTTAAGGACCCCACAGTCCGAGGTTAAGGACATCATAGTCCATAGGTTTAAGGACCCCACAGTCCGAGATTAAGGACATCATAGTCCATGGGTTTAAGGACCCCACAGTCCAGTTTAAAGACGTCATAGTCTATGAAATGTATGGTTGTCGGGACTCGTCACCTCTCTGAAGACGTTGAAGGATTACAACGACAAATATCAAAGGAGTGAAGAGATGTACCCTTGAACCGATATTGGTTGGAATCTGTAGTCCAATTTAGGACTAAGATCAAAGATTCATGAGCATATGGGCTCAATTAATCTGAATGAGGGGTTTATGTCCAACTTGGGCTCGGCCCACTCAGTTAAAATGTTAAACATTTGACAATATTGAGCATTGATTTGAATTCTGACAATATTTTTGTCTTTTATTAAATGTTGAGCATTCATCATAGCTCTGGGCTTTACTTATAGAACAATTTATGTTCTTTTAGCGCACACGTGCGGAGCACGTAGCGTGTTTGGCGCTTTGCGCCAGTCAAAGAGCGCAGAGCGCTTCTGCTGGGTAGCGCACACGTGAGGAGCACATGGTGCGCTTGGCGCTGAGCGCCAGTCCATGAGCGCAAAGCGCTATTTGTTCAGTGGCGCACACATGAGGAGCGCGTGGTGCGCTCGGCGCTGAGCGCCAATCCATGAGTGCAAAGCACTATTTTATGAGCGCAAAGCGCTATCTGTTCAGTGGCACACAGGTGAGGAGCACGTGGTGCGCTTGGCACTTTGCGCCAGTCAAAGAGCGCAGAAGCGCATCTGATCAATTTTATGATCTGAGAAATAAATTCTCATTTAGAAGAAACTTTGTTTTAAGATTCTAATAACAAAGTTCTTATTTTGTAGGAGATATTTCAATCTCTTATTTTAGTGAAAGGCTTTACCTTTATAGATCTGTGATCCTAAGAGAATTGAATTATTCTCCCCCCTCTTATAATGAGATATTATGATCTCTTTTTGTAAAAGACCTTAGTCTTATAGATCTATGATCTGTGAGATAAATTATATTCTTCTTCTTATTTTATGATGAGATCCTTTGATCTCTTTGTGAAAGACCTTGGTTTTGCAGATCTATGATCTTAAAGAAAGAAGTGAATTCTTCTTTTTATATGAGAAGATTTCATCTTTCTGTTCTTTTTTTTACCTTGAAGAAAAGTTGTTCTTCTACCGAGAGCTTGGCTTTTCTTTCTGAGATTTCTCAAAGTTTATGGGGGGTTCCTCTATATGTTTTTATATATGTTTTTCTATCCCTGAGACTTGAAGTTTTGGGGCCTTTATATAGGGCGAGCTAATTTGTTCAATCGATTAAGGAGATCTTTTCTTCAATTGATTTGGGGATTTTTCCATCGTTGGAGGTTTGATCCAAGGACTTCTGATTTACAGAAGGCAATCTTCTTGTTTTTAACAGTATTGGGAAATCTTTCCCCATACAGAATTTATTCTGTATTTTAGTTATTTTTAATCACCATTAGATCATTGATCTAACGGTGCTCTGATTTACAGAGCACAATCTTTTTGTTTGGAAAGATTTTGAGGAATCTTTCCTTAACAGAATTTTATTCTGATCAATTGATGATTTTTAATCATGTTCGTTGGATCTTTGATCCAACGGTTGGGAACGTTTAGTTCCAGCGCTGGCGCTCCCGTGCTTTGCACGTGGTGCGCTGCTTAGAGTGCAGCGCACTTAGCGCTAGCGCTTACGTGCTTTGCACGTCGTGCGCTGCTTAGAGTGCAGCGCTCTTAGCGCTAGCGCTCATGTGCTTTGCACGTGAGCGCTGTCTCAGAGTCTTTGACTCACTCTGCGCTGGCGCTGCTATGAAGCGCTGCTTCATTTCAAAATTTGAAATTTTGAACAGAGCTTTATTCTGATTGGGGGAAACATAGATTTTAATCTATTTCAAATTAAACGTAAGACCTGACCCAACTCATAACCCAAATCCAATCTCATTTCAATTTCTTTTATAAAACTATGAGCCCAAAAGCCCGCTTTCTTTTCAAGCAGCATCATATATTTAATTCTAATTAAATATGTGCATGAACAAGCTTATAGCTAATTAGTTAAGTTCTTGCATTGTTATTCCATAGGTCACATGTTCAAATCCCTATTCTTGCAATTATTTTTTTATCAATTTTTATCCTTCTCATAACTTACAAATGAGACCTTTCATTTCCAAAATGAATGGTGACCTTTCATTTATCTTTTAATTCACATGTTGAATGCATATATTATTATAGATAATTCACTATTACACCATCTTTATTTTTCCATCTCTTTCTTTTTCTTTCTCACATTTTCTATCTCTCCCTTCTCCCTCTTCACCTAGAGTCCTAGAAGAAGAACACCAAGAAGTTTTAAGAAAATCTCGCTAGAAACACGAGGCTATCGGAGGATAGACAAGCTCGGTGACAATACCGGCTTGTGTATGTAAGTCACTTCTCTCTTTCCCTCCCTCCATCTCCTTCTCTTTATCTTTCTCTTGTTATATTGCCATGAAAAACTTCCCTTATCGTATCATAGTCCCTAAATAATTAATTAAATGGATACATATATAAATAATGAACACACACAAACGTACACAAATATATAGTTTGTAAAGTCTTTTTTATTACTCTCAATTCATATGTTAAGATTTCATAGTGATCAATTAGATTGCATCGTTTGTTGTTGTATTTTAAATTACTTTATTTAAATTCTGTAAAAAAAATGAAGTTACGAATAAATAACATAGTTTTCTCATTTCTCACATATGACATATCAATACCTTTACTTTTAAAATATTTTTTAGAAAATAATTTTTACTTCTGGAAATTTCAGGAAATTTATATATGATAGAATATATTTTTCTGTACACGCTGTAAAAATTTCATATCAAACCGAATAACGGTTTAGAAGTTACGTAGTTTTTATTTACTGTTTTTAAAACCAGAAGACTGCCAATAAGGGTCTTCTTCGAGAGACAATAACTCTGTAATTGTTGATCCAAATTAAGTTTTTTCAGATGTTTTGAATATATACATCGAATGATCTAGATTTTCTTACTTTTATGTTTTTACTGAAAACCGACGTAAAATATAGAAAACCGCGTTACAATATTAAGCGACGAATCTGGACAGAATCTATCCTGATTCGCACACTATTTTTCAATAGGACATAACTCGAACTCCCGATGTCCGTTCATGACAAAATTTAGATGTGTAGATGCATAATTGATAGAACTATAATTTCCTTTATATTATATAACTTAGAAACGCATGAAACAACTCGATATAGTCTTTGCAATATAACATATAGTTGCTGTCCAGAAATCTGAATTTCTGTTTTAAACGCTGATATTAAAATAATCATAACTAGAGCTTCAGAAATCCAAATCGTGCGAGTCTTGGTGTTTTGGATAATTACATCGAAAGACCTACAATTTTCTATTAATTTTTGTAATCTGAAACCTGATGAAAATTAACTCAAACTGCGTTTTAAAAATGTGTGACGGTGCCGAACAGATTCTGATCTGTTTTGCGCGATGATACGAAAACATGTATATCTCCCAAACCGGTAGTCGTATTTAGGCGAGACTGAAACTCACGTGTGTATAGAACTTAAGGCTATGTTTTCATTTATATTCTGATTTCAAATAACTTGATTAACTAGTCGTGCATATCACATATTTACACCATTGTTTTTGGACGTTTCTTGTATACTTATCTCATATCATGTTCTATGATTGCTTGTCTATTTTTATCTATATGATGTGTGATTAAACCATTACATGCTGAAATTGACTTGATCATGACACAACTCAATCATGAATACTTGAACCCAATATGTACACTTGAACCGACTTGACTCGAACCATAAATACAATTAGCATGACTTGCACTTGACATGATTACATGCACTCGATCTTGAAAACTTGATATCATATATTACCTTTTGTATTCATAGATTCGATTAAGACTCAAAACATTAATCATAAACTTATATACACGGGGTGTTGGGGTAGTTTGAGTATGAATCCAACGGAATCTCATAATTCCCATTAATACAAATCATGTTGCTGTGGTACCAGGCTGAAACAATACAAATCATGTTGCTGTGGTACCGGGCTGAAACGGTACAAATCACGAATTCACGAATGAGCGCCCGTGTCTCCAAGCCCCTGGATGATAGCCTGTTGGGTTTGGAATACTTCAATAACAATTGAAGTCCCGCTATTTTGAGCCCGTGATTCCTTATCCCTGAACGATAGTCTTGAGATTGGTTGACATTCACACTTGAACTCACGCTGGTTACTTGTACCCTTTTAGAGACCTTTTAGGACACCTACATTCACTTCATATTCACCATATCTACACTCCACGGCCATGCTATACTTGTTTGCTATACTCATGTTATATTTCCATGCTGATATAGTTGCCATATACATTACCATACTTGTTCACATATTACAATTTTCATTTATACTAAATTACATGTAACCTTGCACTCAATTTATATATTACACATCTCTATTGCGACTTACCAAGCGTTAGTTCGCTGACGGGCATTCCACCCAATTCTTTCTATTCTTGGAATGTTCATCAGGTGACATTGAGATAGAGAAGATAGAAGTGGTCGAAAAGGAGTACAACCAGTTCGCATCACAAACAGACGTATAGTTCCATTCAGCTTTCATTTCATTTCACCTTATTTATGTATGGCTCTTTATTAAGGCTTATCATGTTAAATATCTTGTATTCAGCTATTTTGTTTACTATGAATCATGAATGTAATAAATCAGGGTTGGATTTCATTTTTTTGATTGATCTTGTTATTTTATGTTGCTTATAGACGTTTCGCGTATTTATTTCGAGAAACGGCCTTCTCATAATAAATACGTTGCGGGCTTGCTACGTAATCGTTTCCATTTACTGGGAAGCGGGGCGTGATAGGTTTTATTGATGGCCTATGCAGGTCAGTTCTGCATGAACATCATAAGCAATATAATACAAGAATTATAAAATCCAATTATTACATTCGATTTTTCTTTTGAATCCTGCCCTATTTCTTGAGTTCATCTTGAACTCCACCTTCGGCTTCCTTGAAATCCATCTTTCGACTTTTGAATCCTTAACTCTTATTCACCCTTTTCTAGTTGTATCTCGTAGGCCTTTTAGCTCAATTGGTTAAAGTATCGATCGACGGAGCTCGAAAACGACATCATCATAATCCTGTGTCCTTACTCTGTTGCAAAATCCTTCTTGAGTAATTTCGAGGACGAAATTATTTTTAAGGAGGGTAGAATGTAACGACCCCAATATTACTATACATTTGTGTTTTCTTTCTTTAGTAAAATATTGTATTTATTTATTCTTAGTATTTTGTGTATATTTTGTTTTCTATAATTATATTATTTTATTATTCCATCTATTTTTCTCAAACCCATTTTTTAAAACTAAATCTTAATCTATTCCAAATTAAACGCAAGACCCGACCCAACTCATAATCCAAATCCAATCTCATTTTTATTTTCTTTTATAAAACTATGAGCCCAAAAGCCCACTTTCTTTTCAAGCAACATCATATATTGAATTCTAATTAAATATGTGAATGAACAAATTTATAGCTCATTGGTTAAGCCCTTGCATTGTTATTACATAGGTCACATGTTCAAATCTCTATTCTTGCAATTATTTTTTTTATCAATTTTTATCTTTCTCATAACTTACAAATGAGACCTTTCATTTCTCTTTTAATTCCTATGTTGAATGCATATATTATTATAAATAATTCACCATTACACCATCTTTATTTTTCCCCCTCTCGGTAGAAATGCAAAGCTATCGGCGGATAGACAAGCCCTGTGACAACACCGGCTTGTGTATATAAGTCTCTTCTTTCTTTCCCTCCCTCCATCTCCTTCTCTTTATCTTTCTCTTGTTATATTCCCATGAAAAACTTCCCTTATCATATCATAGTCCCTAAATAATTAATTAAATAGATACATATATAAATAATGAACACACACAAACATACACAAATATATAGTTTGTAAAGTCTTTTTTATTACTCTCAATCCATATGTTAAGATTTCATAGTGACCAATTATGATCGCATCGTTTGTTGTTGTATTTTAAATTAATTTATTTAAATTCTGTAAAAAGAAATGAAGTTACGAATAAATACCATGGTTTTCTCATTTCTCACATATGACATATCAATACCTTTACTTTTAAAATATTTTTTAGAAATTAATTTTTACTTCTGGAAATTTCAGGAAATTTACATATGATAGAATATATTTTTCTGTACACGCTGTAAAAATTTCATATCAAACCGAATAATGGTTTAGAAGTTACGTAGTTTTTATTCACTGTTTTTAAAACCAGAAAACTGCCAATAAGGGTCTTCTTCGAGAGACCATAACTCTGTAATTGTTGATCCAAATTAAGTTTTTTCAGATGTTTTGAACATATACATCGAATGATCTAAATTTTCTTACTTTTATGTTTTACTGAAAACCGACGTAAAATATAGAAAACCGCGTTACAATATTAAGCGACGAATCTGGACAGAATCTGTCCTGATTCGCATACTATTTTTCAATAGGACATAACTCGAACTCCCGATGTCTGTTCGTGATAAAATTTAGATGTGTAGATGGATAATTGATAGAACTATAATTTCTTGTATATTATATTACTTAGAAACGCATGAAACAACTCGATATAGGCTTTGCAATATAACATATAGTTGCTGTCCAGAAATCTGAATTTCTGTTTTAAACGCTGATATTAAAACAATCATAAATAGAGCTTCAGAAATCCAAATCGTGCAAATCTTGGTGTTTTGGATAAGTATATCGAAATACCTACAATTTTCTATTAATTTTTGTAATCTGAAACCTGATGAAAATTAACTCAAACTGCGTTTTAAAAATGTGTGACGGTGCTGAACAGATTCTGATCTGTTTTGTGCGATGATACGAAAACATATATATCTCCCAAACCGGTAGTCGTATTTAGGCGAGACTGAAACTCACATGTGTATAATACTTAAGGTTATGTTTTCATTTATATTCTGATTTCAAATAACTTGATTAACTAGTCGTACATATCACATATTTACAATATTGTTTTTGAACGTTTCTTGTATACTTATTTCATATCATGTTCTATAATTGCTTATCTATTTTTATCTATATGACTTGTGATTAAACCATTACATGCTGGAATTGACTTGATCTTGACACGACTCAATCATGAATACTTGAACCCAATATGTGCACTTGAACCAACTTGACTCGAACCATAAATACAATTAGCATGACTTGCACTTGACATGATTACATAAACTCAATTTTGAAAACTTGATATCATATATCACCTTTTGTATTTATAGATTCGATCAAGACTGAAAACATTAATCATAGACTTATATACACAGGGTGTTGGGGTAGTTTGAGTATGAATCCAATGGAATCTCATGAGTCCCATTAATACAAATTATGTTGCTGTGGTACCGGGTTGAAACGATACAAATCATGTTGTTGTGGTACCGGGCTGAAATGGTACAAATCATGTTGCTGTGGTACCTGGATGAAACGGTACAAATCATGAATTCACGAACGAGGGCCCATGTTTCCAAGCCCCTGGATGATAGCCTGTTGGGTTTGGAATACTTCAATAACAATTGAAGTCCAGCTATTTTGGGCCCGTGATTCCTTACCTCTGGACGATAGTCTTGGGTTCGAGAATACTCTTAAGATTGGTTGGCATTCACACTTGAACTCACGCTGGTTACTTGTACCCTTTTAGAGACCTTTTAGGACACTTACATTCACTTCATATTCACTATACCTACACTCCACGGTCATGCTATACTTGTTTGCTATGCTCATGTTATATTTCCATGTTGATATAGTTGCCATATACATTACCATACTTGTTCACATATTACAATTTCCACTTATACTAAATTACATGTAACCTTGCACTCAATTTATATATTACACATCTCTATTGGGACTTACCGAGCGTTAGTTCGCTGACGGGCATTCCACCAACTTTTTTATATTCTTGGAATGTTTGTTAGGTGACATTGAGACAGAGAATATAGACGTGGTCGAAAAGAAGTACAACCAGTTTATTGGCTATAGTGCCCTCAAGGTAATTATCATAGTTGCAGGCAGGTGATTATGATGATTGAGAGAGGACCTATACCGATAAAATGGTCTTACTCAAAATGATAGTATGCTATCTGGTTTGTTTTTATCATCATGAACATGTTGATAGAGCCAATAGAATTCTTGCTTGAATACCAGCATTATGATGTCGATCATATATGTGGAAGCTGGGGTCTATAAGCACAGCCTTAAATGTCCCTAGTCGTGGGAGTATCGAGATTGGGTATCGATACTCCAGTGTAGACTAGTGTATACTGATCGAAACCCCGACGAGAGGCGGTGGCCAGGTCTCATAAGCCATTGGTGTTAGTTTGTTCACCTAAGATGGTATACATGTGCTCATTGGGTTCTGGACGGACTCGCCGGGAATATGCTAGTTGGTATTATACCTATTGTCAGATAGCAGTTCCCAGGTGACATGTGTACAGGTTAGTCTGTCGACCTGAGATCGTCATTTGTCTCGTGTGAGTTCCCACTATACTTTGATTACTACCCTACCACGGCTCAAAAGAGTCGTGCAAACAGGCTTTAGTTGGGTACAGTCCCGAGCTACATGGAGGCAGTGATCGGATCGTCGGGGATTCGTCTCTCTCGGTATTGGGGGTTGATGTCGCGTTGTGCACGGGTGGCCATCACCAGAAATCTATGGCCATGGTGGACGAGAATTACCAATTCAGGATCGATAGTTTCTCAGGTGGTGATGAGTTTCATACCGATACTAAATGTCGCGTTGTTAGGGGTCTGACTTTATCTACCCCCCTAGACTCGATATGCGATACTCTTAGACGAACAGACCGGACTGTACGGATATTGTCACCGTCAGGCACAGTAGGGGTTCAGGATGAGTTTGCTGGTCGACCTCCCTTTCGCTCAATACCTGGATAGCCGTTACGTACAGCTAGTGCCGCTGACATGCTTGTGGTTATACCCACTGCCGGCGTATTGACGAGTCTTTAGAGTCCCACACAGAGGGTTTTCACGGTTCAGGCGATATGGTGTAGATGACGTATATTGGTACATACAGGTGTCCAATTAAATATGTGCACAAGCTGCGCAGACTTTAATCGGACGGTTGATAATCCTAGCGGCTTAGGATTAAGCCTGATTATTAAATCAGGTTTTAATTTAATAATTTATATATATGTATTTATATATGTGTGTTCTAGTATTATTGTTCACTATTCATTTTCTCTCTTGGCTATTTGTATTTTTGTACGAATACGCGTATATGTATTTCGGTACGTGTACCGGGTTGCATTCCATATTTATACGGAATGGCTTCTAGAAGATGGCCACCTCATTATTGGATTTTCTTTTTAGAAAATCAAATAAGGAAATGAGGTGGAGAGATGAGTTGGCATGAGCATGGGTTTGAGCATGTAGAGAGGTATGGGCATTGATTTGTTTATTGGAAAATTGTGAAGAGATTTTTTATGTGTGCATTATTGTGTGAGTGAGAGAGAGGAGGCAGCCACTTGAGGGGGGCTTGGCTCATTTTGTGTTTCTCCACTAGATTTCTTCACTTGCTCTCTTCACTCTCTCATACTCACTTCATCACTTAGCCATTTCTTGAGTTGCTCATGCCATGGTTTCCTCACCTCCTCTTTATCTTCTTAAGTTGCTCATTGAGCATATGAGATGAGAGAAAAATTATAGTGACACATTCTTACACCTCCACTCTCCATTGCTAGCAATCTTGAAGCGTCGGTTGCCTCGTTTGTCGAGACTGAAGCTTGCGCCGTTTCCCTTAGGTGGATCATCGTAGATGGAGGAAGACCGGCAACCAAACTCGATCAAGGAACCACTGGGAGCTTGGAATGAAGACCGAAGGACACAGATCAACTCGGTATAACCATTCTAACTTCTTTTTATAGCTTTCTAGTTTAGGGTTTAAGGTAGATCCAGGTATCGGGTAATGGTAGCGCCAGTTCAGTAAATTTTTGTTTCGCATTTAGCCACGGTTTGATGGCCAGGGCGCTGCCGTAATCCAGCATGGTATCAGAGCCAGCCTTTAAACCCTAACCTAGCTAGTTTAGACAATGTTAATGTATCGAAATCGAAACAACCCGAAAACGATGCACTGTAGATTCCACTCTCTGTCGCTTTTCGAAGTCTTCAAAAAAAAATTTAAACAACTGCAGAAGACTACTGACATGACCATAAGAGCACACACCAAATACGAACTAATTCTACCCGTTTTCACCCGAGCACATTGCTCTAAAAACCGAGCTGGCCGGCTGTCAGGCCCCGCTTCCCGATATACGGCGAAGGGGACGAGACTGGCCCGCTACGTATTTACTCATAAGAAAATACGCTAAGCGTAACTAAGCAATATAAAAGAAAATACGGAAGTGGCAAGGTATAATAAAAACAACAACTTTTATTTATTAACATTCTTTTGTACAATGCATGAAAAGGAAATACAACTGAAATAAAAATGATGCCTAAACAATGGCATGACAGGAAATGAAAAGTACTGAATGGAAAATGTACAATGAAACTACAGCTCTAGATCTTCAGCAAGCTGATCCAAGTCTTCTGCAGATGGCTCGATCTCTGTCGGGTCCAAACCACCTGACGACATTCAAAGAAGAAAAAAATAGAATGTCGTCAGCGAACAGATCACTCGGTAAGTCCCAAAGATAAGGGAGAAGTAGAAAAGAAGAAAGAGAGAGAGAGTAGCTTTTAATGTTGTATTATAGTGATGTAATGTTGTATTAACGCTGTTGTTTGTAGCTTGGTTGTAATACCCAGCCCCTTTTGTATACCAATACCCGTATTTTTGTTACTCTTAAAAGTAATTTATTTTATAATTATTATTTTTAGAATTTTAAAACCCTAACCACACTTCCATCCTCCCCTTCATTACTTTTCCTTTCCTTTTATTTTTTCTTTTTAGCCAGCCCATCTCCTTTCCCCAAATTCTTTTTCCTCATTTCTATTTTTCCCAAGCCCATTCTTTTCCCCAAGCCCAACAGAAAACTTTACAAACTAAAACCTATATTCAAATTTCCCCAGCCCAAACATTTAAACCTCTTTCCACGGCCCAACGTATATATAGGTTAATTAATCCTAAAAGCTCCCTAAGGCCCAAAGAGAAATAATAGTTTTTTTTAAGCTAAACAAATTCCCTCACATCTTCAGCCCAAAATCTAAAACTATATATATATATATATATATATATATATATATATATATATATATATTAACCCAACTCCATTTCTTCCCTTTTAAATTAACTGCCCCGGCCCATCACTTTATTAATCAAACTAATATCCTTAAAATCTTTCTCAGCCCATTCCCACCTAAACCCCCAAGCCGGCCCAGCCCAAGTTCTCCTACTCGCGCCCGCTCCAAACCCGACCCGGACCGCGCTGCAACCTCCCTCTTCCCTACTTCTAAAACTTTCCCGCTTCATTTCCCCTGTGCGAACCCACGTTCCCCACGTCTCCGCGCTCGACCCTATGTCGCCGACGCTTCGCCCTCGTCGCCCACGACCGCGCATCCCTCGCAAGCCCCTCGACCTCAACCTCTCCTCACCCTCGTTCCTCTACCTCTCTCCCTCTCTCCTCACTCTCAGTCTCTCACTCAAATCCCTGCCTCCACGAGCTTCGAACCCCATCACCCTTACACCACCGACGACGACGACGCCGCCGCCGACGACTCTCCCCTTCTTCCCTTCCTCCTCCTCCATCAACAGAGCCCCCTCCCTACGCTACACCACCCTCTTCAACTACCGAGCTCCCCTGCACCCATCTCAGCCACTACTGCAGCCACCGCCGGCGACCCCATCTCCCTCTACCTCAACCACACGCCGCCGTCCTCCTCCCTGAACCCACTACCTGTAAGTGCATGGCGACGCCCCGGCCGTCTGAACGAGGCCAAAATGCGGAAACGATACTTTACTTTAACTTTTGAACCGGCACCACCGCGCACAAAAATCCCGGATCGGGCCATTAATCTAATCCTAGCGAACTAGACAAGGGGTAGAGAGATATACCGAGCGATCCGTGTCCTTCGGTCTTCTCGTCGTCGTCCCGATCTCTCCGCGGAATCTCCGGTCTTCACCTCCTCGCCAGAAGGGCACCACATCGCCGGGTTCTTTTACGGGCTCCCACCTCTGGACCGAGGACACTCGGGCACGAAGTTGGCGAGCCGACGTGCCTAAGGATTGCTGTAGGATAGTGTAGTGTGGTTTGTCTCAATGGGGTTTCTAGAAGTTGCCTTTTGATGTGGAGATCAAGTTGTGAACTTTTTGTAGATGAACTTGGGGATTTTTGTAAAGCCAAAAGATCAAAAATCCCACCTCTAAAATTTGGGACAGCCCCCCTCCCTATCATGGCCGGCCATGGCCTCAAGAAGAAGAAGAAAAATGAGAAGAGGGAGTGAGCACAAAAGAAATAATACTAGAGAGAGATCAAATGGTGATCATCAAAAAGTAATCCTCACTCCATCATCATAACCCTTCATCATCAACCATCACTCATCACACCACCAAAAGTAAATCATGATGAATAAGAAAGTCAAGCAATGAATAAGTGAAGAAGTCAAATGATAGTGCAACCATCATGAAGCAACAATATGCAAAGACCACCCTCTACAATGCTAATTTGCACAATTGCAAATAAGCCCTCCTCCACCAATTTTCAGCCAAGGAAAGAAACAAAGGAAACTGGCCGAAACGGAAAGCAAACTGGCAACTTCAAAAAAACTGATCCCGTAATAAAATACAGGAAAACCCCGCGACTGTATATACATACCCGCATTTGTATTCCAACCGAATACAAATGCAATGAGACAAAATCTACACTGTACAATACTAGGATCCGGATTAAACCAAAGCCCGCTAGTATTTTCCGTCCGATCATGATCCGAGCAATACCGCATGTATCTGATCGAACCCTGCCATATCTCCATACGGCCTCTACAGCGTTTCGCCCGAAACTTGAGAAACTGGTCTGTGGGGGACTCTAAAGACTCGTCAATACATTGGTTGTGGATTTAACCACTAGCACGTCAAAGGTATTACCCTATACGTAACGGGCTACCAGGTATTGACCAAAAGGGACGTCGATGAGCGAACTCATCCTGACACCCTAGTGAGCCTGTCAGTGAAAATATCCGTACAGTCCGGTCCGTTCGTCTGTGAGTATCGCATGGCGGGCCTAGGATGTTGGTAAAAGTCAGACCCCCAAAAGCGGTACAAGTCGTGTCGGAGTGTAGCCCAGAACACACTGAGATACTACTGGAATACCTACCAGTAAATCTCCTGCCTTGGCCAAGGACTTCGTGTAATGGCTCTCCTAGACACAACGCAACCTCACCCCCAATACCGGGATAGACGAACCCCTGCAGATCCGCTCACTGCCTCCATGTGGCTCGGGACTGTACCCAACTAAAACCTGTTTGCACGTCTCCTTTGAGCGTGGTAGGGTAGTAATCAAAGTACAGTGGGAACTCACACGAGACAAATGACGATCTCAGGTCGATAAACTAACCTGTACACATGTCACCAGGGAACTGCTATCTGACGTCAGGTATAAGACCAACTAGCATGTTCCCGGCGAGTCCTGTCCGGTGTACTCATAACCCAATGAGCACCTGTATATATCTTAGGTGAACCAACTGACACCAGTAGCTTGTGAGACCGGCCACCACCCCACGTCGGGGTCTCGACTGTATACATTAGTCTACTCTGGAGTATCGATGCCCTGTCTCGAAACTCCCATGACTAGGGACCGTTTAAGGATGTGCTTATAGACCCCAGCTCCCACGTATATGATCGCCCTCATACTGCTGGCAGTCAAGAAAGAATCCTAGAGGCTCTATCAACGTGCAATAGTGACCTGTAAGGTCACCTAAAGCAGTACACGATGATAAAGATAAACCAGATAACATACTATCATCTCGAGTAAGACTGTCCTACCGGTATAGGTCCTCTCTCAATCATTGCAATTACGTACCTGTGATCCAATAATTGACTCTGAGGGCACAATATCCAACAATCTCCCACTTGCACTCAAGACTAATTATTGCGATGTCGCATACTCACAGCCTGTGTGATACCGAACACCCAACTCCTCTACCAATCAGTCTCACAAAACCCGTTTGCGAAACTAATGCGTTCGAGGAATAGCCTCAGTGAGTGGATCCGCTCTAATGTTTTTTTCTATGTCTCTCTTTATCTCATGTTCGCGGAGAAAGCCATCTCCCGAAATGAGCAATACCCGTCTTAGAGTATGTCTGGATATCTGATGGGACCTAGTTCATAAGTGAACTCCAAATCCAAACTTCTTAGACTGTATTGTCAACTGAACTTAATCAGTATCCTGCGCCATGCCTCCCTCAGTATCCGCCTGGACCACCTGTCCAAAATACTGCCTCTCGTCAGAGGGAAAACTATAACTCTGATAGCCACTCTGTCATCCATGTCACCTTGGAAGCCTGGAATGATAACCGTCTCCTAAAGAGGCTGTCGTTATCATATCCCTAGAACATCCACTTATGTTCTAAAACTGCTTCCGAATGTTTCTCCAGGATTGGATCAATATCACCTTATTGCATCTGGTGCAAAAACAACATCTGGTGTGGTAATTGACATATCATGATTGACTCAATTTCCTAAGCAAGTGATCTGCCAATCATGCACATCCCTCTCCCTTTTAGTCTGTAAGACATCTTTAGAGAGGGTGACTCCATCACCTGCAGGTACACTACCGTGCCAGGAGTCGTCCATTCTAAAACACCTTTAGAATGCTGTCTAAATACCCAGATTGGGAAACTACCCAAATCTAGATCTAAAACCATAGATCCAATAACCAGAATGTCTGATATAATATCCAATTCCTATGTGGAGAAACTACTGTGTGACAACCAAAGTATAACCGATCGTAGTATAGGAATTTCACTTCCTACTCTGTGTATGTCATCCAAATACCAGGACATCACACCCTACTACCTTCTTAACAGATCCATCCCCTATTCTGATGAAGTCAAACCTATGACTGTCACATCAGAAACAGATGATCTATCTCCGCTATTCTGCTTTAGTCTATAAATAGACATAAGCCACCTGTCCACCAATGCTTCCGCTGCTCCCACTGACTACGACAACCCTCTGGCCGAATCATATACACGTACACTTCTAAAGCTAGTTTAGAAAGACGCTATACTCATCCTCCTGCCGGGTCTCACGGTCTGGAACAACAGCAATGGAAAGTCTGGGTAAACAAGAACCTCCCTGTCACCGTCCTTGAGGCTACCGGAGTACCTCTCGGATGCCTGAGGTTACCCACCATATCTGCGGAGTGGCCAATGGAATGTCAAACCAAATTGAATCTATAGGTTCTTATCAAATCTTCCGTAATCGTTTGCGGTTCTGGAATCACATCCAGTTCTACCATACTCCCACTACTGTTTTCTGAAAAAATCCATTTTTATTAAAACTGTGGCGAGTCAAGAACAATATCACTATTGATCTTCCAGATGGTAGAAAGTCAACCCTCGTCATAGCCTGGGTCAACCCACAAACAGCCATTACAGAAACGTGCATTGAGTTATCCAGAGTCTGTTTTTAAGCATAAGCCGGACAACTCCCCATACCTTAACATCGTTAAGATATGAACTGTTCTATATCCAATACAGAAACAGAGGCACTGATTTAATTGAACCAGATTCAAATCATGCAGCTGTCTTCAGTGCATGTCAACTAAATAGAGAGAGGCCGATCAGCATTACTCAACTTAGGAGTGCTTCCAATTATGAGTAACCTGAAAGAGAAGCAAGTTCTCTTAATCATTACTATCACCTGAATACCATCCGCAAGTATCTACATCTTCGATCACCTTGAAGAATACCGATACTTGCAACATCTGGTTCTCTACTTTACTCTTATACCTATAACTTCTCAAAACTTGGACCCTGTGTTTCTACGAAACGCTTGTCTAAAATCTAGAGAAGTCATAAGTGAATCGAATATAGTACGAGGATCAACCCCTCTGTCCTAATGGACACTGGACAATATACAATACTCTGTATAAGTCCCTTGAGTCTAATAACTCATTCCCTGTGTGTCATAGGTTGAAAACTGTACTTATGGTTAAGAAAAATTACACCGTTGTTTAATGCTCCTTACCTAACCATTCACTGATATAGGTAAATGTCATAGACATAATTTCAAAAAGGTATATCTCACTCTATAAAAATAGACGTACAGCTATATTAATTTGAAATTGGTGCATAACAGCGGATATTCAAAACCAAATATTTGCCGACCGGCAAACAGCCCAGGCGATTTCCTCAAATATCACCAATTACAACGAATTCCGATACAATGAGGATGATCACCTAATTCCCAATAACTTACTATTACTCATCATCTGTAAAACCATACAGATGTGAGAATCATACCTGGTAAATACATACCCTGGAGTAAAGACTAATTAGGAAATCAGTTTTCTTTTAACAGTACACGGTGAAAATGAAACATTGAAATGTTTCGATGGGGTATTCGGATATTCCTAGTAATGCCTCTTCCATTATCCAGATTCACAACTGTAACCGTATATTTCTATGCCATCTCTCCACATCCTTTCATATGTCTTTATTCATTACCTTCTGCACACCCCTTTAGGCCAAATGGTTTTCTTCCTTCCCTACCGTTCGGCACCAGCCTATGGTTTGGAAGAAGACTATCCAATAAGCATAATGGGTGTACTGTCCTAATCCTAGGAGCACTCGCAATGCGAGAGAAGGTGAAGATAAAAGACAACCGAATAAATTTTATTCCTATTTCTCCTGAACCAGAATCCATCCCCGAACTGGAACGAGTTCCTTTCGAGTTTGTATATAACCATACGATGGAGTATCCAATAAACCGTGGATCTTCGTAGTGATACGGAGTGTCCTGGAGAAATACAAAGGTGAAGTGGGAGTGGTAATGAAATACTTGGTTTGGTCGTGAATGGCAGTCGCAATTTACTTTGCCCGCTTACTAATCCCTTTATTTGTCTTTACTTAATACCTTCTGTACACCGTTTAGGCTAATTGGTTTTCTTCATTCCCTACCGTTCGGCACCTGCCTATGGTTTGGAAGAAGACTATCCAATTTGCGTAATAGGTGTACTATCTCTTAAACCAAGGAGTACTCGCAACCTGAGAGAAGGTAAAAGGAAAAGACAACTGAGTAGTCCTATTCTTTTTCTCCAGAACCGGAAACCATCCTCGAATAAATTCCTTCGAGTTCGTATATAACCATACGATGGTTTTGTCCAATGGAAGTGGATGTTCGTAGTAATACGGGGTGTCCTGGAGAAAAGGGTAAAAGTAGGAGTGGCAATGAGGTACGCAACTCTGATAATCCAAAAGCCAGTCTTATAAGAACGTTCGGTTAATTTTGGTCTCTGAGTCATAGTCTAGGGTCGGGTCAATGGTCGCTGCCAAAGAGAGAGAGAAAAGAAACACTCAGTGTGCACTCTAACCTAGATCAGAATGGTTATTACTTTATCCAATCAGGAAACCTCCCACTGTACCGTCAAATTCTCCTCCAAACCTAAAAGATGAATCAGTCGGGATCACCCGAGGAGTAAACCAACTCATCAGTGGGAATCGGGATCCAACTATCATCGCATGATAACATGACGGAATCCGCTCACGTTATCACACTCCAGAAGGTGTGCGCATGTCTGGCAAGTTTCAGTTTCTTTAGAAACTCCCGATGTGATTTTTGCCCCATGCTCTTATGACCTTGACTAAGGCCAACAAATCATAAGTCACATGTCAAGTTCTACCCGTCATTGTCCAGGTTAATTTGAACCCACCCGTACAAGCCCTTGACTAGGGCCAACAAGACTATACGACTGTCCCAAACCAACGTATCTATCTATGCAGCAGAAAGGTAACAAGCAGCTACCATACACTATGCCTTGACTAAGGCCAACAAACATAGCATGAATACTACTTGCTACCCGTCTGAAATGACGGAGGGCTACGAATGGTTTCTGGCGAAAAACCTTTAACGTAATGAACTTGATATCGTTGAAGGAACCGGATAGCTTTTATAAAAATATAGTGACGAAAATCTTTGCTAAAGAGGTCACTCCCGGTGAAGGGATCTCGGCTCTTTCCCCGTAGAATGAGGTGCAGGATATTCCAACTGAATACCACGATGCAAAGCAAAAGTAATCGACTATAGTGAAGTTATTGCCTTGGCGCAAACTTCTGTCCAAGGGGTCACTCCCGGTGAAGGGATCTCGGCCCTTGCCTCGTCGACTGAGGTGCTGGATATTCATAACCGAATACCACTGTGCAAAACAAAAGAGAACGTCCTTGCAATAACAGCTTTTTGAAAAATATTCCAACAACATCAGATTAGGTTTGTTTAGCTTGCATTGATCCGAATCAATGCAGTCTCATCAATTGATCACACCACAAAGAACGAAAATAATGTACGTATATGCCATCCGCATTCGCCACTGGGTCCCGTCATCACCTGTTAGGTTACTTAACTAACGACAGAGCGGGGACTGGACTAGCGCGGATGCAAAACATATACAACATCTACTAGTATATATATCAATATATAATATTCGCTCAAGGCGTGATAAAATGCAACATCACAGAAATGTAATAAGCATCACAGAACAATACAGATATCTGGGATCCCCGGGTTTCATAGAGCCGCTACTGAAACCCGACGTTCCCCTGGTCGTGTGGATAGCCTGTGCAATGAAAATCCTAGACCCCTACGGGCGCGGCAAGTTACCCGCCAAAACCTGAAGCGAGGCAGCCCCCTTCAGCAACGTGAATGGACCACCCAGCACTTCACGGAATCCGGTAACTTGGGCACCCCTCCTTGGGTCAACCTGTATCCCCTACGAGTGCGGCGAATAGCTCGCCAATTCTAGAGTGAAGCCCCCTCCATCTCAATGCCATGAGATGCGGGCCCGTTGCCCTCTAGAACCCGGCTACCCGTGCACCCCTCCTTGGGGTAATCCTAGTACAGAAAGTAAAATATACATACAACGGGTACATCGACCTCAGCCCGGTCGTGCCCCAAAAGAATAATATACAAACAGGCGGTGACGGCAGCCCACATGTCGGACGCTCACCCCGCAATATCAAATGTACATAATACACCAAACTGTACTACCATTGCGTCCAGGCTATCCCCCACGACCAATCCGCAACATCACAGCACAACACAGAACATCAACATGAATGTCACGTTCGCAAATCCGTCTAAAAGGGCTATAGCAGTTAGACAGGATTTACCGATCAAGTGACATTCACGGTCGCAGATATAATGTAAATACTGTGAACTAACATGTTTAAAATTTTCGATCGATCAAATTTACCGAAGTGGGCCCCAAGCACTATTGTAGCACTCAAAGAAAATCTGGGCCCAAACAGAACATTCCAAAACCCCAATTTCCCTGTACAAAGATCACTGTGCAAAAATGGTGCAGTGAAGGCACTGTGATGCGGCGGAACCGCAGCCGGAACAGGGGTTTGGCCGCGGTTCCGCGGTCGTGCTACAGTGTCACACTACCATTTTTTCACAGAAGTCTTAAAATTTCCTGCATGTCTTTCTGCAATGTACTGAAAAAAATTTCGAGCCAAAAATAATTCGACAGAAAACTGATGCACTGAAATCGTGGTTTTTGGATTTTTGTTCGATCGAAAATGTAAACACGTTAGACCAAGCTAGACTAGGTTAATGGCGTGGCTCTGATACCAGTGTAAGTGCACGGCGGCGCCCCGGCCGTCTGAAGGAGGCCAAAATGCGGAAATGATACTTTACTTTAACTTTTGAACCGGCACCACCACACACAAAAATCCCGGATCGGGCCATTAATCTAATCCTAGCGAACTAGAGAAGGGGTAGAGAGATATACCGAGCGATCCGTGTCCTTCGGTCTTCCCGTCGTCGTCCTGATCTCTCCGTGGAATCTCCGGTCTTCACCTCCTCGCCGGAAGGGCACCACATCGCCGGGTTCTTTTACGGGCTCCCAGCTCTGGACCGAGGCAACTCGGGCACGAAGTTGGCGAGCCGACGTGCCCAAGGATTGCTGTAGGATAGTGTAGTGTGGTTTGTCTCAGTGGGGTTTCTAGAAGTTGCCTTTTGATGTGGAGATCAAGTTGTGAACTTTTTGTAGATGAACTTGGGGATTTTTGTAAAGCCAAAAGATCAAAAATCCCACCTCTAAAATTTGGGACAGCCCCCCTATCATGGCCGGCCATGGCCTCAAGAAGAAGAAGAAAAATGAGAAGAGGGTGTGAGCACAAAAGAAATAATACTAGAGAGAGATCAAATAGTGATCATCAAAAAGTAATCCTCACTCCATCATCATAACCCTTCATCATCAACCATCACTCATCGCACCACCAAAAGTAAATCATGATGAATAAGAAAGTCAAGCAATGAATAAGTGAAGAAGTCAAATGATGATGCAACCATCATGAAGCAACAATATGCAAAGACCACCCTCTACAATGCTAATTTGCACAATTGCAAATAAGCCCTCCTCCACCAATTTTCAGCCAAGGAAAGAAACAAAGGAAACTGGCCGAAACGGAAAGCAAACTGGCAACTTCAAAAAAACTGATCCCGTAATAAATTACAGGAAAACCCCGCGACTGTATATACATACCCGCATTTGTATTCCGACCGAATACAAATGCAATGAGACAAAATCTACACCGTACAATACTAGGATCCGGCTTAAACCAAAGCCCGCTAGTATTTTCCGTCCGATCATGATCCGTGCAATACCGCACGTATCTGATCGAACCCTGCCATATCTCCATACGGCCTCTACAGCGTTTCGCCCGAAACTTGAGAAACTGGTCTGTGGGGGACTCTAAAGACTCGTTAATATATTGGTTGTGGATTTAACCACTAGCACGTCAGAGGTATTAGCCTATACGTAACGGGCTACCAGCTATTGACCAAAAGGGACGTCGATGAGCGAACTCATCCTGACACCCTACTGAGCCTGTCAGTGACAATATCCGTACAGTCCGGTCCGTTCGTCTATGAGTATCGCATGGCGGGCCTAGGGGGTTGGTAAAAGTCAGAACCCCAAAAGCGGTACAAGTCGTGTCGGAGTGTAGCCCAGAGCACCCTGAGATACTACTGAAATACCTACCAGTAAATCTCCTGCCTTGGCCAAGAACTTTGTGTAATGGCTCTCGTAGACACAGCGCAACCTCACCCCCAATACCGGGAGAGACGAACCCCTGCAGATCCGCTCACTGCCTCCATGTGGCTCGGGACTGTACCCAACTAAAACCTGTTTGCACGTCTCCTTTGAGCATGGTAGGGTAGTAATCAAAGTACAGTGGGAACTCACACGAGACAAATGACGATCTCAGGTCGATGAACTAACCTGTACTCATGTCACCAGGGAACTGCTATCTGACGTCAGGTATAAGACCAACTAGCATGTTCTCGGCGAGTCCTGTCCGGTGTACTCATAACCCAATGAGCACCTGTATATATCTTAGGTGAACCAACTGACACCAGTGGCTTGTGAGACCGGCCACCGCCCCTCGTCGGGGTCTCGACTGTATACACTAGTCTACTCTGGAGTATCGATGCCCTGTCTCGAAACTCCCACGACTAGGGACCATTTAAGGATGTGCTTATAGACCCCAGCTCCTACGTATATGATTGCCCTCATACTGCTGGCAGTCAAGCAAGAATCCTAGGGGCTCTATCAACGTGCAATAGTGACCTGTAAG
This sequence comes from Agapanthus africanus, assembly GCA_030015575.1. Taxonomy (NCBI): domain Eukaryota; kingdom Viridiplantae; phylum Streptophyta; class Magnoliopsida; order Asparagales; family Amaryllidaceae; genus Agapanthus; species Agapanthus africanus. The sequence goes on from CM057337.1 coordinate 10,704,428, forward strand.
GTCACCTAAAGCAGTACATGATGATAAAGATAAACCAGATAGCATACTATCATCTCGAGCAAGACTGTCTTACCGGTATAGGTCCTCTCTCAATCATTGCAATCACGTACCTGTGATCCAATAATTGACCATGAGGGCACTATATCCAACACTACCGACAGCACCGCACCACCCCGTCTTCTCCATCTCAACATCTCACTATCCCATCTCCGCCATACATCGAACGAGCTCCCAGAGGCCATCACTGCCACCTGCAACACCTCGACGGCACCTCATTACTGGCCCTGTCACCACCATTGCCTCGCCAGCAGCCTCATCCCTCTCGAACTCCTCAAAGCCAAGCTCAACCCCCGTCAAACACTTAGTTGCCATCACCGTAACAGCCACCGCTGGTGACTCTATCGTCGACGCTGTTGTTATTGCCATCTCTGTGGTCATCACCGTCACCATAGTAATCGCCGTCGCACCCACCGAGCCATCGAATCCAAGAGCCCGAGCCCGAGCCGAGGCCGCGAACCCTAGCCGCGCCGTTCGTCGCGCGTTCGTGCTGTTGCCACTGCCGTGCATCGCCAAAGTGTCTCCAGGCAAGTACCCTACTTGCTACATGCTAGATTATTTCCGTTACAAATCAAACCGTATTAATTCCCTATTTGCGTTTCATGAAAACTTAAATAACACAAGTGTTCGATGCAAGATCCAAATGAAAACCTTCGTTTAATTTGACGGAACTCAATTGCATATTCTGGCCCGTGTGGAAATGAGCACTGTGTAGAAATTGTACTAGAAAATACAATAGTTAATGGCTTAAACGAACACCCCCAAATACACCCGTAAAACCTAGGAATTTCCCGCACCTGAAATTTGTTAAAATCACCATTAATTGTGTACATATTGAAATGAGGCGTTCGAGGGCTCAAATCAAAGACGTCTTGACGAACTGTAACCCTATGTAAGTTCTTAATTGTTCCTGTACTGAAATTAGGATGATATTAGGTTCGGAGAGCGGCCCTGGACTGCAGTCCAGAGCAGCTCTGGTTGTTGTTTTATGTCTCATAATGCTCACCCCTTCGCTGCCTGAAACTGTATGTTGCGGAACCCTACATTTTATTGAAGATGAATCTGTTAGATAAATAACGCAAGTGACTTCACCCATTTATATCATCGTTTACTATTTAAACTGCAATTTAAAAGATCGGGACGTATAGCAGTCCCAAACAGAACCAGAACTGATACCCTAGTGTTGAACAGTACATAACTTCTGATGTAGAGACGCGATTGAGAATCCGTATGGTGCGTTAGAAACCTTATTAAAAACCCTAAATTTCATTCAATTGTATTGTCACTAAATTCTGATCCGAACTGGGATTAAAATGCGTTATGAAACGGACTTCCGATTCTGAAACCGGATTTCCAGCAGGGAACGCTTAAAATGAAATGGTCATATCTAGTGATTATGAAACCCGATTAACGTGAAACTAATTTTGATGGTTAGATAATCAAACATACTATTTATCCCCTGTTCATTGTTTCTCTAAATTGTGCATGTACGAATTATGATGAATTATGCATGTGGTAGGACATCGTCTGATGACATCTTAATCATGCCTTAAATACTGTTTTCTCATCACATCATATATATGTCATTGTATTGGTAACCTAGTGATCACGTGCATTACCCAGTGTTAGGTATTAGTGGTGACTGTGGAAAGTACGTTAGTGTTTGAGCATGAATGGATAAGTGAAAGCGACACGTACTTTTACACAATCCGTGGACCCTATTGATCTATTGCATTGTCGACGTCTGTGGGACATGTATAAGTGTGACTATAATTGGTATGGGACAATTATGGAAGCACTTGTATGGGTGTCACAGGTAAGGCACCAAACACAGTCCATCTATCTTGGGTATTAGTCGGTACATGCTTGATGGAGACCCTGTCTTCAGTTCTCGTGTAGACTCGTCATGGACCGATTGGTATTTGAGTTTATGGTTGGCGTTTGATATAGACCACGGGGTGTGGGGTAGTTTGAGTGTGAGTTCAACAGAATCTCGGGAGTCCCATGTCGGCACATATGGAGATATACGGAGATTTACAGGGATATCACTGATTATTATGAGAGACTCGGGCCCGTGTTCTCTTGTCCTTGGGTCCTACCCTTGGGTGGGGGATACTCACGAGTGGTTGACTCTCACACTTGGACTGACGATAGGCTTAGTGACCTATACAGTGAGACTTAGAGACTGATAGGGTTAGTGACATTGACATGCATCGCTTACTGATTTAACACACCTGACATGTTATTTTACTGCTTTACTACTCACCTGCTCTATTAGATACCCGCATTGGCTACTTCATGTTCACGTCTTTACTCTCTTGATTTACGGTTACATATTCATTATTACTGTACGAGTTACCACTTACATCTATATATATATTGCTATCGCGTCGCTCTGACGAGCTGAGTATGCATGCTCAGAGTGAGAAGTGGACCTAGCTTGGACCAGGACCAGACGTACATCGCGGACATCTTGATCAGCTATCCAGAGCCATACTCTTTTGATCTCCATCAGGTTAGTTCCTTGTATCTGTTTTGTCTCAGTTACTGCATTTTTCATTACATGTGCGTTGTTTACTGATTACCACGTAAAGCTAGAAGCCGAAGTGTGGCTACGGAGAGATATTACCTCGACCGTAGGAGCATGGCTGACCTTGTCAACCCCTCGTATTCCGTATTTTGGGAAGCGGGGCGTGACATTGGTACAGAAGAATGCCAGTGTTTACGAGAGGGGTCTCAGTATGCTAGAGACCAGGGCAAATGGAAGTACAAGGCTCCGTTATACAACCCGGAACAACGGTAATTGGATTCATATTAGGTGTCTTAATCTTACCGTCTCGTGCCACCTTTAACACCTTCCGTACCAATCTACCCCTTAAATCCCGTAGTGTTTTATTTGTATTGTTTTGTACTGTAAATTGTATTGAATGTATAATTGAAAGACTGACCGAAACCATAATATCAGTAAACAGATATAACCGTAGAATCATATAAATGGAATAACTGGAGAACCATGTAAATGGAATGTATATCCATGGTTCGGTTCAGTCAAGTTGTATAGATTGATAATTGGATTCATGGATTCATATTGAATTGTAATATTGAAGATTGTAGATTGTACTTGAATCATATTCAAGTCAGATTAATCAGACTCAAACCCGAGTCAGACAATTAGAAATGTAAATCGAAATCTTGATTAATTCTTACCTATAATTTGCTAGGGTCCTTAGGGAAATTTATAAAACTTGAGGGGGTTTACGTAAAAATACTTTTATATACTTTTCAAAATACACCTCAAGTATTCGTTATTCGTCTTTAGAGTTGTAATGAAGGTGGATTTTATATTGTGATATTTCTAGTGAAAATATCCTAATTTCATAAATAAAGGTATTTATTTGTAAAGTTGATTTATTTGGAATTCATAGTATTTTAGTGTAAAATTTATTCTTGTGATTTTTAGAAAAAAGTGGAATATTTATATCATAATAAAATAGGTATCTTAATGATAAATATACATATATTTATACAAAAATAATTTTAATAAATATTTTATATTCTAAAAAATCTCATTTTTTTAAGATGTCGTATTTTAAATCTTTCGTGACCGAATGCTTCTTGCGGAGGTCTGAATCCCGCACTACTAAGCCCGAGGGTGTGCGATAAACCGCACCATCCCGAACGGGTTCCCTAAAGTGGGTTGTAGCGGCGCTTTGCAAAGATTGTAAATACTAAATCCTTTAAAAACCGGTTTTATGAAGTAAATGGTATTTATTTGTAAAGGTGTATATTTTCCATATTGTATGTTCTAGATTCTCCTAAGTTAACTAGTCTATCCCTAACTGGTCCAGACGACAAGTTGTGAGATGCCTCAAATCGCCTCTTCACCGCCAATTGTGGCCAGGTAAGTACAAGTGAGGAAAGGAGGGATCCGCTCACGAATCACCGTGAGTCGGGCCTTTTAAAGTTACCTTTTTCACTTGCCTAGCCTAGACACCACAAAGTCAGGTTTAGATAAACGACCGATATCCACAACTTATCGTATTTTCATAATAATGGTACTTTTTTGTAAACAAGTGTATCAAAACTAAATCTTTTAGAAATGGTTTTATTAAATATATGGTATTTAAATGAAAATGTTTATTTTCTCGTATTCTAGGTTCTCAGGGGTGTTGCATATGAGTGTGTGAGGAGGTAGGTCGTTACCTCATGATCTACTTTAAATGTATAGCAAGTTTGATGGGGTTAAATGAAGGATTGAAATAATGTGGTATTTAAGTGAAAAATACGATAATTTGAGAAAACTACCATTTCATGTGATGAAACTTATTCAAATTGTTTAAGTGGTGTTTAATAATCAACATAAGAAAGTTTAAGAATGATTGTAATAGTGAGAAGTGGAATTTTATAGAAAACCGAATCGGAAATCGGATTTGTTCCGATTACGTCGGGTTTTGTAATTTCGTATTTTTCTTGAATAGGGAAGAGAGATAGAAAAGGACTTACGGCTTTTAGATTACTTAAGAGAGTGAGAGAGAACTAGAGGGATCGTCGGTGTATTGCGTCGTCGCCGATAGTTCCTAAGATGATCGCCGGAATTTCCGCCGGAATTTCGTCGGAGCTTCGCCTTGAGCTTGTTTTCAAAGTACACGATCTTTGGAAAAATTTTGAGAGAGTGGGCTCAGGATTTTGGGGTGAGAGGGTAGTGTGTAGGGTTAGTATTTATAGGGTTAGGCTAGGGTTAGGGTAGATGAAAAGTTTAAAATAAAAATGAGATAAAAGGCAATAAAAATGTATTAAAAGTGGAGTAATTGGGATTTTTTAAGAGCTCTGGAAATAGTCTGAGGCTGAAATTTTGCAGGTGCATAGGGAATATGAAAAGACACAACTTTCATGTTGGGGTCGTCGCCGGAATCGGCCGACTCGGCCGTGACTCGGTCTGAGGACGGAGTCAGACCGAGTCAAGGCTGATTTGGCCGATTCCCGGCCGAGTCAGGCGGCCGGGATCCCCCCCGACGATTCATCTAACTCCTGGAAATGTTACATCTTTGGGTGTAGTTGGGTTTTTGTGAGATATGCACGTGTAAACTCTTGGTATTCTAAAGGTTTAAAAAAAATCAATATTAAAAATAATGTGGGGTATGAGATTTGAACTCTAATGGCTTGGTTCAGCAGTGCAAGGTATTACCAATGTGCTATAAGCTCTTTCTTGTAATTATGGAGCTAATTAATTACTTAAAATAATAACAGTAAATGTAAATACCCCAAGTATACATTAATTTTAAAGCAAATTTTTGTACACAAAAAATTGAGTTGTTACATTCTTTTAACTTGTAATTAAAAAGAAAAATAATTACTTATAACTTGTGCTCAGGCTAAAATACCCCTTTATGGATTTTTTGAAATTTTTTTGTAAAACTTGTATAGGAAATTTAGGGTTGTTACACCGGCCCTGTTAGGGATTTTGGGCTTCGTATTTTTTGTGTGGTCTGGTCTCTGGAATCTTGGTTCAGTGGTATTGTTTGTTTTGCCCATTTTTGATATTATGATATCTATTGTTCGGGGGCAATTCGGAGTGTTTCGATGTCGATGTTTTAACACTGTTTAAATGTTTATCGGTACATGCATTACTATCTGCGACCGTGAATGTCATTAGATCGGTACACTCGACTAATTGCTATATGTTCTTTTAGACGGGTTTGCGAACGTGACATTTACGTTGATATTCTGTGTTGTGCTGTATTGTGGTTGGATCGTCGTGGTGGATAGCTATCGTGCAATTTTAGTACAGTTTAGTTTCATTTGTACATTTGATATTGCGAGGCGAGCGTCCGACATGTGGACTGCCGTCACTGCCAGTTTGTATATTATTCGTTTGGGGCACGACCTTGTTGAGGTCGATGTCACCTTTGTATATTATTTTCTTTTCTGTACTAGGATTACCCCGCGGTGGAGTGCACGAATAGCCGGGTTCTAAAGAGCAACGGGTCCGCATCTCATGGCGTTGAGACGGAGGGGGCCTTACTCTAGAATTGGCGGGCTATTCGCCGCACTCGTAGGGGGTATAGGTTGACCCACAGAGGAGTGCCCAAGTTACCGGATTCCGTGAAATGTTGGGTGGCCTATTCATGTTGTTGAAGGGGGTTGCCTCGCTTCTGGTTTTGGCGAGTAACTTGCTCGCTCGTAGGGGTCTAGGTTTCATTACACAGGCTATCCACACGACAGGGAACGTCGGGTCTCATTTGTGGTTCAAATGAAACCCGGGGCTCCAAGATTATACACCATTCTGTGTTGTTTCTGTGATGTTTCTTATATCATACCTGGGACGAATGTTATATATATATATATATATATATATATTCATATATAATAGTAGATGTTGTATATGTTTTGCACCCACGCTAGTCCAGTCCCCACTCTGTCGTTAGTTAAGTAACCTAACGGGTGATGACGAGACCCAGTGGCGAATGCGGATGGCATATACGTACATTTTATTTTCGTTCTTTTCTGGTGTGATTAATTGATGGGACTGCATTGATTCTGATCAATGCAAAGATAAAACAAACCTATATGATATTGTTGGAACCAAGTTTTTTTAAAAACTGACATTACAGACGTTCTCTTTTGCTTTGCATAGTGGTATTCGGTTATGAATATCCAGCACCTCAATCGACGAGGCAAGGGCCGAGATCCCTTTACCGGGAGTGACCCCTTGGACAAAAGTTTACGTCAATGTAATAACTTTACTATAGTCGATTCTTTTGCTTTGCATCATGGTATTCAGTTTGGAATATCCTGCACCTCATCCGACGAGGAAAGAGCCGAGATCCCTTCACCGGGAGTGGCCTCTTTAGCAAAAGTTTTCGCCACTATATATTTCTAAAACCACTTCGGTTCCTTCAACGATATCAAGTTCATTACGCTAAAGGTTTTTCGCCAAAAACTAGCCGTAGCCTTCCGTCATTTCAGACGAGTATTGCTTAGTATTCGTGGTACGTATGTTGACCTAGTCAAGACGTAGTGATCGGTAGCTCTGTAGTACTTTTCTGTTGCATGGATATGCGATTGGTTAGGACAGTCATACGGTCATGTTGACCTAGTCAAGGGCTCGTACGGGTGGGTCTAATTAATTCAGGATATTGACGGGTTGAACTTGACTTGCGACTTATGATATATTGACCTAGTCAAGGTCATAAGCCGCTTGGGGTAAAAACACACATCGGGAGTTTCAAACATACAGGAAACTTACCAGGCATGCGCATACCTTCTGCAGTGTGGTGACTTGAGTGGCTTCTATCAAGTTATCATGCGATGAGAGTTGGATCCCGATTCCCACTGATGGGTAGGATTACTTCTCGGGTGATTCCGACTAATTCTCCTCAGCCATCCTGATTAGATAAAGTGATTAACTATTCTGATCTAGATTAGAGTACACGCTGAGTGTTTCTTTTCTCTCTCTCTTTGGCAGCGACTATGGCCCAACCCTTGGCTAAAACTCATGAACCAAGTTAACCGAACTTTCTTAAAACACTTTGGCTTTTGGAATGTCATGGTGTCGCATAACTCATTGCCACTTCTATATCACCTTTACATCTCTCCAGAACACTCTGTATCACTACGAACATCCACTTCCATTGGATAAATCCATCGTATAGTTACATACGAACTCAAAAGAACTTGTTCCAGATTCGATGATGAATTCTGGTTCTGGAGAGATCGAATAAGATTATTCAGATGTCTTTTCCTTTTAGCTTCACTCAGGTTGTGAGGGCTCCTAAGATTAGGAGAGAGTACACCTATTGAGCTTATTGGATAGTCTTCTCCCAAACCATAGGCAGGTGCCGATAGGTAGGGAAGGAAGAAAACCAATTAAGCCTAAGTATGGTGTACAGAAGGTAATAAGTAAAGGCATATAAAGGGATTAGATTAAGAGAAAAGAAAATTGCGACCACCATTATTCATGACAAAACCGTGTATACCCCTGCCACTCCCACATCCACTTTGGATTTCTCCAAAACACTCCGTATCACTACGGATATCCACTCCTATTGGATATACCATCGTATAGTTACATACGAACTCGAAGGAATTCGTTTCAGATTCGAGGATGGTTTCCGGTTCAGGAGAAATAGAATAGGATTATTCAGATGTCTTTTCCCATTACCTTCTCTCACGTTGCGATATGGCTCCTAGGATTAGGAGAGTATACTGTTTCCTGATTTAAAATCAGAAAAGCTTATGGAAAAAGCTTCAGAAGAGGGTCACGTGCTTACACGTGACCAGCAGTCACGTGTTGGCACGTGACACCTAAACACATCATCAAGGCAAGTTCAGTTTTCTGACTCCATCGAAGAGAAGGGCTTCAGAAGAGTCACGTGCTCCCACGTGACCAGGGTCACGTGTCGGCACGTGACATTTAAATGCAAGCATCAAAGGCACACCGGATCCCTGATCAAATCAAGGAAAAAGCTTCAAAAGAGGTCACGTGCTCCCACGTGACCAGGGGTCACGTGTTGGCACGTGACGCTCAAAACATCAGAATTGTTCTCCAGTTAAACCAAGAAAAAGAATCCAAAAAAGGGTCGCGTGCTCACACGTGACCGGGGGTCACGTGGTGGCACGTGACGGTTAAGCAGCAACCAGAAGACAGCGCAAAAAGAAGGAGGGAGGCTCATTCCAAAGAGGGTCACGTGTCCACACGTGACCATGGGTCACGTGGTCACACGTGATCGGCTTTCAAAGCCCATTTTGTCAACAGAATTAAATTCTGAAGGAAAGCGATTATCTGGAACCAATCGAATTGAAGATTCAGAGGTGATCTATCTATGGGAAAATCTCGGGTTTGGAAAGATTTCCCCTTTAAATCTAACCGAAATAACAAAGGGGAATCCCTGGATTTGAAATCCAATGGTGAATAAAATTCACCTAATAATCCAAAGGTCCAAAACGAATGATGGATGGAAATCAAATCTCTCAATGAAAATTCGTCAAAAACTGATTGATTCGGCTGCTTCTTCTATAAATAGGAGCCAAGAGATACATAAAAAAATATACAGAGACAGGGAGAGAAAAAAGAAAAGGAAGAGAGCTTTGATACTTTGAGAAACTTGGATCTTCTGCAAAAACCCTAGGTAAGAAAGGGAACAGCTCCTTGAAAGAAAAAGAGAATTTAATTCTCAACAGAGTTTAACTCTGATATATAAAACAGAAGAATATATTTCTTCTCTCTTTGATAGAGGATCTGTAAAGAGCACATCTCCCCTTGAAGTTGAGAATTTAATTCTCAATGGGTTGAGATCCTGCCATGCAGATCCAAAACATAGAGAGGGAATGCAAGCACGAGAATTTAATTCTCACAGAACTATAGGAATTTAATTCCTTTAAAATAAAATTAGGGCTTGACCCTGTATCATGGGAATTTAATTCCTTCAGAACAAAAAGAAACAGGGTTTAACCCTAATTAAGAACCTAGTTCTGTTGGAACAGCGGAGATTTAATTCCCTTGATCATAATTTAACGAGAGAGTGGGAATTTAATTCCTTAAAAGCTTTTATTAGGGTTTAACCCTATTTAGTTCTTCACATGAATGAGGAATTTAATTCCTGCAGAAAATTCAGAGTCCAACTCTATTCAGAATATAAACCTTTAAGAGGAAGTAAGAATTTAATCCCTCTGAAGTTTGAAGCTCGAGGAACTTAATTCCTGAGAAAAGGTTAACAGATCCTCTAAATAACATACATAGAGGCAGGGTCACGTGTCACCACGTGACCCCCCCAGGAGATCTACAGAAAACCCCTTTGAGGCAGCACCCCACGTGACCCACGTGACCCTTGACAGAAGCTTTAATACACATGCATTTGAATGCCCATCACGTGATGGCACGTGATGCTCTGAAAGACGCGATAATCTCAGCAGAATAAATGAAGGGAGGGCGCTCTCACGTGCTGCCACGTGACCTCTCTTGCCTTAGTGTTTAACACTAAATTGAAACTCTCGAACCCAGTGTTAAAACACTGTTGGGCCTTAGTGTTCAACACTAATCAAAAAGCTTTATTTGCAGTGTTCAACACTGATCTGTTTTAGTGTCTAACACTAATTTGAAAAGCCTTGTTGCTGGTGTTTAACACCGATTATCTTTTAGTGTTAAACACTAACTTGTCAACCTTATTCCCAGTGTTCAACACTGATTGCTCTGTAGTGTTTAACACTAGGCTTTGGCCCAATTGGCTAAATGGATGGAGGCAAAGCCTCTCCTAATTGGACTTAGCCCAAGATGGCCATAAGTCCTCAATTTGTGATTAACTGGGCCAATGGGCTCATAACATAATTAATCGGTCTTGATCCCAGATTGGGTCAAGGACTATTTAAGCCATTCCGGTTTTAGGGTACATCTCTTCACTCCTTTGATATTTGGCATTGTAATCCCTCAATGTCTTCAAAGAGGTGATGGGTCCCGACGACCACACATTGATATGGACTGCGGGGTCCTTAAACCCGTGTTTAATGCAAAATTCCTGGTTACGTGGAACGCGGATAATGTCACTCTTTGACCCCGCGGAAAACGTCCAGAGCGGATCCTGGTCCTCGCAGAGCACGGCAGTGAACCCGTGTGAAGCATCCAGAGCGGAGCCTAGTCCTCGCCGAGCGCGGCAGTGAACCCGTGTGAAGCATCTAGTGCAAAATTCCTGGTTATGTGGAATGCGGATAACGTCACTCTTTGACCCCGCGGAAAACGTCCAGAGCGGAGCCTGGTCCTCGCTAAGCACGGCAGTGAACCCGTGTGAAGCATCCAGAGCACATACTGGACCGCAATGTCCTTAAACTACCCATGGACCGCAATGTCCTTAAACTACCCATGGACCGCAATGTCCTTAAACTAGAACAATAGAGCTCCCCCTGCATGCTCTTTTGTCGGATCTAAACGGTCCCGTTTAAACTGATCTTAGCCTTAAAGATGGTTAACGTATCCTTAAACCTTCAAACAGACTGGACTATGAATCCCCCCAATTAACTCTGGCTCAAGGGTACATCTCTAAACTCCTCTGACATCTGTCGTTGTAATCCTTCAACGTCGTCAGAGAGGTGATGGGTCCCGACGGCCATACATTCAATGGACCACTAGGTCCCTAAACTGGAACAGTAGAGCCCGCATGCTCTTTTGTCGGATCTAAACGATCCCGTTAAGTTGATCTTAGTCTCAAAGTTAGACTAACGTATCCTTAACAAACGTTTGAGTTGATCTTAGCCTCAAGTATGGCTGACGTATCCTCAAACCAAACCCCCAAACCCAAATCTAAGATAATACGGATTTGGACTAGTCCACGCCCTACGGGCGACGACATAACTCAGTCTCCGTAAACAATCCACGGGCAACAAAATACAAAACAAACACCCACGACACGAAGTGACCATCTGGAGAAGCAGAAAGTTGTTACCGCAATGCGGTAGCGTAATTAACTGCAGGGGCTTGCGCCTGCAGGGAAGAGCGTCCCCACAATCAAAAACCCCTCAAACGAGGGGGAATCTGACGAAGTCTGCTACATCGGACGCATCCTTCTAAACCTTCGATACATGGTGCCATAAATCAACTTGGCATCTTCGGAGAGGTGGACGGATAGCACCAATTAGCATCTGCCCCGAATCTCAGCGCCAAGACGTCGCAGTCCTGCGCGCCGCCGTTCGGAGGGGAACAGATTCTGGCATGCCCGGTGGGACCTTTTCCTCTTTCCACTCCACACTTCGTGTGTCGTGACTCGCGAACCGATCGCGGTTCGCTATTGGTTGCCCTTGGGTTTCAAGATACTAAGAATTGGCGTCTCGCTTATTGCAGAAAGCGAAGGATCGATGGCTTCTACTCCCGTGAAACTCTCCAACTGCTCAGACTGCAATGGCCACCAACGCTCTGCCTCGCCAGGAGGTATAGCCTACGGACCCCAAGCTGCTTCGTTATTCACAATGCCCGTGGAACAGGTCACTCGCGCCACCACAGGATTGTTCTTTGGGACCATGCTCCCGCCGACAGGCTTCACCGCTCCAGTGCTGACAACGGAAGCTCTCAAAAAGTCGGCCTTTGATCGTCTTACCCCTGCCGCGGCTCCTCTCAACGAGTCGCCCAACGTCAACGCCTCGGTCTTCTCTAGATTGGGCCAGAAATCCTGCGAACCCATCATGGGGCCTACAATCTCAAAGAAGGCTGCTTCTAAGAAGGTGGCCGCTCCTGCCCCCGAAGACGTCAAGGCAGCTTCTCCGGCCAAAAGGTCGGTCTTTACAAGATTGACGGCTTCAGCTCCCGCTCTTGCTGCCCAAAGGACGTCGGTCTTTGACAGGCTAACACCAACAGCGACCCCCCACCTACACAGGGGGCAAGACGAAACCATTTTTACCGCTGACCCAACGCCGTCCGCTCGACACGCTCGACGTCGCCATTGGCGCCGAGTAAGGAAGGCTGGGGGCAGCTCCCTCTCCGGGTTGACTCCATCAGCCCCGGTAGCAGAAGTTAATGCTGCTGTTCCAACTGGGAACAGCTTCGAAATGCTAAATAAGGTGCGAAGGAATTCTCCTACTGCAGTGCTGAAGAGGTCTCCTCCCCCATTAAAAAAGGTTGTGGAAATAAAACCAGAACAGCCCCGATCTCCTCAACGGCTGTCTTCCAAAATCTATAAGGTTTGGCGGCAGGCCCAAGACTCGATCATCGATCCAAACTTCTCCCGCCAGCACAAGAAGCTGAAAATCCAACTGGAAGCTGGTCACCAGGCTAAACCCCAAAAGGATGTCTGGACGCCCACCTCAACGGCCCCCTCAACCTCCATGGCTCATAAAAGGAGGAGGCCAGAGAAGACCCCCCAGCATGCAACGACGACTAAAAGCACGGAGCCCAGACGCCCTAAGTCTGGGGGCATGGCGGTGCACACTGTTTACATGGCCTCTGGAAAGGAGGAAAGCCGCACTTCTACGGGCCACCGACCGCTAACCCGATCCGTGACGAAAGCCCAGGAGCAGCAACAAAAGCTTCAGGAAATGATGAATGCTACGGCCGCACTTACCGGGCCAAAAGAAAACCCAGAAACGTCCTCAGACGCGCGCCAGGAGGAAGAAACCGACGCTGAATTCCTTCGCCGGATACTGGAGAAAAAGGACAAAGAGGCTGCTGAACAAGCGGCCAACATACAACGTATGGGCCTTCTCTTCCAAGATATGATAGGAGTGATGATCCAGCAGGACTTACCCGCCGAGGATCCCCCAATCGTTATTGAAGACGACCGAGGAGAAACGTCAAATCCACCACCAGCCCTCTCAACGGCCAAGGAGGAGGCAATCTCTAAGGCTGACTTGGTTGACTACATAGCCCAGCAAATCCGGGTTCATCACGCGACTGAGGCAGCTGGTCAAGTCGTGAAAACGGGGCGACCGTATCCGAGCTGGTACGACCAAATCAAATACCCGCAAGGCTATACGATACCAAAATTCCACGTGTACAAGGGGACTGGCAACCCCCATCAACATGTCGCCCAGTTCCGGGCCCTCTGCGGTAACACCGGCGGTGATGATAAACTGTTGCTCCGCCAGTTCGTGGGTAGCCTATCAGAAACTGCGTTCGAATGGTATTCAGAACTCCCGAACGATTCTATCAAAACGTTCGCTGAAATGGAATTATTGTTCACTCAGCGATTCGCAAGTGCCAGCGAACGCACTCCAATAACTGCACTGATTAACGCCAGGGTAAAACCAGGCGAAACCTGGGTCCAGTATGCTATACGCTGGCGGAAGTTGTGGTCGAGATGCGAGCAACGCATTGAGGAAACACCTGCGGTGGGCATGTTCGTGGGAACTCTAGACCCTCACGCAACTATCTCCCAATTTATGATGTTCTTTAAGCCAACCACATTCCAGGCTTTAATCGACAAGTTGGCTCAGATGGACCAGATGGGTCATAGACCACCTCCCCCGAAGTCGGAACCTCGGAACGACAAGGGTAAAGGAAGGGCGACTTTTGTTGCGAATGCCCAACAGCAACCTAACGCCCCGAAACCGGCAGATCAACTGGAAGAAAGACGCCGGTATTATAATGAGAAGATGAAGCGTCCCTACTCGTTCCCACGAGACAAGACGAAACGGTTATTCGAGCTGGCAATACGCAACAGACTTATAAACCTACCAAATCTAAGGCGACCACCGCAACCCACCGAGGTGAATAACCCTAGCTATTGCCCTTACCATCAAACGGTAAGCCATCCGATTGAAGATTGCTTCGTCTTCAAAGGATGGATTGAAGATCAATACCTCCAGGGGAAGTTTGTACTGTCCGAAAAGTGGAAGGTGAACCCACCACAACCGCATACTCCTAAGAAAGCAGATACACCGGGGGCAACCTGCTCCTTTATTGAAGAAGCTCCATGGGAGGTCGTGCTATCAACCAAAACCAAAAGAATGCTGAGAGACCTTCATGCGTGCCCTGCGATCGAATGGAAGGACCCTCTTGAACCTCAAATTATCGAAGAGATGTTGAAGCCCCGCACAACTACGAAGACTCTTGATAAGGGCCCAAATACTCATGCCCAACCGTCAAAATCTCCGAAGAAAAAGAAGAAGAAATCTAAGAAGTCCGTGAAGCTTAGAAACGAGCACACGAACTTGCAGAAGCAAATCGACGCGCTGGAAGAATACAATCAAAAGGCACTCCTGTCACACTGCAAGAGTTCCTCAACCACATCTTTCAAGAGGGAGACGATGGAGAGAGCTCGTCGGAGGAATCTGAAGGGTATATGGCGAGTTGTAACGTAATCTCCCACTCGTTTACCGATGATGGGAAAACTCCTGGCACTAAGAAGCTGGAGGCAGAGCCTGTACCAGAGCGTGCATGGCCAACAGACGAAATGATCGACACTTTTCTAGACGAGATCCGTCTAAAATGTAAAGCAGACCAGGAGCGTGAGATGGCCACATCGGAAGGAGCCAAATGCGGGCAACTGAACGGAAGAGTTGAACTACCCCTGCCAGAGCGAAAGGCATCCGAAGTAGACAAGAAGATATTCAAGACGAGGAAAAGGTCTGCCAAAGCCATGTCAATGGGAATGAAGCTACCACCCTCGGAAGGAAACACGCACGATGGGGTGGAAAGGCACCATGATTATTGCGCATATCACCGGAAAATCTCACACCCCACGGAGGAGTGCGACGCCTTTAAGATATGGTGGCAAGGATATGTTGCTCATCGGCAACATTTTAAGCGCACGAAACGCAAGAGCCGTCGGGAGCGAAGAAGTACTATCGATGGGCACGACAGAACTACTGGCAACTGTTACATGGTTAACGCCAGGGGGTCACAAGTTCTCACCTTTGGGAGCGACTCTGATGAAGAAATGGCTCTGGGCCCTCTCTTCAAAGAATCCGTTTTAGGGAAAGAGGAGAAATCGGAGATCTGCGAGAACATTCAGCTGCGCAATCGCACACTCCCAGAAAAAATCTCAGGCCCGTAAGTAGAAAGGACAAGGGAAAGGAAAAGGCCACTGAAGATATCACTTTAGATGACCAAGTCATGAGAGAGCTGGCTGCCAAAGACCCTCCTAGGAAGGGTAAGGTAGACTATAACATCCTCGCACACCTAAGGAAGCTACCTTCTCAGCTTAGCATTCTCGATGCCCTCCTATTATCAAAAGAAGCGCGAGACTCACTAATTAAGGCGTTACAAGAACCTGAGCAATTCTAAGCCTTCCTCGCCACTGAAAAGATGAAGGATGAACTGGAGGAAGTGCATACGGCCGACATCACTTTCGGTGATGAAGACCTCCTTCTTGGGACGTGCGACCACAACCGTCCCCTATATGTCTCCGGATACTGCCATGATATCAAGATAGGCAAGATCCTGATGGATAATGGATCCTCCGTCAATCTCCTTAATGTTCGGGTGTTGAAGGAAATCTGCATGAGTGTGCAACACCTCGCTCGTGACAAAATTACTATCTCCGGTTTCGATTCACAATCGTCACGGACTCTCGGATCTGTGATACTAACATTACGCTTTGGACTTCTCGTCACAGACATCAAATTCCATGTCATTGACACCAAGACCTGCTACAACGCCTTGCTCGGTCGTCCTTGGTTACACGAATACAACATCATCCCTTCTACACAACATCAGTGTATGAAGTACTTTAAGGATGGTTTCGAGTACACCGTAACAGGTGAGTTAAACCCATTTTCCGTGAACGAAATCCGCAAATACGAAGATGCGAAGTACTTTTTGCCAGATTTCGAGGATACAGAAAGGTGTCGCAACCCGGAGAACAAAACCGCCGCCACCATCCCTGTTTTCGGAAGCGATACCGAAGAAGAGGAAGAGATAGTTTATGCAGGGCCATCTCAACGCAACAACCCGGGGACGCCCGCCCCCATGTTGGTCTTCGGAAGTGATTCAGAAGATGAAGTTAATGCTGTGTTCTCCAATCGGCTGTCAATACAAGCATCCCCCGGCGATTACCAAAGTTTGCAAATCACCATGGTACCGCGAGAACACTACAAGGATCTCGACACACTTCAAGCTCATGATGTGCAGGACCTGCAAACATTCTACGTCCCTCCCAGACAAAGGGGTGAGAAGGCGATCCTATTCTACCGATCCTCAGAGTCGAAAGTAGAGAGAGAGATCTGGCATGGCGCGGATACTACACTTGACAGGCTCCAACCCATCCGTCTGCCCAGATACTATACAAAGGGATTAAAGAAGCTATTGAAGCGCCAAGGAGTACCCTTAGAACAGACCGTTCGGCAGGCTCGGTTCTACAACAGGATTTGGGATGTCCCCGGGACTCAACGCAAATTGCCCAACGGGAAGACGAAAACACTCGGGCTTGGATACGCAAGTGCCAGAAAACGGGAACGGGCTCACAGCAGCTACGCTATATATACCTTTGATGAAGAGGAGGACGCCCTGTCAGGAGATTCCAACCCCCCATCAAAACTAGACCCCGCGATTAAAGCGCCGAGTCCGTCGTTTGAAGAACGAATGGGCAAGCCTATCAGGAAAGTGGGTCAGAAAGTTCGGGAAGACCACAACCGCGAAATGGCCATCTACGAGAAGGCCAGGACGCAACGTCTATTTCAACAGGCTGCAAAAGACAAAGACGCTCATCCTCGTCAATCCGCTGTACGAAAGGCCCGACGCAGAGATGGAAATAAATCAAGAAGCGGAAAGAGGAGCCGACAACAACGGCGCAGGATTAGAGGGTTACGTGATCGGGTATTGCATGGCTCGGATTTGTCCCTCATGAAGAAGATGAGTCGAGCGTACTCCTTCCCCCGAGACAAGACGGAGAGATTACTCAAGCTAGCCATAAAACATCAAATGATCGCGCTTCCAAGGTCTAGACATCCTGAGCAAGCTAACAAGGCTTCTCATCTGAGTTATTGCTCTTATCACCAAGCCATAGGACATCCTACCGAAAACTGCTTCACCTTCAAGAACTGGGTCGAGGACCAGTACCAACGGGGCAGATTCGTTTTATCCGACGGCTGGAAGGTAACGCCACCACAAAAGCACGAGCCCAAGGCCGCAGGAGCAGAACCGGGTCCACCTCAGTCCAGGGAGCGGGTTCGCACTTGTTATACGATTACGATATTAGGAGAAGAGCCCGAGAACGTAGATGACCTTCCCCGGTGCTTTGAGAACAGCAATGATGAGGTGATCTCAGAATTTCCGCCAGCTCCGAAAGAACTGGAAGATGGTATACATACTACTGCAGATAACCTAAAGAAGATTGAGTTAGGATCGGCAGATGACCCGCGACCGACATTTGTCAGCGAGCTACTATCTGAAGAAAGGGTGGCTGCATTAAAGAACGTGCTTCTGCGGCATAAAGACTGCTTCGCGTGGAACTACTCCGAGATGCCAGGATTAGATCCGGAGATTGCTGTGCATAAATTAGCAATATCCCCAGATATCAAGCCAGTCAAGCAGGCGCCAAGAAGGATGCGACTCGAGCTTGAGATGAGCATCAACGCCGAAGTCAAGAAACTGATCGATTCTGGATTTATCCAAGAAGTCCAATATCCCGACTGGATCGCTAATATCGTCCCGGTAATGAAGAAGAATGAGACGGTACACATATGCGTAGATTTCAGGGATCTCAATAAAGCCTGTCCCAAGGATGATTTCCCAGTACCAGTAACCGAACTAATGATAGAAAACACGTCCACTCACGAGGTTTTCTCCTTTATGGATGGTTCGTCAGGATACAATCAGATAAAGATGCATCCCGAGGACCAGAAGCACACCGCTTTCCGCACCCCTTTGGGTATATTTTGCTACAGGGTTATGCCCTTTGGTCTAAAGAACGCTGGCGCTACCTATCAAAGGGCCATGACAAAGATCTTCGACGACCTCATACATGACATCGTCGAGTGCTATATCGATGACCTCGTAGTAAAGAGCATGTCATACGAAGAGCATCTGAAGCATCTGGAGACTGTATTTCAACGCCTTCGGCAATATAATTTGAAAATGAATCCCCTCAAATGCGCGTTTGGAGTCTCCTCGGGCAAATTTCTGGGATTCATCGTTCGACACCGAGGTATTGAAATAGATCCGTCAAAGATTAAGGCGATCATGGAAATGCCTCCGCCAAGAACCCTCAAGCAGTTGCGGTCTCTCCAAGGGAAGCTCGCATACATCCGGCGGTTTATCGCTAATCTTTCGGGCAAATGCCGTCCTTACAGCCACCTGATGAAAAAGGGAACTCCATTCGCTTGGGATCACAAATGTCAAGGTGCACTGGACGAAATCAAGCAGTACCTGCAGAACCCTCCGGTGTTGGCTGCGCCGGTCAAGGGAAAACCCCTCATTCTTTATACAACCGCCCTCGAAGGTTCTTTAGGCGCATTATGGGCACAAGAGAACGATCAGGGGAAAGAGAAAGCACTCTACTACTTAAGTCGAGTTCTACTGGGGGCAGAAAGCAACTACTCTCCCATTGAAAAACATTGCTTGGCATTAATCTTCGCGATAACAAAGCTCAGGCACTATGCGTTGGCACATGAAGTCCGTCTCATTTCAAAAGTGGATCCCCTTAAATACTTGATGTCGAAAGCTATATTGACGGGTCGACTCGCTAAATGGGCTCTGCTCTTGATGGAGTTCTGTTGCGCCACGGCAGCGCCCCGGCCGTCTATCCGAGGCCAAAATGCGGAATCAAAATTTTTCTTAACTTTAAACTGGCGCTACCGCGGAAAATATACCCGGATCGTAACCATTAACCGATACTAGCAATCAAGAGAAAGGGTGAGAGATATACCGAGTGATCCGAGTCCTCCGGTCTTCTCGTCATCGTCCCGATCTCCCGCGGAAACTCCGGTCGTCGCCTCCTTGCCGGAAGGGCACCACATCGTCTGCATCTTTTACGGGCTCCCACCTCAATACCGAGGCAACTCGGGCACGAAGCTGGCTAGTCGACGTGCCCAAGGTTTGCTGTAGAATGTGTAGTGTAGAAAGTTTGTCTCTTGAAGTTTATGTAGTTGCCATTGATGGATGGAGGAAGAGGTAAAGAAAATTGGTGCTTTCAATTTTCTAGCAAGAAGAAGATGAGATGAAGAATTCCTCACATAACAAAAATGAACTCTCTCATTCTTTTTCTCTCAAGTGAAGCCTCTCTCTTGAAGTGAGAATGGTGGAGGAATGAATATCAAACCATAACAAGAAAGGAGGTGAGTGTAGTAAAAGCAAGGGGGTGACCACAACCCTAAAGAAATGATAACCATCTCAAATCAATATCAAATCCACTCTAATCACCATAAAGCAAGTGATAAGAAGGAAAAAGAATCTCATCATGAAAAACTATCATGATGACACCAAAATGCAAGATAGCCCCTCCACAAATGTTATTTGCAAACTTGCAAATAACCCCCTCCATCGGAAAAGTCCGGCCGGGAAAGAACAAAGGAAAACCGGCCGGAACGGAATGCAAAATGGCAACTCCAGAAAACTGGTCCCGTAATAAATTACAGGAAAACCCCGATACTGTGCATACACACCTGCATCTGTATTCCGTCCGGATACAAATGCAAAGAGACAAAATCTACACTGTACTAAACTAGGATCCGGCTTAAACCAAAGCCGGCTAGTAATGTTCGTCCGATCCTGATCCGTGCAATACCGCACGTATCAGATCGAACCCTGCCATATATCCATATGGCCACTAGTACAAACCGTCCGATCCTGATCCGTGCAATACCGCACGTATCTGATCGGACCCTGCCATATCTCCATACGGCCTCCACAGCGTTTCGCCCGAAACTTGAGTAACTGTCTATGTGGTGGACTCTAAAGACTCGTCAATACTATGGCTGTGGATTTAACCACTAGCACGTCAGAGGTATTAGCCAATACGTGACGGGCCACCAGCTATTGACCAAAAGGGACGTCGATGAGCGAACTCATCCTGACACCCTACTGAGCCTGTCAGTGACAATATCCGTACAGTCCGGTCCGTTCGTCTATGAGCATCGCATGGCGGGCCTAGGGGTTGGTAAAAGTCAGACCCCCAAAGGCGGTACAAGTCGTGTCGGAGTGAAGCCCAGAACACCCTGAGATACTACTGGAATACCTACCAGTAAATCTCCTGCCTCGGCCGAGGGCTTTGTATAATGGCTCTCCTAGACACAGCGCGACCTCACCCCCAATACCGGGAGAGACGAACCCCTGCAGATCCGCTCACTGCCTCCATGTGGCTCGGGACTGTACCCAACTAAAACCTGTTTGCACGACTCCTTTGAGCCGTGGGAGGGTAGTAATCAAAGCACAGTGGGAACTCACACGAGACAAATGACGATCTCAGGTCGATGAACTAACCTGTACACATGTCACCTGGGAACTGCTATCTGACGTATGGTATAATCCCAACTAGCAGGTTCCCGGCGAGTCCTGTCCGGTGTACTCATAACCCAATGAGCACCTGTATACATCTTAGGTGAACCAACTGACACCAGTGTCTTGTGAGACCGGCCACCGCCCCTCGTCGGGGTCTCGACTGTATACACTAGTCTACTCTGGAGAATCGATGCCCTGTCTCGAAACTCCCACGACTAGGGACCTTTTAAGGATGTGCTTATAGACTCCAGCTCTCACTTATATGATCGCCCTCATACTGCTGGCCGTCAAGCAAGAATCCTAGGGGCTCTATCAGCGTGTAATAGCGACCTGTAAGGTCACCTGAAGCAGTACACGATGATAAAGGTAAACCAGATAGCATACTATCATCTCGAGTAAGACTGTCCTCCTGGGATAGGTCCTCCCTCAATCATTGCAATCACGTGCCTGTGATCCAATAATTGACTCTGAGGGCACTATCTCCAACAATCTTCCACTTGCACTCAAGGCTAATTATTGCGATGTCGCATACTCACAGCCCGTGTGATACCGAACACCCAACTCCTCTACTAGTCAGTCTCACAAAGCTCGTTTGCGAAACTATTGCATTCGAGGAATAGCCTCAGTGAGTGGATCCGCTGAGATGTTTCTTTCTATGTCTCTCTATATCTCAAGTTCGCGGAGAAAACCATCTCCCGAAATGAGCAATACCTGTCTTGGAATGTCTGGATGTCTGATGGGACCTAGTTCATAAATGAACTCCAAATCCAAACTTCTTAGACTGTATCGTCAACTGAACTTAATCAGTATCCTGCGCCATGCCTCCCTCAGTATCTGCCTGGATCACCTGTCCAGAATTGTAAATCCCCGTTCTTCATCTACAAGAATTCTTCTTGTATTTTCCAAATTTCCGAGATTTACTTTTCATCGTATTTATTCTGTCGAAAGTGGTAGCTCGAATTCCAGTATTTAAATTTTCCCAACAACCTAAAAGCCAAATTTAAGCTAACAAATTAATTACTTAAAACAACCCCAGCCGTTAGCATTCTCTCGGCCCGTATTCTTTTTTTTATTCCCTTACTTTGACCGGCCCATCCAATTAAACTCTATTCAGCCCACTCCCATTTTAATTTATTTTTTAATTTATTCTTTAAAGGAAAATTTTTAGCCGGCCCACTCTCGTTTTCAGCCCACTTCATGTTTTTGGGAATTTAATTAAAACCCCGGCCCGTTTCGTCACCTACAGCCCATGAGAAAATAAAAAAAAAAGGAAATTGTTTTCAAATTTAAACGAGCCCAAACCCTTTCCCATTTCCTCACCCAACTCCTCACTGTTCCTCTTCTCAAAATCCCAACGGCTACCTCCCAAAAATCTCGCGCGCGATCCCAGCTCCTCGCCGCGCTTCACGCCCACGCCCACGCCCTCATTCCTGCCGTTACCCCCCCCCCCCCCCCCCACGTTTTCAACCTCGTCTCTCCCTCTCCAACTCACTCTTCATCTTTCCTCCACTTTCACCGAGCCCCCAAACCTCCCATAACCCATTACAACCTCCACCCACGACGACGACGAACTTCCTCCGATCCCCGTCTGCATCACCTCACATCTCCTCCACTAACTCTCTTCTCCCTCTAAGACTTCACCATTCTTCAAACCGAGCCCTCTCAAATATCCCCTGCACACAACCCATTTCAGCCGAGCTCGAGTCATCACCTTATACCCTCGACGCCGGCGAACTCCCCACCACATCGCCGACCTTCCCACGACATCCACACCCTCAGCATCACCCTCACCTCTCCAGACCCGACCCACACTGCTCCCCATCTCTCCAAATCTCAAAACCCATTTTTTAAATTTTTCCCTCACTGTGAGCTGCTCTGTACTCGCTGCCGGAGCGACGCCGTCGACCGTCGGCAACCCCAATACACTCGCAGAGGATCATAAAGCATCCCTCAACGTCCAGTGGCTGTGCAAACGACTCCGGACAACCCCGACGCGAGATCCACATCTAGATCGAGGCTCGCGGGAATCCGATACGTGGCGTATATCGCGCGTTCGCGACAACACTGTTGCCGTACGACCCCGAGGCGTTCTCCAGGCAAGTATTTACTTGCTTCATGCTATAATAATAGTGTAACCCACCTAGATCATGTAGTTTACAAGCTTTCCGATTTCCTATACGTGTTAAAACCTAAGTGCTCGATGTTAATTACTAATAGAAATAATTGTTTAATTTGACGGCAACCGATACGTTCTGTTGGCCCTTTAAATGATATATAACGTGTGTGAAATTTGCTGGAAAACACGATTGTTTGTAACAAAAATCGATACCCCCAAACATGTCGTTAAAACTAGAATTCCCTCGTAACTGAAAACGAATAAATACACCCTAAATCATACACGTATTGGAAAGATGCGTTCGATGGCTTAAATCGAAGCCGACTCGAAGAACTTTAATCCTACATAAATTTCTGATCATTTCTGTTTGTAACCATGAAGATATTTGGATCGGAACACGACTCTGGACTGCAGTCCAGAGCGTTTCTGATTAGGGTGTTCTGTCTAAAGTCCTGCGTCCCCGTGTTTCCTGAAATCGT
This sequence comes from Agapanthus africanus, assembly GCA_030015575.1. Lineage (NCBI taxonomy): Eukaryota > Viridiplantae > Streptophyta > Magnoliopsida > Asparagales > Amaryllidaceae > Agapanthus > Agapanthus africanus. The sequence continues at coordinate 10,727,934 of CM057337.1, forward strand.
GTGATACGGAACCTTACAGTAGTTATAAGATATTTCTGTTAGTGAAAGAAAACAAGTGGTCTCATTCCGATTCATCGCAGTTTGTTATTTTAAACTTATTTTAAAAGGGCAGAACGTAAATCTGTTCAGAACACTTTCTGAAATGACATTTGAGATTGAACTGTGTATAACTTTCAACGTACAGATGCGATTGAAGATCCGTCTGTTGAGTTGAATACTTTATCGAAAACCCTAAATTTCATTTAACTGTGACATCGCTAAATTCTGAGCCCAATTGGGTGCAATTCGTGTCGCGAAACAGACGTTCAGTTCTGAAATTGAAATTCCAGCCGCGAACACTTAAACTGAAACAGTTATATCTTGAAAACCGAAACTCCGATTGAACTGAAACAAATTCTGATGAATTATTGACTGATTTTTCTATATATCTTACCTACATTATGTTTGCCGAATTCGTAACATATTAATTTGTGCGATTTACTTCAATTCATGACATGCATGCTAATTCATAACATACCGTGCTTATTGGTAGCATACAATACGTATATCATACCCTTGTCATTTACACAGTGTTAGTGCGTGTGGACATTGCATTATCGTGCGTGATAGATGTTGGTTTAGGAGTGACGAGTACACCAATGGAAAGTGAATATTCGTGACAGTGATTGATACAGTGGACAGTGATGAAACCGTGCCATTGGTATACTCGTACACAACTAGATCAATATCTTAAATAGTGTAATCTGGGGAGAAAGGGGAAATCAAAGTGGAAAGAGTATCGTATTTAGCGGGACCGTGTTTAGAGGATGATCATTCGAACCGTGATACTTATACGTGTAGGACAGGATCTAGCGATCCGGCTGACAGGGTTATGTCCCGGGCATGTGGGCCGTTGTCTCGGGTATGTACGAGACTCCTGTTAAACACGATCCTCCTTCCACTATGTGATTTCAAACATGACCTAGAGACCGATAGGGACACATAACATATTCTGCATCATATTGTGACATAGTGATTACTTGCATTATTCTCATACCAGTATTACCTCATTTACCTGTTACACCTGATTATAATAATATTATTATTTGTGTCGCTCTGACGACCTGAGTATGCATGCTCAGATTCCGCGCGAGGACCAGCACCGGAGACGGATCTATCCTTTGAGTTCACGGAGATATAGTTGGTGTACCTACTTCATTTACTTCTTTCCATAAAAGAGATTGTGAGATTAAACTTGGTTAGTTATCGTTTTTATTATCTGTAATCTGTGAACAATGAAATCTTAATGTAATAAATTAGTTATGTGATTCCTTTAATACTGTGCTTTATTACTGATTACCATGTAGTGCTAGAAGCCGAAGTGTGACTACGGCGGGACGATCCCTTGACCGTAGGAGCATGGCTGGCCTAGTCATACCTCGTATTCCGTATTTTGGGAAGCGGGGCGTGACATGGTTTAGTTGGTATCAGAGCCGGGTTTTGTATCAAGGGATAACATTAACTATGTTGTATTACGTTATTCTTGTTTCACTATTCTTGATTTCTATCCTTGAATCTGAACCTATTCTTTTGAATCTTCCAGTGATATGACGTCCCCGAACGACCCCTCCTCGGACTCCAGCTCTCAGGACCGCACGGAAAGAATACTCAGTGCACTGACCACTCTCGCGGAAGCTCAGGAGAGGAAGACAGATTTGCTTACTGAGGGACTCAGGGCGATTACCGCTGCAGGAGGACCCTCCGCACTTATTACCGCCCCCGAGGGCGCTACTCCACCAGCTTATCAGACTAGGGCTGGTACGGTGTCAGACTTTCGACGGTTACACCCAGCTGCGTTCACAGGGCTAGCTGAACCCCTTGAGGCTGAACAATGGCTAGTAAACATGGAAAATTTATTGGCAGCTGCCAGAGTTCCAGAGGAAGACAGAGTGGATGTGATAAAGATACAATTAGAAGACGAGGCCCGTACATGGTGGTCGGTAGAAGAAAGCAGACTTGAAGGGCCGATCGAATGGAGCAAGTTTAAGGAGTGCTTCTTAGATCATTACTTTCCTCCCACAGCCAAGGCAGAAATGGAGGAAAAGTTTATTCTTTTAAAGCAGAATGGACGCCCAGTGGACGTTTATACGGCAGAGTTCAACCGTTTGAGCCGCTTTGCTCCATACATGGTCAAATCAGAAGTCACCAGGGCCAGACGTTTCCTTCAGGGGTTAGATTTTGAGTTGCAGCAGCTGATTGCATCGTTGGATCTACAGACTTTCGCACAGGTACTCAACGCGGCGAGAGTTCAGGAGCAATTGATTAACAAGTTCAGGAGACCCCCAGTCGTTCCAGCACGTATCCACGCGCCTTCTCGAGGAGCTATATCGGTTCACAGAGCAGGGATGACGCAAATGAAACGCCCGTTTGTACCACAGCATCGCCCCCAGAGACAGGGCGTAACTTGCGGCTATTGCGGTAGAGGAGGACATACTCAGAAGGACTGTCGCCGTGCCAAGGGACAGTGCCTGATTTGCGGTTCCAGTCAACACAGGATTAACAGTTGTCCTGAGCGAGCAGAAATACAGGGAGGTTCTGGACCGTCACAGCAGAGGCCGCAGGAACAGAGACAACCAATTACAGGTCGCGGTCAGGGACGGGCTTTCACCTTGACCGCAGAGCAGGCAGAAGCGTCAGGAGATGTGGTTACAGGTACTCTACTCGTACATTCCTTGCCAGCTAGAGTACTTTTTGATTCAGGAGCATCGCATTGTTTCTTGTCTGAGCATTTCACCAATACACACTCAATACCACATGAACCACTAACCAAGGGATGGGAAATTCATACGGGTAATGGCATCATAATATCTAGTCGAGAATGTAGATTATGTCCGGTTGTAGTGTGTGGCAGGGAATTCTATGCGAATTTCCTCCTAATTGGGACAGGCAGTTACGACGCAATTCTTGGGATGGATTGGATGAGCACTTTTCACGCAGTTATCGATTGTCGTGCAAAGAAGGTGATCTTCCGCATTCCCAATCACCCGGAGTTTGTTTTCGAGGGCGGAAGCGAATGTTTGGAACCAGCTAAGTACAGAGCAAAGCCTAAGGAACTGACAGCCATGGAGATTGATAAGAGCCCAGTCCCAGAAATTGTTCGAGACTTTCTGGACGTTTTCCCCGAGGATTTACCAGGTCTACCACCTCCTCGAATTTTGGAGTTCTCAATCGATTTGATTCCAGGTACAGCCCCAGTATCCAGAGCCCCATACAGAATGGCATCAGTTGAGTTGGCGGAATTGAAGAAGCAGGTTGAAGAACTGTTGGAGAAGGGATTTATTCGGCCAAGCGCTTCACCGTGGGGTGCACCAGTTCTATTAGTAAAGAAGAAGGATGGATCGCTGCGAATGTGTATAGATTATCGGGAGCTGAACAAGGTCACGATAAAGAACAAGTACCCAATACCGCGCATTGATGACCTATTCGATCAGCTAAGTGGAGCCAAGGTTTTCTCGAAGTTGGACCTCCGTTCTGGATATCATCAAATTAGAGTAGCAGCCGAGGATGTATGCAAGACGGCTTTCAGAACCCGATACGGACATTACGAGTTCCTTGTGATGCCGTTCGGTGTTACCAATGCCCCAGCAATATTCATGGATTTAATGAACAGGGTGTTCGCAAAATACTTGGACACGTTTGTCGTTGTGTTTATCGACGACATACTTGTCTATTCGAAGACCCGGGAAGAGCATGCTGAGCATTTGCGCACGGTACTGCAGGTTCTTCGGGAAGAGAAGCTGTACGCGAAGCTAAGCAAATGTGAATTCTGGCTTGACAAGGTTCAGTTTTTGGGACATATCGTTTCGGGCGAAGGCATCTCGGTGGACCCGGCAAAGATAGAATCTGTCAGAGATTGGCCGACGCCAAAATCAGTAGCAGAGATCAGGAGTTTTCTGGGATTAGCAGGCTATTATCATAGATTCGTCCAAGATTTCTCAAGAATCGCAGAACCATTGACACGGCTGACACGGAAGGACGTGCCGTTTACATGGACAGAGGAGTGCACTCAGGCATTTGACACACTAAAGCAGAAGTTAACCACAGCACCTATACTTACAGTACCAGATAATTCAGGTGGTTTGGTGATACACAGTGATGCCTCAGGAAAGGGTTTAGGCTGTGTTTTGATGCAGCACGGCCGTGTGGTTGCTTACGCCTCTCGACAACTGAGGAACCACGAGAAGAACTACCCCACACACGACTTGGAGTTGGCCGCTGTAGTCTTTGCGTTGAAGATTTGGAGGCACTATCTATTGGGTGAGAAAGTGGAGGTATACACGGATCATAAAAGTCTGAAATATGTTTTCACTCAGAAGGAACTGAACATGAGGCAGCGCCGATGGCTAGAGCTGATGGCAGATTATGACTTGGACCTTCAGTATCACCCGGGGAAGGTCAATGTTGTACCAGATGCGCTCAGTCGCAAACCAGCGGTCATGATGTTGACCGATCAGAGGAGTATTATTGAGGATTTTCAGAGACTTGAACTTAAAGTCGTTACGCCGAACGCACTCAGTCAATTTTGGCAACTACAGGTGCAATCTTCCCTAGTGGATCGCATCAAGATTGCACAAGCGGATGATCCCCGATTACAAAAGTTCAGAGGGCAAGTGGAAGCTGGACTGAGAACGGATTTGATTATACATGAAGATGGCTTTCTGAGATTCGGTAGCAGACTCTGCGTACCTAAAGGTGATGTACGAGAAGAAGTGTTGGCTGAAGCACACAGTTCAGCCTATTCTGTGCATCCAGGAGGTACAAAAATGTATCAGGACCTAAAGCAGCACTTTTGGTGGAACGGAATGAAGCGGGAAATTGCGAGGTTCGTATCCAGATGCTTGGTATGTCAGCAGGGGAAGGCGGAACATCAGAGAACAGCAGGATTATTACAACCATTGCCGATACCTGAATGGAAGTGGGAGCACATTACTATGGATTTTGTGACGGCTTTACCACGGAGCCCTAGAGGCAATAACGCTATTTGGGTTATCGTCGATCGCCTCACAAAAGCTGCACACTTTCTACCTTTCCGAGTGGGACAGTCGACAGAATCACTGGCAGAAAGATATATGCAGGAGATTGTGCGACTTCACGGTGTTCCGGTCAGCATCGTGTCAGACCGGGACACGAGATTCTTGTCGCACTTTTGGAAGAGCTTACAGGAGAGTTTGGGAACCCGCCTTAAATTCAGCACAGCTTATCACCCACAGACGGATGGACAATCCGAGCGTACAATTCAGACGCTCGAGGATAAGTTGAGAGCCTGTATGTTGGACTTTCAGGGTTCCTGGGAGGACCATCTGCACCTAGTCGAGTTTTCTTACAACAATAGTTATCAGGCTAGTATTCAGATGGCTCCTTTTGAAGCGCTATATGGGCGGAAGTGTCGATCCCCAGTATGTTGGGATGATGTGGGAGAACGAAGATTACTGGGCCCCGAACTCATCGTTCAGACAGTTGACAAGGTTCAAATGATCAGGCAGCGTATTAAGACGGCTCAGGATCGACAAAAGAGTTGGGCAGATACCAGCAGAAGGGCACTTGAGTTCGAAGTCGGAGATCATGTGTTCTTGAAGATTTCCCCTACTCGTGGAGTTATCAGGTTCGGAAGTCGGGGAAAACTTAGTCCCCGTTTTATCGGACCTTTTGAGGTGCTAGAGCGAGTAGGAGAGGTGGCCTATCGACTGGCTTTGCCTCCATCGCTAGCTGGTGTGCACAATACCTTCCACGTGTCACAGTTGCGGCGTTACGTACGAGATGAGAACCATGTTCTGGACCATTCAGAATTAGTTTTGGGGACCGATCTGTCATACGAGGAGCAGCCTACTACCATCCTCGACCGCAGAGAGAAAGTACTGAAGAATAAGGTCATTCCATTAGTCCGAGTGTCTTGGGGCGGTCGTTCCCCAGGAGAATCCACCTGGGAGCGGGAGGAAGATATCCGTGATCGTTATCCACATCTCTTTGTTTAGTACATTGTATTTCTTGTGTCCTTATCAAATTTCGAGGACGAAATTTTTGTTAGGGGGGTATGATGTAAATCCCCGTTCTTCATCTACAAGAATTCTTCTTGTATTTTCCAAATTTCCGAGATTTACTTTTCATCGTATTTATTCTGTCGAAAGTGGTAGCTCGAATTCCAGTATTTAAATTTTCCCAACAACCTAAAAGCCAAATTTAAGCTAACAAATTAATTACTTAAAACAACCCCAACCGTTAGCATTCTCTCGGCCCGTATTCTTTTTTTTATTCCCTTACTTTGACCGGCCCATCCAATTAAACTCTATTCAGCCCACTCCCATTTTAATTTATTTTTTAATTTATTTTTTAAAGGAAAATTTTTAGCCGGCCCACTCTCGTTTTCAGCCCACTTCATGTTTTTGGGAATTTAATTAAAACCCCGGCCCGTTTCGTCACCTACAGCCCATGAGAAAATAAAAAAAAAAGGAAATTGTTTTCAAATTTAAACGAGCCCAAACCCTTTCCCATTTCCTCACCCAACTCCTCACTGTTCCTCTTCTCAAAATCCCAACGGCTACCTCCCAAAAATCTCGCGCGCGATCCCAGCTCCTCGCCGCGCTTCACGCCCACGCCCACGCCCTCATTCCTGCCGTTACCCCCCCACGTTTTCAACCTCGTCTCTCCCTCTCCAACTCACTCTTCATCTTTTCTCCACTTTCACCGAGCCCCCAAACCTCCCATAACCCATTACAACCTCCACCCACGACGACGACGAACTTCCTCCGATCCCCGTCTGCATCACCTCACGTCTCCTCCACCAACTCTCTTCTCCCTTTAAGACTTCACCATTCTTCAAACCGAGCCCTCTCAAATATCCCCTGCACACAACCCATTTCAGCCGAGCTCGAGTCATCACCTTATACCCTCGACGCCGGTGAACTCCCCACCACATCGCCGACCTTCCCACGACATCCACACCCTCAGCATCACCCTCACCTCTCCAGACCCGACCCCCACTGCTCCCCATCTCTCCAAATCTCAAAACCCATTTTTTTAATTTTTCCCTCACTGTGAGCTGCTCTGTACTCGCTGCCGGAGCGACGCCGTCGACCGTCGGCAACCCCAATACACTCGCAGAGGATCATAAAGCATCCCTCAACGTCCAGTGGCTGTGCAAACGACTCCGGACAACCCCGACGCGAGATCCACATCTAGATCGAGGCTCGCGGGAATCCGATACGTGGCGTATATCGCGCGTTCGCGACGACACTGTTGCCGTACGACCCCGAGGCGTTCTCCAGACAAGTATTTACTTGCTTCATGCTATAATAATAGTGTAACCCACCTAGATCATGTAGTTTACAAGCTTTCCGATTTCCTATACGTGTTAAAACCTAAGTGCTCGATATTAATTACTAATAGAAATAATTGTTTAATTTGACGGCAACCTATACGTTCTGTTGGCCCTTTGAATGATATATAACGTGTGTGAAATTTGCTGGAAAACACGATTGTTTGTAACAAAAATCGATACCCCCAAACATGTCGTTAAAACTAGAATTCCCTCGTAACTGAAAACGAATAAATACACCCTAAATCATACACGTATTGGAAAGATGCGTTCGATGGCTTAAATCGAAGCCGACTCGAAGAACTTTAATCCTACATAAATTTCTGATCATTTCTGTTTGTAACCATGAAGATATTTGGATCGGAACACGACTCTGGACTGCAGTCCAGAGCGTTTCTGATTAGGGTGTTCTGTCTAAAGTCCTGCGTCCCCGTGTTTCCTGAAATCGTGTGATACGGAACCTTACAGTAGTTATAAGATATTTCTGTTAGTGAAAGAAAACAAGTGGTCTCATTCCGATTCATCGCAGTTTGTTATTTTAAACTTATTTTAAAAGGGCAGAACGTAAAGCTGTTCAGAACACTTTCTGAAATGACATTTGAGATTGAACTGTGTATAACTTTCAACGTACAGATGCGATTGAAGATCCGTCTGTTGGGTTGAATACTTTATCGAAAACCCTAAATTTCATTTAACTGTGACATCGCTAAATTCTGAGCCCAACTGGGTGCAATTCGTGTCGCGAAACAGACGTTCAGTTCTGAAATTGAAATTCCAGCCGCGAACACTTAAACTGAAACAGTTATATCTTGAAAACCGAAACTCCGATTGAACTGAAACAAATTCTGATGAATTATTGACTGATTTTTCTATATATCTTACCTACATCATTTTTGCCGAATTCGTAACATATTAATTTGTGCAATTTACTTCAATTCATGACATGCATGCTAATTCATAACATACCGTGCTTATTGGTAGCATACAATACGTATATCATACCCTTGTCATTTACACAGTGTTAGTGCGTGTGGACATTACATTATCGTGCGTGATAGATGTTGGTTTAGGAGTGACGAGTACACCAATGGAAAGTGAATATTCATGACAGTGATTGATACAGTGGACAGTGATGAAACCGTGCCATTGGTATACTCGTACACAACTAGATCAATATCTTAAATAGTGTAATCTGGGGAAAAAGGGGAAATCAAAGTGGAAAGAGTATCGTATTTAGCGGGACCGTGTTTAGAGGATGATCATTCGAACCGTGATACTTATACGTGTAGGACAGGATCTAGCGATCCGGCTGACAGGGTTATGTCCCGGGCATGTGGGCCGTTGTCTCGGGTATGTACGAGACTCCTGTTAAACACGATCCTCCTTCCACTATGTGATTTCAAACATGACCTAGAGACCGATAGGGACACATAACATATTCTGCATCATATTGTGACATAGTGATTACTTGCATTATTCTCATACCAGTATTACCTCATTTACCTGTTACACCTGATTATAATAATATTATTATTTGTGTCGCTCTGACGACCTGAGTATACATGCTCAAATTCCGCGCGAGGACCAGCACCAGAGACGGATCTATCCTTTGAGTTCACGGAGATATAGTTGGTGTACCTACTTCATTTACTTCTTTCCATAAAAGAGATTGTGAGATTAAACTTGGTTAGTTATCGTTTTTATTATCTGTAATCTGTGAACAATGAAATCTTAATGTAATAAATTAGTTATGTGATTCCTTTAATACTGTGCTTTATTACTGATTACCATGTAGTGCTAGAAGCCGAAGTGTGACTACGGCGGGACGATCCCTTGACCGTAGGAGCATGGCTGGCCTAGTCATACCTCGTATTCCGTATTTTGGGAAGCGGGGCGTGACAAGAATACTGTCCCTCGTCAGAGGGAGAACTATAACTCTGACAACCTCCTTGTCGTCCATGTCACCTTGGAAGCCTGGAGTGATAACCGTCTTCTAAAGGAGGCTGTCGTTATCACATCCCTAGAACATCAACTTATGTTCTAAAACTGCTTCCGACTGTTTCTCCAGGATTGGATTAATATCAACTTATTGCACCTACTGCAAGAACAACATCTGGTGTGGTACTTGACATTTCATGATTGACTCAATTGCCTAAGCAAGTGATCTGCCAATCATGCACATCCCTCTCTACTTTAGTCTATAAGACACCTTTAGAGAGGGTGACTCCATTACCTGCAGGTACACTACCATGCCAGGAGTCGACCATTCTAAATACTCTTAGAATGCTGTCAAAGTACCCTGATTGGGAAACCACCCAAATCTAGATCTAAAACCATAGATCTAGTAACCAGTATGTCTGATATAATGTGCAAGTCCCATGTGGAGAAAAACACTGTGTGACGACCAAAGTATAACCGATCGTAGTATAGGAATATCACTTCCTACTACCTTCTCAACAGATCCATCCCCTATTCTGATGACGTCAAAACTATGACTGTCACATCAGAAATAGATGATCTATCTCCGCTATATCTGCTTTAGTCTATAGACATAAGCCTGATGTCCACCAATGCTTCCGCTGCTCCCACTGACTACGACAACCCTCTGGCAGAGTCATATAGACGTGCACTTCTAAAGCTAGTTTAGAACGACGCTATACTCATCCTCCTGCCGGGTCTCGCATCCTGGAACAACAATAATGGCAAGTGTGGGTAAACAAGAACTTCCCTGTCACCGTCCTTGAGGCTACCGGAGTACCTCTCGGGTGCCTGAAGTTACCCACCTTATCTGCGGAGTGGCCAATGGAATGTCAAATCAGATTGAATCTTTAGGTTCCTTATCAAATCTTCAGTAATCGTTTGCGGTTCTGGAATCGCTTCCAGTTCTACCATACTCCCACTACTGTTTTCTGAAAAATAACCATTTCCTTTTAAAATGTGGCGAGTTAAGAACAATATCACTATTGATCTTCCAGATGGTAGAAAGTCAACCCTCGTCATAGCCTGGGTCAACCCACAAACAGCCATTACAGAAACGTGCCTTGAGTTGTCCAGTGTCTGGTTTTAATCATAAGCCGGACAACTCCCCGTACCTTAACATCGTTAAGGTATGAACTGTTCTATATCCAATATAGAACCAGAGGCACTGATTTAAATGAACCAGATTCAAATCATGCAGCTATCTCCAGTGCATGTCAACTAAATGGAAGAGAGGCCGATCAGCGTTACTCAACTTAGGAATGCTTCCAATTATGAGTAACCTGAAAGAGAAGCAATTTCTCTTTATCATTACTATCAACTGAATACCATACATAAGTATCTACATCTTCGATCACCTTGAAGAATCCCGATACTTGCTACACCTGGTTCTCTACTCTATTCAAATACCTATAACTCCTCAAAACTTAGACCCTGTGTTTCCACGAAACAGCTGTCTAAAATCTAGAGAAGTCATAAGTAAACCGAATATAGTACGAGGACCAACCCCTCTGTCCTGATGGACGCTGGACAATATACAATACTCTGTATAAGTCCGCTGAGTCTAACAACTCTTTCACTGTGCGTCGTAGGTTGAAAACTGTTCTTATGGTTAAGAAGAATTACACCGCTGTTTGATGCTCCTTACCTAACCATCCACTGATATAGGTAAATGTCATCGACATAATATCAAAAGGTATATCTCACTCTATGAAAATAGACGTACAGATACATCAATTTGAAATTGGTGCACAACAGCGGATATTCAAAACCAAATATTTGCCGACCGGCAAACAGCCCAGGTGATCTCCTCAAATATCACCGATTACAACGAATCCCGATATAATGAGGATGATCACCCAATTCCCAATAACTTACTCCCACTCATCATCTGTAAAACCATACAGATGTGAGAATTGAATCTGGTAAATACATACCCTGGAGCAAGTGTCTAATCGGAAAATCAGTTTTCTTTTAACAGAACACAGTGAAACTGAAACATTGAAATGTTTCGGTGGGGTATTCCGGTATTCTTAGTAATGCCTCTTCCATTATCCAGATTCACAACTATAACCGTATAATTCATTGCCACCTCTCCAAATCCCTTTATATGTCTTTAGTCATTACCTTCTGTACACCCCTTTAGGCCAATTGGTTTTCTTCCCTCCCTACCGTTCGGCACCAGCCTATGGTTTGGAAGAAGACTGTCCAATAAGCATAATGGGTGTACTGTCCTAATCCTAGGAGCACTCGCAATGCGAGAGAAGGTGAAGAGAAAAGACAACCGAATAAACCGTATTCCTATTTCTCCTGGACCAGAATCCATCCCCGAACTGGAACAAGTTCCTTTCGAGTTCGTATATAACCATACGATGGAGTATCCAAAAACTTGGGATCTTCGTAGTGATACGGAGTGTCCTGGAGAAATACAAAGGTGATTTAGGATTGGCGAAGAAATACTCGGTTTGGTCGTGAATAGCAGTCGCAATTTACTTTGCCCTCTTACTAATCCCTTGCTTTGTCTTAACTTAATACCTTCTGTACACCATCGTTATGCTAATTGGTTTTCTTCATTCCCCACCGTTCGGCACCTGCCTAAGGTTTGGAAGAAGACTATCCAATTTGCGTAATAGGTGTACTATCTCCTAGACCAAGGAGTACTCGCAATGAGAGAGGGTGAAAAGAAAAGACAACTGAATAATCCGATTCGTTTTCTCCAGAACCAGAAACCATCCTCGAAGTCCTTCGAGTTCGTATATAACCATACGATGGTTTTGTCCAATGGAAGTGGACGTTCGTAGTAATACGGGGTGTCCTGGAGAAAAGGGTAAAAGTAGGAGTGGCAATGAGGTTTGCAACTCCGACAATCCAAAAGCCAGTGTTAAGAAGGTTCGGTCAACTTGGTCACTGAGTCATAGTCCAGGGTCGGGTCAATGGTCACTGCCAAAGAGAGAGAGAAAAGAAACACTCAGCGTGCACTCTAACCTAGATCAGAATGGTTATCACTTTGTCTAATCTGGAAACCTCCCACTGTAACCTCAAATTCTTCCCCAAACCTGAAAGAAGAATTAGTCGGGGTCACCCGAGAAGTAAACCAACTCATCAGTGGGAATCGGGATCCAACTATCATCGTATGATAACGTGACGGAATCCGCTCACGGTATCACACTCCAGAAGGTATGCGCATGTCTGGCAAGTTTCAGTTCTTTTGAAACTCCCGATGCGATTTATATCCCAAGCGGTTTATGACCTTGACTAGGTCAACAAACCATAAACCGCCAGTCAAGTTCAACCCGTCATTATTCTGGATTGCATTAAACCCACCCGTACGTGCCCTTGACTAGGTCAACAAGGCCGCACGACTGTCTTAACCAATCCCACTTATGCAACAAACAAGTACCACTTAGCTACCGAACACTACGTCTTGACTAGGTCAACAAACGCAGCACGAATACCAAATAATACCTGTAGGAAATGACGGAGGGCTACGGCTGGTTTTTGGCGAAAAACCTTTAACGTAATGAACTTGATATCGTTGAAGGAACTGCATAGCTTTTATAAAAATATAGTGACGAAAACTTTTGCTAAAGAGGTCACTCCCGGTGAAGGGATCTCGGCTCTTTCCTCGTAGAATGAGGTGCAGGATATTCCAACTGAATACCACGATGCAAAGCAAAAGTAATCGGCTATAGTGAAGTTAATGCCCTGACGCAAACTTCTGTCCAAGGGGTCACTCCCGGTGAAGGGATCTCGGCCCTTGCCTCGTCGACTGAGGAGCAGGATATTCCAAATGAATACCACGATGCAAAACAAAAGTGAACGTCCTTGCAATAACAGCTTTTTGAAAAATGTTCCAACAACATCAGAATAGGTTTGTTTATCTTGCATTGATCCGAATCAACGCAGTCCCATCAATTGATCACACCACAAAGAACGAAAGTATACTGACGTACGTATATGCCATCCGCATTCGCCACTGGGTCCCGTCATCACCCGTTAGGTTAGCTAACTAACGGCAGAGCGGGGACTGGACTAGCGCGGATGAAAAACATATACAACATCTACTAATATATATACCAATATATTATATTCGCTCAAGGCGTGATAAGAATGCAACATCACAGAAATGTACAGCATCACAGAACAATACAGATATCTGGAAGCCCCGGGTTTCACAGAGCCGCTGCTGAAACCCGACGTTCCCCTGGTCGTGTGGATAGCCTGTGCAATGAAAACCTAGACCCCTACGGGCGCGGCAAGTCACCCGCCAAAACCTGAAGCGAGGCAGCCCCCTTCAGCACCGTGAATGGACCACCCAACACTTCATGGAATCCGGTAACTTGGGCATCCCTCCTGGGTCAACCTGTACCCCCTATGAGTGCGGCGAATAGCCCGCCAATTCCAGACTGAAGCCCCCTCCGTCTCAATGCCCTAAGATGCGGGCCCGTTGCCTTCTAGAACCCGGCTATCCGTGCACCCCTCCACGGGGTAACCCTAGTACAGAAAGTAAAATATACATACAACGGGTACATCGACCGCAACCAGGTCGTGCCCCAAAAGAATAATACAAACAGGCAGTGACGGCAGTCCACATGTCGGACGCTCGCCCCGCAATATCAAATGTACATATAAAACAAAACTGTACTAACATTGCATCCAGGCTATCCCCCACGACCGATCCGCAACATCACAGCATAAACACAGAACATCAACGTGAAAATCACGTTCGCAAATCCGTCTAACCGGGCTATAGCAGTTAGACAGGATTTACCGATCAAGTGATATTCACGGTCGCAGATATAATGTAAATACTGTGAAATAATATGTTTAAAATATCCGATCGATCAAAATTACCAAGTGGGCCCCCAAGTACTTACTGTAGCACACACAGAAAATCTGGGCCCAAACAAAGTATACCAAAACCCCTATTTTCAGTCCAAAAGCCCACTGAAAAGAAATGGTAACATGAACCCATAACCCTGCGGCGGAACCGCGGCAATAGTGGGGTTAAGGCCGCGGTTCCGCGGTGGTACGGAGAGATCATGATACCAAATTTTTTCAGTGTTCATACAATTCCATGTACATCACTTTTCTGGAACCTGAAAAAATTTTCGAGCCCGGAAAAAATCGACAGAAAACTGATGTGAAGAAAACGCGGTTTTGGAATTTTTGTTCGGTCGGAAAAGCAAAACACACTAGAACAAGCTAGACTAGGTTAATGGCGTGGCTCTGATACCATGTTGCGCCACGGCAGCGCCCCGGCCGTCTATCCGAGGCCAAAATGCGGAATCAAAATTTTTCTTAACTTTAAACTGGCGCTACCGCGGACAATATACCCGGATCGTAACCATTAACCGATACTAGCAATCAAGAGAAAGGGTGAGAGATATACCGAGTGATCCGAGTCCTCCGGTCTTCTCGTCATCGTCCCGATCTCCCGCGGAAACTCCGGTCGTCGCCTCCTTGCCGGAAGGGCACCACATCGTCTGCATCTTTTACGGGCTCCCACCTCAATACCGAGGCAACTCGGGCACGAAGCTGGCTAGTCGACGTGCCCAAGGTTTGCTGTAGAATGTGTAGTGTAGAAAGTTTGTCTCTTGAAGTTTATGTAGTTGCCATTGATGGATGGAGGAAGAGGTAAAGAAAATTGGTGCTTTCAATTTTCTAGCAAGAAGAAGATGAGATGAAGAATTCCTCACATAACAAAAATGAACTCTCTCATTCTTTTTCTCTCAAGTGAAGCCTCTCTCTTGAAGTGAGAATGGTGGAGGAATGAATATCAAACCATAACAAGAAGGGAGGTGAGTGTAGTAAAAGCAAGGGGGTGACCACAACCCTAAAGAAATGATAACCATCTCAAATCAATATCAAATCCACTCTAATCACCATAAAGCAAGTGATAAGAAGGAAAAAGAATCTCATCATGAAAAACTATCATGATGACACCAAAATGCAAGATAGCCCCTCCACAAATGTTATTTGCAAACTTGCAAATAACCCCCTCCATCGGAAAAGTCCGGCCGGGAAAGAACAAAGGAAAACCGGCCGGAACGGAATGCAAAATGGCAACTCCAGAAAACTGGTCCCGTAATAAATTACAGGAAAACCCCGATACTGTGCATACACACCTGCATCTGTATTCCGTCCGGATACAAATGCAAAGAGACAAAATCTACACTGTACTAAACTAGGATCCGGCTTAAACCAAAGCCGGCTAGTAATGTTCGTCCGATCCTGATCCGTGCAATACCGCACGTATCAGATCGAACCCTGCCATATATCCATATGGCCACTAGTACAAACCGTCCGATCCTGATCCGTGCAATACCGCACGTATCTGATCGGACCCTGCCATATCTCCATACGGCCTCCACAGCGTTTCGCCCGAAACTTGAGTAACTGTCTATGTGGTGGACTCTAAAGACTCGTCAATACTATGGCTGTGGATTTAACCACTAGCACGTCAGAGGTATTAGCCAATACGTGACGGGCCACCAGCTATTGACCAAAAGGGACGTCGATGAGCGAACTCATCCTGACACCCTACTGAGCCTGTCAGTGACAATATCCGTACAGTCCGGTCCGTTCGTCTATGAGCATCGCATGGCGGGCCTAGGGGGTTGGTAAAAGTCAGACCCCCAAAGGCGGTACAAGTCGTGTCGGAGTGAAGCCCAGAACACCCTGAGATACTACTGGAATACCTACCAGTAAATCTCCTGCCTCGGCCGAGGGCTTTGTGTAATGGCTCTCCTAGACACAGCGCGACCTCACCCCCAATACCGGGAGAGACGAACCCCTGCAGATCCGCTCACTGCCTCCATGTGGCTCGGGACTGTACCCAACTAAAACCTGTTTGCACGACTCCTTTGAGCCGTGGTAGGGTAGTAATCAAAGCACAGTGGGAACTCACACGAGACAAATGACGATCTCAGGTCGATGAACTAACCTGTACACATGTCACCTGGGAACTGCTATCTGACGTATGGTATAATCCCAACTAGCAGGTTCCCGGCGAGTCCTGTCCGGTGTACTCATAACCCAATGAGCACCTGTATACATCTTAGGTGAACCAACTGACACCAGTGGCTTGTGAGACCGGCCACCGCCCTTTGTCGGGGTCTCGACTGTATACACTAGTCTACTCTGGAGAATCGATGCCCTGTCTCGAAACTCCCACGACTAGGGACCTTTTAAGGATGTGCTTATAGACTCCAGCTCTCACTTATATGATCGCCCTCATACTGCTGGCCGTCAAGCAAGAATCCTAGGGGCTCTATCAGCGTGTAATAGCGACCTGTAAGGTCACCTGAAGCAGTACACGATGATAAAGGTAAACCAGATAGCATACTATCATCTCGAGTAAGACTGTCCTCCTGGGATAGGTCCTCCCTCAATCATTGCAATCACGTGCCTGTGATCCAATAATTGACTCTGAGGGCACTATCTCCAACAAGTTCTCGATAACGTATCAACCTCTCAAGGCAGTGAAAGGCCAGGCCATTGCCGACTTCCTCGTTGAGCACCCGATACCGGCCGATTCTCCTCTGAACTGTGATTTGCCGGACGAGCATGCATTTGATGCGATTAGCGGCGGAAGCACCCGATGGGAACTCTATTTCGATGGAGCGTCCTCCATAAAGAAACAGAAACGAGGTATCCCAATAACCAAATCGGGGATAGGCCTCGTCTTTGCAACTCCACAAGGAGGGATAATGCGCTTCGCCTTCTCCTTAACAGAGCCGAGGACGAACAATGAAGCTGAATACGAAGCTCTGATAGCAGGCCTCGAGATCGCCATCGACATGGGAATTGAAGACCTCCTTATATACGGGGATTCTCAGCTGGTCGTTAGTCAAGTAAATGGTGACTACCAAACGTGCAAGCCGGAGTTGGTGAAGTACGGTGGAAGGGTGCAACAACTATTGACCCGAATTCCCTTCTATACTTTGGAGAACATACCGCACGCGGAAAACAGCAAAGCAGACGCGTTGGCTAAACTCGCTAAAGAACTGGCTGACGAGAACCTCGATGACGTCAGAATCGTGGTGCAAAGCCGTCGAGTGCTCGCCCCGGCAGAAATATCTCCGGAATCATGCGAAGAAAAGGGAGCGACTGAGCAGACGACCCTACAAATAAAAGACCATGAGAAGGCCGAAGACTGGAGGGAAGTCTTCATAGACTACTTTAAGTCCCACCGAACGCCCAAAGAAGCGTCCTCAAGACATCAGCTCATGAAACGAGCTCTATCTTTCGCTCTCGTCAACGATATTCTAT
This sequence comes from Agapanthus africanus, assembly GCA_030015575.1. Classification (NCBI taxonomy): domain Eukaryota; kingdom Viridiplantae; phylum Streptophyta; class Magnoliopsida; order Asparagales; family Amaryllidaceae; genus Agapanthus; species Agapanthus africanus. Next base: position 10,745,536 of record CM057337.1, read on the forward strand.
ACAAAAGATCGTTTGATTATCTATGGCTGAGATGCTTAGGACCCGACGAAGCAGAAAGAGTCATTCAGGAAGTTCATGACGGACTTTGCGGTTCTCACCAAGCAGGCCCAAAGATGAAGTTAAAAATTAAACGGATGGGTTACTACTGGCCCACGATGATCCAGGACTGCCTTGAGTATGCGAAGCAATGCCACTCATGCCAAATTCATGGAGACTTCATCCACCAACATCCGAATCCACTGCACCCAACGGTAGCTAGCTGGCCGTTCGAAATGTGGGGGACTGACATAGTCGGCCCCATTGAGCCAGCATCATCCCGGGGACACCGTTTTATCCTGGCGACGATTGATTACTTCTCCAAATGGGCAGAAGCAGTACCACTGAGGGAAGTGAAGACGGAGAATATCCTCCATTTCTTCAAGACGCACGTCATCTATCGGTTCGGAACTCCACGGCGGATTATCTCCGATAATGGGCCGGCCTACCGAAGCCATAAGATTAGCCGCTTCGCACAGCAGCACAATATAGACTGGAGATATTCTTCGGTTTACAATCCACGAGCTAACGGTCTGGCCGAAGCCTTCAATAAGACCTTGACGAAGATCATAAAAAGACCGTTTCCAGGAATAAGAGAGACTGGCACGAAAGGCTGCAAGAAGCCCTTTGGGCTTATCGAACTACGTTCAAGACGGCCACGAACACAACGCCGTACGCGTTGGTATTTGGGACGGAAGCAGTGCTCCCCCTCGAGATAGAGTTACCCTCTCTGCGAGTGGTAGTCCACCACGAGCTGACAGACGAAGAGAATGCTCACCTTCGGCTTGAGGAGCTTGATGCCCTCGACGAAACCCGGCTCATAGCGCAACAACATCTAGAAGCCTACAAAGCAAAGATGACACGCTCGTACGAACGATTGACCAGGCCGAGGACATTCCGCCAAGGCGAACTCGTACTAGCGGTCAAAAGACCTATGATCCCCAATCGTGCCAAGCGGGGAAAATTGGAGCCAAACTATGAAGGCCCGTACATCATAGACAAGGTCTACTAGGGTGGAGCCTATCTACTCGTGGACATGCACGGTGAAAGGCCTTTCAGGCCAATAAACGGCCGCTTCTTAAAGAAATACTATGCTTAATGAGCCACAGCCTAGGTCAATGATAGATGACGATGACTATGTCCGCTCGCTATCTTCCTAGGCTCAGACTTTACAAGCAGCAGCCGGCCTTCCCATAACAACGGACCGAAACGTCCTTAAACTAACGACGGACCGAAACGTCCTTAAACTATCGACGGACCGAAACGTCCTTAAACTATCGACGGACCGAAACGTCCCTAAAACTACTACCGCAGTATCTTTAGGCTGACGAGATAAAAAAAAAAGGAAAGAGAAAGAAAAAATAAAAAAAATATATGAAAAAGAATAAAAAAAAAACGGTATGTCCATAAGCAAAATGGGCACGGATGAAAACCCGAAAGGGCTCCGTGAGTAAAAACAGCAGGGCTGCCGGCAAGTGCTCGTGAAAACCCGAAAGGGCGCGACCTTGTAAAAAAAAAAGTGAAAAAGAATTTAAAAAAAACGGTATGTCCATAAGCAAAATGGGCACGGATGAAAACCCGAAAGGGCTCCGTGAGTAAAAACAGCAGGACTACCGGCGAGTGTTTGTGAAAACCCGAAAGGGCGCAACCTCGTTAAAAGACACTTGTAGGGTCCTCTCGACCTTGTAAGGAGAAACCACCTGCGTGAGATCCTTACGACTCACAAAGGAGCAGCACACTTAGGGATCCTCTCGATTCCTAAGGAGAAAATACACTTACGAGATCCTCACGACTCGTAAGGAGAATTCTCTTATGGGACCCTCACGGCTCGTGAGATTTGAAAGTCTTAAGTTACAGAAACCTAAACCTGTTCTTAAGCAAATCCTCCACAACCTTCGATATTGCCCTACAAGAGGCTCAATACTGACCCTTGTATACAATCCACGGGCGCGAAAAAACATTTCCCCAGCAAAGTCCCATCCGTGACTAGGGATATGCCCATATGATGAGCAACCCTTATAGGTCCTCTCGACCCATAAGGAGAAAGCCCTCTTGTAGGATCCTTACGACTTGCAGAGGAACATACACTTAGGAATCCTCACGATCCCTAAGGAGAAAATACACCTGCAAGATCCTCACGACTTGTAGGGAGAAATACCTTTGTGAGACCCTTACGGCTCATGAAGTCAAAAGCCTTGGTCGACAGGACCCTTAACCCTGTTTACTGAGCCACCTTTGTTCAATAGCGACAGAGGCAAATGATGATCCGCTCCTGGCAACATCCCAGTTGTAGCGGTGCTGATGCTGAAACCGGTGTCTAAAATCCAAGCTTGCGGCGAAAAAGCTAGCAAGCCATACATGCCTACGAAATAGCCGAAATGATGGGGCAACTTGCAATAAAAAGCAGCAAGTAAAAATGTACGCATGAAAAATAGCCGAAACGATGGGGCAACTCGCAATAAAAAGCAGCGGGTAGAAAATAAATAAATAGCCGAAATGATTGGGCACCGCGAAAAATAGCCGAAATGATGGGGCAATCGCGACCTTCGCGATATAAAAGCTGAAACGATAGAGCATCGCGGAAAAAGAAATAAAATAAAAATAAAATGTATGCCTTACAGGTGATGTTCCATCACACCCTGTATACAATCCAATGGCAGAAACAAAAAGGGAACATACCTCCCTCCCCCAGGTTTCACCAAAGAAAGAAGCTAAAGCTCGACGGGCCACAAGCGACCTAGAGATCGGCCCAACATTCGTCTCGTAACAACGGACACAACTTCAAGCTAAGCGGAACAGCGGTAATGCCCAGTTCCATGGCTCGGTGGTATACATATCGCCAACAGTCAAACCTCCATCCCGTGAAATGCGGATATAATCATCAAAATTTCTGGTCACGTGGAACGCGGATAACGTTACTCTTTGACCCCGTGGAAAACGTCCAGAGCGGATCCTGGTCCTCGCAGAGCACGGCAGTGAACCCGTGTGAAGCATCCAGAGCGGAGCCTAGTCCTCGCCTAACGCGGCAGTGAACCCGTGTGAAGTATCTAGAGCAAAATTCCTGGTCACGTGGAACGCGGATAACGTCACTCTTTGACCCCGTGGAAAACGTCCAGAGCGGATCCTGGTCCTCGCAGAGCACGGCAGTGAACCCGTGTGAAGCATCCAGAGCGGAGCCTAGTCCTCGCCGAGCACGGCAGTGAACCCGTATGAAGCATCTAGTGCAAAATTCCTGGTCACGTGGAACACGGATAACGTCACTCTTTGACCCCGTGGAAAACGTCCAGAGCGGATCCTGGTCCTCGCAGAGCACGGCAGTGAACCCGTGCGAAGCATCCAGAGCGGAGCCTAGTCCTCGCCTAACGCGGCAGTGAACCCGTGTGAAGCATCTAGTGCAAAATTCCTGATCACGTGGAACGCGGATAACGTCACTCTTTGACCCTGTGGAAAACGTCCAGAGCGGATCCTGGTCCTCGCAGAGCACGGCAGTGAACCCGTGTGAAGCATCCAGAGCGGAGCCTAGTCCTCGCCGAGCACGGCAGTGAACCCGTGTAAAGCATCTAGTGCAAAATTCCTGGTCACGTGGAACGCGGATAATGTCACTCTTTGACCCCGTGGAAAACGTCCAGAGCGGAGCCTAGTCCTCGCCGAGCACGGCAGTGAACCCGTGTGAAGCATCTAGTGCAAAATTCCTGGTCACGTGGAACGCGGATAATGTCACTCCTTGACCCCGTGGAAAACGTCCAGAGCGGAGCCTGGTCCTCGCCAAGCACGGCAGTGAACCCGTGTGAAGCATCCAGAGCAAATACCGGACTGTGGAGTCCTTAAAATCCACGGACTATGACGTCCTTAACCTCGACCGTGATGTCTTAAAACTAACGATCAACTACCCCGATTCCTTACAGATTTTTGCCTTGGTTTAAGGGTACATCTCTTCACTCCTTTGATGCCTGGCGTTGTAATTCCTCAACGTCTTCAAAGAGGTGACGGGTCCCTGCAACCAAACACCGGACTGTGGAGTCCCTAAATCCACGGACTATGAGGTCCTTAACCTTGACCGTGATGTCTTAAAACTAACAGCGGACTGTGGAGTCCCTAAATCCACGGACTATGAGGTCCTTAACCTTGACCGTGATGTATTTAAACTACGATACCTGGAGAAACCCCTAACTCCGTAAAACACGGACAAGGGTGACCGCATCCAACACTTACAAGTCCTCACGACCCGTAAGGAAGAAAAACTCTCTTGTGAGATCCTTACGACTCTCTAGGGAAAACCCGCTTAAGGATTCTCACGATCTCTAAGAAGAACTTACACCTATGGGACCCTCTCGACCTGTAGGGAGAAAAACTCTTTATGAGACCCTTGTGGCTCGTAAAATGCAAAAGTCTTAGGAAGCAGATCTTAACCCTGAATCCTAAGCCATCATTGTCCTGCAAGGAGATCGAGATAGAATATCCGCAGAATACATTCAATAAAAAGGGGACACACCATTGAGAAGAAAAATGTATCTTTTATTCATAAACCAAAATGGATACAAAGTACAATTCATGAAAGAAACAAAAAAAAGAAAATACTCTCATCCATGAGTATGTGCAAGAAGAAAGGAAAAAAGATACAAATCCTCAAGCCGGCGGGCGGTGCAATAATTTCACCAGCTCATCATTTTGTTGCTGAGCCACGGCTTCATGATGCAAGATCTCCAGAAGACGAGCCTCCGCCTGAGCTTGCTGAGCCTGATATGAAGCGAGCCGAGCTTCGAGCTCTTTCTCGGTGGCCTTATGAGCCTCGACCCTCTCACGAGTGAACGTGGCAGCTTTATCGAGAGCCACCACCTCTTTGATGGACTCCTGAAGCACCCGCCAGAGTTCATACGCTTTGTTGGCTTTGGCTGTGAGATTGGCTTGAAGCTCGCCCAGCGCCTTGGAGGCTAGCTCCCTCTCCGAGAACTTGCAACCGAGCCTCTTCTCACATGACGTCATGTTTGCCGCACACCGTGCTATCAGCCCCCGTAACTCCGCCTTTGCAGCCACGGCCTCCGAGGAAAGGTGGGAACATTCGAGGACGTGCAAACAAGCCTCCACTCGCCGGCAGAACTCCACCCAGACTCGCACCACCTCTTCGCTGTGGTAGGTGGCAAGAAAAGGAAGAGAACCGTTAGCCTCGGCAGCGAATGCTTCAGCCGTGGTCGCGCTGCCAGCACGTAGCTCCTCGATCAGAGACGACAAGGAGACGAGACTTAATTGGGCCAAGCGTTCTGAAGCCCGCAAGGCATAAGGGCCGGGTGGCACCACGATGCGCGACTCCAACGCCGTAGAGACTGGCAGAGCTGTTCAAATTTGGAAGACGTCAGCAAAACTCTTAAACGCAGAACGAACGGGACTATAATAAAATGTCACTCACCGACAGTCATGCAAGTAGGAGCTGAAGGTTCCCCTGGCCCTTCAACGACCTCGACTTCATCGTCGGCTTCCAAAACTACAAGAGACATCAACGTCATTTCGCAAAATAGTAACAATGCTATGGTAAAAAAAAAGGGGGGGCGAATGACACTGACCTTGCCCAGAAGAAAGGACAATACGCTGAGGGGAGATCGCCTGCGGAGTTGCCATCTCCAATAAACGCTGAAATGACTGTCGAGACGACAGATCCACGATCGTGGCTGCCAAACCGCGCAATTCTGGGAAAGATAAAAGAGTTCAGACTATGAAGGGGTTGCTAAATTAAAACGCAGAGGGATACCTTCAACACTCCTCCCGTTCTGAGCCGGGGGATAGCAGCTTCAACGGTCTCCGCCGTGACCTCAGGCTCCAACGAAGGGAGAGTAGTCCCGACTACCTCGCTCCCAGCCTTTGGGCCGCCCTCAGTAAGAGTCATTGGGGCAGCGGCCTCCAAAGGAGCCTCCCCCAAAGGGGCAAGCACTCCCTGATCAAGAACCGCCGCTGGAAGTTCTACCATAAGAGGAACAGCCTCGTCAGCCCCCTCCACATCCAGCAAGGCTTCATTGAGAATTTCGGCGGGCTTTAGCTTTAGTGGGCCAGTAGGGAGCTCCCCCAGCGTCGAAGATTCTGCACGGTTCAAATAAGAATAATGATACATATGCACAGGCATAAATAATCGGAAAGACTACAAAGGAAGCACAACGTACCTATACGCAAAGAATCCCTCAATATGGCTTCTTCAAGCCGCTTCTCCTTCTCAAGGAGGTAAGCTCGCCGAGGTTCAAGGGTAGACTCATGACCGCCGGTCCATAAAGAAAGTGCATCAGCTGCGTCTTCTGAAGCGGCCTGCTTCAAAGCCCTTTCCCCCCATTCCTCCAAAGGGCCGATAAATCGCCGCCGAATCCACGAAGGGTCTTCGTAAAAAATTACAGCGGGATAAGACTTCTTCGGAACCTTAGCGTTATGAGACGCGTCTTTTGAGCGCCGTATGGCCTCGTCCAACTGTGCAGCCTCCTCATCAGCCGAACTCGGGAAGAGAAGTCCAGCGTCTGACCCTTGCAGGGCCAATGGTTCGTCTTCAAGGATAGGCTCAGACTCCACCACAGAATCAAGCGGGGCGGTAGCCGCTTTCCTCCGCCGTTTAGACCCAGAGCCGGTCGCTAAGGATGACCGCTTCCTCCCTCGCGAAGCCTTAGGGCGGCGCTGGCCCACATCGCCCTCAGCGCCCTCATCCCTGTTACTCTCGCTCGGTGCCACAACCGAGGACGACATCGCCATTGTCGATGCCACGGGGGGCGGTGCCGCCACCGGCAGAGGTGCTACCACCGGGGCCCGTTTACCCCTCGATCGAGAACCCAAGGGCATACCAGCTATTGGAGTAAGGTCTACCCCGGACTCCCCCGGAATGAGCGCGGTGCCAATCTCCCTCAAAGGAAAGCGGACTGGAACCCTCGGTCGTAGCTCAGCTCCCGAAACCTGAGGAGGGGCGTCGTGACCAAGAAGCACCCTTCTTTCTTCAAGAATAATTGGGCTGATCCGATGAAGATACCAGCCCGTAAATGCACCTACACATCGGGGCATGTACTCGGCTTCAGGGACCATGAAATAAGAGCCGGTGTTCAGCCTCATGAAATGATGAGCGGCATCGCGAACAGCATCGAGCGAAGGGATCGGGGCAACTATAAAAGCCTCGAAAGGAACACCCTGGTCGTATCCAAGCTGTCGGGCAAATCGATGCGGATTGTACCGCATGAAAAGAGCTGCACTGTCCTAGCGAAACACCAAGTAGCCCGGTCTAATTGTATACAAATGCGCGGCCTCCCGGGGCTTCAAAGAAGGTGCGTTGTCTTTCAACTGGTCCCAGAGTTGTTGAACGGGACCCGAAAGAGTAGACAAGACCCGATCAGTAAAAACCAACCCGCCGGCGGTGGCATGAGGAGAAATCAGCACCCGAATAGCCCCGAATTGAGTCGGGTCGGCGGCAGAAGCATCCACTAATCGCATAAGTCGAGGAAAAGGGTAGGCATCGTAAAATGAGGGCCTCTGATGCATGGCGAAAGCCCCCAATACGTGCATTTCGATCCAGGACGTGAAATAATGAAGCGAAAAGTTTACCACATCCACCCCAGGCGTAGAGGTATTAGCTGCGGTGCCCAATCCATTATAGAGGTGCGCCAAGGCCGGGATGCCGATGGCCAACCGCGTCCCCTCAGCAATACGATGAGCCGGGTAGATGACCGAGGCTCTCATGAAGCGGCGATGCATGGGAATAACAAACCAACTAAGCCAAACACTGACAAACCCCACGAAGAATGTTTCCTCATCCATACCGGGTGCTGCAACGGACTCAAAGGACATCGGCGACACGATGGGAATATAATATTATGGCAGGTCCGATTCAGCGGTCGGTAGCTTCTTCGGACCAAACCCAAAGGGGTCTCTGATGTTAGCAAACTTCGGAGCAGTCTTCGATATGACGTCCTCACGAAGGAAGCAGGAAATGAAGCTTTTAAAGGTAACACCCTGCTCCTCAGATTCAGTGAACAATCGATCAAAAATACCCAGCGCCTTGATCAAGCTGGGGCGCTTATGGCGAACAGCATTCTCAGCAGACAGGCCGTCAACCGGTGCAGACTCGGGCTCAAAGACATACTCGTCAGGAGGCAACAACTCCTCATACAGTGCACCCCTGATTGGCAATCCCGAGATTTCATAAAACTCTGCAAGAGAGATCGAGACCTCACGATCTCCTAGAATGAAAGTGTTGGTGGGAAGATTCCATTGGTTTAAAAACGCCTTAACCCACCAGGCATGCGGGGACTTATAATGGAATAGTGACGCGTATATGGCCTGATAAAGCCCGACTTTCTGCAACCGCGCACGATGGGCGGAAAGGATGTAGCGAGCCCAGAGAAGGTAGCCCGTAGGATGCCGGGGAGTGAGCCCTATCTTGTAAATTTGCCCCCACGGGTGGGCCTCACCCTGGCAGATACGCCGCCCCAAGATGTCTATGGCCGGGATCGGATGGTTCGGAATACCGGTCGTCGAAGGCTCGAGCCTCCCCGTTGGAGTCCAGTTGGGCATTTCCACAGCAAAAACTGTCCTTGGAGGATCCATCGGTAAAAATGGGAAAGTGGGCTCCGTCGGCACCGCGCAAAGAAAACTCCGGCGACCATGAATAATCTGACTATACCAAGATCCCCACTGAAGAAGGTTGGTGCAGTTCGGATCATGAGCCCGAATCATCGCCATCGCTTCCTCATCAGATGGTGACTGAGGAAAAGCGGCCTCCGAGCGAGAAAAAGGAAAGCGCGGAACAGAAGCCATCGCACCTGAAATCCAGTAAAGGGAGACCGTTAAAAGAAAAGTTAGCGATATATATTCATGCATGAACATAAAGACTAGTTGAAGAAAGCAACAGCAAAGTTTCCTGGGACCATTGGCTACAAAACACATGGGCCCCACAGAATCCGGATGACGGCTCATTAATAATGAGACCAGATAGTTACAATAAAACAAAGGGAATATTCTCATTTAATAAAGAATGATGACCATGCACATTCCCCCAACGGGATCTATTTCGGGCTCTACAATGAATCCAACAAAATCAAAGGAATTAAATTCCCACAGAAAACATCATTACAAAACCCCCATTGCATTAATTGCAGAAGAACAAACTAGGGCCAAGAGACCCCAGGAAGCCTCGGCGTGAAGAAATCAAGTCCTTCATTGGAATTAAAATTCCTTATTAAGAAAAGGGAATTAAATTCCCGGAAACATTTTTGATGGAATTAAATTCCATGGAGTTGAAACGCCATCATCATCTCCCCAAAGATCATCTAAACCCTAAAAGATCTACAGTTTGAAGGTTAAGCGGTCCTTATGGGAAAACATGAAGAAAAAAGGGTAAAAACCCTTGTTTTGGATTTAAAATCCAGAGGAATGTGAAGGTCCATCGTTTGTCCAAGAACATTACCTAAGGAAAAGAAATCTTTTCGAACAGAGTTAAACTCTGAAAATTGTTTCAAGGCAGAGAACTAAGCTCTGGAAGCGAGAATTAAATTCTCAAAGAAAGAGTTCTCAAAAGAAGAAGATGAACAAAGTGAAAGCTCCTCTGAAGAGACAGCGGTATTTATAGAAGGGGATAGAAACGTTTCATCTCCCTAAATCCCTAAAGGAATCCAACGGTCACAAAAGGTGACAGCGTTGCACTCACGTGCTGACACGTGAGAACAACGCTGTGGGGGCATTTGTTTCCTGATTTAAAATCAGAAAAGCTTATGGAAAAAGCTTCAGAAGAGGGTCACGTGCTTATACGTGACCAGCAGTCACGTGTTGGCACGTGACACCTAAACACATCATCAAGGCAAGTTCAGTTTTCTGACTCCATCGAAGAGAAGGGCTTCAGAAAGAGTCACGTGCTCCCACGTGACCAGGGTCACGTGTCGGCACGTGACATTTAAATGCAAGCGTCAAAGGCACACCGGATCCCTGATCAAATCAAGGAAAAAGCTTCAAAAGAGGTCACGTGCTCCTACGTGACCAGGGGTCACGTGTTGGCACGTGACGCTCAAAACATCAGAATTGTTCTCCAGTTAAACCAAGAAAAAGAATCCAAAAAAGGGTCACGTGCTCACACGTGACCGGGGGTCACGTGGTGGCACGTGACGGTTAAGCAGCAACCGGAAGACAGCGCAAAAAGAAGGAAGGAGGCTCATTCCAAAGAGGGTCACGTGTCCACACGTGACCATGGGTCACGTGGTCACACGTGATCGGCTTTCAAAGCCCATTTTGTCAACAGAATTAAATTCTGAAGGAAAGCGATTGTCTGGAACCAATCGAATTGAAGATTCAGAGGTGATCTATCTATGGGAAAATCTCGGGTTTGGAAAGATTTCCCCTTTAAATCTAACCGAAATAACAAAGGGGAATCCCTGGATTTGAAATCCAATGGTGAATAAAATTCACCTAATAATCCAAAGGTCCAAAACGAATGATGGATGCAAATCAAATCTCTCAATGAAGATTCGTCAAAAACTGATTGATTCGGCTGCTTCTCCTATAAATAGGAGCCAAGAGATATATAAAAAAAATATACAGAGACAGGGAGAGAAAAAAGAAAAGGAAGAGAGCTTTGATACTTTGAGAAACTTGGATCTTCTGCAAAAACCCTAGGTAAGAAAGGGAAAAGCTCCTTGAAAGAAAAAGAGAATTTAATTCTCAACAGAGTTTAACTCTGATATATAAAACAGAAGAATATATTTCTTCTCTCTTTGATAGAGGATCGTAAAGAGCACATCTCCCCCAGAAGTTGAGAATTTAATTCTCAATGGGTTGAGATCCTGCCATGCAGATCCAAAACATAGAGAGGGAATGCAAGCACGAGAATTTAATTCTCACAGAACTATAGGAATTTAATTCCTTTAAAATAAAATTAGGGCGTGACCCTGTATCATGGGAATTTAATTCCTTTAGAACAAAAAGAAACAGGGTTTAACCCTAATTAAGAACCTAGTTCTATTGGAACAGCGGGGATTTAATTCCCTTGATCATAATTTAACGAGAGAGTGGGAATTTAATTCCTTAAAAGCTTTTATTAGGGTTTAACCCTATTTGGTTCTTCACATGAATGAGGAATTTAATTCCTGCAGAAAATTCAGAGTCCAACTCTATTCAGAATATAAACCTTTAAGAGGAAGTAAGAATTTAATCCCTCTGAAGTTTGAAGCTCGAGGAACTTAATTCCTGAGAAAAGGTTAACAGATCCTCTAAATAACATACATAGAGGCAGGGTCACGTGTCACCACGTGACCCCCCCAGGAGATCTACAGAAAACCCCTTTGAGGCAGTACCCCACGTGACCCACGTGACCCTTGACAGAAGCTTTAATACACAGGCATTTGAATGCCCATCACGTGATGGCACGTGATGCTCTGAAAGACGCGATAATCTCAGCAGAATAAATGAAGGGAGGGCGCTCTCACGTGCTGCCACGTGACCCCTCTTGCCTTAGTGTTTAACACTAAATTGAAACTCTCGAACCCAGTGTTAAAACACTGTTGGGCCTTAGTGTTCAACACTAATCAAAAAGCTTTATTTGCAGTGTTCAACACTGATCTGTTTTAGTGTCTAACACTAATTTGAAAAGCCTTGTTGCTGGTGTTTAACACCGATTATCTTTTAGTGTTAAACACTAACTTGTCAACCTCATTCCCAGTGTTCAACACTGATTGCTCTGTAGTGTTTAACACTAGGCTTTGGCCCAATTGGCTAAATGGATGGAGGCAAAGCCTCTCCTGATTGGACTTAGCCCAAGATGGCCATAAGTCCTCAATTTGTGATTAACTGGGCCAATGGGCTCATAACATAATTAATCGGTCTTGATCCCAGATTGGGTCAAGGACTATTTAAGCCATTCCGGTTCTAGGGTACATCTCTTCACTCCTTTGATATTTGGCATTGTAATCCCTCAATGTCTTCAAAGAGGTGATGGGTCCCGACGACCACACATTGATATGGACTGCGGGGTCCTTAAACCCGTGTTTAATGCAAAATTCCTGGTTACGTGGAATGCGGATAACGTCACTCTTTGACCCCGCGGAAAACGTCCAGAGCGGAGCCTGGTCCTCGCTAAGCACGGCAGTGAACCCGTGTGAAGCATCCAGAGCACATACTGGACCGCAATGTCCTTAAACTACTCATGGACCGCAATGTCCTTAAACTACCCATGGACCGCAATGTCCTTAAACTAGAACAATAGAGCTCCCCCTGCATGCTCTTTTGTCGGATCTAAACGGTCCCGTTTAAACTGATCTTAGCCTTAAAGATGGTTAACGTATCCTTAAACCTTCAAACAGACTGGACTATGAATCCCCCCAATTAACTCTGGCTCAAGGGTACATCTCTGAACTCCTCTGACATCTATCGTTGTAATCCTTCAACGTCGTCAGAGAGGTGATGGGTCCCGACGGCCATACATTCAATGGACCACTAGGTCCCTAAACTGGAACAGTAGAGCCCGCATGCTCTTTTGTCGGATCTAAACGATCCCATTAAGTTGATCTTAGTCTCAAAGTTAGACTAACGTATCCTTAACAAACGTTTGAGTTGATCTTAGCCTCAAGTATGGCTGACGTATCCTCAAACCAAACCCCCAAACCCAAATCTAAGATAATACGGATTTGGACTAGTCCACGCCCTACGGGCGACGACATAACTCAGTCTCCGTAAACAATCCACGGGCAACAAAATACAAAACAAACACCCACGACACGAAGTGACCATCTGGAGAAGGAGAAAGTTGTTACCGCAATGCGGTAGCGTAATTAACTGCAGGGGCTTGCGCCTGCAGGGAAGAGCGTCCCCACAATCAAAAACCCCTCAAACGAGGGGGAATCTGACGAAGTCTGCTACATCGGACGCATCCTTCTAAACCTTCGATACATGGTGCCATAAATCAACTTGGCATCTTCGGAGAGGTGGACGGATAGCACCAATTAGCATCTGCCCCGAATCTCAGCGCCAAGACGTCGCAGTCCTGCGCGCCGCCATTCGGAGGGGAACATACACTTATTGCGTTTATTGGATAGTCTTCTTTCAAACCTTAGGCTGATGCCGAAGGGTAGCGAAGGAAGAAAACCAATTAGCCTAAAGAAGGTGTACATAAGGTAATAAATAAAGACATAATAAAAGGATTGGAGTGAGGGCAGGTAAGTATATGGTTTCTGTCATGAATCAGGATAGTGGAAGAGGCGTTACTAGGAATAACAGTTAACCCCTTTAGAAACATTTTCATGTTTTAGTTTCACTGTGCGATATTAATTGAAAACGGTTTTCCCAATTGGAATCTAACTCCAGAGTATGTGTTTACCAGATCAGTTTCTCACATCTATATGCTATTACGGATGGTGAGTGAGAGTAAGATATTAAGAATTGGGTGATTAGATCTTCATTATATCGGAATTCGTTGTAATTGGTGATATTTGAGGAAATCATCTGGTTTTTGCCGGACGGCAAATATTTGGTTTTGAATATCCGTCGTTATGCACCAATTTCAAACTGATATATCTGTATGTTTATTTTATAAAAATGAGATATAACTTTTTGAAATTATGTCTATGACATTTACCTATATCAGTTGGTGATTAGGTAAGGTGTATTCAACAGCGGTGTAATTCTTCTTAACCATAGTACAGTTTTTCAACCTATGACGCACACGGTTTGAGTTATTAAACTCAACAGACTTATACAAAGTATTGTATGTTGTCCGGTGTCCATTAGGACAATGGGGTTGGTACTCGTACTATATTCTGTTTACTCATGACTTCTCTAATTTTAGACAGGTATTTCGTTGAAATGCAAGGTCCAGATATTGAGAAGTTATAGATATAAGAATAAAGTAGAGAACCATTTGTTGGAAGTATCAGGATTCTTCGATGAAGTCGAAGATGTAGATACTTGTATTTGGTATTCCGTTGATAGTAATGGTTTTGAGAACTTGCTTCTCTTTCAGGTTACTCATATATGGATGCACTCCTAGATGAGTAATGTTGATTGGCCTTTTCCATTTGGTTGATATGCACTGGAGACAGCTGCTTGATTTTGAGTCTGATTCCAATTAAATTAGTGCTTTTGTTTCTATATTAGATATATATAGAATTAATTTATATCTTAACGATGTTAAGATATAGGGAGTTGTCCGGCTGATACTTAAAACCAAAATCCGGATAAACTCGAGGCATGTTTTAGTAATGGTTGTTTGTGGGTTATCCCGGGCTTTGACAAGGGTTAACTTTCTACCATCAGGAAGATCAATATTTATATTGTTCTTGACTCGCCGCAGTTTTAGTAAAATGGATTTTTTCAGAAAAATAGACGTAAGAGTATGGTAGAACTGGAAGTGATTCCAGAACCACAAACGATCACTGAAGATTTAATAGAACCTAAGAATTCAATTAGTTTCGACATTTCATTAGCCACTTCGCAGATTTGGTGGGTAACCTCATGCACCCGAGAGGTATTTCGGTCTTCTCAGAGACGGCGACAGGGAGGTTCTTGTTTATCCAGACTTGACATTGCTGCTGTTCTAGATTATAAGACCCGGCAGGAGGATGAGTATAGGATCGTTCTAAACTAGTTTTAGAAGTGCATGTGTATATGACTCTGACAGAGGGTTATTGTAGTCAGTGGGAGCAGCGGAAGTATAGTGAGCAAGTAGCTTATGTCTATTTATAGACTAAAACAGGTATAGCGGAAATGGTTCATCTATTTTTGATGTGACAGTCATACGTCTTGACCTCATCAGAATAGGAGATGGATATGGTAAGAAGGTAGTAGGGTGCGATGTCCTGGTATTTGGGATGACATGCACTTGATAGGAAGAAATATTCCTATACTACGATCGGTTATGTTATGCTTGTCACAAAGTTGTTTCTCCACATAGGATATGGATATAATATCAGGGTTTCTGGTTACTAGATTTATAGTTTTAGATCTGGATTTGGAAAGTATCCTAATCTAGGTACTTTGACATTATTCTAAAGGTATTTTAGAATGGACGACTCCTGGCATGGTGGTGTAACTGCAGGTGATGGAGTCACCCTCTCTAAACGTGTCTTACAGACTAAAGGGGAGAGGGATCTGCATGATTAGCGTATCACTTTCTTAGGCAATTGAGTTAATCATGAAATGTCAAGTACCACACCAGATGCTGTTTTTGCACTAGCTGCAATAAGCAGATATATTAATACAATCCTGGAGAAACTTTGGGAAGCAATTTATGAACATAAATGGATGTTCTAGGGATATTGTAATGGCAGCCTCCTTCGGGAGACGGTTGTCATTTCAGGCTTCGAAGGTGACCTGGATGACAGAGTTGCTGTCTGAGTTGTAGTTTTTCCCTCTTCTGAGGGACGGTATGTTGGACAGATGGTCCAAGCGGATACTGAGGAAAGGCATGGCGCAGGATACTGATTAAATTCAGTGGACGATACTGTCTAAGAAGTTTGCTGGATTTGGAGTTCATTTGTGAACCGGGTCCCATCAGATATCCAGACAAATTCTAAGACAGGTGTTGCTCATTTTGGGAGATAGCTTTCTCCGCGAAGTTGAGATATAGAGAGATACAGAAAGAAACATTGGAGCGGATCCACTCACTGAGGCTATTTCTCGAACGCAATAGTTTCACAAACGGGCTTTGCGAAATTGATTAGTAAAGAAGTTGGGTGTTCGGTATCACACGAGCTGTGAGTATGCGACACCGCAATAATTGGTATTAAGTGCAAGTGGGAGATTGTTGGCTATAGTGCCCTCAAGGCAATTATCATAGTCGCAGGCAGGTGATTATGATGATTGAGGGAGGACATATACCGATAAAACGGTCTTACTCAAGATGATAGTATACTATCTGGTTTGTCTTTATCATCATGAACATGTTGATAGAGCCTATAGGATTCTTGTCTGACTACCAGCATTATGTTGGCGATCATATACGTGGGAGCTGGGGTCTATAAGCACATCCTTAAATATCCCTAGTCGTGGGAGTATCGAGATTGGGCATCGATACTCCAGTGTAGACTAGTGTATACTAATCGAGACCCCGACGAGGGGCGGTGGCCCGGTCTCATAAGCCATTGATATTAGTTTGTTCACCTAAGATGGTATACAGGTGCTCATTGGGTTATGAGTACACTGGACGGACTCGCCGGGAACGTGCTAGTTGGTATTATACCTATTGTCAGATAGCAGTTACCAGATGATATGTGTACAGCTTAGTCTGTCGACCTGAGATTGTCATTTGTCTCGTGTGAGTTCCCACTGTGCTTTGATTACTACCCTACCACGGCTCAAAGGAGTCGTGCAAACAGGTTTTAGTTGGGTACAGCCCCGAGCCACATGGAGGCAGTGATCGGATCGTTGGGGATTCGTCTCTCCCGGTATTGGGGGTTTATGTCGCGTTGTGCACGGGTGACCATCACCAGAAATGCATGGCCATGGTGGATAGGTTTCATGCCGACACTAAATGTCGCGTTGTTAGGGGTCTGACTTTATCCACTCCCTAAACTCGATATGCGATACTTTTAGACGAACAGACCGGACTGTACAGATATTGTCACTGTCAGGCTCAGTAGGGGTTCAGGATGAGTTTACTTGTCGGCATCCCTTTCGCTCAATACCTGGGTAGTCGTTACGTACAGTTAGTGTCGCTGACGTGCTTGTGGTTAAACCTACTGCCAGCGTATTGACGAGTCTTTAGAGTCCCATACAGAGAGTTTTCACGGTTCAGGCGATATGGTGTAGATGACTTATGTTGGTACATACAGGTGTCCGATTAAATATGTGCACATACTGCGCAGACTTTAATCGGACGGTTGATAATACTAGCGGTTTAAGATTAAGCCGGATTATTAAATCAGGTTTTGATTTAATAATATATATATATATATATTTATATATATATGTTCTAGTATTATTATTCACTATTCATTTTCTCTCTTGGCTATTCGTATTTTTGTGCGAATACTCGTATATGTATTTCGGTACGTGTACCGGGTTGCATTCCGTATTTATACGGAATGGCTTCTAGAAGATGGCCACCTCATTATTGGATTTTCTTTTTAGAAAATCAAATAAGGAAATGAGGTGGAAGGGTGAGTTGACATGAGCATGGGTCTGAGCATGTAAAGAGGTATAGGTATTGATTTGTTTATGGGAAAATTGTGAAGAGATTTTTTATGTGTGCATTATTGTGTGAGTGAGAGAGAGGAGGTAGCCACTTAACGGGGGCTTGGCTCATTTTGTGTTTCTCCACTAGATTTCTTCACTTGCTCTCTTCACTCTCTCATACTCACTTAATCACTTAGCCATTTCTTGAGTTGCTCATGCCATGGTTTCCTCACCTCCTCTTTATCTTCTTGAGTTGCTCATTGAGCATATGAGATGAGAGAAAAATTATGGAGACACGTTCCTACACCTCCACTCTTCATTGCTATCAACCTTGGAGCGTCGGTTGCCTCGTTTGTCGAGACTGAACCTTGCACCGTTTCCCTTAGGTGGATCATCGTAGATAGAGGAAGACCGACAACCAAACTCGATCAATGAACCATTAGGAGCTTGGAATGAAAACCGAAGGGCACGGATCAACTCGGTATAACTATTCTAACTTCTTTGTATAACTTGCTAGTTTAGGGTTTAAGATAGATCCGGGTATCGGGTAATGGCAGCGCCAGTTCAGTAAATTTTTGTTCCGCATTTGGCCACGGTTTGATGGCCGGGGCGCTGCCGTAACCCAGTACAGTTCGTATCACAAACAGACGTATAATTTCATTCAGCTTTTCATTTTATTTCTCCTTATTTATGTATGGCTCCTTATTAAGACTTATCATTTAAATATCTTGTATTCGGATATTTTGTTTTCTATGAATCATGAATGTAATAAATTAGAGTTGGATTTCATTTTTTTTGTTTGTTCTTGTTACTTTATATTGCTTATAGACGATTAACGCATTTATTTCGAGAAACAGCCTTCTCATAATAAATATGTTACGGGCTTACCATGTTATCGTTTCCATTTACTGAAAGCGGGGCGTGACATAACTGAATTGAAAATTGACCGGTATAGAACTCAGTAAATTATTACTGGTGCTTTTTTTAAATGCCACACAGCCTAATGATTAGAATAGAACGAAACCAGTCATTTGCACAAACCATACATACGTGAATAAAAATATTATTTTATACAATGTTTATTTTGTTTTGTGTGTGTGTGTCTGTTATTTTTTGTTTTTTTTTTTTGGGGCGGGGTGGGGAGTGGGGGCGGGGGCTGGGGCGGGGTAAGGGCAGTTGGAAATTAAAGGAATCAATTTTGCATTTTAAAATAACAAAAATGATTGCGAGGATAATTTTTAAAACCAAAGCATGGAATTTAAATCCCCACCTTCAGAATAGAGATTTAAAATTTGAAAAGTTTATTATATAAATTACAGAAAACGTAATAATTCATTTAATGATTTCTTTCCTTTTTATAAAATATCAGGTAATCCATAGATAACATGAAACTTGACGTTCACGTCACTTGGAATTTGCTTTATAAGAGCATGCTTAGAGTCTAGATAGATAAAAATATACATAAAGAAACTCAGCGGCCGTTTGGTTGTAAGGTTTTTAATGAATTTGATATGAATTGGATTGAGAAATTCTTTAATGTGCTGGGTGTAATTCATTTGTGCAAGAGAGAGAAAGATGGGGAATTTAGGCATCTTTTGTGCATCTTGGTGGGACTGTGTTGTTATTTTTTTCACTCTTATGACCGGACACGTATGGCTGGCACACCGAACAATTTCTGGAAATGGAGGACAAAACATTCTTGCCCGCATAAAACCCAACCAAGATTTAAATTATTTGTATGCTTGTTAGGATTTGGAAACATTTGGTTTCGCAGACATGGATTTCAAAAACTGAAACCATGAATTTGAAGAGGTTTGGGGCCAAATCATCTTCCAACTAACAAAAACATATTTCTCTCTCTACCATTTTCATAATTAATGTACACCTACAAATCTCTCTCTATCCCTGACATCCACACAAACAATTTGGAGCTTTAATCATACAATTTTTTTCTTTTGGATTACTGACCGTAACAATTAAATATACAGTTGTTCTTTTTTGAAACAAAAATATGTATTTGTTAAGTAAGATATATCATGTTCCCTATTGTTCTGCTGGTCTAGACTGAAGGCATCAAAATATGCTCATTAGGTGTCGGCACTTATTCTTTTAGGGACAGTGCGGGTTCTAACCTAGGAACCCCGGAAGGTTAGCCGTAACAAATTAACATACAAATGCACGGGTTCTCTGGATGCATGTGTCGTGTGCTTGTGTGCACTATGTGCGTGAGAGTGTTTGTGTGTGTAGTATGCATAGGTTAACGTTTGCAGGACAGTGTCCAAGAAACGCCATCAAATATGCAGAGGATAATAACCAAAAGGGAGGGGGGATCTTGACATGGTTCAATCAATTATTTGCCGATCACCAACGAGCAATAGCTTAGTTGGCATATGAACTTCCTCTCTTGAAGAGTCCGGATTTGAAATCCAATAATTCCGGAAGGAAAGTTGCAACAAATTAACCTTTGGCGAGTAAATTCGTTGGTTTCATATGTGCATGTGCAATAACAAAATCTATGAGCCGATCAATAATTGTGAACCTGTAATAAAATTTAAATCATTGATGCATATAAAAACATATGAAAATTGTGGACCACCCATTATATAGGACCTATCCAGAAGAATCTTAACGGAGGTCTTGACTAACAGCGTCAACTAACGGGAACCTAACAGCACCCCAACTTTGATCTTTCCAAACCTGAAGTCACGGGACAAACAGTGCCGTTTAGGTCACGTCTTTACAGCTCACGCCGCACACGTGTCCCTCTTCAATTGGTTGTAAATTTTTCTTTAGATCGGCAATATCAGATATAAATAAAGCGCTAAATTCATCTCTTCTCTCATCAATCTCTCTCTTTGAACGCCGAGAAGACCTCAATCGTTCCTCCCCCTCTCTATCTCTCTAAGGTTCTATCTCGATTCTTTTCTGTTAAGTTTTTCTTATCTTCGTAAAGATTTGTGATGTGATTTGTTGTTGATTCATGTAGTTTTAGGGTTTTAAATATCATGCTTCCTGTCTGTAGTTCTTGATTCCTGCAAAATTTAGAAATTTGTTGGCTGATCTAACATTCATCACGAGTTCGTGTAAATTAATGGTAGTCTTGATGTTTTCGTAACGTATCCTTGTATCTCTGATGATTTTCTATCGTATAGGTCCTTGAATCACGATGTAGTCTTAAGGGTTTTTGATTCTTACAAAATTTAGGGATTTGTTGTCAGATCTAAGATTCATCACGATTTCCTGCAAATTAATGTTTGTCTTGATTTTTGCGAAACATATCTATGAATCTGTGATGATTTTCTATGGTATAGGTTCTTGAATCTTAAAATTTTAGGTAGATGATGTTTCTACAATTTGATTACTCTATTCATTATAATAGATCTGGATCTTGCGATCATGTTGCATCCGTTTCGACATGAGAATTTGTATGAGTTTTGATGAATCGGATCTGATAATCTGGAAAAAGTTGTTCTCGCTTTATCAAATATTGATTAGAATTGTACGACCTTGTTCCTTTCTACCTTATATGTGTTTTTATTAATTGTGCTGCCCCTAGGCTTTGTGTTAACAAAGATCAAGCATTCTGATTATGTTGGATCTCATATGATCCTAGAATTTCCTGTGGTTTTGGCTAAAAATCTCATTATGACATGGTTTTTTAATTTCAATCTTCTTGATCCTAGGCTGTAATTTCCTGCGGTTTTGGTAAAGATCCTCTGAATTAGACGAATTTATCATGAATTCAAAATCCTTGTTAAATTCAAATATCAGCAGCTTTGATGAGACGCCTATTGCCGTGCTCTTTTTGGGTTTACTTTATTTTTCGACCTTGTGTTTTGTAGAAAGAATTCGCTCCTATACCTAATTATAGGTTCTTCTCGTATGCTTTATTTTTATTTGACATTATTCATATTTGAAAAATTTTGAGAAGGGAAGAAAGAGAAATGTGGAGGGTGGACCTCTAACCAAGCGTTTTTGTATTATATACAGAGAGATATTTGCATTATATATAGAGATATATAGAGAGATGAACTATATTTAGGGTTTTCATTTAAAATTTTTGCTTTCAGCATCTCTTATTGCTTCCTTTCATTTTCTTATCTTCTGGTTTGAGGATAGTTGAATTTGCTATAACTCCACAGATGCAGATCTTCGTTAAGACCCTCACAGGCAAGACCATCACCCTCGAGGTCGAGAGCTCTGACACCATCGACAATGTCAAGGCCAAGATCCAAGACAAGGAGGGCATCCCCCCAGACCAGCAGCGCCTGATCTTTGCTGGGAAACAGCTCGAGGACGGCCGTACTCTGGCCGACTACAACATCCAAAAGGAGTCTACCCTCCACCTTGTCCTTCGTCTCCGTGGTGGGATGCAAATTTTTGTCAAGACCCTCACGGGAAAGACCATCACCCTTGAGGTTGAGAGCTCTGATACTATCGATAATGTCAAGGCTAAGATCCAGGACAAGGAGGGGATCCCTCCGGATCAGCAAAGGTTGATCTTTGCTGGCAAGCAGCTTGAAGACGGCCGCACCCTTGCTGACTACAATATTCAGAAGGAGTCCACCCTCCACTTGGTGCTCAGGCTAAGGGGAGGCATGCAGATTTTTGTCAAGACCCTTACCGGCAAGACCATCACCCTTGAGGTCGAGAGCTCGGACACCATCGATAATGTCAAAGCTAAGATCCAGGACAAGGAGGGGATCCCTCCAGATCAGCAAAGGCTGATCTTTGCCGGAAAGCAGCTTGAGGATGGCCGCACCCTCGCTGACTACAACATCCAGAAGGAGTCGACCCTGCACTTGGTGCTTAGGCTGAGGGGAGGCATGCAGATTTTCGTCAAGACCCTCACTGGGAAGACCATCACCCTTGAAGTTGAGAGCTCAGATACGATTGACAATGTCAAAGCCAAGATTCAGGACAAGGAGGGCATCCCCCCAGACCAGCAGAGGCTTATCTTTGCCGGCAAGCAGCTTGAGGACGGCCGCACCCTTGCGGACTACAACATCCAGAAGGAGTCGACCCTTCACCTTGTGTTGCGCCTCCGTGGTGGGATGCAGATTTTCGTGAAGACCTTGACGGGGAAGACCATCACCCTGGAGGTGGAGAGCTCGGACACCATCGATAACGTGAAGGCGAAGATTCAGGACAAGGAGGGGATCCCCCCGGACCAGCAGAGGCTTATCTTTGCTGGGAAGCAGCTGGAAGATGGGAGGACCCTTGCTGATTACAACATTCAGAAGGAGTCCACCCTTCACTTGGTGCTCCGTCTCCGTGGTGGAATGTGAAAATGTGTGTGGGTTTGTGGTGTGGTATGGTTTGCTATGCTATGGTTCTGTGTCTTTCTAAAAAAAACTGCTGCTGCTATTTAATTGCCAGCTTTAGTAATGGCTGGTACTCTATGAACTTGTATCGTATGTTCTCATCAGTTGTTTCTTGTTCTTGTTTCGTAGTATTCTGTAGTGGTTCATCCACTTATTTGTTAAATAAATTCTCGTTTAAGTAGTAAGCTGATCTTGATCATATTAAATGATGCTTTTGCTTTGGCACTATTGTTTCGTTGCCGGGTTGGTAAATAGATTCTCTTCTAGGAATTATGACTTGTTGCTAGCTTGTGTTTGATTTTGATCTGGTATTGTGGTTTTTCTTGAACTCTCTTCTAGTAATTATTATGATCTGGTATTGTAAATAAATGAGTTGTTTCAGTGAATTTGGTTTATGGTTCATGCCTGCGGTCTGTGATCAGTTGTTTATTTTCATTGCTCTGATTCTGGACCTTTAGTATGTTAATTATGATCCTATATAATCCTCTCCGTTTCTAAATGTGTCTGATATTTCCTTTCATATATAGGTTCTTCCTTCATTTTAATGAAATTAGTCTTGTTTCATCTTTCCTACAATGTTGATTCTTATCTGCGAAAGCGGTAGTGCCTTCAGCTTCCCTTTTACAGGGCAAATACTATGAACCGTAGTATTTACCGAGTGCCGATTGTACTGTAATCACAAATCTGACTGATTTCACACATAATTAAGGGAAATTGGTTCAGTAAATAATTTGCTGCAAAACACCTAAACTTCAACTGGAAAAGCTCAATTATTACAAGCAATTCAGGAAGAGAGATGGAATTTTTCCCAACCAAAACTCAGTTGAGGGGTGTGTATAATGAATGGTTTCAAAACTGATGAAATTGAGTAATAAACAACCTTCACAAGTAAATTACATAACGATGTTCTCTGAAATGTACAAGCTGAGCTTGGTAGCAAAAGATTTTTAAACACGACAAGCTCCTGCCATGGCACTTTCTGAATTTCTTGAGCTCGACAGGGCTTATTTGCATTCTCGGTTCCTGTAATTTTTTTTTGCCAGTAAGAGCAGTTAATCCTCCTTATATCAGAAAGTACATGATGCATCTTTACAGACTTATGCATCTTTACAGACTTCCTCATCACGCTTCATCCAAAATTATACAAATGTTGAAAAAGTAGGCTAAATGTAGCGCTCTACATATCATCTATCTGACAAGAACACTATAAACCTAAATGTGACAAAACTAAAGTTAAACATATGTTCGCATATTATAAATTGAAAAGGGCAATTGCAAATGTGATCTGCAGTATATAATGTACTGTAACTTATAAGTAAAAACATGCTGGAAGACATTTTAGAATATAGAAAACTCACAGTTAAATAACGGGGTAAAAAAAATAACCGAAACTCCATGGATCTTTTTGCGAATGTTTAAGGTATTATCTAGATATTTCAAAATCTACTATATTAGAAGTGTATGATCCTAGTTGATAAAAAATTCATGTGTCAAAAGAAGTTGCACTGACCAAGGATGAGAGAAATATAGGAAGAGATTAATGGAGGAAAGAGGCCATAGGAGGGAATTTCCTCTTATGGCGTGGAAAAAATACAATCTCCATAATTTTTTCCGACGATCGGCTCCCATCATCTTCATCGTTATCATCTAAGATGTGCGTACACCAAATTTCATGTGATTCCACAACTTTTTCACCGTTGATTTAGTGGGTTCAAAATTAACGGTTTACCGACAATAGAACTTTTTACATTGCTAAATCAACGGTGAAAAAGTTGTAGAATCACATGAAATTTGGTGTACCCACATCTTAGATGATAACGATGAAGATGATGGGGCCGATCGTCGAAAAAATTGATGGAGATTGTATTTTTTCCACGCCATAGGAGGAAATTTCCTCCCATGGCCTCTTTTCTCCATTATTCTCATATAGGAAACTTAATGGTAAATTAATCCACTTAATTTATATAGTCCAGAGGCGATGCACATTTGTAAGGTGACATGCCATAGTTCTTTTCACACGGTATCTTGCGGAGCAATATTCAAAGAATTAAAACATTTACTGTATAAAGAGTATACCACGTATAATTCATGAATACATGCAAATGTTCAGTGACTTGTCAAAATTCCTTGTATCCAACTTCTTGTGGAGCAATCTCGAAAGTATTTGACCCACAAGCTGGATACTAACATGTATATCCTTTTCAAGGTTATAAATACAATTGACCATCACTCACCAACACTATCCAACAAGGACGAAGCAAGACAAGGCAAAACTTTGTTATACCGCTCGCTTAAGGTGCTTTTCTCACACTTGCATCTTCATTGTCGTACTTAGAATAGTTCTTAGCAATCATTTCACATATTATAGCCTGCATGAAGTTTATATCTTAAGCCTTGAGCTTTAAGAGTAATGACAATCCTATTTGCCCTTTCTTCTTATTATAACTAATTGGTGAAGGTTTCATCCATCACATATATGTTAATGATTGACATGAAGCTGTAAATGGATCACTGCATATCCTTTGTGGTTTTTAGACAATGAAGTTATAGCTTGTACATAATATCATTTTGATTGGAAAAAAAAATCAGATTTTTTTAAAGACTTCTGGGTATGATAGCACAGTTAAGGTAACATTTGTTAAATTGGCTACCTCTTATCGATTCTTATTTTGTTATATAAATTGATGATCTTTTCATCTTTTTTTTAACGAAAAGACGTATGATGTCCGGTGGATCTGAAAGCAAGAATGAGACCGCAGGGTGTAGCGTGGCAAAGGGACCGACGACACCACACATCTGAAACAATGTGCTTGATGAAGAAGGTTGAACAAGATTATAAGGTGAGAAAGCGTTAACATATATAGTTTTTTTTAATCTTAAAATAACTATATTTGATTTGATTTGTGCTGATGTGGCATAAAAATAATACGATGCAGGAGAAGAAACTTACTCGCTCCCAAATGGTTGCTCGTTTGAAGAAGCTTGTCAAGGACGATGGTTATAAATGATTGAAACCATCGAGTCTTATAATAAGGTATAATACTGGTTATAAATTCTTTTCGAACTTTTCTTATTGATACATCACCTAGCAACTGATAACATATATTATTGAGTATATAAAATGATATTAACTTCATCTTTCATTAACACCTTTTGTTAGTTGTAACTTTTAGAGTAAATTTTACCCCATCCATGTTTTGGGGGTTTTGAGATAACCCCATTAAACTTTAAAAACGCTATCAAAATCCAAACCGTTACTTGATAAAAGGCATAATTCATCCCAATATTGTAGGAGCAAATCTATCAACTTCTACTTCTATTGCTTTGCTTATAGCTTAAGGGAGTCGAATATACTTGAAGTTATTCATATTGGTTTGCTTACAAGCATCGAACACGATATTTCGATAATTAAGGATAAAATCGAACAGGTTAAGAACTTAAAATAAAATAAAATATATGACTGTGTGTGTGATTACCAAGGTATTTGTTGTGCATTGGAGGAGCAAAATCATTACACATGACCAATGGGTGTAAATTTTAACCATTTAGGATAAGGAGCATACCTAATTCACAGTTTTCATCTCTAGTATAATAGCGGCATATCTTTGTTGTGGACCGCTTGCGTACGTTCTCCGGCTGTAGCTTCAGTTGTTTGCATGGCCTACAATTCAACAACACCAATTACTACAGACTTGATCACATGTGTTCATAATATAAAGAAAAAATACTAGGGTGATTGCTAGCATTGCAATTCTCCCATCAAACAACAAACTGAAAGCATGTATTAATCTTAATAATACAAGACTGTGATACCAATTTAGCCAGATATGGATCAGTCATTAAAAACACTATAAATTGAATTCAATAACTCCATGAGTTGACTATTTAAGATAAAATAATGTTAGATGTAGCAATTTATAACAATCAAATACTCGGTTCATGACTGGTATTGATCGATACATACTAATATCTTTATATCAAGAAATATATACTAATATCCGATTATGGTGGTATGCAGACCGGTATACGGCTGCTTTCGGATACAGACCAACTTCAAACATAGACTGTAATGGTACTAGAGACAATTATTTTTTAAAAAATGAAACGTAAGGAACCTAATCTTTGAACCAGATGGTTGTGAGAAAATTTCCTCACCAATCACCATAGATACTTTAGGATCCTAGTTTAGAATATATAAACAAAATATAGAAATTACATGAAAATTTGTCAGAGTAAAGGGATCCGACTGAGAAGATTCCTTCAAGATTACAGGTTATCGGACGCCACTAAAGTACTGTCATTATTTTTCGATTTTCACTAAATCATCAAAAACTTTGCTTATAATAATACACTATCAAAATTGCCATTAGAATTTTCATCGATAACCTCCATTAAATTTTCTATTACACGCATAACATGAGACCAGGAATCCTTAAATTTCCTTGACATTTATTACAGTAAACTACCATCGTCTTTCTCCTTTCTTCCCACTTCTTATTTTACCTTTATTCTCTTTCTATATAACTCTTTCGATGCTATCTTCATTTTTCTCATGTGAGGTCGAGGGGGTGATGGCAATGGCCTTGTATGATGGTAATGTGCGTAAATTAGATACTTTGAGTCTTCCGACTTTGGGTATGGGATTATCTTGAGTTGATAGTACTTTGGATTTACAGGTTATCAAGTTGGGTTGTGAATATCTTCGATCACTGGACAAATTTAATGTAGAATAAGTTGTAGCTGCATATATGAATAGTCTTGATCAGACATGCCAAACGAATACATGTTTATGCTTTGCTCATATTTTTCAATTCAGAAATCGGAATTTCCTATGTGATTTGTATTCCAGAAGACATAATCTAGCAAACCTGTTGGAAGTGTCTGATGCGTGTCGGACATGGATACGGCAATATATTGGAAGTGTCCGTGCAACCTAGGCTTGTGTTAATATTGTTAAACATAGATTTTGGAAGCTTTGAAAGCTGTAAAGAGTCATTATTGTAGCATTCTAAAGAAAAAATGTTTATGAAACATAAATATGTTTAGCGTTTTCTGGTACTAATTGATTAGTGATTTCTGTGCAACAATATATGTTTTCTTGAATTTCTTTGGCGTGCTACTGTGGCTAGATATAGTTCAAAGAAATTATTAGGACGTCCTTAACCGACGAAGTCCACAAAGATTTGGGTTGATCATTGTGCAATGTGTTGGAGGTCAGCTTAATTTGCTAGAGCAAAGAATATTGTTAGGCTGTCCTTAGCGAATGAAGTCCACAAAATGTATAGTCGACGTTCTCTCATAAATTCATTGATCACGAGCAAGTGTTTACTATCATAACGCATCCTTTGGACTCGTGTTTTCACATAGAAAATCAACAAACTAGTTATATAGACAACAAATTAATGAATTGAGCTTCAAAGAGCTCTAGGAATCAAATGGAGAACACAATCCTACACACTTGTCTACTACTAGTAGGCTTCATATTCCTTCTCAAACGTCTTCTTAATCCTCGCCTTAAACTCCCACCAAGCGGCCCCTATGCTTTCCCGATCATCGGCCACCTCCACCTTCTGTCATCGTCCGCTCTGATCCATCAATGTCGCGCCCCACCTCCAATACAGAGAGTATTGTCCGCTCTGGCCGAAGCCGCACGGTTTTGTCCTTCGAGACGAACCGGACCCGACCAGAGGTCACTTCCCAGGAGATCACCCATCCTGGAACTTCCCTGGCTCGAGCACGCTTAACCACGGAGTTCTCAAGCTCCTGTAGTGCTGGTTCACTTAAAAGGCACCTCTGTATTGAAAAGTGGTATCATTCCTTTTATAGTACAGATCTGCTCTCTTTCGAAATGTATTCCGAAAAGTCCTCATTGTTCTACAGTGGGTCCCACGAACTCAAGAGGTGCCCCCCACGGATTCAAGAAGTGGCCCCCGCCCACTTAAACATGACACTTGGCGTGGCACTTTGTTCCGTGTGACACTTTGTTCTATGAGCAAGAACCGGGTCCCGACAATCAGACTCCTGCCTGAATCAACAACACATACGGCCATGTCCTCCTCCTTCGCTTCGGCTCCCGTCATGTACTTGTTGTCTCCTCTCCCTCTGCAGATAAAGAATGCTTGACCAAAAATGACATCATGTTTGCCAACCGCCCTATCTACTATCTGGCAAGCACCTCACTTGCAACTATTGCCCTATGGACCCCTATGGCGTGACCTTCGTCGTTTTGCAACCCTAGAAGTATTCTCCTCCTCTCGCATGAACACCCTTTCTCCTCTGCGTGAAGGAGAGGTACGAGAGCTCGTCCGCCAACTCTTCCACTCTTCAACCGAAGCATTCCAGCAAGTGGAGATGAAGTCCAAGTTTTTCGGACTAATGGAAAACATTATCATGCAGACGATTGCTGGGAAAAGGTATTGCTTAATACTAGGATTAGAAGTAGTTAAAAACAATTAAGAAAAAAATCGATAGGTAGGCCTAAATAGAAAACCGATCTATTGCACATCAAAAAGCGAAAAATTGTGAAAATTTTCCAACAGGTACTGCGGTGCGAGTGGAACAGTAGGCCTTAAGGACGGCCAGAGGTTCCAACAGATCATAGAGGAAGCATTTTATTTGAGCGCAACATCGAGTCCAGAAGGTTTTTGTTAAAACAAGCAGTTGGTAGGCGGCAACAGGCGTGTGGCGGCAATGACGACCGGCGGTGACGAAATGGTGGCAACACAAATACGAGCAGATGGTAGGCGACAACAGGCGTTGGTGGCATCCAGCTGCGGCGGTGGCCGACGGCAGACGGCCGGCGGCGGTGGACGACAATCATGAAGTGGTTGCGGTATCCTGATAGGATGGATTATTTTATGGGAATATTTAGATAGACATCTATTAAATAGGTAATATAGTTGCCACAATTCGTGGGAATGTGATTCCCGATGGAATCATAAAATTATTGTAATACCCAGTTTTTTTATACGCCAATATCCGTATTTTTATAAAAGGGTCACTTACAAAATTTACTTATTTATATTTATAATTATTTTAAGTATTTTAGAACCCAAACCCCTTCATGGTATCTTATTTCCTTTTATAACCCTAACCCTATTATCTATTTTCCTTTTTTCCCTTTCTCCTTTTTACTTCCCGAGCCCGGCCCATCTCCCTCACCCTTTCCCAATTAATTCCATTTTCCCCTGAGCCTAACCCAAACCCAAATCCTTATACAGTCGACCCCCTCTTCTTTCTTCTCCCTCTCAATTTTCATTCTCTTCTCTCTCTCCCAACGGTTCTTTCTTTTAATTTCCCCATTAATTTACGCACAATCAAAAGTATTAACCCCTAATAAAATTCCTTTATCACAAATTTAATTCCTTATTTAATTTCCCTGTTTTTATACCTCCCTCCCCATTTATATCAAAACAAGTAGAACAATCTCTCTCTCTCCTCATAATTTTCCTTTAATGTCTTTTTAAAAAATCCCCACGATTCTCCCTCTCTTTCACACACATGTTACCTCTCTCTCTCTCCCTGCTCACGCCCACTCTCTCCCCTTCACCACGTACACACACTCTCCCTCTCTCCCCTTACCCCACGTCTCTCTCTCTCTCCCTATTATCTCACTCTCTCTCTCTCATCTCGCACTCTCACCCACCTTCCTCTCTTTCCCCGATGCCTCACTGCTACCCCACGCCGTCGGCCACCTCGTCGGTCCCCCATCGTCACCGCTCTCTTTCCTCCATCACCTCACCGATGAACCTCCCCTCAAACCACCACCGACCTTCGCAGGCCTCCTCCCCTAGAACCCGCGTCACCACCGAACCCACCTCCTTCGTCAAGCCCCCTGCAACTTGCCGCACCCTAAGCTCCACACCCGCCATCGCCCGCTACCTTCGACCACCATCGTGACACCACTAACACAGTCGACGACACCCTGAGCCATCCCCTCGCACCACGAGCCCGAGACCCTTCCTCCACCTCCTTCCCCGACTCACTTTCCTGCACACCCGACAAGAACCCAACCCATCAACCTTGCCTGCGTCTCGTCAACGCCGGAGCTCGCCTCGCCGTCGACCTCGTCGACACCTTCCTTCATCTTCTCCATCTTTCCTCGATCCTACAACCAACCCTCTCCACTACGACCACAAAACCCACTGCAACCCATCACCCGATCCACCAACACACCTCGCCGCCGGAGCTCCGACCACCTCGTCGTCAGACTCACCTCATCACCACCAGTCTCCATACAGTCACCTAGCTCTACCCTACTCACCGCCGTCGATCTCTGCCACTGTTGGACCCAAATCGATACCACCGTCAAGCCCCGACATTTCATCGAACACCTACAATCGTCGCCGTCACCGTTGCCCCAGTCGCCGTTGTCGACGGCCAAGCCGTGGCCTCGGTCCCTGTAGCCATCACGGTCGTCAACGCAGTCACCATCACAATGCTATACACATCCATCGTTGCCGTGCCGTACCGTGCGTGTGTCGAATCCAAGCCGTGTCACGTTCGTGCCACACCGTGCCTGCCTCCGTGCCACCGCAGACCCACTCACGTGTCGCGTCTCGTGCCCAGTCCCCGTGCCACATCGTACCCAGTGCCGCATCGCGCCGTGCCACGCACCAAGCCAGGACCATGCCCACTACCGTATCGCGGCCGCGTCGCCACCGCGTCCAGTACCGGATCACAGCGCATCGTGCTCGCGCCACGCGCCCGTATCCAGCATCGCGCTGTCCCGTGTGTCGAGACAAACCCTGCAGCGGCGTCGTTTCTATATCAAGCGACCGAGGCAAGTGATTTCCACTTGCTTTACATGCTAGTAATGTTACACACATACTTATTTATATCTTTGCACAACTGAAGTTTCGATCACCATACGTATAAACAAATGTTTGATGCAGAACTATATGTGAAAACCTGTCGTTAAATAACGGAACTTGTGATCATTAGACCCGTCTACTGTTTACTGATATGCTGTAGAAATTTAGTTGAAAACCACGGTCGTTTCACCTATGTAATGCTGCTCCCGATAGTCGGTACGAAATCTGAATTTCCTGAACATGCTAGACCGTTAAATTCACGTTAAATCTATCACGAATCGGATATTGGTGTTCCATGGCTCGTATCGAAGCCAAAAGAATAACCTATAGAACCCTATAGTTGATATTTAAAGTTGAGCTAATTACGATAGAGAAAACTGCGGTGAATCACGATTCTGGACTGCAGTCCAGAGCGGTAATTCCAGATAACCCCTGTTTTTAACTTACTGTTTTTCCTTGTTCAAATGCGGAAATGTGAGGAACCCTGTATTGTTACGAAGAGAATCGAGTTAGCTTCCTTATACCACTGGTCTTACTGGATTCCTCAACTGTATGATATTTTTAACCCATTTTATAATGTCAATATGTTCTGCTGAATTCTGCAGTGACAGATTTTACACATCAACCTTAACTTGGCCATAACTCCCTGTGGATATAGGATATTACCGATCCACCAATTGAGTTGGAAACCTAACTGATAAACCTAGAGTTTATTCGACTATAGTGTCGCCTAATTACGATCTCAACTGGGATTAAAATGTGTTACGAAACGGACTTCCGATTCTGAAACCGGATTTCCAGCAGCGAACACTTAAATTGAAATGGCCATATCTAGCGATCCTGAAACCCGATTAACGTGAAACCAATTTTGATGGATAGATAATTAAACATACTGCGTACCCCCTTTACATTGTTTCCGTTAATTCTGCATGTATGACCTATGATAAATTATGCGAGTGGTAGGACACGGACTGATGATATCTTAATCATGCCTTAATTATTGTATTCTCATCACATCATATAGATGCCATTGCATTGGTAACCTAGTGATCATATGCATTATCCAGTGTTAGGTATTAGTGTTTGATTGTGACAAGTACGTTAGCGTTAAGTAAGAATGAATAAGTGGAAGTGACACGTACTTGTACACAATCAGCGGACCCTATCGATATATTGCATTGTCGACGTCTATGGGACATGTATAATTGTAACTATAATAAGTATGGGACGATTATGGAAGCACTTATATGGGTGTCATAGGTAAGGCACCAAACACTGTCCATTTATCTTGGGTATTAGTCGAGACATGCTTGATGGAGATCCTATCTCCAGTTCTCGCGTAGACTTGTCGTGGACCGACTGGTATTTGAGTTTATGGTGGGTGTTTGATGTAGACCACGGGGTGTGGGGTAGTTTGAGTGAGTTCAACAGAATCTCGGGAGTCCCATTGCCGGCACATACATCGATTCTGGAGATATATGGGGATATTACTGATTATTAGCGAGCGACTCGGGCCCGTGTTCCCTTGTCCTTGGGTCCTATCCTTGGATGGAGGATACTCACGAGTGGTTGATTCTCACACTTAGACTGACGATAGGTTTAGCGACCTAGATAGTGTGACTTAGAGACTGATAGAGTTAGTAACATTGACATGCATTGCTTACTGATTCAATATGCCTGCTATATTGTTTACTGCTTTACTGTTTACCTGCTCTATTATATACCTGTATTGGCTACTTCATACTAACGTCATTATTCCATGCTTACTATTTCACATTCATCACTATTGCACGTGTTCACATTTGTATTTTTATATATATTGCTATTGTGTCGCTCTGACGACCTGAGTATGCATGCTCAGAGTGAGAAGTGGATTCAGCTTGGACCAGGACCTGACGTATCTCGAGAACACTGTGGACATCTGGATCAGTGACTCAGCGCTACACTTCCTTGCTCTCTATCTGGTCAGTGTTTTGTATTTGTTTCGATTTAGTGACTGTATTTCTCATTACCTGTGCATTGATTACTGATTACCACGTAAAGCTAGAAGCCGAAGTGTGACTACGGCAGGATGTTTCCTTGACCGTAGGAGCATGGCTGGCCTTGTCAATCTCTCGTATTCCGTATTTTGGGAAGCGGGGCGTGACATGGTTTTGTTGGTATCAGAGCTAGGTTTTGCTTCAATTGGGATTGCAGTTTCCGTATAGGGCTTGACAATTTAAGACATCCTTCGGTCTAAATTGTAAACTCGACATCTTTGATCTTGATTCACATAGTGTGTTCTGTTACATGTTTTGATCCGTCCGCTAGGGTTTTGGGTGACTCAGTAGAGTTATGTGATTGTAATTATGAACTGCATCATAGTTACAGTACTGTACTCTGTTGAGTGACTTGGAGTTCTACATTTGATTTCCACTCGTTTGAGTTTTACCTCACCCGATATTCTTGTTTCGTTGCCTATCCTATATTGTATTATGATTCTTATATCTTGTACCTTACGCCGTCCTAAAATTGTTGTTTCAGGACCATGTCTTCCAACGACTCTTTTTCTATCTCCACTCCCCAGAATCAGACCGTCGAGATTTTGAATGTACTGCAAGGTTTGAAGAAAGCCCAGGGACGAACGAACGACCTGTTAGCTGCAGGATTAAGAGGGCAGATGACTCAGACACCAGAGGAAGCCTCCAATCGTAAGGCAATCCCTGTTAAACAAGGAAAATAGGTGAAGATGAAGCGCCCATTTGTTCCTCAGCAACAGAAGCAGCGGAGAACTCAACGTTGTGGATACTGCA
The DNA here is from genome assembly GCA_030015575.1 of Agapanthus africanus. NCBI lineage: Eukaryota > Viridiplantae > Streptophyta > Magnoliopsida > Asparagales > Amaryllidaceae > Agapanthus > Agapanthus africanus. The sequence goes on from CM057337.1 coordinate 10,779,607, forward strand.
AGAAGCCAGGACACATTCAGAGAGACTGTCGCAGTGCCAAAGGGCAGTACCTGATTTGCGGATCTAGCGAATATCTTGTCAATGGTTGCCCTAAAAGGAAGGAACTACAAGGAGAAGATTCGTCCACAATCTCTACTCCTGCTAAGTGATGGTTATTTCGTAGTTCGAGCTTCGAGGATAGTACGGACCCAGCGCAGGATTCAACTCGCGTGACGAGAATGCAGCGGTCTAGATATCAAAGAAGAATTATCACCTTTTTGCTTTCAATAAAAATGTTGTCACTCTTTTGTAAATATTTCCTTTCGTTTAAGATCTTGTATCCGTTGAACTTTTAGTTGAATGCAATGAAATTCCGAGTTGTGATGTATGTATCGTCCCCTTGCCACTCATTTTTCTTATACTGCTTTTTGCATCAGTATTCTAAATTTTGATTTTTTCAGTCCTTACCTACCGCATATTTTCCTTGTGCTCCGTATCCTTGGTTATTTTCTTGGTTTGTTCCACTGTCTAATCATGACTCTTTCCTTTCAGGTCATGGCCCACCTTGAAGCAGCGCCGCCTCTAGATGAGGACACACGGTCGTGCGTTTCCTTGGACCGCATGCTGGTAAGTTCAGATGACGAGATCAACGGCCCACAGGTTATTTTCGGCAACAGCGATTCCGAGAACGAGAGAGTCGCAGCCCCAGAAGTCGACATGATCAGCGACTCTGACAACGAAGAAGAGGACCCAATAGAGGAAGATCCCGAGGAGGACCCGATAGAAGAAAATCCAAGAGAGGAAGACCTTGAGGAAAATTCAGTGGAAGGAAATCCCGTGGAAGAAGATCCAGAAGAAATGAATCACGTGGAAGCATACCACGATGAAGAAGCTCCAGCCGAGGAAGAAAGACTAGGAGAAGAAGATCCCGTGGCAGAAGAACCTCCAGTGGGAATCCCTGCGAGGCGCTATGGAAATGGACGCCCCATCTTAGCGCGCGAGCTTACCGTAACCTGCTGAACTTCCATAACCGCGACTGACGTGCTTTATCTTTTGTTTCCTCTGGCCAAATAAATCTATGTATAGTTTAGGGCCACCTTTTATCTTTCGAGAGTGCCTTGTTTGAAATTTTCTGGAATGATAATAAAATTTCTGAGTTCGCTAATCTTTTGATTTTTGGTTCGCATGATGCATTGACTGTTCTCCCTCCCCAATAAATTCTTTCCCTTCTGGATTCACTGCTGTTCATCCTGTGCTGACTCGACCCCAGCCTCTTCAACATTCAGTTTGAAGAACCACAGTCCGATCTTTTGAGTGGGCCATACTCCATTGTAATCCCTACCCTGGCTAGCCCTATACATTTTTTTGTGCTATCTCCTACTACCATAATTACATTCAGTAATATCGTTATTCGAAAATTTAGTTTTCATTATTTTGTATTTATCGAAAAATGGCGTGTTATTAACTACTCCTGTTTTTATTCATTTTAAATACTTTACTATTCTTCATATTTCCAATAGCGCAATTATATGTCGCACATACTGTTTTGTTTTATCATCTATTGTTTCGCCATATGGGTTTTCTCAAGTTATTTTAAAATTGTTTGATCGATATATTTATTCTAAAATAATTTGGCCTATCGGCAAACCCTTCACTATTGGTTGTTATTGCTATTTTATTCTCTGGTATTGTACATATAGTTTATCTTTATAGATGGTTCTGCTTTGTGCTTACTTAGACCTATTCTTTTAGTTGCATTATTTCTTATACTTATATAGACCTTGGATTTTAGCTAGCTGCTTTTAAGTAAACAATTATATGTTAGCGCTTGATTTTGTGGCTTTTCGCATATTATTTTATAGCTTAACGTTATCTTAAATTTCGAGGACAAAATTCTTGTAAGAGTGGTATGATGTAATACCCAGTTTTTTTATACGCCAATATTCGTATTTTTATAAAAAGGTCACTTACAAAATTTACTTATTTATATTTATAATTATTTTAAGTATTTTAGAACCCAAACCCCTTCATGGTATCTTGTTTCCTTTTATAACCCTAACCCTATTATCTATTTTCCTTTTTTCCCTTTTTCCTTTTTACTTCCTGAGCCCGGCCCATCTCCCTCTCCCTTTCCCAATTAATTCCATTTTCTCCCGAGCCTAACCCAAATCCCTATACAGTCGACCCCCTCTTCTTTCTTCTCCCTCTCAATTTTCATTCTCTTCTCTGTCTCCCAACGGTTCTTTCTTTTAATTTCCCCATTAATTTCCGCACAATAAAAAGTATTAACCCCTAATAAAATTCCTTTATCACAAATTTAATTCCTTATTTAATCTCCCTGTTTCTATACCTCCCTCCCCATTTCTATCAAAACAAATAAAACAATCTCTCTCTCCTCATAATTTTCCTTTAATTTTTTTTTTAAAACCCCCCACGATTCTCCCTCTCTCTCTCACACACGTTACCTCTCTCTCTCCCTGCTCACGCCCACTCTCTCCCTGCTCACCACATACACACACACTCTCTCTCCTCTCGATCTTTCTCTCTCTCCCCTACCCCACGTCTCTCTCTCCCTATTATCTCACTCACTCTCTCTCTCTCATCTCGCACTCTCACCCACCTTCCTCTCTTTCCCCGATGCCTCACTGCTACCCCACGCCGCCGGCTACCTCGTCGATCCCCCATCGTCACCTCTCTCTTTCCTCCATCACCTCACCGACAAACCTCCCCTCAAACCACCACCGACCTTCGCAAGCCTCCTCCCTTAGAACCCGCGTCACCACCGAACCCACCTCCTTCGTCAAGTCCCCTGCAACTTGCCGCACCCTAAGCTCCACACCCGCCAGCGCCCGCTACCTTCGACCACCATCGCGACACCACCAACACAGTTGACGACACCCTGAGCCATCCCTTCGCACCACGAGCCCGAGACCCTTCCTCCACCTCCTTCCCCGACTCACTTCCTTGCACACCCGACGAGAACCCAACCCATCAACCTTGCCTGCGTCTCGTCGACGCCGGAGCTCGCCTCGCCGTCGACCTCGTCGACACCTTCCTCCATCTTCTCCTTCTTTCCTTGATCCTACAACCAACCCTCTCCACTGCGACCACAAAACCCACTGCAACCCATCACCCGATCCACCAACACACCTCATCGTCGGAGCTCCGACCACCTCGCCGTCGGACTCACCTCATCACCACCAGTCTCCATACAGTCACCTAGCTATACCCTACTCACCTCCGTCGATCTCTGCCACTGTTGGACCCAAATCGATACCACCGTCAAGCCCCGACATTTCATCGAACACCTACGATCGTCGCTGCCACCGTTGCTCCAGTCGCCGTTGTCGACGGCCAAGTCGTGGCCTCGGTCCCTGTAGCTGTCACAGTCGTCAACGCAGTCACCATCGCAACGCCGTACACATCCATCGTTGCCGTGTCGTACCGTGCGTGTGTCGAATCCAAGCCGTGTCGCGTTCGTGCCACACCGTGCCTGCCTCCGTGCCTTCGCAGACCCACTCACGTGTCGCGTCCCGTGCCCAGTCCCCGTGCCACATCATGCCCAGTGCCGCGTCGCGCCGTGCCACGCACCGAACCAGGACCACGCCCACTACCGTATCGCGGCCGTGTCGTCGCCGCGTCGCCACCGCGTCCAATACCGGATCACCGTGCATCGTGCTCGAGCCACGCGCCCGTATCCAGTATCGCACCGTCCCGTATGTCGAGACAAACCCTGCAGCGGCGTCGCTTCCATATCAAGCGACCGAGGCAAGTGATTTCCACTTGCATTACATGCTAGTAATGTTACACACATACTTATTTATATCTTTGCACAACTGAAGTTTCGATCACCATACGTATAAACAAGTGTTTGATGCGAAACTATATGTGAAAACCTGTCGTTAAAAAACGGAACTTGTGATCATTAGACCCGTCTACTGTTTACCGATATGCTGTAGAAATTTAGTTGAAAACCACGGTCGTTTCACCTATGTAATGCTGCTCCCGATAGTCGGTACGAAATCTGAATTTCCTGAACATGCCAGACCGTTAAATTCACGTTAAATGTTTTACGAATCGGATTTTGGCGTTCCATGGCTCGTATCGAAGCCAAAAGAATAACCTACAGAACCCTATAGTTGATATTTAAAGTTGAGCTAATTACGATAGAGAAAACTGCGGTGAATCACGATTCTGGACTGCAGTCCAGAGCGGTAATTCCAGATAACCTTTGTTTTTAACTTACTGTTTTTCCTTGCTCAAATGCGGAAATGTGCGGAACCCTGTATTGTTACGAAGTGAATCGAGTTAGCTTTCTTATCCCACTGGTCTTACTGGATTCCTCAACTGTATGATATTTTTAACCCATTTTATTATGTTGATATGTTCTGCTGAATTCTGCAGTGACAGATTTTACACATCAATCTTAACTTGGCCATAACTACCTGTGGATATAGGATATTACTGATCCGCCAGTTGCGTTGGAAACCTAACGACTATAGTGTCGCCTAATTACGATCCCAACTGGGATTAAAACGTGTTACAAAACGGACTTTTGATTCTGAAACTGGATTTCCAGCAGCGAACACTTAAATTGAAATGGCCATATCCAGTGATCCTGAAACCCGATTAACGTGAAACCAATTTTGATGGATAGATAATTAAACATACTATGTATCCCCTTTACATTGTTTCGCTTAATTCTGCATGTATGACCTATGATAAATTATGCGAGTGGTAGGACACGGACTGATGATATCTTAATCATGCCTTAATTATTGTATTCTCATCACATCATATAGATGTCATTGCATTGGTAAACTAGTGATCATGTGCATTATCCAGTGTTAGGTATTAGTGTTTGATTGTGACAAGTACGTTAGCGTTAAGCAAGAATGAATAAGTGAAGTGACACGTACTTGTACACAATCAGCGGACCCTATCGATATATTGCATTGTCGACGTCTATAGGACATGTATAAGTGTAACTATAATTGGTATGTGACGATTATGGAAGCACTTATATGGGTGTCATAGGTAAGGCACCAAACACTGTCCATTTATCTTGGGTATTAGTCGAGACATGCTTGATGGAGATCCTGTCTCCAGTTCTCGCGTAGACTTGTCATGGACCGACTGGTGTTTGAGTTTATGGTGGGTGTTTGATGTAGACCACGGGGTGGGGGTAGTTTGAGTGTGAGTTCAACAGAATCTCGGGAGTCCCATTGCCGGCACATACAACGATTCTGGAGATATATAGGGATATTACTGATTATTAGCGAGCGACTCGGGCCCGTGTTCCCTTGTCTATGGGTCCTACCCCAACCTTGGGTGGGGGATACTCACGAGTGGTTGATTCTCACACTTGGACTGACGATAGGTTTAGCGACCTGGATAGTGTGACTTAGAGACTGATAGGGTTAGTGACATTGACATGCATTGCTTACTGATTTAATATGCCTGCTATACTATTTACTGCTTTACTGTTTACCTGCTCTATTATATACCTGTATTGGCTATTTCATACTCACGTCATTATTCCATGCTTACTATTTCATATTCATCACTATTGCACGTGTTCACATTTGTATTTTTATATATATTGCTATTGTGTCGCTCTGACGACCTAAGTATGCATGCTCAGAGTGAGAAGTGGATTCAGCTTGGATCAGGACCTGACGTACCTCGAAAACACTGTGGACATCTGGATCAGTGACTCAGCGCTACACTTCCTTGCTCTCTATCTGGTCAGTGTTTTGTATTTGTTTTGATTTAGTGACTGCATTTCTCATTACCTGTGCATTGATTACTGATTACCACGTAAAGTTAGAAGCCGAAGTGTGACTACGGCAGAATGTTTTCTTGACCGTAGGAGCATGGCTGGCTTTGTCAACCCCTCGTATTCCGTATTTTGGGAAGCGGGGCGTGACAATTACTGAGAATATTATTTTTGTTAAAACAAGCATGGTGATATTTTGTGGAAATCTAAGATTGCCTTCTAAATTATCACGTACCAAGCTAGCCTAGCTAGCCCTTAAATCTGAGTATTTATTGCATGCTTAGCTCCTAATTTTTATTTTTAAGCAATTGTAAATTGGGGGTTTTATTTTTAAGTTTACTTAGAGGTATAATCATACAAAAAAGAAAAGAAAAAAGAAAAAAGAAATGGAAAAGTCCTGTTCCGTCCTTGACTGCATGTAGTATAAGAAAATCCATCGTCTTCTGCTTCCATTGCTCGACTTATAACCTAAGAGGGTTAAAATAAACTCGACATAATTCATATTGGTTCTCTTACAAGCATCAAATCTATACTTCAACAAATTGAGGACAAAATTGACAAGTTAAGCACTTGAACAAATATAAAGTTGTGTTCATCGAAGTATTTCACAGTGATAGAAGAAGCATCAGAAGTAAGCACCTAGTTTGATGTTTTCATCTATGAAGGAATAATGACATTTTCTTTGTTGCCGACCACTTGCAAATGTTCTTTGTCTCCAGATTGTAACTTCAGGTACCAACATCGATATGGCCTACAAACAAATGCACCAACCACCACAGATTTGATCACAATGTGTTCATAGTATAAACCATAAAGACAAGATAAGAGAGTCATTGGTAGCACTGCAATTCTCCAGTTCAACAACAAATAGACAGCATGAATAAATCTTAATACGTTTGCTACTTACCTCGGCATAGTGATAAGTTTTGCACGAAGAATCTAACGGATGCTTTACGTTTACTGGATGATATCAGTATCATAATCACTGAGATAGGGAAATCATTCACAGGAAAAGGTAAATGGTTCAGAAAGTAAGAAATATAGTGTGTACAAAACTTGACAGGAATCGTGCATGTATCCAAGATTCCATAAGCTCGTGTATGCTTATAAAAGAGGTCATCTCCTCGGTTCACTACTAAAAACTAGCAATCAACTATGGCGTAATTTGGGATCATGCAAGCTACGCAATTCAAAATTTTGCAATAATCTCTTGACGCGTATAAAATGGAGTGTATTCAAGCAGAGGTGAAATGGAGTGTATTCAAGCAGAGGTGAAACCTCATACATTCTGAAATATGGATAAACATCATATACACTTCGACCTTGGTTGTATACTACAAGAAATGAAAGGTAAAAGTAAAAATAAGCTAAGCTGAGACTGAATTCTTTATTATATACTATTCAAAATTAAATTAATAAACTTCGAAAAGGAACAAGAGAATAAACAATCATTTAATATTTTGCCAACAAAAATTCTGATACAAATTGTATATAATGTTGGGATATAAATTGGGGTGTTTATGGAGCTAATAATCAATATAACGAGTTTCAGGGAATAAAAGAACTCGACTTTTATTTCATGTTCTTTTATGCTTGACTCATAAATGCTTAGCTTTCGATTCCTACGAGCTGGATGTGCGCAAAACATCCCTAGGTAATTAATATTTGGGTATGAATATGCACCTAATTCAAAGTTTTCCCATTGTCTTCAGATTGTAGCTTAAAATGGACTACAAATCAAAATGCAACAATTAAATTATATTCGATCACAATAAATTCATACCACCCAAAAAAAACCATAATTAAAGAATTGTCACTCAAAATAATTTAATCTAACTAGTTAAAAATAAATGGCTTTTCAGCCTGTCGCAACAAACCACCCTATATTTTTATTTTTATCTTTTGCAGAAAACCATCCTATCTAACTGTGTTCTGTTATCATTAACGGTCCATATAATCGCCACGTCAGCATTAACTGCCAAGTCATCACAAAAATTCAATTATTCCTAAAATATACCCATCTTCATACCTAACACTTGCTGCCACCTCGCCGCTCGTCACCGCCTCGCCAGCCAACCCCTCCCCAACCTCCGACCTCCTCCCCAGCCTACCCTAACCTCCCCCTCCTCCACCCGCCACGCCATTTGTTCCCTCTCCACCCCGACCTTCTCAACCCCTTCCATCTTCTTTTTCTTCTTCATCATCATTACCACCCCCATTCGTTCCCCTTCCACCCCGACCTCCTCGGCTCCCTCCATCTTCTTCATCATCATCATCCCTTCCACCGCCCATCTTCATCTCGCCTTCCCCATCCTTCCCCCTCCACCACCCCACTTCATCACCACCTTCAATCGACCTCCCCTCAAGCTACCTCTTCCTCGACCTCCCCAAAATTACCACCACCATGACCTCCATCGTCATCAACTTCTTCATCTCCTCCACCACTTCATCATCATAATCATCATCATCACCACCACCACCACCACCATACCCTTCCACCGACCGCACCTCGTGCGGAGCCTCCTTCTCTGAGGCTTCCTATGTTGGGGTGGAGCCCGCAAGCAACGGATACACAACACAACTTGGATGTCCATTCTAACCCAAAAGCCCGAGCTGATAGGTAGAGGTCCAAATTATATTATATGTCACATCAACTTCTTATAAACTCCCGATGTGGGACTAACTAAAGATACGAGTCACAACCCAACAATCCCGAACTTGACTCGTATCGTACATACCAGCCTGCACCGTTGTAGGTGGCATACAACATCGGCGGTATACAGGCGCTTCAACACCAAGGGTGGACCGTTGTACTCACAACCTTTCTTCAGTGATATATAACATTGGTGTTACACAAACACTCAACCCATCCTATAGGCTCTGATACCATTTGTTGGGGGCGGAGCCCGCAAGCGACGGATACATAGCACAACTTGGGTGCCTATTCTAACCCAAAAGTCCGAGCTGATAGGTAGAAGTCCAAGTTATATTATATATCACATCAACTTCTTATAAACTCTCGATGTGGGACTAAAGATATGAGTCACAACCCAACACCCTGACCCCGCTTCCAAACCCTAGACCCTATGATCTTCATCTTCATTGTCATAATAAATTTAAATTAGTTTATATATTTTTTTTTCTAAAAAAAAATAATGAAGGATTTTACCCCGAATTAATGGCTTTAGCTGGGATTTGTTAGATGAGATAGTTTACTGAAAGCAAAAAAAATTATAGGGTAGTGATGATGCTCAATATTGGTAATCTCCAGGATCAAAACACGTGGCAGATAACATGTCCCAAGACTCAGAAGAAAGGGCCCACGGGGGCCGACCAGGCCGCCCTACGCCTGACTTGCAAGCACAAGCTGGCCCTCCTCGGGGCTCCCTGCAAGTTAGCCTCCTCGGTCCCTCAGCTCGCCTCGAGCTGCCATAGGACCAAGACTCCTCGGCCTCCTCGCTCGTCCTCGAGCTCCCGCCGAGGCCGTCTTCCTCGGCCCTCCGACCAACTCCACCACTCACAGGCGTAACCACCCCTTTGCGAATCTCGCCATGCGCAGATTCTACGCCAGCAACATCCCACGTTCCACGCCATCACGATCCCCATTAATGGGCTATCCGCTCTCTACACGGGCGTGACGTCGGGAGCGTAACTGCCGGTGAGATTCTCGCGCCTGCTGCTGCGTACCACCACCGTTATACAAACCCCCATCACAGAGGGGTCAGGTAAGCCATTCTTTACTCTTCTAAGCCGTTACTCTGCTCGGATCTCATCACTAACTTGATCGTCGGAGGGTCCTTGGTGGTACCAAACCACCCCGGGACTTCTGTGCAGGTATTCGGCACCAAACTTCTCATACCGCCTCTTCCACCAAAACCCATTGAGATCCACACGCAACTGAAGATAACCATCTAAGTCCACCGGGAGATCAGCGGAAGACAACATCTGACGGAGACCCGAAAAGGACCTCCATCAGTTGGCGCCGTCTGTGGGAATCACTCCACAAAACACAAAGTTGGCCTTCCGATCTCCGCCCAAATGGCAAGCAGCCATCCTGAAGATCCCGGTACCAGCCGCCGTCTTCCACTCACCGAAGGCGGGGATGAGCCTCCTCCAATGACCGTCATCAACGCCCTCTCAGGCCGGATAGATCGGCTGCAATCCCTCGTGGAGGCCCTCGTCCGCGTCCAAACGGCCTGGCCTGGGCCCCAGATCGCCGCTCCACCGCCTACAGAAGGATCTGCCCCCGTCTGGACTGCTGACCACCAGCAGGCAACGACTCCTGGCCGCCGATCTCCCGAGCCAGTGCTCCCTGAGGCCCGCTGGGCGCCGTACGGCTCCACACCAAGATCCGCCGCCTGAACGCCCCGCCCCGAGCCTTCACGCAGCCCTTATCCCCCTGAGGAGATGTCAGTCACCTCGTCTATCAACATGCGTGGTCGACACCACCACACTCGGCGGGGCCGCACGGAAGGGGTGCACCTCGGCGGTTCCAGAGCCACCTCGCCTCGGGATCTGAGGCACCTCATCGAGAGGAACCGAGGCCGCTCCCAGATGCAGGTCACCTGCAGCGGAGGCCAGGGATCCTAAGGCGCCGATTCCTCGGGATACCACGGTCGGCTCGACGCCCTCAAGAAGAAAATCGAGGGCATGCGCCGGGAGGCTCACCTCTCGAGCGACGGGGTTAAGTATGCCTCCGACTCGCTCATAAAGCCGTTCACCGAGGAATTGCTCGCCGTCCACGTCTCCTCGTGCAACAAACCTCCAAAGGTCTCTCTGTTCGAGGGGAAAACCGACCCGAAGGACCATTTGGACGCTTTCACCGCGGGGATGAGCTTTCAGGATCACTCCGACGCCGCCCAGTGCAGAGCCTTTCAGGCCACCCTTATCCGCGCAGGTCGGGACTGGTTCCGGGGGCTCGAGCCCCGCTCGATTTCGACCTTCGACGAGCTAGCTACTCAGTTCCTCGGCCATTTCGTGGGGAACCGTCAACAGAAACGCACGGTCGACTACCTCTTCATGGTTAAGAGTGGGGACAAGGAAACGTTCAAGGCCTACATTACCCGTTTCTACAACGCCCTTCTCGAGGTGCCCGAGCACCGGGAAGAAACCGTCATCACGACGCTTAGATCTGGTCTAAGGCACAAGAAATGGTTACGCTCCTTCGCGTTGGCGCAACCTAAGACCATGGCCGAGGTCAAGGTGTGGACCGAGCGCGGGGTTCAGCTGGAATCCGAGGTGAATGCTAACCTCCCCCGGGCAGAACGGTCCGACCAGAAGAAGAGGGCTCGGGAGGAGAGGCCGGAGCGTCAGCAGCCCTACCATCCGAAGTTCCAGGAGTATACCCCCCTCAACGTCTCCCTCGCAGTGTTGCTGGAGGAGGCCCAGAACGAGGGGTTCTTCAAGTTCCCTCCGATCCCGCGTCAGGCCGCAAAGCGAACCCGGGGTCCCTACTGCGCTTTCCACTGGGTACTGGGCCACGCCACGGAGGACTGCAAGCAACTGAGGGACTACATCGAAGAGCTCATCCGGTCTGGGCACCTCGCCGTCTACTTGAAGGACAAACGGCAGGCCAACCGCGAGCAGGAGCAGCATCACCCTCCTGCCGACCTGACCATCGGTCAGATCATGCTCGTTTCAGCGAACGGCCAGCCCGGAGCTCAGAGAGCCCCATACCCTATGCCAAGCGCGGAGGCCAACAGCCCTTCAGGGAGCTCGGCCCAAGCCAATAAAGTCATCTACTAGCCTGTACCTTTCTTTTAAAGCAATGTAAATTCTTCCTAGGATCTATTGTTAATTTAATAAAGATCAATGGGGTATTGCGAAAAGGAAAGAAAAGCTTTGTTTATTCAAAAGGTATTATGGGCTCCTAAGCCATACATGCAAAAAGAAAAGAAAATTACAACAGTAGGGGAAGGGGGTATAGTGAGCACTGCTCGTGGTACTCGGTAAAGATCTTCGCCAACCGGGGCCTCGCAAGGTCCAACCTCTGTCCCCGGTTCCCCCTACGAGCGTCGATCCCGAGCCTCAGCTCGTAGCATTCGCCGACGAGCGCCTCTGAGCGGGCCAGCCGGTTCGCGGAGATTAGACCGAAGCGCCTCAAAGACCGCAGCTTGCCCACGGCCTCGTCATAGAGCAGCTCAGACAGGAGGTTGTAAAGCCCTGGCGACACCCTCCAGATGGAGTACATCAGCAGCTGCAGCAGGGAGGAGCGTCGGGGGAGCAGCCGGCCGAAATGGTCCTCAATGCTCCCGTAGACCAGCTGCACCATGTCCTCGGTGCAGTACGGATCGTAAAGGTACACGTCTTCAAAGTGGACGATGTCGGGGATGGTAAACGGGAAGTCCTGCATTCTCGATGACCTGTTTATGAGGGATGGAAGGACCAGTACTCCTTCAGCCTTATATAGCCTACTGCGCAGCCCAACAGTCGCTCGCTTTCACCCAGGGAGTCGCTGCCACGCGGCAGCCATCAAGCCTTCTCCGGTGGAATCGAAGCGACGCACCCCTAGCGCTTCGCCTCCCCCCGCATTTAATGTGCTAGCTACGCGCGCCATTGCCCCGACCGTTCCCATTCCCCGCACCTACAGCTAGACGGTCGGGCTACACCTCGTCAAGATTCAACCCAGTAGCTACCCTACTCATTCACCCCTGGCGGGTAGCTTCCCTACCGCAACGGCAGGGATCAGAAAGCCCTCCTAGAGGCAGTTGAGCCTGAGGACCCCTCGCTCGGCTATCCCCAGCGGGCAGCTTCCCTGCTACAACGCCGGGGATCAAAAAGCCCTCCCAGAGGCAGTCGAGCCCAAGGATCCCTCGCTCGGCTATTCCCAGCGGGCAGCTTCCCTGCCACAACGCCGGGGATCAAAAAGCCCTCCCAGAGGCAGTCGAGCCCAAGGATCCCTCGCTCGGCTATCCTTCAGGACAAAATCCCTCGCCAAGAGGCACTGGGCAGTAACCCTGCCTGGACAAGGGTCCTTGGTAGGCTTCTATAGCCCCTCCCGAGCTAAGGACCAAAGTCCTCCCAGAGGCAGTTGAGTTCTTGCTCGGCTATCCCCGGCTGGTAGCTTCCTACCACAAACGACAGGGATCAAAGTCCTCGCCAAGAGGCACTGGCCAGTAACCCTACTCGGTCCCCGTCCTGAAGGATCAAAGCCCTCGCAAGAGGCAACCGAGCAGCTACCCTGCTCGGTCAACTCCGGCTGGTAGCTCCCTACCCTCGACGCTAGGGATCAAAAGCCCTCACAAGAGGCACCAGAGCGGCTACCCCGCTCGTTCATCCCAGGCTGATAGTTGCCTACCCACGACGCCAAAGGTCAAAGCCCTCGCCAAGAGGCAACTGCGCAGCTTCACTGCCCGGTCATCCTTAGTGGGCTTCCTACAGCCCCTCCAGCGCTAAGGACCCAAGTCATCCCAGAGGCAGTCGAGTCCTTGCTCGGCCATCCCTGGCGGGTAGCTCCCCTACCACAACGCCAGGGACCAGAAAGCCCTTGCAAGAGGCGACTGAGCAGCTACCCTGTAACACCCGAGTTCATTTATACCAATTCCAGTTTCTGTATTTACTTATCCATAGTCTACTCTTGATTTATCGTGTTTGGGTGCGAATGGTAGTTACTTGGTACAATGCATGCGACCCGACCCGCTTGCTTGAACTTGTTTGATTTATATTTATAGTTTATCCTGACTCGTTGCTTTGACACGTGTATCTAGTATAAACTGCATATTGGCATCTCATCTGGAATTGCATATTTTAACATATAACTTTTAGTCACTGAAAATATTTACTAAAATACATTGCATGGCCTGCTTAATATCCCTAACCATGTGGTAGCGTCCTTGCATCGCGTTCTCGTCCCATTCAGTGAAACGGACGTGTTTGGAGGGCTACGCGCACGTACGTGCGTCCGTTCTTGGGGGTATGCATTTTTGTTACAAAATCCTTTATTTTAATTTGTGGAGGTTGCCCATAATTTTCATATTTCAAATCCAAATTTTTGGACCCGACCCGGGCGCAATTCTGAAATATTTTTGTATTCCGCCAAATCCTAATTATTCTAAATCTTTTTAAAATCAGTTTAAAATATTCTACAGCCTATCATAAAATATTTTTAGCCAGTAAAATTACAATTGCTTAAACGATAAAAATCTTTTCTATTCTTTTCCTAAACAAATTCCTTTTTCCCCACCAATCAAAATCCTTTTCTTTAGTTGGCACTGGGCCCCACCGTCTCTCCCTCTCTTTCTTTCTCCTTCTCTTTTTCTCTCCCCGAGCGCACTCTCTCTCTCTCTCTCCCCCCCTTCTCTTTCTTTCTCCTCTCGCGCCCATTCTCTCACCTCTCGCGAACACTGTTCATTCCTCGACTCTGGTCACCGCTCGCGCGGTCGCGTCACCTCCTTCCTATTTCTTCTCTTCTCTTTTCTTTTAAACCCCGCGCCACGAGAACCCATGCATCCTCTGCTTTCCTCGAACCCTAACCCTAGAAACCATTCACCTCATCACCAATCCCCTTCAGCCAAGCCTCCTCCCCTCATCGCCATCTTCTTCTTCTTCTTCTTCTTCTTCCCGAGTCTCCCCCTGCACAGCCCCTGCACACACCCAACTCGAATCCAGCGCCACCTTCCTTCGCCGCCGACTCCCTCTTCTCGTCGTCACCACCTCCTTCTCCCTCTGCTCCTTCCCTCTGCCGTTTCCGAGCACCAGAACCCTAGCAAAAACCCTATCACCCGAGGCCTTATCCTATACCCTTGGACGCTGCTGCCTTGCCGTTGTCTGGCCGGAGATCCTTTGCCGACGACTTCCAAACCTTGCAACCACAACCTAGCAACCCCCAGTGAGCAACCCCTTCTCTCTTAGTCTTTTATCCTTCTTCTTCTTATGCTTCTCTCTCTTAAGTTTTCTTTTTGTTTTTTTTTAAAAATAAGAAAGAGAGGGAAATACCTCTGTAGATCGCCGGAGTTCCATCAACGTCGTTGACACTTCGCAACTTCCTTCTAAACCACACGAGCGTACCTGACCCGTGTGATCACACTGTGCGTGGTTTGGATCCGTTCCGTGTACCGTATGCGCGTCGCGACGTTTTCCGCCGACGTGAGACGTTCCGTCCAGACAAGTGAAACTTGCTACATGCTATTCATACTATTCCTATTTTAATTTATCTATTTCTTATTAAATCTATAAATAGAATCTAAAGTCTTGAATTCCAAGTTAACAGTATGATGTTCCGTTCACATATTTCAGATCTAGAACCTGAAGCCTAACTATTGAATTTAGTTGACTATACCTAGTAACCACAGTTACATTTTAATCACATTATAACTATTGTACATAGTCTATGACACCCTTTTCTCTAGTTTTACTCTATCGGACATCCGTGTGCATCTTTAACCGGTTTTAGTTATAATTGCATCTATTGAACATATTATACCTGTCATTGCATCCCTAGATCAATAATACTTATTAACATGATTTTATCACCCACATTTGTTATACTGCATTTGTCACGACCCGCTTCCCAAAATACGGAAAACGAGGGATGACTAGGCCAGCCATGCTTCTACGGTCAAGGAATCATCCCGCCGTAGTCACACTTCGGCTTCTAGCATTACATGGTAATCAGTAAATAAAGCACAGTATTAAAGGAATCACATCACTAATTTATTACATTAAAATTCCATTGTTCACAGAATACAGATAACAAGAACAATTACTAACCAAGTTCAATCTCACGATCACTTTTATGGAAAGCAGTAAATGAAGAAGGTACACCAAACTATATTTCCGTGAACTCGAAGGGTAGATCCGTCTCCTGTGCTGGTCCTCCCGCGGAATCTGAGCATGCATACTCAGGTCGTCAGAGCGACACAATAACAATATTATTGTAATAAGATGAAACAGGTAAATGAGGTAATACCGGTATAAGAACAATGCAAGTAATCACTGTGTCACTATATGATGCAGGATATGTTCTGTGTCCCTATCAGTCTCTAGGTCATATTTGAAATCGCATAGTGGAAGGAGGATCATGTTTAACAGGAGTCTCGTACATACCCGAGACAACGACCCACATGCCCGGGACATAACCCTGTCGGCCGGATCGCTAGATCCTACCCTACATGTATCCGTATCACTGTTCGAACGATCATCCTCTAAAACACGGTCCCGCTAAATACGATACTCTTTCCACTTTGATTTCCCCTTTTTTCCCAGGTTACACCATTTATGATCTTAATCTAGTCGTGTACAAGTATACCAATGGCACGGTTTTATCACTGTTCACTGTATAAATCACTGTCACGAATATTCACTTTCCATTGGTATACTCGTCACTCCTAAACCAACATCTATCATGCACGATAATGCAATGTCCACACGCACTAACACTGAGTATATGGCAAGGGTATGATATATGTATGTATGCTACCAATAAGCTCTGTATGTTATGAATCAACATGCATGTCATTAACTTACATAAATTGCATAAATTAATATGTTAAGAATTCAGCAAAATGATACAAGTAAGATAAATAGAACACTCAGTCAGCAATTCATCAAAATTTGTTTCAGTTCAATCGGGATTCCGGTTTTCAAGATATAGCTGTTTCATTTTAAGTGCTCGCGGCTGGAAATTCAGTTTCCAGAACTGAACGTCCGTTTCGCGACATGAGTTGCACCCAGTTGGGCTCAGAATTTAGCGATGTTACAGTTGAATAAAATCTAGGGTTTTCAATAAAGTATTCAACGCAACAGACGGATCCTCAATCGCGTTTGTACGTTGAAAGTTATACACAGTTTAACCTCAGTGTGTCGTTTCTGAATCTGTTCTGGACAGTTATACGTTCTGCCCTTTTAAATACAGTTTAAAATAGCAAACGGCGATGAAACGGAATGGAACCACTTTTTTTGTTTATCTAACAGAATTATCTTTAATCTACTGTAGATTTCCGTAACATACGAGTTCAGGAAACACAGTGACACACCTTTTGGTACAGTACACGATAAACAGAGTCGCTCTGGACTGCAGTCCAGAGTCGCACTCCGATCTAATTATCATCACAGTTACAGAACATAAATCATTAGAATTTTACATAGGGTTAAAGTTCGTCGAGTCGGCTTCGATTTAAGCCCTGGAAAGCATCATTCTAGTATGTATGTAATTTACGGTGATTTTATTCATTTTCAGATACGAGTAAAATATTAGTTTTAACGGCATATTTGGGGGTATCAATTTTTGTCACTAACAATCGTATTTTCCAGCGAGATTCATACACGATATTTATCACCATATGGGCCAACAGAAAGTGTCGGTTTCCGTCAAAATAAACAATTATTTCCATTGGAGACTAGCATCGAACACATAGGTCACAATATATATCGGTAATCGGTAAGTTTGTAAACTGTATGATTTAGGTTTGTAACACAACTATATTAGCATGAAGCAAGTAAATACTTGCTTGGAAACGTCTCGGGGTCGTACGGCAGCAGTGGCGTCACGAACGCGTGACGTACGCCGTGTAACGAATTCTCGCGAGCTTGGCTCGAGACACGGGTTGACGTCGGAGTTTTCCGGAGTCGTCCATGCGCGCTGGAAGTGTAGAGTAGGCTCTTTGGATCTCTTGAGTAGTGCTGGGATTGACGATGGTCGGCGGCGTCGCTCCGGCGAAGTGCAACAGTGAGCTCGAAGGGTATTGCGGGCTTGGAGAGAAGGAGAGAGAAGAGAGAGAGCTCGGGTGGGGACTTTTGAGAGGAGGTGGAGGAGACACTGACGACGAGGAGGGTGTAGTAAGGTCGACGACGTGGTGGGGGTCGCCGGCGTCGAGGAGGCGTGCAGGGAAAACCCGAGCTCGGGGGGTAATGGGTTTTTTTGTGTGCAGAGGTTGGATTGATGGAGGGGCTCGGGTTGATGAAGAATGTAGGAGATGCTTGGGGTGAGTTACTTGAGGGATGAGGGGTCGCTGAGGGGGTTGTCGAGGGTCGTCGCCGGCGGCGAAGTGAGGAAAAATTTTGTGCTCGGTGAGTTTCGAGAGGAAGAGGGATTTGGAAAAATGAGGGGAGAAGCGAGTGTGAAGGAGATAATGGAGACGAGGAGGTGTGTGCGTCGCGGTTGTAACGGCAGGAGCGGGGCGGGAGCGTGGGCGCGAGGTGCGGCGGGGAAATGGGATCGCGCGCGTTTAATATGGGAGGTTACCGTTAGAGGAGGGGGAAGATGAATAGGAGTGGGGTCGGGTCGGGTACGAGGAGGCAAGCCGGAGGGAGTGGGCCGGGCCCGCTAAAAAAATAATTCCCTTTTTAAAAGTTTTGTGGGCTGGAGGGAGAAACGGGCCGGGGAAATAATTAGAGAATTTATTTGGAAAAATTGTGTGGGCCGAGGAAAAGGAAACGGGCCGGGGAATTCTTTTATAAGGAATTTATTAAGGAAAATGAGTGGGCTGAGATAAGGCTAGGGTTTAAAAATAAAGGGTTTGGGGTTTTGTAAAATATTTTATTTGTTTTTTTTAACTTTTGGTTTGAGTTTGGTTTTCCAAATTAGTTTTAAATCTTGGGTTTTAACTTTTAGGGTTTGGAAAAAATATAAATATTAAGCTTAAACAACCAATTCAAGGTATGAAGGAAAAAGAAAAGAAACCACTAGAAATCAGAGAATAGGAAACTTTTATTAGAATGGAAACGGGGATTTACAGCATTCATGAAATGTTAAAATTATCCCTTAAACCCAAAATGATAACCGTGCATCCAAGTAGTTTAATCTGTACCTATTTGCATATCATATTACGTGTGCCATTTTATTGTTCTGATAATACCCATGCTTGTTTATTTATAACCATGTTTATATTAATTGATTTGTGAGCACCCACATATTATTTGTGCGTCTTGACATGACCTGTTGCACTTCCTATCTGATATGACATGGTACCGTACACTCTTGACGTGACATGACACCTAAATACATTACTTGACATGACCTGATGTACCATGGCTTGACCTGTTACCTGATCTTGTGTCTAGTGCCAACAAACCTGACATGTAGTCCTTACGGACCGTTCCTGTTGTCTATCTAGACAGACCTGCACCTACCTGATCCTGAGTTGGCATTAGTTCTTGATTACTTAATACCTGACTTGAACACATATAACTTGGGGGTATGGGGAAATCAATGATGAAACCTGACTTGTAACTCGACAGTTCGATACCTGTTCTGATCAGTCTTACGGGCTAGGCCAGCCCCGGAGTGATGATGCTGACATCACTCATTTGTACATGCTACCTTTTACTGCCTAGCGGCACGTCTCGGATTCAGCCCGAGAATCTTGACCGTGGTCCCGGGCACGCACGGGATACTATTGAGTTACATCGATGATTCATCAAATTGATTTCAAAGACTTGAGAGTAGATAACCAACAGACCAGTTTAGTTTACTAACTGCACGCTACCTTTCACTGCCCTGATTTAGGTTGCTTTACACCTGCTTTACTATTTATGATTATACTTGCATGTCTTGCTACCATGTTTACATATTGTTGCTTGATGTTATGACGCGCTGACGTCTGGGTTTTGCATGGCCCAGATCCTTCTACCTTTGTCGGCGGCGAAGAGGCGCACAGGGCTCGAAGCTCGGTGGGTTTCTGTATGGAGAGAGAGAGTATGTGTTGGAGAAAGAGAGGGAGAGAAGAGTTTGAGTTTGAGGGGCTTGAGGGAGTCGTGGTCGAGGTCGGGGCACGGCGCGGGCGATGTGGGCACGAGGGAGAGGCTCGGGGACGTGGGTTCGTGACGAGGGACGTGGGTTCGCGAAGGAAGAAATGGGCGGGAAAGGTTTCAGAAGAGAGGAAGAAGGAAGGGAGTGTAGAACACGAGCCGGGTCGGGTGAAGGTGGGCTCGGGTTAGGTTGGTTGGGAGCGGGCCTTGGGCTGAAGGAGGGAATAATTAGGAATAAATAATAAAAGGTGATGGGCTGGGCTGGGATTAATAGGAAATTAAATGGGGATAAATATAGGGAGTGGGCCGGAGTCTTTACTTCAAAAGCTTTTATATTTTGCTTGGGCTGAGGGAAATGTAATTATTTAGGAGAAAAATAGAGTGTTAGGCCAGAAATAAAACGGAGAGGCAAAAATGAAAGGGCCGGCTGAAGGAAATAATTTGGGACAATTTTGGATGCTATGGGGTTTGGGTTTTATCAAAATAATTAAATAACAAAATTTGGTTTAAAAAGGAAATACGGATTTTAGGCGTAAAAAAAGAACCGGGTCTTACATTGTTGCTTGATGTTATGACGCGCTGACGTCTGGGTTTTGCATGGCCCAGATCCTTCTACCTTTGTTGCAGACTGATCAGGAGTATTGCCGCTGTTAGACCGAGCGGTGAAGTTCCTGTCGGTATGTAGTTTTACTTTCCGGTGTTTCATTTATTGTATCTTTTGCTTCCGCATATCATTATTTCTTGACTCATTCATTCTGGCTCATGGATATGTACTAGATAGTTTAGTTTACTTTCCTGTTCTTGATATCTCTACAGCCGTAATGTGACTGTGGATGGATACTTCCTACCCACAGGTAGCATGGTTGGCTATGTCACGTGCACATCTTAGCGTACTCTGGGAAGCGGGGCGTGACATGGTTCTTTTGGTATCAGAGCCATAGGATATAGGTTAATCAGGTTTGATTCTTTTGTAGTTGGGTATTGGACCCAATATACGAATCAGAATACTCGTGATTAGGAACATGTCCTGTCACCTTGTTATCGTGATTCTTGAATCATATCTTTCTTTTATCCTTCGTCTTGACGATATACAAACAACTTTGCATCTCGGCTTGAAACCTTTTTGGTTCTCTATTGTTTCTCCCTGTTCTTTGATTCTGATACTAGGATTTGGGCGACTTGAGTGGAGTTATGTAATTGTACCCATGAACTGCAGCATGGTTACAATGCGGTACTCTATTTAAGTAACTTGGAGTCCTAGTCTTGATTCACTTCCTTGTTTCATGGTCGTTGTATCACCTTACTTCTCTTGCTTATCAGTTCTTGTTTTATCGCCAGCTGGAATCATGCTTACCGTGCTTAATCCTCTTCAGTATCTTGACTTCGGTTGAAATCATTTCGGTATCTTACTTGTTCATATCTTTCCCGCATTGGAATTATTCAATTCCGGTGCATTCCTTGTTTGTTGTTGTCTTGGGAATGGATTTTCTTGGCATCTTCCACGCTCACATTGATTGTAGAGCAAGGAAAGCGAATTTCCAGATTCCCGGACATCCGGAGGTTGTTTTGCTGGAGGAAGTAGTTTTGTCGGGCCAGTCGAGTTTAGGGCTAGGCGGACAAATCGGGTTCTTTCGTTGATGGAGGTTGATAAGGAAGAAGCACCGGCTATAGTTCGAGAATTCATGGATGTGTTCGAAGACATTTCGGGTTCATCGCCAAAACGAGATATGGAGTTCGCGATCAATTTTGTTCCTGGTGCAGCGCCAATTTCAAAGGCGTATTACCCGATGGCACCAGTGGAGTTAGAAGAAAGTCAAGAAGCAAGTTACTGAATTACTTGATAAGGGTTGGATTTACAGCAGTAACTCACCTTGGTAAGCTTCAGTTCTTCTAGTAAAGAAGATGATGTCACAAGGAGGATATGCATCGATTGTCGAGAATTTAAAACCAAGTGATTTTTGAGTATAAGTACCCGATCCCTCGCAATGGCGAATTATTTGGGCAGCTTAGTGACGCGAGGGTATTCTCGAAACTGGATTTGCGATCCAGATATCATCAGGTCCGAGTTAAGTCAGAGGATATTTGCACGACTGCGTTCCGACCTCAGTATGGACATTACGAGTATTTAGTGATGCCCTTCGGAGTAACGAATGCACCGGCGATATTTATGGACTTGATGAACCGAATCTTTCACCGTTCTTAGACCAGTTTATAGTGGTGTTCATCGATAATATTCTGGTCTACTCGAGGAGCATTGAAGAGCATGCAGAACACTTAAAGATCGCACTGCAGACTTTGAGGCAAAGAAAGATGGCATGCAAAGATGAGCAAGTGCAAGTTTGGCTTGAAGAAGGGAAGTTTTGGGGCACATTGTAGATAGAGATGGAATCGCCGCTGATCCCGAAATATTACAGCAGCTCGAGATTGGCCGATTCCGAAGAATGTTGCGGAGACAAGAAGTTTCTTGGACTTGCCAGGTATTATGGAAGGTTTGTGGAGAATTTTCTCTGTTGGCTGAGCCGTTGACCAAGCTTACGCGCAAGGAGGTACCATTTGTATGGACGGAGAAGTGTGCGCCAGCTTTAGAGGCGTAGAAGCAGAGATTGATAACTGCTCCTATTCTGACCATGCTAGACAGTTCCGGAGGAGTGGTAATTTACAGCGACGCATCTGGGAAAGGATTGGGATGTGTTTTGATGCAGCATGGGAAGGTTATAGCCTACGCATCGAGACAGTTGAAGACCCATGAGGAGAATTAACCACCTCATGATTTGGAGTTAGCAACTATGAATTTCGCTTTGAAGATTTGGAGACACTACTTATTGGGCGGAAGCGGTCGAAGTCTTCACCGATCACAAAAGCCTAAAGTACGTGTTCTTTCAGAAGGAGCTAATTGTGAGACAGCGTAGATGGTTGGAGCTGATGGCTGACTACGATCTTGACCTTGAGTACCATCCGGGGAAAGTTAATGTCGTGCCGGATGCGCTCAGTCGGTTACCAGCAATTCAGATGTTGACTGCACGGAAGGATTTTATTGAAGATTTTTTTCCGGAGATTCGAGTTGGAGATCGTGCTAACGCATTCTTCGAGACATTTGATGCACTGCAAGTACAGTAGTCGTTGATCGAGGATTTAAGGCAGCGCAATTGCGGGACCCAAGGGTGCAGAATTTTCGAGAACAAGTTGAAGCTGGACTTCGAACGGGCTTGTTGATCTATGAAGATGGTTCGTTGCGATAGGGTAGCCGTTGTATGTGCCAGAGGGAGATTCTTTTCGCGAAGAAGTTGTGAAGGAGGCACACAGCTCCGCATATTCCGTACATCCAGAAGGCATAATGATATACCGATTTACGACAGCAATTCTGGTGGGAAGGCGTGAAAAGGGAGATTGCTCGCCCTGTGGCAAAGTGCTTGGTGTGTCAGCAAGTTAAGGCTGAACATCAAAGGGTTGCTGGTTTATTGCAACCACTTCCGATTCCTCAGTGGAAGTGGGGACATATAACCATGGATTTCGTGACGGCTCTACCGCGGAGTCCAAAAGACAACAATGCAGTATGGGTGATTATTGATCGTTTGACCAAGGCAGCTCATTTCATTCCTTTTCGGGTTGGTCAATCAACAGAAACCTTGGCAGAACGGTGCATACATGAGATTGTAAGATTGTGTGTAGGGCTGGAGAGCATCGTGTCTGATCGTGATACCCGATTCTTATCGCACTTTTGGAGGAGTTTACAGGAAGGTTTGGGACTAGTTTGAAGTTTGGTATCACTTATCACTCTCAAACAGATGGCCAGTCGGAGAGATTGATCCAAAACTCTTAAAGACATGTGGAGAGCTTGCGTGTTAGACTTCAAGGGTTCATGGGAGGATCATCTACACTTGGTACGACAACAGTTATCAGGCGACTATTCAGATGACTCCATTCGAAGCTTTGTATGGTCGCAAGTGTTGTTCACCTGTTTGTTGGGACGTTGTCGGTGAACGAAGATTGTTAGGACCAGATTTGGTTATGCAAACAGATGTGAAGGTTAGCACTATCCGGAATCATATGAAGGCAGCACAAGACCGACAGAAGAGTTGGGTTGATACATCGAGAAGACCTCTGGAGTTCGCGGTTGGTGATTTGGTGTTGTGGAAACATCACCGATTAGAGGAGTTATCCGTTTCGGAAGTCGATGAAAGTTTAGTCCTCGATTCGTTGGACCTTTCGAGATCTTGGAACGTATTGGAGAAGTGGCTTATCGTTTGGCGTTACAGCAATCCCTAGCGAATGGTCGTGACGTGTTTTTTTTCGTACCTCAACTCCGGAGGTATGCTCGAGATGAAGTGCATGTGTTGGATCATTCGAAACTGACTGTACGAGAAGATTTAACCTTTGAGGAGCGACCGATGTCTGTTGTGGATCAAAGAGAAAGGTTCGTGTGAACAAAGTTATCCCTCTTGTACTTGTTTCTTGGAGTAATCGCTCACATGGAGAACCAGGTTAGGAACGAGATGATGAAATTCGACAGAAGTTTCCATATCTATTCTTGAAATTTCTTGGTTGTTTATCCTATCTTGTTCTTGTATTTTCGAGGACGAAATACTTTTGTAGTTGGGTATAATGTAACACCCGAGTTCATTTATACCAATTCCAATTTCTGTATTTACTTATCCATGGTCTACTCTTGATTTATCGTGTTTGGGTGCGAATGGTAGTTACTTGGTACATTGCATGCGACCCGACCCGCTTGCTTGAACTTGTTTGATTTATATTTATAGTTTATCCTGACTCGTTGCTTTGACACGTGCATCTAATATAAACTGCATATTGGCATCTCATCTGGAATCGCATATTTTAACATATAACTTTTAGTCACTGAAAATATTTACTAAAATACATTGCATGGCCTGCTTAATACCCCTAACCATGTGGTAGCGTCCTTGCATCGCGTTCTCGTCCTGTTCAGTGAAACGGACGTTTGGAGGGCTACGCGCACGTACGTGCGTCCGTTCTTGGGGGTATGCATTTCTGTTACAAAATCCTTTATTTTAATTTGTGGAGGTTGCCCATAATTTTCATATTTCAAATCCAAATTTTTGGACCCGACCCGGGCGTAATTCTGAAATATTTTTGTATTCCGCCAAATCCTAATTATTCTAAATCTTTTTAAAATCAGTTTAAAATATTCTACAGCCTATCATAAAATATTTTTAGCCAGTAAAATTACAATTGCTTAAACGATAAAAATCTTTTCTATTCCTTTCCTAAACAAATTCCTTTTTCCCCACCAATCAAAATCCTTTTCTTTAGTTGGCACTGGGCCCCACCGTCTCTCCCTCTCTTTCTTTCTCCTTCTTTTTTTCTCTCCCCGAGCGCGTGCTCTCTCTCTCTCTCCCCCTTCTCTTTCTCTCTCCTTTCGTGCCCATTCTCTCATCTCTCGCGAACACTATTGATTCCTCGACTCTGGTCACCGCTCGCGCGGTCGCGTCACCTCCCTTCTATTTCTTCTCCTCTCTTTTCTTTTAAACCCCACGCCACGAGAACCCATGCATCCTCTGCTTTCCTCGAACCCTAACCCTAGAAACCCTTCACCTCATCACCAATCCCCTTCAGCCAAGCCTCCTCCCCTCCTCGCCATCTTCTTCTTCTTTCTTCTCCCCGAGTCTCCCCCTGCACAGCCTCTGCACACACCCAACTCGAATCCAGCGCCACCTTCCTTCGCCACCAACTCGCTCTTCTCGTCGTCACCACCTCCCTCTCCCTCTGCTCCTTCCCTCTGCCATTCCCGAGCACCAAAACCCTAGCAGAAACCCTATCACCCGAGGCCTTACCCTATACCCTTGGACGCTGCTGCCTTGCCATCGTCTTGCCGGAGATCCTTTGCCGACAACTTCCAAACCTTGCAACCACAACCTAGCAACCCCCAGTGAGCAACCCCTTCTCTCTTAGTCTTTTATCCTTCTTCTTCTTATTCTTCTCTCTCTTAAGTTTTCTTTCTGTTTTTTTTAAAAATAAGAAAGAGAGGGAAATACCTCTGTAGATCGCCGGAGTTCCATCAACGCCGTCGACATCTCGCAACTTCCTTCTAAACCACACAAGCGTACCTGACCCGTGTGATCACACTGTGCGTGGTTTGGATCCGTTCCGTGTACCGTACGCGCGTTGCGACGTTTTCCGCCAACGTGAGACGTTCCGTCCAGGCAAGTGAAACTTGCTACATGCTATTCATACTATTCCTATTTTAATTTATCTATTTCATATTAAATCTATAAGTAGAATCTAAAGTCTTGAATTCCAAGTTAACAGTATGATGTTCCGTTCACATATTTCAGATCTAGAACCTGAAGCCTAACTGTTGCATTTAGTTGACTATACCTAGTAACCACGGTTACATTTTAATCACATTATAACTATTGTACATAGTCTATGACACCATTTTCTCTAGTTTTACTCTATCGGACATCCGTGTGCATCTTTAACCGGTTTTAGTTATAATTGCATCCATTGAACATATTATACCTGTCATTGCATCCCTAGATCAATAATACTTATTAACATGATTTTATCACCCACATTTGTTATACTGCATTTATGAAATGTTAAAATTATCCCTTAAACCCAAAATGATAACCATGCATCCAAGTAGTTTAATCTGTACCTATTTGCATATCATATTACGTGTGCCATTTTATTGTTCTGATAATACCCATGCTTGTTTATTTATAACCATGTTTATATTAGTTGATTTGTGAGCACCCACATATTATTTGTGCGTCTTGACATGACCTGTTGCACTTCCTATCTGATATGACATGGTACCGTACACTCTTGACGTGACATGACACCTAAATACATTACTTGACATGACCTGATGTACCATGGCTTGACCTGTTACCTGATCTTGTGTCTAGTGCCAACAAACCTGACATGTAGTCCTTACGGACCGTTCCTGTTGTCTATCTAGACAGACCTGCACCTACTTGATCCTGAGTTGGCATTAGTTCTTGATTACTTAATACCTGACTTGAACACATATAACTTGGGGGTATGGAAAAATCAATGATGAAACCCGACTTGTAACTCGACAGTTCGATACCTGTTCTGATCAGTCTTACGGGCTAGGCCGGCCCCGGAGTGATGATGCTGACATCACTCATCTGTACATGCTACCTTTTACTGCCTAGCGGCACGTCTCGGATTCAGCCCGAGAATCTTGACCGTGGTCCCGGGCACGCACGGGATACTATTGAGTTACATCGATGATTCATCAAATTGATTTCAAAGACTTGAGAGTAGATAACCAACAGACCAGTTTAGTTTACTCACTGCACGCTACCTTTCACTGCCCTGATTTAGGTTGCTTTACACCTGCTTTACTATTTATGATTATACTTGCATGTCTTGCTACCCTGTTTACATATTGTTGCTTGATGTTATGACGCGCTGACGTCTGGGTTTTGCATGGCCCAGATCCTTCTACCTTTGTTGCAGACTGATCAGGAGTATTGCCGCTGTTAGATCGAGCGGTGAAGTTCCTGTCGGTATGTAGGTTTACTTTCCGGTGTTTCATTTATTGTATCTTTTGCTTCCGCATATCATTATTTCTTGACTCATTCATTCTGGCTCATGGACATGTACTAGATAGTTTAGTTTGCTTTCCTGTTCTTGATATCTCTACAGCCGTAATGTGACTGTGGATGGATACTTCCTACCCACAGGTAGCATGGTTGGCTATGTCATGTGCCCATCTTAGCATACTCTGGGAAGCGGGGCGTGACATACCCTGCCCAGTCACCCCCGGATGGTGGTCAATACTCGAAATCAGAGATGCCATGTGGCCCGCGGAGGATCCGAGACCCCAGTGGGGATACCCCCTCGACTCCGGGGCCCATGGGGATACCTCCTCGGCAGCACTTGGCACGCTCATCGGCCAGTGATTGAAGTCAACTCGACGGATGATCGCCAGACAGATGGCCAACCTGACATGAAAGCACAACGGTACAAGCAAAGATATTTTGCGAGCATTCTTCACAAACAGATGGTAGAGCGCAATTCTATGGAGACGAAGAAAAACTTTATTACTGCCAAAGACAAAAGTTTTATAAAGGGTATTTTTTGGGCTTCCCAGCCTTACAAAGACAAGTTTTACAAAGGGTATTTTTTAGGCTTCCCAGCCTTACAAAATTCAAGAAAACAAAATAAAAGGAGGAGAACGGGGGCTCTACACCTCAGGGCCATGTACGACCTCGAGGTCCTCGACCTCCACCACGTGGCGCACCGGGTCCTTGGCGACCTCCTCGCCAGGAACCTCTTCCCCCTGCTCGTCGGCGCCCACGAGGGGGAACTCGGCCCGGAGATCTGCGTCGGCGAACTCCGACATCCGGGCCTTAACAGCATCGAGGGCGTCGTGCCAAATGCGGGTCGTGGCCACGGCCAAGTCGTCATAGAAGTCCTTCGACTTTTTATAGCCCTCCACCGCCCTCGATTCGGCCGACTTGGCCGCCTCGGCCGCCGCCCCCAGCTCCTTCCGGAGGGCCTTCACCGTCCTCTTCAGGTTGCCGGCGAGCACCTGGGCGTTCTCGAGCTTGACCTCGGCAATCACCGCAGCCTCGCGGTGCTGGGCCACCTCCCGTTTTCCGGCCTCCACCTCGCATTCCAAGGCAGCGACTCTCGCCGTCATCACCTCCAACTCCCTCTTGGAGCTCTCTTGCAGCAAGGCGAACTGACTCGCAGCCTCCAGTGCCGGGGCTACCACCTCGGCCTCCATGCGCAGGGCGAGGGCTACGTGCTGGAGAACCTGGAAAACACGGGAAAAATCAGAAAGATGAAGGAAGCACTGAATCTCACGATGAACCAAAAACTTACCTGCACGGACTCCTAGGCGATGGACGCCAGCTGAGCTCTGAAGGTCCCCCCGGGGACTCTACCCCCTGCCGAGGTCTCTATCTCATGCAGAAGGCTGTCCGCCACGGACAGCCCCGATGGCACCGCAAACCGGAGGCCCCCTTCCTCCACAATGGTCGGCGAGGACCGGCCCCGGGAGGGTCTCTAGGAGCTTCTCTTGAGCGGCTCCGAGGGAGAACCGATCTCCTCTTCCGAGGCCGGGTCCTCCTGAATTAGGGCCCGCTTCCGGCCCGATGTTCTGCTGGGACCCAGGGCGGGATCCGCCACCGAGCGCTCGCGGGACGCCGCCACCAGAGCGGTAGGAGCCGGGGCGGGCTTCGCACGGGAAGAACTGGCGCCCCCAACCCTCATAGGTTGCCTCGGCTGGCACATGGAGGCTCTGAGCGAGACGAAGTCCATGGATCCTGCACAAAACAAATACCCAACGAATCAGCAACACGAGCAAAACACAAGCTAAAAAGCTAACCTAACTTACCGATGAACTCAACGGGGCTGAGTCCAGCCCAGCTCAGAACCCTCTCGGGCAGCAGCACGTCAGGTCGGGGGATGGGCTCCCACGATGCTACCCTCACCGCGGCGAGGTCATCGGACTGGTTTCCCGGCAAACATTTCTCCCTCGACCACTTGGTAGGCACGGGCCAGTCCTCACCCTTGGGAGGGGAAACGAAGAAAAATTTCTTTTTCCAGTCATGAATGGAAGAGGGCAAGGCCACAACCCTGGTCCCGGCAGTGCCCCTGGCCGCTTCCTGAAAGTGAGATAAACCCATCTCAGGTCGCCCGCTCGACCAGCAGGGTGACTCTTGAAGACAAGGGAGGAATCGAGAAAGGGAAGACTGAAGGGAACCGCCTGTAACTTCAGGTGGATCAGAAACCCAAGGAGGATCCTCCACGAGTTCGGCACTAACTGGCCGGGGGCCAAACCGAAGAAATTCAGCGCGGCGACGACCTCAGGAGAGAAGGGCAGGCGCATTCCACCCCAAAAAGCTTCCAAATACAGGGCGATTTCCCCGCCCCGTACCTGATCTGCCCTCTCTCCCTCCTTGGCCAGTCGGAGCGTGTAGCACGAGGGGATGTGGAAGCGAGCCCGAGCATTGGCGAACTCGTCCCCATGCCTCACCCAGCACGAGGAGCCAGGGGCCACATCTGCCACCTCCCCTCTGGAGGTGGCCCCCGCCTCACGATCCCAGGGAGAGGATCCAACCCCTGCTCCCCGAGGAGACTCAGACACAGCTAAAGGGGCCCTAGCACCTACTCCTACCACGTCTACTGATTCTACAGAGGAAGACATCTAACCTTGGAAAGGAGAATCTTCAAGGGCTGAAAGCGGGAGAAGGGAGACGAGCGCCGAGCAAACCAAGACTTGAGAGAGAGAAATATGAAGGAGTAAGGGCCCTAGAGCGGACCCCACCTATGTTTATTGCTGCATGCGGCCTCATCCAACGGCGCCCGTCATTTCCCGCCGAAATGGCTCCTCGCGCCCAACGGCTCCGATCGCTCCACGTGTCGGTACTGCGCTGGACCGCATCCCATCAGACGCCGCAGGCCTGCAGACGTCGCATCAGCCAATCGGCGCTCGACACGTGGGCCGTCACTTCAGTTGCAGAGTGCACGAACCGGCGCACCTTCTTTAAATGCAGAGATCTCGCCTCGATTCGCTAGCGGGAAAGACAACCGACGGCCCGAAGACTCGTCCCGATAAAGCCCTAGAAAGGAGCTCACCTCGGGAGGCCCGGCAGTCCACTCCTGGCCCGACTCGCTAGCTGGTCGGGACAAGAGTGGGGGGCTAATGATGATGCTTAATTTTGGCAATCTCCAGGATCAAGACACGTGGCAGATAACGTGTCTCAAGACTCAGAAGAAAGGGCCCACGGGGGCCGACCTACGCCCGACCTGCAAGCACAAGCTGGCCTTCCTCGGGGCTCCCTGCAAGTTAGCCTCCTCGGTCCCTCAGCTCGCCTCGAGCTGCCACAGGACCAAGATTCCTCGGCCTCCTCGCTCTTCCCCGAGCTCCCGCCGAGGCCGTCTTCCTCGGCCCTCCGACCAACTCCACCATTCACAGGCGTAACCGCCGCTCCGCGAATCTCGCCATGCGCAGATTCTACGCCAGCAACATCCCACGTTCCACGCCATCACGATCCCCATTAATGGGCGATCCGCTCTCTATGCGGGCGTGACGTCGGGAGCGTAACTGCCGGCGAGATTCTCGCGCCTGCTGCTGCGTACCACCACCGTTATATAAACCCCCATCACAGAGGGGTCAGATAAGCCATTCTTTACTCTTCTAAGCCATTACTCTGCTCGGATCTCATCACTAACTTGATCGTCGGAGGGTCCTTGGTGGTACCAAACCACCCCGAGACTTCTGTGCAGGTACTCGGTACCAAACTCCTCATATCGCCTCTTCCACCAAAACCCATTGAGACCCACACGCAACTGAAGATAACCATCTAAGTCCACCGGGAGATCAGCGGAAGACAACATCTGACGGAGACCCGAAAAGGACCTCCATCAGGTAGCTTGTTGGATTTAAGCCAAAATAAATCAACAGATTACTCAAATCGCAAACAAGAACCGAAAAACTTCTATGCAAGCTGCAAACCACTTGCAAGCCTTCGGATGACTTTCCTTGCACAAAACCCAAAGTCATAAAGGACATGCAAACCCTTGCATACTAGTTTTTTCCAACAAGAACTCAAAATAATTAACTTTCTCGAGAAAACAAGACGGGCTCCAAAGGATGAAACAGCAATGGAAATTTATTACCCTAACAAGGAAAGCTCAATATAAGTCTAAAGAAATTAGGCTTTTCTTTACTAGTCGAGGCCCATTCTTTTGACCCCTTATGAAATTGGGCCCAAATTACCATCGAGATCGCATTCTATGGGCTGCTTGCTGTTCGAGAGGGAACATCTGATGGAGGGCACAATATGACAGGAACGTTATCGGTGCCGTGTACTGCGTACTTCTAACGCTTGTGGGCCCCACGGCATCAGTTCTCCCACGTGACGAGAGGAGGAGGATGGAGCGATCAACGCCGTTCATTTCGCCATCACGTGTTCTAACGGACGCCAGCTAATTGACAACAGCTGCAGAGCGTTCCAGAAAGAGGATCCCAAGGGTTCTGGTAACTCTCCGGATTATTTTAAGTCCCATGGTTTTGTACAAAGATCCGACCCGATATTCCGATTTTGGGTCGGATTCGGATTTTCCCTAGAAACCCGTTTAAGTAGAGTTTTTCCATATCTTAACCGAGAACTCTGATTTGATGGGGATATGCACAAATATTGACACGAATATAAGAATGGACTAAACCTTATAAGTCATATGACAAACCGTCTCGATATTTATTATCAATTAGCCAAATCACATTTATTGTATCAAATAAATAATATTATGTTTAAGAAATTATTGATTTTCGTACTTAAAACCGTCAAGATAAAATTGATATCAAATAATAGGTTTTGTATGGTAAAATATTTTTTCATGTCCAGTGTTAAACCATCACAATATTTTTTTCCTTGAGTGAACAACATTTTACTTTTCAAAAAAATAATAGTATTTATTGTATGATAGTCAAATGCAATAACGCTTTAAATCACATATTTTTGGGCTTATTCTGTAATCTAACTTCTGGATTTAAAAATTAAGTAACTAAATTTTATCAATGCAACCACCCCTAAATTAGGTCACATCTACTATTGGTGATGGCTGCGGATAAGAATACCGCTGGAATCAGGTCACCGCATATTCTCTCCTCCTGTATCTATAAATAAAGCAGCGGTGGGTAATCTCCTTCCTCATATTTTGGTCGACTTCGCGAATCTCGCCTGATTTCTCGTAAGGTAAAAATCCTTCCTCTCTCTTTTAATTTTGATCGATCTATGTGAAATTAAAATTAATTTTGGCTATTATGCTGATTATTCTTGAGTTCTCGTGAAATTAATTAATCTTCCCAAATCTGATTGCGTCTCTGTTTTTAATGTTTATAGAGATTCATATGTTGAGGGTTATTAAGCAGATCTGTGATCGATCTTTAGTTTTATGGATGAATTATGGATTTTGTTGAGATTCTGATGGAGGAATCATGTTTTCTATCCGAGAATTTAGAGCTATCGATATTGATCGCCTTCTTCCTAGTAAAATTAGGGCTTTTAGGTTTTAGATGTTTCTATAAGGCTAATTTACTTGTGTGTTGGTAGAAAATTTAAGTTTAGATTAATTCCTCGGGCTCTGTTAGGAAAATTAAAGAGATTTGTAGCTTGATTTTGGGAAATCAGGTTTTCCCCCAGGTGATTGTGATTTTATAATGGGAAATTAGGGCTTTTCCTGATTTAGTTACTTTCTATCTTGTTTTCCACTGTAGATCCTTGTTCTATTGTTATTAGATATTGTAAAGTTATAATTTTGACATGCTTAATTTTGCACCCCCTTCTTTATATTGGATTAGAGACTTTATTTTGTTGATTAATTATACCCAATTTTGTCTCCTAGGGAAATTACTAGCTTTCATATATTTGATGAACATAGATGAAGCTATCTTGTTTCCCTGTTGTATTGAAAATACGTTGAAGGTGCATGTTTTTGGTTTTGAGTATTTTATATATCTCTTAATAATAAAGTACAGCAATTTTAGGTCTGTTGGGTGTTCTAGTGGAAATTGAACTGAGTTTTTGACATTGATGGAATAAAGCCCTTCTTTCTGTTTTAACCTTGTATGATAATGTCCCCATAGTATAGGTCTCAGGTTCACAAATACACACATTGTTAGTATTGTTATGTGCTATTCTTGTATAGCCCTTCTTTCTGTTTTAAATTACTTGGAAGTCTTGTTCTTGGAATAGGCTACATCTAGTTGATTTAAGCAATCGGAAAATGCAAGTTTAATTTGTCAGTTGTGTGCTGAACTAATACATATTTAGATTTTTTAAGATCATATTTGGTTAGCATGCTAGTTTGATGCACGTATAATGAAATTCATGGTTATATGTTGAGTATTTGCTAGTGTGATTGTGTATTATTACAGGTAGTTGACGCAATATTATTGGAAGAACCTCTATATTATTCTGTTGCTGGATAATGTTCTTATTGAAACAAGATGGTAATCATAGCGTAAAAGGCAACATATCGTTGATCGCTTTTTGCTGTAGTTGAATCAATTATAGTTTGAACCTTTGTCCCTAATTATAGAATGTGCGTGCAGTCTTGCCATATCATGTAATGTATAACTGATGCTTTCTGCTAGATGAACTTGTGTGTTAGCTTCAGATTGGATCTTTTGCTGTTTGGGTGTGCTTTAGAAATATTCAACCTTGCAGTAATTGATATATCATATTTATTTTGTTGTTTTTGCTCCCCGTTGATATCAGCACCTGAGCATACAAAGCAGAAAAAAACCAATCAAGCGTAGCCGGTTCGGTCGGTTTCCATACTCAACAGTCAAGAGTTCATGTCTGATCTCGACGTTCAGATTCCCACTGCTTTCGGTATGTCCATTTTTTTTTCTCATGGTCTTCAACTGATTGTTTTTTGTGTTCGTCTGTGTGCTGAAATGATCCTGATTCTTGTGAAGATCCCTTCGCTGAGGCGAATGCTGACGACTCTGGTGCTGGAACAAAAGAGTATGTGCATGTGCGCATACAACAGCGCAACGGAAGAAAGAGTCTGACTACTGTGCAAGGGTTGAAGAAAGAATTTAGCTACAATAAGATCCTTAAGGATCTCAAGAAGGAATTTTGCTGCAATGGTACTGTAGTTCAGGATCCGGAACTCGGCCAGGTAAAAGTTTACACTTGTATGCAGTAGTCATTTATTGAATAAGATGATTAAGAAATTTTGAGTATGTTAGGGTTTTCGCTAGACATGCAAGAAAGACGAGCAAAAATAAGAACACAGCACCAATATTAAACGAATAACGGCCTACATCCACGGGGCAAACATAAGAATCTTTTTATTAATGATCAAGAATACCGGTACATTTTATATTCTCTCTTATCTCGCTCATATCTCAACGCTCATGCAAACACAGTGACTGCGCTCGGTAAATTTCTCCACTTTCATCTATGGTGACTACCCTTCGTTTTTGTCTTCATCTTTTCATACAAACATAGACTGCTTTTCTAGTGAATCCTTCACCCTCCGCCCTTGCCTTTGTCTCCTCTTCCTCTCTATTTCTCATGTTTGGCCATTTTTCTCGGCTGAGACCCTTTTCTATTTATAACACAAAATAATAGAACTCCTACTCTAATTAGGATCTCATCAAATCTCCAAAAAAAAACAAATTTTCAAATAAATCTTTAAATAATTCTTCAAATAAACTTTCATAATTAAGTTCCTGAAAGATCTCTTATAAATTTTTTAACAACTCTTCAAACAAATCTTCAACAAATTCTCTTAATTAATCTTCAAAACGGATCTTTTCCAAAACAGCTCAGAATTCGGTCCTGGCCCGAGATGATGAGTTAGCTCTTGCATCCAGAGAACAAATGCTAATTCCGAACGACTTGTGAGTTGGCTCATTCCATTTTGAGCCGTTTCACACGCACGAGTGTCGAGAATACAAAACAAACCCAACAAATCTCCACCTTGACTTGTATTCAATGAGTCATCTTCAATTTCTTCTTTTCAACAAAGCTCCATCTTGATTCGAACTTTCTCCATGCTATCTTCTGTTTACCGCCATAGCAAACTTAGCCTTCTCTCTCGGATCTTTTAACCGACAACTTCAAAATTACAATCTAAGAACATGCGGAGCGGACACAAGCGTCGTCATCCACTGTAAACATAGACCGTAGAATCGAAGATCCTTCGGTTCCCTACATTCTGATACCAGTTTGTTAGGGTTTTCGCTAGGCATGCAAGGAATACGAGCAAATATAAGAACACGCAACATCAATATTTAATGTGGTTCGATTAATTGCCTAATTCACGGGGCAAACATGAGAATCTCTTTATTAATGATCAAGGACACCGATACATTTTATATTCTCTCTCATCTCGTTTATATATCAACGGCGCTCATACAAGCATAAAGACTTCTTTTGGTAAATCCCTCCACCTTCATTTATGGATGAACCTTTCGCTTTTTTATACAAACACAAAGACTATTCTTCTGGTGAATCCCTCACCCTTCGCCTTTGCCTTCATTTCTTTCTCATGTTTGGTCATTTTTCTCTGGTGAGATCCTTCTCTATTTATAGCACAAAATAATAAAACTCCTACTCCAACTAGGATCTTGTCAAATTTCCAAAACAATCTTTAACAAATTTTCAAATAATTCTCCGAACATACTTTCCTAATTAAGCTCCTGAAAGAACTTTTATAAATCCTTCAACAACTCTTAAAATAAATCTTCAACAAATTCTCCAAATTAATCTTCAAAACGAATCTTTTCAAAACAACCCAGAATTTGGCCCCGGCCTGAGATGATTTGAGCCGGCTCTTGCATTCAGAGAACAAATGCTAATTCTAAACGACTTGTGAGCCGGCTCAACCCATTTTGAGCCGTCTCACACACACCTGGGTCGAGATTACAAGGCAAACTCAACAGAGTAACTCGCCTGTGTAAATTATATGAGCAACTCATGCTATCTCCTGCTCGGGGATTCATTCTCAAAGGTTAATTATTGCTCCCTAGCTGCATATATTCCCTCGTGTATGTTCCCCCACTAATTGAATTTGATGCAGTGCCAAGCGATCATTTAGAACTATAGCAACACTTGGTTTACTCGGCCAGATGCAACTCTAATTCAGGCACGGCATAGATAGGGCACACTTGCAGAAATTATTAACCTTTAACTCGAGCATACCCCCTTTTAATGGAAAAAGGCCTAGATGGGCTTGACCTTGTTGGATTGAAGTTCTAAGATGTTTTTCGACAATACCTGCACCTATGGCATGGCTTGGATCAATTTATGAACATTAGGTTTCACCTGTCTCAAATAGCATGATCATTATAATTTTTTTTAGAAAACCTCACTTTTGGGGTCAGAATTGTGACGCCATATGAAGGTAGCATCGTTCAGATGCTCGTCTTAATGGAGACAACTTTCTGTTTATTTTTTCGTATTTTTGGGTGTTTGGTCATGTGTATATCCATCGGTCGCTTACCTACACATTTCTTGCAGGTTATACAACTGCAGGGTGATCAAAGGAAGAACGTCTCTGCTTTCCTTGTTCAGGTATCAAATTTGTGAATGGTGTATCCCTCTCCTGTGGTTTTGGTTGATTGAACGTTCACCTTAGCTTCGCTTTACTTGTTTTTGGTGTAGGCTGGCATAGTGAAGAAGGAGCACATCAAAATACATGGTTTCTGAGTAACTGCGTATAAAGAAGTCCTAAGAAGTGCATTTGAAGTCTGGAAAGAGATGTATAGATTGTCTCGACTCTTTTAGCTTTTTACTATATTTGGTTGGGTTTGCGTGTTTTACAAGACTGTAGGAGAGCAGATATACTTTAAATGGCTTGTTTATGCTACAATGCTTATCCTATTGATGTGAATGAACGATCTGCTATAATTAAAAGTGTTTTTATCTGGTTTATATGTTTGCGGCTTTGTGATTGTTTGTAGTGCTGTTTGATCTCGGATGTAATTCATTGAGTAATTCAGAGACTGTAGATTAGTTTTAACAGCTGTGACTGCATATGTTTGTGGCTTTGTGATATTTTGAAGTGATGTTTGATCTCAGAAGTAATTCCTAGACTGTAAGTTAGCCTACAACCAAGACACGATATTACTGGCTGTGGAAAATAGATTGAATGATGCATTATTTCAGTTCATACTGTCTATTGAAGCAAATTGCAAATATGAAACTTTTCAGAAGAACCATGCTCCATTCATCTGAATTTAGAGTCGGAAGTTCATGCCTAGTTCATCTGAATTGAATTTAGAGTCGGTATCGGTAAACGAAGATACGGAAATGGTTTCAGCTATGGAAGTTGATCCAAGAACAGATGAATGAAGCTATGTTAGTGAATCAACAGATTAGATTAGTTTTCCAGATTTTAATGAAGACAAGGGGATCTGACAAACTAAAGATATGAAGGGATGATGCAATCAAGAAAGGAAGCTGAAAGAAGATGCAGTGTTTCAATACCAAAAAAAAAGAAAAGAAGTGAAACACCAGATTTCACATATGAAAGCTGATCATGTGGTGAATGAATGGTTACCCTTTTTTCAATCTGCTATCATTTTGACAATTCCATTTAGTTTATTGTCAATCCGTTATAATTTTGTCAATTCTTTGTTATTCCGCTGTTAGAAAATTCCCCAGTAATTATTTTACTGAACTAGCTGAAGCCCATACGGTTCATCTTTTTAAAGTTACAACTTATGATCTAAAAAAGAAATGCCACAAAACAAAAGAAATATACACTGAAATAAGAAGAATAAATTATGCAAAATCACTCTTCAATCGCCATTAACACACCATGGTATTTTTTAGGTTGCGAACCGGTGATCTCTTACTTTGGAGAAAAAATTCTTATCGCGTAAGCTATATCCAACTGTTAACAGCACAATAGCCTATACAAACACATGAAACTTAACAAATCAATACGGAGAAAACCTGATCGCAAAACTAGTGTCTAGTCTCTAAGGCTGCACTCCTCTGGTAAAGTCGAAAACCTCTCATAATCTTTACAGTAGTCATATATAACAAGGTTTCTCCCAACCCATTCGAAATCCTTCTGTTGGCTATCGGCAAGGCTCCAGGCCTCGTATTGGTCCCACCAATTCTTGGTGGTCGTAGAAACGCAATCCGGGTATGGGTCCTCCCATTGGCACCCGTCGGCATGGAAGTCTTTGTAGCTTGAGACGAAGGGAGCTTTCTTCCAATCAGTTTTCTCGAGGCCTCCCCTTGTGGCCCAATCATCCGCGTTCCATATGCTTGAGAACATGTACATCGGCTTCTCGTTCGGGAAGAAGTCGTTTGGCTTGCCATTGTTCTTGTACACTCTTATAGGGACTCTGTCCACAAAGAACCTGCAGCGGTTTTGTGATGGACCGTATTATATAACCACAACCAATTGAAACTGCAACACTAATCGCAAACAGAAAACTTCTGCTTCTTTTTCACTTCTATTGTATTACTTTCAAATCCAAAGCACATTTTGAGTTTGGTTGAAATAAAAACAGGCGAAAATGCAACATTTATTGCAGATTTGCAACAAGGACGATCGAAAGGCGGATGTGGTCCTCCTGACAACTGTTCTAATTACATCTTCTTCTTCTCCTTTTCTTACAACTTGGCTACAATTTGCAGTATTATTTGTTAAACTGTTGCTAACGAAACATGTTATTTATGGTCAATGTTGAAGGCGCTTATTTACTGCATTCTTCTTCTGTTTTCTACTTCTTTTTTGTTATGTCTTTTTTTTGGGAATAAGTTGGATAATTAGGCCACCTGAATATCATTAAAAAGATATTAATGATACAAGTACAATTTTTTGTTACGTTTTATTCTTTACTCATTTTGATTTTCTTTCCCTCTCTTTTATTTTACTTCAATGCATCATTTACTGTGTACATAGAGCCTAGTACCTTTCAATATTTATTCCCACTTCAATGTGATTGCAGACACTGCAACAACTCCCATTATTAATAAATGTTCTTCCTCGTTGAGTGTTGGATCTCTACTGTCGGTGCTAATTAAGTTGCTTGAGTGAAAGTTTCTTTTTTTGTCACATGACAATCTAAATTAAATAAATTGACTCACACTATGTGATGGTTGTTCCAGAGGATGGAATAAGTGTGGAAATCTGCGGTTGGATCGAACCAAAGCATGTGTCTCATCTCTCTCGAACCGACACCACTCTTATACACATTAGTCTGAATTGTATATGGCTGGCCTGTTCTGTTACCCAAGAACTCGAAGTCGAGCTCATCCCTCTCAGGAGCAGCATCCAAATCCGAACACATCTATAACATCGAACCAATCGAACATTCAGTCAGTATCATACCGTTCTTACTTCAATTATATTACCATTTCGTTCAATTAAATCACTCACATAATAAGCTGTGACGACCCCAGCAGAGTAG
Organism: Agapanthus africanus; assembly: GCA_030015575.1. Lineage (NCBI taxonomy): Eukaryota > Viridiplantae > Streptophyta > Magnoliopsida > Asparagales > Amaryllidaceae > Agapanthus > Agapanthus africanus. The sequence continues at coordinate 10,818,972 of CM057337.1, forward strand.
CCGCCTACCAGCTTCAGCTTCATGCTGAACCACCCGAATCTATATCGTTGTTTTGTTTGGAAGCCACACCCTACACATTGCAGGTTCAAATGTTCATTATAATTCAGATGATTAAAAGAATATAATGAGACTGAATACTTATATGTCTCTGTACCTGTTTCCTTATCAAGAGAGAGGTACCAAATTTGACCATTCGGGGATTTCTTGAAATGGTTTTCAGCCCACATTATGTCGAAGTTATCCTCGAACGAGAAAGAGCTCGATTCGGCATCGGAGGAGATCGCTGATCCTGCAAGAGATAGGATCAAAAGCCATGAAGAGAGCCATAACCCCATGTTAGTCCTAACTCCTAAGAAAGATGGAACAAGAACAAAGTTTTTGAAATTGTCTCTCTGAGCTTTAAAGCTCTCTCATTCTGTGAGTCACCACAAATAATGCGGCATGTCTCATTATAGATCTGGCTCCTCGTATACATCCAACACACCAATGTGCAGTTATGGAAACTGAGTATATGTGTCGGATACAAACCTGACAGCTAAGCCATGTGAGTGCTTGTGAAAGGCTTATGCCTAAACAGTACAAGCAAAAATGATAAATTTAACCTTGTGACGAAAATTCTAGCCTTCAAATCTCATAAAAGAGTAATGATTTTTAAAAACTAAACTGATATTTCACTAATTATAAGAAATGGAGATGATCGAGTGTGTTAAATCTAGAGATTTGTCCATACAATCGCAAAATGAATCAAAATACTACAATAGCAAGCAATGTGTATATCCAAACTTTTGGGATCGGCTACGTGAATCTTATTCTTCATATTGTATCATAATTGCCCAACATTCTGCAAATTGAGTCAAGATTATACTTGATTATTATAAGTGTCATAGTTTCTCATGTATTTAGAAACCGTAAACTACATAAGAATTAGTTACTAGCGAGAAGATTAAACTTAACTATGGGGATCAAGTCAAAATTGAGTGTATAAGAATTACACGGAATGAGACGTCCAGAATGGCCTCACAGGATACAGTCACAAGCAAACAATTGCAAGTTGCAAGATGGGGGCCATCCTGTGGCTTGTTATTGAAAGCACTAGGAAAATTCCACAAGCAAACAATTGCAAGTTGCAAGATGGGGGCCATCCTGTGGCTTGTTATTGAAAGCACTAGGAAAATTCCACAAGTAGGCAGAGATTTGTACAAAGTTTGGGTGTTCAACAGGGGAAAAAGAAATGGATAGTTTTTTTGGCTCTTGATCTTGGAAACTGCTTATTGGGGGTTATGAGAGATAAATTTAAGTTGGTAAAAGCATGAGAGATGAATTTGAATAGTTTAAGAAAGGCTGACAACATCCTTTCAAAAGAAAGTTTTCTGACATATGAAATGTTTTCCATATGATGTACAATCATTGCATCATTTTCTATTATTTTGGGTTTCATTGTTATTTGCCGACACAAAGAAGTGAAAACGTTTAGAGCCAATGGAACATCTTGCATAATTAATTCTAACTAAATTAAGTGTACCTGGTGTCGATGCAATCAACATCGTAATCAACACAGATCAAGATGGCCACCTGCCTCAATAAATCAGCTGCTAGTTTGTCTTGTTATTATTATCTGATAAAGAAATCATTAAATCAATGTTCATACTGAAATCCACAAAACATATGAACTAAGAAACATGCTCAAAGGAAAACAAATTGCAAAAATGAAACTAAAAAAATTCTTTCTAACTCGAGTTTTTACCTTCTTTAAGTTGTTATTGTCATTAGTATTCTCTACTCTCCCTCTCTCTTTCACTCATTAAAAATATCATCTTTCGATCTGTGTGTGTGATAACTGTAATTAGAGCATTAAAATACAGGCTAAAGCTGTCGAATAATTCAGATTTACAAGTATCATCTGGGTGAAACTTTCAAGAATATTTGAATCAACTTCGATAAAGAAATATATAGTTGTTTAGTGAAAGAGACTGAAAGTTTAGGGTAGATTGGTGGAGTTAACCGTCTTTTCAGTAAAAATAGTTTAGTATGTCCTCAATTAATCAAAATATAGGAAGAAATAGCATGATACAGGAGTGGCAAGGTTAAAGTTAAATAATTAGAGAAGATGTACTTACTACCGCCACTGAACCCAGCTGAGGCACTCCCTGACTCAGGCCAACCGCATCCAGGCTTCTTCAAAGCACCGTGCATTATACGCTTCTCATTTTCCACCGTGCATTATGCGCTTCTTCCCATTTCTCGTAAGCTGCATTAACGTTTAACATCAGAGCAATCACTGATGATATGTTCTCTCCAAAAGAAACCCAGCTGAAACTCTTCCTTGTCTCAAACCCAGATGATATGATTCGGCAAGCGCTTAGCAAAATTCTCCGGATATAGGGATTTTGCAAAAGCGCTGAGTGCGAAGAAGCCAGAAAAAGATTACAAGCCTCACATTGGAAATCCACTCAACACGGATCTGAAAACAATGGAATTCTAACCGATAATATTTTAGAAGGGTATATCATCAAATACAAGGGCATTACAAATTTCATAAAATGAAACTTTATCATGGCATCCCATAACACAGCTTCTCTGTTTGGCATTTCATCAAAAACCAATAGGGCATGCTGAACCTGGCGGAAATACCTTCATTCCCCATCAGTCACTTGCAACTCCGATGACAACAACAACAACGGCTACAAACCCCTTTCTTAAAGCTTTGGCAGCTACAAGCATTAATTATTTCAATTTAACTATATTAACAACGGTCTTCTTTGCTAAAACCTCTATCAAATTGCTTGAATATATACCTTTGATCCTTGCGGCTCCAACTATCATTTCTTCTAATCAACACATTTATTGAACTCTTTCGCATCTACTGAAATCACTAGATATCATGTTTTTTATGGCCAGAAGCCAAATTTTTTAATTTTTTTAAAGCAGTCGTTCTACTTTTATTTTACGAACTAGAAGCTGCTTGGGCTCATACTAATTGATTCTTACAATTCTGCTAATATTACCTTATATAATATTGCCAGAGGCAGGTGACTGTCAGCTGTGATCTAACGTCTACTTGATTGTTCAAGCCTTGTGAGGGAACAACTCACCACCTTTGAGGCCGCATTGTTCGAGCCTCGAGTGCTTTTTCAGTTTTCTTTGTTGGTGTATGAGAGGTATTACACTCTGACAGTCTGTGTTTCTGCTTCTTTGTATTTTGATGTTTTTCTACTCCACTATTAAAATGTCGTTAATGAACCCTGCGCGGTATTTACCCAAATCGCTTTGCTCCAAAAAGAAAACTTTTATAAAAATAAGATGGTTTTGACAAATTATTTAGGTACAAAGAAAGATCAACAGGTCAACAATAGCACACAAGGAATGTCCCGCAACAAAATGACATATACCAGTGTTATAAACGATGATGGCATAAGAAATGTCTTAACCTATCGAAAACTTAAATTATATAACCCCCCACTACAGACATATCATTTTTTAAATGCATTCTAACAATGTCTTAAGGGACACCAAATGCTAGGTGACAACAACAAAGATTTCAGTTTTGGTGAGTATTTGAAAAATGTCTATAATATACAATTGCTATGGATTGAAATATAATCGTCATAAGAAAGAAAAAGGCAAGAAAAAAAGGAGCAAGAGTCTCAATTCTTGTAACAACTGTTCCAGAGTTGTTAAATTGCTTTGTCTTATTCTCTTCCTTACACTTATATAAGCTTCTTTACATAATCCGGTAACCTTTTGCCTTCCTCCCCCGCCTCGCCCCCCCCCCCACCCACCTTCTCTCTCACACACAAGATGAATGATCTTCTCTCGGTAATAGCTTTCTTCTGGGATTCTTTTTTATTTTTTCTATTGCTAATATTTATGCCATAGCTACTATTGGTATTATTTGCAATATATGGTTTAATTCATATAAATACAATCAGAAGCCTTGAGATGAACCCCAAATTATTAGCATCTAGTTATGTGAAACATCTCCTTATCCAAAATACGGATAAAGTTTAGTTTTTATATAATTATTTCAAGGATGTGACAAAACATGGTAATGTAAAAGCTCACATAATTTTTTTTGATAACAAACACAGTTATTAATTAACTTAATGAAGGATAAATAGATAATGTGAATACATGTTCAAGGCTACATTATTATCAAACAAATTGTAACTAAAACCTTGAATTAAAAGGAAAAGAAAAGAAAAATCTAGATATATATCATGGAGAAACTTACTGATATATAATCTGCTGGCGTTGCCTCATAGTTATCGTTGTATTCATCGCGTTGCAGGACTCCTTTGAAAAGAGCAAAGAGGAATCTCCAAAACAGAAGGATATTGAATTAGGAACCGTTCCAGGGCCTAAATTAGACTATGGAATGGACAACTTTTTTAAACAGGTATCTATAATATAACCTAATTAATATACAGCTGTGAAATTGGTAATATACTATTATGTGCATAAGTTGATGATTGTTTATGTATGTGCTATGCAAAACTTGTAACAGTTTTAATGTCAATACTAAGACATCTGTAATATAATGTGCAAGCTAATGTTTCGTTTTTCTTAATCTATCAGATAAGAGAGATTGAACTTTTGATGGAACAGCTCTCCAAGCAACTTAAGAAGCTTGAGGTGTGTAGAGGGCACTAATCCACGTCTATTAATCTGAACTTGTACTATGAGTTCCGTGAACATATCTGAGTGTGTGTGTGTGTGTGTATATATATATATATATATATATATATATAAACTTCTGTACTTAGATCTTGCCTTACAACAAAATTTCAGATTGAATTTCACATCGGATGTTATCAACTAATTTTCTTATCATAGCAGGAAGCAAATGATGAATCTAAATCTATTACCAAAGCCTCTGCGATGAAAGGTGCAACTGAAACTCAATCTCTTTCTACAGAAAAAAATATGTTAATGGCAACTAATCATTGAGAAAATATAACTTGTTCTTCCAGCACTCAAACAGCGAATGGAAGAAGATGTGAATGAAGTTGGGAAAATCGCTCGCAACATTAAAACAAAGCTGGACGAAATTGATAGAGATGTATTGCTATTTCTGAACATTTTCTACTTTGAGATGAGAAAATGAGGTACTAACCTTTGTCTTCAATATGTAGAATTTATCAAATCGGAAAGAACCTGGCTGCGAAAAGGGAACGGCTGTTGACAGATCAAGAACGGCCATAACAGTGTAAGTTTTACATTCTTATCATACCGAAAGAGAGAGAGGGACGAGAAGTATTGAGGAGAATAATTGTGATGGTAGGAAAACCCTAACCCATCACCACTCTATATAGGCATCATAATTTATTATAAATATACCCCGAATACATCATAGCCGTCCATCACATCATATATCATCATAACACCCCCCTCAAGTTGAAGCATATACATCACACATGCCCAACTTGTTACAAATAAAATGTACACGAGCTTTTCCAAGAGGCTTAGTGAACAAATCAGCAAGTTGGTTCTCTGATTTCACATGGGTTGTATCAATGACTTCTTTCTCGACCTTTTCACGAAGGAATTGACAATCAATCTCAATGTGCTTTGTCCGTTCATGGAAAACATGGTTGTTCGCAATATAGATCGCAACCTAGTTGTCACAGGAAAGCTTTATAGGCGCAACAGAACCATATTCAAGCTTTGTAAGTAGAAAACGAATCCACACTAACTCACTCGTGGTGTAGCAATAGCTCTGTACTCCGACTATACGCTGGATCGAGAAACCACACTTTGTTTCTTGCTTTTCCAAGAAACCAAGTTCCCTCCAACAAACACATAGAAACCAGCAGTCGACCTTCTGTTGTTGTCAGGAGACCCTGCCTAATCTGCATCCGTGAAACCTGTGACCTTGGAGTGCCCATAGTTCTTATAGACGATACCTTTTCCCGGTGCACTCTTTATGTACATCAAAATATGAAGGGCTGCATCCTCGCGAGGATCATACATGAACTGGCTCACTACATTGACCGGGAAGGCTATATCTGGACAAGTGACGGTCAGGTAGTTAAGCTTGCCAACCGATCTCCTGTATCGTCCTGGATCAGAAACATGCTTCTCTTGACCCTCAAAGAGCTTCACATTCAGGTCCATAGGAGAGTCGATGGGTCTACAACCAAACATACCGACCTAAGAGAGCATATCAAGCATATATTTTTGTTGAGTGGCGAAAATCTCTTTAGTGCCCTCAATACCTCAATGCCTAAAACTTATTTCAACTCCCCTAGGTCTTTGGTGCAAAATTGCTTCTAAAGATGAGCCTTCAAGTCAGAAATCCCTCTCTCATCATCTCTTGTAATAACAATATCGTTCACATAGACGACCATAAGATCCTCTTCCACCGCGATGCCGATAGAAAACCGAATGATCACTATTGGATCTTCATAAACCAAAGGTCCTAATATCTGTCAGTCTTCCAAACCATGCACGTAGAGACTGTTTGAGACCCTACAACGACCTCTTGAGCTTGCAAACAAGCCCAAACTCTCTCTGAGCAACAAAGCTAGGTGGTTGCTACATATATACTTCTTTCTGTAAGGTACCATGTAGAAATGCATACTTCACATCAAGCTGATGTAAAGGCCAATGATATGTGGCAGCCAATGATAAAAAAATGCGAACGGGGGTCATCTTGGACATGGGAGAGAGTCGTATCATAATCGACCCCGTAAGTCTGTGAGTATCTTTTCGCTACTAAACGAGCTTTCAGCCGAGCAAGAGAACCATTGGGATTCAACTTCACAGTATATACCCACAAGCAACTAACTACCTTCTTTACAACAGGAAGATGACCAAGATCCCATGTGCCATTAATTAAAGCGGAATGCTAGCATTTCCGTCTCTATTGCTCTCTTCCAATCAGGATTAGCCAGCACATCAGATACTGAACCGAGAAGAGAGTAAGAATCTAAGGATGAAATGAATGCACAATATGAAAGAGACAATCATGCATATGTGACATACTCACTGGTGGGATATCGAGTTGTAATAGTACGAGTACCCTTCCTAAGGACGATATGAGCATCTAACTCAGAGGGATCCGGATCCGGAGTTGGAGGGGTGACCGATGGCGGCTCAGCTGGAGATGGAACATCTAACTCAGAGGGATCCGGATATGAAGTTGGAGGGATGACCGGTGGCAGCCCGGCTGGAGGTGAAACATCTAACTCAGAAGAATCCAGATCTAGAGTTGGAAGGGTGACCGGTCGCAGCTCGGCTGGAGCTGGAGGATGTTGTACCTATCTGGTATATACCTGAGTAATATGTTCTTACATTAGTTTCTTGGTTTGGTCCACAGAAGGTTCGATTGGAACAAGAGTGGATTGGGTACCTAAAACATCAAACTCATCGATAAGGGAATCCTCACAGACAGATGGATAAAAATAGGTAGAGGAAAAATATGGAGTGTTCTCATGAAAAGCGACATTCGCCGATACGAACATTTTATTTAACTCTCTACCATAGCACCTATAACCCTTTTGATCCCGAGAATATCCGAGAAAGGCGCATCAAAGAGATTTTGGATCAAGTTTGAATACCCGAGACGATGGTCATGAACAAAGCAGGTACACCCAAACACTCTTAGAGGTAGAGGAAAAGATGGCCTAGAAAGAAATAGAACAGAATAGGGTATTTGTCCATTCAAAAGAGAACTCGGCATACGATTAATCAAACGACACGCAATAAGCACATCGTCCCAAAAACTTTTTAGGACTTGCATATGAATCAACAGAGTGCATGTGACCTCTAACAAGTGTCTATTCTTTCTCTCGGATACCCCATTTTTTGAGGTGAGTAAGGACATGAGGATTGATGAACAATACCAAAGAAATCCAAGAATTGCCGAAAGTCTGAGCCGAAGTATTCTTTGGCATTATCAGTTCGCACAATTTTAACAGATTTACCAAATTGATTTTTAACTTCAGTACAAAAGGATTTAAAAACAGTGAACACTTCAAATCTCGATTTCAAAAGATACAACCATGTTACTCTAGAGAAATCATCGATAGAAGCCATAGAATAACGGTATCCATGGTTTGACACAATAGGACATGGACCCCATACATCAGAATGTACAATCTCAAATAGACTGGTCGTCCTGTTATTAAGTCTAGAAGGATAAGAACCACAGTGATGCTTCCCCATTTCATAAGACTCGCACTTAAAAGTAGACAAATGACTAAGGGAAGGAACACGTTTTTTAAAATTTTCTAAATATGGCTGACCTAACCTATAATGGACCTCAAAAGGAGTTGCAGCGGTAGAATAAGCTGTAGGTGTATGTCTATTCAGATAGTACAAACCTCCACGTTCATATCATAAACAAATCACCTCCTTCGTCTCCAAATCCTATGTAACACAATCAAATGGAGAAAATGTTACCGAACATTTTAATGAATGCACAAGTTTTCTAACATATAGTAAGCTAAAAGGAAATGTCGGCACATATAGAACTGAAGATATAGATAAAGATGGAGTGAGAAGGGTAGAACCAACGCCTTCCACCTTAGAGGTGGAACCATTTGCCACAGTAATAGGACTGCTACAGGAAGTAGAAGATAATAAAGTGAATACATCTGACTTCCCGGTCATATAATCTGATACACCTGAATCTAACGTAGTAGAAGAAGCTGATGAAAGAAGACCACTATTGTCTTTACCTTTGGCCGTAACTGTGATGGGATAATGTGACCTCAAAGAAGATAACAAAGCTCGAGAGAGAAGATTCACGAGTTGTAATATCTCCTCCTTTGTAAAACCTGGTGAGGTTGAATCTGATGCAGCCATCCTAGAAGTGCGTGTTGGAACCGATAGATGAACACCAACAACTAATCAGGAAACAAAGCCTACAACAATCTAAGAAAGGACTCTACGAAGATTCCATCCAAAGATCATGATTGTTCTCTCAAGATCCAATCAACAATTAATATAATCACACAACGCAAAACAATATATCAAGCGGATTCGACCACGTAACCCAATTTTGGCAATAACACAATCCTCAAAATATGCAGCAAAATATATTCGGTTACTGTAGCTACAGTAATTTCGATTGCCCCACTCATCTTTGAACACAAACTTTCATAACAAATCCTTTCCAATTCATCCAAAGGTTCCAATCTTAAGAGTAATTAAATTATTTGGGAAGCAATTTCAGTAAACAATCAACAAATTTAAATGCATGCAGCTTCCCTCAATATCCATAGATCTCATTCAAATTGCAAGATTGAGCCAACAATTACCAGAACTAATAATAATCAAAATTCAAAATATAGAGATTTTACCAGCAAGCATTCCTCATATCCAAAGGCGCATGTCAAAATGTAGTGATTTTAAGCAGCTGAGATCACGAGACATGGGATTTAAAGCCATGAGAATGCGAAATTTCGGATGCAAATTGCGGGTATAGGAAGGGATCTGCGTGAATTAAGGCGTTAGTGATGGTAAGTGGGGATTCGGCGATGATTGGTGGCAGCGAGGGGAAGCGACGGTCTTCAGATGGATTTGTGTTGATTTGGGAAAGCGGTGGTTGATGCGGGGTGAAAGGAGAGCGGCGTGGATTTGTGAAGAGGGCAGCAGCGGTGGCGGTGAGAGGTGATGAGGGTTCGATGCTAGGATTAGGTTCTGATACCATGAGAGAGAGAGAGACAGACAAGAAGTATTTAGGAGAATAATCGATAAATCCTAACCTAGCCATCTTGACTTATTATAAATATACTCCAAATATATCATAACTATCCATTATATCATATATCATCGTAACACAATAAATTCATAAAATTTTCCAATGCAAGAAAGTAAACTCTAAATATGATTTGCTTCAATTTCAGTGCCTTGAAAAGGAAACTAAAGGACAGAATGAATGACTTCCAGGTAATAAGTTTTCAAGTTATTCATTTTTGGACATTACAAAATAAACTTTCATTGAGGAACAAATCATTTGCAGAATCTCAGGCAAACCATCCAAGGTGAATACAGAGAGGTCGTCGAGAGAAGGGTCTTCACAGGTTTCGACTCCATTTGCTAAAATTGGATTCTATTTTTTCAAATTTTCAAATTTCAAACTTTAACTTGAAAATTTTGTTCTTTGAATAGTCACTGGGACCAGGCCAACAGAAGAGGTGAGTTTTGTACTCAAATGAAACCATCATTTTAATGTATGTATATGTCTTCATGCATTTTACTCAGACTGTTCAAATATATGTAGATGATTGACAACATGATCGAAACTGGAAATAGTGAGCAAATCTTTCAAAAGGCGTTCCAAGAGATGGGAAGAGGGCAGGTTTGGATACAAATTTGTTATTAAAGATTAGTGCCCAATACCAATTACTCTTGTACAGTTTGAAACATACAAAACTTGTGTTAGTGTATTGATTAAATAATGGATTAAGGTGATTGATGCACTAGAGGAAATGCAAGAAAGACACGATACTGTCAAGGAGATTGAGAAGAAGCTACTTGAACTGCATCAGGTAGCTGTTGTCACCAAATTGCTAAATTTTCTTGCAAAAACTTTCTTCTTAGAACAATTGTTGCTCAAAATGTTAATGCTTTATCTTCCTCTTCCTCTTTCTCTTTCTTTTCTGTCAACAGGTTTTCATGGATATGGCAGTTCTAGTTGAAGCACAAGGGGAGATATTAGATAACATAGAGATTCAGGTTTGTCACTGTTCTCGATATATTCAAAATCCCAACTCCATCCATTGCTATAATTGATTTGTTGAAAAGAGAAAACTCAAAACTAAGGGCCCTTTTGGTTGCAAGATTATGAAATTTGGATTCCAAAATAGCACGGTTGAAAATTTCTGGATTTGGTAATTTGTTCTTTGCTTGGTTTTGGATTCATAGTATTGGATTTGTAGATCCTTGTAATCTTTGTTTGGTTGGTGAAAAGAAAGTATGATTTGGATTTGAGGATTTTAGAGAGAGATAGATAGAGAGAGGGGGTATTAAATAAATAAAGTATACTGGTCCTATCTAAAAGTACAATGAATAGTGCCAAATCCTTAAAAAAATTTAGGATTCAAGAATTCTTGTTTTGTGGTGGCCCCCCATAAAAAAACAAAGGAATCCTATAAATCTAAATCCCCGACCAAACACAAAATTATGGAATCATAGGATTCCACAATCCAAATCCAAATAATCCCACAACCAAACAGGCCCTAGGGGGAAAGCTATCAAAAGCTCTTTATGTTTTCTATCAACCCATTTGTATGTGAATTAGCTGACATGTGTCTACCAATGAGCAATAGCTCAGATGGTATGACACTTCCTCTCCTGGAGAGAGTGCGGGTTTGATCCCAAGAGAGGAAGTGACCATAATGTAATGCTTTTGGGGCAAATTCATGGGTCTCATGGGTGCGTGTGTTGTGTAATTGTATGTGTTGTGTGTGTGGGTGAGTTATGCATTAGGCTTACATGCCAGTTAAAAAAAAAGAACCGACAGGTGTCTCAAGGAACAAACTGTTTGCATAGTTCTTTCAACTACAATTTTTTGAGATAATAGGTGGGATAAATTAGCTATATGAGGGTGCTCACTGGTGGGGATTTCCCTGATCAAGACACGTGGCATATGACAAGTCTTCCACGTGCACCAATCAGCTACCTGAAGTCTACGAAGCCGAGAAAAGTATCATGCAAGGGGGTATTCTTCGTTGCTTCGCCTCCGAGGTAGCATCCGATCTTTGGGGGCCTCCCCTAAGTACGTTCTCTCTTCACCTAATCACCAGCCAATAGCTCGTCTCCGAGCAATCATAGAGCTGAGCTTTCTCAGCTTCCTTGCTCGTCTCCGAACTATCCTATAGCTGAGATTTCTTAGTGTCCCTGTTTGGCCTGGAGCATGGAGCACGAGCGTTCTCGTAATGGCTCCGTGTATCTCGCCACGACGAGATCTCCGCCGCTCCACGTCTCGCATCCCACGCTAGCATATCTCGCCATTAATGATCACATCTTGTCATCAATGCGGACGTGACGCATGGGCGAAACGGACGGTGAGAATCTCGCATCGGCCCACCCTCAGGCGACCCCTATATAAACCCCTCCTCCTGATGATTCAGGTAACTGGAACCCATTCCAATATGCCGCTACTCTGCCTAAATATTCTCCGGTACTTGATCGTCGGAGGGTCCTACGGTGGTTTCCCACCCCGGGACATTTTTTGCTGGTAAATCGACGTCAACATCAACCAGCAAACCTGTTGAAATCCACACGCTCAATCTTCCATAACAAATCTCAGTTTTTCAGTCTCGTTGGCCACAAGATCGATGGAGAATAACATCCGAGGGAAAGTCCAACCTCTATCAGTTGGCGCCGTCTGTGGGAACAAGAAATTTTTCCACCACAAAGTTGATCTTCCGCTTTCGATTCGATGGCCAGCGATCATCGCAACGAAGATCCTAGTAGGAGTCATCCCGCGCTTCGCAACGAAGGCGGGGGCGGTTCTACTCCTCCCAACATGGTCAAAGCCTTAACGGCACGGATCGACCGACTGGCAGCGATGGTGGACGCGCTCGCTCGTGTTCAAACTTCCAGTCACGCCCAGCAAACCACCACCATTGCTCCCCAGAACAGTGGCGAGCATGAGACGGCGGACGGACGCGCTCAAGTCCTCGGCTTCACTCGTGTCAATCCTGACACCATAGAGCACTGGCATGCCGATTCCGGTAGTCACGATCCCCATATGAGAAATGATTTCAAGACTCATTGGGCGCTGAACAGTCTAACACTGAAGTCTCATGACCAACCGAACTATTGCTTCAACGCTCTCCGTGCTCCCTTGCCCTCCGAGGTGACATTGGTCAGGTCGCTTGATTCCAGGGAAGACCGACATCACTGTAATCACCGAGGCCGTGCACATGACACTCGCCAGAAAGAGCCACGAAGGGTTCATCTCGAGAATTTGAGGAATGTGATAGAGCAAACCCAAAACAGTTTCGTCGCCGCCCAAGCCTGAAGCAGGGACAGCAGGAACTCTGATTATGGAGAATTCTCGGGGTAGCTGCAGCGAATCGAGGTCCTCGAGAAGAAGATCGAGGACATGCAGCTTACCACCCGTTTGCCTGGCGGGTCGGCGAAGTATTCCGCGGACTCTGTCATGAAACCTTTCGCCAAGCAGTTACTGATAGAGCGGGTCTCTTCCCGGAACAAGCCGTCCAAAGTGGCTCTTTTCGATGGGAAGTTCGGCTCAAAAGATCACTTGGACGCATTTACCGTGGGCATGACCTTTCAAGATAACTCGAACGCGGCTCAGTGCCGAGCTTCCCCTACCACTCTCATCCGGGCTAGGTGAGATTGGTTCCGCGGCCTGACTCCGTGCTCAATCTCAACTTTCAACAAATTGGTTACTCAGTTTCTTAGCCACTTCGTCGGCAACCAACGGCAGAAGAGGTCGGTCGACTACCTGTTCACTATCAAGAGTGAGGACAGGGAATCTTTCAAGGGCTATATTACCCGGTTCTACAATACTTTTTTGGAGGTACCCGAGCACTGGGATGAGACGGTCATTACCGTCCTGAGATCCGGTCTTAGACACAGAGAGTGGCTCCGCTCTTTTGCATTGGCGCAACCTAAAACCATAGCCGAGATAAAAGTATGGACCGAAAAGGAAATCCAGCTCGAGTCTAAGGTGAATGCTAATCTTCCCCGGAGAGACTGGACATACCAAAAGAAAAAGGGACCAGGAAGAAAAGAAGAAAGTTGATCGTTCGAAACCTTATTCTTCGAGATTTCACAAGTACATGCCTCTAAAAGACTCGCAGGCCGAGCTGCTAGAGGAGGCGAAGAGCGAGAGATTCTTCAAGCTGCCACCGATGATACAACGGCCGGGCAAGCGACTCCGCTGCCCGTATTGTGCCTTTCATCAGTCATAGGGACACCCGACCGAGAACTGCAAACAGCTGCGTGATTATATTGAGGAGCTGATCCGCTCCGGTCACTTGGCAAAATACCTGCGAGATAAACATCAATTAGATAGGGAGCAAGCCGGCCAACCTCCAATCGTAGACTTGACAGTCGGACAAATCATGGTCGTCTTCATTTGCTCGACTCCAAGCAACGAAGACACCCGCCGTATCCGGCCAATTATGACCTTAGATGCTCCCCTCCAAGAAGTACAAGAAGGTTACGCCATCACCTTCACCAATGAGGACCTCCATGGCATATCTGTCCCACACAATAATCCCCTAGTGATCATGTCCCGGGTAAATAGGTACGAAGTCAGGAGAATCCTCATTTACTCAGGAAGCTCGGCGAACATTCTATTTTACGACTGCTTCCGGCGTATGGGATTAAACCCGTCCGAAGCCTACCTTGCATGTTCTCTCCGAGTTCACTAACCATTCTGCTTAAGCTGAAGGAACGATCACTCTCCCTTTCAACATTGGGGAGGCCGGAAGAACCAGAACAATGTCGGTGAGTTTGCTCGTCGCTCGGCTTCCTTCCTCTTATAACATTCTCTTGGGTCGCCCCACCTTAAATGCCCTTTAAGATCAGATTTCGACTTACCATCTCGCGCTCAAGTTTTCTCTATAGTGGGATAGGCCGGGCCTACCGAGATCAGCAAATCGCTAGGGTGTATCTCGTTACGACAGTTCCTGAGAACAAACAAGTTGATCTGACCGATGGACCGTGTGATGGAATCGCTGGTTACAAGTGATGACAAGAAGGAGATCCGGGGTTCCCCGGTAGAAGTCTTGTCCGAAGTTCCCCTTAAAATGGGAGACAGCAACCGGACTATCCAGATCGGCTCCCTCTTGACCAGGAAAACTCGGGACAACCTTATCTAATTCCTTCGAGACAACTCCGACGCGTTCGCTTGGACTCTCGCGGACATGCCGAAGATCGACCCTAAAGTGATCTCCCATAAGCTTGGAGTTGACTCAAAAGCTCGGCCGGTCCGACGAAAGAAAAGGAGCTTTGCACCTGTCAAGCAGAAGGCGATTGAGGAGGAAGTGGACCGACTGCTCGCAGCGGACTTCATCAGAAACCTGGACTACTCGGCTTGACTGGCCAACATAGTCATGGTCAAGGAAATGAATGGGAAGTGGCGTATGTACGTTGACTTTACCGATCTGAATAAAGCCTGCCCAAAAGACAACTGTATGCTTCATCGGATAGATCAGCTGGTGGATAGCTTGGCTGGTCATGAGTCGCTGAGCTTCATGGATGCATTCTCCGGTTATAATCAAATCCAGATGTACCCGGTCAACAAAAAGCTCACCACTTTCACTACTGATCGAGAGGTATATTGCTACTAGATAATGCCCTTTGGCCTCAAAAATGCTGGGGCAACTTATCAATGGATGGTCAATAAGTTGTTTGGGCTGAACATGGAAGTCTGCGTTGTTGGGGTCAAAAATTACTGTCACGCCCCGCTTCCCGGTGTACGGCGAAGGGGACGCGACTGGCCGCTACATATTTACTCTGAAGTAAACACGCAACGCGTATCTAAGAAATATAAGTAAAATGCACAAGAGACAGAGACAATAGATATAATTGAACAACAACTTTATTTATTAACATTCTTTTTACAATACATCTGAAAAGTAAATGCATGGAATGAAAAGCAATGCCTAAACGGTGGCATAACAGAAATGGAAAGTACTGAAATGAAATGTACAAGTAACTAGAGCTCCGATTCGAAAGCTATCTGATCCAAGTCCTCGCTGCTGGGCTCTGTCTCCAGAAGGTCCGAATCACCTGACGACATTCCAAAGAAGAAGAAAGAGAATGTTGTCAGCGAACAAATCGCTCGGTAAGTCCCAAAGAGGAGGGAGGAGTAGAATAGACAGAGAGAGAGAGTATAACTATTATAATGTTGTATTATATTATTAACGCTGTTGTCTGTAGCTTGGTACAGAAGAGGCCAGTGTATACGAGAGGAGTCTCACTAGACCAGAGACTGCGGTATACGGAGTACAAGGAACCGTTCAGCCACGGTACAACAGCAATTGAATTCAAGTTAGGTGTCTTTATGGTTGCTGTCTCGTGCCACTTCTAACACCTTCCGTACCAATCTACCCCTTATAAACCCCGCGATATCTTGATTATATTGATGCATTGTTTGTATTTTATATTGAATATATATGGATGACTTACCGAAACTATGATATCAGTAATGGAACGGATATAATGGATGATCATGTAGATGGAATATATCAATGGTTCGGTTCAGTCAATATAGATTGATATAGATTGAAAAGACGGATTCATAGAACCATGTTGTATTGTAGTTTGGATACTTGAATCATATTCAAGTCAGATTGGTTATATTGAGACTCAGTCTAAGTCAGACAATTAGAAAAGAAATTGAATCATGAATTAAGTTTTGGTGTTATCGGTAACTGTTGCACATGGACGGCAGGATTTGTCTCTTTTTCAAAGACAATTACCGTGTTAATAACACCGTTTGTTAATTTGTCTACCTTAAATAGGCAAGCACCCATATCTCCGTGTCACGCCCCGCTTCCCAAAATACGGAATACGAGGTATGACTAGGCCAGCCATGCTCCTACGGTCAAGGGATCGTCCCGCCGTAGTCACATTTCGGCTTCTAGCACTACATGGTAATCAGTAATAAAGCATGGTATTAAAGGAATCACATCACTAATTTATTACATTAAAATTTCATTGTTCACAGATTACATATAATAAGAACGATAACTAACCAAGTTCAATCTCACAATCTCTTTTATGGAAAGCAGTAAATGAAGAAGGTACACCAAACTATATCTCCGTGAACTCAAAGGATAGATCCGTCTCCCGTGCTGGTCCCCCCGCGGAATCTGAGCATGCATACTCAGGTCGTCAGAGCGACACAAATGATAATATTATTATAATCAGATGAAACAGGTAAATGAGGTAATACTGGTATGAGAATAATGCAAGTAATCACTATGTCACAATATGATGCAGAATATGTTATGTATCCCTATCGGTCTCTAGGTCATGTTTGAAATCACATAGTGGAAGGAGGATCATGTTTAACAGGAGTCTCGTACATACCCGAGACAACGGCCCACATGCCCGGGACATAACCCTGTCGGCCGGATCGCTAGATCCTGTCCTACACGTATAAGTATCACGGTTCGAATGATCATCCTCTAAACACGGTCCCGCTAAATACGATACTCTTTCCACTTTGATTTCCCCCTTTTTCCCCAGGTTACACTATTTATGATATTGATCTAGTTGTGTACAAGTATACCAATGACACGGTTTCATCACTATCCACTGTTTCAATCACTGTCACGAATGTTCACTTTTCATTGGTGTACTCGTCACTCCTAAACCAACATCTATCACGCACGATAATGCAATGTCCACACGCACTAACACTGTGTATATGACAAGGGTATGATATATGTATTGTATGCTACCAATAAGCTCTGTATGTTATGAATTAACATGCATGTCATGAACTAAAATGAATTACACAAATTAATATGTTACGAATTCAGAAAAAATGATGTAGGTAAGATATATAGAACAATCAGTCAAGAATTCATCAAAATTTGTTTCAGTTCAATCGGAGTTTCGGTTTTCAAGATATAACTGTTTCAGTTT
Organism: Agapanthus africanus; assembly: GCA_030015575.1. Taxonomy (NCBI): domain Eukaryota; kingdom Viridiplantae; phylum Streptophyta; class Magnoliopsida; order Asparagales; family Amaryllidaceae; genus Agapanthus; species Agapanthus africanus. The sequence goes on from CM057337.1 coordinate 10,836,558, forward strand.
AAGTGTTCGCGGCTGGAATTTCAATTTCAGAACTGAACATCTGTTTCGCGACACGAATTACACCCAGTTGGGCTCAGAATTTAGCGATGTCACAGTTAAATGAAATTTAGGGTCTTCGATAAAGTATTCAACGCAACAGACGGATCTTCAATCGCATCTGTACGTTGAAAGTTATACACAGTTCAATCTCAAATGTCATTTCAGAAAGTGTTCTGGACAGCTTTACGTTCTGCCTTTTTAAAAATAGTTTAAAATAACAAACGGCGATGAATCGGAATGAAACCACTTGTTTTCTCTCACTAACAGGAATATATTATAACTACTGTAAAGTTCCGTATCATGTGATTTCAGGAAACACGGAGACGCAGGACTTTAGACAGAACACTCAAATCAGAAACACTCTGGACTGCAGTCCAGAGTCGTGTTCCGATCCATTTATCTTCAGGTCTTCAGAACAGAAAACATTAAAATTTTACATAGAATTAAAGTTCGTTGAGTCGGCTTCGATTTAAGCCCTCGAACGCATCTTTCTAATATGTGTATGATTTATGGTGATTTTATTCGTTTTCAGTTACGAGGGAAATTCTAGTTTTAACGACATGTTTGGGGGTATCGATTTTTGTTACTAACAATTGTGTTTTCCAGCAAATTTCACACACGTTATACATCATTCAAAGGGCCAACAGAACGTATAGGTTACCGTCAAATTAGACGATTATTTCTATTGGTAACTAATATCGAGCACTTAGGTTTCGACACGTATAGGAAATCGGAAAGTTTGTAAACTACATGATCTAGGTGGGTAACACTATTATTATAGCATGAAGCAAGTAAATACTTGCCTGGAGAACGCCTCGGGGTCATACGGCAACAGTGTCGTCGCGAACGCGCGATATACGCCACGTATCGGATTCCCGCGTGCCTCGATCTAGATGTGGATCTCGCGTCGGGGTTGTCCGGAGTCGTTTGCACAGCCACTGGACGTTGAGGGATGCTTTATGATCCTCTGCGAGTGTATTGGGGTTGCCGAAGGTTGACGACGTCGCTCCGACAGCGAGTACAGAGCAGCTCACAGTGAGGGAAAAATTGTTTGGAACTGGTTTTGGAGTTTTGGAGAGAGAGAGAGAGAAGAGGGGCAGTGGGGTCGGGTATTGTTGTGTTGATGATGATGCTGAGGAGGTGGAAGGTTGATGGGTGATTCAGATGAGATGGGGGTTCACCGGCGTCGAAGGGGTGAGGTGGTGATTCGGCTCGTCGGTTAAAAATGGGTTTCTGTACAGGGGGTTGCTTGGCAGGGGCTCGGTTGATGAAGGATGGAGTTATAGGGGAGAAGGTTGGCAGAGGGAGAAGGAGGGAGGCTGAGAGAGGGTCGCCGAGGGGTTGTCGAGGTGTTGTCACCGTCGATGGGGCAACGAGTGATCGGAGAAAAAATGGGTTTGTAGGCTTCGAGAGGGGGAGAGATGAGAGGGCTGGAAAAAGTGAGGAGGTGAGCGAGGTGGGAAAGAGATAAGGGAGACGAGGTTGAAAACGTGGGCAACGGCAGGGCGAGGGCGAGGGCGGAGGAGGCGGGTCGCGCGCGAGATTTTGGGAGTTAGCCGTTGGGAATTTGAGAAGAGGAACAGTGAGGAGTTTGGGTGAGGAAATGGGAAAAGGGTTTGGGCTCGTTTAAATTTGAAAACAATTTCCTTTTAAAAAAAAACCCTGTGGGCTGAGTTAATAGATTGGGCCGGGAAAAATAGTAAGGAATTAAAAAGAAAGTGGGCTGAGGAGAAAAGAAAAGGGAATGGGCTGAGGGTAAATTTAATAAGGAATTTTATTAATTAAATGTGTGGGCTGAAAGAATTTTAAGGGAATGGGCCGGGGCTTTTTATGTGTTAATAATAAAATTTTAATGTGTTGGGCTGGGTAAAAGGGAACGGGCTGAGGCTATAAGTAATGTAGTTTGGGTTTTAATTTATTTTAGCCTTGGTATTAATTTGTTCTGAGTCTTGGTTTTAACTTCTAGGTTTAGGATTATGATTTCAAAAGAGCTGGAAAAATAGGGTTTCAATAACCAACTAAAAATTATATGAAGTCAAGAATAAGGTAATCACTAGAATTCAAAAATAGAAAATTTCATTTAGAAAGGAAACGGGGATTTACACTCCGGCTCCCTGAAGCTCAAGAGACTGGTCCCGCTTAAACCTATGTTTACTAGGGTCCTTATTGTAATTTAGTATAACTTGAGGATGTTTTATGTAAAAAATAATTTTGTATAATTTTCAAAATACACCTCAAGTATTTTATTATCGCCTTTAAAGTTTTCATTGATGTATATTTTATCAATATGACATTTCTAGTGAATAAAACCTAATTTCATAATATATGGTATTTATTTGTAATATTGGAATTGTATGATATTTTCTTGTAAATGAGATGTTTTTCTTAAATTTTGGAAATGTGGAATATTATAAATATTAAAAATAGATATTTTGATATTAATTACATATATATTTATTTATTAAAAATATAAGTTTTATTTATAATAGAAATCACATTTTCTATAGAAAATTGTATTTTTAAATCTTTCGAGACCGTATGCTCCTTACGGAGGTCTGCATCTCGCACTACTAAGCCCGAGGATGTGCGATAATCCGCACCATCCTGAACGGGTTCACCGAAATGGGTTGTAGCGGCACATTGCAAAGATTTGTTAAAAATACACATCTTGTAGAAAAAGGTTTTTATAAGTCGGAGGTAGTTATGTGTAAAATCGTATTTTTCCCAAATCTATGTTCCCAAATTTCATCGTTCTATGTTACATATGAGTGTTGTGAGGAGTTAGGTCATTACCTCGTGAGTTTTCTAAAGCTAGCATGATTAAAAGGTATAAACATGTCGATATGAAATATAAAGGTATTTTACTGTAAAAGTGGAATAAAACTTGCTACGATTATCATTTTAATGTCAAACTTGTTATATTGTCTTAGTTAATGAGTATTAAACTATATATATCAAAAGTTGTAGGTTTGTTATTAAAAAAATGTTGTATTTTTGAAAGAAAAGAGAATCGGAAACCGGATAACTCCGCTTCCGACACGTTTTAAGGATTAAGAATTTGAGAATAGCAAGAGAGAGAGAGAAGGGGAACTTATGGGTTATTTGACTAGAAGAGAGAAGGAGGAAGAGGTAGGAGGTGCCGGTGCGTCGTTTCGTCGTCGAAATCTCCTCGGATCGTCGTCGGAAACTCGTCGGAGCTTCGCCCTTTGCTAACTCCACTTGCACACAAAAAGTCTTGGGAATTTTCTTGAGAGTTTGGGTATGGATTTGTAAGTGAGGAGGGGTGAGTTTAGGTGTGGTATTTATAGGAAAAATTATGATTTAGGGTAATGAAAGGGTGTATTAAAATTTTGTATTAAAATGGATTAAATGTGTGTTTTAATTTGCTATGTAAATGTGCAGGGAATTTAAATAATACAGGGGTTATGGGGGGAGTTCAAAGGTGGCAACAGGTAAAGAAAATTGGGGTTTCGGCTGAGTCGGACCGGCGGCGCCAGCCGAGTCGGGCGAGTCACCGGCACGAGTCGGCCGAATCGGGCGAGTCTCCTTGCCACGTGTCCCCGTCGCTTGGTCGTGACTCGTGGACCCGGTTGTTTATTCTGTAACTTACCCTATTACGTGTAGTACACGTGTAGACTCTTGGACTTCTAAAAGATTAAAAGAATTTAAAATAAAAAATAATGTGTGGCTGATGGGATTTGAACTCTGGTGCTTTGGTTCATCAGTGCAAGGTCTTACCAATGAGCTACAAGCTCATTCTTGCTGTTCTAAAACAAAACAAACTTATAACTTGTGCTTAGGCTCAAGTACTCCTTTCTGTATTCTTATAAAAAAAATTTGTACAGAAAGTTTAGGGTTGTTACATTCTACCCTCCTTATAAAAATTTCGTCCTCGAAATTTGTAAAAGGAAAGTGTAACAGATTCAAGAAAAGTTTGGTGATAGAACTATTGGTAGTGTATGAAAAATATTTGGAAGAACGAAAGGATGCGAAAGTTTTGGTAAGATTGTGAAAGAGGTGAGGGAATTTTGGTTTATGACATATGAAATTGGAAGATTCAAGGAATTTGAATTGTAAAGAACGTTTTCAGTTGCTCGTTCGTGTGTTATATTGCTTAGGTTGTTCACGCAGAACCGAACTGCATGCATGGTAGGGTTCCATACAGCTCTGATCTACATGGGCTACCAACAAAACCTGTCACGCCCCGCTTCCCGGTGTACGGCGAAGGGGACGCGACTGGCCCCTAAGTATTTACTCTGAAGTAAACACGCAACGCGTATCTAAGCAATATAAGTAAAACGCACAAGAGACAGAGACAATAGATATAATTGAACAGCAACTTTATTTATTAACATTCTTTTTACGATACATCTGAAAAGTAAATACATGGAATAAAAAGCAATGCCTAAACAGTGGCATACCAGAAATGGAAAGTACTGAAATGAAATGTATAAGTAACTAGAGCTCCGGGTCGAAAGCTATCTGATCCAAGTCCTCGCTACTGGGCTCTGTCTCCAGAAGGTCTGAATCACTTGACGACATTCCAAAGAAGAAGAAAGAGAATGTCGTCAGCGAACAAATCGTTTGGTAAGTCTCAAAGAGGAGGAAGGAGTAGAATAGATAGAGAGCGAGAGAGCATAACTATTATAATGTTGTATTATATTATTAACGCTGTTGTTTGTAGTTTGGTACAGAAGATACCAGTGTATACGAGAGGAGTCTCGTTAGACCAGAGACTACGGTATACGGAGTACAAGGAGCCGTTCAGCCACGGTACAACGGCAATTGAATTCAGGTTAGGTATCTTTATGGTTGATATCTCGTGCCACTTCTAACACCTTCCGTACCAATCTACCCCTTATAAACCCCGCGATGTCTTGACTATATTGATGCATTGTTTGTATTGTATATTGAATATATATGGATGACTTACCGAAACCAGGATATCAGTAATGGAACGGATATAATGGATGATCATGTAGATGGAATATATCCATGGTTCGGTTCAGTCAATGTAGATTGATATAAATAGAAAAGACGGATTCATAGAACCATGTTGTATTGTAGTTTGGATACTTGAACCATATTCAAGTCAGATTGGTTATATTGAGACTCAGTCTGAGTCAGACAATTAGAAAAGAAATTGAATCCTGAATTAGGTTTTGGTGTTATCGGTAAATATTGCACATGGACGGCAGGATTTATGTCTTTTTCAAAGACAATTACCGTGTTGATAACACTGTTTGTTAATTTGTCTACCTTAAATAGACAAGCACCCATATCTCCGACTCTCTGAGGCTCAAGAGACTGGTCCCACTTAAACCTATGTTTACTAGGGTCCTTATTGTAATTTAGTATAACTTGAGAGTGTTTTATGTAAAAAATAATTTTGTATAATTTTCAAAATACGCCTCAAGTATTTTATTATCATCTTTAAAAATTTTATTGATGTATATTTTATCAATGTGACATTTCTAGTGAATAAAACCTAATTTCATAATATATGGTGTTTATTTGTAATATTGGAATTGTATGGTATTTTCTTGTAAATGAGATGTTTTTCTTGAATTTTGGAAATGTGGAATATTATAAATATTAAAAATAGATATTTTGATATTAATTACATATATATTTATTTATTAAAAATATAAGTTTTATTTATAATAGAAATCACATTTTCTAAAGAAAATTATATTTTTAAATCTTTCGATACCGTATACTCCTTGCGGAGGTCTGCATCTCGCACTACTAAGCCCGAGGATGTGCGATAATCCGCACCATCCTGAACGGGTTCCCCGAAATGGGTTGTAGCGGCACATTGCAAAGATTTGTTAAAAATACACATCTTGTAGAAAAAGGTTTTTATAAGTCGGAGGTAGTTATATGTAAAATCGTATTTTTCCCAAATCTATGTTCCCAAATTTCATCGTGCTATGTTACATATGAGTGTTGTGAGGAGTTAGGTAATTACCTCATGAGTTTTCTAAAGCTAGCATGATTAAAAGGTATAAACATGTCGATATGAAATATAAAGGTATTTTACTGTAAAAGTGGAATAAAACTTGCTACGATTATCATTTTAATGTCAAACTTGTTCTATTGTCTTAGTTAATGAGTATTAAACTATTTATATAAAAATTTGTAGGTTTGTTATTAAGAAAATATTGTATTTTTGAAAGAAAAGAGAATCGGAAACCGGATAACTCCGCTTCCGACATGTTTTAAGGATTAAGAATTTGAGAATAGAAAGTGAGAGAGAGAGAGAGAGAGATGGGGGACTTACGGGTTATTTGACTAGAAAGTAGAAGGAGGAAGAGGTAGGAGGTGCCGGTGCATCGTTTCGTCGTCGGAATCTCCTCGGATCGTCGTTGGAAGCTCGTCGGAGCTTCGCCTTTTGCTAACTCCACTTGCACACAAAAAGTCTTGGGAATTTTCTTGAGAATTTGGGCAGGGATTTGTGAGTGAGGAGGGGTGATTTTAGGTGTGGTATTTATAGGAAAAATTAGGGTTTAGGGTAATGAAAGGGTGTATTAAAATTTTGTATTAAAATGGATTAAATGTGTGTTTTAATTTGCTCTATAAATGTGCAGGGAATTTAAATAATACAGGGGTTATGGGGGGAGTTCAAAGGTCGCAACAGGTAAAGAAAATTGGGGTTTCGGCTGAGTCGGACATGCGGCGCCGACCGAGTCGGGCGAGTCGCCGGCCCGAGTCGGCCGAGTCGGGCCGCGTCTCCTTGCCACGTGTCCCCGTCGCTTGGTCTTGACTCATGGACCTGTTTGTTTATTCTGTAACTTACCCTATTACATGTAGTACACGTGTAGACTCTTGGGCTTCTAAAAGATTAAAAGAATTTAAAATAAAAAATAATGTGCGGCTGATGGGATTTGAACTCTGGTGCTTTGGTTCATCAGTGCAAGGTCTTACCAATGAGCTACAGGCTCTTTCTTGCCGTTCTAAAACAAAACAAACTTATAATTTGTGCTCAGGCTTAAGTACTCCTTTCTGTATTTTTGAAAAAAAATTGTACAGAAAGTTTAGGGTTGTTACAATTACACTCCGGTTGACTAAGTTAAAATCAAAGTCAACCCCAAGTAAGCGGGCCCAAGCCCAGATCAAGTGGGCCCATGCACAAGTCGAGCTCCGCGGCCGACCTCCCCCATGCCAAAATGAAAACATGTAATAAATAATTTTGATGTAATATTTTATGCATGAATGGGCATAAAGCCAAATTTTTGTAAAGTTCATGGCCCATGTGCAAAATAAATGAGCTCATGAGGCATGAGATGGGCAAAATGCCATTTTGTAAAGCCCAAAAGGCTATATGTAAGTTTGTAAGCCTATAAAAGGCAACATGATAATGAAATAAAGAACAATTCATTCTCCCCAAAAATTAGGGTCTGTGCCTCTTTCTCCTTCCTCAAGGTTCTAAAACCTTTTTCTTCTTTTTGAATTGAATCAAAAGTTTAACTCTTCCTTTTCCAAAAATAAACAGTTTTTCACCATAAAACCCTTGAAGGGGAGCTCAGATCTGCCATCAAATCCCTAAAAGGGGAGATTTTAAGTCTCACCTCCCCTTTTCCCCCAAGATCCAGCCAACGGAAAGGAAGAAGAATGATACCCATCTCCAAAAATCTCATTCCAGGAGGATCCGAGGCTCAAAATAAGATCCAAAAATTTCTAGAAGTTTAACTCCATTCAAGATCTGTTGGAGTTTAACTCCATAAATCAACCCCCTTTTTAGGAGTTTAACTCCAAATCTATACATAATCCCTGTTAGGAGTTCAAATCCAAAGCCCCTTGGGAGTTCAACTCCTAACCTAGGGGCTAAGCCCCCTTGGGAGTTCAACTCCTAACCCAGGAACTAAGCCTCTTTTCCCGCTGGTGTTTCCAGCGGTCGCGTGCCGCGCACATGACCCGCGGGCGTCCAGCGGTCGCATACAGGGCACGTGACCCGCGGGCGCTAAGCGCCCACATGCGCCTCACGCGACCCACGGGCGCTCAGCGCCCTGTGGCCGCATGCAGCTCACGTGACGCGATGGCGCTCAGTGATCGCGTGCTGCGCACGTGACCCGCTGGCGCCCACGCGCCTGGCCCGTGTCTTTACGACGCTCCTCACCCCTCATTTTTTGTTCACTCCACACCAAAAACACGTCCCCCATAAAACTCTGCGGGCCCCCCGATATATCCAAAACCCTTGCAAAATATACGTACACTGCCCATCGAGTTCGCATGACCAGCTTGACCCGTCAATCGGTGGTTCTCTCGCTCCAAAGGCGAGAGATAATTAACGACAGCTTAGTCCGCGGCTGCCGGAGATTCGGATCCCCACAATCAATAAACCCCCGCCTACCCTAGGCAGGGGAAATTGTAGTACGCATAACAAGCGCGCGCGTATTCCCATCTTAATGGGGTGATGAAAAACACCCTACATGCGTCGATAACATGCTTGTAAGTCCACCCAGTCAGCCGGGCATACTACGGACTTTGGTGAAACCTTTGGGGTCATGCAAAAGTACAAAATGAAGCTGAATCCAGCCATATGTGCCTTCGGCGTCACGGGCGAAAAGTTCCTCGGGTTCATGATCACCCACTGAGGAATCAAAGCAAACCCGGAAAAGATCAAAGCCATCATTGACGTGACGAAGCCCAAGAACAATGTGGAAATCATGTGACTCACATGCAGAGTGGTTTCTCCGAGTCGTTTCATGTTCAGATCTCGGGAGAAGTGCCTACCTTTCTTCAAACTCTTGAGGAAGATCTCAGGGTTCGAGTGGTCTGAGGAGTGCCAAATCGCCTTTGAGCAGCTCAAGGCGCATCTATCTATAGAGTGTTTTTCGTCACTCTATTGAGATAGGAATACACGACGCTTGTCAGGTGTATTACATATTCTCCCTGTCTGAGGTAGGCCGGGGTTTATTGATTGTGGGGATTTGAATCTCCGGCAGCCACGGACTAAGCTGCCGTTAATTACCCCATCGCTTTTGGGGCGAAAGAACCTCCGATTGACGGGTCAAACTGGTCATATGAACTCAATGTGCAGTGTACGTGTGTTGTGTTTTGAAAGTGTTTTGGACGTATCAAGGGCCTCGCAGAGTTTACGGTGGTCCCGTGACCCGGATAGCGGGCTGGGAGTCAAGAGAGCTAGTAGCCCCCTTACGGGATGCAGGACAACGCCCCATTAGAATTTTTTTCTAACGGGATGTATTTTGAGAGTGGAGCATCCTAAGGACGCGTGAGGCAACATATGGCCATTGGGCACAAAAGGGCCGCGTGCGCGGTGCACGACCGCTGGAAACACTAGTGGAAGAAGGGGTTAAGCTCTTGGGTTTGAAGTTGAACTCCTGAATAGGGATTGAGTGTGGATTTGGAGTTAAACTTCCAAAAGACTTGGATTTGGAGTTGAACTCTTTTGAGGATTTGGATCTTACAGTTGAACTCCTCAAAGATCTTCGGAGATGATAAAAAAGGACTCCTTTATTCTTTTTTGAGCCTTGGATCCTCCCAAAGTGGGATTTTTGGAGGTGGGTCTTTCTTCCTCCTCCTCTCTTTTGCTGGATCTTGGAGAAAAAGAGACGTGGGATTAAAAATCTCCCTTTTAAAGATTTGATGGGAGATCCGAACTCCCCTTCGAGGGTTTTATGGTGAAATTTTATTTGGTTTTGAGAAAAAGGGAGTTGAGCTCTTGATTTAATTGGAAATGAAAAGAAAAAGGGATAACTTGAGATAGAGGAAATGGAGGCATAAATCATAGAAATTTTATTGGGTATGAATTATTATGCTTCATTTTATTATCATGTTACCTTATATAGGCTTACAAGTTTACACATAACTCCTTGGGCTTTACAAAATGGTATTTTGCCCATCTCATGCCTCATGTGCTTATTTCTTTTTGCACATAAACCATAGGCTTTATAAAATTTGGCTTTTTGCCCATTTATTTTACATTTATGCATGAAAATTAAATCAAACTTATTTATTACATAATTTTCTTCTTGGCATGGGGGAGGCCGGCCTCTTCATGTTCGGGCTCGATTTGGACATGGGCCCAATTGACCCGAGCTTGGGTCCGCTTGCTTGGACTTGGGCTCGGGCTTTCGGCCCACTTGACTTATATTCGGGCCCACTTTTCGGGTCTTGACGTTGAATTATTAATCTATTGACCTCGACCTTGGGGTGTAATTTTTGACCCTAACAAAGTGCTATCATCAATGAATGCACACTGCATACATGGGTCGTGTGCGTGAAATTGATGGATCTTCTTCCGTAGGGAGTTTGACTTCGAGGTGGAACATCATTCCGGGGGCGGAGCATAATTCCGGGGGCGGAGCATAATTCCGGGAGTATAATTCCGGGGGTCGGAGCATTATTTCGAGAAGCGGAGCATGATTCCAGGAGCATACTTCCTGGATCGGAGCATCATCCCGGAGAGCGGAGCATCATTCCGGAGAGCGGATATATTCTGAAACGAAACATAGTTTCGACGCAGGGTTCCCGGACGAAGCATAATTTCGACGCATGACAGGTGTATCCTGAGAAGAAATATAATTCCGACGTTGAGTTCCAGGACATAGCATAATTCCGACATGATACATGTGTATCCTAAGACGAAGTATAATTCCGATGCAGGGTTCCGGGACGAAGCATAATTTCGACACGGTACAGGTGTATCCTAAGACGAAGCATAATTCCGACGCAGGGTTTCAGGACGAAACATAATTCCGATATGGGACAGGTGTATTCTGAGACGAAGTATAATTTCGAAGTAGGGTTTCGAGACAAAGCATAATTTCGACACGGGATAGGTATATCCTGAGACGAAGCGTAATTTCGGTGCAGGGCAAACATTCTGAACGAAATATAGTTCCGATACAAAGGTTGATTCCAAGGCGAAGTATAATTCCGACAGGGAAGACAAATACTCCGAGGCAAAGCATGATTCCGACACTGGGCATATATTCTGAGACGAAGCATGGTTCCAACGCAGAGATGGACATTCTAAACGAAGTATAGTTTCGATGCAGAGGTTGATTCCAAGGCGAAACATAATTCTGACAGGGAAGGCAGATACTCCGAGGCGAAGCATGATTTCGACACGGGGCATATATTCTGAGACAAAACAAGGTTCCGACACAGAGATGGACATTATAAATGAAGCATAGTTTCGATGCAGAGGTTGATTCTAAGGCGAAACATAATTCCGACAGGGAAGGCAGATACTCCGAGGCGAAGCATGATTCCGACACGGGGCATATATTCTGATACGAAGCATGGTTCCAAAACAGAGATTGTTGGTTGACTTGTTTCCGTTGCGGAGCTTGATTCCGACGGGAAGGTCGTTGGTTGACTTGTCGATTTGATTTGATTTGAGAGTTTCGTATCCATCCAGCGGGGTTTTTAAGCCTGAGACTTGGAATTTGGGTTTTTGTTTGGCGTCAGCATCGCTACACTGGAATATGATACCAGGAGAGAATCATCATTTGCCATGGAGAACATGGGATTTGGGTTTTGGTTTTAGTTCGACATCATCATCGCCACACCGGAATATGGTACCAGGAGCGAATTATCATTTGCCATGAGAGAATTTGAGGATTTTGGTTTTAGTTCGGCATCAATATCGCTACATTGGAATATGGTACCAGGAGTGAATCATCATTTGCCATGAGAGAAATGGCTTTAGTTCGGCATCGGCATCGCTACATTGGAATATGGTACCAGGAGCGAATCATCATTTGCCGTGAGGACATTTCTTCCGTCCCCAGTTTAACGACTTAGGGGTCATCTGTTCGCAGTTTAACGACTTAGAAGTTATCTGTTCCCAGTTTACGCCTCAGGGGTCTATTGGATCGATAGTTTGGAATTTTGGGGTTAGGGTCGGCATCAGCATTGCTAACACTGGAGCACAAGAGCAATTCCTCATTTGCCTTTGCCTGTTGGGGAGCGATGGCTTATGAGAAAGGTTTAGGTCCTTATCACTTAAGGCTTTTTCAATTTTAAGAGCCGTAAAGGTCCTATAAAAGCATTTTCTTCCTACGAGTCGAAAGGATCTCTTAGGTGTATTTTCTCCTTAAAAGTCAGGAGGACCCCCAAATGTGTTTTTTCCTTGTGAGTTGTAAAGATCCCACGAAGGTGTTTTCTTACGAGTCGAGAGGATCTTGTAAGTTTTGTTCTCCTCATGTATCGTGAGGACACATGAGTGGGTCTTCCCAAATGGAGCATAATTCCAAAGGCGGAGACTAGCCACAAGGCTGGTGATTGTGGTGGGGCATGAATGTGATTTAACTTGTTTATGCCCTTGGATTGTATATGGTAGTCAATTTGGGGACTGGCTGTAGGGCTGGGAGAATTTGGAATTTTGTTGGTGTCTGCATCGCTAATACTGGAATGGTATCAGGAGTGACTCATCATTCACCGCTGGGATAGTCGAGGATTTGAAATTTTGCTGGTGTTTGCATCGCTAACACTGAAGTATGGTTTCAGGAGCGACCCATCATTCTTCTTTGGAGGGGTTTGAGATATTTATTTATATACACATTTTTTTACCGCGATTGCTCCATCATTTCAATTTTTCTTATCGCGAAGGTTGCGATTGCCGTATCATTTCGGCTATTTATTCGCGGTTGCCCCATCATTTCAGCCTTATTTTCATTCTTTTACTCACTGATTTTTATTGCGAGTTGCCCCATCATTTTGGCTTTATCTTCATTTTCATTTTTTACTCACTGATTTTTATTGAGAGTTGCTCTATTATTTCGGCTTTTATTTATTTATTTATTTACACAAAAAAAATTACACTCCCAGTTTAACGACTTAAGGATCAATTGTTCCCAATTTAACGACGTAGTGGTCAAAGTTGGGCGCTTATTAAAGCATTTTGCGATTTTTGGCGAAGCTGGATTGACGACCGTAAATACTATTCCATGCCACCAGTAGTGTTGCCGTAGATCTTTGTATATTTTCGTACCACCAGGGTGTACAGAATAAGGACCTGTGAGCTTTTTTCATCAACTCTTCTCGAACTGGGCTGTTTGGTACACATAATCGACTTCCATATCGCAAGGATCCATCTTCGTGGATGATGAAGTCAGTTCGAAGTCCACTTTCTACCTATTCTCGGATCTTTTGCAGCTTGACATCATTTGCTTGAGCTGCCTTGATCTGATTGACTGTTAGTTATATGTATGCCCTAGAGGCCATTACTGTACATGGGATGTATATTGTAGTGGATGCTTGGACATATATAGGGAGGACTTTCTTGCTCGATATGATAGTATGCTATCCGGTTGCTCTTTGTCTTAACATGTTGACTTGTATACGTGATGCTGTCTTGCTCTCACATGTTGATAAAGCCCTTAGGATGTGTACTTAACTGCCATGACTATGATGGAGATCATACTAGTGGGGCCAAGGGTAGTCCACAAGTACACCCTATAATTATTCCTAGTCGAGGGTGTATCGAGACAGGGTATCGATATTCCAGAGTGGACTAGTGTATACGCATCTTGACCCATATGATGGGCGATGGATGATCCCACATCCATTGATGTTTGACATCAAAGATGGTATACGGGTGCTCAGTGGAGACTGGGTACACTGGACGGAGTCGCCGAGAACTCCTAGATGGTATTATACCTATCGTCAGATAGCAATTCTCTGGTGACACTGGTACAGGTTAGTCTGTCGACCCGAGATCGTCATAGAGTCTTGTGTGATTCCCACTGTGCTTTGATTTCCACCATACCACGGTCATGAGATCGTGTAAAAAGGTGGTTTTTGGGTATAGTCCCGAGTCACATGGAGGCAATGAGCGATAGGAGGGGATTCGTCTCTCCCGGTATTGGGAGTTAATGTTGCGCTATGCTCGATTGGCCATAACATGAAATCCCTGGCCAGGGTTGCTGAGATTTAGTGGTAAGTGTTACCAGTAGTTTCTCGAACCGTTATGGACCTTGCATTGGCATGACTTATCAGGCTATTGGGATCTGACGTTATACCACCCCCAGGAGAAAATATTGTGAGAAAAAGAAAACTAAAGAGAGCTCATTTCTTACTTCATCATCCTCTACTATTAGCCATTTAGGGTGTTTGCTTCACTAATTCATATATTAGTGAAGAGGTAGCATGAGCTTAAGTCTTCTCGACGTAAATCATCTTCGGCCTCGAAGACTTCGTGCAAGCTTGTTAATTTCTCCAAGGGAACCCATACTAGAGTTCGGGAGATCACTACTCGCAGCGAAGGGACTACTACACGGAGCTTTAGAAGTGAAGGACCGGTCTACAAAGATTGTATTCCTCATTCACTTATATGTTAAGATGTTAACATTTCTAGTTTGTTTAAATCTCTAGTTAAAGATTCTAGGTTAGGGCTCTTTAGAACGGCAAAAAATTTGAAAACGGCATGGACGGTGCCTCCCGAAACCTCGCTGCCGCGCTAAGTAACCCTACATTGACAAGAGTGGACTGGACTTATAGGTTCATCAAATCTGAAGCATTACCTGGCATAACTACTTCAATCGCCAATCCGTGCAATTCCTGCTGTAGCTTCCACTGTGCGGTGAGATTCATTGCTAATGGTCGACGACTAAGTGCATCAGGAACTACGTTCACCTTTTCAGGATGATACTGTAGGTTGATATCGAAATCCGCCATGAGTTATAGCCATCTTCTCTGCCGCATGTTTAACTCCTTCTGAGTAAATACATACTTCAGACTCTTGTGGTCGGTGTATATATCCACTCGTTCTCCCAGAAGATAATGGCGCCAAATCTAAAGTGCGAAGATAACGGCTGCCAACTCCAGATCATGTGTTGGATAGTTGCGCTTATGAACTTTTAGCTGTCTTGATGCAAAAGTTACAACATTTCCATACTGGTGTAGAACACATCCTAATCCATTACCGGACACATCACAATGTATGACGAATCCTCCAGATTGATCCGGTATTACAAGAATAAGAGCAGAAGTTAATCTTGATTTGAGTTCTACAAAAACTTTTTCACATGCTTCTGACCACACGAATGCTTCGTCTTTACGTGTGAGCTTGGTCAGGGGTGCTTCAATCTTCGAAAATCCTTCGATGAATCGTCGGTAGTATCCTGCTAATCTCAAAAAACTTCGTATACCCTTCACCGTCTTTGGTGTCGGCCATTCACTATCAGCTGACACCTTAACTGGATCTACTGAGATTTCTTCGCCTGAAATGATATGTCCGAGAAATCTGACTTGATCTAGCCAAAATTCACACTTGTTGTACTTGGCGTAGAGTTGATGTTGTTGCAATGTCTCCAGGAAAATCCGTAAGTGCTCGGCGTGTTCTTTCCGATTCTTTGAATACACCAGGATGCCGTCGATGAAGATGACAACGAACCTGTCTAAAAACTCTCGGAAAACTTAGTTCATCAGATTCATAAAGATAGCAGGTGCATTGGTCACTCCAAATGGCATTACGAGATATTCATAATGACCATAGCGAGTCCTAAACGCCGTCTTCGGAATGTTGGACTCTTTGACCTTCACCTGATGATAACCCGAACGAAGATCTAGCTTTGAAAATACACAAGACCCACTTAGCTGATCGAACAGATCATCGATGCGTGGTAGTGGATACTTGTTCTTGATCGTCACTTCGTTCAGAGCTCGATAATCTACACACATCCTGTATGAACATTCTTTCTTCTTCACTAGTAGCACCGGAGATCCCCAACTTCAAGTACTGGGACAAATCCAACCTTTTTTCAGGAGTTCGTCTAACTGAATGTGGATCTCCTTCAATCCTTCTGGACTTAGCTGGTACGGAGGTTTTATTACAGGTTGCGCACCAGGTAGTAAATCAATGCTGAATTCAAGAGCTCGATCGGGAGGCAAACCTGATATGTCTTCAGGGAGCACATTCTCGAACTCTCGAACTATCTCTGGCTTCGATTCATCCGCGTGCAATACTGTAACCACTGCCTTCTTTGGTTTTTCCTTGTAAACGCTAGGTTCCAAGGTACGGTCTCCACTCTTGAAATAGAACACTAAATGATCTGGTATTTCAAACACTACCCTCTTTTAGCGACAGTCGATGGTAGCGAAGAAAGTTCCCAGCCAGTCCATTCCCAAGACTACGTCGAAGTTCGGTATGTCCAGCACCTTGAAGTCCGCATAAAATTCTCTACTGCAAACGACCACTGGACATAAATCGTATCCCAAAGTTGCTTTTAGAACGCCGTTCCTTGAACTGAAATTCCAGCTGGATACGAGTGGTTGAACTGGAATCGCATGAGTTCGGACGAACCATTGCGAAATAAAGTAATATGATGCTCTAGATTCGAAGAGTGCTAGAGAAGGTAGGGAGGCTACTAAGATTGTACCTAAGTTGTGTGGGATAGGTTTAGGTATAGGAAAAGTATAGTGATATACAAGGATTGAAAAGGTTTGAAAGGATTGGGATTTACAAGTGATGACTTGGCCTATGGCTTCGGCCTCCTCGACCGTCATTGTGAAAGCCTGACGTCGTAGTACATTGCTCCTTGCCGGAGGCACATTCCTCTGTCCTTGGGGCACGTTTCTCTGCCCTTGTGGCATGTTTCTCTATGCCTGATGGAACTGACGTTGAGGCCGTGCAGGAAGTCCACGCGGAGCTGGTGCAGGGAGAGCTAAACGAGGTGCAGGAGCCTGAATGGTTGGCCGCTGCGGAAATGTGATCGTGGGTCTGGGTACTGGAGCTGGGTTGAAACGATAAGGACATGCTCCAATAGAGTGAGCAGATATGCCACAAACCAAATTTAGGCCATTTGCACGCCTGCAGTCTTTCACCAGGTATCCCGTCCTCTTGCAATAGAAGCAAAAGTCTGGACTGGACCGGTTAAATGATCCTCCCGATCTCATGGGTGCAAAGTTCGGCCTAGAAGAGGCTCCTCCTGATATCTGTGTGGTAGGGCATTTCACACCGGCAGTCTGCGGTCTGCCCTTCTTCTTCACAATTGCCTCATAGCATCGGGCAGCCTTCAAAGCAAGCTCATGGGTTAGGAAATCCCCTGTATCGAGTGCAGCTTGGATTTTCGGGTCCAACCCTTGCTGAAATCGTCGTGCCCGGATCTCAGCAGTAGGAATAAGGTGTGCAGCGACCTGCTAAGCATGGTAAACTCAGCATCGTATTCATCCACAGACTTGACCCACATCGAGCCTTATTATAGATGGATGAACTGCTGCTCCATATCAAAACGGGCAGTCTCAGGAAAGTATTTCGCATCGAACGGATCATGAAATGTCTTCCACTCAATAGGTTAGGTGAGACGGCTTTCCTCAGCCTTCCACCAGATTCTGGCGTTGTCGGTGAGTTGCTCACCCATGCAATATCTGGCACTTGTGCTGCTATCAGATCATCTTCGATAGATTGAGCCCATTCTTCTGCCTCCAGTGGGCTCTCTTTCCCCGAGAAATGTTTCGGGTACAGTACCCGGAATTGCTTGACTCTGGGTGCCTCAGCTTCAGGGCGATGCATAAGGATAGCAGTCTGTTGCTGCTGACCCTCCAAAAGACTCTTAATCGCCTCAAGCAGTACCGTTTGCTCATTGATAGGAGCTACAACGGTAGGTGGTGGTGGTAGAGTAGGCGGTGGAGTGTTGCTATTGACATTCGTGCTGGTGTTGTTGGGAGAGTCCATGACCTTGATAGAAAAGGAATGGTTAGGATAGATTGAAGAAATTTGAAGTGTAAGGAATGTATAGTTATCGATTCTTATAATTCTTGTGATATATTGCTTAAGATTTCATGCAGAACTGACCTACATGGGCCACCAACAAAACCTGTCACGCCCCGCTTTCCAGTAGACAGAAACGGTGACGTGGCAGGCCGCAATGTATTTACTACGAAATAAATACGTTAAGCGTAATTAAGCAATATATAAAAATGTACAAGAATGACAAGTGATATAAAATAACAGCAACTTTATTTACATTCATCTTTACATACAAACGTTTGAATAGAAAAGATACAATGATAATAAGCAGTGCCTAAACAATGGCATACAAAATGAAAGTAAGTACAATGAACTAGAAGTCTGGCTGTGCCGCAAGATGATCCAAGTCCTCCTGGCTAGACTCGATCTCCCGAGAGTCCGGTCCTCCTGACGAACATTCCAAATAAATAAATAGAAAGGAATGTCGTTAGCCAACCAGCACTCGGTAAGTCCCAAAAGAAAAAAGAGAATATACAAATAATATGAAATGAATAGGTAGTTGAGTATAATTGATATCCGGTATATGATAGTTATTCTAACGTGATTGTTTGTAGCTTGATAAAGAAGGTATTCGTGTATACGAGAGGAATCCATCTTACCCCGTGGACTATGATAACATGTAGTATAAGGCCCCGTCATAACCCACGGGATAATGACACGAGAATTCATATAGGTGTCTTTTAAGTGACCTCTAGTGCCACGATATGCGTTCCGTACCAATCTACCACTTTTATCCCCGCGTATTGTATTGTATAGATCTTGTTTACAAGTCTTGCCGAAACCATGGATACAAAATATTCAAGTAGTCATGTTCAGGATGTAGTCAAGTATTCAAGTAGTCAAGTTATAACCATGGTTCGGTCAAGTCAAGTCAAGTATACATGTTTGATATTGATGTTTGATTTCAAGTATTCATGTTCATGATCAAGTATTCATGTTTGATTTTAGGTTCAGGTTTGAATTAGACTCAGATTTGAGTTTGGAATCAGATTTGAGTTAGACTCAGACTGAGTCAGACACTTGTAAACTGATTTAGCTCTTGAATTAAGTTCGGGAGTCATCGGTAACTGCTGCATATGGACGGTAGGATTTGTGTCTTTTTCCAAGACAATTACCATTGATAACTCTGTTAAGTTGTCTACCTTAAATAGGCAAACACTCACTTTCTCCGGCTCCCTGAGGCTCAAGAAAATTGATCCCGCTTAAACCTATATTTACTAAAGTTCTTAAATATCGTTTTTATATAACTCGAGGGGATTTTATAAAAAATATTTTTTTAATATAGTTAAAAAGCAAACCTCGAGGGTGTTTAGTATTATTTAGGGCTGTCATGAGCATGGATTTTAAGTATTGGGGTATTTTAGTGATAATTACTTAGTTTGGAAAGTTCATGGTATTTTATTGTAAAACTTGCCTTTTTAGTATCTTGATGGTATTTTACTGTCAGTTGTTAAACTTTTCATTTATTTTTTTTTGAAAAATATAGATTTATTATATTTTGAAAATATGGATATATAATTTTATATAATTTTAATTTTAAAAAATAATTTTATTTTATTTAGAAAGTTCGTATTTCTAAAAAAACGTATTTAAATACTTTAGAGATCGAATGCTCCGTGAAAAGGTCTGCATCTCGTTCTACTAGCACGAGGATGTGCGCTAATCTGCACCATTCGTTAGTGGGTCCCCTAAAGCGATATCTGGTATGCTTGCGTACCAGTCGAAAGCGATATCGGTTAGGTTATTAACGAACTGGCGGTGGAGAAGCGCATCATTGCCTTCAGTATTCCCACATAAGGGTTTAAAGTGGGCGATGTGCTAATTCGCATTTCGTGTCCTATCGAATCTTCCGAATTTAGGGATGACATAGCCATTAGGAAACTCTACTAGATCATACCGAGCAGGATATGGTCTCCCGCTATTGCTGACATCTTTTTGCGTTTCGGTTTCGGCTACCAATGTTTTGACTTTGTTGGCGATCAAATCCATGATTTGATCTTGAGTTAGCAGGTTGTTGTCATTGGTAGTCAAGACATTTCCCAAGATAGGATGCAGCCGACTTTCGTGCGGTTTGTCCCTACTTGGACCTAAAGGGGCAGGCATTGGCTGCTTCGAGTTGTTGTCACACAGCTCATGAGTAGAGACTTGCGCTTGATTAGAGGGTGCCTAGGCAACCTGTGCCGTGAGCTCCATCACGACATTCGTCAAATCGTCAATTTGGAAGTAAAGTTTGGTCATCTTCTTGTCTTTACTTCTGAGATATTTTCGGAGCTCTTGAAGGAGCTCCTGTTCTGCGGTCGTAGGACGGAAAGCCGGCTCTTCTTCGCTTTCCGAGATTGATTCCACATGGACAAAGGGGTCTTTCTACTTATCGGCTTCATTAAGGGGGTTTTCATAATCCTGCGGAGGAGGCTGATCTTGGGAAGTGGCGGACACATTCAAGCCAGATTGGGCTTGAGATGTGGTGACCTTGTCCTTGCTCTTGCTGTACGTGCCGGCCAAAGAGACAATGTGGATCACATATCCAGCCATCTCTTTATCTTTGGCGACTGATTTCTCGGACCGTCGTCGTGGCCCTTCCTCTTCAGGAAAGGACAAGTGACAAAAGATGGTTGCCTGGAAGGGTCCTCAGGTGGCGCTGGCACTCCTTTTCTGGCTTTGCCTCGCTGCTTTCGTGCTGTACGAAGTGCTTGGTAGACTTCTGAAGAGAGCGTGTCACGTCTTTTGTGCTGGAGTGTGGACGCATCTCTCCGTAGCACATTTTGAATTGCGACCTTCTTCATCTTGGCAGACATCGCATTCTTTTGGACCTACTTTAAGGGTTCGAAAAAATTGCGTGTTTTCACGGCTGACACAGCTGTGGTCGTGGAGCAGTCCGGGCTTTGGAACTTCATAAAATTTAGCTTGGCTAAAGCCCTAACCCTTTTGTTGGCTCTATATCTGAGCCGCTTATTTCCCCAATATTTAAGCATATTAAAAGAGCAATGCTCTGTTGAAATTTGTTGAGGCAGCACCTTACGTGCTTCTCACGAGGGCGCTAGCGCTAATGTGCAAAGTACAGAAACGCTTTATGAATAAAAATTAAATTCTTAAGCGGCGCCCACATGCACAACACGTGAACGTCAGCGCCCAAGTCAAGATTAATAGAATTAAATTCTACATAAGAATTTGGGATACTCTCTATTAAACAGAGCCGTTGGATCAAAAATCCAATGGAGATGATAATTATCAAAGTATATAATATCTCCCAAATCTTTCTAAATAAGAAAAATACTCTCGGTTGGATCAACGATCCAATAATAGAATAAAATTCTATTTTGAGAATATATTCTCTCAATTTTTCTGAACAAAAAGAAACTGATTTCTGTAAAACAGAGAACCTTTGGATTAAAAGTCCAATGGTGATTAAAAATCACCATTTTATAGAATAAATTCTTTATATGGGAAAATATTTCCCCAATCTTGTTAAAAACAAGAGAACATATTCTGTAAAACAGAAACCCTTGGATCAAAGATCCAACGGTGAGTAAAATCCCCCAATTCAATTTTGATACCAATTAAATCAATTGGAATCTCTCGATGAGAGATTTTCTCAAAATTAATTAACAAACTTTCCTTCACTGTATAAAGAACCCGAGACTTTAAGTCTCACACAACACGAGAGACCATAGACACAAAGAGGAGGAACCCCCATAAGCTTATGAAAAAGACAGAAAGCTTCCAAAAACAACAGAGAATTCAATTCTCAAAGAGGAAGACTTCCCTCTCAAAAGAAACCTAGGTAAAGAAATACAGAGATCAAAATATCACTTTTTACCTATTTTAAGGGTTTAACCCTTTCTCAAAGAAATTAGTTCTTTCTCTGGATCAGAAATCCACAAGACAAGTCTCTCACAAGTTGAGAATTTAATTCTCATTGGGAAGATCTTGTTCTTGAGAATCAAAGATTCAGAAAAGAATTAAGTCCAAAAGAAAAAACAAAAGGAAAAAAAGAATCTATAAAAGAACTTGGTTCTTAAAGAAAAACCTGATCGCAAATCTTCAAAAACGAAGATTTTGGTGATCATTAATGGTCAAAATGCTATTAACAAAGATTTAATCTCTAAAAAAGGAAAAAACCAGCGCCTCACGTGCTTCCTACGTGGGCACCCTTTTAATAGCGTCTAGAGCCTCACATGAAAAACACGCGGGCGTCCAAAACAGAAGGTCGACGCCTCACATGAAACATACGTGGGCACCGAGTAAAAGTGCTTAGCACTCCATATACAGCCAAAAACGGCTGAGTGTTTAGCACCGATTGGGCAGCGCCCAGCGCCGCATGTGCACCTTACGTGGCTGCCATAAAAAGTGCTTAGCACTTCACATTTAGTCAAAACGACCAAAGTGTTCAACGCTTATTGGGTAGCGCCCTTGACTGAATGCTTCACATGATATACATGTGAGCGTCAGAGCTCAAAAGAGTGCTTAGCACTCTTACATAAAAAGAAAAGCCCATGACTAAATGCTTCACATGATATACATGTGAGCGTCAGAGCTCAAAAGAGTGCTTAGCACTCTTACATAAAAAGAAAAAGGCTGAACAAACAGACCCAAATAAGTACTTAGCACTTTTGAATAAAGAAAAAGAAAAGACTAAGCAGACTAAGCCTAAATTGGCTAGGTCTCTGAAGTTTTCTTGCAGCTGAGCCCAAATGCTCTTTTGCTGAATCTTAAGTAAAAACGATCCTAAAATGTTGTTAAGTTGATCTTAGTCTCAAATAAGACTAACATATCCTTAGCAAAAACAAACTGAGCCCAAATGCTCACTTATATTTAAATTGATCTTAATCTCAAACTAGATTAACGGTCTTTAAATAAAATAGACCCAAATCTAAAATATACGGATTTGGACTAATCTGCGCCCTACGGGCGACGACATAAACTAGTTTCCGTATATAATCCACGAGCAATCAAAACAAACAAAACATACACACGACTCGAAGTGAACTGCCGGAGTAGGAGAAAGTGGTTATCGTGATGCGGTAGCGTAATTAACTGCAGAGGCTTACACCTGTAGGGAAGAGCGTACCCATAATCAAAAACCCCTCATAAAATGAGGGGGAATCTAATGAAGTCTGCTACAACGGCCGCATCTATCCAAACATCCGATATATGGTGCCATAAATCAACTTGGTCTCTTCGGAGAGGTGGATGGATAAATCCAAATAGCTTCTGCCCCCAAATTCAGGCAAGAAGATCCATCCCGGTTCGTCTCTATTTTCGGCGGTGAACACCGCTTTCGCCTCAGCTTTTCTGTCTTGAGTGCATGGCAGGCTTCTGCTCTTCGGGAAGCCGCGGTAGGTCGGCTGGTAGAGAGCCTTGAAAAGACATCCGGTCGCACACTCGTCGAAGGCACTGCCTGAGCTTGCCCGCGACGTCTGGTGACTTATTTTGTTTCGACGGCTTTGCCCCTAGCTGGGCCAAGGAAAGCCGTTCAAACACCGACTTGCGTTTGGGTTATGGCGCCCTCGAGATTACAACATTTGGCCTCCTGCCTTTCGAGGTCGGTTTGGCCACTTGGTTTGTCGGGGTCTCCACCAGATGAGCGCTTCTGGTGGGGTAGATGATGACGGAACCGAATTGGCGTGGAGTCTCCTCCCACTGCCTCATAAGACTCGTCGGGAGGATCACGTGTGCATTTTTCTTGACCACGTAGATCACCGGAGTCGCGTCAGAAACGAAACTCGTCTTGGGAGACATGGTTGCTGAGTTCGAGATTGCAATTGAAAACTGTTAATCTGCAAAAAGAAGCATGATTTCAGTACATGCAATCGATGTTATGTTGATTGGCTTCACATGAATGTTTAATCCGAAATATGATAGGAGAGAAAAGGTCCCACTGGGCGTACCAGAATCTGCAGAGTGTTTTTTGTCACTCTATTGAGATAGAAATACGCGTTGCTTGTCAGGCGTATTACAGATTCCCCCTACCTAATGTAGGCTGAGGTTTATTGATTGTGGGGATCCGAATCTCCTGCAACCGCGGACTAAGCTGGCGTTAATTACCCCTTATCTTTGGGACGAAGGAACCTTCGATTGACGGGTCAAACTGGTCATGTGAACTCAATATGCAGTGTGCATGTGTTGTGTTTTGAAGGTGTTTCGGACGTATCCGTGGTCTCACAGAGTTTACGGGGGTCCCGCTACCCGGATAGCGGGCTGGGGGTCAAAAGGGTTAGCAGCCCCTTTGCGTGGTGCGGGGCTGCGCTCCGTTAGAAATTTTTTTCTAACGAGAGATTTTTTTGAGTATGGAGCATCCTAAGGATGCGTAAGGCAACACGTGACCGTTGGGCCTCAGCGGGCCACGTGCGTGGCGCGTGGGTGCTGGGTGCCAGCGGGCCGCATGCCAGACGCGTGGTCGTTGGATGTCAGCGGGTCTTTTGCATGGCACGCGACAGTTGGAAACACCTGTGGAAGAACGAGCTAAGCCCTTGGGCTTGGAGTTGAACCCCTGAACAGGGATTGGGTATGGATTTGGAGTTAAACTCCCAAAAATCTTGGATTTGGAGTTAAACTCTTTTGAGGATTTGGATCTTGGAGTTGAACTCCTCAAAGATCTTCGGAGATGATCAAAAGGGACCCATTTCTTCTTCTTTCCTCCCAAAGTGGGATTTTTGGAGGTGGGTCTTCTTCCTCCTCCCCTCTTTTGCTGGATCTTGGAGAAAAAGGGATGTGAGATTAAAAATCTCCCTTTTAGGGATTTGATGGGAGATCTGAACTCCCATTCAAGGGTTTTATGGTGAAACTTTATTTGGTTTTGAGAAAAAGAGAGCTAAACTCTTGATTTAATTAGAAATGAAAAGAATGAGGGAGAACTTGAGAGAGAGAGGAGATGGAGGAACAAACCCTAGAAATTTTATTTGGAATGAATTATTATGCTTCATTTCATTATCATGTTGCCTTATATAGGCTTACAAGTTTACACATAGCCCTTTGGGCTTTACAAAATGGCATTTTGCCCATCTTATGCCTCATATGTTTATTTCTTTTTACACATAAGCCATGTGCTTTACGAAAATTTGGCTTTTTGCCCATTTATTTTACATTTATGCATGAAAATTACATCAAACTTATTTATTACATAATTTTCTTCCTGGCATGGTGGAGGCCGACCTCTTCATGTTCAAGCTCGATTTGAGCATAGGCCCACTTGACCTAGGCTTGGGCCCGCTTGCTTAGACTCAAGTTTGGGCTTGGGCCCACTTGACTTAGATTCGGGGTTTGGCCCGGACCCACTTTTCGGGCCTTGACTTTGACTTATTGACATCGACCTTGAGGTGTAATTTTTTACCCCAACACTATCGACGCCACCATTGCTCACCCGACTAGCCAAAAGAGATGAGCTACTGCTGTACCTGGACGTCTCCGGCCAAGCAGCTGCTCGGTACTCATCAAAGAATCTGAAAGAATACATAGGCCGGTTTACTACGTCAGTCACGTTTTTAAAGACGAGGGAACAAGGTACCCGACCATCGAAAAGATAGTCCTGACGCTCGTCGTCACCTCCAGAAAGTTTCGGCACTATTTCCAGGCTCATACGATCATCGTCCTCACCGACCGATCTCTGGAGAACATCTTCGGTTCCCTCAAGTCGTCGGGCGCTTGGAGAAATGGAGATGGAAGTTGTCGTAATTCGACATCCAGTACCGACCAAGACAAGTTATCAAAGCCTAAGCCCTAACCGACTTTGTGGTCGAATGCACCTGCACAGGATCCAAGACTATGAAACTCGGTCGAAGAAAAGCTCGGTCCGATTCCGGACTGGATACTTTATGTGGACGGTTCCTCCATAATGAAAGGAAGTGGAGCCGGACTAGTTATCTGCGGTCCCAATGAAGCCGAGATGGAGTATTCTCTGCGGTTCGACTTCAAGATCTCAAACAATGCCGCGGAGTATGAAGCCTTATTGGCCGGCCTACGAATCGCTTCGGGGGTGGGGCTAAAGAAAATCAGAGTCCGCAGTGATTCCGCATTAGTCGCCGGCCAAGTGATCGGACGATTTGAAGCCCGAGAACCCCTCACGATGAAATATCTTGCCGAGGTAAAAAGGCTAAGGAAAAATTTCAACGAAGTCCAAGTGGAGCAGATTCCTCGAAGTATGAACGTCGAAGCCGACGCCTTAAGCAAGCTCGCTTCCTCCTATTCGGCCAAACACAAGAGAAACATCATCTTCGAAGTCCTATGGTGACCCAGTGTCGAAGATACATAAGTGATACACGGGGTCTACGCTAATCAGAGAGATACCCCGGATTGGAGAAAGCCCGTAGTGCAATTTCTCAAGGATGGAACACTCCCCGGAGATCGAGCAAAAGTACGCAGGCTCCGCATGAAAGCTCGTCACTTTTTGTAGAGCAAACACAACTTATATAAAAATTCATATACCCAACCTTTGCTCGGAGCGTCGATTCCGCCGAAACTGAGTACGTTCTTTAGGAGATAAACGAAAGAGTCGGCGGCGCACATCAGAGGACCCGCAATCTGATCCAAAAGACGTTGCTACAGAGCTATTATTGGCCGACGATCCACACCGATGCAGAGAAACTCGTGCGGAGATGCAAGGCGTGTCAATTCTTTGGCAACATTCCTCGGCAACTAGTCGTTGAGCTAACGCCTCTGAGCTCCCCTTGGCCATTCGCCCAGTGGGGAATAGACATGATCGACCAACTCCCAACAGGCATAAGGGGCATAAGTATATTCTTGTCGCCGTAGAATACTTTAAAAAATGGGTCGAAGCCACGCCGATCAGGAAGCCAGATGCCGCCTCCATAGTGAAGTTCCTGTAGAATAATATAATTGCACGGTTTGGAATTCTAAGGTGTATCATCACCGACCACGGAACCAACTTCGAGAACGACAAAGTCAGAGAGTTCTGCAGCGACCACCACATACTGATGAAGTTCTCTGCGGTCGCTCATCCCCAGTGCAATAGGCAAGCCATGATAGCTAACCAAGGTGTCATCCGGGGGCTCAGAGTCTGACTGGAAGGAAGGCAAGGCAGATGGGTCGAAGAACTGCCCCGGGTACTCTGGGCATTGCGAACGTCACGGGTGAAACCCCGTTCAGTCTCAGTTATGGCACCGAGGCAATGGTCCCCACAGAAATCGGTCTACCCATTTACCGGGTCGAACACTTCGACGACGAAACCAACGTCTTGGCCCTTCGAAACAACCTGCACATTCTGCTAGAGAAGGAAGACCGGGCACAAATAAAGATGGCCGCATATCAGCAGCAAACCGCCCGGTATTACAATGTGTTGGGGTCAAAAATTACACCCCGGTTGACCAAGTCAAAATCAAAGTCAACCCCCAAGCAAGCGGGCCCAAACCCAGATCAAGTGGGCCTATGCCCGAGTCGAGCCCCGCGGCCAATCTCCTCCATGCTAAAACGAAATCATGTAATAAATAATTTTGATGTAATTTTTTTTTGCATGATTGTAAGAAAAATGGGCATAAAGCCAAATTTTTGTAAAGCCTATGGCTCATGTGCAAAAGAAATGAGCACTTGAGGTATGGGATGGGCAAAATGCCATTTTGTAAAGTCCAACGGGCTATATGTAAATTTATAAGCTTATATAAGGCAACATAATAATGAAATAAAAAACAACCTTTTCATTCTCTAAAAACTCTAGGTTTGTGTGCCTCCTTCTCCTTCCTCAAGGTTCTAAACCTTCTCCTTTTTTTGAATTAAATCAAGAGTTTCACTCTTCCTTTTAAAAAAAATAAATAGTTTTTCACCACAAAATGCACAAAAGGGAGCTCAGATCATCCATCAGATCTCCAAAGGGGAGATTTTTAAATCTCACCCCCTTTCATCCAAGATCCGGTCAACAGAGAGGAAAAAGAAGGAGACCCATCTCCAAAAATCCCACTTTGGGGAAGATCCAGGGCTCAATGGAGAAGCCCATTTCATCAGCTCCAAAAATATCTTAGGAGTTTAACTCCTCAAAATACACACACACACACACACACACACACACACACACACATACATACAAAATAATAAATCTCTCTTTTTGGGAGTACAACTCCCAGTGCAGGGACTAAGCTCACTCTCTGTCAGGAGTTCAACTCTATAAGTCAAATCGGGAGCACAGCTCCCAGTGCAGGAACCAAGTCCCTTTTCCTGCTGACGCCCAGCGCCCGCGTGCCATGCACGTGGGGCGCTGGCGCCCAGCACCCAGCGCCTAACGCCCGCGTGCCAAGCACGTGGGGTGCCCAGCGCCCGCGTGCCATGCATGTAGGGCGCCAGCGCCCAGCACGCAGCGCCTGCGTGCCACGCACGTGAGGCGCTGGCCCCCACGCGTCCTTTGGACGCTTTTTCCCTTTTTATTTATATGTATATATGTATGTATATAGATACACACACTCTACGACACTGTCCCTGTTAGAAAAAAATTTTAACGGGGCGCTGCCTCGCACCCCGCAAGGGGGCTGCTAGCCCCCTTGACCCCCAGCCCGCTGTTTCCCCCAATCAGAGCAAAGCTCTGTTCAAAATTTTAAAATTTGAAATGAAGCAGCGCTCACGTGCCAAGCACGAGTGCGCTGGCGCCGGCGCTTTGAAACAGCGCTAACGTGCAAAGTACGAGTGCGCTGGCGCCAAGTGCGCCGGCGCTCTGAAGCAGCGCTCACGTGCAAAGCACGAGTGTTCTGGAGCCAAGTGCGCCAGCGCTGAGAGTCAAAGACTCTGAGGCAGCGCTCACGTGCAAGGCACAAGAGCGCCAGCGCTCTGAAGCAGCGCTCACGTGTAAAGCACAAGAGCGCCAGCGCCAAGAGCGCCAGCGCTCTGAAGCAGCGCTCACGTGCAAAGCACGAGTGCTCTAGCGCCAAGTGCGCTTGCGCTGAGAGTCAAAGACTCTGAGGCAGCGCTCACGTGCATGGCATAAGAGCGCCAAGCGCTAGAACTAAATATTCTCCACCGTTGGATCAAAAATCCAATGAAGATGATAAATCATCAAATTACCAGAATAAAATTCTGTTAAGGAAATACTTCTCAGAATCTTTCCAAACAAGAAAGATTGTGCTCTGTAAATCAGGGCACCGTTGGATCAATGATCCAATGGTGATTAAAAACCACCAAGATACAGAATAAGTTCTGTATGGAAAAATATTTTCCCAATCTTGTTAAAAACAAGAAGATCGTCTTCTGTAAAACAGAAGCCCTTGGATCAAAAATCCAACGGTGGGAAACATTTCCAAATCAATTAGAGAAAAGATCTCTTCAACTGATTCAACAAATCAGCCTCCCTATATAAAGGACCCAAGACTGCAAGTCTGATACAGAGGAACCCCCCCCCCCATAAATTTTGAGAAATTTCAGAGAGAAGAGCAAGCTCTCAGCAAAAGAAGAATTTCTTCAAGGTAAAATAAAGAGATCAAAGCATCTCATCAGAAAAAGAACTTAGTTCTTTTGCCAGATCATAGATCTTTAAGACAAATTGTCTTTCATAAAAGAGATCATAACATTTCATTATAAAAAGGGGGGAGAATAATTCAATTCTCTTAGGATCTTAGATCCATAAAGGCAAAGCCTTTCACCAAAAACATAAGAGATTGAAATATCTCGCGTAAAATAAGAACTTTGTTCTTAGATCCACGAGACAAAGTCTCTTATAAGAGAGAATTTAATTCTCAGATAACAGAGCTATCTAAAAAGAGCTCTAGCGCTCCAATTAAAAGAAGCGCTTTAGCGCACAGCGCTGCAGAGCCCTAGCGCTTCAACTAAAAGAAGCGCTTCAGCGCTCCAATTAAAAAAAGCGCTTCAGCGCACCAAATCTAGCGCATAACGCTGAAGAGCCTTAGCGCTCCAAATTTAAAGAAGTACCTCAGCGCTCCAAATCTGGCGCACAGCGCCAAGCGCGCCACGCGCTCCTTACGTGTGCGCTACTTCACCAGAAACACTCTGTGCTCATTAACTGGCGCTCAGCGCCAAGCGCGCCACGTGCTCATCACGTGTGCGCTACATCACAAGAAGCGCTATGCGCTCATTGGCTGGCGCTCAGCGCAAAGCACACCACGTGCTCCTCATGTGTGCGCTACTTCACCAGAAGCGCTCTGTGCTCATTGACTGGCGCTCAGCGCCAAGCGCGCCACGTGCTCCTCACGTGTGCGCTACTTCACCAGAAGCGCCCTGTGCTCATTGACTGGCACTCAGCGCCAAGCACGCCACGTGCTCCTCACGTGTGCACTACATCACAAGAAGCGCTCCGCGCTCATTGACTGGCGCTCAGCTCCAAGCGCGCCACGTGCTCCTCACGTGTGCGCTGAGAGAACATAAATTGTTCTTTAAATGATAAAGCCCAGAGCCATAATGAGTGCTCAACACTCGATAAAAGACAAAAACTGTTGTCAGAATCCAAACCAATGCTCAGTATTGTTAAATGAAAAAAGGACCGGGCCTAATTAAATGCCCAACATTTTAACTGAATGGGCCAAGCCCAAGTTGGCCACAGATCTCTAATTCAGATTAATTGAGCCCATATGCTCATAAATCTTTAATCTTATTCCCAAATTGGACTACAGATTTCCCAACCAATATTGGTTCAAGGGTACATCTCTTCACTACTCTGATATTTGTCATAATCCTTCAACGTCTTCAGAGAGGTGACGGGTCCTGACAACCAGACATTCCACAGACTGTGGGGTCCTTAAACTCATGGACTATGATGTCCTTAAACTTTACAGACTATGATGTCTTTAAACTACCACGGACTGTGAGGTCCTTAAACTCATAGACTATGATGTCTTTAAACTTTACAGACTATGGCGTCTTTAAACTATGGACTATGATGTCCTTAAACTCCATGGACTATGATGTCCTTAAACTTCTGGACCGCAAAGTCCCTAAACTAAAACAATAGAGCCCAAATGCCCTCTTGTTGGATCTAAATGATTCTGTTAAGTAGATCTTAGTCTAAAATTAGACTAACGTATCCTTAACAAACGTTTAAATTGACCTTAGTCTCAAATGAGATTAACGATCCTTAAACCCAACACAAACCCAAATCTAAGAAAATACGGATTTGGACTAATCCACGCCCTACGGGCGACAACATAAATTAGTCTCCGTATACAATCCACGGGCAACCAAAAATAAAACAAACACACACGACACGAAATGACCTTCTGGAGCAGGAGAAAGTGGTTACCGCGATGCGGTAGCGTAATTAACCGCAGAGGCTTGCGCCTGCAGGGAAGAGCGTCCCTACAATCAAAAACCCCTCACAATGAGAGGGAATCTGACGAAATCTGCTACAACGGCTGCATCCGTCTAAACCTCTGATGCATGATACCATAAATCAACTTGGAATTTTCGGAGAGGTGGACGGATAAAACCAAATAGCATCTGCCACCAAATTCAGGCAAGACGTTTGTCTTCCCGTCTTTCGGCGGAGAACACCCGCTATCCGGGTAGCGGGACCCCCGTAAAAACTCTGCGGGCCCCCCGATATATCCAATTCCCCTCCAAAACACAACACTGCACATTGAGTTCGCATGACATATTTGACCCGTCAATCGAAGGTTCTCTCGCTCCAAAGGCGAGGGGTAATTAACGGCAGCTTAGTTCGCGGCTGCCGGAGATTCGGATCCCCACAATCAATAAACCCCTGCCTACCCTAAGCAGGAGGAATCTGTAGTACGTCTGACAAGCGCGCGTATTCCCATCTCAACGGGGTGACGAAAAACACCCTACACAATGCTCGGGTAAAACACTGAGCGTTCAAATCAGGAAGCTGCACAAATTCTTCCCGAAATGGAACGGCCCTTCCTCGTGACCGAGGTATTGCCCGGAGGAACGTACCGGCTCAAAGATTCCTTAGGAAGTAATCTTCCGTGGCTATACAATGTAGAAAAGCTTAAATTGTATTGTTAAACTTGTATTCTCTTTAATAATAGAGATTCTTACTTCTCTGCAATCTGGACTGGTTTTCTTGCTTCTCACGAGCCGATAGGCTGATTCCAGCCTAGCTCGGAAGCAAGAGAAGTATCCTAGACCAGCCCTTTACTTAAGCATATAAAGCGCGGGTATACCTACAGGTAGCCGACCTAAGTCTCGCTCCACTCATCTTACCTTGTCTCCGGGCGAGGGGAGGGTATACCGGGCTACATAAACTTGAAAAGTTTATCCTGGATTTTCCAAGTATCGCTCTGCTCGCAGTACCTCATCTCTTAGGGCGCTCCAACCTTTCTCACCATGCGATTTACCGCGGGTAACTTCATGCCCAGCCAATTCACAGCGAGTAGATTTCTGCTCGGCCTAAACTGTGAATCCCAAGTGCTCATGCGGGTAGATTCTTGCTCGCCGAGGCACACCCATCCATAGCGAGTAGATTCCTGCTCGGTCCGAACTGTGGGTTTGAAGCCCTCTCACGAGTCCGCCGGGTAACTTCCTGCCCGACCAATTCACAGCGGGTAACTTCCTGCCCGGTCAATTCACAGCGAGTAGATTCCTGCTCAGCCTAAACTATGAATCCCAAGTTCTCGTGTGAGTAGATTCCTGCTCGCCGTCGAGACACACCCATCCATAGCGAGCAGATTCTTGCTCGGCCCGAACTGTGGATCTGAAGTCCTCTTATGAGGCCGCTAGGTAGCTTCCTGCCCAGTCAATTCATAGTGAGTAGATTGCTGCTCGGCCTAAACTATGAATCCTAAGTCCTCGCACGGGTATACTCTTGCTCGGCGCCTGAGGCACACCCATTCATAGCGAGAAGATTCCTATTCGATCCGAACTATGAATCCTAAGACCTTCTATGAGGTCGACGGGTAGCCTCCTACCCGGCGAATCCATTCATGGCGAACAGACTCATGCTCGGCCTAAACTATGAATCCTAAGACCTCCCATGAGGCCGATGGGTAGGCGCCTGCCCAGCGAATCCATTCATGGTGAACAGACTCCTGCTCGGCCTAAACAGTAGATCCTAAGACCTCACATGAGACTGGCGAGTAGACTCCTACCCGGCACGCATACTTGAAGTAGGCAGACTCCTGTGTAACCCAAGTAAAGAAAGCTCGTCTACAATCAACAGCCGACCATTGGACGCCTTTCCCTCACGCGTATCCGATCGGCTGAAGTGAGGTTTCACATCCGCTATCCGAATGCGGCCACGTGGCACGAAATCAGCGGCCATCTCAGCGCCATGACGATCTGGGCTGGCGAAGCGACGTCGCCTTAATGACGTCATCCCATCAGTAATCCGCTGACGTCATCCCAAGATACGCTAAAAAATTAAAGCGCTTGAGGATCGTCACGTGGCCATGGAGATCGATGAGGCGTGACCGCCAAGCGCCATGTAGTTCCCGAATAATCCATCATGTAGATTCCTCGGCAAAAAACTGAAGAGAGAAGACCAAGCAATCCACCCTCGACCCGACCCATAAATAGATTGGAACGAGTGGGGGGCTAATGATGGTGCTCACCAGTGGAGATTCTCCTAATCAAGACACGTGGGATATGACAAGTCTCCCACATGCATCAACTAGCTACTTGAAGTTTACGGAGCTAAAATAAGTACCATGAAAGGGAGACATTCCTCGGCGCCTCGCCTCCAAGGTAGCATCCGAACTTTGAACGGCATTCTCTGAGTACGTTCTCTCTTCGTCTAAACACCAGCCAATAGCTCGTCTACGAGCAATCATAGAGCTGAGCTTCCTCAGCTTCCTTGCTCATTTTCGAGCTATCCTATAGCTGAGATTCCTCATCGTCCCTGTTTGGCCGGAAGCATGGAGCACGAGCGTCTTCGTAACGGCTCTGTGTATCTCGCTACGACGAGATCTCCGCCGCTCTATATCCCGCATCTCACGCTAGCGTATCTCGCCATTAATGAACGTATATCGCCATCAATGCGGACGTGACATATGGACGAAACGGAAGGTGAGAATCTCGCATCGGCTCACCCTCAGACAACGCCTCGCCTCCGAGGTAGTATCCGAACTTTGGACGGCATTCTCTGAGTACGTTCTCTCTTCGTCTAAACACCAGCCAATAGCTCGTCTACGAGCAATCATAGAGCTGAGCTTCCTCAGCTTCCTTGCTCGTTTTCGAGCTAACCTATAGCTGAGATTCCTCATCGTCCCTGTTTGGCCGGAAGCATGGAGCATGAGCGTCCTCGTAACGGCTCTGTGTATCTCGCTACGACGAGATCTCCGCCGCTCTATATCCCGCATCTCACGCTAGCGTATCTCGCCATTAATGAACGTATCTCGCCATCAATGCGGACGTGACATATGGACGAAACGGAAGGTGAGAATCTCGCATCGGCTCACCCTCAGACAACTCCTATATAAACCCCT
Organism: Agapanthus africanus; assembly: GCA_030015575.1. Classification (NCBI taxonomy): domain Eukaryota; kingdom Viridiplantae; phylum Streptophyta; class Magnoliopsida; order Asparagales; family Amaryllidaceae; genus Agapanthus; species Agapanthus africanus. Next base: position 10,870,644 of record CM057337.1, read on the forward strand.
CCTCCAGACGATTCAGGTAGCTGGAACCGATTCTAATACGCCGCTACTCTGCCTAGCCTAAATATTCCCCTAATATGCCGCTACTCTGCCTAAATATTCCCCAGTACTTATTTGATCGCCGCAGGGTCCTACAGTGGTTTCCCATCCCGGAACTTCTTTTGCAAGTAGTTCGGCGTCGATATCAACCAGCAAATCCATTGAGATCCACACGCTCAATCTTCCATAACAAATCTCAGTCCTTCAGCCTCGCTGGCCACAAGATCGACGGAGGATATCTGAGGGAGATTCCGACCTCCATCACACCACCCCTCATAAATGGAAAACACCGGGCTCGATCCTGGGTCTCCCCCTTGGGTTGCTCAAGTCCCACCAATGGGCTATTCAAAGCCCCTTTCTTTCAACTACAATTGCATGTTTCTATATTTAGAAAGTCAGATATCCTAATCCGCCGTACCCCTTTTTTTCTCTTCACTCCGGACATTTGGAAAAGGTATAAAAATAATGATTAGAAGGCTAATTCCGAAAAATCCTTATTGCACTTTTAGGAATTTCCCACTTCCTAACTAAACTCGTTCCTAAATTTGGTTATAGCGCTGTTGCACTTTAAAGTCCAACCAAACTTCTACTCCTATCTCCTGAATAAATTGGATTCATCTCCTCTTCCATTTATGTTTGTCACATGCCCAAAACTCGTGACTCTATCACAGTTGTCATACTGTGCCAACTTTCCACACTCCCTATCCGCAATGTGTTAATTGCATTTCAGTAGTAACCCAAGCTATGTAAAGGATTTATGTAGCCGGCCCCTAAATATTGGGATAAAGGCTTTTGGTTGTTGTACACGAACTACATAAATACAGCAATATCCGCATAGCTGGTGTTGCAATTCGAATATGCATAACACTTGCCAAAGCATATGGCTATTTCTCGCACTTGACCAAAAAAGCTACCATGTTCAGGAAAGGAGTAAAAACATGTACATCAAGTCCTTGCCAGGTGCCAGCATAAGTGCTATTAGTTACTATGTACGCTTTTTATGTCGCAACAATGTTAAACTTAATTGTAGACACTTAATACAAGACTCTGGTGCCAAAAAGCACATGATGCCATATGATACTTTAAAGATATCTCCTTGATAATACTTAAACTTTACCTGGATGATAAGAGACAGACTTGTTCTGCTGATTACTTTCCCATGAATTTTCGTCGTCATATTGAAACTCGAAAGCATGCTTTTCAGGTGACTAATGCAGTGAACCATGTGTACTCTGGGGCGGAAGCGCTCCACACCGCAAAGAACCTGCAGAAGAATTCAGGAAAATGCATGATGATTGCCATCACCATCCTTTTGATAATTGCAATTATCATTGTACTCTCAGTCCTTAAGCCATGGAGAAAGTAGAAAGATATATACGTATTTGGCCTCATATTAATAAAGAGAATAGCGACAATGTAACTATGCAAATCCATTAACCCCATATTCTTTGTTCATTCAATAATCTTACAGTTAATTTTTGCCTTGTTAGCTTGTATTTGGAACTTTTCCCATTTTAGTGTGAATGAGATGTTTTATTAGGCTATGGTGTTATTGACCCTGTCTATTTTCTCAATATATAAATAAATAAATAAAGGAAAAATTAAATTAAAACTTCAATTAATTAACAGGTAAGAAGTCAGTACCCTAAACTCTTCCTTCAGATCGAGAGATCTGGTCATAACATATGAAAGTTCTTGATGATGCTCTATATTGGCGATCTTCCAGATTAGGACACGTGGCAGATGACGTGTCCCAGAATTCAGAGGAAAGGGCCCACAGGGGCCGACCAGGCCATCCCTGTATCCGACCTGCAAGCACAAGCTGGCTCACCTCAGAGCCCCTGCAAATTGACCTCCTCGGCCTCTCAGCTCGCCCCCGAGCTACCACAGGACCAAGATACCTCGGCTCTTCCGCTCGTTCCCGAGCTCTCCCGCCAAGGCCATCTTCCTCGGTCCCTCCGACCGACCAACTCCACCACTCACAGGCGTAACCGCCGCTCCGCAAATCTCGCCATGCGCGGATTCTCCGCCGACAACATCCCACGTTCCATGCCTTCACAATCCCCGTTAACGGGCGATCCGCTTATTACGCGGAGGTGACGTCGGGAGCGTAACTGCCAGCGAGATTCTCGCGCCTGCTACTGCGTGCTGCCGCCACTATATAAACCCCCATCACAGAGGGGTCAAGTAAGCTTTTTTCACCCCACTTAGCCGTTACTATGCTCGGATCTTATGCTAATTTGATCGTCGGAGGGTCCTCGGTGGTACCAAACCACCCGGGAGTTCCTTGCAGGTACCCGGCGCAAACTCCTCAAAACTACCAATCTCCTCAAAACCCATTGAAACCCACACGCAACAGGAGATCACCTCCAAGATCTACCGGAAGATCGATGGAAGACAACATCTGACGGAGCCCCGAAAAGGACCTCCAACATTTCCTAAAGAGAGAATTAAAGTTGTTTCTTCTATTACTTACGTATTGGAGGTGTTTCTGAAGTTCTCTCCCTAATATTACAAAACTCATACCACACTTCTTACGCACTTATTCTTAAAATTGTCTAGCTTCTTCAAACCTCTTCTACTAAAAAATGCTTCTAGAAGAATTATACGAGATCGCATCCAAACATTCACCTGATTTCTTCAACTTCTCGTGTAGCATGATTGCTGAATGAAAAAAAAGAAGTATCGATACAATAAGTTCTACAATTTAGAAACTATATACATCGAAATATTATTTAAACCACGTATAAATCCGTACATTAGTTCAAGTGTTTCAAAATGCCATCAACTATCTACAAAAGCTCTCCTTTGTGTTAAAATATAAAATATGAAGGGATATTTATCAGAGCAACCCCACAGATTCGATTCGCACAATGCGTGTATTAAATGCAGATTTATTTAAATTAAAAACCGCTGCATAAATGCCTAGGTTTCGGCCCCAAAGGCCTTCGACCGAGGGTATGATAATACAAAATAGATTCCCTCAATCATCATTATGAATACGGAGTTAGAATAAAATATATTCTCTCAACTCTCTTTATAATTATGGAGTTTTGGTGAAGTGGAAGGAATATTTCATACGCTTTGCACATTCAAAATATGATATATGCTTCCCCAATGCGCTCACTAGCCTTGAATTACATATCCACCCTTCCCTAACTTAAACTTTGCATTATTTTTTATTAAAAAAAACAATCTCGATCCACTCAAATAATTTCCTTTCTTTTACCCAACTTAATATCACACTCCAATTCTTTCACAATTAATTTCCTTTAAAATCAAATTAGTCACACCAAAAGCACCCATTTTACATCCGCTGTCAAAATCAAATTTTTAGCATCAAAGAAACGAAGAAATGCACCAATTTTATCCCCATACAATTTAATTCAAAAGCTGCATTGCATTGCACCAGCTCTAAAACCCCTAACTATAAATCATTCGCAAAATTAAGCGAACTTGAACTGGTCAGAAGAAGAACAAAAAGAACAGCATGCACATGAAAGAAAGTAAGAAAAACCCTAAACCTATTAAATAAAACAGGGTAATTCTCAAGAAGATGGAGAAATCTAACAGTTGGAAGCAGCGCTAAACATAAATTTTTGGGATCTCTTAGGTTTATCAGTGTAACTCGGCAGTATTCTGGAAGCAACTCGTCTATTCATTCACCATTTTTGACCTTTCCATCATCAGCACAATGACTCATGCATCATCTCTAAACAACCCGTGTCACTGTCAATTTGAACAAGTTCTGTGCTTATGTTATTTAGAGGTCCCTCGGTATGCCAACTCCTTCAAATGGGACCTAAGTTCAAACCACCTAAAGCAATCTTCATCAACTCCTTCAACCACTTCAATCTTATTCCGCGGCTAAATTGCATGATTTTTTTACCTTTTACGTTTTTTGCGATTAATAGCATGAACTAATTTAATTATAAATAAGTACCGTGAATTATCACCCCCAATTGCAAATAAATATCATCAACTTTTCTTCCGTCTGAAAACGTTATATTTAACTGTCACGTCTTCAATATTTGACTTGTTTTCCCCACTTTGCCTTTATGTTCTCAATCAACCCCTAAAATTTATAATGGTCCATTAAGACACAAAAGTTAACGCCGTACAATAGTTATGTCAAAAAAAAAATGGTTCATGGTACTAATCTCTAATTATTAAAACATGAAAGTTTACGGATAAATTTGTGCAATTTAGCCATCTTTCCACCCACATTAAGAGTTCCTTCTTTCAACTAAATTAATCGAGCTAGGGTGATGAATCTCTAAGGTAACCATTATATGACATATTCAAAAGGAAAAAATATGCATTTCATAAGGGAAACATAGAGGAAGATTGGAAAAGCCAAAGTATTCACCAATTATATTCCCACATGAATATATTTTATATTAATAAATAGAAAGAAAATGGAACAAATACTAAATCGTCTCTTCACAACACACGCCTATTACATTAGGCAAACATGTCAAATGCCTTTCCTCCATCATGCTTCTTTCGAATTTGAGTGTTGGTCGTTATTTCGTCCCGATGAATGATTTTAGTTTTAAAAATGCCAAATTTATCACAAGTATAAATGTGGAGCAGGGTTTAAATTGTTGTGTATAACCTCATACCTAGATAAGCAATTTTCATACACAAAAAACCCACAACATGATCACATGCATGTTTTTCCCCCTTCTTTTTTTCTTTTGAGGAAATGGTGGATTAATTATCGCGGTAATATGCTTTAATAGAATGGTATCGGCGTTTTCATTGAAAGTTAAATAGTTAATGTAAGTTGTCGGAGGAAATCAAGACATTGTTATGTATGATTGGCTTGGGTTGATAGAAATATTTCCATTTTTAAAGGAATCGAATGGACACAATCCTGGGACCAATTTGGCGAACTTGATGCAAACGATTGCATAGGAATGGGAATCCATAAATTTTTCAAGTCATCTAATCCCGTCGTAGAGACCGACTGACTAATGAATTTCGTATTATACAACTAGGCTTTTTGATAGTACCATGGAGCTCTTATACTTCCCATCTTTTATATTTGGAATGTCCTTTTCTTTTACATAAGGAGGTCAATATTATCGTGAATAAAATAGTCTTTCCACTGTTCTTTTAAATAAAATGAAATGGTAATTAACAATAATAGTTTTTATATGTGTTTCAATTTATGTTATTTCTTAATATAGTAATTGAGAATAATATTTTTATATGCAATCAATTTACGATACAACACAACATTTAAAGAAAACTTAATGGGTGGCTTGAAGGGCTGTGTTGTACAATTTATGTAGGCGTGGATTATCTATCCTTCATGAGATAATACACGGACGAGCACTACTACAGAGTACGGATTTGATTTAGAATGTAGCTGGGGTCGCTCACATATCGTCGTAGCTGAGATATGTGAAACACGTTGTGCACTCCTTCCAATGAGAATGGTAGTGCCAAACGGTATGCCACTTCTCCAACACATTCGAGTATTTTGAACGGTCATATGTATCTTGGACTTAGCTTACCTCTCTTACCAAAACGGATCACTTCTCTATTTGGAGAGATCTTTAGAAAAACATGGTCGCCGGGTTGGAACTTCAGATGTCGCCGCTTTGCATCCGTCCAATGCTTCTATCGGTCTTGGACTATGCGCATTCTTTCCCCGATCGTGTGAATTACGTCCACAGTTGCCACGATCATCTCTGGTCCAAGAAATTCACGATCTCCGACGTCGGCTCAACTTAGCGGTGAACGGCACTTCCATCCATAGAGTGCTGCGAATGGTGTCATTCCAGTACTTACATGATAGCTGTTGTTATTTGAAAACTCCACAAGGTGTGAGTGATCTTCCCACGAACCTCTGAAGTTCAACATACAAGCTCTTAGCATGTTCTCCAGAATCTGAATTGTCCGCTCGGACTGTCCGTCCGTTTGTGGATGGTAAGCCGTGCTGAAGTTCAGACTCGTTCCCAGGCTAGCCTGCAGAATCTGCCAAAACTGTGACCGGAATCTGGTATCATGATCGGAGACGATGCAAACAAGAACTCCATGTAATCTCACGATCTCCTGCATGAGTTCATGAGTATCAAATATAGTACACTTTGAGGTTAAATCTTAGTTTAGATTTATGCTTACCTCCATGTACTTCTTTGCTAACGTCTCGGTAGATTGGCCAACTCGAAATGGGATGAAGTGAGCCGACTTGGTGAGTCGATCCATAGTAACACATACTGCGTCGTTATCCTTCGTGCTGCGAGGGAGGGCGATCACGAAATCCATAGTAATGTACTGCCATTTCCATTCTAGAATTGGTAACGGCTGAAATAGACCAGCAGTTCTGTGATGTTCAGCCTTCACTTGCTGACACACCAAACACTTGGCTACACTTCTGGCTACTTCACGCTCCATTCCATGCCACCAGTAGTGTTGCCGTAGATCCTTATATATCTTTGTACCACCGGGGTGTACAGAATAAGGAAAGTTGTGAGCTTCTTTCATCAACTTTTTTCGAACTGGGCCGATAGGTACACATAATCGACTTCCATATCTCAAGGATCCGTCTTCGTGGATGTTGAAGTCAATTCAAAGTCCACTTTCTACTTGTTCTCGGATCTTTTGTAGCTTAGCATCACTTGCTTGAGCTGCCTTGATCTGATTGACAGGAGTAAAATGGACTTGTAAGTTCATCAAATGCGAAGCGTTATTTGGCATAATTACTTCGATTGCCAATCCGTGCAATTCCTACCGTAGCTTCTACTGAGCGGTAAGATTCATTGCTAATGGCTGGCGGCTAAGTGCATCAGGAACTACGTTCATCTTCCCAGGATAATACTGTAGATTGATGTCGAAGTCCGCCATGAGTGGTGTTGCTGTAGATCCTTATACGTCTTTGTACCATCGGGGTGTACAGAATAAGGAGAGCTGTGAGCTTCTTTCATCCACTCTTCTCGAACTGGGCCGATAGGTACACATAATCGACTTTCATATCTCAAGGATCCGTCTTCGTGGATGATGAAGTCAGTTCAAAGTCCACATTCTACTTGTTCTCGGATCTTTTATAGCTTGGCATCACTTGCTTGAGCTGCCTTGATCTGATTGATAGGAGTAGATTGGACTTGTAAGTTCATCAAATACAAAGCGTTACCTGGCATAACTACTTCGATTGCCAATCCGTGCAATTCCTGTTGTAGCTTCCACTGAGCGGTGAGATTCAATGCTAATAGCTGACGGCTATGTGCATCAGAAACTACGTTCACCTTCTCAGGATGATACTGTAGATTGATGTCGAAATCCGCCATAAGTTCTAGCTATTTTCTCTGCCGCATATTTAATTCCTTATGAGTAAATACATATTCAGACTCTTGTGGTCAGTAGACTTTTGTGGTCAGTGTATATATCCACTCCTTCACCCAAAAGATAGTGACGCCAAATCTTAGGTGCGAAGATAACGGCTGCCAACTCCAGATTATGTGTTGGATAGTTGCGCTCATGAACTTTCAGTTGTCTTGATGCAAAACCTACAACTTTTCCATGCTGGTGTAGAACACATCATAATCCTTTATCAGACGCATCACAATGCACAACGAATCCTCCAGACTGATCCGGTATTACAAGAATAATAACAGAAGTTAATCTTGACTTGAGTTCTACAAAAGCGTTTTCACATGCTTCTGACCACACGAATGCTTCATCTTTACGTGTGAGCTTGATCAAGGATGCTGCGATCTTTGAAAAGCCTTCAATAACTCGTCAGTAGTATCCTGCTAATCCTAAAAAACTTCGTATATCCTTCACCGTCTTTGGTGTCGGCCATTCGCTGACAGCTAACATCTTAATTGGATCTACTGAGATTTCTTCGCCTAAAATGATATGTTCGAGAAATCTGACTTGATCCAGCCAAAATTCACACTTGTTGTACTTGGCATAGAGTTGATGTTGTCGCAATGTCCCCAGGACAATCCGTAAATGCTCGGCGTGTTCTTTCCGATTCTTTGAATACACCAGGATGTCGTCGATGAAGATGACAATGAATATGTTTAAGTACTCTCAAAAAACTTGGTTCGTCAGATTCATAAATATAGCATGTGCATTAGTCACTCCAAATGGCATTACAAGATATTCATAATGACCATAGCGAGTCATAAACGCCGTCTTCAGAATATCGGACTCTTTGACTTTCACCTGATGACAACCTGAACAAAGATCTAGCTTCGAAAATACACAATACCCACTTAGCTGATCGAAAAGATCATCGATGCACGGTAGTGGATACTTGTTCTTAATCGCCACTTCATTTAGAGCTCGATAATCTACACACATCCTGTATGAACCTTCTTTCTTCTTCACCAGTAAAACCAGAGATCCCCAGCTTGAAGCACTGGGACGAATCCAACCTTTCTTCAGGAATTCGTCCAACTGAATGCAGATCTCCCTTAATCCTTCTGGATTCAACCGGTACGGAGCTTTGATTACCGGTTGCGCACCAGGTTGTAAATCGATGCTGAATTCAAGAGCTCGATCGGGAGGCAAACCTGATATATCTTCCTGGAATACATCCTCGAACTCTCAAACTACTTCTGGCTTCGATCCTTCCGCTTATAATGCTGCAACCACTGCCTTCTTTGGTTTTGCTTTGTAGACGCTCGGTTCCAAGGTACGGTCTCCACTCTTGAAATAGAACACTGGATGATCTGGTATTTCGAACACTACCCTCTTTTGACGACAGCCGATGGTAGCGAAGAAAGTTCCCAGCCAGTCCATTCCTAAGACTACATCAAAGTTTGGTATGTCCAACACCTTGAAGTCCGCATAAAATTCTCTATTGCAGACAACCACTGGACATAGATCATATCCCAAAGTTGCTTTTAGAACGTCGTTCCCTGAACTAACATTCCAGCTGGATACGAGCGGTTTAACTGGAATCGCATGAGTTCGGACGAACCTTTGCGACTTAAAACAATATGATGCTCCAGTATCGAAGAGAGCTAAAGCAGGTAGGAAGGCTGCTAGTATAGTACCTAAGTTGTGTGAGGTTGGGTTTAGATTATAGGAAAAGTATGGTGATATACAAGTATTGAAAAGATTTGAAAGGATTGGGAATTACTAGTGATGACTTGGCCTGTAGTTTTGGCTTCCTCGACCGTCATCAGAAAAGCCTGACGTCGTGGTACATTCCTCCTTACTGGAGGCACGTTTCTCTGTCCCTGGGCCATGTTTCTCTGTCCTTGAGGCACGTTTCTCTATGCCTGATGGAATTGACAAGGAGGCTGTGTAGGAGGTCCACATGGAGGTGGTGCAGGGAGAGCTAGTCGGGATGCAGGAACCTAAATGGCTGGCCGCTGCGGAACTGTGATTGTGGGTCTGAGTGCTGGAGCTGTGTTGAAACGATATGGACATTCTCTGATGGCATGAGTGGATGCGCCGCAAATCAAACACAGGCCATTTGCACGCCCGCGCTCTTTCACCAGGTGTCATGTTCTGTTGCAGTAGAAGCAAAAATCTGGACTGGACCGGTTAAATGATCCTCCCAGTCTCCTAGGTGCAAATGTTGGCCTAGAAGAGGCTCCTCCTGTCATCTGAGTGGTAGGGCGCTTTACACCGGCAGTCTGAGCTTTGCCCTTCTTCTTCACAACTGCCTCATAGCGTCGGGCAGCCTTCAGAGCAAGATCATGGGTTGGGAAATCCCCTGTAGTGAGTGCGGCTTGGATTTCCGGATCCAACCCTTACTGAAATCGTCGTGCCCGGATCTCAGCAGGAGGAATCAGGTGTGCAGCGAACCTGCTACGACCTTATGTTAGCAGTGTAAAAAGTGGAATCAGGAATTTGAATATTGAAACAATACATGGTAAACTCAGTATCATATTCATCCACAGACTTGACCCACATCGAGCCTTGTTGTAGATGGATGAACTGCTGCTCCATGTCGAAATGGGCAGTCTCAGGGAAGTACTTCACATCGAACAGATTGCGAAATTTCTTCCACTCGATAGGTTAAGTGAGACGACTTTCTTCAGCCTTCCACCAGACTCTGGCATTGTCGGTTAGTTGCAGTTTCACAACTCTTACCCAGACAATATCTGGCACTTGTGCTGCTGCCAGATAATTTTCTATCGATTGAGCCCATTCTTCCGCCTCCAGTGGGCTCTCTTTTCCTGAGAAATGCTTTGGGTGCAGTGCCCGGAATTGCTTGACTCTGGGTGTCTCGGCTTCAGGACGGTGCATGAGGATAGCAGTCTGCTGCTGCTGACCCTCCAGAAGGCTCTTGATCGCCTCGAGTAGTACCGTTTGCTCGTTGATGGGAGCTGCAATGATAGGTGGGGGTAGTAGAGTAGGCGGTGAGATATTGCCATTGACATTCGTGCTAGTGTTATTGGGAGAATCCATGATCTTGATAGAAAAAGGAATGGTTAGGATAGATTCAAGAAATTAGAAATGTAAGAAATGTATAGTTACTGATTCTTATAATTCTTGTGATATATTGCTTAAGACTTCATGCAAAACTGACCTGCATTGGCTGCCAACAAAGCCTGTCACGCCCCTCTTCCCAGTAGATGGAAACGATGGAGTGGCAGACCGCAACGTATTTACTAAGAAATAAATGCGTTAAGCATAATTAAGCAATATATAAAAATATACAAGAAACTAGAAGTCAGGCTGTGCCGCGAGCTGGTCCAAGTCTTCTTGGCTAGGCTCGATCTCCTGAGGGTCCGGTCCTCCTGACGAACATTCCAAAAAAAGAAATAGAAGGAATATCGTCAGCGAACTAGCGCTCGGTAAGTTCCAAAAGAAGAAATGGAATATAACAAGTAATGAGAAATGAACTAGTAATTTGCACAGGTATAAGATTGTTATTCTAACGTGGTTGTTTATAGCTTGATACGGAAAGTATTCGTGTATACAAGAGAAGTCCATCTTACCCCGTGAACTATGGTAACATGTAGTACAAAGCCACATCATAACCCATGAAACAACGACACGTGAATTCATGTAGGTGTCTTTTAAGTGACCTCTCATGCCACAATATACGTTCCATACCAATCTACCCCGTTATCCCCGCGTAATGTATTGTATAGATTATAATTTTCAAGTCTTGCTGAAATCATGGATACAAGATGTTCAAGTAATCATGTTCAGGATGTAATCAAGTATTCGAGTAGTCAAGTCAAGTTATAACCATGGTATGGTCAAATCAAGTCAAGTATACATGATTGTTATTTGATTCAAGTATTCTTGTTCATGTTCAATTATTCATGTTTGATATTGGATTCAGATTTGAATTGGACTCAGACAGAGTCAGACTCTTGTAAAATGATTTGGATCTTGAATTAGGTTCGGGAGTTATCGGTAACTGATGCACATGGACGGCAGAATTTGTGTCTTTTTCCAAGACAATTACCATTGATAACTCTGTTAAGTTTTCTACCTCAAATAGGCAAGCACTCACTTTCTCCGGCTTCCTGGGGCTCAAGAGAATTGATCTCGCTTAAACCTATATTTACTAAAGTTCTTAAATATTGTTTTATATATCTCGAGGGGGTTTTATGAAAAAATATTATAATATAGTTAAAAATAAACCTCGAGGGGTTATTTATATTATTAGGGTTTTCATGAACATGAGTTTTAAGTATCTGAGCTATTTTAGTGATAAACAATTAACTTTAGAAGTTCATGGTATTTTATTGAAAAGAGTTGTCTTTTGGTAACTTGATGGTATTTTATTGAAACTGGTTAATTTTTCATTTTTTTAAAAAAAGTTTATAATATTTTGAAAATAAGGATTTGTAATTTTTTATATAATTATTAAAAATTAAATTTCTTTATTTATTTAAAAAAATTCGTTTTTCTTAAAAACCGTATTTAAAACCTTTCGTGACCGAATGCTCCATGAGAAGGTCTGCATCTCGCTCTAGCCTAAGGATGTGCGATAATCCACACCATCTATTAGCGAGTCCTCTAAAGAGAGTTGTAGAGGCATAATCGCAAAAAAATCGAAAGACTGTTTTAAAAGAAAACCGGTTTTTAAAGTAAGTGGTATTTTAATGTAATATTTTCTTCATACAAAAATTCACACGAAAAGACATCATGCTATGAAACAAGAGTGTACGTGAGGGATATGTTGTTACCCCGTGAAGTTTTTCCTAAAGATATATTTTTAACAAAACTAAAATTGATGATATTAAAGTTCATAGTATTTTAATGAAAAAGTTAAATTAAAGTTATTTTACATGATATTCTAGGTTAAATCTTGATTCGAAATATTGGTATCAAAATTATAGGTGAAGAGGTAAAGTTTGTTTGACCAAAATAAAAAAGAAATTGGAGTTATGGATTTTAGAAAAGATAATATCGGTATAACTCCACTTTTACCGATTTTGATTAAAAAAAAATTCAATGAAAAGTTGGAAAGTTTGGGAGGGACTTACTATTTGATTTTGTTAAGAAGAGGTAGAAGAAGAGGATAAAAGCTTTGGGGTGTCGTGGGAGCTCCGGATGTTGCTTCGATCTTCGCCGAAAGCTGATCGCTTGCTAACTCCTTTTTACTCCACTTGTACTTAAGCAATTTTTGAGAGTTTTGACTAGAATTTTCAGAATGATGTTGAACCAAAGTGTAAGATGGTATTTATAGTGGAGAATTAGGGTTTTGGAATTAAAATGGTGAATTAAAATGCATTAAAAAGATGATAAATGGTGAAATGAAGGGTCTCTGTTTGATTGCGGGGAAATCAAACAGTGCAGGAGAGTTAGAGGTAGGGGAAGAGACTAGTGTGCAAATCCCGGGCTTCATTGGGCTCAAATCAATCGTCGGTGCTGGCTGAATGGGGCTTTGGCCGGTCAATTTGTGACGTCTGGCTTTGGGATTCGTGCCACGAGATTAAATTAGGGTTTACTCCATTTTGTGCATGTTTGATTTTTCTGTCTTTTCATTTTTCTGTGTATTGCATGTGCAAACTTTGGGCTTCCAAAAAAGAAAAATTCAGAAAAATTAATGTGTCTTATGGGAATCGAACACACAGACTACGTTACAGCAGTGCAAAAGCTTTACCAGTGAACTACAAGTGGCTTCTTGCTGTTCATTAACAAAAGTGACTTATAACTCATACTCAGGCTGTAAACTTATTTCTGTACATTAAACTAAATTCAGAGTCATTACAGATTATAGGTACGATCGCGAAAATTTCCGAAATGGTAAGAACAGACAGAGCAATCGTGGATTTCGACTAGCTCGACAAGTTGGTGAGTAGATTTATATCTGAGAAGGAAATCGGGTGGATGGCGTATAGCACTCCCGCAACCACTTATATAGAATAGTTATGATATAACTAGTGTAAAGTGATATGTTAGCTAACTTAGTTGCATTATATTAGTGTATGGTAAATACATAGAAAATTTCCTATGATTATGGTTATACCGGGATATATAGTGACATACGTACGTGACGATAAATCCGTACGATATGGATATGAGATTGGATGGATATGGTATGAGAAAATTATACCGTACTTGTGATGACGAGGATAGTGTGCCGAATACGGCCAAGTTTCTTTTGGACTCATGGAGTCATGATTTATCCCGACTTATGACGTTACGATAGATTGAGCTATACTCTTTTAAAAACCAACGATTCGTTTTCACTTTTAAATGATAAATGATAAGGATGCGATACTATTTCCAAAATGAATATCTATTTTAACTTAATACAGCTTCTTTATTTCAAAATAACATTTCGTTCTTTTTTCAATGATAATGGTATAACTCATAGCAATTAATTACGTTTAATACTTACGCGATACGTTTACCAATTATATACGTTAATTTCGTTACTTGTTTATATGAACATGCTGATAGAACACTACACAACTACCAATGAGTACTATGTTGCACTAGCACAGACGCGTATGTTACACTACACATCATTGGTACTGCCATGACACTGTAGGATCGCTATACCACGCGATATCTATATAAATGCCGATACTATATGTTACGAATTCCCTATATCCGAGGAATTGGATTGTATTTATATACTATGGATAGGAGTAGAATTACTTTTTTTGCCATGAACACTTATAGAACACTTGCACAAATACTAATGACTGTCATACTGCACGAGCACAGATGTGTATGCTACACTACACATCATTAGTATTGCCATGACACAGTAGAACTGTTGCGTTTTTTTGACCGACTGCCTATAGTTACGTACGATGCCTTTATTATCTGTTGATTAATTACGAATACTGTTACTATGGGTATTTGTCACGCCCCGCATCCCAGTGTACGGAGAAGGAGACGTGATGGGCACACGACGTATTTACTCAGAAATAAACACGTTAAGCGTAAAGAAGTAATATATATATATATGTAACACCCAAGCCCGATGCTACTATTTTCAGTTACTGTTTGAGCATAATATGGTACTCATTGCATTTAGCCTGCTTGATTGTTGCTTACTGTAAATTTTTACCCGGTAAATTCATTTCTGCATATAACAAATTTTAGCATCTAAAATAAAATTAAAAATATTCATCTTGGCCTACTTGACACCCCTAACCCCGTTGTAGCGTCCGTGAATCGTGTTCTCGTCCCGTTCAGTGAAACGGGCGAGTTTGGATGGCTACGTGCACGTACGTGTGTCCGTTTTGGGGGTATGCTTTTTAATCATAAGACACTTAATTTTAAAATTTGGATCCCGCTTAAAATCCTATTATTTCAATTTCAAATTTTTGGACCCGACCCGGGCGCGATTTGAAAATGCTTTATTTGGCGCCAAAATCCCAAATTTTATTAATTTAAAACCATCCAATATTTAAATTTAAACCAATCTAATATTTTTTTCAAACCGTTTAAATATTTCCTAAACTTAAAATTCTTCACAGAAAATCTCTTAAAATTTTTTATATCAAAACAAACATTAACCTCCAGCCAATCGCAACACTCCTTTAACCCCCGAGCCCCACCAAAATTCTCTCTCTCTCACCGTCTCTCTCTCTCTTTCTCTATCTCTCTCTCTCCAATCCCCTTCCCTCTCTCTCTCCCTCTCTCCCTCATATCTCTCTCTCTCTCCCTCAAATCTCTTTTCCTCTCTCTCATTTTTAAAAACTCTTTCCCCCCTCTATTTTTCTCACGAGAACCCAGTGAACCCCCGGCCGCCTTACCCTCGCCGTCGCAGCCCAACGCCGACGCCGCTACCACCTCCATCCTCGCCTACTCGGCCTCACCCTCACCTCACCAAGCCCCTCTCCCTCCTTCTTCGAGCCACCTGCACACCCCGCCGCGGCCGCCTGCAGTTCCCTGCACCCGTTCCTGCGTCTCGCCGCCGACGATCACCTCGCCGTCGCCTCCGCCATCGTCCTCGTCTTTCCCTCACCATCTGTAAGTCGATGTACAACACCCCACGACTTGCGGGGAGGCGGAAATTTAAAAAACGATCTTGTTCTTTGCTTAAATATCGACTAACCGCATGAATCGAAGCTAAACGATAACTAACATGAAACATAGAAGTTCTATACTACTATGTTTAGGGATTATACCTAACGAATCGTGTCCTTTGTCTTTGCGAACTCCTCCTCCTCCTCGGCCTTCTCGAAGTAGTAGACGATCCATCCGAGAGCTTTACTCCAAGCTTAGCCTCTAAACTTGAGGCAACTAACCTTCTTTAAGTGCTAATCAAAGAAGCTAGGTGATATAGAGTGAGGGTTATGATTTAGTTAGTCTAACTAATCCTTGTACTCAACACATGAGAGGGGAGGATTAGGGTTTGAAGAGGGAGAGCTTGAGGAGAGAGAAGATGATAATGATAATGATATGAGAATAGTGAGTTATGATAATATATATCAAGCATTTCTTTTTATCAAGAAAAGAAAATATATCAATTTAACAACCATGCTTGATAATATCTAGTGATGATTCATCTCCATGGACAAAAGACATGTATGAATCATCTAGGTGACTTACTAATCACATTCATTGTATATGCCACCTAAACCTCCTTAGTCACCACCTTCTAGAAGCTTCTCGCACAATTACGAGAACGCCCCTCCTTTCCGCAAAAATACGGAAAAACTTTAGACTGTATAAATCCAATAACCGGATACCAGTAACTGGCTTAAACCAAAGCCGACTGGTAAAAACTGTCCGAAAGTCGTACGTGCGTAAACACACGTATGCGTCCGAACCCTTGTCGTAAAACCATACGACCTCTATATCGTTTCGCCTGGAGTAGGGAAACTCTCTGTGTGGGACTCTAGAGACTCGACTACTACGCTGGCAGTGGGTTTAACCACAGACCGCAAGCGGCACTAGCTGTACGTAACGGTCCCCAGGTAGATGTCGATAAGAAGGCCGATGAGGAAACCCATCCGAACTCCTACTGAGTCTGATGTGACAATCTCCATACAGTCCGGTCCGTTCGTCTAAGACTATCGCATATCGGGCCTAGGGGGCGGCAAGCGTCAGTCCCCTAATAGCGGTATAAGTCGTGTCGGAGCGAAGCCCATTACACCCTGAGAAACTACTGGAACCTACCAGCAAATCTCGCTTGCCCTGGCCAGGGACTTTGCGTAATGGCTCTCTGACACAGCGCGATATCAACCCCCAATACCGGGAGAGACGAATCCTGTCTAACCGCCACTGCCTCCAAGTGCTCGGGACTGCACCCAACTGCTACCTGTTTGCACGACTCCTTTGAGCCGTGGTAGGGTAGCAATCTAAAAACAGTGGGACACACTCGAGGCGAAGTAGCAGTATCAAGTCTGCGGACTATGCTGTACTCATGTCACCTGAGAACTGTTCACTGACGACTGGTATAAAACCAACCAACAGTTCCCTGTGAGTCCTGTCCGGTGTACCCGTAACCTAACGAGCACCTGCATACTATCTCCAGTACGACGTACTGACAGCTGTGGGACAGACCATCTCCCTAACTGGGATGAGAAGCGTACACATTAGTCTACTCCGGAGTATCGATGCTCTGTCTCAATAATCCAACGACTAGGGACCTGAATAAGGATGTGCTTGTAGACTACCCAGCCCCCACTAGTGTGACTGCCATCACAACGCTGGTAGTCAAGCAAGATCCTAAGAGCTCTATCAATACGTATACTCACATATTAAGATAGAAAAAACCAAGTAGCATACTACCATATTTAGCAAGACTGTTATATACATGTGAATATCCCAAGTTTCCATTAAGTAATATACAAACTAGTATGATACAATAATGGCCCCTAGGGCATATACACTAACAATCTCCCACTTGCACTAAGGCCATGTACTGGCATATCGAAGACCGATGATCTCGAGTAGCCTCTCGAACTGAATCTGAGGTAGGGCCTTCGTGAATGGATCAGCAATGTTCTCTTCAGAAGCAACTCTCCGAACCTCGATCTCCTGACGATCAATGATCTTCCTGATCAGGTGATACCGCCTTAAGATGTGTCTGGACTTCTGATGGGACCTTGGTTCCTTCGGTAAAGCTATAGCTCCGTTGTTGTGGCAATACAGAGGTATTGGATCAACTATGGTAGGAACCACCTGAAGTTCTGTTAGGAACTTCTTCATCCAGACTGCTTCTTTTGCGGCATCGCAAGCAGCTATATACTCCGCTTCCATCGTCGAGTCAGCAACGGTGTCCTGTTTGGAGCTCTTCCAGCACACCGCCCCTCCATTGAGGGTGAAGACATAACCCGACATGGACTTGGAATCGTCCTTATCACTCTGGAAGCCGGAATCAGCAAAGGCCTCCAACCTGAGGTCTTTTCCGCCGTAAACCAAAAACATCTCCTTAGTCCTTCTCAGGTACTTGAGAATGTTCTTTACTGCTATCCAGTGTTTCTCCCCTGGGTCTGACTGATACCGGCTCACCACGCTCAGTGCGTAAGCTACATCTGGTCTGGTGCACAACATCGCATACATTATAGAGCCTACCGCAGAAGCGTAGGGTATAATAGACATGCGTTCCCTTTCCAAATCAGTCTTGGGAGATATCTCTTTGGAGAGGGTGATTCCGTGACAAGCCGGTAGATTACCGCGCTTAGAATCTTCCATACTGAATCTTTTCAGTACAGTGTCGATATACCTGGACTGCGAAAGTCCCAACATCCTCTTGGATCTATCACGATAGATCCGAATCCCCAGAATGTAAGAGGCATCTCCCAGGTCTTTCATGGAGAACCTGTGTGATAAGAATCCTTTGACAGATTGTAGTATAGGAATGTCATTTCCTATCAATAGAATGTCATCCACGTACAAGACGAGGAATACGACACTTCTGGCTACAACTTTACTATATATGCACGGTTCATCTGGATTTTTGATAAAGTCATATTCTTTGACTGTCTCATCAAAACAGATGTTCCAACTCCGCGATGCTTGCTTTAGTCCATAAATGGACTTAAGCAGCTTGCATACTTTCCCGCTGCTCCCACTCTGATTGAAACCCTCTGGCTGATCCATATAGACGCACTCTTCTAAATTTCCATTCAGAAAAGCCGTCTTTACGTCCATCTGCCAGATTTCATAATCATGGAAGGCAGCAATAGCAAGAAGGACCCGAATGGATTTAAGCATAGCCACTGGAGAAAAAGTTTCGTCATAGTCCAAACCAGGTCTTTGACGAAAACCCTTTGCAACAAGTCTAGCCTTATAGGTTTCCACCTGTCCATCTACACCAATCTTTTTCTTGAAGATCCATTTGCATCCTATGGGTTTTACCCCATCTGGAGCAAAGTCCAAAGTCCATACTTTGTTGGTGTACATGGACTCCATTTCGGTCCGCATTGCATCTAGCCATCGTACCGAGTCGCCGCTCTGGATGGCCTGCTGGAAGTCAGTAGGTTCATCATCATCTATGATGCAATCCTCTCTATCTCCATCTATGAGAAAACCGTAGTATCTCTCAGGCGGATGAGACGGCCTACTACTCCTGCGGAGGGGCGCGGGAATGTCCTGTACTTCTTGAACTTCCGGTTCTACCAAACTTTCAGTAGCAGTTTGTGGTTCTGAAATTTCTTCCAGTTCTATTTCGCTCTCACTTATTTCCTTTTCTAAAAACTGATATTCTAGAAAATGGGCATTACGAGAAACAAACACCTTTTGTTCCTCTGCGTAATAGAATAGATACCCCTTGGAGTTCCTTGGATATCCCACAAACTTACACTTTACTGATCATGCCTCGAGCTTGTCCACATGCTGCTTTTTAACAAAAGCTGGACATCCCCATATTTTTAGATACTGAAGATAGGGTTTCTTCCCAGTCCACATCTGATATGGAGTGGTAGGCACAGTCTTGGTAGGAACCATGTTCAAAAGATATGCTGCTGATTCTAGCGCATAACCCCAGAAAGATCGCGGTAACTCAGCATTACTCATCATGGATCGTACCATATCCAATAGGGTTCGATTCCGTCTCTCCGATACACCGTTATGCTGTGGAGTGTATGGAGGAGTAAGCTGAGAGAGAATTCCTTTCTCTTTTAGGTAACCTAGGAACTCGGCACTCAAGTATTCACCACCTCGATCAGATCTAAGTGTCTTGATACTTTTGCCGGTTTGGTTTTCTACTTCATTCTTATACTCTTGGAATTTCTCAAAAGCCTCGGATTTATGTTTCATCAGATAAATGAATCCGTATCTTAAGTAATTATCCGTGAAAGTAATGAAATAGGAAAAACCACCTCTTGCATGTGTAGACATTGGACCACATACATCGTTGTGTATGAGTCCTAAGAGCTCGCTCGCTCTTACTCCTTGTCCAGTAAATAGAGTCTTTGTCATCTTTCCTTTGAGACAAGATTGACAAGTGTCATAAGTTTGATATTCGAACGAGTCCAAATATCCTTCTCTATGCAACTTAGTCAACCTTCTCTCATTGATGTGACCCAGTCTACAATGCCATAAGAAAGCTTTATTTAAATCTGAAGACTTTCTTTTTAGTGTGTTCTGGACATTGAAAATTTGGAGTTGGTTTAAAACATATATACCGTTATTTAGTGTACCGGACCCAATCAAACCATGATTAAGGTGGATGTTAACAACATCTCTTACAAACGTGAAATCATAACCTTTATTTAATAACAAGGAAACTGATATAATATTACACGTTAATCTTGGTACAAAAAAACAGTTATGTAAAACCAAAATGTGTCCACTCGTCAATCCTAGGTGATAATCTCCGACGGACGCAGCTCCCACGCTAGCTCCGTTAGCAACCTTTAGGGTCATATCACCTTCCTTCAGCACTCTACGGTTTCTCAGTGCCTGCAAAGAATTGCAAATATGAGATCCTGATCCGGTATCTAATACCCAGGAAATAGAGTTGATCGACAGACAATTCTCAATTACAAACACACCTGAAGTCGAAGCCACAGCTTGCTTCGGTTCCTGGTTCTTGGCGTTCCACGCCTTGCAATCCTTCTTCCAGTGCCCTTTCCTGTGACAATGGAAGCACTCATCCTGGCCCACTACCGCTACCGCAAACTTTTTCTTTCCTTTCCCTCCCACCTTACTTACACCTCCTCTAGGTCTGGGTGCGGCCTTCTTCTTCCTTCCTTTGGCCCTAGCCTTGGACCCGGAAGAAGATGCACCGCCAACAAACATAGCGGGTGTTTCCCTTGTCTTCTGCAAGGTGCCCTCTGCACTCCTTAACATGTTTAGGAGTTCCGGAAGTTCAACTTCTTTTCTTTGAATGTTGAAGTTCAGGATAAACTGGGCGTAGGTGTGAGGAAGGGACTGGAGAATAAGGTCTGTATAGAGCTCATTATCCAAAGTCGTCCCAAGGTCTGCGAGCTCTTCTATATAGCCGATCATCTTTAGGACATGTTCTCCTACCGATGACCTGACAGCCAACCTCGCTCGAAACAAGTTCTTAGAGGTCTCGTATCTTGCTATACGAGATTGCTCTCCATAAAGTTCCTTCGTATGGAGAAATATGGCATCTAGTTCCATATCCTCGTGCCTCCTCTGATGTTCATTGTTCATCGAGGCAAGCACGATGCACTTGGCTTTCGCGCAATCGAAATCCCAGGTTTTGCGGATTTCCTTATCCGCATTACTGGATTTGGGACCAGGGACAGCAGGTGCCGTAGCAGTGAGGACGTAGCCCAATTTGTCATAGGTCAAATCCATTTTGACATTCCGCAGCCAATCTTTATAGTTTGGCCCTGTCAGTATATTTTTCTCTAAAAGTAACTTTAGTCCAGTCATTTTCAGGGTCGCTGCAATTAGGAGAGAGAGAAGAAAACTATTTAGCATGATGCTCTTGCAAGTTTAGAGTGGTTTTTAGTTTATCTAAACTGGATGGCTCCCACTGTTTCTCGAATCCTTCCTCAAACCATAAAAGAAGAATTAGCCAGGACTATTCTCACCGTACAATACTTGCTTAACCGTTCAGCCAGGCTAATGTCGATACTTCGAGGGAGGTTTTCCAACGCTTTCGCGAAGTTCCTTAATTAAATAACCTCTTTTCTCTGGGGGCGTAACCCCGCTGACACCTTTCTGGACACCTACTTGGTTTATAGCATTGATCGTTAAGTGACGAATATCCTGATAAGTAGCATATACTCACAGTAGGATCGGGATCCAAATATCATCGTCTGATAATGTTGTAGGAATGCTACCAACATTCATCAAACTCAAAATGGTATGCATCTCTTTGCAAATTTCAGTTTCTTTAGAAATTCCCGATATATATTTTTGCCCCATGCTCTTATGACCTTGGCGTTGGTCAAAATATCATAAGTCACATGTCAAGTTCTATCCATCATTATCTTGTTAATTTGAACCCATCCGTACATATCCTTGACGTTGGCCAAAATGATCATACGACTGTCCCAAACTAACTCATCTATATATGCAACAAATGAATATCCAGCAGCTACCAAACACTATGCCTTGGCGTTGGTCAAAATGCATAGCTTGAATACTACTGAATACCCAGATGAAATGACGGAGGGCTAGGAATGGTTTTGGCGAAACCGTGAACGTAGTGAACTTGATATAACCGAAGGAACCTGATAGCTTTTTTAAAAGGAGTGGTTAAAGCTCCGCATTTAAAAAATATCTGTTTTAAAATTAACCGAGTGGTTTCTTTTAAATTGTTCCAACGATTAAAACTTTGGTTATTTTCTTTGCATTATAGATAATGCGTCCCATCATTAACCTATCATTGCAGAAAACAACAAAAATACAACATCCTCTTATGCCATCCGCATTCGCCACGGGGTCCCGTCATTACCCGTTAGGTTACTTAACTAACGACAGAGCGGGGGCTGGGCTAGCGCGGGTGTAAAACATAAGTGACGTCTAAATAGCTATCATATATATAGATATTTTACATTCGTCTGACGCAATGATATTCATTCCAGATCACAGATGAACTGTATTGGATTTGCAAGCAATCCGTGTTTGTTTTGAGCCTGCAACAAAAGACGGATTACACAGTTGTGATGAATAGCCATTACCCCACCCAAGACCCCAACGGGTACGGCAAACTACCCGCCCGGCAGTTTGTGCAGCCCACCTTGGGTCTGTCCTAGGAGCAAAAACAGTAAAATGAAATAATACAACGGTGGCTACAACTGCAACCTGGATGTGCCCCGTAAAATAATATTACAACAAATTACATTTACATCAAATGAATTAAATAATAACCCATCGCATAACCCCGGCTATACATCACAACAGTCCAACACAGTTCATATCCACAAACAGTAAAAAACATTACAGAAATGTGCAACCCCCTGCCAACCGACATACTAGCAGTTAGGGGAGGTTTACGAACACATTATACAAACACAGATATAATCCATCAAGCAAATACTGTATAATTTCGATCGATTAAACACTTTTAATTTTGCTCCAATACTTCTCTGTAAATCTGAAACCTGAGCAAAAATAAAATATTCCAGAAAATACCAAATATCACAGAGAAGCAACACAGGAAATTTGGGTTCCTGAATTGCCAACTCGGAGGCGGAAGCGCGGCGTATCGGTGCGATCCGCCGCGGTTCCGCGGCTCTTTAGGCGATTCAGTGGCCTAAATTTCTTGTGTGTTCTTATACTGTCTTTTTAAGCTTTCTGAACCTGCCTGAAAAATTTTAGGACTTCATTTAAAATTCGACAGAAAACCATGATTTCGGGCTTTTCCGGTTTCGTTTTTTCCGTTCGAAATTCATACAAATTTGCAAGTAAGTTATTTATTGTTTAGCGAGGCTCTGATACCACTGTAAGTCGATGTACAACACCCCACGACTTGCGGGGAGGCGGAAATTTAAAAAACGATCTTGTTCTTTGCTTAAACATCGACTAACCGCATGAATCGAAGCTAAACGATAACTAACATGAAACATAGAAGTTCTATACTACTATGTTTAGGGATTATACCTAACGAATCGTGTCCTTCGTCTTTGCGAACTCCTCCTCCTCCTCGGCCTTCTCGAAGTAGTAGACGATCCACCCGAGAGCTTTACTCCAAGCTTAGCCTCTAAACTTGAGGCAACTAACCTTCTTTAAGTGCTAATCAAAGAAGCTAGGTGATATAGAGTGAGGGTTATAATTTAGTTAGTCTAACTAATCCTTGTACTCAACACATGAGAGGGGAGGATTAGGGTTTGAAGAGGGAGAGCTTGAGGAGAGAGAAAATGATAATGATAATGATATGAGAATAGTGAGTTATGATAATATATATCAAGCATTTCTTTTTATCAAGAAAAGAAAATATATCAATTTAACAACCATGCTTGATAATATCTAGTGATGATTCATCTCCATGGACAAAAGACATGTATGAATCATCTAGGTGACTCACTAATCACATTCATTGTATATGCCACCTAAACCTCCTTAGTCACCACCTTCTAGAAGCTTCTCGCACAATTACGAGAACGCCCCTCCTTTCCGCAAAAATACGGAAAAACTTTAGACTGTATAAATCCAATAACCAGATACCAGTAACTGGCTTAAACCAAAGCCGACTGGTAAAAACTGTCCGAAAGTCGTACGTGCGTAAACACACGTATGCGTCCGAACCCTTGTCGTAAAACCATACGACCTCTATATCGTTTCGCCTGGAGTAGGGAAACTCTCTGTGTGGGACTCTAAAGACTCGACTACTACACTGGTAGTGGGTTTAACCACAGACCGCAAGCGGCACTAGCTGTACGTAACGGTCCCCAGGTAGATGTCGATAAGAAGGCCGATGAGGAAACCCATCCGAACTCCTATTGAGTCTGATGTGACAATCTCCATACAGTCCGGTCCGTTCGTCTAAGACTATCGCATATCGGGCCTAGGGGGCGGCAAGCGTCAGTCCCCTAATAGCGGTATAAGTCGTGTCGGAGCGAAGCCCATTACACCCTGAGAAACTACTGGAACCTACCAGCAAATCTCGCTTGTCCTGGCCAGGGACTTTGCGTAATGGCTCTCTGACACAGCGCGATATCAACCCCCAATACCGGGAGAGACGAATCATGTCTAACCGCCACTGCCTCCAAGTGCTCGGGACTGCATCCAACTGCTACCTGTTTGCACGACTCCTTTGAGCCGTGGTAGGGTAGCAATCTAAGAACAGTGGGACACACTCGAGGCGAAGTAGCAGTGTCAAGTCTGCGGACTATGCTGTACTCATGTCACCTGGGAACTGTTCACTGACGACTGGTATAAAACCAACCAACAGTTTCCTGTGAGTCCTGTCCGGTGTACCCGTAACCTAACGAGCACCTGCATACTATCTCCACTACGACGTACTGACGGCTGTGGGACAGACCATCTCCCCAACTGGGATGAGAAGCGTACACACTAGTCTACTCCAGAGTATCGATGCTCTGTCTCGATAATCCAACGACTAGGGACCTGAATAAGGATATGCTTGTAGACTACCCAGCCCCACTAGTGTGACTGCCATCACAACGCTGGTAGTCAAGCAAGATCCTAAGAGCTCTATCAATACGTATACTCACATATTAAGATAGAAAAAACCAAGTAGCATACTACCATATTTAGCAAGACTGTTATATACATGTGAATATCCCAAGCTTCCATTAAGTAATATATAAACTAGTATGATACAATAATGGCCCCTAGGGCATATACACTAACACCATCCTCTTCCCTTCTCCCGGTGCACCCCGACCAGACCCGTGACCACCTGCAACCCCCTGCACACCGTCGGACCGCCTGAGTCGCCGCCGGTGACCACCGTCCTCTTGTCCCCGACCTCGCACACTCCTCGGTAAGTTTCACCTCCCCTCCTCTCTTCATTTCTCCTTTTCTCTGCTATTTTCTGATCCGTAGAAATTTTCTTGAGTCGGTAGATCTCACCGCGGTCACTGTAGGCCACCGCCGGAGCCGTCGACTTCGTCGTCGTTCTCACGTCTCCCCTCTGGTTAAGCCACAAGAGCAGAACCCTTATAAGCCTTCGCTCCTTCCTTGTTTCTTTTCTTTTCTTGATTGCAAGTCTTGACCGTTCACTGTTCACTTTTCGGCCGGAATCCGGCGATGCCGACGACGTGATCCGACATTCCAGCGAGGTACCCCGACCCGCGTGGTTCCATTGTTCGTTGTTTGGGTTCAATCCGTGAACCGTGCGCCCGTCGCGAGTTTCCCCGCCGACGTTACGTTCCGTTTTTCCCGGTTCCTGACCCGTCGAGGCAAGTACCCCTTGTTACATGCTATATAATATTTACATATATATTATGACACCCTAAACCTGTAAATTTAACTTGGTACGATTATTTCTCGTTTTTCGTGTACAGTTTTGCATTATATCATTTTACCGTTAAACTTGGAATCTACAGTTGAAAATTGAACCTAATAACCATGTTTACCTGTTTAATCACATTTTTAATGATTAACGTAGCTTATGGCATTTATCCCTGTAATTCTGTTCCATTCGGACACTCGTATGCATTTAACCTGAAATAGCTGTACTGAGCCGTTACATAAATCATTGCACCTCTAAGGGTTCTTAAACCTGTTAACATGACTAAACGGCTATACTTGTCTTACTGCACTCTTGTAATCATCTCTGTGACAAATTTGATAACTGTATTGCAAATTGAATGAAACTGCATATTACTTAGTTCATTGCTTATCTCATGTTGTTGATACCCATGCTAGATTATATAACTGATTGTGAGCACACCCACGATATTGTTTACATCTTGACCCGACTTGCTACACATATATATATTGATATACCTGACATGGTACCGTATACTGTTGACTTGACCTGATGTACCATGACCTGACCCGTTACCTGATCTTGTGTCTAATGCCAACAAACCTGACATGTAGTCCTCATGGACCGTTCCTGTTGTCTATCCAGACAAACCTGCTTTTACCTGATCCTGTGTTGGCATTAGTTCTTGATTACTGAATACCTGACTTGACATACATAACTTGGGGGTATGGGGAAATCAAAGGTGAAACCCGACTTGTAACTCAACAATTCGATACCTGTTCTGATCAGTCTTACGGGCTAGGCCAGCCCCGGAGTGATGATGCTGACATCACTCGCCCATCCTGCTACCTATTACTTCCTAGTGGCACGTCTCGGTTTCAGCCCGAGAGTCCTTGACCGTGGTCCCGGGCATGCACGGGATACTATTGAGTTACATCGATGATTCATCAATTTGGTTTCAAAGACTTTAGAATAGTAAACCCGATAGAACAGTTTAGTTTATCCACTGCACACTACCGGCACTGCTTTGATTCATATTACTGTTGCTCTCGTTTTATTCATGTTTATATTGTATTGCCTGCTACACTGTTCATATTATATTACTTGATGACATGACGCGCTGACGTCTGGGTTTTGCATAGCCCAAATTCCGTACCGCTGTTGCAGTCCGAGCAGGAGTACTTCAGCCAGCAGGCTGAGCTGTGAGTTCAGTAGTAGTTAGTTTTATTTCCTGCATTTATTTCCTGGTGTGAGCCCGCATTATGGGACATACATTTCAATTATTTGTATTGGATCATTTGCTTCCGCATTTATTTATTATTGACTCCTGTTATTCTGGATTATGGGCATGTTGTACATAGTTTTATCTTGTTCTTGATATCTCTACAGCCGTAATGTGACTGTGGATGGATACTTCCTACCCACAGGTAGCATGGTTGGCTATGTCACGTGCCCAATCTAGCGTACTCTGGGAAGCGGGGCGTGACATGGTTCTTTTGGTATCAGAGCCATAGGTTAGTCGGGTTGATTCTTTTGTAGTTGGGTATTGTACCCAATACACGAATCAGAATACCCGTGTTTTGGAAACATATCCTGCCACCTTGCCGTTTTACCCTTTCTTGAATCACATTCTTCCTGATTATGTCTTTTACGATGTGCAAACTTCCTTTGCATATCGACGCGAAAACCTGATTCCTTGTTTTCTTTAGGACTTAGGCGACTTAGGTGGAGTTATGTAATTGTGGCTATGATACCGCGGCATAGTTACAATGCGGTACTCTATTTAAGTATCTTGAAGTTCTAGTCTTGATCTATATTTTGAATCTATCATCATGCTAATGTTGGGTGTTTTGATTTTAGGAATATGGCAGATAAGAATTTGAAGACGTACCAGAGGCGTGTGGACGAAGCCGCCATGCTTGGAGTGATAAGAGGAATGCTGGAAAATCAAAAGAGACAGACCGAGCTGATCCAGCAGCAAGCGGAATCATTCCAGGAAGGTTTGCGGACCGTTCAGCAGTCCGTAGACAAGGTTGAAGCTAAATCAGTTGATCGAGTTGGGACCGTGGCAGATTTCAGGCGTCTGGGTCCGTCTACATTTACTGGTTTGGAGGAGCCGTTGCCAGCCGAGCAGTGGCTAGTTGACACGGAGAATTTGCTGATTGCGGCACAGATTCTAGATGACAAAAGAGTTGATGTGGTACGCATTCAGTTAGTGTACTACGCCCGAGAATGGTGGCTTGTGGAGGAGACCCGCTTGCCCAAGCCGATCAAGTGGGCGGATTTTTCTAAGAGTTTCCTGGAGAAGTTCTTCCCGCGGACTGCACGGGAGGAAATGGAAGAGAAGTTTATTGGGCAGAGGCAGAATGGAGCACACGTAGATGTGCATGCAGCAGAATGGACGAGACTCAGCAGATTCGCTGGACCTTTGATTGCCAACGATGCAGACAGGGCACGGAGGTTCATGCGCAGCTTGGATGTGGACATCCAGAGGCAGATTGTCTCCCTGGGTTTGACCACTTTCTCACAGGTTCTTACGGCAGCTCGGGAACAGCAGAGTTTATCTGGGATGAAAGGGAGTTTGCAGCAGACAGCAGTTGCGGCAAGGAAGCCCTCATTTGTACCTAACCGAGCTCATGGTCGCAGAGGTATTCCAGTGGATCGTCGAGGTGTAGCACCCATGAAGAAGCCTGTGATCGTTGATCGAAGAAAGAGCGTGATTTATGACTACTGCCGTTTACCTGGGCACATGCAGAAGGAGTATCGAAGGAGGCTGGGACTTTGTTTGGTTTGTGGAGCGGCTGATCACGCCGTTGGTGCTTGTCCGTCGAAGCTTCGTACGAGGGATGATATTCAGAAGCCTCCGCAGAAACCGTTCCAAGGGCAGAAGCAGCTGACTCAAGGACCTAATCAGGCTCGAGCTTTTACCTTGACAGCAGAGGAAGCTAAGGCGTCAGGAGAAGTCGTTTCAGGTATTCTACTCGTTCATGGTTTTCCCGCATTGGCATTATTTGATTCCGGTGCATCCCATTGTTTTATATCATCCAAGTTTATAACTACACACTCGATTGCCTGCACGACCCTGTCTAGTTTCTGGGACATACACACTGGGAATGGGAAAATCATATCTAGTAGGGAATGTAAAGATTGTACAGTTGTTGTGTGCGGACGGGAGCTTTTTGCAGTTTTCTTGGCGATTGATACGGGCAGCTATGAAGTCGTCTTGGGAATGGATTTTCTTGGCACTTTCCACGCTCACATTGATTGTAGGGAAAAGAAAGTAATTTTCCAGATTCCCGGACATCCCGAGTTTACCTTCACAGGAGGAAGCAGTTCTGTCGGGCCAGTCGAGTTTAGGGCTAGGCCAACAAACAATATTCTTGCAGCAATGGAAGTTGATGAAAGTGAAGAGCCGGCTGTTATTCGTGATTTTTTGGATGTGTTTGGAGATATATTGGGATTACCGCCGAAACGAGATGTGGAGTTCGCAATTGATCTTATTCCTGGTGCAGCGCCAGTATCCAAAGCGTATTATCCAATGGCACCAGTAGAGTTGAAAGAAGTTAAGAAACAGGTTGCTGAATTGCTTGAGAAGGGTTGGATTCGAAGCAGTAACTCGCCTTGGGGAGCTCCAGTTCTTCTAGTAAAGAAGAAGGATGGCACGAGAAGGATGTGCATCGACTATCGAGAATTAAACCGGATAACTATTAAGAACAAGTACCCGATCTCTCGCATTGGAGAACTTTTTGAGCAGCTTAGTGGCGCGAGGGTATTCTCGAAGCTGGATTTGCGATCCGGATATCATCAGGTTCGAGTGAAAGCAGAAGATATTTGCAAGACGGCGTTCCGAACTCGGTATGGACATTACGAGTACTTAGTGATGCCCTTCGGAGTAACGAATGCGCCGGCAGTATTCATGGACTTGATGAACCGAATCTTTTCACCGTTCTTGGATCAGTTTATTGTGGTATTCATCGACGATATTCTGGTTTACTCGAAGAGTTTTGAAGAGCATACTGAGCATTTGAAGATCGCACTGCAAACGTTGAGACAAGAGAAGTTGTATGCAAAGATGAGTAAGTGCGAGTTTTGGCTGGAAGAAGTAAAGTTTTTGGGGCATGTTGTGTCTGGCGATGGAATTGCCGTCGATCCAGAAAAGATTTCAGCAGTACGAGATTGGCCGATTCCAAAGAATGTTGCGGAGATAAGAAGTTTTCTTGGACTCGCCGGATATTACAGGAGATTTGTGGAGAACTTTGCTCGTCTGGCGGAGCCGTTAACCAAGCTTACGCGCAAGGAGGTATCTTTTGTTTGGACGGACAAATGCACGTTAGCTTTTGAGACGTTGAAGCAGAAGTTGATAACCGTCCCTATTCTGACCGTGCCAGACAATTCCGGAGGATTGGTGATTCACAGCGACGCATCTGGGAAAGGATTGGGATGTGTTTTAATGCAGCATGGGAAGGTTATAGCGTACGCATCGAGACAATTGAAGACCCATGAGAAGAATTATCCAACTCATGACTTAGAGCTTGCGGCTGTGATTTTCGCTTTGAAGATTT
This sequence comes from Agapanthus africanus, assembly GCA_030015575.1. Taxonomy (NCBI): domain Eukaryota; kingdom Viridiplantae; phylum Streptophyta; class Magnoliopsida; order Asparagales; family Amaryllidaceae; genus Agapanthus; species Agapanthus africanus. The sequence goes on from CM057337.1 coordinate 10,900,917, forward strand.
AGAGACACTACCTTTTAGGCGAAAGGGTCGAAGTTTTTACAGATCATAAGAGCTTGAAGTATGTGTTCACACAGAAGGAGCTTAACATGAGGCAGCGTAGATGGTTGGAGCTGATGGCTGACTACGATCTTGATCTTAAGTACCATCCGGGGAAGGTTAATATTGTGCCGGATGCGCTTAATCGGTTACCAGCAATTCAGGTGTTAACTACGCAGAAGGAGATCGTTGCAGATTTTCGAAAATTTGACTTGGAGGTTGTGCTACCGCGTTCTACGGGACAGTTGATGCAGCTGCAAGTGCATTCGTCATTGATTGAGAATATTAAAGCAGCACAATCGCAGGATCCTAGACTGCAAAAGTTTCGAGAGCAGGTTGAAGCCGGACTACGAACAGATTTACTGATCCACGAAGATGGTTCGTTGAGGTACGGTAGCTGTTTGTGTGTGCCCAAAGGGGATATTCGTGAAGAGCTTATGAAGGAGGCACACAGTTCAGCTTATTCTGTACATCCAGGAGGCACAAAGATATACCGAGATATTCGACAGCATTTCTGGTGGGAAGGCATGAAACGGGAGATTGCTCGCTTTGTGGCAAAGTGCTTGGTGTGTCAGCAAGTTAAGACTGAACATCAAAAGGTTGCTGGTTTATTGCAACCACTTCCGATTCCTCAGTGGAAGTGGGAACATATAACCATGGATTTCGTGACGGCTTTACCGCGGAGTCCAAAAGGCAACAATGTTGTATGGGTGATTATTGATCGGTTGACCAAGGCAGCTCACTTTATTCCTTTTCGGGTTGGTCAATCAACAGAGACCTTGGCGGAGTGGTACATGCAAGATATTGTAAGATTGCATGGAGTACCGGTGAGCATCGTGTCCGATCGGGACACTCGGTTCTTATCACACTTTTGGCGGAGTTTACAAGAAAGTTTGGGGACTCGGTTGAAGTTTAGCACAGCTTATCATCCTCAAACTGATGGTCAGTCGGAAAGAACGATCCAAACTCTTGAAAATATGTTGAGGGCATGCATATTGGACTTCAAGGGTTCGTGGGAGGATCATCTACATTTAGTGGAGTTTTCTTACAACAACAGTTTTCAGGCAACTATCTAGATGGCTCCGTTTGAAGCTTTGTATGGTCGTAAGTGCCGTTCACCTGTTTGTTGGGATGATGTCGGTGAACGAAGGTTATTGGGACCAGATTTGGTTGTGCAGACCGTTGAGAAGGTTAAGACCATCAGGAATCATATGAAGGCAGCTCAAGACAGACAGAAGAGTTGGTCTGACACGTCAAGAAGACCTCTAGAGTTCGCCATGGGTGATTTGGTATTCTTGAAGATATCACCGACTAGAGGGGTGATTCGTTTTGGGAGTCAAGGAAAGCTTAGTCCTCGATTCGTTGGACCCTTTGAGATCTTGGAGCGTGTTGGTGAAGTAGCGTACCGTTTGGCCTTACCGCAGTCCTTGGCAAGTGTGCACGATGTGTTTCACGTATCTCAACTCCGTAAGTATGTTCGAGATGAAACACACGTTTTGGATCATTCGGAGTTAACAGTACGAGAAGACTTGACTTTTGAGGAGCGACCGGTTGAAATTGTGGATCGAAGGGAAAAGGTTCTTAAGAACAAGGTTATCCCCCTTGTGCTTGTTTCTTGGGGTAATCGCTCGCATGGAGAGTCCACTTGGGAACGAGAAGATAAAATCCGGCAGAGGTTTCCTCACCTTTTCTTGTAGTTATCTATCTTTGTATTCTTGGAATTTCGAGGACGAAATTCTTTTGTAGTTGGGTATAATATAACACCCGAGCCCGATGCTACTATTTTCAGTTACTGTTTGAGCATAATATGGTACTCATTGCATTTAGCCTGCTTGATTGTTACTTACTGTAAATTTTTACCCGGTAAATTCATTTCTGCATATAATAAATTTTAGTATCTAAAATAAAATTAAAAATATTCATCTTGGCCTACTTGACACCCCTAACCCCGTTGTAGCGTCCGTGCATCGTGTTCTCGTCCCGTTCAGTGAAACGGGCGAGTTTGGATGGCTACGTGCACGTACGTGTGTCCGTTTTGAGGGTATACTTTTTAATCATAAAACACTTAATTTTAAAATTTGAATCCCGCTTAAAATCCTATTATTTCAATTTTAAATTTTTGGACCCGACCCGGGCGCGATTTGGAAATGTTTTATTTGGCACCAAAATCCCAAATTTTATTAATTTAAAACCATCGAATATTTAAATTTAAACCAATCTAATATTTTTTTTAAACCGTTTAAATATTTCTTAAACTTAAAAATCTTCACAGAAAATCTCTTAAATTTTTTTATATCAAAACAAACATTAACCCCCAGCCAATCGCAACACTCCTTTAACCCCCGGGCCCCACCAAAATTCTCTCTCTCTCACCGTCTCTCTCTCTCTTTCTCTATCTCTCTCTCTCTCTCTAATCCCCTTCTCTCTCTCTCTCCCCCTCATATCTCTCTCTCTCTCCCTCAAATCTCTTTTCCTCTCTCTCATTTTTAAAAACTCTTTCCCTCCTCTATTTTTCTCACGAGAACCCAGCGAACCCCTGGCCGCCTTACCCTCGTCGTCGCAGCCCAACGCTGACGCCGCTACCACCTCCATCCTCGCCTACTCGGCCTCACCCTCACCTCACCAAGCCCCTCTCCCTCCTTCTTCGAGCCACCTGCACACCCCGCAGCGGCCGCCTGCAGTTCCCTGCACCCGTTCCTGCGTCTCGCCGCCGACGATCACCTCGTCGTCGCCTCCGCCATCGTCCTCGTCTTTCCCTCACCATCCTCCTCCCTTCTCCCGGTGCACCCCGACCAGACCCGCGACCACCTGCAACCCCCTGCACACCGTCGGACCGCTTGAGTCGCCGCCGGTGACCACCGTCCTCTTGTCCCCGACCTCGCACACTCCTCGGTAAGTTTCACCTCCCCTCCTCTCTTCATTTCTCCTTTTCTCTGCTATTTTCTGATCTGTAGAAATTTTCTTGAGTCGGTAGATCTCACCGCGGTCACTGTAGGCCACCGCCGGAGCCGTCGACTTCGTCGTCGTTCTCACATCTCCCCTCTGGTTAAGCCACAAGAGCAGAACCCTTGTAAGCCTTCGCTCCTTCCTTGTTTCTTTTCTTTTCTTGATTGCAAGTCTTGACCGTTCACTGTTCACTTTTCGGCCGGAATCCGGCGATGCCGACGACGTGATCCGACATTCCAGCGAGATACCCCGACCCGCGTGGTTCCATTGTTCGTTGTTTGGGTTCAATCCGTGAACCGTGCGCCCGTCGCGAGTTTCCCCGCCGACGTTACGTTCCGTTTTTCCCGGTTCACAACCCGTCGAGGCAAGTACCCCTTACTACATGCTATATAATATTTACATATATATTGTGACACTCTAAACCTGTAAATTTAACTTGGTACGATTATTTCTCGTTTTTCGTGTATAATTTTGCATTATATCATTTTACCGTTAAACTTGGAACCTACAGTTGCAAATTAAACCTAATAACCATGTTTACCTGTTTAATCACATTTTTAATGATTAACGTAGCTTATGGCATTTATCCCTGTAATTCTGTTCCATTCGGACACTCGTATGCATTTAACCTGAAATAGCTGTACTAAGCCGTTACATAAATCATTGCACCTCTAAGAGTTCTTAAACCTGTTAACATGACTAAACGGCTATACTTGTCTTACTGCACTCTTGTAATCATCTCTGTGACAAATTTGATAACTGTATTGCAAATTGAATGAAACTGCCTATTACTTAGTTCATTGCTTATCTCATGTTGTTGATACCCATGCTAGATTATATAACTGATTGTGAGCACACCCACGATATTGTTTACATCTTGACCTGACTTGCTACACATATATATATTGATATACCTGACATGGTACCGTATACTGTTGACTTGACCTGATGTACCATGACCTGACCCGTTACCTGATCTTGTGTCTAATGCCAACAAACCTGACATGTAGTCCCCATGGACCGTTCCTGTTGTCTATCCAGACAAACCTGCTTTTACCTGATCATGTGTTGGCATTAGTTCTTGATTACTGAATACCTGACTTGACATACATAATTTGGGGGTATGGGGAAATCAAAGGTGAAACCTGGCTTGTAACTCAACAGTTCGATACCTGTTCTGATCAGTCTTACGGGCTAGGCCAGCCCCGGAGTGATGATGCTGACATCACTCGCCCATCCTGCTACCCCGAGAGTCCTTGACCATGGTCCCGGGCATGCATGGGATACTATTGAGTTACATCGATAATTCATCAATTTGGTTTCAAAGACTTTAGAATAGTAAACCTAATAGAACAGTTTAGTTTATCCACTGCACACTACCGGCACTGCTTTGATTCATATTACTGTTGCTCTCGTTTTATTCATGTTTATATTGTATTGCCTGCTACACTGTTCATATTATATTATTTGATGACATGACGCGCTGACGTCTGGGTTTTGCATGGCCCAGATTCCGTACCGCTGTTGCAGTCCGAGCAGGAGTACTTCAGCCAGCAGGCTGAGCTGTGAGTTCAGTAGTAGTTAGTTTTATTTCCTGCATTTATTTCCTGGTGTGAGCCCGCATTATGGGACATACAATTCAGTTATTTGTATTGGATCATTTGCTTTCGCATTTATTTATTATTGACTCCTGTTATTCTGGATTATGGACATGTTGTAGATAGTTTTATCATGTTCTTGATATCTCTACAGCCGTAATGTGACTGTGGATGGATACTTCCTACCCACAGGTAGCATGGTTGGCTATGTCACGTGCCCAATCTAGCGTACTGTGGAAAGCGGGGGTGACAATATATATATATATATATATATATATATATATAATGCACAAGAAATGACAAGAGATATAAAATAAACAACAACTTTTATTAACATTCATATTTACAATACAACTGATTTGAAAAGAAAATGTACAATGATAAAAGCAATGCCTAAACAATGGCATACAAACTGGAAGGTAAGTACAAGTAAGCTAGAAGTCTGGCTGTGCCTCAATCTGCTTCGAGTACTTCTGGCTGGGCTCGGTCTCCTGAGGGTCTTGTCCTCCTGACGAACATTCCAAGAAAGAAATAAACAAGAATGTCATCAGTGAACCAGCGCTCGGTAAGTCCCAAAAGAAAGGAAGGAATACAACAAGTAATGTGGAAGGAAACTGTTAAGTTATACAGGTATCAGTTTATTATTCTAACGTAGTTGTTTGTAACTTAGTACATAAGGTATCAGTGTATACGAGAGGAGTCCAACTATCCCGTTGACTATGGTAACATGTAAGTATAAGGCCCCATTAAAACCCATGGGGTAACGGCACGAGAGTTCATGTAGGTGTCTTTTAGTGACCATCATCGTGCCACTTTTAATAAATTCCGTACCAATTTACTCCTTTAACCTCGTAATGTGTTGTATAGATTATAATTATCAGACTTGCTGAGACCAGGAATACAAGTTGTTCATGTAATCAGGTTCAGGATGTAAACAAGTAGTCATGTAACCAGGTCAAGTTATAGCCATGGTTCGGTCAAGTCAAGTCATGTTTGCATGTTGATCTTGTTCTGGTATTCAGGTTCAGGTTTAAGTATACATGTTAGAGTTTGGATTCTTGTTTGAATTGGATTCTGGTTTGAGTTGAATTCAAGGTTGATATAGACTCAGAATTGAGTCAGACACTTAGAACTGATTTGGATCTTGAATTAGATTCGGGAGTTATCGGTAACTGCTATACATGGACGGCAGAATTTGTGTCTTTTTTCAAGACAGTTACCATTGATAACACCGTTAAATTTTTCTACCTTAAATAGGCAAGCACTCACTTTCTCCGGCTCCCTGAGGCTCAAGAGGATCGATTCCGCTTAAACCCATATTTACTAAAGTCCTTAACAGTGTTTTATATAGCTCGAGGGGGTTTTATGAAAAAAATATTTTTAATATACAGTTCAAAATAATCTCGAGAAATTATTTATATTCTTTAGGCTTTCCATAGATGTGTATTTTAAGAATTGAGGTATTTTAGTGATAATTAACTTAACTTGAATAGTTCATGGTATTTTACTGTAAAATTGTCTTGTATTAATATCTTGATGGTATTTTGATGAAACTTGTAATTCTTTTACTTGAAAAAATATAAGTTATTATATTTTGAAAAATATATGGATTTTATAATATTTATATAATTATTAAAAAATTAATTTTTGATTATTAAGTAGAAAATCTAGTTTTTCTTAAAAATTATATTAAAAACCTTTCGAGACCGAACGCTCCGTGAGGAGGTCTACATCTCGCTCTACTAGCCCAAGGATGTGCGATAATCCGCACCATCCAATAGCGGGTCCCCTAAAAAGGGTTGTGGAGACTTATTTGCAAAGGGATTTTAAATACAATTCAAAGAAAACCATTTTTTATAGTTAATGGTATTTTAATGTAATATGGTAACAAAAGTATGTTCAAGGGATATCGTGCTATGGAAAAATATGTATATGTGAGGGGTAGGTTATTACCCCGTGAAGTTTTATAAAGGTAAAGTTAACAACATACTAAACGGTGCTATATAAAGTTCATGGTATTTTAACGAAAAAGTTAAATTAAAATTATTTAGCATGGAATTCCAGGTTACAATTTATTCTAAACATTTATAATAATGTTACAAGATTGTGTGAAAGTTGGATGAACAATATGTAAGTACAAAGGTGAGTTTTTAGGGTTTAGAAGATCGATATCGGTATTAACTCCACTTACCGATATTCGTTTTAAAAAAAGATTTTCAAAGAGGAAGAAAAGAGATAGGGAGGGACTTACTAGTGACTTATCCTATGAAAAGGTGGAAGAGAAGAGGTTTGTAGTCGTGGCGTCGTGTGGTCGCCGGAAAAGCCTCGATTCATCGCCGGAAGTTGGTCGTTGACTAACTCTTCTTCTACTCCACTTGTACTTGAGAAAATTTGAGGGTTTTGGCTAGAATTTCAAAACGAGAAGAGGCTAGGGCATGGGATAGTATTTATAGTGTGGAATTAGGGTTTTGGAATTGAAAGAATAAATTAAAATGTATTAAAATGTGATAAATTGGGGAATTGAGAGGTCTCTGTTTGATTGCAGAGTAATCAAACAGTGCAGGGGTAGGGGAAACGACAAGTGTGCAAAGCACGGGCACAATTTACCTATGGGGGCCATCGGAGCCGGCCATTCAAGGAATCTTGCCGTTCCAATTGTGAGGGGGAGCCGGTGGATTTAAGACACGTGTTCACCTCTGTGTTTATATCATTTTGCACATGTTTGTTTTCTCAGACTTTTCATTTTTATGTGCAGTGAACGTGTAAATTTTTGGGCTTCCAAAAAGTTTAAAAGAAAAATCAGAAAAAATATAATGTGCCTGAAGGGATTCAAACACAGGGGCTACGTCACAGCAGTGCAAGGCTTTACCAATGAGCTAAAAATTGTTTCTTGTTGTTCTTAAACAAAATTAACTTTTAAAGTGTACTCAGACTTGCAAACTCCTTTCTGTACATTAACTTAAAAAAATTCGTACAGTAAAATCAGCGTCGTTACAGTATTCATATTTGATTCTTATGAGTTTTTATGATATTTTTACCTTCGATGATATATATCAATGGTATGAGACGCTGATATATATATATATATATATATATATATATATATATATATTGATTATATCATCAGAAAGATATATGCATATATTATTATTCTTTACTTGATATTTTCTGGATACAATGAGTTGACGTCCACCATGAGTTTGATAATTTCTAATTTGATTTTATTCCGAACCGAGTAGGGGAGCTATACGGTTACGAACATGTTACATATCCGGACTGAATGGGGGGAGTATACAGTCGGATACATGGTGGACCCGGTCGAGACCGAGGGGCAGAAAAGCGGCGATTAAGGCGGGGAGCCTAGCGTGAACACTCGATACCGGAGATAGATGTGAGCACGGCGGATATTCAGGGGATGCTGACCAGGACTAAGGATATCGAGGGGCAACCGATCTGATGAGACGGTGTCGACGATGTCTGGATTTGCGTGTCGGTGATGGATACGAGAGATTTGATAATTTAGGGAGTCGATACTGGACACCCATATATTGATATTTTGCGATCATTCGAGATACGTCGTTATAGTTTATGCGATATAGTAGCCGATCAGGACTGATCCGGGAGACAGTACCTGAATTCTATTTTTCCTGTTGATACATATAAAAGGGTTTCTAAACGAGCTATAGTCTCATTAATTTGACGTGTCTGGGATGACACAAGAATCTTTTAAACAGTAAAACTCTTTACTAAACAGTGATACATCTATTTTAAATAAAATACATATTATACTTCATACTATTATGTCTACTTCTTATGCCGTGACATACGTATCCCACGGCTATTTTAAAAAGGGGTTTTACATACATATTTCGGCTACCTTATAGGTTTATACCTGAATGCATATTATATACATATGAGATGATATATTTTGGGTTTACGTGATGGATAGTGTTGCATTTATAGTATTTATACATTATTCATATATTAGTACAGGATATGAAAATACTATACTTTATGACCTAGGTATATCGTTATGCATTTCGATTTCTATCTTGCGATATACTTTTATCTACTGAGTTGGCAACTCACCCCCGTTGTGCTCCAGTTTTTTGTAGGATATACCGCTCGGATTATCAGAGGCTTACGGCGCACTCTTTTCTTCGGTAATTGCTTTGGTAGGTGGGCTACTGTTGTATCGTACCCACACTTGTGTGTGTGTATTCTTTTGTATCTAGTTAAAACTCCATCGACCTAGAACTTTTATATTGTGGATTTAGAAGCGAAATTTAGAGTTTATGTGTTTTTGGGCGTCGCACTCGTTGGAGTCGACTCTTTTATACTTGTTGGTTTTGTTTCACTTTTCAGTTCTTCGCCATTGGGCGTCGTATATTATATGCGTGATTTCTCCGCCGTTTGAGCGTGGAAGCTAGCTCTCATTGGGATGCTCTATATATTATTATGCTTGTATCAGGTTTTATTCAAATTTTGCAAAGAAGATGCTGCCGATTTTTAAAACGTTATAGATGCTTTTCAAATTCACTTATTTAAACCGATTCCATCTAATGATTATTTTTAAACTTTACCTTCCATATTTTCGTAAAAAGGTTTAGATTCCGGGTTCTGGCTTATTTGGATCGCGTCGACATTTTTAGTTGTCACGTGATTTAGGTGCCGATCACGTGCCACTTTGAGGTCGTGATAGGAACAGCCAGGACGAAGCAAGGTTCCTATAGACAAGACGCATGAACGTAATAGATGGGATACTAAGAAGCGTTAGTGCTAGATTTAATTGACGACTTGGTTAATTTAAGTTTCAATTGACGATTTAGCTATAAAGATTATCAAGGACCGAGAGCAAATACTCATAGGTAGGGAGTTGGATTCTTCTTCCAAGAAAGATGATGATGATATTAAATGTTCTATATTGGATGTCGAGGTAGCGGCTGTCTGGGGTAAGGCACATATCCCGTTAAGAATGTATAAACTATACATCCATTCACTTGTGCTTTCATCCGTTTCGCGAAAATTTCGGCTGCACCTCCCCGATGTTCTTCGAGTACACTGTAATAGAACAGATAATCGTTTCAATACTGTAAAACACCATTGAAACGAATATCTAATCTATCGTTGTACACGGAGAACCAACGAACGACGAAATATCTCGAAACAAATAAAAAATACAAGTGAATGCAGGTGTCTGTTTTATACATTCCTAACTTGTCCATACGGGACAAATCTATCGGTTATCATACGCTTGAATATTAATTCTCGTCGTATAGACTACGCAACGGTTGTTAGAAACCGAACGATACTGTCCGGTGTTTAACAATTTTCATGTAGTTTTATATCACGACGAACATCGCATGTATGCTAACCGATAGACGGGAACTAAGTCGCGTTTTGATTTTTAATTATCGATGAGAATATGAAAATTTTATATTATCATCGAAAATCATACACGCAAGTTTAATATTTAATTTAAATTAGTTTAAGTTTACGTTTTGATTTCAAGACATCGAAGTTTTTAGTTTATGGTACATTTTTTAAAGTTAATAGTTTTCTTAATTGAGTTTAAGATTTTGGATTTAGGGTTGGGGTTAGGGTGGGATTTGACAGGAGTTCAATGTAGAGAATAATGATGATGAATTAAGATTTGACCTTGTTCATATATGTATGTGTGTTTCCTTGTGTGTGCATTCATATGCCTGTGTGTACTATAAAGTATCTAAACAAATTATCCTTAAACTATTTTTTGCTATTGTTGTTTTTCACAAAATTACCTTAAAATTTTACCTAAGCAATCTATTTATTCAATTTCACTAAATTACACTAAAATACCCTAAACTATTGGTGGTTTTCACAAAACAATTTTAACAAATTTAAATAAACAACTCATCTTCTTAAATTAACTAAATCTATATAAAATTCACTAAAATACCCTTAATTATTGTTGTTTTCACTAAATTATGATTAAGTTTTTTTTAGTACAACACCCATTTTCAACTTTATTTTTTTACACTAAAATACCATTAATTTTTGTAGTTACGTCATTAAAATACCCTTAACTAGTGCATCATTTCACTAAACTACCTAACCCCAACCCCAACCCTAACTCAATCCCTAACACTATACCTAACCCCTAACCCTAACCCCCAACTCCCCTGACCCTTTTCCGAAAATTTTAAAAATTAAAACACTAATAAACCTAACCCTAGCAATAATAACAGTAACAACAAATTTAAAAAATTAATTTCTAAATTTAAATATGAAATTAATCAAAAAAAAAATTTAGAATTATCAAAAATCCACCAAATTTAAAAATTAAAACTCTATCCTAGTTTGAAAGAGAGGAGGCAAGACGACGAGACAGACGTGTAGGCGAGGCAGCTCGCAGAGGCCGGCGGCGACAGGAGCTAAGGCAAAAAATTTAAAAATTTACTGAATCGAGCAAAAAATCATAAATTAAACAATAAAAATAAAATTAACAAAACAAACTTACCTCTTGACCACCACGAAGCTACGGCTGACGGCGGTGGCAAGCTTATCGATCTCGATCGATGGCCGGTGCGAGTTTCGTCTTGGGTTTCGACAGGAGAGAAGGCGGCGCCGGCGAGCTGGACAAACCAGGAGAGACCGCGGCGACAAGCTGGAGGCAGTGGCGAGAAGGCGGCGACTCGGAGGTGAGCGGGAGAATTTTTAGGGCAAAAAATTTTTTTGGGGAAAAATGATGGCGCGATCAGGGAAAAAAGAGAGGGGGTTAGGTTTTAATTACGAGTGGGATGTGGGACCCGTCATGGTTTTTTATTCGTAGTGGTCTCAACCGTGCTCAAATCTTTTATAATCGTGACCATAAATTGGCCACGGGTCAAACCGTAACCAAATGCCCATTACTACCGGGCATATTTGTAGTAGTGGAGTAATATCGAAAGAAAAGGAAAATCCTATTTTTTAGGACATATTTTTTTTACCATATTTTAATTGAGGATGCAAAGTATACGGTGCCTACAATGACGGGATACATGACAATATGGGTTTCTCTCATTTTACCTTTTTTAATTCAAATGTAACTAATATTTGTAGTTCCAGGATAATCATGTATATGGATAAAGGATGGTGTTGTGCCATGTCATCTTGTAGACATTTACTACAGCTGCATTTTATACTCCTTTGCCTCGTTTTATTTATACTCATTTTCCTCATTTTGATCGTTCACGTGTTACCTTATGGATTATGGACGGTGGATCAGATTTTACCTATAAAAAAATGGAATATGAATTCTACTAGATCATTTGTGTGTGGTCATCATTGGACAACACGCCGAAAGAAAAGATTACTCTCCTTGTTTCTTTTAACCAGTCCTTTCTTGCTGTTTTTCCTCCTAAATTACTAGTAGAAGATATCAAAAAGTTTGTTTTGCTCCATATGTTTATGGGACCAGGCACTTTATATATGAAGTTTCAAATTTGTGTTTAATTAGAAGAATAAGCAAAGAAACTATAATGTTGAATTATGAATTTCGCATTTACGACATACTGGATTTTATAGTTATACTCTTTTTAAATAAATTTGCAAGAGGGAAAAAAGGACTAGCAAGAAGAAACAAAGGGAGTGCTACATAACCATGTTTGCCAACTCAAACTTCAATTTCAACAAAACAGAAATATACATTACTTCATCAATCACAACACAAGTTCAATGGCTCTTAAAGAGCTATCAAAGGCTCAACACAAAAAATGAGAAGCCTATTAATCACCATGGTCTTATTACAATTATTAGCTTATATTCACTCGAGACATGCGCTGATAGTAGCTACTGAAGCCATTTTCCTCCATGGCAAAATTGTTGGCTCCATCAACGAACAAAATTCTCCTTACATTCTCGCCTTGGCGACGACCATATCACCACCTCCATTCAGTCCCATGCCTCCTGCTCCGTTCCATGTTTCCTTGAATTGCTCTTCAGTAACTCCTGTATCAATACAAACGTAACTTCTTAAATTTTAATATGCTGGTTTCTTACTCCCTTTTTATCGCCGAAAATCTATGGTTTTACACAATAGTAGTTTTTTTCTCCTTTCTAAATGATTATTCCAAAACACGTTGGATGAGATTTGAACAATGGCTGTGATGATACCATCTTAAAGCCACTACGATCCCACTGTACCAAAACTCTCGAGCTGTGGTGAGCGGAGAGAGAGAGATATATATTTATCTTTTAACACCTAGGGTTTGAAATCCTTGATAATAATGCAATATATGACTTGAACTGTTGAACAAATTGGTCTACAGAACAAAACAGTAAGGCAAATGTACACTAAAATACCTTGACTATATTTATTATTGTAAACTCCCTTAAGCTTTGGTTTAAAAAGAAACTTTATTCACTGAAATACCCTTAAATACAGCGCTTTTAGGGAGCTTACTGTAAAACAAAGTTTAAGGTGGTTTAGTGAAAATGACAATAGTTAAGGATAGTTTAGTGTAATTTGGTTGGCCACATGAAAACAAGATTAACAGGCTTAAAACTTGCCTTTGCCCATGGCTGCAGTTGAAGAAATGCCACCCTGAACGGTCTTGAGCACCCTGTCATAATAATTAGCCCCTGACCACTTCTGATGAGCCAAAGTATCGACCCCGTTGCTCCTCTCCTCTCTCTGAATCCTCTCGACATAAGCCAGCATCCCTCTCCTCGCGTAATCCCTCGCAAACGTATCGATCACCAGAGCATCGGCATGAAACCCTGCCAGGGTTATAAACTGCCAGCAGAACCCCAGCCTCGCAATCCTCGGGATAAAGTCCCGCATTTCCACATCGCTCATCCCCGATGCGTCCCAGTTAAAAGACGGAGATAAGTTATACGCCAGCATTATCTCTGGCTGTACTGACTTCACCCCTTCGGCGAATTTTGTGCATTCGACTAAATCCGGGCTTGATGTTTCCATCCAAATTATATCGGCATGGTGAGCAAAGGCCCAGCCTCGAACAACTGCTGCCATTACCGAGCCTTGGAATCTGTAGAAGCCTTCTCTGGTTCTGGGCAAGTCCCAGTCCCAGAACAAGTTGTTTAGGCCGAGTTTTTCTGCGATTTCTCTTGCTTGTTCGTTTGATAGGCATTTGTCATAGGATGAGACATTGGCCCATTCGTTTAATCGGCGAGTTTTCTCGTTCTCGTGGATGTTGAGACGGATGATCGAGTCTTGGACACAGTTGGAGAAGGTTTTGAGCTGCGCTGATGCGATCCATTGGTCTTCGAGGGCTTGGAGCTCAGCACCGGTTTTGCTGGATGCCATGCCTTCTGCTAGTAGAGTTGCTAGGCTTCGCCCTTTAAGTGCAGGGTTTGTTACTCCTGTTACAAAATCGCGATCAGATCTTTTAATGGTTAGATTTTGGTGCAACTCAAATTGATACTCATAACTAGATTCAAGAAAATTGAGCTGTACCTAGGATGAACTGATGGTCCCTCAAGTCGACATTGGTCTGGATCAAAGTAGCAGCAACCGCATCGGTTCGAGCCACAAGAACAGTCTCAACCCCCATGACATCAAACTGAAGCCTCGCCGCAACAAGGCGATTGATGTGCTCACTCACAGACACAAGTACCTTACCTGATCATTCATCAAAACTTCACAAATCAAACATAAAAGTACCCAGAAAAGTATAGATTTTGCGGTAAAACTTTGCTCAAAAAATAAAAAGTTACCGGCCATATGGCCGCATTTCTTCGTAACCGAGGACTGATCCTCAATATGAACACCGGCAGCACCCCTCTCCACAAATAGCTTGCAGAGCTTAACAGTCGCAGTAGCACCACCGAAACCAGTATCCCCGTCGGCAATGATAGGCTTCAAGTAATCGACATAGGGTGTCCTTGCTCTCTCCTCTCGAGACATCGACATCCGTGCCTCCCTCTGTTTACGATCATGATACTGCTGAGCGAAAAACAAATGTTCGACCTTGTTTGGAACCGTATCGTAAGGATAATCAGCAAGATCAGGTCCAGGTTCGTTGGTCGACGTGTGAGTGGATGAACATTGCCAGCCTAGGATGGTATTGTAAGAAAATTGGATAAAACAAATAAACCGTTTTATCGGAAATGCTAATTTTCAATAAAATACCATGAATTCCTTAAACTTATATACTAGGTTGATACCATGAAATCATAAACTAGTAAATTGCAAATAAATACCATGAACTTTTTCAAAAAATTTAGATTTAATACCAAACTTTGTTTTCAACAGAGGTAACGAAGAGGTGTATAAAGTTTTCAATTTTTTTTTTACTGAAAACGAGTATAATACTTAATTCAAGAACCAAAAAGATTATGGTATTATTTGCATGCAATTAACTAAGTGCATGGTAATATTCCGTCCAATAAAAAGAGCAAGGCATTAATCAAAGTGCATGGTATATCAGTAAACGTTAGCTTATTAATAGTTTGAAATAAGAAGAGACCTGAGACATAAATGGTGTCTAGGTGTTTGGCCATCATTGTGACTTGGACTGGGTCGAGAGCACCGAAGGTACGAGAGGCAGTGCTGTTCGCTTGGTGAGTTTTAAGCGTTCGCCAGAGTTTCTTGGCGAGATCGTTGGAGACATAAGATTGGCGAAGGGAGCCGCGGAGGGAGACGACATCACGTGCGGTGTACGGGCGGCGGGTGAGTCTGAACCTCTCTGCGTTCCACCATGCTTGCACCTCGGCCACTTCGGCTTCGAATCTTCCTTCTTCTTCCATTATCTTCTCGACATTTTAGGGGTGTAAGAACATATAAATTTATAGCATAACATACCACAGGTCCACAACTTTGTAAAATCCAATTATGTATCAATTTCCAATGGTCAATTAGCATGCATGGTCTAATCAAATCAACGAACTACAAAAATTCATTTACAATTCTTCAAAAAAGAAAGGAAAAAACCTTTATCATCTTCAGCCTTGCTACAAAATAGCAAACATGATTTCGTGTATTGCACAAATATCAAAATTCATTTACAATCCTTCTCTTTTAGAAAGGAAGAGCTAGACTCAGTACATCCAGAAAATAATTTTTGATGCTCTCTGATGAATAGTATTTCATTATTTGGTTAAATTAGTTCGACTCTTTCAAATAATCCAAATTCTTTGAAAAAAAATTTGCTCTTCTAAGTCTTTGCCGCTACACCAGAACATCCAGGTTTTGATGAGAGTTGAGAGATATATTTTTATGCTCTAACATGTGTCTGTGGATTGAGCGTCCTTTTATAGTCCAAAACCTAAGCTTTTGCACTTCTATACTTTCTGATCCGTGATTTAATTGTGATAGATTTAATGCCGTTTTAGATTCCTGTAGCTAGATCAAAACTTTGAAGTTATGATGAGAATTGAGAGATATATTTTCATATTCCGACAGCTCTTCCTTAGAAGACCTTAAAAAATGGGTACTGCTCTAACTTTGATTTGTCGGGTTTGTATGAGCTATAGCTCCTTGGTACAAACATTGAACATTGAATCTTGTGTCTATTGTATCAAATTGATAATCTCTCATGTGAATTCAATAAAGCATCATGTAAAAAATAAGAAGAGATACAAAAATGAAGCAATGTGAGCTCACCATTGAAGGCACAGAGAAGGATGAAGCCATGGAGGAACCTAAGGAGAGAGGTTGCTTTCTTGTTTTTTTTCTTATTTTTTTCTTGGAGAGCTACAACAAATGCATGCAAGCGTGAGAGAGTTGTTGCTCCCCAATTACTCCCCTTTTTTATAGGAAAATTGGCCCCATATCCCTTCAGGAAAAAAAAAAGGTTAATTAGGGAATTATAATTTTTTATTATGTTATGAATTATAGTGATGTCATTTTTCATTGCTTGGGGTTGCAATAAGCTGCCACCTTCGCTAGGTCATGCCTGAATGAAAGCAGGGGAACAAAATTTTGAAGCTCATGTGGGTAATTTCAGCAACCATATGTAACAAATCAGTTTGTACTCAATCTGGATTAGAACAAGCGGTGCTTTGCTGATCACAGCCATCCATTTCTCATGCACTAAATCTGATCAACCTTCCATTTCTATATATATCTTCCTGCAGGCTGACAGCGAAACCTAAGAATTGTGTCTGTTTTTTAATATGCACCAGTAGGAATCGAACCTGGGTTACTCTAATATCATGTCCAATATAACTGACACTACGCCAAAACTCTGAAGGTATGATGAGGATCGAGGGATTTAGTTTTATATCATAAAAGATCGAGCTTTAGAGAGTAAAACAGTTCACACAAATATCATTGAGGCATCATCGTGATCATTGAATCAGGTCCCACTGAAGCCGGACTTGAGCAAATTTTAAAGATAAAGGACAATTGGGTTTTAACCGTCATGTATGGGTTTGATTTGGTAAGAGAAAAATTATAGCTTGAATATAGAAATAGATACTTGACCTTCAATCTTGACAATCTGTATATATACAGTTAATAATCCGTTTATGCCTTCAATATACGAGTCTTTAACTTTGTCCAAAACATAATGGGTATCTAAGTCCAATAACAAGCATCTATATAATGCTCACCAATATATTATTTTGAAAGGGGGAAAACGAGAGATATATATTAGTTTGACTACTCTCCGGCTGGTTTAGATTTTGTTAGCGGTGACGATGGAAGCGGTTGCAAAAGGATGGAGATGATGAGATTGGAGTCCCAATGAATTGTGGAAATGAGAAATTGGATAAGATTTTAGTAACGGGGGACTTTGTTATCTTATCATCTCATGAGGGTGCATGCTACAAATTTCATACATTCATGCACAAATGAAATCATCCCACCTTCTAGAAGATTACGTGTGCTCTCATAGGCATGTGTGCCCCAAAAAAGATTGCCATTGAGAAGCTTAATTTGTCCTCATCCTCATCCTCATCTTGGGCTCAGCCTCTCGGCTTTTTTCCTCTCTCGACAAACCAAGTCCAAAATTGAAGACCTGTAAACAAAATGTGATGGAGGCCTTGATCTCCTTCAGATGTTGTCCTCCGTAGATCTGTCACGAGCATTGATGAAGAGTTGAGATTGGTGTTAAGGATTGTCTTCTTGAAAGTGTGGATCTCAGTGGGCTTGTTTTGAGGTGAAGCCGAGCTACCTGCAAAGAAGTCCCGGGATGGGTGACACCGTAGACCCTCCGACGATCAAGTTAGCCGAAGAAAATGAACAGAGTAGCGGCTTGTTGGATTGACATTGTCTTACCTGAGTCGTCCGGAAGAGGGGTTTTTATAGTGGTCGCATGGAGCGAACTGACGCGAGATCTTCGCCGTCAATTACGCACCTGACGTTACGCCTACGTGAATGACGGGATCCCTCCATTAATGATGAGATACGCTCGTTACTGGAAGAATACGACGGCGTGGAACGCGGGATTGTTGGGTGGCGGATATCTCGCTTCTGGCGAGATACGTGGAGCCATGGTGGAGGCGCTTAGGCTCTGCGTTCTTGGTTGCTCGGTAGAATCGGGGAGGCTTAGCTCGGCGGGAGACTCGGAGGCGAGTGGGAGGCCGAGAAAGCTCGGTTCTGTGATAGCTCAGAGACGAGCTGGGAGGGCTGAGGAAGCTCAGCGTGTATGAGGGCTCGGAGGCGAACCGATAGTTATTTGTAAGGTAAATATAGGAGTGTTCTAGGAGACCGTCGAAGGTCGGGTCAATCCTCGGGGCAATGGCCCGGAGAATACCTTCAATGTATCGTGCTTGCTCCTATCCCGTAAGCCCCGGGACACGTCATCTACCACGTGTCATGATCTGTGGAATTTTCACTTGTGAGTATCATCATTAGACCCGCACTCTCATCCCGACCTATTTATGGGTCGGGTCGAGAGTGGCCTGATCGGTTTTCTGGGCGCAGCCTGTTGCCAAAAATCTATCGGCGCGGATTTTCGGGACGACTCAGTGTAGGGCAGTTGCGTCGTTCAGATTTATGAGCCTGCGTGGCGTATCCCGGGCGTTTGGATCTCCGCGCGCATCTTTGATGATATCAGCGGATCAAGGAAAGGATCGTGCATTAAAGAGGGGGTGCCGATTCGTTCGCACGTCTGTTGAGATGCTGTCCACGTGTCCGACGCAGATTGGTGAATGCGACAGGTTATCGCTGTCGCCTGCGGCCGAAGGGACGTCTCCAATGGTCGTTCGACACGTGGGGCTTTAACGGCTGGCAAACGCGACGCTTTGTTTTGGCGGGAATTGATCAGGGTCGTTAGGTGCCTTCTCTGGAGTCTATAAATAGGAAGGGAGCCCCATAGGGCCAACACTTCCTTCATAGTTTCCCTACGTTGCCAAAGATTGCTCGGCGCTCCATCCTTTAGATTGGATCCTTTGCGCTCCTTCGGAGAACTCATTTCTTTGAATCGGGTTAAATGTCTTCTTCCGAGAAGTCTGTAGAAATAGTTAGAGTCAAGTCTAGGAGTCTTCCGCCTCGTTGGCTGCTGACAGCCAAGAGAGTTCTCTTGTTGCTTCCTCTGTATCGAGCTCGTCCCATAGAGTCAGGGCTACCCGCGTCGCTAGCCGCACGGCGGCGACAAAGGCCCCTAAGGTGCACATCGGGAACGCCCACGATGCGCTTTTCGTCTTGAGGGATCTGGATGAGCTTGCCGAGATTCGAGCTCGTTTCCATATCCCCTTTAACTATTCGCTCCGTTTGGCAAAAGAGGCGAACGGGCGGACCAGGTGCAAGGGAAGGAGATTGCCTTGTATTTGGAAGCGTTCCGAGCGGGAATGCTCCTTCCTTTTCCAACCGGGGTATGTGGGGTACTTCGTTGCTTCAATCTCTTTCCGGGTCAGCCAGCGCCAAACTCATGGAGAATCCTCCTCGGGTTTTTGGTCCGGTTAAAACTTGAGGACATCCCCTTCAGCTTGACCCTTCTTACTTCTTTTCTCTGCTATAAAAATCACCCCGGCACTAGCAAGAACGAGCCGAGCTGGGTGTATTTTTCCTTTAAAAAATGCAAGGACGGGATGGCCGGGTCGGGAGTAGTAGTCGTTCCTTCTTCCATCCACGACTGGAAGGAGAAGTTTGCATTCTTCGGGCCACCCGAGGGTCAGGATTGGCCCGTGCCTACACAATGGCACATGGCCGACTGCCCGAGGGCGAAGCAGTCATCCTTGCCCGAGGCAGGGGCGGTATCCATGTGGGAGCCAATCCAGCAGGCCGACGTCCTGCTTTCTGAGCAGGTTCTTAGCTGAGCCGGGCTCAGCCCCGCGCGGGTCTTTATACGATCTGTTTAGACTTGAATGATTTCTTTTGCCCTTCTAGCACCACTAACTCTTTCGTGTATTCTCCTTTCGCAAGACAAATGGACCGATCCAAGATCTTAGCTGCCATAGCCGCTACGGCCCAGAAGAAGGCCAGGAGCATAAGCTTGTCCCGAGCTCGGCCCTGAGACCGTCTCCACCGGCGAGGCCTTCCGCAGCGCC
Source organism: Agapanthus africanus (assembly GCA_030015575.1). Lineage (NCBI taxonomy): Eukaryota > Viridiplantae > Streptophyta > Magnoliopsida > Asparagales > Amaryllidaceae > Agapanthus > Agapanthus africanus. Next base: position 10,920,914 of record CM057337.1, read on the forward strand.
CCGAGCTCCCGATGACCACCGCGGGGGCAGCCGGAAACATGCGCGAGACCTGGCGCCCCTGGCGAGGGGGGAGGAAGAGGGTGTCGAGGTTCCTCTCAAAAGGAAAAAGATGATCTCCCACCCGTCGTCCACTGAGATTCCTGAGGGGATTCCCGTGCGGGAAGGGGACGTCTGCTTTGTGGTCCCTTCGGGGCTCTCCGTTGCCGACAGTTTGCTATCCGACATGGAGCAATCGGCCGGGGGCAAGATTCCTTGAGGACCCTGAAAGCCCAAGTGGCCGCCATCGCTCAGGAGGCGATTCAGGTTAGTATCCGTATCCTTTAAGGATTTCCTAAAGTACTCTTTCCTCAGTTTTAACTTGTCTAACTCCTCTGGCCGTTTTCCTCAGGTCCTCCAACACTGTGCCCACATCGTAAACATGAAATCCGAGGAGATTGCCCCGTCCATGAGGAAGGCCGGGGAATCGTCTTCGGAGGCGGAGGATCTGCGCCTTCAGCTGCGGCAGGAGAAGAAGAAGAAGACAACCGCTCTCGAAACCCGGTTGGCCGCCGAGGAGCTCACGATCTCCAAGTGTCAGGAGTCCCACCGACTTCTGAGCGAGTCCCACCGAGCCATCGAGGTCAAGTTGGAAGAGTTGGGGAAGCGCTACGCCATAATGAAGAAGGCGAGGGACGACAGCAAGAGGGAGACCGAAGCTGCGCTTGAGGCGGCGAAGATCGCCGAACTCCGAGCTCGCAAGTCGGTGGACATGTACAAGACGTCAGACCAGTTCTACGCCGACATCGGCAAAGCCTCTGCCATCATTTGGCACGAAGCTCTTGATGCCGTCAAGGCGTTAATGCCGGAGTTTGCCGACGGTGAGCTCCACGCTCGGGTCCTGCTTTCGGTGGACACGCCGCAAGCGGCTGGCGCCGGGGGAGGGGCGGTTACGGAAGTAGAAGCTCCGGCCCCTGAGGACGGTGCCGAACAAGGCGAGATCCGGGCAGAGCCTGCAGCCTGAGCTTTTCGTTTTTCCCTTTATTTTTTCTCAAATTTTGTAAGCCTCCAAGCACTTTTTGTACGGCCGAGGAACCCAGAATACCTTGTAAAGACTTTCAGAACATGAATAAAACTGGGTTTATTTTCCTCTGCATGACAATGTGTTTATTGTGTGAGTACTTGAGCTTGTCGGTCTTTTCCTTGATTCAAGTGTTAGGCCGTAGGTCGATGACCGGCCTTTTAGATAACGATCGCGCATCGAGTGTAAGTCAATTAATCGCCAAGTGCAGAAAGGTCGGTGCCCTCTCACCCCCAGAGTCGAGGTGCCGATCGTTCACTTAGAATATATCGGAAGATCCCTCAGTGTAGGAAGGTCGTTATTTGCACATTCCTTAGAGTCGGACCGACGACCATGTCTATTAGCATAAGTTGAACAATAGCCAAGTTAGAATTGGTCGGCGTTGACTGATTCCCTCTTGATATAGTTTCTAGACCCTTGTCTTGGGATGGTAGGAATTTATCACTCGGAGGTTAGCCGAGCAGGGATCTGTGCGGTTGCCCCTTGGTGGGGCTTCGATCCTTAGCGTCGATAGGTAGGAAGTTACCCGCTAAGGATGGAACGAGCAGGAAAGCTGCTCGAAGGCCTCTTGATAAGGGATTTGATTCTTAGCGTAGGTGGGTAGGGAACTACCCGCCAGGGATTGACCTAGCAGGGAAGCTGCTCGCTGGCCTCTTGATGAGGGCTTTGATCCTTAGCGTGGATGGGTAGGAAACTACCCGCCAGGGATTAACCGAGCAAGGAAGCTGCTCGGTGGCCTCTTGGTGAGGGCTTTGATTCTTAGCGTATGTGGGTAGGAAGTTACCCACTAAGGATTGACCGAGCAGGGAAGCTGCTCGGTGGCCTCTTAGTGAGGGCTTTGATCCTTAGCGTATGTGGGTAAGAAGTTACCCGCTAAGGATTGACCGAGCAGGGAAGCTGCCCGGTGGGCTCTTGATGAGGGCTTCGATCCTTAGCGTTGATGGGTAGGAAACTACCCGCTAGGGATGGACCGGGCAGGGAAGCTGCTCGGTAGCCTCATGAGGAGAGCTTTGATCCTTGGCGTAGATGGGTAGGAAACTACCCGCTAGGGATGGACCGGCAGGGAAGCTGCTTAGTGGTCTCGTGAGGAGGGTTTTGATCATTGGCGTAGATGGGTAGGAAACTACCCGCCAGGGTGTAATACCCAGTTCTTTTATACACCAATACGTGTATTTTTGTTACTTGCAAAATTGCTTATTTATATTTCAAGTATTTTACTTATTTTAAAACCCTAACCCCTTATATTTATTTACATAGATTTTTACCCAATCCATTAGCCACTCCCTTTCCATCTCATTTAAATCCTTTTAAACTCATAACCCAAACCCAAACCTTATTTCCTTTTTATTTTTCTATTCCCAGCCAGCCCACTCCCTATATTTTTCCCTTTTATTTTTCCCCATTCCCTTAACCCAGCCCAAGCCCAAACCCTCACTCCCCTTTTCTTTCATTATTTCCCTTTTCTTTTCTCATTTTCCCGGGGCCATCACACCCTTCCCTTTCTCTTTAGTTTCCTTTATTTCCGGCCCATCTCTCTCTCCCTTTTCCCAATTATTTTCAACCCCCGGCCCGGCCCATCTCTCTCTCCTTTCCTTTTATTTTTCTTTTAATTCTTCCAGTCCAACTTCCCCGGCCCACGAATCACGCCGACCCGACCCGACCTGACTACACCCTCTTCCCCACTCACTTTCTTTTTCCGCTCTTTTCTTTCGCGCGCCCCCGCCCCGTCGCCTCGCCGAAGCCCAGTCTTCGCGACCATGAACCCACGATCGCGCGCGCCCTCATGAGCTCCTCAAGCTCACCCTCGTTCCCCCTTTCTCTTCTCTCCCTCCTCACTCTCGATCTCCTTTCCTCTCTTCTCTCTCCAAAAGAAAAACAGAACATCCCGCCTCATTCCCCGACGACGACGACGACTACCACCTCAGTCACCTCGTCATCCTCCGTCGCTTCTCTCTTCAAAGCCCAAGCCCCACTTACCTACTCCCCTCGCCTGCCGACCGAGCCCCACCGCCGAGCTCGAGCCTCCCCTGCACACCTTCTTCGCCACCGAGTCTCCCCTGCACAGCATCATGCCGACGAGCTCTCTACTGCCTCAGCGACTCCTCTACTTCATCACCATCACCGCCAAGCTTCGAGCCCTGCACACCCCTCGTTGCAGACCCGAGCGCACCCCCTGCGGGCCACCTCGCCGGCGCCTCCGTCGACCTCACGTCGTCACCACCTCAGCAACATCTTCCTCTCCCTCCCTCAGCGACATCTTCCTCTCTCTGCCACAGCACCACCTCTCTCTCTCTCACACACACAACATCTCTCTCTCACAGCATCTCTCTCGCTCATATCGCCTGAGCTCTCATCTCCGGCGCCCCTGGACCTCCGTAGCCTCTCCTAGCTCTCCTCGGTGCACCGTCGATCACTTTCAGCAGACCCATCACCTTCACCGCAGCACCAAAGCTAGCCCAAGTTTCAAACCGAGCCCCGGTAATTTCATCGAACACCTATAACCATCGCCATCGCCGTTGTTCGAATTGCTGTCGTCACCGTTCAAGCTACTGCCTCGGTCTCTGTAGCAGTCACCGTCGTCAACGCAGCGGCCATCGCAACGCCAGCGCACGCCCGTCGCACCCACCGAGCCATCGAGTCTAAGAAGCAAGATCCGACAAGGCTGAACCTGTGCTGCGTTCATGACACGATCGTGCCATTGCTGCTGCCGTACCATCATCGACACGTCTTCAGGCAAGTTTAATACTTGCTTCATGCTACTTTTATATATTACAATTCATGTTACCAATCATTTCCGCATATAATTTCATATGAATCGTTATAATTCAAGCGTTCGATACAAAACCCGAATGGGAGACCCCGTTAAATTGACGACAACAAATAACCTGTGATGGCCCGAGTTATAATGATTGTCCCTTAAGACTTTAGTTACAATACGATGTCGTTTGCCTGCATAAAATGATGTCCCGATTTCTGTCATAAAACCTGAAAACCTTCGTACATGCTAAACCGTAAAATTTATAGTAAATTGTGGACAAACCGAATTTTAGCGTTCGATGGCTCGTATCGAATCTAACTGTTCAACATACAGTATTCTATAGTTGGTCTCTAAATTCTAACTAATTATGATAGAGATAATTGCGGAGGATTACGATTCTGGACTGCAGTCCAGAATGGAAATTCCAGTTAACCCCTGTTTCTAAACCCCTGTATATTCCTGTTCAAATATGAGAATGCGTGGAACCCTATATCGTTACGTAGAAATTGGAATTAGCTTTCTTTCTCCGCTGGTCTCACTGGATTCCTCAACCGTTTGATATTTTTAACTCATTTTATAATGTTGATACGTTGTGCTGAATTCTGCAGAGGCAGATTTTACACATCGAACATAACCTGTCTATAACTCCCTGTCGCCATAATATATTACTGATCCGCCAATTGCGGTGGAAACCTAACTGATATCCCTAAATATTGTTCAACTATAGCGTCACCTAAATACGATCCCAACTGGGATTAAAATGCATTACGAAACGGACTTCCGATTCTGAAACCGGATTTCCAGCAGTGAATGCTTAAAATGAAATGGCCATATCTATTGATCCTGAAACCCGATTAACGTGAAACCAATTTTTATGGATAGATAATTAAACATACTGCTTACCCCCACTCATTGTTTCACAAAATTTTGCATGTATGATTTATGATAAATTATGCAAGTGGTAAGACACCGACGGATGATATCTTAAGCATGCCTTAATTATTGTATTCTCATCACATTATATAGATGTCATTGCATTGGTAACCTAGTGATCATGTGCATTACCCAGTGTTAGGTATTAGTGTTTGATTGTGGCAAGTACGTGAGAGTTTAAGCATGAATGGATAAGTGAAAGTGACACGTAGTTGTACACAATCAGCGGACCCTATCGATATATTGCATTATCGACGTCTATGGTACACGTATAAGTGTAACTATAATTGGTATGGGACAATTATGGAAGTATTTATATGGGTGTCATAGGTAAGGCACCAAACACTGTCCATTTATCTTGGGTATCAGTCGAGACATGCTTGATGGAGATCCTGTCTCCAGTTCTCGCGTAGACTTGTCATGGACCGACGGGTATTTGAGTTTATGGTTGGCATTTGATGTAGATCACGAGGTGTGGGGTAGTTTGAGTGTGAGTTCAACAGAATCTCGGGAGTCCCATGCCGGCACATACAGTGATTCTGGAGATATATGGGGATATTACTGATTATTAGCGAGCGACTCGGGCCCGTGTTCCCTTGGCCTTGGGTCCTATCCTTGGGTGGGGGATACTCATGAGTGGTTGACTCTCACACTTGGACTGACGATAGGCTTAGCGACCTGTACAGTGAGACTTAGAGACTGATAGGGTTAGTGACATTGACATGTATTGCTTACTGATTCAACATACCTGCCATAATGTTTACTGCTTTACTGTTTACCTGCTCTATTAGTTACCCGCATTGGCTACTTCATGTTCACGTCATTATTCCATGATTACTGTTTCATATTCATTATTATTGCACGAGTTCACATTTGTATCTATATATATATATATATATATATATATATATATATATATATTGCTATCGTGTCGCTCTGACGACCCGAGTATGCATGCTCAGAGTGAGAAGTGGATCTAACTTGGACCAGGACCTAACGTACCTCGAGGATATCGTAGACTTCTTGATCAGTGACCCAGAGCTATACTCTCTTGATCTCCATCTGGTTAGTTCTTTTGTAATTGTTTTGATTTAGTGACTGCATTTCTCATTACATGTGCATTGATTACTGATTACCACGTAAAGCTAGAAGCCGAAGTGTGACTACGACAGGATATTTTCTTGACCGTAAGAGCATGACTGGCCTTGTCAACCCCTCGGATTCTGTATTTTGGGAAGCGGGGCGTGACACAGGGATAGACCGGGCAGTGAAGCTACTCAGTGGCCTCTTGGTGAGGGCTTCGATCTTTAGCGTAGGTGGGTAGAAAGTTACCCGCTAAGGATTGACCGAGCAAGGAAGCTGCTCGGTGGTTTCTTGATGAGGATTTCGATCCTTAGCATTGATGGATAGGAAACTACCCGATAGGGATGGACAACCGGGCAAGGAAGCTGCTCAGTGGCCTCGTGAGGAAGGCGTTAACCCTTGACGTAGATGGGTAGGAAACTACCCGTCAGGGATAGACCGGGCAGTGAAGCTGCTCGGTAGCCTTTTAGTGAGGGCTTCGATCCTTAGCGTAGGTGAATAGGAAGTTACCCGCTAAGAATTGACCGAGCAGGGAAGCTGCTCGGTGGCCTCTTGATGAAGGCTTTAGATCCTTGGCGTCAGTAGGTAAGGAACTATCCGCCAGGGATTGACCGAGCGGGAAACTGCTAGGTGGCCTCCTAGTGAGGGCTTTTTAGACGTCTCTTCGCCTTCATAGGGCGTCGTTCGATCTCCCTTGACCCGTAAAATCTGAAAGAGTGACCGTCGCAGACAACACGTGGCAGAAACGCACAGGAAAGGCGCAACGCTCCGTGGTTCGCGTCGTTCCGACTCCACTAATCGCTTAAAGGCTCGTGGGGATTGGCATTGTCGCCACGCGGCAGCTCTGTATTGGGAAATTTGAAAATATCCTGTAATTCTCGTTGCCGCGCGTGCAAATTTCGGCCTTTAGGGATTCTGTTGGGGTTATAAATAGTGAAGGCATGTTGGTTTCTTTTAGCCTTGCGTTTCTGAAAATGGTCGGGTTTATCTACTCCATCAAAGAGATCATATCTCGTGACGACATGTACCTGTACGATCAGGGATGCACCGAGGAGATGTACCAAAAGGTGATCGAGCGCGTGGAGGACCACTTCGGTCGTCTACTTCCCCGGCGGTCGCCCCTCCTCCAATTGCTCATATATGCGATTTGGAGGATGTCCCCGGGGCTGCATAACGCCTTGTCTCCACAGCTGCTAGACGAGACGCTTGACAAGCTGCACATGCTCCATCACCATGGCCTGATCTCGAAAAGCCGGCGGGACCGATCGGTGGCTCTTCTTCAGGAGTGTTTCCAGAAGAGGCAGATCGCGGACTCTCGCCCGGCAGGCGGGAGCTCCGGTGCTTCCACGGCATCTCGGGTCCACGGGCAACATCGGAGGGAGCGGGCTGAAGAAGTTAGGGCTCAGCTGGCGGAGAACTCCTCGGAGTACCATCAGCAGTGCTTTCTCAACCCTTTACCCCCTTTGTTGTAATTTTTGTAAGGCTGAGCAGCCCATAGTACCTTTTAACGAATAAAGTTCTTCTTTTCTGATATGTTTTGTCTCTTTTTATCCCTTAGTACTTTTTACATACTCTCTCAGAAATGAATCTAGGGATCTCGAAACCGAGAAAAAGAACAAAATTTGCGGAAGAAGTCCATTTTAATTCAGGAGACTTAAGAAAAATTATATAGCTTTGAAAAGAAGAAAATATATTCATTTGTATAGTTTGAGTTTTTCAGCGTTGTAGGGCCGAAAAAACTTACGTCCCCCGGCGTCTTGTAAGCGATAGGCTCCACCGGGCAATACTTCTGCTGCGAGGAATGGACCGTCCCACTTCGGCGAGAATTTGTGTAACCTTGCCTGATCTATGAACTCGTTCCTTCATAAGACGAGATCTCCCGCCTTGAAGGCCCGATGTCTAACTCGAGCGTTGTGATAGCGTGCGGTTTGACATTGATAGGCAGCTGCTTAGATTTGCGCCCGATCGCGTTTCTTCAATAAAATGTCCAAGTTGGTCCTTAACGCCGAGGTGTTAGCTTCATCGTCGAAGTATTCGACTCGGTAACTGGGCAATCCGATCTCCGTCAGGACCAATGCTCCGGTACCGCAGCAGAGGCTTAAGGGGGTTTCTCCTGTGGGTGTTTTATTTGATGCACGTAATGCCCACAGTACCCGTGGCAGTTCCTCGACCCAGTTGCCCTGTCTTCCTTCTAAACAGGATCTAAGACCGCGGATAACTCCTCGGTTTGCTATCTCGGCCTATCCATTGCATTGCGGATGCACGACCGCGGCGAACTTCATAAGTATGCGGTATTCGCTGAAAATTCTTTGACTTTGTCGTTCTCGAAGTTGGTCCCGTGGTCGGTAACGATACATCTCGGGATCCCGAATCGAGAGATGATGTTGTTCTATATGAACTTTATTGTGGAGGCGACGTCTGGCTTTCTGATGGGGACGGATTGCTTGTACCCTCGACGGGTAGGAGGCAGTAGTTCTCGAATGATCCCCTAGCTTTCGAGGTAGCGACCATGATTTGACCTATCGTTAATTCTCCGAGAGGGGGCTGGTTCTCCTGCTCCCGGTCTGCCTGCCGCTTGTCCCGTAGGTACTTTGCCTGATGGCCAGAGCGGATTAACTCCTCGATGTAGTCACGGAGTTGTTTGCAGTATTCGGTAAGATGGTCCTGCGACCTATGGAAGGCGCAATACGGGCCTCGGATACGCTTAGCCGCTCTATGGGAGACCGGTGGGAATTTGAAGTATCTTTCGCTCTTGGACTCCTTCAACAGCTCGGTCTGGGAGATATTGAGATGAGTGTACTCCTGAAACTTCGGGGAGTACGGTTTTGGTCGATCAACCCTCTTCTTCTCTTCTCCGCCCCTCTTCTTTTGGTCGGCTTGGTCATCCTGGGACAGGTTGGCGTTCACTTCCGACTCGAGTTGGATCTCTCGTTCGGTCCAAGCTTTTACCTCGGACATGGTCTTAGGTTGCGCTAATGCAAAAGAGCGGAGCCACTCTTTGTGCCTAAAACCCGACCATAGGGCGGTGATGACAGTTTCATCCCGGTGCCCGGGAACCTCGGGATGAGCGTTGTAGAAGCGAGTGACATATCCCTTAAAGGATTCCTTGTTCCCGCTCTTTATGGTGAAGAGGTAATCGACAGTCCGCTTCTGTCGTCTGTTTCCGACGAAGTGACCGAAGAACTGGACGGCCAGCTTATCAAAGGTAGAGATGGAGCATGGCGTGAGTCCTCGGAACCAGTTCCGTCCAGCCCGGATGAGGGTGGCGGGAAATGCTCGGCATGGGGCAACGTTGGAGTTATCCTGGAAGCTCATGCCCGCCGTAAATGCGTCCAGATGGTCCTTTGGGTCGGATTTTCCGTCAAAGAGGGCCATCTTGGACTGCTTGTTCCTGGACGAGACGTGTACGGCGAGCAACTCCTCGGTGAAGGGCTACGTAAGTGAGTCGGCGGCGTACCTAGCCCCATCACCAGATGGATGACCCTCATGATGTATACCCTCGATTTTCTTTTCGAGGGCATCTAGGCGGTCGTGATACCTCGAGGATTCAGCGCAGTTAGAGTGGTGGCCCTTCCCACTTGTGGTCTGCGCTAGGCTGCGACTCCGATTCCATTCTATCAAATTCCTTAGGTCCCCTGGCGAGGTCTTTCTTGAGTCTTCGCGGCGAGTGCTGTTCGCGCGATCCCGTCGAGGGAAAGGGTGTCGATCATGTCTGGGAGCAGGCGAGCTGACCGATACCTTCTCTGGAGGGACGGGAACGCGACAGGCTCTTTCACGAGACCGCGGTGTGGAGCCGTGTGGCACCCAACGGGCCATTGAATCGGTCGCCGCAGGGGAACCGCGGTCGCCGGAGTGAGCACGGCACTGTTCGGTGGTGCCAGTATGGACAGTGTCATCCGCCTCTCTGCGGAGGTCGTGATCCCTGGGAGGGGGACGATGACCTGGGGGACTGGGCCCGCCGTTTGGACACGGATAGGGGCGTCCACTATGGATGCGAGCCTATCGATCCTTGCCGAGAGGGCGTGGATGGCGTTCGGAGGGGGAGTAGATCCGTCTGTGCCTCCATTGTGGGGAAGGCGGTGGCTTGTACTGGAATCGTCACGGTTTTTGCTCACCATGAAGTCGAGAGCGGAAGATCAACTTTCGATGGGTGGAAAAAATTGGTTTCCCATGGACGGCGCCAACTGATGGAGGCCTTGATCTCCTTCAGATGTTGTCCTCCGTCGATCTGTCGCGAGCGTTGATGAAGAGTTGAGATTGGTGTTGAGGGTTGTCTTCTCGAGCGTGTGGATCTCAATAGGTTTGTTTTGAAGTGAAGCCGAGCTACCTGCAAAGAAGTCCCGGGATGAGTGACCACCGTAGGACCCTCCGACGATCAAGTTAACCGAGAAAAATTAGTAGAATGGCGGTTTGTTGGATTGAAACTGCCTTACCTGAGTCGTCTGAGAGAGGTTTTTTTTATAGTGGTCGCATGGAGCGAGCTGGCGCGAGATCTTCGCCGTCAGTTACGCACCTGACGTTACGCCTACGTGAATGACGGGATCCCTCCATTAATGACGAGATACGCTCATTAATGGGGATACGACGACATGGAACGCGGGATTGTTGGGTGGCGGATATCTCGCTTCTGGAGAGATACGCGGGGCCTTGGCGGAGGCACTTGGGCTCTGCGTTCTTGGTTACTCGGTAGAACCGGAGAAGCTTAGCTCGGCGGGAGGCTCGGAGGCGAGCGGGAGGCCGACGAAGCTTAGTTCTGTGATAGCTCGGAGACGAGCTCGGAGGGCTGAAGAAGCTCAGCGTGTAGGAGGGCTCGGAGGCGAGCCGATGGTTATTTGTAAGGCGAGCATAGGAGTGTTCTGGAAGGCCATCGAAGGTCGGGTCAATACTCGAGGCGAAGGCCCAGGGAATGCCTTCACTGCTCCTGTCCCGTAAGCCCTGGGACACGTCATCTACCATGTGTCATGATCTGAGAAATTCTCACTTATGAGTATCATCAGAATGGAAGAAACGGATTCATATTGCCGACTCCATAAATTCAAAATAGAGGCTGACCGTGATGCCTTTTCTCTTGGCTTGACGATCCAATAAAATTAGCGACTTAAATTGTATTAAGCATTTCTTTTTTCCCTCTCTACTTAAAGCATGGATTGAAAAGCATAGTAAATTGATATGTAGCACAATAAGTTGTGGATAGGCTAGTCTAGCTAGATGCATTTTGAATTGAATAATCTGTCTTTAATATTTTTTGTAAATATTTGTTTGCAAATAGAGTTGCCAGTATTTCATTTAAGAGTCCAGCCCACAAACCCAAATGTAGCAGAATAACTTCCATCAGGCCTCGACCCGAGGAACAAATAGTACAGCCCACTAATCATATAAAAGCTTTGTTTGATTTTCATGTAAACGAGTATATGAAATTGTAACATGACCTGATCCACTGGTAAATGCCCCAGATCATACACTGGTCCCCTGCATATTGAAAATTATAATGGTGACCACTGTTATCCGGATCCGGATATTTTCCGGATATAGATCCGGTTGGATCACGGATACGGATGTACATTTAAATATTGTTCCGAATACGATATGTATATTGTTTTATCAAAATTATCCGGATATGGATACAGATATTTCCGATTCTTTTCAAAATTCATGTTATCTCTCTGTATCCTTTTCATTGCTCCATCCAAAGGTAACATGTACTTGTGCATGAATTAATCTTTGAAAAAGGTGATATTTCATTAAATAATACTGCAATTTCTACTAATCTTAATTGGAAATTCTTGCTGCATGCAACAAATTAAACAATGCCTTACTGGAAATGCCAAAACTACCAGGCTGGTTGGTTTTTGATTTCCCTCTCCGTTTATGGACAAGACAATCACGGACCTTTCAGATGTTGTATTCAAGTGCAGCACTTGTCTAAAATATCTGGAGGGTATTTCACATGGATGCCAAAACTTAAGAAGCATATGGACATTGCTAGAGAATCAAAATGTCCTGATCATAATAATCACTTGCTTATGGTCACTATTTGGATGCATCTCTATAGGGGAAATAACATATATATATATATATATATATATATATATATATATATATATATATATATGAACCTCATTAGCTTAGAGCTAAGTTAACAGACACAGATATTTTTCTCATGATCCTTTGAAGAGGAGATATTCCAAAAGCCACAGACAAAAGCTTTGGGCCCAAGCATGGATTTTATGTATCATAGAGACTTCATGCTTTCTGTGCTAGCTCTGACCACCCGTGCATTTGGTTCAAAAGCTGGTACCAAAAAAATGACATGTTATCATGAAAATAACATGAAGGGTCTAGGTCTCCAAGGATGAACTCATCAGGATTATTCATCCTCTCGGTTCATTTGTGGCCATTTATGCTTATGAGATCATGATTCGTTATCATCATCGTCACGTCTAAGCCTTTTGGGGTCAGTTATGGAACAACAACGCTTTGTAAAATATCTGATAAAAGTTTACGACTGATTATTGACCTGAAACCAATTCTCTTTTAATAAATGCCAAATTCCTGGTCCATGAAACTATGACAAGTGAATTAAAATAGTATCACATCGGAAAAACTTTAAGAGATACATGTGTATAAAATATAAAACGAGGCAAATATCAACAAGATTTTAGTTTTATTGTTGGAACTCACTTATATCAAAGGCTTATTTTTTCATGATATCAAAAATAGGTTGATAACATCGTGGATAGTTGAGTTGAGCTATTAACCTTTAGTAAGCTAAACCTAAGCTGTAACTAATACATGGGTATATTTCGATATGGAAATATTCTACAAGCCGTATGTGGCCAATTTAACACTTAAATTAAGATTAACAAATATAACAGTACTCCATTTATTTTGTTAATAATAAATGGATGGTCAACGACGGGGGTAACTTTACCTTGTGGTGACACTAAAACAGATGAAATATTGGAAGAAACGGTCCTACAGCTCCCACTTGTTCACCAACAGTTGATGCCACCTGTCGATGACGACAGTTACTATCCCCCTCCGAAAAAATATCTCAAAAACATTGCATATCACACCCCCTAGTATCAACAATTTGCAAGCATAGCTCTTACGGCAGTATTTTCCATTCCAAAGGTAAAACATTCTTGACGGCCAGCCATATCCTCAGTCTATTACACCCAATATATTGTATTATTTCTTCTTTAAAGTGCGAAGTTGTTGGTTCGATTCCCAAAAGGGTTGTATAATAAACATCTAAAAGCACCATAAATTAACATTATTTTACAAATAACCCACAAAAAATACCAAATCAACAAGTCAAACATTGGCTTTAGAGTTATACGGTGTTGCGATTGACCGAAAAACTCGTTACTCGTATAGGTTGATGTGACGCCAAAAAGGAAATAACCAATAGGATCTGGCCCTAGAGTTAAGGTGGGACGAGACCCATCCCAAGTCTAGGTCTTTTAACTATAGTCTGGCAGGGGTGGATCATAACCTCATATAATTCTTATAACAAAAATGCAAATTCTATTATTTGATGCAAGAACTTCATATAGAACCAAGCAAATAAGATGAAAATCTTGCACTCACGTGAAAGATTTCCTTCGCAAAGTCTAGCCATGCCACTCATGCCCTACCCATCCGCCACGTGTCCTCAAACCTCGCTCCTCCTTCCTCCTCCTCCTCCTATATAAACCCCCCTTCACTCCATCACTCTTTCACCGCCCCAAAACCCTAACCCTAATCCAAACCTTTTATTATATATTAAAAAAGATGGCGGCAGCAACAGCAGCCTCCATGTCCGCCACCTCTCTCCTCTCCAAGCCCAACCCAAAGCTCTCCTCTTTTCATGGCCTCTGCCTCCCCAAAGTCTCATCCAAACCCCAGTCTCACAACTCATCTTCATCCCTCCAAATCTCCGCCTCCTATGATCTCTCGTCGTTCCGGTTCAGGCCCATCAAGGAGTCCATCGTGGCGCGCGAGATGACCCGTCGGTACATGACCGACATGATCACCTATGCCGACACCGACGTCGTCGTGGTCGGCGCGGGGTCGGCGGGGCTGTCGTGTGCGTATGAGATCTCCAAGGATCCGACGGTGAACGTTGCGATCATCGAGCAGTCGGTTTCGCCCGGCGGTGGGGCCTGGCTCGGCGGCCAGCTGTTCTCCGCCATGGTCGTCCGCAAGCCCGCACATCTGTTCCTCGATGAGCTTGAGGTCCCTTACGACGAGCAAGAGGACTATGTGGTAATTTCCAAGCCCGGTACTCACTATTTCTATGGCTAAATTGTAGAAATGATACCTTTTGCATTCTAACAGGTGATCAAACACGCGGCCTTGTTCACCTCCACCATCATGAGCAAGCTCCTCATGAGGCCGAACGTGAAGCTGTTCAACGCGGTGGCGGCGGAGGATCTGATAATCAAGAACGGGAGAGTAGGGGGAGTGGTGACGAACTGGGCTTTGGTGTCGATGAACCACGACACACAGTCGTGCATGGACCCGAATGTGATGGAGGCGAAGGTGGTGGTGAGCTCTTGTGGTCATGACGGCCCTTTCGGGGCAACCGGTGTGAAAAGGCTCAGGAGTGTGGGGCTGATTGAATCGGTGCCGGGGATGAAGGCGTTGGATATGAACGCAGCAGAGGATGAGATTGTGAAGATGACGAGGGAGGTTGTGCCTGGGATGATTGTGACAGGGATGGAGGTCGCGGAGATCGATGGATCTCCAAGAATGGTATATGATTTGATGAATTACACTAAACTACCCTTGTGTTTTCGCCAAACTGCTCTAATTAATGATTTTTTTTTATTACAATACTCTCTTGAAGCACCACAAAAGGGAGTTTACCATGATTTTTTTATTATTTTAAAAAAAAAAGTAGTAGTTTTAAGGCAGTTTAGCGGGAAAATATCAATATTTAAGGTAGCTTTGCACAATTTATCCGTTTAGTGCGGGCTATTTGATAACAGTTGCATGTTGGTTCTTGACATTTTAATTTGTGAATTTTGTAGGGTCCGACCTTTGGAGCGATGATGATATCGGGGCAAAAGGCGGCGCATCTGGCGCTTAAGGCGTTGGGACGGCCGAATGCCTTGGAGGGAGCAGTGCAACCGGAGATGGTGTTGGCCTCGTCCACGGACGGTGATGTTGTTGATGCTTAAGAATTGATCGAATTTTGTTTTTGTGTCTTTCTAGCTTATGTTGCAGCTTCTTGTTTTTGTTTTTTTTTGATGTCCTGTGTTGTGGTCAATATTGTTGTTTACCATGTTATCAAGAAGCAAATAAAATTCTGGACATGGGATCTTTTCTGAAGTAAACTGCCGTATAAAATAGAGTTTTTATCCCATAATTTTATATACCGTTTCTTTCTGTTGAATTTCACTGTAGCATATTATATAAGATAAAAACTATACTTTCATGTCAGTGTTGCCAAGTAGGGACATTATAGATGGAAATTATATTCTCTCCTGTACTCTAGTGAATGCATCACCCATTTCGTTTTTGAGATATTTATGTTGGAGTTCTGTTTCTAGTGGTTGCGCTCACATCACCTCCAACAATGGAGTTTTCTGTCATCATGTGATGTTCTTTGTCTTTCATCATAGCTATTTTGTGAGGGGTCACAGTACTCAGAATCACCCATTAATGGTTCGGTGTGATGCTCACTGTGGATATTTCTTGAATTCTGATATTTGTGTGCTTGTTGTTTCCGCTGCTTGTTAGCTAATTGTTTACGGTTCTTTTGCAATCTAGCATTTCGGAATAACAGAAATGACCCTACGGAGTCCACACACACACACGGGTGCTGAGGTGCCTGTAACTCAGATGCTATGTAGATACAAAATACCTTCCATTCCTCGTTTGTGGCGAAGCATTTGTAGATACAAAATATTCTGGAAATGCAACCCATCTTCGGGGTTTTTAAGAAACACCGATGATTTGCCAAAGGCAGTTCTGGACCTGCACGAGTTATAGATGAGGTTAATAGCTTTTCCAATAATTTAGTCATTTGAATCAAGATCTATATGACTATATAACACTGATAATTTGCCAACGGATACATCATGCAAATGAAGAAAATGAGATACCACAGCAGTAGATGGTCAGATATGAACAAGTATAAACATCTAAGCATGTTAGAAATCCAATTAGTCACCAGTGCAGTAGATTGAAGTTGTTTAAATTTGTAGTTCTTCAAAAAAAATTAACTTCTTCACAGTGTGGGGTTTTTGATGTTGATTCTGATTCTCTCTAATAATTCTTTGGGACAGTTGGATATACCATTGATGTTGATCAAGAAGTTTTAGTCCGGGGAGGTGAAAAGAAAATGTAAGTTTCCAATTGAAATGAGTGGGCTGATGTTCACTTTTTCTTGATTAATTCTTGCTTTCTATCTTCAGTTTTATTGGTTAGCATTCCTTTTAGTAGATCGAGGGGCGCATTATCACCCTTTTCCAATCGGAGAGAAAGCATCCGATTTCTTTGATTGTTGCTTTGCGATTCAATTTCTGATGATTCTCCCTCTATATGCTCAATGCCAACATCGATGGCACTCGCATGGCAAAATGACCAACTCTTTCTGGGCAGGTTGTGTGCCTGTCTTTCTCAGTACTCCCGTAATTCGAATGCTTATTATTCTCAAAGCCCAATGTTTCAAGCTCCGACTCTCAAAGGAACAGGTTGCCTCTCGAACACCACAACTTCCTGTACTAGCCTCTCATCAATCCTAATATCATAAAATGAAGGCATCACAAGAGACGATATCTCATCCTCTCTAACCTCCTGCAAAAGTCTTCCATCTCCAGGGGCAGAGCTGGAGAGGGGCCCCCAAGGCTCCGGTGAACCTGCATATGCTGCTTATTTTTTTGTTTCGATATATTTATTGAATACTGTTTGTATATATATTGATATAATTAGTTTGAAAAGGAGCTATAGTCTGGTGGTAGAGGCATGGTAAAATGGGTTTAAATGTTCCTAGGTTTGAGCCTAGATAGTCGCATTTTAATTGTTATTTTTTTGAAGCCACATATTAGGTATTTTAACAAGAAAATCCATTACTCATTGAAAACTTCAAAGTTTTAGCAATTAGTATGAAGTGGGCGTTTAATAGGATATATTTGGGTTTGATATATATATTTTTCAATTTCAACTATAAATTTTATATTGCAGAAGCAAAAACCATAAAAAGATTAATATGTACATACCCATTTACTAAGAATAATATATTAATTCAAGTTGAGTTATGATATAAACACCACTAAATCGCTAATTTTAGGAGCATTAGTTACTTTGAAAATTGTCGACAAAAAAATATGAAGCTTCTTTCTTTATGAAGCCTTATAGCTGAATCAATATTGTAAAAATAAAAAAAGATAAGTGTACTTATTTTAAATGGTTTTTAAATTTATTTGGAAATATTTTTCACTGCATGAGTATGTTTTTATGTTAAAGCATATGTTTTACCCAACCCCGCAAAGAAAATTTTCTGGCTCCGCCCATGCATCACCTTTTACGAGGCTCTCCTCCATAATTCCTCCTCCTACATTCATTTATGAGTGATTTCTCATCCAAGAATCTGGGCTTTGATGCCAAGTTGTTCTCCGTGTTCACGCATTAACAACAAAGCACAGAACTCACACGCATCATCTTTGCTGGAGAAAAGAATGTAAATGTGTCAATCAACCAAGCAACGGGAATTTCGATCAATAATCTGAAGTTATAAAGCAATAATAAAGAGTGGGTTTTAAACTAGCTTCAATTCCAAAACTTAACTTTTCAATCCTCACTAAACTAGCGAATTTGAGTTATATCCATGTTGTGCAAGACTAAGGGCCCAAAAAGTATATAAACAGCAAATACCATGTTATCGTTCCAAATTCCTCGACTTAGTAAGATAACTACAAGAATTAACGCATCAGAATGAAGCCACTACCAATTAACTCAGGCCGTACAACATATGGGAGTTTGTCATAAAAGGCTACAGGAAGCCCAATATGAAGCTCCATTGTCAAAGCAAAAAAGAATTGCTAAATTATACAATGCAAAATAATAGCAATTATCAAGCCCATATCTCATCAGCGAAGCTGCAGCGAAGGCGCTTTTTGTGAAGACTGTGGTTCTACCACCACACCAAATATTAAGAGTTAGGTTTGAGCTTTAACTATGAAAGAATCGAATTAGCTCAATCATACTATAATTGTTTTGGCAGTTTAATCATTTAAGCCTAAATGATGAAGCCTTGAAGTAATCCATGGCTGTAAAGAATAATCTATGATCCTTGGCTTCATAATCCGCGGTTATGTTGTGGTGACTGTTGCAAAATCCAAGTATGTAGGTTTACATCGATTGATGGAATCTCTATAAAAATTTTGCAAATAGAATTAACAACAATCAAGTCACCAAAGAAGGTTCTTCAAAACGAGCTCTATATGAAGGATGAAAGTTCAAGAGGAAAGCAATCATATAAACCAAGGATGAGAAGGAGCTCATGGCCGAGGACACAAAGACCAACATGTGTCACATGATACTACATTGGAAGAAAGATGCAGCAACATGGAGTCGAGGGATATGTTAGTGGAAATCCTTTCTTCTAATCGCTCATATTGAAAACCAGCATATCCAAGAAATCACCTCAAAAAACCCTGGTATAACGTGAACGAGACTGCTAGAAGCTTGATGGCTACTGAACCAAGAAATCTAATTCTTAGTATCAATCACTACTAACTAGATCTATTGACTTCAACACAATTAGCTTGTATTCTTACACCAAAAGAAGAATTCCTAATTTCCAAGGGAAAGAGAAGATTAGAACAGAAAAAAGCTGATTGACCACAAATGCAATCAAGAAAATTGATGGCGTGCATCACCTGATACAAGCAACTATGATTCACAGTCCGTTGAAGTGCCCTTGTCCTTATGCCGCTTCTGTTGAGGGATTGTCTCATGTTGAACAACAACAGACACGACACTTGCCTATACTAGTACTGATGTTGTGCCTAATTTAGATTTCGTGTGTCGTGTTGTGCCTGTGTCAACATGCCCACATTTTTAAAAAAATCTATTAGACATGATAATATTATGTCGTGTGTCGTGTTGTTTGAAGCTAGTAGTACGGTCAGTCGGTCAGATGCAAAGGAAGCATATTGCCTACTAATATCAATGTCTCGGCTTTTATTTCCAAGCTCTTTGAATGCAATTATGGGTGTATATGAATGGATAATCATAATGTAATTTCTTTCTTCAGCCAAGTCAATACAAGGATTCAAATTTCGTTGCTTAACAAGCAGCAATAGGGAGCCTTGGACACTGCATTATAAGCCTATTGAATGTGACCAAGAAAATATTAACAATATTACCTTTTTTTAGTAAACATTCCCCAAATTTCATAAGTTGCCAAATTAATCTCTCTGCTGCAGGATCTGCTACCTATTTGAAAATTTCTACAACAGCAGCTCAGCCTTTTATCTCAAGTATATGGGATAGGCTATATGAATCAACATGAGAATCACGCCGGGTCCAGCACATGAATCATCCGCCTCCACTCACTCCTATCGAACAATATACTTTCATTGAGGTCTTTGGCAACCATATCTTTTCGTATCTCCTCCATCCATATTTTCTTCGGTCTCCCTTTCGCCCCTTTGACATTGCCTATATCGAGAGTATCCATTCGTCGAACCAGTGTTTTCATAAATCCGCGTCGTACATGTCCAAATCATCTTAATCGGTTTTCCCGCATTTTCTCCTCCACATGTGCTACACCAACTTTTGCACGAATATCCTCATTTCGCATCTTATCTTTTCTAGTGTTATCATACATCCAACGAAGAATGTGCATCTCCGCTACGTGCATCTGCTTCTTAGGAGCCTAGCATTCTGTACCATATAATAAGGCTGGCCGAATAATGCTCCGATAAAACTTCTCTTTCAACTTTAACGGAAAGTTACGATCGCATAAAATCCTTGTTGCACTCCTCAATTTCAACCAATCAGTTTGGATTCTTTGATTAATATCGCTATCGATCTTCCCATCCTTTTGGATGATGGAACCTAAATATCTGAACTAATCGCTCGGTGATATTTCTTGCCCTTCCAGTGTTATACCAATATGGCTTCGACTTCTCTGTTTGCTAAATTTGCAGTGCATATATATTGTCTTGGACCTGCCCAATCTGAACTCCCAAGATTCCAACGTTTGTCTTTATAACTCGAATTTGATATTAACCCCTGCTTTCGTCTTATTTACTAGAATAATATCATTAGCGAATAGCATACACCAAGGTACCTCATTTTGATACCTCTAGTAAGCTCATCCATCACGATAGTAAATACGAATAGACTTAATGCAGATTCCTGATGTAAACCAATTGTAATCGGAAAATCACACGTTAGGCCGCCGCAAGTTCTGACATTTTCCACTACTCCATCATATATGTTCTTGATTATATCAATGTACTTAACGATAACCGTCTTCTTCATCATTGTCCCCTATAATACCTCTCTAGGTAGCTTGTCGTACATTTTCTCTAAATCAATAAATATCATATGCAGATCTCTTCTCCTCTCTCAAAAATGCTCGACAAGTTGACAAAGCAAATGAATAGCCTTTTTCGTCGATCGTCCATGTATGAACCCAAACTGGTTTTCTGTTATCTCGACATCCTTCCTTAGCATGTATTCAATCACTTTCTCCCAAAACTTTATGATATGACACATAAGTTTTATTTCACGGTAATTTGAGCAATTTTGAATGTCACCCTCGTTCAAATAGATAGGTACAAGAGTATTTTTTCTCCATTCATTTGGTATCTTTTTGGTCTGCCAAATCTTATTAAACAGATCTATCAGCTATTTAATACTTATTTCTTCTAAGTATCTTCAAATCTCGATACGAATCCCGTCTGGACCAACCGCTTTTCTTGATCGCATTCTCTTCAAATCCTCTTTAATCTCAGGTATTCTTATTTTACGCAATAACGATTTATATCTTGGGATCTAATGACAAGTTTATCCAAATTCTTAGTGAAACTCTCATTAAATAATTTGCCAAAATAATCTCTCCATCTTTTCTTGATATTCTCATCCCGAGCTAAATCTTTCTGATCTTCATTTTTGATACATTTCACCGCACATTAGTCTCCGGTCTTCCTTTCTCGCATCTGAGCAATCCAGTAAATATCATTTTCAGCCTTCTTAGTATTCAACTTCTCATACAGCTCTTTATAGACCTTAATTTTAGCTTCCCAGACAGTTTTCTTAACTTCCTTTTTAGCCATTTTATATTTCTCAAATCTCTCCGCATCTCTGCTTTTGTTCAAATTTTTATAAGAATCTTTCTTGATTTTAATAACAGCCTTTGTTTTTTCGTTCCACCATGATGTGTTCTTATATGGTGGAGCACCACCTCTCGACTCATCAAGTAAATCTCTAACTACCCTCTTGATACAACTATCCATCTTGTTTCATATTCTGTCTGAATCATCTTCAGATGTCAATCCGCCTCTTGAACTACACAATCTATATAAGCCTTTAAGTTACCTTCGTTCAGTCGCCACCACTTAATTCTAAAATCTACCTTACGTCTAATCTTCTTAGGTCCTCTTCTAAATTGAAAATCTAAAACTAAAAGTCTATATTGAGTGGTTATACTCTCACCTGGCACTACCTTACACTCGAACGGCAGCCTCTATCTATCATTCTCGTCAGAAAAAAGTCTATTTGACCTGCACTTGATCCGCTCCTAAAGGTGATAAGGTGAGACTCACTTTTTCTAAACCAAGTGTTTGCTAAAATCAAATCATAAGACAAGGCAAAATCTAAAATCGAGCTACATGTTTTATTCCTTTGTCCAAAACCAAAAGCTCCATGAATAGTATCAAACCCACTACGACTAGTATCTATATGTTCATTGAGATCGCCACCAATAAATAACTTCTTTCCACTAGGTATCCTTTACACCGTATCATCTAAATCCTCTCAGAATAGACGCTTACTAGCGTCATCAAGATTTATCTGAGATGCATAAGCACTAATAATATTAAGGATCTTTCCACCTAAAATAATCTTAACCAGTAAAATTCTATCGGATTTTCTCATAATCTCAACTACATCCTCAAGCAATTGTTTATTTATGATTACGTCTACCCCATTACGAATTTTATTTCTACTTGTATACCAAAACTTATAACCCCAAGGCTCTATAACTCTACCCTTATCATCTATACATTTAGTTTCTTGCAAACACATAATACCAACTCTTTTCCTAATCATCACCTCCACTAATTCTGTTAGTCTACCCGTAAAAGAACATATGTTCCAAGAAACCAGACGGATCCTATGAAACCCTTATTATTTGTCACTATATCCGGGGTCCGACATAGCGTGCCGTTTCCGGACGACGTCCTATAAGCCCTTGCATACTTAACATTAAATCCGGAATCCGATGTAGCGCGTTGCTGAGTAGAGTATGTCCCAACGATATTCTTATTATGCTTCATGTCATAAAATATGATAAAGTTTTACGTTGGCTACCACAAGCCTACCACAACCCTCACCCTTTGTTATCCGGGCTTGAGACCGGCAACAGTAGGTTTACCTATTTGAAAATTTCTATATTACAAATTTCCATGTATATCATTCACATTACAGCAAAATATTGTTTCCAACAGCTTCTAATATATGATATTTATCTTACATACGCTATATAGAAAAAATTGATACATGTTTATCAGTTTAAATATGTATACAATGCAACTTGTGTATCTTATGCTACGATTTCTATTTTATGATACATGATATCTTGCTATGCATTGGCATGAATCATGACATTATTGAATTGCCATGTCTCAATTACCACATAGTATGCTCAAAGATATATGAAACCACGATAAATATTTTAATATACAACTTCAGGTGATCTATATCACAGCTTGAGAAATAACAATATCAACCATTTCATCCGATTAATGTAGGATTCGAGAGGTGACCCTCACCACAATCATGTGGAGTAGTACTTTGCCTTTGTGAAAATTTACTCAATGTGACATATTTATCATTGTTTCAAATATTGGTAATATAGGTTGATATATTGGTTCAAGGCTCTTCGCAATATGATAGAAGCAATGAAACATAAAAATTATTTTGGTCAGAAATCTATCGAATTCAGGATGCCGACAGCTTCATGCCATCCCATATATTGGCTCTTTTCCGAATATCAGCCTTGGGTAGCTAATAATAGGATTTGAAAACTTATTCCCTAAATTCCATTGTAGCTAATAAAATCTATAAGACAGCCCCTTAAAATAATGTCCCCCTCTCACACACTCACACACACACACACACACACAGAGAGTGAGAGAGCGAGAGAGGGCCGCATGAGCTCATCTATCCTCCACTCTGGCCACCATCTCCCTTTTCTTTGATCTAACAAACACCCCCTCAAACACTCATTACCTCTTTCCACCGGTCCCTAAATCCACCTCCCCTCTCCTCCAAACCTACCGCCAACAACAACAGGCATCAGATCTCGGCCAAAAGCAGCAGAAAGCACTGCCGCCGCCACTTCTCGCTACAACCACTTCTCTTTTTCTCTTAAGTGGACATCAAAGCAAACACCATCTCTCTCCTTCTTTACGAACTTTTGGTGGATATTATAACAAGATAGATCACAACAATTTAAGTAAGAACTACGTACTCTAAAAGGTTAATACAAGAATGTGTGTATCTTATATGAAAAAGATGCATTTAGGACTTTATAAAGATGTGTAATGCCCGATATCGATCCTATATGTATATAGAATTCAATCGTTCAATGACAATAGTACAAATACTAGATATTGGGATCATATAGGATGAGTGTTTTCTATATCGGTAGCTAATGTCGGAGATATATTGGGGATACGGGTCAATATCAAACATTCATATTGGATTCTTATATTGGGGATTTTTGTATATATAACTAACTGCAGTAATTTCCTGCCACTTTCGCAATGGTTCTTTGAAAGTCCTTTCAAGATCCCATGCAAAAACCTTACGGTTTAGAAAAATGAACGTTGATATGTTTATAAAAGAGAAAACAAATCCTTACTATCTAAAAGGTAAACATGACAGTTGCATGAATTTCTTGCACATTCTTAAGTCGGCTTTCCTCTCTCCTCCTCTTTCATTCGCACTTCATATATTTCTTCTTAGATTAGTGTTAATGTGGAAGCTAAATCTATGACTATTTTTCCTCATAGAAATGGTTAGTTTTGTATGCATAAATAAAGGACCGCAATAAATTGGTTGATGGCGTTTAAAAGCAATTAACATGTTGTGTTTTTTTGGGAGATAATAGATGGGATAAATTTGCCACTCCTGATCCTAGGCTCGATCTTGGGTCTCACCCTTGGGCTACTCCAAACCCAGTAATTAACATGTTATTTGTATTGAAGGCAAGGATCACACAAAAATGATTCACCAGGTTAAATGATTAATTGCCTTATTGCGACGGTTGTTTTCTATGGATATCAAATGTATAGAATCGTACCAAATAAGGATATTGCAACCATTATACATGTGAAAGATGCGAACGGAATAAGTAATTCTTCCTCGACAATTCAAAGCACAAATTGCCTTCTTCATACATTTTCTTTCCTTCGTTATTTGGCAGTTCTACTTGTACAACGGTTTCAGAGCACTCTAGTTTCAAGAGGTCTTGGGATCGAACCTCATCATTGTCATGTAAAAACAAATCTATTTACCCTCACTTATTCTGCCTCTCGTCGTTGTCACTTGAATACATTGTTATCCGAGAACCTAATAAGTTAAGCTTTTGGGCAAAGCGGTTCTCGACAATTAACATGCTCCAGAAATTATGCAAAATGACATAAGGCAAGGCTCATACCTCACCCCCACCTCGATTGTGGCAAAAAGGCATGGATAAAATCCCCACTCTTCCTATGGTTTGATTTTGGATCCGATGAAGGGGGAGGAGATGATGAGGGGTGTAGAGAATGAAGCGGGCTATGGATTGGTCGATTAAGTGGACCGCACCCGGATCCTACTGGCGGGTATGATATCGGAGCTCCGAAAAGAGAAGAATTTGTAGAGCCAGTTTGGTGTGTGCGTGTGTGGTGGTGGGGGGGCGGGGGGGGGGGGGGGAGGGGAGGCTTCTTCTTTCGATTTTCCGAGGGGTTTTGGATCTAGAGAAAAAACGGTAAGGGTCGGGTTTGAATCGGTTTATGCTTCACCATGGCTGATGCCATTTGGGTTGGGATCCTACCGAGTCCTTTTTGATGCCAATTTTTGAATTAGGTTCACGTGCCTGGTACATTGTAACATTTCAAAAAAAAATAAAATATTATTTTTCGGAATTTTCATAATTTAATATAAATTTTTAAAGAATATTTTAATATTCGGTATAATAAAATACCGATAAATGGGGAAAATTCTGGAAAAAAAATTATGGAAATTCTAAAATAGGTTATTTTGTGGAAATATGCCATTTTAAAGTTTTTATGGTTAAGTATATGCTATTTTAATGTTAATCGTGATTAAAAATCGCTAATTGGATTTTTGGCTTCTTGTGCAAAAATGTGCACATAACATTTTCCACACCTGTCACATTTGTTTCATGTTTTGGATTCATGGTAGCTTAGGGTTGAACCATGCTTAGATGACCATGGTGGTCTAACCCATTTGGTTAGGTTAATTAGCTTAATTAAGGGGTTTTAGTTTTTAAGATTTAAATTGTTATGGGTTGTGTAGAGGAGAGAGAGAGAGGAGGCATGATGGATGTGCCATGACAAGCATTTAATGAAGGGTGAGGATGATGAGGGTTAACTTATCTCATTTCAAAACTTTTTGTTTGCCTCTCAAACACTCATTTCAACTCTCTCTCACACCTACACACACACATCAGCCACCCAACAGACCTCTGCTGCATCAGCAGCAACCCCATCAACAACATCAACACAACATCATATACTTCAACTTCACCCCACACAACAACACCCCAACACCACAGCCACTGCTGTAGCTGCTGCAAACAGCAACAGAGAAAACGCAAAGGGAATTTGCAAGTAGCTGCAGCAACCTTGGCAACAGCCACAAAACAACCATCCCCACAACCCTGCCACAACACCCCAACTAAACCAACACAACAGCTCAGCAGTAGCAGCTGCAACAACACACACAAAAAAAGAGAACATCATCAGCAACAGCATCATTCAAACAGCCCCATCTGATGCTGCAACAGCAGCAAGAACAAGCCCCAACACAACATCAGCCCCAACACAACATCAGCCAACACAACACAACATCAGCCAATCAGCCAACACAACATCAGCCAACACAACATCAGCCCTCAACACAACAACATCAGCCCTTAACACCAAAAACAACAGCAGCTGCTGCTGCAACAGCAACAAGAAAACAATTTGCAAGCAGCAGCAGCAGCAGCAGCCAAACAACAGCTGCAGCAACAAGAGAGCAGCCACAAGCAGCAGCTCAGCTGTAGAAATAGCACTCCACCAGCAATCACACACTCCTCTTCATCTCCTTCTTCTCTCCTCCTATCCTAGGATCCCTTGAGGTATAATCTCGCAACCCAACTCCTTCTTGCTTGATCATGGTTATTTAGCTGAAATTTAGTGTTATTATTGTGATCCAGTGCTAGTTTTAGGTGATTTGAGTGAGATTTGGCCAAATGATGGTTTTGAATGTTAGTATAGCCTTACTAGGTGCTGTTAAGACCAGTTTAACCAAGATTTGTTCCAGATTTCACCAGAATACCAGATTTGTTCGACTTGACGTAATTTAGCGATTTTGTCGACTTTTTGACCTTTCTGGAATCTGCTCTCGCCCCGGGACCCCTAAAACAAAATTGACTTGGCAGTATGCTGTGCAGGCACCCTGGAACCATCCCACAAAACCCTGGCCCCTAATCCCTTGCTGTGGCCGCAGATTTAATCCCTGTGGCCGCAGATTTAATCCCTATGGCCGCACATTGTGGCCATAGTAGGTTGGACCCCCCTCGTTTTTGTCCTGTGGCCCTATTTCTTATAGACTTGACCCTGGGTATGTGCAGTTTTGACTGATTCCAGTTAGGGTAAAATCTGGGTTGATTTTCTTGAGTTGGCGCATGATTTACGACTTGTTTTAACATGCGTTTTGGTATTTGGTGATTCGTTTCTGTCGGGTGGCGTTTGAACGGCGACGGCAAAGGATTATTGGCTGTGTTTGCACGCGAGGCTATAGGTTTTTACCTATGGGCGTAGCGTGTACCGTTTTGGTTTCCGACATGGTTTTCATGTGCTTTAGCGTTTGTGATATCCTTGTAGGTACCTCACGTGGCGTCGAGGCGTTGAAGATTGAGATGGCGACATCAGCATCGGAACATGAAAAGCAAGGTGAGTAGATTTATATCTACGGGGAGAAGTCGGGTGGATGGCGTATAGCACCCCCGCAATTCGTAGTGATGTATACGGATGCGTATACACACATACAATTATCATATGTTTTTGGGAAATTATTGATGATGTTTAGGATGGATATTGGTGTGTTGGATCGATTTAGTGTCGCGAAACCCTAGAATAGTGGGTGCACTACACATACACACACATACATACTTACATACATCCTTATTTCGTATGTGCATATATGGGATTCTATATAGTTATGTGTTCATATGGGTATGGGACCACGTGTTCACATACGGATTTGAGGATGATACTTGGGATTGAGATGAGTCGATGATATTTGAGTTGAGATTATGATATCGGTGATATGGCAGAATTCGTACTTGAGATACGTCCTGATATGATAGCGGGCCTTTGGATGACGATGCCATGCGCATAGTAATATATATATAAAATGATCGACATGTGATTATGTTACGAGATATGATATGATATGATATGACAAGATAATTATGATAGGCCGCATCGGGCGATGTATAATCCTTTGTGATGATATGTGCTGATGATATCGATTTATACGAGACTGTCGATCAGTAGTCAGATCATGATTATAGTGATGATATTAGTATTGTACTAGACATAGGTCAGTACCCGGATTTGATCCTTGATAAAGAGGATACCAGATGAATGATATGACGAATGTGATATTGACCCGTACCCAGATTTGGGGATGCCGTACGACGGATTCACGTACGAGCTATATTTTGATGTTTGATCGCACTCTTGACTTGGGAATAACTGATTATAGAGATATGGTATCGGATGTGATATTATCGAGGCGGGATCACCGACTATATATGTATATATATGTATAGACTCAGAGGTTAGGCGGTTTCCCTTACCTGCAGTTAGCCTATTAGCTCAGTCCTATAGTTGGAGTAGCTGTATAGCCCTTATGACATTAGATGCAGTTTAGCTATCATTGTGTTTAGTATTCAGCTCCCGCCCATTATTATTGTTGCTCCGCATCGCATACGGTTGTGATTCATATTCCATTATTGATATCATGCTGTTAGGACACCAGCACCATTACCGATGATGCGTATATACCACGTACACTTATTTGCCGGCGCACACACATCTTCATCGGTAATTGCCATGTCACGTACACTTAGAGAATATTATTGCTTGATTTAGCTTGTTAGCTAGTAGTAACATGATATTAGCATACTTGCCTTATATGCCAGCTTGACATTGTAGTTATTACTTGTCACTTCATACATACTGTTATTCATTATATGCCGCATTCATAGATTCTCATGCATATATTCATGGTTTTACATGCTATTGATGATTTAGATTTGGATTTCCATGATATTTTCTGGATTTGGGGGAAACCGCAAAACTTATATAAACTGCTTTCTCTCTTTTTAAATAAAAAGTGCGGTTTTCCCATGATGTATGAGTCGTCCACCATGAGTTTGCTGATGGATTTCGAGACCCGATTCGAGGAGGCGGATGAACCGTTTCGGGTACATGGTGGGCCCGGTGCGGTACCCCGGGGCAAGAAGATCGCAGGAGATGGCGTTGAGCCTGGCAGAGGGAGCACTACCGACCGGTGATTTTACCCGACGCGTCGGATATCCGGAGGATACCGTCGTGGTCTTGAGATGGACGGTAGGGGCCGGTCTGGGCTGACGGCGCCCGAGATATTGTGATTGAGACATTGAGATTTTGAGGTATTGAGGTACAGAGATTGTGACACAGAGATATCGAGATATTTAGACACTTGTTTTGTGTCGATGCTGGATACTGTTTATGCTGATTTCATTTATGATACCCCATTTTTAAAAATACAGAAATCTCACTGATTTATGAAAACAGTTTTCTTCAGTACATGAGTTCTGTTTCATGCATTCATGCATCATCCATATGATATATTGCTACCTGAGGCACTGACACGGGCACATGGGATTACACTTGGGTTAGTTATTCACCCTAGCTATGGTTATAGATTGCTGGTTATATATTTGAGGATTATATATTATGATCGTATGACCTAGGATTGCGTCATACATGCGATTTTCTGTTTGTAGATCTTTTTCTACTCACGAGTTGGCAACTCACCCCCGTTGTGCCCCAGTTTCTTGCAGGTTTGCCGTACAGGTTTCACTACGGCTTTGCTGGCACTGATTCTTTCGGGTGACTTGCTAGTAGGTGGGTTTATTTGTATCGTACCCATCATTATCCATTGTATATTATTATTCAGTTGTATCTAGAAGTTCCATCAACCAAACATGTATTTATTTGAGATAGAGACCAGTGATGTTTATTCTTTCGACCTTAGAGTCGCGCATTATATTTCTATAGATTTCATGCTGTTGAGTTTCTTTTTCTGTTGTGATCCTCGCTTTTAGGCGTTGTATATTATGTTGCATACTGGTTGATTTAAAATGGTTTTTCCTACACTCTACTACTTTTCTTGGTTTGGATTTCTGGGTTTTCGGCTTACTTAGAATACGTGCGCCTTGAGACGTTCGTAGCCTAAGTGCCGGTCATGTTCCGTACTTTCGGGACGTGACATACATGGAATTGGAGATTACCGGTGATGGAGGTCTGGATCTCCTTCAGATGTTATCTTCCGTTGATCTGCTGTTAGTGCTGATGGACGGCTGAGATTGAGTTGGAGGGTTGACTCCTGGAGTGTGTGGATCTCAATGGGTTTTGAGTGGTTATGGCCGAGCTACCTGCAAAGAAGTCTCGGGATAGTTGTGCCAACGAGGACCCTCCGACGATCAAGTTAGACCGGATATTTTAGCAGAGTAACGGCCTAGTAGAGTAAAAATTACTTACCTCGATCGTCTGAGAAAGGGGTTTATACGGCGGCGGCAATAGGCAGGCTGGCGCGAGAATAACGCCGGCCGTCGCGCCCCTGGCGTCACGCCCGTGTGATAGGCGGGATCCCGCATTAATGACGAGACAGGTACGTTAATGTGGGATCGTGATGGCGTGGAACGCGGGATCGTGGGCGGCGGATATTTCGCGCATGGCGAGATTCGCGGAGCTGTGGCGGAGGCGCCTGCGGGTCGGCCAGGGTGAGACCGAGGAAGATCACCTCGGCGGGAGGCTCGGAGCACGAGCGGGAGGCCGAGGCGTCTTGGTTTTGTGATAGCTCGGAGGCAAGCCAGGGGGTGGTCTGGAAGTTCACCGAAGGTCGGGAGACTCCTCGGACAGGTGGCCCGAAGTGTGATCCCAACCGAAGTTCTTGGTCCTTTCTTGTAGGTCTTGGGGCACGTCATCTGCAACGTGTCTGCATCTGGAGAGTCGCGATATCGAGCCTCATCATTAGCCCCCCACTCTCGTCTCGACCCGCTCCTGGGTCGGGTCGAGAGTGGTACGACTGATCATCCGAGATGAGTTGTCATTCGAAGATATCGTCAGCATGCATTCCCGAGCAAAGAGTGGTATTTTCTTGATGACATCAGCGGATCAGGGGAGAGATCTCGCATTGAAGGGGAAGCGCCGGATCGTTCGTACATTCGTCGAAGCGACAGACCACGTGTCTACCGCTGGTTGGCTGGCGAGATGTGTCGCAGGCGTTCCCGCGCTCGAAGGGATGCATCCAATGTGAGCATGACAGGTGGAGCGTTGTCGGCCGTAGGTTGCGAAACGTCGTTTTGGCGGGAGATGATCGGAGCCGTAGGATGCGTACGCTGGCAGCTATAAATAGAAGTGGGATCCCCATCAGGGCCCATACCTCTTTCTAATTTCCTCGTCCCTAGTTGTGTTAGGTCGGCGCTCTTCCCCTCAGGTCGGATTCCTTGCGTTTGAGCTTCCGAGAACACCTCCCCTTTGATCAGGTTAGATGTCTTCTTCCGAGGAGTATGTAGACGTAGTCCGGGTAGAGTCTAGGGAGTCTTCTGGAGATTTCTCATCTACTTCTTCCTCATCCCCCTCTGAGGTAGAGTTACCCTAGCGTGTGACGGGGTCGGTCCCCCGAGCATAGGCCGCGGGTGTTCTTGGCGTGCGATCCTCGCTGAGGCGTGCGGAGGAGCTTGTCAACATCAAGACCTGTTTCCTTATTCCTGGAGGCCTTTTGGGCCGGGTTGCGTTTGCCCTTCGCCCCCGAGGTAATTGCGGTGTTGAACTGTTTTGGGTTAGCCCCGGGCCAGCTAGTGCCGAACTCCTGGAGGATCCTCCTCGGGTTTCTGGTCCGGTTGAGATTGAGTCAGATCCCTTTCGGCCTTAACCTCCTTGTTTCCTCTCTTTGCTACAAAAACTACCCCGGCGCTCAAAAGGGCGAGCCGAACTGGGTGTATATTTCCTTTAGAAAGCAATGGGGGACGCCCCCGGGTCGGGGGTCATCATAGTACCTTCTTCCATTCACGAATGGAAGAAAAAGTTTTTCTTTATTGCGCCGCCCGAGGGTGAGGATTGCATGTGCCCACCTTATGGTAAAGGGCTAGCTGTCCGCGGGTGAGTCGGTCGAATGATCCCAACATGGTAGCGGTGTCAAAGTGGGAGGCCCTCCCTCGGGTTGATGTGCTGCTGTCTGAGCGGACCCTCAGTTGGGCCGGGCTCAACCCTGCCGAGTACGCGACTAAGTTAGGAGCTTTCAGGTGATCTGTTTAGACTTGTGCATTCTTTAATCTTTCTGGCATTGCTGACTTCTCGTTCTTTGTCTTATGCAGGACCCATGGACCTAAGCAAACTTCGGGCGGCAGTGGTCGACGTAAAGAAAGGGAAGAAGTCCAAAGGCGACGGCCCTTCTCGCGCGCTGTCCGCTCCAGCTCCGCCGGTGGCTCTTCCACCCAGTCACCCAAGCGAGCCTTGGGCCCCCGAGTCTAGTCGTGAGCCGGTTCGAAAGCGTGCTCGGGCACAAGAGCCTCGGGTCCCTGAGGTAGGGGACGAGGAAGGTTCTCCTGCGCCGTCCCTCAAGAGGTCTCACAGAAGGGCGCCCCGCTCCCCGGCTTCCCCGATCCTTGTGGACGACGGGGAGCTTCGCTTCGAGGTGCCCTCGGGGCTTTCTGTCGCTAACAGCCTACTCTCGGACATGGAGAGGTCGGCCGGAGGCAGGGTCCCTTGAGGGACTCTCCGAGCCCAAATGGTGGCGATAGCTTAAGAGGCCGTGCAGGTTAGTGTTCGCACTTCACCTGCTTCTTCATTCAGCAATTTTGTCCGCGTAGTTGGGTGCTTCCCTCCCCTTTTTGACCCTCTTTCTTTCTTCAGGTCCTCCAGCAGTCGCCCTCGTCGTCCACATGGAGGATGAGGAGATTGTTCTGGCGATGCGGGCCGCGGGCGAGTTCTCCTTACTGGAGGAGAGCTTAACGCAGGAGCTGGCGGCGGCGATGGAGAGGGCCGCTGCCCTTGAAGACCGGGTGGAGGCCGGGATCAGGGAGGTTGCCCGGTACCGAGAGGCCGCCCGAGGCTCCAAGGCCCGGTTGGAGGACTCCAAGGTGCTCGTCGCCACCATGAAGAAGACGGCGAGCGCCCTCCGGAAGGAGAATGAGGCGGCGAAGGAGGGGATGAGGCATGCCAAGCTTCGGGCGTCGAAGGCTGAGCCTCTGGCGTCAGAGGCGGTGGAAAGCTACAAGAAGTCGGACCTATTCTATGCCGACCTTGCTGCAGCCGCCGCCATTATCTGGCACGACGCCTTCGACGCTGTCAAGGCTCAAATGCCGGAGTTCCCCGACGCCGAGCTCCGGGCTGCGTACCCCCTCGAGGATGACGCACAAGGGAACGCCCTTGGAGACGATGCAGGGGAAGAAGCCCTCGGTGGGAGCGTTGGGGAGACGTCGGTTCCCCCGGCTACCGACGCCGAGGCTCCTGTGATGGGTGCCGACCTTAAAGACGTTGGCCCGGTGGTCGTAGTGGGTGCACGGCTCGTTGAGGTTCTCCCCGGCTCTGAAGCCTGAAGTGTTGGGGTCAAAATTTGCACCCCGGTTGACCAGGTCAAGGTCAACCCCAAGCCAGGTGGGCCCATGCCCAAATCGAGCCCGTGGCCAGCCTCCTCCATGCCAAAATATAGATCATGTAATAAATAATTTTAATGTCATTTTTTATGCATGAATGTATGCAAAATGGGCATAAAGCCAAATTTTTGTAAAGCCCATGGTTTATATGCAAAAAGAAATGGCACATGAGTCATGGGATGGGCAAAATACCATTTTGTAAAGCCCAAGGAGCTATATGTAAATATGTAAGTCTATATAAGGCAACATGCTGAAAATATCAAAGCATACAGTTTTTCATTCTCCCAAAAACTAGGGTTCTTTGTGCCTCTTTCTCCTTCCTCAAGGGGTTAGCAATTTTCAATTGCCATCTTCGAACGCAAGTCGGTATTTGAACGGCTTTTCTTGGCCCCAGCTGGGGGCAAGGCCATCAACACCGACAAAGTAATAAGGCATCTCATGCAAGCTCCAGCGGTGCCCTTGACAACTGCTCAATTGGGTATCTTCTCAAAGCTCCCCGTAGGATGACCTTTAAGTCGTTAAACTGGAAACAGATGACCTCTACGTCGTTAAACTGGAAACAGATGACTACCACGTCGTTAACCTGGGAACAATCGACCTCTAAATCGTTAAACTGGGAATGTAAAAAAATGTGTAAATAAAAAAAAAAGAATGTGTAAATAAATAAATAAAAAGAAAAGCCGAAATGATGAGGCAACTCGCAATAAAAATCAGCAAGTAAAATAAAGATGAAAAATAAAGCCGAAATGATAGGACAACAGCGAATAAAAGCCGAAATGATAGGGCAATCGCGACCTTCGCGATAAGAAAAGCCGAAATGATAGAGCAATCGCGGTAAAACAAAAACAAAAACAAAAAAACAAACAAACAAAACAAAGGCGAATGATGAGTCGCTCCTGATACCATATTCCGGTGCAGCGATGCAGACGCCAACCAAAATCCAATTTCCCAAAATTCTCCCAGCCCTACGGCCAGTCCCCAAATTGACTACCGTATACAATCCACAGGCTCAAATAATTCTCATCATACCCATGCCCCATAGCAACCACCAGTCCAGTGGCCGGTCTCCGTCCTTGGAATTATGGTCCATTGGGAAGACCCACTCATGTGTCCTCACGATACATGAGAAGAACAAACCTTCGTGGGATCCTTACGACTCACAAAGAAAAACACATTTAGGAGTCCTCACGACTCCTAAGGAGAAAATACACCTGCGGGATCCTTACGGCTCGTACGGAGAAAATGCTTTTATGGGACCCTCACGGCACATAAAATTGAAAAGCCTTAGGTGATAGGGATCTAAACCTGTCTCTTAAGCCATCGCTTCCTAATAGGCAATAGCGAATGATGATGTCACGACCCAAATGGCATGCGACTGATACTTGAATCATATGAAGTCTATAGGACCCCATCTAATTCAAGTAAGCCAAGAAATCCCAGAAATGTATACCATTTAAAGAAAGAAGTGAAGAAAACATGTTTTAAAATATGGGGGTTTTAAATAACATAAGCCGAATATGCATTTTAAAATATCAAGTCTTTTCAGAAAATTTCGGCAGAGTTTCCTTTGTAAATACTGGCCCCAAAAGGGGTACAGCATGGATAATATATGCACGATGATAAAAGGCATCCCCAAGCGGGAGCTAGCTCTTCATCAATCGACGGTCACAACCACGCAAGCAATATAATATACAACGCCGAAGGGCGAGGATCAAAACTGAAAAGGAAACTCAAATCAACATGAAAACCCATAATAATACAACGCGCGACTCTAAGTTCGAAAGAATATACAGCTGGTCTCTAAGTCAAATACATATACATGTCTGGTTGATGGAGTTTTACTAGATACAACTGAATATAAATAAACGTACAATGGTGGTCACGATGCAAGTGAACCCACCTATCATAGCAATCATCCGGAAGGAAAGCAGTGTGCCAGAAAGCCGCAACAAAACCTGTACGGCAAAACCTGCAAGAAACTGTGGCACAACGGGGGTGAGTTGCCAACTCGTGAGTAGAAAACATCACAGAGCAGAAATCGTATGCATGACTAAATCCTAAGTCAAACGATCGGTAATATATATATATATATATCCTCAATATGATAAAGTCTGAAGCATAATAAAAAGGCAAGGTTAAATATCTAAACATAAGTGTAATCCTATGCTCGTCTCAGTGCCTCAGGTAGCAAAATATCGTAAATATGAGATATGAATGCGGTAAAATGAAAACAGAAGACATCATAAATAAGAAAACTGTTTTCTTAATATAGTGAGATTTTTGAATAAACATTCAAGTATCATCAATGAAATCATCAGAAAACCAGTGTCAAGTATCGACACAAAATATATATCTCAATATCCCAATATCAAGTAAATCTCATATATAATGTATCCAATATGTATGCAACATTCATGAAGGTACTCTATCAGGTACTACTAATACATGAAGCAATAAATGGCAATATGTATGCAACAGTCATGAAAGGTACTCTATCAGGTACTAGTAATATATGAAGCAATGCATATAAAATAAATGCAGAGTATGGAATAAAACATGCCATCCACATCGGGCACATAGGCCCCTCACATCGACCATATAGGCCCCACTCGTATCGAGCACATAGGCCCATCTCATCGACCATATAGACCCCTCACATCGAGCACATAGGCCCCTCTCATTGACCATATATGCCCCTCACATCGAGCACATAGGCCCCTCTCATTGACCATATAGGCCCACACATATAATGAATAAGTATATTTGCATATATCATTATGATGATATATGATGTCGGTGTGTGTGTGTGTGTGTGTGTGTGTGTGTGTCTGTCTATATATATGAGCGTCCCATACCACTGATATATATATACGATGGGTAT
This sequence comes from Agapanthus africanus, assembly GCA_030015575.1. Lineage (NCBI taxonomy): Eukaryota > Viridiplantae > Streptophyta > Magnoliopsida > Asparagales > Amaryllidaceae > Agapanthus > Agapanthus africanus. Next base: position 10,957,002 of record CM057337.1, read on the forward strand.
ATATATACATATCAGCGTCCCATACCACTGATATATATACGCAGGAGTAAAACAATCCAGAAAATATCATATGAAAACCATATCTCAATGCGAAACCCATGAATATAATATATGCAACATGAAACAGTAATATGAGCATATAAGGAAAAATGTAACAAGTGTTTGTAAATGTGACATGGTGCATGTTTTGCACAAAACAAGCTTAATGCGCGATTAGCGATATTTAATCGCTATTAGCATTAAAATGGAATATAATAAATCATAAAATTTCACAATTTGCTTAAATCCAATAAAATGCCCTCTTTTAGTAATTTCCATAATTTTCCAAATTTTTTCCCAATTTATCGGTATTTAATTATACCACAATATTAAAATATTCAATATATTTATTATTTTATTATAAAAATTCCCAAAATAATATTTTATTTTTTCTAAAATGTTAAAGACGAGTCGCTCCTGGTAGCATATTCCAGTGCAGCGATGCAGACGCCAGCCAAATTCCAAATCCAAACCCCCAAGCGGCGAATGATGAGTCGCTCCTGGTAGCATATTCCAGTGCAGCGATGCAGACGCCAGCCAAATTCCAAATCCCAACGGTGAATGATGTGTTAGTTATATGTATGCCCTAGAGGCCATTACTGTACATATGATGTATATTGTAGTGGATGCTAGGACGTATATAGGGAGGACTTTCTTGCTCGACATGATAGTATGCTATCTGGTTGATCTTTACCTTAACGTGTATACTGATTGTCTCTCTGTTACATGTTGGTAAAGCCCTTAGGATGTGTACTTGACTACCTGGACTATGATGCAGATCATACTAGTGGGGACAGATAGTCTATAAGTACATCCTTCAAAGTCCCTAGTCGTGGGTGTATCGAGACGGGGCATCGATATACCAGAGTAGACTAGCGTATGCCTTCTCGACCCATACAGATGGGCGATGGATGATCCCATATCCATTGGTGTTTGACATCAGAGATGATATACGGGTGCTCAGTGGAGACTGGGTACACTGGACGGACTCGCCGAGAACTCCCAGATGGTATTATACCTTACGTCAGATGGCAGTTCTCTGGTGACACTGGTACAGGTTAGTCTGTAGACCCGAGATCGTCATAGAGTCTTGTGTGGTTCCCACTGTGCTTTGATTTCCACCTTACCACGTCCAAGAGGGCGTGCAAAATGGTGGTTTTTGGGTACAGTCCCGAGTCACATGGAGGCAATGAGCGATAGGAGGGGATTCGTCTCTCCCGGTATAGGGAGTTGATGTTGCGCTGTGTTCGATTGGCTGTAACCGGAAATCCCTGGCCAGGGTTGCTGAGATTTACTGGTAAGTGTTACCAGTAGTTTCTCGAACTGTTATAGACCACATATCGACACGACTTATCGAGCTATTGGGGTCTGACGTTTACCACCCCTAGGCGAGATATGCGACATATCAGACGACGGGACCGGACTGTACGGTAAGTGTTGCTGGTTGGATTCACAGGAGTGTGAGCGGGCTTGCTCGTCGATCTTCTGATCGCTCAATACCCGGGTGGCCGTTACGTTTAGCAGACCGCTTGCGGCTTGTGGGTGTTTGATATGATCATCACCTGCTGCCGGCGTATTGACGAGTCTTTAGAGTCCTACACAGAGGTTTCCTGGCTCAAGCGAAATGAAATAGGAGCACATATGAGATATGTGCGGGACCGAGAATAATGCGTGTATGTGATACCGTATTCTATTCTCGCGATGAATGTATCGAATGGTTGTATGCGATATAACCTAGTTATCGAATCAAGGATTGATTCGATAAGTCGATACATTGGATATTAGTCGGTTATATGCGATATGACCGGATCGTTAAATCAAGTGTTGATTTAATGATTTAATGCATAATTATATATTTGATATATTACTTTGCATTAACTAGTATTGGTTCACTTTAAATGGATTTTCTCACTTGCATTGCACATGTTGTATATGTGATATACTTTTGTGCACTTGATTGTATCATGTTTGATGATACATGCTCACTAGGTTTTGTGTAAAGATTAAACCATGGTTGTGTAATGGTTAGGGTTTTCATTTTCTTATTCATTTATTTATTTATTTATTTTATTTTGGAAAAGAAAAAAGGAAAATGGTGGCTTTCTTTGTTTGTTATTGAAGCTTCATGAAGCTTTGACCAAATGACCATTTTGTCTTGATGCTTAACCCTAACCCTTCAATCTAACCATGATTTATTCTCTACACCAAACTATGGTTGGTAAATGATAAGGATTCATATTATTTTCTTTTTAGATAATACTTATCATAACACTTATCATATTCCTTTTTCTTCTTCTTCTTCATCTTCAAGATGAAGAAGCTTGCATCCATCAATGGCAACTAGTGAAAAAGAGTGAGAAATCCAATTCTAAAGTGAACCCACTTCCTATTTCTTCATCCTCTACCTCTTGCCAAGTAGTATAGGGTGTTTTCTTCACAAGTTTCATGACTTGGTGAAGTGGGAGCTTGATCCTGTGATGCCTCGACGTAGATCATCTTCGGCATCGAAGTCGACGACCTAGCCCGTCCATTTCTCCGATGAAGCCGATGCTAGAGTAATGAATTCGATTTGGACAGCGGAGAGGACTTCATCACGGAGCTGTGGAGGTGGAGGACCGGATCTACAAAGGTTGTATTTCCGTTCACTTAGTTAAGTTGTTAACTAGTTGCTTTTGTCGCCTAAAATTCTAGTTAACGATCCGTATTAGGGTTTCTCGGCACTTGTAAAATTTGAAATTGGCATGGTTGATGCCTTGTGAGACCTCATTAGTGTGCCTAGGAACTCTGCAGTGGTATCAGAGCCTGGCTAGAGCCTTAGGCGATGCGTAGACGATGTTAGAAACCCGATCGAACCCCGAAACCCTAACTTTTAACCCTCTCTGGACTTTTTCTGAAAAAGTGGTTTTTTCCAAATTAAAAATGCTTAAAAAATTCAGCAGGAAATTCTAAGAATTACGGTGCACAAATTACCTAATGATCTGTCTAAAGAGCGGCGGATCCGCGGCATTAGCCGCCTATTGCGGCGGTTCCGCGCCCAATTAGTCTCTTCAGTCAACCATTTTTGCACAGTAACTTCTTTATTTAAATGCTGAGTTTTATGGGAATTTTTAATATTTATTCAAGAGTTGAATTTTCTGGGGTATTTTGGGAGTTCGCAGATTCGATCGGATTATCAGACTTTGTCTATGTGGCTTTCCGGATATTTTGGAATATGTTAAAAAGTTCGACCGGATGTAAATACCCAATCTTTCCCCTGCCGGAAAATATCCAAGTGTTGGATTTTTCTGTGGTTTAAGGACGTTCTGAGTAGTGCAAGTAACGCGATGGTCCCTCTAGAAGACAACAAACCTTAACTCGATTATGTGACCGTTTAGAACTGCCCTTTGAACCTTCGGGTTTGGGGCAGTACGGCGTGCCACATGTGAGGCGTTGGCTTAACCCTTCTACGGTTGGACCGTTGGTACTAAGGCATGAAGTGAATGTCTTTGAACTTATTTCATGTGTTGATCTGTTTCAGGAAAACTTGGGTGTTTGCATGTTCGATCGGAAAGTTTAACATTTTCTATTTATCCGGAATGGGATACAATAATTGGAATTCACAATAAGTTATGAGATAACTGAATGAATGTTATAAACATAGCAGTTTAGTCTCACTTGATCGGTTGCCACGGAATTTTGATGTGATCAAAAGTCCGTCGCAATCACGTAGCGTACGCGGATACTCGCCGGGTAAACTTAATAGACAGTCTCGCTCCATAGCCCCGACCAAGTGACTGTAGGAGAACCCCGTCGCCGAAAGCATCCGTCCGGGTGCTCGCAGCAGCGGTGTTCCGCCTTGGTGCACTTCGTCGATGGCGTCGGGGGTGCAGCTGCCTACAAAAGTTTGCGACGAGCATTCGATCAGGATGTCGGGAATCTTGTTGAATTGCCCGACTTGATATTGAAAAGAGTTTTCGATTTTGAGACTAAAATGCGGGGTTTATAATTGTTAGGCATGCGATGTCTAAGGAATTCATTTGATTAGGCATGCGATGTCTATGCAGGTTGCGGATTCCAACTGTTGTAATTTTATACTTTCTTTTCTGTGACCGTAAGTGTAATATGTGATATCGCCGGTTTCGTTGCTATATGTCAACGACAATTGGGATGCGCATATTTACTTACGTTGATGACATGTGATGTTATGTGTTGCTGGATATGTTATATTGGATCGTCGTGTTTGAATAGCCGGGGTTTTTTATGTGAGATGAGTGTTTTTCATTTTCATTCATGTAAAAACTTGTATGTAATATTCTTTTATTGGGGCACTTCCAGGTTGCGGAAGATGTCACTCTTTGTATATTATTTACTTTTCCGCACTAGGATAGACCCAAGGAGGGGAGCACAAGTAACCGAGTTCTGGAGTCCAGTGGGAGACCAACTCGAGGAGTCGAGTCCGGGTCTCCTAACTCTAGAATTGGTAGGGTTGCTTGCCGCTCTCGTAGGGGTCTAGGGGTGTGGGTTTGGCTATTCATCGCGACCGTGGAATCCGTGCTTTATACTGGCTCGTATTGAAAACACGGACGTCCTAGTATATCCAATATTTCATATGTTTCTTCTGCTGCGATATCTGTGATGTGATCATGTGATGTTCTGTGATAGATACAGTATATAGTATATATGATATATTATATAGGCGTTACTTATGTTTTACACCCGCGCTAGCCCTGCCCCGCTCTGCCGTTAGTTACTTAACCTAACGGTGCACGAGGGGACATCGAGACGAATGCGGATGGCATAAGTGTACGTCGTATTTATCTGTGATGTTTAGGTACTTAAATGATGGGACTTTATTAATGTGATTAATGAAAGTAAAAAGAAACCTAAGATGTTGTAGAATCGAATTTCAAAATAAAACAGGTAGCTACAGTTCTTGCTTTGCACAGCGGTATATGTGATATATCCTGCACCTTATTCGATGAGGAAAGGACCGAGATCCCTTCACCGGGAGTGACTCCTTTAGCAATAACTGGCAGATGCTACACACTCGGTTTGTCTTTTGATTGCTTTTAAGTGTTTTGCTTTGCACAGTGATATATATGATATATCCCGCACCTCATTCGACGAGGAAAGGACCGACGATCCCTTCACCGGGAGTGACTCTTTTAGCAAAACTAGAAAAGCCTAAAAAAACTCCATTTTAAAATCATTTGATTCTACAACGATATCAAGTTCATTACGCAATAGGTTTTCAGAAAAACCTGTCGTAGCCCTCCGTCATTTCAGATAAGTACTAGTTAGTATTCGTGCTGCGGTAGTTTGGCCTCCGTCAAGGCGTAGTGTACGGTAGCTAACTAGTGCTTATCTGCTAGCATATGATGCGATTGGATTAGGGTATTCGTACGGCGTTGTTTGGCCTCCGTCAAGGGTCGTACGGGTGGGTTTAATTCAATCAGGAAATGACGGGTTGAACTTGACTAGCGGACTATGGGTAGTTTGGCCTCCGTCAAGGTCATAGGACGCTAGGGGCAAAATTATCGGGAATTTCAAGTGTTGAAATTTGCAATAAGATTGCATACCTTCTATGAGATAGTTGGATCCCGATACCCGCTGCGAGTAAGAGTTACTCCTGGGAGAGTTTTACATATTACAATTAGCCGATCAAGTAGGTGTCTAGAAAGGTGTTAACGAGGTTACGCCTCTGGGAAAACGAGGTTTACATTAATTAGGTTCGTGCGAAAGCACGGGGCACCTCCCTCAAAGTACCGACACTGGCCTGACTGAAAGATTGGCGAACTTGTAGTGTGTAATTAATCCCGGCTAGTCTTTCCTTTTAGGGTTTGAAGGAAGATTTGATAAAAAGCAGTGGGAGCCATCCTGATTAGATAAAATAAAAACCAATCTATTCTTGCAAGAGCGCACGCTGAGTGTTTTCTTCTCTCTCTCTCCAGGTAGCGACCATATCACGCCTTAATCAAGATAATAATACGGATATTTGACCGAACCCGCTTGTTATACTGAGCTGGGGAACGTTGGTCCCGCTCCAACTTATAATAGTTATAAGACAGAGCAGGAAATAGGGGATTACCAGAATTCCCGTGCTGCCCAAACGAAGAAAGTACATATGATGCATCATCTTCGGGTGTGTTCATTATACAGAACTGTTTCTCGGTATTCTTTACGTCCTGGGTATGTGATACCAGATCAGGATCCCGCATATGTAATTTGTTACATGGGCTACAGATAGGTAAAGAACTGAGAACGGGTGATAAGTTTCATGAGGCAGAAAACGGGGCAAGTGTTGCAGCCAAGTCTGTTGGTCACTGTCACCCTGTATTATCAATACATTGATTCTGAACGAATGTTATTAGATACCGAACCTGATATACAAAATCATATCAGTCTCTTTATTAGTAAAGAAATGATAAAATTTTGTATTGTTGGATAATGTTTTGAACATTTCCTATATCAAAAGTTGATCGGATCAGGCACGTTATCTAAAAGCATTAATGTTCTAAATCAAACTACAGTTCTTAGTATACAGAACACACACAAGAGGAAGAGTTCAGAAATGAACGAATTTTTCTTGAGGCATTGTAGACTAGGTCATATCGATGCGACCTGACTAGCTGAAGTTACATTTAGATGCATATTTAAATCTGTTTGAATTTACATCTTATGAAATTTGCCAGTCATGTCACAAAGATACGATGACCATAGCTCTGTTTATTGGAAACAGAGAAAGAGTTAGTAAACTCTTGGGACTGATACATGATGATGTGTGTAAGTTCCCCTGTCTACACATACCAGGACCGGTTCTTTGTACTTCATTACGTTCTCTGATGATCTCTCGAGATTCAGACATATGTTCCTGTTGAAACACAAGTCCGAACCTTTTGAGATATTCACAGAATATAAGTTAGAAGTAGAGAACCAAAACACGGGTATAAGTATTATGTCCTTTGATGAGATCAAGGAGGAGAATACTTGAGCACGGAATTCCTGGACTTTTCTAAAGGAGAATGAGATTCTCTCTCAGCATTACTCCTCCGTATACACCATAGCACGATGGTATATCGGGGCGGAGCAATCACACCCTATATGATAAGGTGTGCTCTATGATGAGTACTACTGAGTTACCTATTTCCTTATTGGGAGTTATGCACTTGAGAAGTTGCATACCTATTGAATAGGGTTCAAATCAAATCAGTTGCCTACCGCTTCATATGTGATATGCAAAGGGAAGAGCCCATATCTTAAGTTGGTTAAGATTTGGGGTTGTCCAGCCTTTGTCTGAAAAGCAAAATCCGGACAGGCTCGAGGCAAGGTCTGTAATGTAGAACTGGAAATGTTCCAGCTATACAAACTGCAGCTGATGATTTGAAAGAACCAAAGGATTCAATAGTTACCAACGAACCTCAGCCTCTCCGCCGATCTAGTAAGGTTCCTCACCCGCCTGAGAGATACTTCGGTTTCTCGATGACAGTGGGAGCGAGGATTGCATCATGAGATGATGACCCAACTAGTTTCGAGCTGGCCATCTGGAGTGGGACTCTGTAAGAATGGCTGGATGCTTAGCGATCTGAGATGGAATCCATGTACACCAACAAAGTATGGACTTTGGTTGCTATATCTGAAGGGTTAAATCCCCATCAGGAGCAAGTATATCTTGAGAAGATTACTTAGTGTAGATGGAAAAGTTGAGACTTTTAAAGCTAGACTTGTTAAAGGTTTGCATCATTGACCAGGTGTGGATCATGAGGAAACCTTTTTCTAAGGAGCTATGCTTAAGTCCATCCAGATCCTACTTACCACGGCTACATACCATGACTACGATATCTGGTGGTTGGGTGTCATGACAGCTTTTCTAAATGATGTTTTAGAATAGAGCGTCTATAAGTACACAGCCAGAGTGGCTCGTAGACAGTGGGAGCAGCGAAAACGTGTGCAAGATATTTTATGTCATAAAGCAGGCATCGCGGAGTTGGAACATCTGTTTTGAAGTGTTAGTCAAAGAGTTTGACATCATCAAAATGGTAGATGAACCTTGTATATACAAAAAGGTAGTAGGGAGTATGGTGATGATCCTCGTAGAGTACGTGGATGTCATACTCTTGATAGGGAAGGAGTTTCCTATGCTACGCTCGGTCAATCTCCGCTTATCACAATGATTCTCCATATAGGATCAAAGTGATACCTCTTAAATCCTGGGTTTTGGATCTATGAGATAGATCTAATTGGATGTTAGAATTCTCACTAGTTGTAGTGAGATGGTATCAATCGATCCTGGGGAGAATCACTGGAAGGGTTCCCGAGTGATAAGGACGACTGAGAGTCAGTCGCAGGCATTGTCTTTACCCTCAGTAAAGGGACGGTATGTTGGAAGAGTTCCAAGCTAGATACCGTGGTATACTAGACGATAAAGGCTGGATACATCGCTACTTCAGATGCTACCAAAGAGGCAGTCTGGATGTATATTGGTTCATGAGATGAACTTCGTTCCTACCATTGTGAGACAATGGAGTTGTGGCTTATGCCAAGGAACGCCCATCCCCTCAGTGATCCAGACATATTCTAAGGCAGTATTACCTGATCATGGAGATGGTTGATCTCCAGGGTGATCGAGGTTAGGAGAGTAGACTCAGAGGACAACACGGCGGATCCACTCACAAAGGCCTTTTCCCAGAGAGAGACTTTTCAGGGATGGTTGAGTATGAGATACTACAACCACTGCTATCAGATAGCCCTAGTGCAAGTGGGAGATTGTTAGTTATATGTATGCCCTAGAGGCCATTACTGTACATATGATGTATATTGTAGTGGATGCTAGGACGTATATAGGGAGGACTTTCTTGCTCGACATGATAGTATGCTATCTGGTTGATCTTTACCTTAACGTGTATACTGATTGTCTCTCTGTTACATGTTGGTAAAGCCCTTAGGATGTGTACTTGACTACCTGGACTATGATGCAGATCATACTAGTGGGGACAGATAGTCTATAAGTACATCCTTCAAAGTCCCTAGTCGTGGGTGTATCGAGACGGGGCATCGATATACCAGAGTAGACTAGCGTATGCCTTCTCGACCCATACAGATGGGCGATGGATGATCCCATATCCATTGGTGTTTGACATCAGAGATGATATACGGGTGCTCAGTGGAGACTGGGTACACTGGACGGACTCGCCGAGAACTCCCAGATGGTATTATACCTTACGTCAGATGGCAGTTCTCTGGTGACACTGGTACAGGTTAGTCTGTAGACCCGAGATCGTCATAGAGTCTTGTGTGGTTCCCACTGTGCTTTGATTTCCACCTTACCATGTCCAAGAGGGCGTGCAAAACGGTGGTTTTTGGGTACAGTCCCGAGTCACATGGAGGCAATGAGCGATAGGAGGGGATTCGTCTCTCCCGGTATAGGGAGTTGATGTTGCGCTGTGTTCGATTGGCTGTAACCGGAAATCCCTGGCCAGGGTTGCTGAGATTTACTGGTAAGTGTTACCAGTAGTTTCTCGAACTGTTATAGACCACATATCGACACGACTTATCGAGCTATTGGGGTCTGACGTTTACCACCCCTAGGCGAGATATGCGACATATCAGACGACGGGACCGGACTGTACGGTAAGTGTTGCTGGTTGGATTCACAGGAGTGTGAGCGGTCTTGCTCGTCGATCTTCTGATCGCTCAATACCCGGGTGGCCGTTACGTTTAGCAGACCGCTTGCGGCTTGTGGGTGTTTGATATGATCATCACCTGCTGCCGGCGTATTGACGAGTCTTTAGAGTCCTACACAGAGGTTTCCTGGCTCAAGCGAAATGAAATAGGAGCACATATGAGATATGTGCGGGACCGAGAATAATGCGTGTATGTGATACCGTATTCTATTCTCGCGATGAATGTATCGAATGGTTGTATGCGATATAACCTAGTTATCGAATCAAGGATTGATTCGATAAGTCGATACATTGGATATTAGTCGGTTATATGCGATATGACCGGATCGTTAAATCAAGTGTTGATTTAATGATTTAATGCATAATTATATATTTGATATATTACTTTGCATTAACTAGTATTGGTTCACTTTAAATGGATTTTCTCACTTGCATTGCACATGTTGTATATGTGATATACTTTTGTGCACTTGATTGTATCATGTTTGATGATACATGCTCACTAGGGTTTGTGTAAAGATTAAACCATGGTTGTGTAATGGTTAGGGTTTTCATTTTCTTATTCATTTATTTATTTATTTATTTTATTTTGGAAAAGAAAAAAGGAAAATGGTGGCTTTCTTTGTTTGTTATTGAAGCTTCATGAAGCTTTGACCAAATGACCATTTTGTCTTGATGCTTAACCCTAACCCTTCAATCTAACCATGATTTATTCTCTACACCAAACTATGGTTGGTAAATGATAAGGATTCATATTATTTTCTTTTTAGATAATACTTATCATAACACTTATCATATTCCTTTTTCTTCTTCTTCTTCATCTTCAAGATGAAGAAGCTTGCCTCCATCAATGGCAACTAGTGAAAAAGAGTGAGAAATCCAATTCTAAAGTGAACCCACTTCCTATTTCTTCATCCTCTACCTCTTGCCAAGTAGTATAGGGTGTTTTCTTCACAAGTTTCATGACTTGGTGAAGTGGGAGCTTGATCTTATGATGCCTCGACGTAGATCATCTTCGGCATCGAAGTCGACGACCTAGCCCGCCCATTTCTCCGATGAAGCCGATGCTAGAGTCATGGATTCGATTTGGACAGCGGAGAGGACTTCATCACGGAGCTGTGGAGGTGGAGGATCGGATCTACAAAGGTTGTATTTCCGTTCACTTAGTTAAGTTGTTAACTAGTTGCTTTTGTCGCCTAAAATTCTAGTTAACGATCCGTATTAGGGTTTCTCGGCAGTTGTAAAACTTGAAATTGGCATGGTTGATGCCTTGTGAGACCTCATTAGTGTGCCTAGGAACCCTACATGATGAGTGGCTCCTGGTACCATATTCCAGTGCAGCGATGCAGACGCCAACAAAGTCCTGAAATTTTTCCGGCCCTACGGTCTAGATCATACATCCTGCAAAACCGTATACAATCCACGGGCGTAAAATGATCACAGTCTCTCCCAAGTCCTACCGGCAAGACCACATTCAAATTCCCACCGGACGTGCCAGAATCTGCAGGGTGTTTTTGTCACCCCATTGAGATGGGAATGCGCACGCGCTGGTCAGGCGTACTTCAGATTCTCCCTGCCTAGGGTCGGCGGGGGTTTATTGATTGTGGAGATCCGAATCTCCGGCAGCCGCGGACTAAGCTGTCGTTAATTACCCCTCGCCTTTAGGGCGAGGGAACCTCCGATTAACGGGTTAAATTGGTCATGCGAACTCAATGTGCAGTGTTGTGTTTTGGAGGAGTTTTGGATATATCGAGGGCTCCGCAGAGTTTTTACGGGGGTCCCGCTACCTGGATAGCGGGCTGTGGGTCATGGGGGCTAGCAGCCCCCTTGCGGGGTGCTGGGCAGCGCCCCGTTAGAAATTTTTTCTAACGGGGGAGGTGTTTTTAGTGCGGAGTATGTGTGTGTGTGTATACATATATATATATATATATAAAGGTAAAGGGCATCCAGAGGATGCGTGGGAAAAAGCGCCAGCGTTTTGGATGCTAGCGCTTTGAACGTAAGGGCGCGCTTCGGGCACCAGCTCTTTGAGCGCTAGCGCCCCACGCGCAGGCACGTAGGCGCTCGGGCGCTAGCGCCCACGTGCCAGGCACGTGGGCGCTCGGGCGCTAGTGCTAGCGTTTTGAGTGCTAGCGTCGTACGTGCTAGGCATGTGGGCGCTTCGAGCGTTAGGGCCCAAAGCGCTAGCACCCGAGCGCCCACGTGCCTGGACAAAGCGCTAGTTCCCAAAGCGCTAGCGCCCGAGCGCCCACGTGCCTAGAACGTGGGGCGCTAGCGCCCTTGCGCTCAAAGCTCTAGCACCTCCCCCGTGGGAAAAAGCGCTGGCGCTTTTTCCCACGCATCCTCTGGATGCCCTTTACCTTTATATATATATATATATATATATATATGTATGTATACACACACACACATACTCTACACTAAAAACACCTCCCCCGTTAGAAAAAATTTCTAACAAGGCGCTGTCCCGCACCCCGCAAGGGGGCTGCTGGCCCCCTTGACCCTTAGCCCGCTATCCAGGCAGCGGGACCCCCGTAAAAACTCTGCGGGCCCCCCTATATATCCAAAACCCCTCCAAAATAAAACACTGCACATTGAGTTCGCATGACCAATTTAACCCGTTAATCGGAGGTTCTCTCGCCCCAAAGGCGAGGGGTAATTAACGGCAGCTTAGTCCGCGGCTGCCAGAGATTCGGATCCCCACAATCAATAAACCCCCGCCTACCCTAAGCAGGGGGAATCTGTAGTACGCCTGACCAGCGCGCGCGCATTCCCATCTCAATAGGGTGACAAAAACACCCTACATGAAGCCCCTCGCCTTCTTATTTTCTTTTGTTGTTCTGAAATTTTGTAGGCCTCCGGGCATTTTGTAGGGCTGGGGAGCCCATAATACCCTTGTAAAGACTTTTGACTTTATGAATAAAATCTTTTTGCAGTAGGCTTTGTGTTCGTATTTTTCTTTTGATTGTGGTAAACATTTGCATTTGCACGGTACTGCGTTCATGTTAGGCCGGGTTTTCGTCAAGGGATCACACGTCGAGTTGAATTTGACCGTTTTGCCAAGTGTGCGAAGACCGGTGAAAGGACGGTATCACCATGGCCCCGAAGTCGAGATGGAGATCGCTTGATTAGTCATGTAGGGAGTTGAGCATGGTAGCTGCTCAGTTGCCTCTTGGCGAGGATTATGGATCCTTAGCGCTGCAACGGCCGTAAGGGGCCTGCTAAGGACGGGCCGGGCAAGGTTGATGCCCGGTGTCTCTTGACGAGGGATTTGATCCTTAGCGCGGGAGGGGCCATAAGGGGCCTGCTAAGGACGGGCCGGGCAGGGTGGTGTTGAAGTCGAAAATTGCACCGCGGTTGACCAAGTCAAAGTCAAAGTCAACCCCAAGCCAAAAGTGGGAACCAAAACAAGTCGCCTCCACGCAAAAGAAGATCCATCAATTTCATGCACACGACTCACATATGTGGTGTGCATTTATTGATGAGAGGCACTTTGTTGAAGTCGAAAATTGCACCCCGGTTGATCAAGTCAAAGTCAAAGTCACCCCAAGCCAAGTGGGCCCATGCCTAGGTCGAGTCCGAACATGAAGCGGCCGGCCCTCCCCCATGCAAAAATGAAATCATGTAATAAATAATTTTTATGTAATTTTTTATGCATGAATGTAAACAAAATGGGCATAAAGCCAAATTTTTGTAAGCCCATGGTTTATGTGCAAAAAGAAATAGCACATGAGATATGGGATGAGCAAAATGCCATTTTGTTATGCCCAAGGGGCTATATGTAAATATGTAAGCCTATATAAGGCAACATGATGAAAATATCTAATAGACACTTTTCATTCCGCTCAAAATCTAGGTTTTGTGCCTCTTTCCCCTTTCTGAAGGTTCCGAACCTTCTCCTTTCTTTTGAATTAAGTCAAGAGTTTTACTCTTCTTTTTCCAAAATTAAATAGTTTTTCACCATAAAACCCATAAAGGGAAACTTGGATCTGTCATTAGATCTCAAAAAGGGGAGATTTTTAAGTCTCACCCCCTTTCTCCAAGATCCGGCCAAACGACAGGAAGAAGAAGGAGACCCATCTCCAGAAACCCCATTTTAAGGAAGAACTAGGGCTTAAGGGGAGAAGCCCTTCATCAGCTTCAAAACATCCTAGGAGTTTAACTCCTCATGTATACACACACACACACAAAATAATAAGTGCTCCTTTCTGGGAGTACAACTCTCATTGTAGGGACCAAGTCCCTTTTGCCGTCCGAACGCCCACGTGCTAACACGTGGGGCGCTAGCGCTCAAAGCGCTAGCGCCCGAGCGCCCACGTGCTGACACGTGGGGCGCTAGCACTGTTGCGCTCAGAGCGCTATTGCCCAAAGCGATAGCGCCCGAGCGCCCACGTGCTGACACGTGGGGCGCTAGCACCCAAAGCGCTAGCGCTCTTGCGCTCAGAGCGCTAGCGCCCAAAGCGCTAGCGTCCGAACGCCCACGTGCTGACACGTAGGGCGCTAGTGCTAGCGCTCTTATGCTTAGAGCGCTAGCGCCCAAAGCGCTAGCGCCCGAGCGCCCACGTGCCCGGCACGTGGGGCGCTAGTGCTCAAAGCGCTAGCGCTCTAGCGCTCTTGCTCTAGTAACCAAAGAGCCGACGCTTTTTCCCACGCATCCTTTGGATGCCCTTTCCCTTTATTTTATTTTATATATATGTATACACATACACTCACATACTCTACAACACTATCCCTCTCAAAAAAAATTCGGGCCGGGGCGTTGCCCCGCACCCCGTAAGGGGGCTGCTAGCCCCTTGACCCCCAGCCCGCTATCCGGGTAGCGGGACCCCAATAAAAACTCTGCGGGGCCCCCGATATCCAAAACCCTCTCCAAAACAAAACACACGTACACTGCACATTGAGTTCGCATGACCAGTTTAACCCGTCAATCGGAGGTTCCTTCGCTCCAAAGGCGAGGGATAATTAACGGCAGCTTATTCCGCGGCTGCCGGAGATTCGGATCCCCACAATCAATAAACCCCGATCTACCCTAGGCAGGGGGAATCTGTAGTACGCCTGACAAGCGCGCGCGTATTCCCATCTCAATGGGGTGACGAAAAACACCCTACAGATTCTGGCACGCCCGGTGGGAACAATCTCTCCTTCCATATTTCGGGTTAAACGTTCATGCGAACTCAATCAATATACATATCTATGTTTCTACTAAAATAATGCTCTTTCATGCAGATTTTCAAGCAATCACCTTTCGACAATGTGTCCGAAGATGAACTCAACTCCCATCTTCTACACGATGAAGATGGACGCCAGGACAGTCCTTCCGGCCAGCCTTGGGCGACAGTGGGAGGAGCCACCGCTACCATTCGGCTCTATTCTGTTCGTGCCAGCTAACGCCGTCCCTGCTCTTCAAGCCCCAGTGACAGATAAACCAGCCTCAAAGGGGAAAAGGCCGAATGTCATGGTCGCGAAGGCACCTCAGCCCAAACGCAGATCCGTTTCCAAACGTCTCTCCGTCACACCAGCTGGGGGTAAGGCCATCAACACCAGCAAAGCAACAAGGCATCTCGGGCAAACTCCAGCGGCGCCTATGATAACTGCTTGATTGGGTGTCTCCTCAAGCCTCCCCATCACTTAGTCTACGGCGGCTTCCCGAAGAGCAGAAGCCTGCCAAGCGCTCAAGGCAGAGAAGCTGAGGTATAAGCGGCTCAGATACAGAGCCAACAAAAGGGTTAGGGCTCTGGCCATGTCAAAATTTATGAATTTCTAAAGCCCGGACCGCTCCGCGAAATCAGCCGCCAAAGATAAAGAGATGGCTGGGTATGTGGTCCACACTGTCTACATGGTCGGACATGAAGAAACAAACCCTCCTATACTTCACAGCCAAGGTGATGATACGGTGGACGCTACCCAGCATCGGCTCGGTCTAAATGATGAGGAGCTCGCTCAGGCCAATAAGCCAAAGGAGCCCGGGGTTTCTGTGGAATTGAGCTCAGGCAATAAGGATGACCCCGTTATCATAACCGGAACTACAGAACAAGCTTTATTCCGATGGCTTTAGAGGCAGCTTCAGGACAGGGACAAGAAGTTAGCCAAGGTATGGTCCAAGGTCGACAAATTGGCAAACGTCGCGGCAGATCTCGCAACCCAAGTCGCCCGATTGCAATTACAGCAGAATCAAATTTTGGTTCATGAGCCAGGGATTGGTACCCGGAGGCAGCCAACCGATACCCCTTTCAACCTAAGAGCGGAGCGCCTTCGCGAAAAACGGCCGCAATCAGCCCCCAGTCCCTCCGATACATACGCCGGGAGGGAATCGCCTCTGAAATAGAAGCTGGAAAAAGTCTATTCCTTCAAAAGGGAAAAAGTCCACAAGATATTCAGGGACGCCCTAAGAAACGGTCTATAACTGCCAGAATCAAAGAGACCGCAAGAAGCGAATATGACCGACGACCCAAAATATTGCCCCTATCACAGGATGATAGGTCATGCCATTGAGGACTGCTTCGTCTTCAAAGATTGGGTCGAAAGGCAATACAAGACGGGAGAGATAGAACTGTCTAAAGGCGTGTTAGCAAACAGTCAAGCTACGACCACCGATTTCATACAAATGGAGACCGAAGCCTTTCGGGAACCTAATCCTCCCAGACATGTGCCATTATCTGAAAAGGGCGAACCAAAGACTGATCGGCCTCAAGGACCAGCATCAGTGAGGGCACCTACTCTAATGGAGAGAAAGAAGAAGGTGTACTCCTTCAGGAGGGATGAGGTCCGCAATATATTCGAGGAAGCCTTGAACAACGGTCTGCAATTGCCTATTCCGAAGAGGCCACATGAAATGAATATGACCGGCAATCCCGTATACTGCCCAAACCATAGGGTGGTGAGTCATGCCATTGAAGACTGCTGTGTTTTCATTGATTAGGCAGAGGACCAATACAAGCTTGGAAAAACTTCGCAGTCCTCGGATGTATCAGCAAGCCACAGAGCTACGGTCATCAACACAGCTCCGCCAAGATCAAAATTCAAGTAGCTGGGGTAAGCAAAGAGGACCACCATGTCATTAAACGAGGAACACCAGTATCGACCACCACGTCATTAAACTGGGAACAATCGACCACCACGTCATTAAACTGGGAATAATCGACCTCTAAGTCGTTAAACTGGGAATGTAAAATATATATATATATATATATATATATGTAAATAAACAAAAAAATGTGTAAATAAAAGAGAAATAAAGAAAAGCCGAAATGATAGGGCAACTCGCAATAAAAATCAGCGAGTAAAATAAAGATGAAAATAAAACCGAAATGATGGGGCAACCGCGAATAAAAGCCGAAATGATAGGGCAATCGCGATCTTCGCGATAAGAAAAGCTGAAATGATAGTGCAATCGCAGTAATAAAAAAAGGAACAACGGCGAATGATGAGTCGCTCCTGGTACCATATTCCAGTGCAGCGATGCAGACGCTAACCAAAATCCAACTTCTCAAAATTCTTCCAGCCCTACGGCCGGTCCCCAAATTGACTACCGTATACAATCCATGGGCTCAAATAATTCTCATCATACCCATGCCCCACAGTAATCACCAGTTAAGCGGCTGGTTTCCGCCCTTGGAACTATGCTCCATTGGAAAGACCCACTAATGTATCCTCACGATACATGAGGAGAACAAACTTTCGTGGGATCCTTACGACTCACAAAGGAAAAACACACTTGGGAGTCCTCACGACTCCTAAGGAGAAAATACACCTACAGGATCCTTACGACCCGTAGGGAGAAATTGCTTTTATGGGACTCTTACGGCCCATAAAATTGAAAAGCCTTAGGTGATAGGGATATAAACCTGTCTCCTAAGCCATCGCTTCCCAACAGGCAATGGCGAATGATGAGTCGCTCCTGGTACCATATTCCAGTGCAGCGATGCAGACGCCAGCCAAAATCCAAATCCCCAAATGGCGAATGATGAGTCGCTCCTGGTACCATATTCCAGTGCAGCGATGCAGACGCCAGCCAAAATCCAAATCCCCAAGTGGCGAACGATGAGTCGCTCCTGGTACCATATTCCAGTGCAGCGATGTAGACGCCAGCCAAAATCCAAATCCTCAAGTGGCGAATGATGAGTCGCTCCTGGTACCATATTCCAGTGCAGCGATGCAGACGCCAACCAAATTCCAAATCGCATACCCCAACGGCGAATGATGAGTTGCTCCTGGGACCGTATTCCAGTGCAGCGATGCAGACGCCAACAAAGTCCCAAAATTTTTCCGGCCCTACGGTTTGGATCATACATCCTGCAAATCCGTATACAATCTACGGGTGTAAAACGATCCCAATCCCTTCCAAGTCCTGCAGGTGAGACCACATTCAAAGTCCCACCGGCGGTGAAGATTCAAAAAAAAAAGAGGTATGTCCACAAGCAAAATGGGCACGGATGAAAACCCGAAAGGGCTCCGTGAGTAAAAACAGCAGGACTGTCGGCGAGTTTGTGAAAACCCGAAAGAGCGCAAACTCGTAAAAAAGAGATGAAATGCACTCACAAAATCCTCTCGACTTTGTGAGGAGAAAATTCCCACGTGAGATCCTTATGACTCACAAAAGAGCAACACACTTAGGAGTCCCCACGACTCCTAAGGAGAAAATACACCTACGGGATCCTTACGACCCGTAGGGAGAAAATGCTTTGTGAAACCCTTACGGCTCAAAAAATTGAAAAGTCTTAGGTGATAGAGACCTAAAACCTGTCTCCAAAGCCATCGCTTCCTGATAAGCAAGCGCAAATGATGATTCGCTCCTGGTACCATAATCCAGTGTAGCGATACTGATGCCAAGCAAAAACCAATTCCCAAATCCTCCCGGGGCAAATGATGAGTTGCTCCTAGCATTATTCCAGTGCAGCAATGCAGATGCCAAACAAAAACCAAAATCCCAAAATCCTTTCATGGCAAATGATGATTCGCTTCTGGTACCATATTCCAGTGTAGCGATGCCGATGTCAACCCAAATCACAATCAACAAGTCAACTTCAACTCCGACACCGCAGAAAGCGGAGCAAGTCATAATCCAATCTCGACACCGTAAGAAGCAGAGCAAGTAAGATCCCCCCTAACGGTGCAAGAAGCAGAACAAGTCAAATCGACCGTCCATGTCGCAAAAAGGGTAGTGCAGGCTTCCCATAAATCGGGAACCAAATTGCTCCGGATCAGAGCGTCGACCGTCCATGTCGCATAATTGGCAGTGCAGGCTTCCCACAAATCGGGAACCAAATCGCTCCGGATCAGAGCGTCGACCGTCCATGTCCCAAAAAGGGCAGTGCAGGCTTCCTACAAAGCAGGAACCAGATCACTCCGGGCCAGGGAAAAGTCTACCACGGACACTCCGTCTCGGAGACGCGTCAAGCGTCGACCGTCTATGTCGTAAAAAGGGCAGTGCAGGCTTTCCACAAATCGGGAACCAAATCGCTCTGGATCAGAGCATTTACCGTCCATGTCGCAAAAAGGGCAGTGCAGGCTTCCCACAAATCGGGAACCAAATCGCTCCGGATCAGAGCGTCGACCGTCCATGTCACAAAAAGGGCAGTGCAGGCTTCCTACAAAGCAGGAACCAGATCACTCCGGGCCAGGTAAAAGTCTACCACGGACACTCCGTCTCGGAGACGCGTCAAGCGTCGACCGTCCATGTCGTAAAAAGGGCAGTGCAGGCTTCCCACAAATCGGGAACCAAATCGCTCCGGGTCAGAGCGTCGACCGTCCATGTCGCAAAAAGGGCAGTGCGGGCTTCCCATAAATCGGGAACCAAATCGCTCCGGATCAGAGCGTCGACCGTCCATGTCGCAAAAAGGGCAGTGCAGGCTTCCTACAAAGCAGGAACCAAATCGCTCCGGATCAGAGCGTCGACCTTCCATGTCGCAAAAAGGGCAGTGCAGGCTTCCCACAAATCGGGAACCAAATCGCTCCGGATCAGAGCGTCGACCGTCCATGTCGCAAAAAGGGCAGTGCAGGCTTCCTACAAAGCAGGAACCAGATCAATCCGGGCTAGGGAAAATTCTACCACGGACACTCCGTCTCAGAGACGCGTCAAGCATCAATGTCGTAAAAAGGGCAGTGCAGGCTTCCCACAAATCGGGAACCAAATCGCTCCGGGTCAGAGCGTCGACCGTCCATGTCGCAAAAAGGGCAGTGCAGACTTCCCACAAAGCGAGAACCAAATCGCTCCGGATCAGAGCGTCGACCGTCCATGTCGTAAAAAGGGCAGTGCAGGCTTCCCACAAATCGGGAACCAAATCGCTCCGGATCAGAGCGTCGACCGTCCATGTCGCAAAAAGGGCAATGAAAAGTTTACCAAGGACACTCCGTCTCGGAGACGCATCAAGCGTCGACCGTCCATGTCGTAAAAAGGGCACTGCAGGCTTCCCACAAATCGGGAACCAAATCGCTCCGGGTCAGAGCGTCGACCGTCCATGTCGCAAAAAGGGCAGTGAAGGCTTCCCACAAATCGGGAATCAAATTGCTCCGGATCAGAGCGTCGACCATCCATGTCGCAAAAAGGGCAGTGCAGGCTTCCTACAAAGTAGGAACAAGATCACTCCGGGCCAGGGAAAAGTCTACCACGGACACTCCGTCTCGGAGACGCGTCAAGCGTCGACCGTCCATGTCGTAAAAAGGGCAGTGCAGGCTTCCCACAAATCGGGAACCAAATCGCTCCGGGTCAGAATGTCGACCGTCCATGTCGCAAAAAGGGCAGTGCAGGCTTCCCACAAATCGGGAGCTAAATCGCTCCGGATCAGAGCGTCGACCGTCCATGTCGCAAAAAGGGCAGTGCAGGCTTCCTACAAAGCAGGAACCAAATCGCTCCGGATCAGAGCGTCGACCTTCCATGTCGCAAAAAGGGCAGTGCAGGCTTCCCACAAATCGGGAACCAAATCGCTCCGGATCAGAGCGTCGACCGTCCATGTCGCAAAAAGGGCAGTGCAGGCTTCCTACAAAGCAGGAACTAGATCACTCCGGGCTAAGAAAAAGTCTACCACGGACACTCCGTCTCGGAGACGCGTCAAGCGTCGACCGTCAATATCGTAAAAAGGGCAATGCAGGCTTCCCACAAATCAGAACCAAATCGCTCCGGATCAGAGCGTCGACCGTCTATGTCGCAAAAAGGGCAGTGCAGGCTTCCCACAAAGCGGGAACCAAATCGCTCTGGATCGGAGCGTCGACTGTCCATGTCGCAAAAAGGGCAGTGCAGGCTTCCCACAAATCGAGAACCAAATCACTCCGGATCAGAGCGTCGACCGTCCATGTCGCAAAAAGGGCAGTGAAAAGTCTACCACGGACACTCCATCTCGGAGACGCATCAAGCGTCGACCGTCCATGTCGTAAAAAGGGCACTGCAGGCTTCCCACAAATCGGGAACCAAATCGCTCCGGGTCAGAGCGTCGACCGTCCATGTCGCAAAAAGGGCAGTGAAGGCTTCCCACAAATTGGGAATCAAATCACTCCGGATCAGAGCGTCGACAGTCCATGTCGCAAAAAGGGCAGTGCAGACTTCCTACAAAGCAGGAACCAGATCACTCCGGGCCAGGGAAAAGTCTATCTCAGACACTCTGTATCGGAGACGCGTCAAGCGTTGACCGTCCATGTCGTAAAAAGGGCAGTGCAGGCTTCCCACAAATCAGGAACCAAATCGCTCCGGGTCAGAGCGTCGACCGTCCATGTCGCAAAAAGGGCAGTGCAGGCTTCCTACAAATCGGGAACCAAATCACTCTGGATCAGAGCATCGACTATCCATGTCGCAAAAAGGGCAGTGCAGGCTTCCCACAAATCGGGAACCAAATCGCTCCGGATCAGAGCGTCGACCGTCCATGTCGCAAAAAGGGCAGTGCAGGCTTCCTACAAAGTAGGAATCAGATCACTCCGGGCCAGGGAAAAGTCTACCACGGACACTCCGTCTCGGAGACGCGTCAAGCGTCGACCGTCCATGTCGTAAAAAGGGCAGTGCAGGCTTCCCACAAATCGGGAACCAAATCCTCCGGGTCAGAGCGTCGACCGTCCATGTCGCAAAAAGGGCAGTGCAGGCTTCCCACAAATCGGGAACCAAATCGCTCCGGATCAGAGCGTCGGCCGTCCATGTTGCAAAAAGGGCAGTGCAGGCTTTCTACAAAGCGGGAACCAAATCGCTCCGGATCAGAGCGTCGACCGTCCATGTCGCAAAAAGGGCAGTGCAGGCTTCCCACAAATCGAGAACCAAATTGCTCCGAATCAGAGCGTCGACCGTCCATGTCGCAAAAAGGACAGTGCAGGCTTCCTACAAAGCAGGAACCAGATCACTCCGGGCCAGGGAAAAGTCTACCACGGACACTCTGTCTCGGAGACACGTCAAGCGTCGACCGTCCATGTCGTAAAAAGGGCAGTGCAGGCTCCCCACAAATCGGGAACCAAATCGCTCCGGGTCAGAGCGTTGACCGTCCATGTCGCAAAAAGGGCAGTGCAGGCTTCCTACAAAGCGGGAACCAAATCGCTCCGGATCAGAGCGTCGACCGTCCATGTCGCAAAAAGGGCAGTGCAGGCTTCCCACAAATCGGGAACCAAATTGCTCCAGATCAGAGCGTCGATCGTCTATGTCGCAAAAAGGGCAGTGCAGGCTTCCTATAAAACAGGAACCAGATCACTCCGGGCCAGAGAAAAGTCTACCACGGACACTCCGTCTCGGAGACGCGTCAAGCGTCGACCGTCCATGTCGTAAAATGGGCAGTGCAGGCTTCCCACAAATCGGGAACCAAATCGCTCCAGGTCAGAGCGTCGACCGTCCACGTCGCAAAAAGGGCAGTACAGGCTTCCCACAAATCGGGAGCCAAATCGCTCTGGATCAGAGCGTCGACCGTCCATGTCGCAAAAATGGCAGTGCAGGCTTCCTACAAAGCGGGAACCAAATCACTCCGGATCAGAGCGTCGACCATCCATGTCGTAAAAAGGGCAGTGCAGGCTTCCTACAAAGCAGGAACCAAATCGCTCCGGGCTAGGGAAACGTCTACCACAGACACTCCGTCTCGGAGACGCGTCAAGCGTCGACCGTCCATGTCGTAAAAAGGGCAGTGCATCCTAAAAGTGGGAACCAAAGCAAGTCACCTCCACGCAAAAGAAGATCCATCAATTTCATGCACACGACTCACATATGTGGTGTGCATTTATTGATGGGGGGCACTTTGTTGAAGTCGAAAATTGCACCCCGGTTGACCAAGTCAAAGTCAACCCCAAGCCAAGTGGGCCCATGCTCAGGTCGAGTCCGAACATGAAGCGGCCGGCCCTTTCCCATGCCAAAATAAAATCATGTAGTAAATAATTTTAATGTAATTTTTTATGCATGAATGTAAACAAAATGGGCATAAAGCCAAATTTTTGTAAGCCCATGGCTTATGTGCAAAAAGAAATAGCACATGAGACATGAGATGAGCAAAATGCCATTTTGTAAAGCCCAAGGGGCTATATGTAAATATATAAGCCTATATAAGGCAACATGATGAAAATATCTAATAGACACTTTTCATTCCCCTCAAAATCTAGGTTTTGTGCCTCTTTCCCCATTCTGAAGGTTCTGAACCATCTCCTTTCTTTTGAATTAAATCAAGAGTTTTACTCTTCCTTTTCCAAAACTAAATAGTTTTTCACCACAAAACCCACAAAGAGGAACTTGGATCTGTCATTAGATCTCAAAAGGGGGAGATTTTTAAGTTTCACCCCCTTTCTCCAAGATCCGACCAAACGACAGGAAGAAAAAGGAGACCCATCTTCAGAAACCCCAATTTGGGGAAGAACTAGGGCTCAAGGGGAGAAGCCCTTCATTAGCTTCAAAACATCCTAAGAGTTTAACTCCTTACACACACACACACACAATAATAATAATAATAATAATAATAATAAGTGCTCCTCTCTGGAAGTACAACTCCCATTGCAGGGACCAAGTCCCTTTTGCCGCCCGAGCGCCCATGTGCTGACACGTGGGGCGCTAGCGCTCAAAGCGCTAGCGCCCTTGCGCTCAAAGCGCTAGCGCCCGAGCGCCCACGTGTTGAC
This sequence comes from Agapanthus africanus, assembly GCA_030015575.1. Lineage (NCBI taxonomy): Eukaryota > Viridiplantae > Streptophyta > Magnoliopsida > Asparagales > Amaryllidaceae > Agapanthus > Agapanthus africanus. The sequence goes on from CM057337.1 coordinate 10,980,758, forward strand.
ACATGGGGCGCTAGCGCTCAGAGCGCTAGCGCCCAAAACGCTAGCGCACGTGCTGACACGTGGGGCGCTAGCGTGCAAAGCGCTAGCGCTCTTGTGCTCAGAGCGCTAGTGCTTTGGACGCTAGCGCCCGAGCGCCCACGTGCCTGGCACGTGGGGCGCTAGCGCTCAAAGCGCTGGTACCCAAAGCGCTGGCACTTTTTCCCACGCATCCTTTGGATGTCCTTTCCCCTTTTTTATTTTATATATATGTATACACACACACACACATACTCTACAACACTATCCCTCTCAAAAAAAATTTAGGCCGGGGCACTGCCCCGCCCCCCGCAAGGGGGCTGCTAGCCCTCTTGACCTCCAGCCCGCTATCCGAGTAACGGGACCCCAGTAAAAACTCTGCGGGGCCCCCGATATATCCAAAACCCCCTTCAAAACAAAACACACATGTTTCCCCCAATCAGAGCAAAGCTCTATTTGAATTTCAAATTCAAAAGGTGAAGCAACGCTTCAGATCTCTTGCGCTGCGCGCAGAGCGCCACGTGTCAAAAGCAGACTCGATAGCACAAGGGGCACTGCGCCCATGGCAGCGCACCCCCAATCAGAGCAAGGCTCTGTTTTAAAATTCAAATTTTAAATAAAGGAAGCAACGCTTCAGATAACTTGCGCTCTGCGCTGCGCGACATGTGTTAAACAGTGGTGCGCTAGCGCAGTTGCGCTGCGCTCTGTGCTGCGCGACACGTGTCAAGCGCAGGCCCGCTTGCGCCAACACTAAAATTTAAATAATAAATTATTTAATTAATCAGAATTAAAATTCTAGAAAGATCTTTCCAGTCTTATTAAAAAAAGAAAATTATCTTCTATAAAACAGAGGCCTTAGGATCAAAGATCCAATGGTGGGGAAATATCCCCAGATCAATCAGAGAAAGATCTCTGTAACTAACTCAACAAACCAATTGGCCCTATATAAAGGCCCCTAGACTCCAAGTCTCACATATACAGAAATAGAAAAAGGAGAGAACTCTGAAAAAATTTGAAAGGCAAGCCTTTGAAGAAAGAAGATCATCTTCTTCAAGGTAAAGAATTAAATTCTTGGAAGAACAGAGATGAAAACATCTCACAAAAAAGAAGAATTTCTTCTAAAAAAGATCAAAGATCTAAGAACAAGATCAAGATCTTCACTACAAAAAGAAAAAGATCAAAAAAGATCCAATCACAAAAATTAAAGAAGTAATTTACTTCATCCCTAAATCTTTTGATCTATATAAAGGCACAGCCTTTTGATGAACCATTGGTTCTTGAATTTTGAGGTAGAACCTCTTTAGAACAAAAAAAAAACTTGTTTCTTTGATCTTAATTAGATCAAGATTCGCTCTGCGCTATTGAACAGTGCCCTGCACTCTTAATTTGTGTCTTTGCGCTCCTTGGACTGGCGTAAGTCACCAGAGCGTGCCACGTGTCAACCACAGAATAATCTGCGCCTTGCACTCCTAAAACAGAGCACTGCGCTCTTGGAATGGCGCACTGCACCAGAGCGCGCCACGTGTCAGCAGCGCACTAGCGTAGCGTACTGGTGCAGTGCACTGCGCTAACAGACTTGTGCTCAGCAGAGCGTGACACGTGTCACCTCCACATGCGCTGGCGCCTTGCGCTCTTTAATTGGCGCAAAGCGCCTGATAGGCCACGTGGCGCACTGTCAGACCATTAAATGCTCTGCATTATTGGGAAAGGGAAGAGCCCAATTAAAAGGTCTAACAGACCGAAACAAATGCTACGCATTATTAAAAAAGGGCAGAGCCCAATTAAGAGGCCTAACAGGCCTAATATAAATGCCATGCATTTAATTAAAAAAAGCCCAATGCTATGCATTGTTTCAAAATGGCAGAACCCAAGCAAAGCCCTAACAGGCTAAGGATAAATAAAATGTTATACATTTTTTTAATGGACTTAGCCCAATTCTAGCAATAAGTTCTCAATTTAAATTGAACTGAGCACAACTGCTCTCCCAATCAATTTACACCCGGTTCGAGGGTACATCTCTTTACTCCTCTGGCATCCGTCGTTGTAATCCCTCAACGTCGTCAGAGAGGTGACGGGTCCCGACAACCATACACTGCTACGGACTGTGGGGTCCTTAAACTCATGGACTATGATGTCCTTAACCTTGACCGTGATGTCTTAAAACTAATATCGAACTGTGAGGTCCTTAAGCTTATGGACTATGACGTCCTTAACCTTGACCGCGATATCTTAAAACTAACACCGGACGATGGAGTCCTTAAATCCACGGACTATGATGTCCTTAACCTTGACCGCAACGTCTTAAAACTAACATTGGACCGTAATGTCCTTAAACTACCTATCGACCACAATGTCACTAAACAAAACAATGGAGCCTCCAATTGCTCTCTTGTCGGATCTAAACGATCCCGTTAAGTCAATCTTAGTCTAAAATTAGACTAACGTGTCCTTAACTCACGTTTAACTTGATCTTAGCCTCAAATAAGGCTAACGTATTCTTAAACACCCCCCCAAACCCAAATCTAAGAAAGATACGGATTTGAACTAATCCACGTCCTACGGGCGACGGCATAACTTAGTCTCCGTATACAATCCACGGGCAACCAAACACAAAACAAACACACACGACACGAAGTGACTATATGGAGAAGGAGAAAGTTGTTACCGCGATTGCGGTAGCGTAATTAACTGTAGGGGCTTGCGCCTGCAGGGAAGAGCGTCCCCACAATCAAAAACCCCTCAAGCGAGGGGGAATCTGACGAAGTCTGCTACATCGGACGCATCCGTTTAAACCTTCGATACACGGTGCCATAAATCAACTTGGTATCTTCGGAGAGATGGACGGATAGCACCTATTAGCATCTGCCCCGAATCTCAGGCAAGACGTCCCTGTCTTGCGCGTCTTTCGGAGGGGAACAGATTCTGGCACGCCCGGTGGGACCTTTTCCTCTTTCCACTCCACACTTCATGTGTCGTATTCGCGAACAAATCGCGGTTTGTTGATGGTTGCCCTCGGGTTTCAAGTTACTAAGATTTGGTCTCTTGCTTGGCGCAGAAAGCAAACAGCAATGGCGTTCAACTGCTCGAACTACTCCAACTGCAACTGCAACCGACGCTCCGCCTCACCTGGAGGTGTAGCCTATAGACCTCAGGCGGCATCACTGTTCACGATGCCGGTGGAACAATCACCCAGGCTACTACTGGACTATTTTTCGGGACCATGCTCCCGCCGATGAGCTTCACTGCCCCAGTGACCGTACCAGAAGCTCCTAAGAAGTCGGTCTTCGATCGACTTACAGCTGCTGCGGCCCCTCTCAACGGGTCGCCCAACACCAATGCCTCGGTCTTCTCCTAACTAGGCCAAAACTCCTGCGGGCCCACGATGAAGCTTGCGGTCCCAAAGAAGGTTATTCAAAAGAGAGTAGCCAAATCTGCTCCTGAAGTCGTCAAGGCGGCTTCTCCTACCAAGGGGTCGGTCTTCACAAGACTGACCGTCCCAACTCCTACTCCCGCTCTGGCTACTTAGTCTTTAATATGCTGACACCGACAGCAGCCCCTCACCTGAACAGGGGGCAAGACAAGGCCATCCCCGTCACCGAGCCAATTCCCACAACTCGACATGCTCGACGTCTCCACTGGCGCCGAATGAGGAAGTCCGGAGGTAGTTCCCCTTCTGGGTTAACTCCACCAGCCTCGACGACGGAAGTTAATGCTACTGTTCCGACTGGGAACAGCTTTGAACTGCTAAATATAGTGCGTAGGAATTCTCCTACCGCTGTACTGAAGAGGTCTCCCCCTCCGCTGGAAAAGGCTATGGAAGCAAAGCCAGAACAGCCCCAATCCCCTCAACGGCTGTCCTCCAAAATCTATAAAGTCTGACGGCAGGCCCGAGACTCGGTGATCGATCCAAATTTCTCCCGCCAGCACAAGAAGCTGAAGGTCCAACAGGAAGTCAGCCATCCTGCTAAGCCACGAAAAGCTGTCTGGGTGCCCACCTCGACGGCTCCCTCAACTTCAACCGCTCCTGAGAAAAGAAGGCTGGAGAAGGTCCCTGTGCCGGCGACAAAAGCCAAAAACACTGGACCCAAACGCCCTAAGTCTGGGGGCATGGTCGTCCATACCGTTTACATAGCATCTGGGAAGGAGGATAGCCGCACTTCAACGGGCCACCGACCACTCACCCGATCCATCATAAGAGCCCAGGAGCAGCAGCAGCAGAAGCTTCAGGAGATGCTGACTGCAATGGCCGCGCTCACCGGACCAAAAGAAAGCCCGGAGGCATCATCGGAGCAGCGTCGCGAGCACGAAACTGATACCGAGTTCCTTCGTAGAATGCTTGAAAAGAAGGACAAGGAGGCTGCAGAGCAAGCGGCCAATATAAAGCAGATGGCTCTCCTATTTTAAGACATGGTTAGGATGATGATCCAGCCGGATCCCCCAGCCGAAGATCCTCCGATTATCCTTGAAGATGACAGAGGAGAAACGTCAAATCCACCACCGGATCTTTCAACAGTCAAGGAGGAGATAATTTCCAAGGCTGTCCTGGATGACTACATTGCTTAACAAATACGAGTTCACCAGGCAAATGAGGCGGCTGGTCAAGTCGTTAAAACGAGACGACAATATCCGAGCTGGTATGATCAGATAAAGTACCCGTCAGGCTACACGATCCCAAAATTCTATGTCTACAAGGGGACAGGAAATCCCCATCAACATGTTGCCCAGTTTAGCGCTCTTTGTGGCAACACCGGCGGCGATGATAAGCTCTTGCTTCGCCAATTCGTCGGCAGTTTATCGGAGACGGCGTTTGAGTGGTACTCCGAGCTTCCAAACGACTCTGTCAAAACTTTCGCAGAGATGGAGTTGCTATTCACTCAGCGATTCGCGAGCGCCAGTGAACGCACCCCGATAACAGCTTTGATCAATGCAAGAGTGAAGCCGGGCAAAACTTGGGTTCAATATGCAATCCGATGGCGGAACTTGTGGTCGAAGTGCGAACAGCGTATCGAAGAAGCACCAGCGGTGGGCATGTTCGTGGGCACTCTCGATCCTCATGCAACTATCTCACAGTTTATGATGTTCTTCAAACCGACCACATTCTAGGCTTTGATCGACAAGTTAGCCCAGATAGATCAAATAGGTCACAGACCGTCGCCCCCGAAGCCGGAACCTCAGAATGACAAGGGTAAAGGAAAGGCGACCTTCGTTGCGAACACCCAACAGCAGCCCAGTGCCCCAAAGCTAGCGGATCAACTGGAAGAGAGACGACTCTATTACAATGAGAAAATTAAGCGTCCTTACTCATTCCCACGGGACAAGACGAAGAAGCTGTTCGAGCTGGCTATGCGCAACAGGCTTATCAGTTTGCCGAATCCCAGGCGACCGCCACAACCCAGCGAAGTGAATAATCCCAATTACTGCCCTTACCATCAAACGGTAAGTCATCCGATCGAGGATTGCTTTGTCTTTAAGGGATGGATCGAAGATCAGTACCTACAAGGCAAGTTTGCGCTGTCCGAGAAGTGGAAAGTAAACCCACCACGGCCGCACACTCCAAAGAAGACGGACACACCGGGGGCAACGTGTTCTTTTGTTGAAGAAGCTCCATGGGAGGTCGTGCTTTCAGCCAAAACCAAAAGGATACTGAATGATCTCTAGACATGTCCGGCGATCAGGTAGAAGAACCCGCTAGAACCCCAGATCATCGAAGGGATGCTGAAGCCGCGCCCAACTCCAAAGATCGGTGATGATGGCCCAACCACTCACACCCAGCCATCAAAATCTTCAAAGAAGAAGAAGAAGAGATCCAAAAAGCCCGTGAATCTTGGCAACAAGCGCACGGACTTACAGAAACAGATCGACGTGCTGGAGGAGTATAATCAGAAGGCACGGACTCCCATCACGCTCCAAGAGTTCCTCAGCCACGCCTCTCAGGAGGAAGATGATGGAGAAAGCTCGTCGGACGAATCTGAGGGTTACGTAGCAAGTTGTCATATGATCTCCCACTCGTTTACAGACGATGAGAAAACTCCTTGCACTGAGAAGCTGGGGGCAGATCCTAAGCCGGAACTTCTGGGGCCATCAGATGAAACAATTGATGCATTCCTCAACGAAGCTCTCTTGAAAAATAAAGCCGATCGGAAGCGCGAAACGGCCATATTTGAAAGAGCCAAGCGCCGGCGACTAGACGAAAGAGTCGAGACACTCCCGCCATATCAAAAGACATCCGTGGCGGATAAAAACAAATTCAAGACGAGGAAAAGGTTTGCTAAAGCCATATCAATGGGAATGAAGCTACCACCCTCTGAAGGAAACACTCCTGGTGAAATAGAAACACATCCTAGCTACTGCTTGTATCATCGAAAGATTTCACACCCCACCGAGGAGTGCAATTCTTTTAAAAGATGGCGGCAGGGGTATGTTGCTCACCGGCAACACTTTAAGTGGATGAAACGCAAAACTCGTCGGGAGCAAAGGAGTGCGGCTGAGGAGCATAAAAGAAATATTGGCAACTGTCGCACGGTCAACGCTAGGGGATCGCAAATTCTCACATTCGGGAGCAACTCTGATGAAGAAATGGCTTTGGACCCCCTCTTTAAAGAATCCGCATGGGGAGAAGAGGAAGAACTGAAGACCTGTGAAAACATTCAGCTGCGCAATCGCACGCTCCCAGAAAAGAATCTCGGATCTACGAGTAAAAAAGATAAGGGAAAAGAAAAGGTCTCCGAGGATATCACCCTGGACGACCAAGTCATGAAAGAGCTGACTGCCAAGGACCCGCCAAAGAAGAGCAAGGTGGACTATAATGTTCTGGCACACTTGAAGAAGTTACCCTCGCAGCTCAGTATTCTCGACGCCCTTCCACTATCCAAAGAAGCGAGAGATTCATTGATCAAGGCGCTACAAGAACCAGAGCAATTCCAAGCTTTTCTCGCCGAAGAAAAGATGAAGAACGAGCTGGAGGAAGTACACATAGCCGATATCACCTTCAGCGATGAAGACCTCCTCCTTGGGACGTGCGAGCACAACCGTCCCCTCTATGTCTCAGGGTACTGCCATGATATAAAGATAGGCAAAATCCTGGTCGACAATGGGTCTTCCGTCAATCTCCTCAACGCACGAGTGTTGAAGGAAATCTGCATGAGCGTCCAGCATCTCGCTCGTGATAAAATCACCATCTCTGGTTTTGATTCCCAGTCATCACGGACTCTCGGATCTGTGATATTGACATTACGCTTTGGGCTGCTTGTCACAGACATTAAATTTCATGTCATTGAAGCCAAGACATGCTATAATGCTTTGCTCGGCCGGCCTTGGTTACACGAGTACAACATCATCCCTTCTACACAACACCAGTATATGAAATATTTCAAGGATGGTCTCGAGTATACCGTAACGGGAGAGTTGAACCCATTCTCCGTGAACGAAGTCCGCAAGTATGAAGATGCAAAATACTTCTTGCCAGATTTCGAAGACACGGAGAGATGTCACAAGCCGGAGAATAAAGCTATCACCACTATTCCCGTCTTCGGGAGTGATACTGAGGAAGAGGAAGAGATGGTTTATTCAGGCCCACCCCAGTATAACAAGCCAGGACCGTCCGCTCCCATGTTGATCTTTGGCAGCGATTCGGAAGATGAGGTACATGCTATATTCTCTGCTTGGCCTTCAATACAAACATTCGCTGATGAAGAGCAAAGTCTGCAAGTCGCCATGGTTCCACTCAAACATCATAAAGAACTGGACGCGCTTGACACCTATAGTGTGGAAGAGCTGCAGACGTTCTATGCCCCCCCAGGCGAGAAGGCGAAAAGACGATCGTATTCTACCGCTCCGGGGAAACTAAAGTGGAGAGAGAAATCTGGCATGGTGCGGATCCTACACTTGACAGGCTTCAGCCCATCCGTCTGCCCAAATATTACACGGAAGGCTTGAAAAGGCTGTTAAAGCGACAAGGGATATCCTTCAAACAAACCGCTCGAAAAGCCAGGTTCTATGACAGGGTCTGGAACGTTCCCGGAACTCAACGCAAGTTGCCCAATGGGAGAATGGAAGCAATCGGGCTTGGATACGTTCGATCCAAGAAATGGGAGTTACTCCGCGACTGCTATGTCGTACATGACTTTGATGAAGAAGGAGATGCTCAATGGGAGAGTGCTAATCCTGAACCAGAAAAAGTCCCCGACGTAAAAACGTCCAGTCCGTCGTTCGAAGAACAAATGGACAAGCTTATAAGGGAAGCTGGTCAAAAAGTCCGAGACGACCACAATCGCGAAATGGCCATCTACGAGAAAGCCAGGACGCAACGCCTCCTCCAACAGGCTGCGAAAGACGAAAATGCCGCTCCCTGTCAACCTATTGTAAAAAAGGCCCGACGCCGAGGCAGAAACAAGTCAAAAGCGGAAAAGGCATTCAGCAACGAAAAAGCGGGACCAAGAAGTCACGCGAGCGGGAATCAAGTGGTCCAGATTTGTCCCTTATGAAGAAGATGAGTCGAGCATACTCTTTTCCTCAAGACAAGACAAAGAAGATACTTGACCTCGCTATAAGACATCAAATGATTACACTGCCGGAGTCTAAACACCCTGAGCAAGCAGGCGAAGTCTCTCACCCAAACTATTGCTCTTATCACCGAGTAATAGGGCACCCTCTCGAAGACTGCTTCACCTTCAAGAACTGGGTCGAAGATTAGTATCAGCTCGGCAAGTTCGCTCTATCCGACAGTTGGAGGATAACTCCGCCGCAGAAGCATGAACCCAAAGATACGAGAGTAGAACCAGATCCACATCGGTCTTCGACGCGAGCTCGTACTTGTCATATGATAACGATATCAAAAGAAGAGCCCAAGAATATGGATGACCTTCCCTGGTGCTTCGAAAACAATGATAACGAGGTGATCTCAGAGTTTCCACCGGCGCCAAAAGAGCTGGAAGATGGAATACATACTACTGTGGATAACCTCAAGAAGATTGATTTGGGGACGACAGACGATCCTCGACCGACATTCGTCGGCGAGCTACTATCTGAAGAAAGTGACTGCGTTAAGAGACGTGCTTATGCAGCATAGAGATTGCTTCGCATGGAACTATTCCGAAATGCCAGGGTTAGATCCAGAGATCGCGGTCCACAAACTAACGATATCTCCGGATATCAAGCCAATCAAACAAGCACCGAGAAGAATGCGGCTCAAGCTTGAGATGAGCATCAACGCCGAGGTCAAGAAGCTGATCGACTCTGGCTTCATCCAAGAGATTCAATACCCTGATTGGACCGCCAACATCGTCCCGGTAATGAAGAAAAACGGGACAGTGTGCATATGCGTAGACTTCCGGGATCTTAATAAAGCCTGCCCGAAGGACGATTTCCCATACCGGTCACCGAGCTGATGATAGATAATACGTCCACTCACGAAGTCTTCTCCTTCATGGACGGCTCATCAGGATATAATCAGATAAAGATGCATCCCGAGGACCAGAAACATACCGCTTTCGGACCCCTTTGGGTATATTCCGCTATAAAGTGATGCCCTTCGGTCTAAAGAACGCCAGCGCCACCTATCAGAGGGCCATGAAGAAGATCTTCGATGACCTCATACATGAAATCGTCGAATGCTATATCGACGACCTCATGGTAAAAAGCAAATCATATGAGGAACATCTCGAGCATCTGAAGATCGTGTTTCAACGCCTTCGGAAATACAACCTGAAGATGACCCTCTCAAATGTGCGTTCGGGGTGTCCTCAGGTAAATTCCTAGGATTCATCGTCCGACACCGAGGTATCGAGATAGATCCGTCAAAGATCAAGGCGATCATGGAAATGCCCCTGCCAAGAACTCTCAAACAATTGCGGTCTCTCCATGGAAAGCTCGCGTACATCCGGCGATTTATAGCCAACTTCTCTGGCAAGTGCCGTCCTTACAACCACCTGATGAAGAAGGGAACCCCGTTCGTCTGGGATCACAAGTGCCAAGGCGCGCTGGACGAAATCAAGCAGTATCTGCAGAACCCTCCAGTGCTGGCTGCTCCGGTCAAGGGAAAGCCTCTCATTCTTTATACAACCGCCCTCGAAGGTTCTTTAAGCGCGTTATGGGCACAAGGGAACGACCAAGGGAAAGAAAGAGCTCTCTATTACTTGAGTCGAGTTCTCCTGGGGGCAGAAAGCAACTATTCTCCCATCGAAAAACACTGCCTGGCGTTAATCTTTGCAATAACGAAACTCCGGCACTATGCGTTGGCACATGAAGTCCGTCTCATATCGAAGGTGGATCCCCTCAAATACTTGATGTCGAAAGCCATATTGATGGGACGGCTCGCTAAATGGGCCTTTCTCTTGATGGAATTCTCAATAACTTATCAACCTCTCAAGGCAGTGAAAGGCCAGGCCATCACCGATTCCCTCGCTTAACATCCGATACCTTCCCCTTTGAATTGCGAACTGCCAGACGAACATGCGTTTGATGCGATCGACGGTGGTGATACCCGATGGGAGCTTTATTTCGATGGAGCATCTTCCATGAAGAAGCGCAAACAAAACATGCCTATAATTAAATCAGGGGTAGGCCTTATCTTCGTGACCCCGCGAGGAGAGATAATGCGCTTTGCTTTCTCCTTGACAGAGCCGAGGACGAACAATGAAGCTGAATACGAAGCTTTGATAGCAGGCCTCGAGATCACCATCGACATGGGAATTAAGAACCTCATCATATACGGAGACTCCCAACTGGTCATTAGTCAAGTGAATGGCGACTACCAAACATGCAAACCAGAGCTGGTGAAGTACGGCGAGAAGGTGCAGCAACTGTTGACCCAAATTCCTTCCTACACTTTGGAAAGTATACCGCGTGTGGAAAATAGCAAAGCAGATGCATTAGCCAAGCTTGCTAAAGAGCTAGCCGACGAGAACCTCGATGACGTAAGAATCATGGTACAAAGCCGTCGGGTTCTTGCTCCAGCAGAAATATCTTCGAAATCATCCGAGGAAAAGGAAGGGACTGAGCAGACGGCCCTGCAAATAAATGACCAAGAAAAGGCCGAGGATTGGAGAGAAGTCTTTATAGACTACTTCAAATCCCGTCGAACGCCTGAAGATGCGTCCTCAAGACATCAGCTTATGAAACGATCTCTGTCGTTCGCCTTCGTCAATGATACTCTGTACAAGAGGTCATTTGATTCTCTGTGGTTGAGATGCCTGGGACCTGAAGAGGCGAAAAGAGTCATTCAGGAAGTTCACGACGGACTCTGCGGTTCTCACCAAGCAGGCCCAAAGATGAAATTGAAGATCAAACGAATGGGTTATTATTGGCCCACGATGATTCAGGACTGCCTCGAGTATGCGAAGCAATGCCACTCGTGCCAGATTCATGGGGACTTTCTCCACCAACATCCAAATCCACTACATCCAACGGTGGCTAGCTGGCCATTCGAAATGTAGGGAACTAACATAATCGGCCCCATCGAACCAGCGTCGTCCAGGGGACATCGATTCATTTTGGCGACAACTGACTACTTCTCCAAATGGGCAGAAGCGGTACCGCTGAGGGAAGTGAAGACGGAGAATTTCCTCCATTTCTTCAAGACGCACGGTTTGGGACTCCGCGACGGATCATATCTGATAACGGGCCAGCCTACAGAAGCCACTGTAAGTCCATGCTACCTCTCCCGGTACTTTCGGGCATGCGGAATTTGGTGAAAAACAATTTTCTTAGAGGTGGTAACATGGACTCAAAACCGGATCTTTCTTAAATATCTAACTAACAACCTAACTAGGAGTTGTTAACTACTCGGTTAGGGGGTTATACCTTTCTTTCTTGAACTCCTTCGTCTTCAAGCCTCGATGGTTGTCCGGATCGGCTTCACCCCGTCGTCTCCTTGCGCCGAAGATCGATCCACCTGAAAGCTTCTACCTTTGGCTCCTTCTTCGAACTTTGAAGAAACTAGTTCACTCGGTTTGCTAAACCTTATGAACTAGAGTGAGTAGAGAAGAGTTTGTTTGGGATTTTATCTATGGTTCTTGGTTCTCAACACATGAGACAAGCGAACCATAGAGTAAAGAGAGGGAGAGCAAGAGGAGGAAGATGAGAGCTCAAGAACAAGAGAGAGAGTGAGAATGATAGAATGAGAGAAGACTTTTCTCTCTTGGCTCTCATAATCCAAAACCATCATAACACATCATAGCAATCAAGTATTATGTGATGGTTTAAGCAACAATAGCCATATCATTTCATGCACTCATTTTGCACAAGAGAGCAAGCAAGCAAAAGTCTTTGCCATGAAATGATAGCTATTGTTATCATGATGGTCAACTAGTCAAGCCTAATCAACCGGTCAATAAAGTCAACAAGTCAACAAAGTCAACAAGTCAACAAAGTCAACAAGTCAACAACCATGTCACCATAATACTTAATTAATATAATTGTTAATTACATATCATATTCTCATTAGGGTTGAGCAAAAAGTCAATAGTCAACGGTCAACGGTCAACAACCCTAATGAGAATCCTCTGCCTTTGTCTCTCCGTCAACTGTGCATACACACCCGCATCCGCGTTCCGAGGAACACGGATGCAAACTGGATAAAACCAATCCCAAAAGGTACACTAGGATCTGGCTTAAACCAAAGCCCGCTAGTGTTAACTGTTCGGACATTGTACGTGCATAAGTGCACGGATGTGACCGAACGCTGTCGCAAAACCATACGACCTGTCGCAAAACCATGCGACCTCTACTCTTTTGCCTAAAGGCGAATAGCTTTCTGTGTGGGACTCTAAAGACTCGACACTACGCTGGCAGTGGGTTTAACCACAGACCGCAAGCGGCACTAGCTATGCGTAACGGTCCCCAGGTAGATGCCGACAAGAAGACTGACGAGGCGAAACCCATCTGAACTCCTACTGAGCCTGAATGTGACATTCTCCGTACAGTCCGGTCTGTTCGTCTGATACATCGCATGGCGGGCCTAGGGGGGCGGTAAACGTCAGTCCCCTAATAGCGGTACAAGTCGTGTCGGAGTGAAGCCCAATACACCCTGAGATAACACTGGAAGCCTACCAGTATATCCCGCTTGCCCTGGCCAGGGACTACTCGTGTAATGGCTCTCCTAGACACAGCGCGATGTCAACCCCCAATACCGGGAGAGACGAATCCTGTCTAACCGTCACTGCCTCCAAGTGCTTCGGGACTGCACCCATCTACTACCTGTTTGCACGACTCCTTTGAGCCGTGGTAGGGTAGTAATCAAAGTACAGTGGGAACACACTCGAGGCAAAGTGACAGTGTCAAGTCAGCGGACTAAGCTGTACTCATGTCACCTGGGAACTGATAACTGACGATAGGTATAATACCAACCGGTCAGTTCCCGACGAGTCCTGTCCAGTGTACTCGTAACCTAACGAACACCCGCATACTATCTCCAGTATGACGTACTGATGGCTGTGGGACAGACCATCTCCCACACTGGGATGAGAAGCGCATGCGCTAGTCTACTCCGGAGTATCGATGCCCTGTCTCGATAGTCCTGCGACTAGGGACTTGCATAAGGATGTGCTTATAGATTACCCAGCCCCCACTAGTGTGACTGCCATCACAACGCTGGTAATCAAGCAAAAATCCTAAGGGCTCCACTAATGCGTATAGGTGATATAATAAAATAAACACATGTACACATTGAAGTAGAAACAAACCAAGTAGCATACTACTATTTTGAGCAAGATTGTATATACAAGGTGAATATCCCAAGCTTCCATTAAGTAATATACAAACTAGTATGATACAGTAATGGCCTCTAGGGCATATACACTAACAGCCACAAGATTAGCCGCTTCGCACAACGGCACAACATAGACTGGAGATACTCCTCAGTTTATAATCCCCGAGTTAACGGTCTAGCTGAGGCTTTCAACAAAACCTTAACAAAGATCGTGAAGAAAACAGTGTCCCGAAATAAGAAGGATTGGCATGAGAGACTGCAAGAAGCTCTCTGGGCATATCGAACTACGTTCAAGACGGCCACGAATACGACACCGTACGCGTTGGTATTCGGTACAGAAGCAGTACTCCCCCTTGAAATAGAATTACCCTCTCTACGAGTGGCAGTCCACTACGAGCTGACGGACGAAGAAAATGCTCACCTTCGGCTTGAAGAGCTTGATGCCCTTGATGAAACCCGGCTTATAGCGCAACAAAATCTGGAGGCTTGTAAAGCAAAGATGACGCGCTCATATGAAATATTGACCAGGCCGAGGACATTCCGCCAAAGCGAACTCGTGCTAGTGGTCAAAAGACCTATGATCCCCAATCGCGCCAAGCGGGGAAAATTCGAGCCGGACTATGAAGGCCCGTACATCATAGACAAGATCTACCAGGGTGGAGCCTATCTACTCATGGATATGCTCGGTGAAAGGCCTTTCAGGCCAATAAACGGTCGCTTCCTAAAGAAATACTACGCTTAATGAGTCACAGCCTAGGTCAATGGTAGATGACGACGACTATGTCCGCTCGCTATCTTCGTAAGCCCAAACTCTATAAGTAGTAGCCGGCCTTCTTCAACAACGGACCGAAACGTCCTTAAACTAATGACGGACCACTACATCCTAAAACTAGCTGTTGACTGAGATGTCGATAAACTACGGTGGATTGCAACATCCCAAAGCCGTTACAAAAAAAAAGAGAATAAAAAAACGGTATGTCCATAAGCAAAATGGGCACGGATGAAAACTCGAAAGGGCTCCTTGAGTAAGGACAGCAGGGCTACCGGCGAGTGCTCGTGAAAACCCGAAAGGGCGCGACCTCGTTATATAAAAAGAACAAAAAAAAGAGAGAATAAAAAAAACGGTATGTCCATAAGCAAACTGGGCACGGATGAAAACCCGAAAGGGCTCCGTGAGTAAAAACAGTAGGGCTACCGGCGAGTGTTTGCGAAAACCTGAAAGGGCGCAACCTCGTTAAAAGATACTTATAGGGTCCTCCCGACCTTGTAAGGAGAAACCGCCTGCGTGAGATTCTTACGACTCACAAGGGAGCAACATACTTAAGGATCCCCACGATTCCTAAGAAGAAATTACACTTGCGAGATCCTCACGACTCGTAAGGAGAACTATCTTATGGGACCCTCACGGATCATAAGATTTGAAAGTCTTAAGTTACAGAGACCTGAACCTGTTCTTAGGTAACCCCCCTCCCGCAACCTTTGATACTGCCCTACAAGCGGCTCGATACTGACCCTTGTATACAATCCACGGGCGCGAATAAACATTTCCCTAACCAAGTCCCATTCGTGACTAGGGATATGTCCATATGGTGAACAACCCTTGTAAGCTCTCTCGACTTATAAGGAGAAAACCCTTTTGTAAGATCCTTACGACTTACAGGGGAACACGCATTTAGGAATCCTCACGATTCCCAAAAAGAAAACACACCTACGAGATCCTCACGATTTGTAGGGAGAAATACCTTTGTGAGACCCTTACGGCTCATGAAGTCAAAAGCCTTAGTCGACAGGACCCTAACCCTGTTTACTAAGCCTCCTTTGTTCGACATCGGCAGAGGCAAATGATGATTCGCTCCTGACAATATCCCAGTTGTAGCGGTGCTGATGCCGAAATCGGTGTATAATCCCAAGCTTGCAGCAAAAATACAGCAAGCCACACATGCATACGAAATAGCCGAAATGATAGGACAACTTGCAAATAAAAATCAGCAAGTAAAAAAAATGCATGCATGCGAAATAGTCGAAATGATTGGGCAACTCGCAATAAAAAGCAGCGAGTAAAAATAAAACAAATAGCCGAAATGATTGGGCACCGCGAAAAATAGCCGAAATGATTGGGCAATCGCGACCTTCGCGATATAAAAAGCTGAAATGATAGAGTATCGCGGAAAGAAATAAAATAAAAATAAAAATGAAATTTATGCCCTACAGGTGATATCACAGCAGTCCCTGTATACAATCTAGGGGCGCAAACAAAGAAGGAATCACACTCCTCCTCCCCCAGGTTTCATCAGAAGAAGAAGCCAAATCTCGACGGGCCACAGATAGCCTAGAGATCGTCTCTACAGCAGATACAACATCGAGCAAAGCGGAACAGCAGCAACTCCCAGTTCCATGACTCGGCGGTATACGGATGACCGAGAGTCAAATCCCGACTCCGTGAAATGCGGATATAATCAGCAAAATTCCTGGTCACGTGGAACGCGGATAACGTCACTGTTTGACCCCATGGAAAACGTCCAGAGCGGAGCCTGGTCCTCTCCAAACACGACAGTAAACCCGTGGGAAGTATCCATAGCGGAGCCTAGTCCTCGCCAAACACGGCAGTGAACCCGTATGAAGCATCTAGTGCAAAATTCCTGGTCACGTGGAACGCGGATAACGTCACTCTTTGACCCTGTGGAAAACGTCCAGAGCGGAGCCTAGTCCTCGCCAAACACAGCAGTGAACCCGTGTGAAGCATCTAGTGCGAAATTCCTGGTCACGTAGAACGCGGATAACGTCACTCTTTGACCCCGTGGAAAACGTCCAGAGCGGAGCCTGGTCCTTGCCAAACACGGCAATGAACCCGTGGGAAGCATCCAAAGCAAAATTCCTGGTCACGTGGAACGCGGATAACGTCGCTCTTTGACCCCGTGGAAAACGTCCAGAGCAGAGCCTGGTCCTCGCCGAACACGGCAGTGAACCCGTGGGAAGCATCCAGAGCAAAATTCCTGGTCACGTGGAACGCGGATAACGTCACTTTTTGACCCCGTGGAAAACATCCAGAGCGGGGTGTAGTCCTTGCCGAACACGGCAGTGAACCCATGTGAAGCATCTAGTGCAAATTCCTGGTCACGTGGAACACGGATAACGTCACTTCTGACCCTGTGGAAAACGTCCAGAGCGGAGCCTGGTACTCGCCAAACACGGCAGTAAACCCATGGGAAGCATCCAGAGCAAACACCGGACTGTGAGGTCCTTAAACTCACGGACTATGATGTCCTTAACCTCGACCGTGATGTCTTAAAACTAAATAATCAAACAAAACGACTTCAAACTGATTTTACCTTGGTTTAAGGGTACATCTCTTCACTCCTTTGATATTTGTCGTTGAAATTCCTCAACGTCTTCAAAGAGGTGACGGGTCCCAGTAACCACACATTTCACGGACTGTAGGGTCCTTAAACCCATGGACTATGATGTCCTTAACCTCGACCGTGATGTCTTAAAACTAATATTGGACCGTGGAGTCCTTAAATCCACGGACTATGATGTCCTTAACCTTGACCGTGATGTCTTAAAACTAACATTGGACTGTGGAGTCCTTAAATCCACGGACTATGATGTCCTTAACCTCGACCGTGATATCTTAAAACTAACATCGGACTGTGAGGTCTTTAAACTCATGGACTATGATGTCCTTAACCTTGACCGCAATGTCCTTAAACTAACATTGGACTGTGAGGTCCTTAAACTCATGGACTATGATGTCCTTAACCTCGACCGTGATATCTTAAAACTAACAACGGACTATGATGTCCTTAACCTTGACCGCGAGGTCTTTAAACTACGGTACCCCGGAAAGTATCCAGAGCAACCTTTAACTCCGCAAAATGCGGATAAAGGCAACTTCACCCATCACCTGCGGATCCTCACGACTCGTAAGGGAGTAAATTCTCTCGTGAGATCCTTACGACTCTCAAGAGAAAACACACTTAGGAATTCTCACGATTCCTAAGGAGAAACACACCTACAGGATCCTCTCGACCCGTAGGGAGAAAATACTTTATAAGACCCTCACGGCTCATAAAGTTGAAAAGTCTTAGGTGACAGACCCTAACCCTGTTTTCTAAGCCATCGCCACTCTACAAAAATCCTAAGACTGACAACTCTATGCTATTTACGGACCGCACTTGCTAAAATCGCAGGGCAAACAACATAGCAAGAAAGAAGAAAGCGGAGAAATGACACAAGACATTATGAAGAATGTATATCTTTTATTCATGAATTCGATTGAGTACATGATACATTGTGTTAAAGAATAAAAGAAATAAATACATTTTATTTACAATTACAAATGATACAAAATGTTCATGGAGAAGGAAGCGTCTTCAACAAATCCGCAAGCTGCTCTCGCACTTCCTTCAGCGCCTTCTCCTGATCGGCTGCCGCAGCCAACTCTGCTTCCACCTGGGCCCGCTGCTGCATGTAGGATGAAAGTTGTTCTTCAACCGCTCGCTGAGCTGCTTCGCGACCTTGGGCGTCACGCTCAACGGTATCGAGCTTCTGCTTCAATGTTAACCCGTCGGAGATACTTTGCAGGAGGCCCTCAAAGATAACTTTCACCCTAGCAGCGTTCGCGTCAACCTCAGCACGCAATCGAGCGGAGGTCTCTTTGCATTCCCTCCGCCTTAAAGCCGCTTCTTGTTCAAGATGGCGGAAGTAAGAAGCGCTCTGCTCGATCCATGCCGCCCGTTGAGTACTCGTGGCCAAAATCTCGGGGGCAGGACGCATAAGCTCCGGCAGATGCAGGCGGGCCTCGATTTCCCTGCAGTGATTAACCCAAGACTCGACGACGCCTTCATTATAAAAATTTACAAGCGTCGCCAGCATTAAATTAACCTCAGCAGCGAAATCTGCGGCATATGCAGGAGCCTCCGCGTCAAGCTCCTCGACGCATCCGCTCAGCATACTTAAACTCATCGCAACACCCTTTGAGGATGGACGTCTGGAGAATGGGTCTGCCGGCATCATAATGCGGGACTCGAAAGGAGCTGGAACCAGAGCAATAGCTGCAAAACAAATCATAATCAGATGACAGACCTAAAAAATGCAAGAGATTCATGAACAATGGAATTTACTATACCAGCTGCAGCAGGCGGCAAAGCTGGGAGGACCGGTGGCGCAACCGATCTTTTATCTTCTCCTTAGATCTGTAGCACTGCAATCAGGGCAAGGAAAGATCAGAAACAATTTCATTATTGGAAAAAGAAAGAGCATTAATTGAAAACTATACTCACCAGCGCCACTGGAGGAAGCAAGCTCCGACGGGAAGGAGAAGTGTGGGTGCAGCACCTGGTACAGGTGATCAAAAAGCACTACTGCAAGGACGCAATAATACAACATCAGTACGTAAATTATGCAGCCTAGATAAGACTGGTGGGTTACAAATCCATACCTTCCAGCATTTGCGACGGTGCGAGAGAAGGTAGAGAGGTGGCCACCGTCAGGACGGAAGCTGACGTTGCTATCTCGAGTAGCTTGATATCGGCATCAGCCGCACCTGCATTAAAAGCAAGAATTAGGAAAGACTGCGGAATTAAAAAAAAAAAGAGGGGCGGTGACCCAAAATTTACCTGATGAGCCGTTAGTCAGAGTCGTGACGAGGGCGTCACTTGATGCAACGGTGGCGTCTCCCTCCTCCATTGGCATGGGTTCACCTCCCGTTGCCTCATCGCCAGACTCTACAGGAGCCGTCATCATGCTCTCGAAGCCGGGAGATGGCGAAGGACCGTAGGCAGGGAGAGCAATGATCGGAGCGGTGCCCGACTCTTGAGAAAGAGCGGCCGGCTCATCCTCGGCAATCATGCCCGTCTCACCCGCTACCCCCTCGGGCTCAGCGGTCGCGGCTGTCTCGCCCACCGCTGCCATAGGTTCGTCGGTCGCAGCCGCTCCATCCGCTGCTGCCCCAGGCTCGGTTGTAGCAGCCGTCTCACCTGCCGCCCCATCAGGCTCGGCATCGGCAACCTTCTCGGCCATAGTAGGCGTGACTGTCTCGTCAGCCACTAACTCGGGCCCGGCAACTACGGCTGCACCGCCTACCGTCGCCTCGGTTTCGGCTGCTGCCTTCTCCCTCGTTCCCTCAGGCTCGATGGTCGCCGCCACTTCTTCAGTTGGACTCGGCCCTGCAGTACAAGATGTATAAGAACCGATAGTTTTACAACTTTTACAACAAAGCCTCAAAAAGCACATTACCTGAGGTGGATTGACCGTTGGCTTTCCGAGCTGCACGCGCCGCCCGTCTATGAGCAGTAGACAAGGCGACCGGGGGCTCCTCAGAAGGAGTAGCAGCGGGAGTAACGGCGCTTGGGCGCGCTCCCACGACCAAAGCAGCGCTACGCTCCTTCACTGCACGCCTCAAGCGCTTCCTCTCCTCCCGGGCCGTCACGACGGACCTCTTGAAAGCCTCCTTCAGCAAGTCGTCGTCGTCTGCGTTTAGAGTTGCCTCCAGAGCTTTCAAGGCATCCATCATCGGCTTTTTAAGTAGAGACTCTCGCGGCAACCCCAAAGAGGCCGGGACTTCGGTAGCTGGCCCGGGGATAATTTCTGCGTCGGCTTGCGAGGCAGGTCTTGTGGTCCCTGCAATAAGACAAAGAAAAGATTAGATTGGCCATAAGAAAGGAGAATAAAGACTCAATGAGCCGAGACGTACCAACGCCCGATAGAGCGCGTTTCCTTTCCTCCTCCTCGAAGGTTTTGAGGGAAGGAGCGATGACTTCTTCGGTAGAAATTCCTGTTTAAAAAGGAAAAGCGTTAGTCAAAATCAATGATAAAAGTACGATGAAATGACGAAGAATGCAACTAGTGATTACCTGATTGCGCGAGTTTAGCCAACCACGCTTCGAGCCTTGCCGATCACTCAGAAGCCGCGATGGCGGCCGCCAGATTGGTGTCTTCTGGCTCTACGAAGAAACCCTCGTTGCTTCCGTACTCACTTAGGCCTTCGGTAAGAGGGGCCTGAGGCTCTAAGCCGAGCATAGCATCAAGAGAAAGAACAGACTTCTTCTTCCTCTTCTGAGCCCGAACCCCGGTCGCACCCAAAATCAACTTGCGCTTCGTGGGCACCTTGGGACGTGATTGATGTGAAAAATTGTATGTAGTGTAACCGCAATCAGAACGGTGTCGCGCGTAGCTAGACCGAGGTGAATACGGGTCATCCTCAGGTAAACGTTGAACCTTTTATTCTTATTTTAGATGTGTTGAAAGAGAGAGGAGAGATACAGAATATTGTAGAATGGTTTCTAGATCTACGTTAAGCACTAATGCAAAATATAGATTTAGATTATTTATGGATGTAGTTAATATAAGAAGGTGCTTGTAGGGCTCGTTAGGATTTAGTAGTTATGAATGATTAATTAAAAATTACCCTTTTTATCCTTTAATAGATTTAAAACTAGAACGACAGTGATGCTTGTAGATTAGGATTTCTGGAGGGAAAAGGAATCCCACTCTTAACCCTTATCTCGACACGGAACTCCGTTCATATCTAGCCTTTACCAAAACAATCATTAATCTAATCTCTAATCGCGGTCGAGACTGACAATGAATTGGTAGCGCGCCCGATTAGGATGTTAATGATTCTTTTGATAAAGTTTATAAACTTTATAGGACATAAAAAGAGTTTAAGTATTTTCATCATCCATTAACCTACCCTAATCCTACGAACCCTAACAAGCGGAGAATTACTCACGCATGTTGGGAGAAAGAGAGATGGAAAGAAAATGCATAATTAAATTACGAAGAAATAGAATAAGAGAAAGAAAGCTACCTTTATTAATCAACAATATTCATTACACTTTGATTTCTTAGAAAATGATTACAAATACTAGTTTGCTTCTCGATCTCTTCTAAAGAGGTAGATGAACCGTTGATGATCAGCCTGGATGCGTGAGCCGTCTTGGACTTCGTGATCTCGTCGGCTTGATAAATTTTCCAAGAGGCTCTCGGTCTTTATTTATAGTCCAAAGCCACAATCTTTTGCTTCCAAAGTTGGTAAAAATATAGCAGAGATTCAAGCCACAAAATCTCTTCCTCTAACTCCCATATATTGCCGCGGATCCGTGGCCAAAGGGGGGGTATGGCCGTGGATCCGCGGCCATTTGATCTCATCCCTCCATCAATTTTCTGGGGCTCTGTCTTTAGGACATGTGGACTTCTCTGGAACCTTTGTATTTCAGAAATCTTCTCGTGGTTGCTGCCAGACTTGGTCTTCAAGTTTTGATTCTTAATTAGGCAAGTCTTCTTCAACAACTTGATTTGCTTGATTCTAGTCTTTGAAAAATTCTGCACACTTGGAAATATTCTGCACAACAACTCAAATAAGATTTAGTAGACCTAGTTCTACTAGGATTAGATCAGCGAATTTATTTGCATACATTTTTCTACCAAATGCTAATTAAAATATATTAACACATGGAAAATGGTGTTTTTATACATAAACCCCCATATGTATGATATATTATAATAAAGTCCTTTTTTAATATGAAAATGGTAGGAAAAATGTAATACAAATGTGCAGTTTTATCAACTGAACAAATACCCCCAAACTTATCTTTGATCGTCCCGAGCAAACTAGTTTATTCAAGAGGAGAAAAAGAAAGGAGAAAATTAAGCACACTTTCGTAGGCAGACACGATTGCACTGAGCACGTGCAACAAACCGTTAAACCTCTAGGTGTCCCTAGTAGGAGGAGTGTTGTCTCCTGAGGGTTTTCAGCGGATTACACCCACAAAATCCTATAACAAAAGAAAGATGGTGAAATTTACATATAAAGATAAGAACCATAAAAGAAAGACTTTGAAAATAAGAGTTTCCAACTATACTAGCTTTTCAGTTGTCATGAGCCCTATCTTAATAGTCATGAAAAAAATGTTAGAAATCACATTATCCCTCAATAAAACATCGTCTTTATTCTTCATTCCTACCTTTCATCCAAACATTGATCATATAACCCCACGTGTGTGTAAAGAACATCCCTACACTCGGAGAATTCAATTCAAGCTATCATACTCTTGTCCATCTACCTTAGTACTTTTTAATTTAATGAATATTTAGATTTGCTCACATATTTTCATGCGACCGTTAATACTTCTTGAGGTACTAACCAACCGATTACTCATGTGCTTGCTGATTAGGTGATAATATTTTCCTCGTCTTGTACCACCTAAGGCTTAGCAGTGACTCCCAGACCAGTTGGCCTTAGGGCACTAGGTGAAAAGGCACCCTCGCTGTAACACCCGAGCCCAATGCTACTATTTTCAGTTACTGTTTGAGCATAATGTGGTACTCATTTCATTTAACTTGCTTGTTTGTTGCTTACTGTAAAATTTACCCGGCAAAGTCATTTCTACATATAACAAATTTTGGCATCTAAAATAAAATTGAAAATATTCATCTTGGCCTACTTGACACCCCTAGCCTCGTGGTAGCGTCCGTGCATTGTGTTCTCGTCCCGTTCAGTGAAACGGGCGAGTTTAGATGGCTACGCGCGCGTACATGTGTCCGTTTTGGGGGTATGCTTTTTAATCATAAAACACTTAATTTTAAAATTTGGATCCCGCTTAAAATCCTATTATTTCAATTTCAAATTTTTGGAATCGACCCGGGCGCGATTTGGAAATGTTTTATTTGGCGCCAAAATCCCAAATTTTAATATTATTAAAACCATCGCATATATTTTTCTAACTAACCTGATATCTTACTGTTTATTACCTATCTTTTAAATCTTTAAATTAACCTATATATATATCCTACTGTTCCTTAAAATGTTTTGAATTTTTAATTAATATTTATCCCTAACTAACGATTACCTTTTAGCCAATCGCGTTCCTTTTAATTCCGTGGGCCCCTACCTGCAGCTCTTTCTCTCTCTCTCTCCACTTTTTCTCTCTCTCTCATATATTCTCTCGTACTTCTCTTTATCATTCTTTCTCTTCTTGCTTCATGTCTCGTTTCTCATTTTTTTTAACTGTTCTTTTGTTGCCGGAATTCCGTCATGCCGGTGACGCTTCTCGACGTTCCAGCGAGGTACCCCGACCCGTGTGGTTCCTTTGTTCATCGTTTGGGTTCATTCCGTGAACCGTGCGCCCGTCGCGAGTTTTCCCCGCCGACGGTTAACGTTCCGTTTTCCCGATTCGCGACCTATCGAGGCAAGTTAATCTTGCTACATGCTATATAATTCATTTTATACCTATTTAAATAAATACCATACATATAGTTTAAATCTAGTGCCCTATGTTTAATTTTATAACATTTCGATGTTCCGTTTGCATCCGTTTATATCATATTAAATCTAGATCATGAAAACTTATCTTGTGACATACTAGATTACATTATACTGCAACCATATCATTTAAATTATATATCGTCGTAATATTTATTATTATTATCTTTAATTAGTTTATAATCTTCATTTTATAATGTTACACATTTGAAAATCTTATAGTTTACACATGAAAAGTCGTTGAAAAATCGGATATGACAAATCTGAAATTTACTATACACCTTATCTTATAAAATTCATTATAAATCATAAAAAAATCATTAGTATACGTTCTTTAGTTCGTTACGAAGCTAACTCAGAATACTATAACTCTATGAAATATTTACTGGCAAAATAAATTGTTTAAATAACGTAAAATGCAAATGAAAATGTCTCCAAACTGCTGTCCAGGGAAATTCCAGCAGCAAACTTTCAACTTCGAATATTCATAACTTTTTGTAGGGACAACCTGAGATGCTTATACTTATAAAACTGAAAACCTTATTGAATTATCTTTGTTTTGGTATAAGACACGTCCCTTTTGGAGAACGTTTGTTATTTTTAACCTATTTTACAAATTAGGGTGACGCCGAATTTCTGAACGGAACCTTCTTGTGCATGGTTAATCAATACCACTTTTATAGTTATTAATCACTTTGAATATGCTATCCATATTAATATTATTATATCAATATTTATATCACATATTGCTTAGGTGTACATCCCACATTGCCATTTTTATAGTTTTATAACTTTTCGGATACCCGTTTGCATCCATCGCATTTAAGATACATATAATTGCATCCATAGATCACATTACTACATAATAATATGATATTAACACTCCATGTTTAATAAATTGCATCCTAATTAATATTGGAACTATAAATGTAACCATAATCGATAACTGTGCATCCATATCCTTAAAATTATATCTATTTGCATATCATATTACATGTTCCAGTTTATTGTTCTGATAGTACTCATGCTTGTTTATTTATACACATGCTTATGTTAGTTTGATTATGAGCACACACATGACATCTTGTGCTTCCTGACATGACCTGTTACACTTCCTACTTGACATGACATGGTACCGTACACTCTTGACATGACATGACACCTTTATACATTACCTGGCTGGACCTGATGTACCATGTCTTTACCTGTTACCTGATCTTGTGTCTAATGCCAACAAACATAACATGTAGTCCTCATGGACCGTTCCTGTTGTCTATCCAGACAAACCTGCTTTTACCTGATCCTGTGTTGGCATTAGTTCTTGACTACTGAATACCTGACTTGACATATATAACTTGGGGGTATGGGGAAATCAAAAGTGTAAACTAAAGTGTAACTTAAAAGGGTATTACTTGATCCGTGGTCCCGGGGGGTAACGGGACAGAGCCATTTGTGACTCTTACATTTTCCTGATCCGTGGTCCCGGGGGGTAACGGGACAGAACCACTATTGGTTCACATATTCCTGATCCGTGGTCCTGGGGGGTAACGGGACATATCCTTTGAGTTACATGGAGGATTCATCAATTGATTTCAAAGACTTTAGAATAGAAAACCTGATAGAACAATTTAGTTTACCCACTGCACGCTACCCTGTACTGGTATGATTCATATTATTGTTATTCTTGCTGTATTCATGTTTATATTACATTGCCTGCTACACTGTTCATATTATATTACTTGATGACATGACGCGCTGACGTCTGGGTTTTGCATGGCCCAGATTCCGTACCGCTGTTGCAGTCCGAGCAGGAGTACTTCAGCCAGCAGGCTGAGCTGTGAGTTCAGTAGTAGTTAGTTTTATTTCCTGCATTTATTTCCTGATGTGAGCCCGCATTATGGGACACACTTTTCAGTTATTTGTATTGGATCATTTGCTTCCGCATTTATTTATTATTCACTCCTGTTATTCTGGATTATGGACATGTTTTAGATAGTTTTATCTTGTTCTTGATATCTCTACAGCGTGACTGTAGATGGATACTTCCTACCCACAGGTAGCATGGTTGGCTATGTCATGTGCCCAATCTAGCGTACTCTGGGAAGCGGGGCGTGACACTCGCTATATTTTTTTATTGCTGCCTTGGCGATAACAAAACCAGTGTTCATTTTTCTCTTTTCACCATTTTTATATTTTCTTCATTCATTTTTTTTTATTTCCTTCATACTTTGGCTTTTAGACAAGAGCATTTCAAGGTATCCTCTACTATCCCGAGTTTCAAGACGTGTGTAAGTACATATAGTAGGGTATCAACATTCAAATGTTTGGCTTCCAGAATAGAAACTATTTTTCAGACTTATTTTTATCCTCAGATTAGTGACTTCCTTCATTTTACTAACCCTTGGGACAACAGCTCATAACTACTTATTACTGGTTCGTTTAAGAAAACTTCTAATTTTCTTGGTTTTCTTAAACTATTCCTATCTTTTGGATGTAATTCTTCACTCTTTACTCTTTTGTTATAAAAGAAATTTTTTTAAAATTTTTGAAAAATGTTGTGCTTATGCAAAATATGATGTAAATTGATGTGTAAATAAGCACAAACCTCCCCCAAACCTGTTTACAGCAGTGTCCTCACTGATGTCATCCGTTAAGCTCAAAAACCTGTAGACTTGGGAGGAAATTATTAATGGGGGCAAGAATATATGAAAGTGAAAATCCTCCCCCAAACTTATTTTAGGCTCACAAATTTGTAAAAATCATTTTCTTTCAAGAGCCAAAATATACCACCCCCCAAACTTGAGTTAAACAATCTTAATCTTTTAAAATCATACGAGGGGGTCAAGGTTATTGGTCAATGCCAAGCTTTGCAAAGACCGAATGTCAACACCAACCATTCAAAAAATTTATCGATGAAGTACCAAGGTTGGTGGAAGAACATGTCACCTTTTGACAAGAAGAAGTGGGGAGGTGACAAGAGATGTAATGGAAAAGGATTGCGTCTCAATTTGGAGAGACGGCAGAGTGATAATAATGATGGATTACTCGCATTATCATGATTGTCCAAAAGAAAGGGTGGAGGTCCAATTTCTTTGTCTTGGAGTTGATTCATCTCAATACCCGTGTCTTGTAAAAATGCGAGTTCATCAGCGAAAATTTCCTTAAAGCTTTCATCGATACCCCGAAGAATAATATCATCAGAAAAAATGGGATGATCGTCAGACTCTATAAAAGGTTCCTCATTAGATGTTGACCCGGACAACTCGGTGGAAGAGTATATGGTTGGGTCAAACAACAACATATGAAAAGAGTCAGTATCATGAGCTTGATCAAATTCGCTGCTGTCGACATCCATTAATCCGACAGAACACACATGAGCATAGGGTTCGGAGGGTTCACTTCCCAACTTGTAAATGTTGAGCTCAATTGACTTCTTTCCAAAGGATAGGGTCATAGAGCCGTTTCTACAATTAATTACTGCGTTGGAAGTGGCCAAAAAGGGTCGACCGAGTATCACCGGGATTTGATTGCGTGGGTTTGCCACAGGTTGTGTATCTATGACGATAAAGTCCACAGGGAATATGAATTCCCCGACTTTGATTAACACATCCTCTAGCCCACCCCTAGGTTGGGTGATAGATCGATCGGCCATCTGAAGAGTGCAATGCCCAGGTTTTAACTCTCCGATCCCTAATTGCTCATAAACAGAATACGGAAGCAAGTTAACACTAGCACCTAGATCGAGTAGAGCACGATTGATATTTTTACCCCCAATGGAAATAGAAATTGTAGGACTTCCGGGGTCCTTTCGTTTCTTAGGTAGTTGTTGTGTAAAAGCAGTGCTCACATTACTCGCAAGGAAAACTTTTTTAGGTACTTGAACTTTTCTCTTCCTAGTGCACAAGTCCTTTAAGATTTTTGCATATGACGGAACTTGTTGAATAGCATCTAGGAGAGGAATGTTTATGTTAACTTACTTAAAAATTTCCACAATCTTCTCCATTTGTGGACTTGGTCTGTTGCCCCTTAACCTGTTTGGATAAGGTGCTTTATCAATAAGGGTTTGGTCCAACATTGGAGAGGATTGTGGGGACGGATTCGATCCCAAAACTGGAGTGGGAATCGACTTAGATAGTTTTGGCGAAATGGGCGAAGGGTTCGAGCCTTGAGGAAAACGGAGAATAGGCTCGGGTGAAGGTGGAAGACTAGACGAGTTAGGGGAAGAAGAAGAAGCTGGGGTATCATTGGTGTCACTATTATCACACTGCTCACCCACTCGGTTATTCAGCACTTTTCCCGATCTCAACGTGGTAACAACACTCACATTATAATTTTGTGAGTGGCCAGGATTAGGTATGGGTTGAGATGGGAGTTTCCCTTTCTCTCTCGCACTCATTGCGGCGTTTAACTGTGTGATTTGGTTTTTTATTGATTTAATATCTCACCATGGGAGGCGGAGTTTTTCGTTAAGGTATCAATAGAAGACCTCATCTCAGCCGAAAATTGCATGGATTGTTTCATGAACATATCCAAAGTTTGTGCGAGTGAGTTGTCAGTACCGGCCACTTGTAGTGTAGAAATGTTGGCCGGATTTTGGAAATTCTGTGACTGAAAGGGGGACTGATTCTGTGGTTGTGGTTGCTGTAGAGGAGGTCTTTGATAATTGCTTTGTTGGTTTTGATTCCAAGCAAAGTTAAGATGATTCCTCCATCCTTGATTGTACGTGGAAGAATAAGGGTCGTTTCTAGGCCGCTGCTGAAAAAAAGCATTAGCTTGAAACGATGCATTCATAGGACATTCTTCCGTTAAGTGTGAAAGATCCGAACAGCAACCACAAACGGTCTTAGGAAGCGTGACCTGATTTAGGGAGAATGATGAAAATTTGTTCTCAATAGCATCGAGTTTCTTCTGTATCGCTGCCATTTCTGCTTTTACTGCGATAGAAATATCGAGCTGGTGAATACCTCCCTTAGTTGAAGGTGGTCTTACGCTTTCCCACTGCAACGTGTGTTCAGCGAGATCTTCTAGATATTTCCAGCTTCACCGTCATCTTTAGACATGAAATTGCATTGACACATTGTTTCAAGCATCTGCTTTGTCGCTGGATTAATGCCCTCATATATAATCCGACATAAATCCCATCTTTGTATTCCGTGATGGGGGCATTGGACAAGCAGATCTTTGAAACGTTCAAAGCACTTCCAAAATGGTTCATTGGGAAGCTGGGTGAACTGGTTGATCTCGCTCTTAATGTGGGCAGTCTTATGGTTTGGGTAAAACTTCTTAAGAAATGCTATGACGAATTCATCCCAATTAGTGATAGAGTGTGCGGCAGTATTATAAAGCCATTTTTCTGCCAAGTCACACAGTGTGAATGGAAGAAGACGTAAGCGCATAGTATCTAAAGTCAATTGTGAAGTACCCATCATTGCGCAGATGTTTTCGAATTTGGTGATGAAAACGTACGCGTCTTCCGACTCAAGCCCGTGAAATTTAGGCAGCAGATTGATGTAGTGGGGTTTAATTTCGAAATTATCCCCGTTAGGTGGTGGAAGAGATAGACAAGTAGGAAGGGGACCACGGATAGGATAGCATCTCTCTTGGAGAGAGATGCGCGGTGGATTCTGCTCACCTACGGGCGGTGGCAGCGTGGTGTTATAATTAGATGGAGTGCCGTCCATCACGGTCAATGTGGTGTGTGGTGGGGGAAAAGAAGATGAAGAAGTACCGACTTCGGCGTCGATAGCAGGAACGCGGACAAGATGGGCACTAGGATCCCGTGTCCAGCCGAGCATGCACTAAGCGGGTTTAGTGCAAGTGGCAGCGTGTGTGTGATTTTAAAATTGGCTTGTTTTTGAAAAAGTGGGACTCGAGACAAATCACCCTAAGATGCACAAGCAACCCTAGAACTAAGGTCACCTAGGTCCAGTCTCTAGACCGCTCCTAGACTTCCAAAGGACAAGCCGCAGGATAAATCCTCTACCGCCTCCGTACTACCCTTGTAGCCAGGTAAGTGCCAGGTAAGTGGGAAGGAACCACGTCGTGGGCCTAATTAAAAACCACTAGCCTTTGACACACTTGCCTAGGCACTACAAAAGTAATGCGGATAAACGATAGATTACCCACGACCTTCCTCTGTCCTTATTGAGCGCGACAGTCCTTAGAGTCTGGTCTAGATATTTTTTAAATTAATGAAGGGTTGATCTATATGCTCGGTTTGTGATTTGTGGGGCTTAGGAAGGGTGATGAAATCCCCACCTAATCTTGATTTGGTCTTTGCCCCTTAAAATCCATATTAAATATGCAAAACAAAACCAATCACAAAACTTTTGCAAAAAAATTTTTGAGCGGCGCTATTTTGCAAAGAATCCTGCAGAAAATAGATTTTATTGGATTTGAGAGGAGAGAGAAGGAGGTTGGAATCTTACCAGAGAAGTTTGGAACCCTAGATCTTCCTTCCCGCCGCGCTTCCGCCGCAAATGAGGTCCTTTGCCGCGCTTCCGCCGCGGAGTAGATGGATCAGTTGATGAGAATTTTTCTGTGGCCTCCTGTCCTCTTCTGGATCTTGATGAATGTCTCTGTCTCTCTGTATCCTTAAGTATGTGACTCCAGATTCCCTCGCAAAATTCACACAATAATCGTTAAATATACAATTTGCAGTTTTGTGTTAATAATGATATGAATCGTCTAAGAATTCAACACAAATAGTAAGAATAAAAAATTACGCACGTATCCCCGGCAACGGCGCCATTTGATTGATGTGAAAAATTGTATGTAGTGTAACCGCAATCAGAACGGTGTCGCGCGTAGCTAGACCGAGATGAGTACGGGTCGTCCTCTGGGAAACGTTGAACCTTTTATTCTTATTTTAGATGTGTTGAAAGAGAGAGGAGGGGTAAAGAATATTGTAGAATGGTTTCTAGATCTACGTTAAGCACTAATGCAAAATATAGATTTAGATTATTTATGGATGTAGTTAATATAAGAAGGTGCTTGTAGGGTTCGTTAGGATTTAGTAGTTATGGATGATTAATTAAAAATTACCCTTTTTATCCTTTAATAGATTTAAAACTAGAACGACAGTGATGCTTGTAGATTAGGATTTCTGGAGGGAAAAGGAATCCCACTCTTAACCCTTATCTCGACACGGAACTCCGTTCATATCTAGCCTTTACCAAAACAATCATTAATCTAATCTCTAATCGCGGTCGAGACTAACAATGAATTGGTAGCGCGCCCGATTAGGATGTTAATGATTCTTTTGATAAAGTTTATAAACTTTATAGGACATAAAAAGAGTTTAAGTATTTTCATCATTCATTAACCTACTCTAATCCTACGAACCCTAACAAGCGGAGAATTACTCGCGCATGTTGGGAGAAAGAGAGATGGAAAGAAAATGCATAATTAAACTACGAAGAAATAGAATAAGAGAAAGAAAGCTACCTTTATTAATCAACAATATTCATTACACTTTGATTTCTTAGAAAATGATTACAAATACTAGTTTGCTTCTCGATCTCTTCTAAGGAGGTAGATGGACCGTTGATGATCAGCCTGGATGCTGAGCCGTCTTGGACTTCGTGATCTCGTCGGCTTGATAAATTTTCCAAGAGGCTCTCGGTCTTTATTTATAGTCCAAAGCCACAATCTTTTGCTTCCAAAGTTGGTAAAATATAGCAGAGATTCAAGCCACAAAATCTCTTCCTCTAACTCCCATATATTGCCACGGATCCGCGGCCAAAGGGGGGGTATGGCCGCGGATCCGCGGCCATTTGATCTCATCCCTCCATCAATTTTCTGGGGCTCTGTCTTTGGGACATGTGGACTTCTCTGGAACCTTTGTATTTCAGAAATCTTCTCGTGGTTGCTGCCAGACTTGGTCTTCAATTTTTGATTCTTAATTAGGCAAGTCTTCTTCAACAACTTGATTTGCTTGATTCTAGTCTTTGAAAAATTCTGCACACTTGGAAATATTCTGCACAACAACTTAAATAAGATTTAGTAGACCTAGTTTTACTAGGATTAGGTCAATGAATTTATTTGCATACATTTTTCTACCAAATGCTAATTAAAATATATTAACACATGGAAAATGGTGTTTTTATACATAAACCCCCATATGTATGATATATTATAATAAAGTCCTTTTTTAATATGAAAATGGTAGGAAAAATGTAATAAAAATGTGCAGTTTTATCAACTGAACAGGACGGCGAGTCCCGATGTCCGAGCCCACGCCGGATTCAGGCGAAACCACATTCACCGTCTCCACCGGAGCACGGGGCGCTGGGGGCATGCCCACTGTATCATGGGGCAGTCCGCGCGGGGGGCTTAGCACACGCGGAGGCTCATCTCCAGCATCTCCTCTCAGCGAAGGAACGACAAGGGTCCTTGGCCTTAGGGGGCTTTGCGATCACAAGCGGGGGGCACACCCTTGCGGTCAATCAGCAGCCGCTTCTCTTCTCGGATAACAGTACCCATCGCATGCTGATACCAAGCCCCGTACACATTTAGGGCCCTTGGAACGCAAGTCGGCTCGCTAATAAAGAAGTGGGAGCCCGTATTCAGCCGCATAAAGTGGTGCAGCGCGCTCCGTATTCCCTCCCTGGTGGCCGCGGGCTCTTCCAAAAACGCCTCCAGTGGGACCCCTTGGTTATAACTTAACTGCTGGGTGAACCGATGGGGGTTGTACCTCATGAAGAGCGCCATATCGTTTTGCCTGAACACCAGGAAGCCCGGCCGGATGGAGTATAAGTGAAGAATTTTCCGGGCTTTCAATACGGAGGCCCCGTCCTTGAAACCATCACGCAGCGCCAACACCGCCTTGGAGGTTTCCGGGCCAACGGTCATGACCTTGTCCGTGAAAGAGATGCCCGCTCCGACCGTGCGCGGACGAAGAAGTAACCCCCTAGCCTCCCGCGGGGGTGGATTCACAATGGAAGCGCCAATTAACCGCATGACTCTCGGGAGTCTGCACTTCTCGTAGAACGAGGGCCTCTTGTGAACACCAAAAACCCCGAGCACATGCATTTCCATCCATGAAGTAAAGTAGTGCATCGGGAAATTGGCGGGTTGCACCCCCGGTTCATTTGCGTCCGGCGCCACGCTGAGTCCATGGTACAGGTGGGCCAACCCGGCGATTCCAATCGACAACTATATACCAGCCACCATCCGATGCGCTGGGTAGAAGACGGACGGCCTCATGTAGCGCGGGTGCATGGGGAGCGCGAACCAGCACAGCCATAACCCCAGAAATCCGAGAAAGAAGGTCTCCTCGTCGATGCCCGGAGCGGCGATTTCCGATAAGGGGACGACTGCGGCATCGAGGAGATAAAAACCCTTTTGATCGTCTTCCAGTACTGGTCGACGATCTAAGCCAAAGCCGAAGGGGTCGTCGAGCTTGGCGAACTTTTCGCTCCGTTGCGATAGAATCTCCGGTCGAAGAAAGCGAGCGATGAAATCTCCGAAACTAACTCCCCGGACCTCCGATTCTAAGTAGAGACTTTCATACATATTCAGCACCTTTACCAGGATCGGAAACTGGTGTTGAATAGCATTCTCCGGCGTTAGGCCCATTACCAGCGGCTTGGTGGCGAAGATATATTCATCAAGAGGAAGTAGCTCTTCATAATGCTCCCCCCTCACCGGTAAACCGGAAATCTCAGCAAATTCTTCCAAGGGGATGGAGACTTCCTTGTCCGACAGAAGAAAGGTATGGGTGGGGATGTTCCATTGTTCTACGAATGCCTTAACCCACTACGTCGGAGGAGCAGAGTACTCGAATAATGAGGCGTAAACTGCACGATACAGACCAATCTTCAGCAAATGCGCCTTCTTTGCTGACAAGATGTACCTGGCCCACTGCAAGTACCCGGCCAAAAGTCGAGGGGTCAATCCGATGTTATAAGGTTGTCCCCAAGGGCGTGACTCACCCTGGCATATGCGCCGCCCCAGAATATCCACGGCTGCCGGCGGCTACACGGGAATGGCAGCAATCGAAGGCTGAAGAAGATCCTCCGAATTCCAATTTACGACCTCCACGGCACACTTCACCGGGGGTACATCTGCATATGGGATCGATGAGATCGGCTCGGACGGCGTCGCACAAGAGAAGTTTCGGCGACACTTGATGATTTCACTGTACCATCTGCCCCATAGATGAAGGTTCTTATACCCCGGGTCGAAATCCTTAATGAGAGCGAGAACCTCCCGGTCTACTGGCGCCTCAGGGAATCCTCCCTCTGAGCGGAAAAATGGGAATGAAAGATCAGCAGACATGGTGCCTGCAAGAAAAAACGAAATGCAGTTATCAGAATCATAAGTTGATTTTAAAAAATTCCAACGCTTGGTGCTTTAAAATTTATACCACATTGCAATGCAGTGGAGAGGGGACCAAAGGGGGACTCACAAAATCCAGATGACAATACATCAGTTAATAAAACAGCCTCATCATTGGATGAGACTGTCAATTAATGAGGAGATCCTCAAAAGAATATTCTCATTAAATAAGAAATCCCTTGAGATAAGGAGAAAATCTCCCTTTTCAGAGCAAATCTCTGTCACAAAGTGACACTTGTCAAACTCTGGTCACAAGGGAATAAAATTCCTTATAGAGCCTAGCTCTGTAATAATGATGAAAAAATCCATCAAAGGAAAAATTAATTCCTAAAGAAAAGTAAAGTTTGGGATCTTAAAAGATCCATAATAAAAAAAAACTCTTAAGAGTTCTTCATCAAAAAGATCAAAAGATCTATGTTTTGTCAATGAGCAAAGCTCTGTTCATGGGTTAAGAAACCCTGAAACAAATTCTTGAGAGCAAAGCTCTGTTTATGAAACCCCAAAAGGGTTTTCTTTAGATCAAAAGATCTATGAGAGTAAGGCTCTGTTAAATAAAATTAATTTAATTTAAGTTAATTTTTACCTAAAATTTTTCTACAGTTTAGCTCTTAAAAGTTCTTGAAAACAAGAGCAAGACTCTGAAAATAAAATTCTTGAAGATGATAATCATCTGCTGAGGACCAAGGGTCCTATTTATAGGCGCTCAAGCGGCTCTTCAACTCCTGAATCGATCCAATGGATCAGATGTTGCCACCGCTGCACTCACGTGTACGCCACGTGAGCGCAACGGTAGGGGGCATTTGTTTCCCCCAATCAGAGCAAAACTCTGTTTGAATTTCAAATTCAAAAGGTGAAGCAACGCTTCAGATCTCTTGCGCTGCGCGCAGAGTGCTACGTGTCAAAAGCAGATACGACAGCGCAAGGGGCACTGCGCCCAAGGCAGCGCATCCCCAATCAGAGCAAGGCTCTATTTTAAAATTCAAATTTTAAATAAAGGAAGCAACGCTTCAGATAACTTGCGCTCTGCGCTGTGCGCCACGTGTTAAACAGTGGTGCGCTAGCGCAGTTACGCTGCGCGACACGTGTCAGCGCAGGTGCGCTCTGCGCTGCGCGACACGTGTCAAGCGCAGGTGCGCTTGCGCCAACTGAGCCAGCACTAAAATTTAAATAATAAATTATTTAATTAATCAGAATTAAAATTCTAGAAAAATCTTTCCAGTCTTATTAAAATAAGAAGATTATTTTCTGTAAAACAGAGGGCTTAGGATCAAAAATCCAATGGTGGGGAAATATCCCCAGATCAATCAGAGAAAGATCTCTGTAACTAACTCAACAAACCAATTGGCCCTATATAAAGGCCTCTAGACTCCAAGTCTCACATATACAGAAACAGAAAAAGGAGAGAACTCTGAAAAAATTTGAAAAGCAAGCTTTTGAAGAAAGAAGATCATCTTCTTCAAGGTAAAGAATTAAATTCTTGGAAGAACAGAAATGAAAACATTTCACAAAAAAAGAAGAATTTCTTCTAAAGAAGATCAAAGATCTAAGAATAAGATCAAAATCTTCACTACAAAAAGAAAAAGATAAAAAAAGATCCAATCACAAAAATTAAAGAAGTAATTTACTTCATCCCTAGATCTTTTGATCTATATAAAGGCATAGCCTTTTGATGAACCATTGGTTCTTGAATCTTGAGGTAGCACCTCTTTAGAACAAGAAAAAACTTGTTTCTTTAATCTTAATTAGATCAAGATGCGCACTGCGCTATTGAACAGTGCCCTGCACTCTTAATCTGTGCCTTTGCGCTCCTTGGACTGGCGCAAATCACCAGAGCGCGCCACGTGTCAACCACAGAATAATCTGCGCCTTGCGCTCCTAAAACAGAGCACTGCGCTCTTGGAATGGCGCACTGCACCAGAGTGCACCACGTGTCAGCAGCGCACTAGCGCAGCGCACTGGCGCAGCGTACTGCGCTAACAGACTTGCGCTCAGCAGAGCGTGACACGTGTCACCTCCACATGCGCTGGCGCTTTACGCTCTTTAATTAGCGCAAAGCGCCTAACAGGCCACGTGGCGCACTGTCAGACCATTAAATGCTCTGCATTATTGGGAAAGGGCAGAGCCCAATTAAAAGGTCTAACAGACCGAAACAAATGCTACGCATTATTAAAAAAGGGCAGAGCCCAATTAAAAGGCCTAACAGGCCTAATATAAATGCCATGCATTTAATTAAAAAAGCCCAATGCTATGCATTGTTTAAAAAGGGCAGAACCCAAGCAAAGGCCTAACAGGCCAAGGATAAATAAAATGTTATACATTTTTTTAATGGACTTAGCCCAATTCTGGCCATAAGTTCTCAATTTAAATTGAACTGAACACAACTGCTCTCCCAATCAATTTACACCCGATTCGAGGGTACATCTCTTTACTCCTCTGGCATCCGTCGTTGTAATCCCTCAACGTCGTCAGAGATGTGACGGGTCCCGACAACCATACACTGCTACAGACTGTGGGGTCCTTAAACTCATGGACTATGATGTCTTTAACCTTGACCGTGATGTCTTAAAACTAACATCGGACTGTGAGGTCCTTAAGCTCATGGACTATGACGTCCTTAACCTTGACCGCGATGTCTTAAAACTAACACCAGACGGTGGAGTCCTTAAATCCACGGACTATGATGTCCTTAACCTTGACCGCAACGTCTTAAAACTAACATTGGACCGTAATGTCCTTAAACTACCTATCGACCGCAATGTCACTAAACAAAACAATGGAGCCTCCAATTGCTCTCTTGTCGGATCTAAACGATCCCGTTAAGTCGATCTTAGTCTAAAATTAGACTAACGTGTCCTTAACGCACGTTTAAGTTGATCTTAGCCTCAAATAAGGCTAACGTATCCTTAAACACATACCCCAAACCCAAATCTAAGAAAGATACGGATTTGGACTAATCCACGTCCTACGGGCGACGGCATAACTTAGTCTCCGTATACAATTCACGGGCAACCAAACACAAAAAAAACACACACGACACGAAGTGACCATATGGAGAAGGTGAAAGTTGTTACCGCGATTGCGGTAGCGTAATTAACTGCAGGGGCTTGCGCCTGCAGGGAAGAGCGTCCCCACAATCAAAAACCCCTCAAGCGAGGGGGAATCTGACGAAGTCTGCTACATTGGACGCATCCGTTTAAACCTTCGATACACGGTGCCATAAATCAACTTGGCATCTTCGGAGAGGTGGACGGATAGCACCTATTAGCATCTGCCCCGAATCTCAGGCAAGACGTCCCTGTCTTGCACGTCTTTCGGAGGGGAACAACATGTACACTGCACATTGAGTTCGCATAACCAATTTAACCCATCAATCGGAGGTTCTCTCGCTCAAAAGCCGAAGGGTAATTAACGGCAGCTTAGTCCGCGGCTGCCGGAGATTCGGATCCCCACAATCAATAAACCTCGGCCTACCCTAGGCAGGGGGAATCTGTAGTATGCCTGACAAGCACGCGCGTATTCCTATCTCAATGGGGTGACGAAAAACACCCTACAGGTTGTTGCTCGGTTGCCTCTTGGCGAGGGCTTGGATCCTTAGCGGGAGAGCATAGGGAGGCATGCTAAGGATGGACCGAGCAGGGTTGTTGCTCAGTTGCCTCTTGGCGAGGGCTTGGACCCTTAGGAGGAGAGCATAGGGAGGCATGCTAAGGATGGACCGAGTAGGGTTGCTGCTCGGTTGCCTCTTGGCGAGGGCTTCGATCCTTAGCGCGGGAGGGCATAGGGAGGCCTGCTAAGGATGGACCGAGCAGGGTTGCTGCTCGGTTGCCTCTTGGCGAGGGCTTTGATCTTTAGCGAGAGAGCATAAGGAGGCATGCTAAGGAAGGACCGAGAAGGGTAGCTGCGCGGTTGCCTCTTGGTGAGGGCTTCGATCCTTAGCGCGGGAGGGGCCGTATGAGGCCTGCTAAGGACGGGCCGGGCAGGGTTGCTGCCCGGTGCCTTTTGGCAAGGGCTTAGATCCCTGGAGTCGTAGGGTAGTGAACTACCAGCCAAGGATAACCGAGCAGGGTTGCTGCCCGATTGCCTCTTGGTGAGGGCTTCGATCCTTAGTGCGGGAAGGGTCGTATGGGGCCTGCTAAGGATGGACCGAGCAGGGTTGCTTCCTGGTTGCCTGTTGGCAAGGACTTAGATCCCTGGCGTCATGGGGTACTGAACTACCAGCCAGGGATAACCGAGCAGGGTAGCCATGTTGTTGCCTCTTGGTGAGGGCTCGATCCTTAGCGCGGGAGGGCCGTAAGAGGCCTGCTAAGGACGTGCCGAGTGGGGTAGCCGCTCGGTCAATTCGCGGATTTTTGTCCAACCTTCCCGGTGTGAGTATCGGGAAGAGGGATAGTCGCGGGCGACATGTATCATGAGCACGTGGGGGAGACGAGGCACCGGAGCAGCGTCGTTTCGATTTCGCTGAGAAACTCTCGATGTCTGCCGCGTGGCGGTACAGTTGTGGGTGAAAAGAGCGACTGTTGGACTCTTGGGGCATTGTGGGCTATAAAACGGAAGGAGTGTTGATCACTCCTTTCTTCACACCCAAAACGTAAGAATAGATAAATTCCCTTTTACCATCCCCGACACCATAAACTTTGAGGACGTGTACCTCTACGACCAGTACTGCACCGAGAACACGGCGCAGTTAGCGATAGGCCGCATTGAGGATCATTTCGGCCGACTGCTTCCCCGGAGCTCCCCCTGCTCCAGCTGTTGATGTACTCCATCTGAAGGGCGTCGCCGGGGCTCTACAACCCCTTATCCCAGCAGCTTAAGGACGAGGCGATTGGTAAGCTAAGGTCTTTGTGGCGTTTCGGCCTGATCTCCGCGGGTCGAAGAGATCGCTCGGTGGCACTCATCCTTAGTGCTGCCAATTGACGCACGATGTTGACGTTCACGGACGGCGTTCGAGGCAGAGGTCTGAGGCGGCAAGGGCTCGGCTGGCGGAAATATCCTCAGAGTACCACGAGCAATGCTCCTTGCACCCCTTCCCCCGCTACTGTAATTTTCTTTTTCGATGTACGGCTGAGGAGCCTATAGTACCCTTTTGAATAAACAAAACTTTTCTTTTTGCAATGTTTTATTGATCCCTTCCTATTATATAAACAGAAAGATCTTGAGAAAAGTTTACATTGTCTTAGTAAAAGAAGTACACACTGGTGGAAGTTCTTTTTATTGGTACAGTTTGAGCTTCTCGGTGTTGTAAGGCCGTGGAAACTTGCATCCTTCCGCGTCTTGCAAACAGTAGGCTCCGCCGGGCAGTACCTCGGAGACAAGGAAAAGGCCATCCCATTTTGGGGAAAACTTATGCAGCCTGCCTTGGTCGACGAACTCGTTCTGCCTTAGGACCAGGTCTCCGGTCTTGAAGAAGCGACGCTTGACTCGCGCATTGTAGTAGCGGGCGGTTTGCTGCTGATAGATGGCGGCTCTTATCTGAGCTCGGTATCGTTTCTCTAATAAGATATCCAGGTTGGTTCGCAGCGCCGAGGTGTTTGCTTCATCGTCGAAGTGTTCGACCCGATGGCTGGGTATCCCGATCTCCGCCGGGACCATTGCCTCGGTCCCGTAGCAGAGGCTGAAAGGGGTTTCCCCGGTAGAGGTCTTCTTTGACGTGCGCAGGGCCCATAAGACCCGGGGCAATTCCTCGACCCAACTGCCTTGGCGTCCTTCTACGCGTATCCGGAGACCCCGGAGAACGTCCCGATTAGCGACTCCGGCTTGCCCGTTGCATTGGGGATGTGCGACCGCAGCAAACTTCATGAGGATATGATATTCATTGCAGAATTCCTTCACTTTTCGTTTTAGAAGTTCGTCCCGTGGTTGGTGATGATACACCTTGGGATGCCGAACCGGAGTATCACGTTGTTCTGCAGGAACTTGATAGTCGTGGTGGCATCCGATTTCCTGATGGGGATGGCCTCAATCCATTTCGTGAAGTAATCCACTGCGGCAAGGATATACTTATGCCCGCCCGTACCGTTAGGGAACTGGCCTATCATGTCCATTCCCCACTGGGCAAACGGCCACGAGGAGGTTAGGGCGGTCAGCTCGGTAGCCGGAAGGCGAGGTTTGCTTCCTTAGAGTTGGCAACTTTTGCATCTCCTGACGAGTTTCTAGGTGACTTGATGAATAGTTGGCCAGTAGTACCCCTGGAACAATGCCTTCTGGATTAAGGTGTGGGCCTCTTGGTGTGCGTCGCCGACCCCTTCGTGGATTTCACGGAGGACGTGGTCGGCTTCGTGGTGGTTGACGCACCGGAGCAGGGGCTGAGTGAAGGACTTCTTGTAAAGGTTTCCATTGCTCCAGACGAAATGACGGGCTTTGGCTCGGAGACGGCAGGCTGCTCCCCGATCTTCTGGGAGTGTACCTTCCCTTAGGAATTCTACGAGGGGCTTCCTCCAGTCCCGGTCTTCTTCCTGGGCTATGTACACATGAAGTATCGTCGCCCCGTCTTCCACGCTGGGCCGTGGCAAGATCTCGAAGATGATAGATCGCTTCTTGTTGGCCGAGTAGGACGAAGCCAGCTTGCTCAAGGCGTCGGCTTAGGCGTTGAGCTGTCTGGGTATTTGCTCTATCTGGACTTCGTTGAAGTTCTTTCGAAGTCTTCTTACCTCGGCCAGATACTTCACCATTAGAGGTTCCCGAGACTCGAAATGGACGGTCACTTGGCCAACGACTAGGGCTGAGTCACTGCGGATCCGAATTGTTGTCAGCTCCAGCCCGGAGGCTATGCGCAGTCCAGCTAGCAGGGCCCCGTATTCTGCCGCGTTATTTGAGGCCTTGAACCCGACCTTCAGAGAATACTCCATTTCGACCTCGTTCGGGCCCCGAATGATGAGGCCGACACCACAGCCTTCCTCGGTTGAGAACCCGTCGACGTAAATGATCCAATCATGGACTGAGTCGGGCTTCCCCTCGATCGAGGGTTGAGCTGCGAGGGTCGGCGTGGACTCCGATTCCTTGTTGGGGATGGTGCACTCGACGATAAAATCGACCAGGGCCTGTGCTTTGATGGCCTGTATCGGGCGGTATTTTATGTCAAACTGGGACAACTCCTACCTCCACTTCTCTAAGCGGCTCAAGGACTCGGGTGAGGTGATGATAGCCCCCAACGGACGGTCGGTAAGAACGAGGATGGTGTGCGCCTGGAAGTAGTGTCGTAGCTTTCTTGAGGCCACAATGAGTGCCAAGACGATCTTCTCTATGGCTGGATGTAACATTTCAAAAAATAAAAATAAAAATAAAATATTATTTTTTGGAATTTTTATAATTTAATATTATTTTATTGAATATTTTAATATTTCGGTATTATTAAATACAGATAAATGGGAAAAATTATGGAAAAATTATGGAAAATTCTAAAATAGGGTATTTTATGAAATTATGCCATTTTTAAGTCTTTATGATTAATTATATGCTAATTTAGTGCTAATCGCGATTAACAATCGCTAATCGGTTTTTTAGAAGTTTTGTGCAAAACATGCACATATCATTTTTTTCTACACTTGTGTTTCATTTTACACCATGGTTTTTCATTTGGGTTTACTATTTGAGTGAGAAGGAAATTGGATATAGAAAAAGGAAAAGAAAAGAGAGGTCTGGGCATGTATTAGGTATGGGGGGTTTGACCTTGGACCTCTTTCTCTCTCCCTCTCACTTCCCTCATCTCTCCCTCTCCTTCTTCATTTCATGCAGCTGCTACTGCCCCCTCCTTCTCCCCCTCTTCACTTCCTCAAATCACCTCTAAAACAACACCGAAACCCTATCTTCCTTTCACTAAAAAGGTGCATAAGCTCAAGACCAGCACATTGGACCAAGAAAGCAAGGATTTTGGCCACTTGGGGCAACTCAAGAATTTTCTTGAGTTGCCAAATGAGGTATATACTGAACCATTAGCTTAGTTTTAGCATTACTTATACCCCTATGCTAGTTTAGAACCGATATTGTTTGATTTGGTGGTCTTAAAGAAAAACCTAGTTAGGGTTTGAGGGAATTTGGGTTATGATGTGAAGTTGAGCTCAGTAGAGGTTATACAAACACCCTAGTGCATGAATTGAGACCCAAACCTGAGACTTGAAACCCGGAATACGGATTTAGAAACCGATATCAGAAGAATTGTTAAATCTGTGAAGGTTATATTGAATCTGCTATCAACCCGAGACTCTGAAAATTATTTTGGTTGGATAGTGATATGTGCAGGCACCCAGGAAGCTACCACCAAGACCCTAGCCCCTAACTCCCAGTTCCGGCCGCAAATTTATTCCAATTGGCCGCAATTTACGGCCAGACCAGCACCAAATTGTCTCGTTTTTGTTCCAGAGCTCCTACATCTCTAGATTAG
Organism: Agapanthus africanus; assembly: GCA_030015575.1. Lineage (NCBI taxonomy): Eukaryota > Viridiplantae > Streptophyta > Magnoliopsida > Asparagales > Amaryllidaceae > Agapanthus > Agapanthus africanus. Next base: position 11,023,460 of record CM057337.1, read on the forward strand.
ACCCCTGGCATGTGCAAAATTGTCTAATTTGACCTAGGGTGAAATCTGGAGCCTTTTTCCTCAGTTGTTGTTTTGATTCCTGTTTCCGTATTCCGTATTTTGAATTCTAGATTTGCGTATTAGTGTTTTGCCTCGAATACTTGGCGTTTGTACGACGGTATCGAGGATTGTTGATGGTTTTGAAAGCGTGGTCCATAGGTTCTAACCTATAGGCCTTAATGTATCGTTTTGGGTTTCGTATGTCGTTTTAGGTTTTGATTTGGTTTTAATGCGCCTTTACGATACTTTGACGTGTAGGTACCCATGAAGACTTCGGGACGACAAACAAGCGCGTGGCGACGTCGACAAATGAAGACGCAAGGTGAGTAGATTATATCTACGGGGGAAGTCGGGTGGATGGCGTATAGCACCCCCGCAGTCCGTAGTTGGTATACCTTATATATATATATATATATACATACATACATTATATGTGATAGTTTATAGTGTGTCGTAGATATTGTGTTAGGTGTACTATGTATAGATTAGGGTTAGAAGTAAACTAGTGTAGTTCCTAGTCGCGAACCCTAGAATAAGTTTACACCCACACGCACATCCTTGCATATTCATTATACTTATACTGTGTTGATGATGATAGTGGATGACATTGGAGATGAGTCAATGATATTGGGCATAGTGCCATGAGATCGGTGATATGATATGATTCGTATTTGGGATACGACATGTGATTCTTAGCGGGCCTTTGGACGTGTGTTCCACACACGCATCATACTTATATAGATGGCATCGATTTGTACTAGACTTAGATCAGTACCCCAGATTATGTGATATGATGATAAGGATACCAGATAATTGATGAGATAATATGATGTTGACCCGTACCCAGCTATTGGGATGCCGTACGACGATTTACCGTACGAGCTATATATTGATGATTGATCCGCACTCATGACTCGAGGACGTCAGATGATATGCTGTATCGTACGCGATACTATTGAGGTGGGATCGCCGACTATTATACTTATATATTTATATATATCGACTCAGATTTAGGTGGTTTCCATACCCCTCCCGATTGACTTGATAGTTAGATCTGTAGTTAGTATAGTAGATGTTAGATTAGACCCGAGTCATACCTATTTCAAAAACTAACGCATCGGGAGTATTTTAAAGACAAGAAAAGGGAATCTACGGATAACTTCAAAAGACGCATCTTTTCTTAAAAAACACCGTAGCCCTTATTTTACTAAAAACACCGATTCGTCTTATTTCAAATGGCAAAGCTGCATGATATGCATATATTGTTGTATATTTCTTTATATCTATATTATTATTCATTTACCACTTATTCTACCGCTCGCATTGCATTGCATGCTTATATGTTATTGATTCATATTCCTTTGTGCATATGCCTTTACATAGCTGCATGCTCATATTAGTGTTTCACGTTGCATGTATTATAATTCATGAATTTCACGCTGTGATATGGTTGCATATGATGATTCTAGATTGTTTTACTCCTGCGTATATATATCAGTGGTATGGGACGCTGAAATATATACGTATACTCATAGTATATATATATTAGTGGTATGGGACGCTGATATATATATACATCTACTTAATATATCATCATGATGATCTATGCAAGTTTACTTATGCATTATGATATGTGAGGGGCCCTATGTGGTCGATGTGAGGGGCCTTTATGGTCCATATGAGTGGGCCCTATGTGCTCGTTATGAGGGGCCCTATGTGGTCGATGTGAGGGGCCTTTATGGTCCATATGAGTGGGGCCTATGTGCTCGTTATGAGGGGCTCTATGTGGTCGATGTGAGGGGCCTTTATGGTCCATATGAGTGGGGCCTATGTGCTCGTTATGAGGGGCCCTTATGGTCGATGGCATATTATATCTTCCCTACCCTACATTTTATTTTCTATGCATTGCTTCATGTACTAGTAGTACCTGACAGAGTACCTTTCATGACTATTGCATATACACATCACCATTTATTGCTTCATGTATTAGTAGTACCTGCTAGAGTACCTTTCATGACTATTACATATACACATCACCATTTATTGCTTCATACATTAGTACTACCTGCTAGAGTACCTTTCATGACTATTGCATATACACATCACCATTTATTGCTTCATGTATTAGTAGTACATGATAGAGTACCTTCATGAATGTTGCATACATATCGGATACTTGATATTGAGTTATATATTTTGTGTCGATGCTTGACACTGAATTTCTGAAGATTTCATTCATGACACCTTCTGTTTCATTTACCGAATACATATATCATATTTATGATATGTTTTACCTGCGACACTGGCACGAGCACTTAGCACTACATACATGTTTGGATGTTACATTGCCACCTTATCATGTTTCAGACTTATTCTTTTGAGGTTTATATTATATCTGATCGTATTGATCTAGGATTATGTCATGCATTCGATTTCTGCTTGTAGATATTTTCTATTCACGAGTTGGCAACTCACCCGCGTTGTGCCACAGTTCTTGCAGGTTTTGCCGTACAGGTTCCATAGCGGCATTTCTGGCACACTGCTTCCTTTGCGGGTGAATTGCTTTGGTAGGTGGGTTCTCTGCATCAGAACCACTATTGTATATGTATTATTCATTGTATCTAGAAATTCCATCAACCAAAACTTGTATTATTTCGATCTTAGAGTCGCGTGCAGTAGTATTACGGTTTTCATGCTGATTTGAGTTTCTTTTTGAGTTTTGATTCTCGCCCTTCGTCGTTGTATATTATATTGCTTGCGTGGTTGTGACCGTCGATTGACGAAGAGCTAGCTCCCGCTTGGGGATGCCTTTTATCATTGCATATATATATTATTCTTGTTGTACCCCGTTCGGGGCCACTATTTTCAAAGGAAACGCTGCCGAAATTTTTAGAAAAGACTATACATTTTAAAATGCGCATTCGGCTTAGTTATTTAAAAACCTTGACTTCAAAACATGTTTTCTTCACTTCTTTAAACTAGTTTTCTTTATTTACTCCTTAAATGGTTTTAGATTTCTGGGCTTTTTGGCTCACTTGGATTAGATGGGGTCCTATAAACTTCATATGATTCAAGTGCCAGTCACGGGCTATTTTGGGTCATGACACTGGATATCTCATTTCTGTGTCCTTGAAGACGTGGCTCACGTAGTACACCGGCTTCTGCACTCCGTCGACCTCTCGGACGAGCACTGAGCTCGCCGCTTGGTCGGATACCGCCAGATACAACGATAGCTCGTCTCCTTCAACTGGTCGGGTGAGCAGCGGTGGCGTCGCAAAGTGCCTCTTTAATTGGTCAAAGGCGGTCTGGCACTCCTCCGACCACTCGAACCTCAGGATCTTCCTTAGAGCCTTAAAGAACGGGAGGCATTTCTCCCCAGACCTCGACATGAAACGGCTCAGAGCGGCTACCCGCCCCATCAGTCGTATGATTTCGACGTTAGTCTTGGATGCGGCCATGTTGAGGATGTTTGTTATATGTATGCCCTAGAGGCCATTACTGTATATGCGATATATATTGTAGTGGATGCTTGGACATATATAGGGAGGACTTTCTTGCTTGACATGATAGCATGCTATCTGGTTGCACTTTATTTTAACATGTTAATAAATACTGTTTTGTGATCACATGTTGATAAAGCCCTTAGGATGATTACTTGACTAGGATGATTACTTGACTATCAGGACTATGATGTAGATCATACTAGTGGTGACAGCGTAGCCAATAAGTACATCCTTCAAATGTTCCTAGTCGTGGAAATATCGAGACAGGGCATCGGTACTCCAGAGTAGACCAGCGTACGCGCTTCTTGACCCATATGATGGGTGATGGATGATCCCATATCCATCGGTGTTTGACATAAGAGAAGGCATACAGGTGCTCAGTGGAGACTGGGTATACTGGACGGACACGCCGAGAACTCCTAGATGGTATTATACCTATCGTCGGATAGCAGTTCTCTGGTGACACTGGTACAGATTAGTCTGTAGACCCGAGATCGTCATAGAGTCTTGTGTGATTCCCACTGTGCTTTGATTTCCACCATACCACGGTCAAGAGATCGTGCAAAAAGGTGGTTTTTGGGTACAGTCCCGAGCCATATGGAGGCAATGAGCAATAGGAGGGGTTTCGTCTCTCCGGTATTGGGAGTTGATGTTGCACTATGCTCGATTGGCCATAACAGGAAATCCCTGGCCAGGGTTGCTGAGATTTACTGGTAAGTGTTATCAGTAGTTTCTCGAACCGTTATGGATCTCGTATCGGCATGACTTATCAGGCTATTGGGGTCTGACACTATACCACCCCAGGCTGTGATATGCGACATATCAGACGAAGAGACCGGACTGTACGGTAGTGTTACTGATTGGATTCACAGGAGTTATAGCAGGCTTGCTTGTTGATCTTCTAATCGCTCAATACCCGGGTGACCGTTATGTTTAGCAGACCGCTTGCGGCTTGTGGGTGTTTGATATGATCATCACCTACTGCCGGCGTATTGACGAGTCTTTAGAGTCCTACACAGAGTTTTCCTGGTTCATGCGAAACGGAGTAGGAGCACATATGTGATATGTGCAGGACCGAGATTAATACGAGTATGCGATACCGTATTCTATTCTCCCGATATGTGATATCAGTCGAGTATATGTGATATAGCTGGGTTATCGGATCAAGTGTTGATTCGATAAGTTGTTGCTTTTGATATTAGTCGGTTATATGTAATATAGCCGGATTATTAAATCGAGAGTTGATTTAATAATTTAATGTATAATTATATATTTGATATATTAAATTACATTGACTAATATTAGCTCACTTAAGATTTTTTTTCTCACTTTATGATACATTAATATATATGCGATATATGTTAAATGTATTGTTTTCTTTTTGCACAAAATATATATGTGATATATATTATTGTGTCATGCTAGGTTACACATGCAACATGTATGTATGAGACTCACACCATGCTAGGCTTAAGTTAGGGTTTTATTAGTTTTAAGTAATTCAAACACTTGGATAATGAGTCATGGTAGAAGCTTGTGGAAAACATTGACTTAGTCCACTTGTTTGTCTAGCTTAAGATATTTTTCAATCCAACCATTAACTCATAGCTATGGTTAAGTCTCTATAATGGTTAGTGGATGACATACACAAACCATGGTTGCATTTCTAACCTCATGAATTCAATGATCTCTCGATCACTCCTTCTTCCTCACTTGAAAAAGCTTGCTAGTTTTTTCTAAGCGATGATAACTTGTGAGAAAAATATATCTAAAGTGAGCCCACTTCCTGCTTCATCATCCTATACTATTAGCCATTTGGTTTAGGGTGTTTGTTTCACTAATCTACACAATTAGTGAAGAGATAGCATGAGCTAGTGTCTCCTCGACGTAGATCATTTTCGGCCTCAAAGATTTCGAAGCAAACTTGTTCGTTTCTTCATGGGAGCCTTTCTAGAGTCCGGGGGATCGTGATCGCAGCGAAGGGATTACTACACGGAGCTATAGAAGTGAAGGACCGGTCTACAAAGGTTGTTTTCGTTGTTCACTTAGATGTAAAGAGTTTACATATCATATTTAACCCTAATTCTCTAGTTAAGATCTTGGTTAGGGTTTGTTTAGTACCCCAAAATTTTAAAGTAGCATGATTGATGCTTGCCAAAACCTTGCTAAGGTGCTAAGCTAACCCTACAGTGGTATCAGAGCCAAACTAGAGCATTGGGCATTGTCTAGACGAACTTTAAAGTCCGATCGAAGCTCCGAAAACCCGATTGTACGCTCTTTTTGGAAATTTTTCAAAATGTTGGATTTTTCTATGTTAAAAATACTCAGAAAATCATGCAGGGAATTCTATGGACACACCTGAAGAACGAAACCCTAACTCGTCCAAGTGACCGCGGATCAGCGGCCAAAACATGGTTTTGGCAGCGGATCCGCGGCGCCACTTGAGAGGCTTGGGTCGGGCCCTTCAGCTGATGGTCCGTAGGTACTGTGGCATTTCTCTGGTTAACTTTAACTATGCTCAAGTGTTGAGCTCTCTGGAAATTTTTGGGAATTCGTTGCATCGATCGAATTATCTAACTTCGCCTAGCTATCTGTGATTGTAATACAATATTTGGAATCCACATAATTGGTTATGTGATAACTTGTTTGAATTTTATAAATCCAGCGGTTTAGTCTTATTTGATCGGTTGCCACGGGATTTTGATGTTGATCAAAAGTCCGTCGCAATCACGTAGTGTACGCGGATACTCGCCGGGTAACCTTACTATAGAGCCACACCCCATAGTCTCGACCAAGTGACTGTAGGAGAACCCTATAACCAAAAGCATCTGTTCGGATGCTTGCGGCCGCGGTGTTCCTCCTTGGTGCACTTCGTCGACGGCATCGGGTGATCGCTCGCTATTGAGTTGAGATCGGAAGATGAACTTTGTTGAGTGGAATCAAGAATTTTCCCACAGACGGCGCCGACTGATGGAGATCTGGATCTCCTTCAGATGTTATCTTCCGTTGATCTGCTGTTAGTGCTGATGGACGGTTGAGATCGAGTTGGAGGGTTGGCTCCTGGAGTGTGTGGATCTCAATGGGTTTTGAGTGGTTGTGGGCGAGCTACCTGCAAAGAAGTCCCGGGGTGGTTGTGCCACCGAGGACTCTCCGACAATCAAGTTAGACCGGATATTTTAGCAGAGTAACGGCCTAGTGGAGTGAAAATTGCTTACCTCGATCGTCTGAGAAAGGGGTTTATACAGCGGCAGCAATTGGCAGGCTGGCGCGAGAATCACGCTGGCCGTTACGCCCCCGGCGTCACGCCCGCGTGATAGGCGGGATCCTGCATTAATAACGAGACATGCTCGTTAATGGGGGATCGTGATGGCGTGGAATGCGGGATCGTAGGCGGCGGATATCTCGCGCATGGCGAGATTCATGGAGCCGTGGCGAAGGCGCCTGCGGGTTGGCCATGGTGAGACCGAGGAAGATCACCTCGGCGGGAGGGTCGGGGCACGAGCGGGAGGCCGATGCATCTTGGTTCTGTGATAGCTCGGAGGCGAGTCAGGGGGTGGTCTGGAAGTTCACCGAAGGTCGGGAGACTCTTCGGACAGATGGCCCGAAGTGTGATCCCAACCGAAGTTCTTAGTCCTTTCTTGTAGGTCTAGGGGCACGTCATCTGCAACGTGCCTGCATCTGGAGAGTCACGATATCGAGCCTCATCAACTGGGAATCTCACATTCTCGGAAATGGGATGAGCCGACATCTAATTCTAAGGAATCTTGTATTAACGTGCTTGATATACTTTAATCATTCCCGGTAATATATGTATGTCCTGCTGTCGACCGACGGCGAGGCCGGAGCAAGACCGGTGGATGACGGCAAGGCCGACAACGAACGGTCGATCGGCGTCGAGCTCATGAGTAATCGGCAACGGCCGGTCGGCCACTGACTATGGCCGGCTGGCGGCAAATATCCGATCGGCGATGACCGCCGGCCGCTCGACCGAGGAACAATCGGCAATTTCCGGCGGACGGCCGGCGATGACGGACTGGCGGACGACCGGCGATGGGCGGCCGGCCGGCCGGTCGGCGGGTGGCGAGAGAGGCCAGCGACGGATGGTCATGGGTCAATCATGTTAGACGCGAATATTTCGTGGTGGTTTAGAATAGACGCATGTTTTGGAGAAAATAGGATCATCGTGAAAGGGGGCCATTTGATTACCGTGGTAATCCTATATTCTCGGAAATATTTTTTATATCTAAACAAGTATGATAATATTTCATGTTATTCTGGGATCACTTCTTCCGTAGCGCACCGCCACTGAATTGCTAAATTTAGGTATTAAACTCTAGCTCTAAGATCATATATTTCAAGAAATTTAAGACGCTTGGTGTGTTTGTAGACCAATGAAATGCTTTATATGCAAAAGAAGACATGGTGGATGAAAAAATAGGAAACTTATTTAAAACTGTTTCCGATTTTTACTTATAAAGAACGAGACTTAGGCTATGATTCTTTTCCATCTCACTCTTCAAAGCTTATCTTATAACCGGGCTAATTTTCAGATGAGGTGAAGATTCAAAACCGTAACGAAAAAATTGCTAGGATAATGAGCTGGGAGAATCCGAGCAATTCGACGTTTTGCAGCTTCAGTTGCTTAGTCATACACAAGCTTTGAATCTAACATATCAAATCGCTGTGGAGATGTAGTCCATCATAATAATAAAGACTGTAATTCATTTTTGAGTGGAGGGTCATTATTTAGATACATTGTAGAGAATCAATATGCAAGCCGTTCGTTATTGTTTACAGAATCTGAACGTGTTGCCATATTTGTAACCAGTTATTAGCCTTTTCTCATGTAATTAGCATAAGTCACTGTGTTAAGGTTTTAGTATATTCTTCATTTTATAGAAATTTTCAAATAGAAAGGGAAAAAATAGAAAAGAAAAAAAAAGGTCAAGGGGCATATCCGGTTAGGTTGCTCAAGAACTCATATCCGGATCCAGCTTGAAAACAAAGCCATCTCAGATCCATACCCGTCTCTCTCTCTCTTTTCTCCTCTCGCGTAACGAAATTTCTCGCCACGCGTCATATAAACATCACATCATTTTCGACCAATTGCTTCCGAACTCGAGATCTGAACAAAATCAATAATTACGAGAAGCCATCAAGCGATCGCTCGATCGCAGCGCAGGATCGATGAAGAAGGAAATGGCGGCGGACGCCGGTGTGGTGGAGGACGAGGACAAGTCGCTGGCCGAGGGCATCGCCGGCCTGCAGCAGAACGCCTTCTATATGCATCGCGCTCTCGTCGCTATCCCCAAACCCTAACCCTAACCCATAATTCTTTGAAACCCTAACTGAAATTTCTTTTCTTTGTGTAATGATTTCTTAGGATTCCAATAACTTGAAGGACGCCCTCAAGTTCTCCGCTCAGATGCTCTCCGAGCTCAGGACCTCTCGCCTCTCCCCACACAAATACTACGAGCTCTGTACGTGATCTTGATCCGATCCACTTCATAGAATCTTAAATTTACTGCATGTTATCAAGTTTTGTTCCTAATTTTTGTTTGGTATGGAGATATGAGGGCTTTCGATGAGCTTCGAAAGCTGGAGATGTTCTTTAGGGAGGAGACCAAGAGCAGGTGCTCTGTGATCGATCTCTACGAGCTCGTGCAGCACGCCGGCAACATCTTGCCTAGGCTGTAAGTCAATAATTCAAATGTTCAATCTCTTCCATGAAATCAGGGATCTTATTTTATATGCATCAGGAATCAATGCAATTCCTTAAAGCTGTAGTTTAACCTGCTTGGTGCTTGGATAACAGTTATATTAGATGTTGCTGCTTCACATTGTTCACTAACTTGCTTATGAGTTCTACCAAAAGAACTATCTTTTTGGTAGTTAACTTTGCTAGATTTTGGCACCGAAACCCAAATGGTTTGTGGCTATTGAAAATTTGACGTGCCTATAATTTTCAGTTCTTGCATAAAAATTATTTAGAGCCTGTTTGTTTGCTGGAAGCAATACCGGTACTTAACCACCTCTTGAAATAACTATTGTTTAGTGATACTGGAGTGTCTACAAGCAAATTCTTCTGTCCATTTGCTTAAGTTTTTGAAGACCGGACAAAAATTTTAGAAGTAATACACACATCGGAGATCCACCTTGAATTGCAAAACGTGTCTTCCAAATCCACTTCCGGAAAAAAGAGAGAAGAAAAACCATAAGAAATAGCAAAAGTATATGTTCTTTTGGATGTCCAACAGGATTGAACATTAGTAATGTTTCTTTGGAAACACAAAGGTTGCGAGAGAAGGGATAAGAACTGTTCATGTGTTGAATCAACACCAGATGAATGACCATCAGTATCACATGTCTGATTTAATAATCTATTTCCGTTGGTAGGATGTTGATTCCATGCAGAAATCCATAATTCCTCATTAGAACATAAATAAATGAGTTCATCTAGCTAAGACAGATTGTGCCTTACAGCTAAGAGAGCACACAAGATGACATGCTTAGAACCCTATGGCAATTTTCACTGCAAAAGAAATTATCCCAATTGTATTCGGAGATTATACCAAATGCAAGCTGATAGATTTATCAGTTACCAGTTTATCATGTTTCCTTAAGTAACCTGCAATGATTATCTGTACGTTATAAATTCTGTTAAAAGCTGATAGGTTGTGTATTTATGGGTTCTTAGATGTGTTACAGTTTTAGTTCGTTTTCATTCGACCACTTTGAATCCTGTATAAATCAGTGATCCCATGCTTTCTGATTTTCACTAAATTAGATATGTTAGTTTCTTACCTTTTTTTAACATTGTTTTTCGCTTTTTGTCACTTTAATTTAATTTTCTTACGTAGACATCTTCTCTGTTGTTATTAAGATCATTTGTGATTTATATTTTTGCGATGAATGAAATTCAATTGGCCAGTCATTATATTTGATGAAACGTCGAACCTTAAAGTTCTTTATTATTGAATGAATACTTGCATTTGTCTCCATTTGCCTAATAGTTTGAAGACCTTAAGCTGCATATCGTCTCCCGAGCCATGTCATGCATTTTTTGCTCCCACCTTTTTATTTTGTATTGTGTCTTTACCTAAACTCTAGCTTGCTTTTTACGACATGTTTTAAATTTAATAAAAAATGATTTATCTTGTTTAAATTTGCTCCATTCATTTACGTTGAGCCGCTTCCTTTTTCTTTTTATTTTCTTTCTGCCTTTTTTTTGTTGGCAATCACATGTTTGAATTTGCAGGTATCTTCTCTGCACAGTAGGATCCGTATACATTAAATCAAAGGAAGCTCCTGCTAAGGACATCCTGAAGGACCTTGTAGAAATGTGCCGAGGCATACAACATCCTGTCCGTGGGCTTTTCTTGAGGAGCTATCTCTCTCAAATAAGCAGGGACAAGTTGCCTGATATTGGATCAGAGTATGAAGGGTATAAAATCCCGTCACTGTATCCAATTGATAAAATTCTAATTGACAGAGAAATGTTTTCTTTATGTTTCTTTCGAAAGGTTTATTCAGTTGTGGTATGTGGAAACATCATTTTTGCAAGTCATCACACATCTTGTAGTACAATCTGGAGGATTGGACTTAGGCATCCTCAAGTTTTATGACGTGTTCACTTGTTCACTCATGAATGGATGTTCACGTCAGCCAGCTTATGTTTTATTGTCGAAATTCTTGTGGCACATGGGGTGCTCTACATATTCCTATTAGATTCTTCCTCTATTTATGCGAATTGGTAATAGCAAATGAACTTATTAACCTATTGATCGGGTTGCCAAGATGTATGCGGTCCACTCTATATTCCTCAGTATTTTCCTTTTTTCCTTTTGAGTTATTGCAGATTAACCTAGTTCGTTTCTATAGCTATATAGTTGATAATCTTTTATTCAATCTTTGTTCTTTGGCTGGAAAATTATATTTCCACTGAACATGAAACCTCCCAGAATTTTCTGGCTGCCTCAGTGCCCTTCACTTCAAAGTATCACGACTCTTAATTTAGAGCTCATCATGTACAGGGCATCCCAGTTTCCACCACTGTATAATTTATATTCCTTATATTTTTTTTTGAAAAAACTTCTATCCTGGTGTCCTTCTGTACTCGTTTTAGAGTTATTTCCTATTGGTGAGACTAGCTATAGTTAACAATTGCTGATTTGTTTGATGTTTCAAAAATTATAGCCAGAGATTTCATTTTCTTCAAATTTGCAATTCCATCTTCTAGGGATGCTGACACTGTTTCGGATGCTGTTGAATTCGTCCTTCAGAACTTCATAGAGATGAACAAACTATGGGTCCGGATGCAACATCAGGTATATACATGATATTGCTTCTTGATGTTTTTGTTATTGCAATGCATGGCATTAGGGTACATAATCTATTAGTCATTGTAACTTCATAGAGATGAATAGACTATGGGTCCGGATGCTGCATCAGGTAAATATCTAATAATGCTTCTTGATGTTATGTAATTGCATGGATGGCATTAGGGTACATGGACATAATAAACTATAAAACAAGTAAGTGGCATGATTGTTAGCTCGTCAGCAGCTGTGGGCATGCAGTTATTTTAGTAAATTTTTAATATTGAAACTGTTAGGTGCTGAAATGAGACTCGGAATCGGGCTTTCTGGTCTGCAGGGGCCTGCGAGGGAGAAGGAGAAGCGTGAAAAAGAGAGGAACGAGCTTCGTGATCTTGTAATAACAGCAGTCCATGCTTCAAATCTTTTGTATGAGAGCCTTTTTTTCTACTTATGTAGGAATTTCTTTCCAGGTTGGTAAAAACCTGCACGTACTTAGTCAGATAGAGGGTGTTGACCTTGATATGTATAAAGAAAATGTACTTCCCAGGATATTGGAGCAGGTTGGTGTTTGCTAACATGTTCTCAGGCCCTTAACATTGTTCAGTGTCCCATAGTATTTACTTGGAATTGTTTTATAAACAGGTCGTTAACTGCAAAGATGAGCTAGCGCAATATTACCTGATGGACTGCATTATCCAAGTCTTTCCCGATGAATACCACTTGCAAACTCTTGAAACATTGTTAGGTGCATGCCCACAACTTCAGGTTGGTTAAATGATCTGTATTATGTGAATTTGTTTGTCCTTATAGAATTTTACAAATTCCGTATCTTGGACATTGTAACTGAATTAATATCCTTTCTCAACATTTGATAGCATTTTAGTATATGCAATTTTTGACAGCTTCTGTTTTTACATCCACTTAATAATCTCTTCAATGAAATTAGTTAAAGAATTAGCAAAACATTTAAGATGAAATAATCAAATCTGTCCTTCATTATGCTCCCCTTTCCTTTGACTGTAACTTCTTAAGAGACGAGCCATACCGAAGGCTATAAGACGACAAATTAAACTTCTCTATTGCCCGTGTTGGCTTTGATCTTGTTTTATGATTTAGTACGTGTGCAATTTTTATGGCTGTTCTTCGGAGATTCAGAACTAAAGACATGTACTCTTGCTTCAGAAATCCATCGAAGTAGCCATCATACAACGTTTTCTGCTTTGTAGTTGGGCAGGTGGTGTTGTAGTATGGAGCAGTTCAAGCATAAGATATTCATCAATTTTGTTAGTTAATATAATTTGATATTCCTCTAAGAGATCTTCCAATAAGGAAAAATTAATTTAGTAGGTATGTGGAATATAAGTTGCATCAACTTCATTGACATGAATAACCGAAGTAGTAGATTTAGACCACGGGAGAGTTTAATGCAGTTATTGATAGTTATTGATATCCTAACTCCACTTATACCACTATATTAAATAGTGTGTCCATTGCACCAGCCTCATCCCATGACTACAATAATAAAATATCTTAGACAAGGCACATAAGTTCTCAAGTATTTTTATCCGAATCAGCTTGTTTTTTTTAATGTGTTCCACCCTAACCAGTCAAATTGCATATTTTCATTTTGGGTCATCATTCGATCTCAGTCTTTATTATATATAATGTGATTTTTGCCTAACAACGCGGAAGAAAAATGGGTACATGGTGCAAATTGATGGCCATGAAATATCTAGAACTTAACAATATTTATTACCTATGACCTATAATTAATCATGATGGTGAGGTTGAGGAAGATTTATATTGAAGAAGGATAGTTGTAGTGGATAAGTTTCAAGATTGGAATGTGTTACTACAACAATAATGATCTTTAGCGGAACTCAAAGGTGCCACTAAAGGTTAAAATAAGCGCTTCGAAAAATTTACCGACACTTGCCATTTACCGCCAATTGCTTTGTTTCTAAAAAAAAGTTTAGCAACATTTTTTTTGCGTTCTACAAACACCCTCAGCTAAAGAATTAAATTTTTAGTGGAACTTATCGAGTGTCGCGATAAAACGTTAAGCGACATATTCGACTCCAAAAAACTTATATGTTAGCAGCATTGTTTAACCGCCGCTATAAAAGTTCTTACAATTCAATTCAAATTAAACTCGTCTCTTTTTGTACATAAAGTACAAGCTTTTTTTGACTATTTATTGTTACCAACAAATGCAAATTAATACGTTATATTTTTTCGTAGCATTTTTTATGGTCATCACAATATTATTATTATTTTAGCAATAAAAACATAAAATAATAAATTACACATTAATTCATCGACACATATATTATATCATCAATACTGTAACATGCTGTGGATCTATTTCTTCAGAGATTCCAATACTCTCAAATTCCAACCAATCCCAAAATATACATTCGACTAATTAGCCAAGTACTTAAATTTATTATCAATCTAAAACTTTCTGTACGAAAAGAGAAAAAACCATACCAGTCAATCAAAAGTTAAGCATCCATTTAAGCCGTTAGCATTGGGCACTTCCAATTTCAACTTAAATCATCTATATATTACTTCAATTTAAATAATTTACATTTAAGCAACAAAAGAATGATCAATAGTTATAAACCATAAAATATTCCACTCAATTTATGAATGTTTTGAAATGTGACATGTGGTTTCATACTCTTAAGGGCTGGATAGCAAATAAATGGGTTATGCGATGTATATGCGAACATATATTAAATCAATAAAATTCTCACACTTATGTGTATACATATATATACATATATATGATAAAAAATGAGAAAATATGAAAAATAGTAAAATGTAAATAAATATATAGCGTCCACAATGGAATATTATTGAACTGTTGGATCATGAATTTATTTCAAAAATGCAAAATGAAGAAATCATATTATATGAAATTGATAATTATACAATGCTAAGATAAATAACATACCACAATTATATATTTAAATTCGTGATGTATCATCACACACTTATAACATAACACTTAATTAATACCAATGATTGAAAAATTAAAATCAGAATAATTTCATGACTAAAAGTTCATCAAGATCATCGTTAGTAAATAGTTCCATAGAAACAATTAAAAGCATTGTTATGGTCACAAATTTACAAAACAAGTAATAAAAGTCAATATCATCAAACGGTCCCAGAATCACTCGTCCTTGGTGTGGTAAAGCATTTTAAAGGAAAAATTTCGTAAACGGTAATAAGCACAGATTTTAAATTTTTTTCTTGAGATAAATATACAAATAAAAGAAAACTACCATATTCAGACAAAAAGAAAAATTAAAAAAGAGTAAAGGAAAAAATGCAAGAGCTGAAGTGAAATTAAAAGTGAAAATGCTTATACGTTGGAGTTTATGAAAAAGTAACATGAATATATATATATGTTGTAGAAAAATAGAAAAAATGCTTCAATTAGATATATTTAAAAAAATAGTTTTGCTTGAATTTTTGTCGGAGAGTTGTTATGAGTACATCGTAATTTGAGATGAGAGAGAAAAGGAAGAGGAGAAATGAATGAATATGATTCTTTTGCTTTGGAAAGGGTTTTATAATTGTCTTTAAGTTTTTGGTATGAATACAAATATTTTAAAAATCCTAAACCCATTTCAGGAATCGAACTAAATTCTTAAGCTATTATGCATGTCATGTGACCGGATAATGTAATATGTGCCTTCGTATTGTATTGTGCGTCCTCATAATATTTTTTATGTGTTGAAGCATGGTTTTGCGTCGCATATTGCAAAAAAGACCCTTATTTTTATGCGCCAAGTGGACGCATATGCATATGAGGTTGCATAGATTGCATTTTATAACACTGCCTTTTATATCAAGGATTTACCAAATGTTATAATGAGAGCGATATAGATAAGAAATATAAGTTACGATTGAGGATTTATTCAGGAACCTAAAATATATATCATTTTCTTTTCCATTGTTCTTCATAAAGGAAGCCTTAAACACGATCAATATATGAAAAGAACAAAAAATATAGCATAATTTTAATTTTTTCAGGAAAAAAAATGTGATCATACATAATAATTTCAACAACACAAAAGAATATGTAAGAGTAATAATATTGAAACTCTATAATATATCTAAAAATAGAAACCATCAATTATCAAGATTATCAAAGCAAATACTATGAAAATTAGCAAACAATCGATTCTGTATAAATACTCATTTGGGCTTGCCTGCAAATTACCCATAAGATCACGTTAGACATAATCATTCTATTAAAAAAATGAAATAATTTAGAGTTAGATGAGATTAGAGATGAAACCGGGCCTGGTTGGACGGGGTTTTGATAATTTTTTTACCCGACCCGAAAATAAAAATCTATACTCAAAACCCGTCCAAACCCGGCGTGTTTATAATGTGTTAAATCCGAATCCACAACTTCGAGTTTTGGGTTCATGCGGATGGGCTGGTTCTTACGGGTTTTTTGGGCTTTACCCATTATAATTTATAAAAAAAAATTAAAAGTATAATATTTGAGTATGTTCTACCAAATATGTATGCATAAAATTTATAATTAGATAAAACTATATAAATTATATGTGATAGATTTATAAACCACACTTAAAAATGCACTAATTACATATTTACAATAAATCACAATAGGTATTTTATAATATTTAGAATTAGATGTCTATGCAATATATCGAGTTGGATCGGATATAAGAAGCGGATTTGGTTAGGACCGGGTTTAGGGTTTGGACGTGCATGTTTAACACTAAACCCATATCCAACCCAAAATTATTTTATCTAATCTTCAACCTGCCTGATCGGGTTCGGGCGGGTATTGGATTTCCAAAAACTCTGAAAAAACCTAGTCTTGTAGGGTCGTGTTTGGGTCAAACCTTACTCGACTTTCACTCATAGATGAGATTAATAACAAGGGTCAATAAATGATGAGTGTATCAATTGGTTTTTATAAAATCAACATCTTTCATTTTAGGGATCTTTATAGTATCGTCTAGTTAGTTTCGTTTTTAGCTTTTCCGAATAAACAAATCCCAACATATATATGTATAATTCTACAACTATTGTAATGAGTATTTTTTTCTTTAGATTTTGGAATTGAATATCCCATGGAATCGAAAATTTAGAAATACTTAAAATCCGAAGATCTAATTGGTGAAAAGTATCCCCTGTCAATTTCACTTGCAGTTAATTATAAATCATAAGGATAAAATTGCATAGCTGCAATGGAAATACAACATAGATCTAGCTATACTAGCAACTTGATTCTTAGATGATTGCACAATTATCTATTTTTGATTTAATAATACCGGATAATGATTCTCCACACTTATTGGATGTGAACAAGGAACATTTAGGGTTAGTTTCAGAGTCCTAATTAGAGCTATCACATATATCAGTTCTAGCATAGAGGTTGTTTCAGTGCAGAAGTTGTCGTTTGGATTTGTAGTATCAAAAACAAAAAAAGAAAATAAATACGCAAGAAATGAAAAATTCAGAACTGTTAAGAGTATGATTTATCATATATCGGATATGCAGAAGGAACCTAATCATTTGTAGCCGGACTTTCGTTGTAGTCGAAGAATATTGGCAATGGCTAACTAATACTCCAAGAATTGAAGTTAGGTCAAAGCTGCTGTTACTTACCAAAATTTTCAACTTGAAGATTTTTCAACTTGAAGATGCAATTGAGTTCCTCCACCACTTTTAACTAAATTAGCTTCTATTCAAAAATTCCAAATAGTATTTTTTAAAAATCAATCGTTTGCTTGTATCTACATCAAATCTATTCAGAGAGAAATGTGAAGGGGAAGATTGGCTTTCGGATCTAACCAGTTTTGAAATTGAGATATGGAATATACATATGATATTGGAACATGTTTCGTTGCGCTCTTGGTTGTATATATGTCTCAGAGTTGAACATTATTTCATGTATCAAATATATTTTTTTACCATCTTTTAAACTGATTCACAATCTATGAGAATTTGGAGGATGTCAACTCGGATTATGACATGCCCATCTCTTGCTATAGTTTTTTGCATTAGGAATTTAACACGTATTTAGAGAGTTTGACGTCAGGTCGACAACTGGTTGTAAAACTTCGTCAGATCTTTAGGAGAGTTTTGTTTCATTGGCGGCCACATATTGATGGGAAAAAGCCTAGATGATGATATTCATATCAGGGTCTATATGCATAATAAGTATATGTGGAGGAGGCAATCACTTCGTGAGGGTTTAGTGGAGGAGTATTGAGGGGTGGAACGATGTGATGGATTTGGAGAGACAAGCCTCGTTGTAGGAGATTCAATCGACTAATGGTGGATTAATTCAACAAGAGATGTGGCTTGAGAAGGCTGGTGAAACAGGGTTGCAAGTGTTTTAAAGGCGACGCGCCTTAATGCCCCAGGCGCTCGGATGAGACGATGTGTACCGCTATCGTCTTAAGTGCCAAGCGCTCGTCTCAAGCGTCGAAGACGAGGTTTTGAGGCGAGCGTCGGAGTGAATTTTATTTTAAAATAAATTAAATTTCATGTTATTTCACATTTTTTTGTTTATATGTACTCGCTTTCTCCCTAATTATAGAGACAGTTTTTAATGATAACATAATTGAAATAAAAATGATAAAAAAACCAAGTTTTTAATTCCAAATAGAAAAAGTTTTTTATTCTTTACTTTAACATTTTTTTCCTAATTTTCAAATCGATCTAGTAAAGTTTTGTAAGCGGTTTAAATGTATGGCGCCTCACTTCACTCAGACGGTCTTCTTTTTAATGCCTCTCATCTCAAGCTTTATCGTCTTGACATCGTCTTTCATGTTTTAAACACCGGGGGATATGAAAGGGATAAAGGAATTTGGGGGAAGAGGGGATTTACGGTGGCTACGGGCTAGAATTTGAGATTTTATTTATTAATCATGGAAAGAGCGGTCCGATTTCTGCTTTGAGCCGTGCTTTCAAAATTTTCAGCCTTGAACTAAACAAATATTTTGTGACATTTGGGCGTTTGCCCTCATCCAAAATGTCCATAAAGACCTTTTTCTTGTAGTGTGATCGTAGTATATCTTTTAATTTGGAAGAGAAATTTTATAAGATAGTTATAAGACTGACATTACTTCATGAATCATGAATGTTGGGCAGTTAAACATTAACACTTCAAAAAATGGGTGTAGTTGAAATTAGAATACCGGGTTGGATGAGTTGTAGGATAAAGAATAAGCCTATACGTAACAAGTTGGAGGTCGTTTCAATAGACGATAAGATGAGAGAACTAGTTTAGATAGTTTGGACATGTGCACCGGAGACATAATATAAGCTCTAGTTAGAAGTGACAAAATCATGGCTAATGGTGCAATGAGAGCTAGGGGTAGATCTAAACGAACATGAATAGAAACCATTAGAAATGATATGCTATTGCCAATTTAATTGAGGAGAGGAGCCTTGACATAGCAAAATGAAAGATATGTATTCATATATAGCCGACCCCAAAAAATTGGAATTGAGGTAGACCTAAACAAGCATGTATAAAACATGTATAACAGTTTAAAATGATATGTTAGTTGCTAATTTATTTGAGGAGATGAACCTTAACATACCATAATGGAAGGAATGAATTCATATAGCAGACCCCAAAAATTTGAGGCAAAGGCTTGTTGTAATTGATCTCAATCTTACTATTTCTCTTATTCTCCAAGTCTTGTATTACCTCAATAGAATTTAATGATTTTACCTCAACCTTTAGTCAAGTTCTTTGAGCTTCATCCTTAAGTGCAACTTATTTCTGTTTTTTGGTACAGCCAACAGTCGACATCATGACAGTGCTGTCTCAACTCATGGATAGATTATCTAAGTATGCCGCCTCAAGTACAGAAGTAAGTATCCAGTATGCTTTTAGCTGGTGACTATGCGAGTTTGCTAGCTGATTTAACCATCCCGCAGGCGTTGCCAGAATTCTTGCAAGTTGAAGCTTTTGCCAAATTGAACAATTCTATTGGAAAGGTAAGTCCATTTTACAACTGTTGGGGAATTGCACAATTGTTCTTATCCATATTTGAGCCCCACAGGTTTTTTATACTGTTAATAATTCATTTATATGTTGCAAATTATCTAAATATTTTTTATATCGGTCTCTACCCATTAAATGGGGCAACTGCATTTTATTTTTACTATTATAATGCAAAACCTCTGACAAGAGGGTATGGAATTATCTTGATGCTCACTCATGCCCATGGTAAGGGCCATGCAGCTTCTTCCTGTTGCCCTTTTGAAAGTAAAAGGCGAATTATGGTACAGGGACAAGTGACCTGCCTAGCGAGCAGAGTATCAAGATTTTGGGTCCTTTTTAACAAATAAGCCCTTCAGTATACATTTAGACCAATTCATAATTATTTAAGGTTATATTTTCCTATGCATAGCAATTTCAAATTTTTTGTGAACGTGCTTAGCACATGCCAATGAACTGGTATTATTTCCCCAATTTACACCGCAAACTAACTCGCAAAATGAGGTGAAACGGGGGAAACCAAGGGATCGATGATTTAAGTATGATATTTTGTTTTAATGGAATAATTTTACTGAAATGTATTCATTAGTAACATTTAAGAGTGTGGTACAGTGCCCCATATTATTCTTCCATTCATGTTTCCTTTTGCGATTGTATATGCATAGAGAGATAATTTTATGATCCTTTCTTTTAATTATACCACAGCTTTCTCACTTATTTTCATTGAAAAGGGATACAAAAATTTCAGCTTTAGATTTTAGATGCCATGTTTCCCATAATAATTAAATTACACATCTGTGCACACACAAGGACGGGGGG
The DNA here is from genome assembly GCA_030015575.1 of Agapanthus africanus. Lineage (NCBI taxonomy): Eukaryota > Viridiplantae > Streptophyta > Magnoliopsida > Asparagales > Amaryllidaceae > Agapanthus > Agapanthus africanus. Next base: position 11,044,156 of record CM057337.1, read on the forward strand.
GGGAGGGCACCAAACGAGAAAAATTTCTCAAGTCATTGAAAGTATGTGATGGACCATCCAATTGAATATTATCATCTCCTCAAGTTTCGATTCCTTAAATCAGATATGGATGAAAAATCACATGGTTTGGTCATTGGTGATCTCTCAAGTATCAATGGTTTCATATGAACTGCAATTTTTTAAACAGTAAAACAAATTGGACCCCTTCAGCCATGGGCTGAAATTGTCAAAATTACACGTTTTTTCATCCACATATATCAAGGCTGGAAGATGATGAATGGGGGTCTTTCATGTAATCTTAAATTGCAATATATCTTAGTTTTTCTTTTGGCGGTAGGTGTCATTGTGCTTATTGAAATGAATCAAGAGGAATTTTTTTATCGGTTTATTAAATCATGAGTCCATACATACAAATATATATAAAGAGTCATAGATCACCTCTCCTATTATAGCCGATGTGAGATTAAAGCTAACAACTAATTATATTCATAACACTCCCTCGCAAGCTGGAGCGTAGATGTCAATAATGCTAAAGATTGGATAAAAGATGAGTGAAAATCGGTCGAGAAAGATGTTTGGTAAGGATATCTGCTAGTTGAGCCAAAAAGAAAATATGTTGGAGTGCAACCATCTTATTTGTCACCTTGTTACGAATGAAGCGGCAATCTATTTCGATATGCTTGGTCCGCTTATGAAAAATTGGATTCTCAGTAATGTGGATCGCGGCCTTGTTATCACAGAAGAGTAGTCAGAAGAGAAGAGGGTACCCCAAAATCAGTCAGGAGCGAGATAAGCCATACCAACTCAGCAACTGTATGCGCCATGGATCTATACTTAGACTCAGCAAAAGAACGTGCCACTACATTCTGCTTTTTACTCCACGTATGAAGTTTCCTCCCAAGAAGACACATTAGCCACCAGTGGAACAACGATCATCAATGGATCCCGCAAAATCAGCATCTGCAAAGGTTGTGAGCGACAACGTAGATGATGGTTTGTAGAGAAGACCATGTCCTGAAGAACTTTTAATGTATCTGAGAATATGCTCAACTACCTTAAAGATGAGAGGTCAAAGGATTCTGCATATACTGACTCACTCTGCTAACTGCAAAGACAATGTTAGGACGAGTAACAGTAAGGTAAATAAGCTTCCCAATCAGACGTCGATATCGTCTTCGATTAGACAGTGTAGGATCCGAGAGAGCTTAATTGAGATAGCTTGACTGTGGAATTTATAGGAGTGACTGCTAGTCTACATCTCAGAAATCCCGTCTCAAATAGAAGATCGAGTGCATACTTACGCTGAGAGAGTTGTAATCTACTAGAATTCCGCGACACTTCAATTCCAAAGAAGTATCTAAGGTCCTTAGTATGAAAATGTGAAGTCAAATGTTCTTTCATATTGGAGATGCCAGCAGAATCATCTCTAGTAATAATATCAACATCCACCAGCACAATCATGCTCCGAGGACGACTGCGTGTAAAGAGATATGTGTCAGCACAACCGCATTTGAAGCCAATCTGTCTGTAGGGTGTTTTTCGTCACCCCATTGAGATGCGAATACGCGCGCTCTTGTCCGGCGCATTACAGATTTCCCCTGTCTAGGGTAGGCTGGGGTTTATTGATTGTGGAGATCCGAATTTCTGCAGCCGCGAACTAAGCTGCCGTTAATTACCCCTCGTCTTTGGAGCGAGAGAACCTCGATTGACGGGTCAAACAGGTCATGCAAACTCAATGTGCAGTGTTGTGTTTTGAAGGGGTTCTGGATATATCGGGGGCCTCGCAGAGTTTTTACAGGGGTCCTGCTACCCGGGTAGCAGGCTGGGGGTCAAGGGGGCCAGCAGCCCCTTTACGGGGTGCCGGGCAGTGCCCCGTTAGAAATTTTTTCTAATGGGGGAGGTATTTTTAGTGTGCAGTGTATATAAAATGAAGGGGAAAATGGTGTCTAAAGGACACGTGAGCGCCAGCGCCTCACGTGCCTGCCACGCGGACACTGGGCGCTGGGCGTCAGCAGAAAAAAGGGACTGTCCTTGCACTGGGAGCTGTGCTCCCGATTTGACTTTTGGAGTTGAACTCCTGACAAAGAGGACAAAGGGGATTAGCCCCTGCATTGGGAGCTGTACTCCCCCAAAAGAAAAATTTATTGTTTTATATTTCTATATATATGTAATTTTTTTGAGGAGTTAAACTCCAAGGATATTTTTGGAGCTGATGAAAGGGGATCCCGATCCCTTTATTCTCCTTTGAGCCCTGGATCTTCCCCAAAGTGTGGTTTTGGAGGTGGGTCTCCTTCCTCTCGGTTGGCCGGATCTTGGAGAAAAGGGGGGGTGAGATTTAAAAATCTCCCCCTTTTGAAATCTGATGGAAGATCCGAGCTCCTCTTTATGGGTTTTGTGGTGAAAAACTATTTATATTTGGAAAAGGAAGAGTCAAACTCTTGATTTAATTCAAAAAAAGAAGGTTTAGAACCTTGAGGAGGAGCCACGGACTTTAAATTTTTGAGAGAAAAGTTATTATTGATTTTTTCATCATGTTGCCTTTATAGGCTACACATTTTTACATATAGCCCTTTGGGCTTTGCCAAATGGCACTTGTGCCATCCCATGCCTTATGTGCTTATTTCTTTTTTTTTTGCACATAAGCCATGGGGTTTACAAAATTTTGGCTTTCTGCCCACTTTACATATATTTATTTCTAAAAATTACATTTAGACTAATTTATTTCCTCCATTTTGGCATGGAGCCGGCCCTTTCCATACTTGGTCTTGACTTGGGTTTGGGCTCGGGCCCACTTGACTTGGGGTTGACCTTTGTTTTGACTTGGTCAACTGGGGTGTAATTTTTGACTCTAACAAAGTGCCCCCATCAATAAATGTTGTGCGCATGAAATTGATGGATATTTTTTCGCGTGGAGGTTGACTTGATTTGGTTCCCGTTTTGATGACGTGGAAGTCGATGCTGCCCTTTTAGCGACTTGGACGGTCGGTGCTGCCCTGTATTTGACTTGCTCCGCTTCTTGCGGTGTCAGGGTTGAAGCTGACTTGCGATTCGACTTATTTCCGAGGTGGAGCTTGATTCCGCCTGGGAGGTCGTTGGTTGTTTTACTGATTTGATGTGATTTGGGTTGACATCAGTATCGCTACACTGGAATATGGTACCAGGAGCAAATCATCATTTGCCATGAGAGGGCTTCCCTCATTCCCAGTTTAACGACTTAGGGGTCATCTGTTCCCAGTTTAACGACTTAGGGGTCATCTGTTTCTAGTTTAAAGACTTATGGGTCTATTGGATTGGAGTTTGGAATTTTGGGGTTAGGGTAGGCATCGGCGTTGCTAATACTGAAGTACATGTGCCAGGAGCAATTCATCATTTGCCTTATCCTTTTGGGGAGCGATGGCTTAGGAGACAGGTTTAGGTTTCTATCACCTAAGGCTTTTCAATTTTAGGAGCCGTAAGGGTCCCATAAAAGTATTTTCTCCCTACGAGTGGAAAAGATCTCGTAGGTGTACTTTCTCCTTCGGAGTCGTGGGGACTCCCAAGTGTGTTTTTCCTTTGTGAGTCGTAAGGATCCTATGAAGGTGTTTTCTTACGAGTCGTGAGGATCCCGTAAGTTTGTTCTCCTCATGTATCGTGAGTACACATGAGTGGGTCTTCCTAAATGGAGCATAATTTCAAAGGCGGAGACCAGCCGCGTAACTGGTGATTGCGGTAGGGCATGGTTATGATGAGAATTATTTGAGCCCGTGGATTGTATACGGTAATCAACTTGGGTACCAACCGTAGGGCTGGAAGAATTTGGGAATTTAGATTTTGGTTGGCGTCTGCATCGCTGCATTGGAATATGATATCAGGAGCGACTCATCATTTGCCGTTTGGGGACTTGGAATTTGGATCTTGTCTGGCATCAGCATCACAACACTGGAATAATGCCAGGAGCAACTTATCATTTGCCTCGGGAGAACTTAGGATTTGGTTTTTGGGTGTCGTTGCCCGTTAAGGAGCGGTGACTCAGGAGACAGGTTTAGATCCCTATCACCCAAGGCTTTTCAATTTTATGAGCCGTAAAGGTCTCATAAAAGCACTTTCTCCCTACGAGTCGAGAGGATCTCGCAGGTGTATTTTCTCCCTAAGAATCGTAGGGATTCCTAAGTGTGTTGCTCCTTTGTGAGTCGTAAGGATCTCACGCAGGGATTTTCTCCTCACAAAGTCGAGAGGACTTTGCGAGTGTATTTCATCTCCTTTTTTTTACGAGTTTGCGCCTTTTCGGGTTTTCACAAACTTGCCGGCAGTCCTGCTGGTTTTACTCATGAAGTCCTTTCAGGTTTTCTTCCGTGCCCGTTTTGCTTATGGACATACCTTTTTTTTACATTGGCGAATCTTCATTGCTGGTGGGACTTTAAATGTAGTCTCGCCGGTAGGACTTGGGAGAGAAGGGATCGTTTTACGCCCGTGGATTGTATACGGTTTTGCAGGATGTATGATCCAGACCGTAGGGCCGGTGTGCTCAATTCGCCTGCGACTTGGAGCACTCACGCGTAGTATTTCTTGAGATACCGGCCATTGATGGGTGGCATGGGCCTTTCTCCCTCGGTATTTATCAGCTGGTAGGATCCTCCATCAAACACTTTCTCGATGACGTATGACCCTTCCTAGTTTGGCTCGAATTTTCCCTTGGCATGTCGGTTGGGGATAATCGGTCTTTTGAGGACCAACACCAATTCGCCTTTCTTGAAAGCGCGGAGACGGGTTATCTTGTCATAGGCCCGTGACATTTGGGCTCGGTACAGCTCCATATTTTGCTGTACTGCGAGCCTCTTTTCTTTGAGGGCGTCGAGCTCTTCGAGCCGAAGGAGCACATTTTCCTCTTCCGTCAACTAGTGCTGAACGGCCATTCTTAAGCTTGGAACTTCGACTTCGAGGGGGATGATTGACTACACTTCGAAGTGGACTGAGTTGGAGTACGGTGCGTGGTATGATATGCCCACAACGCCTCATGAAGTTTGAGATTCCCGTCTCTCTTGTTGGCTGAAGTATTTTTCCCCAGGAGCTTGCATAGAGTCTTATTGAAGCCTTCAGCTAGCCTATTGGCTCTTAGATTATAAATGGAGGAATATCTCCAGTCTATCTTGTGCTGAGTAGCGAACCTTGAGATTTTGAAGCTTTTGAAAGAAGGCCCGTTGTCAGAAATGATTCTTTTTGGTGTACCGAAACGGTAGAGAATATTATGCTGGAAGAACATCAGAATATTTTCTGTCTTGACTTCTTTTAGCGGGACAGTTTCAGCCCATCTGGAGAAATAGTCAGTTGTGGCCAATATGAACCGGTGGCCTTTGGATGACGGAGGATCAATTGGGCCAACTATGTCGGTGCCCCAAACCTCGAAATGCCATGACGCCACTGTAGGATGCAACGGATTGGGATGCTTGTGAATGAAATCACCGTGAATTTGGCAAAGATGACATTTCTTTGCATGCTCTTCGCAATCCCCTATCATGGTGGGCCAGTAATATCCAAGCCGTCTGATCTGAAGTCGCATTTTGGGGCCGGACTGGTGAGCCCCGCAGACGCCTGAGTGAACTTCTTTCATGACTTTCTGGGCTTCGGCCGATGATAGACATCTGAGCCAGAGTTGGTTATATGATCTGCGGTATAGCGTATTATTTACAAACACGTATCGAAGAGCTCTCTTCTTCAGTTGAATCCTCACAGATTTTCCTTCGGGCAGCTTGTCGTATCGGAGGTATCCTATGAAGGGCTCTTTCTAATCGGGCTCGTCTTGAACGATCGAAGCTTCTTCGGCAGGACTGCTCTTCTGTTCCGCGCTTTCCTCTTCTCGTAGAGAGACCGGGGGTAGAATTTGCCGGCTTCTGACTGTGATCAGAATTTCGTCCATGTCAGGATCAACCAGCTCCTTGGCTAAGCGAGAGCGAGTACGTCAGCTTTTCCATTCAACGCCATATGAATTCTTATCAGCTCAATATGGGTGAACTGTTTCATAAGCTCCACCACCCGGCTTCCGTACCGAGCCAACTCGGGTTTGTATATCTTATAGTCGCCACTTACTTGGTTGACAACAAGCTGGGAATCACCGTAGACTCGCAGCCGAAGGATTTCCATTTCTATAGTGAGCTCCAGACCAGCTATCAGAGCCTCATACTCAGCTTCGTTGTTTGTGCGAGGCTCGGTGAGAGCAAAAGAACGTCGTATGGTTCCCATCGATGGCGTGATGAACACCAATTCTATCCTTGCTTTTATCTCCGGGACGCTTGATTTACCGGAGGTCCTTATTGATGAGGCTCCATTGAAGTAAAGCTCCCAACATGGCTCGCTATCCTCAAGGCTCAGCACTTGTTCATTGGGTAATTTATAATTTAGCGGCGACCCTTCTGGTATAGGATGAGCAGTGAGGAAATCGGCGACGGCTTGCCTTTTTATTGCTTTTCTGAGGAGTATAAACTATGTCAAATTCAAGCAGCATGACTGTTGGGGTCGAAAATTGCACCCCGGTTGACCAAGTCAAAGTCAAGGTCAACCCCAAGCCAGGTGAGCCCAAGCCCGGATCAAGTAGGCTCATGCCCGAGTCGAGCCGCCTCTCCCATGCCGAAATAAAAAATCATGTAATAAATAAATTTTAATGTAATTTTTTATGCATGAATGTAAGCAAAATGAGCATAAAACCAAATTTTTGTAAAGCCCATGGCTTATGTGCAAAAAGAAATAGCACATGAGGCATGTGATGAGCAAAATGCTATTTTGTAAAGCCCAAGGGGCTATGTGTAAATGTGTAAGCCTATATAAGACAACATGATGATGAATAAATGATACTTTTCATTCCCTCAAAAAACTAGGGTTTGTGTCTCCACTCTCTCTTTCAAGTTCCTTTTCATTTTCCAAATAAATCAAAAGCTTAGCTCTTTTGTTTTTTAAAAACTAAACAGAGTTTTACCATAAACTCATCTCCCAAGACTCCATTAAGAGAAGAAAAATGGTCTCTTTTTTTATCATCCAAGATCTAGATCTTGGAGTTTCAAGAGAACCCATTTTGGGTTTCTTCTTAAAAGAGAAAAGAGAAAATCTTTTGGAGTTTAACTCCACAAATAAAATTATTTTGGAGTTTAACTCCACAGTAAAAATCCTTTTTGGGGGAGTTTAACTCCACATTAAATCTTTTTAGGAGTTTAACTCCATATAAAATTCTTTCGGAGTTTAACTCCACATTTAAATTTGTTTCGGAGTTCAACTCCACAATAAAAATCTTTTTTGGAGTTAAAACCCCATTTAAAAATCTTTTTGGAGTTGAACTCCATTTAAAATTCTTTTGGAGTTTTAACTCCGCAATAAAAATCTTTTCCGGAGTTAAACTCCATTTAAAGTTCTTTAGGAGCTTTACTCCATTTAAATTCTTTCGGAGTTTAACTCCATTTAAAACTCTTTTTGGAGTTTAACTCCATTTAAAAATCTTTTTTGGAGTTAAAACCCTATTTAAAAATCTTTTTGGAGTTGAACTCCACAAATAAAATTCTTTTGGAGTTTAACTCCGCAATAAAAATCTTTTCGGAGTTAAACTCCATTTAAAACTCTTTTTGGAGTTAAACTTCATTTAAAATCTTTTGGAGTTGAACTCAATGTAAAAAAAATCTGGAGCCCTTTGGCCCCCTCACGTGCTAGCACGTGAAGGGGAGGCTTCCATTAAGTGGGAGCCCTTTTGCCTCCAGCATGTGAGTGGCCACATGCCATATGCTAGCATGTGAAGTGGGGAGGCTCCAATTAAATAGGAGCCCAGATTTCCCCCCTTTTATTTTTTTATTATTTTAATTTTTCTTTTCTTTTCTTTCCTTTCTTTATTTTAATCTTTTTTTATTATCAAAAAAATAAAATAAATATTTAATAAATAAAAATAAATTATAAATAGTATTTTAAAATAAAAAATATAATAAATTAAAATTAAAAAAAACAACGTTTCTCTAAATATTTATTTACTTATTTATTTTTGTTTTTATATATATAATATATATATATATATATATTTTCTTTAACAAATGGAACAAAACAAAGAAAATACACAGCATCGCATTGAGTTTGCATGTCCAGTTTGACTCGTCAATCGGAGGTTCTCTCGCTCCAAAGGCGAGGGGTAATTAACGGCAGCTTAGTCCGCGATCAATAAACCCCAGCCTACCCTATGCAGGGGAATCTGTAATGCGCCTGACCAGCACGCGCGTATTCCCATCTCAACGGGGTGACAAAAAACACCCTACAATGACAGTCCATCTTGCTATTCTGTCGGCGAGCCTTACTTTGGTCATTAAGTGTTTGAGCGGGTCGACCTTGGAGATCAGCATAACCCGATGAGCAAGCAGATAGTGCCTCAGCTTCTTCACAGCGAGTATCAGAGCTAGACATTGCTTTTCGATCGGGGAATAGTTGTGTTCCGCCCCAACTAAAGTTCGACTGAGGTAGTAGAGGGCAGTCTTTTTCCTCCCTGTTGTTCTGGGCAGGGAGTGCACCGAGTGATTCATCTAGCGCGGCAGTATAAAGAATCAACGGTTTATTTGAAATAGAGCAGCAAGCACTGGAGGGTGCAACAGGTACCGTTTGATGCTTTCGAACGCTCCTTGACATTCGGCATCCCAGACAAAAGGAGCTTCTTTTTTCATGAGCTTTGAGAAGGACCTACATCTCCCCGATAGGTTCGAGATGAACCTTCTTATGTAAGCGAACTTGCCTTGAAAGGATCTTAGCTGCGTCAGACTCTTTGGAGGGGGCATCTCTTCGATGACCTTTATCTTGGATGCGTCAACTTCGATCCCTCGATGTCGGACTATGAAGCCCAGGAATTTTCCTGATGACACGCCAAAAGCGCACTTCAGAGGATTCATTTTCAGATCGTATTCTCTCAGTCTAGTGAGAACGGTCCTAAGATCTTGGATGTGATCGGCCTTGGCTTTAGTCTTGACGACCAGATCATCAACATAACATTCGACGACTTTATGGATTAGGTCATAAAAAATATAGGTTATTGCCCTTTGATATGTAGCACCTGCGTTCTTCAGTCCGAACGACATCACTTTGTAACAGTATATGCCGATCGGGGTTCGAAATGCTGTATGCTTCTCATCCTCAGGCGACATTTTTATAGTCTGCGTATTTCTCTTTCCTGATGAAGTCAGCATCGATAAGTTTCTTAGTTTCCTCGATGACCTTTTCTTCCAGCTCCTTTCTCATTCTTTGAGGAGCTTGTTTGACAGGCTTGGCATCAGGAGATATAGCCAGCTTATGCACAACCATTTTAGGGGATAGGCCAGGCATTTCTTTGTACGTCCATGCGAAGCAGTTGGCGAACTCATGCAGCAGGGCAATTATCTGCTCTTTCATTTTCTCTGACAAGAGTGAGCTGATGTAGGTCGGTCTTGGATCATCACGCGTTCCCAAATCGATCTCGGTTAGCTCATCGAAGGTTGCTTGTCCGCCATCTTCGAGCTCTTGAGAGGCTTCTTCTGGCTCGGCTAGCTCGTCTTCATCATTTCTCTTCGCTGGCTTCCTCAATATGGATCATGTAGCATGCTTTGGAATCAGCTTGAATGAAACCTATGCCCCGTTTATCTGGAATTCGTCCATCGATGAGTGCTTGGACCTGAGGCGGATGCCATAGCAATTCATAAAACTTTGTTTCGGACTCCGTTTGATATAACCGGCATCCGTACCTTTTGAAATATTCCCGCATCTCGGGCGCATAGTATCTGGGATTGAGAACGGCTCTTATGCCTCTCTCATAAGGAAGGCACGCGACAGACAAATCGTCCGGGTGCACATCAGGATTTGACCCATAAAACAGAATGCCGTTTTGTCCATTTTTCCTTCTGGGAACGTAGAAAGTTTTCAGCTGGTCCACGGTAGAGACTGACAATACATCGAGCTATTTCCATATCTACTCCGGCACCCTTGTGACGGCTAGGGACCCTTCTGCAATTTCGAAGGTCTCTTGTAGTTTCGTTTGTTTCATGGGGGCCCAGTCTGCACAGCTGTTGCAAGGTGGGTCCTCTTCCTCCGACTCTTCAGTGCCGCTGCCTAAACGTGGGCGAATTTTGCTGTCGGATGGGCCTTCAACATCATATTCATCCGTATCGCTACCAAAATGTGGGCGAGTTTTATGTAAGGACGGACTTCCAGCGTCGGACTCATCAGTGTCATTGCCGAAACGCGGACGCACTTGGGTTTTTTTGCTTTTGAAAGTAACAGCCGGCTCAGACTTGCTTTTGAGCTTCGGGGCCGTTCTGTCGTTGGTCAGCTGTAGCTCAGCACTTTGGAAGTTCACAAAGTACCGAGAATCTTCATATCGGACTTCATGCACACCGAACGGCTGGATGTCTCCGTCAATGCGTCTTTCTTCGCCATTTTTAGTATATTTCATGCATTGATGGAGAGTTGACGGAACGATGCCGTAATCGTGGAGCCATGGCCGTCCCAAGAGAATTTTATAAGACGTGTCAGCGTCGATCATGTATATCCTAGCTTCGGTTTGCAGATCCCCAAATTTGATTGGCAGAGCTATAGATCCTAAAACTTGCGGGCAGTTTTGATTGAAGGCTTGAATGACAATCATTTCCCTTGACAGGTGTCGGACGTCCATTGACAAACTCTTCGGAGTCCGCAAGTTTATGATATTCACCGAGGATCCCGGATCAATCAATATGCGATTAATCCGATCTTCGTCGCTGTACCGGTCACGTAAAGTGGTTGATTATGCTCAGCCGTTCCCAGTAGCAAGTCTTCGTCCATAAACATGACTGCGGCGGCATGCGGAGCACACTGGGCTTCTTTCATATTAATTTCCGTAAAGCGAGCCTGATACCGCTCAAGGTTTTGTAAAGCGTGAATGAGAACATCTCTAAGCTCTTTAGATAGGACCAAGGCATCGTAGTTGCTCAGGAGAGACAAATGCTTCCGGAGATGAGCCAAGACATTGTAGTCCATTGAGGAAGGACTTGAGTTTTCATTAGCCGGTTCTCTGCCATCTTCCTCATTAGCCACCTGTTTTTCCTTTCCTTTTGGGGCGTTGCTCTGATTTAGCGGTAGAGCCCTGTTGCTTCTGAGCTGAATTTGATTGGCTTTTGTGGCGAGCTCCTCGTCCTATTCGGGAAAACAGCCCCTCTTCATAGTCGCTGTCAAGATGGATGGCGTAGCAGGGCACTATAGGGATCTCTTCATTAGAGTCTTCTAACTCCTCCAGAATCTCAGCCGCTTCTACAGGGAAGAACTCTTTCAATTAAATTAGAGTTCTTTCCTTTTGTTCATAGTTTTCGAGGGAATCGATATATTTTTGAATAGTCGATCTTCCTGCAGACTCTTTTTCGCATCGAGCTGTACTTTTCTTCTTCCAGAGCTTTTTGGATTTTGAGCCTGATTCAGCCGAATTGGCAGCTAGAATGGTGGGCTTCTTCTGCCCTTCCCATTCTGTTCTGGGCTCTTTCCGAATGAGCTTTATCATCTTTTTTGTCTTATTAGATATGTGCGTACTCCACGGAGGCTGCGGTAAGTCAGTTTCATTTCTCAGGGCAGCGGGTTCAGCTGTCTGCTCTGAGAAGGCTTCAGCTTGTGTCTGTATGAAGTTGGTGGTTACAGCTTGGTTATTTACCAACACACTCTTGGACAACTCGATCTCTCCAGTCTTGTACTGCTTCTCGACCCAGTTTTTGAAAATATAGCAATCCTCGATCGCGTGCCTCACTACTTTGGGGTACGGGCAATACAGGGGATTGTCGGTCATTTTTGCTTCATGCGGTCTCTTTGACTCCGGAGGCATCTTTGAATATCTTGCGAATCTTGTCCCTTCTGAAAGAGTAAACCTTGTTTTTTTTCTCATCCAGGGAAGGCCCTTCTCCTCCCAGCATTGGCTTTCGAGGCTGGTTGGTTTTAGATTCGTCTGCCTTTCGCTTGTCTTCATTATCGGACACATTGAAGACATTGGTATTGCTGGAATTCTCGCTTTTACGGTTGTCGTCCTGCTTGCTTTTCCAAGTCTTGTCTCTCTGTGAGTCTGGGGTAGACTCTTGCTTCGAGCGTTCTGGCATTTAGACTTTCTTGGTTAGCTCCTGAAACGTTTGAGGGCCTGCTGTACGTAAAAATGGGACCATCCAATTGCTGAGGTTTCCAATGAGGAGGTTGACGGACTGGTCTTGCTCCAGCGGTGGTTCGCACTTGACAGTGAGGTTGCGCCATCGGGCAATAAAGTCCGTGTTGTTTTCATTTTTCCCCGGCTTGGTTTTTACGAGGTTAGCGATGGAGATTTTGTCACCGACGCTCATGAATCTTTGCCGAAACAGAGACTCCATTTGGGCAAAAGTAATGACGGACCCATCTGGTATGCTTGCGTACCAGTCGAAAGCAATACCGGTCAGTCTATTGACAAATTGACGAAGAAGAAGCGCATTATTGTCCCCTGTATTTCCACACGACGCTTTAAAGTGGGCGACGTGCTGATTTGTGTTTCCCGTCTCGTCAAACATTCCGAATTTATGAATGACGCAACCGTTGGGGAACTCGATCAGATCGTACTGTGCGGGATATGGCCGTCCACTACTGCAATTTCTTTCGAAGCTTTGGCTTCGGCTACCAATGTTCTAACCTTGCTAGTGACCAAATCCATTATCCGATCTTGTGTTAGCGGGATAGTGCTATCTGGAACCAAGGCGTCCCCAGAAGCGGAATGTGATTGGCTTTCATGCGGCTCACCCAATCTTGGACCGAAGGGGACATGCATCGGTTGCTTCGGGTTGCCATCACCCGGCTCATGAGTAGAGACATGTGCCTGATTGGAAGGCGTTCGAGCAATTTGAGCCGTGAGCTGCATCACAACATTCATCAGGTCGTCGATTTTGGAGTAAAGCTTGGCCATTTCTTTATCTTTGCTCTTGTGCTGTTTTCGAAGCTCTTGAAACAGCTCTTGCTCTACGGTCCTGGGGCGAAAAGTCGGCTCTTCCTCGCTATCCGAGCTTGACTCTACATGGACTGAGGGGTCTTTCTGCCTATCATCCTCATCGAGAGGATTTTCATCATCCAGCGGAGGCGGCTGTTCTTGGGAAGCGGCAACCATATTCAAGCCAGGCTGGGCTTAGGATGTGGTGGCCCCATCCTTTTGCTGCGAAGGTTGTCGCTGGGGCGCCTCCCGCCATATAGATCGTATGGATAACATATCCAGCCGTCTTTTTATTATCGGCGGCTGAATTCACGGATCGCTGTCTTGACCCTCCTGTTTCGGTAACGGGCAGTCGACTGAAGGCGACTGGCCTGGCCGGATTCTTGAATGGTGCTGACGCTTCCTTTTTGGTTTTGTCCCGCTGTTTTCGCGCGGCACGAAGATTCTGATAGACTCTTGAAGAGACAGTGTCGTACTTTCTCTGTCGGGGCTGGGACAGTATCTTTGTAGCAACGTTTGGACCGCTGTTTTCTTGATTCTGGCGGTCATGGCATTTTTTTGAACCCACTTCAGAGGTTCGAAGGAATTGCTGATTTTTACGGCCGACTCAGCCGTCGTCGCGGAGTAACCTTGCTCTTGGAACCTCACAAGATTCCACATGGCCGAAGTCTTGGCCCTCTTGTTTGCTCGATACCTGAGCCGCTTCTGCCTTAACTTTTCTGTTTTAAGCACTTGGCAGACTTCGGCTCTTCGGGAAGACGCCGTAGACTGATTGACAGAGAGGCTAGAGAAGATGCCTGTTCACGCGATTGTCAAGGGCACCATCTGAGCTTGCTGGAGCTGCTTTGTGGCCTCATTGGTGTTGACGGCCTTTCCTCCAGTTAGAACAGTGGAGAGCCGTTCGAATACGGATTTGCATTTGGGGTGGGATGCTTTAGCGACCACAACATTCGGCCTCGTGCCCCTTGAGGTCAGTTTGGCTGCTTGGTTTGCCGTGACCTCCACCAGATGAGCGCTTCCAGCAGGGTAGATGATGACGGAACCAAATTGACGGGGTGGCTCCTCCCATTGCCGGCTGAGACTGATAGGGAGAACCACACGGGCATTGATCTTGACCATGTATGAGATCGGGGCCGTGTCGGAAGTTGAATTCATCTTAGGAGACATCGTCGTTGAAAGTTGATTGCTGCATGAGAAAAAAATTATTTCAGTACAAACATCGGCATATATGCTAAATGAGTTCGCATGAACACTTGACCCGAGATATAGGAGGAGAGAAGGGTCCCACCGAACGTGTCAGAATCTGTAGGGTGTTTTTCGTCACCCCACTGAGATGGGAATACTCGCGCGCTTGTTAGGCGCATTACAGATTCCCCCTGCCTAAGATAAGCCGGGGTTTACTGATTGTGGGGATCCGAATCTCCGGTAGCCGAGAACTAAACTGCCGTTAATTACCCCTCGTCTTTGGAGCGAGAGAACCCCCGATTGACGGGTCAAACAGGTCATGCGAACTCAATGTGCAGTGTTGTGTTTTAAAGGGTTTTGGATATATCAGGGGCCCCGCAGAGTTTTTACTCGGGTCCCGCTACCCGGATAGCAGGCTGGGGTCAAGGGTTAGAATTTTTTCTAATGAGGAAGGTATTTTTTAATGAGGAGTGTATATAAAATGAGGGGGGAAATGGCGTTCAAAGGACGCGTGAGCGCCAGCACCTCACGTGCCTAGCATGCGGACGCTGGGAGCCGGCGCCCCACGTGCTTGGCACGCGGGCGCTGGGTGTCAGCAGGAAAAGAGACTTTGTCCCTGCACTGGGAGCACAGCTCCCGATTTGACTTTTGGAGCTGAACTCCCCACAAAGAGGACAAAGGGGCTTAGTCCCTGCACTGGGAGTTGTATCCCAAAAAGAAAGATTTATTGTTTTATATATCTATATATATGTATTGGTTTTTTTGAGGAGTTAAACTCCTAAAATACTTTTGGAGCTGATGAAAAAGGACCCCATTCTTCTACCTTGAGTCCTGGATCTTCCCCAAAGTGGGGTTTTTGGAGGTGGGTCTCCTTCCTCTCGGTTGGCCGGATCTTGGAGAAAAAAGGGGGTGAGATTTAAAAATCTCCCTGAAATCTGATGGAAGATCCGAGCTCCCCTTTGTGGGTTTTATGGTAAAAATCTATTTATTTTTGGAAAAGGATGAGTTAAACTCTTTGATTTAATTCAAAAAAAGAAGAAGGTTTAGAACCTTGAGGAAGGAGGCACAGACCCTAATTTTTTGAGAGAGAAAAAAGTTATTGATTTTTTCATCATGTTGTTTTTATAGGCTACACATTTTACATATAGCCCCCTGGGTTTTGCCAAATTGCACTTATGCCACCCCATGCCTTATGTGCTTATTTCTTTTTTTTTGCACATAAGTCATGGGGTTTACAAAATTTTGGCGTTCTGCCCACTTTACATATATTTATTTCTAAAAATTACATTTAGACTAATTTATTGCCTCTTTTTTGGCTTGGAGCCGGCCCTTTCCATGCTTGGACTTGATTTGGGCTTGGGCTCGGGCCCACTTGAGTTGGGGTTGAACTTGGTCAACTGAGGTGTAATTTTTGACCCCAACTCTGTCGTAGGACCGTAGTAAACTTTTCAAATCAGGCATGCGGTAACTGTTTCAATCCGTATAACTATTTATGTAGAAGACAAACCAGAGACTTTACCGGTCGCTCAAAACCAGGAGACTGCTGCATATAAATAGTCTCCGAAAGATCGCCATTAAAAAAGACATTTTTCGCATCAAACTAATGAAGTGCCCATGCCTTAGAAACAACTATAAGGATATAAGAACACGAACCGACGTCAATTTGGCAACTGGCGAAAAATTCTCAACACAATTCAAACCATACCGCTGAATAAAGCCTTTGGTTACCAATCGAGTTTTTAAATGGTCAATCGCCCCATCGGAATTATACTTGACAGCGAAGACACATCGACGGCCGGCAACCTTCTTTTCTCAATGAGGGGTACCAATTTCCAAGTCCGATTAAAGCGCAGTGCGGCAATTTCCTCTAACATAATTGCATGCCAATCTGGGTGCTGAAAAGCTTCCTGAACAGAGGAAGGAAGAGCTGGCAGACAAGAAAGAAACAAACTGATGAGCAGGTGGTGTTAGTTTATGACCGGAAATAAAGTTAGAAATCGGATGTGCGGTAGTATAAGAACGCATAAGGCAATTGGACGAGAAAGATCTTTGGAAGGCAGCGGCGGTGGAGAATGAGGAACAGTGGACTGTATTGGAGTACCTGCAGTAGAATCGTTAGAAGAAGAATTGGTGGGTGGGGTGGGACAACTTTGTTACGATGGTGGTACACCTGTGTATAAGGGGCTATAGGCTTAAAACCGTGACGCATATGTTGAACAGACGAATCAAGCTCTGAGTAAGGTAGGTGATGAACATGAATAGTAAGAGTGAGGTCCTTAACAGGTAGTGTAAAATAGGCTTGATCTTCTAAGGTCATATAACATGAAATACAAATTTTAGATGTGGCAGGCCCTCTCTGAGATCGTATCCTACAAACACCATACGGGTAGCCCAAGAATCAAGCTTGTCTATATGAGAACTTAGAATATGAGGATAGCATAAGCAACCAAATACCTTAGAAGGAACATAAAAATACTTGTCCTGTCGAAACAAAACAGAGAAAGAAGACTGGTTGTATAGGACCGGAGTAGGCATGCGATTGATATAAAAACAGGCAGCTAAGACCGCAAAATTCCATATTTGTTTAGAGACGTGCATATGTAGAAGAGAAAGAGATATCTCAAGTAAATGTCGGTTCTTTCGTGCAGCAATCCCATTTTGCTGAGTATAAGAATATGAAGTTTGATATAATATTTCACACATCTTACAAAATGGAGTAAACTCCGTGCTAATATATTCCTTAGCATTATAGAATTTTTAACCGAAACACCAAATTGATTAGTAATCTCAGCAACAAAGGTTTTAAAAGTAGACAAAATTTCAAACCTATTATACGGAAGATACAACTAAGTTATACGTGAATGATCATCAATAAACATCATAAAATATTTATAACCTCACGCTAGGAAATTTAACGAGACCTCAAATATCGGAGTGAGCAAAAGGTAAATCACGTCTCTTATTAACTGAAAAAAAAGAGGAGTGATGATTCTTACAAAGAATACATGACTCAACTAAATACTGATAAACTAAAAGAAGGCAACATAGTACGTAGAGAAAAAAGGGGAGGACGACCTAGTCTCCGGTACCATGGGACAATAGAAACAGCTGTAGACGTACCGGGAAGGATTAAATCCATTTTGCTCATGCCCCCCAATCAATCTGTTTCTTCGTCAAAAGGTCATGTATCACAAAGTAAGATAAATAAAAAGTTACGGAGCAGTTAGAATTATTTATAAGCCGACGAATAGAAAGCAAGTTTTGTTTTAAAGATGGCACAATTAAAGTATTTTTCAGGTGTAAAAATGAAGTATGTGATAAATCAGTAGAACAAAAAAGAAGTGTAGTATAACCATCAACCATGAAAATAAACTTATGAGAACTAAAAGCAAGATTGGATGGTCCATCACGAAGCATGTGATTTGAGACGCCGGAATCGGCTATTTATGAATCAGAATGAGAAAGTAAAAAATATACTTGACTGAATGGAAAGGTTGGCAGGAGCTACAGAAGAGAGGAGACGACGTAACCGGCCACACTCATCACTAGATAACGGTCCCTGGCCAGCAAAAAAGGAAGTTTGATCAATAGCCACTGGTGTGGATGTCTGGTAAGTGGTAGGTGTATCATGAGGATAACCATGCTTCTTCCAACATCAGTTTTCGTGATGATTAGTGCCGCCACAAAAAGCACAATAAAGGCCGTCTAGGTCACGACCGCGTCCATGGGGATCACGACCACAAGCAATCAGGGGGGCGACTACGCGATGCCCCACGGCCAGCAGAGACAGATTCAGAGAAACCATGTCCAGATCGAGTGTAGGTCCTCCGCCCACGGCATCGAGTAATAAGTGCGGTCGAGATAGGCTCAGTAGATGGGGAAGAGACTGGGCATACGATAAACACTTGACATGATGCTCGTCAATGAAGGAGAACCACTCTGAAAAAAAATGAAGGAGCGAACGCTCTCAAAGTTGGATGGTAGTCGGGTCAAGAGTAAAACGTCAACAAGAGACTTGCGTTTCTAGCGAGTTACCGCGGGGTCAGTGGATATAGGTTGATAGACGTTCCATTGATCAAGAAGCCCACTGAAGAGGGTACCAAAATCCTGAATGTCTTCTCCTAAAGTAGTCGTAATAAAGTTATGAAAGATATCATAAAGTTTCTGCAAGTTATCTTCAGAGTAGTACAGAGAACGAAGGCGTGTCCAAACTTTCTTAGCCGTTATCAGAGACATAATAGACGTATAGCAGTGAGAATTCATAGAGTTAGACAACCAAACAATTACCTTATTATCGTTCTGGAACCAGGTATCAAAATGGGAATCTTTGAAGTCAAGAAGAGCATCTATCAAGTGGCGGTGAAGGCCTTTTCTGTTCAAGGTTCGTTCAACAGCACTAGACCATTGGATGTAGTACCTTGCTTCGGAGGGAGAGATCGTAATCAAGCGAAAATCCGTTTTGAAATCAACGGACGACAGAGAGGCCGAGCTAACTTTATCATCACCAGAATGCATGATGAACGGCGCAGAAGTAGATCATGAGAGAGATAATAAAGATTGTCTAACCAACAAAAAGTACCAAGGAGCAAGATGATCTAATATATCATGGAGATGGCTAAGGTTTTAAGAGTAGAAGAGGCATGCGGGCAGGGCTGCGTTCGTGGAGGGAGATGCAATCGTGGAGTTCAGGTGAGGGCAGAAGGCTTTGTCGAGGGCTGTAGAGGGGGTTGGAGAGATTGTCGAGGGCGTGGAAGAGTGCTGGAGGGGTTTGCGAAGGTTGTAGGGGGGCATGGAAGGGTTGTTGAGGGCTGGAGGGGGATGTGGTGAGGGCTGGAGGGATGCTGGAGGGGTTGGCTGCTAGGAAAATTGGGGTTAGGGATTGGGAAATTAGGATTTCCTCTTAAATCTTTTCCTAACTTTGATAACATGAAAAGAATCGAGAGGAATTTTTTTATTGGCTTATTAAATCATGAGTCCATACATACAAATATATATAGTGATAGACAGCCTCTCCTATTATAGCCAATGTGGGACTAAAGCTAATAACTAATATCTAATAACTAATTATATTCATAACACTTGTGAATATAGCCCAAGATATATTCAGTTGCATGCATACATCTTCAAGGTGACGATCTGTATGGAATTTATATCTCTATCAAATCCGTCAAGAATAGTTGAGGCGTTGAGGGACTCTTTTTAACACATCCTAAAGTTTTAATTACTGTAATCATAGAGAACATGAAGACACTGATGATATATTGTTGGTGGTTGTTAAATTTTTTGTATTCTTAATTTAAATTTGTTGAAACTATAACTTTTGATATTATGTATATATATCTAAACTAAAAAAAATTAACCTATCCCAATGAATCACATTGTAAAAATTTCGAAAATTGTAGATCGGCGAACATGAATCTTATAATGTCTCTTATCTGTATCCAAATCCATGCTGCTTAGGATATAATTATATATGCTAGAATTTTGCAAGTGTGTTCCATGTGTATTTTATGTTTGTTATCTTGGTTGCTATTTAGAAAGATTTTTTGGTAAAAAGAGTAATGTTTTGAGAGTTTGTAACAGTCATCTTTAAGAATTTTAAATGTTTTTCAATATTATTTTTTCTCATAGTTATGAGATTTTTTGCTAGGTTTCATGCCAAAAAGTAATTTGAAATTTTATTCCTTCTTACTAAAGATAGATACTGAAAATTTATTAGATGTGAAAAAGTATAGGGGGTTATATACAATTTCTTCAATTTTAAGATGCATGCTTTTGTCTTTTTCCTTTTACTAGTAGATAAATAAGATAAATGTAATGTTTCTATATTGTTTATTTCCCCATGAAATTCACTTGTTTAATTCGTCTGTTTGATAGGTCATCGAGGCACAAGTTGACATGCCTGTTGTTGGAGCAATAACTTTATATGTATCTCTTCTTACCTTTACTCTTCGTGTTCTTCCTGACCGTCTCGATTATGTTGATCAAGTGCTGGTAAGTAAAACTCTGTTAATTTTATTTTAATATGCATATAGTTCCAATTCAAGCAAAAAAATATGTGATAATTATGTTATCATAGAGAACATGGCACTTGAATAGCTATGAAATCCATTTTATCTCTGATATGCATCACTGAAGAACCTATAACATGGGTACATGGAATGCTTCTACTCAGCTGGTCTCATCTTGTTGTTATGACTTTATCGCATACTAAATCCTTGTCGACACCATTTCATTGCAGGGTGCTTGTGTTAAGAAACTTTCAGGGAAAGGAAAGCTTGTGGATAGCAAAGCAACTAAGCAAATTGTTGCTCTTTTAAGTGCTCCTTTGGAGAAGTATAATGATATTGTTACTGCATTGAATCTTTCTAACTATCCCAAAGTTATGGATCACCTTGATACTGCTACAAATAAAGTCATGGCAGTGGTTATAATTCAAAGCATTATGAAGAACAACACCTGCATAGCGAATGCTGAGAAAGTAGGCTTTTGTCCCCTGTTTTTTATTTGTTTATAAACTTTCTTCCAAATTATGACTCTCTTTTGTCGTAGGTGGAGGCTTTATTTGAATTAATTAAAGGTCTTATAAAGGACATTGATGGGACTCCAGATGATGAGGTGCATACATAAGTTATATTTCTTTATCCCTTTTTAGTGCCTCTTAAATATGGCTATATCAGCATCAATTGCCTGAACAGACAGCACCCAGCTTCATCTTTTATCTCATCCTTATTTCTGTGTTTAATATGCTTATCATGCTGCCTTGTTATAGGCTATCTTTTAACCTTTTTCTCGCCTTGTAGCTTGATGAAGAGGACTTTACGGAGGAACAGAACTCTGTTGCTCGTCTCATTCACATGTTACATAATGATGATCCTGAAGAGATGCTGAAGGTATTTAACAAGATGACACCTGTAATCATATGTGAATTCTAGTAGATGTTTCTGCATTGTGAATGGCGTTTCATGCTTAAGATATACCATAGCTTTTTATTTTGCAAGACTGAATAGATCTTGCCTTGTGATTTTATACTTTACTGCATTTGGGGATTAGGGCTGGATAGCATGCAGGAAAGTTGAACTATGTGATGCTTATTTCATGCAAGACCAATTCTTGCTGGAAAGAGAACATGCAGGAATATGAAATGAGAACTTCAGATTCTTCACAACTCATAACTGAAAAGATGCTCATACCGTATATCTTTAACTAGTTTATGCTCGTAGATATGCAAGCAATTTCAAATTTCAAGTTCTTGATGTTGAAAATTTGGTCTGAAAAATATATTATATTTGATCTTCCTTTGTTAATCTCCTTTACTGCTTGGTTTGATGATTGCACGACTTACAATGTTTTTGTGCTTTCATTTTTAAACTAATTGCCATTTGACCTTTCCTTTTATTTTGATTTGGTTACTATATCTAGCATTGACGATTTAAGAGTTACTCATATGAAATTACAGGTTGCATTGTAATTGTGCTGTTACTGCTTTACAGATTATTTGTACTGTGAGGAAGCATATACTTCTTGGTGGCCCCAAGCGCTTCCCTTTTACTATACCTCCCCTTGTGTTTTCTGCCCTGAAGGTTTGTGATTTATTATATGCTATCTAAATTGCTTTAAAATGTACGTGCATTCACATCCTGCGCTATTCATGACAGTCTCCATGTGTGATGAAGGCCAAGTCTATATGTTTAGACAGATGTTTATATGTCACATGTTTGCAGCAAATCACATATTAACATTAAAAGCATGATTTGCAACTGTGAAAATCTCATCCATGGTGCCAAAAAAATGCTCTCGCGGTATTTTTTTTATGAAGAAACTCAATAAGTGACCTTGTGACACAATTTATACTTGGATCGATTGCTTTTTTCCACATTTGACAACACAACTTATTGCGACATCTTAGATTAATCCCCCTAGTTGTCGACACCTATAGCAGCAATCACTCATGGCTATAGTGATATTCTTAGTTGAAACTTAAGACTGATGCTTAATGTATTAATTATAGTACTGTGATGTCCAACTATGTTACTTCTAGCTTATTCTCGTTTGTGCTGCCACCCACGAGTTGAATCATATAAATTCCCTACCCTTATATTGTATTTCATTAACCTTCTACCAATGTAGTAGTCTTAAAGTGAATCATTAATATTTTTTTGCGACTTATGACTCATTACATTAGTACGTGAGTCCTCATAATCTTTTACTCCGTATCCAAGAAAACTCATGCATGCCAGAACTTTTATGTAAATAGACATTTGATGATCTCCTTGTGCAGTTAGTATGTAAATAGACATTTGATGATCTCCTTGTGCAGTTAGTCAGGCAATTGCAGAGTCAAGATGGAGATGTAGCTGGAGAGGAGGCGCCTGCAACACCGAAGAAAATATTCCAGATCTTACATCAGGTCACTCCTTATGACTAGACTGACAAGTCTTATAGGTCGTCATTATATATATGATGCATGTTTATCAATAATAAAGCAGACCTTTTTCTGATCTACGCAGTTGATACGAAGTGAAATGTTTTTGTTTGCTACTGACCTCTAATATCTTGTATTGATACCTTTGATGTGTTTATGTATATATGTGGGTGCTAGAATGTTACTTATTTCTCACAGAACCATAGTTCATGCTTTCTCCGGTTTCACTTCAAGTTTCTTTCACTCTTTTTATTTCTTTTTTGAGGAAAAAAGTTACTCACTCTTGAAATTTGTTCCCATTTTTCTTTCTCACGCCACTATTTTTTCAGACTATCGAGGCATTGTCATCTGTTCCTTCCCCAGAACTTGCCCTAAGGCTGTACTTGCAGTGCGCAGAGGTACACCATTTTTTTTTTATGATGGCCAGTATTTGTATTGCGCTCCCCTATCAACTGTATTGATGGTTTCTCTTTTCCCTCTTCGGTTCAGGCTGCTAATGATTGTGATCTGGAACCTGTTGCATATGAGTTTTTCACCCAAGCATTTATTCTTTATGAGGAAGAAGTTGCAGTAAGTAACTGAAATTTACATCTCTTTGATCGTCAGAAATAGCTAATTAACATTTCTTATTTTTTCTTCTTGGATGCGACCCTTTCGGGGATCGAATCTGGGACCTCTCACTTTGTAGAGGAAGGTTATACTGCACGAGTTATAGAAATAGCTAATTTTGACCTTGTCTAATTAAGCAGACTGTAATTTATTTGTATAACTTTGCGATTTGATTTTATTCTGCCTCCCTGTTTTTGCAACTTTTAATTATATATTACTTTTGGAACAGGATTCTAAAGCACAGGTTACTGCGCTACATTTGATCATAGGAACTCTTCAGAGAATGCATATATTTGGGGTTGAGAACAGGGATACGTTGACACATAAATCCACTGGGGTTGTGCTTTGTTTGCTTTGCCTGTGTTCTATACAACTAAATCTAGTTTAAATAATCTACCTAAAATTACATGTTTTTTAATTATTATTTAAAAATATTTTTCTTTTGCAGTATTCTGCAAAGCTCTTAAAGAAACCTGATCAGTGCAGAGCAGTTTATGCGTGCTCACACCTTTTCTGGGTCGACGATCAAGATGGAATTAAGGATGGAGAAAGGTGATAGGTTCTATCTAGTTGCACCTACTTTTATTGCTTCGTTTCCAAAATATTTGTTCATTATATTGTGATTGTTATTGTTCCAGGGTCCTCCTCTGCCTAAAGCGTGCCTTGAGGATTGCTAATGCAGCTCAACAGATGTCCGGTGCAGCAAGGGGTGGCACCGGGCTAGTTACACTATTTATTGAAATATTGAACAAGTAAGCTTAGAGTAGTTACAGATCACACCACACAGTTTTTTCCCTCTCAGAAAGGATCTCTCTTTCGACATTTAATCGTTGACTCTATCCTTTGGTGGATCAGGTATCTATACTTTTTTGAGAAAGGAAATCCTCAGATCACGAGTTCTGTAATCCAGGGTTTGATAGATTTGATTACGGCAGAAATGCAAAACGATAGCACACCGTCAGATCCATCTGCTGATGCTTTCTTTGCAAGCACTGTGCGATACATTCATTTTCAGAAGCAGAAGGGTGGAACTATGGGCGAAAAATATGAGCCGTTAAAGGCTTGATATATGGAAAGGAAAAATCGGCGACCTTTTCTCTGTGAAGGATGTTTAATTAAAAAAGAAGATAAATATCATAGAATTGACCATTCTGTATTTGTGCCAACATCAATGATGCTGAGATGATTGAGTTAGAGCTTTTATGAGGTGCTGTTTGCATTCAAATCCTGAAAGGATCTGGTTTTTTGAGGGATGGGTTCTGTAGATATCGTAGGTTTATGTAAAATTTCCTCATTGTTTGGATAATTCAAATAAACCGTGAAACTATAGACTGACCGTGTGCGGATTTTCCTGTCACTGAATTCTTTTATCTACAGACATTATTTCTGTGTGAACTTTGTAGGACAATTTCAGGATAAGAATGATTTGACAATGATGCTGTTATGAATCATGATTGAAAATCCGAAGATGGTCTCCGCTTCTGTTTTGAATCATTCACGCCCTTCCTTGAAATTTCAGATTTAAGGTTGTATTGGAATCTAAACAGGTCTTATTTAGTAATCTGGGTTTTTAGGTTGATACCTTCATCAGCTCGATTTTCTGTCTTATTTATTTATTTTCTCTAATAAACGAGGGGATTTAGGTGAAGGTGTTGGACTTTTAATGATTCACTAGTGATTAATGATGTAATATTTATCTCAACTAATAGAAACACTCGAGAGATGCCAATTTGATTGTATAGCTCACTAGTATGTCCATCTTGCATAGAAATACAAAAAAAGAAGATGAAGTAAAGAGATGATCATTTATAATATAATGAATTAGGTTACCTCATGTCACCATGAAAAGATGAAGAAAGATGACGTGTTGTGTTTTTCGTGTGATTTGGTATCCGTTGCAAGTTTTTTTTTCTCCAGTTTTTCCTAAAACAGCGGTCTCGGATTTCCGCAGCGTGCATCGATAAGTAATCCTTACAAGACTAAACCCTATCGGGGCTAAAGACCGTATTTTTCCCATAAAAAATTTGGTCGAAGTGTTTGCTTGGTGCATGCATGCACAAGAGATGCTCTCTTGCTGTATGAGTATATAAAAAATTCTGGATTAAAGCAGTGTCTATCGGGGCAGGCCGACCTAGCCCGGTCGAAAGCCCGCCGGGCTTAGGTCGGCCTAAAGCCCCCAAACTTGGCTTGGGTAGGGCCGTAGGCCGGCCAAACTGGGCCAGCCCGTTTTGAAAAAAAAATGATTTTTTAAAGAAAAAATTGATTTTTTTTATAAAAAAAACTGAACATGTTTTTAAAGGAAATTTTTACTTATATTGAATTTTTTTTTGAAATTTTTTTTAATCCGAATACCGTGTGTAAGTCCCGGAGCGGACTTAGATATTTTATTGATTAAATTTTTTTTTGAGAGGTACATAAGTTGGCAAACCTTACCCCACACACAATTGCCTGAAAAAATTAAAAATACAATTCATTAAAAACTAACCGGTGGGCTCCTATCGGTCTTTAGTCTTCATCGGTGTCGGAGTCTTCAATGCTTTTAACGTGTTGTTGTCTAGTTTCTGTATCGAACCAATATATTTGGCACACCACGGTCTCCAATGCGTCATCCGATAGTTTCGCTCTCTTGTTACTCATAACCCTGTTACCTGTACTGAAAGTAGACTCTGAAGCTATTGTGGACACCGGAGTTATTAGTAAATCACGAGCCATGGCAGAAAGGACAGGATACATGTTTCCATGTATTTTCCACCAATACAAAATATCAAGATTATCTATTTGATCCACGGTGAGAAAATTACTGAAATCAGTTTGCAAATACATTGTAAGTTTATCATAAGCGGAAGAAATTGAAACGGTTGTTCTTTGTTTTTTCTGCTGCAAAAACTGAAATATTCATTTTTTTGCTGTGAAGAGAAAGACAAAGAAGTTCTGTTTTGACCGTACTGCGCATCATATATGACATACAATTCATGCAAATAAGAATCTAAAACATTTTTATAATCTCCTATATCAGTACCTAAGTTTGTTTTCATGATATTCATCTAATAAAAAAAATAAATTATTTTTTTTAGTCCAGGATTAAAAATAGAAGCTAAACAAAATAATGTAAGAACTTTTCACCAATATTTATTCAATTTCGTAATCATGCTCTGTAAAATTCCAGCAAATGCACTTTCAAGTTCAATTACATGCTCATTAATAATCTTACTAATATAAAATAACCGTTCTACTGCTAAACATGTTGTGGGATAATAAACAACACATAAACATTTAGTTGCATTGTAAAATATTTCTAAAAATCTTAAAACATATTCACAAACAAATCAATCATAATCCTGTAAATTATTATTAGGTATTTGTTCCTCATAAAATAAAATAATAGGCTGCTGATATTTTAAAACGCATTTCAACATCTTTAAATTTTAAATGTTCTACTGCTAAACATGTAGTTGGAATGTTGAATTTGAAATATCTAAATTTTAAATTTAACCGGATACAAATTTGCTTAAAAATTTATTTTCGGGGTTCAGAGGGTTCAATAAGCATCATTACATCTTTAAATTTTGCTAAATGAGGATTAATTATACTTAGACCGTCATGCAAATTAAATTTAAAATATGACATGCACATATTTGATGAAATAATTCTTCTTTCAAAATAGGATTTAAATTATATTTTAAAATTGCTATAGCAGAATTATTATTAGTAGTATTATCAAAACTAACCGAAAATATTTTATTTTGAATATTATATTCTTGTACAGTGGTTAAAATACAATTACTTATATTATTTTCACTAAGTGAATATTCCATCTTTGAAAAACCAATAATTCTTTTATGTAAAAATCAATCATCATTAATAAAACGTGCAGTAACAAAAATATAACTCATGCCTCATTTTGTAGTCCAAAGACCAGAAGTTAATGCAATTTTACTTTTAAGATTTGCAAAAATATCAATCAAATTGGTTTTACCATCGTGATTTTTTTTAAAAATATCACTTCTAAGTGTTGTTCTTGGTACTCTTTGAAATATTGGATCATATGCATTTTTAACCAATCTATCAAATTTTTCGTTTTCTGCAAAACCAAATGGTTGTTCAACGTGTATTTCATATTTTGCAACTTCTCTTATATTAGTTTTTTGAGAATAAGAAAAACTAGTTAAAAAATCAGACGGCATATTTAGAGCCGTCTGCCGAGAATCTGTTTTTTCGTGTTTGATTAAATGTCATTTTAGATGGGTAGTTCTACATGAAGTGACACAAGTAAAATCCGCTTGACAATGAGTACAAACCGTCCGCCCGTCTTTACCTGCAAATGTTTGTACTACAAGATATTTTCAAAAATCAGCAATTTTAGTTTTTTTATCTTTAGGGATAGAAGCTCTTGTTTCAGAAACGATAAGAGTATGAACTTCTTCAGGAACAAGACTTTGTGACGTAGCAAAGATCTCATAATTAGAAGACTCATAGTTAAGAGAATAAGAATCAATATTAGTTTGCAGCATATTAGTTAATCTCTGTCTTCCTTGTGAATCCATATCGATTTAAAAAGAATGTCTCCGTGAAAATGAAGCACCCATATTATCTTATGAAAATGAACTTGACATCCTTAATTAAAAATATTAGAAGAGAGAAAGAGAAATGATAAAAAATATATGAGAAAAATACATAATCAATACGAAAAATCCATGATTCCAAATAGCATAATCAAATTAGTCGAAGGAAGTGAAAATTGATACTGCAGAAATGTAGATCGCGTGATTCCAAATTGAACAGTAAATTTCTCGAAAATTAAAAAGAGTGATTGAGAGATTGAAAATTTTATTGTTGCGAATTATAAGAAAAATGAAAAGTGTATAGATGTATTTATAAAGTTTTGGATTAAGGGTATAGGAATGCATAATTTTGAATGAGAGGGTTTTAGATAATTTTACAAAACCCACTTTAATTCAAATTTTATTAAAAACCCCAACCCTTTATTAAAAAACCCACCCTCATTAAAAAAACACCCAATGCAATGACCGACCCCCACCTAAAAAAAAACCCCTAAGGCCAAATGGACATATTCTTGTTTGAATTTGGCCGGGCCGGATCGCCAACGGCGAGCCCAGCCTGGCCTGGGGCCGTGCCAGGGAAATGGTCGGGCCGGTCCGGGCCTACCACGTAGCACTCGGGCCAGGCCATTTTGCCTGTGTACGGCCCGGCCCGTTATACACCTTGACAAAGGGTCATGCATGCAATGAATCTTGTACTAACTAATACGATCGAGGCTCATCAACATGAATACCGGCGGTATATTACTGTGCGAACTGCAGTATAATATATATATCATAAGAAACTTGAGGAAAATCATGTTCTACGGTAGTGAAAATCCAAATCTAATTAGATCTGATAAACAAAGGAAGGAAAAATGTGTTCCATTCACCTTGTATAGACACATAAATGAGTTTTGTATGGCAGCTTAAAGGTCAAAAAACAACTGCCAAATGTGAGATCGGATCAAGTGGTTTTTGATAGTTTATGGATTTTCATTAAATATCTTTACTTTGATGATAATTAAAATATAAATAGTCGTTTATTGTCACTTGCTTATCTTGTTTTATCTTATCGACATCAAACTTGTATATACTTGATATTTAGTTTGCATATCCTATATGTGTATACCGAGTAATATATCAATATCTCATACTATACTTGTGTTATATTCTTGATATCGATATATTACTCGTATTCATTGTTTTGCTAATTCACAATATAAAGATATATATACATATGTTCTATTGCTGGCTTGTCATATATATATATATATATATCATACTTTGCATTTGATTGATTTCTTGATATTGATATTGAATATACTATTTATTTCAAATTTGTGATATCAGAACAATGAATGTTTCATAAACTTATGTTTAAATATATTGCATTTTTTGATAACACTGTATATGATATGCTTGGTCGTTTTGAGATTGGATTTCAGGATATCTCACGACACAAGCGTACAATGGAGGATGGAGAATATTGAGCTAAAACGGCATATTTAATGGAGGTTGGAGAAATATGGACAAGAGCTTCACAGTTGGTCAAATTCAAGCTTGATGAAGCTAAGAAGCCGAAGTCCAAGTTTAAAGTGTCAAAAATCGAAGTCGAAGAAAAGTTCATTTGAAGATCAAATATCTATTTCAAGACGCAAGTGAGTGGAATGACATATTCGAGTTTGAAGAATCAAGTGTTGAAGTTAATTAAATATTAATTGACCAACGTAAAATTCAAGCGAAGCGCTAAAGGATTCAAGAGCTCAAGTCGAGACGCCAAGGATTCAAGATTTCGAAGATTTGCATATACCGACATAAGAATCTTTGTAAACACTCGATCGGATTATGGCTATATCATTTAGAGCTCTTGAACACTCACTCACACATGCACAAGCGTTTTACAAATATCGGGTTTTTCGATTTTGAAGTTTTCTATTTTATAAAAACCCAATTTTCAGTTTTTATGCTTGTCTAGACGTTAGTCCCATTTTCCTTCAGACTTCTGTTCTGTTTTGTTTTTCAAAATATCAGAAATATATGAAAAACAGGGTTTTTGAATTCAAACGTTGGTCCAGTTATGCTTCAGATGTTTGTCATAGTGATCAATCCCATTTTCTTTAAGTAAAGATATTTCTGCAGTTTTTGGCCTTCAGACGTTTGTCTAAATGTACTTCAGACGTCTGTCGATGAAACAAACGTCAGACCGTCAGTCTTGGTTTGGATTTTTTTTGTTGTTTAGACGTCAGTCGATTTGTGCTTCAGACGTCTGAAGAAATATACCATATGACCGCTTGATCTTTAATAAATATATTTGTGGGAACTTTGGTCCACGACAAATATCTGAACAAGGACCCGACAGACGTCTGGCAACGGTCAAAAATGACAGTTTTGAGTTATAACAGCTAGTTTTTCTTGGGGTTATAAAAAGGGTTTTGGGTTGGTTTTTTGAGCTATAATCATTCAATATTTCGGTTGCTATTATTTCTAAATGATCAAGAGCCAAAAATCTCATTTCTTATGAGGATTTAAAAGAGTTTTTCTTTTATTTATCCATTCACTCTCACACATAAAATCAAGAGATTCAAATTGATTATCCATACTTTGTTGAGTATTAGAAGTGAGCTTGAGAGAAACTCTATTAAAGAGTATTGTGCTTCAATTGTAAGGACTCTTGAATGCAAGAGATCCATTGTGAAGAGAAGATCTTGTGGAGAGAAGAGATGCTCAAGTGTGGACACGTGGATTTGTAGAGAGAAGGGTGACGAGCTTTGTAAGGGAAGTGTTGCTCGTAGTGGCGAACAACGTGGTCTTTCGAGGAGATGTGTTTGGTTTTTTAGAAAACTAGAAATTTTTGAAATTCATTTTGCCATCTTCTAAAATTAGTTTGCTAGTGTGTCTTAGTTCCTAGCAGTGGTATCAGATCCACGCTAAAGGCTAATGTTGTTTGCACTAATTTAAAGTTTCGATCGCTGGAATTTTCCAAATCACATTTCTAAAATTCTTGCTTGTTGTTCGAATTTCAAAGTTGTTTAAAAAAATTTTCAGGTTGCATTAAAATTATGTGCAGGAAAATTTAGAGCTAGAGGAAAAATTTGGGCACCTAAAACCAAAATTCAACCGCTGATCTGCCGCTAATCGTGTCATTTGGCCGCTGATTCGCGGCCTAATTTTGGCTACAGTGCCCCAAATTTTTTCTGGGGCTCTAATACATGGAAATATGATTTTTAGAATATTTGGTTTTGGTCCAAATCTGTTTGTGTACTGGTTTGTACTTGGGGCTAATACGGAAAGTTTTAATCGATCGAAATTTTAAATTCTTATTTTTCTGTGCATTTGTTTCTGCGATCATGAATATCATAGCGCGGTATAGTCCGACTAGTTGCTATATGTACAATTAGACGGGTTTATGAACATGATATTCGCGTTGATGTTCTGTATTGCTCTGTTGATTATGGTTATGTTGGATTTGTCGTGATGGATAGTCCAATATACATAGCATTATATATAGTACTCTGTGATGTTATGTATATTCATATTGCATGGTGAGCATCCGATATGTGGACTGCCGTCATCGCGGCTTGTATTATTCTTTGGGGCGCGTCCTGGTTGCGGACGTAGTCACCGTTGTGTATTTAGATTTTTATTACATGCACTACGATTACCCCGTGGCGGAGTGCTCGAGTAGCCGGGTGCTAGAGGGCAATGGGCCTCCATCTCATGGTGCTGATACCGGGATGCTTTACTTAAGAATTGGCGGGTTATTCGCCGCACTCGTAGGGTGTATATGATTGACCCGCGGAGGGATGTCTAAGTCACTGGATTTCGGAAGTGCTAGGTGGCATAATCATTTAGTTGATTGGGGTTGCCTCGCTTCTGGGATGGGTGGGTGGCTTGCTGCACTCTTAGGGGTCTAGGATCTGATACTACGGGCTATCTACACTACCGGGAAAATTGCATTTCATATTCAGCTCCATTGAAATGTATTTTTCTTAGTTTATCTGCATTTCTATATTGTGTTTACTTCTGCTGTGATTCTGTTATGATACTTCTGTGATGTTACTTGATATCATGTGTGTTCACCGCCGAAAGACAGAAACCGAGATGTTGGGACATCTTGCTTGAATTTTGGGGGAAGACGCAATTTGGACTTCTCCATACACCTCTCCGAAAATACCAAGTTGATTTATGGCACCATATATCGGAGATTTGGATAAATACGACCGATGTAGCAGATTTTATCAGATTTCCTCTCATTTGAGAGGTTTTTGATTGTGGGGACGCTCTTCCCTGCAGGTGCAAGCCCCTGCAGTTAACTACGTTATCACATTGCGATAACCACTTTCTCCTGCTCCGGCAGTTCACTTCGTGTCGTGTGTTATTTCGTTTTTTATGGTTGTCCGTGGATTGTATACGGAGACTAGTTTATGTCGTCGCCCGTAGGGCGCGGATTAGTCCAAATCCGTATATTTTAAATTTGGACG
Source organism: Agapanthus africanus (assembly GCA_030015575.1). Classification (NCBI taxonomy): domain Eukaryota; kingdom Viridiplantae; phylum Streptophyta; class Magnoliopsida; order Asparagales; family Amaryllidaceae; genus Agapanthus; species Agapanthus africanus. Next base: position 11,076,313 of record CM057337.1, read on the forward strand.
TGGGTTAAGGATTTTCTTGACGGGGTTTTGAACCTAGGATATATATTCCTTTGGTTCAAAAATATTTTGTTTTATTTAAGGACTGTTAATCTAATTTGAGATTAAGATCAACTTAAATATATGAGCATTTGGGCTCAATTTATTTTAAACTAAGGATACATTAGTCCTATTTGAGACTAAGATCAACTTAGCAATACTGTAAAGATCATTTTTATTTAAGATCCAACAATAGAGCATTTGGGCTCAGCTGTAAGAAAACTTTTCAGAGAGACTTAGCCAATTTGGGCTTAGTCTGCTCAGTATCTTTTTTTGTTCAAAAGTGCTAAGCACTTATTTGGGCTCTATTTGTTCAGCCCTCTTTTTATGCAAAAATGCTAAGCATTCATTTGACGCTCTGACACTCACATGGGTATCATGTGAAGCATTCAATTATGGGCATTGCCCAATCAGTACTAAGCACTCAATTATATATTTAGTGCTAAGAACTTTTCTCTCTCTTTTTGGCATCCACGTAAGGAGCACGTGCGGCGCTGTGTGCTGCCCAATCAGTGCTAAGCATTCAGCCGTTTTGGCTATATCTAAAGTGCTAAGCACTTTTATTCAGCGCCCACGTGTATTTCACGTGAGGCGTTGTCCTTCTGTTTTAGGCGCCCATGTGTTTTTCACGTGAGGCGCCAAGCGCTGTTGAGAGGGCGCCCATATGGAAAATACGTGAGGCGCTAAACTCTTTAATTTTTTTAGAGATTGAATCTCTGTTAATGAAATTTTGACCATTAATGATCACCATAATCTTTGTTTTGAAAATCTGGGATCAGGTTTTTCTTTGAGAACTAAGTTCTTTTATAAGAATTAAGTTTCTTTAGGGTTAAACCCTGTTTTCCGAGAAATTATATTCCCATAGGGTAGGTTCTTTTTCCTTTTGCTCTTCTTTTGGACTTAGTTCTTTTATGAATTTTTGATTCTTAAGAACAAGTTCTTCCCTACGAGAATTAAATTCTCAACCTGTGGGAGACTTGTTTTGTGGATCTCTGATATAGAGAAAGAACTATGTTCTTTGAGAAGTGTTAAACCCTTAAAATGGGTAAAAGAGATATTTTGATCTCTCTGATTTTTTACCTAGGGTTTCTTGAGGAGGCAAGTCTTCTTCTTCTCTGCTGTTTTTTAAAGCTTTCTATATTTTTCAGAAGTTTATGAGGGGAGGGGGGTTTCCTCTCTATGACTATGTGTGTCTCCTTTCTCTCTGTGAGACTTGAAGTCTCGGGTCCTCTATATAAGAGGCAAATTATTAATTAGTTTTGAGAAAATCTCTCATTGAGAGATTCCAATTAATTTAATTGGTCTCAAAATTGATTTGGGGAATTTTACCCACCTTTGGATCTTTGATCCAAGGGTTTCTGTTTTACAGAATATGTTTTCTTGTTTTTAACGAGATTGTGGACACATTTTCCCCTATATAGAATTTATTCTGTAAAATGGTGATTTTTAATCATCATTGGATTTTTAATCTAAGGGTTCTCTGTTTTACAGAGAGCAATCTTTTTTATTTAGAAAGATTGAGGGAATATATTCCCAAAATAGAATTTTATTCTATAATTGGATTTTTGATCCAACCGAGAGTATCTTTCTTATTTAGAAAGATTTGGGAGATATTTTCTCCTAATAGAATTTAATTTTATATTTTGATGATTTATCATCTCCATTGGATTTTTGATCCAACAACTCTGTTTAACAGAGAGTATCCCAAATTTTCATATAGAATTTAATTCTATTGATCTTCACTTGGACGCCGGTGCTCACGTGTTGTGCACGTGGGCGCCACTTAAGAATTTAATTCTTATAGTGGGTACTCTTGTACTTTGCATATTGGCGTCCGCGTGATGAGCATGTGCGGCGCCATATAACAATTTAATTCTTATTCAGAAAGTGTTTCTGTGCTTTGCACATTGGCGCCGGCGTGAGGAGCACGTGCGGCGCCACCATAGGATTTAATCCTACGAAATTGATCCTGGCTCTGGCGCCCTCGTAAGAAACACGTGAGGTGCTGCTCTATTTAATTTCAACAGAGTTTGGCTCTTTCTATATATATATTTTTATTTTTGGGGGAACAAATGCCCCCCATTGGTCCCACATGGTTCACATGTGGGTGCAACAGTGCCATTTTTTCCACCGTTTGATTTTGTAGGGAGTTGAACCGTCCCTTCACATCTTATAAATAGGGCCTTTGGCCCTTGAGATGACTGCCGTTTCGTCACCTTCATTCTTCTTCCTTTAGAATTAATTCTCATCTCAGAGCTTAGATCTCTGTCCACAGAACTTTCTCAGAGTTAAACTCTGTCAAACAAATTGGTAAGAATCATAACCAAAGTTCAGCCCTTAAAAGAATCTTCCTTTTTGTTTTGGTTTTTTTTTAACCCATTAACAGAGCTTGGCTCTTTTTATCCGATCTCTTAGAGATCCTGAGAAGAACTTCTTACCCATTTTTAAATGAACCATGGTTCTCAAATCCCAGTTAATTCTTTTCTTAGGGTTTTGTTGATCTTGTCCTATGGGGGTTTCTGGGATTTAATTCCAGTTTATTTCCCACGTGAGGAGTAACCCTTTTTAGATGACCAAAGTTCATCTTTCTTGAGTCTGTTTCTTCTTTGAGAATTTAATTCTCATCTTAGAATTTAGATCTCTGCCCACAGAACTTCCTCTGATTAGAGTTAAACTCTTGATTTTATGGGGGCCATTGATTTTCCTTTAGACTGTAATGATTTCAGTATTTTGATTGCTAACGCTCCACTAGTTTTTCTTTTCAGGTACTATGGTTTCTAATTTTTATGATCTTGAAGAGATTATCTCTTATGAAGAGATTTGCATCCAAGGCCGCCGCCAAGACCAGGAGTTTACTGACGCCCAATAAGCTGAGGCGATGTGTCACTTCGACGACTACAACGGTCGATTGCTGCCCCGCCATTTTGCTCTTTTAAAGATCGTTGTCGGTTCGATCTGGGAAGCTATACCCTGGCATCTTGAAGTTATGCCGCTCCAAGCACTTGATGACGCCGAGGATAAGGTACATTCAGTGTACTTGATGGGGTTGATCTCAAAGAAACGGAGAGATAATCCCGTCGCTATCTTGCACCGCGTCTTTCAACAGAAAGTGACAGCATATCAAAGGGTGGAGGACATTAGTGGTGGCCTTGATGTTTGCATATGAGAGAAGATGCATAAGAAGATGGTTGATGAGACCGAACGTGCATTGTTAAACTTGCTTTTGAGTTTGAGAATCCTTGTCCGGAATTTAGCGTCTTACCGTTTTAGATCTCAGATGACGCAGTAGCGTTTTTTCAGTCGTTCTTGTCACCACTGTCTAATCTTTTCTGATGTATGAACGATAAGCCCTTTTTTCTTTCATATATGCACTTCTCTTTTCTTGATTGTCTTAATTCGGCGTGAAATAGTTTATGTACTCATTTCGGAGTTTGTAGTTTATTCACTCGTTTCGGAGTTTGTAGTTTATTCACTCATTTCGGGGTCTCTAGTTTATGTACTCATTTCGAAGTCTGTAGTTTATTCACTTGTTTTGGAGTATGTAGTTTATTTACTCATTTTGGAGTTTGTAATTTATTCACTCGTTTCGGAGTCTCTAGTTTACGTACTCATCTCGGAGTTTGTACTTTATTCACTCGTTTCGGAGTCTCTAGTTTATGTACCCATTTCGAAGTTTGTAGTTTATTCACTCGTTTCGGAGTCTCTTTAGTTTACCTCCCTTGGGTTTACAGGCAAACTTGTCCTAATGTTGTATGTAGATAACCCCCATTCTTTTTACCCAGAGGCCCGTTAGGTTTGTGGTACTAGGGTTTTACTCCATGGTACCGTCATGTTGGCTGATGTATTGCTCGATATGCAGTTTTTATGCTGCTGTTTGAGTAGCCCCGCGACTGCCGTATCTCTGATCCCTTCGGGGGTTGGACAAGACGTCTTCAAGTAATCTCTTTAGGTCATATTACCGTTGGAAAAACAAGCGTTAAGAATTTGCCATGACACTTTTTACTTGAGGTTAGGCTCAATTTGTAGCCCCGATGAGTCATAACCGCACCCTTCTCGGATGGGGTGATCTCCAATGGTCTTTCAGGCTTTATATAGGTTGCCGTCAAGGCCTGAAGCTGGGAATACGCCGTCACTTCATTTTTGTTTTGACGACGTCGCGCTGATTCTTTGCTGAAATAAGGTAAACATCTGTAGGACCTCTATGCTGTATGTATTGCAATTGAAGTCCGGAGCTAGGAATATCCCATTGCTCCAATTTCATTTGATAGCCGCGTCCGCATCCTGCTGAAATGAGGGGGAGCGCCGAGATAGTTTCTAGGTTGTATATGCACCGTCAGGATTTGGAGTTAGGATTTTGCTGTTGCTCCATTTTTGTTTTGACCCTTTGGTCTTCGTTGACGCCGCGTCTGCATCTTGCTGGCTGATTGTTCGTTTTTTTAATGCGCTTTCGCTTTTAAAAGATGAATCAAAGAATATTAACCGCAATCAAGAACGGCGTTGCTTGGTAGCTAGCCGGTTGAGTACGGGTCGGTCCACAGGGATTTTGTGTATTTTCTAATTGTTCTAACGAGTTAATTCCAACTGTGGTGGATTGGATTATCAATAAAAACTAAGGTTGATTTAGTTTAGATTTAAAACCTTGCTAGGGTTAGGTTTAGGTTAAATTTGGAAATTCAATATTCCTCACCGCTTTCTATGCCCTAATTAAGATCTATTTAGGTGTTATGGTAATAATTAACAAAGGGGATTAGCACGATCGGGAAGAAACTAGGTTTCTTCCTCTAGGTCCTTGTCCGTCCTTTCTTAATTCTTACCCTAACCTCCATGGAAAACATACACGACCGGTCTTTTAAACTACGGTATCATCGCTACCTCTTGGGATAGGGTGCCGTAGTGAGCGGTGTGTGTATGTATGCATGGAGTCCTATAAAAATGTATGATGGGTAAGAAAGGGGTGAGAGATTTTTATCTCTCAAACCTTTTCTATTCCTAACCCTAACAAGTGAGGAACTACTCACTCATTAGGGAATTGATAAAAAGAGACATTTTTTAGTTTGTTTTTAATAACCTAATTATCTAATCTACGATGGATACTTAAAATTGCTAAACTACGGCAGATAAATAAAATTAATTAGGGCAGAAAGGAAAATTAACTAAGGCAAGAAAATGAAGACTTACTTTATTTGATGCACTCTTCAAACATTACAAGAATTAAAATTATGAATTTAGCAATTAAAAAGAGGCATAAGAAGTGGCATGCCCCAAAAAGAGCTGTAGGGTTCTACATTTACAAAACTACCCTGAGAAGCCTAGTCAACGCACCGCCACCACCGTCAAAATTACACCGATACGTGTTCTATATGGCCGCAGATCTGCGGCCATATGCCTTGTTTGGCTGCGGATCCGCGGCCATATAGTGGAGTCTTTGGCTCTGTTTCTCTGGTATATTTCATGTTGCTTTTTCCTTAACTTTTCTTCACTTGGTTCTTCAAAATGTTTTCTAATTTCTTCCAGATTTCCACAGTGCATAATGTTGTGGACTTTTACCATTTGCTTCATGTTGAAGTCTTGAATCTTGTGCTGCCTTTGTGCAATCGAACTGTTTGCTGATCTTCGTTTGTTCCTCAAACTTTAGGCGGCATGATAAAGATTATTCTGTTTGTTGGTCGTAGTCTCACTTTTATAGCGTCTTTTCATCATTTTCACTGTTTTGTTCCGAGAACCTGTAACCTGCAACTATATAGCAGACATGGATCAAAAGCACCTATTTATTTATAAAATGAATAAGAATGGGGAATATAATAATGCAAAATTATGATATGAACAAATACCCCCAAACTTATCTTTTGCTCGTCCTCGAGCAAAACTAGTTTATTCTCAAAAAATACCTAACCTCACTTTCGCAGGGAAACACGATTGCACCGAGCTAGTGCAACAAGCCGTTAAACCTCTACGTGTTCCTAGTAGGAGGAGTGTTGTCTCCTGAGGGTTTTCAGTGGATACTACCCACAAAATCCTATCAATTCGGCCTATTGACTTTTATTCTCCAATTCGGTTTTCTAGCAAGAAATTCTATTATCTTCAACTCAGAAATTATCAACCCGTATTTTTCACACTCCCTTATCATTTAACTTAAGATTGTATATGTTCTTGTAAATTTACTTAGCTTTTAGCTTCTTTTGAATTTTCCTTCTAAGGTTCCATCTCAACTTAGGAATTTTTATCATCTCTACTAAAAATATAAGTCCTATTTTCATTCCTATCTCTCATCCAAACCCCAATCATATACCCCTACGTGTGTATATGTATCATCCATACACTTGGAAATTCAATTCAAGCCATCATACTCTTGTCCATTGTACAAAGTACTTTTAGTTGGTGAATTTTAGATGAAATTGCTCACACATCCTTCATGCGACCGTTAATACTTCTTGAGGTACTAACGACCGATTACAAAATGTGTTTGCGCATTAAGGCGTAATTCCTCATCTTGTAATACCTAAGGTTTTAGCAGTGACTTCCAAACCAGTTGGTCTAAGGCACTAGGTGATAAAGCACCATCGCTATATATTTTTTTATTTTACGCAGCCTTAAGTAATTACAAAACTAGTGTTTATTTTTTTTTTATATCTCTTTATTCACACTTATAATTTTATTTTCCTTCATACTAAGGATTTTAGATAAGAGCATTTCAAGGTATGCTCTACTATTCCAAGTTTCAAGGTTCGTGTTTGTGCAAGTTGTAGGGTATATAGTTTTAGAATTTAGACTTAAGGTTCGGAATTATTTTTCAGACTTATACTCCAATAAAAATTTCAATACTCTTCCCTTATTTTGACTTAACCCAAGAAGTGAACTCAAAATTTGCCTATTTCTAAGTAAACTACAAGGACATATATTTTCTACCGTTAAATTTTTAATAAAGGTTATTTTTAGGGTTTTTAATTTACTAAGTTTTGGAATCTAGTTTTTCCGAGCAAGTTAACCGTCTTGTCAAACTTAAGTCAATTATGGCCAAAATTGAACTTTTCAATTTTTATAATTTTTAATTTTTTTCAATTTTTATGGGTTTTAAAATAAGTATGCAAATGCAAAAATATACATATGAATGCGAAGGAAGAAACCTTACCGAGCATACCCCCAAACTTAAACTTGACAGTGTTCTCACTGTCAGGTTACACCAAGAAGGTTCAAAATTGTCGGCACTCCCCTGTTTATTTATTTATTTATTAATATTTTTTTCATTGTTAAAAGAAAAACAAAATATATATACAAAAAGGTCCCCCCAAACTTAAGTGAGACAGTGTTTCCACTGTTTAAGCGTTAAAGTTCAGAGTTAGGGAGGAGAAAAACACAGTATCAAGCTATACAAGGCCTTACACAGGCCAAAGGTTAGCACCAACCATTCAAAATTTTTATCGTTATAATGGTGTGGTTGGTGAAAAAATGGAGTGTAGAGAAAATAAATGAGAAGCACACGAGACCGTGTGGGAATAGAAGCAGTATACGGTCTCGGTGGAGGAGAAGAATGGCGGAAGGGAAAAAGAAATGATGGTGGTTCGACTTCTTCAGGTGGAGGTTGATTAATCACAAAATCCGTGTCGTTTAAGAATGCGAGTTTGTCGGCGAAAATATCTTCAAAACTTTCATCGAAGGTTCGATTGAATGTTTCAATGTCAATACGTGTCACGCTAGAATTCAACACACTTGATTTTTCAAAAATTATGAAGGTAGGATAGTCGTAAGGCTCATTTACCTTATTTTCAAAAGAGTCTAAATCAAGTTGTTTTTCTAGAATTATCAAACTCAAAATATCGGATTGTGATTCATTAACACTCGGTATCATTAAAGTAAGATTAGAAGAAGAACCAGGAAAAGTGGGAGAAAGAAGTTGAATACGAACTTGAGGGTGGAGATGGAGTGTATAAATTAGCACATTTTGTAATGACCGATGTATAAAAAGCGATTGTGCTAATCTATCAACCCACTGAGAAATGAGGTCAAATCCCTCAAGGTTCGTGAGAAAACATGGGTTCGTCGAACTTGGTAAACCAGACATTGAAAATGAAAGGGATACGGTCTCTTGCTCGGTCGGAACGATGGAAAGGATGAAGGGGGTGATTTAGGAAGTATAACAGTTAAAGGTTCAGGAGGATGAATTGGAAAATCTGACTCATCAAACAAAACTAGTTCATCCTCAATACTATCCTCATAATTTTCCTCAAAAGTTATCTCATCCATGCAATTATCATCAAAATCAAGACGCATATGAAGTTTGGGAGAAACATTTAATGACTCGGGATGATGAATTGGAGAGAAAAATTCGGTCAAATCTGCAGGTTTCTCATCCAAAATATTCCCAGCGTCGATATCCTCAATCAAGTGAAAATCGATTTTTTTGGACACCTCATCAAAAGCATGGATATTTATCAATTCAGATTCTAGATTGGAGGTGTAGAGGTCGAAAGGATTGGTGATGGTTTCACTCGAAAGGGACCCTTCAAAATCTGGCAAATCAAGCACTACAAAGTCGCACAACTCATTAAACTTTTTATTTTCAACTGCTGAATCATTTGGAACACTTGATAGACCTTCAAAACCGGAGTCGTGGGATTCAATTGGGGATGTGTAGGTTTGATTTGGAAGGGTGTATAGCTCACTCTCTCCACTCAAATTCTCGATCTGTCCAACCGCCTCATCATACATTGGAAAATTTGGAGCTAGTTGGAAACTAGCTACCTGTTCACTAGGTTGTCTTGATGAATTAAGGGCGGCAATGGACGCATCCAAATTCTTCATCTGTTGGTTTGTCGCTACAATATAAGCTTCCAACGACTGTTCCAGACTAGACATGGGTTGTGAAGGGGTTTCAGTAAAAGATTCAAAATTGTTTGGATTCTGAAAACTCCCAAATGGCTGTGTAGAAGCAATGTCTAGTGAAGGTGCGAAAGTCGGGTAGGACTGGTAGGAATTGAATGGTTGGACAGGAGTAGAATCAACATTTGGATAAAAAGGTGAATGGACTTGTTGATCCCAAGAACTGGAAGTGTTGAAAGGAGTGAAAGATCGGTTACGAGACTGTTCAATATGTTCAGCAATAGACATGGGTTTCGGAGTTACAACAGGACTCGAAAAAGGAGTATCAACGTAAGAAGGTGGTGAAGGTTGAAACGGTTGATATAAAGTGGATTGCGGAGTCCAACTGTTTCTCCTAAACGTTTCTATTCGATCTTTCAAAGAAATTTTGGGCATGGAGGGGTCGTCCGTAATTCGACCAAAACAATGCGCGTAAGAAGCAATATTTGGATGAGAGTACCAAAGTTCGGCAAGCGTTTTGCGAGGTGGGGTACCCATGATGTAAGAAAGGAGAATTTTTAAAATTTTTTTTTATTTTTTTTAGAAATTGTTTGTTTTTGTGGTTTTGAAATTTCTGAAAGTGTTTTTTTAAAGAGTTTTTTGCAAAATTTGTACGGACTACTACACACTTTCTGTAACGTTTTAAAAAAATAAAAAAATAATTAAATAAATAAAATCCTTTTCGCGAATTTTCTGATTTTCGGAAAAATAAACCGTATTTTCCGTAAAACTTAACTATAAATAATTTTCTTCATAAATTTAAAAAGACCTATTTTAATTATGTAATTACTAGTAAATGGTGTTTATTTAGTCACTTATAAATTTTTAGTTTAATGAAATATTTTTCCTAAATTAATTATTTTAAATATTAACACAAGCTTTTAAATATACATTAAATTAGTGTAAATTACAATTTGCAATGGGTTTATTTTTCAAAAGTGAACCATGACATATTAGAATTAGGTTTTTAGCATGCTAATCTCTTCTTGAATTGTCTTTAAAATTCTAGAGTTTTCTATGATGAATTGAATTAAGAAAATTAATAAAATAAAGAAATTTATGAAAAGACATAAAAGGTGTATTTCTTTGGAGAAAGTTCTACACTATTCTTCATTCCTTCTTCCTCTCTTTTCCTCACCTCATGGCTAGCTCTCACCTCCATGGGCAGCCCCAAAATTTCCCCCTATCATTTTTGCATTAAAAATCATCAAAATTCATCAAAAATTCCAAAAATAAACCTCAAAAATCAACATTCAACCTCTACCATTTTTCTTTGACTTATTTAGCATGAAATTTGGAGTTGGAAACCATTATTTTGGAAGCATATTTTCATATTTGGATCTCATGCTTTGAAGGTATAATTTTTATTCTTATGATTAATTGTTGTTAAATGCTTTTATTTAGCATATTAGATTTTCTTAATTAATTCTATTTGCAAGTTTAAAATTAAAGATAGGGTTTCTAAAATCAAGTTAGGGTTTTTATTAATTAAGTGGGGTTATAATAAGTAGATTAGAATTTTTAGAAGGGAAAAATCTAGCATGGTTGATGAATTATAATTTGTGCATTCAAAATTGTTTAAATTAAGCAATTTTGCTAACTAGATTTTTATAAATTATATATATTGGTGTGTTAAAATTCTAATTAAGGTTTTTATCATTATATTGTGGTTTTAATGAGAATATTAAAATGTTAAAGGAATGAAAGACCTAATCTAATTATTACTTTCAAATTGTTAGTTAATATAATGTGATAAATATGCTATTTCGGTAAACTAGGTTCTAGAAATTAATTTAAAATGTAGTATTAAAAATCTAATTAAGGATTTAGCTCATTCTTAAGGTTTCATGGAGTGGTTTAACACTTTAATATATGAAAAATCAAGTTTAGTGGTGGAATTGTGAATTTTTGCTTAACAAGTGTTAATTTTGGCTAATTTGCAAACTAGAAATTTTAAATTAAGACAAAATGGTGTGAGAAAAATATAGTAATGGTTTCTATAATCTAATTATGTGATTTAATGAATATTATGACCATTAGTTTCATTTAAACATTAAGTTTTGGAGTAAAACGGTAAATTGGCGTTTTCAGGTTTTTACGAAATCGGACGATTTGATCGATTTTAGGGTTTCGATGATTTAAACCATGTTTTATATTATAAATAATGAGTTTTGAAACTACAAGTTGTTTGTTGGTGTTTTATATCGATCAATCGGCGTTTGCACGCCGATATCGAGCGATAATGGTTCCTTTGCATGAGCGGGTCATAGGTTTTAACCTATGCGCGTTTCGTGCGTCATTTTGGTTTTATCCGTGATTCAGTTAAGAAATTATATATGTTTTCGTATAGGTACCCCTCACGTGGACTTTGGACGAGGAAGAAGAGGATGGCGACATCGTCTTCGCCAGACAAGGACCAGGTGAGTAGATGTATATCTACGGGGGAAGTCGAGTGGATGGCGTTTAGCACCCCCGCAAACGTAGAATAGGAATATTATTTATTGTCATTAGAGAGTCGGACGTGACCTTAGATTCTTGGCGAGTAGGACCCTATTAAAGACCTTAGGTTGGACTAGACTGATTTAGATAGACTTTACCAGAGGATGAATGTCTTGGAGGAAATTCGTTGGTTTCGGGTAGACACACACACACGCACACACAGAAACATGACTTGGGGTATATGTGTATGTGTATATATATAGGACTGTGTGTAGGTATATATATGCACAACATGCATATGTGATATAAGGTTGTGATATGATACATGGGGATGAGACAATATAACTAGGCTTGATGCCGTGATCTCTTGGCTATACAGTCGTCTTTTGATGTTAGCGAATCGTTGGAAAATGAGAAAATGGATATGTATACATAAACGATAACAGGTGATGATGACATTGAGATATATGAGACTCTAGAATAGAACCCGGACTGTAACCTGTGACTTGATTACGATATGATATATGTGTGACTTGGTTATGATATGATATATGTGTGGACAGATTGCGATATGATATATATATAACATGATATTTCTGGGGAACAATTGACGATGTATATGTACGCGGACAATGAGATATGATTGATGATATTGGGATGTATGCGATTACAGTACAGTACCTTTGATCATGACATTATTTGATGATGATATCATACGAATGATGATGTACGTAGGTGATACTTGACCCGTACCCCGATATTGGGATGCCGTACGATGGATTTTACCGTACGAGGCAGAGATGTGATGATTGATCCGCACTCTTGATTCGAGGAAGTCGTACTATGTATGTGACGCTATTGAGGATGGATCGCCGACTATTAGATATATGGACTCAGACCCAGGTGGATCCTTATTTCTGATCGACTAGTTTCTTTAGTTTAGTTTCTTAGGGGGTTAGATAGATACTAGTTTAGGCTCGAGTCATTTAGTTGTAGTTAGACATGTATATTACCAATGAGTGGTTAATAAACATTCATCTTTACTTTCAGATTGTAATCATCAAGTTGCATGTTCATACATATGTTTCTTTAGTCAGTATGAAACTCTGCCTATTAGGACACCAGTACCATTACCGATGATGCGTATATTCCACGTACACTTATTTGCCGGCTCACACATATCATCATCGGTAATTGCTATGTCATGTACACTTTAGAACATATTATCTTTTATTGATAGAATCAGCTAAAGGCTAGATCAATATAATGTTGTGATTACTCTCAGGTGTTAGTCTAGACATTGTATTTATTACTTAGACGTTTCATGCATTCACATTTTCATGTTATCATGCAGTATTGTGGGGCTTATGCCGATACGTATTATGTAGTTACTCATGATTTTGGGATTTTGGATTTCTATGAGATTTCTGGATTTTGGGGTAAAACCGCAAGAATATATATAAAAACTTTTCTTTCTCCTCCTATCTTTTTTTTTAAAATATAAGTTGCGGTTTTCTCGTGATGTATGTGTCGTCCACCATGAGATTTAATGTTTTCTGTTGGATTTCGAGACCCGATTCGAGGAGTGGATGAACCGTCTTGGGTACATGGTGGGCCCAGTATGGTACCCCGGGGCAAGAAGATCGAGTTGTAGACGATGAGCCTGGCAGGGGAAGACTACCTACCGGTGATGTCTGGCGCGGCGGATATCCGGAGGATACCGACCGTTGTCGTGAGATTTGATGATATGGGCCGATCCGGACTAACGGAGCCCGAGATATTGAGACTATGAGGTATTGAGACTTGAGATTTATATGTTTTGTGTCGATACTTGACACGGATTTCCACGGATTTCATCGATGATATTTCAGATTTCTATACAAATTTTACTATGATGAAAGTTAAAGACTTTTTATACAGATATATCTAGATTTCAGGGTTGATTGTTTTACATTCATGGTGCATGCATCCTCATTCACACGACATATTATATTTGAGGCACTGACACGAGCACGGAGTATTTGCACTTACGCGTAGTTTATTACCCTGCACTACTAGATGACTAGTGACATATTAGTATATTATTATGACCTAGGATAACGTCGTGCATTCGATTTCTTTTCGCAGATGTCTTCTACTCACGAGTTGGCAACTCACCCCCGTTGTGCCAAATTTTATTACAGGTTCGATGTTCAGGTTTCCTTGGCAGCTTACTGGCATATCTTTTCATTCAGGGTGATTTGCACGGTAGATTGGTTCACTTATATCAGGACCGCTGTAACGACCATGTTTTCTAATATCTAATAAAATATATTTTATTTATATTTCTACTATCAAATAATTATTTACATGTTTCTTTCATATAATACTAATTTTTAAAGTAGTGTTAATAATTTTTAAAGCAGTAAATATGATTAAAGGAAATTTCTAAAATCTATTTATTATTTTTATAGGCTTAAAATGTTTTAGAAAGATTTTATAATACCTTAAAATAATCTATATATTTTTATTATCAATAAAAGTAATTAATTCGTATTTTAAAGATGAACTAGATATTATATAATTATTATAACTAGCTAACAATTTAGAAATAGATATACTAATTGTTTTTAGCCCAAAACTATTTTTATATTAAAGATAATAATAAAATATATTTTCTGGAATTTTTCCATAATTTTTCCGTATTTTAAACTATTTTTAAACAAATTTTTCAAAGCCAAAACAATATTTTAAATAATCTGCCGTTTTATTTATTTTTATTTTAAATTTTTTAAAACCTTTTAACCTGGACCGTTGGATCTATGATCCAACGGCCCAGAATACCCTGGCGGCACCCACGTAGTGATCCACACACTCGGCTGTGCGCGAATCCACGCATGACATGTGGCGTGGCGGCGGCGTGATCTGCGCCGTTGGATGCAGATCCAACGGCTGAGGATTAAGGCGGCGGCGGTAATCATGAGGGAATGATTTGGCAATCATTGCGCAGCATAGATTCTCGTGGAAATCTTGGATTTTTATGGTTAGTGAAAACGCTATAAATAGTCACCTTCAAACCTCAATTTCTCACACCTCAGAACTCCAAAAATTCTGAAAAAAATACCGGTGCCTTCGTATCGACGACGCCGACGCTACGGATCCATCCAATCACCGAGGAAAAATCGGGACACGAATCTATTAAGGATTTAGTACGAGACTACGTTCTCAACCCTTCGGCATTCCGACTCAAACAAAAGGTAGGATCCGCCTCTCTCTCCTTTTCCTGTCACCTTCTTCTATCTCAATAACCTAGTTCCAACTTCTAATTGTCAACCCCCATTTAAAATGGTGTTATAATATTTGTGCATACCCTTTTTCCTTGTACCCTTAATCATGATAATGTTAACCCATATTTTTAAAACGGTGTTTAAATTTCATCTGTACACAATTATATTGCACACCCATAATACCTGGAATCTGATGTAACCCGTGAATTGTCATTCACCTCTGACATACCCATACTATAAAAATGATCTCAAAATAGGTTATTTCCACAAGATACCCTCGTTAAAATATTATATTTTAATGATATGTAAAATAAATATTTTAGATACAGTATATGTATATTTTACTTGCAAATATTTTTAAACCCCCTTCAACCTTTTTGAAGAAGAAAATACTAAATTTAAGTAACGATATCTTTTCAAAAGGAATATTTAATATTTTATTAAAAGGTAATTTTAAAAAGGAAGGTTGTAGGCATTGGTCGTTTATCTAAACCAGACTTTGTGGTGCCTAGGCTAGACAAGTGAGAAAGGTAACTTTAAAAGGCCCGTCTCATGGTGATTCGTGAGCGGATCCCTCCTTTCCTTACTTGTGCTTACCTGACCACAATTGGCGGTGAAGAGGCGATTTGAGGACCTCATAACTTGTCCTTTTGGAATATTAGGAGCAGTCTAGATTTTCAAATAAAAATCTCTTGTAAAAGATTTTCAAATAAACACCACAATGTTTTATCAAAAGGATATTTTCTGTAAAACCTTATTCTTTTCCAAAATAATAAATATCCCAAATATCATGGTTTTTCTTAGAAGTAATAAAAGATATTTAAACCTTATTATTTTAACTAAGCTTTCTCTAAAGGACACGAAGTACTTTACAAATTCTAGAAAATAAAACGAGTGGTTGTGGAAGGCCATATTAAACGAGATCAAATACTCTTTCTAAAATTCCAGTTTATGACAACATGACATATACAAAACATGATACGGTTAGGGTTGGAATGCGCGGACCTAGGTATGGAATACTTTATGAAGATCCCTGCAGGCAGGGTGACCAGTCCAAAGTGTGGACGACTATACTGAAGATCCCGATATTCCGGGTGACCAGTCCAAAGTGTGGACGACTATACTGAAGATCCCGATATTCCGGGTGACCAGTCCAAAGTGTGGACGACTATACTAAAATGAAGATCCCGATATTCCGGGTGACCAGTCCAAAGTATGGACGACTATACAATGTGGAAATTCCATGCCTAGAAGTATACGCACTAACTCTAATTCGTCCAAACCTTTATACTGAACCACGGGGATGGGTAGTTTGATTAGGCAAGGATAATTCGGAACTCGGATTCCCCTACTACTTGATCATGATCCCGGGAAGTGAAACGGTACATTTCACTTCCCCAGCTGTTGTTCCGTGGCCACAACGGAATAATCTCGAATATCCGGACCCTTGTTTAACAAACTAATACATACTATTACCTTCATCTACATATAACTTACAACATATATAACCTACTCATATTCACATATCCAATTTGTACATAACCACATACCTTTATACACATGTACATCATATTCATTATACACACCTGTTCGTTTCTATACCTTTACTATCTTATGAGACAATCCTACCCGAGTATAACTCGCTGACGGACCTTCCTTTTCTTTCTCTATCTTTGGAATGTCCGTCAGATAAGAATGAGTATTACAGCGAAGATCAAGGTGTGAAGCCAACTTTTGAAGATTATGCAGACAGGACAATGGAAGATTAGATAGTTTTAATTTTTGTTGTTGCCCACATGTTTAGGGCTTTTTGTTTCTCCTTTGATGTAAATAAACTACTTAGTTTATTTTACTATTTTCTTTGGGATGTAATAAAGTTTGGTTAATGGAAATAAAATGCCTTTCGCTTCTATTATTTTTGTTTTGGTACACATCCTGCATATTAATTATTTATACGTTTAACGTAACTGTATTGAATAGACTACCTTCAATACAGTTAGGTTGCGGACCTTGCCACGTCTTCCTTCTCCTTCTTTTGGGAAGCGGGTCGTGACAGGTTTTTGTGGTGGCCTATGCAGGTCCTCTTGTGTACTAAAATAAAACCATTAACTGACTTATTATATTTGTGAATCTTATCCATCTATACCGATATCATAGTTTTTCCTATGTCTCTTGTCCTTCTTTGACATTCTGTACCTTGACCATGACATTTCCTTCTGGTCATGGCAAATCTTTCCATCAATTCATATCTTTCCTTCAACTTCCAAACTTTTCCATCCGGAAGCAACTACCAATTTTATAATTTCCAATTCCTTATACCTAACCCTTCAAGACTTTCCATGCGTCAAGTGATACACCAACTCGCGGGAGCGACAAATGCAGCTAAGAGGGAATGATGGCAACCCTAGTCATACTTTTGATCATTCCGAGATTATGGAAAGGTTAGCATAACCTACGAGCAGCAACCGGACAGAATACTAGAAGGATGAAATCTTGAACGACAAGACAATCCAGCTGGCCAGAGCTATATGAAGGAAGAACTACTAGGCAGACATACACGGAAACGGGATGAGAGTGCGAGACCAAAATGTTTAACCACGATAATCTCTTCTTAGTGATTTCTTTCTTCCTTTCCTTGACCTACCTTCTGAAATTTCGAGGACGAAATTATTTTAAGGAGGGTAGATTGTAACAACCATATTTTCTAATATCTAATAAAATATATTTTATTTATATTTCTACTATCAAATAATTATTTACATGTTTCTTTCATATAATACTAATTTTTAAAGTAGTGTTAATAATTTTTAAAGTAGTAAATATGATTAAAGGAAATTTCTAAAATCTATTTATTATTTTTATAGGCTTAAAATGTTTTAGAAAGATTTTATAATATCTTAAAATAATATATATATTTTTATTATCAATAAAAGTAATTAATTCATATTTTAAAGATGAACTAGATATTATATAATTATTATAACTAGCTAACAATTTAGAAATAGATATACTAATTGTTTTTAGCCCAAAACTATTTTTATATTAAATATAATAATAAAATATATTTTCTGGAATTTTTCCATAATTTTTCCGTATTTTAAACTATTTTTAAACAAAATTTTCAAAGCCAAAACAATATTTTAAATAATCTGCCGTTTTATTTATTTTTATTAATTTTTATTTTAAATTTTTTAAAACCTTTTAACCTGGACCGTTGGATCTATGATCCAACGGCCCAGAATACCCTGGCGGCACCCACGTAGTGATCCACACACTCGGCTGTGCGCGAATCCACGCACGACACGTGGCATGGTGGCGGCGTGATCTGCGCCGTTGGATGCAGATCCAACGGCTGAGGATTAAGGCGGCGGCGGTAATCATGAGGGAATGATTTGGCAATCATTGCGCAGCATAGATTCTCGTGGAAATCTTGGATTTTTATGGTTAGTGAAAACGCTATAAATAGTCACCTTCAAACCTTAATTTCTCACACCTCAGAACTCCAAAAATTCTGAAAAAAATACCGGTGCCTTCGTATCGACGACGCCGACGCTACGGATCCATCCAATCACCGAGGAAAAATCGGGACACGAAGCTATTAAGGATTTAGTACGAGACTACGTTCTCAACCCTTCGGCATTCCGACTCAAACAAAAGGTATGATCCGCCTCTCTCTCCTTTTCCTGTCACCTTCTTCTATCTCAATAACCTAGTTCCAACTTCTAATTCTCAACCCCCATTTAAAATGGTGTTATAATATTTGTGCATACCCTTTTTCCTTGTACCCTTAATCATGATAATGTTAACCCATATTTTTAAAACGGTGTTTAAATTTCATCTGTACACAATTATATTGCACACCCATAATACCTGGAATCTGATGTAACCCGTGAATTGTCATTCACCTCTGACATACCCATACTATAAAAATGATCTCAAAATAGGTTACTTTCACAAGATACCCTCGTTAAAATATTATATTTTAATGATATGTAAAATAAATATTTTAGATACAGTATACGTATATTTTACTTGCAAATATTTTTAAACCCCCTTCAACCTTTTTGAAGAAGAAAATACTAAATTTAAGTAACGATATCTTTTCAAAAGGAATAGTTAGTATTTTACTAAAAGGTAATTTTAAAAAGGAAGGTTGTAGGCATCGGTCGTTTATCTAAACCAGACTTTGTGGTGTCTAGGCTAGACAAGTGAGAAATGTAACTTTAAAAGGCTCGTCTCACGGTGATTCGTGAGCGGATCCCTCCTTTTCTTACTTGTGCTTACCTGGCCACAATTGGCGGTGAAGAGGCGATTTGAGGACCTCATAACTTGTCCTTTTGGAATATTAGGAGCAGTCTAGATTTTTAAATAAAAACCTCTTGTAAAAGATTTTCAAATAAACACCACAATGTTTTATCAAAAGGATATTTTCTGTAAAACCTTATTCTTTTCCAAAATAATAAATATCCCAAATATCATGGTTTTTCTTAGAAGTAATAAAAGATATTTAAACCTTATTATTTTAACTAAGCTTTCTCTAAAGGACACGAAGTACTTTACAAATTCTAGAAAATAAAACGAGTGGTTGTGGAAGGCCATATTAAACGAGATCAAATACTCTTTCTAAAATTCCAGTTTATGACAACATGACATATACAAAACATGATACGGTTAGGGTTAGAATGCGCGGACCTAGGTATGGAATACTTTATGAAGATCCCTGCAGGCAGGGTGACCAGTCCAAAGTGTGGACGACTATACTGAAGATCCCGATATTCCGGGTGACCAGTCCAAAGTGTGGACGACTATACTGAAGATCCCGATATTCCGGGTGACCAGTCCAAAGTGTGGACGACTATACTAAAATGAAGATCCCGATATTCCGGGTGACCAGTCCAAAGTGTGGATGACTATACTAAAATGAAGATCCCGATATTATACAATGTGGAAATTCCATGCCCAGAAGTATACGCACTAACTCTAATTCGTCCAAACCTTTATACTGAACCACGGGGATGGGTAGTTTGATTAGGCAAGGATAATTCGGAACTCGGATTCCCCTACTACTTGATCATGATCCCGGGAAGTGAAACGGTACATTTCACTTCCCCAGCTGTTGTTCCTTGGCCACAACGGACTAATCTCGAGTATCCGGACCCTTGTTTAACAAAATAATACATACTATTACCTTCATCTACATATAACTTACAACATATATAACCTACTCATATTCACATATCCAATTTGTACATAACCTCATACCTTTATACACATGTACATCATAGTCATTATACACACCTGTTCGTTTCTATACCTTTACTATTTTATGAGGCAATCCTACCCGAGTATAACTCGCTGACGGACCTTCCTTTTCTTTCTCTATCTTTGGAATGTCCGTCAGATAAGAATGAGTATTACAGCGAAGATCAAGGTGTGAAGCCAACTTATGAAGATTATGCAGACAGGACAATGGAAGATTAGATAGTTTTAATTTTTGTTGTTGCCCATATGTTTAGGGCTTTTTGTTTCTCCATTGATGTAAATAAACTACTTAGTTTATTTTACTATTTTCTTTGGGATGTAATAAAGTTTGGTTAATGGAAATAAAATGCCTTTCGCTTCTATTATTTTTGTTTTGGTACACATCCTGCATATTAATTATTTATACGCTTAACGTAACTGTATTGAATATACCACCTTCAATACAGTTAGGTTGCGGACCTTACCACGTCTTCCTTCTCCTTCTTTTGGGAAGCGGGGCGTGACAACCGCCGTTGTACTTTTTTTATTTCATTGGTATCTACTAAGCTCCATCAACCAAACTTGTATTACTTGATAAATTTAAAGGACCAGTTATTTATTTCGACCTTAGAGCCACGCTTGTATTATTATGGTATCTAGTGGATTTGTTTTCTTTTGAGTTTTGAGCCTATCCCTTTGGCGTTGTATATTATTGTGCTTGGTGTGGTTGTTTCCGTCTGTTGGCGTAGAGCTAGCTCCCGCTTGGGGATGCCTTTTTATTGTTTGTATATATTATATTTGTTTGTACTCGTTTGGGGCCAGTTTTTACAAAGGAGACTCTGCCGAAATTTTTGAGAAAATTTGATCTTGTTTTTAAACTTGTTTTCCTACATGTTTTCCCTTATTTCTTCTCTGAATGGTTTAGATTTCTGTGCTTCGGCTTACTTTGATTACGTTGCACCTCTAGACGCTTCGTAATTTAAGTGCCGGTCACGTTCCGTACGTTCGGGTCGTGACACTTTCAAACAATCACAATATAAGCATGCACAATCAAACCTAGAGTTAGTGTCTCCTAAGTCAACTAGACTGCTCCTAACAGTTCCAAAGGGCAAGTTGTGAGATCCTCAAATCGCATCTTCACCGTCAATTGTGGCCAGGTAAGCACAAGTAAAGAAAGGAGGGATCCGCTCACGAATCACCGTGAGACGGGCCTTTTAAAATTACCTTTCCTACTTGTCTAGCCTAGGCACCACAAAATCTGGTTTAGATAAATGACCGATACCTACAACTTTTCCATTGTCCTATTGAGCGCAACAGTCCTTATTGGCTGAGTCTAATATTTTTTTTATTAACTCGAGGGTTGATGCAAAATGATTTTTGTGATTTCTGGGGTCTTAGGAAGGGTAATGAAATGCCCACCCAATCTTGATTGGTGTTAAAGCCCCTTAAATGTCCATTTTAAAAATGCAAAACAATAAGCACACAAAAATCTAAAACACTTTCAAAAAGTTTTTTTTAATTTTGCAGCACAAAGAATCCTGCACAAAAACAATTTATTGGAGAGGGAGAAGAATTTTGCGCAAAGAACCCTGCAGGAAAATTTTCAGTTGAGATCAGGAGGTTACAGAGGAGATAAAAAATACTCACAGAGGGATTTGAGGTGATGACGCCAGCACGAGGCCGCGGATCCGCCGCCAATTGCTGCCTATGACCGCGGTTCCGCGGTTGACTAGTCGGTTCAGATCTCCAAAATCTTTCTGTTTGCGGTTTTGATTCTCCTATGTCTGTTCAGATCTTCTGTTTCTGGATTTGTTCATCGAGGTTTTCCAGATCTGAATCTGTCCGTATTCTTTTCCTGCACAATTCACACAATACCTCTCAAAAATAACAAGATGAATTTATTTTATTTTATTTTATTTATTTTTTTGTTTAAATTTTTTTCAATTTTTATAATTTTTAAATTTTTTATTTTATTTTTATTTTTTTAACCCGAAATTACACAAAGAAAGAGACTACCGTCTCCCCGGCAACGGCGCCATTTGATTGAAAGTGAAATTTTAATGCGCTTTCGCTTTTAAAAGATGAATCAAAGAATATTAACCACAATCAAGAACGGCGTCGCTTGGTAGCTAGCCGGTTGAGTACGGGTCGGTCCACAGGGATTTTGTGTATTTTCTAATTGTTTTAACGAGTTAATTCCAATTGTGGTGGATTGGATTATTAATAAAAACTAAGGTTGATTTAGATTAGATTTAAAACCTTGCTAGGGTTAGGTTTAGGTTAAATTTGGAAATTCAATATTCCTCACCGCTTTCTATGCCCTAATTAAGATCTATTTAGGTGTTATGGTAATAATTAACAAAAGGGATTAGCACGATCGGGAAGAAACTAGGTTTCTTCCTCTAGGTCCTTGTCCGTCATTTCTTAATTCTTACCCTAACCTCCATGGAAAATATACACAAGCGGTCTTTTAAACTACGGTGCCACCGCTACCTCTTGGGATAGGGTGCCGTAGTGAGCGGTGTGTGTATGTATGCATGGAGTCCTATAAAAATGTATGATGGGCAAGAAAGGGGTGAGAGATTTTCATCTCTCAAACCTTTCCTATTCCTAACCCTAACAAGTGGTGAATTACTCACTCATTAGGGAATTGATAAAAAGAGACATTTTTAGTTTGTTTTTAATAACCTAATTATCTAATCTACGGCGGATAATTAAAATTGCTAAACTACGGCAGATAAATAAAATTAACTAGGGCAGAAAGGAAAATTAACTAAGGCAAGAAAATAAAGACTTACTTTATTTGATGCACTCTTCAAACATTACAAGAATTAAAATTCTGAATTTAGGAATTAAAAAGAAGCATAAGAAGAGGCATGCCCCAAAAAGAGCTGTAGGGTTCCTATTTATAGGTTATAGAAACCCTAGAGTTTACATCCGATCTCTATCTACATTTACAAAACTACCATAAGAAGCCTAGTCAACGCGCCGCCGCTGCCGTCAAAATTGTACCGACACATGTTCTATATGGCCTCGGATCTGCGACCATATGCCTTGTTTGGCCGCGGATCCGCGGCCATATGGTGGAGTCTTTGGCTCTGTTTCTCTGGTATATTTCATGTTGCTTTTTCCTTGACTTTTCGTCACTTGGTTCTTCAGAATGTCTTCTAATTTCTTCCAGATTTCCACAGTGCATAATGTTGTGGACTTTTACCGTTTGCTTCATGTTGAAGTCTTGAATCTTGTGCCGCCTTTGTGCAATCGAACTGTTTGCTGATTTTCGTTTGTTCCTCAAACTGTAGGCGGCATGATAAAGATTCTTCTGTTTGTTGGTCGTAGTCTAACTTTTGTAGCGTCTTTTCATCATTTTCACTGTTTTGTTCCGAGAACCTGTAACCTGCAACTATGTAGCAGACATGGATCAAAAGCACCTATTTATTTGTAAAATGAATAAGAATGTGGAATATAATAATGCAAAATTATGATATGAACACTGGCATGAGAAGCACGTCGAGCTGATCTCTAGGCTGTAGATGTTGCCATTCAGACCTGAAGCTAGGATTTTGCTATCACTTCATTTTTATTTGATTGTTGTGTCTGCCCCTGCTGGAATGAGGAGGGGACACATGGATAGTCTTTAGGTTATATATGTACCGATGAGATATGGAGCTATGATTTTTCCATTACTCCATTTTTGCATTGACCCTTGGGTCTTTGTTGACGTTGCGTATGCACCCTGCTGGCATGAGAAGCACGTCGAGTCGATCTTTAGGCTGTAGATGTTGCCATCAAGATCTGGCTCTCCCTTTGACGGAGCTTGGTGGGAAAATACGGTTCTCTTTCTTTTATTTGTGCCCATGGATCATATATAAAAGTCAATATGAACTTACTTACAGGGTAAAAGAAATTTCATTTTATATTTTTTTATTTCCGCGATACTTTATCTTTTCAGCTTTTCATATCGCGCAAGTCGTGATTGCCCTAATCATTTCGGCTATATTTTTTCTTCTTTACTTGCTGCTTTTTATTGTGAGTTGCCCAAACATTTCGGTTATATATTTTTTTATTTTTTAAATATTTTTTTTATTGCGAGTTGGGGACTTGGTCCTGATACCCATTGTGGCATCAGTATCGCTACAATTGAATATTGTCAGGAGCGAATCATCATTTGTTGTGAGAGGACTTGAAATTTGATACCTATTTAGGCATCATCATCGCTACAACTGGAATATTGTCAGGAGCGAATCATTGTCTTTATTAATTTGGACAAAGATGTCTTAGCGAACAGGGTTAAGATCCTGTGGATTAAGATTTTTTGACTTGATGACTCATAAGGGTTTCATAAAGGTGTTTCTCCCCATGAGTCGTGAGGATCCTGCAGGTGTATTTTCTCCTTAGGAATCGTGGGGATTCCTAAGTGATATTTTCTCTTATAAATCGTAAGGATATTCCAAGAGTGTTTTCTCCTTATAAGTCGAGTGGACTTACAAATGTCGTTCACCATATGGGGACATTTCTCGCCATTGGTGGAACTTGGTGCGGGATTATTTCCCCCAATCAGAGAGCAAAACTTTATTTAAAATTTCAAAATTTGAAATTTGAAATAAGGCAGCGCCTCATAAGAGCGCTCGCGCCAAAAGCGCCAGCGCTAGGAGTTAAAGACTCTGAGGCAGCGCTCACGTGCAAAACACAAAAGCGCTAGTGCCAAGAGCGCCAGCGCTAGGAGTCAAAGACTCTGAGACAGTGCTCACGTGCAAAGCACGAAAGCGCTAGCGCCAAGAGCGCCAGCGATTGGAGTCAAAAACTTTGAGGCAGCGCTCACGTGCAAAACACAAGAGCGCTAGCGTCAAGAGCGCCAGCGCTAAAGACTCTGAGGCAGCGCCTCACGTACAAAGCACGAGAGCGCTAGCGCCAAAAGTCAAAGACTTTGAGACAGTGCCTCACGTGCAAAGCACGAGAGTGCCAGCACTAGAACTAAACGTTCTCCACCCTTGGATCAAACATCCAACAAAGATGATTAAAAATTATCAAATTATCAGAATAAAATTCTGTTGAGGAAATACTCCTCAAATCTTTCCAAACAGGAAAGATTGTGCTCTGTACAGAGCACCGTTGGATCAAACATCCAATGGTGATTAAAAATCACCAAGATACAGAATAAGTTCTGTATGGGAAAGTATTTTCCCAATCTTGTTAAAAAAAAGAAAGATGTCTTCTATAAAACAGAAGCCCTAGGATCAAAGATCCAATGGTGGGGAAACATCCCCAAATCAATTAGAGAAAGATTTTCTTAACTGATTCAACAAATCAGCCTCCCCTATATAAAGGACCCAAGACTTCAAGTCTTGCATAGAAGAACCCTGTTCCCCTCCGAAAGACGCGGCGGACGTCTTGTCTGTATTTCGGGGCAGATGCTAATTGGTGCTATCCGTCCACCTCTCCGAAGATGCCAAGTTGATTTATGGCACCATGTATCGAAGGTTTAAACGGATGCGGCCGATGTAGCAGACTTCGTCAGATTCCCCCTCGTTTGAGGGTTTTTTTGATTGTGGGGACGCTCTTCCCTGCAGGCGCAAGCCCCTGCAGTTAATTACGCTACCGTATCACGGTAACAATTTTCTCCTTCTCCAGATGGTCACTTCGTGTCGTGGGTGTTTGTTTTGTTTATGGTTGCCCGTGGATCGTATACATAGACTAATTTATGTTGTCGCCCGTAGGACGTGGATTAGTCCAAATCCGTATCTTCTTAGATTTGGGTTTGGGGGTTTGGTTTAAGGATACGTTAGTCTCATTTGAGACTAAGATCAACTTAAACGTTTGTTAAGGATACGTTAGTCTAATTTCAAACTAAGATCAACATAACGGGATCATTTAGATCCGACAAGAGAGCGTTTGGGCTCTATCGTTTAGTTTAGAGACATTGCGGTCGATTAGTTTAAGGACATTACGGTCCATTGTTAGTTTAAGGACATCTTGGTCCAGGTTAAGGACATCATAGTCCATGGGCTTAAGGACCCCACAGTCCGATGTAGTTTTAAGACATCATAGTCCATGGGTTTAGGGACCCCACAGTCCATTGTTAGTTTTAAGACATCACGGTCGAGATTAAGGATATCATAGTCCGTGGGTTTAAGGACCCCACAGTCCGTTGTTAGTTTTAAGACATCACGGTCGAGGTTAAGGACATCATAGTCCATGGGTTTAGGGACCCCACAGTCCATTGTTAGTTTTAAGACATCACGGTCGAGATTAAGGACATCATAGTCCGTGGGTTTAGGGACCCCACAGTCCATTGTTAGTTTTAAGATATCACAGTCGAGGTTAAGGACATCATAGTCCGTGGGTTTAAGGACCCCACAGTCCGTTGTTAGTTTTAAGACATCACGGTCGAGGTTAAGGACATCATAGTCCATGGGTTTAGGGACCCCACAGTCCATTGTTAGTTTTAAGACATCACGGTCGAGGTTAAGGACATCATAGTCCGTGGGTTTAGGGACCCCACAGTCCGTTGTTATGTGTGGTCGTCGGGACCCGTCACCTCTCTGAAGACGTTGAAGGATTACAACGACAAATATCAGAGGAGTAACGAGATGTACCCTCGAACCGATGTGAGTTGGTTGAGAGAGCAGATGTGCTCAATTCAAGATAAGTTGAGGACTTATGACCAGAATTGGGCTAAGTCCAATTAAAAAAATGTTTAACATTTTATTTTTTGTTCTGGCTATTAAGCCTTTGTTTGGGCTCAGCCCTTTTAATAATGCTAGGCATTGGGCTCTGACATCTTTTGTCTTCATCAGAACAAATTGTGCTCTGACAATGCGCCACATAGCGCGCCAGGCGCTTTGCGCCAGCTAAAGAGCGCATGGCGCTTCTGTCAGGTAGCGCACATGAAGAGGACACGTGTCGC
The DNA here is from genome assembly GCA_030015575.1 of Agapanthus africanus. Lineage (NCBI taxonomy): Eukaryota > Viridiplantae > Streptophyta > Magnoliopsida > Asparagales > Amaryllidaceae > Agapanthus > Agapanthus africanus. Next base: position 11,103,058 of record CM057337.1, read on the forward strand.
GCTTAGCGCTAAGCGCTAGTTCATTTAGCGCATTGCGCTTTTTAATTTATAAGCGCTCTGCGGTAGTCTGTTGGTGTGCCAGTGAGTGACACGTGGCGCATTTAGCGCTGAGCACCAGCTCATAAGTGCAGTGCACTATTTTAAAAGCGCAAAGCGCAAGTGGTGTCTATGGTTGACATGGGGCATGTTTTGGCGCTGAGCGCCGATCCAAGGAGCGCAAGAGCGCAGTTCATGAGTGCAAGGCACTTTTCAATAGCGCAAAGCGCATCTGATCAATTTTAAAATTAAAGAACAAATTTTATGTTCTTCTTAAAGGAGGCTTTGCCTTAAGATTCAAGAACAAAAGTTCTTGTTTTTATAAAAGGTCTCTGCCTTTATAGATCAAAGATCTATGAATGAAGTAAAATACTTCTTTTATTTTTTTATGATTAGATCTTTTGATCTTTTTCTTTTTATAAAAAAGAACCTTGATCTTTTTTCAGATCTATGATCTTTTTAGAAGATGGTTTTTCTTTTTATGAGATGGTTTCATCTCTGTTATTCAAGAACATAGTTCTTTACCTTGAAGATGAAGAAAAATCTTCTTTTTTTTAGGAGTTTGCTCCTCTTTCTCGTTGAGTTTTCGCAAAATTTTCAGCGGGTTTTCTCTATATTTCTGTATCTATTTGTATGTGTGAGACTTGAAGTCTAGGGACCTTTATATAGGGCCAATTGATTTGTTGAATCAGTTTTAAGAGATCTTTCTCTGATTGATTTGGGAATATTTCCCACCGTAGGATCTTTGATCCTAAGGCTTCTGTTTTACAGAAGATAATCTTCTTGTTTTAATAAGATTGAAAAATCTTTGCATAACAGAATTTTAGTTCTGATTAATTAATAATTTATTATTATTAGATCTTTTGATCTAACGGTGGGGGAATTTTAATTCCAGCGCTGACGCACCTTGCGCTAGCGCACCTGCGTTTTACATGTGGCGTGCAGCGCAGAGCGCAGCGCAACTGCACTAGCGCACCCGTGTTTGATTCGTGGCGCGCAGCGCAGAGCGCAGCGCACGTGGCACGCAGCGCAGAGCGTAGTGCAACTGCGCTAGCGCACCTGTGTTTGACACGTGGCGCGCAGCACAGAGCGCTGGATCTGAAGCGTTGCTTCAACTTTTTAAATTTTGAATTTTAAAACAGAGCTTTGCTTTGATTGGGGGTGCGCCGCCTAGGGTGCAGCGCTCCTGGTGCTAGCCCATCTGCGTTTGACACGTGGCGCGCAGCGCGCAGAATCTGAAGCGTTGCTTCAATTTTTGAATTTTGAAATTCAAAACAGAGCATTCCTCTGATTGGGGGAAACAAATGCCCCCCCACCGTCGCGCTCACGTGGCGCACACGTGAGTGCAGCGGTGGAAACATCTGAGCCCTTGGATCGACTCAGAAGTTGAAGAGGCGGTTCAATGCCTATAAATAGGACCTTTGGTCCTTTAGATGATTATCATCTTCTTCTTGAGAATTTTCATTCTGAGTGTAGCTCTTTTGTTAAGAACTTTCAAAAGTCAGAACTCTTAGGTAATTTTTTTTTTTTTAATAAATTAGGGTTTTTACCCATTAACAGAGCCTTACTCTTCATAAATCATTGATCTAAAGAAAACCCTTTTAGGGTTTTATTAATAGAGCCTTGCTCTCAGAAATCCATAGATCTAAAGAGATCTTTTCTTGGGGTTTCTTAGCCCATGAATCAGAGCTCCGCTCTTTTGATAATACGTAGATCTTTTGATCTTTGATGAAGAACTCTTAAGAGTTTTCTCATTGATCTTGAAGATCCCAGAATTTTTAATTCTCAAGAACTAATTTTAATTAATCTTTGATGGATTTTTCATCATCATTACAGAGTCAGGCTTTTTAAGGAATTTTATTCTCTCATGACCAGAGTTTGACAAGTGTCACTCTGCTACAGAGTTTTGCTCTCAAAGGGAGATTTTCTCCTTTTCCCAAAGGATTTCTCATTTAATGAGGATTTCTTTGAGGATCTCCTCATTAATTAACAGTCTCATCCAATGATGAGGCTGTTTTATTAATTGATGCATTGTCATCTGGATTTTGTGGGCCCCCCTTTGGTCCCCTTTCCACTGCATTGCAGTGTGGTACAAACTTTAAAGTGCCGAGTGTCAGAATTTTAAAATTAAATTATAGAACTGACAATCGAATTCTGTTCTTTCTCACAGGGGACATGTCTTCCGATCTCTCTTTCCCATTTTTCCGTTTAGAGGGAGGATTCCCTGAGGCACCTGTGGACCGGGAGGTTCTCGCGCTTATCAGAGACTATGACCCGGAACACAAAAACCTTCACTTATGGGGTAGGTGGTATGACCAGATAATCAGAGGTCGTCGAAGCTTCTCTTGTGCGACGCCGTCGGATCCGATCTCGTCGATTTCGTATGCAGATGCACCCCTGGTGAACTATGCCGTAGAGGTTGTCAACTGGACTTCGGAGGGACTTTTTCAACCTTCGATTGCCGCCATACCCATGCAGCTGCCGGCAGCTTTGGATACTTTGGGGCGGCATATATGCCAGGGCGAGTCGCGTCCTTGGGGACAACCTTACAACATCGGGTTGACTCCCCGACATTCGGCCGGGTATTTGCGGTGGGCCAGGTACATTTTGTCGGCGAAGAAAACGCAACTGCTGAAGCCCGGCCTATATCCTGTGGTTTATGCTTCATTGTTCCAATATTCTGCTCCTCCGACATGGTGGATTAAGGCGTTCTTGGAGCAATGAAACATCCCAACCCATACCTTTCTTCTACTGGACAGAGAAGTCTCCATCTCCTTAGAGGAATTTGCTGAGATTTCCGGTCTGCCGGTTAGGGAAGAGCACTATGAGGAGTTGCTTCCTCCGGATGAATATGTTTTTGCCACCAAGCCAGTGGTGATGGGCCTAACACTGGAGAATGCCAATTAACACCAGTTTCCTAGTCTGATAAAGGTGCTGAACATGTACGGGAGCCTCGTCTTGGAATCTGGAGGCCGGGGGGTCAGTTTCACAGACTTCATTGCCCGGTTTCTTCGCCCGGAGATTCTATCGCAACGAGGCGAAAAATTTTCCAAGCTCGACGATCCCTTCAGCTTTGGCTTGGACCGTCGACCAGTACTGGAAGATGATCAGAAGGGCTTTTATCTTCCCGATGTCGCGATCATTCCTCTGTCAGAAATTGCCGCTCCGGGTATTGACGATGAGGCTTTCTTTCTTGGGTTTCTTGAGCTGTGGTTGTGCTGGTTTGCGCTCCCTATGCACCCTCACTATATGAGGCCGTTCGTCTTCTACCCAGCGCATCGAATGGTGGCCAGAATACAAGTGGCCATCGGGATTGCCGGGTTAGCCCACCTGTACCATGGTCTTAGCGTGGCGGCGGAAACAACTGAACCGGGGGTGCATGCCGCCAACTTCCCGATGCACTACTTTACTTCGTGGATGGAAATGCACGTGCTCGGGGTATTTGGTATTCATAAAAGACTTCCGTTTTTTGAGAAATGCAAATTCCCGAGAATTATGCGGCTGGTTGACGCTTCTATCGTGAATCCGTCTCAGCGGGAGGCTAGGGGGTTGCTTCTTCGTCCGCGCACGGTCGGAGCTGGTATGTCTTTTACGGACAAAGTCCTGATGATCAGTCAGGAAACTTCCAAGACGGTGCTGGCATTGCGCGACACCTTTAAGGACGGGGCCTCCGTGTTGAAAGCCCGGGAGATTCTACATCTATACTCCATCAGGCCGGGCTTTCTTGTATTCAGGAAAAATAATGCGGCGCTTTTTATGAGATACAACCCCCATCATTTTTCCCAGCAGCTGAGCTATAACCAGGGGGTTCTACTGGAGGCGTTTTTGGAAGAACCTGCTGCCACCGGAGATGGAATATGGGGTGCGCTGCATCATTTTATGCGCTTGAATACGGGCTCCCACTTCTTTATTAGCGAGTCGAGCTGCATTCCGAGGGCCCTTAATATACACGGGGCCTGGTATCAATACGCGATGGGCGCTGTTATCAGGGAAGAGAGGCGGCTGTTGCTCGATCGCAAGAGTGAGCCTTCTGCCAGCGATCGCAATATCCCTTTGAAGCGACGGATAGCTGTCCCCCCTCCGCTAAGAGGGGTTGCTGCAGTTGAGCCTCCACGTGTGCTAATCCCCACGCGTGGATTGCCCCATGCTCCTGTGGAGACGGTGGACGTGCCCTCGGTGCCCCGCGCTCCCATGGAGACGGTAACTGTAGCTTCACCCGAATCTGGCGTGGGCTCGGATATCGGGAATCACCGTCCCAAAGTGCCCACGAAGCGCAAGCTGGTTTTGGCTGCGACCGGAGCTTGCTTACAGAAGAAAAAGAAGTCGATCTTTTCTATCGAGGTTGTACTTGGCCAGGAGCCTCACGCTCCTTACGGCGAAGGCCTGAGCGAGTATGGGACGAACGAGGGCTTATTTATGCCGCCAGACGATACTGATCTGGCAGCTGCCATTGCAGCTTCTAAACAATTGGCCAGCCACGAAGAGGGGTTGGCTATCCTGGTGCGATCAAGTACTCATTAGCTGTATTTTTCGCCATCGCATCGTATTTCTATTATTGTGTTATGACTGCCGTTTTTCTTCTTTAACAGGCATTTCCACCGAAGAAGCTCTTGCTGCCTCTCTCAAGACTTTTGAGGAAGAGGAACGATTTCGAGTATCCTTAGGCATCGGTACATTTCGGTTCACCATGTTCCTGCTCCCGTTTCTTATGAGTAATCTGACCCTTTCTTTGTCTTATCGCAGGGACCACAATACCGATCCCGCAAGCTGATGCGGAAACTCTTCTCGGATCAGCTACCGAAGTCCCGGCCTCTTCGGCACTGCCGAAAGAGGCCTTACTTAAACGACCGATGACAGAAGCCTTGACGGCTCCAGAGGTAACCCTGGATGCGGACGATGACGTCTTGTTGAAGGAGGCTTCGAGAAGGTCTGCTTTGACGGCCCGGGAGGAAAGGAAGCGCCAGAGGCGCGCAGCAAAAGAGCGTAGTGTTGCCTTAGCTGCGGGAGCTGGTTCGAGCGACGCTACCCCTGCTGCTACTCCTTCAGAGGAGTCTCCGGTTGCCTTGTCTACTACTTACAGACGGGTGGCACGTGCGGCTCGGCAAGCAAACAGTAAATCAACTCCAGGTAATGCGCCGTGAGGTTCCGTTGTCAAAGTTTTAAATTATCAGTTCTCATATACCTTATCTTGCAGGGCCGAGCCTTACCGAAGAAGTGGCGGCGAACGCCGAGCCTGAGGTAGCAGAGGAGGAGGTAGCTGCTACTACCGAACCCGGGGCGGCGATAGGCGATGCGGCCGCAATTGCTGGGCCCGAGGTAGTGGCTGACGTAACAGTCACGATTGCTATGCCCGAGATAGCTACCACTGCCGAGCCCGAGGTGGCGGCGGGTGAGACGGCTACCACGGCCGTGCCTAAGGTAGCGGTGGATAAGACGGCTACAATCACTGAGCCCGAGGTGTCGGCGAGCAAAACGGGTACAATTGCTGGGCCCGAGATGGCCGCTCTTTCTCAAGAGTCGGGCACCGCTCCGATTATCGCTCTTCCCGCCTACGGTTCTTTGCCGTCTCCTGGCGTCGTGAGCATGACGACGGCTCTCGTGGAGTCAGGGGATGAGGCGACGGGAGGTGAGACCACCCCGATGGAGGAGGGAGACACCGCCGTTGTATCAAGTGACGCCCTCGTCACGGCTCCGGCTGGCGACTCATTAGGTAGATTTTAGGTCACCGCCATTCTTTTTATTCTGCAATCTTTCCTGACAGGGTTTATCTTGTTTCTAATGCAGGTGCGGCTAGTGCTGATGTCGCGCTACCCGAGGCAGCGCCATTAGCTACCGCCTTGACGGTGACACCTCTTCTACCGTCTCTCATACCATCTCAGATGTTGGAAGGTGCGGATTCGTGACTCATCAGTCTTATTTTTAAGCTGTATAACCTACGTACTGACGTTGCACTATTGCGTCTTTGCAGGAGTCCTTTTTGATCACCTGTATCAGGTGCTGCACCCACACTTCTCCTTCTTGTCAGAGATTAGTCCACCTGCTGGTGTCGGTGAGTATTTTCTCTAAACGACGTCCTTTTCTTTAACGGGCAGTCGCATTACTGCTAACTCTTCTTTATATTGCTTGTAGCCTTACGAATTGAAGGAGGGGACGAGGCTGTCATCGCGCCACCAGTACTCCCAGCTCTGCCCCCTGTTGCAGCCGGTATAGTAGACTCTACTTTTCGCGTATTTTCTTTATTTCCTGAGCCGACATCTGATTATGATCTATTTTGTAGCAATCACATCGACTCCAGACCCGTTCGAGTCTCTCATTATAATGCCGGCAGGGCCTTTTTCTAGACGTCCATCATCCAAAGATGCTGTGACCAGTCTACGCATGCTGAGCGAATATATCGAGGAGCTTGACGCGGAGACTCCCACATCTGCTGCGGATTTTGCCGCAGAGGTTAACCCTATGCTAGCGACGCTCATGAACTTTCATGGTGAGGGTGTCGTTGAGTCTTGGGTTAATCGCTGCCGGGAAATCGAGGCTTGCCTGCATGAGCTTAAGCTTAGGCGTCCTGCACCTGAGATTCTGGCTATGAGCACTCAACGGGCTGCGTGGATCGAGCAGAGCACTTCTTACTTCCGCCATCTTGAACAAGAAGTGGCTTTAAAGCAGAAGGAATGTAAAGAAACTTCAAGCGAATCTGCTTGACTGCATGCTGAGGTTGATGCGAATGCTGCCCAGTTGAAAGTTATCTTCGAAGGCCTTCTGCAATGTATTTCTGATGTGTTAACATTGAGGCAGAAGCTCGACGTCGTCGGGCGGTCTACACAAGATCGTGAAGCAGCTCAGCGGGCCGTCGAGGAACAACTTTCGTCTTACTTGCAGTAGCGAGCCCAGGTCGAAGCGGAGTTGGCCGCGGCAGCTGATCAAGGAGAGGGGTTGAGGGAAGTGCGCGAGCGGCTGATTGGATTATTGAAAGCGCTTTCCTCTCAATAATATTTTTTTTGTACCATTTGTAATTTTGAATAAAATGTATTTGTTCTTTTATTCTTTCATATGATGTATTTTGTACCCAATTGAATTCATGAATAAAAGATACACGTTTTTTTGTAATGTCTTGTGTCATCTCTATGCTTTCTTCTTTCTTGCTGTGTTGTTTGCCATGTGATTTTATCAAGTGCGGTCTGTAAATAGTATATAGCTGTCAATCTTGTACTCTTTGTAAGGTGGTGATGGCTTAGAAAACAGGGTTAGGATCCGTTACCTAAGACTTTTCAACTTTATGACCCGTGAGGGTCTCATAAAGAATTTTCTCCCTACCGGTCGAGAGGATCCCGTAGGTGTAATTTCTCCTTAAGAATCGTGAGGATTCCTAAGTGTGTTTTCTCTTGAAAGTCGTAAGGATCTCACAAGATAATTTGCTCCCTTACGAGTCGTGAGGACCCGCAAGTGATGGGTGAAGTTGCCCTTATCCGCATTTCACGGAGTCAGGGGTTGCTCTGGATGCTTCCCACGGGTTTACTCCCGTGTTCTGCGAGGACCAGGCTCTGATATGGACGTTTCCCATGGGGTCAGAGTTGACATTATCTACGTTCCACGTGACCAGGAATTTTGCTCTAGATGCTTCCCACGGGTTCACTGCCATGTTCGGCGAGGACTGGGCTCCGCTCTGGATGTTTCCCACGGGGTCAGGATTGACATAAGCCGCGTTCTACGTGATCAGGAATTTTGCTCTGGATGATTCCCGCGGGTTCACTGCCGTGTTCGGCGAGGATCAGGTTCCGCTCTGGATGCTTCATACGGGGTCAGGATTGACATAAGCCGCGTTCCACGTAACCAGGAATTTTGCTCTAGATGCTTCCCACGGGTTCACTGCCATGTTCGGCGAGGACTAGGCTCCGCTCTGGATGCTTCACATGGGTTCACTTCCGTGCTCTGCGAGGACCAGGATCCGCTCTGGACTTTTCCTACGGGGTCAGGATTGACATAAGCCGCGTTCCATGTAACCAGGATTTTTGCTCTGGATGCTTCCCACGGGTTCACTGCCGTGTTCGGCGAGGACCAGGCTCCACGCTGGATGCTTCACACGGGTTCACTACCGTGCTCTGCGAGGACCAGGATCCGCTCTGGACGTTTCCCATGGGGTCAGGATTGACATAAGCCGCGTTCCACGTAACCGGGAATTTTGCTCTAGATGCTTCCCACGGGTTCACTGCCGTGTTCGGCGAGGACTAGGCTCCGCTATGGATGATTCACACGGGTTCACTGCTGTGCTCTGCGAGGACCAGGATCCGCTCTGGACATTTCCCACGGGGTCAAGATTGACATAAGCCGCATTCCACGTAACCATGAATTTTGCTCTGGATGCTTCCCACGGGTTCACTGCCGTGTTCGGCGAGGACCAGGCTCCACTCTGGATGCTTCACACGGGTTCACTGTCGTGCTCTACGAGGACCAGGATCCGCTCTGGACGTTTCCCACGGGGTCAGGATTGACATAAGCCGCGTTCCACGTAACCAGGAATTTTGCTCTGGATGCTTCCCACGGGTTCACTGCCGTGTTCGGCGAGGACCAGGCTCTGCTTTGGATGCTTCACACGGGGTCATTGCCGTGCTCTGCGAGGACCAGGATCCGCTCTGGACGTTTCCCACGGGGTCAGGATTGACATAAGCCGCGTTCCACGTAGCCAGGAATTTTGCTCTGGATGCTTCCCACGGGTTCACTGCCGTGTTCGGCGAGGACCAGGCTCCACTCTAGATGCTTCACACGGGGTCATTGCCGTGCTCTGCGAGGACTAGGATCCACTCTGTACGTTTCCCACGGGGTCAGGATTGACATAAGCCGCGTTTCACGTAGCGAGGAATTTGCTCTGGATGCTTCCTACGGGTTCACAGCCGTGTTTGGCGAGGACCAGGCTCCGCTCTGGATGCTTCATACGGGGTCATTGTCGTACTCTGCGAGGACCAGGATCCGCTCTGTACGTTTCCCACGGGGTCAGGATTGACATAAGCCGCGTTTCACGTAGCCAAGAATTTGCTCTGGATGCTTCTCACGGGTTCACTGCCATGTTCGGCGAGGACCAGGCTCCGCTCTGGATGCTTCACACGGGGTCATTGCCGTGCTCTGTGAGGACCAGGATCAGCTTTGGACGTTTCCCACGGGGTCAGGATTGACATAAGCCGCGTTCCACATAACCAGGAATTGTTGACTTTATCCGCATTTCACGGAGTCGGGGTTTGACTCTCGGTCATCTGTGCACCGCCGAGTCATGGAACTGGGAGCTGCCGCGGTTCTGCTTTGTTTGATGTTGTGTCTATCGTAATGAGACGGTTGTTGAGATGATCTCCAGGCTATTTGTGAACCGTTGAGATTTGGCTTCTTCTTCTGATGAAACCTAGGGAGGAAAGGCATGATTCCTTCTTTGTTTGCGCCCCTAGATTGTATACAGGGATTGATGTGATATCACCTGTAGGGCATAAATTTCATTTTTTAATTTCTTTCCGCGATGCTCTATCATTTCAGCTTTTATATCGCGAAGGTCGCGATTGCCCAATCATTTCGGCTATTTTTCACGGTGCCCAATCATTTCGGCTATTTGTTTTATTTTTACTCGCTGCTTTTTATTGCGAGTTGCCCAATCATTTCGGCTATTTTGCATGCATATGTTTTTACTTGCTGATTTTATTTGCAAGTTGCCCCATCATTTCGGCTATTTCGTATGCATGTGTGGCTTGCTGGCTTTTCGCCGCAAGCTTGGAATTAGACACTGATTTTGGCATCAGCACCGCTACAACTGGGATATTGCCAGGAGCGAATCATCATTTTCCTTCGTCGATGTCGAGCAAAGGTGGCTTAGTAGACAGGGTTAGGATCCCATCGACTAAGGCTTTTGACTTCATGAGCCGTAAGGGTCTCATAAAGGTGTTTCTCTCTACGAGTCGTGAGGATCTCGTAGACGTAATTTCTCCTTAAGAATCTTGAGGATTCCTAAGTGCATGGTCTCTTATAAGTCGTAAGGATCTTACAAGAGTGCTTTCTCCTTATAAGTCGAGAGGACTCACAAGGGCTGTTCACCATGTAGGCATATCCCTAGTCACGGATGGGACTTTGTTAGGGAAATGTTTATTCGCGCCCGTGGATTGTATACAAAGGTCAGCACTGAGCCTCTTATAGGGCAGTATTGAAGGTTGTGGGGGCTGCTTGAGAACAGGTTCAGATCCCTGTAGCTTAAGACTTTCAAATCTTATGAGCCGTGAGGGTCTCATAAGAGGGTTCTCCTTACGAGTCGTGAGGATCTCGCAAGTATGATTTCTCCTTAGGGATCGTGGGGATCCCTAAGTGTGTTGCTCCCTTGTGAGCCGTAAGGATCTGACGCAGGTTGATTCTCCTTACAAAGTCGAGAGGACCTTGCAAGTGTCTTTTAACGAGATTGCGCCCTTTCGGGTTTTCGCAAAACTCGCCGGTAGCCCTGCTGTTTTTACTCACGGAGCCCTTTCGGGTTTTCATCCGTGCCCATTTTGCTTATGGACATACCGTTATCTTTTTCTTTTTTTTATTCTAACGAGATTGCGCCCTTTCGGGTTTTCACAAAACGTGCCGGTAGCCCTGCTGTTTTTACTCACGGAGCCCTTTCGGGTTTTCATCTGTGCCCATTTTGCTTATGGACATACCATTTTCTTTTTTCTTTCTTTTTTTATTCTTTTTTTTGTATCAGTTTTGGGATGCTGCAATCCACCGTAGTTTATCGACATCTCGGTCAACGGCTAGTTTTAGGACATAGTGGTCCGCTGTTAGTTTAAGGACGTTTCGGTCCGTCGTTAGTTTAAGGACGTTTCGGTCTGTCGTTAGTTTAAGGACGTTTCGGTCCGTTGTTAAGGAAGCCGGTTACTACTTACAGAGTTTAGGCTTAGGAAGATAGCGAGCGGACATAGTCGTCGTCATCTATCATTGACCTAGGCCGTGACTCGTTAGGCGTAGTATTTCTTCACGAAGCGACCATTTATTGGCCTGAAGGGCCTTTCGTCATGCATGTCCATGAGTAGATAGGCTCCACCCTGGTAGACCTTATCTATGATGTACGGGCCTTCATAGTTTGGCTCGAATTTCCTCCGCTTGGCTCGATTGGGGATCATAGGTCTTTTGACCACTAGCACGAGTTCGCCTTGGCGGAATGTCCTCGGCCTAGTCAATCTTTCATATGAGCGCGTCATCTTTGCTTTATAAGCTTCTAGATTTTGTTGCGCTATGAGCCGGGTTTCGTCAAGGGCGTCGAGCTCCTCAAGCCGAAGGTGAGCATTCTCTTCGTCCGTCAGCTCGTAATGAACTGCCATTCGTAGAGAGTGTAGCTCTATCTCGAGGGGGAGTACCGCTTCTGTACCGAATACCAATGCGTACGGCGTTGCGTTCGTGGCCGTCTTGAACGTAGTTCGATACGCCCAAAGAGCTTCATGCAGTCTCTCGTGCCAGTCTTTCTTATTTCGTGACACCGTCTTTTTCACGATCTTTGTCAAGGTCTTGTTGAAAGCCTCAGCTAGACCGTTAGCTCGGGGATTATAGACTGATGAGTATCTCCAGTCTATATTGTGTTGTTGTGCGAAGCGACTGATTTTATGGCTTCTGTAGACTGGCCCGTTATCGGAGATAATCCGTCGCGGAGTGCCGAATCGATAAATGACGTGTGTCTTGAAGAAATGGATGATATTCTCCGTCTTCACCTCCCTCAGCGGTACTGCTTCTACCCACTTGGAGAAGTAATCAGTTGTCGCCAGAATGAATCGATGTCCTCTGGACGATACTGGTTCGATGGGGCCGATTATGTCAGTTCCCCACATTTTGAACGGCCAGCTAGCCACTGTTGGATGTAGTGGATTTGGATGCTGGTGGATAAAGTCCCCGTGGATCTGGCACGAGCGGCATTGCTTTGCATACTTGAGGCAGTCCTGGATCATCGTGGGCCAATAATAACCCATCCGTTTGATCTTCAATTTCATCTTCGGCCCGGCTTGGTGAGAACCGCAGAGTCCGTCGTGGGTTTCTTGGACGACTTTTTTTGCTTCTTCAGGTCCCAGGCATCTTAACCGTAGAGGAACTCTTGGAGCGTGATTGGAGTCCGTGCCTTCTGGTTATATTCCTCCAGCGCGTCAATCTGCTTTTGCAGGTCCGTGCGCTTGTTGTCAGGCTTCACGGGCTTCTTGTATTTCTTCTTGTTTTTCGAAGATTTTGACGGCTGGGTATGAACACTTTGGCTATCACCACCAATCTTTGGAGTTGGGCGCGGCTTCAGCATCCCTTCGATGATCTTAGGTTCCAACGGATTCTTCCATCTGATCGCCGGGCATGTCTGGAGATCATTCAGCATTCTTTTGGTTCTGGCTGAAAGAACAACCTCCCATGGAGCTTCTTCAATAAAAGAGCACGTTGCCCCCGGTGTGTCCATCTTCTTAGGAGTATGCGGTTGTGGTGGCCTCACTTTCCACTTCTCAGACAACGCAAACTTGCCTTGTTGGTACTGATCCTCGATCCATCCCTTAAAGACGAAGCAATCTTCGATTGGATGGCTTACCGTTTGGTGGTAAGGGCAATTATTGGGATTATTCGCTTCGCCGGGTTACAATGGCCGCCTTGGATTCGGCAGATTGATAAGCCTGTTGCGCATCGCTAGTTCGAAGAGTCTCTTCGTTTTGTCCCGTGGGAATGAGTAAGGACGCTTCATTTTCTCATTATAATTACGCCGTCTCTCTTCCAGTTGATCCGTTAATTTTGAGGCACTGGGCTACTGTTGGGTATTCGCAACGAAGGTCGCCTTCCCTTTACCTTTTTCGTTTCGCGACTCCGGCTTCGGAGGAGACGGTTATGCCCCATCTGGTCCATTTGGGCTAGCTTGTCGATTAGAGCCTGAAACGTGGTCGGTTTGAAGAACATCATGAATTGTGAAATAGTTGCATGAGGGTCTAGGGTGTCCACGAACATGCCTACCGCTGGTGCTTCTTCGATGCGCTATTCACACTTCGACCACAGATTCCTCCATCGGATCGCGTATTGAACTCACGTATCGTCCGGCTTCACCCTGGCATTGATCAATGCCGTTATTGGGGTGCGTTCACTGGCACTTGCGAATCGCTGGGTGAACAACAACTCCATTTCTGCGAAAGTTTTGACGGAGTCGTTTGGGAGTTCGAAGTACCACTCAAACGCCGTTTCCGATAAGCTACCGACGAATTGGCGGAGCAAAAGCTTGTCATCGCCACCAGTATTGCCACAGAGAGCCCTGAACTGAGCGACATGTTGATGGGGATTGCCTGTCCCTTTGTACACGTGGAATTTGGGGATCGTGTAGCCCGGCGGGTACTTTATCTGATCATACCAGCCTGGATACGGTCGCCCAGTTTTGACGACTTGGCCGACCGCTTCATTTTCCTGGTGAACTCGTATTTGCTGAGCGATATAATCATTCAGGGCGGACTTAGAAATAGTTTCCTCCTTGGCTGCTGAAAGAGCCGGAGGTGGATTTGATGTTTCTCCTCTGTCGTCTTCGAGGATAATCGGAGGATCTTCAGCTGGAGGGTCCTGCTGGATCATCATACCCACCATGTCTTGGAACAGAAGAGCCATTTGTTTTATATTGGCCGCTTGTTCCGCAGCCTCCTTGTCCTTCTTTTCGAGCATTCTCCGAAGGAATTCAACATCAGTCTCGTTTTCGTGACGTTGTTCCGATGACGCCTCCGGGCTTTCTTTTGGCCCGGTAAGTGCGGCCATTGCAGTCAGCATCTCCTGAAGCTTCTGCTGTTGTTGTTCCTGAGCCCTTGTTATTGATCGGGTGAGCGGTCGGTGGCCCGTCGAAGTGCGGCTTTCCTCTTTTCCGGAAGCCATGTAAACAGTATGTACCACCATTCCCCCGACTTAGGGCATTTGGGCTCGGTGTTTTTGTGGTCTGCCACGTTTACAGGGGCTTTCTCTGGCCTCCTTTTCTTTTGAGTAGTCGACGTGGAGGGGGCCATTGTAGCGGGCACCCAAGGGGTTGTCATCTTTTGCGGCTTACTGGGACGGTTCCCTTCCGGCTGAACCTTCAGCTTCTTCTGTCGGCGGAGGTAGTCTTGATCGATCACTGACTCTTGGATACGTCGCCAAACTTTGTAAACTTTGGAGGACAGCCGCTGAGGGGGATGTTCCGGTTTTGCTTCTGCGACAGTCTCCACAGGTGGAGGAGATCTTTTCAGTATGGCGGTAAGCGAGTTCCTATGCACCTTATTCAGCAGTTCAAAGCTGTTCCCGGTCGGAACAGCAGCATTGACTTCCACCGTTGAAGTTGGTGGAGTTAGCCTAGAGGGGGAGCTGCCCCCAGCCTTCCTCACTCAGCGCCAGTGGCGACGTCGAGCATGTCGAGCTGTTGGGGTTGGTTCAGTGATGGGGACGGCTTTGTCTTGCCCCCTTATCCAGGTGAGGGGCTATTGCTGGCGTCAGCCTCTTGAAGACTGATGTCCGTTGGGAAGCGGTATCCAACCGGTCAAAAACGGACTTCTGAGCAGGGACGGGAACCGTAGTGGGAGCCGGAACAACCAGTCTTATAAAAACTGACCCTTTGGTAGGAGAAGTCGCCTTGACGACTTCAGGAGCAGGGATGACTATCCTCTTCGGAACAACCTTTTCTGGGACTGCAGGCTTCAACATGGGCCCACAGGAACTTCGGCCCAATCTGGAGAAGTCCGAGGTGCTGGAGTTGGGCGACCCGTTGAAAGGGGCCGCAGTAGTTGTAAGCCGATCAAAGACCGACTTCTTGGGAGCTTCCGGTGTTGGCACAGGAACGGTGAAGCTCGTTGGCGGGAGCATGGTCCCGAAAAACAACTCGGTGGTGGCCTGAGTCACCTGGTCCACCGGCATCGTGAACAGCGAAGCCGCTTGAGGCCCATAGGCTATGCCTCCGGATGAGGCGGAGCGTACGTTGCAGTTGCAGCTGGAACATTTTGTACAAGTGAACGCCATTGATCCTTCACTTTCTGCACCAAGCAAAATGCCAAATCTTAGTACCTCGAACCCAAGGGCAACCATCAGCAAACCGCGATTGGTTCGCGAACACGACACACGAAGTGTGGAGTGGGAAGAGGAAAAGGTCCCACCGGATGTGCCAGAATCTGTTTCCCTCCGAAAGACGCGGCGGAGATGCGGCGGACGTCTTGCCTGTATTTCGGGGTAGATGCTAATTCACTATTAAAATAGAGGGTTGCCCCTACGGATAACGACATCCGTAGGGGCAATTTTAGTTGGGACCTACGGATTAATCCGTAGGGCCAAAAGGTTGCCCCTACGGTCATTACATATTAATTTTAAAATATTAAATCTTAAATTGTTGTTTACCCCTACGGAACCGCAAACCAAGAACCTACGGACTTATCCTTAGAGGCATCTAAATAGGGATTTAAGTTAAAAGGCATAGATCGGTCCCTACGCTCATTATCCCTAATATTTATTTTCTCGCGCGAACCCAAATTCCCAAACCCTCGTTCCCGCCGATCGATCGTCGTTCTCGTCGTCGCCAGCGCCGGCCAATTCGTCGTAGCCACCGCCTGCTTTCGTAGTCGCCAGCGCCGGCTTATCTCCGTTTTCGTCGTCGCCTCCGATCGATCGTCGCCTCTGCACAGGTAAGGAAATCTTCAATTACTCAAATTTTTGATTGTTTTAGGTCTATGGTTCATGGTTTGGGTACCGATGAGGTATCGTTGGGGTTAGCGTTGGGGCTGGGGCTGGGGCTGGGGCTGCGGTTAGGGTTGGGGCTCGGGCTCGGGCTGCGGTTAGCATTAGGGTTGGGGCTGGGGCTCGGGCTGGGGCTGGGGCTGCGGTTGGGGTTGGGGTTCGGCAGGGGGTTGCGGTTGGGGTTGGGGTTAGGGTTAGGGTTAGGGTTGGGGTTGGGGTTTTGGATTTCAGGGTCTAAGTTAATTTCCATTCTAATTAGCATTAAGCTCGTTAATTGAAATGTTGATGATGATCATAAGAGGAAAATGTGTCTAGTTTGAGATCTGTGCTCAGGTGTTGGAAACTGGACTAATAATGTGGGTAAAGCCCAGTTTAATTAATAATTTTATTTGTCATTCTCAAATTTTCTTGGAAACGGAGACTGTTTTGTGGAACTTTTAGCCGTTGGGCATGTTGGGGTTTTGTTTTTGGAGTCATGGGACCTGGCATTTGGTAGGTATCCAAAGACCCCGTGTCTGATTTTGGATATTTTTGATTGATTTAAACTGTGGGTCTGAGTGGTCCCTTAATTTGATCTGGTTGGGGTTTGAGTATGCAAAGGATTTGTAGCCTGGTGGAAATTTTGAGGGTGTTTTCGGTTGAATATGTTTGCTAATTGCATAAGATGCTCATAAGATTCTGGATTTTGAGGATGGGCCGTTGTAATTGGAAATGCTTAGAATTGTAGGACCTTCTTTGTTTTAGCTATATATAATTGCAAAAAAAAAGACACATTTCTGATTTGAAGAAAAGGATGGGCAAGATAGGGATTTAGTTATGGATTTTACTTGGGCGCCTCCTCTTTTAATACATGTCTATCTTTACAAGAATATCGTGTCACATATTCGGTTTTAGTATCTGTACGCAACTGCTTTGATTATCATCGTGTTATTAACATCTTGAACTTCTATCATTTTTCTAATATGTTTCATAGTTAATATAATAATCCTTTGTCTATATTTGTTGACAGTGGCCTTTCTTTTGGATGAACATGTTTTTTGATGCATGTTTCAGTCATGTGAATTCATATGTTGCGTATAACGCTTTATGATATCAGTATCCTACATTTGTAGTTTTAATTGTTGATTATTAGAGATGAATGCCATTGCAATAATAGTTTTTGGTAGATGAATGCCATTGCAATGTAGAATGATCAGTTCTATCAATCTTGATCTCAATGGTTTAAAATCATGTTACACATACAACACGAATGCACAACAAACGCATCATTAGAGAGTGATTCGAGATGTTCAAGTTAAAACCAATATATGACACTCGATGATAATATGAAACATTCATATTCTCATCGATACTCATATATGAAACTAAAAGCGCCACTAAGTCCCCGTCTATCGGTTAACATACGCGCGATGTTCGTCGTGACATAGAACTATACGAAGGTTGTTAAATATCGGACGGTATAGCTCGATACTAACAACCGTCGTATAGTCTATGCGACGAGAAGATTTAATCGTATGGTAACCGATAGATTTGACCCGTGTGGACAAGTTAGGAATGTATAAAGCAACCACCTTCATTCACTTGCGTTTTCATCCGTTTCGAGATATTTCATCGGTACCTTTTCGCTGATTCTCTGTATACAAAGATAGATTAGATGTTCATTTCAACGTTGTTTCACAGCTTTGAAATGATTATCTATTCTATTACAGTGTACTCGGAGAACAGCGGGGAGGTGCTGCCGAAATTTACTCGAAACGGTTGAAAGCACAAGTGATGGGTGTTCGCTCTATACATTCTTAATGGGATAGAAGCCTACCCCCGACAGCCGGAACACACACATACAACAAGAATACACAACAAACGCATAATTAGAGAGCGATTCGAGATGTTCGGGTTAAAACCACTATATGATAATATGAAACCTTCATATTCCCATCGATACTCATATATGAAACTAAAAGCGCCACTTAGTCCCCGTCTATCGGTTAACATACGTGCGATACTCGTCGTGACATAGAACTATACAAAGGTTGTTAAATATCGGACAGTATAGCTCGATACTAACAACCGTCGTATAGTCTACGCGACGAGAAAATTCAATCGTATGGTAACCCATAGATTTGTCCCGTATGGACAAGTTAAGAATGTATAAAGCAAACACCTTCATTCACTTGTGTTTTCATCTGTTTCGCGATATTTCGTCGGTACCTTTCCGCTGGTTCTCCGTGTACAAAGATAGATTAGATATTCATTTCAACGTTGTTTCACAGCTTTGAAATGATTATCTATTCTATTATAGTGTACTTGGAGAACAGCGGGGAGGTGCTGCCGAAATTTACTCGAAACGGTTGAAAGCACAAGTGATGGGTGTTCGCTCTATACATTCTTAATGGGATAGAAGCCTTACCCCCGACAGCCGGAACACACACATAAAACAAGAATACACAACAAACGCATAATTAGAAAGTGATTCGAGATGTTCAAGTTAAAACCAATATATGATACTCGATGATAATATGAAACCTTCATATTCTCATCGATACTCATATATGAAACTAAAAGCGCCACTTAATCCCCGTCTATCGGTTAACATACGTTCGATAATTTATTCTTTTCAACGACAAACGCACACACAAAATATATACCCGGATTTTCTCCTTTGTCAGTAACTATCCCGTTCTTATATTTCTCAATATAGTCACCATAAGCTACAATTTATATGTTAGTCTAACATGGCCCATGAGTACGTTAGAGTTAAGTACTGGATGTATGTGGATTGGAAATAACGTATGCAACCTAAATTTGTCGCAGGAGTTGCTGCTTTCATTGAATTTTCACGCGCACATAATAAGATCATAATAGAGAAGATTCTCTGTCCGTGCGATAGATGTGGCAATAAGTACTGGCAGAAGGTAGAATTGGCAGAGCTTCATATTGTAAAATATGGGTTTACTAGACTTTATACAACTTGGAAATACACGGGGAAGGAGAAGAATGCAGTAATGCGGCAGAAGAAGAAGGAGAACACGATAATGCGGCAGGAGAAGAAGGAGAATTCGGTAATGCGGCAGAAAGAGAAGACGGTAATTTATTTCCATCAGAAGAAATGGAGGATATGGTAGAGGCTGCCCTAGCTGAATCTATTCGTACCAAAGATGACATTCCTTCCGGTCAAGGACCGCGTGCGGATAAATATGAAAATTTCATGAATGATGCTAGAAAACCAATTTATGAGAATGCGAAGTATTCCACCCTCTCATGGTTCGTCCAACTTTTCTAAATTAAGCGCCTAAATGGATGGAGCAACAAGTCATTCACAACGCTTCTTTCGTTCTTGAAAGATTCTATGCCTCCGGGAAATAACGTGCCCGACAGCTGGTACGGAGCCCAGAAGATGATGTCTGATTTGGGACTAAAGTGCGAGAAGATTCAAGCATGTCCTAAAAATTGCGTGTTGTACCGGAAAGAGAATTTAGATTTGAAAGAGTGTCCAACATGCGGAGAGGCCAGGTATAAGCCAAAAGATTCTGATAAGAAGCCTGATATACCTGTCAAGATAGCACGATACTTTCTCATAACACAGAGGCTACAGAGGCTATTCAGGTGCAAGAAAACAGCCGAGGCAATGATTTGGCATCACCGTACTCCTCCAAGTGAAGATGGAAAAATGAGCCATCCAAGAGATTCACCGGCATGGAAGGATTTCGATAGGAGGCACGCAATATTCAGTAGCGATCCCCGCAATGTCCGGCTCGGACTGGCTACTGATGGCTTCTGCCCATTCAACTATATGGCTGGAAGTCACAGCACATGGCCCGTTGTAATGATAATTTATAATATGTCTCCTTGGTTGGCTATGGACCAATCATACTTTATGATGACTCTTCTTATCGACGGACCAAACTCACCGGGGAACAATATCGACGTCTATCTCCGACCTCTGATCGAGGAGTTGAAATCTTTGTTCATTGATGGTGTAGAGACATAAGATGCAAACACAAATACAACTTTCATACTGCGTGCGGCTTTAATGTGGACAATTAATGACTTTACTGCGTATGGAATGCTATCAGGTTGGTCCGTACATGGTCACAAAGCATGTCCTCATTGCCATGAACACACAACATCGAAATTCTTGAATTTTAGCAGGAAGGTTTGTTATTGCGGCCATCGACGTTTCCTGCCTCCAGACCACCCCTATAGGTTAGACACGGTTCACTTTGATGGTCATCAGGAGCTTCTTGGACCTCCATCCCCATTGTCCGGAGAGGACGCGACTGCTAAATGGGATGGTTACAATAATGTGACCTTCGGGATGGATCCGACGAAACAGGTCAAACCACCATTTTGGAGCAAGTTAAGCATTTTCTTCGAGCTTCCGTATTGGTCAACAAATTTAGTGCGTCATTGTCTGGACATCATGCATATAGAGAAGGGAGTATCAGAGCACATACTTAACTTGCTTCTTTGTAAAGACGGGAAATCGAAAGACAACCTGAATGCTCGGATGGATCTACAGGAGTGGGGAATAAGAAGTGAATTGCACCCTAGACCGGTAGCGGGTAAACCGGACAAGTTTGTACTTCCCAATGACGCTTATCATATGTCACAACCGGAGAAGAAAAGATTCCTGCAGGTGTTGCATGATTTGAAAGTTCCCATAGGTTTCTCAGGATCATTCAGCAAGAAAATAAAAATTGTGAAAGGCAAGATCGATGGGCTGAAAAGTCATGATCACCATGTTATCGTGGAGCACCTTCTTCCATTAGCCCTCAGGACTTCTCTCCCCGAATCGGTTGGTCTAGTAATCAACGACCTATGTTGTTTTTTTAGAGAGTTGTGTGCTAAAACACTGGAGGTTGTGATGCTGGATAAACTAGAAAATTCTATTGCGTTGATACTTTGCAAGTTTGAGCGTATTTTCCCACCGTCATTCTTCGATATCATAATACACTTGACGGTTCATCTTGCAACTGAGGCTAAGTTAGCCGGATCGGTACAATATCGATGGATGTATCCCATCGAGAGGTACATGTAATTTTTCGTTTCGCGCAATTTATAAATTTATTGTTGTTCTGTATGCCTGTATTTATTTATTCAACATATTTTCATTAGGTACCTCTACACTCTTAAAAAGTATATACGCAATAAAAATCGACCAGAGAGTTCTATCATGCAAGGTTATCTTCTTGATGAAGCAACCGCATTTTGTTCCCGCTATCTGGACGAGAATATTGAGACAAAACTTAACCGGCCTCGAAGAATTCAAGAAGGGCCATATGGTAAAGCCGAGTATAAGAGAGTAGACACTATGTTTATCAACAAGATATAGCGGTTTATCTTGCTTAATTGCGCATGTCTTGAACAAATTAGAGAGTAAGTTTTTTTTGGATTAATTGTTATATTTGTGTTTGTGTGTGTATGAAATGATATAATATTAATGTCACCATTATTTGTCGAAAACAGAATTCATTTTAACGAGGTACGTGAGGGGCATCCTGATTGGAACGAAGAACGATTGGAAAAATATCATCAGGATAATTTTTGTGATTGGGTCACAGATCATGTAAGTTATTCGAATAACATTTTATTGCTATCAGTTTTAATCTAAACTTGTACCGTTATGTATTTTTCGTAAAATTTGTTTTGTTAGATCCACGATCCGAACTTGTCTGCATCATTTGAGAGTGATTCAAGATGTTTAGCTCAATTTCCTAGTATGGAGGTTGCATATTACAAAGGATTTGGTGTCCTTGGATACAAATTCGAAGTTAAGGACATAGAAACATCTAGAACCACTCAGAATAGTGGGATTGCGACAGTAGGATCGGACGGTGTGATTTATTATGGGTACTTAAATTGTATACTCGGCATCCACTATCCCGGATGATCAGAACATTTTTATATATTCCAGTGTACTTGGTACGATACGCGAACCGATACGGATAAGTGGAGAAGCAATCTTGTGACTTGGAAAGATGAATATGGATTGACCAGTGTGAACACACTTCGATTTTACGGTCAGGAAGATCCGTTTATCTTTCCGAACCAAGCGTTCTAAGTATATTACTCACAGTGTTTGAAGCATCCGGGATGGAGTGTTGTATGCCGATGGAAACCCAGAGATGTCTACGATGTCCCAGAATTCGAGAACAGCGATGAGGATGAAGAATATAGAAGGCTCAGAGTGCTCCGACCGTCTGTTTCGAAAGACGGGTTGTCTTCGACCGATCATGAAGTTACGTGGGTTAGAAATGACATCGACGATGAAATCCAAGTAGATATGTATAATGCGCCTACGAAACGAAAAAGGTTATCAGTAATGTTATATTATTACTTCACATTTTACGATCTATACATATATAGTCAATACTTTTAATGATTGTCTAATGCGTCCACGAACCGTTTATCTAGATTTGATGACGATGTCGAGAGCAGCGAGGGGAGGCAGGAGCTCCAGCCGCGGCAGAGGCAGAGGCAGAGGCAGAGCGGTTCTGCCGCCCGGAGAGCTCCGTAGGGAGTGTTTCCCCCAATCAGAGCAAAGCTCTGCTGGAAATTCAAAATTCAAATTTTGAAGCAACGCTTCAAATCCCGGGCGCAACGCGCCACGTGTCAGGCACTGATACGTCAGCGCAGCGCCCAAGAAGGCGAGCCCAATCAGAGCAAAGCTCTATTTTAAGCAAAATTAAAGGAAGCAACGCTTCAGCTGCGCAGGCACTGCGCTGCGCGACACGTGTCAGCGCAGATGCGCTAGCGCAGTTGCGCTGCGCGACACGTGTCAGCACAGATGCGCTAGCGCAGTTGCGCTGCGCTGTGCGCTGCGCGACACGTGTCACGCGCTGAAGCATTTGCGCCAAAACAGAATAAAGATTTTAAAGAAATCTTTCTGTTCTTGTTAAAACAAGAAGATTTTCTTCTGTAAAACAGAAGCCCTTGGATCAAAGATCCAACGGTGGGGAAAACTCCCCAAATCACTCAGAGAAAGATCTCTTCAATAAAATTAACTAATTTATGGGCACTATAAAAGAGACCCCAGACCTCAATTTAAAGGCATCAACATTTTTTTTTCTTTTTCTTGAAAAAAGTCAAGAGCTTCAAGCAGAGAGAGAAATCTGAGAAAATTTCAAAGAAAAAGGTAAAAAACCTTCACGAGAGAAAAGAAATCTCTTTTAATAAATCATCGATCCAAAAACCAGATCAATGTTCTTCACATAATAAACAGTGCTTTGCACTTCTTATGAACCACTGGTTCTTTAAAAAACAAGAAAACAACAACAAAAAAAATAAATAAAATAGTGCTTTGCACTTCCGTTCTTGAATCTAAAAGATTCTTAGTGCTTTGCACTTCCAAACTGCGCTCTTGAGAGAGCGCCACGTGTCAGCTACAGAACAATTTGCGCTACGCGCTCTTAAAATAGAGTTTTGCTCTCTGGAATTGGCGCAACTCACCAGAGCGCGCCATGTGTCAGTAGCGCAACAGCGCAACGCACTAGCGTAGCGCACTGCGCTGTTGCACTTGCACTTACCAGAGCGTGACACGTGTCACCACCATATGAGTTTGCGCTCATTACTTGGCGCAAAACGCCTGGCAAGCCACGTGGGGCACTGTCAGAGTATTTAATGCTCTGCATTATTAAAGAACAGGGACAGAGCCCAATTAAAAGGCCTAACAGGCCTAATAAAAAAATGCTATGCATTTTTAAAAAAGGGGGCAGAGCCCAAACAAAACAGATGCTCTGCATCGTTTATAAAAGGGCAGAGCCCAACCAAAACAAGAATAATGCAGTGCATTACTAAAAAGGGGCAAAGCCCTAGCACAGGCCAAAGACAAAAGATGTTGAAACTGGACTTAGCCCAATTTTGGCCGTAAGTCCTCAAATTAAATTGACTGAGCAAAATTGCTCTCTTAAATCAATTTACCTTTGGTTCGAGGGTACATCTCCGAACTCCTCTGACACCCATCATTGTAATCCTTCAACGACGTCAGAGAGGTGACGGGTCCCAACAACCACACATCAATATGGACTGCGGGGTCCTTAAACTCGTGGACCGAAACGTCCTTAAACTAATGTTGGACCGAAACGTCCTTAAACTAATGATGGACCGAGATGTCCTTAAACTAATATCGGACCGAGACGTCCTTAAACTAATATAGACCGAAACGTCCTTAAACTAATGATGGACCACTACGTCCCTAAACTGGCAATGGATCCCCATGTCCCTAAACTGGAACACGGACCACTACATCCCTAAACTGGAACAATAGAGCCTTCAAAATGCTCTTTTGTCGGATCTAAACGATCCCGTTTAAGTTGATCTTAGCCCCAAACACGGCTAACGTATCCTTAAACATTCAAATAGACTATAAAACTCCAAATCAACCTTGGTTCAAGGGTACATCTCTGAACTCCTCTGACATCTGCCGTTGTAATCCTTCAACGACGTTAGAGAGGTGACGAGTCCCGATGGCCAAATATTAAATGGATTATCACGTTAAGTTGATCTTAGTCTCAAACAGGACTATCGTATCCTTAATGAACGTTTAAGTTGATCTTAGCCGCAACGCGACTAATGCATCCTTAAACTAAAAACACCAAACCCAAATCTAAGTAAATACGGATTTGGACTAATCCACGTCCTATAGGCGACGGCATTACTCAGTCTCCATATACAATCCACGGGCAACCACAAACAAAACAAACACACACGACACGAAGTGAAATTCTGGAGAAGGAGAAAGTTGTTACCGCGATGCGGTAGCGTAATTAACTGCAGGGGCTTGCGCCTGCAGGGAAGAGCGTCCCCACAATCAAAAACCCCTCAAGCGAGGAGGAATCTGACGAAGTCTGCTACATCGGCCGCATCCGTCTAAACCTCCGATACACGGTGCCATAAATCAACTTGGCATCTTCGGAGAGGTGGACGGATAAAACCAAATAGCATCTGCCCCGAATCTCAGCGTCAGGACATCGCGGTCCTGTGCGCCGCCTTTCGGAGGGGAACAGATTCTGGCACGCCCGGTGGGACCTTTTCCTCTTTCCACTCCACACTTCGTGTGTCGTCTTCGCGAACCAGTCGCGGTTTGTTAATGGTTGCCTTCGAATTTCAAGTTACTAAGATTTGGTCTTTTGCCTGGCGCAGAACTCAAGATTCAATGGCCTCTAATTGCACCAACTGCTCGAAGTGCCACTGCAACATACGCTCCACCTCACTGGGAGGTGTAGCATATGGGCCCCATGCGGCTTCCTTCCTCACTCTGCCAGTAGACCAGGTGACCCAGGCCACCACTGGCCTGTTCTTCGGGACCATGATCCCACCTACAAGCTTCTCTGAGCCAATAGCTGCACCGGAAGTGAACAAGAAGTCGGTCTTCGACCAGCTTACGGCTACGACGACCCCTGTCAACAGGTCGCCCACTACCAAACCGACAGCCTCGGTTTTCGCCAGGCTGGATCAGAACTTTAAATTGGCTGTCCCAAGGAAGGCAATGACTACTGCTCCAGAAGTCGTCAAAGCGGCTTCCCCTGTCAAAGAGTCAGTCTTTTCAAGATTGACGATTCCTGCTCCTGCCTCTGCTCAAGGATCCGTCTTCGATAGATTGAATATCACCCCTCAAAAGACAACCTCAGTCTTTAAGAGGTTAACACTAGCGACGCCTCATTCAGGCAGGGGGCAAAAAGAAGCTGTCTCTATCTCCGAGCCAGTCCCAACGGCTCGTCATGCTCGACGTCGCCATTGGCGACGAGTGAGGAAGGCGGGGGTCAATTCCCCCTTAGGGCTAACTCCACCGGCTCCAGTGGTGGAAGTCAACGCTGCTGTTCCAACTGGGAACAGCTTTGAACTGCTGAGGAGGGTACGGAAGAATGCTCCAACCGCTACACTAAAAAGATCTCCTCCGCCTGCGGAGAGAGTCCCAGAAACAAAGCAAGAACAGCCCCCTCAACGGCTGTCCTCAAGAATATACAAGGTTTGGCGAAGGGTTCAAGACTCAGTGATCGACCCAGATCACTCTCGTCGACAAAAGAAGGCGAAAGTGCAAAAAGAAAAAGACCATCCTATTAAACAGCAGGGGACAGCAGCTGCAAGACTGCCCCCTTCAACGGTTCCTTCAACCTCAACGGCCCACAAAAGAAGGAGGCCAGAGAAAACTCTCGCGTCAGCGGCAAAAGTTAAAAATGGTGAACCTAAACGCTCCAAGTCAGGGGGCATAACAGTTCATACGATTTACATGGCATCGGGAAAAGAAGATAACCGCATATCAACAGGTCATAGACCGCACACGAGGTCAGTGACCAAGGCTCAGGAGCAGCAGCAGAAGCTCCAAGAAATGATGAACGCTATGGCCGCACTTACAGGGCCAAAAGAAACCCGTGAAATGTCCTCGGACTACCATCAAGAATAAGAAACGGACGCTGAATTCCTTCGTCGCGTACTGGAGAAGAAGGATAAAGAAGCTGCGGAGCAGACAGCCAACATAAAGAAAATGGCCCTCCTATTCCAGGATATGGTGGGTATGATGATTCAACAAGATCCACCTGCTGAAGATCCCCCGATCATCCTTGAAGACGATAGGGGAAAGACGTCGAATCCTCCACCAGCTTTGTCAGCAGCTAAAGAAGATACAATCTCCAAAGCTGATTTGGATGAGTACATCGCTCAGCAAATACGGGTCCATCATGCGACCGAAGCGGCCGGTCAGGTCGTAAAAACGGGGCGGCCATATCTAAGTTGGTACGATCATCAAGTACCCACCCGGTTACACAATTCCCAAGTTCCATGTCTACAAGGGGACGGGCAATCCGCACCAGCATGTTGCCCAGTTCAGGGCACTCTGCGGCAACACCGGCGGTGATGACAAACTGTTGCTTCGCCAGTTTGTTGGAAGCTTATCAGATACGGCGTTTGAATGGTACTCTGAGCTCCCAAACGACTCTATTAAAACCTTCACGGAGATGGAGCTGTTGTTTACTCAGCGTTTTGCAAGCGCCAGTAAACGTACCCCGATGACAGCACTGATTAACGCCAGGGTAAAACCCGGCGAGACGTGGGTTCAATACGCTATACGATGGCGGAACTTATGTCGAAGTGTGAGCAGCGCATTGAAGAAGCTCCCGCAGTGGGTATGTTTGTGGGAACCCTTGATCCACAAGCAACCATCTCACAATTTATGATGTTTTTCAAGCCAACTACCTTCCAGGCCTTGATTGACAAACTAGCGCAAATGGATCAAATGGGCCATAAACCCCCTCTTCCAAGGCCGGACTCCCGAAATGACAAAGGGAAGGGAAAAGCGATCGTCGTCGCTAATGCTCAACAACAACCGAGCGACTCGAAGCCGGTTGCTCGTCAAAATAATATGCGCCCTTATGTGCCCCTTGAGGATAGGATGGGACGTCCTTATTCCTTTCCTCGCGATAAAACGAGGAGGTTATTCGAGCTGGCGTTGCGCAACAGATTCATAAATCTGCCGGATCCAAAACGTCCATTGCAACCAAGTGACGTCAACGGGCCCAACTACTGTCCCTATCATCGAGTACTAGGCCATTCGATCGAAGATTGCTACGTTTTCAAGAATTGGCTTGAAAACCAGTACCGACATGGCAAGTTCGCGTTATCTGACAAATGGAAGGTGAATCCCCTGTGGCCCCACACTTCTAAGGGGACGAATACGCCGGGGGCAACATGCTCCGTCATTGAAGAAGTTCCTTGGGAGGTTGTATTATCAACTAAGACAAAGAGGATGCTAAACGATCTTCAGACATGTCCAGCGATCAAGTGGAAGAACCCGTTGGAACCACAGGTCATTGAAGGGATGTTGAAGCCACGTCCAACTCCAAAGACCGATGGTGGCGGTTCAAGCACTTGCAGCCAGCCGTCAAAATCTTCGAAAAAGAAGAAGAAGAAATCTAAGAAGCCTGTGAAGCCTGGCGGCAAACGCACGGACTTACAAAAGCAAATTGACGCGTTGGAAGAATACAACCAAAAGGCGCGGACTCCCATTACGCTCCAAGAGTTCCTCAATCACGTTTTTCAAGAAAAAGATGAGGGAGAAAGTTCATCAGATGAATCCGAGGAATATGTGGCGAGCTGTCATATGATTTCCCATTCGATCACGAACGATGAGGAGACTCCTTGCACCGAAAAGCTGGGGGCAGATCCTGAACCAAAAGTCCTGGGGCCACCAGATGAAGTAATCGACGCATTCCTTAATGAAGCTCGATTAAAAAGCAAAGCTGATCGAGAACGTGAGACGGCTATATTTGAAAGGGCCAAACGCCAGCGACTTGATGAAGGAGCTGAGACGATCCCGGTGGAGCTAAACACCTCCGCTACCGAAAAAAGCCAATTCAAGATGAGAAAGAAGTTTGCTAAGGCCATATCAATGGGCATGAAGCTACTATCCTCCGAAGAAGAAATTACCGATGAAACGAAAATGCACCCGTCTTATTGCTTATATCATCAAAAGATTTCGCACCCCTCTCAAGAGTGCAAAGCTTTTGATAGATGGTGGCAAGGATACGTTGCTCATCGACAACACTTTAAACGGGAAAAGCGTAAAACTCGTCGGGAGCAAAGAAATACGACCGAAGGGCTTAAAACAACTGCTGGCGATTGTTGCATGATTAACACCGGTAGATCACAAGTGCCTACATTCGGGAGTGATTCTGATGAAGAGCTAGAACTTGCCCCTCTCTTTAAAGAGTCCACTTCGAGAAAAGAAGAAGAACCGAAGGTTTGCGAAAATATCCGGCTACGTAATCGCACGCTGCCCGAAAAGAACCTCGGACCCTCGAACAAGAAAGATAAAGGGAAAGAAAAGGTCTCTGAAGATATCGTCTTAGATGACCAAGTGGTGGAAGAGCTAGCTGCCAAAGACCCACTAAAGAAGAATAAGGTGGATTACAATGTCTTAGCACATCTGAGGAAGCTGCCCTCACAGCTCAGCATTCTTGACGCCCTTTTGCTATCAAAAGAGGCGAAAGATTCGTTGATTAAGGTGCTCCAAGACCCGGAACAATTCCAAGCATGCTTGGCCGAGGAAAAGATGAAGGATGAATTGGAGAAAGTGCACACGGCCGATGTTACTTTTGGCGATGAAGACCTTCTACTTAGGACGTGCGAACACAATCGACCTCTCTATGTCTCGGGATACTGCCATGATATAAAGATAGGCAAAATCCTGATCGATAACGGGTCGTCTGTTAACCTACTCAACGTGCGGGTGTTGAAGGAAATCTGCATGAGCGTCCAGC
Source organism: Agapanthus africanus (assembly GCA_030015575.1). NCBI lineage: Eukaryota > Viridiplantae > Streptophyta > Magnoliopsida > Asparagales > Amaryllidaceae > Agapanthus > Agapanthus africanus. The sequence goes on from CM057337.1 coordinate 11,132,025, forward strand.
ACCTTGCTCGGGACAAGATCACCATCTCCGGGTTTGACTCCCAATCGGCAAAAACTCTTGGATCTGTGATACTGACACTACGCTTCGGGCTACTCGTCACGGACATTAAGTTCCACGTCATAGACGCCAAGACATGCTACGACGCTTTGCTCGGCCGACCATGGTTACATGAGTACAACATCATCCCTTCTACACAACATCAGTGTATGAAGTATTTTAAGGATGGTTTCGAGTATACCGTGACGGGAGAACTGAACCCGTTCTCTGTGAATGAGGTCCGCAAATACGAAGATGCCAAATACTTCTTACCGGATTTCGAAGACACGGAGAAGTGTCACAAGCCGGAGAATAAAACTAACGCTACCATCCCTGTCTTCGGCAGTGATACTGAGGAGGAAGAGGAGAGAGTTTATTCGGGTCCGCCCCAATACACCAAGCCGGGACCATCGACTCCTGCATTGATCTTTGGTAGCGATTCGGAAGATGAAGTCCATGCTGTATTCTCTGCTCGACCTTCAATACAAACGTCCGCTGACGAAGAACAAAGTCTACAAGTCGCCATAGTGCCGCCTGAACATCATAAAGAACTGGATGCATTTAATATCTACAGTGTAGAAGAGCTGCGGACATTCTATATCCCTCCCAAACGAGAAAGCGAAAACGCAATTCTATTTTACCGCTCTGAAGAAAACAAAACGGAGAAAGAAGTCTGGCATGGGGCGGATCCTACGTTGGACAGGCTTCAGCCTATCCGTCTCCCCAGATATTATACGGAAGGTTTGAAAAAGCTGCTAAAACGCCAGGGGATACCCTTTAAACAGACCGTTAGAAATGCCAAATTCTATGACAGGGTCTGGAACATCCTCGGGACTCAACGCAAATTGCCTAACGGGAGAATGGAAACAAAAGGGCTTGGATACATCCGGTCAAAGAAACGAGAGTTACTACCCGGCTGTTACGTCGTGTATGACCTTGATGAAGAAGCGGATGCTCAATGGGAGGACGCTAATCCTAAGCCAGTGAAAATTCCAGATGCACAGGAGCCCAGTCCGTCGTTCGAGGAACAAATGGACAAATTTATAAAGAAAGCTGGTCAAAAAGTCCGAGATGATCACAACCGCGAGATGACCATCTACGAGAAGGCCAAAACGCAACGCCTCCTTCAACAGGCCGTCAAAGATGAAAGTGCCGCCCCTTGCCAACCTGTTATAAAAAAGGCTCGACGCAGAGGCGGAAACAAATCGAAAGGCCAAAAAGACGCTCAGCAGCAACAAAGCGGGGCTAAGAAGCCACGCAAACGGGAGTCGAGCGTTATTAATCTGTCCCTCATGAAGAAATTGGGTCAAGCATACTCGTTTCCTCGGGACAAGACGAAGAAGATACTTGAGCTTGCTCTAAAACATCAGATGCTCACACTGCCGGAATCCAAGCACCCCGAACAAGCAAGCGAAGTCTCTGACCCAAACTATTGCTCTTACCATCGAGTAATAGGGCACCCTCTCGAAGACTGCTTCACCTTCAAGAATTGGGTTGAAGATCAGTATCAGCTCGGCAAATTCGCTCTGTCCAACAACTGGAGGGTAGAGCCGCCACGGAAGCACGAACCCAAAGCCATAAAAACAGAACCAACTCCACATTGGGATTGGAAGCGGATTCGCACTTGTCACATGATAACAATATCAAAAGAAGAGCCCGAGAACATGGACAGCCTTCCCTGGTGCTTCGAAAACAGCAATGAGGAGATGATCTCAGAATTTCTGCCAGCTTCGAAAGAATTGGAGGATGGAATACATACCACCGCAGATAACCTCAAGAAAATCGAGTTGGGGACAGCTGATGACCCACGGCCGACGTTTGTCAGTGAGCTGCTATCTGAAGAAAGGGTGACTGCTTTAAAAGACGTCCTTGTACAGCACAAAGATTGCTTCGCATGGAACTATTCCGAAATGCCGGGACTAGATCCAGAAATTGCTGTGCATAGGTTGGCAATATCTCCGGACGTCAAACCGGTAAAACAGGCACCGAGAAGAATGTGACTCGAGCTTGAGATGAGCATCAACGCTGAGGTCAAAAAGTTAATCGACTCTGGCTTTATTCAGGAGGTTCAATATCCTGAATGGATTGCTAACATCGTCCCGATGATGAAGAAAAATGGGACGGTGCGCATATGTGTGGACTTCCGGGATCTCAACAAAGCCTGCCCGAAGGATGATTTCCCGGTGCCAGTCACCGAACTGATGATAGACAACACGTCCACTCATGAGGTTTTCTCCTTTATGGACGGCTCGTCAGGGTATAATCAGATAAAGATGCATTCCGAAGATCAGAAGCACACCGCCTTCAGAACCCCTTTGGGTATATTCTGCTATAAGGTATTGCCCTTCGGTTTAAAGAACGCCGGCGCCACCTATCAGAGGGGCATGACGAAGATCTTCGATGACCTCATACACGAAATCGTCGAATGTTATATCGACGATCTCGTGGTTAAAAGCAAGTCATACGAGGAGCATCTCGAGCATCTGAAAACCGTATTTCAGCGCTTTCGACAATACAACTTGAAGATGAACCCGCTCAAGTGTGCATTCGGAGTTTCCTTAGGCAAATTTTTAGGATTCATCGTCCGACACCGGGGTATCGAAATAGATCCGTCCAAGATCAAGGCGATCATGGAAATGCCTCCGCCGAGGACTCTCAAACAGTTGCGATCTCTCCAAGGAAAGCTCGCATATATTCGGCGATTTATAGCCAACCTCTCTGGCAAGTGCCGTCCTTACAGCCACCTGATGAAGAAGGGAACCCCGTTCATCTGGGACTAAAAATGCCAAGACGCGCTAGACGAGATCAAGCAATACCTGCAGAACCCTCCAGTATTGGCTGCTCCAGTTAAGGGAAAGCCTCTCATTCTTTACACGACCGCCCTCGAAGGTTCCTTAGGCGCATTATGGGCGCAAGAGAACGACCAAGGGAAGGAAAGAGCACTCTACTACTTAAGTCGAGTTCTGCTGGGGGCAGAAAGTAACTACTCCCCCATTGAGAAACACTGCTTGGCGTTGATCTTTGCGATAACAAAGCTCAGGCACTTTGCGTTGGCGCATGAAGTCCGTCTTATTTCAAAGGTGGACCCCCTTAAATACTTAATGTCAAAGGCTATACTGACGGGACGACTCGCTAAATGGACCTTGCTCTTGATGGAGTTCTCGATAATATATCAGCCTCTCAAGGCAGTGAAAGACCGGGCCATCGCCGACTTCCTCGCTGAGCATCCGATACCCGCCGATTCTCCTCTGAATTGCGATCTTCCAGACGAACATGCGTTTGATGCAATCGACGGTGATAATACCCGATGAGAGCTTTATTTCGACGGAGCATCTTCCATGAAAAAGCGCAAACAAAGTACCCCTATAATCAAATCGGGGGTAGGCCTCATCTTCGTGACTCCAATAGGAGGGATAATGCGTTTCGCTTTCCCCTTAACAGAGCCAAGGACAAACAATGAAGCCGAATACGAAGCTCTGATAGCGGGCCTCGAGATCGCCATTGACATGGGAATTGAAAACCTCCTCATATACGGGGATTCTCAACTGGTCGTTAGTCAAGTAAACGGCGACTACCAAACGTGCAAACCGGAATTGGTGAAATACGGTGAAAAGGTGCAACAATTGTTGGCCCAAATCCCCTATTATAGTTTAGAGAACATACCGCGTGCGGAAAACAGCAAAGCAGACGCGTTGGCCAAAATTGCTAAAGAACTGGCTGACGAGAACCTCGATGACGTTAGAATTGTGGTACAAAGCCGTCGAGTGCTTGCCCCGACAGAAATATCTCCGGAATCATCCGAAGAAAAAGGAGCGAACGAGCAGACAACCCTGCAAGTAAAAGATTAGGAAAATACCGAGGATTGGAGAGAAATCTTCATAGATTACTTCAAATCCCACCGAATGCCTGAAGAAGCGTCCACAAGACATCAGCTCATGAAACGAGCCCTGTCTTTCGCCTTCGTCAACGATACTCTGTACAAGAGGTCATTTGATTCTCTGTGGCTGAGATGTTTAGGACCTGACGAAGCGAAAAGAGTCGTCCAGGAAGTTCACGACGGACTCTGCGGTTCTCACCAAGCGGGCCCAAAGATGAAGTTGAAGATTAAACGGATGGGCTACTATTGGCCCACAATGATCCAGGACTGCCTCGAATATGCGAAGCAATGCCATTCATGCCAAATTCATGGGGACTTCATCCATCAGTATCCGAATCCACTACATCCAACGGTGGCTAGCTGGCCATTCGAAATGTGGGGGACTGATATAGTCGGCGCCATCGAACCAGCATCGTCTAGAGGACATCGTTTCATCCTAGCGACGACTGACTGCTTCTCTAAGTGGGCAGAAGCGGTGCCGCTGTGGGAAGTAAAGACGGAGGATATCCTCCATTTCTTCAAGACGCATGTCATATATCGGTTTGGAACGCCAAGACGAATCATCTCCGATAACGGGCCAGCCTACAGAAGCCACAAAATCAGTCGCTTCGCGCAACAGCATAATATAGACTGGAGATATTCCTCAGTTTATAATCCGCGAGCTAACGGTCTAGCTGAAGCCTTCAACAAGACCTTGACGAAGATCATAAAGAAAACGGTGTCACGAAATAAGAAAGACTGGCACGAAAGACTGCAAGAAGCTCTCTGGGCGTATCGAACCACGTTTAAAACGGCCACGAACGCAACGCCATATGCGTTGGTATTCGGTACAGAAGCAGTACTCCCCCTCGAGATAGAGTTACCCTCTCTACGAGTGGCAGTCCACTACGAGCTAACGGACGAAGAAAATGCTCACCTTCGGCTTGAGGAGCTTGACGCCCTTGATGAAACCCGGCTCATAGCACAGCAAAATCTGGAAGCTTATAAAGCAAAGATGACGCGCTCATATGAAAGATTGACCCGACCGAGGACATTCCGCCAAGGCGAACTTGTGCTAGTGGTCAAAAGGCTTATGATCCCCAATCGCGCCAAGCGGGGAAAATTCAAGCCGAACTATGAAGGCCCGTATATCATAGATAAGGTCTACCAGGGCGGGGCCTATCTACTCACAGATATGCACGGTGAAAGGCCTTTCAGGCCGATAAACGGTCGCTTCCTAAAGAAATACTACGTTTAATGAGCCACAGCCTAGGTCAATGATAGATGACGACGACTACGCCCGCTCGCTATCTTCCTAAGCTCAAGCTTTATAAGCAGTAGCTAGCCTCTCAACGTCGGACCGAAATGTCCTTAAACTAATAGCAGACCGAAACGTCCATAGACTACTACCGCAGCATGTTTAGGCTGACAAGATATAAAAAAAAACATATAAAAATAAAATTAAAGAAAACGGTATGTCCATAAGCAAAAAGGGCACGGATAAAAACCCGAAAGGGCTCCGTGAGTAAAAACAGCAGGGCTACCGGCGAGTGTTCGTGAAAACCCAAAAGGGCGCGACCTCGTAAAAAAAATATAAAAATAAAAAGAATAAAAAAAAACGGTATGTACATAAGCAAAATGGGCACGGATGAAAACCCGAAAGGGCTCCGTGAGTAAAAACAGCAGGGCTACCGGCGAGTGTTTGTGAAAACCCGAAAGGGCGCAACCTCGTTAAAGAACACTTACAAGATCCTCTCGACCATGTAAGGAGAAACCACCCGCGTGAGATCCTTACGACTCACAAGGGAGCAACACACTTAGGGATCCCCATGATTCCTAAGGAGAAAATACACTTACGAGATCCTCACGACTCGTAAGGAAAACTCTCTTATGGGACCCTCACGGCTCATAAAAGTTGAAAGTCTTAAGTTACAGAGACCTAAACCTGTGCTTAAGCAAACCCCCACAAACTTCCAATATTGCCCTACAAGTGGCTCAATACTGACCCTTGTATACAATCCACGGGCGCGAATAAACATTTCCCTAACCAAGTCTCATCCGTGACTGGGGACATGTTCGCATGGTAAACAACCCTTGTAAATCCTCTCGATTTATGAGGAGAAAACCCTCCTGTAGGATCCTTATGACTTACAGAGGAAACGAATACTTAGGAATCCTCACGAGTCCTAAGGAGAAAATACACCTACAAGATCCTCACGACTTGTAGGGAGAAATACCTTTGTGAGACCCTTACGGCTCATGAAGTTAAAAGCCTTAGACGACAGGACCCTAACCCTGGTCGCTAAGCCACCTTTGTTCAACATCGACAGAGGCGGATGATGATTCGCTCCTGGCAATATCCCAGTTGTAGCGGTGGTGATGCCGAAATCGGTGTCTAATTCCAGGTTTACGGCGGAAAGCCAGTAAGCCGCACATGCATACAAAATAGCCGAAATGATTGGGCAACTCGTAATAAAAAGCAGTGAGTAAAAATAAAATAAATAGCCGAAATGATTGGGCAACTCGCAATAAAAAGCAGCGAGTAAAAATAAAATAAATAGCCGAAATGATTGGGCACCGCGAAAAATAGCCGAAATGATTGGGCAATCGCGACCTTCGCGATATAAAAGCTGAAATGATAGAGTATCGCGGAAATAAAACAAAAAAAAGGAAGATGATAAAACTTTGGCCCTACAGTTAAGATCACATCGATCCCTGTATACAATCCAAGGGCGTAAACAAAAAGGGAACCGTACTTTCCCAACAGGCTCCGCCAGAAAACGAAGCCAAATCTCGACGGTTCAGTCCAACTCTGAAGAAACCAGTGTCTTCAGCAGATACCTCGACTCACGGATACAAACACTCCTTGACGAGAGCCTCCTGATCCGTGTCGACTCGCAGAGCCACCAGTGCCTCCGTGGGAAATTCTCGACTCGTTTCAAACCCCAAGGAAACAAATAATCCTTGGCGCTTGGGAAACAAATAATCCCTAGCAAACTCCTCGACTCACGGATACAAACACTCCTTGACGAGAGCCTCCTGATCCGCGTCGACTCGCAGAGCCACCAATGCCTCCGTGGGAAATTCTCGACCCGTTTCAAACCCCAAGGAAACAAATAATCCTTGGCACTTGGGAAACAAATAATCTGTAGCAAATTCCTCGACTCACGGATACAAACACTCCTTGACGAGAGCCTCCTGATCTGCGTTGACTCGCAGAGCCACCAGTGCCTCCGTGGGAAATTCTCGACTCGTTTCAAACCCCAAGGAAACAAATAATCGTTGGCGCTTGGGAAACAAATAATCCCTAGCAAACTCCTCGACTAACGGATACAAACACTCCTTGACGAGAGCCTCCTGATCCGCGTCGACTCGCAGAGCCACCAGTGCCTCCGTGGGAAATTCTCGACTCGTTTCAAACCCCAAGGAAACAAATAATCCTTGGCGCTTGGGAAACAAATAATCCCTAGCAAACTCTTCGACTCACGGATACAAACACTCCTTGACGAGAGCCTCCTGATTCGCGTCGGCTTGCAGAGAAACTAGCGTCTCCGCGGGAAAATTCCCGATTCGTCTCAACTCGCAAGATGAAGCCTCAGGCAGCAAGGACTAAAAAAAAAACTTGCTTTCTGAACAATGGGACCCTGCAAGTCAATCCAAAATGGTCTCTTGCATACTATTCACAGGTCTCACTCTCCAAAGTCGAGTTTCGACAAAGAGGGAAACAACCGCTTACGGGTCCTCTCGACTCATAAGAGGGAAAAATTCTTTTGTAGGATCGTTACGACTTATAAGAGAAAACCACACTTAAGGATCCTCACGATTCCTAAGGAGAAAAACCCACCTACGAGATCCTCTCGATCCGTAGGGAGAAAAGTCTCTATGAGACCCTCACGGCTCATAGAGTTGAAAAGTCTTAGGCGGCAGATTTGAACCTGCGGCCTAAGCCATCGCTATCTCTTGGAGAAATTAAGTTATCGGCCAATTAGGTTCATCGAAAACATCATGATACAAAGGGAGAAAGCAAAGAGATAGTACAAGACATTGCAAAAAGAAAATGTGTATCTTTATTCATTGACTTCAATCAAATACAAGATGAATCGTACAAAAGAATAAAGAATGGATACATATTATTTAAAAGGGAAATTTTACAAATACATTGATACAAAGACAGCTATTGGGAAGGAAGCGTCTTATGTAGCTTTATCAGTTGTTCGTACACTTCCTTCCATGCCTTTTCCTGATTGGCCACCACCGCCAACTCCGTCTCTACTTGGGCCCGTTGCTGTGCGACAGATGCAAGCTGATCCCTGACGGCCTGATGAGTAGCTTCACGGCCTGGAGTGTCATGCTCGGCGACATCAAGTGCCCGCTTCAGTCTCAGCCCATTTGATATGCGCTCCAGAAGGCCTTCGAAGACGGCCTTTACCTCAGCGGCGTTTGCCTCAACTTCAGCACGCAGGCGAGCAGTTTCACTTGAAGATTCTTGGCACTCCTTTAGCCTCAAAGCTGCTTCTTGTTCCAAATGACGGAAATGAGAAGTGCTTTGCTCGAGCCATGCTCCCCGTTGAGTGCTCACGGCCAAAGTCTCAGGGGATAGGCGCATCGACTCCAGCTGATGAAGGCGAGCCTCAATCTCCCGACAATAATTAACCCAAGAGGTGACAATGCCCTCGTCATGGAAGGTGGCAAATATCAACAACATCGGGTTAACCGTCGTAGAGAAGTCCTCAGCTGATGTAGGAGCCTCGACGTCGAGTTCCTCGATGTAGTCGCTCAACATGCGCAGACTATTCGCCGCACCTTCTGAGGACGGACCTTTCTGGGAAGGGCCGCCCGGTATTGTAATGCGAGACTCGAAAGGCACCGAGACTGGAACGATAGCTGAAAAGGACAAAATATGATTAGATGATGATTCAATAGATGCGGAGAAAGTCATTGATAAGATAGTTTACTATACCGGTTGAAGCAGGTGGCAAGGCCGGAAGGGCCGGTGGCGCATCCGATCTTTCTTCTCCCCCTTCGATTTGTAACACTGCGGTCAGGACAAGAGAGAGTTAGAAATAATTCTACCACTGAAAAGACAAAGATATCAATCGGGAACTATACTCACCAGCACCACCAGAGGGAGAAGCGAGTTCAGATGGGAATGAGAAGTGTGGGAGCAACACCTGATAAAGATGGTCAAAAAGTACTCCTGAAAAGACACAACAACACGACTTCAGTACGTAAACTATACATCTGAAAGATAAGATTAATAAGTTGCGAACCCATACCTTCCAATATCTTAGATGGTATAAGAGAGGGTTGAGAGGTGACTACCGCCAAGGCAGTCGTTGAAGGCGCTCCCTCAAGCAGTGGGGCATCGGCGCTGGCTGCACCTGCGTTACAAGAAAGGTGAACTTGTCAGAAAAGATTGTAAAGTAAAGAAAAAACAGCAACTTGGGGTTTACCTGAGGAGCTCCCGGCTGAAACGGAGATGACTCCCTCCTCTATCGACATGAGGCCACCGCCCGTGGCCTCATCACCCGACTCGATGGGAACCGTCGTCGTGCTCGCGCGGCCAGGAGACGACGGAAGATCATAGACGGGGAGGGCAATGATCGGAGCATTACCAGACTCTTGGGAGAGAGCGGCTGACTCCTTCTCGAGAGTCGTGCTTATCTCACCCGCTACTTCTTCGGGCTCCGCGATCTCCATTGGCTCATCCGCCGTCACCACGACGTCGCCGGCCTCGAGCGCCTCATCCGCCACCACCATGGGCTCAGTTATAATGATCATATCATCTGCCACCACTTCAGGTTCGGCATCAATGACCTTCTCGGCTGCAGGCCCCTCGACCTCCACCTCAGGCTCTAAAGCCACAACGACGTTGCCCACCGTCGGCTCAAGTTCGGCGGGTACCGCCTCCTCTGTTTCTTTGGGATCAACGGTTTCCGCCTCCCCCTCGATCGGACTTGGCCCTGCAAGATAAGAAATATAAGGACCAATGGCATTAAAATCCTTATAACAAAAACTCTGAGAGAAATATTACCTGAAGCGGATTTACCGTTTGCGCTCCGAACTGCGCGCGCCACCTCTCTGCGAGCAGTGGATAGGGCGACAGGGGGCTCTTCAGATGGAGTGTCAGCGCGAGGGACGGTGCTGGGGCCCGCTCCCACAGCCAAGGCAGCCCGGCGCGCCTTCGCCTCACGCTTTTGCCGCTTTCTTTCCTTCCGAGCTATCACAATGGACCTCTGTGACGCCTCTTTCACCGCGGCATCGTCATCCGTAAACAAAGACACCTCCAGAGCCTTTAAGGCGTCTCTCATCGGCTCCTCAAGACGGACTTCTTGCGGTAACCCTGAGGAAGCAGGAACGTCGGCAGCCGGTAGGACATCTGCGTCACTTGGCGGGAGCGGCATTGAGGTTCTTGTGATTAAAAGGGAAAGGTTAGATTGACCGTAACACAAGGGAAATGAAAACTTGATGAATCGAAACTTACTAAGGCCCATGGATGCTCTAAGACGTTCCTCCTCCTGGAAAGTCTTCAGAGAAGCGGCAATGGCTTCTTCATCAGTGATGCCTGTTGAAAGGAAAGAAAGAAAAGCGTTAGTCAAAAGCAATGAAGAGGATATGTTGCAATAAAGAAAAGGCGATTAGTAGTTACCTAATTGCGCAAGTTGAGCTAGCCACGCGTCACGCCTCGCCAACCATGCTGAAGCTTCGAGAGCAGCCTCCAAGTCTGTATCGTTCGGCGGCGGCATCACTAGTCCTTCGTTAGTCCCGTATTCGATTAGGCCCTCGGCATAGGGAGCATGGGGTTCCTGACCGAACACGACGTCCGCGGTGAAGAGCGACTTCTTTTTCTTCTGCCCTCCGACCCTAGGCTCACGTGGGATCGACTTCCGCTTAGCAGCCACTTTGGGACGACGGGTCCCGATGTCTGCACCTACACCGGACTCCGGCGAGGCCACGACCACTGTCTCCCCTGGAGCAGGGGCGCTGGGGCTGTATCTGTAATATCGGGAAGTGGAAATCCGTGCGGAGGACTTTGCGCACACGATAGTCTGCCCCCGGCATCTTTTAGAGGAGGAACCACCGGGGTCCTTGGCATTAAGGGAGCGTTACGGTTGGTGCCGGGAGGCGCTTCTTTACGATCGATCAACACTCGCCTCTCTTCCTTTATAGCGGCCCCCGTCGCATGATTGTACCACTCTTTATATATATTAAGGAGTCGTGGAGTGCAGGCCGGCGCGCTGATAAAAAAACGAGAACCCGTGTTCAGGCGCATGAAGTGATGTAACGCGTTCTCCATCCCTTCTTCATTGGCAGCAGGTTCCAGTAAGAAAGCTTCCAAGGGTACCCCTTGATCGTAGCCCAGTTGTTGGGCGAAACGATGCGGGTTATATCTCATGAAGATTGCCGCACCGCCCTGCCTGAAGACTAAGAAGCCCGGTCTAATAGAATACAAGTGGAGGGTCTCCCGGGCCGTCAACACTGAAGCTCCATCCTTAAAGGAGTCCTGTAATGGTCGCACCGCAGTGGTGGACGCTTTTCCAATGGTCAATACCTTGTCAATGAAGGACATCCCAACTCCAACGGTGTGAGGGCGAAGCAGTAAACCCCTGGCGTTCCGTGGTGAAGGGGTCACGATTGATGAACCAATCAACTGTATAATGCGAGGAAAACCGCACTTGTCAAAGAATGAAGGCCTTTTATGCATGCCGAAGACACCTGCCGTGTGTAGCTCGAGCCACGATGCAAAGTAGTGCATCAGGAAGACCACGTGCAGTACCCCGGGCTCATTGGCATCCGCTGCTCGGCTGAGGCCATGATATAGGTGCACCAAGCCAGCGATCCCCACAGCCACCTTTACCCCGATGACCATTCGGTGGGCTGGGTAAAACACAGAAGGCCGCATGCGATGAGAGTGCATTGGGATCACGAACCAACTCAGCCACAGTCCGAGAAATCCTAAGAAAAATGCCTCCTCATCCATTCCAGGGGCCGCAATTTCTGCAAAAGACATGGTGGGGAGTTAGGAAGAAAAAAGTCCTTTTGGTCTATATCTTTCGCTGGCAGGTTATCCAAACCTAAACCGAAAGGGTCATCCAGGGTGGCAAACTTGGCAGCTTCCGATGAAATGATGCTTGGACGAAGGAAACGAGCAATGAAGTCCTCAAAGTTAACCCCCCGACTCCCATGTTCGACGAAGAGAGACTCATATATGTTCAACACTTTAATCAGGCTCGGAAATTGGTGTTGAACAGCATTTTCCGGCGTGATCCCCCTTACCATCGGCTTAGCACCGAAGACATACTCATCTGTCGGGAGCAGCTCTTCATAGTGTTCCCCCATGACTGGTAGACCGGATACCTCCGTGAATTCCTCCAAAGAGATGGACACTTCCCGATCCATGGCAAGGAAAGTGTGGGTGGGAATGTTCCACTGTTACAGGAAAGCTTTAAACCACCAAGTGGGGAGCGTGGGATACTGGAAGAGAGAGACGTAGACCGCGGTGTACAATCCTAATCTTATCAACTGCGACTTCTTCGTCGACAGGATGTACCGAGCCCACGGCAGGTAACCAATCGGATGGCGGGGGATCAGACCAATGTTATATGATTGCCCCCAGGGTCTCGCCTCGCCCTGACAGATACGACGTCCTAGGATATTCAAGACCATAGGACGTTGGACAGGAACCGCATCCATAGCGGGATGAAGAAAGCTGTTCGCGGTCCAATCCACCATCTCCACGGCATACTGCACCGAGGGTGGGGTAGCATAATGAATCGCCGTGATGGGCTCGGACGGCACTGCGCATGTGAAGCTGCGTCGACCCATAATGTTCTGGTTATGCCAAGACCCCCAAAGGTGGAGTTTCTTGTACTCCGGGTCGTATTCTCTAATCATGGTCAGGACTTCACGGTCCGAGGGCGCCTCGGGAAATCCCTCCTCCGAGCGAACGAACGGGAATGAAGTGTCTAGAGACATGATCGCTGCAAATAGAACAATTTAGCCGTTAGTGTTGTAATTCCAACGTTTGGCATCTAAAAAAAATGCATTAATTAAATTAAATTAAAATTAATTAATTACACCACACAGCAGTGCAGTGAGTAGGAGACCAAAGGGGGACCCACAAAATCTGGATGACAATACGTCAGACAAGCTCATCATTGGATGAGATTGTCAGTTGGTCCCCAGGAAAACATTCCCATTTATAAAAAAAGGGGGGTGGGAAGAATCCCTAGAGACAAGGAGAAAATCTCCTCTTTCAGAGCAAAGCTCTGTCACAGAGTGACACTTGTCAAACTCTGGTCCCAGAGAAATAAGATTCCTTAAAAAGAGCACAGCTCTATGGTAATAATGGAAAGGTCCATCAGAAAATGTCTATACCAAAAAGAATTAAAATTTTTAAAATCTTGGAAAATCCACAAAAAACTTGTGAAATTTTTTCATTTTTCAGATCTAAAAGATCCACAGATGATCTATGAGCAAAGCTCTGTTCATGGGTTAAAACCTATGAACAAGATCCCTGTAGATCTATAAGTTTTTGAGAGCAAAGCTCTGTTTATGAAACCCCAATGGGGATCTATTTAGATCAAAAGATCTATAAGAGCAAAGGTCTTTGGTTAAGGTTAATTTAAGTTAATTTGATTTAAATTAATTTTACCTAAAGTTTTTAACTTTGGAAATGAGCAAAGCTCTGAAGTTCTGGAAACGAGAGCAAAGCTCTGAAGTTCTAAGCAAGAGCAAAGCTCTGGAATCAAAATCTAGAAAATGGTGAAGTTTTCTAAAGGGCCATAGATCCTATTTATAAGGCGCCCGCGTCCCTTCAGCTCACCCCTTGATCCAACGGTCAGGGGCTTGCCACCGCTGCACTCACGTGTGCGCCACGTGAGCGCAACGGTGGGGGGGCATTTGTTTCCCCCAATCAGAGCAAAGCTCTGCTGGAAATTCAAAATTCAAATTTTGAAGCAACGCTTCAAATCCCGGGCGCAACGCGCCACGTGTCAGGCGCTGATACGTCAGCGCAGCGCCCAAGAAGGCGCGCCCAATCAGAGCAAAGCTCTATTTTAAGAAAAATTAAAGGAAGCAACGCTTCAGCTGCGCAGGCGCTGCGCTGCACGACACGTGTCAGCGCAGATGCGCTAGCGCAGTTGCGCTGCGCGACACGTGTCAGCGCAGATGCGCTAGCGCAGTTGCGCAAGCGCTGCGCTGCGCGACACGTGTCAGCGCAGTGGCGCTGCGCTGTGCGCTGCGCGACACGTGTCAGCGCAGTTGCGCTGCGCTGTGCGCTGCACGACACGTGTCACGCGCTGGAGCATTTGCGCCAAAACAGAATAAAGATTTTAAAGAAATCTTTCTGTTCTTGTTAAAACAAGAAGATTTTCTTCTGTAAAACAGAAGCCCTTGGATCAAAGATCTAACGGTGGGGAAAACTCCCCAAATCACTCAGAGAAAAATCTCTTCAACAAAATTAACTAATTTATGGGTACTATAAAAGAGACCCCAGACCTCAATTCAAAGGCATCAACATTTTTTTTCTTTTTCTTGAAAAAAGTCAAGAGCTTCAAGCAGATAGAGAAATCTGAGAAAATTTCAAAGAAAAAGGTAAAAAACCTTCACGAGAGAAAAGAAATCTTTTTTAATAAATCATCGATCCAAAAACCAGATCAATGTTCTTTACATAATAAACAGTGCTTTGCACTTCTTATGAACCACTGGTTCTTTAAAAAACAAGAAAACAACAAAAATAAAAAAATAAAAAATAAAATAGTGCTTTGCACTTCCGTTCTTGAATCTAAAAGATTCTTAGTGCTTTGCACTTCCAAACTGCGTTGTTGCGCTCTTAAGAGAGCGCCACATGTCAGCTACAGAACAACTTGCGCTACGCGCTCTTAAAATAGAGCTTTGCTCTCTGGAATTGGCGCAACTCACCAGAGCGCGCCACGTGTCAGCAGCGCAACAGCGCAGCGCACTAGCGTAGCGCACTGCGCTGTTGCGCTTGCGCTTACCAGAGAGTGACACGTGTCACCATCATATGAGTTTGCGCTCATTACTTGGCGCAAAATGCCTGGCAAGCCACGTGAGGCACTGTCAGAGTATTTAATACTCTGCATTATTAAAGAAAAGGGACAGAGCTCAATTAAAAGGCCTAACAGGCCTAATAAAAAATGCTATGCATTTTAAAAAAAGGGAGCAGAGCCCAAACAAAACAGATGCTCTGCATCATTTATAAAAGGGCAGAGCCCAACCAAAACAAGAATAATGCAGTGCATTACTAAAAAGGAGCAAAGCCCTAGCACATGCCAAAGACAAAAGATGTTGAAACTGGACTTAGCCCAATTTTGGCCGTAAGTCCTCAAATTAAATTGACTGAGCAAAATTGCTCTCTTAAATCAATTTACCTTTGGTTCGAGGGTACATCTCCGAACTCCTCTGACACCCATCGTTGTAATCCTTCAACGACGTCAGAGAGGTGACGGGTCCCAACAACCACACATCAATATGGACTGCGGGGTCCTTAAACTCGTGGACCGAAACGTTCTTAAACTAATATTGGACCGAAACGTTCTTAAACTAATGATGGACCGAGATGTCCTTAAACTAATATCGGACCGAGACGTCCTTAAACTAATATGGACCGAAACGTCCTTAAACTAATGATGGACCACTACGTCCCTAAACTGGCAATGGACCCCCATGTCCCTAAACTGGAACACGGACCACTACGTCCCTAAACTGGAACAATAGAGCCTTCAAAATGCTCTTTTGTCGGATCTAAACAATCCCGTTTAAGTTGATCTTAGCCCCAAACATGGCTAACGTATCCTTAAACATTCAAATAGACTATAAAACTCCAAATCAACCCTTGTTCAAGGGTACATCTCTGAACTCCTTTGACATCTGCCATTGTAATCCTTCAACGACGTTAGAGAGGTGACGAGTCTGGATGGCCAGATATTAAATGGATTATCACGTTAAGTTGATGTTAGTCTCAAACAGGACTATCGTATCCTTAATGAACGTTTAAGTTGATCTTAGCCGCAACGCGACTAATGCATTCTTAAACTAAAAACACCAAACCAAAATCTAAGTAAATACGGATTTGGACTAATCCACGTCCTACGGGCGACGGCATTACTCAGTCTCCGTATACAATCCACGGGCAACCACAAACAAAACAAACACACACGACACGAAGTTAAATTCTGGAGAAGGAGAAAGTTGTTACCGCTATGCGGTAGCGTAATTAACTGCAGGGGCTTGCGCCTGCAGGAAAGAGCATCCCCACAATCAAAAACCCCTCAAGCGAGGGGGAATCTGACGAAGTCTGCTACATCGTCCGCATCCGTCTAAACCTCCGATACACGGTGCCATAAATCAACTTGGCATCTTCGGAGAGGTGGACGGATAAAACCAAATAGCATCTGCCCCGAATCTCAGCGTCAGGACATCGCGGTCCTGTGCGCCGCCTTTCGGAGGGGAACATGGAGCTTCAGAGGGCCGGTCTTGCACCCAGATCGAAGACCCCTTCGGATGCCTCCTTCCATGTGGATTTTGCCACACCTCTAGGTATATTGCACGCATATCCATTTTGAATGTAATATTATAGATATTCATGCCTGTTTATGTCAAAATTACTTATATTGTCAATGTTTGATTGTTTAGTTGTTGGTGATGCGTCCACATCTGGGATAGAGGCCACTCCCGCTCCTCCAGATATGTTTATATATCATATAGTGCATGTATATTGATTTAGAATGCTATATTATAAATACACACACATTCCTTTTGCTCTTACTTAGATAGTAATTTTTATTATTGTCTAGCTGTAGGTGGTGACACCACCGCACCTGCGGGTATGTTTATATATCCTATAGTGCATGTATATTGATTTAGAACGTTATATTATTGATCTACACATTCTTTTTGAAATTACTTATATAATCTATTTTTAATTGTCTAATTATAGGTGGTGCGTCCACATCTGACGCAGGGGCCACTCCTGCCACTTCCATACCCTCCACATCGTCTGCGGGTTAGTATGAATAAATATAAAATATTTATTCATTTTACATATGCTCTATAGAATAAATATGAACTTCATGGAAATTTAGCGTCAATGTTTATTTTCTAGTTGGAGGGGATGCGTCCGCATCCGGGACATCGGCTGTTCCTCACCGGAGGAACTATCGTCCCGCTCGTGCTGCGGCCCGGGCCTAGGCTCGTGCTTTAGTCACCGGAGGTATATATCACACTTCAATTTTCGTTTAACCTTGATTTCTTAATACAACTTTGTCTTAATATTGATTGTCTTGATATTTCTTGCAGACGCAGGGCCTCCCCATCCCCAGAGGGGGACTCGAGGCCCGAATCAGTCCCATAGGCTAAGGCCTGACAAAGCTAGGGGGAGACAGCATTCCCCCTCTTTTTTACCCTTGACTATCGCTATACCGGTCCTCATGCCGAGAGGTTCGGCCGGTATATGGGGGATGAGAGCCGGCTCGTGAAGAACTATCCACTTCACGTTGAGTGGGGCGAGCAGCACCAGCGCTTATTCGCCCGCTTCTTTGATCAGGCTCGGGTATTAATATATATTTTCATTTGATTTATCCAATATATTTATTATTAACACTTGCAATCTAATAACAATGTTTTTTTTTGTATTTTCAGTCGGATTACGATTTTCAGCCTGTAGCCGACCCTGATCACCCTGGGAAGGTGCTCGACCTTCATGCTCTGTACAATGGCCTGATGAAGAACATGTAGACCAAGGTCCGATACAACAGGAATGAGCTGAAGGCCGACTGCTACTCCCTGTGGATGGCGACCTCCGAGGCAGAGAGAGCGGCCCTTCTATCTACTTCGGTGTTTGCGAGAGTCGACGTAGAGACATGGCCTCTATTGTGCGAATATTTCGACTCTCAACGGAAACATGTATGTATTTTAAATGTAATTCATTGTTTAGGATATAATTTATTTTTTTGTGTTCCTTAATTAGAAAACTAAATGTGAATGCGTTGTGCAGAAACAGGCCGCTCAAAATACAGAGAATAGGAAGTCGGCGAAGAGGGGACGCCCCACTTACACAGGTGGCTCGAGAAATATTACTCGAGCCATGGAGTTATCGGTAAATTACAATAGACCGGCCTTTGTGATATAATGCAATATTAAGAGTTATTTTCTAATATATCTAATATTAAGAGTTATTTTCTAATATTGCAGACAGCTCAGATCCTGGCGCAAGGTGGTACACCGAGCGTGCTGTCCGCATATCTTGCCGTCCACGGCACCTTGACAGATCCCGCCATGGGCGAGCTTCGATATCCCGACGTCGCTACCCAGGAGTATTGCGTAAGTGTTAATATTTATTCTACCCATATTTGAAATTTTAGTTTTGGAAGGTTCAAATTTAAATTTTATACTTATACTTTACTGCTTAATGTGGGTGTAGGAGCGGGTGGTTGAGCAGGCCGAGGCCTCGGGGATCGATTTTACCGAACAGAGTGATCTGAGGCTGCTGACCCCAGTCCTGGATGCCGCACACGGAGGGCACCACGGAGATTGGGAGAGAGGTCGGGGACTGAGCCCTAGCAGGGCCCATATAAGATTGGACTCCACCCCGGCGGTTACTTCCTCCGTCTCCAGTGAGCGACGTGTCCAGCAGGAACTGGAGAGCTTGAAGGCCACCGTTCAGGAGTTGAAGGAGATGCTGGTATGTATACTACTTTATAGTAAAATATCATGTCATATTATAGATATCAACATATCCAATATTAGTACGTAGCCTGAGCTTATTTGGTTGTAGACTTAGGTTTGATTAATCATACATACATATCTAATTAAAATAAACTACGGTTTTCCAAACTAGATATCCAAATGGGGTTTCGAAATTACTTGATAATGATACAAATTCGAATAATACACAGTTCTTACACGCTTATTACATACGTTAGGTCCAGACGCGACAGGGTACATCGGCCGAGCCTTCACATGCATCTCCTTCGGCTGCGGCTTCGCAAGCCACTACATCGGCTGCGGTTCCGCAGACAGCTCTGTTTACCCCAATCAGAGCAAGGCTCTGTTCAAATTCCAAGGCGGGAAATGAAGCAACGCTTTTGATTCCCCCAATCAGAGCAAAGCTCTACTTTGAAAATTTAAATTCTAATAAATGAAGCAACGTTTCGGCCGTATGCTGCGCGCAACGCGCCATGTGTCAAAAGCTGACACGCCAGCGCAGCGCCCAAGGCAGTGCGTCCAATCAGAGCAAAACTCTATTTAAAACAAAATTAAAGGAAGCAACGCTTCAGGTGCACAAGCGCTGCGCTGCGCGACACGTGTCAGCGCAGCTGCGCTGCGCTGTGCGCTGCGCGACACGTGTCACGCGCTGGGGCATTTGCGCCAAACAGAATTAAAATTTTAAAGAAATCTTTCTGTTCTTGTTAAAACAAGAAAATTTTCTTCTGTAAAACAGGAGCCCTTGGATCAAAAATCCAACGGTGGGGAAAATTCCCCAAATCACTCAGAGAAAGATCTCTTTAACAAATTTAACAAATTTATGGGCACTATATAAAGGCCCCTAAACCCCAAATCAAAGGCATCAACATTGTAAGAAATCAACATTATCATTGAGAACTCTGAAGAATTGGAGAGAATTCCTCAAGAACAAAAAATGGTAAAAACCTTTAGAAAGAGGAAATTCTCTTATGAACAGATCATTGATCTGAGAAGAAGATCAATAATCCTCAATAAAAAGAAAAATAAATAATAATAAGTGTTTTGCATTTTTTTATGAACCATTGGTTCTGGAATCTAAAAGATTCTCAAGTTAATAGTGCCTTGCACTTGCAAAACTGCACCGTTGCGCTCTTGGGTTGGTGCAAGCCACCAGAGAGCGCCACGTGTCAGCATCTGAACCACTTGCGCTATGCGCTTTTGAAATAGAGCCTTGCTCTCTGAAACTGGCGCAACTCACCAGAACACGCCACGTGTCAGCAGCGCAAGCGCAGCGCGCTGGTGCAGCGCACTGTGCTTGCGTGACACGTGTCATCACCGCAAGCACTTGCGCTCAGTGATTGGCGCAAAGTGCCTGACAAATGCAATGCATTATTTACTAAAGGGCCAGGCCCAAATCAGAAAGGCCTAGTAGACCAAAATAAATTGCAATGCAATAAAAAGGGCAGAGCCCAAACAGCATTGATGCTCTGCATCATTTATAAAAGGGCAGAGCCCAAACAAAATTGAAAATGCAATAAAAAGGGCAGAGCCCAAACAAAACTGATGCTCTGCGTCATTTATAAATAGGCAGAGCCCAAACAAAATAAATAATGCTATGCATGGGTAAAGCCCTAACACAGGTTTAATAAGCCAAAAATAAGAAATAAACTGGACTTAGCCCAATCATGGCCGTAAGTCCTCAAATTAAATTGACTAAGCACAGCTGCTATCTTAAATCAATTTACATCCGGTTCGAGGGTACATCTCCGAACTCCTTTGACTCCTATCGTTGTAATCCCTCAACGGCGTCAGAGAGGTGACGGGTCCCGACAACCACACATCAATACGGACTGTGGGGTTCTTAAACCCACGGACTTAAGCGTCCTTAAACTAAAATACGGACTGTGGGGTCCTTAAACCCACGGACTTAAGCGTCCTTAAACTAAAATACGGACTGTGGGGTCCTTAAACCCGCGGACTTATGCGTCCTTAAACTAAAACACGGACTGTGGGGTCCTTAAACTCACGGACTTAAGCGTCCTTAAACTGAATATGGACCTCTATGTCCCTAAACTGGAATATGGACCACCATGTCCCTAAACTGGAATATGGACCGCAACGTCCTTAAACTACTTATTGACCACAACGTCATTAAACTAAACAATAGAGCCCTCAAATGCTCTTTTTTCGGATCTAAACGATCCCGTTAAGTCGATCTTAGTCTCAAATCAGACTAACGTATCCTTAACAAACGTTTAAGTCGATCTTAGCCTAAATATGGCTAATGTATCCTTAAACTAAAACACCAAACCCAAATCTAAGTAAATACGGATTTGGACTAATCCACGTCCTACGGGCGACGGCATCACTTAGTCTTCGTATACAATCCATGGGCAATCACAAACAAAACAAACACACACGACACGAAGTGAAATTCTGGAGAAGGAGAAAGTTGTTACCGCGACGCGGTAGCGTAATTAACTGCAGGGGCTTGCACCTGTAGGGAAAAGTGTCCCCACAATCAAAACCCCCTCAAGCGAGGGGGAATCTGACGAAGTCTGCTACATCGGCCGCATCCATCTAAACCTCCGATACACGGTGCCATAAATCAACTTGGCACCTTCGGAGAGGTGGACGGATAAAACCATATAGTATCTGCCCTAAATCTCAGGCAAGACGTCCTAATGTCTCGGCCGCCGTTCGGAGGGAAACAAGCTTCTATAGCTCCACCGCCCGCTCAGACTCCCGCATCCGCGGCTCCACAAGCCACTACCTCGACGGCGGCTGGGCAGACCACATCGCCATCTTCACAGCCCGCTCAGACTCCCGCACGCGCCGAATTGCATGGTTTATTGACCGAGGAGCAGGCGCGCCAGATTCTAGCGTTTATCAGAGGTGGAGCTGGACCGAGCTAGGGTAGCTTTTTGATTCTTATTTTTTGAAATATGTATTTATTTATATGATACATATTGTACTACATTTTGGACGATATTGATATTGGTGGTCCTACGGTGTTTATATTTATATCATATTCTGTTTTTTGGTTTCTTTTGTATATTATATGCATGAGATGTGATTATGAATACTGCGATATATGTTGTGTGATGATTAATTTTATATTCGATTGATGTATATATTATTGTGCACAGGGCGAGAAAAAAATAAGCAGCCCTTTTTAAAAAAAAAACTGATAGTATGTACCTATGGATTAATCCGTAGGTACACAATTTGCCCCTACGGATTAAACCGTAGGGGAAAAATATCAGGATATCTGATATTTCCCCTGTGATCTCAGTATTAGGGGGGTTGGGTTTGCTTTTACGGATATATCCGTAGGGGCAAACAAATGCCCCTACGGATAAGTATGGATATATCCGTAGGGGCAAACAAATGCCCCTACGTATGTATCCGTAGGGGCTATTACTTAGCCCTACGGATTCATCCGTAGGTACAAGTGATATATTTTAAAAAACCGTAAATAAAATAAATTTTTTGCCCCTACGGCCTAATCCGTAGGGCAAACGGGACCTACACAGAACTACGTAGGGGCAAGTTCAGGGCTTCAACTTGCACCTACGGCGTTTGTACCTACAGGGTATTTTATTGTCCCTACGGATATATCTGTAGGGGCAGTGGTTTGCCCCTACGGGTAAATCCGTAGGGGCAACCCTTATTTATAGTAGTGATTTTGCTATCCGTCCACCTCTCCGAAGATACCAAGTTGATTTATGGCACCATGTATCGAAAGTTTAAACGGATGCGGCCGATATAGCAGACTTCGTCAGATTCCCCCTCGTTTGAGGGGTTTTTTGATTGTGGGGATGCTCTACCCTGCAGGCGCAAGCCCCTGCAGTTAATTACGCTACCGTATCACGATAACAACTTTCTCCTTCTCCAGATGGTCACTTCGTGTCGTGGGTGTTTTTTTTGTTTATGGTTGCCCGTGGATCGTATACGGAGACTAATTTATGTTGTCGCCCGTAGGACGTGGATTAGTCCAAATCCGTATCTTCTTAAATTTGGGTTTGGGGGTTTGGTTTAAGGATACGTTAGTCTCATTTGAGACTAAGATCAACTTAAACGTTTGTTAAGGATACGTTAGTCTAATTTCAAACTAAGATCAACTTAACGGGATTATTTAGATCCGACAAGAGAGCGTTTGGGCTCTATTGTTTAGTTTAGGGACATTGCAGTCAATTATTTTAAGGACATTACGGTCCATTGTTAGTTTAAGGACATCTCAGTCCAGGTTAAGGACATCATAGTCCATGGGCTTAAGGACCCCACAGTCCGATGTTAGTTTTAAGACATCACGGTCGAGGTTAAGGACATCATAGTCCATGGGTTTAGGGACCCCACAGTCCATTGTTAGTTTTAAGACATCACGGTCGAGGTTAAGGACATCATAGTCCGTGGGTTTAAGGACCCCACAGTCCGTTGTTAGTTTTAAGACATCACGGTCGAGGTTAAGGACATCATAGTCCGTGGGTTTAGGGACCCCACAGTCCATTGTTAGTTTTAAGACATCATGGTCGAGGTTAAGGACATCATAATCCGTGGGTTTAAGGACCCCACAGTCCATTGTTAGTTTTAAGACATCACGGTCGAGGTTAAGGACATCATAGTCCGTGGGTTTAGGGACCCCACAGTCCATTGTTAGTTTTCAGACATCACGGTCGAGGTTAAGAACATCACAGTCCGTGGGTTTAGGGACCCCACAGTCCATTGTTAGTTTTAAGACATCACCGTCGAGGTTAAGGACATCATAGTCCGTGGGTTTAAGAACCCCACAGTCCGTTGTTAGTTTTAAGACATCACGGTCGAGCTTAAGGACATCATAGTCCGTGGGTTTAAGGACCCCACAGTCCATTGTTATGTGTGGTCGTCGGGACCCGTCACCTCTCTGAAGACGTTGAAGGATTACAACGACAAATATCAGAGGAGTAACGAGATGTACCCTCGAACCGATGTGAGTTGGTTGAGAGAGCAGTTGTGCTTAATTCAAGATAAGTTGAGGACTTATGGCCAGAATTGGGCTAAGTCCAATTAAAAAAATGTTTAACATTTTATTTTTTGTTCTGGCTATTAAGCCTTTGTTTGGGCTCGACCCTTTTAATAATGCTAGGCATTGGGCTCTGACATCTTTTGTCTTCATCAGAACAAATTGTGCTCTGACAATATGCCACGTGGTGCGCCAGGAGCTTTGCGCCAGCTAAAGAGCGCATTGCGCTTCTGTCAGGTAGCGTACACGAAGAGGACTCGTGTCGCGCTTAGCGCTAAGCGCTAGTTCATTTAGCACATTGCGCTTTTTAATTTATGAGCGCTCTGCGCTAGTCTGTTGGCGCGCCAGTGAGTGACACGCGGCGCAATTGGCGCTGAGTGCCAGCTCATGAGCGCAGTGCGCTGTTTTAAAAGCGCAAAGCGCAAGTGGTGTCTATGGTTGACATGGGGCATGTTTTGGCGCTGAGCCCCGATCCAAGGAGCGCAAGAGCGCAGTTCATGAGTGCAAGGCACTTTTCAATAGCGCAAAGCGCATCTGATCAATTTTTGTCACGACCCGCAAGGTACGGAACGCGACCGGCACTTAAGTTACGAAACGTCTCAAGGCGTCCGTAAAATAAGTAAGCCGAAGCTCAGAATACAAAACCCAATTAAGAATTAGAGTGAAGGAAACCAATTTATTTAAAGCGTTTTACTCCATTAAACCACATCAAGTTTCCTTTTTAAAACAACTTTCCCTTTTTCCAAAAATTCCGGCAGAATCTCCTTTGTAAAACAAGCCCCAAATGGGTACAAAACAGGATTATAAATGAATAACATGAATATGACATCCCCAAGCGGGAGCTAGCTCTTCGCCTCAAGGCGGTCACAAATCCCACGCAATGTAAATGCAATGTGCATAAGTAAGCATGAAAACACAGGTAAAAATAATATGTCGACTCAAGTGAGCTCGACCCCAAGCATAACATATAATCCACAAGTCTCACAACCTCGTCTCTAGGTCAATATACAGTAATCCAAATAAACTGGTACAGCTGAAATAGTAGTAGTAGATGGAGTACTCTAGATACAATGAACATATATAAAGTGGTACAAAATGATAACAACCCACCTATGAGCAAAAGCCTCGAGTCCAGGCAAAAAGGGCAAAATGAGCAAAAGTGTCCGCCGCTACAGTGCTGACGGAACGGATCTGCAGAAAAGCTGTGGCACAATGGGGATGAGTTGCCAGCTCGTGAGTAATAAATAATATCTACAAAGGCTATCGCATGCATGCACACAAGTATCCTAGCATCTCTAAAACAGGTATGGCTATATGTACAAGCAGGTATGTATGCATCATCAGTGTACTAACAAGTATGTATGTCACATGGATGTACTAACAGGTATATATGCCACATGAATGTACTAACATGTATGTATGCTATATGAGTCAACTCAAGATCTCAACATGTAAGTACAAGAACTATTCTTTCCTTGTTTTTGAAACTCTTTTCAAATATCAGCATAATATCCATGAAATCAACAAAATCCGTGTCCAGCAACGACACCTCAAAACTATCTCAATCTCATATATCCATGTCAAGTATCTCTGGTCTCAGCCATCCGGCTGATCCATCCCAAATATCCATATCTCAATCTAGCGGCCACAGTCGGTATCCTCTGGATATCCGCCGTGCCAAATGCAGTCACCGGTAGGTAATCCATCCCCTGCCGGCTCAACGCCATCTCCTGCGATCTTCTTACCCCGGGATACCTTACCGGGCCCACCATGTACCCGAGACGGTTCATCCACCTCCTCGAAACGGGTTTCGAAAACCACAGCAAACTCATGGTGGACGACACTTTACATCACTAGAAAACTGCAACCTTTATGTTTTAAAAGATAATAAGTTGTAAATCTTACGGCTTTCCCCCGAAATCCAGAAATATCACAAATCTCAAGAAATCATCATAAGTGCATATGTCAATAATAATGAATGCATATGACATCAATGTTCAAGTGCAATGTATGATTTATAACTAGGCATGAACATATGATATGATGGTGTATATGCACGGGAATAGCAATTCTATGATTTCATTTTAAAGATATATAGCAATAACACATTTCTAAACATTAATTATTAACATGTTTCAGATTACAAGTTATCTAGTGTCGTGACATGGCAATTACCAGGGTGTGTGTGTACACATGAATAGTGCTCGTGCTGCATATAAAAACCTGGTAATGGTGCATGTGTCCTACAGAATGAGTTTGCGCATATGGGTACAACATATAGATCCTAACTGCAGCAATTATCATGCAAGTATTATTATTTCTAATGTCACAAGTAAATGTTAAAGTTTACTATTTTCAAGTTTACTAAATCTATCGGGCGACTTGCGCCATCCAAACGATCGTCCCCCGTAGATGTGAAATCTACTCACCCGTGATCTCGCGCTAGGTGTGTCCAACCACCTACTTCCCTTTCTCCGCTGCGCTCGAAGTCCCCGCTGGCGAACCTAGAATTTACAAAAGTCACCATATAAGGAAAAATCCTGCAAAACATGATATATCGATAAAAGGGATACGCGTGCGTGAAACTAAATGCGCGTGCACACGACACGTCGCAATGCGCACAAACCCACCAGAACCTACTCTGACACGCTGTGTCGTGCAGCGCGCCACAGAACCATGCGTATCACGCGCGTGTCGCACAAGTTTAAAATATCGAAAACACGTTTATAGCTCCAGATTTTGCCTCTGGGCCAAACATAAAAAGTTACAGGAACCAACAGACTAAGCTACCCAGCAGAGTCCCACACCCAAAAACCCAACACCCACCCCCTACTTTGGTCGCAATTTGCGGCCAGAACGAATAAACCGGCGGCCTCAAATGTGAGGTGGGTCCCCGTGCTTTGTGTGTGTGTGTCCCTGCTAGTCTCACCATGCTACAGTTTCACCAATTTTATTCTGGGAGGTTCGGGTCAACAACCGATCTAACAGAGGCTAAAAAGTCGCTAAAACTGCTAATTACGCCAAGTCAGATAAATCGGATATTTGTGTGAAATATGGAACCAAACTTAGGTGATATATTCTCAACAGTATCTAATAAGGCTACTCTAACCATTACAGCCATTATTTTGCCAAAACTCCCCCTAAATTACCCAAAGTTACCACTAAAACATATAATAAACACTAAATTAAGCTAGATAACTATAACTTTAGCAATTAGGAGATGGGTTAAGGAGTTATACCTTTAGAGACCTTAGGTGAAGGAGAAGAGAAGAAGGAGGAAGGATGTTGTGCTGTTGTAGTGCTGCTGCTACAGCTCTAGTGCTGCAAATTCTTGGCTGGAAAGTGCTGCTTCTGAACTTGCTGAAGCTTGTTGTTGCTGTTGCTTTGTGATGGTGTAGTTGTGTGTGGGTTGCTGTTGCAGCTGCTACTGCTGTTGTATTTGTTGTGGTGTGGTGTTGTTTTTGTGATGAAGTGTTGTGTGAGTGTGGTTTTGAAGTTGGGGGCTGTTTGCCATGATGTTAGGGGCTGAAGTGGCTGTTTGTGCAGCAGTTGATGTGCTGTTTTGGCTGAAGCTGAGGCTGTTTTGTGATGTTTTGGTGCTGAATTGGTGGCTGAAATGATAATAATTGGGCCGATGTGAGTGTGTGAGTGAGAAGTGTGAGTGTGAGGAGACATGCAAAAAAGTTTGAGTTGAAATGGTGTGACACAACCTTAAAGCCATCATTCTCCCTCTAAACAAAAGCTAGCATGACAACCATCACATCTCTCTCTCTCTCTCTCTCTCTCTCTCACAACAAGCAAGTCAACCTAAACCCTAAACAACCTTAATTAAACTAATTAGCTCATAAACAACTCAATTATCTTAACCAAGGTCCTAACCCACCATGGTTGGCTAAACATGGTTAACCCACCATGCACACCCAAACTAGGTCACCCTAAGCTTAACCCTAGTTATCATGCACAAGTGTGTGTGGTCGAGATAAAATTCTACAAAAATAACCATAAAACCAGATAAATTACTAGAAACCCGTTTTGGTAAACTTTTTACCAAAAAACCCCCCACATTAACACACAATTACCACTAACCCTAAACTCAGGTGTTACAATTTTAAAATCAAAGAACAAATTTTATGTTCTTCTTAAAGGAGGCTTTGCCTCAAGATTCAAGAACAAATGTTCTTGTTTTTATAAAAGGGCTCTGCCTTTATAGATCAAAGATCTATGAATGAAGTAAAATACTTCTTTTATCTTTTTATGATTAGATCTTTTGATCTTTTTCTTTTTATCAAAAAAAACCTTGGTCTTTTTTCAGATCTATGATCTTTTTAGAAGATGGTTCTTCTTTTTATGAGATGGTTTCATCTCTGTTATTCAAGAACATAGTTCTTTACCTTGAAGATGAAGAAAAATTATCTTTTTTTTAAGAGCTTGCTCTTCTTTCTCTTTGAGTTTTCTCAAAGTTTTCAGAGGGTTTGCTCTATATTTCTGTATCTATTTGTATGTGTGAGACTTGAAGTCTAGGGGCTTTTATATAGGGCCAATTGATTTGTTGAATCAGTTTTAAGAGATCTTTCTCTGATTGATTTGGGAATATTTCCCACCGTTGGATCTTTGATCCTAAGGCTTCTGTTTTACAGAAGATAATTTTCTTATTTTAATAAGATTGAAAAATCTTTCTATAACAGAACTTTAGTTCTGATTAATTAATAATTTAATATTATTAGATCTTTTGATCTAACGGTGGGGGAATTTTAATTCCAGCGCTGGCGCACCTACGTTCGACACGTGGCGCGCAGCGCAGAGCGCAACGCAACTGCACTAGCGCACCCGTGTTTGACACGTGGCGGGCAGCGCAGAGCGCAGCGCAACTGCGCTAGCGCACCTGTGTTTGACACGTGGCGCGCAGCGCAGAGTGCTGGATCTGAAGCGTTGCTTCAACTTTTTAAATTTTGAATTTTAAAACAGTGCTTTGCTCTGATTGGGGGTGCACCGCCTAGGGCGCAGCACTCCTGGCGCTAGCCCATCTGCGTTTGACACGTGGCGTGCAGCACGCAGAATCTGAAGCATTGCTTCAATTTTTGAATTTTGAAATTCAAAACAGAGCATTGCTCTGATTGGGGGAAACAAACCCCCCTATAAACTTCAAGTTCTCAGAAAAGAAAAGAGAGAAGATCAAGCTCTAAGAAGAAGAAATTTTCTTTAAGGTAAATGATAATAAGTGAGATCATAACATCTCCTCGATTTTTGAGAGCTTAACTCTCACATCATAAGAACTCAGTTCTTTTTTTTAGATCACAGATCCATAAAACAAGGTTTTTTCACAAAAACAAAGAGATCATAGCATCTCATCAAAAAGAGAAGAACATAGTCCTTAGATCCATTAGACAAAGTCTCTTATAAACCAAGAATTTAATTCTCAGAGCACAGAACTGATCGGAGCTACCAGAGAAGAACCTTAGCGCTCCAATTTAAAAAGAAGCGCCTTAGCGCTCCAAGTCTGGCGCTCTGCGCCCAGCGTTCCAAGCGCTATTTTAAAAGAAGCGCTTTAGCGCTCCAAGTCTGGCGCTCAGCGCCAAGTTCGCCACGTGCTCCTCACGTGGGCGCTATTTTATAAGAAACGCCTTAGCACTCCAGGTCTGGCGCTCAGCGCCAAGCGCCCCACGTACTCCTCACGTGGGCGCTATTCTAAAAGAAGCGCTTTAGCGCTCCAGCGCTCCAAATCTGGTGCTCAGCACCAAGCGCTCCACGTGCTCCCCACGTGGGCGCTATCTCAGAAGAAGCGCCTCAGCGCTCCAAGTCTGGCGCTCATCGCCAAGCGCTCTGTACATAAAGCGCTCTGTATATAAAGGCTCTGTACATAAAGTGCTCTGTACTACAAAGAATGTTCAACACTCAATAAAAGAAAAAAGAAAAAGGGGTGTCAGAACCCAAATTAATGCTCAATATTATTGAACAAAAAAGGACCGAGCCCAAACAAGTGTACAACACTAAGTGGGCTGAGCCTAAATTAGCCACAAGTCCCAAACTCAGACCAACCGAGCCCATGTGCTCACAATTTCCCTAATTGGTCTTAGTCCAAAACTTGACTACAGATCTCCCAACCAACATTGGTTCAAGGGTACATCTCTTCATTCCTCTGATATGCGTCGTTGTAGTTCTTCAACGTCTTCAGAGAGGTGGCGGGTCCCGACAACCAGAAACTCTATAGACTATGACGTTTTTAAACTATGGACTATGATGTCCTTAAACTCCATGGACTATGATGTCCTTAAACTTATGGACCGCAACGTCCCTAAACTAAACTCTATAGACTATGACGTCTTTAAACTATGGACTATGATGTCCTTAAACTCCATAGACTATGATGTCCTTAAATTTATGGACCGCAATGTCCCTAAACTAGAACGATAGAGTCCAAATACTCTTTCGTTGGATCTAAACGATCCCAAAATCCTATTGAGTAGATCTTAGCCTAAAATTAGACTAACGTATCCTCAACAAATGTTTGAGTTGACCTTAGTCTAAAACAAGACTAGCCTTAAACCAAACCAAACCCAAATTTAAGAAAATACGGATTTGGACTAATCCACGCCCTACGGGCGACAATATAAATTAGTCTTCGTATACAATCCACGGGCAACCAAAAACAAAACAAACACACACGACACGAAGTGAACATCTGGAGAAGGAGAAAATGGTTACCGCGATGCGGTAGCGTAATTAACTGCAGGGGCTTGCGCCTGGAGAGAAGAGCATCCCCACAATCAAAAACCCCTCGCAAACGAGGGGGAATCTGACGAAGTCTGCTACAACGGCCGCATCTGTCTAAACCTTCGATATACGGTGCCATAAATCAACTTGGCATCTTCGGAGAGGTGGACGGATAAAACCAAATAGCATCTGCCCCCAAATTCAGGCCAGACGTCCTAACGTCCTGGTCGCGTCTTTCTGCGGCGAACAGATTCTGGCACGCCCGGTGGGACCTTTTCCTCTTTCCACTCCACACTTCGTGTGTCGTGTTCGCGAACGAATCGCGGTTTAATATGGTTGCCCCTGGATTCGAGGTACTAAGATTTAGTGTCTTGCTCCGTGCAGAAAAGAAGACGGCATCAATGGCTTCCATCTGCGCCTACTGCAACAATAACTCCCACTCCGTCCTCGCCGGTGGAGTGATCTATGGGCCCCAAGCGGCCTCCATCTTCGCCATGCCAGTGGAACATGTGACTCAGGCCATCACTAGACTGTTCTTCGGGACTATGCTCCCACCAATGAGCTTCAACGCCCCAGTGCCATCGCAAGAAGCTCCGAAGAAGTCGGTCTTTGATCGGTTTGCAACTACCGCGGCCCCTCTCAACGGGTCGCCCAAATCCAACGCTTCGGTCTTTAACAGATTGGGACAAAGCTCCAATGGGCCCGTGAAGAAGCCCGCAATACCTGAAGTGGTTATCCCGAAACGGATAGCCATCCCTGCTCCAGTAAATGAAGTCATCAGAGATACTTCTCCTACTAAGTGGTCGATCTTCACAAGACTGACCATTTCAACTCCCGCTCTAGGCGAAGTCACCAAGGCTGCTACCTCTGCTCGAAAGTCTGCCTTCGACAGGTTGGCCATCCCCTCTCAACGGACGTCAGTCTTTGACAGGCTGACACCAACAACAGTTTCTCATCAAAGCATGAAGTACGATGCAGCTACCCTGACAATGGAGGTGATCCCATCTGCAAGACGCGCTCGACGTCGCCACTGGCGCCGAGTGAGGAAAGCTGAGGGCAGTTCCCCTTCTGGACTGACTCTACCAGCTCCAATGATGGAAATTGATGCTACTGTTCCAACTGGGAACAACTTTGAACCACTTAGGAGGGTGCGCAAAAACTCTCCAACTGCTGTGTTGAAAAGATCTCCTCCACCTATGGAGAACACTACAAAGGCAAAGCTAGAGCAGCCCCTTCAGCGGCTGTCTTCCAAAATTCACAGGGTCTGGCGAAGGGTTCAAGACTCTGTGATTAACCAAGACTACTCCCGCCGACCAAAGAAAATGAAGGTTCGGCAAGAGAAGGACCACCCTGTCGTACCACAGAAGGTGTCATCTACTTAGGTGCCCGCTGCAACGGCCCCCTCAACTTCGACCGCCCACAAAAGAAGAAGGCCGGAGAAAATCCCCGTGTCTACGACAAAGCTCAAAGGCACTGAATCCAAACGCCCCAAGTCTGGGGGCATGGTGGCGCACACCATTTACATGGCTTCCGGAAAAGAGGATAGTCGTATCTTCACGGGCCATCGACCACTCACCCGATCAATAACAAAGGCTCAGGAGCAACAACAGCAAAAGCTCCAGGAGATGCTGACAACCATGGCCGCACTCACTGGGCCAAAAGTAAGCCCAGAGATATCGTCGGAGCAGCACCAAGAACAGGAAACTGATGCCGAATTCCTCCGAAGAATGCCCGAGAGGAAAAACAAAGAGGCCACGGAATAAGCGGCCAACATAAAACAAATGGCGCTATTGTTACAAGATATGGTGGGCATGATGATCCAGCCAGACCACCCAGCCGAAGATCCTCCAGTAATAATTGAAGATTATAGAGGAGAGACATCAAACCTTCTTCCGGTCTCTTCAGCTGCAAAGGAGGAAACTATCTCGAAAGCTGCGCTCGATGATTATATAGCTCAACAGACACGAGCTCATTAAGCGAATGAAGCCGCTGGCCAAGTCGTCAGAATTGGGCGACCATATCCAAGCTGGTACGATCAGATTAAGTACCCGCCAGGATACACAATTCCTAAGTTGCACGTATACAAGGGGACATGAAATCCCCATCAACATGTTGTTCAGTTCTGGGCTCTGTGCGGCAACACTGGAGGTGACGATAAGCTACCGCTTCACCAATTCGTCGGCAGCTTGGCAGAGACGGCGTTCGAATGGTATTCAGAGCTTCCTAACGACTCCGTCAAATCTTTTACGGAGATGGAATTGCTATTCACCCACTGTTTCGCAAGCGCTAGCGAACGCACCCCAATCACGGCATTGATCAATGCCAGGGTGAAGCCGGGAGAAACATGGGTTCAGTATGCAATCCGGTGGCGGAACCTATGGTCGAAATGCGAACAACGCATCGAAGAAGCTCCTGCAGTAGGCATGTTCGTGGGTGCTCTCGATCCGCATGCGACTATATCCCAGTTCATGATGTTTTTCAAGCCGACTACCTTCCAGGCCTTGATTGACAAGCTGGCCTAAATGGATCAGTTGGGCCATATACCGTCTTCCTCGAAAATGGAGCCTCGAAACGAAAAGGGGAAAGGGAAAGCGACCTTCGTCACCAATGCTCAGCAGCAGCCCAGTGGTCCAAAACCAGCTGATCGCCAAAACGATAGACATCGATTCTTTAACGAGAAGCTAAAACGCCCTTATTCGTTTCCCCGGGATAAAACGAGGAGACTGTTCCAGCTGGCAGTGCGCAACATGCTCATCACCCTGCCAGATCCGAAACGCCCACTGCAGCCCGGTGACATCAACAGTCCCAACTATTGCCCCTACCATTGAATAATGGGCCATCCAATCAAAAATTGTTCGTCTTCAAAAACTGGATTGAGGACCAGGACCATTACCAGCAAGGAAAATTCGCGTTGTCTGAAAACTGGAGGGTCAACCCGCCATAACTACACGCTCCGAAAAAGATGGACACACCGGGGCATCAAGCTCATTTATAGAGGAAGCTCCATGGGAAGTTTTTCTTTTGACAAAAGCTAAAAGAATGCTGAAAGATTTCCAAGCATGTTCGGAAATTAGGTGGAAGAGCCCGCTGGAGCCCGAGATTATTGAGGGGGTGCTGATGCTGCGCCCAACGCTGAAAGTTGGTGAAGGTGGACAAAACATTCAGGTCAAGCCTCCAAAGTCTTTAAAGAAAAAGAAGAAGGCCAAGAAGCCCGTCCAACCCAAAGGCAGCCGTACAGGTCTGCAGAAATACATCGATGCACTGGAAGAATATAACCAGAAGGCACGAACCCTAATCACGTTGGATGAATTCTTTAAGCATGTTCTTGAGAATGAAGCCGATGACACTGATGAAGGAGACAATTCTTTAGAAGAGCCCGAGAATTATATGGCAAGCTGCCACATGATCTCTCACTCATCAATAAATGGCAAAGAAGCTCATAATGCAGAGAAACCAGGGGCAGATCCAGAACTGGAATCAAAATCCCTGGAGCCATCGGATGAATTGATTGACAGACCGCTGAGCGAAGCTCTTCAGAAAAGCAAATCTGACCGAGAGCATGAAACAGCCATAAATGAAAGGGCCAAGCGTCGGCGTCACGTTGAAGAAGCTCCGGTATTGAGAAGCCATAGAGTACCCCAACCGGATAGAAGCACTTCTGCCGCCAGCAAAAGCAGCTTTAAGACAAGGATGCAGTTCGCTAAAGCCCTGTCGATGGGAATGAAGTTTCTACCTTTCAAAGAAGACACTTCAGAAAATACGTTCCCCGATGAACTAGATGCACATCCAAACTACTTCTTATACCATCGGAGGATCACACACCCTACTGAGGAATGCATGGCCTTTAAAAATTGATGGCTGGGATACGTTGCTCATCGACAACATTTCAAGCGGATGAAGCGCAAAACTCGTCGAGAGAAGAGAAGCACGACAGATGAGCGCTAAAGAACTGCCGACGACTGTCATATGGTTGATTCCGGGGGATCGCAAGTTCTCACCTTCGGGAGCGATTCTGATGAAGAAATAGCCCTCGGCCCTTTCTTCAAGGAATCTATCTCCGAAACAGAAGAGATGAAGACCTATGAAAACATTCAGCTGCGTAATCGCACGTTACCCGAAAAGAATCTCGGACCCACAAACAAGGGATCCAACAAAAAAGATAAGGGAAAAAAAGTCCATGAAGATATCGCCCTTAATGACCGAGTTGTCGAAGAGCTTGCAGCTAAGGACCCGCCAAAGAAAAACAAGGTGGATTACAACGTTCTGGCATACCTGAGGAAGATACCCTCGCAGCTAAGCATTCTCGATGCCCTTCTGCTATCTAAAGAGGCAAGAGATTCTTTGATCAAGGC
Organism: Agapanthus africanus; assembly: GCA_030015575.1. Lineage (NCBI taxonomy): Eukaryota > Viridiplantae > Streptophyta > Magnoliopsida > Asparagales > Amaryllidaceae > Agapanthus > Agapanthus africanus. Next base: position 11,166,688 of record CM057337.1, read on the forward strand.
ACTACAAGAGCCCGAGCAGTTCCAAGCTTTTCTTGCCGAAGAAAAGATGAAGGACGAGCTGGAAGAAGTGCACACGGCTGACATCACTTTCGGCAATGAAGATCTCCTCTTCGAAACATGCGAGCACAACCGTCCCTTGTATGTCATAGGATACTGCCATGACATCAAGATAGGGAAGATCTTAGTTGACAATGGGTCATCTGTCAATCTCCTAAATGTGAGGGTGCTAAAAGAAATCTGCATGAGCGTCCAGCACCTCGCTCGGGATAAAATCACCATCTCCGGGTTCGACTCCCAGTCATCACGGACGCTCGGGTCTGTGATACTGATGTTACGCTTTGGGATGCTCGTCACTGACATCAAATTTCATGTCATTGACACCAAGACTTGCTACAACGCTTTGCTCGGCAGGCCTTGGTTACACGAGTAAAACATCATCCCTTCTACACAACATCGGTGTATGAAGTACTTCAAATATGGTCTCGAGTATACCGTGACAAAGGAGCTGAATCCATTCTCCGTGAATGAAGTTCGAAAGTACGAAGATGCAAAGTATTTCTTACTAGACTTTGAAGACACGGAAAAATGCCAAAAGCCGAAGAATAAGCAGAAAGCTATCACCACTATTTCGATCTTTAGGGGTGACACCGAGGAGGAGGAAGAGATAGTCTATTCAAGACCGCCCTAATGCAACAAACCGGGACCGTCTACCCCTATTCTGGTCTTTGGCAGCGACTCTGAAGACGAGGTTAACGCAGTATTCTTGGTCCTTCCATCAATGCAGGCCTTCACTCGAGATGATCAGAGTTTGCAAATCGCCATGGTTCTGCGGCAGCACTATAGAGAGCTTGATGCACTGGAGACATATAGTGTGCAAGAGCTGCAGACATTCTACGTCCCTCCCAGGCAAAGAGGTGAAAATGCGATCCTATTCTATCGATCCATGGAGACTAAAGTCGAAAGAGAAGTCTGGCACGGTGCAGATTCTGCGCTCGACAGACTCCAACCTATCCGTCTGCCCGGATACTATACAGAGGGATTGAAAAGGCTACTAAGACGCTAAGGTGTACCTTTCAAACAAACTTCTCGACAAGCTCAGTTCTACAACAGGATTTGGATCATCCCCGGAACTTAGAGAAAATTGACCAACGGAAAAATGGAAACGATCGGGCTTGGATATGTCCAGTCCAAGAAACGGGAGCAGTCCTATGGTTGGTATGTCATAAAGGACCTTGATGAAGAAGAAGATGCTCTTTAAAAAGACGACGACGACGAACCAGAACGAGGTCCTGCCATAAAAATGCCGAGTCCGTTGTTTGAAGAACAGATGGACAAGCTAGTACGGGAAGCGAGTCAAAAGGTTTGGAACGACCACAACCGCGAAATGGCCATCTACGAGAAAGCCAGGATGCAACGCATCCTTCAGCAGGCCACACAGGATGACAATGCCCTTCACCGTCAGCCCACCATGCATTCCCAAAGCAAGAAAAAGGCCCGACATGAAGGCAAAAACAAGTTAAAGAACGGAGAAAATGTTCGACCATGGCGAAACGGGTCCAAGAAGCCTCGCGAAGGTCAGCCGGAATCCGTCTCTTATGAAAAAATAAGTCAAGCATATTTGTTCCCTCGAGACAAGACAAGGAGAATCTTCGACCTTGTCATGAAACATCAAATGATTACGCTCCTGGAGTCCAAGCACCCCGAACAAGCAAACGAGGTCTGTCAGCCGGATTATTGTTCCTATCATCGAGCAATAGGTCATTTTCTTGAAGACTGCTTCACTTTCAAAAACTGGGTTGAAGACCAATATCAGCTCGGCAGGTTCGTTCTATCCAACAATTGGATGGTATCCCCACCGCAAAAGCATATGCCAAAGCAACGTATATGGCAAGAGTAGAACCAGATCAACATCGGTCTCGGAAACGATCTCGTACCTGCTACGTGATAACGTTGTTAGAAGAGGGAGTACACGAGAATATGGATGACCTCTCCTGGTGCTTCGAAAATGAGGAAGAAGACGAGGTGATCTCAGAATTTCCACCGGCGCCAAAAGAATTGGAAGATGGAATACACACTACTGCAGACAACCTGAGAAAAATCGACTTGGGGACAGCAAACGACCCGCGGCCAACGTTCGTCAGTGAGCTGCTGTCTGAGAAACAAGTGGCTACGCTAAAAGACGTGCTCATGCAGTATAAAAACTGCTTCGCATGGAACTATTCCGAGATACCGGGGCTAGATCCAGAGATAGCGGTGCATAAATTGGCGATATCTCTAGACATTAAGCCAGTCAAACAAGCACCAAGAAGGATGCGGCTCGAACTTGAAATGAGCATCAACGCCGAGGTCAAGAATCTAATCGACTCCGGCTTCATCTAAGAGGTTCAGTACCATGACTGGATCGCCAACATCGTCCCAGTGATGAAGAAAAATAGGACGGTGCGCATCTGCGTAGACTTTCGGGACCTCAACAAAGCATGTCCGAAGGATGACTTTCCCGTATCGGTTACCGAGCTGATGATAGATAATACATCCACTCACGAAGTCTTCTCCTTTATGGACGGATCATCGGGGTACAATCAAATAAGGATGCATCCCGAAGACCAGAAGCATACCGCTTTCCGGACTCCTCTGGGCATATTCTGCTACAAAGTGATGCCTTTCGGTCTGAAGAACGCCGGTGCTACTTATCAGAGGGCCATGACGAAGATTTTCGATGACCTCATACATGAAATCATCGAATGCTATATCAATGACCTCGTAGTGAAAATCAAATCGCACGAGGAGCATTGGGAGCATATGAAGATAGTGTTCCAACGTCTTCGGAAGTACAACCTGAAGATGAACCCTCTGAAATGGGCGTTCGGAGTTTCCTCAGGAAAATTCCTCGGATTCGTCGTACGACACCGGGGCATCGAAGTAGACCCGTTAAAGATCAAGGAGATTATGGAAATGCCTTCGCCAAGAACTCTCAAGCAACTGCGGTCTCTCCAAGAAAAGCTCGCATATATCCGACGATTCATAGCTAACCTCTCAGGCAAATGCCGCCCCTACAGTCATTTAATGAAGAAGGGGACTCCGTTCGTCTGGGATCGTAAATGCCAAAGCGCACTGGAAAAAATCAAGCAATACCTGCAGAATCCTCCGGTGCTGACCGCTCCAGTCAAGGGAAAACCTCTCATCCTATACACAACCGTCCTTGAAGGTTCCTTAGGCGCACTATGGGCATAGGAAAATGACCAAAGGAAGGAGAGAGCCCTCTACTATTTGAGTCGAGTTCTCCTGGGGGCAGAAAACAACTACTCCCCCATCGAAAAACACTTCCTGGCGTTAATCTTCGTGATAACGAAGCTCAGACACTATGCGTTGACGCATGAGGTCTACCTCATATCAAAAGTGGATCCTCTCAAATATTTGATGTCAAGAGCCATACTAATGGGACGGGTCGCTAAATGGTCCCTCCTCTTGATGGAGTACTCGATAACATACCGACCTCTCAAGGTAGTGAAAGGCCAGGCCATCGCCGACTTCCTCGCCGAGCATCCGATACCTGCCGATTCACCCCTAAATTGCGAATTGCCAGACGAGCACGCGTTTGACACGATCGACAACGAGAGAGGAGAGAGTGATACTCGATGGGAACTCTAATTTGATGGGGAATCTTCCATGAAGAAGCGAAAGCACAGCTCCCCTATAATCAAATTTGGGGTAGGCCTCATCTTCGTGACTCCACAAGGAGGGATAATGCGCTTTGCCCTTTCCTTAACAGAGCCGAGGACAAACAACGAAGCAGAATATGATGCTTTGATAGCAGGTCTTGAGATCGCCATCGACATGGGAATTGAAAACTTCCTCATATACGGATACTCCCAGCTGGTCGTTAGTCAAGTAAACGACGACTATCAAACGTGCAAATCAGAGTTGGTAAAGTACGGCGAGATAGTACAACAATTGCTGACTCAAATTCCTTCCTACGTTCTGGAAACATACCGCGTATGGAAAATAACAAAGCGGATGTGTTAGCCAAACTCGCTAAAGAACTGGCTGACGAAAACTTCGATGAAGTAAGGATCGTTGTGCAAAACCGTCGGGGTCTTGCACCGGAAGAAATATCTCCGGAGTCGTCTGAAGAAAACCGAGCGACCAAGCAAACGGCCCTACAAATAAAAGACCAGGAAAATGCTAAGGATTGGAGAGAAGTCTTTATAGACTATTTCAAATCCCGTCGAACACCTAAAGATGCGTCCTCAAGACATCAGCTCATTAAACGAGCTCTGTCTTTCGCCTTCGTCAATGACACGCTGTATAAGAGAACGTTCGACTCTCTATGGCTGAGATACCTGGGACATGCCTGGGACCGGAAGAAGCAAAAAGAGTCGTCCAAGAAACTCACGACGGACTCTGCGGTTCTCATCAAGCCGGGCCAAAGATGAAACTGAAGATCAAAAGGATGAGCTACTATTGGCCTACGATGATTCAGGATTGTCTCGAATACGCGAAACAATGCCACTTGTGCCAAATTCACGGGGACTTCATCCACCAGCATCCAAACCCGCTACACCCAACAGTGGCTAGTTGGCCGTTCGAGATGTGGGGAACCGACATAATTGGGCCCATAAAACTAGCATCGTCCAAAGGACATCGGTTCATATTGGCGACAACTGATTACTTCTCCAAGTAGGCAGAAGCAGTACCGCTAAGAGAAGTGAAGACGGAGAATATTCTCCATTTCTTCAAGACACACATCATCTATTGGTTCGGCACTCCACAACGGATTATCTCCGATAACGGGCCAGCCTACAAAAGCCACAAAATCAGTCGCTTCGCACAACAACATAATATAGACTGGATATACTCTTCGGTCTACAATCCCCGAGCTAACAGTCTGGCTGAGGCTTTCAACAAGATCTTGACAAAGATCATGAAGAAGACGGTGTCCAAAAATAAGAAGGACTGGCACGAGAGACTGCATGAAGCTCTCTGGGCGTATCGGACCACGTTCAAAATGGCCACAAACACAACGCTGTATGCATTGGTATTCGGCACTGAAGCAGTACTACCTTTGGAGATAGAGCTACCCTCCTTACGAGTGGCGGTTCATTACGAGCTAACAGACGAAAAGAATACTCATCTTCGGCTTGAGGAGCTCGACGCCCTTGACGAAACCCGGCTCATGGCGCAACAAAACTTTTAGACTTACAAAGCAAAAATGACGCGCTCATACGAGAGATTGACTAGGCCGAGAACATTCCGCCAAGGCGAACTCGTGCTAGTGGTCAAGAGACCTATGATCCCCAATTGTGCCAAACGCGGGAAATTCGAGCTGAACTATGAAGGCCCGTACATCATAGACAAAGTATATTAAGGTGGGGCTTACTTGCTCATGGATATGCATGGCAAAAGAACCTTCCGACCAATAAACGGCCGATTCTTTAAGAAGTACTACGCTTGACTAGTCACAAACCAGGTTAATGATAGATGACGACGCCTATGTCCGCTCGCTATCTTCTTGAGTCCAGACTCTAAAAATAGTATCCAACGATACCCCATCCTAAACACGGAAAACTACGGACCGAAGCGTCTACAAACCGCAGCATCCTAAGGCTGACGCAAAAAAAAATATAATAATAAAAAAATGGTACGTCCATAAGCAAAATGGGCACGGATGAAAACCCGAAATGGCTCCGTGAGTAAAAACAGCAGGGCTACTGGGGAGTTTGTGAAAACCCAAAAGGGCGCAATCTCGTTAACAGACACTTGCAAGTGCAGGGTTACCTAGCATGGCAGCAAGGTTTCGGGAGGCATCATCCATGCCATATTCAAATTTTTGCTGTTCTAGCTAACCCTAGCTTTGAATCGTTAACTAGAAATCGATGGAAATATAAATGCAAACACTTTGCAAGTCAAGTGAACAAGGAATACAACCTTTGTAGACCGGTTCTTCACTTCATTAGCTCCGTGTAATAGTCCTTTCGCTGCGATCGTGAACTCCGGACTCTTGAGAGGCTCCCATGAAGAAACGAACATGCTTGCTTCGATGTCTTCGAGGCCGAGGATGATCTATATCGAGGAGAAACTAACCCAAGCTATCTCTTCACTAATTATGGAATTAGTGAAGCAAACACCCTATACTAAATGACATGTAGTAGAGGATGATGAAGTAGGAAGTGGGCTCACTTTAGATTTGATTTTCTCACACTTTTTCTCATACCTCCATTGAAGCTAGAAAGCTTTGAGGAAGAAGAAGAAGAAGCATCTCATTAAGTGAGAATGAATGTTGTGTGAGGTTAGAATTGCAACCATGGCGAGTTAGTGTCATGCCTAACTATTGTAGAGAATAAACCATAGCTATGAGTTAAAGGGTTGGGTTAACAAATATCTTAAGGTTGACAAACAAGTGGACTTAGTCAATAAAACCTACAAGCTTCTACAAGTTTTGAACCATGACTCATTTTCCACATGTTTAAAAACCTTACGAAAAAATAAAACCCTAACTTAACCTAGCATGGTTTAAGTCTCATACTAACTATGTTGCAAGTGTAACCTAACATGACACACTTATATATATCACATATATATTTTGTGCCATAAAGAAAACAATACATATATCACATATATGTAAAGTATATCAAATGTGAGAAAAGAAATCATAAGTGAGCTAATACTAGTTAATGTAAATTAATATATCAAATATATAATTATACATTAGATTATCAAATCAACTCTTGATTTAATAATCCGGCTATATCACCTATGACCGACTAATATCAAATGAATCAACATATCAAATTAACACTTGATTCGATAATCCGGTTATATCATATATAACCGACCGATATCTCATATCGCAAGAATAGAATACGGTATCTCATATCGTATTAATCTCGGTCCCGCACATATCACATATGTGCTCCTACTCCGTTTCGCTTGAGCCAGGAAACCCCTATGTAGGACTCTAAAGACTTGTCAATACGCCGGCAGTAGGTGATGATCATATCAAACACCCACAAGCCGCAAGCGGTCTGCCAAACGTAACGGCCACCCGGGTATTGAGTGTTGGAGATAGTGCCCTCAGAGTCAATTATTGGATCACAGGCACGTGATTGCAATGATTGATGGAGGACCTATCCCGGTAGGACAGTCTTACTCAAGATGATAGTATGCTATCTGGTTTATCTTTATCATCGTGTACTGCTTTAGGTGACCTGACAGGTCGCTATTGCACGTTGATAGAGCCCCTAGGATTCTTGCTTGACTGCCAGCAGTATGAGGGCGATGATATACGTGGGAGCTGGTAGTCCATAAGCACATCCTTAAAAGGTCCCTAGTCATGGGAGTTTCGAGACAGGGTATCGATACTCCAGAGTAGACTAGTGTATACAGTCGAGACCCCGACGAGAGGCGGTGGCCGGTCTCACAAGCCACTGGTGTCAGTTGGTTCACCTAAGATGTATACAGGTGCTCATTGGGTTATAAGTACACCGGACAGGACTCGCCGGGAACATGCTAGTTGGTCTTATACCTGACGTCAGATAGCAGTTCCCTGGTGACATGTGTACAGGTTAGTTCATCGACCTGGGGATCGTCATTTGTCTCGTGTGAGTTCCCACTGTACTTTGATTACTACCCTACCACGCTCAAAGGAGACGTGCAAACAGGTTTTAATTGGGTACAGTCCCGAGCCACATGGAGGCAGTGAGCCAAACAGACCGGACTGTACGGATATTGTCACTGACAGGCTTAGTAGGGTGTCAGGATGAGTTCGCTCATCGACGTCCCTTTTGGTCAATACCTGGTAGCCCGTTACGTATAGGCTAATACCTCTGACGTGCTAGTGGTTAAATCCACAATCAAGGTGTTAACGAGTCTTTAGAGTCCCCCACAGACCAGTTTCTCAAGTTTCGGGCGAAACGCTGTAGAGTCCGTATGGAGATATGGCAGGGTTCGATCAGATAAGTGCGGTATTGCACGGATCATGATCGGACGGAAAATACTAGCAGGCTTTGGTTTAAGCCGGATCCTAGTATTGTACAGTGTAGATTTTGTCTTATTGCATTTGTATTCAGTCGCAATATAAATGCGTGTGTGTATACACAGTATCGGGGTTTTCCTATAATTTATTACGGTACCAGTTTTCTGGAGTTGCCAATTTGCTTTCCGTTTCGGCCATTTACCTTTGTATCTTTCATTGGCCGAAAATTGGTGGAGGAGGGCTTATTTGCAATTGTGCAAATAAGTATTTTGGAGGGTTGTTTTTGCATATTGTTGGATCATCATTGCTTAACTTTCTTTAGTCATCATAGCTTGACTTTGGATGTGGTGATGGGAGATGGTTGTTGAGTGTTGGACTTTGTTTATAATGATTTCTTTTCATGATCACATAGGATTTCCCTCTTACATTATTGGCTCACTCACTCCCTCTCTCATTCTCTTCACTCCCACCTCATGAGGCCGGCCATTCTAAGGTGAGGGCTGTCCCAAATTTTTCATGGGGATTTTTGGTCTCATTTGCTTGCAAAAATCCCCAAGTTCCCTCTCCAAAAGGTTCACTTCATTTCCTCTACCAAAAGGCAACATCCACTATCCCAAGATGAGTCACAGCTCACTACACTATTCTACAGCAAACCTTGGGCACGTCGACTAGCCAACTTCGTGCCCGAGTTGCCTCGGACCAGAGGTGGGAGCCCGTAAAAGAAGCCGACGACGTGGTGCCTTTCCGGCGAGAAGGTGGAGACCGGACATTCCGCGGGAGATCGGGACGACGACGAGAAGACCGGAGGACACGGATCACTCGATATATCTCTCTAACCCCTCTCTAGATAGCTAGGACTAGTTTAATGGCCTGATCCGGGTTTATAGTGCGCGGTGGTGCCGGTTCAAAAAGTTATTGTAAATCACCGCTTCCGCATTCCGGCGTCGGATCGACGGACGGGACGCCGCCGTGCACTTACAGTGGTATTAGAGCCTCGCCATTAATCTAGTCTAGCTTTGTCTAATGTGTTTACACTTTCGATCGAACAAAAAAAATTCCAAAATCCGCGTTTTCAATAGCATCAGTTTCTGTCAAATTTTTTTTTGCTCCAAATTTTTTTCAGGTTATTGCAGAATGATGTGCAGGGAATTTTAAGTGTTCTGGGAAAATTTGGTCTCGTGAACAGTCTAAACCACCGCGGAACCGCGGCCAAACCCTTGCTTGGGCCGCGGTTCCGCCGCTATTTTCACTGTTCATGGCCCCAAAATTTTACAGAGGCCTCCTGGGTTGAAAATAGGGTTTTTGGAACATTCTTTTTGGGCCCAGAATTTCTTTATGTGCTACAGTAGTACTTGGGGGTCCACTTAGGAATATTTGATCGATCGAAAATTTTAAACACATTAGTTCACAGTATTTACATTATATCTGCGACCGTGAATGTCACTTGATCGGTAAATCCTGTCTAACTGCTATAGCCCGGTTAGACGGATTTGCGAACGTGACATTCATGTTGATGTTCTGTGATTGTGCTGTGATGTTGCGGATTGGTCGTGGGGGATAGCCTGGATGCAATGCTAGTACAGTTTTTTGTTGTATTATGTACATTTGATATTGCGGGGCGAGCGTCCGACATGTGGACTGCCGTCACTGTCTGTTTGTATTATTCTTTTGGGGCACGACCAGGTTGCGGTCGATATACCCGTTGTATGTATATTTTACTTTTTGTACTAGGAATGCCCCGCGGAGGGGTGCACGGATAGCCGGGTTCTAGAGGGCAACGGGCCCGCATCTCATGGCATTGAGACGGAGGGGGCTTCACTCTAGAATTGGTGGGCTATTCGCCGCACTCGTAGGGGGTACAGGTTGACCCAGGAGGGGTGCCCAAGTTACCGGATTCCGTGAAGTGCTGGGTGGTCCATTCACGTTGCTGAAGGGGCTGCCTCACTTCAGGTTTTGGCGGGTAACTTGCCGCGCCCGTAGGGGTCTAGAATTTTCATTGCACAGGCTATCCACACGACCAGGGGAACGTCGGGTTTCAGCGGCTCTGTGAAACCCGGGGATTCCAGATATCTGTATTGTTCTGTGATGCTGTACATTTATATGATGTTGCATTTTATCACGCCTTGAGCGAAATATTATATATTGATATATATACTAGTAGATGTTGTATATGTTTTGCATCCGCGCTAGTCCAGTCCCCGCTCTGTCGTTAGTTAGCTAACCTAACGGGTAATGACAGGACCCAGTGGCGAATGCGGATGGCATATACGTACGTCATTATTTTCGTTCTTTATTGGTGTGATCAATTGATGGGACTGCGTTGATTCGGATCAATGCAAGTTAAAAACAAACCTAATCTGATGTTGTTGGAACACTTTTCAAAAAGCTGTTATTGTAAGGGCGTTCTCTTTTGTTTTGCATCGTGGTATTCAGTTGGAATATCCTGCTCCTTAGTCGACGAGGCAAGGGCCGAGATCCCTTCACCAGGAGTGACCCCTTGGACAAAAGTTTGCGTCAGGGCAATAACTTCACTATAGACGATTACTTTTGCTTTGCATCGTGGTATTCAGTTGGAATATCCTGTACCTCATTCTACGGGGAAAGAGCCGAGATCCCTTCACCGGGAGTGACCTCTTTAGCAAAGGTTTTCGTCACTATATTTTTATAAAGCTATCCAGTTCCTTCAACGATATCAAATTCATTACGTTAAAGGTTTTCGCCAGAAACCATTCGTAGCCCTCCGTCGTTTCATATGGGTAGTCAATATTATTCAAGCTGTGTTTGTTGGCCAAAGTCAAGGCACAGTGTTTGGTAGCTGTTGGGTATTCATATGCAGCATAGATAGATGCATTGGTTTGGGACAGTCGTACTACCTTGTTGGCCAAAGTCAAGGGTATGTACGGATGGATTCAAATTAACCTGGAGAATGACGGGTAGAACTTGACATGTGACTTATGATTTGTTGGCCAAAGTCAAGGTCATAAGAGCATGGGGCAAAAATCACATCGGGAGTTTCTAAAGAAACTGAAACTTGCCAGATATGCACATACCTTCTGGAGTGTGATAACGTGAGCGAAGTCCGTCACGTTATCATGCGATGATAGTTGGATCCCAATTCCCACTGATGAGTTGGTTTACTCCTCGGGTGATCCCGACTAATTCTTCTTTTAGGTTTGGAGGAGAATTTGACGGTACAGTGGGAGGTTTCCAGATTAGATAAATTGGTAACCATTCTGATCTAGGTTAGAGTGCACGCTGAGTATTTCTTTTCTTTCTCTCTTTGGCAGCGACCATTGACCCGACCCTAGACTATGACTCAGAGACCAAAATTAACCGAACCTTCTTAACACTGGCTTTTGGATTGTCAGAGTTGCAGACCTCATTGCCACTCCTACTTTTACCCTTTTCTCCAGGACACCCCGTATTACTACGAACGTCCACTTCCATTGGATAAAACCATCGTATGGTTATATACGAACTCGAAGGGATTTATTCGAGGATGGTTTCCGGTTCTGGAGAAAACGAATATGACTATTCAGTTGTCTTTTCCTTTTTACCTTCTCTCAAGTTTTGAGTACTCCTTGGTTTAGGAGATAGTACACCTATTACGCAAATTGGATAGTCTTCTTCCAAACCATAGGCAGGTGCCGAACGGTAGGGAATGAAGAAAACCAATTAGCCTAAACGGTGTACAGAAGGTATTATGTAAAGACATAGAAAGGGATTAGAAGGAGGGCAAAGTAAATTGCGACTGCTATTCACGACCAAACCAAGTATTTCATTACCACTCCCACTTCACCTTTGTATTTCTCCAGAACACTCCGTATCACTACGAAGATCCACAGTTTATTGGATATTCCATCGTATGGTTATATACGAACTCGAAAGGAACTTGTTCCAGTTCGGGGATGGATTCTGGTTCAGGAGAAATAGGAATAAGGTTTATTCAGGTGTCTTTTATCTTCACCTTCTCTCGCATTGCGAGTGTTCCTAGGATTGGGATAGTACACCCATTATGCTTATTGGATAGTCTTCTTCCAAACCATAGGCTGGTGCCGAACGGTAGGGAAGGAAGAAAGCCATTTGGCCTAAAGGGGTGTACAGAAGGTAATGACTAAAGACATATGAAGGGATTTGGAGAGGTGGCAGAGATTTATACGGTTACAGTTGTGAATCTGGAAGAGGCATTACTAGGAATACCAGGATACCCCTACGAAACATTTCAATGTTTCAGCTTTACTGTATACTGTTAAAGGAAAACTGATTTCCCGATTAGATACTTACTCCAGGGTATGTATTTACCAGGTATGATTCTCACATCTGTATGGTTTTACAGATGATGAGTGGGAGTAAGTTATTGGGAATTAGGTGATCATCCTCATTATATCGGAATTCGTTGTAATTGGTGATATTTGAGGAAGTCACCTGGGTTGTTTGCTGGACGGCGAATATTTGGTTTTGAATATCCGTTATAATGCACCAATTTCAAATTGATATATCTGTACGTCTATTTTTATAGAGTGAGATATACCTTTTTTAAATTATGTCGATGAAATTTACCTATATCAGTTGATGGTTAGGTAAGGAGCATTAAACAGCGGTGTAATTCTTCTTAACCATAAGTACAGTTTTCAACCTACAACACACAGGGAGTGAGTTTTTAGACTCAAGGGACTTGTACAGAGTATTGTATATTGTCCAGTGTCCATTGAGGACAAAGGGGTTGGTTCTCGTACTATATTCGGTTTACTTATGACTTCTCTAGTTTTTAGACAGGTGTTTCGTAGAAACGCAAGGTCCGAATTTTGAGAAGTTATAGGTATTTGAATAAAGTAGAGAACCAGGTATTGCAAGTATCGGGATTCTTCAAGGTGATCGAAGATGTTGATACTTGTGTAGGGTATTCAGTTGATAGTAATGATTAAGAGAACTTGCTTCTCTTTCAGGTTACTCATAATTGGAAGCATTCCTAAGTTGAGTAATCGGCCTCCTTCCATTTACTTGACATGCACTGGAGACAGCTGCATGATTTGAATATGGTTCAATTAAATCAGTGCCTTTGTTTCTATATTGGATATAGAACAGTTCATATCTTAACGATGTTAAGGTACGGGGAGTTGTCCGGCCTATGCTTAAAACCAGACTCTGGATAACTCAAGGCATGTTTCTGTAATGGCTGTTTGTGGGTTGACCCAGGCTATGACGAGGGTTGACTTTCTACCATCTGGAAGATCAATAGTGATATTGTTCTAGACTCGCCACAGTTTTAATAAAAAAATGGATTTTTTCAGAAAACAGAAGTGGGAGTATGGTAGAACTGGAAGTGATTCCAGAGCCACAAACGATTACTGAAGATTTTGATAGGAACCTAAAGATTCAATCTGGTTTGACATTCTATTGGCCACTCCGCAGATACGGTGGGTAACCTTAGGCACCCGAGAGGTACTCCGGTAGCCTCAAGGACGGTGACAGGGAGGTTCTTGTTTACCCAGACTTACCATTGCTGTTGTTCCAGACTGTGAGACCCGGCAGGAGGATGAGTATAGCGTCGTTCTGAACTAGCTTTAGAAGTGTACGTCTATATGACTCTGCCAGAGGATTGTCATAGTCAGTAGGAGCAGCGGAAGCATTGGTGGACAAGTGGCTTGTGTCTATTTATAGACTAAAGCAAATGTAGCGGAGATAGATCATCTATTTCTGATGTGACAGTCATAGGTTTGACCTCATCAGAATAGGGGATGGATCTGTTAAGAAGGTAGTAGGGTATGATGTCCTGGTATTTGGATGACATACACAGAGTAGGAAGTGATATTCCTATACTACGATTGGTTATAATTTGGTCGTCACACAGTGGTTTCTCCACATGGAACTTGGATATTATATCAGACATACTGGCTACTAGATCTATGGTTTTAGATCTAGATTTGGGTGGTTTCCCAATTAAGGGTACTTAGACAGCATTCTAAGAGTATTTAGAATGGACGACTCCTGGCACGGTAGTGTACCTGCAGGTGATGGAGTCACCCTCTCTAAAGGTGTCTTACAGACTAAAGGGGAGAGGGATGTGCATGATTGGTAGATCACTTGCTTAGGCAATTGAGTCAATCATGAGATGCCAAGTACCACACCAGATGTTGTTCTTGCAGTAGATGCAATAAGTTGATATTGATCCAATCGTGGAGAAACAATCGGAAGCAGCTTTAGAACATAAGTGGATGTTCTAGGGATATGATAACGACAGCCTCATTCAGGAGACAGTTATCATTCCAGGCTTCCAAGGTGACCTGGACGGCAGGGTGACCATCAGAGTTATAGTTTTCTACCTGACGAGGGGCAGTATTTTGGACAAGTGGTCCAAGGCAATACTGAGGGAGGCATGGTGCAGGATACTGATTAAGTTCAGTTGACAATACTGTCTAAGATGTTTGGATTTGGAGTTCATTTATGAGCTAGGTCCCATCAGACATCCAGACACATTCTAAGACAGGTATTGCTCATTTCGGGAGATGGCTTTCTCCGCGAACTTGAGATATAGAGAGACATAGAAAGAAACATCAAGGCGGATCCACTCACTGAGGCTATTTCTCGAACGCAATAGTTTCGCAAACGAGCTTTGTGAGACTGACTAGTAGAGGAGTTGGGTGTTCGGTATCACACGGGCTGTGAGTATGCGACATCGCAATAATTAGCCTTGAGTGCAAGTGGGAGATTGTTGGAGATAGTGCCCTCATAGTCAATTATTAGATCACAGGCACGTGATTGCAATGATTGATGGAGGACCTATCCCGGTAGGACAGTCTTACTCAAGATGATAGTATGCTATCTGGTTTATCTTTATCATCGTGTACTGCTTTAGGTGACCTGACAGGTCGCTATTGCACGTTGATAGAGCCCCTAGGATTCTTGCTTGACTGCCAGCAGTATGAGGGCGATGATATACGTGGGAGCTGGTAGTCTATAAGCACATCCTTAAAAGGTCCCTAGTCATGGGAGTTTCGAGACAGGGCATCGATACTCCAGAGTAGACTAGTGTATACAGTCGAGACCCCGACGAGGGGCGGTGGCCGGTCTCACAAGCCACTGGTGTCAGTTGGTTCACCTAAGATGTATACAGGTGCTCATTGGGTTATGAGTACACCGGAGAGGACTCGCCGGGAACATGCTAGTTGGTCTGATACCTGACGTCAGATAGCAGTTCCCTGGTGACATGTGTACAGGTTAGTTCATCGACCCGGGGATCGTTATTTGTCTCGTGTGAGTTCCCACTATACTTTGATTACTACCCTACTACGCTCAAAGGAGACGTGCAAACAGGTTTTAGTTGGGTACAGTCCCGAGCCACATGGAGGCAGTGAGCGGATCTTCACGGGTTCGTCTCTCCCGGTATTGAGGGTGAGGTCGCGCTGTGTCTAGGAGAGCCATTACACGAAGTCCTTGGCCAAGGCAGGAGATTTACTGGTAGGTATTCCAGTAGTATCTCAGGGTGTTCTGGGCTACACTCCGACACGACTTGTATCGCTTTTGGGGGTCTGACTTTTACCAACCCCCTAGGCCCGCCATGCGATGCTCATAGACGAACGGACCGGACTGTACGGATATTGTCACTGACAGGCTCAGTAGGGTGTCAGGATGAGTTCGCTCATTGACGTCCCTTTTGGTCAATACCTGGTAGCCCGTTACGTATAGGCTAATACCTCTGACGTGCTAGTGGTTAAATCCACAACCAAGGTGTTGATGAGTCTTTAGAGTCCCCCACAGACCAGTTTCTCAAGTTTCGGGCGAAACGCAGTAGAGGCCGTATGGAGATATAGCAGGGTTCGATCAGATACGTGCGGTATTGCACGGATCATGATCGGACGGAAAATACTAGCAGGCTTTGGTTTAAGCCGGATCCTAGTATTGTACAGTGTAGATTTTGTCTCATTGCATTTGTATTCAGTCGCAATATAAATGCGGGTGTGTATACACAGTATCGGGGTTTTCCTGTAATTTATTACGGGACCAGTTTTCTGGAGTTGCCAGTTTGCTTTCCGTTTCGGCCATTTACCTTTGAATCTTTCATTGGCCGAAGATTGGTGGAGGATGGCTTATTTGCAATTGTGCAAATAAGCATTTTGGAGGGTTGTTTTTGCATATTGTTGGATCATCATTGCTTGACTTTCTTTAGTCATCATAGCTTGACTTTGGATGTGGTGATGGGAGATGGTTGTTGAGTGTTGGACTTTGTTTATAATGATTTCTTTTCATGATCACATAGGATTTCCCTCTTGCATTATTGGCTCACTCACTCCCTCTCTCATTCTCTTCACTCCCACCTCATGAGGCCGGCTATTCTAGGGTGGGGGCTGTCCCAAATTTTTCATGGGGATTTTTGGTCTCATTTGCTTGCAAAAATCCCCAAGTTCCCTCTCCAAAAGGTTCACTTCATTTCCTCTACCAAAAGGCAACATCCACTACCCCAAAATGAGTCACAGCTCACTACACTATTCTACAGCAAACCTTGGGCACGTCGACTCGCCAACTTCGTGTCCGAGTTGCCTCGGACCAGAGGTGGGAGCCCGTAAAAGAAGCCAGCGACGTGGTGCCCTTCCGGCGAGGAGGTGGAGACCGGACATTCCGCGGGAGATCGGGACGACGACGAGAAGACCGGAGGACACGGATCACTCGGTATATCTCTCTAACCCCTCTCTAGATAGCTAGGACTAGTTTAATGTCCCGATCTGGGTTTATAGTGCGCGGTGGTGCCGGTTCAAAAAGTTATTGTAAATCACCGCTTCCGCATTCCGGCGTCGGATCGACGGCCGGGGCGCCGCCGTGCACTTACATTGAGCGATCATAAGATCAACAAGCAAGACTGCTCACACTCCTGCGAATCCAATCAGTAACACTACCGTACAGTCCGGTCTCTTCGTCTGATATGTCGCATATCTCCTCTAGGGGTGGTAAACGTCAGACCCCAGTAACTCGATTAGTCGTGTCGATATGAGGCTCATAACGGGTCGAGAAACTACTGATAACTCTTACCAGTATATCTCTGAAGCAGCCTTGGTCAAGGACTTCCTGTTATAGCCAATCGAGCACAGCGCAACATCAACTCCCAATACCGGGAGAGACGAAACCCTTCCTATCGCTCATTGCCTCCATGTGACTCGGGACTGTACCCAAAAGCCACCGTTTTGCACGTTCTCTTGAACGTAGTAAGGTGGAAATCAAAGCACAGTAGGAATCACACAAGACTCTATGACGATCTCGGGTCTACAGACTAACCTGTACCAGTGTCACCAGAGAACTGCCATCTGACGTTAGGTATAATACCATCTGGGAGTTCTCGGCGAGTCCGCTCAGTGTACCCAGTCTCCACTGAGCACCCGTATACTGTCTCTGATGTCAAACACAAATGGATATGGGATCATCTATCGCCCATCTACATGGGTCGAGAAGCTATACGCTAGTCTACTCTGGTATATCGATGCCTTGTCTCGATACACCCATGACTAGAAACATTTGAAGGATGTACTTAGCGACTACTCTGTCCCCACTAGTATGATCAGATTTGAAAGATGAAAAGTTACCAGTAATGACTTGGCCAGTGGCTTCAGTTTCTTCCACAGTCATTGTGAAAGCCTGACGCCTCGGTACATTCCTCCTTACTGGAGGAGTATTCCTTTGTTGATTCCTCTGTTCTTAAGGTAAGTTTATTTGTGCTTGATGGAACTGATGAGGAGGAGTTGTAGTAGGTCCATGAGGAGGTGGGATTGGGAGAGCAAGACATAGTGCAGGTGTCTGGATAGCTGGCCGCTGCGGATAGGTGATTGCTGGTCTGGTTGCAGAATTTGGATTGAGTCTATGAGGACAAGACCCAATATCATGTGTGGATGAGCCATATACTAAACAAATGCGATTAGCACACCTGCAATCCTTCGCCAGGTGTCCATTTCTCCTGCAGTAGGTGCAAAAGTCTAGACTGGGCCGGTTGAATGGTACTTCCGATCTCCTGGGTACAAAAGGTAGCCTTGAAGAGGCTCCTCCTGCCATCTGAGTGGCAGGGCGCTTCACACCGGCAGATTGAGGTCTTCCCTTCATCTTTACTACTACCTCGTATCGACGGGCAGCCTTCAGAGCTAGGTCATGGATCAGGAAATCCCCTGTAGCTAGAGCAGCTTGGATCTCTGGGTCCAAACCTTGCTGAAATCGTTTGGCTCTGATCTCAGCATTCAGAATGAGGTGTGCTGTGAACCTGTTATGGTCTTGTGTTAGCTGTGTAGTATGTGATATTAAAAAATCGAATATTTAAAACAGATCTTACCTTCTCAATATGGTGAACTCAGCATCATACTCATCCACAGATTTGCTCCACATAGAGCCTTATTGTAAATGGATGAATTGCTGCTCTACGTCGAATCGGGCAGTCTCTGGAAAATACTTCGCGTCGAACATGTCGCGAAAGGTCTTCCATTCGATCGGTTGGGCAAGACGGCTTTCTTCTACCTTCTACCATACTCGGACGTTGTCGGTAAGTTGCAGCTTCGCAACTCTTACCCAAGAAATGTCTGGCACTTGTACTGCTGCCAGATCGTCATTGATCGACTGAGCCCATTTCTCAGCTTTCAAAGGGGTCTCTTTCCCAGAAAATTGCTTAGGATGCAGTGCCCGAAATTGCTTCACTCCAAGTGCTTTAGCTTCTAGGCGGTTCATTACTGCTGCTGCTATCCCTCCAGGAGGCTCTTGATTGTCTCGAGTAGTACCATCTGCTCGTTGATCGGAGCTACAACGGTAGGCGTAAGTGGAAGAGGTAATGGTGGGGTGTTTCCATTCACGTTGGTGCTGGTATTATTTGGAGAATCCATAACCTTGAAAGAAAAATAGGGTTAGGATAGATTCAAAGAAATATGTAAAGAATGTTATAGTTGCTGATTCTTGTGATATATATTGCTTAGGTTTCCATGCAGAACTGACCTGCATGGTAGGGTTCCATGCAAAACTGACCTGTATAGGCCGCCCATAAAAACCTGTCATGCCCCGCTTTCCAGTGTACGGATAAGGAGACATGGCGAGGTCCGTGATGTATTTACTCAGAAATAAACATGTTAAGCATAAATAAGCAACATAATGTAAATGTACACAAAAAAGACATGAGATGTAAAAGAACATCAACTTTTTATTTATTAAACAGTTTTTACAATACAATGCTGAAAAGTAAATACAAGACTAGAAAGCAGTGCCTAAACAATATCATGAACTGAAAGTAAAAAATATATACAAGAGTCTGGAGCTCTGGATCGTCGATGAACTGCTCCAAGTTTTCTGAGCTGGGCTCGATCTCTAGAGAGTCAGATCCTCCTGACAACATTATAAAGAAAGAAGAGAAAAGGAATGTCGTCAGCGAACAATCTCTCCGTAAGTCCCAAAGAGAAATAGAAATAGAATACATAGATAAGAGAGAATATAACTGTATATTTGTTATACTAACGTGGTTATTTGTAACTTGGTACAGAATATGCCAGTGTATATGAGAGGAGTACAACTATTCCGTGGACTAAGGTATACGGAGTACAAGGAACCTTTAAGCCAAGGAACAACAGCAATGGATATTCAGGTTATGTGTATTAAAGTGACCGTCTTGTGCCACTTCTAACACATTTTGTACCAGTCCACCCCTTTAAAACCCCGTAATGCATTATATATTGATTGTATTGTTTTGTTTTATAGATGTAAGACTTGCCAAAACTATGATATCAGTTGTTCATGTAAACGGATAAGGATGTAATGGATAGTCATGTAATCAAGTCAATGAATATCCATGGTTCGGTCAAATCAATTCATGTTGATATAAATAGAATTCTGGTATAAATGGATTCATGTTGTATTGAAATTATATTTGAATTGTATTCAAGCATGGATTGTATTCAGATTGTATTCAGATTTGACTGAGATTCATATTGAGTCAGACACTTGAACAGAATTTGATTCCTGAATTAATTTTGGAGTTATCGGTAACTGCTGCACATGGACGGCAGAATTTGTGTCTTTTTCTAAGATAATTACCATTTGATAACACCGGTTTAGTTGTCTATCTTAAATAGGCAAGCACCCACTTTCTCCGGCTCCCTGAGGCTTAAGAGAATTGGTCCCGCTTAAATCTATAATTATTAGGGTCCTTATTGTAAATTAATATAATTTGAGGGAGTTTTATGCAAAATAGTTTTGATATATTTTCAAAATAAATCTCAAGTATTTAATTATCGTCTTTAGGGTTTTCATAGATGTAATTTTTATAAGATGAGATATTCTAGTGGATATAAACCTAAATTGAATAGTATATGGTATTTTCATGTAAATTCGACTTGTATTGATTTCTTGATGGTATTTTCATGAACTTTTGTAGTTCTTTTTCTTTGATTTAGAAAACATGGAATATATTATATACTTAAAATAGATATTTTGATAATATTTACATATATATATTTATTAAAAATAGAATTTATTTATTAATAGAAATCGTGTTTTTCTTAAAAATTCTATCGAGATCGGATGCTCCGTGAGGAGGTCTGCCTCTCGCTCTACTAGTTCCGAGGATATGCGATAACCCGTACCACCCCAATCAAGTTCCCCAAAAGTGGGTTTTAAGGACATAATCGTATGGAATTTGATTAAAACAATTTAAAGAAATACAGTTTTTAGTAGTTTAGGGTATTTAAATGTAATTGTCGTATTAGTACCAAAATATTATTTTCAAGCCATCGTGCTATGTCATAACGAGTGTTGTGATGAGGTAGGTCATTATCTCGTTAGTTTTCTAAAGGTAAGATGGACAATATGATGAAATAATGCCGTAGGTAAACTTTGTGGTATTTTAACGAAAAAGTGTAATACAAGTTGCATGGCATGATATTTTGAATTGAAACTTGTTCTAAATATTGTTTTATGGTTGCTAAATAAGATATAAAGAGATGGTTAATTTGTTGTTAAGAAAGGTTGGATTTTTAATGAAATTAGAATCGGAAGTCGGAATAACTCCGCTTCCGACGAGTTTTAATAAAAGATTATTTTAGAATAGAAAGAGAGGAGAGGAGAGGGAACTTACTGTTTTGGAGAAGAGAGGGGAGGTATAGGAATAGTTTGAAAGCGTCGTGGAGTCGCGATGTCGCCGGAACTTGACCTTAGACTAACTCCACCTGTACAACTTCTTTAACTTGGAAAAATTTGAGAATTTTGATGATAGATTTCAGAATAGAGAGGGCTATGATGTAGGATGGTATTTATAGGATAGAATTAGGGTTTAAGGTATTAAAATGCATCAAAATTTGATTTTAAAGCTCATTTTAATTCTCTGTTAATGTGCGGGAAAAACAAACAGTACGGGGGTTAAGGGGGGAAGCTAAGAGACTAGGGTTCAAAAGATGGTAGCTTTATCTACAGGGAGGGCCGGCAAATAGATTCTCGCCTGCCGATCTAGGGTGGTCTGGACTTGGATTCTTGCCACGTGTCCTCAGCTGTTCAACTAGCATTTTACACATGTTTGATTTTTGAGACTTTTCATTTTTAGGTGTATTGCACGTGTAAACTTTTGGGCTTCCAAAATGTTTAAAAGAAAAATCAGCAAAAATAATGTGGCTGAGAGGATTTGAACACAGGGGCTACGTCACAGCAGTGCAAGACTTTACCAATGAGCTACAAATCATTTCTTGCTGTTCAAAAGCAAATTAAATACTTATAGCATACTCAGGGTTGTAAATACTCCATTTAGTACTTTAACTGTAAACACAGTTTGTATATTATAAACAGAGTCGTTATAAAGACGCTCAAATGTGATGGACTCATTGAGACTTACCTAATCTTTAATAGATTATATCTTAAAGCACAATTATAACTTCTTGATAATGTTGTTAATTACACGATGCCTTCTAACTTCAAAAATTCTTTTGTAAAAATAAACAAACCACTTTATGCAATTATCATAAAGTAATAATTATAATAAGCAAATTTTGAAACTTGTGTGACCACGGTGATGAGCTCAGCGACATAGACCTAGGTGACGGCGACTGCACTGCACAGCACGGGCATAGCACGGTCAAGGGTTTGGTCTCGGTTTGGAGAGTAGAGCTTGGGGCTCCGGTCCGCAAAGCGAATGAGAGGGCTACTGACAAGACGACAAAGACTGCTATAACGGTACGGGTAACGGCAAAACAACACGGGAAGCGGCTACGGTGGTGGGTCGCCGGAGATGAGAGCAGCACTGTTTGATGTTCGGTTTTCGGTCTCAAGTTGTAGGAAGGATGGAGGAGGAAGGAGGGGAGAGGAAATAGGGTGAGCTCGGAGGGTGTTGTAGTGGTTCAAGGCATGGGGGTCGCCGGTGACATGGATGGCCGGTGATGGAGCAGAGGCTCAGTGGTTGTCTTGGCTGTAGGGTTCTCAGGAGTTGAGAGAGAGAAGGTGGAGGTTCTCGGGTAGAGGTGTTGGAGTGTAGGCAATGAGTGATGGTGAGGGAGGTGGCAGTCGACGTGGCGTGGTATAGGCGGATCTCGTGCGGGCAAGGGCTTGGTATAGTGGGTGTTGGCCATGAAGGCTATGTGGTGGCCGTGAAAGAGTGGGCGTGGGAGCTTGGTTGTGGTGAAGAAGCTCGGGTGAAGATAGGTAGCTGGGCTCATCATAGTCGGCGAAGGTAGCTCCAGTGGTGTTGGTTATGGTGAGAGGACGGTGAGAATAGGAGGTGGTGCTGCAGGAGATGGAGGCTCAGTCATAGGTGGTGGAGGTGAAGGAGTTGCTGGGCGAGGGAGGTTGTACAAGAAGTTGGCAGTGGTAGTGACCTCGTGGGGGTGCTGGGTGGTCGTCAGTAGTGAAAAAGGTTTCGGCGGTGGTTGTAAGAGGGTAGAGAGAGAGAACGAGTGAGATAGAGAGAGTGAGGGTGATAGAGATTTAAAGAGAGAGAGGGAGACGTTGAGGGAGATGAGGGAGTTTGGCGAGATGATCTCGGGGATGGGATCTGATGATGCTCGATATCGATGATCTCCCAGATGATGACACATGGCAAATGGCGTGTCCTGAAGCTTATAAGAAAAGGACCTACAGCAGCTGACCAGACCGCTCCTATGCCCGTCCTACAGACAACCTTTGGCTCGTCTCCGAGCCTCCTGCACAACTGGCCTCCTCAGCCTTCTCAGCTCGCCTCCAGGCTATAGCAGAACCAAGATAGTTCGGCCTCCCGCTCATCCCCGAGCTCTCCCACCGAACTCATCTTCCTCGGTCTCATCGACCAACCAACGACACCACTCACAGGCGCAACCGCCATCCCGCGAATCTCGCCATGCGTGAGATATCCACCAGCCACATCCCATGTTCCACGCCATCACGATCCCCCATTAATGAGCCTGTCTCGCCATTAATGCGGGATCCCGCCCATCACGCGGGCGTGACGTCGGGAGCGTAATGGCCGACGTAATTCTCGCGCCCGCCCGCCTGCTGCCACCACTATTTAAACCCCTCCTTCAGACGGTTCAAGTAAGTCTTTTCTCTCCACTATGCCTTTACTTTACTCGGATATCCGGTCTAACTTGATCATCGGAGGGTCCTCGGTGGTGCAACCACCCCGGGACTTCCTTGCAGGTAGCTCGGCCACAACAACCTCAAACCCATTGAGATCCATACCCTTCAGGAGCCAGCCTCCAACTCCGATCTCAGCCGTCCATCGTCGCTCCCAGAAGATCTACGGAAGGTAACATCTCGACGTGATCCAACATCCGTCAGCTGGCGCCGTCTGTGGGAAATCTTGATTCCCCTAAAACAAAAGTTCATCTTCCGATCCAACTCTATGGCGAGCAATCACCGCTACGATCCAAGCACCAGCCGTCGCTTTCCCCACAACGGAGGCGCGGACGAATCTCCTCCCCCGAACGCCATCAACGCCTTAGCCATCCGGATAGATCGACTCGTGTCCGTCGTGGAAGCGCTCATCCGCGTCCAAGCGGCAAGGCAAGATCCCCAGGTCATCGCTCCCCCACCTCGGGACCAAGAACCCTACCGAAGGAGAGAAGACTCTGTTCGCGTCGCCACTGCCGACCACTGCCTCGCTGCCTCCCACGGCCGTAGATCTCCCAGGCCATATTCTGCGACCCGCTGGGCGCCCCACAGTTCGACACCGAGGTCCGTCACCAGAGCGCCTTGCCCCGAGCCCCTTCGCGCCCTTGTCCCTCCCAAGGAGATGTCGGTCGGCTCGCCTGCTCCCAGGCACGACCGACACCCCCTCCCTTGATGGGGTCGTGCGGACGGGACTCGTCACGGCAGCTCGAAGACTACCTCGCCGGGGGACCTACCGAACCCCATCAAAAGGAACCGGGGCTCATAAAAAATCATGGTCATGACGGCGGGGGGTACGCCAAGTAATAATGAGACTCAACACCCCACGCCGACCGTAGAGGACAACATCCATCCGTGGAAGAAGGCCAGGGAGACCGAGCCAATCATTTTTTACAACGGGGACCTTCACGGCATATCCCTGCCCCACAACGACCCTCTGGTGATTACGGCTCGGGTCCACCAATACGAGGTGCACAGGATACCGGTCGATTCGGGAAGCTCGGCGGACATTCTCTTCTACGACTGCTTTCTGCGCATGGGACTCACCCCAGCAGACCTAAGGCCAACCTCCCACGTCCTTTCAGGATTCACCAACCACTCCATCCCGGCGGAAGGGGTAATCACTTTGCAGTTTAACATAAGGGAGGCCGGCCGCACACGGACAGTGCCTGTGAAATTCATCGTAGCGAGAATTCTATCGGCCTACAACATACTCCTCGGACGCCCCACACTGAACTCCCTACAAGCCCAGATATCGACCTACTACCTGGCGATGAAGTTCCCTTTCGATCAGGGCGGTATAGGTCGGGTCTATGGAGACCAGTGGGTTGCGAAGGTTTGCTTCACCGCAACATCTTCGTCTGAACGGCCAACCGATGATGTCGGGGGTGAAGGTGACATCAGGGGTGTTAGTTATATGTATGCCCTAGAGGCCATTACTGTACATATGATGTATATTGTAGTGGATGCTAGGACATATATAGGGAGGACTTTCTTGCTCGACATGATAGTATGCTATCTGGTTGAACTTTACCTTAACGTGTATACTGATTGTCTCTCTGTTACATGTTGGTAAAGCCCTTAGGATCTGTACTTGACTACCTGGACTATGATGCGGATCATACTAGTAGGGACATGGTAGTCCATAAGTACATCCTTCAAAGTCCCTAGTCGAGGGTGTATCGAGACGGGGCATCGATATACCAGAGTAGACTAGCGTATACCTTCTCGACCCATACAGATGGGCGATGGATGATCCCATATCCATCGGTGTTTGACATCAGAGATGATATACGGGTGCTCAGTAGAGACTGGGTACACTGGACGGACTCGCCGAGAACTCCCAGATGGTATTATACCTCACGTCAGATGGCAGTTCTCTGGTGACACTGGTACAGAGTAGTCTGTTGACCCGAGATCGTCATAGAGTCTTGTGTGGTTCCCACTGTGCTTTGATTTCCATCTTACCACGTCCAAGAGGGCGTGCAAAACGATGGTTTTTGGGTACAGTCCCGAGTCATATGGAGGCAATGAGCGATAGGAGGGGATTCGTCTCTCCCGGTATAGGGAGTTGATGTTGCGCTGTGTTCGATTGGCTATAACAGGAAATCCCTGGCCAGGGTTGCTGAGATTTACTGGTAAGTGTTACCAGTAGTTTCTCGAAAAGTTATAGACCTCATATCGACACGACTTATCGAGCTATTGGGGTCTGACGTTTACCACCCCTAGGCGAGATATGCGACATATCAGACGATCAGACCGGACCGTACGGTAGTGTTACTGGTTGGATTCACTGGAGTGTGAGCGGGCTTGCTCGTCGATCTTCAGATCGCTCAATACCCGGGTGGCCGTTACGTTTAGCAGACCGCTTGCGGCTTGTGGGTGTTTGATATGATCATCATCTGCTGCCGGCGTATTGACGAGTCTTTAGAGTCCTACACAGAGGTTTCCTGGCTCAAGCGAAACGAAATAGGAGCGCATATGAGATATGTGCGGGACCGAGAATAATGCGTGTATGTGATACCGTATTCCATTCTCGCGATGAATGTGTCGAATGGTTGTATGCGATATAACCTAGTTATCGAATCTAGAATTGATTCGATAAATCGATACATTGGATATTAGCCGGTTATATGCGATATGACCGGATCGTTAAATCAAGTGTTGATTTAATGATTTAATGTATAATTATATATTTGATATATTACTTTGCATTAACTAATATTGGTTCACTTTAGATGGATTTTCTCACTCGGGTGTGCGCAATATATATGTGATATGATTTTGTGCATTTGCTTGTATCATGTTTGATGATACATGCTTTTTGGTTAAGTGTAAAGTATTAAACCTTGGTTAATGAAATGGTTAGGGTTTATTATTTGTTATTCATTTATCTTGTTTAATTACCCTTTTTATTTTTGATAAATGAATAAAAGAAAAGAGAAAAGAATGGTGGCTAATTTTGTTCTTTAGTTGAAGCTTCATGAAGCTTTGTTCAAGTCAACCATTCTTATCTCATCCTTAACCCTAACCATTCCCACTAACCCTAGTTTAGTCTCTACACTTGACCATGGTTAATTTGATGATAAGAATTCATTTTCTTTTCTTATTCTTTTAACTTATCATAACAATTTCCTTCTTCTTCTTCATTTCTTCAAGTGAAGAAAGCTTGCCTCCATCAATGGCAAGTGATGAAAAAGAGTGAGAAATCCAAATCTAAAGTCTACCCACTTCCTATTTCTTCATCCTCTACCTCTTGCCAAGTAGTAGAGTGTGTTTCCTTCACAAGTTTCTTGACTTGGTGAAGTGAGAGCTTGATCTTGCGATGCTTCGACGTAGATCATCTTCGGCATGGACATCGACGACCTAGCTCGCCTATTCTCCGATGAAGTCGACGCTAGAGCCCGGATTTGATTTGGACAGCGGAGAAGACCTCATCTCGGAGCCGTGGAGGTGAAGGACCGGATCTACAAAGGTTGTATTTCCGTTTCCCATTAGTTAATTGTTAACTGGTTTACTTTTTCGCCTAGTTTTCTAGCCAACGATCCGTAGTCGGGTCTCTCGGCACCGTAAAATTTGAAATTGGCATGGTTGATGCCTTGTGAGACCTCTTGAGAGTGCCTAGGAACCCTACAGTGGTATCAGAGCCTAGCTAGAGCCTTAGGCGATGCGTAGACGGAGTTAGAAGTCCGATCGACCCGAAACCCCGACTTTAAAATGCTCTCTGGACATTTTTGTAAAATGTGGATTTTTGCAAATTAAAAATATGCAGAAAAATAAGCAGGTAAATCTAAGAATTACGATGCAAAAATTACCTAATGATCTTTCTAAAGTGCGGCGGAACCGCGGCATTAGCGTGCTAATGCGGCCCTTCCGCCGCACTTTTGTCTTATCTGCCATTGAATTTTGCACAGTAACTCCTATTTTTCAGTGCTGGTTTTCCTGGGAATTTTTAATCTGAAATCAAGAGTTGAGTATTTTGGGTTGTATTGGGAGTTCATACATTCGATCGGATTGTCAAACTTTGTCTATGTGTCGTTCCGGATAATTTTTTGAATATGTTAAAAAGTTCGACCGGATATAAATACTCAATTTTTCCCCTGTCGGGAATTTTCCAAGTGTTGGATATTTCTGTAGTTTAATCACGTTCTAAGTAGTGCAAGTAACACGATGGTCCCTCTAGAAGACAACAAACCTTAACTCGATTATGTGACCGTCTTGAACTACCCTTTGAACCTTCGGGTTTGGGGCAGTACGGCGTGCCACATGTGAGGCGTTGGCTTGACCCTTCTACGGCTGGACCGTTGGTACTGAGGCACGAACTGAATGTTTTTAGACTTGTTTCATGTGTTGATCTGTATCGGGAAAACTTGGGTATTCGATCGTTCGATCGGAAAGTTTAACATTTTCTATTTATCTGGAATGTGATACAATACTTGGAATTCGCAAATTGTTATGAGATAACTGAATGAATGTTATAAACATAGCACTTTAGTCTCACTTGATCGGTTGCTACGGAATTTTGATGTGATCAAAAGTCCGTCGCAATCACGTAGCGTACGCGGATACTCGTCGGGTAAACTTAATAGACAGCCTCACTCCATAGCCCCGACCAAGTGACTGTAGGAGAACCCCGTCGCCGAAAGCATCCGTCCGGGTGCTCGCGGCAGCGGTGTTCCGCCTTGGTGCACTTCGTCGACGGTATCGGGGGTGCGACCGTCTACTGAAGTTTGCGACGAGCATTCGATCAGACTGTCGGGAATTTTGTTGAATTGCCCGACTCGATATTGAAAAGTGTTTTCGATAATGAGACTAAAATGCGGGGTTTATAATTGTTAGGCATGCGATGTCTAAGTAATTCATTTGGTCAGGCATGCGATGTCTGAGGTGGTTGCGGATTCCAACTGTTGTAGTTTTACACTTTCTTTTCTGTGACCGTAAGTGTAATATGTGATATCACCGGTTTCGTTGCTATATGTCAACGACAATTGGGATGGACATATTTACTTACGTTGATGACATGTGATGTTATGTGTTACTGGATATGTTATATTGGATCGTCGTGTTTGAATAGCCGGGGTTTTTTTATGTGAGATGAGTGTTTTTCATTTTCATTCATGTAAAAACTTGTATGTAATATTCTTTTATTGGGGCGCTTCCAGGTTGCGGAAGTTGTCACCGTTTGTATATTATTTACTTTTCCGCACTAGGATAGACCCAAGGAGGGGAGCATAAGTAACCGGGTTCTGGGGTCCAGTGGGAGACCAACTCGAGGAGTCGAGTCCGGGTCTCCTAACTCCAGAATTGGTAGGGTTGCTTGCCGCTCTCGTAGGGGTCTAGGGGTGTGGGTTTGGCTATTCATCACGATCGTGGAATCCGTGTTTTATACTGGCTCGTATTGAAAACACGGACGTACTAGTATATCCAATATTTCATATGTTTCTTCTGCTGCGATATCTGTGATGTGATCATGTGATGTTCTGTGATAGATACAGTATATAGTATATATGATATATTATATAGACGTTACTTATGTTTTACACCCGTACTAGCCCTGCCCTGCTCTGCCGTTAGTTACCTAACCTAACGGTGCACGAGGGGACATCGAGGCGAATGCGGATGGCATAAGTGTACGTCGTATTTATCTGTGATGTTTAGGTACTTAAATGATGGGACTTCATTAATGTGATTAATGAAATAAAAGAAACCTAAGATGTTGTAGAATCGAATTTCAAAATAAAACAGGTAGCTACAGTTCTTGCTTTGCACAGCGGTATATGCGATATATCCTGCACCTTATTCGATGAGGAAAGGACCGAGATCCCTTCACCGGGAGTGACTCCTTTAGCAATAACTGGCAGATGCTACACACTCGGTTTGTCTTTTGATTGCTTTTAAGTGTTTCTGCTTTGCACAGTGATATATATGATATATCCCGCACCTCATTCGACGAGGAAAGGACCGACGATCCCTTCACCGGGAGTGACTCCTTTAGCAAAACTAGAAAAGCCTCAAAAACACTCCATTTCAAAATTCATTTGATTCTACAGCGATATCAAGTTCATTACGCATTAGGTTTTTAGAAAAACCTGTCGTAGCCCTCCGTCATTTCAGATACGTACTAGTTAGTATTCGTGCTGCGGTTGTTTGGCCTCCGTCCAGGCGTAGTGTACGGTAGCTAACTAGTGCTTATCTGCTAGCATATGATGCGATTGGATTAGGGTATTCGTACGGCGTTGTTTGGCCTCCGTCAAGGGTCGTGCGGGTGGGTTTAATTCAATCAGGAAATGACGGGTTGAACTTGACTAGCGGACTATGGGTTGTTTGGCCTCCGTCAAGGTCATAGCGAGCTAGGGGCAAAATATTATCGGGAATTTCAAGTGTTGAAATTTGCAA
Source organism: Agapanthus africanus (assembly GCA_030015575.1). Taxonomy (NCBI): domain Eukaryota; kingdom Viridiplantae; phylum Streptophyta; class Magnoliopsida; order Asparagales; family Amaryllidaceae; genus Agapanthus; species Agapanthus africanus. The sequence goes on from CM057337.1 coordinate 11,196,629, forward strand.
TGAGATTGCATACCTTCTATGAGATAGTTGGATCCCGATACCCGCTGCGAGTAAGAGTTACTCCTGGGAGAGTTTTACACATTACAATTAGCCGATCAAGTAGGTGTCTAGAAAGGTGTTAACGAGGTTACGCCTCTGGGAAAACGAGGTTTACATTAATTAGGTTCGTGCGAAAGCACGGGGGACCTCCCTCAAAGTACCGACACTGGCCTGGCTGAAAGATTGGCGAACTTGTAGTGTGTAATTAATCCCGGCTAGTCTTTCCTTTTAGGGTTTGAAGGAAGATTTGATAAAAAGCAGTGGGAGCCATCCTGATTAGATAAAATAATAACCAATCTATTCTTGACAGAGCGCACGCTGAGTGTTTTCTTCTCTCTCTCTCCAGGTAGCGACCATATCACGCCTTAATCAAGATAATAATACGGATTATTGACCGAACCCGCTTGTTATACTGAGCTGGGGAACGTTGGTCCTGCTCCAACTTATAATTGTTATAAGACAGAGCAGGAAATTGGGGAATACCAGATTTCCCGTGCCGCCCAAACGAAGAGAGTGCATGCTGATGCATCATCTTCGGGTGTGTTCATTATACAGAGAACTGTTTCTCAGTAACCTTTACGTCCTGGGTATGTGATATCAGACCAGGATCCCAGATATGTAATCTGTTACATAGGGCTACAGATAGGTAGAGAACTGAGAACGGGTGATAAGTTTCATGAGGCAGAAAACGGGGCAAGAGTTGCAGCCAAGTCTGTTGGTCACTGTCACCCTGTATTACCAATACATTGATTCTGAACGAATGTTATTAGATACCGAACCTGATATACAAAATCATATCAGTCTCTTTATTAGTAAAGAAAGGATATAATTTTGTATTGATGGATAATGTTTTGAACATTTTCTATATCAAAAGTTGATCGGTTCAGGCACGTTATCTAAAAGCGTTGATGTTCTAAATCAAACTACAGTTCTTAGTATATGGAACACACATAAGAGGAAGAAGTTCAGAAATGAACGGATCCTTCTTAAGGTATTGTAGACTAGGTCAGATCAATATGACCCGACTAGCTGAAGTTACATGTAGATGCATATTTAAATCAGTTTGAATCTACATCTTGTGAAACTTGCCAGTCATGTCACAAAGATATAATGACACTAGCTCTGTTTATAGGAAACAGAGAAAGAGTTAGTGAACTCTTGGGATGATACATGTTGATGTATGTAGGTCCCCTGTCTACACATGCCAAGACTGGTTCTTTGTACTTCGTTACATTCTCTGATAATCTCTCAAGATTCAGACATATGTTCCTGTTGAAACATAAGTCCGAACCTTTTGAGATATTCACAGAATATAAGTTAGAAGTAGAGAACCAATAAAGGTATAAGTATTATGTCCTATGATGAGATCAAGGAGGAGAATACTTGAGCACGGAAATCCTGGACTATTCTAAAGGAGAATGAGATTCTCTCTCAGCATTACTCCTCTGAATACACCATAGCACGATGGTATATCGGGGCGGAGCAATAACACCATATATGATAAGGTGTGCTCTATGATGAGTACTACTGAGTTACCTATTTCCTTTTTGGGAATTATGCGCTTGAGAAGCTGCATACCTATTGAATAGGGTTCGAATCAAATCAGTTGCCTACCACCTCATATATGATATGGTATGGGAAGAGCCCATGTCTTAAGCTAGTTAAGATTTGGGGTTGTCCGGCCTATGTCTAAAAGCAAAATCCGGACAAACTCGAGGCAAGATCTGTTATGTACAACTGGAAAGGTTCCAGCTATACAAACTACAGCAGATGATTTGATAGAACCAAAGGATTCAATAGTTACCAATGAACCTCAGCTTCTCCGCCGATCTAGTAGGGTTCGTCACCCACCTGAGAGTTACTTCGGTTTCTCTATGACAGTGGGAGCGAGGATTGCATCATGAGATGATGACCCAACTAGCTTCGAGCTGGCCATCAGGAGTAAGACTCTGTAAGAATGGCTGGATGCTTAGTGATCTGAGATGGAATCCTTATACACCAACAAAGTATGGACTTTGGTTGCTATATCTGAAGGGTTAAATCCCCATCAGGAGCAAGTATATCTTGAGAAGATTACTTGGTGTATATGGAAAAGTTGAGACTTTCAAAGCTAGACTTGTTAAAGGTTTTTCGTCATCAACCAGGCGTGGATAATGATGAAACTTTTTCAAGTAGCTATGCTTAAGTCCATCCAGATCCTACTTGTCACGGCTACATTCCATGACTACGATATCTGGTGGTTAGGTGTCATGACTGCTTTTCTAAATGATGTTTAGAAGAGAGTGTCTATAAGTACACAGCCAGAGGGCTTCGTAGACAGTGGGAGCAGCGGAAACGTGTGCAAGATGCTTTATAGGATAAAGCAGGCATCGCGGAGTTGGAACATCTGTTTTGATGAATTAGTCAAAGAGTTTGACATCATCAAAATGGTAGATGAACCTTGTATAAACAAAAAAGGTAGTAGGGAGTATTGTGACGATTCTCGTAGAGTACGTGGACGACATACTCTTGATAGGGAAGGAGTTTCCTATGCTACGCTCGATCAATCTCCGCTTATCACCATGATTCTCCATATAGGATCAAAGTGATACCTCCTAAATCCTGGATTTTGGATCTATGAGATAGATCTAATTAGATGTTAGGATACTCACTAGTTGTAGTGAGATAGTATCAATTGACCCTGGGGAGAATCACTGGAATTGTTCCAGGATGATAAAACGACTGAATGTCAGTCACAGGCATTGTCTTTACCCTAAGTAAAGGGACGGTATGTTGAAAGAGTTCCAAGCTAGATACCGTGACATACTAGACGATAAAGGCAGGATACATCGCTACTTAAGATGCTACCAAAGAGGCTGTTTGGGTGTATATTTGTTCATGAGATGAACTTTGTTCCTCCCATTGTGTGACAATGGAGTTGTGGCTTATGCCAAGGAACGCCGGTCCCATCAGTGATCCAGACATATTCTATGGCAGTATCACTTGATCATGGAGATGGTTGATCTCCAGGGAGATCGAGGTTTGGAGAGTAGACTCAGAGGACAAACACAGCGGATCCACTCACAAAGGCCTGTTCCCAGAGAGAGACTTTTATGGGATGGTTGAGTATGAGATACTACAACCACTGCTACAGATGGCCCTAGTGCAAGTGGGAGATTGTTAGTTATATGTATGCCCTAGAGGCCATTACTGTACATATGATGTATATTGTAGTGGATGCTAGGACGTATATAGGGAGGACTTTCTTGCTCGACATGATAGTATGCTATCTGGTTGAACTTTACCTTAACGTGTATACTGATTGTCTCTCTGTTACATGTTGGTAAAGCCCTTAGGATCTGTACTTGACTACCTGGACTATGATGCGGATCATACTAGTGGGGACATGGTAGTCCATAAGTACATCCTTCAAAGTCCCTAGTCGAGGGTGTATCGAGACGGGGCATCGATATACCAGAGTAGACTAGTGTATACCTTCTCGACCCATACAGATGGGCTATGGATGATCCCATATCCATCGGTGTTTGACATCAGAGATGATATACGGGTGCTCAGTAGAGACTGGGTACACTGGACGGACTCGCCGAGAACTCCCAGATGGTATTATACCTCACGTCAGATGGCAGTTCTCTGGTGACACTGGTACAGAGTAGTCTGTTGACCCGAGATCGTCATAGAGTCTTGTGTGGTTCCCACTGTGCTTTGATTTCCATCTTACCACGTCCAAGAAGGCGTGCAAAACGATGGTTTTTGGGTACAGTCCCGAGTCACATGGAGGCAATGAGCGATAGGAGGGGATTCGTCTCTCCCGGTATAGGGAGTTGATGTTGCGCTGTGTTCGATTGGCTATAACAGGAAATCCCTGGCCAGGGTTGCTGAGATTTACTGGTAAGTGTTACCAGTAGTTTCTCGAAAAGTTATAGACCTCATATCGACACGACTTATCGAGCTATTGGGGTCTGACGTTTACCACCCCTAGGCGAGATATGCGACATATCAGACGATCAGACCGGACCGTACGGTAGTGTTACTGGTTGGATTCACTGGAGTGTGAGCGGGCTTGCTCGTCGATCTTCAGATCGCTCAATACCCGGGTGGCCGTTACGTTTAGCAGACCGCTTGCGGCTTGTGGGTGTTTGATATGATCATCATCTGCTGCCGGCGTATTGACGAGTCTTTAGAGTCCTACACAGAGGTTTCCTGGCTCAAGCGAAACGAAATAGGAGCGCATATGAGATATGTGCGGGACCGAGAATAATGCGTGTATGTGATACCGTATTCCATTCTCGCGATGAATGTGTCGAATGGTTGTATGCGATATAACCTAGTTATCGAATCTAGGATTGATTCGATAAATCGATACATTGGATATTAGCCGGTTATATGCGATATGACCGGATCGTTAAATCAAGTGTTGATTTAATGATTTAATGTATAATTATATATTTGATATATTACTTTGCATTAACTAATATTGGTTCACTTTAGATGGATTTTCTCACTCGGGTGTGCGCAATATATATGTGATATGATTTTGTGCATTTGCTTGTATCATGTTTGATGATACATGTTTTTTGGTTAAGTGTAAAGTATTAAACCTTGGTTAATGAAATGGTTAGGGTTTATTATTTGTTATTCATTTATCTTGTTTAATTACCCTTTTTATTTTTGATAAATGAATAAAAGAAAAGAGAAAAGAATGGTGGCTAATTTTGTTCTTTAGTTGAAGCTTCATGAAGCTTTGTTCAAGTCAACCATTCTTATCTCATCCTTAACCCTAACCATTCCCACTAACCCTAGTTTAGTCTCTACACTTGACCATGGTTAATTTGATGATAAGAATTCATTTTCTTTTCTTATTCTTTTAACTTATCATAACAATTTCCTTCTTCTTCTTCATTTCTTCAAGTGAAGAAAGCTTGCCTCCATCAATGGCAAGTGATGAAAAAGAGTGAGAAATCCAAATCTAAAGTCTACCCACTTCCTATTTCTTCATCCTCTACCTCTTGCCAAGTAGTAGAGTGTGTTTCCTTCACAAGTTTCTTGACTTGGTGAAGTGAGAGCTTGATCTTGCGATGCTTCGACGTAGATCATCTTCGGCATGGACATCGACGACCTAGCTCGCCTATTCTCCGATGAAGTCGACGCTAGAGCCCGGATTTGATTTGGACAGCGGAGAAGACCTCATCTCGGAGCCGTGGAGGTGAAGGACCGGATCTACAAAGGTTGTATTTCCGTTTCCCATTAGTTAATTGTTAACTGGTTTACTTTTTCGCCTAGTTTTCTAGCCAACGATCCGTAGTCGGGTCTCTCGGCACCGTAAAATTTGAAATTGGCATGGTTGATGCCTTGTGAGACCTCTTGAGAGTGCCTAGGAACCCTACAAGGGGTTCCCTGGACACTCGAGACGAACAAAAAGAGGTCCGAGGGACCCCGGTGGAGCCACTGACAGAGGTCCCCCTTGTAGAAAGGGACGACGAAAAAATCGTCGAGATCGGATCGCTCCTGACAGGAACTCAGCGAGACGACCTGGTTCATTTCCTCATAAACAACTCCGACGTGTTCGCCTGGACGTCTGCTGACATGCCTGGGATCGACCCCAAGATCATATCACAAGCTCGGGGTAGATCCTACGGCTCGACTCGTCAGGCGGAAGAAGCGAAGCTTCGCCCCGGTCAAACAGAAGGCTATCGAAGACGAAGTAGATCGGCTCCTCGCCTCCAACTTCATTCGGAATGTGCCCTATTCGGAGTGGCTGGCGAACGTAGTTCTGGTCAAAAAGTCGAGCGGAAAATGGCGCATATGCGTCGATTTCACCGATCTCAACAAGGCCTGCCCCAAAGACAACTATCCCCTCCCTCGGATAGATCAGCTCGTCGACAGCTCGGCAGGCCACGAGCTATTAAGCTTCATGGATGCCTTTTCCGGCTATAATCAGATTCGTATGAACCCGGCAGACGAAGATCTTACCGCATTCACAACGGGCCGGGGGTATACTGCTACAAGGTGATGACTTTCGGCCTCAAGAACGCCGGAGCTACGTACTAACGATTGGTCAACCACATGTTCAAACCGCATATCGGCAGGAACATGGAAGTTTACGTCGACGATATGCTCGTCAAATCAGTCTCGTCGGTCGACCACGCCAAGGATCTGGGCAAGGCCTTCGAATTACTCCGCAGGTTCAAGATGAAGCTGAACCCCGCTAAGTGCGCATTCGGGGTTACTGGGGGAAAGTTCCTCGGTTTCATGGTCACCCACCGCGGAATTAAAGCTAACCCAGAGAAAATCGACGCTATCATCAACATGGCCGCGCCCAAGACCAACGTCAAGATCATGCGACTAACAGAGCGGGTAGCCGCTCTGAGCCATTTCATGTCGAGGTCTGGGGAGAAGTGCCTCCCGTTCTTCAAAGCTCTAAGGAAGATCCCGAGGTTCGAATGGTCAGAGGAGTGCCAGAACGCCTTTGACCACTTAAAGAAGCACCTTGCGACGCCACCGCTGCTCACCCGACCAATTGAAGGAGATGAGCTAGCACTGTATCTGGCGGTATCCAACAAAGCGGCGAGCTCGGTGCTCGTCCGAGAGGTCGACGAAGTGCAGAAACCAGTATACTATGTGAGCCACGTCTTCAAAGACGCAAAAACAAGGTATCCGGCTATAGAGAAGATCGTCTTGGCACTCGTTGTGGCCTCAAGGAAGCCGCGGCACTACTTCCAGGCGCACACCATCCTCGTTCTTACCGAACGCCCGCCGGGGGCTATCCTCGCCTCACCCGAATTCTCGGGTCGCTTAGAGAAGTGAAGGTGGGAGTTGTCCCAGTTCGACATAAAATACCGCCTGAGGCAGGCCATCAAAGCACAAGCCCTGGTCGACTTTATCGTCGAGTGCACCATCCCCGGTAATGAACCGGAGCCCTCGCCGACCCTCGCGGCTTAACACCCGATCGCGGGGAGACCCGACTCAGCCCCCGAGTGGATCATTTACGTCGACGGGTCCTCAACCGAGGAAGGCTGTGGTGTCGACCTCATCATTCGGGGCCCGAACGAGGCAGAAATGGAGTACTCTCTAAATCTCGGATTCAAGGCCTCAAACAATGCGGCAGAATATGAGGCCCTGCTGGCTGGACTGCGCATGGCCTCCGGGCTGGGGCTGAAAACAATTCGGATCCGCAGTGACTCAGCCCTAGTCGTTGGCCAAGTGACCGGCCACTTCGAGGCTCGGGAACCTCTAATGGTGAAGTATCTGGCCGAGGTAAGAAAACTTCGAAAGAACTTCAACGAGGTCCAGGTAGAGCAAATACCCAGGCAGCTCAACGCCCAAGCCGATGCCCTGAGTAAGCTGGCTTCATCCTACTCGGCTAACAACAAGCGGTCTATCCTTTTCGAGACTTTGCCACGGCCCAGTGTGGAAGACGGGGCGACAATACTTCATGTGTACACAGCACAGGACGAGGACCAAGACTGGAGGAAGCCCCTCGTGGAATTCCTAAGGGATGGTACGCTCCCAGAAGATCAGGGAGTAGCCCGCCGTCTCCGGGCAAGAGCCCGTCACTTCGTCTGGAGAAATGGGAACCTTGATAAGAAATCTTTCACCCAGCCTCTGCTTCGGTGCGTCGACCCCCAAGAATCCGACTACGTCCTCCGTGAAATCCACGAAGGGGTCGGCGGCGCACATCAAGGGGCCCGAACCTTAATCCAGAAGGCATTGCTCCAGGGGTACTACTGGCCAACTATCCACCAAGACGCCTAGAAGCTCGTCAGAAGATGCAAAAGTTGCCAACTCCACGGAAACATACCTCGCATTCCGGCTACCGAGCTGACCGCTTTAACCTCCCCGTGTCCATTCGCCCAGTGGGAACTGGACATGATAGGCCAGTTCCCTACGGGTGCGGGCGGGCACAAATATGTCCTCGTCGCAGTAGATTACTTCATGAAGTGGATCGAAGCCGTCCCCATCAGGAAACCGGATGCCGTCACGACCATCAAGTTCCTACAGAACAACGTGATACTCCGGTTCGGCATCCCGAGGTGCATCATCACCGACCACGGGACAAACTTCGAAAACGAGAAGGTGAAGGATTTCTGCAATGAATATCATATCCTCATGAAGTTTGCCGCGGTCGCACACCCCCAATGCAACGGGCAGGCCGAAGTTGCTAATCGGGACGTCCTCCGAGGTCTCAGGACCCGCCTAGAAGGACGCTAAGGTAGTTGGGTCAAGGAATTGCCCCGGGTGTTATGGGCCCTGTGCACGTCAAAGAAGACCCCCACCGGGAAACCCCTTTCAGCCTCTGCTACGGGACCGAGGCAATGGTCCCAGCGGAGATCGGGCTATCCAGCCACCGGGTCGAACACTTCAACGGCGAAACAAACACCACGGCACTACGGACCAACCTAGACATCTTGTTGGAGAAACGAGACCGGCCTCAGATCAGAGCTGCCTCCTATCAACAGCAAACCGCCCGATACTACAACGCACGAGTCAAGCGTCGTTTCTTCAAGATCGGAGACCTGGTCCTCAGACGAAACGAATTCGTCGATCAAGACAGGTGTTCACACTATAATATTGTATTATTATATTCCCCATTGTTATTCTTTTTATAAATAAACAGGTACTTTTGACGCATGTCTGTTACATGTTACAGGTTACAGGTTCTTGGACAGGAAACGGTGAAAACGATGTAAAGACGATGAAAATATGTACTTTTGACCAACAAATGGGAGGATCTTAGTCAAGCCTACATCGAAAGACACTTCACAATTAACAAGGCAACTTAAGGTCCAAAAATACAAAGCGAACGGTTAAAAATCCATGGCAAATTGTTCACTGGAAATCTGGAACCAACCTAGAAGCCCAAATGGAAAAGGACATACATAAACAGAGACCCCAAAAAGCCAGAAGTCAACACAGGAAATTTCAGAACCTAAGCTCACTAAAGGGCCGCGGAACCGCGGCCCAAGCCAGCCATTGCCGCGGTTCCGCGGCCATATGAAGCCCGTACTTTGAGAAAATTTTACCAAAACGTCGTGTCGGCTCTGAAAAGATTTCCTAAGGGCTATTTTTGTAATTTAAGACATGCGAAACAAATGTAACCTTAGGGTTTCCTATTCTTTATAAATAGGAACTCTAATCATTATAATTTTTTATGCCTCCTTTTAATGAAATAAAATTCAGATCTCTTTATGGAGAGCATCGGTGCCTCTCTTCAATTTAGAAATTCAGATCTGACAACCCTGTATTGATGATTGGAGAAATGCATCTGTAAGTAGATTTAATTCCTCGCTCTACTTTAGATTTCAATTCTTTGCCCTAGGTAGATTTAATTTCATGCCCTAGGAACTTGTGTAGGGTTTAGCTTTGGGGAAGGCTTTTGAGAGATAAGATATCTCATCCCTTTCTTACCCACCAAATATTTACAATAGGACTCCATGCATACACGCACATACCACGCCCTACGGCATCCTACCCTTCGAGGTAATGATGACACCGTAGTGTAAAAGCCCGGTTGCGCGCGTTTTCCATGGAGGTTAGGGTAAGGATCTCTAAAGGAAGGACAAGAACCTAGAGGAAGGAACACCTTCCCGAATGGATCTAATCCCCTTTATTGATAATTACCATAACTCCTCACAGATTTTCATTCGGGTATAGAAAGCGTTGAGGTTTACCTGCATTTCCAAACCATCCCTAAACCTAGCCCTAGCAAGAATAGATCTAGATAATTAGTATAGAATAATTGGATTTTTAGATTTAATAACCACTCCGAACACCCTTCGGAATTAACTCGTTAGCGCGACTAGGAGATTCACAAAATCCCTGTGGACCGACCCGTACTCACCGGCTAGCTTCATGCGACGCCGTTCTTGATTGCGGTTAATACATATTTTTGACATATGAATCAAATGGCGCCGTTGCCGGGGATGGCGTGTTATTTCCTTTTTGCAATTTCGGGTTAATCAAAATTAAAACAATCATAAAAATCTGAAAAAATAAAAAAATAAAAAAATATATCATCTGTTATTTTTGGAAAGGGTACTTTGCTGTTTGAATTTTGCAGGATTTGCACACATGTTCAGATCTGGAAATCTACAGAAGGCGAATCAGAAAAGGATACATCAAAACAGAGAGGGATTGCAAGTACAGAACTGCAGAAATTTTTTGGAGTCCTGAAGCCTCCATACCACCGCTAAACCGCGGCATAAGCGTGCTCCCGCCGCCTTTCCGCGGCCCTCTGGCATCATCATCGCGAAATTTTTGCATGGTTTGTTTCCTATTTCTTCCCTCTGCAAATCTCCATATATCTTTTGTCAAATCTTCTGCAGGATTCCTTGCGCTTAAAAAACCTTCCCTTCCATATAACAATCTTGTGCAGGATTTTTGCGATTTGTTTAAATTAGAAATAGATTGCAAGTAAATTTTCTGTTGCATATTTTTTCTCGAAAATATTTTTGCAACAAAATTTTTCCAAATAAAGATAAAATGAAAAAGGAAAATTTTTATTAGAAAACTTGCAAACCTTTGCCGCAAATAAATCCTTGCACAAACCAACCTTCTTTCTTTTCCCCTTCTTCTAACATGGGTACCCCACATAATAAATCACTTGCCGAAGTTTGGTATTCCGAACCTAATTTTGCGTCCTACGTCAATTTGTTTGGTCAATTTAAAGACGATCCTTTCTTACCAAAAAAATCTTTGAAAGATCAAATAGAGGCCTCTAGGAGAAGCAGTTTGACTTTTCAACCCACTTTGTGTCAACCAAGTCAACCTTTACCACCTACATATGTTGATACCACTTCTTCAAGTCCTTCTGTCACTCCTAAGCCGATGTCCATTGCTGAGCATATTGCTCAATCTCGCAGCCGATCTTTCACCCCTCTCCACTCATCTAGTTTTAGGGATCCACACGATTATTCACCTTGTTATCCATATGTTGACCCTACCCCTGTCCAATCACCCACTTCCTACCAGTCCTACCCAACCTTCCCACCCTCACTAGACACTGTTTCCATACAGCCATTAGGGAGTTTTGTATATCCACACGATTTCGAATCTTTTACCGAAACCCCCTTACCACCCAAGTCTAGTTTGGAAGAGTCGTTGGAGGCTTATATTGCAGCAACAAATAAAATGACTAGGAATGTGGAAGCGTCCGTGGCCGCCCTTATGCAACCTAGTGAAACGGTAGCTAGTTTCCCGCTAGCTTCAAATTTTTCAATGTATAAGGAGGCGGTTGAACAGAGTGAGAATAAGAGAGGATTTCCAAATCAAACCTACCCTTACCTAATTGAAGCCCACAACTCCAGTTTTCCATCGAATGTCCTAAATGATTCACAAGTTCAAAATAAAAATGAGTTGTGTGATTTTGTAGTGCTTGATTTGCCAAATTGTGAAGAACCCCTTTCGAGTGAAACCGCACCTAATCCTTTCGATCTTTACACCTCCCATCTAGAACCTAAATTGATAGATATCCATGCTTTTGATGAGGTGTCTAAAGAAATTTATTTTCACTTGATTGAGGGTATAGACGCCGGGAATATTTCGGATGATGAACCTATCGATTTAATTGAGATTTTATGTTCAAATCATCATCCCGAGTTATTAAATGTTTCTCCCAAATCTCATATGCGTCTTGACTTTGATGATAATGGCATGGATGAGTTGAATCTTGAGGAGAATTATAAGGATAGTATTGAAGAGAGTTTTGTGGATCATATTGAGGTTGAACTATTTTTGTTTGATATGTCTGATTTTCCAATTCAGCCTCCTGAACCTTTGACTGTTATATCACCCTCCTTCCTTTCCATCGTTCTGACCACGCTTGAAGACTGTGAGTTTGAAAAATTTTCCTTTGAATCCGACACAGTTCTCACAGACGATAACGCCTACGAGTGTTTCACTTTTTCGGACGATGTTGATGACTCACCGCCCGAGTTTGAGTCCTTTACATTTTCAGATGAGTTAGTTGAACCATCAGACTCGGGTGCTTACAGTAGTTTCGAACCATTAATGGAATCTTTCAAGTTCGAGACAGTTTACTACGGTGAGAATGATACTATCCCTAGTTCACTTCCTTTCATCTTTCCTATTGTTCCGACCGTACAAGAGACCGTTACGCTTTCATCTCCAACACCAAGTTCGGCGTACCCATGTTTTCTTGCGAATCTTGAGGGATTTGATCCCATTTCTCGACGGGTTGATAGGTTAGCGCAATCGCTTTTAACACATCGGTCATCATAAATTGCGCTAATTTATTCACTCGATTTACACCCTCAAGATCGCACAACCCTTCTTTCTTCTTTCCGCCATTCTTCTCCCCCACCGAGACCATATTCTCTTCTTCCCATTCGGTCTCGTGTGTTTCTCATCTCTTTTCTTTCTACTCCATTCTTTCACCAACTAGACCATTACCACGATAAGATTTTTGAATGGTTGGTGTTAACCTTTGGCTTGTGTAAGGCCAAGCTTAAGTTTGGGGGGAACCTTGTTGTATATTTGTATATATATTTTTGTTTTCTTTTTCTATAAAAAAATATTTAAAAAATTCAAAAAATAAAAAAAAAATTATAAATAAATAAACAGGGGAGTGCCGGCATTTTTTGACCCTCTTGGTTTAGTATGACAGTGAGGACACTGTCAAGTTCAAGTTTGGGGGTATGCTCGTACGTCTTCTTCCTTCGCATTCATTTGTACATATTTTTGCATTTGCATACTTATTTTAAAACCTATAAAAATTGAAAAAATTGAAAAATTATAAAAATTATTGTATTCAATTTTGGCTAATTGACTAGAGTTTAACAGATATGTTAACTAGCTAGGAATAACTAGATCTTAGACTTAGTGAATTTAAAACCCTAAAAATAAGCTTCCTTAAAGTTTAACAGTAGAAAGTATATGCCTTGTAGTTTATTTAGAAATAGGTAAATTTTGGGTTCACTTCTTGCGCCAAGTCAAAATAAGGGAAAAGTATTGATGTTCTTATTAGAGTATAAGTTTGAAAAATAGTTCCTAGCTTAAGTCTAGATTCTGAAAACGTATACCCTACAATTTGCATAATCACGCACCTTGAAACTTGGATTAGTAGAGGAGACCTTGAAATGCTCTTTTCTAAAGTCCTTAGTACGAAGAAAAAAATGTGAATAAAGAAAAAAAAATGAACACTGGTTTTTATGATTACTTAAAGCTGCAAAGAATAGAAAAATATTTAGCGAGGGTGCTTCATCACCTAGTGCCTTAGACCAACTGGTTTGGGAGTCACTGCTAAAGCCTTGGGTGTTGCAAAACTAGGAATTACGCTTAAATATGCAAACACATCTTGTAATCGGTTGTTGGTACCTCAAGAAGTATTAACGGTCGCATGAAGGATGTGTAAGCAAATTTTAATTAAAAATTCACCTACTAATAAGTACTTTGGACAACGGACAAGGGTATGATTGCTTGATTTGAATTTCCATGTGTAGGGGTGATTTATACACACACGTGGAGATATGTGATTGGGATTTAGATAAGAGAAAGGAGTGAAGAATAGAACTTGTATCTTTAGTAAGGGTTGATAGAAATTCCTAAGTGGAGATGGAACCCTAGAAGGAAAACTTAAGAAATGCCGAAAGCTAAGTAAGTCTATAGAACATATATAATCTTAAGTTAAATGATGAGGAAGCATGAAGAATATGGGTGGATAATTTACAAGTAGAAGATAATAGAATTCCTTGTTAGAAAACCTAATTGGAGAACAAAAGTCAATGGGCCGAATTGATAGGATTTTGTAGGTGTAATCCGCTGAAAACCCTCAGGAGACAACACTCCTCCTACTAGGGACACCTAGAGATTTAACGGCTTGTTGCACGTGCTCAGTGCAATCGCGTTTCCCTGCGAAAGTGTGGTTAGGATTTTAGTGAATAAAAATAAGTTTGCTCGAGGACGAGCAAAAGATAAGTTTGGGGGTATTTGTTCACACTATAATATTGTATTATTATATTCCCCATTGTTATTCTTTTTATAAATAAACAGGTGCTTTTGACGCATGTCTGTTACATGTTACAGGTTACAGGTTCTTGGACAGGAAACAATGAAAACGATGTAAAGACGATGAAAATATGGACTTTTGACCAACAAATGGGGGGATCTTAGTCAAGCCTACATCGAAAGACACTTCACAGTTAACAAGGCAACTCAAGGTCCAAAAATACAAAGCGAACGGTTAAAAATCCATGGCAAATTGTTCACTGGAAATCTGGAACCAACCTAGAAGCCCAAATGGAAAAGGACATACATAAACAGAGACCCTAAAAAGCCAGAAGTCAACACAGGAAATTTCAGAACCTAAGCTCACTAAAGGGCCGCGGAACCGCGGTCCAAGCCAGCCATTGCCGCAGTTCCGCGACCATATGAAGCCCGTACTTTGAGAAAATTTTACCAAAACGTCGTGTCGGCTCTGAAAAGATTTCCTAAGGGCTATTTTTGTAATTTAAGACATGCGAAACAAATGTAACCTTAGGGTTTCCTATTCTTTATAAATAGGAACTCTAATCATTGTAATTTTTTATGCCTCCTTTTAATGAAATAAAATTCAGATCTCTTTATGGAGAGCATCGGTGCCTCTCTTCAATTCAGAAATTCAGATCTGACAACCCTGCATTGATGATTGGAGAAATGCATCTGTAAGTAGATTTAATTCCTCGCTCTAGTTTAGATTTCAATTCTTTGCTCTAGGTAGATTTAATTTCATGCCCTAGGAACTTGTGTAGGGTTTAGCTTTGGGGAAGGCTTTTGAGAGATGAGATCTCTCATCCCTTTTTTACCCACCAAATATTTACAATAGGACTCCATGCATACACGCACATACCGCGCCCTACGGCATCCTACCCTTCGAGGTAACAATGACACCGTAGTGTAAAAGCCCGGTTGCGCGCGTTTTCCATGGAGGTTAGGGTAAGGATCTCTAAAGGAAGGACAAGAACCTAGAGGAAGGAACACCTTCCCGAATGGATCTAATCCCCTTTATTGATAATTACCATAACTCCTCACAGATCTTCATTCGGGTATAGAAAGCGTTGAGGTTTACCTGCATTTCCAAACCATCCCTAAACCTAGTCCTAGCAAGAATAGATCTAGATAATTAGTATAGAATAATTAGATTTTTAGATTTAATAACCACTCCGAACACCCTTCAGAATTAACTCGTTAGCGCGACTAGGAGATTCACAAAATCCCTGTGGACCGACCCATACTCACCGGCTAGCTTCATGCGACGCCGTTCTTGATTGCGGTTAATACATATTTTTGACATACGAATCAACAAGCTGCATAAGTTTTCCCCGAAATAGGACGGTCATTTCCTCGTCTCCGAGGTGCTTCCCGGCGGAGCCTACCACTTGCAAGACGCGGACGGGCGCAAGTTCCCATGGCCTTACAATGCTGAGAAGCCCATGCTGTACCAGTGAAATGAATACCTACGAGAGCGTACCTCTTCTTTCACAAAAGGCAATGTAAACTTTTCTAAAAAGTCCTTTCCATTTAAATAACAAAAAGGGAGCGCTAGAACATTGCAAAAAGAAGAATCTTATTCATTCAAAGGGTATTATGGGCTCCTTAGCCTCACAGAAAAAGAGAAAGTTACAACAGAGGTGTAACGGGATCAAGGAAGTACTCCTGGTGATACTTGGAGTAGATTTCCGTTAGTCTGGCCCGAGCAGCTACATCCCGCTCCTTCTGACGCTGCACGCGGACTCGGGATGCCACAGAAGCACCCGACGCTCCGCCTTCTAAGCTCTGGCCCACAATGTACCTCATCTTGAAGCACTCCAGAATGAGATCTAATGATCGGTCATGCCTGGCTTTCGAGATGAGGCCGAATAGGAAGATCGAACGCACCTTTTCGAGCGCTTCGTCCAGAAGCTCCTCGGTGAAAGGGTTATCCAGAACCGGGGACCTCCTCCAGATCGCGTACATCAACATCTGAAGCAGGGATGGCCGCCTAGGGAGAAGCCGACCAAAGTGATCCTCGAGGCGCTGAACCACTCCCCGGTACCCATCCTCGGCCGAAGATTGGTCGTACAAAGAGACAGCACCAAGGGAGATGATCTTTTCGATCAAATACACGCGCCCAGTCATCTCAAAGAAAGCGGTGCCGAAAGAACTGCCATCTCCCTCTCTATTTATAACCCCAAGCAAAATCTTCAAAGACCCAGATTCTCGCGTGTACCGGCGCGAATCTTGGGAATCGCAGCAGCTACTCCAATGCCACGCCGCCACGTAGCGATACTGACGCAGCTTCCCGAAAACTTTCCGCCTTCCCCCGTACGTCCCTGGCACGTGTCGTCCGTGACTATTACCTTTCCCAATGTTCATACTTCTAGGGGGTCGGACAAATTCTCACGCAACGGGAAGCAACCCTGCTCGACCATCCTTAGCAGGCCTCTTACGGCCCCTCCCGCGCTAAGGATCGAAGCCCTCACCAATAGGCAACCGGGCCCGCCCTTGTTCGATTATCCCTGGTAGGTAGTTCCCTACCCTATAACGCCAGGGATCGAAGCCCTCACCAAGAGGCAACCGGGCCCGCCCTTACTCGGTTATCCCTGGCTGGTAGTTCCCTACCCCACAACGCCAGGGATCGAAGCCCTCACCAAGAGGCAATGGGCAGCAACCCTGCTCGGCCATCCTTAGCAGGTCTCTTATGGCCCCTTCCGCGCTAAGGATCGAAGCCCTCACCAAGAGGCAACCAGGCCCGCCCTTGTTCGGTTATCCTTGGCAGGTAGTTCCCTACCCCACAATGCCAGGGCTTGAAGCCCTCACCAGGAGGCAACCGGGTCTGTCCTTGCTCGGTTATCCCTGGCTGGTAGTTCCCTACCCCACAACGCCAGGGATCAAAGCCCTCACCAAGAGGCAGCCGAGCGGATACCCTGCTCAGCTATCCCTGGCAGGTAGTTCACTACCCCACAATGCCAAGGATCGAAGCCCTCACCAAGAGGCAACCGGGACCGCCCTTGCTCGGTTATCCCTGGCTGGTAGTTCCCTACCCCACAACGCCAAGGATCAAAGCCCTCACCAAGAGGCAACGGGCAGCAACTCGGCCATCCTTAGCAGGCCTCTTACGGCCCCTCCCGCGCTAAGGATCGAAGCCCTCACCAAGAGGCAACCGGGCCCGCCCTTGTTCGATTTTCCCTGGCAGTTAGTTCCCTACCCCACAACGCCAGGGATCGAAGCCCTCACCAAGAGGCAACCGGGCCCGCCCTTGCTCGGTTATCCCTGGCTGGTAGTTCCCTACCCCACAATGCCAGGGATCTAAGCCCTCACCAAGAGACAGCCAAGCGGCTACCCTGCTCGGCTATCCCTGGCAGGTAGTTCACTACCCCCACGACGCCAGGGATCGAAGCCCTTATCAAGAGGCAACCGGGCCCGCCCTTGCTCGGTTATCCCTGGCTGGTAGTTCCCTACCCTACAACGCCAGGGATCGAAGCCCTTGCCGAGAGGCGACCGAGCAGCTACCCTGCTCGGTCCATCCTTAGCACGCCTCTCCGAGCCTTCCACGCTAAGGAACAAAGCCATCACCAAGAGGCATCCGGTCTACCTACGTCTGAGCGATCTCCACCTCGACTTCGGGGCCATGGAGATACCAACCTCCCACCGGTCTTTGTACACTTGGCAAATGATCAGATTCAACTCGACGTGCGATTGCTAGACAAAAAACAGGCCTAATACGAAGACAATACTATGCAAATACAAGTGTTTACCGACAAGAGAAAATACGCGCGCAAATACTATTGCAAAAAGAATTTATTCACAAGATCTAAAGTCTTTACAAGGGTATTATGGGCTCCCCAGCCTTACCAAATTGCCCGGAGGCTTACAAAAAAAGAGAAGAGGAAAAGACAAAAAGTTCAGGCCGCTAGCCCCGCCTAGACCTCACCTCCATCATCATCATCATCTGCCGGGGGCATGACCACCGAAAGAGGGACCTGAGCACGGAGCTCACCTTTGGCAAACTCCGGAAACTTCTCCTTCACGACATCAAGAGCTTTGTGCCATGCAATGGCAGAGGCCTCGCCGAGGTCGACGTAAAACTGGTCCGACCCCTTGTATTCGGCCACTGCCTTTCGAGCTCGAACCTCGGTGACCTCTGCCGCCTGAAGCGCAGCCTCGGCATCCCGCATGTTGGCATCCCTCGCCCTCTTCATTGCCGCATAGCGATCGGCCAGCTCTAGCAACTTAGCCTCGATGACTCGGTGGGACTCGCCTAGCCGGTGATAGGACTCCCGGCACTTGAGACAGAGAGCTCCACGGTAGCCAATCGGGCTTCAAGGATGGCCATCCTCTCCCTCTCCAGACACAACTCGAGCCGCAGATCCTCGGCCTCCGAGGAGGATTCCCCTACCCCCTCATAGCAGGGGCAATCTCCTCGGCCTCCAGGCGAGCAACGAGGGCGCAGTGCTGAAGAATCTGATGAAAAGCACCAGAAAAACTTAGAGACGCTCGAACCAAGCAAAGGACGCTCGAATGGGAACACGTACCTGCACCGCCTCCTGGGCAATAGCCGCCACTTAGGCCCTCAAGGCCCCCCGCGGAATTTTGCCTCCGGCTGATTCTTCCATGTCGGCAAGCAGGCCGGCGGCAACGGAAATCCCGGACAGGACCACGAAACAGGCGTCCCCCTCCTGCACTGGAACCCCCTCGGGAATCTCAGTCGGTAGTGCGCAAGATACCGTCTTCTTCCTCTTAAAAGGAACCATGTATACGTCCTCCTTCGCTTCCTCCGCCCAGCAGGGGGCTCGGGGCGATGATGATGGCCCCACCGCCGGCGACACGTTTGGTGCTGGGCTCGCGTCAGCCCGAGGTGCGGCCGCACCCCCGGCTCTCCTTTGGGACAAGGCACCGAGGGCAGCACAAATCCTGGATCAGTCCATTTGACCTGCCAAGGAGGGAAACATACGCGACTCAGAAGTAGAAGACAACAGAAGAAGAAGAGGAAGAATCTACAGGGGGCTCCTTAGACTCTACCCGAACTACTTCTACAAACTCTTTAGAAGAAGACATCTAACATGATGGAGAGGAGTCCTCGAAAGAGGAAACGCTGAGATCCGACCTAAAAAGGATAGCGCCGAGCTAACGAGACTCTGGACGAGAAACTTATGAAGAGATATGGGCCCTGAAGAGGACCCCGCCTCTACTTGTAGCGTCCGGCGTAACACATCCAACGGTGACGGTCATCTCCCGCCAAAATGACTCTTCGCACTCGACGACCACCATCGCTCCACCTGGCATGCACACATTGGCCGCACCCCATCGGGCGCGGGAAACCTGTGGCCCGTCGCGTCAGCCAACCAGTGCCCGACACGTGGGCCGTCGCTTCAGTGAATGTACGTACGATCCGGCGCGCCCTCTTTAATGCAAAGATCTCACCCATGATTCGCTGGCATCATCCAGAAAATACAACTGATTGCCCGGGGACACGCCCCGACGATATCTTCGAAAAGGAGCTCACCTCGGGCAACCCGGCAGATCGACCCGACCTGTGAGCGGGTCGGGACGAGAGTGGGGGGCTAATGATGATGCTCGATATCGATGATCTCCCAGATCATGACACGTGGCAGATGGCGTGTCCCGAAGCTTGCAAGAAAAACTTACAGCATTTGACCAGGCCGCTCCTATGCCCGTCCTACAGACAACCTTTGGCTCGTTTCCGAGCCTCCTGCACAACTGGCCTCTTCGGCCTTCTCAGCTCACCTCCGGGCTATAGCAGAACCAAGATAGCTCGGCCTCCCACTCATTCCCGAGCTCTCCCGCCGGGCTCATCTTCCTCGGTCTCATCGACCAACCAACGGCACCACTCACAGGCGCAACCGCCATCCCGCGAATCTCGCCATGCGCGAGATATCCACCGGCCACATCCTACGTTCCACGCCATCACGATCCCCCATTAACGAGTCTGTCTCGCCATTAATGCGGGATCCCGCCCATCGCGTGGGCGTGACGTCGGAAGCGTAACGGCCGACGTAATTCTCGCGCCCGCCTGCCTGCTGCCACCACTATTTAAACCCCTCCTTCAAACGGTTCAAGTAAGTCTTTTCTCTCCACTACGCCTTTACTTTGCTCGGATATCCGGTCTAACTTGATCATCGGAGGGTCCTCGGTGGTGCTACCACCCCAGGACTTCCTTGCAGGTAGCTCGGCCACAACAACCTCAAACCCATTGAGATCCACACCCTTCAGGAGCCAGCCTCCAACTCCGATCTCGGCCGTCCATCGTCGCTCCCAGAAGATCTACGGAAGGTAACATCTCGATGTGATCCGACATCCGTCAGGATCATAGGCAAGAACGCGGCCGTTGGACGAGGAGCGGGTCTCACGGAGGACGTGGGCGAAAAGGAAGGAGAAGGAGATGTTGGGGGGTTGGTGAAAAAGAGAAGGGAAAAAGAAGGAAGAAAAGAAAAGGAAATGAGAGAGAGAAGGGATTGGGTTCTTGTTGGGTTTAGATGTGGGTTTGGGTATTTGGGCTTGGGGAATTTTGGGAAAGGAAAATAGAGAGAAGAAGAAAAAGAGAGAGGCTGAGGAGATGGGTTAGGTTATGAGGAGTGGGATTACGCTGGGGTTTGGGGTTTAGGGTAATTAGATAAACAAGGAAAATAATTATGAATAGAATTAGGAAAGGAAATAATATAAGGAAAAATAATTAGGAATAATATACATGAAATTATTAGAAAAATATTTATTCAAATATGGATTTAAGTACAAGGTGGGACCGGTTATTACATCAGACTGGTTTAAAAATCAAGTGTCTGAAATTTGACAATGATGGTGAATATGACGGTATGAAGTTTAAGGCATTTTGTGCAGAAAACGGAATCAGGATGATAAAAACAATTCCGGGAATTCCAAAACAGAATGGTGTCGTTGAAAAAATGAATAGAATTTTAAACAAGCATGCTAGAAACATGAGGCTATATTCATGGTTGACACAGCATTTTTGGGCAGATGCAGTCAATACAGCAGCTTACTTAATAAATCGGGGACCTTCAGTTCCGTTACGTTTCCAGATACTAGAAGAGTTATGGACTAGGAATAAGGTAAATGTTTCTTATTTGAGAATGTTTTGCTGTATTTCATATGTTCAAATAAATTCTAATAAAAGAGAGAAGCTTGATCCTAAAACTAGAAAATGTTATTTCATTGGTTATGGTTCTGACTATTCTGGTTATCGATTTTAGGATGATCAAAATAGAAAAATCATAAGACACAAGAATATATAGTGTATAAAGATAGACTTATAGCAAGATCAAATAGTATAAGAAAACAGACAGAAGAATGGGAAATGACCGTGTTAGAAGAGATCACAGATAGTGATATAGCTATGAGATCTCAAGAAAATCCTAAAAACACTACAGCACAACATAAAATAGAACATGAACAAACCACTTCTCAAGTGGTTGCAACGAGATCGAAAAGGGTGTCTAGATCCACACAACAATATTCTCCATCCTTACATTATTTACTGTTGATTGATGCTAATGAAACAGAATATTTTGATGAGGCAATGCAGGTGAAAGATTCTGTCATGTGGGAATCAGCCATGATAGATGATGGATTCTCCAGAGAAAAATAAAACATGAGTACTAACTCAGTTGCTAGAAGGAAAGAAAATTTTGCAGAACAAATGGGTTTGCTGGATCAAAAAAGAGAATGATGGCAGCACGAGATACAAAGCAAGTTTAGTAATGAAGGATTTTCAGCAGAAGAAAGGTATTGACTATACCGAATTTTTCTCTCCTTTAGTCAAATTAACTACTATCATGTTGGTGCTTAGTATTGTTGCTGCTGAGAATTTGCATCTAGAGCAACTAGAGGTGAAAACGGATTTTCTTCATGGTAATTTAGACGAGGACTTATACATGGTACAACCAGAAGGTTTTCAAGTTCCTGGTAAAGAAAATTTTGTGTGTGGTTTAAAGAAGAGTTTGTATGGTTTGAAACAAATACCCATACAGTAGTACAAGAAGTTTGAAAACTTCATGAGTGCCAATGGTTTCATAAGACGTAAGATGGACCATTGTTGTTATTTCAAGAATTTTGATGACTCCTATATTATTTTGCTTTTGTATGTGGATGATATACTTGTTGCATGATTTAGCATGAAGGAGATCAACAAGCTAAAGATACAATTGTCAAAAGAATTTGAAATGAAGGACTTAGGACCATCAAAACAAATACTTGGGATGAGAATCACCAGAAATAAAGCAGAAGGAACTTTGCAGTTATCCCAAAAGAAGTACATAGAGAAGGTGCTGAGCAGATTCAATCTTCGTGATACAAAACCTAAAAGAGCTCCTTTAGAAAGTCAATTCAAACTTACCAAGAAATAGTCATCCAAGACAGATGAGGAGCGGAAACATATGAAAAAAGTTCTATATGCCTCGTGGTTGGGAGTTTGATATATGCTGTGGTTTGTACCAGACCAGACAACACATGTTGTGGGAGTAGTATGCAGATACATGGCGAATCCTGGAAGGGTACATTGAGAAGTTGTGAAGTGGTTTCTACAATATTTCAAAGACACCTCAGGTATGTCACTTCAGTTCAAGAAAAGCAGTGTAACTTTGCAGGGATCCACCAATGCAGATTTGAGTGGTGACTTGGATGGCCGGAAGAGTACAACATGTTATGTGTTCATTTTGGATGGTACGACTGTGAGTTGGCTGTATAAACTCCAGAAAAGTGTTGCTTTATCAACCACCAAATCAGAGTGTATGGTTATATCTGAAGCTGCAAAAGAGATGATTTTATTAAAGAATCTTCTGAAGGAGTTGGGCAAAGATCAAGATAACAATGCTCTTTTCTGTGACAATCGGAGTGCTATTCATCTTGCAAAGAATCCAATATTTCATTCAAAAACAAAGCACATTCAATTAAGATATCATTTTATTCGCGAGCTTGTAGATAGTGGAACATTGTTATTAGAGAAGATTCTTGGATCAAAAAATCCGACAGATATGTTTATCAAGATTGTCACTATTGAGAAACTGAGGTTGTGCAATACCGCAGTTGGTCTCCACGGTTAATTATAAGGAGGCGCCGCACTAGGAAGTATTTTTTGGATTATGAGAAAGAAACAAGATTACGGTAAAAAAAAAACTTTTTTGGCTTACTCTAGAAGGGCTTGCACGGTGCAAGCCCCTCTAGAGCCATTGGATGGGCTCCCCTTGTATGCAAGGACTTGCACCATGCAAGCCCTTGCATAGTAGTTTTTTCCGACATTGGCTATGTCAAATAGTAGTCATTTAATGCTTTCATTGAGAAAATTGAATTGCTTGGACTTTACTTTTGAAAATGAAGCAGGATGCTGTTGGGAGCTGCATGCATAGGAAATTATAGTGCCTATGGGACATCCACCAACATATTAATGGGCAACTGCATAAAGAAAAAAAATGTGTTGGATACATTCTACGTCTAGGCTGTTTAAACAAAGATTTTGATTCCTAACCAATTAATCAAGACACCCAATCGAGAAGAAGAGAAGTATGTGTTCCTCAGAAAAATATTACAAGTTTACAGCGAGTGAAAAGAGTTTGTAATCTTTTATCTTGAAAAGAAAAAATAAGAAAACTAGTGCGGCAAAATGGACTAGGCAGATTACTGAACCACTATAAAAATCCCGTGTCTCCGTTGTTGTGCGATTGCTTCTTTTATCCATCTTTTATCCATCGTCGTTCTCATATATTTGGTAGATCAATTACCAACAAAATATTCCATACAATCTGTAGTCTTACCGATCAATAAATACAAGGATTGTAAAAGTGGTATAATCAGAATTTTGTGTGTGCATACAATAAATACTATGAATACAACATACTCAATCGTGATACACCGATGCTTGGGACTTAGCCTGTAAAAGAATAATTATATCAGTCCATCCTTCGCAAATTATCGCAGGAGAAAAACGGAATCCAGTATCGTGGAACTGCAGCTTCCTCTAAATAGCTGGTTTCTTGGCCTGTGGAAATGCAGATCACATAATTAAAATTATGTGAACATATAAATCTAAACTGTGGAAAAAGGAGGCGAAACCTAAAACTGCAATGCTTAACAACATATAGATGTGGTAATATTCTAACGATGATAGCGTCCGATATAGCATTTCAGAAGGAAAAAAATCTCATTACCTTTTTCAAATATTTCTTGTGAAGTTTCATTGCTCCTGTGCAAGCTTTTTTTGCATCGATATTTCCAGTGACATCGTTCAAAATCTAACAATGAAACAAAGAGATCAGTTTGCGGGTCATTAACATGAGAGCAAGCGAAGCAATGCTGGCCCTTAATATTAGAAAATATTAAATGATCAAACTTCATGTTTTAAATTGCATGTCAGCAATTGTAGAAAAGATAAAACATTTATAAACATATAGAATTCATATAATTCTATATATTTCTGATAATATTAAAAAGCGATACTGAAATATTTCAGCGATACTATAGAAGATGATAAGACTTAAAACATAAAAAAGTTTAACTTTCTTCTTTACCTTGACGACATCATCGAGGCCACGTGCTTCCTGCAACAACTTCGCGCTTTTGTCCTTGAGGACGCTAGCGACAAGGAAAACCGAAATGGGGAGCGGCGCATCGGTTTTGGAGGCATTCCTCTTATTTTCTCTCTCATACTTTCCAAACTGACGTATCGATTTCACTTTCCCTTTTGATCCTTCCTTTTTATCATTTGCCGCTCCTGCGTCTTGCTCTTCATACAAGGAGAAGAAGTCAGGGTCATATTCCAGAGCCCACATCATCTGTGAAGAAATTTAAAGATATAATAACATCATATATAAAATAGCTGCAGCGCCAATAACATAGGGGTGGGGTACGAGGGAGGGGGGTTTGGTTGGGTTTGGGCCATCCCCGGGCTGGGTCTTGCGACCACAGCCCCATTGAATTCATTAAAGAAATATATTACAAATTATGGGCAAAGCATGCTGTTCTTTTGTATATATAGATTAGGTGCACATATGAATCATACGCAACCGATACTGAGAAAAAGAGGGAAGTAATTTCAGCTGAAAACTTTCCAGCTAATAATATGTCGATTTCTGATACCTCATAAAATGCCATTAAATCCAAGTGGACCCCTATTTTGTATATATAGATAAGGTGCACATATGAATCATAAGCAAGCGATACTGAGAAAAAAGAGAAGAAATTTTATATGAAACCTTTTAAGCTGATGAAAGTATGTCCATTTCTGATACTCTCTCAGGCCAAACATGGTTATTGAAGGGGCATCGATATGATGATGAATTCCTATAGAGAAATGAATTCATCCCAGAGGTATAATTTGAGCTAAGGCCCAAGGCCAAGCATTTTATGAACAAGAAATCTAATGACATCTAGTTTTCCACGTAAGGGTATGTAACCATCAAGTAATATATGACTACAGATTATTCTATATATGCAAAAGGTATTGGATAACCAGCTAATACTATGAAAACTGAAACATACGGTACATTAATTTAGGGCTTAATTCCAAAAAAAAACTACCAAATGCTTTCCCTCAGTCACGAGTAACTACCAAAAACTCTCATAATTACAAGAAACTACCATGCTTTAAAAGTTGTGATAGTTTCTTGCAAAATTTGTTGACATGACACCTTAGTTATGGTAGTTTTTTATAGTTTTTGAAAGTTTTGTGGTAGTTTCTAATAGTTTTCGAAAGTTTTTTCGCGGTTTCTCATAGTTTTGAGAGTATTTGGTAGCTTCTCATGACCGAGCCAAAGTATTTCGTAGTTTTTTGAATTTAGCCTTAATTTGGTAACAGAGTGGTGGTGGAGCAGTGGAATAAGAATAAAGAAAATTTGTGGTAGAAATCTATTTATTCAGTTTGCATGTCATGATTCCTACCTCCCAAAGGTACAAAGAATCTCCAAATGAGAATTCTCGGCGGAATAATACCATAAACATACGGATCGCGAAAAGATAGTCACCTCCACCCAGTGTTTCTGCATTCAGAAGTCCAATTTTTTTTTAATATACTTCTAAAAGAAGAGAAACAGTTGCACAAGCAAATCACTTAAAACGATGATCCTCCAGCATCAAGATTAAAACTATTGCAAATACCAATCATAGAAATAATGTGGTAGCTGAAATAATCAGACGGCTAAGATAAAATCAAATAAACCGCATATAAATCGATTTACCAAGGTGTTGATGAAGCTTTGGGTCAAGAACTTGAGTTATTGATGCTAAACTTTGGAGTTGACTCTCCACTCCGACAGATCGCTCTGTGCATCTGAAATTTCCTCGCTTTAAAATTCAAATAACACTATGTATTAAAAACAAGTTGAAAATAAGTAAAATTAATCATTGCATAGTAGTATTCAATTATAAACAAACCAGGGATGAATAAGCATGGTTGGGTCTTTCTTTAGACACAACTGTATGTAATTATAGAGATAGAAATCTTATTGCTTTGAGCCAATTATAGGTTGGCAGCACAATTATCTAGACATTTAATTAAACAGCAGAATTTAGATCCAGATATTTTGCCGTGACCGCCAGGATACCGCAAAGTACGGATATTAACCAACTAAAAAGCAATATCCTTAACAAAAAAAATAAAAATAGAAGTTTTTTTTTGTGTGTGTGGGGGGGGGGGGATTGCATAAATAGACTTTTAGCTATCAAGTCTCAGTAAAGAAGTATTACCAATCTGCGCATCAAACGCTCAAAGCACCAAAATGAATCTGCCTCATCATCAAGAAGCATTATCATTGGGGAGCAAATATCGCTCATTCCTGGTCATAATGATAGGTTGTATTTAGTAGAAACTAACTTGATATAATAAAAAGGGAACATTATGATTACTAAATAAGCAAAGAAAACATGCTAAATGAATCTAGTACATAAATTGACTAGTCATAATGTTTAAAAATGATAAATCTGTGCATGCCATTGAGATAGAAAGAATCTGTAAACTAAAATAGTGAAAGAAGAATTGGATATATACAATACACTGTCTATTTAGTCCCCCCCACCCACCCGGGGGTGGGGGGAGTCCGTTCAGACGTGACTATTTATATATATGTATGTATGTATATCAGTATATGCATATATAACATTTATATTTAGTTACCTTGACAATACCCAACGTCTTTGTCAAGCCAGGCATACACAGCTAAAATATCCCAAAGTTTTGAGAGATTTTCTTGCTTCTGATAAAATACCAGCGTTCTGTCAGTGCGAAGCACATCGAGACCTGTCATACCAAATCAATAACGTAGTGTCTTAGCTTAAGTTGAACATATTCAATCTAGGGATTTACTATATAAAGTAAGGACGCAAATTTGTCAGTGTGTTAAAAATAAGGCTGGTTCATGTAACTTGAGTCTTAGCATCATATGCTTGCAAATAAACATCAACAACATTTACATAAGGCAGTGCAAAATCGTACATTCAAAAAGACATCATAACTTAGATCTGGCAAATGGATACTTATCTTAATGTCCGAACTACGCTGCATTTATAAATTTTAAGCTACCAATAATGAAAATAACCTGTTCTCACTACATATAGCTATAAAAAAAAATTACACCCAATTATAAGATATATAGTGATTAAGACCAATTAAAATGGACTCGGTTTTACACTATAGTATCCACCAGGACACAAATGCCCAAAATAATTTCGCAAATCAGAAACAATGTGATGGTGCATGGAGTAGAAACGGAACTAAAGTCATAGCTGAAGAAGTGCAAAAATAAGAGAGAGATGATACATCAAGTTGATGCCTACCAATTTGATGTAGTGTAAGTTTCCACTGGATTATATTCTTGTCTGTAATGGGACCTGCATCCGCATGGGAATTATTGACAACCCCATTGCTTCCTGAATCAGCTTGTGCATTGGGAATGGCTTGAAGCTGCACCAAAGGATCTTGAACTGGTTCACCATTCTCTGTAATTATCGGAGCTGTGATAATCATACCACTACCAACATGAGAATCCATCTCTCGACATTCTTCTTTGAATCTAGCATATTGTACTCTGCAAGAAAGTTATTAATCAGACTAGTACTCAAGTAGTTTGCTGCAAGTATTCTACACGTATTCTCCCTAACAATCAATAAATTACTTTCGGTTATTTGAAGAGATGGCAAAAAATACAAAAATAATGCAAAAGGTTGGGTTAAAGACTTTCTTGTTGTTGTAATAAAGTGTGAGAACATATAGGAATTTCTATCTCCATAGAAACCTTTTTGTTTAATAGACATGGTTTTACGATCTACTTGGAACTAAATTTGAGAAGTATACAACTTGCATATATGGAACTTAAAGATGTCAAGAAAAATTACCCTATGAACTGTACTACCTTCGTCCTTGTCGCACTTGATCTCTCTCATCAAAGGTGCTTTTAGGATCAAAACAACCAAGTAGAAACTCCCAGACTTCTCCTCTAATTGAAGGATGGATCCCCTAATCAAATATAGCATTAAAGAATAAGGAGCGACTAACAAACTATTCAGAATTAAGACACACGTAGGAAAGGATTATAACACCAAATGTATTTGTTTCTAGGTGACTATGCTAGGACGATTCATGCTATCATTTTAAAGCATTATGATGTAGTAATAGGTGATTCCTAGCAAGAGCCCCCACGCAATACACGGGTACGAAGTCCAAAGTTAAGAAAAATCATATTAATTTAAAAGTTTATTATTATGTGATTTGTAAATTGTAATATCTCATATTTTTGATGTAAACATTTTAGCATTTTTCTTCAGCTTTTCAATATTTTCTTTGCTATAACATACGAATCGCGAAATCTTTATAAAATCTAAAAAAAATTATTTTTCTCCTCAGTTTTTCAATATTTTGCTTGTTATAGCGCACGAGAATCACGAAATGTATAAAAATCCCAAAATTCTTCATCTTCTTCCAAATTTCAACATTTGCACACTATAGCACATGGATAAGGAAACATGTAAAAAATCTCAAAATTTATGTTTTCTTTGGTTTTCTAATATTTTGTTTGCTATATAGCACAAGAAAATCATGAATTTTCAAAAATAAAATACCTTTTGTTTTCTTCGGTTTTTAATATTTTCCATGAATAGCATATGAAAATCGTAAAATTTTCAAAGATCTCGAAATTTTTGTTTTCTTCCTTCTTTTATTATTATGCATGTTATAGCACACAAAAATCATGAAATTTACAAAAAAAAAACTCATTTTTTTTCTATTTTCGTTGATTTTAATATTTTGCATGCTATAGCACATGATAATGGTGAAATTTACAAAAATCTTCCAATTTACAATACTTTGCACGTTGCCATACGAAAAATATGAATTTTTCAAAAAAATACAGTTTTCTATTCTCCATAATTTTTTGCATGCTATAACACGAAAATCGCAAAATTTTTGTTCCCGGTAAAATTTTCAAAAGTCTCAATATTTTATGTTTTCTTCCATATTTCTATATTTTACATGCTATAGCACAAGAAATTCGCAAAAATCTTCAAAAATCTAAATTTTTTCTGTTTTCTTCTCTTTTCTCAATATTATGCATGCATATAACAAAGATTTTCAGATTTTCTTCCCTTTTCTCAATATTATGCATGCATATATAGCAACAAAAATCACGAATTTTACGGTTTCCTTCAAAATTTTAATAATTTATATGCTATAGCACATGAAAATAGCAAAATTTTCAGATATGTCAAAAAAATTTGTTTTCTTTTGTTTTTCTATATTTCTTTTTGCAATACCAAACGAAAATTGAAATTTTTAACTCTCAAAAGTTCTTTTTTCGATTTTTCAATATTTTGCATGCTAAGCACACAAAAATCATGAAATTTTTTCAATATTTTGCCAGTAAAACCTAAGTCTTAAGAGAATAAATTGTGAGAGTTTTTAAAGAAGGGGGCTCTTCTGAAATTTTCCACCATATAAACCTAGTTGTATAAGATGAGAGAGTGATAAATATTGAGCATGGAGCCAAAAAAATTTCCCATGACCCAAATATAGTAAGAAAATAAAACAGAGGGTAGATAACAATTTTCCATTAAAGTACAAGCTAAATAAGGGAATATTCCAAGGAATATTCTCTCATACAGCTTTATAGCTTTATACATATTAGGCTAAATCGCACAAATATACCCATCAACTTTCATGTTTTTTGCGATTGATACCATGAACTTTAATAATTAGAGGTTAGTACCATGAACTATTTTTTTTGACATAACTACCATACAACGTTAACTTTTGTGCCTTAATGGATCATTATACCCCTCAAAATTTTAGGGGTTGACTAAGAATATAAGAATAAAATGGGGAAAACAAGTCAAATATTCATGACATGGCAATTAAATATAACATTTGCAGACGGAAGAAAAGTTGATGGTATTTAGTTGCAATCAGAGATGATAATTCATTGTACTTGTTTGTATATCAATTGCAAAAAACATGAAAGTTGATGGGTACATTTGTGCAATTTAGCCTATATATTATATAGATTGAGGGCATGTAACGATATGATATTTTTGTTAGAGTTTATACAATTTGAATTGATTTGGATATTTGTCGGGCTTTCTCCCTGAATCTAATCTAACATCAATTAAGGCGATACTATTAAGGAGTTAGTGATTTCATATCAAAAAGGAATGGAAAGCATAAGGAGAATAAGGAAATTTTAATAATTGATTGGTATATGGTTGGGGCCTAAGAACACACAAGGTTAAACTTTTTGGGCAGAAAATGATCTCAGCCTATTTATTGGTGTCTCACTAGACAACTCATTAAGTAAGGGAAAGAGAAAAAGAGAGAATGATACAACTAATTGGAATTATGGAAGAGGTGGTTCCCCTGAGTTGCAAGTTGTAAAATTCCATTTCTAGACTTTTTTCAGGTAAGTGTGATTTTAGGTAGAGCGTTGAAACAACTATATGTACATAATTATGCTACAGTTTAAATGATAAATAACCTATTCAGACGTTGTTTTCAATAATTTGAAAGAGCTATAGCCAGAAAAAAGATGGATGGATAAAATAGTTTAAAACGGAACTTACTCCTCTCTGAATTCGGCTAAGAGTCGGAGCTATATCCACTTCACCTTCTGGACTAAACGCAGCTTGCCATCTTCGTTGGCTAAGGGTCTTTCCATTCTGCATCAAAAAAATTCAGTTTCATTTACCAAATCACATATAGGCGTAAAGAAAGTTCTTAGGGGGAAAAACCTAATGAAGGGACTCCTAGCTGAGCACCCTATTACTACATAAGCAACAATAAGGTCAAGGTAATCTAACTAACATAAACTAGTGGTCTTCGCCTATTAATTGAAGCTAGAAGAGCATACAAAAGGAGTTTGCTGGGCGTACCGCTTTACCCAAACACTTAAACTTTTCATTGGTAGCAAAAGCACTCGCTCGAAATTTTCAAAACCATATCCCCGTTTGATTATTCCCCTCCGAGCAACCGATACTACAAAAACGGGTTATCCAATATACCTCTAAAATTTGTTTTAGTCAACGAGCAGGGGGGAGATAGGCAAAAGTGCTATATGGGCAAACTATTGGGAGGTTTTGTGCAATCAACCCTTCTTTTCTACCATAAAAGTTTCCTTCTTTATGCATGAATCCAATCATTCCATATGAACAAAATGGAATGCATCATCCAAAAACGCGCTAATATTTCCGGAACAATTCCAACATAAAAACGGAATCAAAATAAATGCAGAAGCTAAAATCTTCAGCTAGATTTCAACCAAATTTTCCACAACGACCAATTAAAACCTAGGGGAAAGAACAAAATAAGGGATTAAAAATCAGACCTTGATCTTGAAATTAGTCTTGGGAACATCATCAGCACACTCGGCCCTGACCTCATAGAAAGAATCAGTAGGCAATCCTGGATCCCTCCACATCTCCAATCAAAATCCCAAAGAAAAAACCCAATAAACTCCTTTCAAAAATTAAGAAAACAAACAAAAATTTCACCCCTGCGATCGAAATGGATCCCTGGGAAGCGATATTCTCAAGGGACCCAAATCGAGGGCCAGGGGAAAGGGATCGATTTGGTGGAAGGGATTCAGTTATTTTTTTCTTTTGGTGGGGAAAAAAGGGTGAGATTTTTATAAGGGAGTCCTGGCTTGGCATTTGATAGAGAGTTGTTTAGGAGGAAGACAAGGAGACTTGTTCTCAAAATGGGCTCCGCCAATTGAGGGTAGGTATGTTAGTTTCTCTCCTTTTCTCATGTTTTCCCCTTTTAATTTCCTTCATTTTAGGAGGTGAGGGGAAACCCACATTTTGTTAAAACTTAAAATTTAGTAAAAATACATTTTCAGTTCAATATATCTAAAATTATTTGGTATTCCGGGTGCTATGCATCCGTCACCCCTCGGGTAGCTTGACGTAGTCCATGGTTTTATTTCTTTTTCTCTTAAGACCGGACATATATGACTGCCACACAGAATAATTTTTCCTATATTTCAGAGGATAACTTGAATAATTTATGAGAGTAAGCAATGAGTATTAAATTGTTAAGAAAATTATATGATAACACGAGAGATTTGGGAGAATCTATAAATAAAAATCTCTCCACAATAAAAGAATTATTTTGTGAGCAATACATCTGCGGAGGGGGAGAGAGAAAGACAAAGGAGATTTTTAGATATCTTTCGCACAGTTGTGTGCGACCCACGATCCACCTCTTGTCTTCAACCGGGCATTTGGCCGGCTTAGGAAAGAATTTTTTCCACACATGTATATTCTTAGACTAAATATTGAATACCAGAAAATGCTAGGGGCCAGGGGAGGGGGAATGTTGAATATTAAAGAGGTAAATTTCACCAAATCCACCATGTACCGTATCATATGTTTCCAAAACCACCATGGAGATTTTTTGGTGCACAGAAACGCTCCGAACTTTTTTTCGTTACAAGCAATCTCCTTCCGATCCCCTGCTGTTAAAATTTAAACTGTTCAAGTTAAAATTTTACCTTTTTCTTCCGAAAATGCCTTTCGATCCCCTTTTAAGAGTCTAGTGTATGGAAGGGTATTTTGGTCATTTCATAAATAATTATCGGCAGGAAGTCTTCAAGGGGGGTGTTTGACAGAAAAAAGTTTACGGGGTTTCTGTACGTTAAAAAAAATCTTGAGGGCAGTTTTCAGAACATATTTTACAATTGAGGGTGGTTTCGATGAAATTTCCCATTTAGACAAATTGTAAATGATGCATTCTTGTTTACTTGTTAAAACCCAATGGTTCTCAAGAGTTGAGATGGTCTGTCAAACTCAGATGAAGAAATAGAGAAGCCATGAATTTACCAAGTCTTGCATGATCAAAACAGCCTATTCATTAACCAAAATCACATCCTTTTCTTCTTCTCCTTTTAACATACCATCTCCAATCAGTCATTCCCTCTCAGTCATTTACTGCTCAGCACAACTCAACAACTATGCCTACCAATTGTTTGATGAAATGCCACACTGGGTTTCTCGCCCAATGCTGTCTCCGCAGTCACCCTAACCAAAGAGGTTTGTAAGGGCCTAAGGGGCGTAAATGGGAGGTCTTTTAAAGGTTTTTGAGGAAAGAGAATGATGTCCGGAACGGTTCTACTTTTACACATTCAATTTTCGTTGAGCTTGTATTTTGGAAAGAGGGTTTGAAATTGTGGTTTGGTTTGGGGTTGACTAGGCTCTATTTGTTTTAATATTTTGTATCAGGAAAGAGTGATGGTGAAATCAAGACGTAAGGTTGATGAGATTCAGGAAATAGTATTTTCCGATCGCGGTGATGAACAATGCACTTCGAGTGAAGTTATATGCACGATAGGCAGATTGGAGGATGCAGTTCATCATGTTCATTAAATGCGAGAAGCAAGGAGATTCAAAAATATGGAAGTAGTGAGTTTTCACGAAATGGGCAACATGGAAATAGTCAAAGAGCTGCGCATCGAAATCACGGATAAAGAGTCATATTTGGTTTGATTGTTAGATTTGGGAATGTTGAGGCTGCCC
Organism: Agapanthus africanus; assembly: GCA_030015575.1. Classification (NCBI taxonomy): domain Eukaryota; kingdom Viridiplantae; phylum Streptophyta; class Magnoliopsida; order Asparagales; family Amaryllidaceae; genus Agapanthus; species Agapanthus africanus. The sequence continues at coordinate 11,230,655 of CM057337.1, forward strand.
AAGAGCTGGCATGTGACTCAGAGAGAACCCGAAATGTTGAGGCTGCCCAAGAGCTGGCATGTGACTCAGAGAGAACCCTCTCAAGCCTAATTGTTAGGCACTCTGCATTTTTTTTGCCAAAGATAGGAACACCATATTCATGTTGATACTATGTGAGTTTGAAAATTTGAACCTAAGGATAATTTACTCTTTTATATGGCAAATCGCGGCCTCAACTTAACCCGGTTATCTGTAATAGTGCTAAAGGCTGGAATATCAACATGACGTTGCGTTTTATGAAAGAGATGCCCCACGAATGACATCAACTCATTGCCAAAACCTATAACATATTATTCAAGAGGAACGTGCAGGGAAAGATAATATTGATCCCCTTATTCTTTCAGGTAGCTATTATGCTCGATCTCTTGCTTTAGTTTGCATTTATATACACTCCTGCATATAAATAGGCAGTTTAGTATAATGGCAAAGGTTGCTTGTTAAGTGATGCTTGACTTTCCTTCTTCAACCTAACCCGGTTTATCTATTTCTTGATTAAATGTTGCTGTTTTTTCCCTAAGTATTATGTAAGCATTTGGGAATGGGCACCTAATAGGTCACACCTATAATCTCACTCACGTTAGTAGTAAAGCCTTCCAGAGTAACTACCTTTCTGTTGGATATCTTAATTTCCACCTGCGCTTTCTGGTCTGACTTCAATGGATTAGGTGACTACTTTCATATCTGTGCAAGAGTAGCACATTAGGTGTGCAATATCCTAAAAATCCTATCCTTTCTTCTTATGCAACTTTTCTCAAATTATATTAATAATATAATATCCTCTTTTATTGGAAACTTGGGTTTTTGTAACTTTGTGAGTTTTAGATGCCCAGCTTGTGTGATCGTGCATAACCATCAGAAAAATCGTTCTTCCTTGAGGAGATCACTAGATTAGCGTGTATGAATCTATGATGGTTGCATAAGAAGCAGAAGTTTCTCTCCCTTATGTCTAAATCAAATATCTGTTGTAAGCTTACAGATTAGAGACAAGAAATCAAGTCACTTCATTTTCGCCGATCTTGTTGATTGACCCAAATATTTCTAACACTTTCCTTCCATTCAAGCTGCCAACTTCAGGTGTGAATTAGCAGCTTCTATAAGCCAAAAACACTAGAGAAACTTTAGCTTTTATGCAGAAAACTTTTATTTCTGCTGAATTGGATGGTCTTTTATGTTGTATTAATTCAAATACAGGATATGGGGATCCACATGGTACGGGCATACGGCTTCAACAAATCCAAAAAGGTCAAGATATGAATGCATCGTGGGCATGATGGTAACAAAATTACGTAGGCTTGCATGCTTGCATGGGTGATTATAATTTAAAAACAGAATCTTTGGGCTAATATAATTTTAAAACATAATATATAGGCTAATGTTTGTGTAATTTTTTTTGCTATTATAGTTTAAAAACAGAGTAACTCAGAAGTTTAAAAATATTCTCAAGTTATATAAATCAGTAGATACCCAACAACCATAATTCTCAAGCTATTGAATTCTTTACCAAGAAAGTGGAAAGAAAAATAATTGAAGTACATCTCTAAATCAAATGAAACATCATCTTTTGTGCATTCGAGTTTTGAACTTTTTTAGTTTCCAATATATCTCTAAATACATCTAAATTAATGCTATTAATTTTGGCATGCATAAAGAGGTATAAAAGGTAGCTATTCATCAAGTATCGGGGTATCCAGATATAACGGACATATGTCATACATGTACATGTCCTTTATGGAAGTATCCATGCAACTTGGATCTTCTTCAGTTGTGCTGAACAAAGTGAGATAAAAATGTATTCCTGCTCTTTGTGAATGAAAAGCATGGCTAACATGTCTGCATCATTTAATATACCTTGATATCTTGAAAAGATGTGAAATGGCGCAAAGCGGTTTTAAGTACGCTATAAAAAATAACAAGCCTGGATCCTTCATCGATAATAATGCCATACAAGGTAAATGAGAAATTACCCGAGACAAGAATGCAAAATTATATAGATGCAAACAACAAGAATTTATTAATTAGTTTAATTTTGAAATTTATGGTCCTTTCTACATTTGTTTTAGGGTTTCAAGACGAAGTGGCAAATTTTGATCCATGACTCCATTTAAGCAAGAAACTATTTACATCCTCCTATCACAGAACTCCACATCATACCATGTGCTACCTCAGGTCAGTTTAAATTTTGTTGCATGCCTTCATTTGAGCACATCATTGTTTTCCTTTGATAACTGCTAAGTTTATCATGTACATCTTATGTACGTATTCAGATTGCGCTTCACTATTTACTTGTCAGCTTCATATATATATATTTGTAGCAACGCATTACATTCTAATAAATGTCTCTATTGATACAAGAATAGATTACAATGAATTGCTTTGTCACTAAAAGAGTTCTTCAGTGGGGATCAACTATCCGGTATGAGTCAATTGCATATACTAATCATTGTGTGCGCTCAAGTGGTTTACAATGTTACCTGAAACGCGGAACGTTTCGATACGCAAAACGTAAACAGGAACACGAAACACCACTTGTTGTGAAACACGGTACGAAATGGGTAGTTTTCTTCCATATGCTTATATGGGATGGAAAACGTATCTCTAAAAAAAAGAAGTGTTTTTGAACGGGTTGTATGTATGTGTGTGTATTTGTGTATAATATACATTTGTATAATTCAATTTTTTTTGCTAAAAAATAAATTTCTTAAGTATAATCTAATAAAAACCCAAATATATGTCCATTCAACTTAAGTTTTGATCGGAATGGTGATTCTTCCGTTCCAAAGCGCTAGTGTTCCCAAATTGAGAATGATCGATCTAAATCGCAATTCGCTAGCGGTTTAGCGATTTATGGTAACATAGGGTTTGCTTACCCCCCAAGCATGAATTTAGTTTCCTTATATGCAAAGCAAAATCTTTTAACATTTGAGTGCAACAACATCAAGCTTTTATCCCAAAGTTTTAGGATCGACTATATCATTTTTTCCATTTTCCTCTATTAAGGGACATCTTCTTGATTACATTAATAATTAACATATCTTTCTTAATTGCCTCTATCCATATTCGTCAAGGTTTCTCTTACACCTAGTATGTTATTAATTGCAATTTTCTCACTTCTTCAACCTGGGGTATTTGTTGGTCTCTGTTGCATATGTCTAAACCGTTTCAATCTGTTTTCTTACTTATTCTCTACTCTACGGGAGCAACCACAAACTTGTTATAAATACCCTCATTTCTTATCCTATCCTTAAGTATGTTATCACTCATTCATCTTAACATACTCATTTCGGCCTCATTCATCTCTTGAACATGTTTCTTAACATTCTGATCTATAAAGAAGAGTCGGTCTTATAGCCGTCCTTAGAATTTTCCTTTCAACTTCAAAGGTGCCCTACAATACATAGTACTCGTGAAACACTTTTCCATTTTAACCACCTCGCTTTGATTCTATGAGCTATATCTTTCTTTATCTCTCCATCATGATTAATTAAAGATCTTATGTAACTAAAATTGTTGTTTCTAGATTTCTCTTAGCCATCAATTTGTATCATACGCCCATCTATTTGCACCGTTTTACTGAAATTACATCGCCTATACATCGCCTATACTGAGATTTTGTTCTGTTAATTCTAAATACATTAGATTCCAAGGCATCTCTCCATTTTTCTAACTTAAAGATTATCCTTTTTTGGATTCATCTGCTAAAACAATATCATCAGCAAACAACATATACCATGAGATGTCATCCTGAATATGTTTAGTATGTTCATCCATAACTAACAAAGAGATAAAGACTTAATACCGATTCTTGGTGTAAACCTATGATAATAGTAAATGATTTTGTCTCTTCTCCAATCGACCTCGCTCTAGTACTTGCTCCATTATACATATCTTAAATCACATCAATATACGTGAGACACTAGTTTCTTCTCTAAATCCCACTACATTAACTCCCTAATTAACTCTTTCATAAGTCTTTGCAAGATCAATACAACAATATGTTAATCTCTCCTTTTTCTCTCTATATTTCTCCATTGACTGCCTTAACATATAAATTGTTTCCATGGTAGACATTTTTGATATAAAACCAAATTGATTTTCAAATATAGACATTTCTGTTGGATAGTTTGTTTAAAGAATTGATTTAAAATTTAATTAATCCTTGCTGTCCCCACTTGAAGCAGCCACCAAGCTCTTGGTGAGCACGTGATGGCTATATTCTTTTGGATATGGTAGAATCCTTTAGCATATTAATGTTGTTGCTATAGTTAATTTTAGAACATTTAGATAAAACCAAATTGATTTTTAGATATAGACATTTATTTCCTTAATACATGTATATATGGTCGTTTATGATATTTCTTCTCATCTTGTCAATATTTCCTTATATAAAGTACTGGTGCTGATGCATTTGTTGGGGGTAAGGGGAAAATTACCAAAAAGATAACTGTAACAATTGCCATGCAGCCATATAGGATATAGCGAGCAGACTCAGTTGATACATAAGTTTGATAAACTGAAGAAGAACTATTTATTAATGTGTTAAGCATTCTAACATCGACTATATAAAAGGAACTAGTTAGAAAAATGATGTCTACACGTTCCATTTATAGGAAACTTGGTATTCATACGGTGAGGTACCGTGCACCATTTACAAGTGATGAGCACAAATGTTAGACCGAGTCTCAGGGAAGATCTGTATTCTTCTTTGCAACAAGAAATCCTAGACGTAGTATAGATTTCAAAACCAGTTGCGGAAGGGAAGCCGAAGTGCGTGTGAAAAGAAAGGACTCGGTCGGTCTGTAAAGCAAGATGGCAGGGCCTCTTAAGAATCAACAAATCTTTTAGGTAGGAAAATTCTCCTCGGATAGCGATTTGTTGATAATCCTGATAATATGATCCATGGTTGTTTGGTACTGATGGTTAGGAAATGTAGACTAGGCAGAGGCCTACTCCTATTCTTTATTCCCGTTTTACTAAATTACAATTGAAAGCACATTTTCATTAGCACTTGTTTCATGAAGAGTCAAAGAGTGAGTCCAAGTTCTGACATCCTTGGTTCCTGATTTGAGACATTTTGGAGACATACTGTTGCCCCAAGCAAACACCAAAACTGCAGATAAAACAAACACAACCTCATATTGCTTAATTCTGATGTGAAGTGAAATATAAGTTTCCTCTTCAGTACGCTTAAATTCTGATCTGTACATTTCTGAGTTATAACCTCACTGATCATGTGATGCACTTCCTATGTACTCTTCATTATCCACAATTATGAAGGAATCACATCGGGAACACCTGAAGTCCTTGTTCATTGCAGTCCTTATCCTTCTCTTGCTAACTGTTGTCATCCTCTACTTCATCTTCAAACCAAAACCGCCCGTAGTTACTGCCACACCCATTACTCTCCTGCACTTGGAGTTCAGCCTTACCCCCAAGGTCATTTTAAGAGTGACAATTGGTGTGGATGTCTTTCTTTACAACCCAAATGTAGCTCCTTTTGAATACGACGAGACTGTGGCTAGAGTCTATTATCGCGGTATCTGTGTTGGTGAGGCTTTTGTTCCCGGAGGGAGGATCGAGAAGCAAGCCACAAAGGATATAGGCTCGCCTGTTGAATTTCTTGTGAATAGGGTTGTCTCTAATCCTAAATTCTTGTCGGATGTTACAGATGGGGTCTTGAACATGGTCGCGATATCGAAAACAGAGGGACAAGCGAGTATCTTGGGGTTTGTTAATTTGCGAGCAACGATATATGTGGAGTGTTCTGTCAGTGTTTTTTTGTTGAAAACAACTATTAGTTCCAAGTGTATTTCGAAGATTAGGTTTTGATTGTTCCTCTGGAGTGACGTATTCACTCCTTTTCTTTTCCTTGTATCTGAGAAAAAGCAAAACTCTATTGCCCTTTAGTCCAGTAAAATTCATTTCAAGTATTTTCATTTTTGAGGAAAAATATGATGTCAATTCTTGAAATCGTCTTTCTTATAGTTGGAAGAGCAGTGTCCCAAGGCCATAAAATTATTTTATTATATTTTCTCTTTTATATGGTGCATCATAAAATGCACATTTTTAGAATACATATCTATACTTACTGTTTAATACCTTTATTTCAATTGTCATAATTTTTTGGGTGTACATTGAATTCCTGCATGGTTGAAGTTAGGTAAACCAATCAGATTTAGTTTCGTTAAATTTCAATGATTGATGTATAGAAGGATAACCTACATCTCTGCCTATTCTCTATATATGTACATCATTTTGTACTGCTTTGCTTATATACGCCAGTCGAGTTCATATTGTAGCTTGACTGGTGTCTTGTCTGTGTATGGCCACAAGTCCTGTTTAAAACTATTTCAGATTTTCTCTATTCTTCTGATAGCCGTCAATCTTCAGTATTTTCACTGAATCACACTCTTGATGAATTTGATATGAATAAAAGAGAATTAGGGGGGGGGGGGGGGGGAATAGTGTTATATTTTGTACTGCAAGAGTCCATTGGCATCATTATGAGTTTGCAGATACTGAATATTGACAACCTCGATGTTCATACCCAATATTTGAATTAAGTTCAACTAGAAGTAACTGCTCAAAGTTGTATCATCGTCATCAAAGCATTATTCATCAAAACAGGATAGTGGGATCGGCTATGGTGCTCCACTCTAAAAGCTATAACAAAATTTTGCGTTTGACAGTAGGTCAATGATTAATAAGTCGTGAATTCTCTTTAAAGAGAACTGTGACACATAAAAGATTTGACAGAGACTTATCATAAGCCTAGCAGCCGACGTCTTGCGAGTTGCCAGTTCTCTTAGGGGATTCATCAGTCTCAATTTATTTCAGATTATGGAATTTATCAAAATATGCATCAAGAGCAAAACCGACACAGATTCACATCATAATAGTCTCAACACAGTTTGCACTACTTGTCTCACTCCATACAAACACAGTAATATCGCACTTCACTGATGTCCTCGCATGCAATTTAAAAATCTTCAACACTATCACGTCCCCTTCCATATTCGACCGCGAAGTCAAGTTCACCATCCCTGAAAGCATATCCTGTGCAAAATCCGGGTTCGATAACACCCTCAGCATATGGATGTCTATAACAGTGCTTATGTTCTGTGTTGCCCGTGCCCTAATCTTTCCAGCTGGAATCGGGGCCCACGCTACGAAAGTTCCTCTGTAGTAAACCGAAGTGCTTGTGTTTCTGTATTTGAAACCTGCGTAGTTCCGATTCTTGACGAAAATATCGATCCCAATTGTTACCTGTAAAGTTGGGACATGCAATGGGCTGAATTGGAAATTCTGAAGTTTAACTGGAGTTGCGATCACTTCAGGTTGTTTTGGTTTGAGGATTGTAAAGTATAGGATTAATAGGGTGACAACGAGGATGAGGATGAGGATGATGAATATGGTGCAGCAGCTTGTTAGGCATTTTCGTGAGTTGGCCTTCATTCTTGAGTAGTAATGATTCGTTTTTTTTCTTTTTAGTTTCTGATTTCTTTTCAGTTTAAATAGTCACAAGATTTCACAGATAATTCTTATTGCATGGCATTACTGGGCCCTACTACGTTGCAGTGCAAATGAGTACGTAAGTATTACTAATAGGGTAACGGTCATTATACGGAAATGGAAATTCGTGATGTTGATGTTTGATGAAGGCAAGGTTTTGGTGAAGTATCATATGTAAGTTTTATGGATGTTAATGTTCGTTTTCTGTGGATGGGTGTTTGCAAAACTTTTCTTTGGTGTTATCCTTCCTTTTTATTGACCATTTGATTAAGTTGAAAGAAGATCATGTGATGGGGGTGAGATGTCTGTTTGGTGTTTAAAATAGTTGAATATGCAAATAGCAAAAAGGATTATTACTTTGGACATTCTCTCTTAACTCATTGTGTTTCTGTCTCTTTTCACAAGTCAGGTAGTTTGGCCAAATGTGCAATTCCCATCATCGACCTAGGATTTGTCAGGGAAAAAAGTCACTTTCAGGAATGCTTAGAGATTCACTACAGGGTTTGTCAATTGATGTGGCAACTTCTGTTTATAATAGAGTTTGCTAACACCAGCTTTACCAAATGCTTTTAAGATGGTAATATATGGTCTCATGCTTAGCCCTTCCTCATTTTTAGAGTTGGCCATATCTTGAATCTGATATTTTTTTAAGACGATCTCCGTAAACAAGTGCAATTTTGGAGCAGTGTTTCCACTTTCAGAAAATTTAAGTGCATTATTGACAGGGAAGAGAGCAGTATTGTATTCTTGAGAGAAATTGATTCATGTTACTAACATGGAAAATATCCAAGGTTCTACAAATGCTTAGATATTCTTTTGTTAAACTCTGAAGTTGAGGATGATAATTTAATAGCTTAACACTCTTCGACAGATTAAACATTTTTATGAGCCAAGACATTGCGGTGCTATTTGTTCTTAATCAAAGGCATGTTGAACTAGATGAATCCGGATTATCATGATATTATCTTATTTCCTTGCATTTATTTAAAACTCCAGTTGTGGTGAGAAAAATATTATTTATACTTAAACAATCCATAGCTTCAAAAACTTTTTCTAGGCTCCAACGCTCAAGAGGTGAAGAGTAAGTAGGGTGTGAGAGTCGTGACAAGTAGGCAAGATGTGCAACCAACATTACCGGAGAGCTGCCAAATCAACAACCCAAATGTTCTGTCAGGCCCAAATCATCTGGCAAGTGTAATATCTATCTAAGGGGGGTGTTAATGTATTGCTTTAGCTTATTAACAAGTCGATATATTGGCCGAAACCAAATTTCCTGCAGAAAACAACTCATTGGGGTGAAGAGCATGCATTACACTTTCCAGATTGAATCCTAATAGCTGGAAATTATGTAACCTTATTCACAAGCCATGAATATTCTCATGGCAGGAAGCAAAGTATTAACTTCTATGCAAAAGCTCACTGAAATGGCCAGCTCTTAATATATAAAGTGATCATATGCTTTGCTCCATGGTTCAAGACATCTAAAAGAAGAAGAATATCACAAAGAGAAGAAAGGGTGGGGAATAAAGGCATGCATGAAGTCCTATAAATACTGTATCGGACATTCTTCTCTCATCATAGGCTCAACACTAAGTTCATTTTTTTCTTGTCATGGCGAAATTTCACTGCTTGCTAATTTTGAGCCTTGTTTTGGTTGTGTCCATGGCTGGTGCAACCCAGTATAAGGTGGGTGGGTCTGATGGATGGCATGTGCCGGAGGACCCGAAGGAATACGGCCAATGGGCACAAAAGAGTCGGTTTCGAGTTGGAGATTCCCTCTGTAAGTTTTAGTTACCAAAATGTGCATTATCTTATCCCTTTAAATTCCTCTGATATTCTTGGAATTACCCCTGGTCACTTGTTTGATCAGAATCTTCATTATATATCTTTTTGGTCATGACATCAACTACTTATTCTATAGTGCTTACAGATCTTTTGTTACTAATTTCAATAAATTATTTAGATTGTTTAAGTTTTTGGCTTGCTCATATCATTGTTTCTCTAGTCCTATATATAGTTAATGTTAGAACCAAAATAAAAGAAACCATACGATATAGAATCCAATACATACACATGCCAGGCTTTCTTTTTAAAGTTTGGGCTTCACTGCGACCCTAGCCAGCCTTGAAAATAAAAGGGTAGATTTTATATAAAAAAAAAACTAGTGAATTTTCAGATAGCAGCACTGAACTTTAGAAATGTCTTATACCCCCTTGAAAGGTATTTTTGTCTGAGGCAATTGCATAAAAAAATGTCATAACAGTTCATTTTGGGGGCTATTCAGTCCAGGTACAAGGTTATTTTGGAGTTATTCAGTTCTCTCGTGTCTTAAACTAGTTAATGAAACTATCATTTTCATATAACATTGCCGGTGCATTTGTTTTTCTTGTTTTTTTTTGTTTGGGGGTTGGGGTGGGGTGGGGGGGGGAGGGGGAGGTTCAATGGCAAATATTAAGTTCAATGGTGTTATTTGAAAAGCCTTGAAAATTCATCAGTGCTTTTAAGGATTAATACATACACAAACATTTCCGAGTAGTAATACTTAATGATTATTATTTGATTATTGTTAAAACGAGCAAAAATTAACCCGATATTGGATTTGAGCACATAAAAGAACATCAAATCCAAGACATCTCTAAATCTTTGGTTTGTTCAATGTTGCAGTATTTGTCTATCATCCTGATACGGACTCTGTGCTATATGTGAATGAGACTTCCTACCACAACTGCGACACGTCATCACATTCATACATCGATTCATTCGACGATGGAAACACAGTCTTCGTGTTCACTCGATCGGGCCCACACCACTTCATCAGTGGCAACAGAGACAACTGCCTCAAGAATGAAACTTTACTAGTTGTAGTCATGGCAGATCGCACGAAAGCTCCGTCTCCTTCCACTTCCGCTTCCGCTTCTGACTCTCCTCCTCCTCCGAAACATAATGGAGCATCTTCAATGGCAATGAGCTTGATAGGCTCATTTGGAGCTTTACTCGGTTCTCTATTCTTTGTGTTGGCTTAGTTTTCTTGTATTTAGAGTGATGGTTTGTTGTGTGCAGATATTTGGATTGTCCATATATATTGGTTTGTTTGTTTTTGTATTTTTTTTTCAATTCATTGGTTTGGTTGAGGTCATTGATCCTCAAACTTGTGGCATCACTTGAACAAGATTCAAGTATCTATGTAACATGGATTTCTTTGATTTTGGTCATTGAAGAAAGGAAATAATGCAATGTGTGTGTTGATTACGTTATTGTGATTTTTCCAAGTCATGTTTACTCAAAATCTCTCATGTGCTTTGATTCATTTGTTTTTCAACTTCATTTGTTGTCTTAATATTTAGGTTGATGAGAAGAAAAAGGTGCTGATTTATGATTGAGGCTTACAGTAGTTTATCAAAAATTGTTTTTGACCACAGTGAATGGGTTGAGGAGAGTTTGTAGGGCATGTTACTTATTAGGGTAAATTGTCAAAACACCCCAAGAAGTCTTTCGTGCCGACAAAAATCTCCTGGCCTTGAAACGGTTGTCAAAAACCTCTTGGAAAATTTCCGGTTGTCAAAAAATTTCCTGCCTACGGTAGCTACTATATCTAGTTATTATATGATATCCATACAGTTGCATGTTATATCTATGCAGTTGCATGTGATATATAAGCAGTTGCATGTGATATATAAGCAGTTGCATGTGATATCTATGATGTATTTAGATACAGCAGGCAAGTATACCGGTACTGCATGAAATTTTTTTAGAAGGTTTTACCAACCTTTTTTAGGGGATAGGGGGTTTTTGCAGCGGAAAAAATTGGTTTGGGAGGGGGGGGGGAGGGGTTGAAAACTTACCCTATATATTATGGCCAGATGATCAAAAGTTTCCAGGACATAATATCAAGAGCAGTTGTGGATTGTTCTAAGTCTTGCCTTTGGTAATCATATGCAGCCCAAAAATTCAGAGAAATATATTACTCCATATATGTCAATTCTTCATTCAAAAGTGTGTCACACATTGTTCAGTTTCAGCTGAATTTTTTTTAATATATGTCCGAGTACAATTGGAGATGAATTCAACAAGTAAACTTTTGTTATTGAAAATTATCATGTTTCCTTTTTGGGGGGCTAAACAAAGGTTATATATAGGATTTAATTGGCCAATGGTATAAAGACCATAGTCACAAATTCGTCGTTCGGGTATAATTCGGCGAGGTCGAAAATTCGGATTCGGAGAACTATTCGGAAAAAATCGGCAGGTATTCGGGAAAGATTCGGTAAGTGTTCGGAAAATATTCGGGAAGGATTTCGAGCAAGAAATTAATAAATGAGACGCTAGGTTTTGATTTTGTGAATTATTTGCTGTTTTTTGAATTATTCCCTGTTTTTTCAAATAATTCGGAAATAATTCGTGATTATTCGTGAATAATTTGCGAATAATTCGGTGTGTTCGGCAACGACGATTAATTCGGAGATTAATTCGTCTGATCAAAAATTCACGAATTATTCACGAATTCGACGAATAATTCGTGAATTATGCAGCCAAAACTATATATGGTTGTGTCTTTGCCCCTCCTCATCTAAAAACACTATTTGTGTATCTCCCCATCTACAGTCTATCCTACCTTTTACATTATGTTTCTCTAAATAACTCAACCTTTTTGCTCAACCATATGTACAACTATTAAAAAGCTAAGTTACATATATGGCTATCAAAGCAACATGACATCTCAACAAACTAGTGTTTCTTAATTTCTCTCTTTTTAGGATATTGATGCCCTTTATTGTAGACTGGACCCTACATTTCTTATTTAATAAAGTCTCCTGTTCTCTTTCTATCAGATAACTAATGTCACAAGCTTTTATCATATATATGCACATGTCCCATCAATTGTGCCATATTTGTCTCAAGCTCTATCCAAATCATGGCACATAGTTTTTCCTAGTAGCTAGAAAATAGAACTACTCAAACATTAGAAATACAAAAGGACTGACATATAGAATCCAAGCTATGATATGATCCTCCACAACTAACTAATCATATCATATTCCCAAGTGGTCATTTTTTTTTAATAATTAGTATGATTAGATATTTGATTATTTAACCTCTTTAATTATATAATGTTAATCTCAAATTCGACGCAATGATTTTAAAATGAAATCAGAGTTGTGTCTTGATCAAAGTGAACCTAATAGGCGAGACTATGTAAATGATGTAAAAATTCAGCTTATAAAATGAACAGTCAATCTGTTCATCAGGAGAACGTTAAAACGTAAAACTAATTAATTCTTTAACTTTGACAACTTTAATAATATGAATTATTGAAAGAAATTCAATAGATTGTATTGTGGTGGTTTAATAGGTTTGAGTGATCCCTAAGGTTGAGAACAATAATCCTTTCTATATATATAATGATTTATGTAGCTATGTTTGTCCTCTAAAAAGTAGGCTTCCCTAATCTATTATCTATACAACTAATGACGATCATTTGAAATGCTATAATGATTGAGAGAGAGCCACTCTCATGTCTCCTTCCTAACTTATATATTCTAATAATTAATATATTTATATTACTCTTATTATATTAATTCTTGTGGTTGTTGGCAAAGTTCATCTCCTATAAACATAAATTAAGCAAGGGGGAGAAACGACATAAGATTTTGTGGGTTGGTTATGTCACACATATTTATTTATTTTATATGCAATAATTGTTGGTTGCATGTGATGAAAATTTAAAGTGATAACAAGATGTGGGGGTAATTTTTGAAACCATGGAGGAATGAGCAAGAGGCACCCCACGTGTGAATCCATGCGTGTGCGCATTGTTGGCCCAGTTCAAGCGATTTCCCATGATCTGCCAGCTAAAGCAACTGACATGCTTACTACTGTTACAAAAAAAAATTTAAATAACAAACTTTTATATACATTGAAGGAAGACAAGAAACCGCGAACCTCTGCTGTTACGGCATGCTATTTTTCCGCCTGTTAATTTTTACTTGACACTAATAGGTTGCCAGAGGTCACATCAATAGTTTGTTAAAAAAGAGTAATCACTTACCAGCTTAATTATGGTTCAGTTTGTTGGATTAAATTTTATATATCTTCCTTTTTAATTTATTTAAAGATTTCTCCCATGAGTCAAGTTGAGAATTTTGGTGTACTATGGTATCCGATATCTACACGCATAAATAGTTATAAAACGATTATCCCAAAACAACAGACACATTTGATCGGAACAACCAAAAGCATGAGATTTTATTTAACACCTGTTAGTCCAAGAATTATCGGACCGTGGATTATATGTTATATTTCGTATCCTGGTCATCTAATCCTCTTTAATTACCATCATAAATTCAATATTGGGTAAGTTGGGAATTTTGGTGTATTGAGTTTGACATCTATGGATTATTGACTTGTATAATATTGCCCGAAAAAATAATCTCGGACTGGTTATGGTATATTTGATCGGAATCGGCAGAAAAATGAGATGCTGTCCGACACGTATAAGTCGATGAATTATAGGACCGTTGATAATGTGTGTATCCTGGTCATCTACTCCTCTTTAATCACCATCATAAATTGAATAATATTGGATAATTACTTTACTCTGATTAATTGATTCAAGAGAGCTTCATGTGACATGATGGCTAATATTCGGTAGCAAGTTGAATCATGCATTATACATGCATGTCAACATTAATTCATGCCCTCATGTTTCAATGATGGTTAATTTGCTTAGCAAATTACTTACAAAGTTGTTGTGCTTTTCAACTATTAAAAGAAAATGATATACATGATAGGGTAAAAATTCACAAAATCCCTAGGAGATAATATAGGAGGGGGATGTGTGTGATCATATAGTGAAAATGAGAAAGCTTAGGAGTATAGAATATAAATATTTTGGAATATATCCAAGAAATATATAAATATAAGTGTTGAGAATGTCTTTAGGGTCTTTAATTTCTGTACTCACCAGCTGCCTTATTGCCTCAAAGCATCCACATGGAGGGGTCTTCTCATTTACAATTTTTGTATTTTATGTCAAGGCCTGCAATCGGCTGACTTGACTTATATATATGTGCCCTCTTCTATATTTTGTTTTATTTTTTCCTTTTTCTAAAGGTTTTGACATTGATTCAGTCATGGGCATCTATAGTTATTCAAATGGAGACAGCATATTCAAAGAACTAATTAATTAATAATCTCAAGAGATCGACATTGATATTTCGGTTCAACTAACATAAGTGAGAAGTGTTTAATTTGATCATCAGCTGGTCAGAAAAACTTTTTCCCTCTTGAGAAAATAAGGGCATGATCATGCCATCCAGATATCATTAAAGTGAGCTTAATGGTGATTAATTATTTCAATTTTAATGAGAAATTAATTATTTATGAAGTCGGTTCTGTAAATTATGTAGAATCATGAGTGATTATTTGAGTTTTATTAAGTAAGGTTGTGTGTGTGAATGAGAATAATAGAGGAGGGAATTTACTCGCGTCGAAAACACACACCCTCCATCGTGTTTTCGGACGATCGACACTCACCATCTTCATCATTATCATCTAAGATGTGGGTACACCAAATTTCATGTGATTCTACAACCTTTTCACCGTTGATTTAGCAATATAAAAAGTTCTATTGTCGGTAAACCGTTAATTTTGAACTCACTAATTCAACGGTGAAAAAGTTGTAGAATCACATGAAATTTGGTGTACCCATATCTTAGATGATAACGATGAAGATGATGCATTCCGATCGTCGGAAAACACGAAAAATGGTGTGTTTTCTCTACGCCATAGGAGGAAATTCTCTCCTATGGCATCTTTCCTCCATTATATATATATATATATATATATATATATATATATATATAAGAATAATGGAGAAAAGAGGCCATAGGAGGAAATTTCCTTCTATGGCGTGGAAAAAATACAAGCTCCACCAATTTTTTCGACGATCGGCCCCCATCATCTTCATCGTTATCATCTAAGATGTGGTTACACCAAATTTCATATGATTCTACAACTTTTTCACCGTTGATTTAGCAATGTAAAAAGTTCTATTGTCGGTATACCATTAATTTTGAACCCACTAAATCAACGGTGAAAAGGTTATGGAATCACATGCAATTTGGTTTACGCACATCTTAGATGATAACGATGATGATGATGGATGCCGATCGTCGGAAAAAATGGTGGAGGTTGTATTTTTTCCATACCATAGGAGGAAATCCCCTCCTATGGCCTCTTTCCTCCATCTCTCTCTCTCTCTCTATATATATATATAACAAGTTGCACCAATAATCTTTTTTGTACTGAAAACCTCATCGAATTTTAACCTAAGTGATCTCCTATACAAGGTAGTTGAGTTGCAACTTGTGATAGATAGATGAATCCAAAAGTACTAAAACATGTGCAGATCCTCATGGCTTGTTTCTTTAACAACACTCTTCCTCTCTTTTTTCTCTCATGATAACTGAAAAAATAAGGGTTTGGATACCAACTTTAATTCTAGTTCAAATGTTGTATACCAGAAATTTTAAATAGTTTGGACTTTGGAAATTAATGAGAAATTTTTATGATGATCGACTTGTTATATATATGTGACACATACACATCTTAATTTGTCATCCTTCGGAACCTCAATTTTTCACTCTGGGATGTCTATTTCTGACGGAATTCCGGACGTTCTTGATGAGAACTTCAGCGGGGTATGTTCTGATTTTCTATGACATATATTCTGAGATCGATTCTCATATGTAATCTTTATGATTTTATTATAATAGAACTTTTTTTATTATCATCAAAAATTGAAATCCAGGCTTACTAATTATTTACAAGCTTGACTAATTACAGAAAGTACTCAACTAGCTATGATAGTAAGATCACATGGGTACAAGAGGAAAACTTTCTAACTAATTAATGTTGAGCATTTTTTTAAATATTTTTTTGTGTCATACAACTAAGCTTAACTAGTTGTTCCCATTACTATTGAGCACCCACATATGATATATATTAATTAAAGATTGAACTAATTTGCAAATTATTAATCTGTAAACAACAAAAGGAGATAATATTCATTATTTAGCACCATAGAGACTATATATACTTCCCCCAATAACACTTGTGTAAATTAAATATTCCAGCCTCCAATATATTCTGTACTTCTTGCACTAAATGAAGGCATATATATTAATTTGGTGTAACTGCCAAAAAATTTTGAGAGGTATTTCCTAACAAACTCTTAAGTCTCTTTCATTTCATGCATCACTGCTCATACATGTGTGTGTGTGTGTGTGAGAGAGAGGGAGGTTTAGAAAGGGAGAGTGCCCATGTATTTAATTGTCTTTATATATATTTCATTAAAAATGAATTAATTATCCAAGATAATCAACTAACAATGACAAAGGAACCAAACAAAGCCCTCTTTTCTTCAGCCCTGTACACTCATTTTCACCATCTATCTTTTCTCTCCCCATTTCTGTATCATTCTCAAAACCCTCATCCTTCTCCTGAGAAAAAGAAAACACTCAATAAAAAACAATAAAAAACAAAAACAAAATTAATAATCTTGATTAAATAAACTACACATGCATCTTATATTTTTCTTTTAAAGAGAATGGATAGGGTCGATATATAAGACCCCGGCCTAATAAAACAATTCATTGATATATATTATGAAATGAAAAAAGTTACAATAACAAGTAAAAAAGATAAGAATTAATAAAAACACAAAAATAAGAAAATAATTCTAGAAAATCTATCCCTTGCCGGTCACAAAATCATCTTAATAGCGATTTTAAACAACCATTATTCCGGAAAAACCTTGAATAATTTTCAAAAATCTTGAAAATTCTTCAACAAAATATCAACCATGCGCATCTTAATCAACAATAAACAAGAATTTACCTCTCTGAAAAACCAACAAACAAGAAAAAGGGAAAAGATATATTATATATACCTGACTGTTCCCATCTTTCTTCCTCTCATTCAAGTCCAAGTACGGATTCGTTTCACAAACCTATTAACACAAAAATAAAGATGCAAAAAAATAAATAATAATAATAAAAATAAGAAGATTAATTAATATTAAGAAAACATAGGCAAAAGTTGATAAAAAGGGTAATTAATTAATTAAAAAAGTTGAAACCTTGGGGCTGTTAACAGGAGAAGTAGCAGTATCCTCAAAAGGGTCCTCATCAATAACCCTCCTTGTAATTGCCTTCCTCTTCTTAAAACTCAGCCTCTTTCTGCTTCGATCCTCGGCCGCGGCCGCGGCCGCGGCCGGCATGGCTGGAGATTTCCATGCAACAACAGTAGATGAAGCAGCATCAGAGATTACAGAAGAGCCACCTGCAGCAGTCCAAATATTGTTATTAGCGCTGGCTGTAGCTAGTTCTTGATCATCTTCATGATCTGATCTATTCTTGTTCTCTGCAGATGATGAGTTGAAGAAATCTTCCAAATAGATAGTCCACCCACTCTCCTCAGATTCTGATGAGAGTTTGTTGATGGAGGAGGTGCTGCTGCTCATTGAACTTGCCTCCATGCATCAAAAATGATTTGTAACCAAGAAAAGTCTCAAGAGAGATGCTCGTATATATATAGCAATAGAGAGAACAACAAACTTTAGAGAGAGAGAGAGAGAAAGAGAGAGAGAGAGAGAGGATTGGTGGTGGGGTAGAGGATTTATAAGATTGAGGCAGTTGGAGGGTAAAAATCAACAGTACTCGATCGATCTTGCAAAAAAAAAAAAAAAAGAAGAGAGATAGATTTGAAGTAATTAAACCCCAAAGCTTTAGAAAAACTAATTAACTTTCAACTTTACATTAATTTGTTACACTTTAGGCATACATATGTTGACAATGAAGACAGCTGTTTTCGAACATGCATGGTCCTGTCTAATGGCCGTTATGTGGCCGTTATTTCAGTTGGTTCCAATTTAGGAAATATCTTTGCTTAAATGTTATGCGTGTGTATTTAGAATTATGTATCATAAAATTTTATCTTCACAGTTAGTGATCCAATATATATTGTAATGAGATAAAAATAACATAATAAAGAGGAAGATGCATGACATAAGCTATGCCTGAAGCGTTGTATATCCACCGTATGAATGTTTAACTTGCATCGTATAAAGCAAAATGATTTAGCATTTTTTCCGCCTGTATCATATCAGATGATTAGTGAGGAGATCATAAAAAAATTGAAATTTTTATATTTCAACTCTTAATAACTAGGTGCACATCAGAAAGTCGAATAATTTCTTTTTAGATATGAGTACTGCTAGGGATGGAGAAGACGATGCACGAAACAATTCTCGCAACAAATCAAATCACGCAATAACAACCACGCAATTAACAACGAAAGATAAATTAATAACGATGTAAGAATAAATAAATAAGAATCACAAACCAAACAAAAGAGAGATTTATTAACGAGATTCATCCACCGTATGACTAGTCACCGGCCGAACGGAATCTACAATATTTACTATAATCTTGAATCAAGTACATCACGAGCAAACCGTAGGAGATTTCTCTGAAATCTCTCTAAATTTAAGCCTCATACAATGATCTCTCTTCTATTTGGCTGTATATAAAACATATAATATGTTTTTATTTATACACAAACAAATTTCTTAATGAAGAAACTAGCATAACTAAGAAATGAGCATAAGTCTTAATTAAGAAACTGCCATAAGACACTCCTTAATTAATAAACTGTCATAATTATGAAACTGACACAAGACACTTTTTAATTAAGAAACTGTGGTTTTGTTAAATCTGATATGGCTTGTGTGCACGTCCAACATCTTCATGAAGTTTCTTCATAATTTCAACAAATGACATGTTATCTCGTACATATTTGACCAGATATGGTCTAGAAGAGGTAATTAAGGTAGGTTAACAACGACCCTCATAAAATTTCCTTTTGATGACTAATTATATGCAATAAATAAATTTTCATTCCGTAGCAAGAACTTAAATTAATGAGCAATATATAGATATTAATTAGGTGGAGGAGGGCCGGGGATAACGGCCAAGGAGGGGAGAGTACTGTTTCACATGCATGGTGGGGCCGGGGTTGTTTGAACAGATGCGACTGCATGCATCATTCCTCGTGAGCTCTTAACACATTAACCCTGTCATCTTCATTCATTCGGTGACTGCATGCACCATTCTTTCAATTTTGATGACCCTACATGCAACAGTACTCTCTCTCTCTCTCTCTCTCTCTGCTAGTAAACTCAACCCTTTTCACAGCTTCAATCTCTATAGCCTACAGTTCATTTGTCACGAAACAAATGCATGTTGCGGAGAATAGTACTCCGTGTTGAACTGTGGAGTACTGCTAGAAACTAATGAGCGAAGAAGAAAACTTGAAGAAAATTCTATTTACCAAAACATCAATGCATATTTTGTTACCAATACAATATGTATGCATGGATAAAAATGACCATTGAATGATCCATGTCATTCGAAGAAAAGAAGAAAAAAGACGTCTTAACTTCTAAAATAATAGACTTCGATTACATACTCTAGAATGTTTATTACGACCAGCGTATTTTACTATCACACACTTATCATTTTTATAAAAATTTCTAATAAAATCCATCTTGTTGTTAACGGGAGTAAATCAAAATCAATATTTAATCAGTGCCAAAAGAATTTTAAAATAAAAAAATCAACATTTAACAATAATTTGGATTTTACATTTGGTTAGCTGATTTATTTATTTTTTGTTTTTTACTAGGACATGAAAATGGAACCCCCAAACTATTTACCACAAATCAAATGGTGGGGCTAGTAGATATGGGCTTGGGAAAGACAAAAGGGCAATTATGGAGACGTTGTCACTATGACATGGATCCTGCCCTCCACGTCACCTTTTTGGACGGCCATTTTCCGAAATAATTGAGGCCCACCATGAGCTCCATTGACTTAATTGCTTGTCCCACGATTATTTCAACAAGGGGAGAAAAAAGAAAAAGAAAATAGACAAGTGATATTGACTCTCTCACTCTCACTCAAGATAATCTTTTCAATGTTGGATTAGGATCATGTCAAAGCTAAATGGACAATGCAATGTTGCATCATGTCAATGAGCTTAACCTATACTTTGTTTTGCACATGCGATTCACGTTATCTCCATTGAGAGAGGGAGAGAGACAGGGAGTCTAAACTTAAGATCAATTTTAAAATTGGAGAACCCTGCCTTTTGCATCATAATAGTGATATATATAGACCAATAAAGAAACATACCCTAATATTGGGCTTAATAGGCTTGGGCCATGTATTTACAACAATTTTCTGATTTTCAAAAATGAAGAAATTATATATTAGGTGACACATGATCGATATCAATTAGCAGGCTAGGTAGATATACAAATTTTTATTGATTTTAAAATTCGCCTAAGTTCTTTCATTTTTATCCTAACCAACTCGTCCACCCCAAGCTTCTTTTGTTAGCAATGTAAAATATTTTATTGTCGGTAAACCGTTAATTTTGAACCCACTAAATCAACGGTGAAAAAGTTGTAGAATCATATGAAATTTGATGGTGTACCCACATCTTAGATGATAACGTTGAATATGGTGGGTGCCGATCTTCAGAAAAAATGAGAGGGTGTATTTTTTCGACACCATAGAAGGAAATCCCCTCCTATGGCCTCTTTCCTCCATTAATATCTCTCTCTCAATCGATATATACAAAGAGGCCATAGGAGGGAATTTCCTCCTATGGAGTCGAAAAAGTACGCCCTCTATCGTATTTTCCGATGATCGGAATCTATCATCTTCATCGTTATCATCTTAAGATGTGGGTATACCAAATTTTTTGTGATTCTACAACATTTTCACCGTTGATTTAGCAATGTAAAAAGTTCTATTGTCGGTAAACAGTTAATTTTGAACCCACTAATTCAACGGTGAAAAGGTTGTAGAATCATAAGAAATTTGATGTATCCATATCTTAGATGATAATGATGAAAATGATGGGTGCTGATCATCGGAAAACACGATGGATGACATACATTTTCAACGCCGTAGGAGGAAATTCCCTTCTATGGTATTTTTCCTCCATTATTCTCTCACTTTATATATATATATATATATATATATATATGCATGCTAGATTCGCTCCCAAATTAGAAGCAAATGTTTAAGCTAGTTTCTTAGAACAGGAAATATAACGGTTTATACCAGTTCTTTCTTTTAGGCGTTATATTAATATATTTCTCAATCGTTGAAACTCTTGGGCCGCTTTATATGATATTCCGATCAGTGCATCCCACGTGCATAATACATGCAATGTTAAACATTAACGGACCAATCATTTCTCATAGAAGTTCCAATCTAAATAGGACAGGGCCTTCCCTGGTTTGTATGATCTTTGAATATCAGATTTAAAGAAAGTATTGCAATCGTTTAATTTCTACTATCAATAAAGAGTGTTTTCCTTATAAAATTTAGCGAGCTTTCGAGTGTGCGTGCGCGGTATCAGAGCCTGGTTGGTTAGTGATGATGCTCATAAATGGGAACTCCCCATATCATGACACGTGGTAGCTGGCGTGTCCCGGGGCTCACGGGAACAGAGCATGCACCACACATTGGAGATGTCCCTCAGGCTAACAACCCGAGGCATGACCCGACCTCCGATAGATCCCTGAACACTCTTATGCTCGCCGTGTAAATAACCATTGGCTCGCCTCCGAGCCCTCCTACACACCGAGCTTCCTCGGCCTCCCGCCCGCCTCCGAGCTATCACAGAACCGAGCTTCCTCGGCCTTTCGCTCGCCTCCGAGCCTCCCGTCTGTCTCCGAGCCTCCCGCCGAGTTAAGCATCCCCGGTTCTACCGAGTAACCAAGGATGCAGAGCCCAAGCGCCTTCGCCACGACCCCACATATTTCTCCAGAAGCGAGATATCCACCACCCAACATCCAGCGATCCACGCCCCCGTATCCCCCCATTAACGAGCGTATCTCGTCATTAATGGGGGATCCCGTCAATCACGCAGGCGTAACGCTAGTGGCGTAACCGACGGCGAAGATCTCGCGCCAGCTCGCTCCAAGCGACTACTATAAAAATCCCTCTTCCAGACGACTCAGGTAAGGCAATTTTCATCCCAATAAGCCGCTACTCTGCTCAAATACCTCGGCTAACTTGATCGTCGAAGGGTCCACGGTGGTACAACCATCCCGGGACTTCTTTTGCAGATACTCGGCTCCGAGCCCACTGAGATCCACACGATCAAGGAGGCAACCCTCAACATCAATATCAGCCATTCACCAATGCTCTTGACAGATTCATGGAGGACAACATCTGAAGGAGATCCAAGCCTCCATCAGTTGGCGCCGTCTGTGGGAACAGAGAGCAATCTTTCCACCCATCAAAAGTTGATCTTCCGCTCTTGGCTACATGGCGAGCGAAAACCATGGCGATCCCAGCACAAGCCGCCGCCCTCCCCACAACGGAGGCGCGGACGGATCTACTCCCCCACCGAATGCCATCCACGCCCTCTCGGCACGGATCGATAGGCTCGCGTCCATAGTGGATGCCCTCGTCCACGTCTAAATGGCGGGCCTAGCCCCCTAGATCGCCGTTTCCCCGTCCGGGGATCACGACCTCCGCTGAGGGGGAGATGACGCTGCCCACGCTAGCACCACTGAACAATTTCTTGCACACTCCGGCGACCATAGACCATAGATCCCCCGTGGCGACCAATTCTATGACCCGCTGAACGCCATATGGCCCCACATGGTGGTCTCACGTAAGAGCCCATCGCCCTGAGACCCGTCGCGTTCCCGTCCCTCCCGAGGAGGTATCGGTCAGCTTGCCTACACCCAGACATGACTGACACCCCCTCTCTCGACGGGACCGCACGAACGGCACTTGCCGCGAGGACTCAAGAAGGACCTCCCCGGGGGACTTGAGGAATTTGATAGAACGGAACCGGAGTCGCAACCGGGCGCAGGCTACAAGCGGGAATGGCCACTACTCTGACCATGCCGAATCCTCAGGGTACCCAAACCGTCTCGATGCTTTCGGAAAGAAGATCGAGGGTATACACCAGGAGGGTCACCGTCAAGCGAGGTGGCCAGGTATGCCGCCGACTCGCTTACAAAGCCCTTCACCGAAGAGCTATTCGCCGTACACGTCTCATCCAAAAACAAACCTCCTAAGGTGGCCCTCTTCGATAGGAAATCTGACCTGAAGGACCATCTGGACGCATTCACGACGGGCATGAGCTTCCAGGATAACTCAGACGCCACCCAATACCGAGCATTTCCCGCAACCCTCATCCGGGCTGGACGAAACTGGTTCCGAGGACTCACGCCACGCTCCATCTCTACCTTTGATGAGCTGGCCGCCCAGTTCTTCGAAAATTTCGTCGAGAACAGACGACAGAATAGGACTGTCGATTAGCTCTTCACCATAAAGAGCGGGGACAAGGAATCCTTTAAAGGATACGTCACTCGTTTGTACAACGCTCTTCTCGAAGTTCCCGAGCACCGAGAGAAAACCGTCATCACCGCTCTGAGGTCGGGTCTTAGGCACAAAGAGTGGCTCCGCTCCTTTGCATTGGCGCAACCTAAGACCATGGCCGTGGTAAAAGCTTGGTCCGAGCGAGAAATCCAACTTGAGTCTTAGGTAAATGCAAACCTACCCCGAAGCGATCGGGCCGACCAAAAGAAGAAGGGCAGAGAAGAGAAGAAGAAGGTCGACCGGCCAAAGCAATACTCCCCAAAGTTCCAGGAGTATAATCCACTCAACATCTCTCAGACCGAGCTATTCAAGGAGGCGAAGGGCGAGTGATTCTTCAAGCTCCCTCTGGTCACCAATAGAGCGGCTAAACGAACCCGAGGCCCATACTGCGCCTTCCATAGGTCGCAGGGACACCCGACCGAAAACTGTAAACAACTCCACGACTATATCGAGGAGTTGATCCGCTCGGGCCACCTGGCGAAATACCTGCGGGAAAAACGGTAGGCGGACAGGAAGCATGACAACCATCCCCTCCCGGCGAATTAACAATCGGCAAAATCATGGTCGTTTCTTTAGGATGCGCACATGCATCCGACGAGATTCGTCGCCTCCTACCCGTGGAAGGAACAAGCGACCATCCCTGGAAAAAATGCAAGACCGTCGAGACCATCACCTTCACCGATGAAGACCTCCACGGTATATCCTTGCCTCATAGCGACCCCTTCGTGATTACGACACGGGTCCACCGCTACGAGATTAAAAGGATATTGGTCGACTCAGGAAGCTCGGCAGATATCTTATTCTATGACTGCTTTCAACGTATGGGGCTCAGCCTGTCCGACCTACGGCCAACCGTCCACATCCTGTTGGGGTTTACCAACCACTCTATCCCGGCCGAGTGAGTGGTTACCCTCCTTCTTAACATTGGGGAAGTGGGCCGTATGAAGACCGTACCGGTGGAATTCATCGTCGCCAGGGTCCCCTCGTCCTACAACATCCTCTTGGAACGCCCGACGCTAAATTCTCTTCGGGTTCAGATCTCGACCAAACACCTCGCGATCAAGTTTCTGTTGGATCAATGTGGGATACGTCGGGCATACGGGAACCAGTAAATCGCTAAGATTTTCTTCACGGCGACATCCACCGCTGAAGAGCAAAGCGACGACCTTGGAAACGCAAATGATTTGTAGGAGTCCTTGGATACTCGTGACAAACAGAAGGAAATCCGAGGGGCCCCGATAGAAGTGCTAACAGAGGTCCCCCTCGTCGAGTGGAACAATGAATGAAGTGTCCCTATCGGATCCCTTTTGACGGGTGCCCAGCGTGAAGACTTGATCCACTTTCTCCGAGGAAACTCGAACGTTTTCACCTAGGAGCCTGCTGACATGCCCGGGATGGACCCCAAGGTAATATCACACAAGCTTGGGGTCGACCCGACGACCCGACCCGTCAGATAAAAGAAGTGAAGTTTCACTACGATCAAACAAAAGGCAATCGAGGACGAGGTCGATAGGTTTCTTGCAGCCAACTTCATTCAAAATGTGCCAAACTCGGAATGGATCGCGAATATGGTCATGGTTAAAAAGACGAGCGGGAAGTGGCGCGTGTATGTCGACTTCACAGATTTGAACAAGG
Organism: Agapanthus africanus; assembly: GCA_030015575.1. Lineage (NCBI taxonomy): Eukaryota > Viridiplantae > Streptophyta > Magnoliopsida > Asparagales > Amaryllidaceae > Agapanthus > Agapanthus africanus. The sequence goes on from CM057337.1 coordinate 11,256,313, forward strand.
TCTGCCCGAAAGACAACTATCCCCTCCCTCGGATAGACCAGCTTATTGACAGCTCGGCAGGCCACAAATTGCTCAGTTTCATAGACGCTTTCTCCGGCAACGACCAAATCCGTATGAACCCAGCAGATGAAAAACTAACCGCGTTCACCACGGACCGGAAGGTATATGTCACTCCCCACCCCCAATACAGAGAGTATTGTCCGCTCTGGCCGAAGCCACACGGTTTTGTCCTTGGGACAAACCGGACCCGACCAGGGGCCACTTCCCAGGAGGTCACCCATCTCAGAACTTCCCTGGCTCAAGCACGCTTAACTACAGTGTTCTCAAGCTCCTGTAGTTCCGGTTCACTTAAAATGCGCTTCTGTATTGAAGAGTGGTATCATTCCATTTAGAGTACAGATCTGACCTCTTTCAGAATGTATTCCGAAAATTCCCCATTGTTCTACAGTGGGTCTCACGGACTCAAGAGGTGGCCCCTAAGGATTCAAGAGGTGGCCCCCATCCACTTAACATGACACTTGGCGTGGCACTTTGTTCCGTGTGGCACTTTGCTCCGTGAGCAAGAACCGGGTCCCGACATTCTCCCCACCTTTGAACAATGGTTCTTCCTCGAACCATAGACCTATTATTGAGGAACCAGCTCTGATACCTGTTTCCCCAATTAGCGCAAAGCTCTGTTCAGAATTCAAAATTTAATTTAAAGCTGCGCTTTTATAAAAACGCTGTGCTACAACTAGCGCACCCCGTGCAAAGCGCATAAACACTAGCGCTAGATGCGCTGCGCTCCAAGTAGCGCACCATGGGCAGAGCGCATAAGTGCTATCGTTGGAACTAAATGTTCCACACTGTTGGATCAAATACCCAACGGATATGATTAAGTCATCAATTAACAAGAATGAAATTCTGTTGAATCTTTCCAAACAGAAAAGATTGTGCTCTGAATTTGGAACGCCGTTGGATTAATGATCTAATGGTGATTAAAAATAACTAAAATACAGAACAAATTCTGTAAGAGGGAAAGATTTTCCAATCTTGTTAAAAACAAGAAGATTGCCTTCTGTAAAACAGAAGCCCTAGGATCAAAAATCCAATGGTGGGGAAATATCCCCAAATCAATCAGAGAAAGATCTCTTTAACTGATTCAACAAATCGCCTTGCCATATATAAAGGACCCAAGACTTCATGTCTAAGATAGAGAAACCCGCCCATAAACATTGAAAAATTCAGAGGAAGAGAAGCATAGCTCTCAGCAAAAGAAAATTCTTTCTTCAAGGTAAAAAGAATGGCGATGAACAAAGAGATGAAATCATCTCATAATTAAAAGAAGAATTCTTTTCTTTAAAAATCATAGATCTACAAGACAAAAAGTCTTTTCATAAAAGAGATCAAAAGATCTCATCATAAATAAAAGAAGAACATATTTCTTCTCACAGATTATGGATCTATAAAGGCAAAACCTTTCATCAAAATAAGAGACTGAAAATCTCTCCTGCAAAATAAGAACCGTTGTTCTTAAATCTTGAGACGAAGTCTCTTTTTAAAAAGAACATAAATTTGTTCCCAGATCATAAAATTGATCAGATGCGCTTTACGCTCTTGAAATACGCCTTGCGCTCTTGAACTGCACTTCTGCGCTCCCTGAATCGGCGCTCAGCGCCAAATGTGCCACGTGTGCGCCAATTAAACAACTTGCGCTTTGCGCTTCTGAAATAGCGCACTGCGCTCATGGGCTGGCGCTCAGCGCCAAGCGCACCACGTGTCACTCACGGGTGCGTCCCTAAATTAAAAGCGCAATGCGCTCATGGACTAGCACTCAGCGCTCATAAACTGGCATCTGCGCTTATCATCTGGCGCCTAGCGCAGAGTGCAACACGTGTCCCCTACATGTGCACTACGTGGCAGAGGCGCACTGCACTTTTTGATTGGCGCAAAGTGCCTGGCGCACCATATGTTGCGCTGACAGAACACAAATTGTTCTTTAATAAGCCCACCGCTCTGATGAATGCTTAGCATTCAATAAAGGCTCACTAGCCAGAATAAAAATGTTAAACGTTTGTTGGACTTAACCCAAGATTGGCCATAAGTCCTCAACTTATATTAATTGAGCCCATCCGCTCATGAATATTTTAATAGATCTTAGTCCCAAATTAGACTACAGATCTTTTAACCAATTCACACTGGTTCGAGGGTACATCTCTTTACTCCTCTGATATTTGTCGTTGTAATCCTTCAACGTTTTCAGAGAGGTTTCGGGTCCAGACAACCAAACACTTTACGGACTGTGGGGTCCTTAAACTCACGGACTACAATGTCCTTAACCTTGACTGTGAGGTCTTTAAACTCACGGACTACGATGTCCTTAACCTTGACTGTGATGTCTTTAAACTCACGGACTATGATGTCCTTAACCTTGGACCGAGATGTCCTTAAACTAATATTGGACCGTAATGTCCTTAAACTAATCGACCGCAATGTCCCTAAACTAAACAATAGAGTCCAAATGCTCTTTCGTTGGATCTAAATGATCCCGTTAAGTTGATCTTAGTCTAGAAATTAGACTAACGTATTCTTAACATACGTTTAAGTTGATCTTAGTCCCAAATGATGACTAACGTGTCCTTCAACCCAAACCCTAAACCCAAATCTAAGAAGATACGGATTTGGACCAATCCACGCCCTACGGGCGACAACATAAATTAGTCTCCGTATACAATCTACGGACAACAAAAAACAAAACAAAACAAACACACACGACACGAAGTGACCATGTGGAGAAGGAGAAAGTTGTTACCGTGATGCGGTAGCGTAATTAACTGCAGGGGCTTGTGCCTGCAGGGAAGAGCGTCCCCACAATCAAAAACCCCTCATCAACGAGGGGGAATCTGACGAAGTCTGCTACATTGGCCGCATCCGTTTAAACCTTCGATACATGGTGCCATAAATCAACTTGGCGTCTTCGAAGAGATGGATGGATAGCACCAATTAGCATCTGCCCCGAAATTCAGGCAAGACGATCACCGTGTCTTCGTCCGCGTCTTTCGGCGGGGAACAGATTCTGGCACGCCTGGTGGGACCTTTTCTTCTTAACACTCCACACTTCGTGTGTCGTGTTCACGAACGAATCGCTGTTTGATATGGTTGCCCTTAGGTTCGAGATACTAAGATTTGGTGTCTTGCTCCGTGCAGAAAACGAAATATCAATGGCGTCTACATACACGAAATGTTCTATCTGTAACTGCAACTCCCATTCCACCTCATCTGGAGGTGTAACTTACGGGCCCCAGGCGGCCTCCCTGTTCACAATGCCGGTAGAGCAGGTGACGCAGGCTACCACCGGGTTGTTCTTCGGGACCATGCTCCCACCAGTAAGCGTTAACATCCCTCTGCCACAAGAAGCGCAAAAGAAGTCGGTCTTTGATCGGCTCACTACTACCACGGCCCCTCTCAACGGGTCATCCAATACCAAACCAACAGCATCAGTCTTCGAAAGGCTGGGCCTGATCTCCAATGGGCCCATCAAGAAGCCCACGATACCTGAAGCGGCCATCCCAAAACGGATAGCCATTCCTACTCTCGAGGTTACTAAAGAAGCTTCTTCCATCAAAGGATCAGTCTTTACGAGGCTGGCCACTCCGGCTCCCGTTCCTGCTCAAAGGTCTGTCTTTGACAGATTGGATACTGCTGCTCAACGGACGTCGGTCTTCAAGAGGCTGGTACCAGCAGCGCCTCACCAGAATAGAGGGCATGACGAAGCCATCCCCACAGCCGAACCAACACCATCTGCGCGACATGCTCGCCGTCGTCACTGGCGCCGAGTAAGGAAGGCTGGGGGCAACTCTCCGTCTGGATTTACTCCGCTAGCCCCAACAGTGGAAGTTGATGCTGTTGTTCTAACTGGGAACAGCTTCGAACCACTTAGAAGGGTCCGCAAGAACTCTCCTACTGCTGCGCTGAAGAGATCTCCTCCACCTATGGAGAATGCCCTAAAGGCGAAGCCGGAACAGCCCCCTCAGCGGCTTTCCTCCAAAATTTACAAAGTCTGGCGACATGTCCAGGACTCAGTAATTGATCGAGACTACTCTCGCCGGCAGAAAAAGATAAAAGCTCGGCAAGAACAAGACCATCCTAGGACTCAGTAATTGATCGAGACTACTCTCGCCGGCAGAAAAAGATAAAAGCTCGGCAAGAACAAGACCATCCTATCAAGCCACAAAAGGCAACAGCTACCTGGGTGCCCGCCGCAACGGCCCCCTCGGCTTCAACTGCTCAAAAGAGAAGGAGGCCGGAGAAAACCCCTGTGTCCACGACGAACCGCGGGGATACCGAACCTAAACGCCCTAAGTCCGGAGGCATGATGGTGCATACTGTTTATATAGCTTCCGGAAAAGAGGAAAGCTGTGCCTCTACAGGTCATCGACCGCTTATCCGGTCAATAACAAAGGCTCAGGAACAACAACAGCAGAAGCTTCAGGAGATGCTGACTGCAATGGCCACACTCACTTGGCCAAAAGAAAATCCAGAGACCTCGGAGCAGCGTCGGGAACAAGAAATTGACACCGAGTTCCTCCGAAGAATGCTCGAGAGGAAAGAAAAAAGGCTGCGGAACTGGCAGCCAATATAAAACGAATGGCCCTCTTATTCCAAGACATGGCTGAGATGATGTTACAGCCGGAAGCTCCAGCTGAAGACCCTCTGATCATCATTGAAGACGGCAGAGGGGAGACATCGAATCCTCCTCCGGCTCTTTCAACAGCCAAAGAAGAAACCATTTCCAAGGCCGTTCTACATGACTACATCGCTCGGCAGATACAAGTTCACCAGGCGTATGAAGCGGCTGGGCAAATTATTAAAACTGGACGACCCTATCCAGGTTAGTATGACCAAATAAAGTACCCGCCAGGATATACGATCGCCAAATTCCATGTGTATAAGGGGACGGATAATCCCCACCAGCATGTCGCCCAGTTCATGGCCCTATGTGGCAACACCGGAGGTGATGATAAATTGCTACTTCGCCAATTTGTCGGCAGCTTGGCAGAGACGGCATTCGAATGGTATTCAGAGCTTCCCGACGACTTCGTCAAAACGTTTACGGAAATGGAGTTGCTATTCACTCAGCGGTTCACGAGAGCCAGCGAACGCACCCCGATCACAGCATTGATCAACGCCAGAGTGAAGCCGGGAGAGACATGGGTGCAGTATGCAATCCGGTGGGGGAACCTATGGTCAAGATGCGAACAACGCATAGAAGAAGCTCCTGCCATGGGCATGTTCATGTGGACCCTTGACCCTCAGTCAACTATCTCCCATGAATATCTCCCAATTCATGATGTTCTTCAAGCCGAACACGTTCCAGGCCTTGATCGACAAGCTGGCCCAAATGGACCAGATGGGCCATAGGCCTTTCCCTTCAAAAGTGGGTTTTCAGAATGAAAAAGGTAACGGGAAAGCGACCTTTGTTGCCAACGCTCAGCAACAGCCGAGTAACCTGAGACCGTATGTTCGTCAAAGCAACAAGCCGCGATCCCTCGATGAGAAGTTAAAACGTCCTTACTCATTTCCCGGGGATAAAGCAAGGAGACTATTCGAACTGGCAGTGCGCAACAGACTCATCACTCTGCCAGATCCAAAACATCCGTCGCAACCGAGTGACGTTAGCAGTCCTAACTATTGTCCCAACCACAGAGTAATGGGTCACCCACTCGAAGATTGCTACGTCTTCAAAGGCTGGATTGATGATGAATACCAAAAGGGCAAATTCGCGTTGTCTGACAACTGGAAGATGAACCCGCCACAACCACATGCTCAGAAAAGGATGGACATGCCGGGGGCATCATGCTCTTTTATAGGAGAAGCTCCATGAGAAATTGTTCTTTCGGCAAGAAATTGTTCTTTCGGCAAAAACTAAAAGAGTGATGAAAGATCTTCAAACATGTCCGACCTATGAACAAATGGACCAAAACGTCCTTAAACTAACGATGGACCACTATGTCCTAAAACTGGCGTTGGACCGAAACGTCCTTAAACTAACGATGGACCACTATGTCCTAAAACTGGCGTTGGACCGAAACGTTCTTAAACTAACGATGGACCACTATATTCTAAAACTAACTGTTGACCGAGACGTCGACAAACTACTGTAGACTGCAGCATCCTAAGGCTGACGCAAAAAAAAAGAGAAAAAAATAAAAGAAAAAGAAGAAGAAAGAAAAAGAAAACGGTATGTCCATAAATGAAATGGGCACGAATGAAAACCCGAAAGGGCTCCGTGAGTAAAAACAGCAGGGCTACCGGCGGGTGTTTGCAAAACCCGAAAGGGCACAACCTCGTTAAAGGACACTTGCAAGGTCCTCTCGATTTTATGAGGACAAACCACCTGCGTGAGATCCTTACGACTCACAAAGGAAGCAACACACTTAGGGATCCCCAAGATTCCTAGGGAGAAATTACACTTGCGAGATCCTCACGACTCATAAGGAGAACTCTCTTATGAGACCCTCACAGCTCATAAGATTCAAAAGTCTTAAGCTACAGGGATCTGAACCTGTTCTTAAGCGGCCACCACAACCTCCAATACTGCCCTACAAGTGCCTCAACGCTAAACCTTGTATACAATCCACGGGCGCGAATGAACATTTCCCTAACAAAGTCCCATCCGTAACTAGGGATATGTTCACACGGTGAACAAACACTTATAGGTCCTCTCGACTTGTAAGGAGAAAACACTCTTGTAAGATCCTTACGACTTATAAGAGAACACACACTTAGGAATTCTCATGATTCCTAAGGAGAAAATGCACCTACGAGATCCTCATGACTCGTGGGGAGAAATACCTTTATGAGACCCTTACGGCTCGTAAAGTTAAAAGCCTTAGTCGACAGGATCCTAACCCTGTTTGCTAAGCCACCTTAGTTCGACATCGACAGAGGAAAATAATGATTCGCTACTGGCAATATCCCAGTTGTAGCGATATTGATGCCTAAATCGGTATCAAATTCCAAGTTCTTTCATGGCAAATGATGATTCGCTCCTGGCAATATTCCAGTCGCAGCGATGCTGATGCTAAGATTGGCACCAGATTCCAAGTTCCATACTCGTGGCAAAAAGTCAACGAGCCAAAAATGCATATGAAATAGCCGAAATGATGGGGCAACTTGCAACAAAATCAGCAAGTAAAAATGTATGCATACAAAATAGCCGAAATGATTGGGCAACTCGCAATAAAAAGCAGCAAGTAAAAATAAAACAAATAGCCGAAATGATTGGGCATCGCGAAAAATAGCTGAAATGATTGGGCAATCGCGACTCTCGCGATATATAAAGCTGAAATGATAGAGCATCGCGGAAAGAAAAATAAATAAAATGAAACTTTGAGCTCTACAGGTGATATCACATCAATCCCTGTATACAATCCAGGGGCGCAAACAAAGAGGGAACCATATCGTCCCACCAGGCCTCGTCGAAGCGAAGCCAAATCTCGACGGTTCATAGACAACCTAGAGACTATCTCGACATTCGCCGCAATATTGTAGATGCAATCTCAACAAACGAAGCGAAGGAAGATCCCTAGCTTCAGGGTCTCGACGTCAACATCAACAACTTAGAGATCACCAACGGCGTTTCTCCTCACTCCAACCAAATGCAGACGTGACGTCAACAACCGACCTCAGAGTCGCAATGAAATGGAGCCATCACAAAGTCCCTAGTTCCAAATCTCAATGTCCACATCTACAGCCTGGAGACCAACAACGGTGTGCCTCCTCATTCCAGCAGGACACAGATGTTACACCATCAATCGGAACCACGGCAAAGTCCCCAGTTCCAAGACTCTACGGTTCACAGACAACCCAGCGTCATCAAATGACCCCGTCTCGGATACACGTCAGTAAATGACCCCGTCGCGGAAACACGTCATCAAATGTCCCCGCCGCGGAAACACGTCATCAAATGACCTCGTCTCGGAAATACGTTATCCAATGACTCTGTCTCGGAAACAAGTCAACCAACCCCGGGAAAATCAGTGTCCTTGGAAACTTCCTCGATTCAGGGAAATCAACGTCCTTGATGAGAGCATCTCGATTCGCGTCGACCCGCAGAGAAATCAGCGTCTTTGCAGAAATATCTCAATTCGTCTCAACTCCGGGGAAATCAATGTCCTTGGCAAAAAACTCAATTCAGGGAAATCAGCGTCCTTGACGAGAGCATCTCAATTCGCGTTGACCCGCAAAGAAATCAGTGTCTCTGCAGGAATATACGACGTCCGCAAAACGGAGTCATGGAAAAGTCCCTAGTTCCAAGCCTCGACGGTTCACCAACAACCTAGAGATAAACCGCGACATTCGTTTCGATATAGCAGACGCAATGCCAGCAAACGAAACGAAGGCAATATTCCTACCTTAAGGGTCTTGACGGCAACTCATATAAAACCTGAAAGACTGTCGGAGATCATCTCACACCAGCCTGGAGTGGTTATGACTCATCGGGGCTCCCAAACTGAGCTAACCTCAAGTAAAAAGCGACATGGAATATCCCTAACGCTTGCTCTTTTGACGGTACTATCACTTGGAAGATTACTTGAAGACGTCTTGTCCAGCTCCCGAAGGGATCAGAGACACGACAGTCGCGGGGCTACTCGAACAGCAAGATTATACGTCGAGGAATACACCAGCCAACGCGACGGTGCGACGGGTAAAAAACCCTAGTACCACAAGCCCTAACGAACTTCTATTAGCAGGCGTTAACTGTGACGTTAGGACATTCTTGCGAGAATTTCTTGATTCGTCTCGACTCGTGAGGAAATTAGTGTCTATGCGAGAATTTCTTGATTCATCTTGACTCGTAGGGAAAAGCCTTAGGCAATGGGGATGAGGACCTGTTTCCTAAGCACTGGGGTCCTGCAAGTCGGTCCAAAATGGACTCTTGAATACTATTCACGGATCACACTCTCCAAAGTCGAATCTCGACAAGGAGGGAAACAACCACTTACGAGTCCTCTCGACTTGTAAGAGGGAAAAATTCTCTTGTGAGATCCTTACGACTCTCGAGAGAAACCACACTTGGGGATCCTCAAGATTCTTAAGGAGAAATTACACCTACAAGATCCTCTCGACTCGTAGGGAGAAAAGTCTTCATGAGACCCTCACGGCTCATGAAGTTGAAAAGTCTTAGACAGCAAATCTGAACCTGCTTTCTAAGCCATCGCTACCTCTCGGAGAATTCAAAAACAGAAAGCTCTATCATCTACAGGCTATGCTTACTAAAAGTAACAAGCTGGCAACAAAGAAAAGAGAGGAAAACAGTAACAGAACAAAAAAAATATGTATCTTTTATTCATGAATTCAGTGTAATACAAGTTGAATCGTATGAAATAATAAAGAAATGGATACATGTTATTCAAAGATTACAAGCAAAACAGCTACTGAGAAGGAAGCGTTTTCAACAAGTCCGCAAGCTGCTCTCACACTCCTTTCAGCGCCTTCTCGTGATTAGTCGCCGCGGCCAGCTCCGCTTCAATTCGAGCCCTTTGCTGCAAGCACGATGAAATCTTCTCATCGATTTCCTATTGGACAGCTCCGCGACTCTGCATAATCCTCTAAATAGAGTCGAGCTTCCGCCTCAATACAAGCCCGCCCGAAATATATTGCTGCAAGGTGTCAAAAGAAGCTCTCAGTTGCGTGGCGTTCGCTTTAACTTGGGCGCGCAGCCGGGCAGATTCACCCGAAGCCTCCTCGTGTTCCTTACGCCTCAAGGTCGCTTCTTGTTCGAAATGGTGGAGAATGGACACACTCTGCTCGACCCATGCAGCCCGCTGGGAGTTCAAAGCCTGAATCTCAGGAGCAGGACGCATAAGCTCAAGCTCGTGCAGGCATGCCTCAATCTTCCTGCAGTGGTTAACCCAAGACTCAACGACGCCTTCGTTATGGAAGTTCACAAGCGTCGCCAGCATTGGATTAACTTCGGCAGCAAAATCTACAGCAAACATAGAGGCCTCCGCGTCAAGCTCTTCGATGTAATCGCTCAACATCCGCAGACTGGTCACAACACCTTTTGAGGATGGACGTCTGGAAAAGGGCCCTGCCGGTATTATAACGCGAGACTCGAACGGGGCTGGAGTCGATGTGACCGCTACAAAGACAAATCACAATCAGATGTCGGCTTAACAAATAAAAAAATACATGAACAAAAGAGTCTATTATACCGGCTGCAACAGGGGGCAGAGCTAGGAGTTCCGGTGGCGCGGTGATACCCTTGACCCCCTCTTCAATTTGTAAGGCTATGAGCAATGCAAAGAAGAATTAGCAATAACGTGACTGCCCGTTAAAGAAAAGAAAGGACGTCGATTAGAAAAGATACTCACCGACACCAGCGGGCGGACTAATCTCCGACGGGAAAGAGAAGTGCGGGATCAGCACCTGATACAAATGATCAAAAAGAACTCCTGCGAGATCATGATAATACATGGTTAGTATACGAAAGATGTTGTCCCCGATTTAAATTTATCATAAACCCATACCTTCCAGCATTTGAGAAGATATAAGAGAAGATGGAGGGGCGGTAACGGTCAAAGTGGTAACTGGTGGCGCTTCCTCGGGTGGCACAACCTGAACGCCTACCGCAGCTGCATTCAAAACAAAAGTACTGTCAAAAAAGGTAGAAATGGGATTGCAGAATAAAATAGAAAGCAATAACCTGAAATTTACCTGGTAAGTCACCGGTCAAGACCACAGCAAGGGCATCGCTGGATGCAACGACTGCCTCACCGTCCTCCGTGCTCCCGAGCACATCGTCAGGGATGTGGGCCGGTATAGTAACTTCCGGTGGAGAAGCAGTAACCATCGCTACAGGCTCCAATGGAAGGACGGTGGCCTTGACTACCTGTCCCGCAGTCTCCGGGCCATCCCCAGAGAGACCCGTTGATTCCGCGGCCAATAAAGATGCCTCTTCCGGAGGAGCAATCACCTGGGGAGCAGGAATCACCAAAGGAAGCTCCATCGCAGGAACAACAATTGCGTCAACCCCCTCCACAGTGATTAGTGCCTCATCGGGGATATCTGCGAAGTCCATAGTCAGGGCGCGACTTGGACTCAGCTCCTCTGCCATCGTCGAAGTCCCTGCAAAGTTTATACGAGGATAAGGATATATATATATATATACAAGCAATACAAAATATTACAAAGAGATACATGAACATATCGATGCGCAAGAGAGCTTCTAGTATGGCTTGTTCAAGCCGACGCTCCTTCCTGAGGAGGTATGCTCTCCGAGGTTCGAGAGTAGACTCGTGGCCACCAGTCCATAATGTAAGTGCATCATCGGCGTCGGCTGAGACGGCCTGCTTAAGAGCCCTTTCGCCCCATTCTTCCAAAGGGCCTATGAATAGCTGCCGTATCCACGGAAGGTCTTCATAAAAGATGACGGCAGGGTAAGGCCTCTTCGGGATCCTTACATTCTCGGATTCGTCTTGTGGCGTCTTATAGCCTCAGCCAATTGTGCAGTTTCCTCGGCAGATGAATCAGGAAAAAGAAGACCGTCTTCCGGTGGACTAGTAACGGTCTTCTTCCCCCGCTTTGGTCCAGAGCTAGTGATTGCAGAAGATCACTTCTTTCCCCTTGCCGTCTGTTTTTTGGGCTGCTTCTCGGTTTTGACAGGGAGAGAAGACTTCTTCAGGACCTTCGCCAAGGAGATATTATCACTAGAGCTAGGTTTTACCTCCGGAGCCGTTACGGTATCCATCATCGGTCGTTCAAGCGAAGCCTCTGTTGGCAATGAGACACGAAGCCTTTCCTCCTCCCCAAAGGTTTTAAGCGAAGCAGCAATAACTTCTTCCGTAGAGGCACCTGTTAAAACAGCAAGCGTTAGTCAAAGCATGATATATATATATATATATATATATATAAACAGCGGACAGATAAGGGTAATATATACCTGACAACGCAAGGGCGGCCAGTTCTTTTTCGAAGATGGCTGACTGTTTGGAAGCTTCGATAGCAGCCTCCAAATCGGTATCATCGAGCGTCCCGAATAAACCCTCATTGGTCCCATATTCGCTCAAGCCTTCGCTAGACGGAGCAGGGGGACTAATATGGTGTCCAAAGAAAGTACTTGTTTCTTCTTCTTCTGAGGACGAGCGCCAGTGGCTGATAACACGAGTTTGCGTTTAGCAGGTGCCTTTGGACGACGAGTCCCAATTTCTTTTCTTACGTCCGACTCGGAGGACGCGGCAGCCACCTCTTTTTCAGGCGCGCTAGATGAGGGCAACCCGCGCATAGAGCTTAGCACGTGTGGAAGCTCAACTGTAGTGACCTCTCTTAAGGGAGGATGAACAATGTTCCGTCGCTTCAAAGGAACATTTCGATCACCAGCCGACACTGCGCCCTTGCGATCAAGCAGTAATCGCTTTTCCTCCCTAATGACGGCACCCATCAAATGTTGGTACCACGCCATATACACATTCAGGGCTTTCGGAACACAACTCGGTTCGCTGAAGAAGAAGTTAGACCCTCTGTTTAGGCGCATAAAATGATGAAGTGCGCTCCGAGTACTCTCTTCAGTGGCAGCCGGTTCTGCCAAGAAAGCCTCGAGTGGGACGCCCTGATTGTAGCTTAACTGCTGGGCAAAGCGATGCGGGTTATACCTTATAAATAAAGCCGAGTCATTCATCTTGAATACAAGAAAGCCCGGCCGGATAGAGTACAGATGAAGAATCTCCCAAGCCTTCAAGACGGAGACCCCATCTTTAAATATGTCCTGCAAGGGCAGCACCGTCTTCCCCGATTCTTGGCCAACGGTTAAAACTTTATCAGTAAAGGACATGCCAGCTCCAACCGTGCGCGGGCAAAGAAGAAAGCCTCTAGCTTCCCGTTGCGTTGGAGTCACAATAGAGGCGCCAAACAGTCGCATGATCCGAGGGAACCTGCACCTATCATAAAAACTCGGCCTCTTGTGGATACCAAAGACGCTAGCACGTGCAACTCGAGCCATGACGTGAAATAATGCATCAGGAAATTTACCGACTGCACCCCTGGCTCAGTGGTATCCGTTGCCAGGCTGAGGCCGTGATACACATAGGCTAATCCAGCGATCCCTACAGCCACTTGTATCCCAGCAACCATCTGATGCGCAGGATAGAAGACAGATGACCTCATATGGTGAGGGTGCATGGGGAGCGCAAACCAACTCAGCCATAACCCAAGAAACCCTAAAAATAACGTTTCTTCATCAATCCTGGGAGCCGCCAGCTCTACAAAAGGGAAGACCGGGGTATCGGGTAGAAAGAAGCTCTTCTGATCCGCCTCCGCCGCCGGCAGGTTGCCCAAAACTAAGCCGAAGGGATCGTCAAGACTGGCGAATTTCTCGAATTCTTCCTTCAATACTTCTGGGCGAAGAAAATCAGCGAAAAAAGCCGTAAAATTAACTCCACGACCTTCGGATGCAAGAAAGAGGTTCTCGTAGATTTTCAACACCTTTATCAAACTTGGAAATTGGTGTTGAATAGCGTTCTCGGGAGTAAGATTCATTACCACTGATTTGGTGGCGAAAATATACTCATCTGGGGAAGCAATTCCTCATAATGTTCTCCCCTAACGGGTAAACCCGAGACCTCTGCAAATTCCTCCAAAGAAATAGAGACTTCTCGATCAGATAGGAGGAAGGTGTGGGTCGGAATATTCCACTGCTCCAGAAAGGCCCTGACCCACCATGTAGGAGGCATGGAATATTGAAACAAAGAAGCATAAACGGCGGGATACAATCCGAGCTTCATCAACTGGGATTTCTTCGCCGATAAGATATACCGAGCCCACTGCAAATACTCGGCTGGGTGATGGGGAGTTAGTCCTACATTGTATGGCTGTCCCTAAGGGAGTGACTTGCCCTGACATATACGCCGCCCTAGGATGTCCAAAGCCACCGGCGGCTGCATGGGTACTACGGCAATAGAAGGCCGAAGGAGACCTTCTGAAGTCCAGTTGACCTCCTCCACAGTGTAATTTATCGAGGTGCATCCGCATAAGCGATCGCTGAAATAAGCTCCGAGGGTGTCGCACAGGAAAAGCTCCGTCGGCCCATGATAACTTGATCGTACCATTTACCCCATAGATGAAGACTTTTGTGCTCCGGGTCATGGTCTTTTATCAGCGCGAAAACCTCTCGGTCTACAGGTGCTTCAAGAAATCCGCATTCTGAGAGAATGAACGGGAAGGAGGTGTCGGAAGACATAGTGCCTGCGCAGAATAGGACGAATTTTCAGCCGCCAATGCTATAAATTAAATTTTATTACAAGGTACTATAAATCCGTACCGCACTGCAATGCAGTTAAAAGGGACCAAAGGGGACCCACAAAATCTAGATGAAAGTTCATCATTAATAAAACAGCCTCATCATTGGATGAGGCTGTCATTAAAAGAGAAAATCCTCAAGAGATTCTCATTAAATGAGAAATCCCTCGGGCAGAGGAGTAAAACTCCTATTGAGAGCAGCGCTCTTCACTGGACAGGCATCTGTCAAAATCTAATGATGAAGGAAGAAACTTCCTCAAGAAGAGCCTTACTCTGAGAAGATAATGGAATAATCCATCAAAAATAAAATTTCATTTTTTGATCTTCAAGATCCATGAACAAACTCTTAAGAGTTCTTCTATATGATCTGAAAGGAGCAAAGCTCCATTAATGGATTAAGAAATCATAAGCAAGATCCTTTTAGATCCGTGATTCCAAGAAAGCATAGCCCTGTTAATAAAACCATAAAAAGGATTTTTTTTAGATCAAAAATCTATGAAGAGCAAGGCTCTGATAATGGGTGAAATCCTAAAAGATGTTTCAAAAAGATTTAATCTTTTACCTAATCTGACAGAGTTCTGTCGTTAAAAATTCTTAAGAAGAAGAGCTGCGCTCTGAAGAAGAAAATAAATTTTCAAGAGGGATTAAAGATGAACAGAAATCATCTTAAGGGCTAAAGGTCCTATTTATAGGCACTAAGCGCCGTTTCAGTTCCTTGAGTGATCCAAGAGTCGAGATGTTACCACCGCTGCACCCACGTGTGGGCCCCCTGAGCGCAACGGTAGGGGGCATTTGTTTCCCCAATTAGAGCAAAGCTCTGTTCAGAATTCAAAATTTAATTTAAACCTGCGCTTTTATAAAACGCTGCGCTACAAATAGCGCACCCCGTGCAAAGCGCATAGACGCTAGCGCTAGATGCGCTACGCTCCAAGTAGCGCACCATGGGCAGAGCGCATAAGTGCTAGCGCCGGAACTAAATGTTCCTCACCGTTGGATCAAATACCCAACGGATATGATTAAGTCATCAATTAACAAGAATGAAATTATGTTGAATCTTTCCAAACAGAAAAGATTGTGCTGTGAATTTGGAACGCCGTTGGATTAATGATCCAATGGTGATTAAAAATCACTAAAATACAGAACAAATTCTGTAAGAGGGAAAGATTTTCCAATCTTGTTAAAAACAAGAAGATTGCCTTCTGTAAAACAGAAGCCCTAGGATCAAAGATCCAATGGTGGGGAAACATTTCCAAATCAATCAGAGAAAGATCTCTTTAACCGATTCAACAAATCGCCTTGCCCTATATAAAGGACCCAAGACTTCATGTCTAAGATAGAGAAACTCGCCCATAAACATTGAAAAATGCAGAGGAAGAGAAGCATAGCTCTCAGCAAAAGAAAATTCTTTCTTCAAGGTAAAAAGAATGGCGATGAACAAAGAGATGAAATCATCTCATAATTAAAAAGAAGAATTCTTTTCTTTAAAGATCATAGATTTATAAGACAAAAAGTCTTTTCATAAAAGACATCAAAAGATCTCATCATAAAATAAAAGAAGAACATATTTCTTCTC
Organism: Agapanthus africanus; assembly: GCA_030015575.1. Classification (NCBI taxonomy): domain Eukaryota; kingdom Viridiplantae; phylum Streptophyta; class Magnoliopsida; order Asparagales; family Amaryllidaceae; genus Agapanthus; species Agapanthus africanus. The sequence goes on from CM057337.1 coordinate 11,272,163, forward strand.
ACAGATCATGGATCTATAAAGGCAAAGCCTTTCATCAAAATAAGAGACTGAAAATCTCTCCTACAAAATAAGAACTGTTGTTCTTAAATCTTGAGACGAAGACTCTTTTAAAAAAGAACATAAATTTTTTCTCAGATCATAAAATTGATCAGATACGCCTTGCGCTCATGAACTGCGCCTTGCGCTCTTGAACTGCGCTTTTGCACTCCCTGGATCGGCGCTCAGTGCCAAATGCGCCACGTGTGCGCCAATCAAACAACTTGCGCTTTGCGCTTCTGAAATAGTGCACTACGCTCATGGGATGGCGCTCAGCGCTAAGTGCACCATGTGTCACTCACGGGTACGTCCCTAAATTGAAAGCGCTATGCGCTCATGGACTAGCACTCAGCTCTTATAAACTGGCATCTGCGCTCATCATCTGGCGCCTAGCGCAGAGTGCAACACGTGTCCCCTACATGTGCGCCACGTGGCAGAGGCGCACTGCACTTTTTGATTGGCGCAAAGTGCCTGGCGCACCATATGTTGCGCTGACAGAACACAAATTGTTCTTTAATAAGCCCGCAGCTCTGATGAATGCTTAGCATTCAATAAAGGCTCACTAGGCAGAATAAAAATGTTAAACATTTGTTGGGCTTAGCTCAAGATTGGCCATAAGTCCTCAACTTATATTAATTGAGCCCATCCGCTCATGAATATTTTAACAGATCTTAGTCCCAAATTGGACTACAGATCTTTCAACCAATTCACACCGATTCGAGGGTACATCTCTTTACTCCTCTGATATTTGTCGTTGTAATCCTTCAACGTCTTCAGAAAGGTGACGGGTCCCGACAACCAAACACTTTACGGACTGTGGGGTCCTTAAACTCACGGACTACAATGTCCTTAACCTTGACTGTGAGGTCTTTAAACTCACGGACTACGATGTCCTTAACCTTGACTGTGATGTCATTAAACTCACGGACTATGATGTCCTTAACCTTGGACCGAGATGTCCTTAAACTAACATTGGACCGTAATGTCCTTAAACTAATCGACCGCAATGTCCCTAAACTAAACAATAGAGTCCAAATGCTCTTTCGTTAGATCTAAATGATCCTGTTAAGTTGATCTTAGTCTAGAAATTAGACTAACGTATCCTTAACATACATTTAAGTTGATCTTAGTCCCAAATGATGACTAACGTGTCCTTAAACCCAAACCCCAAACCCAAATCTAAGAAGATACGGATTTGGACTAATCCACGCCCTACGGGAGACAACATAAATTAATCTCCATATACAATCCACGGGAAACCAAAACCAAAACAAACACACACGACACGAAGTGACCATCTGGAGAAGGAGAAAGTTGTTACCGCGATGCGGTAGCGTTATTAACTGCAGGGAAGAGCGTCCCTACAATCAAAAACCCCTCATCAACGAGGGGGAATCTGACGAAGTCTGCTATATCGGCCGCATCCGTTTAAACCTTCGATACATGGTGCCATAAATCAACTTGGCGTCTTCGGAGAGGTGGACGGATAGCACCAATTAGCATCTGTCCCGAAATTCAGGCAAGACGTTCATCGCGTCTTCATCCGCGTCTTTCGGCAGGGAACAAAACCATTCTGTCATGTCTCACCACCAATACAGAGAGTATTGTCCGCTCTGGCCGAAGCCGCATGGTTTTGTCCTTCAGGACAAACCGGACCCGACCAGGGGCCACTTCCCAGAAGGTGAGACGAGGTCGGGGGAGGGAGTTCGCGAGCGCGCGCGTGAGGTCGTGGGTCGAGGAGTGGGGACGTGGTCACGACGAGCGGCGGGGACGTGGGGAGAAGGAAAAGAAGCGGGAAAATAAGGGAGTGGGGAAAGAGAAGCGGGTCGGGTATGGAGCTTGGGCCGGGTATGGGGCTTGGGCCGAGATTGGGGCTTGGGCCGGGATTTTTTTTTTGTTTAGGAAAAATTCAGAATTTAAAAACATATGCATCTAAATTCATAAAAAAATATTGGGAAAATAGAAAACATTCAAGGGGACTTGGAAAAATATGGAAAAATTTATTTACGGAACTGGGAATTTACAGTATATTGCTACAGAGTGATGCCATTCGGCCTAAAAACGCCGGGGCAACATACCGGCGCCTAGTTAACAAAATGTTCAAACCGCAGATCGGGAAGAACATGGAGGTTTATGTCGATGACATGCTCGTGAAATCAACCTTATCGGACGAGCACACCAAATATCTCGGCGAGACATTCAACATCCTCCGCAAGTACAAAATGAAGCTGAATCCGGCCAAGGGCGCGTTCGGAGTCACTAGCGGGAAATTCCTTGGGTTCATGGTTACCCATCGTGGAATCAAAGCTAACCCGTAGAAGATCAGCTCCATTCTCAACATGGCCACGCCGAAGAGCAACTTGGAGATCATGCGACTCACGGGGAGAGTGGCCGCCCTTAGTCACTTCATGTCGAGGTCCGGAGAAAAGTGCCTCCCATTCTTCAAAGCCCTGAGAAAGATCCCAAGGTTCGAATGGTCGGAAGAGTGTCAAAACGCTTTCGAGCAACTCAAAGCGCACATGGAAACTTCCCCACTGCTCACCTGGCCAATCAAAGGTGACGAGCTTTTACTATACCTTGCGGTATCCGATCATGCTGCTAGCTCGGTGCTCGTCCGAGAAGTCGAAGGAGCGCAGAAGCCGGTCTACTACGTGAGCCATGTCTTTAAAGACGACGAAACGAGGTACCCGGCCATAGAAAAGATTGTCTTAGCGCTTATTGTCACCTCAAGGAAGCTACGACACTACTTCCAGGTGCACACAATTCTCGTGCTCACCGAGCGGCCCATAGGGGCTATTCTCGCCTCCCCCGAATTGTATGGTTGTCTGGAGAAATGGAGGTGGGAGTTATTCCAGTTCGACATCAAATACCGCCCCAGGTAAGCCATTAAAGTGCAAGTCCTGGCAAACTTTGTTATCGAGTGTACTATCCCTAACAAGGAAGCAGCGTCGGCGCCCATCCCCGGGTCCTGACCTTTGGTCGAGGAAGTGCCTGACTCCATCCCCGACTGGGTGCTCTACGTCGATGGATCATCTACCGAGGAGGGGAGCGGTGCCGGCTTTATCATTCGAGGCCCGAACGAGACAGAAATAGAGTACTCTTTGAAGCTCGGGTTCAGAGCGTCGAACAACTCCGCGAAATATGAGGCTTTGCTTGCCGGATTGCGAATTGCTTCTGGAGTGGGGCAGAAGATGATCCGAATTCGCAACGACTCCACCCTGGTCGTCGACCAAGTGACCGGGCACTTTGAGGCCCGAGAGCCGCTCATGGTGAAGTATTTACCGAGGAAAAGAGACTACAGAAAAGTTTCGACAATGTTCAAGTGGAGCAGATTCCTCGGCACCTAAACGCCCAGGCCGACGCACTGAACAAGCTAGCCTCTTACTACACGGCCAATAATAAGAGGAATATCCTCTTCGAAGTCTTGCCATGGCCCAGCGTGGAAGACAGAGAGGCAACGCTTCAGGTATACACTACTCAGGGGGAACACCGGGATTGAAGAAGGCCCCTCGTGGAGTTCCTGAAGGAGGGCACACTTCCAGAGGACCGAAGGGAAGCACGTCTCCTTCGAGATAAAGCCCGCCATTTCGTCTGGAGCAATGGAAACCTTTACAAGAAGTCATACACGCAGCCTATGCTCTGGTGTGTCGACTCCTAGAAACGGAAAGGGAAGGCAGAGCGGACGAAGCCGACTACGTCCTGCGTGAGATACATGAAAAGGTCGGCGGAGCACATCAAGGGGCCCGTACCTTAGTCCAGAAGACGCTACTCCAAGAGTACTATTGGCCGACGATTCACCAAGACGCTCAAAAGCTTGTCAGAAGATGCAAAAGCTGTCAACTCCATGACAACATACCCCGTCTTCCAGCTACCGAGCTAACGGCCCTCACCTCCCCCTGGTCGTTTGCCTAATGGGGGATGGACATGGTGGGCCAACTCCCCACAAGTACGGGCAGGCACAAATACATTCTCATCGCGGTAGACTATTTCACGAAGTGGATCGAGGCTGTCCCCATCAGAAAATCGGACACCACCACGACCATCAAATTCCTGCAGAACAACGTAATCTCCCGATTCGGAATCCCGAGGTGCATCGTTACCGACCACGGGACGAATTTCGAAAACGACAAAGTCAAGGGGTTCTGCAGTGAATACTACATACTGATGAAGTTTGCCGCGGTCGCGCATCCTCAATGCAACGGGCAGGCCGAGGTTGTGAAATGAGACGTCATCCGAGATCTTCAAACTCACCTAGAAGGCAGACAGGGCAGCTGGGTCGAAGAACTACCACGGGTGTTATGGGCCTTACGCACATCGAAGAAGACGCCCACGGGAGAGACCCCCTTCAGCCTCTGCTATGGTACCGAGGCAATGGTCCCAGTGGAGATCGGACTGCCCAGTTACAGAGTTGAACACTTCGATGACGAAGCAAATACCTCGGCGCTCCAGACTAATTTTGACATCTTGCTAAAGAAGCGAGCCGGGCACATATCAAAGCCGTCGTTTATCAACAACAAACTGCTCGCCACTATAATGCCCGAGTTAAGCATCGCGCCTTCAAGATAGGAGATTTGTTTTTAAGGCGGAATGAGTTCGTAGATCAGGGAAGACTACACAAGTTTTCCCCGAGGTGGGACGGCCCTTTCCTCGTCTCTGAAGTATTGCGCGGTGGAGCCTACTTCTTATAAGACGCAGGAGGATGGAAGTTTCTTCGTCCCTACAACGCTGAAAATCTCAAACTTTACAAATGAAGCAATGTAGTTTTTATTAAGTTTCCCAAGTTGTAAGAGATTTCTTCCATAAATTTTGTTCTCTTTCACGGTTCTGAGATCCCTAGATTCATTTCTGAGAGAACATGCAAAATGCTAAGAGATAAGAGAAGACAAAACACATCGAAAAAGAAGAATTTTATTCATTGAGAGGTATTATGGGCTTCTCAGCCTTACACAAAAAATTAAAATTACAACAGATGGGGTAGGGGGTCGAGAAAGCACTGCTGATGGTATTTCGAGGAGATCTCCGTGAGCCGAGCCCTAGCCTCTTCAGCCCGCTGCCTCTGATGCTGCCCACGTACCCGAGACGCCACGGAAGCACCATAACTCCCGCCCGCCGGGCAAGAGTCCGCGATCTGTCTCTTTTGGAAACACTCCAAAAGAAGGGCCGTCGATCGATCATGTCTGTTCTTCGAGATGAGACCGTGGACGTAGAGCGTGTGTAGCTTATTGAGTACATCGTCCTGCAGCTGCAGAGACAAGGCATTGAACAAACCCGGGGACATCCTCCAAATGGCGTACATAAGCAATTGGAGGAAAGGCGACCGCCGAGAAAGTAGGCGGCCGAAGTGGTCCTCTATGCGTTCGACCACCATTCAGTACGTCTCCTCCATGCACTCCTGATCATAGAGGTACACGTCATCATGGGAGATGATCTCTCCGATGGAGTAGATGAGCCCGACCATTTTCAAAAATGCAGCGCTGAAAGAAACCGACGTACCTTCACTATTTATAGCCTCAACAGAATCCCCAAGGGCAGAAATTTGCGCGCGCATCGGCGCGAATCGCGGGATATTTTCATATTTCCCAATACAGGGCTGCCACGTGGCGACCATGCCGTACCTCACGAGCCTCTACACGGTCAACGGAAGTCGAAACGACGTAGATCTTAGAGCGCCTCGCCTCGCCTCGCCTATGCGTTTCAGTCACGTGTCGTCCGCGATGGTCACTCTTCCAGATTTTTTCTTAAAATTCGAGGGTGATTGAACGACGCCCCGTAAAAGCAAGAAGAATTCTAAGAAGTCCTCCTTACGAGGCCACTGAGAAGCTTCCCTACTCGGTCAATCCCTGGCGGATAGCTCCTACCCATCCACGCCAAGGATCGAAAGCCCTCATCACGAGGCCAACAAGCAGCTTCCCTGCTCAGTCAATCCTTAGCGAGCAGATCCTGCCCACCTACGCTAAGGATCGAAGCCTTCCTCATGAGGCCACTGAGCAGCTTCCTTACTCGGTCAATCCCTGGAAGGTAGCTCTTACCCATCCACGCCAAGGATCGAAAGCCCTCTTCACGAAGCCACCGAGCAGCTTCCCTGCTCGGTCAATCCCTGGCGAGTAGCTCCTCCCCATCCACGCCAAGGATCTAAAGCCCTCATCATGAGGCCACCGAGTAGCTTCCCTGCTCGGTCAATCTTTAGCGGGCACATCCTGCCCACCTACGCAAAGGATCGATACCCTCCTCATGAGGCCACCGAGCAGCTTCCCTGCTCGGTCAATCCCTGGCGGGTAGCTCCTACCCATCCACGCCAAGGATAGAAAGCCCTCATCACGAGGCCACCGAGCATCTTCCCTGCTCGGTCAATCCTTAGCGGGCACATCCTGCCCACCTACGCTAAGGATCGAAGCCCTCCTCATGAGGCCACCTAGCAGCTTCCCTGCTCGGTCAATCCTTAGCGGGTAGCCCTTACCCATCCGCGCCAAGGATCGAAAGCCCTTCTCAAGAGGCCACCGAGCAGCTTCCCTGCTCGGCCAATCCTTAAAGGGTAGCTCCTACCCACCTACACTAAGGATACAGAGCCCTCATCAGCCAGCACCAACCAATCATAATTTGGCTATTATTCAACTCATGCTAAGAGACATGGTCTTCGGTCCGACCCTAAGGATACCGACCTTCCTGCAATGAGGGATCTTCCGATGTGTTCTAAGTGAACGATCGCCACCTCGACTCTGGGGGTGGGAAAGGCACCGACCTTCCTACACGTAGTGGTTAATTGACTTATACTCGACGCACGATCGTCATCTAAGAGGAACACATTATCATGGCAAGGAAAATAAACTCAGTTTATTTCATGTTCCAAAATTTTTACAAGGTATTTTGGGCTCCCCAGCCGTACAAAAATTGCCCGGAGGCTCGCTAAAAAGAAAAAATAGAAAAGCTCAGGCAGCAGGCTCAGCCGGGACCTCGCCTTGTTCGACACCACCCTCAGGGGCTGGGGTTTCTGCTTCTGTAGCTGCCCCGCTTCTAACGCCAGCCGCTTGCGGCATTTCTACCAAGAGAGGGACCCGAGCACGGAGCTCACTGTCCGAAAACTCCGGCATCAACTCCTTGATGGCATCGAGGACTGCATGCAAAACGATGGCGGAGGCTTCGCCGAGGTCGGTGTAGAACTGGTCTGAGCTCTATACGCGTCCACCGACTTGCGGGCCCGAAGCTCGGCGATCTTCACCGCCTCAAGCGCAGCCTCGGTCTCCCTCTTGCTAGCGTCCTTCGCCTTCTTCATTAAGGCGTGGTGCTTACCCAGATCCTCCAACTTACCCTCCATGGCTCGGTGGGACTCACCTAGGAGCCGGTAGGACTTTTGGCTCTTGGAGAGCATGAGCTCCCCGGCGGCCAACCGGGTCTCAAGGGCGGCCGTCTTCTCCTTCTCCTGTAGAAGTTGGAGGCGCAGATCCTCTGCCTCCAAAGACGATCCCCCACCTTCCTCATGGCCGAGGCGATATCCTCGGTTTTCATGTTGACGATAAGGGCGTAGTGTTGGAGAACCTAAGAAAAGCAACATATGGATTTAAAAGTGTCCGGGCTAAGAAAGTGCAATCAAGACAACAACTAAATGAATACCCACCTGAACAGCCTCTTGAGCGATGGCGGCCACTTGGGCCTTCAGGGTCCCTCGCGGAATCTTTCCCCTGGCCGACTGCTCCATGTCCGCGAGCAAGCTGTCGGCGACGAAAAGCCCCAAGGGGACCACGAAGAAGACGTCCCCCTCCTACACCGGAATTTCCTCGGGGATGTTAGTCGGCGACGTGTGGGAGACCGTACTTTTCCTCTTGAGGGGGACCTCGGTCACCTCCTCCTCCTCCCTCGCCCGGGGTTCCGGGTCTCGAGCGTGCTTCTGGCCACCCCCACGATGGTCATCGGGGGCCCGGGACGCTGCGGAGGACTTCATCGGTAGGGACGGTTTCAGGGGCGAGCTCGGGCCTGCTCGGGACAAGGTCATGCCCCCGGCCTTCTTCTGGGCCGCAATGCCAATGACAGCAAGGATCAATACCTATTAGTGGCAACTACAGTACGGTCTAATCTCTTTATGTCACACCCCACTTCCCAAAAGAAGGTGAAGGGTGATGTGGGATAGTCCACAACCTAACTGTATTGAAGGAGATCTATTCGATACAGTTACGTTAAGCGTATAAATATCTATAATATGCAGGATATGTACTAAAAATAATAATAAAAGCGAAAGGCATTTATTTCCATTAACCAAACTTTATTACATTTTAGAAGAAAGAGTGAAATAAACCAATTAGTTTAATTACATTGAGGTAGAGCAGAAGCAAAAAGCCCTAAACATGTGGGCAACAAGGCAAAAATTTAAAACTAGCTAATCTTCCGTCATCAAGTCCGCATAATCTTCATTAGTTGGCTCCACGCCTTGATCCTCGTCATAAAACCCATTTTCATCTAATGGACATTCCAAAGATAGAAAGAGAAAAGGATAGTCCGTCAGCGAGTTATACTCGGGTAGGATTGCCTCATAAGGAAGTAAAGGTATAGAAAAGAGCAAGTGTATATAAGTATGATGTGTATGAACCGATATGATGTATATGGGTATGAGGTGTATACAAATAAGACATGTTGGCCGAGGTATATGTGAATATGAGTGTGTTTGTATGAGGTATGTGTTAAGTAAAAGTTCGCATTAGTTTGTTAAACAAGGGTCCGGATACTCGTGATTATTCTGTTGTGGCCACGAAACAACAACTGGGAAAGTGAAATATACCGTTTCACTTCCCGGGATCATGATCGAGTAGTAGGGGAATCCGAGTTCCACATCTCCTTGCCTAATCAAACTATCCATCTCCGTTATTCAGTGTAAAAGGTTTTGACGAATTAGAGTTAGTGCATATATCATCTAGGTATGGAATTTCCACATTGTATGTCATCCACATATTAGATTATTCGCGCTCAAAGTAGGGTTAGTATTTTTCAATACATTAGACCATTCGCCTCAAAGTAGGGTTGGTATTCGCCTGAATATCGGGTTAGTATTCGTCCACACCTTGGACCATTCACCCTGCCAGCAGTGATCTTCATTTATAAGTATTCTATATCTAGGTTCGCGTATTCTAACCCTAACCGTATCAGGTGTCATGTATGTCGTAAACTTGTATTCGAAAATTTGATCTCATTTAATATGGCCTTCCACAACCACCCATTTTATCTTGTTATATTTTAAAATCTGTAAGGTGCATCATATTATTTTATAGAACGCTCAGTTAATAAAGATCATATCATTTTAATGATAGTTATTGTTTATAAGAAAACCATGATATTTAAAGTAATTATCATTTTGAAAACTCATGGTAATTTAGTGAAAATACCTTTTTAATGAAAGATTCTGGTATTTATTTGAAATTATCTTTTAATAAAGTTTTAGATATTCTTTTTGGAAAATATCATTTATAGAGGTTATGGTTTTTATTTGAAAATACCCTTTTGGTAAAGATCAAGATATTTAAATGAAATTATATCCTTTTAGGATGGAATAAGGTATTTTATTGTAATTAATAATTTTATAAAGTTTATCTTTTTTTCTTTTATTTGGGGGTAACATTTTAGAAATACGTCCGTATTGGCAACCGCTGCACATGGCCGGTTATCCTCTAAAAATTTGGGTGTTTTATTAAGGGCGATATTCTACATGAACAACTCCGCGTTGACAACCGTTACACATGAACGACAGGATTTGTGTCTGTTTACCGCCGAAATCCAGGAAAGACAAGCGTCTTGCTTAAATTTGAGGTCAGATACAATTTGGATTTATCTGTCCACCTCTTGGAATATGCCAAGCTGATTTATGGCAACGTGTATCGGAGGTTCAGACGGATGCGGCCGTTGTAGCAGACTTCGTCAGATTCCCCCTCGTTATGAGGGATTTTTGATTATGAGAATGCTCTTCCCTGCAGGTGCAAGCCCCTGCAGTTAATTACATTACCGCCTCGCGGTAACCACTTTCTCCTGCTCCAGAAGGTCACTTCGTGTCGTGTGTGTTTGTTTTATTTTTTGGTTGCCCGTGGATTGTATACGGAGACTAATTTATGTTGTCGCCCGTAGGGCGTGGATTAGTCTAAATCCGTATTTTTTTAGATTTGGGTGGTTTGATTTATGGATCGTTAACCTTGTTGGAGATTAAGACCGACTTAAATATTTGTTAAGGATATGTTAATCCGACGTTGGACTAAGATCTACTTAACGGGGTTTCGGGATCATTTTTGATTCAACGAAAGAGCATTTGGGCTCTATCGTTTTAGTTTAGGGACGTTACGGTCCGTAGATCACCATTTTTGGTATGAGGGTTTAGTTTAAGAATGTTGCGGTCCACGGCTAGTTTAAGGATGTTATGGTCCATGGTTAGTTTAAAGACATTGCGGTCCATAGAATTGTTGGTTGTCAGGACCCGCCACCTCTCTGAAGACGTTGAACAATTACAACGACATGTATCAGAAGTGTGGGGAGATGTACCCTTGAACCAATGTCAGTTGGGAGATCTGTAGTTGGGTTTGGGACTAAGACCAATTTGGAAAAATTATGAGAACATAGGCTCGCTTGATCTGAATTATGGACTTTTGGTCAACTTGAACTCAGCCCACTCAGTTTTTCAATAAAGTGTTAAACACTTGTTTGGGCTCGGTCCCTTTTATGTGCAACAATGCTGAGCATTGATATGGGCTCTGACGCTCACCCTATTTCTTTGTTTTTTTTATGAAGCATTAAACACTCTTTATGGCGCTGGGCTCTATTTGCAGAGCGCTTTATATTAAACAGCGCCCAGGTGAGGGGCACATGAGGCGCTTGGCGCTGGGCGCCAACCAATGAGTGCAGAGCACTCTTTATTTTAGCAACGCCCACGTGAGGGGCATGTGAAGCGCTTGGCGTTGGGCGCCAATCACTGAGCGCTAGGCACTTTTTATTTTAGTAGCACCCACGTGAGGGGCACGTGGGACATTTGGTACTGAGCGCCAACCACGAGTGCAGAGCACTCTTTATTTTAGCAGCGCCCACATGAAGGGCACGTGGGGCGCTTGACGCTGAGCGCCAACCACTGAGTGCAGAGCACCCTTTATTTGGGCAGCGCCCACGTGAGGGGCATGTGAGACGCTTGGCGCTGTCTCTTTCTTTGTGTATTTTTCTGAAGAGTTCAACTCTTTGTTCTCCCCTGGATCTTCAATCCCTAAGAACAAATTCATCCCCATGAGAATTAAATTCTCATTTTTGGAAGACTTGTTTCATGGATCTTAAATCCGAGAAAAGAACTATGTTATTTTATAAGGATTAAATCATTGGGTATGCAGATGAGATACTATGATCTCTATTTACCTTGAAGAAAGTTCTTCTTCTTATTTCTCTCTTTAAAGCTCTTTTTGCTTGCTCTTCTTTTTGAACTTGAAGTTTATGGGTGGTTCCTCTCTCTACAAGACTTGAAGTCTTGGGGCCTTCATATAGTAGAGGGAGATATGTTGATTCGGTTAAGGAAATCTTTCATTGAGAGATTTCTTAATTGATTTGGGGATTTTATCCACCGTTGGATCTTTGATCTAAGGACTTCTATTTTACAGAAGATATTTTTCTTGTTTTTTAACAAGATTGGAAAATGTTTTCCACACAGAGCTTATTCTGTAATTTGGTGATTTTTAATCACTATGGATCTTTAATCCAACGGTGCTCTATTTTACAGAGCATAATCTTTCTTGTTTAGAAAGATTGGGGAAAATATTTTTCCCTACAGAGCTTATTCTATAGCTTGGTGATTTTTAATCACTATTGGGTCTTTAATCCAACGGTGCTCTGTTTTACAAAGCATAATTTTTCTTGTTTAGAAAGATTGGGAAAATATTTTCTGCTACAGAGCTTATTCTGTAGCTTGGTGATTTTTAATCACTATTGGATTTTTAATCTAACGGTGCTCTGTTTTACAGAGCATAATCTTTCTTGTTTAGAAAGATTGGTATTTTCCCCTATAGAACTTATTCTGTAGCTTGGTGATTTTCACCATTGGATTTTTAATCCAACGGTACTCTGTTTTACAGAGAGTAATCTTTCTCGTTCAGAAAGATTTGAGGAATATTTCCTCAATAGAATTTAATTCTGTTTTGATGATTTATCATCTCCATTGGACCTTTGATCCAACGGTATAGAACTTTTAGTCCCGACGCCGGTGCTCTCATGCGGGGGCACGTGAGGCGTTGTCTCAGAGTTTTTAACTCTTGGCGCTGGCGCCTTCGTGCAAGGCACGTGAGGCGCTGCCTCAGAGTTTTTAACTCTTATGTAATAGATTTCTTTTTGTGCTTTGCACATTGGCGCCCGTGTGAGGAGCACGTGAGGCGCCATCATAGGATTTAATTCTATCCGAGACAGTACATACATGTTGTGCATGTGGAGCTTTCCCTTTATTTTTATTTTTATTTTATTGTTATTATTTTATAAGGGAGCAAGTTTTGAGCCAAAATTTTGGCGGGAACAAATGCCCCCACTACTTTACCCATGTAAGTATACGTGGGTGAAGTAGTGCAAAGTTATGCATGGCCTTAGAATTGAGGGCTTAGGGGACAAGTTTAGAGTCCTTGTAACCTAAGACTTTTTGTCAAGATGAGTCGAGATGTTCTCGCAGGAACGTTATTTTCCCTATGAATCGAGACGAATCGAGATGTTCTCGCAAGGACACTAATTTCCTTACGAGTCGAGACGAATCGAGAGATTCTCGCAAGGACATTATTTTTCTTACGAACTGAGACGAATCGAGAAGTTCTCGCAAGGACATTATTTTCCCTACGAGTCGAGACGAATCAACAATTTCTCGCAAGGAAACTAATTTCCTTATGAGTCGAGACGAATCGAGAATTTCTTGCAAGGACACTAATTTCCTTACGAGTCAAGATGAATCGAGAATTTCTCACAACGACACCAATTTCCTCACGAGTCGAGACGGATCGAGAATTTCTCGCAAGGACACCAATTTCCTTACGAGTCGAGACGAATCGAGAGGTTCTCGCAAGGACACCAATTTCCTTACGAGTCGAGACGAATCGAGAATTTCTCGCAAGGACACTAATTTCCTTACGAGACGAATCGAGAAGCGATGGCTTAGGAAACAGGTTCAGATCTGCCGCCTAAGACTTTTCAAATTTACGAGCCGTGAGGGTCTCATAAAGGGTGTTTCTCCCTACGAGTCGAGAGGATCCCGTAGGCGTATTTTCTCCTTAGGAGTCGTGAGGACTCCTAAGTGCGTTTTCTCTTGAGATTCGTAAGGATCTCACAGGAGAATTTCCCCCTTTACAAGTCGAAAGGACTCATAAGTGCTTGATTCCCTCCTTGTCGAGATTCGGCCTTAGAGAGTGTGGCCCGTGAATAGTATGCAATAGCCCATCTTGCAGGGCCCCAGTGCTTAGGAAATAGGTCCTTATCCCCATTACCTAAGGCTTTTCCTTACGAGACAAGACGAGTCGAGAAGTTCTCACAAGGATACTAATTTTCTCACGAGTTGAGACGAATCGAGAAGTTCTCGCAAGGGTTTCCTAACGTCACAGTTAACTCCTACTAATAGAAGTCCGTTAGGGTCTGTGGTACTAGGGTTTTTTACCCGTCGCACCGTCGCGTTGGCTGATATATTCCCCAATATGAAATCTTGCTATTCGGATAGCCCCGCGACTGTCGTGTCTCTGATCCCTTCGGGGGCTGGACAAGACGTCTTCAGGTAATCTTTCAGGTAATATTACTGTCGAAAGAGCAAGCGTTAGGGATATTCCATGTCGCTTTTTACTTGAGGTTAGACTCAGTTTGGGAACCCCGATGAGTCATGACCACTCCGTGCTGGAATGGGATGGTCTCCGATAGTCTTTCAGGTCTTATTTGAGTTGCCGTCAAGACCCTGAAGTTAGGGATCTTCCTTTGCTTCGTAGGTTGACATTATGTCTGCAATACTGCGACGAATGTCGAGATTGTCTCTGGGTTGTCTGTAAACTATCGAGATTTGGAACTAGGGGACTTTGCCATGGCTCCGTTTGTTGATGTTGCGCCTGTATCCTGCTGGAGGGAGGAAGAACGCTGTTGGTTGATCTTTAGGCTGTGGATACCGCCGTCGAGGCTTGGAACTAGGGAATTTACCATGGTTCCGGGGTAGTCTTTAGGTTGTCTGTGAACCGTCGAGATTTGGAACTAGGGGACTTTGTCGTGGCTTCGAGGTAGTCTCTAGGCTGTCTGTGAACCGTCGAGAATTGGAGCTAGGGGACTTTGCTATGGCTCCGTTTGTTGATGTCGTATCTGCTTATGGTTGGAACGAGAAAGAACGTCATTATTGATTTCTAGGCAGTAGATGTAGTCATCGAGATCGAGCTCCCCCTTTGACGAAGCCTGGTGGGACGATATGGTTCCCTTTTTGTTTGTGCCCATGGATTGTATACATGGGTCCATGTGATCTCATCTGCAGGGCAAAGTTTCATTCTTTTTGTATTTCTTTCCGCGATACTCTATCATTTCAGCTATTTATATCGCAAAAGTCGTGATTACCCAATCATTTCGGTTATTTTTTCGCGTCTCCCAATCATTTCGGCTATTTTTTTCTTTACTCGCTACTTTTTATTGCGAGTTGCCCAATCATTTCAGCTATTTTTGTATGTATATATTTTACTTGCTGATATTTGTTGTAAGTTGCCCTATCATTTCGGCTATTTCATATGTATTTTTGGCTCGCTGATTTTGCCGCAAATATGGAACTTGGGACCTAATACCAATCTTAGCATCAGTATTGCTACAACTGGAATATGGCCAGGAGCGAATCATCATTTGCCTTTGTCGATTCAAGCAAATGTGGCTTAGCAAATAGGGTTAGGATCCTGCCGACTAAGGCTTTTGATTTCATGAACCGTAAGGGTCTTATAAAGGTATTTCTCCCTACGAGTCGTGAGGATCTTGTAGGTGTATTTTCTCCTTAGGATTCGTGAGGATTCCTAAGTGATATTTTCTCTCGTAATTCATAAGGATCTCACAAGAGTATTTTCCCCTTGCAAGTCGAGAGGACTTATAAGTATCGTTCACCATATGAGGACACTCCTCATCGTTGGTGGGACTTAGTGAGGGAAACGTTTATTTGTGCCCGTGGATTGTATACAAGGGTCAATATTGAACCGCTTGTAGGGCAACTTGGGGAATGTGATGGCTTAAGAACAGGTTCAGATCCCTATAGCTTAAGACTTTTTGAATCCTACGAGCCATGAGGGTCTCATAGGGGGAATTCTTCTTACGAGTCGCGAGGATCTCGTAAGTGAAATTTCTCCTTAGGAATCATGGGGATCCCTAAGTATGTTGCTCCCTTGTGAGTTGTAAGGATCTCACGCAGGGATTTTCTCCTCACAAGGTTGAGAGGTTCTTGCAGGTGTCATTTCTTTTAACGAGATTGCGCCCTTTCGGGTTTTCACAAACTCGCTCGTAGTCCTACTGTTTTTACTCACGGCGCCCTTTCGGGTTTTCATCCGTGCCCATTTCGCTTGTGGACGTAACCTTTTTTTTGGTGTGATGAAACTCTCGAGAATAGTTCCGCCACATGTGATCCATCCGTTTGTCGGTGGGGATTTGAGTTGCAGTCCTCACCGCCGGGACTTGTGGACTTACATTCCACTATTGTTGTGTTAGAGACGACGTTGTTAGTTTAAAGACATCTCGGTCCATTGTTAGTTTAAGGACATCTCGATCCACAGCTAGTTTAATGACATCTCGGTCCATAGTTAGTGTAAGGACATTACGGTCCAT
Organism: Agapanthus africanus; assembly: GCA_030015575.1. Lineage (NCBI taxonomy): Eukaryota > Viridiplantae > Streptophyta > Magnoliopsida > Asparagales > Amaryllidaceae > Agapanthus > Agapanthus africanus. The sequence goes on from CM057337.1 coordinate 11,287,988, forward strand.
AGCTAGTTTAAGGACGTTACGGTCCGTAGCTCTCCATGTTTGAGACGGAGTACTGTTGGGTACTACTCTTAGAGTTTTGATTTAAGAAGATAGCGAGCGGACATAGGCGCCGTCATCTATCATTGACCTGGGCCGTGACTCATCAGGCGTAGTCTTTTTTCAGGAATCGGCCATTTATTGGTCGGAAGGGTCTTTCGCCATGCATATCCATGAGCAAGTAGGCCCCACCTTGGTAGACCTTGTCTATGATGTACGGGCCCTCATAGTTCGGCTCGAATTTCCCTCGTTTGGCACGGTTGGGGATCATAGGTCTTTTTACGACTAACACGAGTTCGCCTTGGCGGAATGTTCTCGGCCTAGTCAATCTTTCGTATGAGCGCGTCATCCTCGCTTTGTAAGCCTCTAGGTTTTGCTGCGCCATGAAACGGGTTTCATCAAGGGCATTGAGCTCCTCAAGCCGAAGATGGGCGTTTTCTTCATCTGTCAGTTCGTACCGAACCGCCACTCATAGAAAGGGTAGCTCTACCTCCAAGGGAAGTACCGCTACCGTGCCGAATACTAACGCAAATGGCGTTGTATTTGTGGCTATCTTGAACGTGGTTCGATAGGCCCAGAGAGCTTCATGCAATCTCTCGTGCCAGTCCTTTTTATTTCTGGACACCGTTTTCTTTATGATCTTTGTCAAGGTCTTGTTGAAAACCTCAGCTAGACCGTTAGCTCGGGGATTAAAAACTAAAGAATATCACCAATCTATTTTATGCTGCTGTGCGAAGCGGCTGATCTTATGGCTTCTGTAGGCTGGCCCGTTATCCTAGAAAACCCGTCGCAGAGTGCCGAACCGGTAGATGACATGTGTCTTGAAGAAATGGATGGTGTTCTCTGTCTTCACCTCTCTTAACGGTATTGCTTCTGCCCACTTAGAGAAGTAATCGGTTGTTGCTAGTATGAACCGATGTCCCTTGTATGATCCTGGCTCGATAGGACCGATTATATCGGTTTCCTACATTTTGAATGGCCAGCTAGCCAGCGTTGGGTGTAGCGGATTCGGATGCTGGTGGATGAAGTCCCCATGAATTTGGCACGAGTGACACTGCTTCTCATATTCAAGGCAGTCCCGAATCATCGTGGGCCAATAGTAACCCATTCTTTTGATCTTCAGCTTCATCTTTGGCCCAGCTTGATGGGAACCGCAGAGTCCGTCGTGAACTTCTTGAACGACCCTTCTTGCTTCTTTTGGTCCCAGGCATCTCAGCCATAGACAATCGAACGATCTCTTATAAAGAGTACCATTGACGAAGGCGAAAGACAGAGCTCTCTTCATGAGCTGATGTCGATGATGCATTTTTGGGCATTCGATGGGATTTGAAGTAGTCTATAAAAACTTCTCTCCAATTCTCAGCCTTTTCTTCCTCTATTTGGAAGACTGCTTGTTCAATCGCTTCCTTTCTTTCAGACGACTTTGGAGATATTTCTGCTAGCGCGAGAATCTGGCGGCTTTGCACAACGATCTTTACGTCATCGAGGTTTTCGTCGGCCATTTCTTTAGCGAGCTTGGCTAACACATCCGTCTTGCTATTTTCCACACGCGGTATAATTTCCAGGGTGTAAGAGGGAATTTGCTCAGCAATTGCTGCACTCTTTCACCATACCTGATCAGTTCTGGCTTGGACGTCTGGTAGTCGCCATTTACTTGGCAACGACCAGCTGGGAGTCTCCATATATGAGGAGATTTTCGATTCCCATGTTGACAGCAATCTTGAGACCTGCTATCAAAGCTTCATACTCAGCCTCATTATTTGTTCTTGGCTCCGTTAAGGAAATGGCAAAACGCATAATCCCTCCTTGTGGAGTCACGAAGATAAGGCCCACCCCAGCTTTAATCATGGGGGTGTTTTGCTTTCGCTTCTTCATAGACGATGCTCCATCAAAGTAAAGTTCCCATCGAGTATCACTCCCTTCTTTCTCCCCATCGATTGCGTCAAACGCGTGTTCGTCCGGTAACTCGTAGTTCAAGGGAGAGTCGGCAGGTATCGGATGTTCGGCGAGAAAGTCGGCAATGGCCTGGCCTTTTATTACCTTGAGGGGTCGATATATTATCGAGAACTCCATCAAGAGGAGGGCCCATTTGGCAACCCTTCCTTTTAGCATGGCTCTTGACATCAAATACTTGAGAGGGTCCACCTTTGATATGAGATGTACCTGATGTGCCAATGCATAATGTCGAAGCTTCGTTACCACGAAGATCAGTGCCAGGCAATACTTTTCGATTGGGGAGTAATTGTTTTCTGCCTTCAGGAGAACTCGACTCAAATAGTAGAGAGCTCTCTCCTTCCTTTGGTCGTTCTCTTGTGCTCATAGTGCGTCTAAAGAACTCTCAAGGGTTGTTGTGTATAGGATGAGGGGCTTTCCCTTGACCGGAGCGGTCAGTACCGGTGGATTCTGCAGGTATTGCTTGATTTCATCCCGTGTACTTTGGCATTTCTGATCCCAGACGAACGGGGTCCCCTTCTTCATTAGATGGTTGTAGGGACGACACTTGCCGGAGAGGTTGACTTGGAGTTTGACACCTGTTTAGACATCAGTATCGCTACAACTAGGATATTGCCAGAAACGACTCATCATTTACCCCTGTCGATTTGAACAAAGGTATAGACAGGGTTAGGATCATGTCGACTAAGGCTTTTTGACTTTACGAGCCGTAAGGGTCTCATAAAGATATTTCTCCCTACGAGTCGTGAGGATCTCGTAGGTGTATATTCTCCTTAGAAGTCGTAAGGACTTCTAAGTGGTGTTTTCTCTTATAAGTCGTAAGGATCTCATAAGAGTGTTTTCTCCTTATAAGTCAAGATGACCTATAAGTGTTATTCACCATATAAGGATATTTCTTGCCATTTTTAAAACTTGGCAAAGAAATATTTATTCGTGCCCGTGGATTGTATACAAGGGTCAATATGGACCGCTTGCAGAGCAATTTAGGGGATATGACGGCTTAAGAACAGGTCCAGATCCCTGTAACCTAAGGCTTTTGAATCGTATGAGCCGTGAGGATCTCATAAGGGGATTCTCCTCACGAGTCGTGAGGATCTCGTAAGTGTATTTAACGAGGTTGCGTCATTCTGGGTTTTCATAAGCTCGCCGACAGTCCTGCTGTTTTTACTCACGGCGCCCTTTCGGGTTTTCATCCGTACCCATCTTGCTTGTGGATATACCATTTTTTGACGAGATTGCGCCTTTCCAGGTTTTCATAAGCTCGCCAGCAGTCCTGCTGTTTTTACTCACGACGCCCTTTCGGGTTTTCATCTGTGCCCATTTTGCTTATGGACGTACCATTTTTTTTTATTTTTTAAGCGGGGTATTCCACTAGATTGTAGGACCTGTTTGTAGGCCCCTTAATATCCTTCCTGTCATTTGAGAAGAAATGACCATTCTACATAGAGATCCTTCCGCCAGTGAGAAATATACCCCCTGTGTATATCTCGGGAAGAACGAGTACCCACGCCGTCGCTATTTTGGTGACAGGTTACTTCAGAGCTGCTTATTTTTGTTAAGCGTAGGCGAAAAACGTCATCTTGCATCCGTTTTTCACTCGTCATCATCGGATGAGAAAGAGCCTTAACCCATTTGATCCAATCGAGCCATTTTATCCATAAGTTCTTGGAAGGTTGTCGGCTTAAAAAAGGGTCGTAAATGGGAACACCTTTTGAATTTGGGTCAAGGGTGGCTATGAACATTCCCACAGCTGCAACTTCATCGATGCGTTGCTCGCATTTGATCAGATATATCGCCATCGGGTAACATATTGAACCCAAGTCTCATTTGGTCTAACCCTTTCATTGACCAGTGCCGTCATGGTAGTATGTTCGTTCTCATTAGCGAATTTCTGACAGAAGAACATATCCATTTCGCTGAAGCTCTTCACAAAATCATTTGGGAGTTCCGCATACCATACGAAGGTGATGCCCGCCAGACCGCTGACGATCTGTCAGAGGAGTAGCATGTCATTTCCTCCAGTATTTCCGCACATGGATTTAAATCGCGCAATGTGCTGGCGAGGATTCTCAGTTCCTTTGTACATATGGAGTCGGAAGTATGTATTCTGGCGGGTACTGTATTTGATCGTAGCACGCCGGATACGGTCGACCGGTCTTGATTCGCCTATTTGATACTTCACTGGTATAGTGAGTTTTGATTTGCTGAGTGATATATTCGTTCACCTTTGCTCTTGGAATCATTTCCTCTTCGGCCGCTGATGAGATTTGCAGAGAATTTGAAATGTCATCCTTATCTTTAAGATCGAATACCGGCGGTTCATCTGCCAGTGGTTCCAATTGAACCTTCATTCCAGCCATATTCTGAATCAGAAGGGCCATCTGGTTCATTTTAGTGGACATTTCTGCCGCTTCATCATTTCCTCTTTTTTAGAGCGCGCTTTAGGAAATCAATAACCGACTCCTTTTCTACTCTTTCTTCAGGTGCGTCCTCAATATTTTCCTTAGACGATGGATTAGCGTTTGCTGCCGCCTGAGCGAGCATCTCTTGCAGCTTTTCATGTTTCAGTTAAATTTTTGTCAGGGACCGAGTTTGAGGTCGGTGACTAGTATAAGTTCGAACTTCGTCTTTGGAATTCACCACATGGATTATGTGAACTACCATGCCCCCAGGCTTAGGGTGTTTGGAGTTTTGGCCTTTGGAGTTTTCTTCGGGCAATTGAGCTTTATTGGGCCTCTTTTTTTTATGAAAAGCCGCTTTGGTTTTGAGAGGAACCACTGTATCAGAATCCGTCCTTGGATGAGTCCCCTTCACCTGCTTCCACACCTTATATATAAATGAGGAAAGTTGTCTCAGGGAGCGAACTGGTTTCTGCTCTCGTGGGATCTCCATGGGCTGCGGAGACTTCTTCAATATTGTGGTGGGAGAATTTTGTCTGATCCTTCACACAGTTTGAAGTTGTTCCCGGTTAGAACCACAACATTCACTACTGACTGGGGTTGAAACAGGACCATACGGAGAACTACCCTCAGCTCATTTTGTATGATGTCGAATCGACGTCGACCGTTTCTTACGGCCAGGATTTGATTAGCCTTAGGATTTTGCCGAGTCTGCCCCATATTTCCTTTGAGAGCTTGAATATTCTGCCCCTCGGGTCAAGCTTGGTCCTTGGCAGGTGCCAGTTGTTTGAGGACTGATTCCGTCGGCAAAGCTGCAGCTTTGGGAACCAGCCTGTGGAAGACAGACTTTCTCTGGGCTTCCTCTATCGGCGTTGAGGCACCGAGGATGGGAGGTGGGAGCATCGACCCTAAAAGAAGCCCGTTGATTTCTTGAAGAGCCGGATTACAGAGATTTGAGGCCGCAAGTGGCCTATACTTGACTCCACCGGATATGATAGAGCTTGAGTTGCTAGGGTGGGAGCAAACACCAATCTTTATAGAGACGAAATGCCGGCTTCAGTATCCTATCACCCAAGGGCAACCATAAACATATATACCGCGAGTATTTGATCACGGAAAAACACGACACACGAAGTGTGGAGTGGAAAGAGAAAAAGTTCCCACCGGGCGTGCTAGAATCTGTTTACCGACGAAAGCCGGGAAAGACAAACGTCTTGCCTAAATTTAGGGGCAGATGCTATTTGGATTTATCCGTCCACCTCTCCGAAAATGCCAAGCTGATTTATTGTGTCGGAGGTTTAGACGGATGAGGCCGTTGTAGCAGACTTTGTCAGATTCCCCCTCGTTGTGAGGGGTTTTTGATTATGGGGACACTCTTCCCTGCAGGCGCAATCCCCTGCAGTTAATTACGTTACCGCCTCGCGGTAACCACTTTCTTCTGCTCCAGAAGGTCACTTCGTGTCATGTGTTTTTTTTTTATATTTTGGTTTCCCGTGGATTGTATACGGAGACTAATTTATATCGTCGCCCATTAGGCGTGGATTAGTCCAAATCCGTATTTTCTTAGATTTGGGTCTGGTTTGATTTAAGGATCATTAACTTTGTTTGAGATTAAGATCGACTTAAATATTTGTTAAGGATATGTTAATCCGACGTTGGACTAAGATCTACTTAACGGGGTTTCGGGATCATTTTTGATCCAACGAAAGAGCATTTGCGCTCTATCGTTTTAGTTTAGGGACATTAAGTACCTTAGATCACCATTTTTGGTATGAGCGTTTAGTTTAAAAACGTTGCGGTCCACAGCTAGTTTAAGGGCGTTACGGTCCATGGCTAGTTTAAAGAGATTGCGGTCCATGGAATTGTTGGTTGTCAGGACCCGCCACCTCTGAAGACGTTGAACAATTACAACGACATGTATCAGAGGTGTGGGAAGATGTACCCTTTAACCAATGTCAGTTGGGAGATTTGTAGTTGGGTTTGGGACTAAGACCAATTTGGAAAAATTGTGAGCACATAGGCTCGCTTGATCTGAATTAGGGACTTTTGGTCAACTTGAACTCAGCCCACCCAGTTTTTCAATAAAGTGTTAAACATTTATTTGGGCTCGGTCCCTTTTCTGTGCAACAATGCTGAGCATTGATATGGGCTCTGACGCTCACCCTATTTCTTTGTTTTTTTATGGATCATTAAATACTCTTTATGGCGCTAGGATCTATTTGCAGAGCGCTTTATGTTAAAAAGCGCCCACGTGAGGGGCACGTGAGGCGCTTGGTGCTGGACGCCAACCAATGAGTGCAGAGCACTCTTTATTTTAGCAGCGCCCACGCGAGGGGCACGTGGGACGCTTGGCGCTGGGTGCCAACCACGGAGCGCTAGGCATTCTTTATTTTATTAGCGCCCACGTGAGGGGCACGTGGGGCGCTTGGCGCTGAGCGCCAACCACTAAGTGCAGAGCACTTTTTATTTTAGCAGCGCCCACATGAAGGGCACGTGGGGCGCTTGGCGCTGAGCGCCAACCACTGAGTGCAGAGCACCTTTTATTTGGGCAGCGCCTACGTGAGGGGCACATGAGGCGCTTGGCACTGTCTCTTTTTTTGTGTATTTTTCTGAAGAGTTCAACTCTTTGTTCTCCCCTGAATCTTCAATCCCTAAGAACAAATTCATTCCCATAAGAATTAAATTCTCATTTGTGGGAGACTTATCTCATGGATCTCAAATCTGGGGAAAGAACTATGTTTTTTTATAAGGATTAAACCCTTGGGTATGCAGATGAGATGCTATGATCTCTATTTACCTTGGAGAAAGTTCTTCTTCTTCCTTCTCTCTTTGAAACTCTTTTTGCATGCTCTTCTTTGTGAACTTGAAGTTTATGGGGAGGTTCCTCGCTCTACAAGACTTGAAGTCTTTGGGCCTTTATATAGCAGAGGAAGATTTGTTGATTCAGCTAAGGAAATCTTTCATTGAGAGATTTCTTAATTGATTTGGGAATTTTATTTACCGTTGGATTTTTGATCCAAGAACTTCTGTTTTACAGAAGATATTTTTCTTGTTTTTTAACAAGATTGGAAAATGTTTTCCATACAGAGATTATTCTGTAATTTGGTGATTTTTAATCACCATTGGATCTTTAATCCAACGGTGCTCTGTTTTACAGAGCATAATCTTTCTTGTTTAGAAAGATTGGGGAAAATATTTTTCCCTACAGAGCTTATTCTGTAGTTTGGTGATTTTTAATCCCCATTGGATTTTTAATCCAACGGTGCTCTGTTTCACAAAGTGTAATCTTTCTTATTTAGAAAGGTTGGGAAAATATTTTCCCCTACAGAGCTTATTCTGTAGCTTGGTGATATTTAATCACCATTGGATTTTTAATCCAACGGTGTTCTGTTTTACAGAGCATAATCTTTCTTGTTTAGAAAGATTGGGAAAATATTTTTCCCTACAGAGCTTATTCTGTAGCTTGGTGATTTTTAATCACCATTGGATTTTTAATCCAACAGTGCTCTATTTTATAGAGCATAATCTTTCTTGTTTAGAAAGATTGGGAAAATATTTTTCCCTACAGAGCTTATTCTGTTGCTTGGTGATTTTCACCATTGGATTTTTAATCCAACGGTACTCTGTTTTATAGAGAGTAATCTTTCTCGTTCAGAAAGATTTGAGGAACATTTTCTCAATAGAATTTAATCTTGTTTTAATAATTTATCATCTCCGTTGGACCTTTGATCCAACAGTATAGAACTTTTAGTTCTGGCGCCGGCGCTCTTGTGCAGGACACATGAGACGCTGCCTCAGTGTGTTTTACTCTTGGCATTGGCGCCCTCGTGCGGGGCACGTGAGGCGCAGCCTCAGAGTTTTTAACTCTTATCTAATAGATTTCTTTTTGTGCTTTACACATTGGCGCCCGCGTGAGGAACACGTGAGGCGCCATCATAGGATTTAATTCTATCCGAGGTAGTACCTACATGTTTTGCTTGTGGAGCTTTCCCTTTATTTTTACTTTTATTTTATTGTTATTATTTTATAAGGGAGCAAGTTTTAAGCCAAAATTTTGGCGGGAACAGTGTCCTTTTCAAGGACGATTGTCTAGTAACCACGGGGTGTTTCATGTGAAATATTACCATATTAGGGTATTTTATTAAACCTTAGTAAATGAACTAAGAAAAACTTTATATAAAAATATTCTCTCTAAGTGGAAGGGGGTTAAGTTGAAAACCTTAGCATAATTATTTAAATTAGTATTACCCCTTTTTAAAAGAAAAATGGATTTTAATAAAACTAAGGTAATTGGGGGATGAGAGCGCGAGTAAAAGTATACCGTTTTAGTGTGACTAAAGTATTTTATTCAAATTATCTTATCTCATATGGGTGTTTTAAATACGTACCACATTTTAATAAAATGAGGTACTTTGTGGAAGTAACCTATTTCGAGATTTTATTGGTATCATAGGTAAGTGTGTCCACATAAATGGTGGATTGATACCCTTCTGGGTTATAATATCAAGCATATCATTTTCCATGTAGGATGATGGTGCAATATTTACGCATATAGAGATAAGTTAATTAAACCATTTTAAGCATGTGTCAAAAATTATGATTAAGAGGTACCATAATAGGCGCACAGAAATATTTTTAATATCATTTTAAAATAAATTTAGGGATTGGAACTTGAAACTAACATCATTTCAGGATAAGAAGGTGACAGACAAGTGGAGAGAGGCGGATCCTACTGTTAGTTTGAGTTGGATGTCGATGGGTCGAAAACATAGACTTACACTATGATCTTAATAACTTCACCCTTGGATTTTTCCTCGATGTTTGGGTGGAACCACAGTGTTGGCGTCGTCGAAACGAAGGCCTGGGTATTTTTTTCAGAATTTTCAGAGTTCTGTGGTGTGAGAAAAAAATGTTTGAAGGTATTTATTTATAGGATCTTTCTCCAACAATAAAATCCAAAATCTGGTAAAAATCCTCTCAAAATCCGCACCCCAATCATAGCTGATGGTTCAGCCGCCGCTGTCGCCTCATCGTGGCCGTTGGATCTGGATCCAACAGCTCACGAGACACCGTCACACGCGCCACGTAGCCACTGACGGATCACACGGCTTCGCATGGTCCCCCCATGTGGGCGCCGCCGGGGTTCCTGGGCCGTTGGATCTCCCATCCAACCGTCCCGATTAAAGGTGGTTTTTTAATATTTATTTTCTTTATAAAAAAATTCTAAATGTTATTTTAAAAATCGAATTTGCTTTAAAAAATTGTTAAAAATATTTAAAATACGGAAAAAATATGAGAAAAATTCCAGAAAATATATTTTATTGTTATCTCCAGTTTAAAAATGATTTTGGGCTAAAATTAAACAATATTCCCATATCTATGATATTTGTTAGTTATCATAACTATATAAAATCTATTTTACTCTCGAAAATATTTTAATTACGAAATAATTATTTTGAGTTATAATAAAAATACGTAAATTATTTTAAGGCATTATAAAATTTCATTAAAATATTTTTAACCCAAAATCATATAAATAGAGTTTTCTGAAAATTCCTTTAATTGTATTTCAATATTTTACAATTACTCGCATCACTTTAAAAAAATATTTTTCCATCATGCAATTTCGGTTAAAAACTCGAGACTAAATAAAAGACTTTTTTATTAGTAAAAACATAGTCGTTACAATCTACCCTCCTTGAAACAATTTCGTCTTCGAAATTATGAAGGTAGACGAAAGAGAAATAAGAAAAAAGAAAATTTTACATAAGGGAAAACCCAAATAGGTAAGGATATCGTTCTCTCATCTCATCTTCTCTTTCCCAAGTGGACTCGCCCGCAGAGTCCTTCCTCCACATAACCCTAACTAACTTGATCGTTTTGTCCCTCAAGATCTCCTTCTGGTCCAGAATCTCAACCGGTTGTTATTCATAGGTTAGGTCAGCCCTACGGTGATTTCGGAATGATCCAAAATGTAACCAGGGTTGCCGACATATCTCATCAACTACGAGATATGGAAAACGTTGTGTACGCCTTCCAGAGAAGGTGGTAAGGCTTGACGATACGCAACCTCCCTAACTCGTTCGAGAATATCGAAAGGACCTATGATCCGCGTTTTCCAAAACGTATCACTCCCCGGTTAGAAGAAATCATCAAAAACACGTGTTCTCCTGGTTGAAATTCTAGTGTCCTTCCCTTCGTATCAGCCCAATGTTTCTGCCGATCTTGTGCTATGCGTAATCGTTCCCTGATTGTTCTTATCACCTACACTGTCTCGACAATCATCTCGGAGCCTAAAAGTTCTCAATCCCCAATATCGTCCCAACTCAACGGTGACCTACACTTCCGCCCATACAAAGCGGCGAAAGGCGCCATGCCGATACTAGACTGGTAACTGTTGTTTTAAGCAAATTCCACTAAGGGTAGATGATCTTCCCAAGATCCTTTAAAATCCAACATACAGGCCCGGAACATATCTTCGAGAATCTGGATAACCCTTTCTGATTGGCCATCGGTCTGAGGATGGTAGGCGGTACTGAAACTCAGATTCGTGCCCAGACTCTCTTATAAACTTTTCCAAAACTGAGATCTGAAACGCGTATCTCGGTCGGACATAATGCAAATTGGCACTCTATGCAATTTGACAATCTCCTCCATATACCTCTTGGCGAGGCTTTCAGTTGATGGGCAGACTCGAAATGGAATGAAATGTGCCAACTTGGTGAGTCAATCCACTATCACCCATACTGCGTCGTTTCCCTTGGAGCTACGAGGGAGTGCGGTCACAAAATTCATTGTGATGTTTTGCCATTTACATTCAAGAATCCATAAGGGCTGTGATAGACCCGACGTCCTGTGGTGTTTGGCATTTACTTGTTGGCAAACTAGGCATTTGGACACACTCTTGGCTATCTATCACTTCTTCCCATGCCACCAATAGTTTGTCTGAGGTCCTTGTACATCTTTGTCCTGCCCGGATGAACAGAGTATGGAGAACTATGTGCTTCTCTTAATAATTCTTCTCTTATCTCGCCCTTAGGCACACAAATTCTACTCCCATACCTTAAAGGACCATCTTCGTGGATGATGAAGTCCGCCCGCAGATTCATTTCCACCTGTTCTCTGATCCTTTGCAATCTATTGTCCTCAATTTGAGATGTCTTGATTCGTTCAACTAGCATGTAGTGAATTTGCATATTCAAGAAGGATGTGAGCATTCCTGGCATAATCATCTCAGTCTCTAGTTCATTGAGGTCTTGACGATTCCTCCAATGAGCAATCAGACTTGAAACCATTGGTTGGCGACTCAAAGCGTCCGGGACTACATTCACCTTCCCCGGATGGTACTGCAAATTTACGTTGAAATCTACCATTAATTCTAGCCATCTTCTCTGTCTCATGTTGAGTTCCTTTTGGGTGAAGATATACTTCAAGCTCTTATGATCGGTGTAAATTTCTACCCTCTTTCCTAATAAGTAGTGCCTCCAAATCTTGAGTGCGAAGACAACTGCGGCGAGCTCTAAATCGTGCGTTGGGTAATTTCGTTCATGCACCTTTAACTATCTTGATGCACAAGCTACCACCCTTCCATGTTGGTGCAAAACACATCCTAAACCTTTTCCCGAGGCGTCGCAATATATTTCGAAACTTCCAGTTCTGTGGGAATTGTAAGAATGGGTGCTGAGATTAAACGAGTCTTCAATTCCGCAAATGCTTCCTTGCAACTCCTGGACCATATATACGGTACATCCTTCCGAGTCAAGGTAGTCAATGGTTCTGCAATCTTGGAGAAGTTCTTAAAAAAACGGAGGTAATATCCGGCAAGTCCTAAGAAGTTTCTGATCTCTGTAATTGTTCTTGGTATCGGCCATGTCTGAACTGCGACAATCTTGGCCGGGTCCACTGAAATCCCTTTACCTGACACCACATGTCCTAAGAACGCTATCCGCCTTAACCAAAACTCGCATTTGCTGAGCTTTGCATATAGTTGGTGTTGACGCAAGGTTTCGAGCACCGCACGTAAATGTTCCTCGTGTTCTTCCTGATTTTTCGAATACATAAGAATATCGTCGATGAAGATAATGAACAAACTTGTCTAAGTATTTGTAAAACACTTGGTTCTGAAAGTCTACCCTAGCACCACCACTATGTTTAAACCGGCATCAAGCATGCAATTTTCAAAAATTCGAGATGCTAAGCTAGACTAACTTAGGATCTAACTAGATTGTTAGGGTTTAGCATGATATCTAAAGAACTTTACACTAAGAGAAGAATGCTACAATCTTTGTTACCGTGTCCTTCTCTTCTAAAACTCCGAGTAGTAGTCCCTACGACTCTTCTAGGCTCCACTTGAAGAAGTGCATGAACTTACTTCACGATCTTCGTGCCGAAGATGATCCACCCGAAATTCCTCTAATCCAAGCTACCTTTTCACTAAATTCTCTTTAGTGAAGAAAACAACCTAAACTCAAGTGCTAATCAAGTCTATGATGATGAAGTAGGGGTTTTGTTTGCTCACTAAGGATCTCAAGCTCTAGAGTTCACAACACATGTGATGGTTAGAACTTGAAGCAAGAGGAAGTTGATGATGGAAAAAGAGAGAGCTTGAAGGAGATGAGCTAAGGAAAAATCACTCAAGTGTTAATCAAGTGTAGAAAAGCTAGTGATGAATAGCTATCATATACCTCACTTATTGAAGCATGGATTATTGATAAATAAATAATTCCAATAATGCTTCAATAACGAGTCAAGACTAATAAAGAAATGATAAATGCCATACTTCACCCCATGCTAAAAAATCTCCTATTTTCCACCTCATTTCTATTTTCACAAAATAGAAAATCCAACCATGCTTCATATATATATATATATATATATATATATATATATATATATATATATATATGGATCGATGGGTTGTTGTGATAATAGAGAAGATGGAGTCATTTCGAAAGACTGACACGTGGAAGTTGATTGAGCTACTAAAATGAAAAAGCGCTATTGGCTGCAAGTGAGTATACAGGAAAAAAGATGATGAGCAATACAAAGCAATATTAGTTATGAAGGGTTAAGCTCAAAAGGAGGTGGTTGACTACAATGAGATTTTCTTGCATGTAGTTAATCATGCATTTATTCAAGTTTCATTAGCACTAGTAGCAATTCATAATTTACAGTTGGAGCAAATGAACGTGAAAACGGCCTTTCTGCATGGTGAGTTAGAAGAGACTATCTTCATGAGGAAACATGAAAGATTTATGGAGCCTGGCAAGAAAGATCACGCATGTGAACTCAAAAGGTCTCTATATGGGTTGAAACAGTCTCCCAGGAAATGGTACAAGCGCTTCGATTCTTTTATGATGATGAACAACTACTCTCGATGTGAGTATGATAGCTGCATGTACTCGAAGCGGCTTAAAGATGGCTCGTCGATATATTTAATCCTATATGTCGATGACATGTTAATTGCTGCTAAAAGCATGGCAGAAATAAAAGCACCTAAAGCTTCATTAAATGCAGAATTTGACATGAAAAATTTAGGTAAAACAAAGAAAATTCTTGGGATAGAGATTTTTCGAGACAGAAAGGCTGGAAAGCCATGTCTATCCCAAAAAAAGTATATTGAAAAGGTGTTGAAGAGATTCAGTATGAAGGACTCAAGACAGATGAGTACTCCTATCATCGGTCATTTCAAGTTATCTTCCAAGGAGTGTCCGAAATCAGAGAAGGAGAAGGAAAAAATGTCTCGAGTACCATATGCAAGCGTGGTGGGATCACTTATGTATGCTATATTATGCACATGTCCAGATATATCCTATGTGGTAAGTTTGGTAAGTCGATACATATCAAATCTAGGAAAGATCCATTAGAAAGATGTAAAGTAGATACTTCGGTATCTGAAAGTAAGTAAAGATCTTGGTTTACTCTTTCGCTAGTCAGAAAATAAATTGAGCCAGTTGCAGGGATATGTAGATGCTGATTACGTTGGTAACTTGGACAAGAGAAGATCAACTACAGCCTATATATATACAGTTGCAGAATCTCCAGCCAGTTGGAAGTCAAAACTTCAGGATACTGTGACGCTATCAACGATGGAGGCAAAAAATATGGTAGCAGTGGAATCATCGAAGGAAGTCCTGTGGTTAAAGGGTTTAGTTGGCGAGTTCGGATTTGATAAGGGATCGGTTCCTTTATTTTGTGACAGTCAAACCGCCATTCACCTGGCGAAGAATCAGGTATAGCACAGTCGAACGAAGCACATCGACGTACGGTATCACAAAATAAGGAAGTGGGCCGAAAAGGATATCGATTTGATTAAAATCGATACTAAGGTGAATTCGGCTGACATGCTAACGAAAGTTATTCTTACAAAGAAGTTCAAGTCAGTCTTGGTTTCTATTCAGGTACTCAATGTGGGGTGTTTTTCGTCACCCCATTGAGATGGGAATACACGTCGCTTGTCAGGCGTATTACAGATTCCCCTGCATAAGATAGACGTGGGTTTATTGATTATGGGGATTCAAATCTCCGGCAACCGCAGACTAAGCTGCCGTTAATTACCCCTCGCCTTTGGAACGAAAGAACCTTCGATTGACGGGTCAAACTGGTCATGCGAACTCAATGTGCAGTGTACGCGTGTTGTGTTTTAAAGGGGAATTGGATGTATCGGGGGCTTCGCAGAGTTTACGGAGGTTCCGCTACCCGCATAGCGGGTTGAGGGTCAAGGGGCTAGTAGTCCCCTTGCGGGGTGTGGGGCAGCACCCCGTTAGAAATTTTTTCTAACGGGGGAAAGTGTTGTGGAGTGTGTATATATTAAAAAAAAGGGAAAATAGCGTCCAAAAGATGCATGGGTGCCGGCGCCTCACGTGCTTGACACGCTGGACGCTGGGTGCTGGTGCCTCACATGCTTGGCACGCGGACGCTGGGCGTCAGTGCCTCACGTGCTTGGCACGCGGGTGCTGGGCGCCGGCGGGAAAAAGGGGCTTAGCCCCTATACTGGGAGTTTTACTCCCAATTGAATTTTGGAATTGAACTCTTAAAAAGAAATTTATCATTTTATATATAAATGTGTGTTTTTTTTTTGTGAAGTTAAACTCCTAAAAGATTTTCGGAGATGATGAAAGGGGATCCCTTTCTTCTCCTTTGAGCCCTAGATCTTCTCTTGAGCCTTGGATCTTCCCAAAGTGAGATTTTTGGAGATGGGTCTCCTTCTTCCTCCTCTCTATTGGCTGGATCTTGGAGAAAGGGAGGCGAGACTTAAAAATCTCTCATTTTAGAGATTTGATAGGAGATTTGAGTTCCCCTTCAAGGGTTTTATGGTGAAAACTGTTTCTTTTTGGAAAAAGAAAAGTTAAACTCTTGATTTAATTCAAAAAAGGAGAAGAAGGTTTAGAACCTTGAGGAAGGAGAAGGAGACACAGAAACCTTAGATTTTGAGAGGAATGAATTATTCTTCTTTCATTTCATTATCATGTTGTCTTATATAGGTTTACAAATTTACACATAGCCACTTGGGCTTTACAAAATGGCATTTTGCCCATCTCATACATCATGTGCTCATTTTTTTTTCACATGAGCCATGAGCTTTACAAAAATTTGGTTTTATACCCATTTTTCTTACATTTATTCATAAAAATTACATCAAAATTATTTATTACATAATTTTCATATTAGTATGGGGGAGGCTGGGCGCAGGGCTCGACTTGGGCATGGGCCCACTTGACCTGGGCTTAGACCCGTTTACTTGGGGTTGACTTTGACTTGGTCAACCGGGGTGTAATTTTTTACCCCAACACTCAAATGTGAGAAAGGTTTGCGACCTCGGTAGAAGGGTCATATTAGTTTTGCAGTTTTGAGGAAAAACCGTAAAATTTTGCAGTTTCAAGATTTGAAGCTATGTCGGAAAGGGAAATAGGGAGAACTAAGAAAAAAACTAAGGGGTACAAGACGAAGGCAATAAATTTTCAAGGTGGCTATAAGGATATACAAGTCAAGATGGAGATTGTTATGAAGTTGTCTTGTATATATATTGTGACGGCTCATAACAATCTTGAGCTGGCTCAACCCGATGCTGAAATGGCTCAAGATAATTTTGAGACGTCTCATAACATGCCTGGAATTAGCGATTCTTCTCCGCTCGTATAAAAAGGCTCATAGTTATTTTGAGCCGCCTCAAAGGATTTTCGGGTCGACCAGAGCAATTTCGTTAGATAAGAAAATCCTATTATAACTCAGATTTGCTTTAGGTATAAAAAGGATGCTAGAGTTAGGTTTTAATAAGGGCTTGATCATAAGATTTAAGAGAGGCGAAAAGATGGCTCCATAAGGGATTAAATAGGCTATTAAGAAGAACTTCAAGAGAGAAGAAGGTAGATCTCGTTGGAGATTTTGAAGGAGAAGGTTTTGTAATCTTCTATAAAGTTTTCTCTAAACTTCTAATAAAGTTTTCTGCCCTTTTTCCGTGATTTTTCCCGTTTGGGTTTTTCACGTTAAATCTCTTGTGTTGCTATTTGATTTTGCTTTGTTTTAATTGTTATTTGTTAAAAGGGATCTCATGATCCATTAGGTTTTTCCCGTTGCGCGACACCAATAAAGCCATCCCTACCTCTCTCTCTCAAAAGCTGGATTAGGATTGTGTCCAGCTCCATCAGCAATACGATGTTGCAATGGGCCAACGTTGACCCCTATCATTCTTTTTTCTGCATGTGTTGGGTACATGCAGGCAGGGATTGATGGTGTATAGATAAAGTATTTCTCGTTCTCTCTCTCTCTCTCACACATACAAGAAAAACATTTTTATTGTTGGATTGGGATCATGTCAAGCTATATGAACAATCAATTGTGGCCACAAATTATCGCTTTAAGGGGAAAGTCACGGATCTCCTGGGTGTGTGCATGTATTGTGTGCGGTGTCAATTGATATGTTGTATGCATAGGTGTGTGCTTACGGGGTGGTGCCCAAAATTTTTTTTTGTTGCAACGGGCTTCACCATAGACTAAAAAAGAACCATAACGTGTACTTATTGGGCATAACAGGCTTGAGTCCTTTATTTACTGTGCACTCACATTTCGTGATGGGCATAAAAAGAAGAAATAAGATATTAGATGACCGCTTTATATATATCTTCCGGCTAGCTAAATATACAAACTCATTGATTTTAGGAAATAGAATTCTCCAAAGTTCTTTTTTTTCCCTCTCAAATAAATTCTAGACCAACCCGTCCTCAAGAATTCTTTCTTTCTCCTCTCCCTTTTTTCAAAAGATTTATGCTAATGCCTCAAGACAACGATTTAAAGTAAAAAAAACTTGAGTCCAACAGGCAAGTATATATAGTTTTATAAGCTCATTAGTGCTTGCACACATACTCTTCTGTTTTATTTTTTTCGCTCAACAATCTGACTTGAACGCCTGAGGAATTTTCGGTCGGGGAGTCTAGTTCATCTGGCGCGCCTATCGATATTTTTTCAGGTCGATTTAGCATCGCTAATCTACATAGGTGACACATATAAGAACAATTTATATCAAACCTGTCCATTGTGAACCGTGCCAGGCCCATAACCTTTCAGATTTAATATAATTTCTTTACCTTAATTTGAAGCAAATGTTAAGCTAGTTTATTAGGACAAGTAATATAACAATTTATAGCATGTCTTCCCTTTAGGTATTATGTTAATACATATCTCAAACCTTGAATCTCTAAGCTTTATTTGATAATCATATACGTGCATCCGACGTGCATAAAACTAAAATTATTAACCATTATCGGGAAATTCTGAAATCAATTCAACACAAGGTACATTGAATAATTTATATATACATTATTTATGTACATGCACAAAAAAATTACACAGCCCACATAACCACCAACCAATCCTACGGTCATGCTTCCTAAAAAAAATCATAGGTTGGTGAATTCGAGCAAAGACCAATTCATGCATTTCATTTGCATATTTTATGAAGATATTATACATGATATGATAAATTATAGAGCATATCTAAAAAGATTTTATAATTATTCCTTGTTCTTGCCATTTATAATTATTGTGATGCCTATAAAAGGATTGGTTCCCTTGTTGATTGATAAGTGCAATAGGAAATGTAGGTGCAATGAAATGCAGGTGTATGTTGAAAAAATGTTGAGGTTCAGAGATCAATCCCATGAAGAGGTATGTTTAAACCCTCAACTTTATATTGAATTCTTCGCATATATAAACTCAATTCGAGAAGTCGCATCTCATCATTTCAATTTTCAAGAAATATTCAAAATGTAGGATTTTTTTCCGGCTAGTCCTTAGAAAACAAGTTTTACGCCCCTCCCCCTCCCCCTCCCTTTCCCTTTTGCCTATTTAAATTTGTGTTCTACGTTTACTTTCTGGACACTAGACTTAATACATATGGATGTGTTACGTGCATCACATATGAAAAAAAAATCTAGTATAAATAATGTAACATTCAATGACTTTTGTGAATTCCCTAAAAAAAACAACTACGAAAATTATTCGTTTATATTGTTTCTGTAATCGCATGGACATGCATCGCACATGCAAAATAGCAGTGAAATATAGTTATAGTGAAAATCAATTATGCACAAAATGATCTGCAAAATTTTTATTTCTGTTAAATTAATTATTGAGTGGTCTTAAATTGTGTTTTTGGCGAATCTGGACACCTTGTTATGCATGTATATATTTCCAAATAGTTAGCTCTTTCAATTTTATTTTATTTTCAAGAAACTCTTCATAAATTACTATAAGTATTGTTAATGAAATTTTTATTTCTTGATTTCTGGAAGAATGGTTTTAAAATTAATTGAGATGGGATCAAACTTATGCAGGTTTTAAGTTATTCTTCAAGGGGGGAAACATAATAACAACTTATATTCTATTTTCATTATTTATTACTAACTTCTAATTGAATCAAATTCTTAAAAATAGATAAATTGCTGTAATTTTAATATCTATAGAATGAACATATATACCTTTACTTTTCTGCTTAAGATTGGAAATTCCGCATTTAGAAATTAAAAAATTCTCCTTATGTTAATTATCTAAGAACATTTTTTATTTTTTAAAGATAATGAAAGTAACAGTAAGCTCATATACACTCATAAAAGATTAGAAGGCGCTCCTTTCCAAGATGGAGTATGATCCTGATCATTATGGATTACTCTCTCCATGTCCGAGGCTTGAAAGAATTGGAGCAACTTGGGTGGGAGGAAGTATATATTCTTCCTCGTTAAGGGACTTCTTTGCCTTCAAAGAATTGGTTGTCGATAGATCCACTTTCTGCAAACTTGGATCTGGCAAGCCAAAATGCTTTCAGCACCTAGGTAAGATTAAACGTCGTTTTTTTCTCTGAAACAAAAGGATTTCGGAAAACTCATGAAGGACTTCTACTACCTCTCATGGTTGATTACAAGAGAATTTTCGAGCATACGAATTCTACCGGTTTTGAATATTCTGGTTTCAATTTGAGCCTATCAAATATGTTTTGTACTTGATGATTGTATATTTCTAGGAACAATATATTGAAAGGTTTTGGGCAGCGGAGTCAAAAATTCTGTAATGAAACAAAGTATGTACATAAAATGTTCTTAATGTTATCGATTAAAACTGGATGAGAGTATGTAATAAAACCAGGATTGTATTTACTGTCAATATTGTTATATTAACTCCATTTCTTACAATTATGATCATGTAAGAGAGTCAAGAAGGAACATGAAATGCCCTCTCCCTCCCTTTCTCTCTCTCTCTCTCTCTCAATGCTGGATTAGGATCATGTCAAGCTATATGAGCAATCAATTGTTGCTATGGGCTTAATAAAGAATTTCTCATTGGGCTTAGCAGGCTTCAGCCCTTTAGTTAGTGGTTATCCACATTTTCTAATGTTCAAGACATGAGATATCAGTGGTATGTGTGTGAGGATAACGGAGAAAAGGCTCCATAGAGCGAATTTCCTCCTACGGAATAAAAAAAAACAAATATATTCTCCACTGGTTTTTTCGACGATCTGCTCCAATCATTCTCATCTTTATCATATAAGATATGGATATACTAAATTTCATGTGATTCCATCATTTTTTCACCGTTGATTAACTGGGTGCAAAGTTAACGGTTTACCGACAATATAACTTTTTAATCGCTAATTCAACGGTGAAAAAATGATGAAATCGCATGATCGTCCAAAAAAATCGTGGAGTATATAGATTTTTGACACCACCTAATAAAAAAGCCACCAGTGGCCTCTCTCTCTCTCTCTCTCTATATATATATATATATATATATATATATATATATATATATATATGAGGTTAATGGAGGAAAGATGTCATAGGAGGAAATTTCCTTTTATGGCGTCGGAAAAATGCATCCTCCAAGATTTTTTGCGACGATCGGTATATATACATCATCTACATCTTTATCATCTAAGACGTGGATACACAAAATTTCATGTGATTATACCATTTTTTCATCCTTGATTTAGTTGGTGCAAAATTAATGGTTTACCGACAATATAACTTTTTACATTTCTAATTCAACGGTGAAAAACACTACTACAATATGGGGTTGCCCATACGGCTACAGGAATCCGTAGGGGAAATTTTTTATTACCCCTACAGATTAATCCGTAGGTCCTCATGGTTGTCCCTACGGTGCCCTGCGTTTTAATTTAAAAATATTAAATCGTAATTTATTGTTTGGCCTTATGGAGCCGCAAACAAATGACCTACGGTTAAATCCGTAGGGGCATATATATAGGTATTTAATAAAAAAAAGGTACAGAAAAGCCCTCGCCGTTCCCAAAATTCTCTCTCTCACTCTCTCCCACGTCTCGATCGATCGTTCCCGCGCCTCAATTTTTCACCTCGTCGCCACCGCCCTCCGCCCGCAGCTCGCCACCGCCTTCGATCTTTCCCAAAACTTCATCGTCGACTTCCTCGTCGCCGCCGCACATGACTCGTCGCCGATTGCGTCGTCGACCACCGGTCTCCTCCGTTGTCTCTTCCATCGCCCGCTACAGGTTAGTAAATCTCCAATTACTTATAATTTTGATGATGTTAGGGCTAGGGTTCTTGGTTCTGCAGGCTTCGGGTAGGGGTGAGGGTTAGGGTTAGGCATCGGGTTCAGTTTAGGTTAAGGTTAGGGTTAGGGTTCGGTTGGGGTTGGGGTTGGGGTTGGGGTTCGGTTGGGGTTGGGGTTATCCGGATTGGGGTTGGGGTTGGGGTTGGGTTAGGGTTAGGGTTCGGTTGGGGTTTTGGTTGGGGTTAGGGTTACGGTTAGAGTTCAGTTGGGGTTAGGGTTAGGGTTAGGGTTCGGTTGGGGTTGGGGTTGGGGTTGGGGTTGGGGTTAGGGTTAGGGTGGGGTTGGGGCTAGGGTTATTGTTAGGGTTAATTAGTTGGGCTTAGGGTTAGGGTGTTGATTAGGGTTCGGTTGGGGTTAGGGCTAGGGTTAGACTGTTGATTAGGGTTAATTAGGTTAATTTGGGTAATTGGGTTAAGTTTGGGTTGATTAGGTTAATTTGGGTAAATTGGGTTAAGTTTGGGTTAATTAGAGATAATTTGTGTTAGGCTAACGATTATGGTTAATTGTGGTTAATTAGGTTAATTTGGGTTATTTAGGGTTAGGGTTTAAGGTGGACTAGTTCATTACAGTAGGATACTTGATGATAACGTAAACGTACAACTTTACCGTAAACGCAAGAAAAATTTACCCTAAACTTGAAATTTTGAACCCTTAATAACGAAACATAAACGTAAAACCTATTCATGTTAAATGTTCAAGTTAAAACCAATATATGATACTCGATGATAATATGAAACTTTCATATTCTCATTGATACTCATATATGAAACTCAAAGCGCCACTTAGTCCCCGTCTATCGGTTAACATACGTTCGATATTCGTCGTGACATAGAACTATACGAAGGTTGTTAAATATCGGACGGTATAGCTCGGTACTAACAACCGTCGTGCAGTCTATGTGACGAGAAAATTCAATCGTATGATAACCGATAGATTTGTCCCGTGTGGACAAGTTAGGAATGTATAAAGCAAACACCTGCATTCACTTGTGTTTTCATCCCTTTCGAGATATTTCGTCGGTACTTTTCCGCTGGTTCTCCGTGTACAAAGATAAATTAGATGTTCATTTCAACGTTATTTCACAGCTTTGAAATGATTATCTATTCTATTACAGTGTACTCGGAGAACAGCGGGGAGGTGTTGCCGCAATTTACTCGAAACGGTTGAAAGCACAAGCGAATGGGAGTCTGCTCTATACATTCTTAATGGGATAGAAGCCTTACCCCCGACAGCCAAAACACACACATACAACACGAATACACAACAAACGCACAAACAGCACATACACACTAACAACCCTACACTTAAGCGAAATCATAAATTGAAACACACTTATATAGAATACAACTTATACATGGGTATCCTCAAATCTAACTTTGATTATCGATAATTTATTCTTTTCAACGACAAACGCACACACAAAGCATATACACGGATTTTCTTCTTTGTTAGTAACCATCTCGTTCTTAGATTTCTCAATATAGTCATCATAACCTACAATTTATATGTTATACTAACATGGCCCATGAGTACGTCAGAGTTAAGGACTGGATGTATGTGGACTGACAACAACGTATGCAACCTATGTTTGTCACAGGAGTTGTTGCTTTTATTGAATTTGCACGCGCACATAATAAGTTCATGATAGAGAAGATTCTCTGCCCGTGCGATAGATGTGGGAATAAGTACTGACAGAAGGTAGAATTTGCAGAGCTTCATATCGTTAAACATGGTTTTACTAGACTTTATACAACTTGGCTATATCACGGGGAAGGAGAAGAACACAGTAATGCGGCAGAAGAAGGAGTAGACGATAATGCTGCAGAAGAAGAAGGAGAAGACGGTAATGCTGTAGAAGAAGAAGACGGTAATTTCTTTCCATCAGAAAAAATGGAGGATATGGTAGAGACTGCCCTAAGTGAATCTATTCGTACCGAAGATGACATTCCTTCCAGTCAAGGACCGCGTGCAGATAAGTATGAAAATTTCATGAATGATGCTGGAAAACCAATTTATGAGAATGCAAAGCATTCCACCCTCTCATGGTCCGTCCAACTTTTCCAGATTAAGTGCCTAAATGGATGGAGCAACAAATCATTCACAATACTTCTTTCGTTCTTCAAAGATTCTATGCCCCCGGGAAATAACGTGCCCAACAGCTGGTACGGAGCCCAGAAGATGATGTCTGATTTGGGTCTGAAGTGTGAGAAGATTCAAGCATGTCCTAAAAATTTCGTGTTGTACCGGAAAGAGAATTAAGATTTGAAAGAGTGTCCAACATACGGAGAGACCAGGTATAAGCTGAAAGATTCTGATAAGAAACCCAATATACCTGTTAAGATAGCACAATACTTTCCCATAACACAGAGGCTGAAGAGGCTATTCAGGTGCAAGAAAATAGCCGAGGCAATGATTTGGCATCACCGTGCTCCTCCAAGTGAAGATGGAAAAATGAGTCATCCAAGAGATTCACCGGAATGGAAGGATTTCGATAGGAGGCACGCAATATTCAGTAGCGATCCTCGCAATGTCAGGCCCGGACTGGCTAGTGATGGCTTCTGTCCATTCAACTATATGGCTGGAAGCCACAGTACATGGCCCGTTGTAATGATAGTTTATAATCCGTCGCCTTGTTTGTCTATGGACCAATCATACTTTATGATGCCTCTTCTTATCGACGGACCGAACTCACTGGGAAACAATATCGACGTCTATCTCCGACCTCTGGTCAAGGAGTTAAAATCTCTATTCATTGATGGTGTAGAGATTTACGATGCAAACACAAATACAAGCTTCATACTGCGTGCGGCTTTAATGTGGACAATTAATAACTTTCCTGCGTATGGAATGCTATCAGGTTGGTCCGTACATGGTCACAAAGCATGTCCTCGTTGCCATCAACATACAATATCGAAATTCTTGAATTTTAGCAGAAAGGTTTGTTATTGCGGCCATCGACGTTTCCTGCCTCTAGACCACCCCTACAGGTTAGATGCTGTTCACTTTGATGGTCATAAGAGCTTCTTGGACCTCCAGCCCCATTGTCCGGAGAGGACGTGACTGCTCAGTGGGATGGTTACGATAATGTGACCTTCGGGATGGATCCGACAAAACAGGTCAAACCACCATTCTGGAACAAGTTAAGCATTTTTTTCGAGCTTCCATACTAGTCAACATATTTAGTGCGTCATTGTCTGGACGTCATGCACATAGAGAAGGGAGTATCCGAGCACGTACTCAACTTACTTCTTTGTAAAGACGGGAAATCGAAAGACAACCTCAATACTCGGATGAATCTACAGGAGTGGGGAATAAGAAGTGAATTGCACCCTAAACCGGTAGCGGGTAAACCGGACAAGTTTGTACTTCCCAATGGCGCTTACCATATGTCACAACCGGAGAAGAAAAGATTCCTGCAGGTGTTGCATAATTTGAAAGTTCCCATAGGTTTCTCAGGATCATTCAGCAAGAAAATAAAAATTGTGAAAGGCAAGATCGATGGGCTGAAAAGTCATGATCACCATGTTATCGTGGAGCACCTTCTTCCATTAGCCCTCAGAACTTCTCTCCCCGAATCAGTTGGTCTAATAATCAATGACCTATGTTATTTTTTCAGAGAGTTATGCGCTAAAACACTGGATGTTGTGACGCTGGAAAGACTAGAAAATTCTATTGCGTTGATACTTTGCAAGTTTGAGCGTATTTTCCTACCGTCATTCTTCGATATCATAATACACCTGACGGTTCATCTTGCAACTGAGACTAAGTTAGCCGGACCGGTACAATATCGATGGATGTATCCCGTCGAGAGGTACGTGGAATTTTTCGTTTCGCGCAATTTTTAAAATTATTGTTGTCCTGTATGCCCGTATTTATTTATTCAACATATTTTATTTAGGTACCTCTACACTCTTAAATAGTATATACGCAATAGAAATCGACCAGAGGGTTCTATCATGCAATATTATCTTCTAGATAAGCAACTGCATTTTGTTCCCGCTATCTGGACGAGAACATTGAGATGAGACTTAACCGACCTCGAAGAATTCAAGACCGGTCATATGGTAAAGCCGATTATAAGAGGGTAGACACTATTTTTATCAATAAGATATACCGGTTTATCCTCCTCAATAGCGCATGTCTTGAAAAAATTAGAGAGTAAGTTTTTTTGGATTAATTGTTATATTTGTGTTTGTGTGTGTATGAAATGATATACTATTAATTTCATAATTTATTGTCGAGAACAGAATTCATTTTAACAAGGTACGTGAGGGGCATCCTGATTGGAACGATGAACGATTGGAAAAATATCATCAGGATAATTTTTGCGATTGGGTTGCAGATCATGTAAGTTATTCGAATAATATGTTATTGCTATCAGTTTTAATCTAAACTTATATCGTTATATATTTGTCGTAAAATTTGTTTTGTTAGATCCACGATCCAAACTTTTCTACATCATTAGAGAGTGATTCAAGATGTTTAGCTCAGTTTCCTTGTATGGAGGTTGCATATTATAAAGGATGAAGAAAAGAGAAGACTTAGAGTGCTCCGACCGTCTGTTTCGAAAGACGGGTTGTTTTCGGCTGATCATGAAGTTACGTGGGTTAGAAATGATATCGATGATGAAATCCAAGTAGATATGTCTAATGCGTCCACGAAAAGAAAAAGATTATCAGTAATGTTATATTATTACTTCACATTTTACGATCTATACATATATAGTCAATGCTTGTAATGATTGTCTAATGCGTCCACGAACCGTTTTATCTAGATTTGATGACGATGACAGGAGCAGCGAGGGGCGGCAGGAGCTCCAGCCGTGGCACCGGCTGAGGCAGAGGCAGAGGCGGAGCGGTTCTGCCGCCTGGAGAGCTGCGTAGGGAGCTTCAGAGGGCCGGTCTTGCACCCCGATCAGAGACTCCTTCTGATGCCTCCTTCCGTGTGGACTTTGCCACACATCCAGGTAAATTGCACGCATATTCATTTTGAATATAATATTATAGATATACATGCATGTTCATGTCAAAATTACTTATATTGTCAATATTTGATTGTCTAGCTGTTGGTGATGCGTCCACATCAGGGACAGAGGCCACTCCCGCACCTCCATGTATGTTTATATATCATAAAGTGCATATATATTGATTTAGAATGCTATATCATAAATATACATACATTCTTTTTGCTCTTACGTACTTACATCTCGGGTTGTAGGTGGTGCCTTCACATCTCCGGCAGAGCCCACCACCGCACCTGCGGGTATGTTTATATATTCTATAATGTATACATGTTGATTTAGAATGTTATATTATTGATATACGCATCCTTTTTGTAATTACTTATATAGTAAATATTTGATTGTCCAATTATAGGTGGTGTGTCCTCGTCTGGTGCTGGGGTCATTCCTGTCTCTTCCATACCCTCCGCTCAGTCTGCAGGTTTGTATGAATAAATATAAAATATTTATTCATTTTACATATCTTTTAAGAATAAACATGAACTTCATGTAATTTTATCGATATTTATTTTCTAGTTGGAGATGCGTCCACGTTCGGGTCACCGGCTGTTCCTCAGCGGAGGAACTATCGTCCCACTCGTGCTGCTGCCCGAGCCTAGGCTCGTGCTTCTATCGCCGGAGGTATATATCACAATTCAATTTTCGTTAAACCTTGATTTCTTAATACCACTTTGTCTTAATATTGATTGTCTTGATATTTCTTGTAGACGCAGGGCCTCCCCATCCCGAGAGGGGGACTCGAGGCCCGAATCAGTTCCACAGGCTGAGGCCCGACAAAACTAGGGGAAGACAGCATTCCCCCTCTTTTCTAACCCTGATTATCGCTATACCGGAGATTATGCCAAGAGGTTCGGCCCGACAGAACTATCCACTTCACGTTGAGTGGGGCGACCAGCACCGGCGCTCATTCACCCTCTTCCGGGATTAGGCTCGGGTATTAATATATATTTTCATTTGATTTATCCAATATATTTATTATTAACACTTGCAATTTAATAAAATGTTTTTTTATTTTCAGTTGGATTACGATTTTCAGCCTGTACCCGACCCTGATCACCCTGGGAGGGTGCTCGATCTTCACGCTCCGTACCATGGCCTGATGAAGAACATGCAATCGAAGGTCCGATACAATAAGAATGAGCTGAAGATCGACTGCTATTCCCTGTGGATGGCGACCCCCGAGACAGAGAGAGCGGCCCTCCTACATACTCCGACCTTTGCGAGAGTCGACATAGATACATGGCCTCTATTGTGCCAATATTTCGACTCTCGGCGCAAACAGGTATGTATTTTAAATGTAATTCATTGTTTAGTATATAATATATTTTTTGTGTTGCTTAATTAGAAAACTAAATTTGAATGTGTTGTGCAGAAACAAGCCGATCAAAATAAAGAGAATAGGAAGTCGACGAAGAGGGGTCGCCCCACTTATACAGGTGGCTCGAGGAATATTACTCGTGCCATGGAGTTATCGGTAAATTACAATAGACCTACTGTGATATAATGTAATATTAAGAGTTATTTTCTAATATATGTAAATTTTTGGCGAATTGCAGAGAGCTCAGACCCTGGTGAAGGGTGGTACACCAAGCATGCTGTCCGCGTATCTTGCCGTCCACGGCACCTCGACAGATCCCGCCACGGGCGAGCTTTGATACCCCGACACCACTACCAAGGAGTATTGCGTAAGTGTTAATATTTATTCAACCCCTATTTGAAATTTTTGTTTTGAAAGGTTCAAATTTAAATGATATACTTATATTTTACTAGTTAATGTGGGTGTAGGAGCAGGTGGTTGAGCAGGCGGAGGCATCGGGGATCGATTTTACTGGACAGAACGATCCGATACTGCTGACCCCAGTCCTAGACGCCGCACATGGAGGGCACCACGGAGGTTGGGAGAGAGGCCGGGGACTAGGTCCTAGCAGGGCCCATATGAGGTTGGACTCCACTCCGGCGGTTACTTCCTCTATCTCCCGTGAGTGACGTTTCGAGCAAGAATAGGACACCTTGAAGGCCACCATCTGGGAGTTGAAGGAGATGTTGGTATGTATTCTACTTAATAGTAAAATATTATGTCATATTATAGATAGCAACATATCCAATATTTGTATGTAGCCTGAGCTTATTTGGTTGTAGACTTAGCTTTGATTAATCATACATACATAGAACTTTCTAATTAAAATAAACTATGGTTTTCCAAACTAGATATCCAAACGAGCCCTAAGTCCCTAAGTATACATAGATTGGGGTTTCGCAATAACCTGATAATGATACGAATTCGACTAATACACAGTTATTACTCGTTTATTACATACAAAACTGAACAGACGCGACATGGTACTTCGGCTGAGCCTCCACATGCATCTCCTTCGGCTGCGGCTCCGCAAGCCACTACCTCGGCTGCGGTTGCGCAGACCACTCCTATAGCTCCACAGCCCGCTCAGACTCCCGCAGGTGCGGCTTCGCAAACCGCTACCTCGGCTGCGGTTGCGCAGACCACTCCTGTAGCTCCAAAGCCCGCTCAGACTCCCGCACACTCCGCAATGCTCGAGATGTTGACTCAGGGTATATCCGAGGAGCAAGCGCGCCAGATTACGGCGTTCATCAGAGGTGGAGCTGGACTGAGCTAGGGTAGCTTTTTGATTCTTATATTTTAAACATGTATTTACTTATATGATACATATTGTATATATTTTGGACGATATTGATATTGGTGATGTTTGCATGTTCATATTGATTTAGATTGATATCGTATTCTGCTTGTTGATTTCTTTTATATATTATGCGTGAGATGTTGATTATGAATACTGTGGTATATATTCCGCGTGTTGATTACTTTTATATATGATGTATATATTATTGTGCACAGGGCGAGGAAAAACAGACAACCCTTTTTTAAAAAAACCCTGATAATATGTCCCTACGGATTAATCCGTAAGGCCAAATTTGCACCTACCGTTTAATCCGTAGGGTGAAACGTTACCCTTACGGATATATGTGTAGGGGAAAAATATCAGAATTCCTGATATTTTGCCCCTAATATCAGGTAGCCTTGTACCTACGGTCCAATCCGTAGGGGCATAATTTTACCCACTATACAGTTATCCGTAGGGACAAGCTATCGGGATACCTGATATTTTGCCCCTACACATCTGGACCTACGCATGGAGCCGTAGGGGCATATATTTGTCCTTACGGAGTTATCCGGAGGGGCACCTATTTTATTTTATAAACCGATAAATTTAATAAATATTTTGTCCCTACGGTGTAATCCGTAGGGACATATGGACCTATGCATTAAGCCGTAGGGAAAATTATTTAACCGTAGGGGCATGTTGAGGGCTAAGACTTGCACCTGCGGCGTGTGCACCTACGGCGTATTTTCGTGCCCCTACGGGTATAGCCGTAGGGGCAGTGGTTTGCGCCTACGGATATATCCGTAGAGGCAACCCCTATTTGTATTAGTGAAAGTGGTGGAATTACATGCAATTTGGTGTATGCACATCTTAGATGATAATAATGATGATGATGGATACCGATCGTCGGAAAAAATGATGGAGATTGTATTTTTTCGACGCTATAGGAGGAAATCCCCTCCTATGGCCTCTTTCTTCCATTATTCTCTCTCTCTCTCTCTCTCTCTATATATATATATATATATATATATAAGGCTTTTTACGTTATGTGGCATAAAAAATTCAACCTCCATCATTTGATTCGATGATCGAAACCGGCCATCTTGATATTCATCGTCTAATATGTCGATACACCAAATTTCATGTGATTCTAGCATCTTTTTACCGTTTATTTTGTGAGTGCAAAATTAACGGTTTACCGACAATATAACTTTTTACATTGCTAAATCAACGATGAAAAGGTGTTAGAATCATATGAAATTTGATGTATAGACAAATTAGATGATGAAGATCAAGATGACCGATACCGATCGTCGATTAAAATGGTGAAGGGTGTAATTTTTGAAGCTACCTAACGAAAAAAGCCTTCTGGGGCCTCTCTCTCTCTCTCTCTCTCTCTATATATATATATATATATATATATATATAATAATAATAATAATAATGGAGGAAAGAAGCTTGAGAAGGCTTTGTTGTTAGGTGGCGCAAAAAAATACACCCTCCACCAATTTTTTCAACGATCGGCATTCGTCGTCATCTTTATAATCTTAAATGTGAATACACCAAATTTCATGTGATTCTAACATTTTTTCACCGTTGATTTAGTTGGTGAAAATTTAACGGTTTATCGATAATAGAACTCTTTACATTGTTAAATCAACGGTGAAAAGGTGTTAGAATCATTTAAAATTTAGTGTATCCATGTTTTAGACGATAAAGAAGATGATGATTGTTTCTCCCAATCAGAGCAAAACTCTGATCAAATTTTAAAATTTGAAATGAAACAGCGCTTCATAAAAGCACCAGCGCCAAGAGAGCCAGCATTCCGAGGCAACGCTCACGTGCAAAGCACGAGTGCGTTAGCGCCAAGAGCGCCAGCGCTCTGAAGCAGCGCTTACGTGCAAAGCACGAGTGCGCTCGCGCCAAGCACGCCAACGCTGAGAGTTAAAGACTCTGAGACAGCGCTCACGTGCAAGACACAAGAGCGCCAAGTGCTAGAACTAAATATTCTCCACCGTTGGATCAAAGATCCAACGAAGATAATAAATCATCAAATTACCAGAATAAAATTCTGTTAAGGAAATACTCCTCAGAATCTTTCCAAACAAGCAAGATTGTGCTCTGTAAATCAGAGCACCATTAGATCAATGATCCAATGGTGATTAAAAATCACTAAGATACAGAATAAGTTCTGTATGGGAAAAGATTTTCCCAATCATGTTAAAAACAAGAAGATCGTCTTCTGTAAAACAAAAGCTCTTGGATCAAAAATCCAACGGTGGGAAACATTCCTAAATTAATTAGAGAAGAGATCTCTTCAACTGATTTAACAAATCAGCCTCCCCTATATAAAGGACCCAAGACTTCAAGTCTCGTAGAGAGGAACCCCCCCCCCCCCACAAGCTTTGAGAAAATTCAAAGAAAAAAGCAAGCTCTGAGAAGAAGAAATTTTGTTCAAGGTAAAAACAGAGAGATAAAAAACATTTCATCAAGGAAGAAAGACTTAGTTCTTCTTCTAGATCATAGATATATAATACAGACGTCTTTCACAAAAGAGATCATAGCATCTCATCATAAAAAGGGGGGGGAAGAAGAACTCAATTCTCTTCAGATCACAGATCCATAAAGGCAAAGCCTTTCACAAAAAATAAGAGATTGTAATATCTCCTATAAAAATAAGAACTTTGTTTTTAGATCTATGAGACAAAATCTCCTATAAATGAGAGTTTAATTCTCAGAGCGCAGAACCGATCAAAGTTGCCTAAAAAGAGCCTTAGCGCTCCAAATTAAAAAGAAGAGCCTCAGTGCTCCAAGACTGGCGCTCAGCGCCAAGCGCGCCACGTGATCCTCACGTGTGCGCTACTATCAGAAGCGCTCTACGCTCATTGACTGGCGCTCAACACCAAGCGTGCCATATGCTCCTCACATGTGCGCTACTTATCAGAAGCGCTCTGCGCTCATTGACTGGCGCTCAACGCTAAGCGCGCCACGTGCTCCTCACGTGTGTGCTACTTAATAGAAGCGCTCTGCGCTCATTGACTGGCACTCAGCGCCAAGCGCGCCAGTGCTACTCAGGTGTGCGCTACTTAACAGAAGCGCTCTGCGCTCATTGACTGGCGCTCAGCGCCAAGCGCGCCTCGTGCTCCTCACGTGTGCGCTACTTAACAGAAGCGCTCTACGCTCATTGACTGGCGCTCAGCGCCAAGCGCGCCACGTGCTCCTCACGTGTGCGCTGAGAGAACATAAACTTTTCTTTAAATAAAGCTCCAGTGCTATAATGAGTGCTCATCACTCAATAAAAGACAAAAACGGTTGTCAGAACCTAAACCAATGCTCAGCATTGTTGAATAAAAAAGGACCGAGCCTAATTAAATGTCCTACATTTTAACTAAATGGGCCGAGCACAAGTTGGCCACAGATCCCTAATTCAGATTAATTGAGCCCATATGCTCATAAATCTTTGATCTTAATCCTAAATTGGACTACAGATCTCCCAACCAATATTGGTTCAAGGGTACATCTCTTCACTTCTCTGATATTTGTCGTTGTAAACCTTCAACGTCTTCAAAGAGGTGACGGGTCCCGACAACCAGACATTCCATGGACTGTGGGGTCCTTAAACTCATGGACTATGATGTCCTGAAACTTTACGGACTGTGAGGTCCTTAAACTCATAGACTATGATGTCTTTAAACTTTACAGAATATGACGTCTTTAAACTATGGACTATGACGTCCTTAAACTTCATGGACTATGATGTGCTTAAACTTCTGGACTGCAATGTCCCTAAACTAAGACAATAAAGCCCAAATGCTCTTTTGTTGAATCTAAACGATCCTGTTGAGTAGATCTTAGTCTAAAATTAGACTAACGTATCCTTAACAAACGTTTAAGTTGATCTTGATCTCAATGAGACTAACGATCCTTAAACTCAACCAAAAACTAAATCTATGAAAATACGGATTTGGATTAATCCACGCCCTACAAGTGACAACATAAATTAGTCTCCGTATACAATCCACAGGCAACCAAGAATAAAACAGACATACACGACACGAAGCGACCTTCTGGAGCAGGAGAAAGTGGTTACCGTGATGCGGTAACGTAATTAACTGCAGAGGCTTGCGCTTGCAGGGAAGAGCGTCTCCACAATCAAAAACCCCTCAAATGAGGAGCAATCTGACGAAGTCTGCTACAACGGCTGCATCCGTCTAAACCTTCGATACACGGTGCCATAAATCAACTTGGCATTTTCGGAGAGGTGGTTGGATAAAACCAAATAGCATCTCCCCCCAAAAATCAGGCCGGACGTCCCAACGTCCTGATCGCGTCTTTCGACGGTGAACAGATTTTGGCACGCTCGGTAGGACCCTTTTCTCTTTCCACTCTACACTTCGTGTGTCGTGTTTCACGAACGAATCGCGGTTTGCTATGGTTGCCCCTGGATTTGAGGTACTACGATTTGGTGTCTTACTCCGTGCATGAAAAGAAGATCAATGGCTTTCAACTGCACCAACTGCACCAACTGCAACAATTCCCACTCTGTCCTTGCTGGAGGAGTGACTTATGGGCCTCAAGCGGCCTCCGTTTTCAAGATGCTAGTGGAACAAGTGACGCAAGCCACCACCGGGCTGTTCTTTTGGACCATGCTCCCACCAATGAGCTTCAACGTCCCACTGCCGTCACAAGAAGCTCCGAAAAAGTCGGTCTTCGATCGGCTTACGACTACCGCGGCCCCTCTCAACGGGTCGCCCAAATCCAACGCCTCAGTCTTTAACCGACTGGACCAAAGCTCCAACGGGTCCATGAAAAAGCCCGCAATAGCTGAAAGGGTTATCCCAAAGTGGTTAGCCATTCCTGCTCCTGAATTCGTCAAAGCGGCTTCTCCTGCTAAGGCGTCGGTCTTCATAAGACTGGCCGTTCCAACTCCTTCTTCAGGCGAGACCACCAAAGTTTCTTCCCCTGCCTAAGGGTCAATCTTCGACAGGTTGGGCGCTTCTTCTCTGCGGACGTCAGTTTTCAAGGGGCTGGCACCGGGGGCAATCCTTCACCAGAGCAGGGGGCATAATGAAGCCACCCCCATAGCCGAGCCAATACTTTCTGCAAGGCATGCTCGACGTTGCCACTGGCGCCGAGTGAGGAAAGCTGGGGGCAGTTCCCCTTCTGGATTTACTCCGCCAGCTCCGACGATGGAAGTTGATGCTGCTGTTCCAACTGGGAACAGTTTTGAACCACTTAACAGGATGCGAAAAAAATCTCCAACCGCCGTGCTGAAAAGATCTCCTCCTCCTGTGGAAAACGTTATAAAGGTAAAGCCAGAGCAGCCCCCTCAGTGGCTGTCCTCTAAAATCCGTAGGGTCTGGCGAAGGGTCCAAACTCTGTGATTAACCAAGACTACTCCTGCCAGCCAAAGAAAATGAAGGTTCGGTAAGAAAAGGACCACCCTGTCATACCACAGAAGGTGTCGTCTACTTGGGTGCCTGCTGCAACGGCCCCCTCAGCTTCGATCGCTCATAGAAGAAGAAGGCCGGAGAAAATCCCCGCGTCTGCGACGAATCTAAAGGGTAATGAACCTAAACGCCCCAAGTCTGGGGGCATGGTGGTGCACACTATTTATATGGCTTCCAGAAAAGAGGAAAGCCGTTCTTCTACGGGTCACCGACCGCTCACCCGATCAATAACAAAGGCTCAGGAGCAACAACAGCAAAAGCTCCAAGAGATGCTAACGAAGATGGCCGCACTCACCAGGCCAAAAGAAAGCCCGGAAATATCGTCGGAGCAGCGTCAGGAGCAGAAAACCGATGCCGAGTTTCTCCGCAAAATCCTCGAGAAGAAAGACAAAGAGGCTGCGGAACAAGCGGCCAACATAAAACAAATGGCACTTTTATTCCAAGATATGGTCGGGATGATGATACAGCCGGATCCTCCAGCTGAAGACCCCCCGATTATTCTTGAAGACGACAGAGGGGAGACATCGAACCCTCCTCCGGCTCTATCAGCAGCCAAAGAGGAGAAGATCTCCAAAGCCGCCCTGGATGATTATATAGCTCAACAGATACGAGCTCATCAGGCGAGCTAAGCGGCCGGCCAAATCGTCAAGACTGAGCGACCCTATCCGAGTTGGTACGATCAAATAAAGTACCCACCGGGATACACGATCCCTAAGTTCCACGTATACAAGTGGACAGGCAATCCCCACCAACATGTCGCTCAGTTCATGGCTCTGTGCGGCAACACCGGAGATGACGAAAAGCTACTGCTTCGCCAATTCATTGGTAGTTTGTCGGAGACAACATTCAAGTGGTATTTCGAGCTCCCGAATGACTCTATCAAGACATTTACGGAAATGGAGCTACTGTTTACACAGAGATTCGCAAGCGTTAGCGAGCGCACCCCGATCACCGCACTAATCAACGCCAGGGTGAAGCCAGGTGAAACATGGGTTCAGTACGCGATACGGTGACGGAATCTATGGTCAAAGTGCGAGCAGCGCATCGAAGAAGCTCCTGCGGTAGGCATGTTCGTGGGTACTCTTGATCCGCAGGCGACCATATCCTAGTTCATGATGTTTTTCAAGCTGACTACCTTTCAGACCTTGATTGACAAGCTGGCCCAAATGGATCAGATGGGTCATAGACCATCTTCTTCGAAAATAGAGCCTCGAAACGAAAAGGGGAAGGGGAAAACGACCTTCGTCGCCAATGCTCAACAGCAGCCTAATGGTCTCAAAACCAGCTGATCGCCAAAGTGATAGACAACGACTCTTCAACGAGACGCTAAAACGCCCTTATTCATTTCCTCGGGATAAAACGAGAAGACTGTTCGAGTTGGCGGTGCGCAACAGGCTCATCACCCTACTGGATCCGAAACACCCAATGCAGCCCGGTGAGGTCAACAATCCCAACTACTGCCCCTACCATCGAATAATGGGACATCCAATCGAAGATTGCTTTGTCTTCAAAAACTGGATTGAGGACCAGTACCAGCAAGGCAAATTCATGTTGTCTGAAAACTGGAGGGTAAACCCGCCACAACCACACGCTCCGAAAAAGATGGACACGCCGGGGGCATTATGCTCATTCATAGAGAAAGCTCCATGGGAAGTTGTTCTTTCAGCCAAAACAAAAAGAATGCTGAAAGATCTCCAAACATGTCCGGCGATTAGGTGGAAGAACCCGCTGGAACCCGAGGTCATTGAGGGGATGCTGAAGTCACGCCCAATGTCGAAAGTTAGTGAAGGTGGACAAAACATTCAGGCTAAGCCTCCAAAGTCTTTGAAGAAAAAGAAGAAGGCCAAGAAGCCTGTTCAACTTAAAGACGGCCGTACAGGTCTGTAGAAATACATCGATGCAATGGCAGAATATAACCAGAAGGCACGAACTCCAATCACGTTGGATCTGTAAGCATGTTCTCGAGAATGAACCCGATGACGCTGACGGAGAAGACTCATCAGATGAACCTGAGAACTATGTGGCGAGCTGCCACATGATCTCTCACTCGTCAATAGATGGTGAAGAAGCTCCTGATGCAGAGAAACTGAAGGCAGATCCCGAACTAGAACTCGTAGAACCGTCAGACGAGATGATTGACATGTTGCTGAACGAGGGCTGTCAAAAGAGCAAAGCTGATCGAGAGCGCGAAATGGCCATATTTGAGAAAGCCAAATGTTGGCGGCTGGATAAGGGTTGAAGCACTCCAACCAGACCGAAGCATGCCTACGACAGATAAAAGCAGGCTTAAGGCAAGGAAACGGTTCACTAAAGCTCTGTCAATGGGAATGAAGCTGCCATCCTTCAAAGGAAACATTCCTTACGGGATACACCTTAACGAAGCAGATGTACATCCTAGCTACTGCTTATACCATCGAAGGATTGCGCACCCCACCGAAGAGTGCAATGCCTTTAAAAACTGGTGGCAGGGATATGTTTCCCACTGACAACACGTCAGGCGATTGGAGCGTAAGACTCGTCGGGAGCAAAGAAGCACGACTGATGAACGCAAAAGAACTGCCGGCAACTGTTACATGGTTGATTCTGGGGGATCGCAAGTTTCCACCTTCGGGATCGATTCCGATGAAGAAATAGCCCTCGGCCCTCTCTTCAAGGAGTCCATCTCCGAAACAGAAAAGATGAAGACCTGCGAGAACATTCAGCTACGTAATCGCACGTTACCCGAAAAGAATCTCGGACCCACAAACAAGGGATCGAACAAAAAAGATAAAGGGAAAGAAAAAGTCCCTGAAGATATCGCGCTCAATGATCGAGTCGTCGAAGAGCTGGCAGCCAAGGACCCGCCCAAGAAAAACAAGGTGGATTACAACGTTCTGGCACACTTGAGGAAGATAATATCGCAGCTAAGCATTCTCGATGCCATTCTGCTATCTAAAAAGGCGAGAGATTCTTTGATCAAGGCACTGCAAGAGCCCGAGCAGTTCCAAGCTTTCCTTGCCGAATAAAAGATGAAGGACGAGCTGGAAGGAGTGTACACTGCTGACGTCATTTTCGGCGATGAAGACCTCCTCCTCGGGACGTGCGAGCACAACCGTCCCCTGTATGTCACCGGATACTGCCATGACATCAAGATAGGGAAGATTCTAGTTGACAACAGGTCTTCTGTCAATCTCCTAAATGTGAGGGTGTTAAAAGAAATCTGCATGAGCGTTCAACACCTCCCTCGAGATAAAATCACCATCTCCGGGTTCGACTCCCAGTCATCACGGACGCTCGGGTCTGTGATACTGATATTACGCTTTGGGCTGCTCGTCATTGACATCAAGTTCCACGTCATTGACGCTAAGACTTGCTACAACGCTTTGCTCGGCAGGCCTTGGTTGCACGAGTACAACATCATCCCTTTTACACAACATCTGTGTATGAAGTATTTTAAGGATGGTCTCGAGTATACCATGACAGGGGAGCTGAACCCATTCTCCATGAATGAAGTCCGAAAGTACGAAGATACAAAATATTTCCTGCCAAACTTTGAAGACATGGAAAGATGCCATAAACCGGAGAATAAGCAAAAAGCTATCACCACTATTCCGGTCTTTAGAAGCGATACCGAGGAGGAGGAAGAGATAATCTATTCAGGGCCGCCCCAATGCAACAAGCCGGTACCATCTACCCTTATTCTGGTTTTTGGCAGTGACTCTGAAGATGAAGTCAACACAGTGTTCTTGGTCCGTCCATCAGTACAAGCCCTCACCGGCGATGAACGGAGTTTGCAAATCGCTATGGTTCCGCGGCAGCACTACAGAGAGCTCGATGCACTTGATATTTATAGTGTACAAGAACTGCAGACGTTTTACGTCCCTCCCAGGCGAAAAGATGAAAAGGCGATCCTCTTTTATCAATCTGCGGAAATCAAAGTGGAGAAAGAAATCCGGCATGGTGCCGATTCTACGCTTGATAGGCTCCAGCCCATCCGTCTGCCCAGATTCTACATGGAAGGATTAAAAAGGCTGTTGAGGCGCCAATGCGTACCCTTCAAACAGACTGCTCAACAAGCTCAGTTCTACAACAGGATCTGGAACATCTCCGGAACTCAGCGAAAATTGCCCAACGGGAGAATGGAAACGATCGGGCTTGGATATGTCCAATCCAAGAAACGGGAGCGATTCCATGGCTGCTACGTTATACATGATTTTGATGAAGAAGGAGATGCTCTATTAGAAGACGCTAACTCTGAACCAAAACGAGGTCCCGCCATGAAAGTGCCAAGTCCGTCGTTCGAAGAACAGATGGACAAGTTAATAAGGGAAGCGGGTCAAAAGGCCCGGGATGACCATAACCATGAAATGGCCATTTATGAGAAAACCAGGACGCAGCGCCTTCTTCAGCAGGCTACAGAGAATGATGATGCCCTTCGTCGCCAGCCCGTTATATAGAAGACCCGACGCGGAGGCAAAAATAAACTAAAGAACGGAAAAAATGTTCGACAGCGGCAAAGCGGGTCCAAGAAGCACGCGATCGAGAATTGAGCAGCCGGGATTCGTCTTTTATAAAGAAAATGGGTCGAGCATATTCTTTTCCCCAAGACAAGACAAGGAAGATATTCGATCTTGTCATGAAACATCAGATGATGACACTCCCGAAATCCAAACACCCCGAACAAGCAGACGAGGCCTCTCATTCGGATTATTGCTCTTATCACCGAGCGATAGGACATCCTCTTGAAGACTGCTTCACCTTCAAAAACTGGGTTGAAGACCAATATCAACTCGGCAGGTTCACTCTATCCAACAATTGGAGGGTAGCCCCACCGCAAAAGCATATACCAAAAGCAATGTATATGGCGAGAGTAGAACCAAATCAACACCGGTCTTGGAAATGATCTCGTACCTGTCACGCGATAACGTTGTCAGGAGAAGGAGTACATGAGAATATAGTTGACCTCCCCTGGTGCTTCAAAAACGATGATGACGAGGTGATCTCAGAGTTTCCACCAGCACCAAAATAATTGGAAGATTGGATACATACTACTGCAGATAACCTAAGGAAAATCGACTTGGGGACGGCAAACGACCCACGGCCAACGTTTGTCAGTGAGCAGTTGTCTGAAGAAAAGGTGGCTACACTCAAAGACGTGCTC
The DNA here is from genome assembly GCA_030015575.1 of Agapanthus africanus. Taxonomy (NCBI): domain Eukaryota; kingdom Viridiplantae; phylum Streptophyta; class Magnoliopsida; order Asparagales; family Amaryllidaceae; genus Agapanthus; species Agapanthus africanus. The sequence continues at coordinate 11,327,704 of CM057337.1, forward strand.
ATGCAGTATAAAGATTGCTTCACATGGAACTATTCCGAGATGCCAGGATTAGATCCAGAAATAGCCATCCACAAATTGGTGATTTCTCCTGACGTCAAGCCGATCAAACAAGCGCCGAGAAGAGTGCGGCTCGAACTTGAAATGAGCATCAACGCCGAGGTCAAGAAGCTAATTGACTCCGGCTTCATCCAAGAGGTTCAGTACCCTGACTGGATTGCCAACATCGTCCCAGTGATGAAGAAAAATGGGACAGTGCGCATCTGCACTTTCGGGACCTCAACAAAGCTTTCCTAAAGGATGATTTTCCTGTACTGGTTACCGAGCTGATAATAGATAACACGTCCACTCACGAAATCTTCTCCTTCATGGACGGCTCATCCGGGTACAATCAAATAAAGATGCATCCTGAAGACCAGAAGCATACCGCTTTCCGGACCCCTTTGGGCATATTCTGCTACAAAGTGATGCCTTTCGATCTGAAGAACGCCGGCGCTACCTATCAGAGGGCCATGACGAAGATTTTCGATGACCTCATACATGAAATCGTCGAATGCTATATCGACGACCTTGTGGTTAAAAGCAAATCGTACGAGGAATATTGGGAGTATCTAAAGATAGTGTTCCAACGTCTTCGGAAATACAATCTGAAAATGAATCCTCTAAAATGCGCGTTCGGAGTTTCCTCAGGCAAATTCCTAGGATTCATCGTACGACACCGGAGCATCGAAATAGTCCCATCAAAGATCAAGGCAATTATGGAAATGCCTCTGCCAAGAACTCTCAAGCAACTGCAGTCCCTCCAAGGAAAGCTTGCATATATCTGGCGGTTCATAGCTAACCTCTCTGGCAAATGTCGCCCCTACAGTCATCTAATGAAGAAGGGGACTTCTTTCGTCTGGGATCGCAAATTTCAAAGCGCACTGGACGAAATCAAGCAATACTTGCAGAATCCGCCAGTACTGACCGCTCCGGTCAAGGGAAATCCTCTCATCTTATACACAACAGCCCTTGACGGTTCTTTAGGCGCACTATGGGCACAGGAGAATGACCAAGGGAAAGAGAGGGCCCTCTACTATTTGATTCGAGTTCTCCTGGGGGAAGAAAACAACCACTCCCCTATCGAAAAACACTGCCTGGCGTTAATCTTCGCGATAACGAAGCTCAGACACTATGCGTTGGCGCATGAGGTCCATCTCATATCAAAGGTGGATCCTCTCAAATATTTGATGTCAAGAGCCATACTAACAGGATGACTCGCTAAATGGGTCCTCCTCTTGATGGAGTTCTCGATAACATACCGACCTCTCAAGGCAGTGAAGGGTCAGGCCATTGCCGACTTCCTCGCTGAGCATCCGATACCTGCCGATTCACCCCTAAATTGCGATTGCCAGACGAGCACGCGTTTGACACGATCAGCGGGAGGAGCAGAGAGAATGATACCCGATGGGAACTCTATTTCGACAGAGTATCTTCCATGAAGAAGCGACAACATAACACCCCTATAATCAAATCTGGGGTAGGCCTTATTTTCGTGACTCCACAAGGAGAGATAATGCGCTTTGCTTTTTCCCTAACAGAGCCGAGGACAAACAATGAAACCGAATATGAAGCTTTGATAGCAGGTCTAAAGATCGCCGTCGACATAGGAATCGAAAACCTCCTCATATACGGAGACTCCCAGCTGGTCGTTAGTCAAGTAAATGGCGACTATCAAACGTGCAAACCAGAGTTGGTAAAGTACGGTGAGAGAGAGCAACAATTGCTGACTCAAATCCCTTCCTATGCCCTGGAAAGCATACCGCGAGCGGAGAATAGCAAAGAAAATGCGTTAGCTAAACTCGCTAAAGAACCGGCTGACGAAAACCTCGATGACATAAGAATCGTGGTACAAAGCCGTCGGGTTCTTGCACCGGCAGAAATATCTCCGGAGTCGTTTGAAGAAAAGGGAGCGACCAAGCAAATGGCCCTATAAACAAAAGATCTGAAAAAGGCTAAGGACTGGAGAGAAGTTTGTATAGACTACTTCAAATCCCGACGAACACCTGAAGATGCATCCTCAAGACATCAGCTCATGAAATGAGCTCTGTCTTTCGCCTTCGTCAATAATACTTTATACAAGAGATCGTTCGACTCTCTATGGCTAAGATGCTTGGGGCCGGAAGAAGTAAAGAGAGTCATCCAAGAAACTCACAACGGACTCTGCGGTTCTCATCAAGCCGAGCCAAAGATGAAGCTGGAGATTAAAAGGATGGGCTACTATTGGCCCACGATGATCCAAGACTGTCTCGAATACGCGAAGCAGTGCCACTCGTGCTAAATTCACGGGGACTTCATCCACCAGCATCCAAATCCGCTGCACCCAACGGTGGCTAGCTGGCCATTCCAAATGTGGGGAACTGACATAATCGGGCCCATCGAACCAGCATCATCCAGAGGACACCGGTTCAAATTGGCGACAACTGATTACTTCTCTAAGTGGGCAGAAGCAGTACCGCTGAGACAAGTGAAGACGGAGAACATCCTCCATTTCTTCAAAACGCACGTCATATATCGGTTCGGCACTCCGCGACGGATTATCTCCGATAATGGGCCAGCCTACAGAAGTCACAGAATCAGCCGCTTCGCACAGCAACATAATATAGACTGGAGATACTCTTCGGTCTATAATCCCCGAGCTAACGGTCTAGCTGAGGCCTTCAACAAGACCTTGACGAAGATCACAAAGAAGACAGTGTCCAGGAATAGAAGAGATTGGCATAAGAGACTGCATGAAGCTCTCTGGGCGTATCGGACCATGTTCAAAACGGCCACGAACACAACGCCGTATGCATTGGTATTCGACGCTGAACCAGTACTCCCCTTAGAGATAGAACTACTCTCTCTACGAGTGGCGGTTCATTACGAGCTAACATACGAAGAGAATGTTCATCTTCGGCTTGAGGAACTCGACGCCCTTGATAAACTCGTCTCATGGCGCAGCAAAACCTGGAAGCTTACAAAGCAAGGATGAAGCGCTCGTACAAAAGATTGGCTAAGCCGAGAACATTCCGCCAAGGCGAACTCGTGCTAGTTGTAAAAAGACCTATGATCCCCAATCGTGCCAAACGGGGGAAATTCGAGCCAAACTATGAGGTCCCGTACATCATAGACAAGGTCTACCAGGGTGGGGCTTACTTGCTCATCGATATGTATGGTGAAAGACCCTTCAGGCCAATAAACGGTCGGTTCTTGAAGAAATACTATGCCTGACCGAAATGTTTTTAAACTACTGCAAACCCGCAGCATCCTTGGGCTGACGCGTTAAAAAAATGGTACGTCCATAAGCAAATGGGCACGGTTGAAAACCCGAAAGGGCTCCGTGAGTAAAAACAGCAGGGCTACCGGCGAGTTTGTGAAAACCCGAAAGGGTGCAATCTCATTAAAAGACACTTGCAAGGTCCTATCAATCTTGTAAGGAGAAAATACCTGCGTGAGATCCTTATGACTCACAAAGGAGCAATACACTTAGGGATCCCCACGATTCCTAAGGAGAAGTTACACTTATGAGATCCTCACGACTCATGAGGAGAATTCCCTCATAAAACCCTCATGGCTTATAGGATTCAAAAGCCTTAAGTTACAGGGATCTGAACCTGTTCTTAAGCCATCACAACCCACAGACTGCCCTATAAGTGGTTCAATATTGACCCTTGTATACAATCCACGGGCAAAAACAAACATTTTCCCTAACAGAGTCCCACCACTGACGAGGGATATCTTCATATAGCAAACACTTATAAGTCCTCTCGACTTATAAGGAGAAAACACTCTATAAGATCCTTATGACTTACAAGAGAAACACACTTGGGAGTCCTCATGACCCCTAAGGAGAAAACGCACCTACAAGATCCTCACGACTCATCGGGAGAAACACCTTTATGAGACCCTTACGGCTCATGAAGTCAAAAGCCTTAGTTGGCAGGATCTTAACCCTGTTTGCTAAGCCACCTTTGTTCGAACCGACAAAGGCAAATGATGATTCGCTCCTGGCAATATCCCAGTTGTAGCGATACTGATGCCTAAATCGGTATCAGATCCCAAGTCCCATACTCGCGATAAAAAATCAGCGAGCCAAAAATGCATATGAAATAGCCGAAATGATGGGCAACTTGCAACGAAATCAGCAAGTAAAATGTATGCATACAAAACAGCCGAAATGATTGGGCAACTCACAATAAAAAATAGCGAGTAAAAAACGAAAGATAGCCGAAATGATTGGGCACCGCGAAAAATAGCCGAAATGATTGGGCAATCGCAACTTTCACGATATAAAAAGTTGAAATGATAGAGTATCGCGGAAAGAAAACAAAATACGTATAGAATAAAACTTTTGCCCTGCAGGTAAGTCCATACTGACCCCTGTATACAATCCATGGGCATAAACGAAAAGGGAACCATATGTCCCAACAAACTCCATCAAAGGGAGAGTCAGGATTCAGCGGCAATATCTGCATCCCAGAAGACCCGCAACAGCGTCCCTCCTCATGCCAGCAGGATACGGACGCGACACCACCAATCGGAGCCATGGCAAAGTCCCTAGTTCCAAGACTCTGCGGTTCACAGACAACCGAAAGTCAATCCTGACACCGTAACGGCGAAAGTCAACCCCGACACCGTAACGACGAAAGTCAACCCCGACACCGTAACGGCGAAAGTCAACCATCAACCTCCCTGTTGAAGCAACGCTTTGACTCGAGAACAAGTCAACTCATCATCCACTTACAAGTCCTCTCGACTGGTAAAGGAGAAAATTCTCCTGCGAGATCCTTATGACTCTCAAGAGAAATCACACTTAGGAATCCTTACGATTCCTAAGGAGAAAATGCACCTACGAGATCCTCTCGACTCGTAGGGAGAAAAGTCTTTATGAGACCCTCACGACTCACAAAGTTGAAAAGTCTTAGGCAGCAGACCTGAACCTGATTTCTAAGCCATCGCTACCCTACATAGAGGCTAAGATGGACTATTATCTATAGGCCACATTTGCTAAAGTAACATGCAAATGACAACAAAGCAAAGGAAAGAAGGCGATAACACAAGATAGTACAAAAAATGTATCTTTTATTCATAAATTCAATTGAGTACAAGATACATCATACGAAAGAATCAAAATGAATGAATACATGTTATTCGTATATTACAAATGTACAATCAATGCAAAAGCAGCTACTGAGAAGGAGGCGTTTTCAATAAATTAGCCAGTTGCTCGCGTACTCCTCTCAGCCCCTTTTCCCAATCAGCCACCGTGGCTAACTCCGCTTTGACTAGGGCCCGTTGCTGCAGACAGGATAAAAGTTTCTCATCAATTTCCTGCTGAACAACCTCTTGAATTTGCATGACCTTCTCAGTAAAGTCAACTTTTTCCTCAATACCGGCCCGTTAGAAATGCATCGTTGAAGGTTTTCGAAGATGGAGTTCAGCTGCGCAGCATTCGCTTAGACCTGGGCGTGCAGTTGGACAAACTCAGCGGAAGTCGCCTCACGTTCCTTTCGCTTGAGGATCGCTTCTTGTTCGAAATGGCGAAGGAAAAAGGCATTTTGCTCAACCCATGCAGCCTGCTGGGAGTTCAAAGCCAGAACCCCGGGAGCAGGACGCCTGAGCTCAAGATCATGCAGGCAGGCCTCAATCTTCCTGCAGTGATTAACCCAAGACTCAATGACGCCTTCGTTATGGAAGTTCACAAGTGTCGCCGGTATTGGATTAACCTCGGCAGCAAAATCTGCAGCGAATGTAGGAGCTTCCGCGTCAAGTTCCTCGACGTATTCGCTCAACATACGTAGGCTGGTCACGGCGCCCTTAGAAGATGGACGTCTAGAAAAGGGTCTTGCTGGCATTAGTATGCAAGAATTGAAGGGAGCAAGAGCCGGTGCGATTGCTGCAAAATGAATTACGATTAAAAGCTAATTCTCGAAATGAAGAAGTCACATGAGCGATGAAGTCTACTATACCGGCTGCGACAGGTGGCAAAGCCGGGAGTACCAGTGGTGTGACTATTCTCTCGTCCCCTCCTTCAATCTGTAGTGCTGCAGTCAAGACAAAGAAGAATTAGCAACGACTTGGTTGGCCGTAAAAGGGAAAAAGATTTTGGCTAAAGACTATACTCACCGACGCCACCAGACGGAGTAATCTCCGACTGGAAGGAGAAATGTGGGTTCAGCACCTGATACAGATGGTCAAAAAGGACTCCTGCGAGGGTGTAACAATGCGATGTCAGTACATAAAGTATATTACCCATAATGAAACCGATAAGTCGCAAATATATACCTTCCAGCATTTCAGAAGACATGGGAGAAGGAGCAACAACCGTCATTGCGGCAACCGAGGTGCTTTAGAAGGCACAAGAGAAGGCGAAGGGTCGGCGACCGTCAGAGCAGCAACTGTGACGCTTCTTCAGGTGGCACGGCCTCAGTGCTCACCACGCCTGCATTAGAAACAAAAAATGTCATCAGAAGGAATTGAAAGGGATTGCGAAATAGAAAGGAAAACAGTAACCCAAGATATACCAGATGGGTCGTCAATCGAAACCACAACAAGTGCATCATCAAGCGCAACGACTACTTCGCTTTCCTCCATTGGAATGGTTTCGCCGCCCATGGCTTCGTCCCCTGATTCGACTAGGGCCGTTGTGACACTCGCAATGCCGAGCGATGGCAGGGAACCGCAAAGGGAAAGAGTGGCAATTGGGGCAGTTCCGGACTCCTAAGAAAAAGTGGCCACTTCAGGGTCGGTGGTTGCCGTCATCTCACCTGCTGCCTCGTCGCCATGACTTAGCCCTGCAGGATATGATATATGAGAATTTGAAGACCAAATTATAATAAAAGACCCAGTATTATGTTACCTTGGGGCGGCTTTTCGATTGCCTCCCGAGCCGCGAGCAAAACCTGTCTATGAACGGTAGACAGGACAGCTGGAGCATCTTCGGAAGAAATAGTGACGGATGGAATAGCACTTGAGCCTGCACCCGCAGCCAAGCTGGCATCACGTTCCCTCGCCGCATGCTTTCTGCGCTTCTTGTCAGCCTTGACGGTAAGAAAAGACCTCCTCAAGACCACCGTCAAAGTGACGTCATCGTCCGAGCCAGGAGCTACCTCTGGAGCCGTTACGGCGCCCATCATCGGCTGCTTGAGCGAGGCCTCTTTTGGCAATACCAGGGGAGCTAGGATTTCAATAGCTGGCCTTGGAAGCGTTGCCATGCCACCATGCGGGATTAGCACTGCACTCGGGATAACCTGAGTCGAAGTAGTCCCTGTAAAAAGATGAAAAAGAAGGGTCAAACTACCCATGAAGAAAAAGGGAATGAAGGCACAATCAGCCGAAAAATATCGAGGCCCAAGGAAGCGCGAAGCCTCTCTTCCTCCTCGATAATCTTGAGGGAAGCTGCGAGAGCCTCTTCGGCGGAGATACCTGTTGAAGAAGAAAGAGTCAGTCAAAACCTAATAATTAAAATAGCCGCGGAAAGATATGACCGAAGTATACCTGATTGTGCGATGGTGTTTAGAGCCGCTTCATCACGAGCTAGTTGCTTTGAAACCGTGATGGCAGATCGGTATCATCCGGCGCCATAAACAAACCTTCGTTGGTTCCATACTCACTTAGGCCCTCGCTGTAAGGAGCATGAGGTTCCTGGCTGAATATAACGTCTGCAGAAAGTATTGAATTCTTTTTCTTTTGCGAGCGAGTGCCGTGAGCCGATAACACGAGCTTGTGCTTGGCGGGCAACTTCGGGCGGCGAGTCCCGATCTCCGCACCCACGCCAGACTCGGGAGACGCCATAGATTCCGCTTTTACAGGCCCGTGGGGTAGAAGCAGCTCAGGCATAACATGTGTACCACAGCCGCAGCAGCTTCTCTCAGGGGAGGACGGACGATGGTCCGTCGCTTTAAGGGAACGACCGGATTACCAGCGGGGGCGGTGCCCTTGCGATCGAGCAATAATCGCTTTTCTTCCGTAATAAAGACGCCCATCGAATGTTGATATCACGCCACATATGCGTTCAAGATTCACGGAATGCAACTCGGCTCATTGATAAATAAATTGGAGCCGGTGTTCAACCGCATAAAATGGTGTAATGCGTTGTGAATTCCTTCTTCTGTAGCAGCTGGCTCAGCTAGAAAGGCCTCGAGCGGGACGCCTTGATTATAGCCTGATTGCTGGGCGAAACGGTACGGGTTGTACCTCATGAACAACGCCGAATCATTCTGTCTAAACATGAGAATGCCCGACCTGATGGAATATAGATGAAGAATCTCTCGAGCTTTCAAGGTAAATGCCCCATCTTTAAAAGTATTACGCAGAGGCTGCAACGTTTTTGCGGATTCTTTGCCAGTGATGAAAACCTTATTGACAAAGGTCATGCCATCCCCAACCGTACGCGGATGAAGGAGCAAACCCCTAGCCTCCCGCTGTGATGGATTTAAAACAGACGCGTCAACTAGGCGCATAATCCGAGGGAAGTTGTAACTGTTGAAGAAACGAGGTCGTTTATGGGCACCAAAAGAGCCAAGTACGTGCAGCTCGATCCATAACGTAAAACAATGCAGCGAGAAAGTGATGGGCTGTACCCCTAGCTGAGTGGTGTCCGCCGCTAAGCTGAGACCATGGTACAGGTGTGCTAATCCAGCAATCCCGATAGCTACTTGCATTCCCGCAACCATACGATAGGCTGGATAAAAGACTGATGGACTCATATAATGAGGGTGCATTGGAAGCACGAACCAGTTCAGCCATAAACCAATGAACCAGCGTGAACATCTCTTCATCGACGTCCGGAGCAGCAAGCTCCGCGAAGGGAACGACAGGAGCAGCCGGATTAAAGAAACCTTTTAAATCCGCCTCCGCCGTCGGCTGGTTATCCAAACCAAAACCTAACGGATCGTCAAGCTTAGCGAATAGCGCAACTTGCTTCGATAAGGCTTCCGGACGAAGAAAACGAATGATGAAGTCTGCATAGCTGACTCCATGCCTTCCAGACTCCAGAAATAGACTTTCATATATATTCAACACCTTGATCAAGCTTGGGAATTTGTGTTGAATGGCGTTCTCCGGGGTAAGGCCCATTACCACTGATTTGGTGGCAAAGATATATTCGTCCGGAGGAAGCAGCTCTTCGTAGTGTTCTCTCCTGACGGGCAAGCCAGAGATCACTGCAAACTCCTCTAAAGATATTGAGACTTCTCGATCCGACAAAAGGAAGGTGTGGGACGGAATATTCCATTGCTCCAGAAAAGCCTTGATCCACCATGCAGGAGGCGCGGAATATTGAAAGAGAGATGCATAAATGGTAGGGTACAACCCAAGCTTCAGTAGCATCGATCTCTTGGCCGATAAAATGTAGCGGGCCCACTGCAAATACCCAGCTGGATGATGACGGGTTAGGCCTATCATGTACGGCTGTCCCCAAGGGCGCGACTCGTCCTGGCATATACGCTGTCCTAGAGTATCCAAAGCCGCCGCCGGCTGTACGGGTATTGCGGCCATAGAGGGTTGAAGGCAACCCTCTGAGGTCCAGTTGACCTCCTCCATGGCATAGTTCATCGGAGGTGCGTCAGCACAAGAGATCGTCAAAATAGCCTCCGAAGGTGCCGCGCAAGAAAAGCTCCGCCGACCCCTGATGATCTGACTGTACCATATTCCCCATAAATGAAGATTCTTTTGCTCTGGGTCGTGATCTTTGATAAACGCGAAGACTTTTATGTCCATAGGCGCTTCAGGGAATCCGCTTTCCGAACGGACGAACGGGAAAGAAATGTCGAAAGACATAGTACATGCGCGAAAAAGAACAAAAAAATTAGCCGTCAATACTACAGTTTAAGTTCTTTCAGTTGGTACTTTAAATTCGTACCGCACTGCAATGCAGTGGAAAGGGACCAATGGAGACCCACACAATCTAGATGATGACTCATCATTAGTAAAACAGTCTCATCATATGATGAGACAGTCATTAAATGAGGAAATCCTAAGGGGGTTCTCATTTAATGAGGGCCCCTTAGGCCAAGAAGTAAATCTCCTCGAGAGCAACGCTCTGCAAATAGATATGACATCTATCATAATTACTGATGAAGGGAATAAAATTCCCCAAAAATTCTAAAGAGAAATGCTCTGCGAAGAAGATGGAAAAATCCACCAGAAACCCCAAAAGCAAAGCTTTACTGAGTTAAAAACTCTGAGATCTTTAAGATCTGCAAGATGAACTCTAAGAGTTCTTTAATGGGTTAAGAGACCCTAAGAAAGATATCTTTAGATCTATGATTTCAAGAGAGCAAACTTCTGTTAAGAAAATCATAAAATTTCTTTAGATCTATGATCTGAAAAGTGCAAGGCTCTGTTAATGGGTGAAACCCTAAATTATGAAGTAATCCCTTTAAAAATTTAATCTTTACCTAAAATTTTTGACAGGGTACTGTCTCTAAGAGAGTTCTTAAAACAAAGAGCTATGCTCTGAAAGAGAATTAATTCTCAAGAGAAAACAACAAGATGAACAGAGGTCATCTCATGGGCCAAAGGCCCTATTTATAGGTACTGAGAGCCGTTTCAACTTCTAAGTTGATCTAATGGAGCAGATGCTGCCACCGCTGCACTCACGTGTGAGCCACGTGAGCGCAACGGTGGGGGGCATTTGTTTCCTCCAATCAGAGTAAAACTCTGTTCAAATTTTAAAATTTTAAATGAAGCTGCGCTTCATAAAAGCGCTAGCGCCAAGAGCGCCGACGCTTTGAGGCTAGCGTTCACGTGCAAAGCACGAGTGCGCTCGCGCCAAGAGCGCCAGCGCTCCGAGGCAGCGCTCACATGCAAAGCACGAGTGCGTTAGCGCCAAGAGCGCCAGCGCTCTAAAGCAGCGCTCACGTGCAAAGCACGAGTGCGCTCCAGCCAAGTGCGCCAGCGCTGAGAGTTAAAGACTCTGAGGCAGCGCTCACGTGCAAGGCACAAGAGCGCCAAGCGCTCACGTGCAAAGCACAAGAGCGCCAAGCGCTAGAAATAAATATTCTCCACTGTTCGATCAAAGATCCAACGAAGATGATAAATCATCAAATTACCAGAATAAAATTCTGTTAAGGAAATACTTCTCAGAATCTTTCCAAACAAGGAAGATTGTGCTCTGTAAATCAGAGCACTAATGATCCAATGGTGATTAAAAATCACCAAGATAGAGAATAAGTTCTGTATGGGAAAAGATTTTCCCAATCTTGTTAAAAACAAGAAGATCGTCATCTGTAAAACAGAAGCCCTTGGATCAAAGATCCAACAGTGGGAAATATTCCCAAATCGATTAGAGAAAAGATCTCTTCAACTGATTCAACAAATCAGCCTCCCCTATATAAAAGACCCAAGACTTCAAGTCTCGCAGAGAGGAACCCGCCCACAAGCTTTGAGATATTTCAAAGAAAAGAGCAAGCTCTGAGAAGAAGAACTTTTCTTCAAGGTAAAAACAGAGAGATAAAAAACATCTTATCAAGGAAGAAGGACTTAGTTCTTCTTCTAGATCATAGATCTATAAGACAAACGTCTTTCACAAAAGAGATCATAGCATCTCATCATAAAAAAGGGGGGAAGAAGAATTCAATTTTCTTCAGATCACAGATCCATAAAGGCAAAGCCTTTCAGAAAAAATAAGAGATTGTAACATCTCCTATAAAAATAAGAATTTTGTTCTTAGATCTACGAGACAAAGTCTCCTATGAATAAGAGTTTAATTTTCAGAGTGCAGAACTGATCAAAGTTGCCTAAAAAGAGCCTTAGCGCTCCAAATTAAAAAGAAGAGGCTTAGCGCTCCAAATTAAAAAGAAGCGCCTCAGCGCTCAAAGACTGGCGCTCAGCGCCAAGCGTGCCACGTGCTCCTCACGTGTGCGCTACTTATTAGAAGCACTCTGCGCTCATTGACAGGCGCTCAACGCCAAGCGCGCCACGTGCTCCTCATGTGTGCGCTACTTATCAGAAGCGTTCTGTGTTCATTGACTGGCGCTCAACGCCAAGTGCGCCTCGTGCTCCTCACGTGTGCGCTACTTAACAGAAGCGCTCTACGCTCATTGACTGGCGCTCAGCGCCAAGCGTGCCACGTGCTCCTCACGTATGCGCTACTTAAAAGAAGCGCTCTACGCTCATTGACTGGCGCTCGGCGCCAAGCGCGCTACGTGCTCCTCACGTGTGCGCTACTTAACAGAAGCGCTCTGCGCTCATTGACTAGCGCTTAGCGCCAAGCGCACCACGTGCTACTCACGTGTGTGCCGAGGGAACATAAACTGTTCTTTAAATAAAGCCCCAGAGCTATAATGAGTGCTCATCGCTCAATAAAAGACAAAAACGGTTGTCAGAACCCAAACCAATGCTCAGCATTGTTAAATTAAAAAGGACTGAGCCTAATTAAATGTCCAACATTTTAACTGAATGGGCCGAGCCCAAGTTGGCCACAGATCCCTAATTCAGATTAATTGAGCCCATATGCTCATAAATCTTTGATCTTAGTCCTAAATTGGACTACAGATCTCCCAACCAATATTGGTTCAAGGATACATCTCTTCACTCCTCTGATATTTGTTGTTGCAATCCTTCAACGTCTTCAAAGAGGTGACGGGTCCCGACAACCAGACATTCCATGGACTGTGGGGTCTTTAAACTCATGGACTATGATGTCCTTAAACTTTACGGACGGTGAGGTCCTTAAACTCATAAACTATGATATCTTTAATCCTTAAACCCAACCCAAAACCAAATCTAAGAAAATACGGATTTAGACTAATCCACGCCCTACGGATGACAACATAAATTAGTCTCCGTATACAATCCACGGGAAACCAAGAATAAAACAGACATACACGACACGAAGCGACCTTCTGGAGCAGGAGAAAGTGGTTACCGCAATGCGGTAACGTAATTAACTGTAGGGGCTTGCGCTTGCAGGGAAGAGCGTCCCCACAATCAAAACCCCCTCAAATGATGGGGAATCTGACGAAGTCTGCCACAATAGCCGCATACGTCTAAACCTCCGATACACGGTGCCATAAATCAACTTGGCATCTTCAGAAAAGTAGACGGATAAAACCAAATAGCATCTCCCCCCAAAATTCAGGCCAGACGTTCCAACGTCCCGGTCGCGTCTTTCGGCGGTGAATAATGGTAGGTGCCGATCGTCAAATAAAATGGTAGAGGGTGTAGTTTTTTGACATCACCTAACAAAAAAGCATTATAGGGCCTTTTTTCTACATTATTCTCTCTGTGTGTGTGGTGGAGGGAGGATAATGGAGGAAATGTGCCATACGAAAGACAACCCTTCTATGGCGTCGAAAAATACACCCTGCAACATTTTTTCCGACGATCGGCACCTATCATTATCATCTTCATCATCTAAGATCGATGTGGATACATCAAATTTCATGTAATTCTATTACTTTTTCACTGTAGAATTAGCAATGTAAAAAATTATATTGTTGGTAAACTGTTAATTTCGCACCCACTAAATCATCGGTGAAAAAGATGTAGCAACACATTAAATTTGGTGTATCCACATCTTAGATGATGAAGATGAAAATGATGGGTGCCGATTGGCGGAAAAATAGGGGAGGGTGTATTTTTTCGACGCCATGGAAGAAAATTCCCTTCTATGGCATCTTTTCTACATTACACACACACACACACACACACACACACACAGAGAGAGAGCGCAGATCCGTTAGGGTGAGTTCGTGTTTTTTTTCAAATTCATGAACTTTTTCGTGGGACCTCTTTTCAACAATCCACTTCGTCCAAGGTGTTCTACACGTCTTAGATATTGTATGGATAAAAAATCACATCGAATGGAAGTGTTTTGCTTGTGCAAAATGTATGGATTTATTTCAGCCGTGCAGTTTTTAAAATTTTTAAACAAGGATTTGCACATACAAAACACTTTCATTCAATGTGATTTTTTATCCGTACACTATCTAAGACGCGTAGAACACCTGGACGAAACGGATTATTGAAAGGAGATCTCACGAAAAAGTTCGTGAATTTGAAAAAATAAGAACCCGCCCTAACGGATCCAATATATATATATATATATATATATATATATATATATAATGGGGCAAAGGTGTCTTGGAAGGGAATTTCCTCTTACGGTGTCGAAAAAATACACCCTCTACGACCTTTTTCGACGATCGGCGTCCATCACCATCATCTTTATCATTTAAGATATGGATATTCCATTCTACCACTTTTTCACCTTGAATTATCAATGTAAAAAATTATATTGTCGGTAAACCGTTAATTTTGCACCTACAAAATCAACGGTGAAAAAATTGTAAAATCACATGAAATTTGGTGTATCTACATCATAGATGATAAAGATGAAATTGATGGATGCCAATCATTGTGAAAAATGGTTGATTAGTTTGCCAAAAGGTGTTTGTATGTGCTGCAAATAACCGCAATCAAGACGGTGTCGCAAATAGCTAGCCGCGATAAGTACGGGTCGTCCACAGGGAAACATGAATTTCGTTTCTTGTTTTAGACGAGTTGATAAAAGAGAGGAGGGATTGTTGTCGTTTTATTTTAAGATGGATAGAAAATTGTATAATAGAAAGGTTTGTAGGGTTTATAGGACTTGGTAGTTAATAGATGAAAGTTTAGAAATGATTTTTTTATTTTTTAATTGTTTAAAACTAGAGAGAGATTGCAATTAATGTGGATTAGGGTTCTTGGAGGAAATTAGGGTTTCCCACTACTGCCCTTGTCCTTCCATTGATCTCTATTTATCTCAAGCCCTTAACAAAACAAGTATTAACTAATCTCAAATTGTAGTCGTGGCTATCCTTATTTGATAGCGCGTCCGATAAGAGGATTAATATTTATTTTGATAAGATTTATAAACATTAAAACATCAAAAGCTGTAAAGGGATTTTTCATTCATCATTCTACCCTATCCTACAAACCCTAACAAGTAAGAATTTACTCGCTCATGGTTATTAGAGTAGTAAAAGAGAGGTGGAAAATAATGAACCCATAATTAAAATTTAAAAGTGCGGAAAGTAAATGCGACAAAAAATAAAAGAAAAGACTACCTTTATTGATCAACTAGTGCATTACAAATTGCTCGCTGAAAACTAGATTACAAAAACTCAGTTGCTCGTTAGATCTCTTTCTAGAACGATAGGTAGATGAATGTATAAATAGATGATTTGAATGTACAGCTCTCGGTCCTTTATATATTCTTTGAAATTAGAAATTTTAGATACCATATTGGAGTATGTAATATTATGATCAAATACCTGAAATTCTACATTCAACGGCCCAGAACCGACCGCGGAATCGCCGTCCTTAGCCACGTTTGACCGCGGATCCGCCGCCCATGTGTGGGTTTATCACATGGGATTTTTTCTGGCATTTTCTAACGATATTTAGAGATGCTCTTGATATAAAAATTCTAAAAATATTGCTCTTACTCTCCACCGTTGCTAGATTTCTCGATTTGCTTCTAATATTTGACAGATTCGGTTTGATATTCCGATTTAACGTGGATCTTCTACTTAGATTTCAGACCTGAGCTAATATCTGCACAATATCTCAAATCAAATTGTTAGTAGCATTTCTTATTTTTGAGATATTATTCCAACCATTTATATGATATGATATCTTAAAAATATTGGTTAGGAATATTTGACATGATATGTATATTTTAATTAATAATATTTCATTTAAATATTATATGCATATATTTTCTCTAATTATATTAATTATAAATGAAGAAATATATGATAATAATCTTTTTACAAATAAACTCACATATGTTTTTTTATTTACAATTAACACCTTTTAGTTATTAATAATAGTAGGAAAAATGTTCATTCAAATGTGCAATATTTTTTACTAATCAAATATCTCCATATTTATCGTTGATCATCCCGAGCAAACTATTTATTAAAAAAGAAAAAGAAAAACCTAGTATACTTTCATAGGCAACACGTTGCACTTAGATCGTGCAACAAGCCTTTAAACCTCTAGGTGTCCCTAGTAGGAGGAGTGTTGTCTCCTGAGGGTTTTCAGTGGATTACACCCACAAAATCCCAAAATAAGAAAAAAAAGATAAAAATTACATGCAAAGATAAGAAACATATAAAAAACAGTGAAAATAAGAGTTTTAAACTACACTAGCTTTTAAGTTGTCATGAGCCCTATCTTAATAGTCATGAAAAGATATCAGAAATCACATCATCCCTCAATAAAACATAGTCTTTAGTCTTCCTTCCTGCCTATCCTCCAAATATCGATCATATACCCCTACTTGTGTGTAAAAGACATCCCTACACTTGGAGAACTCAATTCAAGCTATCATACATTTTGTCCGTATTCCTTAGTACTTTTTAGTTGGTGAATGTTTTAGATGGATTTGTTCACACACTCTTCATGCGACCATTAATACTTCTTGAGGTACTGACCAACCAATTACCGAATGTGCTCACTTATTAAGGCGTAATTAGCAATATCCTACTATTGCAACACCTAAGTCTTAGCAGCGACTCTCAAATCAGTTGGTCTAAGGAATTAGGTGATAAGGCACCCTCGCTATATTTTTTTATGCTGCCTTAAGTAATTACAAAACCAGTGTTCATTTTTCATCACCATTTATATTTTATGTGTCATTTATATTTTGTTGATTTATATTTTTTTCTATATACTAAGGCTTTTAGACAAGAGCATTTCAAGGTATTCTCTACTATCCCAAGTTTCAAGATGTGTGCAAGTGCGTATAGTAGGGTATTAACGTTCAAAAGTTTGGACCCAAGAATAGGGACTATTTTTCAGACTTATTTCTATCCGCAGATTAGTGATTCCTTTATCTTACTGACCCTATGACAACAGCTGACTACGTATTACTAGCTTCGTTTTAAAACATCTAATTTTCTTGCATTTCTTAAATCTCTTCCTTTTTTCATATGTATTTTCACTTTCTAATTTTATTTTCTAATTTTTTTTATGCAATGCAATATTTACATATGATGCGTGGATATATACAAACCATCCTTACAAACCATCCCCCCAAACTTGTTTGCAACAGTGTCCTCACTTATGTTGTCCTGTAAGCTCAAAACCTGAAGACTAAAAGGAAAAGTTCAATAAGATGGTATAAAAAAGGGGTCAAGAGTGAATAACCGTGAAATTCTCCTCCAAACTTATTCTTGGATCATAATCGTGCAAAAATTTCTAGAGCCATTTAAAAATATTTTTCTTCTTCCTCCCAAACTTAAGTAAAACAGTGTTTTCAGTACTAAGTATTGAAATTTAACATAAGAGGGGATAAATATTATCGGTCTACATAAAACTTTACAAAGACCAAAAGTCAACACCAACAATTCAAATATTTTATCAATATAAACCATGGTTGGTAGAACATCGTGTAACGGATATACATATATAAAACTTGAGACTGTATAAAAATGAAGGATGTATCATGTCTCAAGTAGAAGAAACAGAAATAAGAGTATCGAGAAGAAATGAAGTGGGGGGAAGAGAAGAGGTGTAATTGAAAGGATTTACGTCTTGGTCGGTAAATACAAAAAAGTGATGGTGAACGAAAATGAAAATGTGTAAGATAAGGAATGGGTGGAATTGTCGTATTCTCGTATGCGATAAGAAGAAGGTGTGGCGGTTCAATTTCTTCGACCTCAAAGGGAGGCGCATGAATTTCCGGTTGAGGTTGATTCATCACAACATCTAAGTCTTTAAGGAACGCAAGTTCTTTAGCGCAAATACTTTCGAAACTCTCATCGATGTTCTGAATGATGATCTCATTGGAAAGAAAAGAATCAGTGTCCATGTTAGTAGAATAGGCAGATTACTAGGAAGGTTGAAAGTTTCAAGGCCAATGTATTACGCACCAGTATTCAAAACACTCGATTCATCAGAAATTATGGAGGTAGGAGACTCGAAAAGCCCATCTCCCTCATTCTAAAAGGAGTCTAAATCAAGTGGTTTTTCAAGAATCATAAAACTTGAGATATCGGAGTGTGATTTATCAAACTTCGGTGGAATTGAAAGAAGACGAGAAGAAAAACTAAAGAGAGTATGTGATGTAATGGGTAAACAAACTTGGGTGTCGAGCATTGTTGAACCAGATATGGGGATGAAGGCTGACTATCATTTTGCATATCGGATAGGTTGGTGGTAAGAATATAATCACTTAAATGTACAGGAAGATACTCATATTCAATGGAGGGGACATGATGGATCGGTGAATCCAACTCATCCAACATAGCGGATTCATCTTCAAAGATATTCTAATCACCGCTCTCATTAACACCTTCAGTCTAATCAAACGAACAGTTCTTTAAAAATTTATCAATTATACTATCCACAATCGATGGAGCATTAGGTTCACTTGATGGAATTGGAAGGTTTGAAATATCAAGTGTAATCGAATAAGGATCGGTTTGATTTGGAATGGTGTAAGGCTCTCTTTCACACTCACTATTGGGCAAGTCAAACATGTTATTCTCGATCACCTCATCAATTAGATTATTAAGCGGTTTATCATTAAATACACTCGGTTGGGGTTCAGGATGGAAAGCGTCGAGATCAAAAGAATTGGTTTTGGCTTGACTTGGGGGGATCTCTTGTTCTTTCTCTCTTCTCAATTCCAACTTTACTTCAGGACTAGACATGGTATGTGAAGAATTTTCAATGAAGGATTCCCTTTGAACCGTGGAATTTCCTAATTGATGTTCAGAAGCATTGTCTAAATAAGGTGCAAAAGTTGAGTACAGTTGGAATGTGTTTAATTGTTGGCTACGGACGAGTTCAATGTGTTTCGCAATCGACATGGGTTTACGAATTGCCGCATTAGCCTTAAGAGAAGTATCAATATGAGAGGGTGTGAAAGTTTGGTACTGTTGATATGAGTTAGAAGTGTGTATCCAAGTTTCATAAACAGGATTAGGATCAATATTATGATATGAATAATATTGAGATTGGGTGTTTAGTTGGCGACTGGCTATTGCTATTTGCTCAACAATGGTCATGGATGTAAAAGTTGCCATATTCGCATCAAAACGAGTATCAACATTTTCATATGGAAATGATTGTTATTCTAACGTTTTTGGAGCAGTGAAAGGTATGAAATTTTGGCTACGAGCCTTCACAATATGCTCAGCGATGGACATGCGTTTAGAAGTTACCGTATTCTCCTTGAAAAGGGTATCAACGTTCCCATATGGAAATGATTGTAGTTTTTGTCCTAACGGTTTTGAAGCAGTGAAAGGTATAAAACTTTGGCTACAAACCTTTGCAATATGCTCAGCAATGGACATGCGTTTAGAAGTTTTCTCACTAGCCTTAAAATTATTATCAACATAAGAAGGTGTTGAGTTTTGACGCGGTTGATAGGACTTTGAGTGAGGTGTCTGTTCAGTTGATAAAACCGCACTATTGATGTGACATTTTCCTCACTATTTCTATATAATAAAAGATGTTTATTATAAAAATGACACATATAAGGGTTTATCCGTAAAAATACTATTTTCATGTGTTTATATAATATAATTAACATTATGAAGGAAAATGTAAGCATATGATATTCATGTAATATTTGGTCTATTTAAATATGCTTACCTTATTAAATATCTTTGACCAATTCTCTTAAAACTAAAATATCATGACAAATGGTTAAGATAATATCTCAATAAAAACAAATTCTACTAATATCATTTATTGAGATAATTGTGCAGGAATTATATCATGACTGAAATCAAGGAAATCCGAGTTGGCAAGATCAAATCTGCCGAAGATATTCAAGTAAATTGAAGAAACCAATTCTGGCAGAAACGTAAAGAAGATTTTCAAAGTATAGATATTCAAAAGGTCAACAAGTGCTATAGAGATGAAGCCCCAGAAATTGGAGCCCAAGATCCCACCAGAGAGCGGCGGTTCCGCGGCCAAAACCCACTATTGGCGGTGGATCCGCGGCCTGTTAAGGGAGTTGGGATATTGGATTTTCTACGCAGCATTTTATCAACAAACCCTAACTAACACGATCTAGGGTTTTCAACTTCTGTGACTATAAATAGAACCGAGAGCCTCTTAGAAAATTATCAAACCGATGCGATCACGAAGTCCACGACGGCTCAAGAATCCTGGTTGATCATCGACGGTTCATCTACCTTCTTAAGAAGAGATCGAGAAGCAAACTAGGGTTTTGTAATCATTTTCTAAAGGAACAAAATGTACTTAATCTTGTTGATTAATAAAGATAGTTTTATTCTATTGCATTTTATTTTCTTTATGATTTCTATCTTTTCTTTTCCCAACATGTGCGAGTAATTCTCCGCTTGTTAGGGTTCGTAGGATTAGGGTAGATTAATGGATGATAAAGATCCTTAAACTCTTTTTACGTCCTATAAAGTTTATAAATTTTATCAAAAGAATATTTAACATCCTAATTAGGCGCGCTATCAATTCATTGATATTCACGACCATGATTAGAGATTAAATTAACAATTGTTTTGGTAAAGACTAGACATGAACGGAGATCCATGTCAAGATAGGGGTTAAGAGTGGGAACCCTTTTTCCCTTAAAAACCCTAATCTACATGCATCACTATCGATCTAATTTTAAATCCATTAAAGGATAAAAAGAGTAATCTTAAATTAATCATCCATGACTACTAAATCTTAATGAACCCTGCAAGCCCCCTTCTAATATAAAACCTACATCCGTAGTTAATCTAGATATATATCCTGCATCCGTGTTTGGCGTGGATCTAGAATTTACAACAATTCTTCACCATTCTTTATTCTTCCTCCTTTCCTTAATCAACACGCCTAAAGTAAGATTAAAGATTCAACGTTTCCCTGAGGACGGCCCGTACTCATCTCGGTCTAGCTACACGCGACACCGTTATTGATTGCGGTTATTCTACAAAAACTTTTTCACGTCAATCAAATGGCGCAGTTGCCGGGGATACGTGCATAATTTATTTTTCTTACTATTCATGTTGAGTTCTTATTCGATCTATATCATAAAAATAAACAAAACTGCAAATTGTATATTTAACGATTATTATGTGAATTTTCCGAGGGGGTCTGGAGTCACAGAATTGAGGAAACAAAGATCCAGAGACATTAATCAAGATCCAGAGGAGCATATGAGGCCACGTAGCAAAACTCATCACGAGATCCCTCCACTTCACGGCGGAACCGCGACAAAAGGGCACATTCGCAGCGGAAGCGCGGCGGATTTGAGGGATTAGGGTTCCAAACTTCTCTGGTAAATTTCTCAACTCTTTCTCTCTCCTCTGAAATCCAATAAAATATCTTTCCTGCAGGATTCTTTGCAAAATATCGCCGCTGAAAAATCTTTTTGCAAAGTTTTGTAGTTGGTTTGTTTATTCATATTTTAATACGGATTTTAAGGGGTAAGACCAAAATTCAGATTAGGTGGGGATTTTATCACCCTTCCTAAGCCCTACAAATCACAAAACGAGCATCCGCTTCAACCCTAAATTAATTAAAAAAATATCTAGACAAGACTCTAAGGACTGTCGCGCTCAATAAGAACAGAGGAAGGTCGTGGGTATTCTATCGCTTATCCGCATTACTGTTGTGGTATCTAGGCAAGTGTGTCGAAGGCAAGTGGTTATTTAATTAGGCCCGCTATTTTCGGGGATTCGCATAGAAGATACCTCCCACTTACCTGGCACTTACATGGCCATAAGAGTAGTAAAGAGGTGGTAGAGGATTGATCCTGCGGCTTGTCCTTTGGAAGTTTAGGAGCGGTCTAGAGACTTGACCTAGGTAACCTTAGTTCTAGGCTTATTTGTGCATTTTTTTGTGTGATTTGTCTTGAGTCCCACCTTAAAAAAAAAACCAATTTTAAATCACACACACGCTGCCACTTGCGCTAAAACTGTTAGTGCATGCTCGCTGGACACGGGATTCTAGTGCCCGTCCTGTCCGCGTTCCTGCTATCGACTCCGAAGTCGGTACTTCTTCATTTTATTTTTCCCCACCACCCACCACATCGACCGAGATGGATGGTACTCCATCAGATTATAACACTACCCTGCCACTGTCCGTAGGTGCGCAGAACCCACCACGCATCTCTCTCCAAGAAAGATGCTATCCTATACGCGGTCCCCTTCCTACCTGTTTATCTATTCCACCAGCCAACGGGGATAATTTTGAAATTAAACCCCACTACATCAACCCGTTGCCCAAATTTCAGGGGCTCAAGTCTGAAGACGTGTACGTTTTCATCACTAAATTCGAAAACGTATACGTAATGATGGGTACTTCACAACTGTCCGTGAATGCTATGCGATTACGTCTTCTCCCGTTCATTTTGTGCGACTTAGCAGAAAAATGGCTTTATAACACTGCCGCACACTCCATTACCAATTGGGACGAATTCGTAATAGCATTCCATAAGAAATTTTACCCAAATCATAAGACCGTCCGTGTTAGGAGCGAAATCAACCAGTTTACCCAGCTTTCCAATGAACCATTTTGGAAGTGCTTTGAACGTTTTAAGAATCTGTTTGTCCAATGTCCTCATCATGGAATACATAGATGGGATTTGTGCCGAATTATATATGAAGGCATTAATCCAGCGACAAAGTAGATGCCTGAAACCATGTGTCAATGTAATTTCATGTCCAAAAAACGATGGTGAAGCCTGGAAATATCTGGAAGATCTCGCTGAAAATACTTTGCAGTGGGAAAGCGTTAGACCACCTTCATCTAGGAAATTTATTCATCAGCTCGATATTTCCATCGCAGTAAAAGCCGAAATGGCAGCGGTGCAAAAGAAACTCGACGCTATTGAGAACAAATTCTCATCTGTCTCCCTAAACCAGGTAACGCTTCCTAAGACCGTGTGTGGTTGCTGTTCCGATCCATCACACTTGACGGAAGAATGTCTTATGAATGCACCGTTTCAAGGTCACGAGTAAACTAATGCTACTTTTCAGCAGCGACCTAGAAACGATCCTTATTCTTCCACGTACAATCAGGGATGGAGGAATCATCCTAACTTTGCTTGGAACCAAAACCAAAATCAAAACCAGTTCCAAAGCAATTACCAAAGACCTCCTCCACAGCAACAGCAACCACCACAACAGACTCAGCACCCCTTTTAGTCACAAATTTTCAAAATCCGGTCAGCAATTCTGTACCTTCTAATAATTCTTTCCAAACGACCGGTACCGATAACTCCTCCTCACTCGCACAAACTTTGGATTCGTTTATGAAACATTCCATTTAAATGTCGGCTGATATGAAGTCTTCTATTGATACCATAAAGAAAGACTCCGCCTCCCACCCAAATTGCACAGTTGAATGCCGCGATGAGTGCGAGAGAATTAAATCAATAGAAGCCCAAATTGCACAGTTGAATGCCGCGATGAGTGCGAGAGAAAAAGGGAAACTTCCATCTCAACCTATACCTAACCCTGGCCACTCATAAAGTCATAATGTGAGTGCCGTTACCATATTGAGATCGGGAAGAGTGCTAGATAATCAAATGGGTGAATAGATTGATGATGAGGAATCAATTGAAACCCCGGCTTCTACTTCTTCCCCTAATTCGTCTAGTCTCCTACCTTCTTCCGAGCCTATTCTCCGTGTTCCACAAGGCTCGAAACCTCAACCCACTTCCACAAATCTATCTAAAACGATCCCCACTCCAATTCTGGGATCCATTCCATCCCCATAATCCTCTCCAATGTTGGACCTAACCCTTATTGATAAAGCATCTTATCCAAACAGGTTAAGGGGCAACAGACCAAGTCCACAAATGGAGAAGATTGTGGAAATTTTTAAGCAAATTAACATAAACATTCCTCTCCTAGATGTTATTCAACAAGTTCCGTCTTATGCGAAAATCCTAAAGGACTTGTGCACTAGGAAGAGAAAAATTCAAGTACCTAAAAAAGTTCTCCTTACGAGTAATGTGAGCACTGCTTTTACACAACAACTACCTAAGAAACGAAAGGATCCCGGAAGTCCTACAATTTCTATTTCTATTGGGGGTAAAAATATCAATCGTGCTCTACTCGATTTAGGTGCCAGTGTCAACTTGCTTCTGTATTCTGTTTATGAGCAATTAGGGATCGGAGAGTTAAAACCGGCGCATTGCACTCTTTAGATGGCTGATCGATCTATCACCCAACCTATGGGTGAGCTAGAGGATGTGTTAATCAAAGTCGGGGAATTTATATTTCCTGTGGACTTTATCGTTATAGATACACAACCTGTAGCGAACCCAAGAAACCAAATTTCGGTGATTTTAGGTCGACCTTTTCTTACGACTTCCAACGCTGTAATCAATTGCCATAACGGCTCTATGAACCTATCCTTCGGGAAGATATCAATTGAGCTTAACATTTACAAGTTGGGAAATGAACCCTCCGAACCCTATGCTCATGTGTGTTCTGTCGAAACAATAGATTCCGACAGCAGCGAAACTGTAGATCTTCACGATACCGATCTTGACTCCTTTATTACGTTGTTGTCCAGGTCAACATCTAACGCTAAATGTGAACCTTTTATGGAGTCCGAGTATCATCTCATTCTTTCCGATGAGATTATTCTTCGGGATATCGATGAAAGCTTTGAAGAAATCTTCGCTGAAGAACTCACATTCTTAGAAGACATGGGCGTTTTGATGAATCAACCCCAACCTAAAGAAGTTGAATCGCCACATATTCTTCTTATCAAGAATGAGAATGCGAGTAATCCATCATCAATGTTTCGTCTCTACAAATCGAGACGTAAACCTTTTCCATTACACCACTTATCTCTTCCCCATTTCTTCTTGGCTCTTCATAACATGTTCTTCCAGCAACCGGTGCGTTTCATCGATAAATTATTCGAATGGTTGGTATTGACTTTTGGTCTTTGTAAGGCTTTACTTTGACCAATAACTTTTACCCTCCCCAATAATTTTAAATACTTAATACTATTTTACTTATGTTTGGGGAGGATATTTTGGCTTGGCTCTTGAAAGAAAATAATTTTTACAAAATTGTGAGCCAAAAAAATAATTTTGGGGGAGAATTTTACTTTCACTATTCCATGTCCCCGTTACTAATTTTTCCTCCTAAGTCTACAGATTTTGAGATTTAAAATGATGACAACATTGAGAACACTGCTGTAAACAGGTTTGGGGAGGTTTGTGCTTTCACGCATTACTTTGCATTATACTATATATAAGCACAAAAATTTTAAATTTTTTTTATAATGAAAGTTTGTAAGTAAAAAATTATATATGAAAGATATGAATAGTTTGAGAAAAACAAGAAAATTAGAGCTTTTCTTAAACAAAACTAGTAATAAGTAATTATGAGCTGTTGTCCCAAGGGTTGGTAAGATGAAGGAAATTACTAATCTGAGGATAAAATTAAGTCTGAAAAATAGTTCTTATTCTTGACGCCAAATATCTGAATGTTGATACCCTACTATACGCACTTACACAAATCTTGAAACTTAGGATAGTAGAGAATACCTTAAAATGCTCTTGTCTAAAAGCCTTAGTATAAAAATAAATAAATAAATAAATAAATAAAATAAATAAATATAAGTGGTGAAGAAAAAAAAATGAACACTGGTTTTGTAATTACCAAGGCAGCATAAAATAAATATAGCGAGGGTGTTTTATCACTTAGTGCCTTAGACCAACTGGGTTGGGAGTCACTGCTAAGCCTTAGGTGTTGCATGACGAGAAATTACGCCTAAATGTGCGAGAACATTTTGTAATCGGTCTGTTAGTACCTCAAGAAGTATTAACGGTCGCATGAAGAATGTGTGAGCAATTTTATAGAAAATATTCACCAACTATAAAGTAATTTGGAAGATGGACAAGAGTATGATAGCTTGAATTGAATTCTCTAAGTGTAGGGATGTCTTTTACACACACGTCGGGGTATATGATCAATGTTTGGATGAAAGATAGGGATGAAGACTAAAGGCGATATTTAATTAAGGGATGATGTGATTTCTAACATTTTTTCACGACCATTAAGCTAGGGCTCATAGCAACTGAAAAGCCGGTATAGTTGGAAACTCTTATTTTCAAGTTTTTTCTTTTATAAGTTCTTATCTTTATATGTAACATCCACCATGTTTCTTTTATTATAGGATTTTATGGGTGTAATCCGCTAAAAACTCTCATGAGACAACACTCCTCCTACTAGGGACATCTAGAGGTTTAACGGTTTGTTGCACGTGCTAAGTGCAATCGTGTTACCTACGAAAGTGTGCTACTTAGTTTTTTCTTTTTCTTTTTCTTCTTCTCTTGAAAACTAGTTTGCTCGGGACGATCAAAGTTAAGTTTGGGGGTATTTGTTCAGTTGATAAAACTGCACTATTGATGTGACATTTTCCTCACTATTTCTATACAATAAAAGATGTTTATTATAAATATGACACATATAAGGGTTTATCCGTAAAAATACTATTTTCATGTGTTTATATAATATAATTAACATTATGAAGGAAAATGTAAGCATATGATATTCATGTAATATTTGGTCTATTTAAATATGCTTACCTTATTAAATATCTTTGACCAATTCTCTTAAAACTAAAATATCATGATAAATGGTTAAGATAATATCTCAATAAAAACAAATTCTACTAACATCATTTATTGAGATAATCGTGCAGAAATTATATCATGACTGAAATCAAGGAAATCTGAGTTGGCGAGATCAAATCTGCCGAAGATATTCAAGTAAATTGAAGAAACCAATTCTGGCAGAAACGTAGAGAAGATTTTCAAAGTCTAGATATTCAAAAGATCACCAAGTGCTACAGAGATGAAGCATCAGAAATTGGAGCCCAAGATCCCACCATAGAGCGGCGGTTCCACGGCCAAAACCCACTATTGGCGGCGGATCCGCGGCCTGTTAGGGTAGTTGGGATATTGGATTTTCTACGCAGGATTTTATCAACAAACCCTAACTAACACGATCTAGGGTTTTCAACTTTTGTGACTATAAATAGAACCGAGAGCCTCTTGAAAAAATTATCAAACCGATGCGATCATGAAGTCCACGACAGCTCAAGAATCCTGGTTGATCATCGACAGTTCATCTACCTCCTTAAGAATAGATCGAGAAGCAAACTAGGGTTTTGTAACCATTTTCTAAAGGAACAAAGTGTACTTGATTTTGTTGATTAATAAAGGTAGTTTTATTCTATTGCATTTTATTTTCTTCATGATTTCTATCTTTTCTTTTCCCAACATGCGCGAGTAATTCTCCGCTTGTTAGGGTTCGTAGGATTATGTTAGATTAATGGATGATAAAGATCCTTAAACTCTTTTTACGTCTTATAAAGTTTATAAACTTTAGCAAAAGAATAGTTAGCATTCTAATCGGGCGCGCTATCAATTCATTGATATTCACGACCACGATTAGAGATTAGATTAACAATTGTTTTGGTAAAAGCTAGATATGAACGGAGATCCATATCAAGATAGGGGTTAAGAGTGGGAACCCTTTTTCCCTCCAGAAACCCTAATCTACATGCATCACTGTCGATCCAGTTTTAAATCTATTAAAGGATAAAAAGAGTAATCTTAAATTAATCATCCATGACTACTAAATCTTAACGAACCCTACAAGCCCCCTTCTAATATAAAAGCTACATCCGTAGTTAATCTAGATCTATATCCCGCATCCGTGTTTGACGTGGATCTAGAATCTACAACCATTCTTCACCATTCTTTATTCTTCCTCCTTTCCTTAATCAACACGCCTAAAGTAAGATTAAAATATTCAACGTTTCCCTGAGGACGACCCATACTCATCTCGGTCTAGCTACACGCGACACCGTTATTGATTGCGGTTATTCTATAAACACTTTTTCATATCAATCAGTGTCCAACTGTTATTTCTAGCGCGCTCTATCCTATT
Source organism: Agapanthus africanus (assembly GCA_030015575.1). Lineage (NCBI taxonomy): Eukaryota > Viridiplantae > Streptophyta > Magnoliopsida > Asparagales > Amaryllidaceae > Agapanthus > Agapanthus africanus. Next base: position 11,355,621 of record CM057337.1, read on the forward strand.
CCTTAATGAAATGGTAGGGTCGGAATTTATACCAAAGTAATTACGATAATAATAAATATCTGGTTGTGGATAGCAGAGCTCGGCAAGAGTTGGTCGTTTTGGGTTACCCATTATAAGATAATGAAAAGAAAAGAAGGTGAACTGGTAAAAATATATATATAGTTTTAATAAAATTTTTGAGATTGTTTTTCTTTGAAACAGGGACTCGATTCAACTAATCATAAATGTGCACAAACAATCTCTAAAGCTAAGGTCACTTAGGTCAAGTCACTAGACCGCTCCTAGAGTTTCAAAGGACAAGACGTAGGATCAATCCTCTACCACCTTCTTATCAATCTTACGGCCAGATAAGTGTCAGGTAAGTGAGAGGTGTTGGATGTATATGCCCTAGAGGCCAGTATTGTATATGTATACATATGGATACTAGGGATATGTATGTACAGAACAATCTTGCTCAGTTTTATAGTATATTATTAGACTTGTCTTTATCGGAATATGTGTATTTATTGTTATTATATCTGGTTTGCACATATTGATAAAGACTCGATACGGTAGTATACTATTGTGGTTTGTCTTTATCTTAACATGGCATATGTTATACCCGTTATTACATATTGCAGTTACATGTTGATAAAGCCCCTAGGATCATGCTTGACTACCTGCGTTGTGATGGCGATCATACTTGTGGGAGTATGGTAGTCCATAAGCACATCCTTAAATGGTCCCTAGTCGCGTAAGTATCGAGACTGGGCACTGATACTCCAGAGTAGACTGGTATGTACGTTTCTAGCCCCGTAGGAGGATGGTTGGTCCCGCAGCCATTGGTCTGATGCACCTAAGATCGTATACAGGTGCTCACTGGGTGTGAGTACACTGGACGGACTCGCCGAGAACTTCCATATGGTACTATACCTATCGTCAGATGGAAGTTCTCAGGTGACATGAATACAGGTTAGTCTTTGGACCCAAGATCGGCATTTGTCTCGTGTGAGTTCCCACTGAACTTTGATCACTACCCTACCCCGGCTCTACTGAGTTGTGCAAACAGGTTTTGGTTGGGTTCAGTCCCGAGCCACATGGAGGCAGTGAGCGATTGTCGGGGATTCGTCTCTCCCGGTATAGGGAGTCGATATCGCACCGTGATTCGATTGGTCAGGACCATAAGATCTTGGCCAAGGCACTTGGGATTTACTAATAGGTTGATCAGTAGTTTTCTGGATTAGTCCTGAGCCACATCGGCACGACTTATCAGGTTGTTAGTGTCTGACGTTCACCACCCCCTAGACCCGGTATGCGATACTCTTTGACGAAGAGACCGGACTGTACGGATATTGTCATGGATAGGCTCAGTAGGAGATCCGGATGAGTTTGTTTTTAGGCCTTCTTTTTGACAGGTACCTGGATAGCCGTTACGTACAGCTAGTGCCGCTGACGTGCTTGTGGTTAAACCCACTGCCAAAGTACTGTCGAGTCTTTAGAGTCCCACACAGAGGGTTTCCCTGATTCAGGCGAAATGATGTAGTAGCCATATTGGATACGTGCAGGGTTCGATCTATTGATGTACTTGGTACTCGGATTTTCGATAGAACAGTTTGTAATACTAGCCGGCTCGGGTTTGAGCCGGATTATTAAATCAAGTATTGATTTAATAATTTACGTATATGTATTTCGATATATATATTCTAGTATTACGTTCTTCGTGTTATTCTATTTCTTTTGGGCGTTCGGATTTTTATCTGATTGCCAGTATATTTGTACAATAGATTGAAATTCGTATTTACTACAGATTTCCTTCTAGAAGGTGGCCACCTCATTATGTATTTTCCATTTATTTCATAAATGGAAATGAGGTGTAAAGTAAGAGTATGGGAGGAAAAGAGGTGACCATACTTCAATAGTAGTCAAATGAATTTATAATTCATTTTGGGTTTACTATTGAAGCATGGTTGCTAATTGTTTGATGAAAGAATTCATACACAAAACCTATGTGTGTATTTTCTCTTTCATGAATGGTTCATAATTTCTTGAGCTCCTTTTTTCTTTCAAGTTCCTCCCTCCTCTTGCTTTGCTCCACCTTCATCTTCTTCCTCTTCACTAACATTCTCATGAGTTGAGAAACAAGTGAAGAGGTTAGAAAAGAGATAGCAAACACTTAGACACCCTCACTACATCCTAGATTACTTGGTTTATCAAACCAAGTTTTCTAGTTGCTCCTTTTGTTACATAGTAAAAAGCTAGAGCCATGGATCATACTCCCCGGGTGGATCATCTACGACAAAAGGAGGCTGGAGAACAAGCTCGATCCCGGAGGACCGATGGAGCCGGATTTGGAGTTCAAGCATGTTCAAGGTGGATGCAAGGAGCTAAGGATGAAGAACGAAGACCGAAGGACTTGGTTCGTTTGGTAAGAATTCCTCATCATAGTAGATAGCTCTCCTAGTAAGCTAGTTAGTTTTATGGAAAGATCCAGTTAAATTTTATTCTAGTGCCAAGTTTTTGTTCGCAAGAAAATTTTTGTTCCGCATTTGGCCACGGAAGTTGGCTGGGGCACTAGGATAACCCTTCATGGTATCGGAGCAATCCCATAAAACCTATACTAGCTTGTTTAAACATGTTTAGAATAACGATCAACTGAAAATTTCAAAAACCGCATTTCAATTCATGTAGTTTCTGTCGATTTTTAAAAGTGCTCGAAAAATCAATTTTATCATCTCAGAAAATCATGCAGGATTTTTTAAGACGATGAAAGAAAATTGGTCACGTGATCCCTCTAAACCGCCGTGGATCCGTCGCGCAAACCCCCTATTGGCGGCGGTTCCGCGGCCGTTTTGGGGCCCATGTGAACAAATTTTCTTCTGGGCCTCTTATTTTTTGAATAGTGGTTTTTGGAATATTTTTTTTGTTGGGCCCAGATTTGTTACAGTGTTGGTTTAATACTTGGGGCCCACTTGGAAAGTTTAGTCGATCGTAATTTTAAAATACGTATTTTGTTATCAGTACTTAGTTTAGATTCTGCGACCGGGAATGTCATTTGATCGGTAAATCCGTCTTTCTGCTATATGTTCTTTTTGACGGATTTGCGAACGTGACATTCGCATTGATGTTTCTGTGGTTGTGCTGATGTTGTGGTTGGACTGTCGTGGTGGATAGCATGTGGTGCAATGTTAGAAATACAGTTTACATTCATTTGTACATTTGTTATTGCAGGGCGAGCGTCCGACATGTGGACTGCCGTCTTCGCCGGGTTGTATATTATTTTGGGGCACGACCGGGATGAGGTCGATGTCATCGCTTGTATATATTATTTTCATTTTTTGTATTAGGATTACCCCGTGAAGGGGTGCACGAATAGCTGGGTTCTAGAAGGCAACAAGCCCGCATCTCAAGGTGCTGAGACGGAGGGGGCTTCATTCTAGAACTGGCGGGCTATTCGCCGCACTCGTAGGGGGTACATGTTTTCATTGCACAGGCTATCCACATGACCGGGAACGTCGGGTTTTATATGCGGCTCAAATGAAACCCGGGGCTCCAAAATTATCCACCATTCTGTATTGTTATCTGTGATGTTGTTTATTATCATGCCTGGGACGAATGTTATATATACTTATATATATACTAGTAGATGTTGTATATGTTTTGCACCCGCGCTAGTCCAGCCCCCGCTCTGTCGTTAGTTAAGTAACCTAACGGGTAATGACGGGGCCCCGTGGCGAATGCGGATGGCATATACGTATATTTTATTTTCGTTCTTTTCTGGTGTGATAGGTTACAAATTGATGGGACCGCATTAATTTTGATTAATGCAAAATAATAAACCTAAAAGATGTTGTTGAAACCAAGCTTTAAAAACTGACATTACAGACGTTCTCTTTTGCTTTGCACAGTGGTATTCAGTTTGGAATATCCAGCACCTCATTCGACGAGGTAAGGGCCGAGATCCCTTCACTGGGAGTGACCCCTTGAGCAAAAGTTTGTGTCAGGGTAATAACTTCACTATAGTCAATTATTTTTTGCTTTGCACAGTGGTATTCAGTTTGGAATATCCTGCACCTCATTCGACGAGGAAAGAGCCAAGATCCCTTCACAGGGAGTGACCTCTTTAGCAAAAGTTTTCGCCACTATATATTTACAAAACTACTCAGGTTCCTTTAATGATATCAAGTTCCTTACGTTAACGGGTTTTTCGCCAAAAACCCAGCCGTAGCCCTCCGTCATTTCTTATAAGTTATACTTAGTATTCGTGCTGCGTTTGTTGACAGTGTCAAGGCGCAGTGAACGGTAGCTGAGTATTTCTTATTTGTGGCATACAATGCGATTGGTTAGGACAGTCGTGTAACCTTGTTGACTGTGTCAAGGGTTATGCGGGTGGGTTTAATGCAATTAAGATAATGAAGGGTTGAACTTGACTAGGACTCTTTGATTTGTTGACTGTGTCAAGGTCACTTGGGTCTTAGGGGTAAAAACCACATCGGGAGTTTCAAATATACAGGAAACTTGCAGATTTAGCATACCTTCTGGAGTGTGGTGACTAGAGTGGATTCCATCTAGTGCATCACACAATGATAGTTGGATCCCGATCCCACTGATGAGTAGGATTACTCTTGGAAGATTATCACACTTAACAATCAATGCTATAAACCAAGTAGGTATCTAGAAAGGTGTTAGCGGGCCTACGCCTCCAGGGAAAAGAGGTTATATAATTAAGGAAATTCACGAAAGCGTTGGAAAACCTTCCTCGAAGTAATAACACCGGCCTGGCTGAAAGGTTAAACAAGTATTGTGACATGCGATTAATCCTGACTAGTTCTTCTTTTAGGGTTTGAAGAAGAATTTGAAGAAATAGTAGGAGCCATCCTGGTTGGATAAAATAACCAATCTAATCTTGCAAGAGCGCACGCTGAGTGTTTTCCCTCTCTCTCTCCAGGTAGCAACCATTTTACGCCCTAATCAAAATAATAAAATGTATCGCTTGACCGATCCGAATTCTTATTCGGGGCTGGGGAACGTTGGTTCAGCTCTAACTTATGACAACAGTCATAAGTATAGGCATGGGAAAGGGGAAAATTTGAATTCCTTGATAAACCCATCGAAGAAGAAACATACTGTTGCGTCTTCTTCAGGTGTTCTTGTTATTGAGAACTGTTTTTCGGTCAGTCCTACCTCCTGGTACTAGATACCGGATCAGGATCTCATATCTGTAATTTATTACAGGGACTGAGAAAAAGTAGGATAGTTGCACCTGGTGATATGTCCCTCAGAGTAGGGAACGGAGCACAAGTTAATGCTGCGGCCGTCGGTGAATATCACCTAGTGTTGCCAAATGGCAATACTATGATTTTAAACAATTGCTACTATGTATCTTCCATGCTTTGCAACATCATATCAGTTTCTTTACTTGATAAAGATGGATATAACTTTGTTCTTGATAGAAATATCATGAACATTTACCTTGATAAGATACTGGTTGCAGAAGGTACACTGTGTAATGGTATCTATGTTCTAAATCAGAATACAGTTCTCAATATACAAAACACACGCAAGAGGAAGAGTTCAGATACGAATGAATCCTACTTATGGTATTGTAGACTTGGTCATATCGGAGAGAAAAGACTGAGTAAGTTACATAAAGATGGACTCTTGAATACGTTCGAATTTTCATCTTATGAAACTTGTCAGTCTTATCTCAAAGGAAAGATGACCAAATCTCCGTTCACCGGGCATGGAGAAAGAGCAGTAGAGCTCTTGGGGCTCATACACACTGATGTATATGGTCCAATGTCTATACATGCAAGGGGTGGGTTCTCGTACTTCATCACATTCACTGACGATCTCTCTAGGTTTGGATATGTGTATCTTTTGAAACACAAATCTGAAACTTTTGAGAAATTCAAGGAATTCAGAAACGAAGTAGAGAACCAAACTGGCAAAAGTATCAAGATCCTCCGATCTGATAGAGGAGGGGAGTACTTAAGCACGGAATTCCTAGATTACTTAAAAGAGAATGGAATTCTCTCTCAACTTACTCCTCCGTATACACCATAAAACAACGGTGTATCGGAGCGGAGGAATCGTACCCTATTGGATATGGTTCGCTCTATGATGAGTAGTGCTGAGTTGCCTCTTTCATTCTGGGGATATGCACTTCAAACAGCAGCACATCTTTTGAATCAAGTTCCATCCAAATCCATACCTAAAACTCCATACGAAATATGGAGTAGTAAGAGTTTGTATCTTAAACGTGTTAAGATTTGGGATTGCCCAGCTTATGTCAAAAAGCAGAACCCAGACAAACTTGAGGCACGGTCAGTTTTGTGTAAGTTTGTGGGATACCCAAAGGATTCTAATGGATATCTATTCTACCATGCAGAGGAACAAAAGATTATTGTTTCCAAGAACGCCACATTTTTAGAAAAAGAATTTCTTGTTAAAAATATTAGTGGCAACACGGTAGAACTGGATGAAATTCCAGAGATACAAACTATAACTGAAGATTTGGTGGAACCGCTAGATTCAGTTAAACCCAACGAACCTCAGCCACTCCGCAGATCTAGTAGGATTTCTTATCCGCCCGAGAGATACTACGGTTTTATCATAGATGGGGATCGAGAGGATTGCATCTTGGTAGAAGATGATCCTACTAGTTTCAGACAGACCATTATCAGTAGGGACTCTGATAAGTGGCTGGATGCTATGCAATCTGAAATGGAGTCCATGCACACAAATAAGGTGTGGACCCTAGAAATTGCTCCACCTGGGGTAAAACCCGTTGGATGCAAATGGATTTACAAGAAGAAACTTGGTGTAGATGGGCAGGTGGAAACCTATAAGGCTAGACTCGTTGCAAAAGGTTTTCGTCAAAGACCAGGAGTGGACTATGACGAGACCTTTTCTCCAGTAGCTATGCTCAAATCCATTAGGATCCTGCTTGCCATTGCTGCCTTCCATGAATATGAGATCTGGCAAATGGACGTAAAAACGGCTTTTCTAAACGGGTGTTTAGAAGAGTGCGTTTATATGGATCAGCCAGAAGGTATTGTAGACAGTGGGAGCAGCGGGAAGGTGTGTAAGTTGCTCAAATCCATTTATGGATTGAAGCAAGTATCGCGGAGCTGGAACATCTGTTTTGATGAAACAGTCAAGGACTTTGACTTCATCAAGAACGAAGATGAGCCATGCATTTATAAGAAGATTGTAGAACGAACTGTCGTATTCCTAGTCTTGTACGTGGACGACATTCTTTTGATAGGAAATGACATTCCTATGCTACAATCGGTCAAGCCATTCTTATCACAAAGGTTCTCTATGAAATACCTAGGTAATGCCTCGTACATTCTGGGGATCAAGATCTACAGAGATAGATCCAAGAGACTATTGGGACTTTCACAGTCCAGGTACATAGAGACCGTACTAAAGAAATTTAGGATGGAAGATTCCAAGCGCGGTAACATACCCGCATTGCACGGAATCACCCTCTCCAAGGAGATATCTCCCAAGACTGACAAAGAGAGGGTTCGCATGAGCACTATACCCTACGCTTCGGCAGTAGGATCTATAATGTATGCGATGCTGTGTACAAGACCAGATGTAGCTTACGCTCTAAGCGTGGTGAGCCGGTATCAGTCAGACCCAGGTGAGAACCACTGGACAGCAGTAAAGAACATTCTCAAGTACCTAAGAAGGACTAAAGAGATGTTCCTGATTTACGGTAATGGAGACCTCAGGGTCGAGTCCTTTACCGACTCAAGCTTCCAGGGTGATAAGGATGACAGCAACTCTGTCTCGGGTTTTGTATTTACCCTCAACGGAGGGGCGGTATGTTGGAAGAGTTCCAAACAGGATACCGTCGCAGACTCGACGATAGAGGCTGAATACATTGCTGCAAGCGATGCTGCAAAAGAGGCGGTCTGGATAAAGAAGTTCATAGCTGAACTTCAGGTGGTTCTGTCCATTGTTGATCCGATACCAGTGTATTGTGATAACAATGGGGCTATAGCTTTAGCGAAGGAACCACGGTCCCATCAGAAATCCAGGCACATCTTAAGGCGGTATCACCTGATCAGGGAGATCGTAGATCGCCAGGAGATCGAGGTCCGGAGAGTGGATAAGAAAGACAACACGGCGGATCAATTTACAAAGGCCCTCCCTCAAGCACAGTTTGAGTGACTTTTTGGGATGTTGGGTATGTGGTACGCCAGCAGCTGGCCTAAAAGCAGACGTTGGGTATTCCGTACGCCAATCACTGGCCTTTAGTGCAAGTGGGAGATTGTTGGATGTATATGCCCTAGAGGCCAGTATTGTATATGTATACATATGGATACTAGGGATATATATGTACAGAACAATCTTGCTCAGTTTTATAGTATATTATTAGACTTTTCTTTATCGGAATATATGTATTTATTGTTATTATATCTGGTTTGCACATATTGATAAAGACTGGATACGGTAGTATACTATTGTGGTTTGTCTTTATCTTAATATGGCATATGTCATACTCGTTATTACATATTGCGGTTATATGTTGATAAAGCCTCTAGGATCATGCTTGAATACCTGCGTTGTGATGGCGATCATACTTGTGGGAGCAGGGTAGTCCATAAGCACATCCTTAAATGGTCCCTAGTCGCGTGAGTATCGAGACTGAGCACTGATACTCCAGAGTAGACTGGTGTGTACGTTTTTAGCCCCGTCGGGGGATGGTTGGTCCTGCAGCCATTGGTCTGATGCACCTAAGATCGTATACAGGTGTTCACTGGGTGTGAGTACACTGGACGGACTCGCCGAGAACTTCCATATGGTACTATACCTATCGTCAGATGGAAGTTCTCAGGTGACATGTGTACAGGTTAGTCTTTGGACCCGAGATCGGCATTTGTCTCATTTGAGTTCCCACTGAACTTTGATCACTACCCTACCACGGCTCTACTGAGTCGTGCAAACAGGTTTTGGTTGGGTTCAGTCCCGAGCCACATGGAGACAGTGAGCGATTGTCGGGAATTCGTCTCTCCCGGTATAGGGAGTCGATATCGCACTATGATTCGATTGGTCAGGACCATAAGACCTTGGCCAAGACACTTGGGATTCACTAATAGGTTGATCAATAGTTTCCCGGATTGGTCCTGAGCCACATCGGCACGACTTATCAAGTTGTTAGGGTCTGACGTTCACCACCCCCTAGACTCGGTATGCGATATTCATTGACGAAGAGACCGGACTGTACAGATATTGTCACGGATAAGCTCAGTAGGAGATTCGGATGAGTTTGCTCATCGGCCTTCTTTTCGACAGGTACCTGGGTAGCCGTTACGTACAGCTAGTGCCGCTGACGTGCTTGTGGTTAAACCCACTGCCAGAGTACTGTCGAGTCTTTAGAGTCCCACACAGAGGGTTTCCCTGATTCAGGCGAAATGATGTAGTAGCCATATTGGATACGTGCAGGGTTCGATCTATTGATGTACTTGGTACTCGGATTTTCGATAGAACAGTTTGTAATACTAGCCGGCTCGGGTTTGAGCCGGATTATTAAATCAAGTATTGATTTAATAATTTACGTATATATATTTCGATATATATATTCTAGTATTACGTTCTTCGTGTTATTCTATCTCTTTTGGGCGTTCGGATTTTTATCTGATTGCCGGTATATTTGTACAATAGACTGAAATCCGTATTTACTACAGATTTCCTTCTAGAAAGTGGTCACCTCATTATGTATTTTCCATTTATTTCATAAATGGAAATGTGGTGTAAAGTAAGCGTATGGGAGGAAAAGAGGTGACCATGCTTCAATAGTAGTCAAATGAATTTATAATTCATTTTGGGTTTACTACTGAAGCATGGTTGCTAATTGTTTGATGAAAGAATTCATACACAAAACCTATGTGTGTATTTTCTCTTTCATGAATGGTTCATAATTTCTTGAGCTCCCTTTTTCTCTCAAGTTCCTCCCTCCTCTTGCTTTGCTCCACCTTCATCTTCTTCCTCTTCACTAACATTCTCATGAGTTGAGAAATAAGTGAAGAGCTTAGAAAAGAGATAGCAAACACTTAGACACCCTCACTACATCCTAGATTACTTGGTTTATCAAAACAAGTTTTCTAGTTGCTCCTTTTGTTACATGGCAAAGAGCTAGAGCCATGGATCATACTCCCCGGATGGATCATCTACGACAAAAGGAGGCCGGAGAACAAGCTCGATCCCGAAGGACCGATGGAGCCGAATTTGGAGTTCAAGCATGTTCAAGGTGGATGCAAGGAGCTAAGGATGAAGAACGAAGACCGAAGGACTTAGTTCATTCGGTAAGAATTCCTCATCATAGTAGATAGCTCTCCTAGTACGCTAGTTAGTTTTATGGAAAGATCCGGTTAAGTTTTATTCTAGTGCCAAGTTTTTGTTCGCAAGAAAATTTTTGTTCTGCATTTGGCCACGGAAGTTGGCCGGGGCACTAGGATAACCCTTCAAGAGGTATCAGCTATACGAATCACCGAAATAGCATGCCTAATTAAGTAACCACTTTTCTTAGTCACACTTGTCTAGACACCACAAGAGAAATGCGGATAAACAATAAATTACCCACTACCCTCCTTTGTCCTAATTGAGCGCGAGTGTCCTTAGAGGCTTACTTTAGATATTTTTTTATTAATGTAAGGTAATGCGTATGCTTATTTGTGATTTGTGGGGCCTAATAAGGGTGATAAAATCCCCACATAATTTGAATTTGGGTTTATTGCCCCTTAATGTCCGTTTTAGATATGCAAAACAAACCAAAATCTTAAACACGCAAAAAGATTTTTAGCGGTGATATTTGCAAAGAATCCTGCAAGTCAAAATAGTTTATTGGAGGTTTAGAGGAGAGAGAAAGATGCTAGGAGAATACCAGAGAGATTTGGGGGCCTAACTTCTCACTTTGGCCGCGCTTTCGCCGCCAAAAGCCATTTTAAGCTGCGGTTCCGCCGTCCTATGATGAGATCTCCCCTCCAAACTTTGGCACAACACTTCAATGCTTTTCTGCTCCTATTTGATAATCTCTGAATCTCTGATGGTTCGCTCCAGGTGCTCCAGATTTCTCACAAAACTCGCCCAAAAATCGTTAAAAATCCAAAATGCGGTAAATTATTTTTTATGTTCTCTGGTTTTATATTCGAAATCAACCCGAATAACAAGAAAAATAATTACGATCATTTTCCCGGCAACGACGCCATTTGATTGGATATGAAAAGGTGTTTGTATGTTGTGTTGTAAATAACCGCAATCAAGACGGTGTCACAAATAGCTAGCCGCGATGAGTACGGATCATCCGCAGGGAAACGTGAATTTATTTTCTTGTTTTAGACGAGTTGGTAAAAGAGAGAAGAGATTGTTGTCGTTTTATTTTAAGATGGATAAAGAATTGTATAATAGAAAGACTTGTAAGGTTTATAGGACTTAGTAGTAAATGGATGAAGGTTTAGAAATAATTCTTTTTATCTTTTAATTATTTAAAACTAAAGTGATAGCGATGAATATGGATTAGGGTTCTTGGAGGGAATTAAGGTTTTCCACTACTGCTCCTTGTCCTTCCATTGATCTCTATTTATCTCAAGTTCTTAACAAAACAAATATTAACTAATCTTAAATCATGGTCGTGCCTATCCTTAATTGATACCGCGCCTGATAAGAGGGTTAATATTTATTTTGCTAAGATTTATAAACATTAAAACGACAAAAGCAATTAAGGGATTTTTCATCCATTATTCTACCATATCCTACAAACCCTAACAAGAAAGAATTTACTCGCTCATGGTTATTAGCGTAGTAAAAGAGAGGTGGAAGATGAATGAACCCATAATTAAAATTTAAAAGTGCATAAAGTAATGCGGAATGTAATGCGGAAAAGTAATGCGGAAAGCAAATGCGACAAAAAATAAAATAAAAGACTATCTTTATTGATCAACTAGTGCATTACAAATTGCTCGCTGAAAGCCTAAATTACAAAAACTTAGTTGCTCGCTAGATCTCTCTCTAGATCGATAGGTAAATGAATGTATAAATAGATGATTTGATTGCACAGCTCTCGGTCATTTATATAGTCTCTGAAATTAGAAACCCTAGATGCCATATTGGAGTATGTAATATTACGATCATATTCCTAAAATTCCACATCCAACGGCCTAGAACCGACCGCAGAACCGCCGCCCTTAGCCACGTTTGACCGCGGATCCGTCACCCATGTGTGGGTTTGTGACTAGGGAATTTTCCTTGCATTTTCTCTCAACATTTGGAAATTCTCTTGATATAAGATTCTGAAAATATTGCTCTTACTCTCTGCCGTTGCTAGACTCCTCGATTTGCTTCTAATATTTGGCAGATTCGGTTTGATATTCCGATTTGACGTCGATCTCCTATTTAGATTTCAGACCTGAGCTAATACCTGCACAATATCTCAAATCAAATTGTTAGCAGCATTTCTTATTTTTATGATATTATTCCAACCATTTATATGATATGATATCTTAAGAATATTGATTAGGAATATTTGACAAGATAAACATATTTTAATTAATAATATTTTATTTAAATATTATATGCATATATTTTCCCTAATTATATTAATTATAAATAAAGAAACATATGATAATAATTTTTTTACAAATAAACCCACATATGCTCTTTATTTACAATTAACACATTTTAGTTATTAATAATAGTAGGAAAAATGTTCATACAAATGTGCAATATTTTTGACTAATCAATGGTGGATTTATATTTTTTTGACGTAATAGGAGGAAATCCCCTCCTATGGCCTCTTTTCTACATTATTCTCCCCCCCTCCCCCCCCTCTCTCTCTCTCTCTCTATATATATATATATATATATATATATATATATATATATAGTTCGACTAATATCCCATCGGAAGGATTTGGAAATAATTGTTTCCCATTTTCTCATCATTAGATTAAATTTGGGATTTGTACATTCAATTATGTTATTTTTGGTAACAAATGAAAGGTTTTATTCATAGTTGTTAGCACACATCATAAGCTTAATCTAATGGTGAAAAGTGAGAAAAATTTGTTTCTAAGTCCTTCCGATAGGATCCTAGTCGAATTATATATATATAATAAATGAATGGTTTTATTCATAATTGTTAGCACACTCCCAAACTTAATCTAATTGTGAAAAAGAGGCAATGATTTGTTTCTAAGTCCATCATATATATATAACCCTTAGAAGCTTGATTCAAGCTTTTAAATTTTCCAAATTTACCTCTCATGGTTGCTTCAATCCCATTTTTGTCATCATCTTCAAATATCCTCACAATTCTCCTAAAATCCTTTTTGGTCTTTAATTTTTTATTTGGTCTCTCAACTATGTTTGGCGTGAATTTTATTCACTTTCTTTTTAGGCTTTAAATTTGTATTATGTCCGTTAACTTTTATTTTGAGCTTTCCATAATCTTCTCGTTTCTCATAACAATTAGATGCAAATAGTATTTGATGAGATCTCATAGTTTTTATTAGAAATTTGCCTTATTCTATATTTCCATTAATGAGTAGATTGAAAATATATTTAATCAAATTTAAAAAGTCATAACAGGTTATAGAAACTTATGCATCTTATATTTTTTTTATAAATTTCGAATGGTTATAGTTGTTCAAAAAACTATTTTATATATGTTAGTTTTTTCCATGTTTGATGAAATCTTATAAGTCATAATATTATATAGGAATTTATGCATGTTATGTGGTTTAAGTGTTTTTATTCCAAAAATAACAATGACTATAAATAGAATTCAAAAAAATAATGTCTAGATTTTTTTAAAATGTAAAAAAGAATTGAGATCACCACATAGAAAATGTTGACCAATCAGGAAATTTTCAAATGTTATTTAGCGTCCATTTTTTTCTTCTTTTTTCTAACAGCCCAGGTGGGATTTTATTAAAGAGAACAAATCTTAGGCTCAGCCCAATACAAAAAAACTCAATACTCAAATATAAAATAAACATATCTTTAGGGTTAGGGTTACAAAACATCGGCGCGACTTCTTCATTTTTCTCTTCTCTTCCCCGTGCTTGATCCTTTTGAGCTACAGATCCACTTTTTGAAAATTCTTCGAAAAAAACTGGTCTTTTCTCTAAGAATCTTCAAGATAAGTTCCCTACAAATTGAAAAATATCATTTTGCTAATCTTCCAGTTGCCTTTGCTTAAAGAAACATCATATCTGAATTTTTTTCACAACGATCTATGCTTTTTTCATATGAATCATCTCTTCTTATAAAGTAATCTGCTTATTCTTTTCGTGCTTCACCCGGGTAAGAACTAGGTAGTCAAAAAGACTTCATTTTTGTATTTCTTTTACCTTTTTTATCAGCAGTAATCTTCAAATATAACTTTTTTGTGGAGTAATTCTCATGCAGCATCAAAAAATTTCTCGTGCTTGGATATTTAATATTTCAGATCTGAGAAAGTTTCATACTAAAAATTTGCCGTTTCAAACTCTTTTCCGTCAAAAACTAAAATCGTCTTCAAAATCTAAAATTTTAGGTTTCCTTATCCGAAATCGAGATAGGTGAGAAAGATCTAAACATGTCAATTTTTTAATTTTCTCTGGTAAACTCAGTGTTCTATAACTGCACCTTTCCTGTTGTGCTTGTGCTGCTAGATAGTTTGTCACTGCATTGTTTTTTTTATATGAATATTTAAAGCTACCTCTAACATCTTCTGCAACTCTTTGAATGGATTGCAGCAAATGATCATCGTCGTATGAATTTTAGGGACACGGGTTTGAATAGTATGTTGAACAAGCTCCGAATTAGCATGCATCCTTATCCTGACATTGTTCCCAAACCCAATGTCGGAGACGAAGATATCCGCAGTCTCCCTAATGCAGAATTGACGAAATATATTAAGTATATGGATGATGCGAATATACCCCTTTTTAAAGGCGCAAACATCTCTAAGTTAGGATGGATTGTCAAAATGTTTCATCTCAAATGCCAGAATAATTGGACTAATAAGTTTTTTGATCAGTTTCTTGAGATGCAAAGGGAGACTTACCCTGAAATGTTATTGCCGGAAAATTTCACAGAGATGAAGAAGATCTTAAAGGATATGGGTTTCAGTTATGAGAAAATCGACTCATGTCCAAATGATTTCATGTTCTACTGGACATAGGAGTATAAGAAGTTAAATAATTGTAAAATTTGTGGATCGTTCCTCGAAGGGATAATGATGAAGATGAATCTACACTCGATGCTCATAGACGGATTCCAGCAAAAGTTTTGCGATCGTTCTCAATCAAGCAAAGACTTCGTCGATTATTTCTATCAATCAAAGCCGCTGATAGTATGTCATGGTATGCAAATGGTCGCACTAAGGACAGAGTTCTGTGGCATCCAGCCGATGGTGAAGAGTGGAAACGCTTTGATGTCCTGTATAAAGATTCTCCTGCGGATGCCTGTAATGTGAGGCTTGGTTTATCTGCATATGGCACGGAGCCGTTCAGCCACGGTGCAAATCACAATATATGGCATGTTACTCTTGTTAATTATAATCTACCTCCATGGATGAGAATAAAGCATTCATATACACAGATACCCTTGTTGATCTCTGAAAGTACCTCTTCTTTAAATAACATCGATATATACTTGAGGCCATTAATTGAGGAGCTGAAGAAGTTGCAGGAGCCAGGTATACAAGTATACGATTCCCATAAGAAGCAGACATTTACTCTTCGTGCAGCGCTCTTGTGGACAATCAACAATTTTCCAGCATGCACTATATTGTCTGGATAGAGTACTAAAGGTTATAAACCTTGCCCGATATGTTTAGAGGTGTTGGGGTCGAAAATTACACCCCGGTTGACCAAGTCAAAGTCAAAGTCAACTCCAAGCAAGCGGACCCAAGCCCAGATCAAATGGGCCCATTCCCGAGTCGAGCCCCGCGGCCGATCTCCTCCATGCCAAAATGAAATCATGTAATAAATAATTTTGATGTAATTTTTTATGCATGAATATAAGCAAAATAGGCATAAAGCCAAATTTTTGTAAAGCCCATGGCTCATGTGCAAAAGAAATGAGCACATGAGATGGGCAAAATGCCATTTTGTAAAGCCCAAGAGGCTATATGTAAATGTGTAAGCCTATAAAAGGCAACATGATGATGAAATAAATGAAACTTTTTCATTTCTCTAAAACTCTAGGGCTTTTGTGCCTCCTTCTCCTTCCTCAAAGTTCTAACCCTTCTTCCCCTTTTCAATTAAATCAAGAGTTTTACTCTGCCTTTTCCAAAATTAAATGGTCTTTCACCACAAAACCCACAAAGGAGAGCTTGGGTCTTCCATCAGATCTTAAAAAGGAGAGATTTTTAAAATCTCACCTCTCTTGTTCTCCAAGATCCGGCCAACAGAAGAGGAGGAAGGAGACCTATCTCCAAAGATCCCATTTTAGGAAAGATACAAGGCTCAGAGGAGAAGAAAAGGGTCGCCTTGAGCATTTACAAGGATTCCCTGGAGTTTAACTCCACAAATCAAAGTTTCTGGGAGTTTAACTCCATAAAAATAAACAAACCATAATAATACTTCTTTTTTTATGGAGTTTAACTCCAAAAGCCAATAGGAATACAACTCCCAGTATAGGGGGCTGAGCCCCCTATTTTCCACTGGTGCCTTGTCCCCAGCGCCCGCGTGCCAGGCACGTGAGGCGCCGGCACCCGCGTGCCAGGTACGTGAGGCGCTGGCGCCTTGGCGCCCGCGTGCCAGGCACGTGAGGCGCTGGCACCTTACGCCCAGCGCCCAGCCCCCGCGTGCTAGGAATGTGAGGCGCTGGCGCCTTGCGCCCAGCGTCCGCATGCCATGCACGTGAGGCGCTGGCGCCTTCTCCCACGCGTCCTTTGGATACCCTTTCCTCTTTTTTTTATATGTATGTATGTATGTATATATACACACACTCCACACTAAAAATACCTCCCCCGATATATCCAATTCCCCTCCAAAACACAACGCCACACATTGAGTTCGCATGACCCGTTTAACCCGTCAATCGGTGGTTCTCTCGCTCCAAAGGCGAGTGGTAATTAACGGCAGCTTAGTCCGAGGCTGCCGGAGATTCAGATCCCCACAATCAATAAACCCTAGCCTACACTAGGCAGGGGGAATCTGTAATGCGCCTGACAAGCGTGCGCATATTCCCATCTCAATGGGGTGACGAAAAACACCCTACAGATTCTGGCACGCCCGGTGGGACTTATCTTTCCTTCCATATTTTGGATTAAGCATTCATGCGAACTTAATTAATATGCATATCAATTGCCTGTACCGAAATCATGCTTTTTTTTGTGCAAGTTAACGTTTTCCAATCGCAATCTTCGGATGCAGCAAAAATGTCTCCAAGGATAAGCTCATCTCTCAGCACGACTCCCATCTCTTACACGATGAACATGGATTCTAGGGCGGTCCTTCCGGCCAGTCTCGGGTGACAGTGGGAGGAGCCGTCGCTACCATTCGGCCCTATTCTGTTCATGCCAGCTAACGCCTTCTCTACTCCTCAAGCCCTGGTGATGGATAAACCGACCTCAAAAGGCAGGAGGTAAATGTAGTGATCTCGAGGGCACCACTACCCAAACACAACTCGGTGTTTGAACGACTTTCCTTTTCTCCAGCTGGAGGTAAGGCCATCAACACCAACAAAGAAATAAGGCGTCTCAGCCAATCTCCAGTGGTGTCCCTGACAACTACTCAATCGGGTATCTTCTCTAAGCTCCCCATCGGATGACCTCTAAGTCGTTAAACTGGAAACAGATGACCACCACGTCGTTAAACTGGAAACAGATGATCACCACGTCGTTAAACTGGAAACAGTAGACCTCTAAGTCTTTAAACTGGAAACAGATGACCTCTAAGTCGTTATACTGGAAACAGATGACCACCACGTCGTTAAACTGGAAACATATGACCACTAAGTCGTTAAACTGGAAACAGTAGACCTCCACATCTTTAAACTGGAAATAGATGATCTCTAAGTCGTTAAACTGGAAACAGTAGACCTCTAAGTCTTTAAACTGGGAACCGCCGACCACCACAATTATTTTGCTAAAATTTATAAACATTAAAATGTTAAAAAGAAATTAAAAGATTTTTCATTTATTATTCTACCCTATCTTGCAAACCCTAACAAGTAAGGAATTACTCGCTCATGATTAATAGTGATTTAGAAGAGAGGTTGAAGATGAATGAAACCATATTTAAGATGCAGAAAAGTAATGCGCAAAATTAATGAAAAAAAGTAACGCGTAAAGTAAATGCAGAAAAGTAAATGCAAAAAGAATTAAAACAAAAACTAGCTTTATTAATCAACTATTGCATTACAACTTTTCTCCTTAGAAAGTAGATTAGAAAAACCCTAGGTTTTCTCTAAATCTCTCTCTTTATGGAGGTAGATGAATAGATGATTATGTGATTACCTGGATGATTTTGAATGCACAGCTCTCGGTCTTTTATATAGTCTTTGAAATCAGAAACCCTAGATTCCATATGTGAGTAGATGCAGTTAAGATCATGCTCCCAAAATCCCACATCCAACGGCTACTAAAGAGCCGCGGTTCCGCCGCTTGATGCCACGTATAGCCGCAGATCTGCCGCCTCCTAGTGGAATTGGGTTTGGAGATTTTTTTCTGGTTTTTTGTGTTGATATTTGGAGATCCTTTTGATATATAGATTCTAAAAATATTGCTCTGAGTATCTGTCGTTGCTAGATTCTTCGATTTGCTTCTAAAATTTGGCAGATTCGGTTTCGATATCCCGATTTGATTTTGATCTCTTACATGGATTTCAAATCTGAACTAATCGTTTATAATACCTGTATAATATCTCAAATCAAAGTATTAGTAACATTTTATATTTTTGAGATATTATTCCAACCATTTACATGATATAATATCATAAGAATATTGATAAGGAATATTTGATATGATATGCATATTTTAATTACTAATATTTCATTTAAATATTATATGCATATATTTTCCCTAATTATATTAATTATAAATGTATAAACATATGATAATAATATTTTTACAAATAAACCCACACATGTTCTTTATTTACAATTAACACCTTTTAGTACTTAACAATAGTAGGGAAAATGTTTAGAGTAGTTTTGGGTGCACCTTTGCTTGTTTAATAGCAATTAAATGGGTTTTCTGTCCCGATTTCTTGCTCACCTTGTTAGTTTTTAACTTGATCTATAGTTTTTTTCATAAATGCAAAAAAATATATGCTACTCTTATTATATTTTGGGTAAACTTATTTCTTATTATTTCATATTGGCGGTTTGGCAATATATATAATTTTATTTGTCCCCTTTCTTTCTTTTTTTTTCTTTTTTTTGGGAGGTGAGTGGGTTGGTGTTTGGTGTGCATTTGGGCATGCTCATACTGTTGGGGTTTGTTAGCGTCCTGACCATCTACCGTGGCCGATGCGGAACAAAAATGATGTTTTAAAAACTTTTGGCGCCAAAAAACCCGTCCTAGAATCGAACCATAGACCTAAAACTAGCAACAAAAGAGTGTTATACCGAATGGTTCATGTCCTTCGGTCTTCTACCCTCTTCTTTGGCTGCTTAAGGTCTGTTAGTTATATGTATGCCCTAGAGGCCATTACTGTACATACGATGTATATTGTAATGGATGCTTGGACATATATAGGGAGGACTTTCTTGCTCGACATGACAGTATGCTATCTGGTTGTACTTTATCTTAACATGTACTCTGATTGTCTCTATATTACATGTTGATAAAGCCCTTAGGATATGTACTCGACTACTGGGACTATGATGAGATCATACTAGTGGGGCCACGGTAGTCGACGAGTACATCATATAACTGTTCCTAGTCGAAGGTGTATCGAGACAGGGCATCGATGCACTAGAGTAGACTAGCGTATACGCATCTTGACCCATATGATGGGCGATGGATGATCCCATATCCATCGGTGTTTGACATCAAGGATCCTACTTGCCACGGCTACATACCATGACTACGATATCTGGTGGTTGGGTGTCATGACTGCTTTTCTAAATGATGTTTTGGAAGAGAGCGTCTATAAGTACACAGCCAGAGGGCTTCATAGACAGTGGGAGCAGCGGAAACGTGTGCAAGATGTTTTATGTGATAAAGCAGGCATCGCGGAGTTGGAACGTCTGTTTTGATGTAGTAGTCAAAGAGTTTGACTTCATCAAAATGGTAGATGAACCTTGTATATACAAAAAAGTAGTAGAGAGTATGGTGGTGATCCTCGTAGTGTACGTGGATGACATACTCTTGATAAGGAAGGAGTTTCCTATGCTACGCTCGGTCAATCTCCGCTTATCACAAGGATTCTCCATATAGGATCAAAATGATACCTCCTAAATTCTGGGTTTTGGATCTATGAGATAGATCTAATTGGATGTTAGGATTCTCACTAGTTGTAGTGAGATGGTATCAATCGATCCTGGGGAGAATCACTGGAAAGGTTCCAGGGTGATAAGGACGACTGAATGTCAGTCACAGGCATTGTCTTTACCCTCAGTGAAGGGACGATATGTTGGAAGAGTTCTAAGCTAGATACCATGACATACTAGACGATTAAAGGCAAGATACATCGTTACCAAGGATGCTACCAAAGAGGCAGTCTGGATATATATAAGTTCATGAGATGAACTTCGTTCCTACCATTGTGTGACAATGGAGTTGTGGTTTTAGCCAAGGAACCCCCGTCCTATCAGAAATCCAGATATAATTCTTAGGCAGTATCACCTGATCATGGAGATGGTTGATCTCCAGGGAGATCGAGGTTAGGAGAGTAGACACAGAGGACAACAGCACGGATCCACTCACGAAGGCCTTTTTCCCAGTAGAGACTTGTTAGTGTTTATGCCCTAGAAGGCCATTACTGTATCATACTAGCTTGTATATTACTTAATGGAAGCTTGGGATATTCACATGTATATAACAGTCTTGCTGAACATGGTAGTATGCTACTTGGTTTTTCTATCTTAATATGTTAGTGTACGTATTGATAGAGCTCTTAGGATCTTGCTTGTCTACCAGCGTTGTGATGGCAGTCACACTAGTGGGGGCTGGGTAGTCTACA
Source organism: Agapanthus africanus (assembly GCA_030015575.1). NCBI lineage: Eukaryota > Viridiplantae > Streptophyta > Magnoliopsida > Asparagales > Amaryllidaceae > Agapanthus > Agapanthus africanus. The sequence goes on from CM057337.1 coordinate 11,376,733, forward strand.
AGCACATCCTTATTCAGGTCCCTGGTCGTTGGATTATCGAGACAGAGCATCGATACTCCGGAGTAGACTGGTGTGTACGCTTCTCATCCCAGTTGGGGAGATGGTCTGTCCCACAGCCGTCAGTACGTCGTACTGGAGATAGTATGCAGGTGCTCGTTAGGTTACGGGTACACCGGACAGGACTCACAGGGAACTGTTGGTTGGTTTGATACCAGTCGTCAGTGAACAGTTCCCAGGTGACATGAGTACAGCGTAGTCCGCAGACTTGACACTGCTACTTCGCCTCGAGTGTGTCCCACTGTTCTTAGATTGCTACCCTACCACGGCTCAAAGGAGTCGTGCAAACAGGTAGCAGTTGGGTGCAGTCCCGAGCACTTGGAGGCAGTGGCGGTTAGACAGGATTCGTCCCTCCCGGTATTGGGAGTAGATATCGTGCTGTGTCAGAGAGCCATTACGCAAAGTCCCTGGCCAGGGCAAGCGAGATTTACTGGTAGGTTCCAGTAGTTTCTCAGGGTGTAATGGGCTTCACTCCGACACGACTTATACCGCTATTAGGGGACTGACGCTTGCCGCCCCCCTAGGCCCGATATGCGATAGTCTTGGACGAACGGACCGGACTGTATGGAGATTGTCACATCAGACTCAGTAGGAGTTCGGATGGGTTTACTCATCGGCCTTCTTATCGACAACTACCTGGGGACCGTTACGTACAGCTAGTGCCGCTTACGGTCTGTGGTTAAACCCACTGCCAGCGTAGTAGTCGAGTCTCTAGAGTCCCACACAGAGAGTTTCCTACTCCAGGCGAAACGATATAGAGGTTGCATGGTTTTGCGACAAAGGGTTCGGACGCATACGTGCGTTTACGCACGTATGACTTTCGGACAGTTTTTACCAGTCGGCTTTGGTTTAAGCCAGTTACTGGTATCCGGTTATTGGATTTTTACAGTCTAAAGTTTTTCCGTATTTTTACGGATTGGAGGGGCGTTCTCGTAATTGTACGAGAAGCTTCTAGAAGATGTGACTAAGGAGGTTTCTTTTGGATAAGAAAGTGAGTCATGGTGGTGATTCATTCATTTCATTAATGCACATTTATTGCTTAATGACTCATGCTAATGAATCACCACTAGATATTTCATGAAGCATGCTTATTCATTTCCTTTATTCTTTTTTCTTAAAAAGAAATGCTTCATGATATATTATGATACACTCTCTCTCTTCTATCATTATCTCATTCACATTCTCTCTCCTCAAGCTCTCATCTTCAAACCCTAATCCTTACACCTCATGAGTTGAGATCAAAGGATTAGTTAGACTAAACAATCCATAACCATCACTCTTTATCATCCTTTCATCTTTGATTAGCAATCAAAGTTGATTAGTTACCTCAAGTGAGAGGTTTAGCTTGGAGTTTTGCTCTCGGGTGGATCGTCTACTACCTAGAGAAGGTCGAGGAGAACAAGGAGGACACAAAGACGAAGGACTAGTATCGATAGGTATAATCCCTAATCACAAGTGATAAGAAAATCATTGTGTTTGGTTATTAGTTGTTTAGCTTCGATTTAAGCGGTTAGTCGATGTCCGTTCTTTAAACTTGATCGTTTTTGAAAATTCCGCCTCCCCACAAGTACTGGGGTGTACTACATCGACTTACAGTGGTATCAGAGCCTCGCTAAACACTAAATAACTTAATTGCAAATTTGTACGAATTTCGAACGGAAAAACGAAGCCGAAAAACCCTAATTCTGTCATGTTTCTGTCGAATTTAAAACGATGTCAGAAAATTTTTCAGGTGAGTTCAGAGAGCTTTACATGACACCAGAAGAACACCCAAGAAAAACAGTCGACTGAATCGACCATCTCGCCGCGGAAGCGCGGCCTCAGTCTACTGAGTCGCCGCGCTTCCGCCGCCGAGTTGGCGAGTCAGCGACCGATTTTTCTTCTGTTGCTTCTCTGTAAAATTTAGGGTTTTCTGGAATATTTAATTATTGCTCAGGTTACTGTTTAACAGAGCAGATTTTGGAGCAATATTGATGTTGTTTATTCGATCGAATTGTACAGTATTTGCGTATTGGATTTTATCTGTGATTGTTTGATGTGTTCGTAAACCTCCCCCAACTGCTAGTCTGTCGGTTGGCAGGGGGTTGCACATTTCTGAAATGGTTATTTCTGTTTGTGCATATAAACTGTATTGGACTGTTGTGGTGTATAGCCGGGGTTTGCAATGGGTTATTGTTTAATTCATTTGTTGTAAATGTAATTTGTTGTAATATTATTTTTGCGGGGCACTTCCAGGTTGCAGTCGTAGCCACCGTTGTATTATTTCATTTTACTGTTTTTTGCTCCTAGGACTGACCCAAGGTGGGGTACACAGACTGCCGGGTGGGTAGTTTGCCGTACCCGTAGGGGTCGAGGGTGGGGTAACGGCTATTCATCACAACTGTGTAATCTGTCTTTTCTTGCAGGCTCAAAAGAAATACAGATTGCTTGCATATCCAATATTGTTTATCTGTGTTCTGGAATGAATATCATTGCGTCAGACGAATGTAAAATATCTATATTTATTGTAGCTATTTAGACGTCACTTATGTTTTACACCCGCGCTAGCCCAGCCCCCGCTCTGTCGTTAGTTAAGTAACCTAACGGGTGATGACGGGACCCCGTGGCGAATGCGGATGGCATAAGAGGACGTTGTATTTTCGTTGTTTTCTGCAATGATAGGTTAATGATGGGACGCATTATCTGTAATGCAAAGAAAACAAACCAAAGTTTAAATCGTTGGAACAATTTAAAAGAAACCACTCGGTTATTTTTAAAACAGATATTTTTAAATGCGGAGATTTAACCACTCCTTTTAAAAGCTATCAGGTTCCTTCGGTTATATCAAGTTCACTACGTTCACGGTTTCGCCAAAACCATTCGTAGCCCTCCGTCATTTCATCTGGGTATTCAGTAGTATTCAAGCTATGTATTTTGACCTAACGCCAAGGCATAGTGTTTGGTAGCTACTGGGTATTCATTTGTTGCATAGATAGATGAGTTAGTTTGGGACAGTCGTATTATCATTTTGGCCGAACGTCAAGGATAAATACGGATGGGTTCAAATTGACAAGATAATGATGGGCAGAACTTGACATGTGACTTATGACATTTTGACCTAACGCCAAGGTTATAAGAGCATGGGGCAAAAACTTATATCGGGAATTTCAAAAGAAACTGAAATTTGCAAAGAGATGCATACCATTTTGAGTTTGATGAATGTTGGTAGCATTCCTACAACATTATCAGACGATGATATTTGGATCCCGATCCTACTGTGAGTATATGCTACTTATCAGGATATTCGTAACTTAACGATCAATGCTATAAACCTAGTAGGTGTCCAGAAAAGTGTCAGCGGGGTTACGCCCCCAGAGAAAAGAGGTTATTTAATTAAGGAACTTCGCGAAAGCGTTGGAAAACCTCCCTCGAAGTACCGACACCAGCCTGGCTGAACGGTTAAGCAAGTATTGTACGGTGAGAATAGTCCTGGCTAATTCTTCTTTTATGGTTTGAGGAAGGATTTGAGAAACAGTGGGAGCCATCCAGTTTAGATAAACTAAAAACCACTCTAAACTTGCAAGAGCATCATGCTAATGAGTTTTCTTCTCTCTCTCCTAATTGCAGCGACCCTGAAAATGACTGGACTTAAGTTACTTTTAGAGAAAAATATACTGACAGGGCCAAACTATAAAGATTGGCTGCGGAATGTCAAAATGGCTTTGACCTATGACAAACTGGGGTACGTCCTCACCGCTACGGCACCTGCTGTCCCTGGTCCCAAATCCAGCAATGCGGATAAGGAAATCCGCAAAACCTGGGATTTAAATTGCGCGAGAGCCAAGTGCATCGTGCTTGCCTCGATGAACAATGAACATCAGAGGAGGCACGAGGATATGTCCTTAGATGGCATATTTCTCCATACAAAGGAACTTTATGGAGAGCAATCTCGTATAGCAAGATACGAGACCTCTAAGAAATTGTTTCGAGCGAGGTTGGCTGTCGGGTCATCCGTAGGTGAACATGTCCTACAGATGATCGGCTATATAGAAGAGCTCGCAGACCTTGGGACGACTTTGGATAATGAGCTCTATACAGACCTTATTCTCCAGTCCCTTCCTCCCACCTACGCCCAGTTTATCCTCAACTTCAATCTTCAAGGAAAAGAAGTTGAACTTGCGGAACTCCTGAACATGTTAAGGAGTACGGAGGGCACCTTGCAGAAGGCAAGGGAAACACCCGCTATGTTTGTTGGCGGTTCATCTTCTTCCGGGTCCAAGGCTAGGGCCAAAGGAAGGAAGAAGAAGGCCGCACCCAGACCTAGAGAAGGTGTTAGTAAGGTGGGAGGGAAGGGAAAGATAAAGAAAGCAGTACCGATAGTTGGTCAGGATGAGTGCTTTCATTGTCACAGGAAAGGGCACTGGAAGAAGGATTGCAAGGCGTGGAACGCCAAGAACCAGGAACCGAAGCAAGCTGTGGCTTCGACTTCAGGTGTGTTTGTAATTGAGAATTGTCTGTCGATCAACTCTACTTCCTGGGTATTGGATACCGGATCAGGATCTCATATTTGCAATTCATTGCAGGCACTGAGAAACCGTAGAGTGCTGAAGGAAGGTGATATGATCCTCAGGGTTGCTAACGGAGCTAGCGTGGGAGCTGCGTCCGTCGGGGATTATCACCTAGGATTGACGAGTGGACATATTTTGGTTTTGCATAACTGTTATTTTGTACCCAGCTTAACGTGTAATATCATATCAGTTTCCTTGTTATCAAATAAAGGTTATGATTTCACGTTTGTAAGAGATGTTGTCAACATCCACCTTAATCATGGTTTGATTGGGTCCGGTACTCTAAATAACGGCATATATGTGTTAAACCAACTCCAAATTTTCAATGTCCAGAACACACTAAAAAGAAAGTCTCCAGATTTAAATAAAGCTTTCTTATGGCATTGTAGACTGGGTCACATCAATGAGAGAAGGTTGACTAAGTTGCATAGAGAAGGATATTTAGACACGTTCGAATATCAATCCTATGACACTTGTCAATCTTGTCTCAAAGGAAAGATGACAAAGACTCCATTTACTGGACAAGGAGTAAGAGCGAGCGAGCTCTTAGGACTCATACACAGTGATGTATGTGGTCCAATGTCTACACATGCGAGAGGTGGTTTTTCCTATTTCATTACTTTCACGGATGATTACTCAAGATACGGATTCATTTATCTGATGAAACATAAATCCGAGGCTTTTGAGAAATTCCAAGAGTATAAGAATGAAGTAGAAAACCAAACCGGCAAAAGTATTAAGACACTTAGATCTGATCGAGGTGGTGAATACTTGAGTGCCGAGTTCCTAGGTTACCTAAAAGAGAAAGGAATTCTCTCTCAGCTTACTCCTCCGTACACTCCACAGCATAACGGTGTATCGGAGAGACGGAATCGAACCCTATTGGATATGGTACGATCCATGATGAGTAATGCTGAGTTACCGCGATCTTTCTGGGGACATGCGCTAGAATCAGCGGCATATCTTTTGAACATGGTTCCTACCAAGACTGTGCCTACCACTCCATATCAGATGTGGAGCGGGAAGAAACCCCATCTACAGTATATAAAAATTTGGGGATGTCCAGCTTTTGTTAAAAAGCAGCATGTGGACAAGCTCGAGGCACGATCAGTAAAGTGTAAGTTTGTGGGATATCCAAAACACTCCAGGGGATATCTATTCTATTACGCAGAGGAACAAAAGGTATTTGTTTCTCGTAATGCCCATTTTCTAGAACATCAGTATTTAGAAAAGGAATCAAGTGGGAGCGAAATAGAACTGGAAGAAATTCCAGAACCACAAACTGCTACTGAAAGTTTGGTAGAACCAGAGGTTCAAGAAGAACAGATCATTCCCGCACCCCTCCGCAGGAGTAGTAGGCCGTCTCATCCGCCTGAGAGATACTACGGTTTTCTCATAGACGGGGATAGAGAGGATTGCATCATAGATGATGATGAACCTACTGACTTCCAGCAGGCCATCCAGAGCGGCGACTCGGTACGATGGCTAGATGCAATGCGGACCGAGATGGAGTCCATGTACACCAACAAAGTATGGACTTTGGACTTTGCTCCAGATGGGGTAAAACCCATAGGATGCAAATGGATCTTCAAGAAAAAGATTGGTGTAGATGGACAGGTGGAAACCTATAAGGCTAGACTTGTTGCAAAGGGTTTTCGTCAAAGACCTGGTTTGGACTATGACGAAACTTTTTCTCCAGTGGCTATGCTCAAATCCATTCGGGTCCTTCTTGCTATTGCTGCCTTCCATGATTATGAAATCTGGCAGATGGACGTAAAGACGGCTTTTCTGAATGGAAATTTAGAAGAGAGCGTCTATATGGATCAGCCAGAGGGTTTCAATCAGAGTGGGAGCAGCGGGAAAGTATGCAAGCTGCTTAAGTCTATTTATGGACTAAAGCAGGCATCGCGGAGTTGGAACATCTGTTTTGATGAGACAGTCAAAGAATATGACTTTATCAAAAATCCAGATGAACCGTGCATATATAGTAAAGCTGTGGCCAGAAGTGTCGTATTCCTCGTCTTGTACGTGGATGACATTCTATTGATAGGAAATGACATTCCTATGCTACAATCTGTCAAAGGATTCTTGTCACAAAGGTTCTCCATGAAAGACCTGGGTGATGCCTCTTACATTCTGGGGATCCGGATCTATCGTGATAGATCCAAGAGGATGTTGGGACTTTCGCAGTCCAGGTATATCGACACTGTACTGAAAAGATTCAGTATGGAAGATTCTAAGCGCGGTAATCTACCAGCTTGTCACGGAATCACCCTCTCCAAAGAGATGTCTCCCAAGACTGATTTGGAAAGGGAACGCATGTCTATTATACCCTACGCTTCTGCGGTAGGCTCTATAATGTATGCGATGTTGTGTACCAGACCAGATGTAGCTTACGCACTGAGCGTGGTAAGCCGGTATCAGTCAGACCCAGGGGAGAAACACTGGATAGCAGTAAAGAACATTCTCAAGTACCTGAGGAGGACTAAGGAGATGTTCTTGGTTTACGGCGCTAAAGACCTCAGGTTGGAGGCCTTTGCTGATTCCGGCTTCCAGAGTGATAAGGACGATTCCAAGTCCATGTCGGGTTATGTCTTTACCCTCAATGGAGGGGCGGTGTGCTGGAGGAGCTCCAAGCAGGACACCGTTGCTGACTCGACGATGGAAGCGGAGTATATAGCTGCTTGCGATGCCGCAAAAGAAGCAGTCTGGATGAAGAAGTTCCTAACAGAACTTCAGGTTGTTCCTACCATAGTTGATCCAATACCTCTGTATTGCGACAACAACGGAGCTATAGCTTTAGCGAAGGAACCAAGGTCCCATCAGAAGTCCAGACACATCTTGAGGCGGTATCACCTGATCAGGGAGATCATTGATTGTCAGGAGATCGAGGTTCGGAGAGTTGCTTCAGAAGAGAACATTGCTGATCCATTCACGAAGGCCCTTCCTCAGATTCAGTTCGAGAGGCTGCTCGAGATCATTGGTCTACGATATGCCAGTACATGGCCCTAGTGCAAGTGGGAGATTGTTAGTGTTTATGCCCTAGAAGGCCATTACTGTATCATACTAGCTTGTATATTACTTAATGGAAGCTTGGGATATTCACATGTATATAACAGTCTTGCTGAACATGGTAGTATGCTACTTGGTTTTTCTATCTTAATATGTTAGTGTACGTATTGATAGAGCTCTTAGGATCTTGCTTGTCTACCAGCGTTGTGATGGCAGTCACACTAGTGGGGGCTGGGTAGTCTACAAGCACATCCTTATTCAGGTCCCTGGTCGTTGGATTATCGAGACAGAGCATCGATACTCCGGAGTAGACTGGTGTGTACGCTTCTCATCCCAGTTGGGGAGATGGTCTGTCCCACAGCCGTCAGTACGTCGTACTGGAGATAGTATGCAGGTGCTCGTTAGGTTACGGGTACACCGGACAGGACTCACAGGGAACTGTTGGTTGGTTTGATACCAGTCGTCAGTGAACAGTTCCCAGGTGACATGAATACAGCGTAGTCCGCAGACTTGACACTGCTACTTCGCCTCGAGTGTGTCCCACTGTTCTTAGATTGCTACCCTACCACGGCTCAAAGGAGTCGTGCAAACAGGTAGCAGTTGGGTGCAGTCCCGAGCACTTGGAGGCAGTGGCGGTTAGACAGGATTCGTCCCTCCCGGTATTGGGAGTAGATATCGTGCTGTGTCAGAGAGCCATTACGCAAAGTCCCTGGCCAGGGCAAGCGAGATTTACTGGTAGGTTCCAGTAGTTTCTCAGGGTGTAATGGGCTTCACTCCGACACGACTTATACCGCTATTAGGGGACTGACGCTTGCCGCCCCCCTAGGCCCGATATGCGATAGTCTTGGACGAACGGACCGGACTGTATGGAGATTGTCACATCAGACTCAGTAGGAGTTCGGATGGGTTTACTCATCGGCCTTCTTATCGACAACTACCTGGGGACCGTTACGTACAGCTAGTGCCGCTTACGGTCTGTGGTTAAACCCACTGCCAGCGTAGTAGTCGAGTCTCTAGAGTCCCACACAGAGAGTTTCCTACTCCAGGCGAAACGATATAGAGGTTGCATGGTTTTGCGACAAAGGGTTCGGACGCATACGTGCGTTTACGCACGTATGACTTTCGGACAGTTTTTACCAGTCGGCTTTGGTTTAAGCCAGTTACTGGTATCCGGTTATTGGATTTTTACAGTCTAAAGTTTTTCCGTATTTTTACGGATTGGAGGGGCGTTCTCGTAATTGTACGAGAAGCTTCTAGAAGATGTGACTAAGGAGGTTTCTTTTGGATAAGAAAGTGAGTCATGGTGGTGATTCATTCATTTCATTAATGCACATTTATTGCTTAATGACTCATGCTAATGAATCACCACTAGATATTTCATGAAGCATGCTTATTCATTTCCTTTATTCTTTTTTCTTAAAAAGAAATGCTTCATGATATATTATGATACACTCTCTCTCTTCTATCATTATCTCATTCACATTCTCTCTCCTCAAGCTCTCATCTTCAAACCCTAATCCTTACACCTCATGAGTTGAGATCAAAGGATTAGTTAGACTAAACAATCCATAACCATCACTCTTTATCATCCTTTCATCTTTGATTAGCAATCAAAGTTGATTAGTTACCTCAAGTGAGAGGTTTAGCTTGGAGTTTTGCTCTCGGGTGGATCGTCTACTACCTAGAGAAGGTCGAGGAGAACAAGGAGGACACAAAGACGAAGGACTAGTATCGATAGGTATAATCCCTAATCACAAGTGATAAGAAAATCATTGTGTTTGGTTATTAGTTGTTTAGCTTCGATTTAAGCGGTTAGTCGATGTTCGTTCTTTAAACTTGATCGTTTTTGAAAATTCCGCCTCCCCACAAGTACTGGGGTGTACTACATCGACTTACAGGACTTTTATGGGATGGTTGAGTATGAGATACTTCAACCGCAGCTAATTGTTGGGTATGTATACCACAACAGATGGCCCTAGTGCAAGTGGGAGATTGTTAGTTATATGTATGCCCTAGAGGCCATTACTGTACATACGATGTATATTGTAATGGATGCTTGGACATATATAAGGAGGACTTTCTTGCTCGACATGATAGTATGCTATCTGGCTGTACTTTATCTTAACATGTACTCTGATTGTCTCTATATTACATGTTGATAAAGCCCTTAGGATATGTACTCGACTACTGGGACTATGATGAGGTCATACTAGTGGGGCCACGGTAGTCGACGAGTACATCCTATAACTGTTCCTAGTCATGGGTGTATTGAGACTGGGAATCGATGCACTAAAGTAGACTAGCGTATACGCATCTTGACCCATATGATGGACGATGGATGATCCCATATCTATCGGTGTTTGACATCAAGGATGGTGTACGGGTGCTCAGTAGAGACTGGGTACACTGGACGGACTCGCCGAGAACTCCCAGATGGTATTATACCACACGTCAGATGGCAGTTCTCCGGTGACACTGGTACAGAGTAGTCTGTTGAACCGAGATCGTCATAGAGTCTTGTGTGATACCCACTGTGCTTTGATTTCCATCATACCACGTCCAAGAGGGTGTGCAAAAAGGTGGCTTTTGGGTACAGTCCTGAATCACATGGAGGCAATGAACGATAGGAAGGGATTCGTCTCTCCCGGTATAGGGAGTTGATGTTATGCTGTGTTCGATTGGTTATAACCGGAAATCCCTGGCCAGGGTTGCTGAGATTTACTGGTAAGTGTTATCAGTAGTTTCTCGAACTGTTATAGACCTCATATCGACACGACTTATCGAGCTACTGGGGTCTGACGTTTACCACCCCTAGACGAGATATGCGACATATCAGACGACGAGACCGGACTGTACGGGAGTGTTACTGTTTGGATTCACAGGAGAATGTACAGGCTTGCTTGTTGATCTTCTGAGCGCTCAATACCTGGGTGGCTGTTATGTTTAGCTGACCGCTTGCAGCTTGTGGGTGTTTGATATGATCATCATCTACTGCCGGCGTATTGACGATTCTTTAGAGTCATACACAGAGGTTTCTTGGCTCAGGCGAAACGGAGTAGGGGTACATATGTGATATGTGCGGGACCGAGGATAATGCGATATGAGATACCGTATTCTATTCTCGCGATATTTGATGTCAGCCGGGTCATCGGATCAAGTGTCGATTCGATGAATCGGTACGGATAAATATTAGTCGGTTATATGCGATATAGCTGGATTGTCGGATCAAGTGTTGATTCGATAATTTAATGTATAATAATATATATGATATATTAAATTACATTAACTAATATTTGCTCACTAAAAGATTCTTTTTCTCACTCGGGTAATACATTGATATATATGCGATATATGTTAATTGTATTATTTTATTTTGTTACGATAAATATTATATATGTGATATATAATATTGTAACATGATATGATAACTAATGCAACATGTTTGGTGGAGTTTAAACATGATTAGGGTTTGGATTAGGGTTAAGCTTTCTAGATGATTCTAGAAGGTTTAGTTTTTGTCATGATAAAGATATTTGTCTTGATATTTTTGTGTGACTCATTCTTAACTCAACCCAAACCCTAGCCCTTGGTTAATTCTCTACAATGGTTAAGTCAACCATGGTTGCATTATTTATCATATTAATTCTTTCATTATTCATCACAAAAGAAATGGATCACTATTTCATCCTCTTCTTTCTTCTTTCTTTTCATGAAAAAGCTTTATAGATTTTTCTAAGTGATGAAAAATGAGTGAGAATAAGAAAACAAAAGAGAGCAATAATCATACTTCATCATCCTCATCTATCCTTACCATTTAGATGAGGGTGTTCACAACATTTCATGAGTGTTAGCTTGTGTTAACGAAACTTCAAGGAAGATCATCTTTGTATCGAAGATCGGAAGCAAGACTGCATCTTTCTCTTCGTGGAACCTCTCGAGAGTCCAGAATACGATGATCGCAGCGAAGGGACCTCAACACGGAGCTTAAGAAGTGAAGGACCGGATCTACAAAGGTTGTAATTTCTCTCACTTAGTGTTAAACTATTTAACATACTTGTTTTCGCCTAAACCCTAGTTTAAAGATCCAGCTTCGGGTTGTTCAGCACGGCTAAATTTTTAATCGGGCATGGTTGATGCCTCGTAGACCCTTGTGCGTGTGCCTAGCAACCCTACAAGGTCTCCTCGATCAAGCTTGGCCGCCGGTTTTCCACCGTCAAGATGATCCACCCAAGAGATGTAGCTCATGGCTCTAGCTCCATACTAAGAATCTAGTGAAAAAACTAGGAACTCTAGGTTGCTAATTTAGAGTGTCTAGGGATGTAATGACTTTCTCTAAGTGTGTATCTATCTATTTTCTACCCTTAATTCTCAACAAATGAGATGGTAGGGTAGAAGATGAAAAAGAAGGAGGAGGAGCTCAAGAAAGGTAATGAAGAGAGAAGAAGCAAATGGTGAGAGTGTTTTTCCAAAACCAACCATGCAAGACTCAAGTGAAAACAAGTAAGGAAAAACTCTTGAGAGAGAAAAAAATCAAGCATGGTTTTGTAAAATACCTTTTCCAAATATAATATTGTAACCATACTTGAATAGTGAGCACAAATGAATTAACAATTCATTTGTCAATACTATTCAAGTATGGGTCTCACCATACTGACTTCTTTACTTTTACACCTCATTTCCATTTAAATAAATAAATGGATAATCCAAAATGAGGTGTCCAACTTCTAGAATGTTTTCCGTATAAATACGGATTACACTCAACTGTATATACATACCTGTATTCGTACCAAAATACGTATACCCAAAGAGATAGAATGACACAAAGAGCATAATACTATAATATACATATTGAAATACATATACGTAAATTATTAAATCAATACCTGATTTAATAATTCGGCTCAATCCCGAGTCAGCTAGTATTATCAACCGTCGGATCGAAAGTCCGGATAACTAGTACAATCATTTGATCGGAACCCTGCACGTATCAAAATGCGGTTACTATATCATTTCGCCTGAACCAAGGAAACCCCACTGTGTGGGACTCTGAAGACTCGTCAATACGCCGACAATGGGTTTAACCATAAGCACGTCCACGACACTAGCTGTACGTAATGGCTACCCAGGTATTGAGCGAAAAGAAGGCCGACGAGCAAACTCATTCGGACCCCTACTGGGCCTGTCTATGACAATCTTCATACAGTCCAGTCTGTTCGTCTAAGAGAATCACATATCGGGTCTAGGGTGTGGATAAAGTCAGACCCCTAATAACGTGATATTTCGTGTCGGTATGAAGCCCATCACCCATTGAGAAACTACTGATCCAAATCAGTAATTCTCTTCCACCATGGCCAAGGATTTTTGGTGATGGCCACCCATGCACAGCGCGACATCAACCTCAATACCGGAAGAGATGAATCCCCGACGATCCGCTCACTGCCTCCATGTGGCTCGGGACTGTACCCAACTAAAACCTGTTTGCACGACTCCTTTGAGATATGGTAGGGTAGTAATCAAAGCACAGTGGGAACTCATACGAGACAAATGACGATCTCAGATCGATAGACTAACCTGTACTTATGTCACCTAAGAACTGCTATCTGACAATAGGTATAATACCATCTAGCATGTTCCCGGTGAGTCCGTCCAATGAAACTCATAACCCAATAAGCACCTGTATATTGTCTTAGGTGACTAACTGACACCAATGGCTTGTGAGACCGGCCACCGCCCCTCGTCGGGGTCTCGTAAAGTATACACTAGTCTACTCTGGAGTATTGATGCCCAGTCTCGATACCCCCTCGACTAGAGACATTTAAGGATGTGCTTATAGACCATCCAGCTCCCACATATATAATTTCCATCATAATACTGGTAGTCAAGTAAAAATCCTATGGGCTCTATTAACATGTAATAGTGATCTGTAATACCACATAATGCATGTACATGATGATAGAGACAAACCAGATAGCATACTATCATCTCGAGTAAGACTGTTCTACCCGTATGGGTCCTCGCTCAATCATCACAATCGTTGTTCTCCTCCGAAAGACGCGACCGGGGACGTTGGGACGTCCGGACTGAATTTTGGGGGCAGATGCTATTTGGATTTATCCGTCCACCTCTCCGAAGATACCAAGTTGATTTATGGCACCGTATATCGGAGGTTTGGACGGATATGACCGTTGTAGAAGACTTCGTCAGATTCCCCCTCGTTTGTGAGGGGTTTTTCATTGTGGGGACGCTCTTCCCTACAGGCACAAGCCCCTGTAGTTAATTAAGTTACCGCATAGTGATAACCACTTTCTCCTGCTCTGGAAGTTCACTTCGTGTCATGTGTGTTTTGTTTTATTTTTGGTTGCCCGTGGATTGTATATGGAGACTAATTTGTGTCATCGCCCATAGGCATGGATTAGTCCAAATCCATATATTTTAGATTTGGGTTTGGGTTGATTTAAGGGTCGTTGATCTGTTTTGAAATCAAGATCGACTTAAATATATACGAGCAGTTGGGGGCTTGATTGGTTTTTTGTTAAAGATACGTTAGTCCAATTTTAGACTAAGATCTACTTAACAAGGTCTTAGGATCATTTTTTTCTTCAGATCCAACAAAAAAGTATTTGGGCTCTGTTGTCTTAGTTTAGGGACATTTCGGTCCATTATCGCCATTTTGGAGGCGAAGTTATAGTTTAAGGACATCTCGGTCCGTTGATCACCATTTTGGAGCTGAGATTTTAGTTTAAAGACGTCTCGGTCCGTTGATCACCATTTTGGAGGTGAGATTTTAGTTTAAGGACGTCTCGGTTTGTTGATCATCTTGCGTGCATGTGTATTTGTTACGTGACGGGATGAGCAACGATGATATAAAATGCATCCAGTTTGGGATGTAGTTTGATTTGGGATGTGCACGTCAGTTTGGGAAGTGCACCAAAAAGCAGTTGGTTGTCGGGACCCGCCATCTCTCTGAAGACGTTGAGGAATTACAACGACATATATCAGAGGTATAGAGAGATGTACCCTTGAACCAATTCCCATATTTGAGGGAAAAGGGATTAATAGTAAACCCAGGAATCATTAGTCGTATTTTGAGACTAAGATTTCCTCAGGAGAATGTGGGACGAATATCGTTTTGGGATATTATCAGTTGGAAGATCGATAGTCGTATTTTGGACTAAGATCAGTTTGGGAAGTATTGAGCACATGGGCTCGGTCGATCTAAATTAGGGAGTTTCTACTTTCAAGGGGCCTAACTAACCTGGGCTTAGTCCGCTCAGTTTTCTTTTTATTTAGAAAAGAGTGCTAAAAACTTGTTTGGGCTCAATCCTTTTTTTGTGCAAAAAGTGATGAGAACTTATGTAAGTTCTGACGCTCACATATAATCATGTGGGCTTTTAGTCATGGAGATTTCCCAATAAATGTTAAACACTTTACCCCTTTTTGTCTTTATATGGAGTGCTAAGCACTCTTTATGGCGCCCACGTGCGAAGCACATGAGGAGCTAGGCGCTGCCCAGTGGGTGCCAAGCACTTTTATTCTGTGGTGCCCACATGAGGGTCACGTGAGGCACTGGGCGCTGAGCGTCGCTCAATGAGTTCTAGGCACTCCTGTAGCGCCCACGTGAGAGGCACGTGGGACGCTGGTCATTGAGTGCCGCCCACTGAGTGCTAAGCACTCCTGAGTTCTTTTGTAGCGCCCACGTGTGAGGCATGTGGGACGCTGGACGCTGGGCGCTGAGCGCCGCACACTGAGTGCTAAGCACTCCTGAGTTCTTTTTTAGCGCCCACGTGAGAGGCACGTGGGGCGCTGGGCGCTGAGTGCCGCCCACTGAGTGCTAAGAACTACTGAGTTCTCTCTCCTTTTTTTTGATTGATCCACAGGATCTTTATCTACTTTTATTTACCTAAAATTTCCAAGAAGTGAGTTCTTTTTCCTTAAGAATTTAATTCTCTGTTCTTTCGAAGCTTTCTTTTTTTTAAGCTTATGGGGGTTCCTCTTCTTTAGACTTGAAGTCTTGGGTCCTTTATATAGTAGAGGCAAGTCTGTTGATTAGTTGAAGAAATCTCTCATTAAGAGAACCTAATTGATTTTGGGGATTTTACCCACCGTTGGATCTTTGATCCAAGGACTTCTGTTTTACAAAAAGTATTTTCTTGGTTTTAACAAGATTAGGGAAATATTTATTTATACAAAATTTATTCTGTAGATCGGTGATTCTTTAATCACCTTTGGATTTTTAATCCAACGGTACTCTGTTTTACAGAGGGCGGTCTTTCTTGTTTAGAAAGATTTGAGAAATATTTCCTCTAAAAAGAATTTAATTCTGCATCCTGATGATTTATCATCTCCGTTGGATCTTTGATCCAACGGCTCTGCTTAACAGAAGGTAGAATTTAATTCTACAAGGCGCCAGCGCTCACGTGCTATGCATGTAGGTGCTGCTTAAGATTTTTGTGTGCTTTGCATATGGGCGCTACTCATATAAGAGTTTTTAACTCTGGCGCTGGCGCCCTCATGGAAGGCACGTGAGGCGCTGCCTCTTGAGTTGTGAACAGAGCTTTGCTCTTTTATTGGGGGAAACAATTGCCCCCCCCACCGTTGCGGTCACGTGGCTCACACGTGAGTTCAGCGGTGGCATCTTTTCCACCGTTTGATCTTCTTGGAAATTGAACCGTCTTCCTATGCCTATAAGTAGGGCTTTTGGTCCTTGAGATGACTGCTGTTCATCTTCCCTAGCCTTCTTCATTCTCTGAGAATTTAATTCTCTTTCCAGAGCTCAGATCTCTGTCCAAGGAAACTCTTTTAGAGTCAAAATTCTGTCAAAATTTGGTAAGAATTATGACCAAACTCTTGAAGGAATCCCTTCATGTTTTATGGTTTCAACCCATTAACAGAGTTTTGCTTTTCTCTTGTAACGATCTCTTAGAGATCTCAAAAAAAGGAAACTTTTCTTCTTCTTTTTTACTTGAGTAAATCGTAAATCTTAAAGATCTTTTAGGGTTTTACCCTGTTAAAAAGCTTTTCTTTTGAGGGTTCTGGGATATTATCCCATTGTTTTACAGAGCATGGCTCTGAAAAATTTTGGGAATTGTATTCCCTCTCTAATTTTTCTTAGCAGATTTGAAATCTGTTTGCAGAACACAGTTCTCGAGGGAGTTTAACTCCCGAGTCCAATGATGTTTTCTCATTAAATGAGAATCCTTTTGGATTCTATTTTTGATGAGTGACTGCCCATCATTGATGGGGCGTCACCTTGATTTTATGGGGCCCCTGTCCCTTTTTTTAACTGTGGTGCAATACAATTTTAAGTGACAAAAAATGTTAAGGCCTTAATCATTGTGTCAATAGCTGAATCCTCCCTTTTTGTGCAGGTACTATGGCTTCCGATTTCTCTTTTCCTTTCGTACGCTCGGAAAGCACTTTCACCGACGCGCTCGTATATCGGGAAGTCTTCGCGCTTATTAAGGATCATGACCAAGAGCAAAAATCTCTTCATCTGTGGGGGTCATGGTATAGTCAGATTATCCAGGGTCGACGCAGTTTTTCTTGTGCAGCGCCTTCGGAGCCAATCCCAGCGATTCATTACGCTGATCCACCTTAAGTGACTTACACTGTAGAAGAGGATAGCTGGACCTCGAAAGGTCGTCTTCAGCCTTCCATGGCGTCGATACCCGTACAGCCACCGATGGCCTTGGACATTATGGGGCGACGCATATGCCAAGGAGAGTCGCGCCCCTTGGGGGCAAGTTTATATGATAGGATTGATGCCTCGTCATTCAGCCGGCTATCTACAGTGGGCCCGGTATGTCCTGTCAGCCAAGATGTCGCTGATATTAAAGACCGGGTTGTACCCCGCAATCTACGTGTCTCCCTTTTATTACCATGCTCCCCATGTGTGGTGGATCAAGTCTTTTTTGGAACAATGGAACATCCCGACCCATACCCATACCTTTCTCTTATCAGATCGGGAAGTTTCCATTTCATTGGAAGAGTTCGCGGAGATCTCCGGCTTATCCATCAGAGGGAAGCACTATAAGGAGATACTTTCTCCCGATGAGTACATCTTTGTCACTAAGTCAGTGGTAATGGGCCTTACCCCAGAGAATGCCGTTCAACATCAGTTCCCCAGCTTGATCAAGGTGTTGAACATGTACGAGAATTTATTCCTGTAGTCTGGCGGGCATGGGGTTAGCTTCGCAGATTTTATCGCCCGCTTTCTTCGTCTTGAAGTTCTGTCTAAGAAGGCCGCGAAATTCGCTAAACTCGACGACCCGTTCGGGTTTGGTTTAGATAACTTGCTGACGGCGGAAGCGGATCTAAAGAATTTCTTTATTTCGGACACTCCAGTTGTCCCCTTTGCGGAGATCGCTGCACCGGGTCTTGACGAAGAGTCGTTCTTTTTGGGGTTCATTGGCCTGTGGCTGAGTTGATTCGTGCTTCCGACGTAGCCCTGCTACATGAGGACATCTGTTTTTTATCCAGCTCATCGCATCGTCGCAGGGATGCGCGTGGCCGTTGGGATCGCAGGGTTAGCTCATCTATACCACGGCCTGAGCTTAGCAGCTGACACTACTCAGCCGGGGATAAAGCTCGTGTATCTTCCATTGCATTACTTCACATCATGGATTGAGATGCACGTGCTGGGTGCATTTGGAGTTCACAAACGACCTCGATTCTATGAAAGCTACAACTTCCCCCGGGTCATGTACCTAGTTGACGCTTCTGCTCCAGACCCGTTACAGCGAAAGGCTCGGCGATTGCTCTTTCGATGATGTATGGTTGGGGACAGTATAACCTTTATCGATAAAGTCTTGACTATCGACAAAGAATCCACCAAAGTGGTCCAACCGTTGCGCGATACTTTTAAGGATGTTCCTGCGACTGCGGTGGCCATGACGTCCCCGGAATCGGGCATTGGTTTGGAGATTGGATCCCGCCGTCCGAAAAGTCCTGTCAACCGAAAACTTTTATCGTCGGCTGTTGGTGTTAGCTCGCAGAAGAAAAAGAAATCTATATTCTCTGCTGATGTCGTATTCGGCCAGGAGCCCCATGCTCCCTACAGTGAGTGCATGTGCAAATATGGCACCAATGAGGGTTTGTTTGACACGCATGCAACTGATACTGATCTTCAGGCTGCCCTCCCAGCTTCCGAGTGACTGGCTTGCGAAGAAGCAGCGTTGGTCTCTATTGCGGAGTCGGGTATACTTCATTTACATTCTTCTGCATTTATCCCTTCTCCTCCTTATTATGCTTTATTAATTCTCTCTTCTTTAACAGGTATTTCTGCCGAAGGGGCTCTTGCTGCTTCCCTCAAGACGTTTGAGGAGGAAGAAAGGCTTTGCGCCACCTTGGGTCTTGGTATAATTGGCTTCACTACACCTTTGCTCTTTTAGTTCCTTCTATTCATGGTCTGACTCTTCTCTTCATCTTGCTGCAGGGACTACTAAAACCCAGGTTGTTCCAAGTGTAATTCCAATCCCAGACGGTGACGCGGAAATGCTTCCAGAGCCACCGACTACGACCGAGGCCATCCCGAAGCTACCACAGGAAGCGTTGTTGTAGCAGCCGATGATGGACGCCGTAGCGGCTCCGGAAGCAGAGTTCGGTTCAGACGACGACATCCCTCTGTCGGAAGTTTTAAGGAGGTCGATTCTCATGACTCGGGCTGAGAGGAAGCGCAGTGTTTCCCTCAATTAGAGCAAAGCTCTGTTTTAAATTTCAAAATTTAAAAATTGAAGCAACGCTTCAGATCCAGCGCTAGGCGCGCTGCGCGCCATGTGTCAACACGGATGCGCTAGCGCCAGCTGCGCTGCGCCCTAGGCAGCGCAACCCCAATCAGTGCAAAGCTCTGTTTTAAATTTCAAAATTTAAAAATTGAAGCAACGCTTCAGATCCAGCGCTAGACGCACTGCGCCCCATGTGTCAAACACGGATGCGCTAGCGTCAGGTGTGTTGTGCCCTAGGCAGCGCACCCCCAATCAGAGTAAAGCTCTGTTTTGAAATTCAAAATTTAAAAATTGAAGTAACGCTTCAGATCCAGCGCGTGGCGCGCTGCGTGCCACGTGTCAAACACGGGTGCGTTAGCGCAGCTGCGCTGCGCACTACGTGTCAAACGTAGGTGCGCTAGCGCAAAGTGCGCTGCGCTCTGAGCAGCGCACCACGTGGAAAGCACGGGTGCGCTAGCGCTGGAATTAAAAATTCCCCACCGTTAGATCAAAAGATCTAATAATGATAAATCATTAATTAATCAGAATTAAAATTCTGTTATGCAAAGATCTTTCCAATCTTGTTAAAAATAAGAAGATTGCCTTCTGTAAAACAGAAGCCCTATGATCAAAGATCCAATGGTGGGGAAACATCCCCAAATCAATCAGAGAAAGATCTCTTTAACTGATTTAACAAATCAATTTGCCCTATATAAAGGCCCCAAGACTTCAAGTCTGATATAGAGAAACCCCTCTACAAACTTTGAGAAAACTTAAAGAAAGAAGAGCAAGCTTCTAGCAAAAGAAGATCATTTCTTCAAGATTAAGAACATGAACAATGAACAAAGAGATGAAATCATCTCATTAAAACAGAAGAATTATCTTCTTAAAAGATCAAAGATCTATAAAGACCAAGGTCTTTCATAAAAGATCAAAAGATCTAATCATAAAAACAAAAAGAAATATTAACTTCATTCACAGATCATTGATCTACAAAGGTAAAGCCCTTTCAAAAAGAAGAACTGTTGTTCTTGAATCTTGAGGTAAAACCTCCTTTAAAAAGAACATAAACTTGTTTTCTGATCATAAATTTGATCAAATGTGTTTTGCGCTATTGGAAAGTGCCTTGCACTCATGAACTGCGCTTCTGCGCTCCTTGGACCGGCGCTCAGCGCCAAAATGTGCCACGTGTCAACCACAGATACAACTTGCGCTTTGCGTTTCTGAAACAGCGCACTGTGCTCATGGGCTGACGCTCAGCGCCAAGCGCGCCATATGTCACTCACTCACTGGTGCGCCACTAAACTAGCGCAACGCGCTCATAAATTGAAAGCGCAATGCGCTTATAAACTGGCGCTTAGCACTAAGTGCGACACGTGTCATTTTCGTGTGCGCTACTTGGCAGAAGCGCAATACGCTCTTTAGTTGGCGCAAAGTGCCTGGCGCGCCACGTGGCGCACTGTCAGAACACACATTGTTCTGATGAATGCTATGCATTCAATACAAGACAAAAAATGTCAGGATCTAATGCTTAGCATTATTAATAGGGCCAAGCCCAAATGAAGGCTTAACAACCCAGAACAATAAAATGTTAAACATTTTAATCTTATTGGACTTAACCCAATATTGGCCATAAGTCCTCAACTTATATTGAATTGAGCCCATCCGCTCACGAATATTTAACAGATCTGAGTCCCAAATTGGACTACAGATCTTCCAACCAATTCACACTGGTTCAAGGGTACATCTCTTTTCTCCTCTGATATTTGTCGTTGTAATCCTTCAACGTCTTCAGAGAGGTGACGGGTCCCGACAACCACACATTTCACGGACTGTGGGGTCCTTAAACTCATGGACTATGATGTCCTTAAACTTCATAGACTACGACGTCTTTAAACTACGGACTGTGGGGTCCTTAAACTCATGGACTACGATGTCCCTAACCTCGGACTGTGGGGTCCCTTTAAACCCACGGACTACGATATTCTTAACCTGGACCGAGATGTCCTTAAACTAACATTGGACCACCATGTCCTTAAACTGGTAATCGACCGCAATGTTCCTAAACTAAACAACAGAGCCCAAATGCTCTTTTGTCGGATCTAAACGATCCTATTAAGTTGATCTTAGTCAAAAAATTAGACTAACGTATCCTTAACAAACGTTTACGTAGATCTTAGTCTCAAATGAGACTAACGTATCCTTAAACCCAAACCAAAACCCAAATCTAAGAAAATATGGATTTGGACTAATCCACGCCCTACGGGTGACAGCATAAATTAGTCTCCGTATACAATCCACGAGCAACCAAAAACAAAACAAACACCCACGATACGAAGCGACCATCTGGAGAAAGAGAAAGTGATTACCGCGATGCGGTAGTGTAATTAACTGCAGAGGCTTGCGCCTGCAGGGAAGAGCGTCCCCATAATCAAAAACCCCTCAAATGAGGGGGAATTTGACGAAGTCTGCTATATCGGCCGCATCCGTTTAAACCTTCGATACATGGTGCCATAAATCAACTTGGCATCTTCGGAGAGGTGGACGGATGGCACCAATTAGCATCTGCCCCGAATTTCAGGCAAGAAGGACCTGCGCGGTCGCGTCTCTGTGTTCTTTGGGACCATGCCGGTGGACCAGGTGACTCAGGCCACCACTGGATTGTTCTTTGGGACCATGCTCCCACCGATGAGCTTCAGCACCCCTGTACCATCACAAGAAGCTCCTAAAAAGTCGGTCTTCGATCGGCTTGCTACTACCACGGCCCCTCTCAAAAAGACGTCCAGATCCAGCGCCTCAGTCTTCGCCAGATTGGGCCAAAGTTCATGTGGGCCCATGATGAAGCCTGCAATTCCAGAACAGGTTATTCCGAAGAGGATAGCCATCCATGCTCCCGAAGTCGTCAAGACGGCTTCTCCTGCCAGAGGGCCGGTCTTCACAAGACTGACCATTCCGGCTCCCACTCCGGCTCCCGTTCCTGCTCAAAAGTCTGTATTTAACAGGTTAGACACTGCTGCTGGACAGACCTCGGTCTTCAAGAGGCTGGTACCAGCAACGCCTCACCAGAACAGGGGGAATGACAAAGCCATCCCCATCACCGAACAAACACCATCGGCTCGACACGCTCGACGTCGCCACTGGCGCCGAGTAAGGAAGGCTGGGGCCAATTCCCCCTCTGGGCTAACTCCACCAGCCCCAACGGTGGAAGCCAATGCTGCTGTTCCAACCGGAAACAGCTTTGAATTGCAGAACAAGGTGCGCAGGAACTCTCCTACCGCCGTATTGAAAAGATCTCCTCCACCGGTGGAGAATGTTACAGAAACAAAGCCGGAGCAGCCCTCTCAGCGGCTGTCCTCCAAGGTTTACAAAGTCTGGCGACGGGTCCAGGAGTTGGTGACTGATCAAAACTATCCTCGCCGACAGAAAAAGCTGAAGGTTCAGCAGGAAGAGAATCGTCCTGACAAGCCACAAAGGACGACAACCACCTGGGTGCCCGCTGCAACGGCCCCCTCAACGTCAACCACCCAAAAGAGGAGGAGGCCGGAGAAAGCCCCTGTGACTACGGCAGACCACAAAGACGCTGAGCCCAAACGCCCCAAGTCTGGGGGCATAATGGTGCATACTGTTTATATGGCTTCCGGAAAATAGGAAAGCCGCGTTTCTACTGGTCACCGACCACTCACCCGATCAATAACAAGGGCTCAGGAACAACAACAACAGAAGCTTCAGGAAATGCTGACGCAAATGGCCGCACTCACCGGGCCAAAAGAAAGCCTGGAGGCATCATCAGAGCAGCGTCACGAACAAGAAACCGATGCTGACTTCCTACTCAGAGTCCTCGAAAAGAAGGATAGAGAAGCAGCAGAACAAGCTGCCAACATAAAACGAATGGCGCTTCTCTTCCAAGACATGGTCGAGATGATGTTACAGCTGGATCCTCCAGCTGAAGACCCTCCGATCATTATTGAAGACGACATAGGAGAGACATCGAACCCTCCTCCGGCTCTTTCGGCAGCCAAAGCGGAAACAATTTCCAAGGCCGCTCTGGATGACTATATTGCTCAGCAAATATAAGCTCACCAGGCGAATGAAGCGGCCGGCCAAGTTGTTAAAACTGGGCGACCATATCCAGGCTGGTATGACCAAATAAAGTACCCGCCGGGATACACGATCCCCAAATTCCATGTGTACGAGGGGACAGGCAATCCCCATCAACATGTCGCTCAGTTCAGAGCTCTTTGCGGCAACACCGGGGGCGATGATAAACTTATGCTCTGTCAGTTTGTTGGCAGCTTGTCGGAGACAGCGTTCGAATGGTATTCTGAACTCCCGAACGACTCTGTCAAGACATTTGCGGAGATGGAGCTGTTATTTACGCAGAGATTCGCAAGCGCTAGCGAGCGTACCCCAATCACAGCATTGATTAATGCTAGGGTAAAGACAGGCGAGACATGGGTTCAATACACAATACGATAGCGGAATCTGTGGTCGAAATGCGAACAGCGCATTGAAGAAGCGCCGGCGGTAGGCATGTTCGTGGCCACCCCGGACCCTCATGCAACTATTTCACAATTCATGATGTTCTTTAAGCTGACCACGTTCCAAGCCTTGATCAAAAAACTGGCCCAAATGGACCAGATGGGTCATAGACCGTCTCCTCTAAAGCCGGACTCTCGAAATGAGAACGGAAAGGGGAAAGCGATCGTTGTCGCCAATACTCAACAGCAGCCCGGTGGCCCGAGACCAGTTGATCGCCAAAATAACAGAACTCGATCTCTCGAAGATAAAATGAGACGCCCTTACTCGTTCCCTCGAGACAAGACGAAGAGGTTATTCGAGCTTGCACTGCGCAACAGGCTCATTACTCTCCCAGAGCCAAGACGCCCAGCGCAACCAGGTGACATTAACAATCCTAACTATTGCCCTTATCACCGAATGTTGGGCCATCCGATCGAGAATTGTTACATCTTCAAACGCTGGATAGAAGATCAGTACCAGCAGGGCAAATTCGTATTATCCGAAAATTGGAAGGTGAACCCGCATCGGCCACACACTCCCAAGAATACGGATACACTGAGGGCATCATGCTCTTTCGTAGAAGAAGCTCCATGGGAGGTCGCTCTTTCAGCCAAGACAAAAAGAATGCTGAAAGATCTCCAAACATGTCCGGCAATTAGGTGGAAGAATCCACTGGAACCTGAGATCATCGAGGGGATGTTGAAGCCGCGCCCAATTCCAAAGATTGGTGGTGATAGCCAAAGCGCTCACATCCAGCCGTCAAAGTCTTCGAAGAAGAAGAAGAAGACCAAAAAGCCGGTGAAGCCTGGTGACAAGAGCACAGACCTGCAAAAATAGATTGACGCGCTGGAGGAATATAACCAGAAGGCGCGAACTCCAATTACACTCCAAGAATTTCTCAGTCACGTCCCTGAGGACGGAGATGATAGAGAAGACTCGTCCGATGAATCTGAAGATTATGTAGTAAGCTGCCATGTGATCTCCCACTCGTCGATAGACGATGAAGAAGCTCCTTGCACCGAGAAGCTGGGGGCAAATCCTGAACCGGAACTTCTGGGACCATCGGACGAAATGATCAATGCATTCCTAAACGAAGCTCTTTTGAAAAGTAAAGCTGATCGGGAGTGTGAGGTCGCCATATTTGAAAAGGCCAAACGCCGGCGACTGGACAAAAGGGTCGAAACACTCTCACCAGATCGAAATACATCCGTCGCGAATAAAAACAGGTTCAAGACGAGGAAAAGGTTCGCCAAAGCCATATCGATGGGAATGAAGCTGCCATCCTCCGAAGCGAATGCCCTTGGTGAAGCAGAAACACATTCTAGCTACTGCTTATATCATCGAAAGATTTCGCACCCCACCGAAGAGTGCAACGCTTTTAAAAAATGGTGGCAGGGATATGTTGCTCACTGGCAATATTTCAAGCGGATGAAACGCAAAACTTGTCAGGAGCAAAGAAATACGACCGAGGAGCATAAAAGAACTACCAGCAACTTTCGTGTGGTCAACGCCGGGGGATTGTAAGTTCTCACCTTCGGGAGCGACTCTGACGAAGAAATGACTCTTGGCCCTCTCTTTAAAGAGTCCACCTTAGGAAAAGTGGATGAACCGAAGACCTGTGAAAATATTCAGCTAAGCAATCGTACGCTGCCCGAAAAGAATCTTGGGCCCTCGAACAGTGGGTCAAATAGAAAAGATAAGGGAAAAGAAAAAGACCCTGAGGATATCATCCTTGATGACCAAGCCGTCGAAAAGCTGACAGCCAAGGACCAGCCAAAGAAAAACAGGGTGGACTACAACGTTCTGGCGCACTTGAGGAAGATACCCTCGCAGCTAAGTATTCTCGACGCCCTTCTGCTATCCAAAGAGGCAAGAGATTCTTTAATTAAGGCATTACAAGAGCTATAACAATTCCAAGCTTTCCTCACCGAAGAAAAGATGAAGGACAAGCTGGAAGAAGTACACACAGCCGATATCACCTTCGGCGATGAAGATCTCCTTCTTGGGACATGCGAGCACAACCGTCCCCTATATGTCTCCGGATACTGCCATGACATCAAGATAGATAAAATCCTGGTTGAAAATGGGTCCTCCTTTAGCCTCCTTAATGTGAGGGTGCTAAAGGAGATCTGCATGAGCGTTCAACATCTTGCTCGCGATAAAATCACCATCTCCAGGTTTGACTCCCAGTCGTCACGGATGCTTGGATCCGTGATACTGACATTACGCTTTGGGCTGCTCGTCACTGATATCAAGTTCCACGTCATTGACGCCGAGACATGTTACAACGCTTTGCTCGGCCGGCCTTGGTTACATGAGTACAATATCATCCCCTCTACACAACATCAGTGTATGAAATATTTCAAAGATGGTCTCGAGTATACCGTGACAGGAGAGCTGAACCCATTCTCCGTGAACGAAGTCCGCAAGTATGATGATGCAAAATACTTCTTACCAGATTTTGAGGACACGGAAAGATGTCACAAACCGGAGAACAAAGCTATCACCACCATCCCAGTCTTCGGGAGTGATACCGAGGAGGAAGAAGAGATAGTTTACTCAGGTCCGCCCCAGTACAACAAGCCGGGACCGTCCGCTCCCATGTTGATCTTCGGCAGCGACTCGGAAGATGAGGTCAATGCCATATTCTCTGCTCGGCCATCAATACAAACCTTCGCTGATGAAGATCAAAGTTTGCAAGTTGCCATGGTTCCGCCCAAGCATCATAAAGAACTAGACACGCTTGACACCTACAGTGTAGAAGAACTGCAGACGTTCTACGTCCCCCCACGCAAAAAGGTGAAAAGGCGATCCTATTTTACCGATCCGGGGAAACCAAAGTGGAAAAAAAAATCTGACATGGCACAGATTCTACACTTGATAGGCTCCAGCCCATCCGTTTGCCCAGATATTACACAGACGGACTAAAAAGACTCTTGAGACGCCAAGGTGTACCCTTTAAGCAAACTGCGCGGCAAGCACGGTTCTATAACAGGATCTGGAACGTTCCCGGAACTCAAAGAAAGTTTCCCAACGGGAGAATGGAAACGACCGGGCTTGGTTATGTTCAATCCAAGAAATGGGAGCTACTCCGCGACTGCTACGTCATTCATGACTTTGATGAAGAAGGAGATGATCTGTGGGAAGATACTAACCCTGAACCAGAACGAACTCCCGCCGTGAAAATGCCCAGTCCGTCGTTCGAAAAACAAATGGACAAGCTTATAAGGGAAGCGGGTCAAAAGGTTCGAGACGACCATAATCGCGAAATGGCCATCTACGAGAAAGCGAGGACGCAACGCCTCCTTCAACAGGCTGTGAAAAATGAAAATGCTCCTCCTTATCAACCTGTTGTACAAAGGGCCCGACGCAGAGGCAGAAACAAACTAAAGAACGGGAAAGGCGTTCGATAGCGACAAAGCGGGTCCAAGAAGCCACGCGATCAGGAATCGAGCAGTCCGGATTCTTCTCTTATGAAAAAGATGGGTCGAGCATACTCTTTTGCCCAAGATAAGATAAAGAAGATACTTGATCTTGCTATAAAATATCAAATGATTATCCTCCCGGAATCCAAGCATCCTGAGCAAGCAGGCGAAGTCTCTCACCCGGACTATTGCTCCTATCATAGAGCAATAGGACATCCTATTGAAGACTGCTTCACCTTCAAGAATTGGGTCGAAGACCAATATCAACAAGGCAAGTTCGCTCTATCCAGTAGCTGGAGGGTAACCCCGCCGCAGAAACATGAACCCAAATCTACGAGGGAAGAACCAGATCCACATCGGTCTTGGAAGTGAGCTCGTACCTTTCACATGATAATGTTGTCAGAAGAAGAGCCCGAGAATATGGTGAACTCCCCTGGTGCTTCGAAAACGATGATGACGAGGTAATCTCAGAATTCTCATCGGCGCCAAAAGAGCTAGAATATGGAATACATACTATTGCAGATAACCTCAAGAAAATTGATTTGGGGACGGCGAGTGACCCGCGGCCTACGTTCGTCAGTGAGCTGTTATCCGAAGAAAAGGTGACTACGCTAAAAGACGTGCTCGTGCAGCATAAAGATTGCTTTGCATGGAACTATTCCGAGATGCCAGAATTAGATCCAGAGATTTCTGTGCACAAATTGGTGATATCTCCGGACGTTAAGCCGATCAAACAAGCGCCGAGAAGAATGCGGCTCAAGCTTGAGATGAGCATCAACGCTGAGGTCAAGAAGCTAATCGACTCCGGTTTCATCCAAGAAGTCCAATATCCTGACTGGATCGCCAACATCGTCCCAGTGATGATGAAGAATGGGACACTGCGCATATGTGTGGACTTTCGGGATCTCAATAAAGCCTGCCCAAAGGACGACTTCCCAGTACCGGTCACCGAGCTGATGATAGACAATACATCCACTCATGAAGTTTTCTCCTTCATGGACGGCTCGTCCGGATATAATCAGATAAAGATGCATCTCGAGGACTAGAAGCATACCGCTTTCCGGACCCCTTTGGGCATATTCTGCTACAAGGTGATGTCCTTCGGTCGAAAGAACGCCGGCGCCACCTATCAGAGGGCCATGACGAAAATTTTCGATGACCTCATACATGAAATCGTCGAATGCTATATCGACGACCTCGTAGTTAAAAGTAAATCATACGAGAAATATTTAGAACATCTGAAGATCGTATTTCAGCGCCTTCGGCAATACAACTTGAAGATGAACCCTCTCAAATGCGCGTTCAGAGTTTCCTTAGGCAAATTCCTAGGATTCATCATCCGACACCGAGGCATCGAGATAGATCCGTCAAAGATCAAAGTGATCATAGAAATGCCTCCGCCAAGGACTCTCAAGCAACTGCGATCTCTCCAAGGGAAGCTCGCGTATATCCGGCGATTCATAGCCAATCTCTCAGGCAAGTGTCGCCCCTACAGTCACTTGATGAAAAAGGGAACCCCATTCATCTGGGATAACAAATGCCAAAGCGCACTGGACGAAATCAAGCAATATCTGCAGAATCCGCCAGTACTGGCCGCTCCCATTAAAGGATAACCTCTCGTCCTGTATACAACAGCCCTTGAAGGTTCTTTAAGCGCGTTGTGGGCATAAAAGAACGACTAAGGGAAAGAAAGAGCTCTCTACTACTTGAGTCGAGTTCTACTGGGGGCAGAAAGCAACTACTCTCCCATTGAAAAACACTGCCTGGCGTTGATCTTCGCAATAACGAAGCTAAGACACTATGCATTGGCACATGAGGTCCATCTCATATCAAAAGTGGATCCTCTCAAATACTTGATGTCGAAGGCCATATTAACAGGATGACTCGCTAAATGGGCCCTGCTCCTGATGGAATTCTCGATAATTTATCGACCCCTCAAGGCAGTGAAAGGCCAGGCCATCGCTGACTTCCTCGCTGAGCATCCGATACCTGCCGATTCTCCTTTGAATTGCAAACTGCCAGACGAACATGCGTTTGACACGATCGGCGATGGTGATACCCGGTGGGAACTTTATTTTGATGGAGCGTCTTCCATGAAGAAGCGCAAAAAAAGCACCCCTATAATCAAATCCGGGGTAGGCCTCATCTTCGTAACTCCACAAAGGGGGATAATGCGCTTTGCCTTCTCCTTAGCAGAGCCGAGGACAAACAACGAAGCCGAGTATGAAGCTTTGATAGCAGGTCTCAAGATTGCCATCGACATGGGAATTGAAAACCTCCTCATATACGGAGAACCAGCTGGTCGTTAGTCAAATAAACGGCGACTACCAAACGTGCAAACCTGAGCTGGTGAAGTACGGCGAGAGGGTGCAGCAACTGCTAACCCAAATACCTTCCTACACCTTGGAAAGCATACCACGTGCAGAAAATAGCAAGGCGGATGCATTAGCCAAGCTCGCTAAAGAACTGGCTGACAAAAACCTCGATGACGTGAGGATCATTGTGCAGAGCCATCGGGTTCTCGCACCGGCAGAAATATCTCTGGAGTCATCCGAAGAAAAGGGAGCGACCGAGCAAATGGCTCTGCTAGTAAAAGACCAGGAAAAGGTTGAGGATTGGAGAGAAGTCTTTATAGACTACTTCAAATCTCATCGAACACCTAAAGATGCGTCCTCAAAACATCAGCTCATGAAGCGAGCTCTACCTTTTGCCTTCGTCAATGATACCTTGTATAAAAGATCATTTAATTCTTTGTGGCTAAGATGCCTAGGACCTGAAGAGGCAAAGAGAGTCATCCAAGAAACTCACGACGGACGCTGCGGTTCTCACCAAGCAGGGCCGAAGATAAAGCTGAAGATTAAAAAGATGGGCTACTATTGGCCCACGATGATTCAGGACTGCCTCGAGTATGCGAAGCAATGCCACTCGTGCCAGATCCATGGGGACTTTATCCACCAGTATCCAAATCCGTTACATCCGACAGTGGCTAGCTGGCCGTTCGAAATATGGGGACTGACATAATCGGCCCCATCGAGCCGGCGTCGTCCAGAGGACATCGGTTCATTTTGGCGACAACTGATTACTTCTTCAAATGGGCAGAAGCAATACCGCTGAGAGAAGTGAAGACGGAGAATATCCTCCATTTCTTCAAGACACACGTCATTTATCGGTTTGGAACTCTACGACGGATTATCTCCGATAATGGGCCTGCCTATAGAAGCCACAAGTTCGCACAATAGCATAACATAGACTGGAGATACTCCTCAGTCTATAATCCCCAAGCTAACGGTCTAGCTGAGGCTTTTAACAAGACCTTGACAAAGATCCTAAAAAAGACGGTGTCTCGAAAAAAGAAGGACTGGCATGAGAGATTGCATGAAACTCTCTGAGCATATCGAACTACGTTCAAAACGGCCACGAACACAACTCCGTACGCATTGGTATTCGGTACAGAGGCGGTACTCCCCCTCGAGATAGAGCTACCCTCTCTATGAGTGGCAGTCCACTACGAGCTAACGGAAAAAGAGAATGCCCACCTTCGGTTTGAGGAACTTGATGCCCTTGATGAAACCCGGCTCATAGTGCAACAAAATCTGGAAGCTTATAAAGCAAAGATGACGCGCTCATTCGAAAGATTAACTAGGCCGAGAACATTCCGCCAAGGCGAACTCGTGCTAGTGGTCAAAAGACCTATGATCCACAATCGTGTCAAACGGGGGAAATTCGAGCCGAACTATGAAGGCCCGTATATCATAGACAAGGTCTACCAGTGTGGGGCCTATCTACTCATGGATATGTATGGTGAAAGACCCTTCAGGCCAATAAATGGTCGCTTCCTGAAAAAGTACTACGCCTGACGAGTCACGGCCTAGGTCAATGATAGATGACGACGACTATGTCCGCTCGCTATCTTCCTAAGCTCAAACTCTATAAGTAGTAGCCGGCTAACGGACCGAAACGTTCTTAAACTAACAACGGACCGAAACGTCCTTAAACCGACAACGAACCGAAACGTCCTTAAACTAACAACGGACCGAAACGTTCTTAAACTAACGATGGATCACTATGTCCTAAAACTAGCTGCTGACCGAGACGTCGATAAACTACTGTGGGTTACAGCATCCCAAAGCTGATACAAAAAAAAGAATAAAAAAAAGAGAATAAAAAAAAAGAAAAAACGGTATGTCCATAAGTAAAATGGGCATGGATGAAAACCTGAAATGGCTCCGTGAGTAAAAACAACAGGGCTACCGGCGAGTTTTGTGAAAACCCGAAAGGGCGCAACCTCGTTAGAATAAAAAAAAGAAGAAAAAGAAAAACGATATGTCCATAAGTAAAATGGGTACGGATGAAAACCCGAAAGGGCTCAGTGAGTAAAAACAGCAGGGCTACCGGCGAGTTTTGTGAAAACCCGAAAGGGCGCAATCTCATTAAAAGACACTTGCAAGGTCCTCTCGACTTTGTAAGGAGAAACCACCTGCGTGAGATCCTTACGACTCACAAGGGAGCAACACACTTAGGGATCCCCACGATCCCTAGGGAGAAACTACACTTGCGAGATCCTCACGACTCGTAAGGAGAACCCTCTTATGGGACCCTCACGGCTCATAAGATTTGAAAGTCTTAAGCTACAGGGATCTGAACCTGTTCTTAAGCAGCCACCACAACCTCCGATACTGCCCTACAAGCGGTTCAGTATTGACCCTTGTATACAATTCACGGACGCGAATAAACATTTCCCTAGCAAAGTCACATCCGTGACTAGGGATATGTCTACACGGTGAACAACCCTTGTAAGTCCTCTCGACTTATAAGGAGAAAACACTCTTGTAAGATCCTTACGACTTATAAGAGAACATGCACTTAGGAGTCCTCACGATCCCTAAGGAGAAAACGCACCTACGAGATCCTCATGACTCGCAGGGAGAAATACCTTTATGAGACCTTTACGGCTCCTGAAGTCAAAAGCCTTAGTCGACAGGATCCTAACCCTGTTCACTAAGCCACCTTTGTTCGACATCGACAGAGGCAAATGATGATTCTCTCCTGGCAATATCCCAGTTTTAGCGGTGCTGATGCTGAAATCGGTATCTAATTCCAGGCTTGCAGTGAAAAGCCAACGAGCTACACATGTATACAAAATAGCCGAAATGATAGGGCAACTTGCAAACAAAATCAGCAAGTAAAAGTGTATGCATGCAAAATAGCCGAAATGATTGGGCAACTCGCAATAAAAAGCAGCGAGTAAAAATAAAACAAATAGCCGAAATGATTGGGCACCGCGAAAAAATAGCCGAAATGATTGGGCAATCGCGACCTTCACGATATAAAAGCTGAAATGATAGAGTATCGTGGAAAGAAATAAAAAAAAATTTGAAAAAATGAAATTTTTGCCTTACAGGTGATATCACATCAATCCCTGTATATAATTCATGGGCACAAACAAAGAAGGAATCACACCTTCCCTCCCCAGGCTCCCTCAGAAAACGAAGCCAAATCTCGACGGTTCAGGGATAGCCTAGAGATCATCGACAGCATCCCTCCCCATTCCAGCAGAATTCAGACGCTGCAATCAACCTGGAGCTACGGCAAAAGCCTCTACTCCAAATCTCGATGGTTCCCAGACAACCTGGAGACCAGTTCGATATTCGTCTCATTACAACAGACGCAACGTCATCCACATGACCCCGTTTCGGAAATACGTCATCCACATGACCCCGTCTCGTAAATACGTCATCCACATGACCCCGTCTTGGAAATACGTCATCAACGTGACCCCGTCATGGAAATACGTCATCCACATGACCCCGTTCGGAAATACGTCATCCACATGGCCCCGTTCAGAAATACGTCATCAACATGACCCCGTCTCGGAAATACGTCATCTACATGACCCCGTCTCAGAAATACCTCATCCATATGACCCCGTTCGGAAATACGTCATCCACATGGTCCCGTTCGGAAATACGTCATCCATATGACCTCGTCGCGGAAATACGTCATCCACATGACCCCGTTTCGGAAATACGTCATCAACATGACCCCGTCTCGGAAATACGTCATCCACATGACCCCGTCACGGAAATACATCATCCACATGACCCCGTCATGGAAATACGTCATCAACATGACCCCGTCTCGGAAATACGTCATCTACATGACCCCGTCTATGAAATACGTCATCAACATGACCCCATCTCAGAAATACGTCATCTACATGACCCCGTCTCGGAAATACGTCATCCACATGACCCCGTTTGGAAATACGTCATCCACATCACCCCGTTCGGAAATACGTCATCCACATGGCCCCATTCGGAAATACGTCATCCATATGACCCCGTCGCGGAAATACATCATCAACATGACCCCGTCTCAGAAATACTTCATCCACATGACCCCGTCTCGGAAATACGTCATCCACATGACCTCGTTCGAAAATACGTCATCCACATGGCCCCGTTCGGAAATACGTCATCCATATGACCCCGTCTCGGAAATACGTCATCAACATGACCCCGTCTCGGAAATACGTCATCTACATGACCCCGACTCGGAAATACGTCATCCACATGACCCCGTTCGGAAATACGTCATCCACATGGCCCCGTTCGGAAATACGTCATCCATATGACCCCGTCGCGGAAATATGTCATCTACATGTCAATCCCACTAAATACTTACGGGTTCTCTCGATTCGTAAGGAAGAAACCCCTCTTATAAGATCCTTACGACTTATAAGGGAAAACACACTTAGGAATCCTCACGATTCCTAAGGAGAAAAGACACCTACGAGATCCCCACGACTTGTAGGGAGAAAAGTCTTCATGAGACCCTCACGGCTCATGAAGTTGAAAAGTCTTAAGCAGCAGATCTGAACCTACTTCCTAAGCCATCACTACCTCTCGAAGAAGCCAAAAAGGTGCTCACCCTATCTTCTGCCGGTTATGCTTGCTAAGGTGACATGCTGATAACAAAAGAAAGAAGAAAGCAGAAAGATGACACAAGACATTGCGAAAGAAATGTTTATTTTATTCATGAATTCAATTGGATACAAAATACATCATATGAAAGAATAAAAGAATGAATACATTTTATTCAAAATTACAAATGGTACAAAAACAGCTACTGAGAAGGAAGTGTTTTTAACAAGTCCGCCAGCTGCTCTCGCACTTCCTTCAACGCCTTCTCATGATCAGCCGCCGCGGCCAGCTCCGCTTCAATTCGAGCCCTTTGCTGCAAGCACGATGAAATCTTCTCATCGATTTCCCATTGAGTAGCTTCGCGACTCTACGTAATCCGCTCGATAGAGTCGAGCTTCTGTCTCAATACAAGCCCGTCTGAAATACATTGCTGCAAGATGTCAAAATCAGCTCTCAGTTCCGCGGCGTTCGCTTCAACCTGGGTACGGAATTGAACAGACTCAGTGGAAGCCTCCTCGCGTTCCTTCCGCCTCAAGGTTGCTTCTTGTTCAAAATGGCGGAGGAAGGACACACTCTGCTCAACCCATGTAACCCGCTAGGAGTTCAAAATCTGAATCTCAGGAGCAGGACGCATAAGCTCGAGCTCATGCAGGCAGGCCTCAATCTTCCAGTAGTGGTTAACTCAAGACTCGACGACGCCTTCGTTATGGAAGTTTACAAGCGTCGCCAGCATTAGGTTAACCTCCGCGGCAAAATCCGCGGCAGATGTAGGAGTCTCCACGTCGAGCTCCTCAATATAGTCGCTCACCATGCGCAGACTATTCGCGGCACCTTTTGAGGATGGAAGTCTAGAAAAGGGTTCGGCCGGAATTATGACGCGAGACTCAAACGGGGCTGGAGTCGATGTGATCGCTGCAAAACAAATCACAATCAGATGTCAGCTCAAGAAATAAAGAAAATACACGAAAAATAGAGTCTACTATACCGGCTGCAACAGGGGGCAGAGCAGGGAGTACTGGTGACGTAACGATAGCCGCGTCCCCGCCTTCGATTTGTAAGGCTAAAAGCAATACAAGGAGGGATTAGCAATAATATGACTGCCCGTTAAAGAGAGGACGTCGTTTAGAAAAGATACTCACCGACACGACCAGGCGGACTAATTTCTGACAGGAAGGAGAAGTGTGGGTGCAGCACCTGATACAGGTGGTCAAAAAGGACTCCTGCAAAGATGCAGTAATGCAATGTCAGTACATAAATTATACAACCTAGAGATAAGGCTAATGGGTCACAAATCCGTACCTTCCAGCATCTGAGACGGTACGAGAGAAGGTAGAGGAGTGGTCACCGTCAAGGTGGTAACTGACGGCGCTGCCTCGGGTGGCTCGACCTCAACGCTCGCCACGCCTGCATTAGAAACGAGATAAATATTGTCAGGAAAGATTGAAAAGTATTGCAGAATAAAAAGAAAAATAATGACCCAAGATCTACCTGGTGAGTCACCGGTCGGAACCGCGATGAGGGTGTCACTTGATATAGCGACGGCTTCTCCCTCCTCCATCGGGATGGTCTCACCTCCCGTCGCCTCATCCCCTGACTCTACGAGAGCCGTCGTAACGCTTGCGACGCCAGGAGATGGAAAAGAGCCGCAGGCGGGAAGAGCGATGATTGGGGCGGTGCCCGACTCTTGAGAGGGAGCAGCCACCTCGGGCTCAGCAATTATAGCCATCTCATCCGCCGCCATCTCGAGCTCGACAATGGTAGCCATCTCACCAATCGCCACCTCGGGCTCGGCAATGGTAGCTATCTCAGGCACGGCAATCGTGACTGTCTCACCGGCCGCTACCTCGAGCTCGGCAATTGCAGCCACCTCGCCTACCGCCGCCTCGGGTTCGGCAATCACGGCTACCTCCTATACCGCTGCCCCAGGCTCAGCGATCGCCACCACTTCTCCAGTAAGACTCGGCCATGCAAGATAAGATATATGAGAACTGGTAGTTAAAACTTTGACAACGGAACCCCATGTCACATTACCTTGAGCTGATCTTCCGTTTGCTTCCCGAGCCGCGCGGGCTGCCGATCTGTAGGCAGTGGAAAAGGCAGCCGGAGATTCCTCTGAGGGAGTAGGGGCAGGGGTAGCGGTGCTCAAACCCGTACCCGCGGCTAAGGCAGCACTACGCTCCCTTGCTGCACGCATTCTGCGCTTCCTTTACCCCCGAGCCGTCAAAGCGGACCTTCTTGAAGCTTCCATCTACAGGATGTCATCGTCCGCACCCAAGGTTACCTCTGGAGCCGTCAAGGCTTCCGTCATCGGTCGTTTGAGTAAGGCCTCTTTCTGCAGTGCCGAAGAGACCGGGACTTCGGTGGCTGGCCCGGGAAGAGTCTCCGCATCATCTTGCGGGATTGGCATTGTGGTCCCTGCGATAAGATAAAGAAGGGGTTAGATTAGCCATAAGAAAGGAGAATGAAGATGCAATGATTCGAGACATACTAATGCCCAACAAGGCGCGATTCCTCTCCTCCTCCTCGAAGGTCCTGAGGGAAGCCGCCAGAGCCTCTTCAGTGGTAAAGCCTGTTACAAGAGAAAAAATGTCAGTCAAGACATGATAATGAAAATAAAGATATAATGCAATAAAAAGGTGTGACTGATGTTTACTTGATTGCACGAGGGTGGCTATTTCCGCTTGGTGGGTTGCGGATCGCACAGAAGCTGCAATAGCGGCCTCGAGATCAGTGTCTTCTGGCGCTATCAAGAGACCCTCATTGGTCCCATATTCGCTCAAACCCTCGTTATAAGGAGCCTGAGGCTCCAGGCCGAGTACAGCATCTAGGGACAGGACCGACTTCTTCTTCCTCTTCTGCGCGCGAGCTCCAGTCCCAGCAAGTACAAGCTTACGCTTGGTGGGCACTTTGGAGCGACGAGTCCCGATATCCGAGCCCACGCCAGATTCGGGTGAAGCTACATTTACCGTCTCCACAGGAGCACGGGGCTCCAGTGGCTCAGGCCTGTCCTCGGGGAACGCGGCAGCCACTTCTTTTTCAGACGCGCTGGAAGGAGGCAACCCACGCGTAGGGCTTAGCACACGTAGAGGCTTAACTGCAGTGACCTTTCTTAGCGGAGGGGGAACAGTGGTTCGTCGCTTCAAAGGGACGTTGCGATCACCGGCAGGAGGTGCACTTTTGCGATCAAGCAGCAGCCGCCTTTCTTCCTTAATGATGGCGCCCATCAAATGCAGGTGCCATGCCATGTACACATAAAGGACCCTCGGGACACAACTCGGCTCTCTGATAAAGAAGTGAGAGCCCGTATTCAAGCGCATGAAGTGATGCAGCGTGTTTCGCATCCCCTCTTCAGTGGCAGTGGGTTCTAGCAAGAAAGCCTCCGGCAGCACTCATTGATTATAGCTCAATTGTTGGGCAAAACGATGCGGATTATATCTCATGAAAAGTGCCGCATCATTTTGCCTAAACACTAGGAAACCTGGTCTGATAGAATATAAATGGAGGATCTCCCGAGCTTTCAAAACTGAGGCTCCATCTTTAAAAATGCCCTGCAATGGCCGCACCGTTGTGGCGGACTCTTTTCCGATGGTTAAAACCTTGTCGGTGAAAGTCATGCCGTCTCCAACCGTGCGGGGATGAAGGAGCAAACCTCTAGCATCCCGCGGTGACAGATTTACGATTGATGTGCCGACTAATCACATAATCCGGGGGAAGCTGCACCTGTCATAAAATGAAGGCCTTTTATAGATACCAAAAACGCCAAGTGCATGTAGCTCGAGCCATGACATGAAGTAATGCATCGAGAAGTTCACATGATACACTCCGGGTTCAGTAGTATCCGCTACTTGACTAAGGCTGTAATACAGATGGGCTAAACCGGCGACCCCGACAGCCACTTTCACCCCAATAGTCATTCAGTGAGCCGGATAAAAGACAGACGGCCTCATACGGCGAAGGTGCATCAGGAGTGCGAACCAGCTCAACTATAGCTCAAGAAATCCCAAGAAGAATGTTTCCTCATTAATCCCAGGGACTGCAATCTCCGCAAAAGGAACAAATAGAGAGTTGGGAAGAAAGAAACTCTTCTGATCTACCTCCGTCGTTGGCAGGTTGTTTATTCCCAAGCCGAAAGGGTCGTCAAGCGTGGCAAATTTAACAGCCTCCGTCGAGAGGACTTTTGGGTGAAGAAAGCGAGCGATGAAATCCTCGAAACTAACCCTATGGCTCCCAGATTCGAGGAAAAGGCCCTCGTAGATATTCAACACTTTGATCAAACTAAGAAATTGGTGTTGAACGGCATTCACCGAAGTAAGGCCTGTCATCACTGGTTTGGCACCGAAAACGTATTCGTCCGTGGGAAGCAGTTCCTCATAATGCTCCCCTATAACCGGTAAGCCGGAAACTTCTGCAAATTCCTCTAGGGAGATTGATACTTCTCGATCCAGCGAAAGGAAGGTGTGGGTAGGGATATTCCACTGCTCCAAAAAGGTCTTAACCCATCAGGCGGGAAGCGTAGGATACTGGAAAAGAGAAGCATAAATGGCGGGATACAACCCAAGCCTCAACAACTGCGACTTCTTCGCTGATAAAATGTAGCGAGCCCACTGCAGATAACCAGTCGGATGACGAGGAACAGACCAATCATATATGGTTGTCCCCACGGTCGTGCCTCGCCTTGACCGATACGTTGTCCCAAGGTATCTAAAGCAATGGGGGGCTGAACGGGTATCGAAGCTATAGCGGGCCGAAGAAGACCTTCTGAAGTCCAATTAACCATCTCCACGGCATAGTTCACCGGGGGTGGGTCGGTGTAATGAATCGCCATGATAGGCTCCTAGGGTACCGCGCACGAAAATCTTTGTCGACCCTTCATAATATAATTATACCATGTCCCCCAGAGGTGAAGATTCTTATGTTCCGGGTCATGATCTTTGATCAAAACTAGGACTTCTCAGTCTACCGGTGCACCAGGAAATCCTCCCTCTGAACGAACGAACGGAAATGAAGCATCGAAAGACATGTTGCCTGCAAAAAAGAGGGACAGAAATCAACTGTCAGTGCTATAGTTTAATTTTAAATTTCTGACACTCGGTACTTTAAAAGTTGTACCACACCGCAATGCAATGGAAAGGGGACCAAAAGGGGACCTACAAAATCTAGATGACAATTCATCAATTAATAATTAATAAAACAGCATCATCATTGGATGAGACTGTTAATTAATGAGGAAATCCTCAAGAAAATTCTCATTAAATGAGAGATCCCTCGGGAAAAGGAGATAATCTCCCTTTGAGAGTAAGGCACTATGACAGAGTGACACTTGTCAAGAAGGAATAAAACTCCTTAAGAGCCCGGCTCTGTAATGATGATGGATAAATCCATCAAGAAAATTAAAATTAATTAATGAATTAAAAAATTTCTTTCTGGGATCTTCAAGATCCATGAACAAACTCTTAAGAGTTCTTCATCAAAAAATCTACATGTGAATAAAAGAGCAGAGCTCTGATTCATGGGTTAAGAAACCCCAAGAAAAGATCTCTTTAGATCTATGGGTTCATGAGAGCAAAGCTCTGCTAATGAAACCCTAAATGAGTTTTCTTTAGATTAAAGATCTATGAAGACCAAGGCTCTATTAAAGGGTAAAAGCCTAGATTATCTAAAAGTTTTTACCTAAAATTTTGGCAGAATTTTGACTCTTAAATTTCTTAAGAAGGAGAGCTATGCTCTGTAAGAGAATAAAATTCTCAGAAAATTAAGTAAGAAGATGAACAGAATCATCTAGAGGACCCAAGGTCCTATTTATAGGCATTAAACCGCCTCTTCAACTTCTGAGTTGATCCAAGGGCTCAGATGCTGCCACCGCTACACTCACGTGTGCGCCACATGAGCGCAACGGTGGGGGGGCATTTGTTTCCCCCAATCAGAGCAAAACTCTGTTTTAAATTTCAAAATTTAAAAATTGAAGCAACGCTTCAGATCCAGCGTTAGGCGCGCTGCGCGCCACGTGTCAAACACGGATGCGCTAGCGCCAGGTGCGCTGCGCCATAGGCAGCGCACCCCCAATCAGAGCAAAGCTCTGTTTTAAATTTCAAAATTTAAAAATTGAAGCAATGCTTCAGATCCAGCGCTAGGCGCGCTGCGCGCCACGTGTCAAACACGGATGCGCTAGCGCCAGGTGCGCTGCGTCCCAGGCAGCGCACCCCCAATCAGAGCAAAGCTCTGTTTTGAAATTCAAAATTTAAAAATTGAAGCAACACTTCAGATCCAGCGCTAGGTGCACTGCACACCACGTGTCAAACACGGGTGCGTTAACACAGCTGCGCTGTGCTTTGCGCTGCGCACCATGTGTCAAACGTAGGTGTGCTAGCGGAAAGTGCGTTGCGCTCTGAGCAGCACACCACGTGTAAAGCACGGGTGCGCTAGCGCTGGAATTAAAAATTCCCCACCGTTAGATCAAAATATCTAATAATGATAAATCATTAATTGATCAGAATTAAAATTCTGTTATGGAAATATCATTCCAATCTTGTTAAAAACAAGAAGATTACCTTCTGTAAAACAGAAGCCCTAGGATCAAAGATCCAACGGTGGGGAAACATCCCAAAATCAATCAGAGAAAGATCTTTTTAACTGATTTAACAAATCAATTTTCCCTATATAAAGGCCCCAAGACTTCAAGTCTGATATAGAGAAAGCTCTCTACAAACTTTGAAAAAATTCAAAGAAAGAAGAGCAAGCTTCTAGCAAAAGAAGATCATTTCTTCAACGTAAAGAACATGAACAATGAACAAAGAGATGAAATCATCTCATTAAAACAGAAGAATTATCTTTTTAAAAGATCATAGATCTATAAAGACCAAGGTCTTTTATAAAAGATCAAAAGATCTAATCATAAAAACAAAAAGAAGTATAATTTCATTCACAGATCATTGATCTACAAAGGCAAAGCCCTTTCAAAAAGAAGAACTGTTGTTCTTGAATCTTGAGGCAAAGCCTCTTTTAAAAAGAACATAAACTTGTTCTCTGATCATAAATTTGATCAAATGCACTTTGCACTATTGGAAAGTACCTTGCACTCATGAACTGAGCTTCATCGCTCCTTGGACCGGCGCTCAGCGCCAAAATGTGCCACGTGTCAACCACATATACAACTTGCGCTTTGCGCTTCTGAAACAGCACACTGCGTTCATGGGCTGGCGCTCAGCGCCAAGCGCGCCACGTGTCACTCACTGATGCACCACTAAACTAGCGCAATGCGCTCATAAATTGACGACGCAATATGCTTATAAACTGGCGCTAAGCGCGACACGTGTCATTTTCGTGTGCGCTACTTGGCAGAAACGCAATGCGCTCTTTAGTTGGCGCAAAGCGCCTGGCACGCCACGTGGCGCACTGTCAGAACACACATTGTTCTGATGAATGCTATGCATTCAATACAAGACAAAAAATGTCAGGATATAATGCTTAGCATTATTAAAAGGGCCAAGCCCAAATGAAGGCTTAACAGCCCAGAACAATAAAATGTTAAACATTTTAATCTTATTGGACTTAGCCCAATATTGGCCATAAGTCCTCAACTTATATTGAATTGAGCCCATCTGCTCACGAATATTTAACAGATCTTAGTCCCAATTTGGACTACAGATCTTCCGACCAATTCACACCAGTTCAAGGGTACATCTCTTTACTCCTCTGATATTTGTCGTTGTAATCCTTCAACGTCTTCAGAGAGGTGACGGGTCCCGACAACCACACATTTCATGGACTGTGGAGTCCTTAAACTCATGGACTATGATGTCCTTAAACTTCATAGACTACGACGTCTTTAAACTACGGACTGTGGGGTCCTTAAACTCATGGACTACGATGTCCCTAACCTCGGACTGTGGGGTCCCTTTAAACCCACGGACTACGATGTCCTTAACCTGGACCGAGATGTCCTTAAACTAACATTGGACCACCATGTCCTTAAACTGGTAATCGATCGCAATGTCCCTAAACTAAACAACATAGCCCAAATGCTCTTTTGTCGGATCTAAACGATCCTGTTAAGTTGATCTTAGTCTAAAAATTAGACTAACGTATCCTTAACAAACGTTTAAGTTGATCTTAGTCTCAAATGAGACTAACGTATCCTTAAACCCAAACCAAAACCCAACTCTAAGAAAATACGGATTTGGACTAATCCACGCCCTACGGGCGACAACATAAATTAGTCTCCGTATACAATCCACGGGCAACCAAAAACAAAACAAACACCCACGACACGAAGCGACCATCTGGAGAAGGAGAAAGTGATTACCGCGATGCGGTAGTGTAATTAACTGCAGGGGCTTGCGCCTGCAGGGAAGAGTGTCCCCACAATCAAAAACCCCTCAAATGAGGGGGAATCTGACGAAATCTGCTATATCGGCCGCATCCGTTTAAACCTACGATACATGGTTCCATAAATCAACTTGGCATCTTCGGAGAGGTGGACAGATAGCACCAATTAGCATCTGCCCCGAAATTCAGGCAAGACGGACCTGCGCGGTCGCGTCTCTATGTTCGGCGGGGAACACATAAAAAGCATGCGGCGAGGGAACGCGACGCTATCTTGGCCGCTGGTGCAGGCTCAAGCAATATTCCGCCTGCTGATATTCCTTCGGTGGACGTTCCTTCTGCCCTGTATACTGCCCATAGACATGTTGCGCGTGTAGCTCGTAAAGAGAGTGAACGACTAATTCAAGGTAAAACAACGCACGGTCCTTAATAACAGCTCCTCCCCCTGTCTATTTATTTAACTTACGCATTTTTATTTACAGGACCAAATTTGGATGACGACGTGACAGGTGAAGCGCCGGAAACTAAAGAGTATGAAGCGTCCAATATTTCTCTGGACTCTGGGACCATTCCAACCGCGGGTGAAGCAAGCGTTACGACAGCCCTTGTCGAATCAGGAGATGAAGCTGTGGGCGTTGAATCTGCTCTCCCAATGGAAATCGAAGAAGCTATTACAACTGGTGACGCTTCGGGCACGGTTTCGATTTTCGACTTGTCAGGTATTCCTTGGGTTATTATCTTTGAGTTTTTTTTCTGCTAAGCGTCTCTAATGATATTTCCTTTTTCTTAAGCATAGACGCGATAAATCTTGAAGCTATACTGGCCGAGGAATTACCGCCGACCGCTGCCTTGACTGTCACGGTTCCTTCTGTGCCTCCCCGAATTTTGGAAGGTAAAGGTTTCTCCTTTAGTTGTATTTGATTTATTGTAGATACTAATTTTCTTTTCCTTAACCATATATTGTCGCAACCTTGCAGGAGTGCTCTTTGACCACTTGTACCAAGTGCTACACCCGCACTTTTCCTTCCAATCAGAAGTCGTTCCCTCTTCCAGCAGTGGTCAGTATATTCTTTGTTTAGCGTTTCTCCTTTTCGTGAGTAAACTTTTTGCTGATAAGCATTTCTTATATTAACCCCAGTATCACAGTTCAAAGGAGGGAGCGAAGGAATAGCCAAGCCTCCGGAGCTCCCTATTTTGCCACCTTCAACAGCTGGTACGGTAGATTCCGTCCCTCAGGTGTTTTCTTTATCTTTCAAGTTTAAATCTGACCGTAATATATTTTGCAT
The DNA here is from genome assembly GCA_030015575.1 of Agapanthus africanus. Classification (NCBI taxonomy): domain Eukaryota; kingdom Viridiplantae; phylum Streptophyta; class Magnoliopsida; order Asparagales; family Amaryllidaceae; genus Agapanthus; species Agapanthus africanus. Next base: position 11,420,525 of record CM057337.1, read on the forward strand.
CGATTACACCGGCTTCAGCTCCTTTTGAGTCTCGCATTTCCATGCCCGTGGGGCCCTTCGCCAAACGTCGACCCTCTAGGAGCACGGTGAATAGCCGGCTAATGTTAAGCGAGTTTATCGAGGACCTTGACGCCGAGGCTCTTACTTCTGCTATGGGTTTTGCTGATGAAGTCAATCAAATGCTGGTGATGCTCATGAATTTCCGCACCGAAGACCTCGTCGGTTCTTGGATTGATTATTACAGGAAGATCGAGGCTTGTCTGCATGAGATTGAGCTTAAGCGCCTCGCTCCTGAAGTAATAACTTTGAAATCTCAGTGAACCGCATGAATCGAACAGAGCGTCGCTTTCATTCGATATTTTGAACAAGAGGTGACCTTGAGGCGAAAGGAGCATGAGACGGTCTCCGGCGAATCCGCTCAATTGCGTGCCCAGATTGAAGCGAATGCCGCGCGACTGAAAGTTATTTTTGAAAAACTCCAACAATGTATTTTTGACGGGTTAGCGCTAAGGCAGAAGCTTGACTTCGCTGAGTGGGTCACGCAAAGTTGCGAAGCTGTCAAACGGGAAATTGCTGAGAAGTTTTCATCCTGCTTGCAACAACGAGCTCAAATCGAAGCGGAGCTGGCTGCCATAGCTGAACGCGAGAAGGAAATTGCGGGGAGCGCGTGAGCGGGTCGTTAGTTTGTTGAAAGCGCCTCCTTCTTAATCATTGTAATTGTATTCCCCTTTTTGCATTGGTTGTATCTCTTAAACATTTTGATTCATGAATAAGAATATACATTCTCTTTTATGCGCTTATCTGTGTCTTGATGCCTTGATGTGGTGGTAATTAGTTTACTTACTCATTTTGGAGTTTGTAGTTTATGCGCTCGTTTCGGAGCCTGTAGTTTATGCACTCATTTCGGAGTTTCTAGTTTATGGGCTCATTTCGAAGTTTATTTAGTTTACCTCCCTTGGGCTTATAGGAAAACTTGTCCTAATGTTATGGTTAACCCCTGCTCTTTATGACAGAGGTCCGTTAGGCTTTGTGGTACTAGGATTTTAGTCCGTAATACCATCGCGTTGGCTGATGCATTCCCCGATATGCAGACTTTACGCTGCTGTTCGAGTAGCCCTGTGACTGTCATGTCTCTGATCCCTTCGGAGGCTGGACAAAACGTCTTCAAGTAATTTTCTTAGGCAGTTTGACCGTCGGAAGAGCAAGCGGTAGGAATTTTGCCATACCGCTTTTTATTTGAGGTTAGGCTCAGTTTTTTGGGAGCCCCGATGAGTCATAACCACTCCGCACTGGTGTGGGATGATCTCTGATAGTCTTTCGGGTTTTATTTGAGTTGCCGTCAAGACCCTGAAGCTAGGAATTTGGCCTTCACTTCTTTTTGATTTGGCTATTTTGGAGCCTTTGTTGACATTGCGTCTGCTGTAAAGAGAAGAATGTCGGAGTAGTCTTTAGGTTGTTTTGTGAACCGTCAAGACTTGGAGCTAGGAATTTTGCCATGGCTCCGTTTTGTTTTAACCTTGGAGTCTTTGTTGACGTCGCGTCTGCATCCTACTGGAGTGAGAAGGAACGCCATTGTTGACATTGCGTCTGCTGTAACGAGGCGAATGTCAAGGTTCTTTAGGTTGTTTTGTGAACCGTCAGGACTTGGAGCTAGGAATTTTGCCATGGCTCCGTTTTGTTTTGACCCTGGGGTCTTTTGTTGACGTTGCGTCTGCATCCTGCTGGAGTGAGAAGGAACGCTATTGTTGACATTGCGTCTGCTGCAACGAGACGAATGTCGGGATAGTTTTTAGGTTGTTTTGTGAACCGTCAAGACTTGGCTCTCTCTTTGATGGAGCCTGGTGGAAAAATATGGTTCCCTTTTCATTTATGCCCATGGATTGTATACAGGGGTTGATATTGACTCACCTGTAGGGCAAAAGTTTCATTTCATTTTATTTATTTCCGCGATGCTCTATCATTTCAGATTTTTATATCGCGAAAGTCGCGATTGCCCAATCATTTCGGCTATTCTTTTTTTTACTCACTGCCTTTTATTGCGAGTTGCCCAAACATTTCGGCTGTTTTTATATGCATAAATTTTGCTCGCTGATTTTTATTGCGAGTTGCCCCATCATTTTGGCTATTTCATATGTATTTTTTGCTCGCTGATTTTTGATGCGAGTATGGAACTTGAGATCTTATACCAATTCTGGCATCAGCATCGCCGCGACTGGAATATTTTCAGGAGCGAATCATCATTTGCCGTGAAAGGACTTGAAAATTGACACCTGTTCAGGCATCAGTATCGCTGCAACTGGAATATTTCCAGGAGCGAATCATCATTTGCCATGAGAGGACTTGGAATTTGATACCGATTTAGGCATCAGCATCACTATGACTGGAATATTGCAAGGAGAGAATCATTATTTGCCTTTACTGATCTGAACAAAGGTGAATTAGCAAACAGGGTTAAAGTCCTGTCGACTAAGGCTTTTTGACTCTATGGGCCGTAGGGGTCTCATAAAAGGGTTTTCTCTCTACGAGTCGTGAGGATCTCGTAGGTGTATTTTCTTCTTAGGAATCATGGGAATTCCTAAGTGTGTGTTCTCTTATAAGTTGTAAGGATTTTACAAGAGTGTTTTCTCCCTATAAGTCGAGAGGATTTACAAGTGTCGTTCACCATATGAGGACATTCCTCGTCATTGATGGAACTTGGTGGGGGAAATCATTTATTTGTGCCCGTGGATTGTATACAAGGGCCGATATTGGACCGCCTGTAGGGCAAAAAGGGGAATACGATGGCTTAAGAACAGGTCCAAGTCCCTGTAGCTTAAGACTTTCAAATTCTATGAGCCGTGAGGGTCTCATAGGGGAAGTCTTCCTTACGAATTGAGAGGGTCTCATAAGTGAAAATTTTACGAGATTGCGCCCTTTCGAGTTTTCACAAGCTCACCGGTAGCCCTGCTGTTTTTACTCATGGCACCTTTCGGGTTTTCATCCGTACCCATCGTGCTTTTAGACATACCTTTTTTGGTTTTTTCTTTGGTTTTTTTGCAACGAGATTGCGCCCTTCCGGATTTTCACAAGCTCGACGGTAGCCCTGCTTTTTTTACTCACGGCGCTCTTTCGGGTTTTCATCCGTGCCCATCTTGCTTTTGGACATACCATTTTTTTATTTTATTTTTTTAACACCCATCTGTTTGCCAATGGGACTTAAGGGTGACTTCACCGCTGGAGTAGCTGTGTAGCCAATGGGACTTGAGTTGCAGTCTTTGCCGTTGGAGTTTTGATTGCAATATAGATCCCAAAATAAGATATCGCTGTATTTGGGGCGATGCGCCATGTTTGAGGCAGAATACTAGTTTAGGGATATTTCGGTCCATTACCAGTTTAAGGACGTAGTGGTCCATTGCCAGTTTAAGGACGTAGAGGTCCATTATCACCATTTTTGGGGTGAAACTTTTTTGAATACCACTTAGAGTTTTGACTCAGGAAGATAGCGAGCGGACATGAGCGTCGTCATCTATCATTGATCTAAGTCGTGACTCGTCAAGCGTGGTATTTCTTGAGGAATCGGCCGTTTATTGGCCGGAAGGGTCTTTCTCCATGCATATCCATGAGCAAATAGGCCCCACCATGGTAGACCTTATCTATGATGTACGGGCCTTCATAGTTCGGCTTGAATTTTCCCCGTTTTGCACGATTGAGGATCATAGGTCTTTTGACGACTAGCACGAGTTCGCCTTAGCGGAATGTTCTCGACCTAGTCAGTCTTTTGTATGAGCACGTCATCCTTGCTTTGTAAGCTTCCAGGTTTTGCTGCGCCATGAGGCGAGTTTCATCGAGGGCGTCGAGCTTCTCAAGTCGAAGATGGGCATTTTCTTCATCTATCAGCTCGTCTTGAACTGCTACCCGTAGAGAGGGTAGCTATATTTCTAGGGGGGTACCGCTTCAGTGCCAAATACCAACACGTATGGTGTTTTATTCGTAGCCGTTTTGAACGTCGTTCGGTACGCCCAGAGAGCTTCGTTCAGCCTCTCATGCCAGTCCTTTTTGTTTATGGACACCGTTTTCTTTATAATCTTGGTCAAGGTCTTGTTGAAAGCTTCATCTAGACCGTTGGCACGAGGATTATAGACAGAAGAGTATCTCCAGTCTATTTTATGTTGTTCTGCGAAGTGACTGATTTTATGGCTCCTGTAGGCTGGTCCATTATCCGAGATTATCCGCCGCGGAGTGCTGAACCGGTAGATGACATGTGTCTTGAAGAAATGGAGAATATTCTCCGTCTTCACCTCCCTTAGTGGTATTGCTTATGCCCACTTGGAAAAGTAGTCGGTCATGGCCAGTATGAACCGATGTTTTTTGGATGATGCGGGCTCAATAGGGCCGATTATATCGATTCCCCATATTTTGAACGGCCAGCTAGCTATCGTTGGGTGTAGCGGATTTGGATGTTGGTGGATGAAGTTCCCGTGAACTTGGCACGAGTGACACTACTTCACTCTGGTTAGAGTAGTTTGTGACTCTTCATCGCTGCGTCTTCTTCATCCTGACGCCGATACTTGGTCTTTTTGTATATGGTCGTTTCACGTTCTCAGTCAGTTATGCTCCTTTGAAAAGCTTCATTTAGCAGCCTGTCAATTAGGCCTTCTGGCAGCTCCAGGGATTTTGGCATCGATCCTTCCCCCAGTTCCTCTGTGTTGCTTTCCGACGCCGAGAGAGTTTCTTCGTTATTTAACGACGAATGAGAAAACATGCGGTAACTTGCTACATAATCTTCGGTTTCTCCCGACGAGCCATTTCCCTCATCATCGTCACTATCTCCGTTCTCAAGTATATGGTTGAGAAACTCTTCGAGGGTGACTGGAGTCTGCACCTTCTGGTTGTATTCCTCCAGCGCGTCGATTTATTTTTGCAGGTCCGTGCGCTTGTCGTTAGGCTGCGCAGGTTTCTTGGTCTTCTTCTTTCCCTTCGAAGACTTTGAAGAATTGACCTGTGTGTTTTGCCCAATATTGGCAGTTTTCGGTGTGGGACGCGGCTCCAACATCCCCTCAATGATCTCGTGCTCCACCTGGCTTTTCCACCTGATCGCCGGACATGCTTGAAAATCCTTCAGTATTCTTTTGGTTTTAGCTGAAAGGAAACTTCCCATGGAGCTTCTTCCACAAATGAGCATGATGCCCCCGGCGTATCCACCTTTCTAGGAGCGTGCCTCTGTGGTGGGTTCACCCTCCAGTTCTCTGACAACACGAATTTCCCTTGACGGTACTGGTCCTCGACCCAGTTCTTGAAGATGTAGCAATCCTCAATGGGGTGGCTCACCATTCGGTGATAGAAGCAGTAGTTGGGATTGTTGACGTCACCGGGCTGCGGTGGACGTTTTAGGTCCGGCAGATTGATGAGTTTGTTGCGCACTGCCAGTTCAAACAATCTCCTCGTTTTATCACGGGGAAATGAGTAAGCATGTCCTAGCTTCTCTTCCAGGGATTGGCACGGGCGCGTGTTGTTTTGGCGAGCAACCGGTTTTAGGTCACTCGGTTGTTGTTGAGTGTTGGCAACGAAGGCCGCTTTCCCATTGCCCTTTGCATTCCGAGGGTCCATTTTTGAAGAGGAAGGTCTGTGGCCCATCTGGTCCATTTGGGCTAACTTGTCGATCAAATCCTGGAAGGTGGTCGGCTTAAAGAACGCCATGAACTGGGACACAGTCGCTTGAGGATCAAGAGTCCCTATGAACATGCCCACGATAGGAGCTTCTTCGATGCGTTGTTCGTATTTTGACCAGAGGTTCCGCCATCGGATTGCGTATTGAAACCAGGTCTCTCCTGGCTTCACCGTGGTATTGATTAATGCCATGATCAGGGTGCGCTCGCTTGCGCTGGCAAACCTCTGCATGAATAGCAGTTCCATTTCCATGAATGTTTTGACAGAGTTATTTGGAAGCTCCGAGTACCATTCAAATGCCGTTTCTGACAAGCTGCCAACAAACTGGCAAAGCAGCAATTTATCGTCGCCTCCAGTATTGCCTCATAAAGCTCTGAACTGAGCGACGTGCTGATGCGGGTTGCATGTCCCTTTACTTTGTCTTAAGGTACCCAGTAAATTGGGTGAAGGTAAATGAAGTTACCATTTTGAGGATCATGTTTGGGGATCGTATATCCTGGCGGGTATTTGATTTGATCGTACCATCCTGGGTATGGTCGCCTGGTTCTGACGACTTGGCCGGCCGCTTCGTTAGCTTGATAAGCTCGTATTTGTTGATCTATGTAATCATCAAGGGCAGCTTTGGAGATCGTTTCCTCTCTGGCTGTCGATAAAGATGGAAGAGGGTTTGATGTTTCCCCTTTGTCGTCATCAATAATTATCGGCGGGTCTTCAGTTGGAGGTTCTGGCTAGATCATCATTCCAACCATATCTTGGAACAAAAGTGCCATCCGTTTTATATTAGCAGCCTGTTCCGTGGCCTCCTTATCCTTTCTTTCAAGCACCCTTCGTAGGAACTCGGTATCGGTCTCCTGCTCCTGGCGCTATTCACTTGCTGATTCCGGACTTTCTTTTTGTCCGGTGAGTGCTGCCATTTTCATCAGCATCTCCTGGAGCTTTTGTTGTTGCTCCTGAACTTTTGTCAACGACCGAGTTTGCGATTGATGACTCACGGAAGCACGGCTATCCTCTTTCCCGGAAGCCATGTGGACCGTATGGACGATCATGCCCCCACACTTGGGGCGTTTCATTCCAGCGCCTTTGGAATTTGCTACAGGCAGTGGGATTTTCTCCGGCCTCCTCCTCTTGTGGGAGGTCGAGGTCGAAGGAGCCGTTGTAACAGGCGCCTATATAGAGGAAGTCCCTCGCTGTATGGTGGAGGGATGGTCTTCCTCTTGCCGAGCCTTTGTTTTTTTCAGTCGACGAGAGTAATCTTTATTGATCACAGAATCTTGGACTTTCAGCCAGACCCTGTGGATTTGGGAGGAAAGCCGCTGAGGGGGCTGCTCCGGCTTTTCCTGCGTCATATTTTCAGCAGGAAGTGGAGATTTCTTTAGCACTGCGGTCGGAGAGTTCTTTCGCACCATCCTAAGCAAATCAAAGCTGTTCCTGCTTAGAACAACAGCGTCAACTTCCACCATTGGAGCTGGTGGGGTGAGTCCGGAGGGGGAGTTTCCCCCTGCTCTTCTCACTCGACGCCAGTGGTGAAGTCCAGCGTGCCTTTCAGATGGGACCACCTCAGTTGTGGAAGCGGCTCTGTAACATTTCAGAAAAACAAAATATTATTTTTGGGAAATTAAATAATTAAAATAATGAATATTATGAATATTTTAATGTATGGAGATTAATTTTAATGTTATTGTCTAATTATATGCCGATAATTGGGAAATATTTGAATATCGATTTTTAAAAGAATTCATGAAGATTGGGGATTTTACAGTTTAGTATACAATTAATTGTGTATGGGTTAGCACTAAACTCGATTAGTGTTTACTAATTTTTCTTTATGTATGATATGTGCATCTCATGCAACATGATATGTTGCATAATACTTGTTACATTTCTTTTATTGTTTGAAACCATGCTCCATTTCTATTGTTATTTGGTTTTTGTTTTGTTGGAAATTGAAAAGAAGAGATAAAGAAAAGAAAAAGGGAATAAAGAATTGGGGACATGGAGGTATGGGCTTTGGAGAGAGAGAAAGAGAGAGAGGGTGAGGGGTTTCCTTGAACCATGGCTCTTGTTTCACTTCATCATCTTCATCATTTCCCTCTCCTCTCTCACACCTTGGCTGCCCTCTTCTTTCTGCCTCCTTTAACCCCTCACAACACCACCAAAACTACATCAGAACCTTGCACCCCCTTCACAAAAATCATGCACAAGCTCACTACAAGCATGGTAGACCAAGAAAGATAGGATTTTGAGCACTTGGGGCAACTCAAGAAGTTTCTTGAGTTGCCAAATGAGGTATTCCCTTCACCATTAGTGTAGTAATGCATTTCCTTTAGTTTCTGGTTTAGTTTAGAGTTGATTTAGTGAGGTTTAGTGATCTTGGAAATTTCCAAGATGAGATTTAGGGCATGAATTGGTTTGTGAAGGTGTAATTGAGAGTTAATCATGGCTACAACCCCTGTAATGATTGTATATTAGACTAAAACAAGAGATTTAAACCCAAGACATGAACTTAGAAACCCCGATATCGGAAGATTGTGGGAATTGTGTTGATATTTAGAGATCTGCTACGACCCGGGGCACCTGAAAAATATTTAGCAATTACTGAAAGGTGTGCAGGCAACCTAGAAGCTAATCCCAAAACTTGAGACCCCCACTCCATGTTCTGGCCACCAATTATCTCTTTTTGGCCACAAATTGCAGCCTTGGTGCAATGGAATGTCCTCGTGCTTGGTCTGTGGTCCCTTTATCTTAAAATTAGACCCTCCACATATGCAAAATTGGCTAATTTCACCTGGGGTAAAATCTGGAAGTGTTTTTCATAATTTCTGATTTCGGTTTGTGAATTCTGTGAACTTGAACTTTAGTATTTGTGTTTTGTCTCGATCACTTGACGTTTGTATGTCGGTATCGGGAGTTGTTGGGTTATTCTTGCATGCGCAGACCATAGGTTTTAACCTATGTGTGATTCGTATGCCGTTTTGGTTTTCGTGCACGATTTCTGTTTATGATGCTATGTGTGTATATATGTAGGTACCCTCACGTGGACTTCGGATGACAAGGAGGAGAATGGAGACATCGACTTCGGCAAACAAGGGTCAAGGTGAGTAGATGTATATCTACGGGGGAAGTCGGGTGGATGGCGTATAGCACCCCCGCAGTTTCGTAGTGTAGTCTACATATATGTGTATGTGTGTGTGTGTGTGTTGTGAGACGTTATTAATTAGAAAGAAGGATTTAGGAGATCATGGGTTAGTTTTAGCGTAATTGAAAGTTAATGCTTTAGTCTAGTTCTTAGTCGTGAAACCCTAGAGTATAGTTGTTACACGCACACACATGCACACACGTGATATGTATGGGGTGTATACGGTTATATGTATATATATATATATGTAGATGCATTGGTGCATACACACACACACACATATACGTATACACGGATGATGAGGATAGTATATGATACTTGGAGATGAGTCGATATGATTGGGCATGATGCCGTGAGATCGGTGATGTGAATTGGGTCGTGTTATGATATACGACATGATATATGAGTGGATCGTTGGGCGATGTGTTTTCATACACACGCGGATATATGTTGATGGTATTGGAATGTACTAGACTTTAGATCAGTACCCTAGTTCATGATATTATGATGATGATACCAGATAAATAATGAGGTATATGTGATATTTGACTCGTACCCCGATTTGGGATGCCGTACGATGGATTTTACCGTACGATGTATAAATATGATGATTGATCTGCACTCTTGACCTGAGGATGTCGTATTATATATTTTATTGTACGTGACGCTATTGAGGCGGGATCACCGACTACTAGATATATCGACTCGGAGTTATGTGGATTTCCTTACCCTTTCGTTTAGTCTCTTAGCTTCGTCCTGTAGTTTACTTCGTAGATATTAGACTGGGCTCGAGTCATACTTATTTTCAAAACTAACGAATCGTGAGTATTTTAAAAACAGGTCGAGGGATACTACAGATATTTCAAAGGACGTACCTTCTCTTAAAAAAACATCGTAGCCCTATTTTCTAAAAACCATGATTCGTGCTATTTCAAATGCCAACACTGTATGACTCGTATATAGAAATGTATATTCTTCATCGTTGCGCTTACTATTCATTTTTCGTATATTCTTGTTGTTCGCATCGCATCGCATGCTTATAAATGTGTTTCGTTAGTTATTATGAAACCCCTGATATCAGGACACCAGCACTATTACCGATGATGCGTATACTCCACGTACACTTGCTTGCCGGCTCACACACATCATCATCGGTAACTTCCATGTCACGTACACATTAGATAACATTACTTCATTATACAAATTGCTAGCGGTAGTTTCCACATAGTACTAATGTGCTTGCTTTCATATGCTAGTTAGATATTGCATTTCTTACTTAGATATTTCATGCATTTATACGCTCATTCTGATATGCAATATTGTGAGCATTATGCCGGTATTTCACTGCTTATTGATTCTCGATTTTGGGGATTTCAGATTTCCATGAGATTTCTAGATTTGGAGAAACCGCAAAGATTTTATAAACTCATTATCAATTTTTAAAGATAGAAAGTTGTGGTTTTCTCATGATATGATGTGAGATATGTCCACCATGAGTTTTCTCGGCTCTTGAGCAGTATCATACACCCGATTCGAGGAGGAGGATGAACCGTCTATGGGTGCATGGTGGACCCGATGCGGTACCCCGGGGCAAGATGGTCGCAGATGATGGCGTTGAGCCTGGCAGGGGAGCACTACTGACCGGTTATTTATGATGCGGCGGATATCTGGAGGATACCGACGTAGTCGTGAGATTGATGATTTGGGCCAGTCCGGATTTCCGGAGCCCGGGGCCAGTCCGGATTGCCGGAGCCCGAGATATTGAGATTTTATGATATGGACCAGTCCGGATTGCCGGAGCCTGAGATATTGAGATTTGATTATAGGAGCCAGTCCGGATTGCCGGAGCCCGAGATATTGAGACATTGAGATATCGAGATATATGTTTTGTGTCGATGCTTGACATGGATTCTCTATTGATTTCATTGATGATACTTCGATTTTTATACAAAAAATCTCACTGAGATAAGAAAACAGTTTTCTCATACTAGATGCATTCTGCTTTCATTTTTTATGCATTCGCACATCATATATGTGACATGTTGCTACCTGAGGCACTAACACGAGCACGGGGTATTACACTTATGTTTAGATGATTTCTCTTGCCATTATTAGATGCTTCAGGTTGTATTATTTTGGGGATATTATTGTATGACCTAGGAGAGAGTCATACATGCGATTTCTTCTCGGTGATATTTTCTACTCACGAGTTGGCAACTCACCCCCGTTATGCCACAGTTTCTTGCAGGTTTTGCCATACAGGTTTCGATGCGGCTTGCTGGCACACTGCTTCCTTCCGAGTGATTGCTTTGGTAGGTAGGTTCACTTGTATCGTGACCATCGTTGTACTTTATATATTTCAGTTGTATCTAGTAAACTCCATCAACCAGACTTGTATATTTATCAGACTTAGAAGACCAGTTGTATATTCTTTCGACCTTAGAGTCGCGCACTTGTATTATTATGATTCTTTCTCTGGTTTTCGTGAGGATATTGGTTTTATTCTGAGTTTTGATTCTCGCCCTTCGGCGTTGTATATTATATTGTATTGTGTGGTTGTTTCCGCCAATTGGCGAAGAGCTAGCTCCCGCTTGGGGATGCCTTTATTTATTATATGTGTTGTACCCGTTTGGGGCCAGTGTTTACAAAGAAGACTCTGCCGAAATTTTCGGGAAAATATGATGTTGCTTTTAAATGTTTAATGCCACTTAATTTATTAAAACCACTTGCTTTAAAACAAGGTTTCCTTCACTTCTTCTCAGTCAATCTTGCGAAGACCGGTCCTTTAGTAGGAGAAGCCCCTTTGACGACTTCATCTGCCGAAATTGGAACGGCTATCTGTTTCGGGATAACACCTTCAAGTATTGCGAGCCTCTTTGTGGGCCCACTTGAGCTTTGTCTCAGCCTGTTGAAGATTGACATGGCAGACATAGACGACCCGTTGAGAGGGGCCATGGTGGTTGCAAGTCGATCGAAGACCGACTTCTTGGGAGCTTCTTGTGGCGCTGAAGCTTGCTGGAGGGAGCATGGTCCCGAAGAACAATCCAGTGGTGGCTTGATTTACCTGCCCTACCGGTATTGAAAAGATGGAGGCCGCATTGGGCACATATGTCACTCCTCCTGTTGGGACGGAGCGGGAGTTGCTATTGTAGTTAGTGCAGCTGGAAGCCATTGATGTTCACTTCTTCTTTCTGCACAGGAGCATGACACCAAATCTTAATACCTCAAATCCAAGGGCAACCATAGCGAACTGCGATTTTGTTCGCGAAATACGACACACAAAGTGTGGAGTGGAAAGAGGAAAAGGTCCTACCGGATGTGCCAGAATCTATTCTCTGCCGAAAAACACGACCGGGGATGTTGGGACGTCCGGCCTGAATTTTGGGGGCAGATGCTATTTGGATTTATCCTTCCACCTCTCCGAAGAAACCAAGTTGATTTATGGCACCGTATATCGGAGGTTTAGACGGATGCGGCCGTTGTAGTAGACTTCGTCAGATTCCCCCTCGTTTGCGAGGGGTTTTTGATTATAGGACGCTCTTCCCTGCAGGCACAAGCCTCTGCAGTTAATTACGTTATCGTGTAGCGATAACCACTTTCTCCTGCTCCGGAAGTTCACTTCGTGTCGTGTGTGTTTTGTTTTGTTTTTGGTTGCCCGTGGATTATATACGGATTTGTCGCCCGTAGGGCGTGGATTAGTCCAAATTCGTATATCTTAGATTTGGGTTTGGGTTGATTTAAGGGTCGTTGATATGTTTTGAGATCAAGATCGACTTAAATATATACGAGCAATTGGGGGCTCAATTGGTTTTTTTAAGGATACATTAGTCCAATTTGAGACTAAAATCTACTTAACAGGGTCTTAAGATCATTTTTTGCTTCAGATCCAACAAAAGAGCATTTTGGCTCTGTTGTCTTAGTTTAGGGACATTTCGGTCCATTATCGCCATTTTGGAGGCGAAGTTCTAGTTTAAGGGCATCTCGGTCTGTTGAACACCATTTTGGAGGTGAGATTTTTGTTTAAGGACATCTTGGTCCGTTGATCACCATTTTGGAGCTGAGATTTTAGTTTAAGGACATCTCGGTCCGTTGATCACCATTTTGGAGGTGAGATTTTGGTTTAAGGACGTCTCGGTCCGTTGATCATCTTGCGTGCACGTGTATTTGTTACGTGACGGGATGGGCAACTGATTGATACGAAAAAGTGTGTTTTGTAGTTTAACCGCAATCAATAACGGTGTCGCGTGTAGCTAGACCGAGATGAGTACGGGTCGTCCTCAGGAAAACGTTGAATCTTTTATTCTTACTTTAGATGTGTTGAAAAAGATAGGAGGGATAAAGAATTTTATAGAGTGGTTTCTAGATCTACGTTAAACAAGAATGTAAAATATAGATCTAGATTATTTTAAAGATGTAATTAATATAATAATAGGGCTTGTAGGGTTCGTTAGGATTTAGTAGTTATGGATGATTAATTAAAAGTTACCATTTTTATCCTTTAATAGATTTAAAACTAGAACGACGGTGATGCGTGTAGATTAGGGTTTCTGGAGGAAAAAGAAATCCCACTCTTAACCCTTATCTCGACACGGAACTCCGTTCTTATCTAGCCTTTACCAAAACAATCATTAATCTAATCTCTAATCGCTGTCGGAACTAGCAAAGAATTGTTAGCGCGCCCGATTAGGATGTTAATAATTCTTTTGATAAACTTCCTAAACTTTATAGGACTTAAAAAGGATTTAGGGATGTTCATCATCCATTAGCCTACCCTAATCCTACGAACCCTAACAAGCGGAGAATTACTCGCGCATGTTGAGAAAAGAAGATGAAAAGACAGAGAGGGAAAACATAATGTAAAATGCAAAAGAATTAAATAAAACAACTACCTTTATTAATCAACTTGAACAATCTACACTTTATTCCTTAGAAAATGATTACAAAAACTTGGTTTGCTTCTCGAACTCTTCCAAGGAGGTAGATGAACAGTTGATGATCAGCCTGGATGCGTGAGCGTCAGGGGCTTCGTGATCTCTTCGGCTTGATAACTTTTCCAAGAGGCTCTCGGTGCCTTTTTATAGTGCAAAGCCAGAATCTTTTGCTTCAAAAGTTGGTAAAATATAGCAGAGAATCATGCCCCAAAATCTTGCCTCCTAATTCTCTAGAAGTGCGGCGGATCCGCGGCCAAAAGGGGGTATGGCCGCGGATCCGCGGCCAATGGGTGAGATCTCTTGATCAATTTTCTTGGGCTCTCTGATTTTGACATTTAACAATCCTAGGCACCTTTAGAATTCAGAAATCTTCTCTCGGTTGCTCCCAGACTTGGTCTCCAAGTTTTGCTTCTTAATTTGGCAAGTTTTCTTCAACAAATTGATTTGTTTGATAAATTCTGCATAACAACTTGGAAAATTCTGCACAATAATCTCAAATAATATTTAGTAGGCTTATTTCTACTAGGATTTGGTCAATAGATTTATTTGCATATATTTTCCTACCAAATGATAATAAAAATATATTAACACATGGAAAATAATGTTTTTACACATAAACCCTCATATGTATAATATATCATATTAAAGTCCTTTTTTAATATAAAAATGGTAGGAAAAATATAATACAAATGTGCAGTTTTATCAACTGAACAAATACCTCCAAACTTATCTTTGATCGTCCCGAGCAAACTAGTTTATTTAAGAGGAGAAAAAGAAAGGAGAAAACTAAGCACACTTTCGTAGACAAACACGATTGCACTGAGAACGTGCAACAAGCCGTTAAACCTCTAGGTGTCCCTAGTAGGAGGAGTGTTGTCTCCTGAGGGTTTTCAGCGGATTACACCCACAAAATCCTATAACAAAAGAAAAATGGTGAAATTTACATATAAAGATAAGAACCATAAAAGAAATATTTTGAAAATTTAGAGTTTCCAACTACACTAGCTTTTCAGTTGTCATGAGCCCTATCTTAATAGTCATGAAAAAATGTTAGAAATCACATCATCCCTCAATAAAACATCGTCTTTATTCTTCAATCCTACCTTTCATCCAAGCATTGATCATATAACCCCACGTGTGTGAAATGGACATCCCTACACTCGGAGAATTCAATTCAAGCTATCATACTCTTGTCCATCTACCTTAGTACTTTTTATTTTGATGAATATTAAGATTTGCTCACACATTTTCATGTGACCGCTAATACTTCTTGAGGTACTAACCGACCGATGACTCATGTGCTTGCTGATTCGGTGATAATATTTTCCTCGTCTTGCACCACCTAAGGCTTAGCAGTGACTCCCAGACCAGTTGGCCTTAGGGCACTAGGTGAAGAGGCACCCTCGCTATATTTTTTTATTGCTGCCTTGGCGATAACAAAACCAGTGTTCATTTTTTTCTTTTCACCATTTTTATATTTTCTTCATTCATTGTTTTTTCATTTCCTTCATACTTTGGCTTTTAGACAAGAGCATTTCAAGGTATCCTCTACTATCCCGAGTTTCAAGACGTGTGTAAGTGCATATGGTAGGGTATCAACATTCAAATGTTTGGCTTCCAGAATAGAAACTATTTTTCAGACTTATTTTTATTCTCAGATTAGTGACTTCCTTCCTCTTACTAACCCTTGGGACAACGGCTCATAACTAATTATTACTAGTTCGTTTAAGAAAACTTCTAATTTTCTTGGTTTTCTTAAACTATTTCTATCTTTTAGATGTAATTTTTCACTTTCTACTCTTTTGTTATAAAAGAAAAAATATTAAAATTTTTGAAAATGTTGTGCTTATGCAAAATATGATGCAAATTGATGTGTAAATAAGCACAAAGCTCCCCCAAACCTGTTTACAGCAGTGTCCTCACTGATGTCATCCGTTAAGCTCAAAAACCTATAGACTTGGGAGGAAATTATTAATGGGGGCAAGAATATATGAAAGTGAAAATCCTCCCCCAAACTTATTTTTGGCTCACAATTTTGTAAAAATCATTTTCATTCAAGAGCCAAAATATACCACCCCCCCCCCCCAAACTTGAGTTAAACAATTTTAATCTTTTAAAATCACACGAGGGGTCAAGGTTATTGGTCAATGCCAAGCTTTGCAAAGATCGAAGGTCAACACCAACCATTCAAAAATTTTATCGATGAAGCACCAAGGTTGGTGGAAGAACATGTCACCTTTCGACAAGAAGAAGTAGGGAGGTGATAAGAGGTGTAATGGAAAAGGATTGCGTCTCAATTTGGAGAGACGACACGGTGATAGTAATGATGGATTACTCGCATTATCATGATTATCCAAAAGAAGGGGTGGAGGTCCAATTTCTTCATCTTGGATTTGATTCATCTCAACACCCGTGTCTTGTAAAACTGCGAGCTCATCAGCGAAAATTTCCTCAAAGCTTTCATCGATACCCCGAAGAATAATGTCATCAGAAAAAATGGGGTGATTGTCAGACTCTATAAAAAGTTCCTTATCATCGTTAGATGTTAACCCGGACAACTCGGTGGAAGAGTCCATGTCAAGCAACAACATATGAAAAGAGTCAGAATTATGAGGTTGATCAAATTCGCTGCTGTCGACATCCATTAATTCGACAGAACACATATGAGCATAGGGTTCGGAGGGTTCACTTCCCAACTTGTAAATGTTAACCTCAATTGACTTCTTTCCAAAGGATAGGGTCATAGAGCCGTTTCTACAATTGATTACAGCGTTGGAAGTGGCCAAAAAGGGACAACCGAGTATCACCGGGATTTGATTGCGTGGGTTTGCCACAGGCTGTGTATCAATAACGATAAAGTCCACAGGGAATATGAATTCCCCGACTTTGATTAACACATCTCTAGCTCGCCCCTAGGTTGGGTGATAGATCGATCGGCCATCTGAAGAGTGCAATGCGCAGGTTTTAACTCTCCGATCCCTAATTGCTCATAAACAGAATACGGAAGCAAGTTAACACTAGCACCTAGATCGAGTAGAGCACGTTTGATATTTTTACCCCCAATGGAAATAGAAATTGTGGGACATCCGGGGTCCTTTCGTTTCTTGGGTAGTTGTTGTGTAAAAGCTGTGCTTACATTACTCGCAAGGAAAACTTTTTTAGGTACTTGAACTTTTCTCTTCCTAGTGCACAAGTCCTTTAGGATTTTCGCATATGACGGAACTTGTTGAATAGCATCTAGGAGAGGAATGTTTATGTTAACTTGCTTAAATTTTCCACAATTTTCTCCATTTGTGGACTTGGTCTGTTGCCCCTTAACCTGTTTGGATAAGGTGCTTTATCAATAAGGGTTTGGTCCAACATTGGAGAGAATTGTGGGGACGGATTCGATCCCAAAACTGGAGTGGGAATCGACTTAGATAGATTTGGCGAAATGGGCAAAGGGTTCGAGCCTTGGGGAAAACGGAGAATAGGCTCGGGTGAAGGTGGGAGACTAGACGAATTAGGGGAAGAAGAAGAAGAAGCTGGGGTATCAAATGTGTCACTAACATCAAACTACTCACCCACTCGGTTATTCAGCTCTCTCCCCGATCTCAACGTAGTAACGACATTCACATTATGATTTTGTAAATGGCCAGGATTCGGTAGGGGTTGAGATGGGAGTTTCCCTTTCTCTCTCGCACTCATTGCGGTGTTTAACTGTGCGATTTGGTTTTCTAATGATTTAATACTCTCACCATGGGAGGCGGAGTTTTTCGTTATGGTATCAATAGAAGATCTCATCTCAGCCGAAATTTGCATGGATTGTTTCATGAACATATCCAAAGTTTGTGCAAGTGAGTTGTCAGTACCGGCCACTTATGGTGTAGAAATGTTGGCCGGATTTTGGAAATTCTGTGACTGAAAGGGGGGCTGATTCTGTGGTTGTGGTTGCTGTGGAGGAGGTCTTTGATAATTGCTTTGTTGGTTTTGATTCCAAGCAAAGCTAGGATGATTCCTCCATCCTTAATTGTACGTGGAAGAATAAGGGTCGTTTCTAGGTCGCTGCTGAAAAGCAATATTAGCTTGAAACGATGCATTCATAGGACATTCTTCCGTTAAGTGTGAAGGATCCGAAGAGCAACCACAGACGGTCTTAGGAAGCGTGACCTGATTTAGGGAGAATGATGAAAATTTGTTCTCAATAGCATCGAGTTTCTTCTGTATAGCTGCCATTTCGGCTTTTACTGCGATAGAAATATCGAGCTGGTGAATACCTCACTTAGTTGAAGGTGGTCTTACGCTTTCCCACTGCAACGTGTGTTCTGCTAGATCTTCCAGATATTTCCATGCTTCACCGTCATCTTTAGACATGAAATTGCATTGACACATTGTTTCAAGCATCTGCTTTGTCGCTGGATTAATGCCCTCATATATAATCCGACATAAATCCCATCTATTGATTCCATGATGAGGACATTGGACAACCAGATCTTTGAAACGTTCAAAGCACTTCCAAAATGGTTCATTGGGAAGCTGGGTGAACTGGTTGATCTCGCTCCTAATATGGGCAGTCTTATGGTTTGGATAAAACTTCTTAAGAAATGCTATGACAAATTCATCCCAATTAGTGATGGAGTGTGCGGCAGTATTGTAAAGTCATTTTTCTGCCAAGTCGCACAGTGTGAATGGGAGAAGACGTAAGCGCATAGCATCTAAAGTCAATTGTGAAGTACCCATCATTGTGCATACGTTTTCGAATTTGGTGATGAAAACGTACGCGTCTTCCGACCCAAGCCCGTGAAATTTGGGCAGCAGGTTGATGTATTGGGGTTTAATTTCAAAATTATCCCCGTTAGGTGGTGGAAGAGATAGACAAGTAGGAAGGGGACCAAGAATAGGATAGCATCTCTCTTGGAGAGAGATGCGCGGTGGATTCTGCGCACCTTCGGGCGGTGGCAGCGTGGTGTTATAATTTGATGGAGTGCCGTCCATCTCGGTCGTGGTGTGTGGTGGGGGAAAAGAAGATGAAGAAGTACCGACTTCGGCGTCGATAGCAGGAACACGGACAAGACGGGCACTAGGATCCCGTGTCCAGCCGAGCATGCACTAAGCGAGTTTAGTGCAAGTGGCAGCGTGTGTGTGATTTTAAAATTGGCTTGTTTTTGAAAGAGTGGGACTCAAGACAAATCACCCTAAGATGCACAAGCAACCCTAGAACTAAGGTCATCTAGGTCCAGTCTCTAGACCGCTCCTAGACTTCCAAAGGACAAGCCGCAGGATAAATCCTCTACCGCCTCCGTACTACCCTTGTAGCCAGGTAAGTGCCAGGTAAGTGGGAAGGAACCACAGTAGTGGGCCTAATTAAAAACCACTAGCCTTTGACACACTTGCCTAGGCACTACAAAAGTAATGCGGATAAACGATAGATTACCCACGACCTTCCTCTGTCTTTATTGAGCGCGACAATCCTTAGAGTCTGGTCTAGATATTTTTTAAATTAATGAAGGGTTGATCTAGATACTCGGTTTGTGATTTGTGGGGCTTAGGAAGGGTGATGAAATCCCCACCTAATCTGGATTTGGTCTTTACCCCTTAAAGTCCGTATTAAAATATGCAAAACAAAACCAATCACAAAACTTTTGCAAAAAGATTTTTTTTTTGAGCGGCGCAATTTTGCAAAGAATCCTGCAGAAGATAGATTTTATTGGATTTGAGAGGAGAGAGAAGGAGTTAAGAAAGATACCATAGAAGTGTGAAACCCTAGATCTCCTGTTTCCTCAAGTCCGTGACTCCAGATTCCCTCGCAAAATTCACACACAAATCGTTAAATATGCAATTTGCAGTTTTGTTTTAATAATGATATGAATCATCTAAGAATTCAACACAAATAGCAAGAATAAAAAATTACGCATGTATCCCCAGCAACGGCGCCATTTGATTGGTTGGAAAGAGTGTGTTTTGTAGTTTAACCGCAATCAATAACGGTGTCGTGTATAGCTAGACCGAGATGAGTACGGGTCGTCCTCAGGAAAACGTTGAATCTTTTATTCTTACTTTAGATGTGTTGAAAAAGAGAAGAGGGATAAAGAATTTTATATAGTGGTTTCTAGATCTACGTTAAATAAGAATGTAAAATATAGATCTAGATTATTTTAAAGATGTAATTAATATAATAAGAGGGCTTGTAGGGTTCGTTAGGATTTAGTAGTTATGGATGATTAATTAAAAGTTACCATTTTTATCCTTTAATAGATTTAAAACTAGAACGACGGTGATGCGTGTAGATTAGGGTTTCTGGAGGGAAAAGGAATCCCACTCTTAACCCTTATCTCGATACGGAACTCCGTTCATATCTAGCCTTTACCAAAACAATCATTAATCTAATCTCTAATCGCGGTCGGAACTAGCAAAGAATTGTTAGCGCGCCCGATTAGAATGTTAATAATTCTTTTGATAAACTTCCTAAACTTTATAGGACTTAAAAAGGGTTTAGAGATGTTCATCATCCATTAGCCTACCCTAATCCTACGAACCCTAACAAGCGGAGAATTACTCGCGCATGTTGAGAAAAGAAGATGAAAAGACAGAGAGGGAAAACATAATGTAAAATGCAAAAGAATTAAATAAAAAAACTACCTTTATTAATCAACTTGAACAATCTACACTTTATTCCTTAGAAAATGATTACAAAAACTTGGTTTGCTTCTCGAACTCTTCCAAGGAGGTAGATGAACAGTTGATGATCAGCCTGGATGCGTGAGCGTCAGGGGCTTCGTGATCTCTTCGGCTTGATAACTTTTCCAAGAGGCTCTCGGTGCCTTTTTATAGTGCAAAGCCAGAATCTTTTGCTTCAAAAGTTGGTAAAATATAGCAGAGAATCATACCCCAAAATCTTGCCTCCTAATTCTCTAGAAGTGCGGCGGATCTGCGGCCAAAGGGGGGTATGGCCGCGGATCCGCGGCCAATGGGTGAGATCTCTTGATCAATTTTCTTGAGCTCTCTGATTTTGACATTTGGCAATCCTAGGCACCTTTAGAATTCAGAAATCTTCTCTCGGTTGCTCCCAGACTTGGTCTCCAAGTTTTGCTTCTTAATTTGGCAAGTTTTCTTCAACAAGTTGATTTGTTTGATAAATTCTGCATAACAACTTGGAAAATTCTGCACAATAATCTCAAATAATATTTAGTAGGCTTATTTCTATTAGGATTTGGTCAATAGATTTATTTGCATACATTTTCCTACCAAATAATAATAAAAATATATTGACACATGAAAAATAATGTTTTTACACATAAACCCTCATATGTATAATATATCATATTAAAGTCCTTTTTTAATATAAAAATGGTAGGAAAAATATAATACAAATGTGCAGTTTTATCAATTGAACAGCAACGATGATATGAAATGCATCCAGTTTGGGATGTTGATTGATTTGGGATATGCACGTCAGTTTGGGAAGTGCACCAAAAAGCGGTTGGTTTTCGGGACCCGCCACCTCTCTGAAGACGTTGAGGAATTACAACAACATGTATCAGAGGAGTAAAGAGATGTACCCTTGAACCAATTCCCGTATTTGAGGGAAAGGGATTAATGGTAAACCCAGGAATCATTAGTCGTATTTTGAGACTAAGATTTTCTCAGGAGAATGTGGGACGAATATCGTTTTGGGATATCATCAATTGGAAGATCGATAGTCATATTTTGGACTAAGATCAGTTTGGGAAGTATTGAGCACATAGGCTCGGTCGATCTAAATTAAGGAGTTTCTACTCTCAAGGGGCCTAACCAACCTGGGCTTAGTCCACTCAATTTTCTTTTTATTTGGAAAAGAATGTTAAACATTTGTTTGGGCTCAGTCCTTTTTTTGCGCAATAAGTGCTGAGCACTTATGTAAATTCTGACGCTCACATATAATCATGTGGGCTTTTAGTCGTGGGGATTGCCCAATAAGTGTTAAACACTTTACCTCTTTTGTCCTTATATGAAGTGCTAAGCACTCTTTATGGCGCCCGCGTGCGAAGCACATGAGGAGCTAGGCGCTAGGCGCTGCCTAGTGGGTGCCAAGCACTTTTATTTTGTGGCACCTACGTGAGGGTCACGTGAGGCACTGGGCGCTGAGCGCCGCTCAATGAGTGCTAGACACTCCTGTAGCGCCCATGTGAGGGGCACGTGGGACGCTGGGCGCCGCCCACTGAGTGCTAAGCACTCCTAAGTTATTTTGTAGCACCCACGTAAGAGGTACGTGGGACGCTGGGTGCTGAGCACCGTCCACTGAGTGCTAAGCAATCCTGAGTTCTTTCATAGCGCCCATGTGAGAGGCACGTGGGATGCTGGGCGCTAAGCGCTGCCCACTGAGTGCTAAGCACTCCTGAGTTCTCTCTCCTTTTTTTTTGATTGATCCACAGGATTTTTATCTACTTTTATTTACCTAAAATTTCTAAGAAGTGAGTTCTTCTTCCTCGAGAATTTAATTCTCTGTTCTTTCGAAGCTTTCTCTTTTTTTAAGCTTATGGGGGGTTCCTCTTCTTTAGACTTGAAGTCTTAGGCCCTTTATATAGTAGAGGCAAGTCTGTTGATTAGTTGAAGAAATCTCTTATTAAGCAATCCTAATTGATTTTTGGGATTTTACCTACCGTTGGATCTTTGATCCAAGGACTTCTATTTTACAGAAAGTATTTTCTTGTTTTTAACAAGATTAGGAAAATATTTACCCATTTAGAATTTATTCTGTAGATCGGTGATTCTTTAATCACCATTGGATTTTTAATCCAACGGTACTCTATTTTACAGAGGGCAATCTTTCTTGTTTAGAAAGATTTGAGGAATATTTCCTCTAAACAGAATTTAATTCTGCATCTTGATGATTTATCGTATCCGATGGATCTTTGATCCAACGGCTCTGCTTAACATAGGGTAGAATTTAATTCTACAAAGCGCCGGCGCTCACGTGCTGTGCATGTGGGCGCTGCTTAAGATTTTTGTGTGCTTTGCACACGGGCACTGCTCATATAAGAGTTTTTAACTCTGGCGCTGGCGCCCTCGTGGAAGGCACGTGAGGCGCTGCCTCTTGAGTTTTGAACAGAGCTTTGCTCTTTTATCAGGGGAAACAATTGCATGCCTGCGATTTCAATAATTGACTTCAGGGCACTATAGCCAACAATCTCCCACTTGCACTTAAGGCCAATTATTGCGATGTCGCATACTCACAGCCCGTGTGATACCGAACACCCAACTTCTCTACTGATCAGTCTCGCAAAGCCCGTTTGTGAAACTATTGCGTTCGAGAAATAGCCTCAGTTAGTGGATCCGCTCCAATGTTTTTATCTTTATCTCTCTATATCTCAATTTCGCGAAGAAAGACTATCTCCCAAAATGAGCAATACATGTCTTAGAATTTGTCTGGATATCTGATGAGACCCAGTTCACAAATGAACTACAAATCCAACAAATTTCTAAGACCATCTCTTCCACTGAATTTAATCAGTATCCTGCGCCATGCATTTCTCAGTATCCGCTTAGACCACCTGTCCAACATACAGTCCATCAAAAAGAGGGAAAACTATAACTATGATTGTCACTCTGTCATCCAGGTCATTTTGGAAGCCTGAAATGATAACCGCCTCCTGAAGGAGACTGCCGTTACCATATACCAAGAACATCCACTTATGTTCATAACTGCTTCCTAATGTTTCTCCAGGATTGGATTAATATATACTTATTGCAGCCAGTGTAAAAGCAATATCTGGTGTGGTACTTAACATTTCATGATTAACTCAATGCCTAAGCAAGTGAAATGCCAATCATGCAAATCGCTCTCCTCATCAGTCTAGAAGACATCTCTTTAGAGAGAGTGACTCCTTCACCTGTGGGTACACCACCACGCCAAGAGTCTTCCATTCTAAAACACTTTAGAATAGTGTCAAAGTACCCGAATTAGGACACTTCCCAAATCTAAATCTAAAACCATAGATCTAGTCACCAGAATCCTAGATATTTTATCCAGATTCTATGTGGAGAAACACTTTGTGACAATCACAGTATAACCGATTGTAGTATAGGAATATCACTTCCTATCAAGAGCATATCATCAAAATATCAGGTCATCACTCCCTACTACCTTCTTGCCAGGTCCATCTGTTATTCTGATGAAGTCAAACTCTATGACCGTTACATCAAAAAATAGACAATCTATCTCCGCTGTACTCGCTTTAGTCTATAAATAGATATAAGCTACTTACCCACCATGCTTCTGCTGCTCCCACTGACTACAACAACCCTCTGGCAGAGTTATATACACGTGCATTTCTAAAGCTGATTTAGAACGACATTATAGTCATCACCTGCCAGATCTCATAGTCTAGGACAGCAGTAGTGGCAAGCTTGGATTATCAAAACCTCCATGTCACCGTCTTTGAGAAGACCGAAGCACCTCTCGGGTGGCTGAGGTTACCCACCAAATCTGCAGAGTGGCTAATGGATTGTCGAATCCAATTGAATTTTTAGGTTCTACTAAATTTTTCAGTAATCGTTTGTGGTTCTGGAATCACTTACAGTTCTACCATACTCCCACTAATATTTTCTAAAAAAAATTCATTTTACTAAAATGGATGGCGAGTCAAGAACGATATAATTATAGATCTTCCAAATGGTAGAATGTTAACCCTCGTCAATACCCGGGATAACCCACAAACTGCCATTACTGAAACGTGCTTAGAGTTTATCCGGATTCTTGTTTTAAGAATAAGCCGGACAACTCCATATACTTTAACATCGTTAAGATATGAATCCATTCTATATCCAATATAGAAATAAAGGCACTAATTTATTTGGAACCATATTCAAAATACATACAGCTGTTTCTAGTGCATATCGACTAAATGGAAGAAGGCCAAGCAGCATTACTCATTATGGAGCGTACTCATGGATGAGTAACTCGAGAGATAATCAAGTTCTCAAAACTATAACTTACGACGGAATACCTAGCACAAGTATCTACATCTTCGATCACCTTGAAAAATCCTGATACTTGCAACATATGGTTCTCTATTTTTTTCTTATACCTATAACTTCTCAAAATTTGGACCTTGTATTTCAACGAAATACTTGTCTAAAACCAGAGAAGTCATAAGTAAACGGAATATAGTACGAGTACCAACCCCTTTGTCCTAACGGATATCGGACAACATACAATACTTTGTATAAGTCCTCTGAGTTTAATAACTCAAACTCTTTGCGTCGTAGGTTGAAAACTGTGCTATGGTTAAGAAGAATTACGTTGTTGAATGCTCATTACCTAATCATCAACTGATATAGGTAAATATCATAGACATAATTTTAAAAAGTTATATCTCACTTTATAAATAAACGTATAGATATGTAAGTTTGAAATTGGTGTCTCGCAACCTAAGAGAAGGGAAAAAGAAAAGACAACTGAATAATCCTATTCAATTTCTTCCAAATCGGAAACCATTCTCGAACAGAAACAAGTTCCTTCGAGTTCGTATGTAATTATACAATGGCATATCCAAGCAATATGGATCTTCATAGTGATACGGAGTGTTCTGGAGAAATACAAAAGGGAAGTAGGAGTGGCAGAGATATACGTCGCTTCGTCGTGAATGATAGTAGTCGCAATTTCCTTTTCCCTCACTGTAATCCCTTTATATGTCTTTACTTGTTACCTTCTGTACACCACACTTAGGCTAACTGGTTTTCTTCCTTTCCTACCTTTTGGTACCTGCCTATGATTTGGAAGAAGACTATCCAATATGCGTAATAGGTGTACTCTCCTAATACTAGGAGCTCTCGCAACCTGAGAGAAGGTAAAGAGAAAAGACAGCCGAATAATCTTATTCAATTTCTCCAGAACCGGAATCCATTCTTGAACAGAAACAAGTTTTTTCGAGTTCGTATGTAACCATACGATGGAATATCTAAGCAATATGGATCTTTGTAGTGATACGGAGTGTTCTGGAGAAATGCAAAGGGAAAGTAGAAGCGGTATGGATATATGCGACTAAATGACAATCCAAAAGCTAAAGTGTTTTAAGAAGGTTCGGTTAACTTGGTTCATGAGTTTTATTTTAAGGTCAGGCTATGGTCGCTGCCAAAGAGAGAGAAAAGAAATACTCAACATGCACTCTAATCTAGATTAGATTGGTTAATCATTTTATCTAATCAGGATGGCTCCCACTGTTTTCTCGAATTCTCCTTCAAACCCTAAAGGGAGAATTAGTCGGGATCATCTGAAAATCATCCGAGGAGTAACACCTACTCATCAGTGGGAATCGGAACCCAACTATCATCGCATGATGATTTGATGGAAGCCACTCAAGTCACCACACTCCATAAGGTATGCGCATGCCTGGCAGGTTTCCTGTATATTTGAAACTCCCGATGTGGTTTTTTCCCTTAAGAAGGTATGCGCATGACTGTCGGGTTTCCTGTATATTTGAAACTCCAGAAGGTTTTTGCCCCAGTGACCTTGACAATACCAACATATCAAAGGTTGCTAGTCAAGTTCAACCCATCATTATCTTGACTGTGCTAAACCCACACGTACGTGTCCTTGACAATGCCAACATGACCGTACGACTGTCCTAACCAATCACAACTAATGCTACAAACAAGCAATACTCAGCTACCGCACACTACGCCTTGACAATGCCAACATACGCAGCATGAATACTGAGCACTACTCATAGAAAATGACGGAGGGCTACGGCTGGTTTTTGCCGAAAAACCTTTAACGTAATGAACTTGATATTGTTGAAGGAACCGAGTGGTTTTACAAATATATAGTGGCGTAAACTTTTGCCAAAGAGGTCACTCCCTGTGAAGGGATCTGGTCTCTTTCCTCATCGAATGAGGTGCTGGATATTCATAACCGAATACCACGATGCAAAATAAAAGAATCGACTATAGTGAAGTTATTACAATAGCGCAAACTTTTTCCCAAGAGGTCACTCCCCATAAAGGGATCTCGATTCTTGCCTCGTCGAATGAGGTACTGGATATTCATGACCGAATACCGCTGTGCAAAGCAAAAAGAAACGTCTGTAATAACATTTTTCAAAAATTGGTTCCAACAACATCATTTAGGTTTATTTTTTCTTGCATTAATCAAAATTAAAGCAGTCCCATCAATTAATCCATATCACACCAGAAAAGAACGAAAATACAATGTGCGTATGTTCCATCCGCATTCGCCACGGGGCCCCATCATGCACTGTTAGGTTACTTAACTAACGGCAGAGCGGGGACTGGACTAGCGCGGATACAAAATATATACATTTACTGGTATATATATAAATATATATAACATTCGTCTCAGGCATGATATAAGCAACATCACAGAAGAGCGATAAGCAACACATAACAACGGATAATCTAAGAGCCCCGGGTTTCATTTGAGCCGCAAATGAGACCCGACATTCCCCGTTCATGTGGATAGCATGCACAATGTATAACCAAGACCCCTACGAGTGCGGCAAGTTACCCGCCAATCCCAGAAATGAGGCAACCCCAATCAACAAAGTGAATGGGCCACCCAGCACTTAACGAAATCCGTTAACTTGAGCAACCCACCTGTTGGGTCATCCTATACCCCCTACGAGTGCGGCGAATAGCCCGCCAATTCTAGAGTAAGGCCCCCTCCGTCTCAACACCATGAGATGCGAGCCCGTTGCCCTCTAGAACCCGGCTACTCGAGGACTCCAACGTGGGGTAATACTAGTACAAAAAAGTGAAGTATATATACAATAGAGACACCGACCTCAACCCGGTCATGCCCCAATAAAAGAATATACAATCTGGCAGAGACGGTGGTCCATATGTCGGACGCTCGCCCCACAATAACGAATATACAAATAAATCTGAACTGTACTACTACCATTGCACCATAGGCTATCTAACACGACAATCCAACCATAATATCAGCACAACACAGAATATCAACGTGAATATCATGTTCGCAAACTCATCTAATTGAACATATAGCAACTAGTCGGCTTGTACCGCTCAATGATATTCACGGTCGCAGATATTAACATAGGCACTGATAAACACATATCCAAAATCTCGATCGACAAAAACTTTTCCACATTGGCCCCAAATGCAAACCGGCACTCAAACAAATCTGGGTCAAAAACATACATCCAAAAATCACATTTCCATATCACAGAATGCCAGAAGAAATTTGGCGCACAATGGCCACACATCGACCGCGGAACCGCCGCCAATAGGCATGTTTTGCGGCGGTTCTGCGGCCATATAGTTGGCTCACGTGTCCAAATTTCTTGAGGTGCTTTAAAAATGCCTGCACATATTTTTAAGACAATCTAAATAATTTATTGAACAAGTTTCAAAACGACAGCAAGTATATCAAAATGGAATTGTGATTCGGAAAATTTGGTCGATCGATATTTTAACCTTGTGTAAACTAGCTAGTAAAGGTTTATGGGGTGGTTCTGATACCGTGTTGGGGATTGCTAGTGCCCTGGCCATCTACCGTGGCCGATGCGGAACAAAAATGGTGTTTTAATAACTTTTGGCGCTAAAAAACCCATCCGAGAATCAACCATAAACCTAAACTAGTTATAAAAGATAGAAGTGTTATACCGAATGATTCGTGTCCTTCGATCTTCTATCCTCTTCTTTGATTCCTTGAGGTCTCCTCGATCGAGCTTGGCCGTCGGCCTTCCTCTGTCGAAGATGATCAACCCGAGAGATATATCTCATGGCTCTAGCTCTACACTAAGAATCTAGTGAAATAACTAGCGACTCTAGGTTGCTAAACTAGAGTGCCTGGGGATATAGTGAGTTTTTCTAAGTGTGTATTTATCTCTCTTCTATCCTTGATTCTCAACACATGAGATGGTAGGATAGAAGATAAAGAAGAAGGAGGAGGAGCACAAGAAAAGTAGTGAAGAGAGAAGAAGCAAATGGTGAGAGTGTTTTTCCAAAACCAACCATGCAAAACTCAAGTGAAAAATAAGTGAGGAAAAACTCTTGAGAGAGAAAAATATCAAGCATGGTTTTGTAAAACACATTTTCCAAATATAATATTGCAACCATACTTGAATAGTGAGCACAAATGAATTAACAATTCATTTGTCAACGCTATTCAAGCATGGGTCTCACCATACTCTCTTCTTTATCTTTACACCTCATTTCCTTTTAAATAAATAAATGGATAATCCAAAATGAGGTGTCCACCTTCTAGAATGTTTTCCGTGTAAATACAGATTACACTCAACTGTATATACATACATGTATTCGTACCAAAATACGAATACGCAAAGAGAAAGAATAACACAAAGAACATAATACTAGAATATACATATCGAAATGCATATACGTAAACTATTAAATCAATACCTGATTTAATGATCCGGCTCAATCCCGAACCAGCTAGTATTATCAACCGTCCGATCGAAAGTCCGGGTAATTAGTACAATCATTCGATCGGAACCTTGCACGTATCAAAATACGGCTACTATATTATTTCGCGTGAACTAGGGAAACCCTCTGTGTGGGACTCTAAAGACTCGTCAATACGCTGACAGTGGGTTTAACCATAAGCTCGTCAACGGCACTAGCTGTACGTAACGGCTACCTAGGTATTGAGTGAAAGGAAGGCTGACGAGCAAACTAATTCGAACTCCTACCGAGCCTGTCTGTGACAATCTCCATACAGTCCGGTCTGTTCGTCTAAGAGTATCACATATCGGGTCTAGGGGGTGGATAAAATCAGTCCCTTAATAACGCGATATTTCGTGTCGGTATGAAGCCCATCACCCACTGAGAAACTACTGATCCAAATCAGTAATTCTCGTCCACCTTGACAAAGGATTTCTGGTGATAGCCACCCGTACACAGCGCGACATCAACCTCCAATACCGGGAGAGACGAATCCCCGACGATTCGCTCACCGCCTCCATGTGGCTCGGGACTATATCCAACTAAAACCTGTTTGCACGACTCCTTTGAGCCGTGATAGGAAAGTAATCAAAGCGCAGTGAGAACTCACACGAGACAAATGACGACCTAAGGTCGACAAACTAACCTGTATTTATGTCACCTAAGAACTGCTATCTGACAATAGGTATAATACCATCTAGCATGTTCCCGGCGAGTCCGTTCAGTGTAACTCATAACCCAATAAGCACATGTATACTATCTTAGGTGACTAACTGACACCAATGGCTTGTGAGACCGGCCACCGCCCCTCATCAGGGTCTCGAAAAGTATACACTTGTCTACTCCGGAATATCGATACTCAGTCTCGATACTCTCTCGACTAGGGGCATTTAAGGATGTGCTTATAGACCACCCAACTCCCACGTATATGACCGCCATCATAATACTGGTAGTCAAGCAAGAATCCTATGAGCTCTATCAATATGTAATAGTGATCTGTAATACCACATAATGCATATATATGATGATAGAGACAAACCAGATAGCATACTATCATCTCGAGTAAGATTGTTCTATCCGTATAGGTCCTCGCTCAATCATCACAATCGCGTACCCGCGATTTCAATAATTGACTTGAGGGCACTATAACCAACACATACATGTACCCTTGCAGATGTATAAATGATCTATTTACTATTTTCCATTATTATATATCTTAAATGCATGCATGCAAAATTAAAATTTTAGAAAGATTTTTTTTTTGCATCGAAAAGTTTAGAAAGTTAATTTCAAATTTATTTCAATACATGTATTGCAAGAAAGGATTCACGAATAATCGAATAATTAATTTATATATGCATCATGTGCATGCACTATCCAATCACACACAGCTCACTGAACCCAAGATGATCCTCACAAGCATGTTTCCAAATAAATCATAAATTCATCCATTGGATCAAAGAGTTCACGACATTTCTTTAAGATGTGGCAGCGAAACAATCAGCTGTCATTACGAGCCAGCTGCAACAATTAAACTGTTAGAATCATAGACTTTGAAATGTTCTTGAGTTCATTCAGGTATGAGGAGGCATGAACGATTCAAGACCATTTCAAAGTCGATGATTTCTGAACGAAAAAACATGCTAAGTTGTGATTTGTGGTCTGATTCTGGATTCTTAAGTTGTGATTTGAATAATGTTTTTTGATGACTTTGAGATTTCTTGGGCATGATTTGGGTTGGAAATTTGAGTAAGGTTGTGAATACAATCAATTAAAATGAGATATTGTAATACGATTAGGGTTGGAATTGGAATATTTTTATATACTGAAATGTTTAATTAATATTAACTTCAATTTTGTTCCTATTTATGAACATGAACACCAAATAACCAATAACTATTGAGAATAATTTTCTCGTTTAATATCAGAGAGAAATTTCTATTAGTTGACTTATCTTTCTCATCAAATAATAATCAAATCGTTACTTCAATTCTCTTAATAATTAATGCCTGACCAACAACTACAAATTCATCTATAGTCTATTTTTAATTATATCCATTTTTTTTCATAGAGAAAAATTCTATACAAGCTAAATTCTATTGATATACATTTTTACCGACCAACAACTCTAAATTCATCTGTTATCAATATCGCCTCTCTTTTCTTCTTTTGTCCTTTTTTTTTCTTTTTGATGTGGCATTTTTGCACTCGAATAGATGAATTTTCATTTTGAAGAGAAAGGTTTTACCGCATGAGCTATGCATGTGCCCAATTAATTGGTAGCATCTTGATCAGTGATGAGACTCATATGTTTTGCAATTCACTCTTCATTAGTCCATGTTATTAGATTTTTTTTTGGGGCGGGGGGAGGGGGGGGGAGAGGCCAGTGTGTATGTGTGAGACTGGGCTTGATTAGCTCAGGCAGTAAGAATTTCATCACCAAAATAAAACATCGCCGATTGGGTTTCTGAAAGGATCATATAAATCCACATGATTTAATTGCAGAAGGCGAGGAAAAAAGGCCTAAAATCTATATATTAAAATAAAGGATAGTACCAATGAGCTATAGCTCGGTTAGTATGAGCACTTCCTCTCATGGACAGAGTGTGGGATTTGAACACTGGGAGGGGAAGTGACCACAAATTAACGCTTTCGAAGCAAATTCGTGGGTCCCCTCAATATGTGTTTGTGTTATGTGCTTGTGTGTGATGTGTGCGTGGATGTATTTGTGTGTGTTGTATGCATAGGTTAGAGCTTACGGGACTACCGGCCGGTGCCAAAAAATAAAAGTAAAAATAAAGGGTAGCTATAAAAAGAAAATTAAGTGTAAGAACATAAAGAAGAGCATGATTTTACTCATATATATAAGAGCTATGCATTTTTGATAACCAAGAATTTGGCTTTGATTATAATATCATTGAAATTACGGCTTCTGTTTATAATCAATTAACCTATTCTTAATTAGTGTAGTGGTATCTCACTGCTTTGTTGTGAATATAAGTATCTACAAGATGATGAGGTTGGTGTGTGTGTGTGTGTGTGTGTGTGTGTGTGTGAAAGACAAAGAACTGAATGATGTGTTCTAAACTTGGAATATAATTAGCATTTAGATTAATTCTTCTCATTATTACTTTTTTGAGGAAAAGGTTGCCCTAATTTCATTAAAAAGATTTTAATGAACAAAAGTCCACAAGTGCATCCCGGAAAACGGCCAAAAGAGATCTTTTCAATTTATTATTTGTCGTATCATGTTATTCATGTTTGTCCTTGTTTGTCATTGTCAACGAATATCTTTACCAAGTGCGGATCCGTTAGGACGGGTTTGTGTTTTTCAAATTAACGAATTTTTTCGTATGGTCTCCTTTCAGCGATCCGTTCTGTCCAAGGTGTTCTACACGTCGTAGATAGTGTATGGATAAAAAATCACATCGAATGGAAGTGATTTCCATATGCAAAACCCTGTTTAAAAATTTTAAAACCATACAGCTGAAATAAATCCACATATTTTGCAAATGCAAAACACTCCATTCGAGATGATTTTTCATCCATACATCATCTAGGACATATAGAATATCTTGGACGGAGCGTTGAAAGAAGATCACACAAAATAATTCGTGAATTTGAAAAAACACGAACCCTAATGGATTCACACTCTATCTTTAACTCACTCATAAATCTAACGATTTCATTTTAACACTTGTGGGTAATAGAAATACGGCGCATGAGGAAGCCAGAGGGGCGAAAATTGATAATCTTCTCATTAAGATCCAACAAATTAAACTGTCGACTTTGGAATGTATATTCTACTCTTAGCTCTGCAGCTTAGTGATCATCTGAATAACAAGAATCTAAGGTTCATGATTCTATAAGACATCATAGACAGGTTTTATGATGAAATTTACTTAGGTTTTAGCTTTTTTATTCTTGAATTAAATAATTATATCACTAACATACGACAAATAAATATAGATAGATATAGCAGTTAACCGAATGATCGCCTTTGTCGTGTTTCTGGTTCCCATGATTTCCATTCACAAATCTAGAACTGATGGTAAGATTCTATCTTTTTATTCTTTTCTCATTGAAAGTAAATTTATGACATATTTGATTCAAAAGCAAACATAAGATATTCAACTTCATTAAGACCTAGCTTATCTCAATATCCAAAACGTAAAGCATCCAACTTCATTGAGACAATGTAATCCAAAAACTTAACACATCCAACTTTAAAACTCGTCCTCCCTTTAATTCTTTCCATTTTTTTGTCAATAACAAGGAAACTTTTTATTGAAAGACGATAAATTTTTTGGAATTATGTTGGAAGGCCAACAAGAAATCGGTTGTGTCTTCAAAACAACAGGGGAAAAAATGTTACGTTAACACTTTGCTGCAATGTGTTTGTCCGGATGAGATGCACCTCACCGTGCTTCTTCGTATGGAAAGAATAGCTGTCAATTTTCCAATTTTGGCGTCTTTTGCTGCTTATTTAAGCTCCGGTCAAATTGCAATTCTCTTTTCTATCACAGAGAAAGAATTGCTCAGAGCTTTTTGTATTAGCGGCTTCTTCAATGGCGTGCTTGAGCCCAGAAGTGAGTTCTTGAGCTTTTTAGGGCTTCCCTTTCAATTTCTTGTCCATCTTTGTTAATTTTATCTAGATCTATTATTACTATGATAGATTTTAGTTATAATTTCTTTTCTTATTATTGATAATGGCTCTATTAACCCTTTTTCCCTTTTTTTAATTAGTGAAGGTGAGAAAGATTTATTTTCCTCTATAACAAGGAGAGGAGTTCCACACACTTTTTGTATTGAACTTGTGAAAATCACTTCAACCAATCTACTCCTAGCTTAGGGTGAAGGGTGGATTTGACCCGAACCCAACCCGACCTAATTTTTCCGGACTTTTTAGACATCTTATATCTGTCCGAACCCGATCAGACGGGTTACGGATTGGATAAAAAATTGGGTTGGGTATGGGTTTAATTAATGTTAAACCCGTCCGTCCGAACCCTGAACCTGACCCGAACCAAACACGCTTCATATATTCGATCTTACTCGATATATTACAAAGATATTTAATTCTAAATGTTATAAATTAAATACCTATTTTGATTTAGTGTAGATACATGGTTAATCCAATTTTTAAGTGTAGTTTATAAATCTATCACATATAATTTTATATAGTTTAATCAATGTATAATTTTTTTGCCTATATATTTGGTAGAACATACCTCAAATATTTTACTTTTAATTTTTTTTAATAAATTATAATGAGCAAAGCCCCAAAAACTCGCAAAAATCGACCCATCCGCATAAACCCGAAACCCGCCCACACCCGCTCTAGACCCAAAGTTGCGGGTTCAGATTTAGTGTATTGTAAACCTGTGGGTTCGGACGGATTTTGGATTTAGGTTTTAACTTTTGGATCGGATAAAAAAATTGTCAAACACCCATCCAACTCGGCCCGGTTTCACCCCAGCTATCCAAGCTTAGCTAGTTTGATAGAATATTTTTCCCTTCCCAACTTACTCCTAACTAATAGGCTTAATGATTTTGACTTTTATTTTCATCATGTAAATAATCTTCTCTCTTCTCTCACTCACTTTTATGGTCCCTTTTAATACTTGTTCAATCCTTTAATAGATAGATTCATTTAGGTCTAAGAAGTTGGGGTCTCTTGGTCATTCAGGATTCTAACAAGTCGTTCTTTCGTTTACAATTCTTTGTCAAATTTAATTTTTCAAGTCATAGTAATGAAATTTTATAAATGGCCATAGTAGGGAATATGACTTGCATGATTATAATATTATGTAAAAAAAATTTATATCATAAGGAGTCATGTTCTAACCATTTGCATGTTTTTAATTTTTTTTTTTACAGTCAACTCAATTTTATGAGAACATCGACCGATTAATTTGGGAAGAAGAAAACCATATGAACAATGTTAATAATAACGAAAATAGCGGTGATGAAAGCAAGAACGATGATCCAAAGTCAACCCCCACAGAAGCACGAAAGAAGAAAATCTACCGGCGTCACACCTTTCAACAGCTTGAGCAACTTCAAAAGTAACTTAAATTCTTTGAAACATTTTCTATGGTTTTCATATTTTTATAATTTATCGGTTAAAACGAAACCTGATTTTTTTTTCCTTTCATTCCCTTCAGGTTTTTCGAGAAAAATACTCACCCAAATGAAAATGAACGCGCAGCCCTTGCGAGAGAACTTGGATTATCCCCGGATCGAGTGAAGTTCTGGTTCCAGAACAAGAGATCTCAAACAAAGGTTTAAAATATATTATCGAAAAATAAAATCAAAGATCCAATTTTTTTCTGTCACTCTATTTGCATTGGTAGATTCTTAGTTATTTTCCTACTCGAACAACTTTTTTCTCACTATCTAAATAATCAATCACCTTGGTATCAGTCCTTTCCATATTAAAAATAAATATAAGAAATTAATTTTCCTCAAACTCTAAATTATTTTTTTTTCAATGAAAGACCCTTTTTTTCCTGAGACATATCTAGTAAAATTGTGCCTTTTTTGCTGAAAATATATATCTTGCCAAGTTACAGATATTATAGAATTGAGGATATCATCTTCCTTGTAAGCCTCTCTTATGAGTTAAATATATCCTCCTCTATTTTTCATTAATTAATGGGAAGGTTGTAAATTCAAAATAAGCACATTTTTTTTCCAATAACTTTTTCATGTAACAGAAATTAACTGAGAAAGAATGCCACCGACAACTCAAAGAAGAAAACCAGAAGCTTCGTGCCGATAACTTAGCTAGCAAGCATGCACTTCTTTGCACAAAATGCGAAAAATGCAACGGGTCGCCCGACAAGGTGGTCGTTCAAAATGCACTTTTAAGGGTAGAGAATGCCTACATCAGAGATGAGGTAATTAGTTTGAATCTACTACCAGCTAATAATTAGAATAGACTCATGATACCTTGAAATTATTTTGTGCAGATTAGAAGGTTTAAATGCATGTTGCAAAATCATTATGGTAATGGGGAGGTGCCAAATAATTATCCGACTTGGTCGATTGGTCCGTCGGTTCGCCTAGGGCTTGATGCCGCAGGTTTTGAAGCTGGACTTGAGCTTAAAGCGGAACAGATGTTTAACTTGAAAAATTAAGCATCAAAGCTCAATAAACGAACTTTAGGGAGCAAGTGTTTTCAACTGTTTGTGTTTGTGTCAAGATTTGAGTTAGGGTTTGGTTCTCTCTGCCTGAATTGATAGTAATTTTCAATTTGGTTGCTTTCAGTACTTTGTGTTGGTTAAGAACTTTGGTTTGTTAAGATTTAGGGTTAGTAATGTTTGCATGAAATAAGAATTATATAGCCATGTATTGGCATTATCAATTGTCATATGTCAATTTGATTTAGTGTGCTTTTATCATTTGTTCATCTGCTAACTTGCTTTATTTTGCCTATGAAACCCAACCTCGCCCCCCCCCCCCCCCACCAACACACACACACACAAAAAAAACCCTACCAACCCAAAAGTGCTTCTCTTTCTTCTCTGGATCAATTGATACCCATAATATGTTCTTGTCATAAATTTTTCTTATTATTCATAGTAGCCTAACCTTTTAATTTCCCTTCCTTTTTAATAATTTTATTATTATTATCAGTGCTCATAGAAAATTTTATCCACCTATAAAAGGAAAAGGAACTCCACCCTCTTTGTGTATTGAACTATGATTCACATCAATTGTAGATGAGTTTCATACCGATTTACTCCTAACTAGCTAGTTGTTTTAATTAATTTTAATTTTCAAACCACTTTACTCCTAGCTAGTTGGCTTAATAATTTTGACATTTACTTTTAACATGAAAACTTGTTTGTATATCTACTCTCTGCTCACCCACTGTCACGCCCTGCTTCCCAAAAGAAGATGAAGGGTGACGTGGCATGGTCCGCAACCTAACTGTATTGAAAGTGGTCTATTCAATACAGTTACGTTAAGCGTATGAATATCTATAACATGTAGAATATGTACCAAAACAAAAATAATAAAAGCGAAAGGCATTTATTTCCATTAACCAAACTTTATTACATCCCAAAGAGAATAGTAAAATAAACTAAATAGTTTAATTATATCGAATAAGAAGCAAAAATCCTAACATGCGGGCAACAAAAAAAAATAAAACTAACTAATCTTCCGTCACCCAGTCCGCATAATCTTCATTAGTTGGCTCCACACCTTGATCCTCGTCATAATACTCATTCTTATCTAACGGACATTCCAAAGATAGAGAGGGAAAAGGAAAGTCTGTCAGTGGGTTTCACTCGGGTAGGATTGCCTCATAAGGAAGTAAAGATATAGAAACGAGCAAGTGTATATAAGCATGATGTATATGTGCAGACATGATGTATATGAGTATAAGGGTATGAGGTGTATATAATTAAGACATGTTGACAAAGCTATATGTAAATATGAGTATGTTGTATGAGATGTATGTGAGTAAGGGAAATGTTGTATGAAGTATATGTTAGGTAAAAGTTCAAGTCAAGTCAATCGGGCATTCAGTCTAAGAGTTAGATATAAGATGTGTATTGATGGAATTGACTGATAGACGTACTCGTATCCTTGAGATATCCCATAACTAGCTGGAAGCAGTATGAGCTGGCGCTCGTGCCTGGGATGGCAATAATAACATGAGTCAATGCAGTAGCGTGAACATTCCCGAAAGGTGTCCCATGACTATGATGGAGTCTTGTCTAGCGTGAATATCACTCGTGAATATCACTCAAGTGTACAGATATTTTCACCCTTCAGTTCCACAATACACAACAAGTCTAAACTGGTAAAACATCCACATCCAAGATACTGAATAATTCATGTTTCATAAAGAAAGGTGGATAAAGTAATATGTGGGTACAATGCATGATATTATGTGAGTTTAGTGGTGAACATCAATATGTATCTACTAAGTATTGTACTCGTTTTAGTTTGTCAAATAAGGGTCCGGATACTCGCGATTATTCCGTTGTGTCCACGGAACAACAACTGGGGAAGTGAAATGTACGGTTTCACTTCCCGGGATCATGATCGAGTAGTAGGGGAATCCGAGTTCCGCATCTCCTTGCCTAATCAAACTATCCATTTCCGTTATTCAGTGTAAAGGTTTTGACGAATTAGATTTAGTGCGTATACATCTAGGCATGGAATTTCCACATTGTATATCATCCATATTTTGGATTATTCGCCCCCAAGTAGGATTAGTATTCGCCTGAATATCGAGTTAGTATTTGTCCACATATTGGACCATTCACCCCCAAAGTAGGGTTAGTATTCTCTCGAATATTGGGTTAGTAGTCGTCCACACATTGGACTGTTCACCCTGCCTGCAGGAATCCTCATATAGGTATTCCATACCTTGGTCCGCGCATTCTAATCCTAACCGTATCATGTGTCATGTATGTCATAAACTTGTATTCAAAAAGTTGATCTCGTTTAATATGGCATTCCACAACCACTCATTTTATCTTATTATCTTTTAAAGTCTGTAAGGTGCATCATATTATTTTATAGAATACTTAGTTAATAAAGATCAAAGCGTTTAATGATATTTATTATTTATAAGAAAACCATGATATTTAGAGTATTTATCATTTTGGAAACCCATGGTATTATAATGAGAAAAATATCCTTTTAATGAAAGATTATGGTATTTATTTGAACATTATCTTTTAATAACGTTTTAGGTATTCTTTTGGAAAAATATCATTTATAAGTTATGGTTTTTGTTGAAAATAGCCTTTTAGTAAAGCTCAAGGTGTTTAAATGAAAATATATCCTTTTAGGATGGATTAAGCTATTTTATTGTAAATAATAATTTATAAAATTATGGAGTTTATTTGGAGGTAACATTTTAGAAATACGTTCGTGTTGGCAACCGCTGCACATGAGCGGAAGAATTTGTATTCATTTCAGGGACGATTACCTATCAACCACGAGATATTTACGTAAAAAATTACCCTATTTAATTAGGGTATTTTATTAAAGATGATAGTCTACAAGAACAACTCCACATTGACAACCGCTGCACATGAACGGCAGGATTTGTGTTCTTTTCAGGGACGGTTGTCTAGTAACCACGGAACGATTTATGTAAAATATTACCCTATTAGGGTACCTTATTAAATATTAGTTATTAAGCTAAGAAAATTATACTAAAAATATTCTCTCTAAATGAAAGAGGTTAAGTTGAAAAACCATAGCATAATTATTTAGATTAGTATTACCCTCTTTCAAAAGGTAAAGGGATTTTAACAAAACTGAGGTAATTGGTGGATAAAAGTGCAAATAAAAACATATCGTTTTGGTGTCTAAAGTATTTATTTCAAAACATCTTATCTCGTATAAGTATTTAAAATACATACACCATTTTAATAAAATGAGGGTATTTTGTGGAAGTAACCTATTTCGAGATCTTATTGGTATCATGAGTAAGTATGCATATATATGGGGTGGATTGATACCCCGTGGGTTATAATATCAAGCATATCATATTCCATGTAGGATGAGGGTGCAATATTTGTTAGTTATATGTATAACCTAGAGGCCATTATTGTACATATGATGTATATTATAATTGATGCTTGGACATACATAGGGAGGATTTTCTTGATCAACATGATAGTATGCTATCCGGTTACTCTTTATTTTAATATGTACGCTGATTGTCTCTCCGTTACATGTTGATAAAGCCCTTAGGATATTTACTTGACTACCTGGATTATGATGCGGATCATATTAGTGGAACAGAGGTAGTCCGTGAGTACATCCTTTAATGTCCCTAGTCGTGGGTGTATCGAGATGAGGTATCGATATACCAGGGTAGACTAGTGTATAGCTTCTCGACCCATATAGATGGGCGATGGATGATCCCATATATATTGGTGTTTGACATCAGAGATGGTATACGGGTGCTCAGTAGAGATTGGGTACACTGGACGGACTCCCCGAGAACTCCTAGATGGTATTATACCTCACGTCAGATGGCAGTTCTCTGGTGACACTGGTACAGGTTAGTTTGTCGACCCGAGATCGTCATAGAGTCTTGTGTGATTCCCACTGTGCTTTGATTTTCACTTTACCACGTACAAGAGAACGTGCAAAACGGTAGTTTTTGGGTACAGTCCCGAGTCACATAGAGGCAATGAGCGATAGGAGGGGATTTCGTCTCTCCCGGTATTGGTAGTTGATGTTGCGCTGTGCTCGATTGGCTATAACAGGAAGTCCTTGGCCAGGGTTGTTTCTGAGATTTACTGGTAAGTGTAATCAGTAGTTTCTCGACCCGTTATGAGTCTCACATCGGCATGACTTATCAAACTATTGGGGTCTGACGTTTACCACCCCCAGGAGAGATATGAGACATATCGGACGAAGAGACCGGATTGTACGGTAGTGTTACTGATTGGATTCGCAGAAGTATGAGCAGGCTTACTTGTTGATCTTCTGATCGTTCAATACCCGGATGGCCGTTACATTTCGCAAACCGCTTGCGGCTTGTGGGTGTTTGATATGATCATCACCTACTGTCGGCGTCTTGACGAGTCTTTAGAGTCCTACACAGAGATTTCCTGGTTCATGCGAAACGAAATAGGAGCACATATGTGATATGTGCGGGACCGAGATTAATGCGCATATGTGATACAGCATTCTATTCTCGCGATATATGATATCGGTCGGTTATATATAATATAGTCAGGTTATCGGATCAAGTATTGATGCGATAGATTGTCACATTTAATATTAGTCGGTTGTATGTGATATAGCTGGATTATTAAATCAAGTGTTGATTTAATAATTTAATGTATAATTATATATTTGATATATTAACTTACATTAACTAATATTAGCTCACTTAAGAATTCTTTTTCTCACTAGTGTACACTTGGTATATATGTGATATATATTAATGTACATCTTTTGTGTCATGCTAGATGCCACATGCTACATGGGTATATGAGACTAACACCATGCTTATAATAATGTGAGTGTTTTGTTTATTTAAGTAATTCAAAATTAATGGTAATTATTCACATGGTTGAAACTTGTAGAAGCTTGTGGAACCATTGACCAAGTCCACTAATTTTGTTTTACTTGTAGATATTTATTAACCTAACCATTATTGATTAACCATGGTTTATTCTCTACATGAGTTAGTGTATGACACTAACTCATCCATGGTTGCTATTCTCACCTCATGAGCTTCATCTCTTTAGTTCATCACTTCATCTTCTTCTTCTTCATGAGAGCTTTCTAGCTTTTGAAAAAGTGATGAAAACTGTGAGAAAATTAAATCTAAAGTGAGCTCATTTCCTACTTCATCATATTCTACTATATTAGCCATTTAGTTTATGGTGTTTGCTTCACTTATCTACCATTAGTGAAGAGGTAGCATGAGCTTGAGTCTCCTCGTCATAGATCATCTTCGGCCTCGAAGACTTCGAGCAAGCTTGTTCATTTTTTCAGGAGAACCCTTTCTAGAGTTCGGGTGTTCATGACTTGCAGCGAAAGGACTACTACACGGAGCATTAGAAGTGAAGGACCGGTCTACAAAGGTTGTATTCCTCATTCACTTAGTTGTAAAGTTGTATGCATATTGTTTTCGTCGGATTTTCTAGTTAAGATCCTAGGGTTAGGGTTAGCTAGGACGGCAAATTTTTGAAAATGGCATGGACGATGCCTTCCGAAACCTTGCTGCCGACCTAGGTAACCCTACAGTGGTATCAGAGCCATACTAGAAAATTAGACGACGTTTGTTAGATTACGAAACCGAAACGACTATGAAACTTGAAACGTTGCAACCCAGTTTCTGTCGAATTTAAAAGGGCTCTAAAAAATTTTTAAACGATTGCAGAATATTGTATGAGATGCAACATGAACACACAAGAAAATTTAGACCCCCTCGCCGGAATTGGGCCGGCCACAGTTGAAGAAAATCCGGCCACCTCGGCCACTTTAGGGGATTTTGGGTTAAATTTTTTGGTGTGTTCCAGTATCTGGGTTTTGGTGTTTCAGGTGTTGCTAGTTTTTGCTAAGTTTGCATGTGATGTGATCTTACAGTATAGGCAATTCGGAGTGTTTCGTATTCGTAGTTTTAACAATGTTTCGGGTATTCGCATGTTGTCTAGGCGAAATTAAAATGTTCGAACGAATGTCAAAAACCTATTTTTTCAAGTTTAACGTATTCGAAAATCATGCAAGTAATTCTGTGAACCTTCTAGAAGAATGAAACCCTAACTCGACCTAATGACCATGGAACCGCTTTCGAACCTTAGGGTTTGCGACAGTTCCGCGGTGCCATTAATGAGGCTTAGGTTTGCCCTTCTATGGTTGGTTCATAGGTACCGTGGCATGTTCTAGGTATTATTAAACTGTGCTCAAGTGTTGAGCTCTCGGGGAATTGTGGGGCTTTGATGAATCGATCGAAAAGTTTAATGTCATCCGGGTATCATGTGATGGGATACAATACTTGGAATCCAAACTAATTTGAATTTTATAAATCTAGCAATTTAGTCTCATTTGATTGGTTGCCACGGGATTTTGATGTGATCAAAAATCCGTCGCAATCACGTAGCGTACGCGGATACTCGTCGGATAACCCTACTAGATAGACACGCCCCATAGCCCTGACCAAGTGACTGTAGGAGAACCCCGTTGCCAAAAGCATCCGTCCAGATGCTCGCGGCCGCGGTGTTCCGCCTAAGTGCACTTCGTCGACGGTATCAGGGGTGCGGTCGTCTACTAAAGTTTCCAACGAGCATTCGATTAGGATGTTGGGAATCTTGTTGAATTACTCGACTTGTTATTGGAAAGTGTTTTCAATATCGAGACTAAAATGCGGGGTTTATAATTGTTAGGCATGTGATATCTAAGGAATTCATTTGGTTGGGTATGAAATCCAAAGTATGTGATACATTGGGTTTATGATGTCTAAGGTGGTTGCGGATTCCAATTGTAGTAGTTTTTCACTTTCTTTTCTGCGACCGTAAGTGTAATATGTGATGTATCGCCAGTTTCGTTGCTGTACGTAAACGACAATTGGGATACGCATATTTACTTACGTTGATGACATGTGATATTATGTGTTGCTGGGATATGTAATATTGGATCGTCGTGTTTGAATAGCCGGGGTTTTTATGTGAGACAGGAGTTTTTTCAT
Source organism: Agapanthus africanus (assembly GCA_030015575.1). Lineage (NCBI taxonomy): Eukaryota > Viridiplantae > Streptophyta > Magnoliopsida > Asparagales > Amaryllidaceae > Agapanthus > Agapanthus africanus. The sequence continues at coordinate 11,463,831 of CM057337.1, forward strand.
TTTCATCCATATAAAAACTTGTATGTAATATTCTTTTATTGGGGCACTTTCTGGTTGAGGAAGATGTCACCGTTGATGTATATTATTTACTTTTCCTCATTAGGATAGACCCAAAGAGGAGAGCACAAGTAACCGGATTCTACAGTCCAGTGGAGGCCATCTCGAGGAGTCGAGTCCAGGTCTCCTAACTCTAGAATTGTTAGGGTTGCTTGCCGTTCTCGTAGGGGTCTAGAGATGTGGGTTTGGCTATTCATCACGACCGTGGAATCCGTGTTTTATACAGGCTTAATTTAAAACTCGGAAATCCTAGTATATCCAATATTTCATATGTTGATTTCTGCTGCGATATTCTGTGATGTGATCACTTGATATGATGAGATAGATACAGTATATAATATATGTGATATATTATAGACGTTGCTTATGTTTTACACATGCGCTAGCCCTACCCCGCTCTGTCGTTAGTTACCTAACCTAACGGTGCATAACGAGACTTTGTGGTGAATGCGGATGGTATAAGCGTACGTTTTATTTATCTATGATGTTTAGGTAAATTAAATGATGGGACATTCATTAATGAGATTAATGAAAGAAAATAAACCTAAAGATATTGTGGAATCAAATTTTCAAAAACAGATAGCTCTAGTTGTTGCTTTGCATAGTGGTATTCCTTGTAGAATATCCTGCACCTTATTCGATAAGGAAAGAGCCGAGATCCCTTCACCGGGAGTGACCTTTTTAGCAATAACTGGCAGATGCTACAACCCTCGGTTTCGTTTTTTGATTGATTTTCTAGTTCTTTCTTTGCATAGTGGTATTGTGAATATTCTGCACCTCATTCGACGATGAAAGAGCCGAGATCCCTTCACCGGGAGTGACCTCTTTAGCGAAACTAGTAAAAGCCTCAAAAACACTCCATTTTAAATCATTTGATTCAACAACGATATCAAGTTCATTACGCAAAAGGTTTTCTTAAAAACCTGTCGTATCCCTCCGTCATTTCAGATAAATAGTATTTAGTATTCGTGCTACGTTTGTTGACCTGCGTCAAGGCGTAGTGTGCGGTAGCTATTTAATGCTTATCTGCAAAAGCATATGATGCGGTTGAGTTAGGGTAGTCGTGCGACCTTATTGACCTGCGTCAAGGGTCGCGCGGGTGGGTTTAATTCAATTATGAAATGTATGGGTTGAACTTGACTAGCGGATTATGGTTTGTTGACCTGCATCAAGGTCATAGGACACTAGGGGCAAAATTATCAGGAATTTCAAGTGTTGAAATTTGCAATAAGATTGCATACTTTCTATGTGATAGTTGAATCCCGATACCCACTGCGAGTAAGAGTTACTCCTGGGAGAGTTTTACACATTACAATTAGCCGATCAAGTAGGTTTCTAGAAAGGTGTTAACGGGGTTACGTCCATAGGAAAACGAGGTTTATTTTAATTAGGTCCGTGCGAAAGCACATGGAACCTCCCTCAAAGTACCGGCACTGGCCTGGCTGAAAAATTGGCGAACTTGTAGGGTGTAATTAATCCCGGTTAGTCTTTCCTTTTAGGGTTTGAAAGAAGATTTGATAAAAACAGTGGGAGTCATCCTGATTAAATAAAATAATAACCAATCTAATCTTGCAAGAGCGCACACAGAGTGTTTTCTTCTTTCTCTCTCATGGTAACGACAATGTCACGCCTTAATCAAGATAATAATATGAATGTATTGACCGAACCCGCTTGTTATACTGAGCTGGGGAACGTTGGTCCCGCTCTACCTTATAATTGTTATAAAATCGAGCAGGAGATAGAGGAATACCAGGATTCCCGTGCCTCCCAAACGAAGAAAGTGCATGTTGATGCATCTTCTTCGGGTGTGTTCATTACAGAGAACTGTTTCTCAGTGTCCTCTACGTTCTGGATATGAGATACCGGATCAGGATCCCGTTAATGTAATCTGTTATATGGACTACAGATAGGTAGAGAACTGAGAATGGGTGATAAAGTTTTAAGAGTTAGAAACGGTGCAATTGTTGCAGCCAAGCTTTTGGCAGTTATCACCTTGTATTACCAAATGGTAATACATTGATTCTGAACAAATGTTATTAGATACCGAACCTGATATGCAACATTATGTCAGTCTCTTTATTTACTAAAGAAGGATATAATTTTGTATTGTTAGATAATGTTTTGAACATTTCCTATATCAAGAGTTGATCAGTTTAGGCACGTTATCTAAAAGCATATACGTTCTGAATCAAACCACAGTTTTTAACGTACACAACACACACAAGAGGAAGAGTTCAGAAATGAATGAATCCTTCTTGAGGCATTGTAGACTAGGTCATATCAATGTGACCCGACTAGCTAAGTTATATTAAGATGCATATTTAAATCAGTTTGAATTTAAATCTTGTGAAACATGCCAGTCATGTCACAAAGATACAATGACCATAGCTCCGTTTACTGGAAACAGAGAAATAGTTAGTGAACTCTTGGGATTGATACATGATGATGTAGGTCCCCTGTCTAAACATGCCAGGACTGGTTCTTTTAACTTCATTTTATTCACTGATGGTCTCTCAAGATTCAGACATATGTTCCTGTTGAAACACAAGTCTAAAAGTTTTGAGAAATTCATAGAATATAAATCAGAAGTAGAGAACCAAAAAGGGTATAAGTATTATGTCCTTTGATGTGACCAGGGAGAAGAATACTTGAGCATGGAATTCCTGGACTATTCAAAAGGAGAATGAGAAGCATTACTCCTCCATATACACCACAGCACGTCGGTATATCGAGGCGGAGCGATCGCACCCTATTAGATATGGTGCGCTCTATGATGAGTACTACTGAGTTGCCTATTTCCTTTAGGGAGTTATGCACTTGAGAAGCTGCATACCTATTGAATTCGGTTCCAACCAAATCAGGTGCCTACCACTCCATATGTGATATGGTATGGGAAGAGCCCATGTCTTAAGAAAGTTAAGATTTGGGGTTGTCTGGCCTATGTCAAAAGCAAAATCCGGACAAGCTCGAGGCAAGGTCAGTTCTGTGGAAGTTTGTTGGATATCCCATACATTCGCGAGGGAATATTTTCTACCGCACCGAGAAACAAAAGGTGTTTTATTTCTCGGCATGCCACCTTTTTAGAAAAGGAATTTTTAATGGAAGAAATTAGTGGTCATGAGGTAGAACTGGAATAAGTTCCATCTATATAAACTACAGCTGATAATTTAGTAGAACCGGAGGATTCAATAGCTCCCGACGAAGCTCAGCCTCTCCGCCGATCTGGTAGGGTTCCTCATCCGCCTGAGAGATACTTCGGTTTTCTCAATGACAGTGAGAGCGAGGATTGCATCATGAGATGATGACCCAACTAAGTTTCGAGCAGGCCATCAAGAGTGGGGACTCTGTAAGAATGGCTGAATGCTAAGCAATCTGAGATGGAATGTATATACACCAACAAAGTATGGACTTTGGTTGCCATATCTGAAGGGTTAAACCCCCATCAGGAGCAAGTATATCTTAAGAAGATTACTTGGTATAGATGGAAAAGTTGAGACTTTCAAAACTACACTTGTTGTAAAAGGTTTTCGTCATCGACCAGGTGTGGATTATGATGAAACCTTTTCTCCAGTGGCTATGCTTAAGTCCATCCAGATCCTACTTGCCATTACTACATACCATGATTACGATATCTGGTGGTTGGGTGTTATGACTGCTTTTCTAAATAGTGATTTAGAAGAGAGCGTCTATAAGTACACAGCCAGAGGGCTTCGTAAACAGTGGGAGCAGCGGAAATATGTGCAAGTTGCTTTACGGGTTAAAGCAGATATCGCGGAGTTGGAACATGTGTTTTGATGTGGTAATCAAAGCGTTTGACTTCATCAAAATGGTAGATAAACCTTGTATATACAAAAAGGTAGTAGACAGTAAGGTGGTCTTTCTCGTATTGTACGTAGATGACATACTCTTGATAGGAAAGGTGTTTCCTACACTGCACTCGGTCAATCTCCTCTTATCACATTTATTCTCTATGTAGGATCAAGGTGATACCTCTTAAATCCTGGTTTTTGGATCTATGAGATAGATCTAAGTGGATGTTAGGACTCTCACTAGGTGTAGTGAGATGGTATCAATCGATCCTGTGGAGAATCACTGGAAAGCTTCCAGGATGGTAGGGTCGACTGAATGTCAGTCACAGGCATTTTCTTTACCCTTAGTGGAGGGATGGTATGTTAAAAGAGTTCCAAGCTAGATACCGTGGCAAACTAGACGATAAAGGCTGGATACATCGCTACCAACGATGCTACCAAAGAGGCAGTCTGGGTGTATATTTGTTCATAATATGAACTTCGTTCCTACCATTGTATAACAATAGAGTTGCGGCTTATGCCTAGGAACCCCCGTCCCATTAGTGACCCAGACATATTCTATGTAACAACTCCAATTTTAATGTACAAAGAATTGATTTAAATTCAATGTATACTTGGAGTATTTATTGCAGCTGATATCTCTTTAAGTATTTATTTCACTCCATAATTACAAGAAAGAGCTTGTAGCTCATTGGTAACACCTTGCACTGCTGAACCAAGCCACCAGAGTTCAAATCCCATGTCCCACATTATTTTTGTATTTATTTTGTTTTAATTTTTTTTGGAAGTCAACTGTAAAAAGGCCATAACTCCCAAAATATGTACTGGACGACAAAAAGTAAATATACCAAATTGTACCCCCAAAAAATCCCCGGCCATTGGACCCATCACTCGGCCCGACTCGGCGCCGCAGGCCGGCGACTCGGCCGACTCTGTCCGGCGCCGCCGGCCGGACTTGGCCGGACGGCCGAGTCACCAACAGAGAAAAGTTGGGTCTTGACCTGGTCCACCCTCCTGCATACTCTAAATTCTTGGATCGGTTATCATTTGGCCAATAAATCCCTTTTACTCCTATATTTAATGAATTTTTAATGATTTTGTATATTTTTTATAATTTTTTTTATTAAAAACCCTAACCCTAGCTTAACCCTATATAAACCCCCCTATCCTCTACCCTCTCACCCTACATTTCTAAGTTCACTCTCTAAAAATTTCAAGAGAACTCGGTACATTAGAAAACGAGCGAAAGGCGAAGCGCTACCGAAATCGACGGCGAATCTCGGCGATCGTGCTAGGACCTATTCATGACGATTCGACGCCCGGCAAACCCTCTACCTCCCTCTCACTCTCTAATGTGTCCAAAACCCGTAAGTCCCCCTCTTTCTATCTTTCTTTTCTCTCAAGAAAAATACGACTTTATAAACCCGACGGAAATCGGAACAAACCGATTTCCGATTCGGTTTTCTATCAAAACTCACTTGTCACTAATTCCATAATGCTTAAACATATTCATGTTGACTACTAATCACATAAAAATCAATTTGGATAAAGTTTCTCACATGAAATGATAACTTTTGTAAAATACCGTATTTTTGCACTTAAATACCACCATGTTTAGTTATCACATTTAACCCTTAACAATTGCTATACCTTAACGTAGATGACGAGATAATGACCTACCTCCACACACATGCAAATACAACCCTAATTGATATCATCAAAACTTAGAATACGATAATACAAGATCTTACATTAAAATACCATTTTCTTTATAAACCTTTTCTAAAAGTTCTAAGTTGTACACAATTTGAAAACAATATCTTTTAAAAAGGAAAATACGATATATCATGGACGTCGATCGTTTATCTAAACCTGACTTTGTGATGTCTAGACAAGTGTGTCTAAGACAAGTGGTTACTTAATTAGGGCCACTACTTATAGTGGAAAGCCTCCCACTTACCTGGCACTTACCTGGCCACAATTGGCGGTGAAGAGGCGATTTGAGGTTTCTAATGACTTGTCGTTTAGACCCTTTAGAAATAAGCTAGTTGGCTTAGGAAACCCTAGAAACTAAAATACGGAAATTTACACCCTTTTTCAAATAAATACCTTATCTTTATAAAACCGTTTTCTAAATGATTAGTATTTATTAAATCTTTACAAAGCGCCACTACAACCCACCTTTGGGGAACTCGTTAGGGATAGTACGGTTTATCGTGCACCCTCGAGCTTAGTAGTGCGAGATTCAGACCTCCGCAAGGAGCATTCGGTCTCGAAAGGTTTAAAATACGACATTTAAGAAAAATGAGATTTTTTGAAAATAAAATATTTATTAAAAATTATTCTTGTATTAACATATGTATATCTATCATTTAAACACCTATTTTATTATAAGATAAAGTTTCCACCTTTTCCTAAAAATTACAAGATTAAAAGTTACATTAAAATACCATAAATTTCAAATAAATCAATATTAAAAATTAATACCTTTATTAGGATATATTCACTAGAAATATCACTAAATAAAATCACGCTCATTATAACTATAAAGACAAATAATAAATACTTGGGGTGTATCTTGAAAACTATACAAAAGTATTTTTACATAAAACCCCCTTAAGTTTTATAATTTACAATAAGGACCCTAACAATTATAGAATTTCAAATTACATTTCTTTTAGTCTGACTCGGGTTTAAGTCTGACTATTTCTGACTTGAATATGATTCAAGTCATTCTATATTCTTTAATATTCCAACTCAATATGAATACATGAATCCCAGAATCCAGTTAACAATCTATACAACTTGACTGAATCAAACCCTGGATATACATCCATTATCCCGTTATACCATTTACCTGATTATGCAGTTATAATCCATTTACTGATATCATGGTTTTGGTCAGTCATCCAACTTACACAATACAATACTGTCAAAACACTACGGGGTTTAAAGGGGTAGATTGGTACGGAAGGTGTTAAAGGTGGCACGAGATGGTCATATTAAGACACCTAACCTATATTCCGTTGCTGTTGTACCGGGGCTTAACGGTTTCTTGTACATTCCATTTGCCCTGGTCTCTAGCATATAGAGACCCCTCTCGTATACACTGGCATTCTTCTGTACCAAGCTACAAACAACAGCATTAACACAATATTCTACAATATTTTACAATCTCTTTAGAAAATACTCTTATTCTGTCTTTTCTAGTTCTTCTTTATCTTTGGGACTTACCGAGCGACCTGTTCGCTGACGACATTCTATTTCTTTCTTCTTTGAATGTCGTCAGGTGCTTTGGACCCAGCAGAGATCGAGCCCAGCGGTGAAGACTTGGATCAGTTTCACGAAGACCCCGAGCTCTAGATATTGTACCTTGTTCCATTCAGCATTTTCATTTACTGTTATGCCATTATTTAGACATCGCTTTTCATTTCAGTTGTATTTATTTTTCATGCATTGTACAAAAGAATGTTATTAATAAAGTTGCTGTTATTTCTATATCTCTTGTCTCTTGTGATTTACATTTATATTGATTAGATACGCTTAGCGTATTTACTTCACAGAAAATACGTAGCGGACCTCGTCGTGCCCTCTTCGCCGTACACTGGGAATCGGGGCGTGACATTCTAAGGCAGTATCACCTGATCATGGAGATAGTTAATCTCCAGGGAGATCGAGATTAGGAGAGTAGACTCAGAGGACAATACGGCGGATCCACTCACAAAGGTCTTTTCCTAAGAAAGACTTTTATGGAATGGTTGAGTATGAGATACTACAACCACTGCTGATTGTTAGGTAGTGGATACTACAATATATGGCCCTAGTGCAAGTGAGAGATTGTTAGTTATATGTATGCCCTAGAGGCCATTATTGTACATATGATATATATTATAGTGGATGCTTGGACATACATAGGGAGGACTTTCTTGCTCAACATGATAGTATGCTATCTGGTTACTCTTTATCTTAACATGTACATTGATTGTCTCTCTGTTACATGTTGATAAAGCCCTTAGGATTTTTACTTGACTACCTGGATTATGATGCGGATCATACTAGTGGGACAAAGGTAGTCCGTGAGTACATCCTTTAATGTCCTTAGTCATGGGTGTATCAAGATGGGGCATCGATATACCAGGGTAGACTGGTGTATAGCTTCTCGATCCATGTAGATGGGCGATGGATGATCCTATATCCATTAGTGTTTGACATCAGAGATGGTATACGGGTGCTCAGTGGAGACAGGGTACACTGGACGGACTCGCCGAGAACTCTTAGATGGTATTATACCTCACATCAGATGGCAGTTCTCTGGTGACGCTGGTACAGGTTAGTCTATCGACTCGAGATCGTCATAGTGTCTTGTGTGATTCCCACTGTGCTTTAATTTCCACCTTACCACGTTCAAGAGAACGTGCAAAACGGTGGTTTTTGGGTACAGTCCCGAGTCATATGGAGACAATGAGTGATAGGAGGGGATTTCGTCTCTCCCGGTATTGAGGGTTGATGTTGTGCTGTGCTCGATTGGCAATAACAGGAAGTTCTGGCCATGGCTGTTTCTGAGATTTACTGGTAAGTGTTATCAGTAGTTTCTCAACCCGTTATGAGCCTCACATCGGCATGACTTATCAAGCTATTGGGGTCTGACGTTTACCACCCCCAGGCGAGATATGCGACATATCAGACGAAGAGACCGGACTGTACGGTAGTGTTACTGATTGGATTCGCAGGAGTATGAGCAGGATTGCTTGTTGATCTTCTGATCGCTCAATACCCGAGTGGCCGTTACATTTAGCAGACCGCTTGCAGTTTGTGGGTGTTTGATATGATCATCACCTACTGCCGGCGTATTGACGAGTCTGTAGAGTCCTACACAGAGATTTCCTGGTTCATGCGAAACGAAATAGGAGCACATATGTGATATGTGCGGGACCGAGATTAATGCGCGTATGTGATACCGCATTCTATTCTCGCGATATGTGATATCGGTCGGTTATATGTGATATAGCCGGATTATCGGATCAAGTGTTGATTCGATAGATTGTTACATTTGATATTAGTCGGTTGTATGTGATATAGCCGGATTATTAAATCAAGTGTTGATGTAATAATTTAATGTATAATTATATATTTGATATATTAACTTACATTAACTAATATTAGCTCACTTAAGAATTCTTTTTCTCACTAGTGTACACTTGGTATAGATGTGATATATAATAATGTACATCTTTTGTGTCATGCTAGATGCCACATGCTACATGGGTGTATGAGACTAACACCATGCTTATAATAATGTGAGGTTTTGTTTATTTAAGTAATTCAAAATTAATGGTAATTATTCACATGGTTGAAGCTTGTAGAAGCTTGTGGAACCATTGACCAAGTCCACTAATTTTGTTTTACTTGTAGATATTTATTAATCTAACCATTATTGATTAACCATGGTTTATTTTCTACATGAGTTAGTGTATGACACTAACTCACCCATGGTTGCTATTCTCACCTCATGAGCTTCATCTCTTTAGTTCATCACTTTATCTTCTTCTTCCTCATGAGAGCTTTCTAGCTTTTGAAAAAGTGAGAAAAATTGTGAGAAAATTAAATCTAAAGTGGGCCCATTTGCTACTTCATCATTCTCTACTATATTAGTCATTTAGTTTATGGTGTTTGCTTCACTAATCTACCATTAGTGAAGAGATAGCATGAGCTTGAGTTTTCTCGACGTAAATCATCTTCGGCCTCGAAGACTTCGAGCAAACTTCTTCATTTCTTCAGGAGAACCATTTCTAGAGTTCGGATGTTCATGACTTGCAACGAAGGGACTACTACACGGAGCATTAGAAGTGAAGGACCGGTCTACAAAGCTTGTATTCCTCATTCACTTAGTTGTAAAGTTTTATACATATTGTTTTCGTCGGATTTTGTAGTTAAGATCCTAGGGTTAAGGTTAGCTAGGACGACAATTTTTTTAAAATGGTATGGACGATGCCTCCCGAAATCTTGCTGCCGACCTAGGTAACCCTACAATATTTACGCATATAGAGATAATTAATTAAACCATTTTAAATATGGGTCAAATTTTATTATTAAGAAGTACCTCATAGGCATGCAGAAATATTTTTAATATCATTTTAATATAATGTTGGGGATTAGAATTTGAAACTAAAATCATTAAAAGAAAGAATGTGACAGACAAGTGGAGAGAGGCGGATCGTACCTTTGTTTTGAGTTGGATGTCGAGAGGTCGAAAATGTAGACTCGTATTAAATCCTCAATTACTCCGCCTTAGGATTTTTCCTCGATGCTTGGGTGGAATCACTGCATTGGCGTTATCGATACGAAGGTCTGGGTATTTTTTTCAGAATTTCTGTGGTATGAGAAAATAGAGTTTGAAGATTTCTATTTATAGGGTCTTTTCCCCAACAATAAAATCCAAAAAAAATCTGTCAAAATCCCCCAAAATCCACGCCCCAATCATCAGCTAATGATTGCCTGCTGATTGCCACCACCGCCAGCCTCTCACAGCCGTTGGATCTTGATCTAACGGCTGACGCGCCTACAAGATCTCGCTACGTAGCTCCGGGTGAAATCACGCGTTTTGCGTGGTCCCCACCACCATGTGGAGCCGCCGAAAAATCCTGGGTCGTTGGATCTCCCATCCAACAGTCCAGGTTAAAGATGGGTTTAATATATTTTTTTAATTAAAAAAATAAAATCTAAACTGTTTATATAAAAATCGAATTTTTTTTTTTTTTAAAAAAATGTTTAAAATATTATAAAATACGAGAAAAATATGAGAAAATTCCAGAAAATATATTTTATTGTTATCTTCAGTTTAAAAATGACTTTGGGCTAAAACTAAATAATATTCACATATATATAATCTTTTTTAGTTATCATAACTTTTTAAAAAATCTATTTTATTCTCGAAAATATTTTAATTACGAAATAATTATTTTAATTCTTAATAAAAATATGTAATTTATTTTAAGGTATTATAAAATTTCATTAAAAAATTTTAAGCCCAGAAAAAAATAAATAGCTTTTATAAAATTCATTTAATTATATTTAAATGCTTTACTAATATTACTTTTGAAAAAATAAAATCATAAGATATTTTTCTATCAAGAAAACACGTAAATAATTATTTGATACTGGAAAAATAGATAAGAGATATTAGAAAACTACACCCACTTTTATGGACTTTTTAAATATGGAGCATATCATTTTCTAGACTTTTTTTAGATCTAAGAAGTGTGACGTCTTGATCATCTAGGATTACAACAAGTCGTTCTCTTATTTATAATATTCTGATGGACCAATTTGTATTTTTCAAGTCAAAGAGTCTGTCATCATAAAATTTAATAAATGACCTTATTTGGGAAAGTCTTGTATAGCATAAGACTATCCGTTTGCATGTTATCTTTAATTATTTGTGACAATCAACTCAATTTTGTGAGACCACATTGACCGACTAATATAGGAAGAAGAAAATCACATGAACAATGTTAACAGTAATGAAAAAGTGATAATGAAAGCAGGAACAATGATCCAAATCCAACCCCGAAAGAAGAAAATATGCCGGCGTTAAACCTTTAAACAACTCGAAGGACGGCAAAGGTAGGCTTAGTTTTTGTATAGTAGTCATATTTTTATGATATATTAGTTAACATTATAACCGGTTTGTTCATGTTTTCCTTAGGGTTTTTTTACAAGAAATTTCATTCAAATGAGAATGAATGCACAACCCTTACTGAAGAACTTGGATTTTCTAGAGGGAAGTTTTGATTCCAAAACAAGAGGTACTTATAAGCCTCCATAACATCGCTAAAATATTTCTCGAGAAATTTTAAGATAGGTTGTTCTACTCAGGGGAGGAATTAGGGGAGGAATAGTAGGGGGCCCGGTCCTGGCAAGCCTCCGGCAAGTGATATATATACCGCTCATCGGTTTCCAATCTATTACTATTAATATACATATTGATATAACTTTAAACTAGCTTAGAGTTAGCCTAGTGTTAAAGATGTTGTATTTTGACCCATGAACCTTAGTTCAGGTCCCCACAACTTAATATTTTTTTAAATTAAAACTACATTTATTTAGATCTTTACAATTACATTTTGTAAAAGTTGAAATGGTAAAGTTCACTAACCAATTATTGCTTTTAAAAGAATATTTAGTAGCGTTTTTAATATATTGCTATATTTTTATTAACATATATTTTAACTTGGTTGTCCCAAAAGAAATTTTCTTGTTCCGCCACTGATTCAACTAACACCTTCTAGGTCCTAATTGGATAAGGAGTTGAGAAAACTGTAGTTTATTTTTAAGTGGAGATAGACACTATGCAAACTCTAGTTTGTAAGGCACCATCTTATTATTAAAACTTAATTTCGATGAATAGTTGGCTTGGGAATTTTCCAAACTATAAGATCGTGTTTTGGTATGGAGTTTGGAAAACTGGAGTTTATTGTTAAGTGGAGATAGAAAGTATGCAAACTTTAATTTTCAAGACCCAATCTTCTTTTTAAGAACTTTAACTTTGATGGGTGTTTGGTTTGGAGTTTTCTAAACTCTAAAATATTGTTTTCGGGTTGTCAGAACATAAAATGGACGTTTTCTTCATAAATTTTGGAGTATAGATTGCTTTAATTGGATTGAAGTTCTGTAAACGCCAGTTATCTCAACTTCGGAGTCTAGATAACTAGAGTTTTCTAAACTCCAGAATTCATGCTAAACATAATGATGATGCTCACAAGTGGTATTTCCTTATATTACGACAAGTGGCGGATGACATTTCCCGAAAGCTACGGAGGTGGAATAAATGAGCGGCACTGAGGGCATTCCTCGGGCCCTCGTCTCAAGGAAGTGTCTGACCTTTCAGGAGACCTCCCTGAGTACTTCCCACCTTCACCTAGCAAACTACCAACAGCTCGTCTCCGAGCTTCCTCGGCCTCCTTGCTCGTCTCCGGGCCTTCTGTCAGGCCGAGCTTCCTTGGCCTCCTTGCTCGTCTCTGAGCCATCTGACAGGCCTCGACCTCACTGCTTGATGTTTACAGCCGAAAACGGGGAAGACAAACTTCTTGCCTGAATTTGGGGACAGATGCTATTTGGGTTTATCCGTCCACCTCTCTGAAGACGCCAACTTGATTTATGGCACCGTATATCGAAAGTTTGGACGGATGCAGCCGTTGTAGCAGACTTCGTCAGATTCTCCCTCGTTTGTGAGGGGTTTTTAATTGTGGGGACACTCTTCCCTGCAGGCGCAAGCCCCTGCAGTTAATTATATTACCGCATAGCGATAACCACTTTCTCCTGCTCCAGAAGGTCACTTTGTGTCGTGTGTTTGTTTTATTTTTGGTTGCCCGTGGATTGTATACGGAGACTAATTTATATTGTCGCCCGTAGGGCGTGGATTAGTCCAAATCCGTATATTCTTAGATTTGGGTTTGGGTTGATTTAAGGATCGTTAATCTCGTTTGACATTAAGATCAACTTAAATGTTTGTTGAGGATACGTTGGTCTAATTTTAGACTAAGATCTACTCAATAGGATTTTGGGATCATTAAGACCCAACAAAAGAGCATTTGGGCTCTATTGCTTTAGTTTAAGGACGTTGCGGTCCATCGTTAGTTTAAGAACGTTACGGTCCATAGGGATGTGCTCATCGGTTTGGGAGTGCACCAAAGAGTTGTTAGTTGTCGGGACCCTCCACCTCTCTGAAGACGTTGAAGAATTACAACGATATGTATCAGAGGTGTGGAGAGATGTACCCTTGAACCAAATTCCAGATTGAGGGGAGAGATCATGGTGGACCATCTAAGAATCATTAGTCATTTTTGGGAGACTAAGATTAACTTAGGAGATGTGTGATGGACATCATTCTGGTCAATTAGTTTGGGAGGTCATGAGCACAGAGGCTCGGTCTATTTGGAGATCCAAGACGTTTTAATCTCAAGAAGACTTAGCCAATTTAGGGCTGAAGTTGGCTTCTTATAGCGTTAAACACTAATATATGCTCGGTGCTCACGTGCTCTCACGTGAGTCTCTAAAGCAGTGTTAAACACTAAAATTTGGGGCGCTCACGTGTGGCACGTGAGGCGCTTGAATGTTGGCGCTGTACACTTGGGTCCAAATCCCCGTATGTATATAAGTGTTAAACACTTAATTCTTGTGACCATCACGTATGGGTACGTGATGCGTCCCAGAGTTGAGCACTGCTTCTTTATGTTTATTCTCTCTTCTTTTTATAAGTGCTAAGCATTTAGCTCATATAATGCTCACGTGCGAACACGTGAGGTGCTCAAAAGTGAGTGTTGTCTTTGAATTTTTTTTCCTTTTTCCATTTAAGCAACTGTTTGGGGGTCATGTGGGAACACGTCAGGCGCCCTAAAATGGGAACTGTCTTTGGATTTATTCTCTTTTTCATGTAATTATTTAGCGCTCTTTTTAATGGGACACGTGGGAGCACGTGATTCGGTCTCAGTCATTCCTTTTTGTTCCTCAGAGGTGCTCACGTGGGAACACGTGAGCTTTCGTTATAATGTCGAACACTAATGAATTCCTAACCTTTTCTTTTACATGCACAAAAATTTTAATCTGAGTTTTATCAGAGGAATTAAATTCCTATATTCTTTTGGAAGAATTAAATTCTTTGAACTTAGTTTTTCCCCCTAAGTTTTGAATTTGCATAACAGAATCTTCCCAATGAGAATTAAATTCTCAACTTGTGGGGAGATCTGCTGCTGCAGATCTCAACCAGTGGAAGAACTAAGTTCTTTGAGAAGAGTTAAACTCTTGATTTGAGAATTAAATTCTCTGTACTTTCTTCTTATCTAGGATTTTTGTTTAAGAAGGGGATTTTCTTCCTCTAGAGAATTGAATTCTCCTTTTCTCTTTTTCTTTTGTTTCTCAAAACTTATGTGGGGGTCTCCTCTGTACAAGACTTAAAGTCTTGGGTCTTTTATATAGTAGAAACAAGTTTGTTGATTTAGTTAAATAAATCTCTCATTGAGAGATCTTAATTGATTTGAAGATTTTATCCACCATTGGATTTTTGATCTAAGAACTTCTGTTTTACAGAAAATATTTTTCTTGTTTTTAAAAAGATTAGGAAAATATTTTCCCATACAGAATTTTTTCTGTAGATAGGTGATTTTTAATCACCATTGGATTTTTAATCCAACGGTACTCTGTTTTACAGAGCGTATTCTTTCTTGTTTAGAAAGATTTAAGGAAATATTTTCCAAATAGGGTTTTGATCTCTTTATTTAGAATTTAATTCTATCAGCTCAGAAGGGGTTTAGGACCACTCACGCATAGCACGTGACCCCTACTGAGTTGAACTTGTTGCCTTACACGCAACAGCCTAATAGGGCATCACGTGCTAACACGTGATCTTCTCTGGCCTGTTATTTGTTTTAATATGGCGCCTATATACTTTGTATATAGATGCTCGCGTGCTTGCACATGAGGCCCAATTTCAGCCTGTCAATTGTTAAGTGCATTGCCTATAATCTTTGTTCATAGACGCTCACGTGTGGGCATGTGATGCTCTATTAGTGGGAAATTTTCTCATCGCTTTTTCTCTCTTTCTTTTCTTTTCTCTCTCTTTTTTTATAAAAGAACAAATACCCCCACAGCGTTGTTCTCACGAGGCTTGCTCGTGAGTTCAACGCTGTCACCCTTACAGCTGTTGGATTGCCTAGGGGAATAGGAAGATGAACCGCCCCCTATCACGTCTTATAAATGCAAGCGTCTTGTCTTTAGGAAGCCACTGTTCTTTTATCTTCTTCTTTCCTTGTCTTCTTTGAGAATTTAATTATCTTCCTCAGAGCTTAGTTCTCTGCCCGTTGAAATTTCAGAGTTAAACTATGTCAGAAAGAACCTCTTTAGATAAAGATCTTGAACGATAAAGAAACCATTTTCTTTAATTCTTTTTTTCTCTGGATTTTAAATCACCATAAGGGCTTTGCTCTCTTCTGAAACCCATCTTTTAAAGATCCAAAAGACGTAATTTTTGAGTAGTAAACCTCAATGTCTTCAAAGATTGGGCATTTCTCCTCTGATCTTTGAGGATCCATGGCATTTTAATTCTATCTTTCGTTTCCCCATCATGGGGTTTCTAAAATTTAATTCCACCGCTTAAAAGAAATTTAATTTCTCACCAAAGAGCTTAGCTTTGAAAGATCAAGAGGGCCCTTTGGGAATTTCATTCCCTGGTGTTCTTGCGAATATTTGCATAAGGTTTTACCTTTATAAGCACAAATTTAAATTTGTTGGCTATTTTAACAGAATTTGTTTTTCTATGATGATGTCAAGAGTTGTTTAAACTCTAGTGTCTGCTTAATGAGAATCTTTTTCGATTCTCACAAGGATTATCCTGACTCATCATTGGTGAGCCACCATATTGATTTTATGGGGTCCATTAGTTTTGCAATCAGTGGTCTCATGGAACAAACTTCCTGTCGTTTCCTTCTGTTGTTATATATATATATATATATATAGGTTTTATTAACGGTTTTTCTTTCCCTTATTTCACGAACAATGGCTTCTCTTCCCTACTTCCCCTTTACTCGCTCAAACGCCGCTTTTTCGCAATCACCGTCGGATGAGGAAGTTATGGCGATGATCGGGGCCCATGACAGGGACTGTACTAGTTTGCTCTTAAGGGGAGTTTGGTATGGTCACATCATCCGGGACCGCCGCAGCTTTACTTGTGAGGTGTCAACAGAGCCCCTCCACCCAATATCGCTGATAGAGCACCCGCAGACCACTTATGCGGTAGAGGCGGCTAATTAGACTCCTACAGGCCAGCTTGAGCCGTCAACAACCGGGATACCCAACCAGCCCTTACCAGCTGTAGATATCCTGGGGCGCCGCATCTGTTAAGGTGAAGCCCAACCCTGGGGACAAGTTTATAAGGTAGGACTTACCCCTCGCCACCCAGTAGGCTATCTTCCCTGGGCTCGATATGTTCTTTCCGCCCACCGTACACAGTTGTAGAAGGTTGGGCTATATCAAGCGATGCACGTGTATCTTTTTCATTACTAGGCCCCACATATCTGGTGGGTTAAAGCTTTTCTGAACCAATAGAATCTTCCCACCGACACCTTCATGCTAGGGGATCGTGAGGTCTCTATTTCACTGGAAGAGTTTCGCGAGATTTCTGAACTGCCAATCAGGGGAGAGCATTATGAAAGATGCTGCCTCTCAACGAGTACGTGTTCGCGACCATGCTGGCTATGTTTGACGGCTTGACGAATTAAAACGCCGTCCGCCATAAGTACCCCAGTCTAATCAAGGTTCAGGGTATTTTTGAGAAACTATTCGCGATGTCAGAAGGGCAGGGCATCACCTTTGAGAGCTTCATCGCCTGCTTTATCCGTAAAGATGCTTTATCCAAAAAGGCTCCAAAGTTTGCGAACATCGACGACCCTTTTAGGGTTGGACTGAATAAACTGCCGGCCAAAGAGGAAGACTTGCCGCGGTTTTATATTCTGATCTCGTCGGCCGTGTCCTTCGATGCGATTGCGGCCCCTGGCATAGACGAAGAGACCTTCTTTGTCGGCTTCATCAGCCTTTGGCTCAGTTGGTTCGCCATTCCGACGCATCGACGCTTTATGAGAGTTTCTGTCTTCTACCCCGCTCATCGCGTAGCTGAAGGGGCATGATTGGCCGTTGGTATTGCGGTACTGTCGTACCTATATCATGGATTAAGCTTTGCGGCCAATACTTCGACCCCAAGTGCGGATGTTGTGAATTTCTCCCTCCACTATTTCACGTCGTGGATCGAGATGCGTGTACTGCGAGCATTTGCCGCACATCGGCGGCCGGATTTCTATGACTCATATACCTTCCCACGGGTTATGAGGTTGGTGGATGCTTCTGCTCCCGATCCGACTCAGCTATGGGCCCTCCGCGTGTTGCTCAACTCGTATTCAAATGAGGGCGGGATGGTGTTTAGTGACCCAGTCCTCTCTGCTCCTGCGGGGCTCGTTCAATAGCTTTTTGATCTATCAAAAGGGGGAGTGCCATCTTTAAAGCCTAAAGAAATTTTGCACCTGTACTCGATTAAGCCGGGCTACTTGGTATTCCGTCAGAATAACATGGCTCTTTTTATGTGGTACAATCCGCACCGCTTTGCCCAGCAATTGGGTTATAACCAGGGTGTCCCTTTCGAGGCGTTCTTAGTTGAGCCCACTCCGTTTCTAGAAGTTACTCGTGACGTCATCCATCATTTTATGCGGCTGAACACCGGCTTCCATTTCATGATCCCTGAGTCCAAATACCTTCCGAGGTGTTTGGGGTCTTTTACGGGTTGGTATCGTCATCGAGTCAGTCTTGTTATTGCCGAGGAGAAGCGGGTACTCTTCGAATGTATAGCTTCAGCTCCGACTCAAGCCACTGGCGTTCTATTGCGGCCACGGACAGTGGTCCGCCCTCCATTGAGGGATAGCGGTGTGGTACTTATCCCTAAGATCACAGAAATAGAATTGACTCTTCGCACTGCTGGTATGCCAGTGTGCACTAGAGCCTAAGCAAAGGCCTCCAATGAAGCGCCAGCGGTAGTGTCATCAGTGGCGGTGTCATCCACAGTGGTATCGCCAAAGGGGAATATCGGAAGCGAGGTTGGTCAACGTCGCGCCAAAGCGCCGAGGGGAAGGAAGCGTTCTTCAGTTAGTGCTAGCATAAATTCTAAGAGGAGGAAGAGATCGGTCGCTGGCTTACTTGACACCTTGTTTGAGTCCGATCATTCAGGACGAGCTGATAGCTATGGAGGAATCGGACGCCGGCCTTATTTATCCTGGCTCGTCCACCAAGGAAGCCGTGCAATTGGCTGAGGTTTTAAGGTGCTCACAGGATGAGACCATGAACGTACGCATCTCGAAAAAGCCCTACCCTCCGGTTATATTCTATGACATTGATCCATCATTACGGCGGGTACATATGGGTCCTTTGCTGATAGAAAAAGAATGGGCCCTCAAGCAGCCTATAACGATCTCCTCCGAAGACGAGCTTGCATTAAAGACAGGCAGTCATTCATCTGCACTTGAACCCCGACGAGCGCACTTAGCAGGAAAGGAAAAACGTCTCGAGAAAGCCATACTTCAAGCTCCTTGGCGCATTGTTATGCGTTTTTCTCATGTCTTTCTTTTAGCGAATAGTCTGTATCATTTTTATGTCTTCTCATTTTTGTGAAAATTTTGCAGGGAATTTGACGGCGAAAAAGGATTTGAATCTAGTTTGAGCCATAATTGTGGACTCTACAAATGTCTCCCATGACGCATCGGCAGGTGTAGAGGAGATCATTACAGCCGATATTCCTACTTTGGAGCTTCCGGTGGTAGCTTCTGTTCTTTGGGCATCTATTTCTCCAGCAGAGGTGACCCCACTGGTTACGAACCCTATGGACATCTCTAGTGACGCACCAAAGGGTGTAAAAGAGATTGTCAAAGCCGTTAGTCCTATCTTGGAGCTCTCGGTGGTAGCTTCCGTCTTTTTAGCATCTGTACTTTCCGTAAAGGTGGCCTTACCAGCCGTAGATCCAGTGGATCTATCTGGTGGCGTCCTGGAGACTGTAGAAAGGATCGCTGAGACCGATGTTGCCTCTTCAGAGCCTGAAGTGGCGGCTGTTGTTTCTGAATTGGAAGCCGCCATGCCGGTAAATGCCTCTAGTGCTGTACCTGAGGGTGTGGAGGAGGCTGCCGAAGTTGCTATCCCCCCAGTTCAAGGCGGGCTGAGCATCGAAGGTAATCTCTTACATTTCATTTTAATAATCTCTCCGTTATCTGAACTCTTTTTTCTTCAGAACTGCAGGAACTGGCGGCTTCTATCGTGGATCTATCTCCCAGGAAGACCTTCCAGCCTCTACTTGATATGGCTGCCCCACGGGCGATACCCCACAAAGCATAGTCCTTTCTTCTGGGCAAGGTCGGTGTTCTCTGACCCCTTTTGTTGTATTATCATCTTTTTTTATGATGCTAACATGCGCTCCACAATTCTGGAAGCCGATGACGAGATCGAGATCCTCGATAGGCCTGGGGATCTTTCAAACCCCCCTTGCATGACTGTGGGTAAGTGAGGTTTTATCTTTGGCATTGCTTTTTCTATTCCATGTTTATGAATTTCACCGACTGTTCACAAATCTTGACAGCTCTGCCAACCCTAACTCCGCTGGTATCTCGGATCTTCATGCCACCGGGTCCCTATGCCCGGCGTGCGTCTGGGTCGAGTATTTGTGAATGCCTGGCGAAACAAAGCATTCACTCCCTGGCGGCTTTTATTAAAGACCTTTGCGCTGGTACTTCTGTCATGGCCGAAGAATTTGCCGTCGAAGCCAACGCTTCCTTGTCCGTTCTTGCCACTTATCATGACGAAGCATTGGTGCGGGTCTGGGTCGAGTATTATCGTCAAGTGGAGGCTTGTCTACACGGGCTTGAGTGCACACGCATTCCTTCCAACATTCTAACTGTAAAAGCGAGCCTGCGGGGATGGATCGAACGGTGCGCCGCTAATCTACAGTCGTGCGAAAAGAGGCTCAACCGGAAGTTTTCGGAGAGGGGGTTAGCTTCGAATGCTTTGGGGGAACTTCAGGCTCAGCTTACTGCCAAGATTACTCATGCGTACGAGATTTGGCGGGTGCTTCAAGAAGCTATCATGGAGGTGATGGCTCTTGATAAAGCCGTTAACTTTACTCGCGAGATGGTTGAAGCCCATAAAGTTGCCGAAAGGGAGCTTGAGAATTGGTTTGCTTCATATCAGGCTCAGCAGACTTAGGCAGGGGCCCGTCTTGCCGCACTTACGGAGCTTGAAGCCGAGGTCCAGCGGAAACATGACGAACTTATCGGCTTATTGCACCATCCGCCGGCTTAAAGATTTTTTTTGTATATTCTCCTTCTCTCTTTTTGTATTCACTCCTGAATGAGAGTATCCTGTATTCATTTTTATTCCTTTATGAAATGTACCTTGTATTCATTTGAATTCATGAATAAAAGACATATTTTATTTCATATTGGCATGTAACTCTGGCAAATGTGGCCCGTAGATAGTCCCTCTTGACCTCCTTGTAGGGCAGCGATGGCTTAGAAAACATGTTTGGATCTGCCGCCTAAGACTTCTCAACTTTATGAGCCGTGAGGGCCTCATAAAGACTTTCCTCCCTACTAGTCGAGAGAATCTCGTAGGTGTATTTTCTCCTTATAAGTCATGAGAATTCCTAAGTATGTTTTCTCTTGAGAGTCGTAAGGATCTCACAAGAGAATTTTCCCCTTTACAAGTCGAGAGAACTCGTAAATAGTTTTTTCTCTCCTTGTCGATATTCGACTTGGGAGAGTGTGGCCCATGGATAGTATTCCATAGTCCATCTCGGACCTACTTGCAGGGCCCCAGTGCTTAGGAAACAGGTTGATATCCTGCTACTTAAGGCTTTTTCACCTTCATGAAGATTTCGTGAAGATGTTTTTCCCTACGAGTCGAGACGAGTCGAGAAGTTCTCGCAAGAACATTGTTTTCCCTACGAGTCAAAACGAATCGAGAAGTTCTCGTAAGAATGTCCTAACATCACAGTTAACCTCTGCTGATAGAAGTCCGTTAGGGTCTGTGGTACTAGGGTTTTTGTCCGTCGTACCGTCGCGTTGGCTGATGTATTCCCCGATATGCAATCTTGCTATTCGAGTAACCCCACGACTGTCGTGTCTTTGATCCCTTCGGGGGCTGGACAAGACGTCTTCAAGTAATCTCCCAGGTCATATTACCGTCGGAAGAGCAAGCAGGATTTTCTATGCCGCTTTTTACTTGAGATTAGGCTCAAATTTAGGAGCCCCGATGAGTCATGACCACTCTACGCTAGTGTGGGATGATCTCCTATAATCTTTCAGGTTTTATTTGAGTTGCCGTCAAGACCCTGAAGCTAGGGAACTTCTTTTGCTTCGTTTGTTGACATTGTGTCTGCTATATTGCGACAAATGTCGAGATTGTCTCTAGGTTGTCTGTGAACCGTCGAGACTCTTAGAACTAGGGACTTTGCCTTGGCTCCATTTTGTTGACGTCGTGTCTGCATACTGCTGGAGTGAGAAGAAACGTCTTTGTTGATCTCTAGGCTGTAGATGCTGCCGTCAAGACTTGGCTCTCTTTCTGATAGAGCCTGGTGGGAAAATGTGGTTCCCTTTCCGTTTGTGCCCATGGATTGTATACAGGGGTCGATGTGGACTCACCTACAGGGCAGAAGTTTCATTTTTTATTCTTTCTTTCTGCAATGCTCTATATTTCAGTTTTTTATATCGCGAAAGTCGCGATTGCCCAATCATTTTGGCTATTTTTCACGGTGCCCAATCATTTCGGCTGTTTTTTTTCTTTTTACTCGCTGCTTTTTATTGCGAGTTGCCCAAACATTTCGGCTGTTTTTATATGCATATATTTTGCTCGCTGATTTTTATTACGAGTTACCCCATCATTTCGGCTATTTCATACGCAATTTTGCTCGCTGATTTTTCTTGCGAATATGGAACTCAAGATCCGATACCAATCTTGGCATCAACAGCGCTGTGACTGGAATATGGCCAGGAGTGAATCATCATTTGCCTTGAAAGAACTTGGAATTTGATACCGATTTAGGCATCAACATCGCTACAACTGGGATATTTCCAGGAGCGAATCATCATTTGCCTTTGTCGATTTGAACAAAGGTGGCTTAGCAAACAGGGTTAGGATCCTGTTGACTAAGGCATTTTGATTTTATGAGCCGTAAAGGTCTCATAAAGGTATTTTCTCCCTACGAGTCGTAAGGATCCCGCAGATGTATTTTATCCTTAGGAATTATGAGGACTCCTAAGTGATATTTTCTCTTGTAAGTCATAAGGATCTTACAAGAGTGGTTTCTCCTTACAAGTCGAGAGGGCTTATAAATGTTGTTCACCATATGCAGCAATTTTTCGCCAATGGTAGAACTTGGTGGGGGAAATCATTTATTTGTGCCTATGGATTGTATACAAAAGTCAATATTGACCGCCTGTAAGGCAACTTGGGGAGTGTGATGGCTTAAGAACAGATTCGGGTCCCTGTATCCTAAGGCTTTTGAATCTTATGAGCCATAAGGGTACCATTTTTTGTCTTTCCAACCAAGCACTTTGACGGTCTCTTATAGGGGGGATTCTCCTTACGAATCGTGAGGATCTCGTAAGTGTAATTTCTCCTCAGGAATCGTGGGGATCCCTAAGTGTATTGCTCCCTTGTGAGTTGTAAGGATCTCACGCAGGCGTTTTCTCCTCACAAGGTCGAGAGGACCTTGCGGGTGTTTTTATTTTAACGAGATTGTGCCCTTTCAGGTTTTCAAAAACTCGCCGGCAGCCCTGCTGTTTTTACTCACGGAGCCCTTTCAGGTTTTCATCCGTGCCCATTTCGCTTGTGGACGTACCATTTTTTTTAACCTTTTTGTTTGCCAATGGCACATAGGGGGACTTCGCCACCGGGGCAGCTGTGCAGCCAGCGGGTCCCAAGTTGCAGTCCTCGCCGTTGGGACTTGTGGACTTGAATTCCATTATCGTCGTGTTTGAGGCGACGTATTTAGTTTAAGGACATTATGGTCCATTGTTAGTTTAGGAACACCTCGGTCCAAGTAGTTTCGAGGCAAAGTTTTGCCGGATACTACTTATAGAGCTTGGACTCAGGAAGACAGCGAGCGGACACGAGCGTCGTCATCTATCATTAACCTGAGCCATGATTTGTCAAGCGTGGTATTTCTTAAGGAACCAGTCGTTTATTGGTCGGAAGGGTCTTTCTCCATGCATATCCATGAGAAAGTAGGCCCCACCTTGGTAGACCTTGTCTATGATGTACAGACCCTCATAGTTTGGTTCGAATTTCCCCTGCTTCACACGGTTGGGGATCATAGCTCTTTTGACAACTAGCACGAGTTCGTCTTGGCGGAATGTTCTCAGCTTAGTCAGCCTTTCGTATGAGTGCATCATCCTTACTTTGTAAGCTTCCAGGTTTTGCTGCACCATGAGATAAGTTTCATCGAGGGCATCGAGCTCCTCAAGCCGAAGATGGGCATTTTCTTCATCCGTCAGCTCGTATCAAACTGCTACTAGTAGAGAGGGTAACTCTATCTCCAAGGGAAGTACCGCTTCCGCGCCGAATACCAACGCGAATGGCTTAGTATTCGTGGTCATTTTGAACGTGGTTCGATACGCCCAGAGAGCTTCATGCAGTCTCTCGTGCCAGTCTTTTTTATTTCTGGACACCGTTTTCTTTATGATCTTAGTTAAGGTTTTGTTGAAATTCTCGGCTAGACCGTTAGCTCGGGGATTATAGACTGAAGAATATCTCTAATCTATACTATGTTGTTGTGCGAAGCGACTGATCTTATGGCTCCTGTAGGCCTGCCCATTATCCGAGATGATTCATCTTGGAGTGCCGAACCGGTAGATGACGTGTGTCCTGAAGAAGTGGAGGATGTTCTCCGTCTTCACTTCTCTTAGTGGTACTGCTTCTGCCCACTTAGAGAAGTAATCGGTCGTCGCTAATATGAACCGATGTCCCCTGGACGATGCTGGCTCGATGGGCCCGATTATATCGGTTCCCCACATTTCGAACGTCCAGCTAGCCAACGTCGGGTGTAGCGGATTTGGATGCTGGTGAATGAAGTCCCTGTGAATCTGGCACGAGTGACACTACTTCGCATATTCGGGGCAGTCTTAAATCATTGTGGGCCAGTAGTAACCCATTCTTTTGATCTTCGGCTTCATCTTTGACCCAGCTTGATGAGAACCACAGAGTCCGTCGTGAGTTTCTTGAACGACTCTCTTGCTTCTTCTGGTCCCAGGCATCTCATCCACAGGCAGTCAAATGATCTCTTATAAAGAGTATCATTGACGAAGGCAAAAGACAGGGCTCGCCTCATGAGCTAATGTCTTGACGACGCGTCTCTGGGTGCTCGATGGTATTTGAAGAGTCTATGAAGAATTTTCTCCAATCCTTAATCTTCTCTTCGTCTTCTATTTGGCATGCTGCTTGTTTGGCCATTTCCTTTTCTTCAGACGACTCCGGAGATATTTCTGCCGGTGTGAGAATCCGGCGGCTTTGCACAATGATCCTTACGTCGTCGAGGTTTTCGTCAGCCAGTTCCTTAGCGAGTTTAGGTAACGCATCCGCCTTGCTATTTTCTACCCGCGGTATGCTTTCCAGGATGTAGGAGGAAATCCGAGTCAGCAGTTGCTGCACCCTTTCGCCATACTTTACCAACTCTGGTTTGCATGTCTGATTATCGCTGTTTACTTGGCTAACGATCAGCTGGGAGTCTCCATATATGAGGAGGTTTTCGATGCCCATGTCAACAACAATCTCAAGACATGCTATCAAAGCTTCGTACTCCACTTCATTATTTGTTCTTGGCTCCGTGAAGGAAAGGGCAAAACGCATTATCCCTCCTTATGGAGTCAGAAAGACAAGGCATATCCCAGCTTTAATTATGGGGGTGTTTTTCTTTCACTTCTTCATAGAAGACGCTCCGTCGAAGTTGAGTTCCCATTGGACATTATTTTCCTCTGTCTTCCCTTCGATTGCGTCGAACGCGTGTTCGTCTGGCAATTCGCAATTTAAGGGAGAATCAGCTGGTATCGGATGCTCAGCGAGAAATTCGGCGATGGCCTGGACTTTTACTGCTTTAAGGGGTCGATATATTATCGAGAACTCCATCAATAGGAGGGCCCATTTGGCAAGCCTTCCTGTTAATATGGCTCTTGGCATCAAATATTTGAGAGGATCCACCTTTGATATGAGATGGACCTCATGTGCCAATGCATAATATCGAAGCTTCGTTATTGCGAAGATCAATGCCAGGCAATGCTTTTCGATGGAGGAGTAGTTGTTTTCTGCCCCCAGGAGAACTCGACTCAAATAATAGAGAGATCTCTCCTTCACCTGGTCGTTCTCTTGTACCCATAGTACGCCTAAAGAACCTCCAAGGACTGTTGTGTACAGGATGAGAGGCTTTCCCTTGACCGGAGCGGTCAGTACTATCGAGTTCTGCAGGTATTGCTTGATTTCATCCAGTGCAATCTGGTATTTACGGTCCCAAATGAACAGGGTCCCCTTCTTCATTAGATGGTTGTAAGGGCGGCATTTGCCGGAGAGATTAGTTATGAACCGTCGGATATAGGCGAGCTTCCCTTGGAGAGACCGCAGTTGCTTGAGATTTCTTGGCGAGGGCATTTCCATAGTCGCCTTAATCTTTGATAGATCTATTTCGATGCCTCGGTGTTGTACAATGAATCCTAGTAATTTGCCTGAGGAAACTCCAAACGCGCATTTCAGAGGGTTCGTCTTCAGATTATATTTCCAAAGACGCTGGAACACTATTTTCAAATGCTCCCAGTGCTCCTCGTACGATTTGTTTTTCACAACGAGGTCATCAATATAACATTCAACAATCTCGTGTATGATGTCATTAAAGATTTTTTTCATGGCCCTCTGGTAGGTAGCGCCTGCGTTCATCAAGCCAAAGGGCATCACCTTATAGCAGAATATACCAAGCGGAGTCTGGAAGGCGGTATGCTTTTAGTCTTCGGGATGCATCTTTATTTAATTATACCCCGAAGATCCTTCCATGAAGGAGGAGACCTCATGAATAGACGTGTTATCGATCATCAGCTCGGTATCAGGCACTGGGAAGTCATCTTTCGGACAAGCTTTGTTGAGGTCTCGGAAGTCCACGCAGATGCGCACCGTCCCATTTTTCTTCATCACTGGGACAATGTTAGCAATCCAGTCAGGATATTGAACTTCTTGGATGAAGCCGGAGTCGATTAGTTTCTTGACTTCGGCATTGATGCTCATTTCGAGTTCGAGCCGCATTCTTCTTGGCGCCTATTTGACTAGCTTGACGTTCAGTAATATCGCCAGTTTATGCACAGCTATTTCTGGATCTAGTCCCGGCATCTCGGCATAAGCACGTCTTTTAGTGTGGCCACCTGTGTTTCAGACAACAGCTCACTGACGAACGTTGGCCTTGGATCGTTTTCCGCCCCTAAGTCAATTTTCCTCAGATTATCGGTCGTGGTGTGTATCCCATCTTTCAGCTCTTTTGGCGCCGGTGGAAATCCTGAGATTACCTCGTCCTCATCCTCGTCTGCGAAGCAGTGGGAGAGGTCGTCCATATTCTCGTGCTCCCCCTTCTTTGAGAATGTTATCACGTGGCAGGTACGAGTTCGTTTCCAAGCTCGATGTTGATCTGGACTTACTCTCGCAATATAGGTTGCTTTTAGCTCATGCTTTCGTAGTAGGGTTACCCTCCAACTTTCGGATAGAGCAAACCTGTGTTGCCGATACCGGTCTTCGACCCAGTCTTTGAAGGTGAAGCAGTCTTTAAGAGCATGTCCTACTGCTCGGTGGTAGGAGCAATAAGCCGGATGATGAACCTCGTTTACTTGTTCGGGATGCCTGGCCTCCGGGAGTGTCATCATTTGATGCTTCATGACAAAGTTGAATATTTTCCTTGTCTTTTCTTGAGGGAAAGAGTATTCCCGACCCATCTTCTTCATAAAAGATGGATTCCAGCTGACTTTTTCTCGATCGCGTGGCTTCTTGGATTCGCTTCGTTGTTTTTTACCGTCATTCCCATTCTTCACCTTGTTGTTTCCTCTGCGCCGGGCTTTTTCCTTGCTACGAGAGTGCACAGCGGGCTGAGGATGAAGGGCATCGTAGTCTTCTTTTGTCGTAGACTCCTGAATGAGACGTTGCGTCCTGGCTTTCTCGTAAATGGTCATTTCGCAGCTGTGTTCATCCCGCACTTTTTGACCCGCTTCCCTTATTAGCTTGTCAATCTGTTCTTCGAATGACGGACTTGGTATTCTTATGGCGAGATTTCGCTCTGGTTCAATATTAGCGCTATCTGGAAGAGTGTTCCCTTTTCCACTGTAATAGTTTATAACATGGCAGCCATGGAATCGCTCCCGTTTCTTGGACCGAATGTATCCAAGCCCAGTCGTCTCCATTCTCCCGTTGGGCATTTTTCGTTGAGTATCGGGAACGTCTCAAATCTTGTTGTAGAACTGGGCTTGTCGAGCAGTTTGTTTGAAGGGTACACCTTGGCATCTTAATAGCCTTTTCAATCCCTTTGCGTAATATCTGGGCAGACGGATCGATTGAAGTCTGTAAAGCGTAAAATTGGAAGCATGTCAGACTTCTCTTTCCACTTTAGTCTCCGTATATTGGTAGAAGAGGATTGCCCTTTCGCCTCTTTGCGTAGGAGGGACGTAGAAAGTCTGCAGCTCTTGCACGCCGTATGTATCGAGCGTATCAAGTTCCCTGTAATGCTGCTGCGGAACCATGGAAATTTGCAAACTCTGATCAGCTCCAGTGATGGTTTGTACTGACGGGCGAATGAAGAATATGGCGTTGGCCTCGTCTTCAAAGTCACTACCAAAGGCCAAAATAAGAGTAGATGGTCCTGGCCTGTTGCCTTGAGGTTGCCCTGAGTAGACTATTTCTTCATCTTCCTCGGTATCGCTCCCAAAGATAGGGATGGTGGCGATGGCTTTTTGTTTATTCTTCGGTTTACGACATCTTTCCGTGTCTTCAAAGTCTGGTAAGAAGTACTTGGCGTCTTCATATTTGCGAACTTCATTTATGAAGAATGGGTTTAGCTCCCCTGTAACTGTGTACTCGAGGCCGTCTTTGAAAAACTTCATAAACTGATGTTGTGTAGAAGGGATGATATTGTACTCGTGTAACCAAGGCAGGCCGAGCAGAGCGTTATAGTAAGTCTTGGCGTCAATTACATGAAATTTGATGTCAGTGATGAGCATCCCAAAGCGTAATGTCAATATCACAGACCTAAGCGTCCGTGATGACTGCGTGTCGAACCTGGAGATAGTAATTTTGTCCCGAGCGAGGTGCTGAACGTTCATGCAGATCTTCTTCAACACCTTTACGTTGAGAAGGTTGACAGAGGATCCGTTGTCGATCAGGATCTTCCCTATTTTAATGTCATGGCAGTACCCGGTGACATATAGAGGACGGTTGTACCCGCACATTCCGAGGAGGAGATCTTCATCGCCGAATGTGATGTCAGCTGTATGAACCTCTGCCAGCTCGTCCTTCGTCTTTTCTTCCGCAAAGAAATCTTAGAACTGATCAGGCTCTTGTAGTGCCTTGATTAAAGAATCCCGTGCCTCTTTGGACAGGAGGAGAGCATCCAGTATACTCAGTTGCCAGGGTATCTTCCTCAGATGTGCCAGGACATTATAATCCACCTTGTTTTTCTTATGTGGGTCTTTGGCTATGAGCTCTTTGATGACTCCATCATCGAGGGCAATCTCCTTAGGGACTTTTTCCTTCCCCTTGTCGCTCTTACCCGAACCTTTGTTTGAGAGTCCGAAATTCTTTTCAGGCAACGTACGGTTACGCAGCTGAATGTTCTCACTGTTCTTCACCTCTTCTTCTTTTCCAGAGGTGGATTCCTTGAAGAGAGAGCCGAGAGCTATTTCTTCGTTAGAATCGCTCCTGAAGGTAAGAACTTGAAATTTTCCTTTTGTCGAAATGGCATCAACCATATGACAGTTACCGGCTGTTACTTTATGCTCATCTGTCATGCTTCTCTGTTCCCGATGAGCTTTGCGCTTTATTCGCTTGAAGTGTTGTCGGTGGGCAACGTATCCCTGCCACCACTTCTTGAAGGCATTGCACTCTTCGGTAAGGTGTATAACCCTCCGATGGTATAAGCAGTATTTCGGATGTATATCCACTTCGTCAAGGCACGTACTCCCGAGAGTATTTCCTTCGAAAGGTGTTAGCTTCATTCCCATTGACAGGGCTTTGGCGAACCGTTTCCCCGTCTTAAACTTGATTTTGTCCGCCGCAGTTGTGCTTCAATCCAGTTAGAGTACTTTGTGACTCTTCCTTGCCGCAACTTTCTCATCCTGACACCGACACTTGGCCTTTTCGTATATGGTTGTTTCACGTTTCGGTCAGCTTTGCTCTTTTGAAAGGCTTCGTTTAGCAGCCTGTCAATCGAGTCGTCTGACGGCTCCAGAGTTTTTGACGTCGGTCCTGCCCCCAGCTTCTCTACGTTATTTTCTAACGTTGAGGGAGCTTTTTTACCATTCATTGACGAATAAGAGATCATGTGGCAACTCGCCACATAATCCTCGGGTTCTTCTGACGAGTTGTCTCCCTCGTCATTGTCGTTGTTTCCGTTCTAAAGTATGTGGTTGAGAAACTCTTCTAGAGTGACTAAGGTTTGCATCTTCTGGTTGTACCCTTCCAGCGCGTCAATGTACTTTTGCAGGTCTGTACGCTTGTGTTCAGGCTGCACGGGCTTCTTGGCCTTCTTCTTTTTCTTCAAACACTTTGAAGACCTGACCTAGGTGTTTTGCCCATCGCCACCAACTTTCGGTGTTGGGCGCGGTTTCAGCATCCCGTCAATGATCTCGGGCTCCAGCGGGCTTTTCCACCTGATTGCCGGGCATGCTTGAAGATCCTTCAGCATTCTTTTAGTTTTAGCTGAGAGGACAACTTCCCATGGAGCTTTTTCTATAAATGAGCATGATGCCCCCGGCGTATCCACCCTTTTAGGAGCGTGCTGCTGTGGCGGGTTTACCTTCCAGTTTTCAGACAGCGCAAACTTGCCTTGTTGGTACTGGTCTTCAACCCAGTTTTTGAAGACGTAGCAATCATCGATTGGGTGGCCCACTACTCTGTGGTAGGGGCAGTAGTTAGGACTGTTGACATCATCAAGCTGCAGTGGTTGTCTCGGATCCGGCAGAGTGATGAGCCTTTTGCGCACCGCCAATTCGAACAGTCTCCTAGTTTTATCTCGGGGAAATGAGTAAGGACGTCTCAACTTCTCTTCGAGGGATCGGCTTGTGTTGCTCTGGAGAGCAACCGGTTTCGGGTCAATCGGTTGTTGTTAAGCGTTGGCAACGAAGGTCGCTTTCCCTTAGCCCTTTTCATTCCGGAGATCTGTTTTTTAAGAGGACGGCCTATGGCCCATCTGGTCCATTTGGGCCAGCTTGTTAATCAAGTCCTGGAAGATGGTCGGCTTGAAGAACATCATAAATTGGGATATAGTTGCCTGAGGGTCGAGGGTCCCCACGAACATGCCCACGGCAGGAGCTTCTTCTGTGTGTTGTTTGCATTTTGACCATAGGTTCCGCCATCGAATTCTGTATTGAACCCAGGTCTCTCCAGGCTTCACCCTGGCATTGATTAATGCCGTAATAGGGGTGCGCTTGCGAACTACTGCGTGAACAGTAGCTCCATCCGAGTACCATTCAAATGTTGTCTCTGCCAAGCTGCCGACGAACTGGCGAAGCAGCAGTTTGTCGTCGCTTCCAGTATTGCCGCATAGAACCCTGAACTGAGCGACGTGCTGATAGGGATTGCCTGTCCCGTTATACACATGGAATTTAGGGATCGTATATCCCGGCGGGTACTTCATTTGATCGTACCATCCTGGATAAGGTCGTCCAGTTCTGACGACTTGGCCAGCTACTTTGCTTGCTTGATGAGCTCGTATTTGTTGATCTATGTAGTCGTCAACGGCAACCTTGGAGATTGTTTCTTCCTTGGCTGCTGAGAAAGCCGGTGGAGGATTTGACGTTTCCCCTATGTCGTCTTCGATAATTATTGGAGGGTCTTCGGCTGGAGGTTCCGGCTGGATCATCATCCCAACCATATCTTGGAACAGAAGCGCCATCTGCTTTATATTAGTAGCCTGTTCTGCGGACTCTTTATCCTTTCTTTCTATCACCCTCCGCAGGAACTCGGTGTCGGTCTCCTGCTCCCAGCGCTGTTCAGATGATGCTTCCGGGCTCTCTTTTTGCCTAGTAAGTGCTATAATTTTCGTCAGCAACTCCTGGAGATTTTGTTGCTGCTCCTAAGCTTTCGTCAACGACCGAGTTTGTGGTCGATGACCCATGGAAGTACGACTTTCCTCTTTCCCGGAATCCATGTACACCGTATGCATGAACATGCCCCCAGACTTAGGGCGTTTGGATCCATCACCTTTGGGATTGGCCACCGGTGGTGGGAGATTCTCCGGCCTTGTCTTTTTGTGAGAATTCAAAGTCGAAGGAGCTATTGTAATAGGCGTATGAGAAGTCCCTCAATGCATGCCAGAGGGATGACTTTCCTCTTGTCGAACATTCATTTTCTCCGGTCGACGAGGGTAGTTCTTGTTGATCACAGAATCCTGGACTTTCCGCCAAACTCTGTGGATTCGGGATGACATCCGCTGAGGGGGCTGCTCCAGCTTCTCCTGTACAATGTTTTCAACATGTGGGGGCAATTTTTTCAGCACTGCAGTCAGTGAGTTCTTTCGCACCCTCCTTAGCAGATCAAAGTTGTTCCCGGTTAGAACAGCAGCGTCAACTTCCACCATTGGAGCTGGTGGAGTAAGTCCAGAGGGAGAGTTGCCCCTGCTTTCCTCACTCGGTGCCAGTGGCGACGTCGAGCATTCCTTGCAGATGGGATTGCCTCAGTTATGGGAGTGGCTTCCTCATGCCCCCTGCTTTGGTGAAGGGCTACTGCTGGTGCCAACCTGTCGAAAACTGACGTCCGTTGAGAGGAGATGGTCAATCTTTTGAAGGTCGACCTTCTGGTAGGGGAAGTATTTTTGACGACTTCACCTGTCGTAGGAGTTGGAACGGCCAGTCTTGCGAAGACCGATCCTTTAGTAGGAGAAGCCCCTTTGACGACTTCATCCGCCGGAACTGGAATGGCTATGCGCTTCGGAATAACCCCTTCAGGTATTGCGAGCCTCTTTACAGGCCCATTTGAGCTTTGGCTCAACCTGTCAAAGACTGAGGTGGCGGACTTGGATGACCCATTGAGAGGGGCCATGGTGGTTGTAAGTCGCTCAAAGACCGACTTCTTTCGAGCTTCCTGTGATGGCATCGGGGTGCTGAAGCTTGTCGGTGGGAGCATGGTCCCAAAGAACAATCCAGTGGTGTCTTGAGTCACCTGTTCCGCTGGCTTTGAGAAGATGCACGCCGCATTTGGCCCGTACGTCACTCCTCCGGCGGGGACGGAGTGGGAGTTGCTGTTGCAGGTGCAGTTGGAAGCCATCGATTTCTCTTCTCTGCACAGGAGCAAGACACCAAATCTTAGTATCTCGAATCCAGGGGCAACCATAGAAACCGCGATTTGTTCTTGAACACGACACACGAAGTGTGGAGTGGAAAGAGGAAATGGCCCCACCGGGCGTGCCAGAATCCGTTTACCGCCGAAAACGGGGAAGATAAACGTCTTGCCTGAATTTGGGGGCAGATGTTATTTGGGTTTATCCGTCCACCTCTCCGAAGACGCCAAGTTGATTTATGGCACCGTATATCATAAGTTTGAACAGATAAGGCCGTTGTAGCAGATTTCGTCAGATTCCCCCTCGTTTGCGAGAGGTTTTTGATTATGGGGACGCTCTTCCCTCCAGGCGCAAGCCCCTGCGGTTAATTACGTTACCGCGTAGCGATAACCACTTTCTCCTGCTCCAGAAGGTCACTTCGTGCCGTATGTTTGTTTTATTTTTGGTTGTCCGTGGATTGTATACGGAGACTAATTTATGTTGTCGCCCGTAGGGCGTGGATTAGTCCAAATCCATATATTCTTATATTTGGGTTTGGGTTGATTTAAGGATCGTTAATCTCGTTTGAGATTAAGATCAACTTAAATGTTTGTTGAAGATACGTTAGTCTAATTTTAGACTAAGATCTACTTAACAGGATTTTGGGATCATTCCGACCCAACAAAAGAGCATTTGGGCTCTATTGCTTTAGTTTAAGGACGTTACGGTCCATCGTTAGTTTAAGGACGTTACGGTCCATAGGGATGTGCTCATTGGTTTGGGAGTGCACTAAAGAGTTGTTAGTTGTCGGGACCCTCCACCTCTCTGAAGACGTTGAAGAATTACAACGAAATGTATCAGAGGTGTGGAGAGATGTACCCTTGAACCAAATTCCAGATTGAGGGGAGAGATCATGGTGGACCATCTAAGAATCATTAGTCATTTTTGGGAGACTAAGATTAACTTAGGAGATGTGTGATGGACATCATTCTGGTCAATTAGTTTGGGAGGTCATGAGCACAGAGGCTCGGTCTATTTGGAGATCCAAGATGTTTTAATCTCAAGAAGACTTAGCCAATTTAGGGCTGAAGATGGCTTCTTATAGCGTTAAACACTAATATATACTCGGTGCTCACGTACTCTCACGTGAGTCTCTAAAGCAGTGTTAAACACTAAAATTTGGGGCGCTCACGTGTGGCACGTGAGGCGCTTAAATGTTGGCGCTGTACACTTGGGTCCAAATCCCCGTCTGTATATAAGTGTTAAACACTTAATTCTTATGACCATCACGTGTGGGCATGTGAGGTGTCCCAGAGTTGCGCACTGCTTCTTTGGGTTTATTCACTCTTCCTTTTATAAGTGCTAAGCACTTAGCTCATATAATGCTCACGTGCGAACACGTGAGGTGCTCAAAAGTGAGTGTTGTCTCTGGATATTTTTCCTTTTTCTATTTAAGCAACTGTTTGGGGGTCACGTGGGAACACGTGAGGCGCCCTAAAATAGGAACTGTCTTCGGGTTTATTCTCTTTTTCATGTAATTACTGAGCAATCTTTTTAATGGGTCACGTGGGAGCACGTGATTTGATCTCAGTCATTCCTTTTTGTTCCTTAGAGGTGCTCACGTGGGAACACGTGAGCTTTCGTTATAACGTCGAACATTAATGAATTCCCGGTCTTTTCTTTTACATGCACAGAGATTTTAATCTGAGTTTTGAAAATTTCAGGTCCCTTGTTTTATAAGAATTAAATTCTTTTACAGGATTAAAACCTAGTTTTATCAGAGGAATTAAATTCCTATATCCTTTTGGAAGAATTAAAATTTTTGAACTTAGTTTTTTCCCCTAAATTTTGAATATGCATAACAGAATCTCCCCGATGAGATTTAAATTCTCAACTTGTGAGGAGATCTGCTTCTGCAGACCTCAACCAATGGAAAAACTAAGTTCTTTGAGAAGAGTTAAACTCTTGGTTTAAGAATTAAATTCTCTGTACTTTCTTCTTACTTAGGATTTTTGTTTAAGAAGGGGATTTTCTTTCTCTAGATAATTGAATTCTCTTTTTCTCTTTTTTTTTATTTCTCAAAACTTATGGGGGGGTCTCCTCCGTACAAGACTTGAAGTCTTAGGTCCTTTATATAGAAGAAGCAAGTTTGTTGATTTAGTTAAAGAAATATCTCATTGAGAGATCTTAATTGATTTGAGGATTTTATCCACTGTTAGATTTTTTATCCAAGAACTTCTGTTTTACAGAAGATATTTTTCTTGTTTTTAACAAGATTAGGAAAATATTTTTCCATACAGAATTTTTTCTGTAGATAGGTGATTTTTAATCACCATTGGATTTTTAATCCAACGGTACTGTGTTTTACAGAGCGTAATCTTTCTTATTTAGAAAGATTTAAGGAAATATTTTCCAAATATAGTTTTGATCTCTTTATTTAGAATTTAATTCTATCGGCTCAGAAGGCGTTTAGGACCACTCACGTGTAGCACGTGACCCCTGCTGAGTTAAACTTGTTGGCTTACACGCAACAGCCTAATAGGGCATCACGTGATAACACGTGATCTTCTCTAGCTTACTATTTGTTTTAATATAGCACCTATATACTTTGTATATAGATGCTCACGTGCTTGCACGTGAGGCCCAATTTTAGCCTGTCAATTGTTAAGCGCGGCGTCTATAATCTCTGTTTATAGGCCCTCACGTGTGGGCACGTAATACTCTATTAGTGGGAAATTTTCCCATTGCTTTTTCTCTCTTTCTTTTCTTTTCTCTCTCTTTTTTTATAAGGGAATACTCATCTCCGAGCAATCTGATAGGCCGAGCTTCCTCGGCTTCTCCGATCAACAGAGAGGACGGAACCCAAGTGCCCCCGCAACGGATCCGCGTATCTCGCCAGGGCGAGATATCCGCCTCCTCACGTTCCGCGTCCCACGCTAACGCGTCCCCCCATTAATGGGCGTATCCCACCATTAATGCGAAGATAACGCGGGGGCGTAACTGACGACGATGATCTTGCTTCTGCTCGCTCCATGGGACCACTATATAAACCCCTCTCTCAGACGACTCAGATAACTCGAAATCATTTCCAATACGCCGTTACTCTGCACTTATTCTCCGGCACTAACTTAATCATCGGAGGGTCCTACAGTGGTCACCCACCCCGGGACTTCTTTTGCAGATAGCTCGGCGTCAACGCCAACTCATTGAGATCCACACACTCAACAACTCCCAAACCAAATCTCAACCGTCAAAGACCGCCATCACAGGATCGACGGAGGACAACATCTGAAGGAGATCATAGTCTCCATCAGTTGGCGCCGTCTGTGGAAAAATGCTTCAGAAGCTACTCAACTCCTAAAGTTGATCTTCCACCCTCGACCCGATGGCGAGCGACAACCGCGACGATCCAAATACGAGCCTCCACAACGGAGACGGGAGCGGCTCTTCTCCTCCTCCTAACGTGATCAACGTCTTATCCACTCGGATAGACAGGCTCACATCACTGGTGGATACCTTCGTCCGCGTTCAAGCGGCGGGCCCTACCCACCAGACGGTCGTTCTCCCTCTCCGGGATAACGACGTCCGCAGAAGGATGGATAGGCACGCTCAAGCCCTCGATCTCACTCGTGCTCATCCCAGCATCACCGAGCGCCGGCATGCCGACTCCGGCCACCGTGACCCGCATGCGGCGATTGATTCCATGACCTGCTGGGCGCCGGACAGCTCCACGCCCTGATCCCAGGGAAGACTGGGTCGTCGCTCTGATACCCGCCGCGCGTTCTCTCCCCCTGAGGAGGTGTCGGTCAGCTCGCCTGCTTCCAGAAATGACCATCGCCCCCATGCTCGCCGGGGCCGCACAAACAGCGAACGCCGAGACCACTTGAGGAGGGCCTCGCCCGAAGATTTAAGAAATTTGATAGAACGGAATCGGAGCAACACCATCGTGCAGACCCAGAGCGGAGGTAGCCACCACTTCGACTGTGCAAAATCTTTGGGGTACCGCCTCCGACTTGAAGCCCTCGAAAAGAAAATCGAAGGCATACGATGGGATGGCCATGCTCTGGCGAAGGGTCCAGGTACTCCGCCAACTCATTAACAAAGCCCTTTACAGAAGAGCTACTGGCCGAGCACGTCTTGTCCAGGAACAAACCGCCAAAAGTGGCCTTCTTCTATGGGAAATCATACCCGAAGGACCACTTAGACGCATTTACGGCAGGTACGAGCATCTAAGATAACTCGGACGCAGATCAATGCCGAGATTTCCCCACCACCCTCATCCAGGCTGGCCGGGACTGGTTCCACGGACTTATGCCACGCTCCATCTCGACCTTCGACGAGCTGGCCACCCAATTCCTCGGTCACTTCGTCGGGAATCAACGATAGAAAAGGACAATCGACTGCCTGCTCACCGTTAAGAGCGGAGACAAAGAACCCTTCAAAGAATATGTCACCCGCTTCTACAACGCCCTCCTCGAGGTCCCCGAGCACCGTGGTGAAACAGTCATCACCGCCCTGAGGTCGGGTCTTAGGCACAAAGAGTGGCTCCGCTCTTTTGCATTAGCGCAAGCTAAGACCATGGCCAAAGTAAAATCCTGGACCGAGCTAGAAATCCAACTCGAGTCTGAGGTAAACTCAAACCTACCCTTAGCTGACAAGGCGGACAGAAAAAAAAGGGACGGGAAGGAGAAAAAGAAAATTGATCGTCCAAAACCTTACTCCCCAAGGTTCCAAGGGTACACCCCTCTAAACATTTCCCAAGCCGAGCTGTTGGAGAAAGCTAAGGGCGAGAGATTCTTCATGCTCCTGCAGGCTACCCAAAGCATGGGCAAACAGCTCCGAGGCCCATATCATGCCTATCACCGTATGCAAGAACATCCGACCGAGAATTGTAAACAGCTGCACGATTACATCGAAGAGCTGATCCGCTCCGGTCACTTGGCGAAATACCTTCGAGACAAACGTCAAGCAAATAGGGGGCAAGCCGGCCAAGTTACAGCCGAAGAGCTGATAATTAGGCAGATCATGGTCCTCACCAACTGACCCAAGTCCGAGCAATAAGGACACCCACCAAATCCGATCATTTTATATGGGAGAGTTTAAATTAAATCATTGAATCCGTATTTTCTTTAATCATAAAAATTGTTGCTTCCCTGCAATCTGAACTGCTTCTCTCTGTTTCCATGCTATAACTTATTACATGGCCACCGAGCAGCTTCCTGCTCGGTTCATCTGCAGTGGATAGCTTCCTGCCCAACAACGCTGTGGATCAAAAGCCCTCCTCACGAGGCCACCGAGTAGCTTCCTGCTCGGTCCATCCGCAGTGGGTAGCTTCCTACCCAACAACGCTATGGATCAAAAGCCCTCCTTACGAGGCCACCGAGTAGCTTCCTACTCGGTCCATCCGCAGCGGGTAACTGCATCCCCAACAATGTTGTGAATCAAAAGCCCTCAACACGAGGCCACCGAGTAGCTTCTTGCTCGATCCATCCGCAGCAGGTAGCTTCCTGTCCAACAAACGCTGTGGATCAAAAGCCCTCCTCACGAGACCACCGGGCAGATTTCTGCTCGGCTCATCCTCAGCGGGTAGCTTCCTGCCCAACAACGCTGTAGATCCAAAGCCTTCATCACAAGACCACCGAGTAGCTTCCTGCTCGGTCCATCCGCAGCGGGTAGCTTCCTGCCCAATAACGCTGTGGATCAAAAGCCCTCCTCACGAGGCCACCGAGTAGCTTCCTGCTCGGTCCATCCGCAGTGGGTAGCTTCCTGCCTAACAACGCTATAGATCCAAAGCCCTCATCACGAATCCACCGAGTAGCTTCCTGCTCGGTCCATCCGTAGTGGGTAGCTTCCTGCCCATCAATACTGTAGATCTAAAGCCCTCCTCACGAAGCCACCAAGTAGCTTCCTGCTCGGTCCATCCGCAGTGGGTAGCTTCCTGCCCATCAACGTTGTGGATCTAAAGCCCTCCTTATGAGCCCACCGAGTAGCTTCCTGCTCGGTCCATCTGCAGTGAGCAGCTTCCTGCCCATCAACGCTGTAGGTCAAAAGCCCTCATCACGAGACCACCGAGTAGCTTCCTGCTCGGTCAATTCGCAGTGGGTAGCTTCCTGCCCATTAATGCTATAGATCTAAAGCCCTCCTCACGAGGCCACCGAGTAGCTTCCTGCTTGGTCCATCCCCAGTCGGTAGCTTCCTGCCCAACAACGCTGTGGATCAAAAGCCCTCCTCACGAGGCCACCGAGTAGCTTCCTGCTGTCCATCCGCAGTGGGTAGCTTCTTGCCCAACAACGCTGTGGATCCAAAGCCCTCATCACGAGGCCACCGAGTAGCTTCCTGCTCGGTCCATCCGCAGCGGGTAGCTTCCTACCCTACAACACTTGGGATCCAAAACCCTCGTCACGAGGCGGCTAGGCAGATTCCTGCTCGGCTCATCCTCAGCAGGTAGCTTCCTGCCCAGCAACGATGGGGATCAAAAGTCCTCCTCATGAGGCCACCGAGTAGGTTCCTACTTGGTCCATCCACATCGGGTAGCTTCCTATCCAACAACGCCGGGGATCCAAAGCCCTCGTCCCGAGGCCACCGAGTAGCTTCCTGTTTGATCCATCCGTAGCGGGTAGATCCCTGCCCTTGCAAATTATCTGAAAAGAATATACATTTGAAATTTTCCACTGCAATTGCTATTGATCGCAGTTCAGCTTTAACCGCAAACTAGCTTCTCCACGAGTTTGCACCTCTACTCGAAAAAGAAAAGTTCGCATATCCTTACTTTTGCACCATTACAAGCCTCTTGCATAAAACAAAGATAGGAAAAAAAAAATGTTGAAGATCCCTCAATCAATTAGGCTAAGAGAGCGAGTGCCACCATAGCCTAATGGTAAAGATTCTTGTAATTGAGTAAGAGGTCTAGATTCCAAATCTCGCTTGCATCGTGTTACAACGTTTTATTCCCCAAAATAGAGGCTGACAGAATATCGTAGACCGTCTTTGATGTGGCTTTAATGCATCTGCTGTAAGAAGCCCTCCAATTATTTAAGCATTTCATAACTATAAAGGACAAGGGTTTGCAACATTGCTACCGCGCAACTTTATGCTAGTCAGATTCTAAATAATAGGACTTCGAGACTTATCTGCTAGTAGGCAGTGGAAGTAAAAGTGGTTGCGGCTTCTGAAGTCCTATTTTAGAACCTAACCAGTTTATATTCTTACATAGACCGAGAGATCTGTGGTAAGCTACAAAACAGAAACTTGAAAGCTTTTTCTATGTAAACTTTGGTATTTCTAAATACATTCCCCTAAAACTTTAATATCCTATATACAATCACCCCCGGTGTTTTTCTATCTTCATCGACTGCAGCAAAGCACTTTAACTCAACTTCGGGGTCGGCGCTTCCGCCGACAGCCTCGCCCCCAACTGCCGCCTCGGCTACTTCCCCTTACGGCGCTTCTTCGGTCAGGAGGTACTTAGTGTGGAACTCGCTGACATCGAATCCCGGCATAGACTCCTTAACGGCATCAAGGGCGTTGTGCCACACGACGGACGCGGATTCGGCGAAATCGGCGTAAAATTGGTCGGACGCCCTGTATCCCTCCACGGCCTTCGCCGCCCGTCTCTCGGTGAGCTTCACCGTGTCCATAGCCACCCAAACATTACTCTTAAGGACATCCCTCGACTTCTTCATCAAGTTGTAGAGGCGTTTCACCTCCTCCAATTTAGCCCGGATAGCCCAGTTGGACACATTCAGGAGCCAATGAGACTCCTTCAGCTTGGAGTTCGTCAGCCCCTCGGCGACCAGTCGAGTGTCGAGAAAAGCCGCCTTCTCATCCGCCTGCCGCAGTTGGAGGTGGAGTTCCTCCTCCTACGGGGAGGATTCGCCCACCTTTTTCATGGCTGGGGCTACCTCCTCGGATTCCATGGCGACGAGAAGAGCGCAGTGATGAAGGATCTGAGAAAAGCAGCAAACGGGTTAGAAAGCTCAAACCAAGAAAACAAGACTTGAGAAATTTTAAGAAAAGTCAAGTACCGACCTGAACCGTCTCCTGCGTTATGGCGGCCATCTGGGCCTTCATGGTCCCCAGGGGAATCTTGCCCCTGGTTGCTTGCTCTATATCCGAAAGTAAGCTGTCGGCGATGGAGAACCCCGAGGAAACCT
Source organism: Agapanthus africanus (assembly GCA_030015575.1). Taxonomy (NCBI): domain Eukaryota; kingdom Viridiplantae; phylum Streptophyta; class Magnoliopsida; order Asparagales; family Amaryllidaceae; genus Agapanthus; species Agapanthus africanus. The sequence goes on from CM057337.1 coordinate 11,504,912, forward strand.
CAATGTAGAAGTCGCCCTTCTGCACTGGTATCCCGGTAGAAGGTTGCCGAGAGACCGTCCGCTTCAGCCTTTTGAGGGGGATTTCGGTAGGCTCGGCCTCCTCCTCCTCTCTTGCCCGGGACGTCGGGTCCCGCGCATGCTTATGACCCCCTCCCCCCCTGCGGTGTTCTTCTGGGGCTCGAGAAGCGGCAGAAGGCTTGGACGGTGGAGTTAGCCTTGGGGCCGAGCTGGGACCGGATCGGGACGAGCTTGCGTCCCCGGCCTTCCTTCCTTGGTTCTTGGCGGCCATGGCGGCTAGGATCTTCGATCGGTCCATGGGCTCTGCAAAAAAAGAACACACAAACAAAAGAGAGTTAGCGACACCAAAACGGCAAAAGAAATTTAGTAAAGTCTAAACAGGTCGTCGAAAGCCTTAACTTACCCAGAAAACGTGCAGGACCGATCCCAGCCCAGCTCAGTGCCTGCTCGAATAGTAGAACATCAGCCCACTGGATCGGTTCCCACTGGGACACCACCCTCACCTTGTGGGAAGTCGACTGCTTTGCCCTCGAGCAGTCGGCCATGTGCCACTGTGTAAGCATAGGCCAATCCTCGCCCTCAGGTGGCCCGACGAATACAAACTTCTCCTTCCATTCATGAATGGAAGAAGGGACGACTACTACCCCCGATCCAGCCACCCCACCCTTATGCTTTTTATACAAAAAATACACCCAGCTCGGCTCTTCCTTACTGGTGCCGAAGTGATTTTTATAACAAAAGAAAGACACAAGGAAGGTCAAACTGAAAGGGATCTGATCGAGTTTTAGCCGGACCAGAAACCGAGGAGGATTCTCCACGAGTTCGGCGCCGGCTGGCCCGGGGAAAGACGGAAGAAACAAGGCACCCCACAAACCTCGGTTGTGAAAGGAAGACACATTCCTGCCCGGAACATTTCCAAATACAGGGCAATCTCCTTACCCCGCACCTGGTCTGCCCGCTCACCCTCTCTAGCCAAATGGAGTGAGTAGCTGGAGGGGATGTGGAATCAAGTCCGAATTTTGGAAAGCTCGTTCAGACTCTTCAAAATGGAGGACACATTGCAGGTGTTCCCGATGCGCGCCTTAGGAGCCCTCGTCGCTCCCGGTGACGAGTGACAAGGGCGGCCCTGACTCTAAGGGCGAACCCGACACAGAGGATGAAGAAGAAGAAGAACCCTCTTGGCTGTCTGAAGCCGAAGAGGAGGAAGACCCACTGAACTCGGCCCAGAAACTAAGGCCTCATCGTCCGACTCTACCCTTACTACCTCTACAGACTCCTCGGATGAAGGCATCTAACCTGATTTAAAGAAAGGGACTCACCGAGGAAAAATCAACAGAGGATCCGATCTAAGAAGTGGAGCGCCGGGAAATCTTCAACAATGAAAGAGAATTAGAGAAAAATGTCGGCCCTAGGATGATCCCCTCCTATTTATACACCCCAAAAGAGAACATCCTACGGCCTAGATTGGTTCCCGTCAAAACGAAACGTCACGCCCAAGTAGCAGACAAAGCTCCACGTGGAGGTCGACCGTTGGGGACGTCTCTTCGGTTGCAGGAGTCAAAGAAAGCATGTCTCGCCCGCCAACCGACATCCGACACGTGGCCCGTATCCCAATTGGTGAATCGACTGAAACGGCACCCCCTCTTTAAAGCGTAATCATTTCATTGATCCGCTGACGCCATCGGAGATACGCGAGAAAATTCAGGCGCACGACGAGACGACATGTGGGCCCAAAGATCGAAACGACGCAACTGCCAAACGCCATGCCATTCCCAGGCGATCCACATTCTGATTCTCGGCGCCAAACTGAGCCGAAGAAAAACCGAGCAGGCCACTCTCGACCCGACCAATAAATAGATCGGAACGAGAGTGGGGGGCTAATGATGATGCTCACAAGTGGTATTTCCTCATATTACGACAAGTGACGAATGACATGTCCCGAAGGCTACGGAGGTGGAATAAATGAGTGGCACTAGGGGCATTCCTCATACCCTCATCTCGAGGAAGTGTCCGACCTTTCAGGAGACCTCCTTGAGTACTTCCCACCTTCACCTAGCAAACTACCAACAGCTCGTCTCCGAGCTTCCTCGGCCTCTTTGCTCGTCTCCGAGCCTTCTGTCAGGCCGAGCTTCCTCGGCCTCCTTGCTCGTCGCCGAGCCATCTGACAAGCCGAGCTTCCTCGGCCTCACTGCTCATCTCCGAGCAATCTGACAGGCCGAGTTTCCTCGGCTTCCCCGATCAACCGAGAGCACGGAATCCAAGCGCCCTCGGAACGGTTCCGCATATCTCGCCAGGGAGAGATATCCGCCTCCCCACGTTCCGCGTCCCACACTAGCGCATCCCCCTATTAATGGACGTATCCCGCCATTAATGCGAGGATAACGCAAGGGCGTAATTGACGACGATGATCTCGTGCATGCTCACTCCACGCGATCACTATATAAACCTCTCTCTCAGACGATTCAGGTAACTCGAAATCATTTCCAATACGCCGATACTCTGCACTTATTCCCCGGCACTAACTTGATCGTCGGAGGATCCTACGGTGGTCACCCACCCCGGAACTTCTTTTGCAGATTGCTCGGTGTCAAAGCCAACCCATTGAGATCCACACACTCAACAACTCCCAAACCAAATCTCAACCGTCAAAGATCACCATCACAGGATCGACGGAGGACAACATCTGAAGGAAATCACAGCCTCCATCACATGGCATAGTTAGGAATTTGTATTTAAGTTTAGATAATTTTATGAAACTCCAGTTATCTCAACCTAACACCATACCTAAACAGGGCGCTTTAACATAACGGTATTTAGGCAACAACAAGTTCTAGAATATCCAAAAAAAAGAAATAAAGAAGGAATCGTCAATCAAATTAGAAGGAAGCTTCAAAACAGAGATTCAGTACAATCCTATTTTTGAGTTGCTGGGTTTAAGGGTGGGTCTTTCGTCTCTCTCTCTCTCTCTCACTTGTAGGAAGGGGGTCCCTTGCAAATTACCTGAAAAGAATATACATTTGAAATTTTCCATTGCAGTTGCTATTGATCGCAGTTCAGCTTTAACCGCAAACTAGCTTCTCCACAGTTTGCACCTCTACTCGAAAAAGAAAAGTTCGCATAGCCTTACTTCTGCACCATTACAAGCCTCCTGCATAAAACAAAGATAGGAAAAAAATAAAATGTTGAAGGTCCCTCAATCAATTAGGCTAAGAGAGCGAGTGCCACCGTAGCCTAATGGTAAAGATTCTTGTAATTGAGTAAGAGGTCTAGATTCCAAACCTCGCTTGCATCATGTTACAACATTTTATTTCCCAAAATAGAGGCTGACAGAATATCGTAGACCGTCTTTGATGTGGCTTTGATGCATCTGCTGTAAGAAGCCCTCCAATTATTTAAGCATTTCATAACTATAAAGGAAGAGGGTTTGCAACATTGCTACCGCGCAACTTTATGCTAATCAAATTCTAAATAATAAGACTTCAAGACTTATCTACTAGCAGGCAGTGGAAGTAAAAGTGGTTGCGGCTTCTGAAGTCCTATTTTAGAACCTAACCAGTTTATATTCTTACATAGGCCGGGAGATCTGTGGTAGGCTACAAAACAGAAACTTGAAAGCTTTTTCTATGTAAACTTTGGTATTTCTAAATGCATTCCCCTAAAACTTTAATATCCTATATACAACCGCCCTGGTGTATTTCTCTATCTTCTTCTCTATCTTCTTCGACTGCAACAACGCACTTTAAACTCAAATGCCGCATCTTGTGAAAGTGACAACTGCAACAATCATATGAGTAACCATGACAAGGGATAGAAGAGGATGAAAATGAAACTCTCCATTGATGAAGAATTGGGATTGAAGTGCAGTTGTTTATAGAGACAATAGAAGATTTACTTCAAGTATTAAACCATGGTGTAGACCTATAACCCAAGCAGTGGTTGGGTAAAAATGGGGCAGAAGGCCATATTTCGATAACGGAGAACTTTTGAGGGTTATACATAGAATACTTGAGTTTTTGGGGATGTATTCTAAAACTATGGAAATTTTAGAGGTTTGAATTAGAAAATAGCCCATACAACAATATTAACTACCCGTATCACTGCCACTGTATAATGATCCCCATCTTCATCACAATTGCCATGCACCACCAGCGCTACCACGGTTAACGCATCAGCTTCTGCCATAATCATCACCGCCAACATTTTCGCCGTGCCGTCGCCCTCCCCTTCACCGCCACCATCTCCATCTCCATCATCGCCAGCCACTGCTTCCACCATTTTAACGCCACCACAGTATATACTACTACTGTTGCCGCCGCCCCCATATACATCATTGCGGTTGCCTTCATCACCGTTGGCATTGTCCCCACCTCCGCAATCACTAGCATGGTTCCTGTTGCCATCTCCATTGTCACCACGACCATCGTTATTGCCACCGCTGCCCGCACCACTGTAACCATAACCACTAAAGATATTGGCTCCACCATTAATTAATGTATTTCTTTTTACCGCAATCAAGATAACGGGCCTCATGTGCCTCTCTTCAAAGCACTAAATGGAAAATCCGGGTTCGATCTCGGGTCCCCTCCACACACACTAATTGTCCACCACTGGGCGGGCCATGTGTCTCGCACCCATTGCTGTATTGATATATATAGATAATTGAAAATATGGACTCTTAGTTTACAACTTTAAATGCTCCAAAGTTTCCAAATGCAATATATGAAAAAATAGCTATATCTGGAGATTAATCCTCACAAGCCAAGTCAAAGAAAAGTCAGCATAATATCAACGAGAGATTTCTAACATCAGCAGAAATTAAAGCACAAGTGGTTAGTTATTACACATATATGCTTATGTCAAAATAAGCATATCCATCGCCTACAAGCCACTATAGTTTAGTTTATAAATCCAATCTCCGGTATAGATCATCAACAGCAACAACAATATCCTCACATTTATTTATGAATGACATCGAAACTTCTATTAACGATTCACGATATTAAAAAGTAAGGATAATCACCGCCTAGGCTTCGGGAACAATCAACAGACCTTTTAATCTCACTTCATGTGCCCCATTTGCTGCCGTTAAGTATGCAACCCTGAAGTAGAGCCACTGTTCTCATGACTGCAGAAATCTTCATCCGGCTCACCATATACTACACATTAGACCGATCTTCGCGGGAATGCTTACTCTCTTTGTACTTATCCTTCATTCCTACAACTGACTCTTGGGGGGAAAAAATAAAAATAAAAGCAAGGCGTCGGCATTGATCCAGCACCCTTCAGACAAGAGCAGATAGTGTTCATCAAGCATAACGAAGAAGAATGCCGAAGTTGCATTAACATGTTCATATACCTGAGTTTGGTTTGAAGGCAGTTGGAAGTGATCGCATAACTCCTACCGAGGTGGTGCAGGCTGACGGAAATCAGGAGAAACAGGAGATGGTGTGAAAAGAGCAGATCTTCCTTGAGACTCTACCGGTAAACGATTTGTTTCTTGCATACATTGTACGCTCGAAATGAAACCAGAATGTTCAGAATTGACATGGATCGACATAGGCTTGTTGGTTTCTGAAGCGAATGGGCTTCGGATCGACATACTCTCACATCCTGTATAATTTATTGGAGCTAACAAGACCTGATCGTTGCTATAAAAAATACGTATAAACTTGTGTTTTGTAGAATGATTTGTAGTTGAGAACTCCCTGGCCATATAAATAAAGATCATTCTGTTTATTAAGCCTGCACCATATATTTCCAATTGTCATCATCATATATATAATTCAACCACCTTATTGCCTTTTGCTGTAGATTCTCATTTCCATGCATCAACAATGGTGCAAAAAACATTTATTACAAAAAGAATTGCTAAGATTGTTATTAAATCGTTCAGTTTTTAAGTAAAGGAACAGCTAGAAATTTCTCTATGATTTGAAGTCGGTATTTAAGAACATTGATCTGAAGGAGCAGTTAGAACTGGAAAAAGAAAAAAAATAGGAAAGCTTGAGGCTACTAAAAAAATATTAAGCTTCGGAATCGAGCCCTTTCTGAACAATTTACTTCAGGTGCTCTCATTAACTCTTTCATCTGAGTGTCAACCAAGAACACCTCTAGCACACTTCTTATACATGTCATTATATTTAGGTACATTTATGATAAAACTTAGTGAATTATGAGCACATTCTTGTCCTTTCAGCGTTTATTTGACCGCATTAATTGTGTAGACTGACATGCATATTCTCTCGTCTTGCATAGTACACTACAACAGAATGTGAACTCGGATATTTTTCAATATAGAACTTATGCACATCAATCTACTCTATGAGAAGGTCAAACAATAACTGCATGTCTATTGTTGAATGTGCGTAGTGTAAGGTGTTTTTCGTCATCCCATTGAGATGGAAAATACGCGTCGCTTGTCAGACGTATTACAGATTTTCCCTGTCTGGAGTAGGCTGGGTTTATTGATTATGGGGATTCGAATCTCCGACAGATGCGGACTAAACTGTCGTTAATTACTCCTCACTTTTGAAGCGAGAGAACCTCCGATTGATGGGTAAAACTGATCATGCGAACTCAATGTGCAGTGCCGGTGTGTTGTTGTATTGTGTTTTGAAGGAGACTTAGACGTATCATGAGCCTCGCAGAGTTTACGGGGGTCCCGTTATCTGAATAGCGGGTTGGGAGTCAAGAGGGATAACAGCCTCTTTACGGGGTGCGGGGCAACGCCCCGTTAAAAAACGTATTGAGTGTGGAGCGTGAAGGAAAAAAGAGAGGTGAGGAGCGTCCTAAAGACACGTGAGTAGCCCGTTGGCGTTGGGTGCCCGCGGGTCACGTGCCCTACGTGTGGGCACTGGACGCCCGCGGGTCACATTCCCCGCACGCGACCGCTGGAAACACCAGCGGAGAAAGGGGTTTAGCCCCTGAGCTGGGAGTTGAACTCCCGAGAGATTTTGGAGTTGAACTTCTAAACAGGAATTAGGTATACACTACTAAAATAGGGGGTTGCCCCTACGGATATTGAAATCCATAGGGGCAGATTTATTTTGGCCATAAAGATTAGTCCGTAGGGCCAGACGGTTGCCCCTACGGTCCTTACATATTTATATAAAAATTATTAAATCTTAAATTGTTGTTTGCCCCTACGGACACTACTACAAATAAGGGTTGCCCCTACGGATTTGTCGGTAGGGGAAAACCACTGCCCCTACGGATTAGTGCGTAGGGGCGAAAAAACACCCCGTAGGTGCAAAGGCCGCAGGTGCAAGTTGAGGTCCTGAACTTGGCCCTACGGATAAAATTAGTCCCCTACGGATAAATCAGTAGGTGCTATAGCCCCTACGGAGTACCCCGTAGGGGTAAAAAAATCATATATTTAATTTTTTTTTTAATATATTGTATATACCTACGGATATATCCGTAGGTCCTATTTAGTCCCCTACGGATAAAGCCGTAGGGGATATAAAGTAGCCCCTACGGCTGTTTCCGTAGGGTCCTCTCCCAACACAATGAACTGAGATCGGGGGGAAATATCAGGGGACCTGATATGTTGCCCCTACGGATATATACGTAGGGGATAAGTATTGGCCCCTACGTATATATCCGTAGGGGCACCCCCAACACCCTACACTAATATCAGGTGGGAAAATATCAGGTTTCCTGATATTTTGCCCCTACGGATAACTGCGTAGGGCCAATATATTTACCTACGGTGTAATCCGTAGGTACATGTTTTCTGTATTTTTTTTTAAAAAAGGGCTGCTAGATTTTTTTCCGCCCTGTGCACAATACTATATACATCAATCAAATCATATATTGCAGTATTCATAATCACATCCCACGCATATATATAATATACAAAAGAAACCCACAAAATGAATATGATATAAATTCAAACCAATATCAATATCGTTTCAAAATGTAGTACAATGTGATATAAATAAATACATGTTTCAAAAAATAAGAACCAAAAAGCTACCCTAGTTCGGTCCAGCTCCACCTCCGAGTAACGTTCGAATAACGCGCGCCTGCTCCTCGGTAAATACACTATCCAATACTGCAAATAAAGGAGTCTGAGCGGCATGTGGAGCTGGCGTCGTGGTCTGCGCAGCCGCCGTCGAGGTAGTCGCTTGCGGAGCCGCGGCTGCGGGAGTCTGAGTGGGCGGTGGAGCTACAGGAGCTGTCTGCGGAACCGCAGCCGATGTAGTGGCTTGCGGAGCCGCAGCCGAAGGAGATGCATGTGGAGGCTCGGCCGATCTACCCTGTCGCGTCTGGACATAACGTGTGTAAGAAGCGTCTAAGAACGGTGTATTATTCGAATTCGTTTCATTATTAAGTTATTTCGAAACCCTGTTTGGATATCTAGTTTGGAAAAGCGTTGTTTATTTTAATTACATATGTATGTATGATTAATCAGACTTACGTACTAATAAGGGTTGTGTTGATATGTATATAATATGAAATGATATTTTACTATAAAGTAGTATACATACCAGCATCTCCTTCAACTCCTGAACGGTGGCCCTCAAGCTATCCAGTTCCTGATGGACATGCCGGCCACTGGAGACGGAGGAAGTAACCGCCGGGGTGGAGTCCAACCTCATATGGGCCCTGCTAGGGCCCAATCCCCGGCCTCTCTCCCAACCTCCGTGGTGCCCTCCGTGTGCGGCGTCCAGAACTGGGGTCAGCAGCCTCGGATCGTTCTGTCCGGTAAAATCGATCCCCGAGGCCTGGGCCTGCTCAACCACCCGCTCCTACACCCACATTAAGCAGTAAAGTATAAGTATAAAATTTAAACTTGAACCTTCCAAAACTAAAATTTCAAATTTGGGTAGAAAAAATATTAACACTTACGCAGTACTCCTGGGTAGCGACGTCGGGACATCGAAGCTCGCCCGTGGCGGGATCTGTCGAGGTGCCGTGGACGGCAAGATATGCGGACAGCACGCTCGGTGTACCACCTGACGCCACGGTCCGAGATGTCTGCAATATTAGAAAGTAACTCTTAATATTAGAAATATTAGAGAATAACTCTTAATATTGCAGAATATTAGAGAATAACACTTAATTTACCGATAACTCCATGGCTCGAGTAATGTTCCTCGAGCCACCTGTGTAAGTGGGGCGACCCCTCTTCGCCGACTTCCTGTTCTCCGTATTCTGAGCGGCCTGTTTCTGCACAACGCATTAACATTTAGTTTTCTAATTAAGAAACACAAAGAAATAAATTATATCATAAATAATGAATTAAATTTAAAATACATACTTGTTTGCGTTCGGAGTCGAAATAAGCGCACAATAGAGGCCATGTCTCTACGTCGACTCTCGCAAACGCCGGAGTAGATAGGAGGGCCGCTCTCTCTGCCTCGGGGGTCGCTATCCATAGGGAGTAGCAGTCGGCCTTCAGCTCATTCCTGTTGTATCGGACCTTGGCCTGCATGTTCTTCATCAGGCCATTGTACAGAGCATGAAGGTCGAGCATCCTCCCCGAGTGATCAGGGTCGGCTACAGGCTGAAAATCGTAATCCAACTGAAAATACAAAAAAAAAACATTGTTATTAGATTGCAAGTGTTAATAATAAATATATTGGATAGATCAAATGAAAATATATATTAATACATACCCGAGCCTGTTCAAAGAAGAGGGCGAATGAGCGCTGGTGCTGCTCGCCCCACTCAACGTGAAGTGGATAGTTCTTCACGATCCGGCTCTCGTCCCCCAAATACCGGCCGAACCTCTCGGCATGAGGACCGGTATAGCGATAGTCAAGGGTAAAAAATAGGGGGAATGCTGCCTCCCCCCTAGCTCTATTAGGCCTCAGCCTATGGGACTGATTCGGGCCTCGAGTCCCCCTCTGGGGATGGAGAGGCCCTGCGTCTGCACGAAATATCAAGACAATCAATAATAATACAAAGTTGTATTAAGAAATCAAGGTTAAACAAAAATTCAAGTGTGATATATACCTCCGGTGAATAACGCACGAGCCTGGGCCCGAGCAGCAGCACGAGCGGGACGATAGTTCCTCCGGTGAGGAACAACCGGGGTCCCGGACCCGGACGCATCCCCTCCAACTATAAAATAAACATCGACGCTAAATCTCCATGAAGTTCATATTTATTCTATAGAGCATATGTAAAATAAATAAATATTTTAAATTTATTCATACTAACCTGCAGACGATGCGGAGGGTACGGAAGCGGCAGGAGTGGCCCCTGTGGAAGGTGTGGACGCACCACCTATAATTAGACAATTAAAAATAGATTTTATAAGTAATTGCAAAAAGAATGTGTAGATCAATAATATAACGTTCTAAATCAATATGCATGAACTATAGGACATATAAACATACCCGCAGGTGCGGTGGTGTCACCACCTACAGCTAGACAATAATAAAAATTGCTAAGTAAGAGCAAAAGGAATGTGTATATTTATGATATAGCATTCTAAATCAATATACATACACTATATGATATATGAACATACCTGGAGGAGCGGGGGTGGCCTCTGTCCCAGATGTGGACGCAGGACCAACAACTAGACAATTAAAAATAGATTTGATAAGTAATTGCAAAAAGAATGTGTAGATCAATAATATAACGTTCTAAATCAATATGCATGCACTATATGATATATAAACATACCTGGAGGAGCGGGGGTGGCCTCTGTCCCAGATGTGGACGCAGGACCAACAACTAGACAATCAAACATTGACAATATAAGTAATTTTGACATAAACAGGCATGAATATCTGTAATATTAAATTGAAAATGGATATGCGTGCAGTATACCTGGAGGTGTGGAAAAATCCACACGGAAGGAGGCATCCGAAGGGGTCTCCGATCTGGGTGCAAGACCGGCCCTCTGAAGCTCCCTACGGAGCTCTCCGGGCGGCAGAACCGCTCTGCCTCTGCCTCTGCCTCTGCCGCGGCTGGAGCTCCTGCCGCCCCTCGCTGCTCCCGACATCGTCATCCAATCTAGATAAACGGTTCGTGGACGCATTAGACAATCATTAAAAGTATTGACTATATATGCTCTAGAGCGTAAAATGTGAAGTAATAATATAACATTACTGATAACCTTTTTCGTTTCGTGGGCGCATCATACATATCTACTTGGATTTCATCGTCGATGTCATTTCTAACCCACGTAACTTCATGATCGGTCGAAGACAACCCGTCCTTCGAAACAAACGGTCGGAGCACTTTAAGTCTTCTCTCTTCTTCGTCCTCATCGCTGTCCTCGTATTCTGGGACATCGTAGACATCTCTAGGTTTCCATCGGCATACAACACTCCACCCCGGATGCTTCAAACACTGTGAGTAGTATACTTGGAACGCTTGGTTCGGAAAGATGAACGGATCGTCTTGACCGTAAAATCGAAGTGTGTTCACACTGGTCAATCCATATTCATCTTTCCAAGTCCCAAGACTGCTTCTCCACCTGTCTGTATCGGTTCGCGGATCGTACCAAGTACAGTGGAATATATAAAAGGGTTCTGATCGTCCGGGATAGTGGATGCCGAGTATACAATTTAAGTACCCATAGTAAATCAAGGAAAGCAGCAACCCCTGCGACAAACGTAGGTTGCATACGTTGTTTCCAATCCACATACATCCAGTCCTTAACTCTGATGTACTCATAGGCCATGTTAGACTGAATAACATATAAATTGTAGGTTATGCTGACTATATTGAGAAATATAAGAACGGGATAGTTACTGACAAAGGAGAAAATCCATGTAGATGCTTTGTGTGTGCGTTTGTCGTTGAAAAGAATAAATTATCGCACGTTATGTTGACCGATAGACGGGGACTAAGTGGCGCTTTTAATTAGTTTCATATACGGGTATCGATGGGAATATGAAGGTTTCATATTATCATATATTGGTTTTAACCCGAACATCTCGAGTCGCTCTCTGATTATGCGTTTGTATGTATGTGTTCCGGCTGTCGGGGGTAGGCTTCTATCCCATTAAGAATGTATAGAGCGAACGCCCATCACTTGTGCTTTCAACCGTTTCGAGTAAATTTCGGCAGCACCTCCCCGCTGTTCTCCGAGTACACTGTAATAGAATAGATAATCATTTCAAAGCTGTGAAACAACGTTGAAATGAACATCTAATCTATCTTTGTACACGGAGAACCAGCGGAAAGGTACCGACGAAATATCTCGAAACGGATGAAAACACAAGTGCATGAAGGCGTTTGCTTTATACATTCTTAACTTGTCCACACGGGACAAATCTATGGGTTACCATACGATTGAATTTTCTTGTCGCGCAGACTATACGACGGTTGTTAGTATCGAGCTATACTGTCCGATATTTAACAACCTTCGTATAGTTCTAGGTCACGACGAGCATCGCACGTATGTTAACCGATAGACGGGGACTAAGTGGCGTTTTAGTTTCATATACGGGTATCGATGGGAATATGAAAGTTTCATATCATCATCGAGTATCATATATTGGTTTTAACCCGAACATCTCGAGTCGCTCTCTAATTATGCGTTTGTATGTATGTGTTCCGGCTGTCGGGGGTAGGATTCTATCCCATTAAGAAAAAATGGAGTGTATTTCGCTGTGAGAGACTCTTCAAAGAAATGGAGGAAGAAGCACTAAAGAAAAAAGAGAGAAAAATAAGAATATAAAGTTGAAACTAAAGTTGAGCTATCCGCTGAAATCATAAAGCATAGGAAAGTTGATTGAGTCTTGATCTATTGCTCTTTCTTTGCATTATCTCGTATGTCCATTTATAGATTTTAATGCCACATGAGATGTAATCAGTCAGCTCCCTATGGTTGTATTAATGTCAGCTCTTACACAATATGGGTATCTGCCTTACGATTAAGACAACTATGGAATATGTTAATTTAAAATGTAAGGCTAGCTTTCTATGTATTCTGAGGGACTGCTTGCATAGAACTTAGCTTGATCCTCTCAATTATTACACATAAATATGCTGACATGCCTCTCATAACCCTAACCCCAGCCCCACAGTAACCCTAACCCTAGCCCCAACCCTAACCCCAGCCCACCGTAACCCTACCCCAGCCCCACAGTAACCCTAACCCTAGCCCCAACCCTAACCCCAGCCCATCGTAACCCTACCCCAGCCCCACAGTAACCCTAACCCCAGCCCCACCGTAACCCTAACCCCAGCCCCACCACAGCAGCAGCCGAACCCCAACCCTAACCCTAACCCTACCCCGACCCCGACCCCGACCCCGACCCCGACCGCCACCGCGCCCCTGCCCAAACCCAACTCTCGCGCGCGCAACCCAGACCCAGCCATGAATAATCCAAAAATGCTTTAATTTACCTCGAGATTTATACCTGAACGGGCGGTGGCGACGACGGCGTCGAATTGGCGAAGAAACCGGCGGTGGCGACGACGGTGGCGACGAAACTGGCGGTGGCGACGAGGATGGCGACGAAATCGGCGGTGGCGACGACGGTGGCGACGACGGCCGGCGACGGTGGCGACGCGACGGTGGCGATTTAGGGTTTTTCGCGCGCGTTTGAGGGAGAGAGAGAAAATGAGCGTAGGCTTTTCGATCTGGATTTGTTTTAAATTGATATTTACTTGCCCCTACGGATATGTCCGTAGGTCCTTTGTTTGCGCCACCGTAGGGGCAAACACCAAATTAAGAATTAAATTTTTTATTCTTGAAAGTCAGTGCCCGTAGGGGCAACCCTTTAGACCTACGGATTAATCCGTAGGGCCAAGTAAAATCTGCCCCAACGGATAATCCCATCCGTAGGGGCAACCCCCTATTTTACTAGTGGGAGCCGCAAACCAAGAACCTACGAACTTATCCGTAGGGGTATCTAAATAGGGATTTAAGTTAAAAACTCAGATCGATCCCTACGCTCATTATTCCTAATTCTCGCGTGAAGAAAAAATTCCCAAACCCTCGTTCCCGCCGATCGATCGTCGTTCTCGTCGTCGCCAGCGCCGCCGATTCGTCGTAGCCACCGCCTGCTTTCGTTGTAGCCACCGCCTGCTTTCGTCGTCGCCAGCGCCGGCTCATCTCTGTTCTCGTCGTCGCCTCTGCACAGATAAGGAAATCTTCAATTACTCAAATTTTTTATTGGGGGTGGGGCTGGGGCTGCGGGCTGGGGCTAGGGCCGGGGCTGCGGGCTGGGGCTAAGGTTGGGGCTGGGGCTCGGGCTGCGTCTAGGGCTGGGGCTGGGGTTGGGGCTCGGGCTCGGGCTGCGGTTAGCGTTAGGGTTGGGGCTGGGGCTGCGGTTGGGGTTAGGGTTCGGCAGGGGGTTGCTGTTGGGGTTGGGGTTAGGGTTGGGGTTGGGGTTTTGGATTTCAGGGTCTAAGTTAATTTCCATTCTAATTAGCATTAAGCTCGTTAATTGAAATGTTGATGATTATCATAAGAGGAAAATGTGTCTAGTTGAGAAGGTGTTGGAAACTGGACTAATAATGTGGGTAAAGCCCAGTTTAATTAATAATTTTATTTGTCATTCTCAAATTTTCTTGGAAACGGAGACTGTTTTGTGGAACTTTTAACCGTTGGGCATGTTGGGGTTTTGTTTTTGGAGTCATGGGACCTGGCATTTTGTAGGTATCCAAAGACCCCATGTCTGATTTTGGATATTTTTGATTGATTTAAACTGTGGGTCTGAGTAGTCCCTTAATTTGATCTGGTTGGGGTTTGAGTATGCAAAGGATTTGTAGTCTGGTGGAAATTTTGAGGGTGTTTTCGGTTGAATATGTTTGCTAATTTCATAACATGCTCATAAGATTCTGGATTTTGAGGATGGGCCGTTGTAAATGGAAATGCTTAGAATTGTAGGACCTTCTTTGTTTTAGCTATATATAATTGCAAAAAAAAAAGACATATTTCTGATTTGAAGAAAAGGAAGGGCAAAATAGGGATTTAGTTATGGATTTTACTTAGGCGTCTCCTCTTTTAATACATGTCTATCTTTACAAGAATATCGTATCACATATTCGGTTTTAGCATCTGTACGCAACTGCTTTGATTATCATCGTGTTATTAACATCTTGAACTTCTATCCTTTTTCTAATATGTTTCATAGTTAATATAATAATCCTTCGTCTATATTTGTTGACAGTGGCCTTTCTTTTGGATGAACATGTTTTTTGATGCATGTTTCAGTCATGTGAATTCATATGTTGCGTATAACGCTTTATAATATCAGTATCCTACATTTGTAGTTTTAATTGTTGATTGTTATAGATGAATGACATTGCAATAATAGTTTTTGGTAGATGAATGCCATTGCAATGTATGATGATCAGTTCTATCAATCTTGATCTCAATGGTTTAAAATCATGTTACACATACAACACGAATGCACAACAATCGCATCATTAGAGAGTGATTCGAGATGTTCAAGTTAAAACCAATATATGATACTCGATTATAATATGAAACCTTCATATTCTCATCGATACTCATATATGAAACTAAAAGCGCCACTTAGTCCCCGTCTATCGGTTAACATACGTGCGATGCTCGTCGTGACATAGAACTATACGAAGGTTGTTAAATATCGGACAGTATAGCTCGATACTAACAACCGTCGTATAGTCTACGCGACGAGAAAATTCAATCGTATGGTAACCCATAGATTTGTCCCGTGTGGACAAATTAAGAATGTATAAAGCAAACGCCTTCATTCACTTTTGTTTTCATCCGTTTCGAGATATTTCGTCGGTACCTTTCCGCTGGTTCTCCGTGTACAAAGATAGATTAGATGTTCATTTCAACGTTGTTTCACAGCTTTGAAATGATTATCTATTCTATTACAGTGTACTCGGAGAACAGCGGGGAGGTGCTGCCGAAATTTACTCGAAACGGTTGAAAGCACAAGTGATGGGTGTTCGCTCTATACATTCTTAATGGGATAGAAGCCTACCCCCGACAGCCGGAACACACACATACATCAAGAATACACAACAAACACATAACTAGAGAGTGATTCGAGATGTTCAAGTTAAAACCAATATATGATAATATGAAACCTTCATATTCTCATCGATACTCATATATGAAACTAAAAGCGCCACTTAGTCCCCGTCTATTGGTTAATATACGTTCGATAATTTATTCTTTTCAACGACAAACGCACACACAAAGTATATACACGGATTTTCTCTTTTGTCGATAACTATCTCGTTCTTATATTTCTCAATATAGTCACCATAACCTACAACTTATATGTTATACAGTCTAATATGGCCCATGAGTACTGTTCCCTGATTAAAAATCAGGAGAAGATTCAGAAGAGGCATCACGTGCTCACACGTGACCAGTGGTCACGTGTTGGCACGTGATGGTTAAGCAGCGGCACAGAGCATATTTGTTCTCTAATTAAAAGTCAAGAAGAAGCTTCAGAAGATGCATCATGTGCTCACACGTGACCAGTGGTCACGTGTTGGCACGTGATGGTTAAGCAGCGGCTAGAGAACAGAGCGCAGGAGGAAGAGAAGCCCACCCAAGGGGTCACGTGCTTACACGTGACCAATGGTCACATGGCCACACGTGACCGGCTTTAAAAACCCTATTTCTATGACAGAATTAAAATCCGAGGGAAGATCTTTCAAATATTTCCAAAGTGAGAAAGAATTATTTGGAACCGTTGGATTAAAGATCTAAAGGTGATTAAATATCATCAATTTATGGAAAAATATCAGACTTGGAAAGATTTCCCCTTAAAATCTAACCGAAATAACAAAGGGATATCTTTAGACTTAAAATCCAATGGTGAATAAAATTCACCTAACAATCTAAAGGCCCGGATTAATGATAAATATAAATCAAATCTCTCAATAAACAAATCAAATATTTCAATTAAAGATTCACTAAAACTGATTGATTCTCTTCCTTCTCCTATAAATAGGAGCCAGAAAAGAGAGTTGGATATACATAGACATACAGAGAGAGAGAGAGAGAGAGAGCGCTTTGAGATTTTGGAAGAAATTGATCCTCTGCAAAAGAAAACCCTAGATAAGAGATGAGAGGCTTAAAAAGAGAATTTAATTCTCAAAAGAGTTTAACTCTTATATAAAGAAAAGAACTTAGTTCTTTCTCTGGTGGAGGATCGGCAAAGTGCACATCTCCCCATGAATTGAGAATTTAATTCTCATTGGGTTGAGATCCTGCCATGCAGATCTAAAACACAGAGGATAAACTGAGTTTTGAGAATTTAATTCTCACAGAATTATAGGAATTTAATTCCTTTGAGACAAAATTAGGGTTTAACCCTATGTTATAGGAATTTAATTCCTTCAAAATGGACAGAACTAGGGTTTAACCCTAATTGAGAACTTAATTCCCTCAAACTCATAGGAATTTAATTCCTATATACTTAATGGGAATTTAACTCCTACAGAAAAAATATTAGGGTTTAACCCTATCTAAGAATAATTCTTTAAAAGAAAGTGGGAATTTAATTCCTCTAAAGTTATTATTAGGGTTTAAACCCTATGAAGAATTTAATTCTTAAAAAAGATAAACAAATATGCAAAGAAACAGGGTCACGTGCTACCACGTGACCCCTGTAAAGATCCATAGAGAAGGGTTTTGAGGCAACGCCTCACGTGCCCCACGTGACCCCTGGCAGAAGTTCTAACAGACAAACACTTAAATGCCCATCACGTGACGGCACGTGATGCTCCAAAGTATTCAATACTCTCGGCAGAACAAATAAAGAGAAGGAGGGCGCTCTCACGTGCTACCACGTGACCCCTCTTGTCTTAGTGTTTAACACTAAATTGAAACCTCTGTATCCAATGTTTAACACTGATTTGCTTTAGTGTTTAACACTAACTGAAAAACTCTATTTGCAATGTTTAATACTAAATTTTTTAGTGTTTAACACTAAATTAAATTTCTGTTACCAGTGTTTAACACTGATTAACATTAATTTGGAATCTCTCTTTCCAGTGTTTAACACTGATTCGCTTTAGTGTTTAAACACTAATTTGAAATCTCTCTGGCCAGTGTTTAACACTGATTTGAAAGCCTTGTTGCTAGTATGTAACTCTGATTATCTTTTGGCGTTTAACACCAGTTTGTCAATCTCATTCCCAGTGTTCAACACTGTTGGTCTCTAGTGTTCAACACTAGCTTTAGCCCAATTGGCTAAGTTTCTAGAGGCAAAACCTCTCCTTCAATGGACCAACAGAGGGCCAATATCCTAAACATGATTGGACTTAGCCCAAGCTGGCCATAAGTCCTCAATTCAGACTTAACTGAGCCAATGGGCTCATAATATAATTAATTGGTCTTGGTTCCAAATTGGGCCAAAGATTATTTAATCTACCTTGGTTTAAGGGTACATCTCTTCACTCCTTTGATACTTAGCGTTGTAATTCCTCAACGTCTTCAAAGAGGTGACGGGTCCCGATGACCACACATTGATACGGACTGTGGGGTCCTTAAACTCATGGACTATGAGGTTCTTAACCTTGACCGGAATGTCTTAAAACTAACAACGGACTATGACGTCCTTAACCTTGACCGTGATGTCTTAAAACTAACATTGGACTGTGGAGTCCTTAAATCCACGGACTATGACGTCCTTAACCTTGACCGCAACGTCTTAAAACTAACATTGGACCGTGATGTCCTTAAACTACCTATTGACCGCAATGCCACTAAACTAAACAACAGAGCCCCCTTAAATTGCTCTCTTGTTGGATCTAAATGATCCCGTTAAGTTGATCTTAGTCTAAAATTAGACTAATGTATCCTTAACAACCGTTTAAGTCGATCTTAGTCTCAAACGAGACTAACGTATCCTTAAACCCAAACCCCCAAACCCAAATCTAAGATAATACGGATTTGGACTAGTCCACGCCCTACGGGAGACGACATAACTCAGTCTCCGTATACAATCCACGGGCAACCAAACACAAAATAAACACACACGACACGAAGTGAAATTTATGGAGAAGGAGAAAGTGGTTACCGCAATGCGGTAGCGTAATTAACTGCAGGGGCTTACGCCTGCAGGGAAGAGCGTCCCCACAATCAAAAAACCCCTCAAGGGAGGGGGAATCTGACGAAGTCTGCTATATCGGACGCATCCGTTTAAACCTTCGATACATGGTGCCATAAATCAACATGGCATCTTCGGAGAGGTAGACGGATAGCACCAATTAGCATCTGTCCCGAATCTCAGGCAAGACGTCCCTGCGTCGCGCCGTCTTTCGGAGGGGAACAGATTCTGGCACGCCCAGTGGGACCTTTTCCTCTTTCCACTCCACACTTCGTGTGTCGTGTTCGCGAACCAAACACGGCTCGCTAATGGTTGCCCTTAGGTTTCAAGGTACTAAGATTTGGCCATTTTGCTTATTGCAGAAAGCAAAGAATCAATGGCTTCCACTTGTGCGAAATGCTCCAACTGCAACTGCAACCGGTGCTCCGCCTCGCCAGGAGGTATAGCCTACGGGCCCTAAGCTTCTTCGATGTTCACAATGCCCGTGGAACAAGTCACTCGAGCCACCACAGGGTTGTTTTTCGGGACCATGCTCCCGCCAATGAGCTTCACTACTCCTGTGCTGACACCGGAAGCTCCCAAGAAGTCGGTCTTTGATCGGTTTACACCTACCGCGGCCCCTCTCAACGGGTCGCCCAACACCAGTGCTTCGGTCTTCTCCAGACTGGGCCAGAGCTCCTGTGGGCCCGCAATGGGGCCTGCAATTCCAGAGAAGGCTGCTCCTAAGAAAATAATCAATCCTGCTCCTGAAGTCGTCAAGGCGGCTTCTCCTGTCAAAAAGTCGGTCTTTACAAGATTGACTGTTCCAGCTCCCGCGCCTACTACCCAAAGGACATCAGTCTTTAATAGGCTGACACCAACGGCGACCCCCCACCTACACAGGGGGCAAAACGAGGCTATCACCATCACCGAGCCGATTCCATCAGCACGACACGCTCGACGTCGTTACTGGCGCCGAGTGAGGAAGGCCGGAGGCAACTCCCCTTCTGGGCTAACTCCTCCAGCCCCGACGACAGAAGTTAATGCTGCTGTTCCAACTGGGAACAGCTTTAAGATGCTAAATAAGGTGCGTAGGAATTCTCCTACCACGGCGCTAAAGAGGTCTCCCCCTCCGCTGAAAAAGGCTGTGGAAGTAAAGCCAGAACAGCCCCAATCTCCTCAACGACTATCCTCCAAAATCTATAAATGTTAGTTATATGTATGCCCTAGAGGCCATTACTATACATAGGATGTATATTGTAGTGGATGCTTGGACATATATAGGGATGACTTTCTTGCTCGATATGATAGTATGCTATCTGGTTACTCTTTACCTTAACGTGTACACTGATTGTCTCTCTGTTACATGTTGGTAAAACCCTTAGGATGTGTACTTGACTACCTGGACTATGATGCGGATCATACTAGTGGGGACATGGTAGTCCATAAGTACATCCTTCAAAGTCCCTAGTCGTGGGTGTATCGAGACGGGGCATCGATATACCAGAGTAGACTAGCGTGTAGCTTCTCGACCCATATAGATGGGCGATGGATGATCCCATATCCATTGGTGTTTGACATCAGAGATGATATACGGGTGCTCAGTGGAGACTGGGTACACTGGACGGACTCGCCGAGAACTCCCAGATGGTATTATACCTTACGTCAGATGGCAGTTCTCTGGTGACACTGGTACAGGTTAGTCTGTATACCCGAGATCGTCATAGAGTCTTGTGTGATTCCTACTGTGTTTTGATTTCCATCTTACCACGTCCAAGAGGGCGTGCAAAACGGTGGTTTTTGGGTACAGTCCCGAGTCACATGGAGGCAATGAGCGATAGGAGGGGTTTCGTCTCTCCCGGTATACGGAGTTGATGTTGCGCTGTGCTCGATTGGCTATAACAGGAAGTCCTTGGCCAAGGATGCTTTAGGGATTTACTGGTAAGTGTTACCAGTAGTTTCTCAACCCGTTATGAGCCTCATATCGACACGACTTATCGAGTTATTGGGGTCTGACGTTTACCACCCCTAGACGAGATATGCGACATATCAGACGAACAGACCGGACTGTACGGTAAGTGTTACTGGTTGGATTCACAGGAGTGTGAGCGGGCTTGCTCGTTGATCTTCTGATCGCTCAATACCCGGGTGGCCGTTACGTTTAGCAGACCGCTTGCGGCTTGTGGGTGTTTGATATGATCATCACCTACTGCCGACGTATTGACGAGTCTTTAGAGTCCTACACAGGGGTTTCCTGGCTCAAGCGAAACGAAATAGGAGCGCATATGAGATATGTGCGGGACCGAGAATAATACCAGTATGTGATACTGTATTCAATTCTCACGATTTGTGGCATTGATCGGTTGTATGCGATATAGCCGGGTTATCGGATCAAGTGTTGATTCGATAAGTTGTTACTATTGATATTAGTCGGTTATATGCTATATGACAGGATCGTTAAATCAAGTATTGATTTAATGATTTAATGTATAATTATATATTTGATATATTACTTTACATTAACTAGTATTGGTTTACTTAAGATTGATTTTCTCACTTGATTGTGCACATTGTTTATATGTGATATATGCAAGTGTACATGTTTGTACCATGCTTGATGATACAAACACGTTGTGTGTATGAGACTTATACCAAATCAAGGTTAAATTAGGGTTTACTATTTTCCTAACAAATAACAAAAGAGTGAGACTTTGGTCGAAGTTATCAAGCTTCATGAAGCTTAAAGAAACTTTGACAAAGTCAAATCTTTTGTCATTTCCTTAGGATATTAGTTAACCCAACCCTTAACCTAATGCTTTGGTTAATTCTCTACATGAGTTAAGCATGAGAGCTTAACTCAACCATGGTGCTATAATTAAAAGGATAAGTTTCATTTTATTCTATTATTCTTTTCTTCTTCTTCTTCATCATCAAGCTCCACAAAAGCTTGCTAGCTCCAATGGTGCCATGAGAAAAAGAGTGAGAAATCCAATTCTAAAGTGAACCCACTTCCTATTTCTTCATCCTCTACTACTTGCCATGTAGTATAGGGTGTTCTCTTCACAAAGTTTTTGACCAAGTGAAGGAATAGCTTGAGTTTGAGTTTCCCCGACGTAGATCATCTTCGACCTCGAAGTCAACGACCTAGCCCGATTATTTCTCCGACGAAACCATCACTAGAGTCCAGGATTCTGATGATCGCAACGGAGGGACGTCAACACGGAGCTAAAGAAGTGGATGACCGGATCTACAAAGGTTGTAATCTCTTTCACTTGTTGGTAAAGTTGTTTGCTAGCTTAAAGTTTCGCCTATCATCTAGTTAACGATCTATATTAGGGTTTCTCGGCACCTAAATTTTTGAATTTGGCATGGTTGATGCCTTGTGGAACCTCTTGAGAGTGCCTAGTAACCCTACAGTGGTATCAGAGCCTAGCTAGAGGATTAGGCGATGTGTTTACGATGTTAAAACTCCGATCGAACCCCGACGTGTCAAAGTTAACCCTCTCTCTGGAAAATTTTTGAAATATGGGATTTTTCTCAATTAAAAATGCCTAAAAAATTCAGCAGGGTTTTATTAGAATTACCATGAAAAACGGTCACCCAATACCTCCACATGGCCGCGGAACCGCGGCAAAAAGCCACTTTTGGCGGCGGTTCCGCAGCAATGTAAGGGTATTAGTGATGGTTTTTTGCACAGTAATAATATACTCTGTTGTTTCTATTTTCTAGGTATTTTTAACAGTGACTCAAGTGTTGAGTATTTTTGGGGTTTATTTTGTATTCGATGATTCGATCGGAATATTTAATTTCGTAATGTTTTCCGGATATTTAGAAAATATTAAAAAGTTCGATCCGATATCAATAACTCACTTTTTCCCCGACCCGGAAAATTTCCAAGTGTTGGATTTTTCCGTTTGTTTGAGAACGTCTAGATCGTGCAAGTTACGCAATGGACTCTCTAGAAGACAACAAACCTTAACTCGATTATGTGACCGTCTTGAACTGCCCTTTGAACCTTAGGGTTTGGGGCAGTACGGCGTGCCACATGTGAAGCGTTGGTTTGACCCTTCTACGGCTGGACCATTGGTACTGTGGCATGTGATGAATGTTTTTAAACTCCCCTCAAGTGTTGAGAACCATTCGGGAAAACTTGGGTATTTGATCATTCGATCGGAAAGTTTAACATTGTCTATTTATCTGGAATGTGATACAATATTTGGAATCCACAAAAAGTTATGAGATAACTGTTTTAAATTTTATAAACGTAGCAGTTTAGTCTCGAATGATCGGTTGCCACGGAATTTTGATGCGATCAAAAGTCCGTCGCAATCACGTAGCGTACGCGGATACTCGCCGGGTAAACTTAATAGACAGCCATGCCCCATAACCCCGACCAAGTGACTGTAGGAGAACCCCATCGCCAAAAGCATCCGTTCGGGTGCTCGCGGCAACGGTGTTCCGCCTTAGTGCACTTCGTCGATGGCATCCGGGGGTGCGGCCGTCTACTAAAGTTTGCGACGAGCATTCGATCAGTTTATCGGGAATCTTGTTGAATTGCCCAACTAGATATTGAAAAGTGTTTTCGATATAGAGACTAAAATGCGGAGTTTATAATTGTTAGGCATGCAATGTCTAAGGAGGTTGCGGATTCCAACTATTGTAATTTTACACTTTCTTATCTGCGACCGTAAGTGTAATATGTGATATCGCCGGTTTCGTTGCTATATATCAACGACAATTGGGATGCGCATATTTACTTATGTTGATGACACGTGATGTTCTGTGTTGCTGGATATGTTATATTGGATCGTCGCGTTATGAATAGCCGGGGTTTTTTTTATGTGAGATGGGAGTTTTTATTTTCATTCATGTAAATTTAATTGTATGTAATATTCTTTTATTGGGACACTTCCGGGTTGAGGTTGCTGTCACCATTTGTATATTATTTACTTTTCCACACTAGGATAAACCCAAGGAGGAGAGCACAAGTAACCGGGTTCTAGAGTCCAGTGGGAGACCAACTCGAGGAGTCGAGTCCGGGTCTCCTAACTCTAGAATTGGTAGGGTTGCTTGCCGCTCTCGTAGAGGTCTAGGGGTGTGGGTTTGGCTATTCATCGCGACCATGGAATCCTTATTTTATACAGGCTCGTATTGAAAACACGGGCGTCCTAGTATATCCAATATTTCATATGTTTTTTCTGCTGCAATATCTGTGATGTGATCATTTGATATGTTATGATAGATACAGTATATATGATATATGATATATTATATAGACGTTACTTATATTTTACACCCGCGCTAGCCCTGCCCCGCTCTGTCGTTAGTTACCTAACCTAACGGTGCACGAGGGGACATCGAGGCGAATGCGGATGGCATAAGTGTACGTCGTATTTATCTGTAATGTTTAGGTGATTTAAATGATGGGACTTCATTAATATGATTAATGAAATAAAAGAAACCTAAAAGATGTTGTGGAATCAAATTTTCAAAAAACAGGTAGCTACGGTTCTTGCTTTGCATCGCGGTGTTCCTTGTAGAACATCCTACACCTTATTCGATAAGGTAAGGGCCGAGATCCTTTCACCGGGAGTGACCCCTTTAGCAATGACTGACAGATGCTACACCCATCGGTTTGTCTTTTGATTGCTTTTCTAAGTTCTTGCTTTGCACAGTGATATATATGATATATCCTGCACCTCATTCAACGAGGAAAGAACCAACGATCCCTTCACCGGGAGTGACCTCTTTAGCGAAACTAGTAAAAGCCTAAAAAACACTCCATTTTAAAATCATTTGATTCTACAACGATATCAAGTTCATTACGCAATAGGTTTTCAGAAAAACCTGTCGTAGCCCTCCGTCATTTCAGATAAGTCCTGCTTAGTATTCATGCTGCGTTTGTTGACCTTGTCAAGACGCAGTGTGCGGTAGCTGACCAGTATTTATCTGCTTATGCATATGATGCAGATTGTTTTAGGGTAGTCGTACGGCCTTGTTGACATTGTCAAAGGTCGTGCGGGTGGGTTTAATTCAATCAAGAAATGACGGGTTGAACTTGACTTGCGGTCTATGGTTTGTTGACCTTGTCAAGGTCATAGATCGTTCGGGGCAAAATTATCGGGAATTTCAAGTGTTGAAATTTGCAATGAGATTGCATACCTTCTGTGAGATAGTTGGATCCCGATACCCACTGCGAGTAATTGTTACTCCTGGGAGAGTTTTACACATTACAATTAGCCAATCAAGTAGGTGTCTAGAAAGGTGTCAACGGGGTTACGCCTATGGGAGAACGAGATTTACTTTAATTAGGTCCGTGCGAAAGCACGGGGAACCTCCCTCAAAGTACCGACACTGGCCTGGCTGAAAGATTGGCGAACTTGTAGCGTGTAATTAATCCCGGCTAGTCTTTCCTTTTAGGGTTTGAAGGAAGATTTGATAAAAACAGTGGGAGCCATCCTGATTAGATAAAATAATAACCAATCTGATCTTGCTAGAGCGCACGCAGAGTGTTTTCTTCTCTCTCTCTCCAGGTAGCGACCATGTCACGTCTTAATCAAGATAATAAAACGGATATATTGACCGAACCCGCTTGTTATACTGAGCTGGGGAACGTTGGTCCCGCTCCAACTTATAATTGTTATAAGATAGAGCAGGAAATTGGGGATTACCAGAATTCCCGTGCCGCTCAAACGAAGAAAGTGCATATCAATGCATCATCTTCGGGTGTGTTCATTACACAGAACTGTTTCTCAGTATCCTCTGCGTCCTGGGTATCTGATACCGGATCAGGATCCCAGATATGTAATATATTACATGGGCTACAGAAAGGTAGAGAACTGAGAACGGGTGATAAGTTTCATGAGGCAGAAAACGGTGCAAGTGTTGCAGCCAAGTCTGTTGGTCACTGTCACCCTGTATTACCAGAATACATTGATTCTGAACAAATGTTATTAGATACCGAACCTGATATACAAAATCATATCAGTCTCTTTATTAGTAAAGAAAGGATATAATTTTGTATTGTTGGATAATGTTTTGAACATTTCCTATATCAAGAGTTGATCGATTCAGGCACGTTATCTAAAAGCATTAATGTTCTAAATCAAACTACGGTTCTTAGTATACAGAACACACACAAGAGGAAGAGTTCAGAAATGAACGAATCATTTTTGAGGCATTGTAGACTAGGTCATATCAATGCGACCCGACTAGCTGAAGTTACATTAAGATGCATATTTAAATTAGTTTGAATTTACATCTTGTGTGTAACACCCGAGCCCAATACTACTATTTCTGTTACTGGTTGAGTGTTAGATATTACGTATTTCATTTATCTTGCTTGTTTGGGTCTTACTGTAAAATTTTAACTGGCTAAGTCGTTTCTGCATATAACAAATTTTAGCACCTAAAGTAAAATTAAAAATATCTATCTTGGCCTACTCGTCACCTCTAGCCGCGTGGTAGCATCCGTGCGTCGAGTTCTCATCCCGTTCGGTGAAACGGGCGAGTTTGGACGACTACGCGCGCGTGCAGGTGTCCGATTTGGGGGTATGCTTTTTAATCATAAAACATTTCATTTTAAAATTTGGAACCCGCTTAAAATCCTATTATTTGAATTTCGAATTTTTGGACCCAACCCGGACGCGATTTGAAAATGTTTCATTTAGCGCCAAAATCCCAAATTAATATAATATTAAAACCATATATCTATATATATTCTCTAATGTATGTATATATTACTGTTAGTATGTTATGTTAATCTTTAATATATTTTTTTTAAACCATAGTATATTTATTATAACCTATAAACATCTTTCCGTTTATTAAAATCTTTTAAATGTTCCATCCAATCATACCTTTCTATTTCCTTCTCATGGGCCCCCTCCATTATCCCTCTCTCTCTCTTTCTCTCTCCATCTCTCACGTCTCTCTCTCTCTCTCTCTCTCTCTCTCTCTAACTTCTTTACCTCCCTCTCTCTCTTCCCTATATTTATACTACCCTGCAATCTTTTTTTCCTTCACGAGGAAACAGAACCCATCGCGAACCCAACCTAACCTAGCCCTAGCCACCGTGCCGTCGCCGCCGCAGCCCCAACGCCGGCGCTAGCACCGCCGGGACCCTTGCCTCCTCAACCTCGTCTCATCCTTCCTCCTCTCCCCACGTTCCCGTGCACCCTACGCCATAGCCGCGGCCAACTGCACCCATCCTTGCTCACCCGTCGCCACCGCAACCTCGTCGCCGGCACCACCGTCACCCTCGCCTCCGCCTCCTCTTTCCAACCTCGACGTCCCCACCGTCTCCCCGTGTGCTCGGCGCCACAACAGAGACCTCCGGCCAACCCGTGCCTTCTCTGTTTGGCCGGAAACCACCGTCGGCGACCCTCGCCGTCGTCACCTGCGCCACCGCCGACCACCTCCTCTTCACCTGCGCACCAGCCCCGACCACCTCCTCTCTACCCCCACTCTCCTTCCCTGTTACATACCCGCAACCCTAGCCTACCGTCTGCAGCATCCTCGCCGGCGCCCCATTGCCGTCGACCCCGTCGCTGTCGCAACCTCCGCAACCCCTGTAAGCCTTCTACTCCTTTCCCTCCTCCCTTTTGCTCTGGTTCCTTTGCATTATCGTTTGCACAACTTGATGTTTCATTATTCTCTTTCTCGCCGGAATCCGGCGATGCCGACGACGTGATCCGACGTTCCAGCAAGGTACCCCGGTCCGCGTGGTCCCATTGTTCGTTGTTTGGGTTCAATCCGTGAACTGTGCGTCCGTCGCGAGTTTCCCCGCCGACGTTACGTTCCGTTCCGTTTTTCCCGGTTCACGACCCGTCGAGGCAAGTATCACTTGCTACATGCTATACTATACAATTATATATGTTTGACTCATTAAACCTGCAAAACTTAACTCGGTATAGTTATTTTCTCATTTGATTGCAATATGACATATATCATTTTACAGTTTGCCACTTTTAACCTAAGAACCAAGTTTATCTGTTAATCACATTTTTCCGTTGATAGATTATAGCACTTTCCTATGTAGTTCTATTACATTCGGATGTTTGTATTCAAAGACTTGATATAACAGTATCGCATCATCCTTTAAACTGTTGCACCGCTAAGGGTGCTCAAAACCTGTTAATATAATAAAACAGCTGCACTATATTAAGGCACTATGGTGATTGAATGAACTGCTTATTTTACTGCTTATTTCCTGCTGTTAATCCCCTGTTCGATTACATATCTGTTGTGAGCACACCCACGACATCGTTACATCTTGACTTGACTTGTTACCCATGATATATATTGTTACACCTGACATGGCACTGTTTACTGTTGACCTGACCTGTTACCTGATCTCATGCCTAATGCCAACAAACCTGACATGTTGTCCTCATGGACCATCCTGTTGTCTATCCAGACAAACCTACTGTTACCTGATCTCGTGTTGGCATTAGTTCTTGACTACTGAATACCTGACCTGACACATATAACTTGGGGGTATGGGGAAATCAAAAGCGTAAACTAAAGTGTAACTTAAAAGGGTATTACTTGATCCGTGGTCCCGGGGGGTAACGGGACAGAGCCATTCGTGACTCTTACATCTTCCTGATCTGTGGTCCCGGGGGGCAACAGGACAGAACCACTATTGGTTCCCTTCTTCCTGATCCGTGGTCCCGGGGGGTAACGGGACATATCCTTTGAGTTACATGGAGGATTACTCTAATTGATTTCAAAGACTTTAGACTAGGAAACCCGATAGAACAGTTTAGTTATCCACTGCACATTACCCTGCACCGCTTGTTTGACATTATTGCTTTATTCATGTTTAGTTCTGCATTGCCTATTACACTGTTCATATTATATAACTTGTTAACATGACGCGCTGACGTCTGGGTTTTGCATGGCCCAGATTCTGTACCGCTGTTGCAGTCCGAGCAGAAGTACTTC
The DNA here is from genome assembly GCA_030015575.1 of Agapanthus africanus. Taxonomy (NCBI): domain Eukaryota; kingdom Viridiplantae; phylum Streptophyta; class Magnoliopsida; order Asparagales; family Amaryllidaceae; genus Agapanthus; species Agapanthus africanus. The sequence continues at coordinate 11,533,843 of CM057337.1, forward strand.
AGCCAGCTGGCTGAGCTGTGAGTTCAGTAGTAGTTAGTTTTATTTCCTGCATTTATTTCCTGATGTGAGCCCGCATTATGGGACACACTTTTCAGTTATTTGTATTGGATCATTTGCTTCCGCATTTATTTATTATTGACTCCTGTTATTCTGGATTATGGACATGTTTTAGATAGTTTTATCTTGTTCTTGATATCTCTACAGCCGTAATGTGACTGTGGATGGATACTTCTTACCCACAGGTAGCATGGTTGGCTATGTCACGTGCCCAATCTAGCGTACTCTGGGAAGCGGGGCGTGACATTGTGAAACTTGCCAGTCATGTCACAGAGATAAGATGACCATAGCTCTGTTTATTGGAAACAGAGAAAGAGTTAGTGAACTCTTGGGATGATACATATTGATGTATGAAGGTCCCCTGTCTACAAATGCCAAGACCGGTTCTTTGTACTTCATTAAATTCTCTGATGATCTCTCGAGATTCAGACATATGTTCCTGTTAAAACACAAGTCCGAAGCTTTTAAGATATTCACAGAATATAAGTTAGTAGTAGAGAACCAACAACGGGTATAAGAATTATGTCCTTTGATGTGATCAAGGAGGAAAATACTTGAGCACGGAATTCTTGGACTTTTCTAAAGGAGAATGAGATTCTCTCTCAGCATTACTCCTCCGTATACACCACAGCACCTCGGTGTATCGGGGCGGAGCAATAGCACCCTATGTGATATGGTGTGCTCTATGATGAGTACTACTGAGTTTCCTATTTCCTTTTAGGGAGTTATGCACTTATGAAGTTGCATACCTATTGAATAGGGTTCCGATCAAATCAGATGCCTACCATTTCATATGAGATATGGAAAGGGAAGAGCCCATCTCTTAAGTCAGTTAAGATTTGGGATTGTCCGGCCTATGTCTAAAAGGCAAAATCCGGACAAGCTCGAGGCAAAGTCAGTACTGTAGAAGTTTGTTGGATATCCCAAGCATACGCAAGGGAATATCTTCTACCTAACCGAGGAACAAAAGATGTTTTGTTACTCAGCATGCCATCTTTGTGAAAGAGAATTTCTTATGAAGAAATTTGTAGACATGAGGTAGAACTGGAAAGAGTTCCAGCTATACAAACTGCAGCTGATGATTTGGTAGAACCAAAGGATTCAATAGCAACCAACGAACCTCTGTCTCTCCGCCGATCTAGTAGGGTTCCTCACCCACCTGAGAGATACTTCGGTTTCTCTATGACAGTGGGAGCAAGGATTGCATCATGAGATGATGACCCAACTAGTTTCGAGCTGGCCATCAGGAGTGGGACTCTGTAAGAATGGCTGGATGTTTATCGATCTAAGATGGAATCCTTTTACACCAACAAAGTATGGACTTTGGTTGCTTTATCTGAAGGGTTAAATCCCCATCAGGAGCAAGTATATCTTGAGAAAATTACTTGGTGTACATGGAAAAGTTGAGACTTTCAAAGCTAGACTTGTTAAAGGTTTGCATCATTGACCAGCTATGGATTATAATGAAACCTTTTCTAAGTAACTATGCTTAAGTCCATCCAGATCCTACTTGCCACGGCTACATACCATGACTACGATATCTGGCGGTTGGGTGTCATGACTGCTTTTCTAAATGATGTTTTAGAAGAGAGAGTCTGTAAGTACACGGTCAGAGGGCTTCGTAGACAGTGGGAGCAGCGGAAACGTGTGCAAGATGTTTTATGTGATAAAGCAGGCATCGCGGAGTTGGAACATCTGTTTTGATGAGTTAGTCAAAGAGTTTGACATCATCAAAATGGTAGATGAACCTTGTATATACAAAAAGGGTAGTAGGGAGTATGCTGGTGATCCTCGTAGAGTACGTGGATGACATACTCTTGATAGGGAAGGAGTTTCCTATGCTACGCTCGGTCAATCTCCGCTTATCACAAGGATTCTCCATATAAGATCAAAGTGATACCTACTAAATCCTGGGTTTTGGATCTATGAGATAGATCTAATTGGATGTTAGGATACTCACTAGTTGTAGTGAGATGGTATCAATTGATCCTGGGGAGAATCACTGGAAAGGTTCCAGGATGATAAGGACGACTGAATGTCAGTCGCAGGCATTGTCTTTACCCTCAGTAAAGGGACGGTATATTGGAAGAGTTCCAAGCTAGATACCATAGCATACTAGACGATAAAGGCTGGATACATCGCTACCAAAGATGCTACCAAAGAGGAAGTCTGGGTGTATATTAGTTCATGAGATGAACTTCGTTCCTCCCATTGTGTGACAATGGAGTTGTGGCTTTTGCCAAGGAACGCCCGTCCTATCCGTGATCCAGACATATTCTTAGGTAGTATCACCTGATCGAGGAGATGGTTGATCTCCAGGGGATCGAGGTTAGGAGAGTAGACACAGAGGACAACACGGCGGATCTACTCACAAAGGCCTTTTCCCAGAGAGAGACTTTTATGGGATGGTTGAGTATGAGATACTACAACCACTGCTATCAGATGGCCCTAGTGCAAGTGGGAGATTGTTAGTTATATGTATGCCCTAGAGGCCATTACTATACATAGGATGTATATTGTAGTGGATGCTTGGACATATATAGGGATGACTTTCTTGCTCGATATGATAGTATGCTATCTGGTTACTCTTTACCTTAACGTGTACACCGATTGTCTCTCTGTTACATGTTGGTAAAGCCCTTAGGATGTGTACTTGACTACCTGGACTATGATGCGGATCATACTAGTGGGGACATGGTAGTCCATAAGTACATCCTTCAAAGTCCCTAGTCGTGGGTGTATCGAGACGGGACATCGATATACCAGAGTAGACTAGCGTGTAGCTTCTCGGCCCATATAGATGGGCGATGGATGATCCCATATCCATTGGTGTTTGACATCAGAGATGATATACGGGTGCTCAGTGGAGACTGGGTACACTGGACGGACTCGCCGAGAACTCCCAGATGGTATTATACCTTACGTCAGATGGCAGTTCTCTGGGACACTGGTACAGGTTAGTCTGTATACCCGAGATCGTCATAGAGTCTTGTGTGATTCCCACTGTGCTTTGATTTCCACTTACCGCGTCCAAGAGGGCGTGAAAAACGGTGGTTTTTGGGTACAGTCCCGAGTCACATGGAGGCAATGAGCGATAGGAGGGGTTTCGTCTCTCCCGGTATAGGGAGTTGATGTTGCACTGTGCTCGATTGGCTATAACAGGAAGTCCTTGGCCAAGGATGCTTTAGGGATTTACTGGTAAGTGTTACCAGTAGTTTCTCGACCCGTTATGAGCCTCATATCGACACGACTTATCGAGTTATTGGGGTCTGACGTTTACCACCCCTAGACGAGATATGCGACATATCAGACGAACAGACCGGACTGTACGGTAAGTGTTACTGGTTGGATTCACAGGAGTGTGAGCGGGCTTTCTCGTTGATCTTCTGATCGCTCAATACCCGGGTGGCCGTTACGTTTAGCAGACCACTTGCGGCTTGTGGGTGTTTGATATGATCATCACCTACTGCCGACGTATTGACGAGTCTTTAGAGTCCTACACAGGGGTTTCCTGGCTCAAGCGAAACGAAATAGGAGCGCATATGAGATATGTGCGGGACCGAGAATAATACCAGTATGTGATACTGTATTCAATTCTCGCGATTTGTGACATTGATCGGTTGTATGCGATATAGCCGGGTTATCGGATCAAGTGTTGATTCGATAAGTTGTTACTATTGATATTAGTCGGTTATATGCTATATGACCGGATTGTTAAATCAAGTGTTGATTTAATGATTTAATGTATAATTATATATTTGATATATTACTTTACATTAACTAGTATTGGTTCACTTAAGATTGATTTTCTCACTTGATTGTGCACATTGTTTATATGTGATATATGCAAGTGTACATGTTTGTATCATGCTTGATGATACAAACAAGTTGTGTGTATGAGACTTATACCAAATCAAGGTTAAATTAGGGTTTACTATTTTTCTAACAAATAACAAAAGAGTGAGACTTTGGTCAAAGTTATCAAGCTTCATGAAGCTTGAAGAAACTTTGACAAAGTCAAATCTTTTGTCATTTCCTTAGGATATTAGTTAACTCAACCCTTAACCTAATGCTTTGGTTAATTCTCTACATGAGTTAAGCATGAGAGCTTAACTCAACCATGGTGCCATAATTAAAAGGATAAGTTTCATTTTATTCTATTATTCTTTTCTTCTTCTTCTTCATCATTAAGCTCCACAAAAGCTTGCTAGCTCCAATGGTGCCATGAGAAAAAGAGTGAGAAATCCAATTCTAAAGTGAACCCACTTCCTATTTTTTCATCCTCTACTACTTGCCATGTAGTATAGGGTGTTCTCTTCACAAAGTTTTTGACCAAGTGAAGGAATAGCTTGAGTTTGAGTCTCCCCGACGTAGATCATCTTCGGCCTCGAAGTCAACGACCTAGCCCGATTATTTCTCCGACGAAACCATCACTAGAGTCCAGGATTCCGATGACCGCAGTGGAGGGACGTCAACACGGAGCTAAAGAAGTGGAGGACCGGATCTACAAAGGTTGTAATCTCTTTCACTTGTTAGTAAAGTTGTTTGCTAGCTTAAAGTTTCGCCTATCCTCTAGTTAACGATCTATATTAGGGTTTCTCGGCACCTAAATTTTTGAATTTGGCATGGTTGATGCCTTGTGGAACCTCTTGAGATTGCCTAGTAACCATAAAATAAAGTCTGGCGGCAGACCCGAGACTCGGTGATCGATCCAAATTTCTCCCGCCAGCACAAGAAGCTGAAGATCCAACAGGAAGTCAGCCATCATGCTAAGCCACGAAAAGCTGTCTGGGTGCCCACCTCAATGGCCCCCTCAACTTCCACCGCTCATAAAAAGAGGAGGCTGGAGAAGATCCCCGGGCCTGCAACGAGAGTTAAAGGCGCTGAGCCCAGACGCCCTAAGTCTGGGGGCATGATGGTCCATACTGTATACATGGCGTCGGGGAAAGAAGACAGCCGTGCGTCTACAGGTCATAGACCGCTTACACGGTCGGTGACCAAAGCTCAAGAGCAAGAGCAGAAGCTCCAGGAAATGATGATCGCAATGGCCGTGCTTACTAGGTCAAAAGAAAGCCCCGAAGCGTCCTCGGATCAACGACAAGAGCAGGAAACCGACGCTGAGTTCCTTCGGAGGATATTGGAAAAGAAAGATAAAGAGGCTGCGGAACAAGCGACCAATATAAAGCAAATAGCCCACTTATTTCAAGACATGGTTGGGATGATGATTCAACAAGATCCTCCCATTGAAGATCCCCCAACCATCCTCGAAGATGATAAAGGAGAAACATCGAACCCACCACCGGCTCTTTCAACGGCCAAGGAGGAGACAATCTCCAAGGCTGACTTGGACGACTATATAGCCCAGCAAATCCGGGTTCATCAGGCGACTGAGGCAGCTGGTCAGGTCGTAAAAACGGGGCGACCGTATCCAAACTGGTACGACCAGATCAAATACCCGCCGGGTTATACAATACCGAAATTCCATGTGTATAAGGGGACTGGCAATCCCCACCAACATGTCGCCCAGTTCAGGGCCCTTTGCGGTAACACCGGCGGTGATGATAAACTGTTGCTTCGCCAGTTCGTGGGCAGCTTATCAGAAACAGCGTTCGAATGGTATTCGGAACTCCCGAACGATTCCGTCAAGACGTTCACTGAAATGGAATTGCTATTCACTCAGCGATTCGCAAGCGCCAGCGAACGCACTCCGATAACGGCATTGATTAATGCCAGGATGAAACCAGGCGAAACGTGGGTCCAGTACGCTATACGCTGGCGAAATTTATGGTCGAAATGCGAACAACGCATTGAGGAAGCGCCCCCGGTGGGCATGTTCGTGGGAACCCTAGACCCTCATGCGACTATCTCCCAGTTCATGATGTTCTTTAAGCCAACCACGTTCCAGGCTTTAATCGACAAGTTGGCCCAGATGGACCAGATGGCTCATAGACCGTCTCCCCCGAAGCCAGAACCTCGGAATGACAAGGGTAAAGGGAAGACAACCTTCGTCGCGAACGCTCAGCAGCAACCCAGTGCCCCGAAGCTGGCGGATCAACTAGAAGAAAGACGGCGGTATTATAATGAGAAAATGAAGCGCCCCTACTCGTTCCTACGGGACAAGACGAAACGGTTATTCGAGCTGGCCGTACGCAACAGGCTTATCAACTTGCCAAACCCAAGGCGACCGCCACAACCTACTGAGGTGAATAACCCCAATTATTGCCCTTACCATCAAACGGTGAGCCATCCGATTGAGGATTGCTTCATCTTCAAAGGATGGATTGAAGATCAATACCTCCAGGGAAAGTTCGCGCTGTCCGAAAAGTGGAAGGTGAACCCGCCACAACCTCACACTGCTAAGAAGATGGATACACCGGGGGCAACTTGTTCCTTTATTGAAAAAGCTCCATGGAAAATCGTGCTTTCAGCAAAAACCAAAAGGATGCTGAGTGATCTTCATACATGCCCGGCGGTCGAATGGAAGAACCCGCTTGAACCCCAAATCATCGAAGGGATGCTGAAGCCGCGTCCAACTACAAAGATCGGCGGTGATGGCCCAAGTACTCACACCCAACCGTCAAAATTTTCGAAGAAAAAGAAGAAGAAATCCAAAAAGCCAGTGAAGCCTGGAGACAAGCGCATGGACTTGCAGAAGCAAATTGACGCGCTGGAAGACTACAATCAAAAGGCGCGGACTCCCATCACTTTACAAGAATTCCTCAACCATGTCTTTCGGGAGGAAGAGAATGGAGAAAGCTCGTCGGATGAATCCGAGGGATATGTGGCGAGTTGTCATGTGATCTCCCACTCATTTACGGACGATGGAAAAACTCCTGGCACTGAGAAACTGGGGGCACACCCTGAGCCAGAACTTGTATGGCCGACAGATGAAATGATTGGCGCCTTTCTAGACGAGATTCGTTTGAAAAGTAAAGCCGACCAAGAGCGTGAGATGGTCGCATCAGAAGAAGATAAACGCAGGCGACTAAACGAAAGAGTTGAGGTACTCCCGCCAGATCAAAAGATATCCGATGCGGATAAAAACATATTCAAGATGAGGAAAAGGTTTGCCAAAGCCATGCTAATGGGAATGAAGCTACCACCCTCGGAAGAAAACACGCTCAAGGGGGCGGAGAGGCACCCTAATCACTGCTCATATCATCGGAAGATTTCACACCCCACTGAGGAGTGTGACGCTTTTAAGACATGGTGGTGGGGATACATTGCTCACCGGCAAAATTTTAAGCGAATAAAACGCAGAGCTCGTCGGGAGCAGAAAAGTACGACCGAAGGACATAAAACAACTGCTGGTAACTGTTACACGGTCAACGCCGGGGGACCGCAAGTGCTCACATTCGGGAGCGATTCTGACGAAGAAATGGCTCTGGGCCCTCTCTTTAAAGAATCCATTTTGGGGAAAAAGGAAGAACCGGAGGACTGCGAAAACATTCAGCTGCGCAATCGCACGCTCCCGGAAAGGAATCTCGGACCCGCAACTAGAAAAGATAAGGGAAAGGAAAAGGTCGCTGAGGATATCACCTTAGATGACCAAGTTATGAAAGAGCTGACTGCCAAGGACCCGCCTAAGAAGAGTAAGGTGGACTACAACATCCTAGCGCACCTCAGAAAACTACCCTCGCAGCTCAGCATTCTCGACGCCCTCCTGTTATCAAAAGAAGCGAGAGATTCATTAATTAAGGCACTACAAGATCCCGAACAATTCCAAGCCTTCCTCGTCGAAGAAAGGATGAAGAATGAACTGGAAGAAGTGCACACGGCCGATATCACTTTCGGTGACGAAAACCTGCTCCTTGGGACGTGCGACCACAACCGTCCCCTATACGTCTCTGGATATTGCCACGACGTAAAGATAGGCAAAATCTTGGTCGACAATGGGTTTTCCGTTAATCTCCTCAACGTGCGGGTGTTAAAGGAGATTTGCATGAGCGTCCAGCACCTTGCTCGGGACAAGATCACCATCTCCGGATTCGACTCCCAATCATCGAGAACTCTTGGGTCTGTGATATTGACGCTACGCTTCGGGCTACTCGTCACGGACATTAAGTTTCACGTCATAGATGCCAAGACATGTTGCAATGCTCTGCTCGGCCGACCTTGGTTACACGAGTACAACATCATCCCTTCTACGCAACATCAGTGTATAAAGTATTTTAAGGATGGTCTCGAGTATACCGTAACCGGTGAGCTAAACCCATTCTCCGTGAACGAAGTCCGCAAATACGAAGATGCAAAGTACTTTTTGCCAGATTTTGAGGATACAGAGAGATGTCGCAAACCGGAGAACAAAGCCGCTGCCACCATTCATGTTTTCGGGAGTGATACTGAAGATGAAGAAGAGATAGTTTACGCTGGGCCGTCTCGACGCAACAACCCGGGACCGTCCACCCCCAAATTGATCTTCGGAAGTGACTCGAAAGATGAGGTTAATGCCGTGTTTGTTCCCCTCCGAATGGCGGCGCGCAGGACTGCGATGTCCTGGCACTGAGACTCGGGGCAGATGCTAATTGGTGCTATCCGTCCACCTCTCCGAAGATGCCAAGTTGATTTATGGCACCATGTATCGAAGGTTTAGACGGATGCGTCCGATGTAGCAGACTTCGTCAGATTCCCCCTCGTTTGAGGGGTTTTTGATTGTGGGGACGCTCTTCCCTGCAGGCGCAAGCCCCTGCAGTTAATTACGCTACCGCATTGCGGTAACAACTTTCTCCTTCTCCAGATGGTCACTTCGTGTCGTGGGTGTTTGTTTTGTGCTTTGTTGCCCGTGGATTGTTTAGGGAGACTGAGTTATGTCGTCGCCCGTAGGGCGTGGACTAGTCCAAATCCGTATTATCTTAGATTTGGGTTTGGGGGTTTGGTTTGAGGATACGTCAGCCATACTTGAGGCTAAGATCAACTCAAACGTTTGTTAAGGATACGTTAGTCTAACTTTGAGACTAAGATCTACTTAACGGGATCGTTTAGATCCGACAAAGGAGCGTTTGGGCTCTATTGTTCTAGTTTAGGGACATAGTGGTCCATCGTATGTATGGCCGTCGGGACCCGTCACCTCTCTGACGACGTTGAAGAATTACAACGACAGATGTCAGAGGAGTTCAGAGATGTACCCTCGAGCAAGAGTTAATTGGGGGGATTTAGAGTCCACTCTGTTTGAAGATTTAAGGATACGTTAGCCATCTTTGAGGCTAAGATCAACTTAAACGGGACCGTTTAGATCCGACAAAAGAGCATGCGGGGGCTCTATTGTTCTAGTTTAAGGACATTGCGGTCCATGGGTAGTTTAAGGACGTTGCGGTCCATGGGTAGTTTAAGGACATTGCGGTCCATTGTTAGTTTTAAGACATCTCGGTCAAGGTTAAGGACGTCGTAGTCCATGGGTTTAAGGACTCCATAGTCCGGTATGTGCTCTGGATGCTTCACACGGGTTCACTGCCGTGCTTGGCGAGGACCAGGCTCCGCTCTGGACGTTTTCCGCGGGGTCAAAGAGTGACGTTATCCGCATTCCACGTAACCAGGAATTTTGCATTAGACACGGGTTTAAGGACCCCGCAGTCCATATCAATGTGTGGTCGTCGGGACCCGTCACCTCTTTGAAGACATTGAGGGATTACAATACCAAATATCAAAGGAGTGAAGAGATGTACCCTAGAACGGGAGTGGATCAAATAGTCCTTGGCCCAATTTGGGATCAAGACCAATTAATTATGTTGTGAGCCCATTAGCCTAGTTGATCACGAATTGAGGACTTATGGCCAGCTTGGGCTAAGTCCAATCAGGAGAGGCTTTGCCTCTATCCATTTAGCCAATTGGACCAATGTCTAGTGTTAAACACTAAAGACTAACCAATGTCGAACACTGAGAATGAGACTCACAAGTAGTGTTTAACACTAAAAGATAATTGGTGTTAAACACCAGCAACAGGGCTTTTCAAATTAGTGTTAAACACTAAAACAGATCAGTGTTGAACACTGGCAATGGAGATCTCAAATTAGTGTTAAATACTAAGGTAATCAGTGTTGAATACTGCGAATAAAGCTCTTTGATTAGTGTTGAGCACTAGGGCCCAACAATGTTTCAATACTGGATTCGAGAGTTCCAATTTAGTGTTGAACACTAAGGCAAGAGGGGTCACGTGGCAACACGTGAGGGCGCCCTCCCTTCATTTATTCTGCTGAGATTATCGCATCTTTCAGAGCATCACGTGCCATCACGTGACGGGCATTCAAGTGCTTATATGTTAAAGCTTCTGCCGAGGGTCGCGTGGGTCACGTGGGGTGCTGCCTCAAAGGGGCTTTCTGTAGATCTCTTGGGGGGGTCACGTGGTGACACGTGACCCTGCCTCTATGTATGTTGTTTAGAGGATTTGTTAATCTTTTTCAGGAATTAAATTCCTCGTAGGGTTAAACCCTGACAGTAATTTCAGAGGAATTAAATTCCTAATTCCTTTTGAAGATTTATATTCTGAATAGAGTTGGACCCTGAATTTTCCGTAGGAATTAAATTCTTCATATATGTGAAGAACTGAATAGGGTTAAACCCTAATAAAAGCTTTTAAGGAATTAAATTCCCACTCTCTGTTAAATTATGATCAAGGGAATTAAATCCCCGCTGTTCCAACAGAACTAGGTTCTTAATTAGAGTTAAACCCTGTTTCTTTTTGTTCTGAAGGAATTAAATTCCCATAACACAGGGTCAAGCCCTAGTTTTATTTTAAAGGAATTAAATTCCTATAGTTCTGTGAGAATTAAATTCTCGTGCTTCCATTCCCTCTCTATGTTTTGGATCTGCATGGCAGGATCTCAACCCATTGAGAATTAAATTCTCAGCTTCAAGGGGAGATGTGCACTTTGCAGATCCTCTATCAAAGAGAGAAGAAATATGTTCTTCTGTTTTATATATCAGAGTTAAACTCTGTTGAGAATTAAATTCTCTTTTCTTTCAAGGAGCATTCCCTTTCTTACCTAGGGTTTTCTTTTGCAGAAGATCCAAGTTCCTCGAAGTATCAAGGCTCTCTCTCCCTTTCTTCCCTCTGCGTGTATCTCTCTATATCTCTATCCCTGTGTCTCTTGGCTCCTATTTATAGGAGAAGCAGCCGAATCAATTAGTTTTTGACGAATCTTCATTGAGAGGTTTGATTTGCATCCATCATTCTTTTTTGACCTTTGGATTATTGGGTGAATTTTATTCACCGTTGGATTTCAAGTCCCGGGATTCTCCTTTGTTATTTCGGTTAGATTTAAAGGGGAAATCTTTCCAAACCCGAGATTTTCCCATAGATAAATGATATTCAATCATCTTTAAATCTTTAATTCGATTGGTTCCAGATAATCGCTTTCCTTTGGAAAGATTCGAATCTCTTTCAGAATTTAATTCTGTCAACGAAATGGGCTTTGAAAGCCGGTCACGTGTGACCACGTGACCCATGGTCACGTGTGGGCACGTGACCCCCTTGGAACGAGCCTTCCTCTTTCTTTTTGCGCTCTGTCTTCTGGTTGCTGCTTAACCGTCACGTGCCACCACGTGACCCCTGGTCACGTGTGAGCACGTGACCCTTGTCTGGACTCTTTTTCTTGATTTAACTGGAGAACAATTCTGATGTTTTGATCATCACGTGCCAACACGTGACCCTGGTCACGTGGGAGCACGCGACCTCTTCTGAAGCTTTTTCCTTGATTTGATCAGGAAGCGTTGGGTCTTTGCTGCTGCTTTTAAATGTCACGTGCCGACACGTGACCCAGATCACGTGGGAGCACGTGACCCTTACTGAAGCCCTTCTCTTTGATGTAGTTGGGAAACTGAACTTGCTTTGCCGGTACTTTTGGGTGTCACGTGCCAACACGTGACTGCTGGTCACGTGTAAGCACGTGACCTTCTTCTGAAGCTTTTTCCATAAGCTTTCCTGATTTTAAATCAGGAAACAGTGTTCTCCAGTCGGCCGTCAATACAAGCATCCCCTGGCGATGATCAGAGTTTGCAAATCACCATGGTGCCGCGGGAACACTACAAAGACCTGGATGCACTTGAAGCTCATAGCGTGCAAGAGTTGCGGACATTTTACGTCCCTCCCAGTCGAAAAGGCGAAAAGGCAATCTTGTTCTATCGATCCTCGGAAACAAGAGTGGAGAAAGAGATCTGGCATGGCGCGGATTCTACACTTAACAAGCTTCAACCCATCTGTTTGCCCAGATATTACACAAACGGACTAAAAAGGCTATTGAAGCGTCAAGGGATACCCTTAAAACAGACTATTCGACAAGCTCGATTCTATAACAGGATTTGGGATGTCCCTGGGACTCAGTGCAAATTGCCCAATGGGAGAATGGAAACACTTGGGCTTGGATACGTGAGAGCCGGGAAACGGGAACGAGTCCACCGTAGCTACGCCATATACAACTTCGATGAAGAAGAGAATGCCCTGTCAAAAAATGCCAACCCCTCATCAGGACTAGATCCCGCAATCGAAGTGCCGAGTCCGTCGTTTGAAGAACGAATGGACAAGCTTATCAGGAAAGCGGGTCAAAAAGCTCGGGACGACCATAAGCGTGAGATGGCCATCTACAAGAAAGCCAGGGCGCAACGCCTTTTTCAACAGGCTGCGAAAGATGAAAACGCTCCTCCCTATCAATCTGTTGTGCAAGAGGCCCGACGCAGAGGTAGAAACAAGTCAAAGAGCAGAAAATGCGCTCGATAGCGACAAAGCAGGACCAAGAAGTCATGTGATTGGGTATTGCGCAGTCCGGATTTGTCCCTCATGAAGAAGATGAGTCGAGCGTATTCTTTCCTTCAAGACAAGACACGGAAGATACTTGACATCTCTTTAAAACATCGAATGATTACACTTCCGAAGTCTAAACACCCTGAGCAAGCTAATGAGGTCTTTCATCTGGGCTATTGCTCTTATCACCGAGCCATAGGACACCCTATCGAAGACTGCTTCAGCTTCAAGAACTGGGTCGAAGACCAGTACCGGCAAGGCAAGTTCGCTCTATCTGACAGCTGGAGGGTAACCCCGCCACAGAAGCATGAACCCAAAACCGCAAGAGCAGAACCAGATCCATATCGGTCTTGGAAGTGAGCTCGTATCTGTCGCGTAATAACGATATCAAAAGAAGAGCCCGAGAATATGGATGACCTTCCCTGGTGCTTCAAAAACAATAACGATGAGGTAATCTCGGAATTTCCGCCAGCGCCGAAAGAACTGGAAGATGGCATACATACTACTGCAGATAACCTCCGGAAAATTGAGCTGGGAACGACGAACGACCCGCGACCGACGTTCGTCAGCGAGTTGCTATCTGAAGAAAGGGTGGCCGAGTTAAAAGACGTGCTTATGCAGCATAGAGATTGCTTCGCATGGAATTATTCCGAAATGCCGGGACTAGATCCGGAAATTGCTGTGCATAAATTAGCGATATCCCCGGACGTTAAGCCAGTCAAACAGGCGCCGAGAAGAATGCGGCTCGAGCTTGAGATGAGCATCAACGCCGAAGTCAAGAAACTGATCGATTCTGGGTTTATCCAAGAAGTTCAATATCCAGACTGGATCGCCAACATCGTCCCGGTAATGAAGAAAAATGGGACAGTGCGCATATGCGTGGACTTCAGGGATCTCAATAAAGCTTGCCCGAAGGACGATTTCCCAGTACCGGTAACCGAGCTGATGATAGATAACACGTCCACTCATGAGGTTTTCTCTTTCATGGATGGCTCATCAGGGTACAATCAGATAAAGATGCATCCCGAGGACCAGAAGCACACTGCTTTTCGGACCCCTCTGGGAATATTCTGCAACAAGGTGATGCCCTTCGGTCTAAAGAACGCCGGTGCCACGTATCAAAGGGCCATGACGAAGATCTTCGATGATCTCATACATGAAATCGTCGAATGTTATATCGACGACCTCGTCGTGAAAAGCAAATCATATGAGGAACACCTTGAGCATCTGAAGACTGTATTTCAACGTCTTCGGCAATACAACTTGAAGATGAACCCTCTCAAATGCGCATTCGGAGTTTCCTCAGGCAAATTCCTAGGATTCATCATCCGACACCGAGGTATCGAAATAGATCCGTCAAAGATCAAAGCGATCATGGAAATACCACTGCCAAGGACTCTCAAACAGCTGCGGTCTCTCCAAAGGAAGCTCGCGTATATACGGCGATTTATAGCCAACCTTTCAGGCAAGTACCGTCCTTACAGCCACTTGATGAAGAAGGGAACCCCGTTCGTCTGGGACCAAAAATGCCAAAGCGCGCTAGACGAGATCAAGCAATACCTGCAGAACCCGCCGGTGTTGGCTGCTCCAGTCAAGGAAAGCCCCTCGTTCTTTATACAACCGCCCTCGAAGGTTCCTCAGGCGCATTATGGGCACAAGAGAACGATCAAGGGAAAGAAAGAGCACTCTACTATTTAAGTCGAGTTCTGCTGGGGGCAGAAAACAACTACTCCCCTATCGAAAAACATTGCCTGGCGTTAATCTTTACGATAACAAAACTCCAGCACTATGCATTGGCACATGAAGTCCGTCTTATATCAAAAGTGGACCCTCTCAAATATCTAATGTCAAAGGCCATATTGACAGGGAGACTCGCTAAATGGGCCCTGCTCTTGATGGAGTTTTCAATAACCTATCAGCCTCTTAAGGCGGTAAAAGGCCAAGCCATCGCCGACTTCCTTGCTGAGCACCCAGTACCTGCCGGTTCTCCTCTGAATTGCGATCTGCCAGACGAATATGCATTTGACGCGATCGACGGTAGTGATATCCGATGGGAGCTTTATTTCTACGGAGCATCTTCCGTGAAGAAACGCAAACAAAGTACCCCTATAATCAAATCGGGGGTAGGCCTCATCTTCATAACTCCACAAGGGGGGATAATGCGTTTTGCTTTCTCCCTAACAGAACCGAGGACAAACAATGAAGCCGAATACGAAGCTTTAATAGCAGGCCTCGAGATCGCCATCGACATGGGAATTGAAAACCTCCTCATATACGGAGATTCCCAACTGGTCGTTAGTCAAGTAAACGGCGACTACCAGACATGCAAGCCAGAGCTGGTGAAGTATGGAGAGAGAGTACAACAACTGCTGACTCAAATCCCGTTCTACACTTTGGAAAATATACCACGCGCGGAAAACAGCAAAGCGGACGCGTTGGCCAAGCTCGCTAAAGAATTGGCTGACGAGAACCTCGATGACGTAAGAATCGTGGTACAAAGCCGTCGGGTGCTTGCCCCAGCAGAAATATCTCCGGAATCACCCGAAGAAAAGGGAGCGACTGAGCAAACGACCCTGCAAATAAAAGATCAGGAAAATATCGAGGATTGGAGAGAAGCCTTTATAGACTACTTCAAATACCGTCGAGCACCCGAAGATGCGTCCTCGAGACATCAGCTTATGAAACGAGCTCTGTCTTTCGCCTTCGTCAATGATACGCTGTACAAGAGGTCATTTGATTCTCTGTGGTTGAGATGTCTGGGACCTGACGAAGCGAAAAGAGTCGTTCAGGAAGTTCATGACGGAATCTGCGGTTCTCACCAAGCAGGCCCAAAGATGAAGTTGAAGATCAAACGGATGGGCTACTACTGGCCCACGATGATTTAGGATTGTCTCGAATATGCGAAGCAATGCCACTCATGCCAAATCCATGGGGACTTCATCCACCAGCATCCAAATCCGCTACACCCGACAGTGGCTAGCTGGCCATTCGAAATGTGGGGAACTGATATAGTCGGCCCCATCGAACCAGCATCGTCCAGGGGACATCGCTTCATCCTGGCGACGACTGACTACTTCTCCAAATGGGCAGAAGCGGTACCGCTGAGGGAAGTGAAGACGGAGAATATCCTCCATTTCTTCAAGACGCACATCATATATCGGTTTGGAACTCCGCGACGGATCATCTCCGATAACGGACCAGCTTATAGAAACCACAAAATCAGTCGCTTCGCGCAACAGCATAATATAGACTGGAGATATTCCTCAGTTTATAATCCGCGAGCTAACGGTCTAGCTGAGGCCTTCAACAAGACCTTGACAAAGATCATGAAGAAAACGGTGTCCCAAAATAAGAAGGACTGACACGAAAGACTGCAAGAAGCTCTCTGGGCGTATCGAACTACGTTCAAGACAACCACAAACACAACGCCATATGCGTTGGTATTCGGTACAGAAGCAGTACTCCCCCTCGAGATAGAGTTACCCTCTCTACGAGTGGCGGTCCACTACGAGCTGACGGACGAAGAAAATGCTCACCTTCGGCTTGAGGAGCTTGATGCCCTTGATGAGACCCGGCTCAGAGCGCAACAAAATCTGGAAGCCTATAAAGCAAAGATGACGCGCTCATATGAAAGATTGACCTGGCCGAGGACATTCCGCCAAGGTGAACTCGTACTAGTGGTCAAAAGACCTATGATCCCCAATCACGCCAAGCGGGGAAAATTTGAGCCAAACTATGAAGGCCCGTACATCATAGACAAGGTCTACCATAGTGGAGCCTATCTACTCATGGACATGCACGGTGAAAGGCCTTTCAGGCCAATAAACGGCCGCTTCCTAAAGAAATACTACGCTTAATGAGCCACAGCCTAGGTCAATGATAGATGACGACGACTATGTCCGCTCGCTATCTTCCTAAGCTCAAACTTTATAAGCAGTAGCCGGCCTTCCCCTGAATGGACCGAAACGTCCTTAAACTAACGACGGACCGAAACGTCCTTAAACTAACTACGGACCGAAACGTCCTTAAACTAACGACGGACCGAAACGTCCTTAAACTACTACCGCAGTATCCTTAGGCTGACGGGATGAATAAAAAAAGGAGAAAAAGAAAAAAATATAAATATAAAAAAAAATAATAAAAACGGTATGTCCATAAGCAAAATGGGCACGGATGAAAACCCGAAAGGGCTCCGTGAGTAAAAACAGCAGGGCTACCGGCGAGTGTTCGTGAAAACCCGAAAGGGCGCAACCTTGTAAAAAAGAAAGAAAAAGAATTTAAAAAAAACGGTATGTCCATAAGCAAAATGGGCACGGATGAAAACCCGAAAGGGCTCCGTGAGTAAAAATAGCAGGACTACCGGCGAGTGTTTGTGAAAACCCGAAAGGGCGCAACCTCGTTAAAAGACACTTACAGGATCCTCTCGACCTTGTAAGGAGAAACCACCCGCGTGGGATCCTTACGACTCACAAGGGAGCGACACACTTAGGGATCCCCACGATTCCTAAGGAGAAAATACACTTGCGAGATCCTCACGACTCGTAAGGAGAACTCTCTTATGGGACCCTCACGGCTCATAAGATTTGAAAGTCTTAACTTACAGAAACCTAAACCTGTTCTTAAGCAAACCCCCCACAACCTTCGATATTGCCCTACAAGTGGCTCAATACTGACCCTTGTATACAATCCACGGGCGTGAATAAACATTTCCCCAGCAAAGTCCCACCCGTGACTAGGGATATGTCCATATGGTGAGCAACCCTTGTAAGTCCTCTCGACTTATGAGGAGAAGCCCCTTTTGTAAGATCCTTACGACTTGCAAGAGGACATGCACTTAGGAATCCTCACGATTCCCAAGGAGAAAACACACCTACAAGATCCTCACGACTTGTAGGGAGAAATACCTTTGTGAGACCCCTACGACTCATGAAGTCAAAAGCCTTGGTCGACAAAACCCTTAACCCTGTTTACTAAGCCACATTTGTTCAACATCGACAGAGGCAAATGATGATTTGCTCCTGGCAACATCCCAGTTGTAGCGGTGCTGATGCCGAAATCGGTGTCTAAAATCCAAGCTTGCAGCGAAAAAGCTAGCAAGCCATACATGCATACGAAATAGCCAAAATGATGGGGCAACTTGCAACAAAATCAGCAAGTAAAAATGTATGCATGAAAAATAGCCGAAATGATTGGGCAACTCGCAATAAAAAGCAGCGAGTAAAAATAAAATAAATAGCCGAAATGATTGGGCACCGCGAAAAATAGCCGAAATGATTGGGCAATCGCGACCTTCGCGATATAAAGATGAAATGATAGAGCATCGCGGAAAAAGAAATAAAATAAAAATTAAATTTTGGCCCTACAGGTGATGTTACATCAATCCCTGTACACAATCCAAGGGCGTAAACAAAGAAGGGATGATACTCCTCCCCCAGGTTTCATCATAAGAAGAAACCAAATCTCGACGGACCGCAAGTGACCTAGAGATCGTCTCAGCACTCGTCTCGTTGCAGCGGACACAACATCAAGCAAAGCGGAACAGCGACAACTCCCAGTTCCATGACTCGGCGATCTACTCCCACTGAGAGTCAAATCCCAACTCCGTGAAATGCGGATATAATCAACAAAATTCCTGGTTACGTGGAACGCGGATAACGTCACTCTTTGACCCTGTGAAAAACGTCCAGAGCGGATCCTGGTCCTTGCAGAGCACGGCAGTGAACCCATGTGAAGCATCTAGAGCGGAGCCTAGTCCTCGCCGAGCACGACAGTGAACCCGTGTGAAGCATCTAGTGCAAATTCCTGGTTACGTGGAACGCGGATAACGTCACTCTTTGACCCCGTGGAAAACGTCCAGAGCGGATCCTGGTCCTCGCAGAGCACGGCAGTGAACCCGTGTGAAGCATCCAGAGCGGAGCCTAGTCCTCGTTGAGCACGGCAGTGAACCCGTGTGAAGCATCTAGTGCAAATTCCTGGTTACGTGGAACGCGGATAACGTCACTCTTTGACCCCGTGGAAAACGTCCAGAGCGGATCCTGGTCCTTGCAGAGCACGGCAGTGAACCCGTGTGAAGCATCTAGTGCAAAATTCCTGGTCACGTGGAACGCGGATAACGTCCCTATTTGACCCAGCGGAAAACGCCCAGAGCGGAGCCTGGTCCTCGCCGACCACGGCAGTGAACCCGTGTGAAGCATCCAGAGCAAACACCGGACTGTGGAGTCCTTAAAGTCCACGGACTATGATGTCCTTAACCTCGACCGTAATGTCTTAAAACTAACGATCAACCACCTTGATTCTGTACTGATTCTACCTTGGTTTAAGGGTACATCTCTTCACTCCTTTGATACCTGGCGTTGTAATTCCTCAACGTCTTCAAAGAGGTGACGGGTCCCTGCAACCACACATCGGACTGTGGAGTCCTTAAACCCACGGACTATGAGGTCCTTAACCTTGACCATGATGTCTTAAAACTAAACATCGGACTGTGGAATCCTTAAACCCACGGACTATGAGGTCCTTAACCTTGACCGTGATGTCTTAAAACTAACGTCGGACTGTGGAGTCCTTAAACCCACGGACTATGAGGTCCTTAACCTTGACCGTGATGTCTTAAAACTAACGTCGGACTGTGGGGTCCTTAAACCCACGGACTATGAGGTCCTTAACCTTGACCGTGATGTCTTAAAACTAACGTCGGACTGTGGGGTCCTTAAACCCACGGACTATGAGGTCTTTAACCTTGACCGTGATGTCTTAAAACTAACATCGGACTGTGGAGTCCTTAAATCCACGGACTATGAGGTCCTTAACCTTGACCGCGATGTCTTAAAACTAACATCGGACTGTGAAGTCCCTAAATCCACGGACTATGATGTCCTTAACCTTGACCGTGATGTCTTTAAACTACGGTACCTTGAAAAACATCCCAAAACAACCCCTGACCCCGTGAAATACGGATAAGGGCGACTGCACCCAGCACTTGCGGGTCCTCACGACCCGTAAGGAAGAAAACTCTCTTGTGAGATCCTTACGACTCTCAAGGGAAAACCCGCTTAAGAATCTTCACGATTCTTAAGAAGAACTTACACCTACGAGATCCTCTTGACCTGTAGGGAGAAAAACGCTTTATGGGACCCTCATGGCTCATAAAGCTCAAAAGTCCTAGGAGGCAGATCTTAACCCTGGATCCTAAGCCATTGCTACCCTGCAAGGAGGCCAAGATATATTGTCCGCAGAACACATTCAATGAAAAGAAACACACCATTGAAAAGAAAATATGTCTTCATTCATAAACCTCCCTTCGACAACAATACTCGATCTAAAGCCAGCACAAACCACCCGATACGGGAGATAACAAGGAAAGTTTCTGATCTGTATCCTATCAGGCGCGCATTTGCAACTGTACGAATGTTTAAAAGGAAATGTTACCCGAGGCACTGATGCGCATGCAACGTAACGATGGTGCTCGCAATTAAAGAAAATTCCCATGAGAAAAATAGGCAGCTCATTTACGCAAGCAAGACACACGTACGACTATCTGACAAACATGAAAATTCAACAGAAAGCATGCAAACCGCCAATGATTAAAGGAGTACATTGATTCAAACATACTACACTAGTGAGAAAAGACCACCAAACAAGGGATCAGAAATACAAGGGTTAACAAAGCAAAACACAAAATTCTCCAGCTCCCTCTCCGCCTTCTCCAGCACGTCAAAATGACGATTTTCGCGAGGAGTCACTCCCCATCGGTTGGAGCCGTGCTCATCAGCGAAAGCAGACATGACGGCCCGACGGGCTTTTATCTGACTCGGTATATGAACTGAGTGATCCTTCAGAGCTTGAGTGATTAGACAAGCCTCGTGAAAGCACTCAAGCTTGTCCTCCGCCGCGTCAAGGATCGCCGAAGTCATCTCTGCCGGATGAGGGGGTATATCGGCAAGCACAGACAGGAGGATCATCCGAAGCCAAATGGAGCCCATGGGAAGAGGAGAGCCCCGACGAGTCAGTAGCTCGTACATCACCGTGTCACATTGAGCGTCGGTGAGAAGGGGATCTGCCAGCCGCGCAGCGAAGCGAGGGATTATCTCCTCAATGGGCACCTCCCATGGTTGAAGACGAGCATGGGGACCATTGCAAGCCATGGCGATTGATCGGGTTCTCAGAGATGATCACCTTAAGGTATAAATGGGTTTCTCTGTGAGGAAAAGAGGTAAGGCATGGGTTCAGGTTATAAAGAGGAGCATTTAATGCTATGCATAAAAAATGTTGTGCATGGTGAGACTATTCTCAAAGCCCGGAAAGAAGTGGAGAGCGTTGGAAATGAAATCCAACGACGCATTGGAATCAGATCAGGGAAATGAAACGTCCCCATCAAGCAGAGCCCTGCATGCGCAACACGTGAGCACTAGCTTTTGATTGGAAGATAAAGCGGCACTGCACAGACACAACAGAAAAATAAGCTGTGAGAACGAGAATCAAATTCTTAAAAGAAAGGTTTGAAAAGAAGAGGATGAAAAAGTGAAAGCGCTTCTGAAAGGACAATTCATCTACCTTACTCCCAAAGCAGATCCGACGGTCACAAAAGTGACAGCGTTGCACTCACGTGCAGACACGTGAGAACAACGCTGTGGGGGCATTTGTTCCCTGATTAAAAATCAGGAGAAGATTCAGAAGAGGTATCACGTGCTCACACGTGACCAGTGGTCACGCGTTGGCACGTGATGGTTAAGCAGCGGCACAGAGCATATTTGTTCTCTAATTAAAAGTCAAGAAGAAGCTTCAGAAGAGGCATCACGTGCTCACACGTGACCAGTGGTCACGTGTTGGCACGTGATGGTTAAGCAGTAGCTAGAGAACAGAGCGCAGGAGGAAGAGAAGCCCACCCAAGGGGTCACGTGCTTACACGTGACCAACGGTCACGTGGCCACACGTGACCGGCTTTAAAAGCCCTATTTCTATGACAGAATTAAAATCCGAGGGAAGATCTTTCAAATATTTCCAAAGTGGGAAAGAATTATTTGGAACCGTTGGATTAAAGATCTAAAAGTGATTAAATATCACCAATTTATGGAAAAATATCAGACTTGGAAAGATTTCCCCTTAAAATCTAACCGAAATAATAAAGGGATATCTTTGGACTTAAAATCCAATGGTGAATAAAATTCACCTAACAATCTAAAGGCCCGGATTAATGATAAATATAAATCAAATCTCTCAATAAAAAAATCAAATCTTTCAATTAAAAATTCACTAAAACTGATTGATTCTCTTCCTTCTCCTATAAATAGGAGCCAGAAAAGAGAGTTGGATATACAGAGACATACAGAGAGAGAGAGAGAGAGATTGAGTTTTGAGATTTTGGAAGAAATTGATCCTCTGCAAAAGAAAACCCTAGGTAAGAGAGGAGAGGCTTAAAAAGAGAATTTAATTATCAAAAGAGTTTAACTCTTATATAAAGAAAAGAACTTAGTTCTTTCTCTGGTGGAGGATCGACAAAGTGCACATCTCTCCATGAATTAAGAATTTAATTCTCATTGGGTTGAGATCCTGCCATGCAGATCTAAAACACAGAGGAGGAACTGAGTTTTGAGAATTTAATTCTCACAGAATTATAGGAATTTAATTCCTTTGAGACAAAATTAGGGTTTAACCCTATGTTATAGGAATTTAATTCCTTCAAAATGGACAGAACTAGGGTTTAACCCTAATTGAGAACTTAATTCCCTCAAACTCTCAGGAATTTAATTCCTATATACTTAATGGGAATTTAACTCCTACAGAAAAGAGATTAGGGTTTAACCCTATCTAAGAATAATTCTTTAAAAGAAAGTGGGAATTTAATTCCTCTAAATTTATTATTAGGGTTTAAACCCTATGAAGAATTTAATTCTTAAAAAAGATAAACAAACATGCAAAGAAACAGGGTCACGTGCTACCACGTGACCCCTGTAAAGATCCATAGAGAAAGGTTTTGAGGCAACGCCTGACGTGCCCCACGTGACCCCAGGCAGAAGTTCTAACAGACAAACACTTAAATGCCCATCACGTGACGGCACGTGATGCTCCAAAGTATTCAATACTCTCGGCAGAACAAATAAAGAGAAGGAGGGCGCTCTCACGTGCTACCACGTGACCCCTCTTGTCTTAGTGTTTAACACTAAATTGAAACCTCTGTATCCAGTGTTTAACACTGATTTGCTTTAGTGTTTAACACTAACTGAAAAACTCTATTTGCAGTGTTTAACACTAAATTTCTTAGTGTTTAACACTAAACTAAATTTCTGTTACCAGTGTTTAACACTGATTAACATTAATTTGGAATCTCTCTTTCCAGTGTTTAACACTGATTCGCTTTAGTGTTTAAACAATAATTTGAAATCTCTCTGGTCAGTGTTTAACACTGATTTGCTTTAGTGTTTAACACTAATTTGAAAGCCTTGTTGCTAGTATGTAACTCTGATTATCTTTTGGCGTTTAACACCAGTTTGTCAATCTCATTCCCAGTGTTCAACATTGTTGGTCTCTAGTGTTCAACACTAGATTTAGCCTAATTGGCTAAGTTTCTAGAGGCAAAGCCTCTCCTTCAATGGACCAACAGAGAGCCAATATCCTAAACATGATTGGACTTAGCCCAAGCTGGCCATAAGTCCTCAATTCAGACTTAACTGAGCCAATGGGCTCATAATATAATTAATTGGTCTTAGTTCCAAATTGGGCCAAAGATTATTTAATCTACCTTGGTTTAAGGGTACATCTCTTCACTCCTTTGATACTTGGCATTGTAATTCCTCAACGTCTTCAAAGAGGTGATGGGTCCCGATGACCACACATTGATACGGACTGTGAGGTCCTTAAACTCATGGACTATGAGGTCCTTAACCTTGACCGGAATGTCTTAAAACTAACAACAGACTATGACGTCCTTAACCTTGACCGTGATGTCTTAAAACTAACATTGGACTGTGGAGTCCTTAAATCCACGGACTACGACGTCCTTAACCTTGACCGCAACGTCTTAAAACTAACATTGGACCGCAATGTCCTTAAACTACCTATTGACCGCAATGTCACTAAACTAAACAACAGAGCCCCCCTTAAATTGCTCTCTTGTTGGATCTAAACGATCCCGTTAAGTTAATCTTAGTCTAAAATTAGACTAATGTATCCTTAACAACCGTTTAAGTCGATCTTAGTCTCAAATGAGACTAACGTATCCTGAAACCCAAACCCCCAAACCCAAATCTAAGATAATACGGATTTGGACTAGTCCACGCCCTACAGGCGACGACATAACTCAGTCTCCATATACAATCCACAAGCAACCAAACATAAAATAAACACACACGACACGAAGTGAAATTTCTGGAGAAGGAGAAAGTGGTTACCGCAATGCGGTAGCGTAATTAACTGCAGGGGCTTGCGCCTGCAGGGAAGAGCGTCCCCACAATCAAAAAACCCCTCAAGCGAGGGGGAATCTGACGAAGTCTGCTACATCGGACGCATCCGTTTAAACCTTCGATACATGGTGCCATAAATCAACTTGGCATCTTCGGAGAGGTGGACGGATAGCACCAATTAGCATCTGCCCCGAATCTCAGGCAAGACGTCCCTGCGTCGCGCCATCTTTCGGAGGGGAACAGGTACGTCAGAGTTAAGGACTGGATGTATGTGGATTGGCAACAACGTATGCAGCCTAAGTTTGTCGCAGGAGTTGCTGCTTTCATTGAATTTGCACGCGCACATAATAAGATCATAATAGAGAAGATTCTCTGTCCGTGCGATAGATGTGGCAATAAGTACTGGCAGAAGGTAGAATTGGCAGAGCTTCATATTGTAGAACATGGGTTTACTAGACTTTATACAACTTGGAAATATCACGGGGAAGGAGAAGAAGAAGGAGAACACGATAATGCGGCAGGAGAAGAAGAAGAATTCGGTAATGCGGCAGAAGGAGAAGACGGTAATTTATTTCCATCAGAAGAAATGGAGGATATGGTAGAGGCTGCCCTAGGTGAATCTATTCGTACCGAAGATGACATTCCTTCCGGTCAAGGACCGCGTGCGGATAAATATGAAAATTTCATGAATGATGCTAGGAAACCAATTTATGAGAATGCGAAGTATTCCACCCTCTCATGGTTCGTCCAACTTTTCCAGATTAAGTGCCTAAATGGATGGAGCAACAAGTTATTCACAATGCTTCTTTCGTTCTTGAAAGATTCTATGCCCCAGGGAAATAACGTGCCCGACAGCTGGTACGGAGCCCAGAAGATGATGTCTGATTTGGGTCTAAAGTGCGAGAAGATTCAAGCATGTCCTAAAAATTGCGTGTTGTACCGGAAAGAGAATTCAGATTTGAAAGAGTGTCCAACATGCGGAGATGCCAGGTATAAGCCGAAAGATTCTGATAAGAAGCCTGATATACCTGTGAAGATAGCACGATACTTTCCCATAACACAGAGGCTACAGAGGCTATTCAGGTGCAAGAAAACAGCCGAGGCAATGATTTGGCATCATCGTGCTCCTCCAAGTGAAAATGGAAAAATGAGCCATCCAAGAGATTCACCGGCATGGAAGGATTTCGATAGGAGGCACGCAATATTCAGTAGCGATCCTCGCAATGTCCGGCTCGGACTGGCTACTGATGGCTTCTGTCCATTCAACTATATGGCTGGAAGTCACAGCACATGGCCCGTTGTAATGATAATTTATAATCTGTCGTCTTGGTTGGCTATGTACCAATCATACTTTATGATGCCTCTTCTTATCGACGGACCAAACTCACCGGGGAACAATATCGACGTCTATCTCCGACCTCTGATCGAGGAGTTGAAATCTTTGTTCATTGATGGTGTAGAGACATATGACGCAAACACAAATACAACCTTCATACTGCGTGCAGCTTTAATGTGGACAATTAATAACTTTCCTGCGTATGGAATGCTATCAGGTTGGTCCGTACATGGTCACAAAGCATGTCCTCATTGCCATGAACACACAACATCGAAATTCTTGAATTTTAGCAGGAAGGTTTGTTATTGCGGCCATCGACGTTTCCTGCCTCCAGACCACCCCTATAGGTTAGACACAGTTCACTTTGATGGTCATCAGAAGATTCTTGGACCTCCATCCCCATTGTCCGAAGAGGACGTGACTGCTAAATGGGATGGTTACAATAATGTGACCTTCGGGATGGATCCGACGAAACAGGTCAAACCACCATATTGGAACAAGTTAAGCATTTTCTTCGAGCTTCCGTACTGGTCTACAAATTCAGTGCGTCATTGTCTGGACGTCATGCATATAGAGAAGGGAGTATCAGAGCACATACTTAACTTGCTTCTTTGTAAAGACGGAAAATCGAAAGACAACATGAATGCTCGGATGGATCTACAAGAGTGGGGAATAAGAAGTGAATTGCACCCTAGACCGGTAGCGGGTAAACCGGGCAAGTTTGTACTTTCCAATGCCGCTTATCATATGTCACAACCGGAGAAGAAAAGATTCCTGCAGGTGTTGCATGATTTGAAAGTCCCCACAGGTTTCTCAAGATCATTCAGCAAGAAAATAAAAATTGTGAAGGGCAAGATCGATGGGCTGAAAAGTCATGATCACCATGTTATCATGGAGCACCTTCTTCCATTAGCCCTCAGGACTTCTCTCCCCGATTCGGTTGGTCTAGTAATCAACGACCTATGTTGTTTTTTCAGGGAGTTGTGTGCTAAAACACTGGAGGTTGTGACGCTGGATAAACTAGAAAATTCTATTGCGTTGATACTTTGCAAGTTTGAGCGTATTTTCCCACCGTCATTCTTCGATATCATAATACACTTGACGGTTCATCTTGCAACTGAGGCGAAGTTAGCCGGACCGGTACAATATCGATGAATGTATCCCGTCGAGAGGTACGTGTAATTTTTCGTTTCGCGCAATTTATAAATTTATTGTTGTCCTGTATGCCCGTATTTATTTATTCAACATATTTTCATTAGATACCTCTACACTCTTAAGAAGTATATACGCAATAAAAATCGACCAGAGGGTTCTATCATGCAAGGTTATCTTCTTGATGAAGCAACCACATTTTGTTCCCGCTAGCTGGACGAGAACATTGAGACAAGGCTTAACCGGCCACGAAGAATTCAAGACGGGCCATATGGTAAAGCCGAATATAAGAGGGTAGACACTATGTTTATCAACAAGATATACCGGTTTATCTTGCTTAATTGCGCATGTATTGAACAAATTGGAGAGTAAGTTTTTTTGGATTAATTGTTATATCTGTGTTTGTGTGTGTATGAAATGATATAATATTAATGTCACAATTATTTGTCGAAAACAGAATTCATTTTAACGAGGTACGTGAGGGGCATCCTGATTGGAACGAAGAACGTTTGGAAAAATATTATCAGGATAATTTTTGTGATTGGGTCACAGATCATGTAATTTATTCGAATAACATTTTATTGCTATCAGTTTTAATCTAAACTTGTATCGTTATGTATTTGTCGTGAAATTTGTTTTGATAGATCCACGATCCGAACTTGTCTGCATCATTTGAGAGTGATTCAAGATGTTTAGCTCAATTTCCTAGTATGGAGGTTGCATATTACAAAGGATTTGGCGTCCTTGAATACAAATTCGAAGTTAAGGACATAGAAACATCTAGAACCACTCAGAATAGTGGGATTGCGAGGGTAGGATCGGACGGTGTGATTTATTATGGGTACTTAAATTGTATACCCGGCATCCACTATCCCGGACGATCAGAACCCTTTTATATATTCTAGTGTACTTGGTACGATACGCGAACCGATACGGACATGTGGAAAAGCAATCTTGGGACTTGGAAAGATGAATATGGATTGACCAGTGTGAACACACTTCGATTTTACGGTCAGGAAGATCCGTTTATCTTTCCGAACCAAGCGTTTCAAGTATACTACTCACAGTATTTGAAGCATCCGGGATGGAGTGTTGTATGCCGATGGAAACCCAGAGATGTCTACAATGTCCCAGAATTCGAGGACAGCGATGAGGACGAAGAAGAGAGAAGGCTTAAAGTGCTCCGACCATCTGTTTCGAAGGACGGGTTGTTTTCGACCGATCATGAAGTTACGTGGGTTAGAAATGACATCGATGATGAAATCCAAGTAGATATGTATAATCCGCCCACGAAACGAAAAAGGTTATCAGTAATGTTATATTATTACTTCACATTTTACGCTCTATACATATATAGTCAATACTTTTAATGATTGTCTAATGCGTCCACGAACCGTTATCTAGATTTGATGACGATGTCGGGAGCAGCGAGGGGCGGCAGGAGCTTTAGCCGCGGCAGAGACAGAGGCAGAGGCAGAGCGGTTCTGCCGCCCGGAGAGCTCCGTAGGGAGCTTCAGAGGGCCGGTCTTGCACCCAGATCGGAGACCCCTTCGGATGCCTCCTTCCGTGTGGATTTTGACACACTTCCAGGTATACTGCACGCATATCCATTTTGAATGTAATATTACAGATATTCATGCATGTTTATGTCAAAATTACTTATATTGTCAATGTTTGATTGTCTAGTTGTTGGTGATGCGTCCACATCTGGGACAGAGGCCACTCCCGCTCCTCCAGGTATGTTTATATATCATATAGTGCATGTATATTGATTTAGAATGCTATATCATAAATACACACATTCATTTTGCTCTTACTTAGCAATTTTTATTATTGTCTAGCTGTAGGTGGTGACACCACCGCACCTGCGGGTATGTTTATATATCCTATAGTGCATGCATATTGATTTAGAACGTTATATTATTGATCTACACATTCTTTTTGCAATTACTTATATAATCTATTTTTAATTGTCTAATTATAGGTGGTGCGTCCACATCTTCCGCAGGGGCCACTCCTGCCGCTTCCATACCCTCCGCATCGTCTGCAGGTTAGTATGAATAAATATAAAATATTTATTCATTTTACATATGCTCTGTAGAATAAATATGAACTTCATGGAAATTTAGCGTCAATATTTATTTTCTAGTTGGAGGGGATGCGTCCGCATCCGGGATCCCGGTTGTTCCTCACCGGAGGAACTATCGTCCCGCTCGTGCTGCTGCCCGGGCCCAGGCTCGTGCGATAGTCACCGGAGATATATATCACACTTCAATTCGTTTAACCTTGATTTCTTAATACAACTTTGTCTTAATATTGATTGTCTTGATATTTCGTGCAGACGCAGGGCCTCCCCATCCCCAGAGGGGGACTCGAGGCCCGAATCAGTCCCATAGGCTGAGGCCTGACAGAGCTAGGGGGAAGCAGCATTCCCCCTCTTTTTTACCCTTGACTATCGCTATACCGGTCCTCATGCCGAGAGGTTCGGCCAGTATATGGGGGACGAGAGCCGGCTCGTGAAGAACTATCCACTTCACGTTGAATGGGGCGAGCAGCACCAGCGCTCTTTCGCCCTCTTCTTTGATCAGGCTCGGGTACGTATTAATATATATTTTCATTTGATCTATCCAATATATTTATTATTAACACTTGCAATCTAATAACAATGTTTTTTTTTGTATTTTCAGTTGGATTACGATTTTCAGCCTGTAGCCGACCCTGATCACCCGGGGAGGGTGCTCGACCTTCATGCTCTGTATAATGGCCTGATGAAGAACATGCAGGCCAAGGTCCGATACAACAGAAATGAGCTGAAGGCCGACTGCTACTCCCTGTGGATGGCGACCCCCGAGGCAGAGAGAGCGGCCCTCCTATCTACTCCGGCGTTTGCGAGAGTCGACATAGAGACATGGCCTCTATTGTGCGAATATTTCGACTCCCAACGCAAACAGGTATGTATTTTAAATGTAATTCATTGTTTAGGATATAATTTATTTTTTTGTGTTCCTTAATTAGAAAACTAAATGTTAATGTGTTGTGCAGAAACAGGCCGCTCAGAATACAGAGAACAAGAAGTCGGCGAAGAGGGGTCGCCCTACTTACACAGGTGGCTCGAGGAATATTACTCGAGCCATGGAGTTATCAGTAAATTACAATAAACCGACCTTTGTGATATTCTGCAATATTAAGAGTTATTTTCTAATATTTCTAATATTAAGAGTTATTTTCTAATATTGCAGACAGCTCGGGCCGTGGCGTCAGGTGGTACACCGAGCGTGCTGTCCGCATATCTTGCCGTCCATGGCACCTCGACAGATCCCGCCACGGGCGAGCTTCGATATCCCGACGTCGCTACCCAGGAGTATTGCGTAAGTGTTAATATTTATTCTACCCATATTTGAAATTTTAGTTTTGGAAGGTTCAATTTTAAATTTTATACTTATACTTTACTGCTTAATGTGGGTGTAGGAGCGGGTGGTTGAGCAGGCCGAGGCCTCGGGGATCGATTTTACCGGACAGAGCGATCCGAGGCTGCTGACCCCAGTTCTGGACGCCGCACACGGAGGGCACCACGGAGGTTGGGAGAGAGGCCGGGGACTGGGCCCTAGCAGGGCCCGTATGAGGTTGGACTCCACCCCGGCGGTTACTTCCTCCGTCTCCAGTGAGCGACGTGTCCAGCAGGAACTGGAGAGCTTGAGGGCCACCGTTCAGGAGTTGAAGGAGATGCTGGTATGTATACTACTTTATAATAAAATATCATGTCATATTATAGATATCAACATATCCATAATTAGTACGTAGCTTGAGCTTATTTGGTTTTAGACTTAGGTTTGATTAATCATACATACATATGTAATTAAAAGAAACAACGGTTTTCCAAACTAGATATCCAAATGGGGTTTCGAAATAACTTGATAATGATACGAATTCGAATAATACACAGTTCTTACACGCTTCTTACACACGTTAGGTCCAGATGCGACATGGTACATCGACCGAGCCTCCACATGCATCTCCTTCGGCTGCGGCTCCGCAAGCCACTACATCGGCTGCGGTTCCGCAGACAGCTCCTATAGCTCCACCGCCTGCTCAGACTCCCGCAGTCGCGGCTCCGCAAGCGACTACCTCGACGGCGGCTGCGCAGACCACATCGCCAGCTCCACAGGCCGCTCAGACTCCCGCACGCGCCGAATTGCATGGTTTATTGACCGAGGAGCAGGCGCGATTGATTCTATCGTTTATCAGAGGTGGAGCTGGACCGAGCTAGGGTAGCTTTTTGATTCATATTTTTTGAAACATGTATTTATTTATATCATATATATTGTACTACATTTTGAAATGATATTGATATTGATATTGGTTTATATTTATATCATATTCAGTTTTTGGGTTTCTTTTGTATATTATATGCGTGAGATGTGATTATGAATACTGCGATATATGTTGTGTGATGATTAATTTTATATTTTATTGATATATATATTATTGTGCACAGTGCGGGAAAAAATCAGGCAGCCCTTTTTTATAAAAAAAAAATACAGATAATGTGTACCTACGGATTAATCCGTAGGTACACATGTTGCCCCTACGGCTTAAACCGTAGGGGCAAAATATCAGCAGTAACTGATATTTCCCCCCTGATCTCAGTACCAGGGGGTTGGGAGTGCCCCTACGGATATGTCCGTAGGGGCAAACAAAGGCCCCTACGGATACGTACCTATGCATATATCCGTAGGGGATGGTACTTGGCCCTACGGATATCGCCGTAGGTACAGTTAATACATTTAAAAAAATCGTAAATAAAATAACTTTTTTTACCCTACGGCCTACTCCGTAGGTGAAAATGGCCCTACACAGAACTCCGTAGGGGAAAGATTTTGCCCGTAGGGGCAAGTTCAGGGCTTCAACTTGCACCTACGGCGTTTGCACCTGCAGATTATTTTTTCGCCCCTACGGAGATATCCGTAGGGGCAACCCTTATTTGTAGTAGTGATAGATTTGGAGTTAAACTCCTAAAAGATTTGGATTTGGAGTTAAATTCCTAAAAGATCTGGATTTGGAGTTAAACTCCTTTGAGAATTTGGATCTTAGAGTTGAACTCCTCAAAGATCTTCGAAGATGATCAAAGAGGACCCATTTCTTCTTCCTTTAATCTTGGATTCTCCCAAAGTGAGATTTTTGGAGGTGGGTCTTCTTCCTCCTCGCTTTTTGTTGGATCTTGAAGGGAAAAAGGAGGTGAGGTCAAAAAATCTCCATTTTAGAGATTTAATGGGTGATCTAAACTCCCCTTCAAGGGTTTTATGGTGAAACTTTATTTAGTTTTGAGAAAAAGAGAGTTGAGCTCTTGATTTAATTGGAAATGCAGATGAAGATGAAGAGGAAAAAAAACTTGAGAAAAAGATGGAGTGATAAACCCTAAAAATTTTAGGAGAATGAAAGTTGTTATTGATTTTTTAATCATGTTTGTCTTTTATAGACTACAGACTTTACATACAACCCCTTAGGCTCTTCTAAATGGCACTTGTGTCTCATCATGCCTCATATGCTTATTTCCTTTTGCACATAAGTCATCGGCTTTACAAAATTTTGGCTTTTTGCCCATTTTTCATACATTTAATTCTAAAAAAATGTATTTAAACTAATTTATCGCCTTCTTTTGGCATGAAGCCGGCCCATTCCACGCTCGGTCTTGACTTGGGCTTAGACCTACTTGTTTGGGCTCGGGCCCACTTGGATGGGGGTTAACTGACTTTGACTTGCTCAACCGGAGTATAATTTTCGACCCCAATAAAGTGCACCTCATCAATAAATGCACACCGCGTGTATGAGTTGAGTGCATGAAATTGATGGATTTTTGTTCTATATGGAGATTAATTTGGTTTGGTTCCCTGTAAATGGTCGATGCTACCTTTTAGCGATGTGGACTGTCGGTTCTACCATTTTTGCGACTTTGAATGTCGGTGTTGTCCTTTTAGCGACGTGGACGGTTGGTGTTGCTATTTTTGCGACTTGGACGATCGATCCTGCCTTTTTAGCGACGTGGACGGTAGGGGCTGCCATTTTTGCGTCTTGGACGGTCGATACTTAATTTGACCTGCTTCGCTTCTTGTAGTATCGGAGTTGAAATTGACTTGCTCCGCTTTCTGTGGTGACATGATTTGATTTGATTTGCTCCGCTTTCTGCGGTGTCGGGGTTTGATTTGACTTGCTCCGCTTTCTGCGGTGTCGGGGTTGAAATTGACTTGCTTCGCTTCTTGCGGTGTCGGGATTTGATTTGACTTACTCCGCTTTCTGTGGTGTCAGAATTTGATTTGTTTGGGGAGTTCTCTACCCGTACAGCGGAACTTTTGAGTTTGGAAGCGCTGCCAGGTGAGACGTTGATTTGATCTGTTTGATTTTGCCTTATTTGAATTTGAGAGGAACTTGAAATTTGGATTTTGTTTTGTATTAGCATTGCTACACTGGAATAATATCAGGAGCAACTCATCATTTGCCCCGGAAGGACTTGGGATTTAGTTTTCGGGTCAGCATCAGCACCGCTAATACTAAAGCGTGGTGCCATGAGCGACTCATTATTTGCCTTTGGGAAAACTTGGGTTTTGAGTTTTGGGTCGGCATTAGCACCGTTAACACTGAAGCGTGGTGTCAGGAGTGACTCATTATTTGCCGTTACCCGTTGTCACGCCCCGCTTCCCAGAGTGCGCTAAGATAGGCACGTGACAGAGCCAACCATACTACCTGTGGATAGGAAACATTCCTCCACAGTTACATTACGGCTGTCTAGAGATATCAAGAACAGTAAAAATAAAAATAAACTATCCAGTACATGTCCATAAGCCAGAATAAACGAGTCAAGAAATAATATGCGGAAGCAATAAATCCAATAAAGAAAACAATCTGGAATGTACGTCCCATAATACGGGCTCACATCAGGAATGAAATACTGAAAGAAAACTAAACTAAACTAATAACAGGTCTTCACTGCTCGGCCTGTTGATCAAAATACTCCTGGACCGCCTGCGACAAGAATTATGGATCTGGGCCATGCAAAACCCAGACGTCAGTGTGTCAATAATTCTAAGCAAGCAGGATGTAATGAAAAATGCAGGCATGAAGTATAATCAGTAACAAGTTATCAGGAAATAAATAGTAACATGAATATAGATCAGTGAACAGGATATATATATACAGGTGAAGTGCAGTGAGTAGTCTAAACTGTGTTATAGGGTTATCTACTCTAAAGTTATTGAAATCAATTAGAGTAATTCTCAATGTAACTCAAAGGATATGTCCCGTTATCCCCGGGACCACGGATCAGGTAGTGGGAGTCATGAATGACTATGTCCCGTTATCCCCCGGGACCACGGATCAAGTAAGAATCACGAATGATTCTGTCCCGTTATCCCCCGGGACCACGGATCAAGTAATACCCTTGTAAGCGACACTTTAGTTTACACTTTTGATTTCCCCATACCCCCAAGGTT
The DNA here is from genome assembly GCA_030015575.1 of Agapanthus africanus. Classification (NCBI taxonomy): domain Eukaryota; kingdom Viridiplantae; phylum Streptophyta; class Magnoliopsida; order Asparagales; family Amaryllidaceae; genus Agapanthus; species Agapanthus africanus. Next base: position 11,568,004 of record CM057337.1, read on the forward strand.
ATGTGTTCAAGTCAGGTATTGAAAATCTGGAGCTAATACCAATACAGGATCAAGCTGGTACAGGTTTGTCTAAATAAACAACAGGATATGTCCGTAGGAACAACAGGTCAAGATTGTCGGCATTAGTAACAAGATCAGGTATCAAGTCAAGCTGTGGTACATCAGGTCATGTCAGGTAGTGTACATGTATCAAGTCATGTCAAGTAGTGCACAGGTATCAAGTCATGTCAAGTAGTAGTGTATCAGGTATCAAGCGGGTGCTCATAATCAAACTGTAGTAAGTATGGGTGCACAAAATCAAGTATGGAGTACTAATATAACAATAAAATAAAATAATGTGATATGGTATGCAAATAGATATAAAATCAATGATATGGATGCACAATTATCGATTAGGGTTACATTTATAGTTCCAATACTAATTAGGATGCACTTTATTAAACATGGAATGTTAATGTAACCGTTTTATATATTAATGTGATCTGTAGATGCAGCTATATGTATATTATATGATATGGATGCACACGGACGTCATATAACAGTAAAATGATAAATTGGTAAATGCGGGATGTGCAATTAAACAATATGAAATGTTATATTCAATTGGATGCAGTATATTGTGATATAGTATGTAACAAGATAGGTTTGCATGCACTAGATCTGAAATGACATGTGCGGATGTGTACGGATGTCGAAAAATCGATAAAACTGAAAAATGATAATGTGGGATGCATAATTAATCATTATGGGGTATTATTATTCAAAAGGATATAGAATATAGTAGTATAGCATATAGCAAGATTAACTTGCCTCAACGGATCACAAAACGGATATGTACGGCACGTTTGACGTCGGCAAAACGTCGCAACGCACGCACGGCACACGAGACGGGTCCAAGCAACGCAAGAGGGTAATCACACAGGTAATGTACGTCCTCTGGGTCGTCTGGAACGGCAGGGACGTCATGGATGCGGCGATCGTGGATTTGTGCACTGGGGTCAGGGAGAAGAGCTGGTGGTGTCGGCGAGATCAACGGCGGTGAGGTGCGCCGGTGAGGGGATCTTGAGGAGATAGGGTTATGTTAGGGTTTGGGCTCGGTTTTGATGTATGCTGGGGTTTGGGTGCAAGGTTTTGGTGTAGGAGGGAGAGCAGAGGAGAGAGAGGAGAGGTGGTGTGAGGGTGACGAGGTGAAGGGGTCGTCGGCGATGAGATGAGATGGTGGTGATGGGTGTGTGCAGGGTTCTCGGGGTTTCAGTGGGTGTAGGGTGCTCGGGAAGAAGAAGAAGAAGAAGAGGATGACGAGGAGGAGGAGGAGAAAGGAATGGAGGCTTGGTTGAGGTCGAGCTTAGTGAAGGCAGAGGAGTTTTAGGGTTTCGTGGAGGCTGGGGTTCTCGTGCTCGGGTTTAAAATAGAAGAAGAAGAAGAGAAAGAAGAGGGCAGTGCCGCTAAGAAGGGGAGGCGGTGATGGGATCTCGCTCACCGCGAGAGGAGAGAGAAGGAAATGCGAGAGGAGAGAGAAAGAGAGAGAGAGAGAAAGAGAAAGAGAGAGGAGAGAGACAGAGCGAGAGAGAGGTGAGTGGGCAGAGTGAGAGAGTTTGTTAAAGAAAAGATTTTTAAAATTTTAAAAAAAATCTGTTGGTTAAATGAATTGTTAAACTGTTATAATTTTAAATATAAATATTATATTAAACAAAATTATATTTTCCCGATAAATACAAATTTAGTCCAAAACACGCACGGGTAGGGTCTAAAATTTAGTTTCAAAATACGAAAAATATATGCAACGCCCAAAATTAAAAATGAATGCTCGGGTAACGAAAATGCATACCCCCAAGAACGGATGCATGTACGTGCGCGTAGCCATCCAAACAAGTCCGTTTCACTGAACGGGACAGGAACAAGATGCGCGGATGCTACCACGGGATTAGGGGTATCATGCAGGCCATGCAATGTATTTTAAAAATATTTTACGTGACTTGAAATGTTATATTGTAAAAATGCAATGCCAGATAAAATGCCAGTATGCAATATTCATGAAAGTGCACAAGTCTACGTAACAAGTCAGGATACATGAATCAAGACAGGTTTCAAGCAAGCGGGTCGGGTCGGATGCTAATACAGATGTCAGATATACTACTTGCACCCAAAGCACGATAAATCAGGAAAATACCATAAATAAAGAAATACGAGAACTGGAATTGGTATAAATGAACTAGGGTGTTACCCCCGTTAGGGAGCGACGGCTTACGAGACAGGTTTAGACCTCTATCACCTAAGGATTTTCAATTTTATGAACCGTAAGGGTCTTATAAAAGCATTTTCACCCTACGAGTCGAGAGGATCTCGCAGGTGTATGTTCTTCTTAGGAATCATAAGGATTACTAAGTGTGTTGCTCTTTTGTGAGTCGTAAGGATCTTACACGAGGATTTTCTCCTCACAAGGTCGAGAGGACTTTGCGAGTGTATTACATCTCTTTTCACGAGTTTGCGCCTTTTCGGGTTTTCACAAACTCACCGGCAGTCCTACTGTTTTTACTCACGGAGCCCTTTCGGATTTTCATTTGTACCCATTTTGCTTATGGACATACTTTTTTTTCCTTCGTTTTCTCTTTTTTTAATGCTTCAACGCCGGTAGAACCTCAGATGTAGTTTCGCCAGTAGAACTTGGGAGAGATGGGGATCATTTGCGCCCGTGGATTGTATACGGTTTTATAAGATGTATGATCCAAACCGTAGGGCCGGTGTGCTGAATTCGTCTGCGACTTGGAGTATTCATGCATAGTATTTCTTGAGATATCGGCCATTGATGGATGGCATGGGCCTTTCTCTCTCGACACTTATTAGTTGGTAGGATCCTACGTCGAACACTTTCTCGATGACGTATAGCCCTTCCTAATTTGGCTCGAATTTTCCCTCGGCATGTCGATTGGGGATAATCGATCTTTTGAGGACCAACACCAATTCATCTTTCTTGAAAGCACGGGGACGGGTCATCTTGTCATAGGCCTGTGACATTTAGGCACGGTACAATTTCAGATTTTGCTGTACTGCGGGCCTCTTTTCTTCGAGGGCGTCGAACTCTTCGAGCCAAAAGAAAACGTTTTCCTCTTCCGTCAACTCGTACTGGATGGTCATTCTTAGGCTTGGAACATCGATTTCGAGGGGAAGGATTGCCTCCACTTCGAAGAATAATGAGTATGTAGTGGGCTGAGTTGGAATGTGGTGCGTGGTACGATATGTCCACAACGCCTCGTGGAGCTTGAGATTCCTCAGGAGCTTGCATAGACTTTTATTGAAGACTTCGGCTAGCCTATTGGCTCTTGGATTATAGATGGAGGAATATCTCCGGTCTATATTATACTAAATAGCGAACCTTGAGACTTTGAAGCTCTTGAAAGAAGGCCCGTTGTCAGAATTGATTCCTTTAGGTGTACCGAAACGGTATAGAATGTTATGCCGGAAGAATGTCAGAATATCTTCTGTCTTGACTTCTTTTAGCGGGACAATTTTAGCTCATCTGGAGAAATGGTCAGTTGCGGACAATATGAACCAGTGGCCTTCGTATGACGGAGGATCAATTGGACTAACTATATCGGTGCCCCAAATTTCAAGCGGCCATGACGCCACCGTAGGATGCAGCGGATTGGGATACTTGTGAATGAAGTCACCGTGAATTTGGCAGAGATGACACCTCTTCGCATGCTCTTCACAATCCCTTATCATGATAGGCCAGTAATACCCAAGCCGTTTAATTTAAAGCCGTATTTTGGGGCCAGATTGGTGAGCTCCGCATATGCCCGAGTGAACTTCTTTCATGACTTTTTAGGTTTCGGCCGATGACAGACACCTGAGCCAGAGTTGGTCATATGATCTGCGTTATAGCATATTATTTACAAACACGTAACGGAGAGCTCTCTTCTTCAGCTGAACCCTCGCAAATTTTTCTTCGGGTAGCTTATCGTATCGGAGGTACTCTATGAAGGGTTCTATCCAATCGGGCTCGTCTTGAATGATCGGAGCTTTTTCAGTAGAATTTCTCTTTTGTTCTGCGCTTTCCTCTTCTCATAAAGAGACTGGAAGTAGAATTTGCCGGCTCCTGACTGTGATTAGAATTTCATCCATATCGGGATCAGCCAGCTCTTTGGTTAAGTGAGCGAGTACGTCGGCTTTTCCATTCAATGCCCTAAGGACTCTCATTAGTTCAATGTGAGTGAACTATTTCATGAGTTCCACCACCCGGCTTTTGTATTTAGGCAATATATCGGATCAAATCAGACATCGTCGTATACCCGAACACTAACAGATTCAGTTGGAAGGAGCAGATTGAAAAGCCACAGGTATATCCAATATCCATTATCTGATGTTAAGACATCACACCACCCGTATTGATGCCGCATTTGCTGCCGCCGTTATCACTGCCACATTTGCTGCCGCCGTCACCTCCATTATTGCCGCCCTCACTATACTACTGGCGGACTACTGCCAATATTGTCGCCTCCGCTACCTTCGTTGCCCACCACCACAACCGACGTCTCCACCACTATCTTTGAGCGGCCGCTATCTATCATTGCTGCTTTCTACACCACCGTTGTTTCTGCCTCCGTAATCTATAATCTATACTACCGTCATTGCCTCCATCATCGTCGTAGTCGCTGCCACCTCCTCTATTGTGTTCCCTTCATTGTTGCCGCCATCTTCTCCACCATCGCCATTGTCACCACTCACCACTGCATTCATCTCCACCTCTATCATTATATTCGTCATTGTCTCAACCAGCATCGCCACTACCGCAGTAGCTGTCTTTGTCGTCGTCACCACCACAATGGCCATCGGCTCTACCACCGTCATTGCAGCCAACGCCGCCTTCACCATCGCCTCCACAACTACTAGTCATTGTCTCCACCATTGATGTCTCCTAATACAGATGATTGGAAACAGTGACCCTCGGTTTTAATTGTTATATTGTTGCAACTGCAGAACTGCTATGCATTATAAAAGGAGGGTTTTCTATATTTCACCCCCAAAAGTTACTTGTTTCTAAATATCACCCCCAAAGGGCCAAAACTTCCTATAATTCTATTTCCATAAATCACCCCCAAAATTGCCCCGTTGTCCGAAAAACACCCGTGTTAGCTATTTTCTGTTAACTTCTTAACTAGGGCAGAAAATCAACTTCTGCATTTCCTTCTCGAAATATATGAGTAGCTCTACACTCGTGCAGTCGAGTCCATTCCCCTTCATAATTAATCCAACCGATAACCACTTCGAGCTAGAGTTTATGAGCATGCAGCTCAAATACTGCAACCCTAACCGCTTCTCTAGCCGTCGATAACTCAACCAATGGAATGGTTAGCGCCAAAAGTCACCAGCCTTTAGTTTGAAGAACATGTCCACGCTCATCCCTACAAAGAAACCTACCTTCTGCCACAGAGAACTCATTGTCCGAACCATTGAAATTTGCTTTGATTTCATTGTGGCATGGATATGACCGTTGAAAGGGAGGGGTTTGGAGAGGGTGTTCAGAACGTGATCACACCAATTAATCGTCAATGAGCTTGAATAAATTCCAAGTTCATGACATCGGTACTCTTTAGCAAGAAACAGAACCTTATCACGAACCTTCTCAGGTGTTAGAGCAATTCCACTAAAAACCATCTCATTGCGTTGTTTCCATATAATCCAAGAACCATACATGAGAAATGCTTGTTTCAGGCAGTGTTGATTATACCATGGTGTCCTGACAAAGACTTGGTTTCTGATATAAGTTTTGCAATCGTCTGAAAACTAAGATCTGTCTCGGCGAACATGGTTTCTTATATAAGCCATGCAGCCTTTTTTACTTCTTTTTTCTTTTTCTTTTTTGCCCCCGGAAAAGTGTTGGGCACTGTGGTGTAGTAGTAGGCACTACTGGGCCTTCGAGCTCTGGCGAATGCGTGTACCTCTTTGAAAGCGGCCCCAAAGATAAATTTTTCATGAGTGGGATTAAGCTGACTTCGTCTTTTCTTCAATGGATGAATCTATTTATGCTCGATCACTAGGCATTTTTCTTATCACCCCAAAGATTTCATCTTATAGTGGACGCTTTGGTCAAAAGAAGATTCTGAGCTCGGAGAGTGTGTGTATGTGGTGGTGGGGGGTGGGGGGTTGAAAAGTGAATACACGCATGGTTTGTGCAAGGGCTCGAAAAGAGGCCTAACGGGCTTTTCTTATCTGCTCTTTTCGGCTTAGCTAGATTATGTAAGGCCCATTTGGGACAAAGAGCGTACTATTTCTAAATTAAAATGGGCAAATTGTCAAAAAGCCCCCCGCTTCAAACTTATGTAAAAACCCTAGGCATTTTGCTCTTGTTAGAAAAACCTGGGCCCAATTAAAAAACCCTTTATGGTAGTTGCATGCAATATCTAAAATGTTGCCTCCATCTAAGCAGTTGTAGGGAACAAAGGTCTATATGAAATGTGACCCAGATTTTGAAAAGTAGACCATTCACAACAATTTTGAAAATATCAAGGGTTTTTAGACAACTCCTGAGCGGGCCGGGAGCTTTTTGACAATTTACCCTTTAATTATATAATATTGGGTGAATTGCTTAGTAATATTTCAATATTTCATCACTTTTGCATTTTAATACCTTATATATTTTTTTCTCAACACTCTAATACCATAATGTATTTCGCCGTTAGACTTAAGTATCTTCTACTTTTACCACCATACCCATTTTGCGTTGGTTTATTCATTGCGACCGTTTCATAGTTTTTTATCTACAAAATTCTAGAAATAAACCGGCGTTAAGATATTAAAGTGCAATAGCTGTGAAACATTTAGGTGTTATTAAGCAATTTACCCTATAATATTACAGATGATGTGATTTTTAGAATTCTAGAAATACAATCTTATGATTTTTAAAATACATAAGATTCCATTGAAGCTATTGCCAAATAAGCGTGGGTAGAAATATTCTTCTTTCAATTACAATCACAATCACTACAATAACACAAAATTACAGCCGGCATGTGTTAAATCACCATCTTGAGTGATTACTGCGAATTCTAACTTTGATCATTCAAAATCTACAAAATCTGTGCTAAGAGAATAACTATCATCATCGTCATCTTCCTCATCAAAACATCCAATCATCCATATCAGCAAAAGAATTCTTATGCAACAAATGCCTTCCTGCATCTAATAGATTTACATATAGATTATTTATGTTCATGAAAGTACAGCCTCTTGCAAAGTTGAATAAATATAAAGCAATTGTATACAACAATTAATCTCAAAGCTCTATCTTTCTTCTGAGCTTATCAAGATAGTCGAGGGCTAAATTACACCAAAAAATCCCCTAAAAACCAAAGTTCAGGGGAGTTTGGCGTAAGTAAAAACTTTTTAGGTGGCCTAGTGAAAAATGCTCATAGCTGAGTGTAGTTTGGTGTAATTTGGCCTAATAAGGGATCAAAATTGAAATTACCCTTATGAGACTAAAGTCTCCGTATACATTTCTGAAAAAGTTCAAAATAAAAACAAATTTTACTCCACAGAAAGCAATCGTCAATCAGCACACTATGCTCACCGCTCCGCTCTCCGATGACACAAACTTTGGCTTCCTATTAACCTGCTCCAAGCATTGAATAACATCACCAATCTGAAAATCGTCGCAATTTTCAATCACAAGCCCACATTCGTTTCCTTTGCCAACAGCTTCCACATCCTGCTTCTCGCGTTTCAGCGAAGAACATGGTCCCTCGAAAATGACTTCCCCGCTTCTCAACAACCTCAGGGTTGATGATTTTGTGAAACGCCCATCAAGGACCCGACACCCTGCGATTTTTACGTCCGGGCCCTTCGATTTGGAACGACCTTTCAGTTCGAAGATGCTGAGGACCTCGGCCTCGCCGGCGACTTGAGTTTCGAAGGTTCCTGGAGCTTTTTCGACAATGAGGTTGCCCATTTCTTCAAGGAGATGGTATATGACCCGATGAGTACAAATCTAGAAAAATTAGAAGAAAAAATTGAATTACATAAAGGGCAGATTACAAAAAACCTACCATCAACTTTCAACCTTTTTCACATATCTACCAAAACTTATTTTAACTCAGCATCTTTAGGATGGCAGTAGACAAATTCCTGTCTTGGGAAATATAGTTCATATGTTGTTTCTACAAGAGATCTTTTCTGCTCTCATAAAAATTACTAAATGGATAGCACAACTAGAACAAAATCAGTGGTAAATGCCGCTGAGTTATAGGTATGGATTCTCAACTCGAATGGCCAACATATGAATTTTGTGCTTATATTAACTTGTGCCGACATTGGTGTTTTTTTATTTCTTTTCCTTTTTAGCAACTTTTAGTGTCAACATTGATCATCTCGATATGTAGCTCTGTATAATACACTCTGTAGATAAAACTACCATAATTTGTAGGAATTTGCTATCAGCTCTCTAGGCCATTTCTTATTAGTGACTTAGCCAAATAAATTATTAATAATAGGCCTTAATCCTAAAAAGGCTAGTGAGCATCCTCCAATTCATCTAGACTACCGTAAACAGTATTAGAAAAAGACGAGGATATGATTGCTATTAACATTTTCCACATAGGCATAGTTAAATAAAAGACCATCATCCAACTTCATACTGTCAACACATGAAATGCCACAACACTGAAAAGCTGGTACGGCGGAAAAAGAAATAAAAATGATAGTTGGAGAAGGAAAATATATAAATACCGTAATGTTAGCATGGCTTGCTGCTTGACTAATTGCACTTGGTGGACTACGTATGTTGAACCCAACTATGCATGCACCACAAGCTATGGCTAAATCTACATCAGACTGAGATATGGGTCCCACACCAACATGAACAATATTCACGAACACCTGGTAAAGAGATTTTAGCCTTTTCAAAATGTTGAAGAAAAAATAAAGCTACTTTGCTTACTTCAATATTGGGAACAAAGAGAAAACCTAAAGTTTGGACAACTATAATTAGGACTAGGCTAAATTGAAATGCATCTCTCCGAACTACCTTACAAGTCTTTTATTAAAGTTATTGTAGTTAAGAAGATGTATGTGGCGGATATGCGCATGTTTCGTTGGATGTGTGGTAATACTAGAAAAGATAAGATACGAAATGAGAGTATTCGTGCAAAGGTTGGTGTAGCACCTGTGGAGGACAACATGCGGGAAAACAATCTAAGATGGTTTGGTCATGTGCGACGCAGATCTACGGAAGCATCGGTTTGATGAATGACTATTATCGATTTAGACCAAGTCAAAAGAGAGAAAGAGAGACCGAAGAAAACGTGGATGGAGGCGATACGAAAAGATATGGATGCTAAAGGCCTTAATGAAAGTGTATTGTTCAATAGGAGTGAGTGGAGGCGGAGGATTCATGTCTCGATCCGGCATGATTCTCATATTGGTTCATGTAGCATACCCCATATGCTTGGGATAAAAGGCTCAGTTGTTGTATTGTAATTAAGAAACCTTGAATGTAGTTTATTAAAAGAACATAAATACTTAAAGGTAGTTTAATGTAGCGTAGCAGCGATACTGTTGACATAAGTGATTTTTTAAGCTAAAAAGGAACCAGCTATTTAGTTGTGGTCATGAACGTAATTAAGGAAGACCGGTTATTTAACTCCTTTCAAGTAGAGCATATATTATGTGAAAACGAGTGGCAATAATCAAAGATGAACTACAACAGAGACTGCTAGCCTAGAAATGGCTTTTCCCTGTTAGAAACATCTATAAAACTGAATATATAATTCTAATTCCCAGAATGTTCAACAACCAACACAGAATTGCATTAGTTCAACTAGTTCAGCTAAAGCAAAATTTAAAATATGTTGCTTAAATTATATAGAAGAATCGAGGATGGTTCCTTGAAAAAGAAACTTGTAGATTTATGCCATGAAACTACAAACTTCTTATCGAAATACACTGTAATGTTAGAAGACAGACAATTTCCCTAAACAAAATTAATGGTGATGTGAAACATCAAAATAAAATACCTGGGCACTATTTAAACTCCTCAATGCATCTGTTACAGCCTGAACAGTACCCTGAACATCGGCTTTCACTATAATAGGCAATTCAACTCTCACAGGAACCTCTTCAGAAGTATCATCGACCTCATCCTCAATTCTCTCTTCATTAACCTTCAAAAGCCTATCCTTCTCCAATTTGTTTTTCCTCCCATTACTTAGCATCTTTGCTCTCTCCTCTGATTCCACAACTACAATGTCATCTCCAGCCATCGGAAGACCCTTTAGCCCTTCGATCTCAACGGGCATCGCAGGTCCCACAGATTCAGTTGACTTTCCAATCATATCCCTTAGGGCCCTAATTTTCCCCCATTCCGCTCCTACAACAACATACTTCCCACAAACTAAAGTCCCGGATTTTACAATGGCAGTAGCTAAAGGCCCCCGCCCTCTATCGAGCCTCGCTTCAACGACATATGCTTGTGCAGGACCATCTGTTCTCGCTTTTAATTCCATCAACTCCGCTTGAAGTAATAATGCCTCCTCCAACTTGTCCAACCCGATTTTGGTTTTCGCCGATACTTCGATGACCTGAACCAATGTTGTCAAAAACATGCAACACATTATATGTGCGTGTATTGTATCAATTGAATTACACGGAATCACACAAAAATATACTTTTATATGTATGTGTTTTGAAAAACTTAAAAGAAAAAAGAGAACTGATAGAAAAAAAATACACATATGGGGAGAAGGGCAAATCTAGGTCCTCATTAAGTGGATATTGATATTGTGGTCGTGTTTTCCATATAAGGAGCCTTCTGCACATTGAAAGGTAAAATGACCCTTCATCTGCATATTCTGCTTATGGCCAATTATGCAGTCATTAGATCTTCTGAAGCCATTTGATACGGTTAATTATGCTAAATTACACTAAACCACCATTTTGACTATTGCTGTTTTTCACTAAACTACCTTAGATTCTTTTATTACAGTAAGCTTCCTTGAGAGCTTTAATTAGGGGTATTATGGTCAATCAAATGGTCCCCTAAAACCAGATCTTAAGGGAGTAGAAGTGAAAATAAAGATAGTTAAATGTATTCTAGTGTAATTTAGCCAAACATACAAGCGCTGATTAATCGGTCTAAACCTTGTTATACAACACCGACCTGCACATCACCGCCCATATCCTCCAACATCAACCCCTCGAACCCGAGCTGCATCCTGACCCTCTCAGGGTTAGCCGCCGGCTTATCACATTTATTAATAGCTACAACAATCGGCACATTAGCCGACTTCGCATGGGCTATAGCTTCTAAGGTTTGCGGCATGACACCATCGTCCGCGGCTACAACTAGTACAACAATATCGGTGATGGCTGCGCCGCGGGCCCGCATGGCGCTGAATGCAGCGTGGCCTGGTGTGTCGAGGAACGTGATGGAGGCGCCGGACGGCAGGCCAAAGATGAAGGCGCCGATGTGTTGGGTGATGCCGCCGGCTTCTTTTGCAGCAACAGACGTTTGCCTTAGGGCATCTAAAAGGGAGGTTTTGCCATGGTCGACGTGACCCATGACAGTCACGACAGGGGCACGTGGTTGGAGAACTGCTCCTTTGTCAGAGTGTAGCCTTCTGACATTTACGCCTATTTCCTGCAACAAAATTGACGATGAAGTGTGTATCTGTACTTTTGAGTTTAGGAATTGTGAGAAAGTGTTTATCAGGTGACACCTTATTCCTAGAATAAGACGTCGTCTTAAAATGTCAATTATCCACCATTTTTATAAATGATTGGCATTGCGTATTTTAATCACACTTAGATGTCTCAGTCAATGCACCAAAACTACAAAGCAACGATAAGAGGTAAGAGATTTTTTTATACTCTAATAATCTTAATGGCTTAAAACCCTGAAAGTATGATGGTTAGTGTGCTTACAGTTCAGCTTAATTACTACCATGCTTAATTTAACAAGATATCTGAACTAACCAGGGACTAAGTAGCATTATTTGTTAAATATAGAACAAAAACATTGAGGGTTGATTTCAGGTCTTGTCTTTATTAGTGCCTCAGAGTAACATTAATCCCAATAGCAAATGCATTATCTTTTTCCCTTCCCTTCTTGTACGGTTCTTTTATAGTCTATGAGAATTTGGAGGGTTTTAGCCGGTCATTTAGGATATGACAATCTCTAGTCATATCTTTCTACGAATTGGCATTTACTAAAAGAGTGTTGATGTCAGGTCGCCGGTTGTACAACTTCTGTTAATAATTTCATGGAGCTTAGCTTCATACCCGACCCCATTTTAATCGGAAAAGGCCTAGATGTGGTGGTGATGATGAAAGAATACAAAACACAGCCTCAAAGAATTAGTGGACTAGAGTACCTACAGCATCTCAGCACAACAAACCTCCAGCCCCGGCCTGTTCAACTCAGTGTAAAGGACTAATAGACCAACCAATTTTGGAAGCAGCAATCAAACTCCTGTCAATAACCAGGGGCTGGGTTTTTTTGTTGTTGTTGTTTTGTTGTGGGCGGTTTGTGTGTGTGCGTGCGCGCGCGCGGGGTGGGGGTGGGGGCTTCAGGACAAGGCAACTTACCTATGACTATCTGAGCTTAGAAGGCTAGTGAAACTAAACAATGATCAAGAAAAGATGTGAGGTATAAATACCATAGCAACCAGTTCTGCGATATCAATGCCAATGGGGTCAAACTCTGACTCCACTTTCTCTCCAACATTCGTAACAATCTCTTGAAGCGTGTCGCTACTTGAGCCAGTTCGCTTAGCCAGCTCCAGTAGTGTCATCCCCTCAAAGATATCAATAATTTTGTCAGGAGATGACTTCATATTTAGTTTTTGTTTCAGAGGTACATATGGTGCATCAACAGGTGGTTGAGTACTCTTCTCTTTTTTCACGCGCCGCTGTTTCTTGGGACGTCTGCCATCTCCTTCCTCATTTGTTTTCCTTGCCAAGATACTAGGAGTTGCATGAAACATCCTATAGAGATACACATGTTAATGTCGGATAGTCAATGAATGCATAAAGAAAAAGCTGAGTGAAAAAAATAAAAGTATGCAATTCACTATCCGCAGAGTATAGAAATCAACAAGAAAAGTTTGGTAACCTGATAATCTGATTTTTGTTTAAAGCTCCAGCATCACAGGCACATTTGGGGACATCAATGAAATAGAAATCTGCATAATAACAAAGACCTTAAAATCATATCACAATTGGTTCAAACGAACTGAATTTCATCAAGTTTGTCTTATAAAATACCTACGAACTGGTAAGTCACTCATTATATACAGCCATACTATCACAAACATCAAACTGGATTAGTCTCATCATGACATATTCATCAACTAGATTACTTATGTTGTTTACAATACATAAACTTGTGTCAACTCCCAATATATTTTCCATGAAATTCAAATGCAGAAACAACTTAATTGGGTAAATAATCACAGTCCGCAAGCCCCTTTATGTAGTAAATCGTGAACCAAGAAAGAAGAAATATGGATCATCAGTTTCTGAGTTATTTACGCATCTGCAGAGGTCCTGCTCTTTCTACGGAATACGTGTGATCCGAAACCCTAACAGAGCTATTGGCCGAAGGACAGCGACTGGTTTTTTTCCTTTCATTTGGCAAGGACAGTTCTTAAGAGTAGCAGCTAGCTGGGTACGCAGTGAGTAGCAAGGTCAACGTTGGTTGTTCTCATTTGATCAAATGCATGTCTCCGGGTGTTTAGATGTGTTGGGTTCTTGACTCGGATGTCCTCGATGTAGTCTTCCATTTTGTATAGCACAAAAAAGTGAAAAAAAACATTCACGAGGTTTCACTAGTTAAGTATTGATGGTGGGCACACATACTTGAACAGAGTATTTGCCCTTAAGACCGAAAGACGGATTAGACAACTGACCAAGCATTGAATAGATACAATGTCAAGATTTAACTATTTATTCACTCGACTCCCTTTCACCAAAGTCCCGACTGCACCAATTTCCATCAAGGCAAGGTCTGAAACGATAAGAAGGAAGAGGAGTTGTCGCGAGACACTAATCGAATAAGTGCCTTCCTATCCATACAATAGGGTGACTTCAATATCTTTTGGAGATTGTTGAGGATTTGAGCCGGTTCCTTGCAAAGGTGGATCCTTACAGAGGCAGCTGCCTTACCTAGATCAAGAATGTCACTAGATATATCCTACTTATACGGATTCGTAAGTGTATAAAATTGTTAATTTACCCGACCTGACATTGGTAGATTGCTTGGTCGTTATAGCCTAGAGATTGTGGCTGTGGTTATGGGTTCGATTCCCAGGACAACAGAAGTTTGTGGCCCCCAAAATTAAAAAAACACCCTATTTCTTTTTCACAAAACTCAATATAGTTACATTCATTTTTTTTGCAAAACTTCTTTTAGATCGAAACTTTTAACGAAAAAAGCTCTAAATAATATATATTTATTAACGGTTCATGGTTTGAACTTTTATTTGTACAAAAAAAAAGTTACGGTTGTTTTATTTTTCTAATAAAATTCTTTATATAAGTACTACTTATAACGATTGTTCTCAATCCAAGTTACAATAATCAATATATATCATTTATAAATCATATTGTGAGTTTATAATTTTTTTTCTTTTTGGATTTGATAATATGAATTATTTTATATATTGGCCGATTTGATTACATGTATGGTTAGATTACATACACTCTAATTGGGTGCGGGTATTAGAGTTTTGCGCACAAACATCCACATGTCAAAAAACTAGTATTTAGGTATATTGTTTCAAAAAAGTATTCGTTAGGTAGAATGTTTCAACATTTTCATGAAAAAATAAGTTGATATCCTAATGGACTTGTCGTTAGTGTAATGAAATGATACTGAATTTGACTAATCTTTAAATCTTTTCTTCAACAATTTTATCGTTTAAAGGTTTGCTCCACTTTCAAGTTTCCTAGGGATATAGCATAAACTTGTCGCTACCTGATCAAAGCCTCGGGATCCACCATCAGTTCCTTGTAAGTAAGGACATCAGTTAGCGAGTTTAGGTTAATAATATAAGAATTTCCACTGCCTCCATTTGTCAGATAAATGTTGATATATATTTAATTGTGTATATATTTGTATAAAGATTATGACCTATGATATTACTTGATACCACTGTAACATAGTGTGCAAAAGCCTTCTTACACATATAAACTAGACAAATGGCAGATAGACCTATGAAAATCTAGCTGAGAAATATTCAAGGGGGCTAGTTCAAATTGCAACTGATAAAATACAAAACGAAGCTTGATAAAGGTGTAGAGTTGCTCATTCAGTAAACCATAAACTCTAGTTACTCTACTATCTGATACAAGCACAGCCCTCCAACGGTTTTAACACTAAGTACTCCACCCCAAGCTAATTAAGAGAGGCGGTTAAGGAAGAAATTTCCAACTTTCCATTCAATATCAAACTGTTGTTACCACTTAGGATATCCTAACACATGTAGAAATTCCCAACTATTTCAAATGACTTCGTGTTACATGCCCTCAGGTTGTGTCATTGCGCACCTACTTGGAAATTTTAATACTAACTAAAATTCTTTGAGGATACGTCCTTCTCTCTTTGAAAGAAAAAAAAATTACATTCTTTAAAATCGTCAAGCTCTTCCAAAAAAACAATAAGAAAAACAAGTTGAATGCATAAATTCCTTGATGACTCTATGAAATTTTAATTCCAACACACTCACTTCACTAACAACGCATAAGAAAATACAATCTTTTTTCAAAACCATATTTATATATGAAATTATTTATTTCATATAGCGGTCGAAACATCCCAAATGGTTGATTTTCCAGGTAAAATGGGACTCAATCTCTAATAAATTAACCGATTGCTACCGTTAATTTTTTTTTTAAAAAAAATCTTTAAAAATTGCGATGAACTAGTTACATTATTACCAAATTTACCACGCATCAGCTGCTTCAGCCAAGATATTCCGCCTCCTCGATTTGCCGAGAGCAGCGCTTGTGAAACACTCGAATAAAATCCCTTAGAAAACAAATTCAATTATTTAAAAAAAGGTTGTAACTTTATTTCCAAAAGAATGCTTATCAATTAAAAACGATATCGTATAAATTTAGGGGTGGGGGGGATGGGACTCACCTTTTTGCCTATTTCTCTCCACGCCATCAGCATGAATTCAGCAACGATTGGGGGGAAATAATAAAAAAATCGAATTTTGCGGTCGGATTTGTGAAAGAAGAGAGATCTTTGACAGAGATTTAGGGTTTTTAGCCCTGGGATTCATCTCGAAGGCAAAAAAAAATGGCGAGGTGTATGTGAAGCGGGTCCTGATCTAAGCGGATCGAATCGGCTTCGGGTTGGGTTCGCGATCTAAGCGGGTCGGGTCGGTTTCGGGTCGGGTTTTCTCAGGGGCCTTTTTGGTTTTGAGATCGGATTTGGGGGGAATTTTTTAGGGCTAGGGTTTTGGGGGAGAAATGAAAATGGAGATCAGGAGAAATGAAAATGCACGTCTAAAAAAATTCTTAGCCCTATTGTTTTGCTGATTGCAGGTGTCTTTCCATTTTAAACTCAATCTATTAACAACAAGAACTCGAATTAAAACCTTAACAATCCGATTGCAAATAGCCATAGGCGGTGATGGCCACCTCGGTAATTTCACCGTTCTTCAAACCGTTGAAGGCATCATATCGTACATTCGCACGATCTCTTGAGCCGGCGTCTCTCTCTTCATGATTCTTACGTGGACAAAGTACTGAATTTTAGGGTTAGGGTTTTTCTCAGGTGCCGTTTTGATTTCGGGATCTAATTTGGGGGAGATTTTATAGGGTTAGGGTTAGGGTTAGAGGGAAATTATGAGGGGTGGTTTTGTTGAGGTTGTTTGTGAAAAGTGTGGCTCGCTGATTCGAGGAGGAAAGATTTGAGTGAATACATGAAGATACTGATGAGGAAAATCTAGTTTCATGGGCTTGCCTAGGCTGTATTTTAAGGCCTGTTTGGAATAAGAGTACTGTTTTCTGAAGAGAGATGATTTTCCTGTTTGCTAAAGTTTGCCATTTGTTTTCCGTCCGGTTTGGCGTCTTAGGGCCAGATCGAATGAGTGGTGTGAAACCGTGGTTTTAAAACTATAGCTGTGAAACCATGATTTCATAACCAAACCATATTTTAGACTGTGTTCGTGGTAGCGGTGGGAAAAGCTAAATTTAAAATAAAAAAGGGAAAGGGCCAACCTTTTTTTTTTATAAAACTTGACCCTATATGAATAAAGAAATGCTTCGTGCAACATATAAACGAGCATTATTATTGCAACAGATAATATTCTCGATGCTAAAGCAAAACAGTAAAATACACGTAAAAGCATGTTTCTTGTATATTTTCTTTAAATGTAGGTGCCAAACATCAACATCTTCAAATTCTCCTTCAACCTTGCAGCTATTCTTACATCACTTCTTGCAAATAAACTTGATCTTCTGACTGATCCAATTCATTATCGGTTTAATTGCTATAATCTTCTATACTTCATAGCCTGTAGCCAGCTTGATGCCGGAAGAAAAAGCAATCGACGGTAAATTTTAATAGTTGAAAGATGAACACTTATTTATCAGTACGGCATGTTATGATTATTTTTTAAAAAAATTCCCTCATATATATAGCAGGAGCTGCGAAGATTTTTTTTGGGCTACATCGTTGATCCACATAACTCGTATTATTTTTTGAATTCATATCTGGCTCTGTTTTTCCTGTTTGCTGAGAGACGTCATAAGAACCACTTAACCATTTTCTAAAGGTCTTGAGATGGTATGTAATAAGGATGATACAAACCTTTAGGAAAAAAATATCCGTTGCGGTATTTTTTTCCTAAAGGTTTGTATCCGCTGCGGTATTTTTCTCCTGGGATTTTATGCCCATGATTGTTCGATTTGGCAATTAATTAAGGTGGATTGATGTCTTCACCGAAAACATTTAGATACGAAGAATGATTTTTGTGTCCTAAATTTAGACATCATCTCACCGAATAGCATTAAAACGAACCTGCTTGCTTATTTTAATTACTTTCTTCTCCCAGCACTTCAAAGCAAACGGATTTATGGAACTGGCTTGTTGGCAAGGTTTTATGGAAATGCAAGGTTTCCTTCAAAATTTTTGATTCCAAATATAGTTATTAGATGTGGGCTTCTTACTTTGGGAAAAGCCCGCAAAGAGATTTTATGTGTTTCGTGCAATTTAAAATCATAAAAGCTGAGCAAATTTTTCTGAGCATTGTAAAATCAATATGGGATAATAAAAGAAATATATAAAGGGAACGAGCATCAGTATTCTGGTTTTACAGACAAAGCAAAAAATTAGAAAGCTCATAAAGGACATCATACATGCTTGGCTTGGGACATATTAGCCATGACATTCTATTGTTTCGTGTGAGCCAGAAAAAATACCAGAATTTTCCATGATAAAAAAAGCCCTCTTCTTTAGCTGTATTTCATTAAATTAATATTCTGTTGGATTTTTGATTGAACGCTCTTAAAAGCAATACAACTGTATCCATACAACTCGCTAAAGGTTTCCTTTGTTTTAAAACCATACGATTGATATTTTGTTTCTCTTACCCATCAAGGGGTCGATTTTCTTGAAAATTATCAAATGGTTGATAGTTTGTTTTTCTTACGTATCAAAGGGGTTTATCTTACCCCCATTAACTTGCAATCGTGACCTTTTCATTTCATGCTATCCGTAAAATATTTTATTAAGGCCTGGCCTTTTTGACGCTATACATTTTTGTAATTGCTAAATTCGGAGGGTGGCATATGAAAAATTCAACCCCGTTCTGGAATCTCTAAAATCCCCTCATGGCGCATAAAAACGGCGAGATCTCAAATCTCCCTGTCGCTCGCCGTCACGTGCCATCCGGCACCGAATCGGAGCGGAACCGAGCGAAACCGCATCCGAAGGCCGCAACCCCTCCTCCTCCTCCTTCTTCTCAGATTCGTCTCTGGGTCACATCCGAGCGGGTCGGATCGGTTCGGTTTCGGTTGCCGTCACCGGATCCGGCGATATTTGAAACCCAAACGGTGAGCTATTTCTCCATCGTTTGTTTGAGTTTATGAATGATTATAGTATTTTTGGTGTAGATGCAACAATCTAGGCAAACTGCAGCGGTTTTTATTGGAAAAAGTTTGCAATTTGAGCTAATTATCTTCATTTTTTTTTGTTCTGTCTGTGCGATTTAAAAATGTTGGATTTTTGAGCTCTAAAGCGAGATAAACAGTGACCGTTCCCAAGTCTGCAATCTGAGCTAAGAGTAATATAAAAGTGAAAATTCATCATGTGTCAATTTTAATTTAAAGCTTGATTAAATTTACTAAACAGTTTTTAGATGATACAAAACTCGGTGAAGACGTTAGTTCTCGATGCTATATTAAAAACAGTAGCTTTGTGTGTCAACGCGACTTTTGCAAAACCCTAAAATCAGCACATATTGATATGGCCTATGCTTATAAGTCGAAGTTGGTTCTTTATCATTCCTTATGTGCTAGATGATCACCGAAGAACTCCTTATTGATTGTTTTGTTCGTGTGTAGCTTATCGGTTGAGCAGGGGCCGTCTCTGTTAAAACATAAACAAGGCTTGATGTCACTGTCTTTGGATAATACGATGGATCCAACGAGTTCTTATCTAGGGAAAGATTTACGTGAAGAAATTACTCCTGTTGTGATGGTTCTTTCAACTTCTCTTGCTGAAGATGCTTGTCGAAAGAATGGATTAAACTTAGTAGAGATGCTTGCTCCATTCTCGATGTTTAACAAGATAGATGGTGAGAAACTTCTGCTGAACTTATCTATTTCCTCATTTATGCATTTTTTGGCATGCATCTTGAGCTTATTATGTTGATAATTGTTTTGCAGTACCTGTACGAACGGCAAGTGATCAACCTTATAGGCTGCAAATGTTCAAGCTGCGATTGGTTTACTCATCTGATGTACGCCAACGAAATTACGAGGTAGTTGTAGTTTCTGTATGCCTACCTTTATTTTGTTAGTATTTGAATCCTTAATAATCACATCTAAACTTGGTATGATAATTTACATGAAACTAGTGATCTTATACATCTTCTTGACTGATTACATTTGATGCCCTAGTTTTTGAAGTCCCGATCGAAGTTTGATCAGTACCTTTTTCTAAGCCTTTTCCCATCAAATTGTGGTCAGCTATAAAGCAAAGATTCAGTGAAGATATGACAAAGAATCATGATTGACCTGATGTCAGCCCTCTCCAAATAAGTGCTAAATTCCGTGTTTAGAAAACTATGACAAGCGAGAGGCTTATCAAAATCCTTAACGACCGGTTGGCATCCTCCAAATTATCATATAGACCGAAAGAAGGGGAAAAGATGAAATTATGTAGATCTTAAATATTATCAACACAGTCTCTGATAACCTTTCTCGCTATAATACCAAAATCACTGAAATGCAACATTCTTCTCAGTGTGGAACTGCTATTTACTTAGCACTGACAACATGGGCAGCAGCGTGCATAGCTTGATATAAAGGCGTAAAATTTACTAACTGCTCATTGGAACAGGATGCAGAAGAGAAGTTGAAGAAGGTGGTGGGTGATGCAAGTGAGACAATGCCAGATTTGTTATCGGATCCGCCAGACCTCGATACCATACTAACAAGTGAGAGAAACCCCTTTATCAGCATGGTTATTTTTTACATTTTTTATACTATTCACATGTTTCTTGAATTGCATGAGAGCATAGTAGATGTTGTAGTATATATATTTTTTATCCGCTGAATCGCTGATCCATGGGAGAGGGCCATAACCCATGCATTGAATGGTTTTAGTTTTTCTATACTGGAAAGACATTTATTTTCAGCCCACTTGATGGATGGACTAGAGGCTTCCAAGTTGCATGATTTTGACACAGAGGTTTAAGATACAGTTATTGTAATGCACTTATCACCCATCATGTGTTTTGAAGTGGACAACACAAGGTCATTTACTGATTATATATATAATATGTAGTTTGACTAGGATCCTATTGATAGCATTCAGAAATTACGTTATCTACTTTTAGTGTTTAGATTTGCATTTGGATGTTTGTAAGCAATTATGAAGAAAAGATTTCACTCTTTCAAATAATCACACAATCTTCGAATAAATTTTGCTGGATGCTTTTAGTCGAGAGCAAATTTTCACCCCATACAATGTATCTTCCAGATAGTCTTTAATCTGTCTCATGGAAATTACATAATAAATTTAACCGCACTGTTGAATCTGAACTGGCCAATGCAATAGAATTCCTCTAGTTTTCATTAATATTTGGTCTATGTTATATGCAGAATCTGAATCTGACTATCGTCCATCATGGATTCAGGCATTCAATAAAGAGCTGATTCGGACGCTATCCTTTTCAGAGCATGAAGCTTTTGACCATCCTGTGGCATGTAAGATTAAACCTTTGTTTGAAGGAGCTCTTTTAGATGATGACTAATCAGCAATTCATCTTTGGGAGAATTGCTTCTGTGTTCAAAGTTTGAATTTGAATTATGTTTAGATTGAGATCAACAAAGTTTCAAGTTTGCGCAAAATTTAAAACCATAGGAAGGCTTTATTCTTACACCCAAATACTATGTGCAATATAGCATATATTATCAGTGTACTTTATTCCCAAAAAAACTGAGTCTATTTTTTAAATTAAAACTATAAATGCAAGCTGTTTAAAGAATTTATGAAAGTTAAATTGTTTTAAATATTTGCTAAATGCTATGGTTTTAGTGTGCTTGAAAATGCAATCCTGTTACTGGAAATTTGCTGTATTTATTATAAAATACGTATTTGGGTTTCTAAAGATATTTACCACACTTTTAAATATTTTTTAAGGTTATTAGTTTTAACAATAATTCACATTCAAATTCAGAATTTCTGGTTGCAAATCATATTTCCCTTCTCTTTTGTCAGTAATGACATATTTTTATTAAATCTATATTTTGTTGCATATTTTGAGATCTGCTGAGGTAATTCAACTTGTGTTGTTTCATTCTTGTGCTTGTACATGGATCTGGTGTAAAGGCCTTTTGGTTGTGTCGTCGAAGGATGATCAACCTATCAACCGATTTATTGATCTTTTCAACCCAGGCCAGTTGCCCTCTCTTCTAAATGACGGTGCCATGGATCCAAAGATACTGAAGCATTACCTTTTGCTGCATGATAATCAAGATGGCACAGCAGAGAAGTACTTATGCTCATAACCTCTTCTTTCTATATGCTTCTAGCATGTTATTCTGCATTGTATATACTTGCATCTTCCCTAAAATTTAAACACATCTCCACCTGACTGAGGTTTTGAACTTCAGTATTGGATATGTTCATGAAAGAACATAATTATAGTTGGACGAGTGCTAATTATATCATATTTGGACAAAGGGTAGTGTGGATTGTATGGGTGCTAGTTGGGAATTAGTATCTTAAGTAATGTACTTATGTTAAACTCTTCAGCATTTATTAATAGCTTTTTTCGCTGTTGACTTTCTTAATGATTAGAAAATATTCCTCCCTACCTCAGCAATCTTGTATGTAAGCTAGGACTATGCTCTCTCCTTTTATGGCATTTTCTGGTTATATTTCTTTTCTTCCTCTTTTAGTTAAAGGACCCTCGTCCATGTCCATGAAATTTTTTGTTATTAATACTGCCACGTGGCAGCATATCAAGGTGCATTGTGAGACAAATTGAAAGTCATACTCCAAACTCCACTTATGGTGATTGCATTATATTAGCAGAAATTTTCATTATAATTCATTCATTTAGTTTGGCCAAAAGGTTATTTGCTGATCCGTTGTTAGTGTCTTTATATGTCTCGGTTATATTTCAATGCACTTATTTTATATTATATATGGAATTATATAAGCCTATTTCATTTTTTTTTCTTTGAAGGGCGACAAACATATTTACAGAGATGAGGAGTACCTTTGGCTTGTATCCATGTAAGTTACTGTGCATCAATTCTGCTCAAGGTGAGGGTGATGAGTGGAGAGAGAATCCTTGGATACGTGATGTAAGTTGGATTACTGGCTCAGAAGCTCAGTGAGTTGGACTATGAACCATCCATTATGGCTAGTTTTTTTGTTTGACTGATCTCCTTTTGTTCCAAACAGAAATCACATGCATCACATAGTCAAGGTATTGGTTCTTGTCTCAACATTGACGATCTTAATGGGGTAAGCATAAAATGTTGTCTAATATATAATTGTGCTTCTGGTGTATGTGATCTTAAACAAGATATCTATTTCCTGTAGGATAACTCTTAATCTTCAATGAAACTAAAAAATATTTTCGTTTTGATTGAACATGTTAGCAGCATGCTGTTTTCTTTGCTGAAATCCAGTTAGAAACATTTCTAGGGTGTAGATATCTATATTTCCTGTAAATAACTCAAAATCATCTTTAAAAATATTTACCATTATGATGGAACAAGTTAGCATCATGCTATTTTCCTGCTGAAATCCACTTATTAGAGTTTCTAGTGCATTTAATTAAGTTGACAATGACCGTTAACTTAAAACATTTTGTGCCCCTCTGTTTTCCTTACATTAGCAATTGGAATGAAAACTTATTGTAAATTGTTTATTTGGTTAGATAAAGGATTTCATGCAAGAGCTTGCTTCAAAACATATCATCCCACACATGGAGCAAAAGATTCGCATTCTCAATCAGCAGGTATTTATTTCCTATTATATGATTTGAGCTGTTTATCAGACAATGCACTGATGGCCATTTGTCAGGTTTCTGCAACTAGGAAGGGTTTTAAAAACCAAATTAAAAATCTGTGGTGGAGAAAAGGAAAAGACGATACACCGGAAGCACCTAATGGTCCTACGTAATGTTATTTTGCCGCAGAATTGTGTAAAGAAACATTTTTCATAATCCATCTCTGCCATTTGTTTTCTGATTTACTTTTAATGTTTCTGCGACAGGTATACATTTAACTCCATTGAGTCTCAGATCAGAGTATTGGGTGATTACGCCTTCATGTTGCGTGACTATGAACTTGCCCTATCAAATTACCGTTTACTCTCTACAGACTACAAGCTTGATAAAGCCTGGAAGCGCTATGCAGGTGTTCAGGTAATTTTTTGTTTTCTGTTTTGTCACCGATTAAGTGATTAGTGATGAATTGTGTGGATAAACTTCACACGCTTATAGTAGCATATAAACCAGCTCCAATTTTTCTTTACCAATTTATTTTACTTGGGAGCGGAGGCAGAAAATTTCTTCGGCGGGGGCCAAGTAAAACTTGCTTTCTAATATAAATTTTTAAAAATTTACTCATGCATTAAAGAACTCTATTAAATGTTTTATAAATCCAGAATGCATTAATGTGCTTATCCTTTTTATGTTTTTAGAAGAGTGCATATAACAATGCCGAAAAATATCCTATTAAATTTATTTCACATTAATTGCTAAACACTTAAAAGCTTACAAGAAGTTATAAACACAAGAAGTTAAGTATAAATATTAAAGTCTAGAGTTTTCATTGAAGTTCTATTTAAAGCAAGCATGTGCCCACCAAAAAGAAAACAAATTGTGGTTGACGAGGCTCGGACTAGGACCTTTAAGACCACAAAGCTATGCCTCTACCAGACACCTACTTTCACTTTAGTTAATATATTAAGATATGTGTATATACATATATACAAAATTTATTCCAAACTAGCATGCATAAGGTTTTCTCAGAGGTTGAAGGGGCCCCCCTGATCGCCCCCCGGCTCCGTCCCTGTTTACTCAGCTTAAAGAGAAAGGCGTATTGAGAGTATTTAGAGTTCTGTTGTATAGTAGCATACTTTAGGTTCAGTCGAAACCGTTCTTATAAATGGTTATTGTTATGTCTTAGTGGTCATTGTATTTATCTTGCTTCATAGTTATAATTTTATAATCATTCGTGATTATGTTGTGAACAATACTTTGCATGCAAACAATTTAAGTTCAGTATACTTTCATTAATTGCATGCTATGAAAGGGTTTCTCTGTAAAAAAGTTCATGCTGGTCTTCGCCGGGTCTCTTTTTTTGTGTGGGTATTATTATACCTCATATAGTGTGGGACATGTCTCCTGAAGGCTATAATTATAGTACTCTTTAAGGTGTATTTCTTAAGTTTAGCTCAAAAGTTTTCAATGGCTTACATTCTTGGTGCATATGCTGCTCATACAGGAAATGATGGGGCTTTCCTTCTTTATGCTGGATCAATCGAGAAAGGAGTCTGAATATTGCATGGAATCTGCTTTTAATACTTATCTGGTGCACTTTCTTCTTCTTCTTCGTCGTATCTTTAGAAGAAAGTTTTTCCTTTTGTTTTCAATTTGCATGTGGAGAACTCATACGGCCCATATGGAAGATAATCTGCAACCACTTCAACCAAAGGCTTAAGCTAGTGAATAGTTGCTGTGCAGCCCCCGACAGGCTCCAGTTTTAGATCTTGTGGAATCTTGCAATACAGCTTAGAGTTGGTGATCAAATGAGCTATAGGGGAGAAGGGGGTGGGAAGGGGGTTGTGTGCTTAAAGAAAGAACATTGCTTATTATAAAAATAAAAGCCTATATAGACAAGGAATTTGATGAAGTTTTGTAGTAGCTGGACAGGATATCAGGAATTGGCACTTTTGGTAGATTTCATGGTAGCATTAACGAGCATTGAGTCACTGGTGATATTGTCCACTTATAAAGTTTTCTGTTCAAATTTCATTGAGCTTCCTAGGTGTGCGGTCTGTATCCTTTACCTCTTAAGATTTCATCATAGGACATCCAATAAATTTATAGGGAACATACCATGAGATATATATTCCATAGACCTATCATGAAGCTAAACATTTTAGAACAGTTTGTCTCGTCAGATAATTATTTATTTACTGCAAGATTTGGTTTTTTATAAATCACGTCTCCATTCAGCTGACTGTTTAATTTTGGCAGAAACTAGGTTCTCCTGGTCAGAGAAATGCCACAAGATGTGGTCTCTGGTGGGCAGATGCGCTCAAGTCCAGGGGCCAATATAAGGATGCAGCCGGAATATATTTTCGCATATCCAGTGAGGTACTTTGGAAATTATGAAACGAATTTTTTGTTTTTGTTTTATCTACTTCTGACACGTTCGTTTCATTAGGAACCTTCTTTGCATGCAGCTGTAATGCTTGAGCAGGCATCATACTGCTATTTGTTTTCCGACCCACCTATGCTACGGAAATATGGGTTTCATCTTGTTCTCGCTGGTAATCGTTACTATATAACTAATGAGGTATTTCAATGTTTTAGTTTTAATCTTTTGCTGTGTTGATCAGTTTGTAGCTCATAAATTACTAAATAAGAGCTTGTGAGATTCTCATGGCTGAGCTGCAATGGTATTCAATGCAGAGACAACATGCAATTCGTATGTATGGAAGTGCTCTTTCGGTTTACAAGGGACATGTGTGGAACTTTATCAGTAATCATGTTCATTTCAATATCGGAAGGTATAAATGATTTTCTCTCTTTCAGTACATGCACAACAAATTTCACAATGGTCTGGGACATTTACAATTATTTTAGAATGTCCCGTGTAATTCAGGTGGTATGCTTTTCTCGGGATATCTGATGTTGCTATCAAGCACATGATGGAAGTTCTGGCTTGCAGCCATCAGTCTTTGGCAACACAAGATTTATTCCTCAGAGACTTCTTTCAAACTGTTGAGGTAGACTTGCTATTTTCCTGAATTTGCTTGCTATGGGACCAATTCTGATAATAAAACATATTTGCTAATGTAAATTAGAAAACGGGGAAAACCTTTGAGGCCAACAAGCTCCAGTTACCTGTTATCGACATGTCCTCATACAGAGTTATTTATGAAGATCACCGGACTTATGCATCACCCATGGACGTAAGCTGTTTCTCCCTAGTGTGTTTCTTTATAATATTTAATTCATAAACTTGCATTCCTTCTACTACAATGGCATTGGAGTCATATCCACCATGTCTATCCACATTCCTTATAGATGCATCGATCACATCTTCTGCCATGATATTTCTTTTCTTAATGTTCATTCCATTTCGGTTATTTAAATCTATAATCAGTAACTTGTGATGCCATTTCATTATTCAACTAGGCCAATGTGAGTGAGAGCTTGTGGCAGTCTTTGGAGGAGGACATGGTTCCATCAGCTCATAATGTCAGATTCAATTGGCTAGAATCACAGCCAAAAATTTTCCCTATGAAGAAGCACCACGACTCTCATGTTTCCGTGGTAGGAGGTATGGATTAAAAACCACTGAGCTCCCACTCGACTTCTACAAACATTGATTGCAGAAACAGCGCTCTACTGTGGCATTCCCAAAACCGCTTGCTGATGCTGAATGTTAAACCTGCTGTAATTTGTTTATAACTAATGTATTCTGCTTGAAACTTCTTAAAAATGCTTGTGTAGGAATGATCCGTATAATATGTTAGCATCTGATAGATAACATGATGATCCGGTGTGTTTCACTTTTACTACTAGCAACATGTACGTGCTATGCCACGTGTGTGGGGAGAAGTAAATTGTCATACCCCTGACTTTTGTGTGCTTTCGTGATGGTCCTTAATTCAAGGACCTTTTGACCAAGTTTCTTCATTTTTAAAGAAAATATTTTGTGTTGAGTATTTTTTTTTGAGATGATGTGTTTGAGTATTGTTGAAGGGTATAAAGATAAATAACATGTGTATGAGGCAATGACATGGCATGCTTTTCTTCTAGAATCCTGTCCTGGAGTTTTCTCCCTTTTTTCTGTTGCATTTTTAATGAAAAAATGAGAAACATTTTGTCATACCCTCATGAGTTCCAGTTATAATAGTATATTCTAGCTGTAATAGTATTGCTGCATAGTAGTATAACCTTCATTTCTTGATTGAGACTTATCTTTTTTGACAGTTGTATACACTGCCCACACCTCCGCACCCACCCAAAATAATAAAAGTAAAATATTAGTAATAATAAGAAGAAAAAGATAAGGAGATAAGAAAAAGTAACCCAGAACACACTTATCGAAGGTGTCTATGGAATTTTGTAGACATGAGACAATATCTTTCTTCTCTTTTCTTTTCTTGACGAAAAGACATGAAATAAATGCAAATTTTTTTCATGAACCTTTATCTGAATACTTTTGTGGCAGCGGTATCCTCTATTCCTGCACTGATACTTTTTTCATGTGTATCTGCTATCCCCAAGAAATAACGCAAAAGGTCTAGAATTGTTTTCTCTAGTTGCGAATATCTTTGCGAGTCAAATAACCCATCCATGGTTTAGATAGATAAACTGATTTCCTGAATGGTAAATAGTATCAGACTGGAAATAATTCCTATGAAAATTTGCAGTAATTTGGTTTGAACTGCTTTTTGACCTTTAAAGTAACATCTGATCTGCTTTCATCAATGGTGAGAGGTTCACGATCGGATATTCTGCATTTCCTTTGGGTATTTACTGACATCTTGGGCTTATGTTTCCTTGTTTTCTTGCTTTCTTGCAGAAGCAATTAAACTTGATATCGAGCTAAAAAACCCTCTTCACATTTCAATTTCTGTTTCTGGCATTTCTCTCATATGCGATCTCTGTGCCACTTCGGAGGTTGAGGTGACTGAACCGGGTAAGAAACATCAGCTTTGTTGGTATTTGCAAGTAGTAAGTACTTACATGTAACCTTAGTCAATAGTTCCAGGCGCTCATATTTGCTAACCTTTCAGTCTAACATTATGCAGATAATAGTTCATCTACAAGTTTTAAGGATGGAGAACTTGGAGATCCTCCTAGTAGTAGGTACCTTTGTTGAATAGTGTGTCACCTCGAATCCTCTGTTACTTACATTTGATGTTAAAATTTGTTGTTAGTGTCCCTGCATCTGCCTAATGTGTTGGGGCTGATTCATGCAGAAATCTAAATGCTGATAATGCTTCTCTCATATTACCGGAGCTTGATTTTGTGCTAGCAGGAGGTGAGACTAAGAGGGTATGGCCTTTGTCCTTTTCTTCTTTGCTAGCAGCATAACCTATTACTCTCTTTTAAACTGGTATACTTGTGGGTTTGATCAAATATTAAAACCGAAGGCGGCTTTAGGAAGTGATGATTTTATTTTTCAGGACAACCAATCTATTATGCACCAAGTTATCAACATGTCTGATAGTTTACCCTTGAAATTTGGGGTTAAGTGGTTGCCGGACCCAAAAACCATCATATATTTGGTTACTTGAACTTATTATCCCTTGGAGGCTTGGAGCAGACTGGTTCCTAGGAGTTTTTTGCACTGCGAATTATGTGTTCTAGGTTCATGTGATTTTTTTAAACCATTTTTTTATGGTTTTTTTATATTTCTTGTAGGTGGTGTGGGTGGGAGTGTTGTCTGTGTTTTTCTTAATTTCTATTTTTGGGTGGGCAAGTGTGTGGGGGTTGTGGGGGAGCTGGTTCTACATTCCCCTCCCCCACTCAGAGCACTTCTATAGATTTAAAGTTTAAACCATCACCTAGATATCTGTGGGTATTCTCCACTTATCACCATTATCTTTAGCATCAATATGATTCTGATTTCTTCTATATTGTTGTTCAGGTGCAACTCAGTGTAACTCCAAAAATTGAAGGCGCATTAAAAATGTTGGGTATTAGGTGGAAACTATCAGGACTAGTTGGTGGTTATCATTACATTGAATCAGGAATGAAAAGGAAAAACAAAAGAGACAAAAAGGGAAGCAAGCATTCTTCAAGCAGCAACCTAAATTTTATTGTGATCAAGGTTTATTTTTCTCATCTTGTTCTTTACCCTTTTTGTTACCAAACAAGAACTAGATTGTAACTTCTTTATGTTCAGGGCCTACCAAAACTTGAGGGGTGTATTAGAAATCTACCCCAAAAAGCATTTGCAGGTGACTTGCGGCTTCTCGTGCTGGAACTGAGAAACCAATCAGAATATTCCTTAAAGGTATAATTAATGCAAACTCCGGGATGTAGAAATCTCTATCAATTATTCTTCAATCTTCTTCGTGCCTGTATTGTAAATTTTCTCTAAGTAATTTCGTTATATGTACTGGTGATATTGCATATGATTTGAAGATAATAGAACTTCAAATGCATGCAGTATCTTTGACTTGAACCTTCCTGAAATTTGCAGAATATGAAAATGGCAATCAGCCACCCAAGATTCTTGATTCCTGGAAGTTTAGGAGACCTGAACAGGGACTTCCCTATCTGTTTAGAGAGCTCTATAAGTTCTGAAGAAAAGGATGCCCGACCAAATGTTATGGAGAATTCCAATAGCCTTTTGTTTTCGTTTCCCAGTGTGAGTAGAAAACTTTTGCATGTGATACCTTAATGACAGTTTACTTGGAATAAATACACCCACTCACACACACATATATTTTAGACTATAAAAATATTTTTTTAAAGTTTGCTTTATCTTTACAGGGTACTACCTTTAATGGAGGGACAGATTTTATCTGGCCTTTGTGGTTTCATACCGGACTTTCTGGAAAGATATCTTTATCTTTATCTATATATTATGAAATGGAAAGCAGTTCCAAGGACATGATTTACCGTACATTACGCATGCATTATGATGTGGAGGTAAGACGATGCTTTATTTTAATCTCAGCTAACTTGATGTATTATGATGACGACGACGACGACGACGATTATATATAACATTACTTTCATGAAATTGATCCCTTCAGAGCTTTTTGCTGAGAATTTGCAGTGTAGTCTGTATTTATCATGTGTACATATCGCGTCAACATGAGTGGTCATAATTATTAAAAGGTCGTGGTGAATTATATATACCCCTTGCACTTTGATGTTTAGCAGGGAAAACGATAATGTAATTGTTTCCATTGTCATCTATGTTAAGACAGCCTGTCCTTTGGTCTGGTCATGTGAATACTTTTTCCTCGTCCAACTTTGTTGAGGGCGATATCCTTGGTTAAATTAACAATGAGGAACTTGACTCAGTTTTGGAGAGCATTGACATCAGATCTACAGCTGGTTATAAAACTCCCGACTCTTTCATGGATCCTTCTGCTCCATAGCCAAACCCATTTGATGGAAAGGCTTTAGATGTTGTGGCTTTAGTTATTACAATCAAGACTAGATATCTTATATATAAATATGTGGCAAGGGAAAATTTCTTGGTGTAGATTTATTGCTTAAAATTCTTTGTTTTATTTGTTCAGAGTCCTTGAAGTATCCTCAAGTATGCAAGTGTAGTGGTGCTTGTAAAACCGATTTAAAACTCATCCCATAGTAATAACATTGGTGTGAAGAAAGGATCTTACTGCTACTCTCTGTCCATCCAAACGCATCATACCTGTAGTTAAATTTAAGGCTTATTGCATGATATCATATGCTTTTCCCATTTTCTTAAAAACTTGCCGGTGCCTTTTCCATTATGCAATAACCGCTATATTTTCATTCCGTTACTTCTTAAATACCCTGTGGTTTAATGCTGTCAAGTATTGAGAAGAGACTATGGGAAATAGGTCACATTTTATGCATGTAACCCATTTGTTTCAATAGAATTCCATTTTTACCTATTTCTTGTAATTTAAAAACAAAATTCCAATCTCTGTCTCTTCGATTTTTCTTCCCCCCCCCCTCCCCCCACGCTCTCCCCCCATTTCCTGGTATTCTTGGTTTTGAATTTGGGTGCCCGAACGCGAATCGGGGCTGGGTTTGTGTTTGAGTCTTTGAGAAGAAAACGAATGAATTTTAGTTTAGGGAGGAGTAGTTGGGTCATTTTATTAGAAGGTTATCGGCAGAGAGGGATTTAGTAATATGGAGTGAAACTACATGGAGTTTCATAACGGAAAAAAGACCTTAGGCTATGTTTTTAAGAAATGGAGTAAACTTCAGGGTTGTAATAAGCCTCAATTTAATTTGTCTCAGTTTTATTTTTTTAGCTTCAATAACCCCAATGGCTATGCTGCAAATTATTAATGAGTGACATATATTATGTTGCAGGTGTTGCCATCCTTGGATATATCGTTCATGATCACTCCATGCCCATCGAGGTTGTATGATTTTATTGTCCGAATGGACATAATGAACAGGACAAGTTCAGAGACTCTTTCTTTGCAGCAGTTGTCGTGTGTTGGTGATCAGTGGGAGATTTCATCCTTAACTACATATGAATCTATCTGCCCTTCACAAATATTATTCGCTGGTCAGGCAGTGTCATGCTTTTTCAAGCTTAAGGTTAGATTATTAGTACACAAAACAAAAAAAGATGAGAAAATTTGTTTTCTGGATAATTATACTCTTCAACTTATAAAATAATTTTAAAGATTTTTTTTATTAACAAGGGCTTATATGCATAAAAGAATAGATGATTTTCATATAAAATTTTTCAGACTGCAAATCTACACACTTCAAGGGACCTATAGCAAAGAGTATAAATTTAAAGGCTATTGTTTTTTTTGTAAAGGGTGCTGGTGGCCTCCAAAGGGTGGGCCACATGATACTCAAAGTGCTTGCTAATCAAATCTCTAATTGTATGGCCACTGGATTAGTGATCCAACTATTGGATGCAAATGGGAAGTTAATAGTGTCATCCCACAAAAAGTGGAGATGAGTATGACATCATCTTGCCTCTTGCACCATGCCATGGAACCGTCCAGGGGCTAAAATAGTGGAAGTAGAGGAAAATACTAATTCATTTGCGTGCGCGTCAGTGCCTGCCCCCCCTGGTTCTTCATATGTGTAAATTCCCCCTTATATCTTTTATGTTGTTCTCATATCCGCACCCCCACCCCAAAAAAATATATAAAAAAAAAAATCTACCTCTTGAGAACAAAAGTGCATATTGAAGTGAGACCTGCATGAAGTTAATTTATTTACAATTTATAATTTAATCAAGGTCACACTCTAGAGAAATGAATATAATGCAGTGAAATGGATTTAAAATATTAAAATATTGTATATGTTATGACAACTTGATGAAAGTTTAAAGTAATATATCTTATTTATAGTTAGCCGATTTTTTTGTGAAGAAATGCAACAAATTGATCCCCCCCCCCTTTACCATTTAGACAAACAATGGTTTAGCATTGGAACTCAAACGGTCAAGTTTTGAACAAATATCAGCAAAAAGGTGTTTCTTGTAATTTTTAAAATAATTTCAAGGGGCTAATCACAATTCCTCAAAGAATGCCGCCTTTTTTTTGTGGGGGGTGGGGGTGGGGGTGGTGGTGCAGCGGCGGCTGGTATATACAAAAAAACCCAAAAAGTATGATATAGCATGATTTATTATGGAAACTGAAATGACCATTGAATATTTCTACTTGGTGTAGTTACTGCCTTGCATCATTAGCGCCTTAGTAGTTTTTTTACTCCCATCATGATGACATAATCTCTAGTTATTATTAGTATAGAGCTCCTTCGTTTTCTTCTATATCTTGTTTTTAACTTTCTCGTACTCAACAATTAATAATTCAAACAATAAAAAACTTATTTGTTTTTCAGGACTGTAGAACAAAATCAGATAATCAAAGCAAGGTCATTGTTCAAGGAAGTGATATATTCTTGGGAGCCCAGGGAAACAGTGAGACATTAATTGATATTTGTAGATCGCCTTTGGCTGATTTTCACCATCATGAAAGGCATAACCAGAGCAAGTCAGTTCAGGTCAACCTATTCTATCCTTCAAATTATCAGTTTGCTCAATTAATCCATGATTATGGCATCGCTTCTGCTATAAATATTTTGACTGTCGGTTCTGTTGATTCTTCTTGTATCCAGCCAGTTACTCTTTACCCTTTAGCTGTTTTTAAGACACAGACACATGATACATCAGATCTGTAAAGAATCGGACATAGGGTCACACACGTGCACACATGTAGACAGACCTTTTCAAGAATTTCAAGCGCATTCATGTTTAATTTTTGTGATAGGATGCCTAAACTTTAAACTGTACCCCTCATCAATATCGGCTAGGTTTTTCCATTTTTAAAAATCTAGCATACAAATCATACAATTGCTTAGAAACTGATGCAATGAACTACTCATAAATAAAAAAAAGGTAAATTGCAAAAAATGTACCCATGAACTATCATGTTTTTTGCGTTTGATACCATGACCTAATTTTATAGTAGATTGCTACTATGAATTACCACCTTCGGTTGCAACCTATTACCATGGAAACACAAACGTTATTTTTAACTCCACGTCAGCAATTTTTGTCACGTCTTTCCTTTTTTACCCCTCTTCCTTCTTCAAAGAAGAAACGACAGAAAAGAAACAGAATAAAAAACCGCTCTTTCTTTCTCAAGGGGGCCGTCGATCCACTAGGGGAGGCCGGAGACGAGGGAGTGGCCGATGAATCCTTCACTAGGGAGGAAGGTGCGGGTCATGGAGATCAGGTGGGGCCCTGGAGCGGCGCCGCTCCAGGTTGTAGCCTTTGCAGTAGCCGTCGCCCCAGGCAATGAGATCTGGCATAGGTCCAGGACTCGCGGTGTCATGCCTCGCTTTCCAAAAACGAGAAACGAAAACGAGTAGCTTGTGACGTATTTTTATTGAGAAACATTCGTTCTTGACATGAATACGCTAAGCGTCTATATAAGCAATTTAGGAAATTATACTATAAGAATTTTAAGTTTATAAAATATCCAATAATATTTATTACAGTCCTAAAAACAATAACTGAATACAAATTCGAAAATTCAAGGAATTAGGAATGGAAAAGAGCCTTGAACAAAAGGAGGCATACTTACTGAAAAGGAAAACTAAAACTTGGCCTGATTTGAAGGATATTGACCGCCCTTTTCAGTTGTACCACTTCGTACCTAGCCTCGTTACCTGCCTAATGTCGTCTGACGACATTCCAAAGAAAATAAAACAAGAAACAGAAATGCCGTCACCGAACTAAAGATCGGTAAGGCACCGTTTTATATAAAAAAATATTTGAAATGAAACATGATATATATAATACTAAGCATGAGAATAACCGTGTACAATAAGTGCATATCAAATAAGAAACATGTATTAATCAGTGCAAAAAAACCAGAGTATCACGCCATTTGGTATTTCAGTGCTACTTACTATAAGAATTAGTATAAGTACAGGTAAAAGTCTAAATATAAGCGTATGTACAAGTATAAATATAAGCTCGATTATGGGAATTTTATTATGTAACCAGGATATTCCGTAATGCCATGGAACAACAGCAACACGAGATTCACGAAACTCACGAGATTCAAGATATATAATTCAATGTACCCTTTTTTTCCTGGTACCACGAGAAACAAGATATGATCCTCCGTTACATATAAATACCCCATTTTCGAGCTACCTCATTCCCATTATATATATATATATTTGAGAATAATTGAGGAAAGAGGCCATAGGAGGGATTTTCCTCCTATGGCGCTGAAAAAGTACGCCCTCCATCGTGTTTTCCGACAATCGGAATACATCATCTTCATTGTTATTATCTAAGATGTGGGTACGCCAAATTTCATGTGATTCTACAACCTTTTCACTGTTGATTTAGCAATGTAAAAAGTTCTATTGTCGGTAAACCGTTAATTTTGAACCCACTAATTCAACGGTGAAAAAGTTGTAGAATCATATGAAATTTGGTATACCCATATCTTAGATGATAACGATGAAGATGATGGGTGCCGATCGTTGGAAAAAACGATGGAGGGCGTACTTTTTCGACGCCATTGGAGGAAATTCCCTCCTATGGATCTTTCCTCCATTATTCTCATATAGTATATATATATCCAATAAATAGTGTACATGTCATGTTCACGATATTCATTAGATTCACGATATTCAAGATATTCTTTAGGTTTATGATATTCAAGATATTCAAGTGGTTCATGTGAGGTTCAGGTAAAAAAAGTATAATCCAACGCAGGAGTATTCACAAACCTAAAGCTGTCATTCAGGGGTAAGGAAATACGGGCCCACTCATGTAATGGACTCCAACTACTGTAGGAGTATTCACAGACCTAAAGTTGTCATCTAGGGGCAAAAAACACGAGTCCATTCATGAGTTAGTAATATGACTCATGAGTTGCCATTGAGTGTGTCAAGTACCATGAGTATTCATAAACCCAAGGCTATCATCCAGGGGTCAGGAAACACTGACACACTCTTGAGTAATGAGACTCTAACTACAGTCGGAGTATTCACGGACCCAATGCTATCATTCAGGGGCCAGGAAACACAGTCCCATTCATGAGTCGGTCATGAGAATACATGTCAAGTCCCTAAATATAATTCTAAGTCTCTATTTATATATATCAAACGTGCAATAATATATTAGTTTAAGGCCAGAAATAATCATAAGTTCGCATGCAGAAAACTATTGTTTTGGTTTAGAATTCGATATTATTAGATATGTGAAGCAAATTTATATAAACTAATTCCAAATTTAGTTTTATATAGATACAGTAGATAAAGAATAGTATGTAATAACAATGATTACAATATATATTGTAGTTAGGATGATTAGTTATAACATATGATCAAAAATTAAGCAAAGGCGGTTAAATTTTTAGGTATCGGTTGTCATAAAGTATGTTTGGGCAATAGCATTGACACATTTCAGTAACAATTTAAATAAATATATAATTTATATGCCTATATATGATAGATGTCAGTTTAGGTCAATACAATTATTAAACTACATGGCAATTAAAATAAATTGTTATCATCAGTATAGCAGTATAGCAGTAGGCAAACGATCACCATAGCTATAGAAAATTGTAAGTATGATGTAGAATAAAGCGATATATTAATCATAGAGATCGAGAAGTAATCATATTAGCAATGTTAAAGTATAGGTATATAATGATCATATAATGCTATTAGAAATAGTTCATATGAGCAGTATGAAGAGTTAGTATTAAGTAACATACATGTACAGAATGCATTCATTCATGTTTGAGTCAAGTATGATTTATGAAGTAATTTATTTTTTCAACAATTAATAGAATATAGATTATATTAGTTAACATGTAGTGTTGATAATTAGCATACAATGTATTTAGCAAAAAGTAACCGTACACAGAAAATGAGATATAACATTACTTAAAATTTAGTTATAGCGTTGTTAGACGTACATGATTATGGTCATTACTCAAAGGGCAAGAAGTACATATAAACTTAAATAAGAATCCCCATTAGTTGTATAAGAAGACTATTCATAGAGCTTACAACGTTGTCTTACCTCCTCTAGAATTCTCCCTTCATGATATCTCAAAACAACAACAACAACTGAGCCTTTTATCCCAAGCATATGGGGTAGGCTACATGAACCAACATGAGAATTACGCCGGGTCCAGCACATGAATCCTCCGCCTCCAAAGAATCCGCCAGTTCATGATATCTCAGAACTAATTATAGAAATTCATGTCCAAGGCATACATTACAATTCAAGCTCCACAAGAATAAACTATATGAGAAGGCATCAAAGCTTATTACTTAAACATGGCCATACTTATAAATCCGAAACTCCAAAAGTTGTATCTATATTTTTCTCTTAACAAAAGATTAGATGACTTTTAAGTAGATTGAACTAATTTCTTAATTAGGACATTATCTTAAGGAAACATAACATTCCATTTTTTCAGTCTTTAGGCTACAATGTTAAATTCACTGCAGATATCACAAAGATGCCGATTTAGTTCTGCGAAGAAGGATATCAGCGAAGCTGTCAAATTTCTTTCCTTTTTTCATTAAAGAAAATAATTCTTAAACTTGCTATGGAAATAGACTGTCAAAGAAGTAGAAAAAACATAAATGTACATATCATCCATGCATATTATTTAACTATTGATGCAAATCTCTGCTGGTGATTGTTGCTGCCTTTGCCTGCACCATGTTTTACTTTTCTATTTGTTCTATGCTTCTTGTTCTACCGTTTATTTTCTTTAAGCTACTTATGTTAGTTTTCCATGACAGATTTTCTTTATGATATACTCATTATCAGATTAATTCAAAATTAATACATCACACTCTAATCAGATACAAGGGATGGGGATCTTAAAAGCGTTATAAACTTTGCTTGCTCATGCCAGGTAGATAGCAACATACACAGGTGGGAATTAAGAAATGCCACACCATTTAAAAACAATAAAAGAAGAAATGAAGGAACTTGCTGCATATAGTTTCTATATAAAATTTATATAAAATTACGAACAAAATAAAATAGGATGATACGTGTTGTATTTAGATCTTGTATGATATCATTGAGTAGAAATTTTGACGACGAAGATCGATGGAAAAAAGAAAAGAGGACTTACAGAGCAGGACCAAAAGAACGATCGCGATCGCATACCCATAGCGGCAGCAGATGGATTGGAGACGACGTCGTGCTGAGATCGGACGGCGACGATGCCAGGTAGGGCTCAGTTTTGGATCGAGATCGGACGGCGGAGAGATAGACGAAGAGGCTGGAGGGTGCTCGGTCGAGGGTGAAAGGAAGAAGAAGATGGCGGCTAGAGGAAGAATGTGACGACGATCGATTTTGGGTTAGAGATTTGAGAGGAGAAAGAAATTGGCTAGGGTTATGGGTTATGGTTTCATGATTGGGAGGAGATGAAGCAGGAGTTTTGGGATATGGGGTGTTGGGTATTGTTTTTAAAGAGATTGGGAGAGAGATATGGGTTTGGGTTTTAAATAGAATTATAGACATTTTGCATAAAGCACCCCTCAAATTGGGTTTCTCACCAAACATCTAAAACAACTTTGTATAAAAGATTTGCAAGGATTTTATGTAACTAAATGATGTTATGAATGGTTATATTTGTTTAAAATTTTTTCAAGGATTTCCAAATATTTACCAATAATAATTAATAACAAATTAATCTTAAATAACTCAAAAAACCATAGTATAGAATTAAAATATAATTATGACACTATTTATCATAACAAAACTATAATATAATATAAATACAAACACATATATCATAGTACAAAATTTAATCACATCTAAAATAAACTAACAAACCATGATAAAATAATAGATTAATAATGATATTAATACACTAATAAAAATAACTTATTTAATAATAAAATATATTATACCGTACCAGTTAGAGAGCCTATGCTTAGAACTCAAGACCTATGAGATAGCAGTGAAAGGCGATAACCAATAGATACAGGAGTAGACTACGTATAG
Organism: Agapanthus africanus; assembly: GCA_030015575.1. Taxonomy (NCBI): domain Eukaryota; kingdom Viridiplantae; phylum Streptophyta; class Magnoliopsida; order Asparagales; family Amaryllidaceae; genus Agapanthus; species Agapanthus africanus. The sequence goes on from CM057337.1 coordinate 11,607,157, forward strand.
ATTTAGAAAAGAAATACTTGTATATAAGTGATTCAAAGAAAACCCTTTATTAACGAAATGAAAATAAAAATGAAAGTACATGAAATTTGTGTTACACGCGGGAGGTGTAGATTAGGGACCTGAGGCGCTGCTTGAGGTTGTCGAGGGAGCGGAGCGGAGCTGGTTGGGGCAGGGGCAGGGGAGGGGGCCGGGAGGAAGGAGGGGAGGTCGATTGACGCCGCCTCCGTCATGATGGAGGCGTCGTCGCCGCTTCACAGATTCATTGTTGCGGGACCTAGGAGGATCGGGCGGATAGGGGGGAGGTTAGGGGCTGGGGCGGGGATGTGGTTTTGGGTTGAGGATGGGGGAGGTGAGGGCAAGAGGTCGGGGAAGGGAAGGGGAGATGGGGGCAGGTTGGGAGGGCTGGGGGGGAGAGCTCGGCGAGGGAAGGGATCGGAGATGGTGATGAAGATGGTGGTGATGAAGATGAAGGCGATGAAGAAAATGGTGGTGATGAGGATAAAGAGGAGGAAGAAGATGATGATGGGAGTCGGTAGTGGTTGCGGCGGCGGAGGGAGAGGATGGTCGCGGATGTGGGAGGAGTTTTTTTTATTTCTTTTTCTTTTTTGAAATTGAAGGTAAATCGAAGGGTATAACGGTCCATTCATGCACAATTTTTAATGCCGTATGGTAGTTATGTCAAAAAAAAGTTAATGGTAGCAATCTCTAATTATTAAAGTCTGTTATCAAACGCATATGTCAAGTATATTGACATAATCAAGGATATGTACGATGGAGTAGTGGCAAATGTCAGAACTTGCGTCGGCTTAACAAGTGATTTTCCGATTACTATTGGTTTACATCAAGGATCTGCATTAAGTCCATTCCTGTTTACCATCGTGATGGATGAACTTACTAGAACTATCCAAGATGAGGTACCTTGGTGTATGCTATTCGCTGATGATATTGTTCTAGTAAATGAGACGAAAGCAGGGATTAATGCCAAACTGGAATTATGGAGGCAAACATTGGAATCTCGGGGATTCAGATTGAGCAGATCCAACACAGCATATATGCATTGCAAATTTAGTAACCAGAGAAGTCAAAACCATATTGGTATAACATTGGAAGGGCAAGAGATATCACCGAGCGACCAGTTTAGATATCTAGGTTCCATCATCCAAAAGAATGGGGATATCGATAGTGATATTAATCAAAAGATCCAAGCTGGTTGGTTGAAATGGAGGAGTGCAACAGGGATTTTGTGTGATCGTAACTTTCCGTTAAAATTAAAAGGGAAGTTTTATCGGAGCGCTATTCGGCCTGTCTTATTATATGGTACAGAATGCTGGGCTCCTAAGAAGCATCATACACAGAAGATGCACGTAGCGGAGATGCGCATGCTTCGTTGGATGTGCGGTAACACTAGAAAAGATAAGGTGCGAAATGAGGATATTCGTACAAAAGTTGGTGTCGCACCTGTGGAGGAGAAGATGCGGGAAAACCAGCTAAGATGGTTTGGTCATGTGCGACGCAGACCTATGGAAGCACCGGTCCGACGAATAGATACTCTCGATATGGGCAATGGCAAAATGGCAAAAGGGAGACCGAAGAAAATATGGATGGAGATGATACGAAACGATATGGTTGCCAAAGGACTCAATGAAAGTATATTGTTAAATAGGAGTGAGTGGAGGCAGATGATTCATGTGCTGGACCCGGCGTGATTCTCATGTTGGTTCATGTAGCCTACCCCATATGCTTGGGATAAAAGGCCCAGTTGTTTTTGTTATCAAACGCAAAAAATCATGATAGTTCATGAGTACATTTTTGCAATTTATCCTAAAAAAATCATATAATTCAAAATTTAAAAGGATCACTACCAAATTAAATTTATAAAAAAAACATCTGAAGAAATTTTTAACCATATAGCAAATCCTAACACCTTAAATTGTCTTGTAAGCAATCCTTAAATAACTGCTAACTAACTATGAAGTATGCATTGGTATATAGACTAAATCAAGATGAAAAAGTAGAAAAAGTGTCCGTTGAAGTGTGACCCACACATTGTTGGACATGATGAATTTGAAACGCTATATAAGCCAATGCCCAAGGCATGCTGCCGTTACATGGTGGATATTGGCAAGATACCCTGTTACATTTAGTACTTAATAACTAGTTATATCGTTGGTGGGACCGGAACAACAATTTCTTTTGCAAGTAAGTTTATAAACATCTATTGTCTATTGCTGATTGCATCAACTTTCTAACTTTCTTCCATTCTTGGAGAAAAGGCAGCCTTGGCCATAGTTATTAACTATTTTTGAATCCCAGACCTATTGAATGACCACAATTAATGCTGAGAAGGAGAATTTGGAGAACAAATGGTTCATTTAGGTTATGAAATTCTTATTGTTCAAGGGTTCTCTTATAGTGAGGAATTCAGGCATTAAACATGCCAAATATTGGTTATGGAGCATTGCTTCATAGGAACCCCATTTTGATGGAAGTAGGTTTAGATGATGATTTTGTATGTTTCTACTCCGTAGGAGTCTTTGTTTACATGTTCATAGGAAGAAGCATTCATCTTGTGTTGTAACACCATCAAACTCATTGTTCGTGTCGCAGGCAAATCGAAGCACTGTTGACTTCATTTTTATCTCAAAATTACAAGACGGTGATTCCAAACCTGATCTTATGGCACCCTCAAAGCTTCTAACCAGCCATATTTGCCATTGCAGGCAATATCGAAACCTAGACACATTCAAATTATCAGAATGACTTATAATGAAAGTTGAGCATTTTGATGATTAATATTTATTTTTTCTCCCATTCAGTATCAGCGACACGGGCCCTATATCATGGCTCATGGATGGCCCTCGCACAATATATCACGATTTTACAACTTCTTTTTGTGAGGTCATTTTTCACATGAAGATCCACAACCGCTCCATATCTCATGTCTCCGTTAAAATCACAACTTTTGATGCAATTCCTGAAACGCCCCTGGATTCTTCTGAAAGCCTAGGAGGATGGCATGATGTGCCGTTGGTAAATGAACTAAAAGCTATTTCTGATGCCCAAGGGCCCAATTCAAAAAAATCAACATCACAAAGCATTGCGCCTTTTGTTTGGTGTGCATTGAGCTCGACCCAAGTTAAATTGGGAGCAGAATGCATCGAAGAAATTCCTCTGAAGATTTGTTTGTTTTCTCTGGGGACTTACGATTTGTCGAATTACGAGTTGCATTGGAAAGTGGAGGCAAGTGATGGAGAGGCAAGAGATTATTTGAAGCGATCTGCGTCTGGGGTGGGCCGAGGCCATCCATTTTATCTAACTGTGCTACAATCGCCTCCTGCTGTGGCTTTGTAGTAAATCTTGGATTTTTTTGGTTTGAAATGAAAGGCGGTATAATTATTTCTTACAACAAATGTATATTTGTGAAATATTATTGATTGAAGGGTTACTGTTCAAAATAGTAAGTTAACCAGGTGCTTTGATATAGAATTAGCAAGCAGCCCTATGCAAACGATCAAGGTAGATTTTCTAAGGAAACAAATTATATAATCGAATTTGTTTTTCTGCATGCATATTGCCCTTGGCATGAAATGCATATTAACTATAAATCAGATAAAAAGATTATGCATCTATACACAGCGTCAAGTAGCTCCAATAACATAACAAATTTATGTTAAGGCCCCGAATAGATATTAAATATTGAATGAAAAAAGCAGGGAAACCCCTGCTCCACCATTGTGTGCTTGCATGTGCGTGTGGAAGTTCTTATTGATTATAATAATCTCTTCAAATATTTATGACTTTTATGATTATTAATTCCAAAAGTTAATTCATTTATAAAATCAGTCAATGTCTTAATGATGTGTACCATCCCATCATCCATAGTCATAAATTCGCAGTACTGGAATTATTCGGTGAAGTGGAAAATTCGGATTCGGGAAACTATTCGGGAAAAAGGTCGGCAGGTATTCGGGAAAGATTCGGCAAGTATTCGGGAAATGTTTGGAAAGGATTTTGAGTAAGAAATTAATATATGAGCCGTTGGGTTTTGATATTGCGAATTATTCGTTGTTTTTTTGCATTATTTGCAACTTTCGCTATTGGTGATTAAATCGGAGAATTAATCGGTCGATCAAAAATTCGTGAATTTTCACGAATTCGCCGAATTATGTGAGTACCATCTAAGAGCTAAGATTTTTCTCATTTTAGGAAAATTTGATTGCAATTAAATGAAGAGTGCTACACGCCTCCTACTCAAGCATTATGACAGTAGAGATGTTCATCAACAACAATACGATTTTTTCAATGCTAATGAGATGACTCACTAGAGACCCGCTTTTCTTCCAAAGGACAAAGAAGGAAAAATAACAATATTTGGGCTCTGATATAATAATGCACAATAAGTAGCTGCTTGTAACTTATGTTATTATCAAAAATAAATTTTTTGAAGATACCATGTAGTTAGACTTTTCAAGACTAAATTTTTTATGAGTTCGTTGGTGTTATTTAATTTTTTATCAGATAAAAAATATGTTATTATTCAACATCTAAAAAAGAAATTATTGTTTTTTATGATTTTGTTTGACACAGATATACATGCATCGCCTTTGCAGTAGACTAGTTGTTCAAACAAAAGAAAATCATTGCAATTTGTTATTTGTTATTGAAATAGACTAGTTTTTTCAAGGTAGTAAATCATTGCCTTTGTTATTGAAATATGAAAAAATAAAATTTAAACTTATTGTTTAAAATCTAACCAGCCATTTTTTAGTTGTAAACAATGTTTTATTTAAGGCTAAATTCCATAAAACCCTCTTAAGTTTATGGCAAGAAACCCCAAAAACCTTTCAAAACTCGAGAAACCCCATGGATAACGGCCCCACAATCATTTACTTATGCCATGTCATTACCGCATCATTCAAATCGTCACATCATATTAAAAAAATACCAAAACTTAAACAGATACTATTCCAGACTTTAATTCAGGGGGTCATTCCAATTAAATATTGTTTAAGGATTCCACAAAATATTAATCATTTAATTAACATTTTTTGTTTAGGCTTATTACACAGAAACCACCATATGGTTTATTCGAGTTTTCCAAAACCACCATGCAATCCAAACTCATCAAGAAGCCCTCCTAAACTTTCAATTTCTTGTACAAAACCTGATAATGCTCGATATTGGCGACCTCCAAGATCGGAACACGTGGCAGATGACGTGTCCTAAGGTTCAGAAGAAAGGGCCCCACAAGGGCCGACCAGGCCACCTGGTGCCCAACTTGCGAGCACAAACTGGCCCACCTCGGGGCCCTCTGCGAATGTGCCTCCTCGGCCACTCAGCTCACCCCAAGCTGCCGTAAGACCAAGATGCCTCGGCCCTCCTGCTCTTTCCCGAGCTCGTCTACCGAGGGCATCTTCCTCGGTCCCTCCGACCGACCAGCTCCACCGCCCACAGGCGTAATCGCCGCTCCGCAAATCTCGCCATGCGCAGATTCTCCGCCGGCAACATCCCACGTTCCACGCCATTGCGATCCCCATTAACGGGCGATCCGCTTATCACGCGGGCGTGACGCCGGGAACGTAACTGCCGGCGAGATTCTCGCGCCTGCTGCTGCGTGCTGCCGCCACTATATAAACCCCCATCACAGAGGGGTCAAGTAAGCCATTCTTTTACACTTAAGCCGTTACTCTGCTCGGATATAGTCACTGACTTGAGCGTCGGAGGGTCCTCGGTGGTACCAAACCACCCTGGGACTTGTTTGCAGGTACACGGCGACCACTTCCTCACCACTCCTCTTCCTCCGAAAACCCATTGAGACCCACACGCGTCAAAGGACAATCAACTCAGTTCACCTCGAGATCAAAGGAAGACAACATCTGACGGAGGCCCGAAAAGGAGCTCCATCAGTTGGCGCCGTCTGTGGGAAACCAGTTCCCCAAAATACAAAGTTGACCTTCCTATCTCCTCTTTCATGTCGGACGACCATCATGGAGATCCCGGTACCAGCCGCCGCCTTCCGCTCGCCGAAGGCGAGGACGAACCTTCCCCCATGACCGTAATCAACGCCCTCGCAGGCCGGATAGATCGCCTGCAATCCCTCGTAGAAGCCCTCGTTCGCGTCCAAACGACTGCGCCCGGGCCCCAGATCGCGGCACCTCCGCCGCCAGAAGGCCCCGCCCCTGTCTGGGTGGCCAACCACCAGCAAGCTGTATCCCCTCGCCACCGGTCCTTTTAACCGGTGCTCCCTGAGGCCCGCTGGGCGCCCCAGGGCTCCACGCCGAGATCCGCCGCCAGGGAGCCTCGGCCCGAGCTTCCTCGCTGCCCCTACCCTCCTTAGGAAATGTCGGTCGCCTCTCCTAACAGCGAGCGTGGCCGACCCCATTGTGGTCGGCAGGAACGCACGGAAGGGGCCTATCCCGACGGCTCGCAGGCTTCCCCGTCCCGGGACCTGAGGCACCTCATCAGGAGAAACCGGGACCGCTCCCATGAGCGGTCCACCCAGAGCGGGGCCCGGGAGTCACAAGGGACCGATTCCTCAGGGTACCACGGTCGGCTCGACGCCCTCGAGAAGAAGATTGAGGGCATGCACCAGGAAGCCCACTCCTCGAACGACGGAGCCAAGTATGCCTCCGACTCGCTCACGAGGCCATTCACCGAGGAATTGCTCGCTGTACGCGTCTCCTCGCGCAACAAGCCCCCGAAGATCTCCCTGTTCGACGGGAAAACTGACCCGAAGGACCACTTGGATGCTTTCACCGCTGGAATGAGCTTCCAAGATCACTCCGACACTGCCCAGTGCAGGGCCTTCCCGGCCACTCTCATCTGCGCGGGTCGGGACTGGTTCCGGGGGCTCGAGCCCCGCTCAATCTCAACCTTTGGCGAGTTGGCCACCCAGTTCCTCGTCCACTTCGTGGGGAACCGTCGACAGAAGTGTACGATCAACTATCTCTTTATGGTCAAGAGCGGGGACAAAGAAACCTTTAAGGCCTATATTGCCTGTTTCTACAACGCCCTCCTCGAAGTGCCCGAGCACCGTGACGAGACCGTCATAACGGCACTCAGATCAGGTCTGAGGCACAAAGAGTGGCTGCGTTCCTTCGCGCTGGCCCAGCCTAAGACCATGGCCGAAGTCAAAGCGTCAACCGAGCGCGAGGTCCAGCTGGAATCCGAAGTAAATGCCAACCTTCCCCGAGCGGATCGGACCGACCAGATGAAAAGGATTCGGGAGGATAGGCCGGAGCGGCAGCAACCCTACCACCCGAAGTTCTAAGAGTATGCCCCCCTCAACGTCTCCTTCACGGTGTTGCTAGAGGAGTCCCAGAATAAAGAGTTCTTCAAGTTCCCGTCGGTCCCACGCCAGCCGCTAAAAGAACCCGGGGCCCCTACTGTGCTTTCCACCGGGTACTGGGCCACGCCACGGAGGACTGCAAGCAACTGAGGGACTACGTCGAGGAGCTCATCCGGTCCGGGCACCTCGCCACCTACCTAAGGGACAAACGGCGGGCCGACCGCGAGCGAGAGCTGCCCCGCCCTTCCGGCGGCCAGACTGCCAGCCGGATCATGCTCGTCTCGGGGAGCAGCCGCCCCGGGGCCAAGGGGGCCGACAGCCCTTCGGGAAACTCGGCTTAGGCCGACCAAGTCATCCTTTAATCTGTACTTGTCCTTCCTCTTTCCCTTTTCTAAAACAATGTAAATTTATCCTAGGATCTACTGTTAACTGAATAAAAAGATCGAGGGAACATTGCGAAAAAGAAAGATCTTTGTTCATTCAAAGGGTATTATGGGCCCCCGGGCCATACAAAAAAAGGGGGGGTTACAATAACGGGGGCAAGGGGTGCGCCGAGCACTGTTCGTGGTACTCGGCGAAGATCTCCATCAACCGGGGATGCGCAAGTTCCAGCCTCTGCTCCCGATTCCCCCCACGGGCGTCTACCCCGAGCCTTAGCTCGTAGCATTCCCGGATGAGCGCCTCCGAGCGTGCCAGTCGGTTTGCGGAGATCAAGCCGAAGCGCCTCAAGGACCGCAACTTGCCCACGGCCTCGTCGAAGAGCTACTCTGACAGGGGGTTGTAAAGCCCCGGCGACGCCCTCCAGATGGAATACAGCAGCAGCTGCAGCAAGGAGGAACGCCTAGGGAGCAGCCGGCCGGAGTGCTCCTCGATGCGGGCAACCACCAGCTGCACCGTGTTCTCGGTGCGGCCGCGGTCATAGAGATACATGTCAGCGGAATTAATGATTTCGGCGATGGTGAATGGGAAATCTTCCATTTTAATGGCCTACCTGCGAAAGGAAATCAACGGTGCCCCTTATATAGCCCGCTGTGCAGCCCAACGGCCGCCACGCGGCGCCCCTCGAGCGTCCCCCGAATGAAACGAAGCGGCGCGCCACGTAGCGTCCAACGCTGGTTACCCGGGGGAAACGAAACGACGCATTCCTGCCGCTTCACCTCCCTCGGCGTTCAATGCGATGGAGGCATGCGCCGTTGCCTCGCCCGTCCCCATTCCCCGCGCCTGCAGCCAGACGGCCAGGCCGCACCTCGTGGAATATTCGACTCAGCAGACACCCCGGGCAGCTTCACTGCCGCAAGGACGGAGATCAAAAATCCCTCATACTGAGGCCCCGAGCAGCTACCCTGCTCGGTCAATCAAAGAAAAGGAAAAAGAGGAATCGAAAAGCCTTCCCAGAGGCAGTCGGGCGCGAGATTCCTTCGCTCGGCTATCCTCGGCGGGCAGCTTCCCTGCCGCAACGCCGGGATCAAACAAGCCCTCCCAGAGGCAGTCGAGGCATGAGGTTCCCTCACTCGGCTATCCCCGGCGGGCAGCTCCCCTGCCACAACGCCGGGGATCAAACAAGCCCTCCCAGAGGCAGTCGAGGCACGAGGTTCCCTCACTTGGCTATCCTTCAGGACAAAAGCCCTCGCCAAGAGGCACCGGGCAGTAACCCTGCCCGGCCAAGGGTCCTTGGTGGCTCCCTACAGCCGTATAGCTTTCCTCATGCCAAGGGTTAAAGTCCTCCCAGAGGCAGTCGGGTCATTGCCCGGCTATCCCCGGCTGGTAGCTTCCTACCACAACCGACAGGGATCAAAGTCCTCGCCATGAAGCACTGGGCAGCAACCTTGCTCGGTCCCCGTCCTGAAGGATCAGAAAGCCCTCCCAGAGGCAGTCGAGGCCCGAGGTTCCCTCGCTCGGCTATCCCCCGCGGGCAGCTACCCTGCCAAAACGCCGGGGATCAAAAAGCCCTCATACTGAGGCCCCGAGCAGCTACCCTGCTTGGTCAAACGACAGGCCGCTCGCAAGGGATCAGAAGGCCCTACAAGAAGCATCGGAACAACTAACCCGACCGCGCAGCTACCCTGCCCGGCCGACACTCTATCTAAAAACCGAGGACAGGGCTGCTCTAATCTAAACGATCTCCCCTCGACTCTGGGGCCCATAGAGATACCTCCTCGGAAACGCTCGTCGGCAAGCGACTGCAGTCAACTCGACGGACGATCGTTAGATAGAGGGTCGACCTGACAGGAAAGCACGATGGTGCAGGAAAGAATAAGTAGCATTCTTCGCAAACAGGCAGAACATGGAAGCTAAGGAAAAACTTCACCGCTACCAACAAAAACAGTTTTTGATTGTTTACAAAGGGTATTTTCCGGCCCCCCAGCCTTACAAAATTCAAACGAAAACAAAATAAAGACATGAGAGCGGGAGCTCTACGCCTCGGGGCCGAGCGCGACCTCGAGGTCCTCGATCTCCACCACCGGGGCGCCGGGTCCTCGGGCATCTCTTCGCCGGGGACTGCTCCTCCTTGCTCGTCGGCACCCACGAGGGAGAACTTGGCCCACAGGTCCGCATCGTCGAACTCTGGCATCCGAGACTTGACGGCATCGAGGGCGTTGTGCCAAATACGAGTCGTGGCCACGGTCAGGTCCTGGTAAAAATCCTTCGACTCCTTGTAGGACGCCACCGCCCTTGACTCGGCAGACTTAACCGCCTCGGCCGATGCCCCCAGCTCCTTCCGAAGGGTCTTCATCGTCTTCTTCAGGTTGCCGACGAGCACCTGAGAGTCATCGAGCTTGCCCTCGGCGATCACGGCGGCCTCGTGATGCCGGGAGGCCTCCCTTTTACGGGGTCCCACCTCGCCCTCCAAGGCGGCGATCCTCGCCGACATCGCCTCCCGCTCCCGCCTGGAGCCCTCCTTCAACGCGGCGAGCTGGCCCGTGGCCTCCATCGCTGGGGCAACCACCTCGGTATCCATGCGAAGGGCGAGGGCTACGTGCTGGAGAGTCTGGAAATACACAAAAAGGGAAAGGATAAGGAATATGGAGGGGGACACTGAAATCTTGCCGCGCACTGGGGGCTTACCTGCACGGCTTCTTGGGCGATTGACGCCAGCTGGGCCTTGAAGGTTCCCCCTGGAACCCGACCTCCCGCCGAGGTCTCTATCTCGTGGAGGAGGCTGTCCGCGACCGACAGCCCGGATGGCACCGTGAACTAGAGCCCCCTTCCTCTACCACGGTCGGTGAAGACCGACCCCGGGAAACTCTCCGATGACTCCTCCTAAGCAGTTCCGGCGGGGAGCCGATCTCCTCTTCGGAGGCCGTGTCCTCCACGATCAGGGCCCGCTTCCGGCCCGACGCCCTGCCGGGGCTCGAGGCGGGATCCACCGCCGGGCGCCCTCGGAGGGCCGCCACCGGGGCGGTGGGAGCGGGGGCTGTCTACGCCCGGGAAGAGCTGGCACCCCCGCCGGGCTGCCTCGGTTGGCGCATAGCTTCTCGGAGAACGCCGAAGTCCATGGTGTAAGTGCACGGCGGCGCCCCGGCCGTCAATCCGACGCCGGAATGCGGAAACGGTGATAAACTTAAATTTTGCGGACTTTGCAAACCGGCACCACCGCGCACTAAACTCCGGATCGTAACCATTAACAAGTCTAAGCTATCTACAAGAATGGGAATAGAGATATACCGACGATCCAAGTCCTCCGGTCTTCTCTTCATCATCCCGATCTCCCGCGGAAAGTCTTGGCTCCACATCGTCGCCTCCTCGCCGGAAAGGGCACCACATCGCCTTCGTCTTTTACGGGCTCCCGCCTCAATACCGAGGCAACTCGAGCATGAAGCCGGCAACTCGACATGCTCAAGATATGCTGTAGAATGTAGTGTAGAAGATGCTTGTCTCTTTGGGGTTATGTTGTTGCCAATGAGGATGATGGAGGAAACAAGGATTAGAAAAATGGTGCTTGCATTTTTCTAGCATGAAAACTAGATCAAGAAAGAAAACTCTCATGAATGAAGCTCTCTCTTCTTCTTCTCACAACCATGAAAGACTTATCATCAAGTGAGAATAAAGGGTGGAGGAAAAAACCATATGAAGCTAGAAGGGAGGTGAGTGTAGGAGAAGTGAAGAGGTGACCACAAACAAACATGAACCATGCTTGTTCTACTATTCAACCCATACCCTTTCAATCACAATAAAAAGCAAGTCAATGGTGCAAGATATGAAAGCCATCATAATCAATACAATTGCAAGAAACCCCCCCACAAAGTGTTATTTGCAAAACTGCAAATAACCCCCTCCATCGAAAGAGTCCGGCCGGGAAAGAACAAAGGAAAACCGGCCGGAACGGAATGCAAACTGGCAACTCCAGAAAACTGGTCCCGTAATAAATTACAGGAAAACCCCAATACTGTGCATACACACCCGCATCTGTATTCCGTCCGGATACAAATGCAATGAGACAAAATCTACACTGTACTAAACTAGGACCGGCTTAAACCAAAGCCGGCTAGTAATATCCGTTCGATCCTGATCCGTGCAATACCGCACGTATCTGATCGAACCCTGCCATATACCTATACGGCTACTAGTACAAACCGTCCGATCCTGATCCGTGCAATACCGCACGTATCTGATCGGACCCTGCCATATCTCCATACGGCCTCTACAGCGTTTCGCCCGAAAGCTGAGTAACTGAAAGTGTGGTGGACTCTAAAGACTCGTCAATACTATGGCTGTGGATTTAACCACTAGCACGTCAGAGGTATAAGCCAATACGTAACGGGCCACCAGCTATTGACTAAAAGGGACGTCGATGAGCGAACTCATCCTGACACCCTACTGAGCCTGTCAGTGACAATATCCGTGCAGTCCGGTCCGTTCGTCTATGAGTATCGCATGGCGGGCCTAGGGGGTTGGTAAAAGTCAGACCCCCAAAAGCGGTACAAGTCGTGTCGGAGTGTAGCCCAGAACACCCTGAGATACTACTGGAATACCTACCAGTAAATCTCCTTGCCTTGGCCAAGGACTTTGTGTAATGGCTCTCCTAGACACAGCACGACCTCACCCCCAATACCGGGAGAGACGAACCCCTGAAGATACGCTCACTGCCTCCATGTGGCTCGGGACTGTACCCAACTAAAACCTGTTTGCACGACTCCTTTGAGCCGTGGTAGGGTAGTAATCAAAGTACAGTGGGAACTCACACGAGACAAATGACGATCCCCAGGTCGATGAACTAACCTGCACACATGTCACCAGGGAACTGCCATCTGACGTCTGGTATATGACCAACTAGCATGTTCCCGGCGAGTCCTGTCCGGTGTACTCATAACCCAATGAGCACCTGTATACATCTTAGGTGATCCAACTGACACCAGTGGCTTGTGAGACCGGCCACCGCCCCTCGTCGGGGTCTCGACTGTATACACTAGTCTACTAATGGAGTATCGATGCCCGGTCTCGAAACTCCCACGACTAGGGACCTTTTAAGGATATGCTTGTAGACCCCCAGCTCCCACTTATATGATCGCCCTCATACTGCTGGTGGTCAAGCAAGAATCCTAGGGGCTCTATCAACGTGTAATAGCGACGTGTCAGGTCACCTAAAACAGTACACGATGATAAAGGTAAACCAGATAGCATACTATCATCTCGAGTAAGACTGTCCTACCGGGATAGGTCCTCCCTCAATCATTACAATCACGTACCTGTGACCTAATAATTGACTCTGAGGGCACTATCTCCAACAATCTCCCACTTGCACTCAAGGCTAATTATTGCGATGTCGCATACTCACAGCCCGTATGATACCGAACATCCAACTCCTCTACTAGTCAGTCTCACAAAGCTCGTTTGCGGAACTATTGCGTTCGAGGAATAGCCTCAGTGAGTGGATCCGCTTTGTTGTTTCTTTCTATGTCTCTCTATATCTCAAGTTCGCGGAGAAAGCCATCTCCCGAAATGAGCAATACCTGTCTTAGAGTGTCTGGATGTCTGATGGGACATAGCTCATAAATGAACTCCAAATCCAAACTTCTTAGACTGTATCGTCAACTGAACTTAATCAGTAACCTGCGCGCCATGCCTCCCTCAGTATTGCCTTGGACCACCTGTCCAAAATACTGCCCCTCATCAGAAGGAAAACTATAACTCTGACAACTTCCTTGTCGTCCATGTCACCTTGGAAGCCTGGAATGATAACTGTCTCCTGAATGAGGCTGTTGTTATCATATCGCTAGAACATCCACTTATGTTCTAAAACTGCTTCCGATTGTTTCTCCAGGATTGGATTAATGTCAACTTATTGCATCTTGTGCAAGAACAACATCTGGTGTGGTACTTGACATCTCATGATTGACTCAATTGCCTGAGCAAGTGATCTGCCAATCATGCACGTCCCTCTCCCCTTTAGTCTGTAAGACACCTTTGGAGAGGGTAACTCCATTACCTGCAGGTACACTACCGTGCCAGGAGTCGTCCATCCTAAATACTCTTAGAATGCTGTCAAGTACCCAGATTGGGAAACCACCCAAATCTAGATCTAATACCATAGATCCAGTAACCAGTATGTCTGATATAATGTCCAAGTCCTGTGTGGAGAAACTACTGTGTGACGACCAAAGTATAACCGATCGTAGTGTAGGAGTTTCCTTTCCCACTCTGTGTATATCATCCAAATACCAGGATATCACACCCTACTACCTTCTCAACAGATCCATCCACTATTCTGATGAAGTCAAACCCATGACTGTCACGTCAGAAATAGATGATCTATCTCCGCTACATCTGCTCTAGTCTATAAATAGACATAAGCAACCTGTCCACCAATGCTTCCGCTGTTCCCACTGACTACGACAACCCTCTGGCAGAGTCATATAGACGTACACTTCTAAAACTGGTTTAGAACGACGCTATACTCATCCTCCCGCCGGGTCTCGTAACCTGGAACAACAGCAATGGCAATTGTGGGTAAACAAGAACTTCCCTGTCACCGTCCTTGAGGCTACCGGAGTACCTCTCGGGTGCCTGAAGTTACCCACCTTATCTGCGGAGTGGCCAATGGAATGTCAATCCAGATTGAATCTTTAGGTTCCTTATCAAATCTTCAGTAATCGTTTGTGGTTCTGGAATCACTTCCAGTTCTACCATACTCCCACTACTGTTTTCTGAAAAAATCCATTTTTATTAAAACTGTGGCGAGTCTAGAACAATATCGCTATTGTTCATCCAGATGGTAGAAAATCAATCCTCGTCATAGCCTGGGTCAACCCACAAACAGCCATTACAGAAACGTGCCTTGAGTTGTCCAGTGTCTGGTTTTAATCATAAACCGGACAACTCCCCGTACCTTAACATCGTTAAGATATGAACTGTTCTATATCCCATATAGGACCAGAGGCACTGATTTAATTGAACCAGATCCAAATCATGCAACTGTCTCCAGTGCATGTCAACTAAATGGAAGGAGGCCAGATCAGCGTTACTCAACTTAGGAATACTTCCAATTATGAGTAACCTGAAAGAGAAGCAATTTCTCTTAATCATTACTATCAACTGAACACCATACACAAGTATCTACATCTTCGATCTCTTTGAAGAATCCCGATACTTGCTATACCTGGTTCTCTACTCTATTCAAATACATATAACTTCTCCAAATTCGGACCCTGTGTTTGCACGAAACACCTGTCTAAAAATTAGAGGAGTCATAAGTAAACCGAATATAGTACGAGGACCATCCCCTCTGTCCTGATGGACTCTGGACAACATACAATACTCTGTAAAAGTCCCTTGAGTCTGATTACTCATTCACTGTGTGTCGTAGGTTGAAAACTGTACTTATGGTTAAGAAGAATTACACCGCTGTTTAATGCTCCTTACCTAACCATCCACTGATATAGGTAAATGTCGTAGACATAATTTCAGAAAGGTATATCTCACTCTATGAAAATAGACGTACAGATATATCAATTTGAAATTGGTGCATAACAGCGGATATTCAAAACCAAATATTTGCCGACCGGCAAACAACCGAGGTGATTTCCTCAAATATCACCGATTACAACGAATCCCGATATAATGAGGATAATCACCCAATTCCCAATAACTTACTCCCACTCATCATCTGTAAAACCATACAGATGTGAGAATCGTATCTGGTAAATACATACCCTGGAGTAAGTATCTAATCGGGAAATCAGTTTTCCTTTAACATTACACAGTGAAACTGAAACATTGAAATGTTCCGATGGGGTATTCTGGTATTCCTAGTAATGCCTCTTCCAGATTCACGACTGTAACCGTATAGTTCTTTACCACCTCTCCAAATCCCTTCATATGTCTTTAGTCTTTACCTTCTGCACACCCCTTTAGGCCAAATGGTTTTCTTCCTTCCCTACCGTTCGGCACCAGCCTATGGTTTGGAAGAAGACTATCCAATAAGCATAATGGGTGTACTGTCCCAATCCTAGGAACACTCGCAACACGAGAGAAGGTGAAGATAAAAGACACCTGAATGTACTTTATTCCTATTTCTCCTGAACTAGGATCCATCCCCGAACTGGAACAAGTTCCTTTCGAGTTCGTATATAACCATACGATGGAATATCCAAATAAACTGTGGATCTTCGTAGTGATACGGAGTGTCCTGGAGAAATACAAAGGTGATGTGGGAGTGGTAACGAAATATTTGGTTTGGTCGTGAATATCTGTTGCAATTTACTTTGCCCTCCTACTAATCCCTTGCTTTGTCTGAACTTAATACCTTCTGCACACCATCGTTATGCTAATTGGTTTTCTTCATTCCCTACCGGTCGGCACCAGCCTAAGGTTTGGAAGAAGACAATCCAATTTGCGTAATAGGTGTACTACCCCTAAACCAAGGAGTACTCGTAACCTGAGAGAGGGTAAAAGGAAAAGACAACTGAATAATCCTATCCGTTTTCTCCAGAACCGGAAACCATCCTCGAATAAATTCTTTCGAGTTCGTATCTAACCATACGATGGTTTTGTCCAATGGAAGTGGACGTTCGTAGTAAAACGGGGTGTCCTGGAGAAAAAGGGTAAAAGTAGGAGTGGCAATGAGGTTTGCAACTCTGACAATCCAAAAGCCGGTGTTTAAGAAGGTTCGGTCAACTTGGTCACTGAGTCAAAGTCTTAGGGTCGGGTCAAATGGTCGCTGCCAGAGAGAGAGAGAAAAGAAACACTCAGCGTGCACTCTAACCTAGATCAGAATGGTTACCAATTTATCTAATCTGGAATCCTCCCACTGTACCTCAAATTCTCCTCCAAACCTGAAAGAAGAATTAGTCGGGGTTACCCGAGGAGTAAACTAACTCATCAGTGGGAATCGGGATCCAACTATCATCGCATGATAACGTGACGGAATCCGCTCACGGTATCACGCTCCAGAAGGTATGCGCATATCTGGCAAGTTTCAGTACTTTTGAAACTCCCGATGTGATTTCTGCCCCATGCTCTTATGACCTTGGCGAAGGTCAACAAATCATAAGTCACATGTCAAGTTCTACCCGTATTATACAGGTTAATTTGAATCCACCCGTACAAGCCCTTGACGAAGGTCAACAAGGCTGTACGACTGTCCCAAACCAACGCATCTATCTATGCAACAGAAAGGTAACAAGCAGCTACCATACACTATGCCTTGACGAAGGTCAACAAACATAGCATGAATACTACGTGCTACCCGTCTGAAACGACGGAGGGCTACGAATGGTTTCTGGCGAAAACCTTTAACGTAATGAACTTGATATCGTTGAAGGAACGGATAGCTTTTAAAAAATATAGTGACGAAAACCTTTACTAAAGAGGTCACTCCCGGTGAAGGGATCTCGGCTCTTTCCCCGTAGAATGGGGTGCAGGATATTCCAAATGAATACCACGATGCAAAGCAAAAGTAATCGGCTATAGTGAAGTTAATGCCCTGACGCAAACTTTTTGTCCAAGGGGTCACTCCCGGTGAAGGGATCTCGGCCCTTGCCTCGTCGACTGAGGAGCAGGATATTCTAAATGAATACCGCGATGCAAAACAAAAGTGAACGTCCTTGCAATAACAGCTTTTTGAAAAGTGTTCCAACAACATCTGATTAGGTTTGTTTTTAACTTGCATTGATCCGAATCAATGCAGTCCCATCAATTGATCACACCAAAAAGAACGAAAATATACTGATGTACGTATATGCCATCCGCATTCGCCACTGGGTCCCGTCATTACCCGTTAGGTTAGCTTACTAACGACAGAGCGGGGACTGGACTAGCGCGGATGCAAAACATATACAACATCTACTAATATATATACCAATATATTATATTCGCTCAAGGCGTGAATAAAATGCAACATCACAGAAAAGTACAGCATCACAGAAACAATACAGATATCTGGGATCCCCGGGTTTCACAGAGCCACTGCTGAAACCCGACGTTCCCCTGGTCGTGTGGATAGCCTGTGCAATGAAATCCTAGACCCCTACGGGCGCGGCAAGTTACCCGCCAAAACCTGAAGCGAGGCAGCCCCCTTCAGCGCCGTGAATGGACCACCCAGCACTTCACGGAATCCGGCAACTTGGGCACCCCTCCTGGGTCAACCTGTACCCCCTACGAGTGCGGCGAATAGCCCGTCAATCCTGGAGTGAAGCCCCCTCCGTCCCAATGCCATGAGATGCGGGCTTGTTGCCTTCTAGAACCCGGCTATCCGTGCACCCCTCCGCGGGGCAATCCTAGTACAGAAAGTAAAATATACATACAACGGGTACATCGACCGCAACCAGGTCGTGCCCCAAAATAATAATACAAACAGGCAGTGACGGCAGTCCACATGTCGGACGCTCGCCCCGCAATATCAAATGTACATAATACGACAACACAGTACTAGCATTGCATCCAGGCTATCCCCACCGACCGATCCGCAACATCACAGCAAATACATAGAACATCAACGTGAAAATCACGTTCGCAAATCCGTCTAACCGGGCTATAGCAGTTAGACCGGATTTACCGATCGAGTGACATTCACGGTCGCAGATATAATGTAAATACTGTGAAAAATGTGTTTAAAAAATTTCCGATTGATCAAACAATTAACAAGTGGGCCCCAAAGAAAACTGTAGCACTCACAGAAACAATTGGCCCAACTTTAATATTCCAAAGCCCATATTTTAAGCCCAGAAGGCCTCTGTAAAAAAATGGTGAAGTGATGTGAATAGTGAGCGGCGGAAGGGCCGCACTAATGGGGTTTTCGCGGCGGTTCCGCGCTCCAACTGTGGAGTTACTTCATCAAATTTTTACAGAACTCTTAGATTATCCAGTACATCAATATTTTACAACCTGAAAAATTTTTCGAGACCAAAAATTTTCAACAGAAACTGATGCGAACTAAAATGCAGTTTTGGAACTTTTTGATCGATCGGAAATGCAAACACATTACACAAAGCTAGACTAAGTTAATGGCGAGGCTCTGATACCACTGTAAGTGCACGGCGGCGCCCCGGCCGTCAATCCGACGCCGGAATGCGGAAACGGTGATAAACTTAAATTTTGCGGACTTTGCAAACCGGCACCACCGCGCACTAAACTCCGGATCGTAACCATTAACAAGTCTAAGCTATCTACAAGAATGGGAATAGAGATATACCGACGATCCAAGTCCTCCGGTCTTCTCTTCATCATCCCGATCTCCCGCGGAAAGTCTTGGCTCCACATCGTCGCCTCCTCGCCGGAAAGGGCACCACATCGCCTTCGTCTTTTACGGGCTCCCGCCTCAATACCGAGGCAACTCGAGCATGAAGCCGGCAACTCGACATGCTCAAGATATGCTGTAGAATGTAGTGTAGAAGATGCTTGTCTCTTTGGGGTTATGTTGTTGCCAATGAGGATGATGGAGGAAACAAGGATTAGAAAAATGGTGCTTGCATTTTTCTAGCATGAAAACTAGATCAAGAAAGAAAACTCTCATGAATGAAGCTCTCTCTTCTTCTTCTCACAACCATGAAAGACTTATCATCAAGTGAGAATAAAGGGTGGAGGAAAAAACCATATGAAGCTAGAAGGGAGGTGAGTGTAGGAGAAGTGAAGAGGTGACCACAAACAAACATGAACCATGCTTGTTCTACTATTCAACCCATACCCTTTCAATCACAATAAAAAGCAAGTCAATGGTGCAAGATATGAAAGCCATCATAATCAATACAATTGCAAGAAACCCCCCCACAAAGTGTTATTTGCAAAACTGCAAATAACCCCCTCCATCGAAAGAGTCCGGCCGGGAAAGAACAAAGGAAAACCGGCCGGAACGGAATGCAAACTGGCAACTCCAGAAAACTGGTCCCGTAATAAATTACAGGAAAACCCCAATACTGTGCATACACACCCGCATCTGTATTCCGTCCGGATACAAATGCAATGAGACAAAATCTACACTGTACTAAACTAGGACCGGCTTAAACCAAAGCCGGCTAGTAATATCCGTTCGATCCTGATCCGTGCAATACCGCACGTATCTGATCGAACCCTGCCATATACCTATACGGCTACTAGTACAAACCGTCCGATCCTGATCCGTGCAATACCGCACGTATCTGATCGGACCCTGCCATATCTCCATACGGCCTCTACAGCGTTTCGCCCGAAAGCTGAGTAACTGAAAGTGTGGTGGACTCTAAAGACTCGTCAATACTATGGCTGTGGATTTAACCACTAGCACGTCAGAGGTATAAGCCAATACGTAACGGGCCACCAGCTATTGACTAAAAGGGACGTCGATGAGCGAACTCATCCTGACACCCTACTGAGCCTGTCAGTGACAATATCCGTGCAGTCCGGTCCGTTCGTCTATGAGTATCGCATGGCGGGCCTAGGGGGTTGGTAAAAGTCAGACCCCCAAAAGCGGTACAAGTCGTGTCGGAGTGTAGCCCAGAACACCCTGAGATACTACTGGAATACCTACCAGTAAATCTCCTTGCCTTGGCCAAGGACTTTGTGTAATGGCTCTCCTAGACACAGCACGACCTCACCCCCAATACCGGGAGAGACGAACCCCTGAAGATACGCTCACTGCCTCCATGTGGCTCGGGACTGTACCCAACTAAAACCTGTTTGCACGACTCCTTTGAGCCGTGGTAGGGTAGTAATCAAAGTACAGTGGGAACTCACACGAGACAAATGACGATCCCCAGGTCGATGAACTAACCTGCACACATGTCACCAGGGAACTGCCATCTGACGTCTGGTATATGACCAACTAGCATGTTCCCGGCGAGTCCTGTCCGGTGTACTCATAACCCAATGAGCACCTGTATACATCTTAGGTGATCCAACTGACACCAGTGGCTTGTGAGACCGGCCACCGCCCCTCGTCGGGGTCTCGACTGTATACACTAGTCTACTAATGGAGTATCGATGCCCGGTCTCGAAACTCCCACGACTAGGGACCTTTTAAGGATATGCTTGTAGACCCCCAGCTCCCACTTATATGATCGCCCTCATACTGCTGGTGGTCAAGCAAGAATCCTAGGGGCTCTATCAACGTGTAATAGCGACGTGTCAGGTCACCTAAAACAGTACACGATGATAAAGGTAAACCAGATAGCATACTATCATCTCGAGTAAGACTGTCCTACCGGGATAGGTCCTCCCTCAATCATTACAATCACGTACCTGTGACCTAATAATTGACTCTGAGGGCACTATCTCCAACACATGGATCCTGCACAACACAAACACCCCACTTATCAGCAATGCGAGTAAAACATAAACCCAGGAAGTAAGCCTAACTTACCGACGAACTCGACGGGGTTGACCCCGGCCCAGCTCAAGACCCTTTCGGATAGCAACACATCATAACGGGGGATGGGCTCCCATGACGCCACTCTCACCGCGGCGGGGTCGTTGGACAGGTTTCCGGGCAGGCACTTTTCCCTCGACCATTTGGTGGGCACTGGCCAGTCCTCGCCCTTGGGAGGGGAAACGAAGAAAAATTTCTTTTTCCAATCATGAATGGAGGAGGGCAAGGCCACGACACCGGTCCCGGCAGCAACCCCGGGCCGTTTCCTAAAGGCAAAGTACACCCACTTGGGGTCGCCCGCTCGACCGCCGGGGTGACTTTTGAATACAAGGGAAGAATCGAGGAGGGAAAGACTAAAGGGGACCGCCGGCAGCCTCAGGCGGATCAAGAACCCGAGGAGAATCCTCCATGAATTCGGCACTAACTGGCCGGGGGCCAGACCGAAGAATTTTAGAGCGGTGATGACCTCGGGAGAGAAGGGCAGACGCATTTCGCCCCAAAAAGCTTCCAGGTATAGGGCAATCTCCCTGCCCCGCACCTGATCGGCCCTCTCTCCCTCCTTGGCCAGACGAAGAGTGAAATGCGGGGGGATGTGGAAGCGAGCCCGAGCGTTGGCGAGCTCTTCCTCATGCCTCACCCAGCACAGGGTGCTGGGGGCCACACCTACCGCCTCCTCCCTGAAGGCGGCCCCCGCCTCACGACCCCGGGGAGAGAGGCCAGCCCCTGCTCCCCTGGAAGACTCGGGCACATCTAAAGGAACCCTAGTACCTACCCTTACAACATCTACCAATTTTACAGAAGAAGAAGACATCTAACCTTGGAAAAGAAATTCTGCAGGGGTTGGAGCAAAGGAGGAGAGACGAGCGCCGAGCAGCTGGGACCTGAGGAAAGAAAATATGAAGGAGTAGAGACCCTAGGCTGGGCCCTACCCTATTTATCACCGCCTGCGACCTCATCCAACGGCACTCGTCGTCTCCCGCCGAAACGGCCCATTGCGCCCAGCGGCTCAGATCATTCCACGTGGCGGCCCCGCGATTGACTGCGTCCCATCAGATGCCGCGGGCCTGCACGCGTTACGTCAGCCGATCGGCGCCTGACACGTGGACCGTCGTTTCAGCTGCAGAGTGCACGAACCGGCGCACCTTCTTTAAATGCGAAGATCTCGCCCTGATTCGCTAGCGGAAAAGACGACCGACGGCCTGAGGACTAGCCCCGATGAAACCCTAGAAGGGATCTCGTCTCGGGAGGCCCGGCTGTCCACTCCTGACCCGACCCGCTAGCTGGTCGGGACAAGAGTAGGGGGCTAATGATAATGCTCGATATTGGTGACCTCCAAGATCAGAACACGTGGCAGATGACGTGTCCCAAGGCCCAGAAGAAAGGGCCCCACAAGGGCCGACCAGGCCACCCGGTGCCCAACCTGCGAGCACAAACTGGCCCACCTCGGGGCCCTCTGCGAATGTGCCTCCTCGGCCACTCAGCTTACCCCTAGCTGCCGTAAGACCAAGATGCCTCGGCCCTCGTGCTCTTTCCCGAGCTCGCCTACCGAGGGCATCTTCCTCGGTCCCTCCGACCGACCAGCTCCACCGCCCACAGGCGTAACCGCCGCTCCGCGAATCTCGCCATGCGCAGATTCTCCGCCGGCAACATCCCACGTTCCACGCCATTGCGATCCCCATTAACGGGCGATCCGCTTATCACGCGGGCGTGACGCCGGGAACGTAACTGCCGGCGAGATTCTCGCGCCTGCTGCTGCGTGCTGCCGCCACTATATAAACCCCCATCACAGAGGGGTCAAGTAAGCCATTCTTTTACACTTAAGCCGTTACTCTGCTCAGATATAGTCACTGACTTGAACGTCAGAGGGTCCTCGGTGGTACCAAACCACCCCGGGACTTGTTTGCAGGTACACGGCGACCACTTTCTCACCACTTCTCTTCTTTCGAAAACCCATTGAGACCCACACGCGTCAAAGGACAATCAACTCAGTTCACCTCAAGATCAAAGGAAGATAACATCTGACGGAGGCCCGAAAAGGAGCTCCATCAAAACCCCTATGGTTTGATTTGTAAAGTTTTTTGGCGATTAACAGGTCGTATGACTCCACATTGACTGATTCTTATAGTTTTATCTTAAATTATCCATTCTAATCATATTATATCAACTCTTTTTTCCCCTCTAAATTGCGATTTAATTTCAAATTGGGGCTTATTCTCCAAATCCTCAAATGTAAAATCTTGTTCTCCAAATTAGGGTAAATTGTTCAATAAACGACACTAAGAGTATGGTTTACCTTCAATCCATCTAGATGATCCGTATTTCTATTAAAACAAGATGTTGATTTAGTCAAATTTTATAGGAAATAACTGCAAGGGAGATTTTGTATAAGGAATTGAAAGTTCGGTGGGTTTCATGATGAGTTTGAACTGTAAAGTGGTTTTGGAAAACTCGAGCAAACCACTAAGATGGTTTCTGTGAAATAAGTCTTTTGTTTAATTAAATTGATTAAATAGTTAATAATCCATCTCTTATTTCTTTAAATCAGAATTATTCCAATCATAAATTGTTTGGAGATTCTAACAAAATATTAACTAAATATTATTTTGCCAAATATTTATTTCATTTGTTATGAAGCTTTATTTATGGGAAACTCTTTTTTTCTTTCATTCTTTGAAGTACATGGAAAAAATTACATATATTATTTATTTAATAAAATTTTAAATTAAATTTATTAAATATTTAATCATTTAGTTCTTATTTCAAATCGGAATTAATAACCCAGTATAGCTTTTATATATCTAATTAATTACTTTATATCATATTTCCAATCATATAATTCTTTTTGATCCTTAGTCATTAATGTTATGTGTAATAACACATTCTAGTAATTTAGCAGTACAATACTATTCGCGGCTTGACTGAGCCTTATCGATAGAATTTTGTGTCTATGTTCTTATATGTTCTTATATATGTGGAAAAAAAGAGTTTTCCTACTTCCCAAATGGAAGAATAGGATTTCTACTCCTTTCCAAATTTGTAAAGAAAGGATTGCCGACGTTTTAAATTTGGAAGAACACTTGATGTGTTCATGTCCTTTGATTTTGTTTGTCAGGATAAAAGAGAAAACTTGAAGAAGATGAAGGCTTTTATCAATTTTCTACCATATTTCTTCTTCTCTTCTTCTTTGCAAAATTTAGTAGAATGTAGAATCCTCCTCTCTTTTTTCTTTTGTGGTGTATGTATATAAGTGAGGGTAGTTATGAAAGTACTCACTCATTTTGAGAGAAGTGGGGAAAGAGAATAACTTATCACCCATTTCATTTCATACACACACATATCATTTACTTTTATTATTTGCGTGTGCACTCTCTCTCTCTCATATATATATATATATATATATATATATATATATATATATATATATATATATATATATATATATATATATATATATCACACCCCGCTTCCCAATATACTGGAGCGGAGACGCGACGAGACCCACGATGTAGTTATACCGAGAGAGAAAACTCAACTCGATACAGTTACGCTGAGCGTATAGTAATGTGGAAGTACATAAAAACAATATAAATAAAATTAACTTTATTCAACCAACAATTATTTAAAACGATAACTAAAGAGTAACCATATACACAATAGATACCAATGGTACAAAGAATACAATATGAGTACAATCTGAAAGATACAGAAATGGAAACTATACGAATCTTGGGCCCATCACGGTTCCGCTGCGCACTCTGATCACCGAGTCAGGTGGGCAATCTAATTGGGAATACAATTCTCAAGGCGTCAGAGCACCAACAAGCATAAAAATAGACGGGAGAGTGGGATGTAAGTAATAACAGTAAATCATGGTAACATATGAAAAACAGGTAAATCGAAAGTGCAAAAAATTATGCATATAAAATAATGTGAAAACACGTACTGTAAATAAATAAAAGTACAGAAAAGTGAACGTGCAGGAAACAACAATGCAGATAAATAATGTGTCAAACTGGATGTTAATAATCGAATTAGAACGGTGTCAGTTGGAAGGTTAATATGGAGGTCAAGTCAAATCAGGTATTAGTCTAAGTGTATTGATGGAATTAACTGATGGACGCACTCGTATCCTTGGGTCTCTCATGACTAGCTGGAAGTAGTATGAGCTGACACTCGTGTCTGAGACGGCAACAATAACATGAATCAATACAGTAGCGTGAACAGACCCGAGAGGTGTTCCATGACTATAATGGGGATTTGTTTAGCGTGAACATCACCCGAGTACACAAATATTTCCACCCTTCAGTTTCCAATAAATAATAAGTCTAAACTGGTAACATAATAATCACAATCCAAGATACTTGTAACGTTTTAAAACGTGATTATAGTTAATTATAATTTAATGAGCGATATAACATGCGTTTTTCAATAAAACTTAGTTAATAATTATTTATTTATATATTTAATTATTTATTTATATATTTAATTATTTATTTATTTATTAAATTATTTTTACACATACACACACATATATACTAATCTAGTGTTAACAATATGTAGTTTAGATTAAAACATGTTTTTTTTAACCATGACAACTTAAACCCACAATTTATATTTTTTAAAAAAATATTTAACAAATTTGAATGGTTCTAGAAAAGAAAAAGAAAAAGAAAAATAATATATGGAAGACATGGAGGTATGGTGCAATAAATGCGAGGATATGTTGTGTCATGGCTAATATTAGCCATTACCTCTTCTCTAGATCTTTCTCTTCTTCATTTTTTTCTCTTCTCTTCATCCTTCCTCCTTTTCTTCATCTCCTCTTCTTGAAATCCTTCTCTCTAATCTTACAAATAAATCTCATTCCACAAATCACCATAAAATCCATCATAAAAACAATTTATCTCTTCACGAGTCTTTGAAGTCAATTCTTAACCTTGAAGCCTTTCAAGTTAGGGTCTCTTTCAAATCATCTTGAGCTAATGACCAAACTTATAAACATGTTTCACTAAACTCTTGCCTTAACAACTTATAATTTAGACTAAAGTTTATACTTTGTGTAGTTTGAAATTTCAAGTGAGCTTTTGAGATAAGTTTGGGATTGTGATAATTTCTAAAGACACCATAACCTAAACTAGATTAGTTTAGAGTATTTTAGTGCTATATATCCTTGTCTAACCATCAAGTTTTCACTAAACCACATTAATATTTTAAATTAGTATCAAAACTAGTTTTAGTTTAAGGTTAGGCTTTCAAACAAAATCTGCTATTAAATTAAGGACTTCAAAGATAAGTTGCGATTACTGAGAGTTAGTTTTTAGACCTTGAGTGCATCTTCAAAACCCGAGCCCCCATCTCAATCATCTGGCCGCCAATTAATCCATTTTGGCCGCAAATTGCGGATTGTTTAGGGTTCTTGGGTGTAGGTTTTAGTTGGGAGCTCTCTAGGACTCCAATTAGACCTCTGGTATATGCAACATTTTCTAAATTTGCATATACAAAAATCTGGGATCGTATTACCTTATTTTAGGCGATATGTTAATGTACGATATGGATATTCCGATTCTCGTTTTAGTGTTTTATTTGTTTAACGGCCTTTAGGGGTAGTCTTAAGTGTTTATTACACGCGTTTAGCACACTAAGTTCATCCGTGTTAACTCGTGAGAGTTAGTTCGTTCGTGTAGGGTATGTTTACATGTCATATCAGAATTCTAGTTTCATGTGCTAAGTTTTGTTCGATACTAGGACCGTTTGCGGAGACTTCGGACGTGGCAAGTAAAGAGAAGGAGGTGGTAGGATTCGAGTAGCTCGAGGCCGTTCCGGTGAGTAGATTTAACATCTATGGGGGAATCATTCAGATGGAGTTAAGCGTCCGATATTTAGAATCAAGTTACAAAATTTCATATACATATATCTATACACATTCCCTTATTGCATACACATTATCATACACATTGATATCTCCACATTAGGACACTTGCACCATTACCAATGGTTCATGTCACACGTGCACTAACCTATATGTACACACACATCATTGATAATTGCCATGTCACATACACTATAGACACACGCATGATATCTTGCATTGCATTGCATCTTTATTGATAGATAGATCTTCGCGTAATTCATGCTAGCTTGCATCATATCAATTTCATGTACATTTGCCATCATCACCATATTCATGTATTATGTTTTTTTCGTGAGATTTCTGTTTTCATGAGACTTGGGAAACCACAAAAACATTTTCAAAACTTAGATTTATTTAAAAATATGCGGTTTTATCTTGATACGATGTTTGGCGTCCACTATGAGTTTTCTCGGTTCTGAGTTATGTGTATACCCGATTCGAGGAGATAGGAGGCACCGTCTGCGGGTACATGGTGGACCCGGTACGGTATCCCGGGATAGAAAGATCGTATAGAGAGACGTTGAGCCTGGCAGGGGAACAATACCTTATTTCCCTAATATTTAACCTAATAAAACAGCAAAACTCTATTTGAATTAAATGAGGCAGCGCCTCACGTGCTCTCCATGAGGGCACCAACGCCAGAATTAAAAACTATGGTGGCGCCGCACGTGCTCCTCACGTGGGCGCCAATGTGCAAAGCACTAAAGAATTTATTAAATAAGAGTTAAACTCTTAAATGGCGTCGCACGTGCTTCTCACGTGGGCGCCAATGTGCAAAGCACAGGAATGCCCATTTTTAGAATTAAAGTCTTAAATGGCTTCCACGTGTACAACACGTGAGCGCCGGCGCCGAAGTAGAATTAAATTCTACTCTCTGTTAAACAGAGCCGTTGGATCAAAGATCCAACGGGGATGATAAATTATCAAAATACAGAATTAAATTCTGTTAGGAGAAAACATTGCCCAAATCTTTCTAAAATAAGGAAGATACTCTCGATTAGATCAAAGGTCCAATGGTAGAATAAAATTCTATTCTCTCAATCTTTCTAAATAAGAAAAATTGCTCTGTAAAACAGAAAACTCTTGGATTAAAAATTTAATGGTGATTAAAATATCCCCAACTTACAGAATAAACTCTGTATAGGGAAAATATTTTCCCAATCTCGTTAAAAACTAAAAGTCATATTCTGTAAAAACAGAAGTTCTTGGATCAAAAATCCAATGGTAGATAAAATTCCCCAGATTGATTTTGAGACCAATTAAATCAATTGAAATCTCTCAATGAGAGATTTTCTCAAAACTAATCAACAACTTGCCTTACCTATATAAAGGACCTGAGACTTCAAGTCTCAAAAAAGGGGAGAGAGAAGGACGCACAGAGAGGGAGAGACATACAGAGACCACAGAAACCTTAAAAAACAACAGAGAATTCAATTCTAGAGAAAGAAGAAGACTTTCCTCCTCCAAAAATCCTAGGTAAAGAAAAAAAAGAAGAGATCAAAAATATCTCCTTTACCTAACATATCTAAGGGTTTAACCATTCTCAAAGAACTTAGTTCTTTCTCTGGATCTGAGATCCACAAGACAAGTCTCCCATAAGTTGAGAATTTAATTCTCATCAGGAAGATTTTGTTCTTGAGAATCAAAACTTCAAGGAAGCACAAAATTGGACATGAAGAACATGGAGTCCATAATACTCTAGGAACTTAGTTCTTTTAAATCGAGAACTTAGTTCTTTAAAAACTCAACCTAAAATTCTTAAATATAGTGATTTTAGCGAGCGTTAATGGTTAAACCACTATTGAAATAGGTTTAACCTCTCTGAAAATATTAACAGAGATTCAATCTCTAAAAAGGAAAAAGACTAGTGCCTCACGTGCTTCCCACATGGGCGTCCTTTTTAACCGTGCCCAGCGTCTCACGTGAAAGAAACACAGGTACCTAAAACAGAAGGCTAGCGCCGCACGTGCTCATCACTTGGGCGCTGAAAAAAAGTGCATAGCACTCCGCAAACAGCCAAAAGGGCTAAGTGCTTAGCGCTCATTGGGCGGCGTCCATGACTGAATACTTCACATGTCATATATGTGAGCTTCAGAGGTCAAATAAGTGCTTAGCACTTCGGCATGAAAGGAAAGGGGGGCTGAACAAATAGAGCCCAAATAAGTGCCTAGCACTTTTAAAAATAAAATAAAAGGTTAAGCATACCAAGCCCCCAAATTGGCTAGGTCTCTGATGTCTTTCCTGCAGCCGAGCCCAAATGCCCTGCTATTGGATCTGAAATAAAAACGATCCTCAAAATCTTGCTAAATTGATTTTAGTCTCAAATTGGACTAACGTATCCTTAATCAAAAACAAACTGAACTCCAAATTCTCATATATATTTAAGTTGATATTAATCTCAAACTAGATTAACAGTCCTTAAATAAAACCAAGCCCAAATCTAAAAATATACGGATTGGACTAATCCGCGCCCTACGGGCAACGACATAAACTAGTCTCCATATACAATCCATGGGCAACTAAAACCAAAACAAAATATACACACGACACGAAGTGAACTGCCGGAACAGGAGAAAGTGGTTATGCAATGCGGTAACGTAATTAACTACAGGGGCTTGCGCCTGCAGGGAAGAGCGTCCCCACAATCAAACCCCCCTCATAAAACAGGGGGGAATCTGACGAAGTCTGCTACAACGACCGCATCCGTCTAAACCTCTGATATATGGTGCCATAAATCAACTTGGTATTTTCGGAGAGGTGGACGGATAAATCCAAATAACATCTGCCCCCAAATTCAGGCAAGACAATCCATCCCGGTTCATCTCTGTTTTCGGCGGTAAACATACCTACCGGTGATAGTTTTGGACTCGGCGGATATCCGGAGAATACCGACCGAAGTCATGTGATCAGATGGATTTGATTGCCGATCTGAGAGACGACGTCTTAGATATTGGGATTTCGAGTGTCGATACTTGACACAGGATTTATGCTATTTTATTGATGATACTTTTGGTTCTACCATATTGAATTTATTATGACATATTCAGTTTCTTATAGTTGGTACATCCCAGATTTCATACTTCGCACATTTATTCATGTTGCACCTATACTAGTATACATCAACATAAATTCATACTTAGGATTTGTCGCTGTTACGTGTATACTTGCGATTGCTACTTATGATATTATTTGTTTCTCACGAGCTGGCAACTCACCCCCATTGTGCTATAATGTCTTGCAGGGCCGATCCGTCAGTGTAGTCGCGGCGGGGCATACCACCATTACCACGTTTGGGACGTGATATTTTATTAGGTGGGTTGCGAGTATTCTTTTGTACCCTATCTATTATACTTGTACCTTGTATCTACTATACTCCATCTACCACATATATATTTGACTTAGAGACGAGACTGAGAGATTTTTATTATATTTGACTCTACGTGTCGTGCTCGTGTGAGCCGACTTTTGTGTTTTTTATGCTGATATTGTTTTTTTTCTTATTTCTTTATTTTTTCGCATATGGCGTCGTATATCTTATTATGTGTTTGTGTTCCGCCGGATGGCGTTGAGATTGCTTCCAAGTAGGGATACTTTTATATATATTATGCTTATGTTACAAAGAAGATGCTGCCGAAAATTTTAACAATAACTCGATCTTCAAAAAGGTTTTGATATAACTCTTTGCACCTTAAATTAACACTTTAAACAAAATTTTTACTACTCTACCTTTAATTACTGTTTAGATTCTGGGTTTTCCATGAATTATGTTACGCCTTTAGACGTTGCGTGATTTAAGTGCCGGTTACGTTCAACATTTGGGTCGTGATAAAGTTGGTATCAGAGCGCTAGGTTTTACCATTCTGATTGTATGATGACCTTTGGTATGATGGAGTAGGTAATTTAAGCCGAGTGACGTAGCATGTGTATGTTCCACGGCATATTCACGATACGATACTCCGCCTAAGTGACCTTATGACATATGTCTTGTGATTCTTTCCTTGATTCCATGCATCCTTTTGTTCCGGTTGCTATATTCTTACCAAATCCTGTTTCTTGTTCCAGCCACCATGCCGCCGAAGACTACGAGGGCCCAAAAGGCTTCCACCAGAGACGAGATTAGGGCGGGCTCGTTTGAGACGAGGGCCGACCAGAGCGGTATGACTACCCCTCAGGAGCAGGTTGATCCTCCTTCTCCAGGCCGGATTGCTAGGCTGGAGGCAAGTATCCAGGATTAGCGTCAGATGGTTGGATCATTGGTCAAGACTAGCCAAGCACAGAGATCAGATGATGTTCCGCCTACTATGGGGACCGTGATAGTACCTACTGCTCAGACAGCTGTACCTGCCGCTACCGAGACTATTGAGGTATCACTACCGGAGTTTATGAGGCTGAAGCCTCCGGTATTCATTGGCACAGACGCAACAGAGGATCCACAGTCGTTTCTCGACAGGATGGCCAGGATTTGTCATTCCCTGATGTGTTCTGATACGAGATCGGTTGAGCTTGCTAGTTTCCGTCTGGAGGTCTTGCCCAGACTTGGCGTGAGTCCGTTGAGTGAGGCCGAACTGCCGGTCTTCCTTCTATGACATGGGATGAGTTTTCGACGGTCTTTCTTGCTCGTTTCCTTCCGCAGAGCGTCAGGAATGCTCGAGCTCGTAGTTTTGAGTTTTTGCGCAAGACTACTGGTATGACCGTGGCCGAGTATGATATCCAGTTCACTCAGCTATCCAGATATGCTCTTTATTTGGCAGACATCGAAGAGAAGCGCGTCAAGAGATTTGTGCGAGGACTTGACACAATTGTTCCTTTCTATTGGCACCCATCACTTTGATACCTATGCAGCAGTGATGGATACAGCCATGCTAGTGGAGGAGCGTATTACTAAGACTACGACTATTCCGGGACCAAAGCGGGTTCGCACTGGTGTATCAGTTTCCGGGTAGATTAGTAGAGGTATGGCAGGCATAGGGCGCGGCAGATTCTTTCTCGGCCGTGACGGCGGCAGAGGCTTGATACAGGGTCAGTTATTTAGCTCTTACTTACAGGGTCAATAGCCATCGACGGGATGTTTTTGGTATGGGAGTCCGCATCACCACATCAGGCATTATAGTGAGACGCCAGGATGGGGCAGCAGTTCCACATGTCACCTTACCCCCTTCGCCTCCTCCTCTGAGAGCATTACCTCCTACGCTTATCGTGTTGGGTTACGGTAGCGCCCCGACCATCAATCTGTGGATAAATGCGGAACAAAAACTTTTAAAACCCGGCGCTAACGGGACCTTAATCGACGGATCGTACCATTAACCCTATACTAGACCTACAAAAGGAGTTTAGAGAGGTTATACCGATCGATCCATGTCCTTCGGTCTTCAACCTCTGTCCCAAGCTCCTCGTGGCTTCCCCGATCAAGTTTGATCTCCGGTCTCCCCACATCGAAGAAGATCCACGTCGAGAGTTCGTAATACAGGCTCCCGCCTCAAAACCGAAGCAACTCGAGTATCCAGTTTGCTAGCCTAGATATCCAAGATGAAGTAGAGATAGTGTATGATTACTTTGTCTCAAAACACCTTAGGATTCTCAACACATGAGAGGGATAGGGTGGAGGTAGAAGAAGTTGCCTTGGGTGTGAAGTGTGAGCTCAAGTTTTTGGCCAAGTGAAGAAAAGTAGTGGCTGGCCTTTTTGTGTGAGTGTTGTGAGCTATTATTAAGTCTAGCAACTCAAGAATTTTCCCAGCACAATAAAGATCTGCCTCTCTCTCAAATATCTCATAACACACTCACAAAATATCTTAGCCAAAACAAAAATGATCCCATGACCCAATACCACGAATCACCAAGTGCATGTGCCATGATCAATGCCAAATGCCAAGACTTGCACTCACACTTTACACCTCACAATTAAATATTAAAACTAAATGTTTAATAGCAAAAAAGAAAAAGCAACTTCTAAAGTAAACTTAAAACGAATTACAAGAATACCCATCATCTGTATATACATACCTATATCCGTATTCCGACTGAATACGAATACAACGAGACAGAAATAATCCAACAATATAATACTAGGATCCGACTTAAACCAAAGCCTACTAGTAATATCCATCCGATCTTGATCCGTGCATAAGTGCACGTATATGATCGAACCCTGCCATAAAACCATACGGCCTCTACAACGTTTCGCCCGAACAAGGGAAACTCTCTGTGTGGGACTCTAAAGACTCATTAATACGTTGACAATGGGTTTAACCACAAGCCCGTCAGTGGCACTAGCTGTACTAACGGCTATCCAGGTATTGAGTGAAAGGGAGGCCGACGAGCAAACTCATCCTGAAACCCTACTGAGCCTGACAGTGACAATACCCGTACAGTCCGGTCCGTTCGTCTATGAGTATCGCATATCGAGTTTAGGGGGGTGGATAAAGTCAGACCCCTAAAAACGCGACATTTAGTGTCGGCATGAAACCTATCACCACCTGAGAAACTACCGATTCTATATTGGTAATTCTAGACTACCTTGGCCAAGAATTTCTGGTGATGGCCATCCGTGCACACCGTGACATCAACCCCCAATACCTGGAGAGACGAATCTCCTGACGATTCGCTCACTACCTCCATGTGGCTCGGGACTATACCCAACTAAAATCTGTTTGCACGACTCCTTTGAGCCGTGGTAGGGTAGTAATCAAAGCACAGTGAGAACTCACACGAGACAAATGACGATCTCAGGTCGATAGACTAACCTGTACATATGTCACCAGGGAACTGCTATCTGATAATAGGTATAATACCAACTAGCATGTTCCCGGCGAGTCCGTCCGGTGTACTCATAACCCAATGAGCACCCGTATATATTTTAGGTGAACCAACTGACACCAATGGCTTGTGAGACCTGCCACCGCCCCTCGTCGGGGTCTCGATCCGTATACACTAGTCTACTCTGGAGTATCGAAACTCTCTCGACTAGGGACACTTTAAGGATGTGCTTATAGACCGTCCAACTTCCACGTATATGATCACCATCTTACTGCTGGTAGTAAAGCAAGAATCCTATGGGCTCTATCAACATATAATAGTGATCTGTAATGTCACCTGAAACATGTACACGATGATAAAGACAAACCAGATAGTATACTATTATCTCGAGTAAGACTGTTCTACCGGTATAGGTCCTCCCTCAATTATTGCAATCACGTGCCTGCGATCCAATAATTGACTTGAGGGTATTATAGCCAACAATCTCCCACTTGCACTTAAGGCTAATTATTACGGTGTCGCATACTCACAGCCCGTGTGATACCGAACACCCAACTTTTCTACTGACCAGTTTCACAAAACTCGTTTGTAAAACTATTGCATTTGAGAAATAGTTTCAGTGAGTGGATCCGCTCCAATGTTTCTTTCTATGTCTCTCTTTATCTCAAGTTCGCAGAGAAAGCCATCTCCCGAAATGAGCAATACCTGTCTTAGAATATATCTGGATATTTGATGGGACCCAGTTCACAAATGAACTCCAAATCCAGCAAACTTCTTAGACTGTATTGTCCACTGAATTTAATCAGTATCCTGCGCCATGCCTCTCTCAGTATCCGCTTGGACCACCTGTCCAAACTACTGCCCCTCGTCAACAGGAAAAACTATAACTCTGACAGGCACTCTGTCATCCATGTCATCTTGGAAGCCTGAAATGATAACCGTCTCCCGAAAGAGGCCGCCGTTACCAAATCCCTAGAACATCCACTTATGTTCATGAAACTGCTTCCGAACGTTTCTACAGGATTAGATTAATATAAACTTATTGCAACTTGTGCAAAAACAACATCTGGTGTGGTACTTGACATCTCATGATTGACTCAATTGTCTAGGCAAGTGATATGTCAATCATGCACATCCCTCTCTTTTTTAGTCTGTAAGACACCTTTAGAGAGGGTGACTCCATCACCTGCAGGTACACCACCATGCCAGGAGTCGTCCATTCTAAAACACCTTTAGAATACCGTCTAAGTACCCATATTTGAAAACTACCCAAATCTAGATCTAAAACCATAGATCTAGTAACCAAAATGCCTAATATCATATCCATATTCTATATGGAGAAATAACTGTGTGACAACCACAGTATAACCAATTGTAGTATATGAATTTTACTTCCTATAAAGTGTATGTCATCCAAATACCAGGACATCATACCCTACTACCTTCTTAACAGATCCATCTACTATTCTGATGAAGTCAAAACCTATGACTTTCATATTAAAAATAGATGATCTATCTCTGTTATACTTGTTTTAGTCTATAAATAGACACAAGCTACTTGTCCACTATACTTCCGCTGCTCCCACTGACCACAACAACTCTCTGGCAGAGTCATATACACACGCACTTCTAAAGCTAGTTTAGAACAACGCTATACTCATCTTCCTGCCGGGTCTCATAGTCTAGAACAGCAGTAATGGCAAGTATGGGTAAAAAAGAACCTCCCTATCACCGTCCTTGAGGATACCGAAGTACCTCTCGGATGCCTGAGGTTACCTACCATATCTACGGAGTGGCTAATGGAATGTCAAACCCAATTGAATCTTTAGGTTCTATTAAATTTTCAGTAATCGTTTGTGGTTCTGGAATCACTTCTAGTTCTACTATACTCGCACTACTGTTTTATGAAAAAGTCCATTTTACTAAAACTGTAGCGAGTTAAGAACAATATCACTATTAATCTTTCAGATGGTAGAAAGTTAACCCTCGTCATAACCCGGGTTAACCCACAAACTTCCATTACTGAAGCGTGCCTTGAGTTTTCCAGAGTCTGGTTTTAAGTATAAGCTGAACAACTCCATATACCTTAACATCGTTAAGATATGAACCATTCTATATATAATTTAGAAACAAAGCCATTGATTTAATTGGAACCGGATTCAAATTATGCAGCTGTCTCCAGTGCATGCCGACTAAATGGAAAGATGCTGATCAGTATTACTCAATTAGGAGTACATCCAAATATGAGTAATCTGAAAGAGAAGCAAGTTCTCAAAATCATTACTATCAACTGAATACCATACACAAGTATCTACATATTCGATCACCTTGAAGAAACTTGATACTTGCAACACCTGGTTCTCTACTTTATTCTTGTATCTATAACTTCTCAAAACTTAGACCTTGTATTTCAACGAAATACTTGTCTAAAACTGAAAAAGTTACAAGTAAACAGAATATAGTATGAGGACCATCCCCTCTGTCCTAATGGACACTGGACAACATACAATACTTTGTATAAGTTCCCCGAGTTGAATAACTCAAACCCTGTGCATCGTAAGTTGAAAACTGTACCATGGTTAAGAAGAATTACACCGCTGTTTAATACTCCTTACCCAATCATCAACTGATATAGGTAAATGTCATGGACATAATTTCAAAAAGTTATATATCACTTTATAAAATAAACGTACAGATATATCAGTTTGAAATTGGTGCATAACAACGGATATTCAAAACCAAATATTTTCCGTTAGGCAAAACCCCAGGCGATTTCCTCAAATATCACCAATTACAACGAATTCCGATATAATGAGGATATAATCACCTAATTCCCAATAAATTACTCCCACTCATCATCTGTAAAACCATACAGATGTGAGAATCTAACCTGGTAAATACATACCCTGGAGTAAGGATCTAATCGAGAAATCAGTTTTCAATTAACAACGCATAGTGAAACTGAAACATGAAAATGTTTCGAAGAGGTAACCGGGTATTTCTAGTAATGCCTCTTCCATTATCCAGATTCATGACTGTAACCGTATATTTCCTTGCCATCTCTCCAAATCCCTTTATTTGTCTTTACTCATTACCTTCTGTACACCTCCCTTAGGCTATATGGTTTTCTTCCTTCCCTACCGTTCGGCACCAGCCTATGGTTTGGAAGAAGACTATCCAATAAACATAATAGGTGTACTCTCCTAATCCTAGGAGCCCTCGCAACCTGAGAGAATGTAAAGATAAAAGACAACTGAATAATTCTTATTCTATTTCTCCTGAACTAGAATCCATCCTCGAACTGGAATAAGTTCCTTCGAGTATGATGGATTATCCAATAACTGTGGATGTTCGTAGTGATACAGAGTGTTCTGGAGAAAATCAAAGGTGAAGTAGGAGTGACGATGAAATACGTGGTTTGGTTGTGAATGATAGCAGTCGCAATTTACTTTGCCCTCTTTCTAATCCCTTTATCTGTCTTTACTTATGACCTTCTGTACACCACACTTAGGCTAATTGGTTTTCTTCCCTCCCCACCTTTCGGCACCTGCCTATGGTTTGGACGAAGACTATCCAATAAGCGCAATAGATGTATCCTTTCCTAATCCTAGGAGCCCTCGCAAGCTGAGAGAAGGTAAAAAGAAAAGATAACTGAATAGTCCTATTCAATTTCTCCAAACCGGAAACCATCCTCGAAACTGAAACAAATTTCTTCGAGTTTGTATGTAACTATACGATGGTCATATCCAATAAAAGTGGATCTTCGTAGTGATACGGAATGTTCCGGAGAAAAGTAAAGGGTAAAAGTAGGAGTGGCAATAAAGTATGCAACTCTGACAATCCAAAAGCCAGTGTTTTAAGAAGGTTTGGTTAACTTGGTTTCTGAGTTCTAGTCTAGGATCGGGACATGGTCGCCGCCAAAGAGAGAAAGTAAAGAAACACTCAGCGTGCACTCTAACCTAAATCAGAATGGTTAATCACTTTATCTAATTAGGATGTCTCCCACTGTATCCTCAAATTCTCCTCCAAACCCAAAAGAAGAATTAGTCGGGATCATCTAAAATCACCCGAGGAGTAAACCAACTCATCAGTGGGTATCGGGATCCAACTATCATCGCATGATAACCTGATGGAATCCATTATCACACTCCAGAAGGTATGTTCATGCCTGGCAAGTTTCCTGTATGTTTGAAACTCCCGATGTGATTTTTACCCCATACTCTTATGACCTTGACGAAGGTCAACAAATCATAAGGCACATACCAAGTTCTACCCGTCATTGTCCAGGTTAATTTGAACCCACCCGTATCTGCCCTTGACGAAGGTCAACAAGGATGTACGGCTGTCCTAAACCAACGCATCTATCTATACAAAAGAAAAGTAACAAACAGTTACCATACACTATGTCTTGACGAAGGTCAACATACATAGCATAAATACTAAGTGCTACCCGTCTGAAATAACGGAGGGCTACGAATGGTTTATGGCGAAAAACCTTTAACGTAATGAACTTGATATCGTTGAAGGAACCAGATAGCTTTACAAATATATAGTGGCGAAAACCTTTGCTAAAGAGGTCACTCTCGGTGAAGAGATCTCGGCCCTTTCCTCGTAGAATGAGGTGCAGGATATTCCCACTGAATACCGTGATGCAAAGCAAAAAGTAATCGACTATAGTGAAGTTATTACCCTGACGCAAACTTCTGCCCAAGAGGTTACTCTAGGTGAGGGGATCTCGGCTCTTGCCTCGTCGAATGAGGTACTGGATATTCATAACCGAATACCACTGTGCAAAACAAAAGAAAACGTCCTTATAATAACAACTTTTAAAAATTTGTTCCAACAACATTAAATAAGTTTGTTTTCCTTGCATTGATCTGAATCAACGCAGTCCCATCAATTAATCACACTACAAAAGAACGAAAATACGATGTACGTATATACTATCCGCAATCACCACTGGGTCCCGTCATCACCCGTTAGGTTACTTAACTAACGACAGAGCGGGGACTGGACTAGCGCGGGTGTAAAACATATACAATATTTACTAGTATATATATAACAATATATAATAATTGCTCCAGGTATGATAAATGCAATATCACAGACAAGCGATAAGCATCACAGAACAATACAGATAGTCTGGGAGCCCCGGGTTTCCATTGAGCCGCAAGTGAAACTCGATGTTCCCCTGGTCGTATGAATAGCCTGTGCAATGAAAACTTAGACCCCTACAAGCGCGACAAGTTACCCACCAAAACCAGAAGCGAGGCAGCCCCCTTCATCAAAGTGAATGGGCCACCCAGCACTTCACGGAATCTGGTAACTTGAGCACCCCTCCTTGGGTCAACCTGTACCCCTACGAGTGCGGCGAATAGCCCGCCAATTCTAGAGTGAGGACCCCTCCTTCTCTATGCCATGAGATGCGGACCCTTTGCCCTCTAGAACCCGGCTATCCGTGCACTCTATCGCGGGGTAATCCTAGTATAGAAACGAAAAATATGTACAACGGTGACATCGATCTCAACCTGGTCGTGCCTTAAAAGAATAATATACAAACAGGCAGTGACGACAGTACACATGTCGGACGCTCGCCCCGCGATATCAAATGTACAAATGAAAGTAAACTGTACTAACATTGCAACCAAGCTATCCCCACGATGAATCCACAACAAACACATCACAACACAGAACATCAATGTGAATGTCACGTTCGCAAACCTGTCTAAAAGAACTATAGCAATTAGACAAGTTGTACCGATCTAATGACATTCACGGTCGCAGATAGAAATGTAAGTACTGTAAACTTTAAACAATGTTAGAAATATCGACTTCAAAATAACCCCGAATAGCCTTAAACAACTAGATACAACCATATCAAAACTGGGCTAAACTAGCAATACCACTGAACCAATATTCCAGAGACCAGACAACACCCAAAATTTCAAACCCAGATTCACTTAAATGGACAGCCAGTTCGGATTTTATAGCTATGTGCTCGGTTCATTTGAGGTGAAATTGGTTCGTATTTAAGGTGTAGTCTAGTGGTCATCATAGTAGTTTTCTGCAGTTGCTAAAATAATTTTCGAAGACTTGGAAAAAAATGACAGAAACTAGAATATATCGGGTATTATTTTGGAGTTGTTTCGGTTTCGATATTTTAATATCGTCTAAACCAACTAGTAAGCGCTTAATGGGTTGGCTCTGATACCATGTTGGGTTACGGTAGCGTCCCGACCATCAATCCGTGGCCAAATACGGAACAAAAACTTTTAAAACTCGGTGCTAACGGAACCCTAATCGATAGATCATACCATTAACCCTATACTAGTCCTACAAAAGAGTTTTAGAGAGGTTATACCAATCGATCCGTGTCCTTCGGTCTTCAACCTCTGTCTCAGGCTCCTCGCGGCTTTTACGATCAAGTTTGATCTCCGGTCTCCCCACATCGAAGAAGATCCACGTCAAGGGTTCGTAATACGGGCTACCGCCTCAAAACCGAAGCAACTCGAGTATCCAGTTTGCTACCCTAGATACCCAAGATGAAGTAAAAATAGTGTGTGATTACTTTGTCTTAAAACACCCTAGGATTCTCAACACATGAGAGGGATAGTGTGGAGGTAGAAGAAGTTGCCTTGGGTGTGAAGTGTGAGCTCAAGTTTTTGGTCAAGTGAAGAAAAGTAATGGCTGGCCTTTTTATGTGAGTGTTGTGAGCTATTATTAAGTCTAGCAACTTAAGAATTTTCCCAGCACAATAAAGATCTGCCTCTCTCTCAAACATCTCACAACACACTCACAAAATATCTTAGCCAAAACAAAAATGATCCCATGACCCAATACCATGAGTCACCAAGTGCATGTGCCATGATCAATGCCAAATGCCATGACTTGCACTTACACTTTACGCCTCACAATTAAACATTAAAACTAAATGTTTAATAGCAAAAAAGAAAAAGAAACTTCTAAAGTAAACTTTTAATGAATTACAAGAATACCCCTCTGTATATACATACCTGCATCCATATTCCGACTGAATACGAATACAACGAGATAAAAATAATCCAACAATATAATACTAGGTTTCGGATTAAGCCAAAGCCTACTAGTAATATCCATCCGATCATGATCCGTGCACAAGTGCACGTATATGATCAAACCCTTCCATAAAACTATACGGCCTCTACAATGTTTCGCCCGAACCAGGAAAACCCTCTGTGTGGGACTCTAAAGACTCGTCAATACGCTGGCAGTGGGTTTAACCACAAGCACATCAATGGCACTAGCTGTACGTAACGGCTACCCAGATATTGAGCGAAAGAGAGGCCGACGAGCAAACTCATCCTGAAACCCTACTGAGCCTGACAGTGACAATACCCGTACAGTCCGGTCCGTTCGTCTATGAGTATCGCATATCGAGTCTAGGGGGTGAGATAAAGTCAGACCCCTAATAACGCGACATTTAGTGTCGGCATGAAACCTATCACCATCTGAGAAACTACCGATTCTATATCGGTAATTCTCGACTACCTTGGCCAAGAATTTTTGGTGATGGCCATCCGTGCACACCGCGACATTAACCCCCAATACCGGGAGAGACGAATCCCCTGACGATCCGCTCACTGTCTCTATGTGGCTCGGGAATGTACCCAACTAAAACCAGTTTGCACGACTCCTTTGAGCTGTGGTAGGATAGTAATCAAAGCACAGTGGGAACTCACACGAGACAAATGACGATCTCAGGTCGATAGACTAACCTGTACACATGTCACCAGGGAACTGCTATCTGACAATAGGTATAATACCAACTAGTATGTTCCCGGCGAGTCCGTCCGGTGTACTCATAACCCAATGAGCACCCGTATACATCTTAGGTGAACCAACTGACACCAATGGCTCGTGAGACCGGCCACCGCCCCTCGTCGGGGTCTCGATCCGTATACACTAGTCTACTCTGGAGTATCGAAACTCCCTCAACTAGGGACACTTTAAGGATGTGCTTATAGACCACCCAACTCTCACGTATATGATCGCCATCATACCGCTGGTAGTCAAGCAAGAATCCTATGGGCTATATCAACATATAATAGTGATCTGTAATGTCACCTGAAGTATATACACGATGATAAAGACATACCAGATAGCATACTATCATCTCGAGTAAGACTGTTCTACCGGTATAGGTCCTCCCTCAATCATTGCAATCACATGCCTACGATCCAATAATTGACTTAAGGGCACTATAGCCAACACGTCGCTACTCCACGCCAGACAGATGCTCAGAGAGCCCGTGGTCGTGGCGGTTCTGTTCAGAAGAGACTAGGCGGCAGAGGCAGAGGACATCAGGATACCGAAAGAAGACAAGCCAGAGTTTTTTCTTTGACTTCTCAGGATGCGCATGCATTGAATGCCGTCGTGACAGGTACTCTTCCTATGTATTCTTTCGACGCACGCATATTGTTTGACCTTGGTTCCATGCACTTTTATGTATCCACACACTTCGTACCGAGATTGGGTCGAGATTCGTTCGTGTTAGATCAGCCTCTCGTTGTGCTCACTCCCGCAGGAGTCTTTCATTGCCCGACATGTGTTTCGGTTATGTTTCGTTCGTATTGGGGATAGAGATTCTTCCGTTGATTTGATCCTTCTCGACATGTTAGATTTCGACGTTCTTCCTGGCATGGACTGGTTAGCCACTTGTTATGCGTCCGTGGACTGCCGTGAGAAGACGGTCAGATTTAGTTTTCCGGAAAAGCAAGTTCTTGTTGTGTAGGGGGACCGCAGTGCTGCCCTTCATAGTCTGATTTCTGTTCTTTGCGCTAGTCGGCTCTTGAGAAAAGGATGTCAGGGATTCTTGGCATATATTCGTGATGCTGAAGCCACAGGGGTCATGTTGGACCAAGTTCCGATTGTGAGAGAGTTCCCCGATGTATTTCCTGATGAGTTACCTGGATTGCTACCAGAGCGTGATATTGAGTTTTGTATCGACTTGATCCCCGGCATAGGGCCTATTTCTATACTGCCTTATCGGATGGCCCCGGCGGAGCTTAAAGAGTTCAAGGATCAATTACAAGATTTGCTTGATAAGGGACTTATTCGACCGAGTGTGTCTCCTTGGGGAGCTCCTGTCCTGTTCGTCGAGAAGAAGGACGACAATATGAGATTGTGCATCGATTATCGTCAGCTGAACCGAGTTACGATGCGGAATAGGTATCCTCTACCTCGCATTGACGATTTGTTCGACCAGCTCCAGCGTGCGGGACATTTTTCGAAGATTGACTTGCGGTCATGCTATCATCAGTTACGTGTCCGTAATGATGACATTCCGAAGACTGCTTTTCGGACGCATTATGGGCATTACGAGTTCTTAGTGATGTACATCAGGCTCACCAATGCCCTAGCTGCATTCATGAATTTGATGAACCGAATCTTCAGGCCATTTCTTGATTATTTTATTATCGTATTCATAGACGACATTCTGGTGTACTCTAAGAGTCGAGAGGAGCACAAGCAACACTTGAGCATTACATTGTAGACATTGAGAGAGCACCAGCTATTTGCCAAATTCTCGAAGTGCACTTTCTGGTTTGGTAGTGTGGACTTCTTGGGTCACGTGGTTACGAAAGATGGTATACGAGTGGACCCGAAAAAGATTGAGGCAGTCCAACATTGGCCCAGACCCGTTTCAGTGATAGAGGTTCGCAGCTTCTTGGGTTTAGCCGGTTATTACCGTCGTTTCGTACACGATTTCTATCATATCGCTGCACCGCTAACCGGACTGACCCGGAAAGAAGTTCCGTTTCTTTTGACCGAAGCATGTGAGAAGAGTTTTTAGCAGTTGAAGACTCGTTTGACGACTGCATCGGTTCTATCTTTTCTTTCAAGCTCAGGCGGTTATGTTGTTTACTGTGATGCTTCTCGAGTAAGTCTAAATTGCGTGTTGATGTAGCATAACCGAGTCATCGCTTATGCTTCTCGGTAGTTGAAGAAGCACGAGCAGAACTATCCTACTCACGATCTAGAGATGGCCGCGGTGGTCT
Organism: Agapanthus africanus; assembly: GCA_030015575.1. Taxonomy (NCBI): domain Eukaryota; kingdom Viridiplantae; phylum Streptophyta; class Magnoliopsida; order Asparagales; family Amaryllidaceae; genus Agapanthus; species Agapanthus africanus. Next base: position 11,650,923 of record CM057337.1, read on the forward strand.
TTACGCTCAAGATTTGGAGGAATTACTTGTACGGCGAGTTGTGTCAGATCTTTACGAACCATAAAAGCCTGAAGTACATTTTCCAGCAGCAGGATCTGAATTTGAGGTAGCACCATTGGATGGAGCTCATAATGGACTATAATTGTGAAATCCTTTATCATCCGTGTAAGGCAAATGTTGTAGCCGATGCTTTGAGTCGGATGCCTGGAGGTAGTTTATCCCATTTGCGTGCAGTTCAGAGGCAGTCTTCTACAGATTGGCAGGTTTTATGCGACAACGAAGTACAATTTGAGTTCACTTTCACAGAAGGACAGCTTGCTCATGTCTGTGCCCATCCGCTTTTACTTGATCGCATCGGGAGGCACAGTCCGACGGTACTCGTTTGTCTGAGATTATGGACCAGGCTCGGCAGGGGAGAGATTCGGAGTTTATGATTGATGGCCAGTGTAACACCCTATCACCGTTATACTATATTTTATTTGGGGTATTTCAAATCTTGCGGCAAAAATTCTTTATTATTGCTTTTGGGTTGCGGATAATGCAATTAATAGTTGTGGTTATTATCCGACCCGACTCGCATGATTGAAACCCATCATGGCCCAAGATTACATCAAATATTTGCTAGTACAGAGTATCTATGCAAATCTAGATATTATACATATATAATATATTCCACATATCTTTTAATAATACAAAATAAAAATCAAATAACATATTTTGATATCTAGCCTTGCATGTTATCACACCCCATATCGTGTGGTTGCATCCATACATCATGTTCATATACTAATTGTTAAACAGACTCGTTTGGATCGCTACGTATATTTACGTAGATCCGTATTTAGGGGTATACATTTTTATTGACAGGACATCGCATTATGATTTAACTTTTTACGTATATTCTCTATATTTAAAAACTAGATTTTTAGAAGGGACCCGGGTAATATTCGGAGAAATCTGATATTAGTTATAAAATCCTATATATATATATATATAATATTAAACTAAATCTAATAATTCCATCACTCTCTCTCTCTCTCTCGTCTCTCTCACTATTATATATATATATATATATATATAATAAAATTATAACACTCTCTTCTCCCTCCTCTGCTCTTCTCCCGATCACCTTTCACCCCTCACGGCCACGACGACCTCGCCACAGACGACTTCACCTCGTCGCCGTCGTCTCGTCGCCACCATCCCTTTTGCCCATCCTCGGAACTCCAGAACCCCAGCAAACCCGCAACAGCAATTTCTTCTTCTTCTTTTCTTGTTCTTTTCTTTCTTGATTTTTCCGGCCGTCTCGCCGGAGTTGCGCATGTCGCCGACAATCCACACGACCTAGCCACCGTGGGCATCTAGCCGGTCACCACATCACGTAACTGCTCAGCCAGGTCTTGTCCTGCGCACGTAAGTTTGCATCACGACATTATTCAGACGTCGGACGTGACATCCGCATCTCGACGTGAGATCCGATCAGGAAAGTTCTAAATTTGCAACATGCTATTTTGTTATATCAAGATTTATATGATTAACTATAGTACATGTGTTTTACTATTCAAAAAATATTACCAATTTACAGTTTTATATTATCAGTCTGTATCCGTACTAATAATAGCATATCTAGTTGCATACTGGAATATCATGATATTATTATACTACTATATCAGTACAATATGTTATCTAGATTGCATCATACATAGTAATGGACGTGTAATGGTTATTACAGATAGATACATATGCATCCTGATATCAGTTGTGGTTACCATATTCCGATATTGATTACAATTTCACATTGGATACCTATTTGGTTAATATGCATTACATGACATATTCACGACACACTACCAGACTTGTTACTTGGATCTTATTGCTAATACCAACAATCCTGATTTATTGTCCCGACGGACGTGACTTGTTGTCTGCATAGACGAGAACTGTACCTGCTTGATCCTGTATTGGCATTAGATTTATATCATCAATACCTGACTTGAACAAAAACATGAGGGAAAAGGGAAAATCAAGAATGTAACCGAAATGTAACTCAAGAGGATATTATTATTGTTTGCCATGGTTCCGGGCGTTATGGAATAAATCATTGTTTGCTGTGTTTCCGGGCGTTACGGAATAATCATTATTGTTTGCCGTATTTCCGGACGTTACGGAATAAATCATTGTTACCGTGGTCTCGTGGGATATGAGCGGGATATATACCGTTGAGTTACGATGAGAATTACATTAATTGATTTCAAAGGCTTTTAGAATAGATAACCCTAGAGGCCATTATTGTACATGCGATGTATATTGTAGTGGATGCTTGGACATATATAGGGAGGAATTTCTTGCTCGACATGATAGTATGCTATCTGGTTGCACTTTATCTTAATATGTACACTTATTGTCTCTCTATTACATGTTGATAAAGCCCTTAGGATGAGTACTTGACTATCGGGATTATGATGCAGATCATACTAGTGGGGCAGAGGTAGTCGGTAAGTACATCCTTCAAATGTTCCTAGTCGTGGGGGTATCGAGACGGGGCATCGATATTCCAGAGTACACTAGCGTATACGCTTCTCGACCCATATGATAGGCGATGGATGATCCCATATCCATTGGTGTTTGACATCAGAGAAGGTATACGGGTGCTCAGTGGAGACTGGGTACACTGAACGGACTCGCCGAGAACTTCTAGATGGTATTATACCTATTGTCAGATAGCAGTTCTCTGGTGACACTGGTACAGGTTAGTCTGTCGACCCGAGATCGTCATAGAGTCTTGTGTGATTCCCACCATGCTTTAATTTCCACCATACCACGTTCAAAAGATCGTGCAAAAATGTGGTTTTTGGGTACAGTCCCGAGTCACATGGAGGCAATGAGCGATAGGAGGGGATTCGTCTCTCCTGGTATTGGGGGTTGATGTTGTGCTATGCTCGATTAGCCATAACAGAAAATCCCTGGTCAGGATTGCTGAGATTTACTGGTATGTGTTATCAGTAGTTTCTCGAACCGTTATGGACCTTACATCGGCATGACTTATCAGGCTATTAGGGTCTGAAGTTATACCACCCCCAGGCTGTGATATGCGACATATCTGACGAAGAGACCGGACTGTACGGTAGTGTTACTGATTGGATTCGCAGGAGTATGAGCAGGCTTGCTTGTTGATCTTCTGATCGCTCAATACCCGTGTGGCCATTATGTTTAGCAGACCGCTTGCGGCTTGTGGGTGTTTGATATGATCATCACCAACTGCCGGCGTATTGACGAGTCTTTAGAGTCCTACACAGAGCTTTCCTGGTTCATACGAAACAAAGTAGGAGCACATATATGATATGTGCGGGACCAAGATTAATGCGCGTATGTGATACCGCATTCCATTCTCGCGATATGTGATATAGCCGGGTTATCGGATTAAGTGTTGATTCGATAGATTGTTACATTTTATATTAGTCAATTGTATATGATATAGACAGATTATTAAATCAAGTGTTGATTTGATAATTTAATTTATAATTATATATTTGATATATTAACTTACATTAACTAATATTTTCTCACTGAACATTTATTTTTCTCACTTGTGTGCATATAGTATATATATGATATATATTTATGTACATTTTATATGTGTCATGCTTGATGCCATATGCTTCATGGGTATATGGGACTCACACCATACTTGATATAATGAAGGGTTTTATTTATCTAAAGTTAATCAAAATTAGATGGAAATTGTTATGGCTAGAAGTTTGGAGAAGCTTATGCTAACCATTGACTTAGTTCACTAACTTTGTTTTACTTGTAGATATTTATTAACCTAATCATTATTGTTAGCTCTGGTTTATTCTCTACATGAGTTAGTGTATGACACTAACTCACCCATGGTTGCTATTCTCACCTTATGAGATTCATTCTCTCCTTCACTTCATCTTCTTCTTCCTCATGAAAAAGCTTGCTAGCTTTTGAAATGGTGAAGAAATATTGTGAGAAAAATAAATCTAAAGTGAGTCCAATTCCTACTTCATCATCCTCTACTATATCAGCCATTTAGTTTAGGGTGTTTGCTTCACTAATCTACCATTAGTGAGGAGGTAGCATGAGCTTGAGTCTCCTCGACGTAGATTATCTTCGGTCTCGAAGATTTCGAGCAAGTTTGTTCATTTCTTCAAGTGAACCCCTACTAGAGTTCGGGTGTTCACTGCTTGGAGAAAAGGGACTACTACACAGAGCTTTAGAAGTGAAGTACCGGTCTACAAAGATTGTATTCCTCATTCACTTAGTATGTAAAGTTGTTTACATTGTAGTTCGTCTAAATCTCTAGTTAACATTTTAGGGTTAGGGTTCTTTAGTATGGAAAAAATTAGAAAATGGCACGGACGATTTCTCCCGAAACCTTGCTGTCGTGCTAGGTAACCCTACAGTGGTATCAGAGCCAAGCTAGATATTTAGATGATATTTGTAGAATTACGAAACCGAAACAACTCCGAAACACCCGATATACAATCCTAGTTTCTGTCGAATTTTAAATGGCCTCTAAAATTTTTTTTAGCAGCTGCAGAATATTATATGAGATGTAATATGAACACAGTAGAAAATTCACCCCTCCTCGCCGGAAAATGGCCGGCCACATTGCTCCAAAAACTGGCCAGATCGGTTTTGTTGTGTTGTTTTGGGTTGAAATTTCTAGGGTGTTCCAGTCTCTGGGTTTTGGTATTTCAGGTGTTGCTTGTTTTTGCTAAATTTGCATGTGATGTTATCTTTGTGTAAAGGCAATTCAGAGTGTTTCGTAGTCGTAATTCTAACATCATTTCGGGTTATTTAGACGACGTTAAAAAGTTCGAACGGATATCAATAACTCATATTTTCCCTCGCTGGAAATTTTCCAACAGTTGGATTTTTTCCAAGATTAAAATCTTCAGAAAATCATGCAAGCGATTCTGTGGACCCTCTAGAAGAACGAAACCCAAACTCGACTTTTTGGATAGCGGAACCGCGGTCATTCCCTAGGGTTTGCGGCAGTTCCGTGGCGACATGAGTGAGGCATGGGTCGGCCTTTCTACGGATGGTTCATATGTGCTGTGACATGTTCTGGGTACTTTTTAAACTCCGCTCAAGTGTTGAGGTTTTTGGGAAATTTTGGGTGTTTGCTTATTCGATCGAAAAGTGTAATATCGTCTAGTTATCTGTGATTGTGATACAATATTTGGAATCCACAAGATTAGTTATGTGATAACTAGTTTGAATTTTATAAATCTAGCAATTTAGTCTCATTTGATCGGTTGCCACGGAATTTTGATGTGGATCAAAAGTCCGTCGCAATTACGTAGTGTACGCAGATATTCGTCGGATAACCTTACTAGATAGCCACGCCCCATAGCCCCGATTAAGTGACTGTAGGAGAACCCCGTAGCCAAAAGCATCCGTTCGGGTGCTCGTGGCCGCGGTGTTCCGCCTTAGTGCACTTTGTCGACGATATCGGGGGTGCGGCCGTCTACTAAAGTTTTCGACGAGCATTCGATCAGGTTATCGGGAATTTTGTTGAATTACCCGACTAGTTATTGAAAAGTGTTTTCAATATTGAGACTAAAATACGAGATTTATAATTGTTAGGCATGTGATATCTAAGGAATTCATTTGGTAAGGCAGGAAATCCAAAGTGTGTGATACATTGGGCTTATGATATCTGAGGTGATTGTGGATTCCAATTATTGTAGTTTTTCACTTTCTTTTCTGTGACCGTAAGTGTAATAAGTGGTGTATCGCCGGTTTCGTTGCTATATGTCAACGACAATTGGGATACGCATATTTACTTACGTTGATGACATGTGATGTTATGTGTTGCTGTGATATGTTATATTAGATCGTCGTGTTTTAAATAGCCATTCTTTTTGTGAGATGAGAGTTTTTCATTTTCATTCATGTAAAAGTTTGTATGTAATATTCTTTTATTGGGGCACTTCCGGGTTGAGGATGATATCACCATTGATGTATATTATTTACTTTTCCTCATTAGGATAGACCCAAGGAGGAGAGCACAAGTAACTGGGTTCTAGGGTCCAGTGGGAGACCATCTCGAGGAGTCGAGACCGGGTCTCTTAACTCTAGAATTGGGAGGGTTGCCTGCCGCTCTTGTAAGGGTCTAGGGATGTGGGTTTGGCTATTCATCGTGACCGTGGAATCCGCGTTTTTTATTGGCTTAATTAAAACACGGAATTCCTAATATATCCAATATTTCATATGTGTTTTTCTGCTGCTGATATTCTGTGATGTGATCACTTGATATTCTGAGACGATTGTTTATATTATATATATGAGATATAATAAATATTACTACTTTCGTTTCTTCTGTGATGCTTAGGAAGCATAATTGATGGGACTTCATTAGTGAGATTAATAAAATAAAAGAAACCTAAAGATGTTGCAGAATATTGTTTTAAAACTGGTAGCTCTAGTTCTTGCTTTGCATAGCGGTATTCCTTGTAGAATATCCAACACTTTATTCGATAAGGAAAGAGCCAAGATCCCTTCTCCGGGAGTGACCTCTTTAGCGAAACTGGCAGATGCTACAATCCACGCGGTTTGTCTTTTGATTGCTTCTATAGTTTTTGCTTTGCATAGTGGTATTTGTGAAATATTCTGCACCTCATTCGATGAGGAAAGAGCTGAGATCCCTTCACCGGGAGTGACCTCCTTAGCAAAACTAGTAAAAGCCTAAAAACACTCCATTTTTAAAATTCACTCGATTCTACAACGATATCAAGTTCATTATGCAAAAGGTTTTCTTAAAAACCTGTCGTAACCCTCCGTCATTTTAGGAAGTAGAGTACTTAGTATTCGTGCTATGTTTGTTGACCATAGTTAGGGTGTAGTGTGCGGTAGCTAAGTGATGTCATCCTACACAACATATGATGCGGTTAATTAGGACAGTCATATGACTTTGTTGACCATAGTTAAGGGTCATGTGGGTGGGTCTAATTAATCAGGAAATGACGGGTAGAACTTGACTAGTGCTTATGATATGTTGACCATAGTTAAGGTCATAAGTCACTAGTGGCAAAATATTATCGGGAATTTCAAGTGTTGAAATTTGCAATGAGATTGCATAGTTTCTATGAGATAGTTAGATCCCGATACTTACTGCGAGTAAGAGTTACTCCTGGGAGAGTTTTACACATTACAATTAGCCGATCAAGTAGGTGTCTAGAAAGGTGTTTACGGGGTTACGCCCCTGAGAAAACGAGGTTTATTTTAATTAGGTCCGTGCGAAAGCACGGGGAACCTCCCTCAAAGTACCGACACTGGCCTGGCCGAAAGATTGGCAAATTTGTAGGGTGTAATTAATCTCGGCTAGTCTTACCTTTTAGGGTTTGAAGGAAGATTTGATAAAAACAGTGGGAGCCATCCTGATTAGATAAAATAATAACCAATCTGATCTTGCAAGAGCGCACGCAGAGTGTTTTCTTCTCTCTCTCCCATGATAGCGACCATGTCACGCCTTAATCAAAATAATAATATGGATGTATTGACCGAACCTGCCAGTTATACTGAGTTGGGGAACGTTAGTTCCGCTCTATCTTATAATTGTTATAAGTCCGAACAGGAAATAGGGGAATATTCGGATTTCCACGCGACCCAATCGAGAAATGAGTATGTTGATGCATATTCTTCGGGTGTGTTCGATTGCCAAGAACTGTTTCTCAGTATCTTCTACGTCCTAAGTATATGATACCGGATTAGGATCCCATATATGTAATATGTTACATAGGTTACAAACAGGTAGAGAACTGAGAATAGGTGATTGTTCTCTGGTGTAGAGAATGGTGCAATTGTTGCAGCCAAGTTAGTTGGCAAATATCACCTTGTATTACCAAATGGTAAATACATTGATTCTGAACAAATGTTATTAGATACCGAACCTGATATACAACATTACATCAATTTCTTTATTCAGTTAAAGAAAGATATAATATTGTATAGGAGGATAATGTTGTGGATATTTTCCTGAATTAAGAGTTGATTATATCAGGCACGTTATGTAATGGCATATAGGTTCTAAATTAAACCACAGTTCAAGATATATAGAACACACACAAGAAGAGTAGTTCAAAAATGAACGAATCCTTCTTGTGGCATTGTAGACTAGGTCATATCAATGTGACACGATCAGCTAAGTTACATAAGGATGAATATTAGAATCTGTTTGAATTTTCATCTTATCATACTTTCCAGTCTTGTCTAAAAGGTAAAATGACCAATACTCCGTTTACTGAAAACAGAGAAAGAGTTAATGAACTCTTGGGACGGATACATGATGATATATATGGTCCTATATTTACAAATGCCAAGGCTGGTTCTTCGTACTTCATTACATTCATCGACCATCTCTCATGATTCGGACATGTGTTCCTGCTGAAACATGAGTCTGAAACTTTTAAGAAATTCAAGGAATATAAGCTTGAAGTTGAGAACCAGATGAGTAGAAGTATTATAGTCCTTCGAGGTGATCGAGAAGGAAAATACTTGGGCATGGAGTTCCTGGATTATTTAAAGGAGAATGTGATTCTCTCTCAGCTTACTCGTTCGAATACACCACAACACAACGGTGTATCGGGACGGAGGTATCGCACCCTATGAGATATGACGCGCTCTATGATGAGTATTGCCGAGTTACCTGTTTCCTTTTGGAGTTATGCACTTGAGAAGCTGCATACCTATTGAATGGGGTTCCATCCAAATCAATGCCTACCATTCCATATGAGATATAGAATAGGAAGAGAGCATGTTTTAAAAAAGTTAAGATATGGGGTTGTCCGGCCTATGTTGAAAAACAAAATCCGGACAAACTCGAGGCAAGCTCAGTTCTGTATAAGTTTGTTAGGATATCCCAAATATTTGCGAGGGAATATCTTCTACCAAACTGAGGAGCAAAAGGTGTTTTATTTCTCAGCATGCCACCTTTTTACAAAAGCAATTTCTTATGAAGAAATTAATGGTCATGAGGTAGAACTGGAAGGAGTTCCAGCTAGACAAACTAACAGCTGATGATTTGGTGATACCAAAGGATTCAATAGTCTCCAACGAACCTCAGCCTCTCCGCGAATCTGGTAGGGTTCCTCATCCACTTGAGAGATACTACGCTCTTCTCAGTGACAGTGGGAGCAAGGATTGCATCATGGATGATGATGGCTCAACTGGGTTCAGACAGGCCATCACAAGTGGAGACTTTGTGAAATGGATGGATGCTATGCAATCAAAGATGGAATCCATGTACACCAACAAAGTATGACTTTGATTATTGCACCTAAAGGGGTAAAACCCATCAGGAGCAAATAGATCTTAAGAAGATTCTTGGTGTAGATGGAAACGTTGAGACTTTCAAAACTATGCTTAAGTCCATCAGGATTAAAGCAAGCATCGCGGAGTTGGAACATATGTTTTGATATAGCAGTCAAAGAGTTTGACTTCATCAAAATGGTAGATGAATCTTGTATATACAAGAAGGTTGTAAAGAGTGAGGTTGTCTTATACGTAATGAACGTAGATGACATACTTTTGATAGAAAATGGTTTCCTATACTACACTCGGTCAAGCTCCTCTTATCACGAGGATTCTCCATGGAAGATCTGAATGATACCTATTACATCTTTTGGATTATGATCTATGGTGATAGATCTAAGTGGATGTTGGGAGTGTCCCAAATCCTGGTATATTAACACCATACTAAAGGGGGTTTAGTATGGAGCATTTTAAGCGTGGTGGTTCACCCACTTACTCATGAATCACTCTTTCCAAAAAGAAGTCTCCCGAGACTGATTTGAAGAGAGCTCGCGTGCAAAGGATATCCTATGCTTCGGCAGTAGGCTCTATCATGTATTCGATGTTATGTACCAAACCAGATGTAGATGACTCACTAGATGTGGAGGATCAAGAATCAATCAGATCTTGGGAGAATCACTGGACAGCTGTGGAGGACATTCTTAAGTACTTGAGTAGCACTAAAAGAATGTTCTTGGTTCAAGCTTCCACAGTGATAAGGTCGACTGAGAGTCAGTTACAGGCATTGTCTTTACCCTTAGTGGAGGGACGGTATGTTGGAAGAGTTCCAAGCTATATACCGTGGCATACTAGACGATAAAGGCTGAATACATCGCTACCAACGATGCTACCAAAGTGGATGTCTGGATAATTCTTGTTCATGAGATGAACATGGTTCCTACCATTGAGCGTCCAATAATTGTTATTATGACAACAATGGAGTTGTGGCTTTTTCCTAGGAACGCCGGTCTCATCAGGGAGATGGTTGATCTCCCAGGGATCGAGGTTAGGAGAGTTGACGCGAAAGATAACACGGCGGATCCACTCACAAAGGTCTTTTCTTAAAGAGACTTTTATAGGATGTTGAGTATGAGTGCAAGTGGGAGATTGCTAGTTATATGTATACCCTAAAGGCCATTACTGTACATGCGATGCATATTATAGTGGATGCTTGGACATATATAGGGAAGAATTTCTTGCTCGACATGATAGTATACTATCTGGTTGCACTTTATCTTAACATGTACACTTATTGTCTCTCTATTACATGTTGATAAAGCCCTTAGGATGAGTACTTGACTATCAGGATTATGATGCAGATCATACTAGTGGGGCAGAGGTAGTCGGTAAGTACATCCTTTAAATGTTCCTAGTCGTGGGGGTATCGAGACGGGGCATCGATATTCCAGAGTACACTAGCGTATACGCTTCTCGACCCATATGATGGGCGATGGATGATCCCATATCCATTGGTGTTTGACATCAGAGAAGGTATACGGGTGCTCAGTGGAGACTGGGTACACTGAACGGACTCGCCGAGAACTCCTAGATGGTATTATACCAATCGTCAGATATCAGTTATCTGGTGACACTGGTACAGGTTAGTCTGTCGATCCGAGATCGTCATAGAGTCTTGTGTGATTCCCACTGTTCTTTGATTTCCACCATACCACGTTCAAGAGATCGTGCAAAAAGGTGGTTTTTGGGTGCAATCCCGAGTTACATGGAGGCAATGAGCGATAAGAGGGGATTCGTCTCTCCCGGTATTAGGGGTTGATGTTGCGCTATGCTCGATTGGCCATAACAGGAAATCCCTGGTCAGGATTGCTGAGATTTACTAGTAACTATTATCAGTAGTTTCTCGAACCGTTAAGGACCTTGGATCGGTATGACTTATCAGGTTATTGGGGTCTGACGTTATACCACCCCCAGGCTGTGATATGCGACATATCCGATGAAGAGACCAGACTGTACGGTAGTGTTATTGATTGGATTCGCAGGAGTATGAGCAGGCCTTCTGATCGCTCAATACACGGTTGGCCGTTACGTTTAGCAGACCGCTTGCGGCTTGTGGGTGTTTGATATGATCATCACTAACTGCCGGCGTATTGATGAGTCTTTAGAGTCCTACACAGAGGTTTCCTGGTTCATGCGAAATGAAGTAGGAGCACATATATGATATGTGCGGGATCGGGATTAATGCGCGTATGTGATACCGCATTCTATTCTCGCGATATGTGATATCGGTCGGTTATATGTGATATAGTCGGGTTATCGGATCAAGTGTTGTTTCGATAGATTGTTACATTTTATATTAGTCGGTTGTATGTGATATAGCCGGATTATTAAATCAAGTGTTGATTTGATAATTTAATGTATAATTATATATTTGATACATTAACTTACATTAGCTAATATTTGCTCACTAAACATTTCTTTTTCTCACTTGTGTGCATATAGTATATATATGATATATATTTATGTACATTTTATATGTGTCATGCTTGATACCACACGCTTCATGGGTGTATGAGACTCACACCATGCTTGATATAATGAAGGGTTTTATTTATCTAAAGTTAATCAAAATTAGATAGAAATTGTCATGGCTAGAAGCTTGGAGAAGCTTATGCTAACCATTGACTTAGTCCACTAACTTTGTTTTACTTGTAAATATTTATTAACCAAACTATTATTGTTAGCTATGGTTTATTCTCTACATGAGTTAGTGTATGACACTTGTTCAGTCGAAAATATTGTATTTAACGATTAGTGTGCGATTTTTGCGAGGGGAAATGGAGTCATAGATTTGAGGAAACAGAGATTCAGAGACATCAAGACAATTCCAGAGGAGAAAGGGAGGCCACCGTTGCAAAAATCTTCAAAAGATCTCTCAATTTGGTGGCGGAACCGCGGCAGAAAAGGTTATTTGGCGGCGGAACCGCGGTGGAGTTGGGGATTTGTGCCCCCAAAATTCTTTGGTATATTTCTCAACTCCTTCTCTCTCCTCTAAAAATCAATAAAATAATTTTCTGCAGGATTCTTGGCAAAATATCGCCGCTCAAAAAAATCTTTTTGCAACTTTTGTAATTGGTTTGTTTGTGCCTATTTTAATACAGACTTTAAGTTGCAAGACCAAAATTCAGATTAGGTGGGGATTTCATCACCTTTTCTAGGCCTCACAAATCACAAAACAAGTATCCGCATCAACCTACATTAATTAAAAAATATCTAGACCAAGGCTTTAAGGACCGTAGCGCTCAAATAGGACAGAGGAAGGTCGTGGGTAATCTATCGATCATCGGCATTATTTTTGTGGTGTCTAGGCAAGTGTGTCTAAGGCAAGTGGTTACTTAATTAAGCCCGCTATTTCGGTGATTCGTATAGCGGATACCTCCCACTTACCCGGCACATACCTGGCTACAAGAGTAATAAAGAGGTGGTGGAGGATTTATCCTGCGGCTTGTCCTTTGGAAGTCTAGGAGCGGTCTAATGACTTGATCTAGGTGACCTTAGCTCTAGGTTTGATTGTGCATTTTTTTGTGATTTGTCTCACGTCCGTCTGTTTCAAAACAAACCATTTTTAAAAAAATCGCACATACGCTGTTACGTGCGCTAAACCCGCTTAGTGCATGCTTGGCTGGACACGGGATTCTAGTGCCCGTCTTGTCCGTGTTTCTGCGATCTGCTCCGAAGTAGGTACTTCTTCATTTTCTTTTTCCCCTCCACCCACCACATCGACCGAGATGGACGGTTCTCCATCAGATTATAACACCACTCTGCCACTACCCGCAGGTATGCAGAATCTACCGCGCATCTCTCTCCAAGAGAGATACTATCGTATACGTGGTCCCCTTCCTACCTGTCTATCTATTCCACCAGCTAATGGGGATAATTTTGAAATTAAACCCCAATTCATCAAACTGTTGCCCAAATTTCACGGGCTTGAATCCAAAGATGCATACATTTTTATAAATAAATTTGAAAACGTATGTGCAATGATTGGCACGTCACAACTTTCTGTGGATGCTATGAGATTACGTCTTCTCCTTTTTACCTTGTGCGATCTGGCAGAAAAATGGCTTTATAACACTGCCGCACATTCTATTTCTAAATGGGATGAATTCGTTATAGTATTCCTTAAGAAATTTTATCCCAATCATAAGACCGTCCACGTTCGAAGCAAGATCAACCAGTTTTACCAACTTCCTAATGAAGCATTTTGGAAATGTTTTGAACGGTTTAAGGATCTTCTTCTACAATACCCTCATCACGGAATCAATATATGAGATCTGCGCCACATTATATATGAGGGTATTGATCCTGCAATAAAACAAATGCTTGAAACCATGTGTCAATGTCATTTCCTGTCTAAAGATGATGGTGAAGTTTGGCAATTTCTGGAAGATCTCGCCGAATAAACTTTGCAGTGGGAAAGCGTTAGCCCAACATCGTCTAGGGGAGGTATCCATCAGCTCGAGTTTTCCATCATAGTGAAATCCGAAATGGCCGCGATACAAAGGAAACTCGATGCTATAGAAAACAAAGTTTCTTCAGCCTCCCAAAACCAATTTACGATCCCCAAAACTGTGTGTGGTTGCTATTCCAACCCATCGCACTTAATGGAAGAATGTCCTTTGAATCCACTGTTTCAAGGTCAAGAACAAATGAATGCTACTTTTCAGCCGCGACCTAAAAACGATCCTTATTCTTCCACATACAATCAGGGATGGAGGAATTATCCTAATTTTGCTTGGAACCAAAGCCAAACTCAAAATCAAAACCAGTTTCCATGCAACTATCAAATACCTCCTCTACAGCAACAGCAACCACCACAGAGTCAGCACCGCTTTCATTTCAACCACAATTCTTTCAGAATCCGGCCAACAATTCTACACCTTATAATAATTATTTCCAAATGAACGGTACTGAAAACTTCTCTGCACTCGAACGAACTTTGGATATGTTTATGAAACAGTCCATGCAAACGTCGGCTGATATAAAGTCTTCTATCGGAACGTTAATGAAGAACTCCGCCTCCCACGGTGAGAGTATAAAATTGATAGAAGCACAAATTGCACACTTAAATGCCGCAATGAGTGCGAGAGAGAAAGGGAAACTTGCATCTCAACCCCTATCGAATCCTGGCCACTCACAAAATTATAATGTGAGTGTCGTTACCACGTTGAGATCGGGAAGAGTGCTGAACAGCCAAGTGGGTCAACAGATTGATGATGAGGAATCAATTGAAACCCCGGCTTCTACTTCTTCTCCTAATTCGTCTAGTCTCTCACCATCTTCCGAGCCTATTCTCCGTTTTCCACAAGGCTCGAACCCTCAGCCCACTTCCTAGAATCTATCTAAAACAATCCCCACTCTAATTCTGGGATCCATTCCATTCCCACAACCCTCTCCAATGTTGGACCAAACCCTTATTGATAAAGCACCTTATCCAAACAGGTTAAGGGGCAACAGACCAAGTTCACAAATGGAGAAGATTGTAGAAATTTTTAAGCAAGTTAACATAAACATTCCTCTCCTAGATGCTATCCAACAAGTTTCGTCCTATGCGAAAATTTTAAAGGACTTGTGCATTGAGAAGAGAAAAACTCAAGTACCTAAAAAGGTTTTCCTTGCGAGTAATGTGAGCACTGTTTTTACACAGCAACTACCCAAGAAACGAAAGGACCCCGGAAGTCCTACAATTTCTATTTCTATTGGGGGTAAAAATATCATTCGTGCTCTACTCGATTTAGGTGCTAGCGTTAACTTGCTTCCATATTCTGTTTATGAGTAATTAGGGATCAGAGAGTTAAAACCGGCGCATTGCACTCTTCAGATGGCCGATCGATCTATCACCCAACCGAGGGGTGAGCTCGAGGATGTGTTAATCAAAATCGGGGAATTTATATTCCATGTGGAATTTATCGTTATAGATACACAGCCTGTAGTTAATCCACGAAACCAAATCCCGGTGATTTTAGATCGATCTTTTCTTGCGACTTCCAACGCAATAATCAATTGTCGAAACGACTCTATGACCTTATCCTTCGGAAATATGTCAATTGAGCTTAACATTTACAAGTTGGGAAGTGAACCCTCCGAACCCTATGCTCAAATATTTTCTGTTGAAGCAATAAATTCCGACAATAGTGAATTTGAACAGCTTCACGATACTAATTTCGACTCCGCTATTACGTTGTTGTTTAACCCTGCTATTTATTATACACATACGGACCCTTCTATCGAGTTGTTCAGGTCAACATCTAACGCTAATTATGAAATTTTTATGGAGTTTGAGTATCATCCCATTCTTTTCAATGAGATTATTATTCGGGATATCGATGAAAGTTTTGAAGAAATCTTCACAGAAGAATTCACATTCTTAGAAAATATGGGAGTTGTGATGAATCAACCCCAATACAAAGAAGTTGAACCACCACCCCTTCTTCTTAACAATAACGAGAATGCGAGTAATCCATCATCATTGTTTCGTCTCTATGAACCAAGACGTAAACCCGTACTATTCCACCTCTTATCTCCTCCCCATTTCTTTACGTCGATAGGTGACACGTTCTTCTACCAACCAGTGCGTTACATCGATAAAATTTTTGAATGGTTGGTGTTGATTTTTGGTTTTTGTAAACCTTTATATTGACCAATAACTTTAACCCCCCCTCATAATTTTAAGTGCTTATTACTATTTTACTCAAGTTTGGGAGGGGGGAGAAATATTTTGGCTCTTGAACGAAAAGATTTTTTTTATTGTGAGCCAAAAATAAGTTTGGGGAGAATTTCATTGTCATGATTTCTTGTCCCCTTTCAAAACTTTTCCTCCCAAATCTACAGTATTTTTAAGCTTGACAGATGACATCAGTGAGGACACTGCTGCAAACAGGTTTGGGAGAGGTTTGTGCTTATTCATGCATTATCTTGTATTATACTATATATAAACAAAAAAAATTAATAATGAAAGTAAGAAAGTGAAAAATTACATATGAAAGATAGGAATGGTTTGAGAAAAACAAGAAAATTAGATATTTTCTTAAACAAAACTAGTAATAAGTAGTCATGAGCCATTGTCCCAAGGGTTAGTAAGATGAAGGAAGTCACTAATCTGAGGATAAAAATAAGTCTGAAAAATAGTCCCTGTTTTGAGACCAAACATTTGAATGTTGATACCCTACTATACGCACTTACACACATCTTGAAACTTAGGATAGTAGAGGATACCTTTAAATGCTCTTGTCTAAAAACCTTAGTATGAAGAAAAATAAATATAAATAAAGTATAAAGTATAAAATGGTGAAGAAAAATGAACATTGGTTTTGTAATTACTTAAGGCGGTATAAAAAAAATATAGCGAGGGTGCTTTATCACCTAGTGCCTTAGACCAACTGGTTTGGGAGCCACTGCTAAGCCTTAGGTATTGCAATACGAGAAAATTGCTAATTACGCCTAATAAG
Source organism: Agapanthus africanus (assembly GCA_030015575.1). NCBI lineage: Eukaryota > Viridiplantae > Streptophyta > Magnoliopsida > Asparagales > Amaryllidaceae > Agapanthus > Agapanthus africanus. The sequence continues at coordinate 11,667,713 of CM057337.1, forward strand.
TAAGCACATTTAGGAATCAGTCTGTTAGTACCTCAAGAAATATTAATGGTCGCATGAAAAATGTGTGAGCAGTTCCATCTATAATATTCACCAACTAAAAAGTACTAAGACGGAAGGACAAGAGTATGATAGCTTAAATTGAATTCTCCGAGTATAGGGATGTCTTTCACATACACGTAGGGGTATATGATCGATATTTGGATGAAAGGCAGGGAGGAAGAATAACGGCGAAGTTTTATTGAGGGATAATATAATTTTTAATATTTTTTCTTAACCATTAAGATAGGGCTCATGACAACCGAAAAGCCAGTGTAGTTGGAAACTCTTATTTTCACGTTCTTTCTTTTATAGTTCTTATTTTTATATGTGACTTTCACCATCTTCCTTTTACTATAGGATTTTGTGGGTGTAATCCGCTGAAAACCCTCAGGAGACAACACTCCTCCTACTAGGGACATCTAGAGGTTTAACGGTTTGTTGCACGTGCTCAATGCAGTCGTGTTGCCTACGAAAGTGTGCTAGTTAGTTTTTCTTTTCTTATTTCTCTCTCTCTTGAATAATAAGTTTGCTCGGGACGATCAAAATTAAGTTTGAGGGTATTTGTTCAGTCGAAAATATTGCACATTTGTTATAACATTTTTCTTACTTTTCTTAAATATTTAAAAGTGTTTATTATAAATAGAGAATATATTTGGATTTATCTGCAAAATACTATTTACCATATGTTTATATATTATAATTAACATAATGAAGGAAAATATATGCATTTTATATTTATATAATATTTTGGTAATTTAAAATATGCATATCATATCAAATATTCTAATCACAATTCTTAAATGAAATAATATCATACAAATGGTTAGAATAATGTTTCAAAATATATCAATACTATTTTAGTAATTAAAAAATGCATAGCATATTAAATATTCTTAATTAAGTTTCTTAAAGATTTATTACCATATATAGTGATTAAGATACTCTCTCTAATTTAATAAATAGTACTAACATTATTCATAGAGTTATTGTGCAAGATTTAGCTCAGGTCAAGAAATCAAGATGTTCAAGATGTCAGGATAAAAAATCTACCAAAATCATAAAATCAATACTGACAGAGACTCAGAGGCATGGAAATCACAATATTAGGAAATCACCATATTAGGTAACTTGATTTTCTGATTTGAGGGCTATATAAAGGACCGAGGGCTAAACTTAGAGGGCATCACCTTTACCACGAAGCAAATCACCGTCAAAGAACAAGTGATCCATGACAGGTCCGCGATTCGACGTGATAGGGCAACGTGAAAGAGATCGAGAGCAACTTCTTTCTCTTGTAATCTAAATTCGTAGGATTTGAACTTATGAAGTTGATTAATAAAGGTAGATCATTTTGTTTAATTATTTATTTTCTGTATTTTTACTTTCTGCATTATAATTTTTTAAAATATGCTTTCTTCTTTTATCCCCAACATGCGCGAGTAATTCTCCACTTGTTAGGGTTCGTAGGATTAGGGTAGAATAATGGATGAGAAAATATTTTAACTTCTTTTAAGTCTTATGAAGTTTATAAATCTTAACAAAAGAATCGTTAACATTTTTATCAGGCGTGCTACCAATCTATTGCTAGTCTCGACAAAGATTTTAGATCAGATTAACAATTGTTTTGTTAAGGGTTAGAAATGAATAGAGATCAATAAAGAGACAAGGGTCAATAGTTGGGAAACCCTAGTTTCTTTCAAGAACTCTAATCCTCATTCATCTCTATCAATTTAGTTTTAAATCTATCAATAGATAAAAGAAGTCATTTTTATTAGTCATCCATGACTATTAAATCCTAACGAACCCTACAAGCCTTTTTATATAAAATCTACATCCGTAATTAATTTAGATCTTAAATAAACTATTCTCCTTTCTTCTTTTATTTTATTCAACTTGTCTAAAGTAAAATTAAAAGTTCCACGCATCCCTGCGGATGACCTGTACTCATCTCGGCTAGCTACAAGCGACATCGTTATTGATTGCGGTTATTCTACAAACACTTTTTCATGATCAATCAACACTAACTCACCCATGGTTGCTATTCTCACCTCATGAGATTCATTCTCTTCTTCACTTCATCTTCTTCTTCCTCATGAAAAAGTTTGCTAGCTTTTGAAATGGTGAAGAAATATCGTGAGAAAAATAAATCTAAAGTGAGCCCAATTCCTACTTCATCATCCTCTACTATATTAGCCATTTACTTTAGAATGTTTGCTTCACTAATATACCATTAGTGAAGAGCTAGTATGAGCTTGAGTCTCCTCGACGTAGATCATCTTCGGTCTCGAATACTTCGAGTAAGGTTGTTCATTTCTTCAAGTGAACCCTTACTAGAGTTCGGGTGTTCACTACTTGGAGCGAAGGGACTATTACACGGAGCTTTAGAAGTGAAGGATCGGTCTACAAAGGTTGTATTCCTCATTCACTTAGTATGTAAAGTTGTTTACATTATAGTTCGTCTAAATCTCTAGTTAAGATTCTAGAGTTAGGGTTCTTTAGTACGACAAAATTAGAAAATGGCATGGACGATACGTCCCGAAACCTTGCTGTCGTGCTAGGTAACCTACAGAGTGGACTCGAAGAAGATCGAGGCTGTACAGCTTTAGCCCAGACCTGTATCGGTGACTGGGATCCGCAACTTTTTGGGCTGAGTTGGTTATTACCGCCGTTTCATGTAGGATTTCTCGAGTATCGCTGCACCGCTGACCGGACTGACCCGGAAAGGGGTCCCTTTTCTTTGGACTGAGGCATGCGAGCAGAGTTTTTAGCAGTTGAAGACTCGGTTGACGAATGCACCGGTTTTATCTTTTCCTTCTGGATCGGACGGCTATGTCGTTTACTGTGATACTTCATGATTGGGGCTCGGTTGTGTATTGATGCAGTATGATAGAGTTATCGCTTCCGCTTCTCGACATCTGAAGAAGCATGAGCAGAACTATCCCACTCATGATCTTGAGATGGCCGCTGTGGTCTTTGCGCTTATGATCTGGAGACACTACTTGTAGGGAGAGTCATGTCAAATCTTCACGGATCATAAGAGCTTGAAGTACATCTTCCAGCAGCGGGATCTGAATCTGAGGCAGCGCCGTTGGATGGAGCTCGTGAAGGATTATGATTGTGAGATCTTTTATCACCTGGGCAATATGAATGTAGTAGCTGATACTTTGAGTCGTAGGCCCGGAAGTAGCTTGTCCCAGTTGAGCGCAGCTCAGAGACAGTCTTCTGCAGATTGGCAGATCTTGTGCGACAATAGAGTGCAGTTTGAGTTTACCTCGACTGGGGGACAGCTTGCTCATGTCCGCATCCGTCCACTTCTACTTGATCGTATCCGTGAGGCGCAGCCCGACGATGCCCGTTTATCTGAGATTTTTGAGCATGTTCGGCAGGGTAGAGAGTCGGAGTTCTTGATTGATGACCAGGGTATGCTACGTTTTGGGATTTGTCTGTGCATACCAGATACCGAGGAGCTGAGACGCGAGATCCTAGAGCAGGCACATCAGTCAGCTTACAGTGTCCATCCCGGTTCCACGAAGATGTATTGTGACTTGAGAGATGTCTACTGATGGGCAGGGATGAAGAGTGATGTTTCGGATTTCATTTCGAGGTACCTGACTTGTCAGCAAGTCAAGGCTGTGCATCAAATACCAGCAAGAGAGTTGCAGCCTTTACCCGTTCCAGAGTGGAAATGGAAGCATATCTCCATGGATTTCTTTGTGGGTCTACCTAGGTCCAGTCGAGGGTATGACCCCATTTGGGTGATTGTTGACCGGTTGACGAAAGCGGCTCACTTGCTTCCAGTGAAGACCACTTTCGGATTTTCTTAGTATGCTCAGTTATACATTGAAGAGATTGTGTGTTTGCACGGCGTTCCTATATGCATCGTATCCGACAGGGGCACCCAGTTTATCAGCCGTCTTTGGCAGAAACTTTAGGAAGCTTTGGGTACCCGGTTGAGTTTTAGCATCGCTTTCCATCCGCAGACCGATGGTCAGTCAGAGCAGACTATATAGTCTCTTGAGGATATGCTTCATGCGTGCGTGCTAGATTTTGGTGGCAGTTGGGACCGACACTTGCCTTTGATAGAGTTCTCCTACAATAACAGTTTTCAGGAGAAGATTCAAATAGCACCTTTTGAGGCCTTGTATGGTAGGAAGTATCGATCGCCAGTTTGTTGGACCGAACTCAGCAAGAGCAGGATTTTGGGACTACAGCTAGTTCAGGACACTACGGAGAAGATCCAGTTGATCTAGGACAGGATGAGAGCAGCCCAGTGCAGGAAGAAGTCTTATGGCGACCGTCGTCGTCACAGACTTGAGTTCGCAGTAGGTGATCATGTATTCCTACGGATTTCTCCGATGAAGGGTGTGATGAGATTTGGAAAGAAGGGGAAGCTTTGTAACAACCCTAAACTTTCTGTACTATTTTTCAAAAATATACAGAAAGGGGTATTTTTGCCTGAGCACAAGTTATAAATTTGTTTTGTTTTTAATAGTAAGAAAGAGCTTGTAGCTCATTGGTAAGACCTTGCACTGCTGATCCAAAGCACCAGAGTTTAAATTCCATACCCCACATTATTTTTTAATATTATTTTCTTTTAAACTTTTAGAACTCCAAGGGTTTACATGTGCATAACTCGTAAAAACCCCACTACACATGTAAAACAAACTGGAGCAGGGGGAAGACCAAACGACGACGGACCCACGGCGACCGACCCCGGCCTGACTCGGCCCGAATCGGCCGGCGATCGGCCGACTCTGCCGGCGCCGCCGGCCGGACTCTGCCGGACCGCCGAGTCGTCAACACAAAAATCATGCCTCTTGGCCTCCCCATCACTCCTGCATACTTTAATTCCTTGGATCTGTTCTAGAGCTCTTTAAAATCCTATTAAACCCTATTTTTATTACAAATTAATATAATTTTCTATACACCCCTTCACCTAACCCTAACCCTAGCTTTACCCTATAAATACCACCCCTAGACACACTCCCTCACTCACAATTCTGTCTAAACTCTTAAGAAATTTCTCTAGAAATTTTAGTGTGCAATTAAAGTTAGCAAAGGGCGAAACATCGGCGATCTTCCGATAATGACTCTAGGAGCTCCCGGCGACGAAACGACGCACCGGCGCCTCCTACCGCTTCCTCTTCCTCATCCCTAAGCTCTAAACCCTTAAGCACCTTCTCCCTCTTCACCTTGCTATTCTAAAAACACGTATTTCCAAAACCCGATGGAATCAGAGTTAATCCGATTCGGTTCTTCCTAAAAATCCAACCTTTTCTTAAATACAAACATACCAAACCCTTATATGTTGACTATTAATCATTAACAAACATGTTGAGCAAGTTTCATGGCAATATATTTCATTTTGTAACTTTTGCCGCTCTTTTCTCACTAAAATACCATGTGGTTTACTTTCTACATTACAACATCATTAAATTTGCTATACCTTTAATTAGATCACAAGGTAATGACCTACCTCCTCACAATACTCATATGCAATATAGCACAATACCTTTCGGGAACATAGAATACGGGAAAACGAAACTTACATATAAATACCACTAGCTATAAAAACCGTTTACAAGATTATGTATTTTTTAATAAATTTTTGCAAAGCGCCGCTATAACCCATTTTGGAGAACCCGACTGGGATGGTGCAGATTATCGCACATCTCTGGGCTTAGTAGTGCGAGATGCAGCCCTCCACAAGGAGCATTTGGTCTCGAGAGATTTAAAATACGAATATCTTAAGAAAATGAGATTTCTAAAAAATAATAAATTAAAATTATTTTATATAAAAAATATATATATGTATTATCAAAATACCTATTTTTTATATGATATAAATATTCCAACCTTTCTAAATCAAAAGAATCTCTTTACATTAAAATACTATGAATTCCATACAAGTTCAATATTACAATTAAATACCCTATATTATGAAATTAGATTATTTTCACTAAAAATATTGATTGCACGCTTTTGGCGTGTCGGAGTTCAAAATTCTAAAGTTATAACCGCGATCAAGACGGTGTCGCTTTACAGCTAGCCGGTTGAGTACGGGTCGATCCGCAGGGAGATGATTGTATGTCCGTTCGTGTTTTAGACGAGTCAATAAAGAATGTATATATTCAATTCTATCCTAAGTGTTCATATTTTATGTTCAAGTAAACTTGTTAAGCTTAAGGTTGGTTAGTAGAGTTAGGATTAGTCTTGTGCTTATCTTTTTCCATTCTTAAAACGATGTCGGGATAATCGAAAGTAGCGAAGATTAGGAGGACATAGGAATGGGATTTGCGAGTTTAAGCGAGCTTTTCAACGCTAAATCCATTCCTAGTGCCTCTTGTCTGTCCACTAAATACGCTTATTTCCAACCCTCGGCCAAACACCCGCAACCGTGTATCCAATTAAGTCATAACTACATATCACGTTGTAGTAGGTTTAAAGGACTTCTCGACTTAGGTCGCGGCCATATGCCACGTATAACGCGCCTAAGTGAGGGGGTTGCGTTTGTTTGGTCGGGGTTCGTTTCAAGATGTTTGGCGAAGAGAAGCACAAGAGATTTTTCCGTCCCTCATACCACCTTCCTTAGCCTTAACAAGTATGGAATTATTCACATATTATAAAAGAAAATAAAACAAAACAAGAAGGAAGAAAAGAAAGAAAAGGAAAAAAATACGGTTTTACAAGCTAACTCTTGGGTTCTCACCTGAGCAAGGAACTCCGTCGAAATATCATCGCTTGAAAATAATACGGAAAAGAAGAAAGGAATAGAGAACAAGCAAAGAAATAACAACAACTAGTTAGCAACAAGAAATAAAATTACAATACAAGATAATAAAATTACAAGATAAGAAATAAAAGAGACAAGATAATAAAAACCCTCATCTTCATTTAACATCCACTCAAGAGCTCTCACAATAATTTAATGGAGTAAAGATGATGAAGAAGAAGAAGATATAAGCTAAACTAAACTAAATCCTCACAAAAAGAAGCATAAAAAGACCATTGGCTTGTCACAAAACTGGGCTATTTATAGGCTGAGTGCTGAAACCCTAGGGCAAGATTCTGAGCCCAAATGAAATGTCCAAACTACCTCCAAAATCCGAGTTGACGCTGAGTCAACTCGACCGTGGATCCGCCGCATAATGGCCATATTGGCCGCGGATCCGCGGCCATTTGGAGGAGTTAAGTTGTCATTTTTTCTGGGTTTTCTTGTGTTGCTCTCTTCTGTTGTTCTACATACTCCAAATTGCGAATTGCCTTCATAATTTCTTCAAATCTGCAACAGTCCCAAAATAGCTTCACTTTTGATTGATTTGACCTTTCTCCCTCGAGTTTCGCGCACCCATTGAGTTTTGTGTTGCCTCTCTCGTGCTTTGTGCTTTTCCGAGACACGAATGACCACCGTCATTTGTCTTGTCTCTAGAACTGGTACGCGGCACTGGACGGATACGGATGACTGGAACCCGTTTTTTATCTGTTGGCAACAGATGTTCTGGATTTTGGCGTAACAGTGGAGATTTTGTATCATTTGCATTATTTTGGACTAGAAACCTGTAGCCTGTAAATATATAGCAAATACGGATTAAAAGCACCTGCCTCCAAACAAAAGAGCATAAGAATGGGCGGTATTAAATGCAATATTCTGGTATGAACAAATACCCCCAAACATAACTTTTGCTCGTCTCGAGCAAAACCAATTATTCACGAAAAGTCCTAACCTTACTTTTGCAGGGAACGCGATTACACTGAGCTTATGCAATAAGCCGTTAAACCTCTATGTGTTCCTAGTAGGAGGAGTGTTGTCTCTTGAGGGTTTTCAGCGGATTACATCCACAAAATCCCGTCAAGTTAGTTTCATAAGTTAACGTCGATTCTACTCCTACAGTTTAGTATCTAGGTTAGAAATTCTATTATCTTAAGTTAGAAATATCCAACCCTTATGTTTCACACCTCCTATTTATTCAACCTCAGATCTTATACATTTTACAGTTTAGAAAGATCTCGGTCTCTCCTGAGTTTTCCTTCTAAAGTGCGGTCTCCAATCCGGGATTTTTATCATCTTTAAAGTAAACATAAGTCTTATTCTTTATTCCTATCTTTCCTCCAAATATCGATCGTATACCCCTACGTGTGTGTAAAACTTCATCCCTACACTTAAGAATTCAATTCAAGCTATAGTACCCTTGCCTTCATACCTAATACTATTTCTTTTCATTAATAATGGACGGTGTTGCTCACATACCTTTCATGCGACTATTAATGCTTCTTGAGGCACTAACGGCCGATTACTGAATGTGTGAGCTTAAAGCGTAAATAACAATTTCCAGATCTTGACTTTATTCTATTTTTTTATTTTTTTATTTTCAAGACCGGATATATTTTTTCAGTGATACTCTTTTGGTGGTTAGTTTTAAATACCGTTTTTTTCTTTCATACTAGGTTTTCAGGCAAGAGTATTTTTAGATCTTCTCTACTATCCCAAGTTTCAAGGTGCGTGTATGTTCAGTTTATAGGGTATATACTTTCTAAATTTGGACTCAAGAATAGAAACTATTTTTCAGACTTATCCTTCAGTAAAGCTTCAATACTTTCCTTTCATCTCGACTTAACTCAAGAACTGAACTCAAGATTTCCTACTTCTATAAAAAAAAACTGTAAGGATGTATAATCATCAAGGTTAAAAAGAAGGAGGGTTATTTTTAGGGTTTTCAATTCCTAGGAATAGGATTTAGTTATTTCTAATATATCAATTAAACTTTCGGAATAAGAATCTAAGTTACCTTATCAGCTAACATGACGACAAAGATTTTATATTTTTGGAAATTTTTTGATTTTTTTCGTGGGTTTTTAATAAATATGCTAATGCAGAATATACAAATGAATGCGAAAGTAGAAAGCTTACCGAGCACACCCCCAAACTTAAACTTGACAGCGCTCTCACTGTCAGGCTACACCAAGAGGGTCAAAATTGTCGGCGCTCCCTTTTTTTTGGCTAATTTATACAAAACAAAAAGCAAACCAAAAAAATATATACATAAAAAGGTCCCCCCTAAACTTAAGTGAAACAGTGTTTCCATGTTTAAGCGTTAAAATTCAGAGTTAGGGGGGAGAGAACAGTATCAAGCTATACAAGGCCTTGTAAAGGCCAAAAGTTAACACCAACCATTCAAAAATTCTATCGTTATAATAGTGTGGTCGGTGAAAGAATACAGAAAGGAAAGAAATGGAGAATACGCGAGACCGTATGCGGAGAGAAGTAGGATACGGTCTCGGTGGAGGAGGAGAACGGCGGAAGGGAGAGAGAAGTGGAATACGAACTTGAGGGTTGAAATGGATTGAATAAAGTAGTGCAATCTGTAATGATCGATGTGAAAAGATAGATTGTACTAATCTATTAATATGGCGAGAAATTCGGTCAAATCCCTCAAGATTCGTGAGAAACCATGGGTAAGCCGAACTTGGTAAACCAGACACTGGAAATGAAAGTGATACGGTTTCTTGAAAGGTCGGAACGACGGAAAGGATGTGGGGAAGTGATTGAGGAAGGGTATCGGTTAAGGCTTCAGGAGGGTGTGCACAGTCAATGAAAGGGATATGATGAATTGGAAAATCCGACTCATCAATTAAAACTGGTTCATCCTCAAAAATTTCCTCAATATTCTCCTCAAACATTAGCTCATCCATGAATTTATCATCAAATTCCAGACGCATATGGGGTTCGGGAAAAACATTTAATGACTCAGGATGATGTCCACACGGAAGTGAAAGTAAATGATGAATTTGAGAGACAAACTCATCTAAAGCTGCGGGTTCATCATCCGAAATATTTCCAGCGTCGATATCCTCAATCAAGTGAAAATCAGTATTCTCAGACACCTCATCAAAAGCATGGAGTTCGATTAATTGTGGTTCTAAGATGGAGGCGTAGAGGTCAAAAGGATTGGTGATGGTTTCACTCGAAAGAGACCCTTCATAATCAGGTAAATCAAACACTATAAAGTCGCACAACTCATTAAGCATTCTATCTTCAATTGTTAAATCCTTTGGGACACTAGATAGACATTCAAAACCAGAGTCGTGGGATTCAATTTGGGATAGGTAGGTTTGAGTTGGAAGGATATACAGCTCATTCTCTCCACTTAAATTCTCAACTTGTCCAACCGCCTCATCATACATTGGAAAATTGGGAGTTAGTTGGAAACTAGCTACTGGGTCACTAGGTTGTATGAGGACGGCCATGGACGCATTCAAATCCATCATCTGTTGATACGAAGCTACCCGAAAGTCTTCCAATGACTGTTTCAGACTAGACATGGGTTGTGAAGGGGTTTCAGTAAAACATTTAAAGTTGTTTGGATACTGAAAACTCCCAAATGATGGTTTAGAAGCAATGTTTAGGGAATGTGCAAAAGTCGAGTAGGACTGGTAGGAATTGAATGGCTGGACACGACTAGGATCAACATTTGGATAAGAAGGTGATTGAAATTGTTGATCAAAAGAATTGGCACCGGTGAAAGGAGTGAAAGATCGGTTACGAGATTGTTCAATACGTTCATCAAGGGACATGGGTCTTGGAGTTACAACAGGACTCTCAAAAGAGATATCAACGTAAGAAGGTGGTGGAAGTTGAAACGGTTGATACAAAGTGGATTGTGGGGTCCAGTTGTTCGTTCTAGACGCGTCTATCCGATCTTTCAAAGAAATTTTTTGTATGGAGGGATCTTTCGAAGTTCGGCCAAAGTAAGAACCGTAAGATGTAATGTCTGGTTGTGGGTACCAAAGTTCGGCAAGAGTTTTGCGAGGTGGGGTACCCATGTTAGAAGAGTGAAAAGGTAGGTAGGGAGGGAAGTGTTTTTATTATTATTATTATTTTTTTTTTATTTTATTTTTTACAAAAAAAATATATTTTTGGAGTTTTGAAATTGTTTGTTTAGAAAGAATACGGAATTACGGGACTAAACTTTATACAAGCACAATCACAATCACAATATGCACAAACATACCTAGAGTTAGGGTCTTCAAAGTCCAACTAGACCGCTCCTAGACTTCCAAGCGACAAGTTGCAAGATAACTCTCGAATCGCCTTTTCACTGCCAATTATGGCCAGGTAAGCAAAAGTGAAGTAAGGAGGGTTCCGCTCACGAATCACCGTGAGACGGGCCTTTTAAAATTACCTCCTCACTTGTCTAGCCTAGACACCACAAAGTCAAGTTTAGATAAACGACCGATTCCCCGCAATCTTCACTTGTCCTAAATGAGAGCGACAATCCTTATAGGTTTGGTCTAGATATTTTTTATTAACTCAATGTGATGCGTATGCTTTTTGTGATTTGTGGGGTTTTAGGAAGGGTGATGAAATCCCCACCCAATTTTAATTGGTGTTATAGCCCCTTAAAATCCATATTATTATATGCAAAGTGGTAAACAAACAAAATCTAAAACAACAAAAATTTATTTTGGCGGCAGCGCAATCTATGCAAAGAAACCTGCATAAAATACAGTATAGTGGAATTTACAGAGAAAATTAGAAGAAAGAGAAGGGGTGAAAAAAACTTGGGGCTCAGAAGCCTCAAAGTTGCCGCGGAACCGCCGCAATTACCAAGCTTTGACCGTGGTTCCGCGGTCAAACTTTGGAGTTTGGGCCTCAAAATTGGTTCCTGACCCCCCTTGTTCTCTAGTCCAAATAAAAATGCTCTGTTTTCTTTTTTGATTACTGTACTTGCTCCAGATAGCCTGCACACTTGCACACAAAAAATATCAAAAATAAAAAAAAGATATTTTTTTTTATATTTATAATTTTATATATACAAAAAGATTATTAACCCGAATAACAAGAAAGAAAATACGTTACCGTTTCTCTGGCAATGACGCCATTTGATCGCACGCTTTCGGCGTGTCGGAGTTCAAAATTTTAAAGTTATAACCGCGATCAAGACGGTGTCGCTTCGCAGCTAGCCGGTTGAGCACGGGTCGATCCGCAGGAAGATGGTTGTATGTCCGTTCGTGTTTTAGACGAGTCAATAAAGAATGTATATGTTCAATTCTATCCTAAGTGTTCGTATTTTATGTTCAAGTAAACTTATTAAGGTTAAGGTTGGTTAGTAGAGTTAGGATTAGTCTTGTGCTTATCTTTTGCCATTCTTAAAACGATGTTGGAATAATCAAAAGTAGCGGGGATTAGGAGGACATAGGAATGGGATTTGTGAGTTTAAGCGAGCTTTCCAACGCTAAATCCATTCATAGTGCCCTTTGTCCGTCCGCTAAATACGCTTATTTCCAACCCTCGGCCAAACACCCGCACCCATATATCTAATTAAGTCACAACTATATGTCACGTTGTAGTGCGCTTAAAGGACTTCTCGATTTAGGTTGCGGTTATATGTCACGTATAGCACGCCTAAGTGAGGGGGTTGCGTTTGTTTGGTCGGGGCTCGTTTCAAGATGTTTGGTGAAAAGAAGCACAAGGGATTTTTCCGTCCCTCATACCACCTTCCTTAGCCTTAACAAGTGTGAAATTATTCACACATTATAAAAGGAAAAAAAAACAAAACAAGAAGGAAGAAAAAGGAAAAAATACGGTTTTACAAGCTAACTCTTGGGTCCTCACCTAAGTAAGGAACTCTGTCGAAATATCATTGCTTGAAAATAATACGGAAAAGAAGAAAGGAAAAGAGAACAAGAAAAGAAATAACAACAACTAGTTAGCAACAAGAAATAAAATCAATACAAGATAATAAAATTACAAGACAAGAAATAAAAGAGACAAGATAATAAAAACCCTCATCTTCATTTAACATCCACTCAAGAGCTCTCACAACAATTTAATAGAGGAAAGATGATGAAGAAGAAGAAGATACAAGCTAAACTAAACTAAATTCTCACAAAAAGAAGCATAAAAAGAAGACCATTGGCTTGGAACAAAACTAGGCTATTTATAGCCTGGGTGCTGAAACCCTAGGGCAAGATTCTGAGCCCAAATGAAATGTCCAAACTACCCCCAAAATCCGAGTTGACACTGAGTCAACTCGGCCGCGGATCCGCCGCATAATAGCCATATTGGCCACGAATCCATGGCCATTTGGAGGAGTTAAGTTGTCATTTTTTCTGGGTTTTCTTGTGTTGCTCTCTTCTGTTGGCCACGAATCCATGGCCACGAATCCTTGCTCCAAATTGCAAATTGCCTTCACAATTTTTTCAGATCTGCAACAGTCCAAAAATAGCTTCACTTTTGATTGATTTGACCATTCTCCCTCGAGCTCCGTGCACCCATTGAGTTTTATGCTGCCCCTCTCGTGCTCTATGCTTGTCCGAGACACGAATGACCACTGTCATTTGTCTTGTCTCTGGAACTGGTACACGGCACTGGACGGATACGGATGACCAGAACCCGGCTTTTATCTGTTGGCAACAGATATTCTGGATTTTGGCGTAACAGTGCAGATTTTGTATCATTTGCGTTATTTTGGACTAGGAATCCGTAACTTGTAAATATGTAGCAAACACGGATTAAAAGCACATGCCTACAAACAAACGAGCATAAGAATGGGCGGTATTAAATGCAATATTCTGGTATGAACAAATATCACAAATATAAAATCTACATCTATGACATCTCTAAAGACGATAATTAAATACTTGGGGTGTATTTTGAAAAGTATACAAATTATTTTTACATAAACCCCCTCTAGTTCTATAAATTACCCTAAGGACCCTAGTAAATATAGGTTTAAGCGGGACCAATCTCTTGAGCCTCAGGGAGCCGGAGAAGTGGGTGCTTGCCTATTTAAGGTAGACAACTTAACAACGGTGTTATCAACATGGTAATCATCTTTGAAAAAGACACAAATCCTGCCGCCCAAGTGCAGCGGTTACCGATAACATCAAAACCTAATTCAGGACTTCAATTTCTTTTCTAATTGTTCCGACTCAGACCGAGTCTCATTATAATAATCTGACTTGAATAAGATTCAAGTACAATCTACAATATTATAATTCAACATGAATCCATATATTCAATATATTCAATCTATATTGACCGAACCGAACCATGGATATACTATCATTTACATGATTCTCCAGTTACATCCATTCACTGATATCATGGTTTCGGCAAGTCATCCAATTATACAATCTATACAAACAAGACAATACAAGTTGCAATACAATACAAACAATACAACCAAGATATCGCGGGGTTTAAGGGGTAGATTGGTACGGAAGGTGTTAGAAGTGGCACGAGACTGCCAGATTTAAGACACCTAATCTGAATACCATGCCGTTGTTCCGGGCTTTCTAACGGAGTCTTGTACTTCCATTTGCCTCTAGTATCTGGGATATAGAGACTCCTCTCGTATACACTGACATCCTTCTGTACCAAACTACAATCAACAGCGTTAACACTAAATACAACATTATAATAATATAATACAACATTAAAAGCTACTCTCTCTCTCTCTTACTCTCTGTCTATTCTATTTCTTCCTTATCTTGGGACTTACCGAGCGATTGTTCGCTGACGGCATTCCTTCTCTTTCTTATTTAGAATGTTGTCGGGTGATCTGGAAACTCAGGAGATTGAGCCTACTAGTAAGGACTTGGATCATCTTGCCTATGACCCAGAGCTCTAGTTTCATTGTACACATTTTATTTCAGTACTTTTTCATTTCTGTTATGCCACTGTTTAGGTATTGTTTTCATTCAGATGTATTTACTTTTCCATGCATTGTACAAAAGAATGTTAATAAATAAAGTTGCTGTTCAATTATATTTTTTGTCTCTTGTGTATTTTTATTTATATTGCTTAGATACGCTTAGCGTATTTACTTCAGAGTAAATATGTAGCGGCCTAGTCGCGCCCCCTTCGCCGTATATCGGGAAGCGGGGCATGACAAGCTTAGTCCCAGATTTGTGGGTCCTTTTGAGATCCTTGAGCGAGTTAGTACCGTTGCCTATCGTTTGGCACTTCCGCCCAGTTTTCCAGATTTTCACCCCATATTTCATGTTTCGATACTTCGTAAGTACCTTCATGACCCTTCCCATATGATTCAGCACCAGACCGTTCAGTTTGAGCACGTTCTTTCTTTCACCGAGCAGCCGGTGGTCATTGTGGATCGACAGATGAAGAAACTGAGGTCAAGGGTCTTACCGTCTGTCAAGGTTCTCTGGCGGCGAAGAGGTCACATGGGAAGCTGAGAATAAGATGCAGAAGAAATTTTCTCAACTCTTCGAAGGTACGTATTGTAAGATTTTTAAATTTGTGGAGCGAATTTTTTTAAGGGGGGAAGATTGCAACACTTTAGAATGCGGATAGTGTTAATTAAGCGATAATATGAGTTTTTAATGAAATTTAACCAATAATTATTTTAAACATATTTTCATTTAATTATATTCTTTTTACGTGCACACACGTGTGCATGTTGAATTAGGGTTAATGAGGTGTTAACCATGCTCATATAGTCATGGCACACTTAACCCTCTAGCTTTATCAAGTCATGCTAAAATTTAACATTTTATATTTATTTTAATTATTCAAACAAAGGTTTATTTTTTTTAAAAGAAAGAAAAGAAAAGGGAATTTAAAGAGAAGAGAAGAGGGTTTGATTTCTTGAGGGTTAGGGGGATGGCTGCCATTATGGGCATTTATGAGAGGGAGAGTGAGTGTAACACTCACATACACTCACCTCATGCACTCATACACTCACACACTCACATACACTCAACTCATAACACATTTTCACTCAATTCCTTCACAATACCTCTCATTCTCACCCCACTCCCTCAATTATTAATCCTAACTCAGTTGCCCTCTCTTCCCTCATAACACATTAAGTTCTCCACTTGATTTATATGTTTGCATCACAATCCAAGGCCTAAACCTTAATTCAACCTCACAAAACCTTTACAATTCATGCTATGCATATAGTGATGACTTGGAGATTTGAAAGTTAGGGTTTCTCCCAAGTTTTTGGAGAGGTAATGATCTCAAGCTGTTAGTTAGACTCTAATGAAGTTTGTATACTTGTTAGTTTCAGTTCTAAACACTAAGTTATAGTTTTTGCACAAATATCGTATTTTGATTAAGTTTTGTGTATCGTTGGAATTTGCTATTAAACCAGGTTTTCTTTTGAGAAGTTGCCATCACAGAGACCTAGTTTGGAGACCTAGAAGCCACCCTGAAAACCTGAGACCACTCCCTAAATTTTTGGCCGCCGATTTATTGCTTCTGGCCGTAAATTGTGGCTAGACTGGGGACTGGGGTGTTGTGTCTGAGTCGTGGGGTCTCTGGGGTTATTTATAGGTTCGTGGGACTTGCAACTTTCACAAATTCTTTGTGCAGAAAAATCTCAGACCGTTTAGCTAGAATTCAAGTGTTTCGGATTCATGCTATACGGATTTATCCGATATTCGTTTAAGTGTTTCATACGTTTGGTAGCCGTAGGGTTGGTATAGGATATCGCTGCACGCGTTTAGCCGCTAAGCGGAAACTTAGTAGCTAGTGGGAGTCGGGTTGTTGTTGCCGTTGTATTTGTGTGTTATCGCCCGTGCTAATTTCATTTGATGTTGTGTGATAATAGGATTGATTGCGGGGACTTCAAGCGTTACAAGGAAAGGGAAGGAGATGGTTGGATTCACCTAGCTCGAGATCATCAGTGAGTAGATTTAACATCTACGGGAGAATCGCCCGTATAGCGCTAAACGTCGAGAGCTGGATTCAGCGATATAAACCTATGTTGTTAGTATATACTTTGATTGTGCATGAACATCGTCTTGCACATCCCATTACTTGTTATACATTGACACTGTATAGATTGGATACTACACCAATACTAACGGTTCATACTGCACGAGCACTGAATTATATGTCACACACAAACACACACACTGTTAGTAATTTCCATGACACACATACTATCGAAATTACCATGGATGATATATATATTGCATCACACATGTCTGCATATTACATACATTGCTATAGTTGCCCATGTACTTCAAAAGGTGTTGCATTTCTATTTCATAGATTTGGGAACCCGCAAGATACCTTTGAAAACGTGAAAATTTAAAAGAGTGATTTTCCCTTAAAATACTTACATTACTGTTCCGTATTTGCATATCTCGTATTTCATGGACAAATGCATTGATTTACCGATTTCATGCGATTTCTGGATTTGAGAACCACGATTATATTTAAAAGGAAAATTATAATATATTGCTTTAAAAGTGCGGTTTCTCTTGATATGATATTTCGAGGCGTCCACCATAAGTTTTCTCGGTTCTGAGATGTGAGTATACCCAATTCGAGGAGTGGTAGACACCGTCTGTGGGTACATGGTGGACCTGGTGAGGTACCCCGAGGCAAGAAGCTCAAGATATAGACGATGAGCCTGGCAGGGGGAGCACTATCTACCGGTGATAGTTTGGGCTCGGCGTTATCCGGAGGATACCGACTGGAGTGATGTGATAGATATGGGCTGATACGGACTGATGGAGCCGTAGGCCGATCCGGACTGACTGAGTCCGAGAGAGAAAGATGTGGATTTACGTGTCGATATTGGACATGGGTTTTATGATGTTTCGAGTGTCGATATTGGACACTCAGGTTTCATGATGTGGCGGATATGAGGGCCGATCAGTGTGACGGCGTCTGAGATATTGGGATTTGAGGTGTCGTTGATAGACATCGGTTTTCTATGATGATGATTCATACATGAGGTTTTATGTGTTATCCCATACTCAGGATTTATTAAACATGCATTGTTCATGTAGTTGCTGTACCCCTGTGGTGTACCTAGATCATGATGTTACTATATATTCGTACTGTTATGCTTATGCCATTAGCTTATATATTGTAGACTATCACTTTCGTGCATACTTGCGATTATCTGCATGATGTTGTTTACTATTCACGAGTTGGCAACTCACCCCTATTATGACACAGTGTGTTTTTGCAGGCTTGACCCTCAGTATAGTCACGGCAGGGCTTCTCATTTCATCTTCTTCTACGGATACCGCTGCTGTTGGTCGTCATTTTGGATAGGTGGGTGGTTTGCGTTATCCGTATGATCTCATTGTATATTTTATTGTATCTAGTACTCTCTATCCACCACTTTCATGTACGTAGACTTAGAGACGAGTTTGTGAGGATCAGCGTTGTATATTTTTTTGTGACTCTGGGTGTCGAGCTCGTTTGAGCCGGCTATTTTATTTATGTTGTGATGTTATTTCACTTCTGTACTGCTTATTCCTTCGCTATGGCGTCGTATATATATTTTTATAAACTTGTTGTGGCTGTGTTCCACCTTTTGGCGTGAGTTGCTCCCGTTTAGGATGCATTATTTTTATGTTATGCTTGTACTCGTTTAGGGCTAGTTTCTACAAAGGAGATACGGCCGAAATTTTTAAGAAAATAAATTAAGTTAAGATTTTATAACTTAAGAAATTTCAAATGTTCTAGCAATTGTTTTAAATGTTTTATCTTTCTATCTTTTTATGGTTTAGATTTCTAGGTTGTCGGCTTACTTGAATTACGTTACGCCTTTAGACGTTGCACGATTTAAGTCCCGGTCACGATCCTAATTTGGGTCATGACATATTTAGTTTAGAGACTTTTAGTTTATTTATTTCAGCAGTTTTATTTCTATTGATGTGAGCCAATATTGGGACGTAATTCAGATGCTATTGTTTATTGGATCTTGATTTGTTTCTGCTATATGCATTTCTTGATTTTATTTATCGTGGCAGATGGACATGTGTTAGCTAGATTATATATTTTACTGTTCTTGATATTCGCTTGACAGCCGTAATGTGACTGTGGAGGGATGATTCCTAACCACAGGTAGTATGGTTGGCTCTGTCACGTATCGTGTTTACATATCTTGGGAAGCGGGGTGTGACAGCCAGGGAGTGATACAGTTTGGGACTCGTCTATGTGTACCCGATTCTGAGGGGCTGAGGCATGAGATTTTAGAGGAGGCACATCATTTAGCATACAACGTTCATCCGGGTTTTACCAAAATATATCGTGATTTGAGAGTTGTCTACTGATGGGAAGGGATGGAGAGAGATATTATAGATTTCGTTTTGAGATACCTGACTTGTCAGCAAGTCAAGGCCGAGTATTAAAGGCCGGCGGGAGAATTACAATCTTTGCCTATTCCAGAGTGGAAATGAGAACAGATCTCCACGGGCTTCGTCGTGGGTCTACCTAGGTCCAGTTGGGGGTATTACTCCATTTGGGTGATTGGAGACCGAATGACGAAAGCGGCTCACTTCCTCCGAGTGAAGACCAATTTTGGGTCTGCTCTCATTTTGGCTGACTGTTTTTACATAGATGATAAGTAAAAAAGCAGTAGGAACTAGTATGCTCAGTATTACATTGATGAGATTATGCAACTGCACGGCGTTCCGACATACATTGTTTCCGACAGAGGCACTCAGTTTACCAGCCGTCTTTGCCACAAACTTCAAAAGGTTTTGGGTACCCGCTTGAGTTTCAGTACTGTTTTCCACCCGCAAACCGATGGTTAGTCAGAGCGGATTCTACAGACTCTCGAGGATATGCTCTGAGTGTGCGTAATAGATTTCGGTGGCAGTTTAGATTGCCACTTTCCATTGATAGAGTTCTCCTACAATAAAAATTTTCAGGAGATGATTCAGATAGCACCTTTCGAGGCTTTTTATGGGAGAAAGTGTCGATCGCTAGTATATTGGACTGAGTTCAACGAGAGTAGGATTTTAGGACCGCAGTTAGTCCAGAAAACTACGGAGAAGAACCAATTGATCCAGGATAGGATGAGAGCAGGCAGAAGTCCTATGTGATCGTCGTAATCGTAGACTTGAGTTTGATGTAGGCGATCATGTTTCTTACGGGTCTCTCCGATGAAGGGTGTGATGAGATTCGGAAGGAAGGGGAGCTTAATCTCAGATATATGGGTCCTTTTGAGATTCTTGAGCGAGTCGGTACCGTCGCCTATCGTTTAGCACTTCCGCTCAGTTTTCCGGATGTACACCTCATATGTATCTATACTTCGCAAGTACCTTCATGACCCTTCTTATGCGATTCAGCACCAGACGATCCAGCTGGAGCACGATCTTTTTTCACCGAACAGCCGGTAGTTATTCTGGACCGGCAGGTGAAGAAATTACGGTCAAAAGTATTAGTCCAAATAGCGAAGAGGTCACATAGGAAGCCGTGAGCGAGATGCGGAAGAAATTTCCCCATCTCTTCGAAAGTACGCGTAGTTAGATTTTAAATTCAGGGACCGAATTTCCTTAGTAGGGAAAATTGTAATGTCTTAAAACGTAATTAGAGTTAATTATAATTTAATGAGAGATATAACATGCGTTTTTCAATAAAACTTAGTTAATAATTATTTTCACGTATATTTATTTATTTATATATTTAATTATTTAATTATATATTTATTTATTTATTTGTTTATTTATTAAATTATTTTAAATACACACACACATATATACTAATATAGTGTTAACAACATGTTATTTAGGTTAAAATATGTTTTTGTAACGATGAAAACTTAAACCCACAATTTATATTTAAAAAAAAATATTTAACAAATTTGGATGGTTATAGAAAAGAAAAAGAAAAAGAAAAAGAAAAATAATATATGGGAGATATGGAGATATGGTGAAATAAATGAGGGGATATATTGTGTCATGGCTAATATTAACCATTACCTCTTCTCTTGATCTTTCTCTTCATCCTTCCTCCTTCTTTTCTTCACCTCCTCTTTTTGAAATCCTTCTCTCTAATCCTATAAATAAATCTCATCCCACAAATCATCATAAAATCCGTCATAAAAACAATTTATCTCTTCATGAGTCTTTGAAGCCAATTCTTAACTTTGAAGCATTTTAAGTCAGGGTCTCTTTCAAATCATCTTGAGGTAATGACCAAACTTATAAATACGTTTCACTAAACTCTTGCCTTAACAACTTATAATTTTTACTAAAGTTTATGCTTTGTGTAGTTTTAAATTTCAAGTGAGATTTTGAGGTAAGTTTGGGGTTGTGATAATTTTTAGAGAAATCATAATCTAAACTAGATTAGTTTAGAGTATTTTAGTGTTATATATCCTTGTCTAACTACCAAGTTTTCACAAAACCATCTTAATATTTTAAATTAGTATCAAAACTAGTTTTAGTTTAAGGTTAGGGTTTTAAACAAAATCTGTTATTAAACTGGGGACTTCAGAGATAAGTTGCGATTACTGAGAGTTAGTTTTTAGACCCTGAGTGTACCCTCAAAACCCGAGCCCCCATCTCAACCATCTGGCCGCCAATCAATCCATTTTGGCCACAAATTGCGGCTCGTTTAAGGCTCTTGGGTGTAGATTTTTGTCGGGAGCTCTCTAGGACTCCAATTAGATCTCTGGTATATGTAATTTTTTTCTAAATTTGCATATACAAAAATATGGGATCGTATTACCTTATTTTAGGCGATATGTTAACGTACGATACGGATATTCCAATTCTCGTTTTAGTGTTTTATTTGGTTAACGGCCCTTAGGGGTAGTCTTAAGTGTTTATTAGACGCGTTTAGCACACTAAGTTCACCCGTGTTAACTTGTGAGAGTTAGTTCTTTCGTGTAGGGTATGTTTACGTTGCTAGGATCATGTGGTAAGTTTTGTGCTAAGTTATATCGGAATTCTAGTCTCGTGTGCTAAGTTTTGTTCGATGCTAGGATCAGTTGCGGAGATTTCGGACACGGTAAGGAAAGGGAAGGAGGTGGTCGGATTCGAGTAGCTCGAGGCCATTTCGGTGAGTATATTTAACATCTATGGGGGAATCGATCGGATGGTGTTAAGCGCCCGACATTTAGAATCAAGTTACAAAATCTCATATAAATATACCTATACCCATTCCCTTACCGCATACGCATTATCATACACATTGATATCTCCACGTTATGACACTTGCACCATTACCAATTGTTCATGTTGCACGTGCACTAACCTATATGTACACATACACACCGTTGGTAATTGCCATGTCATGTACACTATAGAACTCGCATGATATCTTGCATTGCATTGCATCTTTATTGATAGATAGATTTTCGCGTAATTCATGCTAGCTTGCATTGTATCAATATCATGTACATTTACCATCATCACCATATTCATGTATTATGTTTTTTTCATGAGATTTCTGTTTTCATGAGACTTGGGAAACCGTAAAAACATTTTTAAAACTTAGATTTATTTAAAAATACATGGTTTTCTCTTGATATGATGTTTGGCATCCATTATGAATTTTCTCGGTTCTTAGTTATGTGTATATCCGATACAAGGAGAGAGGAGGCACCGTCTGCGGGTACATGGTGGACCTGGTATGGTACCCCGGGACAAGAAGATCGTATAGAGAGACGTTGAGCCTGACAGAGGAACAATATCTATCGGTGATAGTTTTGAACTCGGCGAATATTCGGAGGATACCGACCGGAGTCATGTGATCATATGGATTTGAGGGCCGATATGAGAGACGGCGCCTGAGACATTGAGATTTCGAGTGTCGATACTTGACACGGGATTTATACTGTTTTATTGATGATACTTTTGGTTCTACCATATTGAATTCATTATGATATATTCAGTTTCTTATAGCTGCCACACCCCAGATTTAATATTTCGCTCATTTATTCATATTGCACATATATTAGTTTACAACATCATAAATTCATACTTAGGATCTGTCGCTGTTACGTGCATACTTGCGATTTCCACTTATGATGTTATTTACTACTCACGAGCTGGCAACTCACCCCCGTTGTGCCATAGTGTCTTGCAGGGCCGATCAGTCAGTGTAGTCGCGGCGGGACATACTACTACTACTACTTTTGGGACGTGATCTTTTGTTAGGTGGGTTGCGAGTATTCTTTGTACCCTATCTGTTATACTTGTACCTTATTTATAGTATATATACTCCATCTACCATATGCATATTTGATTTAGAGACAAGAGTGAGAGATTTGTATTATATTTGATTCTAGGTGTCGTGCTCGTGTGAGCCAATTTTTGTGTTTTTGATGCGGATATTGTTTTCTTTTCTTATTTCCTTATTTCTTCGCATATGATGTCGTATATTTTACTATGTGTTTGTGTTCCGCCGGATGGTGTTGAAATTGCTTCCAAATGGGAATGCTTTTATATATATTATGCTTATGTATCGGTTTGGATCGGTTTTTACAAAGGAGATACTGCTGAAAATTTTAACAATAACTCGATCTTTAAAATAGTTTTGATATAACTCTTTTGCACCTTAAATTAACACTTTAAACAAAGATTTTACCACTTTACTTTTAATTACGGTTTAAATTCTGAGTTTTCGGCTTACTTGAATTACGTTACGTTTTTAGACTTTGTGTGATTTAAGTGTCGGCCACGTTCCACATTTGGGTCGTGATAATACCGATTAATCCATTCATAAGCCATGTCAATATAAAGTCACAATAATCCGGTATATATCATGAATAATAAAAAAGATGTCTTGTAAACATGTTATATCACGTATCACTCAACATCAACCATGTAATCAGGTTTAGTGTCAAGATCTCAATGGTAATCAGATGATTGAGAATTAAGACTCAAGGTAAATCAAATGTCAAGACTTATGGTAAATCAATTGTCAGGACTCAAGATAAATCGGATGTCAGATTGTCAAATCGAGTCAAACAGAGGTCTAGGGAAATATGCATGCACTGAAGTGTACTAAACCGATCATGATGCATTATATTAATTTAAACCATGCTAATGAAACAAAACGAGACAAAATAGATAATGTAATCAAGAAGAAATTAAATTGTGCCATGTACTCGGACTTACGCAAGCAGGTGATAGACAGTTGCCTTGGGTACCCATGGGTGTGCGGCTCACGGTTAGAACATGGAAAACAACGAAAGTTTTCTTTGGGGCATTTCGTCGAACATTTCGCGCGCAATATTGCAACGTTGTTGGAACGGAGTGCCTGAGGTGTGGAAACAATCATGACGCTCACGCGGACTCAGGTCCAGCCTTAGAGCTTCGGTTCGCGGCTCGAGGTCGCGTCGAATGGGATGTCGAAGGAGGTGGAGATGGTGATGCAGCTCAACAGGGATGGCTCGGCCTAAGCAAAAGGGCTCGGCCTGTTGTAGAGGAGGAGAAGGAGACTTTGTGATTCGCTGTTCTCGGTCTTGTTGTAGAGGAGGAGCTCGGAGCTTGGCCATGTACTCGGACTTACGCAAGCAAGAGGGCACGGCTAAAATAAATTTAATAACAGTTAATAACAACTATTAAAAATTAATTAAAAATTAAAACTAATTAGTAAAAATTAAAAACAATTAATAAAAATTATATTAATTAGTTTTAAATATAAAACAATCTTTTTAATGTATTTCAAGCTAATGAGGTATTATAAAAATATTCTGACACAAGAAAAATATGGTAAGCTTTTATTACATATTGAAAAATCATAGATGTTATATATATATATATATATATATATATATATATATATATATATATATATATATGAGAATAATGGAGGAAAGAGAATAATGGAGGAAAGATGTCATAGGAGAGAATTTTCTCCTACGGCGTCGAAAAAATACACCCTTCCTCATTTTTTCCGACGATCGACACCCACCATCTTCATCGTTATCATCTAAGATGTGGGTACACCAAGTTTCATGTGATTCTACAACTTTTTCACCGTTGATTTAGCAATGTAAAAAATGTTCTATTGTAGGTAAACCGTTAATTTTGAACTCACTAAATCAACGGTGAAAAGCTTGTAGAATCACATGAAATTTGGTATACCCACGTCTTAGATGATAACGATGAAGATTGTGGGTGCCGATCGTCGAAAAAATGAGAGAAGGTGTATTTTTCGACGCCATAGGAGGAAATTCCCTCCTATGGCCTTTTTCCTCCATTATTCTCTCTCTCTCTCTCTCTCTCTCTCTCTATATATATATATATATATATATATATATATATATAATGTGGATCCGTTCGAGTGTGTTCATGGTTTTTCAAATACACGAATTTTTTCGTGTAACCTCCTTTCAACGATCCACTTCGTTCTAATTGTTCTACATGTTTTAAATATTATATGGATGAAAAATCACATCGAATGGAGGTGTTTAGCATTTGCAAAATGTGTGAATTTATTTTAGCCGTGTAGTTTTAAAATTTTTAAACAAAGTTTTGCACAAGTAAAATACCTCAATTCGATATAATTTTTCATCTTTACACTATCTAAGACGTGTAGAACACCCTGAACGAAGCGGATCGTTGAAAAACGGTCACATGCAAAAGTTTGTGAATTTGAAAAAACACGGACCCTGATGGAGGTACTAATCTCCCTCAGTAGTTGCCCTCCGTCGATCTTACTGTAAGCGGTTCTGAACGGTTGAAATTGGGAGTAAAGCTTAAATGTGTGGATCTCAATGGGTTATCGTTAACGCCGAGCTACTTGCAAGGGAAGTCCCGGGTGGGTAACCACCGTAGAACCCTCCGACGATCAAGTAAGTATCGAGGAATAAAGGCAGGGTAGCAGCGTATTGGAATCAGTTCGAGTTACCTGAATCATCTGGAGGAGAGGTTTATATAGCGGTCGCATGGAAAAAGCCGATACGAGATTCTCACCGTTCGTTACGCTCCTGCGTCACGTTCGTGTTAATGGTGGGACATGTCCATTAATGACGAGATATGCTAGCGTGAGATGCGGGACGTGGAGCGGCGGAAATCTTTTTGTGGCGAGATACATGGAGCCGTTACGGAGGCGCTCGGGCTCCCGTCCAAACATGAACGCTGAGGAATCTCTAATATAGGATAGCTTAGGGACGAGCAAGTGAGCTGAGAAGTCTCAGTTATAGGATTGTTTGGGGACGAGCTATGGCTGGTGGTCAGCCGAAGCGGGAACGTACTCCAGAGAGGTCCTCTAAAAGGTCGGGTGCAATCTCAGAGGCGAGACGCTGAGAAATGTCCCCAATGCATCACACTTATTCCAGCTTCGTAGTCTCCAGGAATCTAGTGGTCGTATGTGGATAACACGTCATTTGCCATGTGTCGTAAAACTGGGGGTTCCCGTCCGTGAGCCTCATCAGATCCTCTCTCTCTCTCTCTCTCTCTCTCTCTCTCTATATATATATATATATATATATGGGTCCAACCATAAGGAAAGAGATTAAAGCCAAAACCAAAACTTTGATTCAACATAAACATGAACATAAATTAAGTACCACAGTTTGTATATGATGATGCTCCAAATCGCTATCCAGGTCGTGTCAGTATAGAATGTGGCCGGCTTCTACCGTAGCACGGCTTGTAAATTTGTTCAATGTTTCTTTTGCCCTTCCCATGCTATAGTGAGGAGGGAATCCTCTCTTTGCGCGAGAGGAACAGAGATGATGTACGGGGTACGTACAAGCGACTGCCCCGATCAACTCCGTTAAAAGTGTGCGCCGATGAGCCACTTGGCTCTGAGGGTCCCCCTTCACCCAGAACATGCGCACGTAGACGATCTGAACTGCAGTTCCGAAGATGTTCACATAGAACACAAAGGAAAATCGCCACTGAACCTCCTGATAACTCGTCCTTGGGGGATTCAACTGGAGCCTCTGAACCCACACCTAGAAATTTTTTATTATTATTAAAATATAATATAAAACATAACATATAAAAGACTAGATAAATAAAAAGACACTGTTTTATTAAAATATAATAATAGTTGTATCTTATTTGTTGTTATTTTAAGAATGTACGTTGTTTTAGTAGCTTTGGTATTGATCAAAATATTTCATAACTGTGCTAGAATTGCATGTATTGTCTTAATTAATTTGTTAGGAATCTAGGCTTTATGTATTGTATTTAATTCTTTATTATTTTAACCTGCATTCCTCACTCATCGGGCGTGTGCCTCAAGGGGGTACCTTGCACCTAAGGCATGCTACCCCCTTTGTGTTGGAATTTATTAGATTTATATGGATTGTTTTCGATGGAAGGAAACCAACTTGGTAGGATTTCATGGATGAAAAAGAGAGTAAAAAAAGACTTTGAGAAAGACTCTTTTATAGTAAAGCTTTTAGTTCCACATCGGCTAGTGAATAGTAAAGAGAAGTGGTTAAATAACATAAGATATTGTATATCTTGTAAACAACAAAGGTTATTTTGGAAAACCATACGTGCCTGCTAGGCCGAGCTGGGCTTGGGTGAGTTGTCTCGGGTTATCTTTTTTAAGACCTGACCCGACTGGCTTTGACCTTCCACTTGCTGATTTAAATTCAAACTGTTAAATTGATTTAGTATTTACCGTGCAATTAAAATTGTGGTTAATTGTTGATTTAAAAATTCCAATTAAACTGAATTAAAATTCTGGTTAATTGCGAACGGTTTGAATTTGAAAAGCCTCTAATATCGATGCAGTTTAATAGCAGCTAATCGCCGAATTAAAATGACCTATTAATTGCTGAATTAATAGGCCTAGAGAAGGAAAAAAAACACTGAAAAATATACAGAGGCTATTATTGCTTTTTCGATCTCGGCGGTGAAAACGACTTCGGCAGTGGTGACTAAAGCGCTGGTCGAAAAAGCTCCTGAAGGTGTGCGTCCATACGGAGCTTGGACTGTTTTATCCTGCGGAGAAGATTGCATCACCCATCGCACCGGTGTGTGGGACGATAACTTCTTCAAGACCAGTCCTCATAAGGGGGCGATTCAGTCGGTAAAACCATTTCATATGATCTTTTACTTGATGTTGTTTATTCTAGTTATGTGCTGTTTGCTTTCGCAAATTTTGGACATGGCTGTTAATTACCCTACGGTTAATATAATCTATATATATATGCAATCTGTTTAGACGAACAACAATCTTGAAGAAGTTATTTATAGTCATGTCATTGCTAGGTAGTACTAGTAGTTTTACACCGAAAATGGATGACCGGGATTCCTGAAAAATTCTCAGGTCAATATTTTAAACGTTGTTAATAGAGAATGAAATTCTGGTTAACAACTAAGGGGTTGTTGACACTAATATTAACTGAATGTCCCAAACTGGATGAAAAGAAACCTAACAGTACAGAGAAGATTGCATAATGGACAGAGAAGGACCAAATAGCTCGAAGATGCATATTGTTGGTTTTATCCAACGTGCTTTTCGATGTCTACTGTTATTCGTCCAACACTGCAAAGGTACTATAGGAAGAATTAGATAAAAATACATAATACTGAAGATCTCGGTCTTGAACGGTATTCTGTAACTAAATTCTTAAAATTTCAGATGGTTGAAGGAAAGTCAGTTACGGAACAAGTACATGAATTTTTGTTTATCCTACACGTTTTTAGAGAAGCTGACATGGAACTTCCTGAAAAATTTAGGATAATGCCTATCATTGAAAAATTCCCTCGATCTTGAGAGGACTTTGCTATGTCTTGTTTGCTATAGTGCTCTCAAGTCAATTATTGTGATCGCAGGCACGCGATTGTGATGATTGAGGGAGGACCTATACGGATAGAACAGTTATACTCGAGATGATAGCATGCTATCTCGTTTGCCTTTATCATCATATACATGCATTATATGGTATTACATATCACTATTACATGTTGATAGAGCCCATAGAATTCTTACTTGGCAACCAGCTGTTCTCCGTCGGAAGACGGACCGAGACGTTAGGACGTCTGGCCTGAATCCCAAAGGCATATGCTATTTGGATTTATCTGTCCACTTCTTCGAAAATGCCAAGTTGATTTATGGTACTATATATCGGAGGTTTCGACGGATACGGCCGTTGTAGCAGATTTTATCAGATTCCCCCTCGTTTGTGAGGGTTTTTTTTATTGTGGGGACGTTTTTCCCTATAGGCGCAAGCCCCTGCAGTTAATTACGTTACCGAATCGCGATAACCAGTTTCTTCTGCTCCGGAGGTTCACTTCGTGTTGTATGTATATTTGTTTTATTTTGGTTGCCCGTGGATTGTATACGGAGACTATTTTATGTTGTTGTCCGTAGGGCGTGGATTAGTCCAAATCCGTATATTCTTAAATTTGGGTTTAGTTTGATTTAAGAATTGTTAATCTGGTTTGAGATTAAGACCAACTTAAACATATGAGCATTTGGGCTCGATTATTTTAGTTTAAGGACATCGCGGTCCATTATCGCCATATTTGAGGCGAAATGTTAGTTTAAGAACGTTTCGATCTATTCTCTCCGTATTTGGGGGCGAATATTAGTTTAACGACATTTCGGTCCATTATTGCCGTATTTGGGGGCGAATATTAGTTCATGGACATTTCGATCCATCATTTATCCTGTGCGCACGTTTATTTATTACGTGGCAGAGTGGAAAATGGAGATATAGAATGTGCCCAATTTGGGGCACGATATGATTTGCGTGCATGTCTGTTTGGAAGTGCATCAATGAAATAAGTTGTTGGTCGTCGGGACCCGCCACCTCTCTGAAAACGTTGAGAAATTACAACGACATATATCAGAGGTGTGAAGAGTTGTACCCTCGAACCAAATCCCGTATTTGAGAGATAAGGATGTGATGGACCTAAGAATCGTCAGTCATATTTGAGACTACGATTAACATAGGAGACATGAGATGAATATCATTTTGGATATCATCGATGGGAAATCATTATTCATGTTTGAGACTAGGATCGGTTTGGATATCAATTTGGATATCAGAAATAAATGCTTAGCTAATTTAGGCTAAAAATGTTTTGTTTGGTTTAAGGATCGTTAATCTAATTTGAGATTAAGATCAATTTAAACATATGAGCGTTTGGGCTCAATTTATTTTTAACTAAGGATACGTTGGTCTTATTTGAGACTAAGATCAACTTAGCAATATTTAAGGATCATCAAATTTTAGTTGAAATCCAACAACAGAGCATTTGGACTCAGTTGCAAGACTTTAGCAACTTAGCCAATTTGGACTTTAGTCTGCTTAGCCTCCCCCCTTTTTTTGAAAAAGTGTTAAGCACTATCTTGGGCTCTGTTTATTCAGTCCCTTTTTTTTTATGTAAAAAGTGCTGAGCACTTATACGAGTTCTGACGCCCACATATAAACATGTGGATCTTTCGGTCATGGGCATTACCCAATAAGTGTTGAGCACTTTACTCATTTTGTCTTTATATGGAGTGCTAGGTGCTCTTTATGGCGTCCATGTGGGGAACACATAAGGTGCTGGGCGCTGTCCAATAAGTGTTGAATACTCAGCTGTTTGCCTATATCTTTTTCTTATGGAGTGCTGAGCACTTTATGGCACCCTCGTGATTTTCATATCGGGCGCCGGGCGCTGCCCAATGAGTGCTAAGCACTTTTCTTTTTGTGGAGCCCACATGAGGAGCACATGAGGCGCTAAGCGCTTTTAGAGGCATCCACGTGGGAAGCCCGTGGGGCACTGAATTCCTTTCTCCTCTGTTGATGGCATTTTTGCCCATTAATGATCACCAGGATCTTTGTTTTGAAGATCTAAGATCAAGCTTCATTTTTAAGAACTAAGTATTTTTGTAAGAACTAGGTTTCTCTTATATGCTTTTGTTTTTGAGGAACTCAATTTCTGGTTCTTTTCTGAATCTTTGATTTTCAAGAACAAGTTCTTCCCGATGAGAATTAAATTCTCATCTTATGGGAGACTTGCCTCGCGGATTTCAGATCCAGAGAAAGAACTAACTTCTTTTAAAAGGGTTAAACCCTTCAATAGGTAAATGAGATATTTTGATCTCTATTTCTTTTATTTACCTAGAGTTTTTGAAGAGGGAGATCTTTTTCCTTGAGAATTTAATTCTCTGTTCCTTTTGAACCTTTCTGTTTCTTTTTTTAGAAGTTTAGGGGGGGTCCTCCCTCTTAGACTTGAAGTATTGGGTCCTTTATTTAGTAAATGCAATTTGTTAATTAGGTTTGAGGAAATCTCTTATTGAGAGATTCCAATTGATTTAGGGAATTTTACCCACCGTTAGATCTTTGATCCAAGAGTTTCTGTTTTACAGAACATATTTTCTTGTTTTTTTTTAACAAGATTAGAGAAATATTTTTCTATATGCAGAGTTTTATTCTGTGAAATGGTGATTTTTAATCACCATTGGATTTTTAATCCACCGGTTCTCTGTTTTACAGAGAGCAATATTTCTTATTTTGAATGGTTAAGGGAATATATTCTCAAGAAATAGAATTTTATTCTATTGTTGGATCATTGATCCAACCGAGAGTATCCTTCTTATTTAGAAAGATTTGGGAGATGTTTTCTCCATTGGATGTATGATCCAACGACTCTGTTTAACAGAGAATATCTCAATTTTTATTGGAGAAATATAGAATTTAATTCTACAGATATTAACTTGGACGCTGGCGCTCACGTGTTGTGCACGTGGGCGCCGCTTAAGAATTTAATTCTTAAGATGGGCATTTCTGTATTTTGCACATTGGCGCCCGCATGGATAACACGTGATGCGCTTTCTAAGAGTTTGACTCTTTATTCAGAAAGTGCTTCTGTGCTTTGCACATTGGCGCCCACGTGAGGAGCACGTAAGGCGCCTGTTCCCTTCCAAACGGTGGCCAGGACATGGACGACTTGCCTGAGATTCGGGGCAGATGCTATTTGGTTTTATCCGTCCACCTCTCCGAAGATGCCAAATTGATTTATGGTACCGTGTATCGGAGGTTTAGATGGATGCGGCCGATGTAGCAGACTTCGTCAGATTCCCCCTCGCTTGAGGGGTTTTTGATTGTGGGGACGCTCTTCCCTGTTGGCGCAAGCCCCTGCAGTTAATTACGCTACCGCATCGCGGTAACCACTTTTTCCTTCTCCAGAATTTCATTTCATGTCGTGTGTGTTTGTTTTGTTTGTGGTTGCCCGTGGATTGTATACGGAGACTAATTTATGTCGTCGCTCGTAGGACGTGGATTAGTCCAAATCCGTATTTTCTTAGATTTGGTTTTGGGGGTTTTGGTTTGAGGATACGTTAACCGTATTTAGGGCTAAGATCAACTCAAACGTTTGTTAAGGATACGTTAGTCCAGTTTGAGACTAAGATCAACTTAACGGGATCGTTTAGATCCGACAAAAGAGCGTTTGGGGGCTCTATTGTTCCAGTTTATGGACATAGTGGTCCAATGCATGTATGGCCGTCGGGACCCGTCACCTCTCTGACGTCGTTGAAGGATTACAACGACAGGTGTCAGAGGAGTTCAGAGATGTACCCTTGAACCAAAGTCGATTGGGGGGGGTCTATAGTCCAGTTTGGGACTAAAGTCTGTTTGAAGGTTTAAGAATACGTTAGCCATATTTGAGGCTAAGATCAACTTAAACGGGATCGTTTAGATCCAACAAAAGAGCATTTGGGGGCTCTATTGTTCCAGTTTAGGGACATAGTGGTCCATGTTCCAGTTTAGGGACATGGGGGTCCATTTGTTTAAGGACGCTTGAGTCCGGGAGTTTAAGGACGCTTGAGTCCGGGAGTTGGTTTAAGGACATTTGAGTCCGAGAGTTTAAGGACGCTTGAGTCCGGGAGTTTAAGGACGCTTGAGTCCGGGAGTTGGTTTAAGGACGTTTAAGTCCGGGAGTTTAAGAACGCTTGAGTCCGGGAGTTGGTTTAAGGACGTTTGAGTCCGGGAGTTTAAGGACGCTTGAGTCCGGGAGTTTAAAGACGCTTAAGTCCATGAGTTGGTTTAAGGACGCTTGAGTCCGGGAGTTTAAGGATGCTTAAGTCCATGAGTTGGTTTAAGGACGCTTAAGTCCATAAGTTTAAGGACCCCATAGTCCGTATCGATGTGTGGTTGTCGGGACCCGTCACCTCTCTGACGTCGTTGAAGGATTACAACGATAGGTGTCAGAGGAGTTCGGAGATGTACCCTTGAACCGGATGTGAATTGATTTAGGGGAGCAGTCAGGCTCAGTCAATTTAATTTGAGGACTTACGGCCAGAATTGGGCTAAGTCCAGTTGAAGATGATCAACGTTTTTATTTATCTTTGGCCTATTAGGCCTATGCTAGGGCTTTTCCCCTGTTTAATAATACACTGCATTTTATTTTGGCCTGTAAGGCCTATTTGATTTGGGCTCTGTCCCTTTATTTTATGATGCAGAGCATCTGTTTTGGTCTGACAGACCTTTACTTGGACTCTGCTTGGCATTTTATTAGGCCTGTTAGGCATTTTCTTTTAATTGGGCTTGGCCCTCTTTAAATAATGCAGAGCATTAAAGATCTGACAGTGGCCACGTGGCCTATCAGGCGCTCTGCGCCAATTAATGAGCTCAAGCGCATGTGGAGGTGACACGTGTCACGCTCTGGTGAGCGCAAGCGCAGTGCGCTGCACTGTTGCGCTGCTGACACGTGGCGCGCTCTGGTGAGTTGCGCCAATTTAAGAGAGCAGTGCTCTATTTTTAAAAGCGCATAGCGCAAGTTATTCTGGAGCTGACACATGGCGCTCTCTGGTGGCTTGCGCCAACCCAGGAGCGCAACAGTGCAGATTTACAAGTGCAAGGCACTGTTTTAATATCTTGATCCAATTTTTGGATTCAAGAAAAGAATCTTTTAAGATTCCAGAACCAGTGGTTCATAAAAAAGGCAATGCCTTTGTTCTTATTATATTTTTTATTGAAGATCCTAGATCTTGTTCTTAGATCAATGATCTTTTTAGAAGAAATTCTTCTTTTCAAAGGTTTACCTTTCCTTTTTCTTTCTTAATTCTTCTCAAACTTTTTAAGAGTTCTGTGAATTCTCTCTGCTTTCTGTGTGTTTTAGACTTGGGGTGTAGGGGTCTTTATATAGTGCCAATTAGTTTTTTAAAATAGTTAAAGAGATCTTTCTCTGAGTGATTTAGGGATTTTTCCCACCGTTGGATCTTTGATCCAAGAGCTTCTGTTTTACAGAAGACAATCTTCTTGTTTTAACAAGAACAAAAGATCTTACTGGAATTTTAATTCTGTTTGGCGCAAGCGCACCTACGCTTGACACGTGTCGCGCAGCGCAGAGCGCAGCGCAACTGCGCTGCCACGTGTCGCGCTGCGCAGAGCGCAGCGCAACTGCGCTGCCACGTGTCGCGCAGCGCAGAGCACAAGTCACCTAAAGCGTTGCTTCCTTTATTTTTAATTTTCACCTTAATTTTCAAAACAGAGTTTTGCTCTGATTGGGGGAAACAGAAGCGTTGCTTCGTTTCCCGCCTTGGAATTTGAACAGAGGTTTGCTCTGATTGGGGTAAACAAATGCCCCCCACCGTTGCGCTTACGTGGCCCCCAAACATGAGCGCAGCGGTGGCAGAATTCCAACCGTTGCGGCAACTTTTGGAAGTTGAAAGGGCATTTGATGCCTATAAATAGGACCTTTGGTCCTCAACAGATGATTATCATCTTCAAGATTTCTAATTTTCAGAACTTCAGAGCCTTGCTCTTGCTTTCAAGAACTCTTAAGAGTTAGAACTCTAGAAAAAAAAATTTAGGTAAAAATTAACCTGGATTAATTTAAATTAATTTCAAGAGCTTTGATCTTAATAGATCCCTGATCCAAAGAAGACCCATTTAGAGTTTCATTTAGCAGAGCTTTGCTCTAAAGGATCTAAAGAGAACTAAAGAGAACCCTGTTAGGATTCCATCAATAGAGTTCTGCTTTCTGAAAGATTTCATTTATAATTTCTTGATTCATTAATGGAACTTTGATCCTTTTAAATCATATAGCAGAACTCTTAAGAGTTGCTGATTTTTGTCGATTTTCTTTTATAGGAGTGATGGACGCCCACATGTACGACCTTGACGAGATTATCTCCTACGGGGACATCCGCCGACTCGGCCGTTCCTAAAATCGAGAATTTACTAATGCCGAGTATGCCGAGATCATGAGTCGCTTCGACGAATACAACGGTCAACTGTTTCCCCGACGTTCCTCTCTCCTGAAGCTTATCGTGGGAGCCATCTGGGAAGCGCTTCCCTTATTCTGTTCCGGTGTGCCGCTTAGGGCGTTGGATGCCGCCGAGGATAAGGTGCACTCGGTGTACCTGATGAACTTAATCTCGAAGAGACGGCGAGACAATCTTGTCGATCTGCTACACCAGGCCTTCCAACAGTCTGCCATACTCGCTGCTTATTAGAGGGAGGAGGACATCAGTGGGGACCCCGACGCTCGTGCTCGCGAAAGAAAGCACACCAGGATGGTTCGTCAGGCTTGGAAAGTCTTAGATAAGGTTACTTTCGAATTCCTCAACCCATGTCCTGGGTCCGAGATTATACTGTTGTAAATATTTCAATAATGTTGTTGTTTATTTCTTTATGATTGTAAGAACCCTTTGCAATATGAATGGAAAATTTCTTATTTCATCTTGTCTTATTTCTCGTTCTGAGTCTTTTGTACACGCATGAATGGACGTGTCTCGAACGCTTGATCAAATGCAAATCGGATGTTCTTTCTGTCGCTTTCTTCTTTCTTTTATTATCAGTATGTTGTCTTGGTAAACATGGTTGACAGGTGATAGAGCGAGCATCTTGTCTTGGCTTCTTCAAGAGGTAGCGATAGCTTAGGCCGCAGGTTCAGATCTGTTGCTTAAGACTTTTCAACTTTATGAGCCGTGAGGGTCCCATAAAGATTTTTCTCCCTACGGATCGAGAGGATCTCGTAGGTGTATTTTCTCCTTAGGAATCGTGAGGATTCCTAAGTGTGCTTTCTCTTACAAGTCGTAAGGATCTTATAAGAGAATTTTTCCTCTTGCGAGTCGAGAGGACTTGTAAGCGGTTGTTTCCCTCCTTGTCGAGATTCGACTTTGGAGAGTGAGACCCGTGGATAGTATGCAAGAGTCTGTTTTGGACCAACTTACAGGGTCCCAGTGCTTAGGAAGCAGGTTTTTTTTCCCGCCGCCTAAGGCTTTGCCTCACGAGTCGAAATGAATCGAGCATTTCTCGCAAGGATGTCCTAACGTCACAGTTAACCTCTGCTCTTTACAACAGAGGTCCGTTAGGGTCTGTGGTACTTAGGGTTTTGGCCGTCGTACCGTTGCGTTGGCTGATATATTCCTCGATATGCAATCTTGCTGTTCGAGTAGCCTTGCGATTGTCGTGTCTCTGATCCCTTCGGGGGCTGGACAAGACGTCTTCAAGTAATCTTCCAGGAAGTATTACCGTCGAAAGAGCAAGCGTAGGGATATTCCATGTCACTTTTTACTTGAGGTTAGGCTCATTTTAGAGAGCCCCGATGAGTCATAACCACTCCGTGCTGGTGTGGGATGATCTCCGATAGTCCTTCAGGCTTTATATGACTTGCCGTCAAGACCCTGAAGATAGGAATTTGGCCTTTGCTTCGTTTGCTGACATTGCGTCCTCTATATCGAGATGAATGTCGCGGTTGTCTCTAAGTTGTTGGTGAACCGTCGAGGTATGGAACTAGGGACTTTGCCGTGGCTCCGCTGTTTGATGATGTTGCGTCTGCTGTGTCGAGACGAACGTCGAGGTGGTAACCATTCCGCACTGGTGTGAGACGATCTCCGGTTTTCTTTCAGGGTTTATATGACTTGCCGTTAAGACCTTGAAGTTAGGAATTTGGCCTTCGCTTCATTTGCTGGCATTGCGTCCTCTATATCGAGACGAATATCGCGGTTGTCTCTAGGTTGTTGGTGAACCGTAGAGGTTTGGAACCAGGGACTTGGCCGTGGCTCCGCTGTTTGATGATGTTGCGTCTGTTGTGTCGAGACGAACGTCGAGGTGGTGACCATTCCGCACTGGTGTGAGACGATCTCCGGTTGTCTTTCAGGCTTTATATGACTTGCCGTTAAGACCTTGAAGCTAGGAATTTGGCCTTCGCTTCATTTGCCTTGGCGTGCTCGAATCCTGTTGGAGGAAGAACACTGTGGTGACATCTCGTCTGCTGTATCGAGACGAATGTTGAGGTGAAGCTGGGATTTTGCCGTCGCTTCGCTTTGTTTCGACCGCGAGGTCTTTTGTTGGCGTTGTATCTGCATCTTGCTGGACTGCGAAGGAACGCCTTTGTTGATTCTTGGGCCGTAGATATTGCCGTTAAGATTTGGAACTAGGGACTATGCCGTGGCTCCGTTTCATTGCGACTCTGCGTCGGTTGTTGACGTCATGTCTGCATCTGGTTGGAGTGAGAAGAAACGCCGTTAGCGATCTCTAAATTGTCGATATCGACGTCGAGACCCTGAAGCTAGGGATCTTCTTTTGCTCCGTTTGTTGACATCGTGTCTGCAATATTGCGACAAATGTCGAGCTTGTCTCTAGGTTGTCTATGAACCGTCAAGATTTGGCTTCGCTTTCTGGTGGAGCCTGTCGGGAAGGTATGGTTCCCTCTTTATTTGTGCCCCTGGATTGTATACAGGGATCGATGTGATCTCACCTGTAGGGCAAAAGTTTCATTCATTTTTTTTTATTATTTTCTTTCCGCGATGCTCATCATTTCAGCTTTTATATCGCGAAGGTTGCGATTGCCCAATCATTTCGGCTATTTTTCGCGGTGCCCAATCATTTCGGCTGTTTTTTTTATTTTTACTCGCTGCTTTTTATTGCGAGTTGCCCAATCATTTCGGCTATTTATTTTATTTTCACTCGCTGCTTTTTATTGCGAGTTGCCCAATCATTTCGGCTATTTATTTTATTTTCATTCGCTGCTTTTTATTGCGAGTTGCCCCATCATTTCGGCTATTTTGCATGTGTGGCTCGCAGATTCTTTTTTATCGCGAGTGTCGAACTTGGAATCTGGTGCCAATCCCAGCATCAGCATCGCTACAACTGGAATATCGCCAGGAGCGAATCATCATTTGCCATGAAAGGGCTTGGAATTTTGATACCGATTTAGGCATCAACATCGCTACAACTGGGATATTGCCAGAAGCGAATCATCACTTGCCATGAAAGGACTTGGAATTTGATACCGGTTCAGGCATCAGCATCGCTACAACTGGGATATTGCCAGGAGCGAATCATCATTTGCCTCTGTCGATGTTTGAACAAAGGTGGCTTAGTAAACATGGTTAGGATTCCGTCGACTAAGGCTTTTGACTTTATGAGCCGTAAGGGTCTCATAAAGATATTTCTCCCTGCGAGTCGTGAGGATCTCGTAGGTGTGTTTTCTCCTTAGGAATCGTGAGGATTCCTAAGTGCGTGTTCTCCTATAAGTCGTAAGGATCTTACAGGAGTGTTTTCTCCTTATAAGTCGAGAGGGCTTACAAGGGTTGTTCACCATTCGAACATATCCCTAGTCACGGATGGGACTTTGTTGGGGAAATGTTTATTCGCGCCCGTGGATTGTATACAAGGGTCAGCATTGAGCCACTTGTAGGGCAATATCGAAGGCTGTGGGGGGTTTGCTTAAGCACAGGTTTAGGTCTCTGTAACTTAAGACTTTCAAATCTTATGAGCCATGAGGGTCCCATAAGAGAGTTCTCCTTACGAGTCGTGAGGATCTCGCAAGTGTATTTTCTCCTTAGGAATCGTGGGGATCCCTAAGTGTGTTGCTCCCTTGTGAGTCGTAAGGATCTCACGCGGGAGGTTTCTCCTTACAAGGTCGAGAGGACCCTATAAGTGTCTTTCAACGAGGCTGCGCCCTTTCGGGTTTTCACAAACACTCGCCGGTAGCCCTGCTGTTTTTACTCGCGGAGTCCTTTCGGGTTTTCATCCGTGCCCACTTTTCTTATGGACATACCGTTCTTTTTATTTATTTATTATATATTTTTTTTATTCCTCTTCTTTTTTTTAATATTTTTTTTAACGAGGTCGTGCTCTTTCGGGTTTTCACGAACACTCACTGGTAGCCCTGCTGTTTTTACTCACGGAGCCCTTTCGGGTTTTCATCCGTTCCCATTTTGCTTATGGACATACCGTTCCCCTTTTTTATTTATTTATTTTATTATTATTATTTTTTTTTATCTCGTTAGCCTGAGGATGCTGCGGTAGTAGTTTAAAGACGTTTCAGTCGGCTGCTAGTTTTAGGACATAGTGGTCCGTCATTAGTTTAAGGACGTTTCGGTCCGCCGTCGCCATATTTGAGGCGAATCTTTAGTTTACTGACTTTTCGGTCTATGGGGCTTTCCCTATGAATGAGCATGATGCCTCCGGAGTATCCATCTTTCTCGGAGCATGCAGTTGTGGCGGGCTCACCTTCCAGTTTTCGGAGATGACGAACTTGCCCTGTTGGTATTGGTCTTCAACCCAGTTTTTGAAGACGTAGCAGTTTTCAATTGGATGGCCCAATACTTGGTGGTAAGGGCAGTAATTAGGAGTGTTGATATCATTCAGTTGTGGTTGGCATTTCGGCTCCGGTAGAATGATAAGCCTGTTGCGCACCGCCACTTCGAACAGCCTCCTTGTTTCATCCTGGGGAAATGAGTAAGGACGTTTCAACCTCTCATAGAGGGGTTGCCGCTTGTTGTTTTGGCGAATAATCGGTCTAAGGCCACTAGATTGCTGTTGAGTGTTGGCGAACAAGGCCATTTTTCCTTTTCTTTTATCTTTTTTGTTCGCTCCGTTGTTTGTGAGTCCGAGATCCTCTCCGGATATCGTGCAATTATGCGACTGAACGTTCTCGCAACTCCTCAATCCTTCAGAGATGGACTCCTTGAAGAGAGGGCCAAGGGCTACTTTTTCGTCGGAATCGCTCCCGAAGGTGAAAACTCGTGATTCCCCGGGCTCATCCTTACGAAAATTGCCGGCAACTCTTTTATGCTCATCCGTCGTATTCTTCCACTGTCTATGAGCTTCACGCTTTGTTCTGTTGACGTATTGCCTGTGGGCAACATACCCTTACCACCAACACTTAAAGGAGTCGCAGTCTTCAGTAGGATGTGTGATCTTCTGATGATATAAGCAGAAGTTAGGATGCATCTCTACTCCACCGAGAGTGTTTTCTTCAGAGGGTGGTAGCTTCATCCCCATTGATATGGCTTTAGCGAACCTTTTCCTCGTCTTGAATTTGTTTTTATTCGCGGCGGATGTCTTTTGACTTGACGGGAGTGCCTCGGCTCTTTCGTCTAATCGCCGGCGTTTAGCTCCTTCCAATATGTCCATCTCACGCTCTTGATTGGCTCTAACTTTCAGATGAATCTCATTCAGGAAGGTATCGATCATCTCGTCTGACGGCCACAGAAGTTCCGGTTTAGAATCCGCCCTTGTTTTCTCGGCGCAAGGAGCCTCTTTATCGTCTATCAATGAGTGAGAGATCACGTGACAAGTTGCCCCCGGTGCGTCCGTCTTCTTTGGAGTGTGCGGCTGTGGTGGGTTTATCTTCCACTTTTCAGACAGCGCAAACTTGCCTTGTAGGTATTGGTCTTCAATCCAGTTCTGAAGACGTAGCAATCCTCAATCGGATGACCCAACACTCGGTGGTAGGGACAGTAATTGGGATCATTGACGTCGTTTGGCTGCAACGGGCGTCTTGGATCTGGCAGATTGATGAGCCTGTTGCGCAGTGCCAGCTCGAACAGTCTTCTCGTTTTATTTTGAGGAAACGAGTAAGGACGTCCTAGCTTCTCCTCGAGGGATACGCGTGGACGCATATTGTTTCGACGGACAACCGACTTCAAGTTGCTTGGCTGTTGTTGAGCATTGGCGACGACGATCGCTTTTCCTTTCCTCTTCTCATTTCGAGAGTCTGGTTTTGGAGGAGACGGTCCATGGCCTATCTGGTCCATTTGGGCTAATTTGTCGATCAAGGCCTGGAAAGTGGTCGGCCTGAAGAACATCATGAATTGCGAGATGGTCTCTTGAGGGTCAAGGGTACCCATAAATATGCCTACCGCAGGTGCTTCTTCGAAGCGTTGTTCACATTTTGACCATAGGTTCCGCCATCGTGTTGCGTATTGAACCCACGTTTTGCCTGGCCTTATCCTGGCGTTGATCAGCGCTGTTATCGGGGTGCGTTCACTAGCACTCGCGAATCACTGAGTAAACAACAACTCCATTTCAGCGAAGATCTTGACGGAGTCATTTGGGAGTTCGGAGTACCACTCAAATGCCGTCTCCGATAAGCTACCGACGAACTGGCGAAGCAACAATTTATCATCACCGCCGGTATTGCCACAAAAAGCCCTGAACTGGGCAACATGTTGATGTGGATTCCCCGTCCCTTTATATACATGGAACTTAGGGATCGTATATCTCGGCGGGTAACTGATTTGGTATACCAGCTCGGATAGGGTCGTCCGGTCCTACCAATTTGCCCAGCCGCTTCACTCGCCTGATGAGCTCGTATTTGTTGAGCTATATAGTCATCCAGTGCGGCCTTGGAAATGGTTTTTTCCTTGGCTGTTGAAAGAACCGGAGGTGGATTCGATGTCTCTCCTTTGTCATCTTCAAGGACAATCGGAGGATCTTCAGCAGGAGGATCCTGCTGTAACATCATTCCTATCATATCTTGGAAGAGAAGCGCCATTTGTTTTATGTTATCCGCTTGCTCTGCTGCTTCTTTGTCCTTCTTTTTGAGAACTCTGTGTAGGTAGTCAGCGTCAGTTTCTTGTTCATGACGCTGCTCTGATGATGCCTCCGAGCTTTCTTTTGGCCCGGTAAGTGCAACCATCGCAGTCATCATTTCCTGAAGTTTCTGTTGCTGCTCCTGGGCTTTCGTCACGGATCGGGTGAGCGGTCGGTGACCCGTCGAAGCACGGCTTTCCTCCTTTCCGGAAGCCATATAAACAGTGTGCACCACTATGCCCCTAGACTTGGGGCATTTAGATTCGGTGTCTTTGCGGTTTGCCAAAGACACAGGGATCTTCTCTGACCTCCTTTTTTTTTGAGTGGTCGAAGTTGAGGGGGCCGTTGTAGTGGGCACCCAAGTAGCCGTTATCCTTTGTGGCTTGACAGAGTAATCCTTCTCCTGCCGAACTTTCATCTTTTTCTGTCGGCGGGGATAGTCTTGATCAATTACCGAGTTTTGGACTTGACGCCAGACCTTGTAAATTTTAGAGGACAGCCGTTGAGGGGGCTGCTCTAGCTTCTTCTCTAGAGTATTCTCCACAGGTGAAGGAGTTCGCTTCAGCACCGCAGTAGGAGAGTTTCTGCGTACCATGTTCAGCAATTCAAAGCTGTTCCCGGTTGGAACAGCAGCATCGATCCCCACCGTTGGAGCTGGCGGAGTTATCCCAGAGGGGGAGTTGCCCCAGCCTTCCTCACTCGGCGCCAGTGGCGACGTCGAGCGTGTCTTGTGGATGGAGTTGTTTCAGCTATAAGACTGACTTCGTCATGTCCCCTGTGTTGGTCAGAATTTGCTGGTATCAGCCTTTTAAAGACCGACGTCCGTTGGATGGGGACGGCCAACCTATCAAAAGCAGACTTCCGAGTAGAGGAAGCAACTTTGGTGATTTCGCCTGGAGCACCAACCGGAATGGCCAGCCCTGTAAAAACTAACTTCTTGGAAGGAGGAGCCTTTCCAATGATTTCGTCCGCTTGAGCCGGGATGGCTATCCGCTTTGGTGTGGCAGTTTCGGGTATCGGGGGCTCATAGACGTTCTGTCCCAGTCTGTTGAAAACTGAGGTAGTGGAGTTAGGCAACCCGTTGAGAGGGGCCGCGGCAGTGGTAAGCCGATCAAAGACCGACTTCTTTGGGGCTTCTTGCAACGTCATTGGGGTATTGAAGCTCATCGGTGGGAGC
The DNA here is from genome assembly GCA_030015575.1 of Agapanthus africanus. Lineage (NCBI taxonomy): Eukaryota > Viridiplantae > Streptophyta > Magnoliopsida > Asparagales > Amaryllidaceae > Agapanthus > Agapanthus africanus. The sequence continues at coordinate 11,710,343 of CM057337.1, forward strand.
ATAGTCCCGAAGAATAGTCCAGTGGTGGCTTGAGTTACTTGCTCCACTGGCATCTTGAAAATGTAGGGTTCCTAGGCATCCTAATGAGGTCTCACAAGGCATCAACCATGCCAATTTCAAATTTAAACGGTGCCGAGAAACCCTAGAACGGATCGTTTGCTAGAAAACTAGGCGAAAAAGCTAACTAGTTAACAATTAACTAAAAGATACGGAAATACAACCTTTGTAGATCCGGTTCTCCACCTCCATAGCTCCGCAATGAAGTCCTCTCCGCTGTCCAAAAAGAATCCGGGCTCTAGCGTCGACTTCATCGGAGAATAAGCGAGCTAGGTCGTCGATGTCCATGCCGAAGATGATCTACGTCGAGGCATCGCTAAATCAAGCTCCGACTTCACCAAGTCAAGAAACTTGTGAAGAAAACACACTCTACTACTTGTCAAGAGGTAGAGGATGAAGAAATAGGAAGTGGGTAGACTTTAGAATTGGATTTCTCACTCATTTCCATCAATCACCATTGATGGAGCTTGCTTTCTTCTTGAAGAAGAAGATGAAGAAGAAGATTTATGTTATGATAAGTTAATAATAATAGAAAAGAAATATAATACTTATCATAACTTTAACCATGGTAAAGTGTAGAGATTAAACTAGGGTTAATGGAGTGGTTAGGGTTAAGCATGAGACAAAATGGTCACTTTGGTCAAAGCTTCATGAAGCTTCAACTAGAAAACAAACAAAGCCACCATTTTCCTTTATGCTTTTCATTTTTCCAAAAAGAATAAATAAATAAATAAAGGAATAAGAAAATGAAAACCCTAACCAATCTACAACCATGGTTTAATCTTCACACAAACCCTAGTAAGCATGTATCATCAAACATGATACAAACTTGTGTACAAAAGTATATCATATATACAATGTGCACAACCCAAGTGAGAAAATCCATTTAAAGTGAACCAATACTAGTTAATGCAAAGTAATATATCAAATATATAATTATACATTAAATCATTAAATCAACACTTGATTTAACGATCCGGTCATATCGCATATAACCGACTAGTATCATATGTATCGACTTATCGAATCAATCCTTGATTCGATAACCAGGTTATATCGCATACAACCAATCAATACATTCATCGCGAGAATAGAATACGGTATCACATACACGCATTATTCTCGGTCCCGCACATATCTCATATGCGCTCCTATTTCGTTTCGCTTGAGCCAGGAAACCTCTGTGTAGGACTCTAAAGACTCGTCAATACGCCGGCAGCAGGTGATGATCATATCAAACACCCACAAGCCGCAAGCGGTCTGCTAAACGTAACGGCCACCCGGGTATTGAGCGATCAGAAGATCGACGAGCAAGCCCGCTCACACTCCAGTGAATCCAACCAGTAACACTACCGTACAGTCCGGTCTGTTCGTCTGATATGTCGCATATCTCGCCTAGGGGTGGTAAACGTCAGACCCCAATAGCTCGATAAGTCGTGTCGATATGAGGTCTATAACTGTTCGAGAAACTACTGGTAACACTTACCAGTAAATCTCAGCAACCCTGGCCAGGGATTTCCTGTTATAGCCAATCGAACACAGCGCAACATCAACTCCCTATACCGGGAGAGACGAATCCCCTCCTATCGCTCATTGCCTCCATGTGACTCGGGACTGTACCCAAAAACCACCGTTTTGCACGCCCTCTTGGACGTGGTAAGATGGAAATCAAAGCACAGTGGGAACCACACAAGACTCTATGACGATCTCGGGTCAACAGACTACTCTGTACCAGTGTCACCAGAGAACTGCCATCTGACGTGAGGTATAATACCATCTGGGAGTTCTCGGCGAGTCCGTCCAGTGTACCCAGTCTCTACTGAGCACCCGTATATCATCTCTGATGTCAAACACCAATGGATATAGGATCATCTATCGCCCATCTGTATGGGTCGAGAAGGTATGCGCTAGTCTACACTGGTATATCGATGCCCCGTCTCGATACACCCACGACTAGGGACTTTGAAGGATGTACTTATGGACTACCATGTCCCCACTAGTATGATCCGCATCATAATCCAGGTAGTCAAGTACAGATCCTAAGGGCTTTACCAACATGTAACAGGGAGACAATCAGTGTACACGTTAAGGTAAAGATCAACCAGATAGCATACTATCATGTTGAGCAAGAAAGTCCTCCCTATATATGTCCCAGCATCCACTACAATATACATCCTATGTACAGTAATGGCCTCTAGGGCATACATATAACTAACAATCTCCCACTTGCACTAGGGCCATCTGTAGCAGTGGTTGCAGTATCTCATACTCAACCATCCCATAAAAGTCTCTCTCTGGGAAAAGGCCTTTCGTGAGTGGATCCGCTGTGTTTTTCCTCTGAGTCTACTCTCCAAACCTCGATCACCCTGGAGATCAACTATCTCCATGATCAGGTGATGCGGCCTCAGAATACGCCTGGGTCACTGATGTGACGGGTTTTCCTTGGCATAAGCCACAACTCCATTGTCTCACAATGGTAGGAACGAAGTTCATCTCATGAACCAATATACACCCAGACTGCCTCTTTGGTAGCATCTTAAGTAGCGATGTATCCAGCCTTTACCGTCTAGTGTGTCACGGTATCCAGCTTGGAACTCTTCCAACATACCGTCCCTTTACTGAGGGTAAAGACAATGCCTGTGACTGACATTCAGTCGTCTTTATCACCCTGGAACCCTTCCAGTGATTTTCCCTAGGATCGATTGATACCATCTCACTACAACTAGTGAGTATCCTAACATCCATTTAGATCTATCTCATAGATCCAAAACCTAGGATTTAGTAGGTATCACTTTGATCCTATATGGAGAATCATTGTGATAAGCGGAGATTGATCGAGCGTAGCATAGGAAACTCCTTCCCTATCAAGAGTATGTCATCCACGTACTCTACGAGGATCGTCACCATACTCCCTACTACCCTTTTGTTCATACAAGGTTCATCTACCATTTTGATGATGTCAAACTCTTTGACTAATTCATCAAAACAGATGTTCCAACTCCGCGATGCCTGCTTTATCCTATAAAGCATCTTGCACACGTTTCCGCTGCTCCCACTGTCTACGAGGCCTTCTGGCTGTGTACTTATAGACGCACTCTTCTAAAACATCATTTAGAAAAGCAGTCAAGACACCCAACCGCCAGATATCGTAGTCATGGTATGTAGCCGTGGCAAGTAGTATCCGGATGGACTTAAGCATAGATATTGGAAAAGGTTTCATCATTATCCACGCCTGGTCGATGACGAAAACCTTTAACAAGTCTAGCTTTGAAAGTCTCAACTTTTCCATGTACACCAAGTAATCTTCTCAAGATATACTTGCTCCTGATGGGGATTTAACCCTTCAGATATAGCAACCAAAGTCCATACTTTGTTGGTGTATAAGGATTCCATCTCAGATCGATAAACATCCAGCCATTCTTACAGAGTCTCACTCTTGATGGCCAGCTCGAAACTAGTTGGGTCATCATCTCATGATGCAATCCTCGCTCCCACTGTCATAGAGTAACCGAAGTATCTCTCAGGTGGGTGAGGAACCCTACTAGATCGGCGGAGAGGCTGAGGTTCGTTGGAATCTACTGAATCCTTTGGTTCTATCAAATCATCTGCTGTAGTTCGTATAGCTGGAACCTTTCCAGTTGTACATAACAGACCTTGCCTCGAGCTTGTCCGGATTTTGCTTTTAGACATAGGCCGGTCAACCCCAAATCTTAACTAGCTTAAGACATGGGCTCTTCCCTTTCCATATCACATATGAAGTGGTAGGCAACTGATTTGATTGGAACCCTATTCAATAGGTATGCAACTTCTCAAGTGCATAACTCCCAAAAAGGAAACAGGTAACTCAGTAGTACTCATCATAGAGCACACCTTATCATATAGGGTGTGATTGCTCCGCCCCGATATACCATCGTGCTATGGTGTATACGGAGGAGTAATGCTGAGAGAGAATCTCATTCTCCTTTAGACTAGTCCAGTATTTCCGTGCTCAAGTATTCTCCTCCTTGATCTCATCATAGGACATAATACTTATACCCGTATTGGTTCTCTACTTCTAACTTATATTCTGTGAATATCTCAAAAGGTTCGGACTTATGTTTCAACAGGAACGTATGTCTGAATCTTGAGAGATTATCAGAGAATGTAATGAAGTATAAAGAACCGGTCCTGGCATGTGTAGACATGGGACCTACATACATCAACATGTATCATCCCAAGAGTTCACTAACTCTTTCTCTGTTTCCATTAAACGGAGCTATGGTCATCTTATCTTTGTGACATGACTGGCGAGTTTCACAAGATGTAAGTTCAAACTAATTTAAATATGCATCTTTATGTAACTCTAGCCAGTCGGGTCGCATTGATCTGACCTAGTCTACAATACCTTAAGAAGGATCCGTTCATTTCTGAACTCTTCCTCTTATGTGTGTTCCATATACTAAGAACTGTAGTTTGATTTAGAACATCAACGCTTTTAGATAACGTGCCTGAACCGATCAACTTTTGATATAGGAAATGTTCAAAACATTATCCAACAATACAAAATTTTATCATTTCTTTACTAATAAAGAGATAGATACGATTTTGTATATCAAGTTCGGTATCTAATAACATTCGTTCAGAATCAATGTATTTGTAATACAGGGTGACAGTGACCAACAGACTTGGCTGCAACATTTGCCCCGTTTTCTGCCTCATGAAACTTATCACCCGTTCTCAGTTCTCTACCTATCTGTAGCCCTATATAACAGATTACATATCTGGGATCCGTTTCTGGTATCACATACCCAGGACGTAAAGGATACTGAGAAACAGTTCTGTGTAATGAACACACCCGAAGATGATGCATCAGCATGCACTCTCTTCGTTTGGGCGGCACGGGAAATCTGGTATTCCCCAATTTCCTGCTCTGTCTTATAACATTTATAAGTTGGAGCGGGACCAACGTTCCCCAGCTCAGTATAACAAGCGGGTTCGGTCAATATTCCGTATTATTATCTTGATTAAGGCGTGATATGGTCGCTACCTGGAGAGAGAGAGAAGAAAACACTCAGCGTGCGCTCTTGCAAGAATAGATTGGTTATTATTTTATCTAATCAGGATGGCTCCCACTGCTTTTTATCAAATCTTCCTTCAAACCCTAAAAGGAAAGACTAACCGGGATTAATTACACACTACAAGTTCGCCAATCTTTCAGCCAGGCCAGTGTCGGTACTTTGAGGGAGGTCCCCCGTGCTTTCGCACGAACCTAATTAATGTAAACCTCGTTTTCCCAGAGGCGTAACCCCGTTAACACCTTTCTAGACACCTACTTGATCGGCTAATTGTAATGTGTAAAACTCTCCCAGGAGTAACACTTACTCGCAGCGGGTATCGGGATCCAACTATCTCATAGAAGGTATGCAATCTCATTGCAAATTTCAACACTTGAAATTCCCGATAATGTTTTGCCCCTAGCTCGCTATGACCTTGACGAATACCAAACAACCCATAGTCCACTAGTCAAGTTCAACCCGTACATTTCTTGATCGAATTAAACCCACCCGCACGACCCTTGACGAATGCCAAACAACGCCGTACGAATACCCTAATCCAATCGCATCATATGCTCAAGCAGATAAATACTAGTTAGTTACCGTACACTACGCCTTGACGAATGCCAAACTACCGCAGCACGAATACTAACTAGTACATATCTGAAATGATGGAGGGCTACGACAGGTTTTTCTGAAAACCTATTGCGTAATGAACTTGATATCGTTGTAGAATCAAAAGATTTTAAAATGGAGTGTTTTTAGGCTTTTCTAGTTTTGCTAAAGGAGTCACTCCCGGTGAAGGGATCGTCGGTCCTTTCCTCGTCGAATGAGGTGTGGGATATATCATATATATCGCTGTGCAAAGCAAAAACTCTTAAAAGCAATCAAAAGACAAACCGAGTGTGTAGCATCTGCCAGTTATTGCTAAAGGAGTCACTCCCGGTGAAGGGATCTCGGTCCTTTCCTCATCCAATAAGGTGCAGGATATATCACATATACCTCTGTGCAAAGCAAGAACTGTAGCTACCTGTTTTATTTTGAAATTCGATTCTACAACATCTTAGGTTTCTTTTATTTCATTAATCACATTAATGAAGTCCCATCATTTAAGTACCTAAACATCACAGATAAATACGACGTACACTTATGCCATCCGCATTCGCCTCGATGTCCCCTCGTGCACCGTTAGGTTAGGTAACTAACGGCAGAGCGGGGCAGGGCTAGCGCGGGTGTAAAACATAAGTAACGCCTATATAATATATCATATATACTATATACTGTATCTATCACAGAACATCACATGATCACATCACAGATATCGCAGCAGAAGAAACATATGAAATATTGGATATACTAGGACGTCCGTGTTTTCAATACGAGCCAGTATAAAACACGGATTCCATGGTCGTGATGAATAGCCAAACCCACACCCCTAGACCCCTACGAGAGCGGCAAGCAACCCTACCAATTCTGGAGTTAGGAGACCCGGACTCGACTCCTCGAGTTGGTCTCCCACTGGACTCCAGAACCCGGTTACTTGTGCCCTCCTCCTTGGGTCTATCCTAGTGCGGAAAAGTAAATAATATACAAACAGTGACAACTTCCGCAACCTGGAAGCGCCCCAATAAAAGAATATTACATACAAGTTTTTACATGAATGAAAATGAAAAACACTCATCTCACATAAAAACCCCCGGCTATTCAAACACGACGATCCAATATAACATATCCAGCAACACATAACATCACATGTCATCAACGTAAGTAAATATGTCCATCCCAATTGTCGTTGACATATAGCAACGAAACCGGCGATATCACATATTACACTTACGGTCACAGAAAAGAAAGTGTAAAACTACAACAGTTGGAATCCGCAACCACCTCAGACATCGCATGCCTGACCAAATGAATTACTTAGACATCGCATGCCTAACAATTATAAACCCCGCATTCTAGTCTCAAAACCGAAAACACTTTTCAATGTCAAGTCGGGCAATTCAACAAGATTCCCGACATCCTGATCGAATACTCGTCGCAAACTTCAGTAGGCGGCCGCACCCCCGATACCGTCGACGAAGTGCACCAAGGCGGAACACCGCTGCCGCGAGCACCCAAACGGATGCTTTCGGCGGCGGGGTTCTCCTACAGTCACTTGGTCGGGGCTATGGAGTGAGGCTGTCTATTAAGTTTACCCGGCGAATATCCGCGTATGCTACGTGATTGCGACGGACTTTTGATCGCATCAAAATTCCGTGGCAACCGATCAAGTGAGACTAAACTGCTACGTTTATAATATTCATTCCGTTATCTCATAACAATTTGTGAATTCCAATTATTGTATCACATTCCAGATAATTAGAAAATGTTAAACTTTCCGATCGAACAATCGAACACCCAAGTTTTCCCGAAATATCAACACATGAAATAAGTCTAACAACATTCAGTTCGTGCCTCAGTACCAACGGTCCAGCCGTAGAAGGGTCAAGCCAACGCCTCACATGTGGCACGCCGTACTGCCCCAAACCCGAAGGTTCAACGGGCAGTTCAAGACGGTCACATAATCGAGTTAAGGTTTGTTGTCTTCTAGAGGGTCCATTGCGTTACTTGCACTACTTCGAACGTCGTTAAACTACGGAAAAATCCAACACTTGGAAATTTCCCGACAGGGGAAAAATTGGGTATTTATATCCGGTCGAACTTTTTAACATATTCTAAAATTTATCCGGAAAGCCAAACAGACAAAATTTGATAAACCCGATCGAATCATCGAAGCTCCAAAACATCCCAGATTATTCAACACATGAATAAATATTAAAAATACCCAGGAAAACCAGCACTGTTAAATAGGAGTTACTGTGCAAACATCACCTCACAAAATGACAAACAGGCCGCGGTTCCGCCGCACGAGCCATGCTCGTGCCGCGGAAGCGCGGCGCTTTAATGGAATTAGGGTTACGAATTGCACAGTTACTCTTATATTTTCCTGCTGATATTTCTACATATTTTTAATACAGAAAAATCCCTGTTTTTAGAAAAAGTACAGAGAGCACATTTGAGTTGGGGTTTCGGGTTCGTTCGGGTTTCAAACTTCGTCTGGACTTCGCCTAAGGCTCTAGTTAGGCTCTGATACCACTGTAGGGTTCCTAGGCATCCTAATGAGGTCTCACAAGGCATCAACCATGCCAATTTCAAATTTAAACGGTGCCGAGAAACCCTAGAACGGATCGTTTGCTAGAAAACTAGGCGAAAAAGCTAACTAGTTAACAATTAACTAAAAGATACGGAAATACAACCTTTGTAGATCCGGTTCTCCACCTCCATAGCTCCGCAATGAAGTCCTCTCCGCTGTCCAAAAAGAATCCGGGCTCTAGCGTCGACTTCATCGGAGAATAAGCGAGCTAGGTCGTCGATGTCCATGCCGAAGATGATCTACGTCGAGGCATCGCTAAATCAAGCTCCGACTTCACCAAGTCAAGAAACTTGTGAAGAAAACACACTCTACTACTTGGCAAGAGGTAGAGGATGAAGAAATAGGAAGTGGGTAGACTTTAGAATTGGATTTCTCACTCATTTCCATCAATCACCATTGATGGAGCTTGCTTTCTTCTTGAAGAAGAAGATGAAGAAGAAGATTTATGTTATGATAAGTTAATAATAATAGAAAAGAAATATAATACTTATCATAACTTTAACCATGGTAAAGTGTAGAGATTAAACTAGGGTTAATGGAGTGGTTAGGGTTAAGCATGAGACAAAATGGTCACTTTGGTCAAAACTTCATGAAGCTTCAACTAGAAAACAAACAAAGCCACCATTTTCCTTTATGCTTTTCATTTTTCCAAAAAGAATAAATAAATAAATAAAGGAATAAGAAAATGAAAACCCTAACCAATCTACAACCATGGTTTAATCTTCACACAAACCCTAGTAAGCATGTATCATCAAACATGATACAAACTTGTGTACAAAAGTATATCATATATACAATGTGCACAACCCAAGTGAGAAAATCCATTTAAAGTGAACCAATACTAGTTAATGCAAAGTAATATATCAAATATATAATTATACATTAAATCATTAAATCAACACTTGATTTAACGATCCGGTCATATCGCATATAACCGACTAGTATCATATGTATCGACTTATCGAATCAATCCTTGATTCGATAACCAGGTTATATCGCATACAACCAATCAATACATTCATCGCGAGAATAGAATACGGTATCACATACACGCATTATTCTCGGTCCCGCACATATCTCATATGCGCTCCTATTTCGTTTCGCTTGAGCCAGGAAACCTCTGTGTAGGACTCTAAAGACTCGTCAATACGCCGGCAGCAGGTGATGATCATATCAAACACCCATAAGCCGCAAGCGGTCTGCTAAACGTAACGGCCACCCGGGTATTGAGCGATCAGAAGATCGACGAGCAAGCCCGCTCACACTCCAGTGAATCCAACCAGTAACACTACCGTACAGTCCGGTCTGTTCGTCTGATATGTCGCATATCTCGCCTAAGGGTGGTAAACGTCAGACCCCAATAGCTCGATAAGTCGTGTCGATATGAGGTCTATAACTGTTCGAGAAACTACTGGTAACACTTACCAGTAAATCTCAGCAACCCTGGCCAGGGATTTCCTGTTATAGCCAATCGAACACAGCGCAACATCAACTCCCTATACCGGGAGAGACGAATCCCCTCCTATCGCTCATTGCCTCCATGTGACTCGGGACTGTACCCAAAAACCACCGTTTTGCACGCCCTCTTGGACGTGGTAAGATGGAAATCAAAGCACAGTGGGAACCACACAAGACTCTATGACGATCTCGGGTCAACAGACTACTATGTACCAGTGTCACCAGAGAACTGCCATCTGACGTGAGGTATAATACCATCTGGGAGTTCTCGGCGAGTCCGTCCAGTGTACCCAGTCTCTACTGAGCACCCGTATATCATCTCTGATGTCAAACACCAATGGATATAGGATCATCCATCGCCCATCTGTATGGGTCGAGAAGGTATGCGCTAGTCTACACTGGTATATCGATGCCCCGTCTCGATACACCCACGACTAGGGACTTTGAAGGATGTACTTATGGACTACCATGTCCCCACTAGTATGATCCGCATCATAATCCAGGTAGTCAAGTACAGATCCTAAGGGCTTTACCAACATGTAACAGGGAGACAATCAGTGTACACGTTAAGGTAAAGATCAGCCAGATAGCATACTATCATGTCGAGCAAGAAAGTCCTCCCTATATATGTCCCAGCATCCACTACAATATACATCCTATGTACAGTAATGACCTCTAGGGTATACATATAACTAACAGAAAAGGGAGGCCGCTTGGGGCCCATAAGTCACTCCTCCAGCAAGGACGGAGCGAGAGTTGCAGTTGCAGGCAGTGCATTTTGAAGCCATTGATCTTCTATTTTCTGCACGGAGCAAGACACCAAATCTAAGTACCTCGAATCCACTGGAAACCACAGCAAACAGCGATTCGTTCGCGAACACGACACACGACGTGTGGAGTGGAAAGAGGAAAAGGTCCCACCGGGCGTGCCAGAATCTGTTCCCCTCCGAACGGCGGCCAGGACATGGACGTCATGCCTGAGATTCGGGGCAGATGCTATTTGGTTTTATCCGTCCACCTCTCCGAAGATTCCAAGTTGATTTATGGCACCGTGTATCGGAGGTTTAGACGGATGCGGCCGATGTAGTAGACTTCGTCAGATTCCCCCTCGCTTGAGGGGTTTTTGATTGTGGGGACGCTCTTCCCTGCAGGCACAAGCCCCTGCAGTTAATTACGCTACCACATCGCGGTAACCACTTTCTCCTTCTCCAGAATTTCACTTCGTGTCATGTGTGTTTGTTTTGTTTGTGATTGCCCGTGGATTGTATACGGAGACTAATTTATGTCGTCGCCTGTAGGACGTGGATTATTCCAAATTCGTATTTTCTTAGATTTGGTTTTTGGGGTTTTGGTTTGAGGATACGTTAGCCGTATTTGGGGCTAAGATCAACTTAAACGTTTGTTAAGGATACGTTAGTCCAGTTTGAGACTAAGATCAACTTAACAGGATCGTTTAGATCCGACAAAAGAGCGTTTGGGGGCTCTATTGTTCCAGTTTAGGGACATAGTGGTCCATTGCATGTATGGCCGTTGGGACCCGTCACCTCTCTGACGTCATTGAAGGATTACAACGACAGGTGTCAGAGGAGTTCAGAGATGTACCCTTGAACCAAAGTCGATTGGGGGGGTCTATAGTCCAGTTTGGTCTGTTCGAAGGTTTAAGGATACGTTAGCCATATTTGAGTCTAAGATCAACTTAAACAGGATCGTTTAGATCCAACAAAAGAGCATTTGGGGGCTTTATTGTTCCAGTTTAGGGACATAGTGGTCCATGTTCTAGTTTAGGGACATGAGGATCCATTTGTTTAAGGACCTTTGAGTCTGGGAGTTGGTTTAAGGACGCTTGAGTCCGGGAGTTTAAGGACGCTTGAGTCCGGGAGTTTAAGGACCTTTGAGTCTGGGAGTTGGTTTAAGGACGCTTGAGTCCGGGAGTTGGTTTTAGGACGCTTGAGTCCGGGAGTTGGTTTTAGGACGTTTGAGTCCAAGATTTTAAGGACGCTTGAGCCCGGGAGTTTAAGGACGCTTGAGTCCGGGAGTTTAAGGACGCTTGAGTTCGGGAGTTGGTTTAAGGACGCTTGAGTCCGGGAGTTTAAGGACGCTTGAGTCCGGGAGTTTAAGGACGCTTGAGTCCATGAGTTGGTTTAAGGATGCTTGAGTCCGGGAGTTTAAGGACGCTTAAATCCATGAGTTGGTTTAAGGACGCTTAAGTCCATAAGTTTAAGGACCCCACAGTCCGTATCGATGTGTGGTTGTCGGGACCTGTCACCTCTCTGACGTCGTTGAAGGATTACAACGATAGGTGTCAGAGGAGTTCGGAGATGTACCCTTGAACCGGATGTGAATTGATTTAGGGGAGCAATCAGGCTCAGTCAATTTAATTTGAGGACTTACGGCCAGAATTGGACTAAGTCCAGTTGAAGATGATCAACGTTTTTATTTATCTTTGGCCTATTAGGCCTATGCTAGGGCTTTGCCCCTGTTTAATAATGTACTGCATTTTATTTTGGCCTGTAAGGCCTATTTGATTTGGGCTCTGTCCCTTTATTTTATGATGCAGAGCATCTGTTTTGGTCTGACAGACCTTTGCTTGGACTCTGCTTGGCATTTTATTAGGCCTGTTAGGCCTTTTCTTTTAATTGGGCTTAGCCCTCTTTAAATAATGCAAAGCATTAAAGATCTGACAGTGGCCACGTGGCCTGTCAGGCGCTCTGCGCCAATTAATGAGCGCAAGCGCATGTGGAGGTGACACGTGTCACGCTCTGGTGAGCGCAAGCGCAGTGCGCTGTGCTGTTGCGCTGCTGACATGTGGCGCGCTCTGGTGAGTTGCGCCAATTTAAGAGAGCAGTGCTCTATTTTTAAAAGCGCATAGCACAAGTTATTCTGGAGCTGACACGTGGCGCTCTCTGGTGGCTTGCGCCAACTCAGGAGCGCAACAGTGCAGATTTACAAGTGTAAGGCACTGTTTTAATATCTTGATCCAATTTTTGGATTCAAGAAAAGAATCTTTTAAGATTCCAGAACCAGTGGTTCATAAAAAAGGCAATGCCTTTGTTCTTATTATATTTTTTATTGAAGATCCTTGATCAGTTCTTAGATCAATGATCTTTTTAGAAGAAATTCTTCTTTTCAAAGGTTTACCTTTCCTTTTTCTTTCTGAATTCTTCTCAAACTTTTTACGAGTTCTGTGAATTCTCTCTGCTTTCTGTGTGTTTTAGTCTTGGGGTCTAGGGGCCTTTATATAGTGCCAATTAGTTTGTTAAAATGGTTAAAGAGATCTTTCTCTGAGTGATTTAGGGATTTTTCCCACCGTTGGATCTTTGATTCAAGGGCTTCTGTTTTACAGAAGACAATCTTCTTGTTTTAACAAGAACAGAAAGATCTTACTGGAATTTTAATTCTGTTTGGCGCAAGTGCACCTACGCTTGACACGTGTAGCGCAGCGCAACTGCGCTGCCACGTGTCGCGCAGCGCAGAGCGTAAGTCACCTGAAGCGTTGCTTCCTTTATTTTTAATTTTCACTTTAATTTTCAAAACAGAGCTTTGCTCTGATTGGGGGAAACAGAAGCGTTGCTTCGTTTCCCGCCTTGGAATTTGAGCAGAGCTTTGATCTGATTGGGGTAAACAGCGCCATCATAGGATTTTAATCCTATAAGATTGGCTATGGCGCTGGCGCCCTTGTGGAGAGCACGTGAGGCGCTGCCTCATTGAGTTCCAACAGAGTTTTTTTTATTAGGTTAAATATTGGGGAAACACCAGCATTATGATGTCGATCATATACGTGAGTGTTGGGTGGTCTATAAGCACATCGTTAAATGTCCATAGTCAAGAGAGTATTGAGACTGGGCATCGATACTCCGGAATAGACTAGTGTATACTTATCGAGACCCCTATGAGGGGTGGTGGCCAGTCTCACTAGCCATTGGTGTCAGTTAGTCACCTAAGATAGTATACATGTGCTCATTGGGTTATGAGTACACTGGACGGACTCGCCGGGAACATGCTAGTTAGTATTATACATATTTTCAGATAGCAGTTCTCAGGTGACATGTGTACAGGTTAGTCTGTCGACCTGAGATCGTCATTTTTCTCGTGTGAGTTCCCACTGTGCTTTGATTATTACCCTGCCACGGCTCAAAGGAGCCGTGCAAATAGGTTTTAGTTGAGTACAGTCCTGAACCATATGGAGGCAGTGAGCGGATCGTCGGGGATTCATCTCTCCCGGTATTGGGGGTTGATGTCGCGCGGTGCACGGATGGCCATCAACAGAAATCCTTGGCTAAGCTAGTTGAGAATTACTGATTTAGATCAGTAGTTTCTCAGTGGGTGATGGGCTTCATACCGATACGAAATATCGCGTTATTAGGGGTCTGACTTTATCCACCCCATATACTCGATATGCGATACTCTTAGACGAATAGACCGGACTGTACGGATTTTGTCACTGACAGGCTCGGTAGGGGTTCGGATAAGTTTGCTCGTCGGTCTTCCTTTCGCTCAATACCTGGATAGCCGTTACGTACAGGTAGTACCGCTGACGTGCTTGTGGTTAAACCCACTGCCAGCGTATTGACGAGTTTTTAGAGTCTCATACAGAAGGTTTCCCTGGTTCTGGCGAAATGATGTAGTAGCCTTATTGGATATGTGCAGGGTTCCGATCGAATGAGTGTACTAGATACCCGGACTTTCGATCGGACGGTTGATAATACTAGCCGGCTCGGGTTTAAGCCAGATTATTAAATCAGGTATTGATTTAATAATTTACGTATATGTATTTCGATATGTATATTCTAGTATTATGTTCTTTGTGTTATTCTATCTCTTCGGGTATTCGTATTTCGGTACGAATATAGGTATGTATATATAGTAGAATGTAATCCATAATTTTTACAGATAATATTCTAGAAGGTGGACACCTCATTTAGTTTTTATCCATTTATTTATAAATGGAAATAAAGTGGATATTGAGAGGGGGAGTATGGTGAGAACCATGCTTGCATAGTGTGCACATAATTCATTTGTGCAAACTATTCAAGCATGGGCTTGATTTTAAAATAGAAAAATATGTTTTACACAACCATGCTATGATATTTTCTCTCACATGGTTGGCTCATTATTTTGGAGATGAGGTTTTCTTCTCACCATTAGCTTCACTCTCCTTTCCAGGCTTTTCATGAGTTCCTCCACCTTCAAGCTTAACCTCCTCTCTACAATCTCATGAGTTGAGAATCAAGAGAGGAGATGAGATGGATAAACACTTAGAATACTCACTACATTCTAAGCATTCTAGATTAGCAACCTAGAATCCTTAGTTGCTTCACTTGCTTTTGATGTGGAGTTATGAGCTACATCTCTCGGGTGGATCATCTTCGATGAAGGAAGACCGAAGGCCAAGTTCATTCGAGTACGCCTCAAGTAGCTAAGGAAAATGATGGAAGACTGAAGGGCTTGGTTCGTTCGGTATAATTTTCTAACCTTGTAGTTTAGCTCCTTTGTAGTTGCTAATATTGGTTTATGGTTCGATCTAGATGGATACGTTAGCGCCAAATTTTTTAAAACGCCAGTTTTTGTTCCGCACCGGCCACGGTTGATGGACAGGACACTGACGTAACCCAACATGTCTCTCAAATATCAAAAAGAAAAAAATTAGTCTTGATGATTTAATGGTAGCAATTGCTATTGAGAAAGAGCTTAGGATTCAAACACATGTTGTACTTGTTGAGTACAAACCTAAAAAAAACGTTATAATAGCTGGTGAAAATAAATTTAAGCTTAAACCAGATGACAAATTAAAGACTAAGGCTAAGAACCAAAAGAAACCAAAAGCAAACAAACTATGTTGGACATGTGGACAGATGGGTCATTGAGCTAAAGCTTGTCCTACAAAGAAATCTAAGGCGAAACCAGGGTCTGCGAGCCAACCTCAAGTCAATATGGTGACTGAGGTTGCAAGTTCACTTGAAGGGTATGTTTCTTTTAACCATGAGCTTCTTTCCATTTATGAACCTCAAGAGTGGTTGGTAGACACTTGAGCAAATGTGTACATTTGTGCTGATAAATTGCTTATCAAATCTTACCAGCCTGCAGATGGAAAACCGGTGATGATGGGGAACTCAACTGTGGCTAAGGTGTTAGGATATGGAAGTGTGGACCTGAAGTTCTCTTTGGGATGAGTTCTTTCTTTGCATCGTGTGCATCATGTTCCAACTGTTCGTCGCAACATTCTGAGTGGTTCTTGCTTAGTTAGAGAGGGTTATAAATTTAGTTTTAAATGCAATAAAGTTATTTTGAATAATGGATCTTTTGTAGGAAAGGGATATATGTCTGATGGTTTGTTTAAGGTTAGAGTAGAGAATAATGAAAACTTTGAATTAAATGAAATTTATGATTATGGTTATCCTACCGTTTGTACCATTGAATCATCTGATTTATGGTATAATCGTCTTGGCCATGTAAATTTTGATTCTTTGAGACGCATGATGAATTTGAACCTAATATCTAAACACACAATTCATAAGAGTAGAAAATGCAAAGTGTGTGCGACTGCTAAACAACCAAGAAAACCTATCTACTCGGTGGAATGGGATTCAGAGTTGCTGTACTTAGTACACACGAACATCTGCGAGTTCAATGATGTATTGACCAAAGACCTGAAAAAATACTTCATTACCTTTATATATGACAATACTAGGTACTGTCATGTTTTCTTACTAAAAACCAAAAACGAGGCTCAAGAAAAATTCCTTATTTTTAGGAATGAAGTTGAAACTCAAACTGGTATGAAACTTAAAAGGTTATGATCTGATAGAGGAGTGAAATATACCTCAACCTCATTCCCTCAATTATGTCAATCCTTTGGGATTATACATGAGGTAACGACTCCCTATTCTCCTCGGTCTAATGGGATTGCAGAACAGAAAAACAAAACCACCATAGATATGGTAAATAGTCTACTTGAAAGTTTTGGACTACTAAAATATATGTGGGGAGAGGCTTTGAATATGGCTTGTCATATTCTGAATAGAGTCCCTATGAAACATAAAGAAAGTAGTCTGTCCGAACTTTGGAAAGGTCACAAGACTAGCTTGAAATATCTGAAAGTGTGGGGGTGTCTTGCAAAAGTACATATCTCAGAACAACAACAACAACAACAACAACTGAGCCTTTTATCCCAAGCATATGGGGTAGGCTACATGAACCAACATGAGAATCACGCCGGGTCCAGCACATGAATCCTCCGCCTCCACTCACTCCTATCGAACAATATACTTTCATCGAGTCCTTTAGCAACCATATCGTTTCGTATCACCTCCTTCCATGTTTTCTTTGGTCTTCCTTTTGCCTTTTTGCCATTGCTCATATCTAGAGTATCTATTCGTCGAACCGGTGCTTCCATAGGTCTGCGTCGCATAAGAGGAAAAAGTTAGGTCCTAAAACCGTAGATGTTATCTTTCTGGGTTATGTGAAAAACAATTATGCATTGAGATTCTTGATAATTAAGTCAGAAATCTCAGGCGTAGATGTTAACACAGTAGTAGAATTCTGTGATGCGATGTTCTTTGAAGATGTCTTTCCCATAAAAACTGGTATTCCTCAAACAACTTTAAATGAAGAATCTACCCCACACTCTAGTTCTATTCCTGATCATGTGGAAAGGATGACAAATGTGGGGAAGGATCCAAGTTGTCCTAACTCCAGACCCTCAAGATCTGAGAAGTCAGACGAACCTAGAAGGAGTAAGAGAGCAAGGACCATCAAGGATTTTGGAAGCGATTTTATCGCTTACAATATCGAGGATGATCCTACCACCTACCAAGCTGCTATGGCTTCGAAAGAAGTTAAGTATTGGAAGGATGCTGTCAAAAGCTAGATGGATTCCATTGTCACTAATAGGACATGGGAATTAGTAGACCCCCTACCTGGATGCACCACTATTGGATGCAAATGGATTTTTAGAAAGAAGTTGAAATCAGATGGAACGATTGACAAGTATAAGGACAGATTAGTTATTAAGGGGTTTAAATAAATTGAAGGTATCGATTTCTTAGATACATAGTCACTAGTTTCCCGTATGACTACAATCAGAATGCTTATTGCATTGGCTTCCGTATATGATTTCATAATCCATTGGATGGATGTGAAACTGGTTTTCTTTATGGTTCCCTTAAAGAACAGATTTATGGATCAGAGGGATTCGTAGCAACTGGTAATGAAAGGAAAGTATGTAAACTAGTGAAATCCTTATACAGAATTAAACAAGCTCCTAAACAGTAGCATGAAAAGTTTGACTCTGTCATCTCCTTTTTTGGCTTTAGCATGCTTAAGTCTGATAAGTGCATTTATAGTAAGGTTAAAGATGATGAATGTATTCTGTTATGCATATATGTGGATGATATTCTTTTGTTTTTGTTTGGTTCTAACATTAGGATAATAAATGAAACCAAGTCATTCTTAAGTAAGAAGTTTGAAATGAAGGATATGGGTATAGCTGATGTGATTCTTGGACTCAAGCTAATCAGATCAGTTGAGAGCATAACCATTTCTCAATCTCATTATGTTGAGAGGATAATTGAGAAATTTGGTTATAAAAATTACAGAATCATCAAAACCCCATACAATTCTTCCGTAGCTCTCTTCAAGAATGAAAGTGGTATTCCTGTGTCTCAGTTGAGCTATTATCAAATTTTTGGGAGCTTAATGGATCTTGCGAATTGCACGAGACCGGATATTTCATTCTCTGTGACTAAATTAAGTAGATATACCAGCTGTCCGAATAGAACTCATTGGGAGGCATTGGATAAAGTACTTAGATACCTGAAGGGAACATCTCCCTTGGACTGCATTATGGGAAATTTCCCGGTGTACTTGAAGGGTGCAATGATTCAAGCTGGATAGCCAAGAACTTCGGGAGCAATGGTTGTACATGATATGTATTTACCCTATGTGACGGCGCAGTCACCTGGAGGTCTGTAAAACAAACTATATCATCTCGGTCTATATTTGAGGCCGAGTTGTGTGTGTTGGACACAACTGGATTAGAAACTGAATGGCTTAAGGGGCTTATGTCCGAGTTGCCTATGATCAGCAAGCCTATTCCTGCTATCTCTACACATTGTGACAATATGACCACAATTGCAAAGATTAAAAGCTCCAAGTACAACTAAAAGACAAGGGGACTGTTCCCTCATAAAAAAGGAAAAAAAGGGAAAATTCCCCACTATTATAGTTTCACATGTTAAACACGTGAGCACCTATATGCAAAAGCATATAGGCCATGCAATTAAAAACAAATGGGCTAAAAAAGCCACATGTGTTAAACATGTGAGCGCCTATATACAAAGCATATTGACGCTGCAATCAAATAATTGGCAAGCCAAATAGGCCTCACGTGTTAAACACGTGAGAGTTGATAGGCATATAAGCGCTGAAAATAAAGCATACAGAAACCCATGCCATGGGTCACGTGTTAAACACGTGAGTTCTTCTGCTGCACTCTTTGGTAAGATAGAATTAAGGAAAATATTTTCCTTGATCTTTATCAAACTAGAAAGATCTTCACTGTTAAATAGAGGACCCTTAGATTAAAGATCCAACGGTGATTATAAAATCACCCATCGATCATCTGATAGAATAAAAATTCTATCTTAGGAAAAAATATTTCCTAATCTTGTTAAGTAAACAAAAAAACTTCTCTGTTAAACAGAGAGCCTTTTGATTAAAAATCCAATGGTGAATAAGATTCACCAAGTGATCCGAGAGATCATTTTGGATTGATCATGATCTCTCAATCAGAGATTTTCCTAACAAGTTGATCTTTTCTCTTATCCTATAAATAGAAAAGAGAGAATAAGAAAAAAAAAGAGAGAACTCCCCACAAGGTTCTGCAAAAAAATATATATACAGTGAGCTCTTGAAAAAGAAAGAGAATTTAATTCTCAAAAGAAGAAGACGGCTTGGCTCATTGAAACTCTAGGTAAAAAAAAAAAGAAACATAGAGATTATAGTGTCTCTTCTTTACCTATCTAAGGGTTTAACCCTTTATATAAGAACTTAGTTCTTCCTCTGGTTGAGATTTGCAGAAGCAGATCTCCCCAAAAGTTGAGAATTTAATTCTTATCGGGGAGATTCTGTTCTACAGATTCAATAACAAGTCCATATGGGGATTTAATTCCTCCAAAAATTAGGGTTTAATCCTATATAAAGAACTTAGTTCTTCAAAAAAAGGATGATGATCCATGATCCTCAAAAACGAGATCTTGATGATCATCAATAACTAAAAATGCCATTAACAAAGATCAATATCTTTAAGAAAACACAAGAACATCTTGGTGACTCGTTAGTGCTTAGCACTATCTTGAAGCCTCACGTGTTTCCCATGTGAGTGTTTTAAACGAACAAAAAGAACAGCTAAACCTGCCTCATGTGATTCTCACGTGGGCGTCTAAAAAGCAAAGAAAAACTTCTTTGTCAATTAGGCAGCCGTCCCAAAAGGATGCAGTCACGTGAAATGCACGTGAGCTCTACCCAAGTGCTTAGTACTTCTGTAAAAAGAAGGAAATGAACAAATAAAGCCCAAAGCCCAACACTCATGTGCTTCCCACGTGAGTATCATGCAGAGTGCTCAGCACTCCATGATTAGTCCAAAATGACTAACAAACGTTCACATCTGGGGGCTTCACGTGTTTCACACGTGAGTACCACGGAACTCTAGTGCTTAACACTAATCCAACACTTCACGTTTTTCACACGTGAGTACCATAGGACTCTAGTGCTTAGCACTAATCCAGCACCCCACGTATTTCATACGTGAGCGTTGTACGTCCCAGTGTCAGCACTGTTGGGTAATTATGGAAACTCAATCTCAGCCCAAAATTGGCTAAGTTTCCTGAGGTCAAACCTCTTTGTTTTCAAATCAACCGAGCTCATATTGCTCATGGTTTCCCAAACTAATCCTAGTCTCAAAAATGACTAGTGGTCTCCCATTGCTGATATCCAAAATGATATTCATCCTATGTCTTCTAAAGTTCTTAGTCTCAAATATGACTAACGATTTTTAGGTCCACAATAACCCCTTTTCCCTCAATTACAGGATTTGGTTTAAGTATACATCTCTTCACAACTCTGATATATGTCGTTGTAATTCTTCAACGTCTTCAGAGAGGTCGCGGGTCCCGATGACTAACAACTTATTTCATTGATACACTTCCAAATTGACGTGCACGCCTCAAATCGGATCGTGCCCCAAATTGGGCACATTTCATATCTCCATTATTCACTTCGTCACATAACAAATACACGTGCACGCAAGATGAATAATGGACCGAAATGTCCTTAAACTAATATTCGCCTCAGAAAATGGCGATAAAGGACCGAAACGTTCTTAAATTAACATTTCGCATCAAACATGGCGATAATGGACCGCGGTGTCCTTAAACTAAAATAATTGAGCCCAAATGCTCATATGTTTAAGATGATCTTAATCTCAAACCAGATTAACGATCCTTAAATCAACCTAAATCCAAATCTCAAAATATACGAATTTGGACTAATCCACGCCCTACGGGCGACGACAGAAACTAGTCTCCGTATACAATCCACGAGCAACCTAAACAAAAAAAACACACGATACGAAGTGAACTTCCAGAGAAGGAGAAAGTGGTTATCGTGACGTGGTAACGTAATTAACTGCAGGGTCTTGCGCCTGTAGGGAAGAGCGTCCCTACAATCAAAAACCACTTACAAACGAGGGGGAATCTGATAAAGTCTGTAACAACGGCAGTATCTGTCCAAACCTCCGAAATACGATGCCATAAATCAACTTGGCATTTTCAGAGAGGTGGACGGATAAATCCAAATAGTATATGCCCCCAGGATTCAGGAAAGACGATCCATCCCGGTTCGTCTCCGTCTTCCGGCGGTGAACAGATTCTGGCACGCCCGGTGAGACATTTTCCTCTTTCCACTCCACACTTAGTGTATTATTTTCGCGAACAAAATCGCGGTCCGCTATGGTTGCCCTTGGATTCGAGATACTAAGATTTGGTATCTTGTTCCTGTGCAGAAGAGGAGAACATCAATGGCTTCCAAATGCACAAATTGCAACAACAACTCCCACTTCGCCCCAACTGGAGGAGTGACTTACGGGCCCAATGCGGCTTCCATCTTTTTAATGCCGGTCGGGTAGGTAACTCAAGCTACTACCGGATTGTTCTTCGGGACCATTCTCCCACCAATGAGCGTCGGTGCCTCAACGCCGCAACCTAATGTTCCCAAGAAGTCGATCTTCCACCGACTGATGACCATAGCGGCTCCTCTCAACGAGCCGTCTAAAAAGGAGGTCTCAGTCTTTAATAGGCTGAGCCAAAGCTCAAGCGGGCTCGCAAAGAAGCCTGTGATTCTCGAAGGGGCTACCCCAAAAAGGATAGCCCTCACAATTCCTGCTGCAAATGAAGCCGTCAAAAGTGCTTCACCAGTTAGGCGATCGGACTTCGAGAGGCTGACCATCTCCAATCCAATCTTTCCAATGACGTCGGTCTTTAACAGGCTAGCAACTGCTGGAGCTCCTCAACAAAACCAGGGGCAATCTGCAACCGCTTCCAAAACCGAGACGATCCCTTCAGCAAGGCACGCTCGACATCGCCACTGGGACCGAGTAAGAAAAGACGGGGGCAACTCCCCTTCTTGACCTACCCCACCAGCTCCAATAGTGGAAGTCAATACTGATGTTCCAACCGGGAATAGTTTTGAACCGCTGAAGAGGGTGTGCAAAAACTCCCCCACAGCGGTACTGAAGAAATCACCTCTTCCTATTGAGGTCCCTGTGCTGGAAAAGCAGGAGCGGCCCCATCAGCGGCTCTTCTCCCAAATTCATAGAGTCTGGCAAAAAGTCCAAGACACTGTGATCGACGAAAACTACTCCCACCGACCGAAGAAATCGAAGGCTCGGTAAAAAAAAAGATCATCCTTCTATCATACAGTGAGGGGCTTCTTCTACAAAGGTGCTTGTCATAACGGCTCCTTCAAATTTGACCTCCCACAAAAGGATGAGGCCGGAGAAAATTCCACTGCCGGCGGAAAACTTAAAGGCGACGGACCCAAACGTCCCAGGTCTGGGGGGGTGATCGTACACACAGTTTACATGGCTTCCGGGAAAGATGAAAGCCGTGCTTCCGTAAGTCATCGACCGCAAACTCGGTCGTTGACAAAAGCTCAGGAGCAACAACAAAAACTCTAAGAAATGCTGACCAAGATGGTGGCACTCACCGGACAGAAAGAAAGTCCGGATTCAACAGCCGAACAACGCCAAGAACACGAGACCGATACAGAGTTCCCGCGAAAGGTGATTGAAAGAAAAGACAAGGAGGTTGCGTAACAAGCCGCTAACATAAAGCAGATGGCTCTCTTGTTCTAGGATATGGTTGAATGATGATTCAGTCAGAACCCCAGTTTCCCTAATAAATGAGTAAAGCTCTGTATGGCAGCGCCCAGCACTCAAGCGCCTCACGTGCCTTACACGAGAGCGCCGGCGCCAAAGTTAAAAACTCTTATATGAGCGGCGCCAGTGTGTAAAGCACACAAAAATCTTAAGCAGCGCCCACGTGCACAACACGTGAGCGCCGGCGTCCACGTGCACAACATGTGAGCACCGGCGCCCAGTAGAATTAAATTCTACCCTCTGTTAAACAGAGCCGTTGGATCAAAAATCCAACGGAGATGATAAATTATCAGGATGCAGAATTAAATTCTGTTTAGAGAAAATATTCCTCAAAACAAGAAATATTGCCCTCTGTAAAATAGAGTACCGTTGGATTAAAAATCCAATGGTGATTAAAAAATCACCAATCTACAGAATAAATTCTGTATGGGTAAATATTTCTGTAATCTTGTTAAAAACAAGAAAATATTTTTTGTAAAACAGAAGTCCTTGGATCAAAGATCCAACGGTGGGTAAAATCCCCGAATCATTTGGGATCTCTTAATGAGAGATTTTCTCGGAGCTAATTAACAAACTCACATCTACTATATAAAGGACCCAAGACTTCAAGTCTGAGAGTAGGAACCCCCCATAAGCTTCAAAAAAACAAAGCAAAAAGCTTCAAAAAGGAAGAAAGAAGAAGATCTCCCTTCTCAGAAAAAAAAACCCTAGGTAAATAAAAACAAGAGAGATCAAAGCATCTCATTTAACTATTGAAGGGTTTAACCCTTTTAAAAAAACTTAGTTCTTTCTCTGGATCTGAGATCCATAGGACAAGTCTCCTACAAGTTGAGAATTTAATTCTCATCGGAAAGAACTTGTTCTTGATAATCAAAGATTCAGAAAAGAACTAGGAAATCGAACTCCTAAAAATAAAGCATATAAGGAAAAGACCAGCGCCTTACGTGCCCCTCACGTGGACACCACAGAAAAAAAAAGGAGTGCCTAGCACCCATTGAGTGGCGCCCAGCGCCTCACATGCCCCTCACGTGCACCTCACGTGGGCGCCACAGAATAAAAGAACTCAGGGAGTGGCGCCCAACGCCTCACATGGGCGCCACAGAATAAAAAGAACTCAGGGAGTGGCGCCCAGCGCCTAGTGCCTCACGTGCCCCTCACATGGGCGCTATAGGACTGCCTAGCACTCATTGAGCAGCGTTCAGCGCCCAGTGCCTCACGTAACCCTCATGTGGGTGCCACAGAATAAAAGTGCTTAGCACCCACTAAGCATCGCCTAGCGCCTAGCTCCTCACGTGCTTCGCATGTGGGCGCCATAAAGAGTGCTTAGCACTCCATATAAAGACAAAAGGGGTAAAGTGTTTAACATTTATTGGGCAATCCCCATGACTAAAACCCCACATGTTTAGATGTTAGCGTCAGAACCCACATAAGTGCTCAACACTTTTTGCACAAAAAAAGGGGGCTGAGCCTAAACAAGTGCTTAGCACTCTTTTTCAAATAAAAAGAAAACTGAGTGGACCAAGAACAAGTTGGTTAGGTCCCTTGAGAGTAGAAACTCCCTAATTCAGATCAACCGAGCCCATGTGCTCACTACTTCCCAAACCGATCTTAGTCCCAAACACGACTGTCGATCTTCCAACTTATGATATCCCAAAACGATATTCGTCCCACATTCCCCTAAGGAAATTTTAGTCTCAAAATACGACTAATGATTCCTGGGTTTACCATTAATCTTTTTGCCCTCAAATACGGGAATTGGTTCAAGGGTATATCTCTCTACACCTCTGATACATGTCGTTGTAATTCCTCAAAGCCTTCAGAGAGGTGGCGGGTCCCGACAACCAACTGCTTTTTGGTGCACTTCCCAAACCGACGTGCACAACCCAAATCAAAACACATCCCAAACTGGATGCATCCCATATCATCGTTGCTCATCCCGTCACGTAACAAACATACGTGCACGCAAGATGGACAATGGACCGAAACGTCCATAAACTAACGGACCGAGACATTCTTAAACTAAAATCTCACATCCAAAATGGTGATCAACGGACCGAGACGTCCTTAAACTAAAATCTCACGTCCAAAATGATGATCAACGGACCGAGACGTCCTTAAACTAAAATTTCACCACCAAAATAGTGATCAACGGACCGAGACGTCCTTAAACTAAAACTCTCACCTCCAAAATGGTTATCAACGGACCGAGATGTTCTTAAACTAAAACTCTCACCTCCAAAATGGTGATCAACGGACCGAGACGTCCTTAAACTAAAATCATACCTCCAAAATGGTGATCAACAGACCGAGACATTTTTAAACTAAAGTCTCACCTCCAAAATGGTGATCAACGGACCGTAACGTTCTTAAAATAAAACCTCACCTCCAAAATGGTGATCAAAAGATCTAGACGTTCTCAAACTAAAACTTCGCCTCCAAAATGGCGATAATGGACCGAAATGTCCCTAAACTGAGACAACAGAGCCCAAATGCTCTCTTGTTGGATCTGAAACAAAAATGATCCTAAAACCTTGTTAAGTAGATCTTAGTCTCAAATTCGGCTAACGTATCCTTAAAAAAAACAAGTCGAGCCCTAAATGCTCACATACATTTAAGTTGATCTTAATCTCAAACCAGATTAACAATCCTTAAATAAAAAACCCAAATCTCAAATATACGGATTTGGACTAAATCGCGCCCTACAGGTGACGACAGAAATTAGTCTCCGTATACAATCCATGGGCAACCTAAACAGATAAAAACACACACGACACGAAGTGAACTTCCGGAGTAGGAGAAAGTGGTTATTGCGATGCGGTAACATAATTAATTATAGGGGCTTGCGCCTGCTAGGGAAGAGCGTCCCCACAATAACCCCCCCGCAAACTAGGGGGTATCTGACGAAGTCTGCTACAACGGCCGCATCCGTCCAAACCTCCGATATACGATGCCATAAATCAACTTGGTATCTTCGGAGAGGTGGACGGATAAATCCAAATAGTAGCTGCCCCCAAATTCAGTCAAGACGATCCATCCCGGTCAGTCTCTGTTTTCGGCGGTAAACAGATTCTGGCATGCCCGGTGAGACCTTTTCCTCTTTCCACTCCACTCTTCGTGTGTCGTGTTTCGTGAACAAAAATCACGGTTTGCTATGGTTGCCCTTGGATTCGAGGTACTAAGATTTGATGTCTTGCACCTGTGCAGAAAGAAGAGGTGAACATTAATGGCTTCCAGCTGCATAAACTGCAACAACAACTCCTGCTCCGTCCCAACTGGAGGAGTGACATACGGGCCCAATGAGGTCTCCATCTTTTTAATGCCCGTGGGACATGTGACTCAAGCCACCACTGGATTGTTCTTCGGGACCATGCTCCCACCAGCTAGCTTCAGCGCCCCAGTGCCACCACAGGAAGCTCCCAAGAAGTTAGTTTTCGATCGACTTGCAACCACCACGGCCCCTCTCCACAGGTCGTCCAAGTCTGCCACCTCAGTCTTCAATAGGCCGAGTCAAAGCTCAAGAGAGCCCGCAAAGAGGCTCGCGATACCTGAAGGGGCTATCCCGAAAGGAATAGTCCTCCCAACTCCTCCAGCAGGTGAAGTCATCAAAAGTGCTTCCCCTACTAGAAAATCGCCCTTCGAAAAATTGGTTGTTCCCTCTCAACGGACGTCAGTCTTTGACAGGCTGACACCAATAGTAGCCCCTCATCAAAGCCGCGGGCATGACAGAGCCGCTTCCACAACTGAGGTGGTCTCATCTGCAAGGCACGCTCGACGTCGCCACTGGCGTCGGGTGAGAAGAGCTGGGGGCAATTCCCCCTCTGGACTTACTCCACCAGCTCTAATGGTGGAAGTTGACGCTGCTGTTCCAACCGGGAACAGCTTTGAACCGCTAAAGAGGGTGCGGAAGAACTCTCTAACCGCAGTTTTGAAGAAATCTCTCCCACCTGCTTAAAACATGACGCAGGCAAAGCCGGAGCAGCCTCCTCAGCAGCTGTCCTCCCAAATCCACAGAGTCTGGCGGAAAGTCCAGGACTCTGTGATCAACAAAGACCACTCTCGTCAACAGGAGAAAATGAAGGTTCGACAAGAAGAAAATCATCCCTCCAGTATACAACGAGGATTTCTTTTACACAGGCACCTGTTACAACGGCTCCATCAACCTTGACCTCCCACAAAAGAAGAAGGCCGGAGAAAATCTCATTGCCTGCGCCAAATTCCAAAGGCGCCGGACCTAAACGCCCCAAGTCTGGGGGCATGGTTGTACATACGGTCTACACGGCTTCCGGGAAAGAGGAAAGTCGTGCTTCCGTGGGTCATCGACCGCAAACTCGGTCGTTAACAAAGGCTCAGGAGTAACAACAAAAGCTTCAGGATATGCTGAAGAAAATGGAAGCACTCACCTGGCAGAAAGAAAGCTCGGAATCGGCATCTGAATAGCGCCGGGTGCAAGAGACCGATACAGAGTTCCTGCGAAGGGTGCTAGAAAGAAAGGATAAGGAGGCCATGGAACAGGCTGCTAATATAAAGCAGATAACACTTTTGTTCCAAGATATGGTTGGAATGATGATCCAGCCAGAGCTTTCAGCTGAAGATCCGCTGATAATCATCGAGGATGACAGAGGGGAAATATCAAACCCTCTTCCGGCTCTATCAGCAGTTATGGTGGAAACAATCTCCAACGCCGCTCTCGATGACTATATAGCTTAACAAATACGAGATCATCAAGCTAGTGAAGCGGCTGGCCAAACTGTGAAAACTGGGCGACCGTATCCGGCATGCTACGATCAAATACAGTACCCTCCAGAATACATACTTCTAACGTTCCATATGTACGAAGGAACTAGAAATCCTCTCCAGCATATCGCGTGTTTTAAATCCATGTGCGGCAACACTGGAGGAAATGGCATATTGCTCCTCCAACAGGTCGTCAGCAGCCTGACAGGCATCGCCTTCGAATGGTACGCAAGACTCCCAAATGATTCCGTAAAGACCTTCGACGAGATGGATATGCTCTTCTATCAGAGGTTCTCTAGTGTGTATAAACACACTACCGTAGCGGCGTTGGTCAACGAAACGGTTGGACCGAATAAGACCCGGGTTCAATATGTTACCTGATGGCGAAATCTCTGGTCAAAATGCAAGCAACGCATCGACGAAGCTGCAGCCGTGGGAATGTTCGTGGCCACCCTTGACCCAAATTCAAATGTGTTCCCATTTATGGACCTCTTCAAGTCGACGACCTTCCAAGAGCTCATGAATAAAATGACTCGATTGGATCAGATGGGTCAAGACCCTTCATCATCCGATGAAGATGAATGAAAAGCGGAGGCAATGTGGCATTTGTCACCAACGCTCAACAGAAAATGAGTGGCTCTGAAGCAACCAATCACCAAAATAGCGACGGCGTGGGTACTCACCTTCCCGAAATATACACAGAGGGCATATTACTCACTAGCGGCAGAAGAAATGACGTGATATCTCGTTCCTTGTATATGAAGAATATGCTCCATCGGTATCGAAAAGCGACATTGATAGCCAGGGGGCAGGTAATGTGTAAAATGACCGGTACTTCCCACAAAACAATCCGATTGGCATGATGATAGATGAAGTAGTACCACTAAGGAAAGTGAAGATGGAGAACATCCTCCATTTCTTCAAGACACATGTCATCTACCGGTTTGGCACTCCGCGACGGATAATATCGGATAATGGGCCAGCCTACAGGAACCATAAAATCAGTCGCTTCGCGGAAAAGCACAAAATAGACTGGAGATACTATTCCGTCTATAATCCCCAAGCTAATGGTCTAGCTGAAGCTTTCAACAAGACCTTGACCAAGATTATAAAGAAAACAGTGTCCAAAAACAAAAAGGACTGGCATGAGAGATTGCACGAAGCTCTCTGGGCGTACCAAACGACGTTCAAAATGACTACGAATACAACACCATACGCGTTGGTATTCGGCACTGAAGTAGTTTTTCCTTTGGAAATGGAACTCCCTTCTCTCCGAGTAGCGGTTCGATATGAGCTAACAAATGACGAAAATGCCCATCTTCGGCTTGAGGAGCTTGATGCCCTCGATGAAACTTGCCTCATAGCGCAACAAAACCTAGAAACTTACAAAGCAAGGATGACGCGCTCATACGAAAAACTGACTAGGCCAAGAACATTCCGCCAAGGCGAACTCATGCTAGTCTTCAAAAGACCTATGATTCCCAATCGTGCAAAACAGGGGAAATTCGAGCCAAACTATGAAGGCCCGTACATCATAGACAGGGTCTACCAAGATAGGGCCTATTTCCTCATGGATATGCATGACGAAAGACCCTTCCGGCCAATAAACGGCCGATTCCTCAAGAAATACCACACATGACGAGTCACGACTTAGGTCAATGATAGATTACGACGCTTGTATCCGCTCTCTATCTTCCTGAGTCAAAACTCTAAGTGGTATTCGGAAAAACTTCACCCTAAAAATGGTGATAATAGACCACTACGTCCTTAAACTGGCAACGGACCGTAATGTCCTTAAACTAAAACTTCATCCCGAAAATGGTGATAATGGACTGAGATGTCCCTAAACTAGTAATGGACCGTAATGTCCTTAAACTAAAACTTCGCCTCCAAAATAGAGATAATGGACCGAGATGTTCCTAAACTAACAAAGGACCGGAATGTCTTTAAACTAGTGCGTCATCTCAAATACGGTGATAATGGACCGAAATGTCCCTAAACTAGTGCTCCGCCTCAAACATGGCGTATCGCCGCAAAATACGCGATATCCTCTCTTGAGATATATATTGCAATCAAAGATCCAATGGCGAAACCTGCAACTCAAGTCCAGCTAGCTACACAGCTACTCCAGCGGTGAAGTCGCCCCTAAGTCCCATTGGCAAACAGATGGGTGTTAAAAAAACGGTATGTCCAAAAGCAAGATTGGCATGGATGAAAACCCGAAAGGGCACCGTGTGTAAAAACAGTAGGACTACCGGCGAGTTTGTGAAAACCCGAAAGGGCGCAATCTCGTTGTTTAAAAAAATGGTATATCCAAAATCAAGATGGGTACGGATGAAAACCCGAAAGGACGCCGTGAGTAAAAACAGTAGGGCTACCGGCGAGTTTGTGAAAACCCGAAAGGGCGCAATCTCGTTGTAAAAAAAACGGTATGTCGACAAGTCAGATGGGCACGGATGAAAACCCGAAAGGGCACTGTAAGTAAAAACAGCAGGGCTACCAGCGAGTTTGTGGAAACCCGGAAGGGCGCAATCTCGTTGTTAAAAAAATCTTGGTTGGAATGATGATTCATCCAGAACCCCCAGCTGAGGATCCACCAATAATCATCGAGAATGATAGAGGGGAAATATCAAACCCTCTTCCGGCTCTATCAGTGGCTAGGGAGGAAACGATCTCTAAGGCTGCTCTTGATGATTAGATCGCTTAACAAATACGAGCTCATCAAGAAAGTGAAGTGGCTGGCCAAATCGTTAGAACCGGGCGACCGTATCCAGGCTGGTATGACCAAATCAAGTACCCGTCGGGATATACGATCCCTAAATTCCATGTGTACAAGGGGATAGACGACCCCTATCAGCACGTCACGCAGTTTAGAGCTCTGTGTGGCAACACTGGAGGTGACGATAAACTGTTGCTTCGCCAGTTCGTTGGCAAACTTTCAGAGACGACTTTTGAATGGTACTCGGAGCTCTCAAACGACTCTATGAAAACATTCACAGAAATGGAACTGCTGTTCACACAGCGGGTCGCCAGCGCAAGAGAGCATACCCCGATCACGGCATTAATCAATTCCACGGTAAAACCGGGAGAAACCTGGGTCCAATATGCGATCCGGTGGCGGAACCTGTAATCTAAGTGTGAACAACGCATCGAAGAATCTCCTGCAGTAGGCGTGTTCATTGGGACCCTCGATCTTCAAACGACCATATCCCAGTTCATGATGTTCTTCAAGCCCACAACGTTCCAGGCTCTGATTGATAAACTGGCCCAAATAGACCAGATAGGACACGTGCCTTCCTCTTCAAATAAGGACCCTCAAAATGCCATGGGTAAAGGGAAAATGACCTTCATCGCCAACACTCAACAATAACCGAGCGACCCAAAACCGGCGGCTCACCAAAACAATGCACGTCCATGCCTATCTCTGGAAGAAAGGCTAGGACGCGCTTACTTATTTTCCCATGATGAGACGAGGAGGCTATTTGAGTTGGCAATGCATAACAAACTCATCACATTGCCCGACCCACGACGTCCATCGCAACCCGGCGACGTCAACAACCCCAACTACTGCTCTGATCACAGAATGGTAAGCCGCCCGATTGAGGATTGCTACGTCTTCAAAAACTGGGTCGAAGATCGGTATCAACAGGGGAAGTTCGTGCTTTTTGACAACTAGAGGGTGAACTCGCCACAGAAGCAAAAAGGTGGATGCACCGGGGGCATCATGCTCGCTCGTAGAAGAAGCTCCATGGGAAGTCATTCTTTCAGCTAAAACCAAAAGAATGCTAAAAGATCTATAGGCATATCCGGCAGTCATATGGAAATTCCCGCTTGAACCCGGAATCATCGAAGGGATGCTGAAACTGCGCCCCGTACCAAAGATTGTTGACAAAGGGCCAAATCTCCAAGTTAAGCCTTCAAAGTCTTTGAAGAAAAAGAAGAAGACCAAGAAGCCTGTGCAGCCTGCCGAGTATGACGACAAGCGCACAAACATGCAAAAGTACATTGATGCTTTGGAAGAGTACAACCAGAAGGCGCAGACACCAGTCACCTTCGAAGAGTTCCTCAAGTATATTCTTGAGAACGAAGATAGTGACAACGATGAGGAAAATGACTCATCAGAAAAAACCAAGGACTATGTAGCAAGTTGCCACATGGTCTCCCATTCGTTGTTAAATGACAAAGAAACCCCCTCAGGGTCAGAAAACAACGCAGAGGAACTAGGGGCGGATACGGCTCTAAAATCCCCTGCCAGAAGAATACCCGATCGATAGGCTGTTAAACGAATCCTTTCGGAAAAGCAAAGTCGACCGAGAACGCGAAACAACCATATACGAAAAGGCTAAACATCAATGTCAGGATAAAGAAGTATTGGCGAGGATGAGTCGTAAAGTACTCCAACGAAGCCGAAGCACCCCTGCCACACATAAGAACAGGATCAAGGCAGAGAAGCAGTTCGCCAAAGCCCTGTCAGTGGGAATGAAGATGCCACCTCTCGTAATGAACACTCCCGGGGTCATACACCTCGACGGAGAGGATTCACATTCAAACTACTACCTATATTATCGGAGGGTCACCCACCCCACCGAAGAATGCAGTGCTTTTAAGAAGTGGTGGCAATGATACGTTGCCCATCAAAAAACACTTCAAGAGGATGAAGCGCGAAGCTCGTCGACAGCAAAAAGGTGCGACAGATGCGCGTGAAAAAATGACTGGCAACTGTCATATGGTTGATACCAGTCCGGAAAGGAAAAAACCCTAAGTTCTTACCTTCGGGAGCGATTCTAAGGACGAAATGACCCTCAGCCCTCTCTTTAAGGACTCTACCTCCGAAAAAGAAGAGGGGGAGAAGAACTGTGAGAACATTCAGCTGCGAAGCCGCACTCTGCCTAAATAGAATCTCGGACCCACAAATAAAGGTTCGAGCAAAAAAGACAAAGGGAAAGAAAAAATCCCTGAGGAAATCACCCTTGGTGAGAGAGTTGTCAAAGAGCTCGCAGTAAGGGACCTGCTTAAGAAAAATAAGGTGGATTACAACGTCCAGACATATTTGAGGAAAATACCCTCACAACTGAGCATATTGGATGCTCTTCTTTTGTCCAAAGAAGCACGAGAGTCTCTGATCAAAGCATTACAAGAGCCCGATCAGTTCCAAGTTTTCCTCACAGAAGAGAAGATGAAGGATAAGCCGGCAGAGGTCCACACGGCTGACATTACATTCAGCGATGAAGATCTCCTTCTCGATACGTGCGAACATAATCACCCGTTATACGTCATCGGGTACTGCCACGACATTAAGATAGGAAAAATTCTTGTCGACAACGGATCCTCCGTCAACCTTCTCAATGTGAGAGTGCTGAAGGAGATTTGCATGAACGTTCAGCATTTGGCCCGGACAAAATTATTATCTCTGGGTTCGACTCACAGTCGTCATGGACGCTTGGGTCCGTAATTCTGACGTTACGCTTCAGATTGGTCGTCACTGACATCAAATTTCACGTCATTGACGCCAAGATTTGCTATAACGCTTTGCTTGGCAGGCCCTGGCTGTATGAGTACAACGCCATCCCTTCTACACAACATCAGTATATGAAGTATTTCAAGAATGGTTTGGAATGCACCGTCAAAGGGGAAATGAATCCATTCTCCATAAACGAGGTTCGGAAATATGAAGACGCAAAGTACTTCCTACCAGACTTCGAAGACACGGAAAGATGTCATAAGCCAGAGGATAAACAGAAGTCCGTCGCTACTATCTCGATCTTTGGGAGAGATTCCGAGGACGATGACGAAATAGCCTACTCGGGGCAAACCTAGAAATAAAACAACAGGCTTGGACCATCGACCCCTATTGTGGTCTTTGGCAGCGACTCTGAGGACGAGGCCAACGCAGTGTTCTCCATCCGCCCGCCAATGAAAATCCTTGACGAAGCAGATTAGAGCTTACAGATCACAATAGTTCCGCCTCGGCATTACAAAGAACTTGACACGCTCCGTACATACAGCGTACAAGAACTACAGACTTTCTACATCCCTCCCGGGCGAAGAGGTGAAAAGGCGATCCTTTTCTACCAATCTACGGAGACCAGAGTGGAAAAAGAAGTCTGGCACGGTGCCGATTTTACACTTGATAGGATTCAACCAATCCGGCTGCCAAGATACTACGCGGATGGATTGAAAAGACTATTAAGATGCCAAGGTGTACCCTTCAAACAAACTGTTCGACAAGCCCACTTCTACAAAAAGATTTGGGATATCCTTGGGACCCAGCGAAAGATGCCCAACGGAAAGATGGAAAAAACCGGGCTCGGATACGTTCGGTCCGAGAAACGAGAACGATTCTACAGCTGCCGCGTCATAAACAGCTCTGGTGAAGAAGAGAACGCTCTTCCAAATAGCTGTGACGTTGAAACAGAACAAGCTCCCGCTCTAAGAACGTTAAGCCCATCATTCGAAGAACAAGTTGACAAACTAATAAAAGAAGCCTGTTAAAAGATTCAGGATAACCACAGTCGTGAGATGGCTATTAATGAAAAGGCCAGGACGCAATGCCTCAACCAGCAGTCCGCGGAGAAAGAAGACTACAATGCCCTTCATCCTCAGCCAGCTATACGTTCTCGCCTGGAAGGAAAATCCCGAAATAGAGGCAAAAATAAGGCGAAGAAAACAAAAAATGCTCGAAAACAGCAAAACGGATCCAAGAAGCCGTACAATCGAGGAAAAGCTAGCTAGAACCCGTCCTTTATGAAGAAGATGGGCCGGAAATACTCTTTCTCTCAAGACAAGACAAGGAAAGTATTCGACCTTGTCATGAAGTATGAAATGATGACGCTTCCGAAGTCTCGGCACCCCGAACAAATAAACGAGGTCTATCATCCGGATTATTGCTCCTATCACCGAGCAATAGGTCATCCCCTTGAAGACTTCTCCACTTTCAAAGACTGGGTCGAAAACCAGTATCAACAAGACATGTTCGCTTTGTCCGACATCTGGAGGGTAACCCCGCCGTAAAAGCGTGAGCCAAAGAGGACCTATACCGTGACGACAGGACCATCTCAACGTCAAGAATGGATGCAAACCCATACCCGCCATATGGTAACACTCTCAAAGAAGGGAGGGCATGAGACTATAGATGACCCTTTCAAGTGCTTCGCAAATGAAGACGAGGATGAGTTGATCTCAGAGTTTCCACCAGTACCAAAAGAGTTTGAAGACGGGATACACACTACGGCGGACAACCTAAAAAAATTGACTTAGGGACGGAAAACGATCCGAGGCCAACGTTCGCCAGTGAGCTACTATCTGAAAAACAGGTAGCCACGTTAAAGGACGTGCTCATGCAGTATAAAGACTGCTTCGCATGGAACTATTCCGAAATACCGGGTCTAGAATCAAAGGTAACAGTACATAAACTGGTTATATCGCCGGACATAAAGCCAGTCAAACAGGCGCCAAGAAGAATGCGTCTCGAACTTGAAATGAGTATAAATGTTGAGGTCAAGAAACTAATCGACTCCGGCTTCATCCAAGAAGTTCAATATCCCGACTGGATCGCTAACATCGTTCCGGTGATGAAGAAAAATGGGACGGTGCGCATGTGCGTGGACTTTCGGACCTCAACAAAGGTTGCCCGAAGGATGACTTCCCAGTACCTGTTACCGAGCTGATGATCGATAACACATCTATCCATGAGGTCTTCTCCTTCATGGATGGATCTTCAGGATACAACCAAATAAAAATGCATCCTGAAGACCAAAACCATACCACCTTCCGGACTCTGCTGGGCATATTCTGCTATAAGGTGATGCCTTTCAGTTTAAAGAACGCTGGCGCGACCTACCAGAGGGCCATGACGAAGATCTTCGATGACCTTATCCATGAGATTGTCGAATACTACATCGACGACCTGGTGGTGAAGAGTAAGTCTTACGAGGAACATTGGGAACATCTAGACATAGTGTTCCAACGTCTTCGGAAGTATAATCTGAAGATGAATCCTCTGAAATTCGCGTTTGAAGTCTCCTCAGGAAAATTCCTAGGATTCATCATACGGCATCGGGGTATCGAAATCGATCCCTCAAAGATCAAGGCGATTACGGAAATGCCCACGCCAAGGACCCTAAAACAGTTGCTATCCTTTCAAGGAAAACTCGCATATATTCGGCGGTTCATAGCCAACCTCTCCAGAAAATGTAGTCCCTACAATCATCTGATGAAGAAGGAAACCCCGTTCATCTGGGATCAAAAGTTCCAAAATGCACTAGACGAAATCAAGCAATACCTGCAAAATCCGCCGGTATTGACCGCTCCGGTTAAGGGAAAACCCCTTATCCTATATACAACGGTCCTTGAGGGTTCTCTAGGCGCGCTATGGGCACAAGAGAACGATCAGGGAAAAGAGAGAGTTTTGTACTATTTGAGCCAAGTTCTCCTGGGGCAGAAAACAACTACCCCCCCATCGAAAAGCATTGCTTAGCACTGATCTTTGCGATAACGAAGCTCAGACATTACGCCTAGGCACATGAGGTCCATCTCATATCAAAAGTGGATCCTCTCAAATATCTGATGTCAAGGGCCATATTAATAGGAAGGCTTGCCAAATGGGCCCTCCTACTGATGGAGTTCTCGATAGTGTATCGACCTCTCAAAGCAGTGAAAGGCCAGGTCATCGTCGACTTTCTTGCCGAGCATCCAATACCAGCTGACTCCCCATTAAATTGCAAGTTGCCGGATGAACATGCGTTCGACACAATCAAAGGAGAGAAGGAAGAAAATGATTTCCGATGGGAACTCTACTTCAATGGAGTATCTTCCATGAAGAGGCGAAAGCAAAATACCCTCATAATCAAAGCCGGGGTGAGCCTTATTTTCGTGACTCTACAAGGAGGGATATTGCGTTATGCCATCTCCTTAACAGAGCCGATGACTAATAACGAAGCTGAATATGAAGCTTTGATAGCAGGTCTCGAGATTGCTGTCGACATGGGAATTAAAGTCCTCCTCATATATGGAGACTCACAGCTGATCGTTAGCCAAGTAAATGACGACTATCAGACATGCAAGCCATAGTTGATAAAGTACGGTGAAAGAGTGCAGCAACTACTGACGCAAATCCCCACCTACATCCTCCTGGAGAGCATACCGCATACAGAAAACAGCAAGGCGGATGCGTTGGCCAAACTGGCTAAGGAATTAGATGACGAAGACCTCGATGACATAAAGATCATCGTGCAAAGTAGCAGGATCCTCGCGCCAATGGAGATATCATCGGAAGACCTAATAGAGCCATCCGAGGGAAAAGAAATGACCTAACAAATAGCCCTTCAAATAGAGGACGAAGAAAAGGTCAAGGATTGGAGACAAGTATTCATAGACTACTTTAAATCTCGACGAACGCCCGAAAATACGTCGTCTCGACATCAGCTCATGAAACGAGCTATGTCCTTCGCCTTCGTCAATGATACTCTATATAAGATATTGTTCGACTGTCTATGGCTAAGATGCCTAGGACCAGAAGAAGCAAAGAGAGTCGTCCAAGAAACTCACGACGGACTCTGCGGTTCTCACCAAGCTAGGCCAAAAATGAAGCTGAAGATCAAAAGAATAGGTGATTATTGGCCCACAATGATTCAGGATTGCCTCGAATATGTGAAGAAGTGTCACTCGTGCCAAATTCACGGGGACTTCATCCACCAGCATCCAAACCCGCTACACCCAACAGTAGCTAGTTGGCCGTTCGAAATGTGGGGAACCGATATAATCGGCCCCATTGAACCAGCATCATCCAAAGGACACCGGTTCATACTGGCAACGAACGACTACTTCTCCAAGTGGGCAGAAGCAGTACCACTAAGCGAAATGAAGACGGAGAATATCCTCCATTTCTTCAGGACACATGTCATCTATCGGTTCGGCACTCCGCGATGAATTATCTCGGATAATGGGCCAGCCTAAAGAAGCCATAAAATCGGTCGCTTCACACAACAGCATAAAATAAATTGGAGATACTCTTCAGTCTATAATTCTCGGGCCAACGGTCTAGTTGAAGCCTTCAACAAGACCTTGACGAAAATTATAAAAAAAAAGGTGTCCAGAAAGAAAAATGATTGGCACGAAAGGCTGCATGAAGTTCTCTGGGTATACCACACAACGTTCAAGACGGCTATGAATATAACACCATACATGTTGGTATTCGACACGGAAGCATTGGTTCCCCTGGAAATAGAACTCCCTTCTTTATGAGTAGTAGTTCGATATGAACTGACAGATGAAGAAAATGCTCATCTTTGCTCGAGGAGCTCGATGCCCTCGACGAAACCCGCCTTATAGCACAGCAAAACTTGGAAGCTTATAAGGTAAGGATGATACGGTCATATGAAAGACTGAAAAGGCCGAGAACATTCCGCCAAGGCAAACTCGTGTTGGTCGTCAAAAGACCAATGATCCCCAATTGTGCAAACCAGGGGAAATTCGAGCCGAACTATGAAAGCATGTACATCATAGACAAAGTCTACCAAGGTGGAGCCTACCTGCTCATGAATATACATGGCGAAAGACTCTTCCGGCTAATAAATGGCTGGTTCCTCAAAAAATACTACGCTTGACGGGTCATGACTGTAGGGTGTTTTTCTTCACCCCATTAAGATGGGAATGCGCGCGCTCTCGTCAGGCGCATTACAGATTTTCTCTGCCTAAGGTAAGCTGGGGTTTATTGATTGTGGGGATCCGAATCTCTGGCAGCCGTGGACTAAGCTGCCGTTAATTACCCCTCGCCTTTGGAGCGAGAGAAATTCCAATTGACGGGTCATGCGAACTCAATATGCAGTGTTGTATTTTGAAAGGGTTTTGGATATATCGGGGGCCCCGCAGAGTTTTTACGGGGACAGTGTTTTTAGTGTGGAGTGTGTGTAAAATGAGAGGAAAATGGTGTCCAAAGGACACGTGGGGGCCAGCACCTCACGTGCATAGCATGCAGGCGCTGGGCGCTAGCGCCTCACGTGCTTGGCACGTGGGCGCTAGCGTGCTGGGCACAAGGCGCTGGGCGCCAGCGCCTCATGTGCAGGGCACGCGAGCACCGGGCGCCAGTGCCCTTCGTGCTTGGTACGCGGGCGCTGGGCGCCAGTGCCCTATGTGCTTGGCACGTGGGCGCTAGCTCCCCACGTGCATGGCGCGCGGCCGCTGGGCGCCAGTGCCCCATGTGCTTGGCACGCGGGCGTTAGGCGTCAGCAGGGAAAGGGACCTTGTCCCTGTACTGGGAGCTGTGCTCCCGATTTGACTTATGGAGTTGAACTCCTGACAGAGATTAATTTGGGGAGTTGAACTCCAATAGATCTTGAATGGAGTTAAACTCCTAAAAATATTTAGAAATGATCAAAGGGGGCTGTTTTGTTTCTCCCCTTTGGCCCTGGATATTCCCAAGATGGGATTTCTGGAGATGGATCTCCTTCTTCTTCCTCTCGGTTGGCCGGATCTTAGAGAAAGGGGGTAAGATTTAAAAATCTCCTCTTTTTGAGATCTAATAGAAGATCTGAGCTCCCCTTTGTGGGTTTTGTAGTGAAAAACTATTTAGTTTTGGAAAAGTAAGAGTAAAACTCTTGATTTAATTGAAAAGGGGAAGAAGGTTTGGAACCTTGAGGAAGGAGAATGAGGCACAAAAAACCCTAGAGTTTTTAGAGAATGGAAAGTCTCTCTTTTATTCATCATCATGTTGCCTTATATAGGCTTACACATTTACATATAGCCCCTTGGGATTTACAAAATGGCATTTTGCCCATCCCATGCCTCATGTGCTATTTCTTTTGCACATAAGCCATGGGCTTTACAAAAATTTGGCTTTATTCCCATTTTTCTTACATTCATGCATAAAAAATTACATCAAAATTATTTATTACATGATTTTTATTTTGGCATGGAGGGGGGCCGGCCGCTTCATGTTCGGACTCGACTTGGGCAGAGGCCCACTTGATCTGGGCTTGGGCCTACTTGGTTTGGGGTTGACCTTGAGTTTGACTTGGTCAACCATGGTGCAATTTTTGACCCCAACAATGACCTAGGTCAATGATAAATGACGACGCTCGTGTCCGCTTGCTATCTTCCTGAATCAAAATCTTTGAGAGTAGTATGCAAAGAATTTTCGTCGCCTTAAAAATAACGATAAAGGACCAAGATGTCTTTAAACTAAAAATTCGTCTCAAACATGGTGATTACGGACCGGGATTTCCTTAAACTAAAACATCGCCTTAAATATGGCAACACCGGACCAAGATGTCCATAAACTAAAACTTCGTCTCAAAAAACGGCGATAACGGACCAACATGTTCTTAAACTAAAAATTCACCTCAAACAAGGTGATTACGGACTGAGATGTCCTTAAACTAAAATCTCACCTTAGATATGGAAACACCGGACCGAAATTTCCTTAAACTAAAACTTCATCTCAAAAAATGTCGATAACGGACCGAGACATCTTTAAACTAAAAATTCGCCTCAAACAAGATGATTATGGACCGAAATGTCCTTAAACTAAAACCTCATCTCAAATATGGTGATATCGGACCGAGATGTCCTTAAACTAAAACTTCGTCTCAAAAAACGGCGCTAATGGACCGAGATGTCCTTAAGCTAAAAATTCGCCTCAAACTTGGTGATAACGGACCGAGATGTCCCTAAACTAGCACTTCGCCTCCAAAACAGTAATACACTCTCTTGAGATCTATATTACAATCGAAGTTTCAACGACAGAGGTTGCAACCCAAATCCCACCAGCTATGCAGCTACTTTAGCGATGAAGCCATCCCCAAATCCCACCAGTAATTAGATGCGTCATCCATGGTGAAACTACTTTCGAGAGTTCCATCATTCAAAAAAAGGGGTATTTCCACAAGCGAAATGAGCACGGATGAA
This sequence comes from Agapanthus africanus, assembly GCA_030015575.1. Taxonomy (NCBI): domain Eukaryota; kingdom Viridiplantae; phylum Streptophyta; class Magnoliopsida; order Asparagales; family Amaryllidaceae; genus Agapanthus; species Agapanthus africanus. Next base: position 11,751,156 of record CM057337.1, read on the forward strand.
AATCCGAAAGGGCACCGTGAGTAAAAACAGTAGGGCTACTGGTGAGTTTGTGAAAACCCATAAAGGCGCGATCTCGTTAAAAAACGGTTTGTTCAAAAGCAAAATGGGCACGGATGAAAACCCGAAAGGGCGACGTAAGTAAAAATAGCAGGACTACCGGCGAGTTTGTAAAAACCTGGGAAGGGTGCAAACTCATAAAATAAAAAATTCATATGCACTTGCAAAGTCCTCTCGACCTTGTGAGGAAAAAATACCCACTTGAGATCATTACGACTCACAGAGGAGCAATACAGTTACGAATCCTCATGATTCCTAAGGAGAAATTATACTTGCGAGATCCTCACGACTCGTAAGGAGAATTCCCTTTATGAAACTCTCACGGCTCATAAGATTCAAAAGCCTTAAACTACAAGGATCTGAACCTGTTCTTAAGCCGTCACATTCCCCAAAGTTGCCCTACAAGTAGTCCAATATCGACTCTTATATACAATCCGCGGGCATAAATAAACATTTACCCCACCAAGTTCCACCAATGGCGAGAAATGTCCGCATATGGTGAACGACACTTGTAAGTTCTCTCGACTTATAAGGAGAAAACAGTCTTGGAAGATCCTTACGACTTACGAGAGAAAACATCACTAGGGGATCCCCCGATTCCTAAGGAGAAAATACACCTATGAGATCCTCACGACTCGTAGGGAGAAATAACTTTGTGAGACCCTTATGGCTCATAAAGTCAAAAGCCTTAGTTGACAGGATCCTAAACATGTTTGCTAAGCCGTCTTTGTTCAAATCGACAAAGGCAAATGATTATTCGCTCCTGGCAATATCCCAGTTGCAGCGATACTGATGCCTAAACAGGTGTTCAAACCCCAAGTCCTTTCACGGAAAATGATGATTCACTCATAGCAATATCCCAGTCGTAGCGATGCTGATACCAAGGTTGTTATCAGATTCCGAACTCGCAATAAAAACAAAACAAAATAAAATTTACTCTGCCCTGCAAGTATGTCCATATTGACTCTTGTATACGATCCATGGGCACAAATGAAAAGGGAACCATATTTTCCCACCAGGCTCTGTCAAAGGGAGAGCCAGGTCTTGACGGCTCATACATAACCTAAGGACTACTTCGACGTACCTTCTCATTCCGACAGGATGCAGACAAAATGTCAATAAAGACCCAAGGGTCAAATCAAAAGTGGAGTCACGGCAAAACCCTAGCTCCATGTCTTGACGGTCCATACACAACCTAAAGACTATCCCGATGTATCTTCTCATTCCGACAGGATGTAGATACGACGTCAGCAAAGACCCAAGGGTCAAATCAAAAGTGGAGTCACGAAAAAACCCTATCTCTAAGTCTTGACGGTCCATACACAACCTAAAGACTACCCCGACGTATCTTCTCATTCCGACAGGGTGCAGACGCAACGTCAATAAAAGACCCAAGGGTCGAAACAAAAAAATGGAGTAACGAAAAAATCCTAACTCCAAGTCTCGACTGCACATATACAACCCAGAGACCATCCCGACATTCCCCCTCATTTCAACAGGATGCGAATGCGGTTTTCAAAAGAAATTGGAGCAAAGGCATATTCCTAGCTCCGGACTTCAACTGCGATACATACAGCATAGAAGTATTACAGATGTCTACCTTACTTCAGTAAAGAATCAGCGCAACATCGTCAAAACAAAAAATGAAGCAACGGTATATTCCCAGCTTCGGGTCTTGAAGGCAACTCATATAAAGCCTAAAAGACTACCGAAGATCATCCCACACCAGTGCGCAGTGGTTATGACTCATATGGGCTCTAAATTGAGCCTAATCTCAAGTAAAAAGCGACATGGAAAATTACTAAGGTTTGCTCTTCCGATGGTAATATAACCTAAGGAGATTATTTGAAGACGTTTTGTCTATCCCCCGAAGGGATCAGAGACACGGCAGTCGTGGGGCTACACGAACAATGGCTTAAAGACCGCATATCGAGGAATATATCAGCCAACATGACGGTACCACGGACCAAAACCTAACGGACCTCTGTCGTACAAAATGGAGGTTATCTATATACAACGTTAGGACAAGTTTGCATGTAAACCTAAGCGAGGTAAACTAAATAAATTCCGAAATGAGTACATAAACTAGAGACTCCGAAATGAATGAATAAACTACAAACTCCGAAATGAGTGCATAAACTAGAGACTCTGAAATGAGTGAATAAACTACAAACTCCGAAATGAGTATATAAACTAGAGACTCCGAAACGAGTACATAAACTACTTTACGCCGAGTCAAGACATCAAAAGATGGAGAGGCACAAATATGAAATGAAATATGTCTTTTATTCCTAAATCAAAATGAATACAAGATATAAAAAAGGGGAAGAAAATATACATCAACAAAATCTTCTAAGCTGGCGGGCGGTTCAATAAAACAGCAAGATCATCATTTTTTCGCCGGACCTCCGCTTCAAGCTCTATCAACGCCGCTAGCTGAGTTCTTGCCTGTGCTTGTTGATTTTGGTATAAAGAAAATCGACTCTCAAGCTCTTTCTCGGCAGTCTTGTGGGCCTCGACCATCTCGCGTGTGAAAATGACGGCTTTATCGAGAGCCACCAGCTCCGTAATGGCCTCCTGAAGAACCTGCCAAATTTCATAGGCTTGAGTAGTCTTGGTGGTGAGCTGGGCTTGAAGTTCCCTTAAAGCCTTCGAAGCCAATTCCCTTGCCGAAAACTTTCGGTTGAGCCTTTTCTCACATGACTGGAGATTGGCCGCACACCGATCGACCCATCTACGCAAGTTGGCCTTTAAGGACAGGATATCAAAAAGAAGGCGTACGCATTCAACCGCATATAGAAAGGCCTCCACTTGACGGCAATACTCGACCAAAGTACGCACCAGCTTCTCGTCATGGTAGGTGGCAAGAACAGACAAAGAAGAGTTGGCTTAAACAACGAATTCTTCGGCCGTAACGGAAGTGCCAGCGCAAAGATCTTCTATAAGAGTTGTCAGGGAATGAATGCTCTATTTTGCCATCCTCTCAGATACGCGGCAGGCGTAAGGGCCTAGCGGCATGGAAATCCGGGACTCTAATGGAGTCAGGATGGGCAAAACTGTGAAAATATATGTGTGGTTAGTCGCCTTTTCAAATATAGAATAAATAAAAGAATGCCAATGCTAAAGAGTCACTTACCCACGGCCATAGAAGGCAAATTTAAGAGATCCCCAGGCCCATCGAGGACTTCAACTTCGTCGTTAGCCTCTAAGACTGTGGTTTAAAATAAAGGGGGCACATCAGCATCATTATGAAAATATAAAATGGAAAGACGAAGAATTACCAACCTTGGCCAGAGGAAAGGACTATGCTCTGTGGAGGTATTGCTTATGGGGCTGCCATGTCAAGTAAACGCTGGAAGGTCTTCTCTGGAGAAAGATCTACAATGGAAGATGCCAACTCCCGCAATTCTGAGAGAAAGAAAAGTTCAGATATATGGAAGAGTCGTTAAACAAAAATGTAGATGTCGATAAAATTACCTTCGATACTTCGTCCACTTTGAATTGGGGGGATGGCAGCTTCAGCAATCTCTTCTACACCTTCCGGTGTGTCATTGGAGATGTTCATAGAAGTCGTGGCCGGTGTGACGGTCTCCACTGGAAGAATAGAAGCCGTTACCGGAGACTCCAAGGCGGGGATAGCAATTTCGGTAATCTCCTCTACATCCCCCGGTGCGTCATTGAAGATATCCATAGTATTTATGACCAGTGTAGCAATCTCCGCTGGAGGAATAGAAGCCGTCATTGGAGGCTCCATAACGCGATCGGGGCTCAAGACTACGCCCGCTGCAAAAGGCCCTATAAAATTTTTGTAAAAGATAATATGAGGTGAAAGTAATACAAATTAATTACCAAAAGAGACGTAAAAAAAATATGCATACCATTACGCCAGGAAGCCTAAAGTATGGCCTTTTCGAGCTGCTGCTTTTTTCTGTTCAATCGAGCTCGGTGGGCTTCGATCGAAAGCAAATGCCTGCCCGTCTTCAGAGCAGCCTCGTCTTTAGAAACGACCGAGATGGGCTGTTTGAGAGCCCGTTCTTCTTCCATCGTCAGAGGACCCATTAGTAATATAGGTAATAACGGGTCAACATCATAGAATACAACAGGGGAAAGCCTCCCTTCCTGGGGTGCACATTTTCGTTTTCATCCTGCGATCGCTTCAAGGCTTCGGCCAACTGAGCGGCTTCCTTGGCAGATGTGCTAGGAAAGAGGAGACTGTCGTCTGGTTCATACACAGATATAGGCTCATTGTGAAAAGGCTTGGACTCAAGTAACGCATAGAGTAAACCGGCGACCGATTTCTTCTTCCTTTTAGGGCCCGAACCAGCACTAGAAGAAGGGCACTGCCTTTCCTTCGGCAATTTTGCACGACGCTGCCCAACCTCACCTTCGGTGTCTGTTTTTGGTGATGCTGCTACCGGTGCCTTCTCAGGAATCTCTGCCCCAACCCTAGGACGAATCGGCATACCAGTAGTGCGGGTGATTGATTCCTTCCGAGCAGCCTTAGGAATATGCACCGAGTCGCTGTCCCTCAGAGGAGGGCGAACAACCGACTGTTGTTCCCGTTAAAATTTTCGGCCAAAAGCTACTTGTTCCCTTATAAAAAGGGGGGGAGTCCTCAAAATTTAGCCTCAATTGAGAGAAAAGCTCTATTCAAAATTCAAAATTTGAACTGAGGCAGCGCTTCACGTGCGAAGCACGTGAGCGCTGGCGCTGGCGCTAGCAGCGCCAGCGCTGAGAGTCAAAGACTCTAAGCAGCACACCACGTGCAAAGCACGTGAGCGCTAGCGCTAAGAGCGCTGCACTCTAAGCAGCACACCACGTGCAAAGCACGTAAGCGCTAGCGATAGAACAAAATGTTCTCGGCTCTTGGATCAAAGATCCAACGAACATGATTAAAAATCATCAATTGACCAGAATAAAATTATGTTAAGGAAACATTCCTCAGAATCTTTCCAAACAGGAAAGATTGTGCTCTGAAAATCAGAGCACTGTTGGAATGATCCAATGGTGATTAAAAATCACCAAAATACAGAATGGGAAAAGATTTCCCAATCTTGTTAAAAATAAGAAGATTGCTTTCTGTAAATCAGAAGCCCTTGGATCAAAAATCCAACGGTGGGAAATCCCTAAATCAATCAAAGGAAAGATTTTCTTAACCGATTCAACAAATCAATCTCTACTATATAAAGGCCCCAAGACTTCAAGTCTTACATAGAGGACCCCCCATAAACTTTGAGAAACTTCAGAAAGAAGAGTAAGCTCTTGGCAGAAGAAGAACTTTTCTTCAAGGTAAAAACAGAGAGATAAAAAATCTCATCAGGAAAAGAACTTAGTTCTTATGATAGATCATAGATCTTTAAGACAAACTGTCTTTCACAAAAGAGATCATAACATCTCATTATAAAAAAGGGGGGAGAATAATTCAAATCTCTTAGGATCACAGATCCATAAAGGCAAAGCCTCTCACCAAGAATATAAGAGATTGAAAATCTCCTATAAAATAAGAACTTTGTTCTTAGATCCATGAGACAAAGTCTCTTATAAGAGAGAATTAATTCTCAGAGCGCAAAGCTGCCTATAAAGAGCCTTAGCGCTCCAATTAAACGAAGCGCCCCAGCACTCCAAATCTAGCGCACAGCGCTGCAGAGCCATAGCGCTCCAAATTTAAAGAAGCGCTCCGCGCTCATTGTCTGGCGCACTGCGCCAAGCGCGCCATGTGCTCCTCACGTGTGCGCTATTTCACAGAAGCCCTCAACGCTCCAAGTCTGGCGCACTGCGCCAAGCGCACCACGTGCTCCTCATGTATGCGCTACTTAAACAGAAGCGCTCTGCGCTTATTGTCTGGCGCACTGCGCCAAGCGCGCCACGTGCTCCTAAGGTGTACGCTATTTCACAGAAGCGCTCTGCGCTAATAGTCTGGCGCACAGCACCAAGCGCGCCGCGTGCTCCTCATGTGTGCGCTACTTAACAGAAGCGCTTTGCGCTCATTGTCTGGCGCTCAGCGCCAAGCGCGCCACGTGCTCCTCACGTGTGCGCTGAGAGAACGTAAACTGTTCTTTAAATGATAAATCCCAGAGCCATAATGAATGCTCAGCATCCAATAAAAAACAAAAGTTGTCAGGACCAATGCTCAGCATTGTTAAAGGACTGAACCTAATTAAATGTCCAACATTTCAAATGAATGGGCCGAGCCCAAGTTGGCCACAGATCTCCAATTCAGATTAATTGAGCCCATATGCTCATAAATCTTTGATCTTAGTCTTAAATTGGACTACAGACCTCCTAACCAATATTGGTTCAAGGGTACATCTCTTCACTCCTCTGATACATGTCGTTGTTATCTTTCAACGTCTTCAGAGAGGTGGCGGGTCCCAACAATCAATGAACCCAATGGACCGCAATATTCCTAAACTAAAACAATAGAGCCTAAATACTCTTTTGTTGGATCTAAATGATCATGTTAAGTAGATCTTAGTCTAAAATGAGACTAACGTATCCTTAACAACTATTTAAGTTGGTCTTAATCTCAAATGAGATTAACGATCCTTAAATCAATTCAACTACAGATCCCTCAGCTGATATTGGTTCAAGGGTACATCTCTTCATACCTTTGATACATGTCGTTGTAATCCTTCAACGTCTTCAGAGAGGTGGCGGGTCCCGACAATCAATGAACCCAATGGACCGCAAAGTCCCTAAACTAAAACAATAGAGCCCAAATGCTCTTTTGTTGGATCTAAATGATCTTGTTATGTAGATCTTAGTCTAAAATTAGACTAACGTATTCTTAACAAATTGTTAAGTTGATCTTAGTCTAAAATTAGACTAACGTATCCTTAACAAACGTTTAAGTTGATCTTAGTCTCAAATGAGACTAACGCATCCTTAAACCCAAACCAAAACCCAAATCTAAGAAAATAGGATTTGGACTAATCCACGCCCTACGGGCGACAACATAAATTAGTCTCCGTATACAATCCACGGGAAACCAAAAATAAAACAAACATACACGACACGAAGTGACCATCTGGAGAAGGAGAAAGTGGTTACCGCGATGCGGTAGCGTAATTAACTGCAGGGGCTTGCGCCTGCAGGGAAGAGCATCCCTACAATCAAAAACCCCTCAAATGAGGGGGAATCTGACGAAATCTGCTACAACGGCCGCATCTGTCTAAACCTCCGATATACGGTGCCATAAATCAACTTGGCATCTTCGGAGAGGTGGATGGATCAAACCAAATAGCATCTAACCCCAAATTCAGGCAAGACATTTGTCTTCCAGGTCTTTCGGCGGAGAACAGATTCTGGCACTCCTGGTGGGACCTTTTCCTCTTTCCACTCCACACTTCATGTGTCGTGTTTTTCCCGTGATCAGATAATCGTGGTGTGTATATTTATGGTTGCCCTTAGGGGAGAGGATACTGAAGTCGGCGATTCGACTCTATGAAGAATGGCGTTTGTTCCCACCTTAGCAACTCAGGCTCTGTCATATCTGGTGGAGTCAAGTACGGACCACTTGCAGGCTCAAATCTCTGCAATCCGGCTCTTCAAGAAATCAACGGTCTTCTCTTTGGGTCGATGCTCTCACCTCCCACCCTCGATGCCTCAACGCCGACGGAGGAAACCCAGAGGAAGTTTGTCTTCCACAGGCTGGTTCCCCAAGCTGCAATTTTGCCGACGGAATTAGCCCTCGAACAACTAGCACCTGCCAAGGACCAAGGTCGATGCAGGGGGCAAAATATTCAAGCTCCTAAAGGAAATAGGGGGCAGGCTCGGCAAAATCCTGAGGCTAATCAAATCCCGGTCGTAAGAAATGGTCGACGTCGATATCGGCAACATACAAAATGAGCTGGGGGAAGTTCTCCGTATGGTCCTGTTTCAACTCCAGTGGTGAATGTTGTTCTAACTGGGAACAACTTCAAATTGTTGCGAAAGGTCAGACAAAATTCTCCTACCGCGATATTGAAGAAATCTCGCAGCCCACGGAGATCCCACGAGAGCAGAAACTAGTTCTCTCCCTAAAGCAACTTTCCTCATCTATATATAAAAAGTGCGGAATCAAATGAAGATCTCTGTTGTCAACCGCGGCTCTTTCAAATACAAGGGGACTCATCCCAAGACGGATCCTGATACAGTGGCTCCTCCCAAAACCAAAGCGGCTTTTCACAAAAAAAGGAGGCCCAATAAAGCTCAAGTGCCCGAAGCAAACTCCAAAGGCCAAAAACTCCAAACACCCCAAGCCTGGGGGCATGGTAGTTCGCATAGTCTATGTGGTGAATTCCAAAGACAAAGTTCGAGCTTCTACTAGTCACCGACCTCAAACTCGGTTCTTAACAAAAGTTCAACTGCAACGTGAAAAATTGCAGAAGATGCTTCCTCAGGCAGCACCACTCGCTAATCCATCGTCTAAGGAAAGTCCCGAGGACGCACCCGAAGAAAGAATAGAGAAGAAGTCGGATATTGATTTCCTAAAGCGCGCTCTGAAAAAGAGAGATGAAGAAGCGGCAGAAATGTTCACTAAAATGAACCAAATGGCCCTTCTGATTCAGAATAAGGCTGGAATGATGGTTCAATCGGAACTACTGGCAGATGAACCGTTGGTAGTCGGTATTAAAGATAAGGATGATATTTCAAATCCTCTGCAAATCTCATCAATGGCTAAAGAGGAAATGATTCCTAAAAGCAAAGCTGAACGAATATATCGCTCAGCAAATCGAAGCTCACTACGCCAGTGAAGCCGCAAATAAATCAATCAAGATTGGTCGACCGTATCCGACATGGCACAATCAAATACAGTACCTGCCAGAGTACACACTTTCAACATGCCACATGTATAAAGGAACAGAGAATTCTCGCCGGCACATTGCGCGATTTGAACCTATGTGCGGCAATACTAATATACTTCTTCTCTGACAGTTCATCGGCTGTCTGGCGGGCATAGCCTTCGAATGGTATGCGGAACTCCTGAATGACTCCATGAATACCTTCGAAGAAATGGAGATGCCCTCCTGTCAGAGATTCGCTAGTGTGAATAAACGCACTATCATGACGGCACTGGTCAACGATAAGGTTAGACCGAATGAGACTTGGGTTCAATGTGTTACCCAATGGCGAAATCTCTTGTCAAATACAAGCAACGCATCGATGAAGTTGCAGCCATGGGAATGCTCATAGCCACCCTTGACCCAAATTCAAAGGCGTCCTCGTATATGACCCTCTTCAGGACGACCGCCTTCCAAGAGCTCATGGATAAAATGACTCGATTGGATCAGCTAAGTCAAGACTCTTCATTATTTGATGAAGATGAATGAAAAGCGAAGGTAAGGTGATATTTGTCGCCAACACTCAATAAAAAAATGAGCGATTTTAAAGCAACCTGCCACCAAAATAGCGACGGCGTGGGTACTTGCTCCTCCCGAGGTATACACAGGGGGCATATTTTCTCACTGGAGGAAAAATCTCTACGTAAGATGGTCCTTTCTTCTCAAAAGAATAGAAAGGATATCAAAGGGCTTACAAACGAGTCATGCAGTCAAGTAGAATATCCCACTTGAACCTAAAAAAAATGATATGTCCACAAGTAAAATGGGCATAGATGAAAACCCGAAAGGGCGCCGTGAGTAAAAACAGCAGGACTACCGGCGATATTTGTGAAAATCCGAAAGGGCGCAGACTCGTAAAAAAATACGGTATGTCCACAAGCAAAATGGACACGGATGAAAACCTGAAAGGGCTCCGTGAGTAAAAACAACAGGGCTACCGGCAAGTCTGTGAAAACCCGAAAGGGCGCAGACTCGTAAAAAATTCATGCACACTGGCAAGGTCCTCTTGACCTTGTAAGGAGAAAATACCTGCGTGAGATCCTTATGACTCACAAGAGAGCAACACACTTAGGGATCCCCACGATTCCTGAGGAGAAACGCACTTACGAGATCCTCACGATTCGTAAGGAGAAACATCTTTATGAGACCCTTACGGCTCATGAAGTCAAAAGCCTTAGTCGACAGGATCCTAACCCTGTTTGCTAAGCCATCTTTGTTCGAATCGACATAGGCAAATGATGATTCGCTCTTGGCAATATTCCAGTCGCAGCGATACTGATGCTAAGATTGGTATCAGATTTTGAATTCCATACTCGAAAACAAAAACAAAAACAAAAAAACAAAAAAATAAAAATAAAAAAACGGTACGTCCATAAGCAAGATGGGCACGGATGAAAACCCGAAAGGGCTCCGTGAGTGCAAACAGCAGGGCTACCGACGAGTTTGTGAAAACCCGAAAGGGCGCAATCTCGTTAAAAGACACTTGCAAGGTCCTCTCGACCCTGTAAGGAGAAAATACCTGCGTGAGATCCTTACGACTCACAAAAGAGCAACACGCTTAAGAATCCTCACGATTCTTAAGGAGAAAACACACTTACGAGATCCTCGTGACTCGTAAGGAGAATTCCCCTTTGAGACCCTCACAGCTCATAGGATTCACAAGCCTTAAGCTACAGGAATCTGAACCTGTTCTTAAGCCATCACCTTTCCCAGACTGCCCTACAAGCGTTTCAATATTGACCCTTATAAACAATCCAAGTGCACGGATAAACATTTCCCTAACAAAGTCCCACCAGCAACTAAGGATATGCTCACACGGTGAACGACCCTTGTAAGTCCTCTCGATTTACAAGGAAAAATACACTCTTGCAAGATCCTTACGACTTACAAGAGAACATACACTTAGGAATTCTCACGATTCCTAAGGAGAAAATGCACCTACAAGATTCTCACGACTCGTAGGGAGAAATATCTTTATGAGACCCTTACGGCTCGTAAAGTCAAAAAGCCTTAGTCAACAGGATCCTAACCCTGATTGCTAAGCCAATTTTGTTCGAACCGACAAAGGCAAATGATGATTCGCTCTTGACAATATCTCAGTTGTAGCGATACTGATGCCTAAATTGGTATCAAATCCCAAGTCCTTTCATGGCAAATGATAATTCGCTCCTGGCAATATTCCAGTCGCAGCGATACTGATGCTAATATTGGTATCAGATCTTGAGTTCCGTACTCGAAAAAAAAGCATGTAAAATAGCCGAAATGATGGGGCAACTTGCAACAAAATCAGCAAGTAAAATATATGCATACAAAAATAGCTGAAATGATTGGGCAACTCGCAATAAAAAGCAGCGAGTAAAAAGAAAAAATAGCCGAAATGATTGGGCACCGCGAAAAATAGCCGAAATAATTGGGCAATCGCGACTTTCGCGATACAAAAAGCTGAAATGATAGAGTATCGCGGAAAGAAAACAAAAATGAAATAAAACTTTTTGCCCTACAGGTAGTCCATACTGACCCATGTATACAATCCATGGGCATAAACGAAAAGGGAACCACATGTCCCCCACCGGATCCTGTCAAAAAGGAAAGTCAAATCTTAATAGCAATATCTACAGCCTAAAAATCAGCAACAGTGATCCTCCTCAATCCAACAAGATTCAGGCGCTACATCACCAAACGAAACCAGGGCAAAGTCCCCAGTTCTAAGACTCTACGGTCCATAGACAACCTAGAGTCAACCAATGACCTCCCCGCCGGATCGACGCTCCGTCTCGGAAACAAGTCAACCACCCCCACGGAAATCAGCGTCCTTGGTGAGAGCATCTCGATTCACGTCGACCCGCAGAGAAATCAGTGTCTTTGCAGGAATACCTCGATTCGTCTCAACCATCAGGAAATCAGCGTCTTTGGAAAATACCTCGAATCAGGGAAATCAGTATTCTTGATGAGATCATCTCGATTCGCGTCGGCCCGCAAGGAAATCAGTGTCTTTGCAGGAATACCTCGATTCGTCTCGACCTCCAGGGAAATCAGTGTCCTTGGCAAAACCTCGATTCAGGGAAATCAGCGTCCTTGGCGAGAGCATCTCGATTCGCGTCGACCCGCAAGGAAATCAGTATCTTTGCAGGAATAGCTCAATTTGTCTCAACCCCCAGGGAAATCAGTGTCCTTGGCAAATACCACGATTCAGGGAAATCAGCATCCCTGACGAGAGCTCCTCGATTCGCGTCGACCCGCAAAGAAATCAGTGTCTTTGCAGAATACCTCGATTCGTCTCAACCCTAGGGAAATCAGCGTCCTTGTCAAATACCTCGATTCAGGGAAATCAGCGTCCTTGACGAGATCATCTCGATTAACGTCGACCCGCAAGGAAATCGGTATCTTTGCAGGAATACCTCAATTCGTCTCAACCCCAGGGAAATCAGCGTCCTTGGCAAATACCTCGATTTAGAGAAATCAGTATCCTTGACGAGAGCTCCTCGATTCACGTCGACCCGCAAGGAAATCAGTGTCTTTGCAGGAATACCTCGATTCGTCTCAACCCCCAGGGAAATCAGCGTCCTTGGCAAATACCTCGATTCATGGAAATCAGCGTCCTTGACGAGAACATCTCGATTCGCGCCGACCCGCAGAGTAATCGTGTCTCTACAGGAATATACGACGACGGCCAAGTGGAGTCACGGCAAAGTCCCTGGTTCCAAATCTCGATGGTTCACAGGCAACCTAGAGACCATCTCGAAATTTGTCTCGTTACAGCAGACGCAACGTCAGCAAAGCGGAGCCACGGCAAAGTCCCCAGTTCCAAATCTCGACGGTTCACAAACAATCTAGAGACCACCTCGACATTCGTCTCGTTACAGCAGACGCGGTGTCAACAACGGCGTTTCTTCTCAACTCCAGCAGGATGCAGATACAACGTCAACAACTGACCCTAGGGTCAAAACAACGGAGCCATGGAAAAATCCCTAGTTCCAAGCCTCGACGGTTCACAGGCAACGTAGAGACAACTGCGACATTCGCCTCGATACAGTAGACGCAATGCCAGCAAACGAAGCAAAGGCCAAATTCCTAGTTTCAGGGTCTTGACGACAACTCAAATAAAACCTGAAAGACTATCAAAGATCATCCCACACCAGCGCGGAGTGGTTATGACTCATCGGGGCTCCCCAAACTGAGGCTAAGCTCAAGTAAAAGCGGCATAGCAAAATTCCTAACGCTTGCTCTTCCGACGGTCAAAATACCTAGGAAGATTGCTTGAAGGCGTCTTGTCCAGCCCCAGAAGGGATCAGAGACACGACAATTGCAAGGCTACTCGAACGGCAAGATTGCCTATCGAGGAATACATCAGCCAACGCGACGGTACGACGGAAAAACCTAAGTACCACAGACCCTAACGGACTTTTGTCGTAAAGAGCAGAGGTTAACTGTGACGTTAGGACATTCTTGCGAAAACTTATCGATTCGTCTTGACTCGTGAGGAAATTAGTGTCCTTGCGAGAACTTCTCGATTCATCTCAACTCGTAGGGAAAAGCCTTAGGCAATGGAGATAAGGACCTGTTTCCTAAGCACTGGGGCTCTGCAAGTCAGTCTAAGATGGACTATTGCATACTATTCACGGGCCATACTCTCCAAAGTCGAATCTCGACAAGGGCGGAAACAACCACTTACGAGTTCTCTCGACTTGTAAGTGGGAAAAATTCTCTTGTGAGATCCATACGACTCTCAAGAGAAAACACACTTAGGAATCCTCACGATTCCTAAGGAGAAAATACACCTACGAAATCCTCACGACTCGTAGGGAGAAAAGTTTTTATGAGACCCTCACGGCTCATAAAGTTGGAAAGTCTTAGGCGACAGATCTGAACCTGTTTCCTAACCCATCGCTGCTCTATAAGGAGGTCAAGATGGACTATCAGCGGGCCACAGCCACATTCGCCAATGAAATAAAGAAGCTACTTACGGATCCTCACGATTAGTAAGGAAAAATACCCGAGTGAGAGCCTTACGACTCACAGAGGCGATGAACACTTAGAAATCCTCACGATTTCTAAGGAGAATTTACACCTGCGAGATCCTCTCGACTTGTAGGGAGAAAAAACCTTCTTGCGACCCTTACGGCTCATGAAGATGAAAAAAGTCTTAGGCTACAAGGACTCTAAACTTATCCCCTAAGCCCTCAATTCTGTTGTCATGCATAACTCTGCACTACTTCACCCGCGTACATACTTACGTGGGCAAAATAGTGGGGGGCATTTGTTCCTGTCAAAATTTTCGGCCAAGAGCTACTTGTCACCTTATAAAAAGGGAGGAGGGTCCTCAAAATTTGGCCTCAATTGAGAGCAAAGGTCTATTCAAAATTAAAAATTTGAACTGAGGTAGCGCCTCATGTGCAAAGCATGAGAGCGCTCGCGCTGGCAGCGCCAGCGCTGAGAGTCAAAGACTCTAAGCAGCGCACCACGTGCAAAGCACATAAGCGCTAGCGCTAAGAGCGCTGCACTCTAAGCAGCGCACCACATGCAAAGCACGTAAGCGCTAGTGATAGAACAAAATGTTCTCGGCCCTTGAATCAAAGATCCAACGAACATGATTAAAAATCATCAATTGACCAGAATAAAATTCTGTTAAGGAAACATTCCTCAGAATCTTTCCAAACAGGAAAGATTGTGCTCTAAAAATCAAAGCACCATTGGATCAATGATCCAATAGTGATTAAAAATCACCAAAATACAGAATGGGAAAAGATTTTCCAATCTTGTTAAAAACAAGAAGATTGCCTTCTATAAATCAGAAGTCCTTGGATCAAAGATCCAACGGTGGGAAATCCCTAAATCAATCAAAGGAAAGATTTCCTTAACCGATTCAACAAATCAGTCTCTACTATATAAAGGCCCCAAGACTTCAAGTCTCACATAGAGGAACCCCCCCCCCATAAACTTTGAGAAACTTCAGAGAGAAGACCAAGCTCTCGGCAGAAGAAGAACTTTTCTTCAAGGTAAAAACAGAGAGATAAAAAATCTCATCAGGAAAAGAACTTAGTTCTTATGATAGATCACAGATCTTTAAGACAAACTGTCTTTCACAAAAGAGATCATAACATCTCATTATAAAAAGGGGGGAGAATAATTCAAATCTCTTAGGATCACAGATCCATAAAGGCAAAGCCTTTCACCAAGAATATAAGAGATTGAAATATCTCCTATAAAATAAGCACTTTGTTCTTAGATCCATAAGACAAAGTCTCTTATAAGAGAGAATTAATTCTCAGAGCGCAAAGCTGCCTATAAAGAGCCTCAGCGCTCCAATTAAAGGAAGCGCCCCAGCACTCCAAATCTAGCGCACAGCGCTGCAGAGCCTTAGCGCTCCAAATTTAAAGAAGCGCTCCGCGCTCATTGTCTGGCGCACTGCGCCAAACGCGCCACGTGCTCCTCACGTGTGCGCTATTTCACAAAAGCACCCAGCGCTCCAAGTTTGGCGCACTGCGCCAAGTGCACCACGTGCTCCTCACGTGTGCGCTACTTAAATAGAAGCGCTCAGCGCTCATTGTCTGGCGCACTGCGCCAAGCGCGCCACGTGCTCCTCACGTGTGCGCTATTTCACAGAAGCGCTCTGCGCTAATAGTCTGGCGCACAGCGCCAAGCGCGCCACGTGCTCCTCACGTGTGCACTACTTAACAGAAGCGCTCTACGCTCATTGTCTGGCGCTCAGCACCAAGCACGCACGTGCTCCTCACGTATGCACTGAGAGAACGTAAGTTGTTCTTTAAATGATAAAGCCCAGAGCCATAATGAGTGCTCAGCATCCAATAAAAGACAAAAGTTGTCAGGACCAATACTCAGCATTGTTAAAAGACTGAGCCTAATTAAATGTCCAATATTTCAAATGAATGGGCCGAGCCTAAATTGGCCACAGATCTCCAATTCAGATTAATTGAGCCCATATGCGCATAAATTTTTGTTTTAATCCCAAATTGGACTATAGACCTCCTAACCAATATTGGTTTAAGGGTATATCTCTTCACTCCTCTGATACATCTCGTTGTAATCCTTCAACGTCTTCAGAGAGATGGCGAGTACCGACAATCAATGAACCCAATGGACCGCAATGTCCCTAAACTAAAACAATAGAGCCTAAATGCTCTTTTGTTGGATCTAAATGATCCTGTTAAGTAGATCTTAGTCTAAAATGAGAATAACGTATCCTTAACAACTATTTAAGTTGATCTTAATCTCAAATGAGATTAATGATCCTTAAATCAATTCAACTACAGATCCCTCAACTGACATTGGTTCAAGGGTATATCTCTTCATACCTCTGATACATGTCGTTGTAATCCTTCAACGTCTTCAGAGAAGTGGCGGATCCCGGCAATCAATGAACCCAAAGGACCGCAAAGTCCCTAAATTAAAACAATAAAGCCCAAATGCTCTTTTGTTGGATCTAAATGATCCTGTTAAGTAGATCTTAGTCTAAAATTAGACTAACGTATCATTAACAAATTGTTAAGTTGATCTTAGTCTAAAATTAGACTAACGTATCCTTAACAAACGTTTAAGTTGATCTTAGTCTCAAATGAGACCAACGTATCCTTAAACCCAAACCAAAACCCAAGTCTAAGAAAATACGGATTTGGACTAATCCACGCCCTACAGGCGACAACATAAACTAGTCTCCGTATACAATCCACGGGCAACCAAAAATAAAACAAACGTACACGACACGAAGTGACCATCTGGAGAAGGAGAAAGTGGTTACCGCGATGCGGTAGCGTAATTAACTACAGGGGCTTGCGCCTGCAGGGAAGAGCGTCCCCACAATCAAAACCCCCTCAAATAAGGGGGAATCTGATGAAGTCCGCTACAACGGCTGTATCCGTCTAAACCTCCGATATACGGTGCCATAAATCAACTTGGCATCTTTAGAGAGGTGGACGGATCAAACCAAATAGCATCTGCCCCCAAATTCAGGCAAGACGTTTGTCTTCCCGGTCTTTCGGCGGAGAACAACCGTGGCCGCAACGAGGTACTGACGGCTTGAGCGGAAGTAGGGGATTTACATTCAAAGAGCACCCTTCTCTCCTCTGCAATGAAGGGACCAACCCGGTGGCGATACCTGCTCTTAAAGGGTCCCATGGGCCTCGGAAGATAGTCAGGCTCGGGAATCATGAAGACAGAACCAGTACCCAACTGCATGAAGTGGTGGAAATATCGCGAGTGACCTCCAGTGAGAGAGTGGGCTCAACTAGAAAGGCTTCGAGGGAGACGCCCTGGTTGTAACCTAACTGCTGGTCGAAGAGATATAGATTGTACCGCATGAAGAGAGTAGTATCATTTAGATGGAACACTAGGTACCCCGGCCGGATTGAATATAGACGCATGATCTCTTTGGGTTTTAGAGTCGGAGCTCTACTCTTTGACAAATCGAACAGTTATTGAATGGGCCTCACTGGAGCGGAAAGGACTCGGTCACTAAAAACCATCCCGCCCTCATTCGAATATGGATTAAGCAATGCCCGTAGAGCCCCCAACTGGTTCGGATCAGGAGCGGAAGCATCGACCAGCCTCATCACCCGTGGGAAGGTATATGTTTCATAGAAAGCAAGGCGCCGGTGTGCAGCAAAGGAGCGTAACACATGCATCTCGATCCATGACGTGAAGTAGTGGAGGGAGAAATTCACGGTGTCCGCACCCGGGTTTGAAGTATTGGCGGCAGTACTTAGACCATGATATAAGTGTGATAGTCCTGCAACACCAACATCCAACCGCGCTCCTTCGGCTACGCGATAGGCAGGATAGAAGACGGAGGCCCTCGTGAAACGACGATGCATCGGCAGGGAAAACCAGCTAAGCCAGAGACTGATAAAGCCGATAAAGAAAGTTTCTTCATCCATTCCGGGGGCAGCGATTGCATCAAAGGCCACGACCGATAAAGTTGAAATGTAAAACTGCAGCAGGTCTTCTCCTTTGCGAATTTTGGAGCTTTCTTGGATAAGACATCTTCACGGAGAAAGCAAGCAATGAAAACGTCGAAAGTGATACCTTGCCCTTCCGATGCTATGAATAGTTTCTCGAAGATACCCAAGGCTTTGATCAGACTCGGGTGCTTGTGCCGAACAGCATTCTCGGTCGTTAAGCCCTCAAGCACCGCTGGCACCATAGAAAATATATACTCGTCGGGGGGTAGTAATTCTTCGTAATGTTCTCCCCTGATCGGAAGCCCTGAAATTTTGCGGAACTCCTCCAGCAAAATAGAGATTTCGCGGTCCCCCAGTAGAAAAGTATTCGTTGGAAGGTTCCACTGGTTTAAAAAAGCCTTGACCCACCAAACGTGGGGAGCATGGTAGTAGAACAATGATGCGTACACGCTTGATATAGCCCAACTTTTTATAGCCGTGAGCGTTGAGAGGAGAGAATGTAATGGGCCCAAGGAAGGTAGCCCACTGGATGCCGTGGGGTGACGCCTATCTTTTAGACCTGCCCCCCAAGTCGAGGTTTGCCTTGGCAGATTCAACGCCCCAAAATATCAATAGCCATCGAGGGTTGATTGGGTATCCCTGTCGTTGATGGCTCGAGACGGCCCTCGGGGGTCCAATTAGCCACCTCCACCGCATAAGCAGTACGCGGACGCTCCGTGAATGATATTGAAAGGATAGGTTCTGTCGGTACCTCGCATGTGAAACTACGTCGACCCCTGATAATGTGGTTATACCAAAATCCCTATAGAAGAAGACTCTTAGTATCTTTATCGTGTGCCTTAATCATCGCCATAACTTCCTCATCTGACGGCGGCTGTTGGAAAGTGGCATCCGAGCGTGTGTAAAGGAAGTAGGAAAGTGATGCCATCGTACCTAATAAAAAAAGGGGGACCCATTAATAAATATATATATATATATGAGTGTGTTTCATGGGACCACTAACTACAAAGCCAATAGACCCTATGAAATTCAAATGGCGGCTCACTAATGATGAGGCAAGATAATCATTGTGAGAATCCAAAAGGATTCTCATTAAATAAGCAGTGGAGTTTAAACAACTCCTAATATTCTCGAAAAACAAGTTCTGTTAAAATGCACAACAGATTCAAATCTGTGTCAAGGGTATTAAAACCTTAAAAAGAAAAAAACGTTCAAGAACACTAGGGAATAAAATTCCCAAAAGTCTCTGAGTCTTTTAGAGCTAAGCTCTGTAATATGAAATTAAATTCCTTTGATAATGGGATTAAATCTCAGAAATCCCCACGGTGGGGAGACAAAGAAAATGGAATTAAATTCCAAGGATTCTCAAAGATCAATGATAGGATAAACCCTAGGTAAAAAAAACTAGCAATTCTCAAGACCCTAGAACCTTCTTAAAAGAAGAAGGGAGTGTTTTTAGATCTCTAATAGATCAGTTCAAGGCAAGAGCAAAGCTCTGGTGATGGATTTAAAATCCAGGAAAAAATTGAAAGGGGGTTTTCCCTAAAGGGTAAACGTTGTTCAAGATCCTTACCCAAAAAGGAGTTTTGCAGAGTTTAACTCTGAAAGATCTGTGGATAAAGAGCTAAGCTCTGAGATAAGAATTAAATTCTCAAGAAAAGGTTAAGGAAGAAGATGAAGAAACAGTGATCATCTAAAGAGCCAAACCCCCCATTTATAAGACGTGATGGTGAGCAGATCATCTCCCCGTTCCCCTAGGCAATCCAACGGTTGTAAAGGTGGGCAGCGTTGCACTCACGTGCAAGCCACATGAGAGCAACATTGGGAGGCATTTGTTCCCTCATAAAAAAGGGAAAAGGGGAAAACTCCCCACTATTAAAGTCTCACGTGTTAAACACGTGAGCACCTATATGCAAAAGCATATAGGCACTGCAATTAAAAACAAATGGGCTAAAAGAGCCACACGTGTTAAACACGTGAGCGCCTATATGCAAAGAATGTAGGCGCTGCAATCAAATAATTGGCAAGCCAAACAGGCCTCACGTGTTAAACACGTGAGAGTTGATAGGCATATGAGCGCTGAAAATAAAGCATACTGAAACCCATGCTAGGGGTCACGTGTTAAACACGTTAGTTCTTCTACTGCACTCTTTGGCAAGATAGAATTAAATTCTATTTGGGAAATATTTTCCTTGATATTTCTCAAACTAGAAAGATCTTCTCTGTTAAACAGAGAACTCTTGAATCAAAGATCCAACGGTGATTATAAAATCACCCACTGATCATCTGATAGAATAAAAATTCTATCTTAGGAAAAGACATTTCCTAATCTTGTTAAGTAAAAAAGAAAACTTCTCTGTTAAACAGAGAGCCTTTGGATTAAAAATCCAATGGTGAATAAGATTCATCAAGTGGTCCAAGAGATCATTTTGGATTGATCATAATCTCTCAATCAGAGATTTTCCTAACAAGTTGATCTTTTCTCTTATCTTATAAATAGAAAAAAGAGAATAAGAAAAAAGAAAAAGAGAGAACTCCCTATATGACTCTACAAAAAAAATATATAATCAGTGAGCTCTTGAAAAAGAAAGAGAATTTAATTCTCAAAAGAAGAAGAAGACTTGCCTCATTGAAACTCTAAGGTAAAAAAAAAGAAACATAGAGATCAGAGTGTCTCTTCTTTGCCTATCTAAGAGTTTAACCCTTTACTTAAAAACTTAGTTTTTTCTCTGGTTGAGATTTGCAGAAGCAGATCTCCCCACAAGTTGAGAATTTAATTCTCATCGGGGAGATTCTGTTCTGCAGATTCAAAACTTAGGGGGGGAAACTAAGTTAAAAAGAAATAACAGGTTCATATAGGGATTTAATTCCTCCAAAAATTAGTGTTTAACCCTATATAAAGAACTTAGTTCTTCAAAAAAATGATGATAATCCAAGATTCTCAAAAACAAGATCCTGATGATCATCAATAATTAAAAATGTCATTAACAAAGATCAATATCTCTAAGAAAACACAAGAACATCTTAGTGACTCGTTAGTTCTTAGCACTATCTTGAAGCCTCACGTGTTTCCCACGTGAGTGTTTCAAACGAACAAAAAGAACAGCCAAACCTGCCTCACGTGATTCTCACATGGACGTCTAAAAAGTAAAGAAAAACTTCTTTGTCAATTAGGCAGCCGCTCCAAAAGGAAGCAGTCACATAAAATGCACGTGAGCTCTACCTAAATGCTTAGCACTTCTGTAAAAAGAGGGAAATGAACAAATAAAGCCCAACACTCACGTGCTTCTCACGTGAGTATCATGCAGGGTGCTCAACACTGCATGATTAGTCCAAAATGACTAACAAACGTTCACATTTGAGGTCCTCACGTGTTTCGCACATGAGTGCCACAGAACTCCAGTGCTTAGCACTAATCTAACATCTCACATGTTTCACACGTAAGTACCATATGACTCTAGTGTTTAGCACTAATCCTGCACCCCACATGTTTCATACGTGAGCGCTGTACGTCCCAGTGATCAGCATTGTTGGGTAATTATGGAAACTCAATCTCAGCCCAAAATTGGCTAAGTTTTCTGAAGTCAAATCTCTTTGTTTTTAAATCAACCGAGCTCATATTGCTCATGGTTTCCCAAACTGATTTTAGTCCAAAATATGACTAGTGGTCTCCCATTGATGATATCCAAAATGATATTCATCCTATGTCTCCTAAAGTTCTTAGTCTCAAATATGACTAATGATTTTAGGTCCACAATAACCCCTTTTCCCTTAAATACAGGATTTGGTTTAGGGGTACATCTCTTCACACCTTTGAAACACGTCGTTGTAAGTCCTCAACGTCCTTAGAGAGGTGGCGGGTCCCGACAACTAACAACTTCTTTCGTTGATACACTTCCAAATTGACGTGCACGCCTCAAATCGGATCATGCCCCAAATTGGGCGCATTCCATATCTCCATTATTTATTTCGTCACGTAACAAATACACGTGCACGCAAGATGAATAATGGACCGAAATGACCTTAAACTAATATTCGCATCTAAAAATGGCGATAAAGGACCGAAACGTTCTAAAATTAACATTTCGCCTCAAACATGGCGATAATGTCAAAGTGTTTATGAGCACCACCACTGGATTTTACTAGCATCAAGCATGCCATTTTAAAAAATTTCGGGATGCTAATCAACACTAAACAAGAATCTAAACTAGATGATTAGGGTTTAAGTTATGATATCAAAAACTTTAAGCTAAGAGAAAGAAACTACAACCTTTGTAGACCGTGTCCTTCTCTTCAAATGCTCCGAGTAGTAGTTCCTATGACTCCACTAGGCTCCACTTGAAGTTGGATCGAGCTTCCTTTGCGATCTTCATGCTGAAGATGATCCAACTGAAGCTCCGCTAATCCAAGCTATCTCTTCACTAAACTCTTTAGTGAAGGAAACACACTAGTTCAAATTGCTAATTCAAATTAGGATGGTGAAGTAGGGGTTCAAAACTCACTAGGGTTCTCACAAGCTCAAGCTTTCACATCTCATGTGAGGGATTGAGGTTGGAGGTGAAAGATGAAGAAGATGAAGAGAGCTAGAGAGGATAACTCATCATATGAGCTCAAGTAAGGAAAAATGAACCACTCAAGAATGCAAATGAAGAATGGATTATAATATCTCTCACATATTGAAGCATACACTTTTTATCAATATTAAAAAGTGACCATACTTCTATAGTGTAAAGAAAAAGAAAAAACAAATCAAAAGCCATGCTTCACCCATGCTCCTCATTTTCTACCTCTTTTTTCTATTTTCCAAAAATAGAAAATTCAACCATGCTTCGCGCGCGCGCGCGCGCACACACACACATATATATTATGAAAATAATTAGTGAGTTATAATATTAGTTAATATATAATTATATCAAATATAAATATATATCATATTATTAAATCAACACTTGATTCAATAATCCGGTTATATGATATATAACCGACTAATATGATTTATCTGTATATCACATTATCAAATCAACACTTGATTCGATAATCCGGTTATATCACATATAACCTAACTGATAACAAATAACCGCCAGATTAGAATACGGTATCACATACTCGTATTTAATTAGGCCCCCGCACATATCAACATATGTGCCCTAATTCGTTTCGCCTGAACTAGGAAACTTCGATATAGGACTCTAAAGACTCGTCAATACGGTAGCAGTAGGTAATGATCACATCAGTTACTCACAGGCTGTCAGCGGTACTAGCTGGACGTAACGGCTATTCAGATATTGAGCGAATAGAAGATCAACAAGTAAGCTTGTCCAAACTCCCATGAAGCCTATAAATAACACTTATCGTTCAGTCTGGTATTTTCATCTGATATGTCGCATATCAAGTCTAGAGGTAGAATCATCAGACCCCAGTAATTTGATAAGTCATGCCGATGTATGGCTCATAACTGTTCGAGAAACTACTTGTTGGGGTCAAAATTACACCCCGGTTGACCAAGTCAAAGTCAAAGTCAACCTCAAGTAAGTGGGCACAAGCCCAGATCAAGTGGGCATATTCCCAAGTCGAGCCCCGCGGCCGGCCTCCCCCATGCCAAAATGAAATCATATAATAAATAATTTTGATGTAATTTTTTATGCATGAATGTAAGAAAAGTGGGCATAAAGACAAATTTTTGTAAAGCCCATAGTTCATGTGCAAAAAAAATGAGCGCATGAGGTATGGGATGGGGAAAATGCCATTTTGTAAAACTCAGGGGGTTATATGTAAATTTGTAAGCCTATATAAAGCAATATGATAATGAAATAAAGGATAATTTTCATCACCTCAAAAATTTAGGGTTTCTGTGCCTCCTTCCCCTTCCTCAAGGTTCTAAAACCTTCTCCCATTTTTGAATTAAATCAAGAGTTTAACTCTTCCTTTTCTAAAAATAAATAGTTTTCACCATCAAACTCTTGAAAGAAAACTCAGATCTTCCATCAGATCTCAAAAGGGGGAGATTTTTAAATCTCACACCCCATTTTCTCCAAGATCCGGCTGACCGAAAGGAAGAAGAAGGAGACCCATATTCAAAAATCCCACCTTGGGAAGATCCAAGGCCTAAAAAAAGACCCAGGACCAAAGGGGAGAAGAAAGGGACCCCCTTTGATCATTTCCAAAGATTTTTAGGAGTTTAACTCCATTCAAGATCTGTTGGAGTTTAACTCCATAAATCAAACCTTAATTTATATATATAGGAGTTCAACTCCATTCAACATCTGTCGGAGTTTAACTCCATAAATAAAAAACCCTCTTTCGGAGTTTAACTCTTATTTTCGGGGCTAAAAGCCCCCTTCTTTCCGCCGGCACCCAAATGCCCAGCGTCCATATGTCGGGTGCATGAGGCGCTAGCGCCCAGCGCCCACATGCCGGGCGCGTGAGGCGCTACCGCCCAAGCACCAACTCCCTAGCGTCTTTAAGACACTCCTCACCCTACTTTTTCCCATACTATCCCACACTCAAAATACACCCCCGCACCCCGCAAAGAAGTTGCTAGCACTCTTGACCCCCAGCCCGCTATCCGGGTATCGGGACACCCGTAAACTCTGCGAGGCCTCCGATATATCCAAAACCCCTCAATGCACAACACACGCACACTGCATCTTGAGTTCGCATGACCAGTTTGACCCATCAATCGGAGGTTCTCTCGCTCTAAAGATGAGGGTTAATTAACTGCAGTTTAGTCCGCGGCTGCTGGAGATTCGGATCCCCACAATCAATAAACCCCCTGTCTACCCTAGGCAGGGGGAATCTGTAATGCACCTGACAAGCGACGCGTATTCCTATCTCAATGGGGTGATGAAAAACACCCTAGACTACTGATAACTCTTACCAGTAAATCTCATCACCCTTGGCCAGAGACTTACTGTTATAGCCAATCGAGCATAGCGCAACATCAACTCCTAATACCGGGAGAGACGAAACCCCTTCAATCGCTCATTGCCTCCATGTGACTCGGGACTGTACCCAAAATCCACCTGTTTGTACG
Organism: Agapanthus africanus; assembly: GCA_030015575.1. Taxonomy (NCBI): domain Eukaryota; kingdom Viridiplantae; phylum Streptophyta; class Magnoliopsida; order Asparagales; family Amaryllidaceae; genus Agapanthus; species Agapanthus africanus. The sequence continues at coordinate 11,775,983 of CM057337.1, forward strand.
ACTCCTTTGAGCCGTGGTAGGGAGGAAATCAAAGCACAGTGAGAACCACACAAGACTCTATGACAATCTCGGATTTACAGACTAACCTGTATTAGCGTCACCAGAGAACTGCTATCTGACGATAGGTATAGTACCAACTAGGAGTTCTCGGTGAGTCCTGTTTAGTGTACCCATTCTTTAATGAGCACCTTTGTACAATCTTTGATGTCAAACACCAATGGTTATAGGGATCAACCATCATCCCATACATGGTCAAGAAACGTACACACTAGTCTACTCTGGAATATCGATGTCCTGTCTCGATACTCCCACGACTAGGAACAATTAAAGGATGTGCTTGTGAACTACACAAGTCCCAGTAGTATGATCCGCATTATAGTCCTGGTAGTCAAGCAAACATCCTAAGGGCTTTATCAACATGTATCGGAGAGACGGTATAATAATACTAGTGCACATGTTAAGATAAAGAGCAACCAGATAGCACACCATCATGTCGAGTAAGAAAGTTCTCTATATATATGTCCAAGTATCTACTATATCATACAATAATTGCCTCTAGGGTATACATATTCCTAACAATCTCCTACTTGCACTAAAGCCGTGTGTTTCATACCCAACGTCCCAAAAAGTCTCTCAAACTGCGTCTGGTTGCATTCCTTCGTGTCAACTCTCCTGATCTCGATCTCCTGTCGATCTACTATCTCCCGGATCAGGTGATACCGCCTAAGAATATGTCTAGATCTCTAATGGGATCGGGGTTCCTTGGCCAAAACCACTGCTCCATTGTTATCACAATACACAGGTATTGGATGCTCAATGGATGGAACCACACCAAGTTCAGTAATGAACTTCTTCATCTAGACAACCTTTTTGGCAGTATCGTTGGCAGCAATGTATTCAGCCTCCATCGTCGAGTCTGCTACGGTATCTTGCTTGGAACTCTTCCAACATACCGCATTTCTATTGAGGGTAAAGACAAAACCCGAGACCGACTTACTGTCTTCCTTATCACTCTGGAAGCTCAAATCGGTAAAGGACTCCACCTGGAGTTCACCGTTACCATACACCAAGAACATTTCTTTAGTCCCTCTCAAGTACTTAAAAATTTTCTTCACAGCTGTCCAGTGTTTCTCCCCAGGATCTGATTGATGCCTACTCACTACACCTAGTGAGTAAGCTACATCCGGTCTGGTACATAATATCGGATACATGATTGATCCGACTGCCGAAGCATAGGGTATCTCTTGCATGTGAGCCCTCTCCAAATCAGTCTTGGGAGACATATGTTTGGAGAGAGTGATTTCTGAACAAGCGGTTAAATTACCACGCTTAGAATCTTCCATACTAAATCTCTTTAGTATGGTGTCTATGTACCTAGATTGGGACAATCCCAATATCCGCTTAGATCTATCTCTATAGATCTTTATCTCCAAGATGCAGGAGGCATCACCTAGATCTTTCATGGAGAACCTGTATGATAAGAAGAGTTTGACCGGGTGTAGCATAGGAACATCATTTCCTATCAAGAGTATGTCATCCACATACAATACGAGGAAGACAACCTTACTCTCTACAACCTTCTTGTATATATAAGATTCATCTACGTTTTTGATGAAGTCAAACTCTTTGAGAGCTTCATCGGAACAGATGTTCCAGCTCCGAGATGCCTGCTTTAATCCGTAGATTGATTTAACCAACTTGCACACGCTTCCGCTGCTCCCACTATCTACGAATCCCTCTGGCTGTGTCATGTACACGCTCTCTTCTAAATCACTATTTAGAAAAACGATCTTGACGTCCATCTGCCAGATTTCGTAGTCATGGTATGCAGCAATGGTAAGTAGGATCCTGATGGAATTAAGTATAGCGACAGGAGAAAAGGTTTCATCATAGTCATTCCAGGTCATTGACGAAAACCTTTTACTACAAGTCTAGTTTTGAAAGTCTCAACTTTTCCATCTACACTAATTTTTTTCTTAAAGATCCACTTACTCCCGATGGATTTTACCCCTTCAGGAGGAACTTCCAAAGTCCATACTTTGTTGGTGTACATGGATTCAATCTCTGATCGCATAGCATCCAGCCATTTCACAGAGTCCCCACTTGTGATGGCCTGCTCGAAATTAGTTGGATCATCATCTTCCATGATACAATTCTCGCTCCCACCGTTTATGAGAAAACCATAGTATCTCTCAGGTGGATGAAGAACCGTACTAGATCTACGGAGTGACTGAGGTTTGTCGGGGACTATTGAATCCTCCGGTTCCACCAATTCATCAGTTGTAGTTTGTACGGCTGGAACTTCTTCCAGTTCTATTTCATTACCACTAATTTCTTTCACAAGAAATTCCTTTTCTAAAAAGGTGGTATATTGAGAAACAAACACCTTTTATTCCTCAGTGTAGTAGAAAATATATCCATGTGAATTTTTAAGATATCCCACAAACTTGCAAAGAACTGATCGTGTCTCGAGTTTGTCCGGATTCTGTTTTTTAATATAGGCCGGACAACCCCATATCTTAACTCGTTTAAGATATGGTCTCTTTCCGCTCTATATCTCATATGGTGTTTTAAGCACTGATTTTAATGGAGCTTGATTCAATAGGTATACGGCTGTCTCAAGCACATAACCCTAAAAAGAAATAGGTAACTCAACAGTACTCATCATAGAGCGCACCATATCTAATAGGGTGCGATTTCTCCGCTCCGATACACTGTTTTGCTGTGGTGTATACGGAGGAGTAAGCTAAGAGAGAATCCCATTCTCTTTTAAATTGTCATGGAATTCCGTGCTCAAGTATTCTCCTTCCCGATCAGATCGAAGGATTTTAATACTTTTACCCATTTGGTTTTCCACTTCACCCTTATATTCCTTGAATTTCTCAAAAGATTCAGATTTGTGTTTCATCAGGAACATATGTCTGTATCTTGAGAGATCATCGATGAATGTAATAAAATACGAGGAACTATTCCTGGCATGTGTAGACATAAGACCGCACACATCACTATGTATCAGTCTCAAGAGTTCAGTAGCTCTTTCTCCAGTAAACAGAGTTTTGGTCATCTTGCCTTTGAGACATGACTCGCGCGGGCCGTGGTTGCCGGAGGTGGCACGCCGGCGCTCGGTGACGCTGAGGGAAGAGTGGGCGTCGACCCTTCTACGTGCGTCGTTGTCTCGATGGAGGGAACCGCGACCTGGCGAGCAGGGCCTGTCGCCTGAACACGGATGAGGGCGTCCACCATCGACGTGAGTCTGTCGATTCGAACCGATAAGACGTTGATGAGGTTTGGAGAGGGGGTAACCGCTAACGCTTCCATTATGGGGGGCGCGGCAGCTCGTGTTGGGATCATTGAAGCTTTCGCTCGCCATTAGGTCGAGGGCGGAAGATCAATTTCGATGAGTGAAAGAAATTTTGGAGTTCCCACAGACGGCGCCAACTGATGGAGGGGCGTGATCTCCTTCGGATGCTGTCTTCCGTTGATCTGTAGCGAGCGTTGTTGAACGGTTAAGATTTGAGTTAAAGGTTGTCTCCTGGAGTGTGTGGATCTCAATGGATTGAATTTGAGGTGAAAGCCGAGCTACCTGCATGTAAGTCCTGGGATGGGTGACCTGAGTGTGTGGATCTCAATGGAATAATTCCAGTTGCTTGAGTCGACTGAGAAAGGGGGTTTTATAGTGGTCACATGGAGTGAGCAGGTGCGAGATCTTCGCCGTCAGTTATGCCCCTGACGTTACACCTGCGTGAATGATGAGATCCCTCCATTAATGACGGGATACGCTCATTATTGGGGGATGCGTCAGCGTGGGACGCAGGACATGGGGCGGTGGATATATCGTCCTGGTAATATACGTGGAGCCGTTGTGAGGCGAATGGGATCTGCGCTCCTGGTAGGTCGGGAGAGGCCGAGGAAGCTCGGCACGTCGGAGGCTCGGAGACGAGCCGGGAGGCCGAGAAAGCTCGGCACGTCAGACGGCTCGAAGACGAGCCGGGAGTCTGAGATAGCTCGGAGATGAGCTGTTGGTAGTTTTCTGGGTGAAGATGGAATGTATTTATTCCCTGGAAGGTCGGACACGTTCCTCGGGATGAAGTCCCAAGAAATTTCATAATGCAACACACTTATTCCACCCCCGTAGCCTTCGGGACACGTCGTCTGCCACGTGTCGTAATCTTGAGCAGATACCACTTGTGAACATCATCACGCGGAGACCTAGAGGATGCCCAATTTGCAAGGATCGAGGATGAGAGTATAGATCATTTGTTCTTTAGGTGCGAACTAGCAAGGAATGTGTGGACTCACTTCTGCGCTATTAATAGGGTTCAATTACTACCTAACTCACTTATACATATATACCTTTGTCACAGATGCTGCGAAGTTGAAGATTAGGAAGATGATTTCCAATGGGGGCCACGATGATCAGAAGGAGGGGGAACATGAGAAAGCGGATGATATTGAAGGGAGGCGGGGACACATTCCTTGCTAGTTCTATTATCATCAAAACTAAGCCCATTAACACCCAAAATCCTCAAAATTCGATCAGTTGGTTATTCGGACGTAAATAAGATTTATCTGCAATACAAGTGTCATTTTACGACAATTCGGACCGCAAACCTAAGTTCGACTTTTTTTTAATAAAGATATGTTAACTAATTTATTATAAAGTTACTTGAATTATTTAATTCAATATATTTAAACCTGTTATGCGTAGTAGGAAGTGCGTAAGTTCTCTCTCTACAAACTAATAAGCAAGTAATAATTTTGTGATTCCAATGTCAACAACTAGTTAAAATGATTTTCTTTTAACTGAATAATTCTTAAGTTCTTATAGAGAATCATTTTGGGATTTTATGAATCAAAAGGCCTAATAGAAAAAGAGCAATATTTTTTCCTAACCACTTGAAATCCTACAAAAATTTATCCAGATGGTCCCATGATATTTGCCTCTGGATAAACTTTAGTAGAAATTTCAAGTGGCTAAGTTATGCATTTTTCTTGGAAAAAATGCCCTTGGGTGTTACAAATTGTATCTAAGCTTTACAATACACTTTGTTGCTATAAATTGTATCTAAGCTGTAAAGTTAAAAGAGGGCCCACGTAAAAAATTTACTACAAAATTGACAAGAACCAAGTTCGAACTTGGACCGAACAATAGGTAACCCGCAGACTTGCGCCAAAGCTCAACCCATCCTAGCTCCGTCCCTGTTTACCAGTGATAACAAAGTCGTCGTCGTCGTCACCGAAAGTAATGAAAGAACGCAACGATTATGTTTTTATCCAATTAGAAAGGAAATCTGCAGGATGGGGATTGAGTTAGGTCACCAAAAGATCATCAAACATCCCTTTGGAATATTTACAGTTGTTAAGACCGACACATCATTTTTCAGAATGTTTTGAATTATATACACTTGTCCCATACCATATGTGAATATCTGATATTTAAAAGCATTTAATATAAGCATGCCAAGCTGAGGATCGGTAACATTACAACCATCATTTAAAATATTAGAATCAATATGCATGGGGATCAAGCAGTTACTTTTTTTTAATCGGAATCGGCTTTCTTGTCCGTATCGGCCATCTCTAATCTGAAAAATATAAGATCTTATATCATATGACAAAACGAATATTACTGTTTAATTAAAGATAGCCGATTCCGATCACATTTGTGGAGGCTTTCTGCCTTTCTCACATGATTCTTTTCAAAAGTTGAATCTCTCCTCGGTCCAAGTCCAATGCTCATCTAGGTGGCGTAGACATGATTTAATTTGTATCTATCCAGAACCTAATGTGATGGTTCATCTTAAAAGTTTTTGAATCTTTATATTGTGTATCATCTTCAACTTGGAACAATCTTTACAAAAGAGCCCATCAACATTCATTTTTTTTGCGATTGATACCATTAGATTTAATAATTAGAGATTAATATCATGAACTATTTTTTTTAACATAACTAACATACAGCGTTAACTTTTGTGTCTTAATAGACCATTATGTCCCACAAAATTTTAGGGATTGACTCAGAACATAAGGGTAAAACGAGGAAAACAAGTCAAATATTAATATTGATGACGTGGCAGTTAAATATAACGTTGGGAAGAAAAGTTGATGGTATTTAGTTGCAATCAGAAGTTATAGTTCATGATACTTGTTAGTAATTAAATTAGTTCATGGTATCAATCGCAAAAAAACGTGAAACTTGGTGGGTACATTTGTAGGATTTAGCGTTTTCTATTTGACACAATATATTTTCTACATTTAGATCCGGAATAAATACAGTCCTTGGAAAAGATGCATTCTATTTTACTATTTTCATATATATTCCATACATGATTCAAACAAATAAATAGAATCAAACTTTCCTGGTTTATATATAATATATGATACCATACGAAAGAAACAATTACACATGTTATGATCAGATTTACCTATTCCTTACTTTTTAGAATAATCCCATTAGCAACATATATACGAAAATAAGAATGGAAATAACCTAACGACAACCTTTTTCATATTTCTGGAACAAATGATTTCCATCCAAGAATCTAGAACTAAGGATATGATTTTAACTTATTATTCTTGTAGTCGAATAGTCAATAACAATGACAGAAATTGAATAAATTTGGGCTAATAGGCACATATTTTTAATTTTTGAAAAACCAACTATAATTGTAACATAATATATATATATATATATATATATATATATATATATATATATATATATATATATATATATATATATATATATATATAATTCCACAAACCAACATATATATATATAATTTCACAAACCAACATATAATTGAACAACAAATTTTGACTTTCAAAAGCAATTCCAATTCCAATTCTTCCTTCCATCCCCGAGCGAGAAAGAGTTGCTCAGAGCTTTTGGTGCTTGCTGCTGCTTTTTTGATGGCTTACTTGAGCCCAGAAGTGAGTTCTTGAGCTTTGCCTACCTTTTTAATTGTTTTCTAGATCTATTAATATAATGTTACCCATACTGGCTATATTTTGGTTATAATTTTTTTCCTTATTATCCATGAAGGCCCTAATTTGATGGTTCCCTTTTTAAGATATATTGCAACATTATAACCGAGTTTTTTTCTTTTCTTTTCTTTTCTTAGGGTCTTTGAGAAGAAACCTCACCCAGATGACAACGAACGTGCAGCCCTTGGCATACAGCTTGGGCTGACCCTAGATAGAGTGAGGTTTTGGTTTTCAGAATAGGAGATCTCAAACAAAGGTTTAAATTATATTTCAGAAAAAGGCTAAATTGCCCATAAATACCCAAGCTTTCACACTGTTTTGACAGATAAATACCTAAATTTCTGTGAGTAGGTGATAAATACCTAACTTTTTAATTACTCGATTTTCACTTAACTACTTATGTATGATATATGAAGGTGGTATAATGGTTATTTTGACATTGTTAATTGTTACTTTTTTTTTAAACTGCCGAGTCAAAGATAGGTATTCATATGCAACTTAGGTATTTAGTTGTGAAATCGGTAAAATCTTGTGTATTTATATGCAATTTAGCCTAAAAATATAATCAAAACTCCAAATTTTGTTGGAAGATATTTGGTTTGTTTTTAGGCTAAAATGCGGGAAACCTCTTTCATCTTTGCTCGAAAAACAGTAAACCCTCCTAAATATAAAAAATATGCATTTTACCCCGTAAATTTAACACCGTTAATTTTATGGTGTATACTTTCCAAAATGCCCTTCTGCCTTTTCTTCTCCCAACTTTTCCCCTCTTTCTTCTTTATAATTTTTTTCCCAACAAGCAATTTTTTTGAATCATTTCCTCCTCAAACCTCTAATTCAAAAAATTACCATTGCTTTCTCTATAATCCTCCAAAAAATGAGCATAGATTCAAAAGAGTGGATTTGAAATAGATGAAGAAAAAGAAAATAGAGTATTATGTCGGTCAATTAAATTTATTAGAAGGGCATTTTTGGCATAAAAGAGTCTAATGGATGGGAAAACTAACACTATTGGGTTTTGGGGGTGAAGTACATATTTTTTCAAGTTTTTTGGAGGGTACCTGCTTTTCGGGCAAAAGTGAGGGGGTTTCCGCATTTTAGCCTTGTTTTTACTGCTTTTACACATCATGTTTTTACTGTTTGAATAATCAATTGCCTTGAAAACAGTCCTTTCCATATTAAGTTATTAACAAATAAAAATTCTTTAAACCCCTTAAATAATCTTTTAAAAAAAAGATTCTTCAATGATTTTCTAAAGACGCTTTTTTCAAATACATATTTAGTAAAAGTTTTGTGGCTTTATATTGTTGAGTAAATATCTTGTCAATAGTCAGACATTTAAAAAATTAGGATATCATCTTATATAAATTGTCAGCCTCTCCTATGAGTTATAAGAAAAACAAAATAACTAACACCCTAGCTTCAAAAAGAAAATAGAAAAGGAAAATGGAGAAACAAAAAACTAAGTGCATATTTTCCAACAATTTATTCATGTAACAGGAACTCACTGAGAAGGAACTGCACCAACAACTTAAAGAAGAAAACGAGAAACTTCGTGCCGATAACATAGCCTGCAAGCATGCACTTCTTTGTGCAAAATGTGGAAATTGCGACGGCTGTACCTCCGATGAGGTGGTTGTTCGGAATGCAGTATTGAGGGTAGAAAATGCCTACATCCCAGACGAGGTATTTACTTTGATTTAGGAAATATATTAAATTAAATAGAACAGATTCAGAATATACTTTGATTTTATTAATTTGCACAGATTCGAAGGTTTAAGTGCTTGTTGCAAAATCATTATGTGAACGGGGCAGGGCCATCCGCGGCTCATAAATTTCCGACTTAGTCGGTTGGGTCGTCATATGGCCATTTAGGGCAAGCTGCTGCAAGTTTTGAAGCCGAGTCTGAGCTTAATGTAGTAGAAATGTTCAAGTGGAAGAATTAAGCATGCAAGCACAAAAAATGGGCTCTAGGGTTTAGTGTTGTCAACTGTTTGTGTTGGTGCTAAGGTTTGTATTAGGGTTTAGTTATAGCCATGTGCTGGCATAATTTATCAACTGTCGACATATGCCAATATGATTTACTTTGATGTTATCAACTGTCATTTGGCAAAGGTTTGCTTTATTCTAGATATGCATAAAAGGGACACAAATTTTAGAAATAGTAATCAAATAAACTATTTTTTTCTATTCCTGATGGAGGTCCTTTTCGAGTCTCCGTCAGATGTTGTCTTCCGTCGATATTCCGGTGGATCTTGGAGGTGATCTCCTGTTGCGTATGGGTCTCAATGGGTTTTGAGGAGATTGGTGGTTTTGAAGAGTTTGCGCCGAGTACCTGCAAGGAAGTCCTGAGGTGGTTTAGTACCACCGAGGACCCTCCGACGATCAAGTTAGCACAAGATCCGAGCAGAGTAACGGCTAAATGGGGTGAAAAAACTTACTTGACCCCTCTGTGATGGGGGTTTATATAGTGGCGGCAGCACGCAGTAGCAGGCGCGAGAATCTCGCCGGAAGTTACGCTCCCGCGTCACGTCCGTGTAATAAGCGGATCGCCCGTTAATGGGGATCGTGATGGCGTGGAACATGGGATGTTACCGGCGGAGAATCCGCACATGGCGAGATCTGCGGAGCGGCGGTTACGCCTGTGAGTGGTGGAGTTGGTCGGTCGGAGGGACCGAGGAAGATGGCCTCGGGGGGAGAGCTCGGGAACGAGCGGGGGAGCCGAGGTATCTTAGTCCTGTGGTAGCTCGGGGGCGAGCTGAGAGGCCGAGGAGGCCAATTTGCAGGGGACTCTGAGAAGAACCAGCTTGTGCTTGCAGGTCGGGTACAGGGTGGTCCGGTCAGCCCCTGTAGGCCCTTTCTTCTGAGTTCTTGGACACAGCATCCGCCTCGCATCCTGATCTGGGAGATTGCAAATATAGAGCATCATCATTAACCCCCCACTCTTGTCCCGACCAGCTGGCATGTCGGGTCAAGAGTGGACTGCCGGGCCGTCCAGGGTGAGCTTTGTAGGGTTGCTAGGCACACGCACAAGGGTCTACGAGGCATCAACCATGCCCGATTAAAAATTTTAGTCGTGCCGAACAACCCAAAGCCGGATCTTTAAACTAGGGTTTAAGCGAAAACAAGCATGTTAAACACTTTAACACTAAGTGAGAGGGATTACAATCATTGTAGATCCGGTCCTTCACTTCAATAGCTCCGTGTAGATGTCCCCTTCACTGCGATCGTGAACTCCGGACTCTATAGAAGCTCCACAAGAAGAACGAACGTGCTTGCTTCGATGACTTCGAGGCCGAAAATGATCTACGTCGGGGAGACACTAACTCAAGCTATTCCTTCACTAGGTCATGAACTTTGTGAAGAGAACGCACTCTACTATATGGCAAGTGGTAGAGGATGAAGAAGTAGGAAGTGGGCTCACTTTAGAATTGATTTTCTCACACTTTTTCTCATAGCACCATTAGAGCTTGAAAGCTTTTTCAAGGAGCTTGATAAAGAAGAAGAAGAAAGAATAATATCATCATATGAATTATATCCTCTTCAATAATGTAACCATGGGTGAGTTAAGCTATCATGCTTAACTTATGTAGAGAATTGACCAAGGTATATGGTTAAGGGATGGGTTAACTAAATATCCTAAAGAATGACAAAAGAGTTGACTTTGTCAATGTTTCCACAAGTTTCATGAAAGTTTGAGAACTTTGATAAAGTCTTTCTCTTTTGTTATTCTTAAGATATAAACAAAACCCTAATCTTTACCCTAATCTTGGTATAAGTCTCATACACCCATCTTTGATGTATCATCAAGCATGACACAATCATATGTATACAAATATATATCACATATACACTTATGCACAATCAAGTGAGAAAATAAATCTTAAGTGAGCTAATACTAGTTAATGTAATGTAATATATCAAATATATATAATTATACATTAAATTATTAAATCAACTCTTGATTTAATAATCCGGCTATAACCGACTAATATCATATGTAACAACTTATCGAATCAACACTTGATCCGATAACCCGGCTATATCGCATACAACCGATCAATGTTACAAATCGCGAGAATAGAATACGGTATCTCATATCGTATCAATCTCGGTCCCGCACATATCACATATGTGCTCCTACTCCGTTTCGCTTGAGCCAGGAAACCCCTGTGTAGGACTCTAAAGACTCGTCAATACGCCGGCAGTAGGTGATGATCATATCAAACACCCACAAACCGCAAGCGGTCTGCCAAACGTAACGGCCATCCGGGTATTGAGCGATCAGAAGATCAACAAGCAAGCATGTACATTCTCCTGTGAATCCAATCGGTAGCACTCCCGTACAGTCCGGTCTTGTCGTCTGATATGTCGCATATCTCGCCTAGGGGTGGTATACGTCAGACCCCAGTAGCTTGATAAGTCGTGTCGATATGAGATCTATAACAGTTCGAGAAACTACTGATAACACTTACCAGTAAATCTCAGCAACCCTGGCCAGGGATTTCCAGCTATAGCCAATCGAACACAGCGCAATATCAACTCCCTATACCGGGAGAGACGAATCCCCTCCTATCGCTCATTGCCTCCATGTGATTCGGGACTGTACCCAAAAGCCACCTTTTTGCACGCCCTCTTGGACGTGGTATGATGGAAATCAAAGCACGGTGGGAATCACACAAGACTCCATGACGATCTCGGGTCAACAGACTACTCTGTACCAGTGTCACCGGAGAACTGCCATCTGACGTGAAGTATAATACCATCTGGGAGTTCTCGGCGAGTCCGTCTAGTGTACCCAGTCTCCACTGAGCACCCGTACACCATCCTTGATGTCAAACACCGATGGATATGGGATCATCCATCGCCCATCATATAGGTCAAGATGCGTATACGCTAGTTTACTCTGGTGTATCGATGCCCTGTCTCAATACACCCTCGACTAGGAACAGTTATAGGATGTACTCGTCGACTACCGTGGCCCCACTAGTATGATCTGATCATAGTCCCAGTAGTCGAGTACATATCCTAAGGGCTTTATCAACATGTAACATAGAGACAATCAGAGTACATGTTAAGATAAAGTACAACCAGATAGCATACTATCATGTCGAGCAAGAAAGTCCTCCCTATATATGTCCAAGCATCCATTACAATATACATCATATGTACAGTAATGGCCTCTAGGGCATACATATAACTCACAATCTCCCACTTGCACTAGGGCCATCTGTTGTGGTATCGCATACCCAACAATTAGCTGCGGTTGAAGTATCTCATACTCAACCATCCCATAAAATTCTCTACTGGGAAAAAGGCCTTTGTGAGTGGATCCGCGCTGTTATCCTCTGTGTCTACTCTCCTAAGCTCGATCTCCCTGGAGATCAACCATCTCCATGATCAGGTGATACTGCCTAAGAATTATATCTGGATTTCTGATGGGACGGGGGTTCCTTGGCCAAAGCCACAACTCCATTGTCACACAATGGTAGGAACGAAGTTCATCTCATGAACTTATATATCCAGACTGCCTCTTTGGTAGTATCCTTGGTAACGATATATCTTGCCTTTAATCGTCTAGTAAGTCACGATATCTAGCTTGGAACTCTTCCAACATACCGTCCCTCCACTGAGGGTAAAGACAATGCCTGCGACTGACATTCAGTCGTCCTTATCATCCTAGAACATTTCCAGTGATTCTCCCCAGGATCGATTGATACTATCTCACTACATCTAGTGAGAATCCTAACATCTAATTAGATCTATCCCATAGATCCAAAACCCAGGATTTAGGAGGTATCACTTTGATCCTATATGGAGAATTCTTGTGATAAGCGGAGATTGACCGAGCGTAGCATAGGAAACTCCTTCCCTATCAAGAGTATGTCATCCACGTACTCTACGAGGATCACCACCATACTCCCTACTACCCTTTTTGTATATATAAGGTTCATCTACCATTTTGATGAAGTCAAACTCTTTGACTACCACATCAAAACAGATTTTCCAACTCCGCGATGCCTGTTTCATCACATAAAACATCTTGCTCACGTTTCCGCTGTTCCCATTGTCTACGAAGCCCTCTGGCTGTGTACTTATAGACGCTCTCTTCCAAATCATCATTTAGAAAAGCAGTCATGACACCCAACCGCCAGATATCGTAGTCATGGTATGTAGCCGTGGCAAGTAGGATCTGGATGGACTTAAGCATAGCTTTGAAAGTCTTAACTTTTCCATATACACCAAGTAATCTTCTCAAGATATACTTGCTCCTGATGGGGATTTAACCCTTCAGATAAAGCAACCAAAGTCCATACTTTGTTGGTGTATAAGGATTCCATCTCAGATCGATAAGCATCCAGCCATTCTTACAGAGTCCCGCTCCTGATGGTCTGCTCGAAACTAGTTGGGTCATCATCTCATGATGCAATCCTCGCTCCCACTGTCATAGAGAAACCGAAGTATCTCTCAGGTGGGTGAGGAACCCTGCTAGATCGGCGGAGAGGCTGAGGTTCGTTGGAAACTATTGAATGCTTTAGTTCTACCAAATCATCAGCTGCAGTTTGTATAGGTGGAACTCTTTCCAATTCTACCTCATGACCAATAATTTCTTCACAAGAAATTCCCCTTCACAAAGGTGGCATGCTGAGAAACAAAACGTATTTTGTTCCTCGATTAGGTAGAAGATATTCCATTGCCTATGCTTGGGATATCCAACAAACTTCCACAGATCTGACTTTGCCTCGAGCTTGTCCGGATTATGCTTTTAGACATAGGCTGGACAACCCCAAATCTTAACAAACTTAAGATATGGGCTCTTCCCATTCCATATCACATATGAAGTGGTAGGCAACTGATTTTATTTGAACCCTTTTCAATAGGTATGCAGCTTCTCAAGTGCATAACTCCCAAAAGGAAATAGGAAACTCAGTAGTACTCATCATAGAGCACACCATATCACATAGGATGCTATTGCTCCGCCCCGATAAACCATCGTGCTATGGTGTATACGGAGGAGTAATGCTGAGAGAGAATCTAATTCTCCTTTAGAATAGTTCAGGAATCTCCGTGCTCAAGTATTCTCCTCCTTGATCACATCAAAAGACATAATACTTATACCCGTTTTTGGTTCTCTACTTCTAACTTATATTCTGTGAATATCTCAAAAGCTTCGGACTTGTGTTTCAACAGGAACATATGTCTGAATCTTGAGAGATTATCAGAGAATGTAATAAAGTACAAAGAACCGGTCTTGGCATGTGTAGACAGGGTACCTTCATACACCAGCATGTATCAATCCCAAAAGTTCACTAACTCTTTCTATGTTTCTAATAAATAGAGTTGTGGTCATCTTATCTTTGTGACTTGACCGGCAAGTTCCACAAGATGTAAATTCAAACAAATTTAAATATGCATTTATATGTAACTTCAGCTAGTCGGGTCGCATTGATATGACCTAGTCTACAATACCTCAAGAAGGATTCGTTCATTTCTGAACTCTTCCTCTTGTGTGTGTTCTGTACACTAAGAACTGTAGTTTGATTTAGAACGTCAATGCTTTTAGATAACGTGTCTGAACCGATCAACTCTTGATATAGGAAATGTTCAAAACATTATCCAACAATACAAAATTATATCCTTCTTTACTAATAAAGAGACTGATATGATGTTGTATATCAGGTTCGGTATTTAATAATATTTGTTCAGAATCAATGTATTCTGGTAATACAGGGTGATAGTGACCAACGGACTTGGCTGCAACACTTGCATTGTTTTCTGTCTCATGAAACTTATCACCCGTTCTCAGTTCTCTACCTTTCTGTAGCCCATGTAACAGATTACATATGCGGGATCCTGATCTGGTATCTCATACCCAGGACGTAAAGAATACTGAGAAACAGTTCTCTGTAATGAACACACCCGAAGATGATGCATCAGTATGCACTTTCTTCGTTTGGGCGGCACGGGAATTTTGGTAATCCCCTATTTCCTGCTCTGTCTTATAACAATTATAAGTTGGAGCGGGACCAACGTTTCCAAGCTCAGTATAACAAGCGGGTTCGGTCAATATATCCGTATTATTATCTTGATTAAGGCGTGATATGGTCGCTACCTGGAGAGAGAGAGAAGAAAACACTCAGCGTATGCTCTTGCAAGATTAGATTGGTTATCTAATATATCTAATCAGGATGTCTCCCACTGTTTTTGTCAAATTTTCTTTCAAACCCTAAAAGGAAAGACTAGCCGGGATTAATTACACGCTACAAGTTCGCCAATCTTTCAGCCAGGCCAGTGCCGGTACTTTGAGGGAGATCCCCCGTGCTTTCGTACGAACCTAATTAAAGTAAACCTCGTTTTCCCAGGGGCGTAACCCCGTTGACACCTTTCTAGACACCTACTTGATCGGCTAATTGTAATGTATAAAATTCTCCCAGGAGTAACTCTTACACGCAGCGGGTATCGGAATCCAACTATCTCATAGAAGGTATGCAATCTCATTGCAAATTTCAACACTTGAAATTCCAAATAATATTTTACCCCTAGCGTCCTATGATCTTGACGGAGGTCAACAAACCACAGGCTGCTAGTCAAGTTCTACCCGTCATTTCCTGATTGAATTAAACCCACCCGCACGACCCTTGACGGAGGTCAACAAGGCCGCACGACTACCCTAATCCAATCTGCATCATATGCATAAGCACATAAATACTAGTCAGCTACCGCACACTACACCTTGACGGAGGTCAACAAACGTAGCACGAATACTAAGTAGGACTTATCTGAAATGACGGAGGGCTACAACAGGTTTTTAAGAAAACCTTTTACGTAATGAACTTGATATCGTTGTAGAATCGAGTGATTTTAAATGGAGTGTTTTTTAGGCTTTTCTAGTTTTGCTAAAGGGGTCACTCCTGGTGAAGGGATCGTCGGCCATTTCCTCATCGAATAAGGTGCAGGATATTTCACAAATATCACTATGCAAAGCAAGAACTATAGAAGCAATCAAAAGACAAACCGAGTGTATAGCATCTGCTAGTTTCACTAAAGAGGTCACTCCCGGTGAAGGGATCTCGGCTCTTTCCTTATCGAATAAGGTGCTGGATGTTCTATAAGGAACACCGCTATGCAAAGCAAGAACTAGAGCTACCAGTTTTTAAATAAGTTTCTACAACATCTTTAGGTTTCTTTTATTTCATTAATCTTATTAATGAAGTCCCATTATAATATACTTCACAAGCATCAGATATGAAACGAAATCAACAATATATATAATATATATCTCATATATATAATATAAGCATTCGTCTCAGGCAGTAATATGATCTCATCACAGAACATTGCAGCAGAAGAACATGTAACAACTCCAATTTTTGTATACCAAAATTTGATTTAAAATTGAAGTATACTTGGAGTATTAATGTTGCTGATAACACTTTAAGTATCTATCTCTTTACAATAATTACAAGAAGGAGCTTGTAGCTCATTGGTAATACCTTGCACTGCTGAACTAAGCCACCAGAGTTCGAATCCCATACCCCACATTATTTTTATTATTGATTTTTTAGAAAACCTTTAGAATACCAAGAGTTTACACGTGCATATCTCACAAAAACCCCACTACACCCAAAGATGTAACACTTGCAGAGGGTAGATGAACCGTCGGGGGAGATCCAGGTCACCGGACTCGGTCGGGAATCGGCCAACTCGGCCTTGACTCGGCCGACTCAGTGATCCGACCGAGTCACGGCCGAGTCACTCCCTTTTAGGCCGATTCCGGCAAGGGTCACAACATGAAAGTTGTGTCTTTTGGTATTCCCTACTCACCTGCAAAGTTTCAGCCCAATACCACTTCCAGAGATCTTTAAAACCCCCAATTACTCCACTTTTAATACATTTTTATTACATTTTATCACATTTTTATTTTTTAACTTTTCATCTACCCTAACCCTAACCCTAGCCTAGCCCTATATAAAGGCCCCTACCCTCTACCTTTTCCCCTCACAACTCTAAGCATACTCTCTAAAACTCTTGAGAACTTGGTGCAAAGAGCGAGAAGCGAAGCGCTGCCGAAACCGACGACGGATTCCGGCGACCGGATCAAGACCGACGTGACGTTTCCAACGAATCGGCAACCACCACACCTTTTAGAACGCTTAGCTTGTCCAAACCCGTAAGTCCCAACCTTCTACCTCTCTTTTCTATATTTGCAAAATACGACTTTTTGAAACCCGACGGAAATCGGACAAACCGATTTCCGATTCGGTTTTTCTTAAAAATTCCACTTGTCACCTAATACATATTATCAACCCTCTTGCATGTTGACTATTAATCACCCTTAAGTCAAATTTAATTGTACTTTTCCACATGAAATGACAAGTTCTTTAGAAAACCGTATTTCTAGCATAAAAATACCATCAAGTTAAATTTTAATGTTCTATTTAGATACCCCACTCCTAATCATGTTTATTTTGATAACAAAACTTGTTTCATTCAAATTGGATGAAATTCCACACATGAAATGATAACGTTTATGAATACCGTATTCTTGCACCTTAATACCCTTAAGTTTAACATAGCTTATTTCACCTTGAAACTTCACCAAAATTTAATATAAGTCACGGGGTAATGACCTACCCTTACACACACTTATTATAACCCTAATTGATAAATAACAAAAATACAGAATACGATATTATAGGACTTTTTCACTAAAATACCATAACCTTTATAACTTTTAGTTTAACCTTTAAATTGTAAACTTTTCTAAATAAAACTTATATAAAATGAAAGCACGATTGGTCATGGACATCGATCGTTTATCTAAACTGTCTTGTGGGTCTAGGCAAGTGTGTCTAAGGCTAGTGGTTTTTAATTAGGCCCACGACTGTGGTTCCTTCCCACTTACCTGGCACTTACCTGGCTGCATTCGACGGTGAAGAGGCGATTTGAGGCTTCTAATGACTCATCGTTTAGACCATAGAATATAGGTTAGATGGTCTAGGAAACCCTAACAACTAAAATATGGAGAACTATATACTTTTACAAATAAATACCCTATATTTAGAAAATCTTTTCCCTAAATTAAAAGTATTTATAAAACCTGAGCAAAGCGCCATTACAACCCATTCGTGGGGAACCTGTTAGGGATAGCACCGTTCATCGTGCACCCGCAGGCTAGTAGTGCGAGATTCAGACCTCCGCAAGGAGCATTCGGTCTCGAAAGGTTTAAAATACGATATTTAAAGAAAGTGATATTTTTGTAAATAAAATATTCATTTAAAAATTATTTATGTGTTTAATTATATATAATTATCATTTAAACATTTATTTTGTTATAATATAAAATTTCCACTTTTTCCTAAAATTCAAAGATTAAAAGTTACATTAAAATAACACGAATTTCAAATAAACAATTAATACTTTTATTACGATATATTCACTAGAATAACACAAATAAAATTCACATCCATTACAATAATAAAGACGATTATTAAATACTTGAGGTATATTTTGAAAACTATACAAAAGTACTTTTTACATAAAACCCCCTCAAGTTTCACAAATTACAATAAGGCCCCTAGCTAATATTGAACTTCAAATTATCTTTCTTTTAGTCTGACTCGGGTTAGAGTCTAACTAATTCTGACTTGAATATAATTCAAGTCAATCTATATTTCAATCATATTCCAACACAACTTGAAATCGTGAATCCCTGAATACAGTTAACAATATATTCATTTTTGACTGAATCAAACCATGGATATTCATTCCATTATCCTGATATTCCATTTACCTGATTATACAGTTGCAACATGTTCACTGATATCATGGTTTTGGTCAGTCACTCAATTTACATATTCCATTACTACAACACTGTTAAAACATTACGGGGTTTAAAGGGGTAGATTGGTACGGAAGATGTTAAAAGTGGAATGAGGTGGTCAGATTAAGACACCTAACATGAATACTGTTGCTGTTGTACCGTGGCATAACGGTTCCTTGTACTCTCCGTTTGCACTGATCTCTAGCATATAGAGATCCCCCTCGTATACACTGGCATTCTTCTGTACCAAGCTACAAACAACTGCGTTAAACAATATTCCATAATATTCTACAACATAATACTCTAGAAAATACTGTTACTCTGCCATTCTCACTCCACTTTTCTTTGGGACTTACCGAGCGACCTGTTCGCTGACGACATTCTATTTCTTTCTTCTTTGAATGTCGTCAGGTGCGTTGGACAAAGTTGAGACCGAGCCAACAACTGAAGATTTGGAGCAGTTCCAAGAAGATCCAGAGCTCTAGACTTTGTACTTGTTCTTTCCAGTATTTCCTTTTATTATTATGCCACTGTTTAGGCATTGCTTTCTTTTTTTCATTCCAGTTGTATTTTCATTTCATGCATTGTATAAAGAATGTTATTAATAAAAGTTGCTGTTATCTCAATCTTATTTGTCTCTTGTGATTATTTTATATTGCTTAGTTACGCTTAGCGTATGTACTTCTGAGTACATACGTAGCGGGCCTCGTCACGACCACTTCGCCGTACATTGGGAAGCGGGGCGTGACAGGTTTTGTTGGTGGCCCATGCAGGTCAGAGCTGTATGAATCCCTATCATGCAGTTCTAGTCTGCGTGAACAACCTAAGCAATGTAACACAAGAAACAGCAACTAAAACATTCTTTACAATTCATGTTATTTGAATCTTACAAGTCTTTATTCCTTGAATCTTATCATTTCATGTATTTGAATCTGTCCTAATCCAAATTTTTCTTCAGGATTATGGATTCCCCAAACAATTCCCCGAACAACACCAGCACCAATGCCAACAACACCCCTTCAGCACTACCTCTCACTCCAGTTGTTCCCGCACCATCCACTGAGCAAACCATGCTTTTCGATGCGATCCGCAGTCTGCTAGAGGGACAGTAACAACTTCTGAGTCGTCCTGAGACAGATGCACCGGGAATCAAACAGTTCAGAGCGTTGCACCCGAAGCAATTCTCGGGAAAAGGGAGCCCTCTCGAAGCAGAAGAATGGGCGCAAAGTATTGAAGATGATCTGGCAGCAGCTCAAGTACCAGATAATGCCTGGGTCCGTATAGCGAAGCTACAGCTCACGGATAACGCTCGAAATTGGTGGAAGGCGGAAGAGACCCGTCTAGCCCAGCCGATTGAATGGAAAACATTTCGCGAGAAGTTCGACGCGAAATATTTCCCTGTGACCGCCAGGTTCGCTATGGAACAGCAATTTATTCACCTACAACAAGGATCTATGTGGGAGAAATCTGTAGATGAGTATGATGCTGAGTTTACTATGTTGAGCCGGTAAGATCTGTCACAGTAGTTCAATTTTTTTAATCTCACCTACTACACAGCTAACACAACCTTTAAACAGATTCGCGGCACACCTGATACCGACGGACGAGATCAGAGCCCGTCGTTTTCAGCAAGGTTTGGACACCGAAATCAAGGCTGCTCTAGCCACCGGGAAGTTTTTGACTCACGAGGAAGCCCTGGAAGCTGCCCGCAGTTACGAGGCAGTGATAAAAGAGAGGGGAAGACCTCACTCTGTAGGAGTCAAGCGTCCTGCCAACCAGATGGCAGGTGGAGCCACGTCCAGACCATCCTTCGTGCCGAGGCGTCCCGGAGTACCAACTCATCACCCTAGCCCAGCCTTTTGCACCTACTGTAAGAGAAAGGGACATATGATGAAGGATTGCCGTCGAGCCAACCGCCTTTGCTTGATCTGCGGTTCAGCCACTCATGATATTGGATCCTGTCCTCAAAGGCAGAACTCAGTTGCTGCAACCCGGCCAGCTAACAACTATCAGCAGCGACCAGCTCTTCCAGCACCTGCTACCAGACTTGCACTATCTGCACCACCTAGAGGACCACAAGCTGCACCACCTCCTCGACAGTTCTATCAAGCACAAAGAAACGTTCAGAGGAATGCTCCTCAGGCCAGGAGGAATGTGCCGAAGCGCCAGGCTTTTATGATGTCTGTTGAAGAAGCTGAGGCCACTGGCCAAGTCATTACTGGTAAATTTCCTTCCCAAATTTATCTTCTAGTTTTGGTTACCTACACACTTTCCCTATACCTAAAACCTATCCCATATACCTTAGGTACAATTCTAGTAGCTTCACTACCTGCACTTGCACTGTTTGATACTGGAGCATCCCACTGCTTTATGTCGCAACTATTTGTCCGAACCCATGCGATTCCAGTCTCACCGCTTGTATCCTGCTGGAACGTCAGTTCTGGAAATGGTGTTCTAAAGGCAACTATGGGATACAGCATGTGTCCGGTCATCGTCTGCAGTCAAGAATTTTACGCTGACTTCAAAGTACTGGACATACCGAACTTTGATGTGGTTCTAGGAATGGACTGGCTTGGAACCTTTTATGCTACCATCGACTGTCGCCAAAGGAGGGTAGTATTTGAGATTCCAGATCATCCGATCTTTTACTTTAAGAGTGGAGACCGTACATTGGAGCCAAGCACTTACAAAGCAAAGCCAAGGGAAGCAATAGTTGCGGCAGCTCATGCAGAAGAAGAAGCAAGACCGGAGGTAGTTCGAGAGTTCGATGACGTATTCCCTGACGATATATCAGGTTTGCCTCCTGATCGAGCTCTTGAATTTAGCATTGACTTAGTACCAGGAGCACAACCAGTAATCAAAGCACCATATAGACTAAGTCCAGAAGGTTTGAAGGAAGTACGAACACAGTTGGACGAATTACTGGCGAAAGGATGGATTCGTCCCAGCACTTCGAGTTGGGGAGCACCTGTACTACTGGTGAAGAAGAAGGAAGGTTCATATAGAATGTGCATCGACTATAGAGCTTTGAACGAAGTTACTATTAAGAACAAGTATCCACTTCCGCGCATCGACGACTTATTCGATCAGCTAAGTGGATCTTGTGTCTTCTCTAAACTAGATCTTCGTTCAGGTTATCATCAAGTGAAGGTCAAGGAAGCTGATATTCACAAAACAGCTTTCAGAACTCGCTATGGACATTACGAATTTCTAGTAATGCCATTTGGAGTGACCAATGCACCAGCAATTTTCATGAATCTTATGAACCAAGTCTTCCGGGAGTATTTAGACAGGTTCGTTGTCATCTTCATCGACGACATCCTGGTATATTCTAAGAACCGGAAAGAGCATGCGGAGCACTTACGAATTGTCCTGGAAACTCTTCGACAACATAAGCTTTATGCCAAATACAGCAAGTGCGAGTTTTGGTTAAAACAAGTTGGTTTCCTTGGACATATCGTATCAGGAGAAGGGATTTCTGTGGATCCAGCAAAAGTTTCAGCAGTCAGCGAATGGCCTACACCAAAATCAGTGAAGGATATTCGGAGTTTCTTGGGTTTAGCTGGATATTACAGAAGATTCATTGAAGGCTTTTCGAAGATAGCAACACCCCTGACCAAGCTCACACGAAAAGATGAAGAATTTGTGTGGTCAGAAGCATGCGAGCAAGCTTTTGTAGAACTCAAGTCGAGGCTGACGTCTGCACCTATTCTTGTATTACCGGATCAATCTGGAGGATTCGAAGTACATTGCGATGCATCCGGTAAAGGATTAGGATGTGTTCTACATCAGCACGGTAAGGTTGTGGCTTATGCTTCAAGACAACTGAAGACTCATGAGCGCAATTACCCGACGCATGATCTAGAGTTGGCAGCCGTTATTTTTGCTCTTAAAATTTGGCGCCACTACTTACTTGGTGAACGAGTGAACATCTACACAGATCATAAAAGTCTGAAGTATGTGTTTACCCAGAAGGAGTTGAATATGCGGCAGAGAAGATGGTTAGAACTTATGGCGGACTTCGACATCAATTTGCAATATCATCCAGGAAAGGTGAACGTAGTACCTGATGCTCTTAGTCGCCAACCATTAGCAATGAATCTCACCGCCCAGTGGAAGCTTCAGCAAGACCTACATCAGATGGAGATCGAACTAGTCATGCCAGGTGACGTTTCAAATTTGATGAATCTACAAGTTCAATCAACCATTGTCAATCAGATCAAAGCAGCTCAAGCCAGCGATGCTAAGTTGCAAAAGATCAGAGAACAAGTGGAGAATGGACTCAGAACAGATTTCATCATCCATGAAGACGGATCTTTGAGATACGGCAGCAGATTGTGTGTACCAAAGGGTCCTGTTCGGGAAGAGTTAATGAAAGAAGCTCACAGCTCTCCCTATTCAGTACATCCTGGAGGTACCAAAATGTACAAAGATCTACGTCAGAATTATTGGTGGCATGGAATGAAGCGTGAAGTAGCCAGGAGTGTCGCAAAATGTTTGGTGTGTCAGCAAGTAAAGGCTGAACATCACAGGACTGCTGGATTACTTCAACCGTTACCAATTCCAGAATGGAAGTGGCAGCACATTACGATGGACTTTGTAACTGCTCTTCCTCGCAGCACAAAAGGTAACGATGCGATTTGGGTCATTGTGGATCGACTCACAAAGTCGGCTCACTTCATCCCATTTCGAGTTGGCCAATCAACTGAGACATTAGCGAAGAAGTACATGGAGGTAATAATCTAATTTAGATTTAAACGAAATTCTTCATAATGTACTATCTCTGATACCCATGAACTCAAACAGGAAATTGTGAGACTTCATGGAGTACCAGTCTGCATTGTCTCCGATCGTGACACTAGGTTCCGATCGCAATTTTGGCAAAGTCTGCAAGCTAGCTTGGGAACAAGTCTGAACTTCAGCACGGCTTATCATCCACAAACAGATGGTCAGTCGGAACGAACTATTCAGATCTTGGAGGATATGCTCAGAGCATGTATGCTCGACTTCAAGGGATCGTGGGAAGATCACTTGCATCTTGTGGAGTTCGCGTACAACAACAGCTACCAAGCAAGCATAGGAATGGCACCTTTTGCAGCATTATATGGAAGGAAGTGTCGATCGCCATTAAGTTGGGACGACATCGGAGATAGAGAACTCCTTGGACCAGAGATGATAGTAGCGACCGTGGATGTGGTTCGTACTATCAGAGAAAGAATGCGCATAGCCCAAGATAGACAGAAACATTGGGCTGATGCAAAGAGACGACACTTGGAGTTCCAGCCAGGAGACCATGTATTCTTGAAGATATCTCCGAACCGCGGAGTGATCAGATTTGGAAGACGGGGAAAGTTGAGTCCGAGATACATTGGACCGTTCGACATACTCGAACGAGTCGGTGAAGTGGCATACCGATTAGCGCTTCCACCCTCATTGGAAGGAGTGCATAACGTGTTCCATATATCCCAACTCAGAAAGTATGTGAGTGACCCCAGCCATGTACTTGATCATTCCGAGCTTACGATACAGCCCGATTTGTCTTGTGAGCAACAACCTGTGGAGATCCTGGATAGAAAGGTAAAGACACTTCGGAACAAGGAAGTTAATTTGGTCCGGATAATGTGGAGAAAAGACACTCCAGGAGAATCCACGTGGGAAAGGGAAGATGAGATGCGTGCAAGATATCCGCACCTTTTTTTGTAAATTAGTCCTTAAATAAAAGTTAGAAATTTCGAGGACGAAATTTTTTGTAAGAAGGGTAGATTGTAACAACTCCAATTTTTGTATACCAAAATTTGATTTAAAATTGAAGTATACTTGGAGTATTAATGTTGCTGATAACACTTTAAGTATCTATCTCTTTACAATAATTACAAGAAGGAGCTTTTAGCTCATTGGTAATACCTTGCACTGCTGAACTAAGCCACCAGAGTTCGAATCCCATACCCCACATTATTTTTATTATTGATTTTTTAGAAAACCTTTAGAATACCAAGAGTTTACACGTGCATATCTCACAAAAACCCCACTACACCCAAAGATGTAACACTTGCAGAGGGTATATGAACCGTCGGGGGAGATCCAGGTCACCGGACTCGGTCGGGAATCGGCCAACTCGGCCTTGACTCGGCCGACTCAGTGATCCGACCGAGTCACGGCCGAGTCACTCCCTTTTAGGCCGATTCCGGCAAGGGTCACAACATGAAAGTTGTGTCTTTTGGTATTCCCTACTCACCTGCAAATTTTCAGCCCAATACCACTTCCAGAGATCTTTAAAACCCCCAATTACTCCACTTTTAATACATTTTTATTACATTTTATCACATTTTTATTTTTTAACTTTTCATCTACCCTAACCCTAACCCTAGCCTAGCCCTATATAAAGGCCCCTACCCTCTACCTTTTCCCCTCACAACTCTAAGCATACTCTCTAAAACTCTTGAGAACTTGGTGCAAAGAGCGAGAAGCGAAGCGCTGCCGAAACCGACGACGGATTCCGGCGACCGGATCAAGACCGACGTGACGTTTCCAACGAATCGGCAACCACCACACCTTTTAGAACGCTTAGCTTGTCCAAACCCGTAAGTCCCAACCTTCTACCTCTCTTTTCTATATTTGCAAAATACGACTTTTTGAAACCCGACGGAAATCGGACAAACCGATTTCCGATTCGGTTTTTCTTAAAAATTCCACTTGTCACCTAATACATATTATCAACCCTCTTGCATGTTGACTATTAATCACCCTTAAGTCAAATTTAATTGTACTTTTCCACATGAAATGACAAGTTCTTTAGAAAACCGTATTTCTTGCATAAAAATACCATCAAGTTAAATTTTAATGTTCTATTTAGATACCCCACTCCTAATCATGTTTATTTTGATAACAAAACTTGTTTCATTCAAATTGGATGAAATTTCACACATGAAATGATAACGTTTATGAATACCGTATTCTTGCACCTTAATACCCTTAAGTTTAACATAGCTTATTTCACCTTGAAACTTCACCAAAATTTAATATAAGTCACGGGGTAATGACCTACCCTTACACACACTCATTATAACCCTAATTGATAAATAACAAAAATACAGAATACGATATTATAGGACTTTTTCACTAAAATACTATAACCTTTATAACTTTTAGTTTAACCTTTAAATTGTAAACTTTTCTAAATAAAACTTATATAAAATGAAAGCACGATTGGTCATGAACATCGATCGTTTATCTAAACTGTCTTGTGGGTCTAGGCAAGTGTGTCTAAGGCTAGTGGTTTTTAATTAGGCCCACGACTGTGGTTCCTTCCCACTTACCTGGCACTTACCTGGCTGCATTCGACGGTGAAGAGGCGATTTGAGGCTTCTAATGACTCATCGTTTAGACCATAGAATATAGGTTAGATGGTCTAGGAAACCCTAACAACTAAAATATGGAGAACTATATACTTTTACAAATAAATACCCTATATTTAGAAAATCTTTTCCCTAAATTAAAAGTATTTATAAAACCTGAGCAAAGCGCCATTACAACCCATTCGTGGGGAACCTGTTAGGGATAGCACCGTTCATCGTGCACCCGCAGGCTAGTAGTGCGAGATTCAGACCTCCGCAAGGAGCATTCGGTCTCGAAAGGTTTAAAATACGATATTTAAAGAAAGTGATATTTTTGTAAATAAAATATTCATTTAAAAATTATTTATGTGTTTAATTATATATAATTATCATTTAAACATTTATTTTGTTATAATATAAAATTTCCACTTTTTCCTAAAATTCAAAGATTAAAAGTTACATTAAAATAACACGAATTTCAAATAAACAATTAATACTTTTATTACGATATATTCACTAGAATAACACAAATAAAATTCACATCCATTACAATAATAAAGACGATTATTAAATACTTGAGGTATATTTTCAAAACTATACAAAAGTACTTTTTACATAAAACCCCCTCAAGTTTCACAAATTACAATAAGGCCCCTAGCTAATATTGAACTTCAAATTATCTTTCTTTTAGTCTGACTCGGGTTAGAGTCTGACTAATTCTGACTTGAATATAATTCAAGTCAATCTATATTTCAATCATATTCCAACACAACTTGAAATCGTGAATCCCTGAATACAGTTAACAATATATTCATTTTTGACTGAATCAAACCATGGATATTCATTCCATTATCCTGATATTCCATTTACCTGATTATACAGTTGCAACATGTTCACTGATATCATGGTTTTGGTCAGTCACTCAATTTACATATTCCATTACTACAACACTGTTAAAACATTACGGGGTTTAAAGGGGTAGATTGGTACGGAAGATGTTAAAAGTGGAATGAGGTGGTCAGATTAAGACACCTAACATGAATACTGTTGCTGTTGTACCGTGGCATAACGGTTCCTTGTACTCTCCGTTTGCACTGATCTCTAGCATATAGAGATCCCCCTCGTATACACTGGCATTCTTCTGTACCAAGCTACAAACAACTGCGTTAAACAATATTCCATAATATTCTACAACATAATACTCTAGAAAATACTGTTACTCTGCCATTCTCACTCCACTTTTCTTTGGGACTTACCGAGCGACCTGTTCGCTGACGACATTCTATTTCTTTCTTCTTTGAATGTCGTCAGGTGCGTTGGACCAAGTTGAGACCGAGCCAACAACTGAAGATTTGGAGCAGTTCCAAGAAGATCCAGAGCTCTAGACTTTGTACTTGTTCTTTCCAGTATTTCCTTTTATTATTATGCCACTGTTTAGGCATTGCTTTCTTTTTTTCATTCCAGTTGTATTTTCATTTCATGCATTGTATAAAGAATGTTATTAATAAAAGTTGCTGTTATCTCAATCTTATTTGTCTCTTGTGATTATTTTATATTGCTTAGTTACGCTTAGCGTATGTACTTCTGAGTACATACGTAGCGGGCCTCGTCACGACCACTTCGCCGTACATTGGGAAGCGGGGCGTGACAGAACATATATGAAATATTGGATATACTAGGACGTCCGTATTTTCAATACGAGCCTGTATAAAACACGGATTCCACGGTCACGATGAATAGCCAAACCCACATCCCTAGACCCCTACGAGAGCGGCAAGTAACACTGCCAATTCTAGGGTTAGGAGACTCGGTCTAGACTCCTCGAGATGGTCTCCCACTGGACCCTAGAACCCGGTTACTTGTGCTCCCCTCCTTGGGTCTACCTAATGCGGAAAAGTAAATAATATACAATGGTGACATCATTCTCAGCCCGGAAGTGCCCCAATAAAAGAATATTACATACAAATGAATTTTACATGAATGAAAAAGAAAAACTCTCATCTCACATAAAACCCCGGCTATTCAGAACGCGACGATCCAATATAACATATCACAGCAACACAAAATATCCCATATCATCAACGTAAGCAAGTATGGGTATCCCGATTGTCGTTGATGTATAGTAACGAAGCCGGCGATACACCACATACTACGCTTACGGTCACAGAAAAGAAAGTGTAAAACTACAACAGTTGGAATCCGCAACCTCCTTAGACATCGCATGCCTAACCAAATGAATTTCTTAGACATCGCATGCCTAACAATTATAAACCCCGCATTTTAGTCTCATTATCGAAAACTCTTTTCAATATCAAATCGAGCAATTCAACAAGATTCCCGACATCCTGATCGAATGCTCGTCGCAAACTTTAATAGACGGTCGCACCCCCGGATGCCGTCGACGAAGTGCACTAAGGCGGAACACCGCTGCCGCGAGCACCCGAACGGATGCTTTTAGCGACGGGGTTCTCCTACAGTCACTTGGTCGGGGCTATGGGGCATGGCTGTCTATTAAGTTTACCCGGCAAGTATCCGCGTACGCTACGTGATTGCGACGGACTTTTGATCGCATCAAAATTCCGTGGCAACCGATCATCTGAGACTGAACTGCTAGATTTATAACATTCAAATTATTTATCTCATAACTACCTGTGGATTCCAAATATTGTATCACATTCCAGATAAATAGACAATGTTAAACTTTCCGATCGAAAATCAAACACCCAAGTTTTCCAAATAGCTCAACACTTGAGCGAAGTTCAAAAATATCTATCACATGCCACAGTACCAATGGTCCAGCCGTAGAAGGGTCAAGCCAACGCCTCACATGTGGCACGCCGTACTGCCATAAACCCTAAGGTTTAGAGGCAGTTCAAGACGGTCACATAATCGAGTTAAGGTTTGTTGTCTTCTAGAAGGTCCATCGCGTTACTTGCACGACTTAGAACGTTCTTAAACTATGGAAAAATCCAACACTTGGAAATTTTCCGGGTCGGGAAAAAGTGAGTTATTGATATCCGTTCGAACTTTTTAACAGTTTCTAAAAATTATCCAAACAAACTAAACGAAGTTAAATTATCCGATCGAATCGACGAGTCCCCAATACAACCCTAGAAAACTCAACACTTGAGTGGAATTAAAATATTACCAGAAAAAATGACAAGAAAGGACTTAAGAATAAATATATGAAGTTCCAGGGACTAATTCAAAATTTTGGCCGCGGAACCTCGGCCACACCCTTGATTTGGCAGCGGTTCCGCGACCGAATGAGTGAATTAGGGTTCCGTACTTCACAGTAATTCTTAGTTTTCCTGCTTGTTTTTCTGAGTATTTTTAATTTAGAAAAAATCACATTTTCAGAAAATGTCCAGAGAGGGGTATACTCGGGTGTGTCGGAGTTTGATCGGACTTTAAACTTCGTCTAGACTTCGTCTAAAGCTCTAGCTTGGCTCTGATACCACTGTAGGGTTGCTAGGCATGCGCACAAGGGTCTACGAGGCATCAACCATGCCCGATTAAAAATTTTAGCCGTGCCGAACAACCCAAAGCCGGATCTTTAAACTAGGGTTTAGGCGAAAACAAGCATGTTAAACACTTTAACACTAAGTGAGAGGTATTACAACCTTTGTAGATCCGGTCCTTCACTTCAATAGCTCCGTGTAGATGTCCCCTTCGCTGCGATCGTGAACTCCGGACTCTAGAGAAGCTCCACAAGAAGAACGAACGTGCTTGCTTCGATGACTTCGAGGCCAAAGATTATCTACGTCGGGGAGACACTAACTCAAGCTATTCCTTCACTAGGTCATGAACTTTATGAAGAGAACACACTCTACTACATGGCAAGTGGTATAGGATGAAGAAGTAGGAAGTGGGCTCACTTTAGAATTGATTTTCTCATACTTTTTCTCATAGCACAATTAGAGCTTGAAAGCTTTTTCAAGGAGCTTGATGAAGAAAAAGAAGAAGAAAGAATAATATCATCATATGAATTATATCCTCTTCAATAATGTAACCATGGGTGAGTTAAGTTATCATGCTTAACTCATATAGAGAATTGACCAAGGTATATAGTTAAGGGATGGGTTAACTAAATATCCTAAAGAATGGCAAAAGAGTTGACTTTGTCAATATTTCCACAAGCTTCATGAAAGCTTGAGAACTTTGACAAAGTCTTTCTCTTTTGTTATTCTTAAGATATAAACAAAACCCTAATCTTTACCCTAATCTTGGTATAAGTCTCATACACCCATCTTTGATGTATCATCAAGCATGACACAATCATATGTACACAAATATATATCACATATACACTTATGCACAATCAAGTGAGAAAATAAATCTTAAGTGAGCTAATACTAGTTAATGTAATGTAATATATCAAATATATATAATTATACATTAAATTATTAAATCAACTCTTGATTTAATAATCCGGCTATAACCGACTAATATCATATGTAACAACTTATCGAATCAACACTTGATCCGATAACCCGGCTATATCGCATACAACCGATCAATGTTACAAATCGCGAGAATAGAATACGGTATCTCATATCGTATCAATCTCGGTCCCGCACATATCACATATGTGCTCCTACTCCGTTTCGCTTGAGCCAGGAAACCCCTGTGTAGGACTCTAAAGACTCGTCAATACGCCGGCAGTAGGTGATGATCATATCAAACACCCACAAGCCGCAGGCGGTCTGCCAAACGTAACGGTCACCCCGGTATTGAGCGATCAGAAGATCAACAAGCAAGCATGTACATTCTTCTGTGAATCCAATCGGTAACACTCTCATACAGTCCGGTCTTGTCGTCTGATATGTCGCATATCTCGCCTAGGGGTGGTATACGTCAGACCCCAGTAGCTTGATAAGTCGTATCGATATGGGGTCTATAACAGTTCGAGAAACTACTGATAACACTTACCAGTAAATCTCAGTAACCCTGGCCAGGGATTTCCAGCTATAGCCAATCGAACACAGCGCAACATCAACTCCCTATACCGGGAGAGACGAATCCCCTCCTATCGCTCATTGCCTCCATGTGATTCGGGACTGTACCCAAAAGCCACCTTTTTGCACGCCCTCTTGGACGTGGTATGATGGAAATCAAAGCACGGTGGGAATCACACAAGACTCTATGACGATATCGGGTCAACAGACTACTATGTACCAGTGTCACCGGAGAACTGCCATCTGACGAGAAGTATAATACCATCTGGGAGTTCTCAGCGAGTCCGTCCAGTGTACCCAGTCTTCAATGAGCACCCGTACACCATCCTTGATGTCAAACACCGATGGATATGGGATCATCCATCGCCCATCATATGGGTCAAGATGCGTATACGCTAGTCTACTCTGGTGTATCGATACCCTGTCTCAATACACTCTCGACTAGGAACAGTTATAGGATGTACTCATCGACTACCGTGGCCCCACTAGTATGATCTCATCATAGTCCCAGTAGTCGAGTATATATCCTAAGGGTTTTATCAACATGTAACATAGAGACAATCAGAGTACATGTTAAGATAAAGTACAACCAGATAGCATACTATCATGTCGAGCAAGAAAGTCCTCCCTATATATGTCCAAGCATCCATTACAATATACATCATATGTACAGTAATGGCCTCTAGGGCATACATATAACTTACAAGCTCCCTCCTAAGATTTCTTCGGGACGCGTCCCCGGGCTGTCAGCTGTCTTTTCTGCCAGCGAATCAGGGCGAGATCTCTGCATTTAAGGAAGGTGCTCCGGTTCGTGCACCCTGTCACTGAAGCGACGGTCCGCGTGTCAAGCGTCGGTTGGCCGATGCGACGTGTGTAGAGCTGCGGCGTCTGATGGGATGTGGCCCAGTGTGAGAACGACAAGTGGAGCGATTGGAGCCGTTGGATGCGAGGAGGCGCTTTGGCGGGAGATGAAGGGCGACGTTGGATGAGGGCGATTGCAGTGATAAATAGGGTGGGGCCCGCTCCAGGGCCCCTACTCCTTCATATTTCCTCGCTCTAAATCCTGGTTGCTCGGCGCTCGTCTTCTTTCTTCTGCTTTCGTTTCTCGAGGATCCCTCTTCTCCAGATTAAATGTCTTCTTTCGTAGAATCTGTAGATGTCGTAGGAGTAGGTTCTAGGGACCCTCTAGTTGAGCCTGAGTCTTCCCGGGAAGCAGGGATCGGATCCTCTTCTCGGGATCGTGCGGTAGGGGCAGCCTCAGGGAGGAGGCGGTAGACGCTGCCCCCGGCACGTCGTGTTGGGTGAGGCACGAGGACGAGCTTGCCAATGCTCGGGCCCGCTTCCACATCCCCTCACGTCATACGCTTCGTCTGGCCAAGGAGGGAGAGAGGGCAGACCAAGTACGGGGTAGGGAGATCGCCTTATACTTGGAAGATTTTTTGGGTAGAATGCGCCTGCCCTTCTCTTGAGAGGTCGTCGAAGCGCTGAAATTCTTCGGGTTAGCCCCTGGCCAGTTAGTGCCGAACTCATGGAGGATTCTTCTCGGGTTCCTGATCTGCCTGAAGCTACAGGCGGTTCCCTTCAGCCTCTCCATCCTTGATTCTTCCCTTGTTTTCAAAAATCATCCTGGGGGTCGAGCGGGCGACCCGAGATGGGTCTACCTCTCTTTTAGAAAGCGACAGGGGGGCACCGCCGGGATAGGGGTTGCAGTCCTGCCTTCTTCCATTCACGACTCGAAGAAGAAATTTTTCTTCGTCGTGCCGCCCGAGGGAGAGGACTGGCCCGTGCCCACTAAGTGGTCGAAGGAAAAATGCTTGCCAAGGAACCAGTCCAATGACCCCGCCGCGGTGAGAGTGGCG
Source organism: Agapanthus africanus (assembly GCA_030015575.1). Taxonomy (NCBI): domain Eukaryota; kingdom Viridiplantae; phylum Streptophyta; class Magnoliopsida; order Asparagales; family Amaryllidaceae; genus Agapanthus; species Agapanthus africanus. The sequence goes on from CM057337.1 coordinate 11,808,945, forward strand.
TCGTAGGAGCCCGTCCCCCGATTTGACGTGCTGCTGTCTTAGAGGGTCCTGAGTTGGGCTGGGCTCAGCCCTGTCGAGTTCGTCGGTGAGTTAGGCTTTTCTGTCTTTTATATTGCATATGTCGCTGACTTCTTTGCATTTGGTTTTGTGCAGGACCCATGGACATGAACGAGCTCCGAGCCTCCATGCGCCAGCCGAAGAAGGTCACGAAGGCTGGAGGCGCCAGTTCTTCCCATTCGAAGCCTGCCCCAGCTCCTTCGGCCTCAGTCCCAGTGCCTCCGGTGGCCGCGTCCCTTGAGCTTTCGGGGGGATCCCGCCCGGGGGCCTAGCAGAGCGCCGGGCCGGAAGCAGGCTCGAATTCTGGAAGACCCGGTCTTGGAGGAGGAGACCGGCTCTCCATCGGAGCCGCTCAAGAGGGGTCCCCGGAGGTCTTCTCCGGGCCCGCCCTCGCCGATCATGGTGGAAGAGGGGGGCCTCCAGTTCGCGGTGCCCTCGGGGCTATCTGTCGCGGATAGCCTGCTGCACGAAATAGAGAAGTCGGCAGGGGGTATGGTCCCCGGGGGGACCTTCAGGGCCCAAATGGCGTCCATCGCCCAGGAGGCCGTGCAGGTAAGTGCTCGGTTGTTTGTGAGATTTGGTGCTTCCTTCGTCTTCCTGGCCTCTTTCTTATTTTTTTCAGGTCCTCCAGCACGTTGCCCTTGCCGTATGCATGGAGGCCGAGGTGATAGCCCCGGCGATGAAGATCGTGGACCAGCTTACCTTGCTGGAAGAGAGCTCCAAGCGGGAGCTGGAGGCGGCAATGGTGAGGGTTGCCGCCCTGGAGGGCGAGGTGGAGGCCGGGAAACGGGAGGTTGCCCGGCACCGCGAGGCCGCCGTGGCTGCCGAGGTCAAGCTTGAGGACGCTCAGGCGCTCGCCGGCAACATGAAGAAGAAAGTGAGGACCCTCCGAAAGTAGCTGGGGGCGGCGGTCGAGGTGGCAAAGCGGGTCGACCTTTCGGCGGTGAAGGCGGTGGAGGGCTACAAGAAGTCGAAGGACTTCTACAATGACTTAGCCGTGGCCACCACCCGCATATGGCACGAAGCCCTCGATGCCGTTAAGGTCCGGATGCCGAAGTTCGCGGATGAAGAGCTCCGGGCCGAATACCCCCTCGCGGACGCCGATGAGCATGGGGAAGAGATTCCTGACGAGGAGGTGGCCGAGGACCCTGCTCGACTCGTGGTAGATATCGGGGACCTCGAGGTCATGCTTGGCCCCGAGGCCTAAAGCCCCCTCTTCCTCCTCCTTTTATTTTGCCGCTTCTGGAATTTTTGTAAGCCTCCGGGCAGTCTGTAAGGCTGGGGAGCCCAAAATACCCTTTGTAAAGACTTCGCTTTTGGTAGTGAAACTTTTTGTTTCATCAGCTTGCACTTTATCTTCTGTTTGTGAAGAATGCTCGTAAGATATCCATGCTTGCACTGTTGGGCTTCCATGTCAGATCAGCTATCTGTCTAGTGATCGTTCGTCGAGTTGATTTCGATCACTTGCCAAGTGTGCCAAGCGCGGCTGAGAAGGAGGCATCTCCATGGCCCTAAAGTCGAGGGGGGATCACTCAGACTATGGATAGACTTGATGTCTCTTGTTGGGGCTTCGGATCCGCTGCATGTGATGGGTAGAGGGATGCCCGCCGTAGTTGTGCCGAGCATAAAGAGGCTCAGTGGCCTCATTATGAGGGCTACAAACCCGCAGCGTCTGTTGGGCAGGAGGATGCCTGCTGGGGATGACCGAGAAGGGAAGCTTCTCGGTTGATCTTGGCGAGGGCTTTGATCCTTGTCGGTTGTGGTAGGAAGCTACCAACCGGGGATAGCCGAGCAAAGGTCGGGCTCGACTACCTCTGGGAGGACTTTAATCCTTAGCGTTGGAGGGGCCGTAGGAGGCCTGCTAAAGATAACCGGCCAGTGAAGTTGCGTGGTTGCCTCTTGGCGAGGGCCTTGATCCCTGGCGTTACGAGCAGGCAACCACCAGCCGGGGATAGCCGAGCGAGGGTCGGGCTCTACTTCCTCTGGGAGGACTTTGATCCTTAGCATTGGAGGGGCCGTAGGATGCCAGCTAAGGATAACCGGGCAGTGAAGCTAAGCGGTTGTCTCTTGGCGAGGGCTTTGATCTCTGACGTTGCGAGTAGGGAAGCTACCGGCTAGGGATAGCCGAGCAGGGAAGCTGCTCGGCTGCCTCTAAGGAGGACTTTGATCCTTAGCGTTGGAGGGGCTGTAAGAAGCCTACTAAGGATAACCGGGTAGTGAAGCTACGCGGTTGCTTCTTGGCGAGGGCTTTGATTTCTGGCGTCGTGGGTAGGCAACCACCAGTCGGGGATGACCGAGCGGGGCAGCCGCTCAGATGCCTCTTGTGAGGGCTTTAATCCCTGACGTCGTGGGTAGGGAGGTACCAGCCGGAGATGACCGAGCAGGGTAGCTGCTCGGCTGCCTCTAAGGAGGGCTTCGATTCTTAGCACGGGAGGGGCTGTAAGAAGCCTACTAAGGATAACCGGGCAGTGAAGCTGCGCGGTTGCCTCTGGGCAAGGGCTTTGATCTCTGGTGTCGTGGGTAAGCAACGACCAGCCTGGGATGATCGAGCGGAGTAGCCGCTCAGATGCCTCTGAGGAGGGTTTTGATCCCTGGCGTCATGGGTAGGGAGCTACCAGCCGGAGATGACCGAGCAAGGGTCGGGCTCGGTTGCCTCTTGCGAGGGCTTTTGATCCTTCAGGATGGGGACCGAGCAGGGTTACTTCCCAGTGCCTCTTGGCGAGGACTTTGATCCCTGTCGGTTGTGGTAGGAAGCTACCAGCCGGAGATAACCGAGCAAGGGTCGGGCCCGACCGCCTCAAAGGAGGACTTTGGTCCTTAGCACGGGAGGGGATGTAAGAAGCCTACCAAGGACCCTTGGCCGGGCAGGGTTACTGCCCGGTGCCTCTTGGCAAGGGCTTTTGTCCTGAAGGATAGCCGAGCGAGGGTCGGGCTCGACTGCCTCTGGGAGGGCTTTTGATCCCTGTCGGTTGTGGTAGGAAGCTACCAGCCGGTGATAGCTGAGCGAAGGTCGGGCTCGACTGCCTCTGGGAGGACTTTTTGATCCCTGGAGTTACGAGTAGGGAAGCTACCGGCCAGGGATAGCCGAGCAGGGTAGCTGCTGAGCTGCCTCTAAGGAGGACTTTGATCCTTAGCGTTGATGGGCCGTAGGAGGCCTGCTAAGGATAACCGGGCAGTGAAGATGCGCAGTTGCCTCTTGGCGAAGGCTTTGATCCCTGGCGTTGCGAGTAGGGAAGCTACCGGCCAGAGATAGTCGAGCAAGGTAGCTGCTGAGCTGCCTCCTGGGAGGACTTTTTGATCCCTAGCGTTGCGAGTAGGGAAGCTACCGGCCAGGGATAGCTGAGCAGGGTAGCTGCTGAGCTGCCTCTAAGGAGGACTTTGATCCTTAGCGTTGGAGGGGCCGTAGGAGACCTGCTAAGGATAACCGGGCAGTGAAGCTGTGCGGCTGCTTCTTGGCAAAGGCTTTGATCCCCGGCATTGCGCGTAGGGACACTACCGGCCAGGGATAGCCGAGCATGGTAGATGTTTGGCCTATTCTTCATGAGGTTTCACCCGACCATCCCGTTGCAGGTATGGGGAACAGGAACGATCGCGGCGAACGTGCGCGCAGCATGCGCATTGAATGTGTGGGGAGGCAAAGCGCCAAAGTCGCGCCGTTTCGATTCCGCCAGAGAAGGCTCAATGATCGCCGCGTGGCAGCGACTTTGCAGGCAAAAACGGGCGACCGTTAGGTTCCGTTGGGGAGCAGCGGGCTATATAAAGCTGAGGGAGCGCTGGTCCTTCCTTTCTTCACAAACAGATCACTGAGAATGGAAGACTTCTTCTTTACCATCCTCGAAATCATCCACTTCGAAGACGTATACCTCTACGACCATAACTGTGCCGAGGACATGGTGCAGTTGGTCTATGGGAGCATCGAAGACCACTTCGGCCGGCTACTCCCCCGGCGCTCCCCTCTACTGCAGCTGCTGATGTACTCCATCTGGAGGGCGTCGCCGGGACTTTACAACCCCCTATCCGAGCAGCTTTACGACGAGGCCGTGGGCAAGCTGCGATCTCTGAGGCGCTTCGGCCTGATCTCCGCGGGTCGGCTGGCACGCTCGGTGGCACTCGTCCGTGAGTGCTACGAACTGAGGCTCGAGGTCAACGCGCGCGGGGGGAATCGAGGGCAGAGGCTGGATCTCGCGAGGCCTCGGCTGGCGGAGATCTTTACGGAATACCATGAGTAGTGCTCTCTGCACCCCCTTCCCCCGCTGCTGTAATTTTCTTTTTCTTTTTGTATGTATGGCTGAGGAGCCCATAATACCTTTTTGAATAAATAAGACATTTCCTTCTTTTTCGCAATGTTCCATTGATCTTTTATTAAATTAACAACAGACCTTAGGAAGAGTTTACATTGCCCTTAAAAAAAGTACATGCTAATAAATGGCCTTATTAGCGTGGCCCGAGCTCTCCAGAAGCTTGTTGGTCTCCGTGCTTGGCACCGGGTACGGGGCTCCCTGGGTGCCGGACTGGTCATCTGCCGAAACGAGCATGATCTGGCCGATGGTCAGCTCGGCGGGAGGGGGACACTGCTCCAGCCCGCGGTCGGCCTGCCGCTTATCCCTCAAGTAGGCGGCGAGGTGCCCTGATTGGATGAGCTCCTCAATATAGTCCCGGAGTTGCTTACAATCCTCCGTGGCGTGGCCCAGCGTCCGGTGGAAGGCGCGGTAGGGGCCCGGGTTCTCTTCGAGGCCTGACGCGGGATTGGAGGGAACTTGAAGAACCCCTCGCCCTGGGCCTCCTCTAGTAACACTGCGAGGGAGACGTTGAGCGGGGTGTACTCCTGGAACTTCGGGTGATAGGGCTACTGATGCTCCGGCCTTTCTTCCCGAGCCCTCTTCTTCTGGTCGGACCGTTCTGCTCGAGAGAGGTTCGCATTCACCTCAGACTCGAGCTGGACCTCGCGCTCGGTCCACGCCTTGACCTCGGCCATGATCTTAGGCTACACCAATGCAAAGGAGCGCAACCACTCCTTGTGCCTAAGACCATATCTGAACGCCGTGATGACGGTCTTGTCTCGTTGCTCGGGGACCTCGAGGAGGGCGTTGTAGAAGCGGGTGACGTAAGCTTTGAACGTCTCCTTGTCCCCGCTCTTAATTGTGAAGAGGTAGTCGACCGTGCGCTTCTGCCGACGGTTCCCGACGAAGTGGCCGAGGAACTGAGTAGCCAGCTCGTCAAAGGTCGAGATTGAGCGAGGCTCGAGTCCTCGGAACCAGTCCAGTCCAGAGCGGATGAGGGTGGCTGGGAAGGCTCTGCACTGGGCGGCGTCGGAATGGTCCTGGAAGCTCATCCCCGCGGTGAAAGCATCCAAATGGTCTTTCGGGTCGGTTTTTCCGTCGAACAGAAAGACCTTCGGGGGCTTGTTGCATGAGGAGACGTGAACAGCGAGCAGTCCCTCGGTAAACGGTTTGGTGAGCGAGTCGGCGGTGTACTTAGCCCCGTCGCCCGAGAGGTGACCTTCTCGGCGCATGCCCTCGATCTTCTTCTCGATGGCGTCGAGTCGGCCGTGGTACCCCGAGAATTCAGCGCCTTGTGATTCCTGGCCTCTGCTGTGGGAGATCTATGTCTGGGGGCGGCCCCGGTTCCTCTTGATGAGGTTCCTCAGATCCCCGGACGAGGTGGCCCTCGAGCCGCCGTGGCGAGCCCCTTCTGTGCGACCCCGTCAAGGGAGGGGGTGTCGGTCATGCCTGGGGATAGGCGAGGTGACCGACATCTCCTCAGGGGGGTGAGGGTCGCGATGAGGTTTAAGGCGAGGCGCTCTGGCGGCGGATCTTGGCCTCAGAGAGTATCGGCCCATGAGATCTGTGGTCATGGGACGTAGCCTACCGGTGGTCAGCCATGCCGACGAGGGCAGAGTCTTCTGGAGGCGGAGGAGCGGCGATCTGGAGCCCTGGTCCGGCCGTTTGGACGCGGACGAGCTCCTCCACGATGGACTGTAGTCGGTCTATTCGACCGGCGAGGGCGTTGATGACGGTCGCCGGAAAAGGTTCATCCGCGCCTCCGGTGAGAGGGAGGCGGCGACTGATACCTATATCTTCAGGGTGATCGCATGCCATGTGGATGGAGATCGGAAGACCAACTTTTGTTTTTGTGGAGCTTAAGTTCCCACAGACGGCGCCAACTGATGGATGTCCTTTTCGGGTCTCCGTCAGATGTTGTCTTCCGTCGATCTTCCGGTGGATCTTGGAGGTGATCTCCTGTTGCGTGTGGGTCTCAATGGGTTTTGAGGAGTTTGTGCCGAGTACCTGCAAGGAAGTCCCGGGATGGTTTGGTACCACCGAGGACCCTCCGACGATCAAGTTAGCACAAGATCTGAGCAGAGTAATGGCTAAGTGGGGTGAAAAAAGCTTACTTGACCCCTCTGTGATGGGGGTTTATATAGTGGCGGCAGCACGCAGTAGCAGGCGCGAGAATCTCGCCGGCAGTTACGCTCCCGACGTCACACCCGCGTAATAAGCGGATCGCCCGTTAATGGGGATCGTGATGGCGTGGAACGTGGGATGTTGCCGGCGGAGAATCCGCGCATGGCGAGATCTGCGAAGCGACGGTTACGCCTGTGAGTGGTGGAGTTGGTCAGTCGGAGGGACCGAGGAAGATGGCCTCGGTGGGAGAGCTCGGGAACGAGCGGAGGAGCCGAGGTATCTTGGTCCTGTGGTAGCTCAGGGGCGAGCTGAGAGGCCGGGGAGGCCAATTTGCAGGGGGCTCTGAGGAAAACCAGTTTGTGCTTGCAGGTCGGGTACAGGGTGGCCTGGTCGGCACCTGTGGACCCTTTCTTCTGAGTTCTGGGACACGTCATCTGCCACGCGTCCTGATCTGGGAGATTGCCAATATAGAGCATCATCAACGAGGAAAACGATAAATATAAATAATGATTGATATATATATATATATATATATATATATATATATATATAGACGAATGAGAATTATAGGAAGAATATGACAACATGAGAATTTTGACAGTCGGCTCAATTTTGTGAGAGGATAAGTGAATAATAGATTTGATTTTATTACTTAGAACTGTATCATACCATAAATTTAGAATAAAGACATGAATTGTTGGGGCAGACATAAATCTAGTGGATAATGCGGAATTGAATTTGAGAAAGCAAGCTTAAGAATAATTTTGTTTTGTAATAAGAAATTTTAGATAAAGAATTTTTCTTTGCCTTGAAGGCTTAACTTTCATTTTCTTTCCTTAATTTTTTGAGTGATACAATACAAAGAGAGTACATTCTTTTATAGTGTATCTAAGCACTATTATAATTTCATGAAATATGTTTAGATAATGTCGGTGGACTAAGGAATCAAAATCAAATTTTCATTTTAATTCTTGAATGCATATTAAGCATTTTTCAAACATGTTAAATGTTTGTTTGACTAATTACTTTGCAAACTTTAAATTGTCTTTTAACATCCCTTCTCAATTTGTAATTTGTAAACCGTTTCTGCAGTGAATAAATTTTTCTGTCATACCTTACTGAATAAAGAGAAGCGCTTTTGCGTCTTTCTTTCTATTCTCACAGTACTCCTTTTGTTTTGTCTGAGTCCATGATGCAAGTGTTTCAGAATCATCGACTATTTCGAAGCCATTTTGGACAAGTTCTTGAGAGATAAAGAGAGTCTTTATTATGAGACTCCAAAAACCGTAACTCTTGCCGTCAAAATCCATAACTAAATTTTGCCAGTAGTTGAATAGCGATGGTGCCGATAGAGAAGTTGCTGCCATATCGATAGAGATAGAAATTTGTTGGGATAGACGGAATTCTAGTGGATAATGCGGAATTGAATTTGAGAAAATAAGCTTAATTTAAAGAAAAATAACTTAGTTTTGTAATAAGAAATTTTAGATAAAGAATTTGCCTTTGCTTTGAAGACTTAACTTTGATTTTCTTTTCTTGGTATTTTGAATGACACAATACAAAGAGCACCTTCTTTTATACTGCATCTTAGCACTGTTACAATTTCATAAAACATGTTCAGATAATGTTAATTAAGTAAGGAAGCAAAATCTAATTTGCATTCTAATTCTTGAATGCATATAAAGCATTTTTCAAACATGTTAAATATTTGTCTGTCTAATTACTTTGCAAACCTCCAATCGTCTTTTAACAAGCATGACAAAAATGAATCGCAATAAAAATCAAATAAAGTACTAAAGTTTACTTCATAACCAGGCCGTTCATTTTTAAAGTGTTCATTATCCAGCTTTTGATTCTCGTAAATAAATAATATAAGTAGAATACTTTACTATATACATACGATAGTCGCATAGGGATAATAGTGGCAATTTTTTTTTTTTTAAAGAACCAAACTAACTGACTAACGAACTTTAAAAAATCAATGAATTGCGGTATACAAAATAAAATGCTTGTCCATCCTATATTGTTTTTTGGATGCAACCCCGTTGGGCCTTTCATTTTGGAGAGAGTAAATTACTATATTAACCCTACGTTGCACGAGCAATGCACATGTGTGTTATTAGTTATTTTTAAAAAAATCTATGAAGAAATATTTCTCATTTTCTTTACTTCATCTTAGAAAATGGAGAAATGGACATGGGCTACAATAGTTAGGATTTGTCAAGCATGCACACTTCTTGCTGCCTTCTAACAAACTCACCCCATCATAGCATTTAAGTCTGAAACAAATTACAGACACATTTCTGTATTTTTTTTCCCACTAAAAATAATTCTGCACATTACCATCATGATACATGCCTGCTGTATACAACTAAATAATAATACCGGAGCAATACGAAAACTTCTAATATGAAAAGTTTTGACATGTCAGACATAAATGATAAAATATAACTGAATTACAGAAGTGGAAGAAAAACTCAGAGCAATCACATTGATCCATGTATGCAGTAGACATCAGCTGCCGAAGGAAACATTCCCCCGAAAAAACCACAATTTTGTAAAATACCCAAAACAGGTAAGCTAACTCACACAAGCATTCAGGTTACATATGGTTAACTAAAACCTTCATTAATAAACCATAAGCTTATTCAGCCTAAATTAAATATGTACAATTTGATGATAGCTGCTGGCATTCACAATGCAGCCTTCAATTACCCCATGGTCCAATCCCCCTTAATGTCCCTCAATTCCTCCCCTCGCTCACCTCTGATTCCTGTAGTCTCCCAATGCCAAGTTAGCTCAGCTCTTCGAAGAGGCAGCACCCCTAGTGCCGACTCGGTGCACTTCTCCATCTTGTTCGACTGCAGGAACCCATTTCAACTCAAATATTTCTCCTGCAACAACCTTGGGTAACCATGGTGAAAGGTGGAAGAGGATGAAAATGAAGGACTCGATGCCTGAAGTGGTGTGGACTGTGTAGCTGTATGGAGACAATAGGAGATTTGTTTCTTGTATCTAACCATGGTATAGTCCTATAACCAAAGCACTGGTTTGGTAAAATGGGCAGTAGGTCATATTTAAAGAATAGAGAATATTTGATGGTTGTATAAAGAACTTAATTTTTGAGGTTGTATTTAGAATTTCAGAAGTTTTGGAAGGGGGGAAAAACCAAACAATTATACTGTCAATTTAACTTCAAAACAGCAAGTTGGTCTCTAAAAGTGGAACAAGATATTGATCATCACATTAAACCTGAGAAAACGATACAAGAAAAGGAATTAGCTATGACCAGCTTTGCAACTATAATTTGCATAAACATAAATGAATTAATTATCTATTCATGTTACATAAGAGCAAATGCTTAAAGTATATTAAATTAAACAAAGAAAAAATTGAGGAATAATTCACAGATCAAGCATTTATATAAATCCAAGATAAAGTCGAGCGAAAGAGTAACATGAGTCGAAAAGGTAGCAGACATTTAGCCTTAAATTGTAACATATACATAAGAAGTTCAACTACCGCGAAACAAATATATTATTATCCTAGCATTAAAATGTCACTAGCATGGGCCCCATGGCGCATTGGTCAAAGCCAATCTAGCAGTTTTTTCTTGAAATTATAAAACCAAAAAATAACATACATACATTTAGTTGCTTTATCGAAGAAAATTTACTAATCACTTTCTTTAATAAGTAGAAAAATATAAGTAATTTTATTTTCAAATAAATTGTTGTTGACATCAATATAAAATTCTTGCAATCAAGAATAAAAAAAGATCAAAACTTAAAACAAACTCTGGCTTTGAAAGAAAATGTTAAGAGTTCCATGCCTAAAGTACATTTAATAAAAAAATTATAATCCATCAATTAGATATCAAATGAACATAAAAGTGAAAGTAGTAAAATGCCAAATTTTTGAAAGTATAAAAATTAAGGAGGCCAACGCTTTCTAGCATAAATTTAGAAGAAACCATATGCCGCCATCGATACATCAATCAATGGATCATCCTTTCAAGTTGTCGTTAGTAACTTCTTTGTTATCGACATCTTCTTCATTTCTTTATCAATATCTGCACAAAAGAAGAAACAACAAACCTTTGCTTGATGATAAACGTTTTTGGCTAAATGACTCATTTGATCATTTTGATTTTCAGTTAGTTTATATAAATCACCCAAAAGATCAAATTACAACTAAGAGAATGGCCATACCGAGAGCACTTTACAGCTACGTAATCACATTTCATCTATATACTTCTTTTTTTTTGTTGCTACGGAATGCAGTAGCTCCATAAACCTTGACCATAAAACATTATCACATCATATTGAGTTTTCACTTGTGAAATATGAAACGAGCTAATAAGAGGTTCTGAAACCAGGCAATAGATTCCTAAAACGAAAGAGAGCTAACATTTATAAATTTCTACAGTATTGATAAGGTTCAATTAAATATGGTTACAAATAAAACCTGCAAATATTCATGCATTATACACCAAAGATTAATAAAAGATGACTTTACTGATTGCTGCAATTAGTTCCTTGCCACAAACTCATTGTGAAAATTCATCAATGTGCATATAGTTTTGTTGAAAGAATTGAGGGCAACACACACGACGGTTTAACTCCATTAATTCATTCTATTTCTGTCCCTAGGATTCTCATGAAAGGCTGCGAGGATGGATTGCAGCTAAAAAGGTAATCTCTCATTGAGTTATAGCAGGTGGCCGAAGACCATGTTCCGAATCGGAGAAAATTCTGATTCATTCATTTCCGTGAACCACATTATGATGAACTTACCAATACTTGGTTAACTATGGTATCGGCTTGCACTTTAATTGGGTGGGGGGTGGGGGTGCTCTTCAAAGTCGAAAAATACGAACTACCTTAGGATCCTGCTAATTAGAATAGAAATGCAATCTCTGGAAGATGATGAAGAAAACAGTTTTAGCATATAGATATTAATGCTGCTTGTCTGGAATTAACCAACACAATGTCTACAGACATCAGTATAATAAAATGAAAAAATTGAAATGACAATGTAAAGGCATAAATCATAGTAGCAGCACAAAACTAGCCTAACATTATAACTCAATTAGCAGGAATTACACGCAAAGGGAGTCAACTTTTATATAGAGAGAAAGTACTCTCTCTCTCTCTCTCTCTCTCTCTGTCTCTCTGAGTAGTGCAAGTTGCAGCTAATATATTCATTATATGCATACATGAACACACTATTATCTGTATATGACTGTCTTTTGAATCTGTCATAAATAAACTTTGTTGATGCTTGAAGAAAAGCCATCAAAAAAAAAAATTGAAGTTAAAAAGGGTAAAAGCCACCAAAGTCAAATTAAGCATAGAATTGCTCCAAGCACAACATTAAATTAGAAAATCCTAACCAAAAGGTCCAAAACTAAATAGAAAAAACGAAAATAAACACATTGTTGAAAAGGTTGAGAGTCCTCGCCTTCATTGCAAATCTTCATAAAAGTTCTAAAAAATTGTAAATTAGTATTACTGACTTGTTAGGAAAAAAAAGGTATTACTTGCAAAAAACAGCACCTGCAAAATAGTATCTCCTCCTCGCACTAGATCCCTTGCTAAGGCAACAATCCAGTTCCAAAACAAAATAAATACTAAATCTTGGTTACAATATCGTGTATTCTACATCTAACATATCATAAATCACTAAGACCTCAAGTTCATTATTCTAGTAAAAATAATTTATTGTTAGAGCTAACAAAAAAGTGATCGCCTCAATGTAGGATTTCTACAACTTTTTACTTGAGTTAAAACATAAGATCTTGAAATTCTCCTCATAAAAAGGCACCATTTTTCTCACCATCAACAAATTATTTTATAAAAAAGAAAGAATAAAGAAATTTTGACATAAAACTTGAAATATTAAATGAGCAAAATCTATTAAGAGTCTCCAGATCCAAATCAATATTCATGAAAAATGGGAAAATCCATAAAAGAGAAAGCAAAAGAATTTCTAAATTTAACTCACTAAAGATTTCCTCTTTTTTTTTGTATGTTTTCCGTCTCCTTTCTTCTTGTTTTACTACTTTCTCTTTCTTCTCTTTGTGTTCCCCTTGATAGATTTGAACTCTATTGGCAAATCCTAAAATTTTCTTTGCATATTTCGGGGAAACTGTAGATTTCTTGTTTTTAAAAACATATGCAATTATTTTTACATGAAAATTTAAGCATGGAATACAATGGATTTGCCAGGAAAGAAGAAAACTAACGAATACTTCAACCTAATCAAACAGTTTGCACTATGATCCAATTACTTGAAGGAAGAAAGAAAAAACTAACAGTGTATCACTCTATTGGGGTAGAATTATTAAACATAAAATTTAAGTAGAGAATACCGTAAATTTGCAAGAAAAGAGGGAGAATTAACAAAAACTTCAACCTAATCAAACAATTAGCACTATGATCCAATTATTTAGAGAAAAAAGGAATAAAAAATGAACCTGCGAGATTAAAAAAATAAATCAAATAGTTTTACCCTACTATCTGAAAGACATCGAAGGCTCAAAGCAGCTTGAGAAAAACTGGATCCTCCTCTCTCCTGGGCTCTCTTTCTATATGGCATAGCAAAATGGCTGCAAAAGTTGTCTACAATTTAGAGATCGACAACACTGCCTCGCCATCAAATACCAATCAAGAATAATCATCTTTTTTTGGATGCAAGTAGCAATCATTATCAAAGCATTTTTTACTTGAACAAACATGCGCACATAATATCATGACCTCTCATTTGTGGGGGAGGCGGCATAATGCTTTCTTATTCACTTTCTTTATAAATGAAAAGCAATATTACGGGAAATAAAAAAAGATTTTCTATTACTAAAAGAACATTTAAGCAAGGATTTCAAAGGTCCCAAGATCAATAAATAGTTTTAATTCAACAAAGCAATTAATAAAGGCAAACATGCATCCTCCTCTCTCTCGGGCCCTCTTTCTATATGACAAAACCGAATGGCTGCAATGGTTGTATACAATTCAGAGATCAACAACATTGCCTCGCCATCATACCAAGCAACAATCATCGTCTTTTATCATAGAATTATTTCCAAAAAATAACTGAAAAAGATATCTTTATAAGAGATTTGAACTCATCCATCCGAAAAGAGATCTTTTTAAGAGATGTGAATTTTCTAAAATCAAACAATTAGCAACATGATCCAATTATTTGCAAGAAAAGCAAATAAAAACCTCACCTTTCAAACCTCTATTTGCAAAAAGTATGAAGAGGGTTTTGGAAGAAGTTCTTAAAATACAGTTTTTTCATCTTTCAATCAAAAAAAGAGATTTTTTAAACTATTTTGGCCAAGTCTAAAGAGTATATATTTCTAAGAATAGATAAAACTATCATAGACGAAGATCAAGCAGAGAATACCATGGAGTTGCAAGGAAAGTCGAAAAATTGAACCAAAAAATCTCAACCCAATAAAACAATCATCAACACCAAACAAAGAGAAAACTCACCTTCTATCTCTCGATCTGCGAGGAATTTTTCTCCAAAACCCAGCAAAAACGAAGTATGAAGAGGATCTTTGAGAAAGTATTATCTTTTTCCCCCCTATATTTGTGAGAACTTTCTTTCCAAAGCACAACAAAGAGAAATACGGAGAGGGTTTTGAGAGAAGTGTCAAAAAGGAAGGATTTTTCATCCTCTAATCCAGAAAGTGATCTTTTTGAACTGGATGGGACAAATCTAAAATTTCATGTTTATAAAAAAATAGGGTTGCATTATATTCGCAGATGAAGCAAAGAACACCATGGATCCAGAAGAAAACGGAGAAAATTCAACAAAAATCTCAACTCAATCAACCGCTTAGGAACATAATCTAATCATTCGGAAGAGAAAACAAAAAAAGAGCTCACCTTGTATTCCATTAGCTCTGAGGATCTCTTCTTTCAAGCACAACAAATAAAAAGATGAAGTTTTTGTGAGCGCTAAAAAGGGAGGTGAGGATTTTTGAGAAAATGTTGATGTTAGAATATAAAAATAAGTCTCCCAACCCAAAGGGCCTTCGACTTGCGGGGGAATGTTAGAATATAAAAATAAGTCACCCAACCCTCATCATAACTTCGGAGTTTTGGTGCTGTGGCAGGGGCATTTCACAATTGAAAAGCGAGGAGCCATCATCATAATATTAGAGAAAATAAGAGGAGAAGAAACCGAAGAAAAAAAAAAAAATAACCCAATTCAATGTGCTCTGCAAAACCGAGGCTTTTAAAAGCCAAGTTGTCTAGGGACATTTTAGGAATAGGTGCACAAAGATCATGCATTTGAACCAAAAGATTCCCTTTAGCAAGTCCCCTTTGTATCAGTTAAGAGATAGAGGATTGTTGCAGTTCAAACAAGGTTTCCATTACCAATGTGGTGCAAAATATTTGACGGTGCAAAATATTTGACAATGTCAAGAAATGATGCAATTTCCCAACGTGAAAGATATGTTAAACTAGTTAATCTACGACTGTTTCCATTAGTTACTAGATTTAGCGGCAAACGATCTGAAGCTTAATATATGTTCAACAGAAAGGCTTAAAATGTGTTTTATGCATGTTGAGATGTGTGAATTAAAATAGCCCCACATTGAAAAAACTATGAGAGTTACATGAGTATAAGATATAAGTTGGAACAAATCTCAACAAGACTTAGTCTTATTGTTGAAACCCACTTATATCAAAAGCCCATGTATACTCATAAATAAAATATAATCGCGCCCTTGTTCGTGTATAATTAAATTTAATATGGTATCAGAGCTAGATTGATAACTGTTATGAATATTGTTATGGATATATATATATATATATAGTTATTATATTCAGTTATCGATTTGATTAGTTATTATATGTTTGTTATGAGAGGTGATTTATAACTCTATAAATAGTTGTATGAACTATCATTTTTATAATAAGCCAATAGAATTTTCCTCTCTTTAAATCTGTTCATGGTATCAGAGCTTTGAACATATTTAAATTATTTTAAAAACCTGATTTTTTTAGCAGCAGCCGCTAACCTGCACGAGCCCCTCGATCACCCACCGCCACTGCTCCTCTCCTCGAACCCAACACTCGCCGGACCTCGACTTGCTCTCGCCCACCACCCAGATGCCACCTCTCGACACCATCACCAGGGCTCTCCAGCACAAGTTGACCACCCCAGCAACCCCCCTCCGGCACTCCTCGACGCCTCCAGAGCCCTCGCCTGCCCCCTCGACCCCCCTCTAGCACTTGCCGACCACCCTAGCAACCCCCCCTCCGACACTCCTCGATGCCTCCAAAGGCCCCCGATCCCCTCTGGCACTCGAGTCGACCTCGATCCATAACTCTAAACAACTCCCAGCCCTCGATTTCCCCCTTTGAACAACATCCAAACGCTTCACAGAGCCTTCAATCCATACCAGAAGCCTTCGCTCCTTGCTAGAAGCCTTCGATCCTTGATGCAGCACTACCCCAGAGGTTATATACTACCTCTTAACATCCTAGCCATATACATGATCTATTAGATCAACTTGCATTTTGTACTTGTTTTAGTTTAGACAACTTTTTCTCTCAGGATCTACCTCTGTGCCGCTTATCATGGATTTTGTTGATGATAAAGCTCCTTCGGCCTTTCTGTCGTCCATTGATTTCAAAACGGATCTTTATTTGACTACAATCTCTTTTACCGGCGCAAAGAACTATCTTCAATAGTCCAGTGATGTGGAACGAACCTTGAACAGCAAAGGCCTTCACCACCACTCGACGGACGCTCCTCTCGACTCCAAACATCCCAACTTTGATACCTGATTCCAAAATGATAACAAGATAATTGTTTGATTGTCTAGCTCTATACATTCTCGCAGCTATACGTTTATTATGTCTCTAAAAATTGCAAAGGAAGTGTGGTCACACCTTCGTTCTCTGTACTCATCCGAAAATAACTTACAGAAGCTCTATGATATCTTCCACACCTTTACTACGGCCAATCTAGAAGAAAATATTCAGGATTTTGGTTCCCTTTTTAGTGGACTTCTTGATCAGTGTAACGCTTCCCAGCCTATCGCCACTGACCCTATTGTCACTCGCAAACAACGCGAGTCTCTTGTTGGCGTGTTACTCTTAGCTCGCCTACCATTCAGCTTTGAGGAAGTCCGATCTCTCATTCTTTCTCAGAGTGATTCTCCATCATTGACAAGCATCTTGTCAAGTATTTATCGTGTGCCCATAGTCTCTTCCCCATTTACTGAGCCTGTTTCGACCGTACTTGTTACTCGAGGCCGTGGACGTGGGACCTACACCCCGTATGGTCGTGGTTCGTCTGATTCTATCTTTGGTGGCCATAGGACATCATGCGGTCATCCCCCTTTGACTGCTCGTAGTCGTAGTTCCCGTGGACGTAGCAAATCCGGCCTTTATTGTACTCATTACGGCGGTACTAATCATCAGAACGACTGGTGTTGGGAGAAATATGGCAATTCTGATGATACACCTACCGCTCGCCAGACATCCACACCGGCATCCACTGAACAACCTTCCTCTTCTGCCGGCCAAGTACCTCTATCCAGTGCTGAGTGGGGCCGGTTATATCATCTCCTCTTTTCTGTACCTCCTGCCAACATTTCCACTCCGTTAGGTATATCTTTACTTTCTCATTCTGATTCGTGGGTAGCCGATTCTGGCGCCTCACATCACATGTCTCATGATGGACCATCTGATCTTGCTTCTAGTTCTCACAAACTTATTTCCATGGTTGATGGTAATACTACACAGGTTTCTGGTTCCGCTTATTTATCACTTCATCTTTACATCTTAAGACTGCTTTAATTGTGCCATCATTAAAACAAAACCTGCTTTCTATTCGTCAGCTTATAAATGATTCCAGCTGCTCAGCAACTTTTTATTCATCTTACTTTGTGATACAGGATCTTCTGACGAATGACCGAATTGGTGGGCGCATGAAAAGAATCGAATGTATTACGTTGATCACATTTCCAGTACGTTTACAGCTGTTTCTACTGTCCAGTGGCACCGGAGATTTGGTCACCCTCCCCGTTCGTCTTTACGTACTATATTACCTTCTATCATGCTATCGGATTTTAGTTGCGAGTTTTATATTCTTAAGAAGTATCATCGCTCCTTTTTTCTCCGGTTAATAACATAACTTACCCTTTGCTTTAGTTCACTCCAATATTGTAGAATCCTTTAAATTTCCTAGTATGTTTGGTTATTAATATTTTGTTACATATATTAATGATCATTCATGCATGACTTGACAGTATCTTCCAAGGTTCGAGAACTCGGCTTCGGTTTTGGTTTCGGTCTCTCACAGTTTTATTAGTTTCGCTGGGTTTCGGCTAGTTTCGTAAATCTCAGTTCGAGTTTCAGTTTCGACGATAATACAATATACATAAGTGCAGATATATTAAATACTTAAATTTATGCTTCTATATTACAAGACAATGATCTTAGTATTTAAAAATCCAGCCATGAAGCAAAATATATTGATAAGTGTACTTAGATAAGTATTAATATATAGTTTGGGTTCACTTTTTTGCGGTTTTCTAGCAACGAAGGCCTACAATGATTACAATGACAGTAAAAATGGTATAAAAATAAGTTTTTAAAAGTTTTGGCCAAAACGATATTGTATGGTTGGTTTCGTATCGGTCTCCTCCGAAACCAATATGAAACCACCTCGTATCACCTCGTATCGGTGGTTTCGGCCGAATCCTCGAACCTTAGTATCTTCTGCATAGTAGGTCTGAGTTTTTGTCTACTTTTAAAACCTTTGTTGTTGAGATTTCTAATCAATTTGGTGTTTCGGTTAAGGTTTTTCATTCGGATAATGCTAAGGAGTATATCAGTACAGACTTTACTGCATTTTGTAAGACACAGGGAATATTGCACCAAACTTTGTGTTTTTATACTCTTCAGCAGAATGTGATTGCTGACGAAAGAACCGACATTTACTTGAGGTAGCTTGTTCTCTTCTCTTACATATACATGTTCCTAAACGATTGTGGAATTTTACAGTTTTAACAGCCTACTTATATCAATCGCATGCCTTCGGTCCTAAGCAACCAGTCTTCTTTTTCTATTTTGTTTCCACATGGCAAGCCTTTTCCCATTCCTCCTAAGTTGGTTGCCTATGCTATTCCCAAGTTCTCGGTCCTCATATTAACAAACTTGATCCTAGAGTTATACGTATGGTGTTTGTAAATTACTCTCGATCTCAAAAAGAGTGTTTGCTTTGACACTGCCACATCTAAAATGTGTACTTCATGTGATGTGACTATCTTAGAAAATCAAGCCTATTTTCCACCCCATGTTAAGGAGCCTACTTCTACTATTCCGGTTCCATACAAACCTTCCTCGGAGCTTGATTCATCCGTTCAACCTATACTTTTCCGTGATCAGCCTGTAGTCCCTTATCCACAGATGAACCACCGTCGTAAGAAAGTTGTCCAGCCACCTCCCACCAATGATTCTTCTGCAGGTACTCCAATACAATCTATTGTTCCTGATTCTCCACCACCGCTGCATTCCGAAGATATACGCAAAGGTAAGCGTTCATGTATTACTACACATCTGATTTCTAACTTTGTTTCCTAACATAAACTGACCCCATCTGCTCGTCAGTTTGTTTCTTCCTTATCTGCAATCACTCTTCCTTCTATTCAGAAAGCACTTCAACACTACGGTTGGCATGCAGCTATGTTAGAGGAGATTGCCGTACTGCGTTCTAATCAGACTTAGAGATTGGTACCTCCATTTTCAGATAAGGTTGTTGTCTATCGATGGGTCTTTACTGTCAAGCAACATTCAGATAGGACGACTGGCCGTCTCAAAGCTCGATTGGTAGCCAAAGGATTTACCCAGCAGTATGATTTATATTATGTTTAGACTTTCTCATCCATTACCAAATTACCATCGATTTGTGTTCTTATATTCTTGAATGTTTCTAAAGCATGGTCTCTTCATCAGCTTGATGTGAAGAATGTCTTTCTTAATGGCAATTTATCAAAGACTATTTATATGCAGCAGCCTCCTGGGTTTGAGTGACCAGAAGAGTTTATGGTTTGTCTTCTACACAAATCGTTATATGGACTTAAGCAGTCACTACATGTCTGGTTTGAAAAATTTAGCATGATTTTATGACATTGGTTCCAAACGTAGCGCTGACACGGCTCTTTTTACACATTATCGTCCTTATAGCAGGGTAATTATGTTGGTGTGCGTTGATGATATTATCATCACTGGAGATAATTCTGCTGGTATCTCCAAAATGAAAGAACGTTCGGCTTCACACTTTCATACTAAGAATCTTGGACCGCTTAGTTATTTCCTTAGAATTGAAGTATTACGGAATTCTGGTAGATTGCAGCTCTCTCAGCGCAAGTATGCACTTGATCTTCTATCTGAGACGGGATTTTTGGGATGAAAACCATCAAACACCCTCATGAATTCCTCAGTCAAGCTATATCGATTAAATTCTCCATCGGATTCTCTACTACCAGACATAGGACGATATCGACGTCTAATTTGGAAGCTTATTTACCTCACTGTCACTCTATCAAACATTACCTTTGCCGTTAGCACAGTGAGTCAATATATACAGAATCCTTTGACCTCTCGCTTTAAGGCGGTTGAGCATATTCTCATATACATTAAATGTTCTCCACAGCAGGGTCTTCCTTACAAACTATTATCTATGTTGTCGCTCACTGCCTTTGCAGATGCTGACTTTGCTGGATCCGTTGATGATTGTCGTTTCACGAGTGGTTATTGTGTCTTCTCGGGAGGAAACTTGGTTACAAGGAAAAGCAAGAAACAAAATGTAGTTGCTCGTTCTTCTACAGAGCCCGAGTATAGATATATAATGCATGCAGTTGTTGAGTTGGTATGACTTGCCTCCCTGTTGGCAGATCTTGGAGTTCCTTCGTCTCTTCCGACTACACTCTTCTATGATAACAGGGTCACGATTCACATTGCCGAGAATTCAGTTTTTCATGAGCGGACCAAACATATCGAGATAGATTATCACTTTATTCGTGACAAAGTGACAGATAAGGTTATTGCACTCCAGCATATTTTCTTTGCAACTCAACTAACAGATATTCTTACCAAAGCTCTTCCTCGACCGATTTTCGCTCATTTTCCGTCCAAACTTGGTATGATTGACATCTACGCTCCAGTTTACGGGGAGTGTTGTGGATATATATTTAGTTATTATATTCAATTATCAGTTTGATTAGTTACTATATATTTGTTAGGAGATGTGATCTATAACTCCCTATAAATAGTTGTATGGACTATTACTTTTCTAATAAGCCAATAAAATTTTCCTCTTTAAATTTGTTCAATAATATTCGTGGATTTGTACGTTAACGCACCTTTTCAAGCTTACGTGCTCTCTTCAAGCCTTCTTGCTCTCTTAACCTTCGTGCATCTCTTGCGTGTGATCCAAGCCTTCGTGCTCGGTACGATTCACATGACAACCACGTTGCACGCGAGGGGGGTGTTAAGATGTGTGGATTAATATAATCCCACGTTGAAAAACTATGAGATGTACATAGGTATAAGATATAAGTTGGGACAAAACTCAACAAGGCTTGGGTCTTGTTGTTAGAACTTATTTATATCAAAAGCCCGTGTACATTCATAAATAAAATATATAATCGTCTTCTCGTTCGTGTATAATTAAATTTAATAATGCCAAACATAACATAGAACTTACATGTGCATTAGTAATAGCAATATCATCGAATCGAGACCGGAAAGCTTGGTTAAGCCCATCACTCCCAAAATCCTTCCACGCATATGATACTTTTGGCCGGGTAAAACCAGCATTGCACCCGACCGGCGATGGATGTCACATTTTCATTGACCAGGTAAAGTCAGGCTCATATAAAGGCGAAATTCACCATGTTCTGAAGAGAAATATGAATGGGAACGTATTCCATACATATTCCTCTTCAGAACCGGTGGCTATCTCCTAGCTATATCACTATAGACGTCCTAAAAGGCAAACCTTGGAAATAAAGAATAATGGGGAGAAAAATAAGCTTCACCACCTGCATTTAGTAACAAGTTCAGATGTATGTGAACCTAAAAATGAAAAATGTTTAGGTATTTATACTTCATTATGGTAGACCCAAGTACTCACAAATTGTTCAGGAAGTAATTGACCAGCCATGGCCTCTACTCATTACCTATACAAAGGTATAAACTTGTTTTCGATGATAATAATAAGAATGCTAGCCTTGCGGATCTCAACCAACATGTGAAGACATGAAACAAAGAGGAGCCACCATAGTGGATGAAAAATGGGTAAAACGTTGTAAATATAGTATCCTAAATAGTATTTATCTAATAAAAACTATATAACATAATTACAAAGAGCCTAAAGGCGTTATACGGAGGTATATTTGATTGCTTTTTTCATCTAGCATAACAAAAGTGTAAAAAGGATCCAGAAATAAGGTATTGTAATATATAAGCATAACTTAAGGAATCAATGAAAAGTGGATAATAAGGAAATGATGATAATTTATGTGCAAAATAACATACGTCAGGCAATATGTAGGATCAAACCAGAAATAAGGTGCTGCAGGGATTAACTGAAAAAACTATATATATCATAACTACCTTCAGGTAAGGCATCCAATTGTATATTTGGTTCAGCTATCCATACACCCAAGCACTTGCAGGTTCAGCATGAAGGAGCTGATTGATAAGCCACAGCTGTATCCATTACCTGCATATAGTAAGGTGTTGAATCATTTCCAATTGTTGTAAAATAGAAGAAAAGATAATGAATGTAAAGGTTAAAGCAAAATAACCATCTAAAATATATTTAATTTTTTCCACAACAATGCATATTTTCCCCCAGAATTCCTGATATGCAGTTATTCGTCCATTAAAAGTGAGGCGAGGAGTTTAATACAGTTGAAGTTGGATTTCCACAGCCATATTTCTTCCATTAGTAGGAGCTATAAACAAATTTGCTTTGGTCTCATATGCACACTTATGTCTTTAATAAAAGATACTAAATTTTTTCCTCTTAAATTGGAAACTGGGCTTCCAGTTCCTATACTCCTTCAGGATTTCCCCAAAAAGCTAGACCCCCCCCCAACCCCATGCCCCCCCCAAAAAATAAAATAAATAATAATAATAATAATAATAATAATAATAATAATAATAATAAATGCTCATACACAAAACAAACAATAAAATAAGATGGCGTACACACATTCAAAGTACACTTCCTAAGTCAAAACTTATCCTAGTAGGCTTGCTTCTTACTCGAAAAACAAATAAATCCAGTGATTTTTTTTAAAATAATTTTTTTTGCAAAAATGTGTTTCAGAACAAAGCTTTCCTGTAATCAAGTTATTGGCACACCTATGTTTCTTTCAAATGACCGCCATAAATTGCATTTCTGCAATTAACAGAAAAGGGACTTCATATTAGGTGAGATTCATCACTGAGCTTCCTATTCCAAACTGCAAATCACACATCACTATTCGCTCATACCATATAGATAACAAAATGTTTCAGTTTCTCTCATTGCATCCTTTTCCACATGTTGCTTCAAATTTTGACATGTTTGATGACATGTTCCTAGTTGACACCCATGTTCTTCCACCATTATAGCTCTGACAAAGTAACAATTGAACTCTTCTACTTTACGCTCAATTTCTCCTAATAGTTTCCAGTCAAAAGATTTAAATATTCCCTAGGACCAAAGCAATCATTTTTGAAACTACATAATCAATCAAGAATAATGCAAGTTTCACTACACCCAAAGTTCACCACCAGACAAAGGCAACAAATGAGATAAGTCAGGATACCCTTGCCAAATTTATTGGGCACTTATGGCAGAGAAGATAATCCCTCTAAACATGGCATGTCCAGTAGTGTCTAACATAACCAAGGATCTAAACAGAGATATCGGGATGGGGATCCCATGTCAGATAAAGTAGATATGAAGTGAAATAGAAGGAGCCACATGTACAAAAAAAAATGAAAAATAGTAGTGTGACTGCAGTATTCTAATTGGCATTTATCTAATAAAACTGGATAACCTAAATTTAAAGGCGTTATGCACTGTTTCATGCAATGTAATGGAAAATGTAACAAGTAGTCATACATAATGTGTCGCCAGTTGTAAGCAATAAATGTAAAGAAGAAATTACTACAAAATCAGATAATTTAGAATATTATAATTCATGTGCAAACAACTTCTATCGGGGGATATATTAGAGCAAACACGACGTGTTGCATGCATTAAATGGAAAACTCTATAAACTATATCTGCCTACATGCCATGGCATCTAATGACAAGCGACATGCCGGCATTTCAAATAGTGGAGACGACAAGATTATCCATCCATGACAGATATATGCTCATTCAGTTAATAAAGTACCCTCACCCCTCCTAAATCTACTAACACATGCACAAAGTTAATGAATTGCCTTTTTTCACTAAAGAATAACTGATATTTAATTGTTAGTTCACTATAATATATTCTGACAAAACATAAGCTAAAGGATGTTAAGTAAATAATTATGCCGATTATATGCATAGTTCCAACTTAAAAGCAGACCTATACATAACCTACAAGTACTAATTAACTTTGGGTTGAAAAGGTAGAGACAACATTATATGATAACATACGACTTGGACATAGTGAGGTGGGAGTCGTAGAATTCGAATACTACAAGATGTGGATACAGCAATAAAAACAACGCATATTAACGCATAAGCGAATTATACTCTGCATAAGTCCGCTTACGTAAAATTTTGCAGAAATATATTTATTATATATGTCCATATCTATATATGAATGTATCTCGGGGGAAAAAGGATTAGAAGAGACTAAAAAGGAGAGAATAAATGGGTCAATTATGCTGACACGCCGCATAAGTGGTGCCATGCTAAATGTGCGGACAAATGACCAATTAATTGGGCGAGCATAAGAAGCATATAACCTACTCAATATCCAAATCCATAGCTGAACTTGATTTCACTCAATAAAGGCCCAGTTGCTAGCAAAAAACATTTAAGCAGGCGATTAATCTTCCTTCTAAACTTTGTTTTACAAAATCGACCATATAAATTTATGTTGTATCACTCCCTGTCCTCCAGAAAAAATAAAGGTCCATTCCAATTTCCACCTAAACATAGGTTGCCGGATGCAGCATAAAGAGGTAGTTTTAACAATATTTTACATAACTAGGACCCTTTTACTATTGGAATGTCTATATAATGTTTTTAATTTCACCATCATTCTTATATCATGATCCCAAATTTCAAGTGAAACATACATTTAATTTGGTAAAGCTCCATATGAAAGTATCCAGAAGAAAAAAGTTTGGCTCTACGTTACCTGCAACACGGAACATTGCGGTAGCGGAATGCTACTTGTCATTGACCGTGGTATGATAAAGGTAGTATTCTTCCATACACTTGTATATAATGGTAAAGATAGCTCTTGAATATATGGTTTTTGGATCGTTTGTATATGTATGTGTATATCATATACATATATATAATTTAATTTCTTCGATACACTTATACATAACAGAAAACGTAGCTTTATTAATACAAAGTAGACTTTATGCCCATTTTTAAATTGGAACGACAATTCTTCCGATTAGGATAGCTAGTGTGCCCCTGATGGGAACGACCGCTCCAAATCACAAATTGTTGATAGTTTAGTGGTTTATGATAACACGAGTTTTGCTTTTTCCTCAAAGTGGTTGTAAGAGACCCAAGGGTAATAGCCCAGCGGTAAAACTTCCCTCTCCAAAGAGAGATTACCGGTTCGATTCCTAAGAGGGTCACATCGCAATTAAAAAAAGTGGTTGGAGGAGCTCAATTTAATGCTATCCATGCATAATATGTAATATAATCTTCGTAGAAGATATCTATATCTCGTTCAAAAAATTATTATTATTATTGTTATTGTTATTATTATTATTAAACTAGGCTATAAATATTAGTTCAAAAAAGTATTATTAGTAATATTAAATTAGAATATAAATATTGGTATTCTTTATGAAATAAAAATGTTTGATATTACTAAATGTAACTTTACTCATACAAATAAAAAATTTGAGCATCTCAAAATGTTTGCTTTCAGTAGTAGATAATTCTTTTTCCCATATTTAACTCAAAAATAAATTGCAATCATGTGTGATTGGACAATTCCGAAACAAAAAAACAAACACTAGAAGGGATCAAAATTCTCGACAACGAAGCTATTATTCTAGCTCTAAAGTTTTCATGGTTCGTATGCTATGAGCCTATGAAGCACCAACACGGACAAGAATAGGGATATAGACACAAGACATGACAAATTTGTAAAAAGATATGCATCTATATTTAATTATATTTATATTAAACAAAATATTATAAACTACAAAAAGAAACATGTGCAAGTAAAAATTCAAAAGGACAATAAAAATAAAACCAAGGTTATATTGTTATCCATAACCATAAGTTTTCGACCAGATACATAGATAAAGACATAAAATTAGTAGTAAAACATACAAGAATATAATACATAAGAATTAAAATAAACAAAATGTTAACTATTTTAATTGGAATCGACTTTCATCCACCCTGCTGCATCACATGCACCGAATTGCGCCTTTATTCCTTTTAGTTCGAGTCCGTCATTAAAGATTTGAAATATTTAATATTCTTTTATCCATGAAGGTTTCAAAGTTGTCCTGCCATTATTCCACATTCTTATTTCTCAATCCTCTATGCTATATAAAAGTGTCAAAAGCATTCCATTTGGACCGACATGGCCCAAGCATGTCGGACACAGTGTCGGACAGTGTCTGAATGTCCTATACATGTTGGATACGCACATGGCAAGCAAATTGAGGTGTGCAAGGTTAGCTTGTATGATCATAAAGTAGTTATCATTCAACCAGAGTAGTGCCATAATTGAAATTGCAAGGATCTCCTTCTAAACGCTCTAATGATGAAATCACTTAATATAGAGATATATACAATGCTTTCAAACAGTACATATGAGTTAAGTATATGAATCCAATTATCCAAATAAGGATAAAATATTAAAAAAAACATGGTCAAAACCTCGGAATATAAACTACATTAAAATTGCTGATCTAATAGCTATGGAATTGCTTGCTAAGCAAAATAGGCAAAAATATATGAAAAACAAGGTATATTTAGTATGAATGTGCTAACTGGATAAACATCACTATTGGGTAAAATTTGAACACATCATGATTTCAGTACTTAATATGACAATGTCCAAAAACAGTTGGTAGTTTGCTAAGTTTGGAGTCTTGGACAATGCGCTCTCTCTCTCTCTCTCTCTCTCTATATATATATATATATATATATATATAGGTATGGATTCGAAATCAAATGTTGCAACCCGAGTTGCACAATAAGAAAAACATGAACTCCTAACCTACATGATATTTAAACGATCTGAACCGTTCATCGTCTAATCCATACCTTAATGTCCATGTATGAAAAATCAAAACATTGAAGCTTTCTAATCCATGCATCAAATGGGTGCAAAAATTGAACGGCTTTTCGATAATTGAACATAAAGTCCATTTGATGCATAGGTTAGAAAGCTTCAAATGTTTTGATTTTTCTTGCATAGACATATTAAGGTATGGATTAGACGATGCACGGTTCAGATCATTTAAATATCGTGTAGGTAAGGAGTTCACATTTTTCTTATTTTGCAACTCAGGTTGCAACGGATCACTTCCTTATATATATATATATATATATATGGTAATGGAGGAAAGATGTCATAGGAGGGAATTTCCTCCTATGGCGTCGAAAAAATACACCCTGATTTTTTTTGACAATCGGTATCCATCACCCCCATCTTTATCATCTAAGATGCGGATACACCAAATTACATGTGGTTCTATCCCTTTTTCACCGTTGATTTAGTAGGTGCAAAATTAACGGTTTGCTGACAATAGAACTTTTTACATTGCTAATTCAACGGTGAAAAAATGGTAAAATCAAGTGAAATTTGGTGTATCCATGGTAAAGAGGAAGATGATGAATGCCGATCGTCGAAAAAATGGAGGATATAGATTTTTGATGCCACCTAACGAAAAAGCCTTCTAGGGCCTCTTTTTTTCATTATTCTCATATATATATATATATAGTAACTAAGTATAGAAGTCTAGAAACTACTATTTTGTCAACGGGGAAACTTGGAAAGAATTGGCATGAAAGGGTAATTGCCAAACTTGGGGAAGTGTGAAAATATTCCTTCTAGATTTCCTATATTCCAAGCTTTTATCTCTTCACCCTGCTCTTTGATATATATATATATATATATATATATATATATATATATATATATATATATTCGCAATATAAAAAGTTCTATTGTCGGTAAACCGTTAATTTTGAATCCACTAATTCAACGGTGAAAAGGTTGTAGAATAATATGAAATTTGGCGTACCTATATCTTAGATGATAACGATGAAGATGATGGATTCCGATCGTCAGAAAATACGACGGAGGACGTACTTTTTCGACGCCATAGGAGGAAATTCCCTCCTATGGCCTCTTTCCTCCATTATTCTATATATATATATATATATAGAGAGAGAGAGAGAGAGAGTAACCAAGTATAGAAGTTTAGAAACTACTATTTTGTCAACGGGTGAACTTGGGAAGGATTGGCATGAAAGGGTAATTGCCAAACTTGGAAGTGTGAAAATATTCCTTCTAGATTTCCTATATACCAAGCTTTATCTCTTCACCCTGCTCTTTGATCTTGTTACCTTCCAAATTCCTTCCATTTTGGGCTATCCCATATCTTGTTTTTCCTTTTATTATTATTTATCATACAAAAACTTTAACCTAAGTAGTGCTGCATCTTTTTTTCCCAATTCAGCATCAGCTCCCATTCAAAGGGTCAACGTTATCAACATGAAACCCAATATCAAAAAACTCCTACTTCCGAAGAAAGAAATCCATTATGATTAGTAAGATTATTATTCTTTAAGGATCAGCTTAAAACATGGGAATCCAAAGGGTAAGATTTCCACAAAGTTATTTCCATGCTAGGGATTGAGAATAGATTCCCAAGATATGTAAATTCCCTGAGGGTCACATTCCCTAAAAAGGGAGAATGTGAATTCCATCAAAACAGGTGGGTATCCAACATTCCTCGCAGGAATATTGCACCACCCGTATTGGTGCCACTATAATGACTGCCACCATCAGCAGCAATGCTGCCACTGATGCCACCATTGTCGCTGCCCTCGCCTTTGCTGCTACATCCACGTTGCTGCTAATATTGTCGCCTCTGTTGCCCTCACCATCACCACTGCTGTCTCCACCACCATCGTTGCTCTGCTGCCGTCTACATCAATGTCCTTGCTGCTACCTCCATATACACCTCCTCCATTGCCTCCATCGCAATCGTCGTAGCTGACTGGCCGCCGCCGCCTCCAATGCCGTCGTCCTCATTGTTGTCACCGTCTTCTCCACCACCTTCTCATCACCGCTTCCTTCATCTCCACCACCGTCGTAACCGCCGCCATTGTCTCAACCGGCATTGCTGCTGTTGCCACCACAATCCCTGCTGTCTTTATTACAGTCTTTATCATCGCCCCAGCACGGTGGCTGTCGGCACCACCATCATCATTGCGGCCACCACTTCCCTCATCACCGCCGCCACAACCAGTCATCATTGCCGCCATCATTGATGTTTCCTTATACTGATAAATTGGAAACCCTGACTCTCAGTTTGCAACTGCTATGCATGGAAAAAACGGAACATGATATCTAGTAATGAATCCTCACAAGCCAACTCAAGGAAAAGTAAGCTGAATATGGACGACAAATTTCTAACATGAGCATAAAATTAAAACATAAATGGGTAGTTACTTCAAGCATGGAATACTACTGAATATATGTTACAAGTCTTATAACTTGTACCTTTATTTAGCCACACCAACAACAAAATCAATGACCGACATATAGGACATTATGGATAATGTCAAAAAAAAATATATTCATAACCAATAAGCAAATGATACAATTGCTAAAAGTTAGTTTATATATCCTTCTTCAGTAAAGAATATCTATAGCAACAGCAATTTCCTGACACATACTCTGAGGGACATCAGAACTTCTATTATCCATTTATTATGTTGAAAAAGTAAAGATAATTAAAAACTTACCATCTATGCCTTTCCAAAACCACAGCAGACCTTTCAATGCCTTCATGTGACCCATTTGGTGCCTTTTAAGTATACAGCCTCGCTGTAGACTCTTCCATCTCAGGACTATAGAATTTTCAAAGGGCTCACCAAATACTCTGCACATGTAGACCAATCTTCATCCGCAGGAATGCCTACTTTTTCTTCCTTTTTTCCTACAACTGACTCTTGGGGGAAAAAAGGCTAAGACATCTGTACTGATTCAGCACCCTGCAGACAAGAGCAGTTGATTAAAAAGGCGGATATTACTCAAAAAGCATAAGGAAGAAGAGTACCAGAGCAGTCAACATTTTCATATACCTGTGATTAGTTTGGTGGCACTCAGAAGTGATTGCAGTATTACTGAGATGGTGCAGGCTGACGAGAAAAAAGAGGAGGACAAGTAGTAGAATGAGGACCAGTAAGAGATGAAGGATGATGATGATAATGGGGAAATGAAGCAGGATAAAGAGGAGGAGAGCGAGCATGCGAAAGAGGAGACAGAAGTAGAGGACGAGAAGAGTAAATTGGGGATTGGAGAGGAGGATCTGGAAGAGCTGTCCTGGACAATGTATCAGGCAAGACTGGGCTATAAACAGCTTCTCGTAATTGCACATGGTTACAGGTACGAGGAACCAAATGAGGGGACTCAGGACCTAGTGTGAAACAAGCAGATCTTCTATGAGACTCTATTGGTAAACAACTAGTTTCTTGCCTACTCTGTAGGCTCAAACTGAAACCAGAATGTTCAGAACCGATTGAGTTTAGTGAGTGCTCAGTAGATTCTAAAACAACCCGACTTCGAGACTGATCTTGTATTGAACCAGAAGGTAGAAGAAATGGTTGTGACTTCCGAATTGTTTTAGAATCTAAATGACATATGTTCTTACCAGGGCTGAAAGATCTGTGGCCAGGCTGCAAAACAAAAAATGCTATTCTTTAAACTCAAGCTCAGAAAGAGTAAACTGGTTCCTCAAAATATAAAAACTCATTATTTAGCACAATAAACCTGAGAGAGAAAAAGAAGAAGAAACTCAGACACTGCCTAATTTGCAACTATAATTCACATAAACAAAATGATATTTTAATTAAAAAAGCTATCTACCTAGTATAAGAGCAGACGTCGAGACTCGTAAGCTTTATAAATTATATATAAAAAAGTTGAGGAATAATTCAGAAGATCGAGCATTTATATAAAATACATATAGAGCTTTGTTTCCATTTCAAAAGAGTTAGTGAGTGGTGGTGGAGGTAGCAGAATTTCAGCGTTAAATTATAACAAATATTGTAGTGTAACTACCATAACATTAAGTATTATATTCCTAGCATACATAATTAAAAATGGAAAATACTATTATTGCGCTTCAACCCATGTTTCCATTATCAATTTGAATATTAGATGCAAATATATACAATGTTGAGCACCAATGTAATTTCCCAGTATGAAAGATATGCTAGCTAGTTAACTAGTTAATCCACTATTGTTGGCATCAGTTACTAAATTAAAGGGCAAAGGTGCTAAAGCTATAAGTTTGACCAAAAGACTTAAAAGTGCAATTTATGCCAAAAATAACGCATAACTTACATTTGCATTATCAATGGCAGAATCATCATATGAAGGCCAAAAACACTGGTTATACCCATCATTCCCAAGATCCTTCCTGCAATATGAAACTTTTGGCTGTGTCAAACCAGCATTGCGCCCAACCGGTGGTAGAGCATACCATTTTCTTTCGCTGGGTAAAGTCAGGCTCAGTGAATTACTTGTAGAGACATCATTGCTTATGCCATCCGAATCAAGCCTCGCAAACTTGAGGGGCTTTTCATGTGAAGGACCTTCCCTTCCATAAGCATTAACCAGAAATCTAGCACGAACTTTGTCATATCCATTGTTATGGTTAGATGCAATTAAAGTTTCCTCATTTTGCAGACCATGGCCAGGAGGCCCAATTCTTGCTACCCCGCCATTCCAATCACTTGGCCTGCCAGATCCAAATCCGTATAAAGGTCTATCAACAACTACTTTAGGAGACGCGTCAATCTTTGGCCCAATTCCAGTAGAGGGTGGAGGCTTTTGACGGGATAGCACATCTTCAACCCCACCCATCACTAATGCTCCAATTCTTTGAAGCCCCGCACATGAAGGGAATAGCTGATGATGTTCAGGATCATACTCTTCATCTTGGAATGAAGACTTCTGCTTACATGATTGTAAATTAGGGGACAGTCTAACATGTCGGGCATCCTACATAATCACAAGGAAAACAACATGATCAATCTTTTCAAACTAATATAAATGGTGCACTTGTCTTTAGCATTTCTGGTAAAGATATTCAAAACTCCATCTGAAGGAAAGAGAGTGCATAAGTTAAACATCCAAATATTCAAGGTAATATTTAGCCCGTTGTATACAATACAAAATCTGAGCATATGGAAGACATCAAAATGCAAATACTCCCTAGTAATATTAATAAGACGCTATGGGATGCAATCAACACAAGGATAGAAGGGAGCCCTATTTAGTTGGAAGGTGGGGCCCACAAAGGTCACTCCTTATTTTTTCAAAAAGACAAAAGGAGAAGTATCAGATCAAGAATTACCACGGCAGAATATTCAGACTGCTGATGGACCTCCAAGTATTTTGGATCATCAGGATTACTACGGAAATATTGAGATTGAGATCCAGAATGTCTCAACTCACTGGAGGATGCTGAGTTCTGGTTTTCTTGTATAGAAATATCCAAATCATTCTCAATCTCTCTAAGTGTTTTATACGGAAAAAGTTCCGTCCATGTCTTCAAGAGGTGAAGCAAGGAAGCCTGAAAGTCAGGATTAACTTTTCTGTATGTCTCGGTAATAACCTGCAACAGACATGACAAAAGGAGACATTAAATCGCACTATACTACCTATTTCTGAGTATAAGATAATAAAACTCATAACAGAGTAGCTACTTGTGATTTTTTCAGGAAGCCAACATTTTATGAAATAGTAAGATATTAACATTGCAAAAAACTATCTAACACTAGAGCTCAAAATTTGAATTAGCCAACAATTATACATGTGAACAATAATCAAGTCAAGAATCCTGAACACAACCATACAGAGCAACAACATAGAAATATAGTTGTGGAATCATAAGTAACCACAACCTATCTATCTATCTATGTAATAGTCTAAAGCTAGGTTACTATGGTACGATCTTTTGACTTCCCAATATACCCTTCAAACTTAAGTCAGCTTTGAGCAGTCCCTATCAAGCAGATAGGTATAATTGGAATTACCTATTCATCCCAAGTCATTATACTCATTGATTATTTCATTTATTCTATAGTCTCATCAATTCTGCCCTACGTATCTTTCTTTATTTCTTTCTTTTTTCCTTTTCTCCTTTTGCGTGCCTTTTGTTTTTGTTTTTGTTTTTTTTTCTTTGTGTGTGTGTGTGTGGGGGGGGGGAACCCACCGTTGCCGGTCCCAAGTCCGGATGAGAAAGGGTGAGGGTTGTGGTAGGCTTGTGACAGCCAACGTAAAACTTTGTCACATTCTATGACATGAACCATAATAAGAATATCGTTGGGGCGTCCCCTACTCAGCGACGCGCTACATCGGATCCCGGGTGTAGTGTTAAATATGCAAGGGCTTGGTCGTCGTCCAGATGCGGCGCGCTACATCGGACCCCGGGTGTAGTGACAAATAAGCAAGGGTCGTCGTCCAGAGACGGCGCGCTACATCGGACCCCGGGTGTAGTGACAAATAAGCAAGGGTCGTCGTCCAGAGACGGCGCGCTACATCGGACCCCGGGTGTAGTGACAAATAAGCAAGGGTTTCATAGGATCCGTCTAGCTTCCTGGAACATAGGTTCCCTTACGGGTAGACTAATAGAATTAGTGAAGGTGATGATTAGGAGGAGAGTTGGTATTATGTGTTTGCAAGAAACTAAGTGGGTAGGTGAAAAGAGTAGAGTCATAGAGCCTTGGGGTTATAAGCTTTGGTATACGGGTAGAGATAAAAATCGTAATGGGGTAGGTATAATCATAGATAGACGGTTGCTTGAGGATGTAGTTGAGATTAGGAGAAAAGGTGATAGAATTTTACTGGTTAAGCTTATTCTAGGTGGAGAGATCTTTAATGTTATTAGTGCTTATACACCACAGATAGGTCTTGATGACGCTAGTAAGCATCTATTCTGGGAGGATTTAGACGAGGTGGTGCAAAGTATACCTAGTGGAGAGAAGTTATTTATTGGTGGTGATCTTAATGGACATGTAGGTACTAGTCGTAGTGGGTTTGATACTATCCATGGAGGTTTTGGTTTCGGACAAAGGAATGAAGTAGGTGACTCGATTCTAGATTTTGCTTTATCTTATGACTTGATCTTAGCAAACACCTGGTTTAGGAAAAGAGAGTCCCACCTTATCACTTTTAGAAGCGGATCAAATGCTAGTCAAATAGACTTTTTTCTGACGAGAAAAATAGATAGAGGTTGTTGTATCGACTGTAAGGTAGTGCCAGGTGAGAGTGTAACTACTCAACATAGACTTTTAGTTCTAGATTTTCGATTTAGAAGAGAACCTAGGAAGATTAGACGTAAGGTAGAGCCTAAAATTAAATGGTGGCGATTGAAAGAAGGTAATCAAAAGGCTTTTATAGATCGTGTAGTACAACAAGCGGATTGGCAGTCGGAAGATGATCCAGTAAAAAACATGGAACAAAATGGCTAGTTGTATCAAGAAAGTAGCTAGAGATCTACTTGGTGAGTCGAGAGGTGGTGCTCCACCATCTAAGGACATATCATGGTGGAATAAAGATGTAAAGGCTGCTATTAAAATTAAAAGAGATTCTTATAAAGATTTGAAAAAGAATAGAGATGTGGAGAGATTTGAGAAGTACAAAATGGCTAAAAAGGAAGTTAAGAAAGCTGTTCGGGAAGCTAAATCTAAGGTCTACAAGGAGGTGTACGAGAAATTAGACACTAAAGAGGCTGCAAATGATATATACCGGATTGCTCGAATGCAGGAAAGGAAGACTAGAGACTTATGTGCGGTGAAGTGTGTCAAAAATGAAAATCAGAAGGTTTTAGTTCGAGATGAGGATATCAAGGAAAGATGGAGAGATTATTTTGACAAATTGTTCAATGAGAGCTTTACTAAGAATTTGGATGGACTTGTCATTCAATCTCAAGATATAAATCGTGATTTCATGCGTAAAATAAGACTTATTGAGGTTAAAGAAGCTTTGAACAGAATGGGTTTAAGAAAAGCGGTTGGTCCTGACGGGATTCCTATCGAGATTTGGAGATGCTTAGGAGAAATAGACGTTAAATGGCTGACAGATCTGTTTAATAAGATTTGGCAGACAAAAAAGATACCAAATGAATGGAGGAAAAGTATCCTTGTACCTATCTACAAGAATAGGGGTGACATTCAAAGTTGCTCAAACTACCGTGGAATAAAACTAATGTGTCACACCATGAAACTTTGGGAGAGAGTGATTGAACACAGGCTAAGGAAGGATATTAAGATAACAGAGAACCAATTTGGGTTCATGCCTGGACGATCGACGACAGAGGCGATTCATTTGTTTCGTCAACTTGTCGAGCGCTTTCGAGAGAGGAGAAGAGATTTGCATATGATATTTATTGATTTAGAAAAAGCGTACGACAAGGTACCTAGAGAGGTATTATGGGGGACAATGATGAAAAAGGGGGTCCCCGTCAAGTATATTGACATAATCAAGGATATGTACGACGGAGTAGTGGCAAATGTCAGAACTTGCGGTGGCTTAACAAATGATTTTCCGATTACTATTGGTTTACATCAAGGATCTGCATTAAGTCCTTTCCTGTTTACCATCGTGATGGATGAGCTTACTAGAACTATCCAAGATGAGGTCCCTTGGTGTATGCTATTCGCTGATGATATTGTTCTAGTAAATGAGACGAAAGCCGGGGTTAATGCCAAATTGGAATTATGGAGACAAACATTGGAATCTCGGGGATTCAGATTGAGCAGGTCCAAGACAGCATATATGCACTGCAAATTTAGCAGCCAGAGAAGTCAAAACCATATTGGTATAACATTGGAAGGGCAAGAGATATCACCGAGCGACCAGTTTAGATATCTAGGTTCCATCATCCAAAGGAATGGGGAGATCGATAGTGATGTTAATCAAAGGATCCAAGCTGGTTGGTTGAAATGGAGGAGTGCAACAGGGATTTTGTGTGATCGTAACTTTCCGTTAAAATTGAAAGGGAAGTTTTATCGGAGCGCTATTCGGCCTGCCTTATTATATGGTACAGAATGCTGGGCTCCTAAGAAGCATCATACACAGAAGATGCACGTAGCGGAGATGCGCATGCTTCGTTAGATGTGCCGTAACACTAGAAAAGACAAGGTGCGAAATGAGGATATTCGTGCAAAAGTTGGTGTAGCACCCGTGAAGGAGAAGATGCGGGAAAACCGGCTTAGATGGTTTGGTCATGTGCGACGCAGACCTATGGAAGCACCGGTTCGACGAATAGATACTCTCGATATGGGTAATGGCAAAAGGGCAAAAGGGAGACCGAAGAAAACATGGATGGAGGTGATACGAAACGATATGGTTGCCAAAGGACTCAATGAAAGTATATTGTTCGATAGAAGTGAGTGGAGACAGAGGATTCATGTGCTGGACCCGGCGTGATTCTCATGTTGGTTCATGTAGCCTACCCCATATGCTTGGGATAAAAGGCTCAGTTGTTGTTGTTGTTGTTGTTGTTGTGTGTGTGTGTGTGGGGTGGGTGGAGGGGGGTGTCTAGCTTTTTATTAAACATTATGTGGGTTCATCATGTTGATTCACATATATGAAGCAATTAACTCCTGGCTCAGCAAAACATTGTCTCTTTTCACCACTTCCGCCCTTCTCCCTCATAATCAAATCGTTGACATAACCCTAATTCCTCTCTTAATTAAATCCTTTTCCTCTCCACCTTGGCCCCAACTGTGGCAGGATTCGTGCAAGGTTGAGTGTTGGAGATTGCAACATAAACATTTGTTCATGAGATATCTGAAGCGACTTCCATTTAGTTGAAGCTTCTCCAGAGCCTAGGGATTAAGGTGGAGACGAAGTTTCAACATAACTATACATGCAGTTGATGTCTATTAATATCTCCAGTCTACTTCCTTACTCTCCTTTTTTTGGCTATTTTTTATTTTTTCCACCTCTTTGTGAATGTGTACCGTTAATGGAGAAACAATAACAAAATTTTTAAATGGCTTTTGCAAGTTCAACAACAAATAGGTGGAATTTTTTTATATAAAAAATAGCCGTTAAATTCAACAACAAATAGGTTGACAAAAACTTTTAAAATGCCCCCCAAATCCCTTAAATTTACTAAAAAGGCCACCTCCGTTTAGATGGCATGCTAACGGTGTTAAATATAGCTGTTAGAGGGTCTAAATCATTCTTTTAACCCCTCTATTGGAGATGTGAGTTTAAGATGGCTTGCTAAGTTGAAGTTTAGGGCACGAGAGAGAGAGAGAGAGAGAGAGAGAGAGAGATACATCGAGCTGGCTGATACTTGGTTGTTACTTAAGTTAACTTGACAAATCAAGTAACGGAGATGGATCTGTAGGTGTGTTTTTTTCGAAATTGCAAAGATTTTGGGGGCCAATATAGAAAAACCGTTATAGTTAAAGCACAAGAATCAGTAAGCATCAACCTACAGAACTTGGAAGTACTAAATTTTTGTGAAGATTGGAAAGAGATTGAGGAACACAAAGTCATCAGATTTTCATAGACTCCAACCTGCATCTCACCTCTTTTTTTGCATTAGTTATTGAAGAATTAACTCAACACATTCTAGATTACATCATGTGAAGTATTTTATTTATAATATCCATATAAATTGAAAAGAGTAGAGAAAAGACAAATTTCTAGACAAATAAGTGCAGTCCTTTGAATCAAACAAGCACACAATTAGCAGGATTAAAACAAAACAAGGAATACAACTTTAGCAAATTTACAAAAGGAAATAAACAAATAGTGCATCATTGCATGTTGATGACAAAAAAATATCTACGGGCAGTGACTGCTTTTGATATGATCTTCCTTAAGACCTGCATGTGACATGCGGGTTGCGGCCTAGTGAGTAGTAACAATACCAAAGGTGAGAGAGAGTGTGTTAGGGTGGGTGTCTACAACAAAGGACTTACCTCATGAAGATGATCCTTAAAATAGTCCTTGTATTGCCCACCAGCGTTCTTCACTATGCAATCGAGTAGGTACAGAAATGGTAATCTACTTTCCGGTGAAACCTACAGCATTAGTCACATAGCATTTAAAATCAAAATAAATTATATAAAGCATGTTAAGTATAAAACATCAGAATGATGATATAGCTTCGAAAAAAAGGCCTATCCTAGTAAATCAAAAGGACCAAACAAAAAAGAAGTCCTTCAACATTGCTTATAGAATCCAATTATGTAAATTCTTTGCTCAAAATGTCTACATACAGGTTGCCATTACGAAATCTACATGTTCTCGTTCTCCATATGTTTTTGCTAGTAAAATACAAAGAGAAAAATGGTAAGAAATGATACGTTATTAAGAAGGGAGTCAGACATGTTTATAGTAGGAGGGAATGGAACGTGCATGCATAACAGCCTTAAGAAAACAAGCTCTAAATTCAAAACTTATCTAATAACCCAAAACCTCCATACTAAACTATAAATGAAAAGGCATTTAGGAGGCTTTAGCCCCCAATTCATTTGGAAATCAAATGCCTATATTTTAATGGACTTTGAAATCGACCATTGGTCCCAAGTCATTTGTATCTAGTATTTCAAAATAGAGTGTTAATAGTAGCTTCTACGCGAAACACTAGCGTTAAATTTTTAAAATTCATATGAAAATATAATAGAATAAGTAAATATTTCGTTCTCAAATTCATTCGTACTCCCTTGATTCTAAAGTTCCCAAGACCCTCAGTCATGGCTAGGGATGAAAGTCGGGTTAGGGTTGACCCGAACCCGACCCGATTTTTCTAGGCTTTTTAGACATTCCCTACATTCCCTAACCCGATAGGGCGGATTGTCGATTAGATTAAAAAATTTCAGCTTGGGTATGGGTTTAGTGTCAAACCCGTCCGTCCGAACCCTAAACCCGGTCCGAACCAAACTCACTTCCTATATTGGACACGAATTTATATATTGACTCCGGATACTATAATGCACATATTGTAATATATTGCATGATATTTAATTAGTGTAATTCTTAAGCATAATCCATAAATCTATCATATATAAATTATATAGTTATCAAATTATAAATTTTTGGATCTCAAGTATTATAATTTCAATTTCTTTGATTATTTATAACGGGCAAAACCCGAAGACCCGCAAAACCGATCAACCCGACCAAACCCGAAGCCCGTCCAAACCCGCCCGAAACCCGAAGTCGCGGGTTTCGGTTTAACACGTTGTAAACCCGTCGGGTTCGAATGGGTTTTGGGTTTGGGTTTAGGTTTTAATTTTCGGGCCGGATATAAAATTTATTTAAAAACCCACCCAACCTGGCTCGCTTTCATCTCTAGTCGTGGCCACCAATACCGACCACTATCAATAGCTGATATCCAAAAGGCAACCGGTCGTCGCCCATCCTACCATATTGTCGCCGGAAACCGACCAACTACCAATGATTGCTGCCGAAAACCGACCAGCCCTGATGACTTTCTCATGCAACTATTGCCCTACGACGCTCCCCTACCAATACTACCCGGGCAACTGAAAACATCACGCCAAAGATTGTCGCAGGAGTCATGCTAGCCACCAGACATTGCCGTACGCAGATGACTCCCATTGGCTATCATTTGCCAATGATAGTCATCAGCCAATGTTTATCAATGACTGTTGTCAGCAGCCAAAAATTGCACGCTGATGCGAGTCACTAACTATTGACCACCACCGGCATCCATCTGCCAATGATTACCACCGATGACCGCCACCGCCAGCTAATGACTATTGTAGATAGCTGACAACCATCTGCTGATAAACATCACTGAAAATCGCCAATTGTTAGCACATGCCTGCCAATGACCGGTGACCATCACTACTCAAGGATGATTGATGTCCTAGGTTACACGGATATATCTTTTTGATTGCCATATCCGTGTAGGACATAGTTTCGTGTCTGACACTTGCACGACACATGTCCGGCACATCATTTCTGTATCGTGCTTTAAAATTGGGTGGCTCTGTATTTGGACAAGTGTCGGGCACGTTTTAGTAAGTTGATCCCATAATTCGCTTTAAACTCAGAAATTACGTAACCATAATTCTTTGTACCCTAATTGTTTCTTCAAGTGCATCCATCAATCTCTCTTTTTCATCGAGCTCAGCAACTACTCTCTCTTCTTTCTCATGAAGAACAGTGACTCTTCTCTTACTCAAGCACATCCATCAAGGTCTTTGGCTTTTCTTCTTTCTCCTCAAATGCAACCCAAATTTGAAAAAGCTTCCTCTATATCCTCTATTGAGGTCAAAAATTACACCTCGATTAACCAAGTCAAAGTCAGTCAACCCCCAACCAAGTAGGCCCGAGCCCAAGCAAATGGGCCGAGCCCAAGCAAGCGGGCCCGAGCCCAAGTCAAGACCGAGCGTGGAAGGGGCCGGCTCCCTGTCAAAAAGGAGGCGATAAATTAGTTTAAACGCAATTTTTTTAGAAATAAATATATGAAAAATGGGCAAAAAGCCAAAATTTTGTAAACCACATGGCTTATGTGCAAAAAGAAATAAACACATAAGACATGAGGTGGTACAAGTGCCATTTGAAAAAGCCCAAGGGGCTATATATAAAGTGTGTGGCCAATAAAAGACAAACATGATAAAATCAAGAACTTACATTCTCTCATAATTTCTAGGGTTCTGTGCCTCCTTCTCCTTTCTCAAGATTTTAAAACTTCTTATTTTGAATTAAATCAAAAATTTAACTTTTCTTTTCCCAAAAAGAAATAGTTATTCGCCGTAAAACCCTTGAAGGGGAGTTTAAATCTTTAAAATGGGAGATTTTAAATCTCACCACTCTTTTTCTCCAAGATCCAACCAACAGAGAAGAAGAAGTAGATCCATCTCCAAAAATCCCACTTTGGGAAGATTTAAAGCTTAAGTGAGGATCCAGAGGTCAAGGAAGAATAAAGGGGTCCCCTTTAATCATCTCCGAAAATCTTTTGGGAGTTCAACTCCAAAACAAGATTCTCTTTTTTAGGAGTTTAACTCCAAACCAATCAGGAGTTCAACTCCAAATAAAAATCCTTTTCTTCTAAGAGTTTAACTCCAAGATCCCTCAGGAGTTCAACTCCCAGTCCAGAGGCTAAGCCCCTTTTCCCGCTGGCATCCGGCGCTCACGTGCCATCTCACGCGTCCTTAGGGCGCTCCTCACCACTCTTTTTCCTACACGCTTCACACTCAAAACACATCAGCCGTAAACTCTGCGAGGCCCCGTAAACTCTGTGTGGGCCCCGATACATCCAAGACCCCTTCACAACACAACACGCGCACTGCACATTGAGTTCGTATGACCAGTTTGACCAGTCAATCAGAGATTCCCTCGCTCCAGGGGCGATGGGTAATTAACGACAGCTTAGCCCGCGGCTGCCGAAGATTCGGATCCCCACAATCAATAAACCCCAGCCTACCCTAGGCAGGGGGAATCTGTATACGCCTTGACAAGTGCGTGTATTCCTATCTCAATAGAGTGACGAAAAACACTCTACAGATTCTGGCACGCCCGGTAGGACATTTTCTCCCCTCCCATATTTCAGGTTAAGCGTTCATACGAACTCAATCAACATATATTGATTGCCTGTACTGAAATCATGCTTCTTTATGCAGGATAACAACTTTTAAACTGCAATTTGCAAACTCAGAAACCATGCCTTCCAAGACAAGCTTTGTTTCTGACGCGACTCCGGTGACCTACGTGGTCAGGACAAACGCCTACGTGATTCTCCCGGCGAGTCTCGTGAGGCAGTGGGAGGAGCCTCCACGACAATTTGGTTCCGTCATCATCTACCCTGCCGGAAGCACTCATCTGGCAGAGACCTCGGCAAACCTAGTGGCTAAACCGAAGTCGGCAAACGCTGTGATCGCCAGGGCACCACAACCCAAACGTAAGACGATGTCCGAACGACTCTCTGATACTCCAGCTTGGGACAAGACTGTCGGAACAAAGAGCACCATCAAACTTCACGGACAAGTTCGGGCGACGCCTCCGACAAGAGCACAATCAGACGTATCTCCAAAGCTTACCATCGCTCGGCCTATGGCGGCTTTCCGAAGAGCCGAAACCTGCCAAGTGCTCAAAACAGAAAAGTTGAGACAGAAGTGGCTCAGATATAGAGCCAATAAAAAGGTCAGGACTCCGGCCAAGTGCAATTTTATAAGGTTCCAAGAACAAGGTTACCCCGCGACGACGGCTGAGCCGACCGTCAAAGACAGCAATTCCTTCGAACCTCTAAAGTGGGTTCAAAAAACGCCATGACCGGCATAATCAAGAAGACAGCAGTCTGAACGATACTATAGAAAGACGTGTCCCAGCCCAAACAGAGAAAGCATGATACAATCTCTTCAAGAGTCTATCCGGCGCTCTGTGTCGTGTGAAAGCAGCGGGGCAAATCCAAAAAAAAAAAGCGCCAACACCACTCAAGAACCCGGTCAGGCCAGCCGTCTTCAATCAATTGTCCATTACTGAAACAGAAGGGCCACGACAGCGGTCCGCGAAA
Organism: Agapanthus africanus; assembly: GCA_030015575.1. Classification (NCBI taxonomy): domain Eukaryota; kingdom Viridiplantae; phylum Streptophyta; class Magnoliopsida; order Asparagales; family Amaryllidaceae; genus Agapanthus; species Agapanthus africanus. Next base: position 11,851,402 of record CM057337.1, read on the forward strand.
TCAACTGCCAATAATGAAAAGACGGCCGGATATGTTATCCACACGGTCTACATGGCGGGCACGCGTCCCAATGACAACCTTCGCAGCAAAAACAAGGATGGGTCACCACATCCCAACCCCAATCTGGCTTGAATGTAAGTGCCGCTTCTCAAGATCAGCCGCCTCCGCTGGACGATGAAAAACCTCTCGATGAGGCCGATAGGCAGAAAGACTCCTCGGTCCATGTGGAGTCAAGCTCGGACAGCGAAGAAGAGTTGACTTTCCACCCCAGGACCGCAGAGCAAGAGCTGCTTCAAGAACTCTGAAAACAACTCAGGAGTAAAGATAAAGAGATGGCCAAGTTTTACTCAAAAATTAACGACCAGACGAACGTCGTGATGCAGCTCACGGCTTAAGTTGCTCGGACGCCCTCCAATCAAACGCAAGTCTCTACTCATAAGTCGGATGATAACCCGAAGCAACTGATGCCAGTTCTCTTAGGCCTAAGTTTGGGTGAGCCACACGAAAGCTAGCCGCATTCCGCTTCTGGGGATGCCTTGGCCCCAGATGGCACAATCCCGCTAACATAAGATCAGATAATGGATTTGATCACCAGCGAAGTCAAAACATTGGTGGCCGAAGCCGAGGCCCACAAGGACGTTGGCAGCAGTGGAAGCCCATACCCCACACAGTACGATCTGATCGAATTCCCCAGCGGCTACATCATTCCTAAGTTCGAAAGATTTGACGGGACGGGGAACACAAATCAGCACGTCGCCCACTTTAAAACGTCATGCGGAAATACAGAGGGCAATGATGCACTCCTTTTTCGTCAGTTTGTCAACAGCTTGGTCGGTGTCGCTTTCGACTTGTACGCGAGCATACCAGACGAATCCGACACTACTTTCGCCTAAATGAAATCTCTGTTTTGGCAAAGATTCATGAGTGTCAGTGATAAAATCTCCATTGCTGACCTTGTGAGGACCAAGCCAGGAAAGAACAAAAGCAACATAAACTTTATCGCTCGATGGCGCAATCTCACGGTCAAGTGCAAACCGCTACTGGAGCAGGACCAGTCTATCAGCCTACTTATTAGGAACTTCAGCAATTTGATGGTCTCATTCTTATGTATAGCAGGCCTGAAGACGTTTCAAAGAGCTGACCAAGAGAGTTCAAATGTTGGAACGCACGGAGCAAGAGTCTACTCCGGACTCTCAAAATGACAAGCCTTGGAAGAGCATAAAAGACGACAACCGTAAAAGTGGGAGCTCCAACAACACCAACGCCTTCAATGCGACTGAAAATGAAGACAAGCGAAAAGCGAGCGGATCGAAAACAGATCGGTCTCGAAAGCAAGTGCTAGAAGGAGAAAGGACTTACCTGGAGAAGATAAGGAACAAGGTCTACTCTTTCAGGAGAGACAAAGTCCGCAAGATATTCAAAAATGCTCTGAACAAGAGTCTACAATTGCCCGAGTCGAAGAGGCCTCACGAGGCAAAGATGACCGTCAATCCTTTGTATTGCCTATACCACCGAGTAGTGAGTCATGCGATAGATAATTGCTATATTTTCAAAGACTGGGTCGAAAAGCAATACAAGACCGGAGAGATCGAACTCTCTAAAAGCGTGTTGGTGAACAATCAAGTTGCGACCACCAACTTTATACAGATAGAAGATGAAGCTTTCTGAAAGCAAACAGCTGAATCCGCTGTCCCGAGAAATGAATCCGACTCGCCGCAGCCTTCATGGAGCATGCATATATCTAAGAAGACAAAAAAGATTTTAAAGCTGCTTCAGAAGGAGCCCGGAACTAAATGATAAGGGCAGAAGGAGCCTACCGTTCCAGCTACCAATTCGGCTCGATCAGGCTCAAAATCCAAAAAGCTCAGGAAGAATAGATCGGCTCGACGCGGAAAAGAGTCTGCGGGAAGATCGACCATTCAAAGTTATATCGATTCCCTCGAAGACTACGAGGAAAAGAAAAAAAACTATAATTCAATTGAAGAAGTTCTTCCCCGTACAAGCGGCTGAGATGGTGGAGGAGCTAGAAGAAGACTCCGATGACAAGATCCCTGTTATGACCTGCTACGTCGTCGATCTTGGTAGCGACTCTGAGGAAGAGTTCTGTTTTCCTGAAGAGGACGAGGAGCTCGGCACGAAGGCCAACCAAATCCTGCTCAGAAGCGGTAAGGCTCTACCGCCAAATCAAGACAACACCCCAAAAGGGAAGGAAAAGCAAGTCGCTAATGAAGAAGATGGCGGAGAGCTTGCTCATGAAGACTCGAGCCCTTACCCAATGGATTATAATGTCTTGACTCATCTCGGAAGCTTCCGTCTCTCTTGAACGTCTATGATGCTCTGGTCCTATCCAAGAAGCTCAGAGATGTTCTCATTCATGCCCTGTAAAACCCCGAGCGGTATCAGGCTCGTTTCGGGGAAATTAATATAAACGAGGCCCAGTACACTCTGCATACAGCCACAGTCACATTTAAGGATGAAAACCTGTTACTGAGAACAGGTGAGCACAACCGACCGCTTTACATGACAGGGTACAACGATGGAGATCGGATCAATCGCATATTGATCGATCCGGGGTCTTCAGTGAACAACATAAACTTGTGGAGTCTGAAGAGTTTGTCAATGGACGTCTAAAACCTGTCAAGGGAAAGGACGGTCATTCAAGGCTTCAATCAAAACCGCCAGCAAATTCTGGGATCCATAGTTCTGCCAATTAAATTTAGGGATCTACAAACCGAAGCTAAAATATACGTGATCGACGCCGACACGTCTTATAAGATTCTCCTGGGACGGCTGTGGCTCCATGATTACGGCATTGTTCCGTCAACTATCCATCGGTGCATGAAGTATACCAAAAATGGCGAAGAGAGGCGCATTAACGGAGACATCCAGCAGTTCGGTGTGCATGAAATCCGATACGAAAATTCTCGGTACTTTGTGAAACCCCAAAGTGCTGAACCACAGCTGGCCAAAGACAGAACGGCCCTGAAATTCAAAAACAAATCTGAGCCGACTGTCACTTTCAAAAGCAAAACCCCCCAAGTTCGTCCTTCTGGAAAACTCGCCCTCATTTCGGTAGTGATACGGACGAGTCTGATATTGAAGGAGCATCCGGCAACAAAATTCGCTCTCGTTTAGGCCGCGACACTGAAAAATCAGAGGAAAAGGACCCGTCTTGCAACAGCTGTGCAGATTGGGCTCTCATGCAAAAGACGAAGCTAAGAGAAACCTTCAAAATTACAGAAGGATCCCTAACCATCATAAGAGCGAGGGAACAAATGTGCAAAGAGCTCGATGCATTTTCAGTCTCCACCATAGACCAGCTGAAAACCTTCTACGTTCCCGGAAGAAAGAGTCAACAGAAGGACATCCTGTTTTATGGGTCAAATCCTATCGTGCACCGGGACGATTTGTCCATGAGATGCCTTCCCTATGAGAGAGGCATAAGAACCGTCCTCAATCGTAGATATTATATGCCCGAGATGCGGGAATATTTTAAAAAGTGCGGATGTCTGTTATATCAAACAGACTCCGAAGCGAGGTTTTATAAGGGGTCGTAGCATCCGCCTCAGGTCCGAGCACTCAACGATAGACGAATCCCAAATGGACGGGACACAGGTTTCATTTCAACCTGACATCAAGGCATGCTACATGATCCATGTTGGTGAAACCAGCGAAAGGTTAAATGATGAAGACGAGCTGGCCGAGCCAGAAGAAACCCCACGAGAGCTCGAAGATGGCGGACAAGCAACCTTCGACGAGCTAACCAAGAATGGTTTGGGAACGCCCGAAATCTAAGGCCGGCCTACATCAGCTCACTCTTGTCAGAGGAAATGAAAAAACAGATAATCGGCCTGCTACATGAGTTCATCGACTGCTTCGCGTGGACGTACAAAGAAATGTCTGACCTCTCTCCTAAAATGGCTGTGTATAAGCTTTCTATAACTCCTGATGCCAAGACAGTCAAACAAGCTTCTCGAAGAAGGGAGCTAGAAGAAAAGGTCATCGAGAAAACTAAGAAACTTATCGATACCGGCTTTATCAGAGAAGAGAAATACGCGGACCGGATCGCGTGCATCGTCCCAGTGAAAAAGAAGAATGGGCAGATCCAAGTTTGCGTCGATTTCTAAGAACTCAACAAAGCTTGCCCTAAAGACGATTTCCCGCTTCCAGTCATGGAAATGATGGTCCACGATACCTCAAATTACGAGCTGTTCATCTTCATGGATGGCTCGTCGGGATATAATCAGATCAAAATGCCGCCCGAGGACGAGAAGCATACAGCATTTCGAACCCCGATAGGCATATACTGTTACAAAATGATGCCGTTTGGACTAAAAAACGCAGGTGCCAAATATCAAAGGGCAATGACCAATATCTTTGACGACTTAATCCATAAAGTAGTCGAATGTTATGTTGATAATTTAAACATGAATGATGCCGGGGCCAATCATACCCAAGACCTCAGGACCGTTTTCACCAGACTGAGGGAATGCGGTCTAAACATTAATTCTCTTAAGTGCGCTTTTGGCGTGTCGTCGGGAAAGTTCTTGGGCTTTATAGTCCGATATCGAAGGATCGAAGTTGACCCATCAAAGATAAAGGCCATCATGGAAACACTTCCTCTAAAGAATCTGACGCAGCTAAGATCCTTTCAAGGCAAGCTCGTTTACATACGAAGGTTTATCTCGAATTTATCGAGGAGATGTAAGCCCTTCTCAAAGCTCATGAAGAAAAGAGCTCCTTTTATCTGAGATGCCAAATGTCAAGAAACGTTCGAAAGCATCAAACAGTACATGTTGCACCCTCCAGTGCTTGCTGCTCCCATTCCAAATAAACGGTTGATTCTCTACACTGCCGCGCTAAATAAATCACACGGCGCGCTCCTTGCTTAAAATAACAAAGAAAAGAAAATGCACTCTACTGCCTCAGTAGAACGTTAATCAGGGCGAAACATAACTATTCCCCAATCGAAAAGCGGTGTTTGGTCCTGATATTCGCCGTAAAAAGCTAAGACACTATCTGCTCGCTCGTTGGGTCACGCTGATCTTCAAGGTCGACCCGCTTATACACTTAATTATCAAGGCAAGCCTAGCCGGCAGAATGACAAGATGGGCTGTCATGCTGCTTGAGTTCGACATAGTCTATACTCCTCAGAAAGCAGTAAAAAAGCAAGCCCTCGCCGACTTCCTCGCTGCTCATTCCATACCTGAAGGGTCGTCGCTCAATTGCGAGTTACCCGACGAACAAGTGCTGCAACTCGAGAATAACGAGCCATGCTGGAAGCTCTACTTCGATGGAGCCTCGTCAATAAGGACCTCCAGCAAATCAAGCGTCCCGGAAATAAAAGTGGGGATAGGATTGGTGTTCATCACGCCATCAGGAGGAACCCTACGACGTTCTTTCGCTCTAACCAAGCCTTGCACAAATAACGAAGTTGAGTATGAAGCTCTGATAGCTGGTCTGGAACTCTCCATAGAAACAGAAATCCTTCGGCTACGGGTCTACGGTGATTCCCAGCTTGTCGTCAACCAAGTGAGCGGCGACTATAAGATATATAAACCCGAATTAGCTCGATACAGAAGCCGAGAAATGGAACTCATGAAACAGTTTACCCACATTGAACTGATGAGAGTTCCTAGGGTATTGAACGGAAAAGCCGACGTACTCACTCGTTTACCCAAGGAGCTAGCTATCCCGATATGGATGAAATTCTGATAACAGTCAGAAGCCGGCAGATTCTGCCTCCAGTCTCTTTGCGTGAAGAACGCGTAGAACAAGAGAACAATCCTGCCGAAAAAGTTCTGATCATTTGAGACGAGCCCGGTTGGAGAGAGCTTCATAGAGTACCTTCGATACGATAAGCAGCCCGAAGAAAAATATGTGAAGGTTTGGCTAAAGAAAAGAGCTCTCCGATACGTGTTTGTAAATAAAACGATATACTGCAGATCATATGACCAACTCTGGCTAAGGTGTCTGGCATCAGCCGAAGCCCAAAAAATCATGAAAGAAGTTCACCCAGGCATCTGCGGAGCTCACCAGTCCGGCCCCAAAATGCGGCTTCAAATCAAACGGCTTGGATATTACTGGCCTATCATGATAAGGATTGCGAAGAGCATGCAAAGAAGTCTCCTCTGCCAAATTCATGATGACTTCACTCACAAGCACCCCAATCCGTTCCATCCTACGGTGGCGTCATGGCCCTTCGAAGTTTGGGACACCGACATAGTCGACCCGATTGATCCTCCGTCATTCAAAAACCACCGGATCATATTGGCCGCAACTGACGACTTCTCCAGATAGGCTAAAGCTGTCCCGTTAAAAGATGTCAAGACAAAAAATATTCTGACATTCTTCCAACATAATATTCTATACCACTTGGGTACACCAAGAAAAATCATTTCCGACAACGGGCTTTCTTTAAAGAGTTTCAAAGTCTCAAGGTTTGCTACACAGCACAAAATAGACTAGAGATATTTCTCCATCTATAATCCAAGAGTCAATGGGCTAGCCGAAGCCTTCAATAAAACTCTATGTAAGCTCCCGAGGAAAAATGCTTCAGACAACAAGAGAAACTAGAATCCCAAGCTCCACGAGACGTTGTGGGCATATTGTACCACGCACCGCACTCCAACTCAATCCACTCCATACTCACTTCTCTTCAGAGTGGGAAGCGATCCCTACCCTCGAAGTCAAGGTTCCAAGCCTCAGGATCGCCGTCCGGCATGGTTTGACTACGAGGAAAACGCTCTCGTTCGGCTCGAAAAGCCCAACGCCCTCGAAGAAAAAAGGCACGCAATACAGCAAAATCTGGAGCTGTACCGAGCCCAAATGTCACGGCTCTATGACAAAATGACTCATTTCCGTACTTTCAAGAAAGGCGATTGGTGTTGGTCCTTAAAAGCCCGATCATTCTCAATCGACATGCTAAGAAAAAATTCGAACCGAATTGGGTAGGGTCATATGTCATCGAGAATGTGTTCAACGAAGGATCCTACCAACTAATAACTACAGAGGGAGAAAGGCCAATATCACACATCAATGGCCGATATCTTAAGAAATACTATGTGTGAAGGCTCCAAGTCGCAGACGAATCAAGCACACCAACCCTACGGTCTAGATCATACATCATGTATACAATCCACAGACGTAAAAGACCCCAATCTTTCTCAAGTTCTACCAGCGAGACTACAACTGAAGTCCTACCGGCGATGAAACTCCGCCAATGTAAAAAAAGGGCGGTATGTCCACAAGCAAAACGGGCACGGATGAAAAACCGAAAGGGCTCCGTGAGTAAAAACAATAGGACTGCCGGCGAGTATGTGAAAACCCGAAAGGGCGTAAACTCATGAAAAGAAGACAAAAATACACTGACAAGATCCTCTCGACTTTATGAGGAGAAAATCCCCGCGTGAGATCTTTACGACACACAAAAGAGCAACACACTTAGGAATCCTCACGATTCCCAGGAAGAAAACACACCTACGAGATCCTCTCGACTCGTAGAGAGAAAACGCTTTTATGAGACCCTTATAACTCATAAAATTGAAAAGTCTTAGACGACGGGGATCTAAACATATCTTCAAAGCCATCACTCCCCAACGGGCAACGGCAAATGATGAGTCGCTCCTAGTATTATGCTTCAGTGTTAGCGGTGCTGATGCCGATCCAAAACCTAAGTCCTCCCAGGGCAAACGATGAGTCGCTCCTGGCATTGTTCCAGTGCAGCGATGATGCCAAACATCCAAATTTCAAGTCTCACTCTAATTCAAAAGTCCTGCCGGACGAGACAGAAATCAAATAAATCAAATCAAAGTCCCACCGGTAGTGATCCCAAGCTCAAAAGGTCTCGCTAAACGGACATGAATTTCAAAACCAATCAGATCAATTGATTCAACACCAACAACCTCCTTGGCGAAATCAAGCTCCATCTTGGAAGCAATCATCTCCTCGGTGGAATAAAGCTCCACCTCGGAAACAAATCAAATCCCAACACCGCAAGAAGCGGAGCAAGTCAACTTCAACCCCGACACCGCAAGAAGCGGAGCAAGTCAACTTCAACCCCGACACCGCAGAAAGGGGAGCAAGTCAACTTCAACCCGACACCGCAGAAAATGAAGCAATTCAAATCAAATCCCAACACCGCAAGAAGCAGAGCAAGTCAACTTCAACCCGGCACCGCAGAAAGCGGAGCAAATCAAATCAAGCACCGACCGTCCAACTTGCAAAAATGGCAGCATCGACCGTCCAAGTCGTAAAAATAGCAGTATCGACCATCCAAGCTACTAAAATGGCAGCATTGACCCTCCAAACCAAACCAATCTCCATATAGAACAAGATCCATCAATTTCATACACAACCCATACACGTGGTATGCATTTATTGATAAGGGGCACTTTGTTGGGGTCAAAAATTACACACTGGTTGACCAAGTCAAAGTCAATCAACCCCCACCCAAGCCCAAGTCAAGACCGAGCGTGGAAAGGGTCGGCTCCATGCTAGAAAGTAAGCGATAAATTAGTTTAAATGCAACTTTTTAGAAATAAATGTATGAAAAATGGGCAAAAACCAAAATTTTGTAAACCTCATGACTTATGTGCAAAAAAAATAAACATATAAGGCAAGGGTGGTACAAGTGTCATTTGGAAAAGCCTAAGGAACTATTTGTAAAGTGTGTAACTTATAAAAGGTAAACATGATGAGAAAATCTAAAACTTTCATTCTCTTAATTTCTTGGGTTTTGTGCCTTCTTCTCCTTCCTCAAGGTTTTAAACCTTCTTCTTCTTTTTTGAATTAAATCAAGAGTTTAACTCTTTTTTCTCAAAAAAAAGAGTTTTCACCATAAAATTCTTGAATGGGAGTTCAGATCTCCTATCAAATCTTCAAAAGAGAAGATTTTTAAATCTTATCGTCCTTTTTCTCCAAGATTCAACCAACAGAGAGGAGAAAGGAGATCGATCTCCAAAATTCCCAATTTGGGAAGATCTGAGGCTTAAGAGAGGATTCAGGGCTCAAAGAAGAAGAAAGGGGTCCCCTTTCATCAACTCCGAAAATCTTTTGGAAGTTTAACACCAAACCAAGAATCTCTTTTTAAGGACTTTAACTCCAAATAAAAATCATTTTTCTTCCAGGAGTTTAACTCCAAAGTCCATCAGGAGTTCAACTCCAAGTCCAGGGGCTCGGCCTCTTTTCCCGCTGGCGCTCAGCTGCCGCACGTAGGGTGCGTGACCCGCTAGCGCCCAGCGCACACGCGCCACTCACGCAACCCGCGGCGCCCAACGCCCATGCGCCATTTCACACGTCCTTAAGACGCTCTTCACCCCTTTTTTTCCTACACGCTCCACACTCAAAACACATCCCCCGTTGGAAAAAAATTACTAACGGGACGCTGCCCGACACCCTGCAAGGAGGCTACTAGCCCCCTTGACCCCCAACCCGCTATCCGAGTAGCAGGACACTCGTAAACTCTGCGAGGCCCCCGATACGTCCAAGGCCCCTTCAAAACACAACACGCACACTGCACATTGAGTTCGTATGACCAGTTCAACCCGTCAATCGGAGGTTCTCTCGCTTCAAAGGCGAAGGATAATTAACGGCAGCTTGGTCCGCGGCTGCCGGAGATTCGGATCCCCACAATCAATAAACCCCAGCCTACCCTAGGCAGGGGGAATCTATATACGCCTGACAAGCGCGCATATTCCTATGTCAATAAAGTGACGAAAAACACCCTACACCCTCTTCTTTTTTTTCAAGTGCAGCCACGACCAAAAAACCCTATTTTTCAATTAAAGACGATAAACACCCTAATTTTATTGAAACTTTCTTGAATTGTTGACTTTTTATTGATATATTACTCAAATTTGGTACTTCATATAATTTCTACGGTGAAACATAAAAAATTTCTGTTGATTGTTAGGAAAATGCTAAAATTGTACACTTTTGCGGAGATTATATCAAGTAGTAGAGTAAGAAACTGCTGAAATTATATGATTATTGCTGAAATTATGTTAAGTATCGTTTAAAAAATGTTGAATTCTGTTTTTGTGGAAATTGTTGAAGTTATACTGAAATAAATTTGTTATTTGCTGAAATTTGATAAATACAATTAAAAAAGTGTTGAAATTCTGATGTTTTTTTGAATATGTTGTTGTAATGGTATGATATTATATTTTTTATTTATTTATTTTTATATATGTGTGTCCCATATCCTATATTTTGGGAATTCGTCGTATCGTTGTGTTGCATCGCATCGTGTTTGTGTCCCTGTATCCATGCAACCTTGCCCTCATCACCTCTATCAGCCTGACAACCACCCCCAGCCAGCCACCGCCCAATGAGGACCACCATTAGCCACCACCAGCAGATGATTCCTGTCAGCCACCACTGTCTATGACTGTTATCGGTCACAGTCCGTCATTGACCGCCACTTGTAACTAGATAACCACACTGAAGCTAGTAACTAAGCACCTCTGGCAACTGCCAGTCGATGACGGTTGCTACCAACTTAGTGCCTCTAGCAAACGTCAATCGATGACAGTTCCAGAAAATTAAAAACTACTCGTTAAGTACCATCGCCGACAAGTGACAATCGCTTGTCAAAGACCTCGGCCAGCAATAAAAAGCACTCACCAATTGTCGACGATTGTTGATGTCTGGCCATATTCAATTGTATCCATCCATTTGAATTTAAAATTCACGAATTTTAAATTACTTAATACTAAAACCCCTTAGAAAAACAATAACACTTAAGCCAAATTTGCACTGGAAGTCCAGAAACACTATAATAAATCACTCTGGCAGGATTTATATTAGGGGTGTGCAACGGGTCGGTTTGGGCATGTACCCGCCCGCACCCGCCTTCATTTTGTAGGTATAAGTCCAACTCAAAACCCACCTGCCTCTGTATCAGACGTATTTCTTCGAAATCGGACGGGTTTTAGAAAAATGAAAACCCACAGTTGATCCCGCCCGCTACCATGTGGCCAAGCTCGATCGTGTACCCACCTAAACACACATTAAATTTGGCTCATAATTTTAAGTTTTTATATTTGAAATCATTTGTAAACCGCATAGAAATATTTTATATGAATTTTTCATCTTTAATCTCAATGTCGTTGCTCTTATATACTTTATAATAGTCATCTTTGAATTTCATTTTGATAATATCTTTAACCCGCTACTATCCAAACATGTACAAGCCCTGCCCTATCCGCTAAACCCCGACCGCACCAGAAACCTGCCCGAACCCAAGCAGTGCAAGTGTGGGCTTTAAGATCCATCGGATCAGGTAGGCTTTTGTATGATGGAAAGCCCCCCGCAAGTTCGGGTTCAGGTGTAAAACACATAAAAACCCGCCCGACCTGACCCATGAACACATCTAGTTTATATCGCATTCCAATCAAATAAATTTCCAACAGACTCTCAGCCATTTCTTTGCTATAGTGAGTAACTTTGCAATCAAAAAGTTTGGAATTAGTTGACTGTTGCTCGAAAGAAACATAACATGGATCAAAATTATGGTTTTTACTAAACCCAATTTTTCATCTTTAATCACAAAAATGGAAGAAAAAATGTATTAAAAGACGAATCATGAAAATTCAATGACATGCGATGGACTAGAAGAAGGGTGGTCTATATTTTCAGTAATTAAATTGCTTTTTAGTTCGATTTTTTTCTCAACTAGAATAAATAATCAATTGAGGCATCTAGGATGTGATGCATTTCAGTTAATTGACAATCCAAAATTCAAAGTACAAAATTGTGAGATAAAATTTAGCCACTAGACAACTATTGGAATACCTATAGTGTACACGGGTTTATTATATATAATTAGATACTTAATAGGGGTGTAATAGCAAAATAGCTTTGCCTATATAAAGAGGAGGCTTAGGCTTTAGGCCAATCTATCATTTTACATTTTCCTAATTCTCTCTCTTCACATGATATCTGAACCATCTAATCTGAACCACTCATTCATAACAATCCAATCCTAACCACTTCAGATTTGATTAAGACAAGCGAAGATCGTGTATCTTGCCTCTCGCCGAACCATGCGAAGAGAGAGAGAATTAAAGGAATGTTTAATGATATACTGCCCTAAGCCTAATCCTCCTTTTTATATAGGAAAATCCATATTGCTATAACACCCCTATTAAGCATCTAATTACATATAATAAGCCCGTGTACACTGCTGGGATTCTAACACTCCCCTCAAGCTGGAGCATGCATTTCAAACATGCCCAGCTTATTACAAATGAACTGCACTATATTCCTTCTTAAGGGCTTTATGAATAAATCTGCTAACTGATGAGCAGATTGAACATAATACATATCGATGGCCCCATCTTCAACCTTCTCACTCACGAAGTGGCAATCCACCTTAATGTGGTAAGTTCGCTCATGTAACACAGGATTAGAGATAGTATAGATTGCAGCTTTATTATCACAATATAGGAGGAAGTGGGCTCAAAGCCAAGCTCTCCCAGCAGAAAGCAAATCCATACAAGCTCACGACTGGTTGTTCCCGCCAAAATTTAACGCTAGAAGCTTAAGCTTCACCAAGGAAAACGTTGAGCTGAAAGCGTCAAGCAGGCTGCACATGTGCACCACGTGCAAAGCACGTGGCGTGAGCCGCCAAGCCCATGCGTAAGCGCACCACCTGCAAAGCACGTGGCGGAAGCCACATGTTCGGCTGAAGCGCATGCTTCAATCAGAACTTAAGCTCTATTTTGGAAAATATTTCCCCTATCTTTCTTAAACAGAAAAATATTTTCTTGTTAACAAGAAATCTTTTTGGATCAATAATCCAACGGTGCTTAAGCACCATCTGTTGATCTTAAGATCAATTAGAGATTCTCTCAACTTGATTAACAATCTCCGGAGGAGGTTAATCTCAAAAAAAAAGAAGAATACTATCCATAAGGTAACGAAAAGAGACTTAAGCCTCTGCAAGTTCTTCTCCTTCCTCAAATCCTTAGATAAGGAAATTAATCTCCATTAAAACGAAACTTAAACTTCAACAAGAACTTAAATTATTTCTCTAGATCGAAGATTCTTGAGTCAAATCTCCTCCCTGTCGAGAACTTAAATTCTCATGGAGGGATTTTCGATCTCAAGATTTGAGATTTGGAAAAAAACGTCAAGTCTTCCTCCATCAAGAAATATATAGTTATCAAGATCTCCCTCAAACCGAAGCTTAAGCTTCGCAAGACCCAAGTTTTGTCACCAAAGACATATACTGTGACCAAAACAAAACCCAAGATCATAAAAAAATTGATCTTGTTACTTTTAATGGCAAAATATCATTAAACAAAAGTTTAAGCATCATAAAATTAGATTCTTTTCTTTGGAAGGTTAACTTTCATTGAAGAAGACAAAGATTGATCTTTAAAACTGTAGCCGCGTCACGTGATATGCACGTGAGCATGCGTCAAAGCAGTGCACTTGCAAGAAAACTGCGCCAAAGCTTAAGCTTTACGATTAAGCTGCACCACGTGAAATACACATGCATGCGCCCAACGCCAAGAAAGATGGGCAGCGCCAGCGCCACGTGATATGCATGTGCACTCGAGTCGCGTCAGCCGATGCCACCATGCGCCGGCGCTACATGATATGCACGTGCGCTCGAGAAGTGCCCAGCCAATGTCACCGCATGCCATGTGATATCCACGTGGACATGCGCCTGAGCCGCAAGTCGATATTCGAGCCGTGAGCCGTGAGCCATGCATGCGCCAAGTTATATGCACCAAGCATGTTTGAGTGTCAAACAAACTGAATTCTTAGCCCCAAATCAGTTAGGTCCTGAAGCTTAAGCTTCACTGAGCCCATATAATCAAAAATTATCTAAGTCGATCTTAGTTTCAAATGAGACTACCAATCCTTAGATAAGACTCGTGCAACCATGTGAACCCATAGACCTCACAAGTGTGAGAAATACGACCTGAGTTCACCCCTATTGGCAAATCAAAACACCAACGTGGACCCCGTAAAGCAAATGCTTGACCCAAATCAAAAATATATACGGATTTCGACTAATTCGCGCCCTACGGAAGACGACATAAATTAGTTTTCGCACACAATCCAAAAGCAACCTAAAATAAACAATAACCTAAAACACGACACGCGAAGCTAAAAAACTTGGAGTGCAGAAAGTTGTTATCGTTCGCGATAACGTAATTAACTGCAGGCCCCTGCAGGAAAGATTTTTCTCCACAATCAATAAATCTCATCTTGAGAGAGAATCTGAAAGTCAGCTAAATCGGTCGTATTCATCTAAACCACCGACATATGGCGTTATAAATCAACTTAGTGTCGTCAGAGAGGTGGATGGATCAAACCTATGCATATACCACCAAATTCATGCAAGACATTCAATCCCAGTTCGTCTCTCGTTTTCGGCGGTAAACAGATTATGACACGTCCAATAGGACATTTTTCTCTTTTTACTCCAAACTTCGTGTGTCGTGTTTCATGAACAAAATCACGGTATATTATGTTTATGGTTACTCTTGGATTCCAAGGAAGACTGAAGTGTGTGCTTTCTCCCCTATGCAGACTTCAATGGCATTCTGCAACAACTCCAAGACCACCATGCCTCAGCCGATCTTCTCTGGGCAGATTATGGCCTCACAGATCGGCATTCCAACAGCCCGACTCAAGCAAGAATAGAACGGACTCCAATTTGAGCAAATGCCTCCACTCCTCCCTACCATTGATGCCACGACGCCAAAAGAGGAGGCCTCAAAACATTCAGTCCTCGATTGGTTGACAACAAACTCTGCAGGCCCTTCCAAGAACCCTACAAAACCAGAAAGCTCAGTCTTCCACAGGCTGAATACAAGCCCCGTAGGCCCATCAAAGAAGCCCACGATACCAAAGAAGTCAGTCGTCAAAAGGCTGACACATGCAACTCATGCTGCTCCCGAAGCACCAAAAGACGCTTCACCTCCGAGAAAGTCGGTCTTCTACAGACTGGCACCTCAAACTCTTGCTCTGCCAAAGATGTCAAGTTTCAAGTGACTTGGCACCTACGGAAGCTCCAAGCCACACGGGGGCATGTATATGAAGCTCCCAAAACTGAAGAAGCTCCTATTCCAAGATGCGCTCGACGTCGTTACCGACACCAACAAAAACAGGCTGGGGGCATCTCCCTATTATGCTAACTTCACCGATACCCACTATTGATGCAGCTGCCTCGACCAAAAACAGTTTCGAGCCGCTGAGAAAGGTTAGACGGAATTCGCCTACCGCCGTTTTGAACATGTCTCCACCGCCTCTGCGGGCTTCAAGTGAGCAAAAGCAAATGGTCATGCCAAAACTTTTCTCAACGATCTAGAAAGTCGGGAAAGAAGCTCGTGGCTCTGTTATCAACAACGGACCATCTCCAAAGAAGCACAGGACTTCGCCAAAAGCCTACGACTCGGCTTCCAAGTCCAAAGTGGCTCTTCCTAAAATGCAAATGACACAAAGGTCCCCATCGCCCGGGGTAAATCCCAAGAGGCGAAATGTCAAAAGCTCCACGCACAAAACTAAAATAGTTCACACTATGCGGATGATACAGCTTAACGGAAGTGAAAACGACGCTTCCACCGGTCATCGACCCCAAGCTCGATTCTTGACTCAAGCTCAAAGGCAGCAGCGGCCGCAAGAAATGGCAGCTCAAGAGCAGCACTCGTCAGCCCACCGTCCAAGGCGCGTCCAGAAGACGAACAAGATGATCTTAAAAGACAAGCGTCTGAAGTTGACTCTTTGAAACATGATCTCGATAAAAAAAATGCAAAGAAGCGGCGGATATGGCCTCCAATATGAACAAAATGACCTTCCTCATGCAAAAGATGCATGGGATGATAACCTAGTCGTCAAAACCGCCGGCCGAAGAACCACCAGTTGTCACTGATAATGGCAAGGGACGTGCCACAAGCTCTTTGCAGACCCCTTCAACCTCAAAAGATAAAACGATCTCGAAAGCTCATCTCACCGAGTACATAACCCAACAGGTCAAACCCCTCACTGCCAGCAAAGCAAACGCCAAGTTGGTCAAGACTGGTCATCCATATCCATCATGGTACGATCAGAAGCAATACCCTCCGGAATATACGATCCCGAAGTTAAATGTCTTCAAAGGAACGGGGAATCCCCACCAGCATATCGCACAGTTCAAAACAATGTGCGGTAACACCGGAGGCATAATAAGCTGCTCTTCCGACAGTTCGTCAGCAGCATAGCGGATATTGCCTTCAAATGGTTATCGAAGCTCTCAAATGACTCCGTAAAGATCTTTGCTGACATGGAGCTGCTCATCACGCAGAGGTTCGTCGATGTGAGCAAGCACACCATCATCTCCGCTCTGATCAATGAAAAGAGAAGATTGAATCAAACACTGGTGCAATATGCTGTTCGATTGAGAAATCTTGCATAAAAGTGTGAATAAACGATCGCCGAAGCTAAAACAGTCGGAATGTTCATAGGCACCCTAGATCCGCGATCACGGGTTTATCTATTACTGTCTTTACCAAACCAAACACATATCAAAAGCTCCTTAACAAGCTGATTCAATTGGAGCGAATCAACCGCTAAGTCATTAAACTGGGACAAAAATAGTATGTCCATAGCCAAAAATGCAAGGATGAAAACCCAAATAGGCACCTTGAGTAAAAACAGCGGGACTATACGCGAGCTTGTCAAAACCCGAAAGGCCGCGAACTCATGAAAAGAAAGAAACTGCCTTACAAATAGTTCGATTCTGACTCTCGTATACAATCCACGAGCGCATAAAAGTATGTTTCAACAAAGTCCTACCAAAGACGAGCGATACTCCTAATATAGTGAACGGCACTTGCGAGATCCTCTCAACTGGCAAGGAGAAAACACTCTCATAAGATCCTTACGACTTATGAAGAAAAACACACTTAGGGATCCCCACAACCCTAAAGGATAAAATATACCTATGAGACCCTCTCAACTTACAGGGAGAAAACAACTTTGTGAGACCTTATGGCTTATGAAAATTGAAAAGGCCTTAAATGGCAGGGTCCTAAACATGTCTTTTAAGCCATCCATTGTCCAACGGGCAACGACAAATGATGAGTCGCTCCTGACACTATTCCAGTTGTAGCGATACCGATGTCAAATCAGGCATCAAATCCCAAGTTCCCAAAGGCAAATGATGAATTGCTCCTGGCATACATGCTTCAATGTTAGCAACGCTGATGTCGGCTCAGATTTCAAACTATCGACCCCTAAGTGGTTAAACTGGGAAATAAAAAACGAAAAAAAGAAATAGCCGAATTGATTGAGCAGCTCACAATAAAGATCAGCGAGTAAACAATAAAATAGCCGAAATGATTGGGCGACCGCGAAGAAATAGCCGAAATGATGGGACAATCACGACTTTCGCGATAAGAAAAGCTGAAATGATTGAGCAATCACGGATATAAGAAAAAGAAAAGAAAGTTTTTCTACCCTACAAGTAGTTCGATCCCAACTCTTGTATACAATACACGGGCACAAACAAATATAAAAGGTGCAATGTGTTCCGCCATGTTTGACCGAACGAAAAAAAGTCTTAACAGCAATACATACAACCTAAGACTATCTGGACGTCTCTCTTACTCCAGCAGGGTATAGACGCGACATCATGGAGGCTCAAAGGAGTCAAAGCAAAAGTGGAGTGACGGCAAATTCCTAGCTCCGGGTCTCAATGGCAGTGCATACATGCCTAAAAACCATTGGATGTCATCTCACCTCAGAAGGGTGTAATTATGATTTCCTGGGACTCAAGGAGTCTGACCTCAAGGTAAAGCGTCACGTTGACGCCTAATGATGTATCTCTAATGGCAACATACATATACCGGCCTAAGAAAATTACTTGAGACGTGTACTATCTCAGAAGGGTTTGGAGACACAAGTGCATGACTACTCAAATAGCGACATGAGGGAACGCAAACCGAGAAGAAATAAATGAATGCAATGGTGCAACGGACTACATCCAGTACCACAATCCTAACGGACGCCTACGCTATCAAGGGTTATGTATGTTTAACGTTACACCGAGTTTATCCATCAAAAGAGAATAAGCTAAACGCTCCGAGACGAGTAAATAAACTACGCCAGGTCATTTTAGCACAAAGAAATGCTACTCAAAAAAATGTCAACTATTCACATGACAAAAGTGAAAAAAGATGCACCTTTGTAAGATCCTTATGACTCACATAGGAAAAAACACTTAGGGGTCCTCACGACTTCTGAAGAGAACATACTCCAATGAGATCCTCTCGACTTATAGACTTATAGGAAGAAAATATTTTTATGAGACCCTCACGGCGCATAAAATTGAAAAGCCTTAGGTGACAGGATCTAAACCTGTCTCCTAAGCCATTACCCTGCGACCTGTCACCAAATCGACTACCGTATACAATCCATAGGTTATTCGCAACGAAGTTGCACCCAAACATCCTCCATTAACTAACGAAGCTACCAATGAGAAGAAGAAGCCACTTACGTGTCCTCTCGACTCGTAAAGAGAAAACACTCTTATAAAATCCTTACGACATACAAGAGAATACACTTAGGGATCCTCACGATTCCTAAGAAAAAATACGCCTACGAGAACCCCGTCTCATAAGGCGAAAATACTTTCATGAGACCCTCACGGCTCATAAAAATTGAAAAGCCTTAGGTGACAAGGACCTGAACCTGTTTTCTACGCCATCGAATTTCTAGCGGTACATTACTTTACACTACTTAACCCACGTACATACTTACGAGGGCAAAGCAGTGAAGGACGTTTGTTTCCGCCAAAATTCGGCGCTCAAAGCTTGAGCTTCATTAAGAAAAATGCTGAGGTGAAAGCGTCAAACCGGCTGCGCATGCGCACCACGTGCAAAGCACGTGACGCAAACCGCCAAGCCCATGTGCAATCACACCACATGCAAAGCACGTGGAGCAAACCCCATGTTCAGCTGAAGTGCATGCTTCAATCAGAGCCTAAGCTCTATTTGAGAAAATATTTCCCCTATCTTTCTTAAACAGAAACATATTTTCTTGTTAACAAGAAATCTCTTTGGATCAATGATCCAACGGTGCTTAAGCACCATCTATTGATCTTAAGATCAATTGGAGATCTCTTAATGAGAAATTCTCTCAACTTGATTAACAATCTCCTCTCCAATAAATAGACGAGGGGAACGCTAATCTCAAAAAAGAGAGTACTATCCATAAAATGAAGAAATGAGACTTAAGCCTCTACAAGTTTTTCTCCTTCCTCAAAACCTTAGGTAAGGAGATTAACCTCCATTAAAACGAAGCTTAAGCTTCAACAAGAACTTATCGAGAACTTAAGTTCTCATGGAGGAATTTTCGTTCCGAAGATCCGAGATTTGGAAAAAACTCAAGTCTTCCTCCATCAAGAAACATATGATCATCAAGATCTCCCTCAAACTAAAGCTTAAGCTTCGCAAGACCCAGGTTTTATCACCAAAGACATACCGTGACCAAAACAAAACCCAAGATCATAAAAAAAAATTGATCTTGTTGATTTTAATGGCAAAAAACAATTAAACAGAAGCTTAAGCTTCATTAAGTTAGATTCTTTTCTTTAGAAGGTTAATCATCTTTGAAGAAGACTGAGATTAATCTCTAAAACCCTAGTCGTGCCACGTAATATGCATGTGAGCATGCGCTAAAGCTGTGCGCTAGAGCAGTGAGCCATACGTCAGGTTATATGCACCAAGCATGTTTGAGTGTCAAACAGACCCAATTCTTACCCAAAATTGGCCAAGTCCTGAAGCTTAAGCTTCATTGAGCCCATATGATCAAAAAACATCTAAGTTGATCTTAGTCTCAAATGAGACTACAGATCCTTAGATAAGGCTTATGCAAGTATGTGAACCCATAGACCTTACAAGTATGAGAAATGCGACCTGAGTTCATCCCGTTGGCAAATCAAAACACCAACGTAGACAATGTCATCCAATCTAAAATATATACGGATTTGGACTAATCTACGCTCTACGGACGACGGCATAAATTAGTCTCCGTATATAATCCAAAGGCAACCCAAAATAAACAAAAACCTAAAACACAACACACGAAGCTAAAAAAAACTTGAGTGCATAAAGTTGTTATCATTCGCGATAACGTAATTAACTGCAGGGGCTTGCGCCTGCAAGAAAGATGCGTCCCCACAATCAATAAACCTCACCATGAAAGGGAATCTGAAAGTCTGCTATAGCGATCGCATTCATCCAAACCTCCGAAATACGGCGTTATAAATCATCTTAGTGTTTTTCGGAGAGGTAGATGGATTAAACCTATGTATCTGTCCCCAAATTCAGACAAGTCGTTCAATCCAAGTTCGTCTCCTGTTTTCGACGGTAAACAGTGATATTCGCTATGGCCCGGTACTCTGACTTGGCGCGGGAACGGGACACTACGGTTTACTTCTTACTCTTCCAAGAGACCAAGTTACCTCCTATACACACGCAATATCCTGTAATAGATCTGTGAAGCCTGCAACTCTAGAATGTCCATGATCCGAGTACAGTAAACCCTTCTCTGGAGCATTCTTCAAATAGCGAAGTATTCGAATCACTGCATCCAACGAGCCACTCGAAGATCGGCCATGAATTGGCTCACAACGCTAACTGGGTATGAGACATCAGGTCGAGTGACAGTGAGGTAATACAACTTACCAACCAACCGTTGGTATCTTCCGGGATCTTCAACGGAGTCACCTTGTCCCGAAAGCAACTTAGTATTAGGATCCATTGGAGCCTTTATGGGTTTGCACCCTAACATTCCCACTTCACTCGGCATATCAAGCACATATTTGCGCTGTGGGATGTGAATGTCATCTTTCGACCGAACTTCGATACCCAAAAAGTATTTAAGCCCCCAAGGTCCTTAGTGTGAAACTTTGTTTGAAGGTGGTGCTTAAGCTATGCAATACCACATGCATAGCCGGTAATCACTATGTCGTCGGCACATACCACCAAAAGAATGCGAAGGCCATTGGTGTTATTACGGTATAACACCGAATGATCATGAGCACACCGTTTAAGGCCAAATGAAACAACCACCTCAGTAAATCTCCCAAACAATGCTCGTGGAGACTGTTTCAAGCCATACAATGCCTTCAGTCGACAAACTAAGCCAGACTCCTGAGCAACAAACTCAGGTTTGCTCCATATAGACCTCCTCGGCCAAAGAGCCATGGAGAAATGCATTATTCACATCAAGCTGATACAAAGACGAATGGTGTGTTGCCGCAAGAGATATAAGTAGACGAACAGAAGTTATCTTGGCTACAGGAGAAAAAGTCTCCTCGTAGTCAATAGCATAAGTCTGCGAGTAACCTTTGGCAACCAAACGTGCTTTCAAGCGGGAAAAATCCCATCAAGATTAAGCTTCACAGTGTATACATGTCACCCCACCGCCTTCTTTCCAACAAGAAGAGGCACTAATGTCCAAGTCTGATTCTGCTCAAGGACGAGCATCTCATCAATCAGCGTATCCATCCACCGTTTATGAGATAAAGCCTTGGAGAGTGACTTGGACGCGACCATAACAACTATACACTTCTTCAATCACAATATATAACCTACGCTCTGAATCAAACCATTCGAAAATGAACTATCTTTGCATTGAATTATCATAATTCTAATTATATTGCATACCCTAAACATGGTGATGGACATCCAATACGACACATTAACATCAACGAAACACAGAGTTAGCATTGCCACACCATCATTAAAAGTATTAAATAACATGCTAAACAAAAACAAATCAATCCGGAGTAAATTATTCTTTACCTGGCATTTAGAGGTCGACAGGATTGGGTTGATCCATTTGAACCAAACCCATGAAAAGCAGGTACCACAGATCTTTAAACCCGCTCAAAATCCAAGCGGTTGGATTTCGAAAAATTTCATAAAAAAGTAGGTAGATCTAATTTGGTTGATAACACACCCAAGAAAGTACCCAACATCCAGTGTAGTATGTGACAATTTTGCATATGGTAATTACATTAAGGACCCGTAACTATTAATGTTTTGTACTAAATTACCTCAAAGCATTTTTATCACGGTATAATACCTTTAACTGTGGTTTTCAAGATAAATTTTTCACTAAGATACCTCGACGTCTTTTTAGTGAAAATCAATGTTAGTCAAGGGTATTTTAGAGTACTTACCCAAAATAATATAATTGTACGTAAAAATTTACCACTCGTCTATGGAGTGAACTGATGTTGACCACCTCATACTCAATAACTACGTATGCTATAACAAAATTCTAGCCATCCATCTACGGAGTAAACTTAACTAACTCATATATAAAGACCGGCGTTCTTCAGGCTGCTATCCAATATATATACAGAAATGTATTAAGGCTGCTATCCGATATATATACAGAAATGTTGTTTTGTGTTCTGCTGAAATTTGCAGCTAACCACACACTGCATTTAAAAATCAAAATAAATCTAATACAACATTCTAAATATGTAATATTAGATTGATGATATAACTTCGAAAACCTGAACTAGTAAATCAGTAAGGACAAACAACAAATAAAATGCGTCCCTCAACATCTCTTATAAAATTTAAATCATGTAAAATCTTTGCTTAAGATGTCCACATACAAATTGGCACCGTGGGTTACACAATGTCATTGTTTTCACTACTAAATTACAAGGAAAAATATAACAGGTAATACATAATCATATTTATTATGGGAGGGAGTGGGTCCTGCATGGGTTACAACCTAAGAAAAAACATGCTCCTAACCCAAAACCTCCAGAAAAAAATACAGACAAATAATGATTTAGAGAACCCATAAGAGGTCAGCAGTATTCGTGCCAGGTTTAGATACCGCATTAATAACATATTAACAAGTCAATACAAAATGGGATCGTATTACATTCCGATTAGTTTCGATTCAGAGCATACCTAAAACCAACTATTTTTATTTGAAAAATAAAAATAAAAAAATCCCAACAGTCTCACCAAAATTTAAAAAGTCAAAACGAAAAATTGTATCAGTGAATAGCTTTGCAATCACAAACATCGAAGTGTTTTGAAAATAATCTAAGAGAAAATAATTTTATTGGCTTAATTTAATCAAGAATTCACATACAAATGTATAGAGTCATAGATCACCTCTCATATCATATCTTAACTCAACTGACCTAACAACTTCCCATATCTGATCTAACAACTCATAACTAATATCTAACAACCCATTATATTCATAACATGTTTCAAACATGGTGCCTGTGCATGATTTTTAAATAATGATGAAACTATCATATTAAAATAAACCCAATTTACCATCATCAATCCCACCAATGGAAAGAATTTTTTGGAAAGGGCAGACACTGAAATTCACCAAAGGCCTTATTGAAAGTATATAGTTCGATAGGAGTGAGTGGAGGCGGAGTATCCCTGTGCACAACCCGGCGTGATTCTCATGTTGGTTCATGTAGCCTACCCCATATGCTTGGGATAAAGGCTTTGTTGTTGTTGCAGACAAAGAAATTCAGTCGCGTCCAATACTACAGAAGCAGAAGGGCGACATCCATATTTAGAGATCAAGGCATTCCTTTCTGGTCCAACTTTATTCTCTACTAGAACGAACACACACATGGGTATGTAAGTGGGTGTGGGAGTATGCATATGCATCCACATGTGTGTGTGTGTGCACGCGCATGTCTCGTGTATGTATCTATGTGTGCGTGTGTGCGTGTGTGATCACATCAGAATCTAGGAGACTAGAATATCATGCATTTCAATTTGTAGACAATCCAATATTCTAAAGTACAAAACTGAAATATAAAATTCTTGAAATAACCCGAACCTTAAAGCATTCTGGGTTTTTTCTTTGCCAAAAACCTTAAAAGTATTCTGATACCATTATATTGAAACTATGCCCAAAATCAAACCATTTAAAAATGATGTATTTCCATTTAACTATCACACTTCCAATGACATTGTGTACCCTAAACATAGTACCGACCCCAACACATCAAAAGTAAGAAAACACAGAGTTCATATTACAACACCATAATCAACGATATTACACTACAGGCTAT
The DNA here is from genome assembly GCA_030015575.1 of Agapanthus africanus. Taxonomy (NCBI): domain Eukaryota; kingdom Viridiplantae; phylum Streptophyta; class Magnoliopsida; order Asparagales; family Amaryllidaceae; genus Agapanthus; species Agapanthus africanus. Next base: position 11,875,487 of record CM057337.1, read on the forward strand.
ACCAAACTAAATCATTCCAAAATGATTTTTTCATTACATGACATTAGGGTTGTTCATCCAGTTGGGTTTGATTCAAACCCATTGAGATATTTGGAACACGCTCAAAATCCAATCGGTTGGGTTTCAAAAAAAACTTCAAGAAATGTGCAGATATGAGTTTGGATGAAAACTACCAAAATGATAGAAATACAGATTGTTCAATACAGTATGTGATAAACTTTACTTTACATATAAATAAAAATTAATATTGTACATAAAATTATAGTCATTCATCAAGTGCATGAAAGATTGATCCGATGTTAACTAATACATATTTAATAACCATGTATATATGTTAAGTTCTCAACATAATCCATCAATTGCGTGAAAGATTGATCCGATGTTAACTAATACATATTTAATAACAATGTATATATGTTAAGTTCTCAACATAATTCATCAATTGTGTGAAAGATTGATCCGATGATAACTAATTCATATTTAATAACTATGTATATATGTTAAGTTCTCAACATAAAATTTTAACCATTAATCGATTGAGTGAAAGATTGATCTAACTCAACTAAACTACAAACATATACTGCAATTATCTTCTTGATAAGTCTAGGCGACTGTTTGGTTGATTGGAAATAGAGTTGAATGCAACAATTATCGCGTAAGAAAAAACCTCCATTTTCCATATTTAATTGGCAATACAAGACAAGTTCGATTTGGGAATAGAGTTGCAAAAATTAGAGGTGTCAAACGGGTGGGTAGGGCAGCTAGTAGGCAGATCATTACAGGTGGTGGATATGGATGCAGGTCAGTATAGACGGAGTGGTAAATTTTTTGCCCGTTATCCGACCCATATATGGCGGGTGAGTCTGCGGGTTACCTGTGTATAGATAACGGGTCATTTATAAACGGATAATTGATAACTTCTTAAAAAAATAAAATGGACAAGCAATCATAGAAATTTTAGTATATAAACTATCATGGTTAAAGATAATAATTTAAATTCAAATGTACAGCCTTAAAAAGGCAAAAACAACTTAATGCTCATGACTAGTTTTTAATAAGAAAAATGTATTATCATGACTCCAAAAATGAATGAAAAGTCACTTGGCTTTTCATTAATGTGGACGGGTATACCCAAAGAGCCCACAGGTCGACCTGATACTTCTAAACGGGTGGTCGGGTACGGGTAATTTTATAACGGGTAACAAATTTTTTACCCGTTGCCCACATTTTGCTGATTGACCCACAGGTCAAACTTGACACCTTTAGGAAAAAAGCACCAAACTCATGCAACATCTGTTGCGGCCAAATGTGTTGCACCTTTGGCGAATGTCTCCAGGACAATTAATAGAGGTGCCAGTGCCACATAAGATTATCATAAGACACAAACTTAATTTTGCATCATATGTTGCGTTTCCTCGTGTTTTTGCGCAACCAAACACAAAAAAAAAAGTTTGGATTCAGAAATCCAGCAATGGAATTCAAAAACATCGATATGACGGATTCGGGTGCTTTTAAACGCAGCAATTAGTGCTCGAATTCAAATCAACAAGTAATTAAATTCCTTTAACACAAAGGAGGGGGGGGGGGGGCACTCAACAAGGATTCGAAAGACAACCTCAAGAATCCGATCGCAAATCGCCATCACGATCCCCTTAGCATGTTTCACCTGATCTTCAGCGACAATGGCAAGCTCCGTAATCATCGACTTAGAAATGCTCTTCAAATCTAGTAGCGATTCATAGTACATTCCCGCTATATCCCTAGGTGTAACGGTACCCCGCATCCTTCTCTGCTTGATTTTTGAGCGGATCGAGTGCTGCTTTTTAGGGTTAGGGTTAGGGTTAGGGTTAGGGTTTTCCTCGGAGGCCATTTTGATTTCTGGATCTAATTTGGGGGAGATTTTTTTTAGGGTTTGGGTTTTGTGGGAGGGGGGAGAAATGAAGGTGGAGATTACGAGGCTGATGGGGTGAGGGGAGTTGAATCTGTTGGGGTTTTTGAGGAGTGTTGCTCGCTCATTCGAGGGGGAAAAGATTGAGTGAGAAGTTGTAAGGACTTGAGAAAAGGCCCAATGGGCATTTCTTATCCACTTTCTTGGGCTTTGCTGGATTGATGAGTGATGCTTTTCAGTTGGGCTAGACTTAGGTATGTAAACCAAATCCCTATAATCCAATCCGGATCCGTATTCAAATCTGACAACGTGTGGACGTGAATACTAAAAATTCATATCTGGACGGATTCGGATAGAAATTTTTTATCCAAGTAGGATCCGGATTCGAATCCGGATACTAACAAACCGAACCAATGGTACCCTTTTATTCAGCTGCCTATTACTATTAATTATAGCTAGACTTATGGATCAAAAGATATCCGTGTTTACATAAAAATATTGGTTAATCTATTTAAATATTTTATTAGGTGCATTAATTCACGACTTTTTATATTTATCCAAATAATATCCATATTCGATTTTAGAGAATGGGGTTTTTACGGTATCTGATCCGTATCTGTATTCAATTTATAGCGAATATGGATAGTAAATTCTTGTTACCGACAACTATCCGTATCCTTATCCGCATCCGTGAATAGGTGCCGGATACGAATACGGTAATGCCTATGTCTGATCCGTATCGAATTCGTTTATATCCAGACCGCTAGTTTGGCAAGAAGGATTCCCTGCTTTGCTCGTTAAAATTGGGGTTTGAGAACTTTAGGGTCATTTGGCTTCATGGTGTTGAAATATTGTGGAGTCAACACGTTTAATTATAAGGCTTTTAAAAAAAAAGCCTTTATTTTAGTTAACGCTTTAACATTTTAAGAGTCTTGAAAAACTTTATTCTGGTTGTCGAACCAAAACGGGTTTGGCTAACAATTTCCAAAACGGGTTTGGCTAACAATTTCCATGAAGCTATGGATTCGGAAAATGGTAACCCTATTTCCAAACTATACGTTAGTTGTTGTCAACCTATATATTTGGATGCTGGTTATAGTCATTTATGGATGACATTTTCCACCCTCTTAGTATAATGATATTCTTGGCATATCTTCTGTGGTTCTATTATTATAGTACAAAAATTAGGGAGTTGATGTGTCACGATCCGAAAGTACGGAACGTGACTGACACTTAAATTACGAAACGTCTAAATGCGTAACGTAATATAAGTAAGCCAAAACCTAAAAAACTAAACCGTTTAGCAATTAGAGTGAAGCAAAACTTGTTTTAAAGCAAGTGGTTTTAACAAATAAGTGGCATTAAACATTTTAAAGCAACATTATATTTTCACGAAAAATTCGGCAGAGACTCCTTTGTAAATACTGGCCCCCAAACGGATACAACGCATTAAATATATATAAATAATGAATAAAGGCATCTCCAAGCAAGAGCTGGCTTTTTGCCAATGGCGGAATCACAACCACATGCAATTTGTATATCAAAGGTGCACAATAAGCATCTGAAAGTAAGAAATAAGAAAATACCATGTCGGCTCAAGTGAGCATCTACGCCAAATCACAAATACAAGTCTTACGAGTCTCAACGTCTAGTCAAATATACAAGGGCGGATGGAGTATACTAGATACAAAATAATATATATATGATGGAATAACATATACTCGCAGCCCACCTACAAGTAATGTCGCAAGTCCAAGCAAAAAGAACAAAATGAGAAAGTGCGTCCGTCGCTACTGTGCTAACAGGTCGGACCTGTAAAATACTGTGGCACAACGGGGGTGAGTTTCCAACTCGTAAGTAGTAAGTAATATCTAATAAGGCTATCGTAAGTATGCACGCCAATGCGTCACAATCCACGCATCTCAAAATAATGCTATGTACCAGCATGAATGCAACATGAATGCATAATTAAACACGAAACCCGAACAAGTCTGGTATGAGAAAATCTTTATTCTTATCTTAGAAAAACCTCTGTGCAGTAAACTGAAATATCATCAATGAAATTAACAGAAAAATCCGTTTCAAGTATCGACACAAAATATATATCATAATATCTCAATGTCTTAATATCTCAATATCTCGGGCTCCGTCAGTCCGGATCGGCCCATATCAGCAAATCTCACGACTACGTCTCCGTCAGTCCGGATCGGCCCATATCATCAAATCTCACGACTACGTCGGTATCCTCCGGATATCCGCCGCGTCAAAAATAACCAGTCGGTAGTGCTCCCCTGCCGGGCTCAACGCCATCATCTGCGACCCTCTTGCCCCGGGGTACCGTACCGGGTCCATCATGCACCCGCAGACGGTACCTCCCCCTATCTCGAATCGGGTGTATGATACCGCTCAAGAACCAAGAAAATCCATGGTGGACACCACACATCATATCACGAGAAAACCGCAACTTATATTTTTAAAATGGTAATACGTTCATAAAATTCATGCGGTTTCTCCAAAATCCATAAATCTCATAAATAATGAAATACCCGAGAAGAATCACAATATGTAAACATGTCCGTGATGATGGATGTCTATGATACGATCGTATATACCATGCGAAGTGCGGCCAGAAGCTATGCATAAATCATGATACAATGAGGTGTGTGTATATGACTAACAATCCTATGTATCCATCCTGATGAAATGACTATACAGGTACAGGTTTACAGATCATATATGATGCAATGCACAGATACTGATTCTAGAAAGTTCTATAGTGTTCGTGACATAGCAATTACCAAAGGCGTGTGTTCGCATGAATAGTGCACGTGGCATGAACCAGTGGTAATGGTGCAAGTGTCCTATGAGATAATATCATATATATTTATGATGATACAATTCAATGAGATGAATGACTAGGAGACTACGCATATAACTACAGGCACTACTAGTAATCCTGACTATCGGACGCCTTGCGCCATCCAGACGATTCTCCCGTAAATGTGTATATCTATTCACCGGGACGTCTCGGCTAATTTGATTCGATTTCAGCCTTACCATTTCCGCGCCACATCCGACACCTCTGCATCCGATCCTAAAAATGTACACAAGTAAAGAAGAGAATAAATATATAAATAGTCGCGGACACAAACAATAAAAGTCAACCACGTGCACTAACTAAACGCGCACGAACTTGGTGCAAAAAACGCGCTTGCGACAACGCCGCAAACCACAAGTAGGGTCGCTATACGTGGCAACTACCAAACCAAAAACCCAATCGCACCAATCGCGCGTTCACAATAAACTAAATATTATATGAAATAGGTTGTATATTATTAAAACCTCAAACTTAATTAAAATCGATTTATTCCAAAATACTAGTAAGCAACAACTTACTATTTTGGTTCAAATCTAAATGTTTTAACAAATCTAGTGGCCACAATATTCATTTAATAACTTAATTAAGCCACACAAATCCTAACTAAATTTTAATTACACAGTAATTAAAAGCTTAGTTTGCAAAATATATAATTAAGACAATTTTAAAATAACAATTAGCAACTTAACAACTAAATTAGATTTTTCATGTCTTAACATGTTAAACTACACATTGCTAACTAAATCAAGTGATGTAAATTTTAATTTAATCTCAAACCCTTCTCTTTAAAATTTTATTTTGAAATTAAAGTTATATTAACATCTAATTAAAATTAGATTTAAGCATATAATTAACAAGATACAATTTGGATGAAGTTTTATACTTCAAGATCATGAGATCAAAACATGCAAACTTAGCCTCCCAATTTGCTTCCTTGCTCCAAGATCCTGTAGGGTTCCTAGGCACACTCAAGAGGTTCCACAAGGTATCAACCATGCCAAATTCAAAAATTTCCGGTGCCGAGAAACCCTAATGCTAATCGTTAACAAGAGATTAGGCGAAAAAGATGCAAGTTAACAACTTAACTAAAAAGTGAAAGGGGCTACAACCTTTGTAGATCCGGTCCTCCACTTCTCTAGCTCCATGTTGACGTCCCTCTGCTGCGATCATCGGAATCCCGGACTCTAGCGTCGGTTTCATCGGAAAAATGGGCGGGCTAGGTCGTTGACTTCGATGCCGAAAATGATCTACGTCGAGACGACTCAAACTCAAGCTCCACCTTCACTAGGTCATGGAACTTGTGAAGATAACACACTCTACTGCATGGCAAGTGGTAAAGTATGAAGAAATAGGAAGTGGGTTCACTTCGGATTTGGATTTCTCACTTGGAATCATCACTTGGAAAAATCTAGCAATGGTTTCTTCTCTTCATGAAGAAGATGAAGAAGAAGAAAGAAAAAAATTATGAATTCTTTTCCAAAAAGAAAATCAAGTGATGGTTATCATAATGCGACCATGGGTGAGTTTAACTAGTGTAGAGACTAAACTATGGTTTAGATGAATGGTTAGGTTAAGGAAAGAAACAAAATGGTCAAACCTTCATGAAGTTTCAAGTAAAAAAACAAAAGAATCCACTATTTTGTTTCTTGCCCAAAAATAAATAAATAAAACAAATAATTAAGTAAAGATAACAAAACCCTAACCATTAACCTAAACATGGTTTAAATCAAACATACACCCAAGTTTGCATGTATCATCAAACATGATACAATCAAGTGCACAAAAAATATATCACATATACTACTTGTGCACACCAAGTGAGAAAATCAATCTTAAGTGAACAAATACTAGTTAATGTAAAGTAATATATCGAATATATAATTATACATTAAATCATTAAATCAACACTTGATTTAATGATCCGGTCATATTGCATATAACCGACTAATATCAAGTGTATCAATGTATCGAATCAACACTTGATTCGGTAACCCGGCTATATCTTATATAACCGTCCAATGATACAAATCGCGAGAATAGAATACAGTATCACATACTGGTATTATTCTCGGTCCCGCACGTATCTCATATGCGCTCCTATTTCGTTTCGCTTGAGCCAGGAAACCTCTGTGTAGGACTCTAAAAACTCGTCAACACGCCGGCAGCAGGTGACGATCATATCAAACACCCACAAGCCGCAAGCGGTCTGCTAAACGTGTTCCCCTCCGAAAGACGGCGCGACACCGCGTCTTGCCTGAGATTCGGGGCAGATGCTAATTGGTGCTATCCGTCCACCTCTTCGAAGATGCCAAGTTGATTTATGGCACCACGTATCGAAGGTTTAGACGGATGCGTCCGATGTAGCAGACTTCGTCAGATTGCCCCTCGTTTGAGGGGTTTTTGATTGTGGGGACGCTCTTCCCTGCAGGCGCAAGCCCCTGCAGTTAATTACGCTACCGCATTGCGGTAACAACTTTCTCCTTCTCCAGATGGTCACTTCGTGTCGTGGGTGTCTGTTTTGTATTTTGTTGCCCGTGGATTGTTTACGGAGACTGAGTTATGTCGTCGCCCGTAGGGCGTGGACTAGTCCAAATCCGTATTATCTTAGATTTGGGTTTGGGGGGGTTTGGTTTGAGGATACGTCAGCCATACTTGAGGCTAAAATCAACTCAAACGTTTGTTAAGGATACGTTAGTCTAACTTTGTGACTAAGATCAACTTAACGGGATCGTTTAGATCCGACAAAAGAGCGTTTGGACTCTAATGTTCCAGTTTAGGGACATAGTGGTCCATGAATGTATGGCCGTCGGGACCCGTCACCTCTCTGACGACGTTGAAGGATTACAACGACGTATGTCAGAGGAGTTCAGAGATGTACCCTCGAGCCGGGGTTAATTGGGGGGATTTATAGTCCACTCTGTTTGAAGGTTTAAGGATGCGTTAGCCATCTTCGAGGCTAAGATCAACTTAAACGGGACCGTTTAGATCCGACAAAAGAGCATGCGGGGCTCTATTGTTCTAGTTTAAGGACATTACGGTCCATGGGTAGTTTAAGGACATTGCGGTCCGTGGGTAGTTTAAGGACATTGCGGTCCATTGTTAGTTTTAAGACGTCTCGGTCAAGGTTAAGGACGTCGTAGTCCATGGGTTTGAGGACCCCACAGTCCATTGTTAGTTTTAAGACATCTCGGTCAAGGTTAAGGACGTCGTAGTCCATGGGTTTAAGGACTCCACAGTCCGCTGTGCTCTGGATGCTTCACACGGGTTCACTGCCGTGCTTGGCGAGGACCAGGCTCCGCTCTGGACGTTTTCCACGGGGTCAAAGAGTGACATTATCCGCGTTCCACGTAACCAGGAATTTGCATTAGACATGAGTTTAAGGACCCCACAGTCCATATCAATGTGTGGTCGTCGGGACCCGTTACCTCTTTGAAGACATTGAGGGATTACAATGCCAAGTATCAAAGGAGTGACGAGATGTACCCTAGAACCGGAGTGGATTAAATAGTCCTTGGCCCAATTTGGGGTCAAGACGAATTAATTATGTTATGAGTCCATTGGACCAGTTAATCACCAATTGAGGACTTATGGCCATCTTGGGCTAAGTCCAATCAGGAGAGGCTTTGCCTCTATCCGTTTAGGCCAATTGGGCCAAAGCATAGTGTTAAACACTACAGAGCAGTCAGTGTTGAACACTGGGAATGGGGTTGACAAGTTAGTGTTTAACACTAAGAGATAATTGGTGTTAAACACCAGCAACAAGGCTTTTCAAATTAGTGTTAAACACTAAAACAGATCAGTGTTGAACACTGCAGATGAAGCTTTTTATTTAGTGTTGAACACTAAGGCCCAACAGTGTTTTAACACTGGGTTCGAGAGTTTTAATTTAGTGTTAAACACTAAGGCAAGAGGGGTCACGTGGCAGCACGTGAGAGCGCCCTCCCTTTATTTATTCTGAGATTATCGTGTCTTTCAGAGCGTCACGTGCCATCACGTGATGGGCATTCAAATGCCTATGTATTAGAGCTTCTGCCGAGGGTCACGTGGGTCACGTGGGGTGCTGCCTCAAAGGGGCTTTCTGTAGATCTCTTGGGGGGTCACGTGATGACACGTGACCCTGCCTCCATGTATTTTGTTTAGAGGCTTTGTTAATCTTCTTTCAGGAATTAAATTCCTCGAACTGTAAATTTCAGAGGAATTAAATTCCTACTTCCTTTCGAAGACTTTGTTTTCTGGAATAGAGTTTAACTCTGAATTTTCTTTAGGAATTAAATTCCTCATATACGTGAAGGGCTGAATAGGGTTAAACCCTAATAAAAGTTTTTAAGGAGTTTAAACTTCCATCCTCTGTTAAATTATGATTAAGGGAATTAAATTCCCGCTGTTTCGACAGAACTAGGTTCTTAATTAGGGTTAAACCCTGTTTCTTTTTTGTTCTGAAGGAATTAAATTCCCATGATATAGGGTCAAGCCCTACTTTTATTTTAAAGGAATTAAATTCCTATAGTCCTGTGAGAATTAAATTCTCGTGCTTGTATTCCTTCTCCATGTTTTGGATCTGCATGGCAGGATCTCAACCCATTGAGAATTAAATTCTCAACCTTAAGGGGAGATGTGCACTTTGCAGGTCCTCCATCAAAGAGAGAAGAAATATGTTCTTCTGTTTTTACATTATCAGAGTTAAACTCTGTTGAGAATTAAATTCTCTTTCTTTCAAAAGGCCTTCCCTTTCTTACCTAGGGTTTTTTGCAGAAGATCCGAGTCTTTTCAAAGTATCAAAGCTCTCCTCCTTTTTTCTTTTTTTTTCTCTGCGTATATATATTTTTCTCTGTGTCTCTTGGCTCCTATTTATAGGAGAAGCAGCCGAATCAATCAGTTTTTGACGAATCTTCATTGAGATTTGATTTGCATTCATCATTCATTTTGGGCCGTTGGATTATTAGGTGAATTTTATTCACCATTGGATTTTAAATCCAGAGATTCTCCTTTGTTATTTTGGTTAGATTTAAAGGGGAAATCTTTCCAAACCCGAGATTTTCCCATAGATAGATGATATTTCATCACCTCTGAATCTTTAATTTGATTGGTTCCAGATAGTTGCTTTCTTTTGGAAAGATTTGAATTTCTCTCAGAATTTAATTCTGTTAACACAATGGGCTTTGAAAGCCGGTCACGTGTGACCACGTGACCCATGGTCACGTGTGAGCACGTGACCCCCTTTGGCATGAGCCTTTTCCTTTCTTTTGCGCTCTGTCTTCTGATCGTTGCTTAAGCGTCACGTGCCACCACGTGACTCCTGGTCACGTGTGAGCACGTGACCCTTGTTTGAACTCTCTTTCCTTGGTTCGTCTGGAGAACGAGTCTGCTGTCTTGAACGTCACGTGCCAACACGTGACCCTGGTCACGTGGGAACACGTGACCTCTTCTGAAGCCTTTTCTTGACTTGATCAGAGAACTTGCGTGCCTTTGACGCTTGCATTTAAATGTCACGTGTCGCCACGTGACCCTGGTCACGTGGGAGCACGTGACTCTTTCTGAAGCCCATTTTCTTCAGCGTAGTCAGGAAACTGAACTTGACTTGATGATGCCTTTCAGGTGTCACGTGCCAACACGTGACCCCTTTTTGAAGCTTTTCCCAGAAGCTTTCCTGATTTTAAATCAGGAAATAAATGCCCCCACAGCGTTGTTCTCACGTGTCTGCACGTGAGTGCAACGCTGTCACCTCTTGTGACCGTTGGATTCCTCTAGGGATCTGGGGAGACGAAGCGTTTTCATTGTCTTCTATAAATACCTCTGTCTCTTCATAAGAGCCTTCACTTTGTTCATCTTCTTCTTCTGAGAACTTTTTCTGAGAATTTAATTCTCTTCTTCCAGAGCTTAGTTCTCTGTTTTGAAACAATCTTCAGAATTTAACTCTGTTCAAAAGGAATCCTTTTTCCTCAGGTAATGGTAATCGAAGCACCTTCGTTTTGACAAAACTCTCTGGATTTTAAATCCAGATCGAGGGTTTCACAAAGAAACCATTTTTCTTCAAGTACTTTAACCAAAATATGAGACCACTTAACTTCCCGCAGTAGATCACTTAGGGTTCAGATGATCCCTTAGGGAGATGATGATGGCGTCTCAACTCCATGGAATTTAATTCCATTCAAAATGTTTCTGGGAATTTAATTCCCTTTTCTCAATAAGGAATTTAATTCCAACGAAGAACTCGATTTCTTCACACAGAGGCTTCCTGGGGTCTCTTGGCCCGAGGTTGTTCTTCCTGCAATTAATGCAATGGGGGCTTTGTAATGAATCTCATGACTTTTATTTTAGGTACCATGGATGCCCATCTGTATAATCTTGACGAGATCATTTCCTATGGGAATATTCGTGCGCTGGGCCGCAGTCAGAGCCAGGAGTTCACTGATGCTCAGTGTGCCGAGATCATGAGCCGCTTCGACGAGTACAACCATAGGCTACTCCCCCGTCGCTCTTCTCTTCTGAGGCTGATCGTGCTGGCGATCCGGGAGGCACTTCCTCTCTTTTGCGCCGGCATACCGCTCGGGGCCTTGGACACTGCCGAGGATAAGGTGCATTCGGTGTACCTTATGGGCTTGATCTCAAAGAGAAGGCGGGATAATCTCATTGATCTCCTTCATCAGATTTTTCAGCAATCAGCCATATTGGGCGCCTACCGGAGGGTAGAGGACATCCGCGAAGACCCCGATGCTTGTGACCGTGAGAGAAAGCATACTCGGGAGGTTCGAAATGCTTGGAAGATCTTGAATAAAGTTAATTTCGAGTTTCTCAACCCATGCCCCGCGTCTGAAGCCTTACCATTGTAAAAGTTTTCCTTTTTATTTTGTATCGCCTTCTTGAAGTCTGGATGATAAGTTTTGTTGTGTCCTTGTATGTTTGCATACTTTTTCTCTGAGATTTTATTATTTTGCTACTATTGTTGTTTGTGCTTTTTAACATGCAAGGTGCCACTCCATATTTTCCTTTTAAATGCACGTCAGGTTTAGGCCTCACGTGTTCTACACGTGGGATCCTTTGATGTGGCTGTTCACAAGATTTTCCTCATGCCATATCTTCAGTGCACAATGTTAGGGGCCGAAAAAAAAGGGCCTTGGAAATAGTTCCATCTCCTTGATTTTCGGTGCCTTTTCTTTTTTAGGCCTTGGGAATAATTTCACCATGCAAGATTTTCCGCGCACAGCACTTAATGCACTTCATTATATATGAGGCTATAGCCTTCTTTTCCTTTCACAGAGAGATTCATATCATATATATATATATTTTTTTTTTCTTGAGGGAGAAACGAGTGCCATGGCTTGTAATCGCCCTCATGCTCGTCGACAGCCGTGGGAAGTTCCTCTTGAGGAGATGATCCGCCGCTTTGCTGCTCGGTTGGTGGACCCCCTCCTTACCGACAACAAATGCGACTCAGCCATGCATGAACTCTCGATCCGTAGGGGGTCTCCCCTCCCGATGGGTTCTCTCTGGCTCCGGATGATCCTCATGGCCGTGCTTGCCGACATTCCTCCTCACCCGGCAGAGATGACCCTGGCGATGCTTGATGCGGCGGAAGAAAAGCTCGAGGGTTTTCATGAAGCATGCTTGATTACTCAAGCTCTGAAGGACTGCTCAATTCATCTGCTGAGCGAGATAAAGGCCCGGCGAGCTATTATGTTTGCATTCGCGGACGAACATGGCACCAACCGATGGGGAGCGACTTCTCGCGAGAATCGTCGCTTCGATGTGCTGGAGAAAGCGGGGAGAGAGATAGAGAATTTTGTCCTTTGCTTCATCAACCCCTGTGCCGTTGATCCTGTGTTTGGTGATCTTTTCCGTTAGTGTAGAACCTTTTTAAATTAGTCCCTCTTTTTTGTATGCTTTATGTTGAACTTCCATGTAGGCTCGATACTCGTATGTATGTTTCCGCTTGCATGAATAAATTTTGTGTTCCTTTTATGAAAATTTTCTTCAATTATCAATACTGTTGTCATGTCGCGTGCACATTAAAGCTGCGAATTTTACTTCTTTTTCGGATGTTCATATGATTGCGAGCACATACTTGATAGGATAATCGTCGGAAAGTTTTTTTCGTTGCTTTTCATACCGGGTTGTGTGAGCGCGTTCTGGATCGATTATTGCTGTCGATCGGAAGCCCATTTATATGGTCTTGTAAATGTCATGTTTGCAAGGCCGCGGTCACAAAAGCGAGCTTACGTGGCCACGTAGCGAACATATCGTTATGCGAGAAAAAGGCTCGGCCATAAATTTTCGGAGAGGGAGCTAGCTTCCAAGGCGCTGAGCGAGCTTCACGCTACCCTTATCACCAGGGCCAACCAAGTGTATGAACTCTGACGGTTGCTTCAGGAGTTCATCAAAGAAGTGGTGGCTCGAGACAAAGCTGTCACGTTCACCCGTGAGAGGGTCGAGGCTCATAAGGCCACTGAGAATGAGCTTGAAGCCCGGCTTGCTTCATATCAGGCCCAGCAAGCTCAAGCGGAAGCTCGTCTTTTGGAGATCTTGCGTCATGAAGCCGTGGCTCAGCAAAAGCAGGATGAGCTGACCAAGCTGCTGAATCGCCCGCCGGCTTGAGGCATTTGTATCTTTTCCTTCCTTTTTGTACATACTCATGGATGAGAGTATTTTCTTTTTGTTTCTTCCATAAATTGTACTTTATACCCGTTTTGGTTTATGAATAAAAGATACATTTTTCTTCTAAATGGTGTGTCTCCTTTTCATTGAATGTATTCTGCGGATATTCTATCTTGATCTCCTAGCAGGACAGCAATGGCTCAGGACTCAGGGTTAAGATCTGCTCCCTAAGACTTTTGCTTTTTACGAGCCACAAGGGTCTCATGAGGAGTTTTTCTCCCTACAGGTCGGGAGGATCCCATAGGTGTGAGTTCTTCTTAAAGATCGTGAGGATCCTTAAGCGGGTTTTCCCTTGAGGGTCGTAAGGATCTCACAAGAGAGTTTTTTCTTCCTTACAGGTCGGGAGGGCCTGCAAGTGCCGGATGTGATCACCCTTATCCGTGTTTCACGGAGTCAGGGATCTCTCAAGGTATCGTAGTTTAAAGACGTCACGGTCAAGGTTAAGGACCTCATAGTCCGTGGATTTAGGGACTCCACAGTCCGGTGTTTGGTTGCAGGGACCCGTCACCTCTTTGAAGACGTTGAGGAATTACAACGCCAGGCATCAAAGGAGTGAAGAGATGTACCCTTAAACCAAGGCAAAATCTGTAGGGAATCGGGGTGGTTGATCGTTAGTTTTAAGACATCACGGTCGAGGTTAAGGACGTCATAGTCCGTGGATTTTAAGGACTCCACAGTCCGGTATTTGCTCTGGATGCTTTACACGGGTTCACTGCCGTGCTCGGCGAGGACCAGGCTCCGCTCTGGATGTTTTCCACGGGGTCAAAGAGTGACATCATCCGCGTTCCACGTAACCAGGAATTTTGCACTAGATGCTTCACACGGGTTCACTGCCGCGTTAGGCGAGGACTAGGCTCCGCTCTGGATGCTTCGCACGGGTTCACTGCCATGCTCTGCGAGGACCAGGATCCGCTCTGGACGTTTTCCACGGGGTCAAAGAGTGACATTATCCGCGTTCCACGTGACCAGGAATTTTGCACTAGATGCTTCACACGGGTTCACTGCCGCGTTAGGCGAGGACTAGGCTCCGCTCTGGATGCTTCGCACGGGTTTACTGCCATGCTCTGCGAGGACCAGGATCTGCTCTGGACGTTTTCCACGGGGTCAAAGAGTGACATTATCCGCGTTCCACGTGACCAGGAATTTTGCACTAGATGCTTCACACGGGTTCACTGCCGCGTTAGGCGAGGACTAGGCTCCGCTCTGGATGCTTCGCACGGGTTCACTGCCATGCTCTGCGAGGACCAGGATCCGCTCTGGACGTTTTCCACGGGGTCAAAGAGTGACATTATCCGCGTTCCACGTGACCAGGAATTTTGCACTAGATGCTTCACACGGGTTCACTGCCGCGTTAGGCGAGGACTAGGCTCCGCTCTGGATGCTTCGCACGGGTTCACTGCCATGCTCTGCAAGGACCAGGATCCGCTCTGGACGTTTTCCACGGGGTCAAAGAGTGACATTATCCGCGTTCCACGTAACCAGGAATTTTGCACTAGATGCTTCACACGGGTTCACTGCCGCGTTAGGCGAGGACTAGGCTCCGCTCTGGATGCTTCGCACGGGTTCACTGCCATGCTCTGCGAGGACCAGGATCCGCTCTGGACGTTTTCCATGGGGTCAAAGAGTGACATTATCCGCGTTCCACGTAACCAGGAATTTTGCACTAGATGCTTCATACGGGTTCACTGCCGCGTTAGGCGAGGACTAGGCTCCGCTCTGGATGCTTCGCATGGGTTCACTGCCATGCTCTGCGAGGACCAGGATCCGCTCTGGACGTTTTCCACGGGGTCAAAGAGTGACATTATCCGCGTTCCACGTGACCAGGAATTTTGCACTAGATGCTTCACACGGGTTCACTGCCGCGTTAGGCGAGGACTAGGCTCCGCTCTGGATGCTTCGCACGGGTTCACTGCCATGCTCTGCGAGGACCAGGATCCGCTCTGGACGTTTTCCACGGGGTCAAAGAGTGACATTATCCGCGTTCCACGTGACCAGGAATTTTGCACTAGATGCTTCACACGGGTTCACTGCCGCGTTAGGCGAGGACTAGGCTCCGCTCTGGATGCTTCGCATGGGTTCACTGCCATGCTCTGCGAGGACCAGGATCCGCTCTGGACGTTTTCCACGGGGTCAAAGAGTGACATTATCCGCGTTCCACGTGACCAGGAATTTTGCACTAGATGCTTCACACGGGTTCACTGCCGCGTTAGGCGAGGACTAGGCTCCGCTCTGGATGCTTCGCACGGGTTCACTGCCATGCTCTGCGAGGACCAGGATTCGCTCTGGACGTTTTCCACGGGGTCAAAGAGTGACATTATCCGCGTTCCACGTAACCAGGAATTTTGCACTAGATGCTTCACACGGGTTCACTGCCGCGTTAGGCGAGGACTAGGCTCCGCTCTGGATGCTTCGCATGGGTTCACTGCCATGCTCTGCGAGGACCAGGATCCGCTCTGGACGTTTTCCACGGGGTCAAAGAGTGACATTATCCGCGTTCCACGTAACCAGGAATTTTGCACTAGATGCTTCACACGGGTTCACTGCCGCGTTAGGCGAGGACTAGGCTCCGCTCTGGATGCTTCGCACGGGTTCACTGCCATGCTCTGCGAGGACCAGGATCCGCTCTGGACGTTTTCCACGGGGTCAAAGAGTGACATTATCCGCGTTCCACGTGACCAGGAATTTTATCGATTGTATCCGTACTTCACGGAATGGAGGTTTGACTGTTGGCGATATGTATACCACCGAGCCATGGAACTGGGAGTTGCCGCTGTTCCGCTTAGCTTGAAGTTGTGCCCGTTGTTACGAGACGAGTATTGGGATGATCTTTAGGTTGCTCGTGGCCCGTCAAGATTCGGCTTCTTCTTCTAATGAAACCTGGGGAGGAAGAGTGCGACTCCTTCTTTGTTTGCGCCCCTGGATTGTATACAGGGATTGATGTAGCGTTACCTGTACGGCAGGTATTTTTATTTTATTTCTTTTCCCGCGATGCTCTATCATTTCAGCTTTTATATCGCGAAAATCGCGGCTGCCCAATCATTTCGGCTATTTTTCGCGGTGCCCAATCATTTCGGCTATTTATTTTATTTTTACTCGCTGTTTTTTATTGCGAGTTGCCCAATCATTTCGGCTATTTTTCATGCATATATTTTTACTTGCTGCTTTTTATTGCAAGTTGCCCTATCATTTCGGCTATTTTGTAGGCATGTGTGGCTTGCTAGCTTTTTCGCTACAAGCTCGGATCTTGGACGCCGATTTCGGCATCAGCATCGCTGCAACTGGGATGTTGCCAGGAGCGAATCATCATTTGCCATGAAAGAACTTGGGATTTGATACCGGTTTAGGCGTCAGCATCGCTGCGACTGGAATATTGCCAGGAGCGAATCATCATTTGCCTCTGTCGATGTTGAACAAAGGTGGCTTAGCAAACAGGGTTAAGGTCCTGCCGACTAAGGCTTTTGACTTCATGAGCCGTAAGGGTCTCACAAAGGTATTTCTCCCTACAAGTCGTGAGGATCTTGCAGGTGTATTTTCTCCTTAGGGATCATGAGGATTCCTAAGTGTATGTTCCTCTGTAAGTCGTAAGGATCCTACAAGAGGGTTTTCTCCTTATGGGTCGAGAGGACCTACAAGGGTTGGACTTTGCTGGGGAAATGTTTATTCGCGCCCGTGGATTGTATACAAGGGTCAGTATTGAGCCTCTTGTAGGGCAATATCGGAGGTTGTGGAGGATTTGCTTAAGAACAGGTTCAGGTTTCTGTAACTTAAGACTTTCAAATCTCATGAGCCGTGAGGGTCCCATAAGAGAATTCTCCTTACGAGTCGTGAGGATCTCGTAAGTGTATTTTCTCCTTAGGAATCGTGAGGATCCCTAAGTGTGCTGCTCCTTTGTGAGTCGTAAGGATCTCACGCAGGTGGTTTCTCCTTACAAGGTCGAGAGGACTCTTATATACTTGATGTCCAGCCACATTGACCATTTTACCATTCTTGAATCACATGTCCAGCCACATTGACCGTTTTACCATTCTTGAATCACATTCTTCCTGATTATATCTTTTACGACGTGCAAACTTACTTTGCATGTCGACTCGGAAACCTGATTTCTTGTTATCCCTAGGACTTGGGCGACTTGGGTGGAGTTAAGTAATTGCGGCTATGATACCGCGGCATAGCTACAATGCAGTACTCTATTTTAAGTATCTTGGAGTTCTAGCCTTGATCCACATTCAGAATCTATCATCATGCTAATGTTGGGTGTTTTGAGTTCAGGATTATGACAGGTAAGAAGTTGAAGACTTACCAGAGGCGTGTGAACGAAGCCGCCATGCTTGGAGTGATAAGAGGAATGCTGGAAATCAAAGAGACAGACTGAGCTGATCTAGCAATAGCAGATTCGTTTCAGGAAGGTTTGCAGATCGTTCAGCAGTCTGTAAACAATGATGGAACTAGACCAGTCGAACGAGTAGGGACTGTAGCAGATTTCAGACTTTTGGGTCCGTCTACTTTCACTGGTCTGGAGGAGCCGTTGCCAGCCGAGCAGTGGCTAGTGACACGGAGAATTTGCTGATTGCGGCACAGATTCCAGAGGACAAAGGAGTTGATGTAGTGCGCATTCAACTAGTGGATTACGCCCGAGAGTGGTGGCTTGTGGAGGAGAACCGCTTGCCCCAGGCCAAGCAGTGGGCGGATTTCTCTAAGAGTTTACTGGAGAAGTCCTTCCGCGGACTGCGCGGAGGAAATGGAAGAGAAGTTCATTGGACTAAGGCAGAATGGAGCAACCGTGGACGTGCATGCAGCAGAATGGACGAGACTCAGTAGTCTTGCTGGACCTTTCGTGGCTAACAATGTAGACAGCAGTTGCGGTAAGGAAGCAGTTCTGTCGGGCCAGTCGAGTTTAGGGCTTGGCCGACAAACAGTGTTCTTGCAGCTATGGAAGTTGATAGTAATGAAGAGCCGGCAGTTGTTCGCGATTTTATGGACGTATTTGAAGATATATCGGGCTTACCGCCGAAGCGAGATGTGGAGTTCGCGATTGACCTTATTCCTGGTGCAGCGCCAGTATCAAAATCTTATTATCCGATGGCACCGGTGGAATTGGAAGAAGTTAAGAAACAAGTTGGTGAATTACTCGAGAAGGGTTGGATTCGAAGCAGCAACTCACCTTGGGGAGCTCCAGTTCTTTTAGTAAAGAAGAAGGATGGCACGAGAAGGATGTGCATTGATTATCGAGAATTGAACCGGGTGACTATTAAGAACAAGTACCCGATCCCTCGCATTGGAGAACTTTTTGAGCAGCTTAGTGGCGCGAGGGTATTCTCGAAACTGGACCTGCGATCAGGATATCATCAGGTCCGAGTGTGAGCAGAAGACATTTGCAAGACGGCGTTTCGGACTCGATATAGACATTTCGAGTATCTAGTGATGCCCTTCGGAGTGACTAATGCGCCGGCAATATTCATGGATTTGATGAACAGGATCTTCTCACCATTCTTGGACCAGTTTATTGTGGTATTCATTGACGATATTCTGGTATACTCGAAGAGTCCGGAGGAGCCTGCTGAGCATTTAAGGATCGCACTGCAGACGCTGAGGCAAGAGAAGTTATTCGCGAAGATGAGTAAGTGCGAATTCTAGCTGGAAGAAGTGAAGTTTCTGGGGCATGTTGTGTCGGGCGATGGAATCGCCGTCGATCCCGAAAATATTGCAGCAATTCGAGATTGGCCTATTCCAAGGAATGTAGCTGAGATAAGAAGTTTCCTTGGATTAGCCGGATACTACAGGAGATTTGTGGAGAACTTCGCTCGTTTGGCAGAACCGTTGACCAAGCTTACGCGCAAGGAGGTACCTTTTGTATGGACGGATAAGTGTGCGTTGGCTTTTGAGACGTTGAAGCAGAAGTTGATAACCGCCCCTATCCTGACCGTACCAGACAATTCCGGAGGACTAGTGATTCATAGCGACGCATCTGGGAAAGGATTGGGATGTGTTTGGATGCAGCATGGGAAGGTTGTAGCATACGCATCGAGACAGTTGAAGACCCATGAGAAGAATTATCCAACTCATGACTTGGAGCGTGCGGCTGTGATTTTCGCTTTGAAGATTTGGAGACACTACCTTTTGGGGGAAAGAGTCGAAGTTTTTACAGATCATAAGAGCTTGAAGTATGGGTTTACACAGAAGGAGCTTAACATGAGGCAGCGTAGATGGTTGGAGCTGATGGCTGACTACGATCTTGATCTTAAGTACCATCCGGAGAAGGTTAATGTTGTGCCGGATGCGCTTAGTCGGTTACCAGCAATTCAGGTGTTAACTACACAGGGGGAGATCATTGCAGATTTTCGAAGATTTGACTTGGAAGTTGTGCTACCACATTCTACGGGACAGTTGATGCAGTTGCAAGTACAGTTGTCCTTGGTTGAGAAGATTAAAGCGGCACAATCGCAGGATCCTAGACCGCAGAAGTTTCGAGAGCAGGTTGAGGCTGGACTACGAACATATTTACTGGTCTACGAAGATGGTTCGTTGAGGTATGGTAGCCGTTTGTGTGTGCCAAAGGGGGATGTTCGTAAAGAGCTTATGAAGGAGGCACACAGTTCAGCTTATTCTATACATCCAGGAGGTACAAAGATGTACCGAGATATTCGACAGCACTTTTGGTGGGAAGGTATGAAACGGGAAATTGCTCGCTTCGTGGCTAAGTGCTTGGTGTGTCAGCAAGTCAAGGCTGAACACCAAAGGGTTGCTGGTTTGTTGCAACCACTTCCGATTCCTCAGTGGAAGTGGGAACATATAACCATGGATTTCGTGACGGCTTTACCGCGAAGTCCAAAGGGCAACAATGCAGTATGGGTGATTGTCGATCGTTTGACCAAAGCAGCTCACTTTATTCCTTTTCGGGTTGGTCAATCGACAGAGACTTTGGCAGAGCGATACATGCAGGGGATTGTCAGACTGCATGGAGTACCGGTAAGCATCGTGTCCGATCGGGACACTCGTTTCTTATCACACTTCTGGAGGAGTTTACAGGAAAGTTTGGGGACTCGATTGAAGTTTAGCACAGCTTATCATCCTCAAACTGATGGTCAGTCGGAGAGAACGATCCAAACTCTTGATGATATGTTGAGAGTATGCATGTTGGACTTCAAGGGTTCGTGGGAGGATCATCTACACTTGGTGGAGTTTTCTTACAACAACAGTTTTCAGGCAACTACCCAGATGGCTCCGTTTGAAGCTTTGTATGGTCGTAAATGTCGTTCACCTATTTGTTGGGATGATGTCGGTGAACGAAAATTGTTGGGACCAGATTTGGTGATGCAGACAGTTGAGAAGGTTAACACTATCAGAAATCATATGAAGGCAGCACAAGACAGACAGAAGAGTTGGGCTGACACATCGAGAAGACCTCTAGAATTCACCGTGGGTGATTTGGTGTTCTTGAAGATATTACCGACTAGAGGGGTGATTCGTTTTGGAAGGCGAGGAAAGCTCAGTCCTCGGTTCGTTGGACCCTTGAGATCGTGGAGCGTGTTGGTGAGGTAGCATATCGTTTGGCGTTACCACAGTCCTTGGCAAATGTGCATGATATGTTTCACGTATCTCAACTCCGTAAGTATGTTCGAGATGAAACACACGTTTTGGATCATTCGGAGCTAACAGTACGAGAAGACTTGACTTTTGAG
This sequence comes from Agapanthus africanus, assembly GCA_030015575.1. Taxonomy (NCBI): domain Eukaryota; kingdom Viridiplantae; phylum Streptophyta; class Magnoliopsida; order Asparagales; family Amaryllidaceae; genus Agapanthus; species Agapanthus africanus. The sequence goes on from CM057337.1 coordinate 11,896,584, forward strand.
GAGCGACCAGTTGAAATCAAGGATCGAAGAGAAAAGGTTCTTAAGAACAAGATTATCCCCCTTGTGCTAGTCTCTTGGGGTAATCGATCGCATGGAGAATCCACTTGGGAGCGAGAAGACGAGATCCGGCAGAAGTTTCCTCACATTTTCCTGTAGTTATCTATCTTGAATTCTTGGAATTTCGAGGACGAAATTCTTTTTGTAGTTGGGTATGATGTAACACCCGAGCCCAATAATACTATTTCTGTTACTGGTTGAGTGTTTAGCATTGCTCATTTCATTTATCTTGCTTGTTTGGTTCTTATTGCACAATTTTAACCGGCTAAGTCATTCTGCATATAACAAATTTTAGCACCTAAAATAAAATTGAAAATATTCTTCTTAGCCTACTTGACACCCTTAGCCTCGTGGTAGCGTCCGTGCATTGTATTCTCGTCCCGTTCAGTGAAACGGGCGAGTTTGGATGGCTACGTGCACGTGCGTGTGTCCGTTTTAGGAGTATGCTTTTTAATCATAAAACATTTCATTTTAAAATTTGGAACCCGCCTAAAATCCTATTATTTGAATTTCGAATTTTTGGACCCAACCCGGACGCAATTTGGAAATGTTTCATTTGGCGCCAAAATCCTAAATTTTAATATTATTAAAACCATCGCATATATTTTTCTAACTAACCTGATATCTTACTGTTCATTACCTATCTTTTAAATCTTTAAGTTAACCATATAATATTTTTTACAATCTTTATATCCTTCTTAATTTATTCTCTCAGCCAATCGCAACCTCCCCTTTAACCCCGTGGGCCCCACTTTCTCTCTCTCTCTCTCCACTTTTTCCTCTCTCTCCCTCTCCCTCATATATTCTCTCGTACTTCTCTTTATCATTTTTCTCTTCTTGCTTCATGTCTCGTTTCTCATTTCTTTTAACTGTTCTTTTGTTGCCGGAATTCCGTCGTGCCGGTGACGTTTCTCGACGTTCCAGCGAGATACCCCGACCCGTGTGGTTCCTTTGTTCGTCGTTTGGGTTCATTCCGTGAACCGTGCGCCGTCGCGAGTTTTCCCCGCCGACGGTTAACGTTCCGTTTTCCCGATTCGCGACCCATCGAGGCAAGTTAATCTTGCTACATGCTATATACTTTTATAATCTTCATTTTATAATATTATACATTTGAAAATCTTATAGTTTACATATGAAATGTCGTTGAAAAATCGGATATGACAAATCTGAAATTTACTGTACACCTTATCTTATAAAATTCATTATAAATCATAGAAAAATCATTAGTATACGTTCTTTAGTTCGTTACGAAGCTAATTCAGAATACTATAACTCTATGAAATATTTACTTGTAAAATAAATTGTTTAAATAACGTAAAATGCAAATGAAAATTCCTTTAAACTGCTGTCCAGGGAAATTCCAGCAGCAAACTTTCAAGTTTGAATATTCATAACTTTTTGTAGGGATAACCTGAGATGCTTATACTTATAAAACTGAAAACCTTATTGAATTATCTTTGTTTTGGTATAAGATACGTCTCTTTTGGAGAACGTTTGTTATTTTTAAGCTATTTTACAAATTAGGGTGACGCTGAATTTCTGAACGGAACCTTCTTGTGCATGGTTAATCAATACAGCTTTTATAGTTACTAATCGCTTTGAATATGCTATCCATATTAATATTATTATATAAATATTTATATCACATATTGCTTAGTTGTACATCCCACACTACCATTTTATAGTTTTATAACTCTTCGGATACCCGTTTGCATCCATCGCATCCGTGTTCCAGTTTGCAAAACCGTCGAGGCAAGTATCTGAATACTTGCTCTAACATGCTAGCGTGCGAGATCTAGTCTTGCCACGCTATTGAATTCATACTATATAATACAACAACTTAATGATGGTAATTGATATCATGTTATAAGTTAGAATTGACAGTTGCGGTTATCTTTAACATGGAATCGTTATAATAGTTCTCGTAATTAATCAACCCACTATCAATCCATAATTCAACTAAATAAAACAATTGGATCATATCTGCTTAACTGTTAAATCATTCACGAGACAATTATTATACTTAATGTAATTTCATGTAGCTTCATTAATTTATGATTGTGGATATTGCTTCACCTTGTGGCTATTGCACCCCAAGGGTGCTTGAACCTGTTAATAAGATAATACAAAACATCATTGTGTTTACATAGAATAATATGGTTATTTACTGTTCCTGCTGCTGTTCATTACTTGATTGTATACCTGTTGTGAGCACATACTCGTTTGCACTACATATTGGTCTGACCCTGCTACACATGACATATACATACATACCGACTCATCCTGTCGTACCCTGACATGACCTGATTCACTACCTACTTGACATGACATGGTACCGTACACTCTCGACATGACATGACACCTTTATACATTACCCGGCTGGACCTGATGTACCATGGCTTTACCTGTTACCTGATCTTGTGCCTAATGCCGACCAACCTGACCATTCCTGCTGTCTATCCAGACAGACCTACTTTTACTTGATTTTGTGTTGGCATTAGTCCTTGACTACTGAATACCTGACCTGACATACATAGCTTGGGGGTATGGGGAAATCAAAGGTGAAACCGACTTGTAACTCAACAGTTCGATACATGTTCTGATCAGTCTTACGGGCTTGGCCAGCCCCGGAGTGTTGATGCTGACATCACTCGCCCATCCTACTACCTTTTACTGCTTAGCGGCACGTCTCGGATTCAGCCCCGAGGATCTTGACCGTGGTCCCGGGCACGCACGGGATACTATTGAGTTACATCGACGATTCATCAATTGATTTCAAAGACTATAGAGTAGAAACCTGATAGGACAGTTTAGTCACCATTGCACATTACCCTGCTCTGTTATTTCTTAGTACTGCTTATTTCATGTTCATACTTGCATTGCTTATTACCATGTTTATACTATATACTTGATGTCATGACGCGCTGACGTCTGGGTTTTGCATGGCCCAGATTCTTTACCACTGTCGCCGACCGTGCAGGAGTACTTCAGCCAGCAGGCTGATTTGAGTTCTATAGTGGTTAGTTTGTTTATTGCATTTTATTTCCAGGTGCGATCCCGCATTATGGGACGTACCTTTTTATGATTATATTGGATCATTTGCTTCCGCACTTTATTGTTTATTGACTCTCGTTATTATGGATTTGGACATGTGCTAGATTAGTTTATTTATCTTGTTCTTGATAACCTTACAACCGTAATGTGACTGTGGATGGATACTTCCTACCCACAGGTAGCATGGTTGGCTATGTCACGTGCCCAATCTTGCGTACTCTGGGAAGCGGGGCGTGACAGTAAGTGTCTTTTAACGAGGTTGCGCCCTTTCGGGTTTTCACAAACACTCGCCGGTAGTCCTGCTGTTTTTACTCACGGAGCCCTTTCGGGTTTTCATCCGTGCCCGTTTTGCTTATAGACATACCGTTTTTTTTTATTTATATCATTTTTAGTCTTCTCTTTTTTTTTTTAACAAGGTCGCGCCCTTTCGGGTTTTCACGAACACTTGCCGGCAGCCCTGCTGTTTTTACTCACGGAGCCCTTTTCGGGTTTTCATCCGTGCCCATTTTGCTTATGGACATACCGTTTTTTTTTTATCATTTTTTTTATCTTCTTTTTTCTTTATTTATCCATCTCGTCAACCTAAGGACGTTGTGGTAGTAGTTTAGGGACGTTTCGGTCCGTCGATAGTTTAAGGACGTTTCGGTCCGCCGTTAGTTTAAGGACGTTTCGGTCCGTCGTTAGTTTAAGGACGTTTCGGTCCGTCGTTATGGGAAGGCCGGCTGCTGCTTGTAAAGTCTGAGCCTAGGAAGATAGTGAGCGGACATAGTCGTCGTCATCCATCATTGACCTAGGCTGCAGCTTATTAAGCGTGGTATTTCTTCAAGAAGCGGCCGTTTATTGGCCTGAAAGGCCTTTCACCGTGCATGTCCATGAGTAGGTAGGCTCCACCCTGGTAGACCTTGTCTATGATGTATGGGCCTTCATAGTTTGGCTCAAATTTTCCCCGCTTGGCACGATTGGGGATCATAGGTCTTTTGACCACTAGTACGAGTTCGCCTTGGCGGAATGTCCTCGGCCTGGTCAATCTTTCGTACGAGCGCGTCATCTTTGCTTTGTAGGCTTCTAGATGTTGTTGCGCTATGAGCCGGGTTTCATCGAGGGCATCAAGCTCCTTAAGCCGAAGGTGAGCATTTTCTTCGTTCGTCAGCTCGTGGTGGACTGCTACTCGTAGGGAGGGTAACTCTATCTCGAGGGGGAGCACTGCTTCTGTCCCAAATACCAACGCGTACGGCGTTGTGTTTGTGGCCGTCTTGAATGTAGTTCGATAAGCCCAAAGGGCTTCTTGCAGCCTTTCGTGCCAGTCTCTCTTATTCCTGGAGACGGTCTTTTTTATGATCTTCGTCAAGGTCTTATTGAAAGCCTCGGCCAGACCGTTAGCTCGTGGATTGTATACCGAAGAATATCTCCAGTCTATATTGTGCTGCTGTGCGAAGCGGCTAATCTTATGGCTTCGGTAGGCCGGCCCGTTATCGGAGATAATCCGCCGTGGAGTTCCGAACCGATAGATGACGTGCGTCTTGAAGAAATGGAGGATATTCTCCGTCTTCACTTCCCTCAGTGGTACTGCTTCTGCCCATTTGGAGAAGTAATCAGTTGTCGCCAGAATAAACCGGTGTCCCCGGGATGATGCTGGCTCAATGGGGCCGACTATGTCAGTCCCCCACATTTCGAATGGACAACTAGCCAGCGTCGGGTGCAGTGGATTCGGATGTTGGTGGATGAAGTCTCCATGGATCTGGCATGAGTGGCATTGCCTCGCATACTCGAGGCAGTCCTGGATCATCGTGGGCCAGTAATAACCCATTCGTTTAATTTTTAACTTCATCTTTGGGCCTACTTGGTGAGAACCGCAAAGTCCGTCATGAACTTCCTGAATGACTCTTTCTGCTTCGTCAGGTCCCAAGCATCTCAGCCATAGGGAATCAAACGATCTCTTGTACAGGGTATCGTTGACGAAAGCGAAAGATAAAGCTCGTTTCATGAGCTGATGTCTTGAGGACGCTTCTTCGGGCATTCGGTGGGATTTGAAGTAGTCTATGAAGACTTCCCTCCAGTCTTCGGCCTTCTCATGGTCTTTTATTTGTAGGGTCATCTGCTCAGTCGTTCCCTTTTTTTCGCATGATTCCGGAGATATTTCTGCCGGGGCGAGCACTCGACGGCTTTGTACCACGATTCTGACGTCATCGAGGTTCTCGTCAGCCAGTTCTTTAGCAAGTTTAGCCAACGCGTCTGCTTTGCTGTTTTCCGCGCGCGGTATGTTCTCCAAAGTATAGGAGGGAATTTGGGTCAATATTTGTTGCACCCTTTCGCCGTACTTCACCAATTCCGGCTTGCACGTTTGGTAGTCACCATTTACTTGACTGACGACCAGCTGAGAATCCCCGTATATGAGGAGGTCTTCAATTCCCATGTCGATGGCGATCTCGAGGCCTGCTATCAGGGCTTCGTATTCGGCTTCAATGTTTGTCCTCGGCTCTGTTAAGGAGAAGGCGAAGCGCATTATCCCTCCTTGTGGAGTTGCAAAGATGAGGCCTATCCCTGATTTGATCATTGGGATACCTTGTTTCTGTTTCTTTATGGAGGACGCTCCATCGAAATAGAGTTCCCATCGGGTGCTTCCGCCGCTAATCGCATCAAATGCATGCTCGTCCGGAAAATCACAGTTCAGAGGAGAATTGGCCGGTATCGGGTGCTCGGCGAGGAAGTCGGCAATGGCCTGGCCTTTCACTGCCTTGAGAGGTTGATACATTATCGAGAACTCCATCAAGAGCAGGGCCCACTTAGCGAGTCGTCCCGTCAATATGGCTTTCGACATCAAATATTTGAGAGGGTCCACCTTCGAAATAAGACGGACTTCATGTGCTAATGCGTAATGTCTAAGCTTTGTTATTGCGAAGATCAATGCCAAGCAGTGCTTTTCAATGGGGGAATAGTTGCCTTCTGCCCCCAGTAGAACTCGACTTAAGTAGTAGAGTGCTCTCTCTTTCCCCTGATCGTTCTCTTGTGCCCATAATGCACCTAAAGAACCTTCGAGGGCGGTCGTATAAAGAATGAGGGGTTTTCCCTTGACCGGCGCGGCCAACACCGGAGGGTTCTGCAGGTACTGCTTGATCTCGTCTAGTGCACCTTGACATTTGTGATCCCAAACGAATGGAGTTCCCTTTTTCATCAGGTGGCCGTAAGGACGGCATTTGCCCGAAAGATTAGCGATAAACCGCCGGATGTATGCGAGCTTCCCTTGGAGAGACCGCAGCTGCTTGAGCATTCTTGGCGGAGGCATTTCCATGATCGCTTTAATCTTTGACGGATCTATTTCAATACCTCGGTGTCGAACGATGAATCCTAGGAATTTGCCCGAGGAGACTCCAAACGCGCATTTGAGGGGATTCATTTTCAAATTATATTGCCGAAGGCGTTGAAATACAGTCTCCAGATGCTTTAAATGATCTTCGTATGATGTGCTCTTTACTACGAGGTCATCGATATAGCACTCGACGATGTCATGTATGAGGTCGTCGAAGATCTTCGTCATGGCCCTTTGATAGGTGGCACCAGCGTTCTTTAGACCAAAGGGCATAACCTTGTAGCAAAATATACCCAAAGGGGTGCGGAAAGCGGTATGCTTCTGGTCTTCGGGATGCATCTTTATCTGATTGTATCCTGACGAACCATCCATAAAGGAGAAAACCTCGTGAGTTGACGTGTTATCTATCATTAGCTCGGTTACTGGTACTGGGAAATCATCCTTTGGACAGGCTTTATTGAGATCCCTGAAATCCACGCATATGCGTACCGTCCCATTCTTCTTCATTACCGGGACGATATTGGCAATCCAGTCGGGATATTGGACTTCTTGGATAAATCCAGAATCGATCAACTTCTTGACTTCGGCGTTGATGCTCATTTCAAGCTCGAGTCGCATCCTCCTTGGCGCCTGCTTGACTGGCTTAATATCTGGGGATATTGCTAATCTATGCACAGCAATCTCCGGATCCAATCCTGGCATCTCGGAGTAGTTCCATGCGAAGCAATCTTTATGCCGTAGAAGCACGTTCTTTAACGCAGCCACCTTTTCTTCGGATAACAGCTCGCTGACAAATGTCGGTCGCGGGTCGTCTGCCGATCCCAACTCAATCTTCTTGAGGTTATCTGCAGTAGTATGTATACCATCTTCCAGTTCTTTTGGAGCGGGCGGAAATTCTGAGATCACCTCATCATTGCTGTTCTCAAAGCACCGGGGAAGGTCATCTACGTTCTCGGACTCTTCTCCTAATATCGTAATCGTACAACAAGTGCGAACCCGCTCCGTGGACTGAGGTGGACCCGGTTCTGCTCTTGCGGCTTTGGGCTCATGCTTTCGCGGCGGCGTTACCTTCCAGCCGTCGGATAAAGCGAATCTACCCCGTCGGTACTGGTCCTCGACCCAGTTCTTGAAGGTGAAGCAGTCTTCGGTAGGATGTCCTATGGCTTGGTGATAAGAGCAATAACTCGGATGAGAGACCTTGCTAGCTTGCTCAGGACGTCTAGACTCTGGAAGCGTGATCATTTGATGTTTTATAGCGAGGTTGAGTAACCTCTCCGTCTTGTCTCGGGGGAAGGAATACGCTCGACTCATCTTCTTCACGAGGGGCAAACCCGAGCCGCTTCTTGATTTATTTCCGTCTCTGCGTCGGGCCTTTCGTACAACGGATTGAACATTGCTTCTATTGTCTTTTTCGGTACGTTGAGATAGACGTTGCGTCCTGGCCTTCTTGTAGATGGCCATCTCGCGGTTGTGGTCTTCCTGAGCTCTCTGACCCGTTTTCCCGATAGGCTTGTTCGTTCGTTCTTCAAACGACGGACTCGGTGCTTCGATCGCGGGGTCTAGTTTTAATGAAGGGTTGGCATCTCCTGACAGGGCGTCCTCTTCTTCATCAAAGGTATATATAGTGTAGCTGTTGTGAGTCCGTTCCCATTTTCCAGCTCTTGCGTATCCAAGCCCTAGTGTTTCCATCTTCCCGTTGGGCAATTTGCGTTGAGTCCCGGGGACATCCCTGTTCCCCTCCGAACGGCGGCCTGCGACGTTGGGACGTCACGTGCCTGAGGTTCGGGGCAGATGCTATTTGGTTTTATCCGTCTATCTCTCCGAAGATGCCAAGTTGATTTATGGCACCGAGTATCGGAGGTTTAGACGGATGCGGCCGATGTAGCAGACTTTGTCAGATTCCCCCTCAGGGTGAGGGGTTTTTTTGATTGTGGGGACGCTCTTCCCTGCAGGCGCAAGCCCCTGCAGTTAATTACGCTATCGCGTTGCGATAACAACTTTCTCCTTCTCCAGAATTTCACTTCGTGTCGTGTATGTTTATTTTGTTTGTGGTTGCCCGTGGATTGTATACGGAGACTGAGTAATGCCGTCGCCCGTAGGACGTGGATTAGTCCAAATCCGTATTTACTTAGATTTGGGTTTGGTGTTTTTAGTTTAAGGATACGTTAGTCGCGTTGCGGCTAAGATCAACTTAAACGTTCGTTAAGGATACGTTAGTCCTGTTTGAGACTAAGATCAACTTAACGGGACCATTTAGGTCCGACAAAAGAGCATTTGGGCTCTATTTTGCCAGTTTAGGGACGTGGTGGTCCGTCGCCAGTTTAAGGACGTAGTGGTCCATCGCCAGTTTTAGGGACGTGGTGGTCCATTATTAGTTTAGGGACGTTTCGGTCCGATATTAGTTTAGGGACGTTTCGGTCCATCGCCAGTTTAAGGACGTAGTGGTCCATCGCCAGTTTTAGGGACGTGGTGGTCCATTATTAGTTTAGGGACGTTTCGGTCCGATATTAGTTTAGGGACGTTTCGGTCCACGAGTTTAAGGACCCCGCAGTCCATATCGATGTATGGTCGTTGGGACCCGTCACCTCTTTGACGTCGTTGAGGAATTACAACGACGGATATCAAAGGAGTTCAGAGATGTACCCTCGAACCGGATGTAAATTGATTTAGAAGAGCAATTTTGCTCAGTCAATTTAATTTAAGGACTTATGGCCAAAATTGGGCTAAGTCCAATTGAAATGTTCAACATTTTATTTGCTTTTGCATTGCATTTCTTTTTTTATTTTTATTTGGGCCTTGCCCAGAAAGGATGCAGAGCATCAATTTGTTTTGGGCTCTGCCCTTTTAGGAATGATGCAAGGCATCAATTTTATTTGGGCTCTGCCCTTGTATAAAGGATGCAAAGCATCAATTTATTTGGGCTCTGCCCATTTATTGCCTTGCAATTTAATTAGGCCCACTAGGTCCTTTTGATTTGGGCCTGGCCCTTTAAGAAATGCTTTGCATTTGTCAGGCGCATTGCGCCAATCAAAAAGCACAACAGTGCAAATTCATAAGTGCAAAGCACTATTAATTTGAGAATTTTTTTTAGATTCAAGAACCAATGGTTCATAAAAGAAGTGCAAAGCACTATTTGATTTCCTGCTCTAATTCAGATCAAAGAAGAACAAGTTTTTCTTTTTATTTCAAGAACCGAAGGTTCATAAAAGTGCAAAGCACTATTTTTTTTTATTTCTGTTTTTTTTTTATTTCTTGTTTTAGAGAGCCAGTGGTTCATAAGAAGTGCAAAGCACTATTAATTTAAAAACCTTTTAGGTTCAAGAACCGATGGTTCATAAAACAAGTGCAAAGCACTACTTGATTTATTTCTAAGAAAAAAACAAGTTTTTCTTGTTTTTTCTTATCTCAGAGAACCAAAGGTTCATAAAAGTGCAAAGCACTATTTTATTTTATTTTATTTTTATTAAAGATCATTGATCTTGTTTTTTTTAGATCTATGATCTGTTCATAAGAGAACTTTCTCTTTTTCTAAAGGTTTTTACCTTTTTTGTTCTTGAGGAGTTTCTCAGAGTTCTCTCTCTCTCTCTTTTTTTTTTAGAAAAATTTCCTCTTCTTTAATTGAGGTCTGGGGTCCTTTTTATAGTGCCCATAAATTAGTTAAATTTGTTAAAGAAATCTTTTTCTGAGTGATTTGGGAATTTTCCCCACCGTTGGATCTTTGATCCAAGGGCTTCTGCTTTGCAGAAGAAAATCTTCTTCTTTTAACAAGAACAGAAAAGATTTCTTAAATCTTTTAATTCTGTTTGGCGCAGTGCCCCAGCGCGTGACACGTGTCGCGCTGTGCTGACACGTGTCGCGCACATTTTTTTTTTTTTTTTTTTTTTTTTGTCGCGCAGCCCAGTTGTGCTGCGCTGACACGTGTCGCGCAGCGCGCAGTTGCGCTGCGCTGACACGTGTCGCGCAGCGCGCAACTGCGCTGTGCGCTGTTTTTTTTTTTTTTTTTTTTTTTTGCAGCGCAGTGCGCTGCGCTGACACGTGTCGCGCAGCGCGCAGTTGCGCTGCGCTGACACGTGTCGCGCAGCGCGCAACCTTTTTTTTTTTTTTTTTTTTTTTTTTTTTTTTTTTTTTTTTTTTTTTTTTAAGCAGCGCAGTTGCGCTGCGCTGACACGTGTCGCGCAGCGCGCAGTTGCGCTGCGCTGACACGTGTCGCGCAGCGCGCAACTGCGCTGCCCCATTTTTTTTTTTTTTTTTTTTTTTTTTTTAAGAGCAAAGCTCTGAAGCTTTTGTGGAGCATATTTTAACTTTAATTTTAATTTTCTTTTTAATTTTCAAGACAAAGCTTTGCTCTGATTGGAGAAAAACAGAAGCATTGCTTCTTTTTCCATCTTCGAATTTAAACAGAGCTTTGCTCTGATTAAGGTAAACAAATGCCCCCCCACCGTTGCGCTTACGTGGTCTCCTAACGTGAGCGCAGCGGTGGCAGACTCCGAACCGTCGTGCCATCTTTTGGAAGCTGAAAGGGCACTTGATGCCTATAAATAGGACCTTTGGTCCTCGAAAATTTTTTTACCACTTCAAGAATTTTGACTCAGAGCCTTGCTCTTGCCTAAGAATTTTCAGAGCCTTGCTCTTGATTTTTTTTTTTTTTTTATTTTTTTTATTTTTTTTATTTTTAAGAACTCCAGAGTTCATAACCATCATAGGTAAAAATTAAATTAAATTAAAGCTGATTAATAGAGCCTTGCTCTCCATAGATCCCTGATCTAAAGAAAACCTATTTAAGGTTTCATTTAGCAGAGCTTTGCTCTAAAGAGGTCCAAAGAGAACTCAGGAGAATCCTGTTAGGGTTCCATTAATAGAGCTTTGCTCTATAAAAGATTTTTCTTATATCTTCTTAATTAATGGAGCTTTGCTCCTCCCAACTTATATGACACTCGAGAATATTATTATTATTATATCATTTTTTTTTTCCAGAGCGGAGCTCTCAATATTTTCAGGGAATTTTCTTCAAATTCTCCTCATAACTGATTTTGACTGGTGTCGCTCCTGTCTGCAGAGCATTGCTCTCGAGGAGTTTAACTTTTAACTTTCTGTATTTTCTTGTTTATTAATATCCCTGTATTGTTTTCTTCAGGTATTATGGCGGTGCGTCTATACAGCTTGCACGAGTTCATCACTTATGAGGATATCCGTGTACAGGGCCGTTAACAGAACCAGGAGTTTACGGACGCTCAATGTGCAGAGGTCATGGGTCGCCTGAATGCCAGCGGTGGCTGGTTGCTACCTCGTCGTTCGGCTCTTTTGAAAGTCGTGCTGGGGTCAATATGGAGAGCACTCCCAGGTCTTCACGAGGCCTTACCGCTCAATGCGCTAGATGATGCCGAAGACAAGGTGCATTCAGTGTACCTGACGGGGCTGATTTCGAAGAAACGGCGAAACAACCTCGTTGACATCCTACATCAAATCTTTCAGCAGACGACAATCGTTGCTGCTTATCGAAGGCCGGAGGGGCTTGCCGATGATATTGACACCGAGGAGCGCGAGAGGCTGCGCATAAGAATAATTAGAAAGGCCAAAAGAAGTTTGGACGGCCTTACTTTTGAATTCCTCAATCCCTGCCCCGGATCTGAAGTTATTCCATTGTAATAATGTTTTCCTTTTACCGCTTTTCAAAATTGTAAGAATTTTTGCCAATATGAATGGAAACTTTTTACTTCAGCTTCTCCTATTTCCCGTCCTGAGTTTTCTGTCCATGCATAAATGAATGCGTCACGCATGCCAGATCAAATGTAGACCGGATATTCTCTCTGTCATCTTCTTTCTTTTAAAGTCAGCAGGCTGTCTTAATAACCATGGTTGATGGATGTCTAAAACGAGTATTCTGACTTCCTCAGGAAATAGCGATGGCTTAGGCCGCAGGTTCAGGTCTAATGCATAAGACTTTTCAATTCTATAAGCCGTGAGGGTCTCATAGAGGCTTTTCTCCCTACGGATCGAGAGGATCTCATAGGTGGATTTTCTCCTTAGGAATCGTGAGGATTCCTAAGTGTGGTTTTCTCTTATAAGTCGTAAGGATCTTATAAGAGAATTTTCCCTCTTACGAATCGAGAGGATTCGTAAGTGGTTTTTTCCCTCCTCGTCGAGAATCGACTTCAGAGAGTGAGACCCGTGGATAGTATGCAAGAGACCATTTAGGATTGACTTGCAGGGTCCCATTGCTTAGGAAACAGGCTTCTTTTATGCCCACTGCCTAAGGCTTTATCTCACGAGTCGAGCCGCATCGAGAAAATCTCGTAAAGACATCAATTTCCTCACGAGTCGAAACGGATCGAGCAGATCTCGCAAGAACATCTTAACGTCGCATTTAACCTCTGCTCTTTACGACAGAAGCCCGTTAAGGTTGGTGGTACTTAGGGTTTTGGCCATCGTACCGTCGCATAAGCTGATATAGTCCTCGATAGGCAATCGTGCTGTTCGAGTAGCCCTGCGACTGCCGTGTCTCTGATCCCTTCGGGGGCTGGACAAGACGTCTTCAAGTAATCCTCCTTGGCAGTTTGACCGTCGGAAGAGCAAGCGCTAGGAATTTGCCATGCCGCTTTTTACTTGAGGTTAGGCTCATTTTGGAGAGCCCCGATGAGTCATAAACACTCCGCGCTGGTGTGGGGATGATCTCCGATAGTCTTTCGGGCTTTATATGAGTTGCCGTTAAGACCCTGAAGCTAGGAATTTGGCCTTTGCTTCGTTTGCTGGCATTGCGTCTGCTGTATCGAGACGAATGTTGCGGTGGGAACTAGGGATTTTGCCGTGGCTCCGTTTGTTTGATGACGTTACGTCTGCCGTGTCGAGACGAACGTTGGGGTGACATCTCGTCTGCTGTATCGAGACGGGCGTCAAAGTGGTGACCACTCCACACTGGTGCGAGATGATCTCCGATTGTCTTTCCGGTTTTATATGACTTGCCGTTAAGACCCTGAAGCTAGGAATTTAGCCTTCGCTTCGTTTGCTGGCATTGCGTCCTCTGTATCGAGACGAATGTCGCGGTGGGAACTAGGGATTTTGCCGTGGCTCCGTTTGTTTGATGACGTTACGTCTGCTGTGTCGAGACGAACGTTGGGGTGACATCTCGTCTGCTGTATCGAGACGGACGTCGAAGTGGTGACCACTCCACACTGGTGCGAGATGATCTCCGATTGTCTTTCCGGTTTTATATGACTTGCCGTTAAGACCCTGAAGCTAGGAATTTAGCCTTCGCTTCGTTTGCTGGCATTGCGTCCTCTGTATCGAGACGAATGTCGCGGTGGGAACTAGGGATTTTGCCGTGGCTCCGTTTGTTTGATGACGTTACGTCTGCTGTGTCGAGACGAACGTTGGGGTGACATCTCGTCTGCTGTATCGAGACGGACGTCGAAGTGGTGACCACTCCATACTGGTGCGAGATGATCTCCGATTGTCTTTCCGGTTTTATATGACTTGCCGTTAAGACCCTGAAGCTAGGAATTTAGCCTTCGCTTCGTTTGCTGGCATTACGTCCTCTGTATCGAGACGAATGTCGTGATTGTCTCTAGGTTACTGGTGAACAGCCGAGGTTTGGAACTAGGGATTTTGCCGTGGCTCCGTTTGTTTGATGACGTTGCGTCTGCTGTGTCGAGACGAATGTTGGGGTGACATCTCGTCTGCTGTATCGAGACGGACGTCGAAGTGGTGACCACTTCATGTGAGATGGTCTCCGATTGTCTTTCCGGTTTTATGTGAGTTACCGTAAAGACGTTGAAGCTAGGAATGTGGCCTTCGCTTCGTTTGCTTACACTGCGTCTGGTATATTGAGACGAATGCTGAGGTGGAGCTGGGATTTTGCCATCACTCCGCTTTGTTTCGACCATGCGGTCTTTTGTTAACTTTGCATGTACACCCCGCTGGGCTGCGAAGGAACGCCGTTGTTGACATTGCGTCCGTTGTAACGAGACGAATGCTAAGGTGGAGTTGGGATTTTGCCGTTACTCCGCTTTGTTTCGACCGTGAGGTCTTTTGTTGACGTTGCATCTGCCTCCAGCTGGACTGCGGAGGAACGCTGTTGTTGACATTGCGTCTACTGTATCGAGACGAATGCTGAGGTGAAGCTGGGATTTTGCCATCGCTCCGCTTGATGGTGTAACATCTGTGTCCTGTTGGAATGAGGAGGCACACCGTTGTTGGTCTCTAGGCTGTATACGTTGACGTCGAGACCCTGAAGCTCGGGATCTTCGTTTGCTTCGTTTGTTGACATTATGTCTGGGATATTGCGACATATGTCGAGGTTGTCTTTGGGTTATCTATGAACCGTCGAGATTTGGCTTCGCTTTCTGGCGGAGCTTGTTGGGAAGGCATGGTTCTCTCTTTATCTGTGCCCCTGAATTGTATACAGGGATCGATGCGATTTCACCTGTAGGGCAAAAAGTTTCATTCTTTCATTTTTTTTTTATTCTTTCCGCGATGCTCTATCATTTCAGCTTTTATATCGCGAAGGTCGCGATTGCCCAATCATTTCGGCTATTTTTCGCAGTGCCCAATCATTTCGGCTATTTTTTCTTTTTACTCGCTGCTTTTTATTGCGAGTTGCCTAATCATTTTGGCTATTTATTTTATTTTTACTCGCTGTTTTTTATTGCGAGTTGCCCAATCATTTCGGCTATTTTGCATGCATACATTTTTACTTGCTGATTTTGTTTGCAAGTTGCCCCATCATTTCGGCTATTTCGTATGCATATATATATATATATATATATATATATATATATTTTGCGAGTAGGGGATTTGGGATCTGATACCGATCTTGGCATCAGCATCGCTGCGACCGGAATATTTCCAGGAGCGAATCATCATTTTCCTTGAAAGGACTTGGAATTTGATACCGGTTTAGGCATCAGGATCGCTGCAACTGGGATATTGCCAGGAGCGAATCATCATTTGCCTCTGTCGATGTTGAACAAAGGTGGCTTAGTAAACAGGGTTAAGGGTCCTGTCGGCTAAGGCTTTTGACTTCATGGGCCGTAAGGGTCTCACAAAGGTATTTCTCCCTACAAGTCGTGAGGATCTTGTAGGTGTATCTTCTCCTTAGGGATCGTGAGGATTCCTAAGTGTATGTTCCCCTGTAAGTCGTAAGGATCTTACAAAAGGATTTTCTCCTTGTAAGTCGAGAGGACTTACAAGTGTTGTTTACTGTACAAGCATATCCCTAGTCACGGATGGGACTTTGTTAGGGAAATGTTTATTCGCGCCCGTGGATTGTATACAAGGGCCAATATCGGACCACTTGTAGGGCAAAGTCGAAAGTTGTGGGGGTTGCTTAAGTACAGATTTAGGCCTCTATAACTTAAGACTTTCAAATCTTATGAGCCGTAAGGGTCCCACAAGAGAGTTCTCCTTACGAGTCGTGAGGATCTCGCAAGTGTATTTTCTCCTTAGGAATCGTAGGGATCCCCAAGTGTGTTGCTCCTTTGTGAGTCGTAAGGATCTCACGCAGGTGGTTTCTCCTTACAGGGTCGAGAGGATCCTATAAGTGTTTCTTTAACGAGGTTGCGCCCTTTCGGGTTTTCACAAACACTCGCCGGTAGCCCTGCTGTTTTTACTCACGGAGCCCCTTCGGGTTTTCATCCGTGCCCTTTTTGCTTATGGACATACCTTTATTTTTTTTTCTTTTTTTTTTTTTTACGAGGTCGCGCCCTTTCGGGTTTTCACGAACACTCGCCGGTAGCCCTGCTGTTTTTACTCACGGAGCCCTTTCGGGTTTTCATCCGTGCCCATTTTGCTTGTGGACGTACCGTTTTTTTTTTATCTTTTATTTTATTCTTTTTTTTTTTTTAACGAGGTCGTGCCCTTTCGGGTTTTCACGAACACTCGCCGGTAGCCCTGCTGTTTTTACTCACGGAGCCCTTTCGGGTTTTCATCCGTGCCCATTTTGCTTGTGGATGTACCGTTTTTTTTATTTTTTATTTTTTTTTTTACTAACACGTCAGCCTGAAGATGCTGCGGGTTGGGAGTAGTTTAACGACGTTTCGGTCATTTGCAAGTTTTAGGACATTGCGGTCCGTCGTTAGTTTAAGGACATCTCGGTCCGTTGTTAGTTTAAGGACGTTTCGGTCCGTTATCCAGTTTTAGGACGTAGTGGTCCGTTAGGCTTTCTCTATGAATGAGCATGATGCCCCCGGCGTGTCCATATTTTTCGGAGGATGCGGTTGTGGCGGGTTCACCTTCCAAATTTCGGACAACGCGAACTTGCCCTGTTGGTATTGGTCTTCAACCCAGTTCTTGAAGACGTAGCAATCCTCGATCATATGACCTACCGTTTGGTGGTAAGGGCAATAATTAGGATTATTAATATCGCCTGGCCACAACGGACGTTTTGGACTCGGCAGATTGATGAGTCTGTTGCACACTGCCAGCTCGAACAGTCCCTTTGTTTTATCTTGCGGAAACGAGTAAGGACGCTTCAACTTTTCTTGGAGGGATTGCTGCCCGTTGCTTCGGCGAGCGACCGGTCTAGGGTCACCTGATTGTTGGTGAGCGCTGGCGACGAGGGCCTTTTTTCCTTTTCTTTTATCCTTTTTGTTCGCTCCGTTGTTTGCAGGGCCGGGATTCTTTCCGAGTAGCATGCGATTGCATGGCTGAATGTTCTCGCAGCTTCTTAATTCCTTTATTTTTGAAATAGATTCCCCGAGGGAAGAGTTGGGGGTAGCTTCTTCGTCAGAGTCGCTTCCAAAGGTGATAATTTGTGATCCCTTGAAGTCGGTTATATGACAGTCGGCGGTGACTCTTTTGCGCTCATCTATCGCATTTTTCCGATGTCCACAAGCTTCACACTTTGTCCTGTCGAAGTGTCGCTTTTGAGCGACATACCCTTGCCACCAACAGTTAAAGGATTCGCAGTCTTCGGTAGGGTGTATGATCTTCTGATGATATAAACAGAAGTTAGGGTGCATCTCTACCTCAGAGCAAGGATTTTCTTCGGAGGGCGGTAGCTTCATTCCTACTGACAGAGCTTTGGCGAACCGTTTCCTCGTCTTGAATTTGTTTTTACCCGCAGTGCATGGCTTTTGATTTGACGGGAATACCTTGGTTCTTTCCAGTATGGCCATTTCATGCTCTTGATTGGCTTTTGCTTTCAGACGAATTTCATTTAGGAAGGCATCGATCAAATTGTCTGACGGCCGCGGAATTTCTGTTTCAGGGCCCACCGTTGATTTCTCAGCGCAAGGATCCTCTTCATCATCCGTCAGTGAATGAGAAATCACATGACAAGACGCTACATAGTCTTCGGATTCATCCGATAAGTTTTCTCCATCGTTTTCATCCTCGACGAAAGAACAAGTTGCCCCCGGCGTGTCCGTCTTCTTTGGAGAGTGTGGCCGTGGGGGGTTTACCTTCCAGCTTTCAGACAGCGTGAACTTACCTTGCAGGTATTGATCCTCGATCCAACCCTTAAAGACGAAACAATCCTCAATCGGGTGACTTACCGTTTGGTGGTAAGGGCAATAATTGGGATTATTAAGATCGCCTGGCTGCAACGGACGTTTTGGATTCGGCAGATTAATGAGTCTGTTGCGCACTGCCAGCTCGAACAATCTTCTCGTTTTATTCTGAGGAAACGAGTAATGACGTCCTAGCCTCTCTTCGAGGGATGGGCGTGGACGCACGTTGTTTTGGCGAGCGACCGGCTTTGAGTTGCTCGACTGTTGCTGAGCGTTGGCGACGATGATCGCTTTTCCTTTCTCATTTCGGGGATCGGGTCTTGGAGGAGACGGTCTATGGCCCATCTGGTCCATTTGGGCTAATTTGTCGATCAAGGCCTGGAAGGTGGTCGGCCTGAAGAACATCATGAATTGCGAGATGGTCGCTTGCGGATCGAGAGTGCCCACAAACATGCCTACCGCAGGTGCCTCTTCTATGCATTGTTCGCATTTCGACCATAGGTTCCGCCATCGTGTTGCGTACTGGACCCACGTTTCGCTTGGCCTTATCCTGGCATTTATCAGTGCTGTTATCGGAGTGCGTTCACTAGCACTCGCGAATCTTTGTGTAAACAGCAGTTCCATCTCTGCAAATGTTTTGACAGAGTCGTTAGGTAGCTCCGAATACCATTCAAAGGCTATTTCTGCTAAGCTGCCGACGAATTGTCGTAATAACAATTTGTCATTGCCTCCAGTATTGCCGCATAAGGCCCTGAATTGAGCGACGTGCTGATGCGGATTCCCTGTCCCTTTATATACGTGGAATTTAGGGATCGTATATCCTGGCGGGTAACTGATTTGGTTATACCAGCTCGGATACGGTCGTCCGGTCCTAACAGTTTGCCCAGCCGCTTCATTCGCCTGATGAACCCGGATCTGCTGAGCTATATATTCGTCTAGGTCGACTTTGGAGATTGCCTCCTCTTTGGCTGTTGATAGAGCCGGCGGAGGATTTGACGTTTCTCCCCTGTCGTCTTCAAGGACGATCGGAGGATCTTCAGCAGGAGGGTCCGGCTGTAACATCATCCCTACCATATCTTGGAAGAGGAGCGCCATCTGTTTTATGTTAGCCGCTTGCTCTGCAGCTTCTTTGTCCCTCTTTTCGAGGACTCTGCGTAAAAAGTCAGCGTCGGTTTCTTGTTCTTGACGCTCATCCGAAGACGTTTCAGAGCTTTCTTTTGGCTCAGTGAGTGCAGCCATTGTAGTCATCATTTCCTGAAGCTTTTGTTGTTGCTCCTGGGCTTTCGTCACGGATCGGGTGAGCGGTCGGTGACCCGTAGAAGTGCGGCTTTCCTCCTTTCCAGAAGCCATATAAACAGTATGCACCACCATGCCCCCAGACTTGGGGCGTTTGTGTTCGGTGTCTTTGCGATTTGCCGAAGACACAGGGGCTTTTTGCGGCCTCCTTTTTTGAGTGATTGGAATTAAGGGAACCGTTGTAGTGGGCACCCGAGTAGCTTTTGCTTCTTGTGGTTTGACAGAGTAATCCTTCCCCTGCCGAACCTTCATCTTTTTCTGTCGTCGGAGGCAGTCTCGATCGATCACCGACTCTTGGACCTGTCGCCAGACTTTGTAAATTTTAGAGGACAGCCGTTGAGGGGGCTGCTCTAGTTTCTTCTCTGGAGTATTCTCCACAGGTGAAGGAGTTCGTTTCAACATCGCAGTAGGAGAGTTTCTGCGCACCTTGTTGAGCAGTTCAAAGCTGTTCTTGGTTGGAACATCAGCATCGATCCTCACCATCGGAGTTGGAGGAGTAAGTCTAGAGGGGGAGTTGCCCCCAGCCTTCCTCGCTCGACGCCAGTAGCGACGTCGGGCATGTCGTGCTGATGGAGTTGTTTCAGCTATAGGGGTAACCTCCTCATGCCCCCTGTGTTGGTCATAATATACCGGTACCAGTTTTTTAAAGATCGACGTCCGTTGAACGGGGACGGCCAACTTGTCAGAAGCGGACTTCTGAGCATGGGAAACAACCTTGGTGATTTTGCCAGGAACGGGAGTTGGGATGGCTATCCGCTTCGGGATAACGCCTTCTGGTATGGCAGGCTTCTTCATGGGCCCGATGGATCTCTGGCCTAATCCATTAAAACCTGAAGCAGTGGAGTTGGGCGACCTGTTGAGAGGGGTCGCGGCAGTGGTGAGTCGATCGAAGACCGACTTCTTTGGAGCTTCTTGCAATGTCATTGGGGCGTTGAAGCTCATTGATGGGAGCATGGTCCCAAAAAATAGTCCAGTGGTGGCTTGAGCCACCTGCTCCACCGACATTTTGAAAAGGGAGGCCGCTTGGGGCCCATAAGTCACTCCTCCAGTAATGACGGAGCGAGAGTTGTTGCTGCAAGCGATGCAGTTCGAAGCCATTGATCTTCTGTTTTCTGCACGGAGCAAGACACCAAATCTTAGTACCTTGAATCCACAGGCAATCACAGCAAACCGCGATTTGTTCGCGAACACGACACACGAAGTGTGGAGTGGAAAGAGGAAGAGGTCCCACCGGGCGTGCCAGAATCTGTTCCCCTCCGAACGGCGGCCAGCGACGTCGGGACATCACGTGCCTGAGGTTCGGGGCAGATGCTATTTGGTTTTATCCGTCTATCTCTCCGAAGATGCCAAGTTGATTTATGGCACCGAGTATCGGAGGTTTAGACGGATGCGGCCGATGTAGCAGACTTTGTCAGATTCCCCCTCAGGGTGAGGGGTTTTTTTGATTGTGGGGACGCTCTTCCCTGCAGGCGCAAGCCCCTGCAGTTAATTACGCTATCGCGTTGCGATAACAACTTTCTCCTTCTCCAGAATTTCACTTCGTGTCGTGTATGTTTATTTTGTTTGTGGTTGCCCGTGGATTGTATACGGAGACTGAGTAATGCCGTCGCCCGTAGGACGTGGATTAGTCCAAATCCGTATTTACTTAGATTTGGGTTTGGTGTTTTTAGTTTAAGGATACGTTAGTCGCGTTGCGGCTAAGATCAACTTAAACGTTCGTTAAGGATACGTTAGTCCTGTTTGAGACTAAGATCAACTTAACGGGACCATTTAGGTCCGACAAAAGAGCATTTGGGCTCTATTTTGCCAGTTTAGGGACGTGGTGGTCCGTCGCCAGTTTAAGGACGTAGTGGTCCATCGCCAGTTTTAGGGACGTGGTGGTCCATTATTAGTTTAGGGACGTTTCGGTCCGATATTAGTTTAGGGACGTTTCGGTCCATCGCCAGTTTAAGGACGTAGTGGTCCATCGCCAGTTTTAGGGACGTGGTGGTCCATTATTAGTTTAGGGACGTTTCGGTCCGATATTAGTTTAGGGACGTTTCGGTCCACGAGTTTAAGGACCCCGCAGTCCATATCGATGTATGGTCGTTGGGACCCGTCACCTCTTTGACGTCGTTGAGGAATTACAACGACGGATGTCAAAGGAGTTCAGAGATGTACCCTCGAACCGGATGTAAATTGATTTAGAAGAGCAATTTTGCTCAGTCAATTTAATTTAAGGACTTATTGCCAAAATTGGGCTAAGTCCAATTGAAATGTTCAACATTTTATTTGCTTTTGCATTGCATTTCTTTTTTTATTTTTATTTGGGCCTTGCCCAGAAAGGATGCAGAGCATCAATTTGTTTTGGGCTCTGCCCTTTTAGGAATGATGCAAGGCATCAATTTTATTTGGGCTCTGCCCTTGTATAAAGGATGCAAAGCATCAATTTATTTGGGCTCTGCCCATTTATTGCCTTGCAATTTAATTAGGCCCACTAGGTCCTTTTGATTTGGGCCTGGCCCTTTAAGAAATGCTTTGCATTTGTCAGGCGCATTGCGCCAATCAAAAAGCACAACAGTGCAAATTCATAAGTGCAAAGCACTATTAATTTGAGAATTTTTTTTAGATTCAAGAACCAATGGTTCATAAAAGAAGTGCAAAGCACTATTTGATTTCCTGCTCTAATTCAGATCAAAGAAGAACAAGTTTTTCTTTTTATTTCAAGAACCGAAGGTTCATAAAAGTGCAAAGCACTATTTTTTTTTATTTCTGTTTTTTTTTATTTCTTGTTTTAGAGAGCCAGTGGTTCATAAGAAGTGCAAAGCACTATTAATTTAAAAACCTTTTAGGTTCAAGAACCGATGGTTCATAAAACAAGTGCAAAGCACTACTTGATTTATTTCTAAGAAAAAAACAAGTTTTTCTTGTTTTTTCTTATCTCAGAGAACCAAAGGTTCATAAAAGTGCAAAGCACTATTTTATTTTATTTTATTTTTATTAAAGATCATTGATCTTGTTTTTTTTAGATCTATGATCTGTTCATAAGAGAACTTTCTCTTTTTCTAAAGGTTTTTACCTTTTTTGTTCTTGAGGAGTTTCTCAGAGTTCTCTCTCTCTCTCTTTTTTTTTTAGAAAAATGTTCCTCTTCTTTAATTGAGGTCTGGGGTCCTTTTTATAGTGCCCATAAATTAGTTAAATTTGTTAAAGAAATCTTTTTCTGAGTGATTTGGGAATTTTCCCCACCGTTGGATCTTTGATCCAAGGGCTTCTGCTTTGCAGAAGAAAATCTTCTTGTTTTAACAAGAACAGAAAAGATTTCTTAAATCTTTTAATTCTGTTTGGCGCAGTGCCCCAGCGCGTGACACGTGTCGCGCTGTGCTGACACGTGTCGCGCACATTTTTTTTTTTTTTTTTTTTTTTTGTCGCGCAGCCCAGTTGCGCTGCGCTGACACGTGTCGCGCAGCGCGCAGTTGCGCTGCGCTGACACGTGTCGCGCAGCGCGCAACTGCGCTGTGCGCTGTTTTTTTTTTTTTTTTTTTTTTTTTTTTTTTTTTTTTTTGCAGCGCAGTGCGCTGCGCTGACACGTGTCGCGCAGCGCGCAGTTGCGCTGCGCTGACACGTGTCGCGCAGCGCGCAACCTTTTTTTTTTTTTAAAAGCAGCGCAGTTGCGCTGCGCTGACACGTGTCGCGCAGCGCGCAGTTGCGCTGCGCTGACACGTGTCGCGCAGCGCGCAACTGCGCTGCCCCTTTTTTTTTTTTTTTTTTTTTTTTTTTTAAGAGCAAAGCTCTGAAGCTTTTGTGGAGCATATTTTAACTTTAATTTTAATTTTCTTTTTAATTTTCAAGACAGAGCTTTGCTCTGATTGGAGAAAAACAGAAGCATTGCTTCTTTTTCCATCTTCGAATTTAAACAGAGCTTTGCTCTGATTAAGGTAAACAATCCCAAATCTTGTTGTAGAACCGAGCCTGCCGAACAGCCTGTTTTAAGGGTACTCCTTGGCGCTTCAATAGCTTCTTTAATCCATCCGTATAGTATCTGGGCAGACGGATGGGTTGGAGCCTGTCGAGTGTAGTATCTGCGCCATGCCAGATCTCTTTCTCTATTTTCGACTCTGAGGATCGGTAAAATAGGATCACTTTCTCACCCCTTCGCCTGGGAGGGATGTAAAATGTTTCCAGGTCCTGCACACTGTGAGCTTGAAGCGTGTCGAGATCCTTGTAGTGTTCTCACGGTACCATGGTGATTTGCAAACTATGGTCATCGCCAAGGGGTGCTTGTGTTGGCAGCCGATTGGAGAACACAGCATTAACTTCATCTTCTGAATCACTTCCGAAGACTAATACGGGGGCGGGTGTCCTCTGGTTGTTGCGTTGAGATGGCCCTGCATAAACTATCTCTTCCTCTTCTTCGGTATCGCTCCCGAAAACGGGGATGGTGGCGGCGGCTTTGTTCTCCGGCTTGCGACACCTTTCTGTATCCTCGAAATCTGGCAAAAAGTACTTCGCATCTTCGTATTTACGGACTTCGTTCACGGAAAATGGGTTTAACTCACCTGTTACGGTATACTCGAAACCATCCTTGAAGTACTTCATACACTAATGTTGTGTAGAGGGGATGATATTGTACTCGTGTAGCCAGGGACGACCGAGCAAGGCGTTGTAGCAGGTCTTGGCGTCAATGACATGGAATTTGATGTCTGTGACGAGAAGTCCGAAGCGTAATGTTAGTATCACGGATCCGAGAGTCCGTGACGATTGTGAATCGAAACCGGAGATAGTAATTTTGTCACGAGCGAGGTGTTGCACACTCATGCAGATTTCCTTCAACACCCGAACATTAAGGAGGTTGACGGATGATCCATTATCCACCAGGATCTTGCCTATCTTGATATCATGGCAGTATCCGGAGACATATAGGGGCCGGTTGTGGTCGCACGTCCCGAGAAGGAGGTCTTCATCACCGAAAGTGACGTCGGCCGTATGCACTTCTTCCAGTTCATCCTTCATCCTTTCAGTGGCGAGGAAGGCTTGGAATTGCTCGGGTTCTTGTAACGCCTTAATTAGTGAGTCTCGCGCTTCTTTCGATAATAGGAGGGCATCAAGAATGCTAAGCTGAGAAGGTAGCTTCCTTAGGTGCGCGAGGATGTTATAGTCCACTTTACTCTTCCTAGGAGGGTCTTTGGTAGCCAGCTCTTTCGTGACTTGGTCATCTAAAGTGATATCTTCAGTGACCTTTTCCTTTCCCTTATCCTTTCTATTCCCGGGCCCGAGATTCTTTTCTGGGAGTGTGTGATTGCGCAGCTGAATGTTCTCGCAGATCTCCGATTCCTCCTCTTTCCCCGAGACAGATTCTTTAAAGAGAGGGCCCAGAGCCATTTCTTCATCAGAGTCGCTCCCAAAGGTGAGAACTTGTGACCCCCTGGCGTTAACCATGCAACAGTTGCCAGTCGTTCTGTTGTGCCCATCGACAGTACTTCTTCGCTCCCGACGGATCTTGCGTTTCATGCGCTTAAAATGTTGCCGATGAGCAACATATCCTTGCCACCATATCTTAAAGGCGTCGCACTCCTCCGTGGGGTGTGAGACTTTCCGGTGATATGCGCAATAGTCAGGGTGCCTCTCCACCCCATCGTGTGTGTTTCCTTCCGAGGGCGGTAGCTTCATCCCCATTGACATGGCTTTGGCAAACCTTTTTCTCGTCTTGAATATCTTCTTGTCTACTTCGGATACCTCTCGCTCTGGCGGAGATAGTTCAACTCTTCCGTTCGGTCGCCCGCATTTGGCTCTTTCCGACGTGGTCATTTCACGCTCCTGGTCTGCTTTACATTTTAGACGAATCTCGTCTAGAAAAGTGTCGATCATTTCGTCTGTTGGCCATGCACGCTCTGGTACAGGCTCTGCCTCCGGCTTCTTAGTGCCGGGAGTTTTCCCATCATCGGTAAACGAGTGGGAGATTACGTTACAACTCGCCACATATCCTTCGGATTCATCCGACGAGCTCTCTCCATCATCTTCCTCTTGAAAGATGTGGTTGAGGAACTCTTGCAGTGTGACAGGAGTTCGCGCCTTTTGATTGTATTCTTCCAGCGCGTCGATTTGCTTCTGTAAGTTCGTGTGCTCGTTTTCAAGCTTCACGGGCTTCTTGGATTTCCTTTTCTTTTTCTTCGAGGATTTCGACGGTTGGGCGTGAGTATTTGGGCCCTTATCGCGAATCTTCGTAATTGGGCGGGGCTTCAACATTCCTTTGATAATTTGAGGTTCAAGAGGGTCCTTCCATTCGATCGCAGGGCACGCATGAAGGTCTCTCAGCATTCTTTTGGTTTTAGTTGATAGCACGACCTCCCATGGAGCTTCTTCAATAAAAGAACATGTTGCCCCCGGTGTATCCGCTTTCCTAGGAGCATGCGGCTGTGGTGGGTTCACCTTCCACTTTTCGGATAGTACAAACTTCCCCTGGAGGTACTGGTCTTCAATCCATCCTTTGAAGACGAAGCAATCTTCAATCGGATGGCCTACCGTCTGATGGTAAGGGCAATAGTTAGGGTTATTCACCTCGGTGGGTTGCGGCGGTCGCCTTGGATTTGGCAGGTTTATAAGTCTGTTGCGTATTGCCAGCTCGAATAGCCGTTTCGTCCTGTCCCGTGGGAACGAGTAGGGACGCTTCATCTTCTCGTTATAATACCGACGCCTTTCCTCCAGTTGATCTGCCGGTTTCGGGGCGTTAGGTTGCTGTTGGGCATTCGCGACAAAGGTTGCCCTCCCTTTACCCTTGTCGTTCCGAGGTTCCGACTTCGGTGTAGGTGGTCTATGACCCATCTGGTCCAACTGAGCTAACTTGTCGATCAGGGCCTGGAATGTGGTTGGCTTAAAGAACATCATAAACTGGGAGATAGTTGCGTGAGGGTCTAGAGTTCCCACGAACATGCCCACCGCAGGTGCTTCCTCAATGCGTTGCTCACATCTCGACCAAAAGTTCCGCCAGCGTATAGCGTACTGGACCCAGGTTTCGCCCGGTTTTACCCTGGCGTTAATAAGTGCAGTTATTGGAGTGCGTTCGCTGGCACTTGCAAATCGCTGAGTGAACAACAACTCCATTTCAGCGAACGTTTTGATAGAATCGTTCGGGAGTTCCGAATACCATTCGAACGCTGTTTCTGATAAGCTGCCCACGAACTGGCGAAGCAACAATTTATCATCACCGCCGGTGTTACCGCAGAGGGCCCGAAACTGGGCGACATGTTGATGGGGATTGCCGGTCCCCTTATACACGTGGAATTTTGGTATCGTATAGCCTTGCGGGTATTTGATTTGGTCGTACCAGCTCGGATACGGCCGCCCCGTTTTCACGACTTGACCAGCTGCCTCAGTCGCGTGGTGAACCCGGATTTGCTGGGCTATGTAGTCAGCCAAGTCAGCCTTAGAGATTGCCTCCTCCTTGGCCGTTGAGAGGGCTGGTGGTGGATTTGACGTTTCTCCTCGGTCGTCTTCAAGAACGATTGGGGGATCCTCGGTGGGTAAGTCCTGTTGGATCATCATTCCTATCATATCTTGGAAGAGAAGGCCCATACGTTGTATGTTGGCCGCTTGTTCAGCAGCCTCTTTGTCCCTTTTCTCCAGTGTTCGGCGAAGGAATTCAGCATCGGTCTCTTCCTCCCGGCGTGCGTCTGAGGACGTTTCTGGGTTTTCTTTTGGCCCGGTGAGCGCGGCCATAGCATTCATCATTTCTTGCAGCTTTTGTTGCTGTTCCTGGGCTTTCGTCACGGATCGGGTTAGCGGTCGGTGGCCCGTAGAAGTGCGGCTTTCCTCTTTTCCAGAGGCCATGTAAACAGTGTGCACCACCATGCCCCCAGACTTAGGGCGTCTGGGCTCAGTGCTTTTAGCCGTCGCTGCATGTTGTGGGGTCTTCTCTGGCCTCCTCCTTTTATGAGCCATGGAGGTTGAGGGGGCCGTTGAGGTGGGCGTCCAGACAGCCTTTTGGGGTTTAGCCTGGTGACCAGCTTCCGGTTGGATTTTCAGCTTCTTGTGCTGGCGGGAGAAGTTTGGATCGATGATCGAGTCCCGTGCCTACCGCCAAACCTTATAGATTTTGGAAGACAGCCGTTGAGGAGATCGGGGTTGTTCGGGTTTTATTTCGACAACCTCTTTTAATGAGGGAGGAGACCTCTTCAGCACTGCCGTAGGAGAATTCCTTCGCACCTTATTTAGCATTTCAAAGCTGTTCCCAGTTGGAACAGCAGCATTAACTTCTGCCACCGGGGCCGATGGAGTCAACCCGGAGGGGGAGTTGCCCCCAGCCTTCCTCACTCGGCGCCAATGGCGACATCGAGCGTGTCGAGCGGACGGTGTAGGGTCAGCGGTAAGAATGGTTTCGTTTTGCCCTCTATCTGGGTATGGGGTCGCAGTTGGTATTAGCCTGTCAAAGACCGATGTCCTTTGGGCAGTAGGAGCGGGAGCTGAAGCCGTTAATCTTATAAAGACCGACCTTTTGGCCGGAGAGGCTGCCTTGACGACTTCTGGGATAGGAGCGGCCACTTTCTTAGAAGCAACCTTCTCTGAGATTGTAGGTCCCGTGATGGGTTCGAAGGATTTCTGGCCCAATCTAGAGAAGACCGAGGCGTTGACGCTGGGCGACTCGTTGAGAGGAGCCGCGGCAGGGGTAAGTCGATCAAAGACCGACTTCTTGGGAGCCTCCGTTGTCAGCACTGGAGCGGTAAAGTTTGTCGGCGGGACCATGGTCCCAAAGAACAATCCTGTGGTGGCGCGAGTGACCTGTTCCACGGGCATTGTGAATAGCGAGGCAGCTTGGGGTCCGTAGGCTATACCTCCTGGCGAGGCAGAGCGTTGGTTGCAATTGCAGTCTGAGCAGTTGGAGAATTTCACGGAAGTAGAAGCCATCGATCCTTTGCTTTCTGCAATAAGCAAGACGCCAATTCTTAGTATCTTGAAACCCAAGGGCAACCATTAGCGAACCGCGATTGGTTCGCAAGTCACGACACACGAAGTGTGGAGTGAAAAGAGGAAAAGGTCCCACCGGGCGTGCCAGAATCTGTTCCCCTCCGAAAGACGGCGCGACACCGCGTCTTGCCTGAGATTCGGGGCAGATGCTAATTGGTGCTATCCGTCCACCTCTTCGAAGATGCCAAGTTGATTTATGGCACCACGTATCGAAGGTTTAGACGGATGCGTCCGATGTAGCAGACTTCGTCAGATTCCCCCTCGTTTGAGGGGTTTTTGATTGTGGGGACGCTCTTCCCTGCAGGCGCAAGCCCCTGCAGTTAATTACGCTACCGCATTGCGGTAACAACTTTCTCCTTCTCCAGATGGTCACTTCGTGTCGTGGGTGTCTGTTTTGTATTTTGTTGCCCGTGGATTGTTTACGGAGACTGAGTTATGTCGTCGCCCGTAGGGCGTGGACTAGTCCAAATCCGTATTATCTTAGATTTGGGTTTGGGGGGGTTTGGTTTGAGGATACGTCAGCCATACTTGAGGCTAAGATCAACTCAAACGTTTGTTAAGGATACGTTAGTCTAACTTTGTGACTAAGATCAACTTAACGGGATCGTTTAGATCCGACAAAAGAGCGTTTGGACTCTAATGTTCCAGTTTAGGGACATAGTGGTCCATGAATGTATGGCCGTCGGGACCCGTCACCTCTCTGACGACGTTGAAGGATTACAACGACGTATGTCAGAGGAGTTCAGAGATGTACCCTCGAGCCGGGGTTAATTGGGGGGATTTATAGTCCACTCTGTTTGAAGGTTTAAGGATGCGTTAGCCATCTTCGAGGCTAAGATCAACTTAAACGGGACCGTTTAGATCCGACAAAAGAGCATGCGGGGCTCTATTGTTCTAGTTTAAGGACATTACGGTCCATGGGTAGTTTAAGGACATTGCGGTCCGTGGGTAGTTTAAGGACATTGCGGTCCATTGTTAGTTTTAAGACGTCTCGGTCAAGGTTAAGGACGTCGTAGTCCATGGGTTTGAGGACCCCACAGTCCATTGTTAGTTTTAAGACATCTCGGTCAAGGTTAAGGACGTCGTAGTCCATGGGTTTAAGGACTCCACAGTCCGCTGTGCTCTGGATGCTTCACACGGGTTCACTGCCGTGCTTGGCGAGGACCAGGCTCCGCTCTGGACGTTTTCCACGGGGTCAAAGAGTGACATTATCCGCGTTCCACGTAACCAGGAATTTGCATTAGACATGAGTTTAAGGACCCCACAGTCCATATCAATGTGTGGTCGTCGGGACCCGTTACCTCTTTGAAGACATTGAGAGATTACAATGCCAAGTATCAAAGGAGTGACGAGATGTACCCTAGAACCGGAGTGGATTAAATAGTCCTTGGCCCAATTTGGGGTCAAGACGAATTAATTATGTTATGAGTCCATTGGACCAGTTAATCACCAATTGAGGACTTATGGCCATCTTGGGCTAAGTCCAATCAGAAGAGGCTTTGCCTCTATCCGTTTAGGCCAATTGGGCCAAAGCATAGTGTTAAACACTACAGAGCAGTCAGTGTTGAACACTGGGAATGGGGTTGACAAGTTAGTGTTTAACACTAAGAGATAATTGGTGTTAAACACCAGCAACAAGGCTTTTCAAATTAGTGTTAAACACTAAAACAGATCAGTGTTGAACACTGCAGATGAAGCTTTTTATTTAGTGTTGAACACTAAGGCCCAACAGTGTTTTAACACTGGGTTCGAGAGTTTTAATTTAGTGTTAAACACTAAGGCAAGAGGGGTCACGTGGCAGCACGTGAGAGCGCCCTCCCTTTATTTATTCTGAGATTATCGTGTCTTTCAGAGCGTCACGTGCCATCACGTGATGGGCATTCAAATGCCTATGTATTAGAGCTTCTGCCGAGGGTCACGTGGGTCACGTGGGGTGCTGCCTCAAAGGGGCTTTCTGTAGATCTCTTGGGGGGTCACGTGATGACACGTGACCCTGCCTCCATGTATTTTGTTTAGAGGCTTTGTTAATCTTCTTTCAGGAATTAAATTCCTCGAACTGTAAATTTCAGAGGAATTAAATTCCTACTTCCTTTCGAAGACTTTGTTTTCTGGAATAGAGTTTAACTCTGAATTTTCTGTAGGAATTAAATTCCTCATATACGTGAAGGGCTGAATAGGGTTAAACCCTAATAAAAGTTTTTAAGGAGTTTAAACTTCCATCCTCTGTTAAATTATGATTAAGGGAATTAAATTCCCGCTGTTTCGACAGAACTAGGTTCTTAATTAGGGTTAAACCCTGTTTCTTTTTTGTTCTGAAGGAATTAAATTCCCATGATATAGGGTCAAGCCCTACTTTTATTTTAAAGGAATTAAATTCCTATAGTCCTGTGAGAATTAAATTCTCGTGCTTGTATTCCTTCTCCATGTTTTGGTTCTGCATGGCAGGATCTCAACCCATTGAGAATTAAATTCTCAACCTTAAGGGGAGATGTGCACTTTGCAGGTCCTCCATCAAAGAGAGAAGAAATATGTTCTTCTGTTTTTACATTATCAGAGTTAAACTCTGTTGAGAATTAAATTCTCTTTCTTTCAAAAGGCCTTCCCTTTCTTACCTAGGGTTTTTTGCAGAAGATCCGAGTCTTTTCAAAGTATCAAAGCTCTCCTCCTTTTTTCTTTTTTTTTCTCTGCGTATATATATTTTTCTCTGTGTCTCTTGGCTCCTATTTATAGGAGAAGCAGCCGAATCAATCAGTTTTTGACGAATCTTCATTGAGATTTGATTTGCATTCATCATTCATTTTAGGCCGTTGGATTATTAGGTGAATTTTATTCACCATTGGATTTTAAATCCATAGATTCTCCTTTGTTATTTTGGTTAGATTTAAAGGGGAAATCTTTCCAAACCCGAGATTTTCCCATAGATAGATGATATTTCATCACCTCTGAATCTTTAATTTGATTGGTTCCAGATAGTTGCTTTCTTTTGGAAAGATTTGAATTTCTCTCAGAATTTAATTCTGTTAACACAATGGGCTTTGAAAGCCGGTCACGTGTGACCACGTGACCCATGGTCACGTGTGAGCACGTGACCCCCTTTGGCATGAGCCTTTTCCTTTCTTTTGCGCTCTGTCTTCTGATCGTTGCTTAAGCGTCACGTGCCACCACGTGACTCCTGGTCACGTGTGAGCACGTGACCCTTGTTTGAACTCTCTTTCCTTGGTTCGTCTGGAGAACGAGTCTGCTGTCTTGAACGTCACGTGCCAACACGTGACCCTGGTCACGTGGGAACACGTGACCTCTTCTGAAGCCTTTTCTTGACTTGATCAGAGAACTTGCGTGCCTTTGACGCTTGCATTTAAATGTCACGTGTCGCCACGTGACCCTGGTCACGTGGGAGCACGTGACTCTTTCTGAAGCCCATTTTCTTCAGCGTAGTCAGGAAACTGAACTTGACTTGATGATGCCTTTTAGGTGTCACGTGCCAACACGTGACCCCTTTTTGAAGCTTTTCCCAGAAGCTTTCCTGATTTTAAATCAGGAAACAAATGCCCCCACAGCGTTGGTCTCAGGTGTCTGCACGTGAGTGCAACGCTGTCACCTCTTGTGACCGTTGGATTCCTCTAGGGATCTGGGGAGACGAAGCGTTTTCATTGTCTTCTATAAATACCTCTGTCTCTTCATAAGAGCCTTCACTTTGTTCATCTTCTTCTTCTGAGAACTTTTTCTGAGAATTTAATTCTCTTCTTCCAGAGCTTAGTTCTCTGTTTTGAAACAATCTTCAGAATTTAACTCTGTTCAAAAGGAATCCTTTTTCCTCAGGTAATGGTAATCGAAGCACCTTCGTTTTGACAAAACTCTCTGGATTTTAAATCCAGATCGAGGGTTTCACAAAGAAACCATTTTTCTTCAAGTACTTTAACCAAAATATGAGACCACTTAACTTCCCGCAGTAGATCACTTAGGGTTCAGATGATCCCTTAGGGAGATGATGATGGCGTCTCAACTCCATGGAATTTAATTCCATTCAAAATGTTTCTGGGAATTTAATTCCCTTTTCTCAATAAGGAATTTAATTCCAACGAAGAACTCGATTTCTTCACACAGAGGCTTCCTGGGGTCTCTTGGCCCGAGGTTGTTCTTCCTGCAATTAATGCAATGGGGGCTTTGTAATGAATCTCATAACTTTTATTTTAGGTACCATGGATGCCCATCTGTATAATCTTGACGAGATCATTTCCTATGGGAATATTCGTGCGCTGGACCGCAGTCAGAGCCAGGAGTTCACTGATGCTCAGTGTGCCGAGATCATGAGCCGCTTCGACGAGTACAACCATAGGCTACTCCCCCGTCGCTCTTCTCTTCTGAGGCTGATCGTGCTGGCGATCCGGGAGGCACTTCCTCTCTTTTGCTCCGGCATACCGCTCGGGGCCTTGGACACTGCCGAGGATAAGGTGCATTCGGTGTACCTTATGGGCTTGATCTCAAAGAGAAGGCGGGATAATCTCATTGATCTCCTTCATCAGATTTTTCAGCAATCAGCCATATTGGGCGCCTACCGGAGGGTAGAGGACATCCGCGGGGACCCCGATGCTTGTGACCGTGAGAGAAAGCATACTCGGGAGGTTCGAAATGCTTGGAAGATCTTGAATAAAGTTAATTTCGAGTTTCTCAACCCATGCCCCGCGTCTGAAGCCTTACCATTGTAAAAGTTTTCCTTTTTATTTTGTATCGCCTTCTTGAAGTCTGGATGATAAGTTTTGTTGTGTCCTTGTATGTTTGCATGCTTTTTCTCTGAGATTTTATTATTTTGCTACTATTGTTGTTTGTGCTTTTTAACATGCAAGGTGCCACTCCATATTTTCCTTTTAAATGCACGTCAGGTTTAGGCCTCACGTGTTCTACACGTGGGATCCTTTGATGTGGCTGTTCACAAGATTTTCCTCATGCCATATCTTCAGTGCACAATGTTAGGGGCCGAAAAAAAAGGGCCTTGGAAATAGTTCCATCTCCTTGATTTTCGGTGCCTTTTCTTTTTTAGGCCTTGGGAATAATTTCACCATGCAAGATTTTCCGCGCACAGCACTTAATGCACTTCATTATATATGAGGCTATAGCCTTCTTTTCCTTTCACAGAGAGATTCATATCATATATATATATATATTTTTTTTTCTTGAGGGAGAAACGAGTGCCATGGCTTGTAATCGCCCTCATGCTCGTCGACAGCCGTGGGAAGTTCCTCTTGAGGAGATGATCCGCCGCTTTGCTGCTCGGTTGGTGGACCCCCTCCTTACCGACAACGAATGCGACTCAGCCATGCATGAACTCTCGATCCGTAGGGGGTCTCCCCTCCCGATGGGTTCTCTCTGGCTCCGGATGATCCTCATGGCCGTGCTTGCCGACATTCCTCCTCACCCGGCAGAGATGACCCTGGCGATGCTTGATGCGGCGGAAGAAAAGCTCGAGGGTTTTCATGAAGCATGCTTGATTACTCAAGCTCTGAAGGACTGCGGAAGAAAAGCTCGAGGTTCATCTACCATTTGATGAAGTCAAATCTTTGACTACCATATCAAAACAGACGTTCTAACTCCGCGTTGGCTGCTTTATCCTATAAAGCAACTTGTGCACATTTCCGCTGCTCCCACTGTCTACGAAGCCCTCTGGCTGTGTACTTATAGACGCCCTCTTCTAAAACATCATTAGAAAAGCCGTTATGACACCCAACCACCAGATATCGTAGTCATGGTATGTAGCCGTGGCAAGTAGGATCTGGATGGACTTAAGCATAGGCCCCAGAAAAGGTTTCATTATTAGCCACAACTAGTCTATGATGCAAACCTTTAACAAGTCTAGCTTTGAAAGTCTCAACTTTTCCATGTACACCAAGTAATCTTCTCAAGATATACTTGCTCCCGATGGGGATTTAACCCTTCAGATAAAGCAACCAAAGTCCATACTTTGTTGGTGTATAAGGATTCCATCTCAGATCACTAAGCATCCAGCCATTCTTATAGAGTCTTACTCCTGATGGCCAGCTCGAAACTAGTTGGGTCATCATCTCATGATGCAATCCTCGCTCCCACTGTCATAGAGAAACCGAAGTATCACTCAGGTAGGTGAGGAACCCTACTAGATCGGCGGAGAGGCTGAGATTCGTTGGAATCTACTGAATCCTTTGGTTCTACCAAATCATCTGCTGTAGTTTGTATAGCTGGAACCTTTCCAGTTCTACATAACAGACCTTGCCTCGAGCTTGTCTGGATTTTGCTTTTAGACATAGGCCGGACAACCCCAAATCTTAACTAACTTAAGAAATGGGCTCTTCCCTTCCCATATCACATATGAAGTGGTAGGCAACTGATTTGATTTAAACCTTATTCAATAGGTATGCAACTTCTCAAGTGCATAACTTCCCAAAAGGAAATAGGTAACTCAGTAGTACTCATCATAGAGCACACCTTATCACATAGGGTGCTATTGCTCCGCCCCGATATACCATCATGCTATGGTATATACGGAGGAGTAATGCTGAGAGAGAATCTCATTCTCCTTTGGAATATTCCAGGATTTCCGTGCTCAAGTATTCTCTTCCTTGATTTCATCAAAGGACATAATACTTATACCTGTATTTTGGTTCTCTACTTCTAACTTATATTCTGTGAATATCTCAAAAGTTTCGGACCTGTGTTTCAACAGGAACATATGTCTGAATCTTGAGAGATTATCAGAGAATGTAATGAAGTACAAAGAACCGGTCCTGGCATGTGTAGACAGGGGACCTTTATACATCAGCATGTATCAATCCCAAAAGTTTACTAACTCTCTCTCTGTTTCCAATCAACAGAGCTATGATCATCTTATCTTTGTGACATGACTGGCAAGTTTCACAAGATGTAAATTCAAACTGATTTAAATATGCATCTAAAATGTAACTTAAGCTAGTCGGGTCACATTGATATGACCTAGTCTACAATGCCTCAAGAAGGATTTGTTCATTTCTGAACTCTTCCTCTTGTGTGTGTTCTGTATACTAAGAACTGTAGTTTGATTTAGAACGTTAATGGTTTTAGATAACGTGCCTGAACCGATCAACTTTTGATATAGGAAATGTTCAAAACATTATCCATCAATACAAAATTATATCCTTTCTTTATTAAATAAAGAGATTGATATGATTTTGTATATCAGGTTTGGTATCTAATAACATTTGTTCAGAATCAATGTATTTTGGTAATACAGGGTGACAGTGACCAACAGACTTGGCTGCAACACTTGCACCGTTTTCTGTCCCATGAAACTTATCACCCGTCCTCAGTTCTCTACCTATCTGTAGCCCATGTAACAGATTACATATACGGGATCCTGATCCAGTATCTCATACCCAGGACGTAAAGGATACTGAGAAACAGTTCTCTATAATGAACACACCCGAAGATGATGCATCAACATGCACTTTCTTCGTTTGGGCGGCACGGGAATTCTGGTAATCCCGTATTTCCTGCCCTGTCTTATAACAATTATAAGTTAGAGCGGGACCAACGTTCTCCAGCTCAGTATAACAAGCGGGTTCGGTCAATACATCCGTATTATTATCTTGATTAAGGCGTGATATGGTCGCTACCTGGAGAGAGAGAGAAGAAAACACTCTGCGTGCGCTCTTGTAAGAATAGATTGGTTATTATTTTATCTAATCAGGATGGCTCCCACTGTTTTTATCAAATCTTCCTTCAAACCCTAAAAGGAAAGACTAGCCAGGATTAATTACACGCTACAAGTTCGCCAATCTTTGAGCCAGGCCAGTGTCGGTACTTTGAGGGAGGTCCCCCGTGCTTTCGCACGAACCTAATTAATGTAGACCTCGTTTTCCCAGAGGCATAACCTCGTTAACACCTTTCTAGACACCTACTTGATCGGCTAATTGTAATGTATAAAACTCTCCCAAGAGTAACTCTTACTCGCAGCGGGTATCGGGATCCAACTATCTCATAGAAGATATGCAATCTCATTGCAAATTTCAACACTTGAAATTCCCAATAATACTTTACCCCTAGCGTTCTATGACCTTGACGAATACCAAACAACCCATAGTCCACTAGTCAAGTTCAACCCGTACATTTCTTAATTGAATTAAACCCACCGGCACGACCCTTGACGAATGCCAAACAACGCCGTACGAATACCCTAATCCAATCTGCATCATATGCATAAGCAGATAAATACTAGTTAGCTACCGCACACTACGCCTTGACGAATGCCAAACTACCGCAGCATGAATACTAAGTAGTACTTATCTGAAATGACGGAGGGTTACGACAGGTTTTTCTGAAAACCTATTGCGTAATGAACTTGATATCGTTGTAGAATCTAATGATTTTGAAATGGAGTGTTTTTGAGGCTTTTCTAGTTTTGCTAAAGGGGCCACTCCCGGTGAAGGGATCGTCGGCCCTTTTTTCGTCGAATGAGGTGCGGGATATATCATATATATCACTGTGCAAAGCAGAAACTATAGAAGCAATCAAAAGACAAACCGAGAGTTGTAGCATCTGCCAGTTATTGCTAAAGAGGTCACTCCCGGTGAAGGGATCATCGGCCCTTTCCTCATCGAATAAGATGCAGGATATATCATATATACCACTGTGCAAAGCAAGAACTGTAGCTACCTGTTTTATTTTTGAAATCCGATTCTACAACATCTTTAGGTTTCTTTTCTTCCATTAATCACATTAATGAAGTCCCATCATTTAAGCACATAAACATCACAGATAAATATAACGTACGCTTATGCCAGCCGCATTCGCTTCGATGTCCCGTCTGCACCGTTAGGTTAGGTAACTTACGCCAGAGCGAGGCAAGGCTAGCGCGGATGTAAAACATAAGCAACGTCTATATAATATATCATATATACTATATATAATATCTATCTGAACATATCACTTGATCACATCACAGATAACGCAGCAGAAAAATCATAAATGAAATATTGGATATACTAGGACGTCCGTGTTTTCAATACGAGCCTGTATAAAACACGGATTCCACGGTCGCGATGAATAGCCAAACCCACACCCCTAGACCCCTACGAGAGCGGCAAGCAATCCTACCAATTCTAGAGTTAGGAGACCCGGACTCGACTCCTCAAGTTGGTCTCCCACTGGACTCCAGAACTTGGTTACTTGTGCCCTCCTCCTTGGGTCTATCCTAGTGCGGAAAAGTAAATAATATACAAATGGTGACAACTTCCGCAACCTGGAAGTGCCCCAATAAAAGAATATTACATACAAGTTTTTACATGAATGAAAAAGAAAAACACTCATCTCACATAAAACCCCCGGCTATTCAAACGCGACGATCCAATATAACATATCCAGCAACACATAACATCACATGTCATCAACGTAAGTAAATATGTGCATCCCAATTGTCGTTGACATATAGCAACGAAACCGGCGATATCACATATTACACTTACGGTCACAGAAAAGAAAGTGTAAAACTACAACAGTTGGAATCCGCAAACTCTTTAGACATCGCATGCCTAATCAAATGAATTCCTTAGACATCACATGCCTAACAATTATAAACCCCGCATTTTAGTCTCATTTATCGAAAACTCTTTTCAATATCTAGTCGGGCAATTTAACAAGATTCCCGGCATCCTGACCGAATACTCGTCGCAAGCTTTAATAGACGGCCGCACCCCCGATACCGTCGATGAAGTGCACTAAGGCGGAACACCGCTGCCGCAAGCACCCGAACGGATGCTTTCGGCGACGGAGTTCTTCTACAGTCACTTGGTCGGGGCTATGGGGCGTAGCTATCTATTAAGTTTACCGGCGAGTATCCGCGTACGCTACGCGATTGCAACGGACTTTTGATCGCATCAAAATTCCGTGGCAACCGATCAAGTGAGACTAAACTGATCCAAATAAGTTATCTCATAACTACTTGTGGATTCCAAATATTGTATCACATTCCAGATAAATAGAAAATGTTAAACTTTCCGATGGAACAATCAAACACCCAAGTTTTCTCGAAACAGCTCAACACATGAAATAAGTTTTAAAACATCCACTTCATGCCTCAGTACCAACGGTCCAGCCGTAGAAGGGTCAAGCCAACGCCTCACATGTGGCACGCCGTACCGCCCCAAACCTAAGGTTCAAAGGGCAGTTCAATATGGTCACATAATCGAGTTAAGGTTTGTTGTCTTCTAGAGGGTCCATCACGTTACTTGCATTACTTAGAACGTTCTTAAACTACGGAAACATCCAACACTTGGAAATTTCCCAACAGGGAAAAATTGGGTATTTATATCCGGTCGAACTTTTTAACATATTCTAAATTATCCGGAAAAACACAGACAAAGTTAAAGATTCCGATCGAATCGTCGAACTCCCAATACAACCCAGAAAACTCAACACTTGAGTATACATTAAAAATTCCCAGAAAATACAGCACCAACAGCTAGGAATTACTGTGCAATTTTCAAAAGCTAACGTGACTGTATGGCCGCGGAACCGCCGCACCAGCCATGCTCGTGCCGCGCTTCCGCGGCGCTTTAGTGGACTCAGGAGCTCGTTTTGCACAGTAACCCTTAGAAAACCCTGCTGATTTTTCTGTATATTTTTAATTTGGAAAAATCCACTGTTTTGAAAAATGTAGGGTTAAATCTAGGGTTTCGGGGTTCGATCGGGTTTCTAATTTCGTCTACACATCGCCTAAAGCTCTAGCTAGGCTCTGATACCGCTGTAGGGTTCCTAGGCACACTCAAGAGGTTCCACAAGGCATCAACCATGCCAAATTCAAAAATTTCTGGTGCCGAGAAACCCTAATGCTAATCGTTAACTAGAGATTAGGCGAAAAAGATGCAAGTTAATAACTTAACTAAAAAGTGAAAGGGGCTACAACCTTTGTAGATCCGGTCCTCCACTTCTCTAGCTCCGTGTTGACGTCCCTCTGCTGCGATCATCAAAATCCCGGACTCTAGCGTCGGTTTCATCGGAAAAATGGACGGGCTAGGACGTTGACTTCGATGCCGAAGATGATCTACGTCGAGGCGACTCAAACTCAAGCTCCACCTTCACTAGGTAATGGAACTTGTGAAGATAACACACTCTACTACATGGCAAGTGGTAGAGGATGAAGAAATAGGAAGTGGGTTCACTTTGGATTTGGATTTCTCACTTGGAATCATCACTTGGAAAAATCTAGAAATGGTTTCTTCTCTTCATGAAGAAGATGAAGAAGAAGAAAGAAAAAGAATTATGAATTCTTTTCCAAAAAGAAAATCAAGTGATGGTTATCATAATGCAACCATGGGTGAGTTTAACTAGTGTAGAGACTAAACTGGGGTTTAGGTGAATGGTTAGGTTAAGAAAAGAAACAAAATGGTCAAAGCTTCATAAAGCTTCAAGTAAAAAAAACAAAAGAATCCACCATTTTGTTTCTTGCCCAAAAATAAATAAATAAAACAAATAATTAAGTAACGATAACAAAACCCTAACCATTAACCTAAACATGGTGTAAATCAAACATACACCCAAGTTTGCATGTATCATCAAACATGATACAATCAAGTGCACAAAAAATATATCACATATACTACTTGTGCACACCAAGTGAGAAAATCAATCTTAAGTGAACAAATACTAGTTAATGTAAAGTAATATATCAAATATATAATTATATATTAAATCATTAAATCAACACTTAATTTAATGATCCGGTCATATTGCATATAACCGACTAATATCAAGTGTATCAATGTATCGAATCAACACTTGATTCGGTAACCCGGCTATATCTTATATAACCGTCCAATGATACAAATCACGAGAATAGAATACAGTATCACATACTGGTATTATTCTCGGTCCCGCACATATCTCATATGCGCTCCTATTTCGTTTCGCTTGAGCCAGGAAACCTCTGTGTAGGACTCTAAAGACTCGTCAATACGCCGGTAGCAGGTGACGATCATATCAAACACTCACAAGCCGCAAGCGGTCTGCTAAACGTGACGACCACCCGGGTATTGAGCGATCAGAAGATCAACGAGCAAGCCCGCTCACACTCCTGTGAATCCAACCAGTAACACTTACCGTACAGTCCGGTCTCGTCGTCTGATATGTCGCATATCTCGCCTAGGGGTGGTAAACGTCAGACCCCAATAGCTCGATAAGTCGTGTCGATATGAGGTCTATAATAGTTCGAGAAACTACTGGTAACACTTACCAGTAAATCTCAGCAACCCTGGCCAGGGATTTCCGGTTATAGCCAATCGAACACAGTGCAACATCAACTCCCTATACCGGGAGAGACGAATCCCCTCCTATCGCTCATTGCCTCCATGTGATTCGGGACTGTACCCAAAAACCACCGTTTTGCACGCCCTCTTGGACGTGGTAAGGTGGAAATCAAAGCACAGTGGGAATCACACAAGACTCTATGACGATCTCAGGTCTACAGACTAACATGTACCAGTGTCA
This sequence comes from Agapanthus africanus, assembly GCA_030015575.1. Taxonomy (NCBI): domain Eukaryota; kingdom Viridiplantae; phylum Streptophyta; class Magnoliopsida; order Asparagales; family Amaryllidaceae; genus Agapanthus; species Agapanthus africanus. The sequence goes on from CM057337.1 coordinate 11,937,165, forward strand.
CCAGAGAACTGCCATCTGACGTAAGGTATAATACCATCTGGGAGTTCTCGGCGAGTCCGTCCAGTGTACCCAGTCTCCACTGAGCACCAGTATATCATCTCTGATGTCAAACACCAATGGATATGAGATCATCCATCGCCCATCTATATGGGTCGAGAAGGTATACGCTACTCTACTCTGGTATATCGATGCCCCGTCTCGATACACCCACGACTAGGGACCTTGAAGGATGTACTTATGGACTACCATGTCCCCACTAGTATGATCCGCATCATAGTCCAGGTAGCCAAGTACACATCCTAAGGGCTTTACCAACATGTAGCAGAGAGACAATCAGTGTACACGTTAAGGTAAAGTGCAACCAGATAGCATACTATCATGTCGAGCAAGAAAGTCCTCCTTATATATGTCCAAGCATCCACTATAATATACATCCTATGTATAGTAATGGCCTCTAGGGCATACATATAACTAACAGATCCATGCTAGTTTAGGCCAAGGAAAAATGGGTAAAGGCTTGATTAGGAATTTGTGTGGTTTTATATTGATTTTTGATGAAAAAAGAAGAATTTTGAAGAGAAAAGGAGGTGGAGAAATGGGGGATTGGGGCTGCCTTAGGCTCGGCCAGCCAAGGGAGGAGAGAGAGGGGGTGAGGTGTTGAATATGTGGGTGAAGTCAAGAACCCATATCTCAAGTATTAAAACCCATACTTTTTTGTTTACCATTTTCTTTTAAATTTTCTTTTCTATTTAAACTTTTCTTTAAATTTCAAGAACCCTCTTGACCATTCTTTTCATTTCAAAAACAATATGTTACATTTTGGTTTAATGTGTCATGGTGCACAAAACTTGTATTAACCCATTCTAATTTGTAATTATCACTAAATAAATGTATTAGTGAAATCTTAAAATAATATAATTAAGGAAAATATTTAAGTAAACTAACAATTTATAAGTGACCAACTAAATACCAAATACTAGCAGTTACATAGCTAGAATAGGTATATTTAAGTCTATATTGAAAAATAATTATATCTCGGTTTTTACGAAAAACACCAGTTATTTTACCGATTATCGGAAATTTCATCTAAACGATTTTTCATAACGTTACAATTTCCCCCCTTAAAAAAATTCGGTCCCCGAATTTAAAATTTAACTACGTGTACCCTCAAAGAGATGGGAATATTTCTTCCGCATCTCGTCCTCGGTTTCCCACGTGACCTTTTTTCGCCATTCGGGCCACGTCAAAGAACCTATACGAACGGTATGACCTCGGACCTCAGTTCCTTCACCTGCCGATCTAGAATGACTATTGGCTGGTCGGTGAAAGAAAGATCACGCTCCAGCTGGATCGTCTGATACTATATCACGCAAGAGGGGTCATGAAAGTACTTGCGGAGCATTGATACATGAAACACGGGATGAATGTCTGGAAAGCTGGATGGAAGAGCCAAACGATAAGCAACCATGCCGACACGCTCGAGAATCTCGAAGGGACCCACATATTTGGGACTAAGCTTCCCTTTCTTTCAGAATCTCAACACTCCCTTCATCGAAGAAACCCTCAAGAAAACATGATTTCCTACTATAAGCCCAAGTCTGCGCCAACGTCAGTCTGCATAAGATTTCTGCCTGCTCTGGGCCGCTCTCATCCTATTCCGAATCAACTGGATCTCCTCGGTCATTTCCTGTACAATCTATGGCCCTAAAATACCGCTCTCACTGAGCTCTGTCCAACATACGGGTGATCGACATTTCCTCCTATATAATACCTCGAACGGTGCCATCTGAATCTCCTACTGGAAGCTGTTATTATAGGAAAACTCTATTATGGGCAAGTGGTGATCCTACTGCCACCGAAACTAGAACGCAAACCTGGAGCATGTCCTCAAGAATCTGAATGGTCCGCTCTGATTGGCCGTCGATCCGCTGGTAGAAAACTGCACTGAAACTCAATCAGGTGTCCAAAGTCTATTAATGTTTCTATAATAGTCGGCTGGTGAACTGGGTGCCTCTGTCGGACACAATACAAGTCGGAACTCCATGTAGTCGCACAATCTCATCAACATATATCTGAGCATACTGAACGAATCCGAAGGTGGTCTTACTGGCAGAAAGTGAGCTGTTTTCGTCAATCGGTCTACGATCACTCAAATAGAGCCATACTCTCGACTGGTCCTAGGTAGACCCACGATAAATTCCATAGAAATCTGCTCTTGTTTTTACTCCGGAATGGGCAAAAGTTGTAATTCTCCTACTGGCCTCTGATGCTCAGCCTTGACTTTGCTGACAAGCCAGCATCCCGAAACAAGATCTGTGACATCTCTCTTCATCCCTTCACACTAGTAGACTTCTCTCAAATCACAATACATCTTAGTGGAAACCGGATGAACACTATATACTGGCTGATGCGCTTCCTCTTAGATCTCGCGTCACAACCACTCGGAATCTGGCACACATAGTCGAGTCCCCAAATCGTAGTACCCCCTGATCATTGATCACGAACTCTGAATCTCTGCCCTGTCGAACTGCTCCATGATCTCTGACAACGAACGTCATCGGACTGTGCTTCACGGATATGATCAAATAACTGTGGATGTGCACGGACACGGACAAGTTGTCCCTCAATCGTCGTAAACTCGAACTGTACTCGGCTGTCTGCCAATCTGCCGTCGACTGTCTCTGAACTGCGCTCAAACAATACAAGCTACCTCCGGGCCTCCGACTCAAAGTGTCTGCCACAACATTCGCCTTGACCGGATGACAAGGAATCTCGCAGTCACAGTCTTTCACTAGCTCCATCCATCTGTGCTGTCCCAAATTTAGATCTCGCTGCTGAAAGATATACTTTAAGTTTCTTGTGGTCCGTAAATATCTAGCACGACTCGTCGTATAAGTAGTGTCTCCAAATCTTAAGTGTAAAAACCACCGCAGCCATTTGTAAGTCATGGGTGGAATAATTATGCTCGTGCTTCTTCAACTGCTGAGAAGCATCGCAATAACCAACAAAACCGCCTGATCCTAAAGGCAAAGATAATACTGGCACCGTAATCAAACGAGTCATCAACTACTAAAAGCTCCGCTCGCATACCTCAGTCCAACGAAAAGAAACTCCCTTCCGGATCAACCCGGTCAACGTTGCAGATATATGCGAAAAATCCTGTACGAAATATCAATAGTATCCGCCCAAATCCAAAATGCTGCGAACCTCCGTCACTGATACAGATCTGGGCCAGTGATGAACGGCCTCGACCTTCTTCGGTTCTATACTTATCATCTCTCGTAACTACGTGTCCCAAGAAGTCAACATCAACCAACTGTTTCCTGATTTAAAATCAGGAAAGTTTGCGGAGGAGGCATCACGTGCTAGCACGTGACCAGCAGTCACGTGTTGGCACGTGACATTTAAAAGGAACGGCAAAGGCACATTAGTTCCCTGATTAAATCGAAGAAAACGCCTCAGAAAGGGTCACGTGCTCACACGTGACCGGGGGTCACGTGTTGGCACGTGACGGTTGAACAGCGGCCAGAAGACAGAACGCAGAAAGAAGAAGAAGGCTCGTTCCAAGGGGTCACGTGCCTACACGTGACCAGGGGTCACGTGGCCACACGTGACCGGCTTTCAAAGCCTATTTATTTAACAGAATCAAATTCTGAAGAGATCATTCAAATCTTTCCAAAGGAAAATGATTATTTGGAACCGATTGGACTAAAGATTTAAAGGTGATTAAATATCATCTATCTATGGAAAAATCTTGAACTTGGAAAGATTTCCCCTTAAAATCTAACCGAAACAACAGAAGAATATCTTTGGATTTAAAATCCAATGGTGAATAAAATTCACCTGATAATCCAAAGGTCCAAACGAATGGTGAATACAAATTAAATCTCTCAATGAAAGATTCACCAAAACTAATTGATTCTGTTTCTTCTCCTATAAATAGGAGCCAAGGGACATATACAGGGAGATACATAGAGAGAGAGACAAATAGAGCCTTGAGACTTTGGAGGAATTGGGATCTTCTGCAAAAGAAAACCTTAGGTAAGAAGGGGGATGCTTTCAAGAAAAAAGAGAATTTAATTCTCAACAGAGTTTAACTCTGATATTAAAAAGAAGAACTTAGTTCTCTCTTTAGCAGAGGATCTGCAAAGTGCACATCTCCCCATGAATTGAGAATTTAATTCTCATTGGGTTGAGATCCTGCCATGCAAATCCAAAGCATAGAGAGGGAATGGATGTTTGAGAATTTAATTCTCATAGAACTATAGGAATTTAATTCCTGTGAATTAAAATTAGGGTTTAACCCTATGTCATAGGAATTTAATTCCTTCAAAATGAATAGAACCAGGGTGAACCCTAGTTAAGAACTCAAATCTGTCAAAATAACAGGAATTTAATTACTCTAAAGTTTATTGCTAGGGTTTAACCCTATGAAGAATTTGATTCTTAAAAAGATAAACACATCTTCAAACAGGCAGGGTCACGTGCTACCACGTGACCCCTGTAAAGAGCCACCTCTAAAACTTTGAGGCAACGCCTCAAGTGCTTCACGTGACCCCCAAAGCGCGCAAAGAAAAAAGCAAAGGAAAAGAAGCTCTGGGGCGCCCTCACGTGTCACCACGTGACCCCTACTGAATATTCTAACAGATCAAAGCGCAAGCCCCCATCACGTGCCCACATGTGATGGCTTTTAGAATTAAAAGTGTTAAACACTTATCTGTAGAACAAAATAAAGGGAAACAGGGCGCTATCACATGCTACCACGTGACCCCTTGGCTGAAGCTTTAACGGACAAGCACCAAAATGCCCATCACGTCACAGCACGTGACGCTCCAAAGTATTCAATACTTTTGACAGAATAGAATGAATTGAGGGTGCCCTCACGTGCTACCACGTGACCCCTCTTGCCTTAGTGTTTAACACTATAGTTGAAACCTCTATCTCCAGTGTTCAACACTGATTTTCTTAGTGTTTAAACACTGATTTGGAAAACTTTATTTACAGTGTTTAACACTGACTTTCTTAGTGTTGAACACCAACCTGGAAAACCCTGTTTCCAGTATTTAACATTGATCTGCCTTAATGTTAAACACTGATTTGAAATCTCCACTGCCAGTGTTTGACACTAACTTATCAATCTCATTCTCAGTGTTCAACACTGGTTGATCTTTAGTGTTTAACACTAACTTTAGCCCAATTGGCTAAGTGTCCAGAGGCAAAGCCTCTCCTCTAATGGACCAACAGAGGGCCAATATCCTAAACATGATTGGACTTAGCCCAAGCTGGCCATAAGTCCTCAATTCAAATTCGACTGAGCCAATGGGCTCATAATATAATTAATTGGTCTTGGTTTCAAATTGGGCCAAAGATTATTTAATCTATCTCGGTTTAAGGGTACATCTCTTCACTCCTTTGATACTCGGCGTTGTAATTCCCCAACGTCTTCAAAGAGGTGACGGGTCCCGATGACCACATATTGATACGGACTGTGGGGTCCTTAAACTCATGGACTATGAGGTCCTTAACCTTGACCGAGATGTCTTAAAACTAACAATGGACTGTGGGGTCCTTAAATCCATGGACTATGACGTCCTTAACCTTGACCGAGATGTCTTAAAACTAACTTTGGACTGTGGAGTCCTTAAATCCACGGACTATGAGGTCCTTAACCTTGACCGCAACGTCTTAAAACTAACATTGGACCGCAATGTCCTTAAACTACCTATGGACCGCAATGTCCTTAAACTACCTATTGACCGCAATGTCACTAAACTAAACAACAGAGCCCCCCTTTTATTGCTCTCTTGTTGGATCCGAACGATCCCGTTAAGTCGATCTTAGTCTAAAAACTAGACTAACGTATCCTTAACAAACGTTTAAGTCGATCTTAGTCTCAAATGAAGCTAACGTATCCTTAAACACAACCCCCAAACCCAAATCTAAGATAATACGGATTTGGACTAGTCCACGCTCTACGGTCGACGACATAACTCAGTCTTCGTATACAATCCACGGGCAACCAAACACAAAATAAACACACACGACACGAAGTGATCATCTGGAGAAAGAGAAAGTTGTTACCGCAATGCGGTAGCGTAATTAACTGCAGAGGCTTGCGCCTGCAGGGAAGAGCGTCCCCACAATCAAAAAACCCCTCAAGCGAGGGGGAATCTGATGAAGTCTGCTACGTCGGACGCATCCGTTTAAACCTTCGATACATGGTGCCATAAATCAACTTGGCATCTTCGGAGAGGTAGACGGATAGCACCAATTAGCATCTGCCCCGAATGAGACGTCCTAACGTCGTCGGCCGCCATTCAGAGGGGAACAGATTCTGGCACGCACGGTGGGACCTTTTCCTCTTTCCACTCCACACTTCGTGTGTCGTGATTCGCGAACCAATCGCGGTTCGCTAATAGTTGCCCTTGGGTTTCGAAGTACTAAGATTTGGTGTTTCGTTTGCTGTAGAAAGCAAAGAATCAATGGCCTCCACTTGTGCGACATGCTCGGACTGCAATTGCAACCAACGCTCTGCCTCGCCAGGAGGTATAGCCTACGGACCCCAAGCTGCTTCGCTATTCACAATGCCCGTGGAACAGGTCACTCGAGCCACCACAGGATTGTTTTTTGGGACCATGCTCCCGCCGACAAGCTTCACCGCTCCTGTGCTGACAACGGAAGCTCCCAAGAAGTCGGTCTTTGATCGGCTTGCCCCTGCTGTGGCCCCTCTCAACGGGTTGCCCAACACCAGCGCCTCGGTCTTCTCCAGACTAGGCCAGAGCTCCTGTGAAACCGCAATGGGGCCTGCAATCCTATAGAAGGCTGCTCCTGAGAAAATAACCAGTCCTGCTCCTGAAGTCATCAAGGAGGCTTCCCCTGCCAAAAAGTCGGTCTTTACAAGATTGACTGTTCCAGCTCCCGCTCCTGCTACCCAAAGGACATCAGTCTTTAACAGGCTGACACCAGCAGTGACCCCCCACATACACAGGGGGCAAGACGAGGCTATCGCCATCACCGAGCCGATACCATCAGCACGACACGCTCGACGTCGTTACTGGCACCGAGTGAGAAAGGCCGGAGGCAACTCCCCTTCTGGGCTAACTCCTCCAGCCCCGACGACAGAAGTTAATGCTGTTGTTCCAACTGGGAACAGGTTTGAGATGCTAAATAAGGTGCGTAGGAATTCTCCTACCGCGGTGCTAAAGAGGTCTTTCCCTCCGCTGAAAAGGGCTATAGAAGTGAAGCCAGAACAGCCCCAATCTCCTCAACGGCTGTCCTCCCGAATCTATAAAGTCTGGCGGCAGACCCGAGACTCGATGATCGATCCAAATTTCTCCCGCCAGCACAAGAAGCTGAAAATCCAACAGGAAGTCAGTCGCCAGGCTAAGCTACGAAAACCTGTCTGGGTGCCCACCTCAACGGCCCCTTCAATTTCCACTGCTTATAAAAAGAGGAAGCCAGAGAAGATCCCCCAGCCTGCAATGAGAGCTAAAGGCACTAAGCCCAGATGCCCTAAGTCTGGGGCATGATGGTCTATACCGTATACATGGCGTCAGGAAAGGAAGACAGCCGTGCGTCTACAGGTCATAGACCGCTTACACGGTCAGTGACCAAGGCGCAGGAGTAGCAACAGAAGCTCCAAGAGATGATGAATGCTATGGCCGCACTTACCGGGCCAAAAGAAAACCCAGAAACGTCCTCGGATGAACGCCAGGAGGAAGAAACCGACGCCAAATATTGGAGAAGAAGGACAAAGAGGCTGCTGAACAAGCAGCCAACATACAACATATGGGCCTTCTCTTCCAAGATATGATAGGGATGATGATACAACAAGATTCTCCGGCTGAAGACCCCCGATCGTCCTCGGAGTCGATAGGGGAGAGACATCAAATCCCTCGCCGGCTTTGTCAACGGCTAAAGAGGATACAATCTCTAAAACTGATTTGGACGAGTACATAGCCCAGCAAATACGGGTTCATCATGCGACTGAAGCAGCCGGCCAGGTCGTAAAAACGGGGCGGCCATATCCAAGCTGGTACGACCAAATCAAGTACCCGCCGGGTTACACAATTCCCAAGTTCCATGTTTACAAGGGAACGGGAAATCCTCACCAGCATGTTGCCCAGTTCAGGGCACTCTGTGGCAACACCGGCGGTGATGACAAGCTTTTGCTTCGCCAGTTTGTTGGAAGTCTATCAGATACGGCGTTCGAGTGGTACTCTGAGCTCCCGAACGACTCTATCAAGACCTTCGCAGAAATGGAATTGTTGTTTACCCAACGCTTCGCGAGTGCCAGCGAGCGTACCCCGATAACGGTATTGATCAATGCCAGGGTAAAGCCGGGCGAAACATGGGTCCAATATGCTATACGGTGGCGTAATTTATGGTCAAAATGCGAGCAGTGTATAGAAGAAGCTCCTACAGTGGGAATATTTGTGGGAACTCTAGACCCTCATGCAACTATCTCCCAGTCCATGATGTTCTTTAAGCCAACCACATTCCAGGCTCTAATCAACAAGTTGGCCCAGATGGACCAGATGGGTCATAGACCGTCTCCCCCGAAGCCCGAGCCTCGGAGTGACAAGGGTAAAGGAAAGGCAACCTTCGTCGCGAATGCCCAGCAGCAACCCAATGCCCCAAAGCTGACGGATCAACTGGAAGAAAGACGCCGGTATTATAATGAGAAGATGAAGCGTTCCTACTCGTTCCCGCGGGATAAGACAAAACGGTTATTCGAGCTGGCAGTACACAGCAGACTTATAAACCTGCCAAATCCAAGGCGACCGCCACAACCCACTGAGGTGAATAACCCCAACTATTGCCCTTACCATCAAACGGTAAGCCATCCGATTGAGGATTGCTTCGTTTTCAAAGGATGGATTGAAGATCAATACCTCCAGGGGAAGTTTGCACTATCCGAAAAGTGGAAGGTGAATCCGCCACAGCCGCATACTCCTAAGAGAGCAGACACACCGAAGGCAACCTGTTCTTTCATCGAGGAAGCTCCATGGGAAGTCGTGCTATCAGCTAAAACCAAAAGAATGCTGAGTGATCTTCATGCGTGCCCAGCGGTCGAATGGAAGGACCCGCTTGAACCTCAAATCATCGAAGGGATGTTGAAGCCGCGCCGAATTACGAAGAGCGGTGGTGATGGCCCAAGTACTCACACCCAACCGTCAAAATCATCAAAGAAAAAGAAGAAGAAATCCAAGAAGCCCGTGAAGCCTGGAGACAAGCGCACGGATTTGCAGAAACAGATTGACGCGCTGGAGGAGTACAATCAAAAGGCACGGACTCCCGTCACGCTGCAAGAGTTCCTCAACCACGTCTTTCAGGAGGAAGGAGATGGAGAGAGCTCATCGGATGAATCCGAGGGGTATGTGGCGAGTTGTCATATGATTTCCCTCTCGGAAGATGAGAAAACTCCTGGCGCTGAGAAACTGGGGGCACAGCCTGAGCCAGAACTTGTATGGTCAACAGATGAAATGATCGACGCCTTTCTAGACGAGATTCGTTTGAAGAGTAAGGCCGACCAGGAGCGTGAGATAGCCGCATCAGAGGGAGCCAAACGCAGGCGACTAAACGAAAGAGTTGAAGTACTCCCGCCAAATCGAAAGGCATCCGACGCAAATAAAAACATGTTCAAGACGAGGAAAAGGTTTTCCAAAGCCATGTCAATGGGAATGAAACTACCACCTTCGGAAGAAAACACGCTCGATGGGGCGGAGATGCATCCTAATTACTGCTCATATCATCGGAAGATTTCACACCCTACAGAGGAGTGCGACGCTTTTAAGATATGGTGGCAGGGATATGTTACTCACCGGCAACATTTTAAGCGCATGAAACGCAGAACTCGTCGGGAGCAGAAAAGTACAACCGATAGGCACAAAAGAACTACCGGCAGCTGTTACGTGGTCGACGCCGGAGGATCACAAGTTCTCACTTTTGGGAGCGACTCTGATGAGGAAATGGTTCTGGGCCCTCTCTTTAAAGAATCCGTTTTAGGGAAAGAGGAAGAACCAGAGGCCTGCGAAAACATTCAGCTGCGCAATCGCACGCTCCCGGAAAAGAATCTCGGGCCCGCAAATAGAAAAGATAAGGGAAAGGAAAAGGTCACTGAGGATATCACCTTAGATGACCAAGTCATGAAAGAATTAGCTGCCAAAGATCCTCCCAGGAAAGGTAAGGTGGACTACAACATCCTAGCGCACCTAAGGAAGCTACCTTCTCAGCTCAGCATTCTTGATGCCCTCCTATTATCGAAAGAAGCGCGAGATTCATTAATCAAGGCGTTACAAGAACCCGAGCAATTCCAAGCCTTCCTCGCCGCGGAAAGGATGAAGAATGAACTGGAAAAAGTGCATACGGCCGACATCACTTTCGGTGATGAAGACCTCCTCCTCGGGACGTGCGACCACAACCATCCCCTATATGTCTCTGGATACTGCCATGATATCAAGATAGGCAAGATCCTGTTGGATAATGGATCCTCCGTCAATCTGCTTAACGTTCGGGTGTTAAAGGAAATCTGCATGAGCGTGCAGCACCTCGCTCGTGACAAAATTACCATCTCCGGTTTCGACTCCCAGTCATCACGGACTCTTGGATCTGTAATACTAACATTACGCTTCGGACTGCTTGTCACGGACATCATGTTTCATGTCATCGACGCCAAGACCTGCTACAACGCCTTGCTCGGTCGTCCTTGGTTACATGAGTACAACATCATCCCTTCTACACAACATCAGTGTATGAAGTACTTCAAGGATGGTTTCGAATATACCGTAACAGGTGAGCTGAACCCATTTTCCGTGAACGAAGTCTGCAAGTATGAAGATGCGAAGTAGTTTTTGCCAGACTTCGAGGATACAGAAAAGTGTCGCAAGCCGGAGAACAAAGCCGTCGCCACCATCCCTGTTTTCGGGAGCGACACCGAAGAAGAAGAAGAGATAGTTTATGCTGGGCCGTCTCGACGCAATAACCCGGGAACGTCCGCCCCCATGTTGATATTCGGAAGTGACTCGGAAGATGAGGTTAATGCCGTGTTCTCCAGTCGGCCGTCAATACAAGCATCCCCTAGCGATGATCAAAGTTTGCAAATCACCATGGTGCCGCGAAAACACTACAAAGACCTTGACGCACTTCAAGCTTACAATGTGCGGGACCTGCAGACGTTTTACGTCCCTCCCAGGCGAAAGGGTGAAAAGGCGATCCTATTCTACCGATCCATGGAAACAAGAGTGGAGAAAGAAATCTGGCATGGCGCGGATTCTACACTTGACAGGCTCCAACCCATCCGTTTGCCCAGATATTACACAAATGGACTAAGGAGGCTATTGAAGCGCCAAGGAGTACCCTTAAAACAGACTGTTTGACAAGCTCAGTTCTACAACAGGATTTGGAATGTCCCTGGAACTCAGCGCAAATTGCCCAACGGGAGAATGGAAACGCTTGGGCTTGGATATGTGAGGTCCGGAAAACGGGAACGAGTCCACTGCAGCTACGCCATATATAACTTTGATGAGGAGGAGGACACCCTGTCGGGGAATGCTAACCCCTCATCAAGACTGGATCCCGCGAGTGAAGTGCCGAGTCCGTCATTTGAAGAATAAGTGGACAAGCTTATCAGGAAAGCGGGTCAAACGGCTCGGGAAGATCACAACCGCGAGATGGCCATCTACGAGAAGGCCAGGACGCAACGTCTGTTTCAACAAGCTGCAAAAGACGAAGATACTCCTCCCTGTCAACCCGTCGTGCAAAAGGCCCGATGCAAAGGCAGAAGTAAGTCAAGAAGCGAAAAAAGGAGTCGACAACAACGACGCAGGATTAGAGAGTCGTGTGATCGGGCATTGCGCGGTCCGGATTTGTCCCTCATGAAGAAGATGAGTCGAGCGTATTCCTTCCCTCGAGACAAGACGAAGAAGCTACTCGAGCTCGCTATAAAACATCAAATGATCGCACTTCCAGAGTCTAAGCACCCCGAGCAAGTTAACGAGGTCACTCATCCGGGCTATTGCTCTTATCACCGAGCCATAGGACACCCTGTCGAAGACTGCTTCACGTTCAAGAACTGGGTCGAAGACCAGTACCAACAAGGCAGATTTGCTTTATCCAGCAGCTGGAGGGCCACAAAAGCACGAACCCAAAGCCGCAAGAGCAGAACCAGATCCACATCAATCTTGGAAGCGGATTCGCACCTGTTACATGATTACAATATTAAAAGAAGAGCCCAAGGACATAGATGAGCTCCCTTGGTGCTTCGAAAACAATGACAATGAGGTAATCTCAGAATTTCCACCGGCTCCGAAAGAACTGGAAGATGGCATACATACTACTGCAGATAACCTCAAGAAGATTGAGTTGGGATCGGCAGACAATCCGCGACCGACATTCGTCAGCGAACTGCTATCTGAAGAAAGGGTGGCTGCGTTAAGGGACGTACTTCTACAGCATAGAGATTGCTTTGCGTGGAACTATTCCGAGATACCGGGCTTAGATCCAGAGATTGCTGTGCATAAATTAACAATATCCCCGGATATCAAGCCAGTCGAGCAGGCGCCGAGAAGGATGCGGCTCGAGCTTGAGATGAGCATCAACGCCGAAGTCAAGAAGCTGATCGATTCCGGGTTTATCCAGGAGGTACAGTATCCTGATTGGGTCGCCAACATCGTCCCGGTGATGAAGAAGAATGGGACAGTACGCATATGTGTGGACTTCCGAGATCTCAATAAAGCCTGCCTGAAGGACGATTTCCCAGTGCCAGTCACCGAACTGATGATAGACAATACGTCCACTCATGAGGTTTTCTCATTTATGGACGGTTTATCAGGGTACAATCAGATAAAGATGCATCCCGACGACCAGAAGCATACCGCTTTCCGGACTCCTTTGGGTATATTCTGCTACAAAGTTATGCCCTTTGGTTTAAAGAACGCCGGTGCCACCTATCAAAGGGCCATGATAAAGATCTTCGATGAGCTCATACATGAAATCGTCGAGTGCTATATCGATGACCTCGTAGTGAAGAGCATGTCATACGAAGAGCATTTAGAGCATCTGAAGACCGTATTTCAGCGCCTTCGGCAATATAATTTGAAGATGAATCCCCTCAAATGCGCGTTCGGGGTCTCCTCGGGTAAATTCCTGGGATTCATCATCCGACACCGAGGTATCGAAATAGATCCATCTATGATTAAGGCGATCATGGAAATCCACCTCCGAGGACTCTCAAACAGCTACGGTGTCTCCAAGGAAAGCTCGCGTACATCCGGCGGTTTATCGCCAATCTTTCAGGCAAGTGCCGTCCTTACAGCCACCTGACGAAGAAGGGAACTCCGTTCGTCTGGGACCGAAAATGCCAAAATGCGCTAGATGAAATCAAGCAATACCTGCAGAACCCGCCGGTGCTGGCTGCTCCAGTCAAGGGGAAGCCTCTTATCTTATATACAACAGCCCTCGAAGGTTCCTTAGGCGCATTATGGGCGCAAGAAAACGAACAAGGGAAGGAGAGAGCGCTCTACTATTTAAGCCGAGTTCTTCTGGGGGCAGAAAGCAATTACTCCCCTATCGAAAAATATTGCCTGGCGTTAATCTTTGCGATAACAAAACTACGGCACTATGCGTTGGCACATGAAGTCCGTCTTATATCAAAGGTGGACCCCCTAAAATTTCTAATGTCAAAGGCCATATTGACAGGGAGACTCGCTAAATGGGCCCTGCTCCTGATGGAGTTTTCAATAACCTATTAGCCTCTTAAGGCAGTGAAAGGCCAAGCCATCGCCGACTTCCTGGCTGAGCATCCAGTACCTGACGGTTCTCCTCTAAATTGCGATTTGCCAGACGAACATGCGTTTGACGCGATCGACGGTGGTGATACCCGATGGGAGCTTTATTTCGATGGAGTGTCCTCCGTAAAGAAGCGCAAACAAGGTATCCCAATGATCAAATCGAGGGTAGGCCTCATCTTCGTAACTCCACAAGGGGGGATAATGCGCTTCGCTTTCTCCTTAACGGAATCGAGGACGAACAATGAAGCCGAATACGAAGCTTTGATAGCGGGCCTCGAGATCGCCATTGACATGGGAATTGAAGACCTCCTTATATACGGGGATTCTCAACTGGTCGTCAGTCAAGTAAATGGTGACTACCAAACGTGCAAACCGGAGTTGGTGAAGTACGGCGCAAAGGTGCAACAACTGTTGACCCAAATTCCCTCCTATACTTTGGAAAGTATACCACGCGCGGAAAATAGTAAAGCGGACGCGTTAGCTAAGCTCACTAAAGAATTGGCTGACGAGAACCTCGATGACGTTAGAATCATGGTACAAAGCCGTCGAGTGCTCGCCCCAGCAGAAATATCTCCGGAATCACACGAAGAAAAGGGAGCGACTGAGCAGACGATCCTACAAATAAAAGACCGTGAGAAGGCTGAGAACTGGAGGGAAGTCTTCATAGACTACTTTAAGTCCCACCGAATGCCCGAAGAAGCGTCCTCAAGACATCAGCTCATGAAACGAGCTCTATATTTCGCTTTCGTCAATAATACTCTGTATAAGAGGACGTTTGATTCTCTGTGGCTGAGATGTTTAGGACCTGACGAAGCAGAAAGAGTCATTCAGGAAGTTCATGACGGAATCTGTGGTTCTCATCAAGCAGGCCCGAAGATGAAGTTAAAAATTAAACGGATGGGTTACTACTGGCCCACGATGATCCAGGACTGCCTCGAATATACGAAGCAGTGCCACTCATGCCAAATCTACGGGGATTTGATCCACCAGCATCCGAATCCACTACATCCAACAGTGGCTAGCTGGCCATTCGAAATGTGGGGGACTGACATAGTCGGCCCCATCGAACCAGCATCGTCCAGGGGACATCGTTTCATCCTGGCGACGACTGATTACTTCTCCAAATGGGCGGAAGCAGTACCGCTGAGGGAAGTGAGGACGGAGAATATCCTCCACTTTTTCAAAACGCACGTCATTTATCGGTTTGGAACTCCACGGCGGATTATCTCCGATAACGGGCCAGCCTACAGAAGCCATAAGATTAGCCGTTTCGCGCAACAGCATAATATAGACTGGAGATACTCCTCAGTTTATAATCCACGAGCTAACGGTCTGGCCGAGGCCTTCAATAAGACCTTGACAAAGATCATAAAAAAGACGGTGTCCCGAAATAAGAAGGACTGGCACGAGAGACTGCAAGAGGCTCTTTGGGCATATCGAACTACGTTCAAGACGGCCACGAACACGACGCCATACGCACTGGTATTCGGTACGGAAGCGGTACTCCCCCTCGAGATAGAGCTGCCTTCTTTACGAGTGGCAGTCCACCATGAATTGACAAACGAAGAAAATGCTCACCTTCAGCTTGAGGAGCTTGACGCCCTCGATGAAACCCGGCTCATAGCACAACAAAATCTGGAGGCCTACAAAGCAAAGATGACGCACTCGCACGAAAGATTGACCAGGCCGAGAACATTCCGCCAAGGCGAATTCATACCGGTGGTCAAAAGACCTATGATCCCCAATCGTGCCAAGCGGGAAAAATTTGAGCCAAACTATGAAGGCCCGTACATCATAGACAAGGTCTACCAGGGTGGAGCCTATCTACTCATGGACATGCATGGTGAAAGGCCTTTCAGGCCAATAAATGACCGCTTCCTAAAGAAATACTACGCTTAATGAGCCACAGCCGAGGTCAATGATAGATGACGACGACTATGTCCGCTCGCTATCTTCCTAAGCTCAGACTTTATAAGCAGTAGCCGGCCTTCCCCTGGACGGACCGAAACATCCTCAAACTAACGACGGACCGAAACGTCCTCAAACTAACGACGGACCGAAATGTCCTTAAAACTACTACCGCAGTATCCTTAGGCTGACGAGATGAATAAAAAAAAAGAGAAAAAGAAAAAATATATATAAATAAAAAAATTTAAAAAAAAATAAAAACGGTATGTCCATAAGCAAAATGGGCACGGATGAAAACCCGAAAGGGCTCCGTGAGTAAAAACAGCAGGGCTACCGGCGAGTGTTCGTGAAAACCCGAAAGGGCGCGACCTTGTAAAAAAAAAGAGAGAAAAAGAATAAAAAAAAGGTATGTCCATAAGTAAAATGGGCACAGATGAAAACCCGAGAGGGCTCCGTGAGTAAAAACAGCAGGACTACCGGCGAGTGTTTGTGAAAACCCGAAAGGGCGCAAACTCGTTAAAAGACACTTACAAGATCCTCTCGACCTTGTAAGGAGAAACCACCCGCGTGGGATCCTTACGACTCACAAGGGAGCGACACACTTAGGGATCCCCATGATCCCTAAGGAGAAATACACTTGCGAGATCCTCACGACTCGTAAGGAGAACTCTCTTATGGGACCCTCACGGCTCATAAGACTTGAAAGTCTTAAGTCACAGAGACCTAAACCTGTGCTTAAGCAAAATCCCCCACAACCCTCGACAATGCCCTACAAGTAGCTCAATACTGACCCTTGTATACAATCCACGGACGCGAATAAACATTTCCCCAGCAAAGTCCCACCCGTGACTAGGGATATGTCCATATGGTGAGTAACCCTTGTAAGTCCTCTCGACTTATGAGGAGAAGACCCTTTTGTAAGATCCTTACGACTTGCAAGAGGACATGCACTTAGGAATCCTCACGATTCCTAAAGAGAAAATACACCTACAAGATCCTCACGACTTGTAGGGAGAAATACCATTGTGAGACCCTTACGGCTCATGAAGTCAAAGCCTTAGTCGACAGGACCCTTAACCCTGTTTACTAAGCCACCTTTGTTCAAAATCGACAGAGGCAAATGATGATTCGCTCCTGGCAATATCCCAGTTGTAGCGGTGCTGATGCCGAAATCAGTGTCTAAAATGCAAGCTTGCAGCGAAAAGGCTAGCGAGCCACACATGCATACAAAACAGCCAAAATGATGGGGCAACTTGCAATAAAAAGCAGCAAGTAAAAACGTATGCATGAGAAATAGCCGAAATGATTGGGCAACTTGCAATAAAAAGCAGCGAGTAAAAATAAAATAAATAGCCGAAATGATTGGGCACCACGAAAAATAGCCGAAATGATGGGGCAATCGCGACCTTCGCGATATAAAAGTTGAAATGATAGAGCATCGCGGAAAAAGAAATAAAATAAAAATGAAATTTATGCCCTACAGATGATGTTACATCTATCCCTGTATACAATCCAGGGGCGCAAACAAAGGAGGGATCATACTCCTCCCCCCAGGTTTCATCAAAGAAAGGAGTTGAATCTCGACGGGCCGCAAGCGACCTAGAGATCATCCCAACACTCGTCGCGTAACGACGGACACAACTTCAAGCAAAGCGGAACAGCGGCAACCCTCCCAGTTCCATGGCTCGGCGATACACATATCACCAACAGTCAAACCTCCATTCCGTGAAATGCGGATACAATCAGCAAAATTCCTAGTTACGTGGAACGCGGATAACGTCACTCTTTGACCCCGTGGAAAACGTCCAGAGCGGATCCTGGTCCTCGCAGAGCACGGCAGTGAACCCGTGTGAAGCATCCAGAGCGGAGCCTAGTCCTCGCCGAATACGGCAGTGAACCCGTGTGAAGCATCTAGCGCAAAATTCCTGGTTACGTGGAACGCGGATAATGTCACTCTTTGACCCCGTGGAAAACGTCCAGAGCGGATCCTGGTCTTCCCAGACCACGGCAGTGAACACGTGTGAAGCATCCAGAGCGGAGTCTAGTCCTCGCCGAACACGGCAGTGAACCCATGTGAAGCATCCAGCGCAAAATTCCTGGTTACGTGGAACGCGGATAACGTCACTCTTTGACCCCGTGGAAAACGTCCAGAGCGGATCCTGGTCCTCGCAGAGCACGGCAGTGAACCCGTGTGAAGCATCCAGAGCGGAGCCTAGTCCTCGCCGAACACGGCAGTGAACCCGTAGGAAGCATCTAGTGCAAAATTCCTGGTTACGTGGAACGCGGATAACGTCACTCTTTGACCCCGTGGAAAATGTCCAGAGCGGATCCTGGTCCTCGCAGAGCACGGCAGTGAACCCGTGTGAAGCATCCAGAGCGGAGCCTAGTCCTCGCCGAACACGGCAGTGAACCCGTGGGAAGCATCTAGTGCAAAATTCCTAGTTACGTGGAACGCGGATAACGTCACTCTTTGACCCCGTGGAAAACGCCCAGAGCGGATCCTGGTCCTCGCAGAGCACGGCAGTGAACCCGTGTGAAGCATCCAGAGCGGAGCCTAGTCCTCGCCAAGCACGGCAGTGAACCCATGTGAAGCATCTAGTGCAAAATTCCTGGTTACGTGGAACGCGGATAACGTCACTCTTTGACCCCGCGGAAAACGCCCAGAGCGGAGCCTGGTCCTCGCCAAGCACGGCAGTGAACCCGTGTGAAGCATCCAGAGCAAACACCGGACTGTGGAGTCCTTAAAATCCACGGACTATGATGTCCTTAACCTCGACCGTATGTCTTAAAACTAACGATCAACCACCCCGATTCCCTACGGATTCTACCTTGGTTTAAGGGTACATCTCTTCACTCCTTTGATACCTGGCGTTGTAATTCCTCAACGTCTTCAAAGAGGTGATGGGTCCCTGCAACCAAACATCGGACTGTGGAGTCCTTAAATCCACGGACTATGAGGTCCTTAACCTTGACCGTGATGTCTTAAAACTAACATCGGACTGTGGAGTCCTTAAATCCACGGATTATGAGGTCCTTAACCTTGACCGTGATGTCTTAAAACTAACATCGGACTGTGGAGTCCCTAAATCCACGGACTATGAGGTCCTTAACCTTGACCGTGATGTCTTAAAACTAACATCGGACTGTGGAGTCCCTAAATCCATGGACTATGAGGTCCTTAACCTTGACCGTGATGTCTTAAAACTAACATCGGACTGTGAAGTCCTTAAATCCACGGACTATGATGTCCTTAACCTTGACCGCGACGTTTTTAAACTACGATGCCTTGAGCAACCCCTGACCCCGTGAAACACGGATAAGGGTGACCACATCCAGCACTTGCAAGTCCTCACGACCTGTAAGGAAGAAAAACTCTCTTCTGAGATCCTTACGACTCTCAAGGGAAAACCCGCTTAAGAATCCTCACGATTCTTAAGAAGAACTCACACCTATGGGATCCTCTCGACCTGTAGGGAGAAAAAACTCTTTATGAGACCCTCGTGGGTCATAAAGTGCAAAAGTCTTAGGAAGCAGATCTTAACCCTGAATCCTAAGCCATCGCTGCCCTGCAAGGAGACCAAGACAAATTGTCCGCGGAACACATTCAATAAAAAGAAACACACCATTGAAAAGAAAAATAGTCTTCATTCATAAACCTCCTCTCAACAACAATACTCGATCTAAAGCCAGCACAAATCACCCAATACGGGAGATAACAAAGAAAGTTTCCGATCTGTATTCTATCAGGCGCGCATCTGCAACTGTACGAATGTTTAAAAGGAAATGTTACCCGAGGCACTGATGTGCATGCAACGTAACGACGGTGCTCGCAATTAAAGAAAATTCCCATGAGAAAAACAGGCAGCTCATTTACGCAAGCAAGACACACGTACGACTATCTGACAGACATGAAAATTCAACAGAAAGCATGCAAACCCGCCAATGATTAAAGGAGTACATTGATTCAAACATACTACACTAGTGGGAGAAGATCACCAAACAAGGGATCAGAAATACAAGGGTTAACAAAGCAAAACACAAAATTCTCCAGCTCCCTCTCCGCCTTCTCTAGCACGTCAAAACGACGATTTTCGCGAGGAGTCGCTCCCCATCGGTTGGAGCCGTGCTCATCAGCGAAAGAAGACATGACGGCCCGACGGGCTCTTATCTGACTCAGTATATGAACCGAGTGATCCTTCAGAGCTTGAGTGATTAGACAAGCCTCGTGAAAGCACTCAAGCTTGTCCTCCGCCGTGTCAAGGATCGCCGAAGTCATCTCTGCCGGATGAGGGGGTATATCGGCGAGCACAGACAGGAGGATCATCCGGAGCCAAATGGAGCCCATGGGAAGAGGAGAGCCCCGACGAGTCAGTAGCTCGTACATCACCGTATCACATTGAGCGTCAGTGAGAAGGGGATCCGCCAGCCGCACAGCGAACCGAGGGATTATCTCCTCAAGAGGCACCTCCCATGGTTGCCGACGAGCATGGGGACGATTGCAAGCCATGACGATTAATCGGTCTCTCAAAAACGATCACCTTAGGTTACAAATGGGTTTCTCTGTGAGGAAAGGAAGAAAGGCATGGTTGCAGGTTATAAAGGGGAGCATTTAATGCTATGCACAAAAAATGTTGTGCATGATGGGACTATTCTCAAAGCCCGAAAAGAAGGGGAGAGCATTGGAAATGAAATCCAACGACGCATTGGAATCAGAACAGGGAAATGAAACGTCCCCATCAAGCAGAGTCCTGCATCCGCAACACATGAGCACCAGCCTTGATTGAAAGATAAAGCAGCACTGCACATACACAACAGAGAACTAAGCTCTGAGAAAGAGAATTAAATTCTCAAAAGAAGAAAGTCCTCAAAGGAGGAGAATGAGAAAAGTGAAGGCGCTTTTGAAAGGACAATTCATCTACCCTACTCCCAAAGCAGACCCGACGGTTACAAAAAGTGACAGCGTTGCACTCATGTGCAGATACGTGAGAACAACGCTGTGGGGACATTTGTTTCCTGATTTAAAATCAGGAAAGTTTACGGAGGAGGCATCACGTGCTAGCACGTGACCAGCAGTCACGTGTTGGCACGTGACATTTAAAAGCAGCGGCAAAGGCACATCAGTTCCCTGATTAAATCGAAGAAAAGGCTTCAGAAAGGGTCACGTGCTCACACGTGACCGGGGGTCACGTGTTGGCACGTGACGGTTGAACAGCGGCCAGAAGACAGAACGCAGAAAGAAGAAGAAGGCTCGTTCCAATGGGTCACGTGCCTACACGTGACCAGGGGTCACGTGGCCACACGTGACCAGCTTTCAAAGCCTATTTATTTAACAGAATCAAATTCTGAAGAGATCATTCAAATCTTTCCAAAGGAAAATGATTATTTGAAACCGATTGGACTAAAGATTTAAAGGTGATTAAATATCATCTATCTATGGAAAAATCTTGAACTTAGAAAGATTTCCCCTTAAAATCTAACCGAAACAACAGAAGAATATCTTTGGATTTAAAATCCAATGGTGAATAAAATTCACCTAATAATCCAAAGGTCCAAACGAATGGTGAATACAAATTAAATCTCTCAATGAAAGATTCACCAAAACTAATTGATTCTGCTTCTTCTCCTATAAATAAGAGCCAAGGGACATATACAGGGAGATACATAGAGAGAGAGACAAATAGAGCCTTGAGACTTTGGAGGAATTGAGATCTTCTGCAAAAGAAAACCTTAGGTAAAAAGGGGGAGGCTTTCAAGAAAAAAGAGAATTTAATTCTCAACAGAGTTTAACTCTGATATTAAAAAGAAGAACTTAGTTCTCTCTTTAGCAGAGGATCTGGAAAGTGCACATCTCCCCATGAATTGAGAATTTAATTCTCATTGGGTTGAGATCCTGCCATGCAAATCCAAAGCATAGAGAGGGAATGGATGTTTGAGAATTTAATTCTCATAGAACTATAGGAATTTAATTCCTGTGAATTAAAATTAGGGTTTAACCCTATGTCATAGAAATTTAATTCCTTCAAAATGAATAGAACCAGGGTTAACCCTAGTTAAGAACTCAAATCTGTCAAAATAACAGGAATTTAATTCCTCTAAAGTTTATTGCTAGGGTTTAACCCTATGAAGAATTTGATTCTTAAAAAGATAAACACATCTTCAAACAGGCAGGGTCACGTGCTACCACATGACCCCTGTAAAGAGCCACCTCTAAAACTTTGAGGCAACGCCTCAGGTGCTTCACGTGACCCCCAAAGCGCGCAAAGAAAAAAGCAAAGGAAAAGAAGCTCTGGGGCGCCCTCACGTGTCACCACGTGACCCCTACTAAATATTCTAACAGATCAAAGCGCAAGCCCCCATCACGTGCCCACACGTGATGGCTTTAAGAATTAAAAGTGTTAAACGCTTATCTGTAGAGCAAAATAAAGGGAAACAGGGCGCTATCACATACTACCACGTGACCCCTTGGCTGAAGCTTTAACGGACAAGCACCAAAATGCCCATCACGTGACAGCACGTGACGCTCCAAAGTATTCAATACTTTTGACAGAATAGAATGAATTGAGGGTGCCCTCACGTGCTACCACGTGACCCCTCTTGCCTTAGTGTTTAACACTAGAGTTGAAACCTCTATCTCCAGTGTTCAACACTGGTTTTCTTAGTGTTTAAACACTAATTTGGAAAACTTTATTTACAGTGTTTAACACTGACTTTCTTAGTGTTGAACACCAACGTGGAAAACCCTGTTTCCAGTATTTAACATTGATCTGCCTTAGTGTTAAACACTGATTTGAAATCTCCACTGCCAGTGTTTGACACTAACTTGTCAATCTCATTCTCAGTGTTCAACACTGATTGATCTTTAGTATTTAACACTAACTTTAGCCCAATTGGCTAAGTGTCCAGAGGCAAAGCCTCTCCTCTAATGGACCAACAGAGGGCCAATATCCTAAACATGATTGGACTTAGCCCAAGCTGGCCATAAGTCCTCAATTCAAATTCGACTGAGCCAATGGGTTCATAATATAATTAATTGGTCTTGGTTTCAAATTGGGCCAAAGATTATTTAATCTACCTCGGTTTAAGGGTACATCTCTTCACTCCTTTGATACTCGGCGTTGTAATTCCTCAACGTCTTCAAAAAGGTGACGGGTCCCGATGACCACATATTGATACGGACTGTGGGGTCCTTAAACTCATGGACTATGAGGTCCTTAACCTTGACCGAGATGTCTTAAAACTAACAATGGACTGTGGGGTCCTTAAATCCATGGACTATGACGTCCTTAACCTTGACCGAGATGTCTTAAAACTAACTTTGGACCGTGGAGTCCTTAAATCCACGGACTATGAGGTCCTTAACCTTGACCGCAACGTCTTAAAACTAACATTGGACCGCAATGTCCTTAAACTACCTATTGACCGCAATGTCACTAAACTAAACAACAGAGCCCCCCCTTTATTGCTCTCTTGTTGGATCCGAACGATCCCGTTAAGTCGATCTTAGTCTAAAAACTAGACTAACGTATCCTTAACAAACGTTTAAGTCGATCTTAGTCTTAAATGAGGCTAACGTATTCTTAAACACAACCCCCAAACCCAAATTTAAGATTATACGGATTTGGACTAGTCCACGCCCTACGGGCGACGACATAACTCAGTCTCCGTATACAATCCACGGGCAACCAAACACAAAATAAACACACACGACACGAAGTGATCATCTGGAGAAAGAGAAAGTTGTTACCGCAATGCGGTAGCGTAATTAACTGCAGGGGCTTGCGCCTGCAGGGAAGAGCGTCCCCACAATCAAAAAACCCCTCAAGCGAGGGGGAATCTGATAAAGTCTGCTACGTCGGACGCATCCGTTTAAACCTTCGATACACGGTGCCATAAATCTGGAGGGGCGGTGTGCTGGAAGAGCTCCAAGCAGGACACCGTTGCTGACTCGACGATGGAAGCGGAGTATATAGCTGCTTGCGATGCCGCAAAAGAAGCAGTCTGGATGAAGAAGTTCCTAATAGAACTTCAGGTGGTTCCTACCATAGTTGATCCAATACCTCTGTATTGCGACAACAACGGAGCTATAGCTTTAGCAAAGGAACCAAGGTCCCATCAGAAGTCCAGACACATCTTAAGGCGGTATCACCTGATCAGAGAGATCATTGATCGTCAGAAGATCGAGATTCGGAGAGTTGCTTCTGAAGAGAACATTGCTGATCCATTCACAAAGGCCCTACCTCAGATTCAGTTCGAGAGGCTACTCGAGATCATCGGTCTTCGATATGCCAGTACATGGCCCTAGTGCAAGTGGGAGATTGTTAGTGTATATGCCCTAGGGGCCATTATTGTATCATACTAGTTTGTATATTACTTAATGGAAGCTTGGGATATTCACATGTATATAACAGTCTTGCTAAACATGGTAGTATGCTACTTGGTTTTTTCTATCTTAATATGTGAGTATACGTATTGATAGAGCTCTTAGGATCTTGCTTGACTACCAGCGTTGTGATGGCAGTCACACTAGTGGGGGCTGGGTAGTCTACAAGCACATCCTTATTCAGGTCCCTAGTCGTTGGATTATCGAGACAGGGCATCGATACTCCGGAGTAGACTAGTGTGTACGCTTCTCATCCCAGTTGGGGAGATGGTCTGTCCCACAGCCGTCAGTACGTTGTACTGGAGATAGTATGCAGATGCTCGTTAGGTTACGGGTACACCGGACAGGACTCACAGGGAACTGTTGGTTGGTTTTATACCAGTCGTCAGTGAACAGTTCCCAGGTGACATGAGTACAGCATAGTCCGCAGACTTGATACTGCTACTTCGCCTCGAGTGTGTCCCACTGTTCTTAGATTGCTACCCTACCATGGCTCAAAGGAGTCGTGCAAACAGGTAGTAGTTGGGTGCAGTCCCGAGCACTTGGAGGCAGTGGCGGTTAGACAGGATTCGTCTCTCCCGGTATTGGGGGTTGATATCGCGCTGTGTCAGAGAGCCATTACGCAAAGTCCCTGGCCAGGGCAAGCGAGATTTGCTGGTAGGTTCCAATAGTTTCTCAGGGTGTAATGGGCTTCGCTCCGACACGACTTATACCGCTATTAGGGGACTGACGCTTGCCGCTCCCTAGGCCCGATATGCGATAGTCTTAGACGAACGGACTGGACTGTACGGAGATTGTCACATCAGACTCAGTAGGAGTTCGGATGGGTTCCCTCATCGGCCTTCTTATCGACATCTACCTGGGGACCGTTACGTACAGCTAGTGCCGCTTGCGGTCTGTGGTTAAACCCATTGCCAGCATAGTAGTCGAGTCTCTAGAGTCCCACACAGAGAGTTTCCCTACTCCAGGCGAAACGATATAGAGGTCGTATGGTTTTACGACATGGGTTCGGACGCATACGTGTGTTTACACACGTACGACTTTCGGACAGTTTTTACCAGTCGGCTTTGGTTTAAGCCAGTTACTGGTATCCGGTTATTGGATTTATACAGTCTAAAGTTTTTCCGTATTTTTGCGGAAAGGAGGGGCGTTCTCGTAATTGCGCGAGAAGCTTCTAGAAGATGGTGACTAAGGAGGTTTAGGTGGCATATACATTGAATGAGATTAGTGAGTCATATGGATGATTCATCCATGTCATTAATACTTCATAATTGCTTAATGACTCATGGAGATGAATCACCACAAGATATTTATCAAGCATGGTTGTAAAATGATTTCTTTTCTTTTCTTGATAAAAAGAAATGCTTGATATATATTATGATAACTCATTATTCTCACTTCATTATTATCTTCACCTTCTCTCTCCTCAAGCTCTCCCTCTTCAAACCCTAATCCTCCCCTCTCATGTGTTGAGTACAAGGATTAGTTAGACTCATTAAACCATAACCCTCACTCTATTTCACCTAGCTTCTTTGATTAGCACTTAAAGAAGTTTAGTTGCCTCAAGTTTAGAGGCTAAGCTTGGAGTAAAGCTCTCGGGTGGATCGTCTACTACTTCGAGAAGGCCGAGGAGGAGGTGGAGTTCGTAAAGACGAAGGACACGGTTCTTTAGGTATAATCCCTTTACATAGTAGTTGTTAACTTCTATGTTTGATGTTAGTTATCGTTTAGCTTCGATTCTTGCGGTTAGTCGATGTTTAAGCAAAAAACAAGATCGTTTTTCATATTTCCGCCTCCCCGCAAGTCGTGGGGTGTTGTACATCGACTTACAGTGGTATCAGAGTCTCGCTAAACAATAAATAACTTACTTGTAAATTTATATGAATTTCGAACGGAAAAAACGAAACCGGAAAACCCCGAAATCACAAGTTTCTGTCGAATTTTAAATGAAGTCCTAAAATTTTTCAGGGTGGTTCAGAAAGCTTAAAAAGACAGTATAAAAACACCCAAGAAATTTGGGCCCCTGAATCGCCTAAAGAGCCGCGGAACCGCGGCGGATCGCACCGATCCGCCGCGCTTCCGCCGCCGAGTTGGCGATTCAGGAACCCAAATTTCCTGTGTTGCTTCTCTGTGATATTTGGTATTTTCTGGAAGTTTTTATTTTTGCTCAGGTTTCAGATTTACAGAGAAGTATTGGAGCAAAATTAAAAGTGTTTAATCGATCGAAATTATACAGTATTTGCTTGTTGGATTATATCTGTGTTTATATAATGTGTTCGTAAACCTCCCCTAACTGCTAGTATGTCGGTTGGCAGGGGGTTGCACATTTCTGTAATGGTTTTTATCTGTTTGTGTATATGAACTGTGTTGGACTGTTGTGATGGATAGCCGGGGTTATGTGATGGGTTATTATTTAATTCATTTGATGTAAATATAATTTGTTGTAATATTATTTTGCGGGGCACATCCAGGTTGCGGTTGTAGCCACCGTTGTATTATTTTATTTTACTGTTTTTGCTCCTAGAACAGACCCAAGGTGGGGTGCACAAACTGCCGGGCGGGTAGTTTGCCGTACCCGTTGGGGTCTTGGGTGGGGTAATGGCTATTCATCACAACTGTGTAATCCGTCTTTTGTTGCAGGCTCAAAACAAACACGGATTACTTGCAAATCCAATAAAGTTCATCTGTGATCTGGAATGCCTATTATTGCGTCTGACGAATGTACAATATCTATATATGATAGCTATTTAGACGTCACTTATGTTTTACACCCGCGCTAGCCCAGCCCCCGCTCTGTCGTTAGTTAAGTAACCTAACGGGTGATGACGGGACCCCGTGGCGAATGCGGATGGCATAAGAGGACGTTGTATTTTCGTTGTTTTCTGCAATGATAGGTTAATGATGGGACGCATTATTTATAATGCAAAGAAAATAAACCAAAAAGTTTAATCGTTGGAACAATTTAAAAGAAACCACTCGGTTAATTTTAAAAACAGATATTTTTAAATGCGGAGCTTTAACCACTCCTTTTAAAAGCTATCAGGTTCCTTCGGTTATATCAAGTTCACTACGTTCACGGTTTCGCCAAAACCATTCGTAGCCCTCCGTCATTTCATCTGGGTATTCAGTAGTATTCAAGCTATGTATTTTGACCTAACGCCAAGGCATAGTGTTTGGTAGCTACTGGGTATTCATTTGTTGCATAGATAGATGAGTTAGTTTGGGACAGTCGTATTATCATTTTGGCCGAACGTCAAGGATATATACGGATGGGTTCAAATTGACAAGATAATGATGGGTAGAACTTGACATGTGACTTATGACATTTTGACCTAACGCCAAGGTCATAAGAGCATGGGGCAGAAAAATATATATCGGGAATTTCTAAAGAAACTGAAATTTGCAAAGAGTTGCATACCATTTGGAGTTTGATGAATGTTGGTAGGATTCCTTCAACATTATCATACAATGATATTTGGATCCCAATCCTACTGTGAGTATATGCTACTTATCAGGAGATTCGTCACTTAACGATCAATGCTATAAACCAAGTAGGTGTCCAGAAAGGTGTCAGCGGGGTTACGCCCCCAGAGAAAAGAGGTTATTTAGTTAAGGAACTTCGCGAAAGCGTTGGAAAACCTCCCTCGAAGTATCGACACTAGCCTGGCTGAACGGTTAAGCAAGAATTGTACAGTGAGAATAGTCCTGGCTAATTCTTCTTTTATGGTTTGAGGAAGGATTCGAGAAACAGTGGGAGCCATCCAGTTTAGATAAACTAAAAACCACTCTAAACTTGCAAGAGCATCATGCTAAAGAGTTTTCTTCTCTCTCTCCTAATTGCAGCGACCCTGAAAATGACTGGACTTAAGTTACTTTTAGAGAAAAATATACTGACAGGGCCAAACTATAAAGATTGGCTGCGGAATGTCAAAATGGCTTTGACCTATGACAAATTGGGGTACGTCCTCACCGCTACGACACCTGCTGTCCCTGGTCCCAAATCCAGCAATGCGGATAAGGAAATCCGCAAAACCTGGGATTTAGATTGCGCGAAAGCCAAGTGCATCGTGCTTGCCTCAATGAACAATGAACATCAGAGGAGGCACGAGGATATGAACCTAGATGGCATATTTCTCCATACAAAGGAACTTTATGGAGAGCAATCTCGTATAGCAAGATACGAGACCTCTAAGAACTTGTTTCGAGCGAGGTTGGCTGTCGGGTCATCGGTAGGAGAACATGTCCTAAAGATGATCGGCTATATTGAAGAGCTCGCAGACCTTGGGACGACTTTGGATAATGAGCTCTATACAGACCTTATTCTCCAGTCCCTTCCTCCCACCTACGCTCAGTTTATCCTGAACTTCAACCTTCAAAGAAAAGAAGTTGAACTTCCGGAACTCCTGAACATGTTAAGGAGTGCAGAGGGCACCTTGCAGAAAGCAAGGAAACACCCGCTATGTTTGTTAGCGGTGCATCTTCTTCCGGGTCCAAGGCTAGGGCCAAAGGAAGGAAGAAGAAGGCCGCCACCAAACCTAGAGGAGGTGTTAGTAAGGTGGGAGGGAAGGGAAAGAAAAAGTTTGCGGTACCGGTAGTTGGCCAGGATGAGTGCTTCCATTGTCACAGGAAAGGGCACTGGAAGAAGGATTGCAAGGCGTGGAACGCCAAGAACCAGGAACCGAAGCAAGCTGTGGCTTCGACTTCAGGTGTGTTTGTAATTGAGAATTGTCTGTCGATCAACTCTACTTCCTGGGTATTGGATACCGGATCAGGATCTCATATTTGCAATTCATTACAGGCACTGAGAAACCGTAGAGTGCTGAAGGAAGGTGATATGACCCTAAAGGTTGCTAACGGAGCTAGCGTGGGAGCTGCGTCCGTCGGGGATTATCACCTAGGATTGACGAGTGGACACATTTTGGTTTTACATAACTGTTTTTTTGTACCAAGCTTAACGTGTAATATCATATCAGTTTCCTTGTTATCAAATAAAGGTTATGATTTCACGTTTGTAAGAGATGTTGTTAACATCCACCTTAATCATGGTTTGATTGGGTCCGGTACACTAAATAACGGTATATATGTTTTAAACCAACTCCAAATTTTCAACGTCCAGAACACACTAAAAAGAAAGTCTCCAGATTTAAATAAAGCTTTCTTATGGCATTGTAGACTGGGTCACATCAATGAGAGAAGGTTGACTAAGTTGCATAGAGAAGGATATTTGGACTCGTTCGAATATCAAACTTATGACACTTGTCAATCTTGTCTCAAAGGAAAGATGACAAAGACTCCATTTACTGGACATGGAGTAAGAGCGAGCGAGCTCTTAGGACTCATACACAGTGATGTATGCGGTCCAATGTCTACACATGCAAGAGGTGGTTTTTCCTATTTCATTACTTTCACGGATGATTACTCAAGGTACGGATTCATTTATCTGATGAAACATAAATCCGAGGCTTTTGAGAAATTCTAAGAGTATAAGAATAAAGTAGAAAACCAAACCGGCAAAAGTATCAAGACACTTAGATCTGATCGAGGTGATGAATACTTGAGTGCCGAGTTCCTAGGTTACCTAAAAGAGAAAGGAATTCTCTCTCAGCTTACTCCTCCATACACTCCACAGCATAATTGTGTATCGGAGAGACGGAATCGAACCCTATTGGATATGGTACGATCCATGATGAGTAATGCTGAGTTACCGCGATCTTTCTGGGGTTATGCGCTAGAATCAGCGGCATATCTTTTGAACATGGTTCCTACCAAGACTGTGCCTAACACTCCATATCAGATGTGGAGCGGGAAGAAACCCCATCTACAGTATATAAAGATTTGGGGATATCCAGCTTTTGTTAAAAAGCAGCATGTGGACAAGCTCGAGGCACGATCAGTAAAGTGTAAGTTTGTGGGATATCCAAAGAACTCCAGGGGATATCTATTCTATTACGCAGAGGAACAAAAGGTGTTTGTTTCTCGTAATGCCCATTTTCTAGAACATCAGTTTTTAGAAAAGGAATCAAGTGGGAGCGAAATAGAACTGGAAGAAATTCCAGAACCACAAACTAATACTGAAAGTTTGGTAGAACCGGTAGTTCAAGAAGAACTGGACATTCCCGCACCCCTCCGCAGGAGTAGTAGGCCGTCTCATCCGCCTGAGAGATACTACGGTTTTTTCATAGATGGGGATAGAGAGGATTACATCATAGATGATGATGAGCCTACTGAATTCCATTAGGCCATCCAGAGCGGCGACTCGGTACGATGGCTAGATGCAATGCGGACCGAAATGGAGTCCATGTACACCAACAAAGTATGGACTTTGGACTTTGCTCCAGATGGGGTAAAACCCATAGGATGCAAATGGATCTTCAAGAAAAAGATTGGTGTAGATGGACAGGTAGAAACCTATAAGGTTAGACTCGTTGCAAAGGGTTTTCGTCAAAGACCTGGTTTGGACTATGACGAAACATTTTCTCCAGTGGCTATGCTCAAATCCATTCGGGTCCTTCTTGCTATTGCTGCCTTCCATGATTATGAAATCTGGCAGATGGACGTAAAGACGGATTTTCTGAATGGAAATTTAGAAGAATGCGTCTATATGGATCAGCCAGAGGGTTTCAATCAGAGTGGGAGCAGCGGGAAAGTATGCAAGCTGCTTAAGTCCATTTATGGACTAAAGCAGGCATCGCGGAGTTGGAACATCTGTTTTGATGAGACAGTCAAAGAATATGACTTTATCAAAAATCCAGATGAACCGTGCATATATAGTAAAGTTGTAGCCAGAAGTGTCGTATTCCTCGTCTTGTACGTGGATGACATTCTTTTGATAGGAAATGACATTCCTATGCTACAATCTGTCAAAGGATTCTTGTCACACAGGTTCTCCATGAAAGACCTGGGTGATGCCTCTTACATTCTGGGGATCCGGATCTATCGTGATAGATCCAAGAGGATGTTGGGACTTTCGCAGTCCAGGTATATCGACATTGTACTGAAAAGATTCAGTATGGAAGATTCTAAGCGCGGTAATCTACCGGCTTGTCACGGAATCACCCTCTCCAAAGAGATGTCTTCCAAGACTGATTTGGAAAGGGAACGCATGTCTATTATACCCTACGCTTCTGCGGTAGGCTCTATAATGTATGCGATGTTGTATACCAGATCAGATGTAGCTTACGCACTAAGCGTGGTAAGCCGGAATCAGTCAGACCCGGGGGAGAAGCACTGGATAGCAGTAAAGAACATTCTCAAGTACCTGAGAAGGACTAAGGAGATGTTCTTGGTTTACGGCGGAAAAGACCTCAGGTTGGAGGCCTTTGCTGATTCCGGCTTCCAGAGTGATAAGGACGATTCCAAGTCCATGTCGGGATATGTCTTTACCCTCAATGGAGGGGCGGTGTGCTGGAAGAGCTCCAAGCAGGACACCGTTGCTGACTCGACGATAGAAGCGGAGTATATAGCTGCTTGCGATGCCGCAAAAAAATCAGTCTGGATGAAGAAGTTCCTAACAGAACTTCAGGTGGTTCCTACCATAGTTGATCCAATACCTCTGTATTGCGACAACAACGGAGCTATAGCTTTAGCAAAGGAACCAAGGTCCCATCAGAAGTCCAGACACATCTTAAGGCGGTATCACCTGATCAGGGAGATCATTGATCGTCAGGAGATCGAGGTTCGGAGAGTTGCTTCTGAAGAGAACATTGCTGATCCATTCACAAAGGCCCTACCTCAGATTCAGTTCGAGAGGCTACTCGAGATCATCGGTCTTCGATATGCCAGTACATGGCCCTAGTGCAAGTGGGAGATTGTTAGTGTATATGCCCTAGGGGCCATTATTGTATCATACTAGTTTGTATATTACTTAATGGAAGCTTGGGATATTCACATGTATATAACAGTCTTGCTAAACATGGTAGTATGCTACTTGGTTTTTTCTATCTTAATATGTGAGTATACGTATTGATAGAGCTCTTAGGATCTTTCTTGACTACCAGCGTTGTGATGGCAGTCACACTAGTGGGGGCTGGGTAGTCTACAAGCACATCCTTATTCAGGTCCCTAGTCGTTGGATTATCGAGACAGGGCATCGATACTCCGGAGTAGACTAGTGTGTACGCTTCTCATCCCAGTTGGGGAGATGGTCTGTCCCACAGCCGTCAGTACGTCGTACTGGAGATAGTATGCAGGTGCTCGTTAGGTTACGGGTACACCGGACAGGACTCACAGGGAACTGTTGGTTGGTTTTATACCAGTCGTCAGTGAACAGTTCCCAGGTGACATGAGTACAGCATAGTCCACAGACTTGATACTGCTACTTCGCCTCGAGTGTGTCCCACTGTTCTTAGATTGCTACCCTACCACGGCTCAAAGGAGTCGTGCAAACAGGTAGCAGTTGGGTGCAGTCCCGAGCACTTGGAGGCAGTGGCGGTTAGACAGGATTCGTCTCTCCCGGTATTGGGGGTTGATATCGCGCTGTGTCAGAGAGCCATTACGCAAAGTCCCTGGCCAGGGCAAGCGAGATTTGTTGGTAGGTACCAGTAGTTTCTCAGGGTGTAATGGGCTTCGCTCCGACACGACTTATACCGCTATTAGGGGACTGACGCTTGCCGCCCCCTAGGCCCGATATGCGATAGTCTTAGACGAACGGACTGGACTGTACGGAGATTGTCACATCAGACTCAGTAGGAGTTCGGATGGGTTCCCTCATCGGCCTTCTTATCGACATCTACCTGGGGACCGTTACGTACAGCTAGTGCCGCTTGCGGTCTGTGGTTAAACCCACTGCCAGCGTAGTAGTCGAGTCTCTAGAGTCCCACATAGAGAGTTTCCCTACTCCAGGCGAAACGATATAGAGGTCGTATGGTTTTACGACATGGGTTCGAACGCATACGTGTGTTTACACACGTACGACTTTCGGACAGTTTTTACCAGTCGGCTTTGGTTTAAGCCAGTTACTGGTATCCGATTATTGGATTTATACAGTCTAAAGTTTTTCCGTATTTTTGCGGAAAGGAGGGGCGTTCTCGTAATTGCGTGAGAAGCTTCTAGAAGATGGTGACTAAGGAGGTTTAGGTGGCATATACATTGAATGAGATTAGTGAGTCATATGGATGATTCATCCATGTCATTAATACTTCATAATTGCTTAATGACTCATGGAGATGAATCACCACAAGATATTTATCAAGCATGGTTGTAAAATGATTTCTTTTCTTTTCTTGATAAAAAGAAATGCTTGATATATATTATGATAACTCATTATTCTCACTTCATTATTATCTTCACCTTCTCTCTCCTCAAGCTCTCCCTCTTCAAACCCTAATCCTCCCCTCTCATGTGTTAAGTACAAGGATTAGTTAGACTCATTAAACCATAACCCTCACTCTATTTCACCTAGCTTCTTTGATTAGCACTTAAAGAAGTTTAGTTGCCTCAAGTTTAGAGGCTAAGCTTGGAGTAAAGCTCTCGGGTGGATCGTCTACTACTTCGAGAAGGCCGAGGAGGAGGTGGAGTTCGTAAAGACGAAGGACACGGTTCTTTAGGTATAATCCCTTTACATAGTAGTTGTTAACTTTTATGTTTGATGTTAGTTATCGTTTAGCTTCGATTCTTGCGGTTAGTCGATGTTTAAGCAAAGAACAAAATCGTTTTTCATATTTCCGCCTCCCCGCAAGTCGTGGGGTGTTGTACATCGACTTACAAAATCAACTTGGCATCTTCGGAGAGGTAGACGGATAGCACCAATTAGCATCTGCCCCGAATGAGACGTCCTAACGTCGTCGGCCGCCATTCGGAGGGAAACACCAACCAGAAAACACATTAGGATAATTTAGCGAATGGTTGGTGCTCCCTCAAAATCTGCAACAAAATTCTCTATTACTGCCCAGGCTCCACTCGGCTCCACAAGTATACCAGGATGTCCTCAACAAACACAATAAGAACTGATCAAGAAATGGTCTGAATATACGGTTCATCCAATCCATAAACGCTGCTGGGGCATTGGTGAGCTCGAACGACATGACCAAGACTCATAACGCCCGTAACGTGTGAAAAGCAGTCTTCGGAATATCATCCTCTCGAACCCGCAACTAATGGTAACCCGACCGCAAGTCAATCTTCGAGAAATGTCCCGCACCCTGGAGCCAATCGAACAAATCTTCAGTACGAGGTAAGGGATATCTGTTTCGCACAGTCACTCGACTCAACCGACGATAATCAACGCATAATCGCATACTATCGTCCTTCTTCTCGACGAACAGAACAGGAGCTCCCCAAAGTGACGCACTCGGACTAACAAGCCCTTTATTCAACAAATCTTGCAACCGATCCTTCAGTTCTTTAAGCTCCGCCGGGTCCATCCGATATGGCGGTATAGAAAAAGGCTCCATGCCGGAAATCAAGTCAAAGCAGAACTCAATATCGCGCTCTGGCGACAAATCAAGCAACTCGTCAGGAAAATATCTGGAACTCTCTCCTAATCGGGAACTGGTCCAACGGGACCTCTGCAGCTCTAACACCACAAACATACGCCAAGAATTCCTGACATCTTTTTTCTCAAAAGCTGACTAGTGCGAAAAGAAGAAATCAAACTGGGAAAGGTGACGCTATGGTCTCCCCGAAAACAAACAAGAACTGGCTCATCCGGAAAACTAAATCTAACCGCCTCCTTATGGTAGTCCATGAATGTATAACACGCGGCTAATCAATCCATGCTTAGAAAATTGTCAAGGTCTATCATATCGAGAAGAATCAAATTGACAGGAGAATCCCTATTTCCGATACGAACGAAAAACACATAAAACTACAAATGACTAGCCTATGGAAGAAATCACAACAAGCGGCTGATTTAGCAAGGACTACTATCGTCTAGACTTTAATACAAATTATGTGGGTACCATTTCAACGACACCAGAAAGAATTACGCATCGGAAGAAAAAACCGAAGGAATGCCTGTCACAACGGCGTCTATCTAACCGCCACTGAGCTGGCAACCGGTACAAATCCGCTTTGGTCTAGAAACGACTGAAGTCTTAGAAATGCGCTCCTCTAGCAGTAAGGCTGCATCCATCGCGGCTACATAAGTGTCAAAATGCTGGGTGCCGATTGCAAGAAATAACCGCATGTCCAATCTCCATACGAACCTCTTTATCCGTTTCTCTTCAGTGTCCGCCAGGTAAGGAGCATATCGGACCGCTGAGTAAACTAAATGTCGTACTCGGACACCATCATCCCTGGAGTCTTGTGCAAAGGCTCGAAACTACGAGCTCGGCATCTCGAACGCTCTCCGGAAGGAAACGAGCAAGAAATACAGCTGTGAACTTATCTCAAGTCATAGGACGTAGATCTGCAACTTGGCCTTTCTCAATTGACTCGCACTAGACCTCTCTAGACGAAAACTCGCAAGCTCAATCCATATTTCGTCAGAACATCTCTGTGAACGACAAATCCTAACCATCCTGTCGAGAATTGCCTACGGATCCTCCGTTGCATCTATGCCGGTAAAAACTAGAGGCTTAAGCCTTAAAAACTCCTATAAGGATACAGAAATAATCTTAGTAATAGCAGAAACAGCTGCCTGAGCATCAGGTACAATCACAATCTCCGCAGTAGGAGGGACATCATCGGCTCTCGGAGCTCGGCTGGCCTCAACTAACAATCCAACAATCTGTCGCAAGTCCTGAATACTCGACTCCAGTCTAGCTATCCGTCCTGGAGAAGGCAGATCACTCTATCCCTGAGGGGTCGGCGTACCGCTCTGATCGGTCCTCGTCTCAAACGAGCCTACTCTAATCTCATATCTGGTGGCGGCCCTCTAGCCCTCGTAGTCTCCGGCGGCATAGTGGCTGGAACAAGAAACATGATTGATAGGAACATTGCGATCGAATCAAAGGATTTCCTGAATCAAGGAAGGAAATACAAGCAAATATATATTTTAAGGTTACTTAGGCGGAGTACCGTATCGTAAGTATGCCGCGGAACATACACACGCTACGTCATTCTACTTAAGTCACCTACTCTATCTACCAAGGGTCATCCTACACTCGGTAAGGTAAAACATATTGCTCTGATACCAACTTTGTCATGACCCGAAGGTACGGAACGTGACTGGTACTTAAATTACGAAACGTCTAAAAGCGTAACGTAATCTAAGTAAGCTAAAGCCCAGAAAACTAAACCGTTTAACAATTAGAGTGAAGGAAAACTTGTTTTAAAGCAAGTGGTTTTAACAAATAAGTGGCATTAAACATTTAAAAGCAACATCATATTTTCCCAAAAATTTCAGTAGAGTCTCCTTTGTAAATACTGGCCCCCAAACGGGTACACCGCATGAAATACATATAAATAATGAATAAAGGCATCCCCAAGCGGGAGCTAGCTCTTCGCTAATGGCGGAATCACAACCACATGCAATATGTATATCAAAGATGCACAATAAGCATCTGAAAGCAAGAAATAAGAAAATACCACATCGGTTCAAGTGAGCATCAACACCAAAGCACAAATACAAGTCTCACGAGTCTCACCGTCTAGTCAAATATACAAGGGTAGATGGAGTATACTAGATATAAAATAATATACATGATGGAATAATATATTCTCGCAACCCACCTACAAGCAATACCGCAAGTCCAAGCAAAAGGAACAAAATGGGTGTAAATTCCCAGTTCCGTAAATGCAATTTTTCTATATTTTCCAAGTCCCCTGAATGTTTTTCTATTTTCTCCGTATTTTGTATGAATTTGGATGCTTAAGTTTTAAAATATTAAATTTTCCTAATCAATTAAAGCCCAGCCCAACCTCTAATTTCCCACATACCCGACCCGGCACCGTGCCCCAAACCCGACCCGACACCCTTCTTCCCCACTCTTTTCATTCTCCCGCTTCTTTTTCTCCTTCTTCTTCCCACGTCACCCCACGCTCCACGCCCCGCGCCTCATCGCCCCACGTCCCCGCTCCTCGACCCGTGCCCACGCCCGCGATCTCCCCTCGCCTTCCCCCCTTTCTCCTCTCCTCTCTCCAAACACCCAACACCAACCCTACTCAACCCATCCCCTCACCGAGCTCCCCTCCTCAGAGACACCGAGCTCCTCACACACACACCCTACAACCCCAACACCACAACCACCATCGAATTTACCTCCCAACTCCGACCATTCCACTACCCACCCGAGCTCGCCGCGCCGCCGCCGCCAGCCTCCTCCCTGACACCACCACACCAACGACCGAACTCACCCGCAACTCCCGAGCACCCGCAACCCACCACCTCACCACCTTCAAGCAACGGCAACTGTAACAACTCCATTTTTAATGTACAAAGAATTGATTTAAATTCAAAGTATACTTAGAATATTTAATGTTGCTGATATCTCTTTAAGTATTTATTTCACACCATAATTACAAGAAGGAGCTTGTAGTTCATTGGTAATACCTTGCACTGTTGAAGCAAGCCACCAGAGTTCAAATCCCATACCCCACGTTAATTTTAATATTATTTTACTTTAAATTTTATAGAATCCCAACAGTCCACACACAATAACTCCCAAATATCCCACTACACCCCATAATGTAAAAATACCGGTAGCTACCCCCGGCGACCCTCCACCTCCCGAGACCCTGACTCGGCCGAGTCGGCCGGCGGACCGGCCGACTCAGGCCGGCGCCGCCGGCCGCACTCGGCCGGACGGCCGAGTCCCCAACATCAAAGTTGGGGCTCTTGGGCTACTCCACTCTCCTGCATACTTTAATTGTGCAGATCGTTTCCAGAGGGCTTTGAATACCTCTTTTACTCCATTTTTAATGATTTTTTCATATATTTTTAAATTTTTAATTAAAAACCCTACATCTACCCTAACCCTGGCCTAACCGTGTAAATACACCCCTACCCCCTACCCTCTCATCCCAAAATTCTGAGCCCACTCTCTCAAAATCTCAAGAAACCCTTGTGTACTTTGGAAACGAGTGAAAGGCGAAGCCCCGACGAAATCGACGGCAAACTTCCGGTGATCGTGCTAGGAACTCTCGGCGAAGAATCGACACATCGGCGAACCCTCTTCTTCCCTCTCACTATCTAGTGTTGTCCAAAACCGTTAGTCCCCATTCTATCTTTCTTTTCTTTCAGAAAAAAATACGAATTTACAAACCCGACGGAATCGGCACAAATCCGATTTCCGATTCGGTTTTCTTATAAACTTCACTTCTCATTATTTCAATTATGTTTAAACACTATCATGTTGACTATTAAACACTAAACAAATAAATTGATCAAGTTTCAATTCATGAAATGATAACTTTTCCATTTATCGTATTTTTCACTTAAATACCACATTGTTCCAATTTCACATTGAACTCCATTAAACTTGCTATAACTATAAGTAGAGCACGAGGTAATGACCTACCTCCTCACACACTCCCATCTAAACATAGTACTATAATCTTGGAAATTTAGAATACGAGAAAACAAACATTTTCATTAAAATACCCTTTACTTAATAAAACTTTTAGTATTGATACATTTTTATAAATACATAACTTTTGAAATAATAAAATATATCTAGACTCATCCAATTAAGGACCGTCGCATTCATTAGGAAAGTCATGAACTTTTAGTCGTTTATCTAAACCCGACTTTGTGGTGTCTAGGCTAGACAAGTGAGAAAGGTAACTTTAAAAGGCCCGTCTCACTGTGATTCGTGAGCGGACCCCTCCTTTCTTCACTTGTACTTACCTGGTCACAATTGGCGGTGAAGAGGCGATTTGAACTTGTCACTAGAATATAAAATACGAGAAATCGACACCTTTACAAATAAATACCATTTACTTAATAAAACCGTATTCTAAAGGATTAGTATTTATAAAATCTTTGCAAAGCGCCGCTACAACCCATTTTGGGGAACCCGTTCTGGATGGTGCGGATTATCGCACATCCTCGGGCTTAGTAGTGCGAGATTCAGACCTCCACAAGGAGCATTCGGTCTCGAAAGGTTTAAAATACGACATCTTAAGAAAATGAGATTTTTAGAATATAAAATATTTATAAAAAATTATTTTTGTATAACTTTATGTATATTTATCATTAAAATATCTATTTTATTATGATATGAATATTCAACCTTTTTCTAAAAATGTCACAAGAATCGGTTTACACTAAAATACCATGAATTCAATATAATCACCATTTACACATAAATACCTTTATATATATAATTAGGATATTTTCACTAGAAATATCACAAAATAAAATTACACTCATTACAACTATAAAGACGAATAATAAATACTTGGGGTGTATCTTGAAAACTATACAAAAGTATTTTTACATAAAAACCCCTCAAGTTTTATAAATTACCCTAAGAACCCTAGTAAATATAGGACTTCGATTTACATCTCTACTGTCTGACTCGGGTTTGAGTCTGATCATAATCCGACTTGAATATGATTCAAGTACCATATAAATCTATAATATTACAATTCAACGTGAACACACGAATCCATGAATCCAGTTATCAATCTATTCAACTTGACTGAACCAAACCATGGATATACTTTCCATTTACATGATTCCAGTTTGCATCCGTTACTGATATCATGGTTTCGGTCAGTCATCCAACTATACAACTTATACAATATAATATAACAATACAATCAAAACACTACGGGGTTTAAGGGGTAGATTGGTACGGAAGGTGTTAAAAGTGGCACGAGACAGTAAGATTAAGACGCCTAACATGAATCCTGTTGGTGTTGTACCGTGGCATAATGGTTCCTTGTACTTTCAGTTTGCCCTGGTCTCTAGTATATAGAGACCCCTCTCGTATACACTGGCATCCTTCTGTACCAAGCTACAAACAACAGCGTTAACACAATATTCTACAATATTATACAACTTTAAAAGATACATTCTTATTCTGTCTTTTTCTATTTCTCCCTTAACTTTGGGACTTACCGAGCGACCTGTTCGCTGACGACATTCTATTTCTTTCTTCTTTGAATGTCGTCAGGTGATCTGGACACAGCAGAGATCGAGCCCACTAGTGAAGACTTGGATCAATTCCTCGAAGACCCCGAGCTCTAGACATTGTACATTTCCATCCAGTACCTTTAATTTTCTGTTATGCCATTGTTTAGGCATCGTTTTTACTTCAGTTGTATTTCCTTTTCATACATTGTACAAAAGAATGTTAATAAATAAAGTTGCTATTATTTTTATATCTCTTGTCTCTTGTGATTACTTTTATATTGATTAGATACGCTTAGCGTATTTACTTCTCAGTAAATACGTAGCGGACCAGTCGCGTCCCCTTCGCCGTATACCGGGAAGCGGGGCGTGACAGGTTTTGTTGGTGGCCCATGCAGGTCTGAGCTGTATAGAATCATACTATGCAGTTCTGTTCTGCGTGAACAAACTAAGCAATATAACACAAGAACCAGTAACTAAAACATTCTTTACAATTCATGTTTCTTGAATCTTACAATTTCATATTCATTGAATCTTATCATTCCAAATATTTTGAATCTGTCCTAACCCAAATTTTCTTCAAGGTTATGGATTCCCCGAACAATACCAGCACCAATGTCAACAACACACCTCCAGCCCTACCACTCACACCTGTCGTTCCTGCTCCACCCAACGAGCAAACGGTCCTGCTTGAGGCAATCCGCAGCCTCCTCGAGGGACAGCAGCAGCAGACTGCTCTTTTAATGAACCATCCCGAGGCAGATGCACCTGGGGTAAAGCAATTTAGGGCTTTACACCCCAAACAGTTCTCCGGAAAGGGAAGCCTACTTGAAGCTGAGGAATGGGCACAGAGCATAGAAGATGATCTGGCTGCAGCACAAGTGCCAGACATAGCTTGGGTTCGTATGGCGAAACTGCAGCTCACGGACAATGCTCGCAACTGGTGGAAGGCGGAAGAAAGCCGTCTTGAATAGCCTATCGAATGGAAGACTTTCCGCGACATGTTTGACGCTAAGTACTTCCCTGAGACTGCCAGGTTCGACATGGAACAACAGTTCATCCATCTGCAATAAGGTTCGATGTGGACCAAGTCAGTAGATGAATATGACGCTGAGTTCACCATGCTCAGTCGGTAAGATATGTCTCAATAATTCGAAATTTTTATATCATAAATTACACAGCTAACACAATATTTTTAACAGATTTGCGGCACACCTTATACCGACGGATGAGATCAGAGCCCGTCGCTTTCAACAAGGTTTGG
This sequence comes from Agapanthus africanus, assembly GCA_030015575.1. Taxonomy (NCBI): domain Eukaryota; kingdom Viridiplantae; phylum Streptophyta; class Magnoliopsida; order Asparagales; family Amaryllidaceae; genus Agapanthus; species Agapanthus africanus. Next base: position 11,978,465 of record CM057337.1, read on the forward strand.
ATTCGGAAATTCAGGCTGCACTGGCCACAGGAGATTTTCCGACTCATGAATCGGCTCTGAAAGCTGCCCGCCGTTATGAGGCAGTGGTAAAGGCGAGGGGAATACCTCAATCTGCTGGATTTAAGCGTCCTGCCAACCAGATGGCAGGAGGCGCCTCGTCCAGGCCATTTTTGTGCCAAGGCGACCCGGAGTACAGAACAACCGTCCCAGTCTAGCCTTTTGTATCTACTGCAAGAGAACTGGACATATGATGAAATACTGCCGGCGAGCCAACCATCTTAGCTTGATCTGCGGCTCAGCTGCTCATGATATTGGGTCTTGTCCCCAAAAGCAAAACCCAGTTGCTGCACCCAGGCCAGCAATTACCTATCCCCAGCGACCAGCTCTTCAAGCACCTGCTCCAAGACTTGCATTACCTGCACCACCCAGATGACCACAAGCTGCACCACCTCCTCGTCAGTTCCATCAAGCTCAAAGGAACGTTCCGAGAAATGCTCCTCCGGCCAGGAGGAATGTACCAAGGCGCCAGGCTTTCACTATGTCAGTGGAAGAAGCTGAGGCCACTGGCCAAGTCATCACCGGTAAACTTTTCTTCTCAAATTTTTCTTTCAGTCTTGTTTATCTACATGCTTTCCCTAAAACATACCCCACATACCTTAGGTACAATCTTAGTAGCCTCACTACCTGCACTAGCACTGTTTGATACTGGAACATCGCACTGCTTTATGTCGCAATGGTTTGTTCGAACCCATGCGATTCCAGTCTCACCGCTTATATCCAGCTGGAATGTCAGTTCAGGAAATGGCATTCTAAAGGCAACCATGGGATACCGTTTGTGTCCAGTCGTCGTCTGCAGCAGAGAGTTTTATGCTGACTTCAAGGTGCTGGACATACCGAACTTCGATGTGGTTCTAGGAATGGATTAGCTTGGAACTTTTTATGCTACTATTGACTGTCGTCAAAGGAGGGTGGTATTCGAGATTCCAGACCATCCGGTCTTCTATTTCAAAAGCGGAGACCGTACACTGAAGCCAAGTACCTACAAATCGAAGCCAAGAGAAGCAGTAGTTGCAGCAGCTCAAGCGGAGGAAGAATCAAGACCAGATGTGGTTCGAGGGTTCGACGATGTATTTCCTGACGATATATCAGGTTTGCCTCCCGATCGAGCTCTTGAATTCAGTATTGATTTAGTACCAGGAGCACAACCGGTGATCAAAGCACCCTATCGTTTAAGTCCGGAAGGTTTGAAGGAAGTCCGAACACAGTTGGACAAATTACTGGCGAAAGGATGGATTCGTCCCAGCACTTCAAGTTGGGGATCACCTGTACTACTTGTGAAGAAGAAGGAAGGTTCATACAGAATGTGCATCGATTACAGAGCCTTGAATGAAGTCACTATAAAGAACAAGTATCCACTTCCGCGCATCGACGATTTATTCGATCAGCTAAGTGGATCTTATGTTTTCTCTAAATTGGATCTTCGTTCAGGTTATCATCAGGTGAAGGTCAAGAAAACTGATATTCACAAAACAGCTTTCAGAACTCGCTATGGACATTACGAATTTCTCGTGATGCCATTTGGAGTGACCAACGCACCCGCAATATTCATGAACCTAATGAATCAAGTTTTCCGGGAGTACTTAGACAGCTTTGTTGTCATCTTCACCGACGACATCCTGGTGTATTCTAAGAATCGGAAAGAGCATGCAGAACATCTACGAATTGTCCTAGAAACTCTTCGACAACATCAGCTTTATGCCAAGTACAGCAAGTGCGAGTTTTGGCTAAGCAAGTTGGTTTTCTTGGACATATCGTATCAGGAGAAGGAATTTCTGTGGATCCAGCAAAAGTTTCAGCAGTTAGCGAATGGCCTACACAAAAGTCAGTGAAGGACATTCGGAGTTTCTTATGTCTAGCTGGATATTACAGAAGATTCATTGAAGGATTTTCGAAGATAGCAACACCCCTGACCAAGCTCACACGTAAAGATGAAGAATTTGTGTGGTTAGAAGCATGCGAACAAGCTTTCGTAGAACTCAAGTCAAAGTTGACATCTGCACCTATTCTTGTTATACCGGATCAATCTGGAGAATTCGAAGTGCATTGCGATGCATCCGGTAAGGGATTAAGATGTGTTCTACATCAGCACGGTAAAGTTGTGGCTTATGCTTCAAGACAGCTGAAGATTCATGAGCGCAATTATCCGACGCATGATTTGGAATTGGCAGCCGTCATCTTTGCTCTCAAGATTTGGCGCCATTATTTACTTGGTGAACGAGTGAACATCTACACAGATCATAAGATCCTGAAGTACGTGTTTACTCAGAAGGAGTTGAATATGCGGCAGAGAAGATGGTTAGAACTCATGGCGGACTTTGACATCAACTTGCAATATCACCCAGGAAAGGTGAATGTGGTACCTGATGCTCTTAGTCGTCAACCATTAACAATGAATCCCATCGCTCAGTGGAAGCTTCAACAAGATTTGCATCAGATAGATGGAGATTGAAGTAGTCATGCCAGGTAATACTTCAAGTTTGATGAATTTACAAGTTCAATCAACCATTGTCAATCAGATCAAAGCAGCCCAAGCAAGTGATGCTAAGTTACAAAAGATCAGAGAACAAGTGGAGAATGGACTCAGAATAGACTTCATCATCCATGAAGACGGATCTTTGAGATACGGCAGCAGATTGTGTGTACCAAAAGGCCCTGTTCGGGAAGAGTTAATGAAGAAAGCTCAAAGCTCTCCCTACTCAGTACATCCTGGAGGTACCAAAATGTACAAAGATTTACGTCAGAATTATTGGTGGCATGGAATGAAGCGTGAAGTAGCCAGAAGCGTCGCAAAATGCTTGGTGTGTCAGCAAGTAAAGGCTGAACATCACAGGACTGTTGGATTACTTCAACCGTTACCAATCCCAGAATGGAAGTGGTAACACATCACGATGGATTTTGTGACTGCTCTTCCTCGCAGCACAAAGGGTAACGATGCCGTATGGGTCATTGTGGATCGACTCACAAAGTCGGCTCACTTCATCCCATTTCGAGTTGGCCAATCAACTGAGACACTAGCAAAGAAGTACATGGAGGTAATAATATATTTAAAGATTTAAACTCTTCATAATGTACTATCTCTGATACCCATGAACTCATATAGGAAATTGTGAGACTTCATGTAGTACCTGTCTGCATTGTCTCTGATCGTGACACCAGATTTCGATCGCAATTTTGGCAAAGTCTGCAAGCAAGCTTGGGAACAAGTCTGAACTTCAGCACGGCTTATCATCTACAAACAGATGGTCAGTCGGAACGAACTATTCAAATCTTGGAGGATATACTCAGAGCATGTATGTTAGACTTCAAAGGATTGTGGGAAGATCACCTACATCTTATGGAGTTTTCGTACAACAACAGCTACCAAGCAAGCATAGGAATGACACCTTTTGCAGCATTGTATGGAAGGAAGTGTCGATCGCCATTAAGTTGGGACGACATCGGAGATAGGGAACTTCTTGGACCAGAGATGATAGTAGCGACTGTTGATGTGGTTTGTACTATCAGGGAAAGGATGCGCATAGCTCAAGATCGACAGAAGCACTGGGCTGATGCAAAGAGACGTCATCTGGAGTTCCAGCCAGGAGATCATGTGTTCTTGAAGATATCTCCGAACCGTGGAGTGATCCGATTTGGAAGACGGGGTAAGCTAAGTCCGAGATATATTGGACCGTTCGACATACTCGAACGAGTCGGTGAAGTGGCATACCGCTTAGCGCTTCTACATTCATTGGAAGAAGTGCATAACGTGTTCCACATATCCCAACTCAGAAAGTATGTGAGTGACCCCAGCCATGTTCTCGATCATTCCGAGCTCACTATACAGCCCGATTTGTCTTGTGAGCAACAGCCTGTGGAGATCCTGGACAGGAAAGTGAAGACACTTCGGAACAAGGAAGTTAACTTGGTCCGAGTGATGTGGAGAAAAGACACTCCAGGAGAGTCCACTTGGGAAAGGGAGGATGAAATGCGTACTAGATATCCACACCTCTTTGTAAACCAGTCCTCAAATAAAAGTTGTAAATTTCGAGGACGAAATTTTTGTAAGGAGGGTAGACTGTAACAACTCCATTTTTAATGTACAAAGAATTGATTTAAATTCAAAGTATACTTGGAGTATTTAATATTGCTGATGTCTCTTTAAGTATTTATTTCACACCATAATTACAAAAAGGAGCTTGTTGCTTATTGGTAATACATTGCACTGCTGAACCAAGACACCAGAGTTCAAATCCCATGCCCCACATTAATTTTAATATTATTTTACTTTAAATTTTATAGAATCCCAACAGTCCACACACAATAACTCCCAAATATCCCACTACACCCCATAATGTAAAAATACCAGTAGCTACCCACGGCGATCCCCCCTCCCGAGACCCCGACTCGGCCGAGTCGGCCGGCGGACCGGCCGACTCAGGCCGGCGCCGCCGGCCGCACTCGGCCGGACGGCCGAGTCCCCAACATCAAAGTTGGGGCTCTTGGGCTACTCCACTCTCCTGCATACTTTAATTGTGCAGATCGTTTCCAGAGGGCTTTGAATACCTCTTTTACTCCATTTTTAATGATTTTTTCATATATTTTTATATTTGTAATTAAAAATCCTACATCTACCCTAACCCTAGCCTAACCCTATAAATACACCCCTACCCCCTACCCTCTCATCCCAAAATTCTGAGCCCACTCTCTCAAAATCTCAAGAAAACCTTGTGTACTTTGGAAACGAGCGAAAGGCGAAGCTCCGACGAAATCGACGGTGAACTTCCGGTGATCGTGCTAGGAACTCTCGGCGAAGAATCGACGCACCGGCGAACCCTCTTCTTCCCTCTCACTCTCTAGTGTTGTCCAAAACAGTAAGTCCCCATTCTATCTTTCTTTTCTTTCAGAAAAAAATACGAATTTACAAACCCGACGGAATCGGCACAAATACGATTTCCGATTCGGTTTTCTTATAAACTTCACTTCTCATTATTTCAATTATGTTTAAACACTATCATGTTGACTATTAAACACTAAACAAATAAATTGATCAAGTTTCAATTCATGAAATGATAACTTTTCCATTTATCGTATTTTTTCCACTTAAATACCACATTGTTCCAATTTCACATTGAACTCCATTAAACTTGCTATAACTATAAGTAGAGCACGAGATAATGACCTACCTCCTCACACACTCCCATCTAAACATAGTACTATAATCTTGGAAATTTAGAATACGAGAAAACAAACATTTTCATTAAAATATCCTTTACTTAATAAAACTTTTAGTATTGATACATTTTTATAAATACATAACTTTTGAAATAATAAAATATATCTAGACTCATCCAATTAAGGACAGTCGCATTCATTAGGAAAGTCGTGAACGTTCAGTCGTTTATCTAAACCTGACTTTGTGGTGTCTAGGCTAGACAAGTGAGAAAGGTAACTTTAAAAGGCCCGTCTCACTGTGATTCGTGAGCGGACCCCTCCTTTCTTCACTTGTACTTACCTGGTCACAATTGGCGGTGAAGAGGCGATTTGAACTTGTCACTAGAACATAAAATACGAGAAATCGACACCTTTACAAATAAATACCATTTACTTAATAAAACCGTATTCTAAAGGATTAGTATTTATAAAATCTTTGCAAAGCGCCGCTACAACCCATTTTGGGGAACCCGTTCTGGATGGTGCGGATTATCGCACATCCTCGGGCTTAGTAGTGCGAGATTCAGACCTCTGCAAGGAGCATTCGGTCTCGAAAGGTTTAAAATACGACATCTTAAGAAAATGAGATTTTTAGAATATAAAATATTTATAAAAAATTATTTTTGTATAACTATATGTATATTTATCATTAAAATATCTATTTTGTTATGATATGAATATTCAACCTTTTTCTAAAAATGTCACAAGAATCGGTTTACACTAAAATACCATGAATTCAATATAATCACCATTTACACATAAATACCTTTATATATATAATTCGGATATTTTCACTAGAAATATCATAAAATAAAATTATACTCATTACAACTATAAAAACGAATAATAAATACTTGGGGTGTATCTTGAAAACTATACAAAAGTATTTTTACATAAAAGCCCCTCAAGTTTTATAAATTACCCTAAGGACCCTAGTAAATATAGGACTTCGATTTACATCTCTACTGTCTGACTCAGGTTTGAGTCTGATCATAATCCGACTTGAATATGATTCAAGTACCATATAAATCTATAATATTACAATTCAACATGAACACACGAATCCATGAATACAGTTATCAATCTATTCAACTTGACTGAACCAAACCATGGATATACTTTCCATTTATATGATTCCAGTTTACATCCATTACATCCGTTACTGATATCATGGTTTCAGTCAGTCATCCAACTATACAACTTATACAATACAATATAACAATACAATCAAAACACTAAGGGGTTTAAGGGGTAGATTGGTACGGAAGGTGTTAAAAGTGGCACGAGACAGTAAGATTAAGACGCCTAACACGAATCCTATTGCTGTTGTACCGCAGCATAACGGTTCCTTGTACTTTCAGTTTGCCATGGTCTCTAGCATATAGAGACCCCACTTGTATACACTGGCATCCTTCTGTACCAAGCTACAAACAACAGCGTTAACACAATATTCTACAATATTATACAACTTTAAAAAATACATTCTTATTCTGTATTTTCTATTTCTCCCTTAACTTTGGGACTTACCGAGCGACCTGTTCGCTGACGACATTCTATTTCTTTCTTCTTTGAATGTCGTCAGGTGATCTGGACACAGCAGAGATCGAGCCCACTAATGAAGACTTGGATCAGTTCCTCGAAGACCCCGAGTTCTAGACATTGTACATTTCCATCCAGTACCTTTAATTTTCTGTTATGCCATTGTTTAGGCATCGTTTTTACTTCAGTTGTATTTCCTTTTCATGCATTGTACAAAAGAATGTAAATAAATAAAGTTGCTGTTATTTTTATATCTCTTGTCTCTTGTGATTACTTTTATATTGCTTAGACACGCTTAGCGTATTTACTTCACAGTAAATACGTAGCGGACCAGTCGCGTCCCCTTCGCCGTATACCGGGAAGCGGGGCGTGACAGCAACTCCTCAGCCATCGTCTTCACCATCACCGATGCCGACTCCAAACTCCCGAGATCCCACACCACCCTCGCAACTCCGGCCACGTCACTGCATCCCCACCACCTCTACCTTCACCCACGACCCTTCCTCTCTCCACCCAAGTTCCTGGTCGAGCTCCCTACAGCAGAGCTCCCCTTTTCTTCCGGCGAACAACCTATGCCCCTCTCGTCGTCGACGAACGTCCGAGCCTCCTCCCCGAGCTCCTCTAACCCACAAGCTCACCGGCGGCCACCCTCTCCATAGCCGAGCCCCTCGCCTCCAGTCGATCCACCTCCGGCCACCGTGAGCCCTCCACTTCAACCCACCTGCAACCTCCACCTGCGCCATCGCCTGCAGCGGGCCTCACTTTCATCCTCGCCTCTCCAAGCCAAACTGAGGCCGCGCTGCAGGTTTGAGCCTCGTTGCACCGTACCCGTGTTCAAGCCACCCATCCCTTCGTTGTCTTGATCGTCAAATTAGTCATCAAGCAAGTGTACTGCTTGCTCCATGCTATCTTTATCCATTATAATTCAAAATACCATCAAATTCCGTATATACCTTTCGTGCAAATTAATATAATGCAAGTGTTCGATGCAATACCCGAATGGAAAATCCCCGTTAATTTGACGGAAACTAATCACATAGGATGGCCCGAGTAGTAACGAACGCCGTGTTATGATTTGGCTGGAAAATATGATCTTTAATGACGTGATAGGCCTTTCCCATTTAGACCCGTTAAAACTGAAATTTTCCGTACCTGAAACTCGTAAAAATCACAGTTAATTGATTACAAATCGGAACGTTGCGTTCAAGGTCTCATATCGAAGCCGACTCGACGACCTAGAACTCCATAAGAGTTTTAAATTGTTTCTATGCTAAAAAAATGACGGAAACTGGTTCGAAGTGCGGCTCTGGACTGCAGTCCAGAGCAGCTTTGGTCTTTGGTTCTAGTTTTGAAATGCTGCCATCCTGCTGTATGAAAATGTTATGATGCGGAACCTATACCATAGCGAAGATAAGTCTATTAGCTAACCATTAAAAAAGCGATTTCATTCATTTTTAATGTCGTTTACTATTTAAATTGTATTTTAAATCAACAGAACGTATAGCAGTCCCAAACAGGGACAGAACTTATTCCCCATTGTTGTACAGTGCATAACTTCCAATACACCATGGATAATATCGATCCGTATGGTGAGTTAGAAACCTAACTGATAAACCTAAATTTTGTTCAACTATTGCGTCGCCTAATTTTGATCTCAACAGGGTGAAAACTGTGCTGCGAAATGGACATTCAGTTCAGGAACTGAATTTCCAGCAGCGAACACTTAAAATGAAACGACGGTAACTTGCGAACCCGAGACCCAATTGACTTGAAATTAATTTTGTTGAACTGCCGACTGAGTTTACTTATTATCGCCTTTGTATCTTTTTGCTTAATTCTGAATTCATGATTTAATACAATTTTTCTATGTTCATAAGATGCATAGCGACTTGTACTGCATATAAACTATTTAGCGGCATGATTCATAGTTCTACTCGACTACAAGACCTCTAGCGATAGTGAACATTCGTGTTAATTCTCAGTGTATATTGCATTGTCGAACGTGTGTAGTATTGGTGTGGTTGTGTCAAGTACGCCAGTGAATAGTGAATGATCCGTGATAGTGAATGATACAATGAACGGTGAATAAAACAGTGTTGTTGATGCGTACTTGTACACAACTAGCCTATACTCATGAATAGGGAAACCTGGGTAAAAAAGGGGGAAATCGAAGTGGAAAGAGAATTGTATTTAGCGAGGACAGTGATTTAGAGGATGATCATTCGAACATCGATTCTTATATATATTAGATTAGGACTAGCGGTCCGGCTGACAGGGTTATGTCCCGGGCGATAGCGGGCCGTAGTCTCGGGTATGTACGAGACCCTCGTTAAATATGATCCTCCTTTCCACAACTCGATTTCAAAAGTGACTTAGAGACCGATAGGGACACAGATCATACATTGCATCAGTTAGTGACATATTGATTACCTGCATTTTATCCCCATCATTTTCATTTTCATTTTCTTGCCTTTTGTTATTATTATAATATTGCTATTGTGTCGCTCTGACGACCTAAGTATGCATGCTCAGTGATAGTGGTGGATTTGTCTGATCTCGAGAAGACCGTGAAGATCCAGACCAGTGAACCAGTTATAATTCTCCATTAATATTCCTGGTTAGTTGCTCTCTTGTTTACTTCCTTTGAGCTCAGATCTCTTTATATCCTATAGTTTTAGTGACAGCATTCTCTTTACCCGTATTGTATTTTTACTGGTTACCATATAATGCTAGAAGTCGAAATGTGACTACGAAAGGATTTTTCCTTAATCGTAGGAGCATGGCTGGCCTTGTCACCCTTGTATTCCGTATTTTGGAAAGCGGGGCTTGACAATGAGGAAGTGCGCCCGCCGCTCCTGTGCTGACGGGTCGGACCTGCAAGATACTGTGTCACAACGGGGATGAGTTGCCAACTCGTGAGTAGAAAGTAACATCTAATAAGGCTATCGTAAGCATGCACGCCAATGCGTCACAACCCACGCATCTCAAAATGATACTATATACTAGCATGAATGCAACATGAATGCATAATTAAACACGAAACCTGCACAAGTCTGGTATGAGAAAATCTTTATTCTTATCTTAGAAAAACCTCTGTGCAATAAACTGAAGTATCATCAATGAAATCAACAGAAAATCAGTGTCAAGCATCGACACAAAATATATATCCCAATATCTCAATGTCTCAATGTCTCAATATTTCGGGCTTCATCAGTTCGGATCGGCCCATATCATCAAATCTCATGACTACGTCGGTATCCTCCGAATATCCGCCGCGTCAAAAATAACCGGTCAGTAGTGCTCCCCCGCCGGGCTCAACGCCATCATATGCGACCCTTTTGCCCCAGAGTACCGTACCGGGTTCACCATGCACCCGCAGACGGTCCCTCCCCCTACCTCGAATCGGGTATATGATACCGCTCAAGAACCACGAAAACCCATGGTGGACACCACACACATCATATCACGAGAAAACCACAACTTGCATTTTTTAAATGGTAATAAGTTCTTAAAATCCTTGCGGTTTCTCCAAAATCCATAAATCTCATAAATAATGAAATTCTCGAGAAGAATCACAATATGTAAACATGTCGGTGATGATGGATGTCTATGATACGATAGTATATACTATGCGAAGTACGGCCAGAAGCTATGCATGAATCATGATGCAATGAGATATGTATATATGACTAACAATCCTACGTATCCATCCTGATAAAATGACTATACAGGTACATGTTTACAGATCATATATGATACAATGCACAGATACCGATTCTAGCAAGTTCTATAGTGTTCGTGACATAGCAATTACCAAAGGCATGTGTGTTCGCATGAATAGTGCACGTGGCATGAACCAATGGTAATGGTGCAAGTGTCCTATGAGATAATATCTTATATATTTATGATGATGCAATACAATGAGATGAATGACTAGGAGACCACGCATATAATTACAAGCACTACTAGTAATCCTGACTATCGGGCGTCTTGCGTCATCCAGACGATTTCTCCGTAGATGTGTACATCTACTCACCGGGACGCCTCGGCTAATCTGATTCGATTTCAGCCTTGTTATTTCCGCGCTACATTCGACGCCTCTGTACCCGATCCTAGAAACGTACACAGGTAAAGAAGAGAATAAATATATAACTAGTCACGGACACAAACAATACAAGTCAATCACGCGCACTAACTAAACGCGCACGCACTTGGTGCACAAAATACGCTCGCGACAACACCACAAACCAAAACTAGGGTCGCTATATGTGGCAACTACCAAACCAAAAACCCAATCGCACCAATCGCGCGTTCACAACACACTAAATATTATATGAAATATGTTGTATATCATCAACACCTCAAACTTAATTAAAATCGATTTATTCCAAAACCTAGTAAGCAACAACTTAACATTTTAGTTCAAATCTAAATGTTTTAACAAATCTAGTGGCCTCAATATTCATTTAATAACTTAATTAAGCCACACAAACCTAACTAAATTTTAATTCCACCTAATTACACACTAATTAAAAACTTAGTTTGCAAAATATATAATTAAGACAATTTAAAAATAACAATTAGCAACGTAACAACTAGATTAGATTTTTCATGTCTTAACATGTTAAACTACACATTGCTAACTAAATCAAGTGATGTAAACTTTAATTTAATCTCAAACCCTTCTCTTTAAAATTTTATTTTGAAATTAAAGTTATATTAACATCTTATTAAAATTAGATCTAAGCATATAATTAACAAGATACAATTTGGATGAAGTTTTATACCTCGAGATCATGAGATCAAAATATGCAAACTTAGCCTCCCAATTTGTTTCCTTACTCCAAGATCCATGCTAGATTAGGACAAGAAAAAATAGGTAAATGTTTGATTAGGAATTTGTAAGGTTTTATATTGATTTTTGATGGAAAAAAGAAGAATTTTGAAGAGAAAAGGAGATGGAGAAATGGGGGATTGGGGCTACCTTAGGCTCGGCCAGCCAAGGGAGGAGAGAGAGGGGTGAAGTGTTGAATGTGTGGGTGAAGTCAAGAACCCATACCTCAAGTATTAAAACCCATACATCTTTGTTTACTATTTTCTTTTAAATTTTCTTTTCCATTTAAACTTTTCTTTAAATTTCAAGAACCCTCTTGACTATTCTTTTCATTTCAAAAACAACATGTTACATTTTGGTTTAATGTGTCATGGTGCACAAAACTTGTATTAACCCATTCTAATTTGTAATTATCACTAATTAAATGTATTAGTGAAAACTTAAAATAATATTAAAAATAATTAATTAAGGAAAATATTTAAATAAACTAACAATTTATAATTGACCAACTAAATACCAAATACTAGCAGTTACATAGCTAGAATAGGTATATTTAAGCCTATGTTAAAAAATAATTATATTTTGGTTTGTACGGAAAATACCAGTTATTTTACCGATTATCGGAAATATCACCTAAATGATTTTTCAGAACGTTACGTGATGATTTTAAAATTGATTGGTGACATGTCTTCGCTCTTTTTTAGAGAAATAAAAAAAACATTAATGCACATGATTAAATTTCACATCATCATTATTATATTATACAAGTCGTGGGTGCAAGTGCGAATGCACGTAGGCAAAGTAATGAAGTAATTTATCAAAACAAATTTACACGGTTTGAAAACATTACGAAAGAATTTTTATTAAGATAATAGATGTTAAGATTTTTTGTTAGGACAATGAAGATCTCCACATATCATATCTCTAATTTATACACACGTGCACCGCAGATGCAAAATACTAACAATATACTTAAAACCTAAATATTTAAGGCTTATTTCACAGAAACCACCATGTGGTTTACTCGAGTTTTTCAAAACCACAATGTGGTTCAAACTCATCATGAAACCCCCTTGAACTTTCAACTCCTTGTATAAAAAACTCCATGTGGTTTAATTTGTAAAGTTTTTTGGCGGTTAACTAGTCAAGTGAACCCACATCGGCTGATTCTTGTAGTTTTATCTTAAATTATCCATTCTGGTCTTATTATATCAACTCTTTTTTTTCTAAATTATGATTTACTTTCAAATTGAGGCTTCCTCTACAAATCCTTAAATCTAAAGCCTTGTTCTACAAATTATGGTAAATTGCTCAATAAATGGTACAAGGAGTATGGTTTAATTTCAATACATCTAGAGAATCCGTATTTCTGTTATAATAAGATGTTAATTTAGTCAATATTTATAATAAATAACTGAAAGGGGTTTTTGTACGAGGTATTGAAAGTTCATGGGGGTTTCGTCATGTGATGATGCTCGATATCGGTGATCTCCCAGATTGTGACATGTGGCAGATGACGTGTCCCAGAGCTCAGAAGAAAGGGCCTGCAGGGGCTGACCAGGCCACCATTGTGCCCGACCCGCAAGCACAAGCTGGCTCTCCTCAGAGCCCCCATGCACAAATTGGCTTCTTCGGCCTCCCAGCTCGCTTCCGAGCTATCACAGGACCAAGATGCCTCGGCTCTCCCGCTCGCCTCCGAGCTCTCCCGCCGAGGCCATCTTCCTCGGTCTCATCGACCGACCAACGGTACCACTCGCAGGCGTAACCGCCGCTCCACGAATCTCGCCATGCGCGAGATCTCCGCCGGCCACATCCCACGTTCCACGCCATTACGATCCCCATTAACGAGCCTGTCTCGCCATTAATGGGAAGATCCGCTTATCATGCGGGCGTGACGTCGGGAGTGTAACGGCCGACATGATTCTCGCGCCTTCCCATGCATGCTGCCGCCGCTATATAAACCCCTCTTCCAGAGGGATTAAGTAAGCCATTTTTTACTCCACTAAGCCGTTACTCTACTCGGATCTTGTTACTGACCTGATCGTCGGAGGGTCCTCGGTGGTACCAAACCACCCCGGGACTTCCTTGCAGGTACTCGGCGCAAATCTTCTCCAACCCATTGAGATCCACACATCACAGGAGATCACGCTCCAGCTCAAATCCCAGCAGTCAATCGCAGCCATCGCAGATCAACGGGAGACAGCATCTGAAGGAGACCGGAAAGGCCCCTCCATCATGATGAGTTTGAACAGTGGTTTTGAAAAATTTGAGTAAACCACATATGGTTTCTATGAAATAAGTATATTTTAATTACTGAAGCTTGAAACTATTATTTTAAAAAAATATAACTAATTCACAGATCATTTTAAGGCAATAAATTAAAATAAAGTGAAAACACACGCCATTACAAATCTACGACACCATATATTTATGTTAGGCTAAATTTCAGTAAACCCCTTTAATTTTAGTTTTCAGGTGCATCGCATTACCCTCCTTAGTTTTGAAACCATACAATATATCTTTCTATACTCTATACTTTATTTAACAGCAGAAACCCTAACAGTGTTGACTAATCACAACGAAAAGGCAAATTTATCCAAATCTTATGTTTGGTAGAAAATAAACGCGGATCTTTTTATTGTTAGGACTTTTAGGTACCGAATAATTCAGAAAAAACAACACAGTATCTTTGAGAAGAAAGAATAAAATAAAAACACAATCACACATAATAAATTCTTTAACTTCTACGTTTTTATTCAACTTAATACGAAATGCAGAAAATTCTCTTCTTAAAAAACTCCTACACAAACTTCTTTTTAATTCTTCTTCGTCTTCTATATCTAAATACCCTAATCAATATATGTTTATAAGCCTAGAAACCCTTAAACCTATTCCTACTAGAATGCCTTAACTTACCAATTAAGATCTCATCAAATCTCCAAAATAATCTCTAAAGAAATCTTCAAATAACTTTCAAATAAATTTTATGACAAACTTTCCAAAACTCATCAACCAATGTCTGAAGCACAAATACTCAATGTCTGCTTCGGCTCTGGATTTCTGAATTCTTCGTCTGAGACCGTTTTCTGCTGTTGAATACAAGTCGCTTTCATAACATTTATTTCCTCCGCCTCCTCGCTTTTCATTGTTCTTTTTCTCTTTTCATGTATCTATCATTCTCATCTTCCACTCTTTTTTCTCTTTTCCTAATATCTTCATTCATCCAAGGACTTTGATGGCAAGGATTGAGTACCCTTGGTTTCTTTAGTAAAAAATGGTGAGCCTTTATATGAATATGCGATGGTTTTTTGAAATTTTGCCGTTTGGATTGCTCTTTTCTAAACCGTGATTAGAATATATGTAGTAAAAAATTGACCTTTTATTCTTAGTACATGTGTTTATTTCTTATACATATATTAACAGATCAAAAACATTATCCTCTAAGCATTTTAGAATGAGATTCAATCATTTTTTTAAAAATCTTTATGAGAGATTTACAATCTCATGCCAATTTGAAAATCACTCTGTTTTCGTAATTAAATTTTCTATCTAGAAATTTATAGACGAGAAAAATAATTTCCTTAAAATGATATATTACATGAATTTGGAGTTATGTAAGGATCAAAACCTGTTTTCCAACTTATCTCGGCTAACTATTGCATCATCTTTAGGATATAAATAATCCAAATGTGATTTATGTTTAATAAGTTCTCTTATATATATAATTATGTGTTGTGCATGTTCGCTATATTCTAATGAACTTTTTTAAGGTAATTAAAAAAATGCTATGATGGATGCAAGAAAAGTGACATGCATATACAAGACACCTATTCTTATTTCTATGCTTGAATTTTTGTTGCAGGGTTTCATGGCTTGCAAACATAAGTTGTTTGAGAGGGAAATTCATCATGGAGGGATGTTTGTTAATAATCCTAAGTAGGATTATGTGCTGGGACGGGTAACCGTTATTGATAAAATTGATTTACGTGAAATGTGGCTATGAATACGACCGATACACATGCATCAGAAGACTCAAAGGGTTGATATCTCACAGGTATCTTTTAGTAATTTAATTTTTCTACCAGTTTGGTTAATAAAATCTGAACTATTCAGCTTGGTTCTAACACTATTTCATATGCATATTAACAGTTTGGTTTGCAGGCCTCAACCGCTCAACTATGAATAGCTTCCGAGAAAGAGTTAAAGTAACCTTATCATTTAGGATGTGGAAGAAACTGCTGCTTGGCTTGAAGGATGTTTTGCTTCTTCGGGAGATCATATTTGTATCGGTTTTATCTTATAAAACCTACTATTATTCATAATTGACTCTGAGGATTTTTCCAACAAAAATAAAAATGAAACATGAAGTTCTTTGTTTGCTGATAATGCATAGACTTAAACATATTGTGGTGGTGTCGTGATATTTCTTTGATTAGTGGATAATTTAGGGAAATCAACCAACTCGAAGTACATCCTACAATATTTTCTTACGATTAATGTGAACTTCCTAGTTCTTTTATTGAATTTAATGCTTGAACTTGGGAGCTGAAATAAGGACTTGACTGGTTTTGTAATATAAACCAATGAACAAAGCTTGTGACCAGGCAGGTTTTAAAGTTTTCAATGATTTCGTGAAATATTTCCTATAACATTACAAAGATTCTTAATATACTGTTGATTTGATTAATAAAATATACAGAATGGAGGAATTGGTTGCTCTGGGCAAATTAGTCTTTTTCATAGTGTATAACACCATTTTTAACAGGAAAGTTAACAGAATAATTAACTGTGACAAATTTATAATACATAACATAGCAAGGTTTATTGCATGGTTTCAAAGCTACGGGGTAATGTGATACACCTCTAAACCTAAGGGATATATTGAAATTTAGCCTTTATCTAATTATATTAATCACATGCATCCCGCATGTGAAAACACTAGTCTTGATGCATGCCAAAACGCCAGTCTTGTCGATGAAACCTATGTGGTAACAGTATATTGACCCGAAAACAAAATTAGATTGATAGATTCCAAGAGATGTGCATTTGTAGAGCACTAATCCTCACTTCCACAAACCGATATCTATGAACATCCCCAAAAATAGCAACATATCTGCACCAAAAAATTTCATTCAAGTGTAAGCATTTAAGATTGTATATATTAAAACAAACCCTATCAAGCAGTTGAACAAAATCCAAAAACTAACCCCATCAATCGGTTAACAAAATTCTAGTAGAGCACAAAAGAAATCAAAAAGAATTTAGGGGTATTTACCAAAAACCACCCGTGATTGACCCTTTTACGAGAAACCACCCTTTGACTTTTTCCCTAACCAAAAACCACCATAAAGTATGCAATATCAGCTAGAACCGCCATGTTGTTAAATGTATCATAAAATGACATTTCTACTCTGTATTTTTAACTATATCAAATTGAGATACTCACCAAAAACCACACAGTACTTTGATAATTTTAGCAAAAAACCATCATATAGTTTAATAGTTTTAGCAAGAAACCACCCGCAGGGTGGTATTTCATTAACATTTCATACTTCAGGATGCTTTTTGGTTAGAGAAAAAATCACAAGATAGTTTCTCGTAAAAGGATCAAACCACAGGATGGTTTTTGGTAAATATCCCAAGAATTAATCATCAGGAGGTAACTAACACATAATAAGCCTATAGCTATAAGGAATTGCAATCTCAGTTCTGGTTTAAACATTGAGTTTAATACAAAAGTAGAGTGTCATTCCAAATCTTATTATCTAAATTATTCCAAAATGCAAGTTAATTAGGGATCAAATCTCAACATCTTTTATCTTAGAATCATAACTACATAACAATCTAAGCATCAATCTTTCATCCTCACACTAGTATCACAACTACAAAATCATGTTCACTTGACACATCTCTTACGAAAATCTCCATTTTATCGATAAAAATAAAACTAAAATCTTCATTTTATCCATTACAACGAACTCAAAAAATTCGTCACTCTCTAATAATATCTCCTGTAAATTCTACTATCAAGCTCACCGTAATCCTATATATAAACACCATTTTCCTCTTTTCTCTCACAAATCAGTTCTCTCCATTTTTCTAGTCATCCATCATGGCTCTCTCTTCAACCTCGACTATTCTCTCCCTCCTCCTCCTCCTACTCACAATCTCCCCCTCGACATCAAGACACTCACCAAGTCCACCCAAAACTCTAACTCAACCGCCCTCGGTCCGATCAAGACCCTCAACAGGTACTACAAGTACGTATGCGACCCTGCTCGATTAGCCGCCCTGAAACTTGACGTTAAAAACTTCGCATACTGCAACAAAAACCTCTCATATTACGATAGCGCCGATGATCTGATCGGAAGTATGAGTTTAGATGAAAAGGTGAACCAGATCAGCGATTGTGCAACTGGGGTCGACAGGATCGGGCTACCTACAAATGGTGGTCGGAGATTTTGCACGGGGTTTCGTCGGTGGGTCAATATAATGATCAGGGCCTTCAGGGACATGCGACTTGGTTCGATAAGGATGTCAAGGGAACGACGCAGTTTCCTGAAGTTATTTAACTCTGCTGCGTCGTTCAACGGGTCCCTTTGGAAAGCTATTGCTCAAGTAATTAAGTCTGATATACTTCACACAAAACTTTTTATGAAGTATATGCGCGATGATTATATCTACTAAGTTTGTTGGGAGGAAAAGTTGTTGACAGTACATAAATTTTGAAATTTGAAATGTAAGTTTCGATTTAAAATTATTGTACACAAAAAGATCCAACTTCATTGCTTTCCTGACATAAGATCTATGTAAACAAAGAAAAGCCAACTTCATTGCTACTATGATAAAAAAAATCGTTCCATCGAAATGACAGTATGTTTTTTCCTTCCATTTTTCTTCAAATTTACCAGTTAAGAAGTTTGCTTTTTAGTTATCCATATACCGTTTATGGTTATGTATCAATGTGGCCAACAGACATTCACATATTGGATTAATATTTTCATAATGATTACATATGAATTGGACATTCTATACTTTTCTAATTAAAAATGTAATAATATGCATTTGAAGTGGCACCCTAGCTAGAAGATGTATTTTGACGTGAGACCGAAGAGGAGAACAGAAACATACAAAAAAGTAACAAAAATTTGGACATTAATTCAAGAATACAATTCAAAATTTCTCTCAATCTAGATCCAATTTTATCTCTCTGGCACACACAAAAAATTCCAAATGTATGGTAGTTGTATATTTACCAGAAAATATATGAAATCATATTTTGATTGTCATTCAAATGGTCGATATTTGATATGGTTACTCTTTTGCAGACAGCTTCGACGGAAGCTCGAGCAATGTACAACCTAGGGCATGCATATCTAACATTTTGGAGTCCGGTCGTTAACATCCCTAGGGATCCAAGGTGGGGGAGAATTATGGAGACACCTGGAGAAGATCCTTATGTTAGCGGTAGATATTCCATAAACTTTGTTCGGGGATTGCAGGATGTCGAAGGGTCTGAAGTTACCAAAGACTTGAATACAAGGCCTATAAAGGTTGCCTCTTGTTGCAAGCATTTTGCAGCTTACGATCTTGAAAGCTGATCAGGCATAGATCGATTCCATTTTGATGCTAAGGTAATTTACATAACTTCTTACATTAATTAAAAGTCACTTGGATAAAAAAATTATATATTGTTGATGCTCTTACAGTAATTTTCTCTATGATTTGGATGTTTTCTCTGTTTCCATTTGCATGGGTAAAGAGAAGTTGGTATATAAGAAACCATATATAATGACAACATTAATTAGTGGAAATTAAACAAGTATGTTTTATATTTGAAATTATATGTGCCTTGTTCTAAATTTAATTTAGAAATAAAATTTTCTTTCTATAATTCTAGCACCGACTTTTCCATTTGTTTGGTTGCTTCATAATCTTACATTAACCTACACCATTTAGCTCTTATTAATATGGCAAAAATAGGGAACTAAAGTGTTTCTCCGTATTTCCAAGAACATAATGGCGGAAGTTAGGAATTTCTCATGATAGAATTGAATATCGATTATGTTTTGAATGTTAAATTGTTTTCAACTATACATGATCATAAATTCAAGCTTTCCAAAGAATACGTAAGTAATATTTTATCGTTAACTCGCACAAATATAGTCGAAAAACTTACAGGTAGCACAGCTTCTCTTCCTTTATCACCGATGCAGATTTTTCATCGAAAGGACCTTTTGTATAAGTCTACCAAAACAATCAAAAGAGTAGAATAATTTGTTATTTACATGTAAAGTACATAATAAATAGCTAGCAAAATTTTCAAAATATATTGAAGCATGATATAGATTTTCTAATATTCTATATGTTTGTGTATGAACTTTGAAGGTAACCGAGCAAGACATGGAAGAGACATTCAACCCTCCCTTTGAGATGTGTATAACGGAGGGCGATTCTACCAGCGCCATGTACTCGTATAACCAGGTCAACGGCATTCCGTCTTGTACCAATCCAAAGCTCCTAAAGGAACTATTAGGGACAAGTGGAATCTACACGAGTAAAATATTTGCTTTTGAAAAGGAAAAGATGCTAATATTTACACTAGCTTACAAATACTTTGTGTGCAGGTACGTCGTCTCCGACTGTAACATTTATAATTATCTACATGATAACCAAAAATGGCTTAACAAGACGAAGGTGGAACTAGTAGCCGAAGTGATCAATGCTGGCAAGTCGTCAATCCATTAATATTATTCTTGCCGAGCGTTTGTTTCCTCTTTTTGTTGCTCATACGTTATATTGTGGATTTGTAATATTCTAGGTTTGGATTTGGAGTGCGGATGGGAACATCACTATTCTGCTCAAGGAGCGGTATTGCAAGGAAAGCTAAAGGAGAAGGAAATCGACAGAGCCTTGAAAAATCTATACATTGTGCTTATGCGGGTCAGGTTCTTCGATGGTATGGAGAAGTACGACTCTCTTGGAAAAAAGAGTATATGCAGCGATGCGCACATGGATTTGGCAGCAGATGCAGCAAGGCAAGGGATGGTGTTGCTTAAGAACATCCAGGACACTCTACCGTTGAACAAACAAAAACATAACAAGATTGCGATGGGTGGAACTCATGCTAATGCTACCGAAGTCATGAAAGGAAACTATTATGGTAGGAAATGCAAACTGTAAACTATATTCATATGCTAATTTAAACTAAATTACCCTCCATAATTACTGGTTTTTACTAAGCTACCTTAAAGTTTTCAACTTCAGTAAGCTTTCTTGAAATGCTACACCTAAGGGTATTTTAGTGCAAAAAACAATTCTCTTGATACCAAATTTTATTGTTTCGTTTCCAATAATAAATAAACTTTAAGGTAGTACAGTGAAAGACATGAATAGTTATTTTAGAGTAATTTAGCCATAATTATAATTCCTTTTGATCTGATTGCTATGTTTTTTTGGGAACAGGCGACGAATGTCGTTATGTCTCGCCTCTTGATGGCATCAAAGCACAAGCAGAAGTAGAAGCAGTGCTCGGATGCAACATGACTTGCGCCAATAATGATGCCAAGGAACAAATGAAGAATGCTTCGAGAGGAGTTGATGCGACGATCCTTGTAATGGGGATAAGTATAGCTGTTGAGTCGGAAGATCATGATCGTACCGATCTACTCCTACCCCCTGGTCAAATTACTTTCATCCAAGAAGTTGCCGAAGCTTCAAAAAATCCAATCACATTGGTACTCCTTTCAGCGGGAAGCATCAACGTATCTTTTGCTAAAGATAATCCTAAGGTCGGTGTCATCCTATGGGCTGGATATCCTGGTCAAGAAGGCGGCCGAGCCATTGCCAATGTAGTTTATGGCCACTACAATCCAGGTAACAGATGACTAATATAAACCATTCTTTATGATATAAAGAGTAGTTGATACATCCAAATGAAAGAACCGCATATATGAACTAGAACCTATCTAGAAAGGTCAAGATACAAATAGGCAACATTTGTAATGCATCCAATATTTGCAAAAATAGTTGACCCGCTTGTTGGATTCACGATATGCACGATATATACTTATCTTCACAAATTTGAAAGAAGCAAAAAAAACAACAACAAGAAGTTCATCTATTAGTTTCTCTAAACACCACAGAAACTACACTTGCAGTCAAGAGCATAAACTATCTCTACCTCTACAATTTTAACTCACAATGGCGGTCTCAAATTGTAATCGCAATTAATTTAATTCTCAGAATGACACGTGGAAAATTGTCATCAAAATTGTCGTTCAACTCTTTATAAATCTCTAATAAATCTTTAAAATTGTCATCATTTTCAACAAAATTATATTAAGGATATTCTCAAATCTTTTTGCTATATTGCCTGATATATGTACATGTGGATAGCATGTGAAATAAGAGTGTAACTTATTGAAAAATATTTCTCTGCCTCTCCTTTAACATTTCAGGTGGAAAACTTCCTATCACATGGTATCCCAACAACTACACCGCAGCTATTCCAATGACGTCGATGCAATTCCGTCCAGAACCCAAATTGGGCTATCCAGGAAGAACCTACAAGTTCTACGACGGACCCATAGTCTATCCTTTCGGATACAGACTCAGCTACACCCAGTTCAAATACAGCATCAATTCAAATGTAACAAGCATTGATGCAAAACTTGGAAAGTATCAACGATGCTTGCCAATCACCCAGAAGCAAAATGTCAAGGTTCCTGCTTGCGCTTCCTCTTCAACTTCAGACATGCCATGCAATGAGCAGATTGAATTTGAGGTCAAGGTGGAAAACACGGGCAAAATCGACGGAAGTGATGCCTTTATAGTGTATGCGAAGCCGCCATCATATATCGATAGAGCACCTATTAAACAAGTTGTAGCGTTCCAAAGAGTTTTCGTGCCAGCCGGTGGATCGGAAGTGGTGAAGTTTTTGATTAATGCGTGTCAGAGGTTGAGTGTGGTGGAGAAGACTGCTTATAGGGGTTTAGTTGCAGGTACGCATACCATCATGGTCGGTGATGAGGGCGATAATGCTTCTTTCCCTCTTCAAGTGAATCTTAGTTAGTTTAATAATTTGTGGTCTATTTAGTTCTTGTTAATAAATTAGTGAATTGTTTAGAGTTGGGTGATTCAACCACTGGTTGGATGCTCATTTAGGTTCATTAGTGCTTCGTGATATCTCTGATGTTTTAACTTGCCAGATGATGTTTTCTGGTTTCAAATAATGTATTCAGTTGTCCATTCATTGATGGTTTGGTATTTGTTCATATTTGTAACATCTGATATCTGAACCCTTAATAGCAAAAAGAAGTTCTCATACCATATATGTTGTATAAATATCAATATACAGCATCTTCAAGATAAGAATCTGATAAGCTATGATCACTTAACTAGCGATTGCTTCTTTAGAACAAGAAAATTCATATTAGTTGCGTTTATTTCTCAGGTAGAACTACTCACTTTGAGGTAAAGACGATGATGGAAAGATAAAAGGTGCATGTATATAAGTGAATAATTGATAAAATAAGCTAAATATATTTTTTTTACAGAAACTACGAGGACATTCAGAAATTTGAATCAGTGTGTAAAATAACCGGAGGATCAAAAGAAAAATATCAGAACCGTACCTGACTATAGGACCAAATGTGTGACATAATGTGTTGCCTTTATAGCTAGGGAGGTTAAAGAGTAATGAGCCCCCAAACTCCTATCGTCCATCTCATGCTTACAAGACTTGCGCCAATCAAGCACAAGTATAATTTCACTCTGAATCGATACAGGCATAGTTAAAAAAGAAAATTAACCTTAAGAGTTCATAAAAGCTCAGAACTAAGAAGCTCACATACCTTTGGTGTGAAACGAATTTAATGTTCTATAATCAAACATATATGGCATGCCATTGACTGCAAAGAGAATAATACCTTTAAAATAATTTCTTCAAATCGTTCCAAGCAGAAGAACGGAGGGATAATTATAATGCAAGAAACAATAACCTAAAATAAGCAGTGAAATTAGGTGAGAATTTATAGATGAACCTTACCTGCTCAGTGACATTTTTTAACTTCCTGAAATTCGCACAATTTTTCCCGTTTTTGGACGCTTCCTCATGCATGTGTGCCAGTTTCAATTAGCAGAGCTTTCTATAAAGTTTGAAGAAAAGCACACAAACAAGATTAAAAATACTTACATAATCTGATATGAAGACTAGAAGTGGAAAGAAATATAATTATACACTAGGAAAACACAACTAGATGCTAAGCCATAGATAACAATATTTTTCGTTAAGAATACTTACTATGAGAATAGCTTGAGATGAAATGTATAAATTTTCTACTATCTGGATACTTACAATCTATATTATATGTAGCTCGATATAACTTTCTTGGGAAAAATGGATCTAGCTCCCCTGGGTCTGGAAACCAATAGAAAAAACTCCCTGAGCAAAAAATTCTCACGAAAAACTCCCTGGACCTAAAAGGTAATATGTTTAACTTCTTAAAGTATAATCGGTCACTTAACTTGTTTGATTTCAACAAGTTGAGCTAAAGCTATACCAAGCTCACGCTGTCTTAAGCTTGACTGACTCAAACTCCATCAAGTTCAAGATCGGTTCGTTTAAGTTTAATTAAGTTCGGCTCGTTGAACTGCATGCACGAGCACATGCACCGGCATTGGGTGCACAGAGTTTTCTGAACTTGTTGAAAGTAGAAGAGAAGGCATTACTGCCTATATGTATAGTAATATGAACAAGTGGATGTTTGGGGGATCTTAGTTTTAAGTGCCCAACTTCTTTTGCTAAGATCTCTAAATGGATAGTCTCTAATTTCATAAATTTCACTATAATTAGTTTAGGTGAAATTGAATATTAATTTTTCAACGTCTCTTGAATATTATATTACTCTAAAAAGGTATAGAAATTAAACAATAATAAGCATGCAAAAGGTAGATAACTGTGTAACCGAATACATACTTTGACTTGCAATAAGATTTTTCCATTGAAGAACAGCAAGGAAGCGTATGACAGTAAAGCGATGGAGTTATCAGTTGAATCTAACTGATAATATAACCTAAAATACTTGAAGAGAGCTGTTGTATGTATCAACAACGAAAGAAATTAAAAGAAAAAAATGTTACTAGTATAGGCATGCAGCCAATGTCCTAATGAGAATGAGAAGATTCGGTCATGAGTCCAACAGAAACCGATAGTTTAATTATCATCGAATACTTCCCATAACAAAAAAAATCATGTTCAATTGTCACATCTCTTACAAAATCTCCATTTTATCCTTAAAAATAAAATCATAACTATATAACAATCTAAGCATCAATAATTCATCCTCACACTAGAATCATAACAATAGAATCAGGTTCACTTCAAACATCTCTTTACAAAAATCTCCATTGAATCCATAAAAATAAAATCATAACTTCCAAAATCTTCATTTTGTCCTGTAAAATATAATATCTCAACTGTAAAATCTAATATCTCAACTGTAAAATCTAATATCAACCTCACCGTAATCCTATATAAACACCATTTTCCTCTCCTCTCACAAATCATTTCTCTTCATTTTTCTAGTCATCCGTCATGGCTCTCTCTTCGACCTCAACTATTCTCTCTTTCCTTCTCCTCTTACTCACAATCTCCCCCTCGACATCGAGATCGCTCACCCAAGCCACCCAAAACTCCAACTCAACCACCCTCGGCCCGATCAAGACCCTCGGCCAGTACTACAGGTACGTATGCGACCCTGCTCGATTCGCCGCCCTGAAACTGGACGTAAAAAACTTCGCATACTGCAACAAAAACCTCTCCTATTACGATCGTGTTGATGATCTGATTGGAAGGATGAGTTTAGATGAAAAGGTGAACCAGACCAGCGACTATGCGAATGGGGTCGAAAGGATCGGGCTACCTGAGTACAAATGGTGGTCGGAGATTTTGCACGGGGTTTCAACGGTGGGTGAAACTAATCCGGGCCATGCAACGTGGTTTGATAATGATGTCAAGGGAGCGACGCAGTTTCCTGAAGTTATTAACTCTGCTGCGTCCTTCAACGAGTCCCTTTGGAAAGCTATTGCTCAGGTAATTAAGTCTGGAATATTTCATACGATTCATTCATGCATGTTAAAAAAAATAAAAAATTATGAAGTATGTGTATGATGGTTATATCTAACTAAGTTTGATGGGGGGGGGAGTTGTCAAACAGTATATAAATTTGAAATATAAGTTTCGATTTAATATTATTGTTCGCAAAAAGATCCAACTTCATTTCTTTCCTGATATAAGATCTATTTAAACAATGAAAAGCCAACTTCATTTCTATATTTTTTTATTTTTCTTTGACATTCACATATTGGATTAATATTTTCATAATGATTACATATGAATTGAGCATCCTATACTTTTGTGATAAAAAAGGCAATCGCACAGAAACATTACAAAAAATAACATTAAATTGGACATCAATTCCAGAATCCAATTCAAAATTTCTCTCAATGCAGATCTGATTTTATATCTCTCACACACAAAAAAAATCCAAATGTAAATAAGAACAGTATGTGATGGTACATAATTGTATATTTACTGAAAAATATATGAAATCATATTCTGATTGTCATTGAAATGCTCGATATTTGATACGGTTACTCTTTTGCAGACGGCTTCAACGGAAGCTCGAGCAATGTACAACCTAGGGCATTCATATCTAACATTTTGGAGTCCGGTCATTAACATCCCTAGGGATCCAAGGTGGGGGAGAATTATGGAGACACCCGGTGAAGATCCTTATGTTAGCGGTAGATATTCTGTAAACTTTGTTCGGGGATTGCAGGATGTTGAAGGGTCTGAAGTTACCAAAGACTTGAATACAAGGCCTATAAAGGTTGCTTCTTGTTGCAAGCATTTTGCAGCTTACGATCTTGATAGCTGGTTAGGCATAGAGCGATTCAATTTCGATGCTAAGGTAATTTACATAACTTCCTACATCAATTAGAAGTTTCCTGAGGAATTTTTTATCCATGTCTGTTGATTCTTACAGTAATTTTCTCCATAATTTGGATGTTTTCTTTGTTTTCATTTGCAAGGGTGAAGAGAAGTTGATACATAAGAAATCCTAAAATGATAACATCACTGTGTAAATATATTATATTCTCTAGATATCATGTTCAATATTTGAAGCACTGACACTTCTGTTAGTTCGGTTGCTTCAAAACTTGCTTTTCTCTCTTACTTCTTGATAACCTTACATCAACCTACACCATTTAGCTCTTATTAAATGTCGAAAAATAGGTTTCTCCTTAATGACAAAGAGCATAATGGCGGAGGGTAGGAATTTCTCATGATGGAATTGAATATCGATTATGTTTTTAATCTTAAATTGTTTTCAGCCATACATGATCATAAATTCAAGCTTTCCGAAGTATACGGAAGTAACATTTATCGTTAACTCGCTCAAATATAGTTGAAAAACTTACAGGCGGCACTGCTTCTCTCCTTTTATCACAAATGCATAATTTTCATCGAAAGGGCCTTTTGTATAAACCTACCGAAATATAAAAAAAGAGCAGAATAATTTGTTATTTACATTTAAATTACATAGTAATAAATATCTAGCAAATTCTTTAAGATATATTGAAGCATGATATATTTTCTATACCTTCGTGTGTGGACATTGAAGGTAACCGAGCAAGACATGGAAGAGACATTCAATCCTCCCTTTGAGATGTGTATAACTGAGGGTGATTCTACCAGCGCCATGTGCTCGTATAACCAGGTTAACGGCATTCCAGCTTGTGCCAATCCAAAGCTTCTGAAGGAAACTATTAGGGACAAGTGGAATCTGCACGGGTAAAATATTTGCTTTTGAAAAGGAAAAGATACTAATATTTATTATACTAGCTTACAAATACTTTGTATGCAGGTATGTCGTCTCCGACTGTTACATTTATAATTATCTACATGATAACCAAAAATGGCTTAACAAGACGAAGGTGGAACTAGTAGCCGAAGTGATCAATGCTGGCAAGTCGTCAATCCATTAATATAATTCTTGCCAAGCGTTTGTTTCCTCTTTTTGTTGATCATACGTTATATTGTGGATTTGTAATATTCTAGGTTTGGATTTGGAGTGCGGATGGGAACATCACTATTCTGCTCAAGGAGCTGTATTGCAAGGAAAGCTGAAGGAGAAGGAAATCGACAGAGCCTTGAAAAATCTATACATTGTGCTTATGCGGGTCGGGTTCTTCGATGGTATGGAGAAGTACGACTCTCTTGGAAAAGAGAGTATATGCAGCGATGCGCATATGGAATTGGCAGCAGATGCAGCAAGGCAAGGGATGGTGTTGCTTAAGAACATCCAAAACACTCTACCGTTGAACAAACAAAAACATAAGAACATTGCGATGGGTGGAACCCATGCTAATGCTACCGTATTCATGAAAGGAAACTATTGTGGTAGGAAATGCAAACTGTAATCTATAATCATAACTATATTACCCTCCATAATCACTGGTTTTCACTAAACCACCTTAAATGTTTTCTTGGAACAGGCGTCGAATGTCGTTATGTCACGCCTCTTGATGGCATCAAAGCACAAGCAGCACAAGTAGAAGCAGTGCTCGGATGCGACATGAATTGCATCAATAATGATGCCAAGGAACAAATGAAGAATGCTTCGAGAGGAGCTGATGCGACGATCCTTGTTATGGGGATAAGTACAGATATCGAGGCGGAATTTAAGGATCGTACCGATCTACTCCTACCCCCTGGTCAAACTACATTCATCCAAGAAGTTGCCGAAGCTTCAAAAAATCCAATCATATTGGTACTCCTTTCAGCGGGAGGCATCGACGTGTCTTTTGCTAAAGATAATCCTAAGGTTGGTGCCATCCTATGGGCTGGATATCCTGGTGAAGAAGGCGGCCAAGCCATTGCCGACGTGGTTTATGGCCACTACAATCCAGGTGACAAATCAACAACATTTGTAATGCATCCAATATTAACAAAAATACTAGCCCGCCTTGTTGGATTCACGATATGCATGATATATACTTTACCTTCACAAATTTGAAAGTAAAAAAGAACAAGAAGTCCAACAATTAGATTCTCTAAACACCTTAGAAAGCACACTTGCACATAAACATTCTCCACCTCTACTATTTTAACTCACAAGGGAGGGTCTCAAATTGGAATCACGATTTAATTCTATGAATGACAAGTGGAAAGCAAGAAATTTAGAAATTTTGAGAAAAAACTAACATTACTTTTATTGATTTAAAATTGTTCAAATCTTTATAAATTTATGTTAAATCTTTAAAATTGTCACCATTTTCCACAAAATTATATTAAGGACATTCTCAAATCTTTTTCTATATTGCCTGATATATGTACATGTGGATAACATGTGAAAGAATATGAGTAAGCTAACAATCAATATTCGAACCATATCGTTGCATATCTCAAATCAAATAAGAGTCGTGTAACTTATTGAAGAATATTGTTGGTGACTCTCTACGTCTCTCTCAACATTTTAGGTGGAAAACTTCCTATCACATGGTATCCCAACAACTACACCACAGCTATCCCAATGACGTCGATGCAATTCCGTCCAGACCCCGAATTGGGTTACCCAGGAAGATCCTACAAGTTCTACGACGGGCCCGTAGTCTATCCTTTCGGATACGGACTCAGCTACACCCAGCTAAAATACAGCATTCAATCAAACGTAACAAGAATTGATGCAAAACTTGGCACGTATCAACAATGCCTGCCAATCACCCAGAAGAAGAATGTCAACGTTCCTATATGTGCTTCCGCTTCAACTTCAGATATGCCATGCAATGAGCAAATTGAATTCGATGTCAAGGTGGAAAACACGGGCACAATGGACGGAAGTGATGCCATTATAGTGTATGCGAAGCCACCATCGTACATCGATAGAGCACCTATTAAACAAGTTGTGGCGTTCCAAAGAGTTTTCGTGCCAGTCGGTAGGTCAGAAGTGGTGAAGTTTTCAATTAATGTGTGTCGGAGGTTGAGTGTGGTGGAGAAGACTGCTTATAGGGTTTTAGTTGCAGGTCAATATACCATCATGGTTGGCAATGAGAGCAATAATGCTTCTTTCCCTCTTCAAGTGAAGCTTAGTAATTAGTTTAATAATTAGTTCTAGTCAATAAACTAGTGAACTATTTGGAGTAATTGGGTGATCCAACCACTGGTTGGAGGCTCATTTTAGTTTCATTATTGCTTAATTAGTTATATCTATGTTTTAGTTTGTCAGATGATGTTTTCTAGTTTCAAATGATGTATTTAATTGTCTATTCGTTGATATGGTTTGGTATTTGTTCTTATTAATTTTCCTGGTTTCACATCCCTTCAAAGGAAAAATAATTTTAAAAACCATATATATGTTGCATATATCGTTTTTTAAAATTAATTGATAGACTATGAACCACTTAATTAGCAATTACTTTTTAAGCACGAGAAAATACTAGTTCGGTGCAAATTATTACTCAACTAGAACTACTCACTTTGAGTTGAACACGATGAAGGAAAGATCTTTTTTTCCACATAAAACATCGCACCACCACCATCACCAATCATCTTCTTAATCTCATCTTTGCCCTTCACCCAACCACCACCACCAATCATCATCATCTTCTTCTTTCTCATCTCGTCTTTGCCCCTCACCCGACCCAGCAACCTCCTTCGTCCTCGACCTTCTCCTCCCCCTTTTCCCCTCCCGATCCCTGCCTCCTTCCCCTCCGACGTCCCCCACATAACCCCGCCTCTGCCACCCACCCTCCCACGCCCACCCCCTAATCTGATCTCCTCTTCCACCGCCCTTCCCCCACCTCTCCGGGAACATGAATCAATGTTGATGTAAAATAACTCAATGATCAGAACAAAAATATCAAAACTGTGCATGACCCCAAAAATACTTCACATAACTCTGGTGTGAAATGAATTTCTGTGACAAAATCTAGCACTACATCACATGTTTTTAAAAACGCCTTTGTTGCAGTTCATTAATTCTAGTTATTGTTGTGTGCTTGTGTGTGGTGTGTATGGGTGTGTTGTGTGTGTTGTGTGCATAGGTTAGGGCTTACGGGCCAGTGCCAAAAAAAATTAACTCTTGTTATCTGCACATGTGATACACGTGGTGAATATTTGTAGAAATTATTATTTATCATGTAGTTTATTTAAGGGCTTTTTATCAAAACGTCCCTCTAAAGCTGTCTATTTACAAAAAAGCCCCCCATTTTAGCTTTTTACTAAAAAGACTCCCCATTATTTTAACTTCCACAAAAAGCCTCTTAACGGTCCAATAAAAAAATATTCTCAAAATATTCTTCGGATACTGTTTAGTCTTAACAGTTTTTGTTAATTTTTTCTTTAAATTTAATTTAACTCATAATTAAAGGATTTAAAAACTAAATAAAAAATAAATTTCTTCTTCTTCAATATGGAAAGATGATGAAGTGGTGGAGAATGAGGCTGGAATGGAGATGAGGCGGAGTAGCGGAGATAAACGGGGATAGCGAAGAAAGGTGGGATGATGGAGGAGAATGAAGAAGAGTTGCAGATGCATGATCGAGGCAAAGGAGGACAATGGGAAGATAGGGCGGGAATGGAGGAAGGAAGTGCGCCAAGGAGGATGGATCGATGCATGATGTGCGTGCTTGATTAGGACAAAGGAAGATGCAGAAGAAATATAGGTGCTTGATTCTGGAACATGAAAATGTTGAAGGTGAAGGAATGTGGGTGCAAAATTAGGGCAAAGAAAGAAAGGTGGACAAAGAACATAGAGGCGCTTGATTGGGGAACATGAGGATGTAGGAGGAAGGTGGAGGGGTTGTGGTGGCGGCTGAAGAGGAGGAGGTGGTGGTGGTTACAGCGGTAGTTGCGGATGCGGCCGAAAAGAATAAGATGTCGGTTACGATGGTGGACAAAGAGAAGGAGATAAAGGCTGGGTGGTGAAGATGGTGGCTTGCAGTGTGAGTAAAGAGGGCGATGAGAATATGTCATAACAATCGACAGGATGTGGCTGAAAAAGTAAGAACAAAGGGAAAAAGGTAATTTAGTGATTTACGGTTTAGTTAATTAAGTTTTTAATAATTAACTTGATTATCAAGAATTTAAAAGGATCGAAAATAATATTGATGGACGGAAATCGGGGAGCAAAGTTCAAGGTGCATAGCCCTTCCATTTTTTTGATGCACCATACATACGTGTCTTCGACTTTGGAAGCACCGATTTCCATCTTCCGACTTTCTTTGCTGCACACGAATCACGTAGACTGCTTATCTACTTCTTGATGTGAGGACTCCGTGCGTTATATTTCCCAATATAGGCTTTCTTTTTTACTGTGAAATGGTGTTTAGTAGTGTCTTTCTTGGTTTCTTTGATTGACTTGCTTGTGAGGAAAATAACTATTCTGGTGAAATGGGCAGCCCATCCGATGATCGAATCGGGATCACCCACTCCAGGGATTGAAACTTAAAGAGTTTCAAAGGGTGTTTAAGTAAATATCAAGTTTGGGAGGGACCTTTTTTAGTGTAAGAAAAATATCATAACTCTTATTGCTGCAATATTTTTGAATTCCTTTTTTTTAATAACTGAGTTGAGGTAGATCCTTTTTTTAAGGCTATGCAATTTTTATTTTGAAAAGCCTTGGTGATTAAAATTGGAATCGACACATGCTCCCCTTCTCCTTAAGTGGTTCAAATTATATGTAAGAAGAGGAAACCAAAACTACATCTTCACATCTCTGTTATTATAACACTAAAGAAAGGGGTCCTCAATTTTGAACTCAATTTGGTGATGTGGCATTATTATTTGTAAGAGAAATCAACTAAAAAATTCTAGACAATCACATCAAATTTAATAACCGCAACTAGCAAATTTCATAACCGCATCTAAGCCCGCTGTCACATAAACTTCTTTCATATCCGCTTTCACTTTCTATTTTAAAAAGGTTTGATTTATTAAGTACATGCATAGCAGGTGTAAAATACTAGTCTAATTAATACAAGGGCAATGGTCCAGGAAAGAGAGGGCCATGAAAATGAAAGAGAAACAAGTTGCGAGTTAGAGATCCCAATTTCTCACCAATTGATCCCAAATTCCAAGTAAAATCACCCATATTAGCGACAAAAGTCAAAACCCTAGAAAGAACACAACTGACCTCTCTGCCAGGGTGGTGGTGGCGGTGGCGGTGGCGGTGGCGGCCACCGGCGGAGGAGGAGGCGGAGGGTTTGTCGGAGTCGGGGGCCGCGTCATCGGAGGCGACGGGGATCAGCAGCTCGCGATCTCTATCTCTGTTCGCCATTGAAATTGAAATCGAAACCGACCTCTCCCATAGTTTTGCTTGTTTAAACTCGTCTCTTTCTTTTTGTTGAGTAATAATATTCTATGTCTAGTTTTGCAATAATATTTAGGGGTTTTTCAGGCCCATGAGACACAGGTCATTTGAAATAATTGGATTAGAGTTAATATGATGAATTGTAAGATGAAAAGTCTTATGTAACATCAAAACTCTCATCTCGTTTCATTTTTGTGCAAAACCTTCTCGTTTTACTCTTCCAAACTCTCATCTTCAAGTTATTATTTTAATTATTAATTAGGGATGATAAGTATAGGAACCAATTTAGTTTAATTAAAAGTTTTAGGGGTTGTTTTTCAAAAAAGTAATGTTTTGGAGGGCCTGATCTGTTCTGTCTGTCACTCACGTGTGAGGAGACCACACATCTCAACTGAAATGATCTCTCTCATATATATATATATAGAGAGAGAGGGGGGGGGTTTTTTCTTTAATGGAGGAAAGATGCCATAGGAGAGAATTTCCTCTTATGGCGTCGGAAAAATACACTCTCTGTGAATTTTTTCAACGATCGGCATACATCACCTCTATTTTTATCATCTAAGATGTGGATACACCAAATTTCATGTGATTATATCATTTTTTCACCGTTAATTTAGTTGGTGCAAAATTAATGGTTTACCGACAATAGAACTTTTTATGTTGCTAATTCAAAAGTGAAAAGGTGGTGGAATCACATGAAATTTGGTGTATGCACATCTTAGATGATAACGATGATGATGATGGATGCCGATCGTCGGAAGAAAATGGTGGAGGTTGTATTTTTTTGACGCCATACGAGAAAATCCCCTTCTGTGGTCTCTTTCCTCCATTATTCTCGTATATATATGAGGTTAATGGAGGAAAGGTGCTATAGGAGGGGATTTCCTCCTATGGCGTTAGGAAAATACATGCTCCATGATTTTTTTTTTACGATCCGCATACATCACTTCCATCTTTATCATTTAAAATGCAGACACACCAAATTTCATATGATTATACCATTTTTTCACCGTTGTTTACTTGGTGCAAAATTAATGGTTTACCGATGTTGGGGTCAAAAATTACATCCCGGTTGCCCAAGTCAAAGTCAAAGTCAACCCCAAGTAAGCATGCCCAAGCCCAGGTCAAGTGAATCCATGTCCAAGTCGAGTCCCGTGGCCGGCCTCTCCCATGCCAAAATGAAAATTATGTAATAAATAATTTTGATGTATAATTTTTATGAATAAATATAAGAAAATAGGTATAAAGCCAAAATTTTGCAAAGCGCATGGCTCATGTGCAAAAGAAGCAAGCACATGAGGTATGTGATGGGCAAAATACCATTTTGTAAAGCCTAAGGGGCTAAGTGTAAACTTGTAAGCTTATATAAGGCAATATGATGATGCAAAAAAAAGAGAAGAATTCATTCCCCCAAAATTAGGGTTTACATGACTTCTTCTGCTTTCTCAAGGTTCTAAATCTTCTTTCTCTTTTTTGAATTAAATCAAGAGTTGAATTCTTCCCTTTCTAAAAATAAATAGTTTTTCACCATAAAAACCTTGAAGGAAAACTCAGATCTACCATCAAATCCCCAAAAGGGGAGTTTTTTTTAAGTCTAACCCCTTTTCACCAAGATCTAGCCAACAGAGAGGAAGAAGAAGACCAATCTCCAAAAATCCCACTTTGGGAAAAATCCAAGGCTCAAGAGAAAATCCATGGCTCAGAGAAGAAGAAAGGAGTTCTCTTTGATCATCTCCAAAGATCTTTGGGGAGTTCAACTCCAAGACCCAAATTCTCAAGGGAGTCTAGCTCCTATTCGAGATCTTTCAGGAGTTTAACTCCGAATCCAACCCTTTGGAGTTTAACTCCACTCAAAATCCTTTTCAGGAGTTCAATTTCTCAATTAGGGGCTAAGTCCTTTTTCCGCTGACGCCTAGCGCCCGCGTGATAAGCACGTGAGGCGCCAGCGCGTCTTTTGGATGGTATTCATCATTTTTTTATACACACATTCCACAACACTGTCCCCGTTAGAAAAAAATTCTAACGGGATGCTGCACCGTAAGGGGGCTGCTGCCCCCTTTGACCCCCAGCTAACTATCCAGGTAGCGGGACCCCTGTAAACTCTACGTGGTCCCCGATATATCCAAGTCCCCTCCAAAACACAACATACGCACACTGCACATTGAGTTCGCATGACCAGTTTGATCCGTCAATCAGAGGTTCTCTCGCTCCAAAAGTGAGGGGTAATTAACGGCAGGTTGGTCCGCGGCTGCCGGAGATTCGGATCTCCACAATCAATAAATCTCGGTCTACCCTGGACTGAGGTAATCTGTAATGCGCCTGACAAACGACGCGTATTTCCCATCTCAATGGGGTGACGAAAAACACCCTACAACCGACGATAGAACTTTTTACATTGCTAATTCAACGGTGAAAAAGTGGTGGAATCACATAAAATTTGGTGTATGTACATCTTAGATGATAACGATGATGGTGATGGGTGCAGATCATCGGAAAAAATGGTGGAGGTTATATTTTTTCGACGCTATAGGAGGAAATTCCCTCTCATAGCCTCTTTCCTTCATTACCCCCCCTCCCCCCCTCTCTCTCTATATAAACGGGTTATCAACTAGCTAGCTGCGATTAAACCGTCACCCAGTCTATTATATAGCCCAATCTGACCGTCAAATCGACGATCCGTTCCGGTAACCTTGCTCCATACATGGAGTGATCTGTGTGTGTGAATTTTTTATTGGTATGATGTTTTACGAGTGATGGATCAAACATTTAAAAAATGGATGGCGATTAAACATGATAAAAATGTCATATATTGAAGACACTTGATTGAACACATAGATAGTGTCAAAGCGATTACAATTTTATACACATAGATCACTCTATGTATAGAACAAGATAGCCGGAGCGGATCGTCAATTTGACAGTCGGATTGGGCTATATAATAGGCTAGCTGACGGTTTAATATTAACTAGCTAATTAATAATTTGTTTCCTCATATATATATATATATATATATAAAGAGAATAATGAAGAAAAGAGATTCTAAGAGGCTTTTCGTCAGGTGACGTAAAAAAAACATACCTTCCACCATTTTATCCAATGATTGGCACCAATCATCTCCATCATCATCATCTAAGATGTGGATACACCGAATTTCATATGATTTTACACTTTTTCACCGTTGAATTGGCAATGTAAAATGTTCTATTGTCTGTAAACCGTTATTTTTGCACCTACTAAATCAACGGCGAAAACGTGGTAGAATCATATGAAATTTGGTGTATCCACGCCTTAGATGATAAAGATAAAGATGATGGATGCTAATCATGAAAAAAAATTATGAAGGATATATTTTTTCGATGTCATAAGAGAAAATTCTCACCTAAAGCTCATTTCCTCCATTATCCATTATCCTCATATGAAAAGTAGAGTATAAGCAAGTGCGATGCACTAGTAAATTTTTTTTTACTAAGTTGCATCTACTTTTTTAAGACTAGTAAGGGACTCCGCACAGATGGAAGTTCAACCATATATTATCTGAAGCCAAATGTTACATCTACTTTTTTAAAAACTAGCAAGAGACCGCACATACTACTCGGATGGAAATTCAACCATAGATTATCTCAAGCCAAATGCTATATCGAGTAATAATGATTGTACTTGATAAAGTAATATAGGGACCTGAACTAGATTTTCCGCATACTACAAAAAACGAGCTTGATCGGTTCAGATGAAAGCTTTATAAGAAAAAGATTGTGGCTCTTTACTTCTTATTCTCGATAAAAATTGCGCGGAGTGAGAAGAATTGTTTTTATTCATAATAATTAGCAAGTATTAAGTTCTATTTAGTTATCGACAAACTTAAAAGAATTGCTTAAAGATACAAGTAGCAATCCAATATTTTAATTAAAAGCTTAATATATAGCCAAATGCTATCATTACAATTGAAAGCTACATATAATTTTCCAAGCTCATGATTTACTCACACATTTAGTTGGAACCAACAAGAATAAGAAAGGGTGATTGAAAAGTTTGACAATTCCATAACCAATAGAAAACATAAGGATCTAGATGGAAATCTCCAAAAAAAATTCGGGGGCTAAATCTAATTTCCAAGGCCGAAATTAAGTTTAAATATCTGAACCAAGGGTCTAAATGGAATAACCCAAGAAAGGGTCCTACAACTAATTTTTCATAGAAAAAGACAACCAAAATTGAGCTCAAATATATGAAGCAAGGGTCAAAATGAAAATACCAAGGAAAAATGGATGGAAAAAGAGCTTGATTTTGGGAACACCTTGTGGCTTTCTATATGTGTATATATATAATATAGAGTTCATGTTACATGCCATGCGAAGATGCAATTCGATAATGCTCCAACCTCATATTATGGTATGTATGGGGGTTTCCCGCCGCAATTCAAACAGAATGAATAAAATGAATGAAAATAAGCCAAGAATTGATGCAACAACAGAAAGGGGGCTAAAAAAAAGAACTCATTTTGAATTTTTTTTCTCAAGCGAATGCCTCAGCAGAATGAACATGGAAAGTACTTGGGAGTTGGATACAACGCCAACATTTGGAACTTGATGATTCTCATACATTCTTCGATTTCTCTATAAACAGGTAAGTTCTGCAGACAATGTGGGCGCAAGCTTGAAAGCGCGGTATCAAGAACTTGTCCGACTTCAGCTGGTGCATAGTGTCTTGTGGCACAGTTCTGCATGATAAAATGTAATAAGTTTGGTGGTGAAGGCATACAAAGCTCCTGAACATAAAATATTTATAAAAAAAACAGATAATTGCTTGCAAATAATCATCAGCAGGAGCCAGAGTGCCACCACTAAGCAACTTCATTTACACTGCTACAAACTGATGCTCTAGCGATAAAAGTAGATGACTTGAACATTCATTATGGCAAAACATTATTAATGAAAAATTAAGAAATCTGACATTTCAGTGAATTTATTTTTATTCTTGCAACACTAAACTTAATACAACAAAATACTTTATAATCACTTCAACCTTGTGTTGAGATATACATGAGGTATGAACAGAAGGATTTCAATCTATAAGCATCATTAATTCTAAATAGGACTGCTAGTAAGTTCTATTCAAATAATTTGGCATGTGTGTAAGCTTGCATATATAGAACTCCCAGGAATGTGTTTTATCCCAGAAGTTTTATTAGTTAGATCTACTTTCCAAGTCCTGACATTAGGATCTTTTTCTTCTCTCAGACCATGTGTTTCCTGTCATGCATATTGAGACAATTAATGCAAACAATTAGAAAGCCTGTTATATGCAATCAGATAACAAAGACAAACAATCATGCCATCAACATAAATAGATCAGCTGGGATGCACAAAAGTTCTCAAAAAAGATTAAAACTAATACCAAATGCTTGCATGAGAACAGGATGAAAAGAAGCACAAGCATAACTGCATAGCTCAACGAAAAGGCAATATACTACTATAAAATTCGAAGACAAGCACACAAACAAGATTAAAATACTTGCATAGTATGATATGAAGCTAGAACTGCAAAGCAATATTTTAAATGTCAGATATCGGTGTCGTGTCGGTCCAAAGATTTAGATATCGGTTACCGGGTATCGGAGAAATTTAAATGATATTTGCTAAATATCGGTTCTACAGTTTTGTATTATAAATGCCATTGATATAACTTATGTTTTTTAACAAAAATGTCATTATTATAACGTAATATAAATTGTTAGTTCTATTAAATGAATTTATTCATCAATAGCTTAATGGCAGAGCGGTCGCCTGTAAAGCGAATGGTCGAAGGTTCGAACTCGAAAGTCCCTGTCGAGGACGAACTCGAAAGCCCTTGTCAACAATATGCAGTTGATGTCTAAGTCGAACTCCAACTCGAAACCCTTTAAGATATGTAATCGAACTCAAAACCTTTGTCGACGAGGATCGTCTTGAGTTTGGAGGAAGATTACGAAATCGAGCTTGAGTCGATGAGGATTGCCTTTGCCGAGGAGTTGAGCTGTCTCCTTTTAAGGGACCGGTTTGTGCTTTTGAATGGTTATGATTGGGGAAATAGTGCTAATAACAAAACGGGTCGGGTAAGTTATAATGGTTTATAACTTGAGGCCTAAAAAACCCATAATAAAGAGTTTTGGCAAGCAAACTGAAATTTCACCCTGTATATTAAAATTTCGCCGACACAATGGCCGATGCGCAGAAATTTCGGCCGATATATTCTCAATTTCGGAAAAGGAAATAGTTTTGTAATTTTGTGTCGATTACTCATCAAAACCGAAATAAACACGAAAGAAATATTAATACACACCAGGAAAACACAACTAGATGCTAAGCCATAGATAACAATATTTATCGTTATTAAAACTTACCACAAAAATAGCTTGAGATGAAAAATAAAAAAATTCTGCTATCTGGATGTAGAGGAAGCACAAAACACACAACCTATACGTCAAAAAGGGACTTGAAAGATAGATCATATGACTGCTTTGAGTGTGGCATTTTGTGGTCTGTATGGCTTTATATAAATGACAAATGTTTTGATCAAAGAGGAATTTCAATTGACGATCTTGCTTTGAGTAGTTAGATCATATGATTGCTTTGAGTGTAGTGTAATGTTATGTTGTTATGTTTGTTGTACATTTAAATGTGTTTTGTTTCTCACTCTCAAATGAAACTAGGTGGATATTTTCCCACCAGTTATTTCAAAAAAGAAAGTTATATCATGATGCAGATAATAGATAGTAAGCAACCCATTTTGTAATGAATAGAAGAATATGGGATAAAACAAATGGGCACGCTTATGACTTATGCGATGAATTGAACGGGATCATATGAATAATAACTACTTAAAGCTTATAAGAAACTTAAAAATGGATGATAATATGACTATAGGGGATACTGAGCATCGTGCCTACAGAACATCTGTTAATTGGAGTGAAAGATATAATGTGCTGTACAATCTGGCACCTTTCACACAAAACACATATAACATAAGCAAATTGAATCTCCAGCACCTAATGCGGACTCTAACCCATAAATATATAAATATACATATTGTTAAACGACAGAAGAGAAAAAAATTAGATACTTTATTATGTTACCAATAGTCTCTTTATATATATAATTACTTGATGCCCAAGAATTATGGTACTGTGTACCCTAATAACAATATATTTTAAATTATTCCAACACCCCCTCAAGCTGGAGTATAGATATGGGTGATGCATGTTTTGGACAATAGATGAATGAATGCGGGTCTTGGGAGAGCTTTCGTCAAAATATCTGCAATCTGTGCATGAGTAGAAAACATGATGGAGATTGACTTTCTTTTCAACAATTTTCTCCCGGATAAAGTGGCAATCCACTTCGATGTGTTTTGTGCGTCCGTGAAACACTGGATTCTTTAAAATATGAATTGCATATTTATTGTCACGGAACAAGGATGCTGGTGTTTAGAGAGACGGTATAATATGAGTGATGCATAGTCCTGATAGTCAAGCAAACATCCTAAGGGTTTTATCAACATGTATCAGAGAAACAATATAATAATACTAGTATACATGTTAAGATAAAGAGCAACCAAATAACATACTATTATGTCGAGCAAGAAAGTCCTCTATATATATATCCAAGGATCCACTATATCATACAATAATGGCTTCTAGGGCATACATATTCCTAACAATCTCCTACTTGCACTAAGGACATGTGTTGTAATATCTCATACCCAACATCCCAAAAAGTCTCTCAAACTGTGTCGGGGGGAGGGCCTTCGTGAGTGGATCCGCTATGTTGTCCTTCGTGTTAACATTCCTGATCTCAATCTCCCGTCGATCTACTATCTCCCAGATCAGGTGATACAGCCTAAGAATATGTCTGAATTTCTGTTGGGATCGGAGTTCCTTGGCCAAAACCACAGTTCCATTGTTATCACAATACACGGGTATTGGATGCTCAATGGATGGAACCACACCAAGTTCAGCTATAAACTTCTTCATCCAGACAGTCTCTTTGGCAGCATCGTTGGCAGTGATGTGTTGAGCCTCTATCGTCGAGTCTGCTACGGTATCTTGCTTGGAACTCTTCTAACATACCGTCTCTCCATTGAGGGTGAAGACAAAATCCGAGACCGACTTGCTATCGTCCTTATCACTCTGCAAACTCGAATCGGTAAAGGACTTCTCCTGGAGTTCACCGTTACCATACACCAAGAACATTTCTTTAGTCCTTCTCAAGTACTTAAGAATGTTCTTCACAGCTGTCCAGCGTTTCTCCCCACGATCTGATTCATACTTACTCACTACACCTAGTGATTAAGCTACATCCGGTCTGGTATATAATATCGCATACATGATAGACCCGACTGCCAAAGCATAGGGTATTTCTTGCATGCGAGCCCTCTTTAAATCAGTCTTGGAAGACATCTCTTTGGAGAGAGTGATTCCTGAATATGCGGGTAAATTACCACGCTTAGAATCTTCCATACTAAATCTCTTTAGTATGGTGTCAATATACCTGGATTGGGACAATCCTAACATCCGCTTAGATCTTTATCCCCAGGATGTAGGAGGCATCACCTAGAT
This sequence comes from Agapanthus africanus, assembly GCA_030015575.1. Classification (NCBI taxonomy): domain Eukaryota; kingdom Viridiplantae; phylum Streptophyta; class Magnoliopsida; order Asparagales; family Amaryllidaceae; genus Agapanthus; species Agapanthus africanus. Next base: position 12,020,058 of record CM057337.1, read on the forward strand.
CTTTCATGGAGAACTTTTGTGATAAGAAGAGCTTGACCGAGTGTAGCATAAGAACATCGTTTCCTATCAAGAGTATGTCATCCGCGTACCATACGAGAAAGACAACCATACTCTCTACAACCTTCTTGTATATACAAGGTTCATCTACGTTTTTGATGAAGTCAAACTCTTTGATAGCTTCATCAAAACAGATGTTCCAGCTCCGCGATGCCTGCTTTAATCCGTAGATTGATTTAAGCAGCTTGCACACGTTTCCGCTGCTCCCACTGTCTACGAAGCCCTCTGGCTGTGTCATGTATTCTCTTCTAAATCACCATTTAGAAAAGCGGTCTTGGCGTCCATCTGCCAGATTTCGTAGTCATGGTATGCAGCAATGGTAAGCAGGATCCTGATGGACTTAAGTATAGCGACAGGAGAAAATGTTTCATCATAGTCGACACCTGGTCGTTGACGAAAACCTTTTGCTACAAGTTTAGCTTTGAAAGTCTCAACCTTTCCATCTACACCAATTTTCTTCGTAAAGATCCACTTGTTCTCGATGGGTTTTACCCCTTCAGGAGCAACTTCCAAAGTCTATACTTTGTTGGTGTACATGGATTCCATCTCAAATCGCATAGCATCCAGCCATTTCACAGAGTCTCCACTTATGATGGCATGCTCGAAACTAGTTGGCTCATCATCTTCCATGATGCAATCCTCGCTCCCACCGTCTACGAGAAAACCGCAGTATCTCTCAGGTGGATGAGAAACCCTACTAGATCTGCGGAGTGGCTGAGCTTCGTCGGGAACTATTGAATCCATCGGTTCTACCAAATTGTCAATTATAGTTTGTAGCTGGAACTTCTTTCAGCTCTATCTCATGGCCACTAATTTTTTTCATAAGAAATTCCTTTTTTAAAAAGGTGGCATGTCGAGAAACAAACACCTTTTTTTCCTCGATGTAGTAGAAGATATACCCTCGCAAATGTTTGGGATATCCTATAAACTTGCACAGAACTGACCTTGCCTCTAGCTTGTCCGGATTTTGTGTTTTCACATAAGCCGGACAATCCCATATCTTAACATAATTAAGGCATGATCTCTTTCCTTTCCATTTCTTATATAGAGTAGTAAGCACAGATTTGATGGGAACCATATTCAATAGGTCTGCAGCTGTCTCAAGTGCATGACCCCAAAAAGAAATAGGTAACCCAGCAACACTCATCATAGAGCGCACCATATTTAATAGGATGCGATTCCTCCGCTCCGATACTCCATTGTGCTGTGGTGTATACGGAGGAGTAAGCTGAGAGAGAATCACATTCTCTTTTAAATAGTCACGGAATTCCGTACTCAAGTATTCTCCTCCTCAATCGGATCTTAAGATTTTAATACTTTTACCCGTCTGGTTCTCAACTTCGTACTTATATTCCTAGAATTTCTCAAAAACTTCAGATTTGTGTTTCATCAGGAACACATGTCCGAATCTTGAGAGATCATCGGCAAATGTAATGAAGTATGAGGAACCATTCCTGGCATGTATAGACATAGGACCGCATACATCACTATGTATCAGTCCCAAGAGTTCGGTAACTCTTTCTCCGTGTCCAGTAAACGGAGTTTTGGTCATTTTACCTTTGAGACATGACTGACAAGTTTCATAAGATGTAAATTCGAACGGATTCAAATACCTATCTTTGTGCAACTTAACTAGTCTTGTCGTATTAATATGACCTAGTCTACAATGGCATAAGAAGGTTTCGTTCATTTCTGAACTTTTCCTCTTGTGTGTGTTCTGTATGCTTAGAACTGTGGTTTGATTGAGAACGTATATACCATTACATAGCGTACCAAACCCAATCAACACTTGATTTAGGAAAATGTTCATAACATTATCCTCTAATGTAAAGTTATATCCTTCTTTATACAACAAAGAAACTGATATAATATTGCACATCATATTCGGTACGTAATAACAGTCGTTCAGAATCAGCGTATTACCATTTAGTAACACTAGGTGATATTCACTAACTGCTTTGATCGCAACAATTGCTCCATTCTTTACTTTTAGAAACATATCACATTTTCCCAGTTCCCTACCTCTTCTTAGCCCATATAACAAATTATATACGTGGGATCCTGATCCGGTATCCAGTACCCAGGACGTAGAGCAAATTGAGAAATAGTTCTTGGTTACGAACACACCCGAAGACGATGCATCAACATGCTTTTTCTTCGATCGGGTTGCGTAGGAATCCTGATATTCCCCTATTCCTTACTCAGACTTATGATAATCATAAGAAAAAGCGGAACCAACGTTCTCCAGCTCGTATAATAAACGGGTTCAGTCAATACATCCATATTATTATCTTGATTAAGGCGTGTCATTGGTCGCTACCTGGAGAGAGAGAGAGAGAAGGAAACGCATTAGCGTGCGCTCTTTGCAAGATTAGATTGGTTATTATCTTATCTAATCATGATGGCTCCCGCTGTTTTTATCAAATCTTCCTTCAAACCATAAAAGGTAAGATTAGCCGGGATTAATTACACCTTAGGCGGACCCAGAGTTCGTTTAATATAAAGTACCGAGTTGTCTTTTTCTTTTATTGTTTATATGCCCACATTTCATGGTATGAAATCGGTTATGAAGCGCGGGTTCACTCGACTAAGAATCCGAGTCCGACCCCGCTTGTAAAGCTCTTTCGTCGAGTGCGCGATCATGACAGGACTCGAGGAAGAAGCCCCGGCTAACTCCAATCTGTCAGCCAGGCAGATATTGGTACTCCGAGAGAGTCTCTCCATGCTTTCGCATAGAACTAATTAAATAATCTTATTTCCGCAGGGGCATAATGTCACGACCCGAAAGTACGGAACGTGACTGTCACTTAAACTACGAAACGTCTTAAGGCGCAACGTAATCTAAGTAAGCCAAAGCCCAGAAAAATAAACCGTTTGACAATTAGAGTGAAGGAAAACTTGTTTTAAAGAAAGTGGTTTTAACCAAATAAGTCGCATTAAACATTTAAAAGCAACATCAGATTTTCCCGGAAATTTCGGCAGAGTCTTCTTTGTAAATACTGGACCCCAAATGGGTACAACACATGAAAATACATATAAATGATGAAATAAGGCATCCCTAAGCGGGAGTTAGCTCTTTGTCAATGGCGGAATCACAACCACATGCAATATGTATATTAAAAGTGCACAATAAGCATCTGAAAGCAAGAAATAAGAAAATATCACGTCGGTTCAAGTGAGCATCGACACCAAATACCACAAATACAAGTTTCACGAGTTTCACTGTCTAGTCAAATATACAAGGGTAGTTAGAGTATACTAGATACAAATATTATACATGATGGGATAAAATATCCTCACAACCTACCTACGAGCGATGCCGCAAGTCCAAGCAAAAGGGACAAATGAAGATGTGTGCCCGCCGCTACTGTGCTGACGGGTCGGACCTGCAAGATACTGTGGCACAACGGGGGTAAGTTGCCAACTCGTGAGTAGTAAGTAATATCTAATAAGGCTATCGTAAGTATGCACGCAAATGTGTCTCAACCTACGCATATCGATATGATACGATGTACTAATATGAATGCATAATCAAAACGAAACCTGAACAAGTCTGGTATGAGAAAATCTTTGTTCTTATCTTAGAAAAAGCTATGTGTAATAACTGAAGTATCATCAATGAAATCAACAGAAAATCCGTGTCAAGTATCGACACAAAATATATCCCAATATCTCAATGTCTCAATATCTCAATATCTCGGGCTCCGTCTGTCCGGATCAGCCCATATCATCAAATCTCACGACTATGTCGGTATCCTTCGGATATCCGCCGCGTCAAAAATAACCGGTCAGTAGTGCTCCCCTGCCGGGCTCAACGCCATCATCTGCGACCCTCTTGCCCCGGAGTACCGTACCGGGTCCACTATGCACCCGCAGACGGTCCCTCCCCCTACCTCGAATCAGGTGTATGATACCGCTCAAGAACCGAGAAAATCCATGGTGGACACCACACACATCATATCATGAGAAAACCGCAACTTACATTTTAAAATGGTAATACGTTCTTAAAATCCTTGCGGTTTCTCCAAATCCATAAATCTCATAAATATCGAGAAAAATCACAATATGCAAATATGTCGGTGATGATGGATGTATATGATACGATAGTATATATCATGCGAAGTACGGCCAGAAGCTATGCATGAATCATGATGCAATGAGGTATGTATATATGACTAACAATCATGCGTATCCATCCTGATGAAATGACTATACAAGTATAAGTCTACAGATCATATATGATGAAATGCACAGATAGCAATTCTAAGCAGTCCTATAGTGTTCGTGACATAGCAATTACCAAAGGCGTGTGTGTTCGCATGAATAGCGCACGAGGCATGAACCAATGGTAATGGTGCAAGTGTCCTATAAGATAATATCATATATATTTATGATGATGCAATGCAATGAGATGAATGACTATGAGACTACGCATATAATTTCAAGCATTACTAGTAATCCTGACTATCGGGCGTCTTGCGTCATCCAGACGATTCTCCCGTAGTTGTATACATTTACTCACCGGGACGCCTCGGCTAATCTGATCCGATTTCAGCTCTGCCATTTCCGCACCACATCCGACGCTTCCGCACCCGACCCTAGAAACGTACACAAGTAAATAAGAGAATAAATATACGAATAGTCGCGGAAATAACGATACAAGTAAATCTCGCGCACTAACTAGACGCGCGCACATTTGGTGTACAAAACGCGCTCGCAACAACGCCAAAACCACCATTAGGGTCGCTAATACGTGACCACTACCAAGTCTAGAACTCAATCACGCGTTCACAACACGCTAGACATTATACAAAATAGGTTATAGCTCAATTCAATCTCAACTCACTCAAAACCTATTTACTCCAAAAACCTGGTAAGCATTCCTAACCATTTTAGTGCAAATCTAGATATTTTAACAAATCTAGTGGCAAGAATGTTCATTTAAAATCTTAATTAGGTTACACAACCCTTAACTAAAATTTTAATTTCACATATTAACATTAAACAAGAGATTAGTTTGCATGGTTATATGATTAAGACAAATTAAAAGTAACAATTAGCAAATTAACAACTAGGTTAGATTTTGAAAATCTTAAGATGTTAAACTACATATTATAACCTTAATGATGTGATAAAAACCCTAATTTTAGTTTAAACCCTTTTTTGAAATTTCAAGTTAGCAATTAGAACCATAATTAAACATTAAAATTAACTAAATTGAAGTAATAACTAACAATTTAACCATTGGGTTAAGATTATACCTCAAAATCATGAGATCAAACATGCAAACTTGACCTCCAAAATGCTAACTTTTCACCAAAATCCAAGCTAGTTTGGCCAAAGAAAATCATGGGTGAAGGTTTAATTAGGATTTAGTAGGAATTTGTGTGGATTTTGATGCATTTATTGATGATTTTGGAGGTGAAATGAGGTGGGGAAATTTGAGGGGCTGTTGAAAGGGGGGCTCGGCCAGAAATTTAGGAGGAGGGAAAGAGAGTGATGTGTGTGCGGGTGAAAGTGAGAATAGAAGCCAAGTCAAGAACCCATACCTCAATAATTAACCCCCATGCCTTCTTCTTTATTCTATTCATTTTCTTTTCTTCTTTTTTTTTTTAGATGAAGAAGAGTTGTAGTAAGGGGGGCTGTGCAGGCTCGACAACAAGGGAATGAGGAAGTGTGTGGGTGTGTGTAAATGTTTCCAAGTCAAAAAAACCCTTCCTTCATTATTGCATCACACTACTTAATTCTATTTTTATTTCATTTATTTCCAATTCCATTTCAACCTAGAATTAACTAGAACCTTGCAACCAAAAGAGAAAAAAAGATCATGATATAAACTTGGTTTAAAGTTGTCATGGTTCACATTTGTGAAATTAACCCATTTTCATTTGTAATTTGCACTAATTAAATGTATAAGTGAAGGCTTAAAATAATATTTAAAAATAATTAATTAAGAAAAATATTTAAGTAAACTAACAATCTATAAGCGACTAAATAAATACCAATACTAGCCATTACATATCTAAAATAGGTATAATTAAGTCTATGTTGAAAAATAATTATATTTTGGTTTTTACGGAAAACACCGGTTATTTTACCGAATATCGGAAAATTCACCTAAACGATTTTTAAAACGTTACGCATAACCCCGTTAACACCTTTCTTAGACACCTACTGAATCAACTAATTATAAAGTGGAAAACTCTCTCAGGAGTAACTCTTACTCGCAGTGGGTATCGGGATCCAACTATCTCATAGAAGGTATGCAATCTCATTGCAAATTTCAACACTTGAAATTCCCAATATCTGTTTTTACCCCTAGCTTCCCATGACCTTGACACAGGCCAACAAACCATAGGCCGCTAGTCAAGTTCAACCTGTTCATTTCGTGATTGAATTAAACCTACCTGCACGACCCTTGACGCAGGCCAACAAGGTCGTACGACTACCCTAATCCAATCGCATCATATGCGGCAGATAAGCACTAACCAGCTACCGTACATTACGCCTTGACGAAGGCCAACAAACGCAACACGAAACTAAATAGCACTTATCTGAAATGACGGAGGGCTACGATTGGTTTTGATGAAAACCTTTAACATAATAAACTTGATATCGTTGTAGAATCTAGTGATATGAAAAGGAGCGTTTTTTTGTAGTTTTTGCTAGTTTTCCTAAAGAGGTCACTCCCGGTGAAGAGATCTCGGCTCTTTCCTCATCGGATGAGGTGCTGGATATTCATCAAAGAATATCACTATGCAAAGCAAGAACTAGAGAAGCTATCAAAAATAAAACCGAGTGTGTTGTAGCATTTGCTAATTTCACTAAAGAGGTCACTCCCGGTGAAGGGATCTCGGCTCTTTCCTTATCGAATGGGGTGCTGGATATTCATCAAGGAATACCACTATGCAAAGCAAGAACTAGAGCTACCTTTTAAAAATTTCGATTCTACAACATTTTTAGGTTTCTTTTCTTTCCATTAATCTCATTAATAAAGCCCATCATTTATATTTCCCTAAACATCACAGAAAATAAACGAAAATAGAACGTACGCTTATGTCATTCGCATTCGCCACGGGGCCCCATCATGCACCGTTAGGTTACTTAACTAACGGCAGAGCGGGGGCTGGATTAGCGCGGGTGCAAAACATAAACAATGTTTATTATATATGTCATATATATACAGCATTCATCTCACACAGTTATATGATCACATCACAGAACCAAGCAGCAGAAGTCAACATATGAAATATTGGATATACTAGAAGGTCCGTGTTTTAAATTAAGCTAATAATGAAAACACGGATGCCACGGTCGTGATGAATAGCCAAACCCACATCCTTAGACCCCTACGAGAGTGGCAAGCAACCCTGCCAATTCTAGAGTTAGGAGACCTGGACTCGACTCCTCGAGATGGTCTTCCACTGGACTCCAGAACCCGGTTACTTGTTGTTTACCCCAATCAGAGCAAAGCTCTGTTCAAATTCCGAGGCGGGAGATAAAGCAACGCTTCATCTTCCCCCAATCAGAGCAAAGCTCTGCTTTGAAAATTTAAAAATTTAATAAATGAAGCAACGCTTCAGATTATTTGCGCTGCGCAACACGCCACGTGTCAGGCGCAGATGCATCAGCGCAGCGTCCAAGAAGGCGCGCCCAATCAGAGCAAAGCTCTATTTTAAGGAAGCAACGCTTCAGTTGCGCAGGCACTGCGCTGCACGACACGTGTCAGCGCAGATGCGCTAGCGCAGTTGCGCGAGTGTTGCGCTGCGCGACACGTGTCAGCGCAGATGCGCTAGCGCCGTTGCGCTGCGCTGTGCGCTGCGCGACACGTGTCACGCGCTGGGGCATTTGCGCCAAACTGAATTAAGATTTTAAAGAAATCTTTCTGTTCTTGTTAAAACAAGAAGATTTTCTTCTGTAAAACAGAAGCCCTTGGATCAAAGATCCAACGGTGGGGAAAATTCCCCAAATCACTCAGAGAAAGATCTCTTTAACAAATTTAACTAATTTATGGGCACTATAAAAAGGACCCTAGGCCTCAATTCAAAGGCATGAACATCTTTCTAAAAAAAAAAGAAGGAGAGAAAAGAACTCTGAGAAACTCCTCACGAATAAAAAAGGTAAAAACCTTTAGAAAAAAGAGAAAATTCTCTTATGGACAGATTATTGATCTAAGAACAAGATCAATAATTTTAAATAAAAAAATAAATAAATAAGTATATATATATATAAATAAGTAATAATAGTGCTTTGCACGTTTTATGAACCCCTGGTTCTTGAAACAAAAAAGAAAAATTTATTTTCTTTGATCTAAATTAGATCAAGAAATCAAATAGTGCTCTGCACTCCTGTTCTTGAATCTAAAAGATTCTTAGTGCTTTGCACTTCCAAACTGCACTGTTGCGCTTGCGCTCACCAGAGCGCGCCACGTGTCAGCAGCGCAACAGCGCAGCGCACTAGCGCAGCGCACTGCACTGTTGCGCTTGCGCTCACCAGAGCATGACACGTGTCTTCACTACAAGCGCTTGCGCTCAGTGAGTGGAGCAAAGCGCCTAACAAATGCAAGGCATTTATTAAAGGGCCAGGCCCAAATAAAAAAGACCTAGCAGGCCAAAATAAATTGCAAAGCAATAAAAAGGGGGGCAGAGCCCAAGTGAAATTGATGCTCTGCATCTTTTATGGGCAGAGCCCAAACAAAGAAAATAGAAGTAATGCAATGCATTATTTAAGTGTGGGCAAAGCCCTAGCATAGGTCTAATGGACCAAAAATAAATAAGGGTGTTAAACATTTTCAACTGGACTTAGCCCAATTTTGGCCGTAAGTCCTCAAATTAAATTGACTGAGAACAGCTGTTCTCTTAAATTAATTTATATCCGGTTCGAGGGTACATCTCCGAACTCCTCTGACACCCATCGTTGTAATCCTTCAACGACGTCAAAGAGGTGACGGGTCCCAATGACCATACATCACCATGGACTGCGGGGTCCTTAAACTCGTGGACCGAAACGTCCTTAAACTAATATCGGACCGAAACGTCCTTAAACTAATATCGGACCGAAACGTCCCTAAACTATCGGACCGAAACGTCCTTAAACTAATGATGGACCACTACGTCCTTAAACTGGCGATGGACCGAAACGTCCCTAAACTAATATTGGACCGAGACGTCCTTAAACTAATATCGGACCGAGACGTCCCTAAACTAATATCGGACCCCGACGTCCCTAAACTGGAATATGGACCACCACGTCCCTAAACTGGCGATAGACCACCACGTCCTTAAACTGGCGATGGACCACCACGTCCTTAAACTGGAACATGGACCACCACGTCCCTAAATTGGAATAATAGAGCCTCCAAATGCTCTTTGCCGGATCTAAACGGTCCCGTTTAAGTTGATCTTAGCCCCGAACACGGTTAACGCATCCTTAGACATTTAAATGAATGATAAAATCCCAAATCAACTCTGGTTCCAGGGTACATCTCCGAATTCCTCTGACATCTGCCGTTGTAATCCTTCAACGACGTCAGAGAGGTGACGAGTCCTGACGGCCAGATATTAAATCGATCATCACGTCAAGTTGATCTTAGTCCAAAACAGGACTAACGTATCCTTGACGAATGTTTAAGTTGATCTTAGCCGCAACGCGACTAATGCATCCTTAAACTAAAAACACCAAACCCAAATCTAAGTAAATACGGATTCGGACTAATCCACGTCCTACGGGCGACGGCATTACTCAGTCTCCGTATACAATCCACGGGCAACCACAAACAAAACAAACACACACGACACGAAGTGAAATTCTGGAGAAGGAGAAAGTTGTTACCGCGATGCGGTAGCGTAATTAACTGCAGGGGCTTGCGCCTGCAGGGAAGAGCGTCCCCACAATCAAAAACCCCTCACCCTGAGGGGGAATCTGACGAAGTCTGCTATATCGGCTGCATCCGTCTAAACCTCCGATACACGGTGCCGTAAATCAACTTGGCATCTTCGGAGAGGTGGACGGATAAAACCATATAGCATCTGCCCCGAATCTCAGGCGAGACGCAAAGTCTAGGCCGCCGTTCGGAGGGGAACAGATTCTGGCACGCCCGGTGGGACCTCTTCCTCTTTCCACTCCACACTTCGTGTGTCGTGTTCGGGAACAAATCGCGGTTTGCTGTGATTGCCTGTGGATTCAAAGTACTAAGATTTGGTGTCTTGCTCTATGCAGAAAACAGAAAATCGATGGCTTCGAACTGCCCCGTCCGCAGTGATAACTCTCGCTCCGTCATTGCTGGAGGAGTGACTTATGGGCCCCAAGCGGCCTCCCTTTTCAAAATGCCGGTGGAGCAGGTGGCTCAAACCACCACTGGACTATTCTTCGGGACTATGCTCCCACCATTGAGCTTCAATGCCACAATGACATTGCAAGAAGCTCCAAAGAAGTTGGTCTTCGATCGACTTACCACTGCCGCGACCCCACTCAACAGGTCGCCCAACTCCACTGCTTCAGGTTTTAATGGATTAGGCCCGAGCTCCATCAGGCCCATGAAGAAGCCTGCCATACCAGAAGGCGTTATCCCGAAGCGGATAGCCATTCCAACTCCCGTTCCTGGCAAAATCACCAAGGTTGCTTCCCATGTTCAGAAGTCCGCTTCTGACAAGTTGGCCGTCCCCGTTCAACGGACGTCGATCTTTAAAAAGCTGGTACCAGTATATTCTGACCAACACAGGGGGCATGAGGAGGTCACCCTTATAGTTGAAACAACTCCATCAGCAAGGCACGCTCAGCGTCGCCACTGGCGTCGAGTAGGGAAGGCTGGGGGCAACTCCCCCTCTGGGATAACTCCGTCAGCTCCGATGGTGAGGATCGATACTGCTGTTCCAACCAGGAACAGCTTTGAGTTGCTGAACTCGGTGCGCAGAAACTCTCCTACTGCGGTGCTAAAGCGAACTCCTTCATCTGTGAAGAATATTCCAGAGAAGAAGCTAGAGCAGCCCCCTCCACGGCTGTCCTCTAAAATTTACAAAGTCTGGCGACAGGTCCAAGAGTCGGTGATCGATCAAGACTGCCTCCGACGACAGAAAAAGATGAAGGTTCGGCAGGGGAAGGATTACTCTGTCAAACCACAAAAAGCAGAAGCTACTTGGGTGCCCACTACAACGGCTCCCTTAACTCCAATCACTCAAAAAAGGAGGCCACAAAAAGCCCCTGTGAACATGGCGAAGCATAAAAGCGCTGAACACAAACGCCCCAAATCTGGGGGCATGGTGGTGCACACTGTTTATATGGCTTCTGGAAAGGAGGAAAGCCGCACTTCTACGGGCCACCGACCGCTCACCCGATCCGTGACGAAAGCCCAGGAGCAACAACAAAAGGTTCAGGAAATGATGACTACAATGGCTGCACTCACTGAGCCAAAAGAAAGCTCTGAAACGTCTTCGGATGAGCGTCAGGAACAAGAAACCGACGCTGACTTTTTACGCAGAGTCCTCGAAAAGAGGGACAAAGAAGCTGCAGAGCAAGCGGCTAACATAAAACAGATGGCGCTCCTCTTCCAAGATATGGTAGGGATGATGTTACAGTCGGCCCCTCCTGCTGAAGATCCTCCGATCGTCCTTGAAGACGACATGGGAGAAGCGTCAAATCCTCCGCCGGCTCTATCAACAGCCAAAGAGGAGGCAATCTCCAAAGCTGACCTGGACGAATATATAGCTCAGCAGATCCGGGTTCATCAGGCGAATGAAGCGACTGGGCAAATTGTTAGAACTGGACGACCGTATCCGAGCTGGTATGACCAAATCAGTTACCCGCCAGGATATACGATCCCTAAATTCCACGTATATAAAGGGATAGGGAATCCGCATCAGCATGTCGCTTAATTCAGGGCCTTATGCGGCAATACTGGAGGCGATGATAAATTGTTGCTACGTCAATTCGTCGGCAGCTTAGCAGAAACAGCCTTTGAATGGTATTCGGAGCTACCTAACGACTCTGTCAAAACATTTGCGGAGATGGAGCTGCTGTTTACACAAAGATTCGCAAGTGCTAGTGAACGCACCCCGATAACAGCACTGATAAATGCCAGGATAAGGCCAAGCGAAACGTGGGTCCAATATGCAGCACGATGGCGGAACCTATGGTCGAAATGCGAACAACGCATAGAAGAGGCACCTGCGGTAGGCATGTTTGTGGGCACTCTCGATCCGCAGGCGACCATCTCACAATTCATGATGTTCTTCAGGCCGACCACCTTTCAGGACAGATTGACAAATTAGCCCAAATGGACCAGATGGGCCATAGACCGTCTCCTCCAAAATCAGATTCCCGAGATGAGAAAGGAAAAGGGAAAGCGATCATCGTCGCCAATGCTCAACAACAGTCGAGCAACTCAAAGCCGTCCGTTCGCCAAAACAACGTGCATCCACGCCCATCCCTCGAAGAGAGGCTAGGACGTCCTTACTCGTTTCCTCAGAATAAAACGAGAAGACTGTTTGAGCTGGCAGTGCGTAACAGACTCATCAATCTGCCGAGTCCAAAGCGTCTGTCGCAGCCAGGCGATCTTAATAATCCCAATTATTGCCATTACCACCAAACGGTAAGTCACCCGATTGAGGATTGTTTCGTCTTTAAGGGATGGATCGAGGATCAATACCTGCAAGGCAAGTTCGCGCTGTCTGAAAGCTGGAAGGTAAACCCACCACAGCCGCACTCTCCAAAGAAGACGGACACGCCGGGGGCAGCTTGTTCTTTAGTCAAGGTTGAAAACAATGGAGAAAACTCATTGGATGAATCCGAAGACTACGTAGCGACTTGTCATATGATTTCTCATTCACTGACGGATGATAAAGAGGCTCCTTGCGCTGAGAAACCAATGGCGAATCCTGAGCCGGAGATTCTACAGCCATCAGACGAGTTGATCGATGTCTTCCTAAGTGAAATTCGTCTGAAAGCAAAAGCCAATCAAGAGCATGAAATGGCCATACTAGAAAGAACCAAGGTATTCCCGTCAAATCAAAATCCATACACTGCGGGTAAAAACAAATTCAAGACGAGGAAACGGTTCGCCAAAGCTCTGTCAGTAGGAATGAAGCTACCGCCCTTTGAAGAAAATACTCTCGCTGAGGCAGAGATGCACCCTAAGCTCTGTCAGTAGGAATGAAGCTACCGCCCTTTGAAGAAAATACTCTCGCTGAGGCAGAGATGCACCCTAACTTCTGTTTATATCATCAGAAGATCATACATCCTACCGAAGACTGCGAATCCTTTAACTGTTGGTGGCAAGGGTATGTCGCTCAAAAGCAACACTTCGACGGGACAAAGTGTGAAGCTTGTGGACATCGGAAAAATGTGATATATGAGCGCAAAAGAGTCGCCGACGATTGCCATATAGCCGACTCTAAGGTATCGCAAATTATCACCTTTGGAAGAAACTCCGACGAAGAAGTTATCCCCAACTTTTCCCTCGGGGAATCTATTTCGAAAATAAAGGAATTGAGAAGCTGCGAGAACGTTCAGCCATGTAATCGTACGCTATTCGAAAAAAATCTCGGCCCCGTAAACAAGGGACCGAGCAAAAAGAATAAAGGAAAAGGAAAAAAGGCCCTCGTCGCCAGCACTCAACAACAATCAGGTGACCCTAGACCGGTTGCTCTCCAAAGCAACAAGCGGCAACCCCTCCAGGAAAAGTTGAAACGTCCTTACTCGTTTCCGCAAGATAAAACAAGGGGACTGTTCGAGCTGGCAGTGTGCGACAGACTCATCAATCTGCCGAGTCCAAAACGTCCGTTGCGGCCAGGCGATGTTAATAATCCTAATTATTGCCCTTACCACCAAACGGTAGGTCATCTGATCGAGGATTGCTACGTCTTCAAGAACTGGGTTGAAGACCAATACCAACAGGGCAAGTTCGCGTTGTCCGAAATTTGGAAGGTGAACCCGCCACAACCGCATGCTCCGAAAAATATGGACACGCCGGAGGCATCATGCTCATTCATGGAGAAAGCCCCACGGACCACTACGTCCTAAAACTAGATAACGGACCGAAACGTCCTTAAACTAACAACGGACCGAGATGTCCTTAAACTAATGATGGACCGCAATGTCCTAAAACTTGCAAATGACCGAAATGTCTTTAAACTACTACCGCAGCATCCTTAGGCTGACGAGATAAAAAAAATATATCAAAAAAAAGATAATAATAATAATAAATAAATAAATAAATAAAAAAGAAGGTATGTCCATAAGCAAAGAGGGCACGGATGAAAACCCGAAAGGGCTCCGTGAGTAAAAACAGCAGGGCTACCGGCGAGTGTTCGTGAAAACCCGAAAGGGCGCGACCTCGTAAAAAAAAAGAAAGAAAGAAAAAAAAAATAAAAGGAATAAAAAGAATAAAAAAAAGGGTAAGTCCATAAGCAAAATGGGCACGGATGAAAACCTGAAAGGGCTTCGTGAGTAAAAACAACAGGACTACCGGCGAGTGTTCGTGAAAACCCGAAAGGGCGCGACCTCGTAAACAAAAAAAAAAAAAAAAAGAGAGACGGTATGTCCATAAGCGAAATGGGCACGGATGAAAACCCGAAAGGGCTTCGTGAGTAAAAATAGCAGGACTACCGGCAAGTGTTCGTGAAAACCCGAAAGGGCGCGACCTCGTAAACACAAAAAAAAAGGAGAAAGAGACGGTATGTCCATAAGCGAAATGGGCACGGATGAAAACCCGAAAGGGCTCCGTGAGTAAAAACAGCAGGGCTACCGGCAAGTGTTTGTGAAAACCCGAAAGGGCGCAACCTCGTTAAAAGACACTTACAGGGTCCTCTCGACCTTATAAGGAGAAACCACCCGCGTGAGATCCTTACGACTCACAAGGGAGCAACACACTTAGGGATCCTCACGATTCCTAAGGAGAAAATACACTTGCGAGATCCTCACGACTCGTAAGGAGAACTCTCTTATGGGACCCTCACGGCTCATAAGATTTGAAAGTCTTAAGTTACAGAGACCTAAACCTGTGCTTAAGCAACCCCCACAACCTTCGATATTGCCCTACAAGCGGCTCATACTGACCCTTGTATACAATCCACGGGCACGAATAAACATTTCCCTAACAAAGTCCCATCCGTGACTAGGGATATGCTTGTACAGCAAACAACACTTGTAAGTCCTCTCGACTTATAAGGAGAAAACCCTTTTGTAAGATCCTTACGACTTACAAGAGAACATGCACTTAGGAATCCTCACGATTCCCAAGGAGAAAACACACCTACAAGATCCTCACGACTGTAGGGAGAAATACCTTTGTGAGACCCTTACGGCTCATGAAGTCAAAAGCCTTAGCCGACAGGACCCTTAACCCTGTTACTAAGCCACCTTTGTTCAACATCGACAGAGGCAAATGATGATTCGCTCCTGGCAATATTCCAGTTGTAGCGATGCTGATGCCTAAACCGGTATCAAATTCCAAGTCCTTTCATGGCAAATGATGATTCGCTCCTGGCAATATTTCAGTCGTAGCGATGCTGATGCCGAGATTGGCATCAGATTCTAAGTTTCACACTCGCGATAAGAAAAATCAGCGGGCCACGAATGCATATGACATAGCCGAAATGATGGGGCAACTTGCAACAAAATCAGCAAGTAAAAAAAAAAATATATGCATGCAAAATAGCCGAAATGATTGGGCAACTCGCAATAAAAAAAAGCGAGTAAGAATAAAATAAATAGCCGAAATAATTGGGCACCGCGAAAAATAGCCGAAATGATTGGGCAATCGCGACCTTCGCGATATAAAAGCTGAAATGATAGAGCATCGCGGAAAAAAAAAATAATGAAAGAATGAAACTTTTTGCCCTACAGGTGAAATCACATCGATCCCTGTATACAATTCAGAGGCACAGATAAAGAGGGAACCATACTTTCCCAACAGGCTCCACCAGAAAGCGAAGCCAAATCTCGACGGTTCATAGACAACTTAGAGACAATCTCGACATTTGTCGCAATATTGCAGACATAATATCAACAGACGAGGAAAAAGGAAGATCCCGAGATTCGCGGTCTTGACGTCAACATCGACGACTTAGAGATCACCAACGGCGTTTCTCCTCATTCCAACCAGATACAGACATGACGTCAACAAAAGACCTCACGGTCGAAACAAAGCGGAGTAACGGCAAAATCCCAACTCCACCTTAGCATTCGTCTCGTTACAGCAGACGCAATGTCAACAACGGCGTTCCTTCGCAGCCCAGCAGGGTGTACATGCAAAGTTAACAAAAGACCCCATGGTCGAAACAAAGCGGAGTGATGGCAAAATCCCAGCTCCACCTCAGCATTCGTCTCAATACACCAGACGCAGTGTGAGCAAATGAAGCGAAGGCCAAATTCCTAGCTTCAAGATCTTAACGGCAAGTCATATAAGGCCTGAAAGACCACCGGAGATCATCTCACATGGAGTGGTCACCACCTTGACGTTCGTCTCGATACAGCAGACGAAATGTCAACCTCAACATTCTTCCTCCAGCAGGGATTCAGACATGACAAAGCAAACGAAGCGAAGGCCACATTCCTAGCTTCAACGTCTTTACGGTAACTCACATAAAACCGGAAAGACAATCGAAGATCATCTCGCATCAGCACAGAGTGGTCACCACCTTGACGCTCGTCTCGATACAGCAGACGAAATGTCAACCCCAGCGTTCTTCCTCCAACAGGATTTGGACACACCAAAGCAAACGAAGCGAAGGCCACATTCCTAACTTCGACGTCTTGACGGTAACTTATATAAAACCGGAAAGACAATCGGAGATCATCTCGCACCAGCACAGAATGGTCACCACCTCGACGTCCGTCTTGATACAGCAGATGAGATGTCACCCTAACGTTCGTCTCGACACAGCATACGCAACGTCATTAAACGAATGGAGCCACGGCAAAATCCCTAGTTCCAAACCTCGACGGTTCACCAGCAACCTAGAGACAATCTCGACGTCCGTCTCGATACAGTAGACGAGATGTCACCCCAATGTTCGTCTCGACACAGCAGACGCAACGTCATTAAACGAATGGAGCCACGGCAAAATCCCTAGTTCCAAACCTCGGCGGTTCACCAGCAACCTAGAGACAACCTCGATGTCCGTCTCGATACAGCAGACGAGATGTCACCCCAACGTTCGTCTCGACACAGCAGACGCAATGTCATCAAACAAACGGAGCCACGGCAAAATCCCTAGTTCCCACCGCAACATTCGTCTCGATACAGCAGACGCAATGCCAGCAAACGAAGCAAAGGCCAAATTCCTAGCTTCAGGGTCTTGACGGCAACTTACATAAAGCCCGAAAGACTATCGGAGATCATCCCCACACCAGCGCGGAGTGGTTATGACTCATCGGGGCTCATCAAAATAAGCCTAACCTCAAGTAAAAAGCAACATGGCAAATTCCAAACGCTTGCTCTTCCGACGGTCAAACTGCCAAGGAGGATTGCTTGAAGACGTCTTGTCCAGCCCCCGAAGGGATCAGAGATACGGCAGTCGCAGGGCTACTCGAACAGCACGATTGCCTATCGAGGACTATATCAGCTTATGCGACGGTACGATGGCCAAAACCCTAAGTACCACCAACCTTAACGGGCTTCTGTCGTAAAGAGCAGAGGTTAAATGCGACGTTAAGATGTTCTTGCGAGAAACGTTCGATTCGTCTCGACTTGTGAAAAATTGTCGAGGCGGCTCGACTCGTGAGATAAAGCTTTAGGCAGTGGGCATAAAAGAAGCCTGTTTCCTAAGCATTGGGACCCTGCAAGTTGGCTCAAAACGGTCTCTTGCATACCATCCACGGGTCTCACTCTCCAACGTCGAACTTCGACAAGGAGGGAAGCAACCGCTTACAAGTCCTCTCGACTCGTAAGAGGGAAAAATTCTCTTGTAGGATCCTTACGACTTACAAGGAATCCTCACGATTCCTAAGGAGAAAAACCCACCTACGAGATCCTCTCGATCCGTAGGGAGAAAAGTCGCTATGAGACCCTCACGGCTCATAGAGTTGAAAAGTCTTAGGCAGCAGATCTGAACCTGCGGCCTAAGCCCTCGCTATCTCGTGAAGAAATCAAGAAGCTTACTCTATTACCTGCTAATTGTGACGACATGCTGAGAAAGAGGAAAAGCAACAGAAAGAGCATCCGATTTACATTTGATCAGGCGTTCGAGACGCATTCATTTATGCATGGGCAGAAGACTCAGGACGAGAAATAAGACAAGCTGAAATAAAAAAAGGAGGGTTTCCATTCATATTGCTAAAAATTGTTACAATCACAAGAGCAATGAATAAGAAACATTATTCAAATTATTACAACGGTATAATCTCAGATCCGGGGCACGGATTGAGGAATTCAAAAGTAAAGCCATCCAGAGTTCTTCTGGCCTTTCTAATTATTCTTATGCGCAGCCTCTCGCGCTCCTCTGTGTCAAGATCCTCGGCAAGCCCTCCCGGCCTTCGATAAGCAGCAACTATCGTCGTCTGCTGGAAGATTTGGTGTAGGATGTCAATGAGGCTGTCCAGCCGTTTCTTCGAGATCAGCCCCGTCAGGTACACTGAATGCACCTTGTCCTCGGCATCGTCCAGCGCATTGAGCGGCAGGGCCTCGTGAAGACCCGGAAGTGCTCTCCATATTGCTCCCAGCATGACTTTCAAAAGAGCCGAACGACGGGGTAGCAGCCAACCACCGCTTGCGTTCAGACGACCCATGACCTCTGCACATTGAGCGTCTGTAAACTCCTGATTTTGTTGACGACCCTGTGCGCGGATATCGTCATAGGTGATGAACTCGTGCAAACTGTATAGATGCACCGCCATTATGCCTGGAGGAAATACCACAGGAAGATTAGCGATAGAAGAAAAATAATATACATAGAGGGCTAAATTCCTAGAGAGCAAAGCTCTGTTCAGGGATTAAAACCCATGAACAAAAGCTTAATGAAACCCCAATGGGGATCTCTTTAGATCAAAAGATCTGTGAGAGCAAAGCACTTTGACTGAGATTAATTTAAATTAATTTGATTTACATTAATTTTACCTAAAGTTTCTAACTTTGAAAATGAGCAAAGCTCTGCTACTGAAACCCCAATGGGGATCTCTTTAGATCAAAAGATCTATGAGAGCAAAGCTCTGCTGGTTAAGATTAATTAAAATTA
The DNA here is from genome assembly GCA_030015575.1 of Agapanthus africanus. Lineage (NCBI taxonomy): Eukaryota > Viridiplantae > Streptophyta > Magnoliopsida > Asparagales > Amaryllidaceae > Agapanthus > Agapanthus africanus. The sequence continues at coordinate 12,039,284 of CM057337.1, forward strand.
ATTTAATCAAAGAATCAATTTTACCTAAAGTTTTTCTAAAAACTTAGGAAAGGAGAGCAAAGCTCTGGAGTTCTTGAAGGCAAGAGCAAAGCTCTGAAGTTTTTTGAAAATAAAAATCTGAAAGATGATAAGCATCTGTGGGGGACCAAAGGTCCTATTTATAGGCATCAAGTGCCTTTTCGACTTCCGAAAGTTGTCACGGCGGTTGGAATTCCGCCACCGTTGCGCTCACGTTTGGGGCCACGTAAGCGCAACGGTGGGGGGGCATTTGTTTACCCCAATCAGAGCAAAGCTCTGTTCAAATTCCGAGGCGGGAGATAAAGCAACGCTTCATCTTCCCCCAATCAGAGCAAAGCTCTGCTTTGAAAATTTAAAAATTTAATAAATGAAGCAACGCTTCAGATTATTTGCGCTGCGCAACACGCCACGTGTCAGGCGCAGATGCATCAGCGCAGCGTCCAAGAAGGCGCGTCCAATCAGAGCAAAGCTCTATTTTAAGGAAGCAACGCTTCAGTTGCGCAGGCACTGTGCTGCACGACACGTGTCAGCGCAGATGCGCTAGCGCAGTTGCGCGAGTGTTGCGCTGCGCGACACGTGTCAGCGCAGATGCGCTAGCGCAGTTGCGCTGCGCTGTGCGCTGCGCGACACGTGTCAGCGCAGATGCGCTAGCGCCGTTGCGCTGCGCGACACGTGTCACGCGCTGGGGCATTTGCGCCAAACTGAATTAAGATTTTAAAGAAATCTTTCTGTTCTTGTTAAAACAAGAAGATTTTCTTCTGTAAAACAGAAGCCCTTGGATCAAAGATCCAACGGTGGGGAAAATTCCCCAAATCACTCAGAGAAAGATCTCTTTAACAAATTTAACTAATTTATAGGCACTATAAAAAGGACCCTAGGCCTCAATTCAAAGGCATGAATATCTTTCTAAAAAAAAAAGAATGAGAGAAAAGAACTCTGAGAAACTCCTCAAGAATAAAAAAGGTAAAAACCTTTAGAAAAAAGAGAAAATTCTCTTATGGACAGATTATTGATCTAAGAACATGATCAATAATTTTAAATAAAAAAAAAATAAAATAAATATATATATATATAAATAAGTAATAATAGTGCTTTGCACTTTTTATGAACCCCTGGTTCTTGAAACAAAAAAGAAAAATTTATTTTCTTTGATCTAAATTAGATCAAGAAATCAAATAGTGCTCTGCACTCCTGTTCTTGAATCTAAAAGATTCTTAGTGCTTTGCACTTCCAAACTGCACTGTTGCGCTTGCGCTCACCAGAGCGCGCCACGTGTCAACAGCGCAGCGCACTAGCGCAGCGCACTGCACTGTTGCGCTTGCGCTCACCAGAGCATGACATGTGTCTTCACTACAAGCGCTTGCGCTCAGTGAGTGGCGCAAAGCACCTAACAAATGCAAGGCATTTCTTAAAGGGCCAGGCCCAAATAGAAAAGACCTAGCAGGCCAAAATAAATTGCAAAGCAATAAAAAGGGGGGCAGAGCCCAAGTGAAATTGATGCTCTGCATCTTTTATGGGCAGAGCCCAAACAAAGAAAATAGAAGTAATGCAATGCATTATTTAAGTGTGGGCAAAGCCCTAGCACAGGTCTAATGGACCAAAAATAAATAAGGGTGTTAAACATTTTCAACTGGACTTAGCCCAATTTTGGCCGTAAGTCCTCAAATTAAATTGACTGAGCACAGCTGTTCTCTTAAATTAATTTATATCCGGTTCGAGGGTACATCTCCGAACTCCTCTGACACCCATCGTTGTAATCCTTCAACGACGTCAGAGAGGTGACGGGTCCCAATGACCATACATCACCATGGACTGCGGGGTCCTTAAACTCGTGGACCGAAACGTCCTTAAACTAATATCGGACCGAAATGTCCTTAAACTAATATCGGACCGAAACGTCCTTAAACTAATGATGGACCACTACGTCCTTAAACTGGCGATGGACCGAAACGTCCCTAAACTAATATTGGACCGAGACGTCCTTAAACTAATATCGGACCGAGACGTCCCTAAACTAATATCGGACCACCACGTCCCTAAACTGGAATATGGACCACCACGTCCCTAAACTGGAATATGGACCACCACGTCCCTAAACTGGCGATGGACCACCACGTCCTTAAACTGGCGATGGACCACCACGTCCTTAAACTGGAACATGGACCACCACGTCCCTAAATTGGAATAATAGAGCCTCCAAATGCTCTTTGCCGGATCTAAACGGTCCCGTTTAAGTTGATCTTAGCCCCGAACACGGTTAACGCATCCTTAGACATTTAAATGAATGATAAAATCCCAAATCAACTCTGGTTCCAGGGTACATCTCCGAATTCCTCTGACATCTGCCGTTGTAATCCTTCAACGACGTCAGAGAGGTGACGAGTCCTGACGGCCAGATATTAAATCGATCATCACGTCAAGTTGATCTTAGTCCAAAACAAGACTAACGTATCCTTGACGAATGTTTAAGTTGATCTTAGCCGCAACGCGACTAATGCATCCTTAAACTAAAAACACCAAACCCAAATCTAAGTAAATACGGATTTAGACTAATCCACGTCCTACGGGCGACGGCATTACTCAGTCTCCGTATACAATCCACGGGCAACCACAAACAAAACAAACACACACGACACGAAGTGAAATTCTGGAGAAGGAGAAAGTTGTTACCGCAATGCGGTAGCGTAATTAACTACAGGGGCTTGCGGCTGCAGGGAAGAGCGTCCCCACAATCAAAAACCCCTCACCCTGAGGGGGAATCTGACGAAGTCTGCTACATCGGCCGCATCCGTCTAAACCTCCGATACACGGTGCCGTAAATCAACTTGGCATCTTCGGAGAGGTGGACGGATAAAACCATATAGCATCTGCCCCGAATCTCAGGCGAGACGCAAAGTCTAGGCCGCCGTTCGGAGGGGAACACTTGTGCTCCCTGCCTTGGATCTATCATAATGCGGAAAAGTAAATAATATACATCAATGGTGACATCATCCTCAACCCGGAAGTATCCCAATAAAAGAATATTATATACAATTTTTACATGAATGAAAATTGAAAAACTCCCATCTCACGCAAAAAAACCCAGCTATTCAATCACGATGATCCAATATTAACATATCACAGCAACACATAATATCGCATGTCATCAACGTAAGTAAATATGCATATCACAAATGTCGTTGACATATAGTAACGAGATCGGGGATACCCCACATATTACACTTACGGTGACAGAAAAGAAATGAAAAACTACAATAATTAGAATCCGCAAACTCTTTAGACATCATAAACCCGGAATATCTCATTTTCCGAATTTCATGCCTAACCTATAAACCTTGCATTTTAGTCTCAAATCGAAAACACTTTTTAATAACTTGGTCGGGTAATTCAACAAGATTCCCGATTAAAATAATCGAATACTCATCGGGAACTTTAGTAGATGGTCATACCCCCGATGCCGACGACGAAGTGCACTTAGGCGGAATACCATGGCCACGAGCATCCGAGTTGATGCTATTGGCAACGGGGTTCTCCTACAGTCACTTGGTCGGGGCAATGGGGCATGGCTATCTAGTAAAGTTATCCGGCGAGTGTTCGCGTACTATATGCGATTGCGACAGAGTTTTGATCCGAATCAAAACTCCGTGGCAATCGATCAATATAGACTAAAATGCTAGATTTACAATTAACAAACTAGTTTTCACAAAACTAATTAAATGTGGATTCCATATATTGTATCACATATCAAACTTAAACCCAAAACGACGTTAAAATTGCGAGTACAAAACACTCTGAATAGCCCCAATAGAAAAGTTAACATCACATGCAAACTGGGTTAATCAAATATAACCATGAAACCCTAAACTCAACACCACAGAACACCAAACAAAAACGAACCCATTCCATCTCTATAGAACCGGCGACGCCAACCTATTTGGCATTCTCGCCGGCCAAAAATCCAAGTTATGTGTTCGTTTTTCTCTGGCGTTCTATCACGACCCAATTTGGGCACATGACTGGCACTTAGACTACGTAACGTCGTCAGGCGTAACGCAATTCAAGTAAGCCGAAACCCAGCAATCTAAACCATTACTAGTAGGAAAAGATAGAACACATTTAAAAACTCGATGCAATTAAATTTAAGTTTGTTTTTCATAAAAATTTCGGCAGCACCTCCTTTGTAAAAACTAGCCCTGAAACGGGTACAACATAAGATAAAAGTAAAGCATCCCCAAACGGGAGCAAATCTCGCCCAACGGCGGAAACAACCACCACAACAGATATACGACGCCGTAGCGAAGAAAAGATAAACCACATATACAAAAGGCCGGCTCCCAAGAGCATGACAACCAGAGTCATAAGAATATACAATATCGATCCTCACAACTCGTCTCTAAGTCAATATATGAAGGTGGTAGATGGAGAGTATTAGATACAAGAAATATACAATATACATCATCGGATAACCGCAACCCATCTATAGCAAACGGCTTCACAGCCAATCGTAGCGATATCCGCAAAAGTAGAGATAATAAGGCGCCCTGCTGCGACCACTCTGATGATCAGACCTGAAAAACCCTGCGGCACAACGGGGGTGAGTTGCCAACTTGTGAATAGTAAATAACATCATACAGTAATCGCAAGTATATACTAACAACGATAATCTATCATATGAAATCTGATAGTATAAGCATGACAATATGTATATGCAACAGTCATGAAAGGTACTCTATCAGGTACTACTAATACATGAAGCAAGTGCATATCAAATAAATGCGGAGTATGGGGTAAAACATGTTATCCTCACGGAATTCTTATCGTGGCGAACCAGTGTCCATCAAGACAATATAAATCCCTAAATTCCCTCTTCAAAATGGCCCCCAGATCGGCCCCTCATATCGGGCACATCGGCCCCTCATATCGCAATGAATAAGAATATTTGCACAGATCATTATGATGATATATATTATAGGTATACATATATAACAGCATCCCATACCACTGATATATATATATATATATATTATAGGTATACATATATAACATCTTTCCATACCACTAATATATATATATACACGTATATATATATATATATATACATGTATATATATCAGCGTTCCATACCACTGATATATATACACAGAAGTAAAATATCCAGAAACATCATATGAAATCCATATATCAATGCGAAATCCATGAAATATAATATATGCAATATGAAACAGTAATATGAGCATATATAGGAAAAACCGCTATTTAACTGCAATATGTTATGAAATATATCATGCGGTTCCTAATTTCTCCGAAATCCAACGCAACATCATATAAAAGTGAACATGCAGCTATAGCCAGGTATGCGTAACCATTGTCGGTATAGCAAGATATGTGTATCTACCTATCAATAATGATGTAATACCCTCCAGGTATATGTGTAGCTATATCAAGCTAGGTATGTGTATATACATGTCAATAATGATACAATACCCTCCAGGTATATGTGTAGCTAGCATGTAGTCATGGTAAGGCATATGTGTAAGCATGTAGGTATACAGGTATACTATATGTCATATGCACAATGGAATATGAATCAATGTCTCAATGTCCCTAACCATACAATATCATGTATGTATAGGTATTGTACGTGTCATAGCAATTATTGACGGTGTGAGTGGCATACAATCAGTGCTCGTGCAACATGAGCCTTCAATAATAGTGCAGTGTTCAAAGAGTACAAGTCCAAGCACAACAAATAATAATATGTAATGAAGTTTTATGCATAATCTCTATATGTGCAATATAACAAGCGGCTAATATCATATCATATCTAGCCCAGACGCATAACGCCATGCGGGCGAATTCCAAGTAGATGTTAAATCTTCTCACCGAAAGTCGCGGGCTAGGTAAATCCAATTACATGTTTCCCTTTCTTCGCAGCGTCCGAAGTCCCCGCCTGTGATCCTATTAATACAAAACATAACCAGTGCAAATCTCAGAAAGCGATCAATATCACGTACACAAGACGTTTGACCAACGCACCAACTCCAATCCGACCCACAAGTGTTCGTCTAACGGCTAACGTGCGTAACGACACACCAACACCAGCCCAAGTGTAGCAGCACACCAGATCACGAACCGTGTCGGATAACGTAACACACGTACACAAAACACTAGAATATAGTAAAGTGGTCCCAGATTTTGATATACCAACAATTAGTGAAAGTTGCACATCCCGCGAGACTACACACAACCCCAGAGAGCCCTCGTCTAAGAATCAACCCCCAAGCCCCTACTCTGGCCGCAAATTGCGGCCAGAACTAATAAATCTGCGGCCTCGTAGTTTGGGAATGGTCTCGTCTTTTTATGGTGGGTTCAATGTCACAACACAAGGTCACTGTGATGTGAACTTTTCCAACAAAAACCTGGTTCTACAGCAGATCACAGAAAGTCCAAGTTGACACTAAAATTACGATTTTTATACGAAATGAAACCTTTAGTGTTCTAAACCATAACCTTGAGGCAACACAACAAGATAAAGACCTAATTATCAGTTAGAGGTCATTACCTAGCCACTCTTTCTCAAAAATCCAATCTTTCCAAGCTCTAAGGCATCACAGTGGCTAAATCAAGGATTTTGAAGTGCAAAAATGGAATTTTTGTGAAGTTTTGCAAGGATTTAGTATTGGGGTAGTGAGGTTTCAATTTGGGGTTAGGGAAAGAGAAATAATGGAGAGTTAGAGAGAATGAGAGAGTGAGAGAGAAAAAAATGAAGAGGGGTGAGTGTAGGGTGAATATCTAATTTACACTCACTCTCCCCCCTCACCTCATTAATGCCCACAATTAATGCTCATGACTCACTTGCCACCTCTCTCTCATCCAAACTAGATATTTCTAACACCAAAGTTCTAGGCTTAAGGTTAAGGCAAGGTTAGATCATGGTATGGATTGCTAAAGGTGTCATGGTCACTTAACGAAATTAACACTAACTAACCCTCACATTAACGTGCATGTGTGTGTGCAAGCCATATCAAATAATAATAAAATATTAATTAATTGATATCAAATGTGAGAAACCTGATTTGGTAAACTTTTCCTTAAAACCCCGCATTATAGCTTAATTAACACCAATCACATTCCAAGGTGTTACACGTTCTATACATCACATGTAACATTCTGCACTTGTTTAAAAAAATTTTAAAGACCATTTTGAAATCGACAGAAACTTGGTGTTTGGGTTTCCTGTTTCGGAGTTGTTTTGTTTTTGTAATTCTATAAATATCGTCTAATCTTCTAGTCTGGTTATGATACCATGAAAGTCTACCCTGGCACCACCGTGAGGTTTTCACAAGCATCTGGCATGCTATATTTAAAAATTTAGGGTGCTAAGCTACACTAACTAAGGATCAAACTAGATGATTAGGGTTTATATGTTGATATCATAAACTTTACACTAAGAGAAAGAAACTGCAACCTTTGAGATCGTGTCCTTCTCTTCAAAAGCTCCGTGTAGTGGTCCATGCGACTCCACTAGGCTCCACTTGAAGTTTGATCGAGCTTCCTTTGCGACTTTCGTGCCGAAGATGGTCCACCCTAAGCTCTACTAATCCAAGCTACCTCTTCACTAAACTATCTTTAGTGAAGAAAACACACTACACCAAAGTGCTAATATAGTGCAGGATGGTGAAGTAAGGGTGTTTAGCTCACTAAGGATCCTCACAAGTCCTAGATTTCACAGCTCATGTGAGTGTTAGGGCTTGGAGGTGGAGGTGAAGAAAATGGAGAGAGCTAAAGAGATAAGCTCAAGAAATAGCCAAGGCAAACATGAACCAAGTAAAGAATGGCTTAAAACCCTCACATTATTGAAGCAACCAATATCCATCAATATAGAATTGTAACCATATTTCAATAGCGTAGGATGATGAATAAAAACGTCATCAAGTCATGCTTTGCACCATACCATAAAAGTCTCCCCATTTTTCCACCTCATTTTCTATTTTCACAAAATAGAAAAACCAATCATGCTTCATATAATATATATATATATATATATATATATATATATATCATATATATATTATGAAGAAAATAATTAATGAGCAATAATATTAGTTAACATATAATTATATCAAATATAAATATATATCAAATTATTAAATCAACACTTGATTTAATAATCCGGTTATATCACATATAACCGACTAATATCATTTATTTGTAAATCCCATTATCAAATCAACACTTGATTAAATAATCCGGTCATATCATATATAATCTAACCGATATCAAATAACCGCCAGATTAGAATACAGTATCACATACTCGTATTTAATCAGGCCCCCGCACATATCAGTATATATGCCCTAGTTCGTTTCGCTTGAATTAGAAAACCTCCGCGTGGGACTCTAAAGACTCGTCAATATGCCAGCAGTAGATAATGATCATATCAGTTACTCACAAGCCGTCAGCGGTACTAGCTGGACGTAACGGCTATCCAGGTATTGAGTGAATAGAAGATCAACAAGCAAGCTTGTCCAAACTCCCATGAAGCCTATAAGTAACACTTACCGTCCAGTCTTTTCATCTGATATGTCGCATATCGAGTCCAGGGGTGGAATCGTCAGACCCCAGTAGCTTGATAAGTCATGCCGATGTGTGGCTCATAACGGTTCAAGAAACTACTGATAACACTTACCAATAAATCTCATTAGCCCTGCCCAGGGACTTACTGTTATATCCAATCGAGCATAGCGTAACATCAACTCCCAATACTGGGAAAGACGAAACTCCTCCTATCACTGTCTCCATGTGATTCGGGACTGTACACAAAATCCACCTGTTTGTACGACCCCTTTGAGCCCTGGTAGGGAGGAAATCAAAGTACAGTGGGAACCACACAAGACACTATGACGATCTCGGATTTGCAGACTAACCTGTACCAGTGTCAAAGGAAAAAAGAGAAGTTTCTCTATAGCCTATTCGTTTTGAGACATTATTGCTTTGGGGTCGACCCCGGTAATAAAGAAGGAATCCATAAAAACTTGGAATCCAACACCATGATAAAATACTACCCTCATGATTAGACCATATCCCTGAGATTTGATAAAAGAAAGGTGCATTAGCGGTTAAGACGTTGTAATTGGATAAGTTATTAGGAATATGACGGAACGAAAGACCAAGGAAAGGAAGAAGAATGCACCAAAATGCGGGTGCTACACCAAACGCTGGTGGTTGAGAACTGCTATCTGACGATAGGTATAGTACCAACTAGGAGTTCTCAGCGAGTCCTGTTCAGTGTACCATTCTCTAATAAGCACTTGTGTACAATCTTTGATGTCAAACACCAATGGTTATGGGATCAACCATCGCCCCATACAGGGTCAAGAAACGTACACACTAGTCTACTCTGGAATATCGATGTCATGTCTCGATACTCTCTCGACTAGGAACAATTAAAAGATGTGCTTGTGGACTACACAAGTCCCAGTAGTATGATCCGCATCATAGTCCTGATAATCAAGCAAACATCCTAAGGACTTTATCAACATGTATCTGAGAGACAGTATAATAAGACCAGTGTACATGTTAAGATAAAGAGAAACCAGATAACATATTATCATGTCGAGCAAGAAAGTCCTCTATATATATGTCCAAGCATCCACTATATCATACAATAATGGACTCTAGGACATACATATTCCTAACACTGCATACGCGTAAGAATGTCAAGATAGGTTTTGCAGTCGGGGATGGTAGTTCAAGAAAGTCATCTTTATTTAAATTAGTTGGAGGGATTTATTGCAAAAGGCTCGAAAGAAATTATGCGGAAGCTTCAAGGAATTATCAGGCTGTGTTTTCAGAAAAAAACAAATATGCGGATGGAGAAGGGGGGGCAAGAGCATAGATACTCTATCGCAATTTAGTCATTGTTATCTTTTAAATGGCTTATTGACTGCAGAAAAAACAATGTACACATTGTACGTTTTTTATTTGAAAAGAAAATAATACATTAACAAAGGTGTTTAAAAATTAACATATTTGACGCATTGTCCGCTTGGGCTCTGGTTAATGTATTAAATTGCTAGATATCAGCAATTCCTTGTAAGCGGTTAAAGCTTGTTTAAAATGGCTTTACCCTCCCCCCCCCCCCGCCATTTCAGATATGATTTTTTACATTATAGGCAAAATATATCAACATGTCCTCGTGCATCGTACCTGCAACTCTCTAGTCTACTTTATCCGGTATGTTTTCAATCAAACTTTGCTGACTATCAAGTTACTAAGACATTGTCACGCCCCGCTTCCCAAAATACGGAATACGATAGGTGACTAGGCTAGCTATGCTCCTACGGTCAGGGAATAATCCCGCCGTAGTCACACTTCGGTTTCTAGCATTATATGGTAGTCAGTAAATAGTACTAGAGTAAAGGAAAATCACCACTCACAACTTTATTACATTGCAATAAAAGGGTTCGAAATACATTTATTTTGCACAAGGGAAAAACTAACCAACAAAATACAGGGTGCTTAAAGCAAAAGAAATGGCGCTGATGATGCAGTCTAGACCTCCACGATCTCGAATGGCAGGTCCTGCTCCTGGGCTGGATCCACTTCGTCCTCTGAGCATGCACACTCAGGTCGTCAGGACGACACATATAGCAATAATTATATAACAACAGAATGCAGAACATGAAAATAATGAACATCATTTGCATATGAACAGTGTGATATAAGTATTGAAGGGTGTTTTTCGTCACCCCATTGAGATGGGAAATACGCACCGCTTGTCAGACGTATACAGATTCCCCCTGCCTAGGGTAGGCCGAGATTTATTGATTGTGGGGATCCGAATCTCCGGCAACTGCGGACTAAGCTTCCATTAATTACCTCTCGCTTTTGGAGCGAAGGAACCTCCGATTGACGGGTCAACTAGTCATGCGAACTCAGTGTGCAGTGTGCATGTGTTGTGTTTTGTCTTTTGAAAGGGGTTTAGATATATCGGGGGCTTCGCGGAGTTTTAGGGGGTCCCGCTATCCGGATAGCAGACTGGGGTTCAAGGGGGATAGCAGCCCCCTTACGGGGTGTGGGCAGTGCCCCGTTAGAAAAAAATTTCCTAATGGGGGATGTGTTTTGGGTGTAGAGTGCATGGAAAATGAGGGGTGAGGAGCGTCTTAAAGACACGTGCATGGCACGTGGGCGATGGGCACCCACGGGTCACGTGTCAGGCGCATGGGCGCTTGGCGCCCGCAGGTCACGTGCCAGGCATGTGGACGCTGGACGCCGCGGGTCACGTGCGCGGCACGCGATCGCTGGCCGTCAGCGGGTCACGTGCGTAGCACGCGTCCACTGGAAACACCAGCGGAAAAGGGGCTTAGCCCCTGAGCTGGGAGTTGAACTCCCAAGGGGCTTTGGAGTTGAACTCCTAACAGAGATTAATTTATGGAGTTAAACTCCAACAGATCTTGAATGGATTTAAAATCCTAGAAATCTTTGGAGATGATCAAAGGGGACCCTCTTCTTCTCCCCTTTAGCCCTGGATGTTCTTTTAAGTCTTGGGTCTTCCTGAAATGGGATTTTTTTTGGAAATGGGTCTCCTTCTTCCTCCTCTCCGATGGCTAGATCTTGAAGAAAAAGAGGGGTGAAACTCAAAAATCTCCCCTTTTAGGGATTTGATGAAAGATCCGAGTTCCCCTTTAAGGATTTTATGGTGAAAAACAGTTTCTTTTTGGAAAAAGAGAGATTGCTCTTGATTTAATTCAAAATAAGAAAGAAGGTTTAGAACCTTGAGGAAGGAGAAGGAGGCACATAAATCCTAATTTTTGAGAGGATAAAAAAAGTTGTCTAGATATTTTCATCATGTTTGCCTTTATAGGCTACACACTTTACATATAGCCTCTTGGGCTTTATCAAATGGCGCTTGTGCCACTCCATGCCTTATGTGCTTGTTTCTTTTTGCACATAAGCCACGGGGTTTACAAAATTTCGGCATTCTGCCCATTTTACATACATTTATTTCTAAAAAAAGAATTACATTAAACTAATTTATGACTTCATTCCTTTTGTCATGGGGCCGGTCCCTTCCATGCTCGGTCTTGACCTAGGCTTGGGCACACTTGGCTTGGGGTTGACTTTGATTTTGACTTGGTCAGCCGGGGTGTAAATTTTGACCCCAACAAGTATCATGTCAGTAAACCAGGCAATGCTTATGTCACTACTTATCAGTCACTAAGTCAATGAAAACAATTAGTGGAAATGATGCTCATGTTTAACAAGGGTATCATGTATGCCCGAGACTACGGTCCACTGTTGCCCGAGACATAACCCTGCAGCCGTGCCGCTAGGCCCACGACCTAATGTGTGTGTGTGTGTGTGTGTGTGTATCACTAATAGCGAATGATCATCCTCTAAATCATTGTATCTCTCTAAATACGAGTTCAATTCCACATTGATTTCCCCATTCCCCAGGTTATAGTATGAATTCAGGTATTAGATAGGTTGTGAACAAATACGTATTGCTTTCACTTTCAATCATGTTTCCATTTATCAATATCACTTTCGTATTTACCACAAGTTAATCACTAACACTTATATATTGACAATGCACAACAGTCGCTAGGTCTCAATGTAAACAATCACTATGCAGAAGGTATAATGCAAGCACAAAATAGGTAGAAATGCACTGAACATATATTCATTAAATTATGATACCCAACGCCATATGACTTGCAAAATCTACCATAGATCACACGTATAAAATCAACCAAAACAATATAAAAGGAGTACGAAGTACATTTGATTATCTAAGCAATAAAATTAATTTCATGTCAAACAGAACTCAGGTTAGAGACTTATCATCATTTTAAATTTGCGATAGATCGCTGGAATTCCAGTTTCAGAACTGAAAGTTCAACTTCGCGCATAGTTTACTAGGGATCGTGTTCAGATTCAGGTATTGCCCCAGGAGAATAAAATCGAGTTCTATCTGTTAAGTTTCCAAAACATCAAGCGTATTATCAATAGCTTTTCTGTACTAGAAGTTACGTCCTGTTTAATGTGACGGTGTAAGAAATGTCACTGCAGAAACTGCAGAACACATCGACATTCTAAAATACAAACCAAGTATCAAACAACTGCGAAACTGCACGGGACTAGATTCATGTGTTAGCTAACTAAATTATCTAAATGGCCATATGAGGATCAGCCCATTTTCAGTTTTAAGTAAGGACGTGCAGGTATTTAAATTCAGGTATCCTCGTGAAATGCTGTCCCGGACTGCAATTCAGAGTCGCATTCCCAGCCAAATCTTGTTACAGTAACCTATCAATATCGAAAAATAAACTATGGATGGTTTTAGATTATCAAATCGTCTTCGATATGAGCCATAGAACATTACATTCCAAACTGTATTGAATTTAAAATAATTTTAACAAGGTAACATTCGCGGTAAAATTCAGATTTAGTGTCGCCTTTAGGGGGCGACGATCCATGATTATAAACACGATATTTTGCATCCAAATTTCTACACGATATTCGTAAACAATAAAGGGCTCTAACTATTGCATGTCCCGCCATTATAAGATGTGTTATGGTTTAAGATTTTGCATCGAGCATTTAGCACATCATTTCGTAACTATAGTGAATTTGGTTTATCGCACGTATGAACATGATTCGATCCCGGAGAACTCTATATATCTATCACGGGACATTAAGCTCATTATTGTTTAGTCGTCGTGTAACGCACAAATGTGCTTCGCAATATTTATCAGACTCCAAAATATATAACTAGGTGTTGATTTTTTTTAATGGTAGTGTGTGTGTGTGTGTGTGTGTGTGTGTGTGTGAATATCATGTAGAGCAAGTGTTTAACTTGTAGGGTTCCTAGGCACTCTAGTGAAGTCTCACAAGTGATCAAACATGCACAAATCAAATTTTACGGGTGCCTACAAACCCGACTACGGATCGTTTACTAGATATTTAGGCGAAACAAGCAAATTAGTTAACATTTTAACTAAGGGAACGGATATACAACCTTTGTAGATCCGGTCCACCACCTCCACGGCTCCGCAATGAAGTCCTCTCCGCTGTCCAAATCAAAATTCGGGCTCTAGCGTCGGCTTCGTCGGAGAATAGGCGGGCTTGATCGTCGGTTCGATGCCGAAGATGATCTACGTCGAGGCATCGCTAGAACAAGCTCAAACTTCACCAAGTCGGGAAAACTTGTGAAGGAAACACCCTATACTAACTGGCAAGAGGTAGAGGATGAAGAAATAGGAAGTGGGTAAACTTTAGATTTGGATTTCTCACATTTTTCCATCAATCACCATTGATGGTCAAGCTTTTTCTTTCTTGCTCAAGATGAAGAAAAGATATGATAAGTTAATTAAAAATGAGATAATTAAATCAATACTTATCATGACTTCAACTATAGTTAAGTGTAGAGAATTAACTTGGGTTAGTTAAATGGTTAGGGTTAAGTATAAGACAAGAATGAAGACTAAGTCAAAGCTTCAAGAATCTTCAACTAAAAACAAAATAAGCAACCATTCATTTATCTTTTTCATTTTCCAAAATGGATATAAATAAATAAGATAAATGAATAAGTAATCAAAACCCTAATCATTAACTTAAACCATGGTTTGATTCTTTACACTTAACCAAGTAAGCATGTATCATCAAACATGATACAAACATGTGCACAAAACTATATCGCATATACAATGTGCACAATTCAAGTGAGAAAATCCATTTAAAGTGAACCAATACTAGTTAATGCAAAGCAATATATCAAATATATAATTATACATTAAATCATTAAATCAACACTTGATTCAATGATCCGGTCATATCGGATATAACCGACTAGTATCGTATGTATCGGCTTATCGAATCAATCCTTGATTCGATAACTAGGTTATATCGCATATAACCAATCGATACATTCATCGCGAGAATAGAATACGGTATCACATACACGTATTATTCTCGGTCCCGCACATATCTCATATGCGCTCCTATTTCGTTTCGCTTGAGCTAGGAAACCTCTGTGTAGGACTCTAAAGACTCGTCAATACGCCGGCAGCAGATGATGATCATATCAAACACCCACAAGCCGCAAGCGGTCTGCTAAACGTAACGGCCACCCGGGTATTGAGCGATCAGAAGATCGACGAGCAAGCCCGCTCACACTCCTGCGAATCCAACCAGTAACACTTACCGTACGGTCCGGTCTGTTCGTCTGATATGTCGCATATCTCGCCTAGGGGTGGTAAACGTCAGACCCCAGTAGCTCGATAAGTCATGCCGACTTGAGGTCCATAACATTCGTGAAACTACTGATAACTCTTACCAGTATATCACTGCAACCCTGGCCAGGGATTTCCTGTTATGGCCAGTCGAGCATAGCACAACATCAACCCCCAATACCGGGAGAGACGAATCCCCTCCTATCGCTCATTGCCTCCATGTGAATCGGGACTGTACCCAAAAACCACCTGTTTGCACGACTCAGTAAAGCCGTGGTAGGGTGGAAATCAAAGCACAGTGGGAGACACCCAAGACTCTATGACGATCTCGGGTCAACAGACTAAGCTGTACCAGTGTCACCAGAGAACTGCCATCTGACGTGAGGTATAATACCATCTGGGAGTTCTCGGCGAGTCCGTTCAGTGTACCCAGTCTCCACTGAGCACCCGCATACCATCTTCGATGTCAAACACCAATGGATATGGGATCATCCATCGCCCATCGCATGAGTCGAGAAGATATGCGCTAGTCTACTCTGGAATATCGATGCCCCGTCTCGATATTCCCTCGACTAGGAACATTTCAAGGATGTACTCATGGACTACCCAGGCCCCACTAGTATGATCTACATCATAGTCCTGGAAGTCGAGTACACATCCTATGGGCTTTATCAACATGTAATCAGAGAGACAGAAAGTATACATGTTAAGATAAAGTGCAACCAGATAGCGTACTATCGTGTCGAGCAAGAAAGTCCTTCCTATATATGTCCCAGCATCCACTACAATATACATCCAATGTACAGTAATGGCCTCTAGGGCATACATATAACTAACATAACTTGCCTGGCGAAGACAGTAACGACGACAGCGAATGGCACGAGCATGGCACGCACGGGCGGCGGCGACAACAGCAACACCAGTACGACACGGGCAACGACACGGCCGTAGCGACAACACGGCAGCAGCGCGAGCTCTGTTTGGCTCGGCTAGTAAGGGGAGCACAGACAATGGAAGCTTAGACGGCGACGAAGGAGGTTTAGGCGACGGCCGAACATGGAGGAGATGACAGCGGGGGGGTCGGTGGATCGCCGGAGACAATGACGAGGAGAAAGTGGGTGCAGTGGGCTTGGGCTCGGGGTTGGAGGAGCACGTCGGCGTCGAGGCAATGGTGGTGAGAAGGTGACTGCGGTGAGGAAGATGGGGTTGGCGACGAGAGATGATCGGTGACGGAGTTTGCAGAGATGGTCGCGCTCGGGGCGTTGGAGCTTGGTGTGTAGGGGATGAGGAGGTCTGGGCTCGTCGTCGATGGAGGTGTTGGTGGGGTTCAAGTTGGCTGCTGGAGGTGGAGGGGGATGACGAGGTGGTGATGGGTTCGTGGTGGTAGTGAGCTCGAGAAGTTTGGTGGGGTTGTCGGTGAGGGTGAGTGAGAGGGGTTGGGGAGAGTGAAGTAGAGAGAGACGAGTGATCGTCGAGAATAACGGGGAGGTAGGCGAGTGGATCACGGTGACCGTTGGCGAGGGGACGAGGTCGTCGTGGTCGATGGGGAAGCGGGCCTCGCGGAGACGTCGGCGCATGGGAAAGAAGAAACGAGAGGAGAGAGGATATTTTGGAGGGTATCGCGGGGAGTAGCTGGCAGTGGGCGCGGTCGTCGTGGAGGCGGGCACGGGTCTCGTGGAGGTGAGCACGAGGAAGGAGGAACGAGGGAAAAGAGACAGGAAAAGAAAAAGTGCGAAGAAGTAGAAGAGGCGTGGGGAGTCGGGGGTCGGGTAGGTTTAAGATTAGGATATTGAGTTAGATTAGGAATAATTATTTAAATTAATAAAATATAATAAAATATATATATAAATGAAAAAATATAGGGAAAATCTGAGGGAAAATACGGAGAAAATATATATACGAGCTGGGGATTTACAGACATGTCCACGCAAACAAAAAAAGCTATAGCATTTTATAAGAGAAAGTTGGGATCAAAGTTAATCGAAAAAATCCGGAATTCTCATAATAAATAATTTGACCATGATGGTCAATCGAATCTTCCCAGATCAAGCAAGCAAAAAATCTTAATTGGCTACTCCTTTGATAGTTTGAAGTTGATCTTTCTATCTCAAAATTTTCAACTAAAATACCAACTATTTATAAGCAGCGGTTAATTATAAACCAAATACCAAATATTTCAAGCAACGGTTTATTAGAAAAGCTAAAAATTATTTCTATCTAAAATCCCAACAATAAAACCAAAAAAGAATGCACAAATAACTTTTTGTTAATTTATTTGTACTGTTCACTTTAAGGGCACTTTAATTCAAATCACAAGTTCCCAATAATTGAGCTACTCCCCAAAAAGAAAGATAACTAGGCCTATTATACTCGCTGGCCCATTAATAAATGGGCTAACCCATGAAGGAGCAGGCCGAGTTTACATCAACCCAATAGGCGAAGCTTACATGCCTTGTCTCGCCTAAAATCCATATAAAAATTATTGTCAAACAATATTTGTTTAATAGACCACATTTCTACTATTATAACTAAACTCATGAGGAGGTGACATACTTTATCTACCGACCCGGTTGGTTCACTTAAGCTATTGGGTTGGTGATTGGCTACAAGGCGTGGACAAAATCACAGCTTTAGAGCCGACATCATTGTCGCTGCTTGTGTGGTCAATCAATTAATAGGCTGCATGGAATCTACCAGGTTGACAGAAAAAGTTATTTTTGCCTGAATTTGTTGCTTTGCATTTACCTTCCAGCCCTAAGTTTTAATATATGTACACATGCGGAAAAAACATGGTGCTGTAAAATCTCCATGGTGTAATACATGGGTTATTCCTATTATATTATAATCCTTGAGGTTGAACAATTATTTTTTTGAGAAAGAATGGATAGAGTTGAAAACGTCTTAACCAGATTAAACAATTCATTAAAATTATGAAATAAAAGAAATTGCATAGGAAAAATAAAAAGAAAGCAGAAAAAGAAAGAAATTGCATAGGAAAAATAAAAAGAAAGCAGAAAAAGAAACCAGCATACGATAGAAATCTCAAAAGAATTTACTAAATAATACTAAACAAAGCGGTAAATTCAAAACTAGTCTATATTCTATAGAAAGGATATTCGTTTTCGATTCGAACCACTTGCCAAAAATTCCGGGAGCATATTGATTTTATGAGGTACGACTAAAACAGATGATTTTGTTCCTTTGAAAACTCTGGCACACCAGCGTTCTTTTTGACCCAAAAATGCCAACAAAATGCCATGATAAACATATCCCAAACATCTATAATCTTCTTTACAAGTTGTTTAATTCTCAATCCGATCCATAACACGGACAATGAATCACGTTTTCCTTTAATTTTCCATAAACATCCTTTCGTTCGTCCATTTATGCTTTACAAAATCACATTTCAAGGAAAATATATTTGGCCAGGATCCAAGCAAACAAAAAATTGACTGAACCTGTCACAAGTACCCAAATCGCATTGAAACCAACGGTGTAGAACTCACCAGCCCACGTGATTGCGGGACACGTGGACAGCCACGATTCCCTCTCAGCCTTGCCTTCTTCTTTCTCAACGGTCGACGAATCTTTTCGTGCATGTTCACCTCCGGCTTTTCACTATTGTTGCTTGCACTCCTACATTTATTTTTGCTGGGACGGACTAATATACAGAGTTGGATAAATTAATTTATCCGACAAATTTGAACCGTTTATTTTAACCGTTACTTTTAAGTAACGGTTAAAATAAACGGTTCAGATCTAACCACTGCTTAAAGTGGCAGTTCATACTATATAAAAGAGAAAACCGTCTCAACAGTTTTAGCGGTTTAGGGTATTGAGATTGAAATTGGACGGTTTTTGTTATGATTTAAATTACGATTCTTACTGGGTATTCTCTTAGTTCTTGGATTGATTTTATAAGATAAATTAATTACCTTAATTACTATAAGTTTTGTTATTTATTTTGTTTTTTTTTGTTAGGGGTTTCAGATGTAAATTGGACGTTTTTTCCTGTGGTTTGAATTGTGATTGTTGTTAGATATTCTATTGTTTATTGTATCAATTTGTAGCATAAATCAATCAGTTCTATTGTTTCTTCGTCTGTTTCCGCTACCATTCTTTCTTCTTCTTCTAATTCAGGGATAGTCCGTCCATAGACTAGATCAATAGATATGATATCGTATGTAAACGCAGAAAAAAAAATATACCGTAACCACTTCGAAAAACCTCGTTGAGAGAGATGTAGACGTCCCGTGGCGGAAGATAGGTTCGAAAGTTGAGAGCTGGTATATTCCGTAACCGCTTGAAAAAAGATTACTTAAGCAGCGGTTAAGTCACGTCCCGCTTCCCAAAATACGGAATACGAGGGGTGATAAGGCCAGTAATACTCCTACGGTCAAGGAAAAATTCTGCCGTAGTCACACTTCAGTTTCTAGCATTACGTGGTAATCAGTAATCGTAGCACAGGTAATGAGCAATGCAGTCACTGCTTCTATTAAAACTGATACAAAACTAACCAGATAGAAATCAAGGGAAAGATAGCACTGGCGTCGCTGATCTAGATATCCGCAATATCCTCGAGGTACGACAGGTCCTGATCTGAGCTAAGTCCACTTCTCACTCTGAGCATGCATACTTAGGTCGTCAGAGCGACACGATAGCAATATATATGAATATGTAATGTGCAACGACGATAAACATGAAACCGTAAGCATAGAGCAATGACGCGAGCATGAAATAACCGGTACAGGTAACGATAAAGCAAGTGTATCAGATCATTAATCAATGCAATGTCCATATCACTAAAGTTATCAGTCTCCAAGTCTCAATGTCCATATTACTAAATCTATCGTCAGTCCGAGTGCGAGCGTTAACGACCACAGGAGTATCCCAAACCCAAGGATAGGCCCCAGGGGCAAGCGAACACGGGCCCAAATCACGCTCGCTAATAATTAGCAATACCATCCATACTATAAGTCGATGTCGTGCACCCCGCGGGAAGGCGGAATATTTAAAAAATGATTTTTCAAAGCTCGCAACACCGACTTGAACTCCAGGATCGATACTAAACCCTAACTAGCTAACAACTATGAGGTTAACTACTAGGAAAAAAGTGTTATACCTCACGGATTCATGTCCTTCGGGTCTTTTTATCGTTGTCCTCCACCTCGTCACAAGCTCTAAGGATCGAAACGGATCGGGCAATCTCGACGGCCTCCTTGAGTCAAAAAAAATCCACCCGAAACTCTATAGTCCGAGCTCCAACCTCAACCGAGGTAACTACACTTACCGACTATCTCTGCTACACTAGTATGATCTGCATCATAGTCCTGATAGTCAAGTACTCATCCTAAGAGTTTTATCAATATGTAATAGAGAGACAATTAATGTACATGTTAAGATAAAGAGCAACCAGATAGCATACTATCATGTCGAAAAAGAAAGTCCTGCCTATATATGTCCAAGCATCCACTATAATATACATCACGTGTATAATAATGGCCTCTAGGGCATACATATAACTAACAGAGACTGCCTACTGGTTCTGCGGAGTGGCGCGGGGATGTCCGGTTCTTCTGAAACCTTTGGTTCTACCATACTTTCAGTAATAGCTTGTGGTTCTGGAATTTCTTCCAGTTCTATTGTGCTCCCACCAGTTTCTTTTTCAGAAATTGATTTTCTAAAAAAAACGGGCATGACGAGAAATAAAAACTTTCGTTCTTCTGCGTAATAGAAAAGATACCCCCTGGAGTTTCTTTGGGTATCTCACAAACATACACAGTACTGAGCGTGTATCAAGCTTGTTCGCATGTTGCTTTTTTACAAAAGCTGGACATCCCTATATCTTCAGATACTGAAAATAGGGTTTCTTCCCACTCCACGTCTGATATGGTGTGGTAGGCACAGTCTTGGTAGGAACCTTATTCAAAAGATATGCAGCCAATTCTAGTGCATAACCCCAGAAGGATTGCGGTAACTCAGCGTTTACTCATCATGGAGCGTACCATATCCAATAGAGTTTTGTTCCGCCTTTCCGATACACCGTTGTGTTTTTAGTATGTATGGAGGAGTAAGCTGAGAGAGAATTCCATTATCTTTTAGGTAATTCAAGAACTCGGCACTTAATTATTCACCACCTCGATCAGATCTTAGTGTCTTGATACTTTTGCCAGTTTATTTTTCCACTTCATTCTTATATTCTCGGAATTCCTCAAAGGCCACGGATTTATGATTCATCAAGAAGACATGTCCGTACCAAGAGAAATCATCCATAAAAGTAACGAAATAGGAATAACCACTTCTTGCATGTGTAGACATTGGACCACACACGTCGCTGTGTATGAGTCCTAAGAGCTTGCTCGCTCGCTCTTACTCAGTCTTTGTCATCTTTCCTACGAGACAAGATTGACAAGTTGCATAAGACCGATATTCGAACGGATCCAAATATCCCTCTCTATGTAACTTCGACAACCGTGTTTCATTAATGTGATCCAGTCTACAATACCAGAAGAAAGCCTTATTTAATTTTGGAGACTTTCTTTTAAGTGTGTTCTGGACGTTGAAAACCTGAGCTTGATTTAACATGTATATACTGTCCTCTAGTGTACCTGACCCAATCAAACTTTGATTTAGGTGGATGTGGACCACATCACTTACAAACTAGACTAGGTACACACAACAAACAGTTACGTAAAATCAATATCTGCCCATTTGTCAATCATAGGTGATATTCCCCAACGGATACATTGTCCACGCTCATTCCGTTATCAACCCTGAGAGTCATATCACCTGCCCTGATAACTCTACGGTTTCTCAAAACCAGTGATGAATTACTGATATGAGATCCTGATCCGGTATCAAGTACCCAGGAAGTAGAGTTAATTGACAGACCATTTTCAATCACAAACACACCCGAAGTCGAAGCCACAACGTGCTTCGGATCCTGGATTCTGGCTTTCCAAGACCTGCATCCCTTCTGCCAATGCACTTTTCCGTGACAATAGGAACATCCCTCCTTCTCTACTGTTAGTCCTGAAACTTTTTGCCCTGCCCTTTCTTTCTGCCTTACTGACACCGCCTATCGGCTTTGTGGAGGTCTTCTTCTCTCACCCTTGGCTTTCGCCTTGGATCCAAAAGAGGAAGATTTCCCAATAAGCAGAGCGGGTGTTTCCCTGGTTACCTTCAGGGTGCTCTTAACTGGAAATATAACTTTCTTCCCCTGAGCGTAAGTAGAAGGTAAGGAATGTAGAATCAAGTCAGCATATGACTCATTCTCCAATGTGGTCTCCAGCTCCGTAAGCTTTTCAATATAGCTGATCATTGTAGGGACGTGGTCCCCTACAGATGACCCGACAGCCAATCTCGCTTGAAGCAATTCCTTCGATGTCTCATATCTTGTGATACGAAATTGCTCTCCATATAAATCTTTGTTATGGAGGAAGATGGAAACTAAGTCCATCTTCTCATGCTGCCTCTGGTTTACACCATCTACTGAGGCCAACACGAGGCATTTTGCATTCGCACTGTCTTTTTTCCTTGTCTTACGGATATACATATCCGCGATGGTGGAAACTGGACCTGGGACGGCGGGGGCTTGAGTAGTAATGAGGTGGTCCATCTTATCATAGGTAATGGACATCTGGACAAAGTTTTGCCAGTCACTATAGTATAACTTAGTCATTTTATTATCTAACTGTAATTTAATCTTGGTCACCTGGTTGCTGCAATTAGGAGAGAGAAGAAAACACTCAACATGATACTCTTGCAAGTTTAGATTAGTTTTTAGTTTATCTAAACAGGATGTCTTCCACTGTTTCTCGAATCCTTCCTCAAACCATAAAAGAAAAATTAGTCAGGATTAATCTCACCCTACAATGCTTGCTTAACCTGTCAGTCAGGCTGGTGTCGGTACTTCGAGGGAGGTTTTATGACACTTTCACGAAATTCCTTAATTACATAATCTCTTTTCCCTGGAGGCATAACCCTGCTAACACCGTTCTAGACACCTACTTGGTTTATAGCATCGATTGTTTTAGTGAAAATTTTTCCGAGGAGCAGTATATACTCACAGTAGGATCGGGATCTAAATATCATTGTGTGATAATTCTGAAGGAATCCTACCAAAATTATCACACTCAAAATGGTATGCAACACTAGCAAATTTCAGTTTCTTTAGAAATTCCTGATGTGGATTTTTGCCTCATGCTCTTATGACCTTAACGAAGGCCAACAAATCATAAGTCACATGTTAAGTTCTACCCGTCATTATCCAGGTTAATTTGAACCCACCCGTATATACCCTTATGAAGGCCAACAAAATAGCACGGCTGTCCCAAACCAACGCATTTATCTATACTACATATGAATATCCAGCAGCTACCAATCACTATGCCTTGGCGAAGGTCAACAAATATAGCTTGAATACTATTGAATATTCATATGAAATGACGGAGGCTACAAATGGTTTTGGCGAAACCGTAAACGTAGTGAACTTGATATAATCGAAGGAACCATTATAGCTTTTAAAGGAGTGGTTTAAGCTCTGTATTTTAAAAGTTTCTGTTTTGAAAAAACCGAGTAGTTTTAAAAGTGTTCCAACGATTCAGCTTTGGTTTGTTTGCTTTGCATTAATAATGCAGTCCCATCATTTACACCTATCATTACAGAGAAAAAAGAAAATATGACGTACGCTTATGCCATCCGCATTCGCCACTGGGCCCCGTATTACACTGTTAGGTTACTTAACCAACGCCAGAGCTGGAGGCTGGACTAACGCGGATGCAAAACATAAGCAACGTCTATGATATAGCATATTGTTTACCCAATCAGAGCAAGACTCTATTCAAATTCCAAGGCGGGAAATGAAGCAACGCTTCTGATTCCTCCCAATCAGAGCAAAGATTTGAAAATTTAAATTCAAATTTTGAAGCAACGCTTCAAATCCCGTGCGCTGCGCGCAACGCGCCACGTGTCAGAAGTTGATGCGTCGGCACAGCGCCCGAAGGCAGTGTGTCCAATCAGAGCAATTCTCTTTTAAATCAAAAAGTAAAGGAAGCAACGCTTCAGCTGCGCAAGCGCCGCGCCGCGCGACACGTGTCTGCGCGGTTGCGCACGCACAGCTGCGCAACGCTTCTGATTCCTCCCAATCAGAGCAAAGATTTGAAAATTCAAATTCAAATTTTGAAGCAACGCTTCAAATCCCGTGCGCTGCGCGCAACGCGCCACGTGTCAGAAGTTGATGCGTCAGCACAGCGCCCGAAGGCAGTGTGTCCAATCAGAGCAATGCTCTTTTAAATCAAAAAGTAAAGGAAGCAACGCTTCTGCTGCGCAAACGCTGCGCTGCGTGACACGTGTCTGCGCAGCTGCGCACGCACAGCTGCGCAAGCGCTGCGCCGCGCGACACGGGCAAGCGCAGCTGCGCACGCACAGCTGCGCAAGCGCTGCGCCGCGCGACACGGGTCAAGCGCTGGGACGTTTACGCCAAACAGAATTAAAATTCTAATAAGATCTTTTTGTTCTTGTTAAAACAAGAATATTTTCTTCTGTAAAACAGAAGCCCTTGGATCAAAGATCCAACGGTGGGGAAAATTTCCCAAATCACTCAGAGAAAGATCTCTTTAACAAATTTAACTAATTTATGGGCACTATAAAAAGGACCCTAGACCTCAATTCAAAGGGATCAACATTTTTGGAGAAATCAAGAACTTCAAACAGAGAGAACTCTGAAGAATTAGAGAGAATTTCTCAAGAAAAAGAAAAAAAAGGTAAAAAACTTTAGAAAAAGAGAAAATTCTCTTTAAAACAGATCATTGATCTAAGAACAAGATCAATGATCTTCAAGAAAAGAGAAAAATAAACAATAACAGTGCCTTGCACTTTTTATGAACCATTGGTTCTTTGAAAACAAGAAAAAACTTGTTTTCTTTGATCTAAAATTGATCCAAAAGAATAAGAACAGTGCCCAGCACTTGCCAAAACTGCGCTATTGCGCAAGCCGTCAGGAAGCGCCACGTGTCAGTAGTGCAACAGCGCAGCGTACTGACGCAGCGCACTGTGCTGTTGCGCTTGCGCTCACCAGAGCGTGACACGTGTCACTTCCACATGCGCTTGCGCTCTTTAATTTGCGCAAAGCGCCTGACAACCCATGTGGGGGCACTGTCAGAGTATTTAATGCTCTGCATTATTAAGAAAAGGGACAGGGCCCAATTAAAAGGCCTAACAGGCCTAATCAAAAATGCTATGCATTTTAACAAGGGCAGAGCCCAAGCAAAATAGATGCTCTGCATCATTTATAAAAGGGCAGAGCCCAACCAAAACGAAGAAAAATAATGCAGTAAAGGGGCAAGGCCCTAGCACAGGTCCAATAGGCCGAAGACAAAAGAATCTTGAAACTGGACTTAGCCCAATCATGGTCGTAAGTCCTCAAATTAAATTGACTGAGCAAGATTGCTCTCCTAAATCAATTTACATCCGGTTCGAGAGTACATCTCCGAACTCCTCTGACACCTATCATTGTAATTCCTCAACGACGTCAGAGAGGTGACGGGTCCCAACGACCACACATTAATATGGACCGAAACGTCCTTAAACTAATGTCGGACCGAAATGTCCTTAAACTAATGATGGACCGAAACGTCCTTAAACTAATATCGGACCGAAATGTCCTTAAACTAATGATTGGACCGAAACGTCACTAAACTAATGTCGGACCGAAACGTCCTTAAACTAATGATTGGACCGATACGTCCTTAAACAAATATCGGACCGAAACGTCCCTAAACTAATATCGGACCGAAACGTCCTTAAACTAATGATTGGACCGAGACGTCCTTAAACTAATTTAGGACCGAAACGTCCTTAAACTAATAATGGACCACCACGTTCCTAAACTGGCGATGGACCGAAACGTCCTTAAACTAATTATGGGCCACCACGTCCCTAAACTGGCGATGGACCACCATGTCCCTAAACTGGAACATGGACCACTACGTCCCTAAACTGGAACAATAGAGCCTCCAAATGCTCTTTTGCCGGATCTAAAGGTCCCGTTTAAGTTGATCTTAGCCCCAAACACGGCTAACGAATCCTTAAACATTCAAATGGACTATAAAACTCCAAATCAACTTTGGTTCAAGGGTACATCTCTGAACTCCTCTGACACCTATCGTTGTAATTCTTCAACGACGTCAGAGAGGTGACGAGTCCTGACGGCCATATAATAAATGGATCACCACGTTAAGTCGATTTTAGTCTCAAACAGGACTAACGTATCCTTAACGAATGTTTAAGTTGATCTTAGCCTCAATACGGCTAACGTATCCTTAAACTAAAAACACCAAACCCAAATCTTAGTAAATACGGATTTGGACTAATCCACGTCCTACGGGCGACGGCATTACTCAGTCTCCGTATACAATCCACGGGCAACCACAAACAAAACAAACACCCACGACACGAAGTGAAATTCTGGAGAAGGAGAAAGTTGTTACCGCGATGCGGTAGCGTAATTAACTGCAGGGGCTTGCGCCTGCAGGGAAAAGCGTCCCCACAATCAAAAAACCCTCAAGCGAGGGGGAATCTGATGAAGTCTGCTACATCGGCCGCATCCGTTTAAACCTCCGATACACGGTGTCATAAATCAACTTGGCATCTTCGGAGAGGTGAACGGATAAAACCATATAGCATCTGCCCCGAATCTCAGACAAGACGTCCTCACGTCGTCGCCGTCTTTCGGAGGGGAACAGATTCTGGCACGCCCGGTGGGACCTTTTCCTCTTTCCACTCCACACTTCGTGTGTCGTCTTCGCGAACGAATCGCGGTTTGTTAACGGTTGCCTTTGGATTTTCAAGTTACTAAGATTTGGTCTTTTGTCTGGCGCAGAACTCAAGCATCCATGGCCTTTTACTGCACCAACTGCTCGAAGTGCCACTGCAACGGACGCTCCACCTCACCTAGAGGTATAGCATATGGGCCCCAAGCGGCTTCCTTCCTCGCTCTGTCGGTAGAACAGGTGGCCCAGGCCACCACTGGCCTGTTTTTCGGGACCATGATCCCGCCTTCAAGCTTCTCTATGCCAATACCTGCACCGGAAGTGAACAAGAAGTCGGTCTTCGACCGGCTCACTGCTACGACGGCCCCTGTCAACGGGTCGTCCATTACCAAGCCAACAGCCTCTGTCTTTGGTAGGCTGGAGCAAAACTCTGAGGGGCCCACTAAGAAGCCTATGAATCCTAAGGTGGCTGTCCCAAGGAAGGCAATAGCCGCTGCTCCAGAAGTCGTCAAGGCGGCTTCCCCTGTTAAAGAGTCAGTCTTTTCAAGACTGACTATTCCTGCTCCTGCCCCTGCCCGAGGATCTGTCTTCGACAGGTTGAATATCATCCCTCAAAGGACAACCTCAGTCTTTGAGAGGTTAACACCAGTGACGCCTCATTCAGACAGGGGGCAAAAAGAAGCTGTCTCTATCTCCGAGCCAGTCCCAACGGCTCGTCATACTCGACGTCGCCATTGGCGACGAGTGAGGAAGGCAGGGGCAACTCCCCCTCAGGGCTAACTCCACCGACTCCAGAGGTGGAAGTCAACGCTGCTATTCCAACTGGGAACAGCTTTGAACTGCTGAGGAGGGTACGTAAGAACTCTCCAACCGCTACATTGAAAAGATCTCCTCCGCCCGCGGAGAGAGTTCCGGAAACAAAGCAAGAACAGCCCCCTTAACGGCTGTCCTAAAAAATATACAAGGTTTGGCGTAGGGTTCAAGACTCCGTGATCGACCCAGATCACTCTTGTCAACAGAAGAAGGCAAAGGTACAAAAAGAAAAGGACCGTCCTATTAAACAGCTGAGGACAACGATCACCATGGTGCCCACTTCAACGGCCCCCTCCACTTCAACGGCCTACAAAAGAAGAAGGCCGGAGAAAACCCCCACGCCCGCGGCAAATGCCAAAGGTGGTGAGCCTAAACGCCCTAAGTCCGGGGGCATGATAGTTCATACAGTTTATATGGCATCAGGAAAGGAGGATAGCCGCACATCCACGGGTCATAGACCGCTCACACGGTCAGTGACCAAGGCTCAGGAGAAACACCAAAAGCTCCAGGAGATGATGTCCGTGATGGCCGCACTCACTGGGCCAAAAGAAACCCCTGAAACGTCCTCGGATGAACGTCAGGAACAAGAAACTGACGCCGAATTCCTTCGTCGCATACTGGAGAAGAAGGATAAAGAAGTTACGGAACAGGCAGCCAGTATAAAGAAAATGGCCTTCCTGTTCCAGGACATGGTGGGCATGATGATTCAACAGGATCCACCTGCTGAAGATCTCCCGATCATCCTTGAAGATGATAGGGGAGAAACGTTGAATCCTCCTCCAGCTCTGTCAACGGCCAAGGAGGAGGCAATCTCCAAAGCCGATCTGAACGAATACATAGCTCAGCAGATCCGGGTCCATCAAGCGACGGAAGCAGCAGGACAGGTCGTAAAAATAGGGCGACCGTATCCGGGTTGGTACAACCAGATTAAGTACCCGCCAGGTTATACGATACCAAAATTTCATGTGTATAAGGGGATTGGCAATCCTCACAAGCATGTCGCCCAGTTCAGGGCGCTTTGCGGCAACACTGGCGGTGAGGATAAATTGTTGCTCCGCCAGTTCGTTGGTAGCTTGTCAGATACTGTATTCGAGTGGTATTCCGAGCTCCCGAATGACTCTATCAAAACCTTTGCTGAAATGGAACTGCTGTTTACCCAACGTTTCGCGAGTGCCAGCGAGCGTACCCCGATAACGGCATTGATTAATGCCAGGGTAAAGCCGGGCGAAACATGGGTCCAATACGCTATACGGTGGCATAATTTATGGTCAAAATGCGAGCAACGCATTGAAGAAGCTCCTGCAGTGGGTATGTTTGTGGGAACCCTCGATCCGCAAGCAACCATCTCGCAATTTATGATGTTCTTCAAGCCGACCACCTTCCAGGCACTAATCGACAAGCTAGCGCAGATGGATCAGATGGGCCATAAATTTTCTCTTCCAAAGCCGGACTCTCGAAATAATAAGGGGAAGGGGAAAGCGATCGTTGTTGCTAATGCTCAGCAATAGCCGAGCAACCCGAAGCCAGTCGTTCGTCAAAATAATATGCGCTCGTACGTACCCCTTGAGGAGAGGATGGGACGTTCCTACTCGTTTCCCCGAGATAAAACGAGAACGTTATTCGAGTTGGCGTTGCGCAACCGACTCATAAATCTGCCGGACCCAAAACGTCCGTCGCAACCAAGTGATGTCAATGAACCTAACTACTGTCCTTATCATCGAGTACTGGGTCATCCGATCGAGGATTGCTATGTCTTCAAAAATTGGCTTGAAGACCAGTACCGACAGGGCAAGTTTGCATTGTCCGACAAATGGAAGGTGAATCCACCGCAACCCCACACCTCTAAGGGAATGAATACGCCGGGGGCAACATGCTCTGTCGTTGAAGAAGCTCCTTGGGAGGTTGTATTATCAGCCAAGACAAAGAGGATGCTAAATGATCTTCAATTTTGCCCGACAATCAAGTGGAAGAACCCGTTGGAGCCGCAGATCATTGAAGGGATGCTGAAGCCTCGTCCAACTCAAAAGATCAATGGAGGTGGCCCAAGCATTCACAACCAGCCGTCGAAATCTTCAAAGAAGAAGAAAAAGAAGTCAAAGAATCCTGTGAAGCCTGGCGACAAGCGCACGGACTTGCAAAAACAAATTGACGCGCTAGAGGAATGCAACCAGAAGGCACGGACTCCCATTACATTCCAAGAGTTCCTCAACCACGTCTTTCAAGAGGAAGATGAGGGAGATAGTTCGTCGGATGAATCCGAGGAATATGTGGCGAGCTGTCATATGATTTCCCATTCGCTTACGAACGATGAGGAGACTCCTTGTACTGAAAAGCTGGGGGCAGATCCCGAACCAAAAATTCTAGAGCCATCGGATGAAGTAATCGATGCATTCCTCAATGAAGCTATCTTAAAAAGCAAAGCTGATCGGGAGCGCGAGGAGGTTATATTCGAAAGGGCCAAACGCCAGCGCCTTGACGAAAGAATTGAGATACTCCCGCTGGAGCAAAGTACACCCACTGTGGATAAAATCAAATTCAAGATGAGGAAGAGGTTTGCTAAAGCCGTGTCAATGGGTATGAAGCTACCAACCTCTGAGGGAAGCGTTACTGATGAAGCAGAAATGCACACCTCCTATTGCTTGTATCATCGGAAGATTTCGCATCCCACTGAGGAGTGCAAAGCTTTCGATAGATGGTGGAAAGGATATGTTGCTCACCGACAACAGGTTAGGCGGGAGAAGCGCAAGACTCGCCGGGAGCAAAACAGTGCGACCGAAGGGCTTAATAGAACTACCGGCAATTGTCGCATGGTCAACGCCGGAGGATCACATGTACTCACATTCGGGAGCGATTCTGATGAGGAGTTGGAGCTTGGCCCCCTCTTTACAGAGCCTACTTTGGGAAAAGAAGAAGAGCCGAAGATTTGTGAAAATATCCGGCTGCGTAATCGCACGTTGCCCGAAAAGAATCTCGGACCTCCAAACAAAAGAGACAAAGGGAAAGAAAAGGTCCCTGAGGAGATCGCCTTGGATGAACAAATCGCGGAAGAGCTAACTGCCAAAGACCCGCCGAAAAAGAATAAGGTGGATTACAACGTCTTAGCGCATCTGAGGAAGCTACCCTCGCAACTCAGCATTCTTGACGCCCTTTTACTATCAAAGGAGGCGAGAGATTCATTAATTAAAGCACTACAGGACCCGGAGCAGTTCCAAGCTTTCCTGGCGGAAGAAAAGATGAAGGATTAACTGGAAGAAGTGCACACGGCCGATGTCACTTTTGGCGATGAAGACCTTCTCCTTGGGACGCGCGAACACAATCGCCCCCTCTATGTCTCAGGATACTGCCATGATATAAAGATAGGCAAAATCCTGATCGATAACGGGTCGTATGTTAACCTACTCAATGTGCGGGTTTTAAAGGAAATCTGCATGAGCGTTCAACACCTCGCTCGAGACAAGATCACCATCTCCGGGCTCGACTCCCAATCGTCAAAGACTCTTGGATCTGTGATACTGACGCTACGCTTCGGGCTGCTCGTCACGGACATTAAATTCCACGTCATAGATGCCAAGACATGCTACAACGCTCTGCTCGGCCGACCATGGTTATACGAGTACAACATCATCCCTTCTACACAACATCAGCGTATGAAATATTTTAAGGATGGTCTTGAGTACACTGTGACGGGAGAACTGAATCCGTTTTCCGTAAACGAAGTTCGCAAATATGAAGATGCCAAATACTTCTTACCGAGTTTCGAAGACACGGAAAGGTGTCACAAGCCGGAGAACAAAACTAACGCTACCATCCCTGTCTTCGGCAGTGATACCGAGGAGGAAGAGGAGATAGTATATTCGGGTTTGCCCCAATACACCAAGCCGGGACCATCCGCTCCTATGTTGATCTTTGGTAGTGATTCAGAGGATGAGGTCCATTCTGTATTCTCTGCTCGACCTTCAATACGAGCTTCCGCTGACGAAGAGCAAAGTCTACAAGTCGCTATGGTGCCGCTTAAATATTATAAAGAACTGGATGCGCTTGATACCGACAGTGTAGAGGAGCTGCAGACGTTCTATATCCCTCCCAGGCGAGAAGGCGAGAAGGCAATTCTATTCTATCGCTCTGAAGAAAATAAAGTGGAGAAAGAAATCTGGCACGGGGCGGATCCTACGTTGGACAGGTTTCAACCCATTCGTCTACCCAGATATTATGCAGAAGGCTTGAAGAGGCTGTTGAAGCGCTAAGGGATACCCTTCAAACAGACCGTTAGAAAGGCCAAATTCTATGACAGGGTCTGGAACGTCCCTGGAACTCAGCACAAGCTGCCTAGTGGGAGGATGGAGACGATCGGGCTCGGATACATTCGCCCCAAGAAACGAGAGCTGCTCCATGACTGTTACGTCGTGCGTAACTTCAATGAAGAAGCAGATGCTCAAGAGGAGGATGCTAATCCTGAACCAGTAAAAGTTCCTGATGCAAAAGTGCCCAGTCCGTCGTTTGAAGAACAAATGGACAGGCTTATAAGGGAAGCCGGACAAAAAATCCGAGATGATCACAATCGTGAAATGGCAATCTACGAGAAAGCCAAAAAGCAACGCCTCCTTCAACAGGCCGTCAAAGATGAGAGTGCCGCTCCCTGCCAACTTGTTATAAAAAAGGCTCGACGCAGAGGCAGAAACAAATCGAAAGGCCAAAAAGGCGCTCAACAGCAACAAAGCGGGGTTAAGAGGCCACGCAAGCGGGAGTCGAGCGTTATTGATCTATCCCTCATGAAGAAAATGAGTCGAGCGTACTCGTTTCCGCGGGACAAGACGAAGAAGATACTTGATCTTGCTCTAAAACATCAAATACTTACACTACTGGAGTCCAAAAACCCCGAACAAGCAGGCGAAGTCTTTGACCCAAATTATTGTTCTTACCATCGAGTAATAGGGCATCCACTTGAAAATTGCTTCACCTTCAAGAATTGGGTTGAAGATCAGTATCAGCTTGGCAAATTTGCTCTGTGTGACAACTGGAGGGTAACGCCGCCACAGAAGCATGAACCCAAAGCCACGAGAACAGAACCAACCCCACATTAGGATTGGAAGCGGATTCGCACTTGTCACATGATAACAATATTAAAAGAAGATCCCGAGAACATGGACAACCTTCCCTGGTGCTTCGGAAACAGCCATGATGAGGTAATCTCAGAATTTCCACCAGCGCCGAAAGAACTGGAGGATGGAATACATACCACTGCAGATAACCTCAAGAAAATTGAGTTGGGGACGGCGAACGATCCACGACCGACGTTCGTCAGTGAGCTGCTATCTGAAGAAAGGGTGACTGCGTTAAAAGACGTCCTTGTACAGCACAAAGATTGCTTCACATGGAACTATTCCGAGATGCCAGGACTAGATCCAGAAATTGCTGTGCACAAATTGGCGATATCCCCGGATGTCAAGCCGGTCAAACAGACGCCAAGAAGGATGCGGCTTGAGCTTGAGATGAGTATCAATGCTGAGGTCAAGAAGTTAATCGACTCTGGTTTCATCCAGGAAGTTCAATACCCTGAATGGATCGCTAACATCGTCCCGGTGATGAAGAAAAACGGGACGGTGCGCATATGCGTGGATTTTCAGGATCTCAATAAAGCCTGCCCGAAGGACGATTTTCCAGTGCCAGTCACCGAACTGATGATAGACAATACATCCACTCATGAGGTTTTCTCCTTCATGGACGGCTCATCAGGGTATAATCAAATAAAAATGCACCCCAAAGACCAGAAGCACACCGCTTTTCGGACTCCTTTGGGAATATTCTGTTATAAAGTAATGCCCTTCGGATTAAAGAACACCGGTGCCATCTACCAGAGGACCATGACGAAGATCTTCGATGACCTCATACACGAAATCGTCGAATGCTATATCGACGACCTCGTGGTTAAGAGCAAATCATACGAGGAACATCTCGAGCACCTAAAAACTGTATTTCAACGCCTTCGGCAATACAACTTGAAGATGAACCCTCTCAAGTGTGCATTCGGAGTTTCTTCGGGCAAATTCCTGGGGTTCATCGTCCGACACCGGGGTATCGAGATAGATCCGTCAAAGATCAAGACGATCATGGAAATGCCTCCGCCAAGGACTCTTAAGCAGCTGCGATCTCTTTATGGGAAGCTCGCATATATACAGCGATTTATAGCCAACCTTTCGGGAAAGTGTTGTCCTTACAGTCACCTGATGAAGAAAGGAACACCATTCGTTTGGGATCAAAAATGCCAGGGCGCGCTGGACGAGATTAAACAGTACCTGCAGAACCCGCCAGTGTTGGCTGCTCCGGTCAAAGGGAAGCCCTCATTCTTTACACAACCGCCCTCGAAGGTTCCTTAGGCGCATTATGGGCACAAGAGAACGATCAAGGGAAGGAGAGAGCTCTTTATTACTTAAGTCGAGTTCTACTGGGGGCAGAAAGCAACTACTCTCCCATTGAAAAACACTGCCTGGCATTGATCTTCACGATAACAAAGCTCAGGCACTACGCGTTGGCACATGAAGTCCGTCTCATCTCGAAGGTGGACCCCCTTAAATATCTAATGTCAAAGGCCATATTGACAGGCCGGCTCGCTAAATGGGCCCTGCTCTTGATGGAGTTTTCGATAACTTATCAACCTCTCAAGGTAGTGAAAGGCCAGGCCATTGCCGACTTCCTCGCTGAGCATCCGATCGCCGCCGATTCTCCTCTAAATTGCGATTTACCAGACGAACATGCGTTTGACACGATCGACGGTGGTGATACCCAATGGGAACTTTATTTCGATGGAGCATCTTCCGTGAAAAAGCGCAAACAAAGTACCCCTATAATCAAATCGGGGGTAGGCCACATCTTCGTGACTCCACAAGGAGGGATAATGCGCTTTGCTTTCTCCTTAACAGAACCGAGGACGAACAATGAAACCGAATACGAAGCTTTGATAGCAGGCCTCGAGATCGCCATTGACATGGGAATTGAAAACCTCCTCATATACGGAGATTCTCAACTGGTCGTTAGTCAAGTAAACGGCGACTACCAAACGTGCAAACCGGAGTTGGTGAAGTACGGTGAAAAGGTGCAACAACTGTTGACCCAAATTCCCTCCTATACTTTGGAAAGCATACCGCGTGCGGAAAACAGCAAAGCGGACGCATTAGCCAAGTTAGCTAAAGAACTGGCTGACGAGAACCTCGATGATGTTAGAATCGTGGTACAAAGCCGTCGGGTGCTTGCCCCAGCAGAAATCTCTCCAGAATCATCCGAAGAGAAGGGAGCGGCTGAACAGACGACCTTGCAGATAGAAGACCGGGAAAAGGCTGAGGATTGGAGGGAAGTATTCATAGACTACTTTAAGTCCCACCGAATACCTGAAGAAGCGTCCACAAGACATCAGCTCATGAAACGAGCTCTGTCTTTCGCCTTCGTCAATGATACTCTATACAAGAGGTCATTCGATTCTCTGTGGCTGAGATGCTTAGGACCTGAAGAAGCAGAAAGAGTCGTTCAGGAAGTTCATGACGGAATCTGTGGTTCTCACCAAGCGGGCCCAAAGATAAAGTTGAAGATCAAACGGACGGGATACTACTGGCCCACGATGATTCAGGATCGCCTCGAATATGCGAAGCAATGCCACCCATGCCAAATCCATGGGGACTTCATCCACCAACATCCAAATCCACTCCATCCAACAGTGGCTAGCTGGCCATTCGAAATGTGGGGAACTGACATAGTCGGCCCCATCGAACTAGCATCGTCCAGGGGACATCGTTTCATCCTGGCGACGACCGACTACTTCTCCAAATGGGCAGAGGCAGTGCCGCTGAGGGAAGTGAAGACGGAGAATATCCTTCATTTCTTCAAGACGCACGTCATCTATCGGTTTGGAACTTCGAGACGAATCATCTCCGATAACGGTCCAGTCTACAGAAGTCACAAGATCAGCCGCTTCGCACAGCAGCATAATATAGACTGGAGATATTCCTCGGTTTATAATCCGCGAGCTAATGGTCTAGCCGAGGCCTTCAACAAGACCCTGATGAAGATCATGAAAAAGACGGTGTCCCGAAATAAGAAAGACTGGCACGAGAGACTGCAAGAGGCACTTTGGGCTTATCGAACTACGTTCAAGACGGCCACAAACACAACGCCGTACGCGTTGGTATTCGGTACGGAAGCAGTACTCCCCCTTGAGATAGAGTTACCCTCTCTGCGAGTGGCAGTCCACTACGAGCTGACGGACGAAGAAAATGCTCACCTTCGGCTTGAGGAGCTTAACGCCCTTGATGAAACCCGGCTCATAGCGCAACAAAATCTAGAAGCTTATAAAGCGAAGATGACGCGCTCATATGAAAGATTGACCCGACCGAGGACATTCCGCCAAGGCGAACTCGTGCTAGTGGTCAAAAGGCCTATGATCCCCAACCATGCCAAGCGGGGAAAATTCGAGCCGAACTATGAAGGCCCGTACATCATAGACAAGGTCTACCAGGGTGGAGCCTATCTGCTCATGGATATGCACGGTGAAAGGCCTTTCCGGCCAATAAATGGTCACTTCCTGAAGAAATACTATGCTTAATGAGCCGTAGCCTAGGTCAATGATAGATGACGA
Source organism: Agapanthus africanus (assembly GCA_030015575.1). Taxonomy (NCBI): domain Eukaryota; kingdom Viridiplantae; phylum Streptophyta; class Magnoliopsida; order Asparagales; family Amaryllidaceae; genus Agapanthus; species Agapanthus africanus. The sequence continues at coordinate 12,075,745 of CM057337.1, forward strand.
CGACTATGTCCGCTCGCTATCGTCCTAAGCTCGAACTCTATAAGCAGTGACTGGCCTTTTCCTGAACGGTCCGAAACGTCCTTAAACTAATGACGGACCGAAACGTCCTTAAACTAATGACGGACCGAAACGTCCTTAAACTAATGACGGACCGAAACATTTTTAAATTACTACCGCAGCATCCTTAGGCTGACCAGATAAAAAAAAGAGAGAAGAGAAAAAGAAAATGAAAAAAAAAATGAAAAAAAACAAAAAAAGGGTATGTCCATAAGCAAAAAGGGCACGGATGAAAACCCGAAAGGGCTCCGTGAGTAAAAACAGCAGGACTACCGGCGAGTGTTCGTGAAAACCCGAAAGGGCGCGACCTCGTAAAAAAAAGAGAGAAGAAGAAGAAGAAGAAAAAAACGGTATGTTCATAAGCAAAATGGGCACGGATGAAAACCCGAAAGGGTTCCGTGAGTAAAAACAGCAGGACTACCGGCGAGTGTTTGTGAAAACCCGAAAGGGCACAACCTCGTTAAAAGACACTTATAGGGTCCTCTTGACCTTGTAAGGAAAAATCACCCGCGTGAGATCCTTACGACTCACAAGGGAGCAACACACTTAGGGATCCCCACGATTCCTAAGGAGAAAATACACTTGCGAGATCCTCACGACTCGTAAGGAGAGCTCTCTTATGAGACCCTCACGGCTCATAAGATTTGAAAGTCTTAAGTTACAGAGACCTAAACCTGTGCTTAAGCAACCCCCACAACTTCCGATATTGCCCTACAAACGGTCCAATACGGGCTCTTGTATACAATCCACGGGCGCGAATAAACATTTCCCTGACCAAGTCCCATCCGTGACTGGGGATACGTTCACATGGTGAACAACCCTTGTAAATCCTCTCGATTTATGAGGAGAAAATCCTCTTGTAGGATCCTTACGACTTACAGAGGAACAAAACACTTAGGAATCCTCACGATCCCTAAGGAGAAAATACACCTACAAGATCCTCACGATTTGTATGGAGAAATAACTTTGTGAGACCCTTACGGCTCGCGAAGTCAAAAGCCTTAGTCGACAGGACCCTAACCCTGGTCGCTAAGCCACCTTTGGTCAACATCGGCAGAGGCAAATGATGATTCGCTCCTGGTAATATCCCAGTTGTAGCGGTGCTGATGCCGAAATCGGTGCCCAATTTCAGGTTCACGGCGAAGAGCCAGTGGGCTGCACATGCATATGAAATAGCCGAAATGATGGGGCAACTTGCAATAAAAAGCAGCAAGTAAAAATGTATGCATGCAAAATAGCCAAAATGATTGGGCAACTCGCAATAAAAAGCAGCGAGTAAAAACGAAATAAACAGCCGAAATGATTGGGTACCGCGAAAAATAGCCTAAATGATTGGGCAATCGCGACCTTCGCGATATGAAAGCTGAAATGATAGAGCATCGCGGAAATAAAAAAAAAGAGAAATGATGAAACTTTGGCCCTACAGTTAAGATCACATCGATCCCTGTATACAATCCAAGGGCGTAAACGAAGAGAGAACCATACTTTCCCAACAAGATCCGCCAGAAAACGAAGCCAAATTTCGACGGTTCAGCCCAACACCAGGGAAACAAATAATTCTTGGCGCTAGGGAAACAAATAATACTTAGCAAATACCTCAACTCAGGGAAACAAACAATCCTTGACGAGAGCCTCCTGATCCGCGTCGACTCGCAGAGCAACCAGTGCCTCCGTGGGAAATTCTCGACTCGTTTCAACACCAGGGAAACAAATAATCCTTGGCAAATACCTCAACTCAGGGAAACAAACAATCCTTGACGAGAGCCTCCTGATGCGCGTCGACTCGCAGAGCAACCGGTGTCTCCGTGGGAAATTCTCGACTCGTTTCAACACCAGGGAAACAAATAATCCTTGGCAAATACCTCAACTCAGGGAAACAAACAATCCTTGACGAGAGCCTCCTGATTCGCGTCGACTCGCAGAGCAACCAGTGTCTCCGTGGGAAATTCTCGACTCGTTTCAACACCAGGGAAACAAATAATCCTTGGCAAATACCTCAACTCAGGGAAACAAACAGTCCTTGACGAGAGCCTCCTGATGCGCGTCGACTCGCAGAGCAACCAGTGTCTCCGTGGGAAATTCTCGACTCGTTTCAACACCAGGGAAACAAATAATCCTTGGCAAATACCTCAACTCAGGGAAACAAACAATCCTTGACGAGAGCCTCCTGATTCGCGTCGACTCGCAGAGCAACCAGTGTCTCCGTGGCAAATTCTCGACTCGTTTCAACACCAGGGAAACAAATAATCCTTGGCATCAGGGAAACAAATAATCCTTGATAAATACCTCAACTCAGGGAAACTAGCGTCCTTGATGAGAGACCCTGATTCGCATCGGCTTGCAGAGAAACCAGTGTCTCCGCGGAAAATTTCCGATTCGTCTCAACTTGCAAGATGAAGCCTCAGGTAGCAGGGATTAAAAAAAAACTTGCTTCCTGAACAATGGGACCCTGCAAGTCGGTCTAACACGGTCTCTTGCATACTATTCACGGGTCTCACTCTCCAAAGTCGGGTTTCGACAAGGAGGGAAACAACCGCTTACGGGTCCTCTCGACTCGTAAGAGGGGAAAATTCTCTTATAGGATCCTTACGACTTGTAAGAGAGAACGCGCTTAGGAATTCTCACGATTCCTAAGGAGAAAATACACCTACGAGATCCTTTCGATCCATAGGGAGAAAATTCTCTATGAGACCCTCACGGCTCATAGAGTTGAAAAGTCTTAGGCAGCAGATCTGAACCTGAGGCCTAAGCCATCGCCATCTCTTGAGAAATCTAGACGCTTACTCTATTATCGGTCAAATGTGTTTATCAAGTCAACATGCTGATAATAGGAGAAAAAAGAAAGCGATAAAAGAACATCCGATTTACAAGCGTTCGAGACACACTCATTCACGCATAGGCAAAAGACTCAGAACGAAAAATAAGACAAGCTTTCCATTAATATTGCCGAAAATTCTTACAATCATAAAGCAATAAACGAGAAATATTGTTACAATGGAATAACCTCATATTCGGGGCACGGATTGAGGAAGTCAAAAGTAAGGCCATCCAGAGTTCTTCTAGCCTTTCTGATTATTCTTGTGCGCAGTCTCTCGTGCTCCTGTGTGTCAAGATCCTCGGCAAGCCCCCCAGCCTTCGATAAGCAGCGACTATCGTCGTCTGCTGGAAGATTTGATGTAGGATGTCAACGAGGCTATCCCGCCGTTTCTTCGAGATCAGCCCCAACAGGTACACTGAATGCACCTTGTCTTTGACATCATCCAGCGCGTTGAGCGGTAGGGCCTCGTGGAACCCCGGGAGTGCTCTCCAAATTGCCCCCGGCACGACTTTCAAAAGAGCAGAGCGGCGGGGGAGCAGCCAACCAACACGTGCGTTCAGACGACCCATGACCTCCGCACACTGGGCATCTGTAAACTCTTGGTTTTGCTGACGGCCCTGGGCACGGATATCCTCATAGGTGATGAATTCGTGCAGACTATATAGACGCACCGCCATAATCCCTGAAGGAAACAGCATTGGAAGATCAACAATGAGAAAAATACAGAGAGTTAAAACTCCTCGAGAGCAACGCTCTGCAGACAGGAGTAACATTTATCAAAATCAATAATGAGGAGAATTTGAGGAAAACTCCCTCAGAACATTGAGAGCTTTGCTCTGAAAAGATGATATAATTATAATAATAATATAAAATGTCATTTTTAACTTCCAAGATCCATGAAGAATTCTTAAGAGTTCTTCTATATGATTTGGAAGGAGCAAAGCTCCATAAAATGCCATCTACCTAAAATTCTCTAAAAGTTTAAACTTTTGAAAGTGTTTAAACAAAGGAACAAGGCTCTGTTGGTAAAACCCCAAAGGGGTTTTCTCTAGATCAAAAGATCTATGAGAGCAAGACTCTATTAATTGAAATTAAGTTAATTCAAGATTAATTTTTACCTAAAAAGTTTCTTTTGGGAAAAATCTAACTCTGAGAGTTCTTAAAGGCAAGAGCAGGGCTCTGAGATTCTGAAAATAAAAATTTTGGAGATGATGATCATCTGTGAAGGACCAAAGGTCCTACTTATAGATACCAAGTGCCCTCTCAACTTCCGAAAGTTACCGCGACGGTTGGAATTCTGTCACCGTTGCGCTCACGTTTTGGAGCCACGTAAGCGCAACAGTGGGGCGCATTTGTTTACCCAATCAGAGCAAGACTCTGTTCAAATTCCAAGGCGGGAAATGAAGCAACGCTTCTGATTCCCCCAATCAGAGCAAAGCTCTATTTTGAAAATTTAAATTCAAATTTTGAAACAACGCTTCAAATCCCGTGCGCTGCGCGCAACGCGCCACGTGTCAGAAGTTGATGCGTCAGCACAGCGCCCGAAGGCAGTGCGTCCAATCAGAGCAAGGCTCTTTTAAATCAAAAAGTAAAGGAAGCAACGCTTCAGCTGCGCTGCGTGACACGTGTCTGCGCAGTTGCGCAAGCACAGCTGCGCAAGCACTGCGCTGCGCGATACGTGTCTGCGCAGTTGCACAAGAACAACTGCGCAAGCGCTGCGCTGCCCGACACGTGTCTGCATAGCTGCGCAAACGCTGCGCTGTGCGACACGTGTCTGCGCAGATGCGCAAGCACAGCTGCGCAACTGCTGTGCTGCGCGATACGTGTCAAGCGCAGGGACGTTTACGCCAAACAGAATTAAAATTCTAATAAGATCTTTTTGTTCTTGTTAAAACAAGAAGATTTTCTTCTGTAAAACAGAAGCCCTTGGATCAAAGATCCAACGCTGGGGAAAATTTCCCAAATCACTCAGAGAAAAATCTCTTTAACAAATTTAACTAATTTATCGGCACTATAAAAAGGACCCTAGACCTCAATTCAAAGGGATCAACATTTTTGGAGAAATCAAGAACTTCAAACAGAGAGAACTCTGAAGAATTAGAGAGAATTTCTCAAGAAAAAAAAAGGTAAAAACCTTTAGAAAAAGAGAAAATTCTCTTAAAAACAGATCATTGATCTAAGAACAAGATCAATGGTCTTCAAGAAAAGAGAAAAATAAACAATAACAGTGCCTTGCACTTTTTATGAACCACTGGTTCTTTGAAAACAAGAAAAAACTTGTTTTCTTTGATCTAAAATTGATCCAAAAGAATAAGAACAGTGCCCAGCACTTGCCAAAACTGCGCTATTGCGCAGGCCGCCAGGAAGCGCCACGTGTCAGCAGTGCAACAGCGCAGCGCACTGACGCAGCGCACTGTGCTGTTGCGCTTGCGCTCACCAGAGCGTGACACGTGTCACTTCCACATGCGCTTGCGCTCTTTAATTTGCGCAAAGCGCCTGACAAACCATGTGGGGCACTGTCAGAGTATTTAATGCTCTGCATTATTAAGAAAAAGGACAGAGCCTAATTAAAAGGCCTAACAGGCCTAATAAAAAATGCTATGCATTTTAACAAGGGCAGAGCCCAAGCAAAATAGATGCTCTGCATCATTTATAAAAGGGCAGAGCCCAACCAAAACGAAGAAAAATAATGCAGTAAAGGGGCAAGGCCCTATCACAGGTCCAATAGGCCGAAGATAAAAGAATCTTGAAACTGGACTTAGCCCAATCATGGCCGTAAGTCCTCAAATTAAATTGACTGAGCAAGATTGCTCTCCTAAATCAATTTACATCCGGTTCGAGGGTACATCTCCGAACTCCTCTGACACCTATCGTTGTAATTCCTCAACGACGTCAGAGAGGTGACGGGTCCCAACGACCACACATTAATATGGACCGAAACGTCCTTAAACTAATGTCGGACCGAAACGTCCTTAAACTAATGATGGACCGAAACGTCCTTAAACTAATGTCGGACCGAAACGTCCTTAAACTAATGACGGACCGAAACGTTCTTAAACTAATGATTGGACCGAAACGTCCTTAAACTAATGTCGGACCGAAACGTCCTTAAACTAATGATTGGACCGAAACGTCCCTAAACTAATATCGGACCGAAACGTGCTTAAACTAATGATTGGACCGAGACGTCCTTAAACAAATATCGGACCGAAACGTCCCTAAACTAATATCGGACCGAAACGTCCTTAAACTAATGATTGGACCGAGACATCCTTAAACTAATTTAGGACCGAAACGTCCTTAAACTAATAATGGACCACCACGTCCCTAAACTGGCGATGGACCGAAACGTCCTTAAACTAATTATGGACCACCACGTCCCTAAACTGGCGATGGACCACCACGTCCCTAAACTGGAACATGGACCACTACGTCCCTAAACTAGAACAATAGAGCCTCCAAATGCTCTTTTGCCGGATCTAAACGGTCCCGTTTAAGTTGATCTTACCCCAAACACGGCTAACGAATCTTTAAACATTCAAATGGACTATAAAACTCCAAATCAACTTTGGTTCAAGGGTACATCTCTGAACTCCTCTGACACCTATCGTTGTAATTCTTCAACGACGTCGGAAAGGTGACGAGTCCTGACGGCCATATAATAAATGGATCACCACGTTAAGTCGATCTTAGTCTCAAACAGGACTAACGTATCCTTAACGAACGTTTAAGTTGATCTTAGCCTCAATACGGCTAACGTATCCTTAAACTAAAAATACCAAACCCAAATCTAAGTAAATACGGATTTGGACTAATCCACGTCTTACGGGCGACGGCATTACTCAGTCTCTGTATACAATCCACGGGCAACCACAAACAAAACAAACACCCACGACACGAAGTGAAATTCTGGAGAAGGAGAAAGTTGTTACCGTGATGCGGTAGCGTAATTAACTGCAGGGGCTTGCGCCTGCAGGGAAAAGCGTCCCCACAATCAAAAACCCCTCAAGCGAGGGGGAATTTGATGAAGTCTGCTACATCGGCCGCATCCGTTTAAACCTCCGATACACGGTGTCATAAATCAACTTGGTATCTTCGGAGAGGTGAACGGATAAAACCATATAGCATCTGTCCCGAATCTCAGGCAAGACGTCCTCACGTCGTCGCCGTCTTTCGGAGGGGAACACATATATATAATAACCATTCGTCTCATGCAATAATAGGCATTTCAGATCACAGATGAACATATTAGATATACTAGAAATTCCGCGTTTCGTTTAAGCCTCTAAAGAAAAACGGATTCCACGGTCGTGATGAATAGCCAAACCCCACCCCAGATCCCTACGGGTGCGACAAACTACCCGCCAAATTCCCGAAGTGAAGCAACATACCTCAGCAAAGTGAGTAGGCCACTCGGCACTTCAAAGAACCCGGTAGTTTGTGCACTCCACCTTGGGTCTATCCTAGGAGCAGAAAACAGTAAAAGAAATAATACAGCGGTGGCTACAACCTCAACCCGGATGTGCCCCGCAAAATAATATTACATCACTTTACAATTTACATCGAATGAAAGAAACTCTCTTCTCACATCTCCGGCTATTCATACACGACGATCCAATAAGTTCATATACACAAACCAACATCACAGATCACAGATATGTGCAATACCCACTAATCGACGTATAACGATTAGCAGACGTTCTGTCACATATATCAAGCATAGAAAACCCGATTAACAAATAATATTAGAATTTCAATTGAAAACTATTTTCCGTGTCTACCCTAAGTGCAAACCAGCACACAAAACATACTGGGTAGAAACCAAATATACCAGAAGACAGAACACCCAAAAAAAGAAGCACAATAGAAAAATGAGCCGACTCGGCCTTGAATCGGCCGCGGAACCGCGGCGAAACCCACCGTTTCGCTGCGCTTCCGCGGTCTTCTTGGCGAGTCAGTGACTCGTTTTTCTACAGTGATCTTATAATTCCCTGCTTGCAATTTTCATGCCTCTGAAATAATTTTTCTGGCAGTTTTAAAAATCGACAGAAACATAGGGTGCGAGTGTTTCGTTTTCGTGATTTTCCGATGATCAAAGTTCTAATAACTTGCTAATAAGATAGTAAAGGTTTAGTTAGGCTATGATACCACTGTAAATCGATGTCGCGCACCCCGCGGGTCCGCGGGGAGGCAGAATATTTAAAAAATGATTTTTCAAAGCTCGCAACACTGACTTGAACTCCAGGATCGATACTAAACCCTAACTAGCTAACAACTATGAGGTTAACTACTCGGAAAGAAGTGTTATACCTCACGGATTCTTGTCCTTCGGGTCTTCTTATCGCTGTCCTCTAGCTCGTCATAAGCTCCGAGGATCGAAACGGATCAGGCAACCTCGACAGCCTCCTCGAGTTAAAGACGATCCACCCGAGAGTCTATAGTCCGAGCTCCAACCTCAACCGAGGTAACTACGACATCTAGTTCGCTAAAATAGATGTCCTAGATGGTGTAGAGAATGTAGATGGATTGAAGTGTCTCTATTTGCCCTAGGTTTCTCAACACACGAGACATAAGGGCAAGAGGAAGAAAAAGTGAAGCTTGAGGAAAAGCTAGTGAAGAAAAGAGAGCTTAGAATAAAGATGGCTAATTTGTGATGAATAATTGAAGCAAACTAATAATTGAGCAAGATAAATATCTCACACAAATATCTAATGAGCTTCACAAATATCTAATGGTGAGTCATAGCCAGGAGTCACCAAGAGCCATGCTTCATTTAATACAAACCTCCACCTCATTTCCTCCACCTCATAATGTTTAATCTAAAAAGAAAAAAACCCTAACGAGCTGTCTCCTTCTAGAAACAATCCCGAGTAAATTACGAGAACGCCTCTCATCCGTGTATACATACCCGTATCCGTATTCCGAAGAATACGAATACAATGAGACAAAAATAATCCATTGGTTTAATACTAGGATCCGGCTTAAACCAAAACCCACTAGTATTATTTTTCCGAATCATCATACGTGCACAAGTACACGTATGTGTTCAAACCCTGTCGTAAAACCATACGACCTCTATACCTTTTGCCCGGTGCAGGGAAACCCTCTGTGTGGGATTCTAAAGACTCGACATTACGCTGGCAGTGGGTTTAACCACAAGCCGTAAGCGGTACTAGCTGCATGTAACGGCTACCCAGATATATGTCAATAAGAAGGCCGATGAGCAAACTCATCTGAACTTCTACTGAGCTTATCTGTGACAATCTTCCTACAGTCCGATCTGTCCGTCTAAGAGTATCGCGTATCGGGCCTAGGGGGTGATAATCGTCAGACCCCTAATAGCGCAATAATTCGTGTCGGAGTGTAGCACAAAACACCCTGAGAAACCACTGGAGTGCCTACAAGTAAATCTCGCTTGCCTTGGCCAAGGACTTTGTGTAATGGCCTTCCGAACACAGCGCGATCTCAACCCCCAATACCGGGAGAGACAAATCCTATCTAACCGCCACTGCCTCTAAGTGCTTCGGGACTGTACCCAACTACTACCTGTTTGGACAACTTCTTTGAGCTGTGGTAGGGCAGTAATCAAAGAACAATATGAACACACTCGAGGCGAAGTAGTAGTGTCAAGTCAACAGACTATGCTGTACTCATGTCACCTGGGAACTGCTACCCGACGATAGGTATGTAGGGTTCCTAGGCACTCTAATGAGGTCTCACAAGGCATCAACCATGCCAATTTCAAATTTTACGGTGCCGAGAAAACCTAGACTACGGATCGTTAACTAGAAATTTAGGCGAAAGATGCAACTAGTAAACTACTTTACTAAGAGAACGGAAATACAACCTTTGTAGATCCGGTCCTCCACCTCCATAGCTCCGCAATGAAGTCTCCTCGCTGTCCAAATGGAAACCCGGGCTCTAGCATCGGCTTCATCGGAGAAAAAGCGGGCTAGGTCATCGACGACGATACCGAAGATGATCTACGTCGAGGCATCGCTAGATCAAGCTCCAACTTTACCAAGTCATGAAACTTGTGAAGAAAACACACTCCACTACTTGGCAAGAGGTAGAGGATGAAGAAATAGGAAGTGGGTAGACTTTAGATTTAGATTTCTCACACTTTTTCATCAATCACCATTGATGTAGCAAGCTTCTTTTCATGGAAGAAGAAGATGAAGAAGAAGAAGAAGATATGATAAATTATTTTTAAATGAAAAGAAAATGAATACTTATCATAATGTAAACCATGGTCAAGTGTAGAGATTAAAACAAGGTTAGTTGGAATGGTTAGGGTTAAGGATGAGATAAGAATGGTTGACTTGATCAAAGCTTCAAGAAGCTTCAACATAAAAACAAAATAAGCCACCATCCTTAAAAATTTCCAAAATGAATATATAAATAAATAACTAAGTAAATAATCAAAACCCTAACCATTCATATAACCATGGTTTAATCTTTACACAAACCCAAGTGAGCAAGTATCATCAAACATGATACAAACTAGTGTACAAAAGTATATCACATATACAATGTGCACATCAAGTGAGAAAATCCATTTAAAGTGAACCAATACTAGTTAATGCAAAGTAATATATCAAATATATAATTATACATTAAATCATTAAATCAACACTTGATTTAACAATCTGGTCATATCGCATATAACCGACTAGTATCCAATGTATGGGCTTATCGAATCAACCCTCGATTCGATAACTAGGTTATATCGCATATAACCATTCGATACATTCATCGTGAGAATAGAATACGGTATCACATACACGCATTATTCTCGGTCCCGCACATATCTCATATGCGCTCCTATTTCGTTTCGCTTGAGCTAGGAAACCTCTGTGTAGGACTCTAAAGACTCGTCAATACGCCGGCAGCAGATGATGATCATATCAAACACCCACAAGCCGCAAGCGGTCTGCTAAACGTAACGGCCACCCGGGTATTGAGCGATCAGAAGATCGACGAGCAAGCCCGCTCATACTCCTGTGAATCCAACCAGTAACACTTACCGTACAGTCCGGTCTGATCGTCTGATATGTCGCATATCTCGCCTAGGGGTGGTAAACGTCAGACCCCAATAGCTCGATAAGTCGTGTCGATATGAGGTCTATAACAGTTCGAGAAACTACTGGTAACACTTACCAGTAAATCTCAGCAACCCTGGCCAGGGATTTCCGGTTATAGCCAATCGAACACAGTGCAACATCAACTCCCTATACCGGGAGAGACGAATCCCCTCCTATCGCTCATTACCTCCATGTGATTCGGGACTGTACCCAAAAACCACCGTTTTGCACGCCCTCTTGGACGTGGTAAGATGGAAATCAAAGCACAGTGGGAACCACACAAGACTCTATGACGATCTCGGGTCAACAGACTACTCTGTACCAGTGTCACCAGAGAACTGCCATCTGACTAAGGTATAATACCATCTGGGAGTTCTCGGCGAGTCCGTCCAGTGTACCCAGTCTATACTGAGCACCCGTATATCATCTCTGATGTCAAACACCAATGGATATGGGATCATCCATCGCCCATCTGTATGGGTCGAGAAGGTATACGCTAGTCTACTCTGGTATATCGATGCCCCGTCTCGATATACCCACGACTAGGGACTGTGAAGGATGCACTTATGGACTACCATGTCCCCACTAGTATGATCCGCATCATAGTCCAGGTAGTCAAGTACACATCCTAAGGGCTTTACCAACATGTAACAGAGAGACTATCAGTATGCACGTTAAGGTAAAGTTCAACCAGATAGCATACTATCATGTCGAGCAAGAAAGTCCTCCCTATATATGTCCCAGCATCCACTACAATATACATCCAATGTACAGTAATGGCCTCTAGGGCATACATATAACTAACAATCTCCCACTTGCACTAGGGCCATCTGATAGCAGTGGTTGTAGTATCTCATACTCAACCATCCCATAAAAATCTCTCTCTGGGAACAGGCCTTTGTGAGTGGATCCGCTGTGCTGTCCTCTGAGTCTACTCTCTAAACCTCGATCACCCTGGAGATCAACTATCTCCATGATCAGGTGATACTACCTTAGAATATGTCTGGATCACTGATGGGACCTTCGTTCCTTGGCATAAGCCACAACTCCATTGTCTCACAATGGTTGGAACGTAGTTCATCTCATGAACCAATATACACCCAAACAGCCTCTTTGGTAGCATCTTAAGTAGCGATGTATCCTGCCTTTATCTTCTAGTATGCCTCGGTATCTTGCTTGGAACTCTTCCAACATACCGTCCCTTTACTGAGGGTAAAGACAATGCCTGTGACTGACATTCAGTCGTCTTTATCACCCTGGAACCCTTCCAGTGATTCTCCCCAGGATCGGTTGATACCATCTCACTACAACTAGTGAGAATCCTAATATCCATTTAGATCTATCTCATAGATCCAAAAAACCCAGGATTTAGGAGGTATCACTTTGATCCTATGTGGAGAATCATTGTGATAAGCGGAGATTGATCGAGCGTAGCATAGGAAACTCTTTCCCTATCAAGAGTATGTCATCCACGTACTCTACGAGGATCGTCACCATACTCCCTACTACCTTTTGTTTATACAAGGTTCATCTACCATTTTGATGATGTCAACTTCTTTGACTAATCCATCAAAACAGATGTTCCAACTCCGCGATGCCTGCTTTATCCTATAAAGCATCTTGCACACGTTTCCGCTGCTCCCACTGTCTACGAGGCCCTCTGGCTGTGTACTTACAGACGCACTCTTTTAAATCAATATTTAGAAAAGCAGTCATGACACCCAACCGCCAGATATCGTAGTCATGGTATGTAGCCGTGGCAAGTAGGATCTGGATGGACTTAAGCATAGCTATTTGAAAAGGTTTCATCATTATCCACGCCTGGTTGATGACGAAAACCTTTAACAAGTCTAGCTTCGAAAGTCTCAACTTTTCCAAGTACACCAAGTAATCTTCTCAAGATATACTTGCTCCTGATGGGGATTTAACCCTTCAGTTATAGCAACCAAAGTCCATACTTTGTTGGTGTATAAGGATTCCATCTCAGATCACTAAGCATCCAGCCATTCTTACAGAGTCTTACTCCTGATGGCCAGCTCGAAGCTAGTTGGGTCATCATCTCATGATACAATCCTCGCTCCCACTGTCATAGAGAAACAGAAGTATCTCTCAGGTGGGTGAGAAAACCCTACTAGATCAGCGGAGAGGCTGAGGTTCGTTGGTATCTACTGAATCCTTTGGTTCTACCAAATCATCTGCTGTTGTTTGTATAGCTGGAACCTTTCCAGTTGTACATTACAGACTTTGCCTCGAGCTTGTCCGGATTTTGCTTTCAGACATAGGCCGGACAATCCCAAATCTTAACTAGCTTAAGACATGGGCTCTACCCTTTCCATATCACATATGAAGTGGTAGGCAACTGATTTGATTTGAACCCTATTCAATAGGTATGCAACTTCATAAATGCATAACTCCCAAAAAGGAAAAAGGTAACTCAGCAGTACTCATCATAGAGCACACCATATCAAATAGGGTGTAATTGCTCTACCCCGATATACCATCGTGCTATGGTGTATTCGGAGGAGTAATACTGAGAGAGAATCTCATTCTCTTTTAGAAAAGTCCAGGAATTCCATGCACAAGTATTCTCCTCCTTGATCTCAACATAGGACATAATACTTTTTACCCGTATTTTGGCTCTCTACTTCTAGCTTATATTCTGTGAATATCTCAAAAGGTTCGGACTTGTGTTTCAACAGGAACATATGTCTGAATCTTGAGAGATTATCAGACAATGTAATGAAGTAAAAAGAACCGGTCTTGGCATTTGTAGACAGGGGACCTACATACATCATCATGTATCATCCCAAGAGTTTATTAACTCTTTCTCTGTTTTCAGTAAACGGAGCTGTGGTCATCTTATCTTTGTGACATGACTGGCGAGTTTCACAAGATGTAAATTCAAACTAATTTAAATATGCATCTTTATGTAACTCTAGCTAGTCGGGTCGCATTGATATGACCCAGTCTACAATACCTCAAGAAGGATTCGTTCATTACTGGACTCTTCCTCTTGTGTGTGTTCTGTATACTAAGAACTGAAGTTTGATTTAGAACATTAATGCTTTTAGATAACGTGCCTGAACCGATCAACTTTTGATATAGGAAATGTTCAAAACATTATCCAACTATACAAAATTTTATCATTTCTTTACTAATAAAGAGATGGATATGATTTTGTATATTAGGTTCGGTATCTAATAACATTCGTTCAGAATCAATGTATTTGGAATACAGGGTGACAGTGACCAACAGACTTGGCTGCAACTCTTGGCCCGTTTTCTGCCTCATGAAACTTATCACCCGTTCTCAGTGCTCTACCTTTCTGTAGCCCTATGTAACAGATTACATATCTGGGATCCTGATCTGGTATCACATACCCAGGACGTAGAGGATACTGAGAAACAGTTCTTTGTAATGAACACACCCGAAGATGATGCATCAGCATGCACTCTCTTCGTTTGGGCGGCACGGGAATTCCGGAAATCCCCAATTTCCTGCTTTGTCTTATAACAATTATAAGTTGGAGCGGGACCAACGTTCCCCAGCACAGTATAACAAGCGGGTTCGGTCAAATATCCGTATTATTATCTTGATTAAGGCGTGATATGGTCGCTACCTGGAGAGAGAGAGAAGAAAACACTCAGCGTGCGCTCTTGCAAGAATAGATTGGTTATTATTTTATCTAATCAGGATGGCTCCCACTGCTTTTTATCAAATCTTCCTTCAAACCCTAAAAGGAAAGACTAGCCGGGATTAATTACACACTATAAGTTCGCCAATCTTTCAGCCAGGCCAGTGTCGGTACTTTGAGGGAGGTCCCCCGTGCTTTCGCACGAACCTAATTAATGTAAACCTCATTTTCCCAGAGGCGTAACCCCGTTGACACCTTTCTAGACACCTACTTGATCGGCTAATTGTAATGTATAAAACTCTCCCAGGAGTAACAATTATTCGCAGCGGGTATCGGGATCCAACTATCTCATAGAAGGTATGCAATCTCATTGCAAATTTCAACACTTGAAATTCCCGATAATATTTTGCCCCTAGCGTCCTATGACCTTGACGGAGGTCAACAAACCATAGGCTACTAGTCAAGTTCAACCCGTCATTTCTTGATCGAATTAAACCCACCCGCACGACCCTTGACGGAGGTCAACAAGGCCGCACGACTACCCTAATCCAATCTGCATCATATGCATAAGCAGATAAATACTAGTTAGCTACCGCACACTACGCCTTGACGGAGGTCAACAAACGTAGCACGAATACTAAGTAGGATTTATCTGAAATGACGGAGGGCTACGACAGGTTTTTCTGAAAACCTATTGCGTAATGAACTTGATATCGTTGTAGGATCGAATGAATTTTAAAATGGAGTGTTTTTGAGGCTTTTCAGGTTTTGCTAAAGGAGTCACTCCCGGTGAAGGGATCGTCGGTCCTTTCCTCGCCGAATGAGGTGCGGGATATATCATATATATCACTGTGCAAAGCAAAAACGCTTAAAAGCAATCAAAAGACAAACCGAGTGTGTAGCATCTGCCGGTTATTGCTAAAGGAGTCACTCCCGGTGAAGGGATCTCGGTCCTTTCCTCATCGAATAAGGTGCAGGATATATCATATATACCGCTGTGCAAAGCAAGAACTGTAGCTACCTGTTTTATTTTGAAATTCGATTCTACAACATCTTAGGTTTCTTTTATTTCATTAATCACATTAATGAAGTCCCATCATTTAAGTACCTAAACATCACAGATAAATACGACGTACACTTATTCCATCCGCATTCGCCTCGATGTCCTCTCGTGCACCGTTAGGTTAGGTAACTAACGGCAGAGCGGGGCAGGGCTAGCGCGGGTGTAAAACATAAGTAACGTCTATATAATATATCATATATACTATATACTGTATCTATCACAGAACATCACATGATCACATCACAGATATCGCAGCAGAAGAATCATATGAAATATTGGATATACTAGGACGTCCGTGTTTTCAATACGAGCCAGTATAAAACACGGATTCCACGGTCGTGATGAATAGCCAAACCCACACCCCTAGACCCCTACGAGAGCAGCAAGCAACCCTACCAATTCTAGAGTTAGGAGACCCGGACTCGACTCCTCGAGTTGGTCTCTTACTGGACTCTAGAACCCGGTTACTTGTGCTCCCCTCCTTGGGTCTATCCTAGTGCGGAAAAGTAAATAATATACAAACGGTGACATCTTCCGCAACCTGGAAGTGCCCCAAATAAAAGAATATTACATACAAGTTTTTACATGAATGAAAATGAAAAACACTCCTCTCACATAAAAACCCCCGGCTATTCAAACACGACGATCCAATATAACATATCCAGCAACACATAACATCACATGTCATCAACGTAAGTAAATATGCGCATCCCAATTGTCGTTGACATATAGCAACGAAACCGGTGATATCATATATTACACTTACGGTCACAGAAAAGAAAGTGTAAAACTACAACAGTTGGAATCCGCAATCTGCATAGACATCGCATGCCTAATCAAATGAATACCTTAGACATCGCATGCCTAACTATTATAAACCCCGCATTTTAGTCTCAAAATCGAAAACACTTTTCAATATCAAGTCGGGTAATTCAACAGGATTCCCGACAGCCTGATCGAATGCTCGTCGCAAACTTCAGTAGACGGTCGCACCCCCGATGCCGTCGACGAAGTGCACCAAGGCGGAACACCGCTACCGCGAGCACCCGAACGGATGCTTTCGGCGACGGGGTTCTCCTACAGTCACTTGGTTGGGGCTATGGAGTGAGGCTGTCTATTAAGTTTACCCGGCGAGTATCCGCGTACGCTACGTGATTGCGACGGACTTTTGATCACATCAAAATTCCGTGGCAACCGATCAAGTGAGACTAAACCGCTAGATTTATAACATTCATTCAGTAATCTCATAACTATTTATGAATTCCAATTATTGTATCCCATTCCAGATAAATAGAAAATGTTAAACTTTTCGATCGAACAGTCAAACACCCAAGTTTTCCCGATACAGATCAACACATGAAATAAGTCTAACAACATTCAGTTCGTACCTCAGTACCAACGGTCCAGCCGTAGAAGGGTCAAGCCAACGCCTCACATGTGGCACGCCGTACTGCCCCAAACCCGAAGGTTCAAAAGGCAATTCAAGACGGTCACATAATCGAGTTAAGGTTTGTTGTCTTCTAGAGGGACCATCGCGTTACTTGCACTACTTAGGACGTCGTTAAACTACGGAAAAATCCAACACTTGGAAATTTCCCGACAGGGGAAAAATTGGGTATTTATATCCGGTCAAACTTTTTAACATATTCTAAAATTTATCCGGAAAAACTCACTGACAAAATTAGACAATCCGATCGATACACCGAGTCCCCAATACAACCTAAAAAATTCAACTCTTGAAAAAAAACATTAAAAATTCCCAGGAAAACCAGCACTGCAAACTAGGAATTACTGTGCAAAATTGATTGCAAGAAAAGACAAAAGGGCCGCGGAACCGCCGCATTAGCATGCTAATGCCGCGGTTCCGCCGCGCTTTTATGGATTCAGGGGCCCCGTTTTATACAGTAATTCTTAGAATCTTCTACTGAGTTTTCTGAATATTTTTAATTCTCAAGAATCCACGATTTTCAAAAATGTACAGAGAGCAATATTAGGGTTACGGTTTCGGTTCGGTCGGATTTCTAACTCCGTCAACGTATCGCCTAAGGCTCTAGCTAGGCTCTGATACCACTGTAGGGTTCCTAGGCACTCTAATGAGGTCTCACAAGGCATCAACCATGCCAATTTCAAATTTTACGGTGCCGAGAAAACCTAGACTACGGATCGTTAACTAGAAATTTAGGCGAAAGATGCAACTAGTAAACTACTTTACTAAGAGAACGGAAATACAACCTTTGTAGATCCGGTCCTCCACCTCCATAGCTCCGCAATGAAGTCTCCTCGCTGTCCAAATGGAAACCCGGGCTCTAGCATCGGCTTCATCGGAGAAAAAGCGGGCTAGGTCATCGACGACGATGCCGAAGATGATCTACGTCGAGGCATCGCTAGATCAAGCTCCAACTTTACCAAGTCATGAAACTTGTGAAGAAAACACACTCCACTACTTGGCAAGAGGTAGAGGATGAAGAAATAGGAAGTGGGTAGACTTTAGATTTGGATTTCTCACACTTTTTCATCAATCACCATTGATGTAGCAAGCTTCTTTTCATGGAAGAAGAAGATGAAGAAGAAGAAGAAGATATGATAAGTTATTTTTAAATGAAAAGAAAATGAATACTTATCATAATGTAAACCATGGTCAAGTGTAGAGATTAAACCAAGGTTAGTTGGAATGGTTAGGGTTAAGGATGAGATAAGAATGGTTGACTTGATCAAAGCTTCAAGAAGCTTCAACATAAAAACAAAATAAGCCACCATCCTTAAAAATTTCCAAAATGAATATATAAATAAATAACTAAGTAAATAATCAAAACCCTAACCATTCATATAACCATGGTTTAATCTTTACACAAACCCAAGTGAGCAAGTATCATCAAACATGATACAAACTAGTGTACAAAAGTATATCACATATACAATGTGCACATCAAGTGAGAAAATCCATTTAAAGTGAACCAATACTAGTTAATGCAAAGTAATATATCAAATATATAATTATACATTAAATCATTAAATCAACACTTGATTTAACGATCTGGTCATATCGCATATAACCGACTAGTATCCAATGTATGGGCTTATCGAATCAACCCTCGATTCGATAACTAGGTTATATCGCATATAACCATTCGATACATTCATCGCGAGAATAGAATACGGTATCACATACACGCATTATTCTCGGTCCCGCACATATCTCATATGCGCTCCTATTTCGTTTCACTTGAGCCAGGAAACCTCTGTGTAGGACTCTAAAGACTCGTCAATACGCCGGCAGCAGATGATGATCATATCAAACACCCACAAGCCGCAAGCGGTCTGCTAAACGTAACGGCCACCCGGGTATTGAGCGATCAGAAGATCGACGAGCAAGCCCGGTCATACTCCTGTGAATCCAACCAGTAACACTTACCGTACAGTCCGGTCTGATCGTCTAATATGTCGCATATCTCGCCTAGGGGTGGTAAACGTCAGACCCCAATAGCTCGATAAGTCGTGTCGATATGAGGTCTATAACAGTTCGAGAAACTACTGGTAACACTTACCAGTAAATCTCAGCAACCCTGGCCAGGGATTTCCGGTTATAGCCAATCGAACACAGTGCAACATCAACTCCCTATACCGGGAGAGACGAATCCCCTCCTATCGCTCATTGCCTCCATGTGATTCGGGACTGTACCCAAAAACCACCGTTTTGCACGTCCTCTTAGACGTGGTAAGATGGAAATCAAAGCACAGTGGGAACCACACAAGACTCTATGATGATCTCGGGTCAACAGACTACTCTGTACCAGTGTCACCAGAGAACTGCCATCTGACTAAGGTATAATACCATCTGGGAGTTCTCGGCGAGTCCGTCCAGTGTACCCAGTCTATACTGAGCACCCGTATATCATCTCTGATGTCAAACACCAATGGATATGGGATCATCCATCGCCCATCTGTATGGGTCGAGAAGGTATACGCTAGTCTACTCTGGTATATCGATGCCCCGTCTCGATATACCCACGACTAGGGACTGTGAAGGATGCACTTATGGACTACCATGTCCCCACTAGTATGATCCGCATCATAGTCCAGGTAGTCAAGTACACATCCTAAGGGCTTTACCAACATGTAACAGAGAGACTATCAGTATGCACGTTAAGGTAAAGTTCAACCAGATAGCATACTATCATGTCGAGCAAGAAAATCCTCCCTATATATGTCCCAGCATCCACTACAATATACATCCAATGTACAGTAATGGCCTCTAGGGCATACATATAACTAACAAGGTATAATACCCACCAGCAGTCCCCAATGAGTCCTGTCCAGTGTACTCATAACCCAATGAGCACTTGCATACTATCTCCAGTACGACGTACTAATGGCTATAGGACATACCATCTCCCCTGCTGGGATGAGAAGCGTTTACACTAGTCTACTATGAAGTATCGATACCCCCTCTTGATAATCCTACGACTAGGGACCTGTATAAGGATGCGCTTATAGACTACCCAGCCCCCACTAGTGTGGCTGCCATCACAACGCTGGTAATCAAGCAAAAATCTTAAGGGCTCTACCAACATGTATAAGCGATATGCTAAAAGAAACACATGCACATATTGATGTAGAAACAAACCAGGTAGCATACTAACATTTTGAGCAAGACTGTAAATACAACCGTGAATATCCGAAGCTTTCATTAAGTAATATACAAACCGGTATGATACAATAATGCCCTCTAGGGCATATATCACTAACACATACGACTCCCGAAATTACTGTATATGCCGGCAGTGGGACTCCTGAGATTTCGTTGATCGAAATTATACTCAAACTACCCCACACCCGCGGTCTATATTGAACACCGACCATGAACCCAAATATTAGCCGCTCTATGACAAGTTTAAGCGAAAACTGGAGACAGGATCTCTCGACTGGTATTCAAGATAAATGGACAGTACTCGATATCTTACCTATGAAACTAATATAAGTGCTTCCATACCCATCCCATACCAGTTATAGTTACACTTATATATGTCTCATAGGCGTTGACAATGCAATAACTAATTAGTTCCGCTGATTGTGTACAAGTACGTATCACTTTCATTATTCAATCACGCTTTTACACTAACATACTTGCCACAATCCAATAACTAACATTTATCACTCGGTAATGAAACATGGTCACTAAGATATCGATACAAATGAACACTTTTTATAAGGGTATAACAGTCATGCAACATGATGGAGATACAGTAAATGCACCACTGAATACATATGAGTAACCTGTGTCGGTTGGATTAGAAAAATTACATAAAATCACGCGTACATAATTTGGTTAAACAATATAAAAGGAATATGAAGTATACTTGATTATATAAGCACTAAAATTGGTTTCAAGTCAATTGGGTTTCAGGTTTGTGAGTTATGGTCATTCCATTTTAAGTGTTTGCTGCTGGGAATCCAATTTCTGAACTGGAAGTCCGTTTTGTAACACGTTTTACTTTCAGTTGGGAGCATAATTAGGCGATGCTACTGTTCAAATAATTGTAGGGCTATGAGTTAAATTTACAGCGTAGGAGACAGATAAACAATAGTCATCTTGATTTGGGAGTTATGATCAGATTACTGATAAAGGGTGCAATCTGAAATGACAGAAATCTGTCATACATGTCAGTCGTTTAAAATATGATTTAAATACCAAATGATACTGGAATTTAGTGAAACTGATACCATTGGAAATCTAAAACATTTTCCTACGCAAAGGTAATTGTCTCCGCATACTATCACAATTAAACATCAAGGTTTCATGGGTATAAATGTAAGTCAAGGGGTAAGTTCCTGCTCTGGACTGCAGTCCAAGGTCAGGTAAGTTCATTGTTTTTGATCTTCATAGGATATATATAACAATAAAACTATACTCCGTGTTAAATATTATACAGCACTCTTCGCAACGAACCTAGGCATGCTGCGATTGGATTTTTCTGAAATTAATTATAGATTTAATCGTGTCAAGTATTCAGTAAAACGCAAGTTTCGGTATAGACATTAGAAGCATCACTTTGGGTGTGTGATTGCATTCTTTGCTACGAAACTTTTAATTTGTTGCTATCTATCACTAAAAAAATATAAATATCAGTGGTACCTCCATCTAGGCGTAATGACAGGGATTGACCGAAAGAGAGTCGCATTAGTCTGTTTCGATACTCAGCTTGGGGATATCGAATCCGTGGTCAAACATTATCCGATTGGTGCCAATTTTCAATATGTTGTTAGTCATCAAGTATAGAATTAATTGGTTACATGATCCGCAAACATTAATGGGCGTTTTACACTAAAATTTCAATTTCGGTTCAGTTAATATTAAAAGTGCCGTATTTATACACAAAAATGTCCTAACTATAGCATGAAAACAAGTGAATGGGTTCACTTGCCTTGTTGACGATATCACGGAGATGATGGATCGGTCGGACGCCGCAATGCATGTCACGGATGCGAAAACGGTCATTGCGACAAAACCGGAGTTCGTGAGCCTTGGAATCGCAGTGGCGTGGCCTCGAATCTTGCTTTTGATTGGCTGCAACTTGTACAAATTGACGTTGGTGGCGGTACTTGAAGGCTCCGAGTTCGCAGAGATGAGATCGTCGAGGGTGGAGTGGTCGTCGTGCAGTGCTAGGTCATGGTCGAAGCAGGTGGAGGGAGCGAGGTAGTGGTGGCTGTTGTTGTCGTCGGGGATGGCAACAGCGATGGTGATGGCAGTAAGCGGTGGCAGGGGTCTTGGTGATGCTGACCGGGGAGGGGAGATGGTTTCGCCGCGATGAGGGTGTCAGGCGGTGGCCGGCGGTGTGAGGAAGTGGGGGAGCTGGAATGAGGAGAGAGGTGGAGGAGCTCGTGGTGAGGGCAAGGAGCGGACAAGGACGAGGTGGGTTGCGGTGCAGGAGACAGGTCAGCGATGGTGGCTCGTCGGCGGCTGTTGCAGTGGGTGGTGGCCGGTGAGGTGATCGGTGCAGTGGAGGAGGCGGTGGTGTAAACGAGGAGGGAGGAAGATGATGAGGGAGCTCGGTTGTGGAGGTTGCGATAGTGACTGGTGGCGGCAGCGATGGGGATGCACTGGCGAAGATGGGAGGCCATCGCGGTGGCAGTCTTGGAGCCGTGGTGATGAGTTTGAGAGGGAAAGAGTGAGATAGATAGATAGATAGAGAGAGAGAGTCAGTTGTGAGAAGAGAGGGAGGTGGTGCCGCGGAGGTCGCGGGGACGATTGCGGGGATCTCGGGGAAGCGCGAGGGAGATGGAGGAAGAAGAGGAGGAAAGGATGAGAGGCTCCTAGGGTTTGCGTAGGAGAGATCTCGAGGAGGTGGCGATGATCGTGGATGGTTGGCGAGAGAGATGGAGGATCTCGTCGTGGGTGAGTGCGGGTCGTGCGGGGGTTGTTGGGATCGTGGACTTCGTCGTCGTGGCCGTTCGGGAGCGGGCTTCAAGGTTAGCGCGAGGGAGGTGGAGGACGTGGAGCGAGGACGTGGGGTGAGGAGGAGCGGGTCGTAGGGGAATTTGGCGGGAAGAAGGAGAGGAAGAAGAAGAAGGGGAGTGGGCGTTGGGGAGCGGGTCGGGTTGGTTGCAAGTTTTGGGTGGCTAAGGTAAAAAATAAAAGAGGGGAAAGAATGGGTCGGAAGAAAAGTATGGTTTGGATAAAAAATAGAATTAGAGTATTAAGAAATTTATAGTTAGGGTTAGGAAAATAAAAATATTTAAGTTAATAAAAATTAGTAATTTTTGTTTTGAAATACGGAAATTATTCAAAAAGAAACTGGGTATTACATCATACCCCACTTATATAAAATTTCGTTCTTAGATTTAAAATAAACGATGGGGTATAAAATGAACTGGGTATTACAGGTTAACTTTTGATTTTAACAACCACTTTAAGCAGAGGTTCAATAACAACCGTTAAATTCAACCGCTACCTTAAGTAACAGTTAGCTCTGAACGGTTTTGATTTGTAGGATAAATTAACTTTTGATTTTAATCGCTACCTTAAGTATAAGTTGAATAAAAACCATTAGATTTAGTCGCTGCCTAAAGTAGCGGTTAATTATTTCTGATTTGTTCTTTAATTTCTTATCCAACGTTACTTTAAATAGTTGTTAAATGATAACCATTAGATTTTAACCGTTGTTTTAAGAAGCGTTTGACTTTGCACGGCCCTCATTTGCTGGGTAATTTTTTTTAACCAACTGTTGTATCTAGAACCGAATCCTTACAAGCGATTATTGATTTTATGCTGTTTGATGATATTTTTGCTCTTGGACAAATGTCAGGGTTCTCTACTGTGTAGGATTTACTGTTAGGTGACCAGAATGTCTAAGGAGTGTATATGATAACTGATTATACTACATCATCTCAAACGGTACATTGATTAAACAATCAGTGCACTACAGTTCAATAAAGCCCTCACAGTTCATACATTTATCTTAGACGTAAGTATCTAAAAACAATATTTACGTTAGGGCTAGGATTTTGTGTGGAATAGGCGGAATCTTCTTGAGAATCAAGGCAGTAGTTTTTGGCAGGGATTTTTGAGGACATCATGACTGTATCATCATGGTATGAGATAATAATAAATTAACTCTTCATTCAAGAATGAATATAGGTTATTTGATCAAATCTCGTTAAATTTGTGCGTTCTAGATTAATTTGACAACCGAAACTTAATTGATGCTATCATAATGAATTCAAATTCAAACTGTATTCTTATAAGACCAAATCAACTAATAATTCGAACTTGAACATGCATGAATCCCTTTGGTTTTCCATGGAACAAAAATCATATTCACAAATTCACGGTATAAAAATACGATGGACAAAATAAAAATAAAAATAATGGTAAATTAATTTTCTGCTTTTCCGTTAATTAAGAAAAAAAACATCAATTTGGTTTTTCTGAGCTACCCACGTTCCACAACTTCTAAAAGCCGCCACCTTTTCCCTAATTGTCCCCGTGATCCCAAAATATCCCCACGCCAACCTATTTCCTTCCCGAAAGGACAACAGGGGCATTATGGGAAATCTCGATAGGGGCATTCCGGGAACAATCTCAACAACTTCCTCCCTCGTTCCCGCTAACAAATACCCGCTCCAATTTCCCATTTTCACCTGAAAAAAAGTTTTTTTTTTTAAATAGGATGATTTGAATTTAAAATTATAAAAATAGGATAGTTTGATTTTTATTTGTGATAATATGACGGTTTGGTGGACCCCACCCCCTCCCCAGTTTAGAGGACAGGTTCCTAGAACCCGCCCTCTACCTACTATAGGGGAGGACGGGTTCCTCAATTTTGAAAAGGGCGGGTTTCTCCTTTATAAAGGAGAGGAGGACCCGCCCTCTATTATAAAAAAATTAAATTATGGGGAGGTGGTTGGTCCACCAAACCATCCTATTATCATAAATATAAAACAAACTATCTTATTTTTATAATTTAAAATTAAAACTACCCTATTTTAAAAAAAAACCTAAAAAAAACTCCTAAAAATTCCGCATAAAAATTCAAGGTTTTTTTTTGAAATAATAATATTTTAAATTTATATTATTAAAATAGGGGGGTAAAAATTAAAATTATGATCATAGGACGGTTTGCACCCCACCCCCCAGAATAGGGGGCGGGTTCCCAGAACCCGTCCCATTTGTTTTTTTTTAATTATTTAAATTATTAATTATAATTATTAATTATATAATTATAATATTATTATTATTATTATTATAATTATAATTATAATTATAATTCTTTAAAATAAAATAAAAGTAAATAAACGAAAAAAATATTTAAATTAAATAATAAAATTCCACTATATCAATGTTTTTTACAGAATGAATCCGTCAAAATTTACAATACCAAAAATTCCCATCCTATCCGATTTCTATCTCGACGGTCAAATTTATAATATCAAAATGAATCCGTCAAATTTCCAATGTGAAAAATTCCTATCTGTTTGTAAAATTTAAATACTATTTTTTTTTTCCTTTTCTTTTTCCCTTATGAAATCCGAGAAGGCTTGACATAAGCCTATGCCTCCTGGGATGACTGGAGGAACCATCTGTTTTTTGGATAGATGGCGGCGGCGGCGGCGTCTGCTCTGCTGCTTCGGGTTTGGGTTCTGCTTCAGCTTCGTCTTCAGCAGCGTCTTGGACAGGCTGTTGATCCGCAAATCCTGAACCTGAATGTGGGACAGGTGTCGGATATGTGCTGCTTCCCAACAAATTTGCGTAGGACGCTAAATCTGTGTCCCGACTGGGCAGTTACAGCGAAGAACCTGTCCCGGTTTCATGCGGCTGATGTTGCACAAAACCTTGGCCCCATGGCTGCGCAAATCCTGACCCCCAAGGGTGCTGTTGTTGCGCAAAACCTGACCCCCAAGACGGTTGTTCTGCAAAACCTGATCCCCAAGACTGGTGTTGTTGCGCCTGTCCGGTATGCCAAGGTTGCTGCTGACGGTATGGTGATCCAAACCACCAATCCTGCTGCGCTGGATCTCCTTGATGCTGCGGCTCTGGTGCCGGTTCATACTGCGGCTGCGGTGCCGGTTCATACTGCGGCTCCGGTGCCGGCTGATACTGCGGCTCCGGTGCCGGCGATAAATATTGAGAAATACCATATGAACCGAATATATCACCAATTAATTGGTCGACATTTGAAAATCGAGCCTGAGATGCCGGACCAGCATCAGTCGGGTATGGTTCATGCACCATTGTTTGTACGAGATGCAACCCACGAGCCTGTCGTTACATTAGAAATAAGAAATAAGTATTGACTCATACCGCCGGATGTTAAAAAGTAATATGATATAAAGAATTCAACTTACCAAATCTCGTTCCATGTGGCCTCTAGGCTCGTACCGCGAGATATTTGGGAAGTTTTTGGGGGGAGCAGAAAGATATCTTATGGTGACACGCTTATACCACTGTAGATATACTTTGGTAGCGTAGGTGGCTGTGTGGTCACCTATTTGCTGTAAGGCAATACTACGCTGCCTATCCTCCCATCTCAGCAAATACTGATGATGATGCTCCCTCCAATCACGCTCCGTATTTCCTCCTCGCATGTCTCCCTCTACTGTCATAGGCGAAGGCGGCGGGACAGGAATATGTTGCAATCTATCAAACTGTCGCAATACCCTATCCGGAAAGTGCATAACAACGACATTAATGCAGAGGAGTGGGCATCAAGCCCGCCAAACCGGCTCTCCTTCGAGACAGATGCCGGGTAAGTGTTGTAGACGATCTGCTGTATAAGGCGTCCACAGAAACTGCGCAAATAACATAATAAAAAAATTGTGATTAAGGTATTTCAAAATTGTAAAACAAATTTAATTACCTAAATTATGGTTACCTGAGCCACCTCCATGCGATCCAACTCATCTCTATAGTACCTAAGTACTCGACGAGGAGCCTTATACGCTTTCTTCCCATTCCACCAGCAGCCGAGCGGCTTTCCGGGGATATCCAAGCCAGTTATTTTAACATTCTCTGGTCTTCCTATATACATATGCTCTCATGACCAGATCTATAAATAAAGTTTCAGATTATAAGAGAGAAAACCAATATTGCAATTTTGCAAAATTCTAGCTGTGAAAAATAAAGAATTTACCTGAAGTAATGCAATGCATCCACAAATTTTATTCTTCGTAGGAGCACATGCTTTATTGAGTTCCTTATAAAGAAAGGTCAGGACCCCTGCTCCCCAAGCATATTGGCCACAGACATCAAAATCCGTTAGGAAGCCAAGGTATAACGGATGGACATGCGTTGTTGATTGGTCTGGCATCAACCAAGAACCGATCATGTACAGAATGTAGGCACGTGCATGTCTATCCAAAACTTCATCGGTGGCTTCATCAGGGATATTACTAAATGTATCTCTTAACCAGTTTAAACTTATTTTATACCCCTTACTGTGGCCTCCTGGTGCCTGATATTAGCATTTTTTTTAAATATTAAAGTTAGAAATAATGTAAAACATAAAATAGGTACACTAAATAGGGGAATCAGAATGAAATTGTTTACCTGTCCGAGAGCAGACTCGGCATATGTATCCCAGTATGGGTGGTCGGTATCTGGACCAACAATTTTTCCTCCAACCAACCCAAGCCCATTGACCCGTAAACCGAGTGAGAGTCCAATATCCTGGAGTGTGATTGTGGTGTCACCCCATCTCAGATGAAAGGTGTGGGTCTCTTTTCTCCAACGCTCGACCAGAGAGGTGACGAGGGCGTGGTCGATTTGGATATGACGAATCAACGACGCTTCATAAAATCCGGCCCGTCTAAGCCGATGGTTTATTCGTTGGTCGCTAACTATCCATTTGTCTGAGCTATGCGTGACGACAGTGAGATTATCTCCATCCTGCAAAATTAAATAATATTATTTTCAACTATTAGAATTAAATGAAAGGTGTAATTAAAAAAAATTAACTAAGTTTAGAATATTTCCTCCCCGTGTAATATATTGAACGATCTGTGTTCGTTTTGATGCACAAGCAGAGATTTGTCGAGTGGTTGATTCTCCATTGAAATGTAGTGGAGCAGAGATTTGTCGAGAGTTTTATCAAGTAGAGATTAGAAAGTGTGGTTGATTCTTGATGAAGAAAGTGTGGTTGATGCTCGGGTTTTATAGAGGGTGGACGGGAAGGGGGCGGGTTCCATGAACCCGCCCTCTTCAATAATTAGTCAAATCAGTTACTATTCACAACGGAAGAGGGCGGGGAACCCGCCCTCTTCATTAATGGAATCCGCCCTCTTCATTAATTATCAGAGAGCTGTCAAATCAGTTCCTATTCATAAAGAAGAGGGCGGGTTCCAGGAACCCGCCCTCTTCATTAACAGAGGTGTCAAATCAGTACTATTCACCCACTATTCACCTCTGGTACATTAATTATTACTATTCACCCACTATTCACATACATTAATTATTACATCAGTACTATTCAGAAAGTAAGAGGGCGGGTTCCTGTAACCCGCCCTCTTCATTAATTACCAGAGAACTGTTAAATCAGTTCCTATTCATAAAGAAGAGGGCGGGTTCCAGGAACCCGCCCTCTTCATTAACAGAGGTGTCAAATCAGTACTATTCACCCACCATTCACCTCTGGTACATTAATTATTACTATTCACCCACTATTCACATACATTAATTATTGCATCAGTACTATTCAGAAAGTAAGAGGACGGGTTCCTGTAACCCGCCCTCTTCATTATTTTGTCTTGTCAAATCATGTTCAGAACATTATATTGAAGAGGGCGGGTTATTAAAACCCGTCCTCTTCATTAATTAGTCAAATCAGTTACTGCACAAAAGGAAGAGGGCGGGTTCTTGGAACCCGCCCTCTTCATTAATTTTGTTGTTTTATATACGTCTTGTCAAATCACTTTATTAAATATATTAAAATTAAAACATCATATTGAAGAGGGCGGGTTATTAAAACCCGCCCTCTTCAATAATTATATAACCCGCCCTCTTCAATAATTATTTGTACCAATATGCCGGTCGGTCAGGTCAATTAAGAGGGCGGGTTGTTAGAACCCGCCCTCTTCAATATCTCGCCGGTCCTCACATCCTATAAATATGTCTCCGCTATACATTTCACTACCCATTTCATCTCTGTCAAATTTTCATCCTACACGGTCACTATCCATTTACTTCGATCAATTCTTCTCCGCTATCAATTTTGTGTAAGTGTAGAGTTTTAGAAGAAGGTCAAGTTCAGTACCATAGTCTGCGAGTAAGCAATATTCAAGTAGTGGAACATTTCATAAAGTATTAAAAGTAAGAAATCTTCGAGTTTGAAAGTTTTTTGCAATTTCAACACAACATAAAAAATATAACTATTTTTTGTGCAGGATTATGGCCTCCCCAAGTATATTTGTTGTATGTAAATACGATGGCCAGGTTATCACAAGTGCACAAGGTCCCGAGTATATGGGCGGGTCTGCACGAATCATGCGATTGGAAGCATCAACGACTTATGATGAACTAGAGACTAAAGTATTCAAAATTACGAAATACGATCCCCGTGAAAGTAGGGTTGAGTTAAGTTGTATATGGCCTATGTTCAGTGGAAATGCATTGGTTGAAATTATAGACGATGCATCAATATCTTCGATGATAGATTTCGGTCTCTCAAGCACCCAGCATTCTTTTGAACTTTTGGTTCAGAAGGAGCAATTGGAAGTATCAGATACCCCTCCAACGGGTAATTTTGATGGTAATGCCGGAGATAGTTCTTGGGGGTACGGTCACATGGTCAACGATGATACCGTCAGTGCCGG
Source organism: Agapanthus africanus (assembly GCA_030015575.1). Taxonomy (NCBI): domain Eukaryota; kingdom Viridiplantae; phylum Streptophyta; class Magnoliopsida; order Asparagales; family Amaryllidaceae; genus Agapanthus; species Agapanthus africanus. The sequence continues at coordinate 12,105,705 of CM057337.1, forward strand.
TGGATATGACTATACACAAAATTATTCAAACCTTCAAACTCATGGGTAAACATTTTATAAACCCATATTTAAACATTTTAGTAATACCTATATACTAATATTCAAACATTTAATAAAATCCTTAAATTCAGGTTCTTCCAGTCGACTGCTGCAGTTACATGCACCCCAGAAGAACAGCAAGAATTACCATACACAGCCTTCCACAGGTAAATAAATTTGAAACAAGTGATGATTTAGTTACGAAAATATTAAGGAATAATATTATAATAACAATTTATATACTAAACGCAGATTTCCCCACACCTCCGCATCATTCCAACACGATCCAAGCAGCGCATTCCAAGCGTGTCCGTCCACATCTTTCCGGTCTTCTCACCCCGAACCATCCACATTACACCGACCGCAATCATCATATATTGCACCCGAGCCTTATGTTGCTACGGGTGATATTGATATGTGTGGCAGTGATGATGATGAAATCGGTGAAGGTCATCAGGGGGAGGATAGCGTGGAATATGCTGCTGAATTGAATGAGGTAGCATTTTTTGATGGTATGATTGCGAATAACGATTTTGTCGAACTAGAAGATCCCGGCCTCGATCCGCTGGAAGATGATGGTTGGGTAGACTTAGCCGTGGCAGAAGTAAATACGGCACCCTATTTGGACGCGACAGCAGCAAGCGAAGATTGCATCAGCGTCGGGGATTTGTTTCAGGAAAAAGGAGATCTTATTTGTAAGCTGAAGTCGTGGTCCATTCAGCAAAACGTTACATTTAAAACCGAAGAGTCAAATAAGACGTACTATACTGTGGTATGTACGAAAGCTCCTGAATGTCAGTGGAGATTGCATGCATGTTGTTCCAAAAGAGCCAAGGCTTGGAAGGTCATGAAATACAACCAAGAACACACTTGCATCAATTCTATTATGTTACAGGATCACCGGAATTGCACTTCATCTTACATTTGCTCGCTAATCATGCCCCTGATCCGTACAGATGTGGCGATAACTCCCCGAGAGATACGGCTCTTGGTTAGCGGAGAGCATAAAATTCAGATTTCGTATGTGAAGGCATGGGATGCTCGTAGAAAGGCTTTGTGCAAGATATTCGGGGACTGGGAAAGCTCGTACAACTCACTAGTCCCTTTTATGGAAGCCATGAAAGCATCAAATCCGGGGACCGTATACCGGTTAAAAACCACAGAAACAGACGTCGAGGGCTCTGTCAGGTTTCAAAGAATTTTCTGGTGCTTTGGTCTATGTGCGGCTGGTTTCACACACTGTCGGCCGGTATTGTGCGTTGATGGTACGTATCTATACGGTAAGTACAGAGGCTGCATGTTAATTGCTACAGGTGTTGATGCTAATAACGGTATATTTCCATTGGGATTTTCTATTGTCGAGAGTGAAAATACATCATCCTGGTCATGGTTTTTCCGTCACCTCAAAAATATCCCATCTGTTCTTCATAGAACGGATTTATGCATCATATCTGATAGACATCCGGGAATACTAGCTGCAATGAGATCTGTATTTCCGACGACCCCACATAGGTTTTGCCTACGACACTTCAGGCAAAATTTTGATCGAAAATTTAAAAATTCGGATCTACATAAACTTATCTACAGAGCCGGTGAAACGCCTGACCCTAATGTTCACGACATATACATGACGAAAATTGGGGAGATGAGTCAAGCCGCGAAAGCGTGGCTAGATGAGTATCCAGTACGCATGTGGTCACAAGCACATGATGATGGGTGCAGATATCTCCTAATGACGACTAATATGTCTGAAAGCTTCAACAGGGTCCTTAAAGGGGTTAGAGGCTTACCGATACAGGGGTTGATTGTTTGAACATTTTTCCGGATGAATACTTATTTTGTGCACAGAAGAGAAAAGTCCTTAGCGATGGACACTCCGCTCACCGCGTATTATGAAGATATCTTTCGGAAAAGAGAGCGCAGAGCACAATACTACAGATCCGAAAGGTTTGACACGGCGGAGTTTCAGGTAACGGGCGGTAATGGGAATCAATATACCGTGAACTTTAGAGATGAAGGGCTCTCTTCGTGTACATGCGGTCTTTTCCAGCAACAACATTTACCTTGTGCCCACGCAATTGCTGCTGCGGGCAGTATGCATACCTCACATTACAATTTTGCTTCCCATTACTATACAGTTTCTAATTACCAAGGTGCATACGATCCAAAATTTCATCCTATACCGGACAGTCGCTATTGGCACTATTATACTGCCAACAGACAAACACCGACTGTCTTACTGCCGGAAAAAAATATAAGGCCCGGAAGACCTAAGGTGCGTCGAGATCGAATGACAATGGATGCTGATCCTCAGCAAAGGCAATCCAGATGTAGCCTATGCAAACAACCAGGCCATTATAGGACCAGATGTTCAGGACATGCATCAAGGGCGGGACCTTCAGGATAGTGACAAGTGCACTCAGATTTTTTTGTATTATAAATTTGACGGATTCATTTTGTTATTATAAATTTAACCGTCGATATAGTATTTACATTTTACAAATAGATAGGATTTTTTTACATTGTAAATTTTGACGGATCCATTCTGTAAAAAACATTGATATAGTGAAATTTTATTATTTAATTTAAATGTTTTTTCGTCTATTTACTTTTATTTTTAAGAATTATAATTATAATAATAATAATAATATTATAATTATATAATTAATAATTATAATTAATAATTTAAATAAAAAAACAAAAAACAAATGGGGCGGGTTCTGGGAACCCGCCCCCTAGTCTGGGGGTGGGGGTGGGGTAGGGGGCTGGGGGTGCAAACCGTCCTATAATCATAATTTTAATTTTTACCATCCTATTTTAATAATATAAATTTAAAATATTATTATTTAAAAAAAAAACCCAAAATTCAATCTTTCTGTGGTTTCTTCAAGGGTTTCGTTGGTTTCTTCGCTGAGTTAAACCCTAAAGATTTATATCTTTGATTCTCTCTCTGATTTAGTCTCTAAGCAAAGAAGAAGATGATCAGTTCAATTAAGCAGTCTCCGGCAGCGTTCGTCGTCTCCGATCTCGTCCGATCCAAGCCGATCGCATCTCGATTAACTCGATTGTGCGCTCTGCCTTCAAAGAATCGATCTTTATGAGTTTCTTCGAAACCCCTTTACTTAACCCCTTCGAATCAGTTCGGATTCGGACCTGTTAAGCAAAAAGACGATCTTTTGAAGGCTGAAGCTTACGAGGCGAACCAATCCGATGGGCTTCCGATCTCGGACGCGGAAACGAGTTCCGCTGCAGCTCAGAAGGTGAAGACTGCGGTCTGCTTCGCGACTTGGTGGGCGTTGAATGTGGTGTTCAACATTTACAACAAGAAAGTGCTGAATGCTTTTCCGTTCCCTTGGCTGACGTCGACGCTTTCGCTCGCGTGTGGGTCGCTGATGATACTGATCTCTTGGGCGTTGCGTATCGCGGAGGCGCCCAAGACTGATCTCGACTCTTGGAAAGCCCTGGCTCCGGTAAAGATTTCATTTTTCTTTTATAATTTATTTTAAGTCTAATTTGTTAAGTGTTGATTTTGAACACCTTTGTCTAGTTTGACTGAAAGATATACTTTTGGCCTTTTCAGGTCAGCTTAGATTATAAACTAATTAAATTAGGTGAAAATGTGGTAGATTTTGTTGTTTCGGCAAGAAAGCTTGTATTTTTGTTTTAATTTGGATTGGAAGATGTAGACTTTAGTTTATATAGTCAAGCAAGGAAAACTCTAAGATGAATTTCGGAATTTGACTCCTATTTCTTTTATACATTTTGTTCTATTATCCCATTCTTTATTCTTTGTTTAGTTATTTGTGGCTTCACTGTAAATGTTCTTCTTCATTGATTATCTAGGGACTAGTTTAAGCTCATGCTCTGTTTCTTGCTTTGTTATAGGCGGCGGCGGCACACACAATCGGACATGTGGCGGCAACTGTTAGTATGTTGAAGGTCGCAGTGTCTTTCACCCACATAATCAAAAGCGGCGAGACAACATTCAGTGTTCTTGTCTCTAGATTCTTGCTAGGAGAGACTTTCCCTCTGCCGGTGTACCTTTCACTCATCCCGATCATTGGAGGTCGTGCCCCAGCTGCTGTGACCGAGCTCAACTTCAACATGGTTGGTAAGTTTCCAAGCCATAGATTTAGAATGTGTTAAAATATTGAAATAGTTCTTGTATCAATGCTTTGTTTAATGTGGGAGTAGGACGGGTCTAGGAGATGCCTGGTTCATACCCTTTGTGAAATTCTGTTCTATTTATTCATTAATTAACTCTTAAAAAAAGAATTATTAGTTTTAAGTTGACAAATAGGAACAAAGGTGCATGATCATAGTGAAAAGTTCTTGTTTTATATGTTGGTTCAGTCGGTCTTGCCAGGGGCGGATCTACATAGAGGCGAGGCGAGACGGCCGTCCCACCTGGATCCGCGTGATCGATATGGATATGCACAGTTAATAAGTTGTTTATATATAAAATATATTCTATGACTTGCTACAAAAAGTAGAAATGGCTCACTGGTGTATGCATGAAGTTCTAGAGCATAGGATTGTGGGTTCGAGCCCTTTGGGCATCATTTATTTTTTCAACATCTTTTTTCAATAAATATGGGTTCGATCCCCTTGGGCGTCGTTTATTTTTTCAATATCATTTTTCAATAAATGACCAAAGTTACATTTTTTAATGCAAAGTTATAAAATAGTAGTAGAAATCAAGTAATTTTGTTTTGTTTTAGCATAAAAATATATCATTTTTCAATAAAAGACCCAAGTTACTTTTTTTAATGCAAAGTTGTAATATAGAAGTAGAAAGCAAGTAATTTTGTTTAATTTGTTTTAGCATAAAAATGTATCCTAGAATAGAAAATGAGTCGATGCATTTATTTGTAATGTTTCTTTATGTTATTGATCTGTATATCCCATATAATACATTTAAGTATTTTTATATGTACCGAAACAAGAAATGTACTATGTCTAATCATGTACATATGACATATAATATATGTTGAAATTTAGGCCCAACAATTGTATAAATAAGAAGCTAATTGGTTTTTCATTTTATTAATCACCGAAAAAGGTTTTTGGCAATAATTAACTTAGTTTGGAAAATGTTGTCCAAATTTTGGATGTATGTTTAAAGGATCTTTTTTTAATTTCGAAGTTTATTTATAATATTTTAACGCCGTTTAATTTCCGTCCTACCTGACCAAATTTTCTAAATCCACCACTGGGTCTTGCACTGTTTATAATCTCTTCACTTCGGAAATTTAAGTTTTGTGTTGGATTGTATAAGAGAACTGCATGATATGCTTTGTTCTTGCAATAGATATCGCTTTATATGCTTTTCATGATGAATTCTGCTTTCAAGAGAATTCATTTCAAGATTGTCACTATTCCTTCAAAGGTTGTCTTTCAGAACTTTCTACTTACCTGTGCATTGTTCGTATTGTCTATTTGTAATACAAATTGTTGTTTTTTATGACCATTATTATTTTTGTATATTAGCTGAATTCCCAATTGTAGCTTGTGGTGAAATGTTTGTTATTTTTGCTGTGATTGCAGGTTTTATGGGTGCCATGATATCGAACACTGCATTTGTGTTTAGAAACATATTTTCAAAAAGAGGGATGAAAGGGAAGCCAGTTAGCAGGATGAATTATTATGCTTGCCTCTCTATCTTGTCTCTGTTAATCCTCACCCCATTTGCAATTTGCCGTGGAGGGTCCTCAGATGTGGGCAGTTGGTTGGGAGAAGGCAATGTCACAGATCGGTCCCAACTTCATATGGTATATTTTTAACATTTCTAAATCGCTTCAACTTTTTTAATGTTTTAATTTCATAAAGCTAATGCCCTTTTTTAACCTCTGATGTTATTGATTAATTTTGGCTTTAATTAGCTTTAGTTGATCCTTGTTTACCATTATTTTGTTTTATCTTAGGTTAAATAGCAGGAAACCCTCTTCACTTTTGCCCGATAAGCAGAAACCCCTCATGTTATAAAAACCCATTTGAGCCTGACAATGCTATGAATACTGTAAATTATTTGAAAAATACCCCTGAAATTCTATCATTTTTATGCCATCATTTCATCAATTGTTCATAATTCATATTTTTATCGAGGCTCTTTTTGGGAATTAAAAGTCTATAGTAAAGGAAAACGTTAACCCCTATGGGGCAAGTGCAGGTTTTTCCAAAGAGGGGGCTTTGGTGCTATTTAGCCTTAAAATCTATTCTAGTATGAATCAAAAAATGGGTCAACTAGAAATTGTGGGCATGTTCAAGATCAGGAGTTGTTGGGTCAAATTTGGCTATTCTATGGTTAACATGAAAAGCATACGCATCTTCTGCTGTGAAAGATAAATTTTAAGTTCTTAACTTGTATCCGTAAACTAGCTTTGCAGTCCTTTTATTTTGGGTAATTCATCAATTATCAATAACATGTGGTCCTTTTATTTTGGGTAATTCACCAATTATCAATAACTTGTGGCTCGGAAACAACGTACTTGTTTCGTTGGTAGGTGGGTAGCAACCCAGAGCATATTCTACCACTTGTATAACCAAGTGTCATACATGTCGCTGGACGAAATCTCTCCCTTGACATTTAGCATTGGCAATACGATGAAGAATTTCGCTTTCCGCTTCAAGTTCGCCAACAGAATTTCCATTGGCCGAGAAAATCCTCTTTGTTGTAGCAATTTCTGAACCTTTATTACCCTACCCCTCTGGGGGCCCGGGGAGAAACCGTCTCAGTTTGAAATTTCATAACATGATTTGGGAGGGGATGAGCGCGACTTAATATAGCCAGCGATATTTGTTTTAACAATGCTTGGTGCATTCACTTATAAAATAAAAGGATAAGTCATTGTGCCCGAACTGAGGCATACCGGCCTACTCTAACGAAGGCGGGTCTCTTCCAAAGAAGATTTCAACTGAGAATTTGCGATTGAAGTGAAGAGGCCCTACTAATGACTTTGGAAGGCGAAGGAGAGTGCTATCAAAGTTCCAGAAACTTGTTAAGCCAATAAGCTATTGAGTTTGAAAATCGAATATTGCCCTACCGGGGGATAGTTGGGCACATGGTTGTTGAAAGAAAGATAATTGGAACTTGAATTACGATCTTTCTGAGATCGAGTGTGTAGCGGTCTTCCCAACCAGAGGAAGAAATTCGCTGCTGACGAAGGAAGGCCATACACGCCTTCTTTCTATCTTTAACTATGCTATTAGTGTGAGCAGTGGTTTCTCTCTACAGGACTTTCTCCTTCGGTGAGAAAATCAATGTAGTTAGTAGGGTATTCGATTTGATCCGATGCTTTAGGAGTTAACCCTAAGTGTCGAGGTACGGTGCCTAAGTCTATAGAGTTGCAATCTAATGATAGTTTAGTAAGAAAGTCAAGTAAAAATTGTAAGGCAAGTCAGATTCCGCTTAGGCTCGCATCAATCTTTGATCCCCTCGTCTCTCTCTTTGTTAGGTACGCAAACAAAGGCAAGTACATCTCGGGCAAGAGGTGGAATACCACAACTGTCCTTGACACCTTTAACCTTGAAAGCCCTACTTGCCTTGCCCGGCGAATGGCGATGAAAATGAGGTAACCAGTTGTGTTGGCTTGTTGTGAAAAAATGTCGAAGGTACTCAAGCAAGGCATTCACCTGCTCTATCTGACCATCAGTCTATGAGTGATTGCTTGTAGAGAATTTCATGTCCGAACTAGTTGAATACCAAAGAGCGTCCAGAACCTGCCCGTAAATCGAGTGTCTCTGTCACTTGCTATGTCTTCTCGGGTAATCTCTAGTACTTAACCATGTTCTTGGAGAATAATTGTGCTGTCGTGTCTTAAAGTAAGCTAGTTTTTCGAGAAACTCGGCCAAAAGTCTGAGTGCTAAATGGATCTTTTTCTATCGTTGACTTGATAGACTGATTTTTCTATGAAAAACACGTATCGGAGTTTGAAGAAGGGGAGGGGGCCATCGACCCACAACAGATAGAGGAGGATTTGACGGGTTAGGGAAGTCAAGTACGCGATCAACTTCGGTTCTAGCAGGATGTTTTCCTTCTTTTTACCACATTTCACTCAAAGCAAAAGGTTTGAAGGGCTGAGAGCAGGATGCCAGCTGAGATGTAGCTGGAAGTCAGAAAGCACATTCCTCGCATAGAAGCTCGAACCCTTGGACGAAGATCACATTCAGCGAACGAAATGGTATGTTAGCTTTCCCACTCTTCTTGCTTTTTCTATCAAATTTCATCCTCTGATGAACACTATTGGTGGATCGAGTGGTATAGATATTGGGCGCGGTTGGTTGATCAAAACTAAAGAAATCAATAGGAAAATATTTATAGGCTAAATTAACATAAGAGTTCATACAATCTATATACAGATAGTTATAGACCACATCTCTATCTTAATAAATCAACTAACACAATAACCAATTATATTCATAACTAATATATAATAACAAATTATATATTCATAATACTCTCCGCAAGCTGAAGTATAGATGTCAATTATGCCAATCTTGGATAGAAGACGAGCGAAAACCGGTTGAGAAAGAGCTTTAATAAGAATATCTGCTAGTTGAGTCGCAGAGAAAATATGCTGGAGTGCAACCATCTTATCTGTCATTTTGTTACGAATGAAGTAATAATCTATCTCGATATGTTTGTCTGGTCATGAAAAACTGGATTCTTTTGCGGCATTGTTATCATTGAAGAGTGTAATCGGAAGAGAAAAAGGAACTCTAAGATCTGTCAAAAGAGAGGTAAGCCATACCAATTAAGCAACCGTATTTGTCATAGATCTATACTCAGCATCTGCAGAAGAACGGGCAATTACATTTTGCTTACTTTTCCATGTAACTAAGTTTCCTCCCCAAAAGACACAATAGCCACTTGTGGAACGCCGATCGTCAACGGATTCAGCAAAATTAGCACCCGCAAATGCCGTGGGCGACAACATAGATGGTTTATAAAGAAGACTTTGTTCTGGAAAACCTTTGATGTATCTGAGAATATACTCAACTGTCTTAAGGTGGGAAGTTAAAGGATTCTGCATATATTGACTCACTGTGTGAACGATAAAGGTAATGTCTGGTCGAGTGACAGTGAGGTAAATAAGCTTCTCAATTAGACGTCGATATTGTCTTGGATCAGATAGTGTAGGATCCGAGGGAGAGCTTAACCGAGATATCTTGACTGAAGAATCCATTGGGGTGTTTGCTGGTTTACATCCCAGAAATCCTATCTCAGATAGAAGATCAAGTTCATACTTGCGCTGGGAGAGCTGCAATCTACCAGAATTCTGTGATACTTCAATTCCAAGAAAATATCTAATTGGTCTAAGGGCCTTGGTATGAAAGTGTGAAACTAAATGTTCTTTCACCTTAAAGACGCCAGCAGAATCATCTCCAGCGATAATATTATCAACATACACCAATACAATTACGCTTCCTTGAGGACGATAATGTGTAAAAAGAGACGTGTTGACGCGACTACGTTTGAAGCCAATATGTCGTAAAATCATGCTAAATTTTTCAAACAAGACATGTGGTGACTGCTTCAGTCTATATAGTGATTTGTGTAGAAGACAAACCATACTCTTCCGGTCGCTCAAAACCAGGAGGTTGCTGCATATAAATAGTCTTCTGAAAGATCGCTATTAAGAAAGATATTTTTACATCAAGCTGATGAAGAGGCCATATCTTATAAATAACCAAGAATATAAGAACACGAACCGATGATAATTTTGCAACGGGTGAGAAAGTCTCAATATAATCCAAACCATACTGTTGAGTAAATCATTTGGCTACCAATCGAGCTTTGAAACGGTCAGTCGTTCCATCTGGATTTTGTTTGACAGTAAAGACTCATCGACCGACAACAATCTTCTTATCTGAAGGTGGACAAGTTTGATTTGAGCGCAGTACGACAATCTCCTCTAACATAGCTGCATGTCAATCTGGGTGTTGAAGTGCTTTCTGAACAGAGAAAGGAAGAGTGATGACAAATAAGGATGAAACAAACCGACGGGCAGTTTATTATAGGAAACAAAGTTAGAAATATGACGTGCAATAATACAGGAACGTTTACTCCTGCGTAAGGCAATAGGAAGAGAGATCTTTGTCGGATGGTAGCGATGGCGGAGAGGCAGGAATATGAGATTGTATTATAGTACCGGCAGAAGACTTATTAGAAAAATCATTGGAGGAAGGTTGTTGGACAACCTTCTTACGACGATGGTATACCTGTGGATAAGAGATTACATGCTGATCATCAGGGAGCACAGGTTGAACAGATGAATCAAGCTCCGGGAAATGTATGTGTGGAACAGGAATAGGAATAGGAGAAGTGGGTTCCTTAACGGGTGGTGGAAAATAGACCCAATCTTCTAAGAAGGTTACATCACATGAAATACAAACTTTGTATGTGGCAGGGCCAGAAAACATACCCTTTTTGGGATCCAGAGTAACCTACGAACACCATACATGTAGCTCTAGGATCAAGTTTGTCAATATAAGGACTGAGAACATGAGAATAGCATAGGCAACTAAACACCTTTGGAGGAATAGGAAAAGACTTGCCCTGTGGAAACAAAATAGAGAAAGGAGACTGGTTGTCTAGAACCGAAGAAGACATGCGATGGATATAAAAGCAGGCAGCTAAAACTGCAAAATTCCCCAAGCGTTTAGGAACATGCATATGTAAGAGAAGAGACCGAGCTCTCAAGTAAATGTCGGTTCTTTCGTTCAGCAATCCCATTTTGCTGAGGAGGATAAGAACACGAAGTTTGGTGCAATATTCTCCGTGTCTTACAAAATACAGTAAAGTCTGTACTGATATACTCTTTAGCATTATCTGAACGAAAACCCTTAACGTAAACACCAAATTGATTAGAAATTTCAGCACCAAAGGTTTTAAAAGTAGACAAAAGCTCAGATCTATTATACAGAAGATACAGCCAAGTCATGCGTGAATGATCATTAATAAATTTAACAAAGTATTTATAACCATACACACTAGGAAATTTAAAGGGTCCCCAAATATCAGAGTGAACTAAAATAAAAGGTAAGTCATGTCTCTTATTAACCGGAGAAAAAGAGGAGCGATGATACTTCCCAAGAATACAAAACCAATAACTAAATTCCGATAAGTTAATAGAAGGTAACATAATACGTAATGAAGAAAGGGGAGGGTGACCAAGTTTCCGGTGTCACTAGACAGTAGAGACAGCTGCGGATGTACTGAGAAGGTGATCAACATAACAGAGACCATTTTTTTCATGCCTCCCACCAATCCATTGCTTCATCAGAAGATCCTGTATCACAAAGTAAGATGGATAAAAAGTTACAGAACAGCTGGAATCATTTGTAAGCTGATGAATGGAAAGCAGGTTCTGTTTTAAAGATGGCACAATTAAAGCATTTTTAAGGAGTAAGGATGAAGAAATTGATAAATCAACAGAACCAGAAACATGTTTTGTATTACTATCAGCCATGGAAATGAGCTTGTGAGTACTAAAATCAAGATCAGATGGTCCAGTACGAGACATGTGATGTGAGGCGCCGGAATTGGTTACTCATGAATTAGAATGAGAAAATAAAGATATACCTAACGAAGTGGAAAGGTTGGCAGGAGCTACAAAAGAGAGAAGACGACGTAACTGGCCCCACTCATCACTGGACAAAGCTACCTGACCGATAGAAAAGGAAGGTTGATGAGTAGCTGCTAGTGTGGATGTTTGGCGAGCAGTAGGTGTATCTTGAGGATAACCTTATTTCTCCCAACACTAGCCGTCCTGATGATTAGTGCCGCCACAATGGGAACAAGAAAGGCTGGATCGGCCACTACCATGTCCACGGGAACTACGACCACGAGTAGTCAAGGGGGACGACCACGCGATACCCCACGGCCATTAGGAAAGGAAAAGAGGAACCATAGCCAGACTGAGCTAGACCGAGTGTAGGTCCCACATCCACGGTCTCGAGTAACAAGTGCGGTCGAGAGTCTCAGTAGATTGTGAAGAAACAGTGGGCACACGATAAATGCTCGATAGGATGCTTGTAAATGAAGGAGAACCACTCTGAGAAAGAATAAGTGAGCGGACGCTCTCAAAGCTAGGTGGAAGTTTGGTCAAGAGTAACGCGCCAACAAGAGACTCACGCTGTTTGCGAGTGACAGCAGGGTCAGTGGAGATAGGCTGATAGACGTTCCATTGATCCAGAAGTCCACCGAAGAGAGCACCAAAGTTCTGAATATCATCTCCAAGAGTAGCCGTAGTAAAGGTATGAAATATATCATAAAACTTCTATAAGTTATCCTCAGACGAGTAGAGAGACCGAAGGTGTGCCCAAATTTTCTTAGCAGTTTTCACAGACATAATAGACGTATAGTAGCGAGAATCTATAGTGTTAGACAACCAAACAATCACCTTGTCGTTCTGGAACCGGGTATCAAAAGTTGGGATCTTTGGAGTTAACAGGAGCATCCGTCAAGTGACAGTGAAGGTCTTTGCTGTTAAAGGGTCGTTCCACAGCACTAGACCATGGAAGGTGCTTTTTTTTGCGCCGGAAAGAGATCGTAGTCAAACGAAGATCCGTTTTGAAATCAATGGATGACAGAGAGGCCGAAGTAGGTTTATCTTCAGCAGAATCCATGATAAACGGCGTAGAGGTATATCCCGAGAGAAAAATAGTTGTCTAACCCGAAACAAATACAAGACGCAAGTTGATCTACTAGATCATGTAGATACCAAGGTTGTTAAGAGTATTTAATACTCTAGAGGAGTGCTGTAGCCAGATTCGAAGGCTTCTGGAGGCTTTTGGAGGGGAGCGCAGGCTTCTTGTGGGATTGAAGGGTTCCTGGATCGAATGCTTTTGGATGCAAGGGTTTTGAGGGATCGAAGGCTTGTGGAGGGGATTGAAGGCCTCTGGTGACTGTCGAAGGGGTTAGAGGGCTCTGGAGTGGAAGGGAGATCTGGGGTGTTGGAGGTGTCGTCGAGGGCAAGGCGAGGTCTGGCGAGGATGTTGAAGGAGGTGGCCAGACTTCTGGAGGCAGCGTCGATGGGTGGCGAGGGTCGGCTATGGATCTGGAGGCGGCATCGAGGTCCGACGAAGGTGTTGGAGGCGGTCGCGAGTTTCAGTGAGGCTTCTGGAGGCGGTGCCGAGAGTCGGCGAGGTATCTAGAGGCGGCGTCGAGGGTGCTGAAGGGTTCTTCGACTTGGCTGGAGGGATCGACTCGCTGGAGAGGGCTGTCAAGGGGCATGAAGGTGCTGCAAGGGTGCTGGAACGGCGGATCGAGGTTGTCGATGTAGGCGATGGAGGATCGGGGGGGAGATGTGGTGTTTGCTGTTCGCTGTCAATTGAGGATCGGTTGCTGAGATGGTGTTTGCTGTTTGAGGGATGTGGAGCTTTTTTCTTGATTTTCTCTACTGGTCTGATATCACGAAGAAATCATGAGAAAAATATTTATTGGCTCAATTAGTATAAGAGTTCATACAATTTATATGTAGAGTTATAGATCGACTCTTCATCTCAACAAATCAACCAACATAATAATCAATTATACTCATAACTAATATATAATAACATATTATATATTCATAACAAAAACGTTTCTCCTGGGCTGAATGCGTATGGAGGCTCTTCGACGACCTCATCTACTTTATTGAATAGCCGGAAAGAGATGCAATCGATTGGTACATCGATCTAGTGGAAGAATTTGGCAGAAATATGTAAATTTGTCCCTCAAAATATTATTCCGGAATAAATGGGCAATAGTTACGAGGCCTTTCTTTCTTCAAATCTCTCGAAGCGTTTTCCCGCTGGTCCATAATGAACAAAAGAATCATTGAAGTTTTGTATCCAATCCATATTGACTAGACACCTGTCCAATCCTTCCTACAGTTCTCCTAGAACCTTCAGACCGGTTGCTCTTGGAATCACTCGATTCTTTCTGTTTGAATTTCAGTTAATCGCTCAAATTTGTCGCGTTTTGCTGAGCAGCTTCTCGTTCTCGAAAGCCATCTTAATGCAGCAGCAGTGCTGTTGATCCCGTTCTCTATCTGAAGCTAGCTCGACCATGAGGGAGAGGGGTGCATTTGAAGCAGGAGACAACCAGACAAGTATCAGACTTGGTTTTGATCAGAATTTTTTTAGTTTGCTTCGATGCGGCCCAAGAGAACAAGCAAAGGGAGAGGAAAAGAGTTATAGTTACTCGTTAAAGCAAAGAGAAGCAGTCAACTGTTGCTAGTTCCGTTAGCTGTGTAGTTAGCTAACTGTACTCGAGGGGGTTCTTTTCACCTTTCCATCATGGTACCGCTTCGCTATTGGTCATCTAGGATTCCCAACCCGTTGTCAAATAAGGGAAGTTTCCGTCCACACCTACCTTCTTCGTTCAAGTATGTAATGGGATTCATTCCGTTCAAAAGCCAACTTTGTTCATCATGATGTCATTAGTGGCATTGAAGTATGTGCCTACTTCGCCAAGTAGGTCTCAACCCGTGCTAGCGTGAAAACCGTTGCTTGGCCCCCCTAAGTAACTAACAGTTTTTGGTGTTAGGGACTTCTCCTCCGTCGCGGCACAAGTTCTGTGACGAACAGCTGACCAGGCACGTCCCTCTTTCCTGCTACATTTTTTATTTCGTTCGATTTTCCTTTTAGAGGCTTTCGCCCATTGCGGAAAATCCTCGCCTCTTCCTACCAGGTTCAGGCGCTATTCCAGATTTTCGGGCCATCGTGCTCTCGGCCGAAGATCAAACCTTCCCCTTGATGAAACACTTATAACGTATGATAAGGCGCGTCCTCCTCGGATAAAACAACCCCTTTTTTGAGCACAATGTGGCATTCAACTTCTTGGAGGCAGTAGGTAATCCGAGATATGTAAACAGAAGAGAGCCTTCCTCCATGCCAATCAATAATGAGAGCTCATTCTTCAGGCCACCGAGATGTCCCCACCTTTTTCTTTTCTTGATCCAGCCTCAACGGACTGGTTCCACATGTCATCGACCTCACATCCTTCAGCTAAGTTATATGAAAAGTCCGGGACGAGAAATCCCTGGCACGAGCAGAGCTGAAAGCACTCAAATCCAACTTGCTTCTGTCTCAATGAATCTATTCTAGAAACCGGCCTTTTTTTTCTTTCCAAATGACGTTATTTTGAGAAACCGATCGACAAATCTATAGTCCAGGTGATTGACTGCCTCCTTCTCGCCAAAATGGAATGAAGCGGATATCGGTTAGTCTCATCCATCATAATCTTCCACACTCCAGTCCAACCTGTGAACGCCCTCGGAGTTGCCATTGTCATCCTTGGCACCTTCATTTACTCCCAGGTAACTATTGTCTGGCGTAGATTCATTTGAATTCTGGAACTTAATAGTCCCAAATGCCTTAATTGACTGAAAACTTCGTGCACATTTTGGTAACTTGGTGATGCCTTTGAAATATTTTTTTTTTACTTTCTGATTTATAATGGAGGTAGTACTAGAAGAGATCTATACTATCCTCCATGTTTGGAACAGAGTACAGGATTTTGCTCCTGGCTAATTAATGTGTGACTTGCATATTATATAACCTATATGGTTGGTCTAGTTTTAAAGAAGGGCCGTTTGAGACAAGTTCGTTTTATGTGGAGAATTTACATGAAGCAATATGCTAAAATGACTTGATGTAGTGACATTGGTTAAAAATTTTCCTCTGGAAATATGGAATAGTATTTGTGGAACTCCTTGTGAACAGAATATATAAGCTCACTGTATTATGATAGAAACTAGAGAAGTTGCATTATATTCGAAATTTTGACTTGTGATGGAAAAGAAAAACACAATTACCATAAGCATGTGTTTCGACCACAGCTTTGTGCATGTGAAATATAACATTTCAGCCTGGAGTTCGTTATATATGAACATTGCTGTTTTTTCATTTTAATTCCCTTTGTCAATGTTAAATTAGGCAATACCTCGGTACTTTCGGTGTTAAGCAATATAAGTATTGGAATATTGTAAGATCTGAAGTAAACATTTTAAGCCATTTATGTGAAAGCAACAAAGTCCCAATTTTAATTGGTTCGGGATTGTCTCTTTGGTGCTTATGCAATACTTTTCGTAAGCCGACTTTTCTTTACTTTGATGCTTATGTTACTTGTTAGGCCAATGTGCCAACTACTTTGCATGATAAGCTTGCACCATTAACACTCTTTGCGATTTGTTTTTCAGGCGAAGCAGTTGAAGATTCTGGAACTAGTCGAGAATCCTATAGAGCGCTATATATTATGATAAAACTTAATGTAGCTTGTGTGCAATACCGATGGCAAGCTCAATTTCGAGCAAGGCTCAATATATCAGTAGCAGCAGCTTCTTTTTGTTGTAGATATAAAAACGTGATAGGCATGAAATATTGATGACGGTTTTCTATTGTAGCAGACAGGGAAAATATATATTTGAGTTATGGTCGAGATTTAATTTAATTTTTTTTTCGTTTTTTCCCGGAGAGTCAGCAATATATGGAAGGCTTTTAGTTTTGCATTGTTTCTGCCATGATGGTGGATCTTGTGAACTGTTGATAATTTTATTTTATCTATATCTATTATCTTTTTTGCCTGTGGTTTAAAATGAAGAACCTTTGTCTTCAAGTTGTGAGTTTGTGACCTTGCTGTTTAAGTGCTCTTTTACTGGCAGCAGGAGTTTGCTTTTTATTGCTTTTGAGAATTTTGTATTAGTACCGGTATATATTTCAATAGCTTAGTTGTTATCAATATGAGATTCAATGTGAGATTGCGAAGGGGTTGATTTGAAAATTAAAAATAATAAAAAGAAAATACTATATTTTTTGACAGCTGTGCCAATGTCAAATTTGATGCTGGTGTTATGCTGGCCTGAAATCTCATCTAATCCTCAGTCGATGAGGCTAATTCTGATCCAGTACTTACTATGCTATGTAATGGACGATATTGGGATCGGAATCATATTAGACAAGTGTATGTAAATCAAAATTTCCGCAAAATGTTATGGGTTTTAACAACTGTAAATATTTCCAAGGAATGTTTGATGATCTTTTGTGACTTGCTCAATTCCCATCTTGCCTTCCATTCTAATTGGAGAAAAACATGATGTGTTTTTAGAGAATAATGGAGAAAAGGTGCTATAGGAGGAAATTTAGTTCTATGGCGTTGAAAAATACACCCTTTGTCATTTTGTCCGATGATCGATATTCATCATCACCATTTTTATCATCTAAGACTTAGATACACCAAATTATACATGATTCTACCACTTTTTCACCGTAGATTTAGTGGGTGCAAAATTAACGGTTTAATGACAGTAGAACTTTTTACATTGATAATTCAACGGTGAAAAAGTGGTAGAATCATATGAAATTTGGTGTATCCACATTTTAGATGATAAAGATGAAGATGATGGATACCGATCATTGGAAAAAACGGCGGAGTGTGTATTTTAACGCCACTTGATGAAAAATCCTCATAGGGCCTCTTTTCTTTATTATTCTCGTGTTTTTATTACTTTCAATAACGAGAACCTTTGTTATCACCTGCAAAGAAAACGTTCCAAATGTGGCAAACGCAAAGTTTAGAGAGCTCCATATTCACTCAATCACCACCAACACAACTGACATCTCACCCAAGATTCTCGAGTCAATTTGAGTTTGGTGAGTCATAAGATGAAAAATTTCATATAGTCAAGTTGAGAATCCTAGGTAAATTCATGGGAAACGAACTGTACTAGAAAAAAAAAATGGCTAGCAATTGATGTATCATATTTGGACCACTTGCTACGCAATAAAATTGATATATTTTTAAATTGATATATTTTTGTCAATGTATCGTCGATAGGTCGATATCCTAACCGACATGTCTATGACATATGATATATCCGCTGATGTGTGATATTTATAACCTTGGTCCTTTATATATCCGACCCCAAAATTTTAGGATGAAAGACTTGCTATTGCTGTTATCATAAAACCTTGGTCCCTCTATATGATTCTGCTTCAGCTCTTCTAGAACCTAATCAAACCAATCAAAATCAAGTCACAATTAATTCCTGAAGTCACAATTAACTTTTGATATCCGATATTTAAAATCTTGGACTCTTTTTATATCATTCAGCACTTCTAGATCGTAATCAAGCCAATCAATTGATATCTTTGAACATGATACATAATTTCCTACCAAATTGCTGCGGCATCTTCCTTGGGTACAGCACACATTCAAATCCTGGGCAAAGGAATTTGGCCAAGGAAAACAAGGAGACCGTAAAAACTAAATGAAATTTCACTAAAAGTACAACATACACAAACAACAAATAACAGGGTAAAATTTGAGAAGAGGATTTTATTTCCTGATTTTATCTGTTAAACAACATCGATGTTTTGATATGAGATTTCACATGTTTAGGTATTTGATAGCAGTTTGGACATCCTTGTCGCCTCTTCCGCTCAAGTTGAGGACGACCTTCTTACCGTCGGCTAAAGTTGGGCACAGCTTTTCCAAGTAGGCCAACGCATGCGAAGTTTCCAGCGCCGGGATGATACCCTCCAGTCTCGACAGTCGCTTGAATGCTGAATACATATAGAATCGGTCAGCAAAGGTCCAGTGCTTAGTTGAAAAGGTACATCAAGAATATAAGATCTCAGACATACAGAGATAAAAAATCTTAAGTTACTCGGCAGGAAAATTATTACTCCATTAGCGTATTTTTGTTATAACCAATAGGAAGGACCTAACATATGTACACAAAATAAACAAGAATCGAGTCAATTGATCAATGGTAACGCTGATTAAACCAGCCCATTTTTCTCCGATGAACTTTTTGGCAAGAAGATAATCCCACAAAAAATATAGCTTCTGCGGTAAAATGTTTGGTTCACCAGCACAGGAGTTCCCGGAAGTGAATCATCAAAGGGCCAAAAAGAAGAAGAAGAAGAAGATAACACCCCCTTATCTATCCATGAGATACCCGGAAGATAAGTTAAATATATAGATTAGGAAAACAGAAGTATAAAGCATCAATGGTGCTTCATCATTGGTGACTAAATATTTAAAAACATGATTCTTCTCATTGAAAAGGGTCTCAGCTGCAAATCAAGGCCCCTTGACGAAATTTTACAATTGGTCTCTTCTCAATTGCCATCTCTCCAGGCAAGAAAACTTGCTTCTTAGGTAGTAGTTTGCTTTTCCTTCCTATCTCATTCTTTATACTTTGTACTGCACAACCTTTTGCTCTTTGTACCTAATGCATGTTGTTTTGCAAGGCAAGAGCTTGAACATAATATATTCAGGGTATTATATCTTAAAATCGAATTGAGAGATCTAGAAAGCAGTGGTCCAAACTTAAAAGGTTTTCAGTGCTAAAGATTAGATTTGGTGCATATAGGTCTCGTGCAATTTAAAGAAAGAACGATCCGCCTTTGGCATTTCAAATAAGAAGGCACAAGGCTTTGGTAAAACAAACCAAGGATTTTAATAAAGGATTGTGGGGAAGCAGATAATGGCAGCAGATTACTTTTGGGCAAGAGTCACCGGAGAAGTCGCTGATATTAGATGGTTAATGAGATAATGGGTAGGCTGATATAATGCCAAAAAATCGGCGGATAAATATAAGTCTTAAATCCAATTCACACAAATGCATCACAGACAAATGATGTCTGGCATGAAAGGGGAATTTCAACGAAGCTTATGCTAACATTTGACAATGAGATGCTAAACGTTACCTTCTAAAGCCTCTTCATCAGTGATGCAGTAGTATTCAGCACGTCCCATATCCTTCAAAAAGCTGTGCTCTGGTCCCACTCCAGGATAGTCCAACCTAGTAATTACAACAAAAAAAGAAAGAAAAAAATGTGCATCAACATTATGTTCAAATGAATACCAATAAACGAAAACTGCCAACTTTGGCCATGAGAAACAAACTAACCCAGCACTTATGGAATGAGGCTCAATGATTTGCCCATCATCATCCTGCAACAAGTAACTCATAGCCCCATGCAAAACCCCAACTTCTCCTTTTGTCAAAGTTGCCGCATGCTTTCCACTGTCTAGCCCATGTCCAGCTGCTTCAACTCCGATCAAACGTACATCGGCATCGTCAACAAACTCATGGAAAAGCCCCATTGCATTTGAACCTCCACCAACGCAAGCAACCAAAACATCAGGCATTCCACCCCATTTTTCAAGTGCTTGCTTTCTTGTTTCTTTACCAATCACAGCATGAAATTCCCTAACCATCATTGGATAAGGATGGGGGCCCGCGACAGAACCTAAAATGTAATGGGTCGTTTCAACGTTAGTGACCCAGTCCCTTATAGCCTCTGAAGTTGCATCCTTTAGCGTCGCAGTCCCAGAATGAACCCCTCTAACCTGTTTAAAAGATCTATATGTTACAACTTCTTGAACAATATAAAATATTGTTCCCACATTAGACATAACTTATATATATTCTGCAAGTTCCGGATCCTTTTTTTTAATAATAAAGGGGGCATAAAGAAGTATTAAGACAAAAATATCATTTTTTGACCTTAGAGAGAAACCGCAGGACGAGGGAGAGGTCGAAGATTGCTAACCGTGTAAACATGTTGTATTCAGAATATATGGTGAAGCATTTTTTATTAAAAAAATTCAAAAAATTAAAAGCTTCAATTCCAATAAAAGGCTCTATGATTGAACCTCAAACAAACTGCTTATATCTTTGATGCTAATGAAATTTGGGAGAAAACATCCCTGTCTGCCCTTAAGTTTCATATAAAATGGTTCCCTGCCCCCAAAAAACCCACCCACTCTTTTACGCACTAAGAAAGAGATTAATCATAGACAAATATTTCAAAGGATGCAATACTACTGAAATTATACTTACACTAGAATTTGAAAATGAGTAGAGGGCCAATAACACCAAGCAAAATATACTACATGCTACATTGTTTGTATAATGATGCAGAAACAAGGTTCCTACAAGAAATTCAATCCCCAAGAACAAACAATTCTTACATCATGAATGATCTTCAAATGATCAGCTAATATAGATAATGCGCTGAAGGTCAAGACTCAAGAGATGCTATGAGCAAACAGTATTCGTTACTAACCTCTGCCCCAAGAAGCCGCATCCTAAAAACATTGAGAGCTTGCCTCTCCATATCTTGAGCACCCATATATACAATACACTCTAAACCAAACCTAGCACAAACTGTAGCAGTTGCGACTCCATGCTGACCAGCTCCTGTTTCAGCTATAATGCGCTTCTTTCCAAGGTGCTTGGCCAATAAAGCTTGTGCGACAGCATTGTTTATCTTGTGGGCTCCAGTGTGGTTGAGATCTTCCCTTTTGAGGTAAATAAGAGGGCCCTCACCATTGGATCGTTTGTAATGATCTGTAAGTCGTTCAGCAAAGTAGAGGGGGCTCTCGCGACCAACATAGTCCTTGAGAATCCCATCCAATTCTTTCTGTAACAAAGAAGTGTTTCCAAAAGTCAGGGATATTGGAAAAATATATCGTTTGACATTCAATTTAGTTGGATAAATTACATAGGAAAAAATATTAAAGAAAAGCGGCAATACCGATTGGGTGAAAGAAATGGCAAGCAGACTTATGTACCAAAAATCACAATATTTCCAATGAGGCCAATATCATGTGCAATTGTCATATGTTCCTATACTTAACAGGGCAGGGCAGTGATGCACACATAACGAACTAGTTCGATGATTCAAATATACAACTTGGTTCAAATTTTAGCAGAATGGGGTCTTCCCAACAAATGAATGAGACCGTTTTCTACTCTTTTAGCGAAATAATAAAGATATGATCCATCATAATCTCCAAACAGATTTTTTTTAATAAAAAAGTAATGAAATCTAAACCAATACCAATAACAGTCCAAATAATCTATATCGTACAATGCTGATTGATAATTTAAAACAGAACATTATAAAAATATCATAAATAATACATATTTCACCATAGCCTTTCATGAAAATATGCCATGGTAGATAGAACGGCTAAAGCTTAAATGTTAATGGGCACTTCCAATAATCCATTATAGTATACTCGTTAATGCAAATGCCCATTAATCTATTGGGTTATTTTGATATATATGACACTAAAAAATTTCATATTTTAAAAACACACTCTAAACATGATGTTTCTAAACATAGCACTCAAATCTTCTCTGGTAGCTAAAAAACACCAGCATGTTCGTTTGGAGTTAATTAGTTGGTTGGTTAGCATAATCAGGGTTAAATTATATGAGTAATTGCCTTATCTACCATCTTCAATCCTAAAACCCATATACTCTCTCAAACTCCCATCTCCTCAAGCTTTGGAAGTTCCTTCTTGCTCCTCTCCATATTAAGACCGGATTAGCAAAGGTGCTCCTTCATGGTTTCTTCATACAATTCCACTACAAACACCAGCTAGCTTTTCATTTCAAAATATTAAAACAAAAATGAAAGAAACCCATTAAGAAAATGAGAAGATATGGAAGGTTAAGATAAGTACTGAGAGATGGTTGCTTTTGAAAGATTGCGGGCTGATTTTTGAGGGTTTTGAGAGACTTAATCAATTTCCTTGGTTTATCCACTTACAAATAATGGATTCTTGTAGGAAAATATGAGGTTGAACAAGATGATGTGTGAGTGTGGTGTTTTTTCTTCTTTTCTGTTTCTGTTTCTTGTTTTTTTTTGGGGGGGTTGGGGGGTTGGGAGGGGGATCATATATAAGTATATAACCAATAAATGATAGAATGGAAAGAAGAAATTCATAAAGCCTTTTAAACCTATTCATGTTATTAGTGGAGGTATATTTTGGTCTTTCTCTTTTTTAATAAATATAATTAACATATATTTAACAGAACAAGGATGATAAGTGAAGTAGTTAATTTAGTCTAATTTGAAGATTTGAATGTTGTCTTTAGAATTGCCAATTTTCAGGTGTGTGGTTGCAAACTATCAATGTTTTGAGTGTCCTCTATCAAAATAACCCTAAATTATTTCCAATTGCCATTGATATACTATAAATCAATATATTCATATATCTCTGATCTTTTGTGATGATTTCAGATTAGTATTAATGTTTTTAAGCTGTAGATACCTAGGTTCCAATAGTTCCGACACCAAACTATCGCGACATCTAAAACTTCTAATACTGATAATAAATTTGGGTCCTCAAATCTATATTAAATCCAAGATTTTGACCTAGTTTTTGAGACAACTGTCAATACAATGCTGACCATAGTATGTACACCATGAACTCCTAGCTTTGAACGTGCATATTAAAGTATTTGGGACCAGACATGACATAAGACCATGAGTGAAGTACGCAACACCCAACACAAAATATAGCCTATGTTTTATAGAGCTACATAGTTTGGCATACAGAAGCATTTTCTCACTTTTCAGTGTTCAATTCGATCCCCTCAAAGCTAACCCCCCCTAAATTTGTCCTTTTAATATTTGTTTTTCAATACAAAAAACATAATTAGAATATCAAAGCCCCCGTTTTTTTTAAATGATGACTAAACCCTAATTTAACTCCCTCTAACTATCTCCTTTGAATTAACACTTCTTTCAATAGACAGCGATCACATTCTAACCAATTAGACTATCTACATTCTGATTGGGAATTGATCAATAAATACAAGCACAGCACGAAAAATCCCATCTTTCAATCAAAAAATACCATATGAACCCTAATACAGCAGAGAATCACCTGAAAGGCCTCATCTTTCGCCAGCGCAGCAAACGCCTCCTCAAGCTCAGTCAGCGCATGCATTAGGGTTTCGGGAACGTACTTCCCGCCAAATTTCCCGAACCGCCCGAACGTATCCGGCCTCAGCAGTACCGCCCCGTTGACATCGCCGGCGGTCGTCGGCTCCCTGGTCATCGTACACGAAACCGCCGCCGGCGACCTGATACCCGAGGGACCCATCCTCAATTTCTCGAACCACGATGGCGCTCGGCGCCCACGAACGGCGGCGGAGCTGAAGGCGGCAGCGGCGTTAGGGTTTCGAACGGCGGAGGCTGAGGACAACGCGGCCATTTTGTTTGTTTGTAATTTTAAGGGGTTGGGAGGTGAGCGGACTCGAGAAGGGGCCTGGATTTTTATGGAGGAAGCGCGGTGTGGTCACCGCCGTGAACATAAACAGAAGGTGAGGGGAGGGGATGAACGAAACAGGTGGTTAGCAATTATTTCATGCTTGTTATTTGAATCAATATTGAGGGGATCCTTTGGATCGAATATTGAGGGGATCCATTGGATTGAGATTTTTTTTTATTTAAAGGAGAATGTTTTTGGGTTTTCTTTAGAATTATCAAATAAATGGAATTTTGTATAAATTTCTAGCATTTTAGCCTTAATTTTAGGTAAGTCCGGATATCATGAGTGCATTTAAATCAGATAGATAATAGATTATACTTGCATTTAATTTTATATTTAGGCCACATGATATATCATAAATCCTAATCTGAATATGCATTAAAATACTAAATTGTATGCGTTAGTCTATTTTGTTGTTTAGTGACAATGCGGCGTCAATGTTTAACGACAAATAGTTATAACAAAGGAAAAATCGGGTATAGGTTCCTGACCCAAAAAAGAAGTATGAACGGCCGGATGGCTGGCTAGGAAAAACCTTTGGAGAAGTCTCATATGGCCTAACCGCTTATCATTTCTCAATATTCCTATGCCGCCAGTGTAATTTTTTGACTAATAACTTCTAAATTTACTTGACAATTGCTATGATAATGAAAGGAGGGGCTCATGCATGTGGACCCACCTCTCTCTGTTTCCGAGATTTTGTACGCTGGCTGCATGCAAACATAGGACATAGCCATCGGGCTTGTTAAAGATTGCTATCAAAGGAATTATTGTTCAACTCAATGCCAACACATATTTGTTTTTCAACTGGAAATCCTGGGCCCCCAGTGAGCCTGTCTTTTAATGTTAAACAGAAATGTTTTTAAGTACAATAAGGCTTTAGCCCAAAAGAAAAACCAAAGAACACAACTATATAAACAAACATATTCTAGGATTTCTTTAAATCTCTTCATTTTCTCTCTCCAGCGGCTGGAGAGAAATATCTCACCCTCGTTTTCTTCTCTCTTTTCGAAGATCTCCATCAACTCTTTCAGAAAATTAAAAAGAAAGCATCTTCAACTCCGAGATCAACTATCAAAACATACCTGATGGAGGTCCTTTTCGGCTCTCCGTCGGATGTTGTCTTCCGTTGATCGCCTGGTGCACTTAGATGGTTATCTTCTGTTACGAGTGGGTCTCAATGGGTTTTGGTGGAAGAGGTGCTATGAGCAGTTTGGTGCCGAGTACCTGCAAACATAGTCACAAATTCGTGATTCGGCAATAACTCGGCGAGGTCAAAAATTCGGATTCGGAGAACTATTCGGAAAAAATCGGCAGATATTCGGGAAAGATTCGGTAAGTGTTCGGGAAATGTTCAGGAAGGATTTCGAGCAAAAAATTAATATAAAATTAATATATGAGACGCTAGATTTTGATTTCGTGAATTATTTGCTGTTTTTTGAATAATTCGCATTTTTTTTGAATAATTCGCGAATAATTCGTGAATAATTCGGCGCGTTCGGTGATGGCGAATAATTCGCAGATTTAATCGGCAGTCACATAAATCACGAATTATTCGCGAATTCGCCGAATAATTCACGAATTATGTGACTATGTCTGCAAAGAAGTCCCGGGATGGTTTCGTACCACCAAGGACTCTCCGACGATCAAGTTAGTGATGGGATCCGAGCAGAGTAACGGCTTAGATGAGTAAAGAATATCTTACTTGACCCCTCTGTGATGGGGGTTTATATAACGGTGGTGGCACGCAGCAGCAGGCGCGAGAATCACGCCGGCAGCTTCGCTCCCGACGTCACGCCCGCGTGAAGGGCGGATCGTCCATTAATGGGGATCGTGATGGCATGGAACGTGGGATGTTGCTGGCGTAGAATCTGCGCATGGCGAGATTCGTGGAGC
The DNA here is from genome assembly GCA_030015575.1 of Agapanthus africanus. Taxonomy (NCBI): domain Eukaryota; kingdom Viridiplantae; phylum Streptophyta; class Magnoliopsida; order Asparagales; family Amaryllidaceae; genus Agapanthus; species Agapanthus africanus. Next base: position 12,131,710 of record CM057337.1, read on the forward strand.
GGCGGTTACGCCTGTAAGTGGTGGAGTTGGTCGGAGGGCCGAGGAAGACGGCCTCGGCGGGAGCTCGGGAGTGAGTGAGGAGGCCGATGAGTCTTGGTCCCGTGGCAGCTGATTGGTTCGAAAGAGTGTGTTTGTAGTTAACCGCAATCAAAACGGTGTCGCGCGTAGCTAGACCGAGGTGAGTACGGGTCGTCCTCAGGGAAACGTTGAACCTTTTAATCTTACTTTAGATGTGTTGAGAAAGAGAGGAGGAAGAATAAAGAATTTTGAAGAATGGTTTCTAGATCTACGTTAAGAAAGAATGCAAAAATATAGATTTAGATTATTTTAGGGATGTAGTCAATATAATAAGGGGGCTTGTAGGGTTCATTAGGATTTAGTAGTTATGGATGATTAATTAAAAATTACCCTTTTTTTATTCTTTAATAGATTTAAAACTAGAACGACGGTGATGCGTGTAGATTAGGATTTCTGGAGGGAAAAGAAATCCCACTCTTAACCCTTATCTCGACACGGAACTTCGTTCATATCTAGCCTTTACCAAAACAATCATTAATCTAATCTCTAATCGCGGTCGGAACTAACAAAGAATTGTTAGCGCGCCCGATTAGGATGTTAATGATTCTTTTGATAAAGTTCATAAACTTTATAGGACGTAAAAAGGGTTTAGGAATCTTCATCATCCATTAACCTACCCTAATCCTACGAACCTAACAAGCGGAGAATTCCTCGCGCATGTTGGGAGAAAAAGAGATGGAGAGAAAATGCATAATTAAACTACGAAGAAATAGAATAAGAAAAAGAAAGCTACATTTATTAATCAACAATATTCATTACACTTTGATTTCTTAGAAAATGATTACAAAGACTAGTTTGCTTCTCGATCTCTTCCAAGGAGGTTGACGAACAGTTGATGATCAGCCTGGATGCGTGAGCCGTCTGGGACTTCGTGATCTCGTCGGCTTGATAAATTTTCCAAGAGGCACTCGGTGCCTTTTTATAGTGCCAAACCCAGAATCAAAGCTTCTAAATTAGGAAGTAAGTAGAAAAAGATCCTCCCCAAAAATCCTCGGCTTCCAATTCCCTCTAACTGCGGCGGATCCGCGGCATAAAGGGGCTAATGCCGCGGATCCGCGGCCTTCTCATCAGGACCCTTCATCATTTTTCTGGATCTGTCTCTATGTGACATTTGGCGATCCTTGGAACAGAATTTGAAAATCTTCTCGTGGTTGCTGCCAGACTTGGTCTCCAAGTTTTGATTCTTAATTAGGCAATTCTTCTTTAACAACTTGATTTGCTTGATTCTAGTCTTGAAAAATTCTGCACAACTTGGAAAATTTCTGCACAACAACTCCAATAATATTTAGTAGACTTTGTTCTACTAGAATTTGGTCAATAAAATTATTTGCATACATTTTCCTACCAAATGCTAATTAAAATATATTAACACATGGAAAATAGTGTTTTTACACATAAACCCTCATATGTATGATATATTATAATAAAGTCCTTTTTTAATATGAAAATGGTAGGAAAAATGTAATACAAATGTGCAGTTTTATCAACTGAACAAATACCCCCAAACTTATCTTTGATCGTCCCGAGCAAACTAGTTTATTCAAGAGGAGAAAAAGAAAGGAGAAAACTAAGCACACTTTCGTAGGCAGACACGATTGCACTGAGCACGTGCAACAAGCCGTTAAACCTCTAGGTGTTCCTAGTAAGAGGAGTGTTGTCTCCTGAGGGTTTTCAGCGGATTACACCCACAAAATCGTATAATAAAAGAGAGATGGTGAAATTTACATATAAAGATAAGAACCATAAAAGAAAGACTTTGAAAATAAGAGTTTCCAACTACACTGGCTTTTCAGTTGTCATGAGCCCTATCTTAATAGTTATGAAAAAATGTTAGAAATCACATTATCTCTCAATAAAATATCGTCTTTATTCTTCATTCCTATCTTTCTTCCAAACATTGATCATATACCCCTACGTGTGTGTATAGAACATCCCTACACTCGGAGAATTCAATTCAAACTATCATACTCTTGTCCATCTACCTTAGTACTTTTTAATTTTGATGAATACTTAGATTTGCTCACACCTTTTAATGCGACCGTTAATACTTCTTGAGGTACTAACCGACCGATTACTCATGTGCTTGCTGATTGGATGATAATATTTTCTTCGTTTTGCACCACCTAAGGCTTAGCAGTGCCTCCCAGACCAGTTGGCCTTAGGGCACTAGGTGAAGAGGCACTCTCGCTATATTTTTTTATTGCTGCCTTGGCGATACAAAACCAGTGTTCATTTTTTTCTTTCACCATTTTTATATTTTCTTCATTTTCTTTATTTTTTCATTTCCTTCATACTTTGGCTTTTAGACAAGAGCATTTCAAGGTATCATCTACTATTCCGAGTTTCAAGACGTGTGTAAGTGCATATAGTAGGGTATCAGCATTCAAATGTTTGGCTTCCAGAATAGAAATTATTTTTCAGACTTATTTTTATCCTCAAATTAGTGACTTCCTTCATCTTACTAACCCTTGGGACAACAGCTCATAACTACTTATTACTAGTTCGTTTAAGAAAACTTCAAATTTTCTTGGTTTTCTTAAACTATTCTTATCTTTTGGATGTAATTTTTCACACACTACTCTTTTGTTATAAAAAAATTTTTAATGCCCAGTGTCAAAGATAATTCAGTGAATACAAACCTCCCCCCAAACCTGTTTTCAGCAGTGTCCTCACTGATGTAGCTTTTTGAGAACAAGGGCCTGTATACTAGGAGAGAGATACAAGGGGTAAAATAATAGTTAAATGAAAACTACCCCCAAACTTGATCTTTGACACGCACAAATATTCAATCAAATCCATTTTTACTCACCTCCATTCTTAAAATGAGAAAATGTTGCAAAAAAATGGAGGTAAGGCGGAGGAAATTTAGTTTTGATAAAGCGGCTCCTGTAAAAACAGGAGCTCCTCCGCGGGGTCAGCAGAAAAATACGGTTTTAATCTATGCCCATTTACTTTAAAAATTGAACCGTTTTTCAAATTTTCGACTTCAACTGCCCGTGCGGGTGTACATACCGCACCACAAAAGGTCCTTTCCAACGAGATTTAAGCTTACCCGGATGAAGATGGAGACGGGAATCGTAAAGAAGGACTTGTTGCCCCGATGTGAAGGTTTTTCTAAAAAGATTTTTATCGTGGAACACTTTAGTCCTGTTCTTTACTATCACCGCATTATCGTAAGCTTCATCGCGGAGTTCGCTTAGCTCATTCAATTGCAGCTTCCGATAGCTGCCTGCATGATCAAGATCAAAATTAAGCTCTTTAATAGCCCACATTGCCTTATGTTCAATCTCGACAGGGAGGTGGCATGCCTTCCCAAACACAAGGCGGTATGGAGACATACCAAGATCGGTCTTATAAGCGGTGCGGAATGCCCAAAGAGCATCCGTCAATTTGGTTGACCAATTTTTACGGTTCTTAGAAACCGTCTTCTCCAATATTTGTTTGATCTGCCTATTTGAGATCTCAGCCTGCCCGCTTGTTTGGGGATGATAGGGCGTAGAGAGCTTGTGAGTGATTGAATATTTCCGCATTAAGGCCTCGAAAGACCTATTGCAGAAATGTGTCCCGTTGTCGCTAATTATAGCGCGAGGGTGTCCGAATCGCGAAAAGATATTTTCTTTAAGGAACTTAATGACAACTTTGTTGTCATTAGTGCGACACGGTATAGCTTCCACCCATTTCGAGACATAATCAACCGCTAACAATTAAATTTTTAATAAAAAAAAAATGGGGAAGGGATAAGAGGTGGTCTGGAAAGGGTTTGAAATTAGAGAAAAGAAAGAATGAGGATGAATGTGAATGATTAGAAAGAAGGAATGGTGACGGTTCAACCTCTATAGGCGGAGATTGATCAATCACAAAATCCGTATTGTTTAAAAATTCAAGTTCGTCAGCAAAAAGTTTTTCAAAACTTTTATCAATGGTGTGATTGAACATTTTGCTGTCAAAGAGTTTTATGCCAGAATTTATCCTACTTGATTCAAAAATTATTGAGGTAGAGGACTCGAAAAACTCATCTACCTCATTTTCAAAAATATCCAAATCAAGTTGAATTTCTGGTATTATTGAACTTGAATTAACGGATTGTGATTCATCAAAACTCACTGAAACTATAGGAACAGAAGAAGAACCGGAGAAAATGGAAGGTGAAATGGGTAAACAAATTATTGTGTCGAGTGTTGTTGAACTAGATGTGGAAGATGGAGGCTGTATTTCGGTCTGATCTTCGGGTATACCATTATCATCAACTTCAAGATATATTTGGGGTTCGGAAAGAATTAAAGGCTCAAGATGATGACCACAAGGAAGTGAAAGGATTTGATGAATTGGTGGGACAAAATCATCCAAAATTTCGGGTTCATCAATCAATATATCCCCAACGTCAATCACCTCATTCAAGTGAAGGTTAAAATCCTCAAACACCTCATCAAAAGTATTGTTTTCAATCAGTTTTGATTCAAGAGTGGAGGTGTAGAGATCACAAGGGTTGGGTATGGTTTCACTTGAAATGGACCCTTCACAGTCGGGTAAATCAAACACTACAAAGTCACATAACTTATCAGACATTCTATTTGGTGTACTTGATGAATCTATGAAACTGGAGTTGTGGATTTCAGTTTGGAATGGGGAGGTTTGATTAGGAAGGGTGTACATTTCTGTCTTACTACCCAAATCCTTCCTAATTTGGTTCGACAGTTCCAGAAATTTTTCTAATGTCTGCTCCAGACTAGTCTTGGGTTGATAAGGGGTTTCAGTATAAGATTGAAATTCCTGTGGATAATTAAAACTCCCAAATGACTGATTAGAAGAACTGTCTAGAGAAGGTGGAAAAGTCGGATTGGATTGATAGGAATAGAATGTTTGTGAAACTTGGGTAGGAGTAGGATCAATATTATGATAAGAAGAATATTGATATGGGTTGGTTGGTTGGCTATTTTTAATAGACATCTTATATGCCACAAACCGCATATCAAACTCTTCTTTGGAAAGTGGTGGTGATGGTTGATATTGGTCCGGGTTGAAACTTTGGCCTCTAGACCTAGCTATGTGCTCAGCAATGGACATTCGTCTAGGAGCTTCCTCACTCTAGGTATCAACTGAAACAGGTGTAGAATTAGGATACGATTGATAAGACCTAGACTGAGGTGGCCAACTATTTCTTCCTGCTTGTTCTATATGATCTCTTAAGGACATGGAAGAGCCGGACGGTATACCAAAGGGATTTCGAAAACAAGAGATATCTGGCTGTGGACAGCAAAGCTCGGCAAGTGTTCTTCTGTTTAGATCACCCATTATAAGAAGAGAAGAAGGGGGAATGGGTAAAAAGGGGAGAAAATAATTGGTTTGTTTTGAAAAATGACGGATTTAGACAAATCACACAAAAATGCATAAACAACCCTAAAACTATGGTTACCTATGTCTAGTCTCTAGACCGCTCCCAGACTTCCAAAGGACAAGCCGTAGGATCAATCCTCTACCGCCTCTTTACCACCCTTGTAGCCAGGTAAGTGCCAGGTAAGTGGGAAGGAACCACAGTAGTGGGCCTAATTAAAAACCACTAGCCTTAGTCACACTTGCCTAGACACTACAAAAGTAATGCGGATAAGCAATAGATTACTCACGACCTTCCTCTATCCTTATTGAGCGCGACAGTCCTTAGAGTCTGGTCTAGATATTTTTTTAAATTAATGTAGGGTTGATGCATGTAGGTTTCCTAAGCACTCTAATGAGGTCTTACAAGACATCAACCATGCCAATTTCAAATTTTACAAGTGCCGAGAAACCCTAATACGGATTCGTTGACTAGAGTTTAGGCGAAAAGTGAAACTAGTTAACATTTTAACTAAAGGAAAGAGGCTACAACCTTTGTAGATCCGGTTTCCTTAGCTCCACGTAGACGTCCTCTCGCTGTCCATCTCGAATCCCGGACTCTTGCATCGGCTTCATCGGAGAAATGGGCGGGCTAGGTCGTCGGCTTTGATGTCGAAGATGATCTACGTCGAGGCAACACAAGATCAAGCTCCAACTTCACCGAATCGTGAAACTTGTGAAGAAAACACCCTATACTACTTGGCAAGAGGTAGAGGGTGAAGAAATAGGAGGTGGGTTCACTTTAGAATTGGATTTCTCACTCTTTTACTCAAGATGCCATTAATGGAGGCAAGCTTTTCTTCTTGATGAAGATGAAGAAGAAGAAAGAATATGATAAGTGTTAGTTTTAAAATGAAAATAATATGAATACTTATCATATCCTAACTATGGTCAAGTGTAGAGAGCAAACTAGGGTTAGGTGAATGGTTAGGTTAAGAGAAGAAAACAAAATGGTCAACCTTTTCAACTCTTCATGAAGCTTCATGAAAGAACCAAGGAAAGCCACCATTTCCTTTTTCTTTTCCAAAATAAATAATCAATATAAATAAATGAATAAGTAAACAAAATCCTAACCATTCATATAACCATGGTTTAATCTTTACACAAACTCAAGTTAGCATGTATCATCAAACATGATACAATCAAGTGCACACAAAAATATATCACATATACAATGTGCACTTTAAGTGAGAAAATCCTTTTAAAATGAACCAATACTAGTTAATGCAAAGTAATATATCAAATATATAATTATATATTAAATCATTAAATCAACACTTGATTCAATGATCCGGTCATGTCGCACATAACCGACTAATATTCAATGTATCGATTTATCGAATCAATGATTCGATAACTAGGTTATATCGCATACAACCAATCGAAACATTCATCGCGAGAATGAAATACGGTATCACATACACGCATTATTCTCGGTCCCGCACATATCTCATATGCGCTCCTATTTCGTTTCGTTTGAGCCAGGAAACCTCTGTGTAGGACTCTAAAGACTCGTTAATACGCCGGCAGCAGATGATGATCATATCAAGCACCCACAAGCCGCAAGCGGTCTGCTAAACGTAACGGCCACCCGGGTATTGAGCGATCAGAAGATCGACGAGCTAGCCCGCTCACACTCCTGTGAATCCAACCAGTAACACTTACCGTACAGTCCGGTCTGTTCGTCTGATATGTCGCATATCAAGTCTAGGGGTGGTAAACGTCAGACCCCAATAACCGATAAGTCGTGCCGATGTGAGGCTCATAACAGGTCGAGAAAGTACTGGTAACACTTACCAGCAAAACTCTGATCAGCCCTGGCCAGGGACTTCCCTGTTACGGCCAATCGAGCACAGCGCAACATCAACCCCCAATACCGGGAGAGACGAAACCCCTCCTATCGCTCATTGCCTCCATGTGACTCAGGACTGTACCCAAAAACCACCGTTTTGCACTCCCTCATGGATGTGGTAAGGTGGAGATCCAAGCACAGTGGGAATCACACAAGACTCTATGACGATCTCGGGTCTACAGACTAACCTGCACAAGTGTCACCTGAGAACTGCCATCTGACGTGAGGTATAATACCATCTGGGAGTTCTCGGCGAGTCCGTCCAGTGTACCCAATCTCCACTGAGCACCCGTATACTATCTCTGATGTTAAACACCAATGGATATGGGATCATCCATCGCCCATCTTATGGGTCGAGAAGCGTATACGCTAGTCTACACTGGTATATCGATGCCCCGTCTCGATACACCCACGACTAGGGACCTTGAAGGATGTACCTATAGACTACCATGTCCCCACTAGTATGATCTGCATCATAGTCCAGGTAGTCAAGTACACATCCTAAGGGCTTCACCAACATGTAACTATAAGACAGTTTAAAGAGACTAGTATACATGTTAAGATAAAGTGCAACCAGATAGCATACTATCATATCGAGCAAGAAAGTCATCTCTATATATGTCCAAGCATCCAATATAATATACATCATCTGTACAATACTGGCCTCTAGGGCATACATACAACTAACAATGCAGATGCCCGGTTTGTGATTTGTAGGGCTTAGGAAGGGTGATGAAATCCTCACCTAATCTGAATTTTGGTCTTGCCCCTTAAAAATCCGTATTAAAATATGCAAAAACAAACCGCAAAACAAAACTTTGCAAAATGATTTTTGAGCGGTGATATTTTGCAAAGAATCCTGCAGAAAATAGATTTTATTGGATTTGAGAGGAAAGAGAAGGAGTTAAGAAAGATACCAGAGAAGTGTGAAACCCTAGATCTCCTGTTTTCTCAAGTCCGTGACTCCAGATTCCCTCGCAAAATTCACACACAAAACGTTAAATATGCAATTTGCAGTTTTGTTTTAATAATGATATGAATCGTCTAAGAATTCAATACAAATAGCAAGAATAAAAAATTACGCACGTCTCCCCGGCAACGGCGCCATTTGATTGGTTCGAAAGAGTGTGTTTGTAGTTAACCACAATCAGAACGGTGTCGCGCGTAGCTAGACCGAGGTGAGTACGGGTCGTCCTCAGGGAAACGTTGAACCTTTTAATCTTACTTTAGATGTGTTGAGAAAGAGAGGAGGAAGAATAAAGAATTTTGAAGAATGGTTTCTAGATCAACGTTAAGCAAGAATGCAAAAATATAGATTTAGATTATTTTAGGGATGTAGTTAATATAATAAGGGGGCTTGTAGGGTTCATTAGGATTTAGTAGTTATGGATGATTAATTAAAAGTTACCCTTTTTATCCTTTAATAGATTTAAAACTAGAACGACGGTGATGCGTGTAGATTAGGGTTTCTGGAGGGAAAAGGAATCCTACTCTTAACCTTTATCTCGACACGGAACTCCGTTCATATCTAGCCTTTACCAAAACAATCATTAATCTAATCTCTAATCGCGGTCGGAACTAACAAAGAATTGTTAGCGCGCCCGATTAGGATGTTAATGATTCTTTTGATAAAGTTCATAAACTTTATAGGACGTAAAAAGGGTTTAGGGATCTTCATCATCCATTAACCTACCCTAATCCTACGAACCCTAACAAGCGGAGAATTCCTCGCGCATGTTGGGAGAAAAAGAGATGGAGAGAAAATGCATAATTAAACTACGAAGAAATAGAATAAGAAAAAGAAAGCTACATTTATTAATCAACAATATTCATTACACTTTGATTCCTTAGAAAATGATTACAAAGACTACTTTGCTTCTCGATCTCTTCCAAGGAGGTAGACAAACAGTTGATGATCAGCCTGGATGCGTGAGCCGTCTGGGACTTTGTGATCTCGTCGGCTTGATAAATTTTCCAAGAGGCTCTCGGTGCCTTTTTATAGTGCCAAACCCAGAATCAAAGCTTCTAAATTAGGAAGTAAGTAGAAAAAGATCCTCCCCAAAAATCCTCGGCTTCCAATTCCCTCTAACTGCGGCGGATCCGCGGCATAAAGGGGCTAATGCCGCGGATCCGCGGCCTTCTCATCAGGACCCTTCATCATTTTTCTGGATCTGTCTCTATGTGACATTTGGCGATTCTTGGAATCTTCAGAATTTGAAAATCTTCTCGTGGTTGCTGCCAGACTTGGTCTCCAAGTTTTGATTCTTAATTAGGCAAGTCTTCTTTAACAACTTTATTTGCTTGATTCTAGTCTTGAAAAATTCTGCACAACTTGGAAAATTTCTGCACAACAACTCCAATAATATTTAGTAGACTTTGTTCTACCAGGATTTGGTCAATAAAATTATTTGCATATATTTTCCTACCAAATGCTAATTAAAATATATTAACACATGGAAAATAGTGTTTTTACACATAAACCCTCATATGTATGATATATTATAATAAAGTCCTTTTTTAATATGAAAATGGTAGGAAAAATGTAATACAAATGTGCAGTTTTATCAACTGAACAGCAGCTCGAGGCGAGCTGAGGGGCCGAGGAGGCTAATTTACAGGGAGCCCCGAGGAGGGCCAGCTTGTGCTTGCAGGTCGGGTGTAGGGTGGCCTGGTCGGCCCCCGTGGGCCCTTTCTTCTGAGTCTTGGGACACGTCATCTGCCACGTGTCTTGATCCTGGAGATTGCCAATATTGAGTATCATCATTAGCCCCCCACTCTTGTCCCGACCAGCTAGTGGGTCAGGATAGGAGTGGACTGCCGGGCCTCCCGAGGTGGGCTCCTTTCTATGGTTTTGTCGGGACGAGTCCTCGGGCCGTCGGTTGTTTTTTCCGCTGGTGAATCGAGGCGAGATCTCTGCATTTAAAGAAGGTGCGCCGGTTTGTGCACCCTGCAACTGAAGCGATGGCCCACGTGTCGAGCGCCGATTGGCTGACGCGTCGTTTGCAGGCCTGCGGCGTCTGATGGGACGCGGTCCAGCGCAGTTCCGACACGTGGAGCGATCGGAGCCGTTGGGCGCGAGGAGCCGTTTTGGCGGGAGATGACGGGTGCCGTTGGATGAGGCCGTATGCAGCAATAAATATGGGTGGGGTCCGCTCTAGGGCCCTTACTCCTTCATATTTCTTTCTCTCAAGTCTTGGTTGCTCAGCGCTCATCCCTTTTCTCCCGCTCTCAGCCCTTGAAGATTCTCCTTTCCAAGGTTAGATGTCTTCCTCTTTAGAATCAGTAGACGTTGTAAGAGTAGGTGCTAGGATCCCCTTAGCCGTGTCTGAGTCTCCTGGGGAGCAGGGGTCGGATCCTCTCCCCGGGATTGTGAGGCGGGGGCCGCCTCCAGCTGGAGGCGGCAGATGTGGCCCCTGGCTCCTCGTGCTGGGTGAGGCATGAGGATGAGCTCGCCAATGCTCGGGCTCGCTTCCACATCCCCTCGCGCTACACGCTCCGACTGGCCAAGGAGGGAGAGAGGGCAGATCAGGTACGGAGTAGGGAAATCGCCCGGTATCTGGAAGCTTTTTGGGGCGAAATGCGCTTGCCCTTCTCTCCTGAGGTCGCCGCCGTGCTGAATTTCTTCGGTTTGGCTCCCAGCCAGTTAGTGCCGAACTCGTGGAGGATCCTCCTTGGGTTCCTGATTCGCCTGAAATTACAGGCGGTTCCCTTCAGTCTTCCCCTTCTTGATTCCTCCCTCGTCTTCAAGAGTCACCCAGGTGGTCGAGCGGGCGACCCGAGATGGGTTTATCTCACTTTCAGGAAGCGGCCAGGGGGCGCTGCCGGGACCAGGGTCGTGGCCTTGCTCTCTTCCATTCATGACTAGAAAAAGAAATTTTTCTTCGTTTCCCCTCCCGAGGGCGAGGACTGGCCCATGCCTACCAAGTGGTCGAGGGAGAAATGTTTGCCGGGGAACCAGTCCGATGACCCCGCCGCGGTGAGGGCGGCATCGTGGGAGCCCATCCCCCGACCTGACATGTTGCTGTCCGAGAGGGTTCTGAGCTGGGCTGGACTCAGCCCCGTTGAGTTCATCGGTAAGTTAGGTTAGCCTTTTGGCTTGTGTTTTGCTCGTGTTGCTGATTCGTTGGGTATTGGTTTCATGCAGGATCCATGGACTTCGTCTCGCTCAGAGCCTCCATGCGCCAGCCGAGGCAGCCTACGAGGGCTGGGGGCGCCAGTTCTTCCCGTGCGAAGCCCGCCCCGGCTCCTACCGCTCCGGTGGCGGCGTCCCGCGAGCGCTCGGCGGCGGACCCCGCCCCGAGTCCCAGCAGAGCATCGGGCCGGAAGCGGGCCCTGATTCAGGAGGACCTGGCCTCGGAAGAGGAGATCGGCTCTCCCTCGGAGCCGCTCAAGAGAAGCTCCCAGAGACCCTCCCGGGGCCGGTCCTCGCCGACCATGGTGGAGGAAGGGGGCTTCCGGTTTGGGGTGCCATCGGGGCTGTCGGTGGCGGACAGCCTTCTGCATGAGATAGAGACCTCGGTAGGGGGTAGAGTCCCCGGGGGTACCTTCAGGGCTCAGCTGGCGTCCATCGCCCAGGAGTCCGTGCAGGTAAGTTTCTTGGTTCATGGTGAGATTCAATGCTTCCTTCATCTTTCTGATCTTTCCCGTGTTTTCCAGGTTCTCCAGCATGTAGCCCTCGCCTTGCGCATGGAGGGCCGAGGTGGTAGCCCCGGCGCTGGAGGCTGTGGGTCAGTTCGCCTCGCTGCAAGAGAGCTCCAAGCGGGAGCTAGAGGCGATGTCGGCAAGGGTCGCCGCCTTAGAAGGCGAGGTGGAAGCCGGAAAACGGGAGGTGGCCCGGCACCACGAGGCTGCGGTGATTGCCGAGGTCAAGCTCGAGGACGCCTGGATGCTCGCCGGCAACCTGAAGAGGACGGTGAAGACCCTCCGAAAGGAGCTGGGGGCGGCGGCCGAGGCGGCCAAGTCGGCTGAGCTGAGGGCGGTGGAGGGCTACAAGAAGTCGAAGGACTTCTATGACGACTTGGCCGTGGCTACGACCCGCATCTGGCACGACGCCCTCGATGCCGTTAAGGCACGGATGCCGGAGTTTGCCGACGGAGATCTCCGTGCCGAGTTCCCCCTCATGGACGCTGACGAGCAGAGGGAAGAAGTTCCTGGCGAGGAAGCCGCCGAGGACCCCGCGCATCACGTGGTGGAGGTCGAGGACCTGAGGACGTACCTGGCCCCGAGATGTAGAGCCCCCGTTTCCCCCCTTTATTTTGTTTTCTTGAATTTTAAATTTTGTAAGGCTGGGGAGCCCAAAGAATACCTTTTGTAAAACTTCTGTCTTTGGCAGTAATAAAGTTTTTCTTCGGCTCCATAGAATTGCACTCTACTATCTTGTTTGTGAAGAATGCTCGCAAGATATCTTTGCTTGTACCGTTGTGCTTTCATGCCAGGTTGGCCATCCGTCTGGCGATCGTCCGTCGAGTTGACTTCAATCACTGGTCGATGAGCGTTCCAAGCGCTGCCGAGGAGGTATCCCCATGGGCCCCGGAGTCGAGGGGAGATCGTTTAGACTTGGATAGACCTGACGCCCCTCACTGGGGTCTCGGATCCTCCGCGGGCCACAGGGCATCTCTGATTTCGAGTATTAACCACCATCCGAGGTAACTGGGCAGGGTAGTTGCCCAGTCGCCTCTTGCAAGGGTTTTCTGGTCCCTGGCATTGTGGCAGGGGAGCTACCCGCCAGGGATGGTCGAGCAAGGACTCGATTGTCTCTGGGAGGATTTGGGTCCTTAGCGCTGGAGGGGCTGTAAGAAGCCCACTAAGGATGACCGGGCAGTGAAGCTGCGCGGTTGCCCCTTGGCGAGAGCTTTGACCTCTGGCGTCGTGGGTAGGCAACTACCAGCCTGGGATGAACGAACGGGTAGCCGCTCTGGTGCCTCTTGTGAGGGATTTTGATCCCTGGCGACGAGGGTAGGGAGCTACCAGCCGGAGTTGACCGAGCAGGGTAGCTGCTCGGTTGCCTCTTGCGAGGGCTTTGATCCTTCAGGAAGGGACTGAGCAGGGTTACTGCCCAGTGCCTCTTGGCGAGGACTTTGATCCCTGTCGGTTGTGGTAGGAAGCTACCAGCCGGGGATAGCCGAGCAAGGACTCGACTGCCTCTGGGAGGACTTTGGTCCTTAGCGCGGGAGGGGCTGTAGAAGCCTACCAAGGACCCTTGGCCGGGCAGGGTTACTGCCCGGTGCCTCTTGGCGAGGGCTTTTGTCTTGAAGGATAGCCGAGCGAGGGATCCTCGGGCTCCACTGCCTCTGGAAGGGCTTTTTGATCCCCGGCGTTGTGGCAGGGAAGCTGCCCGCTGGGGATAGCCAAGCGAGGGATCCTCGGGCTCGACTGCCTCTGAGAGGGCTTTTTGATCCCCGGCGTTGTGGCAGGGAAGCTGCCCGCTGAGGATAGCCGAGCGAGGGATCCTCGGGCTCGACTGTCTCTGGGAGGGCTTTTTGATCCCCGGTGTTGTGGCAGGGAAGCTACCCGCCAAGGGTGACCGAGCAGGGTAGCTGCTGGGTTGAATCTTGACGAGGTGTAGCCCGACCGTCCAGCTGTAGGTGCGGGGAATGTGAACGGTCGGGGCAACGACGCGCGTAGCCGGCGCATTGAATGCGGGGGGAGGCGAAGCACTAGGGGCGTGTCGTTTCGATTCCACCGGAGAAGGCTTGATGGCTGCCGCGTGGCAGCGACTCCCTGGGTGAAAGCGGGCGACTTTTGGGCTGCGCAGTGGGCTATATAAGGCTGAAGGAGTACTGGTCCTTCCATCCCTCATAAACAGGTCGTCGAGAATTCAGGACTTCCCGTTTACCATCCCCGACATCGTCCACTTCGAAGCCGTGTACCTTTACGATCCGTACTGCACCGAGGATACGGTGCAGCTGGTCTACGAGAGCATTGAGGACCATTTCGGCCGGCTGCTCCCCCGACGCTCCTCCCTGTTGCAGCTGCTGATGTACTCCATCTGGAGGGCGTCGCCGGCGCTTTACAACCCCTTGTCTGAGCTGCTGTATGACGAGGCCGTGGGCAAGCTGCGGTCTTGGAGGCGGTGGAGCGGCGATCTGGGGCCCGGGCCCGGCCGTTTGGACGCAGACGAGGGCCTTTACGAGGGATTGGAGCCGATCTATCCGGCCTGCGAGGGTGTTGATTACGGTCATTGGAGGAGGCTCATCCCCTCCTTCGGTGAGTGGAAGGCGGCGGCTGGTACCGGGATCTTCAGGGTGGCTGCTTGTCATTTGGGCGGAGATCGGAAGGCCAACTTTGTGTTTTGTGGAGTTTTTCCCACGGACGGCGCCAACTGATGGAGGTCCTTTTCGGGTCTCCGTCAGATGTTGTCTTCCGTTGATCTCCCGGTGGACTTAGATGGTTATCTTCTGTTGCGTGTGGGTCTCAATGGGTTTTGGTGGAAGAGGTGGTATGAGAAGTTTGGTGCCGAGTACCTGCAAAGAAGTCCCGGGGTGGTTTGGTACCACCAAGGACCCTCCGACGATCAAGTTAGTGATGAGATCCGAGCAGAGTAACGGCTTAGATGAGTAAAGAATGGCTTACTTAACCCCTCCGTGATGGGGGTTTATATAACGGTGGTGGCACGCAGCAGCAGGTGCGAGAATCTCACCGGTAGCTTCGCTCCCGACGTCACGCCCGCGTGAAGAGCGGATCGCCCATTAATAGGGATCGTGATGGCGTGGAATGTGGGATGTTGCCGGCGTAGAATCTGCGCATGGCGAGATTTGCGGAGCGGCGGTGTCACGCCCCGCTTCCCAAAATACGGAAAACGAGGGATGACTAGGCCAGCTATGCTCCTACGGTCAAGGAATCATCCCGCCGTAGTCACACTTCGACTTCTAGCACTACGTGGTAATCAGTAAATAAGCACAGTATTAAAGGAATCACATCACTAATTTATTACATTAAAATTTCATTGTTCACAAATTACAGATAGTAAGAACAATAACTAACCAAGTTCAATATCACGATCACTCTAAGAAAACAATAAAGATAGGGAGTACACCAGACTATATCTCTGTGAACTCGAAGGGTAGATCCGTCTCCTGTGCTGGTCCTCCCGCGGAATCTGAGTATGCATACTCAGGTCGTCAGAGCGACACAATAATAATATTGTTATAATCAGATGAAACAGGTAAATGAGGTAATACTGGTATGAAAATAATGCAAGTAATCACTATGTCACAATATGGTGCAGAATATGTTATGTGTCCCTATCGGTCTCTAGGTCATGTTTGAAATCACATAGTGGAAGGAGGATCATGTTTAACAGGAGTCTCGTACATACCCGAGACAACGGCCCACATGCCCGGGACATAACCCTGTCAGCCGGATCGCTAGATCCTGTCCTACACGTATAAGTATCACGGTTCGAATGATCATCCTCTAAATACGGTCCCGCTAAATACGATACTCTTTCCACTTTGATTTCCCCTTTTCCCCCAGGTTACACTATTTATGATATTGATCTAGTTGTGTACGAGTATACCAATGGCACGGTTTCATCACTGTCCACTGTATCAATCACTGTCACGAATATTCACTTTCCATTGGTGTACTAGTCACTCCTAAACCAACATCTATCACGCACGATAATGCAATGTCCATACGCACTAACACTGTGTATATGACAAGGGTATGATATATGTATTGTATGCTACCAATAAGCTCTGTATGTTATGAATTAACATGCATGTCATGAACTAAAATAAATTGCACAAATTAATATGTTACGAATTCAGCAAAAATGATGTAAGTAAGATATATAGAACAATCAGTCAGTAATTCATCAAAATTTGTTTCAGTTCAATCGGAGTTTTGGTTTTCAAGATATAACTGTTTCAGTTTAAGTGCTCGCGGCTGGAATTTCAATTTCAGAACTGAACGTCTGTTTCGCGACACGAATTGCACCCAGTTGGGCTCAAAATTTAGCGATGTCACAGTTAAATGAAATTTAGTGTTTTCGATAAAGTATTCAACGCAACAGACGGATCCTCAATCGCATCTGTAAGTTGAAAGTTATACACAGTTCAATCTCAATATGTCATTTCAGAAATTGTTCTGAACAGCTTTACGTTCTGCCCTTTTAAATATAGTTTAAAATAACAAACGGCGATGAATCGGAATGAAACCACTTGTTTTCTTTCACTAACAGAAATATCTTATAACTACTGTAAAGTTCCATATCATACTATTTCAGGAAACACGGGGACGCAGGTCTTTGGACAGAACACACTAATCAGAAACGCTCTGGACTGCAGTCCAGAGTCGTGTTCCGATCCAATTATCTTCATGGTTACAAAACAGAAATGATCAGAAATTTATGTAGGATTAAAGTTCGTCAAGTCGGCTTCGATTTAAGCCCTCGAACGCATCTTTCCAATAGGTGTATGATTTATGGTGTTTTTATTCGTTTTCAGCTACGAGAGAATTCTAGTTTTAACGACATGTTTGGGGGTATCGATTTTTGTTACTAACAATCGTATTTTCCAGCGAATTTCACACAAGATATTCATCATTATAATGGCCAACATAAAATATCGATTTCCGTCAAATTAGACAATTATTTCTATTGGTAACTAACATCGAGCACTTAGGTCATGATACGTATAGGAAATCGGTAAGTTTGTAAACTACATGATCTAGGTGGGTAATACTATTATTATAGCATGAAGCAAGTAAATACTTGCCTGGAAAACGCCTCGGGGTCGCACGGTAGCAACAATGTCGCGAACGCGCGTTGTACGCCGTGGAATCGATTCGCGCGAGCTTGGATCTAGATGCGGATCTCGCGTCGGGGTTGTCCGGAGTCGTTGCACAGTCCCTGGACGTTAAGGGGTGCTTGATGATCCTCTGCGAGTGTATTGGGGTTGCCGCCGGTCGACGGCGTCGCTCCGGCAACTTGCACAGTGAAGTGCACAGCGGGGGAAAAATTGTTTGGAAAATGGGTTTTGGAGTTTTGGAGAGAGATGAGGGAGCTGTGGGGTCGGGTTTGGAGCGATGTGAGTGGTGCAGAGGATGTAGGGGGTCGAAAGTGTGGTTCAGGTCAGAGGGGCTCGCCGGCGTTGAATGCCAGGGGTGGCCGTGGTTAGGTGAAAAAAAATGGGTTTGGGTGTGCAGGGGATATTTGACTGGGCTCGGGTTGAAGAAGGGTGAAGTCGTGGAGGGAGAAGGCTGGTGGAAGAGGAGTGATCGAAGGTTGCCGAGGGATTGTCGTCGTCGGAGGTTGCAATGGCTGTTCGAGGTTGGGGCTCGGTGGGTGTAGCGAGAGAGGTGAGGAGTTTTTCTGTGATGGAGTTGGTGAGTAAGAGAGAGATGAGGGCGACGGGTTAGAGAGAGGAGTGCGAGGGGTAACGTCGCACGATGGGTGTGTGGGCGTGGGCGTGGGCGTGGGCGTGAGCGACGGCGGAGGAGGCGGGTCGCCCGCGAGTTAGGGGTGGTTACCGTTGGGAAAAAGAAAATTTGAATGGAAGATGAACAGTAGTGTAGCGGGTCGGGTCAGATGGAGGCGGCCGAAGAGATTGGGCCGCAAAAAAAAAAAAAAACAATTCCCATTAAAACTTCGTGGGCTGAATGGTGGAAACGGGCTGGTTTTAAAAACAAAATAATAACCAAAAATTTGAAGTGGGCTGAGGGTATTAGATTGGGCTGAGGGTTTTATATATATTTAAAAGGGATTATTTAAAAACCAAATGGGCTGATGGATATTGATAAAAGGGTTTGGGGGAATTTAGTGGTTAAAAGAAAATTTGGGTTAAATTAAATTGGTTTTATTTGCTTTAGTTTTAAATCTTGGGTTTTAACTTTTAGGATTTGGAAAAAAGTAAATATTGGGCTTAAACAACCAATTCAGAATATGAAGGAAAAGAAAAGAACCTACTGGAAATCAGAGAATAGGAAACTTTTATTAGAATGGAGACGGGGATTTACATCATACCCCCTTAACAAAAATTTCGTCCTCGAAATTTAACAAGGATGCAAGAATACAATGTACTAAACAAAGAGATGTGTATAACGATCACGGATATCTTCCTCCCGCTCCCAGGTGGATTCTCCTGGGGAACGACCGCCCCAAGACACTCGGACTAACGGAATGACCTTATTCTTCAGCACTTTCTCTCTGCGGTCGAGGATGGTAGTAGGCTGCTCCTCGTACGATAAGTCAGTACCCAAGACTAGTTCTGAGTGGTCTAGGACATGACTCTCATCCCGGACATAACGCCGCAACTGTGACACGTGGAAGGTATTGTGCACACCAACTAGCGATGGAGGCAAGGCCAGTCGATAAGCCACCTCTCCTACTCGCTCTAGCACCTCAAAAGGTCCGATAAAGCGGGGACTAAGTTTTCCCCGACTTCCAAATCTGATCACTCCACGAGTAGGGGAAATCTTCAAGAACACATGATCTCCGACTTCGAACTCAAGTGCCCTTCTGCTGGTATCTGCCCAACTCTTCTGTCGATCCTGAGCCGTCTTAATACGCTGTCTGATCATTTGGACCTTGTCAACTGTCTGAACAATGAGTTCGGGGCCTAGTAATCTTCGTTCTCCCACATCATCCCAACATATTGGGGATCGACACTTCCGCCCATATAGTGCTTCAAAAGGAGCCATCTGAATACTAGCCTGATAACTATTGTTGTAAGAAAACTCGACTAGGTGCAGATGGTCCTCCCAGGAACCCTGAAAGTCCAACATACAGGTTCTCAACATATCCTCGAGCGTCTGAATCGTACGCTCGGATTGTCCATCCGTCTATGGGTGATAAGCTGTGCTGAAATTAAGGCGGGTACCCAAGCTCTCCTGTAAGCTCTTCCAAAAGTGCGACAAGAATCTCGTGTCCCGGTCTGACACAATGCTGACTGGAACACCGTGAAGTCGTACGATCTCCTGCATATATCTTTCTGCCAGTGATTCCGTCGACTGTCCCACTCGGAAAGGTAGAAAGTGTGCAGCTTTTGTGAGGCGATCGACGATAACCCAAATAGCGTTATTGCCTCTAGGGCTCCGTGGTAAGGCCGTCACAAAATCCATAGTAATGTGCTCCCACTTCCATTCAGGTATCGGCAATGGTTGTAATAATCCTGCTGTTCTCTGATGTTCCGCCTTCACCTGCTGACATACCAAGCATCTGGATACGAACCTCGCAATTTCCCGCTTCATTCCGTTCCACCAAAAGTGCTGCTTTAGGTCCTGATACATTTTTGTACCTCCTGGATGCACAGAATAAGCTGAACTGTGTGCTTCAGCCAAAACTTCTTCTCGTACATCTCCTTTAGGTACGCAGAGTCTGCTACCGAATCTCAGAGAGCCATCCTCATGTATAATCAAATCCGTTCTCAGTCCAGCTTCCACTTGCTCTCTGAACTTTTGTAATCGGGGATCATCCGTTTGTGCAATCTTGATGCGATCCACCAGGGAAGATTGCACCTGTAGTTGCCAAAATTGACTGAGTGCGTTCGAAGTAATGACTTCAAGTTCAAGTCTCTGGAAATCCTCAATAATACTCCTCTGATCGGTCAACATCATGACCGCTGGTTTGCGACTGAGTGCATCTGGTACAACATTGACCTTCCCCGGGTGATACTGAAGGTCCAAGTCATAATCTGCCATCAGCTCTAGCCATCGGCGCTGCCTCATATTCAATTCCTTCTGGGTGAAAACATACTTCAAACTTTTGTGATCTGTGTACACCTCCACTTTCTCACCCAATAGATAGTGCCTCTAAATCTTCAATGCAAAGATTACCGCAGCTAACTCCAAGTCATGTGTGGGGTAGTTCTTCTCGTGGTTTCTCAGTTGTCGAGAGGCGTAAGCAACCACTCGGCCGTGCTGCATCAAAACACAGCCTAAACCCTTCCCTGAGGCATCACTGTGTATCACCAAACCACCTGAATCATCTGGTACAGTAAGAATAGGCGCCGTGGTTAATTTCTGCTTTAGTGTGTCGAATGCCTGAGTGCACTCCTCTGTCTATGTAAACGGCACGTCCTTCCGTGTCAGCCGCGTCAATGGTTCCGCGATTCTTGAGAAATCTTGGACGAATCTCCGATAATAGCCTGCTAATCCCAGAAAACTCCTGATCTCAGCCACTGACTTCGGCGTCGGCCAATCTCTGACAGATTCTATCTTTGCCGGGTCCACCGAGATGCCTTCGCCCGAAATAATATGTCCCAAAAACTGCACCTTATCGAGCCAGAACTCACACTTGCTTAGCTTCGCATACAGCTTCTCTTCCCGAAGAATTTGTAGGACTGTGCGCAAGTGTTCAGCGTGCTCCTCCTGAGTCTTCGAGTAGACCAGTATGTCGTCGATAAACACAACGACAAACGTGTCCAAGTATTTTGCGAACACCCTGTTCATCAAGTCCATGAATATTGCTGGGGCGTTGGTAACGCCGAACGGCATCACAAGGAACTCGTAATGTCCGTATCGGGTCCTGAAAGCCGTCTTGCACACATCCTCGGCTGCTACCCTGATTTGATGATACCCAGAACGGAGGTCCAACTTCGAGAAAACCTTGGCTCCACTTAGCTGATCAAATAGGTCGTCAATGCGTGGTATTGGGTACTTGTTCTTTATTGTGACCTTGTTCAGCTCTCGATAATCTATACACATTCGCAGCGATCCATCCTTCTTCTTTACTAACAGAACTGGTGCACCCCACGGTGAAGCGCTCGGCCGAATAAATCCCTTTTCCAAAAGTTCTTCAACCTGCTTCTTCAATTCCGCCAACTCAACTGGTGCCATTCTGTATGGGGCTCTGGATACTGGGGCTGTACCTGGAATCAAATCGATTGAGAACTCCAAAATTCGAGGAGGTGGTAGACCTGGTAGATCTTCGGGAAAAACATCCAGAAAGTCCCGAACAATTTCTGGGGCTGGGCTCTTATTAATCTCCATGGCTGTCAGTTCCTTAGGCTTTGCTCTGTACTTAGCTGGTTCCAAAGATTCGCTTCCGCCCTCGAAAACAAACTCCGGGTGATTGGGAATGCGGAAGATCACCTTCTTTGCACGACAATCGATAACTGCGTGGAAAGTGCTCATCCAATCCATCCCAAGAATTGCGTCGTAACTGCCTGTCCCAATTAGGAGGAAATTCGCATAGAATTCCCTACCACACACTACAACCGGGCATAATCTACATTCCCGACTAGATATAATAATGCCATTACCCGTATGAATTTTCCATCCCTTGGTTAGTGGTTCATGTGGTATTGAGTGTGTATTAGTGAAATGCTCAGACAAGAAACAATGCGATGCTCCCGAATAAAAAAGTACTCTAGCTGGCAAGGAATGTACGAGCAGAGTACCTGTAACCACATCTCCTGACGCTTCTGCCTGCTCGGCGGTCAAGGTGAAAGCCCGTCCCTGACCGCGACCTGTAATTGGTTGTCTCTGTTCCTGCGGCCTCTGCTGTGGCGGTCCAGAACCTCCCTGTATCTCTGCTCTCTCAGGGCAACTGTTAATCCTGTGCTGACTGGAACCGCAAATCAAACACTGTCCCTTGGCACGGCGACAGTCCTTCTGAGTATGTCCTCCTCTACCGCAATAGCCGCAAGTTACGCCCTGTCTCTGGGGGCGATGCTGTGGTACAAACGGCCGCTTCATTTGCGTCGTCCCTGCTCTGTGAACCGGTATGGCTCCTCGAGAAGGCACGTGGGTACGTGCTGGAACGACTGGGGGTCTCCTGAACTTGTTAATCAATTGCTCCTGAACTCTCGCCGCGTTGAGTACCTGTGCGAAAGTCTGTAGATCCAACGATGCAATCAGCTGCTGCAACTCAAAATCTAACCCCTGAAGAAAACGTCTGGCCCTGGTAACTTCTGAGGCGACCATGTACGGAGCAAAACGACTCAAGCGGTTGAACTCTGCCGCATAAACATCCACTGGGCGTCCATTCTGCTTCAAAAGAATAAACTTTTCCTCCATTTCTGCCTTGGCTGTGGGAGGAAAATAATGATCTAAGAAGCACTCCTTAAACTTGCTCCATTCGATCGGCCCTTCAAGTCTGCTTTCTTCCACCGACCACCATGTACGGGCCTCGTCTTCTAATTGTATCTTTATCACATCCACTCTGTCTTCCTCTGGAACCCTGGCACCTGTCAATAAATTTTCCATGTTTACCAGCCATTGTTCAGCCTCAAGGGGTTCAGCTAGCCCTGTGAACGCAGCTGGGTGTAACCGTCGGAAGTCTGACACAGTACCAGCCCTAGCCTGATAAGCTGGTGGAGTAGCGCCCTCGGGGGCGGTAATGAGTGCGGAGGGTCCTCCTGCGGCGGTAATCTCCTCGAGTCCCTCAGTAAGCAAATCTGTCTTCCTCTCCTGAGCTTCTGCGAGAGTGGTCAGTGCACTGAGTATTCTTTCCGTGCAGTCCTGAGAGCTGGAGTCCGAGGAGGGGTCGTTCGGGGACGTCATACCGCTGGAAGATTCAAAAGAATAGGATCAGATTCAAGGATAGAAATCAAGAGTAGTGAAACAAGAATAACGTAATACAGTTTAGTTAATGTTATCCCTTGATACTAAACACAGGCTCTGATACCAACTAAACCATGTCACGCCCCGCTTCCCAAAATACGGAAAACGAGGGATGACTAGGCCAGCCATGCTCCTACGGTCAAGGAATCATCCCGCCGTAGTCACACTTCGGCTTCTAGCAC
The DNA here is from genome assembly GCA_030015575.1 of Agapanthus africanus. NCBI lineage: Eukaryota > Viridiplantae > Streptophyta > Magnoliopsida > Asparagales > Amaryllidaceae > Agapanthus > Agapanthus africanus. The sequence goes on from CM057337.1 coordinate 12,154,699, forward strand.
TACGTGGTAATCAGTAAATAAGCACAGTATTAAAGGAATCACATCACTAATTTATTACATTAAAATTTCATTGTTCACAAATTACAGATAGTAAGAACAATAACTAACCAAGTTCAATATCACGATCACTCTAAGAAAACAATAAAGATAGGGAGTACACCAGACTATATCTCTGTGAACTCGAAGGGTAGATCCGTCTCCTGTGCTGGTCCTCCCGCGGAATCTGAGTATGCATACTCAGGTCGTCAGAGCGACACAATAATAATATTGTTATAATCAGATGAAACAGGTAAATGAGGTAATACTGGTATGAAAATAATGCAAGTAATCACTATGTCACAATATGGTGCAGAATATGTTATGTGTCCCTATCGGTCTCTAGGTCATGTTTGAAATCACATAGTGGAAGGAGGATCATGTTTAACAGGAGTCTCGTACATACCCGAGACAACGGCCCACATGCCCGGGACATAACCCTGTCAGCCGGATCGCTAGATCCTGTCCTACACGTATAAGTATCACGGTTCGAATGATCATCCTCTAAATACGGTCCCGCTAAATACGATACTCTTTCCACTTTGATTTCCCCTTTTCCCCCAGGTTACACTATTTATGATATTGATCTAGTTGTGTACGAGTATACCAATGGCACGGTTTCATCACTGTCCACTGTATCAATCACTGTCACGAATATTCACTTTCCATTGGTGTACTAGTCACTCCTAAACCAACATCTATCACGCACGATAATGCAATGTCCATACGCACTAACACTGTGTATATGACAAGGGTATGATATATGTATTGTATGCTACCAATAAGCTCTGTATGTTATGAATTAACATGCATGTCATGAACTAAAATAAATTGCACAAATTAATATGTTACGAATTCAGCAAAAATGATGTAAGTAAGATATATAGAACAATCAGTCAGTAATTCATCAAAATTTGTTTCAGTTCAATCGGAGTTTTGGTTTTCAAGATATAACTGTTTCAGTTTAAGTGCTCGCGGCTGGAATTTCAATTTCAGAACTGAACTTCTGTTTCGCGACACGAATTGCACCCAGTTGGGCTCAAAATTAAGCGATGTCACAGTTAAATGAAATTTAGTGTTTTCGATAAAGTATTCAACGCAACAGACGGATCCTCAATCGCATCTGTACGTTGAAAGTTATACACAGTTCAATCTCAATATGTCATTTCAGAAATTGTTCTGAACAGCTTTACGTTCTGCCCTTTTAAATATAGTTTAAAATAACAAACGGCGATGAATCGGAATGAAACCACTTGTTTTCTTTCACTAACAGAAATATATTATAACTACTGTAAAGTTCCGTATCATACTATTTCAGGAAACACGGGGACGCAGGTCTTTGGACAGAACACACTAATCAGAAACGCTCTGGACTGCAGTCCAGAGTCGTGTTCCGATCCAATTATCTTCATGGTTACAAAACAGAAACGATCAGAAATTTATGTAGGATTAAAGTTCGTCAAGTCGGCTTCGATTTAAGCCCTCGAACGCATCTTTCCAATAAGTGTATGATTTATGGTGTTTTTATTCGTTTTCAGCTACGAGAGAATTCTAGTTTTAACGACATGTTTGGGGGTATCGATTTTTGTTACTAACAATCGTATTTTCCAGCGAATTTCACACAAGATATTCATCATTATAATGGCCAACATAAAATATCGATTTCCGTCAAATTAGACAATTATTTCTATTGGTAACTAACATCGAGCACTTAGGTCATGATACGTATAGGAAATCGGTAAGTTTGTAAACTACATGATCTAGGTGGGTAACACTATTATTATAGCATGAAGCAAGTAAATACTTGCCTGGAAAACGCCTCGGGGTCGCACGGTAGCAACAATGTCGCGAACGCGCGTTGTACGCCGTGGAATCGATTCGCGCGAGCTTGGATCTAGATGCGGATCTCGCGTCGAGGTTGTCCGGAGTCGTTGCACAGTCCCTGGACGTTAAGGGGTGCTTGATGATCCTCTGCGAGTGTATTGGGGTTGCCGCCGGTCGACGGCGTCGCTCCGGCAACTTGCACAGTGAAGTGCACAGCGGGGGAAAAATTGTTTGGAAAATGGGTTTTGGAGTTTTGGAGAGAGATGGGGGAGCTGTGGGGTCAGGTTTGGAGCGATGTGAGTGGTGCAGAGGATGTAGGGGGTCGAAAGTGTGGTTCAGGTCAGAGGGGCTCGCCGGCGTTGAATGCCAGGGGTGGCCGTGGTTAGGTGAAAAAAAATGGGTTTGGGTGTGCAGGGGATATTTGACAGGGCTCGGGTTGAAGAAGGGTGAAGTCGTGGAGGGAGAAGGCTGGTGGAAGAGGAGTGATCGAAGGTTGCCGAGGGATTGTCGTCGTCGGAGGTTGCAATGGGCTGTTCGAGGTTGGGGCTCGGTGGGTGTAGCGAGAGAGGTGAGGAGTTTTTCTGTGATGGAGTTGGTGAGTAAGAGAGAGATGAGGGCGACGGGTTAGAGAGAGGAGTGCGAGGGGTAACGTCGCACGACGGGTGCGTGGGCGTGGGCGTGAGCGACGGCGGAGGAGGCGGGTCGCACGCGAGTTAGGGGAGGTTACCGTTGGGAAAAAGAAAATTTGAATGGAAGATGAACAGTAGTGTAGCGGGTAGGGTCAGATGGAGGTGGGCCGAAGAGATTGGGCCGCAAAAAAAAAAAACAAAAACAATTCCCATTAAAACTTCGTGGGCTGAATGGTGGAAACGGGCTGGTTTTAAAAACAAAATAATAACCAAAAATTTGAAGTGGGCTGAGGGTATTAGATTGGGCTGAGGGTTTTATATATATTTAAAAGGGATTATTTAAAAACCAAATGGGCTGATGGATATTGATAAAAGGGTTTGGGGGAATTTAGTGGTTAAAAGAAAATTTGGGTTAAATTAAATTGGTTTTATTTGCTTTAGTTTTAAATCTTGGGTTTTAACTTTTAGGATTTGGAAAAAAGTAAATATTGGGCTTAAACAACCAATTCAGAATATGAAGGAAAAGAAAAGAACCTACTGGAAATCAGAGAATAGGAAACTTTTATTAGAATGGAGACGGGGATTTACAGGCGGTTACGCCTGTAAGTGGTGGAGTTGGTCGGAGGGTCGAGGAAGACGGCCTCGGCGGGAGCTCGGGAGTGAGTGAGGAGGCCGAGGAGTCTTGGTCCCATGGCAGCTCGAGGCGAGCTAAGGGGTTAAGGAGGCTAATTTGCATGGAGCCCCAAGGAGGGCCAGCTTGCGCTTGCATGTCGGGTGTAGGGTGGCCTGGTCGGCCCTCGTGGCCCCTTTCTTCCGAATTTTGGGACACGTCATCTGCCACGTGTCTTGACCCTGGAGATTGCCAATATTGAGCATCATCATTATCCCCCCACTCTTGTCCCGACCAGCTAGCGGGTCGGGCCAGGAGTGGTCTGCCGGGCCTCCCGAGGTGAGCTCCTTCCTAGGGCTTTGTCGGGACGAGTCCTCGGGCCGTCGGTTGTCTTTTCCGCTAGCGAATCGAGGCGAGATCTCTGCATTTAAAGAAGGTGCGCCGGTTCGTGCACTCTGTAACTGAAGCGACAGCCCACGTGTCGAGCGCCGATTGGCTGATGCGACGTCTGCAGGCCTACGGCGTCTGATGGGACGCGGTCCAGCACGGTATCGACACGTGGAGCGATCGGAGCCGTTGGACGCGAGGAGTCGTTTCGGCGGGAGATGACGGACGCCGTTGGATGAGGCCGCATGCAGCAATAAACACGGGGTGGGGCCCGCCCCAGGGCCCCCAATCTTTCATTTTTCCCTCTTCCTTGAGTCGTTGCTGCTCGGTGTTCTTCTTTCTTTTGAATACATGGTCCGCTCCCACTCTTCGGGCTGCTCGCGCCAGAAGGAGGCTGGTGGCGCGGCCGAGCCCCCGGCTAGCTCATGCCCTCCGCCGGATCCTCTGCCGGCGATAGGGCGGTCTTCTTCGTCGACGGCATCTGGTGGTTTCTTCGGCGGTGGCAAGAGACGTCCACAGTTACCCAAGCCCCAGACGGGGGACAGAGGGAAGGGCGAGGGCAGGCCTCCTCTCAAGAAGAAGAGGACGGTTTCTCGTGCGTCGTCATCGAGGGTCCCTGAGGGAATTTCCGTGCAGGAGGGGGGCGCCGTTTTCACGGTTCCGTCTGGACTTTCCGTTGCCGCTGGCCTGCTCGCCGGGATGGAGGAGTCGGCTGGGGGAAAGCTTCCGCACGGCTCCCTGAGGGATCAATTGGAGGCCATGGCCCAGGGGGCGGTCCAGGTACGAACCCCTTTACGTGTATTTCTCTTGGTATATCTTTCCCTAGCTCCGGAGCCTCCTGGTTTCTCATCGGCTTTCTGTCAGGTTCTTCAACACTGTGCCCTTGCCACTCGTATGGAGGCCGAGGGGGCGTTCCACGCCCCGAGGCCAGTGGAAGCGTTCCCTTCAGAGATCGAGGTTTTGCGACGTGACCTGCGCCTGGAGAGGGCAAGGGACGACGTCTTGGCGGGCCGGGCGGAGGCTGCGAAACTTGCCAATTCAGCGAATCGGGGTGTCCTTCGTCGCCTGAATGCATCCCTCCGGGTTGCCGATAGGAAGCTGGCAGATCTGGCCGAACGCTTCACGGCCCTGGAAAAAGAGAGGGACGCCAGCAGGGGAGATGCTGAGGCGGCGCTTCTGGAGGCCCAAGTTGTCGAGGCTCGGGCTAAGAAAGCTGTGGCTGATTATAAGGCATCAGAGCAGTTTTACGCCGAGCTCGTGGAGTATTCTGCCGTCGCATGGAACAAGGACCTGGACGCCGCGAAGGAACAGCTCCCTGAGTTCGACGATGGTGAACTCCGCGCTCGGGCTCCGCTTCCGGCGGCGAGGCCTCCGGTGGGAGATGGCGAGGGGAGTAGGGCGTGCCCCTGGTGGCAAAATCTCCGGTGGTAGAGCCCCCGGCAGGCCGTGATGTTAGCGATGAAGGGACCGAATTAAGCCTCCGGGCAGTTTGTAGGGCTGGGGAGCCCCAGAATACCCTTTGTAAAAAAAACTTTGCTTTGGTAATAAAAGAAAATCCTTGTTTCGTCGGTTTGCATTTCGTCTTTTGTGTGTGAAGGATGCTTGTAAGATATCTTTGCTTGTGTTCTCGTGCCAGGTTGGCCATCTGTTTGGCGATCTTCCGTCGAGTTGACTTCAATCACCAGCCGACAAGCATGTCGAGCTTTGCCGAGGAGGTATCCCCATGGGCCCCGGAGTCGAGGGGAGATCGTCTAGACTTGGATATCGGATCCTCCGCGGTGTATCGGATCCTCCGCGGGCCACAGGGCATCTTTGACTTCGAGCATCGACCACCAGCCGGGGGTGATTGGGCAGGCTAGCTGCGCAGTTGCCTCTTGCAAAGGCTTATCGATCCCTGGTGTTGTGGTAAGGAAGTTGCCCGTCAGGGAAGACCGAGTAGGGAAGCTGTGCGGTGGCCTCCTGGCGAGGGCTTTGATTTTTGTCGGTTGTGGTAGGGAGCTACCAGCCGAGGGTAGCCGAGCAAGGACTCGACTCCCTCTCGGAGGACTTTGGTCCTTAGCACTGGAGGGGCTGTAAGAAGCTCGCTAAGGATGACCAGGCAGTGAAGCTGCGCGGTTGCCTCTTGGCGAGGGCTTTGACCTCTGGCGTCGGGGATAGGCAACTACCGGCCTGGGATGGACGAGCGGGGTAGCCGCTCTGGTGCCTCTTCCGAGGGCATTCTGATCCCTGGCGTCATGGGTAGGGAGCTGCCAGCCGGAGTAGACTGAGCAGGGTAGCTGCTTGGTTGTCTCTTGCGAGGGCTTCGATCCGGATGGGAATTGAGCAGGGTTACCGCCTAGTGTCTCTTGGCGAGGGCTTTGTTCCCTGTCGGTTGTGGTAGGAAGCTACCAGCGGGGGATAGCCGAGCAAGGACTCGACTGCCTCTGGGAGGACTTTGGTCCTTAGCACGGGAGGGGCTGTAAGAAGCCCACTAAGGATGACCAGGCAGTGAAGCTGCACGGTTGCCCCTTGGCGAGGGCTTTGATATTTGGCGTCGTGGGTAGGCAACTACCAGCCTGGGATGAACGAGCGGGGTAGCCGCTCTGGTGCCTCTTGTGAGGGCTTTTGATCCCTGGCGTCGAGGATAGGGAGCTACCAGCTGGAGTTGACCGAGCAGGGTAGCTGCTCAGTTGCCTCTTGCGGGGGCTTTGATCCTTCAGGACGGGGACCGAGCAGGGTTACTGCCCAGTGCCTCTTGGCGAGGACTTTGATCCCTGTCGGTTGTGGTAGGAAGCTACCAGCCGGGGATAGCCGAGCAAGGACTCGACTGCCTCTAGGAGGACTTTGGTCCTTAGCACGGGAGGGGCTGTAGAAGCCTACCAAGGACCCTTGGCCGGGCAGGGCTATTGCCCGGTGCCTCTTGGTTAGGGCTTTTGTCCTGAAGGATAGCCGAGCGAGGGATCCTTGGGCTTGACTGCCTCTGGGAGGGCTTTTTGATCCCCGGCGTTGTGGCAGGGAGGTTGCCCGCTGGGGATAGCCGAGCGAGGGATCCTCGGGCTTGACTGCCTCTGGGAGGGCTTTTTGATCCCCGGCGTTATGGCAGGGAAGCTGCCCGCTGGGGATAGCTGAGCGAGGGATCCTCGGGCTCCACTGCCTCTGGAAGGGCTTTCTGATTCTTGGCGTTGTGGTAGGGAAGCTACCCGCCAGGGGTGACCGAGCAGGGTAGCTGCTGGGTTGAATCTTGACGAGGTGTAGCCCAACCGTCCAGCTGTAGGTGCGGGGAATGGGAACGGTCGGGGCAACGGTGCGCGTAGCCAGTGCATTGAATGCGGGGGAAGGCGAAGCACTAGGGGCGCGTCGCTTCGATTCCACTGAAGAAGTCTTGATGGCTACCGCGTGGCAGCGACTCCCTGGGTGAAAGCGGGTGACTGTTGGGCTGTGCAGTGGGCCATATAAGGCTGAAGGAGTACTGGTCCTTCTATCCCTCATAAACAGGTCGTCGAGAATGCAGGACTTCCCGTTTACCATCTCCGACATCGTCCACTTCGAAGACGTGTACCTTTACGATCCGTACTGCACCGAGGACACGGTGTAGTTGGTCTACGGGAGCATTGAGGACCATTTCGGCCGGCTGCTCCCCCGACGCTTCTCCCTGCTGCAGCTGCTAATGTACTCCATCTGGAGGGCGTCGCCGGGGCTTTACAACCCCTTGTCTGAGCTGCTCTATGAAGAGGTCGTGGGCAAGCTGCGGTCTTTGAGGTGCTTTGGCCTAATCTCCGCGAACCGGCTGGCCCGCTCAGAGGCGCTCTTCCGCGAATGCTATGAGCCGAGGCTCAGGATCGACGCTCGCGGGGGGAACCGGGGACAGAGGTTGGACCTTGTGAGGCCCCGGTTGGCAGAGATCTTCACTGAGTACCACGAGCAGTGCTCACTGCACCCCCTTCCCCCACTGTTGTAATTTTCTTTTTTCTTTTTGCATGTATGGCCGAGAAGCCTATAATACCTTTTGAATAAACAAAGCTTTTCTTTCCTTTTCGCAATGCTCCATTGACCTTTTTTAAATTAACAATAGATCCTAGGAAGAATTTACATCGCTTTAAAAGAAAGGTACAGGCTAGTGGATGACTTTATTAGCTTGGGCCGAGCTCCCTGAAGGACTGTCGGCCCCCACGCTTGGCATAGGGTATGGGGCTCCCTGAGCTCCGGGCTGGCCGTCCGCTGAAATGAGCATGATCTGACCGATGGTCAGGTCGGTGGGAGGGTGATGCTGCTTCTGCTCATGGTCGGCCTGCCGTTTGTCCCTCAGGTAGGCGGCGAGGTACCCAGACCGGATGAGCTCTTCGATGTAGTCCCTCAGTTGCTTGCAGTCCTCCGTGGCGTGGCCCAGTACCCGGTGGAAAGCGCAGTAGGGGCCCCGGGTTCGCTTTGCGGCCTGACGCGGGATCGGAGGGAACTTGAAGAACCCCTCGTTCTGGGCCTCCTCCAGCAATACTGCGAGGGAGACGTTGATGGGGGTATATTCCTGGAACTTCGGATGGTAGGGCTGCTGACGCTCCGGCCTCTCCTCCCGAGCCCTCTTCTTCTGGTCGGACCGTTCTGCCCGGGGGATGTTAGCATTCACCTCAGATTCCAGTTGAACCTCACGCTCGGTCCACGCCTTGACCTCGGCCATGGTCTTAGGTTGCGCCAGCGCGAAGGAGCGTAACCATTCCTTATGCCTCAGACCGGATCTAAGCGCCGTGATGACGGTTTCATCCCGGTGCTCGGGCACCTCGAAAAGGACGTTGTAGAAACGGGTAATGTAGGCCTTGAACGTTTCCTTGTCCCCACTCTTAACCATGAAGAGGTAGTCGACCGTGCCCTTCTGTCGACGGTTCCCCACGAAATGGCCGAGGAGCTGGGTAGCTAGCTCATCGAAGGTCGAAATTGAGCGGGGCTCGAGCCCCCGGAACCAGTCCCGACCTGCGCGGATAAGGGTGGCCGGAAAGGCTCTGCACTGGGCGGCGTCGGAGTGATCCTGGAAGCTCATCCCCACGGTGAAAGCGTCCAAATGGTCCTTCGGGTCGGTTTTCCCGTCGAACAGAGAGACCTTTGGGGGCTTGTTGCGCGAGGAGACGTGGACGGCGAGCAATTCCTCGGTGAACGGCTTTGTGAGCGAGTCGGAGGTATACTTAGCCCCGTCGCTCGAGAGGTGAGCCTCCCGGTTCATGCCCTCGATTTTCTTCTTGAGGGCGTCGAGCCGACCGTGGTATCCCGAGGAGTCGGCGCCTTAGGATCCCTGGCCTCCGCTGCGGGTGACCGGCGTCTGGGAGCGGCCTCGGTTCCTCTAGATGAGGTGCCTCAGATCCCGAGGCGAGGTGGCTCTGGAATCGCCGAGGTGAACCCCTTCTGTGCGGCCCCACCGAGTGTGGTGGTGTCGACCATGCCTGTGGAGAGGTGAGGTGACTGACATCTCTTCAGGGGGATAAGCGTCGCGTGGAGGCTCGAGGAGGGGCGCCCTGGCGGCGGATCTTGGTGTGGAGCCGTGGGGCGCCCATCAGGCCTTAGGGCGAACCGGCTCGAGAGATCGGTGGCCAGGGGTCGTTGCCTGCTGGTGGTCAGCCGCCCAGACGGGGACAGAGCCTTCTGGAGGAGGTGGAGCGGTGACCTGGGGCCCGGGTCCGGCCGTTTGGACGTGGACGAGGGCCTCCACGAGGGATTGTAGCCGGTCTATCCGGCCTGCAAGGGCATCGATGATGGTCATTGGAGGAGGCTCATCCCCGCCTTCGGTGAGTGGAAGGCGGCGGCTGGTACCGGGATCTTCAGGGTGGCTGCTTGCCATTTGGGCGGAGATCGGAAGGCCAACTTTGTGTTTTGGGGAGTTTGTCTTCCCACAGACGGCGCCAACCGATGGAGGTTTTTTTCGGGTCTCCGTCAGATGTTGTCTTCCGTTGATCTCCCGGTGGACTTAGATGGTTATCTTCTGTTGCGTGTGGGTCTCAATGGGTTTTGGTGGAAGAGGTGGTATGAGGAGTTTGGTGCCGAGTACCTGCAAAGAAGTCCCGGGGTGGTTTGGTACCACCAAGGACCCTCCGACGATCAAGTTAGTGATGAGATCCGAGCAGAGTAACGGCTTGGATGAGTAAAGAATGGCTTACTTGACCCCTCCGTGATGGGGGTTTATATAACGGTGGTGGCACGCAGCAGCAGGTGCGAGAATCTCGCTGGCAGCTTCGCTCCCGATGTCACGCCCGCGTGAAGAGCGGATCGCCCATTAATGGGGATCGTGATGGCATGGAACGTGGGATGTTGCTGGCGTAGAATCTGCGCATGGCGAGATTCGCGGAGCGGCGGTTACGCCTGTAAGTGGTGGAGTTGGTTGGAGGGCCAAGGAAGATGGCCTCGGCGGGAGCTCGGGAGTGAGCGAGGAGGCCGGGGAGTCTTGGTCCCGTGGCTGCTCGAGGTGAGCTTAGGAGCCGAGGAGGCTAATTTGCAGGGAGCCCCGAGGAGGGCCAGCTTGTGCTTGCAGGTCGGGTGTAGGGTAGCCTGGTCGGCCCCCGTGGGCCCTTTCTTCTGAGTCTTGGACACGTCATCTACCACGTGTCTTGATCCTGGAGATTGCCAATATTGAGCATCATCAATACCAGTAAGATCAAAGATCGAGTTTTTCCTTTTCCATTTTCAACCGAGATCAAAGATCTCCACATAAATCCTCTCAGAATATGTTTTCTTCCACTTTATGCCAATATTCTCCAAGATCCGCTTAGGTAAGCTTTATAAGATCAAAAAGATCTCAACTTTTTGTTGTTAAAGCTTCATTAGCCACTGATCTTCATCCATAAGCTTGTAAAAAACAAAAAGTTTTGACTTTTGAGAGAACCGCATGCATTTTCATATACTTCACAGGTAAGCTTCGGGTAAAGGTAGTTTTTTCATTCTTTTAAGCTTCAATTGACCATCCCAAAATTTCTCTAACATTTTCTCGACGACCCTGCAGAGATTAAACAATTCATCATTGCAAACTCATAATCTCAGCTTCTATAGATTCTTCAAAGATATCAACTTTATCTGCATAGTCAATATTCCCTAGAGAATTCCAAAACTTGCTGCAGTCAGGTAACATCCCAGGTAAAAGTTGTGTCTTAGAGATTTTTCTTGAGTCGAAACCTGTGAAGATAAGAGAGATCCAATAAATTGAGCTTTTTGATAACAGCTGGTATCATATTTTTTGCATAACTACTACTTGTTTTGTCCTTCTACGCTTGAGCAGCCAGATGATTAGCAATAGAGTTATTTTCCCTATAAGTATGCTTGAAGGATGCTTCTATAATATCAGCCACATGTTGTATAGCTTGTATAGTTTAAAATAATCTCCAATTTTGTCTACTGACCCCATTTATGTAATCGATGCAAAGCATAGAGTCAGGTTCAACCTCGACACCTTTTAACCCTATTAATTTGCATTGAATCATGCCATCTAAGATAGATGAATGTTCTGCTTCCAGAATGTCCCAAAGCCATAGTAGAATTTTGAAGCAAATAATATTTCACATTTTTCATCTCTAAGAACAGCACCACCTGAAGTCATAAGAGACTGAGTGTTCATAACCTTATCAGAATTGAGTTTATATTTTACCGGTCTCTCCCAAGAGGTGACAATAATACTATGCTGAGCTTGCACTCTAGCAGCCAATTCAGAAATCTCTAATAACCGCAATGAAAGTTTCTAGTGCCCTCATTGCTAACCCACGGTCAATGCGGAATCCAAAAAAGAAAATTTTTGTGATGGCACTAGAAACTTAACCGTAGAATTTTAACCAAACACTAAACTAGAAAACACAAGACAAGAATTTAACTACTCGGTTAGGTTTACAACTTTTATAGTCGTGTCTTTCGTCTTCGATCCTCTTCTTTACTTTCTCGAGGCTCTATGATCGAGCTCGTAAACCGGTTTTCTTTCACTGAAAACGATCTACCCGAGAGAACCAAGTCCAAACTTCAACTTCATCAAATGAAGTAATTAAAGATTTAGGTTGATAATCTAGGATGCTTAGGATGTAGTGTGTGTGTGTGTTCGAATAATTTTCTTTCTCTTTTTCTCTTTGATTCTCATCTCATGAGAGGGTAAGAGGAAGAAGATGAAGGAAGAGCCATTAGAGTAAAGAGAAACTAAATGGTGGAATGAATTAACTCTCTCCAATTCAAGCATACATCCTTTTCTTTTGTTAAAAGATTTTTTCCAAATATAAAAAATGCAACTATGCTTGAATAGTATAAACAAATGAATTAATAATCATTTGCATATACCTTCCACCATTTCTCCGATCCACGTCATTTCATAATTTATATAAAAAGAAATTCCTAAAAATGATGTGTCCTTCTTCTAGAAGTATTCTTGTATGAATAAAAGATTACGTTCTCGCAAATACATGCCCTTATTCGTATTAAAATACGAATACCGAAGAGATAGAAAAATACAATGAACATAATATTAGAATATACATATCGAAATATATATGTAAATTATTAAATCAAAACTTGATTTAATAATCCAGAATAATCCTAAACCGGCTAATATTATTATCTACCCAATTAAAGTCCGTGTAGCTAGTACACATACTTAATCAGAACCATGCACGTATTAATATACGGCCACTACACCATTTCGCCTGAACTGGAAAACCCCTCTGTGTGGGACTAAAGACTCGTCAATATACTGGCAGTGGGTTTAATCATAAGCACGTCAGTGGCACTAACTATACGTAATGGCTATCCAAGTATTAAGCGAAAGGAAGGCCGACGAGTAAACTCATCCGTACCCATACTGAGCCTGTCTGTGACAATCTCTGTACAACCTGATTTCTTCGTCTAAGAGTATCGCATATTGGGTCTAGGGGTGGATAACGTCAGATCTTTAATAACCCGATAAGTCGTGTCGGTGTCAAGCTCATCACCCACTGAGAAACTACTCATATCACATTAGTAATTCTCATCCATCTTGGCCAAAAATTTATGCGATAGCTGACCTAACACTGCACGATATCGACTCCCAATACCGGGAGAGACGAATCCATAACGATTGCTCACTGCCTCCATGTGGCTCGGGACTGTACCCAACTAAAATATGTTTGCACGACTCTTTTGAGCCATGTTAGGGTTGTAATCTCAGTACAGTAGGAACTCACATGAGACAAATGACAATCTTAGGTCAAATAACCAATCTGTACTCATGCCATAAGAGAACTTCTATCTGACGATAAGTATAATACCATCTAGAAGTTCTCGGCGAGTCCGCCCGGTGTATTCACCACCAGTGAGCACCTGTATACTATTTTAGGTGACTCAACACAAATGGCTTGTGAGACCGGCCACCGCCCCTCAATAGAGTCTCGAAACGTATACACCGGTCTACTCCAGAGCATTGATGTCCAGTCTCGATACTCGCTTGACTAAGGACATTTAAGGATGTGCTTATGGACCACCCAGCTCCCATATATATGATCGCCATCATAATACTGGTAGTCAAGCAATGATATTATGGGCTTTATCATTATGTATTAGCGACACGTGATAATGAGTAAAACGTATACACACAATGATAAACACAAATCAGATAATATACTATCATCTCGAGTAAGATTGTTCTACATGTATAGGTCCTTCAATTATCATAATTGTGTCACACCCCGCTTCCCAGAGTACGTTAAGATGGGCACGTGACATAGCCAACCATGCTACCTGTGGATAGGAAAATCCTTCCACAGTCACATTACGGCTGTAGAGATATCAAGAACAGGAAAGTAAACTAACTATCTAGTACATGTCCATAAGCCAGAGTAAAAGAGTCAAGAAATAACAATATGCGTGTTCCCCTCCGAACGGCGGCCGAGACATGGGCTGTCTTACCTGAGGTTCGGGGCAGATGCTAATAGGTGCTATCCGTCCACCTCTCCGAAGATGCCAAGTTGATTTATGGCACCGTGTATCGGAGGTTTAGACGGATGCGGCCGATATAGCAGACTTCGTCAGATTCCCCCTCGTTCGAGGGTTTTTTTTATTGTGGGGACGCTCTTCCCTGCAGGCGCAAGCCCCTGTAGTTAATTACGCTACCGCATCGCGGTAACAACTTTCTCCTTCTCCAGAATTTCACTTCGTGTCGTGAGTGTTTGTTTTGTTTGTGGTTGCCCGTGGATTGTATACGGAGACTGAGTAATGCCGTCGCCCGTAGGACGTGGATTAGTCCAAATCCGTATTTATTTAGATTTGGGTTTGGTGTTTTTTAGTTTAAGGATGCGTTAGTCGCGTTGCGGCTAAGATCAACTTAAACGTTCGCCAAGGATACGTTAATCCTATTTTGGACTAAGATCGACTTGAACGGGATCGTTTAGATCCGAAAGAAGAGCAATTGGCTCTATTGTTCCAGTTTAGAGACGTGGTGGTCCATGTTCCAGTTTAGGGACGTGGTGGTCCGTCATTAGTTTAGGGACGTCTCGGTCCGATATTAGTTTAGGGACGTCTCGGTCCACGAGTTTAAGGACCCCGCAGTCCATATGGGTGTGTGGTCGTTGGGACCCGTCACCTCTTTGACGTCGTTGAGGAATTACAACGATGGATATCAAAGGAGTTCGAAGATGTACCCTCGAACCGGATGTGGATTGGTTTAGGAGAGCCATTCTGCTCAGTTAATTTAATTTAAGGACTTATGGCCAAAATTGGGCTAAGTCCAGCTTCAATATTTTTTTTTTGTCTTCGGCCTGTTCTAGAGCTTTACCCCCTTTTAGTAATGCACTGCATTATTCTTGTTTTGATTGGGCTCAGCCCTTTATAAATGATGCAGAGCATCTATTTTGTTTGGGCTCTGCCCTTTTTAAAATGCATAGCATATTTGATTGAGCCTGTTAGGCCTTTTAATTGGGCTCTGTCCCTTTTCTTTATGATGCGGCGCATCTGTTTTAATTTGGGTTCTGCCCTTTTCAAAGTAATGCGTTGCATTTTATTAGGCCTTCTTTAATTGGGCTTGGCCCCTTTTGTAAGCAATACAGTGCATTCGTCAGGCGCTTTGCGCTAAGTAATGAGCGCAAGCTCATATGATGATGACACGTGTCATGCTCTGGTGAGCGCAAGCGCAACAGCGCAGTGCGCTGCGCTGTTGCGCTGCTGACACGTGGCGCGCTCTCAGCGAGTTGCGCCAATTCCAGAGAGCAAAGCTCTATCTTAAGAGCGCGTAGCGCAGGTTGTTCTACAGCTAACACGTGGCGCTCTCTCAAGAACGCAACATCGCAGTTTGGAAGTGCAAAGCACTATTTTTATCTTTGATCAAATTAGAATCAAAGAAAAATAAATTTTTCTTTCATTTCAAGAACCAGAGGTTCATAAAAGTGCAAAGCACTATTTTTTATTTATTTATTTTTTTGTTTTAAAGAATCAGTGGTTCATAAGAAGTGCAAAGCACTATTTATTATATGAAGATCATTGATCTTGTTTTTAGATCAATGATCTATTAGAGCAAATTTTTTCTCCCTTATAAAGGTTTTTTACCTATTCTTGAAATTTTTCTCAGAGTTCTCTCTGTTTGAAGCTCTTGATTTTTCAAGAAAAATGTTGATGCCCTTGAATTGAGGCCTAGGGTCCTTTTTATAGTGCCCATAAGTTTGTTAAATTTGTTAAAGAGATCTTTCTCTGAGTGATTTGGGGAATTTTCCCCACCGTTGGATCTTTGATCCAAGGGCTTCTGCTTTGCAGAAGAAAATCTTCTTGTTTTAACAAGAACAGAGAAGATTTCTTGGAAATTTAATTCTGTTTGGCGCAGATGCCCCAGCGCGTGACACGTGTCGCGCAGCGCAGAGCGCAGCGCAACTGCGCTAGCGCATCTGCGCTGACACGCGGCGCGCAGCGCGCCGCGCTGCGCGGCAACTGCGCTAGCGCATCTGCGCTGACACGCGGCGCGCAGCGCAACTGAAGCGTTGCTTCATAAAAATAGAGTTTTGCTCTGATTGGGCGCGCCTTCTTGGGCGCTGCGCTGACGTATTAGCGCCTGACACGTGGCGCGTTGCGCCCGAGACTTGAAGCGTTGCTTCAAAATTTTGAATTTTGAATTTGAACAGAGTTTTGCTCTGATTGGGCGAAACAAATGCCCCCCCACCGTTGCGCTCACGTGGCGCACACGTGAGTGCAGCGGTGGCAAGCCCTTGACCGTTGGATCAACGGGTGAGCTGAAGGGGCGCAAGCGCCTTATAAATAGGCCCCTGGCCCTTAGAAAATCTTCACCATTTTCTAGATTTTTGATTTACAGAGCTTTGCTCTTGTTTTAAGAACTTCAGAGCTTTGCTCTTGCTTTCAGAACTTTAGAGCTTTGCTCTCATTTTCCAAGTTAGAAAACTTTAGGTAAAATTAATTTAAAATTAAATTAAATTAATTTAAATCAATTTTAACCAACAGAGCTTTGCTCTCATAGATCTTTTGATCTAAAGAAATTCCCTTTGGGGTTTCACCAACAGAGCTTTGCTCTCAAGAATCCATAAATCTGAAGAGATTTCGTTCATGGGTTCTAACCCATGAACAGAGCTTTGCTCATGGATCAAAATGTAGATCGTTTTTTATCTAAAAAAAATGAAGAATTTCTAAGAGTCTTCATGGATCTTTTAGGATCCCAAAAAATTTAATCTTTTAGGAGTCTAAAGAAAAACCTTTCTTTTTAGATTTTCTCATCATTATCACAGAGCTAGGCTCCTTTAAGGAATCTTATTCCCCTGAGACTAGAGTTGGACAAGTGTCACTCTGTGACAGAGCTTTGCTCTAAAAGAGGAGATTTTCTCCTTGTCTCTAGGGAATTTTATTATTAATGAGGATGTTATTTTGGGGATCTTTTCATTAGTTGATAGTCTCATCCAATGATGGGGCTGTCTTATTAAATGATGCATTGTCATCCAGATTTTGTGGGTCCCCCTTTGGTCCCCTACTCACTGCACTGCTATATGGTGTAATTAATTAATTTTAATTTAATTTAATTAATGCATTTTTTTAGACGCCAAACGTTGGAATTACAACACTAACGGCTAAATTGTTCTTTTGCAGCGATCATGTCTCTAGACACTTCATTCCCGTTCGTCCGCTCGGAGGAGGGATTTCCCGAGGCACCCTCGGACCGCGAAGTCCTGGCCATGATTAAGGAGTTCGACCCGGAATACAAGAGTCTCCATCTTTGGGGGTCATGGTACAATCAGATCATCATGGGCCATCGGAGCTTCACATGCGCGGTGCCGTCAGAACCTATAACGGCGATTCATTACGCTAGCCCACCCCCGGTGCAGTACGCCGTGGAGATGGTGGATTGGACCGCAAACAGCTTTCTTCACCCTGCTATGGATGCGGTTCCGGTCCAACGTCCTATGGTCTTGGATATCCTAGGACGTCGTATTTGTCAGGGCGAGGCGAGACCTTGGGGGCAATCATATAACATTGGTCTGATCCCCCGTCATCCGATTGGCTACCTGCCATGGGCCCGGTACATCCTGTCGACGAAGAAGTCGCAGTTGATAAGATTAGGATTGTACACCGCGGTTTACGTCTCTCTCTTCCAGTATCCCTCGCTCCCCACCTGGTGGTTCAAGGCTTTCTTAGAGCAATGGAATATTCCCACCCACACTTTCCTTGCCATGGATCGGAAAGTGTCCATTTCTTTGGAGGAATTCGCGGAGGTATCCGGTCTACCGGTCATGGGGGAACACTATGAAGAGCTGCTCCCGACAGATGAGTACGTCTTCGGCGCTAAGCCTATGGTAAGGGGGATCACGCCGGAAAATGCTGTTCAACACCAATTCCCGAGCCTGATCAAGATGTTGAACATTTATGAGTCCCTCTTCATCGAACACGGGAGCCGAGGAGTTAATTTTGAGGATTTCATCGCTCGCTTCCTCCGTCCGAGCGTCATTTCGCCAGGATCTGCCAAGTTTGCCACCCTGGATGACCCTTTTGGTTTAGGTTTGGATAACCTGCCAGCGAAAGACACAGACCAAAAGGACTTTTTTCTTCCTAACTTCCCAACTATGTCTTTCGCAGAAATTGCGGCCCCTGGAATGGATGAGGAGGCTTTCTTTTTAGGATTTCTCGGACTGTGGCTGAGTTGGTTCGCGATCCCAATGCACTCTCATCGCATGCGGCCTTCCGTCTTCTACCCAGCCCACCGAATGGTCATCGGGATAAAGGTGGCTGTGGGGATCGCTGGCTTGGCGCACCTATATCATGGCCTCAGCCGTGCAGCGGATGCCAGTGAGCCTGGGGTACTGCACGCGGTCTTCCCGATGCACTACTTTGCATCGTGGCTTGAGCTACACACGGCGGGTGTCTTTGGTATGCATAAAAGGCCTTCATTCTTTGACAAGTGCGGTTTTCCTCGTATTATACAGTTGATTGGCTCATCAATCGTGACCCCCTCACCACGGGATGCCAGGGGTTTATTGCTTCGCCCTCACACCGTTGGAGTCGGGATGTCCTTTATTGATAAGGTATTAACTATTGGGAAAGCGTCCACCACTGCGGTGCGACCATTACAGGATTCCTTTAAGGATGGAGCTTCAGTGTTGACGGCCCGGGAGACCCTCCACTTATATTCTATTAGACCGGGCTTCTTAGTTTTCAGGCAGGGCGGTGCGGCAATCTTCATGAGATATAACCCGCATCGTTTCGCCCGACAACTGGGCTACGATCAAGGGGTACCCTTGGAAGCTTTCTTACTGGAACCTGCCGCCAATGAAGAAGGGATGGAGAACGCGTTACATCACTTCATGCGCCTGAACACGGGTTCTCATTTTTTTATCAGCGCGCCGGCCTGTGCTCCACGCCTCCTTAACGTATATAAAGAGTGGTACAATCATGCGACAGGGGCCGTTATAAAGGAGGAGAGGCGAGTGCTGATCGACCGTAAAGAAGCACCTCCCGGTACCAACCGTAATGCTCCCTTAGCGCCAAGGACCCTGGTGGCTCCTCCTCTAAAAGATGCCGGGGGCAGACCATCACGTGCGCAAAGTCCTCCACGTGAGCTGCCGCTTCCTGATATCGCAGATGCACCTCACGCACCCTGTGCTCCAGTGGAGCCAGTGGTTGTACCCTCGCCGGAGTCTGGCGTGGGTGCGGACATCGGGACCCGTCGTCCCAAAGTGGCTGCTAAGCGGAAGTCGATCCCCCGTGAGCCTAGGGTCGGAGGGCAAAAGAAAAAGAAGTCGCTCTTCGCTGCGGACGTCGTATTCGGTCAGGAACCCCATGCTCCTTATGCCGAGGGTCTGCTCGAATATGGGACTAACGCAGGATTAGTGATGCCGCCGCCGGACGATACAGACTTGGAGGCTGCTCTCAAAGCTTCAGCATGGTTGGCGAGGCGTGACGCGTGGTTAGCTAAGCTTGCGTAGTCAGGTAACTACTAATCGCCTTTCTTTATTGCAATATGTATTCTCCATTGCCTTTGACTAACGCTTTTCTTTCCTTTCTTTTAACAGGCATCACTGATGAAGAAGCCATTGCCGCTTCTCTGAAGACTTTCCAGGAGGAGGAACGTCTCAGAGCGTCTATGGGCCTTAGTAAGTTTTAATCCATCAAGTTTCCATCTTCCTCGTGTTATGGTCGATCTAACCTTTCTCTTTTTATTGCAGAAACCTCAATGCCGTTCCCACCAAGCGATGCAGATGTTTTACCAGCTGCCGATGTTCCTGCTTCCTCTGAGCCACCGCAGGAGGTTCGTCTTGAAGAGCCGATGAAGGATGCCTTAAAGGCTCTTGAGGCATCCCTGAACGAGGATAACGACGCCTTGAAGGAGGCGTCACTAAGGTCCATCGCGACTGCCCGGGAAGAGAGGAAGCGGCAAAGGCGTGAGGCGAAGGCGCGCCGGGCTACCTTGGCTGCGGGAGCGGGCCCCAGCACCGTCCCTCGTGCTGATACTCCATCCGAAGAGGCCCCTGTCGCCCTATCCACTGCCCGCAGAGAGGTGGCGTGCGTAGTTCGGAGCGCAAACGGTAAATCCGCTTCAGGTAATATTTCTCTCAGAGTTTTTATTATAAGGGTTTTTAATGTCATTGGTCCTTATATCCCTTGTCTTGCAGGGCCGAGTCCGATCGAGGGGGAGG
Source organism: Agapanthus africanus (assembly GCA_030015575.1). NCBI lineage: Eukaryota > Viridiplantae > Streptophyta > Magnoliopsida > Asparagales > Amaryllidaceae > Agapanthus > Agapanthus africanus. The sequence continues at coordinate 12,174,258 of CM057337.1, forward strand.
CGGAAACCGTTGATCCCAAAGAAGCAGAGGAGGCGGTACCTGCCGAACTCGAGCCGACGGTGGGCAACGTCGTTGTGGCTTTGGAGCCTGAGGCGGAGGTCGAGGGGCCTGCCGCCGAGAAGGTCATTGATGCCGAACCTGAAGTGGTGGCAGATGATATGATCATTATAAATGAGTCCAGGGTGGTGGCGAATGAAGCGCTCGAGGCCGGCGATCCCCCGGCGACGGTGGACGATACAACCGCCACTACTGAACCTGAGAGAGTGGTGGGTGAGGCGGCCATGATTCCCGAGGATGAGCCAACCGCTCCTTCTCTGGAATCTGGCAATACTCCAGTCATAGCCCTCCCCATCTATGGTCCTCCGCCGTCTCCAGGTCTCGCGAGCACCGCAACGGTCCCCATCGAGTCGGGCGATGAGGTCATGGGCGGTGGTCTCATGTCGATAGAGGAGGGAGTCGCCTCTGTTTCAGCCGGGAGCTCCTCAGGTAAACCCCAAGCTGCTGCTTTTCTTTACTTTACTATCTTTTCTGACAAGTTCACCTTTTCGTAACGCAGGTGCAGCCAGTGCCGATGCCCCACTGCTCGAGGGAACGCCTTCAACGACTGCCTTGGCGGTGGTCACCTCTCAACCCTCTCTCATACCCTCGAAGATGTTGGAAGGTATGTGTTTGCGATTTATTAATCTTATCTTCCAGATGTATAATTTGTGTACTAAAGTCACACTGTTGTATCTTCCAGGAGTGCTTTTTGATCATCTCTATCAAGTGTTGCTCCCACACTTCTCCTTCCCATCTGAATTCGCCTCTCCCTCTGGTGGCGCTGGTGAGTACCGTTCCCGATTGGTAGCTTTGTCTTTTCAGTGGTAGAATTATTTCTAACTCTCTCTTGTTCTGACTGCAGTGCTGCAAATCGAAGGGGGAGCAGAAAGATTGGCTGCGCCACCAGCCCTTCCGGCCTTGCCACCTGTCTCCACCGGTATAGTAAACTATCTTATCAATGACTTCCTTCATATCTATTGAATCATCATCTAATCGCATTTCATCTTTTTCCAGCTGTCGTTCCAGTCTCGGTGCCTTTCGAGTCTCGCATTACAATACCGGGCGGCCCTTCCCAACGACGTCCGTCCTCAAAAGGTGCCACAATAGTTTGCGCATGTTGAGCGACTACATCGAGGAACTCGACATCGAGGCTCCTGTATCTGCTGAGGACTTCGCCACGACGGTTAACCCGATGTTGGCGATATTTGCCACCTTCCATGACGAGGGCATTGTCGCCTCTTGGGTTAACTATTGTCGGGAGATCTAGGCTCGCCTTCATCAGCTGGAGTCAATGCGCCTGTCCCCTGAGACTTTGGCCTTGAGCACTCAACGGGGAGCATGGCTCGAGCAAAGCGCTTCTCATTTCCGTCATCTGGAACAAGAAGTGGCTTTGAGGCTGAAGGAGTGCCAAGATTCTTCAAGCAGAACTGCTCGCTTGCGTGCCGAAGTTGAGGCGAACGCCGCTGAGGTAAAGACCGTCTTCGAGGGTCTTTTGGAGCGCATATCGAATGGGCTGAGACTAAAGCGGGCACTTGATGTCGCCGAGCATGACACTCCAGGCCGTGAAGACGCTTCCTTCCCAATAGCTGCCTTTGTATCAATGTATTTGTAAAAATTTTCTTTTCCGAGTAACATGTATCCGTTCTTTGCTCTTTTGTATGATTCACCATGTATTTGATTGAGGTCAATGAATAAAGATACACACTTTCTTTTGCAATATCTTGTATGCTCTTTTGTTTTCTGCCTTTACATCATGATGTTGTCGATGAACCTGATTGGCAGACAACTTAATTTCTCCAAGAGATAGCGATGGCTTAGGCCGCAGGTTCAGATCTGCCGCCTAAGACTTTTCAATTCTATGAGCCGTGAGGGTCTCATAGAGATTTTTCTCCCTATGGATCGAGAGGATCTCATAGGTGGATTTTCTCCTTAGGAATCGTGAGGATTCCTAAGTGTGGTTTTCTCTTATAAGTCGTAAGGATCCTATAAGAGAATTTTCCCTCTTACGAGTCGAGAGGATTCGTAAGCGGTTGTTTTCCTCCTTGTCGAAAATCGACTTCAGAGAGTGAGACCCGTGAATAGTATGCAAGAGACCATTTTGGATTGACTTGCAGGGCTCCATTGCTCAAGAAGCAAGCTTTTCAATCCTTACTGCCTGAGACCTCATCTTGCAAATTAAGAAGTAAGTTCAATTTGTTGAAGAAATCCCTTTTCTGAAAGATTTGGCGGGATTTCCCCCACCGTCGGATCTTTGATCCAAGGGCTTCTGTTTTACAGAAGATAATCTTTTTATTTTAACAATAACAGAAAAGATTTCTTCAGAACCTTAATTTTTGTTTAGCGCAAATGCTCCAGGGTATGACACGTGTCGCACAGCGCACAGTGCAGCGCAACTGCGCTAGCGCATCTGCGCCGACACGTGTCACGCAGCGCACAGCGCATACGCCGCTGAAGCGTTGCTTCCTTTAGTTTTGCTTGAAATAGAGCTTTGCTTTGATTGGGTGCGCTGTTTTGGGCGTTGCGCTGATGCGTCTGCGTCAGACACGTGGCGTATTGCGCAGCGCATAATCTGAAGCGTCGCTTTATTAAATTAATTTTCAAGACAGAGCTTTGCTCTGATTGGGGGAAGACGAAGCGTTGCTTCATCTCCCGCCTCGGAATTTGAACAGAAGTTCGCTCCGATTAGGGTAAACTGCCGTGACAACTCTTGGAAGTCGAAGAGGCACTTGATGCCTATAAATAGGACCTTTCGTCTCTCCCAGATATTTATCATCTTTCAGATTTCTATTTTCGAAGACCTCAGAGCTTTGTTCTTGCCTTCAAGAATTCCGGTGCCTTGCTCCTCCTTCCAACGTTCTCAGAAAAACTTCAGGTAACACCGATTCTTGGATTAACTTTAATTAATCCTAACCAGAAGAGCTTTTTAGAGAAAACTTAGCCCTCTATGTATATTATTGCCTTTCTATCGCTGATCTTCCTGTAATATTTCCCTCTAGGCATAATGGCGGCGGTGCATCTATACAGTTTGCACGAGTTCATTACTTACGACGATATCCGCGCTCAGGGTCGTCAACAAAACCAGAAGTTTACAGACGCTGAATGTGCAGAAGTCATGGGTCGTCTGAACGCAAGCGGTGGTTGGCTGTTGCCTCGTCGTTCGGCCCTTTTGAAAGTCGTGTTGGGAGCCATATGGAGAGCACTTCCGAGTCTTCATGAGGCTTTACCGCTCAATGCGCTGGATGATGCCGAAGACAAGGTGCATTCAGTGTACCTGACAGGGCTGATTTCAAAGAAACGACGTAACAGCCTTATTGACATCCTACACCAAGTCTTCCAGCAGACGACGATAGTTGCTGCTTATCAAAGGCCAGGAGGGCTCGCCGATGATCTCGATACAGAGGAGCGAGAAAGACTGCGCATAAGAATAATTAGAAAGGCCACAAGAACTCTGGATAGCCTTTCTTTTGATTTCCTCAATCCGTGCCCCGGATCTGAGGTTATACCGTTGTAATAATTTGAATAATGTTTCTTATGCTTGTAAAAGAATTTTTTTTTTAGCAGTATGAATGGAAACCCTTCCCTTTTCTATTTCAGCTTGTCTTATTTCTCGTCCTGAGTCTTCTGCCCATGCATAAATGAATGCGTCATGCACGCCAGATCAAATGTAGACCGGATATTCTTTCTGTCATCTTCTTTTTTTTTATTGTCAGCAGGCTGTCTTAATAACCATGGTTGATGGATGTCTAAAACGAGTATTCCGACTTCCTTAGGAAATAGCGATGGCTTAGGCCGCAGGTTCTGGTCTGCTGCCTAAGATTTTTCAACTCTATGAGCCGTGAGGGTCTCATAGAGGCTTTTCTCCCTACGGATCGAGAGGATCTCATAGGCGGATTTTCTCCTTAGGAATCGTGAGGATTCCTAAGTGTGGTTTTCTCTTATAAGTCGTAAGGATCCTATAAGAGAATTTTCCCTCTTACGAGTCGAGAGGATTCGTAAGCGGTCGTTTCCCTCCTCGTCGAAATTCGACTTTGGAGAGTGAGACCCGTGAATAGTATGCAAGAGACCAGTTTGGATTGACTTGCAGGGCCCCATTGCTCAAAAAGCAAGCTTTTCAATCCTTGCTGTCTGAGACTTCTTCTTACAAATTGAGACGAATCGGGAATTTGCTCGCGGAGAGGGTAATGGTTCTACGAGTTGACATGAGTCAAGAGGCTCTCGTCACGGAGTGTTTGTATCCGTGAGTCGAGGAGTTTGCTAGGGATTATTTGTTTCCCAAGCTCCAAGGATTATTTGTTTCCTTGGGGTTTGAAACGAGTCGAGAATTCCCACGGGGGCACTGGTGGCTCTGCGGGTCGACGCGGATCAGGAGGCTCTCGTCAAGGAGTGTTTGTATCCGTGAGTCGAGGAGTTTGATAGGGATTATTTGTTTCCCAAGCGCCAAGGATTATTTGTCTCCTTAGGGTTTGAAACGAGTCGAGAATCCCCACGGGGGCACTGGTGGCTCTGCGGGTCGACGCGGATCAGGAAGCTCTCGTCAAGGAGTGTTTGTATCCGTGAGTCGAGGAGTTTGCTAGGGATTATTTGTTTCCCAAGCACCAAGGATTATTTGTTTCCTTGGGGTTTGAAACGAGTCGAGAATCCCCACGGAGGCACTGGTGGCTCTGCGAGTCGACGCGGATCAGGAGGCTCTCGTCAAGGAGTGTTTGTATCCGTGAGTCGAGGAATTTGCTAGGGATTATTTGTTTCCCAAGCGCCAAGGATTATTTGTTTCCTTGGGGTTTGAAACGAGTCGAGAATTCCCACGGAGGCACTGGTGGCTCTGCGAGTCGACGCGGATCAGGAGGCTCTCGTCAAGGAGTGTTTGTATCCGTGAGTCGAGGAATTTGCTGGGAGGGTACGGTTCCCTTTTTGTTTATGCCCTTGGATTGTATACAGGGATCGATGTGATCTTAACTGTAGGGCAAAAAGTTTCATTCTTTCATTTTTTTTTATTCTTTCCGCGATGCTCTATCATTTCAGCTTTTATATCGCGAAGGTCGCGATTGCCCAATCATTTCGGCTATTTTTCACGGTGCCCAATCATTTCGGCTGTTTATTTTATTTTTACTCGCTGTTTTTTATTGCGAGTTGCCCAATTATTTCGGCTATTTCGCATGCATACATTTTACTTGCTGCTTTTTATTGCAAGTTGTCCTATCATTTCGGCTATTTTGTATGCATGTGCGGCTTACTGGCTTTTCGCCGTAAACCTGAACTTGGACACTGATTTCGGCATCAGCACCGTTACAACTGGGATATCGCCAGGAGCGAATCATCATTTGCTTCTGTCATTGTCGAACAAAGGAGGCTTAGCGACCAGGGTTAGGGTCCTGTCGACTAAGGCTTTTGACTTTATGAGCCGTAAGGCTCTCACAAAGCTATTTCTCCCTACAAGTCGTGAGGATCTTATAGGTGTATTTTCTCCTTAGGAATCGTGAGGGTTCCTAAGTGTTTTGTTTCTCTGTAAGTCGTAAGGATCCTACAGGAGGGTTTTCTCTTTGTAAATCGAGAGGATTTACAAGGGTTATGCGAACATATCCCCAGTCACGGATGGACCTTGGTTAGGGAAATGTTTATTCGCGCCCGTGGATTGTATACAAGGGTCAATATTGAGCTACTTATAAGGCAATATCGGAAGTTGTGGGGGTTGCTTAGGCACAGGTTTAGGTCTCTGTAACTTAAGACTTTCAACTCTTATGAGCCGTGAGGGTCCCATAAGAGAGTTCTCCTTACGAGTCGTGAGGATCTCGCAAGTGTATTTTCTCCTTAGGAATCGTGGGGATCCCTAAGTGTGTTGCTCTCTTATGAGTCGTAAGGATCTCATGCGGGTAGTTTCTCCTTACAAGGTCGAGAGGACCCTATAAGTGTCTTTTAACGAGGTTGCGCCCTTTCAGGTTTTCACAAACACTCGCCGGTAGCCCTGCTGTTTTTACTCACGGAGCCCTTTCGGGTTTTCATCCGTGCCCATTTTGCTTATGGACGTACCGCTTTTATTTTATTTTATTTTATTTTTCTTTTTCCCTCTTTTTTTACGAGGTCGCGTCCTTTCGGGTTTTCACGAACACTCGCCGGTAGCCCTGCTGTTTTTTACTCACGGAGCCCTTTCGGGTTTTCATCCGTGCCCCTTTTTGCTTATGGACATACCGTTTTTATTTTATTTTATTTTTATATGTTTTTTTTTATATCTCGTCAGCCTAAAGATACTGCGGTAGTAGTTTAAAGACATTTCGGTCTGCTATTATTTTAAGGACATTTCGGTCCGCTGTTAGTTTAAGGACATTTCGGTCCACTGTTAGTTTAAGGACATTTCGGTCCGCTGTTGAGAAGCTGGCTACTGCTTATAAAGTTTGAGCTTAGGAAGATAGCGAGCGGACATAGTCGTCGTCATCTATCGTTGACCTAGGCTGTGGCTCATTAAGCGTAGTATTTCTTTAGGAAGCGACCGTTTATTGGTCTGAAAGGCTTTTCACCGTGCATGTCCATGAGTAGATAGGCCCCACCCTGGTAAACTTTATCTATGATGTACGGGCCTTCATAGTTCGGCTCGAATTTTCCCCGCTTGGCGCGATTGGGGATCATAGGCCTTTTGACCACTAGCACGAGTTCGCCTTGGTGGAATGTCCTCGGTTGGGTCAATCTTTCGTATGAGCGCATCATCTTTGCTTTATAAGCTTCCAGATTTTGTTGCGCTATGAGCCTAGTTTCATCAAGGGCGTCAAGCTCCTCAAGCCGAAGGTGAGCATTTTCTTCGTCCGTTAGCTCGTGGTGAACTGCCACTCGTAGAGAGGGTAACTCTATCTCGAGAGGGAGTACTGCTTCCGTACCGAACACCAACGCGTATGGCGTTGTGTTTGTGGCTGTCTTGAACGTGGTTCGATACGCCCAAAGAGCTTCCTGCAGTCTTTCGTGCCAATCTTTCTTATTACGGGACACCGTTTTCTTTATGATTTTTGTCAATGTCTTGTTGAAGGCTTCAGCTAGTCCATTGGCTCGCGGATTATAAACCGAAGAATATCTCCAGTCTATATTATGCTGTTGCGTGAAGCGACTGATCTTGTGGCTTCTGTAAGCTGGCCCGTTATCGGAGATGATCCGTCGCGTAGTTCCAAACCGATATATGACATGCGTCTTGAAGAAATGGAGGATATTCTCCGTCTTCACTTCTCTCAATGGTACTGCTTCCGCCCACTTAGAGAAGTAGTCAGTCGTCGCTAGGATGAAACGATGTCCTTTAGACGATGCTGGTTCGATGGGGCCGACTATATCAGTCCCCCACATTTCGAATGGCCAGCTAGCTACCGTTGGATGTAATGGATTTGGGTGCTGATGGATGAAGTCCCCATGAATTTGGCATGAGTGACATTGCCTCGCATATTCGAGGCAATCTTGAATCATCGTGGGCCAGTAGTAGCCCATCCGTTTGATCTTTAACTTCATCTTTGGGCCCGCTTGATGAGAACCGCAGATTCCGTCATGAACTTCCTGAACGACTCTTTCCGCTTCGTCTGGTCCTAAGCATCTCAGCCACAGAGAATCAAATGACCTCTTGTATAGAGTATCATTGACGAAGGCGAAAGACAGAGCTCGTTTTGTGAGCTGATGTCTTGCGGACGCATCTTCAGGCATTTGGTGGGACTTGAAGTAGTCTATAAAGACTTCCCTCCAATCCTCAACCTTCTCGTGGTCTTTTATTTGTAAGGTCGCTTGTTCAGTCACTCCCTTCTCTTCGGGTGATTCCGAAGGTATTTCTGCGGGGGCGAGCACCCGACGACTTTGTACCATGATTCTAACCTCATCGAGGTTCTCGTCAGCCATTTCTTTAGCAAGTTTGGCCAACGCGTCCGCTTTGCTGTTATCCGCGCGTGGTATGCTCTCCAAAGTATAGGAGGGAATTTGGGTTAGCAGTTGTTGCACCTTTTCACCGTATTTTACCAATTCCGGTTTGCATGTTTGGTAATCACCGTTTACTTGACTAACGACCAGTTGCGAATCTCCGTATATGAGGAGGTTTTCAATTCCCATGTCAATGGCGATCTCGAGGCCTGCTATCAGAGCTTCGTATTCGGCTTCGTTGTTTGTCCTCGGTTCCGTCAGGGAGAACGCGTAGCGCATTATCCCTCCTTGTGGAGTTATAAAGATGAGTCCTACCCCCGATTTGATTATAGGGGTACTTTGTTTGCGCTTCTTCACGGAAGATGCTCCGTTAAAATAAAGCTCTCATCGGGTATTATCACCATCGATCGCATCAAACGCATGTTCGTCTGGAAGATCGCAGTTTAAAGGAGAGTCGGCCGGTATCGGGTGCTCAGCAAGGAAGTCGGCGATGGCCTGGCCTTTTACTGCTTTGAGTGGTCGATATGCTATCGAGAACTCCATTAAGAGCAGGGCCCATTTAGCGAGTCATCCCGTCAATATGGCCTTTGACATTAGATATTTGAGAGGGTCCACTTTTGAAATGAGATGGACTTCATGCGCTAATGCGTAATGTCTAAGCTTTGTTATTGCGAAGATCAACGCCAGGCAGTGTTTTTCAATGGGGGAGTAATTGCTTTCTGCCCCCAGCAGCACTCGACTTAAGTAGTAAAGTGCTCTTTCTTTCCCCTGGTCATTCTCTTGTGCCCATAATGCGCCCAAAGAACCTTCAAGGGCGGCTGTGTAAAGAATGAGAGGCTTTCCCTTCACTGGAGCAGCCAACACTGGAGGGTTTTGCAAATACTGCTTGATCTCATCCAGTGCGCCTTGGCATTTGTGATCCCAAACGAATAGGGTTCCCTTCTTCATCAGGTGACTGTAAGGACGGCACTTTCCTGAAAGATTGGTTATAAATCACCGTATGTATGCGAGCTTCCCTTGGAGAGACCGCAACTGTTTGAGAGTCCTCGGCGGAGGCATTCCCATGATTGCCTTGATCTTGGACGGATCTATCTCGATACCTCGGTGTCGAACGATGAATCCCAGGAATTTGCCCGAGAAAACCCCGAATGCACACTTCAGAGGGTTCATCTTCAAGTTGTATTGTCGAAGACGTTGAAATACGGTCTTCAGATGCTCGAGATGTTCCTCATATGATTTGCTTTTAACAACGAGGTCGTCGATATAGCATTCAACGATTTCGTGTATAAGGTCATCGAAAATCTTCGTCATGGCCCTTTGGTAGGTTGCACCGGCGTTCTTTAAACCGAAGGGCATCACCTTGTAACAGAATATTCCCAAAGGAGTCCGAAAAGCCGTATGTTTCTGGTCTTCAGGATGCATTTTTATTTGATTATATCCTGATGAGCTGTCCATGAATGAGAAAATCTCATGCGTGGATGTATTGTCTATCATCAGTTCGGTGACTGGTACTGGGAAATCATCCTTCGGGCAGGCTTTGTTGAGATCCCGAAAGTCCACGCATATGCGCACCGTCCCATTTTTCTTCATCACTGGGACGATATTAGCAATCCATTCAGGATATTGAACCTCCTGGATAAAGCCGGAGTCTATCAGCTTTTTGACTTCAGCGTTGATGCTCATCTCGAGCTCAAGCCGCATTCTTCTTGGCGCTTGTTTGACTGGCTTGACACTCGGGGATATTGCCAGTCTATGTACAGCAACTTCTGGATCAAGTCCCGGCATCTCGGAATAGTTCCATGCGAAGCAATCTTTATGCTGTACAAGGACGTCCTTTAACGCAGCCACCTTTTCTTCAGACAGCAGTTTGCTGACGAATGTCGGTCGCGGATCGTTTATCGTCGCCAACTCAATTTTCTTGAGGTTATCTGCAGTAGTATGTATTCCGTCCTCCAGTTCTTTCGGAGCTGGGGGAAATTCTGAGATCACCTCATCATTGCTGTTTTCGAGGCACCAGGGAAGGCTGTCCATGTTCTCGGATTCTTCTTGTAGTATTGTTATCATGTGACAGGTACAAATTCGCTTCCAATCCCAATGTGGAACTGGTTTTTCTTTCGTGGCCTTAGGCTCGTGCTTTTGTGGCGGTGCTACCCTCCAGTTGTTGGACAGAGTGAATTTACCAAGCTGATATTGATCTTCGACCCAATTCTTGAAGGTGAAGCAATCTTCAAAAGGATGACCTACTACTCGATGGTAAGAGCAATAGTCCGGGTGTGAGGCTTCGCCTGCTTGTTCAGGGTGTTTAGACTCCGGCAGCGCGAGCATCTGATGTTTTAGAGCAAGCTCAAATATCCTCCTTGTCTTATCCCGAGGAAAAGAGTATGCTCAACTCATTTTCTTCATGAGAGATAGATCAATAACGCTCGACTCCCGTTTGCGTGGCTTCTTAGCCCTGCTTTGTTGTTGTTGAGCGCCTTTTTGGCCTTTCGACTTATTTCTGCTTTTGAGCAGAGCCTTCTTTATAACAGGTTGACAAGGAGCGGCATTTTCATCCTTTACAGCCTGTCGGAGAAGGCGTCGTGTCTTGGCTTTCTCGTAGATGGCCGTCTCACGGTTGTGATCATCTCGGACCTTTTGACCAGCTTTCTTTATAAGTCTGTCCATTTGTTCTTCGAACGGCGGACCGGGTTCTTTTGCATCTGGAACTTTCACTAGCTTAGGATTAGCGTCCTCCCATTGAGCATCCACTTCTTCATCAAGGTCATATACGACGTAGCAGCCGGGTAGTAACTCTCGTTTCTTTGAACGGATGTATCCAAGCCCTCTTGTTTCCATTCTCCCGTTAGGCAGTTTGCGTTGGATCCCGGGAATGTTCTAGACCCTGTCATAGAATTTGGCCTCTCTAACGGTCTGTTTGAAGGATATCCCCTGGCGTTTCAGCAGCTTCTTCAAACCTTCTGTATAATATCTGGGAAGACGGATAGGCTGAAGCCTGTCGAGTGTGGGATCCGCGCCATGCCAGACTTCTTTTTCCACCTTGTTTTCTTCAGAACGGTAGAATAGGATTGCCTTCTCGTTTTCTCGCCTGGAAGGGATATAGAATGTCCGCAGCTCTTCTACACTGTAGATATTAAGTGCGTCTAGTTCTTTATGATGTTTAGGCGGCACCATGGCGACTTGCAGACTTTGCCCTTCGTCAGCGGAAGCTTGTATTGAAGGTCGAGCAGAGAATACGACATGGACCTCATCCTTCGAGTCACTACCAAAGACCAACGTAGGAGTGGACGGTCCTGGCTTGTTATGTTGGGGCGGACCCGAATAAACGATCTCCTCTTCCTCCTCGGTATCACTGCCGAAGACAGGGATGGTGGCGTTAATGTTATTTTTCGGCTTGTGACACTTCTCCGTGTCTTCGAAATCCGACAAGAAGTATCTAGCATCTTCGTATTTGCGGACTTCGTTCACAGAGAACGGGTTCAGTTCTCCCGTCACGGTATACTCGAAACCATCCTTAAAATACTTCATACACTGATGTTGTGTAGAAGGGATGATGTTATACTCGTGTAACCATGGTCGGCCGAGCAAAGCGTTGTAGCATGTCTTGGCGTCTATGACGTGGAACTTAATGTCCGTGACGAGTAGTCCGAAGCGTAGCGTCAGTATCACAGATCCAAGAGTCTTTGACGATTGGGAGTCGAACCCGGATATGGTGATCTTGTCCCGAGCAAGGTGCTGGACGCTCATGCAGATTTCCTTCAACACCCGCACGTTGAGTAAGTTAACAGAAGACCCGTTATCGATCAGGATTTTGCCTATCCTTATATCATGGCAGTATCCCGAGACATAGAGAGGGCGATTGTGTTCGCACGTCCCAAGTAGAAGGTCTTCATCGCCAAAAGTAACATCAGCCGTGTGTACTTCCTCTAACTCATCCTTCATCTTTTCCTCGGCCAGGCATGCTTGGAATTGTTCCGGGTCTTGGAGTGCCTTAATCAACGAATCTCTCGCCTCTTTTGATAGCAAAAGGGCGTCAAGAATGCTGAGCTGTGAGGGCAGCTTCCTCAGATGTGCTAAGACGTTGTAATCCACCTTATTCTTCTTTGGTGGGTTCTTAGCGGTTAACTCTTCCGCAACTTGGTCATCGAGAGTAATATCCTCAGAGACCTTTTCTTTCCCTTTATCTTTTCTGTTCAAGGGTCCGAGGTTCTTTTCAGGCAGCGTCCTATTCCGCAGCCGGATATTTTCGCAGACCTTCGGTTCTTCTTCTTTTCCTGAAGCGGACTCTTTAAAGAGAGGGGCAAGTTCTAGCTCTTCATCAGAATCACTTCCGAATGTAGGCACTTGTGATCCACCGGTGTTAACCATGCGACAATCGCCAGCAGTTCTTTTAAGCCCTTCGGTCGTATTTCTCTGCTCCCGACGAGTTTTACGTTTTTCCCGCTTAAAGCGTTATCGATGAGCAACGTATCCTTGCTACCATCTATCGAAAGCTTTGCACTCTTGAGTGGGGTGCGAAATCCTCTGAGGATATAAGCAATACGAGGGGTACGTTTCCACTTCACCGGCGATGTTTCCTTCAGAGGATGGTAGCTTCATGCCCATTGATATGGCTTTAGCGAACTTTTTCCTCATCCTGAGTTGGCTTTTGTCGGTAGTGGAGGTGTTTTGCTCCAGCGGGATCGTCTCAGCTCCTTCATCAAGTCGCTGGCGCTTGGCCCTTTCAAATATAGCCGCCTCGTGCTCCCGATCAGCTTTACTTTTCAACCGAGCTTCATTAAGGAGTGCGTCAATCACTTCATCTGATGGTCCCAGAACTTTTGGTTCAGGATCTGCCCCCAGCCTTTCGGTGCAAGGAATCTCCTCATCATTCGTGATCGAATGGGAAATCATATGACAGCTCGCCACATATTCCTCGGATTCATCTGATGAACTTTCTCCCTCATCCTCTTCTTGAAAGACATGGCTGAGGAACTCTGTAATGGGGGTTCGTGCCTTCTGATTTTATTCCTCCATCGCGTCAATTTGCTTTTGTAAGTCCGTGCGCTTGTCACCAGGCTTCACAGGCTTCTTAGATTTCTTCTTCTTCTTTTTCGAAGATTTTGACGGCTGGTTATGAGTGTTTGGGCCACTTCCACCAATCTTTTGAATCGGACGAGGTTTTAGCATTCCCTCTATAATTTGTGGCTCCAATGGGTTCTTCCACTTGACCGCTGGACATGTCTGAAGATCGTTTAGCATCCTCTTTGTCTTGGCTGATAATACGACCTCCCAAGGAGCTTCTTCGATGACGGAGCATGTTGCCCCTGACGTATTCGTCCCCTTAGAGGTGTGGGGCTGCGGGGGATTCACCTTCCATTTGTCAGATAACGCGAACTTGCCCTGTCGGTATTGGTTTTCAAGCCAATTCTTGAAAACGTAGCAATCTTGGATCGGGTGGCCTAGTACTCGATGATAAGGGCAGTAATTAGGCTCGTTGACATCACTTGGTTGCAACGGTCGTTTTGGATCCGGCAGATTTATGAGTCTGTTGCGCAATGCCGGCTCGAATAACCTCCTCGTTTTATCGCGGGGGAAGGAATAATGACGTCCCATCCTATCCTCAAGGGGTACGTACGGGCGCGTATTGTTTGGACGAGCAACCGGCTTCGAGTCGCTCGGTTGTTATTGAGCATTAGCGACAACGATCGCTTTTCCCTTTCCTTTGTCATTTCGGGAGTCCGGCTTTGGGAGAGGGGGTTTATGGCCCATCTGGTCCATCTGCGCTAGTTTGTCAATCAAAGCCTGGAAGGTAGTCGGCTTGAAGAACATCATAAACTATGAGATGGTTGCTTGTGGATCAAGGGTTCCAACAAACATTCCTACCGCAGGGGCTTCTTCTATGCGCTGCTCACACTTCGACCATAGATTACGCCACCGTATAGCGTACTGAACCCATGTCTCGCCGGGTTTTACCCTAGCGTTAATCAGTGCCGTCATCGGGGTACGTTCACTGGCACTTGCAAAGCGTTGGGTAAACAGCAGCTCCATTTCCGCGAAGGTTTTAATAGAATCATTAGGGAGTTTAGAGTACCACTCGAACGCCGTATCTGATAGACTTCCAACGAATTGGCGGAGTAAAAGCTTGTCATCGCCGCCGGTGTTACCGCAAAGCGCCCTGAACTGGGCAACATGCTGATGGGGATTGCCGGTCCCCTTGTAGACATGGAACTTGGGAATTGTGTAACCCGGTGGGTACTTGATTTGGTCATACCAGCCTGGATATGGCCGCCCCGTTTTTACGACGTGGCCGGCTGATTCGGCCGCATGATGAACCCTTATTTGCTGGGCTATCTATTCGTCCAGATCAGTTTTAGAGATTGTATCCTCTTTAGCCGTTGATAGAATGGGCTGAGGATTCGATGTCTCTCCCCTATCGTCTCCAAGGACGATCGGAGGTTCTTCATTCGGGGGATCTTGTTGTATCATCATCCCTATCATGTCCTGGAAGAGGAGGCCCATACGCTGTATGTTGGCCGCTTGGTCAGCAGCCTCTTTGTCCTTCTTTTCCAATATTCGGCGAAGGAACTCGGCGTCGGTCTCTTCATCTCGGCGCTCATCTAAGGACGCTTCAGGGTTTTCTTTTGGCTCTGTAAGCACGGCCACCATCTCCTGGAGCTTTTGTTGCTGCTCCTGAGCCTTGGTCACTGATCGGGTGAGCGGTCGGTGACCCGTAGAAGTGCGGCTTTCTTCCTTTCCAGAAGCTATATAAACCGTATGAACCGTTATGCCCCCTGACTTGGGGCGTTTAGGTTCACCGCTTTTAGACTTTGCCATTGACGGGGGGGTTTTCTCTGGCCTCCTCCTTTTGTGGGCCGTTGAGGTTGAAGGAACCATTGTAGGGGGCACCCTAGCAGCTGCTGTCCCCTGCTGTTTAATGGGACAATCCTTGTCTTTTTCCACCTTCGCCTTTTTCTGGCGACGAAAGCGACCTGGGTCAATCACAGAGTCTTGAACCCTTCGCAAAACTTTATAGATCTTTGAAGACAGCCGTTGAGGGGGTTGTTCTTGTTTTGTTTCCGGAGCCCTCTCCGTAGGCGGAGGAGATCTTTTCAGTGTAGCGGTTGGAGAATTCTTCCGCACCCTCCTCAGCAGTTCAAAGCTGTTCCCAGTTGGAACAGCAGCGTTGACCTCCACCATCGGAGCAGGTGGAGTTAGCCCCGAGGGGGAATTGCCCCCTGCTTTCCTCACTCGTTGCCAATGGCGACGCCGCGCACGACGAGCCGTTGGGACTGGCCCGGAAATTGAGATGGTTTCTTTTTGCCCCCTGTTTGAGTGTGGGGTGACTGCTGATGTCAGCCTATCGAAGACTGATGCCTTTTGACCAGCAAGGGCAGGAATGGGAATCGTCAATCTTCCGAAGACCGACTCTCTGATGGGAGAAGCCGCTTTAACAACTTCCTGAGCAGTGGCCGTTGCCCTCTTTGGGACGGCCACTCTATGATTCTGATCCAGTCTGGCGAAAACGGAGGCTGTTGGTTTGGTAACGGGCGACCCGTTGACAGGGGCCGTCGTAGCAGTGAGCCGGTCGAAGACCGACTTCTTGTTCGCCTCCGGTGCATGTATCGGCATAGAGAAGCTTGTCGGTGGGATCATGATCCCGAAGAATAAGCCAGTGGTGGCTTGGGCCACCTGGTCTACTGGCAGAGTGAGGAAAGAGGCCGCTTGGGGCCCATATGCTACACCTCTAGGTGAGGTGGAGCGTCCGTTGCAGTGGCACTTCGAGCAGTCGGTGCAGTTAGAGGCCATTGAATCTTGAATTCTACGCCAAATAAAAGACCAAATCTTAGTAGCTTGAAATCCGAAGACAACCAAACCGCGATTGGTTCGCGAAGACGACACACGAAGTGTGGAGTGGAAAGAGGAAGAGGTCCCACCGGGCGTGCCAGAATCTGTTCCCCTCCGAACGGCGGCCGAGACATGGGCTGTCTTGCCTGAGGTTCGGGGCAGATGCTAATAGGTGCTATCCGTCCACCTCTCCGAAGATGCCAAGTTGATTTATGGCACCGTGTATCGGAGGTTTAGACGGATGCGGCCGATGTAGCAGACTTCGTCAGATTCCCCCTCGTTCAAGGGGTTTTTTATTGTGGGGACGCTCTTCCCTGCAGGCGCAAGCCCCTGTAGTTAATTACGCTACCGCATCGCGGTAACAACTTTCTCCTTCTCCAGAATTTCACTTCGTGTCGTGGGTGTTTGTTTTGTTTGTGGTTGCCCGTGGATTGTATACGGAGACTGAGTAATGCCGTCGCCCGTAGGACGTGGATTAGTCCAAATCCGTATTTATTTAGATTTGGGTTTGGTGTTTTTTAGTTTAAGGATGCGTTAGTCACGTTGCGGCTAAGATCAACTTAAACGTTCGCCAAGGATACGTTAATCCTATTTTGGACTAAGATCGACTTGAACGGGATCGTTTAGATCCGAAAGAAGAGCAATTGGCTCTATTGTTCCAGTTTAGGGACATTTCGGTCCGATATTAGTTTAGGAACGTCTCGGTCCAATATTAGTTTAGGGACGTCTCGGTCCAATATTAGTTTAGGGACGTCTCGGTCCACGAGTTTAAGGACCCCGCAGTCCATATGGGTGTGTGGTCGTTGGGACCCGTCACCTCATTGACGTCGTTGAGGAATTACAACGATGGATATCAAAGGAGTTCGGAGATGTACCCTCGAACCGGATGTGGATTGGTTTAGGAGAGCCATTCTGCTCAGTTAATTTAATTTAAGGACTTATGGCCAAAATTGGGCTAAGTCCAGCTTCAATATTTTTTTTTTGTCTTCGGCCTGTTCTAGGGCTTTACCCCCTTTTAGTAATGCACTGCATTATTCTTGTTTTGATTGGGCTCAGCCCTTTATAAATGATGCAGAGCATCTATTTTGTTTGGGCTCTGCCTTTTTTAAAATGCATAGCATATTTGATTGAGCCTGTTAGGCCTTTTAATTGGGCTCTGTCCCTTTTCTTTATGATGCAGCGCATCTGTTTTAATTTGGGCTCTGCCCTTTTCAAAGTAATGCGTTGCATTTTATTAGGCCTGTTAGGCCTTCTTTAATTGGGCTTGGCCCCTTTTGTAAGCAATACAGTGCATTCGTCAGGCGCTTTGCGCTAAGTAATGAGCGCAAGCTCATATGATGATGACACGTGTCATGCTCTGGTGAGCGCAAGCGCAACAGCGCAGTGCGCTGCGCTAGTGCGCTGCTGACACGTGGCGCGCTCTCAGCGAGTTGCGCCAATTCCTGAGAGCAAAGCTCTATCTTAAGAGCGCGTAGCGCAGGTTGTTCTACAGCTAACACGTGGCGCTCTCTCAAGAGCGCAACAGCGCAGTTTGGAAGTGCAAAGCACTATTTTTATCTTTGATCAAATTAGAATCAAAGAAAAATAAATTTTTCTTTCATTTCAAGAACCAGAGGTTCATAAAAGTGCAAAGCACTATTTTTTATTTATTTATTTTTTGTTTTAAAGAACCAGTGGTTCATAAGAAGTGCAAAGCACTATTTATTATATGAAAATCATTGATCTTGTTTTTAGATCAATGATCTATTAGAGGAAATTTCTTCTCCCTTATAAAGGTTTTTTACCTATTCTTGAAATTTTTCTCAGAGTTCTATCTGTTTGAAGCTCTTGATTTTTCAAGAAAAATGTTGATGCCCTTGAATTAAGGCCTAGGGTCCTTTTTATAGTGCCCATAAGTTTGTTAAATTTGTTAAAGAGATCTTTCTCTGAGTGATTTGGGGAATTTTCCCCACCATTGGATCTTTGATCCAAGGGCTTCTGCTTTGCAGAAGAAAATCTTCTTGTTTTAACAAGAACAGAGAAGATTTCTTGGAAATTTAATTCTGTTTGGCGCAGATGCCCCAGCACGTGACACGTGTCGCGCAGCGCAACTGCGCTAGCGCATCTGCGCTGACACCTGTCGCGCAGCGCAGAGCGCAGCGCAACTGCGCTAGCGCATCTGCGCTGACACGTGTCGCGCAGCGCAGAGCGCAGCGCAACTGAAGCGTTGCTTCATAAAAATAGAGCTTTGCTCTGATTGGGCGCGCCTTCTTGGGCGCTGCGCTGACGTATTAGCGCCTGACACGTGGCGCGTTGCGCCCGAGACTTGAAGCGTTGCTTCAAAATTTTGAATTTTGAATTTGAACAGCGCTTTGCTCTGATTGGGCGAAACAATGCGGAAGCCAAAAGATACAATAAATGAAACACCTGGAAGTGAACCTACATACCGACAGGAACTTCACTGCTTGTCTAACAGCGGCAATACTCCTGATCAGTCTGCAACAAGGTAGAAGAATCTGGGCCATGCAAAACCCAGACGTCAGCGCGTCATGTCATCAAGCAATAAAATATAAACAGGGTAACAGGCAATGCAAATATAATCATGAACGAAAAGCAGA
Organism: Agapanthus africanus; assembly: GCA_030015575.1. Taxonomy (NCBI): domain Eukaryota; kingdom Viridiplantae; phylum Streptophyta; class Magnoliopsida; order Asparagales; family Amaryllidaceae; genus Agapanthus; species Agapanthus africanus. The sequence goes on from CM057337.1 coordinate 12,192,590, forward strand.
TGTAACAGTAATGTAAATCAGGGCAGTGAAGGGTAGTGTGCAGTGAGTAAACTAAACTGTTCTATTGGGTTATCTATTCTCAAGTCTTTGAAATCAATTTGATGAATCATCGATGTAACTCAATAGTATCCCGTGCATGCCCGGGACCACGGTCTACAGACTCTCGGGCTGAAACCGAGACGTGCCGCTAGGTACTAACAGGAAAGGAGTACAGACCAACGATGTCAGCAGCATCGTCACGAGGCGGGCCTAGCCTCTAAAACTGATCAGTATAAGCGAGCAACTGTCGAGTTACAAGTCAGGATTTCATCATTGATTTCCCCATGCCCCCAAGTTATATGTGTCAAGTCAGGTATTCCGTAATCAAGAACTAATGCCAACACAGGATCAGGTAAGAGCAGGTTTGTCTGGATAGACAACAGGAACGGTCCGTGAGGACTACATGTCAGGTTTTTTGGCATTAGATATAAGATCAGGTAACAGGTCAAGCCATGGTACATCAGGTCAAGTCAAGTAGTGTACGGTACCATGTCGGGTCAAGTAATATGTGTGTAGCAAGTCATGTCAGGGTGTAAAAGATATCATGTGGGTGCTCATAATCAACTAACATAATCATGGTTATAAATAAACAAGTATGGGTATCAACAACACAATAAATTGGCACATGTAATAGGTTAAGCAATATGTGCAGATTAAACTACTTAGCTGTACGGTTATCAGTTTGTGTTTTCAGAGATGGTTTCAACATTATATGAATACAGTATGACAAATATGGATGTTAAAATCAGGTTAATAAGCATTAAGTAATCTAGGGATGCAATGACATGTATAATATGTTCAATGGATGCAATTATAACTAAAACCGGTTAAAGATGCGCACGGATGTCCGAAAAGTTATAAAACTATAAAACGGTAATGTGGGATGTACAACTAAGCAATATGTGATATAAATATTGATATAATAATATTAGTATGGATAGCATATTCAAAGCGATTAATAACTATAAAAGTGGTATTGATTAACCATGCACAAGAAAGTTCCGTTCAGAAATTCAGCGTCACCCTGATTTGTAAAATAGCTTAAAAATAACAAACGTTCTCGAAAAGGGACGTTTATTATACCAAAACAAAGATAATTCAATAAGATTTTAATTTTTATAAGTATAAGTATCTCAGGTTGTCCCTACAAAAAGTTATGAACATTCGAAATTGAAAGTTTGCTGCTGGAATTTCCCTGGATAGCAGTTTAGAGACATATTCATTTGCATTTTACGTTATTTATTCAATTTATTTTGCAAGTAAATATTTCATAGAGTTATAGTATTCCGAGTTAGATTCGCAACGAACTAAAGAACGTATACTAATGATTTTTCTATAATTTATAATGAATTTTATAAGGTAAGGTGTACAGTAAATTTCAGATTTGTCGTACCCGCTTTGCGACGACGTTTCATGCGTAAACTATAATATTTTCAAATGCATAACATTATAAAATGCAGATTATAAACTAATTAAAGATAATAATAAGAAATATTACGACGATATATATATTTTAAATGATATGGATGCAGTATAATGTAAACTAGTATGTTACAAGATAAGTTTTCATGATCTAGATTTAAAATGATATAAACGGATGCAAACGGAATATCGAAATGTTATAAAATTAAACATGGGGTACTAGATTTAAACTATAAGTATGGTATTTATTTAAATAGGTATAAAATGAATTATTTAGCATGTAGCAAGATTAACTTGCCTAGACGGAATAAGAACGGATGTGTACGGAACGTCTTTCGTCGGCGAAATGTCGTGACGCGCGCACGGTATACGGAACGGTTCCAAATAACGCACGAGGGTGATCACGCAAGTTAGGTACGTTCACTGGATCACTCAAATCTTCAGCGACGAGCACAGCTCCGGCGGTGATCACCGGGATCAAGAAACAAGATCAAGAAAAAGAAAGAAGAAAGAAGAAAGAAGAAAAAGAAGAGGCTGTGTATTAAATAAGGAAATAAATAAATAAATAAATAAATAAAATATATATAAATATATATATGCAGGGGAGAGAGAGAGAGAAAGGGGTTGTTATTAAGGTTTAGATTTTAATTTAAAAAGATTTTGTAAGTTATAAATATTTTAAACTGTTAAATTTTAATAAAGATATTAGCTGGAATAAAATTGGATTTTCTGGTAAATACAAATTTAGTCCAAAACATGCCCGGGTCGTGTCTAAAATTTTGGATTTGAAATATGGAAATTATTAGTAAGTTCCAAAAATTAAAATGAAAGATCATGTAACAGAAATGCATACCCCCAAGAACGGACGCACGTACGTGCGCGTAGCCATCCAAACACGTCCGTTTCACTGAACGGGACGAGAACACGATGCAAGGACGCTACCACAGGGTTAGGGGTATCAAGCAGGCTATGAAATGCAATTTTAAATTATTTTTCTTGATTTAAATTGTTATATGCAAAAGATGCGATACTAGACAAAATATCAGTATATACTAAATCATGAGATGTACTAGTCCATGCAACAAGTCCAGATAATTTATAAATAAGAGTCAAATAGGTTCAAGCAAGCGGGTCGGGTCGAATGCAATATAAAGTGTAAAATACCATTCGCACCCAAGATACGCTAAATCAAGAAATATCACGAATAAAGAAAATACGAGAACTGGAATTGGTATAAATGAACTAGGGTGTTACATTATACCCAACTACAAAAAGAATTTCGTCCTCGAAATTTCCAAGACAAGAGAAGATAACAACCAAGAAACTACAAGAATAAGTATGGAAACCTCCGTCGAATTTCATCTTCACGTTCCCAAGTTGATTCTCCATGTGAGCGATCACCCCAAGAAACAAGTACAAGAGGGATAATTTTGTTCATAAGAACCTTTTTTCTTCGATCCACAATTGACATCGGTCGCTCCTCAAAGGTTAAATCTTCTCGTACAGTCTGCTCCGAATGATCCAACACATGTGTTTCATCTCGAACATACCTACGGAGTTGAGGTATGTAACACATGTCATGAACATTCACCAAAGATTGTAGTAACACCAAACGATATGCCATTTCTCCAACACGCTCAAAATCTCAAAAGGTCCAACGAATCGAGAACTAAGCTTTCCTCGACTTCCGAAATGAATCACCTCTCTAGTCGGTGATACCTTCAAGAATACCAAATCACCAACGGCGAACTTTAGAGGTCTTCTCAACGTATCTGCCTAACTCTTCTGTCAGTCTTGTGCTGCTTTCATATGATTCCGGATAGTGTTAACCTTCTCAACTGTTTGCATGATCAAATCCGGTCCAAAAAATCTTCGTTCTCCAATATCGTCCCAACAAACAGGTGAACGACATTTGCGACCATACAATACTTCGAGTGGAGCCAACTGAATAGTCGTCTGGAAACTGTTATTGTAAGAAAACTCCATCAAATGTAGATGATCCTCCCAAGAACCCTTGAAGTCTAACATGCAAGCTCTCAACATGTCTTCAAGAGTTTGGATCGTTCTCTCCGACTGGCCATCTTCCTGAGGATGATAAGCTGTGCTAAATTTCAATCGAGTCCCTAAACTTTCCTGTAAGCTCCTCCAAAAATGTGATAAGAAACGAGTGTCACGGTCGGACACGATGCTCACCGGTACTCCATGCAAACTTACAATCTCCTGCATGTACCGTTCAGCCAAAGTTTTTGTTGATTGACCAACTCGAAAAGGTATGAAATGAGCTGCCTTGGTCAATCGATCAACAATCACCCAAACTGCACTGTTGCCCTTATTGGACTCCGCGGTAGACCCGTCACGAAATCCATGGTTATATGTTCCCACTTCTATTGAGGAATCGGAGGTGGTTGCAATAAACCAGCAACCCTTTGATGTTCAGCCTTACCAAGCACTTCGCTACAAAGCGGGCATATTCCGTTTCAAGCCTTCCCACCAGAAATGCTGCCATATATCTCGGTACATCTTCATGCCTTCTGGATGTACGGAATATGCTGAGCTGTGCACCTCCTTCATAAGTTCTTCACGAATGTCTCTTTTTGGCACACACAAACGGCTACCATAACGCAACGAACCATCTTCATGAATCAACAAGTCCGTTCGAAGTCCAGTTTCAACCCGTTCTCGAAACTTCTGCAATCCAGGGTCCTGTAACTGCACTGCTGTAATATTCTCGATCAACGACGGCTGTACTTGCAGCTGCATCAACTGTCCCGAAGAATGCGGTAGCACAATCTCCAACTCGAATCTCCGAAAATTCTCGATAAGCTCCTTCTGTGCAGTCAACATCCGAATTGCTGGCAACCGACTAAGCGCATCCGGCACTACATTAACTTTCCCCGGATGGTACTTAAGATCAAGATCGTAGTCAGCCATCAGCTCCAACCATCTACGCTGCCTCATGTTAAGCTCTTTCTGTGTGAACACGTACTTTAGGCTTTTGTGATCGGTGAATACTTCGACCCTTTCGCCCAACAAGTAGTGTCACCAAATTTTCAAAGCGAAAATCATAGCTGCTAGCTCCAAGTCATGAGTTGAGTAATTCTTCTCATGGGTCTTCAACTACCTCGATGCATAAGCTATAATTTTCCTATGCTGCGACAAAACACATCCCAATCCTTTCTCAGATGCGTCGCTGTGAATCACCAATCCTCCGGAACTGTCTGGCACGGTCAGAATAGGAGCGGTTATCAATCTCTATTTCAACGCCTCAAAAGTTGACGCACACCTATCCGTCCACACAAATGGTACTTCCTTGCGCGTAAGCTTGGTCAGAGGCTCAGCCAAACGAGCAGAATTCTCCACGAACCTTCTGTAATAACCGGTAAGTCCAAGAAAGCTTCTGATCTCAGCAACGTTCTTCGGAATCGGCCAATCTCGAACTGCTGCAATCCTTTCGGGGTCAACAGCGATTCCATCTCCGGATACGACGTGCCCCAAAAACTTCACTTCTTCAAGCCAAAACTTGCACTTTCTCATCTTTGCATATAATCTGTCTTGCCTCAATGTCTGTAGTGCGATCTTCAAGTGTTCCGCATGCTCTTCAATGCTCCTCGAGTAGACCAGACTATCATCGATGAGCACCACTATAAACTGGTCTAAGATCGGTGAAAAGATTCGGTTCATCAAGTCCATAAATATCGCTGGTGCATTCATGACTCCGAATGGCATCACTAAATACTTGTAATGTCCATACCAAGATCGGAATGCAGTCTTGCAAATATCTTCCGATTTAACTCGCACCTGATGATATCCGTACCGCAAATCCAGCTTCGAGAATACCCTCGCGCCACTAAGCTGCTCGAACAATTCGCCAATGCGAGAGATTGGGTATAATAGTCATCCGGTTTAATTCTCGATAATCGATGCACATCCTTCTTGTGCCATCTTTCTTCTTGACTAGAAGAACTGGAGCTCCCCAAGGTGAATTGTTGCTGCGAATTTAACCCTTCTCTAGCAATTCGGTAACCTGCTTCTTTACTTCTTCAACTCCACTGGTGCCGTCGGATAGTACGCCTTTGAGATTGGCGCTGTACCAGGAACAAGATCGATCGCGAACTCCACATCTTGTTTTGGCGGTAAACCCGAGATGTCCTCGAACACGTCCATGAAATCTCGAATAACAGCTGGCGCTTCATCCTTATCAACTTCCATCGACGAAAGAACATTATTTGTCGGCCTAGCACTAACCTCGACTGGCCCGACAGAACTGCTTCCTCCAAAAAAACAAATTCCGGATGTCCGGGAATCTGGAAAATCACTTTCTTTGCCCTACAATCAATGTGAGCGTGGAAAGTGCCGAGAAAATCCATTCCCAAGACAACAACAAATAAAGGGATGCACCAGAATTGAATAATTCTAATGCGGGGAAGACATGATCAAGTAGGATACCTGAAACGATATCACCTGAAGCCAAACACTGAAGAAGATAAGCACGGTAAACAGAATTCAAGCTTGCGATAAAACATGAACTGGAAAGCAAGAGAAGCAAGGTAATATAACGACCATGAAACAAGGAAGTGAATCAAGACTAGGACTCCAAGTTACTTAAATAGAGTACCGCATTGTAACGATGCTGCAGTTCATGGGCACAATTACATAACTCCACCCAAGTCGCCCAAATCCTAGTATCAGAATCAAGAAACAGGGAGAAACAATAGAGAACCAAAAAGATTTCAGGTTGAGATGCAAAGTGATTTGCATATCGCCCAAACAAAGGATCAAGAGAAGGATATGATTCAACAATCACGATAATCAAGGTAGAAGGACATGTTCCTAATCACGAGTATTCTGATTCGTGTATTGGGTCCAATACCCAACTACAAAAGAATCAACCCGATTAACCTATATCCTATGTCTCTGATACCAAACAAATCATGTCATGCCCCGCTTCCCAGAGTACGCTAAGATGGGCACGTGACATAGCCAACCATGCTACCTGTGGATAGGAAAATCCTTCCACAGTCACATTACGGCTGTAGAGATATCAAGAACAGGAAAGTAAACTAACTATCTAGTACATGTCCATAAGCCAGAGTAAAAGAGTCAAGAAATAACAATATGCGGAAGCCAAAAGATACAATAAATGAAACACCTGGAAGTGAACCCACATAGAACTTCACCGCTCGTCTAACAGCGGCAATACTCCTGATCAGTCTGCAACAAGGTAGAAGAATCTGGGCCATGCAAAACCCAGACGTCAGCTCGTCATGTCATCAAGCAATAAAATATAAACAGGGTAACAGGCAATGCAAATATAATCATGAACGAAAAGCAGATGTAACAGTAATGTAAATCAGGGCAGTGAAGGGTAGTGTGCAGTGAGTAAACTAAACTGTTCTATTGGGTTATCTATTCTCAAGTCTTTGAAATCAATTTGATGAATCATCGATGTAACTCAATAGTATCCCGTGCATGCCCGGGACCACGGTCTACAGACTCTCGGGCTGAAACCGAGACGTACCGCTAGGCACTAACAGGAAAGGAGTACAGACCAACGATGTCAGCAGCATCGTCACGAGGCGGGCCTAGCCTCTAAAACTGATCAGTATAAGCGAGCAACTGTCGAGTTACAAGTCAGGATTTCATTATTGATTTCCCCATGCCCCCAAGTTATATGTATCAAGTCAGGTATTCCGTAATCAAGAACTAATGCCAACACAGGATCAGGTAAGAGCAGGTTTGTCTGGATAGACAACAGGAACGGTCCGTGAGGACTACATGTCAGGTTTTTTGGCATTAGATATAAGATCAGGTAACAGGTCAAGCCATGGTACATCAGGTTAAGTCAAGTAGTGTACGGTACCATGTCGGGTCAAGTAATATGTGTGTAGCAAGTCATGTCAGGGTGTAAAAGATATCATGTGGGTGCTCATAATCAACTAACATAATCATGGTTATAAATAAACAAGCATGGGTATCAACAACACAATAAATTGGCACATATAATAGGTTAAGCAATATGTGCAGATTAAACTACTTAGCTGTACGGTTATCAGTTTGTGTTTTCAGAGATGGTTTCAACATTATATGAATACAGTATGACAAATATGGATGTTAAAATCAGGTTAATAAGCATTAAGTAATCTAGAGATGCAATGACATGTATAATATGTTCAATGGATGCAATTATAACTAAAACCGGTTAAAGATGCGCACGGATGTCCGAAAAGTTATAAAACTATAAAATGGTAATGTGGGATGTACAACTAAGTAATATGTGATATAAATATTGATATAATAATATTAGTATGGATAGCATATTCAAAGCGATTAATAACTATAAAAGTGGTATTGATTAACCATGCACAAGAAAGTTCCGTTCAGAAATTCAGCGTCACCCTGATTTGTAAAATAGCTTACAAATAACAAACGTTCTCCAAAAGGGACGTTTCTTATACCAAAACAAAGATAATTCAATAAGATTTTAATTTTTATAAGTATAAGTATCTCAGGTTGTCCCTACAAAAAGTTATGAACATTCGAAATTGAAAGTTTGCTGCTGGAATTTCCCTGGACAGCAGTTTAGAGACATATTCATTTGCATTTTACGTTATTTATACAATTTATTTTGCAAGTAAATATTTCATAAAGTTATAGTATTCCGAGTTATCTTCGCAACGAACTAAAGAACGTATACTAATGATTTTTCTATTATTTATAATGAATTTTATAAGGTAAGGTGTACAGTAAATTTCAGATTTGTCGTACCCGCTTTGCGACGACGTTTCATGCGTAAACTATAATATTTTCAAATGCATAACATTATAAAATGCAGATTATAAACTAATTAAAGATAATAATAAGAAATATTACGACGATATATATATTTTAAATGATATGGATGCAGTATAATGTAAACTAGTATGTTACAAGATAAGTTTTCATGATCTAGATTTAAAATGATATAAACGGATGCAAACGGAACATCGAAACGTTATAAAATTAAACATGGGGTACTAGATTTAAACTATAAGTATGGTATTTATTTAAATAGGTATAAAATGAATTATATAGCATTTAGCAAGATTAACTTGCCTAGACGGAACAAGAACGGATGTGTACGGAACGTCTTTCGTCGGCGAAATGTCGCGACGCGCGCACGGTACACGGAACGGTTCCAAACAACGCACGAGGGTGATCACGCAAGTTAGGTACGTTCACTGGATCACTCGAATTTTCAGCGACGAGCACGGCTCCGGCGGTGATCACCGGGATCAAGAAACAAGATCAAGAAAAAGAAAGAAGAAAGAAAAAAAAGAAGAGCCTGTGTATTAAATAAGGAAAGAAAAAAAAATAAATAAAATATATATAAATATATATATGCAGAGGAGAGAGAGAGAGAGAAAGGGGTTGTTATTAAGGTTTGTATTTTAATTTAAAAAGATTTTGTAAGTTATAAATATTTTAAACTGTTAAATTTTAATAAAGATATTAGCTGGAATAAAATTGGATTTTCTGGTAAATGCAAATTTAGTCCAAAACATGCCCGGGTCGGGTCTAAAATTTTGGATTTGAAATATGGAAATTATTAGCAAGTTCCAAAAATTAAAATGAAAGATCATGTAACAGAAATGCATACCCCCAAGAACGGACGCACGTACGTGCGCGTAGCCATCCAAACACGTCCGTTTCACTGAACGGGACGAGAACACGATACAAGGACGCTACCACAGGGTTAGGGGTATCAAGCAGGCTATGAAATGCAATTTTAAATTATTTTTCGTGATTTAAATTGTTATATGCAAAAGATGCGATACTAGACAAAATATCAGTATATACTAAATCATGAGATGTACTAGTCCATGCAACAAGTCAAGATAATTTATAAATAAGAGTCAAACAGGTTCAAGCAAGCGGGTCGGGTCGAATGCAATATAAAGTGTAAAATACTATTCGCACCCAAGATACGCTAAATCATGAAATATCACGAATAAAGAAAATACGAGAACTGGAATTGGTATTAATGAAATAGGGTGTTACAAATTGCCTACTTGCAATTACAATAATTGCCTTGAGGGCACTATATCCAACAATCTCCCACTTGCACTTGAGACCAATTATTGCGGTATCGCATACTCACAGCTCGTGTGCTACCGAATACCCAACTGCTCTACTAATCAGTTTCTCAAAACTCGTTTTGAAAAACTTACGTGTTCAAGAAATAGCCTCAGTGAGTGAATCTGCTACAATACTTCTAACTTTATCTCTCTATATCTATTTCGTGGAGACCAACAATCTTTCGAACCGAGCAATATCTCGCCTCGAGAATTTGTCTGGATACTTGATAGGACTAAGTTCATAAATGAATTATTTTATCCAACAAACTTCTTGGGCTGTAATCTGTAAGTCTACGGTAGCGTCCCGGCCGTCTTTCCGAGGCCAAAATGCGGAAACGAAAACTTTTCAAAACTTGAAACCGGCGCTATCGTATGCTTAAAACCCGGATTGAACCATTAACCTACAACTAGCTATCTACAGAGAGGGTTGGAAAGCTATACCGATCGATCCGTGTCCTTCGGTCTTTGGCCACCATCCCAAGCTCCTCGCGGCATCTCCGGTCTCGATCTCCTCGTCGGAAATGACACCACATCATCGATTCTTTTTACGGGCTCCCGCTTCATCCGAAGCAACTCGGGCACGAAGTGTGCTAGCCGACGTGTCCAAGGTGATGTAGAGAATGTTTGTGATCACTTTGTCTCTTGCATCCATGAGATGGATGGAGGTTGAAGGTGTTGCCATTGATGGAGATTATGAGCTAGAGAAGAAAGAGGAAGAAGAAGAAGTTTTTTTCTCTTTCTTTTCTTTTGTGATGGAATGATTATGAGAGCAAGAATTAGAACAATAATATGAGAGCTAACCCCCATATGATGGCTGTCCCTCCCTCTCCTCTTATCAATTCAACACACAAATCAAACACTAATGTGATATTTTACACAAAAAAAGAGACCATGAGTCACTATATATGTCCATGTCACATTTAATGCATCTCATGATGAATTCTAGCTCATTATTTCCATATGCAAACATTAATCCAAATGTTTGCAACAATAAAAGGATACGGCAACATCTAAAGTAAACTCGTGACGGATCATAAGGATACCCCTCACCTGTATATACATATCTGCATCCGCATTCCGACTGAATGCGAATGCGATAAGACTAAAGTAATCCAACAAATCTAATACTAGGATCCGGCTTAAACCAAAACCCACTAGTATGATCCGCCCGATCATGATCCGTGCACTACTGCACGTATATGATCGGACCCTGCCATATATCATACGGCCTCTACAACGTTTCGCCCGAAACTTGAGAAACTGTCTGTGGGGGACTCTAAAGACTCGTCAATATTTTAGCTGTGGATTTAACCACTAGCATGTCAGAGGTATTAGCTGTACGTAACGGGCTACCAGGTTTTGACCAAAAGGGAGGTCGATGAGCGAACTCATCCTGACACCCTACTGAGCCTGTCTGTGACAATATCCGTACAGTCCGGTCCATTCGTCTATGAACATCGCATGTCGGGCCTAGGGGGTTGGTAAAAGTCAGACTCTCAAAAGCGGTACAAGTCGTGTCGGAGTGTAGCCCAGAACACCCTGAGATACTACTGGAATACCTACCAGTAAATCTCCTGCCTTGGCCAAGGACTTCGTGTAATGTCTCTCGTAGACACACCGCGATCTCACTCCCAATACCGGGAGAGACGAACCCCTGCCGATCCGCTCACTGCCTCCATGTGGCTCGGAACTGTACCCAACTAAAACCTGTTTGCACGACTCCTTTGAGCCGTGGTAGGGTAGTAATCAAAGCACAGTGGGAACTTACACGAGACAAATGACGATCTCAGGTCGATGAACTAACCTGTACACATGTCACCAGGGAACTGCTATCTGACGTCAGGTATAATACCAACTAGCATGTTCCCGGCGAGTCCTGTCCGGTGTACTCATAACCCAATGAGCACCTGTATACATCTTAAGTGAACCAACTGACACCAATGGCTTGTGAGACCAGCCACCGCCCCTCGTCGGGGTCTCGACTGTATACACTAGTCTACTAATGGAGTATCGATGCCCAGTCTCGAAACTCCCACGACTAGGGACCACTTTAAGGATGTGCTTATAGACTACCCAACTCTCACGTATATGATCGCCATCATACTGCTGGTAGTCAAGCAAGAATCCTAAGTGCTCTATCAACGTGTAATAGCGACCTGTAAGGTCACCTAAAGCAGTACACGATGATAAAGACAAACCATGGTAGCATACTATTCTCTATCAACGTGTAATAGTGAACTACAATATCACCTAAAGCATGTACACGATGATAAAGACAAACCAGATAGTATACAAAGCTCTCGAGTAAGACTGTCCTACCGGTATAGGTCCTCCCTCAATCATTGCAATCACGTGCCTGCGATCCAATAATTGACTCTGAGGGCACTATATCCAACAATCTCCCACTTGCACTCAAGGCTAATTATTACGATGTCGCATACTCACAGCCCGTGTGATACGGAATACCCAACTCCTCTACTAATCAGTCTCACAAAGCCCGTTTGCGAAACTATTGCGTTCGAGGAATAGCCTCAGTGAGTGGATCCACCCTAATGTTTCTTTCTATGTCTCTCTTTATCTCAAGTTCGCGGAGAAAGCCATCTCCCGAAATGAGCAATACCTGTCTTAGAATATGTCTAGATATCTGATGGGACCTAGTTCATAAATGAACTCCAAATCCAAACTTCTTAGACTGTATCGTCAACTAAACCTAATCAGTATCCTGCGCCATGCCTCCCTCAGTGTCCGCTTGGACCATCTGTCCAAACTACTGCCCCTCGTCAGAGGGAAAACTATAACTCTGACAGCCACTCTGTCATCCAGGTCACCTTGAAAGCCTGGAATGATAACTGTCTCCCGAAGGAGGATGTTGTTATCATATCCCTAGAACATCCATTTGTGTTCTAAAACTACTTCCGATCGTTTCTCCAGGATTGGATTAATATCAACTTATTGTATCTTGTGCAAAAACAATATCTGGTGTGGTACTTGACATCTCATGATTGACTCAATTGTCTAAGCAAGTGATGTGTCAATCATGCACATCCCTCTCCCCTTTAGTCTGTAAGACAGCTTCAGAGAGGGTGACTCCATCACTTGCAGGTACACTACCGTGCCAGGAGTCGTCCATTCTAAAATACCTTTAGAATGCCGTCTAAGTACCCAGATTGGGACACTTCCCAAATCTAGATCTAAAACCATAGATTTAGTAACCAGAATGCCCGATATTATATCTATATCCTATTTAGAGAAACCACTGTGTGACAACCAAAGTATAACCGATCGTAGTATAGGATTATCACTTCCTACTCTGTGTATGTCATCCAAATACCAGGATATCACACCCTACTACCTTCTTAACAGATCCATCCCCTATTCTGATGATGTCAAACCTATGACTGTCACATCAGAAATAGATGATCTATCTCCGCTATTTCTGCTTTAGTCTATAAATAGACATAAGCCATTTTTCCACTATGCTTCCGCTGCTCCCACTGATTACGACAACCCTCTGGCAGAATAATATACACGTGCACTTCTAAAGCCAGTTCAGAACGACGCTATACTCATCCTCCTGCCGGGTCTCATAGTTTGGAACAACAGTAGTGTCAAGTCTGGATAAACAAGAACCTCCCTGTCACCGTCCTCGAGGCTACCGGAGTAACTTTCGGGTGCCTGAGGTTAACCACCATATCTGCGGAGTGGCTAATGGAATGTCAAACCAGATTGAATTTTTAGGTTCTTATCAAATTTTCAGTAATCATTTACGGTTCTGGAATCACTTCCAGTTCTACCATACTCCCACTTCTGTTTTCTGAAAAAAAATCCATTTTTATCAAAATTGTGGCGAGTCAAGAACAATATCACTATTGATCTTCCAGATGGTAGAAAATCAACCCTCATCATAGCCCGGGTCAACCCACAAACAGCCATTACGGAAACGTGCCTTGAGTTATCCAGAATCTGGTTTTTAGCATAAGCCGGACAACTCCCCGTATCTTAACAATGTTAAGATATGAATTATTCTATATCCAATATAGAAACAGAGGCACTGATTTAATTGGAACCAGATTCAAATCATGCAGCTGTCTCCAGTGCATGTCAACTAAATGGAGAGAGGCCGATCAGCATTACTCAAGTTAGGAATACTTCCAATTATGAGTAACCTGAAAGAGAAACAAGTTTCTCAAAAACCATTACTATCAACTGAATACCATACACAAGTATCTACATCTTCGAACACCTTGAAGAATCCCGATACTTGCAACATCTGGTTCTTTACTTTACTCTTATACCTATAACTTCTCAAAACTTGGACCTTGTGTTTCTACGAAACACTTGTTTAAGAACCAGAGAAGTCATAAGTAAACAGAATATAGTACGAGTACCAACCCCTCTGTCCTCATGGATACTGGATAACATACAATACTCTGTATAAGTCCCCTGAGTCTAATAACTCATTCCCTGTGTGTCGTAGGTTGAAAACTGTACTTATGGTTTAGAAGAATTACACCGCTGTTTAATACTCCTTACCTAACCATCCAGTGATATAGGTAAATATCATAGACATAATTTCAAAAAGTTATATCTCACTTTATAAAAATAAACGTACAGATATATCAATTTGAAATTGGTGCATAACAACGGATATTCAAAACCAAATATTTGTCGTCCGGCAAACAACCCAGACGATTTTCTCAAATATCACCAATTACAACGAATCCCAATATAATGAGGATGATCACCCAATTCCCAATAACTTACTCCCACTCATCATCTGTAAAACCATACAGATGTGAGAATCAAACCTGGTAAATATATACCCTGGAGTAAGAACTAACTGGGAAATCAGTTTTCTTTTAACAATACACAGTGAAACTGAAACATGTAAATGTTTCGGCGGGGTATCGGGGTATTCCTAGTAATGCCTCTTCCATTATCTGATTCACAACTGTAACTGTATATTTCTTTGCCATCTCTCCAAATCCCTTTATATGTCATTAGTCATTACCTTTTGTACACCCTCTTAGGCTAAATGGTTTTCTTCTTTCCCTACCGTTCGGCACCAGCCTATGGTTTGGAAGAAGACGATCCAATAAGCGTAATAGGTGTACTATCCTAATCCTAGGAGCACTCGCAACGCGAGAGAAGGTAAAGATAAAAGACAAGACAACTGAATAAACCTTATTCGTATTTCTCCTGAACCAGAATCCATCTCCGAACTGGAACAAGTTTCTTCGAGTTCGTATATAACCATACGATGGAGTATCCAAATAACTGTGGATCTTCGTAGTGATACGGATTGTCCTGGAGAAATATAAAGGTGATGTAGGATTGGCGAAGAAATACTTGGTTTGGTCGTGAATAACAGTCGCAATTTACTTTGCCCTATTTCTAATCCCTTTATTTGTCTTTACTTAATACCTTCTGTACACCATCGTTAGGCTAATTGGTTTTCTTCATTCCCCACCGTTCGGCACCTGCCTATGGTTTGGAAGAAGACTATCCAATTAGCGTAATAGGTGTGCTGTCCTAATCCAAGGAACACTCGCAACCTGAAAGAAGGTAAAAGGAAAAGATAACTGAATAGTCCTATTCGTTTTCTCCAGAACCGGAAACCATCCTTGAATCTGGAACAAGTTCCTTCGAGTTCGTATATAACCATACGATGGTTTTATCCAATGGAAGTGGATGTTCGTAGTAATACGGGGTGTTCTGGAGAAAAGGGTAAAAGTAAGAGTGGCAATGAGGTATGCAACTCTGACAATCCAAAAGCCAGTGTTTAAGAAGGTTCGGTTAACTTGGTCACTGAGTCATAGTCTAGGGTCGGGCCATGGTCGCTGCTAAAGAGAGAGAGAAAAGAAACACTCTGCGTGCACTCTAACCTAGATCAGAATGGTTATCAATTTATCTAATCAGGAAACCTCCCACTGTTTCCTCAAATTCTCCTCCAAACCTGAAAGAAGAATTAGTCGGGATCACCCGAGGTGTAAACCAACTCATCAGTGGGAATCGGGATCCAACTATCATCGCATGATGACGTGACGGAATCCACTCACGTTATCACACTCCAGAAGGTATGCGCATGCCTGGCAAGTTTCAGTTTCTTTAGAAACTCCCGATGTGATTTTTACCCCATGCTCTTATGATCTTGACGAAGGCCAACATATCATAAGTCACATGTCAAGTTCTACCCGTCATTGTCCAGGTTAATTTGAACCCACCCGTACATACGCTTGACGAAGGCCAAAATAGTAGTACGACTGTCCCAAACCAACGCATCTATCTATGCAGCAGAAAAGTAACAAATAGCTACTATACACTATGCCTTGACGAAGGCCAACATACATAGCATGAATACTAAGTGCTACCTTTCTGAAATGACGGAGGGCTACGAATGGTTTTTGG
Organism: Agapanthus africanus; assembly: GCA_030015575.1. Taxonomy (NCBI): domain Eukaryota; kingdom Viridiplantae; phylum Streptophyta; class Magnoliopsida; order Asparagales; family Amaryllidaceae; genus Agapanthus; species Agapanthus africanus. The sequence continues at coordinate 12,208,573 of CM057337.1, forward strand.
CGAAAAACCATTAACATAATGAACTTGATATCGTTGAAGGAACCGGATAGCTTTTTATAAAAATATAGTGGCGAAAACCTTTGCTAAAGAGGTCACTCCCGGTGAAGAGATCTCGGCTCTTTCCCCGTAGAATGAGGTGCAGGATATTCCAACTGAATACCACGATGCAAAGCAAAAAGTAACTATAGTGAAGTTATTACCCTGACGCAAACTTCTGTCCAAGGGGTCACTTTCGGTGAAGGGATCTCGGTCCTTGCCTCGTCGACTGAGGTGCTGGATATTCATAACCGAATACCACTGTGCAAAACAAAAGAGAACGTCCTTGCAATACAGCTTTTTGAAAAATATTCCAACAACATCAGAATAGGTTTTTTTAGCTTGCATTGATCCGAATCAATGCAGTCCCATCAATTGATCACACCACAAAAAAAACGAAAATACGATGTACATATATGCCATCTGCATTCGCCACTGGGTCCCGTCATCACCCGTTAGGTTACTTAACTAACGACAGAGCGGGGACTGGACTAGCGCGGGTGTAAAACATATACAACATCTACCAGTATATATATCAATATATAATAATCGCCCAAGGCGTGATAAAATGCAACATCACAGAGAGTAATAGGTATCACAGAACAATACAGATAATCTGGAATCCCCGGGTTTCATAGAGCCGCTACTGAAACCCGATATTCCCCTGGTCGTGTGTAGCCTGTGCAATGAAATCCTAGACCCCTACGGGCGCGGCAAGTTACCCGCCAAAACCTGAAGTGAGGCAGCCCCCTTCAACAAAGTGAATGGACCACCCAGCACTTCACGGAATCCGGTAACTTGAGCGCCCTTCCTTGGGTCAACCTATACCCCCTACGAGTGCGGCGAATAGCTCGCCAATTCTAGAGTGAAGCCCCCTCCGTCTCAAAGCCATGAGATGCGGGCCCGTTGCCCTCTAGAACCCGGCTATCCGTGCACCCCACCACGGGGTAATCCTAGTACAGAAAGTAAAATATACAACGGGTACATCGATCTCAGCCCGGTTGTGCCCCAAAAGAATAATATACAAACAGGCAGTGACGGCAGTCCACATGTCGGACGCTCGCCCGGCAATATTAAATGTACAAATACAACCAAACTGTACTACCACTGCATCCAGGCTATCCACCACGACAAATCCGTAACATCACAGCACAACACAGAACATCAACGTGAATGTCACGTTCGCAAATCCGTCTAAAAGGGCTATAGCAATTAGACAGGATTTACCGATCAAATGACATTCACGGTCGCAGATATAATGTAAATACTGTGGACCAACATATTTAAAATTTTCGATCGACAAAATTTCCCAAAGTGGGCCCCAAGCACAATTCCCAGTACTCAAACAAATCTGGGCCTAAACAAAAAATACCAGAAACCCCAATTCCATGTCAGAGAGCACTGTAGAAAAATTGGTGGGCTGATACTACTGTAGTGCGGCGGAACCGCGGCCAAAACAAGGTTAGTGCTGCGGTTCCGCGGCGCTATCACGAGATCAGTGCACCAAATTTCAACAGTGTTCATTAAAAACCCTGCCTGATTTTCTGACGTACTGAAAAAAAATTTTAGAGCACAAAATAAATTCGACAGAAACTTGATGACTTGGAATCGTGGTTTCGGAATTTTCATTCGATCGAAATTCTAAACACGTTAGAGCAAGCTAGTAAAGGTTAATGGCCTGGCTCTGATACCATGTAAGTCTACGGTAGCACCCCGGCCGTCTTTCCGAGACCAAAATGCGGAAACGAAAACTTGTCAAAACTTGAAACCGGCGCTATCGTATGCTTAAAACCCGGATCGAACTATTAACCTACAACTAGCTATCTAGAGAGAGGGTTGGAAAGCTATACCGATCGATCCGTGTCCTTCGGTCTTTGGCCACCATCCCAAGCTCCTCGCGGCATTTCCGGTCTCGATCTCCTCGTCGGAAAGGGCACAACATCATCGATTCTTTTTACGGGCTCCCGCTTCATCCGAAGCAACTCGGGCACGAAGTGTGCTAGCCGACGTGTCCAAGATGATATAGAGAATGTTTGTGATCACTTTGTCTCTTGCATCCATGAGATGGATGGAGGTTGAAGGTGTTGCCATTGATAGAGAATATGAGCTAGAGAAGAAAGAGAAAGAAGAAGTTATTTTCTCTTTCTTTTCTTTTGTGATGGAATGATTATGAGAGCAAGAATTAGAACAATAATATGAGAGCTAACCCCCATATCATGGCTGCTCCTCTCTTTCCTCTTATCAATTCAACACACAAATCAAACACTAATGTGACATTTTACACAAAAAAAGAGACCATGAGTCACTATATATGTCCATGTCACATTTAATGCATCTCATGATGAATTCTGGCTCATTATTTCCATATGCAAACATTAATCCAAATGTTTGCAACAATAAAAAGATACGGCAACATCTAAAGTAAACTCGTGACGGATCACAAGGATACCCTTCACCTGTATATACATACCTGCACCCGCATTTCAACATACTGCCCCTCAGAAGAGGGTAAACTTTTAACTCTGACAGCTCTTTGTCATCCAGGTCACTTTTGAGAGCCTGAATTGATAACTGCCTCCTGGAGGAGGCTGTCGTTACCATATACCAAAAACATCCTCTTATGTTCTTAACTGCTTCCCTTTGTTTCTCCAGGATTGAATTAATATTCACTTACTTCATCGAGTGCATAAGCAACATCTCGTTTGGTACATGACATTGCATGATTGACTCAATTGCTTAAGCAAATGATATGTCATTCATGCGAGTCTCTCTCCTCATCAGTCTAGAAGAAATCTCTTTAGAGAGGGTGACTCCATCATCTGCGGGTACATCACCACACCAGGAGTCCTCCATTCTAAAATCCATTAGAATGGTGTCCAAATACCCAAATTGGGACACTTCCCAAATCTAGATCTAACGGCATAGATCTAGTCACCAGAAATCTTGATATATTGTCCATTTCCTATATGGAGAAAAAACATGTGACAACCAAAGTTTGACCGATTGTAGTATAGGAACATCACTTACTATTCGGAGTATGTCGTCCTTATACCAGAATAGTACTCCCTATAACCTTCTTACTTGGTCCATTTGTTATTTTGATGAAATCAAACACATTGATTGTCACATAAAAACAAATGATCCGTTTCCGCTATGCCTCCTTTAGTCTATAAATAGACATAAGCTACTTTCACACTTTCCGCTGCTTCCACTGACTATGATAACCCTCTGGCAGAGTCGTATACACGTGCATTTTTAAATTCCCATTTAGAAAGACGTTATAATCATTCTCTTGCCAGATATCAGAGTCATGAATGGCAGCAGTGGAAAGTCATATCTATATGGACTTCAGCAAGACACTGAAGTAACATCACAATCCACGTCGGGTATTTGATGAAAACATTTACTACAAGTCTAGCTTTATTAGGTTACCACCTTTCTACCTACACCGATCTCAAAACACAAAGTAGCAAAGTGATCTCAGATTTTATATACAGTAGAAACATAACAATCAAACAGGACCAAACACATTAAAACCGCATCATACAGCTACCCTAAAAAACCCAATCCCTAACTCCTCTAATAGGCCGAGGTCACTGGATTTCCATTGAAAGTTGCCGGCCAAATCCGGTGGGATGGGGTTCGTTCTTCAGGTGAAAGCTTAGGGTCTCAGGTACAACACCACTACACTGCTAGATTTTCTAGTACACACACTGAGTCACAGCAGATCACAGATATCATATAATGATACTAAAATTACGATATGTGCACGAAACTTTACTTTAAGCATTCTAAACTGAAATGAATAAGCTACGCAACACTAAAAAGACTTACTTAACAGATAGAGATCATTACTTACTCCCACAAGCTCAAAAATCCTAGCTTCCCAAGCTCCAAGGCATCCAAGAGGCAAAACAAGGTTTATGAAGTGATTTGGGTGATGTTTTGAAGAAGATTAGTGTAGGTTTTGTGGTGAATGAGTAAGTGTTCAATTGAGATGAAGAGAGATGAAGTTAAATGAGAAAGAGATGAAGTGAGAGAGGGTGAGAAAAAAAGAGAAAGAGAGGTGAGGATAAGGGTGAGTGCACCATTTCATTAACTCTCTCATTAATTCTCATTAATGCAAACCATGCTCTCACATGAGTCACCATGCCGCCTTCTCTCCAATCCAAAACACAAAGAAATATCTCTCCACAAATATCTAGAAGTTTAGGGTTAAGCAGAGCAAAGGATTGGGATTAGGTTAAGTTGTCATGTTTGCTAAACTAGATTAACACAAACACACCCTCACATTAATATGCACAAGTGTGTGCAAGCCATAACAAATAACAATAAATTATTAATTAAATGTTATAAAATGTGAGGAACCCAAATTGGTAAACTGTTGGATATATGTATGCCCTAGAGGCCATTATATGATAGTGGATGTAATTATACATGTATATATATATTCAGTGTACATTCTTGCTCGACATGATAGTATGCTATCTGGTTCTTCTTTATCTGACATGTTGACTTGATCATGCTTTTATTCATTTACACATGTTGATAAAGCCTTGAGGATATTGGCTTGACTACTGTGATTATGATGGAGATCATACTAATGGGACATCTGTAGTTTATAAGCATATCCTGAAATGTCCCTAGTCATAGGCGAGATGGGGTATCGATATACCAGAGTAGACTAACGTATATGATACTAGACCCATATGATGGGCGATGGATGTTCCCACATCCATTGATGTTTGACATCGAGATCGTATACGGGTGCTCAGTGGAGACTGGGTACACTGGACGGACTCACCAAGAACTCCTATATGGTATTATATCTATCGTCGGATAGCAGTTCTCAGGTGACACTGGTACAGATTAGTCTGTAGATTCTAGATCGTCATAGAGTCTTGTATGTTCTCCTACTGTACTTTGATTACCACCCTACCACGGCTCTACTGAGTCGTGCAAACAGGTGGCTGTTGGGTACAGTCCCGAGACACACGAAGGCGATGAGCGATAGGAGGGGTTTTGTCTCTCCTGGTATTGGGAGTTGATGCTGTGCTGTGCTCGATTGGCTATATCAGTAAGTCCCTGGTCAGGGCTATTGAGATTTACTGATAAGTGTTATCAGTAGTTTCTCGATCTGTTATAGACCATTCATCGGCACGACTTATTGAGTTATTGGGGTCGACGTTACCATCCCTAGACTCGATATGCAGCATATCAGACGAAGAGACTGGACTGTACGGTAGTGTTGCCGGTTGGCTCGACGGGAGTTGTGACAGGTTCGCTTGTTTTCTTCCGATCACTCAATACACGGGTGGCCGCTACGTTTAGCTGACCTCTTACGGCTTGGGGGTGCTTGATATGATCATCGCCCACTGCCGGCGTATTGACGAGTCTTAGAGTTCCACAATGGAGTTATCTAGTCCAGGCGAAACGATGTGGTGTGTATATGAGATATGCGCGGGGATCCGATTAAATGCGCATATGTGATACCGTATATTAATCGGGCGGTTTGCTATTGGTCGGGTCGTATGTGATATGACCGGTTTGCTAAATCAAGTGTTGATTTATCATTGACCATTAGCTTTTCACTTTAAACCCTTCTTGTCTTTTGTTGTATGCATGCATGTATGCATATGTTCTTTTTGTTGCACATATGGATGTGCATGCACACATACATGCATACACTTATTCTATCATGGTTGTTGATATATGAGATGGTGGCAATATAAGACTCACACCCTGTTATTTAATATGATGATATTTCCTTTTGGAAAAGAAAATGAAAGTGGAATTAATTCATGGTTAATTGTTTTATTCATCCACTTACCTTTGCCTTAACCATGGGTTATATTTCCTTGGTCATTTTTCATCCAAAAGAAAATATCAATATATTTTATAACTAGGGTTAAGAATGAGAAGGAGAAAATATATATATTTCTTTTTCTCATTTTAAATTCTAAGCTTATCATTATCTTGAGCTCTCATATTGCCTTCATCTTCTTCCTCCTCTCTCTTGCTCTCTAGCTTCCATTAGTGAGTGAAAGAGTGATCAAGTTAGGGTCTTTAAGTGAGAAAACAAACCACATCAACATTCTATACTATTTTAGCCAACTAGTTTAGAGTGTTGACTTCAACTTCTTCTCTTGATCTAGTGAAGCATCTAGCTTGGACAAAGAGGACTCCGGGTGGATCGTCGTGGACCTAGAGGATCTCAAGTGAGCTTCTTTTCAACTCTCAAGTGGCCAAAGAGTCTAGCGTAGGGAGATACAAAGGTTGTACTCTCAAAACCCTTGCTTTTACTACTTGTGTTAGTGTTAAAGTTTTGTTACCCTAGCTTTTCTAGTATGATCCTTAGGTTAGTTTCTCTAGCACCCTAAAAATTTAAATATGGCATGTGTGATGCTACCAAACCCTTGTAGTGGTGCTGTAGAAACTCCATCATGGTATCAGAGCCAAACTAGAAGCCTAGACGATGTTACGACAATACGAAAACGAAAACTTCCGCAAAATACAAAATTATAGACCCTTGAAAAATGCTCTTTGTAAATTTTTTTTAAAAGTGACCTGAAAATTATTTAAACAATTGCAGAGTGGCATTTGGAATGATGTAAGAAAACAGGCGCAATACGAAGGGGAGGGGCTCGGAGTTGGCCGGCGACTAAGCCAATATTTCCGGCGTCGCAGACCCACTGTGCTCCTTTCCTTCTCGTTTTGCTCCAGTGTTCTGTACATTATGTTCTGGGGTTTCTGGTTTTGTTTAAGTAGTCCAGAATTGCATGTGATATAAGTTTGGTATTGGGCTCTTTGCGGAATAGTTCGTATTCGTATTTTTATAGCATTGCATTGGTAACGTTAGCGAAATTAAACAGGTCGATCGAATTATCAAACACTCGTGTTTTCAAGGTTGACCGTACTCGATAATTAATGCAGGTATTCCTATAGACCCTCTAGAAGAAAGTAACCCTAACTCGAGATGTGACCACCAAACTACGAATGAACCTTAGGGTTTGCCGTAGTTAGTGGCGCCACAAATGAGGCTTGGGTCTGCCCTTCTACGGTTGGTCCATTAAATACCGTGGCATAGATTTTGGGTATTGTTTAACGGTGTTCAAGTGTTGAGCTTGCTGGGGAATATGGGTGTTCGTTGATTCGATCGAAGGGTTTAACATTGCCTAGTAGTATGTGATACTTGTTTCTGCGACCGTAAGCGTAGTATGCGTATCGCCGGTTTCGTTGCTATATGTCAACGACAATTGGGGTACACATACTTGCTTACGTTGATGACATGTGATATTATGTGTTGCTGTATTGTGATGTATTGGATTGTCGTGATCGAATAGCCGGGGTATTTTATGTGAGATAAGAGTTTTACTTTTCATTCATGTAATATTCATTTGTAATGTAATATTCTTTTATTTGGGGCACTTCCGGGTCGAGGATGATGTCACCATTGTTGTATATTATTTACTTTTCCACATTAGGATAGACCCAAGGTGGAGAGCACAAGTGATTGGGTTCTAGAGTCCAGTGGGAGACCATCTCGAGGAGTCGAGACCCGGTCTCCTAACTCTAGAATTGGTAGGGTCGCTTGTCTCTCTCGTAGGGGTCTAGGGTGTGCGATTGGCTATTCATCACGACTGTGGAATCCGTATTTTCTATTGTTGGCTAAATACTAAATACGGACGTCCTAGTATATCCTATATCATCATATCTGTGTTTCTGCTGCCTATATTCTGTGATGTGATCGCTTAATATATCTGAGACGAATGCTATATTATATATGAGATATATAATAGACGTTGCTTATGTTTTACACCCGCGCTGGTCCCGTCCCGGTATGCCGTTAGTTAAGTAACCTAACGGTGCATAACGGAACATTGCGGCGAATGCGGATGGCATAAGCGTACGTTGTATTTTCGTTTCTTTTCTGTGATTGGCTTAAGGACTTAAATGATGGGACTACATTAATATGATTAATGTAAAGAAAATAAATCTAAAAAGAAGTTGTAGAATCGGATTTGAAAAACCACTCGGCTTTTTACGAAAAAGCTACATTTTCAAAACCGCGGAGCTTAAGCCACTCCTTTTGAAAACCATTTGATTCTACAACGATATCAAGTTCAAAGCGTTAAAGCTTTTCTTAAAAATCATCCGCAACCCTCCATCATTTTAGGAAGTAGAGTATTTAGTATTCGTGCTACGTTTGTTGACTATAGTTAAAGCGTAGTGTACGGTAGCTTAGTGATGTCTTCCTACAATGTATATGACGCAGCTTAATTAGGACATTCATGCGACTTTGTTGACCATAGTTAAGGGTCATGTGAGCGGGTCTAATTAATCAAGAAATGACGGGTAGAACTTGACTAGTGCTTATGACTTGTTGACCATAGTTAAGGCCATGGGTGCTAGGGGTAAAAACTACATCGGGAGTTTCAAGAGTTGAAATTTGCAATGAGATTGCATACCTTCTATATGATGGTTGGATTCCGATCCCACTGTGGGCAATAGTTGCTCTCAGGAAAGTTTTGCAGTTTACAATTAGCTAACTCATTAGGTGTCTAGAAAGGTGTTAACGGGGCTACGCCTCTGGGAAGACGAGGTTTATATTAATTAGGTCCGTACGAAAGCACGGGGAACCTCCCTCAAGTACCGACACTGGCCTGGCTGAACGGTTAGCGAAGTTGTAGACTGTAATTAATCCTGGCTAGTTTTCTTTTTAAGGTTTGAAAGAAAAACTTGATTAAAGCAGTGTGAGATATCGATTAGATAAGATAATAACCAATCTGATCTTTACAAGAGCTTTCGCTGAGTGTATTCTTTTCTCTCTCTTAATGGCAGATACCAATGACAGGACTCAAGCTTCTACTGGATAAAAATAAACTGAATGTGACCAATTATAAAGACTGGCTGAGGAATCTTAACATTGCCTTGACTTATGATAAGGTACCATATGTCCTCACGGCTCCAGCCCCGCCCGTTCCAGGCCCTAAATCCTCAGTTGCGGATATTGAAGTCCGCAAGACATGGGACGCTGACTGTGCCACGGCCAAATGCCCCACGTTTGTATCGATGGATAACACACATCAAAAGCAGCATGAGAATATGGGCGTTCACGCTGTATTCCTCCATACAAAGGAGTTGTATGGAGAGCAATCTCGCGTATTACGATACGAAGCATCAAGAAAACTGTTTCAGATGCGAACGGCCCCTGGCACACCAGTAGGAGACCATGTTCTGAAGATGATAATTCTCATAGAGGAGCTTGAGGACCTTGGATGGACAATGGACAATGAACAATATACGGATATTATTCTGCAGTCACTCCCCTCCACCTTTGCTCAATTTATAGTTAACTTCAACATGCACAATATGGAGAAGGAACTACCTGAACTTCTTAATATGTTAAGGAGTGCAGAGAGCACATTGAAATCAATGAAAACTCCCGTTTTGAGTGTTGGGCAATCTTTTTCTTCTCGCCCGAAGGCTAAGGCCAAGGGAAAGATAAAGAAGAAACCCACCAAATCTAGGGGTGGAGTTAAAAAGGTTAAGGGGAAAGACAAGTCCATAGCTGGGGAATCGGGGAAAGGGGAATGTTATCACTGCCACAAAACAGGACACTGGAAGCGCAACTGTACCGAGTACTTGAATCTCAAGAAGAAGCATGGGGATGCTTCCGCTTCAGGTGTGTTTGTGACAGAAAACTGTTTTTCAATAAACTCTGCTTCCTGGGTATTAGATACCGGTTCAGGTTCTCACATTTGCAATTCTATACAGGGACTGAGAAATAGCAAGGTTTTGAAGACAGGTGACCATACTCTCCGCGTTGGAAATGGTTCCAATGTACATACAGTTGCAGTGGGAGAGTATCACTTGGGGTTGCCATCTGGATGTATATTGGTTTTGAACCCATGTTATTATGTACCTAGTATGCTTTGTAATATAATATCCGTTTCTTTGTTAGACAATGAAGGATATAATTTTGTATTGCAGAACAATGTTATGAACATTCACCTGAATCAAATGTTGGTTGGGTATGGTACACTTAATAACGAGATATACGTCCTGAATCAACACACAGTTTTCAGCATACAACACACTAATAAAATAAAAACTTTCAAAAATAAATGAAGCTTTTCTTTGGCACTGTAGACTTGGTCATATTAACGAAACAAGACTAAACAAGTTACACAAAGATGGATATTTAAACTCTTTTGAATATAAATCTTATGTGACTTGCCAGTCTTGTATCAAGGGTAAAATGACCAAAACTCCGTTTACAGGACACGGAGAAAGAGCTACTGAGCTCTCAGGCCTCATACATAGTGATGTATATGGGCCAATGTCTACACAGGCTACAGGCGGTTTTTCTTACTTCATTACTTTCACTGATGATTTCTCAAGATTCGGTCATGTATTTTTATTAAAGCACAAGTCCGAAACTTTCGAGAAATTCACTGAATATAAACTCAAAGTAGAAAAACAAACCGGCTTGAGCATCAAAATGCTTCGATCAGATCGAGGTGGGGAGTATCTCAGTACAGAGTTTGCAAACTTCCTAAAAGAGAATGTGAATCTCTCTCAGCTCACTCCTCTTTACACACCACAGCACAACGGTGTGTCAGAACGACGGAATCAGACCCTATTAGATATGGTCCGTTCTATGATGAGTGATGCTGAGTTACCCGTCTCATTTTGAGGGCATGCATTAGAGACTGCAGCGTTTCTATTGAACAGGGTCCCAACCAAAACCGTGTCTACCACGCCATATGAGATATGGCATGGGAAGAGACCATCTCTTAAGAGAATTAAGATTTGGGGTTGCCCGGCCTATGTTAAAAAGCAGAATCTGGAAAAACTCGAGATACGGTCGGTCATGTGTAATTTTGTGGGATATCCAAAGAATTATTATGGATATCTTTTCTACCATAAGGAGGAACAAAAGGTGTTTGTTTCTTAGTATGCCACATTCTTGGAAAAAGTGTTTGTCACAAATGATACTGATGGCAGTGTGGTAGATCTAGAAGAGGTTCTAGAGACACAAACTACAAATGATGACTTGGTTGAACCGGCTGTTGCAACAGAAACTGAAGAATCTCGGCCACTCCGTAGGTCTGGTAGGACTTCTCGCCCACCGGAGAGGTACTACGGTTTCCTCATTGATGGTGACAGAGAAGATTGCATCATGGAGGAGGATGATCCTACCAGCTTTCAGCAAGCTATCACGAGTGGAGACTCTGTGAAGTGGATGGATGCCATGAGATCCGAAATGGAGTCTATGTACACCAACAAAGTATGAACTTTGGATGTTATACCCCCTGGGGTAAAACCTGTGGGGTGCAAATGGATCTTTAAAAGAAAGATTGGTATAGATGGGCAGGTGGAGACCTATAAGGCAAGACTTGTGGCGAAAGGTTTTCGTCAAAGACCAAGTTTGGACTATGACGGAACTTTTTCTCCTGTAGCTATGCTTAAATCCATTCGGATCCTACTTGCTATTGCTGCTTACTACGACTATGAAATTTGGCAGATAGACGTTAAAACGACATTTCTAAATGGAGATTTAGAAGAATGCGTTTATATGGATCAGCCAGAGGGCTTCATTGACAGTGGGAGCAGCGGGAAAGCATGTAGATTGCTTAAATCCATTTATGGATTAAAGCAGGCATCACGGAGTTGGATCATCTGTTTCGATGATGTTATCAAAGAGATTGATTTCATCAAAAATCCAGATGAACCTTGTGTTTATAAGAAGGCTGTAGGGAGAGCTGTCACATTCCTCGTATTGTACGTGGATGACATTCTTCTGATAGAAAATGATATTTCTATGCTACAGTTCTTTCTCATCACTAAGGTTCTCCATGAAGGATCTGGGTGATGCCACATATATTCTGGGCATTAGGATCTATAGGGATAGATCTAAGAGGTTATTGGGATTGTCCCAAACCAGGTACATTAACACCATCCTAAAAAGGTTTAGTATGGAAGACTCCAAGCGGGGTGCCTTACCTGCTTGCCATGGGGTCACTCTCTCTAAGGACTCTTGCCCAAAGACCGATGAAGAGAGAGCTCACATGAGCATTATATCCTATGTTTCGGCTGTAGGATCTATAATGTATGCGATGTTATGTACACACCCAGATATAGCTTATGCACTTAGTGTAGTAAGCAGGTATCAATCCAAACCAGGGGAGAATCACTGGATAGCTGTGAAGAACATTCTTAAGTACTTGCGAAGGACTAAAGAATTGTTCTTGGTGTATGGTAATGGAGATCTCCAAATGGAGGCCTTTACCGATTCGAGCTTCTAGAGTGATAAGGACGACAACAAATCTATCTCTGGGTTTGTATTTACCCTCAATAGAGGGGCGGTGAGTTGGAAGAGTTCCAAATAGGATACCGTTGTAGACTCTACGATGGAGGCTGAGTACATTGCTGCGAATGATGCCGCCAAGGAAGCCGTCTGGATGAGAAAGTTCGTCTCGGAGCTAGGAGTAGTTCCAACCATTATTGATCCAATACCATTGTATTGTGATAATAATGGGGCTATGGCGTTAGCCAAGGAGCCCAGGTCCCATCAGCGGTCCAGACACATCCTGAAGCGTTTTCATTTGATCCGGGAGATTGTAGATCGCCGCGAGATCGAGATTAGGAGAGTAGACACAAAGAATAACACCGCGGATCCACTCACTAAGGCCCTCCCTCAGCCGCAGCATGAGCGACTTTTTGAGATGTTGGGTATGAGATACGCCAATAACCGGCCTTAGTGCAAGTGGGAGATTGTTGGATATATGTATGCCTTAGAGGCCATTATATGATAGTGGATGTAATTATACATGTATATATATATTCAGTGTACATTCTTGCTCGACATGATAGTATGCTATCTGGTTCTTCTTTATCTGACATGTTGACTTGATCATGCTTTTATTCACTTACACATGTTGATAAAGCCCTGAGGATATTGGCTTGACTACTGTGATTATGATGGAGATCATTCTAGTGGGACATCTGTAGTTTATAAGTATATCCTGAAATGTCCCTAGTCGTAGGTGTATCGAGATGGGGCATCGATATACCAGAGTAGACTAGCGTATATGATACTAGACCCATATGATGGGCGATGGATGTTCCCACATCCATTGATGTTTGACATCGAGATCGTATACGGGTGCTCAGTGGAGACTGGGTACACTGGACGGACTCACCGAGAACTCCTATATGATATTATATCTATCGTCGGATAGCAGTTCTCAGGTGACACTGGTACAGGTTAGTCTGTAGACCCGAGATCGTCATAGAGTCTTGTGTGTTCTCCCACTGTACTTTGATTACCACCCTACCACGGCTCTACTGAGTCGTGCAAATAGGTGGCTGTTGGGTACAGTCCCGAGACACACAAAGGCGATGAGCGATAGGAGGGGTTTCGTCTCTCCCGGTATTGGGAGTTGATGCTGTACTGTGCTCGATTGGTTATATCAGTAAGTCCCTGGCCAGGGCTGTTAAGATTTACTGATAAGTGTTATCAGTAGTTTCTCGATCTGTTATAGACCATTCATCGGCACGACTTATTGAGTTATTGGGGTTGACGTTACCATCCCTAGACTCGATATGCAGCATATCATACGAAGAGACCGGACTGTACGGTAGTGTTGCCGGTTGGCTCGACGGGAGTTGTGACAGGTTCGCTTGTTTTCTTCTGATCGCTCAATACCCGGATGGCCGCTACGTTTAGCTGACCTCTTGCGGCTTGGGGGTGCTTGATATGATCATCGCCCACTGCCGGCGTATTGACGAGTCTCAGAGTCCCACAATGGAGTTATCTAGTCCAGGCGAAACGATATGGTTTGCATATGAGATATGTGCGGGGACCCGATTAAATGCGCGTATATGATATCGTATATTAATCGGGCGGTTTGCTATTGGTCGGGTCGTATGTGATATGACCGGTTTACTAAATCAAGTGTTGATTTATCATTGACCGTTAGCTTTTCACTTTAAACCCTTCTTGTCTTTTGTTGTATGCATGCATGTATGCACATGTTCTTTTTGTTGCACATATGGATGTGCATGCACACATACATGCATACACTTATTCTATCATGGTTGTTGATATATGAGATGGTGGCAATATAAGACTCACACCTTGTTATTTAATATGATGATATTTCCTTTTGGAAAAGAAAATGAAAGTGGAATTAATTCATGGTTAATTGTTTTATTCATCCACTTACCCTTGCCTTAACCATGGGTTATATTTCCTTGGTCATTTTTCATCCAAAAGAAAATATCTAGATATTTTATAACTAGGGTTAAGAATGAGAAGGAGAAAATATATATATTTCTTTTTCTCATTTTAAATCCTAAGCTTATCATTATCTTGAGCTCTCATATTGCCTTCATCTTCTTCCTTCTCTCTCTTGCTCTCTAGCTTCCATTAGTGAGTGAAAGAGTGATCAAGTTAGGGTCTTTAAGTGAGAAAACAAACCACATCAACATTCTATACTACTCTAGCCAACTAGTTTAGAGTGTTAGCTTCAACTTCTTCTCTTGATCTAGTGAAGCATCTAGCTTGAACAAAGAGGACTCCGTGTGGATCGTTGTGGACTTAGAGGATCTCTAGTGAGCTTCTTTTCAATTCTCAAGTGGCCAAGGAGTCTAGCGTAGGGAGCTACAAAGGTTGTACTCCCAAAACCCTAGCTTTTACTACTTGTGTTAGTGTTAAAGTTTTGTTACCCTAGCTTTTCTATTATGATCCTTAGGTTAGTTTCTCTAGCACCTTAAAAATTTAAATATAGTATGTGTGATGCTACCAAACCCTTGTAGTGGTGCTGTAGAAAATCCATCATAAACTTTTTACCAAAAACCCACATTATCGCCTAATTAACATTAATCGCAAATCTAAGGTGTTCCAGGAAGAGACAACCGAATAATCTTATTCTATTTCTCCAGAACCAGTAGCCATTCTCGACTGAAGTAACTTCCTCGAGTTCGTATGCAACTATACGATGACCTTTCCAAGCAATATGGATTATCGTAGTGATATGGAGCGTTCTGGAGAAATGCAAAGGGAAAATAGGAGTAGCGGGGATATATGTGACTTTGTCGTGAATCATGACAGTCCAAAACCAAAGTGTGTAAGAAGGTTCGGTTAACTTGGTTCATGAGTTTAAGGTAAGTCATGGATCGCTGTAAGAGAGAGAGAAAAGAAACACTCAGTGTGCACTCTATCAAGATTAGATTAGTTAATCACTTTATCTAATTAGGATGGCTCCCACTGTTCCGTCGAATTCTCCTTCAAACCCTAAAAGGAGAACTAGTCAGAATCATATACACCCTACAAGTTCGCAAACCGTTCAGGCAGACCAGTGTTGGTACTCCGAGGGAGTTCCCCCATGCTTTCGCACGACCCAATTAAATAACCCTGTTTCCACAAATGAGTAACCTCGTCAACACTTTCTAGACACCTAAGAGGTCGGCTAATTGTGAAGTGAAAATCTCCCGAGGAGTAATACCTACTTTTCAGTGAGAATAGGGACCCAACTATCATTGTGTGATAACTTTGACGGAAGACAACCAAAATTACCACACTCTATAAGGTATGCACATGCCGTGCAAGTTTCTTTTATGTTTGAAACTCCCGATATGGTTTTTACCCCAAGCTCTTTATGACCTTAACGGAGGTCAACAAATCATAAGTCGCAAGTCAAGTTCTATCCATTATTGTCCTGATTAATTTAGATCCACCTATATAAACCCTTGACGGAGGTCAACGAGGCTATACGACTGTCCTAAATTAATGTATCTCTATGCAACAAAAAAACAACACTTAGGTACCAAACACTACGTCTTGACGGAGGTCAACAAACACAGTACGAATATTATGTGTTACCTTTCTGAAATGACGGAGGGTTACTGCTGGTTTTTGGCGAAAAACCTTTAACGTAATGAACTTGATATCATTGAAGGAACTCGAGTGGCTTTTAAATAGAGTGGTTTAGGCTCCACTTTTACAACTAGTAAAATAAACTTTTACTTAAGAGCGAACTCCCCGTGAAGGGATCAGGGCTCTTCCCTCATAGAATGAGGTGCAGGTTATTCCTAACCGAATTCCTCTATACAAAGCAAAAGAATACGACCATAGTTTTGAAGAAAATCAAATTGTTTTAAAAATTGGTTCCGACAACATCAATTAGGATTGTTTTCCTTGCATATAATGCAGTCCCATCATTACATGTTTCTAAGCCACGCCAGAAACAACCAAAACAGTATGATTTTATATGCTATCTGCATTCGCCACGGGGTCCCGGATCTTCACCGTAAGGTTGCTTAACTTACGGCAGGGCGGGGACAGGGCTAGCGCGGATGCAAAACATATAGAAATATCTCCTGCAATATATATATGTATATATATATATATCTCATAGGTATGTAATAACATCACAGGCATGCAGAATAACAATATGGAATAGTGGATAAATTAGGAGCCCCGTGTTTCATTTGAACCGCAAATAAAACACGGCGTTTCCCGGTCATGTGGATAGCCGTACAACATCGATCCTAACCCTCTACGAGCGCGGCGAGCCACACGCCAATCTTAGAAATAGGCATCACTATCTCAACTCCATGAGATGACCACCTTCTAAATCTTGGAATCCGGTGACTCGTGAGTTTTTCAGCGGGGTAATCCCAGTACAGAAATGAAATATATACAAGAGTGAAAACGACTGCATCCTGATCGAGCCCCAATAAAAGAATATACATAAAGCGGAAACGGCGGCCACACGTTTGAGCTCGTCCCAAAAAAATGAATACAACAAAAATAAATCAAAATTGTACATGCAAACGCACGAGGGTCTATTCAACACGACAATCCGGCTAAACCATCACACACACACACACACAAACACAAGAAACAAGTGTGCAACCCCGTCTAATCGAATATATAGCAATTAGACGACGTTTAACAACATACAAACACAAATACGAATAATAAACGATGCTAAAATTTTGACCGAAAATAGTCCCGAAATACCCCTATGTGAAAACTACACAAACTGAAATCTGGAGCAAAATAAACTATACCAAAAATCAAGTTTCCACTGTACCAAGCAACTGAGAAAACCAGGGGCAAAATGGTCAAAATTTGGCCGCCCAAAATGAGTTTCCAGCGACTAAATAGCGGCCGCTTGGCCTCGGGTTTTGTGTAAAGTTTTATTTTTCAAAGATGAGTTTTCTACAGTCATTTAAAAAAAAATTTGAGCAAAGTTTTAAAATGGACAGCGGCTTGGAATTGGAAACAAGTTACGGGAAAAAGTTTGGTCTCGAAACTAAAATATCGTCTAAACTAGTTCTAGCGTTTGGCTGGCTCTGATACCATTAAAAGTTCATAGTGCCCTCGCCGCTAACCCGCGACTAATGCGGAATCCAAAAACGAAATTTTTTGTGATGGAACTAGAAACTTAACCCTACAATCTTAACCAAATACTAAACTAGAAAACACAAGACAAAGATTTAACTACTCAGTTAGGGTTACAACCTTTGTAGTCGTGTCCTTTTTCTTCAATCCTCTTCTTTATCTCCTCGAGGCTCCATGATCGAGCTTGTAGGCTGATCTTCCTTCGCCGAAGATGATCCACCCGATGGAATTAAGTCCAAGCTTCAATTTCATCAAATGAAGTAACTAAAGATCCTAAGTTGCTAATCAATGATGCTCGGGATGTAGTGTGGGTGTTCTAGTAATTTTCTTTCTCCTTTCCTCTTTGATTCTCATCTCATGAGAGGGTAAGAGGAAGAAGATGAAAGATGAGCCATTATAGAAGAAAGAAACTAAATAGTGGAATGAATTAACCCCCCCCCAATTCAAGCATACATCCCTTTTTTTGTTAAAAGATTTTTTCCAAATATAAAAAATGCAACCATGCTTGAATAGTATAAGCAAATGAATTAATAATTTATTTGCCCATACCTTCCACCATTTCTCCTCTCCACCCCATTTCATAATTTCTATAGAAAGAAATTCCAAGAAATGAGATGTCCTTCTTCTAGAGGTATTCTTATATGAATACAAGAATACGTCCCCGCAAATACATGCTAGTATTCGTATCAAAATACGAATACCGAAGAGATAGAAAATACAATGAACATAATACTAGAATATACATATCGAAATATATATATGTAAATTATTAAATCAAAACTTGATTTAATAATCCGGTTTAATCCTTAGCTGGCTAGTATTATCATCTGCCCGATTAAAGTCCGTGTAGCTAGCATACATACTTAATCGGTACCCTGCACATATCAATATACGGCCACTATACCATTTTTCCTGAACCAGGAAAATCTTATGTGTGGGACTCTAAAGACTCGTCAATACGCTGGCATTGAGTTTAACCACAAGCACGTCAACAGCATTAGCTGTACGTAACGGCTATCCAGATACTGAGCGAAAGAAAGGCCGACGAGCAAACTCATCCGTACCCCTACCGAGCCTGTCTGTGACAATCTTCGTACAGTCCGGTCTGTTCGCCTAAGAGTATCGCATATTGGATATAGGGGATGGATAACGTCAGACCCCTAATAATCTGATAAGCCGTATCGGTGTTAAGCTCATCTTCCACCGAGAAACTACTGATATCACATCAGTAAATGTCTTCCACCTTGGCCAAGAATTTATGGTGAAAGCTGACCCAACACAGCGCGACATCGACTCCCAATACCAGGAGAGACGAATCCCTGACGATTGCTCACTGCCTCTATATGGCTCGGGACTGTACCCAACTAAAACCTGTTTGCATGACTCCTTTGAGCTGTGGTAGGATAGCAATCTAAGTACAGTGGGAACTCACACGAGACAAATGACAATCTCAGGTCAAGAGACTACGCTGTACTCATACCACAAGAGAACTTCTATCTGACGATAGGTATAATACTATTTAGAAGTTCTCGGCGAGTTCGTCCGGTGTACTCACCACCAGTGAGCACTTGTATACTATCTTAGGTGACTCAATACCAATGGCTTGTGAGACTGTCCACCGCCCCTCGTCGGGGTCTTGAAACGTATACACCAGTCTACTCCGGAGTATCGATATCCAGTCTCGATACTCTCTCGACTAGGGATATTTAAGGATGTACTTATGGCCCACCCAGCTCCTACGTATATGATTTCCATCATAATACTGGTAGTCAAGAAATGATCCTACAGGCTTTATTATTATGTATTAGTGATACATAATAACGAGTAAAGCGCATACACACAATGATAAACACAAATAAGATAGCAAAATATCATCTCGAGTAAGACTTATATACTGATTGGTGGGAAAAGTGTGTTTATGTGTATTGTAAATTACTGCAATCAATAACGGTGTCGCAATAGCTAGCAGCTAGTGAGTACGGGCCGTCCACAGCGAAACGGTGAAATGTATTTCTTGCTTTAGGCGATTTGATAGAAGAAAAGTGGAGTTTTGATCGTTTATTACTAAGAAGATTTGAAAAATTTATAATAGAATGGATTGTAGGGTTTATAGGACTTATTAGTTAATGGGTGGAATTTTAAAAATAATTATTTTTATTTTTTAATTATTTAATACTAGAAAAATAGCGATGAATGTGGACTAGGGTTCTTGGAGAGAATTAGGGTTTCCCTCTACTGCCCTTTGTCCTTCCATTGATTCATATTTGTCTCAAGCTCTTAACAAAACGATTATTAACGAATCTCAAATCGTGGTCGTGACTATCATGAATAGACACACGCCCGATAAGAGAGTTAATATTCATTTTGCTAAAGTTTATAAAAATTAAAGCATAAAAATGAGTTAAGAGATTTTTTCATCCATTATTCTACCCTACCGTACAAACCCTAGAAAGAAAGAATTTACTCGCTTATGGAGATCAACGAAGTAGAAGAGAGGTGGAAGATGACGGAACAAATAATTAAAATTAAAAATGCAGAAAGTAAATTGCATAAAGTAATTGCGGAAATTAAATGTGGAAAGTAAATGCGACAAAATTAAAGAAAGAACTACCTTTTATTGATTAACTATTGCATTACAAAGTTGCTCGCTGAAAAACCAAATTACAAAACCCTAGTTTTCTTTAGGTTATTTGATCGGTAGATCAGTCGATTCTTCGATGTATTCCTTTGATTCTTTTTTACATATATAGCTCTCGGTCTTTTAAATAGATTCTGAAATGTGGAACCCTATACGTCATGTTGAAGTATGTATAAAGACGATCAAGCCTCTGAAGTTTCACATCCTACGGCCATCAATAGATCGCGCAACCGCCGCCCATGGTGCCCTTTGACAGCGGATCCACCACCGTATGGTGGGTTTGGGTCTCTGGATTTCTCGTGTCTTTTCTTCTCGATATTTGGAGATTTTTCTGATAAAAAGATTCTGAAAATATATCTCTTAGTCTCTACCATTGCGAGATTGTTCAGTTTGCTCCTAATATTTGGCAGATTTGGTTTGGTGAATCGATATGTTGTGGATCTCCTACTTATAGTATAACAACCCTATACTTTCTGTACAGAATTTATTTCAAAAATACAGAAAGGAGCACCTAAGCCTGAGCACAAGTTATAAATTTAAATTGCTTTAGAACAGCAAGAAAACACATGTAGCTCATTGGTAAAGCCTTGCACTGCTGTGACGTAGCCCCTGTGTTCAAATTCCCCCAGCCACATATTATTTTTATTCAATTTTCTTTTAAACTTTTAGAAGCTCAAAAGTTTTCACGTGCACTACACGTAAAATGAAAAGTCACACTGAAAATAAACATGTGCAAAATACTAGTCAAACAGACCCTGACACGTGGCACAGATCCCACCACCCAATTCCCTTGAATGGCCGGTGAGATTAGGCTTGGGGCTGGCGCTGCTGGGCCCCACGTGCCTAATGCTCCAATTTTTTTAACCTTACACCCCTTGGCCTCCCCCTTAACCCCGGTACTGTTTGTTTTCCCTGCACATTAACATAGAATTAAAAAAAGCCTTAAAACCAAATTTTAATGCATTTTTAATTCTCATTTCTTTACCCTAAACCCTAATTTCTCCTATAAATACCACACTACACCATCGCCCTCCTCATTTAGAATTCCATTGCCAAAACTCTCTAAAATTCCTAAGTCCAAAAGTTGTATAAGTGGCGTTAGTTTAAGGCAAAGTTCCGGCGACGTTTCGGGAAGAATCCGACGACGACGTAACTTCACGACACCTTCGAAATATTCCTCTACCTCTCTCCTCTATAATCAATCAGTAAGTCCCCTCTTCCCTCTCTTCTCTCTATTAAAAAGAATTCTATTTTCAAAACTCGTTGGAAGCGGAGTTAATCCGACTTCCGATTCTCATTTCTTTAAAAACTAAATTTTTATTAAACAAAAAATTAATCATTTAATTATATATTGTTTAGTAACCATTAAACAAGAATTGGATAAAGTTTCAATTCAAAATATTATGTTTAACAAATTCTATTTCATCTTTACAGTAAAATACCTTTAAATTTGCATACGACATTACCTTATCTTTTTGCTCATATTGCCTTGAGAAAACTCACGAGGTAATGACCTATCTCATCACAACACTTATTCTTGACATAGCATGATGGCTTTTGGAATATTAGTTTGTGGGATAAATACGAAATTACATTTAAATACCATAATCTTTCAAAAACCGTTTTCTTTAAAAGTGTATTATTTAATTCCTTGCAAATGCGCCTCTACAACCCATTTTGGGGGACCCTGATCGGGATGGTGAGGGTTATCACACATCCTCGGGCCTAGTAGAGCGAGATGCAGAGCTCCTCACGGAGCATCCGATCTCGATGGAATTTTTAATACAATTTTTAAGAAAAATGAGATTTCTATTTAATAAATAAGTTCTATTTTTATATACATATATATATATATATATTATCAAAATATCTACTTTAAATATACAATATATATATATATATATATTCCATGTTTTCTAAATCAAATGAATCACAAATTTCATGAAACTACCAATACAAATCAATACAATTCTAATATTACACTATAATACCATATACTATTCAAGTTAGGTTTATATCCACTAGAATATTTTATTTTATAAAAATTACAACCATGAAAACCCTAAAGACGATAATTAAATACTTGAGCCGCGTTTTGAAAATATATCAAAACTTTTTTTCATAAAACACCCTCAAGTTATATTAATTTACAATAAGAATCCTAGTAAACATAGGTTTAAGCGGGATCAGTTCTCTTAAGCCTCAGGGAGCCGGAGAATATGGGTGCTTGCCTATCTAAGATAGACAACCTAAAAATAGTGTTATCAATACGGTAATTGTCTTGGAAAAAGACTCAAATCCTGCCGTCCATATGCAGCAGTTACCGATAACATGAAAACTAATTCATGACTTCAATTCGTTGTAAAGTGTCTGACTCAGGCAGAGTCTCAGTCTAATCTGAAATCAATCAATCTATCCTTGAATATGATTCAAGTATAACTCCATTTCAACATGAATCCATTTATACCAAAATTCAATCTATATCAACATGACTCGACCGAACCGAACCATGGATATACTCTGATTACATGACTATCCATTTATATCCATTCCGTTTACATGATATGCTATGTGTTTTGACCTTCGCTAAGGCATAGTGATTGGTAGCTGATGGGTATTCATCTGTAGTATAGATAAATGCGTTGGTTTGGGATAATCGTACTACTATTTTGGTCTTCGTCAAGGGTATGTACGGGTGGGTTCAAATTAACCTGGACAATGACGGGTAAAACTTAACTTGCGATTTATGATATGTTGGCCTTCGTCAAGGTCATAAGAGCTTGGGGCAAAAATCCACATCGGGAGTTTCTAAGGAAATTAAAACTTGCTAGTGTTGCATACCATTTGGAGTGTTGGCTGCAGGGTTTACCAGCAATTTTGAGTTCCTTCAAGGTTGTCACACGATGATATTCGGATCCCGATCCTACTGTGAGTATCCGCTACTCCTCAAGAGATTTTTTTACTAAACAATCAATGCTATAAACCAAGTAGGTATCTAGAATGGTGTTAGCGGAGCTACGCCTCCAGGGAAAAGAGGTTATGTAATTAAGGAACTTCACAAAAGTGTTGGAAAACCTTCCTCGAAGTACCAACACCAGCCTGGCTGAAAGGTTAAGCAAGTATTGTAAGAGTGAGATTAATCCCGACTAATTCTTCTTTTATGGTTTGAGGAAGGATTCGAGATACAGTGGGAGCCATCCTATTTAGATAAACTAATAATCAATCTAAACTTGCAAGAGTATCATGCTGCATGTTTCCTCCCCACTCTCTTGACTGCAGCGACGAAAATGATTAGGCTTAGGTTACTGCTAGATAATAAATTACTGGGCCAAACTATTATGATTGGCTAAGGAATGTCCAGATGGCCGTTGCCTATGAAAATCTGGGCTACCTTCTTACTACTAAAAACCCCGCCGTCACAGGTCCACATTCTATCGTCGCGGATGTTGATATCCGTAAGACATGGGAAAAAGACAGTGCGAGAGCCAAGTGCCTCGTGTTAGCCTCAATGGATTATGAACACCAGAGGTAGCACGAGAAGATGGACTTAGGTTCCATTTTCCTCCATGCCAAAGATTTATATGGAGAGCAATCTTGTATCGTAAAATATGAGACCTCGAAAGAATTATTTCAGACGAGGTTGGCTGTCGGGTCATCTGTAGGGGACCATGTCCTTACGATGATTAGTTATATTAAAGAGCTCGCGGACCTTGGGACCACGTTGGAGAATGAGTTATTTACTGACTTGATTCTACAGTTCCTCTCCTCTACTTACGCCCAGTTTATCTTGAATTTCAACATTAAAAGGAAGGAAGTTTCACTTCCAGAACTCCTCAACATGTTGAGGAGTTCAGAGGGCACCCTGCAGGAATCCAAGGAGACACCCGCTCTGCTCATTGGGGAATCTTTCTCTTCTAGATCCATGGCGAAAGCCAAGGGGGAGAAGAAGAAAGCCTCCACTAAGCTGCTAGGCGGTGTCAGTAAGGTAGAGGGAAAGAGCAGGGCAAAAGTTTCGGGGCTAACAGTAGGGGAGGAGGAATGTTTCTATTGTCATAGGATAGGCCATTGTCAGAAGGAATGCAGGGCTTGGAAAGCCAGAAACCAGGTTTGAAGCACGTTGTGGTTTCAGCTTCGGGTGTGTTTATGATTGTAAACTGTCTGTCAATTAACTCTACTTCTTGGGTACTAGATACCGGATCAGGATCTCATATCTGTAAATCATTACAGACTTTGAGAAACCGTAGAGTTATCAAGGCATGTGATATGACTCTCAGGGTTGCTAACGGAATGAGCGTGGACGCTGTATCCGTAGGGGAATATCACCTAGGATTGACAAGTGGGCAGATTTTGATTTTGCGTAACTGTTTGTGTGTACCTAGTCTGGCTTGTAATATCATTTCTGTATCTTTACTTTCTAAAGAAGGTTATGATTTTACATTTGTAAGCGACGTGGTCCACATCCACCTTAATCAAGCATTGATTGGGTCATGTATACTAGATAACAGTATGTACGTATTAAATCAAGCTCAGGTTTTCAACGTCCAGAACACACTTAAAAGAAGTCTCCAGAATTAAATCAGGCTTTCTTATGGCATTGTAGACTGGGTCACATCAATGAAACACGGTTGATGAAATTACATAAAGAGGGATATTTGGATCCGTTCGAATATCAGTTTTATGCAACTTGCCAATCATGTCTCATGGGAAAGATGACAAAGACTCCATTCACCGGACACGGGGTAAGAGCGAGCGAGCTCTTGAGACTCATACACGACGACGTGTGTGGTCTAATGTCTACACATGCAAGAAGTGGTTATTCCTATTTCATTACTTTTACGGATGATTTCTTTAGGTATGGACATATATTCTTGATAAAACATAAATTCGAGGCCTTTGAGAAATTCCGAGATTATAAGAATGAAGTGGAAAAACAAACAGGCAAAAGTATCAAGACACTTAGATCTGATCGAGATGGTGAATACTTAAGTGCCAAGTTCCTGGGTTATTTAAAAGAGAATGGAATTTTCTCTCAGCTTACTCCTCCATACACAACTCAACACAACTGTGTATCGGAAAGCCAGAACCGAACCTTATTGGACATGGTGCGTTCCATGACGAGTAACGCTGAGTTACCGCGATCCTTCTGGGTTATGCATTAGAATTGGCTGCATATATTTTGAACAAGGTTCCTACCAAGACTGTGCCTACCACACTATATCAGATGTGGAGTGGGAAGAAATCTTATCTTAAGTATGTGAAGATATGAGGATATCCAGCTTTTGTAAAAAAGCAGCATGTGGATAAGCTCAAGGCACGCTCAGTACTGTATAAGTTTGTGGGATACCCAAAGAACACTAGGGGGTATCTTTTCTATTACGTAGATGAACAAAAGGTTTTTGTTTCTCGTCATGCCCGCTTTTTGGAAAATCAATTTTTAGAAAAAAATATAAGTGAGAGCGCAATAGAACTGGAAGAAATTCCAGAACCATAAGCTATTACTGAAAGCATGGTGGAACCAGAAGTTTCGAAAGAATCGGACATCCCCGCGCCACTCCGCAGGACTAGTAGGTAGTCTCATCCGCCCGAGAGATACTACGGTTTTCTCATAGATGGGGATAGAGAGAATTGCATCATCGACGATGATGAGCCAACTAGCTTCCAGCAAGCCATTCAGAGCAGATACTCGGTAAAATGGCTGGATCCAATGCGGACCGAAATGGAGTCCATGTACACCAACAAAATATGGACTTTGGACATTGCTCCAGAAAGGATAAAACCCGTAGGCTGCAAATGGATCTTCAGAAAGAAGATTGGTGTAGATGGATAGATTGAAACCTATAAGGCTAGACTTGTTGCAAAAGGTTTTCTTCAAAGACCTGGTTTGGACTATGATGAAACCTTTTCTCCAGTGGCTATGCTAAAATCCATTCGGAACCTTCTTGCCATTGCTGCTGATTGAATCTGTGAAAGTGTGTGTAGTAACCACAATCAATAACGGTGTCGCGTGTAGCTAGTCGAGATGGGTATGGGTCGTCTGCAGGGATGCGTGGAACTTCTAATCTTGCTTTAGACGAGTTGATTGAAATAAAAGAAGAAAGGAGAATAGATTCTAGATCTATGATAAATACGGATGCAGAATATATATAGAAGAGGTTTGTAGGGTTCATTAGGATTTAGCAGTCATGGATGACTAATAAAGATGACTCCTTTTATTTTTTGATAGATTTAAACTAGATTGATAGTGATGAATGAGAATTAGGGTTCTTGGAAGAAACTAGGGTTTCCCCACTGTTGTCCCTTCATTGATCTCTATTCATGTGTAGCCCTTAACAAAACAATTGTTAATCTAATCTCAAATCGCGGTCAAGACTATCAATAAATTGATAGAGCGCCCGATTAGGATGTTAACGATTCTTTTGCTAAAGTTTATAAACTTCATAAGACGTAAAAGAAGTTAAAATATTTTCCCATCCATTGTTCTACCCTAATCCTACGAACCCTATCAAGCGGTGAATTACTCGCGCATGATAGAGAAAGAAGAAGAAAGGATAGAGAATGAGATCATAATTATAATGCAGAAATAAATTGCAGAAATTAAATGCGAACTAATTAAACTAATGATCTACCTTTATTAATCAACTTCATAAGTACAAATCCTACGAGTTTAGATTACAAGAGGAAGAAGAAGTTGCTCTCGATCTTTGCCTCGTAGGAAGTAGATATTCCGTCGAATTTCACGTCGCCTTATCACGTCGAATCATGGACCTGCCGTGGATCACTTGTTCTTTGACGGTGATTTGCTTCGTGTAAAAGGTGATGATTCTTAACTTTAGCCATCGGTCCTTTATATAGCCCTGAAAGCAAAAACCCTAGATCCCAAGTATTAAGCTTTGTTGAGAAGATCTTACCCACAAAATCCCACACCCTAATTCCTCAATAATGT
The DNA here is from genome assembly GCA_030015575.1 of Agapanthus africanus. NCBI lineage: Eukaryota > Viridiplantae > Streptophyta > Magnoliopsida > Asparagales > Amaryllidaceae > Agapanthus > Agapanthus africanus. The sequence continues at coordinate 12,235,609 of CM057337.1, forward strand.
CGTAGATCCGCCGCACTTAGCATGATTTGGCCATGGAAGCACGGTGGGTTAGAGAGATCATGGTTCCAAACTTCTAGGGCCTTCTCATAGTGGCAAGTAGAGATTTATGTGATGTCTGGATTCTTGACATATTCTCCGAGTCTCTGCCAGTATTGATTTTATGATTTAACTAAATTTCATCGGCAAATTTTTGATTCCCGACATCCCGATCTCCTGACCTAAGCTAGATCATGCACAATATCTCCATGAATAATGTTAGTAATATTTGTTATAGGCATATTATTCTAACCATTTGTATGATGTTATATCTTTTAAAGAATCTTGATTAGAATATTTGATATGATATGCATAATAAAAAATATTATATGCATATATTTACCTTCATAATGTTAATTATAATATATAAACATATGGTTAATAGTATTTTGCAGATAAACCCAAATATGTTCTATATTTATAATAAACACTTTTAGATATTTAAGAAAAATAAGAAAAATGTTATATTAAATGTGCGATATTTTCAACTGAACAAATACCCCCAAACTTAACTTTGATCGTCCCAAGCAAACTATTTATTAAAGAGAGGGAGAAAAAGAAAAAAGAAAAACTTAAGTAGCACACTTTTGTAGGCAACACGATCGCACTGAGCACGTGCAACAAGCCATTAAATCTCTAGGTGTCCCTAGTAGGAGGTGTGTTGTCTCCTGAGAGTTTTCAGCGGATTACACCTACAAAATCTTATAATAAAAGAAAAAAGATGAAAGTTACATACAAAAATAAGAACCATAAAAGAAAGAACTTGAAAATAAGAGTTTCCTACTATACCAGCTTTTCAGTTGCTATGAGTCCTATCTTAATGGTCATAAAAAAATGTTAGAAATCACATCATCCTTCAATAAAATATCGCCTTTAGTCTTCCTCCCTACCATTCATCCAAACATCGATCATATAACCCTATGTATGTGTAAAAGACATCCCTACACTTAGAGAATTTAATTCAAACTATCATACTCTTGTTCATTTTCCTTAGTACTTTATAGTCGGTGAATATTTTCAATTAAATTGCTGACACATCCTTCATGTGACCGTTAATACTTCTTGAGGTACTAACCGACCGATTACCAAATGAGCTCGCTCATTTAGACGTAATTTCTCGTCTTGCAATACCTAAGGCTTAGCAGTGACTCTCAAACCAGTTGGTCTAAGGCACTAGGTGATAAAGCACCCGTGCTATATTTTTTTATGCTGCCTTAAGTAATTACAAAACCAGTGTTCATTTTTTTTCACCATTTTTTTAATTCATATTTTTATTTTTCTTCATACCAATGCTTTTAGACAAGAGCATTTCAACGTATCCTATACTATCCCAAGTTTCAAGATGTGTGCAAGTGTGTATAGTAGGGTATCAACGTTTAAATATTTGGACTTAAGAATATGGACTATTTTTCAGACTTATTTTTATCCTCAAATTAGTAATTTCCTTCATCTTACTAACTTTTGGGACAACGGTTCATAACTACTTATTACTAGTTTCGTTTAAGAAAACATTTAATTTTCTTGATTTTCTCAAACTATTCTTATCTTTCGTATGTAATTTTTCACTTTCAAACTTTCATTTTCAAAGTTTTTTTGTGCTTATATTTATGATAATGCAAAATAATGCGTAAATAAACACAAACCTCCCCCAAACCTGTTTGCAATAGTGTCCTCATTGATGTCATTTATTAAGCTTAAAAAAACTGTAAACTTGGGAGGAAAAGTTAGTAACGGGGACAAAAAATAATGACAGCGAAATCCTTCCCCAAACTTATTTGTGGCTCACAATTCTGTAAAAATTTTCTTTTCGTTCAAGAGCCAAAAGATTTTTCTCCCCCCCTCCCAAACTTGAGTAAAATAGTATTAAGCATTTAAAATTAGAAAGATGGGGGTAAATTTATTGGTCTATACAAAACTTAATAAAGACCAAAAGTCAACACCAACCATTCAAAGAATTTATCATGTAACAATATAGTTGGTGGAAGATCACAGATTTGAAGAAGTGGGGAGATAGGAGGCGGAATCGATCGGGTTTACGTCTCGGTTGGTAGAGACGGAACAGTGATGGTGAACGAAAACAAGAATGTGAATGATTAGGAATGGGTAGATAGTCACATTCTCGTATGGGATAAGAAGAAATGGTGGTGGTTCAACTTCTTTAGATGGAGATTGATTAATCATAAAATCCGTATCATTTAGGAATGCGAGTTCGTCGGCGAAAATATGTTCGAAACTTTCATCGATGGTTCGATTGAACGTTTCAATGTCAATAAGTGTTAGGCCAGAATTCAACACATTTGATTTGTCAAAAATTATTGAGGTAGGAGCTTTGAAAAACTCATCTACCCCATTCTCAAAGGGGTCTAAATCAAGTGGTTTTTCAAAAATCATAGAACTCGAAATGTCGGAGTGTGAGTCATCAACACTCGATAAAATTAAAGGAAGATTAGAAGAAGAACCAAAGAAAGTGGGTGATGAAATGGGTAAACAAATTTGGGTGTCGAGTATTGCTGAACCAGATGTGGAAAATGAAGGTTGAATTTCGTTATGCTTTTCGGTCATGCATTTATCATCAATTTCCTGACGCATATTGGGTTCGGGAAAAATAGTTAAAGGTTCGAGATGATGTCCACACGGAAGTGAAAGGACCCGATGAATTGGTGAGAAAAATTCATCCAAAATTGTAGGTTCATCATCCAATATATCCCTAGCGTCAATATTCTCAATCAAGTGAAAGTTAAAATTCTCAGACATCTCATCAAAAGCACGGTTTTCAATCAATTTTGGTTCTAGAGTGGAGGTGTAGAGATCAAAAGGATTGGGTGTGGTTTCACTTGAAATGGACCCTTCATAATTGGGTAAATCAAACACTATAAAGTCACACAACTTATCAAACCGTCTATCTTCAATTGGTGAATTATTTAGTGTACTCGATAGATTTGTGAAACTGGAGTTGTGGATTTCAATTTGGGATGGGGAGGTTTGATTTGGAAGGGTGTACTGCTCTCTCTCACTACCCAAATTCTCAATTTGTCTTATTGTCGTATCATACATTGAAATTTTTTAAGCTAGTTGCTAGTTCGTTGGGTTGTATGAGGGCGGCCATGGACACATTCAATTCTTCTATGTGGCGGCACGACGCTACCTGAAATTCTTCCATTGTCCGTTCAAGACTAGACATGGGTCGGTAAGGGGTTTCAGCAGAAGATTGAAATTCTTGTGGATAGGTAAAACTCCCAAATGACTGTTTAGAAGAAATGTCTAGAGAAGGTATAAAAGTCGGGTAGAATTGATAGGAATGGAATGGTTGTGAAAAATGGACAGGAGTAGGATCGACATTGTGATAAGAAGAATAGTGAGATTGGTTGGTTGGTTGGCGACTGGTAACAGATGTCACATACGCCGCAAAACGAGTAGCAATACTTTCTTCATGAAGTGATGGTGTTTGTTGTCCTAACGGTTTGACCAGATTGAAACTTTAGGATTCGGTCTTTGCAATATACTTAGCAATGGACATGCGTTTAAGTGGTACCTCACTTGCTTTAAATGAATTATCAACATAAGACGATGTTGAATTTTGGTGAGGAGTCCAACTGTTTCTTTCCGCTCTCAAAGACATGGTAGAGTCGGATGTTATACCGAAGCGATTACGAAAACAAGAAATATCTGGCTCTGGATAGCAAAGCTCGGTAAGAGTTCGTCTGTTTGGGTTACTTATTATAAGAAGGTGAAAAAAAAAGAGGGTGAAAAGGGAAAGATTTAAGCTCTATTTGGATTGTTTTGCTTTGAAAGTGGGACTTGAGGGTTGACTCAACAAATCACAAAATACACAAACAAACCCTAAAACTAAGGTTACCTAGGTCAAGCACTAAACCGCTCCTTGACTTCCAAAGGACAAGCTGCAGGATCAATCCTCTACCACATCTTTATCACTCTTGTGGCCAGGTAAGTGGAAGATATCCACTATACGAATCACCGAAAATAGCGGACCTAATTAAGTAACCACTTTCCTAGACACACTTTCTTAGACACCATAAAAAAAATGCGGATAAGTGATAGATTACCCACGACCTTCCTCTGTCTTAATTGAGCACGATGGTTCTTAGAGTTTTGGTCTAGATATTTTTTAATTAATATAGGGTTATGCGCATGCACGTTTGCGATTTGTGGGGATTAGGAAAGGTGATGAAATCCCCACATAATCTGAATTTTGGTCTTGCCCCTTAAAGTCCGTATTAAAAATATGCAAAAACAAACCAATTACAAAACAAGCAAAAAGATTTTTTTGAGCGGCGATATTTTGCAAAGAATCCTGCAGAAAATAAAATTATTGGATTTCCAGAAGAGAGAGAAAGATGTGAAGAAGATACCAAAGAAGTTTAGTGGCACAACCCTCCAACTCCGCCGCGGTTCCGCCGCCAATACCACACTTAAGCCGCAGTTCCGCCGCGAAATGGAGGGTTCCCCTTGAAATTTTTTTTCACTATGGCCTCCTTTGCTCCTCTGGTCCTCTTTGAAAGTCTCTGAATCTAAAATTCCTCACTTCTGTTACTCCAGATTCCCTCGCAAAAATTCGCACAATAATCGTTAAATACATAATTTGCTGTTTTGTTTTATTTTTATGATATGGATCGAATAAGAATTCAACACGAATAGCAAAAAAAAATTACGCACGTATCCCCAGCAACGGCGCCATTTGATTGATTATGTGAAAGTGTGTGTAGTAACCGCAATCAATAACGGTGTCGCGTGTAGCTAGCTGAGATGAGTACGGGTCGTCCGCAGGTATGCGTGGAACTTCTAATCTTGCTTTAGACGAGTTGATTGAAATAAAAGAAGAAAGGAGAATAGATTCTAGATCTATGATAAACACGGATGTAGAATATATATAAAGAAAAGGCTTGTAGGATTCGTTAGGATTTAGTAGTCATGGATGACTAATAGAGATGACTCCTTTTATTTTTTGATAGATTTAAAACTAGATTGATAGTGATGAATGAGGATTAGGCTTCTTGGAAGAAACTAGGGTTTCCCCACTATTGACCCTTGTCCCTTCATTGATTTCTATTCATGTCTAGCCCTTAACAAAACAATTGTTGATCTAATCTCAAATCGCGGTCAAGACTATCAATAAATTGATAGCACGCCCGATTATGATGTTAACGATTCTTTTGCTAAAGTTTATAAACTTCATAAGTCGTAAAAGAAGTTAAAATATTTTCTCATCCATTGTTCTACCATAATCCTACGAACCGTATCAAGCGGTCAATTACTCCCGCAGAAGAAATGATAGAGAATGAGATCATAATTATAATGCAGAAATTAAGTGCAGAAATTAAATGCGAACTAATTAAACTAATGATCTACCTTTATCAATCAACTTCACAAGTACAAACTCTATCAGTTTAGATTACAAGAGGAAGAAGAAGTTTCTCTCGATCTTTGCCTCGTAGGAAGTAGATGTTCCGTCGAATTTCATGTTGCCTTATCACGTCGAATCGTTGACCTGTCGTGGATCACTTGTTCTTTGACGGTGATTTGCTTCGTGTAAAAGGTGATGATTCTTAACTTTAGCCCTCGGTCCTTTATATAACCCTGGAAGTAGAAACCCTAATCCCAAGATTAGGATTTGTTGAGAAGATCCTACCCACAAAATCCTACACCCTAATTCCTCAATAATGTCGCGGATCCGCCGCATTTAGCATGATTTGGCCGCGGAAGCGCGGTGGGTTGGAGAGATCATGATTCCAAACTTTTGGGGCCTTCTCATAGTGACACGTGGAGATTTATGTGATGTCTGGATACTTGAAATATTCTCTGAGTCTCTGCCAGTATTGATTTTTTGATTTATTAAATTTCATCGGCAGATTTTTGATTCCCGGCATCTCGATCTCCTAACTTGAGCTAGATCATGCATAATATCTTCATGAATAATATTAGTAATATTTGTTATAGAGATATTATTCTAACCATATGTATGATTTTATATCTTTTAAAGAATCTTGATTAGAATATTTGATATGATATGCATAATAAAAAATATTATATAAATATTATATGCATATAGTTTCCTTCATAATGTTAATTATAATATATAAATATATGGTAAATAGTATTTTGCAGATAAACCCAAATATATTCTATATTTATAATAAACACCTTTAGATATTTAAGAAAATTAAGGAAAATGTTATATCAAATATGCGATATTTTCGACTGAACAGCCGCCTTCCACGATTATGAAATTTGGCAGATGGACATAAAGACCGCTTTTCTGAATGGAAATTTGGAAAAATGTGTTTATATGGATCAGCCGAAGAGTTTCATTCAGAGTGGGAGCAGCGGAAAAGTGTGCAAGTTGCTTAAGTCAATTTATGGACTAAAGCAGGCATCGCGGAGTTGGAACATCTATTTTGATGAGACAGTCAAAGAATTCGACTTTATCAAAAATCCAGATGAACCATGCATTTATAGTAAGATTGTAGCGAAAACTGTGGTATTCCCCGTCTTTTACGTGGATGACATTCTCTTGATAGAAAATGATATTCGTATGCTACAACCAGTCAAAGGATTCTTGTCATAAAGGTTCTTCATGAAAGACTTGGGTGATGCTCTTACATTCTGGGGATCCAGATCTATCATGATAGATCTAAAAGGATGTTGGAACTTTCACAGTCAAGGTATATCGACACCATACTGAAAAGGTTTAGTATGGAAGATTCAAAACTCGGTAATCTACCGGCTTGTCACAGAATCACCCTCTCCAAAAAGATGTCTTCCAAGACTGATTTGAAAAGAGATCACATGTCTATTATACCCTACGCTTCTGCGGTAGGTTCTATAATATATGCGAATTGTGTACCATACCAGATGTAGTTTACGCACTGAGCGTTATAAGTAGGTATCAGTCAAACCCAGGGGAGAAGCACTGGATAGCAGTAAAGAACATTCTCAAGTACCTAAGAAGGATACGGCGGAAAAGACCTCCAGATCGAGGCCTTTGCTGACTCCAGCTTCCAGAGTGACAAGGATGACTCTAAGTCCATGTCAGGTTATGTCTTTACCCTCAATGGAGGGGCGGTCTGTTGCAAGAGCTCCAAGCAGGACATCGTTGCTGACTCAACGATGGAAGCGGGGTATATCGCTGCATGTGACGCCGTGAAAGAAGCCGTCTAGATGAGGAAGTTTATGACAGAACTTCAGATGGTTCCATCCATTGTTGATCCAATACCGCTGTATTGTGACAATAACGACGCTATAGCTTTAGCGAAAGAACCAAGGTCCCATTAGAATTCCAGACACATCTTGAGGCGGTACCACCTGATCAGGGAGATCGTTGATCGTCGGGAGATCGAGATGCGGAGAGTAGATACGGAGAACAACACTGCAGATCCACTCACAAAGGCTATCCCTCAGACACAGTTCGAGAGGCTATTCGAGATGATAGGTCTACGATATGCCAATACATGGTCTTATTGCAAGTGAGATATTGTTAGTGATATATGCCTTAGAGGCCATTATTGTATAGTACTGGTTTGTATATTACATTTTAGAAGCTTGGGATATACACGGATATAATAACAGTCTTGCTCAATATGGTAGTATACTATTTGGTTTGATTCTATCTTAATATGTGTATATGTTCTTTTTAACGTATCACTAATACATATTGATAGAGCCCTTAGGATTTTTGTTTGACTAACAGCGTTGTGATGGCAGTCACACTAGTGGGGGCTTGGTAGTATATAAGCACATCCTTATACAGGTCCCTAGTCGTAGGATTATCGAGACGGGGCATTGATACTCCAGAGTAGACTAGTGTATACGCTTCTCATCCCAGCAAGGGAAATGGTCTGTCCCACAGCCATTAGTGTGTCGTACTGGAGATAGTATGCATGTGCTCATTAGGTTATGAGTACACTGGGCAGGACTTATGGGGAACTGCTGGTTGGTACTATACCTATCGTCAGGTAGCAGTTCCCAAATGACATGGGTACAGCATAGTTCGTTGACTTGACATCGCTACTTCGTCTCGAGTGTGTTCACACTATACTTAGATCACTACTCTACCACGACTCAAATGAGTCGTGCAAACAGGTAGTGGTGGGTGCAGTCCCGAAGCACTGGGAGGCAGTAGTGGTTAGATAGGATTCGTCTCTCCCGTATGGGGGTTGATATCGCGCTGTGTTCGGAAAGCCATTACACAAAGTCCTTGGCCAGGGTAAGCGAGATTTACTGGTAGGTACTCCAGTAGTTTCTCAGGTGTTTTGGGCTCTACTCCGGCATGACTTATTACGCTATTAGGGGTCTGACGGCTACCGCCCCCTAGGCCCGATATACGATACTCTTAGACGAACAGATCGAACTGTACGGAGATTGTCACAGATAGGCTCAGTAGGAGTTCAGATGAGTTTGCTCATCAGCTTTCTTATCGATAGATACCTTGGTAGCCGTTACGTGCAGCTAGTACTGCTGACGTGCTTGTGGTTAAACCCACTGCCAGTGTACCGTCGAGTCTTTAAAGTCCCACACAGAGGGTTTCCCTGCTTCGGGCGAAACGATGTAGAGGCCGTATGGTTTTATGGCAGGGGTTCGATCACATACGTGTACTTGTGCACGGATGATGATTCGGATGGATAATACTAGTGGGCTTTGGTTTAAGCCAGATCCTAGTATTATATTCTTAGATTATTTTTGTCTTTTTGTATTCGTATTTTTCGGAATACGGATACGGGTATGTATATATGGTGAGGGGTATTCTTGTAATTTACTCAAGAGTGCTTCTAGAAAAGACACCTCATTTCTTGTATTAACCATTTAGATTAAATGGTTAATGAGGTGGAGCTATGGGGTGTGGATTATCATTAAATGAAGCATGGCTACTTGGTGACTCATGGGGTGACTCATGCTTTAGTGACTATTGAAGCATGCTTGATTCATTGGTTGTGAATTATTGGATGCTTCATTATTCACAACACTTAGCCATCTTCATTCATAATTCTCATCACTACACTCTCACTTCCTCAAGCTTCCTTCTTCTTCCTCTAACCCTAAATGTCTCATGTATTGAGAAACTTAGGGTATTAAGAGACAAATCAATCCATCATCACTCTCTACATCCTCTAGGCCATCTAGTTTAGCGAACTAGGTGTCCTAGTTACCTTGGTATTGAGGTTGGAGCTCGAACTATAGACTCTCGGGTGGATCGTCTTTGACTTGAGGAGGCTGACGATCAAGCGTGATCCGTACACTTCGAGGAGCTTAAGACGAGGAGGAGGAGAACAAGAAGACCCGAAGGACTTGATACAAGGAGGTATAACTTTCTTCATAGTAGTTAAACCTTATAGTAGTTTAGTTAATTAAGGTTCCAGTATAGATCCTGGAGTTTAGTCGGTGTTACGAAGCTTGAAAAAAATCGTTTTTTGCACATTCCGCCTCCCCGTGAACCCGCGGGGTGCGCGACATCGACTTACACACCATACGCGTTGGTATTCGGCACGAAAGCAGTGCTTCCCCCAGAAATAGATTTCCTTTCTCTACAAGTAGCGGTTCGATACGAGCTGACAGATGAAGAAAATGCTCATCTTTGGCTTGAGGAGCTCGACGCTCTTGACGAAACTCGCCTTATAGCACAGCAAAATCTGGAAGCTTATAAGTCAAGAATGACGCGGTCATACGAAAAACTGACCAGGCCGAGAACATTCCGCCAAGGTGAACTCGTGCTAGTCGTCAAAAGACCAATGATCCCCAATCGTGCAAAACGGTAAAAATTCGAGCCGAACTATGAAAGCCCGTACATTATAGATAAAGTCTATCAAGGTGGAGCCTACCTGCTCATGGATATGCATGGCGAAAGACCATTCCGGCTAATAAACGGCCGGATCCTCAAAAAATACTACGCTTGACGAGTCACGACTTAGGTCAACGATAGATGACGACGCTTGTGTTCTCTCGCTATCTTCCTGAGTCGGAACTCTGAAGAATAGCATTCAAAAAAGCTGTCGTCTAAAAAACGGCGATAACGGACCGAGAAGTCCTTAAACTAACAACCCGCCTCATAGACGGCGATAACGGACCGAGATGTCCCTAAACTAACGATGGACCGAAAAGTCCCTAAACTAAAATTTCGCCTCAAACATGGCGATAATAGACTGAAACGAATCAAAACTAGTGCGTCAAATAGGGCGATGTCCTATCTTGAGATCTATATTGCATTCAAAGTCTCAACGGCGAGGGTTGCAACTCAAGTCCTACCGGTTGCACGTCTACCTCAGCAATGGAGCCACCCCCAAGTCCCAACGGCAAACAGATAGGTACCTGTGACGAAACTATTCTCGAATGTTTCACCGGAAAAAAATAAAAAAAAATGGTATGTCCACAAGCAAAATGGGTACGGATGAAAACCCGAAAGGGTGCCGTGAGTAAAAACAATAGGACTACCGGCGGGCTTGTGAAAACCCGGAAGGGCGCAGTCTCGTAAAAAAAATATAATACACTTGCGAAATCCCTACGACTCATAAGGAGAATTACCCCCCCCCCCCATAAGACCCTCACGGCTTATAGGATTTGATTAGTCTAAAATATTGCATATTTGAATGAATATTTTCCCTACTATTATTAAGTACTAAAATATGTTAATTGTAAATATAGAATATATGTGAGTTTATTTGTAAAAAGTTTATTATCATATATTTCTACATTATAATTAATATAATAAGGGAAAATATATGCATATAATATTTAAATGAAATATTAGTAATTAAAATATGCATATTATATCAAATATTTCTAATCAATATTCTTAAGATATTATATCATTTAAATGGTTAGGATAATATTTCAAAATTACCAAATACTACTAACACTATGATTAGATATATTGTGCAGATATTAGCTCAGGTCTGGAATCCATGTAGGAGATCCGATTCAAATTGGGATATCGAAACCGAATCTGCCAAAATTTAGAAGCAAATCGAGAGATCTAGCATCGGCAGAGACTCAGAGTATCATTTTCAGAATCCAGACATCAAGAGGATCTCCAAATATCAACACAAAATACGAGATAAAATCCCAAACCCTGATTCCACCAAGATGCGGCTGAACCGTGGCCAAATAGGAGGATATGCGGCAGAACCGCGGCGGAATAAGGGTCCTAGGATATGAGATTTTGTGTCTTGGATTATAACAGCATATATTCACATATGGAATCTAGGGTTGCTAGTTTGAGGGACTATATAAGGGACCGAGAGCTATACATTAAAAATCATCACCGAAGAGATCAAGAGATCTACGTATCCGAGTGATCATCATCTATTCATCTACCTTCAACAAGAGAGAGATCTAGAGCAAACTATGGTTCTTGTAATCTACTTTCTAAGGAGAATTGTAAATGAAATAGTTGATTAATAAAGGTGGTTTTTATTTTAATTCTTTTTGCATTTATTTTCCGCATTTAATTCTTGCACTTACTTTTACGTATTATATTTCTGCATCTTAATCATGCTTTCATTCTTCTTTAACCTTTCTTCTAAATCATTAACCATGAGTGAGTAATTCCTAACTTGCTAGGGTTCGTAGGATAGGGTAGGATAATGGATGAAAAAAATCCTTTAACTTCTTTTATATATTTTAAAGTTTATAAAATTTAGCAAAATAAATATTAACCTCCTTATTGGATGCGCTACCAATTTATTGATAGGCACGACCACGATTTGAGATTGGTTTAACACTTATTTTGTTAAGGGGTAGACAAGAATAGAGATCAATGCAAGGATAAAGGTTAGTAGTGGGGAAACCCTAGTTTCTTCTAAGAACCCTAATCTACATTCATCATTATCAATCTAGTTTTAAATTATTAAAAGATAAAGGAGTTATTTTTAATTATTCATCCATTACTACTAAGTCCTATGAATCCTACTGTAACGTTTTGAAAATCGTTTAGATGAAATTTCGGATAATTGGTAAAATAACTGGTGTTTTCCGTAAAAACCGGGATATAATTATTTTCCGATATAGAGTTAAATATATCTATTCTAGCTATATAATTGCTAGTATTTGGTATTTAATGGGTCACGTATAAAATTTCTAGTTTACTAAAATATTTTCCGTAATTAATTATTTTAAATATTATTTTAAGCCTTCACTAATACATTCAATTAGTGATAATTACAAATTAGAATGGGTTAATACAAGTTTAGTGCACCATGACAAATCTAAACACATATTGTAACTTGTTCTTTCAAAGAAAAATATTTGGATAGTTCTAGTTTATTTGTATAGAAAAGATAAAGGGAAAATTGAAATAAAATAAAATAAATATAGAATTTTGTTGTATGTTGCATTATTGAGATAAGAGGGTTTTTTTCTTGACTTGAGAACTCCTACCCAAACCCACACTCACCCATTTCCAAGGCATGGTCGAGCCCATGAGGCTACCCTCCTCCCCCCCCCCCCCCCACACACACCTCACACTTCAAAAGAAAAGAAAAGAAAATTTAGAAAAGAAATGATAAAGAATGAAGCATGGACTTGTTGACTAGTGTTATGGGGTTGTGTTGACTTGACTTTCTTCTCACAACTCACTCATTTTTGCCCTCTCTCCCTCATGGCCGAAACCCTTGGCAGCAGCCCCAACTTTCTCCACCTCATTCTCATATCAAAAGTTCATCATTTTACCTCAAAAATCAAATAAAATCCACACAAATTTCCATTAACTCCTAATCAAACCTTTAACCCTTTTTCGTTGGCCATTCAAGCATGGATTTTGGGAGCAAGAGAGCATTTTGGGATGGCAAAGTTGCAAGCTAGATATATGGTTTGTGAGGCATAAATCCTAACCAAATTGTTTAATTGTTGCTATAATACTTCAATATAAGCTAATTAGATGCTTAATTAGGTTTTAATTTAAGACTTGGAAATTCAAGAATGGGGTTTGAGTTCAAGTTAGGGTTTTGAGTATTTGGATTATGGTTGTGTGATGTATTTAATATCTTAAGACATGTAAAAACAAAGCTAGTTGCTAGTTTGCTAATTGTATTTTTAAAATTGTTCTAATGAAGATATTTTGGAATTAGATGAAATAAAATTTTTGTTATGGTTAATGTGGCTTAGTTAAGATATTTAGTGAGTATTTTGGCCACTAGATTTGTTAAAACATCAAGTTTTGTACTAAATCGGTTAATTGATGCTTACTAGGATTTTGGAATAAAACGACTTTAAATTATGTTTAAAATTTTGATGATTTAAACCCTATTTCATGTATATTTAGTGTGTTGGGAACGCGCGATTGGTGCGATTGGGTTTTTGGTTTGGTAGTTGCAACGTATTGCGACCCTAGTTGTGGTCTGTGGTGTTGCCGCGAGAGCGTTTTGTGCACCAAGTGCGTGCGCGCCTAGTTAGAGCGCGTGGTTGACTTGTATTAGTTGTGTCCGCGACTAATATTATATTTATTCTCTTTTTGCTTGTGTGCGATCCTAGGATCGGGTGCAGAGACGTCGGATGTGGCGCGGAAAAGAACAGAGCTGAAATCGGAACAGATTAGCCGAGGCGTCCAGGTGAATAGATATATATCTACGGGAGAACTCGGGTGGATGGCGTATAGCACCCCCGCAAGTTCGTAGTATTCCGATGCGTTATGATATTTATATGTATATACATGTTGTTATGAGATGTGCATACTTAGTAAGTAATACTTTAGATGACTTTGGATTAGTGTCAGCGTATTCGGAAGATAGTAACTTAGTTTAGTTTCTTAGTCGCGAAACACTAGAGTAATGTTTTGCACACACGCACACATACACGCATACATTCGATGTTCTTGTGCGTATATGGGGATATATATGTATATATATATACATACATACATATATATATACATACATATATATATATACATATATACATATATGCATGTGAGTATGTATATATATATACGTATACGTATATAGGTATAATGAGGATAGTATATGATATTTAGAGATGAGTCGATGTGATTGGGCCGGATGCCGTGAGATCGGTGATGTGATTTGGGTCGTGTTATGAGATACGACATTATTATAGCGGATCGTTGGGCGATGTGTTTCATACACACGCAGATATATGTTGATGGTATCGGTATGTACTAGACTTAGATCATTACCCTGTTCATGATATATTGATAATGATACCATACGGATATTGATGTACATATGATAGGCGACCCGTACCCAGATTTGGGATGCCGTACGATGGATTTACCGTACGAGATATAAATATGATGATTGATCCGCACTTATGATTCGAGGATGTCGTATTATATATATATGTTATCGTATGTGACGCTATTGAGGCGGGATCACCGACTACTAGATATATAGACCAACTCAGACTTAGGTGGATTTCCTTACCCTTTTGTTAGTCTCTTAGCTTGTCCTGTAGTTTACTTAGTAGATGTTAGACTGGGCTCGAGTCATACTTATTTCAAAACCAACGAATCGTGAGTATTTTAAAGACAGGCCAAGCGATTCTACGGATATTTCAAAGAACGTACCTGTTCCCCTCCGAAAGACGGCGCAAGACTGGACGTCTTGCCTGTGATTCGGGGCAGATGCTATTTAGTTTTATCCATCTACCTCTCCGAAGATGCCAAGTTGATTTATGGCACCGTGTATCGGAAGTTTAGACGGATGCGGCCGATGTAGCAGACTTCGTCAGATTCCCCCTCGCTTGAGGGGTTTTTGTTGTGGGGACGCTCTTCCCTGCAGGCGCAAGCCCCTGCAGTTAAGTACGCTACCGCATCGCGGTAACAACTTTCTCCTTCTCCAGAATTTCACTTCGTGTCGTGTGTGTTTGTTTTGTTTGTGGTTGCCCGTGGATTGTATACGGAGACTAATTTATGTCGTCGCCCGTAGGACGTGGATTAGTCCAAATCCGTATTTTCTTAAATTTGGGTTTGGGGTTTTAGTTTAAGGATACGTTAGCCGTATTTAAGGCTAAGATCAACTTAAACGTTTGTTAAGGATACGTTAGTCCAGTTTGAGACTAAGATCAACTTAACGGAAAGTGCATTTAGGGACTCTATTGTTCCAGTTTAGGGACATAGTGGTCCAATGCATGTATGGCCGTCGGGACCCGTTACCTCTCTGACGTCGTTGAAGGATTACAACGACAGGTGTCAGAGGAGTTCCGAGATGTACCCTTGAGCCAAAGTTGATTGGTGGGTCAATAGTCCGATTTGGAACTAAAGTCTGTTCGAAGGTTTAAGGATACGTTAGCCATATTTGAGGCTAAGATCAACTTAAACGGGATCGTTTAGATCTGACAAAAGACAATTTGGAGGCTCTATTGTTCCAGTTTAGGAACGTAGTGGTCCATGTTCCAGTTTAGGGACGTGGTGGTCCATCGGTAGTTTAAGGACGCATAAGTCCATGGGCTTAAGGACCCCACAGTCCATATTGATGTGTGGTTGTCGGGACCCGTCACCTCTCTGATGTCGTTGAAGGATTACAACGATAGGTGTCAGAGGAGTTCGGAGATGTACCCTCGAACCAGATGTAAATTGATTTAGGAGAGCAGCCGTGCTCAGTCAATTTAATTTGAGAACTTACGGCCATGATTGGGCTAAGTCCAGTTGAGAATATTCAACGTTTTTCTTGATTTTTGGCCTATTAGGCCTGTGCTAGGGCTTTGCCCATGTTTGATAATGCACTGCATTTTATTCTGGCCTGCTAGGCCTTTTAATTTGGGCCCAGTCCCTTTATAAATGATACAGAGCATCTGTTTTGGGCTCTGCCCCTTTTTTTTAAAAATAATGCATTGCATTTAATTTGGCCTGTTAGGCCTTTTTTAATTAGGCTTGGCCCTTCTGTAAATAATGCAGTGCATTAATTACTTGACAGTGGTTTGTCAAGCGTTTTGCGCCAATTATTGAGCGCAAGCGCATGTGGAGGTGACACGTGTCACGCTCTGGTGAGCGCAAGCGCAATAGCGCAGTGCGCTGCGCCAATGCGCTGCGCTATTGCGCCGCTGACACGTGGCGCTCTCTGGTGGCTTACGCCAACCCAGGAGTGCAACAGTGCAGTTTTGCAAGTGCAGGGCACTGTTTCAATAACTTGATCCAATTATGGATTCAAGAAAAGAATTTTTCTGAAATTCCAGAACCAATGGTTCATAAAAAGTGCAAGGCACTGTTATTATATATATATTTTTTTATTGAAGATCATTGATCTTGTTCTTAGATCAATGATCTATTTAGAAGAAATTCTTCTAGTATAAAGGTTTTTTACTTTTTTCTTGAGTTCTTTTCAAAATTCTTCAGAGTTCTTTCTGTTTTGAAGTTCTTGATGGCTCTCGATGTTGATGATTTTTTGAGTTGGGGTCTGGGGGTCTTTATATAGTGCCCATAGATTTGTTAAGTTTGTTAAAGAGATCATTCTCTGAGTGATTTGGGGAATTTTTCCCACCGTTGGATCTTTGATCCAAGGGCTTCTGTTTTACAGAAGACAATTTTCTTGTTTTAACAAGAACAGAAGGATCTTACTAGAATTCTGTTCGGCGCAAACGCCCCAGCGCGTGACACGTGTCGCGCAGCGCAGAGCGCAGCGCAACTGCGCTGCCACGTGTCGCGCAGCGCTGAACGCAAGTCATCTGAAGCGTTACTTCTTTTAATTTTGTTTTAAATAGAGTCTTGCTCTGATTGGGCGCGCTGCCTTGGGCGCTGCGCTGACGTATCAGCTTTTGACACGTGTCGCGTTGCACGCAGCGCAAGAAATTTGAAGCGTTGCTTCAATTTTTGAATTTTTGAAATTCAAACAGAGCTTCGCTCTGATTGGAGGAATCAGAAGCGTTGCTTCATTTCCCTACTTGGAATTTGAACAGAGCTTTGCTCTGATTGGGGTAAACAAATACCCCTCCACCGTTGCGCTTACGTGGTCCCAAACGTGAGCGCAGCGGTGGTCAGAATCCCAACCGTTGGGAAATTGAAACGGCACTTATTGCCTATAAATAGGACCTTTGGTCCCTTCGATGATTTTCATCTCTTCATAAGAATTTCGTCCAGAGCCCTGCGCTTTTTGTTCAAGCGTTTTTAAGAGTTAAACTCTAGAAAATTTTTAGGTAAAAATTAATTTGGATTAAGTTAAATTAATTTTAAGAGTCTTGCTCTCAATAGATCCCCGATCTAAAGAAGACCCATTTAGGGTTTCACTTAGCAGAGCTTTGCTCTATAGGTTTAAAAGGATCTAAAGAGAACTAAAGGGAATCCTGTTAAGGTTCCATCAATGGAGCTCTGCTCTCTAAAAGATTTTCCTTGTATTTTCTTAATGCGTTAATGGAGCTTTGCTCCTTCCAAATCGTACAGAAGAACTCTTAAGAGTTCTTCGTGGATCTTAGAAGTTAAAGATGACATTTTATATTATTATTATTATTATTATTATTGTCTTTTCAGAGCAAAACTCTCAATGTTCTTAGGGAATTTTCTTCAGATTCTCCTCATTACCGAATTTGATAGGTGTCACTCCTGTTTGCAGAGCATTGCTCTCGAGGAGTTTAACTCCCTGTGCCTGTTTTTAATAAGAATTCGCTTAATTGGCTTGTCTGCTAATTCTGTTAGTCTTCTTTTACAGGAGCAATGGACGCCCATATGTACGACCTCGACGAAATCATCTCTTACGGGGACATCCGCGGACTCGGCCGCTCTCAAAATCGAGAATTTACCAACGCTGAGTGTGCCGAGATCATGAATCGCTTCGACGCGTACAATGGTCAACTGCTTCCTCGACGCTCCTCTCTCCTGAAGCTTATCGTGGGAGCCATTTGGGAAGCACTTCCCTTATTCTGCTCCAGTGTGCCGCTTGGGGCGTTGGATGCTGCTGAGGATAAGGTGCACTCGGTGTAACTGATGCACCTAATCTCGAAGAGACGGCGAGACAATCTTGTCGATCTCCTGCACCAGGCTTTCCAACAGTCCGCCATACTCGCTGCTTATTGGAGGGAGGAGGACATCATGGGGGACCCCGACGCTTGTGCTCGCGAAAGAAAGCACACTAGGATGGTTCGCCAGGCTTGGAAAGTCTTAGATAGGGTTACTTTCGAGTTCCTCAATCCATGTCCTGGGTCCGAGGTTATACCATTGTAAATATTTCAATAATGTTGTTATTTATTTCTTTATGATTGTAAGAACCCTTTTGCCATATGAATGGAAAATTTTTATTTCAGCTTGTCTCATTTCTTGTTCTGAGTCTTTTGCACATGCATGAATGAGTGTGTCTTGAATGCTTAATCCAACGCCAATCAGATGTTTTTTCTGTCGCTTTCTTCTTTCTTTTATTATCCGCATGTTATCTTAGTGAACATGGTTGACAGATAATAGAGTAAGCGTCTTAGTTTCTTCAAGCAATAGCGATGGCTTAGGCCGCAGGTTCAGATCTGCCACCTAAGACTTTTCAACTCTATGAGCCGTGAGGGTCTCATAGAGATTTTTCTCCCTACGGATCGAGAGGATCTCGTAGGTGTATTTTCTCCTTAGGAATCGTGAGTGTCACGCCCCGCTTCCCAGAGTACGCAAGATTGGGCACGTGACATAGCCAACCATGCTACCTGTGGGTAGGAAGTATCCATCCACAGTCACATTACGGTTGTAAGGTTATCAAGAACAAGATAAATAAACTAATCTAGCACATGTCCAAATCCATAATAACGAGAGTCAATAAACAATAAAGTGCGGAAGCAAATGATCCAATATAATCATAGAAAGGTACGTCCCATAATGCGGGATCGCACCTGGAAATAAAATGCAATAAACAAACTAACCACTATAGAACTCAAATCAGCCTGCTGGCTGAAGTACTCCTGCACGGTCGGCGACAGTGGTAAAGAATCTGGGCCATGCAAAACTCAGACGTCAGCGCGTCATGACATCAAGTATATAGTATAAACATGGTGATAAGCAATGCAAATATGAACATGAATAAAGCAGTACTAAGAAATAACAACAGGGTAATGTGCAATGGTGACTAAACTGTCCTATCAGGTTTTCTACTCTATAGTCTTTGAAACCAATTGATGAATCGTCGATGTAACTCAATAGTATCCCGTGCGTGCCCGGGACCACGGTCATGATCCTCGGGGCTGAATCCGAGACGTGCCGCTAAGCAGTAAAAGGTAGTAGGATAGATGAGTGATGTCAGCATCAACACTCCGGAGCTGGCCAAGCCCGTAAGACTGATCAGATCAATGTATCGAACTGTTGAGTTACAAGTCGGTTTCACCTTTGATTTCCCCATACCCCCAAGCTATGTATGTCAGTCAGGTATTCAGTAGTCAAGGACTAATGCCAACACAAGGTCGAGTAAAAGTAGGTCTGTCTGGATCGACAGCAGGAATGGTCAGGTTTGTCGGCATTAGGCATGAGATCAGGTAACAGGTCAGGTAATGTATAAAGGTGTCATGTCATGTCAAGAGTGTACGGTACCATATCATGTCAAGTAGGAAGTGTAACAGGTCATGTCAGGAGCACAAGATGTCATGTGGGTGCTCATAATCAAACTATCATAAACATGTGTATAAATAAACAAGCATGAGTACTATTAGAACAATAAACTGGAACATGTAATATGATAGGCAAATAGATATAATTTCAAGGATATGGATGCACAGTTATCGATTAGGGTTACATTTATAGTTCCAATATTAATTAGGATGCAATTTATTAAACATGGAGTATTAATATCACATTATTATGTAGTAATGTGATCTATGGATGCAATTATATTTATCTTAAATGCGATGGATGCAAACGGGTATCCGAAGAGTTATAAAACTATAAAATGGTAGTGTGGGATGTATAACTAAGCAATATGTGATATAAATATTTATATAATAATATTAATATGGATAGCATATTCAAAGCGATTAGTAACTATAAAAGCTGTATTGATTAACCATGCACAAGAAGGTTCCGTTCAGAAATTCAGCGTCACCCTAATTTGTAAAATAGCTTAAAAATAACAAACGTTCTCCAAAAGAGACGTATCTTATACCAAAACAAAGATAATTCAATAAGGTTTTCAGTTTTATAAGTATAAGCATCTCAGGTTATCCCTACAAAAAGTTATGAATATTCAAACTTGAAAGTTTGCTGCTGGAATTTCCCTGGACAGCAGTTTAAAGGCATTTTCATTTGCATTTTACGTTATTTAAACAATTTATTTTGCAAGTAAATATTTCATAGAGTTATAGTATTATGAATTAGCTTCGTAACGAACTAAAGAACGTATACTAATGATTTTTCTATGATTTATAATGAATTTTATAAGATAAGGTGTACAGTAAATTTTAGATTTGTCATATCCGATTTTTCAACGACATTTCATATGTAAACTATAAGATTTTCAAATGTATAATATTATAAAATGAAGATTATAAAAGTATATAGCATGTAGCAAGATTAACTTGCCTCGATGGGTCGCGAATCGGGAAAACGGAACGTTAACCGTCGGCGGGGAAAACTCGCGACGGCGCACGGTTCACGGAATGAACCCAAACGACGAACAAAGGAACCACACGGGTCGGGGTATCTCGCTGGAACGTCGAGAAACGTCACCGGCACGACGGAATTCCGGCAACAAAAGAACAGTTAAAAGAAATGAGAAACGAGACATGAAGCAAGAAGAGAAAAATGATAAAGAGAAGTACGAGAGAATATATGAGGGAGAGGGAGAGAGAGGAAAAAGTGGAGAGAGAGAGAGAGAGAAAGTGGGGCCCACGGGGTTAAAGGGGAGGTTGCGATTGGCTGAGAGAATAAATTAAGAAGGATATAAAGATTGTAAAAATATTATATGGTTAACTTAAAGATTTAAAAGATAGGTAATGAACAGTAAGATATCAGGTTAGTTAGAAAAATATATGCGATGGTTTTAATAATATTAAAATTTAGGATTTTGGCGCCAAATGAAACATTTCCAAATTGCGCCCGGGTTGGGTCCAAAAATTCGAAATTCAAATAATAGGATTTTAGGCGGGTTCCAAATTTTAAAATGAAATGTTTTATGATTAAAAAGCATACTCCCAAAACGGACACACGCACGTGCACGTAGCCATCCAAACTCGCCCGTTTCACTGAACGGGACGAGAATACAATGCACGGACGCTACCACGAGGCTAAGGGTGTCAAGTAGGCCAAGAAGAATATTTTCAATTTTATTTTAGGTGCTAAAATTTGTTATATGCAGAATGACTTAGCCGGTTAAAATTGTGCAATAAGAACCAAACAAGCAAGATAAATGAAATGAGCAATGCCAAACACTCAACCAGTAACAGAAATAGTATTATTGGGCTCGGGTGTTACAGTGAGGATTCCTAAGTGCGTTTTCTCTTGTAAGTCGTAAGGATCCTATAAGAGAATTTTCCCTCTTACGAGTCGAGAGGACCCGTAAGCAGTTGTTTCCCTCCTTATCGAGATTCGACTTTGGAGAGTGAGACCCGTGGATAGTATGCAAGAGATCGTTTTAGAGCGACCTGCAGGGTCCCAGTGCTCAGGAAACAAGTTTTTTAAATCCCGCTGCCTAAAGCTTTTCCTCACGAGTCGAGATGAATCGAGTAGTTCTCGCAAAGACATCAACTTCCTCACGAGTCGAGATGAATCGAGCATTTCTCGCAAGAATATCCTAACGTCACAGTTAACCTCTGCTCTTTACAACAGAGGTCCGTTAGGGTCTGTGGTACTTAGGGTTTTTTCCGTCGTACCGTCGCATCAGCTGATATATTCCTCGATAGGCAATCGTGCTGTTCGAGTAGCCCTGCGACTGCCGTGTCTCTGATCCCTTCGAGGGCTGGACAAGACGTCTTCAAGCAATCCTCCTTGGCAGTTTGACCGTCGGAAGAGCAAGCGTTAGGAATTTTGCTATGCCGCTTTTTACTTGAGGTTAGGCTCATTTTGGGGAGCCCCGATGAGTCATAACCACTCCGCGCTGGTGTGGGATGATCTCCGATAGTCTTTCAGGTTTTATGTGAGTTGCCGTCAAGACCCTGAAGCTAGGAATTTGGCCTTTGCTTCGTTTGCTGGCATCGCGTCTGCTGTATTGAGACGAATGTCGCGGCTGTCTCTAGGTTGTTGGTGAACCGTCGAGGTTTGGAACTAGGGACTTTGCCATGGCTCCGCTGTTTGATTATGTCGCGTCTGCTGTGTCGAGACGAATGTCGAAGTGGTGACCATTCCGCACTGGTGTGAGATGATCTCCGGTTGTCTTTCAGGTTTTATATGATTTGCCGTTAAGACCTTGAAGCTAGGAATTTGGCCTTTGCTTCGTTTGCTGACATTGCGTCCTCTATATCGAGACGAATGTCGCGGTTGTCTCTAGGTTGCTGGTGAACCGTCGAGATTTGGAACTAGGGACTTTGCCGTTGCTCCGCTATTTGATTGTCACGTCTGGATCCTGTTGGAGGAATAACGCTGGGGTAACATCTCGTCTGCTGTATCGAGACGAAAGTCGAGGTGGTGACCATTCCGCATTGGTGTGGGACGATCTCCGGTTGTCTTTTAGGGTTTATATGACTTGCCGTTAAGACCTTGAAGCTAGGAATTTGGCCTTTACTTCGTTTGCTGACATTGCGTCCTCTATATCGAGACGAATGTCGCGGTTGTCTCTAGGTTGCTGGTGAACCGTCGAGATTTGGAACTAGGGACTTTGCCGTGGCTCCGCTGTTTGATTGTCTCGTCTGGATCCTGTTGGAGGAAGAACGCTGGGGTGACATCTCGTCTGCTGTATCGAGACGAACGTCGAGGTGGTGACCATTCCGCATTGGTGTGGGACGATCTCCGGTTGTCTTTCAGGCTTTATATGACTTGCCGTTAAGACCTTGAAGTTAGGAATTTGGCCTTCGCTTCATTTGCTTTGGCATGTCCAAATCCTGTTGGGGGAAGGACGCTGTAGTGACATCTCGTCTGCTGTATCGAGACGAATGCCGAGGTGGAGCCAGGATTTTGCCGTTAATTCGCTTGTTTGACCATGGGGTCTTTCGTTGCCGTTGCATCTGCATCTTGCTGGACTGCGAAGGAATGCTTTTGTTGACATTGCGTCTGCTGTAACGAGACGAATGCTGAGGTGGAGCTGGGATTTTGCCGTCACTCCGCTTTACTGACCATGGGGTCTTTTGTTGACGTTGCATCTACATCCTGCTGGACTGCGAAGGAACATCGTTGTTGACATTGCGTCTGCTGTAACGAAACGAATGCCGAGGTGGAGTTGGGATTTTGCTGTCACTCCGCTTTGCTGACCATGGGGTCTTTTGTTGACGTTGCATCTGCATCCTGCTGGACTGCAAAGGAACGCCGTTATTGACATTGCGTCTGCTGTAACGAGACGAATGCTGAGGTGGAGCTGGGATTTTGCCGTCACTCCACTTTACTGACCATGGGGTCTTTTGTTGACGTTGCATCTACATCCTGCTGGACTGCGAAGGAACGCCGTTGTTGACATTGCGTCTGCTGTAACGAGACGAATGCTGAGGTGGAGTTGAGATTTTGCCATCACTCTGCTTTGCTGACCATGGGGTCTTTTGTTGACGTTGCATCTGCATCCTGCTGGACTGCAAAGGAACGCCGTTATTGACATTGCGTCTGCTGTAACTAGACGAATGCTGAGGTAGAGCTAGATTTTGCCGTCACTCCGCTTTACTGACCATGGGGTCTTCTGTTGACGTTGTATCTACATCCTGCTGGACTGCGAAGGAACGCCGTTGTTGACATTGCGTCTGCTGTAACGAGACGAATGCTGAGGTGGAGTTGGGATTTTGCCGTCACTTCACTTTTCTGACCATGGGGTCTTTTGTTGACATTGCATCTGCATCCTGCTGGACTGCAAAGGAACGCCGTTATTGACATTGCGTCTGCTGTAACGAGACGAATGCTGAGGTGGAGCTAGATTTTGCCGTCACTCCGCTTTGCTGACCATGGGGTCTTTTGTTGACGTTGCACTTGCATCCTGCTGGACTGCAAAGGAACGCTGTTATTGACATTGTGTCTGCTGTAACGAGACGAATGCTGAGGTGGAGCTAGGATTTTGCTGTCACTCCGCTTTGCTGACCATAGGGTCTTTTGTTGACGTTGCATCTGCGTCCTGCTGGGCTATGAAGGAACACCGTTGCTGATTCTTAGGCTGTAGATATTGCCGTTAAGATTTGGAACTAGGGACTATGCCATGGCTCCGTTTCGTTGTGACCCTGAGGTCGGTTGTTGACGTCATGTCTGCATCTGGTTGGAGTGAGGAGAAACACCGTTAGCGATCTCTAAGTTGTCGATATCGACGTCGAGACCCTGAAGCTAGGGATCTTCTTTTGCTCCGTTTGTTGACATCGTGTCTACAATATTGCGACAAATGTCGAGGTTGTCTCTAGGTTGTCTATGAACCGTCGAGATTTGGCTTCGCTTTCTGGCGAATCCTGTTGGGAAGGTATGGTTCCCTTTTTGTTTGTGCCCCTGGATTGTATACAGGGATCGATGTGATCTCACATGTAGGGCAGCAGTTTCATTCAATTTTTTTTATTATTTTCTTTCTGCGATGCTCTATCATTTCAGCTTTATATCGTGAAAGTCGCGATTGCCTCATCATTTCGGCTATTTTTCGCGGTGCCCAATCATTTCGGCTATTTATTTTATTTTCACTCGCTGCTTTTTATTGCGAGTCGCCCAATCATTTCGGCTGTTTATTTTATTTTTACTTGCTGCTTTTTATTGCGAGTTGCCCCATCATTTCGGCTGTTTTTGTACGCATACATGGCTCGCTGTTTTTTTTTTTCGAGTAGGAGACTTGGAATCTGATGCCAATCTTAGCATCAGCATCGCTACGACTGGAATATTGCTAGGAGAGAATCATCATTTGCCATGACAGGACTTGGAATTTGATACCGGTTTAGGCATCAGCATCGCTACAACTGGGATATTGCCAGGGACGAATCATCATTTGCCTCTGTCGATGTCGAACAAAGGTGGCTTAGCGAACAGGGTTAGGATCCTGTCGACTAAGACTTTTGACTTTATGAGCCGTAAGGGTCTCACAAAGGTATTTCTCCCTACAAGTCGTGAGGATCTCATAGGTGTGTTTTCTCCTTAGGGATCGTGAGGATTCCTAAGTGCCTGTCCCTCTGTAATTCGTAAGGATCTTACAAAAAGGTTTTCTCCTTATAGGTCGAGAGGACTTACAAGGGTTGTTCACCATATGGACATATCCCCAGTCACGGGTGGGACTTGGTTAGGGAAATATTTGTTCGCGCCCGTGGATTGTATACAAGGGCCAGTATTGGACTACTTGTAGGGCAAAATCGAAGGTTGTGGGAGTTGCTCAAGAACAGGTTCAGGTCTCTGTAACTTAAGACTTTCAAATCTTATGAGCCGTGAGGGTCCCATAAGAGAGTTCTCCTTACGAGTCGTGAGGATCTCGCAAGTGTGATTTCTCCTTAGGAATCGTGAGGATCCCTAAGTGTATTGCTCCCTTGTGAGTCGTAAGGATCTCACGCGGGTGATTTCTCCTTATAAGGTCGAGAGGACCCTGCAAGTGTCTTTTAACAAGGTTGCGCCCTTTCGGGTTTTCACAAACACTCGCCGGTAGCCCTGCTGTTTTTACTCACGGAGCCCTTTCGGGTTTTCATCCGTGCCCATTTTGCTTATGGACATACTGTCTTCTTTTTTTTTATTCTTTTTATTCCCTTTTTTTTAAACGAGGTCGCGCCTTTTCGGGTTTTCACGAACACTCGCCGGTAGCCCTGCTGTTTTTACTCACGGAGCCATTTCGGGCTTTCATCCGCACCCATTTTGCTTATGGACATATCATTTTTATATTTTTTTTATTTTTATTTTTATTTTTTATTTTATTTTATTTCTCTCTCTCTTTTTTTTTATCTCGTCAGCCTGAGGATGCTGCGGTAGTAGTTTAAAGACGTTTCGGTCATTTGCAAGTTTTAGGACATTGCGGTCTATCATTAGTTTAAGGACGTTTCGGTCCGCTGTTAGTTTAGGGACGTTTCGGTCCACCATCGCCGTATTTGAGGCGAATCTCTAGTTTACTGACTTTTCGGTTTATGGGGCTTTCTCTATGATTGAGCATGATGCCCCCGGCGTGTCTACTTTTCTCGGAGCATGTGGTTGTGGCGGGCTCACCTTCCAGTTTTCGGAGATGACGAACTTGCCCTGTTGGTATTGGTCTTCAACCCAGTTTTTAAAGATGTAGCAATCCTCGATCAGATGACTTACCGTTTGGTGGTAAGGGCAATAATTGAGATCATTAACATCACTTGGCCGCAACGGCCTTTTTGGACTTGGTAGATTGATGAGTCTGTCGCGCACTGCCAGCTCGAACAGTCTCCTTGTTTTATCTTGAGGAAACGAGTAAAGACGTTTCAACTTTTCATGGAGGGGTTGCCGCTTGTTATTTCGGCAAACAACCGGTCTATGGCCACTCGACTGTTGTTGAGTGTTGGCGACGAAGGTCATTTCCCCCTTTCCTTTATCCTTTTTGTTCAATCCTTTGTTTGCGGGGCCGAGATTTTTTTTTTGAGTAGTGTGCGATTGCACGGCTGAATGTTCTCGCAACTCCTCAATTCTTTCATTTTTGAAACGGATTCCTTGAGGAGAGGGTTGAAGGCAGCTTCTTCGTCAGAGTTGCTTCCAAAAATGATAATTTGCGATCCCTTGGAGTCGGCTATGTGACAGTCGGCGGCGGCTCTTCTGCGCTCATCTATCGCATTTTTCTGATGTCTACGAGCTTCACGCTTTGTCCTGTTGAAGTGTTGCTTTTGAGTGACATACCCTTGCCACCAACACTTAAAGGAGTCGCAGTCTTCGGTAGGATGTATGATCTTCTGATGATATAAGCAGAAGTCAGGATGTATCTCTACTCCACAGAGAGTATTTTCTTCAGAGGGCGGTAGCTTCATTCCCACTGATAGGGCTTTGGCGAACCTTTACCTCGTCTTGAATTTGTTTTTATCCGCAGCGGATGACTTTTGATTTGACGGAAGTGCCTCGACTCTTTGGTCTAGTAGTCGGTGTTTGGCTCCTTCCAGTATGACCATCTCACGCTCCTGATTGGCTTTAACTTTCAGATGAATTTCATTCAGGAAGGCATCGATCAACTCGTCTGACGGTCGCAGAATTTATGATTCAGGGTCCGCCCTCGGTTTCTCGGTGCAAGGAGCCTTTTTATCATCCGCCAATGAATGAGAGATCACATGACAAGTTGCCTCCGGTGCGTCCGTCTTCTTTAGAGTGTGCAGCTGTGGTGGGTTTACCTTCCACTTTTCAGACAGCGCAAACTTGCCTTGTAGGTACTGATCTTCGATCCATCCCTTAAAGACGAAGCAATTCTCGATCGGGTGACTTACCGTGTGGTGGTAAGGGCAATAATCGGGATTATTGAGATCGCCTGGCTGCAACAGACGTTTTGGACTCGGCAGATTGATGAGTCCGTTGCACGTGGCCAGCTCGAACAGTTTCCTTGTTTTATTCTGAGGAAACGAGTAAGGACGTCCCAGTCTCTCCTCAAGGGACGGACGTGGATGCACGTTGTTTTGGCGAGCAACCGGCTTTGATTTGCTCGGCTGTTATTGAGTATTGGAAACAACGATCGCTTTCCCTTTTCCTTTCTCATTTCAAGAGTCTGGTTTTGGAGGAGACAGTCCATGGCCCATCTGGTCCACTTGGGCTAACTTGTCGATCAAGGCCTGGAAAGTGGTCGGCCTGAAGAACATCATGAATTAGGATATAGTCGCCTGTGGATCGAGAGTGCCCACGAACATGCCCACCGCTGGCGCTTCTTCGATACGTTGTTCGCATTTCGACCATAGGTTCCGCCATCGTGTTGCATATTGGACCCACGTTTCGCCGGGCCTTATCCTGGCGTTAATCAGTGCTGTTATCGGGGTGCGTCCACTAGCACTCGCGAATCTTTGTGTAAACAGTAGCTCCATCTCCGTAAATGTTTTGACAGAGTCGTTAGGTAGCTCCGAATACTATTCAAAAGCTGTTTCTGCTAAGCTGCCGACGAATTGGCGAAGCAACAATTTGTCATCGCCTCCAGTGTTACCGCAAAGAGCCCTTAATTGAGCGACATGCTGATGTGGATTCCCCGTCCCTCTATATACATGGAACTTAAGGATCGTATATCCCGGCGGGTAACTGATTTGGTCATACCAGCTCGGATAGCATCGTCCGGTCCTAACAATTCGCCCAGCTGCCTCATTCGCCTGATGAGCTTGTATTTGCTGAGCTATATAGTCATCCAGTGCGGTTTTAGAAATGGTTTCTTCCTTGGCTGCTGAAGGAGCCGGAGGAGGATTAGATGTTTCCCCTCCGTCGTTTTCGACAATGATTGGAGGGTCTTCAGCTGGAGGGTCCGGCTGTAACATCATCCCTACCATATCTTGGAAGAGTAATGCCATTTGTTTTATGTTAGCCACTTGTTCTGTGGCTTCTTTGTCCTTCTTTTCGAGGACTCTACGTAAGAAGTCAGCATCGGTTTCTTGTTCGTGACGCTGCTCTGATGATACTTCCGAGCTTTCTTTTGGCTCGGTAAGTGCAGCCATCGCAATCATCATTTCCTGAAGCTTCTGTTGCTGATCCTGGGCTTTTGTCATGGATCGGGTGAGCGGTCGGTGACCCGTCGAAGCATGGCTTTCCTCCTTTCCGGCAGCCATATAAACAATGTGCACCACCATACCCCCAGACTTGGGGCGTTTGTGTTCAGCGCTTTTACGCTTCGCCATGTTCACAGGAGCTTTTTGCGGCCTCCTTTTCCTTTGAGTGATTGGAGTTGAGGGGGCCGTTGCAGTGGGCACCCAAGTAGCTGTTGCTTTTTGTGGCTTGACGGAGTAATCCTTCTCCTGCCGAACCTTCATCTTTTTCTGTCGGCGGAGATAGCCTTGATCCATCACGGAGTCTTGGACTTGACGCCAGACTTTGTAAATCTTAAAGGACAGCCGCTGAGGGGGCTGCTCTAGCTTCTTCTCTGTAGTATTCTTCATAGGTGAGGAAGTTCTCTTCAGCTCTGCAGTAGGAGCGTTTCTGCACACCTTGTTGAGCAGTTTAAAACTGTTCTCGGTTGGAAAAACAGCTTTGATTTCCACCATTGGAGCCGGCGTAGTTATCCCAGAGGGGGAGTTGCCCCCAGCCTTCCTTATCCGGCGCCAGTGACGACGGCGAGCATGTCGAGCAATTGGAGTTGGTTTAGCCGTAGGGGTGACTTCATCATGCCCTCTGCTTTGAGGAGAGACCGTTATTGGTGCTAGCCTGTCGAAGACTGACACCCGTTGAGAAGCAATATCTAATCTGTCAAAGACAGACCTCTGGGCAGCTTTGATGATCTCGCCTGCTTGTTCGGAGTGTTTAGACTCCGGCAGTGTAAGCATCTGATGTTTTAGAGCGAGGTCAAGTATTTTCTTCGTCTTGTCCCAAGGAAAAGAGTACGCTCGACCCATTTTCCTTATGAGGGATAGATCGGAACCGCTCGATTCCCGCTTGCGTGGCTTCTTAGTCCCGCTTTGTTGCTGTTGAGCGCCTTTTTCGCGTTTCGACTTGTTTCTGCCTCTGCGTCGAGCCTTTTTTATAACAGGTTGACAGGGAGCGGCATTTTCATCTTTCACAGCCTGTTGGAGGAGGCGTTGCGTTTTGGCTTTTTCATAGATGGCCATTTCGCGGTTATGATCGTCTCGGACTTTTTGACCAGCTTCCCTTATAAATTTGTCCATTTGTTCTTCGAACGACGGACTGGGCACTTTTGCATCAGGAACTTTTACTGGTTGAGGATTAGCGTCCTCCCATTGAGCATCCGCTTCTTCATCGAAGTCATGCACGGCGTAGCAACCGTGGAGTAGCTCTCATTTCTTGGACCGAATGTATCCAAGCCCGATTGTTTCCATTCTCCCATTAAGCAACTTGTGCTGAGTCCCGGGAACGTTCCAGACCCTGTCATAGAACTTGGCTTTTCGAGCGGTCTGTTTAAAGGATATCCCATGGCGCTTCAATAGCCGTTTCAAGCCTTCTGTATAATATCTGGGCAGACGGATGGGCTGAAGCCTGTCAAGCGTAGGATCCATACCGTGCCAGATTTCTTTCTCCACTTTGGTTTCTTCAGAGCGGTAGAATAGAATTGCTTTTTCGCCTTCTCGCCTGGGAGGGATATAGAATGTCCGCAGCTCCTCTACACTGTAGATATCAAGTGCATCCAGTTCTTTATGGTGTTTAAGCGGCACCATGGTGACTTGCAGACTTTGCTCTTTGTCAGCGGATGTTTGTATTGAAGGTCGAGCAGAGAATACCGCATGGACCTCATCTTCCGAATCGCTGCCAAATATCAACATGGAAGCGGACTATCCCGGCTTGTTGTGTTGGGGTGAACCCGAATAAATCATCTCTTCCTCTTCTTCAGTATCACTGCCGAAGACAGGGATGGTGGCATTAACTTTGTTCTCCGGCTTGTGACACCTCTCCGTGTCTTTGAAATCCGGTAAGAAGTATTTGACATCTTCATATTTGTGGACCTCGTTCACAGAGAACAGGTTCAGTTCTCCCATCACGGTATACTCGAGACCATCCTTAAAATACTTCATACACTGATGTTGCGTAGAAGGGATGATGTTGTACTCGTGTAACCATGGTCAGCCGAGCAGAGTATTGTAGCATGTCTTGGCGTCTATGATGTGGAACTTAATGTCTGTGACGAGTAGCCCGAAGCGTAGCGTCAATATCACAGACCCAAGAGTTCTTGATGACTGGGA
The DNA here is from genome assembly GCA_030015575.1 of Agapanthus africanus. Taxonomy (NCBI): domain Eukaryota; kingdom Viridiplantae; phylum Streptophyta; class Magnoliopsida; order Asparagales; family Amaryllidaceae; genus Agapanthus; species Agapanthus africanus. Next base: position 12,266,386 of record CM057337.1, read on the forward strand.
GTCGAACCCGGAGATGGTGATCTTGTCCCGAGCAAGGTGCTGGACGCTCATGCAGATTTCTTTTAACACCCGCACATTGAGGAGATTAACGGAGGATCCATTGTCGATCAGGATTTTGCCTATCTTTATATCATGGCAGTATCCCGAGACGTAAAGGGGGCGATTGTGTTCGCACGTCCCAAGGAGAAGGTCTTCATCGCCAAAAGTGACATCGGCTGTATGCACTTCTTCCAGTTCATCCTTCATCCTCTCTTCGGCGAGGAAGGCTTGGAATTGCTCCGGCTCCTGTAGTGCCTTGATTAACGAATCGCTCGCCTCTTTTGATAGTAAAAGGACGTCAAGAATGCTAAGCTGTGAGGGTAGCTTTCTCAGATGCGCTAAGACGTTGTAATCCACCTTATTTTTCTTTGGCGTGTCCTTGGTAGTTAGCTCTTCCACAACTTGGTCATCCAGGGCGATGTCCTCAGAGACCTTTTCTTTCCCTTTATCTTTTTTATTTGAGGGTCCGAGATTCTTTTCGGGCAGCGTCCGATTACGCAGCCGGATATTTTCGCAGACCTTTGGCTCTTTCTCTTTTCCCGAGGTGGACTCTTTGAAGAGGGGGCTAAGAGCCATTTCTTCATTAGAGTCGCTCCCGAATATGAGAACTTGCGATCCCCCGACGTTAACCATGCGATAATCGCGGGTAGTGCCGTTAAGCTCCTCGGTCGTACTTTTCCGCTCCCGACGAGTTTTGCGCTTTTCCCGTTTAAGATGTTGCCGGTGAGCGACATACCCCTGCCACCATTTATTGAAAGCTTCGCACTCTTCGGTGGGGTGCGAAATTTTCCGATGATACAAGCAGTAAGAGGGGTGCATTTCCGCTTCACCAGTAATGTTTCCTTCAGAGGATGGTAGCTTCATGCCCATTGATATGGCCTTAGCAAAACTTTTCCTCGTCTTGAATTTGCTTTTATCCGCGGTGGATGTATTTTGCTCCAGCGGGAGTGTCTCAGCTCTTTCATCAAGTCGCCGGCGCTTGGCCCTTTCAAATATAGCCGTCTCGCGTTGAGGAATGCTCAATTACTTCATCTGATGGCCCCAGAATTTTTGGTTTAGGATCTGCCCCCAGCTTTTCAGTGCAAGGAGTCTCCTCATCGTCCGTAAACGAATGGGAGATCATATGGCAGCTCGCCACGTATTCCTTAGATTCATCCGACGAACTGTCTCCCTCATCTTCTTCTTGAAAGACGTGGTTGAGAAACTCTTGGAGTGTAATGGGAGTTCGTGCTTTCTGGTTGTATTCCTCCAGCGCGTCAATTTGTTTTTGTAAGTCCATGCGCTTGTCGCCAGGCTTCACGTGCTTCTTGGATTTCTTCTTCTTCTTCTTGGAAGATTTTGACCGGGCGTGCCAGAATCTGTTCCCCTCCGAAAGACGGTGCAAGACTGGACGTCTTGCCTGTGATTCGGGGCAGATGCTATTTGGTTTTATCCATCTACCTCTCCGAAGATGCCAAGTTGATTTATGGCACCGTGTATCGGAGGTTTAGACGGATGCGGCCGATATAGCAGACTTCGTCAGATTCCCCCTCGCTTGAGGGGTTTTTGATTGTGGGGACGCTCTTCCCTGCAGGCGCAAGCCCCTGCAGTTAATTACGCTACTGCATCGCTGTAACAACTTTCTCCTTCTCCAGAATTTCATTTCGTGTCGTGTGTGTTTGTTTTGTTTGTGGTTGCCCGTGGATTGTATACAGAGACTAATTTATGTCGTCGCCCGTAGGACGTGGATTAGTCCAAATCCGTATTTTCTTAGATTTGGGTTTGGGGTTTTAGTTTAAGGATACGTTAGCCGTATTTGAGGCTAAGATCAACTTAAACGTTTGTTAAGAATACGTTAGTCCAGTTTGAGACTAAGATCAACTTAACGGAAAGAGCATTTAGGGGCTCTATTGTTCCAGTTTAGGGACATAGTGGTCCAATGCATGTATGGCCGTCGGGACCCGTTACCTCTCTGACGTCGTTGAAGGATTACAACGACAGGTGTCAGAGGAGTTCCGAGATGTACCCTTGAGCCAAAGTTGATTGGTGGGTCAATAGTCCGATTTGGAACTAAAGTCTGTTCGAAGGTTTAAGGATACGTTAGCCATATTTGAGGCTAAGATCAACTTAAACGAGATCGTTTAGATCCGACAAAAGAGCATTTGGAGGCTCTATTGTTCCAGTTTAGGGACGTAGTGGTCCATGTTCCAGTTTAGGGACGTGGTGGTCCATTGGTAGTTTAAGGACGCATAAGTCCATGGGCTTAAGGACCCCACAGTCCATATTGATGTGTGGTTGTCGGGACCCGTCACCTCTCTGACGTCGTTGAAGGATTACAATGATAGGTGTCAGAGGAGTTCGGAGATGTACCCTCGAACCGGATATAAATTGATTTAGGAGAGCAGCCGTGCTCAGTCAATTTAATTTGAGAACTTACGGCCATGATTGGGTTAAGTCCAGTTGAGAATATTCAACATTTTTCTTGATTTTTGGCCTATTAGGCCTGTGCTAGGGCTTTGCCCATGTTTGATAATGCACTGCATTTTATTCTGGCCTGTTAGGCCTTTTATTTTGGGCTCAGTCCCTTTATAAATGATACAGAGCATCTGTTTTGGGCTCTGCCCCTTTTTTTTTTATAAATAATGTATTGCATTTAATTTGGCCTGTTAGGCCTTTTTTAATTGGGCTTGGCCCTTTTGTAAATAATGCAATGCATTAATTACTTGACAGTGGTTTGTCACGCGCTTTGCGCCAATTATTGAGCGCAAGCGCCTGTGGAGGTGACACATGTCACGCTCTGGTGAGCGCCAGCGCAATAGCGCGGTGCGCTGCGCTATTGCGCCGCTGACACATGGCGCTCTCTGGTGGCTTGCGCCAACCCAGGAGCGCAACAGTGCAGTTTTGCAAGTGCAGGGCACTGTTTCAATAACTTGATCCAATTATGGATTTAAGAAAAGAATTTTTCTGAAATTCCAGAACCAATGGTTCATAAAAAGTGTAAGGCACTGTTATTATATATATATTTTTTATTGAAGATCATTGATCTTGTTCTTAGATCAATGATCTATTCAGAAGAAATTCTTCTAGTATAAAGGTTTTTTTATCTTTTTCTTGAGTTCTTTTCAAAATTCTTCAGAGTTCTCTCTGTTTTGAAGTTCTTGATGTCTCTCGATGTTGATGATTTTTTGAGTTGGGGTCTGGGGGTCTTTATATAGTGCCCATAGATTTGTTAAGTTTGTTAAAGAGATCATTCTCTGAGTGATTTGGGGAATTTTCCCCACCGTTAGATTTTTGATCCAAGGGCTTCTGTTTTACAGAAGACAATTTTCTTGTTTTAACAAGAACAGAAGGATCTTACTAGAATTCTGTTCGGCGCAAACGCCCCAGCGCGTGACACGTGTCACGCAGCGCAGAGCGCAGCGCAACTGCGTGAGCGCCCCAGCGCTGCCACGTGTCGCGCAGCGCAGAGCGCAGCGCAACTGCGCTGCCACGTGTTGTGCAGCGCAGAGCGCAGGTCATCTGAAGCGCAGCTTCTTTTAATTTTGTTTTAAATAGAGCCTTGTTCTAATTGGGCGCGCTGCCTTGGGCGCTGCGCTGACGTATCAGCTTTTGACACGTGACGCGTTGCGCGCAACGCAAGGAATTTGAAGCGTTGCTTCAATTTTTGAATTTTTGAAATTCAAACAGGGCTTCTCTCTGATTGGGGGAATCAGAAGCGTTGCTTCATTTCCCTCCTTGGAATTTGAACTGAGCTTTGCTCTGATTGGGGTAAACAGTACCTTTTCTTAAAAACACCGTAGCCTCTATTTTCTAAACACCACGGTTCGTGCGATTTCAGACAACAAACTGTATGACTCGTATATAGATATGTATATTCTGTATTGTTGCGTTTATTATTCATTCTCCGTTTATTCATGTTGTTATCATCGCATTGCATGCTTAATGTGTATTTTAGCGATTATGAAACTATGCTGTCAGGACACCAGCACCATTACCGATGATGCGTATGCTCCACGAACACTTGCTTGCCGGCTCACACACATCATCATCGGTAATTGCCATGTCACGTACACTTTAGAAAATATTAAATCATCGATATCGCTTGCTAGCTGATAGTTCCGATATATCATTACTGTGCTGGATTAGATATTGCATCTATTACTGTGATATTCTATGCATATTTATGTATTCATTTGCCATGCGATATTATGGGCCAGTCCGGATTGCCGGAGCCTGGTATTCACTGTTATTGACCTGTCATTTTGAGATTTCGGATTTTCCATGAAATTTCTGGATTTGGAGAAACCGCAGATTTTATCAACTCATTTATCATTTTCAAAAGATAAAATGTGCGGTTTTCTTGTGATATGATATGAGATATGTCCACCATGAGTTTTCTCGGCTCTTGAGCGGTATCATACACCCGATTCGAGGAGGAGGAGGAACCGTCTGTGGATGCATGGTGGACCAGGTACGGTACCCCAGGGCAAGATGGTCGTAGATGATGGCGTTGAGCCTGGCAGGGGAGCACTACCGACCGGTTATTTGTGATGCGGTGGATATCCGGAGGATACCGACGTAGTCGTGAGATTTGATGATTTGGGCCAGTCCGGATTTGCCGGAGCCCAGGGGCCAGTCCGGATTGCCGGAGCCTGAGATATTGAGATACAGAGATATTGATATTTTATGATATGGGTCAGTCCAGATCGCCGGAGCCCGAGATATTGAGATATTTGGATATATGTTTTGTGTCGATGCTTGACATGGATTCTCTGTTGATTTCATTAATGATATTTCGGTTTTATACAGAAATCTCACTGAGGTAAGAAAACAATTTTCTCATTTAGATGTATTCTGTTTTCATGCATTCATGTATCATATATATGATATGTTGTTACATGAGGAACTGACCCGAGCACTCAGTATTACACTTATATATAGATGTTTACCCTTGCCATTATTATATGCTTCAGGCTATATTATTTTGAGGATATATTACCGTATGACCTAGGATTGAGTCATACATGCGATTTCTGCTCCGTGATATTTTCTACTCACAAGTTGGCAACTCACCCCCGTTGTGTCACAGTTTCTTGCAGGTTTTGCCGTACAGGTTTCCTTGGTGGCTTTGCTGGCACACTGCTTCTTTCCGTGTGATTGCTTTGGTAGGTGGGTTCACTTGCATCGTGACCACCGCAGTATTTTATTTATTTAGTTGTATCTAGTAAACTCCATCAACTAGACTTGTATATTTTATAGACTTAGAAGACCAGTGTTTATTGTTTCGACCTTAGAGTCACGCTTGTATTATTATGGTTTTCTGGTGGTTATTGGTTTTCTTCTGAGTTTTGATTCTCGCCCTTCGGCGTTGTATATTATATTACTTGCGTGGTTGATCCGCCAATTGGCGAAGAGCTAGCTCCTGCTTGGGGATGCCTTATTCTTCATTTATATATATTTCATGTTTGTACCCGTTTGGGGGCCAGTATTTACAAAGGAGACTCTGCCGAAATTTTCGGGAAAATTTGACGTTGCTTTTAAATGTTTAATGCCATTCATTTTATTTAAACCGCTTGTTTTAAACAAGTTTTCCTTCACTTCGTTTTTAAAAATGGTTTAGATTTTTGGGCTTACTTGAATTAGGTGGGGTCATATAGACTTCATATGATTCAAGTGCCAGTCACGTGCTATTTCGGGTCGTGACACCCACAAGCCTTTTCTTTATAAATTCTATATCCGTAACGACAAACAACTATCCCATCTTTAATCAACTCGTCTAAAGCAAGAAAAGAGTTCACGTTTCCCTGCGGACGGTCTGTACTCATCACGGCTAGCTACTAGCGACACAGTCTTGATTACGGTTATTTTCGAACACACTTTTAACGATCAATCAGGATTCAAAAGCCTTAAGCTATAGAGATCTAAACCTGATCTTAAGCCGTCATATCCCCCAAGTTGCCCTACAGGCAGTCCAATATTGACCCTTGTATACAATCCAAGGGCATAAATAAATATTCTTACACCAAGTTCCACCAATGGCGAGAAATGTCCCCATATGGTAAACGTCACTTATAAGTCCTCTCGACTTATAAGAAGAAAACACTCTTGGAAGATCCTTACGACTTACAAGAGAAAATATCACTTAGGAATCCTCACGATTCCTAAAGAGAAAATACACTTACGAGATCCACTCGACTCGTAGGGAGAAATACTTTTATGAGACCCTTACTGCTCATAAAGTCAAAAGCCTTAGTAGACAGGATCCTAACCCTGTCAGCTAAGCCATCTTTGTTCAAATCGACAAAGGCAAATAATGATTCGCTCCTGAAAATATTCCAGTTGTAACGATACTGATGCCTAAACAGGTGTCAAACTCCAGGTCCTCTCACTGCAAATGATGATTCGCTTCTGGCAATATTCCAGTTGTAGCGATGCTGATGCCAAGATTGGTATCAGATCTCAAGTTCCTAACTCGTAATAAAACTCAGCGAGTTGCAAAAAATGCGTATAAGAAAACCGAAATGTTTGGGCAACTCGCAATAAAAAACAGCGAGTAAAAATAAAAAAATACATGGCCGAAATGATTGGGCACTGCGAAAAATAGTCGAAATGATTGGGCAATCGCGACTTTCGCGATAAAAAGCTGAAAAGATAAAGCATCGCGGAAAAATATAATAAAAAAATGAATGAAAAGAAATTTCATCTGCCCTGCAGGTAGGTCTACAACGACCCTTGTACATAATCCATGGGCACAAACAAGAAAAAGGGGGACCATATCTCCCACCACGCTTCGTCAAAAGGAAAACCAAGTCTTGACGGTTTACTTACAACCTAGAGACTATCTCATTGTCCCCCTAATCATTCCAACAGGAGCAGATACAACAATCAAATAAAAGTGAAGTGATGGCAAAATTCTAGCTCCAGGTCTACAGCCTAAAGATCAACTTGACGTGCTTCTCATTCCAGCAGGAGGCAGACGCGACGTCAACAAAGACCCAAGGGTCGAATAAAAGAAGAGTGATGGCAAAATCCTAACTCCAAGTCTTGACGGTTCATATACAACCTAAAGACTATCCCGGCGTTCCTTCTCATTCCAGCAGGATGCAGACGCAACGTCATTGTCAAAAGAAGAAAAAGACCCAAGGATCAGAGCAAAAATGGAGTAACGGCAAAATCCAAACTCCAAGTATCGAAGGAACATATATAACCCAGAGACTATCGCGGCGTTCCCTCTCATTTTAGCAGGATGCGGACGCGACTATCAAATAAAATTGGAGCAATGGTATATTCCTAGCTACGGGTTTCAATTGCAATACTTACAGCATAGAGGTCCTACAGATGTCTACCCTACGTCAGCAAAGAAACAGCACGGCATCGTCAAAACAAAAATGAAGTGACGGCATATTCCCAGCTTCGGATCTCGACGGTAACTCATATAAAGACTAAAAGACTATCGGAGATCATCCCACACCATAGCCGAGTGGTTATGACTCACCGGGGCTCCAAATTGAGCCTAACCTCAAGTAAAAAGCATCATGGAAAATTCCCAACGTTTGCTCTTCCGACGATAATATGACCTAAAGAGATTACTTGAAGACGTCTTGTCCAGCCCCCGAAAGGATCAGAGACACGACAGTCGCGGGGCTACTCGAACAGCGGCTTAAAAACTGTATATCGAGAAATATATCAGCTAACACGACGGTACCATGGACTAAAACCCTAGTACCAGAAACCTAACGGACCCCTGTCGTAAAGAATGGGGGTTATCTGCATATAACGTTTGGACAATTTTGCCTGTAAACCCAAGGGATGTAAACTAAAAAAACTCCGAAATGAGTGAATAAATTAGAGACTCCGAAACGAGTGAATAAACTACAAACTCTGAAATGAGTGAATAAACTACAAACTCTGAAACGAGTAAATAAACTAATAGGCGCTAAATTAAGACATCAGACACAGAGGAGCGCATGCTATGGTAAAGATACAGTTTATTCATAAATCGAAATGTTTAAAAGATACAATTTACATTTATGTAAAGAAAAGTGAGAAATACAATTCTAGCCATTAAGAAGACGGGGATTTCAATAAACTGGCAACCCGTTCACTCTCTTCCCGCAGCGCCTCCTCGCGTGCCACTATTGCAAAAAACATCGTTTCAACTTGAGCCCGTTGTTGCAAGCACGATGAAAGCTTCTCAGCAGTTTCCTGCTTAGCAAGCTCGCAATCTCGCATGGCCTGCTCAGTAAAATTGAGGTTCTGCCTCAGCGCCATTCCTTTAGACAAGTATTGCTGAAGACTTTCAAAGATAACTTACAGTTGCGCGGCATTCGCTTCGACCTGGGCATGCAATTGGCTGGATTCGCCAGAAGCCGTCTCATGCTTCTTTCGCTTTAGGGCCAACTTTTGCTCAAAATATTTAATGGAAGCGGCACTTTATTCGATCCATACGATCAGTTGAGCCTTCGAAGTTAACACTTCAGGTGCAAGACACTTGTGCTCAATCTCATGGAGACAAGCCTCAATTCGCTTACAATAGTCAACCCAAATGCCGACGAAGTCCTCATTGTAGAAATTCACAAGCGTCGCCAACATAGGGTTAACCTCGTCAGCGAAGTCTGCAGCAAAGATGGGGGCTTCAATGTTAAGATTTTCGATGAACTCACTTAGCATCCACCTGCTATTCGCTGCACCCTTGGAAGATTGGAGCTTAGCAAAGAGCCCTGCGGGTATGGAAATGCGAGACTCGAGAGGAGCCAAAGCCGGTGCGGTTGCTGTAGAATAAAGCACACACAAAGAAGGGTTAGATTTCAACCTGAAAAATAAAGAAGAATGATGATGAACGAGATCTGCCATACCAGTGATAAAAAGTGGCAAGTTAGGAAGCACAGGAGGCTCGGCTATTCCTTCGTTCTCTCCTTCGAGCCGTAATACTGCGGTCAATACGGGAAAAGCTTAGCAATAGAAAGTTTACTCGTGGAAAAATGAAATAAAAGGTGAAGAATATACTAACCAACGTCTGAAGGGGGAACGGATTCCGATTGGAAGGCGAAGTGCGAGCTTAACATCTGATATAAGCGGTCAAAAAGCACTCCTGCAGGATTGCGACAATATATGGTAAAGAAATTAATCCAAGAAAATAATATCTATACTGAAACAAAGAAATGAGAAATCTTTACCTTCCGTCATTAAACCCGATAGAACTCGGGGGGACACAAAAGAGAGGTGTGGAACTGTGACAGTCGTGACAACGGATGGTAGTAATTCTTTAGTCAGCACAGCGCCGGGGTTTACCACGCCTGTATTCGGAATAAAGGAGATATCAGTAGAGATGCCTAGCGGGATTAAGAGCTCAAAAGTAATAGCTCAAGGAATATATGACAGGGCAGAAACCATAACAGTGTTTGGAGCATCACCAGCTATGACGTCTTTCTCGGTTTCCACCATCACCGGGAAGGTGGATTCAGCATATACACCTTCGTCCCCTGAATCGATAAAGGTCGTTGTAATGCTCGCATCACCCGCCGATATCGGGGATCCACAAGGAAAGGAAGCGGCAGTCGAAATAGTCTTAGATTTGAAAGGAAGGTCTGCCACTTCAGGCTCTTCAAGCGCCGGCACTTCGCCCGCTACGTTACCACCTAAACTTGGCCCTGTTAAAAAAAGTGTTATAATTCAAGAAAAAGGCTGTTACTAGGTTTCAATAAGGGATCGTGCATTGTTTTATCTTGAAGTAACCGCTCGGCCTCTTCGTGAGCCGCACGCGCAACCTGCCTATGAGCGGTGAACAAAGCAGGAGGAATGCCCTCCATGGGATCGTCAGAGGGTCGAGCATCACTCGAACCCGCGCCTGCGGCCAAGTTAGCCTGACGCTCTCTTGCTGCGTGTTTTTTGCGCTTCCTTTCAGCCTTGGCTGTACGAACAGATCTCCTCAATGCCTCCGGCAGGGGGACATCTTTGTCCAAACTAGGCTCGGCCTCCGGCAGGGGGACATCTTTGTCCAAACTAGGCTCGGCCTCCGGATCTGCTGCAACATCCATCATCAGCTGCTTTAGAAACGCCTCCTGTGGCGGCCCTAGAATAACCTCAACCAAAGCATGTGGCTCTGAAGTCTCCTCCGTACCACCACCTAAGGACGACATGGTACTCGGAACAACATAAGTAGCGGTGGATCCTGTAACCGAAAGAGGAAGGGAGTCAGGGTATGAACGAAATGAATTAGATATGTAAATATGTCACAAAACATACTGAGACCCAGGGAAGCGCGAAGCCTCTCCTCTTCCTCAAATGTCTTAAGGGACGCCAAGAGAGTCTCTTCAGTGGAGATTCCAGTTAAAAAAGAGCGTTAATAAAGCATAATAAATTCAAAGAAAAAAATATGTGTACGGAAGATTGTAAATGGAATATACCGGAAGCTGCAAGAGAAGCAAGCGCTGCCTGCTCACGGGCCAATCTTTCAGAAACCTCGATAGCGGCTTGAAGGTTAGTAGCGGCATTCTCGTCGACGGAGGCTTCGAACAGACCAACGTTGGTGCCGTATTCGGCTAAGCCTTCGCTATAATGAGCATGCGGCTCCTGATCAAATACAATGTCGGCCGAGAATAACGACTTCTTCTTTTGCCAACCAGCGCCAACACCCGACGACAAAAGTTTGCGCTTAACGGGCTTCTTCGAACGGTGAGTTTCGATCTCCGAGCCGATACCCGACTCAGGGGACGCCACAGCCACCACAGTCACGGGAGCACTTACATCCGGTCGTGGCTTATCCGGAAAGGCTCACAAAACTACAGCCGTAGCGCTCTCTCTCAAAGAAGGACAAACGATTACCCGTCGTTTCAACGGGACCGTGGGATTACTGACCAGGACAGAATCCTTATGGTCGAGAAGCATCCGCCTTTCCTCTTTGATGACGGTACCCGTGGCATGCTGGTACCAAGCAATAAAAGCATTTGAGGCCTTCGGGAAATAGCTCGGCTCTAATCAGGAAATGAGACCCCGTGTTTAGCCGCATGAAATGATGTGCCGCATTGCGAACACTCTCTTCTGTAGCAACCGGGTCGATGAGGAATGCTTCAAGGGGAACGCCTTGGTTGTAACCGGATTGCTGGGCGAAACAATGTGGGCTGTATCTCATAAATAACACCAAAGCGTCCTGTCTGAATACGAGGAAACCCGGCCTAATGGAATATAAATGAACGATCTCCCGGGCCCTCAACATAGAGGCTCCATCCTTAAAGACGTCGTTGAGCGGCTGGATTACCTTGGAAGATTCCTTGCCGATGGTTAAAACCCTGTCGACAAAGGTCATGCTGTCCCCAACCATGCATGGGTGAAGAAGCAATCGCCGAGCCTCTCGCCGTGTTGGGTCTGGAGTAGAAGTATCAACCAATTGCATGACCCGAGGAAAATTATATCGCTTGTAAAATCTGGGCCGTTTATGCACACCAAAAGCACCCAACATGTGCATCTCGATCCATAAGGTGAAGTAGTGCAATAGGAGATTTACGGGTTTCAAACCCAGCTGAGTGGTGTCGGCGGCTATACTCAGACCGTAATATAGGTGAGCCAGTCCTGCGATCCCGATAGCCATGAGCGTCCCTACGGCGATGCGATGAGCCGGATAAAAGATAGATGGTCTCATATAGCGATGGTGCATTGGAAGTGCAAACCAACTCAGGCACAAGCCGATAAACCCTATGAAGAATGTCTCCTCATCGATGTCCGGAGCGGCAATCTCTGCGAAGGGGATGACTGGAGTATCCAGAATAAAGAATTTCTTTAAATCTGCCTCCGCAGTCGGCAGTTTGTCTAAACCAAATCTGAACGGATCATTGAGTTTGGCAAACTTTGCAGCTTGTTTCGATAGAGCCTCCGGACAAAGAAAGCGGGCAACAAAGTCCGTAAAGCTTACTCCGTGCCCCCCCAGACTCCAGGAATAAGCTTTCATATATGTTCAACACTTTGATTAAGCTCAGAAATTTGTGTCGAACGACATTCTCTAGGGTAAGATCCATAACCACTGATTCGGTATCAAAGACATACTTGCCAGAAGGAAGTATCTCCTCATAATGCTCTCCTCTGACTGGTAATCCAGATATCTCCACGAATTCCTCCAGCGAGACTGAGACCTCCCGATCCGATAGGAGAAATGTGTGGGTCGGGATATTCCATTGCTCCAGAAAGGATTTAACCCACCACACATGAAGAGTGTGGTAATAAAAAAGGGACGCGTAGATCGCTGGATATAGCTCGGTCTTCAGCAGCAGCGACTTCTTGGCCGACAGAATGTAATGGGCTCACTGCAGATAGCCAGCTGGATGGCGAGGGGTCACACCTATCGTATAGACCTGGCCCCAAGGACGCGCTTCTCCTTGGCATATGTGACGCCCCAGAATGTCTAGGACTATTGTTGGCTGCACTGGTGTTGTAACAACCCTAAACTTCCTATACAAGTTTTTACAAAAAAATTTCAAAAATCCATAAAGGGGTATTTATTGCCTGAGCACAAGATAAGTAATTAATTAGCTATTTAATTACAAGAAGGAGCTTGTAGCTCATTGGTAATACCTTACACTGCTGAACCAAGCCACCAGAGTTCAAATCCCATACCCCACATTGTTTTTAATATTATTTTGTTTTTAATTTTTTAGAAGTTCAACAGTCAATACGTGATAACTCCCAAAATTTCCACTACACATGAAAAATTAAATATACCAGAGGCTACATCAGGCGACCCCCTACCTACCCATCGGCCGAGTCGGCCGGCGCCGCCGGCCGGACTCGGTCGTACGGCCGAGTCCCCAATAGGAAAAATGTGACTCTTCCCTCCCCTACCCCCTTGCATACTCCATTTATTTGGATCAGTTCCAGAGACTATTGAATTCCCCATTTACTCTATTTTTAATGAATTTTTAATGTATTTTTACATTTTTTAATATAAACTCTTTACCTACCCTAACCCTAGCCTAACCCTATAAATACCAACCCTACATACTACCCCCTCACCCCAAAACTCTGAGCCAACTCTCAAAAAATCACTAGAAACCCTTGTGTGCAATCGAAGTGAGTGAAAGGCGAAGCTCCGGCGAATTCTCCGACGGATTTTCCGGCAACGACCCTAGGAACTCCCGGCGACGAAACGACGCACCGGCGACTCCTCCCAATCCATCTCCCCCTCCTTGTTGTCCTAAACCCGTAAGTCCCATTTCTATCTTCCTTTTTCTTTCTAAAAATATGGAATTACAAAACCCGGCGGAATCAGAACAAATCCGATTTCCGATTCGGTTTCTTCATAAAACTTCACTTTTCTTTAATACAATCATGCTTAAACCAATTCATGTTGACTATTAATCACTAATCAACCATATTGATCAAGTTTCATATCATAAAGTAATTGTTATTTCATTTTACCGTATTTTTCATTTAAATACCACATAGTTTCAATTCTACATTTTACATTACAAAACTTGCTATACCTTTAAGTAGATCACGAGGTAATGACCTACCTCCTCACACACTCATATGCAATATAGCACAATACCCTCGGGAACATAGAATACGGGAAAACGACATCTTTACAAATAAATACCATAATTAATAAAACCGTTTTTCCTTAATGATTAGTATTTATACAGATCTTTGCAAAGCGCCGCTACAACCCATTTGGAAAACCCGTTCGGAATGGTGCGGATTATCACACATCCTCAGGCTTAGTAGTGCGCGATGAAGAGCTCCGCAAGGAGCATTCGGTCTCGAAAGATTTAAAATACGACATCTTAATAAAACGAGATTTCTAGAATATTATATATATACTAAAATTATTTTCATATAAATATATGTATATGTAACATAAAAATATCTATTTTTAATTATTATAAATATTCCATTTTTTTCTAAAAAAAATCACAAGAATCAATTTACCTTAAAATATACCATGAATTCCATATAAATCAATATTACAAATAAATACCTTTATTTATGAAATTAGGATATTTTCACTAGAAATATCACAATATAAAATCTACATTCATTACAACTCTAAAGACGAATAATAAATACTTAGGGTGTATTTTGAAAAGTATATAAAAGTATTTTTTACATAAAACCCCCTCAAGTTCTATAAATTACCCTAAGAACCCTAGTAAACATAGGGTTAAGCGGGACCAATCTCTTGAGCCTCAGGGAGCCGGAGAAGTGGGTGCTTGCATCTCTAAGGTAGATAAATTAACAACGGTGTTATCAATACGGTAATCGTCTTTGAAAAAGACACAAATCCTGCCGCCCATGTGCAGCGGTTACCGATAACATCAAAACAATCAGGACTTCAATTTACCTTTCTAATTGTCTGACTCAGTTTGAGTCTCATTATAATCTGATTTGAATATGATTCAAGTACAATCTACAATCTACAATTTACAATATTACAATTCAACATGAATCCATAAATCCATTATTCCAGATATTCAATCTATCAACTTGACCGAACCGAACCATGGATATACATTCCATTTACATGATTATACAGTTACATCCATGATTCTACAGTTACATACATGATTCTCCAGTTACATCCGTTTACTGATATCATGGTCTCGGTCAGTCATCCAATTATACAATCAATACAATTTACAATACAACAATACAATCAAGATAACACGAGGTTTAAGGGGTAGATTGGTACGGAAGGTGTTAGAAGTAGCACGAGACAGTAAGACTTAATACACCTAACATGAATCCAATTGTTGTTGTACCGTGGCATAAACGGTTCCTTGTACTATACTTGCCTCTAGTCTCTGGCATATAGAGACTCCTCTCGTATACATTAGTATTCTTCTATACCAAGTTACAAACAATAGCGTTAATATAACATTACAACAATATAATATAACTTTAAAAGATATCTTCTTATTCTTTCTATTCTACTTTCCTCTTATCTTTGGGACTTACCAAGCGACCTGTTCGCTGACGACATTCTATTTCTTTCTTCTTTGAATGTCGTTAGGTGATTTGGACCCGTTAGAGATCGAGCCCACTGCTGAAGATTTGGACCAGTTTAGTGAAGACCCCGAGCTCTAGTTATTGTACACTTTCCATTCAGTACTTTCATTTCTGTTATGCCATTGTTTAGGCATTGCTTTTTATTCACTTGTATTTACTTTTCATGTATTGTACAAAAGAATGTTAATAAATAAAGTTGTTGTTCAGCTTATATCTCTTGTCTCTTGTGCTTACTTTTATATTGCTTAGATACGCTTAGTGTATTTACATCACAGTAAATACGTAGCGGACCAGTCCCGTCCCCTTCGCCGTACACCGGAAAGCGGGGTGTGACAGGTATCGACGCCATGGAAGGTTGGAGACGACCTTTCGAGGTCCAGTTGACCTCTTCCATCGCATAAGCGACCTGCGGAGGGTCAGCGTAATGGATTGACAGGATGGGTTCTGATGACACCGCACAAGTGAAGCTGCGCCGGCCTCGGATAATGTAACTGTACCATGACCCCCACAAATGAAGAAACTTCTGCTCTGGGTAATAGTCCCGAATTAGAACAAAGACTTCCCGATTTGTAGGCGCATCGACGAAAGCGCTCTCCGAGCGAACGTAGGGGAAGGAAGAATCGGAAGCCATAGTACCTAAAAAAAATATATAATAGAAGGTTAGTTATCAACACAATGTAATCAACTACAATTAAAGGCCTTAGCGTTTTCAGTACATCCAAATTTGTACTACATTCTGTCATATTAAAGTCACCACAGTCCAAAGGAAAGGGACAATGGGCCCAACAAAATCAAGGTAATGCCTCATCAATGATGAGGCATGCACTTATTGTAAGAATCTAAAAAGATTCTCATTTAATGAAAAATCTCATTGAACAGTGAAGTTCAAGGCTCCCAAAGGCCTCGAAGAACGTGTTTTACAATAGATTCAAATCTGCAAAAAGAACCCCAAAAAGAAAATAAGAAAAGAGAATAAAATTCCCAAAAGAATTTTCAAAAGAAATTTTCTCAGAGCTAAGCTCTGTAGAACAAATCGGAATTGAATTCCTCTGATAGTGGGATTAAATCCTAGAAATCCCTATGGGAAATATATTGGAATTAAATTCCAGAGAAGTTTTCAGAGATCAAAGTCACTAACAGGGTAAAACCCTAAGATCTCTAAGACCCATGTTCTACTCAAATAAAAGTTTTTTAAAGATCTCTAAGAGATCATTCCAAAAAAAAGAGCAAAACTCTGTTAATGGGTAAAAATCCAAAACAAAAAGGAAGTTTTTTTATGGGTTGAAATTTGGACATGATTTTTACCAAGTTTTTTTGACAAAGTTCAACTCTAAGAGTTTCTTTGGGGCAGAGATCTAAACTCTGAGAAGAGAATTAAATTCTCAAGGAAGAAGAAGAGAGATGACGAAACGGCAGTCATCTCAAGGGCCAAAAGCCCTATTTAAAAGATGTGAAGGGACGGTTCAACTCTCTAGAAGATCTAACGGCGGAAAAAGGTGACACCGTTGCACCCACGTGTAAGCCACGTGAGAGCAACGGCGGGGGCATTTGTTCCCCCAATATTTAAACATATTAAAAGTGCAAAGCTCTATTGAAATTTAATGGGACAGCGCCTCACGTGCTTCTCACGAGGGCGTCAGCGCCAATGTGCAAAGCACAGAAACGTTTCTGAGTAAGAATTAAATTCTTACACGGCGCCGCATGTGCTCATCATGAGGGTGACAAGGTGCAAAGCACAGAAACGCTTCTAAGTAAGAATTACATTCTTATAAGATACCGCACGTGCTCATCAAGCGGGTGCTAATGTGCAAAGCACAGAAACTCTTTTCTGAGTAAGAATTAAATTCTTATATGGCGCCGCACGTGCTCATCACGCGTGAGCCAATGTGCAAGGCACAGAAGTACCCATCATAAGAATTAAATTGTTAAGTGGCGCCCACGTGCATAATACGTGAGCGATGGCACACAAGTAGAATTAAATTCTACATTTCCCTAACAAAAAGTTGGGATACTCTCTGTTAAACAGAGCCGTTGGATCAATGATCCAAAGGAGATGATAAATCATCAAAATATGGAATTAAATTCTATTAGGAGAAAATATATCCCAAATCTTTCTAAATAAGAAAGATACTCTCGGTATGATCAATGATTCTATAATAGAATAAAATTCTATTTTGAGAATATATTCTCTCAATCTTTCTGAACAAAAAGAGATTGCTCTTTGAAAAACAGAGAGCGCTTGGATTAAAAATCCAATGGTGATTAAAAACCACCATTTTACAGAATAAATTCTGTATATGGAAAAATATTTCCCAATTTTGTTAAAACCAAGAAAACATATTCTGTAAAAACATAAGTCCTTAGATCAAAAATCCAACGGTGGGTAAAATTCCCCAAATCAATTTTGATACCAATTAAATCAATTGGAATATCTCAATGAGATATTTTCTCTACACCAATTAACAATCTGCATCCACTATATAAAGTACCCGAGACCTCAAGTCTCATATAGAGGAAACCCCTTATAAGCTTCTACAAAAATACAGTGAGCTCTAAAATAGTACAGAGAATTCAGTTCTCAAAGAAGAAGACATTTCTTTTCAAAACCCTAGGTAAAAAAAAGAGATCAAAATATCTCTATCATATCTATGGGTTTAACCCTTCTCAAAGAACTTAGTTCTTTCTCTGAATCAAAGATCCATAAGACAAGTCTCTCATAAATTGAGAATTTAATTCTAATCGGGAAGATCTTATTCTTGAGAATCAAAGATTCAGAAAGGAACTAGGTCCAAAAAGAAAAAGAAAAAGAAAAAAGAACCTATAAAAGAACTTAGTTCTTAAGGGAAAAACCTGATCCCGGATCTTCAAAAAATAAAGATCTTGTTGATCATTAATGGTCAAAATATCATTAACAGAGATTTAATCTCTAAAAAAGGAAAAAAACTAGTGCCTCACGTGCTTCCCACGTGTGCGCCTTTTTTAACAGCGCCTCACATGAAAAACACGCGGGCGTCCAAAACAGAAGGCCAACGCCTCACGTGAGACACACGTGGGCGTTGAATAAAAGTGCTTAGCACTTCATATGCAGCCAAAACGGCTGAGTGCTTAGCATTGATTGGGCAGCGCTTGTCATGCCTCGCTTCCCAAAATACGGAATACGGGAGGCGACTAGGCCAGCCATGCTCCTACGGTCAGGGAGCAATCCCACCGTAGTCACATCACTAGTTTATTACACCAACTTCCATTGTTCACAGTTTACAATAGTTCAAAAGAAAAAAAAACTACTAACCAAGTGCGAATACAAGGTTGATTTATGGAAAGCGGTAAAAGCACCGAAGGCACGACCGTCTAGATCTCTGCGAGCTCGAATTGCAGGTCTGACTCCTGAACAGGGTCCTCTCCAATCTCTGAGCATGTATGTTTAGGTCGTCAGGGCGACCCAATAGCAATATTATGATAATAACAAAGATGCAAGAGAATAAAGTAATAATGGTGGAGACAATAAATGTAGGTAATCGATATGCCATTAAACAATGCAATGTATGATCTGTGTCCCTATCGGTCTCTAAATCACTTTTGAAATCGAGTTATGGAAAGGAATGATCATGTTTAACGAGAGTCTCGTACGTACCCGAGACTACGGCCCACTGTTGCCTGGGACATAACTTTGTCAGCCGGACCGTTAGGTCCAAACCTAATATATATATAAGAGTCGCTGTTCGAATGATCATCCTCTAAAATCGCTAACCTCGCTAATTACAAGTTTCTTTCCACTTCGATTTCCCCTTTCCCCCCAGATTTTACTATCTATAAGTATTGACTAGTTGTGTACAAGTGTCACGCCCCGCTTCCCAGTGTACGGCGAAGGAGACGCGACGAGGTCCGCTATGTATATACTCAGAAGTACATACGCTAAGCGTATCTAAGCAATATAAAATAAGTACACAAGAGACAAGAAATAAAAAGAACAGCAACTTTTATTTATTAACATTCTTTGTATAATACATGAAAGGAAATACAACTGAAATAAAAAGATACCTAAACAGTGGCATCACAGGAAATGAAAAGTACAGAAAGAAAAAGTGTACAATGAAACTAAAGTGCAGGGTCTTCGGTAAACTGCTCCAAGTCTTCTTGAGATGACTCGATCTCCGCCGGGTCCAAACCACCTGACGACATTCAAAAAAGAAAGAAACAGAATGTCGTCAGCGAACAGGTCGCTCGGTAAGTCCCAAAGATAAGGAAGAAATAGACAGAGAGTAAGAGAGAGCGAGAGAGAGAGTAGCTTTTAATGTTGTATTATAATATTGTAATGTTGTATTAACGTTGTTGTTTGTAGCCTGGTACAGAAGATACCAGTGTATACGAGGGGAGTCCCACTTACACCGGGGACCTTGGTAACCTGTAGTACAAGGCTCCGTCGATAATACCACGGAACAACGGCATGCATGTAATTACGTCTTAAGTGACCACATCGTGCCACCTTTAACACATTCCGTACCAGTCTACCCCTTAAACCCCGCGATGTCTTGTTTGTATTGTTATCTTATAAATTGTATTGATTGTAAGATTGATTGACTGACCGAAACCATGATATCAGTAAACGGTTGTAACCATAGAGTCATGTAAATGGAATAACTGAGAATCATGTAAAAGGAATAGGTATATCCATGATTCGGTTCAGTCAAGATGTATAGATTGATATTGGATTTATGAATTCATGAGTTCATATTGAAGTGAAAACTTGTAGATTATAAATTAACTTGAATCATATTCAAGTCAGATTAATCAGACTCAAAACCGAATCAGACAATAAAAAATGTGAGTCGAAGTCTTGTAATTGCTAAGGTCCTCAGGGTAATTTATAAAACTTGAGGGGGTTTTATGTAAAAATACTTTTATATACTTTTCAAAATACACCTCAAGTATTTATTGTTCGTCTTTAGAGTTGTAATGAGGGTGGACTTTATGTTGTGATATTTCTAGTGAAAATATCCTAGTTATAGGTATTTATTTGTAATATTGATTTATTTGAAGTTCATGGTATTTTAGTGTAAAATTTATTATTGTGATTTTTAGGAAAAGGTGGAAAATTTATATTATAATAAAATAGATATTTAAATGATAAATATACCTATGTTTATACAAAAATAATTTTAATAAATATTTTATATTCCAAAAATCTCATTTTCTTAAGATGTCGTATTTTAAACCTTTCGAGACCGAATGCTCCTTGCGGAGGTCTGAATCTCGCACTACTAGCCCGAGGGTACGCGATAAACCACACGATCCCGAACAGGTTCCCCAAAGATGGGTTGTAGCGTCGCTTTGCAAAGATTGTAAAATACTAAACTTTTAGAAAACGGTTTTATAAAGTAAAAGGTATTTATTTGCAAATTGTAATTTTCTGTATTTTAGATTCTAGGGTTTCCTAAGCCAACTAGCCTATTTCTAAAAGGTCTAAATGACAAGTCGTTAGAAGCCTCAAATCGCCTCTTCACCGCTAATTGCGGCCAGGTAAGTGCCAGGTAAGTGGGAGGCTCTCCACTACAAGTAGTGACCCTAATTAAGTAACCACTTGCCTTAGACACACCTGCCTAGACACCACAAAATCAGGTTTAGATAAACGATCGATGTCCACAACTTATCGTATTTTTCCTATTAAAGATATTGTTTAAACAAATGTATCAAACCTAAACTTTTATAAAAGGTTTTATTAAGGAAATGGTATTTTAATGTAAAATCTTGTTTTATCGTATTAGGAGTTTTCAAGATAGCGTATTATGGCTGCATATGTGTGTGTGAGGAGATAGGTCATTATCTCGTGATCTATTTTAAGGTATAGCAATGTTAACGGGTTAAATGTGAAATTGAAATATGATGGTATTAAAGTGAAAAAAAATACGGTAAGTTAAAAAAGGTTATCATTTCATGTGTGAAAACTTATTCAAATTGATTTTTACAAGTTTAATAATCATGATAAAGATGTTTAGACATGTTTGAATTTATTAGAAGTGAAATTTTATAGAAAACCGAATCGGAAATCGGATTTGTTCCGATTCCGTCGGGTTTCTTAATTTCGTATTTTTGAGAATTAGAATAGGAGATAGAATGGGACCTACGGGTTTCAATCTATACTAAAGAGTATATGGGAACTAAAGAAGTTGCCGAGGCGTTGCTTCGTCGCCGGTTGTTTCTAAAAACGTCGCCGGAATTCCCGCCGGAATCTCGTCGGAGCTTCGCCGCGAACTTGTTTTCAAAGCACACATTTCTTGGAAAACTTTTGAGAGAGTGGCTCAAGATTTTGGGGGTGAGAGGGTAGTGTGTAGGGTTGGTATTTATAGGGTTAGGCTAGGGTTAGGGTAGATGAAAAGTTAAAAATAAAAATGTGATAAAATGTAATAAAAATGTATTAAAAGTGGAGTAATTGGGATTTTTAAAGAGCTCTGGAAGTGGTCTGAGGCTGAAATTTTGCAGGTGCATAGGAAATATGAAAAGACACAACTTTCATGTTGTGGCCGTCGCCGGAATCGGCCGACTCGGGGGTGACTCGGCCGTGACTCGGTCGGAGCACTGAGTCGGCCGAGTCAAGGCCGAGTCGGCCGATTCCCGGCTGAGTCCGGTAGCCTGGATCCCCCTGACGGTTCATCTAACTCCTGCAAGTGTTACATGTTTGGGTGTAGTGGGGTTTTTGTGAGATATGCACGTGTAAACTCTTGGTATTCTAAAGGTTTTTTAAAAAATCAATATTAAAAATAATGTGGGGTATGGGATTTGAACTCTGGTGGCTTGGTTCAGTAGTATAAGGTATTACCAATGAGCTACAAGCTCCTTCTTGTAATTATGGAGTTATTTAATTACTTAAAATGATAGCAGCAATAGTAAATACTCCAAGTATACATTAAATTTAAAATAATTTCTTGTACACTAAAAATGGAGTTATTATATTCTTGTAACTTGTAATTAAAAACAAAATAATTACTTATATCTTGTGCTCAGTCTAAAATACCCCTTTATGATTTTGAAAAAAAAAAATTAAAATTTTGTGTAGAAAAGTGTATAGGAAAATTAGGGTTATTACATTCTACCCTCCTTATAAAAATTTCGTCCTCGAAATTTGTAAAAGAAAACTGTAACAGTTTGGTGACAGAACTAAACATCGTAAAGAAGTTTTGGTCAAAATTGTGAGGGAGTTACATGGGTTACCTTGGTTCACAATTTTAGGTTCTATGGCTGCTAAGGTGAAAGCCTGTCGCCGTGGCACGTTCCTCCAAGCTGGAGGCATATTCCCCTGTACTCGAGGCATGTTTCTCAGTGCCTGATAGAATTGGCGATTTGGCTGAGCAGGAAATCCACGTGTGGTGGTGCTAGGAGTGTAGGACGAGTTGCAGGAGCCTGGATAGCTGGCTGCTGCGGGTAGTTGATGTGTGGGTATGCTGGATTGCGTCTATAAGGACAGTTTCCAATTCCGTGATTGGACGCGCCACAAACCAAGCATAGGCCTTTTGCGCGCCTACAATCCTTCCACAAGTGTCCTTCCCTCTTGCAATAAAAGCAAAAATCGGGTCTTAGCCGATCCTTGGCTTCTTCCAGTCTTCTGAGTTCGACAGCTGGCCTTGAAGAGGCCCCTCCTGCCATTTGAGTGGCAGGGCGTTTCACTCCTGCAGACTGAGGTCTGCCCCTTGCCTTTATCACTGCCTTATAACTGCGGGTAGCTTCCAGAGCATCTTCATGAGTTGGAAATTTCCCTGTGGCTAGTGCAGCCTGGATTTCCGTGTCCAAACCATGTTGAAATCGACGGGCTCTGATCTCATCCGTCGGTATCAGGTGTGCCGCAAATCTGTTATGGTATTGTGTTAGTTGTGTAGTATGTGATATCAAAAATTTGAAATACTGTGACATATCTTACCGACTGAGCATGGTGAATGCATCGTCATACTCATCTACTGACTTGTCCCACATCGAACCTTATTGTAGATGAATGAACTGCTGTTCCATGGCAAATCTGGCAATCACAGGGAAGTACTTCGCGTCGAACTTCTCGTGAAAAGTCTTCCATTCAATAGGCTGTTCAAGACGGCTTTCTTCCGCCTTCCACCAGTTCCGTGCATTGTCCGTGAGTTGCAGCTTTGCAACTCGGACCCAAGTTATTTCTGGCACTCGTGCTGCTGCCAGATCATCCTCTGTGCTTTGAGCCTATTCCTCAGCTTCCAGTGGGCTCCCCTTTCATGAGAACTGTTTGGGATATAAAGCTCTGAATTGCTTCACCCCAGGTGCGTCAGTCTCGGGACGGTTCAGGAGTTGCTGCTGTCCCTCTAGGAGGCTGCGGATTGCCTCAAGCAGAACCGTTTGCTCATTGAGTAGAGCAGGAACAGCTGGTGTGAGGGGTAATGCTGGAGGTGTGTTGTTGACGTTAGTGCTGGTGTTGTTCGGGGAATCCATAACCTTGAAGAAAAATTTGGGTTAGGACAGATTCAAAATATATGATTCAAAGAATAAGAAATGATGGGATTCAAGGAACATGATTGTAAAGAATGTTTTAGTTGCTGGTTCTTGTGTTATATTGCTTAGATTGTTCACGCAGAACAGAACTGCATAGTATGGTTCTATACAGCTCTGACCTGCATGGGCCACAAACAAAACCTGTCACGCCCCGCTTCCCAGTGTACGGCGAAGGAGACGCGATGAGGTCCGCTACGTATATACTCAGAAGAACATACGCTAAGCGTATCTAAGCAATATAAAATAAGTACACAAGAGACAAGAAATAAAAAGAACAGCAACTTTTATTTATTAACATTCTTTGTACAATACATGAAAGGAAATACAACTGAAATAAAAAGATGCCTAAACAGTGGCATAACAGGAAATGAAAAGTACAGAAAGAAAAAGTGTACAATGAAACTAAAGTGCAGGGTCTTCGGTAAACTGCTCCAAGTCTTCTTGAGATGACTCGATCTCCGCCGGGTCCAAACCACCTGACGACATTCAAAGAAGAAAGAAACAGAATGTCGTCAGCGAACAGGTCGCTCGGTAAGTCCCAAAGATAAGGGAGAAATAGACAGAGAGTAAGAGAGAGAGAGAGAGAGTAGCTTTTAATGTTGTATTATAATATTGTAATGTTGTATTAACGCTGTTGTTTGTAGCCTGGTACAGAAGATGCCAGTGTATACGAGGGGAGTCCCACTTATACCGGGGACCTTGGTAACTTGTAGTACAAGGCTCCGTCGATAATACCACGGAACAACGGCATGGATGTAATTACATCTTAAGTGACCACCTCGTGCCACCTTTAACATATTCCGTACCAGTCTACCCCTTAAACCCCGTGATGTCTTGTTTGTATTGTTATCTTATAAATTGTATTGATTGTAAGATTGATTGACTAACCGAAACCATGATATCAGTAAGCGGTTGTAACCATAGAGTCATGTAAATGGAATAACTGAGAATCATGTAAAAGGAATAGGTATATCCATGATTCGGTTCAGTCAAGATGTATAGATTGATATTGGATTCATGAATTCATGAGTTCATATTAAAGTGGAAACTTGTAGATTATAGATTGACTTGAATCATATTCAAGTCAGATTAATCAGACTCAAAACCGAGTCAGACAATCAGAAATGTGAGTCGAATTCTTGTAATTGCTAAGGTCCTCAGGGTAATTTATAAAACTTGAGGGGGTTTTATGTAAAAATACTTTTATATACTTTTCAAAATACACCTCAAGTATTTATTGTTCGTCTTTAGAGTTAGAATGAGGGTAGATTTTATGTTGTGATATTTCTAGTGAAAATATCCTAGTTATAGGTATTTATCTGTAATATTGATTTATTTGAAGTTCATGGTATTTTAGTGTAAAATTTATTATTGTGATTTTTAGGAAAAGGTGGAAAATTTATATTATAATAAAATAGATATTTAAATGATAAATATACATATGTTTATACAAAAATAATTTTAATAAATATTTTATATTCCAAAAATCTCATTTTCTTAAGATGTCGTATTTTAAACCTTTCGAGACCGATGCTCCTTGCGGAGGTCTGAATCTCGCACTACTAGCCCGAGGGTGCGCGATAAACCGCACGATCCCAAACGGGTTCCCCAAAGATGGGTTGTAGCGGCGCTTTGCAAAGATTGTAAAATACTAATCTTTTAGAAAACGGTTTTATAAAGTAAAAGGTATTTATTTGCAAAGTGTAATTTTCCGTATTTTAGATTCTAGGGTTTCCTAAGCCAACTAGCTTATTTCTAAAAGGTCTAAACGACAAGTCGTTAGAAATCTCAAATCGCCTCTTCACCGCCAATTGCAGCCAGGTAAGTGTCAGCTAAGTGGGAGGCCCTTCACTACAAGTAGTGGTCCTAATTAAATAACCACTTGCCTTAGACACACTTGCCTAGACACCACAAAATCAGGTTTAGATAAACGATCGATGTCCACAATTTATCGTATTTTTCCTATTAAAGATATTGTTTAAACAAATGTATCAAACATAAACTTTTATAAAAGGTTTTATTAAGGAAATGGTATTTTAATGTAAAATCTTGTTTTATCGTATTAGGAGTTTTCAAGATAGCGTATTATGGTTGCATATGTGTGTGTGAGGAGGTAGGTCATTACCTCGTGATCTATTTTAAGGTATAGCAATATTAACGGGTTAAATGTGAAATTGAAACATGATGGTATTAAAGTGAAAAAAATACGGTAAGTTAAAAAAGTTATCATTTCATGTGTGAAAACTTATTCAAATTGATTTTTACAAGTTTAATAATCATGATAAAGATGTTTAGACATGTTTGAATTGATTAGAAGTGAAATTTTATAGAAAACCGAATCGGAAATCGGATTTGTTCCGATTCCGTCGGGTTTCGTAATTTCGTATTTTTGAGAATTAGAATGGGAGATAGTATGGGACTTACGGGTTTCAATCTATACTAAAGAGTATAGGGGAACTAAAGAAGTTGCCGAGGCGTTGCTTCGTCGCCGGTTGTTTCTAAAAACGTCGCCGGAATTCCCGCCGGAATCTCGTCGGAGCTTCGCGCAAACTTGTTTTCAAAGCACACACTTCTTGGAAAACTTTTGAGAGAGTGGCTCAAGATTTTGAGGGTGAGAGGGTAGTGTGTAGGGTTGGTATTTATAGGGTTAGGCTGGGGTTAGGGTATGTGAAAAGTTAAAAATAAAAATGTGATAAAATGTAATAAAAATGTATTAAAAGTGGAGTAATTGGGGTTTTTAAAGAGCTCTGGAAGTGGTCTGAGGCTGAAATTTTGCAGGTGCATAGAAAATATGAAAAGACACAACTTTCATGTTGTGGCCGTCGCCGGAATCGGCCGACTTGAGGGTGACTCGGCCGTGACTCGGTCGATGCACTGAGTCGGCCGAGTCAAGGCCGAGTTGGCCGAGTCCTGCGGCCTGGATCCCCCCGACGGTTCATCTAACTCCTGCAAGTGTTACATGTTTGGGTGTAGTGGGGTTTTTGTGAGATATGCACGTGTAAACTCTTGGTATTCTAAAGGTTTTTAAAAAAATCAATATTAAAAATAATGTGGGGTATGGGATTTGAACTCTGGTGGCTTGGTTCAGCAGTGCAAGGTATTACCAATGAGCTACAAGCTCTTTCTTGTAATTATGGAGTTATTTAATTATTTAAAATGATAGCAGCAATAGTAAATACTCCAAGTATACATTAAATTTAAAGTAATTTCTTGTACACTAAAAATGGAGTTATTATATTCTTGTAACTTGTAATTAAAAACAAAATAATTACTTATATCTTGTGCTCAGTCTAAAATACCCCTTTATGATTTTGGAAAAAAAAATTTAAAATTTTGTGTAGAAAAGTGTATAGGAAAATTAGGGTTATTACAACAAGTACGCACCAATAACACTGCTTTATTCACTATTCACTGTGTTGTTCACTATCACGAATCATTCACTTTTTATCGGTGTACTCGACACAACTAAACCGATACCATTCACATTCGACAATGCATTATACACTGAAAATTAATAAGGACGTTCACTATCGCTAGAGATATTGCAGCCGGGCAAAAATGTGAATTATGCCGCTAAACAAATCATATGCAATACAAGTCATTACGCGTCTTATGAACTTAGAAAAATCACGTTAAATCGTACGTTCAGAATTAAGTAAAATGATACAAAAGCGGTAAAAAGTAAACTTAATCAGAAGTTCAACGAAATTAGTTTCAAGTCAATCGGGTTTCGGGTTCGCGAATTACAATCTTTTTTTTAAGTGTTCTCTGCTGGAAATTCAGTTCCTGAACTGAAAGTCCATTTCGTAACACAGTTTTCACCCTGTTGAGATCAAAATTAGGCGACGCTACAGTTGGATAATATTTATTTTTATCAATTAGGTTCTCAAAGCACCAGATGGATTGACAATATCCGCTGTTTTCTGGGATTTATGCATTATTTAATATCGGGATATACGTTCTGTCCCTGCTTGGGACTGCAGTATGTATTGATGATTTAAAATATAATTAAAATAGCAAACGATAGTAAAAACGAATGAAACCACATTCAATAGTTATCTGACAGATTAATCTTCACAACGGTATAGCGTTCCGCATAATACCATTATCATACCGAGTTGTAAAAGCAATTTATATCAAGTGTTCACAGTCAGTGCTGCTCTGGACTGCAGTCTAGAGCCGCATTCCCAAACAGTTTTCGTCACCGATATAAAATAGAAATAAGATATAAATTATATGGGGTTTTAGGTTGTCGAGTCGGATTCGATATGAGCTCTCGAACACAACATTCCGGTATGTATCCAATTTACTATGATTTTCACAAATTTCAGATACGGAAAGTTTCAGATTTGACGGGTCTAAATGGGGATGATATTTCACGGTGTTATGGTCCGTATTGTTATGGTCCGTATTTTCGACCCAACTCTTTACATAGCATTCATTATCACTAAAGTAATCCACTACACTTAAGTTCCGTCATTTTAAGAGGGTTTTTAGCTTAAGGTTTGTATCGAGCACCTATAATGAACATTTGATTCGCAACCGAAACGCTCGTTTGTTTCCACCAATAAACGGTATTTGATTCCACAATTTTTTTACAACGTTATCACTAGCTTCTAACTTGATTATATCTTAAACAATAGTACGGATCATTATTAAATCGCAATAGTAATTATAGCTCGTATGCAATCGAAATAAATATACTATAGCATGCAGCAAGTATTTGAACTTGCCTGACGATGATCGACGGTCACGAAGAAGATGATGGCGGCGATGGGTCATGGTCGGAGTTGCAGAGGATCGACAGTGGGGAATGAGGCTCTAGAGCAAGGGAAGCTCGGGGTAGACGTTGGTGTTGAAGGTTGAAGGAGGAGCTGGGGTCGGGGCTAGGTGCTCGGCGTTGAGGTCGTTAGAGTTGCGGAGGTGTGGCAAGAGGAGGAAGTCGATGGCTGCGGGTTGCTGGGCGATGCGGCTGCTGTCAGTGTTGGTGGAGTCGGGGTTTAGAGATGGGATCAAGCTCGGAGGTGAGATGGGCGCTGGAGGTGAAGGCGAGGGGAGCTTGGGGCAGACGATGGAGGGAGGCAGCCGGCGGGTGAGCCGACGGGGTTGGTGATGGCGAGGCATAGAGCTTGGTGTTGAGAGTGGAGAAGAAGACGTGGTCTTCGCAAAAGAAGACGAGGAAGGTGGTGTTGGGTTGTGCGGTCGATGGCGAGGCGAGCTCTGGCGAGGTTGCGTGCAGGCGAGGGTGCTCGGGGGAGGAGGTGGCCGGAG
Organism: Agapanthus africanus; assembly: GCA_030015575.1. NCBI lineage: Eukaryota > Viridiplantae > Streptophyta > Magnoliopsida > Asparagales > Amaryllidaceae > Agapanthus > Agapanthus africanus. Next base: position 12,295,171 of record CM057337.1, read on the forward strand.
CAGGCAGAGGCAATGGGGTTCTCGTGATGGTGGTGGGTTTGTTTGGGGAGAGGAGGTGATGAGAGGGGAAGAAGAGAGAGAGAGTGAACGTGGTGATAGAGAGAGAACGTGGAGGTTTTTAGAAAAATAATAATAAAGGAAAAATAAAGGAGAGACAGAGAGTAAAGGAGAATTTATTATAGAATAATTTGGTTTTAATTAGGAAATTAAAGAAATGGATTGGGGTAGGATTTGGATTTTAAATTAGAATAATTTTTGAATTTGAAAGGGAGAAAGTATCTGTTGGGTAAAAGGAAGTGGAGGATTATTGGGCTTGGGCTTTGGGTTAAATTGTAGGAAACAAAATAATTAGAATAAGTAGGTATAGGGAAGAAAAATATAAGTATCAAAATATAAAATGGGTAAACCATTTATATTAACATTTTATTTAAATACTGGTATTGGCGTACAAAAAGAGACTGAGTATTATATCATACCACCCTTACAAAAATTTCGTCCTCGAAATTAAAAGAACGAAAACAAGAAAGCGGCGATATAAATGGCTACCCGAAAAGATGTTGGAACTGCGAACGGTATCTTCCCCATGTTCCCAGGTAGATTCCCCAGGTGATCGACCTTTCCAAGACACTCGGACTAATGGAATGACTTTATTCTTCAGCACCTTCTCCCTACGGTCGAGTATAGTAGTAGGCTGCTCCACATAAGTTCAATCTGTACCCAAAGTCAATTCAGAATGATCGAGAACGTGACCGTCGTCTCGAACGTAGCGCCACAACTATGACACATGAAAGGTAAGGCAAGCCGGTAAGCTACTTCCCTTACTCGCTCCAATATCTCGAATGGTCCGATGAATCGGAGACTGAGTTTCCCGCGACTCCCAAACCGGATAACACCGTGGGTCGGTGAAATCTTCAGAAACACATGATTACCGAATTCGAATTCTAGCGATCTCCTGCTGGCATCCACCCAACTCTTCTGTCGGTCCTGAGCTGTCTTAATATGCTGTCTGATCATTTGAACCTTGTCTACAGTCTAAACTATAAGTTCAGGGCCCAGTAATCTTCGCTCACCCACATCATCCCAACAAACAGGGGATCGGCATTTCCGTCCGTAAAGTGCTTCGAATGGAGCCATCTGGATGCCAGCTTGGAAACTGTTATTATAAGAAAACTCCACTAGATGGAGGTGATCCTCCCAAGAACCATGAAAGTCTACCATGCACGCCCTCAACATGTCCTCGAGCGTTTGAATAGTACGTGTTCCCTCATGGGAACTAAATAAAGCAGCAAAGAAATACACAAGAGAAGTATCACGTGTCCACACGTGATCTGGCATCACGTGGGGACACGTGACCTTCTATGGGCAAAATTATAGGTGCTGAGATACACAACTTCAAATGGGGTCACGTGCCCACACGTGATAGGCCTTTAAACCCACTGGAAAAGGTATAATAAATAAACAGGGAAAAACTCCAATGGGGCATCACGTGCCCACACGTGATAATTCCTGAGCTCTTTAAAATAACAGAATTAAATTCTGGTTAAAATGTTTATCAGAGGGTCACGTGTCAACACGTGATGGGATCCTAAGATCTCTGAAATAATAGAATTAAATTCTAAATTAAATGGTCAATCAGAAGGTCACGTGCCAACACGTGACATGTTCTTAAGCCTTCTGAACTAATAGAATTAAATTCTAATTAAGAGGGAATCGAGAACCCTAACTGAAAAAATATTTCTCTAAATTTTTCCAAACAAAAAAGATTGTGCTCTGTAAAGTGGAGCACCGTTGGATTAAAAATCCAATGATGATTAAAAATCACCAATTTATAGAAAGATTCTATACAAGGAAAGATTTCCTTGAAATTTGCCGGGAATAAAAGACAAAATATCTTTTGGATTAAAAATCCAATGGTGAATAAAACTCACTGAGTGATCTAAAAGATCTTGTTGGTTACAAAATCAATTAAAATCTTGCAATGAAAGATTGAATAAACAAACTGATTATTTTCTTTCTCCTATAAATAAGAGCCAAGGAGGAAGAAAAAAATATATACAACAACAGAGAGAAAGAAGAAGAGAATTTAATTCTCCAGAGAGAAAAAAAGATTTCCTCAGAAGAGAAAGAAACCCTAAGTGAGAAAGGGAAAGAGATCATAAGCTCCACAAAACAAAAAAAGAGAATTTAATTCTCAAACTAAGAGTTTAACTCTTCTGAATAAGAACTTAGTTCTTTCTTTGGTTGAACATCTGCAGAAGCAGATCTCCCCATAAGTTGAGAATTTAATTCTCATCGGGAAGATTCTGCCATGCAGATCCAAAACTTAGAGGGAGAATTGAGTTTGAAGAATTTAATTCTTCCAAATACTTAGGAATTTAATTCCTCCAAATACTTAGGAATTTAATTCCTCCAACAGAGACAGGGTTTAACTCTTAAAACAAGAACTTAGTTCTTCTTCATGGTTAAAGATCTGCAGAAGTAAGATCTCTCCATAAGTTGAGAATTTAATTCTCATCGGGGAGATTCTGCCATGCAGATCCAAAACTTAGAAGGAGAGTTAAGATTAAAGAATTTAATTCTTCCAAACATATAGGAATTTAATTTCTCTAAATAAAATTAGGGTTTAACCCTACAAAGAATTTAATTTTTAAAACAAGGGACTTAGACTCTTCATGCACGTAAAAGATCAGTACCCAACCTGATCACGTGGCAACACGTGACTCCCCTCCTCAGTGGTCAAAAGAGAACGAATGAGATAGGGTCACGTGCTCCCACGTGACCCTTGGATAAATTCCTCAAAATAAAAAAACAAAGCCAAGGCAGAATAGACTTTGGGCGCCCTCACGTGTCCCCACGTGACCCCTGACAAACGCCTCTTTAAAAAAACGAAGATGGAAAGAACTGAAGGATTAAAATCCAATGCATGGGTGCCCTCATGTGTCCCCACAAGACCCCTAGCAAATCCTTTTAATATCCAGTGCATGGATACCCATCACGTGCCCACACGTGATGGCCGTGAAGACTAAAAGTGTTTAACACTTGTTTGAATATTCTGAGAATAAAATAAAGGAATCTTGGCCCAATCCTGGGGCGCCTCACGTGTCCTCACGTGAGCGCCTCATTTTCTAGTGTTTAACACTATTTTAAGCATTCCATCCTTAGTGCACTATTTTAAGTGCATCACGTGGGAACACGTGACCGCCAGATATGTGCTAGTGTTTAACACTATTTTCAAAACAGTCTTAGCCCAAATTGGCTAAATCTTCAAGAGGCAAGACTCCCATTTTTGACTGAGCCTCAAGTACATCCTTGTCTTCCAAGATTGATCATCTCATATGGTATATAAGTGCTCAGAACTCAATAAAAGACAAAATATGGTCAGAACCCAGACCCATGCTTAGCATTGCTAAATAATGGGGGGCTGAGCCCAGACAAATGTTCAACAGTCCAAACAAAGGTCCAACATTTTTAAACCTAATCGGACTTAGCCCAAGTTGGCCATAAGTCCTCAACTGAGCCCATGTACTCATAATCTAATTAATTGATCTTAGTCCCAAATTGAACTACAGATTTCCCAATCAACTTTGGTTCAAGGGTACATCTCTTCACTCCTTTGATATTTGTCGTTGTAATCCTTCAACGTCTTCAGAAAGGTGACGGGTCCCGATAACCAATCATTCCATGGACTGTGGGGTCCTTAAACTCATAGACTATGATGTCCTTAAACTTTATAAACTATGACGTCTTTAAACTACGGACTGTGGGGTCTTTAAGCCCATGGACTATGATGTCCTTAATCTCGGACTGTGGGGTCCTTAAACCAATGGACAATGATGTCCTTAACCTCGGACTGTGGGGTCCTTAAACCCATGGACTATGATGTCCTTAACCTTGGACTGTAAGGTTTTTAAACTCATGGACTATGATGTCCTTAACCTTTATAGACTATGATATCTTTAAACTGGACCGAGATGTCCTTAAACTAACATTGGACCGAGATATCCTTAAACTAACCTTGGACCGTAAAGTCCCTAAACTAAAACAATAGAGTTCAAATGTTCTTTTGTTGGATCTAAATAATCCCGTTAAGTTGATCTTAGTCTGAAATTAGACTAATGTGTCCTTAACAAACGTTTAAGTTGATCTTAGTCCCAAATGAGACTAACGTATCCTTAAACCCAACCCCAAACCCAAATCTAAGAAAATACGGATTTGGACTAATCCACGCCCTACGGGCGACAACATAAATTAGTCTCCGTATACAATCCACGGGCAACCAAAAACACAACTATCATGTCCCGCTTCCCATTCTACGGCGAAGGGGACATGACTAGCTCGCTACGTATATACTCAGAAGTACATACGCCAAGGTATCTAAGCAATATAAAAGTAGATACACAAGAGGAAAAGTACAATAAAAACAACAACTTTATTTATTAACAATCTTTTGTACAATGCATGAAAAGGAAATACAACTGAAATAAAAATGATGCCTAAATAATGGCATGATAGGAAATGAAAAGTATTGAATGGAAAATGTACAATGAAACTAGAGCTCTGGTTTTTCAGCAAGCTGATCCAAGTTTTCTGCAGATGGCTCGATCTCTGTCAGGTCCAAACTACCTGACGACATTCAAAGAAGAAAGAAATAGAATGTCGTCAGCGAGCAGATCGCTCGGTAAGTCCCAAAAATAAGGGAGAAGTAGAAAAGAAGAAAGAGAGAGAGAGAGTAGCTTTTAATGTTGTATTATATTGTTGTAATGTTGTATTAACGCTGTTGTTTGTAGGTTGGTACAGAAGAATGCCAGTGTATACGAGAGGGGTCTCAGTATGCTAGAGACCAGGGCAAATGAAAGTACAAGGCTCCGTTATACAACCCGGAACAACGGCAATTGGATTCATTTTAGGTGTCTTAATCTTACCGTCTCGTGCTACCTTTAACACCTTCCGTACCAATCTACCCTTTAAACCCCGTAATGTTTTATTTGTATTGTTTTGTACTGTAAATTGTATTGAATGCATAATTGCAAGACTGACCGAAACCATGATATCAGTAAACGGATGTAACCGTAGAATCATGTAAATAGAATAACTGGAGAACCATGTAAATGGAATATATATCCATGGTTCGGTTCAGTCAAGTTGTATAGATTGATAATCGGATTCATGGATTCATGTTGAATTGTAATATTGAAGATTGTAGATTGTACTTGAATCATATTCAAGTCAGATTATACTGAGACTCAAACTGAGTCAGACAATCAGCAAAGTAACTTGAAATCCTGAATTAGGTTTTGGTGTTATCGGTAACCGCTGCACATGGGCGGCAGGACTTGTGTCTTTTTCAAAAACGATTACCGTGTCGATAATAATGTTTGTTAGATTGTCTACCTTAGATAGGCAAGCACCCACTTCTCCGGCTCCCTGAGGCTCAAGAGATTGGTTCCGCTTAAACCTATGTTTACTAGGGTCCTTAGGGTAATTTATAGAACTTGAGGAGGTTTTATGTAATAATACTTTTGTATGGTTTTCAAAATACAACTCAAATATTTAATTATCGTATTTATGCACATACAACAATTTAATGATCAAGATAAATATGTATACATATTCGAATAGCATGAAATGAGTCAGGTATATTATACGAGTAACTACCGAAAACAATGCTATAAAGAAATATTATGTACGACTAATTAATCAAGTCAAAAGAATGCGGAACATAAACAAAAATATGGCTCTAAGTGTTTTGCATGCGTGAGTTCTAGTTTTACCTAAATACGACTACCGGTTTGAGAGATATATATGTTTTCGTATCGTCGCGCAAAACAGATCAGAATCTATTCGGCACCGTCACATATTTTTAAAACACAGTTTGAGTTAATTTTTATCGGGTTTCAGGTTACGAAGATTATTAGAAAATTGTAGGTATTTCTATGTATTTATCCAAAACACCAAGATTCACATGATTTGGATTTCTGAAGCTCTGGTTATGATCATTTTAATATCAGCGTTTAAAACAGAAATTCAGATTTCTGGACAGCAACTATATATTGTATCGCAAAGCCTATATCAGGTTGTTTCATACATTCCTAAGTAATACAGTATACATAAAATTATAGTTCTATCAATTGTGCATCTACACATCTAAATTTTGTCACAAACAGACATCGGGTGTTCGAGTTATGTCCAATTTAAAAACAGTGTGTGAATCGGAACAGATTCTGTCAAGATCCGTCACTTAATATTGTAACGCAGTTTTCTTTATCTTAAATGGGTTTTTAGTAAAACTATAAAACTAAGAAAATCTAGATCATTCGATATAGATATCAAAAATATCTGAGTTTGTTCAATTTGGATACCGGTATACCAAGTTGTGTACTAGAAGTTGACCGATAACTGCAGTTTTCTGTTTTACGATCAGTGAATAAAAACGATGTAATTCCTAAACCGTTATGCGGTTCGATCTAAAATTTTTACAGCGTGTACAAAATAATATATTCTATCATATGTAGATTTCCTAAAATTTTCAGAATTAAAAATTAATTTATAAAAATTATTTTAAAACTAAAGGTATTGATATGTCATATGTAAGAAATGAGAAAACCATGGTATTTATTCGTAACTTTAATTTTTTTTTTTTACAAACTTTAAATAAAGTGATTTAAAATAAAACAACAAACATGCAATCCTAATTGGTCACTATGAAATTTTAGCATGTGAATTGAGAGTAATGAAAAAGACATTACAAACTATATATGTGTATATGTTTGTGTGTTCATTATTTATATATGTATCCATTTAATTAATTATTTAGGAACTATGATATGTCAAGGGAAGTTTTTCATGGCAATATAAAACAAGAGAAATATAAAGAGAAAAAGAGAGAGATGGAGGGAGGGAAAGAGAGAAGGGACTTACATACACAAGCCGGTATTGTCACCGGGTCTATCTATCCGCCGATAGTCTCGCGTTACTAGCGAGACCTTCTTGAAAACTTCTTCATATTCTTCTTCTTGGACTCTAGGTGAAGAGGGAGAAGTGAGAGATAAAAAATGTGAGGAAGGAAAAGATAGAGAAGGATAAATAAAGATGGTGTAATGGTGAATAATAATATATGCATTTAACATGAGAATTAAAAGAGAAATGAAAAGCCACCATTCATTTTGGAAATGAAAGGTCTTATTTGTAGGTTATGAGAAGAATAAAAAATAATAAAAAATAACTGCAAGAATGAGGGTTTGAACATGTGACTTATGGAATAACAATGCAACGACTTAACTAATGTGCTACAAGGTTGTTCATGCACATATTTAATTAGAATTAAATATATGTTGTTGTTTAAAAAGAAAGTGGGCTTTCCAGATGGGCTGTAGAGAATAAGAATAATGGATTTGGGTTAAATATTTATGAAAGAAAAAATAAGAATGAGAACTTAAAAACTTAAATATAAGAAAAAGAAATTGTACACAGAAAAATACATAAATTGAGGAATAAAATAATAATAAATTTAATAGAAAAAGGAAAATATCAAGTACAAATAAATACGGTATATTATTGAAGAGGGATAATACAAATGTATAAAGATTTTGGGGTTGTTACATTCTACCCTCCTTAAAAATAATTTCGTATTCGAAATTACTCAAGAAGGATGATGTAACAGGGTAAGGAAACATGATTAGGATGATGTCGTTTCGAGCTCCGTCGATTGATACTCTAATCAATTGAGCTAATATGCCAACGAGATATAAATAGAAAGGGTGAATAAGAGTTAAGAATTCAAATGTCATAAGATGTAACGTTTTGAAAATCGTTTCGGTGAAATTTCGAAAAAACGGTAAAATAAGGGGGTTTTCTGTAAAAAGTCAAAATGCAAATATCTTTATTATAAAATTAAATATACATATTCTAGCTATGTAATTGCTAGTATTTGGTGTTTATTGAGCCACTGGTGAAATTTCAAATTTTCTGAAAATTTTTCCGAAATTAATTATTTTAATATTATTTTAAGCCGTCCCTAATACATTTAATTAGGGAAAATTACAAATTGGAATGAGTTGAAACAAATTTTGTGCATCATAAAATATTAAATAAAATTTTATCATGTGGTTTTTGAATTGAAATCGTTTTCCAAAACGGTTTAGAAATTATTGAAGAAAAAAGGCTTTTTTTTAGTGTAAAAGGATGTTTGGGGTATTGTATTTATCATTTTCCATCACCCCACACCCATACCCACACTCACACACCCCCATTTATTTTACCCTTGGCTGAATTCAGCCGCCCCCACCCATTTTCCCAACTTGAATTTCAAAGAAAAGAAAAGGAAGAAAAGAAAAGAAAAGAATAGAAAATGATAGAAATTGAGTGGACTTTGACTAGATTTATCTTTCCCCACCTCACTCTCTCTCCTCCCTCACCCAATCCCCACAAATTCTGGCCAAAACCTGCACACAAACAGCCCCCTCTTGATTCTTCTCCATTTCATTGCAAAACCCACAAAATTCCACTAAAAATCCAAGTCAAAAATCCCACAAAAACAAAATCCAATCTCTACCCATTATTTCTTTGCCCAAGCTAGCATGGATCTTGGAGGAAATTTGGCATTTTGGAGGCCATGATCTTCATGTTGATCTCTTGATCATGAGGTATAAAAATTCCTCCATATTTGTTAATTGTTAGTTGTATGTTTAAAGCAAACTTGTTTAGGTGTTTAAAAAAATATAAATAAAGGGGTTTTGAATTCAAGTTTAGAAATTCAAGTGGATGGTTTTGGATTATAGTTAGGGTTTTGTTGTATGATTATGGTTGCAAGTGGAATTCTTCTTTTTGTGGAATGTGAAATATAGTCAAATTGTTAGTTGTAAATTGTTAAGTTGAAATTGTAATATTTAAGCTATTTTACTTACTAGATTTTTGGAATATTATTGAATGTCTTAGATTAAAATATAATTATGGTTTCATGTCATTATTAGTATTATAATAAGTGGTTTAATGCCTTTGGACCATGCAAAACCAAGCTTATTTGTAAAATTGTGAATTTTACTTTAAAAAGAGTTAAAGTCGGTATTTTTGCAAACTAGTTTTTTTTGAACGTATGTAGTTTGGTGAAATTAAATCGTGGAAATGGTGTGTATGGATTATTTAAGTTATTTAATAAGTATTATGGCCGCTAGAATTGTTTAAACGTCGAGTTTTGTACTAAAACGGGTAATTTTGCTTGCTAGTTTTTCGGAAAAACGGCTTTTAAAGTGAATTTGGGGTTTTTGTTAGTTTTAACCTATTTTATATTAAAATTAGTGTTCGTGAATGTGCAAATGAGTGTATTTGGGTTTTTCTCGATGGTCTGGCATTTGTACCCCGACGTCGAGGATTTTTGGATTGATTTGTGGAAGCAACCATAGGTTTTGACCTATGTGGGATTCGTGTGTCGTTTTGGTCATGAGTCGGATTTTAATGCGATACGATGCGTTGTGATATGTAGGTACCCCCATGTGGACTTCGAGATGACAAACAAGCACGTGGCGACGTCGGCACCGGCAAGCGAGGACCAGGTGAGTAGATTTATATCTATGGGGAGAAGTCGGGTGGATGGCGTATAGCACCCCCGCAGTCCGTAGTGTAGCTCATATATATATATATATTTATATAGGTGTTTTATGATACGAGAATGTTCATTCATGTTATGTTTATGTGTTCATGGAGTACCTTTGGGTTAGTTGCGAAACCCTGGAGTAGTTGTTATACCCACACACGCACACACAGACTTGCATACTTTACTTTCTTATGCGCAGATTGGGATGTGTATATATGTATATATGTGTGGGTATGGGACTATGCATATGTACATTCATATACGCATGCATGGATAATGAGGATAGTACTTGGGATTTAAGATGAGTCAATGAGATTTGATTTGAGGCCGTGAGATCGGTGATATAGCAGGGTTTGTATTTGAGATACGACATGACGTTGTAGCGGGTCCTTGACGTAGTGTTTCACACACGTCCATGCATACTTAGGCGGAATCAGTATTGTACTAGACGTAGATCAGTACCCCGATCATGATATTTGATAAAGAGGATACCAGGTGAATATTATGATGAATGTGATATTGACCCGTACCCAGATTTGGGATGCCGTACGACGGATTTACGTACGAGCTATATTGATGATTGATCCGCACTCTTGACTTGGGATGCCTGATTATAGATATGGTATCGGATATGATATTATTGAGGCGGGATTACCGACTATACATATACAGGTATGTATATGTATCGACTCAGATGATAGGCGGTTTCCTTACCTGTAGTTCAGCTTGTTAGTTCAGCCGTATAGTTTAGTGTAGCTGTCAGATTAGATTAGACTCCTACCTATTTCAAAACTAGCGGATCGTGGGTATTTTAAAAGACAGGTCAAGGGATCTACGGATATTTCAAAAAACGTATCCTTTCTTAAAAACCACCGTAGCCCCTATTTTCAAAACCCCGCGATTCGTGTTATTTCAAATGGCACCATTGTTTAATATTTAGCTCCCGCTCATTTTGGTTGCTCGCTCCGCATCGCATACTTACATTGTTATTTCATATTGCATTGTTGACATTATGCTATTAGGACACCAGCACCATTACCGATGATGCGTATGTACCACATACATTTACTTGCCGGCTCACACACATCTTCATCGGTAATTGCCATGTCACATACACCTTAGAAAATATTATTGCTTAACTTAGCTTGATAACTAGTAGTTTGACATAATATTAGTGTACATACCTTATATGCCAGCTTAGATATTGTAGTTATTACTTGTCGCTTCATGCATACTGTTATTCATTGTTATGCCGTATTCATGGATTCTCATGCTTATATTCATGGTTTTACATGCTATTGATGATTCGGATTTCCATGATATTTTCTGGATTTGGAGGAAAACCGCAAAACATATATAAACTGCTTTCTCTCTTTTTAAATAAAAATGCGGTTTTCCCATGATATATGAGTCGTCCACCATGAGTTTGCTGATGGATTTCGAGACCCGATTCGAGGAGATGGATGAATCGTTTCGGGTACATGGTGGGCCCGGTAAGGTACCCCGGGGCAAGAAGGTCGTGTTGCTGACGTTGAGCCTGGCAGGGGAGCACTACCTACCGGTGATATTACCCGACGCGTCGGATATCTGGAGGATACCGTCATGGTCTTGAGATGGATGGTAGGGGCCGGTCTGGACTGACGGCGCCCTAGATATTGTGATTGAGACATTGAGATTTCGAGATATTGAGGTACAGAGACTGTGATACAGAGATATCGAGATATTGGGATTACGTTTTATGCCGATGCTAGGCACTGTTTTATGCTGATTTCATTATGATACCTCATTTTAAAAATACAGAAATCTCACTAATTTATGAAAGCAGTTTTCTTCAGTACATGCATTCTGTTTCATGCATTCATACATCATCCATATGATATATTGCTACCTGAGGCACTGACACGGGCCCATGAGATTACACTCGGTTAGATATTACCCTAGCCATTGTTATAGGCTGCATGTTATACATATATTTGAGGATATATTATGATCATTGACCTAGGTTGCGTTATTTATGCGATTTCTTTCCGTAGATATTTTTCTATTCACGAGTTGGCAACTCACCCCCGTTGTGCCCCAGTTTCTTGCAGGTTTTGCCGTACAGGTTTCATTACGGTTTTGCTGGCACTGCTTTCCATTTCCGGATGACTTGCTAGTAGGTGGGTTTACTTGTATCGTACCCCCATTATATATCTTGTATATCATTATTCTGTTGTATCTAGAAGTTCCATCAACCGAACATGTATTTATTTTGAGATAGAGACCAGTGATGTTATTCCTTCGACCTTAGAGTCGCGCGTTATATTTCTGTGGTTTTCTTGTGGTTTTGAGTTTCCTTTTGAATTTTGATTCTCGCCGTTGGCGTTGTATATTATATTGCTTGTGTGGTTGTGACCGTCGATTGATGAAGAGCTAGCTCCCGCTTGGGGATGCCTTTTTATTGATTTCGTATACTATTCATGTTGTATCCCGTTTGGGGTCCAGTATTTACAAATGAGACTCTGCCGAAATTTTCGGGAAATATTTGATGTTTTTTTAAAACCGCATAATTCGGCTTATGCTATTAAAACTACTTGTTTTAAATTGGTTTTCCTTCACTCTACTACTTTTCTTGGTTTGGATTTCTGGGTTTTCGGCTCACTTAGATTACGTACGCCTCGAGACGTTCGTAGTTTAAGTGCCGGTCATGTTCCGTACTTTCGGGTCGTGATAGACTTCAAGGAAGCCGAAGGTGGAGTTCAAGATGGATTCAAGGAATATGAAATTGTAAGATTCAAGGAACATGAATTGTAACGAATGTTTTAGTTGATGGTTCTTGTGTTATATTGTTTAGGTTGTTCACGCAGAACAGAACTGCATAATAGGGATTCATACAGCTCTGGCCTGCATGGGCCGCCAACAAAACCTGTCACGCCCCGCTTCCCATTTTACGGCGAAGGGGACGTGACTGGTTCGCTACGTATATACTCAGAAGTACATACGCTAAGCGTATCTAAGCAATATAAAAGTAAATACACAAGAGGCAAGGTATAATAAAAACAGCAACTTTTATTTATTAACATTTTTTTGTACAATGCATGAAAAGGAAATACAACTGAAATAAAAATGATGCCTAAACAATGGCATGACAGGAAATGAAAAGTACTGAATGGAAAATATACAATGAAACTAGAGCTCTGGTTTTACAGCAAGCTGATCCAAGTCTTCTGCAGATGGCTCGATCTCTGTCGGGTCCAAACTACCTGACGACATTCAAAGAAGAAAGAAATAGAATGTCGTCAGCTAACAGATCGCTCGGTAAGTCCCAAAAATAAGGGAGAAGTAGAAAAGAAGAAAGAGAGAGAGTAGTTTTTAATATTGTATTCTATTGTTGTAATGTTGTATTAACGCTATTGTTTGTATGTTGGTACAGAAGAATGCCAGTGTATACGAGAGGGGTCTCAGTATGCTAGAGACCAGGGCAAATGGAAGTACAAGGCTCCGATATACAACCCGGAACAACGGCAATTGGATTCATATTAGGTGTCTTAATCTTACCGTCTCGTGCCACCTTTAACACCTTCCGTACCAATCTACCCTTTAAACCCCGTAGTGTTTTATTTGTATTGTTTTGTACTGTAAATTGTATTGAATGTATAATTGCAAGACTGACCGAAACCATGATATCAGTAAACGGATGTAACCGTAGAATCATGTAAATAGAATAATTGGAGAACCATGTAAATGGAATGTATATCCATGGTTCGGTTCGGTCAAGTTGTATAGATTGATAATTGGATTCATGGATTAATGTTGAATTGTAATATTGAAAATTGTAGATTGTAGATTGTACTTGAATCATATTCAAGTCAGATTATACTGGGACTCAAACTGAGTCATACAATCAGCAAAGTAACTTGAAATCCTGAATTAGGTTTTGGTATTATCGGTAACCGCTGCACATAGGTGGCAGGACTTGTATCTTTTTTCAAAGACGATTACCGTGTCGATAATAACGTTTGTTAGATTGTCTAGCTTAGATAGGCAAACACCCACTTCTCCGGCTCTCTGAGGCTCAAGAGATTGGTTCCGCTTAAACCTATGTTTACTAGGGTTCTTAGGGTAATTTATAGAACTTGAGGGGTTTTTATGTAAAAATACTTTTGTATGGTTTTCAAAATACAACTCAAATATTTAATTATCGTATTTATGTACATACAACAATTTAATGATCAAGATAAATATGTATACATGTTCGAATAGCATGAAATGAGTCAAGTATATTATACGAGTAACTACCAAAAACAATGCTATAAAGAAATATTATGTACGACTAATTAATCAAGTCAAACGAATGCGGAACATAAACAAAAATATGGCTCTAAGTGTTTTGCATGCGTGAGTTCTAGTTTTACCTAAATACGACTACCGGTTTGAGAGATATATATGTTTTCGTATCGTCGCGCAAAACAAATCAGAATCTATTCGGCACCGTCATATATTTTTAAAACGCAGTTTGAGTTAATTTTTATTGGGTTTCATGTTACGAAGATTATTAGAAAATTGTAGGTATTTCGATGTACTTATCTAAAATACCAAGATTCACATGATTTGGATTTCTGAAACTCTAGTTTTGATCATTTTAATATCAGCGTTTAAAACAGAAATTCAGATTTCTGGACAGTTCCTATATATTGTATTGCAAAGCCTATATCAGGTTGTTTCATGCATTCCTAAGTAATATAATATACAGAAAATTATAGTTCTATCAATTGTACATCTACACATCTAAATTTTGTCACAAACGGACATCGGGTGTTCGAGTTATGTCCAATTTAAAAACAGTGTGCGAATCGGAACAGATTCTGTCAAGATCCGTCACTTAATATTGTAACGCAGTTTTCTTTATCTTAAATGGGTTTTCAGTAAAACTATAAAACTAAGAAAATCTAGATCATTCGATGTAGATATCAAAAATATCTGAGTTTACTCAATTTGGATACCCGTATACCAAGTTATGTGTCCTAAAACTTGACCGATAACTGCAGTTTTCTGTTTTACGATCAATGAATAAAAATGATGTAATTCCTAAACCGTTATGCGGTTCGATCTAAAATTTTTACAGCGTGTACAAAATAATATATTCTATCATATGTAGATTTCCTGAAATTTTCAGAATTAAAAATTAATTTATAAAAATTATTTTAAAACTAAAGGTATTGATATGTCATATGTGAGAAATGAGAAAACCATGGTATTTATTCGTAACTTTAATTTTTATTTTTATTTTTACAAACTGTAAATAAAGTGATTTAAAATAAAACAACAAACATGCAATCCTAATTGTTCACTATGAAATCTTAACATGAGAATTGAGAGTAATGAAAAAGACTTTACAAACTATATATGTGTATATGTTTGTGTGTTCATTATTTATATATGTATCCATTTAATTAATTATTTAGGAACTATGATATGTCAAGAGAAGTTTTTCATGGCAATATAAAATAAGAGAAATATAAAGAGAAAAAGAGAGAGATGGAGGGAGGGAAAGAGAGAAAGGACTTACATACACAAGCCGGTATTATCACCGGGCTTGTCTATCCGCCGATAGCCTCGCGTTACTAGCGAGATCTTCTTGAAGACTTCTTCATGTTCTTCTTCTTGAACTCTAGGTGAAGAGGGAGAAGTGAGAGATAAAAAATGTGAGGAAAGAAAAGATAGAGGAGGATAAATAAAGATGGTGTAATGGTGAATAATAATATATGCATTTAACATGAAAATTAAAAGAGAAATGAAAAGCCACCATTCATTTTGGAAATGAAAGGTCTTATTTGTAGGTTATGAGAAGAATAAAAAATGATAAAAAATAACTGCAAGAATGAGGATTTGAACATGTGACTTATGGAATAACAATGCAAGGACTTAACCAATGTGCTACAAGGTTGTTCATGCACATATTTAATTAGAATTAAATATATGCTGTTGCTTAAAAAGAAAGTGGGCTTTCTAAATGGACTGTAGATTATAAGAATAATGGATTTGAGTTAAATATTTATGAAAGAAAAAATAAGAATGAGAAGTTAAAAACTTAAATATAAGAAAAAGAAATTGTACACAGAAAAATACATAATAGATTGAGGAATAAAATAATAATAAATTTAATAGAAAAAGGAAAATACCAAGTACAAATAAATACGGTATATTATTGAAGAGGGATAATACAAATGTATAAAGATTTTGGGGTTGTTACATTCTACCCTTCTTAAAAATAATTTCTTCCTCGAAATTACTGAAGAAGGATGATATAACAGGGTAAGGAAACATGATTAGGATGATGTCGTTTTCGAGCTCCGTCGATTGATACTCTAACCAATTGAGCTAATATGCTAACGAGATATAAATAGAAAGGGTGAATAAGAGTTAAGAATTCAAATGTCTTGAGATAGACTTGAAGGAAGCCAAAGGTGGAGTTCAAGATGGATTCAAGGAATATGAAATTGTAAGATTCAAGAAACATAAATTATAACGAATGTTTTATTTGCTGGTTCTTGTGTTATATTGCTTAGGTTGTTCACGCAGAACAGAACTGCATAATAGGGTTTCATACAGCTCTGACCTGCATGGGCCGCCAACAAAACCTGTCACGCCCCGCTTCCCATTCTACGGCGAAGGGGACGTGACTGGCTCGCTACGTATATACTCAGAAGTAGATACGCTAAACGTATCTAAGCAATATAAAAGTAAATACACAAGAGGCAAGGTATAATAAAAACAGCAACTTTTATTTATTAACATTCTTTTGTACAATGCATGAAAAGGAAATACAACTGAAATAAAAATGATGCCTAAACAATGGCATGACAGGAAATGAAAAGTACTGAATGGAAAATGTACAATGAAACTAGAGCTCTGGTTTTTCAGCAAGCTGATCCAAGTCTTCTGCAGATGGCTCGATCTCTGTCGGGTCCAAACTACCTGACGACATTCAAAGAAGAAAGAAATAGAATGTCGTCAGCGAACAGATCGCTCGGTAAGTCCCAAACATAAAGGAGAAGTAGAAAACAAGAAAGAGAGAGATAGAGTAGCTTTTAATGTTGTATTATATTGTTGTAATGTTGTATTAACGCTGTTGTTTGTAGCTTGGTACAGAAGAATGCCAGTGTATACGAGAGGGGTCTCAGTATGCTAGAGACCAGGGCAAATGGAAGTACAAGGCTCCGTTATACAACCCGGAACAACGGCAATTGGATTCATGCTAGGTGTCTTAATCTTACCGTCTCGTGCCACCTTTAACACCTTCCGTACCAATCTACCCTTTAAACCCCGTAGTGTTTTATTTGTATTGTTTTGTACTGTAAATTGTATTGAATGTATAATTGCAAGACTGACCGAAACCATAGTCACATAATTCGCGAATTATTCGCCGAATTCGCGAATAATTCGCGAATTCTTGATCAAACGAATTAATCTCCGAATTATTCGTGATTGCCGAACTGGCCGAATTATTCGCGAATTATTCGCGAATAATTCACGAATTATTCCCGAATTATGTGATAAAACACCGAATAATTTAAAAAACAGCAAATAATTCACAAAATCAAAACCTAGCGTCTCATATATTAATTTATTGCTCGAAATCCTTCCCGAACATTTCCCGAACACTTACCGAATCTTTCCCGAATACCTGCCGATTTTTTCCGAATAATTCTCCGAATCCGAATTTTCGACCTCGCCGAATTATTCCCGAATGACGAATTTGTGACTATGACCGAAACCATGATATCAGTAAACGGATGTAACCGTAGAATCATGTAAATAGAATAACTGGAGAACCATGTAAATGGAATGTATATCCATGGTTCGGTTCAGTCAAGTTGTATAGATTGATAATCGGATTCATGGATTCATGTTGAATTGTAATATTGAAAATTGTAGATTGTACTTGAATCATATTCAAGTCAGATTATACTGAGACTCAAACTGAGTCAGACAATCAGCAAAGTAACTTGAAATCCTGAATTAGGTTTTGGTGTTATCGGTAACCGCTGCACATGGGCGGCAGGACTTGTGTCTTTTTCAAAGACGATTACCGTATCGATAACAACGTTTGTTAGATTGTCTACCTTAGATAGGCAAGCACCCACTTCTCCGGCTCCCTGAGGCTCAAGAGATTGGTTCCGCTTAAACCTATGTTTATTAGGGTCCTTAGGGTAATTTATAGAACTTGAAGGGGTTTTATGTAAAAATACTTTTGTATGGTTTTCAAAATACAACTCAAATATTTAATTATCGTATTTATGTACATACAACAATTTAATGATCAAGATAAATATTTATACATGTTCGAATAGCATGAAATGAGTCAAGTATATTATACGAGTAACTACCAAAAACAATGCTATAAAGAAATATTATGTACGACTAATTAATCAAGTCAAACGAATGCGGAACATAAACAAAAATATGGCTTTAAGTGTTTTGCATGCGTGAGTTCTAGTTTTACCTAAATACGACTACCGGTTTGAGAGATATATATGTTTTCGTATCGTCGCGCAAAACAGATCAGAATCTATTCGGCACCGTCACATATTTTTAAAATGCAATTTGAGTTAATTTTTATCAGGTTTCATGTTACGAAGATTATTAGAAAATTGTAGGTATTTCGATGTACTTATCCAAAACACCAATATTCACATGATTTGGATTTCTGAAGCT
Organism: Agapanthus africanus; assembly: GCA_030015575.1. Classification (NCBI taxonomy): domain Eukaryota; kingdom Viridiplantae; phylum Streptophyta; class Magnoliopsida; order Asparagales; family Amaryllidaceae; genus Agapanthus; species Agapanthus africanus. The sequence goes on from CM057337.1 coordinate 12,313,457, forward strand.
CTAGTTATGATCATTTTAATATCAGCGTTTAAAACAGAAATTCAGATTTCTGGACAGCAACTATATATTGTATTGCAAAGCCTATATCAGGTTGTTTCATGCATTCCTAAGTAATATAATATACAGAAAATTATAGTTCTATCAATTGTGCATCTACACATCTAAATTTTGTCATAAACGGACATCGGGTGTTCGAGTTATGTCCAATTTAAAAACAGTGTGCGAATCGGAACAGATTCTGTCAAGATCCGTCACTTAATATTGTAACGCAGTTTTCTTTATCTTAAATGGGTTTTCAGTAAAACTATAAAACTAAGAAAATCTAGATCATTCGATGTAGATATCAAAAACATCTGAGTTTGCTCAATTTGGATACAGGTATACCAAGTTATGTGTCCTAAAACTTGACCGATAACTGCAGTTTTCTGTTTTACGATCAGTGAATAAAAACGATGTAATTCCTAAACCGTTATGCGGTTCGATCTAAAATTTTTACAGCGTGTACAAAATAATATATTCTATCATATGTAAATTTCCTGAAATTTTCAGAATTAAAAATTAATTTATAAAAATTATTTTAAAACTAAAGGTATTGAAATGTCATATGTAAGAAATGAGAAAACCATGGTATTTATTCGTAACTTCAATTTTTTTTTTTGACAAACTTTAAATAAAGTGATTTAAAATAAAACAGCAAACATGCAATCTTAATTGTTCACTATGAAATCTTAACATGTGAATTGAGAGTAATGAAAAAGACTTTACAAACTATATATGTGTATATGTTTGTGTGTTCATTATTTATATATGTATCCATTTAATTAATTATTTAGGAACTATGATATGTCAAGGGAAGTTTTTCATGGCAATATAAAACAAGAGAAATATAAAGAGAAAAAGAGAGAGATGGAGGGAGGGAAAGAGAGAAGGGACTTACATACACAAGCCGGTATTGTCACCGGGTCTGTCTATCCGCCGATAGTCTCGCGTTACTAGCGAGACCTTCTTGAAGACTTCTTCATGTTCTTTTTCTTGGACTCTAGGTGAAGAGGGAGAAGTGAGAGATAAAAAATGTGAGGAAGGAAAAAATAGAGGAGGACAAATAAAGATGGTGTAATGGTGAATAATAATATATGCATTTAACATGAGAATTAAAAAAGAAATGAAACGCCACCATTCATTTTGGAAATGAAAGGTCTTATTTGTAGGTTATGAGAAGAATAAAAAATGATAAAAAATAACTGCAAGAATGAGGAATTGAACATGTGACTTATGGAATAACAATGCAAGGACTTAACCAATGTGCTACAAGGTTGTTCATGCACATATTTAATTAAAATTAAATATATGTTGTTGCTTAAAAAGAAAGTGGGCTTTTCAGATGGGCTGTAGAGAATAAGAATAATAGATGTGGGCTAAATATTTATGAAAGAAAAAATAAGAATGAGAAGTTAAAAACTTAAATATAAGAAAAAGAAATTGTACACAGAAAAATACATAATAGATTGAGAAATAAAATAATAATAAATTTAATAGAAAAAGGAAAATACCAAGTACAAATAAATACAGTATATTATTGAAGAGGGATAATACAAATGTATACAGATTTTGGGGTTGTTACAAAAACAAACACCCACGACACGAAGTGACCATCTCGAGAAGGAGAAAGTGGTTACCGTGATGCGGTAGCGTAATTAACTGCAGGGGCTTGCGCCTGCAGGGAAAAGCGTCCCCACAATCAAAAACCCCTCAATGAGGGGGAATCTGACGAAGTCTGCTACATCGGCCGCATCCGTTTAAACCTTCGATACATAGTGTCATAAATCAACTTGGCATCTTCGGAAAGGTGGACGGATGGCACCAATTAGCATCTGCCCTCAAAGTTCAGGCCGAACGTCCTAACATCTCGGTCGCATCCTTCGGCGGAGAACAGTACGCTCGGACTGTCCGTCCGTCTGTGGATGGTAAGCCGTGCTGAACTTGAGACGTGTACCCAGACTCTCCTGTAAGCTCTTCCAAAAATGTGAAACGAACCTGGTGTCTCGATCTGATACTATACTGACCGGAACTTCGTGAAGTCGCACTACTTCTTGCATGTATTTCTCCGCAAGCGACTCTGTCGACTGTCCTACTCGGAAGGGTATAAAGTGTGCTGCTTTCGTAAGACGATCGATGATAATCCAAACGACGTTGTTGCCTTTTGGAATCCGTGGTAAAGAAGTCACAAAATTCATAGTGATGTGCTCCCATTTCCATTCGGGTATCGAAAGCGGTTGCAATAGTCCAGCTGTTCCCTAGTGTTCCGCCTTTACTTGCTGGCATACTAAGCACTTGGATACAAACCGTGCAATCAAACGCTTCATCCCGTTCCACCAATAGTGCTGCCTCAGATCTCGATACATTTTCGTGCCTCCCGGATGCACAGAATAAGCTGAACTATGAGCATCAACTAGTACTTCTTCTCGAACACCCCCTTAGGAACGCATAGTCTGCTACTGAATCTTAAAGTACCATCTCGATGTATGAGCAAATATGTCCTTAGTCCGGCTTCCACCTGCTCTCTGAACTTTTGCAATCGAGGATCATCAGCCTGTGCAGCCTTAATGCGATTTACAAGTGAAGACTGCACCTGTAACTGCCAAAACTGCCCGGTTGCACACGGTGTAACAATCTCTAGTTCGAGCTTCTGAAAGTCCTCAATGATGCTCCTCTGACTGGTCAACATCATGACCGTTGGCTTGCGACTGAGAGCGTCGGGTATGACACTTACTTTTCCCGGATAGTACTGTAAGTCCAAGTCGTAGTCCGCCATTAGTTCTAGCTATCGGCGTTGTCTCATATTCAATTCTCTCTGAGTGAACACGTATTTCAGACTCTTGTGATCCGTGTACACTTCTACCTTTTCGCATAATAGGTAATGTCTCCTAAAAATGGCATTTTCGCCGGATCAAAATGACATAAAAAAAGTCGTGTGTTGGGTAGTTCCTCTCGTGATTCTTCGGCTGCCGTGAAGCATAAGCATCTACCCGACCGTGCTGCATCAGAACGCAGCCTAAACCTTTCCCTGAGGCATCGATGTGTATCACCAAACCACCTGAATTATCCGGCACTGTAAGAATAGAGGCCGTGGTCAACTTTTGTTTCAGTCTCTCAAAAGCCTGAGTACATTCCTCTGTCTATACGTAAGGCACTTCTTTCCGTGTCATCTTTGTCAAGGGTTCAGCGACTCACGCAAAGTCTTGAATGAAACGTCGATAATATCCTGCCAATCCCAGGAAGCTTCTGACCTCCTCCACTGACTTCGGTGTCGGCCAATCCCTAACAGATTCTATCTTTGCTGGGTCCACTGAGATGCCTTCGCCCGAAACAATGTGTCCCAAGAACTGCACTTTGTCAAGCCAGAACTCACACTTGCTCAATTTTGCATATAGCTTCTCTTCCCGAAGAATTTATAGTACAGTTCGCAAGTGTTGGGCGTTCTCCTCTCGGGTCTTAGAGTAAAGTACTATGTCGTCGATGAATATAATGATAAACGTGTCCAAGTATTTTACAAACTCTCGATTCATCAGATCCATAAATATAGTTGGAGCATTGGTAACACCGAACGGCATCACAAAAAACTCATAATGCCCGTATCAGGTCCTGAAAGCTGTCTTGCATATATCTTCGACCGTTACTCTGATCTGGTGATAGCCCGAACGAAGATCCGGCTTCGAAAATACCTTGGCACGGCGACAGTCCTTCTGGGTGTGTCCGTCCCTATGACAGTAACCGCAGACTAAAGATTTTCTCTGCGGTTGCTGCTGAGGCATGAAGGGACGCTTCATCTGTGTCGTCCCTGGCCTGTGAACTGGTATGACCCCTTGGGACGATGTGTGAGTACGCGTCGGAACAACTGGGGGCCTCCTATCACTCGAGCCGGGCCCCCTTAATTTATTGATTAGCTTCTCCTGAATTCGTGCAGCGTTGAGCACCCGCGCGAAAGTCTGCAACTCGAGTGATGCAATCAACTGTTTCAGCTCAAAGTCAAGTCCCTGCAAGAAACGTCTGGCCCTGGTGACCTCTGAGGCGACCATATATGAAGCGAACCGGCTCAAACGGTTGAATTCTACCGCATACACGTCAACGGGACGACCACTCTGCTTCAGTAAGATAAATCTTTCTTCTATCTCTGCCTTGGCGGTGGGGGGAAAATAGTGGTCCAAGAAGCATTCTTTGAACTTGCTCCACTCGACCGGCCCATCAAGTCTGCTCTCTTCGACGAACCACCAAGTACGGGCTTCGTCCTCCAGTTGGATCTTTATTACATTCGCCTTCTCTTCATCGGGGACCTGTACGGCCGTCAGTAGATTCTCCACATTGACCAGCCATTGTTCGGCATCGAGTGGTTCGGCTAACCTCGTAAACACAGCTGGGTGTAACCTCCGGAAATTCGACACAGTGCCAGTCCTAGCAGGTGTAGCTGGTCTATCGGTGCCCTCGGGGGCGGTAATGAGAGCGGAGGTTCCCCCTAATGCGGTAATTGCCCTGAGTCCCTCGGCAAGTAGGTCCGTCTTTCTCTCTTGGGCTTCCGCGAGGGTTGCCAGTGCATTCAGGATCCTCTCTGTGCGATCCTGAGAATTAGAGCCCGGGGAGAGGTCGTTCGGGGATGTCATGTCGCTGGAAAATAGATGAACGGATATGATCAGATACAAGGATGAAAGCGAAAGTTAGTGAAGTGAAAATAATATAATAAAGCGTAGTAAATGTTATCCCTTAATACTAAAACCTGGCTCTGATACCAACAAGCCTCATCCCCAATACAGAGAGTATTGTTTGCTCTGACCATAGCTGCACGGTTTTGTCCTTCGAGGTGAATCGGACCCGACCAGAGGCCACTTCCCAGGAGGTCACCCATCCCAGAACTTTCCTGGCTCGAGCACACTTAACTACGGAGTCCTCAAGCTCATGTAGTGCTGGTTCACTTAAAAGGCGCCTCTGTATTGAGAAGTGGTATCATTCCATTTATAGTACAGATCCGCTCTCTTTCGGAATGTATTCCGAAGAGTCCCCATTGTTTTACAGTGGGTCTCACGAACTCAAGAGGTGGCCCCCACGGATTCAAGAGATTGCCCCCGCCCCCTTGGCATGACATTTGGCGTGGAACTTTGTTCCGTGTAGCACTTTATTCCGTGACCAAGAACCGAGTCCCGACATTCTCCCCACCCTTGAACAATGATTCGTCCTCGAACCACAGACCTACTATTGAGGGACCAGATCTGATACCAACAAAACCATGTCATGCCCCGCTTCCCAAAATACGGAATACGGGAGGCGACTAGGCCAGCCATGCTCCTACGGTCAGGGAGCAATCCCGCCGTAGTCACATTTCGACTTCTAGCATTGCATGGTAATCAGTAAACACAACACAGAAGTAAAGGAAACACATCACTAGTTTATTACACCAACTTTCATTGTTCACAGTTTACAATCGTTCGAAAGAAAAAGAAACTACTAATCAAGTGCGAATACAAGGTTGATTTATGGAAAGCGGTAAAAGCATTTAAGGCACGACGGTCCAGATTTTTGCAAGCTTAAATGGCAAGTCTGACTCCTGAACTGGGTCCTCTCCAATCTCTGAGCATGCATACTCAGGCCGTCAGGACGACACAATAGCAATATTATGATAATAACAAAGATGCAAGAGAATAAAGTAATAACGATGGAGACAATAAATGCAGGTAATCGATATGCCATTAAACAATGTAATGTATGATCTATGTCCCTATCGGTTTTTAAGTCACTTTTGAAATCGAGTTGTGGAAAGGAATGACCATGTTTAACAAGGGTCTCGTACGTACCCGAGACTACGGCCCACTGTTTCCCGGGACATAACCCTGTCAGCTGGACTGCTAGGTCCAAACCTAATATATATATAAGAGTCGTCGTTCGAATAATCATCCTCTAAAATTGCTAACCTCGCTAAATACAAATTCCTTTCCACTTCGATTTCCACATTTCCTCCAGCTTTCACTAGCTATAAGTATTAACTAGTTGTGTATAAGTACGCACCAATAACACTGCTTTATTCACTATTCACTGTGTTGTTTACTATCACGAATCATTCACTTTTTACCGGCGTACTCGACACAGCTAAACCGATACCATTCATGTTCGACAATGCATTATACACTGAAAATTAATAAGGACGCTCACTATCGCTTGAGGTATTGCAGTCGGATAAAAATGTGAATTATGCCGCTAAACAAATCATATGCAATACAAGTCATTACGCGTCTTATGAACTTAGAAAAATCACGTTAAATCGTACGTTCAGAATTAAGTAAAATGATCCAAAAGCGGTAAAAAGTAAACTTAATCAGAAGTTCAACGAAATTGGTTTCAAGTCAATCAGGTTTCGGGTTCGCGAATTACAGGCATTTCTTTTTAAGTGTTCTCTGCTGGAAATTCAGTTCCTGAACTGAAAGTCCATTTCGTAACATAGTTTTCACCCTGTTGGGATCAAAATTAGGCGACGCTATAGTTGGATAATATTTAGGTTTATCAGTTAGGTTCCCAACGCACCAGATGGATTGATAATATCCACTGTGTTCTGGAAGCTATACATTATTTAATATCGGGATATACGTTCTGTCCCTGCTTGGGACTGCAGTATGTATTGATGATTTAAAATATGATTAAAATAGCAAACGACGGTAAAAAAGAATGAAACCACATTCAATAGTTATCTGACAGATTAATCTTCGCAACGGTATAGCGTTCCACATAATACCATTATCACACCAAGTTGTAAAAGCATTTTATATCAAGTGTCGACAGGCAGTGTTGCTCTGGACTGCAACCCAGAGCTGCATTCCCGAACAGTTTTCGTCACCGCTATAAAATAGAAACAAGATATAAATTATATGGGGTTTTAGATTGTCGAGTCGGATTCGATATGAGCTCTCGAACACAACATTTTGGTATGTATCCAATTTACTATGATTTTCACAAATTTCAGGTACGGAAAGTTTTAGATTTGACGGATCTAAATGGGGATGATATTTCACGGTGTTATGGTCCGTATTTTCGACCCAACTCTTTACATAGCATTCATTATCTCTAAAATAATCCGTTACACCTAAGTTCCATCATTTTAAAAGGGTTTTTAGCTTAGGGTTTGCATTGGGCACCTATAATGAACATTTGATTCGCAACCGAAACGCTCGTTTGTTTCCACCAATAAACGGTATTTGATTCCATAATTTTCTTACAACGTTATCACTAGCTTCTAACTTGATTATATCTTAAACAATAGTATGGCTCATTATTAAATCGCAATCGTAATTATAGCTCGTACGCAATCGAAATAATTATACTATAGTATGCCGCAAGTATTTGAACTTGCCTGACGACGACCGACGGTCACGAAGGCGATGATGGCGGCGATGGGTCGTGGTCGGAGTTGCAGTGGATCGGCAATGAGGCTCTGGTGCAAGGGAAGCTCGGGGTAGACGTTGGTGTTGAAGGTTGAAGGAGGAGCTGGGGTCAGGGCTAAGTGCTCGGCGTTAAGGTCTTTAAAGTTGCGGAGGTGTGGAAGAAGGAGGAAGTCGATGGTTGCGGGTTGCTGGGCGTAGCGACTGCGGTCGGTGTTGGTGGAGTCAGGGTTTGGAGATGGGGTCAAGCTCGGTGGTGAGATGGGCGCTGGAGGTGAAAGTGAGGGGAGTTCGGGGCAGACGATGGAGGGAGGCAGCCGGCGGCGGTGGGGTGAGTCAACGGGGTTGGTGATGGCGAGGAATGGAGCTTGGCATTGAGAGAGGAGAAGAAGATGAGGGCTTCGGAAAAGAAGACGAGGAGGGTGGTATTGGGTTGTGTGGTCGATGGCGAGGCAAGCTCTGGCGAGGGGGTGTGCTGGCGAGGGTGCTCGGGGGAGGAGGTATGTAACACCCTAGTTCATTTATACTAGTTCTAGTTCAAATATTTCTTTATTATGGTATTTTCCTGATTTACTGTATTTTGGGTGCGAATAGTGTTTTGACATCTGTATTGGCATCCGACCCGACCCGCATGCTTGAAACCGGTCTTGATTCATATTTATAATTTATCCTGGCTTATTATATGGACTCGTGCACTTTTATTTATATATACTGCATACTGGCATTTTATCTGGCATTTGCATTTTTACAATATAACATTTTTAAGTTACATAAAATATTTTAAAAATACATTCCATGGCCTGCATGATACCCCTGATCCTGTGGTAGCATCCGCGCATCTTGTTCTCGTCCCGTTCAGTGAAACGGACTTGTTTGGATGGCTACGCATACGTACGTGCATCCGTTCTTGAGGGTATGTATTTTCGTTACCCAGATATTCAATTTTAATTTTGGTCGACACTTATATTTTTCATATTTTAAAACTGAATTTTTAGATCCGATCTGGGCATATTTTGGAGTAAGTTTGTAATTGCCAAAATATATAATTTTATTAATATTATATTTATATTATTATAACAATTTAAAATTTAATTAACTGAAAAGATTTTTTTAAATTAAATCCTAACCACTAACAGACAACTCTCTCTCCTCTCGTTCTTTTCTCTCTCTCTCTCTACGCACTCTCTCCTCTCGATCTCTCTCCTCTGCTTCTCTCTCTCTGTGCATGTTTATATATAAATTCTTTAACCCTGCGCGTCCCCCTCTCTCTCATCATCTTCTTCTTTTCTTTTTTTCATTTTTCCCGCCTTCTCGATCAAACCCTCGTCTCGTCGTCGCGCTCGCCGTCACCGACCTCACCTTCGGCCGCCGCCACCCTCGGTCTTCTCCTCCCCTCTCTTCTCCCACCTCCTCGCCGTCGCCGTCGCCTTCACCCCACCCCTGCACATCTGACGAGACCCAGAAACCCAACTTCTATCCTCACCGCAGCCATCATCGCCTTCGCCGTCGACCAAGACCTCCTCACCCTTGTTAACCTCTTCCTCCACTCCTCTCTCTTCCCTTCTCCTCCTTTACAAACCCTCAACCGAGAAACCCGCTGCAACCCAACAACCCAACCCATGACCCTGCCTTCACCCCGTCGCCGACGACAGCCTCGTCGGCCTCACCTCGCCTTCGTCACCATCTCCTTTCTCCTCTCTCTCCTTCCTCCTATACCCGACCCTTACCTGCACACCCCCGACACCAAGAAACTGCACCCCCTGCAACCTCCGCCTCGCCCACGTCGCCTTTGCCGGCACCATCACCGCCGACCAGCCTCGTCGACGTCCCCTTGTCACCTCCTCCGACCCTGAGCCAACTCCAGACCAGAACCCCACATCCCGATCTCTCCTTTTCCCTTCACCTGAAACCCTAGCACCCACTGCCCTTGACCGGAAACCATCGCCTCTTGCCGTCGATGGCCCGTCATTGTCGTCATGTTCCCTGCCTCGCCTCACCTCCCTTCTGAACTCAGAACACCAAACCCTAGTTCCCTCTTCTTCTTCATTTTCATTCTTCTCTTTCTTTCTTTCTTGATCTTGATTTTTTTCTGTTCACTGCCGGAGCCGTACTTGTCCCCGACGATCCGAGTAGTCCAGTGAACAACCCCAGCCAGCGTGGTCGTGCTCTTGCCTTGTCTGGACCCGTCCCGTGCGCGCGTGTGGTTTTGCGACGTTTACCCGACGTCAGACGTGCCGTACGTACCCGTCGCGTGATCCATCGAGGCAAGTTGATCTTGTTACATGCTATACTACAATATATTGCACCCATTTGAATAATAACATCACACAATATTATTTATCATTTTACTGTTTTACCGATTTCGGATATCCGTGTGCATCCACATCATTATTTACATATCTAGTTGCATAATCCATCTTGCTACATGCTAGCTATAGTATTATGCACCCATATGAGTAAAATGTTACCCGTTTATCACATTATACATCCATACTAAAGTTTTACCGTTTTCGGATACCCGTATGCATCCATATCATTTAATATACATGTAGCTGCAACTACAGATTATATTAGCTCATATTATTAATACATTAGTACCCCATGCTAGATAATGTGCATCCCATTTAGTCTTGGAACTATAGTTGTAACCCCTGATAGTTAGATATGCATCCATGTCTATTTGTGTATCCATACCATTAATTCTGCATACCTAGTTGCACCCCATATTACATTAACTCATATTATTAATACATTAGTACCCCATGTTTGATATTGTGCATCCTGCTTAGTCATGGTGTAACCCCTGGTAGATATTCATGCACCCATGCTTTTATCGTACATCCGTATTCTACCCTGATTCAATATTTGCTATATTTTACTGTTGGGCACCCATTTGATACATGTACACTACCTGACATGACCTGATATATCATTACTTGACTTGATACCTGATCCTGTTTCTAATGCCGACAATCCTGACATGTTGTCCCGATGGACATATCCTGTTGTCTGTATAGACAAACCTGTACCTGCTTGATCCTGTGTTGGCATTAGCTCCAGATTTATCAATACCTGACTTGAACACATAACTTGGGGGTATGGGGAAATCAATGATAAAACCTGACTTGTAACTCGACAGTTCGATACTTATACTGATCGGTCTTACGGGCTAGGCCAGCCCCGGGATGATACTGCTGACATCATTCGTCTGTACATGTTACCTGTTTACTGCCTAGCGGCACGTCTCGGATTCAGCCCGAGAGTCTTGACCGTGGTCCCGGACACGCACGGGATACTATTGAGTTACATCAACGATTCATTAAATTGATTTCACAGAATTGAGAGTAGTTACGCAGTAGTTTAGTTCAGATTACCCACTGCACGTCACATATGCTTTTACCCTTCACTGTTCCACATTCGTGTTACTGTTATACCTTTATTACAATTCATACTCGTGCCTGCATGTTTGCTACCCCTGATTATATTATTGTTGATATTATGACGCATTGACGTTTAGGTTTTGCATGGCCCAGATCCTCTGCCTTTGCAGTAGGCCAATCAGAAGTATTTCAGTGAACAGGCCGAGCAGTGAGGACCTGTTAGTATTTTAGTTTAGTTTTCTTTCAACATTTTCATTCCTGATGTGAACCCGTATTTGGGACGTACATTCTAGATTATTATTGTTTATTGGATCTATTGCTTCCGCATATTATTTCTTGACTCGTTCATTCTGGCTTATGGACATGTACTAGATGGTTTATTTTATTTCTACTGTTCTTGATATCTTATAGACAGCCGTAATGTGACTGAGGAGGGATGTTTCCTATCCACAGGTAGCATGGTTGGCTCTGTCACGTGCCTATCTTAGCGCACTCTGGGAAGCGGGGCGTGACATGGTTTGTTTGGTATCAGAGCCATAGGATTTAGGTTTATCGGGTTTGATTCTTTTGTAGTTGGGTATTAGACCAGATACACGAATCAGAAAACCTGTAATTAGGAACATGCCCTGCCACATTGTTGTCATGATCCTTGAATCTTATCTTTCTCTTGACCCTTGTCTTGACGATATGCAAATAACTTTGCATCTCGACTTGAAACCTTCTAATTCCCTATTGTTTCTCTCTATTCTGATATTAGGATTTGGGCGACTTGAACGGAGTTATGTGATTGTACCTATGAACTGCAGCATGGTTACAATGCGGTACTCTATTTAAGTAACTTGGAATTCTAGTCTTGATTCATTTCCTTATTTTATGATCGTTGTATTACCTTACTTCTCTCGGTTTCATTGCTTACCTGTTCTTGTTTTATCGCCAGCTTGAATCATGTTTACCGTGCTTAATCTTCTTCAGTATCTTGGCTTTGGATGAAGTCATTTCGATATCCTACTTGTTCATGTTTTTCCTGTATTAGTATTATTCAATTCTGGTGCATCCCATTATTTGATGTTGTCTTGGGAATGGATTTTCTCGGCACTTTCCATGCTCACATTGATTGTATGGCAAAGAAAGTGATTTTCCAGATTCCCGGACATCCGGAGTTTGTTTTTGCTGGAGGAAGCAGTTCTGTCGGGCCAGTCGAGTTTAGAGCTAGGCCGACAAACAATGTTCTTTTGTCAATGGAAGTTGATAAGGAGGAAGCGCCAGCTGCAGTTCGAGAGTTCATGGACGTGTTCGAGGACATCTCGGGTTTACCGCCAAAACGAGATGTGGAGTTCGCGATCGATCTTGTTCCTGGTGCAGCGCCAATCTCAAAGGCATACTATCCAATGGCACCGGTAGAATTGGAAGAAGTCAAGAAGCAGGTTACTGAATTGCTTGAGAAGGGTTGGATTCGCAGCAGCAACTCACCTTGGGGAGTTCCAGTTCTTCTAGTAAAGAAGAAAGATGGCACAAGAAGGATGCGCATCGATTATCGAGAATTAAACCGGGTGACTATTAAGAACAAGTACCCGATCCCTCGCATTGGCGAATTATTCGAGCAACTTAATGGCGCGAGGGTATTCTCGAAGCTGGATTTGCGATCCGGATATCATCAGGTCCGAGTTAAACCAGAGGATATTTGCAAGACTGCGTTCCGAACTCGATATGGACATTAAGAGTATTTAGTGATGCCATTCGGAGTCACGAATGCACTGGCGATATTTATGGACTTGATAAATCGAATCTTTTCACCGTTTTTGGACCAGTTTATTGTGGTGTTCATCGATGATATTCTGGTCTACTCGAGGAGTATTGAAGAGTATGCAAAACACTTGAAGATCGCACTGCAGACATTGAGACAAAAAAGATTATATGCAAAGATGAGCAAGTGCGAGTTTTGGCTTGAATAAGTGAAGTTTTTGGGGCATGTTGTATCTGGAGACGGAATCGCCGTTGATCCCTAGAAGATTGCAGCAGTTCAAGATTGGCCGATTCCGAAGAACGTAGCAGAGATCATAGCGGAGATCAGAAGTTTTCTTGGACTTGCCGGATATTACAGAAGGTTCGTGGAGAATTTTGCTCGTTTTCCTGAGCCTTTGACCAAGCTTACGCGCAAGGAAGTACCGTTCGTATGGACGGATAAATGTGCGTCAGCTTTTGAGGCGTTGAAGCAAAGGTTGATAACCGCTCCTATTTTGACCGTACCAGACAGTTCCGGAGGATTGGTGATTCACAGCGACGCATCTGGGAAAGGTTTGGGATGTGTTTGATGCAGCATGGGAAGGTTATAGCTTACGCATTGAGACGGTTGAAGACCCATGAGAAGAATTACCCAACTCATGATTTGGAGCTTACAGCAGTGATTTTTCGCTTTGAAGATTTGGAGACACCACTTATTGGGCGAAAGGGTCGAAGTATTCACCGATCACAAAAGCCTAAAATATGTGTTCACGCAGAAAGAGCTTAACATGAGACAGCGTAGATGGTTGGAGCTGATGGCTGACTATGATCTTAATCTCAAGTACCATCCGGGGAAAGTTAATGTAGTGCCGGATGCGCTTAGTCAGTTGCCAGCAATTCGGATGTTGACTGCACAGAACGAGCTTATCGAAGATTTTCGGAGATTCAGGTTGGAGATTGTGCTACCGCATTCTTCGGGACAGTTGATGCAGCTGCAAGTACAGTCGTCATTGATCGAGAGTATTAAAGCAACACAGTCACAGGACCCAAGATTGCAGAAGTTTCGAGAACAGGTTGAAGCGGGACTTCGAACAGACTTGTTGATTCATGAAGATGGTTCGTTGTGTTATGATAGCCGTTTGTGTGTGCCGAAAGGAGACATTCGCGAAGAAGTGATGAAGGAGGCGCACAATTCCGCATATTCTGTACATCCAGGAGACATGAAGATATACCGTGATCTACGACAACATTTCTGGTGGGAAGGTATGAAAAGGGAGATTGCCCGCTTTGTAGCGAAGTGCTTGGTGTGTCAGCAAGTCAAGGCTGAACATCAAAGGGTAGCTGGTTTATTGCAACCACTTCCGATTCCCCAATGGAAGTGGGACCATATAACCATGGATTTCGTGACAGCTTTACCGCGGAGTCCAAAGGACAACAATGCAGTTTGGATGATTGTTGATCGATTGACCAATACAGCTCATTTCATACCATTTCGAGTTGGTCAGTCAACGGAAGCGTTAGCTGAACGGTACATGCAGGAGATTGTGAGATTGCATAGAGTACCTGTGAGCATCATTTCCGATCGTGATACCCGATTCTTATCGCACTTCTGGAGGAGCTTACAGGAAAGTTTGGGAACTCGACTGAAGTTTAGCACAGCTTATCATCCCCAGACAGATGGCTAGTCAGAGAGAACGATCCAAACTCTTGAAGACATGTTGAGAGCTTGCATGTTAGACTTCAAGGGCTCGTGGGAGGATCATCTACATTTGGTGGAGTTTTCTAACAATAACAGGTTTCAGGCGACTATTCAGATAGCTCCGTTCGAAGCGTTGTGTGGTCGCAAGTGTCGTTCACCTGTTTGTTGGGACGATATTGGAGAACGAAGATTGTTGGGACCGGATTTGATCGTGCAAACAGTAGAGAGAGTTAATACTATCCGGAATCATATGAAGGCAGCACAAGATCGACAGAAGAGTTGGGCCGACACATCGAGAAGACCTCTAGAGTTCGCTGTTGGTGATCGGGTATTCTTGAAGATATCACCGACTAGAGGAGTGATTCATTTTGCGAGTTGGGGTAAGCTTAGTCCTCGATTCGTAGGGCCTTTCGAGATTATGGAGCGTGTTGGAGAAATGGCTTATCGATTGGCGTTACCACCATCTTTGGCGAATGTTCATGACATGTTTCATGTATCTCAACTCCGTAAGTATGTTCGAGATGAAACACACGTGCTAGATAATTCGGAGCTGACTGTAAGGGAGGATTTGACCTTTGAGGTGCGACCGATGTCGATTGTTGATTAAAAAGAAAAGGTCCTTAAGAACATGGTTATCCCTCTCGTACTTGTTTCATGGGGAAATCGCTCGCATGGAGAATCGACTTGGAAATGTGAAGACGAGATTCGACAGAAGTTTCCACACCTATTCTTTTCGTTTCTTGTTTGTTTATCTTTTTTTGTTTTGGGAATTTCGAGGACGAAATTCTTTTTGTAGTTGGGTATAATGTAACACCCTAGTTCATTTATACCAGTTCTAGTTCAAATATTTCTTTATTATGGTATTTTCCTGATTTACTGTGTTTTGGGTGCGAATAGTGTTTTGACATCTGTATTGGCATCCGACCCGACCCGCATACTTGAAACCAGTCTTGATTCATGTTTATAATTTATCCTGGCTTATTATATGGACTCGTGCACTTTCATTTATATATACTGCATACTGGCATTTTATCTGGTATTTGCATTTTTACAATATAACATTTTTAAGTTACATAAAATATTTTAAAAATACATTCCATGGCCTGCATGATACCCCTGACCCTGTAGTAGCATCTGCGCATCTTGTTCTCGTCCCGTTCAGTGAAACGGACTTGTTTGGATGGTTACGCGCATGTACGTGTATCCGTTCTTGGGGGTATGCATTTTCGTTACCCAGATATTCAATTTTAGTTTTGGTCGACACTTATATTTTTCATATTTTAAAACTGAATTTTTAGACCCAACCTGGGCATATTTTGGAGTAAGTTTGTAATTGTCAAAATATCAAATTTTATTAATATTATATTTATATTATTATAACGATTTAAAATTTAATTAACTGAAAAGATTTTTTTAAATTAAATCCTAACCACTAACAGCCAAAACTCTCTCTCCTCTCGATCTCTCTTCTCTGCATGTTTATATATAAATTCTTTAACCCTGCGCGTCCCCTTCTCTCTCATCATCTTCTTCTTTTCTTTTTTCCATTTTTCCCGCCTCCTCGATCAAACCCTCGTCTCGTCGTCGCGCTCGCCGTCGCCGACCTCACCTTCGGCCACCGCCACCCTCGGTCTTCTCCTCCCCTCTTCTACCACCTCCTCGCCATCGCCTTCACTCCTCCCCTGCACATCCACCGTGACGAGACCCAGAAACCCAACTTCTGTCCTCACCGCAGCCCTCGTCGCCTTCACCGTCGACCTAGACCTCCTCACTCTTGTCAACCTCTTCCTCCACTCCTCTCTCTTCCCTTCTCCTTCTCTACAAACCCTCAACCGAGAAACCCGCTGCAACCCAACAACCTAACCCATGACCCTGCCTCCATCTCGTCGCCGGCGACAGCCTCACCTCGCCTTCGTCACCATCTCCTTTCTCCTCTCTCTCCTTCCTCCTTCACCCTATACCCGACCCTTACCTGCACACCCCCGACACCAAGAAACTGCACCCCCTGCAACCTCCGCCTCGTCCATGTCGCCGTTGCCGGCACCATCACCATCGACCAGCCTCGTCGACGTCCCCTTGTCACCTCCTCCGACCCTGAGCCAACTCCAGACCAGAACTCCACATCCCGATCTCTCCTTTTCCCTTCACCTGAAACCCTAGCACCCACTGCCCTTGGCCGGAAACCATCGCCTGAACCTTGCCGTCGACGGCCCGTCGTTGTCGTCATGTTCCTTGCCTCGCCTCACCTCCCTTTTGAACCCAGAATACCAAACCCTAGTTCCCTCTTCTTCTTCTTCATTCTTGATCTTGATTTTTTTACGTTCACTGACGGAGCAGGACTTGTCCCCGACGATCCGAGTAGTCCAGTGAACAACCCCAGCCAGCGTGGTCGTGCTTTTGCCTTGCCTGGACCCGTCCCGTACGCGCGTGTGGTTTTGCGACGTTTACCCGACATCGGACGTGCCGTACGTACCCGTCGCGTGATCCATCGAGGGCATGCTATACTACAATATATTGCACCCATTTGAATAATAACATCACATAATGTTTAGTTATGCATCCCACATTATCATTTTACTGTTTTACTGATTTCGGATATCCGTGTGCATCCACATCATTATTTACATCTCTAGTCGCATGCCAATCCATCTTGCTACATACTAGCTATAGTATTATGCACCCATATGAGTAAAATGTTACCCGTTTATCACATTATACATCCATACTAAAGTTTTACCATTTTCGGATACCCGTATGCATCCATATCATTTAATATACATGTAGCTGCAACTACAGATCATATTTGCTCATATTATTAATACATTAGTACCCCATGCTAGATAATGTGCATCCCATTTAGTCTTGGAGCTATAGTTGTAACCCCTGATAGTTATGCATCCATGTCTATTTGTGTATCCATACCATTAATTTTGCATACCTAGTTGCACCCCATATTACATTAACTCATATTATTAATACATTAGTACCGCATGTTTGATATTGTGCATCCTGCTTAGTCATGGTGTAACCCCTGGTAGATATTCGTGCACCCATGCTTTTATCGTACATCCGTATTCTGTCCTGATTCAATACTTGCTATATTTTACTGTTAGGCACCCATTTGATACATGTACACTACCTGACATGACCTGATATATAATTAATTGACTTGATACCTGATCCTGTTTCTAATGCCGACAATTCTGACATGTTGTCCTGATGGATATATCATGTTTTCTGTATAGACAAACATGTACCTGCTTGATCCTGTGTTGGCATTAGCTCCAGATTTAGCAATACCTGACTTGAACACATAACTTAGGGGTATGGGGAAATCAATGATGAAATCTGACTTGTAACTCGACAGTTTGATGCTTATACCGATTAGTCTTATGGGCTAGGCCAGCCCCGGAATGATGCTGCTGACATCATTCGTCTGTACATATTACCTATTTACTGCCTAGCGGCACATCTCGGATTCAGCCCGAGAGTCTTGACCGTGGTCCCGGACACGCACGGGATACTATTGAGTTACATCGACGATTCATTAAATTGATTTAACAGAATTGAGAATAGTTACCCAGTAGTTTAGTTCAGATTACCCACTGCACGTCACATATGCTTTTACCCTTCACTGTTCCACATTCGTGTTACTGTTATACCTTTATTACTGTTCATACTCGTGCTTGCATGTTTGCTACCCCTGATTATATTATTGTTGATATTATGACGCACTAACGTCTGGGTTTTGCATGGCCCAGATCCTCTGTCTTTGCAGCAGGCCGATCAGGAGTATTTCAGTGAACAGGCCGAGCAGTGAGGACCTGTTAGTATTTTAGTTTAGTTTTCTTTCAGCATTTTCATTCCTGATGTGAGCCCGTATTTGGGACGTACATTCCAGATTATTATTGTTTATTGGATCTATTGCTTCCGCATATTATTTCTTGACTCGTTCATTCTGGCTTATGGACATGTACTTGATAGTTTATTTTATTTTTACTGTTCTTGATATCTTATAGACAGCCGTAATGTAACTGTGGAGGGATGTTTCCTATTCACAGGTAGCATGGTTGGCTCTGTCGCGTGCCTATCTTAGCGCACTCTGAGAAGCGGGGCGTAGCAAGGTAGCCGGAGCAGGCAGAGGCAATAGGGTTCTCATGGTGGTGGTAGGTTTGTTTGGGGAGAGGAGGTGACGCGAGGGGGAGAAGAGAAAGAGAGAGAGGAAAGAGAGAGTGATCGAAAGGAGAGAGTGAACGTGGTGAGAGAGAGAACGTGGGGGGTTTTAAAAAAAATAATAATAAAGGAAAAATAAAGGAGAAACAGAGAGAGTAAAGGAGAATTTATTATAGAATAATTTGGTTTTAATTAGGGAATTAAAGAAATGGATTGGGTAGGATTTGGATTTTAAATTAGAATAATTTTTGAATTTGAAAGGTAGAAAGTATCTATTAGGTAAAAGAAAGTGGAGGGTTATTGGGCTTGGGCTTGGGCTTTGGGTTAGGTTGTAGGAAACAAAATAATTGGAATAAGTAGGTATAGAGAAGAAAAATATAAGTAGAAAAATATAAAATGGGTAAATCATTTATATTAACATTTTATTTAAATACTGGTATTGGCGTACAAAATGGGACTGGGTATTACAGCGCCCAGCGCTGCACGTGCTCCTCACATGGGCGTCATATAAAAAGTGCCTAGCACTTCATATGCAGCCAAAACGGATAAGTGCTTAGTACTGATTGGACAACACCCATCGCCGCACATGCACCTCACGTGGACACCATAAAAAGTGCTTAGCACTTCCTGATTAGTCAAACGACTAAAATGTTCAACACTCATTGGACAGCGTCCATGACTGAATGCTTCACATGATATACATGTGAGCGTCAGAGCTCAAATAGGTGCTTAGCATTTTTACATAAAAAGAAAAGGGCTGAACAAACAGAGCCCAAATATGTGCTTAGCACTTTTGAATGAACAAAAAGAAAAGACTAAGCCCAAATTGGCTAGGTCTCGGAGGTTTTTTTACAACTGAGCCCAAGTGCTATGTTGTTGGATCTGAAATGAAAATGATCCTTAAAATTTTGCTAAGTTGATCTTAATCTCAAATTAGACTAACGTATTCTTAGTTAAAATAAATTGAGCCCAAATGCTTATATATTTAAGTTGATCTTAATCTCAAACTAGATTAACGGTTCTTAAATAAAACAAGATATATTTGAACTAAGGGAACATATAACCTAAGTTCAAACCCAAATCTAAAATATACGGATTTGGACTGATCAGCGTCCTACGGACGACATAAACTAGTCTCCGTATACAATCCACGGGCAACCAGAACAAACAAAACACACACGACACGAAGTAAACTGCCGAAGCAGGAGAAAATGGTTATCGCAATGTGGTAACGTAATTAACTGCAGGGACTTGCGCATGCAAGGAAGAGCGTCCCCACAATCAAAAACCCCTCACAAATGATGGGAATCTGATAAAGTCTGCTGCAACGGTCGCATCTGTCCAAACCTCCGATATATCGTAACATAAATCAACTTGGTATTTTCGGAAAGGTGGATGGAGAAGTTCAAATAGCATATACCCCCAAATTCAGGCAAGACGACCTATTCCGGTCCGTCTCTGGTTTCGGCGGAGAACAGCCCTCTTGATTTTTTGCACAAGTCTTGAATAATTTCTCGAGCAAGAGCCACATTTTCAACTATATCTCTGCCTTCTACAAAAAATCCTTTCTCCTGTGTGATGATTTTTGGTAAAATATCAGCAAGTCTATTAGATAAAAATTTTGTAGAAATTTTATAAATGAAATTGCAGAGGCTTATCGGTCTGAAATCAGTGATCTTGGTGCAGCATTGCTTTTTAGGTACAAGGCATATTACTGTTGATTTGACAGACTTTGAGACCACTCCATGCTTGAAAAAATGTGTTACAGCATCATGCAGCTTAGAATGTATAATGTTTCAAGCAATGTCGTAGAACTTCCCATTAAAGCCATCAGGGCCTGGGGCACTGTCTTGATCCATTTCCTTGACAGCATCATGAATCTCTCGCAGACAAGGTAATGAGGTATGAAGATTATTTTCAGCATCAGTAATCAGACTATAAATAATACTGAAACTCTCTGTAGTAAATCCAACCTCCTGAGTAGAAAAAGCTTTCTGAAAACATTGAACTGCCAAATTAATAAGGCCTTCTTGATCTTCTATCCAGTTATCATCAGCACTTTTTAAGTCTGGTAATTTTGTTGGCATAGTTTTTAGTGTTCACACAAGCATGGAAGTACTTTGTATTTTTGTCTCCATCCTTTAGCCACTTTATTCGAGACTTTTGTCTCCAAAAATATCTCCTCTTGATACAGAATATTTTCCAAATTCATCTTAACAGCCCCTAATTCAGAGTAATTAGTCTCAGATTGATCCTCATCAAATAACTTTTGCTTATCAGCATTCAGTTTTTCAGCAACAAGAAGGTTGTTTTGCAAATTGCCAAATGAGGTTTTGTTCCAAATTTTAAGGCTTTGCTTGAGTCTTCTCAGTTTAAAAGCAAAATTATTGATAGGATCATTAGAAGAATTAAGATTTTGCCTCCAACTTTCTTCAACAATATGCGAAAAATTCTCATTCAGCAACCACATATTTTGAAATTTGAATGGCTTTGGGAATGTCTGGACTTCTGGGCAGGAATAAGATAAAGGTATATGTTTAGAACAGTCGGCAGATAGATGAGTTACTTGACCACTTGGGAACTTATTGACTCGGGTTTGGTTGAGTAAACACTTGTCAATCCTAGACCATACTCTTCTGTACCTTTCTTGAGCATTATGGTAAGTAAATGGGGAGCCAGTGAATCCACAATCAAATAGACTACAAAAATTTATCATATCATTGAAATCATCAATGCTTTGCAAGTTGGGTTTACCTCTTCCTTTTTTCTCTGTGACCGCAGCAACGGCATTAAAGTCACCTTCAACAATTCAAGGAATATCAATTCCATAACTGAAAACAGTTGGTTCCTCCCATAATATTCTTCTATCGATATAACGATTTTTTCATACACCGCAGTGATAACGCAGGACTCATTATTATTCAGCTTTATGGAAATGCATTATTCTGAGGAGAAAATAACATCAGCATGTATTTTATCATCTGCAAATATCTATATTTTATTAGAGACATTGTTCCAAACATTAGCAAAGCCTGTAGAGGAGGCTATGTATTTAACTGTTGAGAAATCTACCATGGGCTCCATTATGCAAAATATCTGAATTTTAGAAGTCTTTCTAATCAGAGATATTCTTTGCTGAGTCTGAGGATTAGCAATACCTCTAAAATTCCAAAAACAAATGTTCATCTATCAACAATCTTCAAAGAATCTTTTGGGGGCTCTAATTGCCCTTAAGGCAGCTCTTTTTGGAATTGAGATATTCTGTTTTTTTCTTTTTTGCATGTTTCAGAGCTTCATCCGCACTTTCTGGATTTTCTGAACTTTTGCTTTGTAAGAATATCTCAGTTTGCTCTATTATCACTTCACCATCTTTAATAAATTGGTCTTTTTCGGAAAGCAAATGTTCAAATGAGAAAAAATGATATTCAACTGAGTTTTCCATCTCCTTTGCTTGAGGTAAAGTATCATTAATGCAATTTTCAAGTAAGTTACAGGATTTAGAATGAACTAAATGGTGTCCCTCATTATGAAACTCGGACTGAGGAACAAGAGTAGCGGTTTCCAAATTCCTATGTCTTGTAACTGAATCATCAGTAATCTGTATAATGTCAGTAATAGATGTTGCATTCTGATTTTCAGCTTCAACATATTATACTTGAGGATCTCCAATAATTTCCATAGCAGGTCGTTCAGAAACGGCATCTTTACCTGAGGAACAAGCAACCTCTCCTGAACTCATCCCCTGGCTAATAAAAAAAAATTGCTCTTCAGCACAATTAACAGATAAGTCCTCCACAATTTGCTTCCTTTTATCTTTCAAAGTTGGAGAAAGCTCTCTTGTTCTATTTACTTTTCTCTTTTGCCAAACTTTTTTGATTTTCGGCTGCTGAGGTAAAAGACCATATACATTTAAGCCTCATTCTGCGAATCTTTGGAAATATCACCAGATGTGAAAGAGTTTTTTTTTTTTTGAAATAGGGTATTTTTAAATTAAAATTATTAAAATAAAACGATTTGTTTTTAATTTATAGGAATATGGCGGTTTGGTGGGGAGCCCACCCTCCCCAGTTTAGAGGGCGGGTTCCTAGAACCCGCCCCCTACACATTATAGGAGAGGGTGGGTTCCGCCCTCTCCCATAACATAAAGAGGGCGGGTTTTCAGAACCCGCCCCATTTATTAAAATATATATATATAACAGTTTAATTCGAAATTAATTAAATATCCAATAAAATAATAAAAATTGTATAATATTATTGTTGTTTAAATATGAATCTGGTATACACTCTAATAACAAAATGAATCTGTCAAATTTATAATACAAAAAAATCGTATCTGTTTGTAAAATGTAAATTGTACAAGTTTCTTTACAAGCTATTTGCACTATTTTAACAGACAGACGCTATTGGCACTATTTTAACCGATTTTCTTCCGGTGCACTTGTCACGATCTCGAAGGTCCCGCCCCTGTTGACTGCCCTGAACATCTGATCCTATAATGACCTGGTTGTTTGCATAGGCTACATCTGGCGTGCCTTTGCTGAGGATCAGCATCCATTGTCATTCGATCTCGACGCACCTTAGGTCTTACGGGCCCTATATTTTTTTCCGGCGGTAATACAGTCGGTGTTTGTATATTCCCAATATAATAGTGTCAACTGCGACTGTCTGGTATAGGATGAAATTTTGGATCGTATGCGTCTTGGTAATTGAAAACTGTATAGTAATGGAAAGTAAAATTGTAATGTGAGTTATGCATGCTGCTTGCAGCAGCAGCAATTGCGTGGGCACAAGGTAAATGTTGTTGCTGGAAATCACCGCATGTGCACGAAGAGAGCCCTTCATCTTTAAAATTGACGGTATATTGATTTCCATTACTTCCCGTAACTTGAAACTCCGCCGTGTCAAACCTTTCAGATCTGTAGTATTATGATGTGCGCTCTCTTTTCCGAAATATATCTTCGTAATACGCGGTGAGTGGAGTCTCTATCGCCAAGGACTTTTCTCTTCTATGCACAAAGTATTCACTCGGAAAAAAGGTTCGAACAATCAACTCCTATTTTGTACATAAGCTTATGTAGATCTGAATTTTAAAATTTTCTATCAAAATTTTGCCTGAAGTGCCACAGGCAAAACCTATGTGGGGTCGTCGGAAATACAGCTCTCATTGCAGCTAGTATTCCTAGATGTCTATCAGATATGATGCATAAATCTGTTTTATCAATAACAGATGAGATACTTTTGAGTTGACGGAAAAACCATATCCAGGATGATGTATTTTCACTCTCGACAATAGAAAATCCCAACGGAAATATACCGTTATTAGCATCAACACCTGTAGCAATTAACATGCAACCTCTGTACTTACCATATAGATACGTCTCATCCACGCACAATACCGGCCGACAGTGTGTGAAACCAGCCGCACAAGGAGCGAAGCACCAGAAAATTCTTTGAAACCGGACACAGCCATCGACTTCTGTTTCTGTGGTTTTTAACCGGTATACGGACCCTAGATTTGATACTTTCATGGCTTCCATAAAAGGGACTAGGGAGTTGTACGAGCTTTTCCAATCCCCAAATATCTTGCATAAAGCCTTTCTACGAGCATCATATGCCTTCACATACGGAATCTGAATTTTGTGCTCTCCGTTAACGTAGAGTCGTATCTCTCGGGGAGTCATCGCCATATCTGTATGGATTAGTAGCATGATTAATGAGCAAATGTAAGATGAGGTGCAATTCCTTTGATCTTTTAATATAATAGAATTGATGCAAGTATGTTCTTGATTGTATTTCGCGATCTTCCAAGTTTTGGCTCTTTTGGAACAACATGCATGCAATCTCCACATACATTCAGGAGTTTTCGTACATACCACGGTATAGTACGTCTTATTTGACTCTTGAGTGTTAAATGTTTTTTTTAACAGCTCAAGACTTCAGCTTACAAATAAGATCCTCTTTTTCTTGAAACATATCCCCAACAGTGACGCAATTTTCGCTTGCTGCTGTCGCTTCCAAATAGAGATGAAGGGCTCTCTTCGTGCACATGCGGTGTTTTCCAGCAACAACATTTACCTTGTGTCCACGCAATTGCTGTTGCAAGCAGCATGCATAACTCACATTACAATTTTGCTTCCCATTACTATACAGTTTCCAATTACCAAGGCATATACGATCCAAAATTTCATCCTATACCAGACAGTCGCTACTGGCACTATTATAATAGGAACATACAAACAACGACTGTATTACCGCCGGAAAAAATATAGGACCCGGAAGACCTAAGGTGCGTCGAGATCGAATGACAATGGATGCTGATCCTCAGCAAAGGCACGCCAGATGTAGCCTATGCAAACAACCAGGTCATTATAGGACCAGATGTCCAGGACAGTCAATAGGGGCGGGATCTTCGAGATCGTGACAAGTGCACCGGAAGAAAATCGGTTAAAATAGTGCCAATAGCGACTGTCTGTTAAAATAGTGCCAATAGCCTGTAAAGAAACTTGTACAATTTACATTTTACAAACAGATACGATTTTTTTGTATTATAAATTTGACGGATTCATTTTGTTATTAGAGTATATACCAGATTCATATTTAAAAAACAATAATATTATACAATTTTTATTGGATATTTAATTAATTTCGAATTAAACTGTTATATATATATATATATTTTAATAAATGGGACGGGTTCTGAGAACCCGTCCTCTCCTTTATATAGGAGAGGGCGGGTTCTGAGAGAACCCGCCCTCTTTATGTTATGGGAGAGGGCGGGTTCTCTCAGAACCCGCCCTTTCCTATAATGTGTAGGGGACGGGTTTTAGGAACCCGCCCTCTAAACTAGGGGGTGTGCTCCCCACCAAACCGTCCTATTCCTATAAATTAAAAATAAATCGTTTTATTTTAATAATTTTAATTTAAAAATACTCTATTTCAAAAAAAAAAACGATGTGAAAATCTCATGAATTCTATGACAGGAGCTCTGACTATGATCTCGCTTGAAGCAATGGATGCAATATGCAAACTTTTTCTCCAAGTTATAAGTTTGAGCAAATATGTTTTTAGCAGAAGTACCAATCCAGATTTTGTTTGGGAGATTTTTTAATAGGTCCAATTCAACACACACCCTTGCTCCATCAGTCCTACTACATTTAGCAGTGCTGTCATCAATAGCCATAAGCCTCCCAATTGGTTTAACTATAGACTTTAGCATACTATAGTAGTAAAAATTAGGGGGTAATCTTGGCAGACTTAGTCAGGCATGAGCTGAATTAGGTTCTTTTTTTGTAGAAAATAGTGGATGCCGCTTTTAAATTCTGAAAGGGAAACCCTGCATATATATCAACTCCTTCAACCAAAACTTGATGAAGTCAGAGCCATCCTTCAATTTGATCGGTAAGTGCCTGGTATCTAGAAAGCTAATTTTAAAATCATTTTTCAGAGTTGTTTTTTGAATCAAAAAAGACCTGATCACATCAACTGCAGGCCTCCCTTAAGAACACTTTGCTGCAAGTGTGAGTTTCTAATTTTCAGAGGATATTGCCAGTTCTTCAGCAGGAAAATATACTGCAGGTATACCTTCATCATATACTGCATCTTTTTTCTGAATCTAACATTTTGAAATGGGAGAAGCCAAATTGTTCCCCAAAACAGCTGCTGCATATGATTTATTAACTATAGCAACCTCCTTTTCAACAGGATTATTCTCCATATCAATTTGATTAAAAGATTGATTAATCAAAGGAAAATCCATATCAACAAGATCTAATCGCTGAATAGAATCCATCAAAATAAGAGGATATCGAGAGTACCAATAAAATTGCTGAGAAGACCAAGCAATTCCAAGCTAGGGTTAAGGTTTCTTCAATTCCAAGACAGTATAGTCGCATGATAGTTTTGAATCTCTAGTGGAAAGAGTGTGCAACAATGTCATGGGCCATTTTAATTGGGCAATTTTAATTATGAAACATCTAATGGGCCAGACTGCAGAGACAGCCTGCAGGCCTTCATATAATATGGATGACTCGTCTAATGAATATTTCTTTTTCTTTTTCAATTTTCAATTTTCTTGTTTTGGTATTTACAAAAGCTTGCGCAAGGCATAAACCACAAATTCAAGCAAACAAAACTGGAAACCTAGAAAAGTAAAAAAAAAAAAAAAAACATTTATAAAAAAAAAGGTAAAAAGTGAGATTAAGATAAAAAGATAACTAAAAATCGATGATAGGCTCTCCAACAGTTAAATTTCTCTCGACCGTCCATGGCAAGTTAAAGAGCTTGGCAATGATGAACTTGAAAATCTTGTTCACGTTTATGTTGTGTGTCGAGCTCGAAAAAAACAGCGTTGCGTTCATTGCTCTCGCATATGCTCTGGCCTGCTCCAAGAACCACAAAATCAAAAAAGGAGAACAAAATTTTTTTACAACTCTTATCAAAATGTTTATCATTACCTACAATCAATATAAGCAAATAATTTAAAAAATTCATTATGCAATTGAAATTATAATAATCATGAAAAAATCACGCGGTAGTTTCACCCAAAGATCCCAAACCTGCAAAATTAAGGTACACCGCCCTACATGTTTTACACTCATATTTTTTTCACAATTACTTGCTGCTGTATCAGCGAATCTCTGGCAAA
Organism: Agapanthus africanus; assembly: GCA_030015575.1. Taxonomy (NCBI): domain Eukaryota; kingdom Viridiplantae; phylum Streptophyta; class Magnoliopsida; order Asparagales; family Amaryllidaceae; genus Agapanthus; species Agapanthus africanus. The sequence continues at coordinate 12,340,490 of CM057337.1, forward strand.
GCATCCTATGCTAAATTAGTTGTTTCCTGCATCTGCTGCTTTTTTCAAGTAATAAAAAACCTTAAGCGAATTTTATAATTAGTACCTCATTCACAATAGCCCATTGCATGTCAAGAGGAAGCTGAGCAAAGTCATCAAACTTGGTTCCGATTAGTATCGGAATCGCCGTCTACAACAATAAAACGAAACAATATTAGTTCATACAATTTATTTACAGGAAACTAAATTATAGCATTCAAATTTTAACCAGGTCAAGTCTCTTCACAAAAGATTTAATAGGAAAATTTAGACCTGGTAAATGAAAGATTTTTTCAACAAACATTTGATATTTCCTTTAACAGATTAATTTGATGGCTATTGTAACAAATGAAAAGGATATATTGGTTGAAGTTAGTTTAATGTAAGAATTAAAGAACAGAGGAATCGTTTTGTGTACCTTGTTCCATTTCCGCGCACGTCGATACCAGCTAATTGCACTGCATTCAAAAACCAGATATAAAACTTACCCAAATTAATTTCTTTTACAAAAAAGAAATCTTTTAACAAGATTTTCGGGGGGAAATTAATCATCGACTCGCAAAATTCATGAAAAGAGAAAGGATATATACTAACTTGTTTAGAGTGCATCGACTCGTGAGATCAAACATGATAAGAATTGCCACTGCATCTTTACAAGCAATCGGAACATGACCCAAAAACTCATGATCACCTAAACACAAATAAATCACATTAAAATTTACAGCCAAAATAATTAACCAAAAAGAAAAAAAATATTACCTTTGACATCCCAAATGCTAAATGCGATTTTGGCTCCCTGAACAAACAAGACCTTATCCATCAGATTCAGTCCTGTCATTTGCAATCCTCTCTGCTCCTCCATATTCCCCACATATTTGTTCTTCAAAATTTATATAAAAGAAAAAAAATATTAGCACTATGTCAACCATATTTAAGCAGAGTTTTACGACCGGCTGTCGGCATGACGTCTTCACTTACCATGAAGCTAGTCTTGCCTATGTCGCAATCACCCAATAGGCTAATCTTGAGAGCCACTAGATCATGATCAACCTCGATATCCGGGGAGCAAGAAGACGAAATGGGATATCCCTTTTCGTCCTCTTCCTCGGCCGGAGGCGGAGATAGGTGGTGGTGGTGGAGAGGAGGGGAGAAGCAGGACTTGAGGCGGCGGTAGTGGAGACGGCGGCGGCGGTAGTGAGGTGGCGGGGCCGAGCAGGCGGCGATCCGGGCCCACAAGGCACGGAATATCCCGGCGAGGTAGGCTAGGCGGAGGAAGCGGGACCACCGGACGTCGAGCCGGACGAGGGCATGGCCGAGTTGAGTCATGGTTGGAGGCCTAGTATGGCCATGAACATGAGAGAGGAGAGAGAAAGTAGAGAGAGAGAGAGAGAGGTTGATATAATTGTAGGTGGTGGTGGTGGTGGTGGTCGTCGTCGTCTTTTGCTTTGATTTCTTTTATACTACTAGTGGTGGTCGTCGTCTTATGCCAAGGTGAATAAAACCCCAATTAATTCTTAAATAAGTGAAAAAAGTGTTGGTGCATTATTATGCAAGGAAAAAAATGTATTTATTTTTTATAAAAAAAAGTTGTCGCAAACAGTTTAGTTTTTTTTGTATGTAACAAACAAGCGGAGGGTACGAGAGTGCGTGTGGAAAAGGGTAGATTTGTTGACCCATTGATTTGGAAATTTTGGCCAAGTCCAAATTGCCGGCTGCTTTGGGTTTTACATTTTTAATGCATCTATTTCTATAGCCAGGCTTATCTTATAAATAGCTCAATTAGATTTATCTATTTTGTTGGCACTATAAAAATTTTACCGGTATAGCAATAACATGGGTGGATATCGCTCCACACGTATGGAGTACAACTATTATGCTATTGGACGGAAAGGTAAACCCAGGATCGAACTAGAAGGCAGAGAAATACAGCTTAACTAGTAAAACTGCAAAATCTGTGTAATAAACTTTGGAGTCCGTACACCCCTTCAAATTAATCCAGAATTGTGAATAATCCGGAAAATCAGTGTCGCGCAAAACGGTATTAATGGTTTTAGCAACAAAACTACCGTAGTTAGTGAGGAAGAGGAAGTATTCAAATATAAAATTATTTTTTCCCGACCATTTATTTTGAATATTAGTATTTTGTTATATTTGGAGAGGCACTGGCTTGAAGGAAAAGTTTAAATTGATATATTGAGAGCTAAATAGTTTAAATGAATGTGTTTGTGTATGACAAAGATTACATAATTGAGGATTTGATGGTGACAAAAACGCTTTGATTAGAAAATGACATGATTTTTCAATCTCAGGGAGGAAAAAGGAAAATATTTACTGAGAAAACCATTTTTCTATTAAGGTGTTTGTTTCAAAAAAAAAATTACTAGGAAAATAATAATATAAAGCATCAATTTCGCTTTCATGTACCTAAACTTTGTCGACGTGTGTGTGGCTAAGACAAAGCTACGAGACTATTAGTCTAATTTATCTTTTTGTTGCATTATTACAAGTCCCCATCTCTCCCTAGAATACTTGAAGACTTACATATATATAATAATGCCACTATGATTAAAATTATGTAATATTCTACCAGCGTATATTAAACCATGTGCGGTAATAATGATATAAACTCATGTGATACAATACATGGTTCGCAAAGAAATTCTTTATCATTTCAGCATATCATATCGAGTTATTTTCCATATTTTCCGCTAGATGAGATGTGAGACACGTATTGTAACAAAGTTCTTAACCAGCGTCGACTTTACGATGCAATTTGCATCATTCTTAGCCTACACAATTTTTGACAAAAAAAAGCATAAAATGATTGGAATATACTGCTTTTCGATTGAATTAATTGCAAATAAATATTCTAATAATGAAACGGTCCTATATAAGAGAAGGAGGGAGGTCACAATTAGATGAGCTATTGTGGCCCTATAACTCAACTTTTAAGTTAATGGTTAGGAATATTAATTTGATCAAATCCATAAGAAAAAAAAAAAGAAAGTGTCCTTTAGTTGTGTGGCTTTGGAGCCTTGCACAACAAATATATAATGGGTAGTTGAGAGAATGCACAAAGCACAAGGAGTGTTAGAGATGCGAGCCATGGCCAAGCTTTAGGTGGAAGAAGAAGAATAAAGAAATGGATTGAGGAAGTTGGCATTTGAGTGATTACCAATGATGGCTCTTTTGGTGAGGTCTCCAACCAAAAGCTTTGATGTGGCATGAATGTGTTAATTAATTATCTCCAATTAATTGATCAGTAGATTCAGTACCATTGGTTTATTGATTAGTACAAGCTTTAGATTAAATTGCGTGGGGGCCAACCACCCTTGTAGATAATGTGATCCTAGCAATCAATGCCTCCTCTACTTGTGATAAATATTGTGACAAAAAGTTGCGTGCTCATTCATAAAAACACAATGGCTTGTCTACATGATCGTAGGTTATAATCTAAAGAAGTACAAGAATATAATTTTCAACTTGTGTCCATCAGTATCATTCATTTAACCAAGCGAGACATGTAGGCATACCACGTATGCAACACTGTGGAATATGAGAACCATGTCATATGTTTATCTCTAGAATAGAGAGGGAAAAACATTATTCCATACTTAGAAAAAAATATTTTCCCCTCCTATATGGGGCTAGATCCTCCTTGAGAGAATCTTTTGGAAGATATAAACCGTCATTAACAATCATGATGATGTGGTGGCTTAAAGGCACCGGATACTTTCTCCATCAATTGATGGGTATATGAAGAATCTGGATTCTTTCCAATACATTAGAAAAGGGTTTGATGAGATCTACTTGTTGAGATTAGTTTAAATTTAAATAGTTGGTTGTTATTATAGATAGAATTAAGATATGTCTCTTATTTAAAGATAAATTTAGATACGAGAAAATATTTTATTAGATAAGGATAAAGGATGTTTATATTGATCCTAATATAGCAAAATTCATATACCATTTCTAGATCATTTCCTTTCCGAACTCTGTCTATATTTTATTAAAATTTGAATATATACATAAATAGTATCTCTATGGGTGAGACATTGTAGTATTGTTCTAGAGGTCATAAGATCGAATTAATTGTAGAATTTGAATTGGGCTGCTTTGATTTTGTTAGGATTCAAAAGTTGTTAGCTGATGTTTGGTTTTTTCATATGATAAAATATACCAAATAATATAAGTATAATAGTCATAATAAATTTTAGATAATAATGATATCTCACATCAATAAAATATTTACCAAATCATATATTTTTAACTTTATATATTTAATATATAATTAGGCATGCATGTCCTATTTGGTTTTGATATCACAACAAAACAGTTATGATTTAGATTTTTACTGTTATTATTTTCAGTAAGATATAAATCTATTAAGATATATTCTTCCTCATTTCAATTTTAAGAAATCCTAGCCCCTGCCTCTCTCTTTCTCATTTCCATTCCATCTTCTTTTTCTTATCAACCAGCGGAGGTCAAAGCACTGCTCTCACTCATAAGAGAAGAAAGAACACACCCCTCATGTGCTAATGTTTTTCTCTCCGTCTAAGATATCCATTGAAGAAGTAGAACCCTCAATCTCTCGGAATTTCGTTGAGAATGAGGCTTACTTGTGCGGATCTGATAAGCACGATTGTTATACCGGCTTGTGCTGAGTAACTCCCCCGATTTTCTACCTAAAAATATTTATATCTTGCTAAACCTATTGCTATGTTGACACTGCATGATAGTATGCTAGTAGACTACACCCTCGTATATGACATGAATCGAATTCGGACAATTATCCGTATTTTACGATATTTTAGAAATTGCAAGCGCTTGCTGGAATTTCGGGACAATCGCTAGTAAAATGGCCATAACTACTACTCTAGGAACCCAAATGGAATGATTCTTTTTTTTAAAATCAAAGTACACAAAAATACTACATTTTTTGCAACTTTAGCGTCTTCTGGAATTGGATCGTTTCGACTAAAACTTTTTCTACTAATGCAATTTTGATGTTCTGGAAATCGTCGACTGACCAGGTATTTGAATTTTAGTTTATTCTCCTTTAATAATTTTACTGATCCGTACTTGGTTAAAAATTTCGTGAAATACAAATTTTGAAAATCATGAATCTCGTGAATCTAATGAATCTCGTGAACATGACATGTATAATAGACACCAGTGTTATATATATCATGAGGATGCGGTAGCTCGAAGAATGGAGGTATTTATGTGTAACAGAGGATCATACATTGTTTTGCATTATATGTAAATCTTGAATCTCGTGAAACTCGTATTGCTGTTGTTCCGTGGGAATTACGAAATATCCTAGTTGCATGTAAAACTCACACAATTCGAAGTTATAACTTAAAACACTATAATAACTAATATCATGACACTCTAGTAATATTTTTCCTGATAGATATATGTTTGACTTTATTGATCCACACACTATTGATCTTCCGCTTTTATTTTCATGTTTGTGTTATTGTTACATGTCGTATTTTGTTTATTTTAAAAATTCTACTCTTTTTAACCGGGGACTTACCGAACTTTAGTTTGTTGACGGCATTCAACTTTTCTTGTTTTCTTATTTTTCTTAGGAATGTCGTCAGACGACATCGGGGCAGGCGATGAGGCAAGGTTGAGACAACTGAGGAGGATTTTAATCATCTTGTTTCTCAAGCCCATTTTTAATATTCATCTCAGTATGTTTTTGTTCGAGACATTTATCTTTACGCCCTTTTATATCATTCCTTTTGTTGAACATCCTGGCTGGTTGAATTCAAATTTTTAATAAGTTCTGTTGGATGATTTTATTTAAATTCTATTCATGCTTTAAATTCTTGTATATGTATTTGTACGTTAGTTCTTATATAGACGTTTAGCGTATTCATATCGAAAAAGAATGTTTCTCGGTGTGAATACGTTGTGGGCCTCTTCCACCTTCGCTCTTTGTCTTTTGGGAAGCGATGCATGACAGTGGACAACAAGGCAAAGCCACAGCGGGCAAAAGGTGAAGATGCATAACAAGGCCAAGGCATGCAAAGGATAAATCAAGAGAGATGCGGTCTCTAGATTTATGAGGGTTGTAACTCCCCTCTCTTAAGGTGAAATCAAGAGAGAGGAGATGATGTGAGAGAGAGTAGAGATGTGTGAGATCTCATAAGCTTTATTTTCATTTAGAGATTATTGTTTTAATCTAGATTTAAAAGATACTATTAAATTATATGATCAAAGTAAGGAGAAGATAAAACGTCGGGTATACTTTTTCTTATATCAATTGAATTCTCATGTTTGCCCCGTAGATTAGGCCGATTGGTCGAACCACGTTAAAAATCTTTTGTGCTATTACTTCTTCTTATGGATCGCTATCTTGGTGCTCGAACGTCGAAGACGGGATCTTTTTCCTCGACGATAGCTATCGAAAGGTAGATTCCCTAACAAGTGGTATCAGAGATGATGGTGTTCGATTGGAGTTTTGAGCTCGCGAGGTAGCGATCGATGTGATGTCAAGTCAGAGTAGCAGAGACATCATAAAGACGAAGGCTTTTTTCAAAGGTGCATCAGATTAGCGGTTGTCAAAATTAGATCGGTCAAGAAGATACCAGCGGAGACATTTGGAGACCGAATTTTGTATTAGACGATCGAGGGTGTTCGATCCTATCGGATTTGAGCATGAAAGCTTGCGGCAGCGAGCGGTGATTCAGAACAGCGGAAGCATTCTTATGAAGTTTCACAAAGTTTTGCAAAGATCAGGGTGTTGTGGTTCATAAAAGACCAAAGAAAGATAGAAGTGGCAGTAACACATGATAGGGACACAGAAGGCTCATGGTATAAAGTGCATTTCGAATTGCTAAAATTTTGGGCAGGAGTAGTTAATCATGCATGTCACTTGGTGATCGATCGTTGTCTGCAATCATATATTTTCAGATCCCAGAAAAGATATAGATTGGAGAGTTTGTACATTATGGTTCACGGAGAGTGTTTAGATGCCCTGCTTATTCAAGTGTTAGTGCAGATCAAATTGGAGTCGAAGTTACAACAGTGCAAGAGACTTCAATTACGATGGAGTCAAAGTGTGCAAGGAGATTTTAATTAAGGTGGAGTTATATGATTTTCGGAGACAAGATGGGGACGCTGATACATTTACACAGTCAGATGATGTTTTGGTAGACCAGGAGCCCAAAGCAAACCCATGAAGAATAAGCAAAGGATATAGCACGTCGATGATCACATGTGCCATGTTGTTCGGACGTGGAGATCAATGGAGGTAACACAAAGGACGAGGGCTGTGGATTGTTTATGTGTAGTTCGAAAGAAAGACTGTGTGCAATACAGGTCAAGCTAGTGGCCAAGAGATATGTCCAAAAGGAGGGGATGGGTAAAATGAGATTTTCTCTCTCATGTAATTAAGCATACTTTTATTATGGTGATACTGACGAAGAGTATGCTACAGATCAGAGAACTGAGTCAACGGTTCATATTAGAGCATGAAAGATCTTGATGTTGTAGAAAATTCTCATGATAATGCGGGATGTAGAAGCTAACAGCTTAGGCTATCTTGAAGAATGTGCATCGAGATGATTCTGAAATGATTTGGAATGGAGAAGTTGGTTGATGATTACCCCTATCGTCGACTACTTCAACTCTCTTCTACAGTATGTCCATCTAGTAAGGAAGAGAAGGATTTCCGAATATCATATGCAGAAGCGGTGTGATCACACGTTTATGATATGGGATGAACCAAGTCAGATGATTATTTGTTGTGGGCTTGGTGGATCGAAAGATGTCGAATTCAAGAGAAGTGCATTAAATGCACTGCAGTTTTGATCGAGCATATGGATAAGACTATACACGTGTTCGTGATAGTCTAGGGATCTGTTCCCCTCCGAATGGCGGCCAAGACAGGGACGTCTTGCCTGAGATTCGGGGCAGATGCTATTTGGTTTTATCCGTCCACCTCTCCGAAAATACCAAGTTGATTTATGGCACCGTGTATCGAAGGTTTAGACGGATGCGGCCGATTTAGCAGACTTCGTCAGATTCCCCCTCGTTCGAGGGGGTTTTTGATTGTGGGGACGCTCTTCCCTGCAGGCGCAAGCCCCTGCAGTTAATTACGCTACCGCATCGCGGTAACAACTTTCTCCTTCTCCAGAATTTCACTTCGTGTCGTGGGTGTTTATTTTGTTTGTGGTTGCCCGTGGATTGTATACGGAGACTAATTTATGTCGTCGCCCGTAGGACGTGGATTAGTCCAAATCCGTATTTTCTTAGATTTGGGTTTGGAGTTTTGGTTTAAGGATACGTTAGCCATATTTGAGGCTAAGATCAACTTAAACGTTTGTTAAGGATACGTTACCCCAATTTGAGACTAAGATCAACTTAACGGGATCGTTTAGATCCGACAAAAGAGCATTTGGGGGCTCTATTGTTCTAGTTTAGGGACATAGTGGTCCATTGCCAGTTTAGGGACATGGTGGTCCATTGTTCCCATTTTGGGGATGAATATTGGTTTAAGGACGCATTAATCCATGAGTTTAAGGACCCCACAGTCCGTGTTACTAGTTTAGGGACATAGTGGTCCATTGTTCCCGTTTTGGGGACGAATATTGGTTTAAGGACGCATTAGTCCATGAGTTTAAGGACCCCACAGTCCGTATTACCAGTTTAGGGACATAGTGGTCCAACATTCCCATTTTGGGGACGAAAGTTGGTTTAAGGACGCATTAGTCCATGAGTTTAAGGACCCCACAGTCCGTAGCAATGTGTGGTTGTCGGGACCCGTCACCTCTCTGACGACGTTGAAGGATTACAACGACAAATATCAGAGGAGTTCAGAGATGTACCCTTGAACCGGGTGTAAATTAATTTGGGAGAGCAGTTGTGATCAATTCAATTTAATTTGAGGACTTACGGCCAGAATTGGGTTAAGTCCATTTAAAAATGGTTAACATTTTGTTCACATTTGGCCTGTTGGGCTCTGCCCTTTTTTAAAATAATGCACAACATTTATTTTGGCCTATTAGGCATTTTCAATTGGGCTCTGTCCCTTTTCTTTAATAATGCAGAGCATTTAATGGTTTGACAGCGCACCACGTGGCCTGTCAGGCGCTCTGCGCCAATTGAGGAGCGCATGGCGCAAATTCATGTGGAGGTGACACGTGTCACGCGCTGGTGAGCGCAAGTCTGTTAGCGCAGTGCGCTGCGCCAGTGCGCTGCTGTCACGTGGCACGCTCTGGTGACTTGCGCCAAACCAAGAGATCAGTGCTCTGTTATTAGAAGCGCGAAGCGCAGTTGTTATGCGATTGACACGTGGCGCTCTCTGGTGGCTTGCGCCAATCCAAGGAGCGCAGCAGTGCAGATTTCAAAAGTGCAAGGCACTGTTTAATATCTTGATCAAATTTGGATCAAAGAAAACAAGTTTTTCTTTTTCCAGAGAGGTTATACCTCAAATTTTAAGAACCAGTGGTTCATCAAAAGGCAACGCCTTTATATAGATCAAAAGATCTAGTCATGAAGTAGATTACTTCTTTATTATTATTTTTTTTTATTAAAGATCTTGATCTTGTTCTTAGATCATTGATCTTTTTAGAAGAAATTCTTCATTTTTCCAAAGGTTTTACCTTTTTTCTTTCTCTCTCAATTCTTCTCAAAGTTTTTAGAAGAGCTTTTTGTATCTCTATCTCTGTATCTCTCTGTGTTTTAGACTTGGAGTCTAAGGGCCTTTATATAGTGCCAATTGATTTGTTAAATCAGTTAAAGAGATCTTTCTCTGATTGATTTAGGGATGTTTCCCTACCGCTGGATCTTTGATCCTAGGGCTTTTGTTTTTCAGAAGATAATCTTCTTGTTTTAACAATATTAGAAAGATCTTTCCAAGATTTTATTGTTTAAATTCTGGTACAGTTGGCGCAAGCGCACCTGCGCTTGACACGTGTCGCGCAGCACAGAGCGCTGCGCAACTACGCTGACACGTGTCGCGCAGCGCAGAGCACAAGCCATCTGAAGCGTTGCTTCCTTTATTATTATTTGAATTTTTAAAACAGAGTTTTGCTCTAATTGGGGGAAACAGAAGCGTTGCTTCATTTCCCGCCTTGGAATTTGAACAGAATTTTGCTCTGATTGGGGGAAACAAATGCCCCCTACCGTTGCGCTTACGTGGCCCCAGACGTGAATGCAGCGGTGGCGAAATTCCAACCGTTGGGAAGTTGAAACGGCTCTTATTGCCTATAAATAGGACCTTTGGTCCCTTAGATGATTTTCATCTCTTTTCTTAAGAATTTTTATTCAGAGCCTTGCTCTTCAATTTAAGAACTTTTCAAGAGTAAAACTCTGTCAAAACTTAGGTAAAGTTTAAAAACTTTTAAGAATCCAGGGTTTTACCCATTAACAGAGCTTTGCTCTTTTGATACATGTAGATTTCTTAATCTTTTGTGAAGAACTCTTAAGAGTTTGATCATGGATAATGAATATCAAAAATGGAGTTTTATCTTGATGGATTATATCATCTTTTCATATCAAGGCTCTCAGCGTTCTCGGGGAATTTCTTTAAATTCCCCTCATTACTGAATTTGATAGGTGTCACTCCTGTTTGCGGAGCATTGCTCTCAAGGAGTTTAACTCCCTGTGCCTGTTTTTAATAAGAATTCGTTTAATCAGTCTGTCTGCTAATTCTGTTAATTTTCTTTTACAGGAGCAATGGACGCCCACATGTACGATCTCGATGAAATCATCTCTTACGGAGACATCCGCCGACTCGGCCGTTCTCAGAACCCAGAATTTACCAACACCGAGTGTGCCGAAATCATGAGCCGCTTCGACGCATACAATGGTCAACTGCTTCCTCGGCACTCCCCTCTCCTGAAGCTTATTGTGGGAGCAATTTAGGAAGCGCTTCCCTTATTCTGTACTGGTTTGCCGCTTGGGACATTGGATGCCGCCGAGGATTAGGTGCACTCAGTGTACCTGATGAACCTAATCTCGAAGAGACGGCGAGACAATCTTGTCGATCTCCTGCACCAGGCCTTCCAACAGTCCGCCATACTCGCTGCCTATCGGAGGGTGGAGGACATCAGTGGCGACCCCGACGCTCGTGCTCGCGAAAGAAAGCACACTAGGATGGTTCGCCAGGCTTGGAAAGTCTTGGACAAGGTCACTTTTGAGTTCCTCAATCCATGTCCTGGATCTGAGGTTTTCCCATTGTAATCATTTGGATAATGTCTTTGTTTATTGCCTTTATTAATGTAAAAACTTTCCAAGTATGAATGACAAATCTTTTGCCTCCTTCCTTTCATTTTCTGCTTTGTTATTGGCATATTCCTTAAGTAAGCATAGCCTGTAGGTGATATAGAACATCCTGTCTTGAATACTTCGAGGAGTGGTGATGGCTTAGGAAGCAGGTTCAGATCTGCTGCCTAAGAATTTTCAACTTTATGAGCCGTAAGGGTCTCACAAAGACTTTTCTCCCTACGGATCGAGAGGATCTCGTAGGTGTATTTTCTCCTTAGGGGTCGTGAGGACTCCTAAGTGTGTTTTCTCTTGAGAGTCGTAAGAATCTCACTAGAGAATTTTCTCTCTTACAAGTCGAGAGAACTTGTAAGTGGTTGTTTCCCTCCTTGTTGAGATTCGACTTTGGAGAGTATGGTCTGTGAATAGTACGCAAGAGTCCGTTTTGGACCGACTTATAGGACCCCAGTGCTTAGGAAACAGGTTTTTTAATCCCTGCCTCCTAAGGCTTTTCCTTACGAGTCGAAACATATCGAGTAGTTCTCGTAAAGACATTAATTTCCTCACGAGTCGAGACGAATCGAGCATTTCTCGTAAGAATATCCTAACGTCACAGTTAACCTCTGCTCTTTACGACAAAGGTCCGTTAGGGTCTGTGGTACTTAGGGTTTTGTCCGTCGTACCGTCGCGTTGGCTGATGTATTCCTCGATAGGCAATCCTGCTGTTCGAGTGGCCTTGTGACTGTCGTGTCTCTAATCCCTTCGGGGGCTGGACAAGACGTCTTCAAGCAATCCTCCTAGGCAGTTTGACCGTCAGAAGAGCAAGCGTTAGGAATTTTGCCATGCCGCTTTTAACTTGAGGTTAGGCTCATTTTGGAGAGCCCCGATGAATCATAATCACTCCGCGCTGGTGTAGGATGATCTCCGATAGTCTTTCAGGCTTTATATGACTTGCCGTTAAGACCCTGAAGCTAGGAATTTGGCCTTTGCTTCGTTTGCTGGCATTGCGTCTGTTGTATCGAGACGAATGTCGCGGTTGTCTCTAGGTTGCTGATGAACCGTCGAGGTTTGGAACTAGGGATTTTGCCGTGGCTCCTTTTGGTGATGTTGCGTCTGCTGTGTCGAGACGAACGTCGAGGTGGTGACCCCTCCGCACTGGTGCGAGATGATCTCCGATTGTCTTTCAGGCTTTATATGACTTGCCGTTAAGACCCTGAAGCTAGGAATTTGGCCTTCGCTTCGTTTACTGGCATTGCGTCTGCTGTATTGAGACGAATGTCGCGGTTGTCTCTAGGTTGCTGGTGAACCGTTGAGATTTTGAACTAGAGATTTTGCCGTGGCTCCTTTTGGTGATGCTGCGTCTGCTGTGTCGAGACGACGTCGAGGCGGTGACCACTCCGCACCGGTGCGAGATGATCTCCGATTGTCTTTCAGGGTTTATATGACTTGCCGTTAAGACCCTGAAGCTAGGAATTTGGCATTCGCTTCGTTTGCTTTGTCGTGTCCGAATCCTGTTAGAGGAAGGCTGCTGTAGTGACATTTCGTCTGTTGTGTCGAGACGAACGTCGAGGTGGTGATCACTTCATGTTGGTGTGAGATGATCTCCGATAGTCTTTCAGGTTTTATATGAGTTGCCGTCAAGACCCTGAAGCTAGGAATTTGGCCTTCGCTTCGTTTGTTTTGTCATGTCCGAATCCTGTTGGAGGAAGGACACTGTTGTTGACATAGCGTCTGCTGTATTGAAACGGACGTCGAGGTGGTGACCACTCCGTACTGGTGCGAGATGATCTCCAATTGTCTTTCAGGCTTTATATGACTTGCCGTTAAGACCTTGAAGCTAGGAATTTGGCCTTCGCTTCATTTGTTTTGTCACTGCATTTGCTGTATCGAGACGAATGTCGTGGTGAAGCTGGGATTTTGCCGTCACTCCACTTTGTTTCGACCGTAAGGTCTTTTGTTGATGTTGCATCTGCATCCTGCTGGACTGCAAAGGAATGCCGTTGTTGACATCTCAACTGCTGTATCGAGACGAATGTTGAGGTGAAGCTGGGATTTTGCCGTCGCTTCGCTTTGTTTCGACCGTGAGGTCTTTTGTCGGTGTTGTATCTGCATCCTGGTGGACTGTGAAGGAACGCCATTGTTGACATCTCGTCTGCTGTATCGAGACGAACGCTGAGATGGAGCTGGGATTTTGCCGTCACTCCGCTTTGTTTCGACCATGGGGTCTTTCGTTGACGTTGCATTTGCATCCTGCTGGACAGCGAAAGAACGCCATTGCTGATTCTTAGGCTGTAGATATTGCCGTTAAGATTTGGAACTAGGGACTATGCCGTGGCTCCGTTTTGTTGCGACTCTGAGGTCGGTTGTTGACGTCATTTCTGCATCTGGTTGGAGTGAGGAGAAACGCCGTTGGTGATCTCTAAGTTGTCGATATCGACGTCGAGACCCTGAAGCTAAGGATCTTCTTTTACTTCGTTTATTGACATTGTGTCTGCAATATTGCAACAAATGTCGAGGTTGGCTCTAGGTTGTCTATGAACCGTCGAGACTTGGCTTCGCTTTCTGGTGGAGCCTGTTGGGAAGGTATGGTTCCCTCTTTGTTTGTGCCCTTGGATTGTATACAGGGATCGATGTGATCTCACCTGTAGGGCAAAAAGTTTCATTCTTTCATCATTTTTTTCATTCTTTCCGCGATGCTCTATCATTTCAGCTTTTTATATCGCGAAAATCGCGATTGCCCAATCATTTCGGCTATTTTTCGTGGTGCCCAATCATTTCGGCTATTTTTCTTTTTACTCACTGCTTTTTATTGCGAATTGCCCAATCATTTCGGTTGATTTTGTTTTATTTTTACTCGCTGCTTTTTATTGCGAGTTGCCCAATCATTTCGGCTATTTCGCATGCATACACATTTTTTTACTTGCTGATTTTTATTTGCAAGTTGCCCCATCATTTCGGCTATTTCGTATGTGTGTATGGCTCGCTGATTTTTTCTGTCGCGAGTGTGGAACTTGGAATCTGACGCCAATCTCAGCATCAGCATCGCTACAACTGGAATATTTCCAGGAACGAATCATCATTTGCCATGAAAGGGCTCGGAATTTGATACCGGTTTAGGCATCAACATCGCTACAACTGAGATATTGCCAGGAGTGAATCATCATTTACTATGAAAGGGCTTAGAATTTGATACCGGTTTAGGCATCAGCATCGCTACAACTGGGATATTGCCAGGAGCGAATCATCATTTGCCATGAAAGGGCTTGGAATTTGATACCGGTTTAGGCATCAGCATCGCTACAACTGGGATATTGCCAGGAGCGAATCATCATTTGCCATGAAAGGGCTTGGAATTTGATACCGGTTTAGGCATCAGCATCGCTATAACTGGAATATTGCCAGGAGCGAATCATCATTTGCCTCTGTCAATGTCGAACAAAGGTGGCTTAGCGAACAGGGTTAGGATCCCGTCGACTAAGGCTTTTGACTTCATGAGCCGTAAGGGTCTCACAAAGGTATTTCTCTCTAAGAGTCGTGAGAATCTCGTAGGTGTGTTTTCTCCTTAGGAATCGTGAGGATTCCTAAGTGTATACTCCCCTGTAAGTCGTAAGGATCTTACCAAAGGGTTTTCTCCTTATAAGTCGAGAGGACTTACAAGGGTCGTTCACCATATGGACATATCCCTAGTCACGGGTGGGACTTGGTTAGGGAAATGTTTATTCGCGCCCGTGGATTGTATACAAGGGTCAGTATTGAGCCACTTGTAGGGCAATATCGAAGGTTGTGGGGGTTGCTTAAGAACAGGTTCAGGTCTCTGTAACTTAAGACTTTCAAATCTTATGAGCCGTGAGGGTCCCATAAGAGAGTTCTCCTTACGAGTCGTGAGGATCTCGCAAGTGTAATTTCTCCTTAGGAATCGTGAGGACCCATAAGTGTGTTGCTCCCTTGTGAGTCGTAAGGATCTCACGCGGGTGGTTTCTCCTCACAAGGCCGAGAGGACCCTGTAAGTGTCCTTTAACGAGGTTGCGCCCTTTCGGGTTTTCATAAACACTCGCCGGTAGCCCTGCTGTTTTTACTCACGGAGCCCTTCCGGGTTTTCATCCGTGCCCATTTTGCTTATGGACATACCGTCTTTTTTTTTTATTCTTTTTTCTAACGAGGTTGCGCCCTTTCGGGTTTTCACGAACACTCGCCGGTAGCCCTGCTGTTTTTACTCACGGAGCCCTTTCGGATTTTCATCCGTGCCCATTTTGCTTATGGACATACCGTCTTCTTTTATTCTTTTTATTCCTTTTCTAACGAGGTCGCGCCCTTTCGGGTTTTCACGAACACTCGCCGGTAGCCCTGCTGTTTTTACTCACGGAGCCCATTCGGGTTTTCATCCGTGCCCATTTTGCTTATGGACATGCCGTTTTCTTCTTCTTCTTCTTTTTTTAATCACGTCAGCCTGAGGATGCTGCAGTAGTAGTTTAAAGACGTTTCGGTCATGAGTCAACGTACGATTACGCAGCTAGATTTTGTCGTAAATCTTCGCATGTTTTGTGCCGGAGGTAAATTCCTTGAAGAGAGGGCTGAGGGCGACTTCTTCGTCAGCGTCGCTTCCAAACGTGATAACTTGCGATCCCTTGGTGTCGGCTATGTGACAGTTGCCAACAGCTCTTTCGCGCTCATCTGTCGTGCTTTTCCGTTCCCGACGAGCCTTGCGCTTCACTCGTTGAACGTGTCGTCGACGGGTAACATATCCCTGCCACCAGTTTTTAAAGGATATGCACTCTTCGGTAGGGTGTGCAATCCTCTGATGGTATAGGCAGAAGTTAGGATGTATGTCTGCTTCATCAAGACGTATATTGCCAGGGGAATTTCCTTTGAGAGAGGGCAACTTCATTCCTATTGCCAGGGCCCTAGCGAATCGATTCCTTATTTTGATCCTGCTTTTATTTGCGGCGGATGTACTTTGATCTGGTGGGAGTGTTTCGACCCTTTTGTCCAGACGCCGGCGTTTGACTTTTTTGAATATAGCCAGTTCACGCTCTCGATTGGCTTTGCTTTTCTGACGGGCCTCGTTTAGGAATGCATCAATCATTTCGTCTGATGGTCCTAGAAGTTCCGGCTCAGGATCTGCCCCCAGTTTCTCTGTGCAAGAAGCCTTCCCATCGTCTATAAACGAGTGAGAGATCACATAACAACTTGCCACATAATCCTCGAGTTCATCTGACGAGTCTTCTTCATTGTCATCACTTCCATCCTCAAGGACGTGGTTGAGGAATTCTTGGAGTGTGACTGGGGTTCACGCCTTCTGATTATATTCTTCCAGCGCATCAATATGTTTTTGCAGGTCCGTGCGTTTGTCATCGGGTTTCACGGGCTTCTTGGTTTTCTTCTTGGAAGACTTTGACGGCTGGGTATGAGCGCTTTGACTATCACCACCAGTTTTTAGAGTTGGGCGCGGCTTCAGCATCCCCTTGATGATCTCAGGTTCTAACGGGTTCTTGCATCTGATCGCCGGGCATAACTGGAGATCATTCAGCATCTTTTTGGTTTTGGCGGAAAGCATGACCTCCCATGGAGCTTCTTCAACAAAAGAACAAGTTGCCCCCGGCATGCCCGTCTTCTTTGGAGTGTGCGGCTGTGGTGGGTTTACTTTCCACTTTTTATACAGCGCAAACTTGCCTTGTAGGTACTGATCATCGATTCATCCCTTAAAGACGAAGCAATCCTCGATCGGATGACTTACCGTTTGGTGGTAAGGGCAATAATTGGGATTATTCACCTCACTGGGTTGCGGTGGTCTCCTTAGATTCGGGAGATGGATAACCCTATTGCGCATCGCCAGCTCGAATAGTCTCCTTGTTTTATTCTGAGGAAACGAGTAAGGACGTCCCAGTCTCTCCTCGAGGGATGGGCGTGGACGCACGTTATTTTGGCGAACAACCGGCTTTGAGTTGCTCGGCTGTTGTTGAGTATTGGCGAAGACGATCGCTTTTCCTTTCTCATTTCGAGAGTCTGGTTTGGAGGAGACGGTTTATGTCCCATCTGATCCATTTGGGCCAACTTGTCGATCAAGGCCTGAAACGTGGTTGGTTTAAGGAACATCATGAACTGCGAAATAGTTTCATGAGGATCTAAGGTGCCCAGGAACATGCCTACTGCTGGCGCTTCTTCAATGCGTTGCTCGCACTTTGACCACAAGTTTCGCCACCGTATTGCGTATTGGACCCACATCTCGCCTGGCCTTACCCTGGTATTAATCAAAGCTGTTATTGGAGTACGCTCGCTGGCGCTTGCGAAACGCTGGGTAAACAACAGCTTCATCTCCGCAAATGTTTTGACAGAGTCGTTAGGTAGCTCCGAATACCATTCAAAGGCTATTTCTGCTAGGCTGCCGACGAATTAGCGAAGCAGCAGTTTGTCGTCGCCTCCAGTGTTGCCGCATAAGGCCCTGAATTGAGCAACGTGCTGATATAGATTCCCTGTCCCCTCGTACACATAGAATTTAGGGATCGTATATCCCGGCGGGTAACTGATTTGGTCATACCAGCCCGGATAGGGTCATCCGGTTCTAACAATTTGCCCAGCCGCTTCATTCGCCTGATGAACTCGTATCTGCTGAGCTATATAGTCGTCTAGTGCAGCTTTGGAAATGGTTTCCTCCTTGGCTGCTGAAAGAGCCGGAAGAGGATTAGATGTCTCCCCTCCGTCGTCTCCAACAATGATCGGAGGGTCTTCAGCTGGAGGGTCCGGCTGTAACATCATCCCTTCCATATCTTGGAAGAGAAGCGCCATTTGCTTTATGTTAGCCGCTTGCTCTGCGGCTTCTTTGTCCTTCTTTTCGAGGACTCTGCGTAAGAAGTCAGCATCGGTTTCTTGCTCGTGACGCTGCTCTGATGATGCCTCCGGGATTTCTTTTGGCCCGGTGAGTGCGGCCATCGCAGTCATCATCTCTTGAAGCTTCTGCTGTTGCTCCTGGGCTTTTGTCACGAATCGAGTGAGCGGTCGGTGACCCGTCGAAGCACGGCTTTCCTCCTTTCCGGAAGCCATATAAACGGTGTGCACCACCATGCCCCCAGACTTGGGGCGTTTGTAATCAGCGCTTTTACGGTTCGCCATGTTCACAGGGGCTTTTCGCAGCCTCCTTTTCTTTTGAGTGATTGATGTTGAGGGAGCCGTTGCAGTGGGCACCCAGGTGGCCGTCGTCTTCCGTTGCTTAACAGAGCGGTCTTCTTCCTGTCGGGCTTTCGACGTCTTATGCTGATGGGAGAAATTCGGATCAATCACCGATTCTCGGACTCGTCGCCAAGTCTTGTAGACTTCGAAAGACAGCCGTTGAGGAGATTGCTCTGGCTTTGTTTCTACGACGGTCTCTACCGGTGGAGGAGATCTTTTGAGCACCGCAATTGGCGAATTTCTGCGTACCCTGTTCAGCAGCTCAAAGCTGTTCCCAGTTGGAACAGCAGCATCAATTTCCACCGTTGGAGCTGGTGAAGTTATCCCAGAGGGGGAGTTGCCCCCAGCCTTCCTCACTCGGCGCCAGTGGCGACGTCGAGTATGTCGTGCGAATGGAGTTGTTTCGGCTATAAGGGCGACTTCATCATGCCCCCTGCTTTGAGGAGAGACTGTTATTGGTGCTAGCCTGTCGAAGACTGACACCCGTTGAGAAGCAATGTCTAATCTATCAAAGACAGACCTCTGGGCAGGGGAAGCAGCTTTGAGGACCTCGCCTGGAGCAGAAACCGGAATGGCCAACTTTGTAAAAACTGACTTCTTGGAAGGAGAAGCCTTTCCAATGATTTCGTCCGCTTGAGCCGAGATGGCTATCCTCTTTGGGATGGCAGATTCGGGTATCGCGGGCTTGTAGACGTTCTGGCCCAGTCTGTTGAAAACTGAGGTATTGAAGTTGGGCGGCCCGTTGAGAGGGGCCACAGCAGTGATAAGTCGATCAAAGACCGACTTCTTTGGGGCTTCTTGCAACGTCATTGGGGCATTGAAGCTCATCGGTGGGAGCATGGTCCCAAAGAATAGTCCAGCGGTGGCTTGAGTTACCTGCTCCACTGGCATCTTGAAAATGGAGGCTGCTTGGGGCCCGTAAGTCACTCCTCCAGATGGGATGGAGCGAGAGTTGCAGTTGCAGTTTGTACAGTTTGAAGCCATTGATCTTCTGTTTTCTGCACGGAGCAAGACACCAAATCTAAGTACCTCGAATCCACAGGCAACCACAGCAAACCGCGATTTATTCGCGAACATGACACACGAAGTGTAGAGTGGAAAGACGAAAAGGTCCCACCGGGTGTGCCAGAATCTGTTCCCTTCCGAATGATGGCCACGACAGGGACGTCTTGCCTGAGATTCGGGGCAGATGCTATTTGGTTTTATCCGTCCACCTCTCCGAAAATGCCAAGTTGATTTATGGCACCGTGTATCGAAGGTTTAAACGGATGCGGCCGATTTAGCAGACTTCGTCAGATTCCCCCTCGTTCGAGGGGTTTTTTGATTGTGGGGACGCTCTTCCCTACAGGTGCAAGCCCCTGCAGTTAATTACGCTACCGCATCGCGGTAACAACTTTCTCCTTCTCCAAAATTTCACTTCGTGTCGTGGGTGTTTGTTTTGTTTGTGGTTGCCCGTGGATTGTATACGGAGACTAATTTATGTCGTCACCCATTGGACGTGGATTGGTCCAAATCCGTATTTTCTTAGATTTGGGTTTGGGGTTTTGGTTTAAGAATACGTTATCCATATTTGAGGCTAAGATCAACTTAAACGTTTGTTAAGGATACATTAGCCCAATTTGAGACTAAGATCAACTTAACGGGATCGTTTAGATCCGACAAAAGAGCATTTGGGGGCTCTATTGTTCTAGTTTAGGGACATAGTGGTCCATTGCCATTTTAGGGACATGGTGGTCCATTGTTCCCATTTTAGGGACGAATATTGGTTTAAGGACGCATTAGTCCATGAGTTTAAGGACCCCACAGTCCGTGTTACCAGTTTAGAGACATGGTGGTCCATTGTTCCCGTTTTGGGGACGAATATTGGTTTAAGGACGCATTAGTCCATGAGTTGAAGGACCCCACAGTCCGTATTACCAGTTTAGGGATATAGTGGTCCAACATTCCCATTTTGGGGACGAAAGTTGGTTTAAGGACGCATTAGTCCATGAGTTTAAGGACCCCACAGTCCGTAGCAATGTGTGGTTGTCGGGACCCGTCACCTCTCTGACGACGTTGAAGGATTACAACGACAAATATCAGAGGAGTTCAGAGATGTACCCTTGAACCGGGTGTAAATTGATTTGAGAGAGCAGTTGTGCTCAGTTCAATTTAATTTGAGGACTTACGGCCAGAATAGGGTTAAGTCCATTTGAAAATGGTTAACATTTTGTTCACATTTGGCCTGTTGGGCTCTGCCCCTTTTTTAAAATAATGCACAGCATTTATTTTGGCCTGTTAGGCCTTTTCAATTGGGCTCTGTCCCTTTTCTTTAATAATGCAGAGCATTTAATGGTCTGACAGCGCACCACGTGGCATGTCAGGCGCTCTGCGCCAATTGAGGAGCGCAAGACGCAAATTCATGTGGAGGTGACACGTGTCATGCGCTGGTGAGTGCAAGTCTGTTAGCGCAGTGCGCTGCTAACACGTGGCGCGCTCTGGTGACTTACGCCAAACCAAGAGAGCAGTGCTCTGTTATTAGAAGCGCAAGGCGCAATTGTTCTGTGATTGACACGTGGCGCTCTCTGGTGGCTTGCGCCAATCCAAGGAGCGCAGCAGTGCAGATTTCAAAAGTGCAAGGCACTGTTTAATATCTTGATCAAATTTGGATAAAAAAAACAAGTTTTTCTTTTTCCAGAAAGGTTATACCTCAAATTTCAAGAACCAGTGGTTCATCAAAATGCAATGCCTTTATATAGATCAAAAGATCTAGTCATGAAGTAGATTACTTCTTTATTATTATTATTTTTTATTAAAGATCTTGATCTTGTTCTTAGATCATTGATCTTTTTAGAAGAAATTCTTCTTTTTTCCAAAGGTTTTACCTTTTTTCTTTCTCTCTGAATTCTTCTCAAAGTTTTTAGAAGAGCTTTTTGTATCTCTATCTCTGTATCCCTCTGTGTTTTAGACTTGGAGTCTAGGGGCCTTTATATAGTGCTAATTGATTTGTTAAATCAGTTAAAGAGATCTTTCTCTGATTGATTTAGGGATGTTTTCCCACCGCTGGATCTTTGATCCCAGGCTTCTGTTTTACAGAATATAATCTTCTTGTTTTAATAAGATTAGAAAGATCTTTCCAAGATTTTATTGTTTAAATTCTGGCATAGTTGGCGCAAGCGCAACTGCGCTGACACGTGTCACGCAGCGTAGAGCGCAGCGCAACTGTGCTGACACGTGTCGCGCAGCACAGAGCGCAGGCCATCTGAAGCGTTGCTTCCTTTATTATTATTTGAATTTTTAAAACAGAGCTTTGCTCTGATTGGGGGAAACAGAAGCGTTACTTCATTTCCCGCCTTGGAATTTGAACAGAGTTTTGCTCTGATTGGGGGAAACAGGATCGACTACAATGCTTATACTTATTTAATGGTTGAGTCTATTAGTTGGAGAAACGTTGCGAGATATTGTGGCGTTGATGACAACAAAGGTTGAGTGTATAGTAGCGATCAAAGCATCAAGGAAAGTTCCAGGTTTGTACAGTGATTCACGGTGAAGTGCATCCTCATGTTGACAGGTGAAGAATTACTTCCAGACATGACGCATTGCAAGTACCATTTTCATGTGTTTCTGGTTAAGGGGTTCCAATGTTTGGACTAATGTGGAGTACAGTATAGTGGTCATGAGTGCGCAGGGATAGAGTACGGTGTAGTGATCATGAGCGGGAGCAGCTATTTTATCGTATGCTTGAAATGGAAACAATGAAGATGGTACAAAGGTTACAAGAAGGAGCAAGGTGTACGTGTGAGATCTGCAAAGGAGGAGGATGAGAACAACAATGAATCTCAAGTTATTCGGTTCAACGGATTTGCGTCAAAGTGGAGACTGTTGGAGTTATGTCTCATATCTAGTTGATCACTTATGCACGGTTCGTGAATCGCGGGGAGTCCGGATTGGACTCGGACAGTTGGGCCAAAGTAATCCATTGGTATGGGCTACTAATGGATAAGGAGATGAAAGCACACTTAAAAGTTTTATTTAAATTTAAATAGTTAGTTGTTTTTATAGATAGAATTAAGATACACCTCTTACTTAAAGATAGATTTAGATAAAAGAAAATATTCTATTAGATAAGGATAAATGATATTTATGTCGTTCCTAATTTAAGTAGGAGAACATTTATTCTATACTATAAATATAGATATGCTTTCATTAAGAAGAATTGGCAAAAGCAAAAAAGCACAACAAGGCAAAACCCAGACGAGCAAAAGGTGAAGAGACATAACAAGGCCAAGGCGTGCTAGGTTTATGAGGGTTGTAACTCTACTCTCTTGAGGTGAGATCACAAGAGAGAAGATGATGTGAGAGAGAGTAGAGATGTGTGAGATCTCATAAGCTTTATTTTCATCGAGAGATTAGGCTTCTAATCTAAATTTGAGAGACACTATTAAATTAGATATGATCTGACGTGCTTCAGATCACGTCAAGATGTTACCTTCCGTTGATCTGCTGATGGCGGCGATGGACGGCTGAGATTGAATCTGGAGGCTGGCTCCTGAAGCGTGTGGATCTCAATGGGTTTGAAGTTGTTTGGGCCGAGCTACCTGCAAGGAAGTCCCAGGGTGGTTTTACTACCGAGGACCCTCCGACGGTCAAGTTAGAGTGGAAATCCGAGCAAAGTAACGGCTTAGTGGAGTAAAAATGGCTTACTTGAACTGTCTGAAGGAGGGGTTTAAATAGTGGTGGCAGCAGGCAGGCGGGTGCGAGAATCACGCCGGCCATTACGCTCCCGACGTCACGCCCGCATGATGGGCGGGATCCCTCATTAATGGCGAGACAGGCTCGTTAATGGGGGATCGTGATGGCGTGGAACGTGGGATGTGGCCGGCGGATATCTCGCTCACGGCGAGATTCGCGGGAGTGAGGCGGTTGCGCCTGTGAGTGGTGTCGTTGGTCGGTCGATGAGACCGAGGAAGATGACCTCGGCGGGAGAGCTCGCGGACGAGCGGGAGAGCCGAGGTATCTTGGTTCTGCGGTAGCCCGGAGACGAGCTGAGAAGCCGAGGAAGCCAATTATGCTGGGGGCTCGGAGGCGAGCCAACGTTTATTTGTGGGACGGGCACAGGAGTGGCCTGGTCGGCCACTGTAGGTCCTTTCTTGTGAGCTTCGGGACACGTCACCAGCCGCGTGTCATGATCTGGGAGATCATCGATATTGAGCATCATCATTAGCCCCCCACTCTCGTCCCGACCAGATCATAGGTCAGGTCACGAGTGGTCTGCCGGGTCACCCGAGGTGAGCTCCTTTTCAAAGATATCGTCGGGGCGTATTCCCGGGCAATCCGTTGTATTTTCTGGATGACGCCAGCGAATCAGGGGTGAGATCTTTGCATTAAAAAGGGTGCGCCAAATCGTGCGTACGTTCACCGAAGCGACTGCCCACGCGTCGGGCGCAGGTTGGCTGATGCGACGGGTCGCAGGTTCCCTGCGCCCGATGGGGTGAGGCCGATGTGTGCATGACAGGCGGAGCGATGGGGCCGTTGAGTGCGAAGAGTCGTTTTGGCAGGAGATGACTGCCGCCGTTGGATGTGTTACGCCAGCTGCTATAAATAGAGGTGGGGTCTGCATGATGACCCGTTCCTCTTCATAATTTCCTCGTTTTTGGTCTTATCAGCTCGGCATTCTCCTCTTTAGGTCGGGATTCCTGCGTTTTCTCTTCCGAGGACTCCTCTTCATCTGGTTAGATGTCTTCCTCTGAGGAGTCTGTAGATGTAGTTGGGGTAGATTCTCCCTCTTCTTATTCTTCTGCTTCCTCTCCTTTTGAGTCGAGCCGGTTTCTCCCTTTGGCAAGACAAATGGATCAATCCAGGATTCTTGGTGCCCTCGGTGCTCCGTCCCGGAGGGGGGCTGGAGGTGCGGCCACGCCTCGGGCTGGCCCGAGCCCCGCACCGAATGTGTCACCAGCGGCGGGGCCATCTGCCTCGACCCGAGCTCCCGATGATTGCCCCGGCGGCGGCCAGAGGCGCCCACGGGTTCCCGAACCCCCGACCAGGGATGCGGGGGAGGATGAAGACGGGGTTCCTTTTAAGAGGAAGAGGACGGTCTCTCGCGCGCCACTGACTGAGATTCCCAAGGGGATTCCTGTGTAGGAGGGGGACGTTTGTTTCGTAGTCCCATCCGGGCTTTCCGTCGCTGTCGTCCTGCTCGCTGGTATGGAAGAGTCGGCCGGGAGCAAGGTTCCGTGGGGGACCCTGAGGGCCAAAATGGCGGCTATAGCTCAGGAGGCGATGCAGGTCAATGGGTTCCTCATGTGTTATTTTGAGCGCCCTTTCTTTAGTTCGAGTGCCTCTAAGTCTTTCTGCTGTTTTTCGTCAGGTCCTTCAGCACCGCGCCCTTGTTACACGCATGGAGGCCGAGGGAGCTATCCATGCCACGAGGCCGGCTGGAGGGTCTTCTTCGGAGGCCGAGGATCTGCGACTTGAGCTGTGTCTGGAGAGGGAGAGGATGGCCGTCCTTGAAGCCCGATCATCCGCCGCTGAGCTCGCCGTCTCGAAGTGCCGGGAGTCCTATCACCGTCTAAGTGAGTCCCACCGAGTCATCGAGGCGAAGTTGATGGAACTGGCCGATCGCTTTGCAGCAATGAAGAGGGCGAGGGATGCCAGCAGGCGGGATGCCGAGGCGGCGCTTCAGGCGGCGGAGGTTGCCGAGATTCGAGCTAGAAAGGCGGTGGCCGATTACAAGGGGTCGGACCAATTTTACGTCGACCTCGGCGAGGCTTCTACCATTGCGTGGCACAAAGCTCTTGATGCCGTCCAGGAGTAGTTTCCGGAGTTTTCCGACGGTGAGCTCCGCGTCAGGTCCCATTTTCGGTGGTTATGCCTCCGGCTGATGGTGGCAAGGGATGTGAGGTCTAGGCGGGGCTTGCGGCCTGAACATTTTGGCTTTTCCTTCTCTCTCTTTTTGTAAGCCTCCGGGCAATTTGGTAAGGCTAGGGAGCCCACAATATCCTTGTAAAGACTTTGGCTTTGTGAATAAAAGCTTTTTGCAGTGGTATTTGCGCGCTGTTCCCCTTCGAATGACGGCGCGACAGGAGACGTCTTGCCTGAAATTCGGGGCAGATGCTAATTGGTGCTATCCGTCTACCTCTCCGAAGATGCCAAGTTGATTTATGGCACCGTGTATCGGAGGTTTAAACGGATGCGGCCGATGTAGCAGACTTCGTCAGATTCCCCCTCGCTTGAGTGGTTTTTGAATGTAGGGACGCTCTTTCCTGCAGGCGCAAGCCCCTGCAGTTAATTACGCTACCGCATCGCGGTAACAACTTTCTCCTTCTCCAGAATTTCACTTCGTGTCGTGGGTGTTTGTTTTGTTTGTGGTTGCCTGTGGATTGTATACGGAGACTAATTTATGTCGTCGCCCGTAGGACATGGATTAGTCCAAATCCATATTTTCTTAGATTTGGGTTTGAGGTTTTGGTTTAAGGATACGTTAGCCATATTTGAGGCTAAGATCAACTTAAACGTTTGTTAAGGATACGTTAGTCTAATTTGAGACTAAGATCAACTTAACGGGATCGTTTGGATCCGACAAAAGAGCATTTAGGGGTTCTATTGTTCCAGTTTAGGGACATAGTGGTCCACTGAATGTATGGCCGTCGGGACCCGTCACCTCTCTGACGACGTTGAAGGATTACAACGACAGATATCAGAGGAGTTCAGAGATGTACCCTTGAACCAAAGTTGGTTGGGAGATCTATAGTCCAGTTTGGGACTAGAGTCTGTTTTGAAAGTTTTGGTTTAAGAATGCATTAGCCATATTTGAGGCTAAGATCAACTTAAACGTTTGTTAAGGATACGTTAGCCGAATTTGAGACTAAGATCAATTTAACAGGATCATTTAGATCCGACAAAAGAGTATTTGGGCTCTATTGTTCCAGTTTAGGGACATAGTGGTCCATCGCCAGTTTAGGAACATGGTGGTCCATTGCCAGTTTAAGGACATGGTGGTCCAATAAAATGTGTGGCTGTCGGGACCCATCACCTCTCTGAAGACGTTGAAGGATTACAACGACAAATATCATAGGAGCTCAGAGATGTACCCTTGAACCAATGAGTTGGTTGAAAGAGCAGATGTGCTCAGTTCAAGATGATTTGAGGACTTATGGACAGTTTGGGCTAAGTCCAATTATGTTTGAAATATTGGCCTTTTGGGCCATTAGACATTTGTCTGGGTTCCGCCCCTCATTATTCAGCAGTGCTAAACAGAGGTTTGGGGGCTCTGACAACATCTCGTCTTTGATTTCCTCAATTTTGAGATTCATTTGGAGGAGGGACTTTTGCCTCTGGAAAATTAGCCAATTTGGTTAAAAGTAGTGTCAAACACTAAAGAATAACAGTGTTAAACACTGAAAATAGAACTCTCAAATTAGTGTTAAACACTAAAAAACAATCAGTGTTAAACACTGGAAATACAATCTTCAATTTAGTGTTAAATACTAGAAAACAATCAGTGTTAAACACTGGAAATATAATCCCCAAATTAGTGTTAAACACTAAAAAAAGAGGGGTCACGTGCGGACACGTGAGGGCGCCCAAAGGTAGGACCAGATCCCTTTTCTTCGTTCTATAATTAAGTGTTAAACACTTCTTTTATATTCTATTTTGAGTATTACGTGTTGACACGTGATGGGGATTTATGCGCTGACTGTTAAAGCGTCTGCCAAGGGGTCACGTGGTAATACGTGAGAGCGCCCAAAACCTTCATTTCCTTTGCTTTTTCTTTCTGTGTTTTGTAGGTCACGTGGGAGCACGTGAGGCATTGCCTCAAAGCTTTCCTCCTTCTCATTTCTGGGGATCTCTTCAGGGGTCACATGGGAACACGTGACCGTAATTCTTTTCATGCACAGAGATCTTTTAAGTCTCTTTGTTTTACTTTGAGAATTTAATTCTCTGTAAGATTAAGAATTAAATTCTTATTTAGGGTAAAACCCTAATTTCTTTTTAAAGGAATTAAATTCCCAAATATGTAAAAGAATTAAATTCTTATATATGGTTAAACCGTAGTTTCATTTTAGGAGAAATTAAATTCCTGTTGATCTGAGAGAATTAAATTCTCAATTAGGGTTAAATCCTAGTTCTGTTTTAGGAGAATTAAATTCTCATATAGGGTTAAACTCTAGTTTTGTTTTAGGAGAATTAAATTCTCAAAACTCAATTCCCCTTCTAAGTTTAGGATCTGCATGGCAGGATCTCGACCCGATGAGAATTAAATTCTCAACTTATGGGGAGATGTGCTCTGTGCAGATCTTCAACCAGAAGAAGAACTAAGTTCATTTTTGTATATGAGTTAAACTCTTGGATTGAGAATTAAATTCTCTTTATTGAAGTTTTGATCCTTTTTCCCTTTCTCATCTAAGGTTTTCTTTGTTGAGAATTAAATTCTCCTTTCTTTTCTCTCTCTGTTGTTGTTATTTCCCCAAAAAAGTAGATCCCTTCTCTTCTCTTCTTGGCTCCTATTTATAGGAGAAGGAAAAGAATCAATTTGTTTAGCAAATCTCTCATTGAAAGATTTTATTTGTTTTCATCATTAATATGATCCTTTAGATCATTCAGTGAATTTTTATTCACCGTTGGATTTGAAATCCAAAGATATTCTGTTTGTTATTTTCGGTGAGATTTAGAGGAAATCTTTCCTTGTCTAAGATTTTTTCCATAAATTGGTGATTTTTAATCACCCTTGGATCTTTAATCCAACGGTCCCCATAATCCTTTTTCATCTGGAAAGATTTAGAAGCTTTTAGAATTTAATTCTATTAACTGTAAGGCTTTCGAAGCCAGTTACGTGCTGACACGTGACCCTTGGTCACGTGTGAGCACGTGACCCCTAATAGAGTCCTTTTCTCAGCGTTTATTTATGCTTCAGTTTTAACCATCACGTGTCAACACGTGACCATTGGTCACGTGTGAGCACGTGATACCTCATTGAGGTATTTCCTTCAGCCATTTGTTTTTATTTCTGTTTTAACTATCACGTGTCAACACGTGACCATTGGTCACGTGTGAGCACGTGACCCCCAATTGGGTCCTTCTTCAGCCGTTTGTTTTATTCATGTTTTAACTATCACGTGTCAACACGTGACCATTGGTCACGTGTGAGCACGTAACCCCCAATTGGGTCCTTCTTCAGCCGTTTGTTTTTATTCATGTTTTAACTATCACGTGTCAACACGTGATCATTGATCACGTGTGAGCACGTGATACCTCATTGAGGTGATTCCTGATTTTTAATCAGGGAATAGTGTATAGCATAATTACTCATAACTTTTGATCCCGGATGAATTATGAAGCCCATAATATATCAAATCGAAGGGTTTTTCAAGATGCTTTTGATACCATCAGAATTTAACAGTTCCTCCTTCGGGAGTTTATTAAAATACAGGCCGGAAGATACTGGTTCACATTTCCTTAAGCGTATCGCTGCCATTTGATACCTTGGACTCTTTTGCGCAGAAATTTTTGGCGGGAACAAATGCCCCCCACTACTTTGCCCACGTAAGTATATACGTGGGTAAAGTAGTGCAGAGTAATGCATAGCGTATAACCAGTTTCGGGTTGGTATATAACTTTCAGAATCTTGATCTGAGAAGATAACGAGCGGACACAAGCGTCGTCATTTATCATTAATTCAAATCTCAACTCTTAAGGGATATAGTTCCAAACTCTCATCCCCATGAGCCGCACCCTTCCATTTCTTTATGTCTTACTCTGGCATGAAGTAGTTTATATGCTCATGAGTAAGTTCTCCATTTCAGTGGCATGTAGCTTTGGCAAGTGTAGCTCATAGATGGTCCATCTTGACCTCTTTGCAGGGCTGTGATGGCTTAGGAGACAGGGGTAGGATCTGCCACCTAAGACTTTTCAACTTTATGAGCCGTGAGGGTCTCATAAAGACTTTTTGTAGCAACCGAGCCCAATTCTACTAATTTCAGTTACCGTATGAATGATGTATGGTATTTATTTCATTAATCTTACTTGACTGTTGCTTGTTGTAATTTACCCGACAATTCAAATTCTTGCATATAACAATTTAAGTCTTTTAAAATAAATTAAAAATACTTGTCATGGCCTGCTCGGCATCCCTAACCCTGTGGTAGCGTTCTTGCACCGTGTTCTCGTCCCGTTCAGTGAAACGGACGTGTTTGGACGGCTACGCGCACGTACGTGCGTCCGTTCTTGGGGGTATGCTTTTTAATGGTAAAATCCTTCATTTTAATTTTTGGAACCCGCCAATAATTTTCTTATTTCAAATTCAAATTTTTGGACCCGACCCGGGCGCAATTCTGAAATATTTTGTATTTGCGCCAAATCCTATTTTCTATTTTTTTTTAAAACCCAACGAATATAAATTCAAACCCCAGAAAATATTTTCCATTTTTCTTTAAAATCTTTTTACAATTTTTCCTAACTGTGCACCCCACAAATCTTCCTCTTTCTCATTTCTGTTGGCCACGAGCCAATCAAAACACTTTTAAACCCCTCGGGCCCCACCGTATCCCTCTATCTCTCTCCTTTCTCCTTCTCTTTCTCTCTCTTCTCTCTCTCGCGCAGGCGCTAGGAGACAACTTTCTTTCTCCTCTTGGTTTTCTCTCTCCTCTCGATCTCTCTCTTCCTCTCTATCTTTCTCCTCTCGATCTCTCTCTCTCTCCACCGCGTCTCTCTCCCTCTCTCTCGTCTCTCTATCTCTCTCAATCTTCCTCTCTCCTCCCCGAGTATCTCTCTCTCCCCCCTTTATATTTTTCTCTCTTCTTCCTCGTCGTTTAAAACCAACAGAACCCAACCCCTGGTAACCCTAGCCGCCTCGT
Organism: Agapanthus africanus; assembly: GCA_030015575.1. NCBI lineage: Eukaryota > Viridiplantae > Streptophyta > Magnoliopsida > Asparagales > Amaryllidaceae > Agapanthus > Agapanthus africanus. Next base: position 12,370,729 of record CM057337.1, read on the forward strand.
TTTCCCTCTCCGTTGCCCTAACGCCGACGCGACCATCGCCGTTCGTCGCAGCTCGTCACCCTCACCTCCTTCTCACTTCTCCTTCTCCGTTCCCTGCACGCGCATCGAGCGCCGGTGTGCACAGCCGAGGCCTCCACGTCTCCTCACCATGACGATCACCGGAGTGATCTCGTCGCCGTCCACGGTTCCAGATCGAAGTAGCGGTGAGTTTCCACATTCATTCCTTCCTTCCTTCTTCTTCCTTTCCTTATTTTTTTTCTGTGCTTGGCCGATGGTTCCCTGCAGACAGTTCGCTGGAGATCCATCAGCGCAGTTGACGATCTCGACCCATCTACAGAGCAACGTGAGCACCCTTCCTCAATCTTCCTTCTCTTCTTTCTTAATCTTCTCTTCTCTTTATTCATGCATTCTTGAATGTTTTTGCTGTCCACTATTTGTTGGTGGCCGGAAACCGATGGTGCCGATGACATTTCCCGACGACCCATCTACAGATCAACGTACCCCCGACACGTGTGACTCCACTGTCCGTCGTTTGGGTTCATTCCGTGAACCGTGCGCGCGTCGTGATATTTCCCCGCCGACGCGTAACGTTCCGTTTTCCGTTTCGCGGCCCGTCGAGGCAAGTGAAACTTGCTGCATGCTATTTTAAACTATTCATATGCTAAATTAATTATTTCCTGTTAAATCCCTAACTAGAATTGATAGAAATGGATTTCAAAGTAACTAAGGTTCCGTTACACATTTTATGATTCCAAACGTGAAACTTAATCCTGCATCTAATTATTTACATCTAACAATCGCCTGTACATGATAGATCACATATGTTTATTGCTATGATACCCTTTTTCCAGTTTTAGCCTATCAGACATCCACGTGCAACGTTAACCGGTCTAATTACAACTGCATTCATTAAACAGATTATACATGTCGTCGCATCCATGGATCACTCAATATTTATTAACCTGTTTTCAGCATTTATATCTATCATACTGTATGCATATTATGCTGACACTGTCTGTTAAACACAATTGATGACTGTACAGCTAAATAAATAAAATCTGCTTCATTGCTTAACTCATTGCTTAGATCATGTTGTTGATAACCATGCTTGATTATTATAACCCTGATTATGCTAGCTGAGTATGAGCACACCCATGATATCGTTTACACCTTGACCGGACTTGCTACTTACATATTGATTGACCCGACATGGTACTGTACACTACTTGACTTGACCTGATGTACCATGACTTGACCCGTTACATGATCTGGTGTCTAATGCCAACAAACCTAACATGTAGTCCTCACGGACCGTTCCAGTTGTCTATCCAGACAAATCTGCTCTTACCTGATCTTGTGTTGGCATTAGTTCTTGATTACTGAATACCTGACTTGACATACACATATAACTTGGGGATATGGGGAAATCAATGATGACGCCGGACTAGTAACTTGACAGTGTACTACCTTTACTGATCAGTTTTAGAGGCTAGGCCAGCCTTGGGATGATGCCGCTGACATCATTCATCTGTACATATTTCCTGTTTTAGTGCCTAGCGGCATGTCTCGGATTCAGCCCGAGAATCTGGACCGTGGTCCCGGTATGCACGGGATACTATTGAGTTACATCGACGATTCATCAATTTGATTTCAAAGACTTTAGAGTAGAAAACCCAATAGAACAGTTTAGTTTACTCACTACACACTACCCTGCACTGTCTGATTTATATTACTGTTACCCCTGCTTTTCTTTCATGGTTATATTTGCATTGCCTGTTACTCTGTTCATATTTATTACTTGATGACATGACGTGCTGACGTCTGGGTTTTGCATGGTCCAGATTCTGTACCGTTGCTGCAGTCCGAGTAGGAGTACTTCAGCCAGCAGGCTGAGCTGTGAGTTCCAGTAGTAGCTAGTTCCTTTATTTTTTATAGTTTATTCCTGATGTGAGCCCGCATTATGGGACATACATTCCAGTTACTTGTATTGGATCTTTTTCTTCCGCATTTTTATTATTTTGACTCATGTTATCTTGGCTTATGGACATGTTTTAGATAGTTTTATTTTTTTGTTCTTGATATCTCTACAGCCGTAATGTGACTGTGGATGGATACTTCCTACCCACAGGTAGCATGGTTGGTTATGTCACGTGCCCAATTTAGCGTACTCTGGAAAGCGGGGCGTGACATGGTTCTTTTGGTATCAGAACCATAGGTTAGTTGGGTTGATTCTTTTTGTAGTTGGGTATTGTACCCAATACGCGAATTAGAATACCCGTGTTTAGGGAACATGTCCTACCACCTTGCCGTTTTACCGTTCTTGAATCAAGTTCTTCCTGATTATATCTTTTACGATGTGCAAACTTCCTTTGCATATCGCCTCGAAAACCTGATTCTTTGTTATCTCTAGGACTTAGGCGACTTGGGTGGAGTTATGTGATTGTGGCTATGATACCGCGGCATAGTTACAATGCGGTACTCTATTTAAGTAACTTAGAGTTCTAACCTTGATCTATATTTTGAATCTGTTATCATGCTAATGTTGGGTGTTTTGATTTCAGGAATATGGCAGACAAGAATCTGAAGACGTACCAAAGGCGTGTTGACGAAGCCGTATGCTTGGAGTGATACGGGGAATGCTGGAGAATCAAAAGAGACAGACCGAGCTGATCTAGCAGCAAGCGGAATCGTTTCAGGAAGGTTTGCGGACCGTTCAGCAGTCCGTAAAGAAGGTTGAAGCTAAACCAGTTGATCGAGTAGGGACCGTAGCAGATTTCAGGCGTTTGGGTCCGTCTGCATTTACTGGTTTGGAGGAGCCGTTGCCAGCAGAGCAGTGGCTAGTTGACTCAGAGAACTTGCTTATTGCGGCACAGATTCCAGATGAGAAAAGAGTAGATGTGGTACGCATTCAGTTAGTGGACTACGCCCGTGAATGGTGGCTTGTGGAGGAGACCTACTTGCCCAAGCCGATCAAGTGGGCGGATTTTTCGAAGAGTTTCCTAAAGAAGTTCTTCCCGCGGACTGCACGGGAGGAAATGGAAGAGAAGTTCATCGGGCTAAAGCAGAATGGAGCACCCGTAGATGTGCATGCAGCAGAATAGACAAGGCTTAGTAGATTCGCTGGACCTTTAGTTGCCAACGATGCAGACAGGACACGGAGGTTCATGCGCAGCTTGGATGTGGACATCCAGAGGCAGATTGTCTCCCTAGGTTTGACCACCTTCTCACAGGTACTTACGGCAGCGCGAGAACAGCAGAGCCTATCTGGGAAGACTGGGAGTTTACAGCAGACAGTAGTTGCAGTAAGGAAGCCGGCATTTGTACCAAACCGAGCTCATGGACGTAGGGGTATCCCAGTGAACCGTCGTGGCGTAACACCGATGAAGAAGCCTGCTGTTGTTGACCAGAGAAAGAGCGTGACTTGTAACTACTACCAGTTACCTGGCCACGTGCAAAAGGATTGTCGAAGGAGGCAGGGACTTTGTTTAGTTTGTGGAGCGGCAGATCACACTGTTAACTCATGTCCGTTGAAGCTTCGTACGAGGGATGATATTCAGAAGCCTCCGCAGAAACCGTTCCAGGGACAGAAGCAGCTGACTCAAGGACCTAATCAAGCTCGAGCTTTTACCTTGACGGTTGAGGAAGCTAAGGCTTCAGGAGAGGTTGTTTCAGATATTCTACTCGTTCATGGTTTTCCCGCATTAGCGTTATTTGATTCTGGTGCATCCCATTGTTTTATGTCGTCCAAGTTTTTAGCTACACACTCGATTACCTGCACGACCCTGTCTAGTTTCTGGGACATACACACTGGGAATGGGAAAATCATATCTAGTAGGGAGTGTAAAGATTGTACAGTTGTTGTTTGCGGACGGGAGCTTTTTGCAGATTTCTTAGTGATTGATACGGGCAGCTACGAAGTCGTCTTGGGAATGGATTTTCTTGGCACTTTCCACGCTCACATTGATTGTAGGGCAAAGAAAGTAATTTTTCAGATTCCCGGACATCCCGGGTTTACCTTCACTGGAGGAAGCAGTTCTGTCGGGCTAGTCGAGTTTAGGGCTAGGCCGACAAATAGTATTCTTGCATCAATGGAGGTTGATAAAAGTGAAGAGCCAGCTGTTGTTCATGATTTTATGGATGTGTTTGAAGATATATCGGGATTACCGCCGAAGCGAGATGTGGAGTTCGCAATTGATCTTATTCCTGGTGCAGCGCCAGTATCTAAAGCGTATTATCCAATGGCACCAGTGGAGTTGGAAGAAGTCAAGAAACAGGTTGCCGAATTGCTTGAAAAGGGTTGGATTCAAAGCAGTAACTCGCCTTGGGGAGCTCCAGTTTTTCTAGTCAAGAAGAAAGATGGCACGAGAAGGATGTGCATCGACTATCAAGAATTAAACCGGGTGACTATTAAGAACAAGTACCCGATCCCTCGCATTGGCGAACTTTTTGAGCAGCTTAGTGGCGCGGGGGTATTCTCAAAGCTGGATTTGTGATCCGGATATCATCAGGTCCGAGTGAAAGCAGAAGATATTTGCAAGACGGCGTTCCGAACTCGGTATGGACATTACGAGTGCTTAGTGATGCCCTTTGGAGTAACGGATGCACCAGCAATATTCATGGACTTGATGAACCGAATCTTTTCACCTTTCTTGGACCAGTTTATTGTGGTGTTCATTGACGATATTCTGGTTTACTCGAAGAGTTTTGAAGAGCATGCTGAGCATTTGAAGATCGCACTGCAGACGCTGAGACAAGAGAAGTTATATGCGAAGATGAGCAAGTGCGAGTTTTGGCTGGAAGAAGTAAAGTTTTTGGGGCATGTTGTGTCTGGCAACGGAATCGCCGTCGATCCCGAAAAGATTGCCGTAGTTCGAGATTGGCCGACTCCAAAGAATGTTGCAGAGATAAGAAGTTTTCTTGGACTCGCCGGGTATTACAGAAGATTTGTGGAGAACTTTGCTCGTCTGGCGGAGCCGTTGACCAAGCTTACGCGCAAGGAGGTACCTTTTGTGTGGACGGATGGATATGCGTCAGCTTTTGAGACGTTGAAGCAGAAATTGATAACCGCCCCTATTCTGACCGTGCCAGACAATTCCGGAGGATTGGTGATTCACAGCGACGCATCTAGGAAAGGATTGGGATGTGTTTTGATGCAGCATGGGAAGGTTGTAGCATACGCATCAAGAAAGTTGAAGACCCATGAGAAGAATTACCCAACTCACGACTTGGAGCTTGCGGCTGTGATTTTCGCTTTGAAGATTTGGAGACACTACCTTTTGGGCGAAAGCGTCGAAGTTTTCATGGATCATAAGAGCTTGAAGTATGTGTTCACGCAGAAGGAGCTTAATATGAGGCAACGTAAATGGTTGGAGCTGATGGCTGACTACGATCTTGATCTTAAGTACCATCTGGGGAAGGTTAATGTCGTGTCGGATGCGCTCAGTCGGTTACCGGCAATTCAGATGTTGACTACGCAGAAAGAACTCGTTGAAGACTTTCGAAGATTTAATTTGGAGGTTGTGCTACCGCATTCTTCGGGACAGTTGATGCAGCTGCAAGTACATTCGTCGTTGATTGAGAATATTAAAGCAGCGCAATCGCAGGATCCTAGATAGCAAAAGTTTCGAGAACAGGTTGAAGCCGGACTGCGAACAGATTTATTGATCCACGAAGATGGTTTGCTGAGGTATGGTAGCCGTTTGTGTGTGCCAAAGGGTGATATTCGCGAAGAGCTTATGAGGGAGGCACACAGTTCAGCTTATTCCGTACATCCAGGAGGCACGAAGATGTACCGAGACTTACGACAGCATTTCTGGTGGGAAGGCATGAAACGAGAGATCGCTCGCTTTGTGGCAAAGTGCTTGGTGTGTCAGCAAGTTAAGGCTGAACATCAAAGGGTTGCTGGTTTATTGCAACCACTTCCGATTCCTCAGTGGAAGTGTCGGAAGTGGGAACATATAACCATGGATTTCGTGACAGCTCTACCGCGGAGTCCAAAAGGCAACAATGCAGTATGGGTGATTGTTGATCGTTTGACCAAGGCAGCTCATTTTATTCCTTTTCGGGTTGGTCTATCAACAGAAACTTTGGCAGAGCGGTACATGCAGGAGATTGTAAGATTGCATGGAGTACCGGTGAGCATCGTGTCCGATCGGGACACTCGGTTCTTATCACACTTCTGGAGGAGTTTACAGGAAAGTTTGGGGACTCGACTGAAGTTTAGCACAGCTTATCATCCTCAAACTGATGGTCAGTCGGAGAGAACGATCCAAACTCTTGAAGATATGTTGAGAGCATGCATGTTGGACTTCAGGGGTTCTTGGAAGGATCATCTACATTTGGTGGAGTTTTCTTACAACAACAGTTTCCAGGCAACTATTCAGATGGCTCAATTTGAAGCTTTGTATGGTCGCAAGTGTCGTTCACCTGTTTGTTGGGACGATGTCGGTGAACGAAGATTGTTGGGACCGGATTTGGTTGGGCAGACAGTTGAGACAGTTAACAATATTCGGAATCATATGAAAGCAGCTCAAGATAGACAAAAGAGTTGGGCAGATACGTCGAGAAGACCTCTAGAGTTCGTCGTGGGTGATTTGGTATTCTTGAAGATATCACCGACTAGAGGGGTGATTCGTTTTGGAAGTCGAGGAAAGCTCAGTCCTCGATTCGTTGGACCCTTTGAGATCTTGGAACGTGTTGGTGAAGTAGTGTATTGTTTGGCGTTACCGCAATCCTTGGCGAATGTGCACGATGTGTTTCACGTATCCCAACTCCGTAGGTATATTCGAGATGAAACACATGTGTTGGATCATTCGGAGCTGACGGTACGAGAAGACTTGACTTTTGAGGAGCGACCGGTTGAAATTGTGGATCGAAGGGAAAAGGTTCTTAAGAACAGAATTATCCCCCTTGTACTTGTTTCTTGGGGTAATCGTTCGCATGGAGAGTCTACTTGGGAACGAGAAGATGAAATCCGGCAGAAGTTTCCTCATCTCTTCTTGTAGTTTGTTTGTTTTCGTCTATCCTTGTATTCTTGGAATTTCGAGGACGAAATTCTTTTGTAGTTGGGTATAATGTAGCAACCGAGCCCAATTCTACTAATTTCAGTTACCGTATGAATGATGTGTGGTATTTATTTCCTTGATCTTACTTGACTGTTGCTTGTTGTAATTTACCCGACAATTCAAATTCTTGCATATAATAATTTAAATCTTTTAAAATAAATTAAAAATACTTGTCATGACCTGCTCGGCATCCCTAACCCTGTGGTAGCGTTCTTGCACCGTGTTCTCGTCCCGTTCAGTGAAACGGACGTGTTTGGACGGCTACGCGCACGTACGTGCGTCCGTTCTTGGGGGTATGCTTTTTAATGGTAAAATCCTTCATTTTAATTTTTGGAACCCGCCAATAATTTTCTTATTTCAAATTCAAATTTTTGGACCCGACCCGGGCGCAATTCTGAAATATTTTGCATTTGCGCCAAATCCTATTTTCTAATTTTTTTTAAAACCCAACGAATATAAATTCAAACCCCAGAAAATATTTTCCATTTTTCTTTAAAATCTTTTTACAATTTTTCCTAACTGTGCACCCCACAAATCTTCCTCTTTCTCATTTCTGTTGGCCACGAGCCAATCAAAACACTTTAAAACCCCTCGGGCCCCACTGTATCCCCCCCTCTCTCTCCTTTCTCCTTCTCTTTCTCTCTCTTCTCTCTCTCGCGCAGGCGCTAGGAGACAACTTTCTTTCTCCTCTTGGTTTTCTCTCTCCTCTCGATCTCTCTCTCTCTCTCCACCGCGTCCCTCTCTCTCTCTCTCGTCTCTCTATCTCTCTCAATCTTCCTCTCTCCTCCCCGAGTATCTCTCTCTCCCCCCTTTATATTTTTCTCTCTTCTTCCTCGTCGTCTAAAACCAACAGAACCCAACCCCTGGTAACCCTAGCCGCCTCGTTTTCCCTCACCGTTGCCCTAACGCCGACGCGACCATCACCGTTCGTCGCAGCTCGTCACCCTCACCTCCTTCTCACTTCTCCTTCTCCGTTCCCTGCACGCGCATCGAGCGCCGGTGTGCACAGCCGAGGCCTCCACGTCTCCTCACCACGACGATCACCGGAGTGATCTCGTCGCCGTCCACGGTTCCAGATCGACGTAGCGGTGAGTTTCCACATTCCTTCTTTCCTTCCTTCTTCTTCCTTTCCTTATTTTTTTCTGTGCTTGGCCGATGGTTCCCTATAGACAGTTCGCCGGAGATCCATCAGCGCAGTTGATGATCTCAACCCATCTACAGAGCAACGTGAGCACCCTTCCTCAATCTTCCTTCTCTTCTTCCTTCTTAATCTTCTCTTCTCTTTATTCATGCATTCTTGAATGTTTTTGCTGTCCACTATTTGTTGGTGGCCGGAAACCGATGGTGCCGACGACATTTCCCGACGACCCATCTACAGATCAACGTACCCCCGACCTCTGTGACTCCACTGCACGTCTTTTGGGTTCATTCCGTGAACCGTGCGCGTGTCGTGATATTTCCCTGCCGACGCGTAACGTTCCGTTTTCCGTTTCGCGACCCGTCGAGGCAAGTGAAACTTGCTGCATGCTATTTTAAACTATTTATATGCTAAATTAATTATTTCCTATTAAATCCCTAACTAGAATTGATAGAAATGGATTTCAAAGTAACCGTATAAGGTTCCGTTACACATTTTATGATTCCAAACGTGAAACTCAATCCTGCATCTAATTATTTGCATCTAACAATCACCTGTACATGATAGATCACATATGTTTATTGCTATGATACCCTTTTTCCAGTTTTAGCCTATCAGACATCCATGTGCAACGTTAACCGGTCTAATTACAGCTGCATTCATTAAACAGATTATACATGTTGTCGCATCCATGGATCACTCAATATTTATTAACCTGTTATCAGCATTTACATCTATGATACTGTATGCACATTATGCTGACACTGTCTGTTAAACACAATTGATGACTGTACAGCTAAATAAATAAAATCTGCTTCATTGCTTAACTCATTGCTTAGATCATGTTGTTGATAACCATTCTTGATTATTATAACCCTGATTATGCTAGCTGAGTATGAGCACACCTATGATATCGTTTACACCTTGACCGGACTTGCTACTTACATATTGATTGACCCGACATGGTACCGTACACTACTTGACTTGACCTGATGTACTATGACTTGACCCGTTACATGATCTGGTGTCTAATGCCAACAAACCTAACATGTAGTCCTCACGGACCGTTCCAGTTGTCTATCCAGACAAACCTGCTCTTACCTGATCTTGTGTTGGCATTAGTTCTTGATTACTGAATACCTGACTTGACATACACATATAACTTGGGGATATGGGGAAATCAATGATGAAGCCGGACTTGTAACTCGACAATGTACTACCTTTACTGATCAGTTTTAGAGGCTAGGCCAGCCTTGGGATGCTGCTGCTGACATTATTCATCTGTACATATTTCCTGTTTTTAGTGCCTAGCGGCATGTCTCGGATTCAGCCCGAGAATCTGGACCGTGGTCCCGGGTATGCACGGGATACTATTGAGTTACATCGACCATTCATCAATTTGATTTCAAAGACTTTAGAGCAGAAAACCCAATAGAACAGTTTAGTTTACTCACTACACACTACCCTGCACTGTCTGATTTATATTACTGTTACCCTGCTTTTCATTCATGGTTATATTTGCATTGCCTGTTACTCTGTTCATATTTTATTATTTGATGACATGACGCGCTGACGTCTGGGTTTTGCATGGCCCAGATTCTGTACCGTTGCTGCAGTCCGAGTAGGAGTACTTCAGCCAGCAGGCTGAGCTGTGAGTTCCAGTAGTAGCTAGTTCCTTTATTTTTTGTAGTTTATTCCTGATGTGAGCCCGCATTATGGGACATACATTCCAGTTACTTGTATTGGATCTTTTGCTTCCACACTTTTATTATTTTGACTCATGTTATCTTGGCTTATGGACATGTTTTAGATAGTTTTATTTTTTTGTTCTTGATATCTCTAAAGCCGTAATGTGACTGTGGATGGATACTTCCTACCCACAGGTAGCATGATTGGCTATGTCACGTGCCCAATTTAGCGTACTCTGGGAAGCGGGGCGTGACACTTTTCTCCCTACGAGTCGTGAGGATCTCGTAGGTGTCTTTTCTCCTTAGGAGTCGTGAGGATTGCTAAGTGTGTTTTCTCTTGAGAGTCGTAAGGATCTCACAGGAGAATTTTCCCGCTTATAAGTCGAGAGGACTCGTAAGTGGTTGTTTCCCTCCTTGTCGAGATTCGACTTTGGAGAGTGTAGTCCGTCAATAGTATGCAAGAGTCCGTTTTGGACCAACTTGCAGGGCCCCAGTGCTTAGGAAACAGGTTTTTTAATCCCCATTGCTTAAGGCTTTGCCTTACGAGTCGAGACGAATCGAGAAGTTCTCGCAAGGATGTCCTAACGTCACAGTTAACCTCTGCTCTTTACGACAAAGGTCCGTTAGGGTTTGTGGTACTAGGATTTTGTCCGTCGTACTGTCGCGTTGGCTGATGTATTCCTCGATAGGCAATCTTGCTGTTCGAGTAGCCTTACGACTGTCGTGTCTCTGGTCCCTTCGGGGGCTGGACAAGACGTCTTCAAGCAATCTTCCTAGGCAGTTTGACCGTCAGAAGAGCAAGCGTTATGAATTTTGCCATGCCGCTTTTTACTTGAGGTTGGGCTCATTTTGGAGAGCCCCGATGGGTCATAACCACTCCGCGCTGGTGTGGGATGATCTCCGATAGTCTTTCAAGTTTTATATGAATTACCGTCAAGACCCTGAAGCTAGAAATTTGGCCTTCGCTTCGTTTGCTGGCACTGCGTCTGCTGTATCGAGACGAATGTCGCGGTTGTCTCTAGGTTGCATGTGAAACGTCGAGGTTTGGAACTAGGGATTTTGCCATGGCTCTGTTGTTTGATTGTTGCGTCTGAGTCCTGTTGGAGGAAGAATGCTGGGATGACATCTTGTCTGCTGTATCGAGACGAACGTCGAGGTGGTGACCACTCTGCGCTGATATGGGATGATCTCCGATAGTCTTTCAGGTTTTATATGAGTTGCCTTCAAGACCCTGAAGTTAGGAATTTGGCCTTTGCTTCGTTTGCTTTGGCGTGTCCGGATCCTGTTGGAGGAAGGATGCCGTAGTGACATCTCGTCTGCTATATCGAGACGAACGTCGAGGTGGTGACCACTCCGCGCTGATGTGGGATGATCTCCGATTGTCTTTCAGGTTTTATATGAGTTACCATCAAGACCCTGAAGCTAGGAATTTGGCCTTTGCTTCGTTTGGCGGCATTGTGTCTGCTGTATCAAGACGAGTGTCGCAGATGTCTCTAGGTTGCTGGTGAACCGTCGAGGTTTGGAACCAGGGATTTTGCCGTGACTCTTTTTGGTGATGTTGCGTCTGCTGTGTCGAGACGAATGTCGAGATGGTGACCACTCTGCACTGGTGAGAGATAATCTCCAATCGTCTTCCAGGCTTTATATGACTTGCCGTTAAGACCCTGAAGCTAGGAATTTGGCCTTTGCTTCGTTTGCTTGCATTGCGTCTGTTGTATTGATACGAATGTCGCGGTTGTCCCTAGGTTGCTGGTGAACTGTCGAGGTTTGGAACTAGGGATTTTGCCGTGGCTCCTTTTGGTGATGTTGCGTCTGAGTCCTGTTGGAGGAAGAACGCTGGGGTGACATCGCGTCTACTGTATCGAGACGAACATCGAGGTGGTGACCACTCCGCGCTGATGTGGGATGATCTTCGATAGTCTTTCAGGTTTTATATGAGTTGCCGTCAAGACCCTGAATCTAGGAATTTGGCATTTTGCTTCATTTGCTTTGGCGCGTCCGAATCCTGCTGGGGGAAGAACGCTGGGGTGACATTTGATCTGCTGTATCGAGACGATCGTCGAGGTGGTGACCACTCCGCGCTGGTGCGAAATGATCTCCGATTGTCTTTCAGGCTTTATATGACTTGCCATCAAAACCCTGAAGCTAGGAATTTAGCCTTTTGCTTCATTTGCTTTGGCGCGTCCGAATCCTGCTGGGGGAAGAACGCTGGGGTGACATTTCATCTGCTGTATCGAGACGATCGTCGAGGTGGTGACCACTCCGTACTGATGCGAGATGATCTCCGATTGTCTTTCAGGCTTTATATGAGTTGCCGTCAAGACCCCGAAGCTAGGAATTTGGCCTTTTGCTTCATTTGCTTTGGCGCATCCGAATCCTGCTGGGGGAAAAACGCTGTGGTGACATTTCATCTGTTGTATCGAGACGAACGTCGAGGTGGTGACCACTCCATGTGGGATGATCTCCGGTAGTCTTTCGGGTTTTATATGAGTTGCCGTCAAGACCCTGAAGCTAGGAATTTAGCCTTTGCTTCATCTGCTGGCATTGCGTCTGCTGTAACGAGACGGATGTCGAGGTGGAGCTGGGATTTTTCCGTCACTCTGCTTTATTTCAACCATGAATTCTTTTGTTGACGTTGCTTCTGCATCCTGCTGGGCTGCGAAGGAATGCCATTGTTGACATTGCGTCTGCTGTAACGAGACGAATGCTGAGGGGGAGCTGCGATTTTGTCGTCACTCCACTTAGCTGACCATGGGGTCTTTCATTGACGTTGTATCTACATCCTGCTGGACTGCGAAGGAACGCCGTTGTTGACATTGTGTCTACTGTATCGAGACGAATGCTGAGGTGGAGATGGGATTTTGCCGTCACCCCGTATTGTTTCGACCATGGGGTCTCTTGTTGACGTTGCATCTGCATCCTGCTGAACTGCAAAGGAACGCCGTTGCTGATTCTTAGGCTGTAGATATTGCCGTTAAGATTTGGAACTAGGGACTATGCCGTGGTTCTGTTTGATGGTGTAACATCTGTGTTATGCTGGAATGAGGAGGCCCACCGTCGTTGGTCTCCAGGCTGCAGATGTGTCCATTGAGATTTGGAACTAGGGACTTTGCTATGGTTCCATTTCGTTGCGACTCTGAGGTCGATTGTTGACGTCACGTCTGCATCTGGTTGGAATGAGGAGAAACGCCGTTGGTGATCTCTAAGTTGTCGATATCGACGTCGAGACCCTGAAGCTAGGGATCTTCTTTTGCTTTGTTTGTTGACATTGTGTCTACAATATTGCGACAAATGTCGAGGTTGTCTCTAGGTTGTCTATGAACCGTCGAGATTTGGCTTCGCTTTCTGATGGAGCCTGTTGGGAAGGTATGGTTCCCTCTTTGTTTGTGCCCCTGGATTGTATACAGGGATCGATGTGATCTCACCTGTAGGGCAAAAAGTTTCATTCTTTCATCATTTTTTTTATTCCTTCCCTGATGCTCTATCATTTCAGCTTTTTATATAGCGAAAGTCGTGATTGCCCAATCATTTCGGCTATTTTTCGCGGTGCCCAATCATTTCGGCTATTTTTCTTTTTACTCGCTGCTTTTTATTACGAGTTGCCCAATCATTTTAGCCGTTTTTCTTTTTACCCGCTGCTTTTTATTGCGAGTTGCCCAATCATTTCGGCTGTTTTTGTATGCATATATTTTTACTCGCTGATTTTGTTGCAAGTTGCCCCATCATTTCGGCTATTTCATATGTATTTTTGGCTCGCTGATTTTTCTTATCGCGAGTGTGAAACTTGGAATCTAATGCCAATCTTAGCATCAGTATCGCTACGACTGGAATATTGCCAGGAGCGAATCATCATTTGCCATGAAAGGACTTGGAATTTGATACCGATTTAGGCATCAGCATCGCTACAACTGGGATATCGCCAGGAGCGAATCATCATTTGCCTCTGTCGATGTCGAACAAAGGTGGCTTAGTAAACAGGGTTAGGATTCTGTCAACTAAGGCTTTTGACTTCATGAGCCGTAAGGGTCTCACAAAGGTATTTCTCCCTACAAGTCGTGAGGATCTCGTAGGTGTGTCTTCTCCTTAGGAATCGTAAGGATTCCTAAGTGCATATTCCCCTGTAAGTCGTAAGGATCTTACAAAAGGGTTTTCTCCTTATAAGTCGAGAGGACTTACAAGGGTTATTCACCATGCGAATATATCCCTAGTCACGGGTAGGACTTTGTTAGGGAAATGCTTATTCGCGCCCGTGGATTGTATACAAGGGTCAGCATTGAGCCGCTTGTAGGGCCATATCGAAGGTTGTGGGAGTTGCTTAAGAACAGGTTCAGGTCTGTGTAACTTAAGACTTTCAAATCTTATGAGCCGTAAGGGTCCCATAAGAGAGTTCTCCTTACGAGTCGTGAGGATCTCACAAGTGTAATTTCTCCTTAGGAATCGTGAGGATCCCTAAGTGTGTTGCTTCCCTGTGAGTCGTAAGGATCTCACACGGGTGGTTTCTCCTTACAAGGTCGAGAGGACCTTGTAAGTGTCTTTTAACGAGGTTGCGCCCTTTCGGGTTTTCACAAACACTCGCCGGCAGTCCTGCTGTTTTTACTCATGGAATCCTTTCGGGTTTTCATCCGTGCCCATTTTGCTTATGGACGTACCGTCTCTTTTTTTCTTCATATTTTTTTTAACACCATGTCAGCCTGGGGATGCCGCGGGTTGGTAGTAGTTTAACGACGTTTCGGTCATTTGCAAGTTTTAGGATATTGCGGTCCGCCGTCGCCGTATTTGAGGCGAATCTCTGGTTTACTGACTTTTCGGTCTATGGGGCTTTCCCTATAAATTAGCATGATGCCCCGGCATATCCATCTTTTTTTGAGCATGTGGTTGTGGCGGGCTCACCTTCCAGTTTTCGGACAGCGCGAACTTGCCCTGCTGGTATTGGTCTTCAACCCAGTTTTTGAAGACGAAGCAATCTTCGATCGGATGACTTACTGCTCGATGGTAGGGGCAGTAATTAGGATCGTTGACATCGCCTGGCTGTAGCGGACGTTTCGGACTCGGCAGATTGATGAATCCGTTGCGCACTACCAGCTCAAACAGTTTCCTCGTTTTATCCTGGGGAAACGAGCAAGGACGTCCCAGTCTTTTCTCGAGGGATGGGCGTGGAAGCATATTGTTTTGGCAAACAACCGGCTTTAAGTTGCTCGGCCGTTGTTGAGTATTGGAAACGAAGGTTGCTTTCCCTTTGCCCTTTTCATTCCAAGGCTCTGTCTTTGAAGGAGATAGTCTATGACCTATCTGATCCATTTGGGCCAGCTTGTCAATCAAGGCCTTAAAAGTGGTCGGCTTGAAGAACATCATGAATTGGGATATGGTCGCTTGAGGGTCGAGAGTACCTACAAACATGCCCACGGCAGGAGCTTCTTCAATGCGCTGCTCGCACTTTGAACATAAATTACGCCACCGTATCGCATACTGGACCCAAGTTTCGCCTGGCCTTACCCTGGCGTTGATCAATGCCGTGATCGGGGTGCGTCCTCTAGCACTCGCGAATCTTTGTGTAAACAGTAGCTCCATCTCCGCAAATGTTTTGATAGAGTCGTTAGGTAGCTCCGAATACCATTCAAAGGCTGTTTCTGCTAAGCTGCCGACGAATTGGCGAAGCAGCAGTTTGTCGTCGTCTCCAGTGTTGCCGCATAAGGCCCTGAATTGAGCGACATGCTGGTGTGGATTCCCTGTCCCCTTGTACACGTGGAATCTAGAAATCGTATATCCCGGCGGGTAACTGATTTGGTCGTACCAGCCCGGATAGGGTCATCCGGTTCTGACAACTTGCCCGGCTGCCTCAGTTTCCTGGTGGACTCGTATCTGCTGGGCTATATATTCCTCCAGGGCAGATTTGGAAATTGTCTCCTCCTTGGCTGTTGACAGAGCCGGTGGAGGATTCGACGTTTCTCCTCTGTCATCTTCAAGGACGATCGGAGGATCTTCAGCAGGAGGATCTTGTTGGATCATCATACCCACCATGTCCTGGAACAGAAGGGCCATTCGTTTTATATTGGCTGCTTGCTCTGCAGCCTCTTTGTCTTTCTTTTCCAGTATCCTGCGAAGGAATTCAGCGTCGGTTTCTTGCTCCTGGCGCTGATCCAAGGATGCTTCTGGGCTTTCTTTTGGCCCAGTGAGTGCGGCCATCGCAGTCATCATTTCTTGGAGCTTCTGCTGCTGCTCCTGAGCTTTAGTCACCGATCGCGTAAGCGGTCTATGACCTTTGGATATACGGCTGTCCTCTTTCCCGGACGCCATGTAGACGGTGTGTACCACAATACCCCCAGACTTAGGGCATTTGGGCTCACTACCTTTGACATTCGCCGCAGGCGTGGGGACTTTCTCCGGCCTTCTTCTTTTGTGGGCCGTCGAAGTTGAGGGGGCCGTTGCTTTGGGCACCCAGGTGGTCGTCGTCTTCCGTTGCTTGACAGGGGGATTTTCTTCCTGTTGGACCTTCGACTTTTTATGCTGGTAAGAGAAATTCGGATCAACCACCGATTCTCGGACTCATCGCCAAGTCTTGTAGATTTTGGAAGACAGCCGTTGAGGAGACGGCTCCGGCTTTTCTTGTTTTGCTCCCACGACGGTCTCTACCGGTGGAGGAGATCTTTTGAGCACCTCAGTTGGCGAATTTCTGCGTACCCTGTTCAGCAGCTCAAAGCTGTTCCCAGTTGGAACAGTAGTATTAACTTCCACCGTTGGAGCTGGTGGAGTTAGCCCAGAGGGGGAGTTGCCCCCAGTCTTCCTTATCCGGTGCCAGTGGCGTCGTCGGGCGTGACGAGTTGTCGGTATTGGTTCAGTGGCGGCTTTATCTTGCCCCCTGTTCAGGTGAGGGGCTGTCGCGGGTGTCAGCCTCTTGAAGACTGACGTCCGTTGAGGAGCCGTGTCCAATTGGTCGAAGATAGATTTCTAAGCGGGAGCGGGACTGGGAGCAGTCAGTCTCGCAAAGACCGACCCTCTGGGAGGAGAAGCCGCCTTGATGACTTCAGGAGCAGAGATGGCTATCTTCCTCGGGATGGCCACTTCAGGGGTCATGGGCTTCTTGGCAGGCCCATCGGAGTTCATGCTCAGTCTGGTGAAGACCGGGGAGTTGGAATTGGACGACCCGTTGAGAGGGGCCGTGGTAGTAGCAAGTCGATCGAAGACCGACTTCTTCGAAGCTTCCGGTACGGGCACTGGGATAGTGAAGCTTGCTGGCGGGAGCATGGTCCCAAAAAACAGACCGGTGGTAGCCTGAGTCAATTGTTCCACCGGTATAGCGAACAGGGAAGCAACCTGCGGTCCATAGGCCATACCTTCAGGTGAGGCGGAGCGTCGGTTGCATTTGCATTAGGAGCAGTTTGAGCCGTTGAACGCCATTGCTGTTTGGTTTCTGCGCTAAGCAAGAGACCAAATCTTAGTAACTTGAAACCCCAGGGCAACCGTTAACAAACCGCGATTCGTTCGCGAATATGACACACGAAGTGTGGAGTGGAAAGAGGAAAAGGTCCCACCGGGCGTGCCAGAATCTGTCCCACTTCGAATGACGGCGCGACAGGAGACGTCTTGCCTGAAATTCGGGGCAGATGCTAATTGGTGCTATCCGTCTACCTCTCCGAAGATGCCAAGTTGATTTATGGCACCGTGTATCGGAGGTTTAAACGGATGCGGCCGATGTAGCAGACTTCGTCAGATTCCCCCTCGCTTGAGGGGTTTTTTATTGTGGGGACGCTCTTCCCTGCAAGCGCAAGCCCCTGCAGTTAAATACGCTACCGCATCGCGGTAACAACTTTCGCCTTCTCCAGAATTTCACTTCGTGTCGTGGATGTTTGTTTTGTTTGTGGTTGCCCGTGGATTGTATACGGAGACTAATTTATGTCGTCGCCCGTAGGACGTGGATTAGTCCAAATCCGTATTTTCTTAGATTTGGGTTTGAGGTTTTAGTTTAAGGATACGTTAGCCATATTTGAGGCTAAGATCAACTTAAACGTTTGTTAAGGATACGTTAGTCCAATTTGAGACTAAGATCAACTTAACGGGATCGTTTGGATCCGACAAAAGAGCATTTAGGGGCTCTATTGTTCCAGTTTAGGGACATAGTGGTCCATTGCCAGTTTAAGGACATAGTGGTCCATTGAATGTATGGCCGTCGGGACCCGTCACCTCTCTGACAGATATCAGAGGAGTTCAGAGATGTACCCTTGAACCAAAGTTGGTTGGGAGATCTATAGTCCAGTTTGGGACTAGAGTCTGTTTTGAAAGTTTTGGTTTAAGAATGTGTTAGCCATATTTGAGGCTAAGATCAACTTAAACGTTTGTTAAGAATACGTTAGCCTAATTTGAGACTAAGATCAACTTAACCGGATCATTTAGATCCGACAAAAGAGTATTTGGGCTCTATTGTTCCAGTTTAGGGACATGGTGGTCCATTGCCAGTTTAGGGACATGGTGGTCCATTGCCAGTTTAGGGACATGGTGGTCCAATAAAATGTATGGCTGTCGGAACCCATCACCTCTCTGAAGACGTTGAAGGATTACAACGACAAGTATCAGAGGAGCTCAGAGATATACCCTTGAACCAATGAGTTGGTTGAAAGAGCAGATGTGCTCAGTTCAAGATGATTTAAGGACTTATGGCCAGTTTGGGCTAAGTCCAATTATGTTTGAAATATTGGCCCTTTGGGCCATTAGACATTTGTCTGGGTTCAGCCCCTCATCATTCAGCAGTGCTAAACAGAGGTTTGGGGGCTCTGACAACATCTTGTCTTTGATTTCCTCAATTTTGAGATTCATTTGGATGATGGACTTTTGCCTCTGGAAAATTAGCCAATTTGGCTAAAAGTAGTGTCAAACACTAAAGAATAACAGTGTTAAACACTGGAAATAGAACTCTCAAATTAGTGTTAAACACTAAAAAACAATCAGTGTTAAACACTAGAAATACAATCTTCAATTTAGTGTTAAACACTAGAAAACAATCAGTGTTAAATACTGGAAATATAATCCCCAAATTAGTGTTAAACACTAAAGAAAGAGGGGTCACATGCGGACACGTGAGGGCGCCCAAAGGTGGGACCAGATCCCTTTTTTCGTTCTGCAATTAAGTGTTAAACACTTCTTTTATATTCTATTTTGAGTATCACGTGTTGACACGTGATGGGGATTTATGCGCTGACTGTTAAAGCGTCTGCCAAGGGGTCACGTGGTAACACATGAGAGCGCCCAAAGCCTTCATTTCCTTTGCTTTTTCTTTCTGTGTTTTGTAGGTCATGTGGGAGCACGTGAGGCATTGCCTCAAAGCTTTCCTCCTTCTCATTTCTGGGGATCTCTTCAGGGGTCACGTGGGGACACGTGACCGTAATTCTTTTCATGCACAGAGATCTTTTAAGTCTCTTTATTTTACTTTGAGAATTTAATTCTCTGTAAGATTAAGAATTAAATTCTTATTTAGGGTAAAACCCTAATTTCTTTTTAAAGGAATTAAATTCCCAAATATGTAAAAGAATTAAATTCTTATATAGGGTTAAACCCTAGTTTCATTTTAGGAGGAATTAAATTCCTGTTGATCTGAGAGAATTAAATTCTCAATTAGGGTTAAACCCTAGTTCTGTTTTAGGAGAATTAAATTCTCATATAAGGTTAAACTCTAGTTTTGCTTTAGGAGAATTAAATTCTCAAAACTCAATTCCCCTTCTAAGTTTAGGATCTGCATGGCAGGATCTCGACCCGATGAGAATTAAATTCTCAACTTATGGGGAGATGTGCTCTGTGCAGATCTTCAACCAGAGGAAGAACTAAGTTCTTTTTTGTATAAGAGTTAAACTCTTAGATTGAGAATTAAATTCTCTTTATTGAAGTTTTGATCCTTTTTCCCTTTCTCACCTAGGATTTTCTTTGTTGAGAATTAAATTCTCCTTTCTTTTCTCTCTCTGTTGTTGTTATCTCCCCAAAAAAAGTAGATCCCTTCTCTTCTCTTCTTGGCTCCTATTTATAGGAGAAGGAAAAGAATCAATTTGTTTAGCAAATCTCTCATTGAAAAATTTGATTTGTTTTCATCATTAATATGATCCTTTAGATCATTCAGTGAATTTTTATTCACCGTTGGATTTTAAATCCAAAGATATTCTGTTTGTTATTTTCGGTGAGATTTAGGGGAAATCTTTCCTTGTCTAAGATTTTTTCCATAAATTGGTGATTTTTAATCACCCTTGGATCTTTAATCCAACGGTCCCCATAATCCTTTTTCATCTGGAAAGATTTAGAAGCTTTTAGAATTTAATTATATTAACTGTAAGGCTTTCGAAGCCAGTCACGTGCTGACACGTGACCCTTGGTCACGTGTGAGCACGTGACCCCCAATAGAGTCCTTTTCTCAGCGTTTATTATGCTTCAGTTTTAACCATCACGTGTCAACACGTGACAATTGGTCACGTGTGAGCACGTGATACCTCATTGAGGTATTTCCTTCAGCCATTTGTTTTTATTTCTGTTTTAACTATTACGTGTCAACACGTGACCATTGGTCACGTGTGAGCACGTGACCCCCAATTGGGTCCTTCTTCAGCCGTTTGTTTTTATTCATGTTTTAACTATCACGTGTCAACACGTGACCATTGGTCACGTGTGAGCACGTGACCTCCAATTGGGTCCTTCTTCAGCCGTTTGTTTCTATTCATGTTTTAACTATCATGTGTCAACACGTGACCATTGATCACGTGTGAGCACGTGATACCTCATTGAGGTAATTCCTGATTTTTAATCAGGAAACAGTGCATAGCATATTTGCTCATAACTTTTGATCCCGGATGAATTATGAAGCCCATAATATATCAAATCGAAGGGTTTTTCGAGATGCTTTCGATACTATCAGAATTTAACAGTTTCTCCTTTGGGAGTTTATCAAAATACAGGCCGGAAGATACTGGTTCGTATTTCCTTAAGCGTATCGCTGCCATTTGATACCTTGGACTCTTTTGCGCAGAAATTTTTGGTGGGAACACGCGCGTATTTTGCTTTGTCGGTAAACACTTGTATTTGCACAATACTGCCTTCGTGTTATGTCGGTTCTTCGTCTAGCGATTACGCGTCGAGTTGAATCTGTTCATTTGCCAAGTGTGCAAAGACTGGCAGGAAGACGGTATCTCAATGGCCCCGAAGTCGAGGTGGAGATCGCTCAGACGTAGATAGACCGGATGCCACTAGGTGAGGGCTTAGCTCCCTGGCATTGTGGGGTAGGGAGCTACCATCCAGGGATGACCAAGCAAGGGCGGGCCCGGTTGCCTCTTGGCTAGAGCTTTTGATCCTTAGCGCGGGAAGGGCCATGAGAGGCCTACTAAAGGCGGGCCGAGCAGGGTACCTGCTCATTGCCTCTTGGCGAGGGCTTTGATCCCTGGCGTTTTGGGGTAGGGAGCTACCAGCCAGGGATAACCGAGCAAGGGCAGGCCCGGTTGCCTCTCGCGAGGGCTTTTGATCCTTAGAGCGGGAGGGGCCGTAAGAGGTCTACTGAGGACGGGCCGAGCAGGGTTGCTGCCCGGTGCCTCTTAGCGAGGGCTTCGATCCCTGGCGTTTTGGGGTAGGAGCTACCAGTCAGGGATAACCGAGCAAGGGCGAGCCTGGTTGCCTCTTGCGAGGGCTTTTGATCCTTAAGGACGGGCCGGGCAGGGTTGTTGTCCGGTGCCTCTTGGCGAGGGCTTTGATCCCTGGCGTTTTGGGGTAGGAAGCTACCGGCCAGGGATTGTTGGGGTCGAAAATTGCACCCCGGTTGACCAAATCAAAGTCAAGGTCAACCCCAAGCCAAGTGGGACCAAGCCCGGATCAAGTGGGCCCATGCCCAGGTCGAGTCCGAACATAAAGCGGCCGGCCCTCCTCCATGCCCCAAATGAAATCATGTAATAAATAATTTTTATGTAATTTTTTTATGCATAAATGGGCATAGAGCCAAATTTTTGTAAAGCCCGTGGCTTATGTGCAAAAAGAAATGGCACATGAGCCATGGGATGGCCAAAATACCATTTTTGTAAAGCCCAAGGGGCTATATGTAAAGTGTATAGCCTATAAAGGCCAAGATAATGAAAATATCTCAACAACTTTTTCTCTCTCCAAAAAAATCCAGATCTGTGATCTTCTCCTTCCTCAAGGTTCTAAAACCTTCTTCTTTCATTTGAATTAAATCAAGAGTTTTACTCTTTCTTTTATAAAACTAAATAGTTTTTTACCACAAAACACATAAAGGGGAACTCAGATCTGCCATCAGATCTCAGAAAGGAAAGATTTTTAAAATATCACATCTCTTGATCTTCAAGATCCTGCCAACAGAAGAGGAAGAAAGAGACCCATCTCCAGAAACCCCACTTTGGGGGAAAACTAGGGCTCAAGGAAAGAAGCCCTTCATCAGCTTCAAAACATCCTAGGAGTTTGACTGCTCACACACACACACAAAAAAAAAATAATAATAATAAGTGCTCCTTACTGGGATTACAACTCCCATTACAGGGACCGAGTCCCTTTTGCCGCCCGAACGCCCACGTGCTGACACGTGGGCGCTAGCGCCCCGAGCGCCCATGTGCTGACACGTGGGACGCTAGTGCCCTTGCGCTCAAAGCGCTAGCGCTCGAACGCCCATGTGCTGACACGTGGGGCGCTAGCGCTCAAAGCACTAGCGCCCTTGCGCTCAGAGCGCTAGCGCCCAAAGCGCTAGCGTCCACGTGCTGACACATGGGGTGCTAGCGCTCTTGCGCTCAGAGCGCTCTTGCGCTCAGAGCGCTAGCGCCCAAAGCGCTAGCGCCCGAGCGCCCACGTGCCTGGCACGTGGGGCGCTAGCGCTCTTGTAGTCAAAGCGCTGGCGCGTTTTCCCACGCATCCTTTGGATGCCCTTTCCTTTTATTTTATTTTATATATATGTATACACACACACACATACATACTCTACAACACTATCCCTCTCAAAAAATTTTGGGCCGGGACGCTGCCCCACACCCCGCAAGGGGGCTGCTAGCCCCTTGACCCCTAGCCCGCTATCCCGGTAGCGGGACCCCCGTAAAAACTCTGCGGGCCCCCCGATATATCCAAATCCCCTTCAAAACACAACACTGCCCGTTGAGTTCGCATGACCATTTTAACCTGTCAATCGGAGGTTCCCTCGCTCCAAAGGTGAGGGGTAATTAACGGCAGCTTAGTCCGCGGCTGCCGGAGATTTGGATCCCCGCAATCAATAAACCCCAGCCTACCCTAGGCATGGGGAATGTGTAATGCGCCTGACAAGCGCGCGCGTATTCCCATCTCAATGGGGTGGGGATAACCGAGCAAGGGCAGGCCCGGTTGCCTCTTGCGAGGGTTTTTGATCCTTAACGCGGGAGGGGCCGTAAAAGGCCTACTAAGGACGGGCCGAGCAGGGTTGCTGCCCGGTGCCTCTTGGCGAGGGCTTCGATCCCTGGCGTTTTGGGGTAGGGAGCTACCAGCCAGGGATAACCGAGCAAGGCGGGCCCGGTTACCTCTTGCGAGGGCTTTTGATCCTTAAGGACGGGCCGGGCAGGGTTGATGTCCGGTGCCTCTTGACGAGGGCTTTGATCCCTGGAGTTTTGGGGTAGGGAGCTACCAGCCAGGGATAACCGAGCAAGGGCGAGCCCGGTTGCCTCTTGCGAGGGCTTTTGATCCTTAGCGCGGGAGAGGCCGTAAGAGGCCTACTAAGGACCGGCCGAGCAGGGTTGCTGCCCGGTGCCTCTTGACGAGGGCTTCGATCCCTAGCGTTTTGGGGTAGGGAGCTACCAACCAGGGATAACTGAGCAAGGGCAGGCCTGGTTGCCTCTTGCAAGGGCTTTTGATCCTTAAGGACGGGCCGGGCAGGGTTGCTGCCTTGTGCCTCTTGGCGAGGGCTTTGATCCCTGGCGTTTCCGGGTAGGGAGCTATCAGCCAGGCATAACCGAGCAAGGGCGGGCCCGGTTGCCTCTTGATGAGGGCTTCGATCTTTAGCGCAGGAGGGGCCGTAAAGGGCCTGCTAAGGACGGACCGAGCAGTGAAGCTGCTCAATTTTCTTCTTGTTATTTGAGTAGAGAGGACTTTTTAGAAAAATTTGCATTGTCTTTGTGAAAGAAGAGGTACACACTCGTAGGTATTCATTTCACTGGTACAGCTTGAGCTTCTCAACGTTGTAAGACCGTGGAAACTTGCGCCCGTCCTCGTCTTGCAAGCGGTAGGCTCCATCGGGAAGTACCTCAGAGACAGGGAAAGGACCGTCCCATTTCAGGGAAAACTTATGCAGTCAGCTTTGATCGACGAACTCGTTTTGCCTCAGGACCAGGTCCCCAGTCTTGAAGAAACGCCGCTTGACCCGCGCGTTGTAGTATCGGGCGGTTTGCTGCTGATAGGCGGCTGCTCTGATTTGAGCCCGGTCTCGTTTCTCCAACAAGATGTCCAGGTTGGTCCGGAATGCCGTGGTGTTTGCTTCTTCGTCGAAGTGTTCGACCCGGTGACTGGGTAGCCCGACCTCCGCTGGGACCATTGCTTCGGTCCCGTAGCAGAGGCTGAAAGGGGTTTCCCCGGTGAAGGTCTTTCTTGACGTGCGTAGGGCCCATAGGACCCAGGGTAACTCCTCGACCCAACTTCTTTGGCGTCCTTCCAGGCGTGTTCGGAGACCTCGGAGGACATCCCGATTAGCGGCTTCGGCTTGCCCGTTGCATTGGGGGTGTGCGACCGCGGCAAACTTCATAAAGACATGATACTCACTGCAGAATTCCTTCACTTTCTCGTTTTCGAAGTTCGTCCCGTGGTCGATGATGATATACCTCGGGATGCCGAACCAGAGTATCACATTGTTCTGCAGGAATTTAATAGTCGTGGCGGCGTCCGGTTTCCTGATGGGGATGGCCTCAATCCACTTCGTGAAGTAATACACTGCGACGAGGACATACTTTTGCCCTCCCGTACCGGTAGGGAACTGGCCTATCATGTCCAATCCCTACTGGGCGAACGACCACGGGGAGGTTAAAGCGGTCAGCTCGGTAGCCGGAAGGCGAGATATGCTTCCGTGGAGTTGGCAACTTTTGCATCTCCTGACGAGCTTCTGGGCGTCTTCGTGACTGGTCGGCCAGTAGTACCCCTGGAGCAATGCCTTCTGGATTAAGGTTCTAGCCCCTTGGTGTGCGCCGCCGACCCCTTCGTGGATTTCACGGAGGACATAGTCGGCTTCATGGGGGTCGACGTACCGGAGCAGGGGCTGAGTGAATGATTTCTTGTAAAGGTTCCCATTGCTCCAGACGAAGTGACGGGCTTTGGCCCGGAGACGGCGGGCTGCTCCTCGATCTTCTGGGAGCGTACCATCCCTTAGGAATTCCATGATGGTCTTCCTCCAGTCTCGGTCTTCTTCCGGGGCTGTGTACGCATGAAGTATCATCGCCCCATCCTCCACGCTGGGCCGTGGAAGGATTTCGAAGAGGATAGATCGCTTGTTGTTGGCCGAGTAGGATGAAGCCAGCTTACTCAAGGGGTCGGCTTGAGCATTGAGCTGTCTGGGTATCTGCTCAATTTGGACTTCGTCGAAGTTTTTTCGAAGTTTTCTTACCTTGGCCAGATACTTCACCATTAGAGGTTCCCGAGCCTCGAATTGTCCGGTCACTTGGCCAATGACCAAGGCCGAGTCACTGCGGATCCGAATTTTTTTCAGCCCCAGCCCGGAGGCTATGCGAAGTCCAGCAAGCAGGGCCTCGTACTCTGCCGCGTTGTTTGAAGCCTTGAACCCGAGCTTCAGAGAATACTCCATTTCTGCCTTGCTCGGGCCTCGAATGATGAGGCCGGCATCACAGCCTTCCTCGGTTGAGGACCCGTTGACGTAAATGACCCATTCAGGGACTGAGTCAGGCCTTCCCTCGACCAGGATTTGAGCCACGACGGTTGGCGTGGACTCTGTTTCCTTACTGAGGATGGTGCACTTGACGATACAATCGACTAGGGTTTGTGCTATGATGGCCTGCCTCGGACGGTATTTTATGTCAAACTGGGACAACTCCCACCTCCACTTCTCGAAGCGGCCCAAGGATTCGGGTGAGGCAAGGATAGCCCCCAGCGGGCGCTCGGTAAGAACGGGTATAGTATGCGCCTGGAAGTAGTGCCGTAGTTTCCTTGAGGCCACAATGAGTGCCATGACGATCTTCTCTATGGCTGGATATCTTGTTTCTGAGTCTTTAAAGACGTGGCTCACGTAGTATACCGGCTTCTGCACTCCGTCGACCTCTCAGACGAGCACTGAGCCTGCTGCTTAGTCGGATACCGCCAGATATAGTGAGAGCTCGTCTCCTTCGACTGGTCGGGTTAGCAGCGGTGGCGTCGCAAGGTGCCTCTTTAATTGGTCGAAGGCGGTCTGGCACTCCTCTGACCACTCGAACCTCGGAATCTTCCTCAGAGCTTTGAAGAACGGGAGGCACTTCTCCCTAGACCTCGACATGAAACGGCTCAGAGCGGCTACCCGCCCTGTTAGTCGCATGATCTCGACGTTAGTCTTGGGCGCGACCATGTTGAGGATAGCGTCGATTTTCTCTGGGTTAGCTTCGATTCCGCGGTGGGTGACCATGAAACCGAGGAACTTTCCCCCGGTGACCCCGAATGCGCACTTGGCGGGGTTCAGTTTCATCTTGAATTTGCGGAGCACTTCGAAGGCTTCGCCCGGATCCTTGGCGTGGTCAACTGACGAGACTGATTTGACGAGCATGTCGTCAACGTAAACTTCCATGTTCTTGCCGATCTGCGGCTTGAACATCGGTTAACCAATCATTGGTACGTAGCTCCGGCGTTCTTGAGGCCGAAAGGCATCACCTTGTAGCAGTATACCCCCCAGTCCGTTGTGAATGCGGTGAGGTCTTCGTCCGCCGGATTCATACGGATCTGATTGTAGCCGGAAAAGGCATCTATGAAGCTCAATAGCTCATGGCCTGCCGAGCTGTTGGCGAGCTGATCTATCCGAGAGAAGGGATAGTTGTCTTCGGGGCAGGCCTTGTTGAGATCGGTGAAGTCGACGCACATGCGCCATTTCCTGCTGGACTTTTTAACCAGAACTACGTTCGCCAACCACTATGAATAGGGCACATTCCGAATGAAGTTGGTGGAGAGTAGCCGATCTACTTCGTCCTCGATAGCCTTCTGTTTGACCGAGGCGAACCTTCGCTTTTTCTGCCTGACGGGTCGGGCCGTAGGATCTACCCCAAGCTTGTGAGATATGATTTTGGGGTCGATCCTAGGCATGTCGGCAGGCACCCAGGCAAACACGTCGGATTTGTTTCTGAGGAAATGGACCAGGTCATCTTGCTGAGTTCCTGTCAGAAACGACCCGATCTGGACGATCTTTTCATCGTCCCCTTCCACCAGGGGGACCTCTGTCAGTAGTTCGACCGGGGTTCCTCGGATCTCTTTTTGCTCGTCCCGAGTGTCCAGGGAACCCCTGATGTCGCCTTTACCCTCGACATGGTCGGTTGGCTGCTCAGCAGAAGATGTTGCGATGAAGCATACCTTTGCAATCCGCTGGTCTCCATAGACTTGACCTATCCCGCCCTGATCAAGAGGGAACTTCATCGCCAGGTGGTAGGTCGATATCCGGGCCCGGAGAGAGTTCAGCGTTGGACGGCCGAGAAGGATGTTGTAGGCCGATGGGATTCTTGCTACGATGAATTCCACAGGTACTGTTCGCGTGCGGCCGGCCTTCCCGATGTTAAACTGCAGAGTGACTACCCCTTCCGCCGGGATGGAGTGGTTGGTGAATCATGAGAGAACGTGGGAGGTCGGCCTTAGGTCCACTGGGGTGAGCCCCATGCGCAGAAAGCAGTCGTAGAAAAGAATGTCCGCCGAGCTTCTCGAGTCGACCAGGATCCTGTGCACCTCGTATTGGTGGACCCGAGCCGTAATCACTAGGGGGTCATTGTGTGGCAGGGATATGCCGTGAAATTCCCCGTCGTCAAAGATGATCAGCTCGGTCTCCCTGGCCTTCTTCCTCGGACGGATGTCGGCCTCTGGCTGGCGTGAGGTGCTGAGTCTCGCAGGTACTAGGCGTACCCCCCGCCGTCATGACCATGATTTTTGATGAGCCCCGTGGCGAGGTAGTCTTCGAGCGGCCGGGACGAGTCCTATCCACGCGACCCCATCGAAGGAAGGGGTGTTGGTCATGCCTGAGAGCATGCGAGCTCACCGACATCTCCTCGGGAGGGACAGGTGCGCAGAGGAGCTCGGGGCGAGGCGCTCTGGCGACGTATCTCGGTTTTGAACTGTTGGGCGCCCAGAGGGTCATAGAATGCACTGGCCCGGGAGATCTGCGACCGTGGAAGGCAGCGAGGCGGTGGTCGGCAGTGCCGACACGAGCAGAGTCTTCTTTCCCTCGGTAGGGGTCCCGGTCCCGAGGTGGGGGAGCGGCGACCTGGGGAGCTTGCCCTACCGTTTGGACAAGGACGATCGTCCACGACGGACTCGAGTCGATCGATCCAGGCGGCTAGGTCGTTGTAGACGCTCGGCGGAGGAGGGGATTCTTCCGCGTCTCCGTTGAGGGGGAGGCGGCGGCTGGTGACTGGATCATCGTGATGACCGCTCGCCATTTGGTTGAGATCGGAAAACGAACTTTTGTTTTTGTGGAATCAAGTATTTCCCACAGATGGCGCCAGCTGACCTGCTTCAGATCACGTCAAGATGTTACCTTCCGTTGATCTGCTGATGGCGGCGATGGACGGCTGAGATTGGATCTGGAGGCTGGCTCCTGAAGAGTGTGGATCTCAATGGGTTTGAAGTTGTTTGGGCCGAGCTACCTGCAAGGAAGTCCCGGGGTGGTTGTACCACCGAGGACCCTCCGACGGTCAAGTTTGAGAGGAAATCCGAGCAGAGTAACGACTTAGTGGAGTAAAAATGGCTTACTTGAACCGTCTGAAGGAGGGGTTTAAATAGCGGTGGCAGCAGGCAGGCGGGCACGAGAATCACGCCGGCCGTTACGCTCCCGACGTCACGCCCGCGTGATGGGCGGGATCCCGCATTAATGGCGAGACAGGCTCGTTAATGGGGGGTCGTGATGGCGTGGAACGTGGGATATGGCCGGCGGATATCTCGCGCACGGCGAGACTCGCGGGAGTGAGGCGGTTGCGCTTGTGAGTGGTGCCATTGATCGGTCGATGAGACCGAGGAAGATGACCTCGGCGGGAGAGCTCGCGGACGGGCGGGAGAGCTCGCGGACGAGCGGGAGAACCGGGGTATCTTGGTTCTGCGGTAGCCCGGAGACGAGTTGAGAGGCCGAGGAAGCCAATTGTGCTGGAGGCTCGGAGGCGAGCCAGCGTTTGTTTGTGGGACGGGCACAGGAGTGGCCTGGTCGGCCACTGTAGGTCCTTTCTTGTGAGCTTCGGGACACGTCACCGGCCACGTGTCATGATCTGGGAGATCACCGATATCGAGCATCATCATGATCAAATTAAGGAGAAGATAAGGCGTCGGGTATACTCTTTCTTATATCAATAGAATCCTCATGTTTGTCCCGTGGATTAGACCGATTGGTCGAATCACGTTAAAAATCTTTTGTGCTATTATTTCTTCTTATGGATCGCAGTCTTGCGTGCTCGAACGGTAAAGACATGATTTTTCGTGGACGAACGGGGATGGGATGGGAATATTTCTAACACTCGCGTACAACATAACAAAAAGAGGGTTTACATATAGATGACTGATTAGATTGTCACTCCTTCATGTCTCTCTTGTTATGTGAGGTCCCCGAACAGCATAGACTCTCCAGATAAAAATAATTATTGAAATGGTTTATTTGCGTAGCTTCAATAATAAGTCAAGATGGGTGAATTATTAGAAAAGACGTGCCTAGTGATCTAATTAAATAAACGATTAAGCTCATATTGATTATAGGTAATAATAGGGAATACAAGGAGCTAAATATATGATTAAGCTTAAGTTAATTAGATTTTAATATAGATGTTGCAAGAAAAACAATTTCTCAAGACCACGATCCGAAGACGACGACCACTAACAGCGATCCATGTCCACCGTACCACAGCCAGCTTACTCATTAAAAATATCCGGCCATTAGTTGCATTATTTTCATCGTAACAACCATCTTACCTTAACATATTAGCATTGCGGAATTAAGAATTGAAGAAGTATTTTTTATTCCTTTATATTATATTCTACTAGCAAATACGAATTCATCTGCTTATCTATTGAGCAGACAGAAGAGTAACACAATATTATTAGCCTAGGTTTCAAATTTTAACTGATTGATAGCCTTGTATACTACAGAAGAGCCTATTCAACTCACAAATGGATAAGAATTGCAGGAACCCTTGTGATTTGTTGACTCAATGAGATGAGATAATGTTAGTGGAGATTGAATTGGAATCTAGTGTAATTTATAACCAAAATCAATAAAGGTGCGTGTATATATATAGAGACACGCACCCTTAGTGCTATCAAGGCCTTCCACTTGTAGCTTAACAATTGAGGAGGAGGTAGAAGAAGCAAAACCCAAATTTGTATTGGTTTAAACCAACTACCACTGTGATTTGTTTTTGGACATTATGATAGTTTTATGACACATACACACCTTGGTTCCCCTGGATGAACAAGATGATATTGTTGTCCTATTTTATATCAAGTAAACGCCGCTTCATCAACACTCTAAAACTATACTCGGACGATAAAAATAACCCTTATAATCGGCATTTTTGGGATCCAAATACTAAACTTCTTCTGACATACATACCGTTCTAGTCAAATTCAAATGTCCGCTTAGCTATATTTGATTTAGACGAGTCGCGTCACCGTGACATCGCGTTGCTGCAACAAGTGTTGAGCTCATTAGTAAAATTTCATTTTGAAATCATGCTAAAAGCAAATGACAAAGAAATAAGAAAATATGCCAAATTTCATGTTACTCCAGTTCTTTATATGATGTAAATTTTTCTACAGTCATCCCTTAAATTTTGAATTAGATAGCCAGCAATAAAGGATGCTCATGAAGGCAACTAGATGCAAGAAAAGATGAACAACTTTCATGGAAAAGCATAGAAGAGAAGAATGTGATCGCCTCCTTTTGGCCCAAGTATTGCTTTATTAAAAGTTTCAAATCATGATTCCCATTGGTCCATATGTTTGTGGATCCACACTACTTTCTAAAAAAACCTATGGAAGGTGAGCAACATTAAATTACAAGTTGAGCACTAATTGATGCTATAGGCATCCAACATGGATTAGGGGCTTGATCTTATCCTTAACACACAATTAATTAACGCCCACATGTTTCCTAAAGCTGGAAACGACACTAAAAGATGGCTTTATGTTTCATGTAGCATTATAGTACTTTAGTACTTCTTCCATACACAGTAGTGTCTACTAGATGAATTTCGTTAAGAGAGAGAGATGGGCAGATCACATACAATCTCAATATTTATAACATAGAGCAATATTCTTATTTCGATATAGCACATCTTTTTTGGAAAATATATATGTTTAGAAATACAGTGTTTAATTTGCATAAAAGGACCTTTATATATCTTGTGATAAACTATAACGTAGGACGGAAATGATAACGAGAAGATCAAAGCAGAGAACATATATTTAACATTGTTCGGCTAAATCTACCTTTGTCCTCGAACAAAAGGAGAAGCAATCCACTAACATCTAAAATTGTGAGCTTACAATGATGATGAAGGAACTCTTAAGCCCTAATCCCGAATGCATCCCAAATTCACACAAGGCGGATGCCTTGACTATCTTGGAAATTCCATTCGAAAGCATAAGAAATGAGAATAAGGCTCAATCAAGTAAATACGGATATGGGTCACATAATTCAAGGCATACACATAACACTATAGAGGTCAGAGGTTAGTATGAATTGTCTCAAAGTCAGAATAAACAGGTATTGACAAAGAATGATCCATGGAAAAACATTTGAACCCCCTCCCCACCCACCCACCCACCCCCCAACAAAACACACACACACACAATGCCATTTTGTATCCTTTGCTTAGGTTATGTAATTATCAGCTGAAACATTCAGTTAGCAAGAACCAGTGACCAAGTGTTAGATGAGGGAAAAGTTCGGTCAATTTCCCTTTCCCTTTTCCCAACTACTCACTCTTGTTGTATCCTTTGCTTAAGTTATGTAATTATGTAATTAGTTAGTTTTTGATTGCAAACATAACAATCATATAATAAGAAAATACTTTCCTCAAATATACCAAACAACTTGATTATGGTTAAAGGCCAAACTCAACAAAAGCATAGGTTAGTTACTTTTGTTTCAA
The DNA here is from genome assembly GCA_030015575.1 of Agapanthus africanus. Lineage (NCBI taxonomy): Eukaryota > Viridiplantae > Streptophyta > Magnoliopsida > Asparagales > Amaryllidaceae > Agapanthus > Agapanthus africanus. The sequence goes on from CM057337.1 coordinate 12,402,896, forward strand.
CACATTAACAGAATTCATTCATTCATCAATTCACACAAACACACAACAACAGGTCATGGTTGAGGATTAGGATATATTCCATTTGGTAGGCACCTAATCCAATTGAACTATGCCAACTACTTTTGCAAATGCCTGAAGCAATTGAGATAATTGGATATGCCAAGACTTGAAGAGACCTTGGTTCTTACATTTGAGGGTAGGATCGGATCGTTCGAATATGCAGGGACTTTCCCATTTAAAAAAAAAAACGCGAACCGGTTTGCAATGGAGCACTCTCCTGTGTGAGTGTGTTGTGTTATTATTTTTGAAAAAGGTAGACTTTCATTGATCCGAAACACAGAGCGCGTGCTATATTATTTCATTGATCTGAAACAGTACATGATACATCCCGGTTACATACAATACATACACTGATTGATATCATTTCCTTTTTGCTGCCCCTAAAATTTAACAACCAGGCAATGGCTCTAATTTTCTGTGAGCAAGAAAGAAATCTAAGAAAGAGCACAGATAGTACCTGCAACAATTCGTGGTTCTTTACAACAATTGAAGCTTCAAAATATACCTTAAGATATCAAACCGGCTCGTAATGAATATGAGAACATAAGATACATTAGTAACTTTCGCTTTTATCGAAACTAGCAGCTCACCATTATAGAATCCTGAAATGATTGAACACTGCAGTAAATAATATGCTCTCTTGTATCTGAATTTAAATATACGCTTGAAAGAAAATCTATTCAATGCTGGAGTAAGACATATATTAGTATATATATTTACACTTGAAAAGAAAATTCGTATACAACACAATTCATGTATATAAATAAACTATACAACATCCTGCAAGTACGATTTCTTTTTAAGCATATCCAACTCATAATTCATATTATAACTGAGATTTTCTACGCTAGCGAATCTTCTGAACCCTGTGAACCCTGAGCAGGTTGAACTTGCTTCTCACTAAGCTTCCTCTTAATTGCAATCTTGACTTCTGCTTCCGTTTTATCTACAAAATTGATCAAATCTTTGAAACTCGACATGTGAGATGGGCGTCTTTCACTATGGGTCGATGACTCGGCGTCACCCGAGCTATTGTACCTATTGTATTGAACGAATATCCGAAGAAAGAATAGTATGAGAGCAATGAAGCATGTAAGGCCGCAAATTACGAAAAGACCCCAGAAGCTATCGAGGGTTAGAGGGTTTTCATTGATATCCGTGTCTTTTGAGGAGCAACCCTTTCGGGTTAGCCATTTGTCATGGATCCTTTGGAGATCTCCGTTCTCAGATAAGGTTAGAATGGCGGTTGATAAGTCCACTGCAAGAGGTGAGTCTCTTGGAAAAGCCTGTCAGAGAAAAAAAGTATAAAATTTTACGGATCATAGTACTAAAAGACATGAAAAGAAAGCGCATTAACCGTACAAATCCCCATCCGCTTTTTGTGAATTCCTGGCCCACCATCTTGAAGCTGCAATAACTCGACAAGAAGAGCTCGATATATGGGATCTCATCTACGATTGCGGCTACGCCCCCAGCCTTTGGTCCAAGCTCAAGGGCGTTTGCGTAATCTTCAGGTTTCCCCAAGGGTACTAACCTTGATTCTGCAATGTTTAGCTCTTGCATTAGGTAACTCTTTACAAATGATCCAATTTGGAATCCAATAGGATCCGTGCTCGAGATCAAACTATCAAGTCCTTCAACACGCGACGAGAGCTGTTGAACTGTTAGAATGGATGTCAGGCTCGCCGTGTAGCTTGAATTGATGATGAGCACCACGAAAAGCCATATTATCAGCACGACTCGTCCAAGTGTGCTTACGGTGTTTTCGCCTGATACACAATTTAGTTGGAATTTGAAACTCTTGATAGTGTTGTTTCTTTTCTGAAGAGTGCATGGTGAGATTTACTTACGGTGTGCGAAAAACATGGTTGAGAAGCTAAACCTGCATGGTAACACGTGTAGAATCAGTTCTCGTACATTAACGAGAATGGATAGTCACTCTACAATTCAAACATGGCGGACCAAGGAAAAAGTAAGTCGCGGCAATTTGATCACCACCTATATAAAATTACAAATGAAAAATGTGTTTGTTCTAGTAAAAACTGTTAGGGAAAAACGGGAAGAATCAAGAACTATGCTAAACGGCTAACCACGCAAAATGCAATGTACAACGAAAGATAAAACAATACAAGAATAAGAGAATCAAAACCAGCGAGAGACAATATTTGTTTATGAGGTTTACCCACCATATGGCTAATTCCCGGCAGAGCGGAATCTGCAAAACTTCCACTAATTCTTTTATCAAGATTACATCAAGAGCAAGCCCTATGAGATTTCTTTCAAATCTCTCTAATCTATCTTAGTTGTCATCCTTTCTCTATTTTCAATAGCCTCTTTCATAGCATCTAATTTTTTCTAATGAGAAACCCTATTTATAGTCAAACCCTAATCCTATTTGAATTAGGATTAAACAGTATTACGAAAATACCCTGTTGAAAATACCTTACGCGTCATGAAAATCCTTTGAGCCAGCTCAAAATAGGATCGAGCAGGCTCGAGATAGGGTCAAGCCAGCTCATGAAAAAACTCCACGATATCAATATTCTTCCACTTGAAGATTCTTCCATTTTGACTCCCAAAAAAACTAGTTGACTTCAAACGATTCCGCTATCTCTCTCTTCTCATCAAATTTTCTCGGAGAGTTTCACCAATCTGCAACAGAGATCCAGTTTATCTCTGACTACAACTTTAATGAACATATCTGCAAGATTCTTTTCTCCTGCGATCTTCTGCAATATCAACCCACCATCTTCCAACGCTATATATATAAAATGATACCGCACCTTGATGTGCTTCGTCCTAGAGTGATATGCAGCATTCTTGGCAAAATGTATTGCACTTTGACTATCACTCCACAAGGTATTGAAGTCATGTTTCTTACCCAACTCTTCGAGTAATACTTGTATCCATATCATCTCTTTGCTGGCTTCCGTGATGGCCACATATTCGGCCTATGTCGTTGACAACGCAAGCAACTGGGAAATCCAACTGGTCGTTGTTCCCTCAACCATGAATACATACCATGTTGTGCTTCTCTCACCATCTCGATCAGCTGAGTGGTCTGCATCAACATAACCTTGCACATTGAGTATATCCTCCCCGAAACATAAGCAATGAGTGGATGTTTCCCTGAGATATCTCAATATTCACTTAACTGCATTCCAATGCTCCTTTTCCAGGTTTTGCATGTACTTTCTTATAACTCCCACTGCTTGTGAAATATCTGGTCGCGTACTCACCATTGTATATATCAAACTCCCAACCGCCGACACATATGGCACTCGTGTCATGTCATCTTTCTTCTTTTGAGTTGTCGGGCACAACTCTTTGCTAAGTTTGAAATATTTCGCTAAAGTCGTACTTGCCGGTTTTGCTTTGTTCATTTTGAATCGCTTCAAAACCTTCTCCATATAGTCCTGTTGCAACAGCCACAATTTTCGTTGCTGTCTATCTCTAATGATCTTCATGTCCCGAATTTGCTTGGCTGCTCCCAAATCCTTAATGAAGAATTGTTCTGCCGTCAGCTTCTTAGATTTTGAATTTTCTTGAAATTCGAACTTGCCACCAACATATCCTCCACATAGAGTCATAAAATAATATAATTGTCATTCTTAAATGTCTGAATGTAAACACAGTGATCTAAATCGCATCTCATATATCTTGACTCCAACATGAATCGATCAAACTTGAGATATCACTGTCTTGGAACTTGCTTAAAGCCATACAAACTCTTTCGTAGTGTACAACCCAAGCTTTCCTTCCCCTTAATCTCGTATCCTAGTGGCTGCATCGTATAAATTTCCTTCTCCAAATCTCCATGAAGGAACACTGTTTTCACATCTAGCCGTTCCAAATGCAAATCTTCCACCGCCATCATACTAAGTATAACCTGAATTGAAGTCATCTTCACCAATAGGGAAAATATTTCCTAATAGTCTATTCCATGTTGTTGCACAGAACCCTTCACTACCAAGCGAGTTTTGTACCGCTTCATACCATCAGCATCCTCTTTGATTCTATACACCCATAATTTAGCAACGCTTTGCAATCCTTGGGTAACTTCACAAGATCCCATGTACGATTTTTTTCAATGAATACATCTCTTCATCCATAGCTTTCTCCTACTGCTTGCTAGCACTGTCTCGCGTTGCGTCTATGAGGGATTCGGGCTCTCCCGAATCAGTGTACAATATGAAGTCTGTAACTAATCTTTCAGATGGTCTCCTCTCTCGTGTAGATCTCCTCAGAATTGGGACATTTGGTTGCGGAATCTGGTCTTCAATCGGTTTCTGAACCCGATCCTCACTGCAATGCTTTTCTCCTCCATATTCTGATCTGCACATGTAAGCACCTGACTATTCTACTGAGTTTCATCTAACTCAACTAACTTTGATACCGCGCCATTCTTAACATTGGCTTGCTTTGCTTCCTTGTACAAGTGTTGTTCATCAAAGATGTTCTAGCTCCGTATTATCTTCTTACTTGAGTAATCCCGCTGCCGATATCCGAACCCATCTGTTCCATATCCAATGAATGCACACTTTCTTGATTTGGAGTCAAGTTTACTCCTTTCCGCTTTATTTATCAACGAATAAGCAATGCAACCAAAAACTTTAAGGTGCGACTAATTTACCGGTTTACCTGACCAAATTTCTTCCGGAATTTCTCCATCGAGTGCACTTGCCGGGTTTCGATTGATCGGATATACAGCAACATTGACAGCTGCCGCCCATAGAAATTTGTGCACGTCTACATCCAAGGTCATGCTCCTTACCCGCTCTAAAATCGTCATGTTCATCTTTTCAGCGAAACCGTTCTGTTGTGGTGTCCTCGGTACTATCTTTAACCAACATATACCCTTCTATGAGCAAAACTCCTTAAACTATTGTGTGCAATATTCCCCGCCATAGTCGGATTTTAGGCACTTAACTTTCATCCATGTTTGGTTCTCCGTCTGTGTAATCCAGTGTTTGAAGTGACCAAACACATCAGACTTTTTTCATTGCATAAACCCAGATCTTCCTGCTTGCATCATCAATGAACATAACGAAATACCGATTTCCACCATAAGACTCTACAGATGTCGGTCCCCATACATCCGTATGCACCAACTCTAGCTTCTTAGTCTTCTTTACTACACCGCCAATCTGAAACCTGAGTGCATTTTACTTTCCACAAACACAACTCTCACAGATTCCCAACTCTACCTTATGCAGCCCAGATAAAAGCCCCTTACCCTGAAGAATCCTCATATTCTTCTCACTAAAATGCCCCAATCTCTTATGCTACAACGAAGTCTCAGAATCCACATCTGAACCTGTCGTCAATGCAATCGAAACGCCGCTGCTCCCACCAAAGGAATACAATGAACCGATCGATTTATCCTTAGCACTACCAACGATCCTTTGAAGATCTTCCACTGAGAATTTCTAAATACCGTAACGTACCCTTCGTTGTCCAGCTAACTTGTAAATATTAGACACTTCTTCAAATCCGGTATGTGTCGAGCAATCCGGTATGTGTCGAGCGTTCTTCAGCTTTATCTGACCTCCTCCTGACGGATGCAATATAATCGTCCATTTTCCAACGATTTTGCACGGTTGACCGTTTCCCACCGTCAGATGCCCAAGATCTCTTTGAACATAATCGCTAAAATGATGCTGACCTAAAGTGCAGTGAAAGGACGCCCCCGAATCTAGAAACCGGATCTCTTTATGCTCTCGCTCGCCGAAAGACAGTCCATGTTCCCCTTGTTCATGTGTAGACACCAAATTGGCTTCCCTTTGTTCATGTGTAGACACCACATTGGCTTTCTTATCATCTAACTTTTCATCTGAGAATTTTTTCTTTCTTCAAGAGTCTGCCGTCCTTCTTGTGACCCTTATTTCCGCAGTTCTAACAGTCATCTTAGATCTTTCCTTTTGACTTTCCTCGGCTTTTTGATTTGCCCTTCTTCCATTTACCCCTTTACATTGTCCTGCCACGATTCTCTACCGAGAGTGCAGAAGTTCCCGAACTTCCACTCACAACCTTTCTCCTTATCTCATCATTTAATATGCAACTCACTGCATCATTAAATGTAAGAGTTTCTGAGATCGAGTTGCTAACCGCCATAACCAGGTTTTCCTAACTCTCCGGCAACGAACATAGAAACAATTGGGCTCGAATCTCATCTTCAAACGTGATTAAGACTGATTCGAGTTAGCTTGTCAAATAGTTGAACTCATTCATATGCTTTCACTGAACAGTTTTCAGCCATTTTCATGTTGAAAAGCTTTTTCATCAGAAATATCTTATTTGACGTGAAGGCTTCTCATACAACTTTACTAATGCCGTTATTAGCATCATGGTTGTTTACTCCTTCGAAATATTAAAGGCTACTTACGGAGTCAACAATAGCCTAATCGTCGCCAGGGCTTTCCTATCCAGTAGATTCCATGCCTGACATCTTCTTGGGCTTGTCGTCCAATAACGGAAGATACAAATCTTTCTGATATATGTAGTCCTCCATCTGCATATGCCACCAACCATAGTCATGACTATTAAACTTCTCGATTCTGATCTTATCATCAACCTTCTTTCGTTTACCAGCACAACAAACTTAACCTTCTCTTTCAGATTTTTGAATCAACACTTTCGAAATTACAATTTATGAAGATGGGGAGTGGATACAAGCGTCGTCACCTACCGTAAACTTAGACCATAGAATCGGAGACCATAGAATCGGAGATCTATGCTCTAATGCCACTTTGTTGGGAGAAAACGGGAAGAATCAATAATTATGCTAAACGGCCAACCACGCAAAACGCAATATAAAACGAAAGATAAAACAATGTAAGAATAAAAGAACCAAACCCATAGAGACAATATTTGTTTACGGGGTTCACCCACCGTATGATTAGTTCTCGGCAGAGCGGAATCTGCAAAACTTCCACTAATTATTTTGTCAAGATTACACCAAGCGCAAACCCTAGGAGATTTTTTTCAAATCTCTCTTAGCTGTTACCCTCGCTCTATTTTCAATTGCCTCTTTGATAGCATCTAATTTTCTCTAATGGGAAAGCCCTAGAGTGTAGCACTTTAAGGGAGCTTGCTATAATAAAAGTAGTTTAGTGAAAAAAGCATCGATAGTTAAGGGTATTTTAGTGTAATTAGACTGCAAAATACTGATCAGGAATGTCGAGCAGTAGAAATGTACTGACCAACAAACGGTTACAAACTGTCGGCGTGGAGAACCTCGGAACTCAGTGTTCATTCGATGCTCAAGAATCCAAACCACTGCTCCAACAAAAAGAAAGAAAGCCCCTATAACAAACCACATCTTTAATGTGAATGGCTTCAAGAAAGCCCAAGGACTCGAGCTGATCTCCGTCACAGGAGCTACAATTATAAGGCCCGACTCACCGTAAGGCTGTGTAAAGTCGACAATCCTTGTTCTATTCGTCACAATTGAAATGTCCCCTGCAGCTGCATCAAAATGCTACGTAACAAACAATAGATGTTAGCATCAATGTACTTTGAAGGTTTAAATTGCAGGAAACCCGCTCCACTTTTGCACGTATAGTGCAAGTTTAAAATTGAGGGTGGTATTCTGCTATACGGTCAAAAGTGAGAAGGTAGTTAACGAATGCAGTACTCACATCATCAGCAACATTTTGCACGAGTTCAGAGTAACTGGGATTTTTAGACCCATCTCCAAATAGAATAAATGTGTATGGAACAGGATAAGGCAACAAGCTAACTGCAGCTTTAAACACATCGATGCAATAACCTTTGACGCCATCAGGCCCATTATCTTTTGATACAAACTGCTTATAACTTGCTCGGTTCGGAACTCCGATTCTTAGCGGTTTCCCATTATTTGGGAAAGCCCAGCCACGTGGCTTTTCAGTAGTTTCGCCAGGCCAAATAATACTATAGAGCTGTTGGCTACTAGTCGAAGTATTTGGTGGCCTTCGATACAAAATTTCAGGAGAAACAATTGAGAGGCGAGAATAACCAGACCAATAACCTATTCTCCTTGAACCAGTCCCAACAATGTTTAGAATCTCAAAAGCTGGATTTATCAAATTCCTATCTGGGCTAAACTGAACCAGACCAGTTAGACCTGTAAAATTCGTAAGCAACACGGTATCAAGTAACTTACCGCCTCCTTCGAAAGAGTGAAGTGCATCTAAATGTAAAGCACTTCCATTTGAATCCTGCAACTTTGTACCACGGGCAAAAGAGACTTTTCCTCCTTCAGTAAGAAATTGATCGATAGCACAGGCGATTAACCAGACTGAGTCGTATGCATACAACCCGTAAGTGTTCAAGCTTGAAGTCGAATTCCCTTTACGAATCAAATTATTCCATCGTGATGTAAACTTAGACTTGAGATTTGAATCTGGGGTATGATGCTCAAGAGCGATAACACCTTGGATGAGGTTCATCGTGTCAGAATCAGAAGGTTCGGTCGAATCCAGGACCGTAGCAAGCCAATTCGTTGCAATCCACACATAACCACTAGCTAACATACCAAGATGTTTCGCAACAGAAAATATTGCAAGTCCTGAGTCGGGGTTCACATGCACAACATAAACCCGAGACTCCATCAAATTAACCTGAACCAATAAATCTTTTATTGCATTTTTATCGGCATTAGGAGGCAATGCGGCTTTGTATGATATTTTGGAGCGCTTCGTTGCGAGAGCATCGCCTAATGCAGATATCCCTCCTCTGCCATGATCATCGTCTACATATATTGTGATAATTTGTCTCCACTGATTGTACTCGATGATATCTGATATAGCGTTCATTTGAAAGATATCACTTTGGGTAGTGCGTATGAAATAAGGGAATTGCGAGGAAGAAAGGACTGGGTCTGTTGCTGAAAATGAGAGAAGTGGTATGTGGAGTTCGTTTACGACTTGAGAGATGACATGGGCAATACTGGAAGATTGTGGACCGATTATGGCGACTACGTCATTTACCATCAGCTGCAAGGCTGCCAAAAGATGATGGTTCTATGTTATGATTCAATTTGGTACAAGTAGCTATGGATATTTAAGAAAGTCGTTAGAGATTTGTTAATGAAAACTTATAAATAGAAGTGAGGGTGTAATAGCAAGTATTATGATGAAAATTTTATTGGTTTGATGTTGGTTTGTTTGGCAAGGGTAGAGCGCCCTAAGCTCTTAGTCTATCCCCCTCAATGAATTTTCCCCTCACTTTCACCCTTTTGTTGTAATCTTGATTGAATTCTTGATATATTTTGTAAAGTTGGGTTCCTAACATTCTATGAAAAGTTATTAAACTTTTGGGATCTCAACATTCTATGTAAAGTTTAAGACTGAAAAACAGTAAGTAGTAGTGAAGTCATGGATAGCATTTTTGTGAGAAAGAAAATACTTGACTAAGATACATTTTCATCTTTGTAGTTCATATGTTCCTATAAATGAAAGCGAGGTGTCTAAACATTTAAGAAATCTAGCTAATAAATCAATCACAATAATCTTATCTTCAAACTCATGTATAAGAGAAAATGGATTACGGAATCTATAATGGATAATAGATTGGAGCAAATCTACACTCAAAGTTTTTTAAAATGTAACATCTTGATAGACGAAACTTACAAAAGTAGAGATTTTAACACATATTGTATGTACAAGATATTTAGTAAAATCCCCGCCTAAACACTAAAAGTTGAACCACAGCGTAAAAAGTTACACATAAATTTACCCAATTGTTGAGGTTTTATGAAGTGCAATGTGATTAGAGAGAAGATTCTCATTTTGGATGTTACGAAGAAAAAAGGGGTGCAAGGAAACTCTCAGTGCTCTATGTAACAAAGAGCCCAAGAAAACTGAGCATAATTTTTGGAAAAGCTTTCTTTCGTGAAGTCTATATATATGGGCTAACAAAAGGCATTTATGGAAGAGCATAGGAAACCAGCCTCCTTGTTTTCATTGTGGACAGAATGGAGAACCAAATTAAGGGGTTAAGAAGAGTATTAAAGACGCATGGGACATGTTTTCTGCGATTATTGCCACTGGAGAGGATCTAGATCCTCTTGTGTGTTTAGGTTGAAAGAAATGTTGCCCTCTTATCAGCCAAAATGAATTTAATGAACAAAAGTCCCCAAATACATAGAGCAAAGCCCATACGGTACAACACCGGACATGCCCAGATATCGAAAGTAGGCACCATACAGTGAACAGTCCCCGAAACATGTTAGGAGATAACCTATGATGGAGAATCAACGCCAACAAACGTGATACGGACGAAAGATTGCAAATAATAATAAAATGCAAGAATAAGAAAATAGAATCACAATCAAACCAGAAAAGACGAGAGATTTGTTAACGAGATTCACCCACCGTATGGCTAGTCCTCGGCAGGTTGGAATCTGCAAAGTCTACTATAATTTCGAATAAAGTACACCCACGAGCAACCTTAGAAAATTTCTCTCAAAGCTATCTGGATCTAAGCCGTCACCCTCTCAATACAATAGTCTCTTAGTAGCAGTGCATTAATTATATGAGAGGTCCCTATATATAAGCAAACCCTAATCCTACTTTAAACAGGAGATAAACTCAAATTACCAAATATAAGATTCGCACAGATTTCCCGTCGGCAGACGTCTAAACAAGAAATGATCAGACGTCTGCCAACTCTATGTAAGGCTTCGTCTCCTTAGGCAAACGTCTTCACCTTTACTATCAGATGTCTGCCGCTGCTCTGGATTGAGCTTCAGCATCTCTAGACGTCTGCCACTGACGTCTAGCTACACTATGTTCTTTTGGTTTCGACTTGACCAGACGTCTGTATCATCTCCATCAGACGTCTGGCATTGCTCCATATTTCTGACATGGCTTTTGTGCATGTCCAGACGTCTGTACTCCTCACATCAGACGTTTGCTGGAAGTTTCTCTACAAATTTTAACAATCTCTCACTTGAAGATACTTCCGTCTTGATTCCCAACGCTAATAGACTTCTCATGACTCCACTCCACTCTCTCCTCGTCAGATTTTCATGGAGAGCTTCACCAGCTTGCAACAGAGATCCAACTTATCTCTGTCTACGACTTTGGTGATCATATCCGCAGGATTCTTTTCTCTCACGATCTTCTGCAGTGTCAACTCCCCATCTTTTAACGCTATACGTATGAAATGGTACCGTACCTTAATGTGCTTCTTCCGAAAGTGATATGCCGCATCCTTACAAAATGTATCACACTTTGGTTGTCGCTCCACAAGATATTGAAGTCTTGTTTATTCCCCAATTCTTCAAGTAACCCTTGCAACCATATCATTTTCTTACTGGCTTCCGTAATGGCCACATATTTGGCCTCTGTAGTTGACAATACTACCATCTTTTGCAACCGAGATACCTAACTCACCGATATTCCCCCAACTGTGAATATATACCCCGTTGTGGTTTTCCCACTGTCTCAATCGCCCGAATAGTCCGCATCAACGTATCCTTGCTCCTTGAAAGTATCGCCCCTGAAACATAAGCAATGGCTAGACGTTCCATTGAGAAATCTCACCATCCACTTCACTGCATTCCAATGCTCCTTTCCGGGGTTTTTCATGTACCTGCTCATAACTCACACTGCATGTGCAATATCAGATCTCGTACTCACCATCGCATAAATCAAACTCTACACCGCAGATGCATAAGACACTCTTGCCATCTCATTCTTCTGCTCTCGAGTTGTCGAGCTCAACTCCTTACCGAGTTTAAAATATTTCACTAAAAACGTACTCACCGGTTGACTTGTTCATATTGAACCGCTTCAAAACCTTCCTGATGTAGTCCCTTTGCGATAATCACAGCTTTCGCTGCTTCCTATCTCGTATGATCTTTAGGCCCAATATTTTCTTGGCCGCTCCCAAATCCTTCATGGAGAATTTTTCAGCCATCTTCAGACTTTGAATTTTCTCAAAATTCGGACCCGCTATATACATATCCACGTAAAGCGACAAAATAATGTAGTTGTCATCCTTGAAGGTTTGAACATACACACAGTGATTTAATTCACAACGCACAAATTCTGTCTTTAACATGAACTGATCGAACTTGAGAGACCACTGCCTAGGAGCTTATTTGAGGACATACAAGATTTTTCGCAGTCTACATACTATATTCTCTTTCCCCTTCACCTTGTATCCCGGTGACTGCATCATATAGATCTCCTCTAAATCTCTATGAAGGAATGCCGTTTTCACATCCAGCTGCTCTAAGTGCAAATCCTCCACCGCCACGATACTGAGAATCACCCGAATTGATGTCATATTCACCACTGGGAAAAATATCTCTTAATAGTCAATCATATGCTGTTATGCGTATCCCCTGACTACTAAGCGAGTCTTGTACCGCTTCACACCATCAGTCTCATCTTTTATCATGTACACCCACCTATTTAGCAATGCCTTCCGACCCTTGGGTAGCTTCACTAGATCACACGTACGGTTCTTCAAAGAATCCATCTCTTTGTTCATAACTTGCTCCCACTGCTTGCTAATACCATCTTGCGTCGCCTCTGCAAGGGATTTGGGCTCTCCCAAATCTGTGTACAGTTTGAAGTCGGTAACAAGTCTTTCAGGTAGCCTACTCTCTCTTATAGATCTCCTCAGAACTGGTACATCTGGTTACTAAACTTGGTCTTCAACCTGATCGTGCACTGCCGTGCTCGTCTCCTCCAGATTCTAATATCTACTTGTAGGCATCTGATTGCTCTCCTGAGTTCCATCTAACTCGACAAACTCAAATACCGCACCGTCCTTAGCTTGCTTTTCTTCTTTGTACAAGTGTTGCTCAAAGACGACGTTCCGGTTTTGCATTACCTTCTTACTTGTGTAATCCCATAGCCAATATCTGAACGCATCTCCACCACACCCGATGAAAGTACACTTCCTAGACTTGGAGTCAAGCTTACTCCTTTCCGCCTTATCAATCAAAGAATAAGCAATATAACCAAATACTTTGAGTTGCGAGTAATTAACCGGTTTACTTGACCAAATTTCTTCCGGAATACCTCCATTGAGCGCACTTACTGAGCTTCTGTTGATCAGATACACAACATCGACAGTTGTTGTCCATAAAAATTTCGGCACATCCACATCCAAGGTCATGCTCCGCACCCGCTCTAGGATTGTCTTGTTCATCCTTTTCAGCGATGCCGTTTTGTGTGCAATATTCTCCGCCATTGTTGAACTTCATACACTTAACCTTTGTCCCCATCTGATTCTCCACCTGCGCAATCCAGCGTTTAAAGAGACCAAACACATCGAACTTCTTCATCGCATAAACCCAGGTCTTCTTGCTTGCATCATTTATGAAAGTTACGAAGTATCAATTTTCTCCATAAGACTCCACCGAGGCCGGACCCCATACATCCGTATGAGCCATTCTAGTTTCTTGGTCTTCTTAGCAACGCCTCCAATCTGAAATCTAAGTGCTTTGCTTTCCACAAACACAACTCGCAAAGTCCCTACTTCATTTTTTTCAGTCCAGAAAGAAGCCTACCCTGAAGAATCTTCATATTCTTCTCACTGAGATGTCCCAATCGCTTGTGCCATAACGAAGACTCAGAATCTACTTCTGAACTTGCCGCTAATGCAATCGAACCTCCACTGCTCCCACTGAATAAGTACAATGAACCGCTCAACTTGCCCCTTCGACCACCAACGATCCTTTTAAAATCTTCCACTGAGAATTCCCAATACCGTTATATAACCTTCGTTGTCGAGCTGGCCTGTAGAAATTAAGCTTTTTTTCATATCTGGAATGTGCCTCGCGTTCTTCAGCTTTATTTGACCTCCTCTTGACGGTTGTAGTATGATCGTCCATTTTCTAACGATCTTGCACGGCTGACCGTTTCACACCGTCACATGTCCAAAACCCCTTTAAACATACTCGTTAAAACGATGCCGGCCTGAAGTGTAGTGAAAGGATGCCCCCGAATTTAGAAATCAGGTATTCACACTTGTACTCCCGTTCGCCGATAGATAAAGCTGATAGCTTATGGATTTCGATGATCCATTTATTTAGTTTTGATAATAGCTTAAACATGGATAGTCCGTTTAGTGTCACTTGCTTATCTTGCATATCATATCGACACTAAACTCATATACATACACTTGATATTTAGCTTGCTTATCCTATATTTTGTGTATACCGAGTAATATATTAATATATCTCATGCTATACTTGTATTATATTCTTGATATCGATATATTACTCTCATTCATTTATTTTGGTAATTCACAATATGAATTTATATATACATGTGATGTATATCTTGCTTCTCTTATACTATGTATATATGGTTCGTATATCGATATCTCATGCTTTGAGTTTGAGTTATATCTTGATATTGGTATACTATTCATGATTGTGATATCAAAACAAATGAATGTTCATATATCTTGATATTGGTATAATATTCATAATTGCTTCTCTTATACTATCTTGCTTATATTTCATAACACTGTATATGATATACTTGGTCGTGTTTGAGATTGGTTTTCGGGATATTTTCACGATACAAGCATACAATGGAAGATAGAGGAAAACGAGCTTAAACGATACATCTAATGGAGCTTAGAGAAATATGGACGAGAGCTTCCTAATTTACATATCAAGCTTCGTGAGTTCAAGCTACGTAGCCGAGAAACAAGGATTTAAGAGTTCAAGCTACGAATGGCCAAGAAGCTAGAAGCCAAGTCGAAGTTTGAAGCGTCAAAGATCGAAGTCGAAGCGAAATTCATTTGAAAATCAAATATCGACTTCAACACACAAGTGAGTGGAATGTCGTGTTCGAATTTGAAGTATCAAATGTCGAATCTAATTGAACATCAATCGACCAACGCGAAGTAAAAAGGAACGAAGCGCTAAAGTTTCAAGAGCTCGAGTCAAGACGTCAAGGATTCAAGATTTCGAAGATTTGCGTATACCGACATAGGAATTTTTGTAAGTACCCGATCGAATTATAGTTATATCATTTAGAGCTCTTGAAACAGTCACACGCTTGCACAAACGCTTTACATCACATGAACTTTGAGGTTTTCGGTTTAAAATTGATTTTCATTACAAAACACAAGTTTATGAGTTTTTACACTTTAAACGTCTATCACCATATACTTCAGACATCTGTCGTCTTTCTGTGTTTTGACAAAATCCCTAAATGTCAGAAATATCAGTTTTCATACGTTTCGTGCTTCAGACGTCTATCCCTTACTTGTTCAGATGTCTGTCTTTTCTCTGTGTTTTCATATGGCATATTTTTAGGAGATACGGACGTCAGTCCATTACTTCTTCGGACGTTTGTTTGTTCATTGTGCTTTCATTGGAATGAATTTCTTTTAAGAAACAAACGTTTGACGATATAAGCAACAAACGTCTGCAATTCAAAATCTTTGAAAAGCGTTTCTTCTTTAGACGTTTGTCCCATATTCTTCAGACGTCTGTTTATTCTCTATGTTTTCTTTGGCCATCTTTGAAAATCTACGGCAGACGTCTGAACCTATATTCGACAGACATCTGCAGTAGATTTTTTTTGAAAATATAGCCGTTGGGTTTTATTTTATTAAAGCTTCAGACGTCTGTCCTATTGTTCTTTAGACGTCCGTTCTTACTGGAAAAATACCGATTTGACTTATAACGACTAGTTTATTGTGTGGGGTTATAAAAAAGTTTTGAGTTGGTTTTTTTAGCTCTAATAACTCAATATTTCAGTTGCCAATATTTCTACGCGATCAAGAGAGAAAAATCCCATACCTTGTAAGAGTTCAAAATAGTTTTTGATTTGCTTATCTAAATCTCACATGCACACTCAAGAGTTATATTTTGATATCTATCTTCTTAAGTATTAGTTGAGCTTAATTGTAAACTCTTTTGAGAGTATTGTGCTTCAAGTGTAATCACTTCTTTCTTTGTGTATGGGATCTTGAGTGTAATATTACCATTGTAAGAGAGAAGAGCATCTTTGTACATAGCAGAGCGACGAGCTTGTAAGAGTGGAGTGCTGCTCGTGTGTCGAGCAACGTGAGGTCTTTGTAGGAGACGTGTTGGTTTAGCTTCCACCAAAAGCCGGGTTGTTGCTGCGGGTGCGCAACGTGTCTCCGAAAAGGATGTGAATTAGCGGAACATGCTCGTACTTCTAAAGAAAATGGACTAAGAGATCTCCCAAACCACTCTAAAATCGATTCGTATTTGCATTTTCAATTTCTCAGATGTTTTATATTGCCTATTAGCTTAGAAATTGCTCAATTGCATGCTTGTTCCCTACTTACTATATTTGCTCACTACTTGCTCTTTATACCCATTGCTTATACTTAATATTGATCTTGCTTGCTATATGCTCTTTGCTCACAATTGTAGTATTTATTAATATCATATATCTTTGCAATTGTGTTTTATACTAGCAAGTGTTGATAGAATTTTTAATTTGGGCATATATGTAGCTTATTCCTATTCACCCCCTCTAGAAATAACTTTCAAAAGCCTATGTTCGTCTTGTTCATGTGTAGACACCACATTGACTTCCTTTTCATCTGCCTTCCCATCTGAACCTTTCTTCAAGAGTCTACATTCGCTTTTTCTATAACCCTTCTTTCCGCGGTTCTAACAGCCGCCGTGGATCTTCCTATTAGATTTTCCTCCGCTCTTTGACTTGCTCATCTTCTCTTTTCCCCTTTCTAACGTTCTGCCGCGATTCTCCACTGAGAGTGCAGAAGTTCCCGAACTCCCACTCATATCCTTTCTCCGCATCTCATCGTTTAATATGCAACCCACCGCATCATTAAATTTGAGTCCCTGAGATCGAATTGCTTACCGCCATAACTAATTTCTTTCAATTCTGGCAACGAACATAGAAATAAAAGGGCTCGAATCTCATCTTCGAGTTGGCTCGTCACGCTGTTGAATTTGTTCAGGTACTCTATTACCGAACCGTTCTCAGCCATCTTCATGTTGAAAAGCTTTTTCATCAGAAATATCTTTTTTGATATCGAAGGCTTCTCATACAACTTCGTTAATATCGTCATTAGCCCCATGGTTGTCTTCTCCTTTGAGATGTTAAATGCCACTTATGCAGTCAACGACAGTTTGATTGTCGCCAAAGCTTTCCTAACCAATAGATTCCATATCCCATCAGACATCTTCTCGGGCCTTTTGCCTAATGACGGAAGATGTCACGCCCCACTTCCCAAAATACAGAATACAGGGTGACTAGACCAGCCATGCTCCTACGGCCAAAGAAGAATCCTACCGTAAACACACTGCGGCTTCTTGCAATTCATGATGATCAATATCAACACAGCTCGGTAAAAGAAACACATCACTGGTTTATTACATTAACTTTCATTGTTCACAATTTACAATAGTTCAACTAGAAAAGAAACTACTAACCAAATACGAATACAAGGTATTTTAGGGAAGTGGTAAAAGTACTAAAAGCAAATCGTCTAGATCTATACAAGCTCAAACGGTAGATCTGACTCTTGAGCCGCGTCCTCTCCAAACTCTGAGCATGCATACTCAGTCGTCAGGGCGATGCAATAGCAATATAATAAAGTATGAAATGAAAGCTAATAACAGTGGAGACAGTGAACGCAGATAATCAGTGTATCAATAATCAATGTAGTATATGATCTATGTTTATATTGGTCTCTAAGTCAATTTGAAATCGAACTGTGGAAAATAGTGATCATGTTTAACGAAGGTCTCGTGCATACCAGAAACTACGACCTGTTGTTGCCCGGAACATAACCCTGTCAGCCGGACTGCTAAGTCCATAACCTAAAATATATATGAGTCGTTGTTCGAATGATCATTCTATAAATCACCAAACCTTGCTAAATATAAGTTCCATTCCACTTCGATTTCCTTTTTTTCCCGGGTTTCAATAACTATATGTATGGGGCTAGTTGTGTATAAGTACGGATCAATAACCCTATTTTATTCACTTTTCGCTGCACTGTTCCCTTTCACGAATCTTTCACTTTTCACTGGCGTACTTGACATAACTAATCCGATACCACTCAAGTTCGAAAATGCAATAATCACTAAGAATCAATAAGAGCGCTCGCTATCACTAAAGGTATCACGGTCGGGTAATTATGTGAATTATGCAACTAATCAAGTCATGTACAATATGAATCACTACGTGCCTTATGAGTTCCAGAAAATTATATTAAACCGTACGGTCGTAATTTAGGCAAAATGATACAATAGGTGTAGAAAGTAAACTGAAACAACAATCCAACAAAATTGGTTTCGGGTCAATCGGGTTTCAAGTTTACGAGTTACGGTCATTCCATTTTAAGTGTTCACTGCTGGAAGTCCGGTTTTGAACTGAAAGTCCGATTCATAACACGTTTTACTCCCTATTGGGGTCACAGTTAGGCAATGCTACAGTTCAATTATTTGTAGGGTTATGAGTTAACTCTACAGCGCAGAAGATGGATCAACAATAGTCGTCTTAGTTTAGGAGTAATGATCAGTTTACTGATGAAGGGTGTAAATTGAAATTGCAGAAATCTGCCGTACATGTTATCAATTTAAAATAGGTTTTAAAATGCCAAATGATACTGGAATTCAATAAAACCAGTACCATTGGAAAGCTAAAACAATTTTCTATGCGGCGATATATGGCTCCGCACACTATCACAATTAAACAATAAGGTTTCAGGTGTATAAAGGCATGTTAAGGGGTGAATTCCTGCTCTGAACTGCAATCCAAAGTCAGGTAAGTTCTTTATTTTCAATGTTCAGATGATATATTTAACAGTTTACATATATATCATGTTAAAGATTATACGGTACACTTTGTAACAAACCCAAGCACGCTGCGATTGGATTTTTCTGAAATTAATTATGAATTTAACGGTGTCAAGTGTTTGTTAAAACGTGAGTTTCGATATATACACAGGGGCGTCACTTTATATGTGAAATTGCGTCCTTTTGTTATGAAACTTTAACATGTCGCTATTTATTACTAAAAACATAAGTATCAGTGGTACCGCCATCAAAAGTGTAAATACGAAGATTGGTCTGAAGAGAGCCGGTTTAGTCTGTTTCGATACCCGACTTGGGGGTATCAATCCGTAATCAAACATTATCCGATTGGTATCAATTTTCAATATGTTGTTTGTAATCGTGTATAAAGTTCATTGGTTACGTGTTCCACAATCATTAATGGATGATTTACACTAGGTTTTCGTTTTCGGTTCAGTTAATATTAAAAGTTGTTATATTTATACACTAAATGAATTAAGTATAGTATGAAAACAAGTGAAGGGGTTCTCTTACCTTTTTGACGAAATTACGGAGATGATGGATCGATCGGACGCTGCAACGCACGTCACGGATGCCAAAATGGTCGCTGCAACAAAATCGGGGCCCGCGAGCCTTGGAATCGCAGTGGAGTGGTCTCAAATCTTTGCTTTTAATCAGCTACAGCTTGCACTGAATGACGTTGGTAGCCGGAAGTCAGCTTGGTGAGGGACGGCGGTCCCTGGGGAGCTGCGGTTATAGGGCTCGGTTGCTTGAGGTGTGGGTCGATGGTGACGGGACTGGAGCTTGGGTGTGTGGCTCGTTGGGTGTTTGAGGGAGGGGTGCAACAGAGAGAATGAGGCAGTGAATGAGTGAGAAGAGAGAGCGATGTGAAGTTATAAGGGAATTAAGGAGGAATTAATTGTGAATTAAACAGGAAAATGAATAGAATAATGGTTGGAAATTTGAAAAAGAAAGAAGCTCTTGAAATGAAGAAGGGGGAGGGAGCATGGGTTAAAAAATAGATAGAGTTAAGGTTTTAGTTAAGGTAAGAAAATTAGGTGATAGGAAAAAGGTTAGAATTAGAAAAATAGGTAAAATTGGAGACCAAAAATATTGTAAAGGGAATTTATTTGGAAAATTATTTATAAAAACGGATTAATACAAGGGAAACTGGGTATAACATTATAACCCCTTAAGAAAATTTCGTCCTCGAAATTAAAAGCACGAAAAGCAACGAAAACAATGAAACAAACAAACTATTCAAAAGATGCGGAAGGTGTTGACGGATCTACTCCTTGTAGCTCTGATCTCTGAAGGCAGGCGTTTATCCGATGTTCGTCGGATCCACAAATCAGAAACAGCTCATTAACCTTGCGATAGTCTTTACAAAGTGCCCCGACTTCTTGCAGTAATTACAAATCAGGATTTTATGCTACTGTTGCTGGGGAACGAATGAACGCTTCATCCGCACTACTCCTTGCTTCTGAACCGGAATAACCCCGTGAAAGGAAGTTGCTTCTCGTGATTGAACCACTAGGGACCTCTTATCCTGGGTTCGTTGACTTTTGGCATTTTCTGACAACCTTTCTTGTACTCGAGCAGCGGGCGGTACCTGTGCGAAAGTCTTCAGGTCAACGGAGGCGATAAGCTGCTGAATCTCAATGTCAGGCCCCTGTTGAAAACGCGTAGTCCTGGCGGCCTCGGTGGCTACCATATATGGAGCAAACCGGCATATCCTGTTGAACTCCGCTGTATAGACGTCAACTGGACTGCTATTTTGTACGGTGCTTTAGAAAATGGTGATGTACCTGTTAGGTCGATTGAGAATCCCAAGATGCGAGGAGGTGGTAGATCTGATAAATCTTTAGAGAACACATCAAGAAAATCACGAACGATCTCTGGCGCTGAGTTCTCGTCAATCTCCATAACCGTCAATACCTTCGGCTTAGCTCTATACTTGGCCGGCTCCAAAGATTCGCTTCCACCCTCGAAAACAAACTCAGGGTGATTGGGAATGGGAAAAGTCACATTCCTAGCTCGGCAACCGATGATCGCATGAAATGTACTAATCCAATCTATCCCAAGAATTGCATCATAACTGCCTGTCCCGATTAAAAGGAAGTTCGCATAGAATTCCCTGCCATAAACAACAAATGGACAAAATCTACATTCTCAACTAAACACTATAATACCATTACCCGTATGTATTTTCCAACCCTTGGTTAATGATTCATGTGAAATAGAAGGAGTGTCAACGAAATGTGCAGATATGAAATAATGTGATGCTCCTAAATCAAATAGTACTTTAGCTGGAGTAGAATAAACGAGTAGAATACCTATAACAACTTCACCCGAGGCCTCTGCCTGCTGGCAGTCAGTGTGAAAGCCCGTCCTTGACCACGACCTGTGTTGGTCTGCCTCTGCTCCAACGATCTCTGCTGTTGCGGTCCAGATCCTCCCTGTAAGTCTGTCCGCTGAGGGCAACCACTAACCCTGTGCTGACTGGACCCGCAAAGTAAACATTGTCCCTTGGCACTGCAGCGGTCCTTCAGAGTATGTCCGGGACTGTGACACCGCAGACCAAATCCTTCCTTTGTTGCTGCTGCTGGCGCATGAAGGGACGCTTCATCTACGTCGTTCTTGGCATGTGAACTTGTATGACTCCTCGGGACAATGTACAAGTACGTGCCGGGATCACTGGGGCTTCATATCAGTTGAGCTGGGGCCTTTGAATTTATTGATCAGTTTCTCCTAAATTTGTGCAGCGTTGAGTACCTGCGCGAAAGTATGCAACTCGAGAGACGCAATCAATTGTTGCAGCTCAAGGTCCAGTCCCTGTAAGAAACGTCTGGCCCCGGTGACCTCTGAAGCAACTATATATAGAGCGAATCGGCTCAGACAGTTGAATTCTGCTGCATATACATCAACGGGAACGGTCGTTCTGCTTCAGCAAGATAAATCTTTCCTCCATCTCCGCTTTGGCTAAACCCGGGAAGTAATGTTCCAAGAAACACTGGGTGAAAATGCTCCACTCGATGGGCTCATCAAGCCTGCTCTCCTCAACGGTCCACCATGTGTTGGCCTCATCTTCTAACTGGATCTTCACTACGTTCACTTTATCTTCATCTGAGATTCGAGCAACCATCAGAAGATTCTCCACGTTGATGAGCCATTGTTCAGCTTCGAGTGGTGCTGCTACACCTAGGAACACGGTTGGATGCAGTCTCCTGAAATCTGAAACAATACCAGCCTTAGCATGAATAACTGATACGATGGTGCCCTCAGGGGCGGCAAGAACAGCGGTAGATCTCTCTAAAGCAGTAATTGCGGACTCTTGCACCGCCTTTAGTCCTTCAGCCAGGAGATTAGTCTTCTTTTCTTATGACTCAACATGGTCGTTAGCGCACCGACGATCTTATCGGTGCGATCTTCGGAACCGGTACCAGTGGAGTTGCCTGAAGAGGCCTTATCGCTGAAAGATAAGCAGGGAATCATATAAACAGGAGAGTCTGGGTACACGTCTCAAGTTCAGCACATGTTATCATCTATAGACGGACGGACAGTCCGAGCGTACTATTCAGACGCTCGAAAACATGTTGAGGGCATGCCTGCTGGGCTTTCAGGATTCTTGGGATGATCACTTTCATCTGGTAAAGTTTTCTTATAACAGCTTCCAAGCTAGCATTCAGATGGCTCTGTTCGAAGCTCTTTACGGACGGAAATGTCGATCCTCTATTTGTTGAGATGACGTTGGTGAGCGGAGATTACTGGGTCTCGAGCTTATAGTTCAGACGGTGGAAAATGTCCAGATGATCAGACAATGCATCAAGATTACTCGGGACCGACAGAAGAGTTGGGCAGATGCCAGCAGAAGATCGTTAGAGTTTGAAGTCGGTGATCACGTGTTCCTGAAGATTTCACCTACTCGCGGAGTGATCAGGTTTGGGCGTCGTGGGAAACTCAATCCCTAATTCATCGGACCGTTCGAGGCGCTAGAGCGAGTAGGGAAGGTGGCTTATCGACTTGCCTTGCCTTGCCTCCATCGTTAGCTGGTGTGCACAACGCATTTCATATGTCACAGTTGCGGCGCTACGTTCGAGAGACAATCATGTTCTCGATCATTCGGAGTTGACGTTGGGTACCGACTTATCTTATGTGGAGCAGCCTACTACTATTCTCGATCGTAGAAAGAAGGTTCTGAAGAACAAGAACACTCCGCTGATCCGAGTATCTTAGGATGGTCGTTAGCCAGGAGAGTCTACCTAGGAACGTGAAGAGGATATCCATTCGTGTTTTCCACATCTCTTCGAGTAATTGTTGTATCGTGCTTTCTTGTTTTCGTTTTTTAATTTCGAGGACGAAATTTTGTAAGGGGGTATGATGTGACACCCAGTTCCGCTTGTACATATCAGTATTTGAATAAATATTTTCTAAATACTTCCTATTATTTGCCTAGTATTTCTTTTTCCTTTTTTCAATTAAACTGTGTTGTCTTATTTTTTTTCTTAAAACTCAATCCAATATCCTAATAATTATTCTAACTCAAATTTTTCTTAAGCCCAACATTTCCCTATTTGTCTAACCCAGCCTAGTCCCTACCTTTCCATTGCCCCAATCTGTCATTTTTTTAAAATTCAAATCCCCTCTTAAAAACCAATTACTCACCGCATAAGTCTCATTCAATTCCTTTGAACCAAATTATTCTTATTTATTTCCCTATTCATTCCTTTTTAATCACCAAATAAAATCATATAATTCCTTTAACCCATGCTCCCTCCCTTTTCTTCAGTTCAATAGTTTCTTTTCTTTTCAAATTCCCAACCATTATTCCATTCATTTTTCCATTTAATTCATAATTAATTCCTCATTAATTCCCTTACAACATCATCTCTCTTCTCACTCATTCACTGCCTCATTCTCTCTCTCCCTCTCTTGCACCCCTCCCTCCAAAACCCAATGAGCGACACACCCAAGCTCCAGACCTGTCACCATCGACCCACATCATAAGCCACCGAGCCCCATAGCCGCAGCTCCCTAGCGATCGCCGGCCCTCACTAAGCCGACCTCTGGCCACCCTCTCCAAGTCAACCCCTAACTTCTCTAAACCTAAGCTCCTCTCTCCCCCTCCAAGCTCTCCTCACCCGAGTACCTAGCCCCTACTGCGCGATAACCATTCCACCATCAACGGCCTCATCTCTGCGAACTCAAAGCCACCAAGTACCGCCACCGTTGTTCCATGCAAGCTGTAACCGATCAAAAGCAATGATTTGAGGTCAAGACACTGCGATTCCAAGACTCGCGAGCCCTGATTTCGTCGCAGTGACCGTTTTCGCATCCGTGACGTGCATTGTTGCACCCGATCGATCCATCATCTCCGTGATATCTTTAAAAAGTAAAGTGAACCCCTTAACTTGTTTTTAGTTTATAAATATAACAACTTTTAACATTAGCTGAACGAAAACGAAACCCTAGTGTAAATCACCCATTAATGATTGCGGAACACGTAACCAATGAACTTTATGCATGATAACGAACATGTTGAAAATTGACACCAATCGGATAATATTTGACCACGGATTGATATCCCGAGTCGGATATCGTAATAGACTAAAACGACTCTCTCTAGGCCAATCATCGTATTTACGCCTTTGATGACGGTACGACTGATACTTACGTTTTTTTAGTGATAAATAGCAACATGTTAAAGTTTCATAACAAAAGGACACAATTTCACACATAAAGTGACGCCCCCGGTATATATACCGAAACTCGCGTTTTACAGAACATTTGACAACGTTAAATTCATAATTAATTCCAGAAATATCAAATCGCAGTGTTCTTGGATTCGTTGCAAAGTGTACCGTATAATATTTAACATGATGTATATCTTTACTGTTAAATATATCATTTAAACATTGAAAACAGAGAACTTACCTGACTTTGGACTGTAGTCCAGAGCAGGAATTCACCCCTTAACATGCCTTAAAACACCTGAAACCTTACTGTTTAATTGTGATACTGTGCGGAGACATATATCTACGTAGACAATTGTTTTAGCTTTCCAATGGTACTGGTTTCACTGAATTCCAGTATCATTTGGCATTTTAAAACCTATTTTAAACCGATGATATGTACGACAGATTTCTGCAATTTCAGTTTACACCCTTCATCAGTAAACTGATCATTACTCCTAAGCTAAGATGACTATTGTTGATTCGTCTTCTGCGCTATAGAGTTAACTCATAACCCTACAAATAGTTGAATTGTAGCATCGCTTAACTATGATCCCAACAGGAAGTAAAACGTCTTACGAAGCGGACTTTCAGTTCAGAAACTGGATTTATAGCATTGAACACTTAAAATGGAATGACCATAACTCGCAACCCTGAAATCCGATTGACCTGAAATCAATTTTGCTGGATTGCTGTTTCAGTTTACTTTCTATCCCTATTGTATCATTTTGCCTAAATTACGACCGTACGATTTAATATGATTTTCTGAACTCATAAGACACGTAGTGATTCATATTGTACATGACTTGATTAGTGGCATAATTCACATACTTACCCAACCGTGATACCTTTAGTGATAGCGGGCGCTCTTATTGATTCTTAGCGATTATTGCATTGTCGAACTTGAGTGGTATCGGATTAGTTGTGTCAAGAAAGCCAGTGAAAAGTGAATGATTCGTGAAAGTGAACGGTATAGTGAAAAGTGAATAAAACAGTGTTATTAATGCGTACTTATATACAACTAGCCTCATACCTAACCTGAATATCCATTGCCGTTGTACCGTGGCTGAACGGTTCCTTATGCTCCGTATGCCTTAGTTTCCGGAATAGTGTGACTCCTCTCGTATACACTGGCATGTTCTGTACCAAGCTACAAACAACTGTGTTAACACTATAATTAAACATTAACCGTTATATTCTCTTTCTGTCTATTCTATCTCTACGCACCTTTGGAACTTACCGAGCGATTGTTCGCTGACGACATTCCTTTCTTCTTTTTTTGGAATGTTGTCAGGTGATTCGGACTCATTGGAGATCGAGCCCAACACTGAAGATTTGGAGCAGTAGTGTTTGACCCAGAGCTGTAGACACTTGTACATATCTTCATTTCAGTTATGTTATTGTTTAGGCATTGCTTTCTATTCATGTATTTACATTTCCAGTTGTACCTGTAAAAGTATGTTTAATAAATAAAGTTGTTCATTTACATTCATGTCTCTTGTGTACTTTACTTTATATTGCTTAGATACGCTTAGCGTGTTTACTTCTGAGTAAATACGTAGCGGACCTCGCCGCGTCTCCTTACCGTACACAGGGAAGCGGGGCGTGACACTCCATCCATGAACCGGGAAACGGTGTCCCGAACCAGCCGATGTCTATTCCCTCAAGTCTAAAGGTAGGTGAGACGAATGGAGGTCGGCCACATTCTGCCTCAGGAAATTTCTTGACTGCCGATGACAGCAATCCGCTAACACAAGACTGGATCATGGATTTGGTCGTCAACAAAGTTAAAACGTTGGTGGCCAAAGCCGAAGCATAAAAAGATGTTGGCGGTAATGGGAGGCCATACCACGCACATTATGATCTTATCAAATTTCCCAGCGACTACGTCATTCCTAAATTCGGAAGATTCGACGGGGCGGCAAATGCGAACCACCACATTGCCCACTTTAAAGCATCGTGCGGAAATACTGGAGGCAATGATGCGTCCCTTCGACAGTTCGTTAATAGCTTGACTGACGTTGCTTTCAACTGGCACGCAAGTATACCGGATGGATTCGTTATTACGTTTACACAAATGGAATTTCTGTTCCGGCAAAGGTTCATGAGTGTTAGCGATAAAATCACCATCGCTGACCTTGTGAGGACCCGGCCAGAGAAAAACGAGAGCAACACAGACTTCATGGCACGATGGCGCAACCTCACCGTCAAATGCGAACCGCCGATAGTGCAGGACCAATCTATCAGTCTCCTCGTTGAGAATCTCAATAATTGGATGGCCTCGTTTCTATGCCCGCGAGTTTCAAAACATTCCAAGAGCTGACTAAGACGGTCCAAATGTTAGAATGCTCAAAGCAAGATTCCGCCTCGGACCCCCAAATTAACAATAGATCCTGAAGAAACCGAAAGAACGATAATCGCAAAGGCGGAAATTCCGACGATACTGAATCTTTTAACATTTCGGTTGATCGAAATAAGCGAGGGATGGGTGGACCCAATACCAGCCAACCTCGGAAGCCAGTGTTGGGAGGGGGAGGAGAATCTTTCCTGAAAGAGAAGCTGGATAAGGTCTATTCTTTCGGAAGGGACAAAGTCTATAAGATATTCAAGGACGTCCTAAGAAACGGTCTACAATTGCCAGATTCAAAAAGACCGCAAGAAGCGAATACGACCGACGACCCCAAATATTGCCCCTATCCCAGAGTGATAGGTCATGCTATTGAGGACTGCTTTATCTTTAAAGATTGGGTCGAAAAACAATACAAGGCAGGAGAGATAGAACTGTCTAAGGCATGTTAGCAAACAATCAAGCTGCGACCGCCAATTTCATACAAACAGTGACCAAAGCCCTTCGAAAACCCGCTGCTCTCAGTCGTCTGCCCTTCTCTGAAAGGAGCGGACCAAGACAACAAGCCAAAAGCCCAACGAGCAACATTACCAATGGAGAAGCAGTAGACGGGTACACAACCCATACGATCTACATGGTGGAACCCAGAAGAACAAGGCCTCATACATCTCATAGCCATGACAATGACGTGGTTATTGCTACCTAACACCGACTCGGTCCAGATGATGAAGATCCTGCTCAGGCCATTAAACAAAAGGAGCCCGTGGTTCCTGCAGAATCGAACTCAGGCAGTAAGGATGACCCGGTTATCATACCCGGAACTATAAAACAAGCATTATTCCAATGGCTTCAAAGGCAGCTTCAGGACAGGGACGAAAAGTTGGCCAAGGTCCGTTCTAAGGTTGAGGAGCTGGCAAACGTCGTGGCAGATCTCACGACCCAAGTCGCCCGATTACGATTACAACAAAATTAAAATTCGGTTCACGAGCCATGGATTGATATCCTGAAACAGCCAAGCAATACTCCTTCCAGCCCAAGAGCGGAACACCTTTGCGAAAAACGGCCACGATCAGCCTTCGGTCCTTCCAATACGTACACTGAATGGGCTAAGCCGACAGCAGACGAACCAAAGACCGACTGGCCTCGAGGACTAGTATCAGGAAAGGCACCGACTCTAATGGAGATAAGGAAGAAAGTATACTCTTTCAGAAGGGAAGAAGTCCATAAAATATTCAAGGACGCTTTAAATCACGGTTTGTGGTTGCCTATTCCAAAGAGGCCACATGAAATGAACATGACCGACAATCTCATATACTGCCTATATCATAGAATGGTGAGTCATATAATCAAAAACTGATATGTGTTCAAAGATTGGATGGAGAACCAATACAAGGTTGGGAAAGCCTTACCGTCCTCGAATGTACCGGCAAACCACAAAGTTATGGTCATCAACTCAGCTCCGCCAAGATCAAAGTTCCAGCAGCTCGGATAAGCAAACACCAACGACCCTACGTCGTTAAACTGGGAACAGTCGACCCCCTACGTCATTAAACTCGGAGTGTAAAAAGAGGAAAATTTATAAACAAATAAACAAAAAGCCGAAATGGAGTAACCCGCAATAAAAATCGGCGAGTAAAAAATGGAAATAAAGCCGAAATGATGGGGTAGCCGCGAATAAATAGCCGAAATGATAGGACAATCGCGACCTTCACGATAAGAAAAGCTGAAATGATGGAGCAATAGCGACAAAAAGTGTGTATAAATAAATATCTCAAACCCCTCCAAAGGCGAATGATGAGTCACTCCTAAAACCATACTTCAACGTTTGCGATATAGACGCCAACAAAATTTCAAATCTCCAAATGTCCCAACGGCGAATGATAAGTCGCTCATGGCACTGTTCACACCATAATATTGCATTATTAAATTCCCCATTCTTATTCTTTTTATAAATAAACATGTACTTTTGACGCATGTCTGCTACATGTTACAGGTTACAGGTTCTTGGACAGGAAACAGTGAAAACGATGTAAAGACGATGAAAATATGGACTTTTGACCAACAAATGGGAGGATCTTAGTCAAGCCTACATCGAAAGACAGTTCACAATTAACAAGGCAACGCAAGACCCTAAAATGTCAAGGCAAACGGTTAAAAAGCCATTGCAAATTGTTCACTGAATATCTGGAACCAACCTAGAAGCCCAAATGGAAAAAGACATATAGAAACAGGAAGACAAAGTCACCAGGAGCCCAGCCCAGAAGTTGCAGAAGCCAACTCTTCCTTTTAGCCGCGGAACCGCGGCCAAACCATGCCTCGGGCCGCGGTTCCGCGGCAGTTTTAAAGATAAAAAAATAATTTTTTAGCAAAATAAAGTGGCGGTGTTGACCGGTCTTCCTAGAGGGCTATTTTTGTAAATGCAAACATGCAAGTCATTGTAACCCTAGGGTTTCCTATCTTCTATAAATAGGGACTCTAATTCATTGTAAACTTTATGCCTCCCTTTAATGAATAAAATTTAGAAATCTTTTAGAGAGCATCGGTGCTTCTTTTCCATTCAGAAATTCAGATCTGACAAACCTGCATGGATGATTGGAGGGATCCATCTGTAAGTAATTTAATTTCTTGCCCTAGTGTAGATTTCAATTCCTTACCCTAGGTAGATTTAATTTCATGCCCTAGGAACTTGTTTATGGTTTAGATTTGAGGAAGGATTTTGAGAGATGAGATCTCTCATCCCTTTCTTACCCATCAAATATTTACAATAGGACTCCATGCATACACGCACATACTGCGCCCTACGGCATCCTACCCCTCGAGATAACGATGACACCGTAGTGTAAATGACCGGTTGCGCGTGTTTTCCATGAAGGTTAGGGTAAGGATCTCTAAAGGAAGGACAAGAACCTAGAGGAAGGAACACCTTCCCGAACGGATCTAATCCACTTTATTGATAATTACCATAACTCCTCATAGATCTTCATTCGGGTATTGAAAGCGGTGAGATTTAATTACATTTCCAAACCATCCCTAAACCTAGCCCTAGCAAGAGTAGATCTTGATAATTGCCCTAGGTTAATTAGGTTTTTAGATTTAATAATTAATCCGAACACCCTTCGGAATTAACTCGTAAGCGCGACTAGGAGATTCACAAAATCCCTGTGGACCGACCCGTACTCACCGGCTAGCTTCATGCGACGCCGTTCTTGATTGCAGTTTAGAGATAGTTTTTGACATACGAATCAAATGGCGCCGTTGCCGGGGATGGCGTGTTATTTCTTTTTTGCAATTTCGGGTTAATCAAAATTAAAAAAATCATAAAAATCTGAAAAAATCCAAAAATAAATATATAAATATATTATCTGTTATTTTGGAAAGGGTACTTTGTTGTTTGAATTTTGCAGGATTTATATACAAATTCGGATCTGAAAATCTACAGAAAGCTGAACAGAAAAAAAAACAGATCGGAACAACAGAAAATCACAACAACCGAGGAACAGAAGAAATTTGGAGGACCGAGTCAATAAGAAGAATCGCGGTGATCTGGTCAAAAAAAAACCGGCAGATCCGACCAACTCGCGGCGGAACCGCCGCGCCAGCCCCCTTCCGGCCGCAGAACCGCCGCGCCCTCGTGACATCACCAGAAGAAAAAAGGGCTGAAACGCGATAAAAAAAAAACTCTGTAAGTCTTCTGGTCTCTCCTCTGAATCTTTCGATATATCTTCTGAAAAATCTCCTGCAGGATTCTTTGCGCTTAAAAATCTTCCCCTTCTCAATAACAAATCTTTTGCAGGATTCTTTGCGCCGCGCATAAAAGAAAAATCTTTTTGATTGCAAGTGGTTGTTACTGTTTTGCATATCTTTAATCGGACTTTAAGGGGTTTGAAACCAATCCAGATTGGGTGGGGATTTCATCACCCTTCCCAGGACCCCAGAAATCACATAAGGCATTTGCATTGACCAATCTTAATTAAAAAATACTAGACTCAGCCCCAAGGACGTCGCGCTCAATAGGACAGAGGACTAGTTATAGGCATCAGCCGTTTATCCTAACCTGACTTTGCGGTGACTAGGCAAGTGTGTCAAGGCTAGTGGTTTTTAATTAGGCCCACTACTGTGATTCCTTCCCACTTACCTGGCACTTACCTGACCGCAATTGGCGGTGAAGAGGCGGTTTGAGGTCCTATTTCTAGCCCTTTGGAACAGTTAGGAGTTTCTAGCTGACCTAGGTGACCCTAGGTTTAGGCCTGATTGTGCATTTTTGGTTGATCGGAAGTGTGTCTTAGCCCTTTATCGAAAATCTTTTTTGCAAAAAGTTCCAAACAAATATAAAAAAAATAAAAGGAAAATTTTTATAAAAAGACTTGCAACTTTTTCGCTAAGAAATCCTTGCACCCAAATCTTCTTTCTCTTCTCTTTCTTCTAACATGGGTACCCCACATAATAAATCATTAGCCGAACTTTGGTATCCTGAACCTAATTTTGCGTCGTACGTCAATTTGTTCGGTCAATTTAAAGACGATCCTTCCTTGCCAAAAATTTCGTTGAAAGATCACATAGAGACGTCTAGGAGAAACAGTTTGACTTTTCAACCCACTTTGTGTCAACCAAGTCAACCTTCACCACCTTCGTCTGTTGACACCACTTTTTCAAGTTCAGCTGTAACTCCTAAGCCGATGTCTATTGCTGAGCATATTGCTCAATCTCGCAGTCGATCTTTCACCCCTCTCCACTCATCTAGTTCTAGGGATCCACACGACTATTCACCTTTTTATCCACATGTTGACCCTATCCCTGTCCAATCAACCACTTCCTACCAGTCCTACCCGACCTTCCCACCTTCACTAGACATTGTTTCTACACAGCCTGTTGGGAGTTTTGCATATCCACACCATTTTGAATCTTTTACCGAAACCCCTCCACAACCTAAGTCTAGTTTGGAAGAGTCGTTGGAGGCGTACATTGCAACAACAAATAAAATGACTAGGAATGTGGAAGCGTCCTTAGCCGCCCTTATGCAATCTACTGAAGCGGTAGCTAGTTTCCCGCTAGCTCAAAATTTTTCAATGTATAAGGAGACGGTTAGACAGAGTGAGAATGAGAGAGGATTTCCAAATCAAACCTACCCATACCCAATTGAATCCAACAACTCCAATTTTCAAACATATGTCCAAAATGATGAGTTGAGCGAATTTGTAGTGTTTGATTTGCCAGATTATGAGGAACCCCTTTCGAGTGAAACCACACCTAATCCGTTTGACCTTTACACCTCCACTCTAGAACCTAAATTGATAAACATTCATACTTTTGAGGAGGTGTCTAAAGAAATTGATTTTCACTTAATTGAGGATATAGACGCCGGGAATATTTCGGATGATGAACCTGTCGATTTAATTGAAATGTTATGTTCAAATCATCATCCTGAGTTATTAAATGTTTCTCCCGAATCTCATATGCGTCTTGATTTTGATGATAATGGCATGGATAAGTTAAATATTGAGGATAGTATTAAGGAGAGTCTTGAGGATAATATTGAGGTTGAATCATTTTTGTTTGATGTGTCTGATTTTCCAATTCATCCTCCTTAACCTTTGACTGTTATATCACCCTCCCTCCTTCCCATCGTTCCGACCCCGCTTGAAGACTGTGCGCTTGAAACCTTCTCCTTTGAATCTGACACAATTCTCACAGACGAAAACACCTACGAGTGTTTCACTTTTTCGGACGATGTTGATGACTCACCGCCCGAGTTTGAGTCCTTTACATTTTCAGATGAGCCATCAGACTCGGTTGATTATAGTAGTTTCGAACCATTAATGGAATCTTTCAACTTCGAAACAGTTTATTACGGTGAGAATGAGACTATCCCTAATTTACTCCCTGTCGTCTTTCCCATTGTTCCGACCGAACAAATGACCGTTACGCTTTCATCTCCTATACCAAGTTCGGCGTACCCATGTTTTCTTGCGAATCTTGAGGGATTTGGTCCTATTTCTCGACAGGTTGATAGGTTAGCGCAATCGCTTATAACATATCGGTCATCACATATTGCGCTAATTTATTCACTCGATTTACATCCTCAAGTTCGCACGACCCTTCTTTCTCTTTTCCGCCCTTCTTCTCCCCCACCGAGACCATATTCTACCATTCTTCTTTCCACACGGTCTCGCGTGTTTCTCATTTCTTTTCTTTCCATCCCATTCTTGCACCAACTATACCATTACCACGATAAGATTTTTGAATGGTTGGTGCTAACCTTTGGCTTGTGTAAGGCCAAGCTTAAGTTTGGGGGGAACCTTTGTATATATGTATATATATTTTTGTTTTCTTTTTCTATAAAAATAAAATAACAAAAAAAATTTCAAAACAATAAAATAAAAAAAAATTGTAAATAAATAAACAGGGGAGTGCCGACATTTTGACCCTCTTGGTTTAGTATGACAGTGAGG
Source organism: Agapanthus africanus (assembly GCA_030015575.1). Taxonomy (NCBI): domain Eukaryota; kingdom Viridiplantae; phylum Streptophyta; class Magnoliopsida; order Asparagales; family Amaryllidaceae; genus Agapanthus; species Agapanthus africanus. The sequence continues at coordinate 12,436,250 of CM057337.1, forward strand.
ACACTGTCAAGTTCAAGTTTGGGGGTATGCTCGATACGTCTTCTTCCTTCGCATTCATTTGTACATATTTTTGCATTTGCATACTTATTTGAAAAACCATAAAAATTAAAAAAATTCAAAAATTATAAAAATTATTGTATTCAATTTTGGTCTAATTGACTTGAGTTTTACAAATAGGTTAACTGGCTAGGAACAACTAGATCTTAGACTTAGTAAATTAAAAACCCTAAAAATAACCTTCCTTAAAGTTTAACGGTAGAAAGTATATGTCTTTGTAGTTTATTTAGAAATAGGCAAATTTTGAGTTCACTTCTTAGGCTAAGTCAAAATGAGGGAAGAGTATTAATGTTCTTATTAGAGTATAAGTTTGAAAAATAGTTCTTAGCTTAAGTCTAGATTCTGAAAACGTATACCCTACAATTTGCACAATCACGCACCTTGAAACTTGGAATAGTAGAAGAGACCTTGAAATGCTCTTTTCTAAAGTCCTTAGTACGAAGAAAATAAAAGAAAAAAGAGTGAATAAAGAAAAAAAAAATGAACACTGGTTTTTATGATTACTTAAGGCTGCAAAAATAGAAAAAAATATTTAGCGAGGGTGCCTTATCACCTAGTGCCTTAGACCAACTGGTTTGGGAGTCACTGCTAAAAAACCTTGGGTGTTGCAAGACTAGGAAGTACGCTTTAAAGTGCAAACGCATCTTGTAATCGGTCATTGGTACCTCAAGAAGTATTAACGGTCGCATGAAAGATGTGTGAGCAAAATTCAATTAAATTCACCAACTAATGAGTACTTTGGACAACGGACAAGGGCATGATTGCTTGATTTGAATTTCCAAGTGTAGGGGTGATTTAAACACACACGTAGGGATATGTGATTGGAGTTTAGAAGAGAGAGGAATGAAAAATAGAACTTGTATCTTTAATAGAGTTGATAGAAATTCCTAAGTGGAGATGGAACCCTAGAAGAAAAACTTAAGAGATGCCGAAAGCTAAGTAAGTCTACATAACATATATAATCTTAAATTAAATAATGAAGAAGTGTGAAGAATGTGGGTGGATAATTTGCGAGTCAAAAGATAATAGAATTCCTTGTTAGAAAACCTAATTGGAGAACAAAAGTCAATGGGCCGAGTTGATAGGATTTTATGGGTGCAATCCGCTGAAAACCCTCAGGAGACAACACTCCTCCTACTAGGGGCACCTAGAGGTTTAACGCCTTGTTGCACGTGCTCAGTGCAATCGTGTTTCCCTGCGAAAGTGCGGTTAGGATTTTAGTGAATAAAAATAAGTTTGCTCGAGGACGAGCAAAAGATAAGTTTGGGGGTATTTATTCACACCATGATATTGCATTATTAAATTCCCCATTCTTATTCTTTTTATAAATAAACAGGTACTTTTGACGCATGTCTGCTACATGTTACAGGTTACAGGTTCTTGGACAGGAAACAGTGAAAACGATGTAAAGACGATGAAAATATGGACTTTTGACCAACAAATGGGAGGATCTTAGTCAAGCCTACATCGAAAGACATTTCACAATTAACAAGGCAACGCAAGACCCTAAAATGTCAAGGCAAACGGTTAAAAAGCCATTGCAAATTGTTCACCGAATATCTGGAACCAACCTAGAAGCCCAAATGGAAAAAGACATATAGAAACAGGAAGACAAAGTCACCAGGAGCCCAGCCCAGAAGTTGCAGAAGCCAACTCTTCCTTTTGGCCACGGAACCGCGGCCAAACCATGCCTCGGGCCGCGGTTCCGCGGCAGTTTTAAAGAAATAAAAAAATAACTTTTTAGCAAAATAAAGTGGCGGTGTTGACCGGTCTTCCTAGAGGGCTATTTTTGTAAATGCAAACATGCGAGTCATTGTAACCCTAGGGTTTCCTATCTTCTATAAATAGGGACTCTAATTCATTGTAAACTTTATGCCTCCCTTTAATGAATAAAATTTAGAAATCTTTTGGAGAGCATCGGTGCTTCTTTTCCATTCAGAAATTCAGATCTGACAAACCTGCATGGATGATTGGAGGGATCCATCTGTAAGTAATTTAATTTCTTGCCCTAGTGTAGATTTCAATTCCTTGCCCTAGGTAGATTTAATTTCATGCCCTAGGAACTTGTTTAGGGTTTAGCTTTGAGGAAGGATTTTGAGAGATGAGATCTCTCATCCTTTCTTACCCACCAAATATTTACAATAGGACTCCATGCATACACGCACATACCGCGCCCTACGGCATCCTACCCCTCGAGATAACGATGACACCGTAGTGTAAAGGACCGATTGCGCGTGTTTTTCATGGAGGTTAGGGAAAGGATCTCTAAAGGAAGGACAAGAACCTAGAGGAAGGAACACCTTCCCGAACGGATCTAATCCACTTTATTGATAATTACCATAACTCCTCATAGATCTTCATTCGGGTATTGAAAGCGGTGAGATTTAATTACATTTCCAAACCATCCCTAAACCTAGCCCTAGCAAGAGTAGATCTTAATAATTGCCCTAGGTTAATTAGGTTTTTAGATTTAATAATTAATCCGAACACCCTTCGGAATTAACTCGTAAGCGCGACTAGGAGATTCACAAAATCCCTGTGGACCGACCCGTACTCACCGGCTAGCTTCATGCGACGCCGTTCTTGATTGCGGTTTAGAGATAGTTTTTGACATACGAATCAGGCACCATCCCAGTGTAGCGATGCAGACGCCGACCAAGAAACCAAGATCCAAATTCTCTTAGTCTTACGGCCGATCCCCAAACTGACCACCGTATACAATCTACGGGCACAAATGATCCGCATTCCAACCAAATTCCTCTACGCCAGCCCTACGGCCAGTCCTCAAATTGACTACCGTATACAATCCACGGGCATAAACAAGCTAAATCACACTCATGCCCCCACCGCAATCACCGGCCCCACGGCCGATCTGCGCCCTTGGAATTATGATCCATTTGGGAAGACCCGCTCATGTGTCCTCACGATACATGAGAAGAACAAAGCTTACGAAATCCTCTCGACTCGTAAAAAACACATTCGTAGGATCCTTACGACTCACAAGGGAAAAACACACTTGGGGGTCCTCACGACTCCTAAGGAGAAAATACACCTACGAGGTCCTTTCGACTCGTAGAGAGAAAATGCTTTTATGAGATCCTTACGGCTCATAAAATTGAAAAGTCTTAGGTGACAGAGTCTTAAACATGTCTTCTAAGCCATCGCTATCCAACGGGCAAAGGCAAATGATGATTCTCTCCTGGTACCATATTCTAGTGTAGCGATGCTTATGCTAAACCAAAACCAAAACCCCCAAATCCTCTCATAGCAAATGATGATTCGCTCCTGGTGCCATATTCCAGTGTAGCGACACCGATGCCAACCCAAATCCCAAGTTCTTCACGACAAATGATGATTCGTTCCTGGTACCATATTCCAGTGTAGCGATACTGATGCCAAACAAAAACCCAAATTCCAAGTCTCAGGCTTAATAGCCCCGTTGGACGGATAAGAAACTCCCAAATCAAATCAAATCAACAAGTCACCAACGACCTCCCTGTCGGAATCAAACTTCGCCTCAGAATCAAGTCAACTAACCTCTGCGTCGGAATCATACTTCGTCTCAGAATATACCCCGCTTCGCCTCGGAGTATCAGCCCTCCCTGTCTGAATTATGCTTCGCCTCGGAATCAACCCATGCATCGGAACTATATTTCGTTCAGAATGTCTACCTCTACATCGGAACCATGCTTCGTTTCAGAATGTGCCCCGTGTCGGAATTATGCTCTGACCCTCGGAATGATGCTCCACCCCCCGGAACTATGCTCCTGGAATTATGCTTCGTCCCTCGAAAGGATGCTCCGCTCCCGAAATTATGCTCATGAAATTATGCTCCACATCTCGGAATGATGCTCCGACCCCCGTAATTATGCTCCTCAGAATGATGCTCAGCCCCCTGGAACTATGCTCCTGGAATCATACTCCGCTCTCGGAATTATGCTCCGCACCCTCGGAATTATGCTCCTCGGAATGATGCTCTATCCCCTGGAACTATGCTTATGCTCCGCCCCTCGGAAGGATGCTCCGCTCCCGGAATTATACTTCTGGAATTATGCTCCGCACCTCAGAATGATGTTCCGACCCCTGGAATCATGCTCCGCTCTCAGAATTATGCTCCCGTCCTCGGACTTATGCTCCTGGAATTATGCTCCGCACCTCGGAATGATACTTCAACCCCTCGAATCATGCTCTGCTTTCGAAATTATGCTCCTGAAGTCATGCTCCGCACCTCGGAATGATGCTTCGACCCCTGGAATTATGCTCCGCACATCGGAATGATGCTCCGACCCTCGGAATTATGCACCCGGAAGGGCATTCCGTCTCAGAGATACGTCAAGTATCGACCGTCCATGTCGTAAAAAGAGCAATGTCGGCCTCCCAAAGGCAGGAACCAAATCAAGTCAACCTCCATACGAAAGAAGATCCATCAATTTCAGGCACACGACTTATATATATAGTGTGCATTCATTGATGGGGGCACTTTGTTGGGATAAAATTTATACCCCGTTGACCAAAAGTCAAAATCAAACCGCGAACAAGTAGGCCCAAACCAAAGCAAACGGACCCTACTGTCAAATCCAAGCCGGGCCCATGCCCAAACTCAAGTCGGGCCTACGCCCGAACCCAAGCCTGGCCCACGCCCGAACCCAAGTCCAAGCTGGTGGGCCCAAGCCCGGACCGGCCCCATGCCAAGAAAGTACAACAAATAAATGTAATATTTAAATAAACGTTAAATAAATAGGCAAAATCCAAATTTTTGTAAAGTTCATAGCTTAAATGCAAAAAGAAGTAAGCACATAGACATGGGATGTGCAAAATGCCATTATGTAAAGCCCAAAGGGCTATGTGTAAATTTATAAGCCTATATAAGACAATATTATAATGAAATGAATAATAATTCATTCCCCTCAAGAATATTAAAGTTTATACCTCCAACTTCTCTCCCTCAAGTTCTTCCTTTTTATTTCCAATTAAATCAAGAGCTTGGCTTTCTTTTTCTCAAAACTAAATAAAATTTCACCATAAACCCATTGAATGAGAGTAACTCTCACATCAAATCCAAAAAGGAAAGATCTTTGCTATCTTCATTCTCCTCAAGATCCAATTTGAGAGAGAAAAAAAGGAAACCCGCCTCCCAAGGCTCAATCAAAAGAAGAAAAGGGATCTCATTTCATCACCCAAGATCCAAAACTTGGAGTTTCAAGAGAACCCATTTGGGTTTCTTCTCAAAAGAGAAAGGAGAAATCTTTTGGAGTTTAACTCCACAATAAAAAAAATTGGGAGTTTAATTCCATTTAAAATTCTTTTGAGAGTTTAACTCCAAAAATAAAATCTTTGAGTGTTTAGCGCCATTAAAAATCTTTAGGAGTTTAACTCCATATTTTAAAAATTTTGGGAGTTCAACTCCAAATCCGAGGGTTTGGCCCTCCCGATCCACGCAACCCGAGCTCACTCCCGCCTGCATGCTACCCGCTGCGCGCGTGAGCCCCCGACTGCCCTACGCGTGCGCACCTGCCGCTTGCGTGCATTCCGCGTGCCACTTGTGACGCACGCACGTGCGCGGCACATGCGCGCGCACGCACATGCTCGACGCATGCGCTGCGCGGCTACGCTTCACCGCCACACTTGTTCAAAAATAAATTTAAAAAATGTTTCTTTGAAATAAAAAAACCCTTTTATCACAAATAGAATAAATAAAAAAATGAAATGAACACGCCCTTCTGCATTACTTTCAAACACCAACACCACATATTGAGTTCGCATGACCAGTTTGACCCGTCAATCGGAGGATCCTCCGCTACAAAAACGAGGGATAATTAACGGCAGCTTAGTCCGCGGCTGCCGAAAATTTGGATCTCCACAATCAATAAACCCCTGCCTACCCCGGGCAGGGGGAATCTGTACATGCCTGACAAATGCATGCATTCCCATCTCAATAAGATGACGAAAACACTCTACAGGCGTGGGAGAGCTCGTATTGTGCTGTGAGGAAGGATGAGGAGGAAGGTGCAAGGCTCGGTGTGGAGGTGTTGCGGTTGGAAGGGTGTCGTAAAGGAGGTTGACGAAGGAGAGATTGAGGGAGGTGGTGGTGGTCGGCGGTGCTCCGGCGGTAGCTTAAGGTGGTGGGTTGGTAAGTGAATTAGAGAGAAAGAGAGAAAACGAGATGAGAGATGAGTGACATAGAGAGAGAGAGTTTAAAGTGAGAGGGAGAATTAAAAGGAATTATAGGGATTTAATTTGGGAATTAAAATGATTTTTAATGGGATTTAATGAGAATTTGATATGGGTGTTAATGGGAAAGTTGTGGGGATTTAATAAGAAATTGATTTTGAATTTGAAAAGAAAAAGAGGAAAATAGGAGGGGGCTATTGTATGGGTTTGGGGATTTTGGAGATTGGGCTTTGGGCTTGGGTGAAAAAAAGAGTAAGGGGTGATGGATGGGTTGGCTATGTGGGAGGTTTTGAATTTAGTCATAGGAAATAATTGTTAAGGTATAGTTATAAGGATATGAAAATTTACTATTAGGTAAAAATAATTGGATGAAAATATATGGAATAAATTAAATAGAAAAATATTGGGGGGAAATTATATAAAAATACAGATGATTAGTACAAAAGAAACTGGGTATTACATTATACCCCCTTACAAAAATTTCGTCCTCGAAATTAAAGAACGAAAAACGAAAAACAACGAAAACAACGAAGCAAACGAAAACAACTAAACAAGCAACTACTTAAATGATGGGGATGTCGTTGACGAATCCTATCATTGTAGTTATTTTCTCTGCGGACAACCATCGATATGATGTTCACTGGATCCACAAATCAAACATTGTCCTTTGGCCTGGCGACAGTCCCTTTGAAAGTGCCCAAGTCTCTTACAATAACCACAAACCAGGGTTTTCCACTGCTGTTGTTGAGAAACGGATGAGCGCTTCATCTGTACTACTCCTTACTTCAGAACTGGGATCACTTCGCGAGAAGGAGCTGCTTCTTCTGATTGAACCACTGGGGACCTCTTATCTGCTGATCGCTGCCCCTTGAACTTATCCACCAACATCTCCTGAACTCGAGTGCCATTGATCACCTGTGCAAAGGTCTGTAGATCGAGAGATGCGATAAGTTGCTGCAACTCAAAGTCAAGTCCTTGCAAAAATCTCCTGGCCCTGGTGGCCTCGATGGCTACTATATAAGATGCAAAGCGGCTCAAACGGTTGAACTCCGTAGCATAGACGTTTACAGAACGTCTGTTCTGCTTCAGCAAGATAAATCTTTCCTCCATTTCTGCATGGCTGTAGAGGGGAAGTAGTGGTCCAAGAAGCACTCCATTAACTTGCTCCACCCGATAGGCTGGTCGAGTCTGCTCTCCTCGACTGACCACCATGTACATACGTTGTCTTCCAACTGGATCTTGATCACGTTCACTGTCTTCATCAGGGACTCTGGCGGCTGTCAAAAGGTTTTCCACGTTGACTGGCCATTGCTCGACCTCAAATGGATCTGCTATGCCGATGAATACAGATAGGTGCAGCCTCCTAAAATCTGCAGCAGTACCAGCCCTCACATGCGTAGCTAGTGCAATAGCGCCCTCAGGGGTGGCAACAATAGCTGTAGGTCCTCCTAATGCGGTAATCGCCCTCAAACCCTCAATCAAAAGACCAGTCTTCCTTTCCTGGGCTTCGGCAAGGGTCGTCAAAGCACTGAGTATCCTTTCGGTGCGATCTTAGGAACTGGGGTCCGAGAAGTGGTCGTTTGAGGAGGCCATATCGCTGAAAGACGATCAGCGAAGGGAATCGGATAAATGAAAAGGAAAAGACAATGATCATATGATATCGAATGATGATGCAACAAAGATCATATGTGAGTGGAAGACAATATTTCAGGGTATAAATCAAGGGATCCCTAACTGATCTGTATTCTTATTCTAAACCTAGTGCTTTGATACCAATAAAACCATGCCACGCCATGCTTCCTAAAATACAAAATACGAGGGTGACTAGGCCAGCCATGCTTCTACGGTCAAGAAATAATCTTGCCATAGTCACACTTCGGTTTCTGGCAGTACATGGTAGCAGTAATCTAACACAGATAATGAGATAATACAGTCACTAAAACTATCAGGTGAAAAGGAAACTGAGCGCAGCAGATACAAATAACTAATCGGTGATAACGAAAGGAACGATAGCGCCGGCTCACTAGATATCCACGATCTCCTCGAAATCAAACGGGTCCACTTCCTACTCTGAGCATGCATTCTCAGTCGTTAAAGCAACGTAATATTATAATATAATAATACTAAACAAGTGATGGTAAATAATGAAGCATGAAACAGCGGGTATAAAACAATAACACGAATGTATAAAATAACATAAACAGGTAGCAGTAATGGGCATGGATCATGACAGTTGTAACACCCTAGCCCGATCGTACGTTTCTTTTTCTTTTTCTTTTGACTGTATTGTTTTTTGTTTTATTATTATTATTATTATTAAATTGGAGTTTAATACTTTCTAATTAAAATAGAACATATTATCATAGTTGTTTTAAGTTTATTATAATTATGGTTTTCCAAGTTATTAAATAGATATATAATTAGTTTTAATATTTACTTTGCTAATCTACTTATATCTTATTTATATGTATATTTTATTGTTTAACATTAGTTTTGTAACTATATGGATAATATTAGTATGGTTGTTTTAACAAAACATATTTTGTATTTAACTTTAGTTTGCTAATATATTAATATCCTATTTTATATACATACAATATTTTGTCTAATATTAGTTTGGTAACTAAAGATATATTTTTCTAGTTTGATAGTTTTAAATTCTAATATAATAATATCCTATTTATATTCTAGTACAATATTTTGTCAACCGTAGAGATATTGTAGTTAATATTCTGTTATGATAAGTTTTAATAAATCATTTATAATATTTTTAAATATAGGTTAAGAAATTTATTTTGTGCACAAGCTAAAGCATTAAGTGTATATATAACCCATAATATATATTTTTATATGTATATAGATAAAATCCTAAACAAATCATATCTTTTTCCTTCTCTCTCAAACAGATTTCTCTATCTCTCTTTTCCCTATTCTATTTAATTTTAGCATCATCGCCCTCATCATTATCTCTCATCTTTTTCCGTTCTCCTCCTCCAAAATAAAACCAAGCCCTAACCTAGAACCTCGAATCAACCCCACACCCGCAACTCCCTTCACCCCACCGTCGACCTAACCCAGCGCCCCATCGAACCCAAATCTTCATCCAACTCTTAACCCTAACCGAGCCAAGATCAAGCCAAGCAACAAATGTTTTCGAGCCGAGCACATCACCTTGAGCCAACTTGGAAACCCTAGCCATACATGTTCTTTGACAAGCTCAAGTTCCTATCTTGCTCCATTCGTATTTTTCGTGTCCGCATTCGTCTCCGAGGCAAGTACTCTTGCTCTTTTTAGCCGATGCAATATCGGCAAATATCGCTATAAATTCTTAGTCTATAATATTTGAATGAAAATTGTATTATTGTGCAATTTCACTAAAATACCACATAATTGTTATATACATGATGAAAACCTTAGTTTTATACTGCTCACATAAATTTGCATGCTGCTCGTATATATATAGCTTATATTTAAACTTATTTGCATAGTTGATATAAATTTTAATTAGTAGATATGAGTTATCATTTCATTAAGTTAAATAGTCGATTCGGTTTTATTTTTGTTGAATCTTTGTAGAATATAATTTGCATAATATAGTACTTAGTGAACAGTAGTTCATGATAATTAAATTATATATATAAGATAAGATCATTGTAACAGCAAGAAAATAAATATACAATATATAATATAATCAAGAATTTACTGATTGTTACTAATAGTATGAAACAGAACGCTTAAGTGTATTTATATAAGATAAGTCTATTGAAATTGTTTTAATACTCTTTGTATTAATTTTATATATTTAGCTTTGTGTTTTTATTAACAATCAAACCATATTCACGATTGTTGTTTCCTTACATTAAAACCAGATCGCTAATTAGAATGCTGAACATTCATGCCATGAAACAATTAGTCGTGCTTACATGTTTACCATATCGTAGTATCATCGTGACTTGACCTGTTTTCTTGTCCAGTCAATAATCTATATTGTGATTGAATTTATTACTATATTAGTTATAGATACGCACGGGGATAGGGTTAGTTTGAGTGTGCGTTCATTCGACGGGATCTCAGGAGTTCCGTTGCCGGCAGCTCGTACCGAGCTAATATCGGTCACTTATTCATACAACTCGTACTGGGCTATATCGGTCATTAGAGCTCGTACCGGGCTATATCGGTCACATGTTCATTAGCTGGCACCGGGCTTTAAACGATCATATGTTACTATTGCCGGTACCGGGCTTTATACGATCACTTGTTCATTCCACAGTTGGGCTCGTATTTCCTTGCCCCTGTGACCCTACTCTTGGGTTAGGAATACTCTTGCAGAGGTTGACGTATACACTCGAACTCACGATAGGATAGATTACTATTTTAGTGACCAATTAGGATACGACTTGACCGACTTGACCTGTTTATATAATTGATTCATAATATTGCCATATCCATATTTACTTGTGCACACGGGCTTCACTACACTCACATATTCATGCTATCACACACATACACACTATTACGATTGAGTACTTACGGGATATTCTGACATCCCTGGGACTTGTCATCTCAGGTTTAGAGACCGATTCATAGGCAGAGCAGGATCAGAGTGACTGTCAGGAGTTTGCCGACGATCGGTAGTATTTGTAGATTTATTTCTATTTTATTTCAGTTGCTATTAGAATGTGCGCCCTTCGCAGGACGTTAGGAATAATGTATCTTTCTTTTTGGATCTTGTATTTCGTTTATTCGGAACCCTTTGTTATTTGGATCTTTTATTGACTCTATCTTTATCTCATGAATTCATCAATGTTATTTGTTATTTATGCAGCATGATATTAGTATTATATCTTGGATATTATCATACATGTTTAGCTACAGCCTTAGGTGTGACTATGGCAAGGCGATTTCCCCTTGTTTAGAAGCACTGGCGGTTTCGGCCCATATTTCCGTATTCCAGGAATTGAGACGTTACAGCAGTAATCTAGGTTAATATGCAAATTACTAAACTAACAGTTTTTATGTCATTTGAAATCGATTGATGGAATGTATCCTTATGTTCAGCAAAGGTCTCATGCATGCCCGAGACAACGGTCAAAAATGTGCCCGGGGCATAACCCTGTCAACCGTACCGCTAGACATAAATACCTACACGTATCACTGTCATTAGTATCGAATGATCATCCTCTAAAATGCCTCGCTAAATGCTAGTTCGATTCCATCTTGATTTTCCCATTTTCCCAGGTTTCAATATATGTTCATGTATCTAACTGGTTGTATACAAGTACGCATCCCTATCGCTTTTCAATTACTATCATTGTTCAATCAATTTCACTGTTCGATCATTTTCCTAGCATACTTAATACAACCAATCGATACCACTATCACTCGACAATAGACTATAAATACTAGGGTACCAATGTAAACGCTCACTAATCATTCCAGGTAAAACGGTCAAGCTATATAATGAGAATGCAGTAAAATACCCTAAGAATGTAACACGGGCATTCAGTGTTGTTCATGTTATGAAAATCACAGTTAATCATACGTGTAGATTCAGGCAAAACAATATAAAAGGCGTAAACATTAAACTCAATTATCTAAGCAAAAAAATTAGTTCCGTATCAATCGGGGTTCTGGTTAGAGAGATACGATTATTTCAAAGAGGTTGTTCGCTACTGAAATCCCAATTTCTGAACTGGAAGTCCAACTTCAAACACATTTTTATCTAGGTTACTCCAGTTTTAGGCGTTGCTACAGTTGAATATTATGTAGGGTTATCTGTTAAAGTTCCAACGTAAAACACGGTTCATTAATAGCCGTCATACACTAGGAGTTATATTCAGTTCATCGTTACTACGTTTAAAATGAAACTGCAGAATTCTGCTGTATACACCAACAGTTTAAAACGTGTTATAAATATCAAACGACACTGGAATGCAATGAGATCAATACCGTTAGAAATCTAATTCAATTCTATACGCTTCGATATATGGTTTCGCGCACTTGCGCATTTAAAAGGGAGGTATAAATGTTCTAGAACAGGTAACGACGGAAATTCCTGCTCTGGACTGCAGTCTAGGCCAAGAAACTCCTCAGTTTTGATCGTCGTATCGTAATGATATTCATCAACTATATCTATAGAGCCATACATTATCCATTCCTCTTCGTAACGAGCCTAAACACGCCACGATCCGATTTTCTTTGCAATTAATTATGAATTTTACATGGTGATGTACACGATAAATTTCAGATTTTGTAACGAATCTCAGGGGCGTCATTTCATCCTTGAACTATATAGGTCTATAATGAAGACCTCAAACCAATGTAAACAACACGTAAAACAAGTTTTGAACTTGCCTTTGACGATGTATTGACGGCACGGCAGCAACGACGGTGGCGACACGATACGGGCACGACACACGCACGGCACAAGCAGTAGCATAGCCACCTGGGCTCGACTATGGCGCGGTGGGGGCATGGGTGTTTGGTCTCGGAGCAGCGGCGAGGTGTCTTCAGCGGTTCGTCGGCGGTGCTGGGTCATGGCCGTGGGTGCTCGTAGGAGTATAGTGGGGAGTTACTGGTAAAGGTGGCGATGACGGCAAGGCTCCGGCGATGAGCGGTCGACGGCGGCGAAGAGGGTGAGCACGGGTTGCAGCTTAAGAGCGGAAGGGGTCGGTGATGAGGAGGTGATAAGGGCTCGACTTGGGCTGTAGGGTGCTTGGTGTAGGCGATGAGGTGGCCAGAGCTGGGTTGGGTAGCCGGTGATGGTGGCACGGGAGAGCTCGGGTTGTGGTGTGCGGAGGAAGGAGGGAGGTGGTGCAAGGCTCGGTCTGGAGGTGTTGCGGTTGGAGGGGGTGTCATGGAGGAGAGGTGGAGGGAGCTAGTGGTGGCATCGCGGTGGTGGTCGGCAGTGCTCCGGCGGTGGCTTAAGACCATGGGTAGGTGAGTGAATTAGAGAGAAAAGCGAGAACAAGATGAAAGAGATAGAGAGATGAGTAGCATGGAGAGAGAGAGTTTAAAGTAAGAGGGAGAGAATTAAATGGAATTATGGAGATTTAATTTGGGAATTAAAATGGTTTTTAATGGGATTTAATGAGAATTTGATATGGGTGTTAATGAAAAAGTTATGGGGATTTAATGAGAAATTGATTTTGAATTTGAAAAGAAAAAGAGGAGAGTGGGAAAGGGTTGTTCTATGGGTTTAGGGATTTTGGAGATTGAGCTTTGGGCTTGGGTGAAAAAAAGAGTTAAGGATGATGGATGGGCTAGCTATGTAAGAGATTTTGGATTTAGTTATAGGAAATAATTGTTAGGGTATAGTTATAAGGATGTGAAAAATTATTATTAGGGAAAAATAATTGGATGAAAATATATGGAATAAATTAAATAGAAAAATATTGGGGGGAAAATTATATAAAAATACGGATGATTAAGTACAAAAGTAACCGGGTATTACAGAAAATACAAATCCTTTTTGTATAGGTGGTTCTCCATCTGCATGTGCCACCAACCATAATTGTGACCATTGAATTTCTCGATTCTTATTTTATCCTCCATCATCTTTTCGTCTATATCGCAACAAACTCTACTTCTCCTTCGGATCTGAGCCAACACCTTCAAAACTACAATCTAAGAAGATGGAGAAGAGAACATGAGCGTCGTTATCCACTGTTAACCTAGATTGTAGAATCGAAAGACCATTTGGTTCCTGTAAGCCTGATACCAGTTGTTGGAAGATAACCTATGATGAAAAATCAACGCTACGACAAACAATCACGCTACGACAAACGTGATACCGACGAAAAATCACAAATAATAATAAATGGCAAGAATAAGAAAATAGAATCACAATCAAACCAGAAAAGATGAGGAATTTGTTAATGAGGTCCATTCACCGTATAGCTAGCCCCCGGCAAAGCAGAATCTGCAAAGCCTACTATAATCTCGAATAAAGTACACCCACGAGCAACCCTAGAAGATTTCTCTCAAATCTCTCTAGATCTAAACCGTCGCCCTCTTAATATAAGAGTCTCTCTTAATAGCAGTACATTAATCATATGAGAGGTACCTATATATAGGCAATCCCTAATCCTAGTTTAAACAGGAGATAAACTCAAATTACCAGACATAAAATTCGCACAGATTTCCCGTCAACAGACGTTTGAACAAGAAATGGTCAGACGTCTGGCAACTCTCTATAAGGCTTCGTCTTCTTGGGCAGACGTCTCCACCTTTACCACCAGACATCTGCCGCTGCTCTAGATGGGGCTTCGGCATCTCCAGACGTCTACCATAGACGTATGGCTACGCTTTGTTCTTTTGGTTTCGTCTTGACTAGACGTCTGCATCCTCTCCATCAAACGTCTGGCATTGCTCTGGATTTCTGACATGGCTCTCGTGTATGTCCAAACGTCTGTACTCCTCACATCAGACGTCTGCCGAAAGTTTCTTCACAAATTTTAGCAAAACAATGAAACACGAAGCTAAATAGTAGACACATTAGCATGGATTAAGGATAACCGCATCCAAATACCATACAAAGCATGGAGTTATTTACAAGTATAAAGATCTCGACCAAACAGTAGGATGAGCATGCAACGAGCCGTTCCCTTTGTGTGTCTTCCATAATATCAACACTTTACTCAACTTTTGGAAAACTATCATAAAAGAAAAGGAGTGTCACCTTTTTTGACAACTGTTGTGGAAACTGAATTGCAATCTATTTTGTACTCCTTGATCATGTTCTCCTTAATTCTTGTTTTACTTTTCTTGAAGGGTGAATATGTTCATGAAAGTCTTTTTGCATACCATGAGTTGTACTCTATAATAATTCTTAGGCTTAATTCCCAAAAATTTTGAAGCTGTGGCAAGTAACAACCAAATTCATTGGAAATTACAGAAAACTACTAAAATGTCCAGACATCCTTAAACTTTTAAAACTAGTTTGATAGTTTATTGTATATTTAGTAAACAAGTTTGGTAGTTTATTGATCATTTACGAAATAAGTTTTGGTTGTTTATTGAATATTTACTAGACAAGTTTAGTTATATTTTGTTTATTAATTTTACTAGTTTCCATACACTTGGTAGTTTCATGTGATTTTCAAACAATTTGGTCGTTACTTGCCATAGCCCTTAAGTTTTTGGTAGTTTTTTTTGGGAATCAATCCTACTTATTCCATAATTTCAAGGAGAGATCTCATCTGGCAAGGGTCATATATAGTCTATCCATATTCCTCAAAGGTAAAAGTTGCAGCAAATATCCAAAGTTATTGTGTGTATTGAGTAATATGTTTCTATATTATTGCACTTGCTAGCAGCTTAGGCACCCTATTTATGGCCAAAAGCCTGGGTTTCTTTTTTCTTTTCTTTTTTTTATCTTTTACCTTTTTTTTTTTGAGAAAAACCTGGGTTTTGCATTGCAATAGTACTTATAGATCTGGATATGGACCTGGGTTACTCTGATGCCCTAACTCTCCCTCAACACCAAAACTCCGAAGTTGTGGTGAGTATTTGACCAGTATGGTACACCCAAAGAATATATAAAATTTATGCCGAGTAATCCAGAGATTTCATAATTATGTACTAGAACTATAAACAAACGTCGAAATAAAATCATGCAATGAAAATTTTCAACCAATTACCTTCAACAGTCCCAACGAAGCCGCTGCAATTTGTGTCCTGAGCAATTACATTCAACTTTGTCCCACCAAGAATGTTAGGGTTTCCATTTACATCCTCGACCGCAAGCTCAATGGCGAGCCTTGCCGCCCTTCCGATTGTTGAATCAAATGTGAAAAGAGCTCCCACGTTCACAACACTTGGCCTTGAAGGTGCAATGGTGCCATTTTGGCTTGCACCCAAAGCCTCAACAAGAATAACCAAGGCACACAAAGCCGAAACCGACATCGAAACCAAACCCATTGCTAGAAATGGTGAATTGCTAGGGTTACAATGACATGGGTCCTAAAATTTCAAACCCCAAATGAGAAAATATAATAATTGAAAATCTAATGCTTGTGTCAAAGAATGGGTAAAAGGGTGAGGTTTTATAAAATGATCTCTTGTGAGGAAACTCCAAGCTTCAATTGAAGTGCTTCAAGCCTCCATTTTGCAAATTTGGAAAAAAGGTATCTTTGGATTTTCACAACCCATATGAAAAAATCCAAGCTTTGATCAAAGATAGCTTCAGAAATGGATTTAAAAAAGAAAATTAGAGAGACCCAAGTGAGAAAAATAAACAAAGCATGGAAACAACTGAGAATCTAATGGGAAAGTAAAAAAAATTTGTAAATACGGAAAGGAGAAAGGAACACAAATTAGTTGAAAAATAAAAATGCTAACTTTCATGAAAGCAACTGAGAATCTTGTAGTGGGCAACTTAAAGAAGTGGTCAAAAATGAGGAAATGTGAGAATTGGAACATCTGCAACTGTCATTTTTAATATTAATGAAGCATTTGATGCTAAAATGAGCAAGTTTGATATAGAAATACCTGAAGCTTCCTCTAGCTTGAGACCAAGTAGTGATTAGAGAGATAGGAGAAAGAGAATCCAATACTATTGGTTGCAACTTGCAAGGGTCATTCATCATTGAACAGAGAAGGGATCTATTGTAGCCATGGAATTTAAGCCAAGAACCATTATTGCAGCAAAATAATAATAATAAATTAAAATAAAGACAGGTTTACCTGCAAGATATTTGTATCCCAAGTCAAGGTATCTCACTTATGAATCTTTACAGTTTTTGTACAAGTTCATTTTATTTTTTTTGGTTTTTGAATAACAAGTGGTAACCTGATTGATGCATGCGGTATGCAAAATCCAGACCTGATTGATGTATTCAAAATCCAGACCTGATTGATGCATGCGGTATTCAAAATCCAGACCTGATTGATGCATGCGGTATCGGTGATCTTCCAGATCATGACACGTGGCAGATGACGTGTCCCAGAGCATGCAAAAAATGACCCACAGTGGCCGACCAGACCACTGCTATGCCCGTCCTACCGACCAACGCTGGCTCGCCTCCGAGCCCCCAGCACAACTGGCGTCCTCAGCCTCACGGCTCGTCTCCGGGCTACCACAGAACCAAGATATCTCGGCTCTCCCGCTCTCCGCGAGCTCTCCCGCCGAGGTCATCTTCCTCGGTCTCATCGACCGATCAACGGCACCGCTCACAGGCGCAACCGCCATCCTGCGAATCTCGCTATGCGCGAGATATCCACCGGCCATATCCCACGTTCCACGCCATCACGATCCCCATTAACGAGCCTGTCTCGCCATTAATGGGAGATCCCGCTCATCATGCGGGCGTGACGTCGGGAGCGTAACTGCCGGCGTGATTCTCGCGCCTGCCCTACCTGCTGCCACCGCTATATAAACCTCTTTTCCAGACGGTTCAAGTAAGCCATTTTTACTCCACTAAACCGTTACTCTGCTCGGACCTCTAGTCTAACTTGATCGTCGGAAGGTCCTCGGTGGTACAACCATCCCGGGACTTCCTTGCAGGTACCTCGGCAACTACAACCTCAAACCCATTGAGATCCACACGCTTCAGGAGCAACAGCCTCCAGATTCAATCTCAGCCACCCATCGCCGCCATCAGCAGATCGACGGAAGGTAACACATCGGCACGATCCGTGTCGCGTCAGCTGGTGCCGTATGTGGGAAATCTTTGATTCTACAAAAACAAAAGTTCACTTTTCGATCTCAATCCAATGGCAAACGATCATCACGAAGATCCAAGCACTAGCCACCGCCTCCCCTTCAACGGAGGCGCGGACGAGCCTCCTCCGCCGAATTCCATTAGTGCCCTCGCCGGCCGAATAGACCGACTCGCGTCCTTCATGGAGGCGCTCATCCGCGTCCAAACGGCAGGGCAAGATCCCCAGGTCGCCGCTCCCCTGCCACGAGACCGGGACCCCTACAGGGGGAGAGAAGACTCCACCCGTGTCGGCACTGCCGACCACCGCGTTACTACCTCCAACGGCCGCAGATCTCCCGGCCCAATACTTTCTGAGGCACGCTGGGTGCCTCACAATTCAACACCGAGGTCCGTCGCCGGAGCGCCTCGTCCTGAGATCCTTCACGCACATGTCCCTCCTGAGGAGATGTCTGTCAGCTCGTCTATTACCAGGCCTGACCGACACCCCCTCCCTCGACGGGGTCGCGCAGACGAGACTCGCCACGGTCGCTCGAAGACCGCCTCATCGGGGGTCTAAGGAATCTCATTGAGGGGAACCGGGGCCGAGGCCAGACGCAAGCCTCCAACAGCAGAGGTCTGGGCTCAGAATATGCCGAGTCATCGGGGTACCACGGCCGAATCGACGCCCTCGAGAAGAAGATCAAGGGTATGTACAGTGAGGGGCACCGCTCGAGCGACGGGGCTAAGTACGCCGCCGACTCTCTCACCAAATCGTTCACCGAGGAGCTGCTCGCCGTCCACGTCTCCTCCCACAACAAACCCCTAAAGGTCTCCCTCTTCAATGGAAAATCCGACCCGAAGGACCATTTGGATGCGTTCACCGCAGGGATGAGCTTCCAAGATAACTCCGACGCCGCCCAGTGCCGAGCCTTCCCGAACACTTTCATCCGTTCCAGACGAGACTGGTTCCGAGGACTCGAGCCATGCTCGATCTCAACTTTCAATGAGCTGGCCACCCAATTCCTCAGCCACTTCGTCGGGAACAAGCGGCAAACTGACCGCGAGCAGGAGCAGCGTCCCCCTCCCGCCGAGCTGACCATTAGCCAGATCATGGTAGTGTCGGTGGGGGACACGTCTGGTATCCACGAAGCCCGGTACCTTATGCCGGGCATAGATACCAACAGACATCCCGGGGGTGCAAGCTGCATGAATAAGAACATCTACTAGCATGTATTTTCTTTTAAGAGCAATGTACATCTTTCTTGAGATCTTTTGTTTATATAGTAAAGGGATCAATAAAGCATTGCAGAAAAGAAAAAATAATCTTATTCATTCAAAAGGTACTATAGGGTCCTCAGCCGTACATAAAAAAAATTACAACAGCGGGGGAATGGGATGCAGAGAACACTGCTCGTGGTACTCTGACGATATTTTCGCTAGTCGAGCCCTCGCAACATCTAACCGCTGCCTTCACTGCCCCCCCGCTAGCATCGGCATCGAGCCTCAATTGGTAGCACTCAAGGACGAGCGCCTCCGAGCGGTTTAGCCGGCTCGGGAAGATCAGGCCGAAGCGCCTCAGAGACCTTAGCTTGCCAACGGCCTCTTCCTTCAGCTGTTCGGATAAGGGGTTGTGGAGCCCCAGTGACGCCCTCCAGATGGAGTACATCAACAGCTGAAGTAGGGAGGAGCGCCGGGGAAGAAATCGGCCGAAATGATCCTCGATCGGGCCTATCACCAACTGCACTGTGTCATCAGTGCAGTACTGATCGTAGAGGTACACACCCTCGAAGTTTATGATCTCGGGGATGGTGAAAGGGAAGTCCTCCATTCTTGCGTTTTGGGTGTGAAGAAGGGAGTAATCAGCAATCTCTCCATTTATAGCCCACAATGCCCCCGGAATCCAACGGTCGCCCGTTTCACCCACAAATGTGCCGCCACGTGGCGAACGTCACGCCGTTCGATGCGGAATTGAAACGACGCGGCTCTGGCGCTTCACCTCCTCCAAACGTTCGTGGCACGTGGCACTCGCGACTGTCCATATTCTCAAAGGCCTCACCAAGAGGCAGCCCAGCAGCTACCCTGCTCGGCTATCCCTGGCCGGTAGCTTCCCTACCACACAACGCCAGGGATCAAAGCCCTCACCAAGAGGTAGCCGAGCGTCTAACCTGCTCGGCTATCCCTGGTCGGTAGCTTCCCTACCTCACAACGCCAGGGATCAAAGCCCTCATCAAGAGGCAGTCGAGCGGCTAACCTGCTCGGCTATCCCTGGTCGGTAGCTTCCCTACCTCACAACGCCAGGGATCAAAGTCCTCACCAAGAGGCAGAACAGCGGCTACCCTTCTCGGCTATCCCTGGCCGGTAGCTTCCCTACCTCACAACGCCAGGGATCAAAGCCCTCACGAAGAGGCAGCCCAGCGGCTACCCCGCTCGGCTATCCCTGGCTGGTAGCTTCCCTACCTCGCAACGCCAGGGATCAAAGCCCTCACTATGAGGCAGCCCAGCAGCTACCCTGCTCAGCTATCCCTGGCCGGTAGCTTCCCTACCTCGCAACGCCAGGGATCAAAGCCCTCACTATGAGGCAGCCCAGCAGCTACCCTGCTCGCCCATCCCTGGCCGGTAGCTTCCCTACCTCGCAACGCCAGGGATCAAAGCCCTCACTATGAGGCAGCCCAGCAGCTACCTTGCTCGACTATCCCTGACCGGTAGCTTCCCTACCACGCAACGCCAGGGATCAAAGCCCTCACCAAGAGGCAGCCGAGCGGCTACCCTGCTCGGCTATCCCGGGATAGTAGCTCCCCTACCTCGCAACGCCAGGGATCAAAGCCCTCACCAAGAGGCAGCCCAGCGGCTACCCTGCTCGGCTATCCATGGCTGGTAGCTTCCCTACCTCGCAACGCCAGGGATCAAAGCCCTCACTACGAGACAGCCCAGCGGCTACCATGCTCGGCTATCCCTGGCCGGTAGCTTCCCTACCTCGCGACGCTAGGGATCAAAGCCCTCACATAGAGGCAGCCGAGCGGCTACCCTACTCGGCTATCCCTAGCCGGTAGCTCCCCTACCCTACAACGCCAGGGATCAAAGCCCTCGCCAAGAGGCACCGAGCAGCAACCCTGCTCGGCCATCCTTAAGGACCAAAAGCCCTCGCCAAGAGGCACCGGGCAGTAACCCTACTCGGCCATCCTTAGTAGGCCACTTACGGCCCCTCCTCCGCTAAGGATGAAAAGCCCTCAAAAGAGATAACCGGGCTCGACCTTGCTCGGTTATCCCTGGCTGGTAGCTCTTTACCCCAACAAACTAGGGATCAAAGCCCTCACTAAGAGGCAACCGGGCCTGCCCTTGCTCAGTTATCCCTGGCTGGTAGCTCCCTACCCCCAACAAACCAGGGATCAAAGCCCTCGCCAAGAGGCACCGGGCAGTAACCCTGCTCGGCCTGTCCTTAAGGATCAAAAGCCCTCGCAAGAGGCAACCGGGCCTGCCCTTGCTCAGCCATCCCTGGCTGGTAGCTCCCTACCATAACACACCAGGGATCAAAACCCTCGCCAAGAGGCACCGAGCAGCTACCCTGCTCGGCCCCATCCTTAATAGGCTATGTACGGCCCCTCCCGCGTTAAGGATCAAAAGCCCTCGCAAGAAGCAACCGGGCCTGCCCTTGCTCGGTTATCCCTGGCTGGTAGCTCCCTACCCCAACACACTAGGGATCAAAGCCCTCGCCAAGAGGCACCGAGCAGCTACCCTGCTCGGCCCCATCCTTAATAAGCAATGTACGGCCCCTCCCGCGTTAAAGATCAAAGCCCTAGCAAAGGGCAACCGGGCCTGCCCTTGCTCGGTTATCTCTGGCTGGTAGCTCCCTACCCCAACACACCAGGGATTGAAGCCCTCGCCAAAAGGCACCGAGCAGCTACCCTGCTCGGCCATCCCCGCTGGAAATCCACTACCTTGCAACTCGAGGGATCAAAGCCCTCGCCAAGAGGCACCGAGCAGCTACCCTGCCCGGGCCATCCTGCGACGGCCTCTTACGGCCCCTCCGGCAACTAAGGAACATGGCCTCACCAAGAGGCATCCTGTCCATCTACGTCTACGCGATCTCCACCTCGACTTCGGGGCCATGGAGATACCGTCTTCCCGCCGGTCTTAGCACACGCAACAAACGAACAGATTCAACTCGATGCATGATCGCTAGATGAAGAACCGACACAATATGAAGGCAGTACTGTGCAAACACAAGTGTTCACCGACAGAAGAAAATACGAGCAAAGACAATACTGCAAAAATGAAAATCTTTATTCATAAAGTCAAAGCTTTTACAAGGGTATTGTGGGCTTCCCAACCTTACAAAATGCTCGGACGCCTACAAAATTCCCGAGGCAACAAAAAGAAGAAGAAGACAAGGGGATTCAGGCCACAGGGCCCGGCGCAGCCCCGGGAAGCTCAGCGCCCACCATAGGAGCCTCGGCGTCACCCTCGCCGGGTATCTCCTCCCCGACTTCGTCCCCGGGGATGTCCCCCTGCTCGTCATCCCCGTGAGGATATTCAGCTCTGAGCTCCTCATCAGCGAACTCCGGCACCCGAGCCTTGACGGCGTCGAGGGCCTCGTGCCAGATGGCGGTGGTGGCCGAGGCTAGGATGGTGTAGAACTATTCCGACTTCTGGAAGTTCTCCACCGCCTTCGCCGCCCTGAGGTCGGCTCGCTTCGCCGCCCTGAGGTCGGCTCGCTTCGCCGCCTCTACCACAGCCTCCAACTCCTTCCGGAGGGTGCTCGTTGACTTCTTCATGGTACTGACGAGCACCTTGGAGTCCTGAAGCTTGGCCTCGGCAGCCTGGGCGGCCTCGCGGAACAGCGACTGGTGACACTTCTTCAGATGGCACAATCTCAGCGTTCACTGCACCTACAAACAAAATATCGTCAGAAGGAGATGAACGGGATTGAGAAATAAAAAGAGAACAGTGACCCAAGACTTACCTGATGAGTCATCAACCAAAACCGCGACGGAAGCATCACCAGGCGTAGCGGCTTCTTCGCTCTCCCTTAGAGGAGTAGTTTCTGCGCCCATGGCTTCATCCCCTGATTCGACGAGGGCCGTCGTGACGCTTACGATGCCCGCCGATACCAGGGAGCCACATGAGGAAAGAGCGGCGGTTTGGACAGTCCCAGATTCCAGAGAGAGGGTAGCAACTTCAGCCACGGTAACCGTCAGGGTTTCACCCGTCATCCCATCGCCAAGACTTGGCCCTACAGAAAATGCATATGTCAAAATTCGAAGATCAAGTTCTAGTAAAAGAATCAGCGTTACGTTACCTTGGAGCAACTTTTCGGTTTCTTCCCGAGCCGCGCATGCAACCTGTTTACGGGCGGTAGACAACGCAAAGGGAACATCTGCCGAAGGAGTATCAGCAAGCGGAATGATGCTTGAGCCCGCACTTACGGCCAAACTAGCATCGTGTTCCCTCGCCGCATGCTTCCTACGCTTCCTTTCGGTCTGAGCAGTGAGAAGCGATCTCCTCAAGACCTCTGATGAGGGGACGTCGTCGTCCGAACCAAGCTCTGCCTCTGGAGCCATTACGGCATCCTTCATTGGCTGCTTCAGCAAAGCCTCTTGCGGGGACGTTGGGAGAGTTGGGGCCACAACAGCTGGCTCCGGAAGTTTTGCCGCATTGCTGCTCGGGATCGACACTACACTTGGAATAACCCGAGTCAAGGTAGTCCCTGCAACAAGATGAAAGAAAGGGTCAGAGCACAAATAAAGAAAGGAATAAAGGCATAATGAACAGAATTTTATCAAGGCCCAAAGAAGCGTGGAGCCTCTCTTCCTCTTCGAATGTCTTGAGGGAAGCCACGAAGCCTCTTCGGAAAAAATACATGTTGAAGAAGAAAGCTTTGGTAGAAGCATAATAAAAGAAGATAGCTGCGGAAGAATGTAACTGAAGTATACCTGACTTCGCGATAGTGATCAGTGCCGCTTCATCGCGAGCCAGTCGCTCGGAAGCCACAAGGGCAGCCTGGAGATCAGTATCATCCGCAGGCACGATGAATAAACCCTCATTGGTCCTATACTTGCACAAACCCTTGCTGTAAGGAGCATGTGGCTCCTAGCCAAATATGACGTCGGCAGAAAACAACGACTTCTTCTTCTTTTGTGAGCGAGTGCCGGCAGCCGATGACTAGAGCTTGCGCTTAACGGGTATTTTTGGGCGGCGGGTCCCGATTTCTACACCAACGCCAGATTTCGGGGACGCTGCAGCTACCGTTTCTATAGGAACACGGGGTAGAGGCTCATCAAGAAAGGCGCGCGGGACTACAACCGCAGCAGCTTCTCTTAAGGAAGGATGAACAGTAGTCTGTCTCTTTAAGGGGACAGCTGGATTACCAGCAGGGACCGCACCCTTGCGATCAAGTAGTAACCACTTTTCTTCCCTAATAACAGCACCCGTCGCATGCTAGTACCATGCCACGTATGCATTCGAGGCTTTCGGAACGTAGCTCGGCTCACTGATGAGAAAGTTGAACCCGGTATTTAGCCGCATGAAGTGGTGCAGCGCGCTGCGGATACCCTCTTCGGTAGCAACCGGCTTAGCTAAAAAAGCCTCAAGCGGGACACCCTGATCGTAACCCGACTGTTGAGCAAAACGGTGCGGGTTATACCTCATGAACAATACCGAGGCATCCTGCCTGAACACTAGAAAGCCTGGCCTGATTGAATACAAATGCAGAATCTCCTAAGCCTTCAATGTAGGACCCCCATCTTTGAAGGTATCACGCAGCGGCTGTACCGTCTTAGTAGATTCCTTGCTGATAGTTAAGACCCTATCGACGAAAATCATGCTATCTCTGACCATACACGGGCAAAGGACCAAATGCCGAGCCTCTCGCTGTGACGGATCTAAAGCAGAAGCGTCAACTAGAAACATAACCCGGGGAAAATTATAACTGTCATAGAAACGAGGCCGTTTGTGGACTCCAAAATCGCCAAGCACATGCAGCTCGATCCACGATGTGAAATAGTGTAGGGGGAGATGTACGGTCTGTACCCCCGGTTGAGTGGTGTCTGCCGCTAAGCTTAGGCCATGATACAGGTGAGCCAGCCCAGCGATCTCGACGGCCACTCGCATCTCGCAACCATTCGGTGAGTCGGATAGAAGACGGATGGCCTCATATAGAGAGGGTGCATTGGGAGCACAAACCATCTTAACCATAGGCCGAGGAACCCCAAAAAGAACGTCTCTTCATCGACGTCTGAAGCTGCGAGCTCTGCAAAGGGTACGACCGGGGTGTCTGGGATGAAGAAATTCCTTTGATCCGCTTCCACCGTCGGCTGGTTGTCCAAGCCAAAACCAAAAGGATCGTCAAGCTTGGGGAATTTTGCGGCTTATTTTGACAAGACTTCCGGGCGAAGAAAGCGGGCGATGAAATCCACGAAGCTGACTCCGTGCCCTCCGGACTCGAGAAACAGACTCTCGTAAATGTTCAACACCTTGATTAGGCTCGGGAATCGATGTTGAATAGAATTCTCCGGAGTGAGACCCATCACCACTGATTTGGGGGCGAAGATGTACTCGTCAGGGGGAAGTATTTCCTCGTAATGTTCCCCTCTGACGGGTAGGCCCGAAATTTCTGCAAATTCCTCCATGTAGATCGAAACCTCCCGGTACGATAAAAGAAAGGTGTGAGTCGGGATATTCCACTGTTCCAAGAAAGCCTTGACCCACCATACATGAAGCGCTGGATACTGGAAAAGAGACGCATAGATAGGGGAACAACCCGAGCTTCAGCAGCAACGAATTTTTGGCCGACAAGATGTATCGAGCCCACTGCAAGCATCCGGCTGAATGGTGAGGGGTCAAGCCTATCATGTATACCTATCCCCAAGGGCGCGACTCGCCTTGACATATGCGTCGCCCCAGAATATCTAAAGCCATCGGCGGCTGTACAGGTACCGATCCCATAGAGGGCTGGAGGCGACCCTCCGTAGTCCAGTTAACCTCCTCCACAGCGTAATTCACCTGGAGAGAGTCGGCATAATGAATGGCGGAAATTGGCTCTGAAGGCGCCGCACAAAAGAAATTGCGCTGACCCCGAATAATTTGGTTGTACCACAACCCCCATAAATGAAGAAACTTCTGCTCCGGGTCGTGATCTTTAATTAGTGCAAAAACTTCCCGATCCACGGGCGCGTCGGCGTATGCACTCTCTGGGCGAACAAATGGGAAAGAAGAGTCAAAAGACATAGTACCTGCGCGAAAAGAAACGAGGGTTAGATGTCAATACTACATTACAAATTCTGACATTTGGTACTTTAAATTTGTACCACACTGCAATGCAGAAAAAAGGGACAGAGGGGGACCCACAAAATCAAAGTGACGGCTCATCATTGATGAGACAGTCAATCATTAAGGAGGAAATCCTAAAAAGATTCTCATTTAATGAGAAACTCATTGGGCCAAGGAGTTAAACTCTCTCGAGAGCAGTGCTCTGCAAACAGAAATTACATCTATCAACTTTAATTATGAGGGGAATAAAAATTCCCCAAAATTTCTAAGAGCCATGTTCTATGAAAACGATGGAGTAATCCATCAGAACCCTAAAAAGCAAAGCTTTTTGCAGAGTAAAAACTCCAAGATCTTTAAGATCTACCAAATGAACTCTAAGAGTTCTTCATAGAGATGAACAGTGTTCTAATTAATGAGTTAAGTAACCCTAAAAATCCATTTTAAGATCTACGATCTGAGAAGAGCAAAGCTCTGTTAATAGGTTCGATCCTTACCAAATTTGGGCAGAGTTCTAACTCTAAAAGGAATTTCCTTGGGTAGAGATCTAAGCTCTGAAGGGAGAATTAAATTCTCAGAAACAGAAAAGAAAGAAGATGAACAGAAGTCATCTCAAGGGCCAAAGGCCCTACTTATAGGCGCTGGAAGACGATTCAACTTCCAAGATGATCTAACGATGGAAAGGTTTCCACCGCCGCACTCACGTGTGAGCCACGTGAGCGCAACGTAAGGGGGGCATTTGTTTCCCCCCAATAAGAGAGTGGGACTCTGTTCAAAATTTGAACTAAGGAAGCGCCTCACGTGCAAAGCACGAGAGCGCCAGCGCCCAGAGTTAAAAACTCTGAGGCAGCATCTCACGTGCAAAGCACGAGAGCGCCAGTGCCAAGAGTTAAAAACTCCAAGGCAGCGCCTCACGTGCAAACCACGAGAGCGCCGACGCCAGAACTAAAATTTCTCCACCATTGGATCAAAGACCCAATGAAGATGATAAATCATCAAATTACAGAATTAAATTCTGTTGAGGAAATATTTCTCGAATCTTTCTAAACAAGAAAGGTTACGTTCTGTAAAACAGAGCACCGTTGGATTAAAAATCCAATGGTAATATAAAAAATCACCAAGATACAGAATAAGCTCTGTATGGGAAAATATCTTCCCAATCTTGTTTAAAAAAAACAAGAGAAATATCTTCTATAAAACAGAAGGCATGGGATCAAAGATCCAACGGTGAATAAAATCCCCAAATCAATTAGGGATCTCTCAATGAGAGATTTCCTTAACTGATCAACAAATCAGCTTCCACTATATTAAGGGCCCAAGACTTCAAGTCTTGAACAGAGGAACCCCCTATAAACTTCAAGTTAAAAAAAGAGCAAGCAAAAAGAGCTTTCAGAGAGAAGAAAGAAGAAGAACTTTCTTTAAGGTACATAGAGATCATAGTATCTCATCTACATACCCAAGGGTTTAACCCTTATAAAAGAACATAGTTCTTTCCCTGGATCTGAGATCCATGAGACAAGTCTCCCACAAATGAGAATTTAATTCTCGTAGGGATGAATTTGTTCTTGGGGATTGAAGATCCAAGGAAGAACAAAAAATTGAACTCTTCAGAAAAATGCACAAAGAAGGAAACAGGGCTGAGCGCCTCACGTGCCCCTCACGTGGGCGCTGCTAATAAAATAAAGAGTGCTTTGTGATCAGTCGAAAATATTGCATTTTTAACGCATCAATTTCCCTACTATTTGCAATCATCTAAAGGTGTTCGGTATAAATATAGCACATATTAGCAATTCGTCTGTAAAATACCAAATAACATGTGTTATACATTATAACCGGCATTTTGAGGGAAATTGAGTGTTTATTATTGCACGCATGATCTTTTGTTTATCGCAACACTTGTCTCGAGATTGTGTGCAGGAATTCCAGGAAAAAGAGCCGGAACAGCTAAAAGTGCCGACAAAAATACACCAGGTCAAAGAATAAGAATCTGGCAGTAAAACAAGAAAGAATAAAAGATTCCAGACATTCCATGAAGACCCAAATATCAACACATAATAGCCCAGAGAAAACCATGCACCGAGCTCCCCATTTAGCCGCGGATCCGCGACACGTCAGCATTTCATATTTCTTCCACGTAGTTTCTTGTAACGGCTTCAGCTTTCAGAAGACTCTAAAAGACCACGTGGCTTCATCCAGAAGGCTCGGCCTAACAACCTTATTCTAGAATATACCTTATTCTAGAATATTCTCTCTAACAAACTTCTTCTAGAAGACTCTCTCTAACAACCTAGCTTTGGAGGGAAGATTCAAATGAGGAGGTTATAAAATGAGATCTAGATGTAGGGTTTGGGGGGTTGAAATTGGAGGGAAAAATTGTAGATCCAAATCAAATCTAAATCAAATTGAGTGACACAATTTGATCCAAATCAAGATCTATCGAGTGCCGAGCCAAAGCAAGCATCCAACAAGCCGTTTTGAAGCAACGCCGATCTTCATCCGAGCAAGTGATCCACGACGATCCGCGACTCACGAAGACGATGCGAAGCTAGTTCGACGATCGAGTTCTCTCCTCAATTTTTGTAGTCTTTGAGTGAATTGTAACGAAACGTTGAATAATAAAAGGTGAAAATTCTTGATCTTTCTTTTCTTTACATTTGAGCATTATGAAGAGTTATCGATTCTTGATTGTTATCTTTTTCATGATGTTTGAGTGAAAACTCCGCTTGTAGAGGAATCGAGAAAATAGATAGATGGTGATGATTAAATTCTTGAACGATTCTTAAGTCTTATGAGTTTTGTAAACTTTAGGAAATTGAATCATCGACAACCTAGTTTCGAGCGAGATACTTTCTTGAATGTCTTCGCTCTTAATTAGAGATCAACGATCGATGATTGAATTTCCTCGAGGCTAGAATTTGAATGCTGATCAACGAAAAGACAAGGGATAGAAGGAGAAACCCTAGTTTTTTCAAGAGATCCCTAATTCTCGTTGATCATCATCGATCTAGCAACAAATCATCGATAGATAAGAATTTGTGATCATAAGTCTTCATCATCACTATCGATTGGATCGATTCCTACAAGCCTCTTTAAAAATCTTGATAATTCATTCGATTTGGACATCTTCTTCAACTTTATTGATTCTTGATTCTAGATCTACTATTTTCTTGATGTTTCTTAAAATCAAATCATACAAATCTTGAATCAATTTTCTTGCAATTTTCTTTTATCTTTTCACTTCGACTCATTTAAAACAAGATCGATCAAAACACACATCTCAGTGGACGATCCGTATTCATTAACGCGCTACATCGACACCGTTAATTGATTGCGGTATAGATTTTTTTGGTTGTGATTAAAACTTTTCCATACACACGAAGATAGATCAATCAAATGGCGCCGTTGCCGGGGATGTGTGCTATTTTGTTCGTTTTTGTTATTTGAGTTGAAAACTTATTATTCCATCCAATTTTAATTCAAGCTTCGCATCGTGTGCTTAACTTTAGCGTTTGAATTTTGCGAGAGAATCTGGAATCATTGTACTGAGGAAATCAAGATTCAAAGAAGTTTTACAAAGTCCAGAGGAGTACAGAAAGCAACTCAGAAATTTTGAAGTCCTAATTCCTTCTTCCTACCGCGGATCCGCGGCCAACAGTAGGTTTTTGCGGCGGTTCCGCCACCGTTTAGGCGCTTCACTGTTCCAAATTTCTCAGGTATCTCTCTGACTTTCTTATCTTCTCTCTAATCTTCTCCAATAACGTTTTTCTGCAGGATTCTTTGCAAAATTCACAGCGCCGCTAAAAAATAAATTTGTTGCGTTTCTTGAAATTGGTTGTTTTGTGCATATTTTAATATGGAAATTAAGGGGCAAAGACCAAATTCAGATTAGGTGGGGATTTCATTACCCTTCCTAAGCCCCAAAAATCACAAAATTGCATCCGCATCACCCTCATTAACTAAAAAATATCTAGACAAGATTCTAAGGACCGTCGCACTCACTTAGGACAGAAGGAGACTGTGGGTAATCTATTGCTTATCCGCGTTTCTTTTGTGGTGTCTAGGCAAGTGTGTTTAAGGTAAGTGGTTACTAAATTAGGCCCACTACTTACGTAGTGGAGAACCTCCCACTTACCTGGCACTTACCTGGCCAAAGAAGGGATAAAGAGGCAGTAGAGGATTTATCCTGCGATTTATCTTCTAGAAGTCTAGGAGCGGTCTAGTGACTTGACCTAGGTGGCCATTAGATCTAGGGTGGTGTGTGCATTTTTTTTTATTTGATTTTTCAAAACCCGTATTTTTCAAAACAAACACCAACCAACTTTTCCCCAAATTATCACAACGCTGCCACTTATGCTAAACCCTTTAGTGCAAGCTCGGCTGGATACGGGATTCTAGTGCCCGTTTTGTCCGCGTTTCCCTTATCGACCCCAAAATCGGTATTTCTACATTTTCTTTTTCTACCACCCACCACCACCGTGATGGACAGATATCCATCACACTTTAACACCACTCTGCCACCGCCCGCAGGTGCGCAGAATCCTCCACGCATTTCTCTCCAAGAGAGATGCTATCCTACACGTGTTCCCCTTCCCACCTGTTTTTCTATACCACTTGCCAACGGGAAAATTTTTGAAATCAACCCCCAATTGATCAAACTGTTACCCAAATTTCACGGTCTTGAGTCTAAAGACGCATACGTTTTTATCTCCAATTTGAAAATGTATGCGCAATGATTGGAACCTCACAACTGTCTTTGGATGCTCTGCGTTTACGTTTTCTCCCATTCACGTTGTGCGATTTAGCCGAGAAGTGGCTTTATAATACAACTGCACATTCTATTTCAAAATGGGATGAATTTGTTGCAGCATTCCTTAAGAAATTTTATCCCAATCACAAGACCAGCCGTGTTCGGAGCGAAATCTTCAAATTCACCCAACTTCCCAATGAACTATTCTGGAAATGCTTTGAACGGTTCAAGCATCTTCTTTTACAATGCCCTCATCACGGAATCCCCAGATGGGATTTGTGTCGAGTTATCTATGAGGGTATTGATCTCACGACTAAACAGATGCTTGAAACCATGTGTCATTGCCAATTCCTATCTAAAGATGATGGTGAAGCTTGGAAATATCTAGAAAATTTAGCTCAAAACACTTTACAATGGGAAAGTGTTAGACCACCATCACCTAGGGAAGATATCAATCAGCTCGATGTTTCCGTCACAATGAGAGCCGAAATGGCCGCAATACAAAGGAAACTCGACGCTATAGAAAACAAAATCTCTTCAGCCTCCCTAAACCAATACACACTTCCCAAAACCGTGTGTGGTTGCTGTTCAAATCCATCACATTTGACGGAAGAACGTCCTTTGAATATACCGTTTCAAGGTCACACTATTGCTGCATTTCAGTAAAGACCTGGAAACGATCCTTGATCTTCCTCATATAATCAAGATTGGAGGAATCACCCTGATCTTTCTTGGATCCAACACCAAACTCAATACACGGATCTAAACCAGAATAACTTTCAATGGGTCCCTCCATCACAACAGCAACCACCACAACTGAGTCAGCACCCCTTTCAATCGCAATCTTTTCAAAACCCGGCCAACAATTTTGATCCTTTTCTACCGGATCCAATAACACCTATGCACTTGAACAAACCATGAATTTGTTTCTGACAAATTTCATGCAATTTACGGCAAATTTTCAGTCTTCCGTCGATAAAATCCAGAAAAACTACACACCCAAAGTGAGAGTATTAAATCGATGGAAGCACAAATTGCCCGTATAAATGCCGAAATGAGTGCTAGAGAGAAAGGAAATCTTCCATCTCAACCCCTACCTGATCCTAGACCTTCACATTACACTAATGTGAATGCACTTACCACGTTGAGATCTGGAAGAGTGCTAGAAAATCATGTGGGTGAACAGATTGATGTTGAGGAATCAATTGAACCCCCGGCTTCCACTTCCACTTCCACTTCCACTCCCACTTCTACTTCTTACCCTATTTCATCCAAATTACCTTCGTCTTCTTCCGAGCCTATTCTCCGTTTTCCAAAAGGCTCGAACCCTCCACCCACTTCATCCTTTCCACCCCCACAAACTTCTCCACAAATGTTGGACCCAACACTTATTGATAGAGCTCCATTTCCAGAAAGGTTGAGGCCCAACAAACCCAATGCCCAAATGGAGAAGCTTGTGGAAATGTTTAAGGAAGTTAACATCAACATCCCTCTCCTGGATGCTATACAACAAGTTCCGTCCTATGCGAAAATTCTTAAGAACTTGTGCACTAGGAAGAGGAAGACTCAAGTGCTTAAAAAAGTTTTCATGTCGAGTACTGTAGACACAGTTTTTCCCCAACAATTACCAAGAAAATGTAAGGACCCTGGCTGTCCTGCTATTTCTATTTCTATTGGGGATAAACACATTAACCGTGCTTTACTTGACCTTGGCGCTAGTGTTAACTTGCTTCCATATTCAGTCTATGAGCAACTAGGTATCGGAGTGTTAAAGCCCTCGAACATAACTCTCCAGATAGCCGACCGATCAATCACCAAACCTAGGGGTGAACTTGAGGATGTGTTGATAAAAATCGGGGAATTTGTATTCCCTGTGGATTTATTGTTCTTGATACACAGCCTATAGTGAACCCACGGAACCAAATTCCGGTGATTCTAGGTCGTCCCTTTGTGGCTACTTCCAACGCTGTAATCAACTGTAGAAATGGCTCTATGAACCTATCTTTCGGGAATAGGTCAATTGAGCTCAACATTTACAAGTTGGAAAGTCAACCCTCCGATCCTCATGCTCGAGTATGTTCTGTCGAATTAATGGATGTCGACAGCAGCGAATTTGATCAGCTTCACGATACAGATCCAGACTTCCTTTATACGTTGTTGTTTGACCCAGATATGTATCACATACATACGGACCCTTTTTTCGAGTTCTACGGGTCAACATCTAACGTCGATGATGAATTTTTTATGGAGTCTATGTATCATCCCGTTCTTGCCAATGACATTATTCTTCGGGATATCGATGAAAGCTTCGCTGATAGACTTGCATTCTTAGCAAATACGGGTGTTGAGATGAATCATCTTCAAAACAAAGAAATTGAACCTCCACCCCTACTTTTTGACATTCACAAGAATGCGAGTTATCCATCACAATCACTATGTCGTCTCTCCAAAACGAGATACAAACACATTCTTTTACACCATTTATCTTTTCCCCACTTCTTCTTAGCTCTTTTCCACCAACCGGTGTACTACAATGATAAAAATTTTGAATGGTTGGTGTTGACTTTCGGTCTTTGCAAAGCTTGGCATTGACCAGTAATTCTTGACCCCCTCTTGTGATTTTCAAAGCTTAATATTGTTTAACTCAAGTTTGGGGGTGTATTTTTGGCTCTTGAAAATAACTGTTGTCCCCAAAAATGGTGAGCCAAAAGAATAAGTTTGGGAGAGGATTTTCACGATTATATTTATTGCCCCCGTTAATAAATTTCCTTCCAGGATTACAGGTTTTTTGTGATCCAGCAGATAGCAACAGTGAGGACATTATTGAAAACAAATTTGGGGGAGGTTTGTGTTTATTTGCGCAACATTTGCATCATACTTTGTATAAGCACAAAACACATTAAAAAAAAATTGTACATAAATAAGATAATAAAAGATTAGATAGTGAAAAATTACATTCAAGAGATTAGAAAAATTTAAGAAAACCTAGAAAATTAAAAGTTTTCTTAAACGAAACTAGTAATAAGTAGTTATGAGCCGCTGTCCTAAGGGTTAGTAAGATGAAAGAAATCACTAATCTGAGGATAAAAATAAGTCTGAAAAATAGTTTCTATTCTGGAAGCCAAACATTTGAATGTTGATACCCTACTATATGCACTTACACACGTCTTGAAACTCGGGATAGTAGAGGATACCTTGAAATGCTCTTGTCTTAAAGCCAAAGTATGAAGGAAATAATAAATGAAAATAAAATGGTGTGAGAAAAATGAACACTGGTTTTGTTATCGCCAAGGCAGCAATAAAAAAATATAGCGAGGGTGCTTCATCACCTAGTGCCTTAGACCAACTGGTTTGGGAGTCACTGCTAAGCCTTAGATGGTGCAAGACGAGGAAATTATCAATTACACCTAATAAGCAAGCATGTTGAATAATCGGTCGGTTAGTACCTCAAGAAGTATTAACGGTCGCATGAAAAATGTGTGAGCAAATTCCATCTAAATATCAATTAAAAAGTACTAAGGTGGAAGGACAAGAGTATGATTGCTTGAATTGAATTCTCCGAGTATAGGGATGTTTTTTACACACACGTAGGGTTATATGATCGATATTTGGAAGAAAGGTAGGAATGAAGAATAAAGACGATGTTTTATTGAGGGATGATGTGATTTCTAACATCTTTTCATGACTATTAAGATAGGGCTCATGACAACCGAAAAGCTAGTATTAGTTGGAAACTCTAATTTTCAAAGTCTTTCTTTTACAATTCTTATCTTTATATGTAACTTTCATGGTCTTTCTTTTATTATGGGATTTTGTGGGTGTAATCTGCTGAAAACCCTCAGAAGACAACACTCCTCCTACTAGGGACACCTAGAGGTTTAAAGGCTTGTTGCACGTGCTCAGTGCAATCGCGTTGCCTATGAAAGTGTGCTAGTTAGTTTTTCTTTTTCTTTGTTTTCTCCTTCTCTTTCTAATAAAACAAGTTTGCTCGAAAAGACCAAAATTAAGTTTGGGGGAATTTGATCAGTCGAAAATATTGCATTTTTAACGCATCAATTTTCCTACTATTTGCAATCATCTAAAGGTGTTCGGTATAAATATAGCACATATTAGCAATTCATCATTAAAACACCAAATAACATGTGTTATACATTATAATCGGCATTTTGAGGGAAATTGAGTGTTTATTATTGCACGCATGATCTTTTGTATATCGCAACACTTGTCTCGAGATTATGTGCAGGAAATTCCAGGAAAAAGAGCCGGAACAGCTAAAAGTGCCGACAAAAATACACCAGGTCAAAGAATGAGAATCTGGCAGTAAAACAAGAAAGAATAAAAGATTCCAGACAACACATAACAGCCCAGAGAAAACCATGCACCGAGCTCCCCACTTAGCCGCGGATCCGCGGCAATATGGACACGTCAGCATTTCATATTTCTTCCACGTAGTTTCTTGTAACGGCTTCAGCTTTCAGAAGACTCTAAAAGACCACGTGGCTTCATCCAGAAGGCTCGGCCTAACAACCTTATCCTAGAATATACCTTATTCTAGAATATTCCCTCTAACAAACTTCTTCTAGAAGACTCTCTCTAACAACCTAGCTTTGGAGGGAAGATTCAAATGAGGAGGTTATAAAATGAGATCTAGATCTAGGGTTTGGGGGGTTGAAATTGGAGGGAAAAATTGTAGATCCAAATCAAATCTAAATCAAATTGAGTGACACAATTTGATCCAAATCAAGATCTATCGAGTGCCGAGCCAAAGCAAGCATCCAACAAGCCTTTTTGAAGCAACGCCGATCTTCATCCGAGCAAGTGATCCACGACGATCCGCGACTCACGAAGACGATGTGAAGCTAGTTCGACGATCGAGTTCTCTCCTCAATTCTTGTAGTCTTTGAGTGAATTGTAACGAAACGTTGAATAATAAAAGGTGAAAATTCTTGATCTTGCTTTTCTTTACATTTGAGCATTATGAAGAGTTATTGAATCTTGATTGTTATCTTTTTCATGATGTTTGAGTGAAAACTCCGCTTGTGGAGGAATCGAGAAAATAGATAGATGATGATGATTAAATTCTTAAACGATTCTTAAGCCTTATGAGTAGTTTACAGAAAAGTTTGGGGACTCGATTGAAATTTAGCACAGCTTATCATCCTCAAACAGATGGCCAGTCGGAGAGGACGATCCAAACTCTTGAAGATATGTTGAGAGCATGCATGTTGGACTTCAAGGGTTCATGGGACGATCATCTACATTTGGTGGAGTTTTACACTTACGGTAGCAGAAAAGAAAGTGTAAAACTACAACAGTTGGAATCCGCAACCTGCATAGACATCGCATGCCTAACCAAATGAATTCCTTAGACATCGCATGCCTAACAATTATATACCCCGCATTTTAGCCTCAAAATCGAAAAACTCTTTTCAATATCAAGTCGGGCAATTCAGCAAGGTTCCCGACATCCTGAACGAATACTCATCGCAAACTTTAGTAGACGGCCGCACCCCCGATACCGTCGACGAAGTGCACTAAGGCGGAACACCGCTGCCGCGAGCACCCGAACGGATGCTTTCGGCGACGGGGTTCTCCTACAGTCACTTGGTCGGGGCTATGGGGCGTGGCTATCTATTAAGTTTACCCGGCGAGTATCCGCGTACGTAACATGATTGCGACGGACTTTTGATCACATCAAAATCCCGTGGCAACCGGTCAAGTGAGACTAAACTGCTAGATTTATAACATTCATATTAGTTATCTCATAACTACATGTGGATTCCAAATGTTGTATCACATTCCAGATAAATAGACAATGTTAAACTTTCCGATCGAACAATCAAACACCCAAGTTTTCCCGAAAAGCTCAACACTTGAAATAAGTTTAAAAACATCCATTTCATACCACAGTACCAACGCTCCAGCCGTAGAAGGGTCAAGCCAACGCCTCACATGTGGCACGCCGTACTGCCCCAAACCCTAAGATTCAAAGGGCAGTTCAAGACGGTCACATAATCGAGTTAAGGTTTGTTGTCTTCTAGAGGGTCCATCGCGTTACTTGCAATACTTTGAACGTTCTTAAACTACGGAAAAATCCAACACTTGAAAATTTTCCGGCAGGGGAAAAATTGGGTTATTTATATCAGGTCGAACTTTTTAACATGTTCTAAAATTACCCGGAAAAACATAAACAAAGTTAAATAATCCGATCGAAACATCGAGTCCCCAAAACAGCCCAGAAAACTCAATTGTTGAGTATAGATTAAAAATTCCCAGAAAATACAACAATTACAGGTGGGCATTACTGTGCAAAGCACGTGACAAAATTCACTTTTATGGCCTTGGAACCGCCGCGCAAGCCAAGGTGGGGCCGCGGTTCCGCGGCGCATTTGTCGACTTGGGGGCACGTGCTCCACAGTAATTCCTAGAAATCCCTGCTGAATTTTTTGACAATTTTTAATTCACAAAAATCCACAGTTTCAGAAAATGTACAGAGAAGGGTGTAGTTTAGGGTTTCGGGGTTTGATCGGGTTTCTAACTTCGTCTACACTTCGTCTAAAGCTCTAGCTAGGCTCTGATACCATTGTAGGGTTCCTAGGCACACTCAAGAGGTTCCACAAGGCATCAACCATGCCAAAATCAAATTTTTTCATGTACCGAGAAACCCTAATGCAAGATCGTTACTAAAGGTAAGGTGAAAAACAGGCAAGTTAACAACTTTAACTACAAGTGAAAGGGATTACAACCTTTGTAGATCCGGTCCTCCACTTCTTTAGCTCCATGTTGACGTCCCTCCGCTGTGATCATCGGGATCCCGGACTCTAGCGTTGGCTTCATCGGAGAAATGAGCGGGCTAGGTCGTTGACTTCGATGCCGAAGATGATCTACGTCGAGGCGACTCAAACTCAAGCTCCATCTTCACTAGGTCATGAAACTTGTGAAGATAACACACTCTACTACATGGCAAGTTGTAGAGGATGAAGAAATAGGAAGTGGGTTCACTTTGGATTTGGATTTCTCACTTGATTTCTTCACTTGGAATTTTCTAGCAAGCTTTCTTCTTCATGAAGAAGAAGAAGAAGAAGAAAAGAATATGAATTATTTTCAAAAGAAAATTCAAGTGAAGTCTATAATATAGCAACCGTGGGTGAGTTTACTTGTGTAGAGAATAAACTAGGGTTTAGGTAATGGTTAGGTTAAAGAGTCAAAACAAAATGGTTAGACTTTTCAAAGATGCTTGAAGCATCATGAAGCTTCTAGCATGGAAAAAGAAAAGGCACCATTTTGTTTTAACAAAACATAATAAATAAAATAAATAAAACCCTAACCATTAACCTAAACAAGGTGTAAAGCATACAAACACCCAAGTTTGCATGTATCATCAATCATGATACAAACTAGTGCACAAACATATATCACATATACAACTTGTGCACATCAAGTGAGAAAATCAATCTTAAGTGAACAAATACTAGTTAATGTAAAGTAATATATCAAATATATAATTATACATTAAATCATTAAATCAACACTTGATTTAATGATCCGGTCATACTGCATATAACTGACTAATATCAAGTGTATCAATATATCGAATCAACATTTGATTCAGTAACCCGGCTATATCTTATATAACCGTCCGATGATACAAATCGCGAGAATAGAATTCAGTATCACATACTGGTATTATTCTCGGTCCCGCACATATCTCATATGCGCTCCTATTTCGTTTTGCTTGAGCCAGGAAACCTCTGTGTAGGACTCTAAAGACTCGTCAATACGCCGGCAGTAGGTGATGATCATATCAAACACCCACAAGCCGCAAACGGTCTGCTAAACGTAACGGCCACCCGGGTATTGAGCGATCAGAAGATCAACGAGCATGCCCGCTCACACTCCTGCGAATCCAACCAGTAACACTTACCGCACAGTCCGGTCTGTTCGTCTGATATGTCGCATATTTCGCCTAGGGGTGGTAAACGTCAGACCCCAGTAGCTTGATAAGTCATGCCGATGTAAGGTCCATAAGAAGCATGAAACTACTGATAACACTTACCAGTAAATCAGTGCAACCCTGGCCAGAGATTTCCAGTTGTGGCCAGTCGAGCATAGCGCAACATCAACCCCCAATACCGGGAGAGACGAATCCCCTCCTATCGCTCATTGCCTCCATGTGAATCGGGACTGTACCCAAAAACCACCTATTTGCACGACTCAGTAGAGCCATGGTAGGGTGGAAATCAAAGCACAGTGGGAGACACACAAGACTCTATGACGATCTCGGGTCAACAGACTAAGTTGTACCAGTGTCACCAGAGAACTGCCATCTGACGTAAGGTATAACACCATCTGGGAGTTCTCGGTGAGTCCGTTCAGTGTACCCAGTCTCCACTGAGCATCCGCATACCATCTCTGATGTCAAACACCAATGGATATGGGATCATCCATCGCCCATCACATGGGTCGAGAAGATATACGCTAGTCTACTCTGGAATATCGATGCCCCGTCTCAATATTCCCACGACTAGGAACATTGAAGGATGTACTCATGGACTACACAGGCCCCACTAGTATGATCTACATCATAGTCCTACAAGTCGAGTACACATCCTAAGGGCTTTATCAACATGTAACAGAGAGACAAAAAGTATACATATTAAGATAAAGAGCAACCAGATAGCGTACTATCATATCGAGCAAGAAAGTCCTACCTATATATGTCCCAGCATCCACTACAATATACATCCTATATACAGTAATGGCCTCTAGGGAATACATATAACTAACATCGAATTTGTCCGGACTCTACTTTTAAATAGATCCGGATAAGTTCATATCTTAACAATCTCAAGATATGCAACCGTTCTATATCCATATAAAATCAAGCTGCTAATTTAGATGGAACCGAATTCAAAATGTCATGCAGCTGTTTCCAGTGCATATTACCTAATGGAAAAGGGCCAATACAGCATTACTTATCATGGAGCGCGTCCACGGATGAGTAACCTGTGAGAGAATCAACTTCTCGATATTACTATGATGGAATACCTAGCATAAGTATCTACATTTTCGATCACCTTGAACGTATGGTTCTCTACTTTATTCTTATACATAGACTCAAAATCTTTGGACCTTGCATTACTACGAAAGCGTGTCTAAAACCAGAGAACTCATAGGTAAACCTGAATGAAGTAAGAGTACCAACCCTTTGTCCCGAAGGACACTGGACAACATACATTTTCATGTATAAGTCTCAAAAGTATACTAACTCAAATTCTGTGTTTTGTAGATTGAAAACTGTATCTTAGTTAAAAATGGCTTACACTGTTATTCAATGCACCTTACCTTATTCTCAACTGATAAAGGTAAATGTTTATAACACAATTTTCAAAATTTATATCTCACTTTATTAAATAAAATTACAGATATTTCATTTTAAAATTTGGTGCATAAAAACGGTTATTCGAAACCAAATATTTGCCATCATACAAAGCCAGGCGATTTAATGAAATATCACCAATTGCAACGAATTCCGATATTTAGGATCAAATCGTCAATTTCCCAATATTCTACTTCTACTCATCATCTGTAACACCGTACAGATGTGAGATCCAAATCTGGTAAATACATACCCTGGAGTCAATTGATTAGGAAAACAGTTCTCTTTTACAAGTACACAGAAATACTGAAATATGAAAATGTTTCATAGGGGATGGTCAGATATTCCCAGTAATACCTTTTCCATTATCCAGATTTATAACAGTAGTAATTTCCTTTGTCCTCACTTCAATCCCTCTATATGTCTCTACATCTTACCTTCTGTACCCGTCCTTAGGCTAATTTGGTTTTCTTCCTTCCCTACCTTTCGGCACCAG
Source organism: Agapanthus africanus (assembly GCA_030015575.1). Classification (NCBI taxonomy): domain Eukaryota; kingdom Viridiplantae; phylum Streptophyta; class Magnoliopsida; order Asparagales; family Amaryllidaceae; genus Agapanthus; species Agapanthus africanus. The sequence goes on from CM057337.1 coordinate 12,477,004, forward strand.
CCTAAGATTTGGAAAAATACTATCCAATAAACATAACAGGTGTACTCTCCTAATACAAGGAGCTCTCGCAACCTGAGAGAAGGTAAAGGGAAGAGACAACCGAATAATTCTATTCAATTTCTCCAGAACCTGTGGCCATTTTCGACTGAAGTAACTTCTTCGAGTTCGTATGTAACAATACGATGGCCGTTCCAAGCAATATGGATCATCGTAGTGATACGACGTGTTCTGAAGAAATGCAAAAGGTAGAGTAGGTGGCAGAGATATATGTGACTTTATCGCAAATCAAGACAAGCCAAAACCAAATGGTGTAAAAAGGTTTGGTTAACTTGGTTCATGAGTTTTTAAGGTAAGTCATGGGTCAATGTACCAGAAAGAGAGAAAATAAATACTCAGCGTGCACTCTATAAAGATTAGATTGGTTATCATTTTATCTGATCAGGATGGCTCCCACCGTTTTCTCGAATTCTCCTTCAAATCCTAAAAGGAGAACTAGTCGGGATCATTTACACTTTACAAGTTCGCTAACCGTTCAGCCAGGCCAGTGTTGGTACTCTAAGGGAGGTCCTCCGCGCTTTCGCACGGACCCAATTAATAACGTCGTTTCCGCAGAGGCGCAACCTCGTTAACATTTTTTAGACACCTAATAGGTTAGCTAATTGTGAAGTGAAAAATCTCCCGAAGAGTAATACATACTCATCAGTATGAATCGGGACCCAACTATCATCATGTGATAACTTGACGGAATCCACTCAAGTCACCACACTCCAGAAGGTATGCGCATGCCTGGCAAGTTTCTCGTATGTTTGAAACCCCTGATATGGTTTTTGCCCCTATGACCCAAGTGATCTTGACTAGAGATCAAAATGCCAAAGGGTCCTAGTCAAGTTCTACCCGTTATTATCTTGATTGGATTAGACCCACCCGCACGACACCTAACTAAAGATCAAAACTATCGCACGACTATCCTAACCAATCGCATTACCATGCAACAGAAAAGTATTATATATCTACCGAACACTACGCCTCGATTAAAGATCGAAATACGCAGCACGAATACTAAGTAATACTAATCTGAAATGACAGAGGGCTGCGGCTGGTTTTTGGCGGAAAACCTTTAACGTAATGAACTTGATATCGTTGAAGGAACTCGAGTGGATTTGAAATGGAGTAGTTTAAACTCCGCTTTTTAAAACCAGTAACATAAACCTTTGCTTAAGAGCGGACTCCCAATGAAGGGATCAAGGCTCTTCCCTCATAGAATGAGGTGCGAGATATTCCTAACCGAATACTTCTATGCAAAGTAAAAGAATACGGCCATGAGTTTTGAAGAAAATCGAGTTGTTAAAATTGGTTCCGACAACAACATTTAGATTTATTTTTCCTTGCATTATTCAGATAATGTGTTCCCATCATTTTGTGTTTCCAAGCCGCAAAAGAAATAACCAAAATAACATGCTTTTTATATGCCATCCCCATTCGTTACGGGGCCCCGTTATGCACCGTTAGATTACTTAACTAACGAAAAAGCGGGGGCAGGACTAGCGCAGATGCAAAACATATAGAAGCATCTACTCAATATATATAATATATATATATCAACATCGCAGACAGATAAAAGTCATCACAGGCAAATAAATATCATCATAAGCATGCGAACAACAATATGAAATACTAGGAGCCTTGCGTTTCATTTGAGCCATAAATGAGACGCGACGTTCCCCGGTCATATGAATAGCCAGTGCAATAAAGATCCTAGACCCCTACAAGTGCGGCAATTACCCGTTGTTTACCGCCGAAAGACGCGACCGGGACGTTAGGACGTCTGGCCTGAATTTTGGGGGCAGATGCTATTTGGTTTTATTCGTCCACCTCTCCGAAAGTGCCAAGTTGATTTATGGCACCGTGTATCGGAGGTCTGGACGAATGCGGTCGATGTAGCAGATTTCGTCAGATTCCCCCTCATTGTGAAGCATTTTTGATTGTGGGGACGCACTTCTCCGCAAGCGCAAGCCCCTGCAGTTAATTACGTTACCGCATCGCGGTAACCACTTTCTCCGGCTCCAGAAGGTCAATTCGTGTCGTGTGTATTTGTTTTATTTTTGTTTGCCCGTGGATTGTATACGGAGACTAATTTATGTTGTCGCCCGTAGGGCGTAAGTTAGTCCAAATCCGTATTTTCTTAGATTTGGGTTTGGTTTGATTTAAGGATCGTTAATCTCGTTTAAGATAAAGATCAACTTAAATATTTGTTAAGGATACGTTAATCCGATATTGGACTAAGATCTACTTAACGGGGGTTCGAGATCATTTTTGATCCAATGAAAGAGAATTTGGGCTCTGTCGTTTTAGTTTAAGGATGTTACAGTGCACAGCTAGTTTAAAGATATTACGGTCCATAGCTAGTTTAAGGACATTGCGGTCCATTGTTAGTTTAAGGATATTGCGGTCCATTGTTAGTTTAAGGACATTGCGGTCCATAGCTAGTTTAAAGACGTTGCGGTCCATGAAATTGTTGGTTGTCGGGACCCGCCACCTCTCTGAAGACGTTGAAGAATTACAACGACATATATCAGAGGTGTGGGGAGATGTACCCATAAACCAATGTCAGTTGAGAGATCTGTAGTTGGGTTTGGGACTAAGACCAATTTGGAAAGAATGTGAGCACATGGGCTCGGTTGATCTGAATTAGGGACTTTTGGTCAACTTGGACTCAGTCCACTTAGTATTGAATAAAGTGTTAAACACTTGTTTGGGCTCGGTCCCTTTTATGTGCAACAATGTTAAGCATTGATATGGGCTCTGACTCTCACCCTGTTTATTTGTTTTTTTTTTGGAGTGTTAAACACTCTTTATGGTGTTGGGCTCTATTTACAGAGCGCTTGATGTTAAACAACGCCCACGTGAGGGGCACGTGGGGCGCTTGGCGCCGGGCACCAACCACTGAGTGCAGACCACTCTTTATTTTATTAGCGTCCACGTGAGGGGCACGTGGAGCACTTGGCGGGGCGCCAACCACTATGTGCAGAACACTCTTTATTTTATTAGTGTCCACGTGAGGGGCATGTGGGGCGCTTGGCGCTGGGCGCCAACCATTGAGTGCAAAGAGATGTGTGTTTTGATCGATCTTGTTTTAAATGAGTCGAAATGAAAAGATAAAAGAAAATTGCAAGAAAATTGATTCAAGATTTGTATGATTTGATTTTAAGAAACATCAAGAAAATAGTAGATCTAGAATCAAGAATCAATAAAGTTCAAGAAGATGTCCAAATCGAATGAATTATCAAAATTTGTAAAGAGGCTTGTAGGAATCGATCCAATCAATAGTGATGATGAAGACTTATGATTACAAATTCTTATCTATCGATGATTTGTTGCTAGATCGATGATGATCAACGAGAATTAGGGATCTCTTTAGGGTTTCTCCTTCTATCCCTTGTCCTTTCGTTGATCAGCATTCAAATTCCAGCCTCGAAGAAATTCAATCATCGATCGTTGATCTCTAATTGAGAGCGAAGACATTCAAGAAAGTATCTTGCTCGAAACTAGGTTGTCAACGACAATTGGAATGGGCATATTTACTTACGTTGATGACATGTGATGTTATGTGTTGCTGGATATGTAATATTGGATCGTCGTGTTTGAATAGCCGGGGTTTTTATGTGAGATGAGTGTTTTTCTTTTTCATTCATGTAAAAACTTGTATGTAATATTCTTTTATTGGGGAACTTCCGGGTTGAGGATGATGTCACCATTGTATATTATTTACTTTTCCGCATTAGGATAGACCCAAGGAGGGGAGCACAAGTAACCGGGTTCTAGGGTCCAGTGGGAGACCATCTCGAGGAGTCGAGTCCGGGTCTCCTAACCCTAGAATTGGTAGGGTTGCTTGCCGCTCTCGTAGGGGTCTAAGGGTGTGGGATTGGCTATTCATCACGACCGTGGAATCTGTGTTTTATACAGGCTCAAAATAAAACACGGACGTCCTAGTATATCCAATATTTCATATGATATTTTCTGCTGCGTTATCTGTGATGTGATCATATGATATGTTCAGATAGATATTGTATATAGTATATATGATATATTATATAGACGTTGCTTATATTTTACACCCGCACTAGCCCTGACTCGTTCTGCCGTTAGTTACCTAACCTAACGGTGCAGACGGGACATCGAGGCGAATGCGGATGGCATAAGCGTACGTTATATTTATCTGTGATGTTTAGCTGGACTTAAATGATGGGACATTCATTAATGAGATTAATGAAAGAAAACAAACCTAAAAGATGTTGTGGAATCGAATTTCAAAAAAAAAAAATTAGGTAGCTCTAGTTGTTGCTTTGCATAGCGGTGTTCCTTGTAGAACATCCAGCACCTTATTCGATGAGGAAAGAGCCGACGATCCCTTCACCGGGAGTGACCTCTTTAGCAATAATTAGCAGATGCTACAACCCTCGGTTTGTATTTTGATTGCTTCTATAGTTTTTGCTTTGCACAGCGGTATATATGATATATCTTGCACCTTATTCAATGAGGAAAGGGCCGACGATTCCTTCACCGGGAGTGACCCCTTTAGCAAAACTAGAAAAGCCTAAAAAACACTCCATTTAAAAACCATTTGATTCCGCAACGAGATCAAGTTCAAAGCGTTAAAGGTTTTCATAAAAACCATCCGCAACCCTCCGTCATTTTAGGAAGTAGAGTACTTAGTATTCGTGCTGTGTTTGTTGACCATTGTCAAGGCACAGTGTACAGTAGCTAAGTGATGTCTTCCTACACCGCATATGATGCGATTAGTTAGGACAGTCGCGTGACTTTGTTGACCTTAGTTAAGGGTCATGTGGGTGGGTCTAATTAATTACGAAATGACGGGTAGAACTTGACTAGTGCTTATGATTTGTTGACCATAGTTAAGGTCATAAGTGCTAGGGGTAAAAATCTTTATCGGGAGTTTCAAGTGTTGAAATTTGCAATGAGATTGCATACCTTATATATGATAGTTGGATCCCGATACCCACTGCGAGTAATTGTTACTCCTGGGAGAGTTTTGCACTTTACAATTAGCCGATCAAGTAGGTGTCTAGAAAAGTGTCAATGGGGTTACGCCCCTGGGAAAACGAGGTTTACTTTAATTAGGTCCGTGCGAAAGCACGAGGAACCTCCCTCAAAGTACCGGCACTGGCCTGGCTGAAAGATTGGCGAACTTGTAGAGTGTAATTAATTCCGGCTAGTCTTTCTTTTTAGGGTTTGAAGGAGGATTTGATAAAAACAGTGGGAGTCATCCTGATTAGATAAAATAATTAACCAATCTAATCTTGCAAGAGCGCACGCAGAGTGTTTTCTTCTCTCACTCTCCAGGTAGCGACCATGTCACGCCTTAATCAAGATAATAATATGGATGAATTGACCGAACCCGCTTGTTATACTGAGCTGGGTAACGTTGGTCTCCAACTTATAATTGTTATAAGACAGAGCAGAAATTAGGGGAATACCAGGATTCCCATGCCGCCCAAACGAAGTAAGTGCATGAGATGCATCTTCTTCAGGTGTGTTCATTACAAAGAACTGTTTCTCTATATCCTCTACGTCCTGGGTATTAGATACCGGATCAGGATCCCGCATATGTAATCTGTTACATGGGCTACAGAAAGGTAGAGAACTGAGAACGGGTGATAAGTTTCATGAGACAGAAAACGGTGCAAGTGTTGCAGCCAAGTCTGTTGGTCACTGTCACCCTGTATTACCAGTACATTGATTCTGAACGAATGTTATTAGATACCGAACCTGATATACAACATCATATCAGTCTCTTTATTAGCAAAGAAAGGATATAATTTTGTATTGTTGGATAATGTTTTGCACATTTCCTATATCAATAGTTGATCGGTTCAGGCACGTTATCTAAAAGCATATACATTCTAAATCAAACTGTAGTTCTTAGTATACAGAACACACACGAGAGGAAGAGTTCAGAAATGAACGAATTCTTCTTGAGGCATTATAGACTAGGTCATGTCAATGCGACCAGACTAGCTAAGTTACATTTAGATGCATATTTAAATCAGTTTAAATTTACATCTTATGAAACTTGCCAGTCATGTCACAAAGATAAGATGACCATAGCTCTGTTTACTGGAAACAGAGAAAGAGTTAGTGAACTCTTGGGACTGATACATAGTGATGTATGAAGGTCCCCAGTCTACATATGCCTGGACTGATTCTTTATACTTCCTTACATTCACTGATGATCTCTCTAGATTCAGACATATGTTCCTGTTGAAACACAAGTTCGAAACTTTTGAGATAATCACCGAATATAAGTCAGAAGTACAGAACCAAAAATGGGTATAAGTATTATGTACTTTGATGTGATCAGGGATGAGAATACTTGGCATGGGATTCCTGGACTATTCTAAAGGAGAATGAGATTCTCTCTCAGCATTACTCCTCCGTATACACCACAGTACAACGGTGTGTCGGGGCGGAGCAATCACACCCTATATGATATGGTGCGCTTTATGATGAGGACTGCTGAGTTACATGTTTCCTTTTGGGAGTTATGCACTTAAGAAGCTGCATACCTATTGAATTAGGTTCGAATCAGATCACTGCCTACCACTCCATATGAGATATGGTATGGGAAGAGCCCATCTCTTAAGCAATTTAAAATTTAGGGTTGTCCGGCCTATGTCAAAAGCAAAATCCGGACAAGCTCGAGGCAAGGTCAGTTCTGTAGAACTGGAAGGATTTCCAGCTATACAAACTACAGCTGATGATTTGATAGAACCAAAAGGTTCAATAGTCTCCGACGAACCTCAGCCTCTCCGCCGATCTAGCAGGGTTCCTCATCCGCCTGAGAGATACTTCGGTTTCTCGATGACAGTGGGAGCGAGGATTGCATCATGAGATGATGACCCAACTAGTTTCGAGCAGGCCATCAAGAGTAGGGACTCTGTAAGAATGGCTGGATGCTTAGCGATCTGAGATGGAATCCATGTACGCCAACAAAGTATGGACTTTGGATGCTATATCTGAAGGGTTAAATCCCCATCAGGAGCAAGTATATCTTGAGAAGATTACTTGGTGTAGCTGGAAAAGTTGAGACTTTCAAAGCTAGACTTGTTAAAAGTTTTTCGTCATCGACCAGGCGTGGATAATGATGAAACCTTTTCCAGTGGCTGTGCTTAAGTCCATCCAGATCCTACTTGCCATTGCTACATACCATGACTACGATATCTGGTGGTTGGGTGTCATGACTATTTTTCTAAATACTGATTTAGAAGAGAACGTCTATAAGTACACAGCCAGAGGGCTTCGTAGACAGTGGGAGCAGCAAAAACGTGTGCAAGTTGCTTTACATGATAAAGCAGGCATCGCGGAGTTGGAACATCTGTTTTGATGTAGTAGTCAAAGAGTTTGACTTCATCAAAATAGTAGATGAACCTTGTATATACAAAAAGGTAGTAGAGAGTAAGGTGGTCATCCTCGTATTGTACGTGGAAAACATACTCTTGATAAGAAAAAAGTTTCCTATGCTACGCTCGGTCAATCTCCGCTTATCACAAGGATTCTCCATATAGGATCTACGTGATGCCTCCTAAATCCTAGATTTTATATCTATGAGATAGATCTAAATGGAAATTAGGATTCTCACTAGTTGTAGTGAGATGGTATCAATTGATCCTGGGGAGAATCACTGGAAAAGTTCCAGGGTGATAAGGACGACTGAATGTCAGTCACAGGCATTGTCTTTACCCTCAGTGGAGGGACGGTATGTTGGAAGAGTTCCAAGCTAGATACCGTGGCACACTAGACGATAAAGGATGGTGACATCGCTATCAAAGATACTACCAAAGAGGAAGTTTGGGTGTATATTGGTTCATGAGATGAACTAGGTTCCTACCATTGTGTGACAATGGAAGTGTGGCTTTGGCCCAGGAACCCCGGTCCCATCAGTGACCCAGACATATTCTGAGGCAGTATCACCTGATCATGGAGATAGTTGATCTCCAGGATGATCGAGGTTAGGAGAGTAAACTCAGAGGACAACATGGCGGATCCACTCACAAAGGCCTTTTCCCAGAGAGAGACTTATAAGGGATGGTTGAGTATTAGATACTGCAACTCCTGCTACAGATGGCCCTAGTGCAAGTGGGAGATTGTTAGTTACATGTATGCCCTAGAGGCCATTACTGTACATAGGATGTATATTGTAGTAGATGCTGGGACATATATAGGTAGGACTTTCTTGCTCGACATGATAGTACGCTATCTGGTTGCTCTTTATCTTAGCATGTATACTTTCTGTCTCACTGTTACATGTTGATAAAGAGCTTAGGATGTGTACTCGACTTGTAGGACTATGATGTAGATCATACTAGTGGGGCCTGCGTAGTCCATGAGTACATCCTTCAATGTTTCTAGTCGTGGGAATATCGAGACGGGGCATCGATATTCCAGAGTAGACTAGCGTATATCTTCTCGACCCATGTGATGGGCGATGGATGATCCCATATCCATTGGTGTTTGACATCAGAGATGGTATGCGGGTGCTCAGTGGAGACTGGGTATACTGAACGGACTCGCCGAGAACTCCCAGATGGTAATATACCTTACGTCAGATGGCAGTTCTCTGGTGACACTGGTATAGCTTAGTCTGTTGACCCGAGATCGTCATAGAGTCTTGTGTGTCTCCCACTGTACTTTGATTTCCACCCTACCACGGCTCTACTGAGTCGTGCAAACAGATGGTTTTTGGGTACAACCCCGATTCACATGGAGGCAATGAGCGATAGGAGGGGATTCGTCTCTCCCGGTATTGGGGGTTGATGTTGCGCTATGCTCGACTGGCCATAACTGGAAATCCCTGGCCAGGGTTGCACTGATTTACTGGTAAGTGTTATCAGTAGTTTCATGCTTTTTATGGACCTTACATCGGCATGACTTATCAAGCTACTGGGGTCTGACGTTTACCACCCCTAGGCGAGATATGCGACATATCAGACGAACAGACCGGACTGTGCGGTAAGTGTTACTGGTTGGATTCGCAGGAGTGTGAGCGGGCTTGCTCGTTGATCTTCTGATCGCTCAATACCCGGGTGGCCGTTACGTTTAGCAGACCGCTTGCGGCTTGTGGGTGTTTGATATGATCATCACCTACTGCCGGCGTATTGACGAGTCTTTAGAGTCCTACACAGATGTTTCCTGGCTCAAGCAAAACGAAATAGGAGCGCATATGAGATATGTGCGGGACCGAGAATAATACCAGTATGTGATACTGAATTCTATTCTCGCGATTTGTATCATCGGACGGTTATATAAGATATAGCCGGGTTACCGAATCAAATGTTGATTCGATATATTGATACAGTTGATATTAGTCGGTTATATGCAGTATGACCGGATCATTAAATCAAGTGTTGATTTAATGATTTAATGTATAATTATATATTTGGTATATTACTTTACATTAACTAGTATTTGTTCACTTAAGATTGATTTTCTCACTTGATGTGCACAAGTTGTATATGTGATATATGTTTGTGCACTAGTTTGTATCATGGTTGATGATACATGCAAACTTGGGTGTGTGTATGCTTTACACCTTGTTTAGGTTAATGGTTAGGGTTTTATTTATTTTATTTATTATGTTTTGTTAAAACAAAATGGTGCCTTTTCTTTTTCCATGCTAGAAGCTTCATGATGCTTCAAGCATCTTTGAAAAGTCTAACCATTTTGTTTTGACTCTTTAACCTAACCATTACCTAAACCCTAGTTTATTCTCTATACAAGTAAACTCACCCATGGTTGCTAGATGATAGACTTCACTTGAATTTTCTTTTGAAAATAATTCATATTCTTTTCTTCTTCTTCTTCTTCTTCATGAAGAAGAAAGCTTGCTAGAAAATTCCAAGTGAAGAAATCAAGTGAGAAATCCAAATCCAAAGTGAACCCACTTCCTATTTCTTCATCCTCTACAACTTGCCATGTAGTAGAGTGTGTTATCTTCACAAGTTTCATGACCTAGTGAAGATGGAGCTTGAGTTTGAGTCGCCTCGACGTAGATCATCTTCGGCATCGAAGTCAACGACCTAGCCCGCTCATTTCTCCGATGAAACCAACGCTAGAGTCCGGGATCCCGATGATCACAGCGGAGGGACGTCAACACGGAGCTAAAGAAGTGGAGGACCGGATCTACAAAGGTTGTAATCCCTTTCACTTGTAGTTAAAGTTGTTAACTTGCTTGTTTTTCGCCTTACCTCTAGTAACGATCTTGCATTAGGGTTTCTCGGCACATGAAAAAAATTGATTTTGGCATGGTTGATGTCTTGTGGAACCTCTTGAGTGTGCCTAGGAACCCTACATTCGAGGCACGCTTCAGCAATGGTGGTTTGTGGATTATCCCAAGCATTCGCTAGGATTTTGTTTCTACCATTTTCAAGATCAATAATTACATTGTTCTTGACTCGCCACCATTTTATAAAAAGATCTTTTTGCAAAAGAAACTAGTGGAAGTATGGTAGAATTGGAAGTAATTTCACGACCACAAACGGTTACCGAAAATTTAGTAGAACCTAAGGATTCGATTGGACTTGACAAACCGTTAGCCACTCCGCAAATTTTTGTAGGTGACCTCAGACATCCAAAAGATACTTCGGTTTTCTCGTAGACGGTTACAGGAAGGTCAGCATCATGGTGATGATGGCCCTACTAGTTGTCAGCAGGTCATGGGAAGTGGTAACTTCCAGGTGACCAAATGCTTCATATCCAAGATGAACTATACGCACTTAAGAAAATTATGGATTCTGGACTTTGCTGGGTGTTCCTGAAGGGGGAAAACCCATTAGGTGAAAGTAGATCTTTCAAGATCTGTGCAGGTGGAAAGGTGCAAACCTAATAAGGCTAGACTTGTTGTAAAGAGTTTTCATCAAATACTCGTTGTGGATTGTGATATAACTTTTACTTCAGTATCTATGCTAAAGTCCATATGGATATGACTTGACACTGCTATTCCCCTACTTGTTATCAGTAGGTCATAGGAAGTGGTAATTTCCAGGTGATCATGTATTTCATACCCAAGATGGAGTCTATGCACTTCAGCGAATCATGGATTTTGGACTTTGTTGGGTGCTCCTGAAGGGGTAAAACCCATTAGGACCAAGTAGATCTTTCGAGATCTATACAGGTGGAAAGGTACTAACCTAATAAGGATAGACTTGTTATAAAGAGTTTTCATCAAATACCCGTTGTGGATTGTGATGTGAATTTTACTTCAGTGTCTATCTGAAATCCATATGGATATGTTTTGGCGCCGATGCAGTTCATGGCTATGATAGCTGGCAGGTAGATGACTATAACGTTTTTCCAAATAGAATTTGGAAGTGTACGTGTATATGACTCTGCCAGAGGGTTAGCATAGTTAGTGGGAGCAGCGGAAGGTGTGCAAGTTCCTTATGTCTATTCGTAGACTGAAGCATGGATAGCGGAAACAGATCATCTGTTTTGATGTGACAGTCAAGGCGATTGACTTCATCAAAAAAAAAGATAAACCTAGTAAGAAGGATGCAAGGAGTACTATCCTGGATTTGGATGACATACTCCAAATAGAAAATGATGTTCCTATACTACAATCGGTCAAAGTTTGGTCGTCACACAGTGTTTTCTCCACGTTGGATATGGATAGTATATCAAGAATTCTGGTGACTAGATCTAGATTTGGAAAGTTTTCCAAATCAGGTACTTAGACAGCATTCTAAAAGTATTTTAGAATGAACATATCATTTGCTGTCATGCCCCGCTTCCCAGTGTACGGGCAGAGGACGCGACGGGTCACGCGACGTATTTACTCAGAAGTAAACACGCTAAACGTATCTAAGCAATATAAAATAAAATATACACAAGAGACAAGATATAAATAACAACAACTTTATTTATTCAACATTCTTTTTACAATGCAACTGAAATGAAAATACATGGAATGAAAGCAATGCCTAAACAATGGTATAACAGAAATGAAAATAAAATGTAATGTATAAGTGAATCTAAAACTCCGGGTCTTCAGTAAACTGATCCAAGTCTTCGCTGCTGGGTTCACTCTCCAGTGAGTCCGAAACACCTGACGACATTCCAAAGAAGAAGAAAGAGAATGTCGTCAGCGAACAAGTCGCTCGATAAGTCCCGTAGATAGATAAGAATAGAATAGACAGAATAAAATATAGCTGTTTATTGTTGTTATTTAGTGTTAACGCTGTTGTTTGTAACTTGGTACAGAAGAAGCCAGTTTATACGAGAGGAGTCTGACTATCCCGGAGACTATGGTATACGGAATACAAGGAACCGTTCAACCACGGTACAACGGTAATGGAGATTCAGGTTAGGTGTCTTATGGTTGCAGTCTCGTGCCACTTCTAACACCTTCCGTGCCAATCTACCCCTTATGAACCCAGCGATGTCTTGATTGTATTGTCTGTATTGTATTGTCTTGGTTTATATAGATGGATGAATTGCCGGAACCATGATATCAGTAATGGAATGGATATAATGGATGAACATATAGATGGAATATATCCATGATTCGGTTTAGTCAATGATGATTGATATAAATTGAATAGATGGTTTCATATTGAATCATGTTGTATTGTAGTTTGTACTTGAATCATATTCAAGTTCAGATTGATTAGGTTAAGACTCAGTCTGAGTCTTAACACTTTTAAAAGAACTTGAAATCCTGATTGATTTGGTATTATCGGTAACTGCTGCACATGGACGGCAGGATTTGTGTCTTTTTCCAAGATAATTACCGTGTTGATAACACCGTTTATTAAGTTGTCTACCTTAATAGGCAAGCACCCATATCTCCGGCTCCCTGAGGCTTAAGAGACTGATCACGCTTAAACCTATGTTTACTAGGGTCCTTTTGTAATTTAGAATAACTTGATAGGGTTTTATGTAAAAGTTATTTTGGTATAATTTCAAAATACACCTCAAGCATTTAATTATCGTCTTTAGGGTTTTCATTGATATATATTTTATAAATGTGTCATTCCTAGTGAATAAAACCTAATTTCATAATATATGGTATTTATTGGTAATATGAATATTGATTTGAATTATCATGGTGGTTTCATGTAATATTTGACTTCTTTTCTTGAGTTTTGGAAACATGGAATATTATATATATTTAAATTAAGTATTTTGGTAATAATTATATATACATATTAAATGAAATAATTTTATTTATTTTCTTGTAAAAATCTCATTTTCTAAAGAAAATGTATAAATATTCTATCGAGATCGAATGCTCCTTGCGGAGGTCTGTATCTCGCTCTACTAAGCACGAGGATGTGCGACAATCTGCACCATCCCGAACGGGTTCCCCAAATGGGTTGTAGAGACGCAATTGCATGGAAATGTTTTAATACATCTTTTTAAAGAAAACGGTTTTATAAGTTAAAGGTATTTAATTGCAAAGTCGTATTTCCCGTATTCTATTATCCCAAGATTCATCATGCTATGATAGATATGTATGTTGTGATGAGGTAGGTCATTACCTCGTGAACTATCTAAAGGTAGCAAGGAATTAAAGTTACAATGTCGAAATGAATAGTTTGTGGTATGTTTATATAAAAATGAGATAAATGTCACAAAAATAATTATTTAGAGGTGAAACTTGATTTAATGGTTTTGTTATTGTTTGTTAAGCAATATGTGAGAATATGAAGTTATCTTGATTAAGAAAAATATAATTTTTAAAGAAAACCAAATCGGAAGTCGGATTAACTCCGCTTCCGTCGGGTTTTGGAAATGAAACTTTTTAAAGAATAAGAAGAGAATGGGAAATGGGACTTCCTGGCTTATAAGTAGAGGGGAGAAAGAGGAAGAGTGGGGAAGCGCCGGTGCGTCATTTCGTTGCCAGAAACTCCTTGGGTCGTTGCCGGAACTTCGTCGGAGCTTCGCCTTTCGTTAACTCCACTTGAATATTATAAGATCTTGGAAATTTCTTGAGAGTTTTGGCAGGGAATTTTGAGTGAGGAGGGGTGAAATGAGGGTGGTATTTATAGGGAAAGTTAGGGTTTAAGGTGTTTAAAGAATGCATTGAAATATGCATTAATATTGGATTAATTTGGCATTTTATTGCTCTCTGGAAATAATCAGAGTAAACAAGTAATGTGGGTTAGTGGGGTAGCTGAAAGGGTGCAGGGGGCAATGTTTGGGAGCATTTAAGACGGGTTGGACCGGCGGCGCCGGGCCTCCATGCACAAGTCGCCGGGTCTTTACCGACGGAGGGTGCTGGGTCTTGGGCCACGTGTCCTTGTCGCTTCAATTTCCCTCGTGCTTATGTTTATTTATTCTGTAACTTACCCTATTACGTGTAGTGCACGTGCAAACTCTTGGGCTTCTAAAAGATTAAAAGAATTTAAAATAAAAAGATATTGTGGCTGATGGAATTTGAACTCTGGTGCTTTGGTTCAGTAGTGCAAGGTCTTACCAGTGAGCTATAAGCTCTTTCTTGCTGTTCTAAATCAAAAAAAATACTTATAGCTTTCACAGAAATTGTAAATACCCCAATTGTACATTAACTTTCAATGAAATTTATGTACACTGAAATTGGAGTTGTTACACTGCTCAGGCAATTAAGTCAATCATGCAATGTCTTGTACATAACCAGATGGATAATATATCAGGGATTCTGGTTTTAGATCTAGATTTGAAAAGTTTCCCAATCGGGTACTTGGACAGTATTCTAAAAGTATTTTAGAATGGACAACTCCTGGCGTGGTGGTGTACCTGCAGGTGATGGAGTCACCCTCTCTAAAAAGGGATGTCTTTTGGACTGATGAAGAGAGGGACTGGCATTAATGACATATCATTTGCTTAGGCAATTGAGTCTATCATGCAATATCATGTACAACACCAGATATTGCTTTTGCACTAGTTGCAACAAGCATTTATTAATCCAATCCTCGAGAAACAAAGGGAAGCAGTAAAGAACATGAAAGGATGTTCTTGGTATAAGATAACGGCAAACGAAGATCAATCGCCGGTTATATGTTCTCCTTAGGAGGATGTGGCATCAGTTGGCGTGCTTCATTACAGCCTACGGTAGCGTTGTTTATGACAGAGGCGGAGTATATGTCCGTTGTTGCAGCCGTTAAGAAGACGATCTAGTTGAAGGGGCTATTTTCAGAACTTGGTATTCCTAGGGATACCGTAATAGTCTACTGTATTATCAAAAGTGATATTCACTTGACAAAAAATCAGATGCATCGTGATAGGACAAAGCATATTGATGTGAGGTATTGGTTCGTGCAGGAAGTAGTTGGGAAAGAAGAGATTATTGTGAAGAAGGTTGACACAACGGATAATCCGTCCGACATGTTGACGAAGTCTCTTTCAGTTGTTAAGTTTGAGCATTACTTGAACTTTATTGGAGTGCGTCGCACTCAAGGGGTTTTGTAATGAAGGTGGAGCTATTATTAATTTTGATAGAGGAGTTTGTGGGAATGTGAGCCAAGATGAAGATTTGTTGTGTATGCCTTCCATTCTGATCCCTATTGATTGCCCATACATTCAGACTTATCTATAAGGTAAGCGATAACATATTAAGATTTATCTATAAGGTAAAAGATAACAGATTCAGACTTATCTACAAATAAGATGGATATTAAATAGTTGGGAAATTAGTTATTCAGACTTACACTACTACAATAAGGGGTTTCCCTGCGGATATAGGAATTCGCAGGGGCAACATTTTATTGCCCCTACGGATTAATCCGTAGGGCCATCAGTTTGCCCCTATGGTGGCCACCGTAGGGGCAAAAATAAATTAAAAAATATTAAAATGTAATCTTTTATTTGGCTCTACGGAGCCGCAAAAGAAAGCCCTACGGATGGGACAACAAAAGGTTATTTATAAAAAAAATAAAGCTCAGTAACTTCCTACCGCCCCCAAATTTTCCCACCAACTCCCACGCGATCGATCATCCGCCTCCTCCACTCTCTCATCACCACACTCTTGTCCCTAAAATTTCCCGCCGTCGCCACCACACTCTCGTCATCGTTGGCACCACACGCTCGTCGACCTCTTTGCCGCCGCCACGGTGTCATCGAGCTCCATCCCCGGCCTCCTCAACTTCGTTGAGCTCTTTACCGCCGGCAAAACTACTACTAGGGTGAGTTAATTTCCATTTTGAAGTTATAATTATGCTTTTTTTGTGTTATTGTTGATTTTAGGGTTAGGGTTAGGGTTCGGTTGATTGGGGGTTAATTAGGGTTAGGGTTAATTAGGTAGGGTTAGGGTGTGGTTTATTTTAGGATTAGGGTTATAGCTAGGGCCGGTTAATTGGGGGTTAATTAGGGTTAGGGTTAGGGTTAATTAGGTAAGGTTAGGGTTAGGGTTAGGGTTAATTAGGTAAAATAGGGTTGGTGATGATTAGGGTTAGGGTTAATTAGATTAATTAGGGTTGATTTTGGTTTGGGCTGGGATTAATTTGGTTTGGGGTTTGAGTGATGATTAGGTTTAGGTTAATTTGGGTTAGGGTTAATTTGGGTTAATTTGGTAAAATAGAGTGTATTTGTGATAGGGTGTTGATTAAGGTTAATTTGGTTTAATTAGCTTAATTTTGGGTTGATTAGGGATAATTTGAGTTAGGGTGATGCTTAGGGTTAATTTGGGTTAATTAGGTTAATTTGGGTTAATTGGATTAATTTTGGGTTAATTAGGGATAATTTGAGTTAGGGAGATGAATAGGTTTAATTTAGGTTGATTAGATTTAATTTGGGTTAATTAGGGTTAGGGTTTAGGGTGCACTAGTATGTCCATAAACCAGAATAACAGGAATCAATAATAAATGAATGCGGAAGCAAATGATCCAATACAAATAACTGAAAGTATGTCCCATAATGCGGGCTCACATCAGGAAATAAATGCAGGAAATAAAGCTAGCTACTACAGAACTCACAGCTCAGCCTGCTGGCTGAAGTACTCCTGCTCGGACTGCGACAGCGGTACAGAATCTGGGCCATGCAAAACCCAGACGTCAGCGCGTCATGTCAACAGGTAAAATAATATGAACAATGTAACAGGCAATGCAAAATGAACATGAATAAGCAATAATGTGAAACAAGCAGTGCAGGGTAGTGTGCAGTGGGTAACTAAACTGTTCTATCAGGTTTTCTAGCCTAAAGTCTTTGAAATCAATTGATGAATCGTCGATATAACTCAATAGTATCCCGTACATACCCGGGACCACGGCCACAATATTCTCGGCTGCAGCCGAGACATGCCGCTAGGCACAAAACAGGAATGTGTACACTCGATAGTATCCCGTACATACCCGGGACCACGGCAACAATATTCTCGGCCGAAACCGAGACATGCCGCTAGGCACAAAACAAGAATGTGTACACCCAGAACAGGTAGTGAACTGTCGAGTTACAAGTCAGGTTTCACCTTTGATTTCCCCATACCCCCAAGTTATATGTGTATGTCAAGTCAGGTATTCCGAAAATCAAGAAACTAATGCCAACACAGGATCAGGTAAACAGGTTTGTCTGGATAGACAACAGGAACGGTCCATGAGGACTACGTGTCAGGTTTGTTGGTATTAGACACGGGATCAGGTAACGGGTCAAGTCATGGTACATCAGGTCAAGTCAAGCAGTATACGGTACCATGTCGGGTCAATCAATATGCATGTAACAAGACAGGTCAAGAACAAGCGATAACATAGGTGTACTCACAATCAGTTATATAATCAAGCATGGGTATCAACATCATGATATAAGCAATGAAGTAAGCAATAGGCAGATTTACACAATTTGTAGTACAGTTATCAGTTGTGTCACAGATATGATTTCAACATTATAAGAATGCCGTAAGACAATTTATAGCCATTTAATCATGTTAACAAGTTTAAGACTTCATGGATGCAATGGTATATATTTCTCTAAGTTCCAAGTTTGAAAGATAAAATGTTATATAACAATGTTGACATAAAATGGGAAATTATAATACTAAAGTTAAATAGCCGGTTTAGGGTGTCATTAATGAATATGTAAATATTGTATAGCATGTAGCAAGGGGTACTTGCCTCGACGGGTCGTGAACCGGGAAAAACGAAACGTAACGTCTGCGGGGAAACTCGCGACGGAAGCACGGTCCACGGATTGGACCCAAACAACGAACCACGGAACCACACGGGTCAGAGTACTCTGCTGGATTGTCGGGACACGTCACCGGCACGGCCGGATTCCGGCGAACAGCGACTACAATTCCAGAATTTAATGAACAGCCAAAGGAGAAACAGGAAGAGGGAATGGAAGGAGGAAGAGGAGAGATCGCTTACTGGTGATCCAGAGGGTGTGACGGCGGTGAGGTCGACGGCGGTGAGGCGCCGGGGAGGAGGTTACAGCGGTTAGGGTTAGGGCTCGGGTATGGAACGTTGGTGCAGGGAAAGGAAAACGGAGAGGGAGAGGAGATGGTCGGGGGTGCTGGAGTGCGTAGGTGGTGAGGAGGGTGCTGGTGGTGGTGCGGATGGCGACGATGAGAGGCCGCCGGCGAGCAGGCGGCTGCAGGGAAGACTGCAGCGGTCGCGGCTGTGCAGGGTGCGCGGGGGTGGAAGAAAGGAGGTGTGGGCGAGGCGAGGCTGAAGAGGCGAGGGTGCTGGTGGCGCTGGCGCCGGCGTCGGGGCTGCGGCGGCGATGGTTGAAGGTGGCTAGGGTGGCGTCGAGGGCTCGCGATGGGTTTCAGGTTGCGTTCTGGAAAAATATAAGGGAGGGGAAAGTTTATATATAAAGGGGAGAGAGAGAGAGTTAGAGAGAGAGAGAGAGAGAGAAAGAGATAGTGGATGAGGTGCCCACGGGGTTAACTGCCTCGTTATTGGCTGAGCACAAAAACGTAGAGATTTAAAAAATATTATTCTGTTTTAAAAATATTTGATTGGTTAATGTTAACGAAATATATAAGGTTTTAAAGATTATTAAAATTTAGGATTTCGGCGCTAAATAAAACATTTTCAAATCGCGCCCGGGTTGGGTCCAAAAATTTGAAATTTAAATAATAGGATTTTAAGCGGGTTCCAAATTTTAAAATTGAGTGTTTTACGATTAAAAAGCATACCCCCAAGACGGAGACCTGTACGCGCGCGTAGCCGTCCAAACTCACCCGTTTCACCGAATGGGACGAGAACTCGATGCACGGACGCTACCACAAGGCTAGGGGTGTCGAGTAGGCCAAGATGGATATTTTTAATTTTATTTTAGATGCCAAAATTTGTTATATGCAGAAATGACTATGCCAGATAAAATTTTACAGTAAGTGACAAACAGGCAGGCTAAATGAACTGAGTACCACATTAATGCTCAAACAGTAACAGAAATCAGTAGTATTGGGCTCGGGTGTTACATTATACCCAACTACAAAAAGAATTTCGTCCTCGAAATTCCAAGAATACAAGATAGAGAACTACAGAAAAAGGTGAGGAAACTTCTGCCGGATCTCATCTTCTCGTTCCCAAGTGGACTCTCCATGCGATCGATTACCCCAAGAAATAAGCACAAGGGGGATAACCTTGTTCTTAAGAACCTTTTCCCTTCGATCCACGATTTCAACCGGTCGCTCCTCAAAAGTCAAATCTTCTCGTACTGTTAACTCCGAATGATCCAAAACGTGTGTTTCATCTCGAACATACCTTCGCAGTTGAGATACGTGAAACACATCGTGCACACCTGCCAAGGACTGCGGTAACGCCAAACGGTACGCTACCTCTCCAACACGCTCCAATATCTCAAAGGGTCCAACAAATCGAGGACTAAGCTTTTCTCGGCTTCCAAAACGAATCACCCCTCTAGTCGGTGATATCTTCAAGAATACCAAATCACCCACGGTGAACTCTAGAGGTCTTCTTGACGTGTCAGCCCAACTCTTCCGTCTGTCTTGAGCTGCCTTCATATGATTTCTGATAGTGTTAACCTTCTCAACTGTCTGCACTACCAAATCTGGTCCCAACAATCTTCGTTCACCGACATCATCCCAACAAACAGGTGAACGGCATTTACGACCATACAACACTTCAAACGGAGCCATCTAGATAGTTGCCTGAAAACTGTTGTTGTAAGAAAACTCCACCAAGTGTAGATGATCCTCCCACGAACCCTTGAAGTCCAACATGCATGCTCTCAACATATCTTCAAGAGTTTGGATCGTTCTCTCCGGCTGACCATCAGTTTGAGGATGATAAGCTGTGCTAAACTTCAGTCGAGTCCCCAAACTTTCCTGTAAACTCCTCCAGAAGTGTGATAAGAACCGAGTGTCCCGATCGGACACGATGCTCACCGGTACTCCATGCAATCTTACAATCTTCTGCATGTACCGCTCTGCTAAAGTCTCCGTTGATTGACCAACCCGGAAAGGAATAAAGTGAGCTGCCTTGGTCAACCGATCAACAATCACCCATACTGCATTGTTGCCTTTTGGACTCCGCGGTAAAGCCGTCACGAAATCCATGGTTATATGCTCCCACTTCCACTGAGGAATCGGAAGTGGTTGCAATAAGCCAGCAACCCTATGATGTTCAGCCTTAACTTGCTGACACACCAAGCACTTAGCCACAAAGCGAGCAATCTCCCGTTTCATGCCTTCCCACCAGAAATGCTGTCGAATATCTCGGTACATCTCTGTGCCTCCTGGATGTACAGAATAAGCTGAACTGTGTGCCTCCTTCATAAGCTCTTCACGAACATCTCTCTTTGGCACACACAAACGGCTACCATACCTCAATGAACCATCTTCGTGGATTAGTAAATCTGTTCGTAGTCCGGCTTCAACTTGCTCTCGAAACTTTTGCAGTCTAGGATCCTGCGATTGTGCTGCTTTAATCTTCTCAATCAAAGACGACTGCACTTGCAGCTGCATCAACTGTCCCGTAGAACGTGGTAGCATAACCTCCAAGTCAAATCTTCGAAAATCTGCAATGATATCCTTCTGCGTAGTTAACACCTGAATTGCTGGTAACCGACTAAGCGCATCCGGCACAACATTAACCTTCCCCGGATGGTACTTAAGATCAAGGTCGTAGTCAGCCATCAGCTCCAACCATCTACGCTGCCTCATATTAAGCTCCTTCTGCGTGAACACATACTTCAAGCTCTTATGATCAGTAAAAACTTCGACTCTTTCGCCCAAAAGGTAGTGTCTCCAAATTTTCAAAGCGAAAATCACAGCCGCAAGCTCCAAGTCTTGAGTCGGATAATTCTTCTCATGGGTCTTCAGTTATCTCGATGCGTACGCTACAACCTTCCCATGCTGCATCAAAACACATCCCAATCCTTTCCCAGATGCGTCGCTGTGAATCACCAATCCTCCGGAATTGTCTGGCATGGTCAGAATAGGGGCGGTTATCAACTTCTGCTTCAACGTCTCAAAAGCTAACGCACACTTGTCCGTCCATACAAAAGGTACCTACTTGTGCGTAAGCTTGGTTAACGGCTCTGCCAGACGAGCAAAGTTCTCCACAAATCTCCTGTAATATCCGGCGAGTCCAAGAAAACTTCTTATCTCCGCAACATTCCTTGGAATCGGCCAGTCTCGAACTGCTGCAATCTTTTCTGGATCGACGGCAATTCCATCGCCAGACACAACATGCCCCAAAAACATCACTTCCTCCAGCCAAAATTCGCACTTACTCATCTTTGCATACAATTTCTCCTGTCTCAAAGTCTGCAGTGCGATCTTTAAATGCTCAGCATGCTCCTCAAAACTCCTCGAGTAAACCAGAATATCGTCAATGAATACCACAATAAACTGGTCCAAGAACGGTGAAAAGATTCGGTTCATCAAGTCCATGAATACTGCCGGCGCATTCGTCACTCCGAAAGTCATCACTAAGTACTCGTAATGTCCATACCGAGTTCGGAACGCCGTCTTGCAAATATCTTCTGTTTTCACTCGGACCTGATGATATCCAGATCGCAAATCCAGCTTCGAGAACACCCTCGCGCCATTAAGCTGCTCAAAAAGTTCTCCAATGGGAGGGATCGGGTACTTGTTCTTAATAGTTACCCGGTTTAATTCTCGATAGTCGATGCACATCCTTCTTGTGCCATCCTTCTTCTTTACTAGAAGAACTGGAGCTCCCTAAGGCGAGTTACTGCTTCGAATCCAACCCTTCTCAAGCAATTCAGCAACCTGTTTCTTAACTTCTTCCAATTCTACTGGTGCCATTGGATAATACGCTTTAGATACTGGTGCTGCACCGGAGATAAGATCAATTGCGAACTCCACATCTCGCTTCGGCGGTAAACCTGATATATCTTCAAATACGTCCATAAAATCGCGAACAACCACCGGCTCTTCACCACTATCTACTTCCATTGCTGTAAGAATATCGTTTGTCGGCCTAGCCCTATACTCGACTGGCCCGACAGAACTGCTTCCTCCAGTGAAGGTAAACTCGGGATGTCCGGGAATCTGGAAAATTACTTTCTTTGCCCTACAGTCAATGTGAGCGTAGAAAGTGCCAAGAAAATCCATTCCCAAGACAACTTCATAGCTGCCCGTATCAATCACCAAGAAATCTGCAAAGAGTTCCCGTCCGCACACAACAACTGTACAATCTTTACATTCCCTACTAGATATGATTTTCCCATTCCCAGTGTGTATGTCCCAGAAACTAGACAGGGTCGTGCAGGTAATCGAGTGTGTAGTTATAAATTTGGATGAAATAAAACAGTGGGATGCACCAGAATCAAACAATGCCAATGCGGGAAAACCATGAACGAGTAAAGTACCAGAAACAACTTCTCCTGATGCTTTGGCTTCCTCAGCTGTCAAGGTGAAAGCTCGAGCCTGATTAGGTCCTTGAGTCAGCTGTTTCTGCCCTTGGAATGGTCTCTGCGGAGGCTTCTGAAAATCATCTCTCGTACGAAGCTTCGACGGACAAGCATTAACGGCGTGATCTGCCGCTCCACAAACCAAACAGAGTCCCAGCCTCCTTCGACAATCCTTTTGCATGTGACCAGGTAAATTGCAGTAGTTACAATTCATGCTCTTTCTTCGATCGACGACCACAGGCTTCTTCATGGGTGCTACACCTCGACGGTCCACTGGAATACCTCTGGGACCATGAGCTCGGTTAGGTACAAATGCTGGCTTCCTTACCGCAACTGCTGTCTGCTGCAAACTCCCCTTCTTCCCAGATAAACTCTGCTGCTCTCGGGCTGCCGCAAGTACTTGTGAGAAAGTGGTCAAACCCAGGGAGACGATCTGCCTCTGGATGTCCACGTCCAAGCTGCGCATGAACCTTCGTGCCCTGTTTGCATCGTTGGCGACTAAAGGTCCAGCGAATTTGCTGAGTCTCGTCCACTCTGCTGCATGCACATCCACGGGTGCTCCATTCTGCCTTAGCCCAATAAACTTCTCTTCCATTTCCTCCCGTGCAGTCCGCGGAAAGAACTTCTCCAGGAAACTCTTAGAAAAATCCGCCCACTTGATCGGCTTGGGCAAGCGGGTCTCTTCCACAAGCCACCACTCTCGGGCGTAGTCCACTAACTGAATGCGTACCACGTCAACTCTTTTATCATCTGGAATCTGTGCCGCAATCAGCAAGTTCTCCGTGTTAACTAGCCACTGCTCGGCTGGCAACGGCTCCTCCAAACCAGTGAATGTAGACGGACCCAAACGTCTGAAATCTGCCACGGTCCCTACTCGGTCAACTGGTTTAGCTCCAACGTTGTTTACAGACTGCTGAACGATCTGCAAATCTTCCTGAAACGAATCTGCTTGCTGCTGGATCAGCTCGGTCTGTCTCTTTTGATTCTCCAGCATTCCCCTTATCACTCCAAGCATGGCGGCTTCGTCCACACGCCTCTGGTACGTCTTCAAATTCTTACCTGCCATACTCCTGAAATCAAAAACACCCAACATTAGTATGATGATAGATTCAAAATATAGATCAAGACTAGAACTCCAAGTTACTTAAATAGAGTATCGCATTGTAACTATGCCGCGGTATCATAGCCACAATTACTTAACTCCACCCAAGTCGCCTAAGTCCTAGAGATAACAAGAAATCATGTTTTTCGAGTCGACATGCAAAGTAAGTTTGCACGTCGTAAGAGATATAATCAGGAAGAATGTGATTCAAGAATGGTAAACGGCAAGGTGGCAGGACATGTTTCCTAAACACGGGCATTCTGATTCGTGTATTGGGTACAATACCCAACTACAAAAGAATCAACCCAACTAACCTATGGCTCTGATACCGAAAGAACCATGTCACGCCCCGCTTCCCAGAGTACGCTAGATTGGGCACGTGACATAGCCAACCATGCTACCTGTGGGTAGGAAGTATCCATCCACAGTCACATTACGGCTGTAGAGATATCAAGAACAAGATAAAACTATCTAAAAAAACATGTCCATCAACCAGAATAACAGGAGTCAATAATAAATGAATGCGGAAGCAAATGATCCAATACAAATAACTGAAAGTATGTCCCATAATGCGGGCTCACATCAGGAAATAAATGCAGGAAATAAAGCTAGCTACTACAGAACTCACAGCTCAGCCTGCTGGCTGAAGTACTCCTGCTCGGACTGCGACAGCGGTACAGAATCTGGGCCATGAAAAACCCAGACGTCAGCGCGTCATGTCAACAGGTAAAATAATATGAACAATGTAACAGGCAATGCAAAATAAACATGAATAAGCAATAATATGAAACAAGCAGTGCAGGGTAGTGTGCAGTGGGTAACTAAACTGTTCTATCAGGTTTTCTAGCCTAAAGTCTTTGAAATCAATTGATGAATCGTCGATGTAACTCAATAGTATCCCGTACATACCCGGGACCACGGCCACAATATTCTCGGCTGCAGCCGAGACATGCCGCTAGGCACAAAACAGGAATGTGTACACTCGATAGTATCCCGTACATACCCGGGACCACGGCCACAATATTCTCGGCCGAAACCGAGACATGCCGCTAGGCACAAAACAAGAATGTGTACACCCAGAACAGGTAGTGAACTGTCGAGTTACAAGTCAGGTTTCACCTTTGATTTCCCCATACCCCCAAGTTATATGTGTATGTCAAGTCAGGTATTCCGAAAATCAAGAAACTAATGCCAACACAGGATCAGGTAAACAGGTTTGTCTGGATAGACAACAGGAACGGTCCATGAGGACTACGTGTCAGGTTTGTTGGCATTAGATACGGGATCAGGTAACGGGTCAGGTCATGGTACATCAGGTCAAGTCAAGCAGTATACGGTACCATGTCGGGTCAATCAATATGCATGTAACAAGACAGGTCAAGAACAAGCGATAACATAGGTGTACTCACAATCAGTTATATAATCAAACATGGGTATCAACATCATGATATAAGCAATGAAGTAAGCATTAGGCAGATTTACACAATTTGTAGTACAGTTATCAGTTGTGTCACAGATATGATTTCAACATTATAAGAATGCCGTAAGACAATTTATAGCCATTTAATCATGTTAACAAGTTTAAGACTTCATGGATGCAATGGTATATATTTCTCTAAGTTCCAAGTTTGAAAGATAAAATGTTATATAACAATGTTGACATAAAATGGGAAATTATAATACTAAAGTTAAATAGCCGGTTTAGGGTGTCATTAATGAATATGTAAATATTGTATAGCATGTAGCAAGGGGTACTTGCCTCGACGGGTCGCGAACCGGGAAAAACGAAACATACGTCTGCGGGGAAACTCGCGACGGAAGCACGGTCCACGGATTGGACCCAAACAACGAACCACGGAACCACACGGGTCAGAGTACTCTGCTGGATTGTCGGGACACGTCACCGGCACGGCCGGATTCCGGCGAACAGCGACTACAATTCCAGAATTTAATGAACAGCCAAAGGAGAAACAGGAAGAGGGAATGGAAGGAGGAAGAGGAGAGATCGCTTACTGGTGATCCAGAGGGTGTGACGGCGGTGAGGTCGACGGCGGTGAGGCGCCGGCGAGGAGGTTACAGCTGTTAGGGTTAGGGCTCGGGTATGGAACGTTGGTGCAGGGAAAGGAAAACGGAGAGGGAGAGGAGATGGTCGGGGGTGCTGGAGTGCGCAGGTGGTGAGGAGGGTGCTGGTGGTGGTGCGGATGGCGACGACGAGAGGCCGCCGGCGAGCAGGCGGCTCCAGGGAAGACTGCAGCGGTCGCGGCTGTGCAGGGTGCGCGGGGGTGGAAGAAAGGTGGTGTGGGCGAGGCGAGGCTGAAGAGGCGAGGGTGCTGGTGGCGCTGGCGCCGGCGTCGGGGCTGCGGCGGCGATGGTTGAAGGTGGCTAGGGTTGTGTCGAGGGCTCGCGATGGGTTTCAGGTTGCGTTCTGGAAAAATATAAGGGAAGGGAAAGTTTATATATAAAGGGGAGAGAGAGAGAGTTAGAGAGAGAGAGAGATAGAGAAAAATAGAGAGAGAGAGAGAGAAAGAGATAGTGGATGAGGAGCCCACGGGGTTAACTGCCTCGTTATTGGCTGAGCACAAAAACGTAGAGATTTAAAAAATATTATTCTGTTTTAAAAATATTTGATTGGTTAATGTTAACGAAATATATAAGGTTTTAAAGATTATTAAAATTTGGGATTTCGGCGCTAAATAAAATATTTTCAAATCGCGCCCGGGTTGGGTCCAAAAATTTGAAATTTAAATAATAGGATTTTAAGCGGGTTCCAAATTTTAAAATTGAGTGTTTTACGATTAAAAAGCATATCCCCAAGACGGACACCTGTACGCGCGCGTAGCCGTCCAAACTCGTCCGTTTTACCGAACGGGACGAGAACTCGATGCACGGACGCTACCACAAGGCTAGGGGTGTCGAGTAGGCCAAGATGGATATTTTTAAATTTATTTTAGATGCCAAAATTTGTTATATGCAGAAATGACTATGCCAGATAAAATTTCACAGTAAGTGACAAACAGGCAGACTAAATGAACTGAGTACCACATTAATACTCAAACAGTAACAGAAATTAGTAGTATTGGGCTCGGGTGTTACAAAGACGATATCTTCTTTCCAGGAGAAGAAATCGAGGATATGGTAGAGGCTGCCCTAGGTGATAGTATTCCTACCGAAGATGACATTCCTTCCGGTCAAGGACCGCGTGCGGATAAGTATGAAAAGTTCATGAATGATGCTAGAAGACCATTTGTTCCTTCATAGAATATTAGGAAAAACCCCAATAGGGCATCACGTGCCCACACGTGATCAGGGGTCACGTGCTGACACGTGATGGTTTCCTGGGGATTCTGCTGAAATAGAATTAAATTCTAATCAAGCAAGCAATTAGTGGAGTCACGTGCCCATACGTGATAGGCCTTTAAAAAAATCCCACTGAAGGAATTAAAATACATAATAAAACAGCAAGGAAAGATCCTAATGGGGCATCACGTGTCTACACGTGACCAAGGGTCACGTGCTGACACATGATGATTCCTTAGCTCTTTAAAACAACAAAATTAAATTCTGGTTAAAATGTTTAATCAGGGGGGTCATGTGTCAACACGTGATGGGTTCCTAAGCTCTTTAATTAATAGAATTAAATTTTATTTAAAATGATCAAACAATGGGATCACGTGCCAACACGTGATAGGCTTTAAGCCTTCTGAACTAATAGAATTAAATTCTAATTAAGAGGGAATCGAGAACCCTAACTGGAAAAATATTTCTTTAAATCTTTCCAAACAAAAAAGATTGTGCTCTGTAAAGTGGAGCACCGTTGGATTAAAAATCCAATGGTGATTAAAAATCACCAACTTATAGAAAGATTCTATACAAGGAAAGATTTCCTTGAAATTCACTAAGAATAACAAACAGAATATCTTTTGGATTAAAAATCCAATAGTGAATAAAATTCACTGAGTAATCTAAAAAGATCATGTTGGTTACAAAATCAATTAAAATTTTTTAATGAAAGATTGACTAAACAAACCGATTCTTTTCTTTCTCCTATAAATAGTAGCCAAGAAGAGAAGAGGGGGATCGATTTCTGGATTTTGGAGAGATACAACAATAGAGAGAAAAAAGAAAGGAGAATTTAATTCTCAAGAGAGAAAAAGAAGATCTCTTCAGAGAAAAGAAACCCTAGATGAGAAAGGGGAAAGAGATCTAAGCTCCATAAAACAAAAGAGAATTTAATTCTCAATTTAAGAGTTTAACTCTTCTAAATAAGAACTTAGTTCTTCCTTTGGTTGAAGATCTGCAGAACCAGATCTCCCCACAAGTTGAGAATTTAATTTTCATCGGGGAGACTCTGCCATGCAGATCCAAAAGCTAGAGGGAGGATTAAGTTTAAAGAATTTAATTCTTCCAGATTCATAGGAATTTAATTCCTCCAAATGAAACTAGGGTTTAACCCTACATAAGAATTTAATTCTTCCAAATTCATTGGAATTTAATTCCTCCAAATGAAACTAGGGTTTAACCCTACATAAGAATTTAATTCTTCCAATTTCATAGGAATTTAATTCCTCCAAATGAAACCAGGGTTTAACCCTACATAAGAATTTAATTCTTCCAAATACATAGGAATTTAATCCCTCTAAATAAAATTAGGGTTTAACTCCAAAAAAGAATTTAATTCTTAAAACAAGAGACTTAAACCTCTCCATGCACGTAAAGATTAAGTATCCAACATGATCACGTGGTAATACGTGATCCTTCATCCCAACAAACAAAAAGGAATGAATAAGGCATGCTCACGTGCCCCCACGTGACCCTTTAATGGACTCCTCAAAAAAAGAAGGAATTAGTCCAGAGGCAATGCCTCACGTGCTCCCACGTGACCCTCGAAATAAAAGAGAACAAAACCAAAGGCAGTACTGATCTAGGGCGCCTCACGTGTCCCCACATGACCCCTGACAAACACCCTTTTCAAAAGAATAAAATAAGGGAAGACAGAGGAATTGATGCCCAACGCAGAGGCATTGTCACGTGTCCACATGTGATGATTTCAAAGACTAAAAGTGTTTAACACTTATTTGAATATTCTGAGAACAAAATAAAGAAAGTCTAGCCTCATCTTCAGGCGCCTCACGTGACCCCACGTAACTACTTCACTTTTAGTGTTTAACACTACTTTAAGCGCTTCGTCCTTAGTGTTTAACACTATTTTCAGCACATCACGTGGGAGCACGTGATCGCCAAATATCCTTTAGTGTTTAACACTATTTTAAAGCCAGTCTTAGCTTAAATTGGCCAAGTTTTCCAGAGGCAAGCCTCTCCTTCAACTGAACCTCAAAATTGATCATTTCATATGATATACAGAGTAAAGCCCAGAGCTATAATGAAGGGTTTAGTGCTCAGCCAAAGATAAAATGTTGTCAGAGCTCACAAATCCCTGTCTAGCATTGCTAAATAAAGAAGAATTGAACCCAAACAAATGTTCAACTTTCTTAAACCTAATTGAACTTAGTCCAAGTTGGCCATAAGTCCTCAATTTAGATTTAACTGAGCCCTTGTGCTCATAATCTAATTAATTGATCTTAGTTCCAAATTAGACTACAGATTTCCCAATCAACTTTGGTTCAAGGGTACATCTCTTCACTCCTCTGATATTTATCGTTGTAATCCTTCAACGTCTTCAGAGAGGTGACGGATCCCGATAACCAATCATTCCATGGACTGTGGGGTCCTTAAACTCATGGACTATGATGTCCTTAAACTCTGTGGACTATGATGTCCTTAACTTGGACCGTGGGGTCCTTAAACCTATGGACTATGATGTCCTTAATCTCGAACTGTAGGGTCCCTTTAAACCCACGGACTATGATGTCCTTAACCTCGAACTGTGGGGTCCCTTTAAACCCACGGACTATGATGTCCTTAACCTTGGACCGTAATGTCCTTAAACTAATGGACCGAGATGTCCTTAAACTAACATTGGACCACCATGTCCTTAAACTGGTAATCAACCGTAATGTCCCTAAACTAAACAATAGAGCCTAAATGCTCTCTTGTTGGATCTAAACGATCCCGTTAAGTTGATCTTAGTCTAAAATTAGACTAATGTATCCTTAACAAACGTTTAAGTCGATCTTAGTCTCAAATGCGACTAACGTATCCTTAAACCCAACCCCCAAACCCAAATCTAAGAAAATACGGATTTGGACTAATCCATGCCCTACGGGCGACGACATAAATTAGTCTCCGTGTACAATCCACGGGCAACCAAAACCAAAACAAACACCCACGACACGAAGTGACCATCTGGAGAAGGAGAAAGTGGTTACCGTGATACCGTAGCGTAATTAACTGCAGGGGCTTGCGCCTGCAGAGAAGAGCGTCTCCACAATCAAAACCCCCTCAAAGAGGGGGAATCTGACGAAGTCTGCTACATCGGCCGCATCCGTTTAAACCTTCGATACATGGTGCCATAAATCAACTTGGCATCTTCGGAGAGATGGACGGATAGCACCAATTAGCATCTGTCCCCAAATTCAGGCAATACAAACCTACGCGGTCGCGTCCCTGTGTTTCGGAGGAGAATAGATTTTGGCACGCCCGGTGGGACCTTTTCCTCTTTCCACTCCACACTTCGTGTGTCGTGTTCGCGAACGAATCGCGGTTTGATATGGTTGCCCTTGGGTTCGAGATACTAAGATTTGGTTTTTCTCCCGCGCAGGAAAACACAACATCAATGGCCTCTAACTTCTCCAGCTGCAACTGCAACTCCCGTTCCGCCTCATCTGGAGGTGTAACCTACGGATCTCAAGCGGCCTCCCTTTTTACAATGCCGGTGGACCAAGTAACGCAAGCCGCCACAGGGCTAATCTTTAGGACCATGCTCCCACCGATGAGTTTTAACACCCCTCTACCGTCGGAAGCTCCTAAGAAGTCGGTCTTTGATCGGCTCATCACTACTGCGGCCCCTCTCAACGGGTCGCCCAAACCAAGCGCCTCAGTCATCGCCAGATTGGGTCAAAGTTCATGTGGGCCCATGAAGAAGCCTGCAATTCCAGAAAGGATTATCCCTAAGCGGATAGCCATTCCTACTCATGAAGTCGTCAAGGCGGCTTCTCTTGCCAAAGGGTCGGTCTTCATAAGACTGACTGTTCCGGCTCCCGCTCCAGGCGAAGTCCTCAAAACCGCTTCCCCTGCCCAGAGGTCTGTCTTTGACAGATTGGATATTGCTTCTCAATGGACATCGGTCTTCAAGAGGCTGGCGCCAGCGACAACCCTTCGCCAACACGGGGGCATGAGGAATTCACCCCCACAGCTGAGACAATCCCAACGGCTCGACACGCTCGAGGTCGCCACTGGTGTCGAGTAAGGAAGGCTGGGGGTAACTCTCCTTCTAGATTGACTCCGCCGGCTCCAACGGTGGAAATCAATGCTGCTGTTTCAACTGAGAACAGCTTTGAACCGCTAAGGAGGGTGCGCAAAAACTCTCTAACTGCCGCGTTGAAGAGATCTCCTCCACCGGTGGAGAATGCTACAGAAAAGAAGCCGGAGCAGCCCCCTCAGTGGCTGTCCTCCAAAATTTACAAAGTCTGGCGACAGGTTCAGGAATCGGTGATTGACCAGGACTACTCGCGACGACCGAAAAAGCTTAAAGCTCGGCAAGAAAAGAGCCATCCCGTGGTACTACAGAAAATGTCATCCGTCTGGGTGCCCGCTGCAACAGCTCCCTCAACTTCAACCACTCACAAGAGAAGGAGGCCGGAGAAAGCCCCTGTGACCGCGGCAAACCGCAAGGACGCTGAATCTAAACGCCCCAAGTTTGGGGGCATGGTAACACATACCGTTTATATGGCTTCCGGAAAAGAGGAAAGACGCGATTCTACGGGTCATCGACCGCTTACCCGATCGATAACAAAGGCGCAGGAGCAATAACAGCAAAAAATTCAGGAGATGCTGACTGCAATGGCCACACTTACTGGGCCGAAGGAAAATCCAGAAATCTCAGAGCAGCGTCAGGAACAAGAAATCGATGCTGAATTCCTTCGAAGAATGCTCGAGAGGAAAGAAAAAGAGGCCGCAGAATAGGCGGCCAACATAAAACGAATGGCTCTTTTGTTTCAAGACATGGCCGAGATGATGTTACAGCCGGAACCTCCAGCTGAAGACCCCCCGATTATTATTGAAGACGACAGAGGGGAGACATCGAACCATCCTCCGGCTCTTTCAGCAGCCAAGGAGGAGACCATCTCCAAGGCCGCTCAGAATGATTATATCGCTCAGCAAATACGAGCTCATCATGCGAGCGAGACGGCCGGGCTGTTCGTTAAGACAGGACGACCCTATCCAGACTGGTATGACCAAATAAAGTACCCGCCGAGATATACGATCCCTAAGTTCCATGTATATAAAGGGACGGGCAATCCCCACCAGCATGTCGCTCAGTTCAGAGCTCTATGTGGCAACACTGGAGGTGACGATAAACTGCTGCTTCGTCAGTTCGTCGGCAGCTTGTCGGAGACAGCGTTCGAATGGTACTCTGAACTCCCGAATGACTCTGTCAAGACATTTGCAGAGATGGAGCTGTTGTTCACACAAAGATCCGCAGGCGCTAGCGAGCGTACTCCGATTACCGCACTAATTAACGCCA
The DNA here is from genome assembly GCA_030015575.1 of Agapanthus africanus. Lineage (NCBI taxonomy): Eukaryota > Viridiplantae > Streptophyta > Magnoliopsida > Asparagales > Amaryllidaceae > Agapanthus > Agapanthus africanus. The sequence continues at coordinate 12,509,583 of CM057337.1, forward strand.
GGGTGAAGCCAGGAGAGACATAGATTCAATACGCAATACGATGGCGGAATCTATGGTTGAAGTGCGAACAACGCATCGAAGAAGTGCCTGCGGTAGGCATGTTTGTAGGTACTCTTGATTCGCAGGTGACTATATCCCAGTTCATGATGTTCTTCAAACCCACTACCTTCCAGGCCGTGATCGACAAGTTGGCCCAGATGGATCAGATGGGTCATAGACCATCAACTTTGAAGTTGGAACCTCGGAACGAAAAGGGAAAAGGGAAAGCGACCTTCATCGCTAATACTCAACGGCAGCCCAATGCTCCAAGACTAGCTGATCGCCAAGATGAGAGACGACGATTCCTTGAGGAGAAATTGAAACAACCTTATTCGTTTCCTCGAGATAAAATGAGAAAAATGTTCGAGCTAGCGGTGCGCAACAGGCTCATCACCTTACCAAATCCAAAATGCCCGTTGCAACCCGGTGAGACTAATAATCCCAATTATTGCCCCTATCACCAAGCGATAGGCCATCCAATTGAAGATTGCTTCGTCTTTAAAGGATGGATTGATGATCAATATCAACAGGGCAAATTCGCCCTGTCCGAGAATTGAAAAGTAAGCCCGCCTCAACCGCATGCTCTTAAAAGGGGGGACACACCGGGGGCATCGTGCTCTTTTGTCAAAGAAGTTCCATAGGAGGTCGCTCTTTCAGCCAAAATGAAAAGAATGCTGAAGGATCTCCAAACATGCCCGACGATCAAATGGAAAAGTCCGCTGGAACCGGAAATCATCAAGGGAATGCTTAAACCGCGCCCGACTCCAAAAATTGGTGGTGATAGTCAAAGCGTCCACACCCAGCCGTCAAAGTCTTCGAAGAAGAAGAAAAAGACAAAAAAGCCCGTGAAGCCTGAGGACAAGCGCACAGACCTGCAAAAACATATCGACGCGCTGGAGGAATATAACCAGAAGGTGCGGACCCCAGTCACACTTCAAGAATTTCTCAGCCACGTCCTTGAGGACGGAGATGATGACAATGGAGAAGACTCGTCGGATGAGCCTGAGGATTATGTGGCAAGCTGCCACGTGATATCTCACTCATTAATAAATGGTGAAGAAGCTCCTGACGCAGAGAAACTGGGGGTAGATCCCGAATCGGAGCTCCTAGGACCGTCAGACGAAATGATTGATGCATTCCTGAACGAAGCTCTTCTGAAAAGCAAAGCTGATCAAGAGCGCGAGATGGCCATATTTGAAAAAGCCAAACGCCGGCGACTAAACGAAAGGGTTAAAAAACTCCAACCAGATAAGAGCACTTTGGCTGCCAATAAAAGAGGGTTCAAGACGAGGAAAAGGTTCGCTAAAGCTATATCGATGGGAATGAAGCTGCCACCCTCCGAGGGAAACACTTCTGATGAGATACACCTTAATGAAGGAGATGTGCATCCTAACTTCTGCTTATATCATCGAAGGATTGCGCACCCTACTGAAGAAGTGCAACGCCTTTAAAAACTGGTGGCAGGGATATGTTGCTCACCGACAACATTTCAAGCGGATGAAACGCAAAACTCGTCGGGAGCAAAGAAATACGACCGAGAAGCACAAAAGAACTACCGGCAACTGTCACATGGTCGACGCCGGGGGATTGCATGTTCTCACCTTCGGGAGCGATTCTGATGAAGAAACAACCCTTGGCCCTCTCTTCAAAGAACCCGCATCCGAAACGGAAGAAATAAAGACCTGTGAGAACATTCAGCTGCGCAATCGTACGTTGCCTGAAAAGAATCTCGGTCCCGCGAACAGTGGGTCGAATTGAAAAGATAAAGGGGAAAGAAAAAATCCCTGAAGACATCGCCCTAGATGATCAAGTCGTCAAAGAGCTGACAGCCAAGTACCCGCCAAAGAAAAGTAAGGTAGATTATAACATTCTGGCACACTTGAGGAAGCTACCTTCACAGCTAAGCATTCTCGATGCCCTCTTGTTATCAAAAGAAGTAAGAGATTCTCTGATCAAGGCGTTACAAGAGCCCAAGCAGTTCCAAGCTTTCCTCGCCGAAGAAAAGATGAAGGACGAGCTGGAAGAAGTGCACACGGCCGATATCACTTTCGGCGATGAACATCTCCTCCTCGGGACGTGTGAGCATAACCGTCCCCTTTATGTCTCCGGATACTGTCATGATATCAAGATAGGCAAAATCCTGGTTGACAATGGGTCCTCCGTCAATCTCCTCAATGTAAGAGTATTGAAGGAAATTTGCATGAGCGTTCAGCACCTCGCTCGTGATAAAATCACCATCTCCGGGTTCGACTCCCAGTCATCATGAACACTCGGGTCCGTGATATTAACGTTACGCTTTGGGTTGCTCGTCACGGACATCAAATTTCATGTCATTGACGCCAAGACATGTTACAATGCTTTGCTCGGCAGGACTTGGTTACACAAGTACAGCATTATCCCTTCTACACAACATCAGTGTATGAAGTACTTCAAAGATTGTCTCGAGTACACTGTGACGGGGGAACTAAACCCATTCTCCGCGAATGAAGTCCGAAAGTATGAAGACGCAAAATACTTCTTACCAGATTTCGAAGACACGGAAAGATGTCACAAACCGAAGAACAAAGCTATTACCACTATTCCGGTCTTTGGGAGCGATACCAAAGAGGAAGAAGAGATAATTTATTCGGGGCCGCCCCAATGCAACAAGCCGGGACCGTCCATCCCTATTCTGGTCTTCGGCAGCGACTCGGAAGATGAGGTCAATGTCGTATTCTCTGCTCGGCCATCAATACAAGGCTTCGCTGATGAAGATCAAAGTTTGCAAGTTGTCATGGTTCCGCAAGAGCATTATAAAGAGCTCGATGCACTTGAAACTTATAGTGTGTAAGAACTGCAGACATTCTACGTCCCTCCCAGGCGAAAAGGTGAAAAGGCGATTCTATTATACCGATTCACGGAAACCAAAGTGGAAAAAGAAATTTGGCATGGTGTCGATTCTACACTTGACAGGCTCCAGCCCATCCGTCTGCCCAGATACTACACAGACGGATTAAAAAAGCTGTTGAGGCGCCAAGGCGTACCCTTCAAACAGACTGCTCGACAAGCCCAGTGCTACAACAGGATCTGGAACGTCCCTGGAACTCAGCGAAAGTTGCCCAACGGGAGAATGGAAACGATCGGGCTTGGATATGTTCAACCCAAGAAACGGGAGCGATTCCGCGGCTGCTACGTCATACATGACTTCGATGAAGAAGGAGATTCTCTGTGGGAAGATGCTAACCCTGAACCAAAACGAGCTCCCGCCGTGAAAATGCCAAGTCCGTCGTTCAAAGAACAAATGGATAAGCTTATAAGGGAAGTGGGTCAAAAAGTTCGAGACGACCATAATCGCGAAATGGCCATCTAGGAGAAAGCAAGAACGCAGCGCCTCCTTCAGCAGGCCGCGGAGAATGACAGTGCCTTTCGTCACCAACCTATCATACAAAAGGCCCGACGTAGAGACAAAAATAAATCAAAGAACGGAAAAAACGTTCGACAGCAGCGTAGCAAATCTAAGAAGCCACGCGATCGAGAATCGAGCAGCCGGGATCCGTCTCTTATAAAGAAGATGGGTCGAGCATATTCTTTTCCCCAAGACAAGACAAAGAAGATATTTGATCTTTTCATAAAACATCAGATGATGACACTCCCGGAGTCCAAGAACCCTGAGCAAGCAGACAAGGTCTCTCATCCAGACTATTGCTCCTATCACCGAGCAATAGGGCATCCTCTTGAAGACTGCTTCACATTCAAAGACTGGGTAGAAGACCAGTATCAGCAAGGCAGGTTCGCTCTATCCAACAGTTGGAGGGTAAGTCCGCCACAGAAGCATGAATCAAAATCCACTTATGCGATGAGAGTAGAACCAGATCAACATCGGTCTTGGAAACGATCTCGTACCTGTCACGCGATAACGCTGTCAGAAGAAGAACCCGAGAATATGGATGACCTTTCTTGGTGCTTCGAAAACAATGAAGATGAGTTGATCTCAGAATTTCCACCGGCGCTAAAAGAGCTGGAAGATGGGATACATACTACTGCAGATGACCTCAGAAAAATCGACTTGGGAACGGCAAACGACCTACGGCCGATGTTCGTCAGTGAACTGTTGTCTGAAGAAAGGGTGGCTACGCTTAAAGACGTGCTCATGCAGTATAAAGATTGCTTCGCATGGAACTATTCAGAGATGCCGGGACTAGATCCAGAGATTGCTGTGCACAAATTGGCGATATCTCCGGACGTCAAGCCGATCAAACAAGCACCGAGAAGAATGCGGCTCTAGCTTAAGATGAGCATCAACGCCGAAGACAAGAAGCTAATCGACTCCGGCTTCATCCAAGAGGTTCAGTATCCTGACTGGATCGCCATCATTGTCCCAGTAATGAAGAAAAATGGGACGGTGCGCATATGTGTGGACTTTCGGGACTTCAATAAAGCTTGCCTGAAGGACGATTTTCCTGTACCGGTTATCGAGCTGATGATAGATAACACGTCCACTCACGAAGTTTTCTCCTTCATGGACGGCTCATCAGGATACAATCAAATAAAAATGCATCCCGAGGACCAGAAGCATACCGCTTTCCGGACCCCTTTGGGCATATTCTGCTACAAGGTGATGCCTTTCGGTCTAAAGAACGCCGGTGCCACCTATCAGAGGGCCATGACGAAGATCTTCGATGACCTCATACATGAAATCGTCGAATGCTATATCGACGACCTCGTAATTAAAAGCAAATCATACGAGGAACATTTAGAGCATTTGAAGATCGTGTTTCAGCGCCTTCGGAAATACAACTTGAAGATGAACCCTCTTAAATGCGCGTTCGGAGTTTTCTCGGGCAAATTCCTAGGATTCGTCGTCCGACACTGAGGCATCGAGATAGACCCGTCGAAGATCCAGGCGATCATGGAAATGCCTCCGCCAAGGACTCTCAAGCAACTGCGGTCTCTCCAAGGAAAGCTCGCGTATATCCGGCGATTTATAGCCAATCTCTCAGGCAAGTGCCATCCTTACAGTCACCTAATGAAGAAGGGAACCCCGTTCGTATAGGATTGCAAATGCCAAAGTGCACTGGACGAAATCAAGCAATACCTGTAGAATCCACCAGTACTAGCCGCTCCTGTTAAAGGAAAACCTCTCGTCCTGTATACAACAGCCCTCGAAGGTTCCTTAGGCACGCTGTGGGCACAAGAGAACGACCAAGGGAAGGAGAGGGCCCTTTACTATTTAAGTCGAGTTCTTCTGGGAGCAGAAAACAATTACTCTCCCATCGAAAAACACTGCCTGGCGTTGATCTTCGCGATAACGAAGCTCAGACACTATGCGTTGGCACATGAGGTCCATCTCATATTAAAGGTGGATCCTCTCAAATATTTGATGTCAAAGGCCATATTAACGGGACGACTCGCTAAATGGGCCCTACTCTTGATGGAGTTCTCGATAACTTATCGTCCTCTCAAGGCAGTAAAAGGCCAGGCTATCGCCGACTTTCTCGCTGAGCATCCGATACCTGCCGATTCTCCTTTGAACTGCGAATTGCCCGACGAACACGCATTTGACATGATCGACGGGGAAAGAAGAGAGAATGATACCCAATGGGAACTTTACTTCGATGGAGCATCTTCCATGAAGAAGCGCAAACAGGCCACCCCCATAATCAAATCCGGGGTGGGCCTCGTCTTCGTGACTCCACAACGAGGGATAATGCGCTTTGCCTTCTCCTTAACAGAGCCGAGGACGAATAATGAAGCCGAATATGAAGCTCTGATAGCAGGTCTTGAGATCGCTATTGACATGGGAATCGAAAACCTCCTCATATACGGAGACTCATAGCTGGTCGTCAGCCAAGTAAACGGCAACTATCAAACATGCAAGCCAGAGTTGGTGGAGTACGGCGAGAGAGTACAGCAACTGCTGACTCAATTTCCCTCATACACCCTGGAAAGCATACCGCGTGCGGAAAATAACAAAGCGGATGCGTTAGCCAAGCTCGCTAAAGAATTGGCCGACGAAAACCTCAATGATGTAAGGATCGTTGTACAAAGCCGTCGGATTCTTGCGCCGGCAGAAATATCTCCGGAGTCTTTCGGAGAAAAGGGAGCTACCGAGCAAACGGCCTTACAAATAAAAGATCAGGAAAAGGCTAAGGATTGGAGAGAAGTCTTTATAGACTTCTTCAAATCCCGTCGAATATCTGAAGATGCGTCGTCAAGACATCAGCTCATGAAATGAGCTCTATCCTTCGCATTTGTCAATAATACTCTGTATAAGAGATCATTTGATTCTCTGTGGCTAAGATGCCTGGGACCTGAAGAGGCAAGGAGAGTCGTCTAAGAAACTCACGACGGACTCTGCGGTTCTCACCAAGCCGGGCCGAAGATGAAACTGAAGATCAAAAGGATGAGCTACTACTGGCCCACGATGATCCAAGACTGTCTCGAATACGTGAAGCAGTGCCATTCGTACCAGATTCATGGGGACTTCATCCACCAGCATCCAAATCCACTACATCCAACGGTGGCTAGCTGGCCGTTCGAAATGTAGGGAGCCGACATAATCGGGCCCATCGAACCAGCATCATCCAGAGGACATCGATTCATTTTGGCGGCAACTGATTACTTCTCCAAATGGACAGAAGCAGTACCGCTGAGGGAAGTGAAGACGGAGAATATTCTCCATTTCTTCAAGACACATGTCATTTACCGGTTCGGCACTCCGCGACGGATTATCTCCGATAATGGGCCAGCCTATAGAAGCCACAAAATCAGCCGCTTCGCACAACAGAATAACATAGACTGGAGATACTCTTCAGTCTATAATTCCCGAGCTAACGGTCTAGCTGAAGCTTTCAACAAGAGCTTGACGAAGATCGTGAAAAAGACAGTATCTCGAAATAAGAAGGACTGGCATGAGAGACTGCATGAAGCTCTCTGGGTGTATCGAACTACGTTCAAAACGGCCATGAACACAACGCCGTATGCATTGGTATTCGGCACAGAAGCGGTATTCCCCCTCGAGATAGAATTACCCTATCTACGAGTGGCGGTTCATTATGAGCTAACAGACGAAGAAAATGCTCACCTTCGGCTTGAGGAGCTCGACGCCCTTGATGAAACCCGGCTCATGGCGCAACAAAATCTGGAGGCTTATAAAGCAAAGATGACGTGCTCATATGAGAGGTTGAGTAGGCCGAGAACATTCCGCCAAGGCGAACTCGTACTAGTGGTCAAAAGACCTATGATCCCCAATCGTGCCAAACGGGGGAAATTCGAGCCGAACTATGAAGGCCCGTACATCATAGACAAAGTTTACCAGGGTGGAGCCTATCTACTCATGGATATACATGGTGAAAGACCTTTCAGGCCAATAAATGGTCGCTTCCTGAAAAAATACTACGCCTGACGAGTTACGGCCTAGGTCAACGATAGATGACGACGCCTATGTCCGCTCGCTATCTTCCTAAGCCCAAACTCTATAAGTAGTAGCCGGTTTACGGACCGAAATGTCCTAAAACTAACAACAGACCGAAACGTCCTTACACTAACGATGGACCGCAATGTCCTAAAACTTGCAATTGACCGAGACGTCGTTAAACTACTACAAACCGCGGCATCCTAGCGCTGACGCGTTAAAAAAATAATATATATATATATATATATATATATATATATATATATAAAACGGTATGTCCATAAGCAAAATGGGCACGGATGAAAACCCGAAAGGGCACCGTGAGTAAAAACAGCAGGGCTACCAGCGAGTTTTGTGAAAACCCGAAAGGGCGCAAGCTCGTTAAAAGACACTTGCAAGGTCCTCTCGACCCTGTAAGGAGAAATCGCCTGCGTGAGATCCTTACGACTCACAAATGAGCAACACACTTAGGGATCCCCACGATTCCTAAGGAGAAATTACACTTGCGAGATCCTCACGACTCGTAAGGAGAACCCTCCTTTGAGACCCTCACGGCTTATAGGATTCAAAAGTCCTAAGCTACAGGGATCCGAACTTGTTCTTAAGCCATCACAACCTCCAATTCTGCCCTACAAGCGGTCCAATGCTGGCCCTCGTATACAATCCACGGGCGCGAATAAACATTTCCCTAACAAAGTCCCACCAGAGACTGGGGATATGCTCATACGGTGAACAACCCTTGTAAGTCCTCTCGACTTATAAGGAGAAAACACTCTTGTAAGATCCTTACGACTTATAAGAGACCATACACTTAAGACTCCTCACGATTCTTAAGGAGAAAACACACTTACGAGATCCTCACGACTCGTGGGAAGAAATACCTTTATGAGACCCTTACGGCTCGTAAAGTTAAAAGTCTTAGTCGATAGGATCTTAACCATGTTTGCTAAGCCACCTTTGTTTGACATCGACAAAGGCAAATGATAATTCGCACTGGCAATATCCCAGTTGTAGCGATACTGATGCTGAAATCGGTATCAAATCCTAAACTCGCAGCGAAAAGCCAGCGATCCACAAGTGCATATGAAATAGCCGAAATGATGGGGCAACTTGCAACAAAATCAGCAAGTAAAAATGTATGCATACAAAATAGCCGAAATGGTTGGGCAACTCGCAATAAAAAGCAGCGAGTAAATAAACCAAATAGCCGAAATGGTTGGGTAACTCGCAATAAAAATCAGCGAGTAAATAAAACAAATAGCCGAAATGATCGGGCACTGCGAAAAATAGCCGAAATGATTGGGCAATCGCGACCTTCGCGATATAAAAGCTGAAATGATAGAGTATCGCGGAAAGAAAAATATATAAAATGAAACTTTTTGCCCTACAGGTGAGATCACGTCGATCCCTGTATACAATCCAGATGCATAAACGAAGAGGGAACCATACCTTCCCATTAGGCTCCACCAGAAGGAGAGCCAAGTCTCGACGTTTCATCTACAGCCTAGAGATCACCAATAGTGTTCCTCCTCATTCCAGCAGGATTCAGACGCGACAATCAACCCTGGAGCCATGGCAAAGTCCCTACTCCGAATCTCGACAGTTCATAGACAGTCTAGAGATCATCTCAACATTCGTCTCATTGCAACAGACGCAACATCAACAAATCAGAGCTGCGGCGAAGTTCCCAATTCCATGATTTGACGATGCACGGACAACCGAGAGTCAACCAATCCTGCTTTTGTGGAACACGGCTTATGTCAATCCTGACCCCGTGGGAAGCGTCTAGAGCGGAGCCTGGTCCTTGCGGAACACGGCTATGTCAATCCTGACCCCGTGGGAAGTATCCAGAGCAAATCCTGGTTTCGTGGAACACGGCTTATGTCAATCCTGACCCTATGGGAAGCGTCCAGAGCGGATACTGGTCCTTGCGGAACACGGCTAATGTCAATCCTGACCCCGTGGGAAGCATCTAGAGCAAATCCCGGTCTAGTGGAACACGGCTCATGTCAATCCTGACCCCGTGGGATGCGTCCAGAGCGGATCCTGGTCCTTGCGGAACACGGCTTATGTCAATCCTGACCCCGTGGGAAGCGTCCACAGCAAATCCTGGTGTAGTGGAACACGACTTATGTCAATCCTGACCCCGTGGGAAGCGTCCAGAGCAAATTCTGGTCACGTGGAACACGGCTTATGTCAAATCCTGACCCCGTAGGAAACGTCCAGAGCGGATCCTGGTCCTTGCGGAACACGGCTTATGTCAATCCTGACCCCGTGGGAAGCGTCCAGAGCAAATCCTGGTCTAGTGGAACACGGTTTATGTCAATCCTGACCCCGTGGGAAGCGTCCAGAGCAAATCATGGTCTAGTGGAACACGGCTTATGTCAATCCTGACCCCGTGGGAAGCATCCAGAGCAGATCCTGGTCCTTGCGGAACACGGCTTATGTCAATCCTGACCCCGTGGGAAGCGTCTAGAGCAAATCATGGTTTCGTGGAACACGGCTTATGTTAATCCTGACCCCGTGGGAAGCATCCAGAGCGGATCCTGGTCCTTGCGGAATACGGCTTATGTCAATCCTGACCTCGTGGGAAGCGTCCAGAGCAAATCCTGATTTTGTGGAACACGGCTTATGTCAATCCTGACCCCGTGGGAAGCATCCAGAGCGGATCCTCGTCCTTGCGGAACACGGCTTATGTCGATCCTGACCCCGTGGGAAGCGTCCAGAGTGGATCCTGGTCCTTGCGGAACGCGGCTTATGTCAATCCTGACCCCGTGGGAAGCGTCCAGAGCAAATCCTGGTCTAGTGGAACACGACTTATGTCAATCCTGACCCCGTGGGAAGCCTCCAGAGCGGATCCTGGTCCTTGCGGAACACGGCTTATGTCAATCCTGACCCCGTGGGAAGCGTCCAGAACACCTCCTGGTCCCATAGAACACGGTTAAAGTCAATCTTGACCCCGTGGAAAATGGCCAGAGCAACCTCTTGACTCCGTGAAATGCGGATAAAGTCAACCCCAGACTCCGTGAAATGGGGATAATGTCAACCTCATCCATCACTTACAAGTCCTCTCGACTTGTAAGGAGAAAATTCTCTTGTGAGATCCTTACGACTCTCAAGAGAAGACGCACTTAGGAATCCTCACGATTCTTAAGGAGAAATTACACTTACGAGATCCTCACGACTCGTAAGGAAAAATATCTTTATGAAACCCTCACGGCTCATAAAGTTGAAAAGTCTTAGGAGGCAGATCCTAACCCTGACTCTTAAACTATCGCTGTCCTGCAAGGAGATCAAAATAGATTATCCATAAAATGCATTTACTAAAAGGGACACACCATCAAGAAATAAAATATGTCTTTTATTCATGAATCAAAATGAATACAAAGTACAATTTATGAAAGAATAAAAAAAATATACTCTCATTCAGGAGTATGTACAAAAGAAGAATAAAAAATATACAATTCTTCAAGCTGGCGGACGATTCAATAGGTTTTCCAGTTCATCCTTTTTCCGCTGGGCCTCAGCTTCATGATTTATTATCGTTAAGAGACGGGCCTCCGCTTGAGCCTGTTGTGCCTGGTACGAGGCAAGCCGACTTTCAAGCTCCTTTTCGGTAACCTTATGAGCTTCGACCATTTCGCGAGTGAAAATGACGGCTTTATCAATGGCTACCACCTCCCTGATAGCTTCTTGAAGCACCCGCCAAAGTTTATATGCCCGAGTGGTCTTGGCCGTAAGATTAACTTGAAGTTCCCTCAGCGCTTTGGAAGCCAGCTCCCTCTCCGAAAACTTTCGGCTGAGCCTCTTCTCGTATGAAAGCATATTCGCAGCGCACCGCTCAATCAGCCCCCGTAAGCTCGCCTTTGCAGCCACAACCTCTGAAGGAAGGCGTGTACATTCAAGAATATGCAAACAAGCCTCCACCTGACGAAAGAACTCAACCCAGACTTGCACTAATGTTTCACTATGGTAAGTAGCAAGAAAGGGAAGAGAACCGTTGGCTTTAGCGGCAAATGCTTCGGCCGTGATCAGACTGCCAGCACGAAGGTCTTCAATCAGAGCTGACAAGGAGTGAAGGCTTAGATTTGCTATCCATTCCGAGGCACGTAGAGCATAAGGGCTGGGCGGCATCACGATGCGATATTCCAGCATGGTAAGAACTAGCAAAGCTGTTAATATTCATAGAAAATAATCAGCGAGACTCGCAAGTAAGGAGCGGGTGGAACATCATTGAAACTTTACTTACCCACGGTCATGCAAGAAGGGTCTGAAGGATCCCCAGGCCCATCAAGAATCTCAACTTCGTCATCAGCTTCCAAAACTGCAGAAGGCATCAATATCGTTATACAAAATAATAATAATGCCGTGAGGAGAAGGCAAATAACACTAACTCTACCCGGAAAAGAGGACGATGCGTTGAGCGGATATCGCCTGCGGAGCAGCCATCTCTAACAGGCGCTGAAAAGACTTCCTGGGGGACAAGTCCACGATGGACGCCACCAATCCTTGTAGTTCTGAAAAGACTGGAAGGTTCAGATAATGAAGAGATCATTAAAATAAAAGATAGAAGAATACCTTCGATGCTCCTCGCACTCTAGACTGGAGGGATAGCAGCTTCGGCGGCTTCCTCCGTGCCCCCAGGCACATCATCGGGGACGTAGGCCGGTATAACAACTTCCAATTGAGGAGAAGTGGCCGCTACTGCAGGCTCGAATGAAAGGACGGTAGCCTCGACTACCTGTCCCCTAGTTTCCAGGCCGTCCTTAGAAAGATCCATTAAATCCGCGGCCAATGAAGATGCCTCTTCCAGGGGAGCAAGCACCAGGGGAACGGAAATCACCGTTGGGAGCTCCGTGGCAGGAACAATAGTTGTATCGACCCCCTACACACTTATTAGTGTCTCATCGGGGATATTTGCAGAGTCCATAGTCAAGACGCGACTCGAACTCAGATCCTATGCCATTGCTGAAGTCCTTGCAAAGTTTTCACGAAGATAAGGATATATATATATGAATATAAGCAGTGCAAAATACTACAAAAAGAAATATAAATGTACCAATGCGCAAAGGAGCTTCTAGTATGGCTTTTTCAAGCCGACGTTCCTTCCTGAGGAGGTATGCTCGCCGGGGTTCACGGGTAGACTCATGGGCACCGGTCCACAATGAAAGCGCATCCTTGGCATCGTCCGAGATAGGCTGTTTAAGAGTTATCTCGCCTCCCTCTTCCAAAGAACCTATAAATATCTGCCGTATCGATAGAGGATCTTCGTAGAAGATGACGGCAGGATAAGGCCTCTTCGGGATCCTTACATTCTCAGTCTCATCCTGAGAGCGTCTTATAGCCTCAGCCAATTGTGCGGCTTTCTCGGCAGATGAACCCGGAAAAAGAAGACCACTGTCTGGCTCTTGCATGGCTAGTAGTTCATCTTGAAGGATAGGCTCTGATTCCACTAAAAAGTCGAGCAGATTGGTGACTGTCTTCTTTTGCCTCTTGGACCCAGAACTAACTGCAGAAGATGATCGCTTCTTTCCCCTCAGTGCTTTAGTGCGACATTGACCCACTTCGCCTTCAATATATTCTCTCGGCGATGCTACCAATGAGGACACTGCCATTGCTGACGCCGCAGCTGATGATACTGCTACTGGCGCCTTATTGGCCCTTGATTGAGCTCTAGTGCGCAGCGGCATACCAGTTGTGGGATTTAGATCCACTTCCGCAGCCTCAGGAATAAGCACGACACCAGTATCTCTCAAGTGAGGGCGAACCACTGCCCGCGGTCGCGGCGGAACTCCCGTAGCCTGGATTAGAGTGGGAACCCTATATCTAAGGAGCATCCTCCTCTCCTCAACAATAACATGACTAACTCGGTGGAGGTACCAGCCCGTGAAAACCCCCACATATCGAGGAATGTAGTCAGCCTCAAGAATTACGAAGCGAGAGCCGGTGTTCAGCCGCATGAAGTGATGAGCAGCGTCACGAACAACTTTCGACGACGGACTGGGCTCCACTGTAAATGCCTCAAAGGGGACACCCTGGTCATATCCCAGTTGCCGAGCAAAACGGTGTGGGTTGTACCGCATAAAAAGGGCCACACCGTTTTGACGAAACACCAGGTAACCTGGTCTGATTGAATATAATTGCATGGCTTCATTGGGCATCAAGGAGGGTGCTCCCTCTTTCGACGAGTCGAAAAGCTGTTGAATCGGTCCTGAAGGAGCAGAGAGGACTCGATCATTAAATACCATCCCGCCCATATTGGCATAGGGATTAAGCAGTACACGAATAGCTCCGGACTGAGTCGGATCAGGAGCCGAAGCGTCCACCAAGCTCATGAGCCGCGGAAAAGTGTAGGCATCATAAAAGCTGGGTCTCTGATGCGCGGTGAATGCCCCTAGCACGTGCATCTCAATCCATGACGTAAAGTAACGAAGAGAGAAACTCACTACGTTCATGCCTGGGGTGGAGGTATTGGCTGCAGCGCTTAGCCCATGATACAAATGCGCTAGCCCCACAATACCTACGGCTAGTCGCATCCCTCCGGCGATGCGATGAGCGGGGTAAATCACCGAAGCTCTCATGAATCGACGGTGCGTTGGAATAACAAACCAACTAAGCCAGACGCTGATAAAACCCACGAAGAAAGTCTCTTTATCTATGCCAGGAGTGGTGATCGACTCGAAAGGTACAGCCGACAGGATGGGAATGTAGAACTGCGGCAAATCCTCTTCTTTAGCTGGTAGCTTATTTAAACCGAACCCGAAGGGGTCGGTGATACTCGCAAACTTTGGAGCCATTTTTGATAGAACATCTCCGTGAAGGAAGCAAGCGATAAAGCTTTTGAAAGTGATGCCCTGCTCTTCTGACTCTGTGAATTGTTTCTCGAAAATGCCCAGAGCCTTGATTAGACTTGGGTGCTTATGGCGGGCGGCATTTTCAGTCGACAAGCCATCAAGCATAGCAGGCTCAGTTTCGAAAACATACTCATCAGGAGGCAGCAGTTCTTCGTAGAGTGTCCCCCTGATCGGCAACCCGAGATCTCGCGAAACTCTTCCAGAAGAATCAAAACTTCGCGATCCCCTAGCAAGAAGGTTTGGTGGGAAGATTCCATTGATTTAGGAAAGACTTAACCCACCAGACGTGAGAGGACTGATAGTGGAAGAGAGACGCGTACACCGCCTGGTAGAGCCCAACCCTCTGCAGTCGCGCACGATGGGCAGACAAAATGTAACGAGCCCAGAGAAGGTAGCCTGTGGGATGTCGAGGAGTAAGCCCTATTTTGTAAACCTATCACCAGGGCTAGGCGTCACCTTGGCAGATACGACGCCCTAAGATGTCTATAGCCGGCACATGGTGGTTTGGAATTCCAGTTGTTGACGGCTCAAGCCGTCCCGTAGGGGTCCAATTCGACATCTCCACAGCAAAGGCGGTGCGTGGACGCTCCATCGGCAAAAATGGGTAGGCAGGCTCTGTTGGTATCTCACAAAGGAAGCCGCGGCGGCCCCGAATGATATGCCCATACCATGTCCCCCATAAAAGCAAGATGGTGCAATTAGGGTCGTGAGCTCTAATCATCGCCATCACCTCCTCATCAGACGGTGACTGAGGAAAGGCAGCCTCCGAGCGGGTGAAAGAGAAGTATGGAAGAGAAGCCATTGTTCCTAAAACAAAGGAAAGGAAACTGTTAATGAAGCCCGCACGTGTCTATATATATATATATATATATATATATATATATATATATATATATATAAAACGACAATGGAAGAAAACGACAAAGAACTTATTTTATGGGATCATTGGTTATAAAACACAGGGGCCCCACAAAATCAAGATGGCGGCTCACTGATAATGAGGCTGAGCAATCATCATGAGAATATAGGGAAGATTCTCAATGAATTCAAATGACTCTACACATTCCCCCAAAGAGAAACCCATCTTGGACTCTGCGAAAATCAGGTAAAATCTCTACTGAAATTTTTTCTGCAAGAACAACTCAGGATGAAAATCCCAAGAAGTCTTCTTTTAAGAACTAAGTTCTTTAGAGAAATTAAATTTCTTTTGAACAGAAGAATTAAATTCCCAGAAAACATTTTCAGAGCTAAATACTCTTTGAAATGGAATTAAATTCCAGAGAAAAGACAAGTATCACCATCGATCCCTGAGATCAGAGAAGCCCTAACAAAAGGAGTTTATTATTTAAGGATTGGACATTTTTTTAAGAACTTGGAAAGATGGGTTCTTGTTAAAGGGAAAAAACCCTCGGTGTGGATTTAAAATCCAAAGAAAATTTCTACAAGAAATTCTTCCGCCGTTCAAGATCCCTACCTGAAAAAGGAAATCTTTTGTTGACAGAGTTAAATTCTGGAAATTTTTGAAACAGAGAACCGAGCTCTGGGAAAGAAAATTAAATTCTCAGAGGAAAACGAGCAAGGAAGAAGATGGCAAAACTGGAGGCGCTTCTGAAGGGACCCCTGCATTTATAGGATTTGATAGGTAACGGTTGAATCTACCCCCTTCCCTAGGCAGATCCAACGGCCACAAAAAAATGACAGCGTTGCACTCACGTGCAAACACGTGAGAACAACGCTGTGGAGGCATTTGTTCCTTCATAGAATATCAGGAAAAACCCCAATGGGGCATCACGTGCCCACACGTGATCAGGGGTCACGTGCTGACACGTGATGGTTTCCTGGGGATTCTGCTGAAGTAGAATTAAATTCTAATCAAGCAAGCAATTAGTGTAGTCACGTGCCCACACGTGATGGGCCTTTAAAAAAATCCCACTGAAGGAATTAAAAGGCATAATAAAACAGCAAGGAAAGATCTCAATGGGGCATCACGTGTCAACACGTGACCAAGGGTCACGTGCTGACACGTGATGATTCCTTAGCTCTTTAAAACAACAAAATTAAATTCTGGTTAAAATGTTTAATCGGGGGGGTTACGTGTCAACACGTGATGGGTTCCTAAGCTCTTTAATTAATAGAATTAAATTCTATTTAAAATGATTAAACAATGGGATCACGTGCCAACACGTGATAAGCTTTAAGCCTTCTGAACTAATAGATTTAAATTCTAATTAAGAGGGAATCGAGAACCCTAACTGGAAAAATATTTAATCTTTCCAAACAAAAAAGATTGTGCTCTGTAAAGTGGAGCACCGTTGGATTAAAAATCCAAGGGTGATTAAAAATCACCAACTTATAGAAACATTCTATACAAGGAAAGATTTCCCTGAAATTCACCAAGAATAACAAACAGAATATCTTTTAGATTAAAAATCCAATGGTGAATAAAATTCACTGAGTAATCTAAAAAGATCATGTTGGTTACAAAATCAATTAAAATCTTTCAATGAATGATTGACTAAACAAACTGATTCTTTTCTTTCTCCTATAAATAGGAGCCAAGAAGAGAAGAGGGGGATCGATTTCTGGTTTTTGGAGAGATACAACAACAGAGAGAAAAAAAGAAAGGAGAATTTAATTCTCAAGAGAGAAAAAGAAGATTTCTTCAGAGAAAAGAAACCCTAGGTGAGAAAGGGGAAAGACATCTAAGCTCCATAAAACAAAAGAGAATTTAATTCTCAATTTAAGAGTTTAACTCTTCTAAATAAGAACTTAGTTCTTCTTTTGGTCGAAGATCTGCAGAAGCAGATCTCCCCACAAGTTGAGAATTTAATTCTCATCGGGGAGACTCTGCCATGCAGATCCAAAACCTAGAGGGAGGATTAAGTTTAAAGAATTTAATTCTTCCAAATTCATAGGAATTTAATTCCTCCAAATGAAACTAGGGTTTAACCCTACATAAGAATTTAATTTTTCCAAATTCATAGGAATTTAATTCCTCCAAATGAAACTAGGGTTTAACCCTACATAAAAATTTAATTCTTCCAAATTCATAGGAATTTAATTCCTCCAAATGAAACCAGGGTTTAACCCTACATAAGAATTTAATTCTTCCAAATACATAGGAATTTAATTCCTATAAATAAAATTAGGGTTTAACCCTACAAAAGAATTTAATTATTAAAACAAGAGACTTAAAGCTCACCATGCATGTAAAGATTAAGTATCCAACATGATCACGTGGTAACACGTGACCCTTCATCCCAACAAATAAAAAGGAATGAATAAGGCATGCTCACATGCCCCCACGTGACCCTTTAATGGACTCCTCAAAAAAAGAAGAAATTAGTCCAGAAGCAATGCCTCACGTATTCCCACGTGACCCTCGAAATAAAAGAGAACAAAGCCAAAGGCGGTACTGATCTAGGGTGCCTCACGTGTCCACACGTGACCCCTGACAAACACCCTTTTAAAAAGAATAAAATAAGGGAAGACAGAGGAATTGATTCCCAACGTAGAGGCATTGTCACGTGTCCACACATGATAATTTCAAAGACTAAAAGTTTTTAACACTTATTTGAATATTCTGAGAACAAAATAAAAAAAGTCCAGCCCCATCTTCAGGCGCCTCACGTGACCCCACGTGACTACCTCACTTTTAGTGTTTAACACTACTTTAAGCACTTCGTCCTTACTGTTTAACACTATTTTCAGCACATCACGTGGGAGCACGTGATCGCCATATATCCTCTAGTGTTTAACACTATTTTAAAGCCAATCTTAGCTCAAATTGGCCAAGTTTTCCAGAAGTAAGCCTCTCCTTCAACTGAACCTCAAAATTGATCATTTCATATGATATGCATAGTAAAGCCTAGAGCTATAATGAAGGGTTTAGTGCTCAGCCAAAAACAAAATGTTGTCAAAGCCCACAAATCCCTGTCTAGCATTGCTAAATAAAGCAGAATTGAACCCAAACAAATGTTCAACTTTCTTAAACCTAATTGGACTTAGCCCAAGTTGGCCATAAGTTCTCAATTCAGATTTAACTGAGCCATTGTGCTCATAATCTAATTAATTGATCTTAGTTCCAAATTGGACTTCAGATTTCCCAATCAACTTTAGTTCAAAGGTACATCTCTTCACTCCTCTGATATTTGTCGTTGTAATCCTTCAACGTCTTCAGAGAGGTGACGGGTCCCGATAACCAATCATTCCATGGACTGTAGGGTCCTTAAACTCATGGACTATGATGTCCTTAAACTCTGTGGGCTATGATGTCCTTAACTTGGACTGTGGGGTCTTTAAACCCATGGACTATGATGTCCTTAACCTCAGACTGTGGGGTCCCTTTAAACCCACGGACTATGATGTCCTTAATATCGGACTGTTGGGTCCCTTAAACCCACGGACTACGATGTCCTTAACCTTGGACCGTAATGTCCTTAAACTAATGGACCTAGATGTCCTTAAACTAACATTGGACCACCATGTCCTTAAACTGGCAATCGACCGTAATGTCCCTAAACTAAACAATAGAGCCTCAATGATCTCTTGTTTGATCTAAACGATCCCGTTAAGTTGATCTTAGTCTAAAATTAGACTAACTGTTGGATATAGTGCCCTCAAAGTCAATTATTGGATCGCAGGTATGTGATTGGAATGATTGAGGCAGGACCTATCCGGTAGGGCAGTCTTGCTCGAGATGATAGTATGCTATCTGCTTTGTCTTTATCATTGTGTACATGCTTTAGTTCACTATTGCATTTTGATAGAGCCCATAGAATTCTTTCTTGACTGCCAGCGGTATGATGGCGATCATATACGTAGGAGCTGGGGTCTATAAGCACATCCTTAAAGTGTCCCTAGTTGTGGGAGTTTCGAGACAGGGCATCGATACTCCAGAGTAGACTAGTGTATATAGTCGAGACCCCGACGAGGGGCGGTGGCCGGTCTCACAAGACATTGGTGTCAGATGGTTCACCTAAGATGTATACAGGTGCTCATTGGGTTATGAGTACATCGGACAGGACTCGCCGGGAACAAGCTAGTTGGTATTATACATATCATCAGATAGCAGTTCCCAGGTGACATGTGTACAGGTTAGTCTGTCGACCTGAGATCGTCATTTGTCTCGTGTGAGTTCCCACTGTGAATTGATTACTATCCTACCACGGCTCAAAGGAGTCGTGCAAACAGGTTTTAGTTGGGTACAGTCCCGAGCCACATGGAGGGAGTGAGCGGATCATCGGGGATTCGTCTTTCCCGGTATTGGGGGTGAGATCGCGCTGTGTTTAGGAGAGCCATTACACGAAATCCCTGGCCAGGATAATCGAGATTTACTGGTAGGTATTCCAGTAGTATCTCAGGGTGTTCTGGACTTTACTCCGACACGACTTATACCGCTATTAGGGGTCTGACGTTTACCAGCTCCCTAGGCCCTATATGCGATACTCATAGACGAACAGACCGGACTGTACGGATATTGTCACTGTCAGGCTCAGTAGAGTTTCTGGATGAGTTCGCTTGCCAGCTTCCCTTTCGTTCAATACATAGGCAACCGTTACGTACAGCTAGTACCTCTGACGTGCTAATGGTTATACCCAGTGCCAGTGTATTGATGAGTCATTAGAGTCCCCCATAGACAGTTTACCAAGTTCGGGAGAAACGTTGTAGAGGCCGTATGATTTTATAGCAGGGTTCGATCATATTCGTGCACTTGTGCACGGATCATGATCGGACGGATAATACTAGCGGGCTTTGGTTTAAGCCGGATCCTAGTATTATATTGTAGGAATAATTCTGTCTCATTGCATTCGTATTCGGCCGGAATACAAATGCGGGTATGTGTTTACAGTTGAGGTGTAATCTCGTAATTCGTTACGGGATTATTTTGGGAGTTGCCAGTTTTCTTTTTCCGTCTTTAAACATCTTGATCCATGTTTTCCTATTGTGAGCATTGACATTGACTTTGACCATTTTGGCCATTCCGTACATTGATAATTTCGCATGAGGTGGCTGCTTGAATTGTTGGGGGTATGGGCTTGATTGGTATGGTGTTTGATTAATTTATTGTGTTGATTGGGCATGGCCTAACAGTGGGCTGCATGCTCTTTGGCATGGTGAGGGGTTTCCTGCAATTAAGTCAGCATTCCTTTTGAGGGGCTTTTTTGTGGTGGGAGAATAAAGGTTTTGGTGAGGTTTCATTTTGATATTGTTTTTGAATGGTTTTTATTATTCCCCCTCCCCATCCATTACACACACCCTCATGAAAAACCACAGAGCCCATTCCATTGATCTTTCTGGCCGAGTCCCTATGGATGATTCCTTGGCTTCACAAGCAAAATTCCATGTGCTCACATTTCTCATTCAAGTGGCAACTCCAATTTACCTCCACCCAATCACTCGGGTATCTTGAGATAAAATATTCTACACTCTCTCTACTTCATTCTTGGATATGTCGGCTAGCAAACTTCATGTCCGAGTTGCCTCGGTTCGAGGCGGGAGCCCGTATAAAGATTCATTGACGTGGTGCCACTTTGACGAGCGAGACCGTGAGCGGACTGCGTCAGCGCAGCGTGAAGAGTTTGGCGCAGAGATTGAAGACCGAAAGACATGGATCGATCGGTATAATTTCTACAAACTCCTTTTACATTTAGCTAGTTTACGGTTAATGGAACGATCCGGGTATTTAGGCTGCGGTGGCGCCGGTTTTGAAAAAAAGTTTTTGTTCCGCATTTGGCTTCGGTTTGACGGCCGAGGCGCCGCCGTACCCCAATATGGTATCAGAGCCACGCCATTAACCTTTACTAGCTTGTTCTAACATGTTTAAAATATCGATCGAAAAAAATTTCCGAAACCACAATTTCAAAACTTAAGTTTCTGTCGAATTTGTAAACTGGTCGAAAAATTATTTTGAGTGTTTCAGAAAATCAGGCAGGCTTTTGTAAGACCACTGTAGAAAATTGGGAAGTTGTTCCCTCGGGAACGCCGTGGAACCGCGGCCATACCCTCGTATTGGCCGCGGTTCCGCCGCCTTTATGGGGATTCAATGCACCAAGTTTCTTCTGGGGGGTCTTCATCTTGGAATTGGGGTTTCTGGAATTTTTAATTTTTGGCCCAGATTATTTTGAGTATTGGATTTGTATTTGGGGCCCACTTCGGGAAGTTTGTCGATCGAGATTTTAAATGTGTTAGTTTACAGTGGTTACATTATATCTGCGACGGTGAATGTCATTTGAGCGGTAAATCTTGTCTAATTGCTATAGTCCTTTTAGACGGGATTTGCGAACGTGACATTCACGTTGATGTGCTGTGATGTTGCGGATTTGTCGTGGTGGATAGCTCCTGTGCAATGGTAGTGCTGTTTGGATTTATTTATACATTTGATATTGCGGGGCGAGCGTCCGACATGTGGACAGCCGTCACTGCCTGTTTGTATATTATTCTTTTGGGGTACGACCGGGTTGAGGTCGATGTACCCATTATACATATTTTCTTTTCTGTACTAGGATTACTCTGCGGTGGAGTGCACGGATAGTCGGGTTCTAGAGGGCAACGGGCCCATATCTCATGGCGTTGAGACGGAGGGGGCTTCACTCTAGAATTGGCGGGCTATTCGCCGCACTCGTAGGGGGTATAGGTTGACCCATGGAGGGGTGCTCAAGTTACCGGATTCCGTGAAGTGCTGGGTGGTCCATTCACTTTGTTGAAGGGGCTGCCTCGCTTCTGGTTTTGGCGGGTAGCTTGCCGCACTCGTAGGGGTCTAGGTTTTTATTGCACAGGCTATCCACACGACCAGGGGAACGTCGGGTTTCACTTGTGGCTCAATGAAACCCGGAGATCCCGGATTATCTGTATTGTTCTGTGATGCTTATTACTTTTCTGTGATGTTGCATTTATCACGCCTGGAGCGATTATTATATATTGATATATATACTAGTAGATGTTGTATATGTTTTACACCCGCGCTAGTCCAGTCCCCGCTCTGTCGTTAGTTAAGTAACCTAACGGGTGATGACGGGACCCAGTGGCGAATGCGGATGGCATATACGTACATCATATATTTTCGTTCTTTTCTGGTGTGATCAATTGATGGGACTGCGTTGATTTTTATCAATGGAAGGAAAACAAACCTATATTTGATGTTGTTGGAACCAAGATTGTTTTAAAAACTGACATTACAGACGTTGGCTTTTGCTTTGCATAGTGGTATTCGGTTATGAATATCCAGCACCTCATTCGACGAGGCAAGGGCCGAGATCCCTTCATCGGGAGTGACCCCTTGGACAGAAGTTTGCGTCAACATAATAACTTCACTATAGTCGATTAATTTTTGCTTTGCATCGTGGTATTCAATTTGGAATATCCTGCACCTCATTCTACGGGGAAAGAGCCGAGATCCCTTCACCGGAAGTGACCTCTTTTGCAAAAGTTTTCGCCACTATATATTTATAAAACCACTTGGATTCCTTCAACGATATCAAGTTCATTACGTTAAAGGTTTTTCGCCAAAATCCAGCCGAGCCCTCCGTCATTTCAGATTAGTGTTGCTTAGTATTCGTGCTGCGTATGTCGTGCATTGCCGACGCGTAGTGTTCGGTAGCTCTGTAATGCTTTTCTGTCGCATGGATATGTGGATTGGTTAGGACAGTCGTACGGTTATGTTGGCATTGTCAAGGACTCGTACGGGTGGGTTTAACACAATCAAGATAATGACGGGTTGAACTTGACTAGGACTCTTTGATATGTTAGCATTGTCAAGGTCACTTGGGTCCTAGGGGTAAAAACACATATCGGGAGTTTCAAATATACAGGGAACTTGCCAAGCTTGCGCATACCTTCTGGAGTGTGGTGACTTGAGTGGCTTCCATCAAGTTATCATGCGATGATAGTTGAATCCCGATTCCCACTGATGAGTTGGTTTACTCCTCGGATGTTCCCGACTAATTCTTCTTTCAGATTTGGAGGAGAATTTGAGAAAATAGTGGGAGGTTTCCTGATTAGATAAAGTGATTAACCATTCTGATTCAGGTTAGAGTGCACGCAGAGTGTTTCCTTTCTCTCTCTCTTTGACTGCGACCATGACCCGACCCTAGACTATAACTCAGTGACCAAGTTAACCGAACTTTCTTAAAACATTGGTTTTTGGATTGTCTGAGTTGCATACATCATTGCCACTCCTTCTTTTACCCTTTGCATTTCTCCAGAACATCCCGTATTACTATGAACATCCACTTCCATTGGATAAATCTATCGTATGGTTATATACGAACTCGGAGGATTTTCTTCGAGGAAGGATTCAGGTTCTGGAGAGATTGAATATGACTATTCAGTTGTCTTTTCCTTTTACCTTCTCTCGGGTTGTGAGGACTCCTAGGATTAGGAGAGAGTACACCTATTACGCTTATTGGATAGTCTTCTTCCAAACCATAACCAGGTGCCGAAACGTAGGGAATGAAGAAAACCAATTAGCCTAAGTTGGGTGTACAGAAGGTAATAAGTAAAGACAAATAAAGGGATCGGAAAGAGGGCAAAGCAAATTGCGACTGTTAACATTCACGACCAAATCTCGTATTTCATCGCCACTCCTAATTCACCTTTGTATTTCTCCAGAACACCCCGTATCACTACGAACATCCAATTCCATTGGATAAATCCATCGTATGGTTATATACGAACTCGAAGGAACTTTTTCGAGGATGGATTATGGATCAGGAGAAATAGGAATAAGGTTTATTCGGTTGTTTCTGTATTTACCTTCTCTCAGGTTGCGAGTACTCTTAGGATTAGGAGAGTACACCTATTATGCTAATTGGATTGTCTTCTTCCAAACCATAGGCTGGTGCCGAACGGTAGGGAAGGAAGAAAACCACTTAGCCTAACGATGGTGTACAGAAGGTAATGAGTAAAGACAAATAAAGGGAATTAGAGAGATGGCAAAAAAATATACGGTTACAGTCATGAATCTGATAATGGAAGAGGCATTACTAGGAATACCCGGATACCCTTTTCGAAATATTTTAATGTTTCAGTTTCACTGTGTATTGTTAATAGAAAACGGATTTCCCAATTAGACCATTGCTCCACGGTATGTATTTACCAGGTATGATTCTCACATCTGTATGGTTTTACAGATGATGAGTGGGAGTAAGTTATTGGGAATTAGGTGATCATCCTCATTATATCGGAATTCGTTGTAATTTGTGATATTTGAGGAAATCGCCTGGGTACAGTTTTCAACCTACGACGCACAGGGTTTGAGTTATTCAACTCAGGGGACTTATACAAAGTATTGTATGTTTTCCTGTGTCCATTAGGACATAGGGGTTGGTCCTCGTACTGTTTTCTGTTTACTTATGACTTCTCAAGTTTTAGACAAGTGTTTCGTAGAAATACAAGGTCCAAGTTTGAGAAGTTATAGGAAAAGGAATAAAGTAGAGAACCAGGTGTCACAAGTATCGGGATTCTTCAAGGTGATCAAAGATATAGATACTTGTATTTGGTATTCAGTTGATAGTAATGGTTTTGAGAAACTTGTTTCTCTTTCAGATTACTCATAATTGGATGCACTCCTAAGTTGAGTAATGATGATCGTCCTCTCTCCATTTAGTTGACATGCACTGGAGATAGCTGCATGATTTGAATCTGGTTCCAATTAAATCAGTGTCTCTATTTCTATATTGTATTGGTTCGTATCTTAACGTTGTTAAGATACGGGGAGTTGTCCGGCTTATGCTTAAAACCAGACTCTGGATAACTCAAGGCACGTTTCTGTAATGGCTGTTTGTGGGTTAACCCGGGCTATGACGAGGGTTAACTTTCTACCATCTGGAAGATCAATAGTGATATTGTTCTTGATTCGCCACAGTTTTAGTAAAATGGATTTTTTCAGAAAAACAGTAGTGGGAGTATGGTAGAACTGGAAGAGATTTCAGAACCGCAAACGATTACGGAAAATTTAATAGGACCTAAAGATTCAATCAGGATTGACATTCCATTAGCCACTCCGCAGATATGGTGGGTAACCTCAGGCGCCCGAGAGGTACTCCGGTATCCTCAAGGACGGTGACAAGGGGGTTCTTGTTTACCCAGACTTGACACTGCTGTTGTTCCAGACTATAAGACCCGGCAGGAGGATGAGTATAGCGTCGTACTAAGCTATCTTTAGAAGTGCACGTATATATTATTCTGCCAGAGGATTGTTGTAGTCAGTGGGAGCAGCGGAAGCATAGTGGATAAGTAGCTTATGTCTATTTATAGACTAAAGCAGATATAGCGGAGATAGATCATCTATTTCTGATGTGACAGTCATGGCTTAGACTTCATCAGAATAGGGGATGGATCTGTTAAGAAGGTATTAGGGTGTGATGTCCTGGTGCTTGGATGAGATACACATAATAGGAAGTGAAATTCCTATACTACGATCGGTTGTACTGTGGTTGTCACACGGTGGTTTCTCCACATAGGATATGGATATAATATCAGACATTCTGGTTACTAGATCTATGGTTTTAGATCTAGATTCGGGTAGTTTCCCAATCTGGGTACTTAAACAGTATTCTAAAGATATTTTAGAATGAACGACTCCTGGCACGGTGGTGTACATGCAGGTGATGGAGTCGCCCTCTCTAAAGGTGTCTTACAGACTAAGGGGAGAGGGATGTGCATGATTGGCAGATCACTTGCTTAGGCAATTGAGTTGATCATGAGATGTCAAATACCACACCAGATGTTGTTTTTGCACTAGATGCAATAAGTTGATATTAATCCAATCCTGGAGAAACGTTCGGAAGTAGTTTTAGAACATAAGTGGTTGTTCTAGGGATTTGATAACGACAGCCTCCTTCGGGAGACAGTTATCAATCCAGGCTTCCAAGGTGACCCGGATGACAGAGTGACTGTCAGAGTTATAGTTTTCCCTCTGATGAGGGGCAGTAGTTTGGACAGGTGGTCCAAGCGGATACTGAGGGAAGCATGACGCAGGATATTGATTAAATTCAGTTGACGATACGGTCTAAGAAACTTGCTGGATTTGGAGTTCATTTATGAACTGGGTCCCATCAGATATTCTGACATATTCTAAGACATGTATTGCTCATTTCGGGAGATGGCTTTCTCAGCGAATTTGAGACAAAGAGAGACATAGAAGGAAACTTCAGGGCGGATCCACTCACTGGGGCTATTTCTCGAAAGCAATAGTTTTTCAAACAAGTTTTGTGAAACTGATTAGTAGAGGACTTGGATGTTCGGTATCACACGAGCTGTGAGTATGCGACATCGCAATAATTAGCCTTAAGTGCAAGTGGGAGATTGTAGGATATAGTGCCCTCAAAGTCAATTACTGGATCGCATGTACGTAATTGCAATGATTGAAGCAGGACCTATACCGGTAGGACAGTCTTGCTCGAGATGATAGTATGCTATCTGGTTTGTCTTTATCATCGTGTACATACTTTAGTTCACTATTGCATGTTGATAGAGCCCATAGGATTCTTGCTTGACTTCCAGCAGTATGATGGCGATCATATACGTGGGAGCTGGGGTCTATAAGCACATCCTTAAAGTTTCCTAGTCGTGGGAGTTTCGAGACAGGGCATCGATACTCCAGAGTAGACTAGTGTATACAGTCGAGACCCCGACGAGGGGCGGTGGCCGGTCTCACAAGAAATTGGTGTCAGATGGTTCACCTAAGATGTATACAGGTGCTCATTGGGTTATGAGTACACCAGACAGGACTCGCCGGGAACATGCTAGTTGGTATTATACATATCGTCAGATAGCAGTTCCCAGGTGACATGTGTACAGGTTAGTCTGTCGACCTGAGATCGTCATTTATCTCGTGTGAGTTCCCACTGTGCTTTGATTACTACCCTACCACGGCTCAAAGGAGTCGTGCAAACAGGTTTTAGTTGGGTACAGCCCCGAGCCACATGGATGTAGTGAGCGGATCATCGGGGATTCGTCTCTCCCGGTATTGGGGGTGAGATCGCGCTGTGTTTAGGAGAGCCATTACACGAAATCCCTGGCCAGGGTAATCGAGATTTACTGGTAGGTATTCCAGTAGTATCTCAGGGTGTTCTGGACTTTACTCCGACACGACTTATACCGCTATTGGGGGTCTGACGTTTACCAGCCCCTTAGGCCCTATATGCGATACTCATAGACGAACAGACCGGACTGTACGGATATTGTCACTGTCAGGCTCAGTAGGGTTTCTGGATGAGTTCGCTCGCCAGCTTCCCTTTCGTTCAATACATAGGCAACCGTTACGTACAGCTAGTACCTCTGACGTGCTAATGGTTATACCCAGTGCCAGTGTATTGATGAGTCATTAGAGTCCCCCACAGACAGTTTACCAAGTTCGGGCGAAACGTTGTAGAGGCCGTATGATTTTATGGCAGGGTTCGATCATATTCGTGCACTTGTGCACGGATCATGATTGGATGGATAATAATAGCGGGCTTTGGTTTAAACCGGATCCTAGTATTATATTGTAGGAATAATTCTGTCTCATTGCATTCGTATTCGGTCGGAATACAAATGCGGGTATGTGTTTACAGTTGAGGTGTAATCTCGTAATTCGTTACGGGATTATTTTGGGAGTTGTCAGTTTTCTTTTTCCGTCTTAAAACATCTTGATCCATGTTTTCCTATTGTGAGCATTGACATTGACTTTGACCATTCTGGCTATTCCTTGCACTGATAATTTCGCATGAGGTGGCTGCTTGAATTGTTGGGGGTATGGGCTTGATTGGTGATTGATTTCTAATTCTTGTTGTGTATGTTTTAGAAAATGTGTAGAAATCACAACCAAAAATTATTTGATCGCAATCAATAACAGTGTCGAATGTAGCGCGTTAGTAAGTGCGGATCGTCCACGGGGATTGTGAGATTCGTTCGTATTTGTTTTATTTGAATTGAAAATTTAATAGAAAAGAAAAGAAAACGATTCAAGATTTATATCAATGAATTTCAAGAATCAACTAGATCTATTCAAGAATCAAGAAAGCATTAAAAATCAAGAATCAAGAAGTGATAGAATTCCAATCTATTTAAGTTTCAAGAATCGAAGTGAAGCTCGTGGGAGTCGATTAAATCTATAGATGTGAAGAAGATTAGCAATTACCTTTTCTTATCCATTAACGAATTGATGCTAGATCGATGACGATTTATCGAGGATTAAGGATCTTGCGAAGAATTAGGGTTTCCTCATCTTATCCTTTGTCCTTTCGATGAATCTCATTCACACGATAGCTTCTAGGAAATCAAATGATCGATCGTTGATCTCTAGTTCCGTGCGAAAATAATCAAGAAAACATTTCGCATCGAAACTAGATCATCGATCATTTGATTTTCAAGAATTTACAAACGTTATAGGACTTAAGAAATGTTTAAAGATTCGTCAACTTCATCATCTATTGATTTTTTTCGACTCCTCCACGAGCGGAGTTTACTCAAGCATCATCACAAAGAACACATTCAAGAATCTAGATTGAATCATAATGCTTGAATTTAAAGAAAGCAAGATAAAAGAATTTCTCCTTTATTTATCGACAAATTCGTTACAACTCTCTTAAAATGTACAAAAGGAAGGAACTAGATCGTCGAATTTGGCGTCGCTTCGGCTTCTTGAGTCGCGGATCGGCTTGGATCACTTGCTCCGATGAAGTCCGGCTTCGCTTCTAAAGGCTTTGAAGGATTCTTGCTTCGATTGAACTCGGTGTTCTTGAACTTTTTGCTTTTTGATTGGATTAGGGTTAGGGTTTGAGGCACAAGTTGTGTCACTCAACTTGTGGGGAGAATTGTTGAACAACCTCTTGAAGTGAAGCCTAGGGTCCTTTTTATAGCCTTAAGAGTAGTTAGCTTCCTTAAGAAGCTTGGATTAGGTTAGCTTCCCTTGTAAGCTTTAGATTAGCTTAGCTTCCCTTGTAAGCTAGTTAGTTAGGTAGAAGCCTCTAGAACTAGTTAGTTAGGGTTTGGCTTCCATCTTAAGCAAGGAGGTTAGGGAGAAGGTTCTAGGCTCTTAAGGTAGTTAAGGAGAAGCTTGCTTAGGAAGCTAGGACATCATTAGCTTGCACAAGGAGCCTTGCTGATCTGGCCGAATGTTCTGGAGTGTTCTGGGAATTGCAGTGGCTTGATGAAGTGTAGGACCTGAGAGAAGAGTTCTGAAGTGAAGCTGAGGTGGTGATGTGGCAAGATGGCCGCGGATCCACGGCTCAATAGCAGCTTTAGGGCTTGACACTTCATGTAATGTCTTCTTCTGTCTTCAGGTGTACTTTCTGATATGTTGATTTCCTGAATGCCTTCTAGATCATTGCCAGATTTCAGATCTTTGAGTTGGCGTAATTTTTTATCAGCAATTTGACAATTTTGGCTCGGTTCCTGAAATTTCCTGCACAGACTTCGAAACAAGGGTTGCGCAATACAAGGATGATGCGATACCATGATAAACAGTCAATTTCCCTAAAAATGCCGGTTTTAGTGTACAGTACAGGTAATTCAGTATTTTACAGGTGTTTTGTTAATATGTGCAATATGAATACCGAACACCTCTAGATGAATGCAAAAGTTAGGGAAATTGACATGTTAAAAATACATTATTTTCGACTGATCAAATTCTCCCAAACTTATTTTCGGTCGTCTCGAGCGAATTGTTTTATTAAAAAGAGAAGGAGAAAATAAAGGAAGATAAAAACTAACTAGCACACTTTCGTAGGCAACACAATTGCACTGAGCACGTGCAACAAGCCTTTAAACCTCTAGGTGTCCCTAGTAGGAGGAGTGTTGTCTCCTGAGGGTTTTCAGCGGATTGCACCCACAAAATCCAATAATAAAAGGAAGACCGTGAATATTACATTTAAAGAAAAGAATTGTAAAAGAAAAGCCTTGAAAATTAGGGTTTCCAACTAAGCTAGCTTTTCGGTTGTCATGAGCCCTATCTTAATAGTCATGAAAAGATATTGGAAATCACGTAACCCCTCAATAAAACATCGTCTTATTCTTCATTCCTTTTTTTCTTCCAAACATCGATCATATAACCCTACGTGTGTGTAAAGACATCCCTACACCCGGAGAATTCAATTCAAGCTATCATACTCTTGCCCATCAGCCTCAGTACTTTTTAATTAATGAATATTTAGCTGAATTTGCTCACACACTTTCATGCGACCGTTAATACTTCTTAAGGTACTAACCGACCGATTACTCATGTGCTTGCTTATTTGGTGTTTTTCCTCGTCTTGCACCATCTAAGGCTTAGCAGTGACTCCCAGACCAATTGGCCTTAGGGCACTACGTGAAGAGGCACCCTTCGCTATATTTTTTTATTGCTGCCTTGGCGATAACAAAACCAGTGTCCATTTTTCTCACCACTTTATATTTTATTCATTTTTTTTTATTTCCTTCATATTTTGGCTTTTAGACAAGAGCATTTCAAGGTATCCTCTACTATCCCGAGTTTCAAGACGTGTGTAAGTACGAATAGCAGGGTATCAACGTTCAAAATGTTTGGCTTCCAGAATAGGAACTATTTTTCAGACTTATTTTTATCCTCAGATTAGTGACTTCCTTCATCTTACTAACCCTTAGGACAACGGCTTATAACTACTTATTACTAGTTCGTATAAGAAAACTTATAATTTTCTTGGTTTTCTTAAATTTTTCCAATCTCATGGATGTAATTTTTCACTAACTAATCTTTTATTATCTTATTTATGTACAAAAAATATTTTTTATCTTTTGAATTTTTTTTTTAATTTTATAGTTTTTCAAAATTTTTACATTTTTATAGGTTTTTTAAAGAAATGTTTTGTGCTTATGCAAAGTGATATGCAAATGATGCGAAAATAAGCACAAACCTCCCCCAAACTTGTTTTCAACAGTGTCCTCACTGTTGCCAACCGCTATATCTACAAAAACCTGTAAGCCTGGAAGGAATTTATTAGTGGGGGCAAAATATATAAGTGAAGATCCTCCCCCAAACTTATTCTTTTCACTCACCTCCATTCAAAAAATGATGCAATAATATACAGGACATGGAGGTGAGACGGAGGAATTTTAATCAAGATAAAATGGCTCCTGTAAGAACAGGAGCTCCTCCGTGGGGTCAGTGGAAAAATACGGCTTTAATTTATGTCCATTCACTTTGAAAAATGTGCCGTTTTTAACATTTTCTACCTCCACTGCCCCGTGCGGGTATACAGACCACACAATAAAAGGTCCCTTCCACCGAGATCGTAGCTTACCCGCGTGAAGGTGTAGTCGTGAATCATAAAGAAGGACTTGTTGACCAGATGTAAATGTTTTCCTCAAAATGTTTTTATCGTGAAAAACCTTAGTCCTATTCTTTATAATTACAGTGTTATCATAAGCTTCATCGCGGAGTTCGCTTAGCTCATTTAATTGCAGCTTCCGAAAGTTGCAGGCTTGGTTTAAGCCAAAGTTGATTTCCTTAATAGCCCATATTGGTTTATGCTCAATCTCGACTGGTAAGTGACAAGCCTTCCCAAACACTAACCTATATGGAGACATCCCTAGATCGGTTTTAAATGCAGTTCGGAATGCCCAAAGAGCATCCGTCAGTTTGGTCGACCAATCTTTTCTATTCTTCGCAACAGTCTTCTCCAGGATTTGTTTGATCTGTCTATTCGAAATCTAAGCCTGCCCTCTCGTTTGGGGATGATAGGGTGTAGAAAGTCTGTGGTTGATTGCATATTTCCGCATCAGAGTCTCGAAAGACCTGTTGCAGAAATGTGTCCCGTTATCGCTAATGATAGCGCGTGGGTGTCCAAATCGCGAAAAGATGTTTTCTTTTAAGAACTTAATGACAACCTTTTTGTCATTAGTGCGACATGGAATGGCTTCAACCCACTTTGAGACGTAATCAACCGCAAGCAGTATGTATAAATTCCCAAAGGAGTTGGGGAAAGGACCCATAAAGTCAGTACCCCAAACATCGAAAATTTCAACCACTAAGATGGATTGCTGGGGAATCTCATTTCTCCGGGAAATCCTATCCGTGTGTTGCCACTGTGTACAGGTTTTGCAATGATCAAATGCGTCTTTGAACAAAGTCGGCCAATAAAAACCGCATTGCAAAACCTTCTCCGCCGTCTTTTTAGGACCGAAGTGACCCCCACATGCCTGATCATGACTAAAAGATAGGACACTCTTGAACTACTCATTCGGGACACACCGGCGAATGATCTGGTCAGGACAATACTTAAACAGATATGGTTCATCCCAGTAAAAGTGTTTTACTTGGGATAGAAAACGATGTTTGTCCTGTTTTGACCAATCGCTGGGTAACAGTCCCGTGGCAAGATAGTTCACAATATCCCTGAACCAAAGTTCATCGGATACGTTCAAGAGTTGTTCGTCTGGGAAAGAATCATTGATCGGCAGGGTCACAAGGGAAGAAGAGATGCGTGAAAGATGGTCAGCTACAACGTTTTCACATCCTTTCTTATTTTTGATAACAAGATCAAATTCTTATAATAGAAGGATCCAACATATTAGCCTACCTTTAGCATCTTTCTTCGCCAAAAGATATTTCAAGGCGGAGTGGTCAGTGTACACAACTATTGGTGAGCCAATCAAGTAAGGCCTAAATTTTTCTAATGCAAATACAACCGCCAAAAGTTCTTTTTCGGTAGTTGTATAGTTAATTTAAGCATCATTCAGGGTCTTACATGCGTAATAGATCACGTGTGGCATCTTTTCAATGTGCTGTCCTAAGACTGCACCGACTGCAAAATCTGATGCATCACACATAAGCTCAAAAGGGTAGTCCCAATTTGGAGATGATAGAATGGGGGCTGTAGTGAGGGAGTGTTTGAATGAGTCGAATGCCGCCTCACAATCCGAGTCAAAGTGGAAGGTCATATCCTTGGCCAAGAGAAGAGTTAAAGGTCTAGCAAT
Organism: Agapanthus africanus; assembly: GCA_030015575.1. Classification (NCBI taxonomy): domain Eukaryota; kingdom Viridiplantae; phylum Streptophyta; class Magnoliopsida; order Asparagales; family Amaryllidaceae; genus Agapanthus; species Agapanthus africanus. The sequence goes on from CM057337.1 coordinate 12,542,784, forward strand.
TTTGCTAAAATCCTTAATGAATCTCCTGTAAAAGCCCACATGGCCAAGAAATGATCGGATATCCTTGACGCTTTTAGGATGAGGAAGGTTTTGAATGACATCTATCTTAGCTCTGTCAACCTCAATGCCTTTTCGTGAAATAACATGTCCAAGCACAATTCCCTCTTGGACCAAGAAATGGCATTTTTCCCAATTCAAGGTTAAGTTCTTCTCTTTGCAACGAGTAAGAACTGCGTCAAGATTCGATAGACAGTCAGAAAAAGAGTCTCCGAAAATCGAGAAATCGTCCATGAAAATCTCCAAAAAATTCTCGACCGAGTCAGAGAATATCCCCATCATACACCGCTGAAAGGTAGCAGGAGCATTGCATAACCCAAAGGGCATGCGTCTATAAGCAAAGGTACCAAAAGGACAAGTAAATGTGGTTTTATCTTGATCTTTTTTGGCAATGGGGACCTGATTATAGCCAGAGTATCCGTCCATAAAGCAATAATACTCACGTCCAGCTAAACGTTCCAGCATCTGATCAATGAAAGGTAGAGGAAAGTGGTCTTTCCTCGTAGCGGCATTGAGTTTTCTGTAATCAATACATACACGCCACCCAGTTTGGGCGCGTGTCTGAATCAACTCATTTGCCTCATTAGTAATAACAGTGATGCCAGATTTCTTAGGGACGACATGTATTGGACTCACCCATTGGCTATCGGAGATTGGGTAAATAATACCATTATCAAGGCACTTGACGATCTCTTTCTTCACCGCATCCTTCATGACGGGGTTCAACCGTCTCTGTGGTTCTCGGGTTGGTTTGGCATCATCCATCAAGTGTATATGATGTTCTACAATCAAGGGACTAATCCCTTTGATGTCCGCCATGGTCCAACCAAACACCTCCCTATTAGATCTCAATACCGTCAAAAGTGCATTCTCTTGCTCTGATGCTAGAGAAGCGGATATGATAACCGGTAAAGACTCATTCTCATCTAAATATGCATATTTAAGATGAGAAGGTAAAAGTTTGAGATCTAATACTGGCGGAGAAATAATAGAAGGTGGGATCATCGACTGATTTTCGGAGTCAAGAAGAAGCTCATAGCCTGTGAAAGATACAGACTCGGATGGTGATGAGTCAGGAGTGTCGGACTCAAGCGTGGAAATGGTGTCCTCACTAAGATGTGCAAGGTCAAACAGTGATGTGGTAGTGTCGTCGAGATCTGTAAAGCAAAGTTCATCAACTCCGCAACTTTTGGGAGCAATCTCGTGGACAGAGCACACATCAAGAATATGAGCAGAGGGTTCTGATGGCTGACTTCCAATTTTGTAGATATTCAGTTCAATTGTCATATTTCCGAAGGATAAGTTCATTGAACCATTTCTACAGTTAATGACAGCATTGGAAGTGGCAAGGAATGGTCGACCCAAAATCACCGGAATTTGGCTCCGAGGGTTTGCTACAGGTTGTGTATCGAGAACAATGAAGTCTACAGGAATACAAATTCCCCGACCTTTATCAACACATCCTCTAGTTCACCTCTAGGTTTGGTGATTGAACGGTCTGCCATTTGGAGAGTGCAGTGAGCTGGTTTCAACTCTCCAATCCCTAGCTGCTCGTAGACAGAATATAGAAGTAGGTTAACACTTGCGCCAAGATCTAAAAGAGCACGGTTTATGTTTTTACCCCTAATAGAAATCGATATTGTAGGACATCCTGGGTCCTTACGTTTCTTTGGTAGCTGTGGGATAAAAGCAGTGCTAATATTATTAGACATGAAGACCTTTTTGGGCACTTGAGTCTTCCTCTTCCTAGTGCACAAGTCTTTAAGAATTTTCGCATAAGCGGGGACTTGTTGAATAACATCTAGGAGAGGGATGTTGATGTTAACCTGTTTGAACATTTCCATAATTTTCTCCATATGTGGACTCGATTTGTTATCCCTTAACCGATTCGGGTAAGGAGCTTTGGCAATAAGCGCTGGGTCCATCATAGGAGAAGGAAGTGAGGGTAGACGTGATCCCAAAAGAGGAGTGGGGATCATCTGTGGAGAACTAGAAGAGAGTTGCTGAGGTGTCGAGCCTAGAGGGAAACGGAGAATAGGCTCGTGAGAAGGCGGTGGGGTAGAAGAACAAGGATCAGAAGTAGAAGTGTGTGTGTGAGGAAGGGTCTCAACCGGGGTGTTATTGATAGGATTTTCAATATCATCAATTTCTTCCCCAACATGGTTATTCAGCACTCTTCCTGATCTCAACGTTGTGATGGCATTTACATTGTAATGCCCAGGATTCGGTAGGGGTTGAGACGGAAGTTTCCCTTTTTCTCTCGCACTCATTTCGGCTTTAAGTCGTGCAATTTCTGCTTCCATCGTTCTGATACTCTCAGCTTGGGACGCTGAGTTTTTCTTTATCTCACTGACGGAAGACCTAACTTCAGCCGACACTTCCATGAAATTTGACAAGAGTGACTTCTTGGTTTGTGTGAATTGAGAGAACTCGTCAGAACAGGTCAACTGCATAGGATTAGACGGTGCAGGAGGGTTGACCTGGTTTTGAAAATTTTGTAACTGGTAGGGGTGCTGAGTGAGTTGAAGTGGTTGCTGTTGTGATGGAAGAGCCCTTTGAAAATTGTTTTGATTTGGAACCATGTTTTGATTGTGTTGTTGGTTCCAAGCAAAGTTAGGGTGATTCCTCCAACCCTGATTATATGTGGAAGAATATGGATCGTTTCTAGGTCTTTGAAATGCGGCATTAGTATGCTCTTGACCTTGAAACGGAGAATTCAATGGACATTCTTCCGTGAGATGTGATAGATCAGAACATCAGCCACATACAGTTTTGGGGAGCGATATCGGATTTAGGGAGGCTGCTAAAAATTTGTGTTCCATAGCTTCGAGCTTCTTTTGCATTGCTGCCATTTCAGCTCGAACATCTATGGACACGTCAATTTGGTGTACGCCACCCCTAGACGATGACTGGTTTCCACTCTCCCACTGTAAGGATTTTTCAGCGAACTCTTCTAAAAATTTCCAAGCTTCCCCATCATCCTTGGTCATTAAGGTGCCTTGACACATGTTTTCAAGGTTTTGTTTAGTGGTAGAGTTAATGCCCTCATATATGATTCGGCAAAGATCCCATCTCGGGATGCCATGATGTGGACATTGAACCAAAAGATCCTTGAAGCGTTCAAACCATTTCGAGAATGGTTCAGTCGGAAGCTGGGTGAATTGATTTAGTTCGCTACGGACTCGAGCTGTCTTTTGCATAGGGTAGAATTTCTTAAGGAATGCCACAACGAATTCTTCCCAATTCGTAATGAAATGTGCGGTAGTGTTATACAGCCACTTCTCGGCTATATCGCACAAGGTAAATGGAAGAAGACGTAGACGCATAGCATCCACAGAAAGTTGTGACGTACCCATCATTGCGCATACATTTTCAAATTTGGTGATAAAGACGTATGCGTCTTCAGACTCGAGACCGTAGAATTTGGGTAGAAGGTTGATGTATTGGGGTTTAATCTCAAAATTATCCCCGTTGGCTGGTGGAATGGATAAGCAGGTCGAAAGAGGACCTCGGATAGGATAGCACCTCTCTTGGAGAGAGATGCGGGGTGGATTCTGCGCACCTACGGACGGCGGCAGATTAGTGGTAAAGAAATTCGATGGAGAAGGATCCATCGGTGTGGGTGTGGTAGTGGGTAAAGAAAAGGTAAATGTAGAAATACCGACTTCGGAGTCGATCGAGGGTACGCGGACTAAACGGGCACTAGAATCCCGTGTCCAGCCTATCTTGCACTAAAAAGGGTTAATACAAGTGGCAGCGTGACTTATAATTAGAGGAAATGATTGAAGTGTTGGTGTTTATTTTGAAAAATGATACGGATTTTTTTTGAAAAAAATGATGCGATCACAACAAATGCAACAAGCAAATCCCTAAAATCTAGTGGTCACCTAGGTCAAAACTCTAGACCGCTCCTAACAGCCAAAAGACATGTCGCAGGATAAATCCTCCATTGCCTCTTTGTCTCCCTGTGGCCAGGTAAGTGCCAGGTAAGTGGGAAGGTACTCCACTACGTAAGTAGTGGGCCTAATTAATAACCACTAGCCTTAGACACACTTGCCTTAGACACCACAAAAGAAACGCGGATAAGTAATGAATTACCCACGGCCTTTTTCTGTCCTAAGTGAGCGCGACGGTCCTTAGAGTCATCTCTAGATATTTTTTAGTTAATGAGGGTAATGCGGATGCAAGTTTGAGATTTTTGGGGCTTAGGAAGGGTAATGAACTCCCCACCTAATCTAGATTTGGCCGTGCCCCTTAATTTCCGTATTAAAATGCAAACAACCAAAAAAATAAAAAAAACGCGCACAATTTTTATTGCTTTTTGCGGCACTACGATTTTTGCAAAGAAGCCTGCAGAAAATTGTTAATTGGAGCAGATGAGGAAGGAGATAAGAAAGTAAGAGAGGACCTGAATCAAAATTGTACAGTGACTCAGCAAGATTGCCGCGGAACCGCCGCAATGAAGCGCTTAAACCGCGGAAACGCGGTCGAATGAACAGCTCATTGCAAGAAATTTTTCCAGAGAGCTTCTGTTCAGCCCCTGAGTCCTCTGGAATATTCTGAAAAAAATTTCACTTGCTCCACAGCTTCCAGATTTCCTCGCAACAAATCACAACAACACGTTTAGGGTTTGTGCGAATTTTGATCTCAAAATTATAATGGAATAAATTTTTCAACTCAAATTTCAAATAAAGAACGAATTAGCGCACGATCCCCGGCAACGGCGCCATTTGATTGATTTCTAATTCTTGTTGTGTATGTTTTAGAAAATGTGTAGAAATCACAACCAAAAATTATTTGACCGCAATCAATAACGGTGTCGAATGTAGCGCGTTAGTAAGTGCGGATCGTCCACAGGGATTGTGAGATTCGTTCGTATTTATTTTGTTTGAATTGAAAATTTAATAAAAAAGAAAAGAAAACGATTCAAGATTTATATCAATGAATTTCAAAAATCAACTAGATCTATTCAAGAATCAAGAAAGCATTAAAAATCAAGAATCAAGAAGTGATAGAATTCTAATCTATTTAAGTTTCAAGAATCGAAGTGAAGCTCGTGGGAGTCGATTAAATCTATAGATGTGAAGAAGATTAGCAATTACCTTTTCTTATCCATTAACGAATTAATGCTAGATCAATGACGATTTATCGAGGATTAAGGATCTTGCGAAGAATTAGGGTTTCCTCATCTTATCCTTTGTCCTTTCGATGAATCTCATTCACACGATAGCTTCTAGGAAATCAAATGATCGATCGTTGATCTCTAGTTCCGTGTGAAAATAATTAAGAAAGCATTTCGCATCGAAACTAGATTATCGATCATTTGATTTTCAAGAATTTACAAACGTTATAGGACTTAAGAAATGTTTAAAGATTCGTCAACTTCATCATCTATTGATTTTTTTCGACTCCTCCACGAGCGGAATTTACTCAAGCATCATCACAAAGAATACATTCAAGAATCTAGATTGAATCATAATGCTTGAATTTAAAGAAAGCAAGATAAAAGAATTTCACCTTTATTTATCGACAAATTCGTTACAACTCTCTTGAAATGTACAAAAGGAAGGAACTAGATCGTCGAATTTGGCGTCGCTTCGGCTCCTTGTCGCGGATCGGCTTGGATCACTTGCTCCGATGAAGTCCGGCTTCGCTTCTAAAGGCTTTGAAGGATTCTTGCTTCGATTGAACTCGGTGTTCTTGAACTTTTTGCTTTTTGATTGGATTAGGGTTAGGGTTTGAGGCACAAGTTGTGTCACTCAACTTGTGGGGAGAATTGTTGAACAACCTCTTGAAGTGAAGCCTAGGGTCCTTTTTATAGCCGTAAGAGTAGTTAGCTTTCTTAAGAAGCTTGGATTAGGTTAGCTTCCCTTGTAAGCTTTAGATTAGCTTAGCTTCCCTTGTAAGCTAGTTAGTTAGGTAGAAGCCTCTAGAACTAGTTAGTTAGGGTTTCGCTTCCACCTTAAGCTAGGAGGTTAGGGAGAAGGTTCTAGGCTCTTAAGTTAGTTAAGGAGAAGCTTGCTTAGGAAGCTAGGACATCATTAGCTTGCACAAGGAGCCTTGTTGATCTGGTCGAATGTTCTGGAGTGTTTTGGGAATTGCAGTGGCTTGATGAAGTGTAGGACCTGAGAGAAGAGTTCTGAAGTGAAGCTGAGGTGGTGACGTGGCAAGATGGCCGCGGATCCGCGGCTCAATAGCAGCTTTAGGGCATGACACTTCATGTAATGTCTTCTTCTGTCTTCAGGTGTACTTTCTGATATGTTGATTCCCTGAATGCCTTCTGGATCATTGCCAGATTTCAGATCTTTGAGTTGGTGTAATTTTTTATCAGTAATTTGACAATTTTGGCTCGGTTCCTGAAATTTCCTGCACAGACTTCGAAACAAGTGTTACGCAATACAAGGATGATGCGATGCCATGATAAACAATCAATTTCCCTAAAAATGCCGGTTTTAGTGTACAGTACAGGTAATTCAGTATTTTACAGGTGTTTTGCTAATATGTGCAATATGAATACCGAACACCTCTAGATGAATGCAAAAGGTAGGGAAATTGACGTATTAAAAATACATTATTTTCGACTGATCAATTGGTATGTTGTTTGATTAATTTATTTTGTTGATTGGGCATGGCCTAACAGTGGGCTGCATGCTCTTTGGCATGGTGAGGGGTTTCCTGCAATTAAGCCAGCATTCCTTTTGAGGGGCCTTTTTGTGGTGGGAGAATAAAGGTTTTGGTGAGGTTTCATTTTGATATTGTTTTTGAATGGTTTTTATTAACCCCCCCATCCATTACACACACCCTCATGAAAAACCACAGAGCCCATTCCATTGATCTTTCTGGCCGAGCCCCTATGGATGATTCCTTGGCTTCACAAGCAAAATTCCATGTGCTCACATTTCTCATTCAAGTGGCAACTCCAATTTACCTCCACCCAATCACTCGGGTATCTTGAGACAAAATATTCTACACTCTCTCTACTTCATTCTTGGACATGTCGGCTAGCAAACTTCATGTCCGAGTTTCCTCGGTTCGAGACGGGAGCCCATATAAAGATTCATTGACGTGGTGCCACTTTGACGAGCGAGACCGGGAGCGGACTTCGTCAGCGCAGCAGCTAGGAGTTTGGCGCAGAGATTGAAGACCGAAGGACACGGATCGATCGGTATAATTTCTACAAACTCCTTTTACATTTAGCTAGTTTACGGTTAATGGAATGATCCGGGTATTTGGGCTACAGTGGCGCTGGTTTTGAAAAAAAGTTTTTATTCCGCATTTGGCGTCGATTTGACGGCCGGGGCGCCGCCGTGCCCCAACACTAACGTATCCTTAACAAACGTTTAAGTCGATCTTAGTCTCAAATGCGACTAACGTATCTTTAAACCCAACCCCCAAACCCAAATCTAAGAAAAAACGGATTTGGACAAATCTACGCCCTACGGGCGACGACATAAATTAGTCTCCGTATACAATCCACGGGCAACCAAAAACAAAACAAACACCCACGACACGAAATGACCATTTGGAGAAGGAGAAAGTGGTTACCACGATGCGGTAGCGTAATTAACTGCAGGGGCTTGCGCCTGCAGGGAAGAGCGTCCCTACAATCAAAAACCCCTCAAAGAGGGGGAATTTGACGAAGTCTGCTACATCGGCCGCATCCGTTTAAACCTTCGATACATGGTGCCATAAATCAACTTGGCATTTTCGGAGAGATGGACGGATAGCACCAATTAGTATCTGCCCCCAAATTCAGGCAAGACGAACCTACGCGGTCGCGTCCTTGTGTTTCGGAGGAGAACACCAATTTATGAGAATGCAAAGTATTCTACCCTATCATGGTCCGTACAGCTTTTCCAGATTAAGTGCCTAAATGGATGGAGCAACAAGTCATTCACGATACTTCTGAAATTCCTGAAAGATTCTATGCTTTCGGGAAATAACGTGCCCGATAGCTGGTACGAAGCCCAGAAGATGATGTCTAATTTGGGTCTGAAGTGTAAGAAGATTCATACATGTCCTAAAGATTGCGTGTTGTACCGGAAAGAGAATTCAGATTTGAAAGAGTGTCCAACGTGCGGAGAGGCCAGGTATAAGCCGAAAGAATCTAATAAGAAGCCCGATATACCTGTCAAGATAGCACGATACTTTCGCATAACACAGAGGCTATTCAGGTGCAAGAAAACAGTCGAGGCAATGATTTGGCATCACCGTGCTGCTCTAAGTGAAGATGGAAAAATGAATCATCCAAGAGATTCACCAGTATGGAAGGATTTTGATAGGAGGCACGAAATATTCATTAGTGATACTCGCAATGTCAGGCTCGGACTCTCTAGTGATGGCTTCTGCCCATTCAACTATATGGTTGGAAGCCACAGTACATGACCCGTTGTAATAATAGTTTATAATCTGTCGCCTTGGTTGGTTATGGATCAATCCTATTTTATGATGCCTCTTCTTATTGACAGACCAAACTCACCGGGAAACAATATCGACGTCTATCTCCGACCTCTGATCGATGAGTTAAAATCTTTATTCATTGATGGTGTAGAGACTTACGATGCAAACACAGATACAACCTTCATACTGTGTGCGGCTTTAATGTGGACAATTAATGACTTTCTTGCGTATGGAATGCTACCAGGTTGGTCCGTACATAGTTACAAAGTATGCCCTTATTGCTATTGATATACAACATCGAAATAGTTGAATTTTAGCAGGAAGGTTTGTTATTGCGGTCGTCGGCGTTTCCTGCCACTAGACCATCCCTACAGGTTAGACGTTGCTCGCTTTAATGGTCATCGGGGGCTTCTTGGAACTCCAGCCTCATTATCCGGAGAGGACGTGACTGCTCAGTGGGATGGTTACAATAATGTGACCTTCGGGATAGATCCAGCAAAACAGGTCAAACCACCCTACCGGAACAAGTTAAGCATTTTCTATGAGCTTCCGTACTGGTCAACAAATTTAGTGCGTCATTTTCTGGACGTCATGCATATAGAGAAGGGAGTATCCGAGCACGGACTCAACTTGTTTCTTTGTAAAGACGGAAAATCGAAAGATAACCTCCATACTCGGATGGATCTTCAGGACTGGGAAATTAGAAGTGAATTGCATTCTAAATCGATAGCAGGTAAATCAGGCAAGTTTGTACTTCCCAATACCGCGTATCATATGTCACAACCGGAGAAGAAAAGGTTCTTGCAGGTGTTACATGATTTGAAAGTTTCCACAGGTTTCTCAAGATCATTTAGCAAGAAGATAAAAATTGTGAAAGGTAAGATCGATGGACTGAAAAGTCATAATCACCATATTATTATGGAGCACCTTCTCCTATTAGCCCTCAGGACTTCCCTTCCTGAATCGGTTGGTCTAATAATCAATGGCCTTTGTTGTTTTTGTAGAGAATTGTGCGCTAAAACCTTGGATGTTGTGACGCCGGAGAATCTAGAAAATTCTATTTCATTGATACTTTGCAAGCTTGAGCGTGTTTTCCCATCGCCATTCTTCGATATCATAATACACCTGACGGTTCATCTTGCAACCGAGGCTAAGTTAGCCGGACCAGTACAATATCGATGGATGTATCCCGTCGAAAAGTACATGGAATTTTTCGTTTCACACAATTTGTCAAATTATTGTTGTCCTATATGCCCGTATTTATTTATTTAACATATTTTTTTAGGTACCTCTACACTCTAAAAAAGTATATATGCAATAGAAATCGATCAGAGGGTTCTATCATGAAAGCTTATCTTCTAAATGAAGTAATCACATTTTGTTCCCGCTATCTGGACGAGAACATTGAGACGAAACTTAACCGGTCTCGGAGAATTCATGACGGGCCATATGATAAAGCAGATTATAAGAGAGTAGATAATATATTTATCAACAAGATATATCAGTTTATCCTCCTCAACAGCGTATGTCTTTAAAAAATTATGGACTATGTTTTTTTGGATTAATTATTATATTTATGTTTGTGTGTGTATGAAATGATATAATATTAATGTCATCATTTATTGTTGAGAACATAATTCATATTAATGAGGTACGTGAGGGGCATCCTGATTGGAATGATGAACGATTGGAAAAATATCATCAAGATAATTTTTGCGATTGGGTTGCAGATCATGTAAGTTGTTCGAATAACATATTATTGCTACCAGTCTTAATCTAAACTTATATCGTTATGTATTTGTCGTAAAATTTGTTTTGTCGGATCCACTATCCGAACTTGTTTGCATAATTAGAAAGAGATTCAAGATGTTTAGCTCAGTTTCCTGTATGGAGGTTGCATATTATAAAGAATTCGGTGTCCTTGGATACAAATTTGAAGTTAAGGATATAAAAACATCTCAAACACTCATAATAGTGGGATTGCGACGGTAGGATCGGATGGTGTGATTTATTATGGATACTTAAATTGCATACTTGGCATCCAATATCCCGGACGATCAGAACCGTTTTATATATTTCAGTGTACTTGGTACGATACACGAACCGATACAGATAAGTGGAGCAACAATTTCGGGACTTGGAAAGATGAATATGGATTGACTAGTGTGAACATACTTCGATTTTACGGTCAGGACGATCCATTTATCTTTCCGAACCAAGCGTTCCAAGTATACTACTCACAGTGCTTGAAGCATCCGGGATGGAGTGTCATATGCCGTTGGAAACCTAAGAATGTTTACGATATCCCAAAATTCGAGGATCGTATGGAGGACAGCGATGAGGATGAAGGAGAGAGAAGACTTAGAGTGCTCCGACCGTCTGTTTCAAAAGACAGGTTGTTTTCGGCTGATCGTGAAGTTACGTGGGTTAGAAATGATATCGATGATGAAATCCAAGTAGATATGTCTAATGCGTCCATGAAACGAAAAAGGTTCTCAGTAATATTTTATTATTACTTCACATTTCTACGATCTATACATATATTGCATGCATATGTAATGATTGTACTCTTATCTAGATTTGATGACGACGACCGGAGCAGTGAGGGGCGGCAGGAGCACCAGCCGCGGCAGAGGCAGAGGCAGAGCGGTTCTGCCGTCCGGAGAGCTGCGTAGGGAGCTTCATAGGGTCAGTCTTGCACCCCGATCGGTATCCCCTTCGGATGACTCCTTCCGTGTGGACTTTGCCACACCTCCAGCTATATTGCACGCATATTCATTTTGAATGTAATATTATAGATATACACGCATATTTATTTCAAAATTACTTATATAGTCAATATTTAATTGTCTAGCCGTTGGTGGTGCGTCCACATCAGAGGCAGAGGTCGCTACCGCACCTGAAGGTATGTTTATATATCCTATAGTGCATGCATATTGATTTAGAGTGTTATATCATAAATATGCATACATTCTTTTTGCTCTTACTTAGATAATCATTTTTTGATTGTCTAGCTGTAGGTGGTGCCTCCACATCTCGGGCAGAATCCACCACTGCACCTGCGGGTATGTTTATATATCCTATATTGCATGCATATTTATTTAGAATGTTATATTATTGATATACACATTCTTTTTGTAATTACTTATATAATCTATTTTTAATTTTCTAATTATAGGTGGTGGTGGTGCATCCACATCTGGCGCAGAGACCACTCCCGTCACTTCCGTACCCTCCGCTCAGTCTGCAGGTTGGTATGAATAAATATAAAATAAGAAGTTCATTTTAAATATCCTCTAAGAATAAAAAATTAACTTCATGTAATTTTATGGTCAATGTTTATTTTCTAGTTGGAGGGGATGCGTCCACGTCCGGATCACCGGCTGTTCCTCACCGGAGGAACTATCGTCCTGCTCGTGCTGCTGCCCGGGCCCAGGCTCGTGCTGCTGTCGCCGGAGGTATATATCGCACTTCAATTTTCGTTAATCCTTGATTTCTTAATACCACTTTGTCTTAATATTGCTTGTCTTGATATTTTTTGTAGATACATGGCAGTCCCATTCCGAGAGGGGGACTCGAGGGCCGAATCAGTCCTACAGGCTAAGGCCTGATAGAGTTATGGGGAGGCACCATTCTCCCTTTTCTTTACCCCCGATTATCGCTATACTGGCGATTATAACGACAGGTTCGGACGGTATATGAGGGATGAGAGCCGCATCCTAAAAAAGTATCCACTTCACGTTGAGCAGGGCGATCGGCACCGGCGCTCATTTGCCCTCTTCTGGGATCAGGCTCGGGTATTAATATATATTTTCATTTGACTTATCCAATATATTTATTATTATTTAACACTTGCAATTTAAATACATTATTTTTTTGTATTTGCAGTTTGATTACGACTTTCAGCTTATACCCGACCCCGATCATCCTGAGAGAGTGCTCGATCTTCATGCTCTGTACCAGAGCCTGATGAAGAACATGCAATCAAAGGTCCGATACAATAGGAACGATCTGAAGATCGACTGTTATTCCCTATGGATGGCGAGCCCCGAGGCCGAGAGAGCGGCTCTCCTACATACTCCGGCCTTTGCGAGAGTCGACGTAGATACATGGCCTCTCTTGTGCCAATATTTTGACTCTCAATGCAAACAGGTTTGTAATTTAAATGTAATTCATTGTTTAGTATATAATTTATTTTTTTATATTGCTTAATTAGAAAACTAAATCTGAATGTGTTGTGCAGAAACATGCCGATCAAAATAAGGAGAACAGGAAGTCGGCGAAGAGGGGTCGTCCCACTTATACAGGTGGCTCGAGGAACATTACTCGTGCCATGGAGGCATCGATAAATTACAATAGTTCTATTTTGATATAATGTAATATTAGGAGTTATTTTATAATATATGTAAATTTTTGGCGAATTGCAGAGAGCTCAGACCCTGACGCGAGGTGGTACACCGAGCGTGCTGACCGCGTATCTTGTCGTCCACGACATCTCGACAGATCCTGCCATGGGCGAGCTTCGATTCTCCGACACCGCTACCCAGGAGTATTGCGTAAGTGTTAATATTTATTCTGATTCGAATGAAATTTTTATTTTGAAAAGTTCAAATTTAAATGATATACTTATATTTTAATGATTAATGTGGGTGCAGGAGCGGGTGGTGGAGCAGGCAGAGGCATCGGGGATCGATTTTAGTAAATAGACCGATTCGATGCTATTGACCTCAGTCCCAGACGCCGACACGGAGGGCACCATGGGGTTTGGGAAAGAGGTCGGGGACTGGGTCCTAGCAGGGCCTATATGAGGTTGGCCTCCACTCCAGCGGTTGCTTCCCCTACCCCCGTGAGCGACGTCAGGAGCATGATGTTGCCTCCTTGAAGACCACTGTCGAGGTGTTGAAGGAGATGTTGGTACGTATACTGCTTAATAGTAAGATATTATATCACATTATAGATAGTAACATATGTAATATTAGTAGCCTGAGCTTATTTGGTTGTAGACTTTGTTTTGATTAATCATACTTACATAAAACTATCTAATTAAAATAAACTACTGTTTTCCAAATTAGATATCCAAACGAAGCCTAAGTGCTCAAGTATTCTTAGATTGGGGTTTCGCAATAACCTAATAATGATACGATTCGAGTAAAATCTAATACACCATTCTTACTCATTTATTACACATAAAATTTAACAGATGCGACAGGCTATTTTGGCTGCGGCATGCATCTCCTTCGGTTGCGACTCCGCAAGCCACTACCTCGGCTGCGGTTGCACAGGCCATTTCTGCAGCTCTACAGCCCGCTCAGACTCCTGCATAGTCTGCTCCTTCATTTGTCGAGTTTTTGACGACTCAGGGCTGCACCGAGAAGCAGATGCGCCAGATTACGACGTTTATCAGAGGTGGAGGAACTGGACCGAGCTAGGGTAGCTTTTTTTTTTTAATATATTTTTGAGAATGTATGTACTTATCTGATACATATTGTATATATTTTGGACGATATTGGTGGTTGTTTGTTTATTCACGATGATTTAGATTGATATCGTATTCTGTTTGTTTATTTCTTTTATATATTATGCGTGAGATATTGATTATGAATATTTCTGTATTTGGTTATATGATGTATATATTATTGTGCACAGAACGGGGAAAAAACAAGAAGCCCATTTTTAAAAAAACCTGATATTTTGTCCCTACGGATTAATCCGTAGGGCTATCTGTTGCCCCTACGGGTTAATCCGTAAATGCAATGTTTGCCTCTACACAGTTCGCCGTAGTGACAAAATATCAGGATACATGATATTTTGTCCCTATGGACTGAGTAACAGGGGCAAAACTTGCCCCTGCGAATTAATCCGTAGAGGCATTTATCAGGCCTTACGGATAAATCCGTAGGGGTAAGTATCAGGTTCAACTGATAAATCCGTACGGCAAGTATTTTATTTTATAAACCAATAAATTAAATAAAAATTATGTCCTTATGGAGTACTCCGTAGGGCTAAATGTCCCTACGGAGTAAGGCGTAGAGGCAATTATTACTCCGTAAAGGCATGTTTAGAACGAAAACTTGCACCTGCGGCCTTTACACCTACGGGGGAATTTTATGTCCCTACGGATATATCCGTAGGAGCAGTGGTTTGCCCTTATGGCTAAATCCGTAGGGACAACCCATTATTGTAGTAGTGGTATCTCTAATTATTTAAACTTATCTCTTGTATACTATATATATTGTAGTATTTTGTAACTCTAGAGATTGATGCATTTGAGATAGTTTTTTGAGAGAGAACTAAGAGAGATCTGTATTCGTCCACCGTTTGTACTCCTCCATTTTTTGTTATTGATAAAATTTCGTCTTTGTCTAATTAATAAGTTCTCGTATTTTCTATTTGTCTGTCGTTTTGTTTCTTCTCCATATCGTTTGTTTTGTCTTGATGATCATATTTGTTACAACACAAGGCATCTAAAAACATCTTTAATGTGTACGAGAGTCAACGGCTGCTGCATATGTAGATACCAACTGGTCTTTTCACAAACCATTACACGCTTTTATTGAACATCAAGTATTGCATAACGAACCTGCGTCTTAAATGATGTAAAAGTATGTCGGTTAAAAAGACAGTAATTGAAGTTATTGTTGAAGCTAAGTGAGTTGACTACACTGCTCATTGCATTTAATTATTGTAATGTAATTTAGCAAATTTTTCTTCAAAAAATAAAATGTATACTAGCAAAACTCAAATGGAGACGAAGGACCTTTAAATCGATAGCCACATCATCCTTTCGTCTCTTCTTCCGCTGAGTTATGAGGCCATGGATTCAAGCAAATAGATTCTATCACATGAATCCATTCTTTTGTCTGCGTTTACAACTTTTGGCAAATTAATAATATAAAAGGAGAGTTTATATCTTGCTTTAACCTAAGTTCTTGCTTATTTTATAGTTAATCCGGGACGGATCCATATAGCCTCCAACCGGAGCAACTGCCTCCATTAGGGTTGCATTCGGATCTGATAATGCTCATAAGTGGGAACTCCCCAGACCATGACACATGGCAGATGACGTTTTCCGGGGCTCACGAAAACAGGGCAAGCACCATGCATTGGAGGCATTCACCGGGCTATCGTCCCGAGATATAACCTGACCTTCTATGGATTCGTGAACACTCCTATCCACGCCTTACAAATGACCATGGGCTCGCCTCCGAGCATTCCAACATGCTGAGCTTCCTCAGCCCTCCCAGCTTGCCTCCGAGCTATCACAAAACCGAGTTTTCTCGGCTTCCCGCTCGTCTTGAGCCTCCCGTCGAGCTAAGACTCTCCGGTTTTACCGAGCAAATAAGAACGCAGAGCCCAAGCGCCTCCGCCACGGCTCCGCGGATCTCGCCAGACGCGAGATATCCGCCACCCCACGATCCCGCGTTCCATGCCGCCGTATGACCCGTATCCTCCCATTAACAAGCGTATCTCGTCATTAATGGGGGGATCCCGTTATTCACGCAGGCGTAACGCCGGGGGCGTAACTGACGGCGAAGATCTCGCGCCAGCTCGTTCTATGCGACCACTATAAAAACTCCTCTTCCAGACGACTCAGGTAACGCAATTTTACTCTAATAAGCCGCTACTCTGCCCAAATTTCTCGGCTGACATGATCGTCGGAGGGTCCACGGTGGTACAACCACCCCGGGACTTCTTTTGCAGATTGCTCGGTTTCACCTCAAAACAAGCCCACTGAGATCTACACGCTCAAGTAGACAACCCTCAACACCAATCTCAGCCGTTCATCAACGCTCGCGACAGATCGACGGAGGACAACATCTGAAGGAGATCCCAACCTCCATCAGTTGGCGTCGTCTGTGGGAACTCTGACCTTGTTCCTTCCACTCATCGAAAGTTGACATTTCGCACTTCACTTCATGGCGAGCGAACACCGTGACGATCCGAGCACAAGCCGTCGCTTTCCTCACAACGGAGGCGCGGACGGATCCATCCCTCCCCCAAACGCCATCCACGCCCTCTCGGCACGGATTGACAGACTCGCGTCCATAGTGGATACTCTTGTCCGTGTCCTAACGGAGGGCCCAGCCCCCCAGGTCGCCGTTCCCCCTTCCAGGAATCACGACCTCCGCAGAGAGGGAGATGACACCGCCCACGCTGGCACCACTGAACAACGTCTTGCTCTCTCCGGCGACCACGAGTCCTCCGCGGCGACCGATTCAATGACCCGCTGAGCGCCACACGGCTATACGTCGCGGTCTCGTGAAAGAACTCAATGCCCCGAGGCCCATCGCGTTCCCGTCCCTCCCGAGGAGGCGTCGGTCAGCTCGCCTGCTCTCAGGCATGGCCGGCACCCTTTCCCTCGACGGGGTCGCGCGAGCGGCACTCCTCACGAAGACTCAAGGATGACCTCGCCAGGGGACCTGAGGAATCTGATAGAACGGAACCGGAGTCGCAGCCAGGCTCAGGCCACAAGCGGGAAGCCCACTACTCCGACTGCACCGAATCCTCGGGGTACCACAACCGTCTCGACGCTCTCGAAAAGAAAATCGAGGGTATACATCGGGAAGGTCATCCATCGAGCGAAGGGGTCAGGTATGCCGCCGACTCTCTTACAACGCCCTTCACCGAAGAGCTTCTCGATGCACGCTTCTTTTCCAGAAACAAACCTCCTAAGGTAGCCCTATTTGATGGGAAGTCCGACCCGAAGGACTATCTGGACGCATTTACGGTGGGCATGAGCTTTCAGGATAACTCCGATGCTGCCCAATGCCGAGCATTTCCCGCCACTCTCATCCGGGCTGGACGAGACTGGTTCCGAGGACTCACGCCACGCTCCATCTCTACCTTTGATGAGCTGGCCGCCCAGTTCATCGGAAATTTCGTTGGGAACAAACGACAGAAGCGGACCGTCGATTACCTCTTCACCATAAAAAGCGGGGACAAGGAATCCTTTAAAGGATACGTCACTCGTTTCTACAACGCTCTTTTTGAGGTTCCCGAGCACCGGGATGAAACTATCATCACCGCTCTAAGGTCGGGTCTTAGGCACAAGGAGTGGCTCCGCTCCTTTGTATTAGCGCAACCTAAGACCATGACCGAGGTAAAAACTTGGACTGAGCGAGAAATCCAACTCGAGTCTGAGCTAAATGCAAACCTACCCCGGGACGACCAGGCCGACCAAAAGAAGAGAGGCAGAGAAGAGAAGAAGAAGGTCGACCGGCCAAAGCCAGACTCCCCGAAGTTCCAGGAGTATACTCTACTCAACATCTCTCAGACCGAGCTGTTAGAGGAGGCGAAGGGCGAGCGATTCTTCAAGCTCCCTCCGGTAACCAATAGAGCGGCTAAACGAACCCGGGGCCCATACCGCGCCTTCCATAGGTCGCAGGGACACCCAACCGTGAACTGTAAACAACTCCACGACTATATTGAGGAGTTAATCCGCTCAGGCCACCTGGCGAAATACCTGCGGGAAAAACGACAGGCAGACAGGGAGCACGACAACCATCCCCCTTCCTGCAAATTAACGATCGGCCAAATCATGGTCGTTTCTTCAGGGTGTGCATATGGAGCCGGCGAGATTCGCCGCCTCCTACCCGTCGAGAGAACAAGCAACCATCCCCGGAAGAAATGCAAGACCACCGAGCCCATCATCTTCACTGATGAGGACCTCCACGGTATATCCTTGCCTCACAACGACCCTCTCGTGATTAAGGCATGGGTCCACCACTACGAGGTTAAAAGGATATTGGTCGACTCAGGAAGCTCGGCAGATATCCTTTTCTATGACTGCTTCCAGCGTATAGGGCTCGGCCCATCAGACCTACAGCCAACCACCCACATCCTATCGGGGTTTACCAACCACTCCATCCCGATCGAGAGAGTGGTTACCCTCCTCCTTAACATTGGGGAAGCGGGCCGTACGAGGACCGTACCGGTGGAATTCATCGTCGCCAGGATCCCCTCGTCCTACAATATCTTCCTGGGACGCCCGACGCTAAACTCCCTTCGGGCTCAAATTTCGACCTACCACCTCGCGATCAAGTTTCCATTGGATCAAGGTAGAATAGGCCGGGCATACGGGAACCAGTGAATCGCCAAGATTTGCTTCACAGCGACATCCACCACTGAAGAGCAAGGCGACGACCTCGGAAGCGCAAATGATTTCCAGGGTCCTTGGATACTCGCGACGAACAGAAGGAAATCCGAGGGGCCTCGGTGGAGGCGCTAACAGAGGTCCCCCTTGTCGAGGGGAATAAGGAACAAACTGTCCAGATCGGATCCCTTTTAACGGGAGCCCGACGCGAAGACTTGATCCACTTTCTCCGAGGAAACTCAGACATGTTCACCTGGGCGCCTGCTGACATGCCCAGGATCGACCCTAAGGTGATCTCGCACAAGCTCAGGGTCGACCCGATGGCCCGACCCGTCAGACAAAAGAAGCGAAGTTTCGCTCCGATCAAACAAAAGGCGATCGAGGACGAGGTCGATAGTTTGCTTGCAGCCAACTTCATTCGAAATGTGGCCTACTTGGAATGGCTGGAGAATGTGGTCATGGTTAAAAAGGCGAGCGGAAAGTGGCGCATGTGCGTCGACTTCACAGATTTGAACAAGGTCTTCCCGAAAAACAATTATCCCCTCCCTCGGATAGACCAGCTTGTGGACAGCTCGGCAGGCCACGAATTGCTCAGTTTCATGGACGCTTTCTCCGGCTATAACCAGATCCGTATGAACCTGACAGATGAAGAACTTACCGCGTTCACCATAGACCGGGGGGTATACTGCTACAAAATAATGCCCTTCGGCCTCAAAAACGCCGGGGCTACATACCAGTGCCTGGTTAACAAAATGTTCAAACCGCAGATTGGGAGGAACATGGAGGTTTACGTCGACGACATACTTATGAAATCAACCTCATCGGATGAGCACGCCAAGGATCTTGGCGAGACATTCGACATCCTTCGCAAGTACAAAATGAAGCAGAATCCAGCCAAGTGCGCGTTCGGAGTCACTAGCGGGAAATTCCTCGGGTTCACAGTTACCCACCGAGGAATTGAAGCTAACTCGGAGAAGATCAGCGCCATTCTCAACCTGGCCACGCTGAAGAGCAATGTGGAGATCATGCGACTCACGGGGAGAGTGGCCGCTCTCAGTCGCTTCATGTCGAGATCCGGAGAAAAGTGCCTCCCATTCTTCAAAGCCCTGAGAAAGATCCCAAGGTTCGAATGGTCGGAAGAGTGTCAAAACGCTTTCGAGCAACTCAAAGTGCACCTGGAAACTCCCCCACTGCTCACCCTGCCAATCGAAGGAGACAAGATGTTACTGTACCTTGCGGTATTCGATCATGCTGCTGGCTCGGTGCTCGTCCGAGAAGTCGAAGGATTACAGAATCCGGTTTACTACGTGAGCCATATCTTTAAAGACGCGGAAACAAGGTACCCGGCCATAGAAAAGATAGTCTTGACGCTTATCGTCGCCTCAAGGAAGCTACGGCACTACTTCCAGGCACACACCATCCTTGTCCTCACCGAGCGGCCTATAAGTGCTATTCTCGCCTCCCCCGAATCGTCTGGTCGTCTGGAAAAATGGAGGTTGGAGTTATCCCAATTCGATATCAAATACTGCCCCAGGCAAGCCATCAAATCCCAAGTTCTGGCAGACTTCGTTGTCGAGTGTACTATCCCCAACAAAGAAGCAGCGTCAGCACCCGTCCCCGGGTCCCGACCCTCGGTCGAAGAAGTACCTAACTCCATCCTCGATTGGGCCCTCTACGTCGATGGATCCTCTACCGATGAGGGGAGCGGTGCCGACCTTATCATTCGAGGCCCGAACGAGGCAGAAATGGAGTACTCTTTGAAGCTCGGGTTCAGAGCGTCAAACAACACCGCGGAATACGAGGTCTTGCTAGCCGGGTTGCGAATCGCTTCCGAAGTAGGGCTGAAGACGATCCGAATTCGCAGCGACTCCGCCCTAGCCGTCGGCCAAGTGACCGGGCGCTTTGAGGCCCAAGAGTCGCTCATGGTGAAATACTTAGCCGAGGTAAAGAGACTACGAAAAAGTTTCGACGAAGTTCAAGCGGAGCATATTTCTCGGCACCTGAACGCCCAGGCCGACTCCCTGAGCAAGCTAGCCTCTTCCTATACGGCCAACAATAAGAGGAATATCCTCTTCGAAGTCTTGCTGCGGCCCAGCGTGGAAGACAGAGAGGCGACGCTTCAAGTATACACTACTCAGGAGGAAGGCCGGGATTGGACGAAGCCCCACGTAGAGTTCGTGAAGGAGGGTACACTTCCAGAGGACCGAGAGGAAGCGCGTCGCCTTCGAGCTAAAGCCCGCCATTTCGTCTGGAGCAATAAAAACCTTTACAAGAAGTCATACACACAGCCTCTGCTCCGGTGCGTCGACCCCCACGAAGCCGACTACGTCCTGCATGAGATACACGAAGGAGTCGGTGGAGCGCATCAAGGGGCCCGTACCTTAGTCCAGAAGACGCTGCTCCAAGGGTATTATTGGCCGACGAATCACCAAGACGCTCAAAAGCTCGTCAGAAGATATAAAAGTTGTCAACTCCATGGCAGCATACCCCATCTTCCAGTTACCGAGCTAACGACCCTCACCTCCCCCTGGCCGTTTGCCCAATGGGGGATGGACATGGTAGGCCAACTCCCCACTGGTAAGGACGGGCACAAATACATCCTCGTCGCGGTAGACTATTTCATGAAGTGGATTGAGGCCGTCCCCATCAGAAAACCGGATGCCACCACGACCATCAGATTCCTGCAGAACAACGTAATCTCCCGATTCGGGATCCCGAGGTGCATCGTTACCGACCACGGGACGAATTTCGAAAACGACAAAGTCAAAGAGTTCTGCAATGAATACCACATACTAATGAAGTTTGTCGCGGTTGCGCATCCTTAATGCAACGGGTAGGCCGAGGTACTAACTGAGACGTCATCCGAGGTCTTCAAACTCGTTAGAAGGAAGGCAGGGCAGCTAGGTCGAGGAACTGCCACGGGTGTTATGGGCCTTACTCACATCGAAGAAGACGCCCACGGGAGAGACCCCCTTAAGCCTCTACTACGGTACCGAGGCAATGGTTCCAGCGGAGATCGGACTGCCCAGTTACAGAGTCGAACACTTCGATGACGAAGCAAACACCTCGGCGCTCCGGACTAATTTAGACATCTTGCTAGAGAAGCGGGACCGGGCACAGATCAAAGCCGCCGCTTATCAACAACAAACTGCTCGCTACTACAATGCATGAGTTAAGCATCGCGCTTTCAAGACGGGAGATTTGGTCCTGAGGCGGAACGAATTTGTAAACCAAGGCAAGCTGCACAAGTTCTCCCCGAAGTGGGACGGCCCATTCCTCGTCTCCGAAGTATTGCCCGGCGGAGCCTATCGCTTATAAGACGCGGGAGGGCGCAAGTTTCTTCGGCCCTACAACGCTGAGAAACTCAAACTATACAAATGAATGTATTTTCTTCTTTTCGAAGCAATGTAATTTTTATTAAGTCTCCCAAGTTATAAGAGACTTCTTCCATAAATTATGTTCTCTTTCACGGTTCCGAGATCCCTAGATTCATTTTTGAGAAAACATGCAAAAATACTAAAGGGATAAAAAAGAGACAAAAGCATATCGGAAAAGAAGAACTTTATTCATTGAGGGGTATTATGGGCTCCTCGGCCTTATAAAAAATATTACAGTAAAAGGGGCCGAGGGTTAAGAAAGCACTGCTGATGGTACTCCGAGGAGATTCCCTTCAGCCGAGCCCTAGTTTCTGCGGCCCGCTCCCTGTCATGATGCCCGCGGACCCGAGATGCCACAGATGGGCCAGAGGCTACACCCGTCGGGCAGGAGTCGGCGAACAGCTTCTTCTGGAAATATTCCAGAAGAAGAGCCACCGAGCGATCCCGCCTGCTCTTCGAGATCAGGCCGAAGTGATGGAGCGTGTGCAACTTGTCAATCGCCTCGTCCTGTAGCTGCTCGGACAAGGCATTGTTCAATCCCGGGGACATCCTCCAAATCGCACATGAGCAATTGGAGGAGAGGGAATCGCCGAGGGAGTAGGCGGTTGAAGTGGCTCTCCACGCGCTCTATCACCCCTTTGTACGTCTCCTCGGTGCACTCCGGGTCATAAAGGTACACGTCGTCGAAGGAAATGATCTCCTTGATGCTGTAAATAAACCCGACCATTTTCCAGAAATGCAAGGGTGGGTTTATTTGACCAAAATGCCTTCGCTATTTATAGCCCCAAGCAAATCCCTAAAGGCCGGAGTTTTCGCACGCAGAAACACGAATCACGGGATATTTACAAATTTTTCCAATACGGAGCTGCCGCGTGGCGACCATGCCGTCCTTCACGGGCCCCAAGCGGTCAATGGGGTTGGAACAACGCGCACTACGGAGCGACACGCCTTGCCTATGCGCTTCTGCCATGTGTTGTCCGCGACGGTATCTCTTCCAGGGTTTACGGGTCAAGGGTGACTGACCGACACCTCACGAGGCTACCGAGCAGCTTCCCTGCTCGGTCAATCCTTAGCGGGTACATTCTTACCCACCTATGCTAAGGATCGAAGCCCTCCTCATGAGGCCATCGAGCAGCTTCCCTGCTCGGTCAATCCTTAGTGGGCACGTCCTACCCACCTACGCTAAGGATCGAAGCCCTCCTCACGAGTCCACCGAGCAGCTTCCCTACTCGGTCAATCCTTAGCGGGTACATTCCTGTCCACCTCCGCTAAGGATCGAAGCTCTCCTCACGAGGCCACCGAGCAGCTTCCCTGCTCGGTCAATCCTTAGCGGGCACATCCTACCCACCTATGCTAAGGATTGAAGCCCTCCTCACGAGGCCACCGAGCAGCTTCTCTGCTCGGTCAAACCATAGCGGGCACATCCTGCCCACCTACTCTAAAGATCGAAGCCGTCCTCACGAGGCCACCGAGCAGCTTCCCTGCTTGATCAATCTTTAGCGGGTACATTCCTACCCACCTACGCTAAGGATCGAAGCCCTCCTCACGAGGCCACCGAGCAGCTTCCCTGCTCGGTCAATCCTCAGCGGGCACATCCTGCCCACCTACGCTAAGGATCAAAGCCCTCCTCACGAGGCCACCGAGCAGCTTCCCTGCTCGATCAATCCTTAGTGGGCACATCCTGCCCACATACGCTAAGGATCGAAGCCCTCCTCATGAGGCCACCGAGCAGCTTCCTTGCTCGGTCAATCCTTAGCGGGCACATCATGCCCACTGATGCTAAGGATCGAAGCCCTCCTCACGAGGCCACCTAGCAGCTTCCCTACTCGGTCAATCCTTAGCGAGCACATCCTGCCCACCTACGCTAAGGATCGAAGCCCTCCTCACAAGTCCACCGAGCAGCTTCCCTACTCGGTCAATCCTTAGCGGGTACATTCCTGTCCACCTCCGCTAAGGATCGAAGCTCTCCTCACGAGGCCACCGAGCAGCTTCCCTGCTCGGTCAATCCTTAGCGGGCACATCCTGCCCACCTACGCTAAGGATCAAAGCCCTCCTCACGAGTCCACCGAGCAGCTTCCCTCCTCGGTCAATCCTTAGCGGGTACATTCCTGTCCACCTCCGCTAAGGATCGAAGCTCTCCTCACGAGGCCACCGAGCAGCTTCCCTGCTCGGTCAATCCTTAGCGGGCACATCCTGCCCACCTACGCTAAGGATCGAAGCCGTCCTCACGAGGCCACCGAGCAGCTTCCCTGCTTGATCAATCCTTAGCGGGTACATTCCTACCCACCTACGCTAAGGATCGAAGCCCTCCTCACGAGGCCACCGAGCAGCTTCCCTGCTCGGTCAATCCTCAGCGGGCACATCCTGCCCACCTATGCTAAGGATCGAAGCCCTCCTCACGAGGCCACCGAGCAGCTTCCCTGCTCGATCAATCCTTAGTGGGCACATCCTGCCCACATACGCTAAGGATCGAAGCCCTCCTCATGAGGCCACCGAGCAGCTTCCTTGCTCGGTCAATCCTTAGCGGGCACATCATGCCCACTGATGCTAAGGATCGAAGCCCTCCTCACGAGGCCACCTAGCAGCTTCCCTACTCGGTCAATCCTTAGCGGGCACATCCTGCCCACCTACGCTAAGAATCGAAGCCCTCCTCACGAGTCTACCGAGCAGCTTCCCTACTCGGTCAATCCTTAGCGGGTACATTCCTGTCCACCTCCGCTAAGGATCGAAGCTCTCCTCACGAGGCCACCGAGCAGCTTCCCTGCTCGGTCAATCCTTAGCGGGCACATCCTGCCCACCTATGCTAAGGATTGAAGCCCTCCTCACGAGGCTACCGAGCAGCTTCTCTACTCGGTCAATCCATAGCGGGCACATCTTTCCCACCTACTCTAAAGATCGAAGCTCTTCTCATGAGGCCACTGAGCAGCTTACCTGCTCGGTCAATCCTTAGTATGTAGATTCCTACCCACTGATGCTAAGCATCGAAACCCTCCTCACGAGGCCACCGAGCAGCTTCCCTGCTCGGTCAATCCTTAGCAGGCACATCCTGCCCATCTACGCTAAGGATTGAAGCCCTCCTCACGAGGCCACCGAGCAGCTTCCCTGCTTGGTCAATCCTTAGCGGGCACATCCTGCCCACCTACGTTAAGGGTCGAAGCCCTCCTCACGAGGCCACCGAGAAGCTTCCCTGCTCGTTCAATCCTTAGTGGGTACATTCTTGCCCACCTCTGCTAAGGATCAAAGCCCTCCTTTCCCTGCTCAGTCAATCTTTAGCGGGCACATCCTGCACACCTACGCTAAGGATCGACGCCCTCCTCACGAGGCCACCGAGCAGCTTCCCTACTCGGTCAATCCCTAGCGAGTACATTCCTGCCCACCTCCGCTAAGGATCGAAGCCCTCCTCACGAGGCCACCGAGTAGCTTCCCTGCTCGTTCAATCCTTAGCGGGCACATCCTGCCCATCTACGCTAAGGATCAAAGCCCTCCTCACGAGGCCACCGAGCAGCTTCCCTGCTCGGTCAATCCTTAGCGGGCACATCCTGCCCACCTACGTTAAGGATCGAAGCCCTCCTCACGAGGCCACCGAGAAGCTTCCCTGCTCGGTCAATCCTTGGTGGGTACATTCCTGCCCACCTCCGCTAAGGATCGAAGCCCTCCTCACGAGGCCACTGAGCAGCTTCCCTGCTCGGTCAATCCTTAGCGGGCACATCCTACCCACCTATGCTAAGGATCGAAGCCTTCCTCACGAGACCACCGAGCAGCTTCCCTGCTCGGTCAATCCTTAGCGGGCACATCCTGCCCACCTACGCTAAGGATCGACGCCTCCTCACGAAGCCATCGAGCAGCTTCCCTGCTCGGTCAATCTTTAGCGGGTAGATTCCTACCCACTGATGCTAAGGATCGAAGCCCTGATCAAGAGGTCACCGAGCAGCTTCCCTGCTCGGTTGATCCTTTGCGCGTACACTCCTACCCACCAACGCCAAGGATCAACGCCCCACCAAGAGGTAACCACGCAGATCCCTGCTCGGTTAACCTCCGAGTGATGAATTCTTACCATCCCAAGACGGAGGTTTGGGAACCGCGTCAAGGGGGAACCCACTGATGCCGACCAATTCTGACTTGGCTGTTGTTCATCTAACACTAAGAACCGACTCTAAGGAATGGTTGGATACCGACCTTCTTACTCGGAGGAGTCTCCCGATGTATCCTAAGTGAACGATCGTCACTTCGACTTCGGAGGCGGGAGGACACCGGCCTTCATGTACTTGACAACTAATTGTCTTACACTCGATGCGCGATCGTCGTATAAAAGATCGATCATTGACCTACGGCCTAACATTTGCATCGAGCAAGAGACCGAAAAACTCAAGTACTCACACAAGAAAAACATTGCCATGCAGAGGAAGATAAACCCGGTTTTATTTATGTTCTAAAAGCCTTTACAGGGTATTCTGCGACCAACTTTGTCACGACCCAAATGTGGCACGTGACCGGCACTTAAATCACGTGACATCTAAAGATATCGACGCGGTTCAAGTAAGCCAAAACCCGGAATCTAAACCCTTTTTGAAAATATTGGAGGTGAGGTTTAAATAATCAGCCGATAATATCAATTTAAAATAACATCGTATGTTGAAAAGCCTTTATGACGTTTTGAAACTTGTCATCACCTCCTTTGCATTTAATAAAAACCCGATACAACAAATAAAATAACATCCCAATGGAAGCTAGCTTTCACGTCTAAAAGACGGGACCGCCAAACAATTTATAACAGATGTCGACTCTAAAGAGTGTGACATCACCACCCATAAACTCTAAGTCTCGATTCTAAGTCCATAGTATATCATTTCTATGTTGATGGAGTTTCCACTAGATACAAGAATAAATATATAATCAAGAGTAAGTATGATACAATAATAACTCAGTCACCAATCAATCCCCGAAAAGAATGTGTGCCCAAGCCGCTGACAATCCAAGCAGTAAAACCTGCAAGAAACTGTGGCACAACGGGGATGAGTTGCCAACTCAGTGAATAAAAGTACATCTAAACGTAGAAATCGAAATGTATGACGATACCTAGGTCATAAATATAGTACTATCATGATCTGTACTGATATGCTATATGACATGTATGTGCAATACTAATTATCATGCAATCCCAAGTATAATATCCCAATGTCATATGAGTCAAAATCATGAATCTACAGTTCGTACTTGAATCCTTTTATTTGTATATGAATGTCTATACCAATATATGCAGGTACTGTCCTCCGGATCAGTCCTGGTCGGATCCACTAATAATCTCTAAATGTGTACCTCATGATAATGATCATATCAATATATACCAATATATATATAGATGTCCAGCATCGACATCGAAATACGAAATCTCTCGTGTCCATCATCGACACATAAATACAGATATCGTCGACACCACCTCAATAGATGATCGCCACCCGATACCCTGGCTACGATCAGTATCCCTGGGATATCTGTCGCACCAAGTCGAACCCCGGTCAGTATCCTCTGGATATCTGTCGTGCTCGTTTTTATCTCCGGAATCGAGTATCCTCGTTAGGCTCACCGCCTAAAGTGCGGCCCCTACCCCTCGGCCCCGACCGGGTCCACCATGATCCGGCTGTATAGCTACCCTACCCAGCTCAGATATACGTAAGAAATTCCGCAACCGTATATCTACCCCACCCGGTCCGGAATCAAAATCAGGAAACATAAAACTCTTGGTGGACGTTTAACTCATCATATCAAAATATCAAGTAAGAAATAAGAATGCTTGCATAGATTATATTGATGATATATTATATATATACATATATAACAGTGTCCCATACCACCGATATATATCATCAGGAGTAAAATACCCAGAAATCTCAAGAAATCAGATACATCATCTATAGTATTACAACATGAATAGGAAAAGACTACGTAATCATACGACATTCTAATGTGTCATGGCACTACTAATGATGTGTAGTATAGCATACGCGTCTGTGCTCGTGCAATATGGAAATCATTAGTATTTGTGCAAGTGTTCTACGGTGTATCAGTCTACATATTAACGCATATATAACCGAACGATTCTACAGTGACATGGCAATACCAATGAGGTGTAGTGTAACATATAGTTAAGTACTTGTGCAGCATAGTACTCATTGGTATTTGTGCAGTGTTCTATCAGAGTGTGCGTAATCGCAGAAACGTATAATATGAGTAATACAATGCAAACATGTAATTTAATCTAAACATAACTATTGTAATTACTTGCTATGAGCTATACCATTATCTTTAGAAATGATCGAAGCGTTAAGTTTAAAATAAGGAAGCTGTCCTAGATTTAAATTAGATATTCGTTTTAGAAACTGGCACGCATCCGGGTATTTTATTTAAATGACAACGAATCATAATTTTTAAAAGAATATAACTCACACAAGTATTACATCCTAAAACAGAATATAACCTAACTCTACGAGTCAAAAGATAAATTAGGCATATTTGGCACACAAAGTTCATCATTTCCAATTTGCATAAATCCTTGTATTATCTTAAGTACGACATGATTCCTCGTACAAACTCATCAAATCATATCCGTGTCGTACGGATCTAATCATTATGCACATGTCTCCCTTAAAACTAGATATGAACTTTATGCAAATGAAGGACATATAAGATACGATACTATATCAATGTCTTGGATAACTATTATACTAACTAGCAATCATAATAATATTTACAAGGTTGCGGGGGTGCTATACGCCATCCACCCGACTTTCCCAGTAGATATAAATCTACTCACCAACTTAGAAGTTCGCTGAATCCACGCTGCTACATCGCCAACGTCGTCCCGGAATTCTCGAATCGTACCTATATTCGTATTTAAATCGCATAGAGGTAAATATCATATCGAAAATCAAAATAACAAGTTAAACACCCGTAGGTTAGAAGCTACAGCATACTTAACTCAAAAACGACAATATACTTCTGCCGTTAATGTATAAACGTCAACGGTTCAGTTTCAACATCAAAATACGGAAACTCCGTATCGTAAATATCTGAATTTTGGTAAAACCACTTTTAAAACATTCCCAGATTTCTCTGTATGAATAATTTGGCAACATAAACAATACAGAGACTTATAAAATACCAAAACAAAGTTATAGGAGAGAAACCAACATCAAACTCTCAAGGGGGGCTGGTGTCGCCGGAATTTGGAAGTAGGTCGCCGGATTTTGTGGTGAGTGTGGGGCTCTGGTTTCAATTGGTGTTTCCTAGTAGTCTCAGTATACTTTTGATCTTGCTGGATTTTCTATTGATCATACCTAGTGGTTCCAGATTCAATTACAGCAGCTAAATTATCACAAAAACCTAGTTTATGATGCAGCACAGCTAGACATGCTACGTATCATTAGTTACAAAACTTAAGTTTAGTCTGAGCTAACCCTTTTCTGGTCAAGATATATATAAACAGAACTCATGGTACGATATGTCCGTGTCGTATATAAGAATTTTAACCCCAAACTGATATTAACATACAGATTTAACCCACTGAAAAACTAACTTATTTAAACAATATCAAACACAATAATTCATACTCACAGATCTACCCTAAAAACCACACAAACCAACTCTTCAAGAAATCCGGCGAGATCGGATTTTCCCTGTTGGTCGCCGGCCAAAATCCGAGGGGATGGGTCCGTCTTCCTATGGGTTGGTCTAGGTCTAAATTATAAGGTCCAGGTACTGTTTGGGTTTTCTAACTTACCTCTAACTTATAGCAGATTCACACAGAGGTTAAACTATCAAAATACGATATCCGATTTCTATATTTAACTTTTCAGAACTAGAATTCTAAAGAGTTTTAGAGATTATACCTTCTGAAGATTGCTTAGAATGTTTCCCTCAAGATACCCAAGTCCTTAGCTCCTAGCTAGAGGGTGATGGTGAAAATCATTAGCACTTGTTCTTCTTCTCTTCTCTCTTCTCTCTTTTCTTATTTTTCTTTGTGTTTTCTTAAGTTTTCTTTTCCTTTCCTTCTCTTTAAAATTTCTGATCTTATGAACTGAACCAAGAGGGTGAGATAAGGAAAAGAGTGAGGGTTTGTTGTAGAGAAAGGAGGAGGTGGCATGGAGGGAGGAGGTTGTGGCACTTGGTGAAGCATGGATGAATCATGCAAGGAGGAGGTGTTAGATTGGAAGAATGAGGTGTAAAGCTAGGAAGAAGGAGGTGTAAGGTTATAAGTAAGGGTGAAAATGAGGTGTTTGCATGTAATTTAGCATAAAAGTAATATGCCAACCTTAATAAAAATATAACACTAAGTAAAAACCTTCATATCGTAATTTAATTTCATATAGCATAAAGGATATGAAATGATAAATCTATTACTTATTTATTACTAGCTTAGTGAAAAATACAATGTCATGATAAAATACAATTAAAATATCATTTTCTTGATATCACCCGCTTTATTCATATTTATCAAAATAATTATATTTTTCGGATATAATTCCGATACCCCAAATTCATAAGCGATATCATTTTTGTAAACTTATCAATTTTATTATTTTTATAATAAAATTTTATAATTAAAAAAATTCTAAATTTTCCAAAACGTTACACTCAGCCTTACAAAAATTGCCCGGAGGCTTACAAGATTTTTCTCAAATAAAAGAAAAAAAATGAGGAGCACAGGCAGCAGGCTCCGCCGGGACCTCGCCTTTTTCGGCATCGCCCTCAAAGGTTGGGGTTTCTGCTTCTGTAGCCGCCCCGCCTGCGGCGCCAGCCACCTGCGGTGTTTCCACCGAGAAAGGGACCCGAGCACGGAGCTCACCGTCGGCAAACTCCGGCATCAACTCCTTGACAGCATCAAGGGCTGCATGCCAAACAATAGCGGAGGCTTCGCCAAGGTCGGCGTAGAACTGGTCTGACACCTTGTACGTGTCCACCGACTTGCGGGCCCGAAGCTCGGCGATCTTCGCCACCTCAAGCGCAGCCTCGGTCTCCCTCATGCTGGCGTCTCTCGCCTTCTTCATTAAGGCGTAGCACTTACCCAGCTCCTCCAACTTGCCCTCCACGGCTCGGTGGGACTCGCTCATGAGTCGGTAGGACTCTTGGCACTTGGAGATCGTGAGCTCTCCGACGGCCAACTGGGTCTCAAGGGCGGCCTTCTTCTCCTTCTCCTGCCGCAGCTAAAGGCGCAGATCCTCCGCCTCCGAAGAAGATTTCCCCGCCTTCCTCATGACCGGGGCGATCTCCTCGGCTTCCATGTTGACGATGATGGCGCAATGTTGGAGGACCTAAGGGAAGCAACAAACGGATTTAGAGGTGTCCGGGCTAAGAGAGGGCAATCAAAATAACACTTAAATGAATACTAACCTGAACTCCTGAGAGATGGTGGCCACTTAGGCCTTTAGGGTCCGCCGCGGAATCTTCCCCCCGGCCGACTGCTCCATGTCCGCGAGCAAGCTGTCGGCGACGGAAAGCCCCGAGGGGACCACGAAGAAGACGTCCCCCTCTTGCATGGGAATCCCCTCGGGGATATCAGTCGACAGCGTGTGGGAGACCGTCCTTTTCCTCTTGAAGGGGACCTCGGTCACCTCCTCCTCCCTCGTCCGGGGCTCCGGGTCTCATGCGTGCTTCTGGCTGACCCTGCGACGGTCATCGGGGGCCCGGGGCGCTGCGGAGGACTTCCCCGATAGGGACGGTTTTAGGGCCGAGCTCGGGCCTGCTCGGGACAAGACCACGCCCCCGGCCTTTTTCTGGGCCGTGGCAGATATGGCAGCTAGAATCTTGGACCGGTCCATGTGTTCTGCAAAAGGGGAAAACACAAAGAAGTTAGTGATGCAAGAAGGGCAAAAAGTAAATTACTCAAGTCTAAACAGGTCTTCCCATCTCCTAACTTACCCACGAAGCGCGCAGGGCTGAGCCCGGCTCAGCTAAGGACCTGCTCGGAAAGCAAGATGCCGGTCCGCTGGATCGGCTTCCACATGGACACCGCCCTCGCCTCGGGAGAGGACGACTGCTTCGCCCGCAGGCAGTCGGCCCTATGCCACTGTACAGGCACAGGCATGTCCTCACCCTCGGGTGGTCCGACGAATACAAACTTCTCCTTCCAGTCATGGATGGAAGAAGAAACGACCACCAAACCCGACCCGACCAACCCACCCTTGCGTTTTTAAAAGGAAAAATACACCCAACTCGGCTTGTTCTTGTTGGTGCCGGGATGATTTTATAGCAGAGAAAAGAGGTAAGAAGGGTTAAGCTGAAGGGGATGTCCTCAAGCTTTAACCGGACCAGAAACCCGAGGAGGATTCTTCACGAGTTCGGCGCTAGCTGGCCCGGTGAGAGTTGGAAACAACGAAATATCCCACATACCTCGGTTGGAAAGGGCAGACGCGTTCCTGCTCGGAACGCCTCCAAGTACAGGGCAATCTCCTTCCCCTACACCCGGTCCGCCAGTTCGCCCCCTTTTGCCAAATGGAGCGAATAGTTAGAGGGGATATGGAAACGAGTCCGAATCTCCGCGAGCTCGTCCAGATCCCTCAAGACGGAGGGCGCATCGCGAGCGTTCCCGATGCGCAACCGGGCGGCTAGTAGCACGGGTGGCCCTGACTCTATGGGGCTAGCCCGACGATGAGGAAGCAATGAAGGAACCCTCTTGGCCGTCAGCAGCCGAAGAGGTGGAAGACTCCCTAGACTCTAACCTAACTATTTCTGCAGAGTCCTCGGAAGAAGGCATCTAACCTGATTCAAAGGAAGGAGTTCTCCGAGAAAAGAGCGCGAAGGATCCGATCTAAAGGATGAAGCGCCGAGCAATCTCTCGTAGCAAAGGAAAATAATGCCGAAAGTTTGAGCCCTGGGGGGATCCCCCTCCTATTCATACTGCTTGAAAGGAGCATCCGACGGCTCAGATCATTTCCCGCCAAAATGAAATCTCACGTCTGCCAGCCGTCGAAGCCCCACGTGTCGAACGACCATTGGAGACGTCCCTTCAGTCGCAGGCGACAACGACAGCCTGTCACATCCGCCAATCCGCGTCGAACACGTGGCCTGCGCCTCAACTGGCGTACAAGCGAATCGACGCCCCCTCTTTAATGCATGATCCTTTTCCCTGTTCCTCTAACGTCGTCGAAGATACGCGCAAAGTTCCAGGCGCCCGGGATACGCCACGCGGGCTCAAAGATCTGAACGACGCAACTGCCCTACACTTAGTCGCCCCGGAAATCCGCTCTGATGGATTCTTGACAACAAGCTGAACCCGGGAGACCGATCAGACCACTCTCGACCCGACCCATAAATAGGTCGGGGCAAGAGTGGGGGGCTAATGATAATGCACATAAGTGGGAACTCCCCAGACCATGACATGTGGCAGATGACGTGTCCCGGGGCTCACGGAAACAGGGAAAAGACCATGCATTGGAGGCATTCCCTGAGCTATCATCCCGAGGTATGACCCGACCTTCTATATATCCCTGAACACTCCTATGCACGCCTTACAAATGACCATGGGCTCGCCTCCGAGCTCTCCTATACGCCGAGCTTCCTCAGCCCTCCCAGCTCGCCTCCGAGCTATCACAGAACCGAGCTTCCTCGGCCTCCCGATCATCTTGAGCCCCCCGCCAAGCTAAGACTCCCCGGTTCTACCGAGCAACCAAGAACGCAGAGCCCAAGCGTCTCCGCCACGGCTCCGCGGATCTTGCCAGACGCGAGATATCCGTCACCCCACGATCCCGCATTCCATGCCGCCGTATCCCCCCATTAACGAGCGTATCTCGTCATTAATAGGGGGATCCCGTCATTCACGCAGGCGTAATGTCAGGGGCGTAACCGACGGCGAAGATCTCGCGCCGGCTCGCTCCATGCGACCACTATAAAAAACCCTCTCCCAGACGACTCAGGTAGCGCAATTTTATTCTAATAAGCCGTTATTCTGTCCAAATTTCTCGGCTAACTTGACCGTCGGAGGGTCCACGGTGGTACAACCACCCCGAGACTTCTTTTGCAAATAGCTCGGTTTCACCTCAAAACAAGCCCACTGAAATCTACACGCACAAGGAGACAACCATCAACACCAATCTCAGCTGTTCATCAACGCTCGTGATAGATCGCCGGAGGACAATGTTCCCTCATGTGAATTGAATAAAAAATGAATAAAACAGCAAGGAAATACCCTAGAAGAGCGTCACGTGTCCACACATGATCGGGCATCACATGGGGACACGTGATCTTCTATGAGCAGAGTTATGGGCACTGAAATACACAGTTGAAGATAGGGTCATGTGCCAACACGTGATGGGTCCCTGAACCCTTTGAAATAATAGAATTAAATTCTAATGAAAGGACTGACTGATGGGGTCACGTGCTAACACGTGATGGACTCTTAAGTCCTCGGAATAATAGAATTAAATTCTAATTGGATGCTTATATCAATAGGGTCACGTGCCAACACGTGATAGGCACTTAAATCATCTGAGCTGAAAGAAGGAAAACCCCAAATGGGGCATCACGTGCCCACACGTAACCAGGGGTCACGTGCCAACACGTGATGGGTTCCTGATCCCTCTGAACTAATAGAATTAAATTCTAATTAAAGGGAATCAAAAACCCTAATGGAAAAATATTTCCCTAGATCTTTCCAAACAAAAAAAATTGCGCTCTGTAAATTGGAGCACCATTAGATTAAAAATCCAATGGTGATTAAAAATCACCAATTTATAGAAAGATTTTATATAAGGAAATATTTTCCAAAAATTTGCCAGCAACAACAAATAAAATATCTTTGGATTAAAAATCCGATGGTGAATAAAATTCATCGAATGATCTAAAAGATCATGTTGGTTACAAAATCAATTTAAAATCTCTCAATCAGAGATTGACTAAACAAACTGATTCTTTTTTTTCTCCTATAAATAGGAGATAAGGAAGAAAAAAAAGGAAGAGACAACAACAAAGAGAGAATACAAAGAAAAAAAGAGAATTTAATTCTCCAGAGAGAAAAGAGGATCTCTTCAGAAAAGAAAACTCTAGGTAAGAGAAGGAAGGATTTCATTCTACAAGCTCTCACAAAACAAAAGAGAATTTAATTCTCAAAACCAAGAGTTTAACTCTTCTGAATAAGAACTTAGTTCTTCCTTTGGTTGAAGATCTGCAGAAGCAGATCTCCCCATAAGTTGAGAATTTAATTCTCATCGGGGTGATTCTGCCATGCAGATCTAAAATCTAAGGGAAGACCTAAGTTCAGAGAATTCTATTCTCCCACCAAAGCAATTAGGAATTTAATTCCTCCAAACAAAAAATAGGGTTTAACTCTTAATATAAGAACTTAGTTCTTCCTCATAGTAATAGATCTGCAGAAGCAGATCTCCCCATAAGTTGAGAATTTAATTCTCATCGGGGAGATTCTGCCATGCAGATCCCAAACTTAGAGGGAGAATTGGGTTTAAAGAATTTAACTCTTCCAAATATATAGGAATTTAATTTCTCTAAATAAAATTAGGGTTTAACCCTATAAAAGAATTTAATTCTTAAACAAGGGACTTAGACTCTCCATGCACGTAAAAAGATCAAATACCCAACATGGTCACATGGTAACACGTGATCCTCCCCTCGATGATCAAAAAAAGAATGAATGAGATGGGGTCACGTGCTCCCACGTGACCCTTGGATAAATTCCTCAAAATAAAGAGAACAAAGCCAAGTCAGAACAGATTTCGGGTGCCTCACGTTCCCCCACGTGACCCCTGACAAACACCTCTTTAAAAAGGAGAAAACGAGGTAAAACTGAGGGTCTAATACCCAATGCATGGGCACTATCACGTGTCCACACGTGATGATTAAGTGTTTAACATTTACTTGCATATTCTGAGAGTAAAATAAAGGAAGTCTTGCCCAATCCTCAGGCGCCTCATGTGAGCGCTTCACTTTTAGTGTTTAACACTGTTTTGAGTGCATCACGTGGGAGCACGTGATCGCCAAATATACTCTAGTGTTTAACACTATTTTCAAACTAATCTTAGCCCAAATTAGCTAAGTTTTTCCAGAGACAAGATCTCCCTTCAACTGAACCCCAACTACACTTTTATCGATCATCTCATATGGCATACAAGTGCTCAGCACTCAATAAAAGACAAAAATATTGTCATAACCCAGACCCATACTTAGCATTGCTAAATAAAGAAGGGCTGAGCCCAGACAAATGTTCAGCAGCCCAAACAAATGTCCAACATTTTAAACCCAATTGGACTTAGCCCAAATTGGCCATAAGTTCTCAATTCAGATTTAACTGAGCCCATGTGCTCACAATCTAATTAATTGATCTTAGTCCCAAATTGGACTACAGATCTCTCAACTCATATCGGTTCAAGGGTACATCTCTTCATTCTTCTGATATGTGTCGTTGTAATTCTTCAACGACTTCAGAGAGGTGACGGGTCCCGACAACCAGCAAATCTTACAGACTATGACGTCTTTAAACTGGACCGAGATGTCCTTAAACTAACATTGGACCGTAATGTCCCTAAACTAAACTTTATGAACTGTGAGGTCCTTAAACTCATGGACTATAATGTCCTTAACCTTTATGGACTGTGAGGTCCTTAAACTCATAGACTATGATGTCTTTAAACTTTACAGACTATGACGTCTTTAAACTGGACCGTGGGGTCGTTAAACTCATGGACCGAGATGTTCTTAAACTAACATTGGACCGTAATGTCCCTAAACTAAACTCTATGGACTGTGGGGTCCTTAAACTCATGGACTATGATGTGCTTAACCTTTATGGACTGTGAGGTCCTTAAACTCATAAACAATGATGTCTTTAAACTTTACAGACTATGACATCTTTAAACTGGAGTGAGATATTCTTAAACTAACATTGGAACGTAATGTCCCTAAACTAAATTCTATGGACTGTGGAGTACTTAAACTCATGGACTATGATGTTCTTAACCTTTATGGACTGTGAGGTCCTTAAACTCATAGACTATGATATCTTTAAATTTTACAAACTATGACGTTTTTAAACTGGACCGAGATGTCCTTAAACTAACATTGGACCGTAATGTCCTTAAACTAATCATGGACCGCAATGTCCCTAAACTAAAACAATAGAGTTCAAATGCTCTTTTGTTGGATCTAAATGATCCTGTTAAGAAGATCTTAGTCTAAAATTAGACTAACGTGTTCTTAACAAACGTTAAGTTGATCTTAGTCTAAAATTAGACTAACGTATTATTAACAAACGTTTAAATTGATCTTAATCTCAAATGAGACTAACGCATCCTTAAACCCAACCCCAAACTCAAATCTAAAAAAATACGGATTTGGACTAATCCACGCCCTACGGGCGACAACATAAATTAGTCTCCATATACAATCCACGGGCAATTAAAAAACAAAACAAACACACACGACACGAAGTGAGTATCTGGAGAAGGAGAAAATTATTACCGCGATGCGGTAGCGTAATTAACTACAGGGGCTTCCGCCTGCAGGGAAAAGCGTCCCCACAATCAAAAACCCCTCAAACGAGGGGGAATCTGACGAATTCTGCTACATCGGCTGCATCCGTCTAAACCTCCGATATATGGTGTCATAAATCAACTTGACATTTTCGGAGAGGTGGACGGATAAAACCAAATAGCATCCGTCCTAAAATTCAGGCAAGACGAACCTACACGGTTCCGTCTCGCGTCTTTCGGCGGAGAACATACAACATCTGAAGGAGATCCCAACCTCCATCAGGATCCGAATATTTTGAGATTCGGATATTCAATTTCGGATCCGTTCGGATACCGATACAAATACAGATATATAATATCGGATCTGATCGGATATAGATACAGATATAAATCTTTTCAAATTTTTGGATCCGGATATCAATAGACCCAGTTAAATTAGATATAGCAATTTAAAATTAAAATTAAATATACTATTTTGTTTATTTTATAACCGTTAGAAATTATGCATCTAAAATATTATTTTATTATTTTTATTTCTAAATATATAAAATATAATTTTATTATTATTTTTTTATTTTTACCATCACACATATAAAAGATATCTTGTGTTGTAAATAAAAATAACTTTTTTTCTTGCAGCCGTAAATCCGTGGATATCTTCAGTTTTAATCTGCTTAGTCTAACATAAATACATCAAACATAATGTGATATTCATATCAATATACATTAGTCCTAGACTGTGCTAGCTATATTATCAACTATTTGTTATTTATTTATTTATTACCATATTATTATATAAGATTAGGGGGGTGCCGGGCGTCAAGTGAGCGTAAAACAAGGAAACCTAGGCCTCCGGCAGCGGGGCTTGACCTAGCACACAACAACACACACCACATCTACGCACACAAACACACACAACACACGCATCCAGTGGACTCATGAATTTGCTCTGAAAATGTTGACTTGTGGTCACTTCCCCTTTTGGGATTTCTGATATTCGAACCGTGCACTCTTTCTAAGAGGGAAAGTTGTCATATTGCTTATTGGTATTCGTTTTTGTTTTGGAACTTAGATAGACCGTGTAGAGAGATATAAAACGTCTGGGAAGCAGGGGACCCACCGCCTAAGCTCAAATGGTGCCACATGTGTTTCATGAGGTCAAAAGGTTGACTTAAGGAATTATTATTTTTGAATGAATTTACGGAAATATTATTTTTTGAATGAATTTATGGAATTATTTTAAAGTAAACCTCTTTCATTCCTTATATTTTTTAGCATCACAGGTCCGGACTTTGCTATTTGTAATGAGGTTTTTTTCCCATATACGACCATTAAAGATTGGGTCTCTTGAGAAAACACCCTTAAAGATCAAAATATTTAAATACAACCCTGAAAGATTATAAGTTAACTAAATAGAACCCTGCAGTTAACATCCGTTGCCAATAACATTAAATGCAGCCGTTGGGATGGTAAAAGGATGCTTTTACCCCTTTGATGGCTACTTGTAGCCTTTTGTCCCAATTTCATTTCTTTGATGCCCACAAAAAAAGAAAAAAAGAAGAAACGTTTATTCTTTGCATAAATACAAACAAATAATTAGACAAAAGAAACATATATCTAACCAAATGTTGTATTGATAACTCAATTTTATTTGCATTAAAGCAACAACAATTTCAACAATTTCATTTCAAAATAACAAAAATCATCAAATTTGATCAATCGGTGACATGCAGATCATTCAAGATAACAAAAAAACCTATCTTTCTCCCAATTCTAAAACTAACTCCCCAAATACAAATAACCACATCCAAAATCAAACAAAGGAGACACCTTTCTCCAAATTTTGAGATAAAATTCTTCAAAACCAAAAACTCACATCCTAAATTAGACCTAAAAAAACAGCAGCAGGCGGAGTCCTTGAAGGGGATGCAAGATGTCTTGGGACCAAAGATCTTGATGTCGTTCCTGGTGTAGAGCTCGTAGTCGAAACTATCGTGGACGGAGAAAAGGAGACTTTGAGATGAAGAGTTTTTGTATGAAATCCTTAAGAAAGACAAAAAATGTGTGATGAATGGGGATTTTGGAGGTCAGGGCCAATTGAGACATTTAATATATCACAGCTAACCAAGGTAATTTCTAACCTAGGTCCAAGATGGGTTACCGTAACAGAGGGTTATATTTAGTTAACGGTAAATCTTTAGCGGCTGTTTTTAAAATGTTTAATCTTTGACGGTGTTTTTTCAAAATACCCAATCTTTTGAGTATTGTATATCAAAAAACTCTATAAATAAATATATTTTCAAAAAAAAATACTAAAATTGTTCTTGAACTAAAATACTTTAAATGCAATGCAGGCTTATTGTTTGCAATGAAATAGTGATTTATGAACACCGTTAGAAATTTTCAGATTTGCTGAAAAAGAATAATATTTATTGAAGCTTGTTGTACTTTGTAAGTGGGACTCGAATTTATACTAATTTTTTTATAGCCTTTGGAATCTTCTCTCTCTCTTTTGACACAGTCCTTTTCCTGTGGCGGTCTTTCCCATCTATAATTCTTTAAAGATTTTCTTATAATAAGTTCACTTGAGCCACACAAAAGGGGAAGGTGCACAACATGGTTTCATATAAAATATATCATAATATAATGATAATAAGGTTTTTTTTTCTTCTAAAACAACTTGACCATAATTCTCTAATTATATACTGAAATTTGCCATCATCATTATTTTTGGTCAACTTTAAAATCAATTACTAATTCACCGCTCTCCGAATCCTTACTTTTTAAAAAAAAATTTAAGAACTCATTAGTTCATTCAAGTTGTCTGTTTTTCTCCATTAGGCACGAACCCCAACAATATGTGATACAATATTATGTTTCTAATTAATCAAGAAACTGTACAAAGTTTACAGCAATTATTTGTGAAGATAACTAATCGACATAATTAAACTATATAATACACTTGTAATCAATTTCGGAAATTGTCTTCTTAAATTTTTGAGGGTAAAAGCAAGGAGAAACTCTCTCTCTCTCTCTCTCTCTCTCTATATATATATATATAGATTGATGATGCTCGATATCGGTGATCTCAGATCATGACAAGTGGCAGATGACATGTCCCAGAGCACGCAAGAAAGGACCTACAGTGGCCGACCCGACCACTCCTATGCCCGTCCTACAAACAAATGCTGGCTCACCTCCGAGCCCCCTGCACAATTGGCCTCCTCGGCCTCACAGCTCGTCTTCGGGCTACCGCAGAACCAAGATATCTCAGCTCTCCCGCTCGTCCGCGAGCTCTCCCGCCGAGGTCATCTTCCTCGGTCTCATCGACCGACCGACGGCACCGCTCACAGGCGCAACCGCCATCCCGCAAATCTCGCCATGCGCGAGATATCCGCCGGCCACATCCCACGTTCCACGCCATCACGATCTCCCATTAACGAGCATGTCTTGCCATTAATGGGAGATCTCGCTCATCACGCGGGCGTGACGTCGGGAGCGTAACGGCCGGCGTGATTCTTGCGCTTGCCCTGCCTGCTGCCACCGCTATATAAACCCCTTCTTCAGACAGTTCAAGTAAGCCATTTTTACTCCATTAAGCCGTTACTCTGCTCGGATTTCCTCTCTAACTTGACCGTCGGAGGGTTCTCGGCGGTACAACCACCCCGGGACTTCCTTGCAGGTAGCCCGGCCCAACCAACCTCAAACCCATTGAGATCCACACGCTTCAGGAGCCTGCCTCCAAATCCAATATCAGCCATCCATCGCCGCCATTAGCAGATCAACGGAAGGTAATATCTTGGCGTGATCCAGGTCACGTTAGCTGGCGCCGTCTGTGGGAATCACCTTGATTCCACAAAAACAAAAGTTCATCTTTCGATCCCAATCCAATGACGAGCGATCATCACGACGATCCAAGCACTAGCCGCCGCCTCTCCCTAAACGGAGGCACGGGCGAACCTCCTCCGCCCAATGCCATCAACGTCCTTGCCGGACGGATAGACCGACTCGCGTCGGTCGTGGAGGCTCTCGTCCGCGTCCAAACGGCAGGGCAAGATCCCCAGGTCACCGCTCCCCTGCCTCAGGACAGGGACCCCTACAGGAGGAGAGAATACTTCGCTCGCGTCAGCACTTCCGACCACCGCCTCGCTACCTCCCACGGCCACAGATCTCCCGGGACAATACGTTCTGAGACCCGCTGCGCGCCCCACAATTCAGCACCGAGGTCCGTCGCCAGAGCACCTCACCCCGAGATCCTTCGTGCACCTGTCCCTCCCGAGGAGATGTCGATCAGCTCGCCTGTTACCAGGCATGACCAACACCACCTGTCACGCCCCGCTTCCCATTGTACGGCGAAGTGGACGCGACGAGGTCCGCTACGTATGTACTCAGAAGTACATACGCTAAGCGTAGCTAAGCAATATAAAATAATCACAAGAGACAAATGATATTGAAATAACAGTAACTTTTATTAATAACATTCTTTGTACAATACATGAAATGAAAATACAACTGGAATGAAAAAGCAATGCCTAAACAGTGGCATAACAGAAATGAAAAATACTGGAAAGAACATGGTACAATTATCTAGAGCTCTGGGTCTTCTTGGAACTGCTCCAAATCTTCACCGGTGGGCTCGATCTCAGCTTGGTCCAACGCACCTGACGACATTCAAAGAAAAAAGAAATAGAATGTCGTCAGCGAACAGGTCGCTCGGTAAGTCCCAAAGATAAGGAGGAATTAGAAAGACAGTGTAAAAGTATTTTCTAAAGTATTATATTGTTGAATATTATGGAACATTGTTTAACGCTGTTGTTTGTAGCTTGGTACAGAAGGATACCAGTGTATACGAGGGGGATCTCTATATGCTAGAGATCAGGGCAAAAGGAAAGTATAAGGAACCGTTATGCCACGGTACAACAGCAATAGGATTCAGGTTAGGTGTCTTAATCTGACCACCTCGTGCCACCTTTAACACCTTCCGTACCAATCTACCCCTTAAACTCCGTTGTGTTTTAACAGTATTGTTGTATTGGAATATGTAAGTTGGGTGACTGACCAAAACCATGATATCAGTAAACATGTTGTAACTGTATAATCAGGTAAATGGAATATCAGAATAATGGATGAATATCCATGGTTTGATTCAGTCAAAATGAATATATTGTTAACTGGATTCAGGGATTCATGTATTCAAATTGTGTTGGAATATAAAATAATATAGATTGACTTGAATCATATTCAAGCCAGAAATAGTCAGACTCTAACCCGAGTCAGACTAAAAGAAAGGTAATTTGAAGTTCAATAATTGTAGAGTCCTTATTGTAATTTATAAAACTTGAGGGGGTTTTATGTAAAAATTACTTTTGTATAGTTTTCAAAATACACCTCAAGTATTTAATAATCGTCTTTATTGTTACAATGAATGTGTATTTTATTTGTGTTATTCTAGTGAATATATCCTAATAAAAGTATTAATTGTTTTATCTGAAATTCATGGTATTTTAATGTAACTTTTAATTTTTTAATTTTAGAAAAAGTGGAAACTTTATCTTATGATAAAATAGGTGTTTAAATGATAATTATATATCTATAAACACATGAATAATTTTTAAATGAATATTTTATTTTCAAAATCTCATTTTCCTTAAATATCGTATTTTAAACCTTTCGAGACCGAATGCTCCTTGCGGAGGTCTGAATCTCGCACTACTAGCCTGCGGGTGCACGATGAACCGTACTATCCCTAACAGGTTCCCCAAAGATGGGTTGTAGCGGCACTTTTCTTAGGTTTTATAAATACTTTTCATTTAGGAAAACGGTTTATAAATATAGGGTATTTATTTGCAAAAGAGTACAGTTTTCCGTATTTTAGTTATTAGGGTTTCCTAAGCCAACTAGCCTATTTCTAAGGTCTAAACGACAAGTCATTAGAAGCCTCAAATCGCCTCTTCACCGCCGATTGTGGCCAGGTAAGTACAAGTGAGGAGGGAGGGATCCGCTCACGAATCGTGAGACGGGCCTTTTAAAATTACCCAAGCTCACTTGCGTAGCCTAGACACCACAAAATCAGTTTAGATAAACGATCGATGTTCATGACCAATCGTGCTTTCATTTTATAAAAGATTTTATTTAGAAATGTTTACAACTTAAAGCTTTCAATAAAGATTATAAAGATTATGGTATTTTAGTGAAAAGTCCTGTAATTTCGTATTCTATGTTTTGACATATATCAATTAGGGTTATATGTGAGTGCGTGTAGAGGTAGGTCATTACCTCGTGACTTATTTTAAGTTTTGATGAAGTTTAGAGGTTAAACATGATATACTAAACTTGAAGGTATTAAAGCGCAAGAATACGGTATTTGAAAACGTTATCATTTCATGTGTGAAATTTCATTCAAATTGATTTCTACAAGTTTAGTGATCAAGATAAACATATTTAGGAGTGAGGGAATTGATTAAACGAAGAAAAATGAACTTCATGGTATTTTTATGAAAAGAATACGGTTTTGCAAAGAAGCTATCATTTCATGTGAGAAAGTTTGTTTAAATTGGTTTATGGGTGATTAATAGTCAACATGAATATAGATAGGTGTTATGTATTAGG
The DNA here is from genome assembly GCA_030015575.1 of Agapanthus africanus. Classification (NCBI taxonomy): domain Eukaryota; kingdom Viridiplantae; phylum Streptophyta; class Magnoliopsida; order Asparagales; family Amaryllidaceae; genus Agapanthus; species Agapanthus africanus. The sequence goes on from CM057337.1 coordinate 12,586,793, forward strand.
TGACAAGTGGAAATTTATAGAAAAACCGAATCGGAAATCGGTTTGTCCGATTTCCGTCGGGTTCCAAAAAGTCGTATTTTTACATTTATAGAAAAGAGAGATAGAAGAGGTGGGACTTACGGTTTGGACAAGCTAAGGAAGCTAAGGGATGTGGTGGTTGTCGATTCGTCGAAAACGTCGTGAAGGTTCTGATCCGGTCGCCGGAATCCGTCGTCGATTTCGGCAGCGCTTCGCTTCTCGCTCTTCGTACCGAGTTCTCGAGAATTTGGGAGAGTAGACTTAGAGTGGTGAGGTGAAATGGTAGAGGGTAGGGGTCTTTATATAGGGCTAGGCTAGGGTTAGGGTTAGGATAAAAAATATTAAAAGAAAATATAAAAAAAACATTAAAAATTCATTAAAAATCATTAAACCTAGGGGTAAAAGGGATTTATTGGCCAAATCAAAACCGATCCAGGTATAATAAGTGTGCAAGAGGGTTGACCAAGTCAAGAGCCAACTTTTCTCAGTTGGTGACTCGGCCGTCCGGCCAAGTCCGGCCGGCGGCGCCGGACCGAGTCGGCCGAGTCGCCGGCCGGCGGCGCCGAGTCGGGCCGAGTCAAGGGTCCAATGGCCGAGGGTTTTCCTGAGGAACAACTTGGTATTTTTACTTTTTGTTGTCCAGTACATATTTTGGGAGTTATGGCCTTTTTACCGTTGACTTCCAAAAAAAAATAAAACAAAATAAATACAAAAATAATGTGGGGCATGGGATTTGAACTCCGGTGGCTTGGTTCAGCAGTACAAGGTATTACCAATGAGCTACAAGCTTCTTCTTGTAATTATTGTAAGGAATTAGATACTTAAATTGTTTCTAGCAACATTAATACTCCAAGTATACACTATATTTAAAGCAAATTTTTGGTATACAAAATTGGAGTTGTTACACCACCTCCCTCGACGGGGTTGCGCGGGCGAGACTCGCCACGGCGGCTCGAAGAGTACCTCGCCGGGGGATCTAAGGAACCTCATTGAGAGGAACCGAGGCCACGGCCAGACGCATGCCTCCAACAGCAGAGGCCAGGGATCAAAATGCGCCGAATCATCGGGATACCACGTCCGACTCGACGCCCTCGAGAAGAAGATCGAAGATATGCATCGGGGAGGTCACCGTTCGAGCGACGGGGTTAAGTACGCCGCCGACTTGCTCACCAAACCATTCACTGAGGAGCTGCTTGCTGTCCACGTCTCCTCTCGCAACAAGCCTCCGAAGGTCTCCCTCTTTGACGGCAAATCCGACCCGAAGGACTATTTGGATGCATTCACCGCGGGGATGAGCTTCCAAGACAACTCCGATGCCGTCCAGTGCCGAGCTTTCCCGACCACTCTCATCCGCTCCGGACGAGACTGGTTCCGAGGACTCGAGCCACGCTCGATCTCAACTTTCGACGAGCTGGCCACCCAATTCCTCGGCCACTTCGTCGGGAATAGGCGGCAAAAACGCACGGTTGACCATCTCTTCACAATCAAGAGTGGGGATAAAGAAACGTTCAAAGCATACGTCACCCGCTTCTACAATGCCCTTCTCGAGGTCCCAGAGCACCGGGACGAGATGGTCATCATGGCACTGAGGTCTGGTCTTAGGCACAAGGAGTGGTTACGTTCCTTTGCATTAGCGCAACCTAAGACCATGGCCGAGGTAAAGGCTTGGACCGAGCGCGAAGTCCAGCTCGAGTCCGAGGTGAACGCCAACCTCCCCGGGGCAGAGCAAACCGACCAAAAGAAGAGGGCAAGAGAAGAGAGAAGGGGACCTGAGCGGCCGAAGCCCTATCTCCCGAAGTTTCAGGAGTACACCCCGCTCAACGTCTCCCAGACAGTGCTGCTAGAAGAGGCTAAGGGCGAGGGGTTCTTCAAGCTTCCCCCGATCTCGCGCATGGCCTCAAAGCGAACCCGGGGCCCCTACTGCGGTTTTTCACACGTCGCTAGGCCACTCCACAGAGAGCTACAAGCAGCTCCGAGACTACATCGAGGAGCTCATCCGTTCGGGGCACCTCGCAGCATACTTGAGGGACAAGCGGCAAGCTGACCGCGAGCAGGAGCAGCGTCCCCCTCCCGCCGAGCTGACCATCGGCCAAATCATGGTCATGTCAGCGAAGGATACGTCTGGTACCCACGAATCTCGGTACCCTATGCCGGGCATAGATGCCAACATACATCCGAGGGGCTCAAGCTGCACGAATAAGAACATCTACTGGCATGTATTTTCTTTTCAAAGCAATGTACACCTTTCTTGAGATCTTTTTGTTTATATAATAAAATGGATCAATAAAGCATTGCAATGAAAGAAAAAGAATCTTATTCATTCAAAGGCTCCCCAGCCGTACAAAAAAAATTTACAATAGCGGGGGAATGAGGTGCAGAGAACACTGCTCGTAGTACTCTGACGATATTTCCGCCAGCCGAGCCCTCGCAGCATCTAACCTCTGCCTTCGATGCCCCCCCGCGAACGTCGGCATCGTGACTCAATCGGTAACACTCAAAGACGAGCGCCACCGAGCGATTTAGCCGACTCGCAGAGATCAGGCCGAAGCGCCTCAGAGACCTTAGCTTGCCAACGGCCTCGTCTTTCAGCTGTTCGGACAAGGGGTTGTAGAGCCCCGGCGACGCCCTCCAGATGGAGTACATCAACAGCTGAAATAGGGGGGAGCTCCGAGGGAGCAATCGTCCAAAGTCATCCTTGATCCGGCCTATCACCAACTGCACCATGTCCTCGGTACAGTACTGATCGTAGAGGTACACGTCCTCGAAGTTTATGATGTCGGGAATGGTGAAAGGGAAGTCCTCCATTCTTACGTTTCGGGTGTGAAGAAGGGAGTAATCAACACTCCCTCCATTTTATAGCCCACAACGCCCTCGGAGTTCAACGGTCGCTCGTTTCACCCGCAACTGCGCCGCCACGCGGCAGACATCTCGCCACTCGATGCAAAATCGAAACGACGCTACTCCGGCGCTTTGCTTTCCCCACGCGATCATGACACGTGTCGCAAGCGACTGTCCCTCTTCCAGTACTCACACTAGGGAGGACGGACAGAACCTCGCACGAGAGGCAACAGAGCAGCTTCACTGCTCGGTCCATCCTTAGCAGGCCTCCCACGGCCCCTCCAGTGCTAAGGATCTAAGCCATCACTAAGAGGCAGCCGAGCGGCTACCTGCTCGGCTATCCCTGGCTGGTAGCTTCCCTACCCCAACAATACCAGGGATCAAAGCCCTCACCAAGAGGCAACTGAGCAGCTTCACCGCTCGGTCCATCCTTAGCAGGCCTCCAACGGCCCCTCCAGCGCTAAGGATCGAAGCCCTCACCGAGAGGCGGCCGAGCGGCTACCCTGCTCGGCTATCCCTGGCCGGTAGCTTCCCTACCCCAACAACGCCAGGGATCGAAGCCCTCACCAAGAGGCAACTGAGTAGCTTCACTGCTCGGTCCATCCTTAGCAGGCCTCCAACGGCCCCTCCAGCGCTAGGGATCGAAGCCTTCACCGAGAGGCAGCCGAGTGGCTACCCTGCTCGGCTATCCCTGGCTGGTAGCTTCCCTACCCCAACAACGTCAGGGATCGAAGCCCTTACCAAGAGGCAGCCGAGCGGCTACCATGCTCGGCTATCCCTGGCCGGTAGTGCCTTACCCCACAATGCCAGGGATCGAAGCCATCGCCAAGAGGCGCCGGGCAGCAACCCTGCTCGGCTATCCTTAAGGATCGAAGCCCTCACCAAGAGGCAGCCGAGCGGCTACCCTACTCGGCTATCCCTGGCTGGTAGCTTCCCTACTCCAACAATGCCAGGGATCGAAGCCCTCACCAAGAGGCAGTCGAGCGGCTACCCTGCTCGGCTATCCCTGGCCGGTAGCGCCCTACCCCACAACGCCAGGGATCAAAGCATCGCCAAGAGACACCGGGCAGCAACCTTGCTCGGCCATCCTTAAGGATCTAAAGCCCTCGCCAAGAGGCACCGGGCAGTAACCCTGCTCGGCCCGTCCTTAGTAGGCCTCTTACGGCCCTTCCCGCACTAAGGATCAAAAGCCCTCTCAGGAGGCAACCGGGCCCGCCCTTGCTCGGTTATCCCTGGCTGGTAGCTCCCTACCCCAACACACCAGGGATTAAAGCCCTCGCCAAGAGGCACCGGGCAGCAACCCTGCCCGGCCCGTCCTTAAGGATCAAAAGCCCTCGCAAGAGACAACCGGGCACGCCGTTACTTGGTTATCCCTGACTGGTAGCTCCCTACCCCAACACACCAGGGATCAAAGCCCTCGCCAAGAGGCACCAGACAACAACCCTGCTCGGCTCCGTCCTTAATAGACCCCTTACGGCCCCTCCCACGCTAAGGATCAAAAGCCCTCTCAAGAGGCAACCGAGCCCGCCCTTGCTCAGTTATCCCTGGCTGGTAGCTCCCAACCCTAACAACACCAGGGATCAAAGCCCTCGCAAAGAGGCAACTGAGCAGCTTCACTGCTCGGTCCATCTTTAGCAGGCCTCCCACGGCCCCTCCAGCGCTAAGGATCGAAGCCCTCACCAAGAGGCAGCCGGTCGGCTACCCCACTCGGCTATCCCCGGCTGGTAATTCATTACCCCCAAACGCCAGGGATCTAAGCCCTCGCCAAGAGGCAACTGAGCAGCTTCACTGCTCGGTCCATCCCTAGTAGGACTCGTACGACCCTTACAACACCAGGGATCGAAGCCCTCGCCTAGAGGCACCGGGCAGCTACCCTGCTCGGTCCATCCATAGCATGCCTCTCTGAACCTTCCACGCTAAGGAACATGACCCCACCAAGAGGCATCCGGACTATTTACGTCTGAGCGATCTCCACCTCGACTTCGGGGCTATGGAGATACTGTCTTCACGCCGGTCTTTGCACACTTGGAAAGTGAACATATTCAACTCGACGCGTAATCGCTAGACGAAGAACCGATACTACACAAAGGCAGTACTGTGCAAATACAAGTGTTGCCGACAAAAGGAAAATACGCGTGCAAACATGACTGCAAAAGAAATCTTTATTCACAAAGTCAAAGCTTTTACAAGGGTATTGTGGGCTCCCCAGCCTTACAAAATGCCCAGAGGCCTACAAAATTCCCGATACAACAAAAGAAATGAAACAAGAAGACGAGGGGCTTTAGGACTCAGGGCCAGGCGTAACCTCGGGAAGATCAACGCCCATCACAGGATCCTCGGCGTCGCCATCGCCGGGAATCTCTTCCCCGGCTTCGCCCTCGGGGTCGTCCCCTTGCTCGTCATCCCCGCGGGGATATTCGGCTCAGATCTCTTCGTCAGCGAACTCCGGCATCCGAGCCTTGACGGCGTCGAGGGCCTCATGCCAGATGGCGGTAGTGGACAAGGCTAGGACGTTGTAAAAATGTTCCAACTTCTGGAAGTTCTCCACCGCATTCGCCGCTCTGAGGTCGGCTCGCTTCGCCCCCTCTAACGCTGCCTCCAACTACTTCCGGAGGGTGCTCGCCGACTTCTTCATGGTGCCGACGAGCATCTTGGAGTCCTGAAGCTTGGCCTCAGTGGTCTGGGCGGCCTCGCGGTAGTGGCAAACCTTCTGCTTTATGGCCGCCACCTCGCCCTCCAAGGCAGCGACCCTCGCCATTGCCGCCTCCAGCTCCAGCTTTGAGCTCTCTTCCAGCGAGGAGAGCTCGCCCGCGACTCGTATCGCCGGGGCAATTTCCTCTTCCTCCATGTGGACGACGAGGGCGACGTGCTGGAGGACCTGAAGAAATCAGAAGGGGGTCAGAAAGGAAAGAGGGGCACCAAATCTCGCGAATGACAAGACGCTGCGTGAAAAATCAAGCCAGGTGCGAGCACTAACCTGCACGGCCTCTTGAGCAATGGCCGCCATTTGCGCCTTGAGAGTCCCCCGAGGGACATTGCCCCCGGCCGGCCTCTCCATGTCGGACAGCAAGCTGTCAGCGACGGAGAGCCCCGCGGGCACCTCAAAGCGGAGATCCCCCTCGTCCACCAAGATCGGGGAAGCCGGGGTCCGCGGAACCGTTCGGGGGAACCTCTTGAGAGACGACGGCGGAGAGCCGGTCTCCACCTTCGAAGCCTGGGCCTCCTGTCCCCGAACTCGTTTTCGGCTCGGCGCCTGGCTGGGCTAAAGGGCACGGCCCGCACTCGGACACTGGGGTGGGACGGCTGCCGGGGGAACCGGGACAGACGTCGGACGAGAAGAGCTGGCACCTCCAGCCTTCGATCCCTTCTTCGGCTTGCGCATGGCCGCTCAGAGGTGGCTCAAGTCCATGGGTTCTGCACAAGACAAGATACGATGAAATCAACAACACAAACAAAAATGGAAACAAACGCAAGCTCCTAACTTACCGACGAACTGGGCGGGGCTGAGCCCAGCCCAACTAAAGGCCCGCTCAGAAAGCAGCACATCAGCCCGGGGAATGGGCTCCCACTCCGCCACTCTCACAACGTCGGGATCATTAGACGGACTTCCTCGCCGGCACATATCCCTAGACCACTGAGTGGGCACGGGCCAGTCCTCACCCTCTGGCGGCCCAACAAAGAAAAACTTCTTCTTCCAATCGTGGATGGAAGAAGGCAAGGCGACGACTCCTGACCTGACTGCACTCCCCCGTTGTTTCCTAAAGGAGAAGTAAACCCACCTCGGGTCGCCCGCGCGGGTGCTGGGATGACTTTTGTAAATGAGAGAGGAGGCAAGGATGGACAGACTGAAGAGGATCATCTGCAACTTCAAACGGATTAGGAACCCAAGGAGAATCCTCCATGAGTTCGGCACTAGCTGGCCCGGGGCTAGCCCAAAGTAATTTAGCGCTCTACCAAACTCGGGAGAGAAGGGCAGGCACATTCCGGCCTAAAAGGATTCCAGGTACAGGGCAATCTCTTTACCCCGTACCTGATCTGCCCTCTCTCCTTTCTCGGCCAAACGTAGAGTATAGCCGGAAGGGATACGAAAATGAGCCTGAGCGGTGGCAAGCTCGTCCTCGTACCTCACCAAGGATGGCACACCAGGGGCGTCCACTGCCTCCGCTCTGGGATCCGTCCCTGACGCGCGACCCCGGGAAGAGTATCTGACCCTAACTTCCAGGGAAGACTCCGACTCAGTGGAGGAATCCCTAGAATCTACCCCGACGACATCTAAAGACTCCTCAAAGGAAGACATCTAACTTGATGGAGAAGTCCTCGGGAGAGAAAACGCAGAGATCCGACCTAAAGAGGAGAGCGTCGAGCTTATAAGATCAAGAACGAGGAAAATATAAAGAGATATGGGCCCCGAAGCGGACCCCACCTCCATTTATAGCCACCGGCGTCCTCATCCAACGGCGACAGTCATCTCCCGCCAAAACGGTTCAGTGCACTCGACGGCCACGATCGCTCCACCTGCCGCACGTGCATTGGCCGTATCCCATCAGACGCCAGAAGTCTGCGGCCCGTAGCGTCAGCCAACCAGCGCCCGACACGTGGGCTGTCGTTTCAGCGAAAGTACGTGCGATCCGGCGCACCCTCTTTAATGCAAAAATCTCACCCTGATTCGCCGGCACCATCCAGAAAATACAACAGATTACCCGGGGACATGCCCGACGATATCTTCGGAAAGGAGCTCACCTCGGGTGACTCGGCAGACCACTCTTGACCCGACCCGTCAGCTGGTCGGGACGATAGTGGAGGGCTAATGATGATGCTCGATATCGGTGATCTCCCATATCATGACACGTGGTAGATGATGTGTCCCAGAGCATGCAAGAAAGGACCTACAGTGGCCGACCCGACCACTCCTATATCCGTCCTACAAACAAATGCTGGCTCACCTCCGAACCCCCTGCACAATTGGCCTCCTCGGCCCCACAGCTCGTCTCCGGGCTACTGCAGAACCAATATACCTCGGCTCTCCCGCTCGTCCGCGAGCTTTCCCGCCGAGATCATCTTCCTCGGTCTCATCGACCGACCAACGGCACCGCTCACAGGCACAACCGCCATCCCGTGAATCTCGCCATGCGCGAGATATCCGCCGGCCACATCCTACGTTCCATGCCATCACGATCTCCCATTAACGAGCCTGTCTCGCCATTAATGGGAGATCCCGCTCATCACGCGGGCGTGACGTCGGGAGCGTAACGGCCGGCGTGATTCTCGCGCCTGCTCTGCCTGCTGCCACCGCTATATAAACCCATTCTTCAGACGGCTCAAGTAAGCCATTTTTACTCCATTAAGCCGTTACTCTGCTCGAATTTCCTCTTTAACTTGACCGTCGGAGGGTCCTCGGTGGTGCAACCATCCCGGGACTTCCTTGCAGGTAGCCCGGCCCAACCAACCTCAAACCCATTGAGATCCACACGCTTCTGGAGCCTGTCTCCAGATCCAATATCAGTCACTCATCACCGCCATCAGCAGATCAACGGAAGGTAACATCTTGGCATGATCCAGGTTGCGTCATAGATAGAGAGGGGAAGGAAGCGACGGAGGTGAGGATGGGGGGTTGGGGATTGTCTTCTTAAATTACAAACCTATCTTCTTTGATCCTTATCCTAATTTTAGATTTTAATGTGGCGTTAGAAATAGGAAAAGGCATTAGAACTATTCCAAGCCGAATTCCATCACATCTACATTAAAGAAGGGCAAGCACACTAAAATACCCCAGACCATCATTTTGTTCACTAAAATACTTTAACAATTATATTACACTAAAATATTTTGATGCTGTCAACTTGAGTTTTGCTTTATATTTTTTGGTGATGTGGCTCATAAGTGGGAATTTCCTAGATCACGACACGTAGCAGATGACGTGTCGTCCACATAAACCCGTTAGATTCCTGAGAGGCTACGGAACTGGAATAAATATGATACCTTGGGGACTTTTCTCGGGACCTCGTCTCCGAGGCTGTATCCAACCTTTTGGAGACCTTCCCGGAGTACCTTCCCTATGCGTCTAGCGACCAGCCAACAGCTCACCCCCGAACAATTCTACAGCCTAGCTTTCACAGCCTTCTTACTCGTCTCCGAGCTATTACAGAGAGCTGAGCTTTTTCGCCCTCTTCGCTCGCCTTCGAGCTATCCACCGAGCCGGGTTCCTCGGCTTCCCTATTCAACCGAGAGCATGGAACCCAAACGCTCTCTTAACTGCTCCGTATATCTCGCCAAAACAAGATCTCCGCCGCTTCACGTCCCGCGTCCCACGCTGGCGCATCTCTCCATTAATGAGCGTATCATGCTATTAATGGACATACCCCGCCATCAACGCAAACGTGACTAAGAGCGTAACGGACGGCGAGAATCTCGCGCTGGTTCGCTCTAAGCGACCGCTATATAAACCCTCTCTTCCAGATGACTTAGATAACTCAAATCCATTCCAATACGCCGCTATCATGTCTTTATTTCTCGGTACTTATTTGATCGTCGGAAGGTCCTACGATGGTTTCCCATCTCGGGACTTCCCTTGAAGGTAGCTCGGCGTCAACGGCAACCAACAATTCATTAAGATCCACACACTCTCCTCTCACAGAAATTCTCAACCTTTCAGCCCCGCTGCCAGCAAGATCACCGGAGGACAACCCCGAAAGAAATTCCGACCTCCATCGTTTGGTCTTGCCATGTCAAATATCATTTCCAAGAGGCAGAAGAGTTAGAAGAGATGGGGGCAATGGGAGGCGATTTTGGCTGATATTGCCGTGTGGAGAAGAGTTTGCAGATAAAGGATGAGATGGAAGAGATGCTTGTGGTTGAGGGAGAGGCTGTCACGTTGCAGGGGGCGGAGTTCCCCTTCCTTTTGGGCTGTGTGTGTAAAGAGGCCCAATTCAGTACATTAGTGAAAATTAAAGAAATTGCATGATATAAATTACATAGATATGATTGAGTTGTGGAGAGAAATCAGAACCCAATCCTAACATTTTCTAGGTTTTCTGCACTTTCTATATCCGTCTTAACCCGATCAGACAGGTAGAAAATAAGATTCAAAATTTTCTAGGTTGGTTAATATAAACCCGGTGAGCCCGAATCTTGGCCCAAACTAAACCTGCTTCCTATGAGGGGATGTAAACGGACTCAGATAATCAGATTCGGGTCTGTTTTCGAATCTGATAACTTGCGGATATAGATACTACAAATATGAATCTAGATCGAAATTTTTTATCCAAGTCGGATCCGGATTCTAATTTAGATACTGACAAAATTTTCGGATTCGGATATGGATATCCAAACCAATAGTTTCCACTACTTAACCACCTATTACTATTAGTTATAGCTAGACCTATGGATCTAATATCCGGATTTAAATAAAAATATTGGTTAATCTATTTAAATATTTTATTAGTCGTATTGATTCATGACTATTTATTTTTATCCGAACAATATCCATACCCAATTTTAGCATATATGGTTTTATAATATCCGATCCATATCTGATTTATAGCAAATATGTTGCATCCATAAATAGGTGTTGGATACGGATATAGTAATGCATATATACGATCCGTATCCGATCCGTTTGCATCCCTACTTCCTATAGTCGATCAACTCGATATATACCATAAATATAAATCAAAATACTGTAATCCACACATTGTATTTCATTATATGATATTAGGCTGGACGTGGCTTTTATGCTTAATTTATAAATCTATGATATATAATTTAATATAGTTTATTAGGGTGTAAATTTTGCTCATGTATATTTGGTAGAATTCATCTCAAGCATTATAATTTTATCTTTTTAAAAATTATTTATATGCCACGAATCCCCAAAAGGCCACAAACACTGACCCTCCCCCCTAAAACCGAAACAACCCGTACCGGCTTTCCAGGTTTGTGTATAACACATCGAAGAGTATCGGGTTTAAAGTCAATTTCAGACTGGACACAAATTGTCGAAATCCCTACCAACTAGGCTTGGTTTCACCCCTAGACAGAAGGTGCTCTAGCGAAGAACTTAATGACTGTAACGACCGTGTTTCAAATATATTAATAAAATCATTTTATATTTATTCGAAGATTTTTTCTGGAATTATTTGAACACCGGAATTGTGAGAAATGAGTGAAGAAGCGAGAGCTATTTATAGGGGAGGGGGTGTAAAATAAGAAACACTTTGTAATTTATGCTTACAATACCATCATTTTTCTTACATAATTGCTCAATTAATTGCAAGGTATTTAAGGCATTGTAATTAAATGAATAAATGCTCCAAGCAGTACATGCTATAATTAGAAGATATATAATTATTTATTGCCAAATAATCAGTAAATAAATTGGTATGGTCAAATAAGGTAACTAGTATATGTCATGGAAATATTAAATTTATTCTTTTCAAATAACTTATGAAAAATCTTTAAAAATCCAAATAAATTTTCTAAAAATAATTAAAAATTATTTTCTTCATTTTAAAATACTAATAAATTATTTTCCCAAAAATATTCTAACAAATTCTTTTCTTCACTAAAATTCTTTTTATTCTCTTAAAAATATTTCATAAATCCTTTTTTCCTTTCCAAAAATTCAAATTAAATTCTTAAAAATTCCCAAAAATTATATTAAATAGTTTTAAATATAAAACAACCTTTCCTTAACTTTTTCCATCAAAAGCAATACTAAAATATATTATCGACATTACAAATATAAAAAGACTTTTTATTAAACTATATACAAAACGTAGTTGTTACATTAACATCCTCCTGTTGGAGTTCCTAGCTTCCTATCCGCTAACTGCGGCCGTTGCAGAACGAAAAACTTTAACTTTTAAAAAACTTGGCGCTAGAAATAACTACATAGGATCGAAACCAAATATTAAACTAGTAATCTAGAGAATTTCTAACTACTCTGTAAAGAGGGTTATACCAAATGATCCGTGTTTTTCGGTCTTCTATCCTCTTCCTTAGCTCCTTGAGGTCTCCTTGATTGAGTTTGATCGCCGGTCTTCCTCTGTCGAAGATGATTCACCCGAGAGATGCGGTTCATAGTTCTAGCTCTACACTAAAAATCTAGTGGAGCAACTAAAGGCTCTAGCTTGCTAATTTAGAGTGTTTAGTGATATAGTGAGTTGTTCTAGTGTTTTCTATCTCTCTTCCCTTCTTGATTCTTAACCCATGAAAGGGTAGGGAGGAAGATGAAGGAGGAGCTCAAGAAAAAGAGAGAGAAAGAGAATGGTGAAAATGAAAAAATCTCATCACAATAATCAAGCAAGCATGGTTTTGTTAAATGATATTTGCAAATATAAAAACTAACCATACTTGAATAGTGTAGACAAATGAATTATAAATTCATTTGTCTATCTTATCCAACCATGCTTAACACCATTCTCTTGCCACCTCACCCCTCTACCTCATTTGTAATTTTTAGAAAAGAAAAACCAAGGAAATGAGGTGTTCTCCTTCTAGAATATTTTCCGTATAAATACGGAATACACTTTATCGTATATGCATACCCGTATTCGTATCAAAATACGAATACCCATAGAGATAGAATAACACAAAGAATATAATGCTAGAATATATATATCGAAATATCTATATGTAAATTATTAAATCAATACCTGATTTAATAATCCGACTCAATCCTAAACCGGCTAATATTATTAACCGTCCGATCGAAAGTCCGAGTAGCTAATACAATCATTTGATCGAAACCCTGCACATATCAAAATACGGCTACTATATCATTTCGCCTAAACCAGGGAAACTCTCTGTATGAGACTCTAAAGACTCGATATTACGTCGTCAGTGAGTTACTAGACAAATTCATAACCATAAGCACGTTAGCGGCACTAGTTGTACGTAATGGCTACCTAGCTACCTGTCGAAAAGGAAGGCCGACGAGCAAGCTCATCCAAACGGCTACTGAGCCTATCTGTGACAATCTCCGTACAGTCCAGTCTTTTCGTCTAAGAGTATTGCATACCGGGTCTAAGGGGGTGGTAAACGTCAGACCCCTACTAACTCGATAAGTTGTGTCGATGTGGCTCAAGACCGATCCAAGAAACTACTGATCTAACCGTCAGTAAATCTCAACTGCCTTGATCAAGGTCTTATGGTTCCGGCCAACCGGACACAGTGCGATATCGACTTCCGATACCGGGAAAAACGAATTCCTGACAATCGCTCACTGTCTCAATGTGGCTCGAGACTGTACCCAACCAAAACATATTTGCATGGCTCAATAGAGCCGTGGTAGGGTAGTGATATAAGTACAGTGGGAACTCATACGATACAATTGACGATCTCTGGTCTAAAGACTAATCTGTACTCATGTCACCTGAGAACCGCTATCTGACGATAGATATAATACCATCTAGAGGTTCTTGGTGAGTCCGTCCAGTGCTCTCACCCCCAGTGAGTACATGTATACAATCTTAGGTGATCACACCAATAGCTGTGGGACTAACCACCGCTTCTCATCCGGGTCTAAAAACGTATACACAAATCTACTCTAGAATATCGATACCCGGTCTCGATACTCCCGTGACTTAGGACATTTAAGGATGTGCTTATGGACTACACAGCCCCCACAAGTATGATCTCCACCATAATGCTGGTGGTCAAGCAAAATCCTACGGGCTTTATCAATATGTATCAGCCATATGTGATATCGAGTATAACATATACACATGTTAAGATAAAAACAAACCAAAATAGTATACTACCGTAACGAGTCTTTATCAATGTGTATAAGCAATATAAAGCAGCAAGAAAAACAATACATATGTTCAGATAAAGACAACTCAAATAGTATATTATACAACCGAGCAAGATTATCCTGTACATACATATCCCTAGTATCCTATACAATACAGGCCTCAAGGGCATACATATCCAACAATCTCCCACTTGCACTAAGGCCTGTAATTGGCGTACCGAATACCCAACGCCTGCTCTAGGGCCAGTTGTTGGCGTATTGCATACCCAACATCTTAAAAAGTTGCTCGAACTGCGTCTTGGTAAATGGATCCGCCGTGTTGTCTTTTGTATTTACTCTCCGGACCTCGATCTCCCGGCGATCTATGATCTCCCTGATCAGGTGATACCGTCTCAAGATGTATCTGGATTTCTGATGGGACCATGATTCCTTCGCTAAAACCATAGCCCCATTGTTATCGCAATATAGAGGTATTGGATTAATAATAGACGGAACCACCTCAAGTTCAGTTATGAACTTTTTCATCCAGACCGCTTCTTTTACAGCATCGTTGGCAGAAATGTATTTAGCCTCCATCGTTGAGTCTGCGACGGTGTCCCGTTTGGAGCTCTTCCAACAGGCTGCCCCTCCGTTGAGGGTAAACACAAAATCTGAGACAAACTTGCAGTCATCTTTGTCACTTTAGAAGCTTGAGTCGGTAAAAGACTCCACCTGGAGGTCCCCATTACTGTAAACCAAGAACATCTCTTTAATCCTTTTCAGGTATTTGAGAATGTTTTTCACAGCTGTCCAATGATTCTCACCTGGGTTCGACTGATACCGGCTCACCACGCTAAGCGAGTAAACTACATTTAGTCTGATACATAGTATCACATACATTATAGATCCTACCGCCGAAGCGTAAGGTATAATACTTATACGAGCTCTCCTTCATCAGTCTTGGAAGACATCTCTTTGGAGATAGTGATTCCGTGCAAAGCAGGTATATTACCGCGCTTGGAATTTTCCATACTAAATCTCTTTAGTATGGTTTTTGTGTACCTGAACTGTGAAAATCCTAACAATCTCTTAGATTTATCTCTGTAGATCTTAATCCCTAGAATGTAACAGGCATCACCCAGGTCTTTCATGGAGAACCTTTGTGACAAGAATAGCTTAACTGATTGTACCATAGGAATGTCATTTTCTATCAAGAGAATGTCATCCATGTACAAGACAAGGAATACGACATTTCTTCCTATAATCTTCTTATATATATAAGACTCATCATCGTTTTTGATGAAGTCAAATTCCTTGACTATTTCATCAAAATAGATGTTCCAGCTCCGTGATGCCTGGTTTAATCTATAAATAGATTTAAGTAATTTGCACACCTTTCCGGTTGTAACGACTATGAAATCTCTGTACAGAATTATTTGTTTAAATGTATAGAAAATGGTATTTCAGCCTGTGTAGGAGTTATAAGTTATTTTTGTTCAATAAAAATAAAAAGCAATTTGTAGCTCACTGGTAAAACCTCTACACTGCTGTGACGCAGCCTGTGTGTTCGAATCCCATCAGTCCCAATTATTTTTAAAGATTTTTCTTTTAAATTTTTCGGAAGCCCAAAAGTTGCACGTGCAATTCACGGGGAATCGAAAGGTTTCAGAAAAATCAAACAGGCGTAAAGAGAAGTAAACAAAAATCTACATACGTAGCACGAATCTCGAGGCGAGACCCCAAAATCCGACCGCCCATTTCCATCAAATGGCCGCCATCAACGGTCCGATATGCTCCAAATCGCTCCGTGCTTTTCACACTCGTCCCTTAAGCTCCCCTCAACTCTCCTGCACTGTTTGATTTTCTTGCAATCGGACAGAGACTCTTCAAATCTCTAATTAACACCATTAAATCCATTTTAATTCATTTTTTATTTCACAACCTCTCTCATTTTTAGCCTATAAATATCACCCCATACCCTAGCTCTCCTCTATTCTAAAAATTCCTCAAAAATTCTCTAAGTTTAAGAAGGGTTAAGGCTATTCAAGTGGACTTAAGCAAATCAAAGGGAGTAGCGATCAAATTTCGACGACCGGAGCATTTCTGACGAGACCAAAACCCCATCTCTCTTCCTTAACCTCTTCCTAGCACTACACAACCAGTAAGTCCTTTCATCCCTCTCTCTTTTCACTACTATATAATTTCTAAGACATATCGACAAAAGCGGAGTTGGCATATAACCCCTGTCTTTAAAACAATTTTGGTCACTTTGCAATGTTTAAAAGTTTATACAAATTCTCTAATATCATTTCAAGGTAATATTTACATCAATTGTCTTTTTATGTAACCAAAATTTCATGTTCAATAATCATATAACAGATTTTTTCAGAAAAATACCATGAATTTTAGTATAACCCCTATTTCGATAACTACCATATATACCTTTAGGAAATTCACGTGATAGCGACCTACCCTACACGCACACTATGGTTGCATATCACAATGTCCTAAATATATGGTTGGTTCAAAGAATAGGTTTTACATTAAAATACCATATTTTTCCAAAACGGGTTTCTTTTAATCGATATTTTTAAGTTCTTGGCAATTGCGCCTCTACAACCCTCGTTAGGGGACCCGCTAATGAATGGTGCGGATTATTGCACATCTTTAGGATACTAGAGCGAGATGCAGAACTCCTCACGGAGTATTCGGTCTCGAAAGGAAATAAAAATACGGTTTTTAAGAAATACGACTTTTCTAAATAAAAACTAAACTTTGGAAATTATATAAAACTATAAATCCGTATTTTCAATAAAAATATATTATGAAACTATATTTTTAAAATGAAAGATTAAAATTTTAATAAAATACCATCAAGTTTCCAAAAGAGACAGTTTTCATGAAAATATCATAAACTTTTAAAAACTAGGTTTCATCACTAAAACACCCCAATAATTAAAATAAATGTTCATAAAAACTCTAAATATTATAAATCACCCTCGAGATTATTTTTAAACAACATTAAAGTATTTTTTATAAAACCCCCTCAAGATATGCAAGCAATATTTAAGAACTATAGATTAATATAGATTTAAGCGGTATTATTTCTCTTGAGCCCCAGGGAGCCGGAGAAAATGAGTACTTGCCTACTTAGGTTAGACAATTTAATGGAGTTATCAATGACAATTGTCTTGGAAAAAACATAAATTCTGCGGTCCATGTGCAGCAGTTGCCGATTACTCTCGAACTTAAGAAATTTCAAGAACTAAATCCGTTCATAAGATTCTGACTCTAACTTGAATCCAAACTCAAATCAGAATCTAGAATCAAAAACGAATTTGAATACTTGATCATGAACCCGAACACTTGAATTCAAATATAAAAATCAAATTTGAATACTTGATTCGACTTGACCGAACCATAATTATAACTTGATATGAACTGGACATGAATACCTGAATACATGATTAAATCTTGAACATGAACCTGTACATTTTATATCCATGAATTCAGCCAAGACCTGTAATCTTAATCTATACAATACAATATGCGGGGATAAAGGGGTAGATTGGTACGGAACGTATATCGTGGTACGATAGGTCACTTTAAAAGACACCTACATGAATTCACGCGCTTTTGTCCTGTGGGTTATGACGCGGCATTGTACTATATGTTATCATAGTCCATGGGGTAAGATGGACTCCTCTCGTATACATGAATACCTTTTTTTTTTATCAAACTACAAATAACCACGTTAGAATAACCATCTTATACCTGCAAATAAATATGCGTAGATACACTCTTATATAACCGTGCCTGTTCACTTTTGCTTGGTTTTTCTTCACTTTATATACTATCTTCTTTAACTTTTTTGGGGACTTATCGAGCGCTAGTTCGGTGACGACATTCCTCTATGTTCTTTCTTTGGAATATTCGTCAGGAGGACCAGATTTGGAGGAGATAGAGCCGAGCCCGGAAGACTTGGACCAGTTCGCTTCTCAGCTGGATTTTTAGCTCCTGCTTGTATTTACTTCCAGTATGCTATTGTTTAGGCATTTGCTTTATCATTGTATCTTTTTTTAACAAATAGTTGTATGTAAATTTTAATGTAAATAAATTTCTTGTTTCATTTTATTACTCTTGTTATTCTTGCACATTATTATATTGCTTAATTACGCTTAACGTATTTTCATAGTAAATACGTTGCGGGCTTTCCACATCACTATTTCTGTCTCCTGGGAAGCGGGGCTTGACACCGCTGCTCCCACTGTCTACGAATCCCTTCGGCTGATCCATATAAACGCACTTTTCTAAACTTCCATTTAGAAAAGCCGTTTTTACGTCCATCTGCCAGATATCATAGTCATAGAAGGCGGAAATAGCAAGTAGGATCCGAATGGATTTTAGTATAGCCACTAGAGAAAAGGTTTCGTCATAGTCCACTTGTCACGCCCTACTTCCTAGTATACGGAGAAGTAGACGTGACAGGCCGCGATGTATTTACTCAGAAGTAAACACGTTAAGCATAAATAAGCAATATAAAATGAATACACAAGAATAACAAGAGATGTAATAATAACAGTAACTTTTATTAACATTCTTTCTTTACATACAACTGAAAAGAAAAGTACAATGACAGAAAACGATGCCTAAACAGTGGCATATGAACTGAAAAGAAAATAAGTACAAGTAAAAGCCTAGAAGTCTGGCTCCTCTGTGAACTGCTCCAAATCGTCCTGACTGAGCTCGGTCTCCTGAGAATCGGGTCTTTCTGATGAACATTCCAAAGAAAGAAGAGACATGAATGTTGTCAGCGAACTAGCGCTCGATAAGTCCCAAAAGATAGAATGGAATAAACAAGTAAAGAGAATAGAACTGGTAGATTACTTGTTTGTAATACTAACGTAGTTGTTTGTAACTTGGTACAGAATGTATCAGTGTATACGAGAGTAGTCCAACTATCCCGTGGATTATGGTAACATGTAAGTACAAGACCCCGTCAAAATCTACGGGACAACGGCACTGTTTCCTGATTTAAAATCAGGAAAGCTTACGAGGGAGACATCACGTGCTAGCACGTGACCAGCAGTCACGTGTTGGCACGTGACATTTGAAAACAGCGGCAAAGGCACATCAGTCCCCTAACTAAATCAAAGAAAAGGCTCCAGAAGAAGGTCACGTGCTCACACGTGACCAGGGGTCACGTGGTGGCACGTGACGGTTGAATAGCGGCCAGAAGACAAAGCGCAGAAAGGAGAAGAAAGCTTGTTCCAGGGGGTCATGTGCCTACACGTGACCAAGGGTCACGTGGTCACACGTGACAGGCTTTCAAAGCCTCGTTATTTAACAGAATTAAATTCTGAACAGCATTCAAATCTTTCCAAAGGAGAATGATTATTTGGAACCGATTGGATTAAAAATCTAAAGGTGATTAAATATCACCTATTTATGGAAAAATCTTGAACTTGGAAAGATTTCCCCTTAAAATCTAACCGAAATAACAAAGGGAAATCTTTGGATTTAAAATCCAATGGTGAATAAAATTCACCTAATAATCCAAAGGACCAGATGAATGATGAATGCAAATCAAATCTCTGAATGAATGCAAATCAAATCTCTCAATGAAAGATTCACTAAAACTAATTGATTCTGCTCCTTCTCCTATAAATAGGAGCCAACAGAGATATACAGAGGGAGATACAGAAAAAGAGAGATAGAAAAAGAGAAATGTAGAGCCTTGAGACTTTGGAAGAATTTGATCTTCTGCAGAAGGAAATCTTAGGTAAGAAAGGGAAGGCCTCTAAAAGAGAATTTAATTCTCAAAAGAGTTTAACTCTTATATTAAAAGAAGAACATAGTTCTCTCTTTAGTGGAGGATCTGCAAAGTGCACATCTCCCCATGAATTGAGAATTTAATTCTCATTGGGTTGAGATCCTGCCATGCAGATCCAAAGCATAGAGAGGGAATGGAAATTTGAGAATTTAATTCTCACAGAATTATAGGAATTTAATTCCTTTGAGATAAAATTAGGGTTTAACCCTATGTTATAGGAATTTAATTCCTTCAGAATGAACAGAATCAGGGTTTAACCCTAGTTAAGAACTTAGTTAAGAAAGAAGAAGTTAGGGTTTCACCCTATGACAGAATCTCATTCCTCAGAATATAAATTAGGGTTTAACCCTATTTAAGAATAATTCTCTAAAAGAGAATGAGAATATAATTCCTCTAAAGCTTTTATTAGGGTTTAACCCTATGATAAAATTCAGTTCTTCACATATATGAGAAATTTAATTCCTACAGGAAAATCAAAATTCAACTCTATCAGAAAATATAATTCTTCAGAGGAAAATGGGGATTTAATGAAGAATTTAATCAGAAATTGCAAAGAGGCAGGGTCACGTGCTACCACGTGACCCCCGGAAAGATCCGCAGAGAAGGGCTTTTGAGGCAATGCCTCACGTGACCCACGTGACACTTGGTAGAAGCTTTAACGCACAAACACTTAAATGCCCATCACGTGACAGCACGTGATGCTCCAAAGTATTTAATATTCTCAGCAGAACAAATAAAGGGAGGGCGCCCTCACGTGCTACCACGTGACCCCTCTTGCCTTAGTGTTTAACCCTAAATTGGAACCTCTGAACCCAGTGTTTAACACTGTTTTGCCTTAGTGTTCAACATTAATTAAAGAGCTTTACTTGCGGTGTTTAACACTGAATTTTTGAGTGTTTAACACTAAACTAAATCTCTGTTAACAGAGTTTAATATTAACTTTCTTAGTGTTCAACACTAAATTAAAATCTCTGTCACCAGTGTTTAACACTGATTATCTTAGTGTTTAACACTAATTTGAGATCTCTGTTGCCAGTGTTTAACACGGATTCGTTTTAGTGTTTAACACTAATTTGAACCCCCTGTTGCTGGTGTTTAACACCAACTATCTTTAGTGTTAAAACACTAACTTGTTCCCAGTGTTCAACACTGCTGGTCTTTAGTGTTTAATACTAACCTTAGCCCAATTGGTTAAGTGTCTAGAGGCAAAGCCTCTCATGGACTAACAGGAAGCCAATATTCCAAATATGATTGGACTTAGCCCAAGATGGCCATAAGTCCTCAATTCAAACTTAACTGAGCTAATGGGCTCATAACATAATTAATTGGTCTTGGTCCCAAACTGGGCCAAAGACTGTTTAATCTACCTTGGTTTAAGGGTACATCTCTTCACTCCTTTGATATTTGGCGTTGTAATTCCTCGACGTCTTCAAAGAGGTGACGGGTCCCGATGACCACACATTAACAACGGACTGTGGGGTCCTTAAACCCATGGACTATGACGTCCTTAACCTCGACCGAAATGTCTTAAAACTAACAATGGACTGTGGGGTCCTTAAACCCATGGACTATGACGCCCTTAACCTTGACCGTGATGTCTTAAAACTAACATCGGACTGTGGGGTCCTTAAACCCATGGACTATGACGTCCTTAACCTCGACCGAGATGTCTTAAAACTAATATCGGACTGTGGGGTCCTTAAACCCATGGACTATGACGTCCTTAACCTGGACCGAGATGTCTTAAAACTAACAACGGACTGTGGGGTCCTTAAACCCATGGACTATGACGTCCTTAACCTTGACCGTGATGTCTTAAAACTAACATCGGACTGTGGGGTCCTTGAATCCACGGACTATGAGTCTTAAAACTAACATTGGACCGCAATGTCCTTAAACTACCTATTGACCACAACGTCACTAAACTAGACAACATGGCTCCCTTAATTGCTCTATTGTTGGATCTAAACGATCCCGTTAAGTCGATCTTAGTCTAAAAACTAGACTAACGTGTCCTTAACAAACGTTTAAATCGATCTTAGTCTCCATTGAGGCTAACGTATCCTTAAACCCAAACCCCCAAACCCAAATCTAAGATAATACGGATTTGGACTAGTCCACGCCCTACGGGCGACGACATAATTCAGTCTCCGCATACAATCCACGGGCAACTAAACACAAAATAAACACACACGACACAAAGTGACCATCTGGAGAAGGAGAAAGTGGTTACCGCGATGCAGTAGCGTAATTAACTGCAGGGGCTTGCGCCTGCAGGGAAGAGCGTCCCCACAATCAAAAACCCCTCAAGCGATGGAGAATCTGACGAAGTCTGCTACATCGGACGCATCCGTTTAAACCTTCGATACACGGTGCCATAAATCAACTTGGCATTTTCGGAGAGGTAGACGGATAGCACCAATTAGCATCTGCCCCGAACCTCAGGCAAGACATCCGCCGTCGCGCCGTCGTTCGGAGGGGAACAGATTCTGGCACGCCCGGTGGGACCTTTTCCTCTTTCCACTCCACACTTCGGGTGTCGTGTTCGCGAACCAAACACGGTTCTCTAATGGTTGCCCTTGGGTTTCAAGGTACTAAGATTCGGCGTCTTTCTTATTGTAGAAAGCAAAGAATCAATGGCTTCCGCTTGCGCGACATGCTCCAACTGCAATTGCAACCAACGCTCTGCCTCACCAGGAGGTATAGCCTACGGACCCCAAGCTGCTTCGCTATTCACAATGCCCATGGAAAAGGTCACTCGAGCCACCACAGGGTTTTTTTTTGGGACCATGCTCCCGCCGACAAGCTTCACCGCTCCGGTGCTGACAGCGGAGGCTCCCAAGAAGTCGGTCTTCTCCAGACTAGGCCAGAGCTCCTGTGAAACCACGATGGGGCCTACAATCCCGGAGAAGGCTGCTCCTAAGAAAATAACCAGTCCCGCTCCTGAAGTCATCAAGGCGGCTTCTCCTTCCAAAAAGTCGGTCTTTACAAGATTGACTATTCCAGCTCCCGCTCCTGCTACCCGAAGGACATCAGTCTTTAACAGGCTGGCACCAGCAGCGACCCCCCACCTACACAGGGGGCAGGATGAGGTTATCGCCATCACCGAGCCGATGCCATCAGCACGACACGCTCGACGTCGTTACTGGCGCCGAGTGAGGAAGGCCGGAGGCAACTCCTCTTCTGGGCCAACTCCTCCAGCCCCGACGACAGAAGTTAATGCTGCTGTTACAACTAGGAACAGCTTCGAGATGCTAAATAAGGTGCGTAGGAATTCTCCTACCGCGGTGCTAAAGAAGTCTACCCATCCGCTAAAAAGGGCTATAGAAGTAAAGCCAGAACAGCCCCAATCTCCTCAACGGCTGTCCTCCCGAATTTATAAAGTCCGGCGGCAGACCCGAGACTCGGCGATCGATCCAAATTTCTCCCGCCAGCACAAGAAGCTGAAAATCCAACAGGAAGTCAGTCACCAGGCTAAGCCACGAAAAGCAGTCTGGGTGCCCACCTCAACGGCCCCCTCAACTTCCACTGCTCATAAAAAGAGGAAGCCGGAGAAGACCCCCGGGCCTGCAACGAAAGCTAAAAGCGCTGAGCCCAGACGCCCTAAGGCTGGGGGCAGGATGGTCCATACTGTATACATGGCATCGGGGAAGGAAGACAGCCGTGCGTCTACAGGTCATAGACCGCTTACACGGTCGGTGACCGAAGCTCAGGAGCAACAGCAGAAGCTCCAGGAAATGATGATCGCAATGGCCGCGCTTACTGGACCGAAAGAAATCCCCGAGGCGTCCTCGGATCAGCAACAAGAACAGGAAACCGACGCCGAGTTCCTCCGGAGGATACTGGAAAAGAAAGATAGAGAGGCTGCAGAACAAGCGGCCATTATAAAGCAAATAGCCCACTTATTCCAGGACATGGTGGGAATGATGATTCAACAAGACCCACCTGCTGAGGATCCTCCGATCGTCCTTGAAGACGACAAGGGAGAAACGACAAATCCGCCACTGGCTCTCTCAGCGGCCAAGAAGGAGACAATCTCTAAGGCTGACTTGGACAACTATATAGCCCAACAAATCCGGGTTCATCATGCAATTGAGGCAGCTGGTCAAGTCGTAAAAACGGGGCGAGCATATCCGAGCTGGTACGACCAAATCAAATATCCGCCGGGTTATACAATACAAAAATTCCATGTGTATAAGGGGACCGACAATCCCCACCAACATGTTGCCCAGTTCAGGGCCCTTTGCGGTAACACCGGCGGTGATGATAAACTGTTGCTTCGCCAATTCGTGGGCAGCTTATCAGAAATGGCGTTCGAATGGTATTCAGAACTCCCGAACGATTCTATCAAGACGTTCGCTGAAATGGAGTTGCTATCCACTCAGCGATTCGCAAGCGCTAGCGAACGCACTCCAATAACGGCATTGATTAATGCCAGGGTGAAACCAGGCGAAACATGGGTCCAGTATGCTATACGCTGGCGAAATTTGTGGTCGAAATGCGAGCAACGCATTGAGGAAGCGCCCGCGGTGGGCATGTTCGTGGGTACCCTAGACCCTCATGCAACTATCTCCCAGTTTATGATGTTCTTTAAGCCAACCACATTCCAGGCTCTAATCGACAAGTTGGCCCAGATGGACCAGATGGGTCACAGGCCGCCTCCCCCGAAGCTAGAACCTCGGAATGACAAGGATAAAGGGAAGGCAACCTTCGTTGCGAACGCACAGCAACAACCCAGTGCCCCAAAGCTGGCGGATCAGCTGGAAGAAAGGCGGCGGTATTACAACGAGAAGATGAAGCGCCTCTACTCGTTCCCGCGGGATAAGACGAAACGGTTATTCGAGTTGGCAGTACGCAACAGACTTATAAACCTGCCAAATCCAAGACGACCGCCACAATCCATTGAGGTGAACAACCCCAACTATTGCCCCTACCATCAAACGGTAAGCCATCCGATTGAGGACAGCTTCGTTTTTAAAGGATGGATTGAAGATCAATACCTCCAGGGGAAGTTTGCACTATCCGAAAAGTGGAAGGTGAACCCGCCACAGCCGCATACTCCTGAGAAAGCAGATACACCGGGGGCAACCTGTTCCTTTATTGAAGAAGCTCCATGGGAGGTCGTGTTGTCAACTAAAACCAAAAGAATGCTGAGGGACCTTCATGCGTGCCCGGCGGTCGAATGGAAGGACCCGCTTGAACCTCAAATCATCGAAGGGATGTTGAAGCCGCGCCCAACTACGAAGACTCGTGGTGATGGCCCGAATACTCACACCCAACCGTCAAAATCTTCGAAGAAAAAGAAGAAGGAATCCAAAAAGCCCGTGAAGCCTGGAGACAAGCGCACGGATTTACAGAAACAGATTGATGCGCTGGAGGAGTACAATCAAAAGGCGCGGATTCCCATCACACTGCAAGAGTTCTTTCAGGAGGAAGATGATGGAGAAAGCTCGTCAGATGAATCCGAGGGATATATGGCAAGCTGTCATATGATCTCCCATTCGTTTACAGACGATGAAAGAACTCCTGGCACTGAGAAACTGGGGGCACAGCATGAGCCAGAACTTGTATGGCCAATAGATGAAATGATCGACGCCTTTCTAGACGAGATTCGTTTGAAGAGTAAAGCCGACCAGGAGCGTGAGAGGGCCGCATTGGAAGGAGCCAAATGCAAGAGACCAAACGAAAGAGTCGGAGCACTCCCTCCAGATCAAAAGATATCCGATGCGAATAAAAACGTGTTCAAGACGAGGAAAAGGTTTACCAAAGCCATGTCAATGGGAATAAAGATACCACCCTCAGAAGAAAACACGCTCAATGGGGCGGAGAGGCACCCTAATTATTGCTCATATCATCGGAAAATTTCGCACCCCACTGAAAAGTGCGACGCTTTTAAGATGTGGTGGCAAGGATATGTTGCTCACCGGCAACATTTTAAGCGCATGAAACGCAAGACTCGTCGGGAACGAAGAAATACGGCCGAAGAACACAAAAGAACTACCGGCAATTGTTACACGGTTAACGCCGGAAGGTCACAAGTTCTCACCTTTGGAAGCGACTCTGATGAAGAAATGGCTCTGGGCCCTCTCTTTAAGGAATCCGTTTTAGGGAAAGAGGAAGAACCAGAGGCCTGCGAAAACATTCAGCTGCGCAATCGCACGCTCCCGGTAAAGAATCTCGGACCCGCGAATAGAAAAGATAAGGGAAAGGAGAAGGCCACTGAGGATATCACCTTAGATGACCATGTCACGAAAGAGTTGGCTGCCAAAGATCCTCCCAGGAAGGGTAAAGTGGACTACAACATCCTAGCGCACCTGAGAAAGCTACCTTCTCAGCTCAGCATTCTCGACGCCCTCCTATTATCAAAAGAAGCGCGAGATTCATTAATCAAGGCGTTACAAGAACCCGAGCAATTCCAAGCCTTCCTCGCCGCGGAAAGGATGAAGGATGAACTGGAAGAAGTGCATACGGCCGACATCACTTTCGGTGACGAAGACCTTCTCCTCGGGACGTGCGACCATAACCGTCCCCTATACGTCTCCGGATACTGCCACGATATCAAGATAGGCAAAATCCTGGTTGATAATGGATCCTCCGTCAATCTTCTTAATGTTCGGGTGTTGAAGGAAATTTGCATGAGCGTGCAGCACCTCGCTCGTAACAAAATTACCATCTCCGGTTTCGACTCCCAATCGTCATGGACTCTCGGATCCGTGATACTAACATTACGCTTTGGACTACTCGTCACGGACATCAAATTTCACGTCATTGACGCCAAGACCTGCTACAACGCCTTGCTCGGTCGTCCTTGGTTACATGAGTACAACATCATCCCTTCTACACAACATCAGTGTATGAAGTACTTTGAGGATGGTTTCGAGTATACTGTAACAGGTGAACTGAACCCATTTTCCGTGAACGAAGTCCGCAAGTACGAAGATGCGAAGTACTTTTTGCCAGATTTCGAGGATACAGAAAGGTGTCGCAAGCCGGAGAACAAAGCCGCCGCCGCCATCCCTGTTTTCGGGAGCGATACCGAAGAAGAAGAAGAGATAGTTTACGCTGATCCGTCTCGGCGCAACAACCCGGGACCGTCCGCCCCCATATTGATCTTCGGAAGTGACTCGGAAGATGAGGTTAATGCCGTGTTCTCCAGTCGGCCGTCAATACAAGCATCCCCTGGCGATGATCAGAGTTTGCAAATCACCATGGTGCCGCGGAAACACTACAAGGATCTCGACGCACTTCAAGCTCACAATGTGCAGGACCTGCAGGCGTTTTACGTCCCTCCCAGGCGAAAGGGTGAAAAGGTGATCCTATTCTACCAATCCACAAAAACGAGAGTGGAGAAAGAGATATGGCATGGCGCGGATATTACACTTGACAGACTCCAACCCATCCGTTTGCCCAGATACTACACAAATGGACTAAAGAGGCTATTGAAGCGCCAAGGGGTACCCTTAAAACAGACTGTTCGATAAGCTCGATTCTACAACAGGATTTGGGATGTCTCTGGAACTCAGCGCAAATTGCCCAACGGGAGAATGGAAACGCTCGGCCTTGGATACGTGAGATCCGGTAAACGGGAGCGAATCCACGGTAGCTACGCCGTATATAACTTCGATGAGGAGGAAAACGCCCTATCCAGCAATGCCAACCCCTCGTCAAAACCGGATCCTACGAGCGAAATGCCGAGTCCGTCATTTGAAGAACGAACGGGCAGGCTTATCAGGAAAGCGGGTCAAACGGCTCGGGAAAATCACAACCGCAAGATGGCCATCTACGAGAAGGCCAGGACGCAACGTCTGTTTCAACAGGCTGCAAAAGACAAAGGTACTCCTCCCTGTCAACCTGTTGTACAAAAGGCCCGACGCAGAGGCAGAAGTAAGTCAAGAGGCGGAAAAAGAAGTCGACAACAGCGACGCAGGATTAGAGAGTCGTGTGATCGGGCATTGCGCGGTCCGGATTTGTCCCTCATGAAGAAGATGAGTCGAGTGTATTCCTTCCCTCGAGACAAGACGAAGAAGCTACTCGAGCTCGCTATAAAACATCAAATGATCGCACTTCCGGAGTCTAAGCACCCTGAGCAAGTTAACGAGGTTTCTCATCCGGGATATTGCTCTTATCACCGAGCCATAGGACACCCTATCGAAGACTGCTTCACGTTCAAGAACTGGGTCGAAGACCAGTACCAGCAAGGCAGATTTGCTTTATCCAGCAGCTGGAGGGTAACGCCGCCACAAAAGCACGAACCCAAAGTCGCAAGAGCAGAGCCAGATCCACATCAGTCTTGGAAGCGGATTCGCACTTGTCACATGATTACAATATTAAAAGAAGAGCCCGAGAACATGGATGACCTTCCCTGGTGCTTTGAGAACAGCAATGATGAGGTGATCCCAGAATTTCCACCAGCTCCGAAAGAACTGGAAGATGGCATACATACGACTGCAGATAACCTCAAAAAGATTGAGTTGGGATCGGAAGACGATCCGGGACCAACATTCGTTAGCGAGCTACTATCTGAGGAAAGGGTGGCGGCGTTAAGAGACGTGCTTCTACAGCATAGAAATTGCTTCGCATGGAACTATTCCGAAATGCCAAGATTAGATCCAGAGATTGCGGTACATAAATTAGCAATATCCCCAGATATCAAGCCAGTCAAACAGGCGCCGAGACGGATGCGGCTTGAGCTTGAAATGAGCATTAACGCCGAAGTCAAGAAACTAATCGATTCCGGGTTTATCCAGGAGGTACAGTATCCTGATTGGGTTGCCAACATCGTCCCGGTAATGAAGAAGAATGGGACAGTGCGCATATGCGTGGACTTCCGAGATCTCAATAAAGCCTGCCCGAAGGACGATTTCCCGGTACCGGTCACCGAGCTGATGATAGACAATACGTCCACTCATGAGGTCTTCTCCTTTATGGACGGTTCATCAGGGTACAATCAGATAAAAATGCATCCCGAAGACCAGAAGCACACCGCTTTTCGGACTCCTTTGGGTATATTCTGCTACAAAGTTATGCCCTTCGGTCTAAAGAACGCCGGTGCTACCTATCAAAGGGCCATGACAAAGATCTTCGATGATCTCATACATGAAATCGTCGAGTGCTATATCGATGACCTCGTAGTGAAGAGCAGGTCATACGAAGAGCATTTAGAGCATCTGAAGACCGTATTTCAACGCCTTCGGCAATATAATTTGAAGATCAATCCCCTCAAATGCGCGTTCGGAGTCTCCTCGGGTAAATTCCTGGGATTCATCATCCGACACCGAGGTATCGAAATAGATCCATCTAAGATCAAGGCGATCATTGAAATGCCACCCCCAAGGACTCTCAAACAGCTGCGGTCTCTCCAGGGGAAGCTTGCGTACATCCGGCGGTTTATCGCCAACCTGTCAGGCAAGTGCCGTCCTTACAGCCACCTGATGAAGAAGGGAACCCCGTTCGTCTGGGACCAAAAATGCCAGAGCGCGCTAGATGAGATCAAGCAGTACCTACAGAACCCGCCGGTGTTAACTGCTCCAGTCAAGGGAAAGCCTCTCATTCTTTATACAACCGTCCTAGAAGGTTCTTTAAGCGCATTATGGGCGCAAGAAAACGACCAAGGGAAGGAGAGAGCGCTCTACTACTTAAGTCGAGTTCTGCTGGGGGCAGAAAGCAATTACTCCCCAATCGAAAAACATTGCCTGGCGTTAATCTTTGCGATAACAAAACTCCGGCACTATGCATTGGCACATGAAGTCCGTCTTATATCAAAGGTGGACCCCCTAAAATATCTATTGTCAAAGGCCATATTGACGGGGAGACTCGCTAAATGGGCCTTACTCTTGATGGAGTTTTCAATAACCTATCAGCCTCTCAAGGCGGTGAAAGGCCAAGCCATCGCCGACTTCCTTGCTGAGCATCCAGTACCTGCCGGTTCACCTCTAAACTGCGATTTGTCTCGAATAGAGAGAGGAAGAGCTTGAGGTTGTCGTGGGGTTGCGGGGTCACCGGATTTGTCTCGAATCCTCACCGGAAGTTGATCTTGGGCTAACTCCATTTCAACTCCACTTGTACTTAGAAAATTTTGATATTTTTTACTAGGATTTTCATAATGAGGAGGGGCTAGGGTATGAGGTTGTATTTATAGGGTGGAATTAGGGTTTTGGAATTGAAAGATTGAATTAAAAAGCATTAAAAATTGGATTATTGATGAATTTTAATTTTTTGTTAAATTGTAGAGAAAACAAACAGAACAGGTGTAGTAAGGTAGGCCAAAGGGTGTTGTGTGCAAAGTACGGGCCTCATCCCCTACGGATGGTCCGGCGTCGCCGGCCTGATAGGCAATCTCGCCGGCCAAGTGTTGGAGGTGGGGGGTTGGATTTGTGCCACTTGTCCTCGCCTGTGTACACGACATTTTACACATGTTTATTTTTTCCGTCTTTTCATTTTTACGTGTATTACACGTGTAAACTTTGGGGCTTCCAAAAAGTTTAAAAGAAAATTCTGAAAAAATATATGTGGCTGATGGGATTCGAACACAGGTGCTACGTCACAGCAATGCAAGGCTTTACCAGTGAGCTACAAGTTATTTCTTGTTGTTCTTAAACAAATTAAATTTATAACTTGTACTCAGGCTTGCAAACTCCATTCTGTACATTAACTTGAAAATTTTCGTACAGTAAAATTAGAGTCGTTACATTCTACCCTCCTTACAAAAATTTCGTCCTCAAAATTTACATTTACATAAGGACTAATTTACAAATAAGTAAGGGTATCTTGTACGCATGTCGTCTTCTCACTCCCAAGTTGATTCTCCTGGCGAATCTTTTCTCCACATCACTCGGAACAAGTTTACTTCCTTGTTCCTCAGTGATTTGCCTTTCGGTCCAGGATTTCAAAGGGTTGTTGCTCACAAAATAGATCTGTCTGTACAGTGAGCTCAGAGTGATCAAGGATATGGCTGGGGTCGCTCACATATCATCAAAACTAGGATATGTGGAATACGTTGTGCACTCTTTCTAATGAGGGTGGTAGTGCTAAACGATATGCCACTTCTCTGACTCGTTCGAGAATGTCGAACGGTCCAATATATCTCGGACTGAGCTTACCCCTCTTACCAAAGCAAATTACTCCATGGTTTGGAGACAATAACGTTCGCACGATCAGGGAAAGAATGCGCATAGCCCAAGACAGTTGCCATGATCATCTCTGGTCCAAGGAGTTCCCTATCTTCGATATTGTCTCAACTTAGTGGTGAATGACACTTCCTTGCATAGAGCACTGCAAATGGTGCCATTCCAATACTCTCCTGGTAGCTGTTGTTGTATGAAAACTCCACAAGATGTAGGTGATCTTCCCACGATCCTCCGAAGTCTAACATATCTGTTTGTGGATGGTAAGCTGTGCTGAAGTTCAGACTCGTTCCCACGCTAGCTTGCAGACTCTGCCAAAACTAAGATCGGAATCTGGTGTCGCGATCAGAGACGATGCAAACTGGTACTCCATGTAATCTCACGATCTCCTGCATAAGTTCATGCGTATCAGAAATCTTACATCTTAAGATTAAATCTTACATTAGATTCATGCTTACCTCCATGTATTTCTTTGCTAGCGTCTCGGTAGATTGGTCAACTAGAAATGGGATGAAGTGAGCCGACTTGGTGAGTCGATCCACAATAACCCATACCACATCGTTACCTTTCTTTCTGCGAGGAAGTGCAGTCATGAAGTCCATAGTGATGTGCTGCCATTTCCACTCTGGAATAGGTAACGGTTGAAATAACCCAACAGTTCTGTGATGTTCAGCCTTTACTTCCTGACACACCAAGCACTTGGCTACGCTTCTGGCTACTTCACGCTTCATTCCATGCCATCAGTAATGTTGTCGTAGATTTTTATACATCTTTGTACCACCAGGGTGTACTGAGTAAGGAGAGCTGTGAGCTTCTTTCATCAACTTTTCCCGAACAGAACTTTATGGTACACACAACCTGCTTCCATATCTTAAAGATTGGTCTTCGTGGATGATGAAGTCTGTTCGTGGTCCACTTTCTACTTGTTCTTGGATCTTTTGCAACTTGGCATCACTTGCTTAAGCTGCTTTGATCTGATTGACAATAGTAGACTGAACTTGTAAGTTTATCAAATACGAAGTGTTACCTAGCATAACCACTTCTATATCCATCCCGTGCAATTCTTATTGAAGCTTCTATTGTGCGGTGAGATTCATTGATAGAGGCTGGCGACTAAGTGCATCAGGAAATACATTCACCTTCCCTGGATTATATTGTAGGTTGATGTCGAAATCCACCATAAATTCTAGCCATCTTTTCTGCCGCATATTCAACTCCTTCTGAGTAAACACATACTTCATACTCTTGTGGTCCGTGTATATATCCACTCGTTCTCTAAGAAGATAATGGCGCCAAATCTTAAGTGTAAAGATAACGGCTGCCAATTTCAAGTCATGTGTTGGATAGTTGCGCTCATGAATCTTCAACTGTCTTGATGCAAAGGATACAACTTTTCCATGCTGGTGTAGAACACATCCTAATCTCTTACCGGATGTATCGCAATGCACAACGAAACCTCCAGATTGATCCAGTATTATGAGAATATGTGCTGATGTCAATCTTGACTTGAGTTTTACAAAAGCTTGTTCACATGTTTCTGACCAAACGAATACTTCATCTTTACGTGTGAGTGTTCACCGCCGAAAGACGCGACCGGGACGTTGGGACGTCCGGCCTGAATTTTGGGGGCAGATGCTATTTGGTTTTATCCGTCCACCTCTCCGAAAATGCTAAGTTGATTTATGACATCGTGTATCGGAGGTTTAGACGGATGCGGCCGATGTAGCAGACTTCGTCAGATTCCCCCTCGTTGTGAGGGGTTTTTGATTGTGGGGACGCTTTTCCCTGTAGGCACAAGCCCCTGCAGTTAATTACGCTACCGCATCGCGGTAACCACTTTCTCCTTCTCCAGATGGTCATTTCGTGTCGTGTGTGTTTGTTTTGTTTTCGGTTGCCCGTGGATTGTATACGGAGACTAATTTATGTTGTCGCCCGTAGGGCGTGGATTAGTCCAAATCCGTATTTTCTTAGATTTGGGTTTGGTTTGGGTTTAAGGATCGTTAATCTCATTGAGATCAAGATTAACTTAAATGTTGTTAAGGATGCGTTAGTCTAATTTTTTTTAGACTAAGATCTACTCAACGGGGGGTTTGGAATCATTTAAATCCAACGACAGAGAATTTGGACTCTATCGTCTTAGTTTCGAGACGTTGCAGTCCAGTGGGTTTAAGGATCGTTAATCTCATTGAGATCAAGGTCAATTTAAACGTTTGTTAAGGATACATTAGTCTAATTTTTAGGCTAAGATCTACTTAACAGGGTTTTGGGATCATTTAGATCCAACAAAAGAGCATTTGGACTCTATTGTTTTAGTTTAAGGATATTGCGGTCCAATAGGTTTAAGGATATCATAGTCCATGGAGTTTAGAGACATCATAGTCTGTAAAGTTTAAAGACATCATAGTCTATGAGTTTAAGGACCTCACAGTCCATAAAGTTTAAGAACATCATAGTCCATGGAGTTCTGATTTAATCAGTTTGGGAATGCGCCAAAAGTTATTGGTTATTGGGACCCTCAATCTCTCTGAAGACGTTGAAGAATTACAACGACATGTACCAGATATATGAAGAGATGTACCCTTGAACCAATGTCCCGATTTGGGAAAGTGGGATAAATATCAGTTTAGATATCATCTATTGGGAGCTTATTAGTTGTCTTGAGATCGGCTTTGGAAACCCTGAGCATGAAGGGCTCAATCGATGGTCCTTGGAATATTTGGTCTGATTCTGGCTAATGTTAGCCCTTCAAAGTGTTCAACACTAACATGTTTATTCAGCATTCACGTGCTCCCACGTGATACTCTGAGGCAGTGTTAAACACTGGAATTTGAGAATGCTCACGTGTCGCACGTGATGCATATAAGTGTTAAACACTTTAGCCCTGTGGCCGTCACGTGTAAGCACGTGAGGCGCTTTGAAATAGTATTAAACTTCAAGAATTTGAAGCACTACATCTTTGGGTTTATTCTTTTATTCTCTTCTGAGCGCTAAGCGCTATTTGGGTCACGTGAGATCACGTGAGGCAACCTAAAAGTGGGAACTGCCTCCGATTTATTCCCCTTTCTTATTTTGTAAGTGTCAAGCATTACCATGGGGTCACGTGTGATCACGTAAGCCAATCTCGATTATTCCCTTTTGTTCATCAAAGGCGCTCACGTGGGAGCACGTGCTCGGCTATTATCATATTGGGTGCCAATCTTTTTACGTGCATAGAGATCCTGAGTTTTGAGGCTTTCAAGCCCATTGTTTTATAAGAGTTGAATTCTTAAAACTTAGTTTTTCTCTTAGCTTTGGGATCTGTATGACAGAATCTTTCTGATGAGAATTAAATTCTCAACTTGTGAGGAGATATGCTTCTGCAGATCTTTGCCATAAGGGAGAACTAAGTTCTCATATGAAGGGTTAAACCCTTGTTTCATCAGAGGAATTAAATTCCTATATATTTTTTGGGAGAATTAAATTCTCTGAACTTAGATCTCCCTCTAGGTTTTTGATCTGCATGGCAAAATCTCCCCGATAAGAATTAAATTCTCAACTTGTGGGGAGATCTGCTTCTGCAGATCTTAACCAGAAGAAGAACTAAGTTCTTTTTGGAAGAGTTAAACTCTTATGGAGGTGAAAGAGATGAGATATTCTCTGTATTTTGTTCCTTCTTTTACTTAGAGTTTTTTTTTCTCTCTGGAGAATTAAATTCTCTTTTCTTTTAAGCTTACGAAGGGTTTCTCTCTTTTTTTATCTTCTCTTTTCTCTGTCTATCCTCTTTCTCCTTTCTTTTTGTTTGTTTCTTTGCTCTTATTTATAGGAGAAAGAAGGGAATCAATTTGTTTAGCAAATCTTTCATTGAGAGATTTTGATTGATTTTCTAATCAACCAACATGATCTTTTTGATCACTTGGTGAACTTTATTCACCGCTGGATTTTTAATCAAAGGACTTCTATTTTATAGAAGATATTTCTTTTGTCGTTCTTAACAAATTTAGGAAGATAGTTCCTTGCACGGAATTTTTCTGTAGATTAGTGATTTTTTAATCACCATTGGAACTTTAATCCAATGGCGCTCTGTTTTATAGAGCGTAATCTTTCTTGTTCAAAAAGATCCAAGGAAGTATTTTCCAAATAAGGCTTTTAATCCCTTTTAATTAGAAATTATTTTTATCAGTCCAGAAGGCATAGGAGTCTATCATGTGTAGCACGTGACCCCATCAAATTAATCCAACCCAAGGGTGTCACGTGTTATCACGTGAGTTTCTTTTTGTCCCACTTATTTGCTTTATTCAGGCGCCTGTATACTTTGCTTATAGAGGTCACGTGTCTGCACGTGAGGTTCAGTTTTGGCTTAGTTTTGTTAAGCGAAGCGCCTATCACGTGTGGGCACGTGATGCTCCACTCGGGGACTTTTTCCGTTGCTCTATTTATTTATTTATTTTCCGTAAGGGAACAAATGCCCCCACAGCGTTGTTCTCACGTGGTTTACACGTGAGTGCAACGCTGTCATTTTTACAGCCGTTGGATTGTCTAGGGGAACGGGAAGATGAACCGCCCTAGTCATGTCTTATAAATGCAAGGGTTTGGTTCCTTAGGCAGCCACTGTTTCTTCATCTCCTTCTTTTTTTAATTTCTTTGAGAATTTAATTCTCTTCCTCATAGCTTAGTTCTCTGCCATTGCAAATCCAGAGTTAAACTCTGTCAAAAGAAACCCTTTTTCAGGTAACGCTTTGTACATCAGAGAACTTTCCTTCTTTGAGAAAGCCTCTGGATTTTAAATCCATTATGAGAGCTTTGGTCTTCTCAGAAACCCATCCTCCAAAGATGTGATCTTTGAGCAATAACTTCCATATCTTAAACATTTCCCTCTGATTTTGAGGATTCATGGGATTTTTGTTTCTTATGTAATTTTATGAATTCTTGGAATTTAATTCCATTACATAAAGGAATTTAATTCCTCCGGCGAAGAGCTTAGCTCTGAAAGTTCAATGGGACCCTTCGGGAATTTTATTTCCTGGTGTTCTTGAAAATCTTTTCATAGGGTTTTACCCTTATTCGTACAGATTTGAATTTGTTGGTACTTAACAGGACTTGTCTTCCCAAGAATTTGTTTAAATCCCAATGCTTGTTCAATGAGGGTCTTCTTTATAGCTAATCTTTCACCGATGTCTCTTTTCAGACACTATGCCTGCTCATTTGTACAGTCTTAGCGAATTTATTTCTTATGAGGACATTCGCGCACAGGGCCCTTGTCAAAACCAGGAGTTTACAAACGCCCAATGTGCTGAGATTATGAATCGTTTCTATGAACAGAATGGTCGACCGCTTCCTCGTCGTTCCACTCTTTTGAAGATTATAGTGAGAGCAATTTGGGGAGCACTTCCTGAATTTTACGAAGCCATGCCGTTCGAGGCACTGGATGATACTGAAGATAAGGTGCACTCAGTATATCTGACGGGCCTGATGTCGGAAAAACGGCGAGATAATCTCATTGATATCTTGCATCAAGTTTTTCAACAGACGACGATAATCGCTTCTTATGAGAGGGCAGAGGACATTGGCGAGGATCCTGACACTTGCGATTGTGAGAGGATGCACACGAGAATGGTCAGAAAGGCCAGAAACATTTTAGACTGCCTTATTCTTGAATTTCTCAATCCATGTCCCGGGTTTAATGTTTTACCATTATAAACATTTTCTATTATTTTTGTATGAATTTTCGGAGTATGAATGATAAAATTTTCTTTTTCCCTTTTTTATGTTCACACGTGTTCTTTATGAAGTTTTGTCATACTGTTGTTGATGCTCACGTGTTTGGCGCATGAGGCACTGCTGAGGAATTCAATCTTGCATTGGCGCCTGCTCACATGTTATGCATGTGCGGTACCGTTTTTAACTTCCAATAAGGATCAAGGCTTGTGCTCACGTGTTATGCACGCGGGGCTCTGCTTGATGGGGTCATTTCGTCTCCCTGCTCTGATTTCAATGAGTCATTTCTTTTCATTTCCAACGCTCTCCCCTTTTTCCGGGCCTTGGGAATAGTTCCACCATGCACAACATTTTCTGTGTGTAGTATTGAATACTCTCCTTTATAACCTGAAGCTACGCCTTCCTTCTTCTCTAGAAAAAGAACATTTAGACTTTAGGGTGATTATTTTGAGAATCAGTCCAAAGTTTATGGCTTGAAACCGCCCCACGCTCGTCGACAACCATGGGAGATGCCTATCGAGGAGATGATTCCTCGTTTTGCTGCGCGGCTAGTGGATCCTCTTCTCACCGATGCCGAATGTGACGCGGTGACGTACGAACTCCTAACTCGTAGGGGCTCTCCCCTTCCTATGGGTTCCATTTGGTTACGGATGGTCTTTTCATCCGTGCTTGCCGACATCCCTCCTCATCCGACAGAAATGAATCCGGCGATCCTCGATGCGGCAGAGGACAAGATCGAGTGTTTCTACGAGGCGTGCTTGATTACCCGGGCTCTGAAGGATCGCTGGATTCATCTACTGGGTCAGATAAGAGCCCGGCGGGCTATCATGTCCGCTTTTGCTGATGAGCATGGCGCTAATCGATGGGGAGCAACTCCTCGCGAAAATCGTCGTTTCGATGTGTTGGAGAAGGCAGAAAGGGAGCTGGAGAATTTTGTATTTTGTTTTGTTAACCCTTGTATCACCGATCCTTTGTTTGGTGACCTTTTCCCTGTAGCGTAGCATATTTAAATCAATGTATTCCTCTTATCATTGGCTGTTGAATGCTTTTCTACTGAATTTTTCTTTTCGTCATATATTTGTACGTGCATCCTGCCTGAGTACATGAACGTTATACTTGACCCCTAGGAATTTCCTTTAGGTGCGAACATCGTCGTCGTGTTGTCCATAAATCAGTGTGTTCTAGATACCATAGGCATATAGTCGTGAACGCATGCTTAATGGGGTACCTACCGAAGACTTTCTTTGTTGCCAGAAAGAGAAAATAGCTTGTGCGTATTTTGGATCGAGGATTGGCGTCGAGTGGAGGTCTGTTTACATGATCTCGAGTGCACATGCCTTCCCTCAGAGGTCATGGCCGCAAAGACGAGCTTGTGGGGGTTAATTGAACGGTGCGCCGCAAATCTACAATCATGTGAGAAGATGCTTAACCGAAAATTCTCGGAAAGGGAACTGGCCTCGAGTGCTTTGGGGGAACTTCAAGTTGAGCTCACTATCAAAACCACTTATGCATATGAAACTTGGCTGGTGCTCCAAGAAGCTATCAGGGAGGTGGTGGCTGTTGATAAAGCCGTTATCTTTACCCGCGAGATGGTCGAAACTCACAAAGTTGCTGAAAAGGAGATTGAGATTTGGCTCGCCTCGTATCAGGCTCAACAGTCTCAGGCGGAGACCCGTCTTGTGGAGATAACCAAGCTTGAAGCCGAGGCCCAGCAGAAGAGCGATGAATTGAGGAGCTTATTGTGCCATCCGCCGGCTTAAAGAATTTTTGTAAAAATTTTCTTTTCTTGTATCCACTCCTGAATGAGAGGGTATTTTGTATTCATTTTGATTCTTTTTGCGATATGTATCTTGTATTCACTTTGAATTCATGAATAAAAGACATATATTATTTTTTTATCTCGTGCTTGCATGTAGCTCTGATGGATGTGGTTCATATGTAGTTTATCTGGATCTTTTTGCAGCGTCGTGATGGCTTAGGCGACATGGTTAGGATTTGCCACCCAAGACTTTTCAACTTTATGAACCGTGAGGGTCTCATAAAGATTTTTCTCCCTATGAGTCGAAAGGATCTCACAGGTGCAATTTCTACTTAGGGGTCGTGAGGACTCCTAAGTGCCTTTTCTTGTGAGATTCGTAAGGGATCCCACAAGAGAACTTTCTTTTTATGTTAGGTTTATGTGTTGATTTATTTCCGAGTCGAAGCATTGCTTTACGACAGGGGAATCATTGGTTGGCGTATTTCCGAGACGGAGCATTGCAACGGCTGGGGGGTTAGGAGTTGACATGTATCCGAGTCGAAGCGTTGCTTTACGACAGGGAGGTCAAGGGTTTGACATGTATCCGAGTCGAAGCGTTGCTTGAAGACAGGGAGGTCAAGGGTTGACATGTATCCGTGTCAAAGCGTTGCTTTGCGACAAGAAGGTCAGGGGTTGACATGTATCCGAGTCGAAGCGTTGATTTACGACAAGGAGGTCATGGGTTGACATGTATCCGAGTCGAAGCGTTGCTTTACGACAAGGAGGTCAGGGGTTGACATGTATCCGTGTCGAAGCGTTGCTTTACGACAAGGAGGTCAGGGGTTGACATGTATCTGTGTCGAAGTGTTGCTTTACGACAAGGAGGTCAGGAGTTGACATGTATCCGAGTCAAAGCGTTGCTTTACGATAAGGAGGTCAAAGGTTGACATGTGTTCAGTTGATAAAACTGCACATTTAATATGACATTTTTCCTACTATTTCTATATAGTAAAATGTGTTTATTATAAATATGACACATATGAAGGTTTATTTGCAAAAATACTATTTTCATGTGTTTATACATTATAATTATTATTATGTAGGAAAATGTAAGCATATAATATCTATGTAATATATGGTCCATTTAAATATGCTCACCTTATTAAATATGTTTGACCAATTCTCTTAAAACCATAATATCATGTCAAATGGTTAAGATAATATCTCAATAAAAATAAATTCTACTAACATTATTTATTGAGATAATTGTGCAGAAATTATTTCAGGACTGGAATCAAGGAAATCCGAGTTATCGAGATCAAATCTGCCGAAATAGTAAAGTAAATTGAAGAAATCAATTCTGGCAGAGACGTAGAGAAGATTTTCAGATTCCAGATACCAAAATAGTCTACATGTGTCACCAGAAGAAGCCTCAAGAGAAACGAACCCACGATCCTCCTAATCCACCGGGATCCGCGGCCAAACCCACCATTACGCCGTGGTTCCGCCGCACTTCTGAGGAATTAGGGCTCTGGATTTTCTGGTTGGGATCCTAACAACTAGTTACCATATATGGAAAGTCACCATATATGGAAAGTCGCCATATTAGGAAAGTTGTCATATATGGAAAGTCACCATATTAGGAAGTCGCCATATATGGTAACTAGGTTTTCTTTTTTGAGGGCTATATAAAGGACCAAGGGCTAAAGTTAGAAGGCATCAAGCTGAAGAGATCACGAAGTCCACGACAGGCTCACTCATCCAGGCTGATCATCAACGGCTCATCTACTTCCTTAGAAGAGATCGAGAAGCAAACTAGCATTTTTGTAATCATTTTCTAAGGGAACAAAGTGTAATTGATTTTGTTGATTAATAAAGGTAGTTGTTTTCTTATTTTATTTCTTTGTAGTTTTTCATTATGTTTTCCCTCTCTATCTTTTCTTATCCCAACATGCACGAGTAATTCTTTGCTTGTTAGGGTTCGTAGGATTATGGTAGATTAATGGATGATGAACATCCTTAAACGCTTTTTACGTCCTATAAAGTTTATAAACTTTATCACAAGAATAGTTAACATCCTAATCGGGCGCGCTATCAATTCATTGATAGTCACGACCATGATTAGAGATTAGATTAACAATTGTTTTGGTATAGGCTAGACATGAACGGAGATCCATGTCAACATAGGGGTTAAGAGTGGGAACCCTTTTTCCCTCCAGAAACCATAATCTACATGCATCACTGTCGATCTAGTTTTAAATCTATTAAAGGATAAAAAGAGTAATCTTTAATTAATCATCCATGACTACTAAATCTTAACGAACCCTACAAGCCCCCTTCTACTATAAAACTTACATCCGTAGTTAATCTATATCTATATTTTGCATCCGTGCTTAACGTAGATTTAGAACCTACAACCATTCTTCACCATTCTTTATTCTTCCTCCTTTCTTTCTCAACACGTCTAAAGTAAAATTGAAAGATTCAATGTTTTCCAGAGGACGACCCGTACTCATCTCGGTCTAGCTACACGCGACACCGTTATTGATTGCGGTTACTGATTGGTACGAAAAAGTTATGTTTGTAGTTAACCGCAATCAATAACGGTGTCGCATGTAGCTAGACCGAGATGAGTACGGGTCGTCCTCAGGGAAACGTTGAATCTTTTACTCTTACTTTAGATGTGTTGAAAAAGAGAGGAGGGATAAAAAGTATTGTAGAATGGTTTCCAGATCTACGTTAAGCACTAATGCAAAATATAGATCTAGATTATTTATGGATGTAGTTAATATAAGAAGGGGCTTGTAGGGTTCGTTAGGATTTAGTAGTTATGGATGATTAATTAAAAATTACCCTTTCTATCCATTAATAGATTTAAAACTAGAACGACAGTGATGCGTGTAGATTAAGATTTCTGGAGGGAAAATGATTCCCACTCTTAACCCTTATCTCGACACAGAACTCCGTTCATATCTAGCCTTTACCAAAACAATCATTAATCTAATCTCTAATCGCGGTCGCGGCTAACAATGAATTGGTAGCGTGCCCGATTAGGATGTTAATGATTCTTTTGATAAAGTTTATAAACATTATAGGACTTAAAAAGAGTTTAGGGATTTTTATCATCCATTAGCCTACCCTAATCCTACGAACCCTAACAAGCGGAGAATTACTCGCGCATGTTGGGAGAAAAAGAGATAGAGAGAAAATGCATAATTAAACTACGAAGAAATAGAATAAGAAAAAGAAAGCTATCTTTATTAATCAACAATATTCATTACACTTTGATTCCTTAGAAAATGATTACAAGCACTAGTTGCTTCTCGATCTCTTCTAAAGAGGTAGATGAACCGTTGATGATCAGCCTGCATGCGTGAGTCGTCTGGGACTTCGTGATCATGTCGGCTTGATAATTTTTCCAAGAGGCTCTCGTTCCATATTTATAGTCCAAAACCAGAAACCTTTACTTCCAAATATGGAAGCTAACTATAAAGATTCTCCCAAAAATTTTGCACTTTGTATCTCCTCAATATTGCCGCGGATCCGCGGCCCAAGGGGGTATGGCCGCGGATCCGCGGCCATATGATCTCAACCCTCTATCAAATTTCTGGGGCTCTGTCTTTGTGAAATTTGACGATCCTTGGAACCTTTGTAACATGGAAATCTTCTCGTGGTTGCTGCCAGACTTGGTCTCCAAGTTTTGCTTTCTTAATTAGACAGGTTTTCTTTAACAACTTGATTTCCTTGATTTTAGTCTTGGAAAAATTCTGCACAACAACTTGGAAAAATTCTGCACAACAACTCAAATAATATTTAGTAGACTTTGTTCTCTTAGGATTTGGTCAATGATATTATTTGCATACATTTTCCTACCAAATTCTAATTATAATATATCAACACATGGAAAATATTATTTTTACAGATAAATCCTCATATGTATGATATATTATAATAAAGACCTTTTTTAATATGGAAATAGTAGGAAAAATGTAATAACAAATGTGCAGTTTTATCAACTGAACAAATACCCCCAAACTTATCCTTGA
Source organism: Agapanthus africanus (assembly GCA_030015575.1). NCBI lineage: Eukaryota > Viridiplantae > Streptophyta > Magnoliopsida > Asparagales > Amaryllidaceae > Agapanthus > Agapanthus africanus. The sequence continues at coordinate 12,628,815 of CM057337.1, forward strand.
TCGTCCCGAGCAAACTAGTTTATTCAAGAGAAGGAGAAAAAGAAAGGAGAAAACTAAGCACATTTTCGTAGGCAAACACGATTGCACTGAGCACATGCAACAAGCCGTTAAACCTCTAGGTGTCCCTAGTAGGAGGAGTGTTGTCTCCTGAGGGTTTTCAGCGGATTACACCCACAAAATCCTATAATAAAAGAGAGATGGTGAAATTTACATATAAAGATAAGAACCATAAAAGAAATTCTTTGAAAATTTAGAGTTTCCAACTACACTAGCTTTTTAGTTGTTGTGAGCCCTATCTTAATAGTCATGAAAAAATGTTAGAAATCACATCATCCCTCAATAAAACATCGTCTTTATTCTTGATTTCTACCTTTCGTCCAAACATCGATCATATACCTCTACGTGTGTGAATAGAACATCTCTACACTCAGAGAATTCAATTCAAGCTATCATACTCTTGTCCATCTACCTCAGTACTTTTTACTTTGATGAATATTTAGATTTGCTCATACATTTTCATGCGACCGTTAATACTTCTTGAGGTACTAACCGACCGATTACTCATGTGCTTGCTGATTAGGTGATAGTATTTTCCTCGTCTTGCACCACCTAAGGCTTAGCAGTGACTCCCAAAACAGTTGGTTTAAGGCACTAGGTGATGAAGCACCCTTGCTATATTTTTTTATTGCTGCCTTGGCGATAACAAAACCCGTGTTCATTTTTCTTTTCACCATTTTTATATTTTCTTCATTTTTTTCATTTCCTTCATACTTTGGCTTTCAGACAAGAGCATTTCAAGGTATCCTCTACTATCCCGAGTTTCAAGACGTGTGTAAGTGCATATAGTAGGGTATCAACATTCAAATGTTTGGCTTCCAGAATAGAAACTGTCACGCCCCGCTTCCCAAAATACGGGATACGAAGGGTAGACAAGGCCAGCCATGCTCCTACAGTCAAGGAAATATCCTGCCGTAGTCACACTTCGGCTTCTAGTTTATCATGGTAAACAGTAAACGATGCGCAGGTAATGAGAAATGCAGTAACTGAAGGAAACAATATAAAGACTGACCTGAAGTGGAACAAATGAATGTAAATTGGGAAGGCAAGTCAAGAAGTCTGTGATACACGTCTAGATCTGGTCCAAGCTAAATCTTCTCCTCACACTGAGCATGCATACTCAGGTCGTCAGAGCGACACAATAGCAATATAATGCATATAATCAAGTAACAGTTCTAACAGTGGTGAAGGATATGAATAACAGTAAATCAATAACAGCATGAATATAAATGAGCAGAGATAAATGCAGCGGAGCAGTAAAGCAGTATAACGATATGTCATGTATGTCAACACAGTATAAGGAATGTAAACGACAGTAACCCTATCAGTCTCTAAGTCTCACTGCACAGGTCAATAAGCCTATCGTCAGTCCAAGTGTGAGAGTCAACCACTCGCGAGTGTCCTCCACCCAAGGGTAGAACCCAAGGGCAAGGGACCACGGGCCCAACATGTAACGAATGTATCACGGTGTCTATAGCACATACCCTGTAAATCTCCATATAACTCCCTAAATATATAAGCCGGCATGGGACTCCCGAGATTCTGTTGAATTCACACTTGAACTACCCCACACCCCGAGGTCTACATCAAACGCTAACCATAACCCTAAATACTAATCGATCCGTGACAAGTCTGCGCGAGAACTGGAGGCAGGACCTCCATCAAGCACGTCCCGACTAATACCTAAGATAAATGGCAGTGTCGGATGCCTTATCTGTGACATCCGTGCGAGCGCTTCCATAAGTGTCCCATACCACTTATAGTCACACGTACACGCATCCCACAGACGTCGACAATGCAATAGAATAAAAGGGACACTGATTGTGCACAAGTACGTATCACTTTCACTTAATCACGAATACACGAACACTGACGTACTTGCCGCAATCAACACTAAAATCTAACACTGGGTAAATGCACGATGTCACTAGGTTATCACTACAATGATATAGGTATAACATGATGCATGAACAGTATAAGAAGCACAACTAAGGTATCATAAAAACAGCAGTCTATCACTTGCACGATTTATCATGAAACATACGTATATAATTTAGCGAAATGATAAACAGGTAGTATTTAATATGTTCAGTTATCTATCCTTAGAATTTTGTTTCAGGTCAAACGGGTTTCAGGATCATTAGTTATAACTGTTTCATTTTAAGCGCACGCGGCTGGAAATCCAATTTCAGAATCAGGAATCCATTTCGCAACGCATTTTAACCCCAATTGGGATCATAATTTAGCGACGCTACAGTTGAAAGAATTCTAGGGTTTTCAGTAAAGTTTTCAACGCAACAAACGGATCTTCAGTCGCGTCTGTATGTTAGGGGTTATAATCTGTTTAATATCAACATGTCAATTCTGATTCTGCTGGGACTGTTATGTGTCCCGATCTTCTAAATTACAGATTAAATAGTAAATGATAACGAAACAGGATGAAACTAATTGTGTTGTCTAGCTAACAGAGTTACCTACAATAAGCAGCGGAGTTCCGCAACCTACGAGTTAAGGAAATCCTTTGGTATCCAATACGAAACAGCAAGCAAAGACTGGAGTCGCTCTGGACTGCAGTCCAGAGTCGCATTCCGATCCGAATATCATCACAGTTTAAATATAGAAATGTCTGGAAAATGGTATAGGATTAAAGTTCGTCGAGTTAGCTTCGATTTGAGCCCTCGAACGCACCATTCTAATATGTGTATGATTTATGATGAATTTAACTATTTTCAGGTGCAACAGAATTTCAGTTTTACGGTCAAACTTGGGGGTAGTTGTTTTAGTCGTTATCGATCACATCATCCAACAAAAATCACACTCTATGTTCACAACCCTACGGGCCAACCTACACTATTGAGTTCCGTCAAATTTGATAATGTATTCCTAAGGGAACAAGCATCGAACAGTTACGGCACATAATAGTTTTAAACTTGTAACATTATAATTCATGTATTTAACGATTATAACTTAAGTAAAATAGCATGTAAGCAAGTAAAAACTTGCCTGGAGACGTCCCAGGGATGTACGGTGGCTGTAGCGTCACGAACGCGCGACACACGCGCGGCACGGCAACTTGATTTGGCTCGGACTCGAGTCTCGGCCACGACGGCTCGCAGTTTTGGTGGAGTGGCAGTTGCGGCCTCGGGCCAAGTCGTGGCTAGTGATCGCTGATGATGTCTGGGCCTGATGGAGAGATTGCAGAGGAGACGAGAGCGAATTTAGGGAGAGAAAGAGTTAGAGAGAGAAAGAACTTGAGGGAGAGAGAGAGATAATAGAGTGGAGAGGGAAGACTGTGTGAGAGATAGAGAGAGAGGTTTGTGTGAGCTAGAGAGAGGGAAGAGACAGAGTTCAGAGGGGAGAGAGGGAGAGAGACGGTTAGAGAGAGAGAGAATTGAGAGGGAGGCAGAGAGGCTGTGAGAGGAAGAGAGAGAGAGATGAGAATTGAGAGCTGAGTGAGAAAGAGAGAGAGAAATGAGAGAGAGAGACTGTAGACAGAGGGAGAGAGAGTGGGTAGAGTTGCAGGCGAGGTTGGGTGGGGAGGACGACGATGATGGCCGCGATGGGGTCGACGTTGAGAGGTGGCAGGGACTCGAGAGGAGTTGTAGGAGGAGATGACGGTGGGGGGTCGGAGCTCGAGCGAGGGTGTGCAGGGGGTCGGCTCGGGTGTTCGGGGTGCAGGCGAAGGCGCTCGGGGAGGCAGGGGAGGAAGAGAGGAGGAGGAGGAAGGACTCGACGGTGGTGGCGGAGCTCGTCGGCGAGGGGTGTGAACGGGGAGTCTTTGAGAGAAGAGAAGTGTGGGTTCGAGGGTGAAGTCGGGAGGGGAAAGAGAAAACGCGCGCGTCGTCGGAGGGAAACGGGTGCAGTGGGTTTCTGCGGTGGTGGAGAGAGAGAAGGAAAGAGGAATGAGGGGAGGAGAGAAGAACATTGAGGGGATCGCGAGTGGTAACGTCGCACGACGTGGGGTAACGGCTCGCGACGAGGGCGTGGGCGACGGCGGAGGAGGCGGGTCGCGCGCGCACGTTGGGAAGTAGCCGTTGGAATTTAAAGAGGGAGAAGAACAGTGGCGGGTCGGGCGAGTCTAAGCGGGCGCGGGTGAGGGGACGAGCGGGCCGGGCCAACGCAAGGAAATTGGTTTAGATTGAAAAAGAGAATGAGCTGGGGAAGGTTGGGCTGGGCCAAGAAGAAAATAAGGAGAAAATGGAGACGGGCCGGGGAAAGAAAATGAATTAATTAATGGAAAAATGGAAGTGGGCTGGAACTTTTATGAAGGAATTATTGAAAGGGGTGTGGGCTGAAGTTATAACAAAAATTAAATAGAAGAATTAAAGAAGAGAGCTGGGCCTAGGTAAAAAGGTAAAAAGATTTTTAATTGTTGGAAAGGCCGAAGTTTTAAATACAAAGAATTTAGAGAAAATTCATTGGGAAAATAATAGAAATCTGGGCCGGGACGCTGCTAAAATTTAAGTTTATGAAAATAAAGAATTGGCTGAGGATTTAAAGGAAATTTTAATGGAAAAATTAAAAGGGGTTGGAAATAAATAAGGATATGGAAAATTTGGGAGGAGGGGCCGGTCTGGAATTAGCGAATAAGAGAATCTGGGAAAAATGTAAAATGGATAGATATTAGGGTTTTTAAAATAACTAACAAACCTGTAAATGATAATTTATAAAATACGGACATAGGCGTAAAAAGGAAGCCGGGTATTACACAAACTATTTTTCAGAATTTTTTGAAAATGTTGTGCTTATGCAAAGTATGATGCAAATTGATGCGTAAATAAGCACAAACCTCCCCTAAACCTGTTTACAGCAGTGTCCTCACTGATGTCATCCGTTAAGCTCAAAAACCTGTAGACTTGGGAGGAAATTATTAATGGTGGCAAGAATATATGAAAGTGAAAATCCTCCCCCAAACTTATTTTTGGCTCACAAATTTGAGGACAAAAGTTATGTTCAAGAGCCAAAAATATACCCCCCCTCAAACATGAGTTAGACAATACGAAGCATTTTAAGAGGGGGTGGGTCATTTGGTCAAAGTAAGACTTTACAAAGACCAAAAGTTAACACCAACCATTCAAAATTTTTATCAGTATAGCGTATAGGTTGGTGGAAGAATGTGTTGTATCGAGTCAAGAAAAAATGGGGAAGGGATAAGAGGTGGTCTGGAAAGGGTTTGAAATTAGAGAAAAGAAAGAATGAGGATGAATGCGAATGATTAGGAAGAAGGAATGGTGACGGTTCAACCTATATAGGTGGAGATTGATCAATCACAAAATCCGTATTGTTTAAAAATTCAAGTTCGTCAGCAAAATGTTCTTCAAAACTTTTATCAATGGTGTGATTGAACATTTTGCTGTCAAAGAGTTTTGTGCCAGAATTTATCCTACTTGATTCATAAAAAATCATTGAGGTAGAGGACTCGAAAAACTCATCTACCTCATTTTCAAAAATATCCAAATCAAGTTGAATTTCTAGTATTATTGAACTTGAATTAACGGATTGTGATTCATCAAAACTCACTGAAACTATAGAAACAGAAGAAGAACCGGAGAAAATAGAAGGTGAAATTGGTAAACAAATTGGTGTGTCGAGTGTTGCTGTACCAGATGTGGAAGATGGAGACTGTATTTCTTCGGGTATACCTTTATCATCAGCTTCAAGACGTATTTGGGGTTCGGAAAGAATTAAAGGCTCAAGATGATGACCACAAGGAAGTGAAAGGATCTGATGAATTGGTGGGACAAAATCATCCAAAATTTCGGGTTCATCAATCAATATATCCCCAACGTCAATCACCTCATTCAAGTGAAGGTTAAAATTCTCAAACACCTCATCAAAAGTATGGTTTTTAATCAGTTTTGGTTCAAGAGTGGAGGTGTAGAGATCACAAGGGTTGGGTATGGTTTCACTTGAAATGGACCCTTCACAATCGGGTAAATCAAACACTACAAAGTCACACAACTTATCAGACATTCTATCATTAATTGATGAATCATTGAAACTGGAGTTGTGGATTTCAGTTTGGAATGGGGAGGTTTGATTAGGAAGGGTGTACAGTTCTGTCTCACTACCCAAATTCTCATTTTGTTCTATACCCGAATCATATACTGAAAATTTTTGGGCAGGTTTGAAATTCTTTGCTTGCATCCACTCTGTTGTTTCCTTCCTAATTTGGTTCGACAATTCCAGAAATTTTTCTAATGTCTGCTCCAGACTAGACTTGGGTTGATAAGGGGTTTCAGTATAAGATTGAAATTCCTGTGGATAATTAAAACTCCCAAATGACTGATTAGAAGAACTGTCTAGAGAAGGTGGAAAAGTCGGATTGGATTGATAGGAATAGAATGGTTGCGAAAATTGGGTGGGAGTAGGATCAATATTATGATAAGAAGAATATTGATATGGGTTGGTTGGTTGGCTATTTTCAATAGACATCTTATATGCCACAAACCGCCTATCAAACTCTTCTCTGGACAGTGGTGGTGATGGTTGATATTGGTCCGGGTTGAAACTTTGGCCTCTAGCCCTAGCTATATGCTCAGCAATGGACATTCGTCTAGGGGCTTCCTCACTCTTGGTATGAACTGAAACAGGTATAGGATTAGGATACGGTTGATAAGACCTAGACTGAGGTGGCCAACTGTTTCTTCCTGCTTGTTCTATATGATCTCTTAAGGACATGGAAGAGCCGGACGGTATACCGAAGGGATTACGAAAACAAGAGATATCTGGTTGTGGACAGCAAAGCTCGGCAAGTGTTCTTCTGTTTAGGTCACCCATTATAGAAGAGAAGAAGGGGGAAGGGGTAAAAAGGGGAGAAAATAATTGGTTTGTTTTGAAAAATGACGGATTTAGACAAATCACACAAAAATGCACAAACAACCCTAGAACTATGGTTACCTAGGTCCAGTCTCTAGACCGCTCTTAGACTTCCAAAGGACAAGCCGTAGGATCAATTCTCTACCGCCTCTTTACTACCCTTGTAGCCAGATAAGTGCCAGGTGAGTGGGAGGTTCCCCACTACGAAAGTAGTGGTCCTAATTAAGTAACCACTCGCCTTAGACACACTTGCCTAGATACCACAAAAGTAATGCGGATAAGCGATAGATTACCCATGACCTTCCTCTGTCCTTAATGAGCGCGACAGTCCTTAGAGTCTGGTCTAGATATTTTTTAAATTAATGTAGGGTTGATGCAGATGCTCGGTTTGTGATTTGTGGGGCTTAGGAAGGGTGATGAAATCCCCACTTAATCTGGATTTGGTCTTGCCCCTTAAAAATCCGTATTAAAATATGAAATAACAAACCAATAACAAAACTTTGCAAAAAGATTTTTGAGCGGCGATATTTTGCAAAGAATCCTGCAGAAAAGATATTTTATTGGATTTGAGAGGAGAGAGAAAGAGATTAGAATCTTACCGGAGAAGACTGAAGCCCTAGATCTCCTAAATGACCGCGCTTCCGCCGTCGATGTGCACTTCCGGCCGCGGATCCGCCGCAAGAAGGATGGATCACTTGATGAAATTTGCTACGTGGCTTCCTGTACTCCTCTGGATCTCGATGAATGTTTCTGTCTCTCTGTATCCTTAAGTATGTGACTCCAGATTCCCTCGCAAAATTCACACAATAATTTTTAAATATACAATTTGCATTTTTGTTTTATTTATGATATTGATCGTATAAGAATTCAACACAAATAGTAAGAATAAAAAATTACGCACAGATCCCCGGCAACGGCGCCATTTGATTGTCTAGAAAAAGTTGTGTTTGTAGTTAACCTTAATCAATAACGGTGTCGCGTGTAGCTAGACCGAGATGAGTATGGGTCATCCTCAGGGAAACGTTGAATCTTTTACTCTTACTTTAGATGTGTTGAAAAAGAGAGGAGGGATAAAGAATATTGTAGAATGGTTTCTAGATCTACGTTAAGCACTAATGCAAAATATAGATCTAGATTATTTATGGATGTAGTTAATATAAGAAGGGGCTTGTAGGGTTCGTTAGGATTTAGTAGTTATGGATGATTAATTAAAAATTACCCTTTCTATACATTAATAGATTTAAAACTAGAACGACAGTGATGCGTGTAGATTAGGATTTCTGGAGGGAAAAGGATTCCCACTCTTAACCCTTATCTCGACACGGAACTCCGTTCATATCTAGCCTTTACCAAAACAATCATTAATCTAATCTCTAATCGCGGTCGCGGCTAACAATGAATTGGTAGCATACCCGATTAGGATGTTAATGATTCTTTTGATAAAGTTTATAAACTTTATAGGACTTAAAAAGAGTTTAGGGATTTTTATCATCCATTAGTCTACCCTAATCCTACGAACCCTAACAAGCGGAGAATTACTCGCGCATGTTGGGAGAAAAAGAGATGGAGAGAAAATGCATAATTAAATTACGAAGAAATAGAATAAGAAAAAGAAAGCTATGTTTATTAATCAACAATATTCATTACACTTTGATTCCTTAGAAAATGATTACAAGTACTAGTTGCTTCTCGATCTCTTCTAAGGAGGTAGATGAACCGTTGATGATCAGCCTGGATGCGTGAGCCGTCTGGGACTTCGTGATCTCGTCGGCTTGATAATTTTTCCAAGAGGCTCTCGTTCCATATTTATAGTCCAAAGCCAGAAACCTTTATTTCCAAATATGGAAGCTAACTATAAAGATTCTCCCAAAAATTTTGCATTTTGTATCTCCTCAAGATTGCCGCGGATCCGCGGCCATATGATCTCAACCCTCTATCAAATTTCTGGGGCTCTGTCTTTGTGACATTTGGCGATCCTTGGAACCTTTGTAACATGGAAATCTTCTCGTGGTTGCTGCCAGACTTGGTCTCCAAGTTTTTCTTTCTTAATTAGGCAGGTTTTCTTTAACAACTTGATTTCCTTGGTTTTAGTCTTGGAAAAATTCTGCACAACAACTTGGAAAAATTCTGCACAACAACTCAAATAATATTTAGTAGACTTTGTTCTCTTAGGATTTGGTCAATGATATTATTTGCATACATTTTCCTACCAAATTCTAATCATAATATATCAACACATGGAAACTATTATTTTTACAGATAAACCCTCATATGTATGATATATTATAATAAAGACCTTTTTTAATATGGAAATAGTAGGTAAAATGTAATAACAAATGTGCAGTTTTATCAACTGAACAGTTACTACAAACACATAAAAAAACAGATCAATCAAATGGCGCCGTTGCCGGGGATACGTGCGTAATTTTTTATTCTTACTATTTGTGTTGAATTCTTATTCGATCTATATCATAATTAAAACAAAACTGCAAATTGTATATTTAACGATTTGTGTGTGAATTTTGCAAGGAGATCTGGAGTCACAAACTTGAGGAAACAGAAAGACAGAGACATTCATCGAGATCCAGAGGAGTACAGAAGGCCACGGAGCAAAAATTCATCAACTGATCCTTCTTCCTTGCGGCGGAACTGCGGCACAAGTAGCACATTAGCGGCGGAAGCGCGGCTAAAGGGAGGAGTTAGGGGTCGTAACTTCTCTGGTAAGTTTCTCAACTCTTTCTCTCTCCTCTGAAATCCAATAAAATATCTTTTCTGCAGGATTCTTTGCAAAATTTTGCCGCTCAAAAATCTTTTTGTAAAGTTTTGTAATTGGTTTGTTAATTCATATTTCAATACGGATTTTTAAGGGGCAAGACCAAAATTCAGATTAGGTAGGGATTTTATCACCATTCCTAAGCCCCACAAATCACAAACCGAGCATCTGCATCAACCTTACATTAATTTAAAAAAATATCTAGACAAGACTCTAAGAACTGTCGCGCTCAATAAGGACAGAGGAAGGTCGTGGTAATATATCGCTTATCCGCATTACTTTTGTGGTGCCTAGGCAAGTGTGTCTAAGGCAAGTGGTTACTTAATTAGGCCCGCTATTTTCGGTGATTCGTATAGCGGATACCTCCCACTTACCTGGCACTTACCTGGCCACAAGAGTAGTAAAGAGGTGGTAGAGGATTGATCTTACGGCTTGTCCTTTGGAAGTCTAGGAGCGGTCTAGAGACTGGACCTAGGTAACCTTAGTTCTAGAGTTGTTTGTGTATTTTTTTGTGATTTGTCTAAATCCAACACACTTTTCAAAACAGACCATTTTTAAAAAGTACACGCGCTGCCACTTGCGCTAAAACCGTTTAGTGCATGCTCGGCTGGACACGGGATTCTAGTGCCCGTCTTATTCGCGTTCCTGCTATCGACTCCGAGGTCGGTACTTCTTCATCTTCTTTTTCCCCACCATCCTCCACATCGACCGAGATGGACGGTACTCCATCAAATTATAATACCACGCTGCCACCGCCCGTATGTGAGCAGAATCCACCGCGCATCTCTCTCCAAGAGAGATGCTATCTTATCAGTGGTCCACTTCCTACTTGTCTATCTATTCCACCAGTCAACGGGGATAATTTTGAAATTAAACCCCACTATATCAATCTTTTACCAAAATATCACGGTCTCGAGTCTGAAGACGCATACGTATTTATTACCAAATTTGAAAATGTATGCGCTATGATGGGTACTTCACAGCTTTCTGTGGATGCTATGAGATTACGTCTTCTCCCATTCACTTTGTGCGATATAGTCGAGAAGTGGCTTTATAACACAGCCGCACATTCTATTTCAAACTGGGGGGAACTCAACACAGCTTTGCTAAAGAAATTCTACCCTAATCATAAGACAGCTCGAGTCCGTAGCGAAATAAATCAATTTACCTAGCTTCCCAGTGAACCATTTTCGAAGTGTTTTGAACGCTTCAAGGATCTGTTAGTTCAATGTCCTCATTACGGAATCCCTAGATGGGATCTGTGCAGAATCGTATATGAGGGCATTAATCCTACAACAAAACAGATACTTGAATCCATGTGTCAAGGCACCTTCATGACTAAAGATGATGGTAAAGCCTGGAGATTTTTAGAAGATTTCGCTGGAAAATCTTTATAGTGGGAGAGTGTAAACCAACCATCGTCTAGGGGTGGTATTCACCAATCTGATGTTTCTATAGGAGTTAGAGCTGAAATGGCAGCAATGCAAAAGAAACTCGAAGCTATGGAACATAAATTTTTAGTAGCCTCCCTAAATCAGATGACACTCCCTAAAACTGTCTGTGGATGCTGTTCTGATCCATCACATCTTACGGAAGAATGTCCTTTGAATTCTCTGTTTCAAGGTCAAGAGTATACCAATGCTGCTTTTCAACAAAGACCTAGAAACGATCCGTATTCTTCCACTTATAATCAGGGTTGGAGGAATCACCCTAACTTTGTTTGGAGCCAACAACAAACTCAAAACACGATTCCAAACCAAAATAACTTTCAAAGGGTCCTTCCACCACAACAGCAACCACCACAATTGAGTCAGCACCCCTATCAATCACAAAACTTTCAAAATCCGGTCAACACTTCAACACCGTATAACAATTCTTTGCAATTGACTGGTACTGATAACTCCTTTTCACTCGAACAAACCATGAATTTGCTTCTGACAAAATTTATGCAAGTTTTGGCTGAGATGAAGTCTTCCGTCGATGACATAAAAAAGAACTCTGCCTTCCAAGGTGAGAGTATTAAATCGATAGAAACACAAATTGCACAATTAAAAGCCGAAATAAGTGCTAGAGAGAGGGGGAAACTTCCAGCTCAACTTGTACCGAATCCTAGCTACTCACATCATGTGAATGCTATTACCACATTAAGATCTGGAAGAGTGCTTGACAACCATGTCGGTGAAGAGAGTGATACTACTAATGAAGAATCAATTGATGATACCCCGGCTGAGACTTTTCCTTCCACTTCCACTTCTACTTCTGACCCCAGCTCGTCTACCCCACCATTTTCTTCCGAGCCTATTCTCCGTTTTTCCCAAGGTTCGAACCCTCAGCACACTTCTTCTAGTCCACCAAAGACGTTCCCCACTCCTATTCTGGGATCTTTCCTACCCACACCACCTTCTCCACTGTTGGACCCAGCTATTATTGCTAAAGCTCCTTATCCGAATCGGTTAAGGGGAAACAAACTGAGTCCGCAGATGGAGAAGATTATTGACATCTTTAAGCAAGTTAACATTAATATCCCTCTCCTAGATGCTATACAACAAGTCCCTGCTTATGCAAAAATTCTCAAGGACTTGTGCACTAGGAAGAGGAAGACTCAAGTGCCAAAAAAGGTGTTCATGTCGAGTACTGTAAACACAGCTTTTCCCCAACAATTACCAAGGAAATGTAAGGACCCCGGTTGTCCTACAATTTCTATTTCTCTTGGGGGTAAAAATATTAACCGTGCTCTACTTGACCTTGGCGCAAGTGTTAACCTGCTTCCTTACTCAGTTCATGAGCAGTTGGGGATCGGAGAGTTAAAGCCCTCGAACACAACTCTCCAGATGGCCGACCGATCAATCACTAAATCTAGGGGTGAGCTTGAGGATGTGTTAATAAAAGTCGGGGAATTTGTATTCCCTGTGGACTTTATTGTTCTCGATACACAGCCCGTAGCGAACCCACGGAACCAAATTCCGGTGATTCTCGGTCGACTTTTTTTGGCCACTTCCAATGCTGTAATCAACTGTCGTAATGGCTCTATGACCCTATCTTCGGGAAGATGTCAATAGAGCTTAACATTTACAAGTTGGGGAGTGTACCCTCCGAACCTTCTGCTCAAGCATGTTCTGCCGAATTAATGGATGTCGACAGCAGCGAATTTGATCAGCTTCATGATACTGATCTAGACTCTTTTCATATATTGTTGTTTGACCCAACCATGTATTATACACATACGGACTCTTCCATTGAGTTGTCCGGGTCAACATCTAACACTGATTATGAACCTTTCATGGAGTCTGACGATCACCCCGTTTTTTTTGATGAGATTATTCTTCGGGGTATCGATGAAAGTTTTGAGGAAATTTTCGCTGATGCACTCGCATTTTTAAAAGACACGGATGTTGAGATGAATCAACTCCAAGATAAAGAAATTGAACCTCTACCCCTTCTTCTGGAAAATCACGAGAATGCGAGTAATCCATCATCACTATCACTGTGTCGTTTCTCCAAATTGAGACGCGGTCCTTTTCTTTTACACCACTTATCTCTTCCCCACTTCTTCCTGACTCCATACAACATGTTCTTCCACCAACCGGTGCGTTTCACTGATAAATTCTTCGAATGGTTGGTGTTGACTTTTGGTCTTTGCAAAGCTTGGTATTGACCAATAACTTTGACCCCCTCTTATAATTTTAAATACTTAATATGATTTTACTCAAGTTTGGTGGGGGATATTTTGGCTCTTGAAAGAAAATTTTTACAAAATTACGAGCCAAAAATAAGTTTGGGGGAGAATTTCACTTTCATTATTTCTTGTCCCCTTTGATAACTTTTCCTCCCAAGTCTACAGATTTTGAGATTTAAAAGAGACAACAGTGAGGACACTGCTGCAAACAGGTTTGGGGGAGGTTTGTGCTTATTTACGCGTTACTTTGCATTATATTATATATAAGCACAAAAAAAAATTTGATAATGGAAGTTAGAAAGTGACAAATTACATTTGAAAGATAGGAATAGTTTAAGAAAAATAAGAAAATTAGTAATGTTTCCTGATTTAAAATCAGGAAAGTCCACGAAAAAGGCTTCAGAAAAGGGTCACGTGCTCACACGTGACCAGCAGTCACGTGTTGGCACGTGACATCTAAAAGCATCGGCAAAGCAAATTCAGCTTCCCAACTACATCGAAGAAAAAGGCTTCAGAAAGGGTCACGTGCTCTCACGTGACCAGGGTCACGTGTTGGCACGTGACACTCAAAAGCGGCAGACTCAATTCCCTGATTGAATCAAGAAAAAGGCTCCAGACGAGGGTCATGTGCCCACACGTGACCAGGGGTCACGTGGTGGCACGTGACAGCTAAGCAGCGACCAGAAAGCAGAGCGCAGAAAGAAAGAAGAGGGCTCGTTCCAAGGGGGTCACGTGCCCACACGTGACCAAGGGTCACGTGGCCACACGTGACCAGCTTTCAAAGCCTATCTGTTAACAGAATTAAATTCTGAGAAAAGACCTCTTAAATCTTTCCAAAGCAACCGATCGAATTAAAGATTTAAAGGTGATTAAATATCATCTATCTATGGGAGAATCTCGAATTTGGAAAGATTTCCCGGTAAAATCTAACCGAAATAACAAAGGAGAATCTCTGGATTTAAAATCCAATGGTGAATAAAATTCACCTAATAATCCAAAGGTCCAAAATGAATGATGGATACAAATCAAATCTCTCAATGAAAGATTCATCAAAAACTAATTGACTCGGCTGCTTCTCCTATAAATAGGAGCCAAGAGACACACAAAAATGATATATATGCAGAGGGAAGAAAAGAGAGAGAGCCTTGATACTTTGGAGGAATTTGGATCTTCTGCAAAAGAAAACCCTAGGTAAGAAAGGGAAGGCTTTTCTGAAAGAAAAGAGAATTTAATTCTCAACAGAGTTTAACTCTGATATAAAAACAGAAGAACATAGTTCTCTCTTTGGTGGAGGATCTGTAAAGTGCACATCTCCCCTTGAGTTGAGAATTTAATTCTCAATGGGTTGAGATCCTGCCATGCAGATCCAAAGCATAGAGAGGGAATGGAAGCACGAGAATATAATTCTCACAGAACTATAGGAATTTAATTCCTTTAAAATAAAATTAGGGTTGACCCTGTGTTATGGGAATTTAATTCCTTCAGAATGAAAAGAATCAGGGTTTAACCCTGGTTAAGAACTTAGTTCTGTGAAAACAACAGGAATTTAATTCCCTTAATCTCATTCCTCAGAATAATTCTTTAACAGAGAGTGGGAGTTTAACTCCTTAAAGCTTTTATTAGGGTTTAACCCTATTCAGTTCTTCACATATATGAGGAATTTAATTCCTACAGAAAATTCAGAGTTCAACTCTATTCCAGAATATGAACCTTCAAAAGGAAGTAGGAATTTAATTCCTCTGAAATTATTGCCAGGGTTCAACCTTACGAGTAATTTAATTCCTGAAAGGGATTAACAGATCTTCTAAAAAAAACATACATAGAGGCAGGGTCACGTGTCACCACGTGACCCCCAAAAAGATCTACAGAAAAGCCCCTTTGAGGCAGTGCCTCGCGTGACCCACGTGACCCTTGGCAGAGGCTTTAACATACTCCATTTAAACACCCGTCACGTGATGGCACGTGATGCTCCAAAATATGCGATATTCTCAGCAGAACAAATGAAGGGAGGGCGCCCTCACGTGCTACCACGTGACCCCTCTTGCCTTAGCGTCTAACGCTAAATTGGAACCCCTGAATCCAATGTTAAAATACTGTTTGGCCTTAGTGTTCAGCACTAATCAAAGAGCTTTATTTGCGGTGTTCAACACTGATTACCTTAGTGTTTAACATTAATTTGAGATCTCTGCTGCCAGTGTTTTGATCTGTTTTAGTGTTTAACACTAATTTGAAAGCCTTGTTGCTGGTGTTTAACACCAACTATCTTTTAGTGTTAAACACTAACTTATCGATCTCATTCCCAGTGTTCAACACTGATTGGTCTTTAATGTTTAACACTAGGCATTGGCCCAATTGACTAAATGGCCAGAGGCAAAGCCTCTCCTTCAATGGACCAACAGAGGGGCAATATTTTGGACTTAGCCCAAACTGGCCATAAGTCCTCAAATCATCTTGAACTGAGCACATCTGCTCTTTCAAACCACTCATTGGTTTAAGGGTACATCTCTGAACTCCTCTGACACCTGTCGTTGTAATCCTTCAACGTCGTCAGAGAGGTGACGGGTCCCGACAACCACACATCAACATGGACTATGGGGTCCTTAAACCCATGGACTTATGCGTCCTTAAACTACAAATGGACCACCACGTCCCTAAACTGGCGATGGACCACCACGTCCCTAAACTGGCGATGGACCACCATGTCCTTAAACTGGCGATGGACCACTACGTCCCTAAACTGGAAATGGACCACCATGTCCCTAAACTGGAACAATAGAGCCCAAACGCTCTTTTGTCGGATCTAAACGATCCCGTTAAGTCGATCTTAGTCCCAAACTGGACTAACGTATCCTTAACAAACGTTTAAGTTGATCTTAGCCTCAAACATGGCTAACGTATCCTTAAACCTTCAAACAGACTGGACTATGAATCCCTCCAATCAACTTTGGTTCAAGGGTACATCTCGGAACTCCTTTGACACCTGTCGTTGTAATCCTTCAACGCCGTCAGAGAGGTAACGGGTACATGCAATGGACCACTATGTCCCTAAACTGTAACAATAGAGCCCAAATGCTCTTTTGTCGGATCTAAACGATCCCGTTAAGTTGATCTTAGTCTCAAGTTAGACCAACGTATCCTTAACAAACGTTTGAGTTGACCTTAGCCTCAAATATGGCTAACGTATCCTCAAACCAAACCCCCAAACCCAAATCTAAGATAATACGGATTTGGACTAGTCCACGCCCTACGGGCGACGATATAACTCGGTCTCCGTAAACAATCCACGGGCAACAAAACATAAAATAGACACATACGACACGAAGTGACCATCTGGAGAAGGAGAAAGTTGTTACCGCGATGCGGTAGCGTAATTAACTGCAGGGGTTTGCGCCTGCAGGGAAGAGCGTCCCCACAATCAAAAACCCCTCAAGCGAGGGGGAATCTGACGAAGTCTGCTACATCGTCCGCATCCGTTCAAACCTTCGATGTATGGTGCCATAAATCAACTTGGCATCTTCGGAGAGGTGAACGGATAGCACCAATTAGCATCTGCCCCGAATCTCAGTGCCAAGACCCCGCAGTCTTGCGCGCCGTCTTTCGGAGGGGAACAGATTCTGGCATGCCCGGTGGGACCTTTTCCTCTTTCCACTCCACACTTCGTGTGTCGTGATTCGCGAACCAATCGCGGTTCACTAATGGTTGCCCTTGGGTTTCAAGATACTAAGACTCGGCGTCTGGCTTATTGTAGAAAGCAAAGAATCGATGGCTTCTACTTGTGTGAAGTGCTCCAACTGCTCGGACTGCAATTGCAACCAACGCTCTGCCTCGCCAGGAGGTATAGCCTACGGACCCCAAGCTGCTTCGCTATTCACAATGCCCATGGAACAGGTCACTCGAGCCACCACAGGATTGTTTTTTGGGACCATGCTCCCACCGACAAGCTTCACCGCGCCAGTGCTGACAGAGGAAACTCCCAAGAAGTCGGTCTTTGATCGTCTTACCCCTGCCGCGGCCCCTCTCAACGGGTCGCCCAACACCAGCGCCTCGGTCTTCTCTAGATTGGGCCAAGACTCCTGTGGACCCACAATGTGGCCTACAATCCCAGAGAAGGCTGCTTCTAAGAAAGTGACCGGTCCTGCTCCTGAAGTCGTCAAAGCGGCTTCCCCTGCCACAAAGTCGGTCTTTACAAGATTGACGGCTCCAGCTCCCGCTCCTGCTATCCAAAGGACGTCAGTCTTTGACAGGCTAACACCAGCAACGACCCCCCGCCTACACAGGGGGCAAGACGAAACTATTCTCACCGCTGAACCAACGCCGTCCGCTCGACACGCTCGACGTCGCCACTGGCGCCGAGTAAGGAAGGCTGGGGGCAACTCCCCCTCTGGGCTAACTCCACCAGCCCCGATGGCAGAAGTTAATGCTGCTGTTCCAACTGGGAACAGCTTTGAGATGCTAAATAAGGTGCGTAGGAATTCTCCTACCGCGATGCTAAAGAGGTCTCCTCCTCCACTAAAAAAGGTTGCGGAAATAAAGCCAGAACAGACCCGATCCCCACAACGGCTGTCTTCCAGAATCTATAAGGTTTGGCGGTAGGCCCGAGACTCGATGATCGATCCAAACTTCTCCTGCCAACACAAGAAGCTGAAAATCCAACAGGAAGCCAGTCACCAGGCTAAACCACGAAACACTGTCTGGGTGCCCGCCTCAACGGCCCCCTCAACTGCCACTGCTCATAAAAGGAGGAAGCCAGAGAAGATCCCCCAGCCTGCAATGACAGCTAAAGGCACTAAGCCCAGACGCCCTAAGTTTGGGGGCATGATGGTCTATACCGTATACATGGCGTCAGGAAAGGAAGACAGCCGTGCGTCTACGGGTCATAGACCGCTTACACGGTCGGTAACCAAAGCTCAGGAGCAACAGCAAAAGCTCCAGGAAATGATGAACGCTATGGCCGCACTTACCGGTCCAAAAGAAAACCCAGAAACGTCCTCAGATGAACGCCAGGAGGAAGAAACCGACGCTGAGTTCCTTCGCCGAATATTGGAGAAGAAGGACAAAGAGGCCGCTGAACAAGCAGCCAACATACAGCGTATGGGTCTTCTCTTCCAAGATATGATAGGAATGATGATCCAACAAGACCCACCCGCTGAGGATCCCCCGATCGTCCTTGAAGACGACAGGGGGGAAACGTCAAATCTACCACCGGTCCTCTCAACGGCCAAGGAGGAGACAATCTCTAAGGCTGATTTGGTCTATTATATAGCCCAGCAAATCCGGGTTCATCACGCGACTGAGGCAGCTGGTCAAGTCGTAAAAATGGGCCGGCCGTATCCAAGCTGGTACGACCAAATCAGGTACCCGCCGGGTTACACAATTCCCAAGTTCCACGTTTACAAAGGGACCGGCAATCCCCACCAACATGTCGCCCAGTTCAGGGCCCTTTGCGGTAACACCGGCGGTGATGATAAACTGTTGCTTCGCCAGTTCGTGGGCAGCCTATCAGAAACAGCGTTCGAATGGTATTCGGAACTCCCGAACGATTCTATCAAGACGTTCGCTGAAATGGAGTTGCTATTCACTCAGCGATTCGCAAGCGCCAGCGAACGCACTCCAATAACGGCATTGATTAACGCCAGGGTAAAACCAGGCGAAACTTGGGTCCAGTATGCTATACGCTGGCAGAATTTATGGTCGAAATGCGAGCAGCGCATTGAGGAAGCGCCCGCGGTGGGCATGTTCGTAGGAACCCTAGACCCTCACGCAACTATCTCCCAGTTCATGATGTTCTTTAAGCCAACCACATTCCAGGCTCTAATCGACAAGCTGGCCCAGATGGACCAAATGGGTCATAGACCGTCTCCCCCGAAGCCAGAACCTCGGAATAACAAGGGTAAGGGAAAGGCCACCTTCGTCGCGAATGCTCAGCAGCAACCCAACGCCCCAAAGCTGACGGATCAACTGGAAGAAAGACGCCGGTATTATAATGAGAAGATGAAGCGTCCCTACTCGTTCCCACGGGACAAGACGAAGCGGCTATTCGAGCTGGCAGTACGCAACAGACTTATAAACCTACCAAATCCAAGGCGACCGCCACAACCCTCTGAGGTGAATAACCCTAACTATTGCCCTTATCATCAAACGGTAAGTCATCCGATTGAGGATTGCTTCGTTTTCAAAGGATGGATTGAAGATCAATACCTCCAGGGGAAGTTTGCACTGTCCGAAAAGTGGAAGGTGAACCCACCACAGCCGCATACTCCTAAGAAAGCAGATACACCGGGGGCAACCTGTTCCTTTATTGAAGAAGCTCCATGGGAGGTCGTGCTGTCAACTAAAACTAAAAGAATGCTGAGGGACCTTCATGCGTGCCCTGCGATCGAATGGAAGGGCCTTCTTGAACCTCAAATTATTGAAGGAATGCTGAGGCCGCGCCCAATTACAAAAAGCGATGGTGATGGCCCAAATACTCACGCCCAACCGTCAAAATCTTCGAAAAAAAAGAAGAAGAAATCCAAGAAGCCCGTGAAGCCTGGAGACAAGCGCACGAACTTGCAGAAGCAAATCGACGCGATGGAAGAGTACAATCAAAAGGCGCGAACTCCTGTCACGCTGCAAGAGTTCCTCAACCACATCTTTCAAGAGGAAGATGATGGAAAAAGCTCACCGGATGAATCTGAGGGATACGTGGCGAGTTGTAACGTAATCTCCCACTCGTTTGCCGACGATGAAAAAACCCCTGGCACTAAGAAACTGGGAACAAAGCTTGAACCAGAGCGTGTGTGGCCAACAGATGAAATGATCGACGCCTTTCTAGACGAGATTCGTCTAAAGAGTAAAGCGGATCAGGAGCGTGAGATGGCCGCATCGGAAGGAGCCAAATGCAGGCGACTGAATGAAAGAGTTGAAGTACCCCCGCTAGATCGAAAGGCATCCGAGGCAGACAAGAAGATAGTCAAGACGAGGAAAAGGTTTGCTAAAGCCATGTCAATGGGAATGAAGCTACCACCCTCGGAAGAAAACACGCTCAATGGGGCGGAGAGGCACCCTGATTATTGCGCATATCATCGGAAAATTTCACATCCCACGGAGGAGTGCGACTCCTTTAGGATATGGTGGCAAGGATATGTTGCTCATCGGCAACATTTTAAGTGTATGAAACGCAAGACTCGTCGGGAACGAAGAAGTACTGCAGATGGGCACAACAGGACCACTGGAAACTGTTACATGGTTAACGCCGGAGGGTCACGAGTTCTCACCTTTGGGAGCGACTCTGACGAAGAAATGGCTCTGGGCCCTCTCTTTAAAGAATCCGTTTTAGGGAAAGAGGAGGAACCGGAGGCCTGCGAAAACATTCAGCTGCGCAACCGCACGCTCCCGGAAAAGAATCTCGGGCCCGCAAATAGAAAAGACAAGGGAAAGGAAAAGGTCGTTGAGGATATCACTTTAGATGACCAAGTCATGAAAGAGCTGACTACCAAAGACCCTCCCAGGAAGGGTAAGGTGGACTACAATATCCCGGCACACCTAAGGAAGCTACCTTCTCAACTTAGCATTCTCGATGCCCTCCTCTTATCAAAAGAAGCGCGAGATTCACTAATTAAGGCGTTACAAGAACCTGAGCAATTCCAAGCCTTCCTCGCCACTGAGAGGATGAAGGATGAACTGGAGGAAGTGAATACGGCCGACATCAATTTCGGTGACGAAGACCTTCTTCTCGGGACGTGCGACCACAACCGTCCCCTATATGTCTCTGGATACTGCCATGATATCAAGATAGGCAAGATCCTAGTGGATAATGGATCCTCCGTCAATCTCCTTAACGTTCGGGTGTTAAAGGAAATTTGCATGAGTGTGCAACACCTCGCTCGTGACAAAATTACCATCTCCGGTTTCGATTCACAATCGTCGCGGACTCTCGGATCCGTGATACTAACATTACGCTTTGGACTACTCGTCACAGATATCAAATTCCATGTCATTGACGCCAAGACCTGCTACAACGCCTTGCTCGGTCGTCCTTGGCTACACGAGTACAACATCATCCCTTCTACACAACATCAGTGTATGAAGTACTTTAAGGATGGTTTCGAGTATACCGTAACAGGTGAGCTGAACCCATTTTCCGTGAACGAAGTCCGCAAATACGAAGATGCGAAGTACTTTTTGCCAGATTTCGAGGATACAGAAAGGTGTCGCAAGCCGGAGAACAAAGCCGCCGCCACCATCCCTGTTTTCGGGAGCGACACCGAAGAAGAAGAAGAGATAGTTTATGCTGGGCCATCTCAACGCAACAACCCGGGGACGTCCGCCCCCATGTTGGTCTTCGGAAGTGACTCGGAAGATGAGGTTAATGCCGTGTTCTCCAATCGGCTGTCAATACAAGCACCCCCTAGCGATGATCAAAGTTTGCAAATCACCATGGTGCCGCAGAAACACTACAAGGATCTTGACGCACTTCAAGCTCACAATGTGCAGGACCTGCAAACATTTTACGTCCCTCCCAGGCAAAGGGGTGGGAAGGTAATCCTATTCTACCGATCCTCAGAGTCGAAAGTAGAGAAAGAGATCTGGCATGGCGTGGATGCTACACTCGACAGGCTCCAACCCATCCGTTTGCCCAGATACTACACAAATGGATTAAAGAGGCTATTGAAGCGCCAAGGAGTACCCTTAGAACAGACTGTTCGACAAGCTCGGTTCTACAACAGGATTTGGGATGTCCCTGGGACTCAACGCAAATTGCCCAACGGGAAAATGGAAACACTTGGGCTTGGATACGTGAGAGCCGGAAAATGGGAACGGGCCCACAGTAGCTACGCTATATATACCTTTGATGAAGAGGAGGACGCCCTGTCAGGAAATGCCAACCCCTCATCAAAACTAGATCCCGCGATTGAAGTGCCGAGTCCGTCGTTTGAAGAACGAATGGACAAGCTTATCAGGAAAGTGGGTCAAAAAGCTCGGAAAGACCACAACCGCGAGATGGCCATCTACGAGAAGGCCGGGACGCAACGTCTGTTTCAACAGGCTGCAAAAGACAAAGATGCTCATCCTTGTCAACCCGTTGTACGAAAGGCCCGACGCAGAGGCAGAAATAAATCAAGAAGCGGAAAGAGGAGCCGACAACAACGACGCAGGATTGGAGAGTTACGTGATCGGGTATTGCGCGGCTCGGATTTGTCCCTCATGAAGAAGATGAGTCGAGCGTACTCCTTCCCCCGAGACAAGACGGAGAGGTTACTCAAGCTCGCTATAAAACATCAACTGATCGCGCTTCCAGAGTCTAGACACCCTGAGCAAGCTAACAAGGCTTCTCATCTGAGCTATTGCTCTTATCACCGAGCCATAGGACATCCTACCGAAAACTGCTTCACCTTCAAAAACTGGGTCGATGACCAGTACCAACAGGGCAGATTCGCTTAATCCGACGGCTGGAGGGTAACGCCGCCACAAAAGCATGAACCCAAAGCCGCAAAAGCAGAACCAGATCCACCTCAGCCCTGGAAGCGGATTCGCACCTGTTACACGGTTACAATATTAAAAGAAGAGCCCGAGAACATGGATGACCTTCCCTGGTGCTTTGAGAACAGCGATGATGAAGTGATCTCAGAATTTCCGCCAGCTCCGAAAGAACTGGAAGACGGCATACATACTACTGCAGATAACCTCAGGAAGATTGAGTTGGGATCGGCAGATGACCCGCGACCGACATTTGTCAGTGAGCTGCTATCTGAAGAAAGGGTGGCTGCGTTAAAGAACGTGCTTCTACGGCATAAAGACTGCTTCGCGTGGAACTATTCCGAAATGCCAGGATTGGATCCGGAGATTGCTGTGCATAAATTAGCGATATCCCCAGATATCAAGCCAGTCAAGCAGGCGCCAAGAAGGATGCGACTCAAGCTTGAAATGAGCATCAACGCCGAAGTCAAGAAGCTGATCGATTCTGGATTTATCCAAGAAGTCCAGTATCCCGACTGGATCGCCAATATCGTCCCGGTAATGAAGAAAAATGGGAAGGTACGCATATGCGTGGACTTCAGGGATCTCAATAAAGCCTGTCCAAAGGACGATTTCCCAGTACCAGTAACCGAGCTAATGATAGATAACACGTCCACTCACGAGGTTTTCTCCTTTATGGACGGTTCATCAGAGTACAATCAGATAAAGATGCATCCCGAAGACCAGAAGCACACCGCTTTCCGGACCCCTATGGGGTATATTCTGCTACAGGGTTATGCCCTTCGGTCTAAAGAACGCCGGCGCTACCTATCAAAGGGCCATGACAAAGATCTTCGACGACCTCATACATGACATCGTCGAGTGCTATATCGATGACCTTGTAGTAAAGAGCATGTCATATGAAGAGCATTTAAAGTATCTGGAGACTGTATTTCAACGCCTTCGGCAATATAATTTGAAGATGAATCCACTCAAATGCGCGTTTGGAGTCTCCTCGGGTAAATTCCTGGGATTCATCATCCGACACCGAGGTATTGAAATAGATCCATCTAAGATCAAGGCGATCATGGAAATGCCTCCGCCAAGAACTCTCAAACAGTTGCGGTCTCTCCAAGGGAAGCTCGCATACATCCGGCGGTTTATCGCCAATCTTTCAGGCAAATGCCGTCCTTACAGCCACCTGATGAAGAAGGGAACTCCATTCGTTTGGGATCACAAATGCCAAGGCGCACTAGACGAGATCAAGTAGTACCTGCAGAACCCTCCAGTGTTGGCTGCGTCGGTCAAGGGAAAACCCCTCATTCTTTATACAACCGCCCTC
Organism: Agapanthus africanus; assembly: GCA_030015575.1. NCBI lineage: Eukaryota > Viridiplantae > Streptophyta > Magnoliopsida > Asparagales > Amaryllidaceae > Agapanthus > Agapanthus africanus. The sequence continues at coordinate 12,652,920 of CM057337.1, forward strand.
GTGTAAGTCCACGTTGCCCACCCCGGTGCTTACGGGGAGGCGGAAAACATAATAAAAATTGGATTTTTATCAACTATAGGCAACATGGACCTAGCTTTAAGGATCTTTGCTAAACAAAAACAAGCTAACCCTAACTAGTAACTAGCTAAGTGATGGAAAGGTTATACCTTGAGCTCAAAGTTCTTCTCTCCTTGCTCCTTGGAATGGTAGAAAGAGGTCACCTTGCTTGTCTTCTCCCGTCAAAGAAGGATCCACCCGAAAGCCTCGACCTTTAGCTTCAACTCCAAGCTAGGAGTAACTAGAGTGCAAGAAATGCTAAGACTTGAACCCTAGAAGAGAGTAGAGAAGATCAAGTGAGGGTTTTTCTCAAGCTTTTTGTTTCTCAACACATGAGAGGGAGAGAGCTTGAGGGAGAGGATGAGCAAGAGAGAGAAATGATATGAGAGAATGAATTATTAGTGAGCCATTCTCACTAATATGTGTGAATAATTTTAATTGAATAATTAGCTTGAAAATTGTCATGGTAAATCATGACATGACCATTATCATTTCAATTTGCAAAGATCAAAGAGCATCTTTCAAAAGAAATGATGATGGTCAAAGTGTCAACCTAGGTCAACAAGTCAATGAAGTCAAATGGTCAACAACAACAACCATGTACAATTATTAAGCTAATTATCAATTAACTATAATACACACAAAAGCAATAGGGTTAATAAAATGACAATAGCTATTAACCCTAAACAAGGTCCTCTCCCTCAATCTCAAGCAACTGTGCATACGCACCCGCATTCGTGATCCGAGGAACACGAATACTCTGAGAAAAACCAATCTCAAATCATATACTAGGATCCGGCTTAAACCAAAGCCCGCTAGTATAAACTGTCCGGACAGCAAACGTGCACAAGTGCGCTAATGTGAACGAACCCTGTCGCAAAACCATGCGACCTCTACTCATTTTGCCTAAAGGCGAATAGCTCTCTGTGTGGGACTCTAAAGACTCGACACTACGCTGGCAGTGGGTTTAACCACAGACCGCAAGCGGCACTAGCTGTACGTAACGGTCCCCAGGTAGATGTCGATAAGAAGACTGACGAGGTGAACCCCATCTGCACTCCTACTGAGCCTGTATGTGACAGTCTCCGTACAGTCCGGTCTGTTCGTCTGATACATCGCATGGCGGGCCTAGGGGGGCGGTGAACGTCAGTCCCCTAATAGCGGTACAAGTCGTGTCGGAGTGTAGCCCAGAACACCCTGAGATAACACTGGAAGCCTACCAGTATATCTCGCTTGCCCTGGCCAGGGACTACTCGTGTAATGGCTCTCCTGGACACAGCGCGATGTCAACCCCCAATACCGGGAGAGACGAATCCTGTCTAACCGTCACTGCCTCCAAGTGCTTCGGGACTGCATCCAAAAACTACCTGTTTGCACGACTCCTCTGAGCCGTGGTAGGGTAGTAATCAAAGTGCAGTGGGAACACACTCGAGGCGAAGTGACAGTGTCAAGTCAGCGGACTAAGCTGTACTCATGTCACCTGGGAACTGATAACTGACGATAGGTATATTACCAACCAACAGTTCCCGACGAGTCCTGTCCAGTGTACTCGTAACCTAACGAGCACCCGCATACTATCCCAAGTACGACGTACTAACGGCTGTGGGACAGACCGTCTCCCACACTGGGATGAGAAGCGCATACGCTAGTCTACTCCGGAGTATCGATGCCCTGTCTCGATAGTCCAACGACCAGGGACCTGTATAAGGATGTGCTTATAGATTACCCAGCTCCCACGAGTGCGAGCGCCATCACAACGCTGGTAATCAAGCAAAGATCCTAAGGGCTCTACTAATATGTATACCAGCAATATGCTAAAAGAAACACATGCACATATTAAAGCAGAGACAAACCAAGTAGCATACTACCATTTCGAGCAAGATTGTATATACAACTGTGAATATCCCAAGCTTCCATCAAGTAATATACAAACTAGTATGATACAGTAATGGCCTCTAGGGCATATACACTAACAATCTCCCACTTGCACTAAGGCCATGTACTGGCGTATCGAAGACCTATCATCTCGATCAGCCGCTCGAACTGAGTCTGGGGTAGGGCCTTCGTGAGTGGATCTGCAGTGTTATTCTCCGTATTAACTCTCTTCACCTCGATCTCCTGGCGATCTATGATCTCCCTGATCAGGTGGTACCGCCTCAAAATGTGCCTGGACTTCTGATGGGACCTGGGTTCCTTCGCTAAAGCTATAGCTCCGTTGTTGTCGCAATACATCGGTATTGGATCAACAATGGTAGGAACCACCTGAAGCTCCGTGAGGAACTTCTTCATCCAGACAGCTTCCTTTGCGGCATCGCAAGCAGCTATGTACTCCGCTTCCATTGTTGAGTCTGCAACGGTCTCCTGCTTGGAACTCTTCCAGCAAACCGCCCCTCCATTGAGGGTAAAGACATAACCCGACAGGGACTTGGAGTCATCCTTGTCACTCTGGAAGCTGGAGTCAGCAAAGGCCTCGAGCTGGAGGTCTTTTCCGCCATACACCAAGAACATCTCCTTAGTCCTTATCAGGTACTTGAGAATGTTCTTTACCGCTATCCAGTGTTTCTCCCCTGGGTTTGACTGATACCGGCTTACAACGCTCAATGCGTATGCTACATCTAGTCTGGTACACAACATCGCATACATTATAGAGCCTACCACAGAAGCGTAGGGTATAATAGACATGCGATCCCTTTCCAAATCAGTCTTGGGAGACATCTCTTTGGAGAGGGTGATCCCGTGACAAGCCGGTAGATTACCGCGCTTGGAATCTTCCATACTGAACCTTTTCAGTATGGTGTCAATGTACCTTGACTGTGAAAGTCCCAACATCCTCTTAGATCTATCACGATAGATCTGGATCCCCAGAATGTAGTTGGCATCGCCCAGGTTCTTCATGGAGAACCTCTGCGACAAGAATCCTTTGACTGACTGTAGCATAGGAATATCATTTCCTATTAGGAGAATGTCATCCACGTACAAGACGAGGAATACCACAGTTCTCCCTACAATCTTACTGTAAATGCATGGTTCATCTGGGTTTTTGATAAAGTCGAATTCTTTGACAGTATCATCAAAGCAGATGTTCCAACTCCGCGATGCCTGCTTAAGTCCATAAATGGACTTGAGCAACTTGCACACTCTACCGCTGCTCCCACTCTGATTGAATCCCTCCGGCTGATCCATATAGACGCACTCTTCCAAATTTCCATTTAGGAAAGCCGTCTTTACGTCCATCTGCCAGATTTCATAATCGTGGAAGGCAGCAATGGCAAGAAGGATCCGAATGGATTTCAGCATAGCCACTGGAGAAAAGGTCTCGTCATAGTCCAAATCAGGTCTTTGACGAAAACCCTTTGCTACAAGTCTAGCTTTATAGGTCTCAACCTGCCCATCTACACCAATCTTCTTTTTGAAGATCCATTTGCAGCCTACGGGTTTTACCCCTTCTGGTGCAAAGTCCAAAGTCCAAACTTTGTTGGTGTACATGGACTCCATCTCGGCCCGCATTGCATCCAGCCATTTTACTGAGTCACCGCTCTGCATGGCTTGCTGGAAGCTAGTAGGCTCACCATGATCCATAGTGCAATCCTCTCTATCCCCGTCAATGAGAAAACCGTAGTATCTCTCGGGCGGATGAGACTGCCTACTACTCCTGCGGAGTGGCGCTGGGATGTCCTGTTCTTTCGAACCTTCTGGTTCTACCAAGCTTTCAGTAATAGCTTGTGGTTCTGGAATTTCTTCCAGTTCTATTGCGCTCCCACTTATCTGATTTTCCAAAAACTCAGTTTCCAAGAAGCGGGCATGACGAGAAACAAAAACCTTTTGTTCCTCTGCGTAATAGAAAAGATACCCCTTGGAGTTCTTTGGGTATCCCACAAACTTACACTGTACCGAACGTGCCTCGAGCTTGTCCGCATGCTGCTTTTTTACAAAAGCTGGACACCCCCATGTCTTAAAATGTTTAAGACTGGGTTTCTTCCCACTCCACATCTGATATGGTGTGGTAGGCACTGACTTAGTAGGAACTTGGTTCAAAAGATATGCAGCTGTTTCTAGTGCATAACTCCAGAAGGATCGCGGCAACTCAGCCTTACTCATCATGGAACGAACCATATCCAATAGGGTTCGATTCCTCCTTTCCGATACACCGTTGTGTTGTGGTGTGTATGGGGGAGTAAGTTGAGAGAGAATTCCATTCTCTTTTAAGAAGCCCAGAAACTCGGCACTCAAGTATTCGCCATCTCGATCAGATCTCAGTGTCTTGATACTTTTGCCTGTTTGTTTTTCAACTTCATTCTTGTATTCCTGAAATTTCTCAAAGGCCTCGGATTTGTGCTTCATTAAGAAGACATGCCCATACCTAGAGAAATCATCTGTGAAAGTAATGAAGTATGAATAACCACTTCGCGCATGTGTAGACATTGGACCACACACATCACTGTGTATGAGTCCCAAGAGCTCGCTCGCTCTTTCTCCGTGTCCAGTGAACGGAGTCTTTGTCATCTTTCCCATGAGACATGATTCACAAGTGGCATAAGACTGGTACTCGAACGGATCTAAGTATCCTTCTTTATGTAACTTTGTCAACCGTGTCTCATTAACGTGACCCAGTCTACAATGCCATAAGAAAGCCTGATTTAATTCCGGAGACTTTCTTTTAAGTGTGTTCTGGACACTGAAGACCTGAGCTTGATTCAAAACGTATATACCGTATTTCAATATACCTGACCCAATCAGTACTTGATTTAGGTAGATGTTTACTACATCGCTTACAAAAGTAAAATCATATCCTTCCTTAGAAAGTAAGGATACAGATATGATGTTACAAGTCGCACCTGGCACATAAAAACAGTCACGCAGAATCAATATCTGCCCAGTTGTCAGTCCTAGATGATATTCCCCTACGGATTCAGCATACATGCTCATTCCGTTAGCAACCCTGAGAGTCATATCACCTTTCCTGATAACCCTACGGTTTCTCAAAGCCTGTAACGAATTACAGATATGAGATCCTGATCCGGTATCCAATACCCAGGAAGTAGGGTTAACTGACATACAGTTCTCAATCACAAACACACCCAAAGCCGAAGCCACAACATGCTTCGAATTCTGGCTACTGGCTTTACAAGCCCTGCAATCCTTCTGTCCATGTTCATTCCCGTAACAATAGGAACATCCTTCTTTTACTACATCTGTTCCTGAAACTTCTGCCCTTCCCTTTCTTTCTACTTCCCTAGTTTCCTTTAGGGTAGTAGGCAGAGACTGTTGAACTGAGTCAGCATCTGACCTGTTCTTCAACGTGGTCTTCAGGTCCGAGAGCTCAAAAGAGCTGGTCTCTGTAAGGACGTTGCCCCCTACAGATGACCCGATAGCCAACCTCACTGGAAGCAATTCGTTCGAGGTCTCATATCTTGCGATACGAGATTGCTCTCCATATAAAACTTTGTTATGGAGGAAGATAGAAGCTGAGTCCATCTTCTCGTGCTGCCTCTGGTATGTACCATCAACTGAGGCTAACACGAGGCACTTGGCTTTCGCACAGTCTTCTTCCGATGTCCTACGAATATCAATATCCGTGACAGGGGAAACTGGACCTGAGACGGCAGAGGTTGGATCAGTTAAGAGGTGTCCCAGCTTGTCCTGGGCAATGGACATCTGGACAGACCTTTGCCAGTCATAACAGTTAGATTCAGTCATCTTATTATCTAGATGTAACCTAGGTGTGGTCACTGGGTCGCTGCAATTAAGAGAGAGAGAAGAAAACACTTAGCATGATGCTCTTGCAAGTTTAGATTGGTTTTTAATTTATCTAAACAGGATGGCTCCCACTGTCTCTCGAATCCCTTCTCAAACCGTAAAGAAAGGATTAGTCAGGATCAATCTCACCGTACAATACTTGCTTAACCGTTCAGCCAGGCCAGTGTCGGTACTTTGAGGGAGGTTTTCCAACGCTTTCGCGAAGTTCCTTAATTAAGTAACCTCTTTTCCCTGTGGGCGTAGCCCCGCTAACACCTTTCTAGGCACCTACTAGGTTTATAGCATTGATCGTTAAGTGAGAGTTTTCCCGAGGAGTAGCATATACTCACAGTAGGATCGGGATCCAAATATCATCGCGTGATAAAACCGAAGGAATCCTACCAGAATCATCACACTCCAAATGGTATGCAGCGCTAGCAAGTTTCAGTACTTTTGAAACTCCCGATGTAGATTTTTGCCCCATGCTCTTATGACCTTGACTAAGGCCAACAAATCATAAGTCACATGTCAAGTTCTACCCGTCGTTATCCAGGTTAATTTGAACCCACCCGTATATACCCTTGACTATGGCCAACAAAGCAATACGACTGTCCCAAACCAACGCATTCTATCTATGCAACATATGAATACCCACCAGCTACCAAACACTGTGCCTTGACTAAGGCCAACAAACACAGCTTGAATACTGTTGAATATTTATATGAAACGACGGAGGGCTACGGATGGTTTTGGCGAAACCGTGAACGTAGTGAACTTGATATAGTCGATGGAACGAGATAGCTTTTAAAAGGAGTGGTTCAAGCTCCGCGTTTAAAATGCTTATTTTTGAAAAGAACCGAGTGGTTTTCAAAGTGTTCCAATCGACTTTTACTTGGTTTATTTTCTTGCATTAGTTCTTTTAATGCGTCCCATCATTTAATCCTACCATTGCAGAAAACAACCAAAATATGACGTACGCTTATGCCATTCGCATTCGCCACGGGGCCCCGTCATCACCCGTTAGGTTACTTAACTAACGACAGAGCGGGGGCTGGGCTAGCGCGGCTGTAAAACATAAGCAACGCCTAAATAGTTATTATATATAAATATATAGCAATGATAGACATTACAGATCACAGATGAATACATTGGATATACTAGGAATCCGCAATGCGTTCGAGCCTGCAACGTAAAGCGGATTACACGGTCGCGGTGAATAGCCAATACCCCACCCAAGACCCCTACGGGTGCGGCAAACTACCCGCCAAGCACCCGAAGCGAAGCAACCTCCCTCACCACCGTGAGTAGGCCACTCGGCACTTCGAGATACCCGGTAGTTTGTGCACCCCCTCCATGGGTCTATCCTAGGAGCAAAAACAGTAAAAAGAATTATACAATGACGACTACAACCCCGACCCGGTTGTGCGGCCATACAAATAATATTATTACATCAATTTACATGTTACAAATGAATGAAAGAAAAATAACGTTCATCTCACATCCACCCCGGCTATTCACCCGCGACAATCCAATCCATTCATATCCACAAACCAATAACAATCACAGATCACAGAGATGTATAACCCCGACTAATCGACTTATAGCGATTAGCCGACGTTTAATACATACAAGCATCACAGATATAACCGATATAGTTAAAGTGTAGTGAAGTTCCGAAAAAAAAATACGGATTTATAGGCCCCCAAAAGTAAATTTTAGTTCTGGAAAATCTGGGCACATATAACATATCCTAAAAATCACAAAACCAACACAGAAACACACTGCACCAAAATCGAGGCAGAGAGGAGACAAGACGGCCGCGGATGCGCGGCGCAATAGCTTCCTATTGCCGCGGATCCGCGGCCATTTGGTCGACTCTCTGTCTCGTTTTTGGTGGTGTTCTTAACAAAACCCTGAGATAATTTTTGGTGTATAACAAATTTTATTTTGACCAGAAAAAAAATTAACAGAAACTTATGGTTTTGCGAGTTTGGTTTTTCGATTTTCCGGTTTCGAAACTTCGTTACACTTAACTACTTAGCTAGTTTATGTTTAGTTAGGCTCTGATACCACTGTAAGTCCACGTTGCCCACCCCGATGCTTACGGGGAGGCGGAAAACATAATAAAAATTGGATTTTTATCAACTATAGGCAATATGGACCTAGCTTTAAGGATCTTTGCTAAACAAAAACAAGCTAACCCTAACTAGTAACTAGCTAAGTGATGGAAAGGGTATACCTTGAGCTCAAAGTCCTTCTTTCCTTGCTCCTTGGAATGGTAGAAAGAGGTCACCTTGCTTGTCTTCTCCCGTCAAAGAAGGATCCACCCGAAAGCCTCGACCTTTAGCTTCAACTCCAAGCTAGGAGTAACTAGAGTGCAAGAAATGCTAAGACTTGAACCCTAGAAGAGAGTAGAGAAGATCAAGTGAGGGTTTTTCTCAAGCTTTTTGTTTCTCAACACATGAGAGGGAGAGAGCTTGAGGGAGAGGATGAGCAAGAGAGAGAAATGATATGAGAGAATGAATTATTAGTGAGCCATTCTCACTAATATGTGTGAATAATTTTAATTGAATAATTAGCTTGAAAATTTTCATGGTAAATCATGACATGACCATTATCATTTCAATTTGCAAAGATCAAAGAGCATCTTCCAAAAGAATTGATGATGGTCAAAGTGTCAACCTAGGTCAACAAGTCAATGAAGTCAAATGGTCAACAACAACAACCATGTACAATTATTAAGCTAATTATCAATTAACTATAATACACACAAAAGCAATAGGGTTAATAAAATGACAATAGCTATTAACCCTAAACAAGGTCCTCTCCCTCAATCTCAAGCAACTGTGCATACGCACCCGCATTCGTGATCCGAGGAACACGAATACTCTGAGAAAAACCAATCTCAAATCATATACTAGGATCCGGCTTAAACCAAAGCCCGCTAGTATAAACTGTCCGGACAGCAAACGTGCACAAGTGCGCGAATGTGAACGAACCCTATCGCAAAACCATGCGACCTCTACTCATTTTGCCTAAAGGCGAATAGCTCTCTGTGTGGGACTCTAAAGACTCGACACTACGCTGGCAGTGGGTTTAACCACAGACCGCAAGCGGCACTAGCTGTACGTAACGGTCCCCAGGTAGATGTCGATAAGAAGACTGACGAGGTGAACCCCATCTGCACTCCTACTGAGCCTGTATGTGACAGTCTCCGTACAGTCCGGTCTGTTCATCTGATACATCGCATGGCGGGCCTAGGGGGGCGGTGAACGTCAGTCCCCTAATAGCGGTACAAGTCGTGTCGGAGTGTAGCCCAGAACACCCTGAGATAACACTGGAAGCCTACCAGTATATCTCGCTTGCCCTGGCCAGGGACTACTCGTGTAATGGCTCTCCTGGACACAGCGCGATGTCAACCCCCAATACCGGGAGAGACGAATCCTGTCTAACCGTCACTGCCTCCAAGTGCTTCGGGAATGCACCCAAAAACTACCTGTTTGCACGACTCCTCTGAGCCGTGGTAGGGTAGTAATCAAAGTGCAGTGGGAACACACTCGAGGCGAAGTGACAGTGTCAAGTCAGCGGACTAAGCTGTACTCATGTCACCTGGGAACTGATAACTGACGATAGGTATATTACCAACCAACAGTTCCCGACGAGTCCTGTCCAGTGTACTCGTAACCTAACGAGCACCCGCATACTATCCCAAGTATGATGTACTAACGGCTGTGGGACAGACCGTCTCCCACACTGGGATGAGAAGCGCATACGCTAGTCTACTCCGGAGTATCGATGCCCTGTCTCGATAGTCCAACGACCAGGGACCTGTATAAGGATGTGCTTATAGATTACCCAGCTCCCACGAGTGCGAGCGCCATCACAACGCTGGTAATCAAGCAAAGATCCTAAGGGCTCTACTAATATGTATACCAGCAATATGCTAAAAGAAACACATGCACATATTAAAGCAGAGACAAACCAAGTAGCATACTACCATTTCGAGCAAGATTGTATATACAACTGTGAATATCCCAAGCTTCCATCAAGTAATATACAAACTAGTATGATACAGTAATGGCCTCTAGGGCATATACACTAACACCTCGAAGGTTCCTTAGGCGCATTATGGGCACAAGAGAACGATCAAGGAAAAGAGAGAGCACTCTACTACTTAAGTCGAGTTCTGCTGGGGGCAGAAAGCAACTACTCTCCCATTGAAAAACACTGCTTGGCGTTGATCTTCGCGATAACAAAGCTTAGGCTCTATGCGTTGGCGCACGAAGTCCGTCTCATCTCGAAGGTGGACCCTCTTAAATATTTGATGTCAAAGGCTATATTGACGGGTCGACTCGCTAAATGGGCTCTACTCCTGATGGAGTTCTCGATAACGTATCGACCTCTCAAGGCAGTGAAAGGCCAGGCCACCGCCGACTTTCTCGCTGAACATCCGATACCGGCTGATTCTCCTCTGAATTGCGATTTGCCAGACGAACATCCGTTTGACGCGATCGACAGTGGTGGTACCCGATGGGAACTCTATTTCGATGGAGCGTCCTCCGTAAAGAAGCGCAAACAAAGTACCCCTATAGTCAAGTCGGGAGTAGGCCTTATCTTTGTAACCCCACAAGGAGGGATAATGCGCTTTGCTTTCTCCTTAACGGAATCGAGGACGAACAATGAAGCCGAATACGAAGCTTTAATAGCGGGCCTCGAGATCGCCATCGACATGGGAATTGAAGACCTCCTTATATACGGGGATTCTCAACTGGTCGTTAGTCTAGTAAATGGAGACTACCAAACGTGCAAACCGGAGTTGGTGAAGTACGGCGAAAAGGTGCAACAACTATTGACCCAAATTCCCTCCTATACTTTGGAAAGCATACCACGGGCGGAAAATAGCAAAGCAGACGCGCTAGCCAAGCTCGCTAAAGAACTGGCTGACGAGAATCTCGATGACGTCAAAATCATGGTGCAAAGCCGTCGAGTGCTCGCCCCGGCAGAAATATCTCCGGAATCATGCGAAGAAAAGGTAGCGACTGAGCAGACAATCCTACGAATAAAAGACCGTAAGAAGGCTGAGAATTGGAGGGAAGTCTTCATAGACTACTTTAAGTCCCACCGAATGCCCGAAGGAGCGTCCTCAAGACATCAGCTCATGAAACGAGCTCTATCTTTCGCTTTCGTCAATGATACTCTGTATAAGAGGTCGTTTGATTCTCTGTGGCTGAGATGCTTAGGACCTGACGAAGCAGAAAGAGTCGTTCAGGAAGTTCACGACGGACTCTGCGGTTCTCACCAAGCGGGCCCAAAGATGAAGTTGAAGATCAAACGGATGGGCTACTATTGGCCCACAATGATCCAACACTGTCTCGAATATGCGAAGCAATGCCATTCATGCCAAATTCATGGGGATTTCATCCACCAACATCCGAATCCACTACATCCAACGGTGGCTAGCTGGCCATTCGAAATGTGGGGGACTGACATAGTCGGCCCCATCGAGCCAGCATCGTCCCGGGGACATCGTTTCATCCTGGCGACAACTGACTACTTCTCCAAATGGGCAGAGGCAGTACCGCCGAGGGAAGTGAAGACGGAGAATATCCTCCACTTCTTCAAGACGCATGTCATCTATCGGTTTGGGACCCCACGGCGGATTATCTCCGATAACGGGCCAGCCTACAGAAGCCATAAGATTAGCCGCTTCGCGCAGCAGCACAATATAGACTGGAGATATTCTTCAGTTTACAATCCGCGAGCTAACGGTCTGGCCGAGGCCTTCAATAAGACCTTGACAAAGATCATAAAAAAGACGGTGTCCCGAAATAAGAAGGACTGGCATGAGAGACTGCAAGAGGCTCTTTGGGCATATCGAACTACGTGCAAGACGGCCACGAACACGACGCCATACGCACTGGTATTCGGTACGGAAGCGGTACTCCCCCTCGAGATAGAGCTGCCTTCTCTACGAGTGGTAGTCCACCACGGATTGACAAACGAAGAAAATGCTCACCTTCGGCTTGAGGAGCTTGATGCCCTCGATGAAACCTGGCTCATAGCGCAACAAAATCTGGAGGCCTATAAAACAAAGATGACGCGCTCGTATGAAAGATTGACCAGGCCGAGAGCATTCCGCCAAGGCGAACTCGTGCTAGTGGTCAAAAGACCGATGATCCCCAATCGCGCCAAGCGAGGAAAATTCGAGCCAAACTATGAAGGCCCGTACATCATAGATAAGGTCTACCAGGGTGGGGCCTATCTACTCATGGACATGCATGGTGAAAGGCCTTTCAGGCCAATAAACGGCCGCTTCCTAAAGAAATACTACGCTTAAGGAGCCACAGCCTAGGTCAATGATAGATGATGACGACTATGTCCGCTCGCTATCTTCCTAAAGCTCAAAGCTCTATAAATAGTAGCCGGCTCTCTCCACGACGGACCGAAATGTCCTTAAACTAACGACGGACCGAAATGTCCTTAAACTAATAGTGGACCAAAACGTCCTTAAACTAATACCGCAGCATCCTTAGGCTGACGAAATAATAAATAAAAAAAATATAATAAATAAAAACGGTATGTCCATAAGCAAAAAGGGCACGGATGAAAACCCGAAAGGGCTCCGTGAGTAAAAACAGCAGGGCTACCGGCGAGTGTTCGTGAAAACCCGAAAGGGCGCGACCTTGTAAAAAAAAGAGAGAAAAGAATTAAAAAAAAATGGTATGTCCACAAGCAAAAAGGGCACGGATGAAAACCCGAAAGGGGTCCGTGAGTAAAAAGAGCAGGGCTGTCGGCGAGTGTTTGTGAAAACCCGAAAGGGCGCAACCTCGTTAAAGGACACTTGCGGGATCCCCACGACCTTGCAAAGAGAAACCACCCGCGTGAGATCCTTACGACTCACAAAGGAGCAACACACTTAGGGATCCCCACGATTCCTAAGGAGAAAATACACTTGCGAGATCCTCACGACTCGTAAGGAGAATTCTCTTATGGGACCCTCACGGCTCATAAGATTTGAAAGTCTTAAGTCACAGAGACCTAAACCTGTGCTTAAGCAAAATCCCCCATACCCTTCGACATTGCCCTAAAAGTGGCTCAATACTGACCCTTGTATACAATCCACGGGCGCGAATAAACATTTCCCCAGCAAAGTCACACCCGTGACTAGGGATATGTTCATATAATGAGCAACCCTTGTAGGTCCTCTCGACCCATAAGGAGAAAACCCTCTTGTAGGATCCTTACGACTTACAGAGGAACATACACTTAGGGATCCTCACGATTCCTAGGGAGAAAATACACCTACGAGATCCTCACGACTTGTAGGGAGAAATACCTTGGTGAGACCCTTACGGCTCATGAAGTCAAAAGCCTTGGTCGACAGGACCCTTAACCCTGTTTGCTAAGCCACCTTTGTTCAACATCGACAGAGGCAAATGATGATTCGCTCCTGGCAACATCCCAGTTGTAGCGGTGCTGATGCTGAAATCGGTGTCTAAAATCCAAGCCCGCGGCGAAAAAGCTAGCAAGCCACGCATGCATACGAAATAGCCGAAATGATGGGGCAATTTGCAATAAAAAGCAGCAAGTAAAAATGTATGCATAAAAAATAGCCGAAATGATGGGGCAACTCACAATAAAAAGCAGCGAGTAGAAAATAAATAAATAGCCAAAATGATTGGGCACCGCGAAAAATAGCCGAAATGATGGGGCAATCGCGACCTTCGCGATATAAAAGCTGAAACGATGGAGCATCGCGGAAAAATAAATAAAATAAAAATAAAATTTATGCCCTACGGGTGATGTTACATCGCACCCTGTACACAATCCAAGGGCGTAAACAAAAGGGAACATACCTCCCCCCAGGTTTCACCAAAAAAAGAAGCTAAATCTCGACGGGTCACAAGCGACCTAGAGATCATCCCAACACTCGTCTCGTAACGACGGGCACAACTTCAAGCTAAGCGGAACAGCGACAACTCCCAGTTCCAGGGCTCGGTGGTATACATATCGCCAACAGTCAGACCTCCATCCCGTGAAATGCGGATACAATCAGCAAAATTCCTGGTTACGTGGAACGCGGATAACGTCACTCTTTGACCCCGTGGAAAACGTCCAGAGCGGATCCTGGTCCTCGCAAAGCACGGCAATGAACCCGTGTGAAGCATCCAGAGCGGAGCCTAGTCCTTGCCGAGCACGGCAGTGAACCCGTGTGAAGCATCTAGTGCAAAATTCCTGGTTACGTGGAACGCGGATAACGTCACTCTTTGACCCCGTGGAAAACGTCCAGAGCGGATCCTGGTCCTCGCAAAGCACGGAAGTGAACCCGTGTGAAGCATCCAGAGCAGATCCTAGTCCTCGCAAAGCACGGCAGTGAACCCGTGTGAAGCATCCAGAGCGGAGCCTAGTCTTCGCCGAGCACGGCAGTGAACCCGTGTGAAGCATCTAGTGCAAAATTCCTGGTTACGTGGAACGCGGATAACGTCACTCTTTGACCCCGTGGAAAACGTCCAGAGCGGATCCTGGTCCTCGCAAAGCACGGCAATGAACCCGTGTGAAGCATCCAGAGCGGAGCCTAGTCCTCGCCGAGCACGGCAGTGAACCCGTGTGAAGCATCTAGTGCAAAATTCCTGGTTACGTGGAACGCGGATAACGTCACTCTTTGACCCCATGGAAAACGTCCAGAGCGGATCCTGGTCCTTGCAGAGCACGGCAGTGAACCCGTGTGAAGCATCCAGAGCGGAGCCTAGTCCTCGCCGAGCATGGCAGTGAACCCGTGTGAAGCATCTAGTGCAAAATTCCTGGTTACGTGGAACGCGGATAACGTCACCCTTTGACCCCGCGAAAAACGCCCAGAGCGGAGCCTGGTCCTCGCCAAGCACGGCAGTGAACCTGTGTGAAGCATCCAGAGCAAATACCGGACTGTGGAGTCCTTAAAATCCACGGACTATGATGTCCTTAACCTCGACCGTGATGTCTTAAAACTAACGATCAACCACCCCGATTCCCTACGGATTCTGCCTTGGTTTAAGGGTACATCTCTTCACTCCTTTGATACGTGGCGTTGTAATTCCTCAACGTCTTCAAAGAGGTGACGGGTCCCTGCAACCAAACATCGGACTATGGAGTCCCTAAATCCACGGACTATGAGGTCCTTAACCTTGACCGCGACGTCTTTAAACTACGATACCTGGAGAAACCCCTGACTCCGTAAAACACGAACAAGGGAGAGCACATCCAGCACTTACAAGTCCTCACGACCTGTAAGGAAGAAAAAAAACTCTCTTGTGAGATCCCTTACGACTCTCAAGGGAAAACCCGCTTAAGAATCCTCACGATTCTTAAGAAGGACTTCCACCTATGGGATCCTCTCGACCTGTAGGGAGAAAGACTCTTTATGAGACCCTCATGGCTCATAAAATGCAAAAGTCTTAGGAAGCAGATCTTAGCCCTGAATCCTAAGCCATCACTGTCCCGCAAGGAGATCAAGATAGAATATCCGCAGAATACATTCAATAAAAAGGGTACACACCATTGAGAAGAAAAATGTATCTTTTATTCATAAACCAAAATGGATACAAAGTACAATTCATGAAAGAAACAAAAAAAGAAAGATACTCTCATCCATGAGTACGTACAAAAAAGGGGAAAAGATACAAGTCCTCAAGCCGGCGGGCGGTGCAGTAATTTTACCAGCTCATCGTTCTGTTGCTGAGCCACGGCTTCATGACGCAAGATCTCCAGAAGACGAGCCTCCGCCTGAGCTTGCTGAGCCTGATACGAAGCAAGCCGAGCTTCGAGTTCTTTCTCGGTGGCTTTATGAGCCTCGACCCTTTCACGAGTGAACGTGGCAGCTTTATCGAGAGCCACCACCTCTTTTATGGACCCCTGAAGCACCCGCCGGAGTTTGTACGCTTTGTTGGCCTTGGCGGTGAGATTAGCTTGAAGCTCACTCAGCGTCTTAGAAGCCAGCTCTCTCTCCGAGAATTTATGGCCGAGCCCTTTTTCTCGTACAACAATATGTTCGCCGCGTGTCGCCCTATCAGGCCATGTAAGCTCACTTTCGTGACTACAACCTTGGAAACGGGATATACACGCTCAAGACCACATAAATGGGCTTCCGTTCGACAGCAATAATCGATCTAAAACGCGCCCACATCACCTGGTATGAAAAGCAACGAGAAAATTTCCGATGTTTATCCTATCGAGCTTGTGTTCGCAATCATATGAACATCTGAAAAAGAAATAAAATTCGAGGCTTTAATGTGCATGCGACATGATGACAATGTTGATAATTAGAGGAAGTTTTCGTAAAAAGAACACAAAGTTTATTCATGCAAGCGAAAATATACATACGAGTACCGAGCCTACACGGAAGTTCAACATAAAGCATACAAAAAATGGACTAATTTAAATATTCTACGCTAGCGGGAAAATGTCACCAAACAGGGGATCAGTAGCACAAGGGTTAACAAAGCAAAGAACAAAATTCTCCATCTCTCTCTCCGCTCTCTCCAGCACATCAAAGCGGCGGTTCTCGCGAGGAGTCGCTCCCCATCGATTGGTGCCATGTTCGTCTGCGAAAGCAAACATAATAGCTCGCCGGGCCCTTATTTGGCTCAACAGGTGAATCGAGCAGTCCTTCAAAGCCTGAGTAATCAGGCACGCTTCGTGAAAACCCTCGAGCTTCTCTTCAGCCGCATCAAGCATCGCCAGGGTCATCTCTGCCGGGTGAGGAGGAATGTCGGCAAGTACGGCCGTGAGGATCATCCGGAGCCAGAGGGAACCCATTGGGAGGGGAGACCCCCTACGGATCGAGAGTTCATACATCGCCGAGTCGCATTCATCATCGGTAAGGAGTGGATCAACCAACCGGGCGGCAAAGCGGGGGATCATCTCCTCGATAGGAACTTCCCATGGCTGTCGACGAGCGTGTGGACGGTTGCAGGCCATGGCACTTAGTTCTCGAATTAAATCGCGTTAAAATGGGAATAAAAGTTCTCTGTGAAGAGAAAAGGAAAACCATTGCCTCAGATATAAAGGGAGCATTAAGTGCTGTGCGCGGAAAATCTTGCATGGTAAAGCCATTTCCAAAGCCCAAAAAAAAAGGAGGGGCATCGAAAATCAAGGAGATGGAACTATTTCCAAGGCCCTCTTTCTGCATCTGATATTGTGCACTGAAAATATAGCATGGGAAAATTTTTTGAACAGCCCCATCAAGGGACCCCACGTGCAGAACACGTGAGGCCCAAACTTGATGTAAAAAAAAAGGATGGAGTAGCACCCTGCATATTAAAAGCATCAACAACAACAGTAGCAAAATGATGAAATCCCAGAGAAAGGCATGCAAGCAGGGAAAGACATAGTAAAACTTGTTACTCATACTTCAAGAAGTTCATACAAAATAAAGAGGACACGTTTACAATGGTAAGACTTCAGACGCGGGGCATGGGTTGAGAAACTCAAGATTAACTTTGTCCAAGATTCTCCAAGCATTTCGAACCTCCCGAGTATGCTTCCTTTCGCGATCGCAAGCGTCGGGGTCCTCACGAATATCCACCACCCTCCGATAGGCGGCAAGTATGGCCGACTGCTGAAAGGCCTGGTGCAAGAGATCAATAAGGTGATCTCGCCTCCTCTTTGAGATCAAGCCCATCAGGTACACCGAATGTACCTTATCCTCAGCAGTGTCCAAGGCCCTGAGCGGTATGCCGGTGCAAAAGAGAGGAAGTGCCTCCCGGATCGCCAGCACGATCAGCCTCAGAAGAGAAGAGCGACGGGGGAGTAGCCGATGGTTGTACTCGTCAAAGCGGCTCATGATCTCGGCACACTGAGCATCGGTGAACTCCTGGTTCTGACTGCGGCCCAGTGCACGAATATTCCCATAGGAAATAATCTCGTCAAGACCATACAGATGGGCATCCATGATACCTGAAATAAAGGTCATGAGAATCATTAGAAAGCTCTTGTTTCGTTAATTGCAGAAGGACAACCTCGGATCAAGAGACCCCAAGAAGCCTCCGTGTGAAGAAACTGAGTTCTTCATTGGAATTAAATTCCTTATTAAGAGAAGGGAATTAAATTCCCAAAAATATTTTTGGATGGAATTAAGTTCCATGGAGTTGAAACGCCATCATCATCTCCCCAAAGATCATCTAAACCCTAACAGATCTACAGTTCGAAGGTTAGGTGGTTTCCTGTTCTTATGGAAAAACTTGAAGAAAAATGGGTTCCTTGTTGAAAAAGAGTAAAAACCCTTGTTTTGGGATTTAAAATCCAAAGGAATGTGAAAATTTACTGTTTGTCCAAGAACATTACCTGAGGAAAAAGGGTCACCTGAACAGAGTTAAACTCTGAAGATTGTTTCAAGACAGAGAACTAAGCTCTGGAAGCGAGAATTAAATTCTCAAGGGAAAAAGTTCTCAAAAGAAGAAGATGAACAAAGTGAAGGCTCTTCTGAAGAAACATGAATATTTATAGGAGGTGATGGAAACGTTTCATCTCCCTAAATCCCTAGAGGAATCCAACGGTCACAAAAGGTGACAGCGTTGCACTCACGTGCGGACACGTGAGAACAACGCTGTGGGGGCATTTGTTTCCTGATTTAAAATCAGGAAAGTCCACGAAAAAGGCTTCAGAAAAGGGTCGCGTGCTCATACGTGACCAGCAGTCACGTGTTGGCACGTGACATCTAAAAGCATCGGCAAGGCAAATTCAGTTTCCCAACTACATCGAAGAAAAAGGCTTCAGAAAGGGTCACGTGTTGGCACGTGACACTCAAAAGCGGCAGAGTCAATTCCCTGATTGAATCAAGAAAAAGGCTCCAGACGAGGGTCACGTGCCCACACGTGACCAGGGGTCACGTGGTGGCACGTGACAGCTAAGCAGCGACCAGAAAGCAGAGCGCAGAAAGAAAGAAGAGGGCTCGTTCCAAGGGTGTCACGTGCCCACACGTGACCAAGGGTCACGTGGCCACACGTGACCAGCTTTCAAAGCCTATCTATTAACAGAATTAAATTCTGAGAAAAGACCTCTTAAATCTTTCCAAAGCAACCGATCGAATTAAAGATTTAAAGGTGATTAAATATCATCTATCTATGGGAGAATCTGGAATTTGGAAAGATTTCCCCGTAAAATCTAACCGAAATAACAAAGGAGAATCTCTGGATTTAAAATCCAATGGTGAATAAAATTCACCTAATAATCCAAAGGTCCAAAATGAATGATGGATACAAATCAAATCTCTCAATGAAAAATTCATCAAAAACTAATTGACTCGGCTGCTTCTCCTATAAATAGGAGCCAAGAGACACACAAAAATGATATATATGCAGAGGGAAGAAAAGAGAGAGAGCCTTGATACTTTGGAGGAATTTGGATCTTCTGCAAAAGAAAACCCTAGGTAAGAAAGGGAAGGCTTTTCTGAAAGAAAAGAGAATTTAATTCTCAACAGAGTTTAACTCTGATATAAAAACAGAAGAACATAGTTCTCTCTTTGGTGGAGGATCTGTAAAGTGCACATCTCCCCTTGAGTTGAGAATTTAATTCTCAATGGGTTGAGATCCTGCCATGCAGATCCAAAGCATAGAGAGGGAATGGAAACACGAGAATTTAATTCTCACAGAACTATAGGAATTTAATTCCTTTAAAATAAAATTAGGGTTGACCCTGTGTTATGGGAATTTAATTCCTTCAGAATGAAAAGAATCAGGGTTTAACCCTGGTTAAGAACTTAGTTCTGTGAAAACAACAGGAATTTAATTCCCTTAATCTCATTCCTCAGAATAATTCTTTACAGAGAGTGGGAGTTTAACTCCTTAAAGCTTTTATTAGGGTTTAACCCTATTCAGTTCTTCACATATATGAGGAATTTAATTCCTACAGAAAATTCAGAGTTCAACTCTATTCCAGAATATGAACCTTCAAAAGGAAGTAGGAATTTAATTCCTCTAAAATTATTGCCAGGGTTCAACCCTACGAGGAATTTAATTCCTGAAAGGGATTAACAGATCTTCTAAAAAAAACATACATAGAGGCAGGGTCACGTGTCACCATGTGACCCCCAAAAAGATCTACAGAAAAGCCCCTTTGAGGCAGTGCCTCGCGTGACCCACGTGACCCTTGGCAGAGGCTTTAACATACTCCATTTAAACACCAGTCACGTGATGGCACGTGATGCTCCAAAAGATGCGATATTCTCAGCAGAACAAATGAAGGGAGGGCGCCCTCACGTGCTACCACGTGACCCCTCTTGCCTTAGCGTCTAACGCTAAATTGGAACCCCTGAATCCAATGTTAAAATACTGTTTGGCCTTAGTGTTCAACACTAATCAAAGAGCTTTATTTGCGGTGTTCAACACTGATTACCTTAGTGTTTAACATTAATTTGAGATCTCTGCTGCCAGTGTTTTGATCTGTTTTAGTGTTTAACACTAATTTGAAAGCCTTGTTGCTGGTGTTTAACACCAACTATCTTTTAGTGTTAAACACTAACTTATCGATCTCATTCCCAATGTTCAACACTGATTGGTCTTTAATGTTTAACACTAGGCATTGGCCCAATTGACTAAATGGCCAGAGGCAAAGCCTCTCTTTCAATGGACCAACAGAGGGCCAATATTTTGGACTTAGCCCAAACTGGCCATAAGTCCTCAAATCATCTTGAATTGAACACATCTGCTCTTTCAAACCACTCATTGGTTCAAGGGTACATCTCTGAACTCCTCTGACACCTGTCGTTGTAATCCTTCAACGTCGTCATAGAGGTGACGGGTCCCGACAACCACACATCAACATGGACTGTGGGGTCCTTAAACCCATGGACTTATGCGTCCTTAAACTACAAATGGACCACCATGTTCCTAAACTGGCGATGGACCACCACGTCCCTAAACTGGCGATGGACCACCATGTCCTTAAACTGGCGATGGACCACCACGTCCTTAAACTGGCGATGGACCACCATGTCTCTAAACTGGAAATGGACCACTATGTCCCTAAACTGGAACAATAGAGCCCAAACGCTCTTTTGTCGGATCTAAACGATCCCGTTAAGTCGATCTTAGTCCCAAACTGGACTAACGTATCCTTAACAAACGTTTAAGTTGATCTTAGCCTCAAATATGGCTAACGTATCCTTAAACCTTCAAACAGACTGGACTATGAATCCCTCCAATCAACTTTGGTTCAAGGGTACATCTCGGAACTCCTTTGACACTTGTCGTTGTAATCCTTCAACGCCGTCAGAGAGGTAACGGGTTCCGACGACCATACATGCAATGGACCACTATGTCCCTAAACTGGAATAATAGAGTCTAAATGCTCTTTTGTCGGATCTAAACGATCCCGTTAAGTTGATCTTAGTTTCAAGTTAGACCAACGTATCCTTAACAAACGTTTGAGTTGACCTTAGCCTCAAATATGGCTAACGTATCCTCAAACCAAACCCCCAAACCCAAATCTAAGATAATACGGATTTGGACTAGTCCACGTCCTACGGGCGACGACATAACTCGGTCTCCGTAAACAATCCACGGGCAACAAAACATAAAATATACACACACGACACGAAGTGACCATCTGGAGAAGGAGAAAGTTGTTACCGCGATGCGGTAGCGTAATTAACTGCAGGGGCTTGCGCCTGCAGGGAAGAGCGTCCCCACAATCAAAAACCCCTCAAGCGAGGGGGAATCTGACGAAGTCTGCTACATCGGCCGCATCCGTTCAAACCTTCGATGTATGGTGCCATAAATCAACTTGGCATCTTCGGAGAGGTGAACGGATAGCACCAATTAGCATCTGCCCCGAATCTCAGTGCCAAGACCCCGCAGTCTTGCGCGCCGTCTTTCGGAGGGGAACAAGTAATAAGTAGTTATGAGCTGTTGTCCCAAGGGTTGGTAAGATGAAGAAAATTGCTAATCTGAGGATAAAAATAAGTCTGAAAAATATTCCTTATTCTTGCGGCCAAACTTTTGAACGTTGATACCCTACTATATGCACTGTCACACTTCTTGAAATTTGGGATAGTAGAGAATATCTTGAAATGCTCTTGTCTAAAAGCTTTAGTATGAAGGAAAATAAAAAAATATAGTGAGGGTGAAGAAAAAAAATGAACACTGGTTTTGTAATTACCAAGGCAGCATAAAAAAAATATAGCGATGGTGCTTTATCACCTAGTACATTAGACCAACTAGTTTGGGAGCCACTGCTAAGCCTTAGGTGTTGCGAAATGAGAAATTACGCCTAAATATGCAAGCACATTTTGTAATCGGTCGGTTAGTACCTCAAGAAGTATTGACAGTCGCATGAAGAATATGTGAGCAATTTTATCGATAATATTCACCAACTATAAAATACTTTGGAAGATGGACAAGAGTATGATAGCTTGAATTGAATTCTCTAAGTGTAGGGATGTATTTTACACAAACTTAGGGGTATATGATCAACGTTTGGAAGAAAGATAGGGAGGAAGACTAAAAGGCGATATTTTATTGAGGGATGATGTGATTTCTGATATCTTTTCACGACCATTAAGATAGGGCTCATAGCAACTGAAAAGCTAGTATAGTTGGAAACTCTTATTTTCAAGTTCTTTCTTTTATAGTTCTTATCTTTATATGTAACTTTCACTATCTTTCTTTTATTATGGGATTTTGTGGGTGTAATCCGCTGAAAACCCTCAGGAGACAACACTGCTCCTACTAGGGACACCTAGAGATTTAACGGCATGTTGCACGTGCTCAGTGCAATCGTGTTGCCAACGAAAGTGTGCTTACCTAGTTCTTCTTCTTTTTCTCCTTCTCTTGAATAACTAGTTTGCTCGGGATGATCAAAGATAAGTTTGGGGGTATTTGTTCAGTTGATAAAACTGCACGTTTAATATGACATTTTTCCTACTATTTCTATATAGTAAAAGGCGTTTATTATAAATATGACACATATGAAGGTTTATTTGCAAAAATACTATTTTCATGTGTTTATATGTTATAATTATCATTATGTAGGAAAATGTAAGCATATAATATCTATGTAATATTTGGTCCATTTAAATATGCTCACCTTATTAAATATGTTTGACCAATTCTCTTAAAACCATAATATCATGTCAAATGGTTAAGATAATATCTCAATAAAAATAAATTCTACTAACATTATTTATTGAGATAATTGTGCAGAAATTATTTCAGGACTGGAATCAAGGAAATCCGAGTTATCGAGATCAAATCTGCCGAAATAGTAAAGTAAATTGAAGAAATCAATTCTGGCAAAGACGTAGAGAAGATTTTCAGATTCCAGATACCAAAATAGTCTACATGTGTCACCAGAAGAAGCCTCAAGAGAAACGAACCCACGATCCTCCTAATCCACCGGGATCCGCAGCCAAACCCACCATTACGCCGCGGTTCCGCCGCACTTCTGAGGAGTTAGGGCTCTGGATTTTCTGGTTGGGATCCTAACAACTAGTTACCATATATGGAAAGTCACCATATTAGGAAAGCTATCATATATGGAAAGTCACCATATTAGGAAAGCTGCCATATATGGAAAGTCACCATATTAGGAAGTCACCATATATGATAACTAGGTTTTCTTCTTTGAGGGCTATATAAAGGTCCAAGGGCTAAAGTTAGAAGGCATTAAGCTGAAGAGATCACGAAGTCCACGACAGGCTCACGCATCCAGGCCGATCATCAACGGTTCATCTACCTCCTTAGAAGAGATCGAGAAGCAAACTAGCATTTTTGTAATCATTTTCAAAGGGAACAAAGTGTAATTGATCTTTTTGATTAATAAAGGTAGTTGTTTTCTTATTTTATTTCTTTGTAGTTTTTCATTATGTTTTCCCTCTCTATCTTTTCTTATCCCAACATGCACGAGTAATTCTTTGCTTGTTAGGGTTCGTAGTATTAGGGTAGATTAATGGATGATGAACATCCTTAAACTCTTTTTACGTCCTATAAAGTTTATAAACTTTATCAAAAGAATAGTTAACATCCTAATCGGGCGCGCTATCAATTTATTGATAGTCACGACCACGATTAGAGATTAGATTAACAATTGTTTTGGTAAAGACTAGACATGAACGGAGATTCATGTCAAGATAGGGGTTAAGAGTGGGAACCCTTTTTCCCTCTAGAAACCCTAATCTACATGCATCACTGTCGATCTAGTTTTAAATCTATTAAAGGATAAAAAGAGTAATCTTTAATTAATCATCCATGACTGCTAAATCTTAACGAACCCTACAAGCCCCCTTCTACTATAAAACCTAAATCCGTAGTTAATCTAGATCTATATTTTGCATCTGTGCTTAACGTAGATCTAGAACCTACAACCATTCTTCACCATTCTTTATTCTTCCTTCTTTCTTTCTCAACACGTCTAAAGAAAGATTGAAAGATTCAACGTTTCCCAGAGGACGACCCGTACCCATCTCAGTCTACCTACACGCGACACCGTTATTGATTGCGGTTACTACAAACACATAAAAAACAGATCAATCAACATGTATCCGTATCGAAGCGTTGCTTGACGACAGGGAGGTCAGGGATTGACATGTATCCATGTCGAAGCTTTACGACAAGGAGGTCAGGGGTTGACATGTATCCGAGTCGAAGCGTTGCTTTACGACAAGGAGGTCAAGGGTTGATATGTATCCGAGTCGAAGTGTTGCTTGATGACAGGAAGGTCAAGGGTTGACATGTATCCTAGTCGAAGAGTTGCTTGACGACAGGGAGGTCAGGGGTTTGACATGTATCCGTGTCGAAGCGTTGCTTTACGACAAGGAGGTCAGGGGTTGATATGTATCCGTGTCTAAGCGTTGCTTTACGATAAGGAGGTCAGGGGTTGACATATATCCATGTCGAAGCGTTGCTTGACAACAGGGAGATCAGGAGTTGACACTAGGTTATCTATGCACCGTAGAGTCTTGGAACTGGGGTATTTGCCGTGGCCCCAATTGATGATGTCGCACCCGTGCTCTGTTGGCATGAGGAGGAACGCCGTTGTTGGTCTCTAGGCTGTAGATGTGGCCATCGAGATTTGGAACTAGGGACTTTGCCATGGCTCCGCTTCGTTGCAAACTTGAGGTTGGTTGTTGACGTCGCGTCTGCATCCTGCTGGAGTTGAGAAGGAACGCCATGTTGATCTTCTGGTATGCAGATATTGCCGCCGAGACCCGACTCTTCCTTTGATAGAGTTTGGTGGGGAAATATAGTTCCCCTCTTCATTTATGCCCATGGATTGTATACAGGGGTCGGTATGGACTTACCTGCAGGGCAAAAGTTTCATTTTATATGTATTTTTTTTTGTTTTTTTTTCCGCGATGCTCTATCATTTCAGCTTTTTGTATCACGAAAGTCACGATTGCCCAATCATTTCGGCTATTTTTCACGGTGCCTAATCATTTCGGCTATTTTTGAATGCATATATTTTACTTGCTGATTTTGTTGCAAGTTGCCCAATCATTTCGGCTATTTTTGAATGCATATATTTTACTTGCCGATTTTGTTGCAAGTTACCCTATCATTTCGGCTATTTCATATGCATTTATGGCTCGCTGACTTTTCGCTGCGAGTATGGAATTTGGGATCTGATGCCAATCTTGGCATCAACATCGCTGCGACTGGGATATTGCCAGGAGCGAATCATCATTTGCTGTGAGAGGACTTGGAATTTGATACCGATTTAGGCATCAGTATCGCTACCACTGGGACATTGTCAGGAGCGAATCATCATTTGCCTCTGTCGATGTCGAACAAAGGTGGCTTAGCAAACAGGGTTAGGATCCTGTCGACTAAGACTTTTAACTTCATGAGCCGTAAGGGTCTCATAAAGGTGTTTCTCCTTATGAGTCATGAGGATCTCGTAAGTGCGCTTTCTCCTTAAGAATCATGAGGAATCTTAAGTGTATGGTCTCTTATGAGTCGTCGGGATCTTATAAGAGTGTTTTCTCCTTATAAGTCGAGAGGACTTACAAGTGTTTGTTCACCGAATAGGGGAATTTCACGCTATGGGTGGAATTTGATGGGGAAAGATGTTTATTTGTGCCCGTGGATTGTATACAAGGGTAAATATTGTCCGTTTGGGAAATATGATGGCTTAAGAACAGGTGTAACACCCAGCCTCTTTTTATACCAATAAAACGTATCTCTCTTTAACTTATACAGTTTGTTTTTATTATTTATTTTATTTATAATTATTAATTTATTTTAAAACCTTTTTAGCCCAAACCCAAACTATAGATTTATTCTTCATCAAAATATTTTCCTATATTACTATATTTCTAGTTTTCTAACTCTAGTTGTTTTGTATTCTAATCTAAAACCCTAGTTCTAATTATTACCCTAAACCCAAGTCCACATTAATCACATTTTCCTTTAACCTATATCACCCAAACCACCAGATAAAACCCCCAGCCCATTTTCCCTATTTTATCTCTTTAAGCCCAGCCTTTTATTTTCCCCATTTTATAAATTCCCTCCGGCCCATACCCCAGTTTTTCCAACCCGAGCCCACCTCCCCAGCCTTTTTTTTATAAAAGGAATTATTTTTAAACGCCGGCCCGGCCCAACCGCTTCAGCCCTCACACGCACCCGTTACACCCTACCCGACCCGTCTACTCCATCTTCCCCAACGGCTCTCTCCCAATTTAGCGCTCCCTGTCCCTCGCGATCCGCCTCCTCCGCCCTCGCTCACGCGAGCGTTACCCACGACGCGCACCCTTTGTCCCCTCTACCCTTCACCACCTCTCTTCTCTCGTACACACCCACACACACTCTCTCTCTCATCTCGCACTTTCTCCCTTCTCTGTTCCCGCTCCCTCTCTCGAACCCACGGCCGCGCTCGCCTCGCCACCGCCGACGACCCTACCACCCTTCAAAACTCCCTCCCTCCCTCTCCTCTGCAACCACCACTCAATACCCAAAACCACCGAGCTCCACCACTTCCTTCTCGTCTCCTCCACCTACTTCCCCGACTCACTCCCCTGCACCCACTCGGGTCTCTGCACACCGCCGTCCCCTCACCGCCGGCTCTCCTCCACCCTCGTCCTCATTTCTCCCCTTCTCCTCATTTCTCCCCTTCTCCACCATCTCCCCACCGTCAACTCCACCATCCTTCACTGCCTCCTTCTCTAATTGACCCACCTCCATAATCAACCGACCACCGCCTGCTCCCCTGACGACGACATCGACGACTGCAGCCACCTCGTGCCCATGTCGCTTCGCCTCCGCCTTCACCACCTCGCAGCATCATCATCATCACCATTGCCATCATCTCTCAGATCTCTCTCTCTCTCCCTTCGTCTGTTCTCTACCTCTCTATCACTCTGTTTCGCTCTCCTCTTCACTCTCTCCCTCCCTCTCTATATCAATCTCTCTCTCTCTCTTTCTCAATCTCTCTCTCTGTTCCCTCTCATCTTACTCTCTCACTCTCTGTCTCTATCTCCCTCTACTCTCTCTTTCCCTCTGTCCTCTCTCTCTCACTCTCTGAAATCTCTCTCTCTCAACACTCCTCCCTCTCTCTATATCTCTTCCTCACTCTCTATTGATCTCTCTCAAACCCTAGCCGACGAATTCATCTCCCCGCTACACCACTGCCCTCCATATCGACTACCAACAGCAAGACGTCTAGCCGAGGCCAAATCGCAGTTGAGGCCAAACCCTTGCCATTGTTGCCGTGTGTGTCGTGCCCGTGCGTACCGTGCCAGCAATTCATCGTGTCCAGGCAAGTTCCCTACTTGCTACATGCTACTTTTGTTAATTACAAATCGACATCGTATATAATTCATGCTTTACTTTTCCGTTAGATTATTCGACACAACTGTTCGATACTTGTTCTCATAGGAAATCATTATCAAATTTGATGGAACTGGATAAATTACATTGGCCCTTGTAGGGATGGATAACGTATGCAAATTTCGTTGGAAAATATGACCGTTAACGACAAAAACGACTACCCCCAAGTTTAATCGTAAAACTGTAATTTTATTGTACCTGAAAACCGTTAAATTCACCATAAATCATATACGTACTAGAATGGTGCGTTCGAGGGCTCAAATCGAAGCCGACTCGACGAACTTTAACCCTATACTGGTTTCCTGGTATTCCTGTACTTAAATTGTGATGATATTTGGATCGGAGTGCGACTCTGGACTGCAGTCCAGAGCGACTCAAATTGTTGCTTGCTGTTCCGTAATGGGTACCACAAGATTTCCTTAACTCGTAGGTTGCGGAAATCCACTGTTTATTGTAGTTAAACCTGTTAGCTAGACAACACAAGTGGCTTCATTCTGTTTCGTTATCATTTGTTATTTAATCTGCAATTTAAAAGATCGGGACGCATAACAGTCCCAACGGAATCAGAATTGACATGCTAGAACTAAACAGTGTATATCTCCTGACGTACAGACGCGATTGAAGGTCCGTCTATTGCGTTGAAAACCTTACTGAAAACCCTATATTTTATCCAACTGTAGCGTCGCTAAAATCTGATCCCAATTGGGATTAAAATGCGTTGTGAAACAGACTTCTGATTCTGAAACCAGATTTCCAGCCGCGAGCGCTTAAAATGAAATGGTTATAATTAATGATCCTGGAACCCGATTGGCTTGAAACTAAATTCGATGGATGGACAACTGAACATACTAATTATTACCTATTTATCGTTTCCCTAAACTATACACGTACGTTTCATGATAAACCGTGCAAGTGATAGAACACTATTTTTATGACATCTTAATCATGTTTCATATACTGGTTACGTATCATATCATATCCATATCATTGCAGCGATAACCTAGTGATATCGTGCATTTACCCAGTGTTAGATTTTAGTGATGATTGTGGCAAGTACGTTAGTGTTCGTGTATAAGTGAATAAGTGAAAGTGACACGTACTTGTACACAATCAGCGAACCTTATTATTCTATTGCATTGTCGACGTCTGTGGGACACGTGTACGTGTGACTATAAGTGGTATGGGACACTTATGGAAGCTCTTGCATGGGTGTCACAGATAAGGCACCAAACACTGCCATTTATCTTAGATATTAGTCGGGACGTGCTTGATGGAGGTCTTGCCTCCAGTTCTCGCGCAGACTTGTCACAGACCGATTGGTATTTAAGGTTATGGTTAGCGTTTGATGTAGACCCGGGGTGTGGGGTAGTTTGAGTGTGAGTTCAACAGAATCTCGGGAGTCCCTTGCCGGCTTATATATATAGAGATATATGGAGATTTACAGGGTACATGATTATTACCGTGAGTTATATGTTAGGCCCGTGGTCCCTTGCCCTTGGGTAGAGGACATTCGCGAGTGGTTGACTCTCACACTTGGACTGACGATAGGCTTAGTGACCTGTACAGTGAGACTTAGAGACTGATAGGGATACTGGCATTGAGATATCTTATTTACTGTGTTGACATACGTGGCATATCGTTCTACTGCTTTTACTGTTCCGCTGCATTGATTATTGTACATTCATATTCATGCTGTCATTGATTTACTGTTTCACATATCTATTACCACTGTTAGAATTATCACATGATTTTATATATATTATATTGCTATTGTGTCGTTCTGACGGCCTGAGTATGCATGCTCAGTGTGAGGAGAAGATTTAGCCTGGACCAGAATTAGGCGTGTATCACAGACACCCTGATTTGCTATTCAGAGTTACATTCGTTTGTTCCACTTCAGGTCAGTTCTTAACATTATTTCTTTCAGTTACTGCATTCCTCATTACCTGCACATCATTTATTGTTTACCATGAAAAACTAGAAGCCGAAGTGTGACTACGGCAGGACATTTCCTTGACCGTAGGAGCATGGCTGGCTTTGTCTACCCCTCGTATTCCGTATTTTGGGAAGCGGGGCGTGACAACAGGTTTAGGTCCCTGTAGCTTAAGGCTTTCGAATCCTATGAGCCGTGAGGGTCTCATAAGAGGATTCTCCTTACGGGTCGTGAGGATCTCGTAAGTGTACTTTCTACTTACGAATCGTGGGGATTCCTAAGTGTGTTGCTCCCTTGTGAGTCGTAAGGATCTCACGCAGGTATTTTCTCCTTACAAGGTCGAGAGGACCTTGCAAGTGTCTTTTAACGAGATTGTGCCCTTTCGGGTTTTCACAAACTCGCCGGTAGCCCTGCTATTTTTACTCACGGAGCCCTTTCGGGTTTTCATCCGTGCCCATTTCGCTTATGGACGTACCGTTTTTTTTTGCGTCAGCCCTTGGATGCTGCGGTTTGTAGTAGTTTAAAAACGTTTCGGTCAGTAGTTAGTTTAAGGACATTACGGTCCATTGTTAGTTTTAGGATATCTCGGTCCGTAGTTAGTTTTAAGACATTTCGGTCCGTTGTTAGTTTTAGGACATCTCGGTCCGTAGCTAGTTTTAGGACATTTCGGTCCATCGTTAGTTTAAGGACATTACGGTCCGTAGCCTTGAAGGCGAGGTTTCGCTGGGCACTACTTAGAGAGTTTTGGACTCAGGAAGATAGCGAGCGGACATAGGCGTCGTCATCTATCATTAACCTGGTTCGTGACTCGTCAGGTGAAGTATTTTTTTAGGAACCGGCGGTTTATTGGCCGAAAGGGTCTTTCGCCGTGCATATCCATGAGCAAGTAAGCCCCGCCTTGGTAGGCTTCGTCTATGATGTACGGGCCCTCATAGTTCGGTTCGAGTTTCCCCCGTTTTGCATGATTGGGGATCATAGGTCTCTTGACAATTAGCACGAGTTCGCCTTGGCGGAATGTTCTCGGCCTAGTCAATTTTTCGTATGAGCGCGTTATCTTTGCTTTGTAAGCCTCCAAGTTTTGTTGCGCCATGAGCCGAGTTTCATCAAGGGCGTCGAGCTCCTCAAGGCGAAGATGAGTATTCTCTTCGTCTATTATCTCATAGTGAACCGCCATTCGTAGAGAGGCTAACTCTATCTCCAAGGGGAGTACCGCTTTTATGCCGAATACCAATGTATACGGCGTTGTGTTTGTGGCCGTTTTGAATGTGGTCCGGTATGCCCAGAGAGCCTCATGCAGTCTCTCGTGCCAGTCCTTCTTATTTTTGGACACCGTCTTCTTTATGTTCTTTGTCAAGGTTTTGTTGAAAGCCTCAACCAGACCGTTAGCTCGAGAATTGTAGACCGAAGAGTATCTCCAGTCTATATTATGCTGCTGTGCGAAGCGGCTAATTTCATGGCTTATGTAGGCTGGCCCGTTATCGGAGATAATCCGTCACTGTAATACCCAGCCCTTTTGTACCAAAATCTGTACTCTATTACTTTAGAATTCTATGTATTCTTATTTGTAATTGTATTCATTTTATTTATAATTTTATTTCTTCTAAACCGCATATTTCTTTTATTGCAACCCAATCCTAATTCCCTAATCCTATATTATCTCCTTACAAATCACCGAGCCCGGCACACATTTTTCTCCAGCCATATTCTTTCATTCATTCCCATTTAATTAAACCCAAATCCTCAGCCCACTTCTCATTTTGCTAAAGTTTTAGCTCCCAGCCCAGCTGTCTTTATTTATTTAAAATACTTTTCCTTATTCCTCAGAGCCCATCTAGCCGGCCCATTTTTTCCATCAATTTATTCCCAAGCCTGAGCCCACCTCCTCAATTTTCTCATTAAAAGAAATTCTTGTGCTGGTCCCGGCCCCCTTATTCTTTTTCTTTAAATTCTTAAGTAGCTCAAACTAGCCCGGCCCCCTCATCTTGGTAATTTGTTATATTTCCATTTAAAGAACTCGGCCCGGCCCGTTTCTCCCTCACCAGCCCACACCATTTTCTTAATAATTCCTTAATTGTTTTTCCCGGCCCACGCCCGCCTCTTTCTTCGGCCCACGCCCGCCTCTTTCTTTAGCCCACGCCCGACTACTGTTCATCTCCCCCAACGGCTATTTCCCCATTCCTCGCGCGCATTTCCTTCTCGATCCACTTCCTACGCCTCCGCCCGCGCCCACGCCGCCGCTCATCATGCGCGACGAGCGTTACAACCGCGTTGCTCACCCCTCGTCTCCCCATCCTTTCCCCTCACTTCCCTCACACTCACGAGTCCCTGCACCCCATTTTTCCCCTCGACGATGACGACGACGACACCTCCACCGAGCTCAATCCCCTCGCCCAACCTCGCCTCTTCACCACCTTCCCTCCCTCTTTTCAGCCCTCAACACCCGAGCACTCCTTTCCCCCCTCGCCTGCAAACCCAACCCCTAGTCGCGAGCCCCTGCATCCATAACCCACAGCACTCTCGAGCTCCCCACTGACTTCATCATTCCGCCGTAAACGACGACGACTTCGACCACCATTCACCTCCTCTTCCTCCGCCCCTAACCATCACTACAACCCTCACCACCATCATCCACCGAGCTCGCCTCCTCCGGCCATCTCCATCACCGGAGGCACACCCTCGACGACACCGCCCCTTGATCCCTCTCTCTTGATCTCCTCATCTCAGATCTCTCTCGCTCACATCTCTCTCTCCCTAACTCTCAACTCTCTCTCTCTTCCTTCTGCCTACTCTCTCTTTTCTCACACTGCTCCCTGCTCTCTCTGCCTCTCACTCTGCATACACCTTCATTCTCTGTTTCACTCCCTTCACCTGCACTCTCCCCCTTCCTCGGTTTCTCTCTCTCTCTCCTCAGTTTCTCTGTCTCCCCTCTCTCTAACAGATCTCGTTTCTCTCTCTCTCTCTCTCTCTGTTTACTCTCTCTCTCTCGCTCCCTCTCTGCTGCCCTCACTCATATCTCTCTAACTCTAACTCTTTTCACTCACTGTATCTCTCTCTCTCTCTCTCCCTCTCATTTCTCTCTCTCTCTCTAACACACTCACCATCGTCATCATCACCCATCGTCGAACCCCTTGACGCACAAGAGCCAAGCCTCACAGCCGAGCCCCGACCACCAAACTGCGAGCCGTCGTTGCCGAGACTCGTGTTCGAGCCAAGTCTGAGGCCGAGCCGCGCGTGTGTCGCGATCGTGCCGTTATCACTGCCGAGCATCGCCAAGACGTCTCCAGGCAAGTTCTTTACTTGCTTACATGCTATATATCCTGGTTATAATCGTTAATTTCATAAATCATAGTGTACACTTTTGGATTAATATTGTACCATACCTGTTCGACATTTGTTCCCAATGAAAATACCCATCAAATTTGGCGGAACTAAACGGTATTGTTTGGCCCGTATAGATGTGAACTTAGTGTATGAATTTCGTCGGATAATTCGATCGTTAATGACCAAAACAACTGCCCCCAAGTTTAACCGTAAAACTGTAATTCTGTTGCACCTGAAAACCGTTAAATTCACCATAAATCATATACATATTAGAATGACGCGTTTGAGGGCTAAAATAGAAGATAACTCGACGACCTTTAACCCTATACCAGTTTCCTGATATTCTTGTACTTAAATTGGGATGATAATCGTATCAGAGTGTGACTATGGACTGCAGTCCAGAGCGACTCAAATTGTGCTTGCTGTTCCGTAATGGATAAAATAGGTAATTCTGTTAGATAGACAACACATTTGGTTTCGTTCTGTTTCGTTACCGTTTGATATTTAATCTGTAATTTAATAGATCGGGACACATAACGGTCCCAGCAGAATCAGAATTGATATGTTATTATTAAACAGATTATAACTCCTAACGTACAGACGCGATTGAAGATCCGTTTGTTGCGTTGAAAACTTTACTGAAAACCCTAGAATTCATCCAACTGTAGCGTCACTAAAATGCGATCCCAACTGGGATCAAAATGCGTTGCGAAATGGA
This sequence comes from Agapanthus africanus, assembly GCA_030015575.1. Lineage (NCBI taxonomy): Eukaryota > Viridiplantae > Streptophyta > Magnoliopsida > Asparagales > Amaryllidaceae > Agapanthus > Agapanthus africanus. The sequence goes on from CM057337.1 coordinate 12,686,482, forward strand.
TTTCTGATTCTGAAACCGGATTTTCAGCCGCGTGCGCTTAAAATGAAATAGTTATAACTAATGATCCTGGAACCCGATTGGCTTGAAATAAAATTCTATGGATGGATAACTGAACATACTAATTACTACCTATTTATCGTCTCGCTAAATTATGTATGTACGTTTCATGATAAATCGTGCAAGTGATAGACTATTGTTTTTATGACACCTTAATCGTGCTTATATACTGTTCACGCATCATATCATACCCATATCATTGTAGTGATAACCTAGTGATATCGTGCATTCACCCAGTGTTAGATTTTAGTGATGATTGTGGCAAGTACGTCAGTGTTCGTGTATTCGTGATTAAGTGAAAGTGATACGTACTCGCGCACAATCAGTGTCCCTTTTATTCTATTGCATTGTCGACGTCTGTGGGATACGTGTACGTATGACTATAAGTGGTATGGGACACTTATGGAAGCGCTTGCACGGGTGTCACAGATAAGGCATCCGACACTGCCATTTATCTTAGGTATTAGTCGGGACGTGCTTGATGGAGGTCCTGCCTCCAATTCTAGCGCAGACTTGTCACGGATCGATTAGTATTTAGGGTTGTGGTTAGCGTTTGATGTAGACCACGGGGTGTGGGGTAGTTTAAGTGTGAGTTCAACAGAATCTCGGGAGTCCCATGCCGGCTTATATATTTAGGGAGTTATATGGATATTTACAGGGTACGTGATATATACACCGTGATATTCTTGTTACATGTTGGGCCCGTGGTCCCTTACCCTTGGGTTCTACCCTTGGGTGGAGGACACTCGCGAGTGGTTGACTCTCACACTTGGACTGACGATAGTCTTAGTGACCTGTACAGTGAGACTTAGAGACTGATAGGGATACTGGCATTTTATTCCTTATATACTGTGTGGCATACGTGATATATCGTGATACTGATTTACTGTTCCGCTGCATTGATTACTGCACATTCATATTCATGCTGTCATAGATTTACTGTTACTCATACCCATTACCACTGTTAGAACTGTCACTTGATTATATATATATTATATTGCTATTGTGTCGCTCTGACGACCTGAGTATGCATGCTCAGTGTGAAGAGAAGATTTAGCCTGGATCAGTGCATCACAGACTTCTTGAGTTGCCATTCCGAGTTACATTCGTTTGTTCCACTTCAGGTCAGTTTATATTATTGTATCTTTCAGTTACTGCATTTCTCATTACCTGCGCGTCATTTACTGTTTACCATGAAAAACTAGAAGCCGAAGTGTGACTACGGCAGGACATTCCTTGACGTAGGAGCATGGCTGGCCTTTTCTACCTCTCGTATTCCGTATTTTGGGAAGCGGGGCGTGACATGGTTTAGTTGGTATCAGAGCCAGGTTTTGCATCGATTGGGATTGCAGTTTTCCGTGTACAGTTTGGCAATCTAAGACGTCCCTCGGTCTAGATTGTAAACTTGTCATTCTTGATCCATATTCATATCGTGTGTTCAGCTATTCATTCACTATGGTTTCGGGTGACTTGGGAAGGTTACGTGGTTGCAATTGCACTACAGTACTCTCTTCAAGTGACTTAAAGTCATACAGTTGATTCCCCACTTGTAATAAATTCATCAACTCTGATAATCTCGAACCTTTGTCCTATCCATATTATATTCGTCTAGCCTGTGACTTATATCATCCTTAAAATCATTGTTTCAGGATCATGTCTTCCAACGACTCTTCCTCTATCTCCGCTCCCCAGAATCAGACTGTTGAGATCCTTAGTGTACTGCAAGGTTTAAAGGAAGCCCAGGAGCGAACAAACGACCTATTAGCTGAAGAGCTGAGAAGACAGGTGAGTCGGACCCCAGCGGGAGCCTCCTATCATAAAGGGATCTCTATTGGACGAGGAAAGGAGAAGAAGATGAAGCTTCAACAGAAGCATCAGAAGAACCTTTGCTGTGGATATTGTAAGAGGCCAGGACACCTTCAGAGGGATTGTCGCCGCGCCCAAGGGAAATGTCTGATATGCGGTTCCGACAAACATCTCATCAACGGTTGTCCAGAAAGGAAAGAGCTACAGGGAGGAGACTCGTCCACACTCCCCACTTCGGCCAAGTGACGATTATTGCGAAGTTCGCGTTTCGAGGATAAAGCGGACCCAACACAGGATTCAACTCGCGTAACGATGATGCAGCGTTCTGGCAATCGAAGAAGAATTCTATGATTTTCCAATTTCAATACTAATGTTGTTATCTTTTATGAATATTTCTTCCAGTTTGCGATCTTGTATCCGTTGAACTTTTAGCTGAATGCAATGAAATTTGAATCATGATATATGTATCATCCTCTTGTTTTCTCTATATCAAATTCTCATCATTATCACAGTATTTTCATTCTGATCTTTCAGTTCCTGCAACCGCATATTTTCCTATATTTCGTACCCTGATCTTTCCTTGATGTATTCCATTGTCTAATCATGACTCTTTTTCTTTCAGACATGGCACGCCCTGGAGCAGCGCCGCATCTAGATAAGGATGCACAGTCATGCGTATCCTTAGACCACACGATGACGAGTTCTGACGATGAGATCAACGGTCCCCAAGTCAACTTCGGAAACCACGTTTCAGACGACGAAGGAGCAGCCGCCCCAGAGTTTGGCATGATAGCTGTTTCTGACGAGGAAGAAGTAGATCCTGAAGAGAACCTGATAGAGGAAGACCCCGAGGAAGAACCGGTGGAAGAAAACCCAGTGGAGGAAAATCAAATGGAAGAGAATGCAGAAGAAGAAAACCACATGGGATCGGACCTCGATGAAGAAGTTCTATCCGAGGATGAAGGACCAGAAGATCAAGACCCTGCCATGGAAGAACTTCCTTTAGCGATACCTGCGAGGCGCTATGGAAATGGACGCCCCTACCTGAGCGCGCGAGCCTACCGCAACCTGCTGAATCTCCACAACCACAACTGACGGAAATTTTTGATGCTGTCCTTCTGGCCAAATAAACTGTGTATAGTTTAAGGCCACTTTTCGTCTTTGAGAATGTCTTGTTTCAAATTTTCTTGAATGAAATAAATCTTCTGAATTCGTAAACTTTGTGCTTATTGGTTCGCTTGATACTTGTTTATTGCCCTTATACATTTACTTCTTCTGCTGAGATCCCTGACTGTCCACCCCTACTCACTGTATAATTTTCACCCTCGTTTCGATTGGAAAGTACCGAACCTGATCCTTGGAATGAGCCACCATTCATCCCTCGTCTGTGCCCCGTTGGGATCCTTCTGGGAGGAGAACAGTTCCTGTGAAACTTCCGAGTTCGCTAACTCTTCAAATTTTGATTCGCGTGTTGTACCGACTGTTGTTTTCCCCACACTTTTCCTTTTGTATCCCCTGTTTACTCACCCTTACTTCCTGTACTGACCCTATCCCGATCTCCTTAACATTCAGCCTAAAAGCCGCCACACTCCGATCTTCTGATTGAGTCACACCTTCTTGTAATCACTACCCCAGCTAGCCCTATTCATATTGGTGATTTCTCTACTACCCCAAATATATTTAAAGACCTTATTATTCAAAATTTAGTTTTCATTATTTTAAATTTATCAAGGAGTGTGTGTTATTGATTACTCCGCTTTATGTATTTTAAGTACACTATTATCATTCTCATTTTCAGTAGAGCAACCTTACACCGTGCATATTTTTATTCCATGTTTCTTATTTTCACGAAACGAGTTTTCTAAGTTATTATAAAACTATTTGATCGATATATAGTCCTAAATTGTTTTAACCTACCGACAAATCTTTCACTATTTTATTGTCGTTACTTTATTTTTCGAGTAGGGTGCCTTATACTTACTATTTCTGATGTGCTACTTTAATATACGTATATGTGCATATATCTGAGTTTCGATCTTATCGAGTACGCCTCGAATGATGTTGTCGTATTGTTGTTATTTATATTTCCGTATATATGTAACTACCCTTATAGTTGTTCCTATTTTATACCTACTTAAATCTATATTTTGTATGTTATTCTTACGTATTTTATATTTTCGAAATTTCTTCGTCCACTCATTCCTAGTAAATCTTTATGTGTTAAATTACAAAATAATAGCTTTCGCATATGGTTGTATTACTTATAGTTTATTTTAAATTTCGAGGACGAAATTTTTGTAAGGGTGGTATGATGTAATACCCAGCCCCTTTTGTACCAAAATCTGTACTCTATTACTTTAGAATTCTATGTATTCTTATTTGTAATTGTATTCATTTTATTTATAATTTTATTTCTTCTAAACTGCATATTTCTTTTATTGCAACCCAATCCTAATTCCCTAATCCTATATTATCTCCTTACAAATCACCGAGCCCGGCACACATTTTTCTCCAGCCATATTCTTTCATTCATTCCCATTTAATTAAACCCAAACCCTCAGCCCACTTCTCGTTTTGCTAAAGTTTTAGCTCCCAGCCCAGCTGTCTTTATTTATTTAAAATACTTTTCCTTATTCCTCAGAGCCCACCTAGCCGGCCCATTTTTTCCATCAATTTATTCCCAAGCCTGAGCCCACCTCCTCAATTTTCTCATTAAAAGAAATTCTTGTGCTGGTCCCGGCCCCCTTATTCTTTTTCTTTAAATTCTTAAGTAGCTCAAATTAGCCCGGCCCCCTCATCTTGGTAATTTGTTATATTTCCATTTAAAGAACTCGGCCCGGCCCGTTTCTCCCTCACCAGCCCACACCATTTTCTTAATAATTCCTTAATTGTTTTTCCCGGCCCACGCCCGCCTCTTTCTTCGGCCCACGCCCGCCTCTTTCTTCAGCCCACGCCCGACCACTGTTCATCTCCCCCAACGGCTATTTCCCCATTCCTCGCGCGCATTTCCTTCTCGATCCACTTCCTACGCCTCCGCCCGCGCCCACGTCGCCGCTCATCACGCGCGACGAGCGTTACAACCGCGTTGCTCACCCCTCGTCTCCCCATCCTTTCCCCTCACTTCCCTCACACTCACGAGTCCCTGCACCCCATTTTTCCCCTCGACGACGACGACGACGACACCTCCACCGAGCTCAATCCCCTCGCCCAACCTCGCCTCTTCACCACCTTCCCTCCCTCTTCTCTGCCCTCAACACCCGAGCACTCCTTTCCCCCCTCGCCTGCAAACCCAACCCCTAGTCGCGAGCCCCTGCATCCATAACCCACAGCACTCTCGAGCTCCCCACTGACTTCATCACTCCGCCGTGAACGACGACGACTTCGACCACCATTCACCTCCTCTTCCTCCGCCCCTAACCATCACTACAACCCTCACCACCATCATCCACCGAGCTCGCCTCCTCCGGCCATCTCCATCACCGGAGGCACACCCTCGACGACACCGCCCCTTGATCCCTCTCTCTTGATCTCCTCATCTCAGATCTCTCTCGCTCACATCTCTCTCTCCCTAACTCTCAACTCTCTCTCTCTTCCTTCTGCCTACTCTCTCTTTTCTCACACTGCTCCCTGCTCTCTCTGCCTCTCACTCTGCATACACCTTCATTCTCTGTTTCACTCCCTTCACCTGCACTCTCCCCCTTCCTCGGTTTCTCTCTCTCTCCTCAGTTTCTCTGTCTCCCCTCTCTCTAACAGATCTCGTTTCTCTCTCTCTCTCTCTGTTTACTCTCTCTCTCTCGCTCCCTCTCTGCTGCCCTCACTCATATCTCACTAACTCTAACTCTTTTCACTCACTGTATCTCTCTCTCTCTCTCCCTCTCATTTCTCTCTCTCTCTCTCTAACACACTCACCATCGTCGTCATCATCCATCGTCGAACCCCTTGACGCACAAGAGCCAAGCCTCACAGCCGAGCCCCGACCACCAAACACTGAGCCGTCGTTGCCGAGACTCGTGTTCGAGCCAAGTCTGAGGCCGAGCCGCGCGTGTGTCGCGATCGTGCCATTATCACTGCCGAGCATCGCCAAGACGTCTCCAGGCAAGTTTTTTACTTGCTTACATGCTATATATCCTGGTTATAATCGTTAATTTCATAAATCATAGTGTACACTTTTGGATTAATATTGTACCATACCTGTTCGACATTTGTTCCCAATGAAAATACCCATCAAATTTGGCGGAACTAAACGGTATTGTTTGGCCCGTATAGATATGAACTTAGTGTATGAATTTCGTTGGATAATTCGATCGTTAATGACCAAAACAACTGCCCCCAAGTTTAACCGTAAAACTGTAATTCTGTTGCACCTGAAAACCGTTAAATTCACCATAAATCATATACATATTAGAATGACGCGTTCGAGGGCTCAAATTGAAGCTAACTTGACGAACTTTAACCCTATACCAGTTTCCTGATATTCTTGTACTTTAATTGGGATGATAATCGTATCAGAGTGCGACTCTGGACTGCAGTCCAGAGCGACTCAAATTGTGCTTGCTGTTCCGTAATGGATACCATAGGTTTTCCTTAACTTGTAGGTTGCGGAACTCCGCTGCTTATTGTAGGTAACTCTGTTAGCTAGACAACACATTTGTTTTCGTTCTGTTTCGTTACCGTTTGATATTTAATCTGTAATTTAATAGATCGGGACACATAACGGTCCCAGCAGAATCAGAATTGACATGTTATTATTAAACAGATTATAACTCCTAACGTACAGACGCGATTGAAGATCCGTTTGTTGCGTTGAAAACTTTACTGAAAACCCTAGAATTCATCCAACTGTAGCATCACTAAAATCCGATCCCAACTGGTATCAAAATGCGTTGCGAAATGGATTTCTGATTCTGAAACCGGATTTTCAGCCGCGTGCGCTTAAAATGAAATAGTTATAACTAATGATCCTGGAACCCGATTGGCTTGAAATAAAATTCTATGGATGGATAACTGAACATACTAATTACTACCTATTTATCGTCTCGCTAAATTATGTATGTACGTTTCATGATAAATCGTGCAAGTGATAGACTATTGTTTTTATGACACCTTAATCGTGCTTATATACTGTTCACGCATCATATCATACCCATATCATTGTAGTGATAAGCTAGTGATATCGTGCATTCACCCAGTGTTAGATTTTAGTGATGATTGTGGCAAGTACGTCAGTGTTCGTGTATTCGTGATTAAGTGAAAGTGATACGTACTCGCGCACAATCAGTGTCCCTTTTATTCTATTGCATTGTCGACGTCTGTGGGATACGTGTACGTGTGACTATAAGTGGTATGGGACACTTATGGAAGCGCTTGCACGGGTGTCACAGATAAGGCATCCGACACTGCCATTTATCTTAGGTATTAGTCGGGACGTGCTTGATGGAGGTCCTGCCTCCAATTCTAGCGCAGACTTGTCACGGATCGATTAGTATTTAGGGTTGTGGTTAGCGTTTGATGTAGACCACGGGGTGTGGGGTAGTTTAAGTGTGAGTTCAACAGAATCTCGGGAGTCCCATGCCGGCTTATATATTTAGGGAGTTTTATGGAGATTTACAGGGTACGTGATATATACACCGTGATATTCTTGTTACATGTTGGGCCCGTGGTCCCTTGCCCTTGGGTTCTACCCTTGGGTGGAGGACACTCGCGAGTGGTTGACTCTCACGCTTGGACTGACGATAGGTTTAGTGACCTGTACAGTGAGACTTAGAGACTGATAGGGATACTGGCATTTTATTCCTTATATACTGTGTGGCATACGTGATATATCGTGATACTGATTTACTGTTCCGCTGCATTGATTACTGCACATTCATATTCATGCTGTCGTAGATTTACTGTTACTCATACCCATTACCACTGTTAGAACTGTCACTTGATTATATATATATTATATTGCTATTGTGTCGCTCTGACGACCTGAGTATGCATGCTCAGTGTGAAGAGAAGATTTAACCTGGATCAGTGCATCACAGACTTCTTGAGTTGCCATTCCGAGTTACATTCGTTTGTTCCACTTCAGGTCAGTTTATATTATTGTATCTTTCAGTTACTGCATTTCTCATTACCTGCGCGTCATTTACTGTTTACCATGAAAAACTAGAAGCCGAAGTGTGACTACGGCAGGACATTCCTTGACGTAGGAGCATGGCTGGCCTTGTCTACCCCTCGTATTCCGTATTTTGGGAAGCGGGGCGTGACATGGTTTAGTTGGTATCAGAGCCAGGTTTTGCATCGATTGGGATTGCAGTTTTCCGTGTACAGTTTGGCAATCTAAGACGTCCCTCGGTCTAGATTGTAAACTTGTCATTCTTGATCCATATTCATATCGTGTGTTCAGCTATTCATTCACTATGGTTTCGGGTGACTTGGGAAGGATACGTGGTTGCAATTGCACTACAGTACTCTCTTCAAGTGACTTAAAGTCATACAGTTGATTCCCCACTTGTAATAAATTCATCAACTCTGATAATCTCGAACCTTTGTCCTATCCATATTATATTCGTCTAGCCTGTGACTTATATCATCCTTAAAATCATTGTTTCAGGATCATGTCTTCCAACGACTCTTCCTCTATCTCCGCTCCCCAGAATCAGACTGTTGAGATCCTTAGTGTACTGCAAGGTTTAAAGGAAGCCCAGGAGCGAACAAACGACCTATTAGCTGAAGGGCTGAGAAGACAGGTGAGTCGGACCCCAGCGGGAGCCTCCTATCATAAAGGGATCTCTATTGGACGAGGAAAGGAGAAGAAGATGAAGCGTCAACAGAAGCATCAGAAGAACCTTTGCTGTGGATATTGTAAGAGGCCAGGACACCTTCAGAGGGATTGTCGCCGCGCCCAAGGGAAATGTCTGATATGCGGTTCCGACAAACATCTCATCAACGGTTGTCCAGAAAGGAAAGAGCTACAGGGAGGAGACTCGTCCACACTCCCCACTTCGGCCAAGTGACGATTATTGCGAAGTTCGCGTTTCGAGGATAAAGCGGACCCAACACAGGATTCAACTCGCGTAACGATGATGCAGCGTTCTGGCAATCGAAGAAGAATTCTATGATTTTCCAATTTCAATACTAATGTTGTTATCTTTTATGAATATTTCTTCCAGTTTGCGATCTTGTATCCGTTGAACTTTTAGCTGAATGCAATGAAATTTGAATCATGATATATGTATCATCCTCTTGTTTTCTCTATATCAAATTCTCATCATTATCACAGTATTTTCATTCTGATCTTTCAGTTCCTGCAACCGCATATTTTCCTATATTTCGTACCCTGAGCTTTCCTTGATGTATTCCATTGTCTAATCATGACTCTTTTTCTTTCAGACATGGAACGCCCTGGAGCAGCGCCGCATCTAGATAAGGATGCACAGTCATGCGTATCCTTAGACCACACGATGACGAGTTCTGACGATGAGATCAACGGTCCCCAAGTCAACTTCGGAAACCACGTTTCAGACGACGAAGGAGCAGCCGCCCCAGAGTTTGGCATGATAGCTGTTTCTGACGAGGAAGAAGTAGATCCTGAAGAGAACCTGATAGAGGAAGACCCCGAGGAAGAACCGGTGGAAGAAAACCCAGTGGAGGAAAATCAAATGGAAGAGAATGCAGAAGAAGAAAACCACATGGGATCGGACCTCGATGAAGAAGTTCTATCCGAGGATGAAGGACCAGAAGATCAAGACCCTGCCATGGAAGAACTTCCTTTAGCGATACCTGCGAGGCGCTATGGAAATGGACGCCCCTACCTGAGCGCGCGAGCCTACCGCAACCTGCTGAATCTCCACAACCACAACTGACGGAAATTTTTGATGCTGTCCTTCTGGTCAAATAAACTGTGTATAGTTTAAGGCCACTTTTCGTCTTTGAGAATGTCTTGTTTCAAATTTTCTTGAATGAAATAAATCTTCTGAATTCGTAAACTTTGTGCTTATTGGTTCGCTTGATACTTGTTTATTGCCCTTATACATTTACTTCTTCTGCTGAGATCCCTGACTGTCCACCCCTACTCACTGTATAATTTTCACCCTCGTTTCGATTGGAAAGTACCGAACCTGATCCTTGGAATGACCCACCATTCATCCCTCGTCTGTGCCCCGTTGGGATCCTTCTGGGAGGAGAACAGTTCCTGTGAAACTTCCGAGTTCGCTAACTCTTCAAATTTTGATTCGCGTGTTGTACCGACTGTTGTTTTCCCCACACTTTTCCTTTTGTATCCCCTGTTTACTCACCCTTACTTCCTGTACTGACCCTATCCCGATCTCCTTAACATCCAGCCTAAAAGCCGCCACACTCCGATCTTCTGATTGAGTCACACCTTCTTGTAATCACTACCCCAGCTAGCCCTATTCATATTGGTGATTTCTCTACTACCCCAAATATATTTAAAGACCTTATTATTCAAAATTTAGTTTTCATTATTATAAATTTATCAAGGAGTGTGTGTTATTGATTACTCCGCTTTATGTATTTTAAGTACACTATTATCATTCTCATTTTCAGTAGAGCAACCTTACACCGTGCATATTTTTATTCCATGTTTCTTATTTTCACGAAACGAGTTTTCTAAGTTATTATAAAACTATTTGATCGATATATAGTCCTAAATTGTTTTAACCTACCGACAAATCTTTCACTATTTTATTGTCGTTACTTTATTTTTCGAGTAGGGTGCCTTATACTTACTATTTCTGATGTGCTACTTTAATATACGTATATGTGCATATATCTGAGTTTCGATCTTATCGAGTACGCCTCGAATGAGGTTGTCGTATTGTTGTTATTTATATTTCCGTATATATGTAACTACCCTTATAGTTGTTCCTATTTTATACCTACTTAAATCTATATTTTGTATGTTATTCTTACGTATTTTATATTTTCGAAATTTCTTCGTCCACTCATTCCTAGTAAATCTTTATGTGTTAAATTACAAAATAATAGCTTTCGCATATGGTTGTATTACTTATAGTTTATTTTAAATTTCGAGGACGAAATTTTTGTAAGGGTGGTATGATGTAATACCCAGCCCCTTTTGTACCAAAATCTGTACTCTATTACTTTAGAATTCTATGTATTCTTATTTGTAATTGTATTCATTTTATTTATAATTTTATTTCTTCTAAACCGCATATTTCTTTTATTGCAACCTAATCCTAATTCCCTAATCCTATATTATCTCCTTACAAATCACCGAGCCCGGCACACATTTTTCTCCAGCCATATTCTTTCATTCATTCCCATTTAATTAAACCCAAACCCTCAGCCCACTTCTCGTTTTGCTAAAGTTTTAGCTCCCAGCCCAGCTGTCTTTATTTATTTAAAATACTTTTCCTTATTCCTCAGAGCCCACCTAGCCGGCCCATTTTTTCCATCAATTTATTCCCAAGCCCGAGCCCACCTCCTCAATTTTCTCATTAAAAGAAATTCTTGTGCTGGTCCCGGCCCCCTTATTCTTTTTCTTTAAATTCTTAAGTAGCTCAAATTAGCCCGGCCCCCTCATCTTGGTAATTTGTTATATTTCCATTTAAAGAACTCGGCCCGGCCCTTTTCTCCCTCACCAGCCCACACCATTTTCTTAATAATTCCTTAATTGTTTTTCCCGGCCCACGCCCGCCTCTTTCTTCGGCCCACGCCCGCCTCTTTCTTCAGCCCACGCCCGACCACTGTTCATCTCCCCCAACGGCTATTTCCCCATTCCTCGCGCGCATTTCCTTCTCGATCCACTTCCTACGCCTCCGCCCGCGCCCACGTCGCCGCTCATCACGCGCGACGAGCGTTACAACCGCGTTGCTCACCCCTCGTCTCCCCATCCTTTCCCCTCACTTCCCTCACACTCACGAGTCCCTGCACCCCATTTTTCCCCTCGACGACGACGACGACGACACCTCCACCGAGCTCAATCCCCTCGCCCAACCTCGCCTCTTCACCACCTTCCCTCCCTCTTCTCTGCCCTCAACACCCGAGCACTCCTTTCCCCCCTCGCCTGCAAACCCAACCCCTAGTCGCGAGCCCCTGCATCCATAACCCACAGCACTCTCGAGCTCCCCACTGACTTCATCACTCATCCGTGAACGACGACGACTTCGACCACCATTCACCTCCTCTTCCTCCGCCCCTAACCATCACTACAACCCTCACCACCATCATCCACCGAGCTCGCCTCCTCCGGCCATCTCCATCACCGGAGGCACACCCTCGACGACACCGCCCCTTGATCCCTCTCTCTTGATCTCCTCATCTCAGATCTCTCTCGCTCACATCTCTCTCTCCCTAACTCTCAACTCTCTCTCTCTTCCTTCTGCCTACTCTCTCTTTTCTCACACTGCTCCCTGCTCTCGCTGCCTCTCACTCTGCATACACCTTCATTCTCTGTTTCACTCCCTTCACCTGCACTCTCCCCCTTCCTCGGTTTCTCTCTCTCTCTCCTCAGTTTCTCTGTCTCCCCTCTCTCTAACAGATCTCGTTTCTCTCTCTCTCTCTCTGTTTACTCTCTCTCTCTTGCTCCCTCTCTGCTGCCCTCACTCATATCTCACTAACTCTAACTCTTTTCACTCACTGTATCTCTCTCTCTCTCTCCCTCTCATTTCTCTCTCTCTCTCTCTAACACACTCACCATCGTCGTCATCACCCATCGTCGAACCCCTTGACGCACAAGAGCCAAGCCTCACAGCCGAGCCCCGACCACCAAACACTGAGCCGTCGTTGCCGAGACTCGTGTTCGAGCCAAGTCTGAGGCCGAGCCGCGCGTGTGTCGCGATCGTGCCATTATCACTGCCGAGCATCGCCAAGACGTCTCCAGGCAAGTTTTTTACTTGCTTACATGCTATATATCCTGGTTATAATCGTTAATTTCATAAATCATAGTGTACACTTTTGGATTAATATTGTACCATACCTGTTCGACATTTGTTCCCAATGAAAATACCCATCAAATTTGGCGGAACTAAACGGTATTGTTTGGCCCGTATAGATGTGAACTTAGTGTATGAATTTCGTTGGATAATTCGATCGTTAATGACCAAAACAACTGCCCCCAAGTTTAACCGTAAAACTGTAATTCTGTTGCACCTGAAAACCGTTAAATTCACCATAAATCATATACATATTAGAATGACGCGTTCGAGGGCTCAAATCGAATCTAACTCGACGAACTTTAACCCTATACCAGTTTCCTGATATTCTTGTACTTTAATTGGGATGATAATCGTATCAGAGTGCGACTCTGGACTGCAGTCCAGAGCGACTCAAATTGTGCTTGCTGTTCCGTAATGGATACCATAGGTTTTCCTTAACTTGTAGGTTGCGGAACTCCGCTGCTTATTGTAGGTAACTCTGTTAGCTAGACAACACATTTGTTTTCGTTCTGTTTCGTTACCGTTTGATATTTAATCTGTAATTTAATAGATCGGGACACATAACGGTCCCAGCAGAATCAGAATTGACATGTTATTATTAAACAGATTATAACTCCTAACGTACAGACGCGATTGAAGATCCGTTTGTTGCGTTGAAAACTTTACTGAAAACCCTAGAATTCATCCAACTGTAGCATCACTAAAATCCGATCCCAACTGGGATCAAAATGCGTTGCGAAATGGATTTCTGATTCTGAAACCGGATTTTCAGCCGCGTGTGCTTAAAATGAAATAGTTATAACTAATGATCCTGGAACCCGATTGGCTTGAAATAAAATTCTATGGATGGATAACTGAACATACTAATTACTACCTATTTATCGTCTCGCTAAATTATGTATGTACGTTTCATGATAAATCGTGCAAGTGATAGACTATTGTTTTTATGACACCTTAATCGTGCTTATATACTGTTCACGCATCATATCATACCCATATCATTGTAGTGATAAGATAGTGATATCGTGCATTCACCCAGTGTTAGATTTTAGTGATGATTGTGGCAAGTACGTCAGTGTTCGTGTATTCGTGATTAAGTGAAAGTGATACGTACTCGCGCACAATCAGTGTCCCTTTTATTCTATTGCATTGTCGACGTCTGTGGGATACGTGTACGTGTGACTATAAGTGGTATGGGACACTTATGGAAGCGCTTGCACGGGTGTCACAGATAAGGCATCCGACACTGCCATTTATCTTAGGTATTAGTCGGGACGTGCTTGATGGAGGTCCTGCCTCCAATTCTAGCACAGACTTGTCACGGATCGATTAGTATTTAGGGTTGTGGTTAGCGTTTGATGTAGACCACGGGGTGTGGGGTAGTTTAAGTGTGAGTTCAACAGAATCTCGGGAGTCCCATGCCGGCTTATATATTTAGGGAGTTTTATGGAGATTTACAGGGTACGTGATATATACACCGTGATATTCTTGTTACATGTTGGGCCCGTGGTCCCTTGCCCTTGGGTTCTACCCTTGGGTGGAGGACACTCGCGAGTGGTTGACTCTCACGCTTGGACTGACGATAGGTTTAGTGACCTGTACAGTGAGACTTAGAGACTGATAGGGATACTGGCATTTTATTCCTTATATACTGTGTGGCATACGTGATATATCGTGATACTGATTTACTGTTCCGCTGCATTGATTACTGCACATTCATATTCATGCTGTCGTAGATTTACTGTTACTCATACCCATTACCACTGTTAGAACTGTCACTTGATTATATATATATTATATTGCTATTGTGTCGCTCTGACGACCTGAGTATGCATGCTCAGTGTGAAGAGAAGATTTAGCCTGGATCAGTGCATCACAGACTTCTTGAGTTGCCATTCCGAGTTACATTCGTTTGTTCCACTTCAGGTCAGTTTATATTATTGTATCTTTCAGTTACTGCATTTCTCATTACCTGCGCGTCATTTACTGTTTACCATGAAAAACTAGAAGCCGAAGTGTGACTACGGCAGGACATTCCTTGACGTAGGAGCATGGCTGGCCTTGTCTACCCCTCGTATTCCGTATTTTGGGAAGCGGGGCGTGACATGGTTTAGTTGGTATCAGAGCCAGGTTTTGCATCGATTGGGATTGCAGTTTTCCGTGTACAGTTTGGCAATATAAGACGTCCCTCGGTCTAGATTGTAAACTTGTCATTCTTGATCCATATTCATATCGTGTGTTCAGCTATTCATTCACTATGGTTTCGGGTGACTTGGGAAGGTTACGTGGTTGCAATTGCACTACAGTACTCTCTACAAGTGACTTAAAGTCATACAGTTGATTCCCCACTTGTAATAAATTCATCAACTCTGATAATCTCGAACCTTTGTCCTATCCATATTATATTCGTCTAGCCTGTGACTTATATCATCCTTAAAATCATTGTTTCAGGATCATGTATTCCAACGACTCTTCCTCTATCTCCGCTCCCCAGAATCAGACTGTTGAGATCCTTAGTGTACTACAAGGTTTAAAGGAAGCCCAGGAGCGAACAAACGACCTATTAGCTGAAGGGCTGAGAAGACAGGTGAGTCGGACCCCAGCGGGAGCCTCCTATCATAAAGGGATCTCTATTGGACGAGGAAAGGAGAAGAAGATGAAGCGTCAACAGAAGCATCAGAAGAACCTTTGCTGTGGATATTGTAAGAGGCCAGGACACCTTCAGAGGGATTGTCGCCGCGCCCAAGGGAAATGTCTGATATGCGGTTCCGACAAACATCTCATCAACGGTTGTCCAGAAAGGAAAGAGCTACAGGGAGGAGACTCGTCCACACTCCCCACTTCGGCCAAGTGACGATTATTGCGAAGTTCGCGTTTCGAGGATAAAGCGGACCCAACACAGGATTCAACTCGCGTAACGATGATGCAGCGTTCTGGCAATCGAAGAAGAATTCTATGATTTTCCAATTTCAATACTAATGTTGTTATCTTTTATGAATATTTCTTCCAGTTTGCGATCTTGTATCCGTTGAACTTTTAGCTGAATGCAATGAAATTTGAATCATGATATATGTATCATCCTCTTGTTTTCTCTATATCAAATTCTCATCATTATCACAGTATTTTCATTCTGATCTTTCAGTTCCTGCAACCGCATATTTTTCTATATTTCGTACCCTGAGCTTTCCTTGATGTATTCCATTGTCTAATCATGACTCTTTTTCTTTCAGACATGGCATGCCCTGGAGCAGCGCCGCATCTAGATAAGGATGCACAGTCATGCGTATCCTTAGACCACACGATGACGAGTTCTGACGATGAGATCAACGGTCCCCAAGTCAACTTCGGAAACCACGTTTCAGACGACGAAGGAGCAGCCGCCCCAGAGTTTGGCATGATAGCTGTTTCTGACGAGGAAGAAGTAGATCCTGAAGAGAACCTGATAGAGGAAGACCCCGAGGAAGAACCGGTGGAAGAAAACCCAGTGGAGGAAAATCAAATGGAAGAGAATGCAGAAGAAGAAAACCACATGGGATCGGACCTCGATGAAGAAGTTCTATCCGAGGATGAAGGACCAGAAGATCAAGACCCTGCCATGGAAGAACTTCCTTTAGCGATACCTGCGAGGCGCTATGGAAATGGACGCCCCTACCTGAGCGCGCGAGCCTACCGCAACCTGCTGAATCTCCACAACCACAACTGACGGAAATTTTTGATGCTGTCCTTCTGGCCAAATAAACTGTGTATAGTTTAAGGCCACTTTTCGTCTTTGAGAATGTCTTGTTTCAAATTTTCTTGAATGAAATAAATCTTCTGAATTCGTAAACTTTGTGCTTATTGGTTCGCTTGATACTTGTTTATTGCCCTTATACATTTACTTCTTCTGCTGAGATCCCTGACTGTCCACCCCTACTCACTGTATAATTTTCACCCTCGTTTCGATTGGAAAGTACCGAACCTGATCCTTGGAATGACCCACCATTCATCCCTCGTCTGTGCCCCGTTGGGATCCTTCTGGGAGGAGAACAGTTCCTGTGAAACTTCCGAGTTCGCTAACTCTTCAAATTTTGATTCGCGTGTTGTACCGACTGTTGTTTTCCCCACATTTTTCCTTTTGTATCCCCTGTTTACTCACCCTTACTTCCTGTACTGACCTTATCCCGATCTTCTTAACATCCAGCCTAAAAGCCGCCACACTCCGATCTTCTGATTGAGTCACACCTTCTTGTAATCACTACCCCAGCTAGCCCAATTCATATTGGTGATTTCTCTACTACCCCAAATATATTTAAAGACCTTATTATTCAAAATTTAGTTTTCATTATTTTAAATTTATCAAGGAGTGTGTGTTATTGATTACTCCGCTTTATGTATTTTAAGTACACTATTATCATTCTCATTTTCAGTAGAGCAACCTTACACCGTGTATATTTTTATTCCATGTTTCTTATTTTCACGAAACGAGTTTTCTAAGTTATTATAAAACTATTTGATCGATATATAGTCCTAAATTGTTTTAACCTACCGACAAATCTTTCACTATTTTATTGTCGTTACTTTATTTTTCGAGTAGGGTGCCTTATACTTACTATTTCTGATGTGCTACTTTGATATACGTATATGTGCATATATCTGAGTTTTGATCTTATCGAGTACGCCTCGAATGATGTTGTCGTATTGTTGTTATTTATATTTCCGTATATATGTAACTACCCTTATAGTTGTTCCTATTTTATACCTACTTAAATCTATATTTTGTATGTTATTCTTACGTATTTTATATTTTCGAAATTTCTTCGTCCACTCATTCCTAGTAAATCTTTATGTGTTAAATTACAAAATAATAGCTTTCGCATATGGTTGTATTACTTATAGTTTATTTTAAATTTCGAGGACGAAATTTTTATAAGGGTGGTATGATATAATACCCAGCCCCTTTTGTACCAAAATCTGTACTCTATTACTTTAGAATTCTATGTATTCTTATTTGTAATTGTATTCATTTTATTTATAATTTTATTTCTTCTAAACCGCATATTTCTTTTATTGCAACCCAATCCTAATTCCCTAATCCTATATTATCTCCTTACAAATCACCGAGCCCGGCACACATTTTTCTCCAGCCATATTCTTTCATTCATTCCCATTTAATTAAACCCAAACCCTCAGCCCACTTCTCGTTTTGCTAAAGTTTTAGCTCCCAGCCCAGCTGTCTTTATTTATTTAAAATACTTTTCCTTATTCCTCAGAGCCCACCTAGCCGGCCCATTTTTTCCATCAATTTATTCCCAAGCCCGAGCCCACCTCCTCAATTTTCTCATTAAAAGAAATTCTTGTGCTGGTCCCGGCCCCCTTATTCTTTTTCTTTAAATTCTTAAGTAGCTCAAACTAGCCCGTCCCCCTCATCTTGGTAATTTGTTATATTTCCATTTAAAGAACTCGGCCCGGCCCGTTTCTCCCTCATCAGCCCACACCATTTTCTTAATAATTCCTTAATTGTTGACAGCGATCTCAAGCCCTGCTATCAAAACTCATATTCAGCTTCATTGTTTGTCCTTGGCTCTGTTAAGGAGAAGGTAAAGCTCATTATCCCTCCTTGCGGAGTCACGAAAATAAGGCCTACCCCCGATTTGATTATGGGGGAGCCGTGCTTTCGCTTCTTCATGGAAGATGCCCCATCAAAGTAGAGTTCCCATCGGGTATCACTCTCTCTTCTTTCCCCGTCGATCGTGTCAAACGTATACTCGTCTGGCAATTCACAATTTAGGGGTGAATCGGCAGGTATCGGATGCTCAGCGATGAAGTCGGCGATGGCATGTACTGCCTTGAGAGGTCAGTATGTTATCGAGAACTCCATCAAGAGGAGGGCCCATTTCGCCAGTCGTCATGTTAATATGGCTATTGGCATCAAATACTTGAGAGGATCCACTTTTGATATGAGATGGACCTCATGTGCCAAAGCATAGTGTCTGAGCTTCGTTATCGCGAAGATCAACGCTAGGCGGTGTTTTTTGATAGGGGAGTAGTTATTTTCTACCCCGAGGAGAATTCAACTCAAATAATAAAGGGCTCTCTCCTTCAACTGGTCATTTTCCTGTGCCCACAGCTCGCCTAAGGAACCTTCTAGGGCTGTTGTGTACAGGATGAGGGGTTTTCCCTTGACCGAAGCCGTCAGCACCGGCGGATTCTGCAGGTATTGCTTGATTTTGTCCAGTGCACTTTGGTATTTGCGATCCTAGACGAACGGAGTCCCCTTCTTCATTAGATGGCTGTAGGGGCGGGATTTGCCGGAGAGATTGGTTATGAACCGCCGAATATACGCGAGCTTCCCTTGGAGAGACCGCAGTTGCTTGAGAGTTCTTGGCGGAGGCATTTCCATGATCGCTTTGATCTTTGACGGGTCTACTTCGATGCCCCAGTGTCATACGATGAATCCTAGGAATTTACCTAAGGAGACTCCGAACGCGTATTTGAGAGGGTTCATTTTCAAGTTGTATTTCCGAAGGCGCTGAAACACGATCTTCAGATGCTCCCAATGTTCCTCATTTGATTTGCTTTTAACCACGAGGTTGTCGATATAGAATTCAACGATATCATGTATGAGGTCGTCGAAAATCTTCGTCATGGCTTTCTGATAGGTGGCGTTGGCGTTCTTCAGACCGAAAGGCATCACTTTATAGCAGAATATTCCTAGAGGGGTCCGGAAAGTGGCGTGCTTCTGGTCTTCGGGATGCATCTTTGTTTGATTGTACCCTGATGATCCGTCCATGAAGGAGAAGACTTCGTGAGTGGACGTGTTATCTATCATCAGCTCGGTAACCGGTACGGGAAAATCGTCTTTCGGACAGGCTTTGTTAAGGTCCCGGAAGTCCAAGCAGATGCGCACCGTCCCATTTGTCTTCATTACTGGGACAATGTTGACAATCTAGTCGGGGTACTGAACTTCTTGAATGAATCCGGAGTTGATTAGCTTCTTGACTTCGGCGTTGATGCTCATTTCAAGTTCGAGCCGCATTCTTCTCGGCGCTTGTTTGATCGGCTTGATGTCCGGAGATATCGCCAATTTGTGCACAGCTACTTCTGGATCTAGTCCCGGAATTTCGGAGTAGTTCCATGCGAAACAGCCTTTATACTGCATGAGCATGTCTTTGAGCGTAGCCACCTGCTCTTTAGAAAGCAGCTCACTGACGAACGTAGGCCGCGGATCCTTTGTTGTCCCTAAGTCAATTTTCCTTAGGTTGTCCGCAGTAGTGTGTATTCCATCTTCCAATTCTTTTGGCGCCGATAGAAACTCTGAGATTATCTCGTTATCATCGTTTTCGAAGCACCAGGATAGGTTATCCATGTTCTTGTGCATTCCTTCTTCTGACAGCGTTATTGCATGACAGGTACGGGATGTTTTCCAAAACCGATGTTGGTCAGGTTCTACTCTCGCCATATACGTTGCCTTCGGCATATGCTTTTGCGGTGGGGTCACCTTCCAACTGCTGGATAGAGCGAACCTGCCGAGTTGATATTAGTCTTCGACCCAATTCTTGAAAGTAAAGCAGTCTTCAAGAGGATGACCTATTGGTCGGTGATAGGAGCAATAATCTGGGTGATGAACTTCATTTGCTTGATCGGGATGTCGAGACTCCGGGAGTGTCATCATTTGATGTTTCATGGCGAGATCAAAGATTTTCCTTGTCTTTTCTCGGGGGAAAGAACATGCTCGGCCTATCTTTTTCGTTAGAGACGGATTCCGGCTGACCTTTTCTTGTTCGTGTGGCCTTTTGGATCCGTTTTGCCGCTGTCGAACTTTTTTTCCGTTCTTCAACTTGTTTTTGCCTCTGCATCGGGCCTTTTCCTGTCTTGGGAATGCGTGGCGGGCTGACGGCAAAGGGCATCATCATCTTCCATGGCCTGCCGAATGAGATGTTTTGGCCTTCTCGTAAATGGCCATTTCGCGGCTGTAGTCGTTTCCAATCTTTCGACTCGCTTCCCTTATTAGCTTGTCCATCTGTTCTTCAAACGATGGACTCGGCATTTTTATGGCAGGACCTCGTTCTGGTTCAACGTCAACATCTTTTAAAAGGGCGTCCTCTTCTTCATCCAGGTCCTTTATGACATGGCAGCCATGGAACTGCTCCCGTTTCTTGGACTGGACATATCCAAGCCCGATCGTTTCCATTTTCCCGGTGGGCAATTTTCGCTGAGTTCCAGGGACGTTCTAAATCCTATTGTAGAACTGAGCTTGTCGAGGGGTTTGTTTGAAAGGTATGTCTTGGCATCATAATAACCTTTTTAATCCCTCTGTGTAGTACCTGGGCAGACGAATGGGTTAGAGCCTGTCGAGCGCAGGATTGGCACCATACCAGACTTCTCTTTCAACTCTAGTCTCCGTGGATCGGTAGAATAAGATCGCTGTTCCCCGCCGAAAATCGGGAAGACAAACGTCTTGCCTAAATTTGGGAACAGATGCTATTTGGTGCTATCCGTCCACCTCTCTGAAGATGCCAAGTTGATTTATGACACCATGTATCGAAGGTTTAAACGGATGCGGCCGATATAGCAGCCTTCGTCAGATTCCCCCTCGTTGAGGGGTTTTTGATTGTGGGGACGCTCTTCCCTGCAGGCGCAAGCCCCTACAGTTAATTACGCTACCGCATCGCGGTAACCACTTTCTCCTTCTCCAGATGGTCACTTCGCGTCGTGGGTGTTTATTTTGTTTTTGGTTGCCCATGGATTGTATACGGAGACTAATTTATGTTGTCGCTCGTAGGGCGTGGATTAGTCCAAATCCGTATTTTCTTAGATTTGGGTTTGGGGTTGGGTTTAAGGATGCGTTAGCCTCATTTGAGACTAAGATAAACTTAAACGTTTGTTAAAGATACGTTAATCTAATTTTAGACTAAGAACAACTTAACGGGATCGTTTAGATCCAACAAAAGAGCATTTGGATTCTATTGATTAGTTTAGGGACATTGCGGTCCATTACCAGTTTAAGGACATGGTGGTCCAAGGTTAAGGACATCATAGTCCGTGGGTTTAAAGGGACCCCACAGTCCGAGGTTAAGGACATCATAGTCCGTGGGTTTAAAGGGACCCCACAGTCCGAGGTTAAGGACATCATAGTCCATGGGTTTAAAGGAACCCCACAGTCCGAGATTAAGGACATCATAGTCTATGAGTTTAAGGACCCCACAGTCCATGGAATGATTGGTTATCGGAACCCGTCACCTCTCTGAAGACGTTGAAGGATTACAACGAAAAATATCAGAGGAGTGTAGAGATGTACCCTTGAACCAAAATTGATTGGGAAATCTGTAGTTCAATTTGGAACTAAGATCAATTAATTAGATTATGAGCACATTGGCTTAGTTAAATCTGAATTGAGAACTTATGGCCAACTTGGGCTAAGTCCAATTAGATTTGAAATGTTGGCCCTTTGTTGGACTATTGAATATTTGTCTGGGTTCAGCCCCCTATTATTTAGCAATGCTAAACAGGGGTTTAGGGGCTCTGATAACATTTTGTCTTTGGCTGAGCACTAACCTTTCATTATAGGTCTGGACTTTACTTTGCATATCATATGAACTGACCAATTTTGAGGTCCAATTGAAGAGGAGATTTGCCTCTGGAAAACTTAACCAATTTGGGATAAGCTTGGCTTTAAAATAGTGTTGAACACTAGAGGATACTTGGCGATCACGTGCTCCCATGTGATATGCTGAAAATAGTGTTAAACACTAAGGTCGAGGTGCTTAAAGTAGTGTTAAACACTAAAATTGAATTGGTCACGTGGGGTCACGTGAGGCATCTGAAGATGGGGCCAGACTTCCTTTATTTTGTTCTCAGAATATTCAGATAAGTGTTAAACACTTTTAGTCTTTGAAATTATCATGTATGGACACGTGACAATGCCTCTGCGTTGGGCATTAATTTCTCTGTCTTCCCCTATTTTATTCTTTTGAAAAGGGGTATTTGTCAGGGGTCACGTGGGGACACGTGAGGCGCCCTAGATCAGTACTGCCTTTGGCTTTGTTCTCTTTTATTTTGAGGGTCACATGGGAGCACGTGAGGCATTGCCTCTAAGCTTTTTCTTTCTCATTTTGAAGAGTCTGTTTAGGGGTCACGTGAGAGCACGTGAGGCATTGCCTCTAAGCTTTTTCTTTCTTATTTTGAGGAGTCTGTTTAGGGGTCACGTGAGAGCACGTAAGGGATTGCCTCCAGACTTGTTCTTTCTCATTTTGAGGAGTCTGTTTAAGGGTCACGTGGGGGCACGTGACCTAGTCTTGTTCATTATCTTTTGATCATTGAGAGAGAGGGTCACATGTTGCCACGTAACCAGTCTGGGTACTGATTTCTTTACGTGCATGGAGAGTTTTAAGTCCCTTATTTTAAGAATTAAATTCTTTGGTAGGGTTAAACCCTAATTTTGTTTAGAAGAATTAAATTCCTATGTATATGGAAGAATTAAATTCTTATGTAGGGTTAAACCCTTGTTTTGTTTGGAGGAATTGAATTCCTATGAATTCGGAAGAATTAAATTCTCATATAGGGTTAAACCCTAGTTTCATTTGGAGGAATTAAATTCCTATGAATTTGGGGGGATTAAATTCCTTAAACTCAATTCTCCCTCTAAATTTTGGATCTGCATGGCAGAATCTCCCCGATGAAAATTAAATTCTCAACTTGTGGGGAGATCTGCTTCTGCAGATCTTCAACCAAACAAAGAACTAAGTTCTTATTCAGAAGAGTTAAACTCTTAAATTGAGAATTAAATTCTCTTTTGTTTTATGGAGCTTAGATCTCTTTCCCTTTTCTCACCTAGGGTTTCTTTTCTCTGAAAAGATCTTCTTTTCTCTCTTGAGAATTAAATTCTCCTCTCTTTTTTATCTCTGTTCTTGTTGTATCCTCCTTCTTTTTCTTCTCTTATTGGCTCCTATTTATAGGAGAAAGTAAAGAATCAGTTTGTTTAGTCAATCTTTCATTGAAATATTTTAATTGATTTTGTAACCAACATGATCTTTTAGATCACTCAGTGAATTTTATGCACCATTGGATTTTTAATCCAAAACATCTTTTATCTGTTATTCCTGGCAAATTTCAGGGAAATCTTCCTTGTATAGAATATTTCTATAAATTGGTGATTTTTAATCACCATTGGACTTTTAATCCAACGGTGCTCCACTTTATAGAGCACAATCTTTTTTGTTTGGAAAGATTTAGAGAAATATTTTTCCAACTAGGGTTTTTGATTTCCCTTAATAAGAATTTAATTCTATTAGTTCAGAAGGTTTAAGAGCCTATCACGTTTTAGCACGTGACCTCATTGATTGACCAATTAATTAGAATTTAATTCTGTTGGTTTAGAGGGCTCAGGAACCCATCACGTATTGGCACGTGACCCCACTGATTAATTATTTAATTAGAATTTAATTATATTGTTTCAGAGGGTTTAAGAGCCTATCAAGTGTTGGCACGTGACCCCCACTGATTAATTATTTTCAATTATTTATTTTATTCAGTGCCTACAGGGTTTGCCTGTAAATGGTCACGTGTCTACACGTGCTGCCCGTTCACGTGTGGGCACGTGATGCCCGGTCACGTGTGGGCACGTGATGCCTCATAACTTTTGATCCCGGATGAATTATGAGGCCTATAATATATCAAATCGAAGGATTTTTTGAGACACTTTCGATACCATCAGAATTTAGCTGTTTCTCATTCAGGGGTTTGTCAAAATGCAGCCCGGAAAATACTGGTTCGCATTTTCTTCCTTAGATTACACGTGCATAACATATTTGCTCATAACTTTTGATCCCGGATGAATTATGAAGCCCATAATATATAAAATCGAAGGCTTTTTCGAGAAACTTTCGATACCATTAGAATTTAGCTGTTTCACATTCGGGAGTTTGTCAAAATATAGCCCGAAAAATACTGGTTCACATTTTCTTAAACGTATCGCTGCCATTTGATACCTTGGGCTCTTTTGCGCAGAAATTTTTTTTTTGGCGAGAACAATCGCCTTTTCACTTTTTCGCCTGGGAGGGACATAGAATATTTGCAGCTCTTGCACACTATATGTTTCGAGCGTATCAAGCTCTCTGTAGTGCTGTCGCGGAATTATAGCGATTTGCAAGCTTTGATCTTCTCCAGTGAGGGTCTGTATCGATAGTCGGACCGAGAACACTGCGTTAACTCCATCTTCAGAGTTGCTACCAAAGACCAGAATAGGGGCAGATGGTCCCGGCTTGTTGCATTGGGGTGGCCCTGAATAAACTATCTCTTCTCCCTCTTCGGTATCGCTTCCAAAGACTGGAATAGTGGTGATAGCTTTCTGCTTATTCTCCGGCTTACTGCATCTTTCCGTGTGTTCAAAGTCTGGCAGGAAATACTTTGCATCCTCATACTTTTGGACTTCATTTATGGAAAATGGGTTCAGTTCTCCTGTCACGGTATACTCAAGACCATCTTTGAAGTACTTCATACACCGATGTTGTGTAGAAGGGATGATTTTGTACTCTTGTAACCAAGGCCTGCCGAGCAAAGCGTTGTAGCAAGTCTTGGCGTCAATGACATGAAATTTGATGTCAGTGACGAGCAGCCCAAAGCGTAATGTCAGTATCATAGACCCGAGCGTCCGTGATGATTGGGAGTCGAATCCGGAGATAGTGATTTTATCCTGAGCGAGGTGTTAAACGCTCATGCAGATTTCTTTTAGCACCCTCACATTTAGGAGGTTGACAGAGGACCCGTTGTCAACTAAAATCTTCACTATCTTGATGTCATGACAGTATCCGGTGACATACAAAGGACGGTTGTGCTCACATGTTCCGAGGAGGAGATCTTCATCGCTGAAAGAGATGTCAGCGGTGTGCACTTCTTCCAGCTCATCCTTCATCTTTTCTTCGGCAAGGAAAGCTTGAAACCGTTCGGACTCTCGTAGTGCCTTGATTAGAGAATCCCTCGCCTCTTTAGATAGCAGAAGGGTATCGAGAATGCTTAGTTGCGAGGGTATATTTTTCAGGTGTGTCAGAACGTTGTAATCCACCTTGTTTTTCTTGGGCAGGTCCTAGGCTGCCAGCTCTTCGACGACTTGATCATCGAGGGTGATATCCTCAGAGACTTTTTCCTTCCCTTTATCTTTTTTATTCGATCCGTTGTTCGTAGGTCCGAGATTCTTTTCGGGCAACGTACGATTGCACAGCTGAATATTCTCGCAGGTCTTCATCTCTTCTGTTTCGGAGATGGATTCCTTGAAGAGGGGGCCGAGAGCTATTTCTTCATCAGAATCGCTCCCGAAGGTGAGAACTTGCGATCCCCCGGAATTACCCATGTGACAGTCACCGGCAGTTCTTCTGCGCTCATCTGTCGTACTTCTCTGCTCTCGACAAGTTTTGCGCTACATCTGCTTGAAATGCTGTCGATGAGCAACGTATCCCTGCCACCAATTTTTAAAGGCTATGCATTCCTCGGTAGGGTGCGTGATCCTCCGATGGTATAAGCAGTAGTTTGGATGCGCATCTAGTCCGTCGGGGAACGTATTTTCTGAAGTGTCTTCTTTGAAAGGTGGCAACTTTATTCCCATCGACAGGGCTTTAGCGAACTGCTTCCTTGTCTTAAACCTGCTTTTGAAGTGTTTCTATCCGGTTGAGGTACTTTATGGCTTCTCAATACCGGAGCTTCTTCAATGTGATGCCGATGCTTGGCCCTTTCATATAAGGCCGTTTCACGCTCTCGATCGGATTTGCTTTTCTGAAGAGCTTCGCTCAGCAGCCTGTCAATCAACTCATCCGATGGCTCCAGGGATTTTGATTCCGGTTCTGGATCTGCCCCCAGTTTCTCTGTATCAGGAGCTTCTTTGCCATTTATTAATGAGTGAGAGATCATGTGGCAGCTTGCCACATAATTCTCGAGCTCTTCTGAAGAATCGTCTCCTTCATCAGCATCATCGGCTTCTTTTTCAAGAACATGCTTAAAGAATTCATCCAACGTGATTGGGGTTCGTGCCTTCTGGTTATATTCTTCTAGTGCATCGATATATTTCTGCAGACCTGTACGGCTGTTTTTGGGTCGGACGGGCTTCTTGGCCTTCTTCTTTTTCTTTAAAGACTTTGGAGGCTTGGCCTGAATGTTTTGTCCACCTTCACTAACTTTCAGCATTGGGCGCGGCTTCAGCATCCCCTCAATAATCTCGGGCTCCAGCTGGTTCTTCCACTTAATCGCCGGATATGCTTGGAGATCTTTCAGCATTCTTTTCGTTTTGGCTGAAAGAGCGACCACCCATGAAGCTTCTTCTATAAAAGAGCACGATGCCCCCGGCGTGTCCACCTTTTTAGGAGCGTATGGCTGGGGAGGGCTTACATTCCAATTCTCAGACAGCATGAATTTGCCCTGTTGGTATTGATCCTCAATCCAGCCTTTGAAGACGAAGCAATTTTTGATTGGATGGCTTACTGCTCGGTGGTAGGGGCAGTAATTAGGATTGTTGGCGTCGCTCGGCTGCAGTGGACGTCTTAGATCTGGCAGATTGATGAGCCTGTTACGCACCGCCAGTTCGAATAGTCTCCTCGTTTTTTCTCGGGGAAACGAATAAGGGCGTTTTAGTTTCTCGTTGAAGAATCGTTGTTTACCGTTTTGGCGATCAGCAGGTTTTGGACCACTGGGCTGCTGTTGTGCATTGGCGACAAAGGTCACTTTCCCTTTCCCCTTTTCGTTTCGAGGCTCCATTTTCGAGGAAGACGGTCTATGGCCCATCTGATCCATTTGGGCCAGCTTGTCAATCAAGGCCTGGAAGGTAGTCGGCTTGAAAAACATCATGAACTGGCATATGGTCGCCTGCGGATCGAGGGTACCCACGAACATGCCTACTGCAGGAGCCTCTTCTATGCGCTGTTCGCGCTTCGACCATAGGTTCCGCCACCGTATCACGTACTGAACCCATGTTTCGCCTGGCTTCACCCTGGCATTTTAGTGCGGTGATCGGGGTGCGTTCGCTAGCGCTTGCGAAACGCTGGGTGAATAACAATTCCATCTCCGTAAAAGTTTTGACGCAGTCGTTGGGAAGCTCTGAATACCATTCGAACGCCGTCTCTGCCAAGCTGCCGACGAATTGGCGAAGCAGTAGCTTATCATCACCTCCAGTATTTCCGCACAAAGACCTGAACTGAGCGACATGTTGATGAGGATTGCCTATCCCTTTGTATACGTGGAACTTAGGAATCGTGTATCCTGGCGGGTACTTAATCTGATCGTACCAACTTGGATATGGTTGCCCAGTTCTGACGACTTGGCCAGCGGCTTCGTTCGCTTGATGAGCTCGTATCTGTTGAGCGATATAATCATCGAGCGTATCTTTGGAGATGGTCTCTTCCTTGGCTGCTGAACAAGCAGGAAGAGGGTTTGATGTCTCCCCTCTGTTGTCTTCAAGGATAATCGGAGGGTCTTCAGCTGGAAGATCCGGCTGTATCATCATTCCGATCATATCTTGCAATAAAAGCGCCATTTGTTTTTTGTTGGCCGCTTGTTTCGCGGCCTCTTTGTCTTTTCTCTCGAGCATTCTTCGGAGGAATTCGGTATCAGTTTCCTGTTCTTGACGATGCACCGATGATGTTTTCGGGCTTTCTTTTGGCCCAGTGAGTGTGGACATCTGTGTCAGCATCTCCTGAAGCTTTTGCTATTGTTGCTCCTGAGCCTTTGTCACTTATCGGGTGAGTGGTCGATGGGTGGTGGAGATACGGCTATCCTCTTTTCCGAAATCCATATAAACAGTATGCACTGCCATGCCCCCATACTTGGGGCGTTTGGATTCAATACCCTTGCGATTTGTTGCAGATGCAGGGATCTTCTCCGGCCTTCTCCTTTTGTGGGCTGTCGAAGTTGAGGAGGACGTTGCAGCGGGAACCCAAGTAGATGACACCTTCTGTGGTACGACAGGGTGGTTCTTCTCTTGCCGAACTTTCATCTTCTTCGGTCGGCAGAAGTAATATTGGTTGATCACCGAGTCTTGGACTTGTCGCCAGACCCTGTGAATTTTAGAGGACAGCCACTGAGGGGGCTTCTCTGGCTTCACCTTTGCAACGTTCTTTATAAGTGGAGGAGATCTTTTTAGCACGGCCGTCGGAGAGTTCTTGCGCACCTTCCTAAGTGGTTCAAAGCTGTTCCCAGTTGGTACAGGAGCATCGACTTCCACCGTTAGAGCTGGCGGAGTAAGTCTAGAAGGGGAACTGCCCCCAGCTTTCCTCACTCGGCGCCAGTGGCGACGTCGAGCATGTCTTCAAGATAGTATTGGCTCAGTTACGGGGGTGGCTCCCTCATGCCCCCTATTCTGGTGAAGGGCTGCCGTTGGTGCCAGCCTATTGAAAACTGACGTCCGTTGAGAGGGGATGGCCAACCTGTCGAAGGCAGACTTGCGAGCAGGGGAAGCAGCCTTGGCGACTTCGCCTGGAGCGGGGGTCGGAACAGACAACCTTGCGAAGACCGATCCCTTAGCAGGAGGAGCCTCTCCGATGATTTCGTTTATTGGGGCTGGAATGGCTATCCGCTTCGGGATAACTCCTTCAGGTATTGTAGGCTTTTTCATGGGCCCACCTGAGCTTTGGCCCAATCTGTTGAAAACCGAGGCGCTGGATTTGGGCGACCCGTTGAGAGGGGCCGCGGTAGTCGTAAGCCGATCAAAGACTGACTTCTTCGGAGCTTCTTGCGATGGCAGTGGGGGCGTTGAAGCTCATTGGTGGGAGCATGGTCCCAAAGAATAGTCCAGAGGTGGCTTGTGTGACCTGTTCTATTGGCATCGTGAAAATGGAGGCCGCTTGAGGCCCATAGGTCACTCCTCCAGCAAGGACGGGGTGGGAGTTGTTGCAATTGGTGCGGTTAAAAGCCATTGATTTTCTATTTTCTGCTCGGAGCAAGACACCAAATCTTAGTACCTTGAATCCAGGGGCAACCATAGCAAACCGCGATTCGTTCACGAAACACGACACACGAAGTGTGGAGTGAAAAGAGGAAAAGGTCCCACCGGGCGTGCCAGAATCTGTTCACCGCCGCAAGACGCGACCGGTACATTGGGACGTCCTACCTGAATTTTGGGGGCAGATGCTATTTGGTTTTATCCGTCCACCTCTCCGAAGATGCTAAGTTGATTTATGACACCGTGTATCGGAGGTTTAGACGGATGCGGCCGATGTAGCAGACTTCGTCAGATTCCCCCTCGTTGTGAGGGTTTTTAGATTGTGGGGACGCTCTTCCCTGCAGGCGCAAGCCCCTACAGTTAATTACGCTACCGCATCGCGGTAACTATTTTCTCCTTCTCCAGATGGTCACTTCGTATCGTGTGTGTTTGTTTTGTTTTCGGTTGCCCGTGGATTGTATACGGAGACTAATTTTTGTTGTCGCCCGTAGGGCGTAGATTAGTCCAGATCCGTATTTTCTTAGATTTGGGTTTGGTTTGGGTTTAAGGATCGTTAATTTCATTGAGATCAAGATCAACTTAAACGTTGTTAAGGATACGTTAGTCTAATTTTTTTTAGACTAAGATCTACTCAACGGGGGGTTTGGAATCATTTAAATCCAACGACAGAGAATTTGGTCTCTATCGTTTTAGTTTAGGGACGTTGCGGTCTAGTGAGTTTAAAGATCATTAATCTCATTAAGATCAAGATCAACTTAAACGTTTGTTAAGGATATATTAGTCTAATTTTTAGGCTAAGATCTACTTAACAGGGTTTTGGGATCATTTAGATCCAACAAAAGAGCATTTGGACTCTATTGTTTTAGTTTAGGAACATTGCGGTCCAATGGGTTTAAGGACATCATAGTCCATGAAGTTTAGAGACATCATAGTCTGTAAAGTTTAAAGACATCATAGTCTATGAGTTTAAGGACCTCACAGTCCATAAAGTTTAAGGACATCATAGTCCATGGAGTTCTGATTTAATCAGTTTGGGAATGCGCCAAAAGTTATTGGTTATTGGGACCCTCCATCTCTCTGAAGACGTTGAAAGATTACAACGACATGTATCAGAGGTATGAAGAGATGTACCCTTGAACCAATGTCCCGATTTGGGGAAGTGGGATAAACATCAGTTTAGATGTCATATGTTGGGAGCTTATTAGCTGTCTTGAGATCGGTTTTGGAAACCCTGAGCATGAAGGGCTCAATTGATGGTCCTTAGAACATTTGGTCTAATTCTGGCTAATGTTAGCCCTTCAAAGTGTTCAACGCCAACATGTTTATTCTGCGTCCACGTGCTCCCACGTGATACTCTGAAGCAGTGTTAAACACTGGAATTTGAGAATGCTCACGTGTCGCACATGATGCATATAAGTGTTAAACACTTTAGCCCTGTGGCCGTCATGTGTAAGCACGTAAGGCACTTTGAAATAGTATTAAACTTCAAGAATTTGAAGCGCTGCTTATTTGGGTTTATTCTTTTATTCTCTTTTGAGCGCTAAGCGCTATTTGGGTCACGTGAGATCACGTGAGGCAACCTAAAAGTGGGAACTGCCTCCGATTTATTCCCCTTTCTTATTTTGTAAGTGTCAAGCATTACTATGGGGTCACGTGTGATCACGTGAGCCAATCTCGATTATTCCCTTTTGTTCATCAAAGGCGCTCACATGTGAGCACGTGCTCGGCTATTATCATGTTGGGTGCCAATCCTTTTACATGCATGGAGATCTTGAGTTTCGAGGCTTTCAAGCCCATTGTTTTATGAGAGTTGAATTCTTAAGACTTATTTTTTCTCTTAGGTTTGGGATCTGTATAACAGAATCTCTCTGATGAGAATTAAATTCTCAACTTGTGAGGAGATCTGCTTCTGCAGATCTTTGCCATAAGGGAGAACTAAGTTCTCATATGAAGGGTTAAACCCTTGTTTCATCAGAGGAATTAAATTTGTATATACTTTTTGGGAGAATTAAATTCTTTGAACTTAGATATCCCTCTAGGTTTTGGATCTACATGGCAAAATCTTCCCGATGAGAATTAAATTCTCAACTTGTGGAGAGATCTGCTTCTGCAGATCTTAACCAGAGGAAGAACTAAGATCTTTTTGGAAGAGTTAAACTCTTATGGAGGTGAAAGAGATGAGATATTCTCTGTATTTTGTTCCTTCTCTTACCTAGAGTTTCTTTTTCTCTTTTTCTCTCTGGAGAATTAAATTCACTTTTCATTTAAGCTTACGAAGGGTTTCTCTTTTTTTTTATCTTCCCTTTTCTCTGTCTATCCTCCTTCTCCTTTCTTTTTGTTTGTTTCTTTGCTCTTATTTATAGGAGAAAGAAGAGAATCAATTTGTTTAGCAAATCTCTCGTTGAGAGATTTTGATTGATTTTCTAATCAACCAACATGATCTTTTTGATCACTTGGTGAACTTTATTCACCACTGAATTTTTAATCCAAGGACTTCTGTTTTACAGAAGATATTTCTTTTGTCGTTCTTAACAAATTTAGAAAGATATTTCCTTGCACAGAATTTTTCTGTAGATTGGTGATTTTTTAATCACCATTTGATCTTAAATCCAATGGCGCTCTGTTTTACAGAGCGTAATATTTCTTGTTCAGAAAGATCCAAGAAAGTATTTTCCAAATAAGACTTTTAATCCCTTTTAATTAGAATTTATTTTTATCAATCCAGAAGGCATGGGAGTCTATCACGTGTAACACGTGACCCCGTCAAATTAAGCCGACCCAAGGGTGTCACGTGTTATCACGTGAGTTTCTTTTTGTCCCACTTGTTTTCTTTATTCAGGCGCCTGTATACTTTGCTTATAGAGGTCACGTGTCTGCTCGTGAGGTTCAGTTTTGGCTTAGTTTTGTTAAACGAAGCGCCTATCACGTGTGGGCACGTGATGCTCCACTTGGGGACTTTTTTCGTTGCTCTATTTATTTATTTATTTTCCGTAAGGGAACAGTGAGCTTGATCAGGGGTGTTGCAATCTTCGAAAAGCCTTCTATGAATTTTCGGTAGTATCCTGCTAATCCCAAGAAACTTCGAATATCCTTCACCGTCTTTGGTGTCGGCCATTCGCTGGCGGCTGATACCTTAGCTGGATCTACTGGGATTCCTTTACCCGAAACAATGTGTCCGAGAAATCCGACTTGATCTAGCCAAAATTCATATTTGTTGTACTTGGCATATAGTTGATGCTGTCGCAAAGTCTCCAGGACAATACGAAAATGCTCAGCGTGCTCTTTCCGATTCTTTGAATACACCAGGATGTCGTCGATGAAAATAACAACAAACCTGTCTAGGTACTCTCGGAAAACCTGGTTCATCAGATTCATGAAAATAGCAGGTGCATTGGTCACTCTAAATGGCATCATGAGAAACTCATAATGACCATAGCGAGTCCTGAATGCCGTCTTCGAAATATCAGACTTTTTGACCTTCACCTGATGATAACCCGAACGAAGATCTAGTTTTGAGAAAACACAAGACCCACTTAGTTGATCGAACAGATCGTCGATGCGCGGTAGTGGATACTTGTTCTTTATCGTCACTTCGTTCAAAACTCGGTAGTCTATACACATTCTGTATGAACCTTCTTTCTTATTCACGAGCAAAACTGGAGATCCCCAACTTGAAGTATTGTGTCGAATCCATCCTTTCTTCAAAAGTTTGTCCAGCTGGGTACGGATCTCCTTCAATCTTTCAGGACTTAACCAATATGATGCTTTGATCACCGGTTGTGCACCAGGTATTAAGTTAATACTGAATTCAAGAGCTCGATCGGGAGGCAAACCTAATATGTCTTCAGGGAATACCTCCTCAAACTCTTGAACTACCTCTGGCTTGTCTTCTTCCTTGTATTGTTGCAATCACTGCCTTCCTTGGTTTAGCCTTGTAGGTGCTAGGTTCCAGGGTACGGTCTCCACTCTTAAAATAAAAGACTGGATGATCTGGTATCTTGAACACTACCTTCCTTTGACGACAGTCGATGATAGCGAAGAAAGTTCCTAGCCAGTTCATTCCCAAGATTACGTCGAGGTCGGTATGTCCAGCACCTTGAAGTCCGCATAAAATTCTCTGTTGCAGACGACCACTGGACACAGATCGTATCCCAGAGTTGCCTTTAGAATGTTGTTCCCTGAACTGACATTCCAGCTGGATACAAGTGGTTTAACTGGAATCGCATGAGTTCGGACGAACCGTTGCGACATAAAGCAATGTGATGCTCCGGTATCAAAAGGTGCTAAAGCAGGTAGGGAGGCTACTAAGATTGTACCTAAGTTGTGTGAGATATGTTTAGGTATAGAAAGAAAAATATATTGATGTATACAAGGATTGAAAATGTTTAAAAGATTGGGAGGTTACCGGTGATGACTTGGCCAGTGGATTCAGCTTCTTCCACAGTCATTGTGAAAGCCTGATGCCTAGGTATATTCCTCCTTGCTGGAGGCACATTCCTCTATCCATTCCTCTGTCCTTGAGGCAGGTTCCTCTGTGCCTGATAGAACTGACGAGGAGGCTATGCAGGAGGTCCATGAGGAGGTGGAGCAGGTAGGGCTAAGCGAGGTGCAGGAGCCTGAATAGCTGGCCGCTGCGGAAAAGTGATCGCTAGTCGGGGTGCGGGAGCTGGGGTGAGACGATGGGGACAATCTCCAATGGCGTAAGTGGATGCACCACAAACTAAGCATAGGCGGTTAGCATGCCTGCAGTCCTTCGTTGGGTGTCCATTCCTCTTGCAGTAGAAGCAAAAGTCTGGACTGGGCCGGTTAAATGGTACTCCCGGTCTCCTGGGTACAAAAGGTGGCCTGAAAGAGGCTCCTCCTGCCATCTGAGTGGCAGGGCGCTTCACACCGGCAGTCTGGGATCTGCCCTTCTTCTTCACTACAGCCTCATATCATCGGGAAGCCTTCAGCGCAAGATCATGGGTTGGGAAATCCCCTGTAGTTAATGAAGCTTGGATCTCCGGGTTCAACCCTTGCTGAAATCTTCTTGCCCGGATCTCAGCAGTCGGGATGGGGTATGCAGCGAACCTGTTACTACCTTGTGTTAGCAATGTAGTATGTGATATCAAGAAATTGAATATTGAGACATATTTTACTTGCTGAACATGGTAAACCCAGCATCATATTCATCCACAGATTTTTTCCACATTGAACTTTGCTGCAAGTGGATGAACTGATGTTCTATGTCGAAACGGATAGTCTCGGGAAAGTATTTCGCGTTGAACATGTTGTGAAAATTCTTTCATTCAATTGACTGTGCAAGACGGCTTTCTTCAGCCTTCCACCATATTCTGGTGTTGTTTGTGAGTTGCAGCTTCGCAACTCTCACCCAAATAATCTCTGGCACTTGTGCTGCTGCCAGGTCATCATCAATAGACTGAGCCCATTTCTCTGCCTCTAGTGGGCTTTCTTTCCCAGAAAAGTGCTTAGGGTGCAATGCCCGGAATTGTTTGACTTCGGGTGCCTCAGTCTCTGGGCGGTGCAAAAGGATAGCAGTCTGCTGCTACTGACCCTCCAAGAGGCTCTTTATTGCCTCAAGCAATACCGTCTGCTCGTTGATAGGAGCTGCTAAGGTAGATGGTGGTGGTAGAGGAGGTGGAGTGTTTCCATTCACGTTGGTGCTCGTGTTGTTCGAGGAATCCATAACCTTGAAAGAAAAGGAAGGGTTAGGATAGATTCAAAAACTTAGAAATGTAAGGAATGTTTAGTTGCAGGTTCTTATAATTCGTGTGACATATTGCTTAGGTTTCCATGCAAAACCTGTCACGACCCGCTTTCCAGTATACGGAGAAGTAGATGTGACGGGCCGCGACATATTTACTCAGAAGTAAACACATTAAGCATAAATAAGCAGTATAAAATGAATACACAAGAATAACAAGAGATGTAATAATAACAACAACTTTTATTAACATTCTTTCTTTACATACAACTGAAAAGAAAAGTACAATGATAGAAAGCGATGCCTAAACAATGGCATATGAACTGAAAAGAAAATAAGTACAAGTAAAAGCCTAGAAGTCTGGCTCCTCTGTGAACTGCTCCAAATCGTCCTGACTGGGCTCGGTCTCCTGAGAATCGGGTCTTCCTGATGAACATTCCAAAGAAAGAAGAGATATGAATGTCGTCAGCGAACTAGCGCTCGATAAGTCCCAAAAGATAGAATGGAATAAACAAGTAAAGAGAATAGAACTGGTAGATTACTTGTTTGTAATACTAACGTAGTTGTTTGTAACTTGGTACAGAATGTATCAGTGTATACGAGAGGAGTCCAACTATCCCGTGGATTATGGTAACATGTAAGTACAAGCCCCGTCAAAATCTACGGGACAACGGCACAGGATGTTCATGTAGGTGTCTTTTAGTGTCCATCATCATGCCACTTTTAACACATTCCGTACCAGTCTACCCCGTTAAACCCCGTAATGTATATTGTATTGATCGGTAATTATTAGATTTGCTGAGACCATGGTATAAGTTGTTCATGTAAACAAGTTTATGATGTATCAAGTAGTCATGTAATGAAGTCAAGTCATAGTCATGATTCGATCAAGTCAAGTCATGCTGCATGTTGATATTGTTCTGGTATTCAAGTTCATGTTTGGTATATTGGATTCATGTTGAATTGTATTCATGTTTGGATTGGATTCAGATTGATACTTGGACTCAGACTTGAGTGAGACACTTTAAACAGAATTTAGATCCTGAATTAGGTTTAGGAGTTATCGGTAACTGCTGCACATAGACGGCAGGATTTGTGTCTTTTTCCAGGACAATTACCATTAATAACTTCGTTTTAGTTTTTCTACCTTAAATAGGCAAGCTCCCACTTTCTCCGGCTCCCTGAGACTCAAGAGAATTGGTCCCGCTTAAACCTATATTTACTAGGGTCCTTAATGTAATTTTATATATCACGAGGCGGTTTTATGAAAAATATTTTATATATTTTCAAAATAAATATCGAGTAATTATTTATGTTCTTTATAGTTTCCATGGATGTGAATTTTAAAGAATGAGGTATATTAGTGAATAGTAACTTAGCTTGAATAGTTCATGGTATTTTAGTGAAACTTGTCTTGTATTGATACTTGATGGTATTTTAATGAAACCTGTCATTCTTTTATTTTCTAGTAAATATGGAATTTTATTATATATCAAAAATATATGGTTTGATGATATTTATATAATTATTTAAAAATTAATTTTATTTATTAAGTAGAAAATCTCGTTTTTCTTAAAAATCATATTAAAATTCTTTCGAGATCGTATGCTCCGTGAGAAGGTCTGCATCTCGCTCTACTAGTCTCGATGATGTGCGATAATCCACATTATCCAATAGCGGGTTTCCTAAAATGGGTTGTAGAGGCATAATCGCAAAGAATTTGATAACACCATTTAAAGATAACCGAGTTTTTTTATAGTTCAAGGTATTTTGATGAAAAGTCGTATTTTGCTACAAAAGTTATGTCTCAAGAGAATCGTGCTATGTTAATATGTGTGTATGTGAGAGATATGTCATTACCTCATGAAGTTTTCTAAAGGTATGTTAAGCAAAAGTTTAAAAGATAACGAATATAAACTTCATGGTATTTAAACGTAAAAACTAGGTTAAAGTTATTTTACATGGAGTTTTAGAGTGAAAGTTGTTTCTAAACCTTTATAATAATGTTATAAATATTTTGTAAAAGTTTGTTGAACAATATTTAAAAGATAAGTGAGATTATAAAGTTTAGAAGATTTACATCGGTAATAACTCCACTTACCGATACTTTGTTTTGAAAAGAGAATTTAGGGAAGAGAGGGAGGAAATAGAAGGAACTTACAAGTGACTTGGGTTAAGAATAGAGAGTGGAAGAGCTTGAGGTTGTCGTGGGGTTGCGAGGTCGCCGGATTTGTCTCGAATCCTCACCGGAAGTTGACCTTGGGCTAACTCCACTTCAACTCCATTTGTACTTAGAAAATTTTGATATTTTTTACTGGGATTTTCAGAATGAGGAGGGGCTAAGGTATGGGGTTGTATTTATAGGGTGGAATCAGGGTTTTGGAATTGAAAGATTGAATTAAAAAGCATTAAAAATTGGATAAAAGATGAATTTTAATTTTCTGTTAAATTGCAGAAAAAACAAACAGAACAGGGGTAGTGGGGTAGGCCAAATGGTGTTGTGTGCAAAGCACGGGCCTCATCCCTACGGATGGCCCGACGTCGCCGGCCTAATAGGCAATCTCGTCGGCCAAGTGTTGGAGGTGGGGGGTTAGATTTGTGCCACATATTCTCGGCTGTGTACACAACATTTTACTCATGTTTATTTTTCTCTCTTTTCATTTTTATGTGTACGTGTAAAATTTTAGGCTTCCAAAAATTTTAAAAGAAAAATTCAGAAAAAATATATGTGGCTGATGGGATTCGAACACAGGGACCACGTCACAGCAATGCAAGGTTTTACCAGTGAGCTACAAGCCGTTTCTTGCTGTTCTTAAAAAAATTAAATTTATAACTTGTATTCAGCTTTGCAAACTCTATTCTGTACATTAACTTGAAAATTTTCGTACAGTAAAATTAGAGTCGTTACACCACTCCTGGTTTTTGACGAAAACTTTTTGCAACAAGTCCAGCCTTATAGGTTTCCACCTGTCCATTTACACCAATCTTCTATTTGAAGATTCATTTGCATCCAACGAGTTTTACCCCATGAGGAGCAAACATGGACTCCATTTCGGATCGCATAGTATCCAGCCATTTATTAGAGTCCCTATTGGTAATGGCCTGCTTAAAACTATTTGCATCATCTTCTTCCAAGATACAATCCTCTCAATCCCCATCTATGAGAAAACCATAGTATCTCTCGGGCGGATGAGAAATCTTACTACATCTGCGGAGTGGCTGAGGTTCGTCTGGGATTATTGAATCTTGTGGTTCCACCAAATCTTTAGTCGTATTTGTGTGTCTGAAATTTCTTCCAGTTCTACCATGCCCCCACAGGTTTCTTTTGCAAGAAATTGCCATTCCAAAAAAGTTGCATTCCTAGAGACAACAATCTTTTGTTCCTTTGCATGGTAGAAAGGATATCCTCACGAATGCTTGGAATATCCTACAAATTTACACAACACTAAACGTGCCTCGAGTTTGTCTAGATTGTGCTTTTTAACATAAGCCGAACACCCCCATATCTTAATGAATTTAAGACATAGTTTCTTACTACTCCATACTTCATATGGAGTAGTAGGCACAGATTTGAACGGAACTTGATTTAATAGATATGCGGCTGTCTCTAGTGCATGTCCCCAGAATGAAAGAGGCAACTCAGCATTTCTCAACATGGAGCAACCATATCCAATAGGGTATGATTCCTCCGCTCCGATACACCGTTGTGCTGTAGTGTATACGGAGGAGTAAGTTAAGAAAGAATACTGTTCTCTTTTAAAAAATCAAGAACTTCCATGCTCAATTACTCCCCTCCTCGATCAGATCGGAGGATCTTGATATTTTTTCTAATATAGTTTTTTACTTCGCTTTTATATTTTTATTGAATTTCTCAAAAGATTCAGATTTGTCTTTCATCAGAAATACATATATGAATTTAGAGAGATCATCAATGAATGTAATGAAGTACGAGAACCCACCCCTTGCATGTATAGATATTGGACCGTATACTTCACTGTGTATGAGTTCCAAGAGCTCTGTTGCTCTTTTTCTGTGTCCCGTGAATGGAGATTTGGTCATCTTCCCTTTGAGACAAGACTGACAAGTTTCATAAGATGAAAATTCGAGCG
The DNA here is from genome assembly GCA_030015575.1 of Agapanthus africanus. NCBI lineage: Eukaryota > Viridiplantae > Streptophyta > Magnoliopsida > Asparagales > Amaryllidaceae > Agapanthus > Agapanthus africanus. Next base: position 12,725,965 of record CM057337.1, read on the forward strand.
GATTCAGATATCCATCGTTATGTAACTTACTTAGTCTTTTCTCACCGATATGACCAAGTCTATAATGCCACAAGTAGGATTCGTTCACTTCTGAACTCTTCCTCTTGCGTGTGTTTTGTATATCGAAAACTGTATTTTGATTTAGAATGTACATACCATTACACAGTATACCTTCTGCAACCAATACCTGATTAAGATAAATATTCATGATGTTTCTATTTAGAACAAACTTATATCCATCTTTATCAAGTAAAGAAACAGATATGATGTTACAAAGTATGGAAGGTACATAGTAGCAGTTGTTCAAAATTATAGTATTGCCGCTTGGCAATACTAGGTGATATTCACCGACGGCAGTAGCATCAACTTGTGCTCCGTTCCATACTCTGAGGGATATATCACCAGGTCCAATCATCATACTTTTTCTCAGTCCTTGTAATAAATTAAAGATATGAGATCCTGATCCGGTATCTAGTATTTAGGAGGTAGGACTGACCGAAAAATAGTTCTCAATAACAAGAATGTTTACCGTCGAAAACGGGACCGAGACGTTGGGACGTCTGACCTGAATTTAGGGGCAGATGCTATTTGGATTTATTCGTCCACCTCTCCGAAGATACAAAGTTGATTTATGGTACCATATATCGGAGGTTTGGACAGACGCGGCCGCTGTAGCAGACTTTATCAAATTTCCCCCTCCTTTTATGAGGGTTTTTGGATGTGGCGACGCTCTTCCCTGCAGGCACAAACCCCTGCAGTTAATTTCGTTACTGCGTTGCGATAACCACTTTTTCCTGCTTCGGAAGTTCACCTCGTGTCGTGTGTGTTTTTGTTTGTTTTGGTTGCCCATGGATTGTATACGGAGACTAGTTTTTGTCGTCGCTCGTAGGGCGCGGATTAGTCCCAATCCGTATATTTGAGATTTGGTTATGGGTCAAGGATTTTCTTGACAGGGTCCACGTTGGTAGCTTGGTTTGCCAACGGGAATGAACTTAGGACGCATTTCTCATATTTATGAGGTCCATCCGTTCATAGAATATTTGGGTTTGATCTAAAGATCATTAGTCATATTTAAGACTAAGATCAAATTAGAAACAAATGAGCATATGGGCTCAATTATTTTAGTTTAAGGACATCACGGTCCATTATCGCCATGCTTGGGACGAATATTAGTTTAAGGACATTTCGGTCCAACATTCCTATTTTGGGGCGAAGATTAGTTTAAGGACATTTCGGTCCAACATTCCCATTTTGGGGACATATGTTAGTTTAAGGATATTTCGGTCCCACATTCCCATTTTGGATACGAATGTTAGTTTAGGGACATTTCGGTCCAACATTCATCTTGCATGCACGTGTATTTGGTACGTGACGGAGTGAACAATAGTGATATGGAATGCACCCAGTTTGTAGTGCGGTCTGATTTGAAGTGCGCACGTCAATTTGGAAGTGCATTAATATGGGATGGAAGGAGTTGTTGGTTGTCGGGACCCGCCACCTCTCTGAAGATATTGAGAAATTACAACGGCATAGATCAGAGATGTAGAGAGATGTACCCATAAATAAAATCCGGTATTTGAAGGAAAAGATCATGGTGGATCATCTAAAAATCATTAGCTTTATTTGAGACTAAGATTATCTTAGGAGATATGAGATGAATATCATTTTGGATAACATCAATGAGAGATCATTAGTCATGTTTGAGACTAAGATCGGTTTGGAAATCACGAGCATATGGGCTCGCTCGATTTAAAATCAAAGAAGTTTAAATTCAGAAAACTTAGCTAATTTGGGCTAAGATTGGGTTTCTGTAACACCCAGCAGTGCTAAGCACTCGGTTGCATATAGCACTCATGTGTATATCACGTGAGGCACTATAATAGTGTTAAGTGCTAGTCTTTTGTGGCGCTCACGTGTATTTCACGTGAGGCGCTGGACGCTGCCCAATCAGTGCTAAGCACTCAGCCGTTTTGGCTGCATATGAAGTGCTAAGCACTTTACTCATCGCTCACGTGTATTTCACGTGAGGCGCTGGCCTTTTGTTTTGGGCACCCACGTGTGTTTCATATGAGGCGCTGAGTTCTTTTTGGAAATTTAATCTCTGTTTATATTTTTAGAGAACTTAAATCTCTGTTAATTGTATTTTGATCATTAACGATCACCAAGATCACTATTTTGAGGATCTGGGATCTGGTTGTTTAAGAACTAAGTTCTTGTTTTATGAGGGAACTAAGTTCCTGGAGTATTATGAACTCCATGTTTTTCATGTTCATGCTTTCAAAAGAGGTTAGACCTCTTTTAATGGTATTTTGACCATTAAGGACCACCAAGATCACTATTTTGAGAATCTTGAACCGGGTTCTTTAAAGAACTAAGTTCTTGATTTGAAGGAACTAAGTTCCTGGAGTATTATGAACTCCATCTTCTCCACGTTCTTGTATCCATGTCCCCCTCTGAATTTTTGATTCTCAAGAACAAGATCTTCTCGATGAGAATTAAATTCTCAACTTGTGGGAGACTTGTTTTGTGAATCTCAGATCCAGAGAAAAAACTAAGTTCTTTTAAAAAGGGTTAAACCCTTAGATATGGTATGTTAGGTAAAGGAGATATTTTGATCTATTCTTTTTTCTTTACCTAAGACTTTTAGAAGGGAGATCTTCTTTAAGAGAATTAAATTCTCTGTTGTTTTTTTGAGCCTTCTGTATTTTTACAGAAACTTATGGGGGGTCTCCTCTCCTTTTTTCCTCTCTCCTTTTTGATTAATCTCTTTGCTCCTATTTATAGGAGAATAGAAAAATCAATTTGTTGAGAAAATCTCTCATTAAGAGATCATGATTGATCAATAAAAAATGATCTTTTAGATCAATTGGTGAATTTTATTCATCGTTAGATTTTTAATCCAAAAGCTCTCTGTTTAAGAGAGAAGATTTCTTATTTGTTTAAAAAGATTAGGAAATATTTTCCTAAAATAGAATTTTATTCTATCATATGAATATCTTGTTAGTTTACAAGATTAGAATTTTATTCTATCATATGGATATCTTGTTAGTTTAACACGATTATAAATATATTTTCCTAATATAGAATTTAATTCTGTTATATGAATATCTTATTAATTTAACAAGATTAGAATTTAATTCCAAAATAGAATTTAATTCCATCACATAGAATTTTATTCTATCATATGAATATCTTGTTACTTTAACAAGATTAGAATTTTATTCTATCATATGAATATCTTGTTAGTTTAACAAGTTTAGGAATATATTTCCCTAACATAGAATTTAATTATGTTATATGGATATCTTGTTGGTTTAAAAAGATTAGGAAAATATTTTCCTAAGATAGAATCTTATTCTATCAGATGATCACCATTGGATTTTTGATTCAAGGGTTCTCTGTTTAACAGAGAAGATCTTTCTAGTTTGAGAAAGATCAGGAAAATATTTCCCACAAAGAATTTAGTTCTATCAGATGGTTTAATTGGTGATATTTTATCACCATTGGATTTTAAATCCAAGATTCTCTGTTAGAAAAAGATCTTTCCATATTACAATGATCAGGGAAAATATTTCCCAAATAGAATTTAATTCTATCACATAGAATTTAATTCTATCAGATGGGAACATTTTAAATTGGGGCGCTCACATGCTTTGCATGTGAGCGCTGCCAAAGAATGCGGCAAGAGAATTCATGTGTTTAACACGTGACCCATAATGTGGGTTTTAGCCTGTTTATTTTCAGTGCTCATATGCTTTGCATATGAGCGCTCACATGTTTAACATGTGAGGACAGTTTGACCATTGGTTATTTATGTTCAGCACTCATATGCTTTGCATATAAGCACTCACGTGTTTAACACGTGATGCCAGTTTGGCCTTTAGGTTTATTTTATTCATCGTTTATATGCTTTGCATATGAGCGCTCATGTGTTTAACACGTGAGGCCAATTTGACCCTTAATTATTTGTTTTCAGCGCTTAAATGCTTTGCATATGAGCGCTCACGTGTTTAACACGTAAGGCCAGTTTGGCCTTTAAGTTTATTTTATTCAACGCTCATATGCTTTTCATATGAACGCTTTCGTGTTTAACACGTGAGACCAATTTGACCCTTAGTTATTTGTTTTCAGCGCTTATACGCTTTCCATATAAGCGCCCACGCGTTTAACACGTGATACCAAACTATGAGGATTCTTTTCCTCTTTCTTTTCTCTCCCTTTTTTTATAAGGGAACAAAGAGCTCTTTGCCAAAAAAATTGGCGGGAACAAAGAACACCTGAGGGAGATACAATGGTATGCTTCTTCTTCACTAAGGTCATCAAGGAATTCATGCAATCCTATTTCCCTTGCCCATACTCATGACAGTTGTCACAAGTTAGAGCCGAACCGACGTTCCCCAGCCCAGTGTAATAAGCTGGTTCGGTCAAGTCAAACATTTTATTATCTTGATTAGGGCGTGACATGGTTGCTACCTGGATAGAAAGAAAAGAAACACTCAGCGTGCGCTCTTGCAAGATTAGATTGGTTATAAGTTTATTTAATCTGGATGGCTCCCACCGTTTTCTTGAATTTTCCTCCAAACCTTAAAAGGAGAACTAGTCGGGATCATTTAACACCTTACAAGTTTGCTAACAGTTCAGCCAGGTTAGTGTTAGTACTCGAGGGAGGTTCCCCGTGCTCTCGTACGGACCTAATTAAAATAAATCTCGTTTCCGCAGAGACGTTGCCCCGTCAACACTTTTCTAGACACCTAATAGGTTAGCTAATTGTGAAGTGAAAAATATCTCCCAAGAGTAATCCTACTCATCAGTGGGATCGGGATCCAACTATTATCGTGTGATAACCTAGATTGAAGTCACTCTAGTCACCACACTCCAGAAGGTATGCAACACTAGTAAGTTTTCTGTATATTTGAAATTCCCGATATGGTTTTTGCCTTTAGGACCCAAGTGACCTTGACTAAAGATCAAAATGTTAAAAAGTCCTAGTCAAGTTCTACCCGTCATTTTCTTGATTGCATTATACCCACCCGTACGAGCCTTAACTAAAGATCAAAATGATCGCACGACTGTCCTAACCAATCGCATTAACATGCAACTGAAAAGTATTACATAGCTACCGAACACTGGGCCTCGACTAAAGATCGAAATGTGCAGCACGAATCCTAAGCACTATCAATCTGAAATGGCGGAGGGCTACGGTTAGTTTTTGGCGAAAAACCTTTAACGTAATGAACTTGATATCGTTGATGGAACCGAGCAGTTTTAAAAAGGAGTGATTTAGGCTCCGCTTTTGAAAGCTAATGGTTTTGAAGAAAACTGAGTAATCTATAGTAACATAAATTTTTTCTCAAGAGGTCACTCCCCATGAAGGGATCAAGGCTCTTGCCTCCTCGAATGAGGTGCGGGATATTCCTAAGCAAATACCACTATATAAAGCGAAAGAATACGACTATAGTTTTTCGAAAAATTGTTCCAACAATATCTTTTAGGTTTATTTTTTCTTACATCAATCAAAATTAATGTGGTCCCATCAATTAATTCCTATCACACCAGAAAAGAACGAAAATATAATGTACGAATATGCCATCCGCATTCATCACGGGGCCCCGTCATGCACCGTTAGGTTACTTAACTAACGGCAGAGCAGGGGTTGGACTAGCGCGGATGTAAATCATATACATCTTCTAGTAAGTGTGTGTGTGTGTAACTATTCATCCCAGCCATGATATAAGCAACATCACAGAAAAGCGATAAGCAAAATGGAATCGCGGATAATCTAAAAGCCCCGAGTTTCATTTGAGCCGCAAATGAAAACCGACATTCCCCGGTTATGAGGGTAGACTGTGCAATGTATAACCAAGACCACTACGAGTGCGGCAAGTTACCCGCCAATCCCGAAAGTGAGGCAACCCCAATCAACGAAGTGAATGAGCTACCCAACACTTCACGGAATCCGGTAATTTGAGCACTCCACCGTGGGTCATCCTATACCCCCTACGAGTGCAGCGAATAGCCTGCCAATTCTAAAGTAAGCCACCTCGGTCTTAGCGCCATGAGATGTAGGCATGTTGCCCTCTATAACCCGACTACTTGAGCACTCCACCGCGGAGTAATCTTAGTACAAAAAAGAAATAATATATACAATGGTGACATCAACCTCAACCCTATTGTGCCCCAATAAAAGAATATACAAACTGGTAGAAACGGGAGTCCACACGTCAGACACTCGCCCCGCAATAATGAATATACATATGAAATGAAACTGTACAACAAATATTGCACTAGGTGTTATCCAACACAACAATTCAAATAAACCATCATAGAGATAAATATCACAGCAGCAGAAGCAAGTATGTGCAATCCCGTCTAAATGACATATATCAACTAGACGAAGTTTGAAAACACATACACAATATCACAAATATTAACGATTCAAAAGTTACAAGTTTTAAAACTTTCCAAATTGCCCCAATGCAAAGTTAACACTTGGTGAAATCTGGAAAAAAACAAACAAGACCAAAATTCCCAATTCTCAAAACCAAAGACACTGGACAAAAACAAGGACTAGATGTGAACAGTAAACTGCCAGAATCGGGGTTTCAGAAAATTTGGGTGGTTTTGAGGTGTCAGTTCCTCCTCGTTTTCGTTCTGTGTCAATTACATATCAAGAGTACATTTATGCACTTGTTTAAAAAAAATTTAGAGATCAAAAAAATTTCGAACAGAAAGTTGGTTTTGAAAATCGGAATTTTTCGGTTTTGAAACTAAAGCATCGTCTACTACTAGTTTATAATGTTTGGATGGCTTTGATACCATGTTGGGGTTCCTACACCCTAACCGCTAACCGCGGCCGTTGCGGAACGAAAAACTTTAACTTTTAAAAAACTCGGCGTTAGAAATAACTACCTAGAATCGAAACCAAACATTAAACTAGTAATCTAGAGAAGTTCTAACCACTCTATAAAGAGGGTTATATCAAATGATCCGTGTCCTTCGGTCTTATACCCTCTTCCTTAACTTCTTGAGCTCTCCTTGATCGATCTTGACTACCGATCTTCCTCCGTCGAAGATGATCCACCTGAGAGATGTGGTTCATGACTCTAGATCCACACTAAAAATCTAGTGGAGCAACTAAAGGTTCTAGTTTGCTAATCTAGAGTGTCTAGTGATGTAGTGAGTTGTTCTAGTATTTTCTATCTCTCTTCCACTCTTGATTCTTAACTCATGAGAGGGTAGAAAGGAAGATGAAGGAGGAGCTCAAGAAAGGGAGAGAGAAAGAGAATGGTGAAAACAAAAAAATCTCATCATAATAATCAAGCAAGCATGGTTTTGTCAAATGATATTTGCAAATATAAAAACCAATCATACTTGAATAGTGTAGACAAATGAATTATAAATTCATTTGTCTATCCTATTCAACCATGCTTAACACCATTCTCTTGCCACCTCACCCCTCTACCTCATTTGTAATTTTTAGAAAAGAAAAACCAAGGAAATGAGGTGTCCTCCTTCTAAAATGTTTTCCGTATAAATACGGAATACACTCTACCGTATATACATACCCGTATTCGTATCAAAATACGATTACCCAAAGAGATAGAATAACACAAAGAACATAATACTAGAATATACATATCGAAATATGTATATGTAAATTATTAAATCAATACCTGATTTAATAATCCGGCTCAATCCTAAACCGGCTAATATTATCAATCGTCCGATCGAAATTCCGGATAGCTAGTACAATCATTCGATCGGAACGCTGCACGTATCAAAATACGGCTACTACATCATTTCGCCTGAATCAGGGAAACCCTTTATGTGGGACTCTAAAGACTCGACAGTACGCCTACACTGAGTTACTGGATAAATCCATAACCACAACCATGTTAGCGGCACCAGCTGTACGTAACGGCTATCTGGGTACCTGTCGAAAAGGAAGGCCGACGAGTAAGCTCATTCGAGCCCCTACTGAGCCTATCTGTGACAATCTCCATACAGCCTAGTCCCTTCGTCTAAGAGTATCGCATACCGGGTCTAAGAAAGGTGGTAAATGTCAGACCCCTACTGAATCGATAAGTCGTGCCGATGTGGCTCAGGACCGATCCGAGAAACTACTGATCTAACCATCAGTAAATCTCAACTGTCTTGGCCAAGGTCTTATGGTTCTGGCCAATCGGACACAGTGCGATATCGACTCCCAATACCGGGAGAGACGAATCCCTGACAATCGCTCACTACCTCCATGTGGCTCGGGACTGTACCAAACCAAAACCTGTTTGTACGACTCAGTAGAGCCGTGATAGGATAGTGATCTAAGTACAGTGAGAACTCACATGAGACAAATGACGATCTCAGGTTTAAAGACTAATCTGTACTCATGTCACTTGAGAACCGCTATCTGACGATAGGTATAATACCATCTAGAGGTTATCGGCGATTCCGTCCAGTGTACTCACCCCCAGTGATCACATATATACAATCTTAGGTGATCACACCAATGGCTGTGGGACTAACCATCGCCCTCGTTGGGGTCTAGAAATGTATACATAAATATACTCTGGAATATCGATACCCGGTCTCGATACTCCTACTGTAATACCCAGTCCCTTTTAATTATTTCCGTATTTTTAAACAAGATTACAAATTTTTATTTACTTAAATATTTTCATTTTCCCAAATAATTTTCATCTAATTTTCCTAACCCTAACTATTAAACCCTAACCCCTTATATTTATTTTCCCAAATTCTACCTAATCAATTAGCCCAAACCCCAAACCCTAACCCAATTTCCATTTTCCTTTTTCTTATTTTCTCTCTCCCCTCCCCTTTTAATTCTTTACTCCCCGAGCCCGGCCCACCATTCTCCCCTCCCTTTTCCAATTTCTTTTCTGAGCCCAGCCCAAGAAACCCAGCCCAGCCCATTGTTTCCTCTTCACTAAACCCATACCCCTCCCCTCACCCGACCCGGACTCCCAACCCGACCTGCTTCCCTTTCTTCCCCGCTCCCCATTTCTTTTCCCGCTCTTTCTCCTCCTCACTCCCACGTCGCAGCCCTCGTCGCGACCACGTCTCCAACTCCGACCCACGACCTCGCACGCGCACGCGTTGCTCCCTCCTTCTCTTCACGTCTTTCGCCCCTCCCTTTCTCACTCTCGTTCTACCCCTCACTCCCAAGAACACCACAACCGCCATCGCAACTCCAACCCACGCCACAACCACCATCGACACCTCACTCGACCCACACCTCTCCTCCTCTACCTCACGACGAGAACCCCTGCAGCCCAAGACCCCATGCATCGCCAAGCTTCCCCACTGCAAACCCACCTCGCCGTCATTTTCTTTCCCCCAGCCAACCCACTGCATCACCACCGTCGAGGCCGTCATCGCCGGCAACCCCTGCTCACTCCTCGCCGACTCTCGACCTCACCAACACCACCTCCTCCAGCTCCATCTTCCCTCAACCAACCAAGTCCTTCCCATCGCAACATCATAGCCCACTACTGCCTCCGCCGTCGACCACCTTTCAACACCCTCCGCTGACGAGCTTCAACCGCCGACCACCAATGCCGCCACTACGACTTCCTCCCTTCACTACCTTAACATCACCGGTACCCGCTTTCGTTGCAAAAACCCAACTGAGCTACCCCAACACTCCCATCCCCGTCGCCGGCGACCACCTCAGACGCCACGGCTGCCTCCCTCCAGTGCCCGAACGCCTCCGACGCCCCCTCACCGCCGACCGTAGCCGCCTCGCCCCAGTAACCCAAGTCGTCGCCGCCGAGAACTCGGGCTCGAGCCTAGTCACGTTGCCGTGCCGCGTCCGTATCGCGATCGCGCCATTGCCGCTGCCGTACCATCGTCGATACGTCACCAGGCAAGTATATTACTTGCTTCATGCTATTAGTTCGTAGTTAATTCAGTTTAGAACTAATATCGTAGATATATATTTTGTGCGAGCCTATACGATGCAAGTGTTTGGTTTGGAACGTTAGGTGAAAACATAACTTTAAATGGCGGGACTTGTGATCCTTGGACCCGTCTACTGTTTACTGATGTGCTGTGGTAATTTGGTTGAAAACCACGGTCGTTTCACCTATGTAATGCTGCTCCCGATAGTCGGTACGAAACCTGAATTTCCTGAACATGCTGGACCATTAAATTCACATTAAATCTTTTACGAATTGGATTTTGGCGTTCCATGGCTCGTATCGAATCCAACAGGATAATCTACAGAACCCTATAATTTATATCTAAAATTGAACTAGTTCCAATAAAGGAAATTGCGGAGGATTACGATTCTGGACTGCAGTCCAGAGCGGAAATTCCAGATAACCCTTGTTCTAACTCTCTGTATTTTCCTTGCTCAAATGTGGAAATGTGTGGAACCCTATATCGTCACGAATATAATTGAGTTAGATTTCTTATCCCACTAGTCTCACAGGATTCCTCAACTGGATGATATTTTTAACACATTTTATAGTGTCGACGTGTTCTGCTGAATTCAGCAGTGACAGATTTTACGCATCGAACATATCATGACCATAACTCCCTGTTGATATAGGATATCACTGATTCGCCAATTGGGGTAGAAACCTAACTGATAACTATAAATATTGTTCCACTATAGCGTCGCCTAATTACGATCTCAACTGGGATTAAAATGTGTTACGAAACGGACTTCCGATTCTGAAACCGGATTTCCAGCAGTGAACACTTAAAATGAAATGGTCATAACTAGCAAACCTAAAACCCGATTGACGCGAAACCAATTTTGATGGATAGATAATTAAACATAATGTTTACCCCCTTTACATTGTTTCGCTTAATTCTGCATGTATGATTTATAGTGAATCATGCAAGTAGTAGGACACTGACTGATGGTATTCTATTCACATCGTAATTATTGTATTCTCATCATATCATGTTGATGTCATTGCATTGGTAACCTAGTGATCGTGTGCATTACCCAGTGTTAGGTATTAGTGTTCTGATTGTTGCAGGTAAGTAGTGATAACGGGTGAATGGATAAGTGAAAGCGACACGTACTTGTATACAATCAGCGGACCCTATTGATATATTGCATTGTCGACGTCTATAGGACATGTATAAGTGTAACTATAATTGGTATGGGACGATTATGGAAGCACTTATATGGGTGTCATAGGTAAGGCACCAAACACTGTCCATTTATCTTGGGTATCAGTCGAGACATGCTTGATAGAGATCCTGTCTCCAGTTCTCGCGTAGACTTGTCATGGACCGACTGGTATTTGAGTTTATGGTTGGCGTTTGATGTAGACCACGGGGTGTGGGGTAGTTTGAGTGTGATTTCAACAGAATCTCGGGAGTCCCATTGCCGGCACATACAGCGATTCTGGAGATGTATGGGTATATTACTGATTATTAGCGAGCGACTCGGGCCCGTGTTCCCTTGCCCTTGGGTCCTACCCTTGGGTAGGGGATACTCATGAGTGGTTGAATCTCACACTTGGACTGACGATAGATTTAGTGACCTGGACAGTGAGACTTGGAGACCAATAGGGTTAGTGACATTAACATGCATTGCTTACTGATTCAATATACCTGCCATACCGTTTACTGCTTTACTGTTTACCTGCTCTATTATCTACCTGTATTGGCCACTCCGTGCTCACGTTATCATTCCATGCTTACTGTTTCATATTCATCATTATTGCACATGTTACATATGTATTTATATTTATTGCTATTGTGTCGCTCTGACGACCTGAGTATGCATGCTCAGAGTGAGAAGTGGATTTAGCTCGGACCAGGACCCGACGTACCTCGAGGATATTGCGGACATCTTGATCAGCGACTCAGAGCTATACTTATTTGATCTCTATCTGGTTAATTCTTTGTATTTGTTTTGATTTAGTGACTTCATTTCTCATTACCTGTGTATTGATTACTGATTACCACGTAAAGCTAGAAGCCGAAGTGTGACTACGGCAGGATGTTTTCTCGACCGTAGGAGCATGGCTGGCCTTGTCCACCCCTCGTATTCCGTATTTTGGGAAGCGGGGCGTGACATGGTTTTGTTGGTATCAGAGCCAGGTTTTGCTTCGATTGGGATTGCAGTTTCCGTGTAGGGCTTGACAATCTGAGACGTCCTTCGGTCTAGATTGTAAACTTGTTATTCTTGATCTTGATTCACATAGTGTGTTCTACTACTTGTTTCGATCCATCCGCTAGGGTTTTGGGTGACTTAGTAGAGTTACGAGATTGTAATTATGAACTGCAGCATGGTTACAATACTGTACTCTGTTTAAGTGACTTGGAGTTCTACATTTGATTTCCACTCATTTGAGTTTCACCTCACCCGATATTCTTGTTTCGTTGTCTATTCTATATCTTATTCTGATTCTTATTTCTTGTGCCTTATATCGTTCTCAAAATTATTGTTTCCGGACCATGTCTTCCAACGACTCTTATTCTATCTCCACTCCCCAGAATCAGACCGTCGAGATTTTGAATGTACTGCAAGGTTTGAAGGAAGCCCAGGAGCGAACGAACGACCTGTTAGCTGAAGGATTAAGAGGGCAGATGACTCAGGCACCAGCGGAAGCCTCCAATCGTAAGGGAATCCCTGTTAAATAAGGAAAAGAGGTGAGGATGAAGCACCCATTTGTTCCTCAGCAATAGAAGCAACGGAGAACTCAACGTTGTGGATACTGTAAGAAGCCAGGACACTTTCAGAGAGATTGTCGCAGCGCCAAAGGGCAGTGCCTGATTTGCGGATCCAATGAACATCTTGTCAATGGTTGCCCTAAAAGGAAGGAGCTACAAGAAGGAGATTCGTCCACACTCTCCACTCCCGCTAAGTGACTTGGTTATTTCGTAGTTCGAGCTTCGAGGATAGTACGGGCCCAGCGCAGGATTCCACTCGCTTGACGAGAATGCAGCGGTCTAGATATCAAAGAAGAATTATCACCATTTTTGCTTTCAATAAAAATATTGTCACTCTTTTGTAAATATTTCCTTTCGTTTAAAATTTTGTATCCGTGAACTTTTAGTTGAATGCAATAAAATTCTGAGTTGTGATGTATGTATCGTCCCCTTGCCACTCATTTTCCTTATACTACTTATTGCATCGGTATCCTAAATTTTGATTTTTCAGTCCTTACTTACCGCATATTTTCCTTGTGCTCCGTATCCTTGGCTATTTTCTTGGTGTGTTCCACTGTCTAATCATGACTCTTCCTTTTCAGGCCATGGCCCACCCTGGAGCAGCACCGCCTCTAGATAAGGACACACGGTCGTGCGTTTCCTTGGACTGCATGCTGGTAAGTTCAGACGACGAGATCAACGGCCCACAGGTTATTTTCGGAAACAGTGATTCCGAGGATGAGGGAATCGCAGCCCCAGAAGTCGACATGATCAGCAACTCTGACAACAAAGAAGAGGACCCCGAAGAGGACCCGATAGAGGAAGATCCCGAGGAGGACCCGATAGAAGAAAATCCAGGAGAGGAAGACCTTGAGGAGAATCCAGTGGAAGGAAATCCCGTGGAAGAAGATCCAAAAGAGGCGAATCACGGGGAAGCATACCATGATGAAGAAGCTCCAGCCGAGACCGAAGGACCAGAAGAAGAAGACCCTATGGCAGAAGAAGCTCCAGTGGCAATCCCTGCGAGGCGCTATGGAAATGGACGCCCCTGTCTTAGCGCGAGCTTACCGTGACCTGCTGAACTTCCATAACCGCGACTGACGCGATTTATCGTCTGTTTTCTCTGGCCAAATAAATCTATGTATAGCTTAGGACCACCTTTTATCTTTCGAGAATGCTTTCTGGAATAATACAGTTTCTGAGTTCACTGATCTTTTGAGATTTGATTCGTATTATGCATTGACTTTTCCCTCCCTAATAAATTTCTTTCCCTTCTAGGATTCACTACTGTTCACCCTGTGCTGACCGGACCCCAGCCTCTTCGACATTCAGATTGAAGTACCATTTTCCGATTTTCTGAATGGACCATACTCCATTTGTAATCCCTACCCTGACTAGCCCTTATGCATTATTTGTGCTATTCCTTATTACTACGATTACATTCAGTGATATCGTTATTCGAAAATTTAGTTTTCATTAGTTTGTATATATCGAAACATTGCGTGTTATTAACTACTTCCGTTTACTTATTCTGAATACCTTACTATTCGTCCCATTTTCAGTAGCGCAAATATATGCCGCACGTACTATTTTTCTTATTGCACCATATGGGTTTTCTCAAGCTATTTTAAATTGATTGATCGGTATATTTATTCTAAAATATTTTGACCTATCGGCAATTCCTTCACTATTTTTTATTATTGTTGCTTCATTTTCCAGTATTGTGCATATAGTTTATCCTTATAGATGGTTCGATCTTGTGCTTACTTAAGCCTATTCTTTTAGTCGCGTTATTTCTTATATTTATATAGACCTTGGATTTTGTCTAGCCGCTTTTAAATAAATCACTATATGTTAGTGCTTGATTTTGTGGCTTCTCGCATAATATTTATAGCTTATCGATTATTTTAAATTTTGAGGACGAAATTTTATATAAGTGGGGTATGATGTAATACCCAGTCCCTTTTAATTATTTCCGTATTTTTAAACAAGATTACAAATTTTTATTTACTTAAATATTTCCATTTTCCCAAATAATTTTCATCTAATTTTCCTAACCCTAACTATTAAACCCTAACCCCTTATATTTATTTTCCCAAATTCTACCTAATCAATTAGCCCAAACCCTAACCCAATTTCCATTTTCCTTTTTCTTATTTTCTCTCTCCCCTCCCCTTTTAATTCTTTACTCCCCGAGCCCGGCCCACCATTCTCCCCTCCCTTTTCCAATTTCTTTTCTGAGCCCAGCCCAAGAAACCCAGCCCAGCCCATTGTTTCCTCTTCACTAAACCCATACCCCTCCCCTCACCCAACCCGGACTCCTAACCCGACCCGCTTCCCTTTCTTCCCCACTCCCCATTTCTTTTCCCGCTCTTTCTCCTCCTCACTCCCACGTCGCATCCTTCGTCGCGACCACGTCTCCAACTCTGACCCACGACCTCGCACGCGCGCGCGCTGCTCCCTCCTTCTCTTCACGTCTTTCGCCCCTCCCTTTCTCACTCCCATTCTACCCCTCACTCCCAAGAACTCCACAACCGCCATCGCAACTCCAACCCACGCCGCAACCACCATCGACACCTCACTCGACCCACACCTCTCCTCCTCTACCTCACGACGAGACCCCCTGCAGCCCGAGACCCTGCGCATCGCCAAGCTTCCCTACTGCAAACCCACCTCGCCGTCACTTTCTTTCCTCCATCCAACCCACTGCATCACCACCGTCGGGCCATCATCGCCGGCAACCCCTGCTCACTCCTCGCCGACCCTCGACCTCACCAACACCACCTCCTCCAGCTCCATCTTCCCTCAACCAACCAAGTCCTTCCCATCGCAACACCATAGCCCACTACTGCCTCCGCCGTCGACTACCCTTCAACACCCTCCGCTGGCGAGCTTCAACCGCCGACCACCACTGCCGCCACTACGACTTCCTCCCCTCACTACCTCAACATCACCGGCACCCGCTGCTATCGCCAAAACCCAACTGAGCCACCCCAACACTCCCATCCCCGTCGCCGGAGACCACCTCAGACGCCCCGGCTGCCTCCCTCCAGTGCCCGAACGCCTCCGATGCCCCCTCACCGCCGACCGTAGCCGCCTCGCCCCAACAACCCAAGCCGTCGCCGCCAAGAACTCGGCCTCGAGCTTAGTCGCGTTGCCGTGCCGCGTCCGTATCGCGATCGCGCCGTTGCCCCTGCCGTACCATCGTCGATACGTCACCAGGAAAGTATATTACTTGCTTCATGCTATTAGTTCGTAGTTAATTCAGTTTAGAACTAATATCGTAGATATATATTTCGTGCGAGCCTATACGATGCAAGTGTTTGGTTTGGAACGTTAGGTGAAAACATAACTTTAAATGGCGGGACTTGTAATCCTTGGACCCGTCTACTGTTTACTGATGTGCTGTGGTAATTTGGTTGAAAACCACGATCGTTTCACCTATGTAATGCTGCTCCCGATAGTCGGTACGAAACCTGAATTTTCTGAACATGCTGGACCATTAAATTCACATTAAATATTTTACGAATTGGATTTTCGAATTCCATGGCTCGTATCGAAGCCAACGGGATAATATACATAACCTTATAATTTATATCTAAAATTGAACTAGTTCTGATAAAGGAAATTGCGGAGGATTACGATTCTGGACTGCAGTCCAGAGCGGAAATTCCAGATAACCCTTGTTCTAACTCTCTGTATTTTCCTTGCTCAAACATGGAAATATGCGGAACCCTATATCGTCACGAAGTGAATTGAGTTATCTTCCTTATCCCACTGGTCTCACGGGATTCCTCAGCTGTATGATATTTTAAACACATTTTATAGTGTCGACGTGTTCTGCTGAATTCAGCAGTGACAGATTTTACGCATCGAACATATCATGACCATAACTCCCTGTTGATATAGGATATCACTGATACGCCAATTGAGGTAGAAACCTAACTGATAACTCTAAATATTGTTCCACTATAGCGTCGCCTAATTACGATCCCAACTTGGATTAAAATGTGTTACGAAACGGACTTCCGATTCTGAAACCGGATTTCCAGCAGTGAACACTTAAAATGAAATGGTCATAACTAGAAAACCTGAAACCCGATTGACGCGAAACCATTTTTGATGGATAGATAATTAAACATACTGTTTACCCCCTTTACATTGTTTCGCTTAATTCTGCATGTATGATTTATAGTGAATTATGCAAGTGGTAGGACACTGACTGATGGTATTCTATTCACATCGTAATTATTGTATTCTCATCATATCATGTAGATGTCATTGCATTGGTAACCTAGTGATCGTGTGCATTACCCAGTGTTAAGTATTAGTGTTCTGATTGTGGCAGGTACGTAGTGATAACGGGTGAATGGATAGATGAAAGTGACACGTACTTGTACACAATCAGCGGACCCTATTGATATATTGTATTGTCGACGTCTATGAGACATGTATAAGTGTAACTATAATTGGTATAGGACGATTATGGAAGCACTTATATGGGTGTCATAGGTAAGGCACCAAACACTGTCCATTTATCTTGGGTATCAGTCGAGACATGCTTGATGGAGATCATGTCTTCAGTTTTCGCGTAGACTTGTTATGGACCGACTGGTATTTGAGTTTATAGTTGGCGTTTGATGTAAACCATGGGGTGTGGGGGTAGTTTGAGTGTGAGTTCAACAGAATCTCGGGAGTCCCATTGCCGGCACATACAGCGATTCTGGAGATATATGGGGATATTACTGATTATTAGCGAGCGACTCGGGCCCGTGTTCCCTTGCCCTTGGGTCCTACCCTTGGGTGGGGGATACTCACGAGTGGTTGAATCTCACACTTGGACTGACGATAGATTTAGCGACCTGGACAGTGAGACTTGGAGACCGATAGGGTTAGTGACATTAACATGCATTGCTTACTGATTCAATATACCTGCCATACCGTTTACTGCTTTACTGTTTACCTGCTCTATTATCTACCTGTATTGGCCCCTCCGTGCTCACGTTATCATTCCATGCTTACTGTTTCATATTCATCATTATTTCACATGTTACATATGTATTTATATTTATTGCTATTGTGTCGCTCTGACGACCTGAGTATGCATGCTCAGAGTGAGAAGTGGATTTAGCTCGGACCAGGACTCGACGTACCTCGAGGATATTGCGGACATCTTGATCAGCGACTCGGAGCTATACTTATTTGATCTCTATCTGGTTAGTTCTTTGTATTTGTTTTGATTTAGTGACTGCATTTCTCATTACCTGTGCATTGATGACTGATTACCACGTAAAGCTAGAAGCCGAAGTGTGACTACGGCAGGATGTTTTCTCGACCGTAGGAGCATGGCTGGTCTTGTCCACCCCTCGTATTCCGTATTTTGGAAAGTGGGGCGTGACACCTACGACTTGGGACATTTAAAGATGTGCTTATAGACTACCCAGCCCTCACAAGTATGATCGTCGTCATAACGTTGGTAGTCAAGCAAAATCCTACGGGCTTTATCAACATATATCAACCAAATGTGATATCGAATATAACATATGCACATATTAAGATAAAGATAAATTAAAATAGTATACTACTATAACGAGTCTTTATCAATGTGTATAAGCAATATAAAACAGCAAGAAAAACAAATACACGTGTTCAGATAAAGACAACTCAAATAGTATACTATACAGCTGAGCAAGATTGTACATACATATCCATAGCATCCTATGCAATACAGGCCTCTAGGGCATACATATCCAACACCTCCCTCTTTTTACCTGTTTTTCTATGAAACCTAACTATGCTATTGTGTTGTCCATTTATAAGAAAATATCGTTTTACAAGCCGAAATACTGCTAAAATTGAAAATTATCATTTTTCAATAAAATGCCTATACTAATATGGTTTGTATTTTCATAAAATCACCCTCGAGGTTCTAACCTCGTTTTTACATTAAATCCCTAAAAACTCCTAGAATTCGTATTTACACCAAAATACCCTCAAATTTTCAAAAGTCATATTTCTATTAAATACCATATATTTTCAAAATTTCTATTACTCACATAAATACCCTAACTTATCCAAAACCCGTATTTTCAAATAAAAACCCTTAAGTTTCCAAAACTCGTATTTGCATTAAAATATCATAAAGTTCCAAATCCCGTATTTTCAAGTAAATACCACTACTTTATCTAAATTCGTATATTCAAGTAAAATATTTCGACTTGTCTAAAGTCATACTTTCACTAAAATATCTTGAACTTTCTTAAACTTAATATTTCATTTAAATACCTCA
The DNA here is from genome assembly GCA_030015575.1 of Agapanthus africanus. Classification (NCBI taxonomy): domain Eukaryota; kingdom Viridiplantae; phylum Streptophyta; class Magnoliopsida; order Asparagales; family Amaryllidaceae; genus Agapanthus; species Agapanthus africanus. Next base: position 12,744,890 of record CM057337.1, read on the forward strand.
ACCTTTCCTAAAACGATATTTTCATAAAGATACCATCAACCTTTATAAAAAACCCTTTCTACATTAAGATACCCAGATTTTCCCAATTTCCATGTTATTAAATACCTTGTACCTTCATTTTTAACTATACTTTGCAAAACCCCCGCTACACTTGATGTGGCTTACATAACCAAACTTGTCTTGAACTGTCATAACTTGTTTTTACTTGACTGTTATGCATGAGTGCATGTACACTGAACATCGGGTGGAAGCGGAATAACCCGATTTGGAAAGAAACATGTTTCCTGTTTTTTGTTGGTTCTGTGTGCTGGATTGTAACTGATAACTTAACTTAAACACACATTTACATGGGGATGGGTAGTTCGGATAGTAGGGTCGTGCGAAGTATTTCGGGAGTTCTCTTGTCGTGTTACCGTGATTCTGGGCATTAACGGAATGCTAAATATCATGGCCGTGATCGCTATGTTCTGAGCCGGAACGGAACGTTAACTCTTTTGTCATGTTACCGTGATTCCCGGCGTTTACAGAATACTCGCGAAATACGTGTACCCTTACGAAACCAAACTAAAAATCGGAAAGTAGTTATTAGATGGCGCATACCACACTTTTACCTGCATACTTGTAACACTATCTCATACTATATTTTAGTTCATCTTGTTGCTTATAACCCCCTTGGGAATTCTACTCGTAGCGAAAATTTGCTGACGGATATTTCCCTCCCTCTTTTCCTCTGAAATGTACGTGAGGCCATGAAGATAATAGAGACAAAGCAGCGGATGCTGAAGCCACGTTAGAGGACTGCTTTCACTTCACGGCTGCCTTTTAGACTCTGTCTTTTCATTGTAATCTTTCCAGCCTCATTGTTTCTCACTGTTTAAGGCTCGATTTATTTTCCGGTTGTTTCCAAATAAACGATATAATAAACTTTGGAGTTAATATTTGTAATAAATGTTGGTTAATGAACAAATTTGCTTCTATTTATCTTGCATTTTGTGTACTTCTGTATTACTAAACGCTTAGCGTAACTGTATCGGGGAGAGTCTACTTCTCGATATAGTTACGTTGTGGGTCTCGTCGCGTCTCCGCTCCCATATCTTGGGAAGCGGGACGTGACAATGATAGTTTAAGGTGTTTTTGTATGGTTAAAATTGTTTAAGGTATATTAGTGAAAAACGGACTATTGTTGAGGGTATTTTATTGTAATTTACCCAATAACATAAATTACTGGACAGGCTTCATGGGCAAACATAGTGAAAATGGGCCCAACTTTGAGGGATAAAGATTTTTCATATAAGTCCATCCCATTGCTACTATTTGCTTCCAATTATTCAGAAAGAATTTTTTATTTTTTTAAAGAGGAAAGGCAACAAGGATTTTGCTGCGATTCTTAGAGCTGAAATTTGCTGCGCACAAAGTAATTGTTCTACCTATCTTCTCTTGCCAATTGTAGATGAACCCATACCTTGGTTTCTTGAATTTTTCCATGTTATTTTATATGATGAATTCATTGTTTTATGCCATTTTTCTTATCACATATTGTGTTTGCATAAATGCCTATGAGGAGATGTCTTGATTATTTTCATAAACAAATGCGCAGAAATCTAAGTAGTGAGAGAATTTTTGTTATAGAGACAAAGGCATGCTCTTTTGTTGAATTTGTTATCTTGTTTCTTGATCACAGAAACCATGCACATTACAAGTTTGACTAAATGATGAGTATATTGAGTATGACACCCGATCCGCATGCAACCGTGAATGGTTCAATAGCTTCGGTAGCAGACCAAGATCGAATGAGTCAGATCCCCGATGACATCCTTCATCACATCTTTAGCTTCTGCGAACATCGGATGTCGTGAGGACGAGCGCTCTCTCAAAAAGATGGAGGAATCTGTGGGCTTCCATGCAATGCCTAGTCTTTAACCATATCGATTTTTTCGACGTTGACGAGTTTGCGAATTTTGTCGATGCGGTGTTAATGTCGATACGCTTTTGATGTGCACACATTTCGGCTAGTTTGCGATCATCCTGTACACCGAAAGCGTGCAAGACCATGGGTTCTTTATGCAATAAAGAACAATGTCCGGGATCTTGATTTGAGGGTCGTTACGGTCGGGGATGACGATTTAGAGCTGCCTCACCATCTCTTCACATGCCAATCTTTGGAGGCGTTGCGTATTTCTCGTGATTGTGCTGTACGGGCTTCACATCTCAATCTCAGATTCAGTCACATCAAAAGATTGTGCTTTGATGATGTCGACATTGATCATAGTGTCCTAGAGCGTCTCGTTTCGGAATGCCCTATGATCTTGTGGTAGTTCTTTAGAAATTTCTATTCCTAGTCTCTTATCTTTGCATTAGGTGAATCGTTTTGGAGAGGACATGACAGAAGTTTCACTGAAGAATCTATCGTCACTGGTTTATGCACTCTTCCACACTCGTGATATGACGAGATATGCACCTTCGATTGGAGCGGCCGGCATTCTAAAAGGGCTTTCAAATGCAAAAGGTCTCAAGCCGTTTGGCCCATGCATGGAGGTATATTTGGTCATTTATTTCCATTTATCTGAGATTTATGTTACTAATATAACATAAGAACAATTAAGTTTAATATACATATTCACTAAACCAAAAGCTAATGTTCATAAAAGAGCTATCAAGTTGATAAGATAATGAACCATAAAAAGTTTCTGATTCATAAAACTCCAGGTTATAAACTACATGTATATTTAAATAATCGTAAGATACATCAAATAGACATATACCCGTATCATGTGAATGCAATATGCACGTACACACATATGACGGCATATGTCCGACACATGTTGAGCGACTGCACCACACAGGCACACACCCTGCTGGAAGTGCCCATGCTTCATAGATATCGGCATATTGAGCACATACTCATTTCGAACCCTACACTTCTCTCCATCTGATTGAATAACGAAGCCTAACCCGAGCTTTACATAATGTTGATTAGCTAGCTGAACTTGTCGTAAGTCGTCACCGAAACCCTTCTACTGCCTGTGTGGCATTTCTTTTCCGCAAGCAGGGTTAGATTTCGACCCATTACGGTAAATGTAGACTGCATTACATTGCATCCTAGTGTTTGTTTTCGGTCACATCATGTAAATTATGTACTGTCCTACGTTTCATTACGCTCTCTTTAACAGGCAAAGGATATAATATATCTCCACCATTTCTTTTCCATACGCATGCAGCTTACCGATTGGAAAGAACTATCAGGATTGCCAGCATTCCAAAACTTAGGGAGCGTGAGTCTTGGAGTGGATGCATCGAGGAGCAAGTGCATGCTGTTAAGGCATTTGCTTAACCACTCACCAAATTTAGAGCATCTGACTCTTGAGGATGTAAGTAGAACAAAGAGTAAAAAATTTGTCATAGCATATACATTAGCATACCTATGATTCTTTATCTCTTGTCCTTGCAGTTGATACAGTCGCGATGTTATGGTCTGGAAACTGTTTGGAAATCAGATTCGCTCTTGTTTGGCTGTCCACGCCTTAAGAAAATTGAAATCCAATGTGTCCTATGGTATGAAAGAGTACGGGATATGGTGATGCCTTTGCTATCAAGTTCCGGGGCCTTACGCAGAGTCTCCATGATCATCTCCAAGTAAAACTCTGTTGCTTTCTCTGTGTGTTTAAACATTTTCAATTGAAAAGCGCATTTACGCTAGCGTTGAATTATTTCGGGCAGGAAAATGTTGAGGAGCGGCAGGCTTCAGCGAGTTGAAGCATGAGGCGCCGGTCCCTTATCCTTTAGTTTTGGACATCACTTCTGGGTATGAGACATACATATGTAAACAATATGATAGTTACCTATCAAGCATTTTAGTGTAAACACCATTCTTTTATTTGCTTTGCAAGTATAATTCATTGTATAGAATTTTAACCGTTTCTAAAGTCTAGATAATGGAAAATGCCAAACTTTTATAGCGATTACTAATTCCTACTAATTATATTTTCAGAAATTTTTCTTTCTGATAGAATTTACTTTTTGAAGACTTATTTTGGGATATTAATGGGATTTAGTTTCCAGGATTATGTGCCTTGGCTGCTTAATTGAGTTAATCAATTTAGTTTTCTTCTCTGTGTTTTGTGTGTTCACGTTGGTGGGCTTGTGTTAAGCCCTTAACCTGGGCCTTGCTAGACTGGGTAGTTTGGGCCATAAAAGCAGGAGTTGCAACCAATTTAAAACAATTTTCATATAAAATTTGAGAAAAGTGGGGGCTAGAGAATCAGCAGAAAAACTCTTCTAGTCAAGCCAACAATCCAATAACTTTTTTAACAACCATAGTTCATTGAACGATATATTTTAAGACATGCATACAAAACTCGTGTGATATCGATACTTCTTGTGTTTGCATCGGAGGATCGATCAAATTTAAGCATTTGCTAATAATACAACATTTTCCCTCAAAATGTTGTACTCAAATTTAAATCTTTATCCATAATAAAAACGTTCTACTCATAGCAAGGTGTTTAGACTTTAGAATATAAAACATGTCCTTCATCAACAAGCGTTTTAAACCACAACTTTAATGTGAAGATTCGACTCAAATTTTTCATTACTAGGGATAACTTTTTGCCTAAAATGCTGGAAGCCCTTTTTATTTTTGCCCAAGCGGCATGAAACCTCTCCTGACTTGAAATATAAGCATTTTACCAAAATAATTTAGCACCGTTAGGTTTATCTGCATATGTTTCCCAAAATGCCCTTTTTAAGTCTTTCTTCTCTAAATTCTTTTTCCTCTTTCTTTTTCCTAAACTATTTCCATTCCAACCTTGTTTTCCTCCTTTCTTCTCCAGAATCTCTAACTCAAAACACCAGTTGCTTTCTCTCCTCTCTTCCAAAGAAGGATCATGAACATGACTTCGAAAAAACATGGATTTCTAAAGATGTGCATTTTTGGTATAAGAAAATCATATGAATAGAAATATTAACAGCATGAAGGTTTTTGAGATAAAAGGGCAGGTTTTTCAAGTCTGGCAAAAGAAAAGGGGTTTGCTGCAAATTGTTTTTCCATATAAACCGATAACTTTTCTATCTACTTGCTTCAGAGTGAGCAAATAAAAAAAAAAATCTTGATCTAATCAAAAGAGAGAGCCAAACCCATGTCTCAAATTAGGGCTTTGTTGCGATTCTTCAGCTGAATTTTGCTGAGCAGAAAGTAAGCTTGCTACCCATTTTCTTTCATCAATTGAAAAACAACCCAATCCTTAAATTTGTTTAATTTTTTCTTGTTCTTGTATTGTAATGTATAAACCCTAGTTTCAATTTTCATGATCATAAATTGCGCATGCGTGAAATACCCATGATGAAATCAAGTATTCACTCTTAATTTTCCTTGAATTGATGCCAAAAATTTGCGAGAAGTGAGAAAAATCCATCTATTAGCAGAACATTCTCTCTAACTGATTTTTTTTGTCTCCTATTTGTTTATCACAGAAACCATGCATTCCCCATGTTTGATTAAATGTCAATGAGAGATCACCTTATCGTGGTTTCAAGCGGATTTCCTGTATTTCATGTATGCACCGTTTTCGAATAGACCCTGTCAAACAGTACGACAATTGGTGTGTGTGAAAAAAATCATGTCGATAACTTCAACAGTCGACCAAGATCGAATAAGCCAACTCCCCGATCCTATCCTTCATCACATCTTCAGCTTTTTGACCACATTAAGTGTGGTGAGATCTAGTGTGCTCTCAAAAAGATGGAGAAATCTGTGGGCTTCTATGCAATGCCTAGTCTTCAATAATCATGATTTTTACGACGTTGATGAATTTGCAAATTTCGTTGATGCAGTGTTATTGCTTCGAGATCCATTGGATGTGCACACATTTCGGCTAATTTGTAATGACCCTTTAAACCAAAACCGTTCAAAAATGTGGATTGTTTATGCAATAAAGCACAGCGTCCGGGTGGTTGACTTGAGAATTGAAACATTTGGAAACGACTTAGAGCTGCCTCGTCGCCTCTGCACCTGCCAATCTTTGGAGACGTTGTGTGTTTCCGTTAATTTTGGAGTAGGGGTTTCACATCTCAATTTCGGTTTTGCTCACATCAAAAGATTGGACTTTTATTTGGTCAAAATTGTTCATAATGATTTAGAGCGACTTGTTTCAGGATGCCCGGTGATTGAAGATTTACTTCTTGAGAATTGTGGGATATATTCTGATCACACACCTTGTTTTTGTATTTCTTCACGCACGATGAAGTGTTTAAGGATAGCAGGCTGTTATGTTGATGGTAATCTCATCAGAATTTCGATTCCCAGCCTCATATCTTTGCATTACGACGACTGTAGAATAGCAAGGACTTTACTGGAGAATCTATCATCTCTGGTTTATGCACTCATCTGTAACAGTGAGGAGCACGGATGTCAACATGATATCAGTGCGGCAGAAATTATAAAAGAGCTTTCAAATGCAAAAGTTCTTAAGTTATTTGGCCCATGGATAGAGGTATGCCGATTTATTTCCATTTCTCTGGAATGTAACACAATCAATAGAAATGCTTACCACAAAAAAAAATACTATATATAAAAAAAGAGACAAATGTTTTAGAAAAGAACTAACAAGTTGATAATACAATGCTGAAAATCTAATTTACCAACATGACAATATGTACGTATGAATAACGGAAGATACATCAAGTAGATGTATACATGAATCGTGTTATAACACATAAAATTTGATACCCGCATGCTAGTCTACCAGGTACATACATACAATATGCATGCGACATGCATACAAAATGTATACGGAGTATTTGGACATGTATATAATGTGTGTGCAATTATCAATGTCTGATATATGTAGGACACGGACACACACCCTGTTGAAAGTGTTCATGCTTCATTGTTATTTTTTTTCCATTCTAGTTCCATCCCATAACAACCGTATACTTAAGAGTACACAAATAAAGAGAGATTCAAAACAAATCCTCGATCAGTAAGCAAGCTGTACAAATGGCCTGTTGTAAGGCACGGTGATAGGAAGGTTGTGTGTCCTCATCGAGACCAGAGAAACGGAACGTCGACCGAAATTTCCACCATGTCGAAACTCACATATTTAATGTTCTTTGGTCCAATGAGTACTATATTCATTTCGAAACTCACATCTTTAATCGGTTAGGTTGGCTCAAGCAGATTTACTAACAAAGCCAAACCTGACCTTTACAGAATGTAGATTAGCGAGCTGAACCTGTTGTGAGTTGTGGCCCAAACCCATTCACATCAAACAAAACCCACTACCTTTGTGCTGCAAGTTTCCTTTTCGCAAGTAGGTGTTCGAATTCGACCCTTTCATACCTATTGATGAGTTTATTTATTCCCTTATATCGTTAAAGTAAATGTCGATTGCATCACATTGCATAGTACTGTTTTTGGGCTACATCACATAATTATCAAGTTTATGTAGAGATAACCTCCGCCAAATTCTTCCTAAAAAGAAAAGAACAGGATCAAAATATGATCATTCTTCTAAATTTGTTTCCTTTACCATATGCATAGATCGTTTCCGAAAAAGAGCTATCAGAACTTCCAACATTTGAGAACTTGGAGAGTGTGAGTCTTGCAGTGGATATCTCGATCAGCAATTTCCGACTATTAGCCTATTTGCTTCAGCACTCACCAAATTTAGAGCATCTGACTCTTAAGGATGTAAGTACAGCAGACAACAGACTTTGTTATAATCTGGAGATCAGCATACCTAAGATTTTCCTTTGTTGTTTTTTTGTTTTTTGCAGTCAGTTCTACCACGATCTTATGTTTACGGTCTAGAAACTGTTTGGAAGTCAGATTCGCTATCATTTGATTGTCCGCAGCTTAAAAGCATTGAAATCCAATGTTCCCAATTAAACGAAAGAGTACAAGATTATGTGATGACTTTGCTATCAAGTTCCAGGGTCTTGCACTGGATTACTACGATCGTCTCTGAATAGACTCGGCATGTAAGAACTATTTATTTATCTTTTTCCCTGTCACCATGCACACGCTTTTTCTTAACTGTAAAAACGAAAGGTCCTTTTCGATTGTGGATTTTATAGATATGTAGATGTTCACCCCAACAATTTTCTTAAATATGGTACAAAGGGGAGTGAGAATATGGCATCTTTGGAGAATCTTTGCACAAAAAGACAAAAGCACCATCTTTAGTTTCCTCATTTGCCCTTATACTTGCAAACTATTTCTTAGTTTGTTCCTAGATTTAGAGTCATCATTGGTTTTGCAAAAACAAAAACATGGATTCTTTTATGTGAAGCCCAACACTAGAACCTTGGGTTTATTTTTTGGTGAGATTAAATATATATTACCTATTTGAATTAAATTCTACATTCCCCTGCTTCACAGACCTCTTCTGCTAATTTCTTATATAAATATTCCAATTTCCTTTTAATTGTGGATAATAAGAAATAATAATAACATTCATTCTAGGGACGATGAACCCGAGAGACATGAACAAGGCTTTACTTGCCAAATGGTGGTGGAAGATGTATGATGAGAATGTCCCTGTATGGAAGGCCATGATTTCTGAGAACAATATAAGAAATGGACATCTACAGGGAAAGCATAAGAATGCAATGACCACTTCGGACTTTTGGGGCGGAGTCTTCAGGACCAAAGGATTTTTTCTCTCAAGTGTTACTTTCACCATTGGAGACGCGAAAAGGATCTCCTTTTGGAAAGATGTTTGGTGCGGGGAAGAGTCTCTTCGCTATAAGTTCCCAACTCTTTATGGTATTGCGAGAAACATGCATGTCAAGGTCGCGGAGGTTTGGAATGGAAGGGAGTGGAGGTTGAGCTTCAAGAGGACTCTAACAGCAGGACAAAAACACGAGCTTCAACTCCTCAAGGAGTTTCTTATTGAGCGGTGCCCGAATCACCAAACACTGGATCGTCCGAAATGGCGGTGGAATTCTAACAGCAAATTCAGTGACAAGTCCCTATATAAGATCATCAATGGTGGGGGGAGAACGGGCGGGCATATGACACATCTGGAAGGCTAAGGCCCCGAGCAAAATTAAAGTTTTTAATTGGCTGGTGGCTAGAAGAGCGGTTCTAACTAGAGAAAACCTTATGAAACGTAAGTGGCAAGGTCCTTCTAGCTGTGTCAACTGCAAAAGCGATGAGGAGAAGATGTATCATCTTTTCTTCACTTATCCCTTTGCCAAGAGGATGTGGTCCCATTTTGGTGCTTTGAATAATGTCCTTGTGTTGCCTACTTCTATTGAAAAAGTTTGGGGAACTTGGCGACAACGGCTAGAGGGGATCCTGCGAAGGGACAATATTATTATGGTCACTCGTTCAACTCAATCGTTCACTAACGGGCTTTGGTGAAAGAAAGTAGCAAGTTAGTTTCGATCTCTCTCTCGGGAGCAAGTAAGCTAGTTTTCGGACTCACAGGAGATGGAGCCAGCGTCGGTCGGAGAAAGGAAACAGAAATTTTCCCTTAGGGAAACTCTCTGAAACCTTTCTCAGTCATGTCGGGATGGTTTATGACGAGAACATAATGATAGAATTTTTAGGGGAAAAAATAATCCCTTAAATGCGGTCGTACGTCTAATTTCTTCCATGATTCAGAGTTGGTCTTATATCACTGCAAATAAGGCGAAACTGAAGATTAGAAAGGTGATACCGGAGAATGTTGGGAACGTAGGGGATGATGGCGGCCCTGTTAAGGACACCGTTGGCGACCACGATTTTTTGATTCCATAAGGGAGGTTGCGGGTGTTGATTTGTGATACTTTGCTTTGCTTTGGATTGTGGGGTGTACTGTTATCTGGACTTTGCCATTATTTGTTGTAATCATTAATATCTTTTTAATGAAATTGGGTGGCTAATTCTATTCCTCAAAAAAAATAAAAAATAACATTCATTGTGTTTTTCATTTTTCATATTTCTTTTCTGTTTTTCCCTATACTTTATATCAATGGAATCATTTTTCTATTTCTGTTGTTGTTTCTTTCCATCTCCTCATTTTTATTATAGTAAAAAAATACTCCTACTATTTGCAAAGTTATTTCTGAACATCTCTTCATTTGCATCGAAGAAGAAGAAAATTTCGTAGTATCTAAATTATTGTTTCATGCCATCTTTTTGTGTCTTTCATAAGAAAGTTTTTATTGCTAATTTTTATGGTGGTTACAAATGCACATATATAAGTTGGAAAGAAAAAACAACTGCTATATTCGCTTCTAGTTCACCTTTCTTCATTTATCTTCATTTAATGAAAGATAATCTTTTAACTATCTTCACTATTACTTTTCGTCATTTGCCCTTATACTTGCTAACTATTTCTTAGTTTGTCCCTAGATTAGCAAAACGTGATGGATCGTTATGGCCATTCCATCTCCATTCCATGAATCTGTTAAAATTATTTCTCAGTTTGTCCCTAGAATAATATATAATAGATTGAAAATTATTTCTAGGCTCCAATGTTGCTAAATCTTTTAAAATTACCGATAACTAAGTTGGGTTAAATAATAAATTAATAATATGAATTTTCAGTTTTTATTTTCCGTGGCATATTGCTTAGAAAGCTGGCGGTTCTTTTGATATGGTATATTGTTACGCGTCATGTTATTTGAGTGTTATGGTTAAAAAGATTACGTCCTTAGTTATATTAGATTTTTCCATGTAAATTACTTAGAACTTTGTTGTTGTCTGGTTGCCAACATTTGTACCGTGTCGTTATTTTTCCTACTATAGTAATTTGGGTGTTCATATCATATAATAATGTCGTTTAGCCTGGAATTAGATTGTAAAAACATCCTTTTATAGGTTTAATTATATTCATTTTTCTTGATATCCATACTATATTTATATTGTTGTATAAAATCTTTTCCTTCAATAAGGAACCCGGCCATCTACATGGGGATACTTGCTAGTTATATATAAAGCTATAATGAGAGTATTATTTGGAATATTCTCTTATCTAGCTTGGAGTCTGGTGGAAAAATTATTTTCTCACCTCTGTTTAATTCTCTTAATTTATTCGGTCATGGAATATTTTTTTATTGTCTCCCTACTCAATATTTATCATTAATTTGTAAGTCCATGTCACGCACCCCACGAACTTGCGGGGAGGCGGAATATATGAGAAACGATTATCAAAGCTTCGTAACACGGACTTGAGCGCATGAATCGTTTCTAAACCATTGCTAACAAAGTACTAGAGGTTTAACTACTCAGATACGAAATTATACCTCACGTTACTTGTCCTTCGGGTCTTTATCGCGGTCCTCCACTCCTCGTAGGCTCCTTGGAATATCGACACCTCAACGGCCTCCTCGAATCAAAGACGATCCACCCGAAAGCTCCTACGCCAAGTTTAATCTCAAACTTGAGATAACTAGGTTGCTTAAAGTGCTAATCTAAGCTACCTAGGGGATATAGAGTGAGGTTATGGATGTATTAGTCTAGCTAACCCTTGATCTCAACTCATTAGAGGTTAGGGTTAGGGTTTGAAGAGAGTGAGCTTAAGGAGAGAGAAGGTGAGAATAATAATCAAATAAGATAATGAACTTATCATGATATATATGAAGCATTATTATTTATCCAAAAATCAAATAATAGAATTAACAATCATGCTTCACAAATATCTATGAGTGATTCATCTCCATGAGTCATTAAACATTTATGATGCATTAATGACTTGGATGAATCACACAAATGAGTCACTAATCTCATTTAATGCAATGCCACCTTAACCCCTTAGTCACCACCCTTCTAGAAGTTTCCCGACAAATTACGAGAACGCCCCTTCAATCCGTGAAAACACGGAAAAACTTTAGACTGTATAAATCCAATAACCTGATACTAGAATCTGGCTTAAACCAAAGCCGGCTAGTAAAAACTGTTCGAAAAGTCGTACGTGCGTAAACATGCGTATGCATCCGAACCCTTGTCGTAAAACCATACGACCTCTATATCGTTTCGCCTGGAGCAGGGAAACTCTCTGTGTGGGACTCTAAAGACTCGACACTACGCTGGCAGTGGGTTTAACCACAGACCGCAAGCGGCACTAGCTGTACGTAACGGTCCCCAGGTAGATGTCGATAAGAAGGTCGATGAGGAAAACCATCTCGAACCCCTACTGAGCCTGATGTGACAATCTCCGTACAGTCCGGTCTGTTCGTCTAAGACTATCGCATATCAAGCCTAGGGGGCGGCAAGCGTCAGTCCCCTAATAGCTGTATAAGTCGTGTCGGAGCGAAGTCCATTACACCCTGAGAAGCTACTGGAACCTACCAATATATCTCGCTTGTCCTGGCTAGGGACTTTACGTAATGGCTCTCTGACACAGTGCGATATCAACTCCCAATACCGGGAGAGACGAATTCTATCTAACCACTACTGCCTCCAAGTGCTCGGGACTGCACCCAACTGCTACCTGTTTGCACGACTCCTTTGAGCCGTGGTAGGGTAGCAATCTAAGAACAGTGGAACACACTCGAGGTGAAGTAGCAGTGTCAAGTCTGCGGACTATGTTGTACTCATGTCACCTGGGAACTGTTAACTGACGATGGGTATAATACCAACCAATCAGTTCCCCGGCGAGTCTTGTCCGGTGTACCCGTAACCTAACGAGCACCTGTATACTATCTCTAGTACGACGTACTGATGGCTGTGGGACAGGCCATCTCCCCAACTGGGATGAGAAGCGTATACACTTAGTCTACTCCGGAATATCGATGCCCTATCTCGATAATCCAACGACCAGGGACCTGTATAGGATGTTTCTTACAGACTACCCAGCCCCCACTAGTGTGACTGCCATCACGACGCTGGTAATCAAGCAAAGATCCTATGGGCTCTACTAATATGTATAAGTGATACGTTACAAGAAACATATGCACATATTAAAGTAGACTCAAACCAAGTAGCATACTACTATGTTTAGCAAGTGTCACGCCCCGCTTCCCAAAATACGGAATACGAGGGGTAGACAAGGCCAGCCATGCTCCTACGGTCCAGGAAATGTCCTGTCGTAGTCACACTTCGGCTTCTAGTTTATCATGGTAAACAGTATATAATGCGCAGGTAATGAGAAATGCAGTAACTGAAGTAAACAATGTAAAGACTGACCTGAGGTGGGACAAATGAATGTAACACGTGAGGGCAAGTAAAGAAGTCTGTGATGCACGTCTAGTTCTGGTCCAGGCTAAATCGTCTCCTCACACTGAGCATGCATACTCAGGTCGTCAGAGCGACACAATAGCAATATAGTATGTGTAAAATCAAGTGACAGTTCTAACAGTGATAATAGATATGTGAAGCAGTAAATAATAACATTCATGAATATGCATGTGCAGAGATCAATGCAGCGGAAAAATAAAGCAGTATAACAATATGTCATGAATGTCAAGACAGTAAAGAATGAATGTAAATGACAGTGACCCTATCAGTCTCTAAGTCTCACTGCACAGGTCAATAAGCCTATCGTCAGTCCAAGTGTGAGAGTCAACCACTCGCGAGTGTCCTCCACCCAAGGATAGAACCCAAGGGCAAGGGACCACGGGCCCAACATGTAACGAATGTATCACGGTGATATAGCACATACCCTGTAAATCTCCATATAACTCCCTAAATATATAAGCCGGCATGGGACTCCCGAGATTCTGTTGAATTCACACTTGAACTACCCCACACCCCGAGGTCTACATCAAACGCTAACCATAACCCTAAATACTAATCGATCCGTGACAAGTCTGCGCGAGAACTGGAGGCAGGACCTCCATCAAGCACGTCCCGACTAATACCTAAGATAAATGGCAGTGTCGAATGCCTTATCTGTGACATCCGTGCAAGCGCTTCCATAAGTGTCCCATACCACTTATAGTCACACGTACACGCATCCCACAGACGTCGACAATGCAATAGAATAAAAGGGACACTGATTGTGCACAAGTACGTATCACTTTCACTTAATCACGAATACACGAACACTGACGTACTTGCCACAATCACCACTAAAATCTAACACTGGGTGAATGCACGATGTCACTAGGTTATCACTACAATGATATAGGTATGATATGATGCATGAACAGTATAAGAAGCACCACTAAGGTATCATAAAAACAGCAGTCTATCACTTGCACGATTTATCATGAAACATATGTATATAATTTAGCGAAATGATAAACAGGTAGTCTTTAATATGTTCAGCTATCTATCCTTAGAATTTGGTTTCGAGCCAAACGGGTTTCTGGATCATTAGTTATAACTGTTTCATTTTAAGCGCACGCGGCTGGAAATCCGGTTTCAGAATCAGGAATCCATTTCGCAACGCATTTTAACCCCTGTTGGGATCATAATTTAGCGACGCTACAGTTGAATGATTTCTAGGGTTTTCAGTAAAGGTTTCAACGCAACAAACGGATCTTCAATATCGTCTGTACGTTAGGAGTTAAAATCTGTTTAATATCAACATATCAATTCTGATTCAGCTGGGACTGTTGTGTGTCCCGATCTTCTAAATTACAGATTAAATAGTAAATGATAACGAAACAGGATGAAACTAATTGTGTTGTCTAGATAACAGAGTTGCCTACAATAAGCAGCGGAGTTCCGCAACCTAAGGGTTAAGCAAATCTTGAGGTATCCAAAACGGTACAGCAACCAACAATTTGAGTAGCTCTGGACTGCAGTCCAGAGTCGTACTCCGATACAATTATCATCACGATTTAAGTACAGGAATGTCTGGAAACTAGCATAGGGTTAAAGTTCATCGAGTTAGCTTCGATTTGAGCCCTCGAACGCACCATTCTAATATGTATATGATTTATGATGAATTTAACTATTTTCAGGTGCAATAGAATTACAGTTTCACGATCAAACTTGGGGGTAGTTGTTTTAGTCGTTAACTATCAAATTATCCAACGAAAATCACACACTATGTTCACAGCCCTACGGGCCAACCTACACCATCGAGTTCCGTCAAATTTGTTAATGTTTTCCTAAGAGAACAAGTATCGAACAGTTACAACACATAATTCTAACTAATCTTGCAACTTTAATATTTATGTAATTAACATTTGTATCATAGGTAGATAGCATGTAAGCAAGTAAAAACTTGCCTGGAGAACGCCTTGGGGTCGCACGATGGCAACGATGTCGCGAACGCGCGTTGTGCGCCATGTTCCGGATTCCCGCGAGCCTAGTTCGAAATACGAATTTCGCGTCGGAGTTTTCCCGGAGTCGTCTTGCGTGCGCTGGAAGCTTAGGGGTGTTCTCGGTGGTTGCGGTTGAGATGGGGTTTGATGGAGGTTGAAGGAGTTGGCATGATGGAGGAATTGGTGCACAAGAAAAATCCATGGAGGCTTAGATACTTTCTGGATAAGGAATGGAGCATGCTATATCAATCTTTGCTGTGAAATGAGCTTGGGTTAATAGCATGGGCTTCTTTCTCTCACCCTCACAAATCGGCCCCTGCACCCTCTTTTTCTTGAGCTCGGCCAGAAACAAAACAGCCGCTGCACAAAATTTTGTGCTCTGCTTGAACCAATCAGCCCCCCCCTGCATCTTATATAAGCTCAAAGCCACTACTAAAAATTAATCCCACTTCACAAAAAATCTCCTGCACAATGCAACCTTTAAACCTTAGGAAATTAATTAATGAACAAATCCATCATGTTCACAATAGTGGCCGGCCCATTAGCAAAATCTTCTGATAAATTAATGCAAGTGATGGAGGTGGTGGTTGTGGGTTGCCGGGGGTGAGGGAGTGCAGACGAGGGTGGTGACGAGGACGACGGGGGTCGCTGGCGGTGAGGCGGCGATGAGGTGGTGCAGGTTAAGGCGTCGGGTGTGAGCTAAGCTGCAGGTGGGGTGATTGTGGTGTTTGGAAGGAGGCGGAGGCGAGACCGACGAGGTGTTCTGCAGCGAGGTCAGGGCGACGAGGGGTCACCGGCGGTGGTCGGTGCTCCGACAAGGCAAGAGTGTGCAGGCGGGGTTCGTGCAGGGTCGGGTTGATTTGAGAGCGAAGGAGGGAGGAGTGAACGTGGGAAGTGAGGGAAAAGGAATGGAGACGAGGTCGTGCGTCGAGGGCGGTAACGCACGCGAGCGACAGGGCGAGGGCGGAGGAAACGGCGAGGAACGCGCGCACGTTGGGATGTAGTAGCCGTTGGAAATTTTAGAAGATGAACAGGAGCGGCTGAGGGGTTTGGGCTGGGCCGAAGAGAAATTGAGAAGGAAAATGCTTGAGGAGAAAAGGAGACGGGCCGGAGTGTTGGGCCAGGGAAAGGAAATAATTCACTTAGTGAAAAGAAATAGAACGGGCCAAAGGAAAAATAATTTAAAGGATTGTTTAAAATGAGGTGTGGGCTGGTGAGATTTGAATGGGAAGGGCCGGGCCAATAATGGATTAATTAAGGTAAAAGGTTTTATGATTAATGGAGGTTGGTCTTAGGGTTAAAATCCAAAAAGGGTTTAGTTTTGGGTTTTAAAAATGAATAATAGGATTTAGAAGGGGTAAAATTATATATAATAAATAAAATTTAAAGGTAAAATAAATAAATTCATTAAATAATAAAATACGGATTTAGACGTATAAGAAAAACTGGGTATTACACCATACCACCCTTACAAAAATTTCGTCCTCGAAATTTAAAAATAAGTTATAGAAACATAAGCGAAAGCTATCGTACTGCACACTAACATAAAAGATTTTATTAGCAGTACGAGGACGAAGAAGTTTTAAAATAGGTATAAGTAAGAACAACGTACGGAAAGGTAGGACTAAAAAGCTATAATGCAGGTATAACTATAAGGGATACTTCATATACGGAAGTATAAATAACAACAATAACGAACAATATTATTCGAGGCGTACTTGATAAAATCGAAATTTAACTATGTGCACGTATAAACATAATAAGGTAGCATGGCAAACGTAATAAGTATAAGGTATAACAACACAACACTCGAAGATAACGTAACCATACTGAGGTAGCGAAAGCTTATTCGGTAGGAAAAAAAATACTTTTAGGACGAAGTATCGATCAAATAGCGTAGAAACTCATATAGTGAAAATAAAGATCATGGAATAAAATATGTGCGGTGTAAGGTTGTGCTACTGAAATGAAAATGACAATAATGTACTTCAAACCAAAAACGAAGTAATCAATAACACGTACTCTTTGACAATTACAAAATACTGAAAACTAAATTTTAAAATAACATTGCCCCTAAGTCTAGTTGGGGTAACACGGAAGAACATAAGTGTGTCCAGGCTTAGGTAGGGTAGAGATTACAATGGGATGTGGCTGATACAAAAGGTCGAAGGATGACGGCTTTAGGCTGAAGGTCAAGGAAATTGGGGTCGGGTCAGCACAGAAAATAAGGGTGAATAGCAAGTGACTACAAGAGAAGAGGTATGGGTAGGATGACGGTCGGTACAACACATAAATCAAAATTTGAAGAGTTAGTGAACTCGGAAGTTTCACAAGAATTGCTCTCCTCCCAGAATGATCTCAAACGGGACACAGACGCAGAATGGTTGGTGGCTCATTCCAAGGATCAGGGTGCGGTACTTTCTAATTGAAACGAGTGTGAAAACTATACAACGAGTAGGAGTGGACAGTCAGGAAATCTCCGCCGAAAATAAACGGATATAAGCAATAAACAAGCATCAAGCAAACCAATAATCAAAAAGGTTACAAATTCAGAAGATTTATTTCATTCAAGAAAATCTGAAACAAGACATTCTCAAAGATGGGAAGTGGCCCTAAACTATACACAGTTTATCTGGCCCGAAAGACAACATCAAAAGATATTCCATCAGTCGCGGTTGTGGAGATTCAGCAGATTGCGATAGGCTCGCGCACTCAGGTAGGGGCGTCCATTTCCATAGCGCCTCGCAGGTACCTCTATTGGAAGTCCTTCCACCACAGGGTCTTGATCTTCTGGTTCTTCTTCCTCGGATGGAGCTTCTTCATCGAGGTCCGATTCCATGTGGTTTTCTTCTTCTGCATTCTCTTCCATGGGATTTTCCTCCACTGGGTTTTCTTCCATCGGTTCTTCCTCGGGGTCTTCCTCTATCGGGTCTTCCTCTATAGGGTTCTCTTCGGGATCTCCTTTTTATTTGTCAGAATCAACCATCATGTCGAACTCTAGGGCGGCTGCTCCTTCGTCCTCTGAATCGTTGTTTCCGAAGTTGACCTGAGGACCATTGACCTCATCATCGGAACTCATCAGCGTGCGGTCTCAGGAAACGCAGGATTGCGCATCTTCATCCAAATGCGGCGCTGCTCCCGGTGGTCATGTTATGGAAAGGAAAGTCATGATCAAACAACGGAATATATCAAGGAGAATAGTCACGTGTACGAAGTATAGAAAGATATGCGGTTGCAGGAATTTTTAAAAGAATCAAGATTAGGATGTTGTGCTAATGAATAATATGAACAAGGGAAATGCCAAGAGGAAAATGCATATATTACGATTCAAATTTTTATTTCATTCAACTAAAAGTTCGATGGATACAAAGGTTCAAACGAAAGAAATGTTTACAAGAGGATGACAACATAATACTGAAATATGAAGACAATAAAATTTTTCTTTGATTGCTAGACCGCTGCATCTTCGTCATGCGAGTTGAATCTTGGGTTTGATCCGCCTTATCGTCGAAGTCCGAACTACGCGGCAATCCTCACTTGGCAGGGGTGGGGAGTGTGGACGAGTTTCTTCCTTGCAGTTCTTTCCTTTCTGGGCAGCCGTTGATGAGGTGTTTGTCGGAACCGCATATCAGACATTTCCCTTGGGCACGGCGACAATCCTTCTGAAGATGTCCTGGTCTCTTACAATATCCACAGCAAGGGTTCTTCTGATGTTTCTGTTGACGCTTCATCTTCTTCTTCTTTCCTCGTCCAATAGGAATCCCTTTATGATAGGAGACTCCCGCTGGTGCCTGATTCTCCTGTCTTCTCAGTCCTTCAGCCAACAAGTTGTTTGTTCGCTCCTGGGCTTCCTTTAAACCTTGCAGTTCACTCAGAATCTCGACGGTCTGATTCTGAGGAGTGGAGATAGAGGAAGAGTCATTGGAAGACATGATCCTGAAACAATGATTTTAAGGATTATATAAGTCGCAAGATATACAAGTCAAGACGTAATATGGATAGGACAAAGATTCAAGAATATTAGAGATGATGAATTTTATTGCAAGTGAAGAATCAACGGTATGATTTTAAGTAAACCATAGCGAATAGATAACTGAACACACGATATGAATGTGGATCAAGAGTGACAAGTTTACAATCTAAACCGAGGGACGTCCTAGATTGCCAAACTGTACACGGAAAACTGCAATCCCAATCGATGCAAAACCTGGGCTCTGATACCAACTAAACCATGTCACGCCCCGCTTCCCAAAATACGGAATACGAGGGGTAGACAAGGCCAGCCATGCTCCTACGGTCCAGGAAATGTCCTGTCGTAGTCACACTTCGGCTTCTAGTTTATCATGGTAAACAGTATATAATGCGCAGGTAATGAGAAATGCAGTAACTGAAGTAAACAATGTAAAGACTGACCTGAGGTGGGACAAATGAATGTAACACGTGAGGGCAAGTAAAGAAGTCTGTGATGCACGTCTAGTTCTGGTCCAGGCTAAATCGTCTCCTCACACTGAGCATGCATACTCAGGTCGTCAGAGCGACACAATAGCAA
Organism: Agapanthus africanus; assembly: GCA_030015575.1. Taxonomy (NCBI): domain Eukaryota; kingdom Viridiplantae; phylum Streptophyta; class Magnoliopsida; order Asparagales; family Amaryllidaceae; genus Agapanthus; species Agapanthus africanus. The sequence goes on from CM057337.1 coordinate 12,764,583, forward strand.
TATAGTATGTATAAAATCAAGTGACAGTTCTAACAGTGATAATAGATATGTGAAGCAGTAAATAATAACATTCATGAATATGCATGTGCAGAGATCAATGCAGCGGAAAAATAAAGCAGTATAACAATATGTCATGAATGTCAAGACAGTAAAGAATGAATGTAAATGACAGTGACCCTATCAGTCTCTAAGTCTCACTGCACAGGTCAATAAGCCTATCGTCAGTCCAAGTGTGAGAGTCAACCACTCGCGAGTGTCCTCCACCCAAGGGTAGAACCCAAGGGCAAGGGACCACGGGCCCAACATGTAACGAATGTATCACGGTGATATAGCACATACCCTGTAAATCTCCATATAACTCCCTAAATATATAAGCCGGCATGGGACTCCCGAGATTCTGTTGAATTCACACTTGAACTACCCCACACCCCGAGGTCTACATCAAACGCTAACCATAACCCTAAATACTAATCGATCCGTGACAAGTCTGCGCGAGAACTGGAGGCAGGACCTCCATCAAGCACGTCCCGACTAATACCTAAGATAAATGGCAGTGTCGAATGCCTTATCTGTGACATCCGTGCAAGCGCTTCCATAAGTGTCCCATACCACTTATAGTCACACGTACACGCATCCCACAGACGTCGACAATGCAATAGAATAAAAGGGACACTGATTGTGCACAAGTACGTATCACTTTCACTTAATCACGAATACACGAACACTGACGTACTTGCCACAATCACCACTAAAATCTAACACTGGGTGAATGCACGATGTCACTAGGTTATCACTACAATGATATAGGTATGATATGATGCATGAACAGTATAAGAAGCACCACTAAGGTATCATAAAAACAGCAGTCTATCACTTGCACGATTTATCATGAAACATATGTATATAATTTAGCGAAATGATAAACAGGTAGTCTTTAATATGTTCAGCTATCTATCCTTAGAATTTGGTTTCGAGCCAAACGGGTTTCTGGATCATTAGTTATAACTGTTTCATTTTAAGCGCACGCGGCTGGAAATCCGGTTTCAGAATCAGGAATCCATTTCGCAACGCATTTTAACCCCTGTTGGGATCATAATTTAGCGACGCTACAGTTGAATGATTTCTAGGGTTTTCAGTAAAGGTTTCAACGCAACAAACGGATCTTCAATATCGTCTGTACGTTAGGAGTTAAAATCTGTTTAATATCAACATATCAATTCTGATTCAGCTGGGACTGTTGTGTGTCCCGATCTTCTAAATTACAGATTAAATAGTAAATGATAACGAAACAGGATGAAACTAATTGTGTTGTCTAGATAACAGAGTTGCCTACAATAAGCAGCGGAGTTCCGCAACCTAAGGGTTAAGCAAATCTTGAGGTATCCAAAACGGTACAGCAACCAACAATTTGAGTAGCTCTGGACTGCAGTCCAGAGTCGTACTCCGATACAATTATCATCACGATTTAAGTACAGGAATGTCTGGAAACTAGCATAGGGTTAAAGTTCATCGAGTTAGCTTCGATTTGAGCCCTCGAACGCACCATTCTAATATGTATATGATTTATGATGAATTTAACTATTTTCAGGTGCAATAGAATTACAGTTTCACGATCAAACTTGGGGGTAGTTGTTTTAGTCGTTAACTATCAAATTATCCAACAAAAATCACACACTATGTTCACAGCCCTACGGGCCAACCTACACCATCGAGTTCCGTCAAATTTGTTAATGTTTTCCTAAGAGAACAAGTATCGAACAGTTACAACACATAATTCTAACTAATCTTGCAACTTTAATATTTATGTAATTAACATTTGTATCATAGGTAGATAGCATGTAAGCAAGTAAAAACTTGCCTGGAGAACGCCTTGGGGTCGCACGATGGCAACGATGTCGCGAACGCGCGTTGTGCGCCATGTTCCGGATTCCCGCGAGCCTAGTTCGAAATACGAATTTCGCGTCGGAGTTTTCCCGGAGTCGTCTTGCGTGCGCTGGAAGCTTAGGGGTGTTCTCGGTGGTTGCGGTTGAGATGGGGTTTGATGGAGGTTGAAGGAGTTGGCATGATGGAGGAATTGGTGCACAAGAAAAATCCATGGAGGCTTAGATACTTTCTGGATAAGGAATGGAGCATGCTATATCAATCTTTGCTGTGAAATGAGCTTGGGTTAATAGCATGGGCTTCTTTCTCTCACCCTCACAAATCGGCCCCTGCACCCTCTTTTTCTTGAGCTCGGCCAGAAACAAAACAGCCGCTGCACAAAATTTTGTGCTCTGCTTGAACCAATCAGCCCCCCCCCTGCATCTTATATAAGCTCAAAGCCACTACTAAAAATTAATCCCACTTCACAAAAAATCTCCTGCACAATGCAACCTTTAAACCTTAGGAAATTAATTAATGAACAAATCCATCATGTTCACAATAGTGGCCGGCCCATTAGCAAAATCTTCTGATAAATTAATGCAAGTGATGGAGGTGGTGGTTGTGGGTTGCCGGGGGTGAGGGAGTGCAGACGAGGGTGGTGACGAGGACGACGGGGGTCGCTGGCGGTGAGGCGGCGATGAGGTGGTGCAGGTTAAGGCGTCGGGTGTGAGCTAAGCTGCAGGTGGGGTGATTGTGGTGTTTGGAAGGAGGCGGAGGCGAGACCGACGAGGTGTTCTGCAGCGAGGTCAGGGCGACGAGGGGTCACCGGCGGTGGTCGGTGCTCCGACAAGGCAAGAGTGTGCAGGCGGGGTTCGTGCAGGGTCGGGTTGATTTGAGAGCGAAGGAGGGAGGAGTGAACGTGGGAAGTGAGGGAAAAGGAATGGAGACGAGGTCGTGCGTCGAGGGCGGTAACGCACGCGAGCGACAGGGCGAGGGCGGAGGAAGCGGCGAGGAACGCGCGCACGTTGGGATGTAGTAGCCGTTGGAAATTTTAGAAGATGAACAGGAGCGGCTGAGGGGTTTGGGCTGGGCCGAAGAGAAATTGAGAAGGAAAATGCTTGAGGAGAAAAGGAGACGGGCCGGAGTGTTGGGCCAGGGAAAGGAAATAATTCACTTAGTGAAAAGAAATAGAACGGGCCAAAGGAAAAATAATTTAAAGGATTGTTTAAAATGAGGTGTGGGCTGGTGAGATTTGAATGGGAAGGGCCGGGCCAATAATGGATTAATTAAGGTAAAAGGTTTTATGATTAATGGAGGTTGGTCTTAGGGTTAAAATCCAAAAAGGGTTTAGTTTTGGGTTTTAAAAATGAATAATAGGATTTAGAAGGGGTAAAATTATATATAATAAATAAAATTTAAAGGTAAAATAAATAAATTCATTAAATAATAAAATACGGATTTAGACGTATAAGAAAAACTGGGTATTACAGCAAGACTGTTATATACAACTGTGAATATCCCAAGCTTCCATTAAGTAATATACTTGCTAGTATGATACAATAATGGCCCCTAGGGCATATACACTAATAATCTCCCACTTGCACTAGGGCCATGAGCTGGCATATCGTAGACCTATCATCTCGAATAGCCTCTCGAACTGCGTCTGAGGAATGACCTTTGTGAATGGATCAGCAATGTTATCCTCCGTCTTTACTCTCTTCACCTCGATCTCCTGGTGATCTATGATCTCCCTGATCAGGTGATACCGCCTTAAGATGTGTCTGGACTTCTGATGGGACCTGGGTTCCTTCGCTAAAGCTATAGCGCCGTTGTTGTCACAATACAGAGGTATTGGACCAACACTGGAAGGAACCACCTGAAGTTCTGTGAGGAACTTCTTCATCCAGACAGCTTTTTTTGCGGCATCGCAAGCAGCTATGTACTCTGCTTCCATCGTTGACTCTGCAACGGTCTCCTGCTTGGAACTCTTCCAACAGACCGCCCCTCCATTGAGGGTAAAGACATAACCCGACATGTTTGGATTCATCTTTGTCACTCTGGAAGCCGGAGTCGGCAAAGGCCTCCATCTGGAGGTCTTTTCCGCCATACACTAAGAACATCTCCTTAGTCCTTCTCAGGTACTTGAGAATGTTCTTTACTGCTATCCAGTGATTCTCCCCTGAGTTTGCTTGATACCGGCTTACCACGCTCAATGCGTATGCTACATCTGGTCTGGTACATAATATCGCATACATTATAGAGCCTACTGCTGAAGCGTAGGGTATAATCGACATGCGATCCCTTTCCAAATCAGTCTTGGGAGACATATCTTTGGAGAGGGTGATTCCGTGACAAGCCGGTAGGTTACCACGCTTAGAATCTTCCATACCGAATCTCTTCACTATGGTGTCTATGTACCTGGACTGCGAAAGCCCCAACATCCTTTTTGATCTATCATGATAGATCCGGATCCCCAGAATGTAGGTGGCATCACCCAGGTCTTTCATGGAGAATTTATGTGACAAGAATCTTTTGACTGACTGTAACATAGGAATATCATTTCCTATTAGGAGAATGTCATCCACGTACAAGACGAGGAATACTACAGCTCTCCCTACAATCTTACTGTATATGCATGGTTCATCTGGATTTTTGATAAAGTCAAATTCTTTGACAGCATCATCAAAACAGATGTTCCAACTCCGTGATGCTTGCTTTAGTCCATAAATGGACTTAAGCAGCTTGCATACTTTACCGCTGCTCCCACTCTGAATGAATCCCTCTGGCTGATCCATATAGACGCTCTCTTCCAAATTACCATTTAGAAAGGCCGTCTTTACGTCCATCTGCCAGATTTCATAATCGTGGAAGGCAGCAATAGCAAGAAGGACCCGAATAGATTTAAGCATAGCCACTGGAGAAAAAGTTTCGTCATAATCCAAACCAGGTCTTTGACGGAAACCCTTTGCAACAAGTCTAGCTTTATAGGTTTCAACCTGTCTATCTACACCAATTTTCTTTTTAAAGATCCATTTGCATCCTACGGTTTTTACCCCATCTGGAGCAATGTCCAAAGTCCATACTTTGTTAGTGTACATGGACTCCATTTCGGTCCGCATTGCATCCAGCCATTTTACTGAGTCACCGCTCTGAATGGCTTGCTGGAAGCTAGTAGGCTCATCATAATCAATAGTGCAATCCTCTCTATCCCCGTCTATGAGAAAACCATAGTATCTCTCGGGCGGATGAGATTGCCTACTACTCCTGCGGAGTGGCGTCGGGATGTCCTGTTCTTCTGAAACCTCTGGTTCTACCATACTTTCAGTAACAGCTTGTGGTTCTGGAATTTCTTCCAGTTCTATTTCGCTCCCATTTATTTCCTTTTCTAAAAACTAATGTTCTAGAAAATGGGCATTACGAGAAACAAAAACCTTTTGTTCCTCTGCGTAATAGAATAGATACCCCCTGGAGTTCTTTGGATATCCCACAAACTTACATTGTATTGATCGTGCCTCGAGCTTGTCCGCATGCTGCTTTTTAACAAAAGCTGGACATCCCCAAATCTTCAGATACTGAAGATAGGGTTTCTTCCCACTCCACATCTGATATGGTGTGGTAGGCACAGTTTTGGTAGGAACTAGGTTCAAAAGATATGCAGCTGATTCTAGTGCATATCCCCAGAATGATCGCGGTAACTCAGCCTTACTCATCATGGAACGAACCATATCCAATAGGGTTCGATTCCTCCTTTCTGATACACCGTTGTGTTGTGGTGTGTATGGATGAGTAAGCTGAGAGAGAATTCCATTCTCTTTTAAGTAACCCAGGAACTCGGCGCTTAAGTATTCACCATCTCGATCAGATCTCAGTGTCTTGATACTTTTGCCGGTTTGTTTTTCCACTCCATTCTTGTATTCTTGGAATTTCTCAAAGGCCTCGGATTTATGCTTCATTAAGAAGATATATCCATACCTAGAGAAATCATCCGTAAAAGTAATGAAGTAGGAATAACCACCTCACGCATGTGTAGACATTGGACCGCACACGTCACTGTGTACGAGTCCCAAGAGCTCGCTTGCTCTTACTCCGTGTCCACTGAACGGAGTCTTTATCATCTTTCCCATGAGACAAGATTCACAAGTAGCATAAGATTGATATTCGAACGGATTCAAATATCCTTCTCCATATAACTTAGTCAACCTTCTTTCATTGATGTGATCTAGTCTACAATGCCATAAGAAAGCCTGATTTATTTTCGGAGACTTTCTTTTAAGTGTATTCTGGACATTGAAAACCTGAGCTTGACTTAATACGTATATTCTATTATCTAATGTACCTGACCCAATCAGAACTTGATTTAGGTGGATGTTAACCACATCACTTACGAATGTAAAATCATATCCCTCTCTTGAAAGTGAGGACACTGATATGATATTACAAGTCATACTAGGTATATATAAACAGTTACGTAAAATCAATATATGCCCACTTGTCAAACCTAGGCGATATTCTCCCACGGATTCAGCGTTCACTGTCATTCCGTTTGCAACTTTGAGAGACCAATCACCTATCTTTATAACTTTACGGTTTCTCAAAGCATGTAATGAATTACAGATATGAGATCCTGCTCCGGTATCTAATACCCAGGAAGTAGAGTTAATTGATAAACAGTTCTTAATTACAAACACACTTGAGGTTGAAGCCACAACAAGCTTCAGATCCTGGCTACTGGCTTTGCCAGCCTTGCAATCATTCTGCCAATGTTCATTCCTGTAACAATAGGAACGTCCATCTTTTACTATATCCAGTCCCGAAACTTTTGCCGTTCTCTTTCCTTCTGCTTCCCTGGTTTCCTTCAGGGTAGGAGGCAGAGACTGTAGAATCAAGTCAGTATCTGACTCGTTTCCCAACGCGGTCTCCAGGTCCTGGAGCTCATCAATACAGCTAGTCATTGTAAGGACGTTGTCCCCTACAGATGACTCGTCAGCCAACCTCGCTTGAATTAATTCGTTCGAGGTCTCATATCTTGCGATATGAGATTGCTCTCCATATAAATCTTTGTTATGGAAAAAGATGGAAACTAGGTCCATCTTCTCGTGCTGCTTCTGGTAAACACCATCAACTGAAGCTAACACGAGGCACTTAGCTTTCACTTTATCTTTTTCCCTTGTCTGACGGATATCCATATCCGCGACAGTGGAAACTGGACTTGGAACGGCGGGATCTTTAGTAGTAATAGGGTGGTCCAGCTTGTCATAGGCAGTGGACATCTGGACAGACTTTTGCCACTCATATAAGTAAGATTCAGTCAAATTATTATCTAGATGTAACCTATGTGTGGTCACAAGGTCGCTGCAATTTTAAGAGAGAGAAGAAAATACTATTAGCATGATGCTCTTGCAAGTTTAGAGTGGTTTAATTTATCTAAACAGGATGGCTCCCACTGTTTCTCGAATCCCTCCTCAAACCATAAAAGAAGAATTAGCCAGGACTATTCTCACCGTACAATTCTTGCTTAGCCGTTCAGCCAGGTCAGTGTCGATACTTCGAGGGAGGTTTTCCAACGCTTTCGCGAAGTTTCTTAATTAAATAACCTCTTTTCTCTGGGGGCGTAACCCCACTGACACCTTTTTAGGCACCTACTTGGTTTATAGCATTGATCGTTAAGTGACGAATCTCCTGATAAGTAGCATATACTCACAGTAGGATCGGGATCCAAAATATCATCGTATGATAATGTTGAAGGAACCCTACCAACATTCATCAAACTCCAAAATGGTATGCATCTCTCTGCAAATTTCAGTTTCTTTAGAAATTCCCGATGTGGATTTTTGCCCCATGCTCTTATGACCTTGGCGTTAGGTCAAAATGTCATAAGTCACATGTCAAGTTCTACCCATCATTATCCTTGTTAATTTGAACCCATCCGTACATATTCTTGACGTTAGGCCAAAATGATAATACGTCTGTCCCAAACTAACACATCTATCTATGTAACAAATGAATACCCAGCAGCTACCAAACACTATGCCTTGGCGTTAGGTCAAAATACATAGCTTGAATACTACTGACCATCCATAAGAAATGACGGAGGACTACGACTGGTTTTGGCAAAACCGTGAACATAGTGAACTTGATATAATCGAAGGAACCTGATAGCTTTTTAAAAGGAGTGGTTAAAGCTCCGCAATTAAAAATTCTGCTCTTTTAAAATAACCGAGTGGTTTCTTTTAAATTTGTTCCAACGATTTAACTTTGGTTTATTTTCTTTGCATTATAATAATGCGTCCCATCATTTATCCTATCATTGCAGAAAACAACGAAAATACCACGTCCTCTTATGCCATCCGCATTCGCCATTGGGTCCCGTCATCACCCGTTAGGTTACTTAACTAACGACAGAGCGGGGGCTGAGCTAGCGCGGGTGTAAAACATAAGTGGCGTCTAATAGCTATCATATATAGATATTGTACATTCGTCAGACGCAATAATAAGCATTCCAGATCACAGATGAACTTTATTGGATTTGCTAGCAATCCGCATTTGCTTTGAGCCTGCAATAAAAGACGGATTACACAGTTGTGATGAATAGCCATTACCCCACCCTAGACCCCTACGGGTACGGCAAACTACCCGCCAAGTACCCGAAGTGAAGCGGTCTCCCTCAACAACGTGAGTAGGCCACTAAACACTTCGACGTACCCGGTCGTTTGTGTACCCCACCTTGGGTCTATCCTAGGAGCAAAAACAGTAAAAAGAAATAATACAACGGTGGCTACAACCGCAACCTGGATGTGCCCCGTAAAAGAATATTACGTCAAATTACATTTACATTGAATGAATATTAAATACATCTCAAAACCCCCGGCTAATCATCACAACAGTCCAATACAGTTCATATACACAAACAGTAAACATTACAGAAATGTGCAACCCCCTGCCAACCGACATACTAGCAGTTAGGGGAGGTTTACGAACACATTAAACATTACAGATAAACACCCAATTAGCAAATATCTTAGAACATCGATCGAATACCATATTCCGTGTCTACCCCAAAAGCAAGCCTGCACTGAAGTAACCTGGGCAGAAACAGAATATACAAGAAAACAGAACACAAAAATATATGAATTTTAGAGCAAATCGGAGTCAACTCAGGGTTGACTCCGCCGCGGATCCGCGGCAAAAGCACACTATTGCCGCGGTTCCGCGGCCATCAAGACGAGTTACAACTCCGTATTTTCCCAGAATTCTTATATTTACCTGCTGTGAATTTTAAGGCATATCAAATAATTTTTCAGACATGTTTAAAATTAACAGAACTGTTAGGGTTTCGAATTTTGTTTTCGTGTTTTTCTGTCGATCGAACTTCTAATTAGTTACTAATAAGTTAGTAATGGTTTAGTTGGCTCTGATACCACTGTAAGTCTATGTCACGCACCCCACGAACTTGCGGGGAGGCGGAATATATGAGAAACGATTATCAAAGCTTCGTAACACGGACTTGAGCGCATGAATCGTTTCTAAACCATTGCTAACAAAGTACTAGAGGTTTAACTACTCGGATACGAAGTTATACCTCACGTTACTTGTCCTTCGGGTCTTCATCGCGGTCCTCCACTCCTCGTAGGCTCCTTGGAACATCGGCACCTCAACGGCCTCCTCGAATCAAAGACGATCCACCCGAAAGCTCCTACGCCAAGCTTAATCTCAAACTTGAGATAACTAGGTTGCTTAAAGTGCTAATCTAAGCTACCTAGGGGATATAGAGTGAGGTTATGGATGTATTAGTCTAGCTAACCCTTGATCTCAACTCATGAGAGGTTAGGTTAGGGTTTGAAGAGAATGAGCTTGAGGAGAGAGAAGGTGAGAATAATAATCAAATGAGATAATGAACTTATCATGATATATATGAAGTATTATTATTTATCCAAAAATCAAATAATAGAATTAACAACCATGCTTCACAAATATCTATGAGTGATTCATCTCCATGAGTCATTAAGCATTTATGATGCATTAATGACTTGGATGAATCACACAAATGAGTCACTAATCTCATTTAATGCAATGCCACCTTAACCCCTTAGTCACCACCCTTCTAGAAGCTTCCCGACATATTACGAGAACGCCCCTCCAATCCGTGAAAACACGGAAAAACTTTAGACTGTATAAATCCAATAACCCGATACTAGAATCTGGCTTAAACCAAAGCCGGCTAGTAAAAACTGTCCGAAAAGTCGTACGTGCGTAAACATACATACGCATCCGAACCCTTGTCGTAAAACCATACGACCTCTATATCGTTTCGCCTGGAGCAGGGAAACACTCTGCGTGGGACTCTAAAGACTCGACACTACGCTGGCAGTGGGTTTAACCACAGACCGCAAGCGGCACTAGCTATACGTAACGGTCCCCAGGTAGATGTCGATAAGAAGGCCGATGAGGAAAACCATCTCGAACCCCTACTGAGCCTGATGTGACAATCTCCGTACAGTCCGGTTTGTTCGTCTAAGACTATCGCATATCAAGCCTAGGGGGCGGCAAGCGTCAGTCCCCTAATAGCTGTATAAGTCGTGTCGGAGCGAAGTCCATTACACCCTGAGAAGCTACTGGAACCTACCAGTATATCTCGCTTGCCCTGGCCAGGGACTTTGCGTAATGGCTCTCTGACACAGTGCGATATCAACTCCCAATACCGGGAGAGACGAATCCTATCTAACCACTACTGCCTCCAAGTGCTTGGGACTGCACCCAACTGCTACCTGTTTGCACGACTCCTTTGAGCCGTGGTAGGGTAGTAATCTAAGAACAGTGGGACACACTCGAGGTGAAGTAGCAGTGTTAAGTCTGCGGACTATGTTGTACTCATGTCACCTAGGAACTGTTAACTGACGATGGGTATAATACCAACCAATCAGTTCCCCGGCGAGTCCTGTCCGGTGTACCCGTAACCTAACGAGCACCTGTATACTATCTCTAGTATGACGTACTGATGGCTGTGGGACAGACCATCTCCCCAACTGGGATGAGAAGCGTATACACTTAGTCTACTCCGGAATATCGATGCCCTATCTCGATAATCCAACGATCAGGGACCTGTATAGGATGTTGCTTACAGACTACCCAGCCCCCACTAATGTGACTACCATCACGACGCTGGTAATCAAGCAAAGATCCTATGGGCTCTACTAATATGTATAAGTGATACGTTACAAGAAACATATGCACATATTAAAGTAGACTCAAACCAAATAGCATACTATTATGTTTAGCAAGACTGTTATATACAACTGTGAATATCCCAAGCTTCTTTTAAGTAATATACATGCTAGTATGATACAATAATGGCCCCTAGGGCATATACACTAACATAATTTATCCCATATAGTTAGGCCTATAATGTGGTTCTAGCTTTTCTACCATTACTAAGATTTTATCGATAAAATATTAATATATAGCATGCAAAATATTGAAAAATAATTTAAGGGTTAAAACTTTCGCGATTTCCGTTCGATATTCCAATTTTTTTTTTGAAAACCAAAGAAAACAGAAAATTTCGATATATTTGAAAATATCGCTATTTACATGCTTTGTAAAATATTAAAATTTTGAAAGAAGCGGAAAATTTCATGATTTTCATGTATTGTACCATTCATAGTATTGAAAAAACGAAAAGAGTATATTTGGCTACTTTCTTGTGCTATAACATTTTATAAAAAAGGAACAAAACAGAACATATTGGAACTTTTGAAAATTTCACTATTTTCATGAGAATTCTTCAGATTTTTGGAGATTTTTTGATTTTTTTATGCTATAACAAGTAAAATATTGCAAAACCAAAGAAATAGAATATTTTGATTATTTTTGAAAATTTCGTGATTTTAGTTTTACAACGTGCAAATTATTTAAAATTTGAAGAAAATTGTAGAATTTATGTTTTCTACCCTTATCAATATTATGCATGCTATAATAGCATACGAAAATCACGAAAATTTCTATTTTCTTCGGTTTTTTAATATTTTGTATACTGGCACATCACAATCTTTGTTTTCTTCAAATTTATAATATTTTACATACTACTACACGAAAATTCTGTAATTTAAAAAATCTCGAATCTTTTTTTTCTTCGTTTTTTCAATATTTTGCTTGTTGTAATAGCACGTGAAAATCGCGCAATTTTCAAAAGGCTCAAAATTTTCATGTTATAAAATTTTTCAATATTTCGCATGCAAGCACATGGTAATCAAGAACTATTCAAAAATATTAAAATTTTCTGTTTTCTTTGGTTTTCTAATAATTGCTTATTATAGCATACGAAAATCGCAAATTTTGCAAAAATCTCATTTTTTTTTTATTTTCTTTGGTTTTTCAATATTTTTTGTTTGCGGATACACGTAAATCACAAAAAAAATTTTATTAAAACTTCCCAATATTTTTTGTCTTCTTCTGTTTTTGTATATTATGCATGTTTATAGCACATGGAAATCATGATTTTCTTGATAATATTGAAAAACTAAAGAAACCCAAAAAAATATTATTTTTGAAAATTTCTTGTGCTATAGCAAGAAGAATATTGGAAATCAGATTTGAACAAAAATGTTGAGATTTTAAAAATTTTGTCAGATTCGTTTTCTAGCATGCAAAATGTTGAAAATTCGAAAAAACAAAAAAATATTGGCAAATCACTAAAAAAAACCAAAGAAAAAAAAGAATATTTTGATATTTAAAAAAAATTCGCGATTTTCGTATGCTATATAGCAAGGAAAATCTTTAAAAGCTTAAGAAAAATCTTAAAGCATTTGCAGGTTAATCCTTCATATATATATTACAGATGAAGTTCATAGATATGACTATACGAGATTTTACAACTTATAAATTATATAACAATAAACGTTTAAATTAATATGGTTTTCTTGACTTTGGATTTCGAATGTTGTGCATTGTGCGGGGATCTTGCTAGTTGTTGAACATTTCTTTGCATATGTTCAGCTCGTTTCATGCCTCTGCTAATTTGATTTGGTAACCGAATTTGTGTATAAAGGTTAAAGCAGTCTTAGAACTGCTTCTAATTGGTACTTTTATCATCCTGATTCATCTTTTATATTTGTATAGTTGTGAGAACCAACTCCAAGAATCCGTAGAGGATTAGATCTCAGTATCATTATATGTTAGTGGTATCCATTTATTTATCAACTATGAATGAAATTAATAAGTTTTACTTTCTTATATATCTGTAAACCTTGGGGATCAAAATTGTTTCAGATTGAAGTTTTCAGCTTCAATATTTCTTCTTTTGCAAGTATAATTCATGACTAAAATATACATATGGCTGCGCACAAATACTATAGCCGCTGATAGGTATCGATCTCGATCTACTTTTTTGAACAGGGCACAGCACAGCTACATATTTACATATTACTCCTAAGCTACATATTACTCCTAATTAAAACCATTTGAACAGAACAGGCTCTTGCTATATTTGTATTTTAAGAGGTTTATTCTGGGATATCAATAGGAATGTAATTCATTGATTGGGCTTTTTGTGGTAATTGTCAAAAAGCCTCCGGCCCGTGCGGGAGTTGTCTAAAAACCCATGATATTTTCGAAAGTGTTAGGAGAGGTCTATTGTTTAAAATCTTTGTGAAAAACCCTGAGCTGCATTTCATTTAGGCCTTTATTGCCTCAAATTATATGAAACTTTTTAGATATTACAGGCAACTAGTATAAATGGGGTTTTAATTGGGCCCGGGTTCTTTTTGACAAGATCAAAAGACTCGGGGATTATTATACAAGTGAAGTGGGACGGGTTTTATTTTGACAATTTATCCATTTTTTAAAACTATTATTGGATTCTTACATTGGGCCTTGCTTATTAGGCTGGGTAAAAGACTTCATTTGACAAATAAGGTTCCCCCCCTAACACACACACACACCCCCCTCACCCATTTTATAGTAGAGTTAATTCTCAAAAAGCCCCCGGCCCATTCAGGAGTTGTCAAAAAAACCCTGATATTTTTGAAATAGTAACAAAGGACTTACTGTTCCAAAACTTCGTGAGAAAATCCTTCGGCCTTATCTGAATCAAGGCATTTTATTATTAGTGAGATGAAGTGACGAAAATACTCCTTTTCTCTTCTCCTCACAACCGTTCTTCAAAATTTTTCCCATTTCCTAAAATTAAATTCTCCATTTCTCACTCTCTCAAACCCTCTCTCTCACCTTCTCCGTCACCGTGGTTGCTGTCGACGACTCTCGCCTCATCATCGCTTTCTCCTCTCTCGGCTCGATTGTCGCCTACGACCTCCAATCCATCGTCCCCCACCATCGGGTCTTCTTCTCTTCCCTTCCCCATCTCGATTGGGCCGGCCTCTCCTTCTCCGATTGGGTCCCATTCCTCTTCATCCCCCTTAAACAGACCCTCTCCAACCTCCTCTCCTTTCCTATGCCCACCGCCGCCGTCATCCATGGCCACGCCGCCGCCGCCGGCCTCAACCTTGACTACTTCGTGGAGATGATGAAATCCAAGCTTGGGAAGGGGATGAGTTCTTGGCCCCACTACTCTCCGTCAAGATCGGATTTTCTTTCTTCCTTTTTTGGTTGATTTTCTTTTTCGTTTTGTTAATGATGATTTTTGTTGCAAATGTAGGGTTAAGGAATTTTGTGAATTGGTTGATCAACATTGAACAATGTTCAGCGATTGAAAATGATGAAGTAGTCTTAGATATTACCGGTTTTATTTCGCCGATATTGGCCGATAAAGAGTATTGTGTAATGAATGTCAAAAATTGTTGACGTATTTACTTTAATATTGTTGATATTGTGAATGATATTTTTGTTTATATTATTAGTTTTATATAGCCGATGTTGGCTGATACTATGTTATGAATAATATTTTTTTTCGATTTTATCAGTTTTATATAGCCGATATTGGCCGATGCTCTGTTATGAATGATATTTTTGTTGATATTATTGGTTTTATATAGTCGATGTTAATATATTTTTGTTGATGATGTATTTATGTTGATGTCAAAAATTATTGATGTATTCTTGATGATGCCAAACGTTACATGCAACTGTTTAGAAGTTACAGACAACTGGTTAGAAATTACATGCAAGTGTTCACAAATTACATGCAAGTGTATAGAAGTTACATACTGCTTATTAGAACTTACATTCAACTGTTTAGAAGTTACACACAGTTTATTAGAAATTACAGAAAATTTATTAGAAGATATATTCAACTGCTTAGAAATTACATGCAGCTTATTAGAAATTATAGCTAAGTTATTAGAAGTTACATGCAGTGTCACGTCCCGCTTCCCAAAATACGGAATACGAGAGGTGACAAGGCCATCCATGCTCATACGATCAAGAAAATATCCTGCCGTAGTCACACTTCGGCTTCTAGCAGTACACGGTAATCAGTAATCATAGCACAGGTAATGAGAAATGCATTCACTAATTCTATCAAAACAGATGTAAAACTAACCGGATAGATTCAAGGGAAAAGATAGCGCTGGCGTCGCCGATCTCGATGTCCGCAGTATTCTCGAGATAAGACAGGTCCTGATCCGAGCTAAATCCACTGCTCACTCTGAGCATGCA
Source organism: Agapanthus africanus (assembly GCA_030015575.1). Classification (NCBI taxonomy): domain Eukaryota; kingdom Viridiplantae; phylum Streptophyta; class Magnoliopsida; order Asparagales; family Amaryllidaceae; genus Agapanthus; species Agapanthus africanus. The sequence goes on from CM057337.1 coordinate 12,780,054, forward strand.
TACTCAGGTCGTCAGAGCGACACAATAGCAATATATATGAATATGTAATATGTGCAATGACGATAAACATGAAGCAGTAACATAGAGCAATGACGCGAGCATGAAATAACCGGTACGTAACGATAAAGCAGTTGTATTAGATCGGTAATCGATGCAATGTCCATGTCACTAAAGCTATCAGTCTCTAAGTCTCAATGTTCAGGTCACTAAACTTATCGTCAGTCCAAGTGTGAGCATCAACCACCACAGGAGTATCTCCAACCCAAGGGTAGGCCCCAGGGGCAAGGGAACACGGGCCCGAATCACGCTCGCTAATAATCAGAAACACCATCCATACGACTTCCGAAATCACTACATATGCCGGCAGTGGGACTCCTGAGATTTCGTTGATTGAACTTACACTCAAACTACCCCACACCCTGCGGTCTATATCAAACACCGATCATGAATCCAAATACTAGTCGCTCCATGACAAGTCTACGTGAGAACTGGAGACAGGGTCTCCATCAAGCATGTCTCGACCGGTATTTGTTTCCTTCCAAAAAAGAGCAAAGCTCTGTTCAAAATTTAAGAGGCAGCGCCTTACGTGCCTTCCACAAAGGCGCCAGCGCCAGAGTTAAAAACTCTTATATTGACGCCTCACGTGGGCGCCAATGTGCAAAGCACATAAAGGAATTAAAACCTTAATTAGCGCCCACGTGTACAACACGTGAGCGCCGGCGTCCAGATAGGATTAAATTCTACTATCTGTTAAACAGAGCCGTTGGATCAAAGATCCAACGGAGATGATAAATCATCAAAGACTCGGAACTAAAATTCTGTGGAGAGGAAATATTTCTCAAATCTTTCTAAAACAAGAAATATACCTTCGGTGGGATCATAGAATAAAATTCTATGCCCTCTGTAAAACAGAGGACCGTTGGATTATAATCCAATGGTGATTAAAAAAATCACCGTTCTACAGAATAAATTCTGTACGGGAAAATATCTTCCCGATCTTGTCAAAAAAAAACAAGATAATATTTTCTGTAAACAAAAGCCCTTGGATCAAACATCCAACGGTGGATAAAAGTCCCCAAATCAATTAGGATCTCTTAATGAGAGATTTCTTCAAAAACAAAAACTAATTAACAAACTTGCCTCTACTATATAAATGACCGAAGACTTCAAGTCTGGAGAGAAGAAGCCCCCCATAAGCTTTTAAAAAAGAAGAAGAGAGCTTCAAAAACAAACAGAGAAGATCTCCCTCCTAAAAAAACTCTAGATAAATAAGAAGAACAAAGATCATCTCGTTTACATATCTAAGGGTTTAACCCTTTAAAAAAAAGAACTTAGTTTTTTCTCTGGATCTGAGATCCATAAGACAAGTCTCCTACAAGTTGAGAATTTAATTCTCATCGGGAGGAACTTGTTCTTGAGAGAAATCTGGTCCTCATAAAAGAAAGAACTCAGCGCCCAACGCCTCACGTGTTCTTCACGTGGGCGCCACAGAGGAAAGTGCCTACCACTCAATGAGCGGTGCTCAGCGCCTCACGTGTTCCTCGCATGGGCGCCACAGAGGAAAGTGTCTAGCACTCATTGAGCGGCGCTCAGCGCCCAGCGCTTCACGTGGGCGCCACAGAGGAGAGTGCGTAGCACTCAATGAGCTGCATCCACCGCCTCACGTGTCCCTCACGTGGGCGCCACAGAATGGATGAGTACTACTAGGGAGCACCTAGCGCCTCACGTGCTTCGCACGTGGGCACTATAAAGGGTGCCTAGCACTCCATACAAAGACAAAAAGTGGTAAGGTGTTTAACACTTATTGGGCAATCCCCATGACTGAGAGCCCACATGGTTATACGTGAACGTCAGAACTTATATAAGTGCCTAGCCCTTTTACAAAAAGGGGGCTGATCAAACAGATCCCAAACAAGTGTTTAGCACTTTTCAATAAAAAAAACTGAATGGACCAAGCCCAAATTGGCTAGGTCCCCTGAGGATAAAATCTCCCCGATTCAGATCAACAGAGACCATGTGTTCATGATTTCCCAAACTGATCTTAGTCCCAAATATGACTATTGATCTTCCAACCGATGATATCCAAAACGATACTCATCCCACATCCTCCCGAGGAAATCTTAGTCTCAAAATATGACTAATAATTTTCAGGTTTATCACTAACTCCTTTTTTTCTCAAATACGGAAATTGGTTCAAGGGTACATCTCTTTACACCTCTGATTCACGTCGTTGTAATTCCTAAACGTTTTCAGAGAGGTGGCGGGTCTCAACAACCAATGGCTTTTTGGTGCACTTCCAAACTGATGTGCACACCTCAAATCAAACCACACCTCAAACTGGGTGCATCCCAAATCATCGTTGTTCATTACGTCATGTAATAAATACACGTGCGCGGGAGATGGACAACGGACCGAGACGTCCTTAAACTAAACTCTCACCTCCAAAATAGTGATCAACGGACTGAGACGTCCTTAAACTAAAACCTCACCTCAACAGACCGACATGTCCTCAAACTAAAACTTCGCCTCCAAAATTGCGATAATAGACCGAAACGTCTTTAAACTAAAACAATAGAGCCCAAACGCTCTTTTGTTGGATCTGAAGCAAAAAAATGATCCTAAGACATTGTTAAGTAGATCTTAGTCTCAAATTGGACTAACGTATCCTTAACAGAAAAAACCAATCGAGCTCCAAATGCTCATATGTTTAAGTTGATCTTAATGTCAAACTAGATTAACGATCCTTAAATAAACCCAAACCCAAATCTAAAATATACAGATTTGGACCAATCCGCGCCCTACGGGCGACGACATAAATTAGTCTCCGTATACAATCCACGGGAAACCCAAACAAAAAAAAACACACACTACACGAAGTGAACTTCCGGAGCAGGAGAAAGTGGTTATCGCGATGCGATAACGTAATTAACTGCAGGGGTTTGCGCCTGCAGGGAAGAGCATCCCCACAATCAAAAACCCCTCGCAAACGAGGGGGAATCTGATGAAATCATGCTACAACGGCCGCATTCGTCCAAACCTTCGAGATATGGTGCCATAAATCAACTTGGCATCTTCGGAGAGGTAGAAGGATAAATCCAAATAACATCTGCCCCCAGGACTCAGGCAAGACGATCCATCCCAGTTCGTCTCCGTTTCCGGCGGTGAACAGATTCTGGCACGCCCGTTGGGACCTTTTTCTCTTTCCACTCCACACTTCGTGTGTCATGTCTCGCGAAAAAAATCGCGGTTTGATATGGTTGCCCTTGGACTCAAGGTACCAAGATTTGGTGTCTTGTTCCTGTGCAGAAGAAGAGGATAAAATCAATGGCTTCCAGCTGCACAAACTGGAACAGCAACTCCCGCTCCGCCCCAACTGGAGGAGTGACATACGGCCCCAATGCAGCCTCCATCTTTTCAATGCCGGTGGGGCAGGTGACTCAAGCCACCACTGGATTGTTCTTCAGGACCATTCTCCCGCCAGCAAGCTTCAGCGCTCCAGTGCCACCGCAGGAAGCTCCCAAGAAGTCGGTCTTCGATCGACTTGCAACCACCACGGCCCTTCTCCACGGGTCGTCTAAGTCTGCCAACTCAGTCTTCAACAGGCTGAGCCGAAGCTCAAGTGGGCCCGCAAAGAGGCTCGCGATACCCGAAGGGGCTATCCCAAAACGGATAGTCCTCCCAACTCCTCCGGCATGTGAAGTAATCAAAAGTGCTTTCCCTACCAGAAAGCTGGCCTTCGAAAGATTGTCCATTCTCTCTCAAAGGACGTCAGTCTTCGACATGCTGGCACCAGCAGCATCCCCTAACCAAAGCAAGGGGTATGACGGAGCCGCTTCCACAACTGAGGTGGTCCCATATGCAAGGCACGCTCGATATCGTCACTGGTGCCTAGTGAGAAGAGATGGGGGCAACCCCCCTCCGAACGCACCCCACCATCTCCAATGGTGGAAGTTGACGCTGCTATTCCAATCTGGAACAGCTTTGAACCACCTAAGAGGGTGCGAAAGAACTCCCCAACCGCGGTGTTGAAGAAATCTCCACTTCCTACTAAAAACATGACGCAGGCAAAACCGTAGCAGCCCCCTTAGAGGCTCTCCTCCCAAATCCACAGGGTCTGGCAGAAAGTCCAGGATTCTGTGATTAATAAAGACTATCCTCGCCGGCTGAAGAAAATGAAGGCTTGGCAAGAGGAGGACTATCCCTCCGCCATACCACGAAGGGCATCGTCCACATGGGTGCCTGTTACAACGGCCCCTTTAACTTTGACCTTCCACAAAAAAAGAAGGCCGGAGAATCTCCTACCGCCGACGGCAAATTCCAAAGGCAATGGACCCAAACGTCTTAAGTCTGGGGGCATGATAGTACACACGATTTACATGGCTTCCGGAAAGGAGGAAACTCGTGCTTCCGTGGGCCATCGGCCGCAAACTCGGCAATTAACAAAGGCTCAAGAGCAGCAACAAAAGCTCCAGAAGATGCTGACAAAAATGGCAGCACTCACCGGGCAGAAGGAAAGTCCGGAAGAAGCGTCTGAACAACACCAGGAGCAGGAGACCAATACAGAGTTTCTGCGAAGGGTGCTGGAAAGAAAGGATAAGGAGGCCGCATAATAGGCTGCTAATATAAAACGGATGGCAGTTTTGTTCCAAGATATGTTTGGAATGATGATCCAGCCAGAACCTCCAACTGAAGACCCACCGATAATCATCGAGGACGACAGAGGGGAAACATCAAACTCTTTTCCAGCGTTATTAATAGCCAGGGAGGAAACGATCTCCAAAGCTGCCCTTGATGATTACATAGCTCAACAAATACGAGCTCATCAGGCAAGTGAAGCGGCTGGCCAAGTCGTCAGAACTGGACGACCGTATCCGGGCTTGTATGATCATATCAAATACCCGCCAGGATATACGATCCCCAAGTTTCACGTGTATAAGGGGACAGGCAATCCTCATCAGCATGTCGCTCAGTTCAGAGCTCTATACGGAAATATTGGAGGCGACGACAAATTGCTGCTTCGCCAGTTCGTTGGCAACCTGTCAGAAACGGCGTTTGAATGGTACTCGGAGCTCCCAAATGACTCCGTCAAAACATTCACGGAAATGGAATTGCTGTTCAAGTAGCGGTTCACCAGCGCAAGCGAGCGCACCCCGATCACGGCATTAATCAATGCCAAGGTGAAGCCAGGAGAGACCTGGGTTCAATACGCAATTCGGTGGCGGAACCTATGGTCAAAATGCGAACAACGCATCGAAGAAGTTCCTGCCGTGGGCATGTTCATAGGGACTCTGGATTCTCAGGCGACTGTGTCCCAGTTCATGATGTTCTTTAAGCCAACCACCTTCAGGCACTGATCGACAAGTTGGTCCAAATGGACCAGATGGGCCACGGACCTTCCTCTTCAAAAATGGACCCTCGGAATGCAAAGGGTAAAGGGAAAGCGGCCTTCGTTGTCAACACTCAACAACAACCGAGTGACCCGAAACCGGTTGCTCGCTAAAACAACGCGTTCCCGTGCCAATCCCTGGAAGAGAAGTTAGGATGTGCTTACTCGTTTCCCCGTGATAAAACGAGGAGATTGTTCGAGCTGGCAGTACGCAACAAACTCATCACTCTACCGGACCCAAAATGTCCACCGCAGCCCGGTGACGTCAACAATCCTAATTACTGCTCTTATCACCGAATGGTAAGCCACCCCATTGAGGATTGCTATGTCTTTAAGAACTGGGTCGAGGGAAGAGAAACATGCCCCAAGGACGGAGGAATGCGCCTCAAGCTAGGAGGAATGTACCCCGGCGTCAGGCTTTCACATTAGCAGCCGTAGAAGCCGAGACTGTAGACCAAGGTAACCCTGGTAATTCCATCACATCTGTCCAAAACTTTTGCATTCTTTCATTCTTCCACATATTTTTCATGCACTATCAATAGTTCTATCACCAAACTTTTCTTGAATCTGTTACACTTTCCTTTTATAAATTTCGAGGACGAAATTTTTATAAGGAGGGTAGAATATAACAACCCTATTTCTGTACAGAATTTTTTCAAAAATACAGAAAGGAACACCTAAGCCTGAGCACAAGTTATAAATTTAATTTGCTTTTGAACAGCAAGAAAACACTTGTAGCTCATTGGTAAAGCCTTGCACTGCTGTGACATAGCCCTTGTGTTCAAATCCCCCCAGCCACATATATTTTTAATTGTATTTTCTTTTAAACTTTTAGAAACCCAACAGTTTGCACGTGCACTATACGTAAAATGAAAAGTCACAGATTAAACAAACACGTGCACTGAGTTATACCAAACGACACCAACACGTGGCTAAAATCTCACCATCCCTCACCGGATCTCGACCGGCGAGATGAGCTTTGAGACCGGCACCGCCGGGCCCTCCGTAGGGGATGCTTCCCAAATCTTAACTCCACACCCCTTGGCCTCCCCCTTAATCCCTATACTGTTTGTTTTTCTTAAAAATAAAAAGAGGCATTAAACCAAATTTTAATTCTATCCTTCATTACCCTAAACCCTATTTTTCCCTATAAATACCACACCACATTTCCTCTCCTCACTCAGAATTTCATTACAAAAACTCTCTAAAAATTCCAAGTCCCAAGTTGTGCAAGTTGAGTTAGCAAAGGACGAAGTTCCGACGACGTTCCGGGGAGAATCCGGCGACGAAACAACGTCCCGACGGTTCCAATAGCTTCCTCTCTCTCTTCTTTTTTTCTAACCTGTAAGTCCCCATTCCCCTCCTCCATCTCTATTCTAAAACTTCTCTTTTTCAAAACTCGTCGGAAGCGGAGTTATTCCGACTTCCGATTCGTTTTTCTTTAAAAACTCCATTTTTCTTAGATAATAAAATACCATATTCTCTCATAATGTTTAACAAACATAAATAAACACATTAGAACAAGTTTTATCTCAAAATAATTCATGTTGCAATCTCTATTTCACATTTACAGTAAAATACCATCATGTTACATACAACTTATAATTGTTCAATTTAACCGTATTACCTTTAGATAATTCATGATGTAATGACTTACCTCATCACAACACACATTCTTGACATAGCACGATGAATTTTGGGACTCTAGTTTATGGGAAAATACGAGATTACGAATAAATACCTTGGACATTCAAAACCGTTTCTTTAAAAAGTGTATTATTTAAATTCCTTGCAAATACGCTTCTACAACCCATTTTGGGGAACCCCGATCGGGATGATGCGGGTTATCACACTTCCTCGGGCCCATACCTCCGCAAGGAGCATTCGATCTCGATAGAATTTTGATGCAATTTTTAAGAAAATGGGATTTTTACAAAATAAATAAACTTTATTTTTATTTTATATATATATATATATATATTATCAAAAAATCTATTTTAAATATAATATATGAATATTCCATGTTTTCTTAAGCAAAAAAATCATAAGTTCATGAAACTACCATTACAATTCAATACAAATTCCAATATTTCATTAAAATTCCATATACAATGAAAACTAGTTTCTACTCACTAGAAAGTTTCACTTTTATAAAATATACATCTGTGAAAACCCTAAAGACGATAATTAAATACTTGAGGTGTATTTTGAAATTATATCAAAACTATTTTACGTAAAACCCCCTCAAGTTATACTAAATTACAATAAGGACCTTAGTAAATATAGGTTTAAGTGGGATCAGTTCTCTTGAGTCTCAGGGTGCCGGAGAATATGGGTGCTTGCCTATCTAAGGTAGACAATCTAACAACGGTGTTATCAACACGGTAATTGTCTTGGAAAAAGACACAAATCCTGCCGTCCATGTGCAGCAGTTACCGATAACATCCAAAATTAATTCAGGACTTCAATTTTGTTTAAAAGTCTGACTCAGCTCGAGTCATAGTCAAATCTAATTATAATCTGATTTGAATCCAATTCAAGTATAATTACAATACAACATGAATCCGTTTATAACAGAATTCAATCTATATCAACATGCACATGACCGAACCGAACCATAGATATACTCTATTTACATGACTATCCATTTATATCCATTCTGTTGACTGATATCATGGTTTCGGCAAGTCTTCCATTTACTACAAGCCAATACAATGCAATCAGTACAATCACTACAATCAATACTGTTGAAGTCGAAAATTGCACCCCAGTTGACCAAGTCGAATTCAAAGTCAACCCCAAGCCAAATAGGCCCATGCCCAGGTCGAGTCCGAACATGAAGCGGCCGCCCTCCCCCATGCCAAAATGAAATCATGTAATAAATAATTTTTATGTAATTTTTTATGCATGAATGTAAACAAAATGGGCATAGAGCCAAATTTTTGTAAGCCTATGGCTTATGTGCAAAAAGAAATGGCACATGAGACATGAGATGAGCAAAATGCCATTTTGTAAAGCCCAATGTAAATATGTAAGCCTATATAAGGCAATATGATGATGAATAAAATATAGACTTTTTCATTCCCCTCAAAATCTAGGGTTTGTGCCTCTTTCCCCTTTCTGAAGGTTCTAAACCTTGTTCTTTCTTTTGAATTAAATCAAGAGTTTTACTCTTCCTTTTCCAAAACTAAATAGTTTTTCACCACAAAACATATAAAGGGGAGCTTAGATCTCCCATCAGATCTCAAAAAGAAGAGATTTTTAAAATCTTACATCTCTTGATCTTCAAGATCCTGTCAACAGAGGAGGAAGAAGGTTGCCCATCTCCAGAAACCCCACTTTGGGGAAGATCTAGGGCACAAGGGGAGAAGCCCCTTCATCAGCTTCAAAATATCCTAGGAGTTTAACTCCTCATATATATACATATATATACAAAATAATAAGTGCTCCTTTCTGGGAGTACAACTCCCGTTGCAGGGACCAAGTCCCTTTTGCCTCCCGAGCTCCCACGTGCTTGGCACGTGGGGCGCTAGCGCTCAGAACGCTAGCGTCCAAAGCGCTAGCGCCCACGTGCCTGGTACGTGGGGCGCTAGCTCTCAGAGCGCTAGCGCCCGAGCACCCACGTGCCTGGCACGTGGGGAGCTAGCGCTCAAAGCGCTAGCGCCCAAAGCGCTAGCGCCTGAGTGCCCACGTGCCTGGCACGTGGGGCGGTAGCGCCCTTGCGCTCAAAGCGCTAGCACCCAAAGCGCTGGAGCTTTTTCCCATGCATCCTTTGAATGCCCTTTCCTTTTCTTTTATATATATATACATATACACATATACGCACACACACACACATACCCCACGACATTGTCCCTGTTAGAAAAAAATTTCTAACGGGACGCTGTCCCGCACCCCGCAAGGAGGCTGCTAGCCCCCTTGACCTCCGGCCCGCTATCCGGGTAGCGGGACCCCCGTCAAAACTCTGCGGGGACCCCGATATATCCAAAACCCCTTCAAAACACAACACTGCACATTGAGTTCGCATGACCGGTTTAACCCTTCAATTGGAGGTTTCCTCGCTTCAAAGGCGAGGGGTAATTAACGGCAGCTTAGTCCGCGGCTGCCGGAGATTCGGATCCCCACAATCAATAAATCCCAGCCTACCCTAGGCAGGGGGAATCTGTAATGCGCCTGACAAGCGTGCGCGTATTCCCATCTCAATAGGGTGACGAAAAACACCCTACAAATACAATAAACATTACGGGGTTTATAAAGGGGTAGACTGGTACGTACATGTTAAAGGTGGCACGAGGTGGTCACTAAAAGACGTAATTACATCCATGCCGTTTGTACTACGGGTTACCAAAGTCCACGGTGTAAGTTGGGCTCCTCTCGTATACACTGGCATATTCTGTATCAAGCTACAACAACTACGTTAGTACAACAAATATAACATTATTTACTTCACTTATTCTATTCTTTGTTTATTCTTCTCCTTCTTTTTTTGGGACTTACTGAGCGATTGTTCACTGACGACATTTCTATTTCTCTTCTTCTTTGGAATGTTGTCAGGAGGACCCGACCCTGAAGTGTTCGAGACCAGCCAGGAACACTTGGAGCAGACCCCTGAGCAGTACACTGAAGACCCTGAGCTATAGTCACTTGTACATATTTCCTTTTCAGTTCATGCCATTGTTTAGGCATTGCTTTCCATCCTTGTATTTACATTTCCAGTTGTACCTGTAAAAGAATGTTTAATAAATAAAGTTGTTGTTCATTATATTCATGTCTCTTGTGTACATTTTACTTATATTGCTTAGATACGCTTAACGTGTTTACTTCTGAGTAAATACGTAGCAGACCCAGTCGCGTCCCCTTGCCCGTACACCGTGACAGAAATGCCATGCCACTTAGATGGCAGGAGGAGCCTCTTCCAGGCCAACTTTTGCGTCCAGGAGACCGGGAGTAACATTTAACCGGTCCAGTCCAGACTTTTGCTTCTACTGCAAGAGGAATGGACACATAGCGAAAAACTGCAGGTGTGCAAATGGCCTGTGTTTGGTTTGTGGCGTATCCATTCACGCCATTTGAACATGTCCATATCGTCTAAACCCAGCTCCAACACCTAGACCCGTAATCACTGTCCCGCAGCGGCCAGCTATTCAGGCTCCTGCACCTCTGTTCCCCTCCGAACGACGGCTCGTAGATCTGGGCGTCTAGGTCTGAGGTTCGGGGCAGATGCTATTTGGTTTTATCCGTCCACCTCTCCGAAGATGCCAAGTTGATTTATGGCATCGTATATCGGAGGTTTGGGCGGATGCGGCCGATATAGCAGATTTCGTCAGATTCCCCCTCGCTTGAGGGGTTTTTGATTGTGGGGACGCTCTTCCCTTCAAGCGTAAGCCCCTGCAGTTAATTACGCTACCGCTCGGCGGTAACAACTTTCTGCTTCTCCAGAAGTTCACTTCGTGTCATGTGTGTTTGTTTTATTTGTGGTTGCCCATGGATTGTATACGGAGACTATTTATTTCGTCGCCCGTAGGACGTGGATTAGTCCAAATCCGTATTTTCTTAGATTTGGATTTTGGGTTTTGGTTGAAGGATACGTTAGCCATATTTGAGGCTAAGATTAACTTAAACGTTTGTTAAGAATACGTTAGTCTAATTTCCAGACTAAGATCAACTTAACGGGATCGTCTAGATCCAACAAAAGAGCGTTTGGGGGCTCTATTGTTCCAGTTTAGGGACGTAGTGGTCCATAGGTAGTTTAGGGACATTGTGGTCCATTGTTCCCGTTTTGGGGACGGATGTTAGTTTAAGGATGCATAAGTCCATGGGTTTAAGGACCCCACCCTCCGTCCGAATGGCGGCGCGACATGGACGTCTTGCCTGAGATTCGGGGCAGATGCTATTTGATTTTATCCGTCCACCTCTCCGAAGATCCCAAGTTGATTTATGGCACCGTGTATCGAAGGTTTAGACGGATGCGGCTGATATAGCAGACATCGTTAGATTCCCCCTCGCTTGAGGAGTTTTTGATTGTGGGGACGCTCTTCCCTGCATGCGCAAGCCCCTGCAGTTAATTACGCTACCACATCGCGGTAACAACTTTCTCCTTCTCCAGAATTTCATTTCGTGTCGTGGGTGTTTGTTTTGTTTGTGGTTACCCGTGGATTGTATACGGAGACTAATTTATGTCGTCGCCCATAGGACGTGGATTAGTCCAAATCCGTATTTTCTTAGATTTGGGTCTGGGGTTTTGGTTTAAGGATACGTTAGCCGTATTTGAGGCTAAGATCAACTTAAACATTTGTTAAGGATACGTTAGTCCAGTTTGAGACTAAGATCAACTTAACGGGATCGTTTAGATCCGACAAAAGAGCGTTTGGGCTTTATTGTTCCAGTTTAGGGACATAGTGGTCCATTAAATGTATGGCCGTGGGGACCCGTCACCTCTCTGACGACGTTGAAGGATTACAACGACAGATATCAGAGGAGTTCAGAGATGTAACCTTGAACCAAAGTTGGTTGGGAGACCTGTAGTCCAATTTGGGACTAAAGTCTGTTTGAGGGTTTAAGGATACGTTAGCCGTATTTGAGGCTAAGATCAACTTAAACGTTTGTTAAGGATATGTTAGTCCAGTTTGAGACTAAGATCAACTTAACGGGATCGTTTAGATCCGACAAAAGAGCGTTTGGGCTCTATTGTTCCAGTTTAGGGACATAGTGGTCCATTTCCAGTTTAGGGACATGATGGTCCAACGTTCCCATTTTGAGGACGAACATCGGTTTAAGGACGCATTAGTCCATGGGTTTAAGGACCCCACAGTCCGTATTGTTGGTTTAAGGACTCATTAGTCTATGGGTTTAAGGATCCCACAGTCCGTATTGTTGGTTTAAGCACGCATTAGTCCATGAGTTTAAGGACCCCACAGTCCGTATCGTTGGTTTAAGGACGCATTAGTCCATGAGTTTAAGGACCCCACAGTCCATATCGTTGGTTTAAGGATGCATAAGTCCATGAGTTTAAGGACCCCACAGTCCGTGAGTTTAAGGACGCGTTAGTCCGAGAGTTTAAGGACGCGTTAGTCCGAGAGTTTAAGGACGCGTTAGTCCGTGAGTTTAAGGACGCATTAGTCTGAGAGTTTAAGGACGCATTAGTCCGAGAGTTTAAGGACGCATTAGTCCTGAGTTTAAGGGCGCATTAGTCCAAGAGTTTAAGGACGCACGCATTAGTCCATGAGTTTAAGGACGCATTAGTCCATGTCAATGTGTGGTTGTCGAGACCCGTCACCTCTCTGACGTCGTTGAAGGATTACAACGATAGGTGTCAGAGGAGTTCGGAGATGTACCCTTGAACCGGATGTAAATTGATTTAAGAGAGCAGTCGTGCTCAGTCAATTTAATTTGAGGACTTACGGCCAGAATTGGGCTAAGTCCAGTTGAAAATGTTCAACATTTTCATTTGTCTTTGGCCTATTAGGCCTATGCTAGGGCTTTGCCTCAGTTTAATAATGCACTGCATTTTATTTTGGCCTGTAAGGCCTTTTAAATTGGGCTCTGTTCCCTTTATAATGCAGAGCATTTGTTCTGGGTCCATTGGACCTCTTAATTGGGCTCTACCCCTTTTAAAATTAATGCATTGCATTTTATTAGGCCTGTTAGGCCTTTTTTGTTTGGGCTCGGCCCTTCTTTTCAATAATGCAGTGCATTAATTAGCTGACAGTGGCCATGTGGCCTGTCAGGCGCTTTGCGCCAATTAATGAGCGCAAGCGCTTGTGGAGGTGACACGTGTCACGCTCTGGTGAGCGCAAGCGCAGTTAGCGCAGTGCGCTGCGCCAATGCGCTACTCTGTTGCGCTGCTGACACGTGGCGCGTTCTGGTGAGTTGCGCCAATTTTAGAGAGCAATGCTTTATTTTAAAAGCGCATAGCGCAAGAGGTTCTGGAGCTGACACGTGGCGCTCTCTGGTGGTTTGCGCCAACCCAAAAGCGCAACAGTGCAGATTTACAAGTGCAAGGCTCTGTTTTAATGTCCAATTTTGGATTCAAGAAAAAGAATCTTTAAAGATTACAGAACCAACGGTTCATTAAAAAAAAGGCAATGCCTTTGTTATTTATTATATTTTTTATTGAAGATTCTTGATCTTGTTCTTAGATCAATGATCTTTTCAGAAGAAATTCTTCTTTTTATAAAGGTTTTACCTTCTTTTTCTTTCTGAGTTCTTCAAACTCTTTTTTTAAGAGTTCTCTGAATTCTCTCTCTGTTTCTGTGTTCCTGTCTCTGTTTCTCTATCTCTTTTCTTTTTTTTTTATTTTAGAAAGAAGGATCATTGGTCGTTGGGACCCACCATCTCTCCAACGACACTGAGAGATTACAGTGTCATATATCGAAGGTGTGGGGGGATGTACCCTTTGAACCATGTCTCACTCATTAGGGGGGAAGAACATGCTGGAGCTTAAGCTTCTCGCTGTTGAAAAAAGGTTCTTTGCGTTCGCGCACGTGCGTCGCACGTGTTGGGCGCTCATATTTGCACGTAGCACACATGGAGCTTGCGCATATGCGCATTATGAGGAGAAGCATGGCTTCTATATATGGAGAACTAAGCTCCTTTTAATATTATTAAATATTCTCATGTGGTGCGCACGTGCGTTGCACGTGGTGCGCCCGTGGCGGGCACACGTGCGTTGCACGTAACGCACATTCGCATTATGAGGAGAAGCAGGGCTTATATATATGGAGAACTAAACTCCTTTTAATATTATTAAATGTTCTCATATGGTGCGCACGTGCGTTGCACGTGGTGCGCGCGTGGCGGGCACAAGTGCGTTGCACGTAGCGCACATGCGCATTATGAGGAGAAGCAGGGCTTCTATATATGGAGAACTAAGCTCCTTTTAATATTATTAAATGTTCTCATGTGGTGCGCACGTGCGTTGCACGTGGTGCGCGCGTGGCGGGCACACGTGCGTTCCACGTAGCGCACATGCGCATTATAAGGAGAAGCAGGGCTTCTATATATGGAGAACTAAGCTCCTATGGAGAACTAGGCTCCTTTGAGTATTGAATCCTTTGAGAATTTAACTCTACCCTTTTAAGAGGTATCCTCTCTTATTTATATGGGAGTGGTAGAGAAGTCATCTCTCCTTTTCCCGATGTGGGACTAAAAAATGCATTCCCCATGTAATAGAGCATTACTTTAGATTACACGTGCATAGCACATTTGCTCATAACTTTTGATCTCGGATGAATTATGAGGCCCATAATATATCAAATCGAAGGATTTTTCGAGACACTTTCGACACTATCAGAATTTAGCTGTTTTTCATTCCGGAGTTTGTCAAAATACAGCTCGGAAAATACTGGTTCTCATCTTCTTTCTTAGATGACATATGCATAGACATTTGCTCATAACTTTTGATCCCGGATGAATTATGAGGCTCATAATATATCAAATCGAAGGATTTTTTGAGACACTTTCAATACCATCAGAATTTAGCTGTTTCTCATTCCGGAGTTTGTCAAAATACAGCTCGGAAAATACTGGTTCGCATCTTCTTCCTTAGATGACATGTGCATAGACATTTGCTCATCACATTTGATCCCGGATGAATTATGAGGCTCATAATATATCAAATCGAAGGCTTTTTCGAGATTCTTTCAATACCATCAGAATTTAGCTATTTCTAATTCGGGAGTTTGTCAAAATACAGCCCGGAAAATACAGATTCACATTTTCTTAAGCGTATCGCTGCCATTTGATGCCTTGGACTCTTTTGCGCAGAAATTTTTGGCGGGAAAAAATGCCCCCCACTACTTTGCTTACGTAAGTATGTACGTGGGTGAAGTAGTGCAGAGTTATTCATAGCGTATGACCAGTTTCGGGTTGGTAAATAATTTTCAGAATCTTGATCTGAGAAGATAACGAGCGGACACAAGCGTCGTCATTTATCATTGACTCAAATCTCGACTCTTAAGGGACATAGTTCCAAACCCTCAACTCCATGAGCCGCACCCTTCTATTTCTTTATATTTTACTCTGGCGTGAAGTAGTTTATATGCTCATGAGTAACTTCTCCATTTCAGTGGCATGTAGCTTTGGCATGTGTGGCCCATAGATGGTAGATAACAGTTCATCTTGAACTCTTTATAAGGTAGCGACGGCTCAGGAAACAGGGTTAGGACCTGTTGCCTAGGACTTTCCAAATTTATGAGCCGTGAGGGTCTCATAAAGAATTTTCTCCCTACGGGTCGAGAGGATCCCGTAGGTGTAATTTCTCCTTCGGAGTCGTGAGGACTCCTAAGTGCGTTTTCTCCTGAGAATCGTAAGGATCCAACAAGAGAATTTTCTTTATGTGTAGGGACACTAATTTCCCCGCAAGTTGAGACGAATTGAGAGATTCTCGCAAAGACACTGATTTTCTTGCGGGTCGAAATGAATCGAGAGGTTCTCGCCAAGGACGCTGATTTCCCTGAATTGAGATAAGAAGCGATGGCTTAGGAAACAGGTTCAGATCTGCCGCCTAAGAATTTTCAACTTTATGAGCCGTGAGGGTCTCATAAAGATTTTTTTCTCCCTACGAGTCGAGAGGATCTCATAGGTGTATTTTCTCCTTAGGAATCGTGAGGTTTCCTAAGTGTGTTTTCTCTTGAGAGTCGTAAGGATTTCAAAAGAAAATTTTCTTCCTTACAAGTCGAGAGGACTCGTAAGTGATTGATGAGTTGACCTACTTCCGAGTCAAAGCATTGCTTCAACAGGGAGGTCGAGGGTTGACTTTGGTTTGTCTGTGCACCGCTGAGTCATGGAACTGGGAACTTTGTCGCGGCTCCGCTTTGCTGACGTTGTATATTCCTGCAGAGACACTGATTTCTCTGCGGATCGGCGCGAATCGAGATGTTCTCGTCAAGGACGCTGATTTCTCTGAATCAAGGTATTTGCCAAGGACACTGATTTCCTCGGAGTTGAAACGAATCGAGGTATTCCTGCAAAGGCACTGATTTCTTTGCGGGTCGACGCGAATCAAGATGCTCTCGTCAAGGACGCTGATTTCCCTGAATCGAGGTATTGCCAAGGACACTGATTTCCTCGGGGTTGAAATGAATCGAGGTATTCCTGCAAAGACACTGATTTCTCTGCGGGTCGACGCGAATCAAGATGCTCTCGTTAAGGACGTTGATTTCCCTGAATCGAGGTATTTGCCAAGGACACTGATTTCCTCGGAGTTGAAACGAATCGAGGTATTCCAGCAAAGACACTGATTTCTCTGCGGGTCGACGCGAATTAAGATGCTCTCGTCAAGGATGCTGATTTCCCTGAATCGAGGTATTGCTAAGGACACTGATTTCCTCGGAGTTGAAACGAATTGAGGTATTCCTGCAAAGACACTGATTTCTCTGTGGGTCGACGCGAATCAAGATGCTCTCGTCAAGGACGCTAATTTCCCTGAATCGAGGTATTGCCAAGGACACTGATTTCCTCGGAGTTGAAACGAATTGAGGTATTCCTGCAAAGACACTGATTTCTCTGCGGGTCGACGCGAATCAAGATGCTCTCGTCAAGGACGTTGATTTCCCTGAATCGAGAAGGTTGCCAAGGATACTGATTTCCCTGGGGTTGAGACGAATCGAGAAGTTCTCACAAGAATGTCCTAACGTCACAGTTAACCTCTGCTCTTTACGACAAAAGTCCGTTAGGGTCTGTGGTACTAGGATTTTGTCCGTCGTACCGTCGCGTTGGCTGATGTATTCCTCGATAGGCAATCTTGCTATTCGAGCAGCCTTGCGACTGTCGTGTCTCTGATCCTTTCGGGGGCTGGACAAGACGTCTTCAAGCAATCTTCCTAGGCAGTTTGACCGTCGGAAGAGCAAGCGTTAGGAATTTTGCCATGCCACTTTTTACTTGAGGTTAGGCTCATTTTGGAGAGCCCCGATGAGTCATAACCACTCCGCGCTGGTGTAGGATGATCTTCGATAGTCTTTCGGGTTTTATATGAGTTGCCGTCAAGACCCTGAAGCTAGGAATTTGGCCTTCACTTCGTTTGCTGGCACTGCGTCTGCTGTATCGAGACGAATGCCGCGGTTGTCTCTAGGTTGCATGTGAACCATCGAGGTTTGGAACTAGGGATTTTGCCATGGCTCCGTTGTTTGATTGTCGTGTCTGAGTCCTGTTGGAGGAAGAACGCTGGAGTGACATCTCGTCTGCTGTATCGAGACGAACGTCGAGGTGGTGACCACTCTGCGCTGGTATGGGATGATCTCCGATAGTCTTTCAGGTTTTATATGAGTTACCGTCAAGACCCTAAAGCTAGGAATTTGGCCTTTGCTTCGTTTGTTTGGGCGCGTCCGAATCCTATTGGAGGAAGGGCGCTGTAGTGACATTTCGTCTGCTGTATCGAGACAAACGTCGAGGTGGCGACCACTCCGCGCTGATGTGGGATGATCTCCGATAGTCTTTCAGGTTTTATATGAGTTACCGTCAAGACCCTGAAGCTAGAAATTTGGCCTTCGCTTCATTTGCTTTGGCGTGTCCGAATCCTGTTGGAGGAAGGACGCCGTAGTGACATCTCGTCTGCTGTATCGAGACGAACGTCGAGGTGGAGTTGAGATTTTGCCGTCACTCCGCTTTGTCCTGACCGTGAGGTCTTTCATTGACGTTGCATCAGCATCCTGCTGGACTGAGAAGGAACGTCGTTGTTAACATCTCGTCTGCTGTATCGAGACGAATGCTGAGGTGGAGCTGGGATTTTGCCGTCGCTCCAATTGATGGTGTAGCATCTGTGTCCTGCAGGAATAAGGAGGCACACCGTTGTTAGTCTTCGGGCCGTAGATATGGCCATTGAGATTTGGAACTAGGGACTTTGCCATGGCTCCGCTTCGTTGCGACTCTGAGGTCGGTTGTTGACGTCACGTCTGCATCTGGTTGAAGTGAGGAGAAACGCCGTTGGTGATCTCTAGGCTGTCTGTGAACCGTCGAGATTTGGAACTAGGGGACTTTGCCATGGTTCCGTTGTTTTGACCCTGGGGTCGTTTGTTGAGGTCGCATCCGATTGGAGGGAGGAAGAATGCCGGTGTTGATCTCTAAGTTGTCGATGTTGACGTTGAGACCCTGAAGCTAGGGATCTTCCTTCGCTTCGTTTTTTGACATTGTGTCTGCAATATTGCGACAAATGTCGAGATTGTCTCTAGGTTGTCTATGTACCGTCGAGATTTGGCTTCGCTTTCTGGTGGAGCCTGTTGGGAAGGTATGGTTCCCTTCTTGTTTATGCCCCTGGATTGTATACAGGGATCGATGTGATCTCACCTGTAGGGTAAAAGTTTCATCATCATTTTTTTATTGCTTTATTTCCGCGATGCTCTATCATTTCAGCTTTTATATCGTGAAGGTCGCGATTGCCCAATCATTTCGGCTATTTTTCGCGGTGCCCAATCATTTCGGCTGTTTATTTTATTTTTACTCACTGCTTTTTATTGCGAGTGGCCCAATCATTTCGGCTATTTTGTGTGCATACGTTTTTACTTGCTGTTTTTTTTATTGCAAGTTGCCCCATCATTTCGGCTATTTCGTATGCATGTGCGGCCTACTGGCTTTTCGCCGTAAACTTGAAATTAGACACCGATTTCGGCATCAGTATCGCTACAACTGGGATGTTGCCAGGAGCGAATCATCATTTGCCTCTGTCGATGTCGAACAAAGGTGGCTTAGCGAACAGGGTTAAGATCCTGTTGACTAAGGCTTTTGACTTTATGAGCCGTAAGGGTCTCACAAAGGTATTTCTCCCTACAAGTCGTGAGGATCTTGTAGGTGTGTTTTCTCCTCAGGAATCGTAAGGATTCCTAAGTGTATGTTCCCCTGTAAGTCGTAAGGATTTTACAAAAGGTTTTTCTCCTTATAAGTCGAGAGGGCTTACAAGGGTTGTTCACTGTACGAACATATCCCTAGTTACGGATGGGACTTGGTTAGGGAAATGTTTATTCGGGCCCGTGGATTGTATACAAGGGTCAGTGTTGAGCCACTTGTAGGGCAATATCGAAGGTTGTGGAGGTTGCTTAAGCACATGTTTGGGTCTCTGTAACTTAAGACTTTCAAATCTTATGAGCCGTGAGGGTCCTATAAGAGAGTTCTCCTTACGAGTCATGAGGATCTCGTAAGTGTATTTTCTCCTTAGGAATCGTGAGGATCCCTAAGCGTGTTGCTCCCTTGTGAGTCGTAAGGATCTCACGCGGGTGATTTCTCCTTACAGGGTCGAGAGGACCCTGTAAGTGTCCTTTAATGAGGTTGCGCCCTTTCGGGTTTTCACAAACACTCGCCGGTAGTCCTGCTGTTTTTTACTCATGGAGCCCTTTCGGGTTTTCATCCGTGCTCATTTTGCTTATGGACGTACCGTTTTTTTTATTCTTTTTATTCTCTTTTTTTTACGAGGTCGCGCCCTTTCGGGTTTTCACGAACACTCGCCGGTAGCCCTGCTGTTTTTACTCACGGAGCCCTTTCGGGTTTTCATCCGTGCCCATTTTGCTTATGGACATACCGTTTATTTATTTATTTATTATTATTATTTTTTATCTCTTTTTTTATATCGGCTTTGTGATGTTTCAATCCACCATAGTTTATCGACATCTCGGTCAACAGCTAGTTTTAGGACGTAGTGGTCCGCCGTTAGTTTAAGGACGTTTCGGTCCGCCGTTAGTTTAAGGACGTTGCAGTCTGTTGTCGCCGTATTCGAGGCGAATCTCTAGTTTACTGACTTTTCGGTCTATGGGGCTTTCTCTATGAATGAGCATGATGCCCCCGGCGTCTCCATCTTTCCCATCGCGTGCGGTTGTGGCGGGCTTACCTTCCAGTTTTCGGATATGACGAACTTGCCTTGTTGGTATTGATCTTCAACCTAGTTTTTGAAGACGTAGCAATCCTCGATCAGGTGACCTACCGTTTGGTGGTAAGGGCAATAATCGAGATCGTTGACATCGCCTGGCCGCAACGGACGTTTTGGACTCGGCAGATTGATGAGTCTGTCACGCATTGCCAGCTCGAACAGTCTCCTTGTTTTATCTTGAGGAAACGAGTAAGGACGTTTTAACTTTTCCTGGAGGGGTTGCCGCTTGTTGTTTCGGCAAACAACCGGTCTAGGGCCACTCGATTGCTGTTGAGTATTGGCTACGAGGGCTGTTTTTCCCTTCTCTTTATCCTTTTTGCTCGATCCTTTGTTCGCGAGGCCGAGATTTTTTTCCAGTAGCGTGCGATTGCACGGCTGAACGTTCTCGCGACTCCTCAATTCTTTCATTTTTGAAATGGATTCCTTGAGGAGAGGGTTGAGGGAAGTTTCTTCGTCAGAGTCGCTTCCGAAGGTGATAATTTGCGATCCCTTGGAGTCGGCTATGTGACAGTCGTCGACGGCTCTTTTGCGCTCATCTATTGCATTTTTCTGATGTCTACGAGCTCCACGCTTTGTCCTGTTGAAGTGTTGCTTTTGAGCTACATACCCTTGCCACCAACACTTAAAGGAGTCACAGTCTTCGGTAGGATGTATGATCTTCTGATGATATAAGCAGAAGTTAGGATGCATCTCTACTCCACCGAGAGTATTTTCTTCAGAGGGTGGTAGCTTCATTCCCGCTGACAGGGCTTTAGCAAACCTTTTCCTCGTTTTGAATTTGTTTTTATCCGCAACGGATGGCTTTTGATTTGATGGGAGTGCTTCGACTCTTTGGTCCAGTCGTCGGTGTTTGGCTCCTTCCAGTATGGCCATCTCACGCTCTTGATTGGTTTTAACTTTTAGACGAATCTCATTCAGGAAGGCATCGATCAACTCGTCTGACGGCCGCGGAATTTCTGGTTCAGGGTCTGCCCTCGGTTTCTCGGCGTAAGGAGCCTCTTTATCATCCGCCAATGAGTGAGAGATCACATGACAAGTTACCCCTGGTGCGTCCGTCTTCTTTGGAGTGTGCGGTTGTGGTGGGTTTACCTTCAAGTTTTCAAACAGCGCAAACTTGCCTTGTAGGTACTGGTCTTCAATCCATCCCTTAAAGACGAAACAATCCTTAATCGGGTGACTTACCGTTTGGTGGTAAGGGCAATAATTGGGATTATTGAGATCGCCTGGCTGCGACAGACGTTTTGGACTCGGCAGATTGATGAGTCTGTTGCGCACCGCCAGCTCAAACAGTCTTCTTGTCTTATTCTGAGGAAACGAGTAAGGACGTCCTAGTCTCTCCTCGAGGGATGGGCGTGGACGTACGTCGTTTTGGCGAACGACCGGCTTTGAGTTGCTCGGCTGCTGTTAAGCATTGGCGACGACGATCACTTTCCCTTTTCCTTTCTCATTCTGAGAGTCTAGTTTTGGAGGAGACGGTCCATGGTCCATCTGGTCCATTTGGGCTAATTTGTCGATCAGGGCCTGGAAGGTGGTCGGCCTGAAGAACATCATGAATTGCGAGATGGTCGCTTGCGGATCAAGAGTGCCTACGAACATGTCTACCGCAGGTGCCTCTTCTATGCGTTGTTCGCATTTCGACCATAGGTTTCGCCATCGTGTTGCATATTGGACCCACGTTTCTCCTGGCCTTATCCTGGCATTTATCAGTGCTGTTATCGGGGTGCGTTCACTAGCACTCGCGAATCTTTGTGTAAACAATAGCTCCATCTCTGTAAATGTTTTGACAGAGTCGTTAGGTAGCTCTGAATACCATTCAAAGGCTATTTCCGCTAAGCTGCCGACGAATTGGCGGAGCAGCAATTTGTCATCGCCTCCAGTATTGCCGCATAAGGTTCTGAATTGAGCGACATGCTGATGCGGATTCCCTGTCCCTTTATATACGTGGAACTTAGGGATCGTATATCCCGGCGGGTAACTGATTTGGTCATACCAGCTTGGATAGGGTCGTCCGGTTCTAACAATTTGCCCAGCCGCCTCATTCGCCTGATGAGCTCGTATCTGCTGAGCTATATAGTCATCCAATGCGGCCTTGGAAATGGTTTCTTCCTTGGCTTCTGAAAGAGTCGGAGGAGGATAAGATGTTTCCCCTCTATCGTCTTCAATAATGATCGGAGGGTCTTCAGCCGGAGGGTCCGGCTGTAACATCATTCCTACCATGTCCTGGAACATGAGGGCGATTCGCTGTATATTGGCTGCTTGTTCGGTAGCCTCTTTATCCTTCTTCTCCAATATCCTACGAAGGAATTCGGCATCGGTTTCTTGCTCGTGACCCTGCTCTGATGATGCCTCCGGGCTTTCTTTTGGCCCGGTGAGTGCGGCCATCGCAGTCATCATCTCTTGGAGCTTCTGCTGCTGCTGCTCCTGTGCTTTTGTCTCGGATCGGGTTAGCGGTCGGTGACCCGTCGAAGCGCGGCTTTCCTCCTTTCCGGAAGCCATATAAACAGTGTGCACCATCATGCCCCTAGACCTGGGGCGTTTGTGTTCAGCGCTTTTACGCTTTGCCATGTTCACAGGGGCTCTTTGCGGCTTCCTTTTCCTTTGAGGGATTGGAGATGAGGGGGCCGTTGCAGTGGGCACCCAAGTAGCTGTTGCTTTTTGTGGCTTGACAGAGTAATCCTTCTCTTGCCGAACCTTTATCTTTTTCTGTCGGTGGAAGTAGTCTTGATCAACAACCGAGTCTTGGACTTGACGCCAGACTTCGTGAATCTTAGAGGACAGCCGCTGAGGGGGCTGCTCTAGCTTCTTCTCTGGAGTATTCTTCACAGATGAAGGAGTTCGTTTCAACACCGCAGTAGGAGAGTTTCTGCGCACCGTGTTTAGCAATTCAAAGCTGTTCCCGGTTGGAACAGCAGCCTCGATCCCCACCATTGGAGCTGGTGGTGTAAATCCAGAGGGGGAGTTGCCCCCAGCCTTCCTTACTCGGCGCCAGTGGCGACGTCGAACGTGTCGTGCGGATGGAGTTGGTTTGGCGATGGGGATGGCTTTGTCATGCCCCCTGTTCTGGTGAGGCGCTGCTGGTACCAGCCTCTTGAAGACCGACGTCCGTTGAATGGGGATAGCCAACCTATCGAAAGCAGACTTCCGAGCAGGTGAAGCAGCCTTGACGATTTCATGAGCAGGAATGGCTATCCGCTTGGGGATAACACCTTCTGGTATTGTGGGCTTCTTCACGGGCCCATTGGAATTTTGACCCAGTCTATTGAAAACCGATGCACCGGATTTGGGCGTCCCGTTGAAAGTGGTCGCAGTAGTTGCAAGCCGATCAAAGACCGACTTCTTCGGAGCTTCTTGCAACGGCAGAAGGGCATTAAAGCTCATTGGTGGGAGCATGGTCCCAAAGAACAGCCCAGTGGTGGCTTGAGTTACCTGCTCCACTGGCATCTTGAAAAGAGAGGCCGCTTGGGGCCCGTAAGTCACTCCTCCAGCAGAGACCGAGCGAGAGTTGCAGTTGCAAGCAGTGCAGTTTGAAGCCATTGATCTTCTGTTTTCTGCACGGAACAAGACACCAAATCTTAGTACCTCGAATCCACAGGCAACCACAGCAAACCGCAATTCGTTCGCGAACACGACACATGAAGTGTGGAGTGGAAAGAGGAAAAGGTCCAACAGGGTGTGCCAGAATCTGTTGCCCTCCGAATGGCGGCTCGTAGACCTGGGCGTCTTGCCTGAGATTCGGGGTAGATGCTATTTGGTTTTATCCGTCCACCTCTCCGAAGATGCCAAGTTGATTTATGGCACCGTGTATTGAAGGTTTAGACGGATGCGGCCGATGTAGCAGACTTCGTCAGATCCCCCCTCGCTTGAGGGGTTTTTGATTGTGGGGATGTTCTTCCCTGCAGGAGCAAGCCCCTGCAGTTAATTACGCTACTGCATCGCGGTAACAACTTTCTCCTTCTCCAGAATTTCATTTCGTGTCGTGGGTGTTTGTTTTGTTTGTGGTTGCCCGTGGATTGTATACGGAGACTAATTTATGTCGTCGCCCGTAGGACGTGGATTAGTCCAAATCCGTATTTTCTTAGATTTGGGTTTGGGGTTTTGGTTTAAGGATACGTTAGCCGTATTTGAGGCTAAGATCAACTTAAACATTTGTTAAGGATACGTTAGTCCAGTTTGAGACTAAGATCAACTTAACGGGATCGTTTAGATCCGACAAAAGAGCGTTTGGGCTCTATTGTTCCAGTTTAGGGACATAGTGGTCCATTGAATGTATAGCCGTCGGGACCCGTCACCTCTCTGACGACGTTGAAGGATTACAACGACAGATATCAGAGGAGTTCAGAGATGTACCCTTGAACCAAAGTTGGTTGGGAGACCTGTAGTCCAATTTGGGACTAAAGTCTGTTTGAGGGTTTAAGGATACGTTAGCCCTATTTGAGGCTAAGATCAACTTAAACGTTTGTTAAGGATACGTTAGTCCAGTTTGAGACTAAGATCAACTTAACGGGATCGTTTAGATCCAAAAAAAGAGCGTTTGGGCTCTATTGTCCCAGTTTAGGGACATAGTGGTCCATTTCCAGTTTAGGGACATGATGGTCCAACGTTCCCATTTTGAGGACGAACATCGGTTTAAGGACGCATTAGTCCATGGGTTTAAGGACCCCACAGTCCGTATTGTTAGTTTAAGGACGCATTAGTCTATGGGTTTAAGGACCCCACAGTCCGTATCGTTGGTTTAAGGACGCATTAGTCCATGAGTTTAAGGACCCCACGGTCCGTATCGTTGGTTTAAGGACGCATTAGTCCATGAGTTTAAGGACCCCACGGTCCATATCGTTGGTTTAAGGATGCATAAGACCATGAGTTTAAGGACCCCACAGTCCGTGAGTTTAAGGACGCGTTAGTCCGTGAGTTTAAGGACGCGTTAGTCCATGAGTTTAAGGACGCGTTAGTCCGTGAGTTTAAGTACGCTTTAGTCCGTGAGTTTAAGGACGCGTTAGTCCGTGAATTTAAGGACGCGTTAGTCCGTGAGTTTAAGGACGCGTTAGTCCGTGAGTTTAAGGACGCGTTAGTCCGTGAGTTTAAGGACGTGTTAGTCCGAGAGTTTAAGGACGCGTTAGTCCGTGAGTTTAAGGACGCATTAGTCCGAGAGTTTAAGGACGCATTAGTCCTGAGTTTAAGGATGCATTAGTCCATGAGTTTAAGGACGCACGCATTAGTCCAAGAGTTTAAGGACGCATTAGTCCATGAGTTTAAGGACGCATTAGTCCAAGAGTTTAAGGACGCATTAGTCCAAGAGTTTAAGGACGCATTAGCCCATGTCAATGTGTGTTTGTCGAGACCCGTCACCTCTCTGACGTCGTTGAAGGATTACAACGATAGGTGTAAGAGGAGTTCGGAGATGTACCCTTGAAACAGATGTAAATTGATTTAAGAGAGCAGTCGTGCTCAGTCAATTTAATTTGAGGACTTACGGCCAGAATTGGGCTAAGTCCAGTTGAAGATGTTCAACATTTTCATTTGTCTTTGGCCTATTAGGCCTATGCTAGGGCTTTGCCTCAGTTTAATAATGCACTGCATTTTATTTTGGCCTGTAAGGCCTTTTAAATTGGGCTCTGTTCCCTTTATAATGCAGAGCATTTGTTCTGGGTCCATTGGACCTCTTAATTGGGCTCTTCCCCTTTTAAAATTAATGCATTGCATTTTATTAGACCTGTTAGGCCTTTTTTGTTTGGGCTCGGCCCTTCTTTTCAATAATGCAGTGCATTAATTAGCTGACAGTGGCCATGTGGCCTGTCAGGTGCTTTGCGCCAATTAATGAGTGCAAGCGCTTGTGGAGGTGACACGTGTCACGCTCTGGTGAGCGCAAGCGCAGTGCGCTGCGCTGTTGCGCTGCTCTGTTGCGCTGCTGACACGTGGCGCGCTCTGGTGAGTTGCGCCTATTTCAGAGAGCAATGCTCTATTTTAAAAGCGCATAGCGCAAGAGGTTCTGGAGCTGACACGTGGCGCTTTCTGGTAGCTTGCGCCAACCCAATAGCGCAACAGTGCAGATTTACAAGTGCAAGGCACTGTTTTAATGTCCAATTTTGGATTCAAGAAAAAGAATCTTTAAAGAATCCAGAACCAACGGTTCATTAAAAAAAAGGCAATGCCTTTGTTATTTATTATATTTTTTTATTGAAGATCCTTGATCTTGTTCTTAGATCAATGATCTTTTCAGAAGAAATTCTTCTTTTTATAAAGGTTTTACCTTCTTTTTCTTTCTGAGTTCTTCAAACTCTTTTTTTAAGAGTTCTCTGAATTCTCTCTCTGTTTCTGTGTTCCTGTCTCTGTTTCTCTATCTCTTTTCTTTTTTATTTTTATTTTAGAAAGAAGCATCATTGGTCGTTGGGACCCACCATCTCTCCGACGACACTGAGAGATTACAGTGTCATATATCGAAGGTGTGGAGGGATGTACCCTTTGAACCATGTCTCACTCATTAGGGAGGAAGAACAGGCTGGAGCTTAAGTTTCTCGCTGCTGAAAAAGGGTTCTTTGCGTTCGCGCACGTGCGTCGCACGTGTTGGGCGCTCATATTTGCACGTAGTGCACATGGAGCTTGCGCATATGCGCATTATGAGGAGAAGCAGAGTTTCTATATATGGAGAACCAAGCTCCTTTTAATATTATTAAATATTCTCATGTGGTGCGCACGTGCGTTGCACGTGGTGCGCGCGTGGCGGGCACACGTGCATTGCACGTTGCACACATGCGTATTATGAGGAGAAGCATGGCTTCTATATATGGAGAACTAAGCTCCTTTTAATATTATTAAATGTTCTCATGTGGTGCGCATGTGCGTTGCACGTGGTGCGCGCGTGGCGAGCACACGTGCGTTGCACGTAGCGCACATGCGCATTATGAGGAGAAGCAGGGCTTCTATATATGGAGAACTAAGCTCCTTTTAATATTATTAAATGTTCTCATGTGGTGCGCACGTGCGTTGCACGTGGTGCGCGCGTGGCGGGCACACGTGCATTGCACGTAGCGTACATGCGCATTATAAGAAGAAGCAGGGCTTCTATATATAGAGAACTAAGTTCCTATGGAGAATTAGGCTCCTTTGAGTATTGAATCCTTTGAGAATTTAACTCTACGCTTTTAAGAGGTATCCCCTCTTATTTATATGGAAGTGGTAGAGAAGCCATCTCTCCTTTTCCCGATGTGAGACTAAAAAATGCATTCCCCATGTAGTAGAGCATTACTTTAGATTACACGTGCATAGCACATTTGCTCATAACTTTTGATCTCGGATGAATTATGAGGCCCATAATATATCAAATCGAAGGATTTTTCGAGACACTTTCGACACCATCAGAATTTAGCTGTTTCTCATTCCGGAGTTTGTCAAAATACAGCTCGGAAAATACTGATTCGCATCTTCTTTCTTAGATGACATGTGCATAGACAAAATTTGCTCATAACTTTTGATCCCGGATGAATTATGAGGCTCATAATATATCAAATCGAAGGATTTTTCGAGACACTTTCGATACCATCAGAATTTAGCTGTTTCTCATTCCGGAGTTTGTCAAAATACAGCTCGGAAAATACTGGTTCGCATCTTCTTTCTTAGATGACATGTGCATAGACATTTGCTCATAACTTTTGATCCCGGATGCATTATGAGGCTCATAATATATAAAATCGAAGGTTTTTTCGAGATGCTTTCAATACCATTAGATTTAGCTGTTTCTAATTCGGGAGTTTGTCAAAATACAGCCCGGAAAATACAGATTCACATTTTCTTAAGCGTATCGCTGCCATTTGATGCCTTGGACTCTTTTGCGCAGAAATTTTCGGCGAGAACAACCTCGTTTAGCTCTACCTGCACCGCCTCCTCGTGGACCTCCTGCACAGCCTTCTCGTCAATTCTATCAGGCACAGAGGAACATGCCTCTTGGGAAGAGGAGCATGCCCCAAGAACAGAGGAATGTGCCTCTAACAAGGAGGAATGTATCCAGACGTTAGGTTTTCACAATGACAGTTGAGGAATCCGAAGCCACCGGCCAAGTAATCACTGGTAATTCCCAATCCTTTCATCTTTTCAATCCTTGTATACCTCTATATTTTCCCTGTATCTAAAACCAACCTAACACAACTTAGGTACTATACTGGTAGCCACCTTTCCTGCACTAGCACTGTTCGACACTGGAGCGTTACATTGCTTCATGTCCCAATAATTTGTGAGAACACATGCGATTCTCGTAAAGCCACTCATTTCAAGCTGGAATGTCAGTTCCGGGAATGGAGTATTGAAAGCAACTAAGGGATTTGATCAGTGTCCAGTAGTGGTTTGCGGACGAGAATTCTACACGAATTTCAAAGTACTGGACATCATAAATTTCGACGTTGTGTTGGGGATGGACTGGTTGGGAGTTTTCTATGCTACGATTGACTGCCGTCAAAAGAGGGTAGTATTTGAGATATCAGATCACCCAGTCTTTTATTTTAAGAGTGGAGATAGACTTTAGAGCCAGGAATCTTCCGTGCCAAGCCAAAGAATGCAGAAGTGTTTACTCTACCGGCAGAAGAAGAAAAGCTAGAGGTAGTTCAAGTGTTCGAGGATGTGTTCCCTGAAGATATAACAGGTTTGTCTCCCGATCGAGCTCTTGAATTCAGTATTGACTTAATACCTGGTGCACAACTGGTAATCAAAGCTCCATACCGGTTAAATCCAGAAGGATTGAAGGAGATCCGTACTTAGTTGGACGAACTTCTGAAGAAAGGTTGGATTCGTCCTAGTATTTCAAGTTGGGGATCTCCAGTTTTGCTTATGAAGAAGAAAGAAGGTTCATACAGAATGTGTGTAAATTATTGAGCTCTGAACGAAATGACGATAAAGAACAAGTATCCACTACCGCACATCGATGATCTTTTCGATCAGCTAAGTGGGTCTTGTGTATTCTCAAACATAAATCTTCGTTCGGGTTATCGTCAGATGAATGTCAAATAGTCTGATATTCCGAAGACAGCGTTCAGGACTTGATATGTTCATTACGAATATCTCGTGATGCCATTTGGAGTGACCAATGCACCTGCTATATTCATGAATCTGATGAACCGAGTTTTTTGAGAGTACTTAGACAGGTTCGTTGTCATCTTTCGACGATATCCTGGTGTATTCAAAGAATCGGAAAGAATACGCCGAGCATTTGTGGATTGTCCTGGAGACATTGCGACAACATCAACTCTATTCCAAATACAGCAAGTGTGAATTTTGGCTAGATCAAGTCGGATTTCTCGGACACATCGTTTCAGGTGAAGAAATCTCAGTAGATCCAGCTAAGGTGTCAGCTGTCAGCGAATGGCCGACACCAAAGACGGTGAAGGATATTTGAAGTTTCTTGGGATTAGCAGAATACTACCGAAAATTCATTGAAGGTTTCTCGAAGATTGCAGCACCCCTGACCAAGCTCATACGTAAAGATGAAGTATTCGTGTGGTCAGAAGTATGTGAAAATACTTTTGTAGAACTCAAGTCAAGATTAACTTCAGCTCCTATCCTTGTAATACCGGATCAATTTGGAGGTTTCGTCGTACACTGTGATGCGTCCGGTAAGGGATTAGGATGTGTTCTACACCAGCATGGAAAAGTTGTGGCTTTTGCATCAAGACAGCTGAAGGTTCATGAGCGCAACTATCCAACACATGATCTTGAGTTGGCAGCTATTATCTTTGCACTTAAGATTTGGCTCCACTATCTTTTGGGTGAATGAGTGGATATATACAATGACCACAAGAGTCTGAAGTATGTATTTACTAAGAAGGAATTGAACATGCGGCAGAGAAGATGGCTAGAACTCATGGCGCACTTCGTCATCAACCTACAATATCATCCTGAGAAGGTGAATGTAGTTCCTGATGCACTTAGCCGCCAACCATTAGCAATGAATCTCACCGCTCAGTGGAAACTACAACAGGAATTGCACGGATTGGCAATCGAAGTAGTTATGCCAGATAACGCTTCGTTTTTGATGAACTTACAAGTCCAGTCCACAATTGTCAATCAGATCAAAACAGCTCAAGCAAATGATGCCAAGATACAAAAGATCCGAGAACAAGTGGACTTCAAACTGATTTCATCATCCACGAAAATGGATCCTTACGATATAGAAGTAGATTTCGTGTACCAAACGGTCCAGTTCGAGAAGAGATGATGAAAGAAGCTCACAGCTCTCCTTATTCTGTACACCCTGGTGGTACAAAATGTATAAGGATCTACGGAAACACTACTGGTGGCATGGAATGAAGCGCGAAGTAACCAGAAGCATAGCCAAGTGTTTGGTGTGTCAGCAAGTAAATGTTGAATATCACAGAACTGCCAGTCTATTTCAGCCGTTACCAATCCCAGAATGGAAATAGCAACACATTATCATGGACTTCGTGACTGCCCTTTCTCGCAGCACGAAGGGTAACGACGCAGTATGTGTTATTATGGATCGACTCACCAAGTCGGCTCACTTTATTCCCTTTCGAGTTGGCCAATCTACCAAGCGTTAGCAAAGAAGTACATGGAGGTAAGCATGAATCTAAAGTAAGATTTAACTTCAAAATGTACTATATTGATACCCCTGAACTCATGCAGGAGATTGTGAGATTACATGGAGTACCAGTTTGCATCATCTCCGATCGTGATACCAGTTCCGATCACAGTTTTGGAAGAGTCTGCAAGTTAGCCTGGGAACGAGTCTGAACTTCAGCACGGTTTACCATCCACAAATGGACGGACAGTCCGAGCGAACAATTCAGATTCTGGAGAACATGCTAAGATCTTGTATGTTCGACTTCGTAGGTTCGTGGGAAGATCACCTACACCTTGTGAAGTTTTCATACAACAACAGCTATCAGGCGAGCATTGGAATGACACCATTTGCAGCACTCTATGGAAGGAAGTGTCGATCACCACTACGTTGGGACGACGTTGGAGATCGTGAATTCCTAAGACCAGAGATGATCGTGGCAACTGTGGACGTAGTTCGCACGATCAGAGAAAGAATGCGCATAGCCTAAGACAGACAAAAGCATTGGGCAGATGTAAAGCACCGACACCTGGAGTTCCAACCTGAAGACCATGTTTTTCTGAAGATATCCCCAAACCGAGGAGTGATCCGCTTTGGCAAGAGGGGTAAGCTCAGTCCCAGATACATAGGACCGTTCGACATTTTCGAACGAGTCGGGGAAATGGCATACCGTTTGGCACTACCACCTTCATTGGAAGGAGTGCACAACGTGTTTTACATATCCCAGCTACGAAGATATATGAGCGACCCCAGCCATATCCTTGATCACTCAGAGCTCACAGTTCAGACTGACTTGACTTGCGAGCAACAACGTGTTGAGATCCTAGACAAAAAGGTAAAGAAATTATGGAATAAGGAAGTAAACTTGGTCCGAGTGATGTTGAGAAAAGATTCACCAGAAGAATCAATGTGGGAACGAGAAGAAGACATGCGTGCAAGATATCCTCACTTATTTGTAAATTAGTCCTTATGTAAATGTAAATTTTGAGGATGAAATTTTTATAAGGAGGGTAGAATGTAACGACCATAATTTATTGTACGAAAATTTTCAATTTAATGTACAGAAAGGAGTTTACAAGTCTGAGTACAAGTTATAAGTTAATTTTTGTTTAAGAACAGCAAGAAGCAACTTGTAGCTCACTGGTAAAGCCTTGCACTGCTGTGACGTAACCCCTGTGTTCGAATCCCATCAGACACATTTTTCTGATTTTTAAACTTTTTGGAAGTCCAAAAGATTACACGTGCAATGCACATAAAAATGAAAAGTCTGAAGAAATCAAACATGTGCAAAAGAGAGTTAATACTGATATGAACACGTAGCTCCAATCCACCGGCCCCCTCCCCTTAATCGGCCGGCGGAAATGCCCCCATGGCCGGCACCGACGGTCCCTCCGAACCCAATAAGGCCCAGGCTTTGCACACACGACCCTTCCCCTATCCCTAACTTCTCTGCACCGTTTGATTGCTCTGCAATCAAACAGAGACTTTTAATTTCACCTTTAAACCAAATTTTAATGCATTTTAATTCACCTTTTTAATTCTAAAACCCTAATTCCACACTATAAATACTATCCATGCCCTAGCCCTTCATCATTCTGAAAATTATAGCCAAAATTCTCAAAATTTCTCAAGTACAAGTGGAGTAGAAGAGGAGTTAGCAAGTGATCA
Source organism: Agapanthus africanus (assembly GCA_030015575.1). Taxonomy (NCBI): domain Eukaryota; kingdom Viridiplantae; phylum Streptophyta; class Magnoliopsida; order Asparagales; family Amaryllidaceae; genus Agapanthus; species Agapanthus africanus. The sequence goes on from CM057337.1 coordinate 12,812,520, forward strand.
AGTTCCAGCGAGGATCAAAACTAATTCCGGCGACCCTGCGACGCCACGACAACAACCCTCCTTTCTTCTACCTCCTCTTAACCTAACCAGCTTGTAAGTCCCTTCCAATTCTCATTCCCCTTCTTTAAAAGTTTATTTTCAAAACATATGTCGGAAGTGGAGTTAATACAGACATCTTCTTCTAAAACTCTATAATTCTACTTTTTCTTACATATTCTTCATTCATATTCCTACACCATACTAGTTAAAATAAAACCAATGTTTAGAACCAACTTTTAATAAAAAATATCATGCAAAATAACTTTAACTCAATATTTACATTAAAATACCAGGAAATTTGTATACATCATTTTTATTTGTTTTGCTTAAACATACCTTTAGGAAAATTCATGAGGTAACGACCTACCTCTCACGTACACACATGGTGTCCATAGCACGATATCCTTTAAACTTATTTTTGTTACGGATACAATATTACATTAAAATACCATTTACTATAAAACCAGATTTCTTTAAATTGTATTTTAAATTCCTTTGCAAATAAATCTCTACAACCCTCTTTAGGGGACCAGCTATTAGATGGTGTGGATTATCGCACATCCTTGAGCTAGCTAGTAGAGCAGATGCAGACCTCCTCACGGAGCATTCGGTCTCGAAAGGTTTTTAATACGGTTTTTAAGAAAAACGATTTTTTCTACTTAATTAAAAAATTTAATTTTTAATAATTATATAAATATTACAAAATCCATATATTTTCAAAATATAATAAACTTATATTTTTCAAATGAAAGAATTACAAGTTCATTAAGATACTATCAAGATACTAACAAAAATCACGCTTTACAGTAAAATACCATGAGCTTTCCAAGCTAAGCTATTATCATTAAAATATCTCAAATCCCTAAAATTCACATCCATAGAAACCCTAAATAATATAAATAATTTCTCGAGATTATTTTGAAACTATATTAAAAATATTTTTCATAAACCCCCTCGAGTTATATAAAACTATATTTAAGGACTTTAGTAAATATCGGTTTAAGCTGGATCGATTCTCTTGAGCCCCAGTGAGCCGGAGAAAGTGAGTGCTTGTCTATTTAAGGTAGAAAACTTAACGGTGTTATAAATGATAATTGTCTTGGAAAAAGACACAAATCCTGCCGTCCATGTGCAGCAGTTACCGATAACTCCCAAACCTAATTTAGGATCTAAATCAGTTGCAAGTGTCTGACTCAATTTGAGTCTAATTCAAACATGAATCTAAATTCTAACATGTATACTTGAACATGAACCTGAATATCAAACCTGAATACAAGACTTGACTTGACCGAACCATGACTATAACTTGACATGACTACAAGCTTACATCTTGAACTTGACTACTTGAACAACTTGTATCTATGGTCCTGGCAAGCTTTGTAAATATAATCTATACAAAACATTGCGCGGGATTAATGGGGTAGATTGGTACGGAATGTATTAACGTGGCACGAGATGTCACTAAAAGACACCTACATGAACTCTCGTGTCGTTGTCCCGTGGGCTTTGACGTGGCCTTGTACTACATGTTACCATAGTCTACGGGGTAAGATAGACTTCTCTCATATACACAAATAGTTTCTGTACCAAGCTACAAACAACTACGTTAGAATAGCAATCTTATACCTGTACATCTTACCAGTTCAATTCTCATTACTTGCTATATTCCTTTCTTTCTTTTGGGACTTGCTGAGCGCTAGTTCGCTGACCACATTCCTGTCTATTTCTTTCTTTGGAATGTTCGTCAGGAGGACCGGACTCTCAGGAGATTGAGCCGAACCAGGAGGACTTGGACCGGTTCACTGCCCAGCAGGATTTCTAGTTCATCTTGTACTTATTTCAGTTTGTTTGCCACTGTTTAGGTATTGCTTTATATTATTGTATCTTTCCTTTTTAAAGCAGTTGTTATGTAAAGATGAATGTTAATAAAAATTGATGTTTATTTTATATCTCTTATCAATTCTTTTTCATTTTATACATATATTGCTTAATTACGCTTAACGTATTTATTTCTTACTAAATACGTTGCGGGCTTGCCACGTCACCACTTCCGTACACTGGGAAGCAGGGCGTGACAGACGGAGAGGGAGATGGGGCTGCAGCGGGCGCGGGAGTCGCGGGCTCCTGAATGAATATCCTCGGGCGCGCGCGAGGAGGATGTGAACTCGGATCGGGATGGGCGTGATATACCATATGCGTCATGCCTTGGCCGCCCATACGAACTCTCTCGTGTCGGTCCAGGTTGTGCAGCTGAAAAACCTCCTCATTAATCATATGAAGCTCCACATCTGTATGCTCTCGATGGTGTGCCACAACAAATGTAACTCTCCGCTGCTCAATCTCGCCGCTCATCCGTTGCTGTGGGAAATTACAATATGAACCAAGATTCAAGAATTCGTTTCGGTCTCTTATATATTAATGAGTTAAATTTACGGTTCTATATTCGTTTCAGTTTTGGTCTCTTAGATTTGCAGTTTTCCAACAACGAAAGATTACATTGACCACAATTACAGTTAAAATTTTATAACAAAATCGTGTAGGTGCATACTTACATAATGCTCAGTCGTCTCCTGTGAGCTGGGGCAGCTGGAGTCATGCGCAAACTTCATATGTAAAAGCTCAACGCGATTTGGCATTTCTTCCGTCTGCCTCGCCTGCCATTTAGATCAATGAATTTAATTTATATCAAGTTTAGAAATTAAAGTCGAAAAATTAAGAAAACATAGTGTTTCTACATAAGCAACTGCATACTGGGAGGAGTTCATCCCTCTGCCTAACCATTGATCACGGTTGCGCTTTTGCGCCTCTGATCCCCGCTCGCTCCTTGCCTATCATTTAGATATGTTGTCCAGTATCATTCTAATATTGAATTAATATCTAAAGCTATTAAAGTTTTTGGCAATATACGAACCAAAAACTCGGACGACTGGAAGTGATCAATCATAGCGGCCAAATAGTTGTCAGTCCAATGCGGGGGCTTCAACGCCTATTTCTCCTCATCGGTGGTGGCATTCCTCCATTTTTTGCATATTGAGTGTTTTTTATCGCGCCAACTCCCCGACAAGTATATGAATAGTCAGCCTCGAACCACGTGTAGAGAGACGGAGGAGCTGTCTATCCACCATATTATGGAGAAGCGTGCCTACAAAGAATTGGGGTCAAACATATATATGCGAAAATAATAAACGTACAAATGCTTAATTATATAAGCTTACCAAGATCTCATTCAACGCTACTTCTTGTCTTCTAAAGCCTTGGCGTCCAGTCCACTGCAATGTAATTGGCTCCATCTTTCACCAAATGCGGCATGTGCTTCACATTATTGCAGGTCGAGACACAAAATTTCTTCAGTTCTTTCGCTCCGGGTTCAACGAAATCCCTGTTCGCTGAAAAGTGCATATCGATCTTCAGGCCGTCTCGAGGATGAGCCCATACATCATGTGCCTGTGTGGGGCCTTCCTACTACGGCCACGATCTGCGGAACTAGAGGAACTGGTTCCAGGGTCCCCCTCAGTACGTCCTCGGCCATGGCCGGCGGAACTGGAAGAACTGGCTCCCACGTCCCTCTCAGTCCGTCCATGTCCACGGGCCCCATGAGAACTAGAGGTCATATCCTGAGAAATGAACTAATGCAACAGAAAAATACAGTAACAATTTCAAGAAATATATAAGCAAAATTACATTGCTGTAGATGAAATGAACAAATAAGCAAATTATAAAGCTGTAGATGAAATGAATAGTTAAGCAAATTATATAGCTGTAGATGAAAGGAAAATGCGATAAACTAAACTTTTAAATTATATAAATGATTATGAATATTACAGAAAGTTAATTAAAATTTAATGTCTATCATCATCTTCGGTAGCATTACTCTCACTCGCTGAATTTTGCTTGAAATAATCGATGAATTGGTCTGCTACACGCGTTGTTTGTTTTCGTCTACGGGCAGTTGATCTTGATGATCTGTCTTCTACAACAATCTCCAGATCGATGTCAACCCTTGAAAGGCCAACGTCGTCGATATCCAAGGTCAGGTCTTGTAATGGTGCGACTGGCGTGCTTGGACAACTAATTTCAAGATTTTCATTATTAGGATTTCTTATGTTACAATAGCCTCGCGAATTTGTTCTGATAGCGACATGTCAAACAACATCCCCAGAGTTCTCCACATAAAAACATTGATGTGCTTGAACTGCTAATATGTAAGGCTCATTCGTGAACGCGAGTCTTGACGAATTCAGTAGGAGTAGCCTGTTTTCTACTTTGTATCCCCGTCTATCTGTCTTGGTATCATACCAGAGACACTTGAATATCAACAATGAAATGATCATCCTCTCTATATTTGTATACGGAGAACCAGCGAAAAGATGTCGATGAAACTAATCTTGAAACGAATGAAAACACAAATGCAGGGTGTGTTTGCGTTATAAATTCTTAACCTATCCACACTGGAAAAATTTATCGGTTATAGTACGACCAGTTCTCTTGTCACATAAACTACATGACGGTTGCAGAAACAAACGATTGAACGCTTGGTTTTGATAACCACCACGTAGTTTTTTGTCACGATGGAGACCGTTGCGTATATAACTGATAGATGGGTTCTAAGACGTGTTTCGATTTTTTGAATATAACAAGTAAATTTCACGTTATCATCGAGTTTTATCCACTTAGTATATATTATAAGATTTTCATGTTGTTTTGATATTCAAGGTTCAATTCACAATGGATATGGTTGAAAAATTTATTCACATGCACACACACATACACACACAAGTATACACATATACACAACAACAACTGAGTCTTTTATCCCAAGCATATGAGGTAGGCTATATGAAAGGGTCCAGCACATGAATCCTCCGCCTTCACTCACTCCTATCGAACAATATACTTTCAGTGAGGCCTTTGGCAACCATATCGTTTCGTATCATCTCCATCCATATTTTCTTCGGTCTTCCTTTTGCCCTTTTACCATTGCCCATATCGGGAGTATCTATTCGTCGAACCGGTGCTTCCATAGGTCTGCGTAGCACATGACCAAACCATCTTAGCCGGTATTTCCTCATCTTCTCCTCCACAGGTGCTACACCAACTTTTGCACGAATATCCTCATTTCTCACCTTATCTTTTCTAGTGTTACCGCACATCCAACGAAGCATGCGCATCTCCGCTACGTGCATCTTTGTGTATGATGCTTCTTAGGAGCCCAGCATTCTGTACCATATAATAAGGCAGCCGAATAGCGCTCTGATAAAACTTCCCTTTCAATTTTAACGGAAAGTTACGATTACACAAAATCCCTGTTGCACTCCTCCATTTTAACCAATCAGGTTGGATCCTTTGATTAACATCACTATCGATCTTCCCATCCTTTTGGGTGATGGAACCTAGATATCTAAACTGATTGCTCGGTAATATCTCTTACCCTTCCAATATTATACCAATATGGTTTTGACTTCTCTGTTTACTAAATTTGCAATGCATATATACTGTTTTGGACCTGCTCAATCTGAACCCTCGAGATTTCAATGTTTGCCTCCATAATTCCAATTTGGCATTAACTCTTGCGTTCGTCTCATTTACTAGAACAATATCATCAGCGAATATCATACACCAAGGTACCTCATCTTGGATAGTTCTAGTAAGCTCATCCATCACGATGGTAAACAGGAATGGACTTAATGCAGATTCTTGATATAAACCAATTGTAATTGGAAAATCACTCGTTAGGCCGCCGTAAGTTCTGACATTTGCCACTACTCCATTGTACATATCCTTGATTATGTCAATATACTTGACGGGGACCCCCTTCTTCATCATTGTCCCCCATAATATCTCTCTAGGTATATATCTTGTCGTACGCTTTCTCTAAATCAATAAATATCATATGCAAATCTCTTCTCCTCTCTTGAAAATGCTTGATAAGTTGACGAAGCAAATGAATAGGCTTTGTCGTCGATCGTCCAGGCATGAACCCAAACCGGTTCTCTGTTATCTTAATATCCTTCCTTAGCCTGTGTTCAATCACTCTCTGCCAAAGTTTCATGGTGTGACACATAAGTTTTATTCCACGGTACTTTGAGCAATTTTGAATGTCACCCTTATTCTTATAGATAGATACACATATACACACATTTACTGAATTAGTATAAAATACCAAAAAAATCTCTCTACACTATCCTTTGCTATTGTTGTTTACTCATTAAACTACCTTAAAAATTTTCCTCACCAACTTATTTCTTCAATTTTACTAAATTACACTAAAATACCCTTAACTATTGTTGGCTTTTCACTAAACTATCTTAACCGATTAAAAAAACAATTCATCTTCTTAAATCCTAACCCTCACACCCTTGACCCTCATCCTCACCCTCATGCTCACCCTAACCCTAACACAAACACTTAATTAACACATAAATATTGTTTTTTTCCATTAAACTACATAGAAAAATTAGGTAAATTACTCTTACCCTAACCCCCAACCTAAACCCTCCCTAATCCATTAACAACAACAATCGACAACAACAACATCCAAAAAAAATAAATTAAATTAAACAATTTTTTTTAAAAATCAAACCAAATTATAACACCTATTCTCAAAAATTGTTTTAAGGTGGCGAGGGCTTCGATCTCCGGAGACCAGGCGGCAATCTCGACGGCGGTCATGAGACGGCGGTCTCGACGGCGCTCTCCTTAGAGAGGGGGAGAGAGAGACACCGTGTGTGTGAGAAAGAGTGTGGCAGAGAGAGAGGGAGAGAGATCTTACTAGAGGAGGAGGGACCTTGTTGGTCGAGCATGGAGGTCGTTGGCGGAGGAGGGACATCGTCTCCGTCAAGGGTGACGAGGGGCGGTCGCCGGCGCTGCATAGAGAAAGAGAGAGTTCAAGAAAAAGAGAGAGAGTGTGTGTGTGGGCTGTTACCAAGGGTGATCGCTGGCGAACGGTGGAGGAGCAATTGTCGATTGGAGGAGCGGTTGCCGATTTGGGAAAAAAATTGATGGGCTAGGGTTTTTTTGGGGGAATTTGGGGCTATGAGTTGAGCCCGGTCCCTTTTTAATGAATTGGTTTTTTCCGTCGGCTAAGAGCCGACGGAATAAACCAAAAAAAAATAGTGGGCCTGTATTTAATTAATCGGGCTTTATTTTGTCTGTTTTGTTCGTTATTCCGTCGGCTATGTGCCGACGGAATAACCTCCGACGAAATAAAGGCTTTTGTGTGCATGTGTGTGTAAAGAAAGAAAGATTTTATGATATTTGTGTAATATTTGCGGCAGCGGTAATTTCTCACTAACTTTAAAAATATAGAAGAGTCACACATATATGTGTGCACCATCACTAGAATACTTTCTGAAACAAGGGATACATGTTTTCATTCCATATCAATAAAGAGTGTGCACCCTACCCGAACTAACAAAAACATGTATCTGAAAGATTCTTCTCATCCAATTTGCACCAAAACCTAAACCTTAATCTTTCTTCTCAGCCAAGAGAATCTGATTGCAACCGTAATTATCTTTAAAGTATCCTTCTTATTGGTTTAAAAGTAAAATTTGTGACTAAATTATTAGCATATTTTTTTCCCTGTGCGCGTGTACATGTGTGTGTGTGGTTGGGGGCTGACTTTCTAATTAAGCTTGAATGAGGGCTGGGCCACGTTAACGTGCATGGAGAATTTGATCGATGTATGTACTGTGTACATATGCCGATAGTGTACGATGCCACTTAATACTTGTTGAGAAAAAGAATCGGCAATTAATTCGGTGCCCATAAACCTTTGTATATATAGAAAATGTACTGCTAGTATAAAAGAACGACCTGCAGATTAATATCAGGGGTGGGGTGCATGGTGGGTTCAACTTCAACATTTCAGTATGCGTCAGCTAGCAGAAATCACACACAATATTATCACCAGATTCTGATTCATCAAATAAACAGTAAATTATAATATGGCAATTATATCAGCATGCTTATTAATGGGTTAACAAATAACACCACAATGACGGACCATAGTCAATCCACACTGTTTACATGCATGGTTTTAAGCAAATAAGACTATAATTTAAATAATTTTCGGCTATCTAATTTCAAATTAAGACGAACAATATAATATAGGTTAACCGAGAAATTTGCCAATGTACATTTTTCATTGCTCAGGTGGTCGCTGATAGCAGGGTGTATTCCACTATTACAAATAAGGGTTGCCCCTACGGATTTATCCGTAGGGGCAACCCACTGCCTCTACGGGCATATGCGTAGGGGCTAAAAAATACCCCGTAGGTGCAAAGGCCGCAGGTGCAAGTTGAAGCCCTGAACTTGCCCCTACGGGCAAATTATTGCCCCTACGGATATCTGTGTAGGTCCTGTTGCCCCTACGGAGTAATGCGTAGGGTAAAAAAAGTTATATTATTTATGGTTTTTTTATTATATTGACTGTACCTACGGACACAACCGTAGGGGCATGATATAACCCCTACGGATAAAGGCGTAGGTACCTATCCGTGGGGGCCATATATCAGGATTCCTGATATTTGGCCCCTACGGATAACGCTGTAGGGGCTAGGCTGTTGGCCCTACGGTTGTATCCGTAGGGACACTCCCAACCCCTGGTACTGCGATCAGGTGGAATATATCAGTTACTGCTGTTATTGTGCCCCTACGGGCTTAGCCGTAGGGGCAACATGTGTACCTACGGATTAATCCGTAGGTACACAATATCTGTATTTTTTTTTTAAAAATAGGCTGCTAGATTTTTTCCCGCCCTGTGCACAATAATATATACATCAATCAAATATAAAATTAATCATCACACAACATATATCGCAGTATTCATATTCACATCTCACGCATATAATATACAAAAGAAACCAAAAAACTGAATATGATATAAATATAAACAAAAATCAATATCGCCCAAAATGTTTCAAAATGTAGTACAATATGTATCATATAAATAAATACATGTTTCAAAAAATAAGAATCAAAATGCTAGCCTAGCTCGGTCCAGCTCCACCTCTGATAAACGCTAGAATCTTGCGCCTACCCCGTCGCGTCTGGACCTAACGTGTGCAATAAGCGTGTAAGAACTCTGTTTTATTCGAATTCTTATCATTATCGAGTTATTTCGAAACCCCATTTGGATATCTAGTTTGGAAAACTGTAGTTTATTTTAATTAGATATGTACATGTATGATTAATAAAACCTAAGTCTACAACCAAATAAGCTCAGGCTACGTACTGATATTGGATATGTTGATATCTATAATATGACATGATATTTTACTATTAAGTAGTATACATACCAGCATCTCCTTCAACTCCTGAACGGTGGCTTTCAAGCTCTCCAGTTCCTGCTGGATACGTCGCTCACTGGAGACGGAGGAAGTAACCACCGGGTGGAGTCCAACCTCATATGGGCCCTGCTAGAGCCCAGTCCTCGGCCTCTCTCCCAACCTCCGTGGTGCCGTCCGTGTGCGGCGTCCAGGACTGGGGTCAGCAGCCTCGAATGCTGCCTTCCCCCTAGCAACTGTCAGAACATTATATTTAGCACATACTGGTCTATAAAATTGACAAGAAACACCAAAATCAACAAATTCAAAGCCTTACCTACAGAGATAGAAGATGTGCTCCTCTGGTATCTGCATGTATCAAAATTTGAATAATATTAATTAATTTCAGTACATACATATTAACAAGGTAAACTCGCATATAGCGCTGCTTACACATATGACAGGGAGTGAACAAGCTCTTGTAGATCATCAGGCGCAAATCTAATCTCATCAAGCAGCCCATGATAATGAGTTGGACGACTAAACAAGGTCCACGACTTACAATCATTCCCGCATGCGAGCACATATAAAAATCATAGTTTCTAGGATGACAAATTTTATTGTCAACTACTGTCACCACCTACAGCTAGACAATAATAAAAATTACTAAGAGCAAAAGGAATGTGTGTATATTTTTGATATAGCATTCTAAATCAATATACATGCTCTATATGATATATAAATATACCTGGAGGAACGGGAGTGGCCTCTGTCCCTGATATGGACGCATCACCAACAACTAGACAATCAAACATTGACAATATAAGTAATTTTGACATAAACAGGCATGGATATCTATAATATTACATTCAAAATGGATATTAGAGAGCGCACCTGCAGTGAGAAGTGATAAAAGTATCACCCAACAAGAGTGTAATTTACAGAATCAGTTGAGACTCTTGAAAGTCATAGAAGAACCTGACCTGCACAAATCTGATGTATGCTTTCCATTGGACACTAAGAAGTCTCTAAAGGGAAAAGCCTATGTGAAAGTCATCATTAGTTCATATCAGAAGATTGATGCTGAAATAGAGAACAATGAATGCCATTTTCTTCTTCTTCTGCCACATTACTATCTTCTCCTTTTTCTTCTGCCACATTACTGTCTTCTCCTTCTTATTATGTGCGCGTGCAAATTCAATGACTATATTGAGAATATGGATTAATAGTGGGCAGGAAAAGTATTTCTCAAATTGTTTTTGCGTCTAAAAATCATAAACTACTAAGTAATAGCATACATAATTTTTTTAGTATAAAGGTTGTTATTTTAAGTTTTCCTTTATAGAGATATGATCTAACTGCCTTTATAAACTATAAGTGTGCAGAAAATTATGATAAGAAACCACAAGAAAGGGTCATAGCCATGCATAATCTTGAATCTACATACCAAATCATGCACAAGCATGCAATTATTGTCACCTTGCCTTGGAATATAAAATATCTTGGAAGACTATAAGCGAGCATTTAAATCTTGATAGCTTTTGACTTCAACATATATTTTTCTCAAGTACCATGAAATATACTTCCTCCGTATAAACCGTTTTCAGAAAGATGGATTAACAATGACAAATTATCCATTGTGGCTCACTAGGTTAGCATTTTCTCTTCTATTGACCATCTTACTAATCTGCTTGGTAAATTTATTCGGAACCGGCTGCGAATCATTAAAAGACATGCATAAGAAAGAAAGCTAAAATACAGATATATAGCATACCGATATATCGAAACTTCAAAGTTGCGATGACAATCCAGAGATATTTATTTCTACACACGTGGTGCGCGTGCGAATGCGTCAGGCATCATGGACAAATATTTGAGAACATGGAAAGTATTATTAGTATAAAGTAATTAAAGCTTTTAAACACGTTGGGTAGATATTTTCTTAGTTGATGCAATCATATCATGAGGACTAAATTTAAGCTATTATACATATGCATATGTATTTTTCTAACCTAATATATCACACACACACACACACAGAGAGAGAACACCAGTTTGGTAGAGAAATCAGGTAGCAGGATCCTGAAGAAATGGAGTCCATAGTATTGCTCATCATCATCATCCATGATCCCTTTTGATAATATTTTTTCAAAGGGATCATGGATGATGATGATGAGCAATGCTATGGACTCCATTTCTTCAGGGTCCTGCTATCTGATTTCTCTACCAAACTGGTGTTCTCTCTCTCTCTCCCTTTAGAGACTTCTTAGTGTCCAATGGAAAGCATACATCAGATTTGTGCAGGTCAGGTTCTTCTATGACTTTCAAGAGTCTCAACCGATTCTGTAAATTACACCCTTGTTGGGTGATACTTTTTATCACTTCTCACTTCAGGTGCGCTCTCTAATATCCATTTTGAATATCTATAATATTACATTCAAAATGGATATTAGAGAGCACACCTGCAGTGAGAAGTGGTAAAAGTATCACCCAACTAGGGTGTAATTTACAGAATCGGTTGAGACTCTTGAAAGTCATAGAAGAACCTGACCTGCACAAATCTGATGTATACTTTCTATTGGACACTAAGAAGTCTCTAAAACGAAAAGCCAATGTGAAAGCCATCATTAGTTCATATCAGAAGATTGATGCTAAAACAGAGAATAAGGAATGTCATTTTTTTCTTCTTCTGCCACATTACTGTCTTCTCCTTCTTCTTCTGCCACATTACTGTCTTCTCCTTCTTATTATGTGCGCGTGCAAATTCAATGACTATATTGAGAATATGGATTAATAGTGGGTAGGAAAAGTATTTTTCAAATGGCTTTTGCGTCTAAAAACCATAAACTACTAAGTAATAGCATACATAATTTTTTTAGTATAAAGGTTGTTATTTTAAGTGCGCGTGCAAATTCAATGAAAGCAGAAACTCCAGTGACAAACTTAGGTTGCATACGTTGTTGCCAATTCACATACATCCAGTCCATAACCCTTACGTACTCATGGGCCATGTTAGACTGTATCATATAAATTGTAGGTTATGATGACTATATTGAGAAATCTAAGAACGGGATGGTTACTGACAAAGGAGAAAATCCGTGTATATGCTTTGTGTGTGCGTTTGTCGTTGAAAAGAATAAATTATCGATAATTAAAGTTAGATTTGAGGATACCCATGTATGAGTTGTATTCTATATATGTGTGTTTCGATTTATGATTTCGCTTAAGTGTAGGGTTGTTTTTACTTAAAGAAGTATCACCATCTACTATATATAAAAAAATGTAGCAAACTAGGACTAGAACTCATTTAACATTATCAACTAGTGAGATTTCATTGTCGAAAACTCCCTAAAGAGGAAAATTACTAAAAGGAAAAGACTCTTTGAACAAAACGCATCCACTAGCAATAATATGGAACTGAGACTCGATCAAGATTCTCTGGACTAAAAAATTCCAAGGAATTGCTATTTGAATTACGTTAATTTGGAACACGATCGTTGTAAGTTGTACTTTTCCCGACTTGTGTCATGCCCATGAGCACACAAACTTCTCCCCAATCACAAATCCCAGTCCAGATTGGTATTCAAAATTTATTTAATTAGTTTGTGATTCACATCATTGATTCGTTGCTTGAGGCATCAATTTAGGCACAAATATCACTGAAGCAGCCTAAATCACCATATGAACCGGTTATCGGTTTCAATTCTACTAGAATTAGAATTTCATCCGAACAACTTTCACACAGTAATCGGAACCTGGTCAACAAATTTGTCATGCCCGTTGTGGTTTTACTTATGTACAGTACTTCCACAAAATACGTGCTGTCATTTCTAAATGGAAGTTTCTCAGTGCTACCATAGTAGCAGAAGATGGAATTGTTTATCGCAACTAGATTATGCTAAGCCTCGGATAGATTAGGCAAACATGATCTAGAAGAATATAATTAGCAGATGAAAAATATAATAAAACAAAACAAAGCGTAGCAAATAAGATAAAATAAAATAAAGATATAGAAAATAAAAGAGAAATAAGTTTTCGAGAGGAGAGGTGCAAGATATCATGTGCCCCGAAGAAAAGGAGGGCAAAAACAGTGTTGGCATTCATAAGAGGAAAGCTAGACTAACAAGAAGAAACATTACAAATATTACTATGTTTATGAATTATCACAGAAAATCAACCCAGAATCTGCAAGAAAATCAAAAGTATGGCTCAAATATGAGACGGACAGATATCTTTTCCTCTCTTATCTTTTCTTTTTGAAAACAAATACCAGAAGATGTTGACTTTCTGGATAGATAGGAGTGGATATGATAAAAACATGTAAATGGTGCATGAAAGTGCTAACAGAGACTCTTTGTTGCAACTTTATAGTAAACGGAACAATAACTGGCATATTCAAGTTAAAAGAATTGAAAGAATAATGAACATGGCTTACAAACTTGGGTGAGAACGATGTGACACTCAGAAAAACATCTGAAAGACAAATTCCTACGGAAATGTGCAGAGTGATCTTTTACTATCTAACACAGTGAACTAAAATATTGGGCTTAGGATTTGTAAGCTAGAAGTACAAAATGAAAACAAGTAGTACCTTTCTAACTACGGCATAATCTACAAGAGACAAGTTAAGCTTCACATCTGACTCAGCCTGATATGAATGTACAACCTACAGAACTGGGCTTGGACATGCTTCAATTCTTGGCCGCTCTGATGCCATTTGTTTATCAAACATAGAGATGTGCAAAAATTGTTGGCAAATTACTCGGCAGAACTTAACTTGCATTTATTTCTAATGCCTGCAAAAAGCAGCCTTAGTTTTGGGCTAAACAGAAAAGTGGTTTGTTTGATTACCTCAGCTTCAAGCTGGTCAAGGATTTGTAAGATTCTCTGATGGTAAGTTAGTTCTGATTCAGCCTTAACTGCACAAAGTGCAACAATACAAGTCAAATATGATAACCATGACATGCTAATTCAATGCAGGTAACATAACTAGTAAATGGTGAATTAAGTACTATTGCAAGTGGATGCGTTTTGTTGAATCAATATGATCCTGAGACTCGATCAAGATTCTCTGGACTAAAAAATTCCAAGGAATTGCTATTTGAATTACGTTAATTTGGAACACGTTTGTATGATTGAAGCAAAGAAACAAATATATTTCCATATTATATCATGCATTGTTTTATCAAAAATAATTTTATCGCATACCTAGCTATGTGCTGAAGTAGGCTATATATCTCAACAGAGAGAGAAATTTATAACCAACATGCCACGAATATTGAGATTGTATATATATATATATATATATATATATATATATATATATATAAGTAGACATTTGAATCTAGACAAATAGAAAACAAAACTTTATTGCTCCCTTGTCTCTTATCAAAATCATTAGAAATGTTCATTTTTTCGGGGCTCAAAATTTCCTTCACAAGCTTTAAAAGAAACCTAGAAAAATTCTCACCCCCTGCCGCAACCCTCTGCCCCAACCCTAACCCTAACCCTAACCCCAACCCGAGCCCCGGCCAGTACCCCAACCCCAATCCCAGCCCTAGCCGCAGCCCGAGCCCGAGCCCCAATCCCAACCACAGTCCTAGCCGCAGCCCGAGCCCGAGCCCCAACCCCAACCACAGCCTTAGCTGCAGCCCGAGCCCCAGCCCTAACCCTAGCCCTAGCCCCAGCCCAGCCCCAGCCCCAGCCCGCAGCCCCAGCCTCACCCCTAATAAAAAATTTGATAAATTGAAGAATTCCTTACCTGTGCAGTGGCGACGACGAGAACTCCGATGAGCCGGCGCCGGCGACGACGAAAGCAAGTGGTGGCTACGACGAAAGCAGGCGGTGGCCACGATGAATCGGCGGCGCCGGCGATGACGAGAACGACGATCGATCGGCGGGAACGAGGGTTTGGGAATTTTTTGTTCGCGCGAGATAAATTGGGAATAATGAGCGTAGGGATCGATCTGAGCTTTTAATTTAAATCCCTGTTTAGATGCCCCTACGGATAAGTCCGTAGGTTCTTGGTTTGCGGCTCCGTAGGGGCAAACAACAATTTAAGATTTAATAATTTTTATATAAATATGTAAGGACCGTAGGGGTAACCCTATAGCCCTACGGATTAATCCATAGGGCCAAAATAAATCTGCCCCTACGGATTTCACTATCCGTAGGGGCAACCTTCTATTGTAGTAGTGTTCCAGGTAGAACTGCAAACGACATTAAAAATTATTGGATTACTCATCTTTTAAAAAAAACACGAAGCAAAATTAAGACCGGAAAGAGATGGTCACTACTCAGGCCAAGGTCTTGAAGCCTAAACCAAAAGCCATCCCCTTGAACTGGAGGTGGTCAAAAGATATAACCGAAGACTCTCGCGGTAAACACCAGCAAGAAGAATCTAGCTCCTCAAAACAACAGTTATCATCGGAGAATAGCGGACCCATTCTTAGATAGTACCGTGGATACTGCCGATGGTACAGTTCCGATACTTCCTCATATTACTGAGAATGAGATGATACCAGAAGAAGTGCGAGCAAAACTCGGAGGACTTCGAAATTCTAAAAAATGTTGCAATTTTTATGGAAGGATTTAATGAATGGGAGGGGATGGGTCATAGCATGGAGTTTTGGGGAGATTTAGAGGGTATATGAGATTATAATGACACATAATAATTATTTTTCCCATTTTTGTATAGATTTGAATAGGGCCGTTTGGTTATCCAGAAGTTTCAGAAGAACCGGAAGTAACATTGAAGTAGCTTCTAAAACAATTATCATGGAAGTGGACTCAGAATCTTACTTCCGGTGTTTGTTTTTGTATGTTTTCTGAATAAGAAAATAAACATGCAAGTGATTAAACAACTTACTGTGTTTCTTTCATAAAAAAAACAAACAAAATAGTATTTTTTAATAGTAATATGTTATTACTTTTTGGAAGCAATAGAAGAGAAGCATTAAATAATTAATCTTTTTTTTGTTCCATGTGCTTCATGATTACTTCCCATCCAAAATGAAGGGAAGAAAATGTTAGAAGTAACCATGTCTATAGGAAACATTTCATCACTATGAAATAATTTCAAAACTCTACTTTCGTCAAACCAAAAAGCTGAAGTATATGAAGTAAGCTTACTTCTGGTATTTCCATATTACTGATAGACTTATTGAATTTACATATACGGAAATTCATCGGATTGAATGTGTATTGAAGCCAAAAAGAGTGAAAAACAGACACCATTCCAAAAGGATAGAGATGGAAGGAGCACCTGACACAGGATTCAAGCTTTAATACCTCAGCTGCTAAATGTTCAGAAACCACCCAAGAGGGTGTCTTGTAGAAAAACTGTAAATAACCAGAAAAATATGCAATTAATAAACATTTTAAAACATTCCCACCATCAGTACATCATGAATGGAGAAGTTCAGAGTCATCACATCAGTTATACTTTCTTGTTTGTAAACCTTGGGGGATCAATTAAGGTTGTTTCATGTTAAAGTTTTAGCTTTCAGTATTTCTTTTTTGTTGATAGATACAATTCTTTCTCGACTATTTTCAATTACCCATTTGCGCTAATTAATTAATGATGAATTTTCCGGGAAACATGTTTACGCGGGGAAGGCTCGAGGGGGTTCGAGGCCATTGTTAGTGTAATTAATTAATGTTCAATGAAGAGGAATCAATGCCAATGTTGAAAAAAGTGACAAAATTATAGTTTATGCCGTAACTAGGGATAGGATACACCTAAACGAATATAGATAGAGACAATTTAATCAAGAAAACGACACTTAATAAAGCAGAATGGAAGATACTGATTCTAGCTGATCCCAAAAATTTAAGATGAAAACTTGTTGTTGTTGTAGCTTGTACATGTGCATGCACCGCCACAAGTACATATTGCTCATAATTCAATGTATTAAATTGAAAGTTCCAAGTTAGAAAATTTAACAGGTCAAACATTAAATGAATAACCAATTCCTGCACTCCTGCCTAAAACCACCATTTTAATTGTGGTTATTCTGTCTAAACAGAACAGGCAAGGGTAAATTGTCCAAACCCCCTGAGCAGATATTCCGGCTCTAAAAAAAAACTCCGACCTCAAAGCAGTTGTCAAAACCCTCCTGGAAAAGTTTCTAACTAAGTTTCCTGCTAGGTTGCTATATCTAACTAAGTCATACATATCGCACGCATAATAACTAGATATAACGGGCACCTATACAGATACCACAAGCAAGGGTTTTTTAACAACCGAAAACCTTTTCAGGAAGTTTTTGAGAAGCGGTTCGGGTCCAGGGGGTGTTTGACAGCCGGAAAACCTGTTGGGGATTTTTTTGGGGATACTTTTCACTTTCCTTTTGCCAGTATTATGTCCCTAAGCTAATAAACCGAGTTAATCAATTTTTTATTTGGGTGTGTTCGGATTTGGTGAGCTTGTATGATGTCCTTACTTTAGGGCTTACTTGTTAGGCTGGGATTCTTCGAAGTTTTAAAGGGCTTTGTTTGACAAATAAGATTTTTTTTCCCCCAAATTATTTTTTATTTTCAATTTTCAATTTTCTTTTATAGTATCACTACTTGATTCATAAGAGAAGTAGTGTTGTTGTTGTTGTTGTTGTTGTTTTTTTTTTTTTTTTGGGGGTGGGTGGGGGTAGAAAATGACACTACAAACCGGCATTAATAATTGAAGGAGCTAATACTTTTTCCTTGAAAAGTAACTATTAATCTCTTTGTGCTGGTCCTTTTCTAATGAAAGAAAAAAATTAAAGACACACCAAAGGCAAAATACCCTTCAAACATACCAACCGAGCTAGATGCAAATCCTTCAACTACAATTTCAAGCTAAGTAATTCATAAAAGTCGAACTTTCGTTTTTCGCCTGCCGTGGATGCATCTCCTTCTCACTTTCAACCAACCATCCGGTGTAAATTCACAGGTACATAACCAAGTCAAATTCCACTGCAGTTACATTAACAACTAGGGTTTGAGCGCTATGTACGTAGTTAATTAGCCTCGGTGTCCGAGTCATGTATGAGAAATCTGACTTCAATCAGTCACTGAATCAATCCAAAGCAGCTCTTGTCCCATCAATGAGTGAATACAGTTGGCTTCGCTCATCGGCTAATTAATGATAAGATTCACCCAAGTTTCAATCATTGGTACTGTTCGTACTGCAGATTGCCAGGGAAAAGGACCGAGTGTGCTTCTTCCTTGATACCAACATAGGGAAGTTCATGCTGGGCGCATGTAGGTGTGGTCTCATCTGAGCAAGAGGTTAATGGAGGGAATAGGCTATAGGAGCGAATTTCCTCCCACGGCGTCGAAAAAATACGTCCTACATCATTTTTTCCGGCGATCGGCAACCATTATCTTCATCGTTATCATCGAAGATATGGGTACACCTAATTTCATGCGATTCTACAATCTTTTCACCGTTGATTTAGCAATGTAAAAAGTTTTGTTGTCGGTAAACCGTTAATTTTGAACCCACTAAGCAAACATGTATTCTTGTCGGATATATGAGCTAGCTAAGATGATTAGGTATCTAGCTAGGGCTAATGATAGCCGGCAATCTAATCAATATATAAGCATTATTAATCTCCGAGCAACATGAGAATCAATGGCGCCATATGTGAGAATTTCTCTCTTGGATCGGTAAAAAATTCAAATCACAGTATCTTGGTCGGGCGAGCTCATGAATGCTCACTGTCCACTTGCGGACATGCAAGTACAATCATTTGAACACGTGAAAGAAAGAAAAAGAAGGGTCTATATATTCAAGCTTTTCTGTCCCGCTAATTTAAACCATGAGGGACAAACATATATTATTTGTAACCCTTGCTTTAAAATTTAGGGAGCTTAGTTGAGTTTGGCAAATGTATAGTCTTTTAATTTAATTTGTTGTATCTAGCTGCATGCTTGCCTCTATATTTGGTGCATGTTGTGTTACTATGAGCCTACAAACGTAGCATCACATAAGCCAAGCCTTGTGTTTGGCCATGTTGCTTTTTGGAATCTTCACCAAAGATTCCAATCCTTTGTGAAAAGTCTAATGAATATAATTCAGTCATCCCGTTTCAGTTACGGTTTCGTATGAACGGCTGAAAGATAAGACGGGTTGATCCTCTTATTACCATAGAAAAGGACAAGAAATTTAGATCGACTTTAGCTAGGCAGACTGCTTATTTAACATTTTAGGTTTAAATGCCTCCGAAACAGGAAGAGAGAGAACATGAAGCAATTCTCGGCTTTCTTCGAACAATTTATGATCAATCCCGCATGATTTTGTGGTCATGGGACTTATTAAACAACTTTCACACCGCTTGACCTAACTCGCTATAAGGACCATTTAATTTCCTTCGTAACCATGTAACCGTGTTATACGGTGAGTTTATTTTGGCTTGTGTGGCATCTAGTGTATTTTGGCTACCGTGTCACAATTTCGTTGTGGTTTATTAAGCTAGTGTCCAATTTACCCTATTCATTTTCTGCGAAAGAAGAAAAAATGTTTTACAACGTACAACTTGACTAATTTTTCGGAAAAAGATATGGAGGGATCGTGTACCAGTATAATATAGAATATTGATATATCAATACTGATATACCTACCAGTATTTATATATCACATATACACGGGTTTACTTTTATCGGTCGCATCATATATACAAAATTGAGAACCCATTTGGGTAGTAGCAAGTTTCAATTTTTGAGACATGCATGGCCTATCAATCCACCCAAAGAGGCATACATTAAGCTTTTGGGTCTCCCCAGCAGCGTGTTTTAGTGAAATTTTGGCGATGCTATTGTCCTTTTGTCGACATGTTTGCATGATTCCCTCTTGTCTTAATATGGTGCAAGTTGTGTTACTATAAACTTACATACGTTGCCTTAATTATGAATAGCCACTATATATATTACTCGGCAGTTGGCACATGTATATCTGCTAAAACCTGGAGTCTTTCCTTTTAAAAAAGACACCTAGAGAATTAACAAAGAAAATTATGTAATTATCCATCATCACTTGATGCAAACCATCTCTTCTTACACTACTCATATGATTTTAGTGCATCTATATATGTTTTAGGTTGTGAAAATCAACATAAAAGGCCATATCATCATGAAAATCAACATGAAATGCCATATCATCATGAAAATCAATAGCGTTTTTTTTATAATCATGGCAATCACCTATAGCTAGATTTTTTTAGATGATAAATATTTAAGAGGCCGGAAAAAAAAATCCCAATTCTTATTTTTCCTTCATAGAGAGCATGATACGATACAGAGAGCATACATGCTTCTAAAAACACATATAGGAGGATTGCTTGCGCGCCTTCTTCAATTCAAAGAACTAGTCTTATTGCCTTTAGTGCATATATTTGATACAAATTGCTAGTTCAATTAAACCATTAAACTTTACTAATTAACTGAGGAAAGAAGGTCAAGTTCATCTAATTAATCTCCCAATAATTATTGTATTAATCAACAATCATTTTTAACACTATGATAGTTTATGGTAAATTGATGGACCTTTAAAGACACTTCCTACCAATTATCTCAGTTTGTATTCTCAAGTTTTGTTGATATCTGTAACTAAATGTATTGCTTTATTCCTTACACTTTAGACTGATTCATCAAAACTTCGAAAGTATTTGATGATGCTCAGTATTGGCGATCACTACTACAAACAAGGGTTGCCCCTACGGATTTAACCGTAGGGGAAAACCATTGCCCCTACGGATATATCCGTAGGGGAGAAAAAATAATTTGTAGGTGCAAGTTGAAGCCCTGAACTTGCCCCTGCGGGCAAAAACTTGCCCCTACGGAGTTCTGTGTAGGTCCATTTTCACCTACGGATTAGGGCGTATGGAGAAAAAAGTTATTTTATTTACGATTATTTTAATTATATTAACTGTACCTACGGATTTATCCGTAGGGCAAAGTACTATTCCCTACGGATATATGCGTAGGTACATATCCGTAGGGACAAAATATCAGAAATCCTGATATTTTGCCCCTGCGGATATATCCGTAGGGATCTTTGTTTGCCCCTACGGACATATCCGTAGGGGCAAGCCCAACCTCCTGATACTGAGATCAGGGGGGACATATCAGTTAATGCTGATATTTTTCCCCTACGGTTTAAACCGTAGGGGCAACATGTGTACCTACGGATTAATCCGTAAGTACACATTATCTGTTTTTTTTTTAAAAATGGGCTGCATGATTTTTTCTCGCCCTGTGTACAATAATATATATATCAATAAAATATAAAATTAATCATCACACAACATATATCCCAGTATTCATAATCACATCTCACGCATATAATATACAAAAGAAACTCAAATACTGAATATGATATAAAAAAACCCAATATCAATATCAATATCGTTTCAAAATGTAGTACAATATGTATGATATAAATAAATACATGTTTCAAAAAATAAGAATCAAAAAGCTATCCTAACTCGGTCCAGCTCCACCTTTGATAAACGATAGAATAAGGCGCGCCTGCTCCTCGGTCAATAAACCATGCAATTCGGCGCGAGCGGGAGTTTGAGCGTCCTGTGGTCTGCGCAGCAGCCGTCGAGGGAGTCGGTTGCGGAGCCGCGGCTACGGGAGTCTGAGCGGGCGGTGGAGCTATAGGAGCTGTCTGCGGAACCGCAGCCGATGTAGTGGCTTGCGGAGCCGCAACCGAAGGAGATGCATGCCATATACCCTGTCGCGTCTGGACCTAACGTGTGTAAGAAGCTTGTAAAAACTGTGTATTATTCGAATTCGTATCATTATCAAGTTATTTGGATATCTAGTTTGGAAAACTATTGTTTATTTTAATTACATATGTATGTATGATTAATCAAACCTAAGTCTAAAACCAAATAAGCTCAAGCTACGTACTAATTATGGATATGTTGATATCTATAATACGACATGATATTTTACTATAAAGTAGTATACATACCAGCATCTCCTTCAACTCCTGAACGGTGGCCCTCAAGCTCTCCAGTTCCTGCTGGACACGTCGCTCACTGGAGACGGAGGAAGTAACCGCCGGCGTGGAGTCCAACCTCATATGGGGTCCTGCTAGGGCCCAGTCCTCGGCCTCTCTCCTAACCTCCGTGGTGCCCTCCGTGTGCGGCGTCCAGAACTGGGGTTAGCAGCCTTGGATCGCTCTGTCCGGTAAAATCGATCCCCGAGACCTTGGCCTGCTCAACCACCCGCTCCTACACCCACATTAAGCAGTAAAGTATAAGTATAAAATTTAAACTTGAACCTTCCAAAACTAAAATTTCAAATATGGGTAGAATAAATATTAACACTTACGCAATACTCCTGGGTAGCGACGTCGGGATATCGAAGCTCGCCTGTGGCGGGATCTGTCGAGGTGCCGTAGACGGCAAGATATGCGGACAGCACGCTCGGTGTACCACATTGCGCCACGGTCTGAGCTGTCTGCAATATTAGAATATAACTCTTAATATTAGAAATATTAGAAAATAACTCTTAATATTGCAGAATATCACAAAGGTCGGTCTATTGTAATTTACCGATAACTCCATGGCTCGAGTAATATTCCTCGAGCCACCTGTGTAAGTGGGGCGACCCCTCTTCGCCGACTTCCTGTTCTCTGTATTCTGAGCGGCCTGTTTCTGCACAACGCATTAACATTTAGTTTTCTAATTAAGGAACACAAAAAAATAAATTATATTCTAAATAATGAATTACATTTAAAATACATACCTGTTTGCGTTGGGAGTCGAAATATTCGCACAATAGAGACCATGTCTCTACGTCGACTCTCGCAAACGCCGGATTAGATAGGAGGGCCGCTCTCTCTGCCTCGGGGGTCACCATCCACAGGGAGTAGCAGTCGGCCTTCAGCTCATTCCTGTTGTATCGGACCTTGGTCTGGATGTTCTTCATCAGGCCATTGTACAGAGTATGAAGGTCGAGCACCCTCTCAGGGTGATCAGGGTCGGGTACAGGCTGAAAATCGTAATCCGACTGAAAATACAAAAAAAAATTGTTATTAGATTGCAAGTGTTAATAATAAATATATTGGATAAATCAAATGAAAATATATATTAATACGTACCCGGGCCTGATCAAAGAAGAGGGCGAATGAGCGCCGGTGCTGCTCGCCCCACTCAACGTGAAGTGGATAGTTCTTCACGAGTCGGCTCTCGTCCCCCATATATCGTCCGAACCTCTCGGCATGAGGACCGGTATAGCGATAGTCAAGGGTAAAAAAGAGGGGGAATGCTGCCTCCCCCTAGCTCTGTCAGGCCTTAGCCTATGGGACTGATTCGGACCTTGAGTCCCCCTCTGGGGATGGAGAGGCCCTGCGTCTGCAAGAAATATCAAGACAATCAATATTAAGACAAAGTTGTATTAAGCAATCAAGTTTAAACGAAAATTGAAGTGTGATATATACCTCCGGTGACTATCGCACGAGCCTGGGCCCGGGCGGCAGCACGAGCGGGATGATAGTTCCTCCGGTGAGGAACAACCGGGGTCCCGGATGCGGACGCATCCCCTCCAACTAGAAAATAAACATTGACGCTAAATTTCCATGAAGTTCATATTTATTCTTTAGAGCATATGTAAAATGAATAAATATTTTATATTTATTCATACTAACCTGCAGACGATGCGGATGGTATGGAAGCGGCAGGAGTGGCCCCTGCGGAAGATGTGGATGCACCACATATAATTAGACGATTAAAAATAGATTATATAAGTAATTGCAAAAAGAATGTGTAGATCAATAATATAACGTTCTAAATCAATATGCATGCACTATATGATATATAAACATACCCGTAGGTGCGGTGGTGTCACCACCTACAGCTAGACAATAATAAAAATTGCTGAGTAAGAGCAAAAGGAATGTGTGTATATTTATGATATAGCATTCTAAATCAATATACATGCACTATATGATATATAAACATACCCGGAGGAGCGGGAGTGGCCTCTGTCCCAGATGTGGACGCATCACCAACAACTAGACAATCAAACATCGACAATATAAGTAATTTTGACATAAACAGGCATGAATATCTGTAATATTACATTCAAAATGGATATGCGTGCAGTATACCTGGAGGTGTGGCAAAATCCACACGGAAGGAGGCATCCGAAGGGGTCTCCGATCTGGGTGCAAGACCGGCCCTCTGAAGCTCCCTACGAAGCTCTCCGGGCGGCAGAACCGCTCTGCCTCTGCCTCTGCTGGAGCTCCTGCCGTCCCTCGCTGCTCCCGACATCGTTATCAAATCTAGATAAACGGTTCATGGACGCATTAGACAATCATTAAAAATATTGACTATATATGTATATGTAAGTCCACGGTAGCGCCCCGGCCGTCTAACAGACGCCAAATGCGGAACAAAAACTTTTTACAACTGGCGCTATCGCGTACTATAACCCGGATCTGCCATTAAAGATAAACTAACAAACTACAAAGTGGGTTAGAATTGTTATACCGAACGATCCGAGTCCTTCGGTCTTCAACCATCATCCCACGCTTGTTGCGGCTGCTCCGATCTTCTTGAACTCCGGTCTTCTCGTCCAGGTGGCATCACGTCGATGGATCTTTAAACGGGCTCCCGCCTCTGAACCGAGGCAACTCGATCGTCAAGTTTGCTAAAAGAGACGACCAAGATGAAGTAGAGAATGAGTAGAACACTTTGTCTCATTACGTCCAAGACTATGGACGACGGTTAATGAAGTTGCCTTTTGGATCGAATGAAAATGAGAGAATGAACTTATGAAATTTCCATGAGGCAAATTTCATATACTTTTTCCAAATTAACAACCATGATCTATCTAAAGAGAGGCCGGCCACTTATAGATGCGGAGGAGGTGAGCGTAGGAGAGAGCAGGGGGTGACCACAAGGATATGAAGCTTATCATAACCTAAACACAAAGAATGAGTCATACAACACCTAGTATGAACACAATCAATGCAAACCAATCACAATAAACCTAGTCACCTTGTCATTAAATGCACCATTAATGACCTAATGACTCACAAGCCTTGTCACCCTCTCTAGAACCTTCTAGAACACTGACTCACCTCATCAAGAAAAGATAAATCCGTATTTAACCGACTGTTAAATACGGCTGATAGAAAACTGGAAACTGACAACTTCCAAAAGTGATCCTGAAACGAATTTCAGGATAACCCCGTATCAGTATAAACATACCCGCATTTGTATTACGACCGAATACAAATGCAACTGAGACAGAGATATTATATATACACAGTATAATACTGGGTTCCGGCTTAAACCAAAGCCTACCAGTATTATCTGCCCGAAAACTGACACGTGCGAAAACACATGTGCATTTTCCGAAACTTGCCATAAACCCATACGGCCTCTACAACGTTTCGCCCGAACTTGGGAAAGTGTCTGTGGGGGACTCTAATGACTCATCAACACACTGGCACTGGGTATAACCACTAGCACGTCAGAGGTACTAGCTGTACGTAACGGTTTGCCTATATATCGATTGGAAGGGAAGCTGACGAGCGAACTCATCCATAAACCCTACTGAGCCTGACAGTGACAATGTATATACAGTCCGGTCCGTTCGTCTAAAGAGTATCGCATATCGAGTCTAGGGGGGTGGATAAAGTCAGACCCCTAATAACGCGATAAATCGTGTCGGCATGAAGCCCATCACCATCTGAGAAACTACTGATCCAAATCAGTAATTCTCCACTACCTTGGCCAAGAATTTCTAGTGATGGCCACCCGTGCACTGCGCGACATCAACCCTCAATACCGGGAGAGACGAACCCCCGACGATCCGTTCACTTGCCTCCAATGTGGCTCGGGACTGTACCCAACTAAAACCTGTTTGCACAAATCCTTTGAGCGTGGTAGGATAGTAATCTAAGCACAGTGGGAACTCACATAAGACAAATGACGATCTCAGGTCGATGAACTAACCTGTACACATGTCACCAGGGAACTGCAATCTGACGATATGTATAATACCAACTAGCATGTTCCCGGCGAGTCCTGTCCGGCGAGTCCTGTCCGGTGTATAATACCTAATGAGCACCTGTATATATCTTAGGTGAACCAACTGACACCAGTGGCTTGTGAGACCGGCCACCGCCCCTCGTCGGGGTCTCGACTGTATACACTAGTCTACTCTGGAGTATCGATGCCCTGTCTCGAAACTCCCACGACTAGGGACACTTTTAAGGATATGCTTACAGGCCCCAGCTCCCACGTATATGATTGCCATCATACTGCTGGTAGTCAAGCAAAAATCCTATGGGCTCTATCATCATGCAATAGTGAACTAAAGCATGTATACGATGATAAAGACAAACCAGATAGTATACTATCATCTCGAGCAAGACTGTCATATCGGTATAGGTCCTGCCTCAATCATTGCAATCACGTACCTGCGATCCAATAATTGACTTTGAGGGCACTATCTCTAACAATCTCCCACTTGCACTCAAGGCTAATTATTGCGATGTCGCATACTCACAGCCCATGTGATACCGAACATCCAACTCCTCTACTAATCAGTTTCACAAAGCTAGTTTGTAAAACTCTTGTGTTCGAGAAAAAGCCTCAGTGAGTGGATCCGCCCTGAAGTTTCTTTCTATGTCTCTCTTAATCTCAAGTTCGCGGAGAAAGCCATCTCCCGAATCAAGTCACACTTGTCTTAGAATATGTCTGAATATCTGATGGGACCTAGTTCATAGATGACTCCAAATCCAAACTTCTTAGACTGTATCGATAACTGAACCTAATCAGTATCCAGCACTATGCCTCCCACAGTATCCTCTTGGACCACCTGTCCATAATACTGCCCCTCATCATAGGGAAAACTATAACTCTGAAAATCACTCTGTCATTCACGTCACCTCTGAATCCTGGAATGATAACCGTCTCCCGAAGGAGGCTGCCGTCATCAAATCCGTAGAACATGCACTTATGTTCTAAAACTGTTTCCTTATGTTTCTTCAGGATTGGATTAATGTAAACTTATTGCATCAATTGCAAAAACTATATCTGGTGTGGTACTCGACATCTCATGATTTGACTCAATTGCCTAAGCAAGTGATCTGCCAATCATGCACATCCCTCTCTCCTTTAGTCTGTAAGACACCTTTAGAGAGGGTGACTCCATTACCTGCAGGTACACCACCATGCCAGGAGTCAACTATTCTAAAATACTATTAGAATACTGTCAAAGCACCCACATTGGGAAACTACCCAAATCTAGATCTAATACCATAGATCTAGTAACCAGCATGTCTGATATTATATCCATATCCTGTCTGGAGAAACAACTGTGTGACGACCACAGTATAACCGATCGTAGTATAGGAATTTTACTTCCTACTCTGTGTATGTCATCCAAATACCAGGACATCACACACTACTACCTTCTTAACAGATCCATCCCCTATTCTGATGAAGTCAAAACTATGACTGTCACATCAAGAATTAGATGATCTATCTTCGCTATAACTGCTTAAGTCTATAAATAGACATAAGCTACTTGCCCACTATGCTTCCGCTGCTCCCACTGACTACGACAACCCTCTGACAGAATAATATATACGTACACTTCTAAAGCTAGTTTAGAACGACGCTATACTTATCCTCCTGCCGGGTCTCATAGTCTGGAACAACCATAGTGTCAAGTCTGGGTAAACAAGAATCTCCCTGTCACCGTCCTTGAGGCTACCGGAGAACCTCTCGGGTGTCTGAGGTTACCCACCATGTCTGCAGAGTGGCTAATGGAATGTCAAACCTGATTGAATATATAGGTCCTGTTAAATTTTTTCGTAATCGTTTGCGGTTCTGGAATGACTTCCAGTTCTACCATACTCCCACTACTGTTTTCTGAAAAAATCCAAAAAAAACTGTGGCGAGTCAAGAACAATATCACTATTGATCTATCAGATGGTAGAATATCAACCCTCGTCGAAGCCAGGGCCAACCCACAAACTGCCATTACAGAAACGTGCCTCGAGTTATCCAGTGTCTGGTTTTAAGCATAAGCTGGACAACTCCCCGTATCTTAACATCGTTAAGATATGAACCATTCTATATATAATATAGAAATAGAGGCACTAATTTAATTGGAACTAGATTCAAACCATGCAGCTGTCTCCATTGCATATCAACTTAATGGAGAGAGGCTAATCAGCATTACTCAACTTAGGAATCCATCCAATTATTAGTAACCTGAAAGAGAAACAAGTTTATCAAAACCATTACTATTATCTGAATACCAATCACAAGAATCTACATCTTCAATCTCTTTGAAGAATCCCGATACTTGTGATACCTGGTTCTCTACTTTATTCTTATACCCACAACTTCTCAAAACTTAGACATTGTATTTCTACGAAACACTTGTCTAAAAACTAGAGAAGTCATAAGTAAATAGAACATAGTACGAGGACCAACCCCTTTGTCCTAACGGACACTGGACAACATACAATACTGTGTATAAGTCCGCTGAGTCGAATAACTCAAAACCTGTGTATCGTAGGTTAAAAACTGTACCCAGGTGATTTCTTCAAATATCACCAATTACAACTAATTCCGATATAATGAGGATGATCACCTAATTCCCAATAACTTACTCCCACTCATCATCTGTAAAAACCATATAGATATGAGAATGAAACCTGGTAAATACATACCCTGGAGTAAGTATCTAATCGGGAAATCAGTTTTCCTTTAACAATGCACTGAAATATTAAAATGTTTCATAGGGGTATTCTGGTATTCATAGTAACGCCTCTTCCATAAACCAATTCATGACTATAACCGTATATTTCTTTGCCATCACTCCAAATCCCTTTATTTGTCTTTATTCATTACCTTCTGTACACCATCGTTAGGCTAAGTGGTTTTCTTCCTTCCCTACCGTTTGGCACCAACCTATGGTTTAGAAGAAGACTATCCAGTAAGCATAACAGGTGTACCCTCCTAATCCTAGGAGTACTCGCAACTTGAGTGAAGGTGATGATAAAAGATAACTGAATAATATCTTATTCTATTAAAGGTGAAATAGGAGTGGCGATGAAGTACGCGGTTTGGTCGTGAATGATAACAGTCGCAATTTACTTTGCTCTCTTTCTAATCCCTTTATTCTTGTCTTTAGATATTACCTTCTGCACACCCTACTTAGGCTAATTGGTTTTCTTCATTCCCTACCTTTCAGCACCAGCCTATGGTTTGGAATAAGACTATCCAATAAGCGTAATAGGTGTACTCTCCTAAACTAAGGAGCCCTCGCAACCTGAGAGAAGGTGATAATAAAAGACAACAGAATAAACCAATTCTACTTCTCCTGAACCTGGATCCATCCTCGAAAAAGTCCCTTCGAGTTTGTATACAACCATACGATGGATTTATCCAATGGAAGTGGATATCCGTAGTAATACGGGGTGTTCTGAGAAATACAAAGGGTAAAAGAAGGAGCGGCAATGACTTATGCAACTCAGACAATCCAAAAGCCAGTATTATAAGAAGGTTCAGTCAACTTGGTCACTGAGTCATAGTCTAGGGTCGGTCAAAGGTCGCTGCCAAAGAGAGAGAGAAAAGAAACACTCTGCGTGCACTCTAACCTAGATCAGAATGGTTATTAATTTATCTAATCAGGAAACCTCCCACTGTAATCTCAAATTCTCCTCCAAACCTGAAAAAAGAATTAGTCGGGATCACCCGAAGAGTAAACTAACTCATCAGTGAGAATCGGGATCCAACTATCATCGCATGATAACTTGATGGAAGCCACTCAAGTTATCACACTCCAGAAGGTATGCGCATGCCTGGCAAGTTTCCTGTATGTTTGAAACTACCGATGTGATTTTTGCCCCATGCTCTTATGACCTTGGCTAAGGGTCAAGTATGTCATAAGTCACATGCCAAGTTCTATCCGTCACTATCCAGGTCAATTTGAACCCACCCGCACATGCCCTTGACTAAGGGCCAAGTATGACAGAACGACTGTCCCAAACCAACGCATCTATCTATGCAACAAATGAATACCCAGCCGCTACCAAACACTATGCCTTGACTAAGGGCCAAGCATGCATAGCTTGAATACTACTGAATACCCAAAAGAAATGATGGAGGGCTACGGCTGGTTTTTGGCGAAAAACCTTTAACGTAATGAACTTGATATCGCTGAAGGAACTTGATAGCTTTTTATAAAAATATAGTAGCGAAAAACCTTTGCTAAAGAGGTCACTCCCGGTGAAGGGATCTCGGCTCTTTCCTCGTGGAATGAGGTGCAGGATATTCCAACTGAATACCGCGATGCAAAGTAACTTGTAATCGACTATATTGAAGTTATTACCCTGACGTAAACTTCTGCCCAAGGGGTCACTCCCGGTGAAGGGATCTCGGCCCTTGCCTCGTCGAATGAGGTGCAGGATATTCTAAACTGAATATCACTATGCAAAACAAAAAGAAACGTCTTTGTAATAACACTTTTTTAAAATTTGTTCTAACAACATCAAATATAGGTTTGTTTTATCTTGCTTTGATAAGAATCAATGCAGTCCCATCAATCAATCACACCAGAAAAGAACGAAAATAAAATGTACGTATATGCCATCCGCATTCGCCACTGGGTCCCGTCATCACCCGTTAGGTTACTTAACTAACGACAGAGCGGGGGCTGGACTAGCGCGGGTGTAAAACATATACAACATCTAATAGTATATATACCAATATACAATAATCGCTCCAGGCGTGATAATATGCAACATTACAGAAAAGTAATAAGCATCACAGAACAATACAGATAATCTGGGATCCCCGAGTTTCACAGAGCCGCTGCTGAAACCCGACGTTCCCCTGGTCGTGTGGATAGCCTGTGCAATGAAACCTAGAGCCCTACGGGTGCGGCAAGTTACCCGCCAAAACCTGAAGCGAGGTAGTCCCCACAGCATAGTGAATGGAACACCCGACACTTCATGGAATCCGGTAAATTGAGCACCCCTCCTTGGGTCAACCTGTACCCCTATAAGTGCGGCGAATAGTTTGCCAATTCTAGAGTAAGGTCCCTCTGCCTCTCAAAGCCATGAGATACGGACCCGTTGCCCTCCAGAACCCGGTTATCCGTGCACTCCTTCGCGGGATAAACCTAGTACCGAAATAAAAATATGTACAACGGGTACATCGACCTCGACCCGGTCGTGCCCCAAAAGAATATTATACAAACAGGCAGTGACGGCAGTCCACATGTTGGACGCTCACCCCGCAATATCAAATGTACAAATAAATCCAAACTGCACTATCATTGCACCCTGCTATCCACCACGACATATCCGCAACATCACAGCACAACACAGAATATCAACGCGAATGTCACGTTCGCAAACCCGTCTAAAAGAACTATAGCAATCAGACGCGGTTTACCGATCAAATGACATTCCCGGTCGGAGATATAAAGTAAGTACTGCATACTAACAAATTTAAAATTTCGATCGACTAAATTTCCCGAAGTGGGCCCCACGTACATCTGCTGTACAGTAACAAAATATGGGCCCAAAAGAAATATATCAAAAGCCACAATTTCCCAAGTAGAACTCACTGTAGAAATTTGGAGTGCCAATCTCACAAAACTGCGGCGGATCTGCGGCCAAACCCTTGTTTGGGCCGCGGATCCGCGGCGGTTCTGTAGAATTGGGCCTCCAAATTTCACCAGTTTTCTAATAAAAGCCTTCTTTGTTTTCTGGTATGTTCAAAATAATTTTGGGCCCTGTTAAAAATCGACAGAAACTTTGAACATGGAAATTGCAGTTTTTGAAAAACGGTTCGATCGATATTTTAAACGTGTTAGCGCAAGTTAGTATAGCTTAATGGTGAGGCTCTGATACCACTGTAAGTCCACGGTAGCACCCCGGCCGTCTAACAGACACCAAATGCGGAATAAAAACTTTTTACAACTGGCGCTATCGCGTACTATAACCCGGATCTGCCATTAAAGCTAAACTAACAAACTACAAAGTGGGTTAGAATTGTTATACCGAACGATCCGAGTCCTTCGGTCTTCAACCATCATCCCACGCTTGTTGCGGCTGCTCCGATCTTCTTGAACTCCGGTCTTCTCGTCCAGGTGGCACCACGTCGACGGATCTTTAAACGGGCTCCCGCCTCTGAACCGAGGCAACTCGATCGTCAAGTTTGCTAAAAGAGACGACCAAGATGAAGTAGAGAATGAGTAGAACACTTTGTCTCGTTACGTCCAAAACTATGGACGAACGGTTAATGAAGTTGCCTTTTGGATCGAATGAAAATGAGAGAATGAACTTATGAAATTTCCATGAGGCAAATTTCATATACTTTTTCCAAATTAACAGCCATGATCTATCTAAAGAGGGGCCGGCCACTTATAGATGAGGAGGAGGTGAGTGTAGGAGAGAGGAGAGGGTGACCACAAGGATATGAAGCTTATCAGAACCTAAACACAAAGAATGAGTCATACAACACCCAGTATGAACACAATCAATGCAAACCAATCACAATTAACCTAGTCACCTTGTCATTAAATGCACCATTAATGACCTAATGACTCACAAGCCTTGTCAACCTCTCTAGAACCTTCTAGAACACTGACTCACCTCATCAAGAAAAGATAAATTCGTATTTAACCGACTGTTAAATACGGCTGATAGAAAACTGGAAACTGGCAACTTCCAAAAGTGATCCTGAAACGAATTTCAGGATAACCCCGTATCAGTATAAACATACCCGCATTTGTATTACGACCGAATACAAATGCAACTGAGACAAAGATATTATATATACACAGTATAATACTGGGTTCCGGCTTAAACCAAAGCCTACCAGTATTATCTGCCCGAAAACTGACACGTGCGAAAACGCACGTGTATTTTCTGAAGCTTGCCATAAACCCATACGGCCTCTACAACATTTCGCCCGAACTTGGGAAAGTGTCTGTGGGGGACTCTAATAACTCATCAACATACTGGCACTGGGTATAACCACTAGCACGTCAGAGGTACTAGCTGTACGTAACGGTTTGCCTATGTATCGATTGGAAGGGAAGCTGACGAGCGAACTCATCCATAAACCCTACTGAGCCTGACAGTGACAATGTATATACAGTCCAGTCTGTTCGTCTAAAGAGTATCACATATCGAGTCTAGGGGGTGGATAAAGTCATACCCCTAATAACGCGATAAATCGTGTCGGCATGAAGCCCATCACCATCTGAGAAACTACTGATCCAAATCAGTAATTCTCCACTACCTTGGCCAAGGATTTCTAGTGATGGCCACCTGTGCACTGCGCGACATCAACCCCCAATACCGGGAGAGACAAACCCCTGACAATCCGCTCACTTGCCTCCAATGTGGCTCGGGACTGTACCCAACTAAAACCTGTTTGCACAACTCTTTTGAGCGTGGTAGGGTAGTAATCTAAGCACAGTGGGAACTCACATGAGACAAATGACGATCTCAGGTCGATGAACTAACCTGTACACATGTCACCAGGGAACTGCTATCTGACGATATGTATAATACCAACTAGCATGTTCCCGGCGAGTCCTGTCCGGTGTACTCATAACCTAATGAGCACCTGTATACATCTTAAGTGAACCAACTGACACCAGTGGCTTGTGAGACCGGCCACCGCCCCTCGTCGGGGTCTCGACTGTCTGGAGTATCGATGCCCTGTCTCGAAACTCCCACGACTAGGGACACTTTTAAGGATGTGCTTACAGACCCCAGCTCCTACGTATATGATTGCCATCATACTGCTGGTAGTCAAGAAAGAATCCTATGGGCTCTATCATCATGCAATAGTGAACTAAAGCATGTATACGATGATAAAGACAAACCAGATAGCATACTATCATCTCGAGCAAGACTGTCATATCGGTATAGGTCCTGCCTCAATCATTATAATCACGTACCTGCGATCCAATAATTGACTTTGAGGGCACTATCTCCAACAGTATATAGCGTAAAATGTGAAGCAATAATATAATATTACTGATAACCTTTTTCGTTTCGTGGGCGCATTATACATATCTACTTGGATTTCATTGTCGATGTCATTTCTAACCCACGTAACTTCATGATCGGTCGAAAACAACCCGTCCTTCGAAACAGACGGTCGGAGCACTTTAAGCCTTCTTTCTTCTTCTTCCTCATCGCTGTCCTCGAATTCTGGGACATCGTAGACATCTCTGGGTTTCCATCGGCATACAACACTCCATCCCGGATGCTTCAGACACTGTGAGTAGTATACTTGGAACGCTTGGTTCGGAAAGATAAACGGATCTTCCTGACCGTAAAATCGAAGTGTGTTCACACTGGTCAATCCATATTCATCTTTCCAAGTCCCAAGATTACTTCTCCACTTGTCCGTATCGGTTCGCGTATCGTACCAAGTACACTGGAATATATAAAAGGGTTCTGATCGTCCGGGATAGTGGATGCCGAGTATACAATTTAAGTACCCATAATAAATCACACCGTCCAATCCTACCGTCGCAATCCCACTATTCTGAGTGGTTCTAGATATTTCTATGTTCTTAACTTCGAATTTGTATCCAAGGACACCAAATCCTTTGTAATATGTAACCTCCGTACTAGGAAATTGAGCTAAACATCTTGAATCACTCTCAAATGATGCAGACAAGTTTGGATCGTGGATCTAACAAAACAAATTTTACGACAAATACATAACGATACAAGTTTAGATTAAAACTGCTAGCAATAAAATGTTATTCGAATAACTTACATGATCTGTGACCCAATCACAAAAATTATCCTGATGAAATTTTTCCAATTGTTCTTCGTTCCAATCAGGATGCCCCTCACGTACCTCGTTAAAATGAATTCTGTTTTCGACAAATAATGGTGACATTAATATTATATTATTTCATACACACACAAACACAGATATAACAATTAATCCAAATAAACTTACTCTCTAATTTGTTCAAGACATGCGCAATTAAGCAAGATAAACCGGTATATCTTGTTGATAAATATAGTGTCTACCCTCTTATACTCGGATTTACCATATGGCCCTTCTTGAATTCTTCGTGGCCGGTTAAGCCTTGTCTCAATGTTCTCGTCCAGATAGCGGGAACAAAATGTGGTTGCTTCATCAAGAAGATAACCTTGCATAATAGAACCCTCTGGTCGATTTTTATTGCGTATATACTTCTTAAGAGTGTAGAGGTATCTAATAAAAATATGTTGAATAAATAAATACGGGCATATAGGACAACAATAAATTTATAAATTGCGCGAAACGAAAAATTACACGTACCTCTCGACGGGATACATCCATTGATATTGTACTGGTCCGGCTAACTTCGCCTCAGTTTCAAGATGAACCGTCAAGTGTATTATGATATCGAAGAATGACGGTGGGAAAATACGTTCAAACTTGCAAAGTATCAACGCAATAGAATTTTCTAGTTTATCCAGCGTCACAACCTCCAGTGTTTTAGCACACAACTCCCTGAAAAAACAACATAAGTCGTTGATTACTAGACCAACCGATTCGGGGAGAGAAGTCCTGAGGGCTAATGGAAGAAGGTGCTCCACGATAACATAGTGATCATGACTTTTCAGCCCATCGATCTTGCCCTTCACAATTTTTATTTTCTTGCTGAATGATCCTGAAAAACCTGTGGGAACTTTCAAATCATGCAACACCTGCAGGAATCTTTTCTTCTCCGGTTGTGACATATGATAAGCGGCATTGGGAAGTACAAACTTGCCCGGTTTACCCGCTATTGGTCTAGGGTGCAATTCACTTCTTATTCCCCACTCTTGTAGATCCATCCGAGCATTCAGGTTATCTTTCGATTTCCCGTCTTTACAAAAAAGCAAGTTAAGAATGTGCTCTGATACTCCCTTCTCTATATGCATGACGTCCAGACAATGACGCACTGAATTTGTAGACCAGTACGGAAGCTCAAAGAAAATGCTTAACTTGTTCCAAAATGGTGGTTTGACCTGTTTCGTCGGATCCATCCCGAAGGTCACATTATTGTAACCATCCCATTTAGCAGTCATGTCCTCTCCGGACAATGGGGATGGAGGTCCAAGAAGCTCTTGATGACCATTAAAGTGAACCGTGTCTAACCTATAAGGGTGGTCTAGAGACAGGAAACGTCGATGGCCGCAATAACAAACCTTCCTGCTAAAATTCAAGAATTTTGATGTTGTGTGTTCATGGCAATGAGGACATACTTTGTGACCATGTACGGACCAACCTGATAGCATTCCATACGCAGGAAAGTCATTAATTGTCCACATTAGAGCCGCACGCAGTATGAAGCTTGTATTTGTGTTTGCATCATATGTCTCTACACCATCAATGAACAAAGATTTCAACTCCTCGATCAGAGGTCGGAGATAGACGTCAATATTGTTCCCCGGTGAGTTTGGTCCGTCGATAAGAAGAGGCATCATAAAGTATGATTGGTCCATAGCCAACCAAGGCGACAGATTATAAATTATCATTACAACGGGCCATGTGCTGTGACTTCCAGCCATATAGTTGAATGGGCAGAAGCCATCAGTAGCCAGTCCGGGCCGGACATTGCGAGGATCGCTACTAAATATTGCGTGCCTCCTATCGAAATCCTTTCATGCCGGTGAATCTCTTGGATGGCTTATTTTTCTATCTTCACTTGGAGGAGCACGGTGATGCCAAATCATTGCCTCGGCTGTTTTCTTGCACCTGAATAGCCTCTGCAGCCTCTGTGTTATGGGAAAGTATCGTGCTATCTTGACAGGTATATTGGGCTTCTTATCAGAATCTTTCTGCTTATACCCGGCCTCTCCGCATGTTGGACACTCTTTCAAATCTGAATTCTCTTTCCGGTACAACACGCAATTTTTAGGACATGCTTGAATCTTCTCGCACTTTAGACCCAAATCAGACATCATCTTCTGGGCTCTGTACCAGCTGTCGGGCACGTTATTTCCCGGAGGCATATAATCTTTCAAGAACGAAAGAAGCATTGTGAATGACTTGTTGCTCCATCCATTTAGGCACTTAATTTGGAAAAGTTGGACGAACCATGAGAGGGTGGAATACTTCGTATTCTCATAAATTGGTTTCCTAACATCATTCATGAAATTTTCATATTTATCCGCACGCGGTCCTTGACCGGAAGGAATATCATCTTCGGTATGAATAGATTCACCTAGGGCAGCCTCTACCATATCCTCCATTTCTTCTGATGGAAATAAATTACCGTCTTCTCCTTCTGCCGCATTACCGAATTCTTCTTCTTCTCCTGCCGCATTATTGTGTTCTCCTTCTTCTTCTGCCGCAGTACTGCATTCTTCTCCTTCCCCGTGATATTTCCAAGTTGTATAAAGTCTAGTAAACCCATGTTTTACAATATGAAGCTCTGCCAATTCTACCTTCTGCCAGTACTTATTGCCACATCTATCGCACGGACAGAGAATCTTCTCTATTATGATCTTATTATGTGCGCGTGCAAATTCAAGGAAAGCAGCAACTCCTGCGACAAACTTAGGTTGCATATGTTGTTTCCAATCCACATACATCCAGTCCTTAACTCTGACGTACTCATGGGCCATGTTAGACTGTATAACATATAAATTATAGGTTATGCTGACTATATTGAGAAATAAAAAAATGTGATAGTTACTGACAAAGGAGAAAATCCGTGTATATGCTTTGTGTGTGCGTTTGTCGTTGAAAAGAATAAATTATCGCACGTATGTTAACCGATAGACGGGGACTAAGTGGCGCTTTTAGTTTCATATATGAGTATCGATGAGAATATGAAGGTTTCATATTATCATATATTGGTTTTAACTTGAACATCTCGAATCACTCTCTAATTATGCGTTTGTTATATATTCTTGTTGTATGTGTGTGTTCCGGCTGTCGGGGGTAGGCTTCTATCCCATTAAAAATGTATAGAGCGAACACCCATCACTTGTGCTTTCAACCGTTTCGAGTAAATTTCGGCAGCACCTCCCCGCTGTTCTCCGAGTACACTGTAATAGAATAGATAATCATTTCAAAGCTGTGAAACAACGTTGAAATGAACATCTAATCTATCTTTGTACATGGAGAACCAGCGGAAAGGTACCGACGAAATATCTCAAAACGGATGAAAACACAAGTGAATGAAGGCGTCTGCTTTATACATTCTTAACTTGTCCACACGGGACAAATCTATTGGTTTCCATACGATTGAATTTTCTCGTCGCGTAGACTATACGACGGTTGTTAGTATCAAGCTATACTGTCCGATATTTAACAACCTTCGTATAGTTCTATGTCACGACGAGCATCGCACGTATGTTAACCGATAGACGGGGACTAAGTGGCGCTTTTAGTTTCATATATGAGTATTGATGAGAATATGAAGGTTTCATATTATCATATATTGGTTTTAACTTGAACTTCTCGAATCACTCTCTAATTATGCGTTTGTTGTGTATTCTTGTTGTATGTGTGTGTTCCGGCTGTCGGGGGTAGGCTTCTATCCCATTAAGAATGTATAGAGCGAACACCCATCACTTGTGCTTTCAACCGTTTCGAGTAAATTTCGGCAGCACCTCCCCGCTGTTCTCTGAGTACACTGTAATAGAATAGATAATCATTTCAAAGCTGTGAAACAACGTTGAAATGAACATCTAATCTATCTTTGTACACGGAGAACCAGCGGAAAGGTACCGATGAAATATCTCGAAACGGATGAAAACACAAGTGAATGAAGGCGTTTGCTTTATACATTCTTAACTTGTCCACACGGGACAAATCTATGGGTTACCATACAATTGAATTTTCTCGTCGCGTAGACTATACGACGGTTGTTAGTATCGAGCTATACTATCCGATATTTAACAACCTTCGTATAGTTCTATGTCACGACGAGCATCGCACGTATGTTAACCGATAGACGGGGACTATGTGGCGCTTTTAGTTTCATATATGAGTATCGATGAGAATATGAAGGTTTCATATTATCATATATTGGTTTTAACTTGAACATCTCGAATCATTCTCTAATTATGCGTTTGTTGTGTATTCTTGTTGTATGTGTGTGTTCCGGCTGTCGGGGGTAGGCTTCTATCCCATTAAGAATGTATAGAGCGAACACCCATCACTTGTGCTTTCAACCGTTTCGAGTAAATTTCGGCAGCACCTCCCCGCTGTTCTCCGAGTACACTGTAATAGAATAGATAATCATTTCAAAGCTGTGAAACAACGTTGAAATGAATATCTAATCTATCTTTGTACACGGAGAACCAGCGGAAAGGTACCGACGAAATATCTCGAAACGGATGAAAACACAAGTGAATGAAGGCGTTTGCTTTATACATTCTTAACTTGTCCATACGGGACAAATCTATGGGTTACCATACGATTGAATTTTCTCGTCGCGTAGACTATACGACGGTTGTTAGTATCGAGCTATACCGTCCGATATTTAACAACCTTCGTATAGTTCTATATCACGACGAGCATCGCACGTATGTTAACCTATAGACGGGGACTAAGTGACGCTTTTAGTTTCATATATGAGTATCGATGAGAATATGAAGGTTTCATATTATCATATATTGGTTTTAACTTGAACATCTCGAATCACTCTCTAATTATGCGTTTGTTGTGTATTCTTGTTGTATGTGTGTGTTCCGGCTGTCGGGGGTAGGCTTCTATCCCATTAAGAATGTATAGAGCGAACACCCATCACTTGTGCTTTCAACCGTTTCGAGTAAATTTCGGCATCACCTCCCCGCTGTTCTCCGAGTATACTGTAATAGAATAGATAATCATTTCAAAGCTGTGAAACAACGCTGAAATGAACATCTAATCTATCTTTGTACACGGAGAACCAGCGGAAAGGTACCGACGAAATATCTCGAATCGGATGAAAACACAAGTGAATGAAAGCGTTTTCTTTATATATTCTTAACTTGTCCACACGGGACAAATCTATGGGTTACCATACGATTGAATTTTCTCGTCGCGTAGACTATACGACGGTTGTTAGTATCGAGCTATACCGTCCGATATTTAACAAACTTCGTATAGTTCTATATCACGACGAGCATCGCATGTATGTTAACCGATAGACGGAGACTAAGTGGCGCTTTTAGTTTCATATATGAGTATCGATGAGAATATGAAGGTTTCATATTATCATCGAGTATCATATATTGGTTTTAACTTGAACATCTCGAATCACTCTCTAATGATGCGTTTGTGTGTATTCTTGTTGTATGTGTAACATGATTTTAAACCATTGAGATCAAGATTGATAGAACTGATCATCCTACATTGCAATGGCATTCATCAACCAAAAACTATTATTGCAATGGCATTCATCTATAACAATCAACAATTAAAACTATAAATGTAGGATACTGATATCATAAAGCGTTATACACAACATATGAATTCACATGACTGAAACATGCATCAAAAAAACATGTTCATCCAAAAGAAAGGCCATTGTCAACAAATATAGACAAATACGTCATAAAAACAGTAACTAATTAACAAGTTGATTAGCATCTGGATCAAGAAAATGATAGGAAAAACAATTGACTATGATCTATAATGACAAGTGTATTACAATGACTCTCGACTAACAAAGGTGGCTTTTCGTCCTCAGTAGCTTGATAATTGGGATTTCATGGCGAAAATAAAAATATGCATATGCCGTTTGACCGGGAACTTCAATAGGAAACTCAATGAGGTCGGGTGTACTGAAGTACGCTTTGTATTTCGCTATATCAGGTGATGAAGCCCAAGCCCTAGCTAGCCCCAGCCCCACCCCAACCGAACCCTATCGAAAGTAAAGAACGTCCTTACACTTTCATATTTCTATTAATGATGCAAGTCTCCACCAAGTCAAATTCTTGCAATATCATTCTTTTTAGAGTATGTCTAATTTAATAGATAGAATTTTCAAAGTTGGGCAACCAAGAAAAAGTAACAAGGGATTTTACATACATGCCAAAGCTTTGATTATTTATTTATTTATTTTCCATTTCATATTAGTACTTTTATATGTTTGATGATGGCAAGAAATATAAATTATATTAGAACATTGTACATACCTAATTTCCACTTGAAATCGGTTTTTTCTTTTATCAGTACTCGTTGACATATAGTAACAAACAATGTTTGATTAGAAGGACCCAAGATTTTCTCGATCAACAATAATTTTAGTAATCAAACTAGGCTAAAATTGCTGAAAATTCCTCTCAGGTTTGCCAAATTCAGCAAACCCCAACCCCAACCTAACCCTAACCCCAGACCCAGCCCTACCCCAACCCCAACCTGACCCTAGCCCCAGCCCCAGCCCAGCCCAGCCCCTGCCTAACCCTAACCCCAGCCCCAGCTAAACCCCAACCCTAACCCTAACCCTAACCCTAACCCCAGCCCCAGCCCCAGCCGAACCCCAACCCTAACCCCAACCCCAACCGCAACCGCAACCCCTGCCGAACCCCAACTCCAACCGCAACCCCAGCCCCAGCCATGAACCCTAGCCCTAAATAATCAAAAATTTGTTTAGTTGAAGATTTACTAACCTGTGCGATGGAGGAGACGATCGATCGGTGGCGACGACGAAACGGAGGCGACGACGAAAACGGCGATGAGGAAGAACAGTGACGAGAACGGCGATGGCGACGACGAGAACGGCGGTGGCGACGATGAGAACGGCGGGAATGATTTAGGGATTTTGGTTCGTGCGCGATCGAGAGAGAGAGAAAGAGATAAGGGGCGTAGGCGATCTGTGGCTTTTTAATTAAATCGCTATTTAGTTGCCCCTACGGATTTGTCCGTAGGTCCTTGGTTTGCGGCTCCATAGGGGCAAACACCAAATTAAGAATTAATATTTTTATTCTTGAACGTCTTGGACCGTAGGGGCAACCTTCTAGACCTACGGATTAATCCGTAGGGCCAACATAAATCTGCCCCTACGGTTTTCAATATTCATAGGGGCAACCCCCTATTTTAGTAGTAGATCTCCAAGATTAAGACACGTAGCAGATGACATGTCCCAGAACTTAGAAGAAAGGGCCCACAGGGGCCGACCAGGCCACTCCTGTACCCGACTTGCAAGCACGAGCTGGCTCTCCTCAGAGCCCCCTGAAAATTGGCCTCCTCGGCCTCTCAGCTCGCCCCGAGCTGCCACAGGACCAAGACTTCTCGGCCCTCTCACTCGTCCCCGAGCTCCCCAGCCGAAGCCATCTTCCTCGGTCCTCCGACCGACCAACTCCACCACTCACAGGCGTAACCGCCGCTCCGCGAATCTCGCCATGCGCAGATTCTCCGCCAGCAACATCCTACGTTCCACGCCATCACGATCCACATTAACGGGGGATCCGCTCTTTACGCAGGCATGAAGTCGGGAGCGTAACTGTCGGCGAGATTCTCGCGCCTGCTGCTGCGTGCTGCCGCCACTATATAAACCCCTATCACAGAGGGGTCAAGTAAGCCATTTTTTACTCTACTTAGCCGTTACTCTGCTCGGATCTCATGCTAACTTGATCGTCGGAGGGTCCTCGGTGGTACCAAACCACCACGGGACTTCTTTGCAGGTACTCGGCGATAAAATCCTCAAATCACCAATCTCCTCCAAACCCATTGAGACCCACACGCAACAGGAGATCACCTCCAAGATCCACCGGGAGATCGACGGAAGACAACATCTGAAGGAGACCCGAAAAGGACTTCCATCAGTTGGCGCCGTCTGTGGGAAACTAAACTCCACAAAAAACAAAGTTGGCCTTCCGATCTCTATCCACATGGAAAGCGACCACCCTGAAGATCCAGGTACCAGCCACCGCCTCCCCCTCACCGGAGGCACGGATGAACCTCCTCCGGCGACCGTCATCAACGCCCTCGCCAGCCGAATAGATCGGCTACAATCCCTCGTGGAGGCGCTCGTCCGCATCCAAACAGCCGGGCCAGTGGCTCAGATCGCCGCTCCTCCTCCCCCAAAAGACTCTGCCCTCACCGGCACGGCTGACCACCGGCAGGCTACGACCCTTGGCCGCAGATCTCACGGGCCGATACTCCCTGAGGCCCGCTGGGCACCCCACAGCTCCACACCAAGATCCGCCGCCAGAGCGCCTCGCCTCGAGCCTCCCCGCGACCCTTACCCCCCTGAGGAGAGGTCGGTCACCTCGCCTGTCCCCAGGCATGATTGACACCCCCTCCCTCGACGGGATCGCACAGAAGGGGCTCGAGGGCCACCTCTCCCGGGGATCTGAGGAACCTCATCGAGAGGAACCGAGGCCACGCCCAGATGCGGATCTCCTACAGCAGAAGCCAGGGATCACAAGGCGCCGAGTCCTCGGGGTACCACGGCCGACTCGATGCCCTCGAAAAGAAGATCGAGGGCATGCGCTGGGAAGGTCACCTCTCGGGCGACAGGGCCAAGTACGCCGCCGACTCGCTCACCAAGCCGTTTACCGAGAGACTGCTCGCTGTCCATGTCTCCTCACGCAAT
Source organism: Agapanthus africanus (assembly GCA_030015575.1). NCBI lineage: Eukaryota > Viridiplantae > Streptophyta > Magnoliopsida > Asparagales > Amaryllidaceae > Agapanthus > Agapanthus africanus. The sequence goes on from CM057337.1 coordinate 12,856,346, forward strand.
AAGCCCTAGAAGGTCTCTCTGTTCGACGGGAAAACCGACCCGAAAGACCATTTGGATGCTTTCACCGAGGGGGTTTGCTTCCAGGACCATTCCGATGCCGCCCAGTGCAGGGCCTTCCCAGCCACCCTCATCCGCTCCGGTTGGGACTGGTTCTGAGGACTCGAGCCTTGCTCGATCTCGACCTTTGATAAGCTGGCTACTCAGTTCCTCGGCCACTTCGTCGGGAACCATCGGCAGAAGCGCACCGTCGACTACTTCTTCACAATTAAGAGCGGGGACAAGGAGATGTTCAAAGCTTACATCACTCGCTCCTACAATGCTATCCTCGAGGTTCCCGAGCACCAGGACGAGACCGTCATCACGGCGCTCAGATCTGGTCTTAAGCACAAGGAATGGTTGCGCTCCTTTGTGTTGGCACAGCCTAAGACCATGGCCGAGGTCCAGGCTGGACCGAGCGCGAGGTTCAGCTGGAGTCCGAGGTGAACGCGAACCTCCCCCAAGCAGAATGATCCGACCAGAAGAAGAGGGCTCGGGAAGAGAGGCCAGAGCGTCAGCAGCCCTATCACTCAAAGTTCCAGGAGTACACCCCGCTTAATGTCTCCCTCGCAGTGTTACTAGAGGAGGCCCAGGGCGAGGGGTTCTTCAAGTTCCCTCCAATCCCGCGTCAGGCCTCGAAGCGAACCCGGGGTCCTTACTGCGCCTTCCACCGGACACTGGGCCACGCCACAGAGGATTGTAAGCAACTCCGGGACTACATCGAGGAGCTTATCCGATCGGGGCACCTCACCGCCTACTTGAGAGACAAACGGCAGGACGACCGCGAGCAGGAGCAGCATCCCCCTCCCGCCGAGCTGACCATCAGCCAGATCATGCTCGTTTCGGCAGATGACCGGTCCGATGCTCAGGGAGCCCCATACCCGGTGCCGAGCACGGAGACCAACAAGCCTCCGAGGAGCTCGGGCTATGCTAATAAGGTCATCTATTAGCGTGTACTTTTCTTTTAAGGCAATGTAAACTCTTCCTAGGGCCTGTTGTTAATTTAATAAAGATTAATGGAACATTGCGAAAAAAAAGGTCTCATTTATTCAAAGGTATTATGGGCTCCTCAGTCATACATACAAAAGAAAAGAAAATTACAGCAGCGGGGGAAGGGGGTGCAGAGAGCATTGCTCATGGTACTCAGTAAAGATCTCCGCCAGCCGAGGCCTCGCGAGATCCAACCTCTGCCCTCGGTTCCCCCCGCGCGCGTCGACCCTAAGCCTCAGTTCGTAGCACTCACGAACGAGTGCCACCGAGAGAGCCAGCCGACTCGCGGAGATCAGGCCGAAGCGCCTCAGAGACCGCAGCTTACCTACGGCCTCTTCATAGAGCTGCTCGGACAAGGGGTTGTAGAGCCTCGGCGACGCCCTCCAGATGGAGTACATCAGCAGCTGCAACAGGGAGGAGCGTCGGGGGAGAAGCCGGCCGAAGTGGTCTTCGATACTCCTATAGACCAACTGCACCGTGTCCTCGGTGCAGTTCCGGTCATAGAGGTATACGTCTTCGAAGTGGATGATTTCGGGGATGGTAAAGGGGAAGTCCTGCATTCTCAACGATCTGTTTGCGAGGAAAGAAAGGATCAGTGCTCCTTCAGCCTTATATAGCCTACTGCGCCCCAACGGAACTCAACGGTCGCTCGCTCTCGCCCAAAAAGTTGTTGCCGCGCGACGATCATCGCGCCTTCTCTGGCGGAATCGGAACGACGTGACTCTGGCGCTTCGCCCCCCTACATTCAATGCGCATGCTACGCGCACGTTCGCCGTGACTGTTCTTGTTCCCCATGCCTGCAACTGGATGGAGGGTGAAACCTTATGAAGAATCAGCCGAGCAGCTACCCTGCTCGGTTATCCTTAGCCGGTAGCTTCCCTACTCGCAAAGCCGGGGATCAAAGCCCTCGCCAAGAGGCAACCGCGCAGCTTCACTGCCCGGATATCCTTAGCAGGCCTCATACGGCCCCTCCAACGCTAAGGGTCCAAGTCCTCCTTAGAGGCAGCTCAGCAGCTACCCTGCTCGGCTATCCCCTGCTGGTAGCTTCCTACCACGACCGACAGGGATCAAAGCCCTCCCAGAGGCATTCGAGCCCGAGGATCCCTTGCTCGGCTATCCTTCAGGACAAAAGCCCTCGCCAAGAGGCACCGGGCAGTAACCCTGCCCGGCCAAGGGTCCTTGGTAGGCTTCTTACAGCCCCTCCCGCGCTAAGGACCAAAGTCCTCCCAGAGGCAGTCGAGTCCTTGTTCGACTATCCCCGGCTGGTAGCTTCCTACCACAACCGACATGGATCAAAGTCCTCGCCAAGAGGCACTGGGCAGTAACCATGCTCGGTCCCCGTCCTGAAGGATCAAATCCCTCGCAAGAGGAAATCGAGCAGCCACCCTGCTCGGTCATCTCCGGCTGGTAGCTCCCTACCCATAACGCTAGGGATCGAAGCCCTCGCAAGAGGCATCCGAGCGGCTACCTCGCTCGGTCATCCCAGGCTGGTAGTTGCCTACCCACGACGCCAGAGATCAAAGCCCTCATTAAGAGGCAACCGCGCAGCTTCACTGTCCGGTCATCCTTAGTGGGCTTCTTACAGTCCCTCCAACGCTAAGGATCAAAATCCTCCTTAGAGGCAGCTCAGTAGCTACCCTGCTCGGCTATCTCCGGCTGGTAGCTCCCTACCCATGACGTCAGGGATCGAAGCCCTCGCAAGAGGGATCCGAACGGCTACCCCGCTCGGTCATCCCACGCTGGTAGTTGCATACCCACGACGCCAGAGATCAAAGCCCTCGCCAAGAGGCAACCGCGCAGATTCACTGCCCGGTCATCCTTAGTGGGATTCTTACAGCCCCTCCAACGCCAAGGATCCAAAGTCCTCCCAGAAATAGTCGAGCCCGACCCTCGCTCGACCATCCCCAGCTAGTGGTCGTTGCTCGCAACGCTAGAAGTCAAAATCCCTCGCCAAGGGGCAACCGAGCAGCTTCCCATTCATGCTCGGCATAAATACGGCGGACAGCCCTCTGCCCATCGCATGCAGAGGATCCGAGGCCCCAACAAGGGACATCAGGTCTATCAAAGTCTGAGCGATCCCCCCTCTATTTCGGGGCCGTGGAGACGCCTCCTTCTCAGTAGCGCTTGGCTCGCTTGGCAAGTGACCGAAATCAACTCGACGAATGATCGCTAGACAGATAGTCGACCTAATATGGAAGCCCAACAGTGCAAGCAGAGATATTTTACGAGCATTCTTCACAAACAGAAGATAAAGTGCAAACCGATGAAACCAAAGAAAAAAAGTTTTATTACCAAAGGCAAAGTCTTTACAAAGGGTATTTTGGGCTCTCCAGCCTTACAAACTGCCCGGAGGCTTACAAAAATTCCAGAAGCAACAAAATAAAAGAAGGAGGAAGACGAGGGCTTTAGGGCTCGGGGCCGAGCGCGACCTCGGGGTCATCGACATCCACCATGGGACGAGCAAGGTCCTCGGCGACCTCCTCGTCAGGAATCTCTTCCCCCTGCTAATCAGCGTCCGCGAGGGGATATTCGGCCCGGAACTCTACATCAGCGAACTCCGGCATCCAGGCCTTAACGGCGTCGAGGGCCTCGTGCCAGATGAGTGTTGTGGCCACGGCTAAGTCATCATAGAATTCCTTCGACTTCTTGTAGCCCTCCACCGTCTTCGCCGCCGAGAGGTCGGCCAACTTCGCCGCTTTCAGGTCGGCCGACTTCATTGCCTCAGCCGCTGCCCCCAGCTCCTTCCGGAGGGTCTTCACCGACCTCTTCAGGTTGCCGATGAGCACCTGAGCGTCCTCAAGCTTGGCCTCGGCTGCCGCGGCGGCCTCGCGGTACCGGGAAACCTCCCGTTTCCCGGCCTCCACCTCGCCCTCCAGGGCGGCAACCCTCGCCATCACCGCCTCCAGCTCCCGCTTGGAGCTCTCTTCCAACGAGGTAAGCTGGTCCGCGGTATTCATCTCCGGGGCTATCACCTCGGCCTCCATGCGCAGGGCAAGGGCGACGTGCTGGAGAACCTGAAAAATGGGAAAGAGATCAGGAAGACAAAGGAGGCACCGAATTTCATGAGCAAACGAGCACTAACCTGCACGGACTCCTGGGCGATGGACGCCATCTGAGCCCTGAAGGTCCCCCCGGGGACCCTACCCCCTGCTGACTTCTCTATGTCGTGCAGCAGGCTATCCGCGACTGATAGCCCCGAGGGCACCGCAAACTGGAGGCCCCCTTCTACCATGATCGGCGAGGGCGGGCCCCGGGAAGACCTCCGGGAACCCCTCTTGAGCGGCTCCAATGGAAAGCCGATCTCCTCCTCTGAGGCCGAGTCTTCCAGAATCCGAGCCCGCTTCCGGCCCGACGCTCTGCTAGGCCCCGGGGCGGGATCCGCCCCCGAACTCTCACGGGACGCGACCACCGGAGAAGAGGGAGCCGGGGCAGGCTTCGCGCGAGAAGAACTGGTGCCCCCATCCTTCGTGACCTTCCTCGGCTGGCGCATAGAGGATCGGAGCTCGTCTATATCCATGGGTCCTGCACAAAACCAAATGCAAAGAAGTCAGCGACACAAGCAATATACAAGCCAAAAAGCAAGCCTAACTTACTAACGAACTCAACAGGGCTGACCCCAGCCCAACTCAGGACCCTCTCAGACAGCAGCACGTCGAATCGGGGAATGGGCTCCCACGATGCTACTCTCACCGCGGCAGGGTCATTGGACTGTTCCCCGGCAAGTATTTTTCCCTCGACCACTCGGTAGGCACGGGCCAGTCCTCGCCCACGGAAGGGGAAACGAAGAAGAACTTCTTCTTCTAGTTATGAATGGAAGAAGGAAGGGCCACAACCCCTGTCTCGACGGCGCCCCCTGTCGCTTTCTAAAAGAGAGGTAGACCCACCTCGGGTCGCCTACTCGGCCCCCAGGATGATTTTTGAAAACGAGGGAAGAATCAAGGAGTGAGAGGCTGAAGGGAACCAGCTGTAACTTTAGGCGGATCAGGAATCCGAGGAGAATCCTCCATGTGTTCGGCACTAACTGGCCAGGGGCTAACCCGAAGAAGTTCAGCACTTCAACGACCTCGAGAGAGAAAGGCAGGCGCATTCCGCCCCAAAAAGCTTCCAAGTACAGGGCAATCTCCCTACCCCGTACTTGGTCTGCCCTCTCCTCCTCTTTGGCTAGACGAAGTGTATAACGCAAGGGGATATGGAAGCGAGCCCAAGCATTGGCGAGCTCGTCCTCATGCCTCACCCAACACGACGTGCCGGGGGAAACGTCTACCACCTCCTCCCTGGGGGCTGCCCCCGCCGTACGATCCCGGGAAGAGGATCCGACCCCTGCTCCCTGGGATGACTCAGGCTCAACTAGAGGGTCTCTAGAACCTACTCCTACGACATCTACAGATTCCACGAAAGAAGACATCTAACCTGAAGAAGAGGGATCCTCGGGAAATGAAAGCGGAAGAAAGAAGACGAGCGCCGAGTAGCCAAGACTTAGAAGAAAGGAAATACGAAAGAGTAGGGGCCCTGGAGTAGGCCCTACCTCTACTTATCGCCGCAAACGACCTCATCCAACGGCGCCCTTCATCTCCTCGCGTCCAACGGCTCCGATTGCTCCACTTGTCGCTCCCACGCTGGACCGCACCCTATCAGACGCCGCAAGTCTGCACACGTCGCGTCGGCCAACCAACGCTTGACATGTAGACCGTCGCTTCAGTGGCAGGGTGCATGAACCGGCGCACCTTCTTTAAATGTAGAGATCTCGCTCTGATTCACTGGCAGAAAAGACAGCTGACAGCCCGAAGTCGCGTCCCGACGAAACCTTAGGAGGGAGCTCGCCCCGGACGGCCCGGCAGTCCACTCCTGACCCGACTCGCTAGCTGGTCGGGAAAAGAGTGGGGGGGGGGTAATGATGATGCTCAGTATTGGCGATCTCCAAGATCAGGACACGTGGCAGATGACGTGTCCCAGAACTCAGAAGAAAGAGCCCACAGAGGCCGACCAGGACACCCCTGTACCCGACCTGCAAGCACGAGCGGGCTCTCCTCAGATCCCCCTGAAAATTAACCTCCTCGTCCTCTCAGCTCGCCCCGAGCTGCCACAGGACCAAGACTCCTCGGCCCTCTCGCTCGTCCCCGAGCTCCCCAGCCGAGGCCATTTTCCTCGGTCCTCCGACTGACCAACTCCACCACTCATAGGCGTAACCGCCGCTCCGCGAATCTTGCCATGCGTAGATTCTCTGCCAGCAACATCCCACGTTCCACGCCATCACGATCCCCATTAACGGGGGATCCGCTCTTTACGCAGGCGTGAAGTCGGGAGCGTAACTGCCGGCGAGATTCTCGCGCCTGCTGCTGTGTGCTGCCGCCACTATATAAACCCCCATCACAGAGGGGTCAAGTAAGCCATTTTTTTACTCCACGTAGTCGTTACTCTGCTCGGATCTCGTGCTAACTTGATCGTCGGAGGGTCCTCGGTGGTACCAAACCACCCCGGGACTTCTTTGCAGGTACTCGGCACTAAACTCCTCAAATCACCAATCTCCTCCAAACCCATTGAGACCCACACGCAACAGGAGATCACCTCCAAGATCCACCAGGAGATCGACAGAAGACAACATCTGAAGGAGACCCGAAAAGGACCTCCATTAGTATTTATCACATTTTGAAAATATAACAATGTTATCAAACGTACTCCAGTTAAGAACGAGATAGGACGTTGCAATCACCTGTTGTTCCTCAGTAGCTCAGTGGTAGAACGGTCGGCTGTTAACTGACTCGTCGTAGGTTCGAATCCTACTTGAGGAGATTTGATTGATTCTTAATTTCATTAAAGAATGAAAAATTGAATTAAAGAGCTCGCTTTGACCGTTACGGATGGATAACCCGTTCCCTGTCTTTGTTTCTATTGCATTCTATCTTATCGTATCACATTCTGTTCTACGATATTTGAGAATCACCGTCAATAACTTGGCATAGATCCGGGGTAATCCCTTATAAATAGCTCCAGCTGGGCTATTTACAACTAGCCAATTAAGAATTCTCAGATGCTGTACTAGCAGTACATTAAAGATGCAGTCATCGATTCTCCCGATAGGCCACAATTAACACGAGTAAATATATTAATGACAAAGAATGCATTTTTTCTATGCTACTAATACTTGTACTTGCTCTGCTATTCTGCCCAAGCCTGGCCGAGAAAGAGTTACGTTGAGTAAAACACAAATATGCTGATTCTGGCCGGGTTACTATATGTAATTTACAATCTTTCATGATAAAATAAATAAAAAGAAAAGGCCATTCCATTTCAACAAAAGACCATACCCAAGTTCAATAGCTTTGTGCCCGCTATCCCGATTATGATTTTCTTACCCCCAGAGGGAAAGGAAATGTCTTTTCCTTTTAAGCCGGTTGTGGGCGAGGAGGGATTCAAACCCTTGACACCATGGTTTGTAGTCATGTGCTCTAATCTTCTGAGCTACATGCCACATCCCGTCTCCACTGGATCTATTCCCGGGAGTACCCTAAAAAAGGAACCTCTCCCCAGCCATTCCGTTTCGGGTTAAGAAGATAAGTACTTTGAACGGTTATGTATCTAGGATCTATGATGCAATCTAATAATTATGTTATCTTTTGTTTTGCTCTTAAGTCTCTAAACTTATGAAATCTAGTTTCCATAGTGGACCAATTTTTTGATATACCACCGAGCCATTTTTATTAACATAATGATATCGAGCCCTTATTGCAACTGATGCTGCTAAATCCGCTACTTTATTTTTGGTACCAACGATTAAAAATGTTTTTCCTCGACTTGTTGCATTAAAAACAAAATTACAGGTTTCTGATAAAAAACGAGTTCTATTAAGATTTGTTATATGAATACTTTTACACTTTACGGAGATATAAGGGGCCATTCTAGGATTCCATTTCTTAGTACCATAAACAAAATAAACTCCGGCTTCCATTATCTCTTCCAAGTGGATATTCCAATATCTTCTTGTCATTTTTCCCAAGCTTTTTTTAACAAATAAATAATTGTTCTTAGGGAACTTTCTACCGGAATTGGCCGTTGATACACAACACAACCCATTAATTTATTTATAACTTATTTAATACTTCATTTTATTTATTACCAAATCAAATCAACAATAAGAAAGTAAAAATAAGAAATCTCTCCTTAAGAATTATGAAATCGTGTAAATGATTTTTCTGGTGTGTTATGAAAATTGTTTGAGGCACAAGAACAAAAAAATTATCTATGGTGTAACAAAATATTTTTCATTTACAACTCGAATAGATTTTTCTTTTTTATTTCCAAATAAATGTTTTTGTCTTGCCTTGAACGGTGTACTAATTTTTTGAATCCGGTGCCTACAGGGATTATCCCCACAGAACAACATTTATTTTCAGACCCTTCAACCAATCAATACGGTCCCGTAGAGCAGCGTTTGCTTAAACTCTAGTAGTTTCTAGAAAACTTGCTTCGGATATGAAACTTTGAGTATTAAAAGATGCCCTCGTTATTCCCAAAAAAATTGCCTGATAACATATCGCTTCGTCTAAAGCACGCCCTGCTCGTTCCGCTCGTAACAATCCGATTAATTCTCCGGGAGTAAAAACATTAGACATTCCATCTTCTGAAACCGACACTTTTGATATTACTTGCCGTACAATAATCTTTATATGTTTATTATGGATATGTACCCCTAGGATCGATAAATCTTTTGGATCTGATTAATCAAAGAGATACGACTTTGGACTATGGTTAGCTCAGCTCCAATTAAGAATCGCTAAGGAATTCCAAGAATTCTCGGTATACGTTCGTTCTAACCTTCAACTCTCTTTTCAAGGTTTATCGATATTGAACCAATCAAACGCACTTCTAAGATTTGTTCCACTTTTGGAAGACCTTGCGTTATGTTACCAGATTAGGATTTTTCATATATAAATGAAACTATTGTATCTCCTTTAGAAAGGGTTTCTGCATAATGTACGTGAACAGTCGCTCCTGGAGTTACCAAATAGGGTTTAGTTGATCTTATAACTAAAGAGTTAAGATGGATAATTAAAATTTGACCAGATTTTTTTGTGTGTGGTCCATATTTAAATAGACATATTTTCACAAAAAAATTGTCCAATGCTAATTATTGTGGATGTCTCTTCACAATAATTGTGATGTAGAAAGCACCAATTCAAATGAAATGGATTTAAAATGATGTTATTGCATGGAACAGTATTATAAATCCTACTGTTTTCATCTATTAAACAGTATCTAAGTACTTCAAGTACTTGGAAAGTCTGTTTAAAATTTTCAAGTATCCAATATTTCTTTAACAAAATCTGATTATGAGTTATTAAATGGTATGATGAATAAAAGTTTGCTATTTTAGGTACAATAGTACCTAAGAGACCCAACGAATCCTTAATTGGAGTTATAAGATTCCATTCTTTTGCCATATTGTTATATTTCGAACCGTTGAATGGACCAACTCGAAAACAATTAAATGTTGAAAAAATTATCAAAGATTGGCATTTTTTCTTGAATCAAGCGATCCATGAATCGGGATCCTGATGCATATAGATACAAATGGTCCAATGGGAGCATGAATTTTTAGGAATATTTAGAACATTTCGTTTCTGAACAGAAGAACCTTTTTCAAGCAGTGTTCGATCGATCACGTATTAATCAATATTCAATTGATTGGTCTGAGGCTATTGACAAACAAGATTTCTCTAAGTCATTTCTTTTTTTGTCCAAGTCACTTCTCCTTTTGTCCAAGTCATTTCTCTTTTTCCTTATGAGTATCAGAAATACCCCCATTCATAGGTCCGAGATCCACTTCTATGAATTGAAAGGTCCGAATGATCAACTCTGCAATCAATTGTTAGAATCAATAGGTGTTCAAATTGTTCATTTGAATAAATTGAGATCCTTCTTATTGGATGATCATGATATTTCCTAAAGACCGAAATTCTTGATCAATGGAGGAACAATATTACAATTTTTGTTCAAAAAGATACCAAAGTAGATGATTGACTCATTCCATACTAGAAATAATCACAGAAAATCCTTTGATAACACGGATTACTATTTCTCAATGATATCCCACGATCGAGACAATTAGTTGAATCACGTGAAACCATTTCATAGAAGTTCATTGATATTTTCTTTTTACAAAGCAAATTGACTTCGATTCTTGAATGATCCAAATCACCTTGGATTTATTGTAACAAAAGATTCCCTTTTTCTGTGGAAAAGACCTGTATCCATAATGATGATCTTACATATGGACAATTCCTCAATATCTTGTTTATTCGCAACAAAATATTTTCTTTGTGCGTTGGTAAAAAAACAAATTTTTGTGGAGAGAGACTATTTCACCAATCGAGTCATAGGTATCTGACATATTCATACCTAACAATTTTCTACAAAGTGGTGATCAAATGTATAACTTGTATAAATATTTCCATTTTCCAATTCGATCTGATCCATTCATTCGTAGAGTTATTTACTCGATCGCAGACATTTCTGCAACACCTCTAAAATAGGAACAAATAGTCAATTTTGACAGAACTCATTATCAATCTCTTTCATATGTGAATCTATCTGATTCAGAAGGGAAGAAGTTGCATCAGTATCTCAGTTTCAATTCAAACATGTATTTGATTCACAACCCATGTTCTGATAAATATTTACCATCGGGAAAGAGGAAAAAAAGAAGTCTTTGTCTAAAGAAATATGTTGAGAAAGGGCAGATGTATGGAACCTTTCAACGAGATAGTGGTTTTTCAAATCTTTTAAAATAGAATCTGTTCCCAACATATATGTCATGGTTCCTTACTTTGACAGTGTAAAAATATATAAATTTCATCATTTTAGATATTTTTTCAGACCCATTGCCGATACTAAGTAGCAGTCAAAAATTTGTATCCATTTTTCATAATATTATGTTTACGTATGGATCAGATATATCGTGGTCAATTCCTCAGAGGATTCTTCCACAGTGGACTCTGATAAGTGAGATTTCGAATAAATGTTTACAGAATCTTCTTCTGTTCGAAGAAATGATTCATCGAAATAATGAGTCACCCATTCTATTGATATAGGCACATCAGAGATCAAGAAATGCTCGGGGGTTCCACTATTCAATCATTTTCCTTCTTGTTGCTGGATATCTCGTTTGTTTCCATCTTCTCTTTTTTCCCGAGCCTCTAGTGAGAGTTATAAACAGAGTTGAAAAAGATAAAAATTTGATGATTCCATCATACATCATTGAGTTGCAAAAACTTCTTGATAGGTATCCTACATCTAAACTAAATTCTTTCTGGTTAAAAAATCTCTTTCTAGTTGTTCTGAAACAATTAGGAGATTTTTTGGAAGAAATACGAGGTTCTGTTTCAGGTGGCAACATGCTATTGGGTGGTGGTCCCGCTTATGGGGTCAAATCAATACGTTCTAAGAAGAAATATTTAAATATTAATCTCATCAACCTCATAAGTATCATGTCGAATCCTATCAATCGAATCACTTTTTAGTGAAATACGATACATCTAAGTCATACAAGTAAATAGATCTATTCATTGATAAGAAAAAGAAAAAATGTGAACGGTGATTGGATTGATGATAAAATCGAATCCTGGGTCGCGAACAGTGACTCGTTCCATATTGTGCACCTTAGCTCTATGGAACAATATGCTACTGTTGAAACTTGGAAGAATTGAAATCTTACATCAAAACACTATGTATAGATGATATGAACTTCCTAAACAAGAATTCTTAAAGGGTACACTACCAGAGCCTATTACTCACTACATCAGAAAATTTCCATTAACGAACGCATGGAAATCCATCAGAAAATCAAAAATATGCATGCCGGATGAAATGGTTGTTGCTATCTGCTCCAATAACGAATCATTGGTTTAATTGAATAACTAAAGAAAATATATAGACCTTTATCTTCGTCTCAGGTCGATGGATCATCTCAATTAGAAGATCTCTCATATGAATAATACATATTTCGGTTGACCAAGCCTAATTCTAATTGTTTTGTTCCGATGCAAAGATATCCATGAAGATGGTTCGTCATATTCAGATATTCTTCAGATATTCATGACCAAGAGGTACTGGATTCACTTTCGGATAGGACATGAAAAGAGGAGGTTGGAATGCCAACATGCGTCTGTCTATTCTCTAATTCACCTGATTCGATATCACCTATTTTGGGAACGTCCAGTGCTAAAGTCACTGAATGGGTAAGTCGCCATTCCCTAAAACCGACTATGTAATGTACTTATCCGTTGGGTTATGGGTACTGGTGGATATTTTACTGGAGATTTCTATCAATCTACCCTTATATGATTCCTGTTGAATCATATAATCGAGGGTGACACGGGGAAATGATTTCCAAACGGACTTCTTATTCATTAGATAGAGAAGATCGTCAAGATTTTGTGATTCGCTGCCGAACCTATTCCAATTCCAGCAACTCGAACTCGGATCATGGGGATCACCAGAATACTTCGTATCAACAGATAATATACTCGGTATATTAATATTGATTAGATCCGAAATATATTATTGAGGATGCTCATTCAATGAGCATTCTTACTATTATACCTTGAAAAGGATTCGAATCCCCACACTCTTTAGCATAAGATTTTGAGTCTCGTGTGTCTATCATTTCATCATCAAGGCATATTGAAAGTGAATCGTATTTCATGAATATGATATTTATCTAGTGTGATATATGGAATATATGACAAAGGTGGATGGAGCGTTGGAGTATTTTTATCGATTGGTCATGTCATATAGGTCTGAGTCAAACATCAAATTGCTTCAGTTTGAATTATCTATAGGATATCCTATATATTAAAAAGATGTACAATCAAACATATTTCTCGATTCAATAGAAGCCTAAAGAAGTGAATATGGTACCCAGATAACGATAGATATGTCAAATGCGAGTCCATTACGCCTATTCCTAATCCTAAATAGAATGTAACGATGTAGGGATCCATATGGAAATATAGTATCTATTTGCATACGCTCGAATGACCTCTTCTCATAATAAGAATATGCATAACCCCGGTCTGGTCCGGTATGAAATGAACTTATAATATGATGATCGAGTCGATTCCATGATTATAAATTCATAACCCCAGCCCATTTTGTACGGAACAAATATACTAATTCTTTTATTCCAGTTAGTAAGAGAGATCTTAAACTAAGAAATAGGCATAGAAGCTAAAAGAGGGTATCCTGAGCAATTGCAAGATTGGGTTCGAAATGATGAGTTACTCGTTCCTTTGATATGAGCACATCTGAGATCAAGAAATGCTTTAGAGTTCCTCTATTCAATCATCTTCCTTCTTCTTGTTGTGGATATCTCGTTCGTATCCATCTTCTCTTTTTTTTCCCGAGCCTCTAGTGAGGTACAGACAGAGTTCGAAAACATAAATTTTTGATGATTCCATCATATATGATTGAGTTGCGAAAACTTCTGGACAGGTATTCTACATCTGAACTGAATTCTTTCAGGTTAAAGAATCTCTTTCTAGTTGCTTTGGAACAATTAGGAGATTCTCTGGAAGAAATACAAGGTTCTGGTAGCAATATGTTATTGGGTGGTGGTCCCACTTATGGGGTTAAATCAATACGTCATAAGTTGATTCCTAAGTTTATATCTCATATCATGACATAAATAAGAAGTTCTTAAATGTATCGATCCAAAAGTTCGATTATTGATCTTTATAGTGCTTTCTTTTATCAATTTGATCTTTTATCCATAGAGTATGGTATGTAGGCCATACCTATTTCTTCTTATTTTTTTGTTATCATGAAGTTTTTTTCCTTGCTACAGCTGATAAAAATTGTTGTTTTGGACGATGCATATGAAGAAAGCCTTTTTTTTCTAGTATTGACTAGCTAATTTGATATTTTTTCCTTCTTTTTATAGTGGAGATAGTCGCATGTAATGACAGATCACGACCATATTATTAAACGCTTGTGGTAAGAATGGATTTCGTTCTAGTGCCCGGAAATAATATTCCAAAGCTTTTGTATGCTCTCTGTAACGACCCCAATATTACTATACCTTTGTGTTTTCTTTCTTTAGTAAAATATTGTATTTATTTATTCTTAGTATTTTTTCGTATATTTTGTTTTCTATTAAATATATTATTTTATTATTCCATCTATTTTTCCCAAACCCATTTTTTTAAACTAAACCTATTTCAAATTAAATGCAAGACCTGACCTAGCCCATAATCCAAATCCAAATCCAATCTCATTTTCATTTTTTTTTATAAAACTATGAGCCCAAAAGCCCACTTTTATTTTATGCAACAATATATATTTAATTCTTATTAAATATGTGCATGAACAAACTTATAGATCATTGGTTAATTCCTTGCATTGTTATTTCATAGGTTATATGTTCAAATTTCCATTCTTACAACTGTCTTTATCTATTTTTTTTTAAAACTTCCTCATAACCTATGAATGAGACCTTTCATTTTCTTTAATTTTCAAATGAATGGGTAACCTTTCAATTTCTTTTTTACTCCTAAAATGAATTCATAATAAATTAAAATTATTATGAAGAGTTTTCATCACTATTAAACCTATATTAATTTCTTTTAATACAAATAACACTCTCTTCTTCATCCTAGCTTAGCCATTCTCTCTTTATCAATTCTAATTTTTTTCCTTTGGAGATTTGGAGAAGCATTACTTTCCTTAAGCTTTCGAAGTCTCGATTAAGTCGAGGCTTTCTTTACCAACCGGCAATACGGTTGTTATACCGTATTGTAACACCCGTAAGTCCCTTCTATCTTTCTCTACCTCCATCTCTTTCTCTTGTCATATTACCATGAACCGCCTCTCATATCATATCATAGTCCTTAAATGAAAAAAATATTGTTACATATATAAATATTGGAAACACATCAAAATACGCACATATAATTATATAATTTCAATTAGACTAATGATTATCTCTTATTCAAGTTACGTTGTCGTTTAATTGAATTATAAGTTTCCTACATGTCTTGCATATATATTTACCCTAATTAATAATACAATAAACCTAGAGAAAAATGATATGGCAAGATATATATTCATATATAAGTTCTTAGGAAAATAAGTATTGTATCAGTTTTGTCGCTATTAGCAATTCATATATTAAGCTTGTGGAGACCAATTAGGATATATCGTTTGTCGCTATATTTTAAATTACTTTATTTAAATTTTATAAAAGAAAATGAAGTTACGAATAAATACCATGGTTTCCTCATTCTCACATATGACATATCAATACCTTTACCTTTAAAATAATTTTTAGAAATTAATTTTTACTTCTGAAAATTTCAAGAAATTTATCTTGGATAGAATATATTTTTTTGTACACTATGTAAAATTTTTAGATTGAATCGGTTAACGGTTTAGGAATTATATCGTTTTTATTCACTGTTCGTAAAAACAGAAAACTGTATTTATCGATCAACTTCTTAGACACATAACTTGATCTACCGGTATCTAAATTGAGCAAACTCAAGTGTTTTGGATATATAAATAGAAAGATCTAGATTTTATTAGTTTTAAGTTTTTACTAAAAACCGATGTAAAATATAGAAAACCGTGTTACAATATTTAGTGACTGATCTGGACATAATTTGTCCTGATTCGCACTGTTTTTAAATAGGACATAACTCGAACTCCTGATATCCGTTCATGATAAACTTTAGATGTGTAGATGCAAAATTGATAGAACTATAATTTCTTGTATATTATATTACTTATAAATGCATGAAACAACCCGATATAGTCTTTGCAATACTGTATATAGTTGCTGTTCAGAAATCTGAATTTCTGTTTTAAACGCTGATATTAAAATGATCATAAGTATAGCTTTAGAAATCCAAATCGTGCAAATCTTGGTGTTTTTGATAACTATATTGAAAGACCTATAATTTTATAATAATCATCATAATCTGAAACCTGATGGAAATTGACCCAAACCGTATTTTAAAAATGTGTGACGGTGCTGAACGGGTTTTGATCTGTTTTGCATGACGATACGAAAACGGGTATATTTCCCAAACCGGAAGTCGTATTTAGGTGCAACTGGAACTCACACATGAAAAACACATAGAGCTATATTTTTTCATTATATTCCGCATTTTTTTGACTTGATTAATTACTCGTACATAACACTTCTTTGCAGCATTGTTTATGGTCGTTATTTGAATAACATACTTGCTTCATTTCATGCTATTCGAACATGTTTATCTTTTTTTTTTCCTAATCTCTGAATTGTCGCATGTACATGAATATATAATTAGACTTTAACCTATTATATGATATACTTGACTTGACTTTGAACCTAAATAGTTGAACTTAATACTTCAATATCCAAATTTGAATTTGAACACTTGACTTGACCGAACCATGAATATAACTTGATATGAACTTGACATGAATACCTGAATACATGATTACAACTTGAATATGAACTTATACATTTTTTATATTCATGGATTCGGCCAAGACCTATAAACTTGAACTATACAATACAATACGCGGGGATAAATGTGTAGATTGGTATGGAACGTATATCATGGCACAAGTGGTCACTTAAAAGACACCTACATGAATTCACGTGCCGTTGTCCCGTGGGTTATGACGGGGCCTTATACTACATGTTACCATAGTCCACGGGGTAAGATGGACTCCTCTCGTATACATGAATACTTTTTTTTATCAAATTATAAACAACCACGTTAGAATAGAATAACCATATTCATAGAATTGTCATGCTTATATATCTTGCTATACTTATATACTTGTTTTCCAAGCTCATGTTATACTGCATGTTATATAAAACTGTCATGTTATATAGAATTTTCATACTTAATTATTAGTGTTACTCGCTCACAGCTTAATGATAGTAGTTCTTAATTTATACACTTGTCATTATCATTTCTACACTTATACTTTTTTGGGACTTACCGAGCGCTAGTTCGCTGACGGGCATTCCACCCACTTCTTTCTATTCTTGGAATGTTCGTCAGGTGACATTAAGACAGAGAAGATAGAAGTGGTCGAAAAAGAGTACAACCAGCTTGCATCACAAACGGACGTATAGTTTCATTCAACTTTTCATTTCATTTCATCTTATTTATGTATGCCTCCTTATTAAGACTTATCATGTTAAATATCTTATATTCATATATTTTGTCAAATATGAATTATGAATGTAATAAATCAGAGTTGGATTTCATTCTTTTGTTTGTTCTTGTTATTTTATGTTGCTTATAGACGCTTAGCGGATTTATTTCGAGAAACGACATTCTCATAATAAATACGTTGCGGGCTTGCCACGTCACCATTTCCATCTACTGGGAAGCGGGACGTGACACTCTCCGTTACTTGTGTGCATAAGTCTTATGTTATAGAATTTCTCGAAAAAGTGATTCGACTGATGGGATTTGATATGATACTTATGAGATCGATGAGATCGATATTCAAATATTTCTTCTTGTGATGTATTGATTTGACCCCATAAGCGGAACACCAACCAATAACATGTTGCCACCAGAAGTAGAACCCCGTATTTCTTCCAGAGAATCTCTAAATTGTTCCAGAGTAACTAGAAATAGATTCTTTAACCAGAAAGAATTTAGTTCAGATGTAGGATATCTATCCAGAAGTTTTCGCAACTCAATCATGTATGATGGAATCATAATTTTTTTTTCTAACTCTGTCTGTAACTTACTAGAGGCTCGGGGAAAAAAAGAAGATGGATACGAACGAGATATCCAGCAACAAGAAGGAAAATGAATGAATAAAGGAACTCCTGAGCATTTCTTGATCTTAGATGTGCCCATAGAACGGGGAATATCTATATGATCCGATCGATTGCATAAGGCCTGCGGTAGCAACAGAATCAGGGAACATATATAGAAAGGACATTTCTTTTCTATTATATTAGTATTAGTTAGTGATTCCGGTTCGGTGAGTCCCTTCTTTCGTGATGAACCGTTGGCACTAGTCCTACATTTTGTCTCTGTGGACCAAGGCGAAAGGTAGATCGGCGGGAATAGGGTTATACCATGAGAGAAGCAAGGGGTCAACTTCTTCAAATATACAACATGGATTCTGTCAATACAACGAAGTTGGACCCTCATGTCGATCCGAATGAATTAGTCTTTCTACAGAGGTAAATCTTTGCCTACTAGGCAAGATGATAGCAGGTTATAAATTCTATCTCGGTGGGACATGTAATTTTATTACTATGAAATTAATAAATGAAAATGAAGCAGTTAATGGTGGGGTTACTATTATCCTTTTTCTTGTATGTGTTCTTAAAAAAAGGAATGTCCCTTTCTTTTTTTGAGACCTCGAAAAATGAAATGGCGTGGAAACACAAACACATAAGAACTCTGGAATGGGAATTGAAAAGAAATGAAGCTCCAGTTCCTTTGGAAATGGTAAGATCTTTGGTGTAAGAAGAAGGGGTAATATTAACTCCAATTAAGGATTCGTTGGGTCCCTTAGGTACTATTATACCAAAAATAGTGAACTTTTATTTATCTTACCATTTAATAACTCATAATCAGATCTTGTTAAACAAGTATTGGAAACTTAAAAATTTTAAATAGACTTTCCAAGTACTTGAAGTACTTAAATATTGTTTAATAGATGAAAATAATATGATTTGTAATAATGTTTCATGCAATAAACTGCTTGGATAGAAATTATAGATCCCTCCTTGGTGGAAGTAATTCTTTCTTGCAAAGTACCTATTTCGGTACTAAGGGTGGGTTGATACCCCATTGCGGAAGGCATTCTCCCTAATAAGACAGATACTTCTGACCCCGCTTAGATGAAAACGAAAGATATTGTCGATGAATAGAACCACGTCTTGTTCATTAATATCCTGAAAGTATTATGCTATGGTTAGTGCAGTCAAACCAACTTTCATACGGGCTTCCGGCGGTTCATTTATTTGACCATAGACCAGAGCTATTTTAGATTCTGCAAAAATATTTCCATTAATCACCCATGATTCTTTCATTTCTATGTAGAGATCATTTCCTTCACGGGTACATTCGCCTACTCTGCCAAATTTGGATAAGCCTCCAAGAGCTTTTGCAATGTTGTTGATTAATTCTATAATAAGTACCGTTTTACCCATGTTAGCTCCCTCAAAAAGTCCGATTTTTCCTTTACGACGATACGAAGATAAAAGGTCCAACACTTTAATCCCAGTTTCAAAATTTAATAATTTCGTATCTAACTATATAAAGGTAGACGCAGATCTATGAATAGGAAATGTTGTACGAGTATCTACGAGACCTAAATTATCAATAGGCTCTCCAAGAACATTGAAAATTTGCTCGAGAGAAGCTCCACCAACTGGGACACTTAGAGGAGCTCCCGTATCAATTACTTCCATTCCTCTCGTCATTCCATCCGTAGCGCTCATAGTTACAGCTCGAACTTGATTATTTCCTAATAATTATTGTACCTCACAAGTCACATTAATTTGCTGACCGATGGTATCTCGACCTTTAACTACCAAAGCGTTCTAATATTAGGCGGGGAAAAACAAAAAAAGTTTCAATATCCATCACAATTTCATTTTCTTTTTCCAATAGAAAAATCTTTGTTCATCCCATTTTTCTATTAGGAAAAGAAAATGAATAAAAACCCTTTCTCACGAATTAAATATTAAATAGATTATAGAAAAAAATACTTAGAACCAGCAGACAGAGAATTTAGTATTCTACATATCACAGCAGCTAGTTCTAACTAATCTTCAGGAGTTTAATACAATAGTTAATAGTTAATAGGAATTTTTAATATTTCAATATTAGAAGTTCTTCAAGTCACATAAATTCAGATTATTCCAATTATTCCAAGATTTTCTTACTTGTTTGCCGCACGAGAAAACTTTTTGAATCTCCAATAGAAACTGACTTTGCTAGAGAAAAAGCTTTTATTGTAGCTAAATATCCTTTTTTCTTCTAAATATTTCTACTAATATGTTTTTTTTTTATATTGAACTACATTTTTTTGGAACTGCCATTCAAAAAGAGTTGCTCATTTTTATTATTGTATGTGAAAGACATGTATTGCTAAAAAAGGATCGTTCTTTCTTTTTGGTTTTATCTATACTGAATCCGTCGATAATAGTTTTCCATAACATACAATATAAATATATTATTTATATATAAATATATGCATGCATGTCACATATATAACAATAACTCATTAGGCAAAAAATAGAAGCAAAGAAGGGAAAATTTGAAAAGGAATTTTTATGCCTATTAGTTATAATTGAATAAGCTCATAGTCTCGTGTCTATAATTGAAGTTCAAACTTCAACTATAACTAGTAGTTAATATGTTAAACAAAACATTCCATTGCCTAACAAAGGAAACTTCCATTTTTAGTTTTTTTTTACTTCAGTTCTATACGAAATAAGGGGTATTATAAGATTTCTGATACATTCTTATTGGATTGAAATTCAATCAATCAGTTCTACAATGAGTTAGGTAATTGCTGCAAATAAATTCACTATAAAAACTAGGTCTTTTTTTGAGTTGATTTATTGATGTATATTATGATCCATATTCTACTGTTTTGGTATAATTGTTTTTACTTTACTATAGTATATGATATGGTTCCATATTGCCATAATAGAATGGTAATATA
This sequence comes from Agapanthus africanus, assembly GCA_030015575.1. Lineage (NCBI taxonomy): Eukaryota > Viridiplantae > Streptophyta > Magnoliopsida > Asparagales > Amaryllidaceae > Agapanthus > Agapanthus africanus. The sequence continues at coordinate 12,877,073 of CM057337.1, forward strand.
GTTGTAGAATGATTCAAAATCTCATATTCTCATTTGTTAATAAAGTTAATAACTAAGTAATTTCTCTTACCTAGTTATTTGATCATATCATTTGACCAATCAATTCTCACTTTTTGAATATTTATAATATCTTAGAAAAGTGAGAATAGAAAAAATATTTAAGGTTTTCATATATATATTTTTTTGTTCCTTTCGAAAGCGAAACACGACACACGAAGTGTGGAGTGGAAAGAAGAAAAGGTCCCACCGGGCATGCCAAAATCTGTTTACCGCCGAAAACCGGGAAGACAAACGTCTTGCCTAAATTTGGGGGCAGATGCTATTTGGTTTTATCCGTTCACCTCTCCGAAGATGCCAAGTTGATTTATGGCACCGTGTATCGGAGGTTTGGACGGATGTGGCCGTTGTAGCAGACTTCGTCAGATTCCCCCTCGTTGTGAGGGGTTTTTGTCACGCCCCGCTTCCCAAAATACGGAAAACGAGGGATGACTAGGCCAGCCATGCTCCTACGGTCAAGGAATCATCCCGCCGTAGTCACACTTCGGCTTCTAGCATTACATGGTAATCAGTAAATAAAGCACAGTATTAAAGGAATCACATCACTAATTTATTACATTAAAATTCCATTGTTTACAAATTACAGATAACAAGAACAATTACTAACCAAGTTCAATCTCACGATCACTTTATAGAAAGCAGTAAAGATAGGAAGTACACCAGACTATATCTCCGTGAACTCGAAGGTTAGATCCGTCTCCTGTGCTGGTCCTCCCGCGGGATCTGAGCATGCATACTCAGGTCGTCAGAGCGACACAATAACAATATTATTATAATAAGATGAAACATGTATATGAGGTAATACTGGTGTAAGAACAATGCAAGTAATCACTATGTCGCTATATGATGCAGAATATATTATGTGTCCCTATCGGTCTCTAGGTCATGTTTGAAATCGCATAGTGGAAGGAGGATCATGTTTAACAGGAGTCTCGTACATACCCGAGACAACGGTCCACATGCTCGGGACATAACCCTGTCAGCCGGATCGCTAGATCCTACCTAATATATATATCACTGCTCGAATGATCATCCTCTAAAATACGGTCCCGCTAAATACGATTCTCTTTCCACTTCGATTTTCCCTTTATTCCCAGGTTTACACTATTTGTGATCTTGATTTAGTCGTGTACAAGTATACCAATGGCACGGTTTTATCACTGCTCACTGTATCAATCACTGTCACGATTATTCACTTCCCGTTGGTATACTCGTCACTCCTAAACCAACATCAACCACGCACGATAATGCAATGTCCACTGACTATAACACGCACCAGCACTAAGCATATGGCAAATGGGGTATGATATATGTATGTATGCTATCAATAAGCTATGTATGTTATGAATCAACATGCATGTCATTATCTTACAAAAATTGCATAAATTCATATGTTAAGAATTCAGCAAAATGACACAAGTAAGATAAATAGAACACTTAGTCAAAAATTCATCAAAATTTGTTTCAGTTCAATCGGGATTCCGGTTTTCAAGATATAGCTGTTTCATTTTAAGTGCTCGCGGCTGGAAATTCAGTTTCAGAACTGAACGTACGTTTCGCGACACGAATTACACCCAGTTGGGTTCAGAATTTAGCGACGCTACAGTTGAATAAAATCTAGGGTTTCCATTAGAGTATTCAATGCAATAGACGGATTCCCAATCGCGTCTGTACGTCGAAAGCTATACACAGTTTAACTTCAGTATGTCATTTCTGAATCTGTTCTGGATAGTTATACGTCCTGCCCTTTTAAATACAGTTTAAAATAGCAAACGGCAATGAAACGGAATGGAACCACTTGTTTTGTTTATCTGACAGAATTATATTTAATCTAATGTAGAGTTCCATAACATACGACTTCAGGAAACACAATGACACACATTTTGGTACAGTACACGATAAACAGAGTCGCTCTGGACTGCAGTCCAGAGTTGCACTCCGATCTAATTATCATCGCAGTTACAGAACAGAAATCATTAAAAGTTTACATAGGGTTAAAGTTCGTCGAGTCGGCTTCGATTTAAGCCCTCGAACGTATCATTCCAATATGTATATAATTTACGGTGATTTTATTCATTTTTAGATACAAGAAAATTTCTAGTTTTATTGGCGTATTTCGGGGTATCAATTTTAGTCTCTAACAATCGTATTTTCCAGCGATATTCATACACGATATTTATCATCATATAGGCCAACAGAAAATATCAGTTTCCATCAAAATAAACAATTATATTCATTGGAGACTAGCATCGAACACTTAGCTCACATAATATATCGGTAATCGGCAAATTTGTAAACTATATGATTTAGGTTTATACCACAACTATATTAGCATGAAGTAAGTAAACACTTGCCTGGAAACGTCTCGGGGTCGCACGACAGCAGTGGCGTCACGAACGCGTGACGTACGCCGTGAAATGGATTCGCGCGAGCTTGGCTCGAGACACGGGTTTGACGTCGGAGTATCCCGGAGTCGTCTTGTGCTCGCTGGAAGTGTAGAGGAGGCTCTGTGGATCTCTCGGGTGCGCTGGGGTTGACGATGTCGGCGGTGGTCGCTCCGGCGACGTGCACAGTGAAGCTCGCAGTGAGGGGGAAGATGTTTGGAAAATGGGTTTTGGAATTTTGAAGAGAGGGAGAAGTTAAGCAGTGGGGCTAGAGGATTGTTGTGATGGTGATGATGCTGAGGAGGTGGAGGTCGTAGGGAGGTCGGCGATGTGGTGGGGAGTTTGCCGGCGTCGAGGGGTGTAAGGTGGCCGAGCTCGGTTGAAGTGGGTCTGTATGCAGGGGAGTTGGTGTGCAGGGTCGGGTTGATGAAGTGTGGAGTCTTAGAGGGAGAAGGTTGGTGGAGGAGTAGTGAGCGAGGGTTGTCGCCGGCGGCGAAGTGAGGGAAAAATGCTCGGTGGGTTTTCGTGAGTTGAGAGGAGTTGGGGAAATTTGAAAATGGTAGAGAAGAGAGAGATGAGGGTGTGATAGGAAGGGAACGAGGGTTGAATGTCGTGGGTGAACGTTGCAGGAGCGTGGGCATGGGCATGGACGTGAGGTGCGGTGGGGAAATGGGATCGCACGCGGGAAATGGGGAGAGCCGTTGGAGGAAGGAGAAGAACAGTAGCGGCGGGCTGGAGGAGTGGGCCGGGCTTGGGAAAGATTTTAAAAATAAAATTCCCTTATAAAATCGTGGGCTGAAGGAGGGAGTGGGCTGGAGGAATTGATTAAAGAATTTTATTTGGAAAAAGTGTGGGCTGAGGAACAAATTCTTCTTTAAAAAGTTTTGTGGGCTGGAGGGGGAGGAACGGGCCGGGGGAGATAAATTTTAAGTTTTAAATTTTAAATGGGGAATTTCAATTGGGCTGGTGTTTAAAAAATTTCAGGGCCGGCTTTCTATAATTAATTTTCTTAAAAACTTTGGGCTGAAGGTTTAAATATTTGGGTTAGGATTTTATTGGTAAATTTTGGTTTTAAATCTTGGGTTTTGGTTTTTAGGGTTTGGAGAAAAAAAATATAAATATTAGGATTCAAGCAACCACCTTCTACAAAAAAATATACAAGGAAAAATAAATCTCTGGGATTTAAGAAATAGGAAAAACTTTTATTAAGATGGAAACGGGGATTTACAGTTTTTGATTGTGGGGACGCTCTTCCATGCAGGCGCAAGCCCCTGCAGTTAATTACGTTACCGCATCGCGGTAATCACTTTCCCCTGCTCCAGAAGGTCACTTCATGTCGTGTGTGTTTATTTTATTTTTTTTATTGCCCGTGGATTGTATACGGAGATTAATTTATGTTTTCGCCCGTAGGGCGGGGATTAGTCCAAATCCGTATTTTCTTAGATTTGGGTTTGGGTTCGTTTTAAGGATCGTTAATCTCATTTGAGATTAAGATCAACTTAAATGTTTGTTAAGGATACGTTAGTCTAATTTTAGACTAAGATCTACTTAACAAGGTTTTAGGATCATTTAGATCCAACGAAAGAGTATTTGGACTCTACGTTTTATTTTAGGGACGTTGCGGTCCATTGGGTTTAAGGATATCATAGTCCATGAGTTTAAGGATCTCATAGTCCGTAAGGTTTAAAGACATCATAGTCTGTAGGGTTTAATGACATCATAGTCCGGGTTTAAAGACATCATAGTCTGGTTTAAAGATATCATAGTCTGTGAGGTTTAAAGACATCATAGTCTGGTTTAAAGACATCATAGTCTGTGAGGTTTAAAGACATCGTAGTCTGATTTAAAGACATCGTAGTAGTTTGTGAGGTTTAAAGACATCATAGTCTGGTTTAAAGAGATCTTAGTCTGTGAGGTTTTGGTTTAACCGTTTGGGGATACACCAAAAGTTATTGGTTATTGGGACCCTCCATCTCTCTGAGGACGTTGAAAAATTACAACGACATGTATCAGAGGTATGAAGAGATGTACCCTTGAACCAATGTTGGTTGGGAGATCTATAGTCAGGTTTGGGACTAAGACCCATTAAAAAGATTGTGAGCACATGGGCTCAATTAATCTGAATTAGGGACTTGTGCCCAACTTGGGCTCAGCCCACTCAGTTTTGAATAAAATGTTGAACATTTATTTGGGCTCAGTCCCTTTTTATTTAACAATGCTGAGCATTGATTTGGGTTCTGACGCCCCTTTTTCTTTTTGTCTTTTATTGAGTGTTGAACACTTTTTATAGCGCTGGGCCTTTATTTACAGAGCGCTTTGTAATTCCTTGGCGCCCACATGAGGAGCACGTGGAGCGCTTGGCGCTGAGCGCCCAACTTGGAGCGCTAAGACACTTCTTATAAAATAGCGCCCACGTGAGGAGTGCGTGGAGCGCCAGACTTGGAGCGCTAAAGATCTTGTTTTAATATAGTGCCCACGTGAGGAGCACGTGGAGCGCTGGGCGCTGAGCGCCAGACTTGGAGCGCTAAAGCGCTTCTTTGGCAGTTCTGATCAATTCTATGCTATGAGCATTAAATTCTCGGTTTATAAGAGACTTTATCCCATGGATCTAAGAAATAAGTCCTTCTTTTATGAGGAGATATTATGATCTCTTTTGTTTTTGTGAAAGACTTTGTCTTATAGATCTGTGATCTAGAAAAAGAACTAAGTTCTTCTGATGTGAGAGTTAAACTCTCAAATATGGAGGAGATGTTATGATCTCTCTTCTTTTTATTTACCTTGAAGAAGGTTCTTCTTCTTATAGTTTGCTCTTCTCTTTTTCTTTTCTGAGAACTTGAAACTTATAAGGTGGTTTCTATGTCCAAGACTTGAAGTCTTGGGTCCTTTATATAGGGGAGGCTAAATTGTTGAATCAGTTAAGGAAATATCTCATTGAGAGATTTCTAATTGATTTAGGGGTGTTTCCCACCATTGGATTTTTGATCCAAGGGCTTCTATTTTATAGAAGACATCTTTCTTGTTATTAACAAGATTGGGAAAATATTTTCCCATACAGAGATTATTCTGTATCTTGGTGATTTTTGATCACCATTGGATCTTTGATTCAACTGTGCTTTGATTTACAGAGCACAATCTTTCTTGTTTGGAAAGATTTGAGAAGTATTTCCTCAACAGAATTTAATTCTGTAATTTGATGATTTATTATCTTCGTTGGATCTTTGATCCAAGGGTGGAGAACATTTAGTTCTAGCGCTGGCGCTCTCGTGCTTTGCACGTGAAGCGCTGTCTCAGAGTCTTTAACTCATGGTGTTGACGCTCTTGGCGCTAGCGCTCTCGTGCTTTGCACGTGAGGCGCTGCCTCAGAGTCTTTAACTCTTGGCACTGGCGCTCTTGGCGCTGGCGCTCTCGTGCTTTGCACATGAGACGCTACCTCAGAGTCTTTGACTCATGGTGCTGGCGCTCTTGGCGCTAGCGCTCTCGTGCTTTGCACGTGAGACGTTGCCTCAGAGTCTTTGACTCTTAGCGCCGACGCTCTTGGCGCTAGCGCTCTCGTGCTTTGCACGTGAGGCACTGCCTCATTTCAAATTTCAAATTTTGAATAGAGCTTTGCTCTCTGATTGGGGAAACAAATGCCCCCCACCGTTGCGCTCACGTGGCTTACACGTGAGTGCAGCGGTGGCAGTCTTTCCACCGTTAGATCAACTTGGAAGTTGTATCGACTTCCAGCGTCTATAAATAAGGCCTTTGGCCCTTTGAGATGACCGCTGTTCATCTTCTTGCTTTATTCTTCTTGTTTCTCCTGAGAATATAATTCTCCCCCTTTCAGAGCTTAGCTCTTTGCCTTAAGAAACCCTTTTTAGAGTCAAAACTCTGCCCAAATTTGGTCAGGATTGAACTTCTTAACGGAGCTTTGCTCTTCTCAGATCGTAGATCTAACAAAATGTTTTAGGGTTTTACCCATTAACAGAGCTGTGCTCATCTTTGATCATAGACCTTCAAGATATAAAAAATTTTTAAGGGTGATTTTAACCCATGAATTAGAACACTGTTCATCTTCCATGAAGAACTCTTAGAGTTTGTTCACAGATCTTGAAGATCTTAGACTTTTTACTTTGCAAAAAGCTTTTCTTTTTTAGGGTTTTGATGGGTTTACTCCATCATTTTCGTAGAGCAAGGCTCTTTAGAATTTTTGGGGAATTTTTTATTCCCCTCATAATGACAGATGTGACTTCTGTTGCAGAGCGCTGCTCTCAATGGAGTTTTACTCCTTGGCCCGAGGAGTCTCTCATTAAATGAGAATCTTTTTTGGATTTCCTTTTTAATGAGTGATTGTCTCATCAATGATGAGCCATCATCTTGATTTTGTAGGTCCCCTTTGGTCCCTTTCCACTGCATTGCAGTGTGGTATAAATTTAAGGTACCATGTATTAGAATTTGGACTGTAGCATTGACAGCTAACCCTTGTTCCTTTTCGCACAGGTATTATGTCTTTTGACACTTCTTTCCCGTTTTTTCGTCCGAAGAGGGCATTTCCTGACGCGCCCGTAGACCGGGAAGTTTTCGCACTGATTATAGATCATGACCCGGAGCAGAAATCTCTTCATCTATGGGGGACGTGGTACAATCAAATCATCCGGGGTCGACGCAGCTTCTCTTGTGCGGTGCCTTTAGAGCTAATCTCCGCCATTAATTATGCTGACTCACCCCCGGTGAATTACGCGGTGGAGAAGCTTAACTGGATTATGGATGGACGCTTCCAGCCCTCGATGGGTTCGATACCTGTACATCCGTCGATGGCTTTAGATATCTGGGGCGGCATATATGTCAAGGCGAGTCGCGCCCTTAGGGACAGCCATACATGATAGGCTTGACTCCCCTCCATTCGGCCGGATATCTGCAGTGGGCTCGATATATCTTGTCAGCCAAGAAATCGCTGCTGCTGAAGCTCGGGTTATACCCCGCGATTTATGCCCCTCTCTTCCAGTATTCCACGCCCCTGTATGGTGGGTCAAAGCTTTCTTGGAACAATGGAATGTCCTGACTCACACCTTCCTTCTATCAGATCGGGAAGTTTCAATCTCCTTGGAGGAGTTCGCGGAAATCTCCTGTTTACCCGTCAGGGGAGAACATTACGAGGAGCTGCTTTCTGCTGACGAGTACATCTTCGCCACCAAATCAGTGGTGATGGGCCTTACTTCGGACAATGCTATTCAACATCAATTCCCGAGTCTGATTAAGGTGTTGAATATTTATGAGGGTCTGTTTCTCGAATCAGGGAGGCATGAGGTTAGCTTTGCAGATTTCATCGCCCGCTTTCTTCGCCCGGAAGTTTTGTCAAAACAAGCTGCAAAGTTCACCAAACTCGACGACCCGTTTGGTTTTGGTTTGAATAGCCAGCCGATGGGGGAAGCAGATTTAAAAAACTTCTTCATTCCGGATATCCCGGTCGTTCCTTTCACAGAGCTTGCTGCTTCAGACGTCGATGAAGAGACGTTCTTCCTGCGGTTTATTAGCTTGTGGTTGAACTGGTTTGTGCTTCCGATGCACCCTCCCTATATGAGGCCGTCAGTCTTTTACCCAGCCCATTGAGTGGTTGTCGGGATGCGAGTGGCCATCAGGGTCGCTGGGCTGGCTCACCTATACCATGGCCTTAGCTTGGCGGCAGACACCACTCAGCCGGGGGTGCAACCCGTAAATTTCCCGCTGCACTATTTCACTTCGTCTGCATGTGCTCGGTGCTTTTGGAGTCCACAAGCGGCCCCGTTTCTACGACAGTTATAACTTTTTTCGGGTTATGCGGCTAGTTGACGCTTCTATTTTGGAACCGACTCAGCAAGAAGCTCAGGGTCTGGTTCTTCGCCCGCGTATGGTCGGGGATGGCATGACCTTCGTTGATAAGGTCTTAACCATCGGCAAGGAATCCACAAAGATGGTGCAGCCGCTGCGCGACACCTTCAAAGACAGGGTTTCTACTTTGAAAGCTCGGGACATTCTTCATTTATATTCAATAAGGTCGGGCTTTTTATTGTTTAGGCAGAACGATTCGGCACTGTTCATGAGATACAACCCGCACCGTTTGCTCAACAAACGAGCTACAATTAGGGCGTCCCGCTAGAGGCCTTCTTAGCTGAGCCGGTTGCTACGGAAGACGGTATCCGCAGCGCGTTGCACCGTTTCATGCGGCTAAACACCGGGTCCAACTTATTTATCAATGAGCCGATCTGCATTCCGAAAGCTTTGAACGCGTACGTGGCGTGGTACCAGCATGCGAAGAGTGCTGTCATTAGGGAAGAAAAGAGGTTGCTGATTGATCGCAAGGGTGCAGCCCCTGCTGGTAATCCAGCTGTCCCTTTGAAGCGACGGACCATTGTTCTTCCTTCCTTAAGAGAAGTTGCTGCGGTTGCGGTCCCGCGTGCTCTTCCTGAGAAGCCTCTGCCCCGTGCTCCTATAGAAGCGGAAGTTGCAACGTCTCCTGAGTCTGGCGTGGGTATGCAGATCGGGACTCGTCGCCCAAAATTTCCCGCCAAGCGCAAGCTCCTGTTGCCGGCTGCCGGCGTCCGTTCACAAAAAAAGAAGAAGTCGCTCTTTTCTGCTGACGTTGTACTCGGCCAGGAGCCTCATGCTCCCTACAGCGAGGGCCTGTGTGAGTATGGGACCAATGAGGGTCTATTTATCGCGCCTGTGGATGATACTGATCTTCAAGCTGCCCTTTTGGCTTCTGAGCGACTGGCTCGCGATGAAGCAGCACTGATCACTATCGCACAGTGAGGTAGACTTTAGTCATATCTTTCCGCAGTTATCTTTTTTTATTATGCTTTTACTGACGCTTTCTTATTCAACAGGTATCTCTATCAAAGAGGCTCTCGCGGCTTCACTTTAAACATTTGAAGAGGAAGAGAGGCTCCGTGCTTCTTTGGGCCTTGGTATACTTCGGCTCATTGTGCCTTCATTCCCTTTTTCTTTATTCGCGGTTTGACCCTCTCCTTTATTTTGTTGCAGGGACTACCTTAACTCGGGTTATTCCAAGTGCGGTACTGAGATCCTGAGCAGTGATGCAGCAACGCTTCCTGAGCCAGCTATTGTGGCCCCAGCTCCCCCGATAGTACCATAGGAGGCTTCACTTAAGAAGCTGATGACAGACGCCGTAACGGCTCCAGAGGCAGAGCTTAGTTCGAACGATGACGTCCCTTTGACAGAGGTCTTGAGGAGATCGCTTCTCCCTGCTAAGACCGAAAAGAAGCGTAGAAAGCGTGCGGTGAGGGAACGCGATGCCAGCTTGGCTGTGGGTGCAGGTTCAAGCACTACCCTATCTGTCGCTATTCCTCCAGAGGATGCTTCAGCTGCCCTGTCTATCGCCCATAGACAGGTTGCGCGCACGGCTCGGGAAGAAACCGAAAAGCTGCCCGAAGGTAACGTAACGCTGAGTCTTTTATTAGAACTTGATCTTCAAATTCTTATATACCATATCCTGCAGGGCCAAGTCCGGGCAATGAGATGGCAGGTGAGATGATAGTGACCATAGAGCCCGAAACAGTTACTCTCTCTCTCGGGAGTCCGGGACTGCCCAAACCACCGCTCTTTCCCCTTGTGGTTCCCTGCTATCGGCAGGCATCGCGAGTGTCACGACGGCCCTCGTAGAATCAGGGGACGAAGCCACGGGCGCCGAAACTATTCTACTGAAGGAGAGCGAAGAAACCGCTGTGCCTGGTGATGCTTCCGTCACGGTTTTGGCTGATGACCCATCAGGTAGGTCTTGGGTCGCTGTTTACTTTTTATTTCGCAATCCCTTTCAGTCCCCTATGATGAAATTTTGTTCGTTTTGAGTGTAGGTGTGGTGAACACTGAGGTTGTGCCACCCGAAGAAGCGTCACCGGTTGCTGCTCTGACGATTGCCGTCCCTTCGCCTTCTTTCGTGTCCTCTCAAATGCTGGAAGGTATGGGTTTGCGATTTATTTAATTTAAATTATGGATACCATCTTCCTTGTATTGACAGTATATTTTCGCAATTCTGCAAGAATCCTTTTCGACCATCTGTATCAGGTGTTGAATCCACATTTTCCTTCCAGTCAGAAATCGTCCTGCCTGCTGGTGTCAGTGAGCATAGTTTTTAACTGACATCCTTTCCTTTCTTTTACAGGAAACCATGTCGTTGCTAATCCTTCTTTGAATTGATTGTAGCGTTACAGATTGGAGTAGGGGACGAGAGAATAGCCGCGCCTCCGTTACTCCCAACTTTGCCACCTGTCGCAACCGGTATAATAGACTCCATCGTTCGTGTATTTTCATTACCTCCCGAGTCGACATTTGAGCATAATTTGTTTTGCAGCAATCGCACCGACTCCAGCTCCCTTCGAGTCTCGAATCCCAATGCCGGCAGGGCCCTTTGCTAAACGCCCATCTTCCAGGGGTGTTGCGAATAGCCTGCGAACGTTGAGCGAGTTCGTCGAGGATCTTGACACCGAGACCCTCGCATTCGCTGCAAATTTTTCCGCTGAGATCAATCTTATGTCGGCGACGCTCGTGAACTTCCATGGCGAAGGCGTTGTCGAGTCTTGGGTTAATCACTGCAGAAATATCAAGGCTTGCCAGCATGAGATTGAGTTCAAGCATACTGCTTCGAAAGTATCGGCTTTAAACTCCCAGTGAGCTGCGTGGGTTGAGCAGAGTGTTCCTTTCCTTTGCCATTTTGAACAAGAGGCGACCCTGAGGCGAAAGGAACGTGAGGCAGTTTCCACAGAGTCTGTCCAATTGCGTGCCCAGGTCAAAGCGAACGCTGCACAGCTTAACGCTATTTTTGAAGGTCTCCAACGATGTATTTCCGACAGGCTGGTGCTGAGGAAGAAGCTTGACTTCACTGAGCAGGTTACGCAGAGTCATGAAGCGCTCAGCAGGAAATCGATGAGAAGGTTTCATCCTGTTTGCAGCAACGTGCTCGAATTGAAGAGGAGTTGGCCGCGGCGGCTGATCATGAAAAGGAGTTGAGGGGAGTGCGCGAGCGGCTTGCTAACTTACTGAAGACGTCTCCTTCTTAGTAGCCGCCTTTGTATCAACCGAAATTTGTAATCTATGAATAACATGCCTTTATTCATTTTTTATTCTTTTATATGATGTATCTTGTACTCAATGAATTCATGAATAAAAGTCCCATTTTTTTATCTTGTACTATCGCCTTCTTTTCTTTGCTATGTCATCGGCATGTTACTTTAGCAGATGTAGCCTATAGATAGTAGATAGCAATTCATCTTGAACTCTTTGTAGGGTAGCGATGGCTTAGCAAACAGGTTCGGAGTTTGCTGTCTAAGACTTTTCAACTTTATGAGCCGTGAGGGTCTCATAAAGATTTTTCTCCCTATGAGTCGTGAGGATCTCGTAGGTGTATTTTCTCCTTAGGAATCGTGAGGATTCCTAAGTGCGTTTTCTCTTGAGAGTCGTAAGGATCTCACAAGAGAATTTTCTCTCTTACAAGTCGAGAGAACTCATAAGTGGTTGGTGTTGCTGACGTGTTTTCGAGACGGAGGTCATTTGCTGACGTGTTTCCGGGACGGAGGTCATTTGCTGACTGTTCCCCCAATCAGAGCAAAGATATGTTTTGAATTTCAAAATTCAAAAATTGAAGCAACGCTTCAGATTCAGCGCTCTGCACGCTGCGTGCCACGTGTCAAACACAGACGCACTAGCGCCAGGTATGCTGCGCCCTAGGCAGCGCACCCCAATCAGAGCAAAGCTCTATTTAAAAATTTCAAAACTAAAAGTTGAAGCAACGCTTCAGATCCAGCGCTCTGCGCTGCGCGCCACATGTCAAACACAGATGCGCTAGCGCAGTTGCGCTGCGCTCTGCGCTGTGTGCCACGTGTCCAACACGGGTGCGCTAGCGCAGTTGCGCTGCGCTCTGCGCTGCGCACCACGTGTCGAATGTAAGTGCGCTAGCGCAAGGTGCGCCATCGCTGGAATTAAAAATTCCCCACAGTTAGATCAAAAGATCTAGTAATAATAAAATATTAATTAATCAGAACTAAAATTCTGTTTTGGAAAGATTTTTTCAATCTTATTGAAACAAGAAGATTATCTTCTGTAAAACAGAACCCTTAGGATCAAAGATCCAACGGTGGGAAATATTCCCAAATCAATCAGAGAATGATCTTTTAAAACTGATTTAACAAATCAATTGGCCCTATATAAAGGCCCCCAGACTTCAAGTCTCGAGGATATACAGAAAAAGAGAGAGAAAAACCCTCTGCAAAACATTGAGAAAAAGAAGAGCAAACTCTTAGAAAAAAGAAGATCATTTTCTTCATATTCAAGATAAAGAACTATGTTCTTGAACAACAGAGATGAAACCATCTCGTAAAAAGAAGAACCATCTTCTAAAAAGATCATAAATCTGAAAAAAGACCAAGGTCTTTAATAAAAGCAAAAGATCAAAAGATCTAATCATAAATAAATAAATATATATATATATATAAAAGAAGTATTTTACTTCATTCATAGATCTTTGATTTATAAAGGCAGAGCTTTTTATTAAAACAAGAACTTTTATTCTTGGATCTTGAGGTAAAGCCTCCTTTAAGAAGAACATAAATTTGTTCTTTGACCTTAAATCTGATCAAATGCGCTTTGCGCTATTAGAAAATGTCATGCACTCATGAATTGCGCTTTTGCACTTCTTGGACCGGCGCTCAGCGCCAAAACATGCCACGTGTCAACCAAAAACACAATCTGCGCTTTACGCTTCTGAAACAGCGCACTGCGCTCATGGGCTGGCGCTCAGCGCCAAGTGCGCCACGTGTCACTCACTGGCGTGCCAACAGAATAACGCAACGCGCTCATAAATTAAAAGCGCAATGCGCTAATAAAGTAGCGCTTAGCGCTAAGCGCGACACGTGTCCTCTTCATGTGCGCTACCCGACAGAAGCGCAATGCACTCTTTAGCTGGCGCAAAGCGCCTGGCGCGCCACATGGCGTATTGTCAGAACACAATCTGTTCTGATGAAGACAAAAGATGTCAGAAGGCAATGCTTAGCATTATTAAAAGGGCTGAGCCCAAATAAATGCTTAATAGCCAGAATTAAAATAAAATGTTAAACATTTTTAATTGGACTTAGCCCAATTCTATCCATAAGTCCTCAACTTATCTCGAATTGAGCACATCCGCTCTTTCAACCAACTCACCTTGGTTCAAGGGTACATCTCTTCACTCCTTTGATATTTGTCGTTGTAATTGCTCAACGTCTTCAAAGAGGTGACGGTCCCAACAACCACACATTTCACGGACTGTAAGGTCCTTAAACTCATGGACTATGACGTCCTTAACCTCGACCGCGATGTCTTGAAACTAACATCAGACTGTGGGGTCCTTAAACTCATGGACTATGATATCCTTAACCTCGACCGTGATGTCTTAAAAGTAACATCGGACTGTGAGGTCCTTAAACCCATGGACTATGATGTCCTTAATCTCGACCGTGATGTCTTAAAACTAACAACGGACTGTGGGGTCCTTAAACCCATGGACTATGATGTCCTTAACCTCGACCGCGATGTCTTTAAACTAACGATGGACCGTAATATCCTTAAACTAATTATCGACCGCAATGTCACAAAACTAAACAATAGAGCCCAATTGCTCTCTTGTCGGATCTAAACGGTCCCGTTAAGTTGATCTTAGTCTAAAATTAGACTAACGTATCCTTAACAAATGTTTAAGTTGATCTTAGTCTCAAATGAGGCTAGTGTATCCTTAAACCCAACCCCTAAACCCAAATCTAAGAAAGATACGGATTTGGACTAGTCCACGCCCTACGGGCAACAACATAAATTAGTCTCCGTATACAATCCACGGGCAACCACAAACAAAAAAAACACCCACGACACGAAGTGACCATCTGGAGAAGGAGAAAGTTGTTACCGCGGTGCGGTAGCGTAATTAACTGCAGGGGCTTGCGCCTGCAGGGAAGAGCGTCTCCACAATCAAAAACCCCTCAAACGAGGGGGAATCTGACGAAGTCTGCTACATCGGCCCATCCGTTTAAACCTTTGATACATGGTGCCATAAATCAACTTGGCATCTTCGGAGAGGTGGACAGATAGCACCAATTAGCATCTGTCCTGAAATTCTGGCCAGACGTCCGCCGCGTCTTTGCCGCGTCTTTTGGAGGGGAATAGATTCTGGCACGCCCGGTGGGAACTTTTCCTCTTTCCACTCCACAATTCGTATGTCGTGTTCGCGAACCAATCGCGGTTTGCTAATGGTTGCCCTTGGGTTCAAGGTACTAAGATTTGGTTTCTTGCTTGGCGCAGAGAACGAAACAGCAATGGCATCCACTTGCGAAAAGTGCTCCAATTGCAACTGCAACTCGCGCTCTGCCTCATCTCGAGGCATAGCCTACGGACCCCAAGCAGCCTCTTTGTTCACAATGCCGGTGGACCAGGTGACTCAGGCCACCACTGGATTATTCTTTGGGACTATGCTCCCCCCGATGAGCTTCAGCACCCCTGTACCAACATCAGAAGCTCCCAAGAAGTCGGTCTTTGATCGGCTTGCTACTACCACGGCCCCTCTCAACGGGTCGTCCAGCTCCAGCGTCTCGGTCTTTGCCAGATTGGGCCAAAGTTCAGGTGGGCCCGTGATGAAGCCTGCATCTCAAGAAAAGGTTATTTCGAAAAGAGTACCCAACCCTTTTCCTGAAGTCGTCAAGGCGGCTTCTTCTATCAAAGGGTCGGTCTTTACAAGACTGACTGTTCCGGCTCCCACTTCAGCTCCCATTCCTCCTCAAAGGTCCGTCTTTGACAGACTGGATACCGCTACTCAAAAGACGTCAGTCTTCAAGAGGCTGGCACCGGCGGCGCCTCACCCAAACAGGGGGCAAGACAAAGCCATCCCCATCGCCGAACCAACCCTAACAGCTCGACACGCTCGACGTCGCTACTGGCGCCGAGTAAGGAAGGCTGGGGGCAACTCCCCCTCTCGGCTAACTCCACCAGCTCCAACGGTGGAAGTCAATGCTGCTGTTCCAACCGGGAACAGTTTTGAACTGCTGAACAAGGTGCGTAGGAATTCGCCTACCGCCGTACTGAAAAGATCTCCTCCACCGGTGGAGACTGTCGCAGAAGCAAAGCCGGAACAGCCCCCTCAACGGCTGTTCTCTAAAGTTTACAAAATCTGGCGGCATGTCCGAGAGTCGGTGGTTGATCAAGACTATCCCCGCCGGCAGAAGAAGCTGAAGGTCCGACAGGAAGAAAACCGTCATGTTAAACCACAGAAGGCGACAGCTACTTGGGTGCCCACTGCAACGGCCCCTTCAACTTCGACCGCTCATAAGAGGAGAAGGCCGGAGAAAGCCCCCATGTCTGCGACAAATGTTAAGGGCGCCGAGCCTAAACGTCCTAAGTCTGGGGGCATGGTGGTGCATACCGTCTATATGGCATCCGGGAAAGAGGATAGCCGCGCTTCTACGGGTCACCGACCGCTCACCCGATCCGTGACAAGGGCTCAGGAACAACAACAGCAGAAGCTTCAGGAGATACTGACTGCAATGGCCGCACTTACCGGTCCAAAAGAAAGCTCGGAGGCGTCATCGGAACAACGTCACGAACACGAGACTGATGCTGAATTCCTTCGGAGAATGCTTGAGAAGAAGGACAAAGAGGCCGCGGAACAAGCGTCCAATATAAAGCAAATGGCCCTTCTATTCCAGGATATGGTGGGCATGATGATCCAGCCGGATCCCCCAGCTGAAGATCCTCCAGTAATAATTGAAGATGATAGAGGAGAAACATCAAACCCTCTGTCGGCTCTGTCAACAGCCAAGGAAGAGACAATCTCCAAAGCTGCCCTAGATGATTACATCGCTCAGCAGATACGAGTTCACCAGGCGAATGAAGCGGCTGGCCAAGTCGTCAAAACTGGGTGACCATATCCAGGCTGGTATGATCAGATAAAATACCCGCCGGGCTACACAATCCCAAAATTCTATGTGTATAAGGAGACAGGCAATCCCCATCAACATGTCACTCAGTTCAGGGCTCTTTGTGGCAACACTGGGGGTGATGATAAGCTTTTGCTCCGCCAATTCGTCGGCAGCTTGTCGGAGATGGCATTTAAGTGGTATTCTGAACTTCCAAACGACTCCGTCAAGACTTTCGCAGAAATGGAGTTGTTGTTCACCCAGCGATTCGCAAGTGCTAGTGAACGCACCCCAATAACGGCATTGATCAATGCCAGGGTGAAGCCAGGCGAGACGTGGGTTCAGTACGCAATCCGATGGCAGAATCTGTGGTCGAAATGCGAACAGTGCATCGAAGAAGCACCAGCAGTAGGCATGTTCGTGGGCACCCTAGACCCTCATGCAACTATTTCACAGTTCATGATATTCTTCAAAACGACCACGTTCCAGGCTTTAATCGACAAGCTAGCTCAGATGGACCAGATGGGTCATAGACCGTCTCCTCCAAAGCTGGAGCCGCGGAACGAAAAAGGTAAAGGGAAGGCGACCTTCGGTGCGAATACCCAACAGCAGCCCAGTGTCCTAAAACTAGCGGATCAACTGAAAGAGAGACGGCGCTATTATAATGAGAAAATGAAGCGCCCTTACTCGTTCCCACTGGATAAAACAAAAAGGTTATTCGAACTAGCGATGCGCAACAGGCTTATCAATCTGCCGAATCCAAAGCAACCATTGCAACCCGGCGAAGTGAATAATCCTAATTATTGCCCTTACCACCAAACGGTAAGCCATCCAATCGAAGATTGCTTCGTCTTTAAAGGATGGGTCGAGGATCAGTACCAACAAGGCAAGTTTGCGTTGTCTGAGAAGTGGAAAGTGAGCCCACCACAACCACATACTCCTAAGAAGATGGACACACCGGGGGCAATGTGCTTTTTTGTTGAAGAAGCTCCATAGGAGGTCGTTCTTTCGGCCAAAACCAAAAGAATGTTGAATGATCTCCAAACATGCCCGGAGATCAGGTGGAAGAATCCGCTGGAACCCCAGATCATCAAAGGAATGCTAAAGCCGTGCCCAACTCCAAAGATCGGTGGTGATAGCCAAAGTGTTCACATCCAGCCGTCAAAATCTTTGAAAAAGAAGAGGAAATCCAAGAAGCCCGTGAAGCCTGACGATAAGCGAATGGACCTGCAAAAGCAGATCGACGCGCTGGAAGAGTATAACCAGAAGGCGCGGACTCCAATCATGCTCCAAGAGTTTCTCGGCCACGTCCTTGAAGACGGAGATGATGAAGAAGACTCATCAGATGAATCTGAGGATTACATAGCAAGTTGCCATGTAATCTCTCACTCGTCTACAGACGATGAAGAAGCCCTGCACACCAAGAGACTGGGGGCAGGGCCTGAACCGGAACTTCTAGGGCCATCAGACGAGATGATCGACGCATTCCTAAATGAAGCTCTTCTGAAAAGTAAAGCTGATCGGGAGCGTGAGATGGCCATATTTGAAAAGGCCAAACGCCGGCGACTGGACGAAAGAGTCGAGACACTCCCGCCGAATCAAGGGACATCCGTCGTGAATAAAAACAAGTTCAAGACGAGGAAAAGGTTTGCTGAAGCCATATCAATGGGAATGAAGCTACCACCCTCCGAAGGAAACACCGTCGGTGAAGCAGAGATGCATCCTAGCTACTGCCTATATCATCGAAAGATCGTATACCCCACCAAAGAGTGCAACGCTTTTAAAGGATGGTGGTAGGGATATGTTGCTCACCGATAACATTTTAAGCGGATGAAACAAAAAACTCGTCGGGAGCAGAGAAATACGACCGAGGAGCATAAAAGAACCACCGGCAACTGTTGCATGGTCAACGCCGGGGGATCGCAAGTTCTCACCTTCGGGAGCGACTCCGACGAAGAGATGACTCTTGGCTCTCTTTTTAAAGAACCCACCTTGGGAAAAGAGGAAGAACCGAAGACCTGCGAAAACATCCAGCTGCGCAATCGTACACTTCCAGGAAATAATCTCGGACCCACGAATAGAAAAGATTAGGAAAAAGAAAAGGTTCCTGAGGATATCATTCTTGATGACCAAGCTGTTGAAAAGCTAACAGCCAAGGACCCGCCAAAGAAAAGTAAAGTGGATTACAATGTCCTGGCGCACTTTAGGAAGTTACCCTCACAGCTCAGCATTCTCGACGCCCCTTTACTATCAAAAGAAGTAAGAGATTCATTGATCAAGGCGCTACAAGAGCTAGAGCAATTCCAAGCTTTTCTCGCCGAAGAAAAGATGAAGGACGAGCTGGAAGAAGTGCACACAGCCGATATCACCTTCGGCGATGAAGATCTCCTCCTCGGGACGTGCGAACACAATCGTCCCCTTTATGTCTCCGGATACTGTCATGATATCAAGATAGACAAAATTCTGGTCGACAATGGGTCTTCCGTCAATCTCCTCAACGTGCGAGTGTTGAAGGAAATCTGCATGAGCGTCCAGCACCTCGCTCGTGATAAAATCACCATCTCCGGTTTCGACTCCCAGTCATCACGGACTCTCGGGTCTGTGATACTGACGTTATGTTTCGGGTTACTTGTCACGGATATTAAATTTTACGTCATTGACGCCAAGACATGATACAATGCTTTGCTTGGCCGGCCCTGGTTGCACGAGTACAACATCATACCTTCTACACAACATCAGTGTATGAAGTATTTCAAGGATGGTCTCGAGTATATTGTGACAGGAGAGTTAAACCCATTCTCTGTGAACGAAGTCCGCAAGTATGAAGATGCAAAATACTTCTTACCAGACTTTGAGGATACAGAGAGATGTCACAAATCGGAGAACAAAGCTATCACCACCATTTCGGTCTTCGGGAGTGATACCGCGGAAGAGGAAGAGATAGTTTATTCTGGGCCACCCCAGTACAACAAGCCGGGACCGTCTGCTCCTATGCTTATCTTCGGCAGCGACTCGGAAGATGAGGTCCATGCCATATTCTCCACTCGACCTTCAATACAAACCTTCGCTGATGAAGAGCAAAGTTTGCAAGTTGCCATGGTTCCGTCCAAGTATCGTAAAGAACTAGACGCGCTTGATACCGACAAAGTGGAAGAGCTACAGACGTTCTATGTCCCTCCCAGGCGAGAAGGTGAAAAGGCAATCCTATTCTACCGATCCGTGAAAACTAAAGTGGAGAAAGAAATTTGGCATGGCGTAGATTCTATACTTGACAGGCTCCGGCCTATCCGTTTGCCCAGATACTACACGAACGGATTAAAAAGGCTGTTAAGGCGCCAAGGCGTACCTTTCAAACAGACTGCTCGAAAAGCTAAGTTCTATGATAGGATCTGGAACGTCCCTGGAACTCAGCGGAAATTACCCAACGGGAGAATGGAAACGACCGAACTTGGGTATGTCCAATACAAGAAACGGGAGCTACTCCGTGACTGCTGCGTCATACATGACTTTGATGAAGAGGGAGATGCTTTTTGGGAAAATGCTAATCCTGAACCAGAAAGAGCTCCCGACGTGAAAATGCCCAGTCCGTCGTTCGAAGAAAAAATGGACAAGCTTATAAGGGAAGCGGGTCAAAAGGTTCGAGACGACCATAATCGTGAAATGACCATTTACGAGAAAACCAGGACGCAATGCCTTCTTCAACAGGCTGCGAAAGATGAAAATGCTCTTCCCTGTCAACCCGTTGTACAAAAGGCACGATGCAGAGGCAAAAACAAACCAAAGAACAAGAAAGGCGTTCGACAGCGACAAAGCGGGATCAAGAAGCCATGCGATCAAGAACCAAACAACCAGGACTCATCTTTTATAAAGAAGATGGGTCGAGCGTACTTTTTTGCCCGGACAAGACAAAGAAGAGACTTGATCTTGCCATAAAATATCAACTGATTATCCTACCGGAATCCAAACTGTTAGTTATATGTATGCCCTAGAGGCCATTACTATACATAGGATGTATATTGTAGTGAATGCTTGGACATATATAGGGATGACTTTCTTGCTCGACATGATAGTATGCTATCTGGTTGCTCTTTACCTTAACGTGTACACTGATTGTCTCTCTGTTACATATTGGTAAAGCCCTTAGGATGTGTACTTGACTGCCTGGACTATGATGCGGATCATACTATTGGGGACATGGTAGTCCATAAGTACATCCTTCAAGGTCCCTAGTCGTGGGTGTAACGAGACAGGGCATCGATATAGCAGAGTAGACTAGCGTATACCTTCTCGACCCATACAGATGGGCGATGGATGATCCCATATCCATTGGTGTTTGACATCAGAGATGATATACGGGTGCTCAGTGGAGACTGGGTACACTGGACGGACTCGCCGAGAACTCCCAGATGGTATTATACCTTACGTCAGATGGCAGTTCTCTGGTGACACTGGTACAGGTTAGTCTGTAGACCCGAGATCGTCATAGAGTCTTGTGTGATTCCCACTGTGCTTTGATTTCCACCTTACCACGTCCAAAAGGGCGTGCAAAACGGTGGTTTTTGGGTACAACCCCGAATCACATGGAGGCAATGAGCGATAGGAGGGGATTCGTCTCTCCCGGTATAGGGAGTTGATGTTGCGCTGTGTTCGATTGGCTATAACCGGAAATCCCTGGCCAGGGTTGCTGAGATTTACTGGTAAGTGTTACCAGTAGTTTCTCGAACTGTTATAGACCTCATATCGACATGACTTATCGAGCTACTGGGGTCTGACGTTTACCACCCCTAGGCGAGATATGCGACATATCAGACGACGAGACCGGACTGTACGGTAAGTGTTACTGGTTGGATTCACAGGAGTGTGAGCGGGCTTGCTCGTTGATCTTCTGATCGCTCAATACTCGGGTGGCCGTTACATTTAGTAGACCGCTTGCGGCTTGTGGGCGTTTGATATGATCATCACCTGCTGCCGGCGTATTGACGAGTCTTTAGAGTCCTACACAGAGGTTTCCTGGCTCAAGCGAAACGAAATAGGAGCGCATATGAGATATGTGCGGGACCGAGAATAATACCAGTATGTGATACTGAATTCTATTCTCCTGATTTGTATCATCGGACTGTTATATAATGTTAGGTCCACGTTACCTCTCCCGGTACTTTCGGGCTTGCGGAAACGGTAAAACAAAAAATTTTCTGGACTTGGCAACATGGACCGTAAAAGCCGGATCTTTGCTAAACAATACACTAGCATCCTAACTAGAGATTTATCTACTCGGTTAGGGGTTATACCTCAACTTGAACTCCTTCTCTTCTTATTGTTCTTCTCCTTGCTTGCTCCAAGGCTTGATCCGGACTTTGGTCACCTCCGCGGCCTCCTTGAGTCGAAGACGATCCACCCGAGAGATGTACACCGAGCTCCACCTTGAGCCGAGGTAACTAGGGCAAAGAGATTGCTAATCTAGAAGCCCTAGGTTGTGTAGAAGTGATGAAGGGATGGTTTTGTCTTTGTGGGATCTTTATCTCTCAACACATGAGATCAAAAGATGAATCAAGAGGAGGAAGAAGAAGGAGGAGCTAGCAACCATGGTTCATATCTTTTTTCTTCTCACTTGAAAAAACAAGAGAGATAATGAGAAAGAAATTATGAACTAAAGAAAAGTAACTATGGTTGCAATAATGCAAAAACAACATCATTGCTAATCCCATCAAGATAAAGTTTGATGGCTACATTGAAATGACCATTATCATAATCAAAATAGAAAAAGAAAAAGAAAAGAAGAGTGTAGATCCCTCTTGAAAGTCAATGGTCAACACGGTCAACCGGTCAACAAAGTCAAGAAAGGTCAACGGGGTCAAATGGTCAATGCAATTAGCCATCATAAAATTATCACTGAAAGGATTAGTAAATGATGTCCGCGGCTCATAATGGTTTTGACCAAAACGAACTGTCAAAACCCTAATGAGTCCGCCTCAAAATGGTTTTGACCGAATCAACTGTCAAAATCCTAATGAGCCTGCCACATAACGGTTTTGGCCGAACCAACTGCCAAAACCCTGATGAGGCACCTCCTCCTTCATCGCTCCGGAAAACTGTGCATACACACCTGCATCCGCATTCCGTAGAATGCGGATGCACAGAAGACAAAACAAATCCATCCGTGCAATACTAGGATCCGGCTTAAACCAAAGCCCACTAATACTGCCTGCCCGAACACCACACGCACACAAGTGTACGTAAGTGATCGCAGCCCTGCCGTAAAACCATACGGCCTCTACATGTTTCGCTCAGTGCAGGGAAACTCTCTGTGTGGGACTCTAAAGACTCGACACTACGCTGGCAGTGGGTTTAACCACAGACCGCAAGCGGCAATAGCTGTACGTAACGGTCCCCAGGTAGATGTCGATAAGAAGGCCGATGAGGTAAACCCATCCGAACTCCTACTGAGTCTGTATGTGACAATCTCCGTACAGTCCGGTCTGTTCGTCTGATACATCGCATGGCGGGCCTAGGGGGACGGTAAACGTCAGTCCCCTAATAGCGGTACAAGTCGTGTCGGAGTGAAGCCCAGAACACCCTGAGATAACACTGGAAACCTACCAGTATATCTCGCTTGCCCTGGCCAGGGACTACTTGTGTAATGGCTCTCCTAGACACAGCGCGATGTCAACCCCCAATACCGGGAGAGACGAATCCTGTCTAACCGTCACTGCCTCCAAGTGCTTCGGGACTGCACCCAACTACTACCTGTTTGCACGACTCAGTAGAATCGTGGTAGGGCAGTAATCAAAGAATAGTGGGAACACACTTGAGGCGAAGTGACAGTGTCAAGTCAGCAGACTAAGCTGTACTCATGTCACCTGGGAACTGATAACTGACGATAGGTATAATACCAACCATCAGTTCCCGATGAGTCCTGTCCAGTGTACTCGTAACCTAACGAGCACCCGCATACTATCTCAAGTACGACGTACTGACGGCTGTGGGACAGACCGTCTCCCGTGCTGGGATGAGAAGCGCATACGCTAGTCTACTCCGGAGTATCGATGCCCTATCTCGATACTCCCACGACTAGAGATGTGAATAAGGATGTGCTTGTAGATTACCCAGCCCCCACGAGTGTGATCGCCATCACAACGCCGGTAATCAAGCAAAGATCCTAAGGGCTCTACTAATGCGTATAGGTGATATAATAAAAAAATACACATGTACACATTAAAGCAGAGACAAACCAAGTAGCATACTACTATATTGAGCAAGATTGTCTGTACAACTGTGAATATCCCAAGCTTCCATCAAGTAATATACATACTAGTATGATACAGTAATGGCCTCTAGGGCATATACACTAACAATCTCCCACTTGCACTAAGGCCATGTACTGGCGTATCGAAGACCTATCATCTCGATCAGTCGCTCGAACTGAGTCTGGGGTAAGGCCTTCGTGAATGGGTCCGCTGTGTTGTCCTTTGTGTCCACTCTCCGTACCTCGATCTCCTGGCGATCAATGATCTCCCTGATCAGGTGATACCGCCTTAAGATGTGCCTGGATTTCTGATGGGACCTTGGTTCCTTCGCTAAAGCTATAGCTCCATTGTTATCGCAATACAAAGGTATTGGGTCAACAATGGACGGAACCACCTGAAGTTCACTAATGAACTTCTTCATCCAGACCGCCTCTTTTGCGGCATCGCTTGCAGCAATGTATTCAGCCTCCATCGTCGAGTCTGCGACGGTATCCTGTTTGGAACTCCTCCAACATACCGCCCCTCCGTTGAGGGTAAACACAAAACCCGAGACAGACTTGCTGTCATCTTTGTCACTCTGGAAGCTTGAATCGGTAAATGACTCGATCCTGAGGTCTCCATTACCGTAAACCAGGAACATCTCCTTAGTCCTTCTCAGGTACTTGAGAATGTTCTTCACTGCTGTCCAGTGGTCCTCACCTGGGTCTGACTGATACCGGCTTACCGCGCTCAGCGCGTAAGCTACATCTGGTCTTGTACATAGCATCGCATACATTATAGATCCTACCGCCGAAGCGTAGGGTATAATGCTTATGCGAACCCTCTCCTCGTCAGTCTTAGGAGACATCTTCTTGGAGAGGGTAATTCCGTGCAATGCGGGTATGTTACCGCGCTTGGAACCCTCCATACTAAATCTCTTTAGTACGGTCTCTATGTACCTGGACTGCGAAAGTCCCAGTAGTCTCTTGGATCTATCTCTATAGATCTTGATCCCCAAAATGTACGAGGCATCACCCAGGTCCTTCATGGAGAACCGTTGTGAAAAAAATAGCTTGACCGATTGTAGCATAGGAATGCCATTTCCTATCAAAAGAATGTCGTCCACGTACAAGACTAGGAATAAGACAGTTCGTCCTACAATCTTCTTATAGACACAAGGTTCATCCTCGTTCTTGATGAAATCAAATTCCTTGATTGCCTCATCAAAACAGATGTTCCAGCTCCGCGATGCCTGCTTTAATCCATAAATTGATTTAAGCAACTTGCACACCTTCCCGCTGCTCCTACTGTCTACGAAACCTTCTGGCTGATCCATGTAAACGCACTCTTCCAAACAACCGTTTAGGAAAGCCGTTTTAACATCCATCTGCCAGATTTCATTGTCATGGAAAGCAGCAATGGCAAGTAGGATCCAAATGGATTTGAGCATAGCCACCGAAGAAAAAGTTTCGTCATAGTCCAAACCAGGTCTTTGACGAAAACCTTTTGCAACGAGTCTAGCCTTATAGGTTTCCACCTGCCCATCTACACCAAGTTTCCTTTTGTAGATCCATTTGCATCCAACGGGTTTTACCCCAGGTGGAGCAATATCCAAGGTCCACACTTTATTGGCGTACATGGACTCCATTTTGGATTGCATTGCTTCCTGCCACTTATCAGAGTCCCTACTGATAATGGCCTGCCTGAAACTGGTAGGGTCATCTTCTTCCAAGATGCAATGCTCTCGATCCCCGTCTATGAGAAAACCGTAGTATCTCTCGGGCGGATGAGAATTCCTACCAGATCTGCGGAGTGGCTGAGGTTCGTTGGGTGTAACTGAATCTAGCGGTTCCTCCAAATCTTTAGTTAAAGTTCGTGTTTCTGGAATTTCATCCAGTTCTACCGTGCTGCCACAAATGTTTTTAACAAGAAATTCTTTTTCCAAAAATGTGGCATTCCTGGAAACAATTATCTTCTGTTCCTCTGCATGGTAGAATAGATACCCACTTGAATCTTTTGGGTATCCCACAAACTTACATAAAACTGCCCGTGCCTCAAGTTTGTCTGGGTTCTGCTTTTTGACATAAGCTGGGCAATCCCAAATCTTAATACGTTTAAGATACAAACTCTTACCACTCCATATTTCATACGGAGTCTTAGGCACGGATTTGGATGGAACTTGATTCAATAGATGCGATGCAGTTTGAAGTGCATATCCCCAGAATGAAAGAGGCAACTCGGCACTACTCATCATGGAGCGAACCATATCCAATAGGGTACGATTCCTCCGCTCCGATACACCATTGTGCTGTGGTGTATAAGGAGGAGTAAGCTGAGAGAGAATACCATTCTCTTTTAAGTAATCTAGGAATTTCGTGCTTAAGTACTCCCCTCCTCTATCAGACCAGAGGATCTTGATACTTTTGCCAGTCTGGTTCTCTACTTCGTTTCTGAATTCCTTGAATTTCTCAAAAGCTTCAGATTTGTGTTTCATAAGATACACATATTCGAATCTAGAGAGATCGTCAGTGAATGTGATGAAGTACGAGAACCCTCCCCTTGCATGTATAGACATCGGACCACATACATCACTGTGTATGAGTCCCAAGAGCTCTGCTGCCCTTTCTCCATGTCCGGTGAACGGAGATTTGGTCATCTTCCCTTTGAGACAAGACTGACAAGTTTCATAGGATGAAAACTTGAACGCATTCAAGAGTCCATCTTTATGCAACTTACTCAGTCTTTTCTCTCCGATATGACCAAGTCTACAATGCCACAAGTAGGATTCATTCGTATCTGAATTCTTCCTCTTGCGTGTGTTTTGTATATTGAGAACTGTATTCTGATTTAGAACGTAGATACCATTACACTGTGCAGCCTCTGCAACCAGTACCTTATGAAGGTAAATGTTCATGATATTTCTATCAAGAACAAAGTTATATCCATCTTTATTGAGTAAAGAAACTGATATGATGTTGCAAACCATGGAGCGTACATAGTAGCAATCGTTCAAAATCATAGTCTTGCCATTTGGCAATACTAGGTGATATTCACCGACGGCTGCCGCATTAACTTGTGCTCTGTTCGCTACTCTGAGCGACATATCACCCGGTGCAACTTTCTTACTTTTTCTCAGTCCCTGCAATAAATTACAGATATGAGATCCTGATCCGGTATCAAGTACCCAGGAGGTAGGGCTGACCGTAAAACAGTTCTCAATTACAAGAACATCTGAAGTAGATGCAAAACCATGCTTCTTCTTCAACTGGGTATCCTGGGAATCCATGCAATCCCCTTTCCCTTGCTCATACTTATGAATGTTGTCACAAGTTAGAGTTGAACCAACGTTCCCCAGCCCCGAATAAGAATTCGGATCGGTCAAGCGATACATTTTATTATCTTGATTAGGACGTGAAAAGGTTGCTACCTGGAGAGAGAGAGAAAAGAAACACTCAGCGTGCACTCTTGCAAGATTAGATTGGTTTATTAATTTATCTAACCAGGATGTCTCCCACTGTTTCCTCAAATTCTTTCTTAAAACCTTTTAAAAGAAGAACTAGCCGGGATTTAATTCACGTCACAATACTTGCTTAACCTTTCAGCCAGGCTAGTGTCGGTACTTCGAGGGAGGTTTTCCAACGCTTTCGCGAAGTTCCTTAATTTAAGAACCTCTTTTCCCTGGGGGCGTAGCCCCGCTAACACCTTTCTAGACACCTACTAGGTTTATAGCATTGATTGTTAAGTGGAATAATCTCCCGAGAGTAATCCAACTCATCAGTGGGATCGGGATCCAACTATCATTGTGTGATGACCTAGATGGAATCCACTCTAGTCACCATACTCCAGAAGGTATGCTAAATCTGCAAGTTTCAGTACTTTTGAAACCCCCGATGTGGTTTTTGCCCCTAGGACCCAAGTGGCCTTGACACAGTCAACAAATCAAAGGGTCTTACTCAAGTTCAACCCGTCATTTTCTTGATTGCATTAAACCCACCCGCATAACCCTTGACACAGTCAACAAGGTCACACGACTGTCCTAACCAATCACATTGTATCCAGCAGATAAGCAATACTCAGCTACCGTTCACTGCATCTTGACACAGTCAACAAACGCAGCACGAATACTAAGTATAACTTATAAGAAATGACGGAGGGCTACGGCTGGGTTTTGGCGAAAACCCGTCAACGTAATGAACTTGATATCGTTGAAGGAACGTGATACACTTTTTGAAAATATAGCGGCGAAAACTTTTGCTAAAGAGGTCACTCCCTGTGAAGGGATCTCGGCTCTTTCCTCGTCGAATGAGGTGCGGGATATTCCAAACTGAATACCTCGATGCAAAGCAAGAATAATCGACTATAGTGAAGTTATTACCGTGATGCAAACTTTTTTCCAAGGGGTCACTCCCGATGAAGGGATCTCGGCCCTTGCCTCGTCGACTGAGGTGCTGGGTATTCATAACCGAATACCTCTGTGCAAAACAAAAGTGAACGTCCTTGCAATAACAGCTTTTTGAAAATTGTTCCAAAAACGTCTTTTAGGTTTATTTTCTAGCATTAGTTCTTTTAATACGTCCCATCATTTAAAACCTACTATTGCAGAAAACAACCAAAATATGACGTACGCTTATGCCATTCGCATTCGCCACGGGGCCCCGTCATCACCCGTTAGGTTACTTAACTAACGACAGAGCGGGGGCTGGGCTAGCGTGGCTGTAAAACATAAGCAACGCCTAAATAGTTATTATAAATAGATATATAGCAATGATAGCCAATCCAGATCACAGATGAACACTTTGGATATACTAGGAACCCGCGATTCGTTCGAGCCTGCAACGAAAAGCGGATTACACGGTCGCGATGAATAGCCAATACCCCACCCAAGACCCCTACGGGTGCGGCAAACTACCCGCCAAGTACCCGAAGCGAAGCAACCTCCCTCAACGCCGTGAGTAGGCCACTCGGCACTTCGAGATACCCGGTAGTTTGTGCACCCCCTCCATGGGTCTATCCTAGGAGCAAAAACAGTAAAAAGAATTATACAATGACGGCTACAACCTCGACCCGGTTGTGCGGCCATACAAATAATATTACATCAATTTACAAATTTATTACATGAATGAAAGAAAAGGAAACTCTCATCTCACATCCACCCCGGCTATTCATCCGCGACAATCCAACGAGTTCATATACACATACCAACAATAACACAGATCACAGATATGTATAATCCTCACTAATCGACGTATAGCGATTAGTTGACGTTCAATACACATATAACATTACAGATATAACCATTAGCCAAAGTCTACAGAACATCGACTAAAAATACGGATTTTTGAGCCCCAAAAACAAAATTTGCTTTCTGGAAAATCTGGGCAGAAAAGTCATATACCAAAAATCCCAAAAACTCACCAGAAACAAACTGCAACAAAAATGTTCCACGGCCGAGTCAACTCGGCCGCGGTTCCGCGGCAGAAGCAAGCTTCTGCCGCGGAACCGCGGTGAGTTGGTCGACTCATGCGATCATTTTTCTTGCCTGTTCTAAAAAAAGCCTGAGCCGATTTTTAAGACATGATTTATTATCTTTTGAGCAGAAAAAAAATCGGCAGAAACTCAGGGTTTCCGGGGTGTTTTTCGGTTTTTTCGTTCGTTCGATGTTCTAAATACCTTGCTAACATGCTAGGGTGTGTTTAGTTAGGCTCTGATACCACTGTTAGTGTTAGTTATATGTATGCCCTAGAGGCCATTACTGTACATATGATGTATATTGTAGTGGATGCTAGGACGTATATAGGGAGGACTTTCTTGCTTGACATGATAGTATGCTATCTGGTTGCTCTTTACCTTAACGTGTACACTGATTGTCTCTCTGTTACATGTTGGTAAAGCCCTTAGGATGTGTACTTGACTACCTGGACTATGATGCGGATCATACTAGTAGGGACATGGTAGTCCATAAGTGCATCCTTCAAAGTCCCTAGTCGTGGGTATATCGAGACGGGGCATCGATATACCAGAGTAGACTAGCGTATACCTTCTCGACCCATACAGATGGGCGATGGATGATCCCATATCCATTGGTGTTTGACATCAGAGATGATATACGGGTGCTCAGTGGAGACTGGGTACACTGGACGGACTCGCCGAGAACTCCCAGATGGTATTATACCTTACGTCAGATGGCAGTTCTCTGGTGACACTGGTACAGAGTAGTCTGTTGACCCGAGATCGTCATAGAGTCTTGTGTGGTTCCCACTGTGCTTTGATTTCCATCTTACCACGTCCAAGAGGGCGTGCAAAACGGTGGTTTTTGGGTACAGTCCCGAGTCACATGGAGGCAATGAGCGATAGGAGGGGATTCGTCTCTCCCGGTATAGGGAGTTGATGTTGCGCTGTGTTCGATTGGCTATAACAGGAAATCCCTGGCCAGGGTTGCTGAGATTTACTGGTAAGTGTTACCTATAGTTTCTCGAATTGTTATAGACCTCATATCGACACGACTTATCGAGCTATTGGGGTCTGACGTTTACCACCCCTAGGCGAGATATGCGACATATCAGACGATCAGACCGGACTGTACGGTAGTGTTACTGGTTGGATTCACTGGAGTGTGAGCGGGCTTGCTCGTCGATCTTCTGATCGCTCAATACCCGGGTGGCCGTTACGTTTAGCAGACCGCTTGCGGCTTGTGGGTGTTTGATATGATCATCATCTGCTGCCGGCGTATTGACGAGTCTTTAGAGTCCTACACAGAGGTTTCCTGGCTCAAGCGAAACGAAATAGGAGCGCATATGAGATATGTGCGGGACCGAGAATAATGCGTGTATGTGATACCGTATTCCATTCTCGCGATGAATGTATCGATTGGTTATATTCGATATAACCTAGATATCGAATCAAGGATTGATTCGATAAGCCGATACATTGGATACTAGTCGGTTATGTGCGACATGACCGGATCATTGAATCAAGTGTTGATTTAATGATTTAATGCATAATTATATATTTGATATATTACTTTGCATTAACCAGTATCGGTTCACTTTAAATGGATTTTCTCACTTGCATTACACAAGTTGTATATGTGATATACTTTTGTGCACTTGATTGTGTCATGTTTGATGATACATGTTAACTTGGATTTGTGTGAAGATTAAACCATGGTTGTGAGAGTGGTTAGGGTTTTGTTTATTCTCTTATTATCTATTTATTTATTTATATATTCATTTTGGAAAGTTTTAAGGATGGTGGCTTGTTTTGTTTTTATGTTGAAGCTTCTTGAAGCTTTGATCAAGTCAACCATTCTTATCTCATCCTTAACCCTAACCATTCCCACTAACCCTAGTTTATTCTCTACACTTGACCATGGTTATGATTATGATAAGTATTGATTTACTTTTGATTTTAAATCAACTTATCATAATATTCATTTCTTTCTTCTTCTTCTTCTTCATCACATGAAGAAGCTTGCTTCATCAATGGTGATTGATGAAAACAAGTGAGAAATCCAATTCTAAAGTCTACCCACTTCCTATTTCTTCATTCTCTACCTCTTGCCAAGTAGTAGAGTGTGTTTCCTTCACAAGTTTTCTAGACTTGGTGAAGTTGGAGCTTGATCTAGCGATGCCTCGACGTAGATCATCTTCGGCACGTCGTCGATGACCTAGCCCGCTCTTTCTCCGATGAAGCTGATGCTAGAGCCCAGGAATTCATTTGGACAGCGAGGGGACTTCGTTGCGGAGCTATGGAGGTGGAGCACCGGATCTACAAAGGTTGTATTTCCGTATTCTTGTAGTTAAGTGTTAACTAGTTTGCTTTTCGCCTAGACCTCTAGCCAACGATCCGTAGTTTAGGGTTTCTCGGCACCGTAATTTTTGAAATTGGCATGGTTGATGCCTTGTGAGACCTCTTGAGAGTGCATAGGAACCCTACAGTGGTATCAGAGCCTAGCTAGAGCCTTAGGCGAAGTCTAGACGAAGTTTGAAGTCCGATCGAACCGAAACCCAACCCCAAAAATTGCTCTCTGTACTTTTTCTAAAATCGTGGATTTTTCCAAATTTAAAATATGCAGAAAACTCAGCAGGGAAATCTAAGAATTACGGCGCAAAACGTTTTGCATGAACAGTGTAATCGGCGGCGGAACCGCGGCATAAGCCTAGCTTATGCGGCGGTTCCGCGGCAGAATTGTGACGTCAGCCCTAACTGTTTGCACAGTAATTCATTGTTTCAGGTGCTGAGTTCTCTGGGTATTTTTAAAATTTATTCAAGAGTTGAATTTTCTGGAGTTGTTTTGGGGATTCGGTGTTTTGATCGGAGTATCAGATTTTGTCTAAGTGGCTTTCCGGATAATTTTTTGAATATGTTAAAAAGTTCGACCGGATATAAATACCCAATTTTTTCCCTGTCGGGAAATTTCCAAGTGTTGGATTTTTCCGTAGTTTAACGACGTTCTAAGTAGTGCAAGTAACGCGATGGACCCTCTAGAAGACAACAAACCTTAACTCGATTATGTGACCATCTTGAACTGCCCTTAGAACCTTCGGGTTTGGGGCAGTACGGCGTGCCACATGTGAGGCGTTGGCTTGACCCTTCTACGGCTGGACCGTTGGTACTGAGGCACGAACTGAATGTTTTTAGACTTGTTTCATGTGTTGATCTGTATCGGGAAAACTTGGGTGTTCGAATGTTCAATCGGAAAGTTTAACATTTTCTGTTTATCCGGAATGTGATACAATAATTGGAATTCACAAGTAGTTATGAGATAACTGAATGAATGTTATAAACATAGCAGTTTAGTCTCACTTGATTGGTTGCCACGGAATTTTGATGTGATCAAAAGTCCGTTGTAATCACGTAGCGTACGCGGATACTCGCCGGGTAAACTTAATAGACAGCCTCACTCCACAGCCCCGACCAAGTGAATGTAGGAGAACCCCGTCGCCGAAAGCATCCGTTCGGATGCTCGCGGCAGCGGTGTTCTGCCTTGGTGCACTTCGTCGACGGCGTCAGGGGGTGCGGCCGCCTACTAAAGTTTGCGACGAGCATTCGATCAGGATGTCGGGAATCCTGTTGAATTGCCCGACTTGATATTGAAAAGTGTTTTCGATAATGAGACTAAAATGCGGGGTTTATAATTGTTAGGCATGCGATGTCTAAGTAATTCATTTGGTCAGGCATGCGATGTCTGAGGTGATTGCGGATTCCAACTGTTGTAGTTTTACACTTTCTTTTCTGTGACCGTAAGTGTAATATGTGATATCGCCGGTTTCGTTGCTATATGTCAACGACAATTGGGATGCGCATATTTACTTACGTTGATGACATGTGATGTTATGTGTTGCTGGATATGTTATATTGGATCGTCGTGTTTGAATAGCCTGGGGTTTTTATGTGAGATGAGTGTTTTTCATTTTCATTCATGTAAAAACTTGTATGTAATATTCTTTTATTTGGGACACTTCCAGGTTGCGGAAGATGTCACCTTTTGTATATTATTTATTTTTCCGCACTAGGATAGACCCAAGGAGGGGAGCACAAGTAACCGGGTTCTGGAGTCCAGTGGGAGACCAACTCGAGGAGTCGAGTCCGGGTCTCCTAACTCTAGAATTGGTAGGGTTGCTTGCCGCTCTCGTAGGGGTCTAGGGGTGTGGGTTTGGCTATTCATCGCGACCGTGGAATCCGTGTTTTATACTGGCTCGTATTGAAAACACGGACGTCCTAGTATATCCAATATTTCATATGTTTCTTCTGCTGCGATATCTGTGATGTGGTCATGTGATGTTCTGTGATAGATACAGTATATAGTATATATGATATATTATATAGGCGTTACTTATGTTTTACACCCGCGCTAGCCCTGCCCTGCTCTGCCGTTAGTTACCTAACCTAACGGTGCACGAGGGGACATCGAGGCGAATGCGGATGGCATAAGTGTACGTCGTATTTATCTGTGATGTTCAGGTACTTAATTGATGGGACTTCATTAATGAGATTAATGAAATAAAAGAAACCTAAGATGTTGTAGAATCGAATTTCAAAATAAAACAGGTAGCTACAGTTCTTGCTTTGCACAGCGGTATATGTGATATATCCTGCACCTTATTCGATGAGGAAAGGACCGAGATCCTTTCACCGGGAGTGACTCCTTTAGCAATAACTGGCAGATGCTACAACTCTCGGTTTGTCTTTTGATTGCTTTTAAGAGTTTTTGCTTTGCACAGTGATATATATGATATATCCCGCACCTCATTCGACGAGGAAAGGACCGATGATCCCTTCACCGGGAGTGACTCCTTTAGCAAAACTAGAAAAGCCTCAAAAACACTCCATTTCAAAATTCATTCGATCCTACAACGATATCAAGTTCATTACGCAATAGGTTTTTAGAAAAACCTGTCGTAGCCCTCCGTCATTTCAGATAAGTCCTATTTAGTATTCGTGCTACGTTTGTTGACCTCCGTCAAGGCGTAGTGTGCGGTAGCTAACTAGTATTTATCTGCTTATGCATATGATGCAGATTGGATTAGGGTAGTCGTGCGGCCTTGTTGACCTCCGTCAAGGGTCGTGCGGGTGGGTTTAATTCGATCAAGAAATGACGGGTTGAACTTGACTAGTAGCCTATGGTTTGTTGACCTCCGTCAAGGTCATAGGGTGCTAGGGGCAAAATTATCGGGAATTTCAAGTGTTGAAATTTGCAATGAGATTGCATACCTTCTATGAGATAGTTGGATCCCGATACCCGCTGCGAGTAAGAGTTACTCCTGAGAGAGTTTTACACATTACAATTAGCCAATCAAGTAGGTGTCTAGAAAGGTGTTAACGAGGTTACGCATCTGGGAAAACGAGGTTTACATTAATTAGGTTCGTGCGAAAGCACGGGGGACCTCCCTCAAAGTACCGACACTGGCCTGGCTGAAAGATTGGCGAACTTGTAGTGTGTAATTAATCCCGGCTAGTCTTTCCTTTTAGGGTTTGAAGGAAGATTTGATAAAAACAGTGGGAGCCATCCTGATTAGATAAAATAATAACCAATCTATTCTTGCAAGAGCACACGCTGAGTGTTTTCTTCTCTCTCTCTCCAGGTAGCGACCATATCACGCCTTAATCAAAATAATAATACGGAATATTGACCGAACCCGCTTGTTATACTGAGCTGGGGAACGTTGGTCCCGCTCTAACTTATAATTGTTATAAGACAGAGCAGGAAATTGGGGAATACCAGATTTCCCGTGCCGCCCAAACGAAGAGAGTGCATGCTGATGCATCGTCTTCGGGTGTGTTCGTTACAAAGAACTGTTTCTCTGTATCCTCTACGTCCTGGGTATGTGATACCAGATCAGGATCCCAGATATGTAATCTGTTACATAGGGCTACAGAAAGGTAGAGAACTGAGAACGGGTGATAAGTTTCATGAGGCAGAAAACGGGGCAAGTGTTGCAGCCAAGTCTGTTGGTCACTGTCACCCTGTATTCCAAATACATTGATTCTGAACAAATGTTATTAGATACCGAACCTGATATACAAAATCATATCAATCTCTTTATTAGTAAAGAAATGATAAAATTTTGTATTGTTGGATAATGTTTTGAACATTTTCTATATCAAAAGTTGATCGGTTCAGGCACGTTATCTAAAAGCGTTGATGTTCTAAATCAAACTACAGTTCTTAGTATATGAATCACACACAAGAGGAAGAGTTCAGAAATGAACGAGTCCTTCTTGAGGCATTGTAGACTAGGTCATATCAATGCGACCCGACTAGCTGAAGTTACATATAGATGCATATTTAAATCAGTTTGAATTTACATCTTGTGAAACTTGTCAGTCATGTCACAAAGATAAGATGACCATAGCTCCGTTTACTGGAAACAGAGAAAGAGTTAGTGAACTCTTGGGATGATACATGTTGATGTATGTAGGTCCCCTGTCTACACATGCCAAGACCGGTTCTTTTACTTCATTACATTCTCTGATAATCTCTCATGATTCAGACATACGTTCCTGTTGAAACATAAGTCCGAACCTTTTGAGATATTCACAGAATATAAGTTAGAAGTAGAGAACCAATACGGGTAAAAGTGTTATGTCCTTTGATGAGATCAAGAAGGAGAATACTTGAGCACGGAATTCCTGGATTATTCTAAAGGAGAATGAGATTCTCTCTCAACATTACTCCTCCGTATACACCATAGCACGATGGTATATCGGGGCGCCCTATGTGATAAGGTGTGCTCTATGATGAGTGCTACTGAGTTACCTGTTTCCTTTTAGGGAGTTATGCACTTATGAAGTTGCATACCTATTGAATAGGGTTCCAATCAAATCAGTTGCCTACCATTTCATATGTGATATGGAAAGGGAAGAGCCCATGCCTTAAGCTAGTTAAGATTTGGGGTTGACCGGCCTATGTCTGAAAGCAAAATCCGGACAAGCTCGAGGAAAGGTCTGTTATGTAAAACTGGAAAGGTTCCAGCTATACAAACTGCAGCTGATGATTTGAAAGAACCAAAGGATTCAGTAGATTCCAACGAACCTCAGCCTCTCCGCCGATCTAGTAGGGTTCCTCACTCACCTGAGAGATACTTCGGTTGCTCTATGACAGTGGGAGCGAGGATTGCATCATGAGATGATGCCCCAACTAGCTTCGAGCTGGCCATCAGGAGTAAGACTCTGTTAGAATGGCTGGATGCTTAGCGATCTGAGATGGAATCCATGTACACCAACAAAGTATGGACTTTGGTTGCTATATCTGAAGGGTTAAATCCCCATCAGGAGCAAGTATATCTTGAGAAGATTACTTGGTGTAGATGGAAAAGTTGAGACTTTCAAAGCTGGACTTGTTAAAGGATTTCGTCATCGACCAGGCGTGGATAATGATGAAACCTTTTCCAGTACCTATGCTTAAGTCCATCCAGATCCTACTTGCCACGGCTACATACCATGACTACGATATCTGGCGGTTGGGTGCCATGACTGCTTTTCTAAATGATGTTTTAGAAGAGAACGTCTATAAGTACACAGCCAGAGGGCTTCGTAAACAGTGGGAGCAGCGGAAACGTGTACAAGATGCTTTATATGATAAAGCAGGTATCGCGGAGTTGGAACATCTGTTTTGATGTGTAAGTCAAAGAGTTTGACATCATCAAAATGGTAGATGAACCTCGTATATACAAAAAGGTAGTAGGGAGTATGGTGGCGATCCTCGTAAAGTACGTGGATGACATACTCTTGATAGGGAAGGAGTTTCCTATGCTACGCTCGGTCAATCTCCGCATATCACAATGATTCTCCATATAGGATCAAAGTGATACCTCCTAAATCCTGGGTTTTGGATCTATGAGATAGATCTAATTGGATGTTAGGATTCTCACTAGTTGTAGTGAGATGGTATCAATCGATCCTGGGGAGAATCACTGGAAAGGTTCCAAAGTGATAAAGACGACTGAAAGTCAGTCACAGACATTGTCTTTACCCTCAGTAAAGGGACGGTATGTTGGAAGGGTTCCAAGCTAGATACCGTAGCATACTAGACGATTAAGGCTCGATACATCGCTACTTAAGATGCTACCAAAGAGGCAGTCTGGATGTAAATTGGTTCATGAGATGAACTATGTTCCTCCCATTGTGTGACAATGGAGTTGTGGCTTATGCCGAGGAACGCAGGTCCCATCAGTGATCCAGACATATTCTAAGGCAGTATCACTTGATCATGGAGATGATTGATCTCCAAGGAGATCGAGGTTAGGAGAGTAGACACAGAGGACAACACAACGGATCCACTCACAAAGGCCTTTTCCCAAAGAGAGACTTTTATGGGATGGTTGAGTATGAGATACTACAACCACTGCTACAGATGGCCCTAGTGCAAGTGGGAGATTGTTAGTTATATGTATGCCCTAGAGGCCATTACTGTACATATGATGTATATTGTAGTGGATGCTAGGACGTATATAGGGAGGACTTTCTTGCTTGACATGATAGTATGCTATCTGGTTGCTCTTTACCTTAACGTGTACACTGATTGTCTCTCTGTTACATGTTGGTAAAGCCCTTAGGATGTGTACTTGACTACCTGGACTATGATGCGGATCATACTAGTGGGGACATGGTAGTCCATAAGTGCATCCTTCAAAGTCCCTAGTCGTGGGTATATCGAGACGGGGCATCGATATACCAGAGTAGACTAGCGTATACCTTCTCGACCCATACAGATGGACGATGGATGATCCCATATCCATTGGTGTTTGACATCAGAGATGATATACGGGTGCTCAGTGGAGACTGGGTACACTGGACGGACTCGTCGAGAACTCCCAGATGGTATTATACCTTACGTCAGATGGCAGTTCTCTGGTGACATTGGTACAGAGTAGTCTGTTGACCCAAGATCGTCATAGAGTCTTGTGTGGTTCCCACTGTGCTTTGATTTCCATCTTACCACGTCGAAGAGGGCATGCAAAACGGTGGTTTTTGGGTACAGTCCCGAGTCACATGGAGGCAATGAGCGATAGGAGGGGATTCGTCTCTCCCGGTATAGGGAGTTGATGTTGCGCTGTGTTCGATTGTCTATAACAGGAAATCCCTGGCCAGGGTTGCTGAGATTTACTGGTAAGTGTTACCTGTAGTTTCTCGAATTGTTATAGACCTCATATCGACACGACTTATCGAGCTATTGGGGTCTGACGTTTACCACCCCTAGGCGAGATATGCGACATATCAGACGATCAGACCGGACTGTACGGTAGTGTTACTGGTTGGATTCACTGGAGTGTGAGCGGGCTTGCTCGTCGATCTTCTGATCGCTCAATACCCGGGTGGCCGTTACGTTTAGCAGACCGCTTGCGGCTTGTGGGTGTTTGATATGATCATCATCTGCTGCCGGCGTATTGACGAGTCTTTAGAGTCCTACACAGAGGTTTCCTGGCTCAAGCGAAACGAAATAGGAGCGCATATGAGATATGTGCGGGACCGAGAATAATGCGTGTATGTGATACCGTATTCCATTCTCGCGATGAATATATCGATTGGTTATATTCGATATAACCTAGATATCGAATCAAGGATTGATTCGATAAGCCGATACATTGGATACTAGTCGGTTATGTGCGACATGACCGGATCATTGAATCAAGTGTTGATTTAATGATTTAATGCATAATTATATATTTGATATATTACTTTGCATTAACTAGTATCGGTTCACTTTAAATGGATTTTCTCACTTGCATTGCACAAGTTGTATATGTGATATACTTTTGTGCACTTGATTGTGTCATGTTTGATGATACATGTTAACTTGGATTTGTGTGAAGATTAAACCATGGTTGTGAGAGTGGTTAGGGTTTTGTTTATTCTCTTATTATCTATTTATTTATTTATATATTCATTTTGGAAAGTTTTAAGGATGGTGGCTTGTTTTTTTTTTATGTTGAAGCTTCTTGAAGCTTTGATCAAGTCAACCATTCTTATCTCATCCTTAACCCTAACCATTCCCACTAACCCTAGTTTATTCTCTACACTTGACCATGGTTATGATTATGATAAGTATTGATTTACTTTTGATTTTAAATCAACTTATCATAATATTCATTTCTTTCTTCTTCTTCTTCTTCATCACATGAAGAAGCTTGCTTCATCAATGGTGATTGATGAAAACAAGTGAGAAATCCAATTCTAAAGTCTACCCACTTCCTATTTCTTCATCCTCTACCTCTTGCCAAGTAGTAGAGTGTGTTTCCTTCACAATTTTTCTAGACTTGGTGAAGTTGGAGCTTGATCTAGCGATGCCTCGACATAGATCATCTTCGGCACGTCGTCGATGACCTAGCCCGCTCTTTCTCCGATGAAGCTGACGCTAGAGCCCGGGAATTCATTTGGACAGCGAGGGGACTTCGTTGCGGAGCTATGGAGGTGGAGCACCGGA
Source organism: Agapanthus africanus (assembly GCA_030015575.1). Classification (NCBI taxonomy): domain Eukaryota; kingdom Viridiplantae; phylum Streptophyta; class Magnoliopsida; order Asparagales; family Amaryllidaceae; genus Agapanthus; species Agapanthus africanus. Next base: position 12,916,566 of record CM057337.1, read on the forward strand.
TCTACAAAGGTTGTATTTCCGTATTCTTGTAGTTAAGTGTTAACTAGTTTGCTTTTCGCCTAGACCTCTAGCCAACGATCCGTAGTTTAGGGTTTCTCGGCACCGTAATTTTTGAAATTGGCATGGTTGATGCCTTGTGAGACCTCTTGAGAGTGCCTAGGAACCCTACAGTTAGGTCCACGTTACCTCTCCCGGTACTTTCGGGCTTGCGGAAACGGTAAAACAAAATTTTTTCTGGACTTGGCAACATGGACCGTAAAAGCCGGATCTTTGCTAAACAATACACTAGCATCCTAAGTAGAGATTTATCTACTCGGTTAGGGGTTATACCTCAACTTGAACTCCTTCTCTTCTTGTTGTTCTTCTCCTTGCTTGCTCCGAGGCTTGATCCGGACTTTGGTCACCTCCGCGGCCTCCTTGAGTCGAAGACGATCCACCCGAGAGATGTACACCGAGCTCCACCTCGAGCCGAGGTAACTAGGGCAAAGAGATTGCTAATCTAGAAGCCCTAGGTTGTGTAGAAGTGATGAAGGGATGGTTTTGTCTTTGTGGGATCTTTATCTCTCAACACATGAGATCAAAACATGAATCAAGAGGAGGAAGAAGAAGGAGGAGCTAGCAACCATGGTTCATATCTTTTTTCTTCTCACTTGAAAAAACAAGAGAGATAATGAGAAAGAAATTATGAACTAAAGAAAAGTAACCATAGTTGCAATAATGCAAAAACAACATCATTGCTAATCCCATCAAGATAAAGTTTGATGGCTACATTGAAATGACCATTATCATAATTAAAATAGAAAAAGAAAAAGAAAAGAAGAGTGTAGATCTCTCTTGAAAGTCAATGGTCAACACGGTCAACCGGTCAACAAAGTCAAGAAAGGTCAACGGGGTCAAATGGTCAATGCAATTAGCCATCATAAAATTATCACTGAAAGGATTAGTAAATGATGTCCGCGGCTCATAATGGTTTTGACCAAAACGAACTGTCAAAACCCTAATGAGTCCGCCTCAAAATGGTTTTGACCGAATCAACTGTCAAAACCCTAATGAGCCTGCCACATAACGGTTTTGGCCGAACCAACTGCCAAAACCCTGATGAGGCACCTCCTCCTTCATCGCTCCGGAAAACTGTGCATACACACCTGCATCCGCATTCCGTAGAATGCGGATGCACAGAAGACAAAACAAATCCATCCGTGCAATACTAGGATCCAGCTTAAACCAAAGCCCACTAGTACTGCCTGCCCGAACACCACACGCACACAAGTGTACGTAAGTGATCGCAGCCCTGCCGTAAAACCATACGGCCTCTACATGTTTCGCTCAGTGCAGGGAAACTCTCTGTGTGGTACTCTAAAGACTCGACACTACGCTGGCAGTGGGTTTAACCACAGACCGCAAGCGGCACTAGCTGTACGTATCGGTCCCCAGGTAGATGTCGATAAGAAGGCCGATGAGGTAAACCCATCCGAACTCCTACTGAGCCTGTATGTGACAATCTCCGTACAGTCCGGTCTGTTCGTCTGATACATCGCATGGCGGGCCTAGGAGGGCGGTAAACGTCAGTCCCCTAATAGCGGTACAAGTCGTGTCGGAGTGAAGCCCAGAACACCCTGAGATAACACTGGAAACCTACCAGTATATCTCGCTTGCCCTGGCCAGGGACTACTTGTGTAATGGCTCTCCTAGACACAGCGCGATGTCAACCCCCAATACCGGGAGAGACGAATCCTGTCTAACCGTCACTGCCTCCAAGTGCTTCGGGAACTACTACCTGTTTGCATGACTCAGTAGAATCGTGGTAGGGCAGTAATCAAAGAACAGTGGGAACACACTTGAGGCGAAGTGACAGTGTCAAGTCAGCAGACTAAGCTGTACTCATGTCACCTGGGAACTGATAACTGACGATAGGTATAGTACCAACCATCAGTTCCCGACGAGTCCTGTCCAGTGTACTCGTAACCTAACGAGCACCCGCATACTATCTCAAGTACGACGTACTGACGGCTGTGGGACAGACCGTCTCCCGTGCTGGGATGAGAAGCGCATACGCTAGTCTACTCCGGAGTATCGATGCCCTATCTCGATACTCCCACGACTAGGGACGTGAATAAGGATGTGCTTGTGGATTACCCAGCCCCCACGAGTGTGATCGCCATCATAACGCCGGTAATCAAGCAAAGATCCTAAGGGCTCTACTAATGCGTATAGGTGATATAATAAAGAAACACACATGTACACATTAAAGCAGAGACAAACCAAGTAGCATACTACTATATTGAGAAAGATTGTCTGTACAACTGTGAATATCCCAAGCTTCCATCAAGTAATATACATACTAGTATGATACAGTAATGGCCTCTAGGGCATATACACTAACATATAAGATATTGCCGGGTTACCGAATCAAATGTTGATTCGATATATTGATACACTTGATATTAGTCGGTTATATGCAATATGACCGGATCATTAAATCAAGTGTTGATTTAATGATTTAATGTATAATTATATATTTGATATATTACTTTACATTAACTAGTATTTGTTCACTTAAGATGGATTTTCTCACTTGATGTGCACAAGTTGTATATGTGATTGTTCCCCTCCGAAAGACGGCGCACAAGACTGCGGTGTCTTGGCACTGAGATTCGGGGCAGATGCTAATTGGTGCTATCCGTTCACCTCTCCGAAGATGCCAAGTTGATTTATGGCACCATGTATCGAAGGTTTAAACGGATGCGTCCGATGTAGCAGACTTCGTCAGATTCCCCCTCGCTTGAGGGGTTTTTGATTGTGGGGACGCTCTTCCCTGCAGGCGCAAGCCCCTGCAGTTAATTACGCTACCGCATTGCGGTAACAACTTTCTCCTTCTCCAGCTGGTCACTTCGTGTCGTGGGTGTTTGTTTTGTGTTTTGTTGCCCGTGGATTGTTTACGGAGACTGAGTTATGTCGTCGCCCGTAGGGCGTGGACTAGTCCAAATCCGTATTATCTTAGATCTGGGTTTGGGGGTTTGGTTTGAGGATACGTCAGCCATACTTGAGGCTAAGATCAACTCAAACGTTTGTTAAGGATACGTTAGTCCAGTTTGAGACTAAGATCAACTTAACGGGATCGTTTAGATCCGACAAAAGAGCAATTGGCTCTAATGTTCCAGTTTAGGGACCTAGTGGTCTATTGAATGTATGGCCGTCGGGACCCGTCACCTCTCTAACGACGTTGAAGGATTACAACGACAGATGTCAGAGGAGTTCAGAGATGTACCCTTGAACCAAAGTTGATTGGGGGGATTTATAGTCCACTCTGTTTGAAGGTTTAAGGATACGTTAGTCATCTTTGAGGCTAAGATCAACTTAAACGGGACCGTTTAGATCCGACAAAAGAGCATGCGGGGCTCTATTGTTCTAGTTTAAGGACATTGCGGTCCATGGGTAGTTTAAGGACGTTGCGGTCCGTGAGTAGTTTAAGGACATTGCGGTCCATGGGTAGTTTAAGGACATTGCGGTCCATGGGTAGTTTAAGGACATTGCGGTCCATGGGTAGTTTAAGGACATTGCGGTCCGTGGGTAGTTTAAGGACGTTGCGGTCCATGGGTAGTTTAAGGACATTGCGGTCCGTGGGTAGTTTAAGGACGTTGCGGTCCATGGGTAGTTTAAGGACATTGCGGTCCATGGGTAGTTTAAGGACATTGCGGTCCATGGGTAGTTTAAGGACATTGCGGTCCATGGGTAGTTTAAGGACATTGCGGTCCGTGGGTAGTTTAAGGACGTTGCGGTCCATGGGTAGTTTAAGGACATTGCGGTCCGTGGGTAGTTTAAGGACGTTGCGGTCCATGGGTAGTTTAAGGACGTTGCGGTCCGTGGGTAGTTTAAGGACGTTGCGGTCCATATTTGCTCTGGATGCTTCACACGGGTTCACTGCCGTGCTTGGCGAGGACCAGGCTCCGCTCTGGACGTTTTCCACGGGGTCAAAGAGTGACGTTATCCGCGCTCCACGTAACCAGGAAGTTTGCACTAGATGCTTCACACGGGTTCGCTGCCGCGTTAGGCGAGGACTAGGCTCCGCTCTGGATGCTTCGCACGGGTTCACTGCCATGCTCTGCGAGGACCAGGATCCGCTCTGGACGTTTTCCACGGGGTCAAAGAGTGACGTTATCCGCGTTCCACGTAACCAGGAAGTTTGCATTAGGCATGGGTTTAAGGACCCCACAGTCCATATCATGAGTGGCCGTCGGGACCCGTCACCTCTTTGAAGACATTGAGGGATTACAATGCCAAGTTTCAAAGGAGTGAAGAGATGTACCCTAAAACCGGAATGGATTTAATAGTCCCTGACCCAATTTGGGGTCGAGACTGATTAATTATGTTATGAGCCCATTAGCCCAGTTAATCACAAATTGAGGACTTATGGCCAGCTTGGGCTAAGTCCAGTCGGGTCTGAAACATTGACTTTTTGCTGATCCATTGAAGGAGAGGCTTTGCCTCTATCCATTTAGCCAATTGGGCCAAAGCCTAGTGTTAAACACTATAGAGCAATCAGTGTTGAACACTGGGAATGCGGTTAACAAGTTAGTGTTTAACACTAAGAAATAATTGGTGTTAAACACCAGCAATAAGGCTTCTCAAGTTAGTGTTAAACACTAAAACAGATCAGTGTTGAACACTGCAAATGAAGATCTCAGATTAGTATTTAAACACTAAGGTAATCAGTGTTGAACACTGCAGATAAAGCTTTTTAATTAGTGTTGAACACTAAGGCCCAACAATATTTTAACACTGAGTGCGAGAGTTTCAATTTAGTGTTAAACACTAAGACAAGAGGGGTCACGTGGCAGCACGTGAGAGCGCCCTTCCTCCATTTGTTCTGCTGAAATTACTGCATCTTTTGATAGCATCACGTGTCAGCACGTGATGGGCATTCAAATGCCTATGCGTTAAGGCTTCTGCTGAAAGTCACGTGGGTCACGTGGGGTGCTGCCTCAAGGGGGTTTTCTGTAGGGCTTTTGAGGGGGGGGGGGTCACGTGGTGACACGTGACCCTGCCTTAATGTGGTTTTTTCAGAGGATTTGTTACTCCTTTTTTCAGGAATTAAATTCCGGAGACTTTTTAATTTCAGAGGAATTAAATCCTTCTTTCTTTTGAAGACTTGTATTCTGGGATAGAGTTTAACTCTGAATTTTCTGCGGGAGTTAAATTCCCCGTTTATGTGAAGGGCTGAATAGGGTTGAACCCTAATAAAATTTTTGAGGAAATGATGATCGTTGTTTCAACAGAACTAAGTTCTTTAATTAGGGTTAAACCCTGTTTCTCTTTTTTTGTTTTGAAGGAATTAAATTCCCATGATATAGGGTCTAGCCCCACTTTTATTTTGGAGGAATTAAATTCCTATAGTTCTGTGAGAATTAAATTCTCAAGTTTGCACTCCTTCTCTATGTTTTGGATCTGCATGGCAGGATCTCAACCCATTGAGAATTAAATTCTCAACCTTAAGGGGAGATGTGCACTTTGCAGATCCTCTATCAAAGAGAGAAGAAATAAGTTCTTCTGCTTTTATATTATCAGAGTTAAACTCTGTTGAGAATTAAATTCTGCTTCTTTCAAAATGCCTTCCCTTTCTTACCTAGGGCTTTTTGCAGAAGATCTGAGTCTTTTCGAAGTATCAAAGCTCTTCTCCTTTTCTCTTTTCTTCTCTGCGCATGTATCTCTTTTTTTTTGTCTCTTGGCTCCTATTTATAGGAGAGGCAGCCGCATCAATCAGTTTTTTGACGAATCTTCATTGGGAGATTTGATTTGCATCCATAATTCATTTTGGGCCTTTGGATTATTAGGTGAATTTTATTCACCATTGGATCTTGAATTCAGAGATTCTCCTTTGATATTTTGGTTAGATTTAAGGGGGAAATCTTTCCCAAAGCCGAGATTTTCCATAGATAGATGATCTTTAATCATCTCTGAATCTTTGATTTGATTAGTCCCAAATAATTACTTTCCTTTGGAAAGATTCGAATTTCCTTCAGAATTTAATTCTGTCGTCAAAAATGGGCTTTGAAAGTCGGTCACGTGTGACCACGTGACCCATGGTCACGTGTGAGCACGTGACCCCCTTTGGAACGAGCTTTCTGCGCTGTGTCTTCTGATTGCTGCTTAAACATCACGTGCTACCACGTGACCCCTGGTCACGTGTGAGCACGTGACCCTTTGTTTGAGCTCTCTTTCCTTGGTTGTTCTGGAGACGCGCTTGCTGCCTTGAACGTCACGTGCCGACACGTGACCCTGGTCACGTGGGAGCACGTGACTTCTTCTGAAGCCTTTTTCTTGACTTAGTCAGTTACCCGACGTGCCTTTGACGCTTGTATTTAAACGTCACGTGCCAACACGTGACCCTGGTCACGTGGGAGCACGCGACTCTCCTTGAAGCTTTTCTTTTCCTTCTTCGCAGTCAGGGAATTGAACTTGCCTTAACGACGTTTTTAGGTGTCACGTGCCAACACGTGACCACTAGTCACGTGTGAGCACGTGACCCCCTTTTGAAGCTTTCCATAGAAGCTTTCCTGATTTTAAATCAGGAAACAAATGCCCCCACAGCGTTGTTCTCACGTGTCAGCACGTGAGTGCAACGCTGTCACCTTTTATGACCGCTGGACCTGCTTTGGGGGAGTAGGGTAGACGAAACGTCCTTTTAGAAGCGCCTTCACTTTTTCATGTCCTTCCTTTCAAACCTTTCTTTTAAGAATTTGATTCTCGTTCTCAGAGCTTAGTTCTCTGTTGTGCCTTTGCAGTGCCGCCTCATTTTCCATCAAAGGCTAGTGCTCACGTATTGCGTATGCAGGGATCTGCTTGATGGGGACGTTTCATTTCCCTAACCTAATTCCAATGCGTCATTGGATTTCATTTCCAACGCTCTCCCCTTCTTTTCGGGCTTTGAGAATAGTTCCACCATGCACAACATTTTTTGTGCATGGCATTAAATGCGCCCCTTTATAACCTGAACCTTATGCCTTACTTCTTTTCTTCACAGAGAAACCCATTCATACCTTAAGGTGGTCATTTTTTTTGAGAACCCGATCAATCTCCATGGCTTGCGATCGTCCCCATGCTCGTCGGCAACCATGGGAGGTGCCCCTTGAGGATATAATTCCTCGCTTCGCTGCGCGGCTGGCGGATCCCCTTCTCACCGACGCTCAATGTGACACTGTGATGTACGAGCTACTGACCCGTCGGGGTTCTCCTCTTCCCATGGGCTCCATTTGGCTCCGGATGATCCTCCTATCTGTGCTTGCCGATATACCCCCTCATCCGGCGGAGATGACTTCGGCGATCCTTGACGCGGCAGAGGACAAGCTTGAGTGCTTTCATGAGGCTTGTCTAATCACTCAAGCTCTGAAGGATCACTCAGTTCATTTACTGAGTCAGATAAGAGCTCGTCGGGCCGTCATGTCTGCTTTCGCTGATGAGCACGGCTCCAACCGGTGGGGAGCGACTCCTCGCGAAAACCGCCGTTTTGACGTGCTGGAGAAGGCGGAAAGGGAGTTGGAGAATTTTGTGTTTTGCTTTGTTAACCCTTGTATTTCTGATCCCTTGTTTGGTAATCTTTTCCCACTGATGTAGCATGTTTGAATCAATGTACTCCTTTAATCATTGGTGGTTTGCATGCTTTCTGTTGAATTTTCATGCTTGTCAGATAGTTGTACGTGTGTCTTGCTTGCGTAAATGAGATGTCTGTTTTTCTTTAATTACGAGCACCATCGTTACGTTGCATGCACATCAGTGCCTCCGGCAACATTTCCTTTTAAACATTCGTACAGTTGCAAATGCGTGCTTGATAGGATACAGATCAGAAACTTGCCACGTTATCTCCCGTATCGGGTGGTTTGTGCTGGCTTTAGATCGAGTATTGTTGTCGAAGGGAGGTTTATAAATGAAGACATATTCTTCTCTTCAATGGTGTGTCCCCTTTCTATTGAATGTATTCTGCGGATACTCTATCTCGATCTCTTTGCAGGACGGCCATGGCTTAGGATTCGGGGTCAGGATCTGCTTCCTGAGACTTTTGCTTTTTACGAGCCATGAGGGTTTCGTAAAGAGTTTTTCTCCCTACCGGTCGAGAGGATCCCATAGGTGTGAGTTCTTCTTAAAGATCGTGAGGATCCTTAAGCGGGTTTTCCCTTGAGGGTCGTAAGGATCTCACAAGAGAGTTTTTCTTCCTTACAGGTCGTGAGGGCCTGCAAGTGCCAGGTGTGATCAACTTTTTCCGTGTTTCACGGGGTTAGGGATCTCTCAAGGTATCGTAGTTTAAAGACGTCGCGGTCAAGGTTAAGGACCTCATAGTCCGTGGATTTAAGGGCTCCACAGTCCGCTGTTAGTTTTGAGACATCGCGGTCAAGGTTAAGGACCTCATAGTCCGTGGATTTAAGGACTCCACAGTCCGGTGTTTGGTTGCAGGGACCCGCCACCTCTTTGAAGACGTTGAGGAATTACAACGCCAGGTATCAAAGGAGTGAAGAGATGTACCCTTAAACCAAGGCGAAATCCGTAGGGAATCGGGGGGATGATCACGGTCGAGGTTAAGGACGTCATAGTCCGTGGATTTTAAGGACTCCACAGTCCTGTGTTTGCTCTGGATGCTTCACACGGGTTCACTGCCGTGCTTGGCGAGGACCAGGCTCCGCTCTGGACGTTTTCCACGGGGTCAAAGAATGACGTTATCCGCGTTCCACGTGACCAGGAAGTTTGCACTAGATGCTTCACACGGGTTCACTGCCGCGTTAGGCGAGGACTAGGCTCCGCTCTGGATGCTTCGCACGGGTTCACTACCATGCTCTGCGAGGACCAGGATCCGCTCTGGACGTTTTCCACGGGGTCAAAGAGTGACGTTATCCGCGTTCCACGTAACCAGGAAGTTTGCACTAGATGCTTCACACGGGTTCACTGCCGCGTTAGGCGAGGACTAGGCTCCGCTCTGGATGCTTCGCACGGGTTCACTGCCATGCTCTGCGAGGACCAGGATCCGCTCTGGACGTTTTCCACGGGGTCAAAGAGTGACGTTATCCGCGTTCCACGTAACCAGGAAGTTTGCACTAGATGCTTCACACGGGTTCACTGCCGCGTTAGGCGAGGACTAGGCTCCGCTCTGGATGCTTCGCATGGGTTCACTGCCATGCTCTGCGAGGACCAGGATCCGCTCTGGACGTTTTCCACGGGGTCAAAGAGTGACGTTATCCGCGTTCCACGTAACCAGGAAGTTTGCACTAGATGCTTCACACGGGTTCACTGCCGCGTTAGGCGAGGACTAGGCTCCGCTCTGGATGCTTCGCACGGGTTCACTACCATGCTCTGCGAGGACCAGGATCCGCTCTGGACGTTTTCCACGGGGTCAAAGAGTGACGTTATCCGCGTTCCACGTAACCAGGAAGTTTGCACTAGATGCTTCACACGGGTTCACTGCCGCGTTAAGCGAGGACTAGGCTCCGCTCTGGATGCTTCGCACGGGTTCACTGCCATGCTCTGCAAGGACCAGGATCCGCTCTGGACGTTTTCCACGGGGTCAAAGAGTGACGTTATCCGCGTTCCACGTAACCAGGAAGTTTGCACTAGATGCTTCACACGGGTTCACTGCCGCGTTAGGCGAGGACTAGGCTCCGCTCTGGATGCTTCGCATGGGTTCACTGCCATGCTCTGCGAGGACCAGGATCCGCTCTGGACGTTTTCCACGGGGTCAAAGAGTGACGTTATCCGCGTTCCACGTAACCAGGAAGTTTGCACTAGATGCTTCACACGGGTTCACTGCCGCGTTAGGCGAGGACTAGGCTCCGCTCTGGATGCTTCGCACGGGTTCACTGCCATGCTCTGCGAGGACCAGGATCCGCTCTGGACGTTTTCCACGGGGTCAAAGAGTGACGTTATCCGCGTTCCACGTAACCAGGAAGTTTGCACTAGATGCTTCACACGGGTTCACTGCCGCGTTAGGCGAGGACTAGGCTCCGCTCTGGATGCTTCGCATGGGTTCACTGCCATGCTCTGCGAGGACCAGGATCCGCTCTGGACGTTTTCCACGGGGTCAAAGAGTGACGTTATCCGCGTTCCACGTAACCAGGAAGTTTGCACTAGATGCTTCACGCGGGTTCACTGCCGCGTTAGGCGAGGACTAGGCTCCGCTCTGGATGCTTCGCACGGGTTCACTGCCATGCTCTGCAAGGACCAGGATCCGCTCTGGACGTTTTCCACGGGGTCAAAGAGTGACGTTATCCGCGTTCCACGTAACCAGGAAGTTTGCACTAGATGCTTCACGCGGGTTCACTGCCGCGTTAGGCGAGGACTAGGCTCCGCTCTGGATGCTTCGCACGGGTTCACTGCCATGCTCTGCAAGGACCAGGATCCGCTCTGGACGTTTTCCACGGGGTCAAAGAGTGACGTTATCCGCGTTCCACGTAACCAGGAAGTTTGCACTAGATGCTTCACACGGGTTCACTGCCGCGTTAGGCGAGGACTAGGCTCCGCTCTGGATGCTTCGCACGGGTTCACTGCCATGCTCTGCGAGGACCAGGATCCGCTCTGGACGTTTTCCACGGGGTCAAAGAGTGACGTTATCCGCGTTCCACGTAACCAGGAAGTTTGCACTAGATGCTTCACACGGGTTCACTGCCGCGTTAGGCGAGGACTAGGCTCCGCTCTGGATGCTTCGCACGGGTTCACTGCCATGCTCTGCGAGGACCAGGATCCGCTCTGGACGTTTTCCACGGGGTCAAAGAGTGACGTTATCCGCGTTCCACGTAACCAGGAAGTTTGCACTAGATGCTTCACACGGGTTCACTGCCGCGTTAGGCGAGGACTAGGCTCCGCTCTGGATGCTTCGCATGGGTTCACTGCCATGCTCTGCGAGGACCAGGATCCGCTCTGGACGTTTTCCACGGGGTCAAAGAGTGACGTTATCCGCGTTCCACGTAACCAGGAAGTTTGCACTAGATGCTTCACACGGGTTCACTGCCGCGTTAGGCGAGGACTAGGCTCCGCTCTGGATGCTTCGCATGGGTTCACTGCCATGCTCTGCGAGGACCAGGATCCGCTCTGGACGTTTTCCACGGGGCCAAAGAGTGACGTTATCCGCGTTCCACGTAATCAGGAAGTTTGCACTAGATGCTTCACACGGGTTCACTGCCGCGTTAGGCGAGGACTAGGCTCCGCTCTGGATGCTTCGCACGGGTTCACTGCCATGCTCTGCGAGGACCAGGATCCGCTCTGGACGTTTTCCACGGGGTCAAAGAGTGACGTTATCCGCGTTCCACGTAACCAGGAAGTTTGCACTAGATGCTTCACACGGGTTCACTGCCGCGTTAGGCGAGGACTAGGCTCCGCTCTGGATGCTTCGCACGGGTTCACTGCCGTGCTCTGCGAGGACCAGGATCCGCTCTGGACGTTTTCCACGGGGTCAAAGAGTGACGTTATCCGCGTTCCACGTGACCAGGAATTTTATCGATTGTATCCGCATTTCACGGAATGGAGGTTTGACTGTTGGCGATATGTATACCACCGAGCTATGGAATTGGGAGCTGCCGCTGCTCTGCTTTGTTTGAAGTCATGTCCGTTGTTACGAGACGAGTGTTTGGATGATCTCTAGGTCGCTTGTGGCCCGTCGAAACCTGGCTTCTTCTTTTTTGGTGAAACCTGGGGGAAGGAGTACGACTCTTTCTTTGTTTGCGCCCCTGGATTGTGTACAGGGATTGTTGTAGTATCACCTGTAGGGCAAAAAGGTTTCATTTTTCCATCATTTCTTTTATTCTTTCCGCGATGCTCTATCATTTCAGCTTTTATATCGCGAAAGTCGCGATTGCCCAATCATTTCGGCTATTTTTCGCGGTGCCCGATCATTTCGGCTATTTATTTATTTTCTGCTCGCTGCTCTTTATTGCGAGTTGCCCCATCATTTCGGCTATTTTTCATGCCTTCATTTCTACTTGCTGCTTTTTATTGCAAGTTGCCCCATCATTTCGGCTATTTCGTAGGCATGTGTGGCTTGCTAGCTTTTTCGCCGCAAGCTCGGCTTTGGGACACCGATTTCGGCATCAGCATCGCTGCAACTGGGATGTTGCCAGGAGCGAATCATCATTTGCCTTTGTCGATAATGAACAAAGGTGGCTCAGCAAACAGGGTTAAGGGTCCTGTTAACCAAGGCTTTTGACTTCATGAGCCGTAAGGGTCTCACAAAGGTATTTCTCCCTACAAGTCGTGAGGATCTTGCAGGTGTATTTTCTCCTTAGGGATCGTGAGGATTCCTAAGTGTATGTTCCTCTGTAAGTCGTAAGGATCCTACAAGAGGGTTTTCTCCTTATGGGTCGAGGGGACCTACAAGGGTTGGACTTTGCTGGGGAAATGTTTATTCGCGCCCGTGGATTGTATACAAGGGTCAGTATTGAGCCTCTTGTAGGGCAATATCGGAGGTTGTGGGGGATTTGCTTAAGAACAGGTTCAGGTTTCTGTAACTTAAGACTTTCAAATCTCATGAGCCATGAGGGTCCCATAAGAGAATTCTCCTTACGAGTCGTGAGGATCTCGTAAGTGTATTTTCTCCTCAGGAATCGTGAGGATCCCTAAGTGTGCTGCTCCTTTGTGAGTCGTAAGGATCTCACGCAGGTGGTTTCTCCTTACAGGGTCGAGAGGACTCTGTAAGTGTCCTTTAACGAGGTTGCGCCCTTTCGGGTTTTCACAAACACTCGCCGGTAGTCCTGCTGTTTTTACTCACGGAGCCCTTTCGGGTTTTCATCCGTGCCCATTTTGCTTATGGACATACCGTTTTTTTTTTATTTATATCATTTTTACTCTTCTCTTTTTTTTTTACAAGGTCGCGCCCTTTCGGGTTTTCACGAACACTTGCCGGCAGCCCTGCTGTTTTTACTCACGGAGCCCTTTTCGGGTTTTCATCCGTGCCCATTTTGCTTATGGACATACCGTTTTTTTTTTTTTTTTTTTTTTTTTTTTTTTTTTATCCATCTCGTCAACCTAAGGACGTTGCGGTGGTAGTTTAGGGACGTTTCGGTCCGTCGATAGTTTAAAGACGTTTCGGTCCGCTGTTAGTTTAAGGACGTTTCGGTCCGTTGTTAGTTTAAGGACGTTTCGGTCCGCTGTTAGTTTAGGGACGTTTCGGTCCGCCGATTGTTTAAGGACGTTTTGGTCCGACGATAGTTTAAGGACGTTTCGGTCCGACGATAGTTTAAGGACGTTTCGGTCCGACGATAGTTTAAGGACGTTTCGGTCCGACGATAGTTTAAGGACGTTTCGGTCCGACGATAGTTTAAGGACGTTTCGGTCCGTCGATATAGGAAGGCCGGCTGCTGCTTGTAAAGTCTGAGCTTAGGAAGATAGCGAGCGGACATAGTCGTCGTCATCCATCATTGACCTAGGCTGCAGTTTATTAAGCATGGTATTTCTTCAAGAAGCGGCCGTTTACTGGCCTGAAAGGCCTTTCACCGTGCATGTCCATGAGTAGGTAGGCTCCACCCTGGTAGACCTTGTCTATGATGTACGGGCCTTCATAGTTTGGCTCAAATTTTCCCCGCTTGGCACGATTGGGAATCATCGGTCTTTTGACCACTAGCACGAGTTCGCCTTGGCGGAATGTCCTCGGCCTGGTCAATCTTTCGTACGAGCGCGTCATCTTTGCTTTGTAGGCTTCTAGATATTGTTGCGCTATGAGCCGGGTTTCATCGAGGGCGTCAAGCTCCTCAAGCCGAAGGTGAGCATTTTCTTCGTTCGTCAGCTCGTGGTGGACTGCTACTCGTAGAGAGGGTAACTCTATCTCGAGGGGGAGAACTGCTTCCGTCCCAAATACCAACGCGTACGGCGTTGTGTTCGTGGCCGTCTTGAATGTAGTTCGATAAGCCCAGAGGGCTTCTTGCAGCCTTTCGTGCCAGTCTCTCTTATTCCTGGAGACGGTCTTTTTCATGATCTTCGTCAAGGTCTTATTGAAAGCCTCGGCCAGACCGTTAGCTCGTGGGTTGTAAACTGAAGAATATCTCCAGTCTATATTGTGCTGCTGTGCGAAGCGGCTAATCTTATGGCTTCGGTAGGCCGGCCCATTATCGGAGATAATCCGTCGCGGGGTTCCGAACCGATAGATGACGTGTGTTTTGAAGAAATGAAGAATGTTCTCCGTCTTCACTTCCCTCAGTGGTACCGCTTCTGCCCATTTGGAGAAGTAATCAGTTGTCGCCAGGATAAAACGATGTCCCCGGGCTGATGCCGGCTCTATGGGGCCGACTATGTCAGTCCCCCACATTTCGAATGGCCAGCTGGCCACCGTTGGGTGTAGTGGATTCGGATGTTGGTGGATGAAGTCTCCATGGATCTGGCATGAGTGACATTGCTTTGCATACTCGAGGCAGTCCTGGATCATCGTGGGCCAGTAGTAACCCATCCGTTTAATTTTTAACTTCATCTTCGGGCCTGCTTGGTGAGAACCGCAAAGTCCGTCGTGGACTTCTCGAACGACTCGTTCCGCTTCGTCAGGTCCCAAGCATCTCAGCCATAGAAAATCAAACGATCTCTTGTACAGGGTATCGTTGACGAAAGCGAAGGATAGAGCTCGTTTCATAAGCTGATGCCTTGAGGACGCCTCTTCGGGCATTCGGTGGGACTTAAAGTAGTCTATGAGGACTTCCCTCCAGTCCTCAGCCTTCTCACGGTCTTTTATTTGTAGGGTCGCTTGCTGAATCGCTCCCTTTTCTTTATATAATTCCGGAGGTATTTCTGCCGGGGCGAGCACTCGACGGCTTTGTACCACGATTCTGACGTCATCGAGGTTCTCGTCAGCCAGTTCTTTAGCGAGTTTGGCCAACGCGTCTGCTTTGCTGTTTTCCGCGCGCGGTATGTTCTCTAGAATATAGGAGGGGATCTGGGCCAACAGTTGTCGCACTTTTACGCCGTATTTCACCAATTCTGGTTTGCATGTTTGGTAGTCACCATTTATTTGGCTAACGACCAGCTGAGAATCCCCGTATATGTGGAGGTCTTCGATTCCCATGTTGATGGCGATTTCGAGGCCTGCTATCAGAGCTTCGTATTCGGCTTCATTGTTTGTCCTTGACTCTGTTAAGGAGAAGGCGAAGCGCATTATCCCTCCTTGTGGAGTTACAAAGATAAGGCCTATCCCCGATTTGATGATCGGGTTACCCTGTTTCTGTTTCTTTGTGGAGGACGCTCCATCGAAATAGAGTTCCCATCGTGTGCTTCCACCGCCAATTGCATCAAATGCATGCTCGTCCGGCAAATCACAGTTTAGAGGAGAGTCGGCCGGTATCGGGTGCTCAGCGAGGAAGTCGGCAATGGCCTGGCCCTTTATTGCCTTGAGGGGTTGATATGTTATCGAAAACTCCATCAAGAGTAGGGCCCATTTAGCGAGTCGTCCCGTCAATATAGCCTTTGACATCAGGTATTTAAGGGGATCCACCTTTGAAATGAGACGGACTTCATGCGCCAACGCATAGTGCCTGAGCTTCGTTACTGCAAAGATTAATGCCAAGCAATGCTTTTCAATGGGCGAGTAATTGCTTTCTGCCCCCAGTAGCACTCGACTTAAGTAGTAAAGTGCTCTTTCTTTCCCCTGGTCATTCTCTTGTGCCCATAATGCGCCCAAGGAACCTTCGAGGGCGGTTGTATAAAGAATGAGGGGTTTTCCCTTGACCGGCGCAGCTAATACCGGCGGGTTCTGCAGGTACTGCTTGATCTCGTCTAGTGCGCCTTGGCATTTTTGATCCCAGACGAATGGGGTTCCCTTCTTCATCAGGTGACTGTAGGGGCGGCATTTGCCTGAAAGATTTGCGATAAATCGCCGGATGTATGCGAGCTTCCCTTGGAGAGACCGCAACTGTTTGAGGGTTCTTGGCGGGGGCATTTCCATAATCGCTTTAATCTTTGACGGATCTATTTCAATACCTCGATGTCGAACGATGAATCCCAGGAATTTACCCGAGGAGACTCCAAACGCGCATTTGAGGGGATTCATTTTCAAATTGTATTGCCGAAGGCGTTGAAATACGGTTTCGAGATGCTTTAAATGCTCTTCGTATGACATGCTCTTCACTACGAGGTCATCGATATAGCATTCGACGATGTCGTGTATAAGATCGTCGAAGATTTTTGTCATGGCCCTTTGGTAGGTGGCGCCAGCGTTCTTTAGGCCAAAGGGCATAACCCTGTAGCAGAATACACCCAAAGGGGTCCGGAAAGCGGTGTGCTTCTGGTCTTCGGGATGCATTTTTATCTGATTGTATCCTGAAGAACCATCCATAAAGGAGAAGATCTCGTGAGTAGACGTGTTATCTATCATTAGCTCGGTTACCGGCACCGGGAAATCGTCCTTTGGGCATGCTTTATTGAGATCCCTGAAATCCACGCATATGCGCACCGTTCCATTCTTCTTCATTACCGGGACGATATTGGCGATCCAATCGGGGTATTGGACTTCTTGGATAAATCCGGAATCGATCAACTTCTTGACTTCGGCGTTGATGCTCATCTCCAGCTCAAGTCGCATCCTCCTTGGCGCCTGCTTGACTGGCTTGATATCCGGGGATATTGCTAATCTATGCACTGCAATCTCCGGATCCAATCCTGGCATCTCGGAGTAGTTCCACGCGAAGCAGTCTTTATGCCGTAGGAGCACGTTCTTTAACGCGGCCACCTTTTCCTCGGATAACAGCTCGCTGACAAATGTCGGCCGCGGGTCGTCTGCCGATCCCAGCTCGATCTTCTTGAGGTTATCTGCGGTAGTATGTATACCGTCTTCCAGTTCTTTCGGAGCGGGCGGAAATTCCGAGATCAACTCGTCATCGCTGTTCTCGAAGCATCGGGGAAGGTCATCTTCGTTCTCGGGCTCTTCTTTTAATATCGTAATCATATAACAGGTGCGAACTCGCTCCCAAGACTGAGGCGGATCCGGTTCTGCTCTTGTGGCTTTAGGCTCGTGCCTTTGCGGCGGCGTTACTTTCCAACCGTCGGATAAAGCGAATCTGCCCCGTCGGTACTGGTCCTCGACCCAGTTCTTGAAGGTGAAGCAATCTTCGGTCGGATGTCCTATGGCTCGGTGATAAGAGCAATAACCCGGATGAGAGACCTTGCTAGCCTGCTCAGGATGCCTAGACTCTGGAAGCGTGATCATCTGATGTTTTAGGGCGAGCTTGAGTAACCGTTCCGTCTTGTCTCGAGGGAAGGAGTATGCTCGACTCATCTTTTCCATGAGGGACGAGTCCGAGCCGCGCAATTCCCGTAACCCTCTAATCCTGCGTCGTTGTTGTCGGCTTCTTTTTTCGCTTCTTAATTTATTCCCGTCCCTGCGTCGAGCCTTTCGTATGACGGGTTGACGATGGTGAACATCTTTATCTTTTGCAGCCTGTGCAGTTTGTTGGAATAGACGTTGCGTCCTGGCTTTCTCATAGATGGCCACTTCGTGGTTGTGATCTTCCCGAATTTTCTGATCCGCTTTCGTGGTAGGCTCGCCCATTCGTCTTTTAAACAACGGGTTTGGCTCTTCGATCGCGGGGTTTAGTTTTGATGAGGGATTGGTCTCTCCTGACGTGGCGCCTTCTTCTTCATCAAAGGTATATATGGCGTAGCTGCCGTGGGCTCGCTCCTGTTTTCCCGTTCTCGCGTACCCAAGCCCAAGTGTTTCTATTTTTCCGTTGGGCAATTTGCGTTGGGTCCCAGGGACATCCCAAATCCTGTTGTAGAACCGAGCCTGCCGCACAGTCTGTTTTAAGGGTACTCCTTGGCGCTTCAATAACTTCTTCAATCCATTTGTATAGTATCTAGGCAGACGAATGGGTTGGAGCCTGTCAAGTGTAACATCCACGCCGTGCCAGATCTCTTTCTCCACCTTCGACTCTGAGGATTGATAGAATAGGATCACTTTTTCACCCCTTCGCTTGGGAGGGACGTAAAATGTTTGCAGGTCCTGCACGCTGTGGGTTTGAAGCGCGTCGAGATCCTTATAGTGTTCTTGCGGTACCATGGTGATTTGCAGACTATGGTCATCGCAAAGGGGTGCCTGTATTGACAGCCGATTGGAGAACACGACGTTAACCTCGTCCTCCGAATCACTCCCGAAGACCGGTACGGGGGTGGGTGCCCCCAGGTTGTTGCGTTGGGATGGCCCCGTATACACTATTTCCTCCTCTTCTTCGGTATCGCTCCCAAAAACGGGAATGGTGGCGGCGGTTTTGTTCTTCGGGTCGCGACACCTTTCTGTATCCTCGAAATCTGGCAAAAAGTATTTCGCATCTTCGTATTTGCGGACTTCGTTCACAGAAAACGGGTTTAACTCGCCTGTTACAGTGTACTCGAAACCATCCTTGAAGTATTTCATACACTGATGTTGTGTAGAAGGGATGATGTTGTACTCGTGTAGCCAGGGACGGCCGAGCAAGGCGTTGTAGCAGGTCTTGGCGTCAATGACATGGAATTTGATGTCTGTGACGAGAAGTCCGAAGCGTAACGTCAGTATTACAGATCCGAGAGTCCGTGACGATTGAGAGTCGAAACCGGAGATAGTAATTTTGTCACGAGCGAGGTGTTGCACACTCATGCAGATTTCCTTCAACACCCGAACATTAAGGAGGTTGACGGAGGATCCATTATCCACTAAGATCTTACCTATCTTGATGTCATGGCAGTATCCAGAGACATATAGGGGACGGTTGTGGTCGCACGTCCCGAGGAGAAGGTCTTCATCACCGAAAGTGACATCGGCTGTATGCACTTCCTCCAGTTCATCCTTCATCCTTTCAGTGGCGAGAACGGCCTGGAATTGTTCAGGTTCTTGCAACGCTTTAATGAGTGAGTCTCGCGCTTCTTTTGATAATAGAAGGGCATCAAGAATGCTAAGCTGAGAGGGTAGTTTCCTTAAGTGCGCGAGGATGTTATAGTCCACCTTACCCTTTTTGGGAGGGTCTTTGTTAGTTAGCTCTTTTATGACCCGGTCATCTAAAGTGATGTCTTCAATGACCTTTTCCTTTCCCTTATCTTTTCGGCCGACGGGACCGAGATTCTTCTCCGGGAGCGTGCGGTTGCGCAGCTGGATGTTCTCGCAGGCCTCTGATTCCTCCTTTTTTCCTAGAACGGATTCTGTAAAGAGAGGGCCCAGAGCCATTTCTTCATCAGAGTCGCTCCCGAAGGTGAGAACTTGTGACCCTCTGGCGTCAACCATGTAACAGTTGCCAGTAGTCTTGTTATGTCCTCCGACAGTACCTCTTCGCTCCTGACGGCTCTTGCGTTTCATGCGCTTAAAATGTTGCTGACGAACAACATATCCTTGCCACCATATCTTAAAGGCGTCGCACTCCTCCGTGGGATGTGAGATTTTCCGATGATATGTGCAATAGTCAGGGTGCGTCTCTACCCCATCGTGTGTGTTTCCTTCCGAGGGTGGTAGCTTCATCCCCATTGACACGGCTTTGGCAAACCTTTTTCTCGTCTTGAATATCTTCTTGTCTACCTCGGATACTTTTCGCTCTGGAGGAGGTAGTTCAACTCTTCCGTTCGGTCGTCCGTATTTGGCTCTTTCCGGCGTGGTCATTTCACGCTCCTGGTCCGCTTTACATTTTAGACGAATCTTGTCTAGAAAAGCGTCGATCATTTCGTCCGTTGGCCATGGACACTCTGGTACAGGCTCTGCCTCCATCTTCTTAGTGCCGGGAGTTTTCCCATCATCGGTAAACGAGTGGGAGATTACGTTACAACTCGCCACATATCCTTCGGATTCATCCGACGAGCTCTCCCCCTCATCTTCCTCTTGAAAGATATGGTTGAGGAACTCTTGCAGTGTGACAGGAGTTCGCGCCTTTTGATTGTATTCTTCCAGCGCGTCTATTTGCTTCTGTAAGTTCGTGTGCTCGTTTCCAAGCTTCACGGACTTCTTGGATTTCTTCTTCTTTTTCTTCGAAGATTTTGACGGTTGGACGTGAGTATTTCGGCTCTTATCGTTAGTCTTTATAATTGGGCGGGGTTTCAACATCCCTTCGATAATTTGAGGTTCAAGAGGGTCCTTCCATTCGATCGCAGGGCATGCATGGAGGTCTCTCAGCATTCTTTTGGTCTTCGTTGATAGCACGACCTCCCATGGAGCTTCTTCGATAAAGGAGCAGGTTGCCCCCGGTGTATCGGCCTTCTTAGGAGTATGTGGTTGTGGTGGGTTCACCTTCCACTTTTCGGACAGTACAAACTTCCCCTGGAGGTATTGGTCTTCAATCCATCCTTTGAAGACGAAGCAATCTTCAATCGGATGGCCTACCGTTTGATGGTAAGGGCAGTAGTTGGAGTTATTCACCTCGGTGGGGTGTGGTGGTCGCCTTGGATTTGGTAGGTTTATAAGTCTGTTGCGTATTGCCAACTCGAATAACCGCTTCGTCTTTTCTTGTGGGAACGAGTAGGGACGCTTCATTTTCTCATTATAGTACCGGCGTCTTTCCTCCAGTTGATCCGTCGATTTCGGGGCGTTAGGTTGCTGTTGGGCATTCGCGACAAAGGTTGCCCTTCCTTTACCCTTGTCATTCCGAGGTTCCGACTTCGGTGTAGGTGGTCTATGACCCATCTGGTCCATCTGAGCTAACTTGTCGATCAGAGCCTGGAATGTGGTTGGCTTAAAGAACATCATAAACTGGGAGATAGTTGCGTGAGGGTCTAGAGTTCCCACGAACATGCCCACCGCAGGTGCTTCCTCGATGCGCTGCTCACATCTCGACCACAAGTTCCGCCAGCGTATAGCGTACTGGACCCAGGTTTCACCCGGTTTTACCCTGGCGTTAATAAGTGCAGTTATTGGAGTGCGTTCGCTGGCACTTGCAAATCGCTGAGTGAACAACAACTCCATTTCAGCGAACGTTTTGATGGAATCGTTCGGGAGTTCTGAATACCATTCGAACGCTGTTTCTGACAAGCTGCCCACGAATTGGCGAAGCAACAATTTATCGTCACCGCCGGTGTTACCGCATAGGGCCCGAAACTGGGCGACATGTTGATGGGGATTGCCGGTCCCCTTATACACATGGAATTTCGGTATCGTATAGCCTTGCGGGTATTTGATTTGATCGTACCAGCTCGGATACGGCCGCCCGGTTTTCACGGTCTGACCAGCTGCCTCAGTTGCGCGATGAACTCGGATTTGCTGGGCTATGTAGTCAGCCAAGTCAGCCTTAGAGATCGTTTCTTCCTTGGCCGTCGAGAGGGCTGGAGGTGGATTTGACGTCTCTCCTCGGTCGTCCTCCAGAATAATCGGAGGATCTTCAGCTGGCAAGTCTTGCTGGATCATCATTCCTATCACATCTTGAAAGAGAAGGCCCATCCGTTGTATGTTGGCCGCTTGTTCAGCCGCCTCTTTGTCCCTTTTCTCCAGTGTTCGGCGAAGGAATTCAGCGTCGGTTTCTTCCTCCCGGCGTGCGTCTGAGGACGCTTCTGGGCTTTCCTTTGGCCCGGTGAGCGCGGCCATAGCATTCATCATTTCTTGGAGCTTTTGTTGCTGCTCCTGGGATTTTGTTACGGATCGGGTTAGTGGTCGATGGCCTGTAGAAGTGCGGCTCTCCTCCTTTCCAGAGGCCATGTATACAGTGTGGACCATCATGCCCCCAGACT
This sequence comes from Agapanthus africanus, assembly GCA_030015575.1. Taxonomy (NCBI): domain Eukaryota; kingdom Viridiplantae; phylum Streptophyta; class Magnoliopsida; order Asparagales; family Amaryllidaceae; genus Agapanthus; species Agapanthus africanus. Next base: position 12,938,181 of record CM057337.1, read on the forward strand.
TAGGGCGTCTAGGCCTAGTGTTTTTAGCCGTCGTTGCATGCTGTGGGGTCCTCTCTGGCCTCCTCCTTTTATGAGTCAGTTGATCAACAGCCTTTTGGGGCTTAGCCTGGTGACCAGCTTCAGGTTGGATTTTCAGTTTCTTGTGCTGGCGGGAGAAGTTTGGATCGATGATCGAATCTCGGGCTTGTCGCCAAACCTTATAAATTTTGGAAGACAGCCGTTGAGGAGATCGAGGCTGTTCGGGTTTTGTTTCCACCACCTTTTTTAGTAAGGGAGGAGATTTCTTCAGTACTGCCGTAGGGGAATTCCTTCGCACCTTATTTAGCATTTCAAAACTGTTCCCAGTCGGAACAGCGGCATTAACTTCGGCCACCGGGGCTGGTGGGGTCAATCCGGAGGGAGAGTTGCCCCCAGCCTTCCTCACTCGGCGCCAATGGCGACGTCGAGAGTGTCGAGCGGACGGTGCAGGGTCAGCGGTAAGAATGGTTTCTTCATGCCCCCTGTGTGGATGGGGGGTTGTTGTTGGCGTTAACCTATCGAAGACCGATGTCCTCTGGGAAGCGGGAGCAAAGGCCGGAGCCGTCAATCTTGTAAAGACCGACTTTTTGGCTGGAGAGGTTGCCTTGGCGATTTCGGGTATGGGAGCGTTCACTTTCTTAGAAGCAGTCTTCTTTGAGATTGTAGGCCCCGTAATGAGCTCGCATGATTTCTGGCCCAGTCTAGAGAAGACCGAGGCGTTGACGTTGGGTGACTCGTTGAGAGGAGCCGCGGTAGGGGTAAGACGATCAAAGACCGACTTCTTGAGAGTTTCCTTCGCCAGCACTGGAACGGTAAAGTTTGTCGGCGGGATCATGGTCCCAAAAAACAATCCTGTGGTGGCGCGGGTGACCTGTTCCATCGGCATTGTGAACAGCGAAGCAGCTTGGGGTCCATAGGCTATACCTCCTGGCGAGGCAGAGCGTCGGCTGCAGTTGCCGTCTGAGCAGTTGGAGGATTTCGCAGGGATGAAAGCCATCGATCCTTTGCTTTCTGCAATAAGCAAGATGCCAATTCTCAGTACCTTGAGACCCAAGGGCAACTATTAGCGAACCGCGATTGGTTCGCGAATCACGACACACGAAGTGTGGAGTGGAAAGAGGAAAAGGTCCCACCGGGCGTGCCAGAATCTGTTCCCCTCCGAAAGACGGCGCACAAGACTGCGGTGTCTTGGCACTGAGATTCGGGGCAGATGCTAATTGGTGCTATCCGTTCACCTCTCCGAAGATGCCAAGTTGATTTATGGCACCATGTATCGAAGGTTTAAACGGATGCGTCCGATGTAGCAGACTTCGTCAGATTCCCCCTCGCTTGAGGGGTTTTTGATTGTGGGGACGCTCTTCCCTGCAGGCGCAAGCCCCTGCAGTTAATTACGCTACCGCATTGCGGTAACAACTTTCTCCTTCTCCAGCTGGTCACTTCGTGTCGTGGGTGTTTGTTTTGTGTTTTGTTGCCCGTGGATTGTTTACGGAGACTGAGTTATGTCGTCGCCCGTAGGGCGTGGACTAGTCCAAATCCGTATTATCTTAGATCTGGGTTTGGGGGTTTGGTTTGAGGATACGTCAGCCATACTTGAGGCTAAGATCAACTCAAACGTTTGTTAAGGATACGTTAGTCCAGTTTGAGACTAAGATCAACTTAACGGGATCGTTTAGATCCGACAAAAGAGCAATTGGCTCTAATGTTCCAGTTTAGGGACCTAGTGGTCTATTGAATGTATGGCCGTCGGGACCCGTCACCTCTCTAACGACGTTGAAGGATTACAACGACAGATGTCAGAGGAGTTCAGAGATGTACCCTTGAACCAAAGTTGATTGGGGGGATTTATAGTCCACTCTGTTTGAAGGTTTAAGGATACGTTAGTCATCTTTGAGGCTAAGATCAACTTAAACGGGACCGTTTAGATCCGACAAAAGAGCATGCGGGGCTCTATTGTTCTAGTTTAAGGACATTGCGGTCCATGGGTAGTTTAAGGACGTTGCGGTCCGTGAGTAGTTTAAGGACATTGCGGTCCATGGGTAGTTTAAGGACATTGCGGTCCATGGGTAGTTTAAGGACATTGCGGTCCATGGGTAGTTTAAGGACATTGCGGTCCGTGGGTAGTTTAAGGACGTTGCGGTCCATGGGTAGTTTAAGGACATTGCGGTCCGTGGGTAGTTTAAGGACGTTGCGGTCCATGGGTAGTTTAAGGACATTGCGGTCCATGGGTAGTTTAAGGACATTGCGGTCCATGGGTAGTTTAAGGACATTGCGGTCCATGGGTAGTTTAAGGACATTGCGGTCCGTGGGTAGTTTAAGGACGTTGCGGTCCATGGGTAGTTTAAGGACATTGCGGTCCGTGGGTAGTTTAAGGACGTTGCGGTCCATGGGTAGTTTAAGGACGTTGCGGTCCGTGGGTAGTTTAAGGACGTTGCGGTCCATATTTGCTCTGGATGCTTCACACGGGTTCACTGCCGTGCTTGGCGAGGACCAGGCTCCGCTCTGGACGTTTTCCACGGGGTCAAAGAGTGACGTTATCCGCGCTCCACGTAACCAGGAAGTTTGCACTAGATGCTTCACACGGGTTCGCTGCCGCGTTAGGCGAGGACTAGGCTCCGCTCTGGATGCTTCGCACGGGTTCACTGCCATGCTCTGCGAGGACCAGGATCCGCTCTGGACGTTTTCCACGGGGTCAAAGAGTGACGTTATCCGCGTTCCACGTAACCAGGAAGTTTGCATTAGGCATGGGTTTAAGGACCCCACAGTCCATATCATGAGTGGCCGTCGGGACCCGTCACCTCTTTGAAGACATTGAGGGATTACAATGCCAAGTTTCAAAGGAGTGAAGAGATGTACCCTAAAACCGGAATGGATTTAATAGTCCCTGACCCAATTTGGGGTCGAGACTGATTAATTATGTTATGAGCCCATTAGCCCAGTTAATCACAAATTGAGGACTTATGGCCAGCTTGGGCTAAGTCCAGTCGGGTCTGAAACATTGACTTTTTGCTGATCCATTGAAGGAGAGGCTTTGCCTCTATCCATTTAGCCAATTGGGCCAAAGCCTAGTGTTAAACACTATAGAGCAATCAGTGTTGAACACTGGGAATGCGGTTAACAAGTTAGTGTTTAACACTAAGAAATAATTGGTGTTAAACACCAGCAATAAGGCTTCTCAAGTTAGTGTTAAACACTAAAACAGATCAGTGTTGAACACTGCAAATGAAGATCTCAGATTAGTATTTAAACACTAAGGTAATCAGTGTTGAACACTGCAGATAAAGCTTTTTAATTAGTGTTGAACACTAAGGCCCAACAATATTTTAACACTGAGTGCGAGAGTTTCAATTTAGTGTTAAACACTAAGACAAGAGGGGTCACGTGGCAGCACGTGAGAGCGCCCTTCCTCCATTTGTTCTGCTGAAATTACTGCATCTTTTGATAGCATCACGTGTCAGCACGTGATGGGCATTCAAATGCCTATGCGTTAAGGCTTCTGCTGAAAGTCACGTGGGTCACGTGGGGTGCTGCCTCAAGGGGGTTTTCTGTAGGGCTTTTGAGGGGGGGGGGTCACGTGGTGACACGTGACCCTGCCTTAATGTGGTTTTTTCAGAGGATTTGTTACTCCTTTTTTCAGGAATTAAATTCCGGAGACTTTTTAATTTCAGAGGAATTAAATCCTTCTTTCTTTTGAAGACTTGTATTCTGGGATAGAGTTTAACTCTGAATTTTCTGCGGGAGTTAAATTCCCCGTTTATGTGAAGGGCTGAATAGGGTTGAACCCTAATAAAATTTTTGAGGAAATGATGATCGTTGTTTCAACAGAACTAAGTTCTTTAATTAGGGTTAAACCCTGTTTCTCTTTTTTTGTTTTGAAGGAATTAAATTCCCATGATATAGGGTCTAGCCCCACTTTTATTTTGGAGGAATTAAATTCCTATAGTTCTGTGAGAATTAAATTCTCAAGTTTGCACTCCTTCTCTATGTTTTGGATCTGCATGGCAGGATCTCAACCCATTGAGAATTAAATTCTCAACCTTAAGGGGAGATGTGCACTTTGCAGATCCTCTATCAAAGAGAGAAGAAATAAGTTCTTCTGCTTTTATATTATCAGAGTTAAACTCTGTTGAGAATTAAATTCTGCTTCTTTCAAAATGCCTTCCCTTTCTTACCTAGGGCTTTTTGCAGAAGATCTGAGTCTTTTCGAAGTATCAAAGCTCTTCTCCTTTTCTCTTTTCTTCTCTGCGCATGTATCTCTTTTTTTTTGTCTCTTGGCTCCTATTTATAGGAGAGGCAGCCGCATCAATCAGTTTTTTGACGAATCTTCATTGGGAGATTTGATTTGCATCCATAATTCATTTTGGGCCTTTGGATTATTAGGTGAATTTTATTCACCATTGGATCTTGAATTCAGAGATTCTCCTTTGATATTTTGGTTAGATTTAAGGGGGAAATCTTTCCCAAAGCCGAGATTTTCCATAGATAGATGATCTTTAATCATCTCTGAATCTTTGATTTGATTAGTCCCAAATAATTACTTTCCTTTGGAAAGATTCGAATTTCCTTCAGAATTTAATTCTGTCGTCAAAAATGGGCTTTGAAAGTCGGTCACGTGTGACCACGTGACCCATGGTCACGTGTGAGCACGTGACCCCCTTTGGAACGAGCTTTCTGCGCTGTGTCTTCTGATTGCTGCTTAAACATCACGTGCTACCACGTGACCCCTGGTCACGTGTGAGCACGTGACCCTTTGTTTGAGCTCTCTTTCCTTGGTTGTTCTGGAGACGCGCTTGCTGCCTTGAACGTCACGTGCCGACACGTGACCCTGGTCACGTGGGAGCACGTGACTTCTTCTGAAGCCTTTTTCTTGACTTAGTCAGTTACCCGACGTGCCTTTGACGCTTGTATTTAAACGTCACGTGCCAACACGTGACCCTGGTCACGTGGGAGCACGCGACTCTCCTTGAAGCTTTTCTTTTCCTTCTTCGCAGTCAGGGAATTGAACTTGCCTTAACGACGTTTTTAGGTGTCACGTGCCAACACGTGACCACTAGTCACGTGTGAGCACGTGACCCCCTTTTGAAGCTTTCCATAGAAGCTTTCCTGATTTTAAATCAGGAAACAGTGATATATTTTTGTGCACTAGTTTGTATCATGATTGATGATACATGCAAACTTGGGTGTATGTTTGCTTTAAACCATATTTAGGTTAATGGTTAGGTTTTAATTTGTTTTATTTATTTTCTTTATTCATTTTGGCAAAAATAAAATGGAGGCTTGCTTTGTTTTATTCTTGAAGCTTCATGAAGCTTTGAAAGTCTTTACCATTTTGTTTTTTCCTTAACCTAACCATTACACCTAAACCCTAGTTTATTCTCTACATGAGTTACACTCACCCATGGTTGCTAAATGATAAGCATCACTTGATTTTCTATTATTCATAATTCACTTTCTTTTCTTTCTTCTTCTTCTTCTTCATGAAGAGAAGAAACCATTGTTAGAAATTTCCAAGTGATGAATCCAAGTGAGAAATCCAAATCCAAAGTGAACCCACTTCCTATTTCTTCATCCTATATCACTTGCCATGTTGTATAGGGTGTTTTCTTCACAAGTTTCATGACTTAGTGAAGATGGAGCTTGAGTTTGAGTCGACTCGACGTAGATCATCTTCGGCATCGAAGTCAACGACCTAGCCCGCCCATTTCTCCGATGAAACCGATGCTAGAGTCCGGGATTCCGATGATCGCAGCGAAGGGACGTTGTCATGGAGCTTTGGAAGTGGAGGACCGGATCTACAAAGGTTGTAGTCCTTTTCACTTTTAGTTAAAGTTGTTAACTTGCATGTTCTTTCGCCTTACCTCTAGTATCGATCTTGTTTAGGGTTTCTCGGCACATAGAAAATTTTGAATTGGACATGTTTGATCAGTTGTAGAACCTCATGAGTGTGCCTAAGAAGCCTACAGTGGTATCAGAGCATAGCTAGAGCTTTTGGCGAAGTGTAGACGAAGTTAGAAACCCGATCGAACCCCGAAACCCTAAATTTCACCCCTTTCTGTACATTTTCTGAAACTGTGCATTTTTCCATATTAAAAATATCCAAAAAAATCAGCAGGTAATTATAGGAGTTACAGTGGAGCACGTGCTCCTAAGTCGGCTAATGAGCCGCGGAACCGCGGCGCCACCTTGGATTTCGCGACGGTTCCGCGGCCATAAATGTGACTCTTGTCACGTGCTCTGCACAGTAATGTCCAACTAAATTTCCTGTGTTTTCTAGGAATTTTTAAATGATATTCAAGAGTTGAGTTTTCTGGGTTGTATTGGGGGCCCGACGATTCGATCGGAATCTTTAACTTTGTCTATGTGTTTTTCCGGATAATTTAGAATATGTTAAAAAGTTCGACCGGATAAAAATACTCACTTTTTCCCCTGCCTAGAAATTTCCAAGTGTTGGATTTTTCCGTGGTTTAAGGACGTTCTAAGTAGTGCAAGTAACGCGATGGACCCTCTAGAAGACAACAAACCTTAACTCGATTATGTGACCGTCTTGAACTGCCCTTTGAACCTTAGGGTTTGGGGTAGTACGGCGTGCCACATGTGAGGCGTTGGCTTGACCCTTCTACGGCTGGACCGTTGGTACTGTGGCATGAAGTGAATGTTTTTAAACTTATTTAATGTGTTGAGCTTTTTCGGGAAAACTTGGGTGTTTGATTGTTCGATCGGAAAGTTTAACATTTTCTATTTATCTGGAATGTGATACAATATTTGGAATTCACATGTAGTTATGAGATAACTAATATGAATGTTATAAACATAGCAGTTTAGTCTCACTTGATCGGTTGCCACGGAGTTTTGATGCGATCAAAAGTCCGTCGCAATCACGTAGCGTACGCAGATACTCGCCGGTAAACTTAATAGATAGACACGCCCCATAGCCCCGACCAAGTGACTGTAGGAGAACCCCGTCACCGAAAGCATCCGTTCGGGTGCTCACGGCAGCGGTGTTCCGCCCTGGTGCACTTCATCGACGGTATCGGGGGTGCGGCCGTCTACTAAAGTTTGCGACGAGCATTTGATCAATATATCGGGAATCTTGTTGAATTGCCCAACTTGATATTGAAAAGAGTTTTCGATTTTGAGACTAAAATGCGGGGTTTATAATTGTTAGGCATGCGATGTCTAAGGAATTCATTTGATTAGGCATGCGATGTCTAAAGAGGTTGCGGATTCCAACTGTTGTAGTTTTACACTTTCTTTTCTGTGACCGTAAGTGTAATATGTGATATCACCGGTTTCGTTGCTATATGTCAACGACAATTGGGATGGGCATATTTACTTACGTTGATGACATGTGATGTTATGTGTTGCTGGATATGTTATATTGGATCGTCGTGTTTGAATAGCCGGGTTTTTTTTATGTGAGATGAGTGTTTCTCATTTTCATTCATGTAAAAACTTGTATGTAATATTCTTTTATTGGGGCACTTCCAGGTTGCGGATGTTGTCACCATTTGTATATTATTTACTTTTCCGCATTAGGATAGACCCAAGGAGGGGAGCACAAGTAACCGGGTTCTAGGGTCCAGTGGGAGACCATCTCGAGGAGTCGAGTCCGGGTCTCCTAACTCTAGAATTGGTAGGGTTGCTTGCCGCTCTCATAAGGGTCTAGGGGTGTGGGATTGGCTATTCATCACGACCGTGGAATCCGTGTTTTATACTGGCTCGAAATAAAACACGGACGTCCTAGTATATCCAATATTTCATATGATATTTTCTGCTGCGTTATCTGTGATGTGATCATGTGATTTGTTCAGATAGATATTGTATATAGTATATATGATATATTATATAGACGTTGCTTATGTTTTACACCCGCGCTAGCCCTGCCTCATTCTGGCGTTAGTTACCTAACCCAACGGCGCAGATGGGACATCGAGGCGAATGCGGATGACATAAGCGTACGTTATATTTATCTGTGATGTTTAGGTGCTTAAATGATGGGACTTCATTAATATGATTAATGAAAGAAAAGAAACCTAAAAGATGTTGTGGAATCGAATTTTCAAAAACAGGTAGCTACAGTTCTTGCTTTGCATCGCGGTGTTCCTTGAAGAACATCCTGCACCTTATTCGATGAGGAAAGGGCCGAGATCCCTTCACCGGGAGTGACCCTTTTAGCAATAACTGGCAGATGCTACACACTCGGTTTGTCTTTTGATTGCTTCTATAATTTCTGCTTTGCACAGTGATATATATGATATATCCCGCACCTCATTCGACGAGGAAAGGGCCGACGATCCCTTCGCCGGGAGTGACCCCTTTAGCAAAACTAGAAAAGACTAAAAAACACTCAATTTTAAAATCATTTGATTCTACAACGATATCAAGTTCATTACACAATAGGTTTTCAGAAAAACCTGTCGTAGCCCTCCGTCATTTCAGATAAGTCCTACTTAGTATTCGTGCTACGTTTGTTGGCCTACGTCAAGGCGTAGTGTGCGGTAGCTAACTAGTATTTATCTGTTTATGCATATGATGCAGATTGGATTAGGGTAGTCGTGCGACTTTGTTGGCCTGCGTCAAGGGTCGTGCGGGTGGGTTTAATTCAATCAAGAAATGACGGGTTGAACTTGACTAGCGGACTATGGTTTGTTGGCCTGCGTCAAGATCATAGGACGCTAGGGGTAAAATATTATCGGGAATTTCAAGTGTTGAAATTTGCAATGAGATTGCATACCTTCTATGAGATAGTTGGATCCCGATACCCGCTGCGAGTAAGAGTTACTCCTGGGAGAGTTTTACACATTACAATTAGCCGATCAAGTAGGTGTCTAGAAAGGTGTTAACGAGATTACGCCTCTGGGAAAACGAGATTTACTTTAATTAGGTTCGTGCGAAAGCACGGGGGACCTCCCTCAAAGTACCGACACTGGCCTGGCTGAAAGATTGGCGAACTTGTAGCGTGTAATTAATCCCGACTAGTCTTTCCTTTTAGGGTTTGAAGGAAGATTTGATAAAAACAGTGGGAGCTATCCTGATTAGAGAAAATAATAACCAATCTATTCTTGCAAGAGCGCACGCTGAGTGTTTTCTTCTCTCTCTCTCCAGGTAGCGACCATATCACGCCTTAATCAAGATAATAATATGGATGTATTGACCGAACCCGCTTGTTATACTGAGCTGGGGAACGATGGTCCCGCTCCAACTTATAAATTGTTATAAGACAGAGCAGGAAATTAGGGAATATCATATTTCCCATGCCGCCCAAACGAAGAAAGTGCATGTTGATGCATCATCTTCGGGTGTGTTCGTTACATAGAACTGTTTCTCAATATCCTTTACGTCCTGAGTATGTGATACCGGATCAGGATCCCGCATATGTAATCTGTTACATGGGATACAGATAGGTAAAAAACTGAGAACGGGTGATAAGTTTCATGAGACAGAAAACGGTGCAAGTGTTGCAGTCAAGTCTGTTGGTCACTGTCACCCTGTATTACCAGAATACATTGATTCTGAACGAATGTTATTAGATACCGAACCTGATATACAAAATCATATCAGTCTCTTTATCATTAAAGATAGATATAATTTTGTATTGTTGGATAATGTTTTGAACATTTCCTATATCAAAAGTTGATCGGTTCAGGCACGTTATCTAAAAGCATTGATGTTCTAAATCAAACTACAGTTCTTAGTATACAGAACACACACAAGAGGAAAAGTTCAGAAATGAACGGATCCTTCTTGAGGTATTGTAGACTAGGTCATATGAATGTAACCCGACTAGCTTAAGTTACATTTTAGATGCATATTTAAATCAGTTTGAATTTACATCTTGTGAAACTTGCCAGTCATGTCACAAAGATAAGATGACCACAGCTCTGTTTATTGGAAACAGTGAAAGAGTTAGTGAACTCTTGGGATGATACATGTTGATGTATGAAGGTCCCCTGTCTACACATGCCAAGACCGGTTCTTTGTACTTCATTACATTTTCTGATAATCTCTCAAGATTCAGACATATGTTCCTGTTGAAACACAAGTCCGAACCTTTTGAGATATTCAGAGAATATAAGTTGGAAGTAGAGAACCAAAATGGGTATAAGTATTATGTCCTTTGATGCGATCAGGGAGGAGAATACTTGTGCATAGAATTCCTGGACTATTCTAAAAGAGAATGAGATTCTCTCTCAGCATTACTCCTCCGCATACACCATAGCACGTCGGTGTATCGAGGCGGAGCAATCACACCCTATATGATATGGTGTGCTATATGATGAGTACTACTGAGTTTCCTATTTCTTTTTGGGACTTATGCACTTGAGAAGCTGCATGCCTATTGAATAGGGTTTCAATCAAATCAGATGCCTACCACTTCATATGTGATATAGAAAGGGAAGAGCCTATATCTTAAGTTGGTTAAGATTTGGGGTTTTCCGGGCTATGTCTAAAAGCATAATCCGGACAAGCTCGAGGCAAGGTCTGTAATGTAGAACTGGAAAGGTTCCAGCTATATAAACTACAGCAGATGATTTGATAGAACCAAAGGATTCAATAGTTACCAACGAACCTCAGCCTCTCCGCCGATCTAGTAGGGCTCCTCACCCACCTGAGAGATACTTCAGTTTCTCTATGACAGTGGGAGCGAGGATTGCATCATGAGATGATGACCCAACTAGTTTCGAGCTGGCCATCAGGAGTGGGACTCTGTAAGAATGGCTGATGCTTAGCAATCTGAGATGGAATCCTTATACACTAACAAAGCATGGACTTTGGTTGCTTTATCTGAAGGGTTAAATCCCCATCAGGAGCAAGTATATCTTGAGAAGATTACTTGGTGTACATGAAAAGGTTGAGACTTTCAAAGCTAGACTTGTTAAAGGGTTTTGTCATCGACCAGGCGTGGATAATGATGAAACCTTTTCCAGTAGCTATGCTTGAGTCCATCCGGATCCTACTTGCCACGGCTACATACCATGACTACGATATCTGGTGGTTGGGTGTCATGACTGCTTTTTCTAAATGATAATTTGGAAGAGAACGTCTATAAGAACACAGCCAGAGGGCTTCGTAGACAATGGGAGCAGCGGAAACGTGTGCAAGTTGCTTTATAGGATAAAGCAGGCATCGCGGAGTTGGAACATTTATTTTGATGTGGTAGTCAAAGAGTTTGACTTCATCAAAATGGTAGATGAACCTTGTATATACAAAAAGGTAGTAGGGAGTATGGTGGTAATCCTCGTAGAGTACGTGGATGACATACTCTTGATAGGGAAGGAGTTTCCTATGCTACGCTCGGTCAATCTCCGCTTATCACAATAATTCTCCATATAGGATCAAAGTGATACCTTAAAATCCTGGGTTTAGGATCTATGAGATAAATCTAAATGGATGTTAGGATACTCACTAGATGTAGTGAGATGGTATCAATTGATCCTGGGGAGAATCACTAGAAGTGTTCCAGGGTGATAAGGACGACTGAATGTCAGTCACAGGCATTATCTTTACCCTTAGTAAAGGGACGGTATGTTGGAAGAGTTCCAAGCTAGATACCGTGGCTTACTAGACGATAAAGGCTGGATACATCGCTACTTAAGATGCTACCAAAGAGGCTGTCTGGGTGTATATTAGTTCATGAGATGAACTTAGTTCCTCCCATTGTGTAACAATGGAGTTGTGGCTTATGCCAAGGAATGTCCGTCCCATCAGTGATCCAGACATATTCTAAGGCAGTATCACCTGATCATGGAGATGGTTGATCTCCAAGGAGATCGAGGTTAGGAGAGTAGACTCAGAGGACAACACGGCGGATCCACTCACAAATGCCTTTTCTCAGAGAGAGACTATTATTGGATGGTTGAGTATGAGATACTACAACCACTGCTATCAGATGACCCTAGTGCAAGTGGGAGATTGTTAGTTATATGTATGCCCTAGAGGCCATTACTATACATAGGATCTATATTGTAGTGGATGCTTGGACATATATAGGGAGGACTTTCTTGCTCGACATGATAGTATGCTATCTGGTTGCTCTGTACCTTAACGTGTGCACTGATTGTCTCTCTGTTACATGTTGGTAAAGCCCTTAGGATGTGTACTTGACTGCCTGGACTATGATGTGTATCATACTAGTGGGGACATGGTAGTCTATAAGTACATCCTTCAAGGTCCCTAGTCGTGGGTGTATCGAGACAGGCCATCGATATACCAGAGTAGACTAGCGTATACCTTCTCGACCTATACAGATGGGCGATGGATGATCCCATATCTATTGGTGTTTGACATCAGAGATGATATATGGGTGCTCAGTAGAGACTGGGTACACTGGACGGACTCGCCGAGAACTCCCAGATGGTATTATACCTTACGTCAGATGGCAGTTCTCTGGTGACACTGGTACAGATTAGTCTGTAGACCCGAGATCGTCATAGAGTCTTGTGCAATTCCCACTGTGCTTTGATTTCCACCTTACCATGTCCAAGAGGGCATGCAAAACTGTAGTTTTTGGATACAGTCCCGAATCACATGGAGGCAATGACCGATAGGAGGGGATTCGTCTCTCCCGGTATAGGGAGTTGATGTTGCGCTGTGTTCGATTGGCTATAACCGGAAATCCCTGGCCAGGGTTGCTGAGATTTACTGGTAAGTGTTACCATTAGTTTATCGAACTATTATAGACCTCATATCGACACGACTTATCGAGCTACTGGGGTCTGACGTTTACCACCCCTAGGCGAGATATGCGACATATCAGACGACGAGACCGGACTGTACGGTAAGTGTTACTGGTTGGATTCACGGGAGTGTGAGCGGGCTTGCTCGTTGATCTTCTGATCGCTCAATACCCGGGTGGCCGTTATGTTTAACAGACCACTTGCGGCTTGTGCGCGTTTGATATGATCATCACCTGCTGCCGGCGTATTGACGAGTCTTTAGAGACCTACACAGAGGTTTCCTGGCTCAAGCGAAACGAAATAGGAGCGCATATGAGATATGTGCGGGACCGAGAATAATACCAATATGTGATACTGAATTCTATTCTCGCGATTTGTATCATCGGACGGTTATATAAGATATAGCCGGGTTACCGAATCAAATGTTGATTCGATATATTGATACACTTGATATTAGTCGGTTATATGCAATATGACCGGATCATTAAATCAAGTGTTGATTTAATGATTTAATGTATAATTATATATTTGATATATTACTTTACATTAACTTGTATTTGTTCACTTAAGATGGATTTTCTCACTTGATGTGCACAAGTTGTATATGTGATATATTTTTGTGCACTAGTTTGTATCATGATTGATGATACATGCAAACTTAGGTGTATGTTTGCTTTAAACCATATTTAGGTTAATGGTTAGGTTTTAATTTGTTTTATTTATTTTCTTTATTCATTTTGGCAAAAATAAAATGGAGGCTTGCTTTGTTTTATTCTTGAAGCTTCATGAAGCTTTGAAAGTCTTTACCATTTTGTTTTTTCCTTAACCTAACCATTACACCTAAACCCTAGTTTATTCTCTACATGAGTTACACTCACCCATGGTTGCTAAATGATAAGCATCACTTGATTTTCTATTATTCATAATTCACTTTCTTTTCTTTCTTCTTCTTCTTCTTCATGAAGAGAAGAAACCATTGTTAGAAATTTCCAAGTGATGAATCCAAGTGAGAAATCCAAATCCAAAGTGAACCCACTTCCTATTTCTTCATCCTCTACCACTTGCCATGTTGTATAGGGTGTTTTCTTTACAAGTTTCCTGACTTAGTGAAGATGGAGCTTGAGTTTGAGTCGACTCGACGTAGATCATCTTCGGCATCGAAGTCAACGACCTAGCCCGCCCATTTCTCCGATGAAACCGATGCTAGAGTCCGGGATTCCGATGATCGCAGCGAAGGGACGTCGTCACGGAGCTTTGGAAGTGGAGGACCGGATCTACAAAGGTTGTAGTCCCTTTCACTTTTAGTTAAAGTTGTTAACTTGCATGTTCTTTCGCCTTACCTCTAGTATCGATCTTGTTTAGGGTTTCTTGGCACATAGAAAATTTTGAATTGGACATGTTTGATCAGTTGTAGAACCTCATGAGTGTGCCTAGGAAGCCTACACAAACACCCCAAGCAAGCTGGCGAAGTCTCTCATCCGGACTATTGCTCCTATTATAGGGCAATAGGATATCCTATTGAAGACTGCTTCACCTTCAAAAACTGGGTCGAAGATCAATATCAGCAAGGCAGGTGTAGGGTGTTTTTCGTCACCCCAGTGAGATGGGAATACGCGCGCGCTTGTCAGGCGTACTACAGATTCCCCCTGCCTAGGGTAGGCTGGGGTTTAATGATTGTAGGGATCCGAATCTCCGGCAGCCGCGGACTAAGCTGCCATTAATTACCCCTCGCCTTTGGGGCGAGGGAACCTCCGATTAACGGGTTAAACTGGTCATGCGAACTCAATGTGCAGTGTACGTGTGTTCTGTTCTGAAAGGGGGGTTTTGGATATATCGGGAGCCACGCAGAGTTTTTACGGGGGTCCCGCTACCCGGATAGCGGGCTGGGGGTCAAGGGGGCTAGCAGCCCCCTTGCGGGGTGCGGGGCAGCGCCCCGTTAGAAATTTTTTTCTAACAGGGACAGTGTCGTGGAGTACGTGTGTGTATAAATTTGTATACATATGTATGTATGTATGTATGTACACAAAAAGAGGGGGAAAAGGCATCCAAGGGATGCGTGGGGCCAGCGTCTTGAGCGCTGTGCGCTTAGGTGCTGTGCGCTCAGGCGCAAGCGCGCCACGTGTCGGCACGTGGGCGCTTTGCGCATGAGCGCTGCGCGCAGGTGCGCAAGCGCGCGCGCCACGTGTCGGCACGTGGGCGCTTTGCGCAAGAGCGCTGCGCGCAGGTGCGCAAGCGCGCGCGCGCGCCACGTGTCGGCACGTGGGCGCTTTGCGCAATGTGCGTTGCGCGCAGGTGCGCAAGCGCGCTCCACGTGTCGGCACGTGGACGCTTTGCGCAATGCGCGTTGGAGCGCAAGCGCGCGCGCGCCACGTGTCGGCACGCGGGCGCTTTGCGCGCTTGCGCAAGCGCGCAGGTGCGCAAGCGCGCGCGCCACGTGTCGGCACGCGGGCGCTTTGCGTACTTGCGCTGCGCGCTGGAGAGGACAAGAGGCTTTTAGCCTGAAAAAAAAGGGATTTCTCAAAAGAGAAACCAGAGAGGAGCCGGGCTCCTGAATGTGTTCTTTTCTTTGGGGGTTTAATGAAAGATGTTCTTCTTCTTCCTCCTCTGTTAAGCTGGATCTTGAAGGTCAAGAGATGTGAGATCTCAAAATCTCTCCTTTTTGAGATCTGATGGCAGATCCAAGTTTCCCTTTGTGGGTTTTGTGGTGGAAAACTACTTGGTTTTGGAAAAGAAAGAGTAAAACTCTTGATTTAATTCAAAAGAATTGAAAAGGTTTAAAACCTTAGAGAAGGAGCAGGAGGCACAAAGAACCCTAGTTTTTGGGGGAATGAAAAAGTTATTGGGATATTTCATTATCCTTGCCTTTATAGGCCATACATTTTACACATAGCCCCTTGGGCTTCATAAAATGACATTTTGCCTATCCCATGGCTCATGTGCCATTTCTTTTTGCACATAAGCCATGGGCTTTACAAAATTTTGGCTTTATGCCTATTTTTCTTACATTTATCCATAAAATAAAATAAAAGAAATACAACAAAATTATTTATTACAAAATTTTTATCTTGGCATGGGGGAAGGCCGGCCGCTCCATGTTCAGGCTCGACCCGGGCATGGGCCCACTGGGTCTGGGCTTGGGCCCACTTGGCTTGGGGTTGACTTGGATTTTGACTTGGTCTACCGGGGTGTAAATTTTTACCCCAACAAATTGCCCCCCATCAATAAATGCACACCACATATGTGGGTCGTGTGCATGAAATTGATGGATCTTCTTTCACGTGGAGGCGACTTGATTTGGTTCCGGCTTTTTAGGAAGCTGGCACTGCCCTTTTTACGACATGGACGGTCGTTGCTTGACATGTCTCCGAGACGGAGTGTCCGTGATAGACGTTTTCCCTGGCCCGGAGTTATCTGGTTCCCGCTTTGTAGGAATCCTGCGCTGCCCTTTTTGTGACTTGGACGGTCGGTGCTGCCCTTTTAGCGACTTGGACGGTCGTTGCTTCCCTTTTAGCGACATGGGCTGTCGATGCTGCCCTTTTAGCGACTTGGACGGTCGTTGCTGCCCTTTTAGCGACTTGGACGGTCGGTTCTGCCATTCTAGCGACGTGGACGGTCGATGCTACCCTTTTTACGACTTGGACGGTCGTTGCTGCCCTTTTAGCGACGTGGACGGTCGATGCTGCCCTTTTAGCGACGTGGACGGTCGATACTGCCCTTTTTGCGACTTGGACGGTCGATGCTGCCCTTTTAGCGACTTGGACGGTCGTTGCTGCCCTTTTAGCGACTTGGACGGTCGGTGCTGCCCTTTTAGCGACGTGGACGGTCGATTCTGCCCTTTTAGCGACGTGGACGGTCGATTCTGCCATTTTAGCGACGTGGACGGTCGGTTCTGCCCTTTTTGCGACATGGACGGTCGGTGCTACCCTTTTTGCGACTTGGACGGTCGATGCTGCCATTTTAGCGACTTGGACGGTCGGTGATGCCCTTTTAGCGACGTGGACGGTCGATGCTGCCCTTTTAGCGACGTGGACGGTCGATGCTGCCATTTTAGCGACTTGGATGGTCGGTGATGCCCTTTTAGCGACGTGGACGGTCGATGCTGCCCTTTTAGCGACGTGGACGGTCGATGCTGCCCTTTTAGCGACGTGGACGGTCGGTGATGATTTGACTTGCTCTGCTTCTTGCAATGTCAGGGGTAGACTTGACTTGCTCCGCTTCTTGTGGTGTCGAGATTGGATTCTGACTCGCTCCGCCTTCTGCGGTGTCGGAGTGGAAGTTGACTTGTTGATTTTGATTTGGGTTGACATCAGCATCGCTACACTGGAATAATGCCAGGAGCGACTCATCATCTGTCATTGAGAGGATTCTGGGATTTTGGTTTTTGTTTGGCATCTGCATTGCTGCACTGGAATAATGCCAGGAGCAACTCATCATTTGCCCCGAGAGAATTTGAGAATTGATGGCTTAGGAGGCAGGTTTAGATCCCTATCACCTAAGACTTTTCAATTTTATGGGCCGTGAGGGTCCCATAAAAGCATTTTCTCCCTACGAGTCGAAAGGATCTCGTAGGTGTATTTCCTCCATAGGAGTCGTGGGGACTCCTAAGTGTGTTGCTCCTTTGTGAGTCGTAAGGATCTCACGCGGGAATTTTCTCCTCTCAAAGTCGAGAGGACTTTGAGAGTGCATTTCATCTTCTTTTCACGAGTTTGCGCCCTTTCAGGTTTTCACAAACTCGTCGGCAGTCCTGCTGTTTTTACTCACGGAGCCCTTTCGGGTTTTCCTCCGTGCCCATTTTGCTTGTGGACATACCCCTTTTTCTTTCTTTTTTTTTCCTTTTTTTTTAGTGGGACTTTGAATGTGGTCTCACCGGTAGGACTTAGGAGAGATTGGGATTGTTTTACGCCCGTGGATTGTATACGGTTTTGCAGGATGTATGATCCAGACCGTAGGGCCAGAAAGATTTCAGGGATTTGTTGGCTTCTGCATCGCTGGTCTGGAGTGTGGTACCAGGAGCGACTCATCATTCGCCGTTGGGGTATTGGATTTGGAATTTGGATCTCGTTTGGCATCAGCATTGCTGCACTGGAATAATGCCAGGAGCAACTCATCATTTGCCTTGGGAGGACTTGGGATTTGGGTTTTTGGTCGGCATCAGCACCGCTAACACTGAAGCGAAATGCCAGGAGCGACTCATCATTTGCCGTTGGGGTATTGGATTTGGAATTTGGATCTCGTTTGGCATCAGCATTGCTGCACTGGAATAATGCCAGGAGCAACTCATCATTTGCCTTGGAAGGACTTGGGATTTGGGTTTTTGGTCTTTGTTTGGCATCTGCATTGCTGCACTGGAATAATGCCAGGAGCAACTCATCATTTGCCCCGAGAGAATTTGAGAATTGATGGCTTAGGAGGCAGGTTTAGATCCCTATCACCTAAGACTTTTCAATTTTATGGGCCGTGAGGGTCCCATAAAAGCATTTTCTCCCTACGAGTCGAAAGGATCTCGTAGGTGTATTTCCTCCATAGGAGTCGTGGGGACTCCTAAGTGTATTGCTCCTTTGTGAGTCGTAAGGATCTCACGCGGGAATTTTCTCCTCACAAGGTCGAGAGGACTTTGCAAGTGTATTTCATCTCTTTTCACGAGTTTGCGCCCTTTCGGGTTTTCACAGACTCGCCAGTAGTCCTGCTGTTTTTACTCACGGAGCCCTTTCGGGTTTTCATCCGTGCCCGTTTCGCTTGTGGAAATACCGTTTTTTTTATTTATTTTTTTTTTGCCGCTGGTGGGACTTTAAAAGTAGTCTTACCGGCAGGATTTGGGAGAGATAGGGGTCATTTACGCCCGTGGATTGTATACGGTTTTGCAGGATGTATGATCCAGACCGTAGGGCTGATGTGCTCAATTCGCCTGCGACTTGGAGCCTTCACGTGTAGTATTTTTTGAGATATCGGCCATTGATGGGTGGCATGGGCCTTTCTCCCTCGGCACTTATTAATTGGTAGGATCCTCCGTCGAACACTTTCTCAATGACGTATGGTCCTTCCCAGTTTGGCTCGAATTTTCCCTTGGCATGTCGATTGAGGATGATCGGTCTTTTGAGGACCAACACCAATTCACCTTTCTTGAAAGCGCGGAGACGGGTTATCTTGTCGTAGGCCCGTGACATTTGGGCTCGGTATAGCTCCAGACTTTGCTGCACCGCGAGCCTCTTTTCTTCGAGGGCATCGAGTTCTTCAAGTCGAAGGAGCACGTTTTCCTCCTCCGTCAACTCATGCTGAACGGCCATTCTTAAGCTTGGAACTTCAACTTCGAGGGGGAGGACCGCCTCCACTCCGAAGAGCAATGAGTATGGAGTGGACTGAGTTGGAGTACGGTGTGTGGTACGATATGCCCACAACGCCTCGTGAAGTTTGAGATTCCAGTCTCTCTTGTTGGCTGAAGCATTTTTCCTCAGGAGCTTGCATAGAGTCTTATTGAAGGCTTCGGCTAGCCCGTTGGCTCTTGGATTATAGATGGAGGAATATCTCCAGTCTATCTTGTGCTGAGTAGAGAACCTTGAGACATTGAAGCTCTTGAAAGAAGGCCCGTTGTCAGAAATGATTCTTCTTGGTGTACCGAAGCGGTATAGAATATTATGCTGGAAGAATGTCAGAATATCCTTTGTCTTAACTTCTTTTAGCGGGACAGCTTCAGCCCATCTGGAGAAGTAGTCTGTCGCGGCCAGTATAAACCGATGGCCTTTGGATGACGGAGGATCAATTGGGCCAACAATGTCGGTGCCCCAGACTTCGAAGGGCCACGACGCCACTGTAGGATGCAATGGATTGGGATGCTTGTGAATAAAATCACCGTGAATTTGGCAGATATAACATTTCTTTGCATGCTCTCCGCAATCCCGTATCATGGTGGGCCAGTAACACCTAAGCCGTTTGATTTGAAGTCGCATCTTGGGGCCAGATTGGTGAGCACCGCAAACGCCCGAGTGGACATCTTTCATGACCTTTTGGGCTTCGGCCAATGACAGACACCTGAGCCATAGTTGGTCGTATGACCTGCGGTATAACGTGTCATTTACAAACACGTATCGGAGAGCTCTTTTCTTCAGCTGAATCCTCGCAGATTTTTCTTCGGGCAGCTTGTCGTATCGGAGGTACTCTATGAAGGGTTCTCTCCAATCGGGATCGTCTTGGATGATCGAAGCTTCTTCCGCAGGACTGCTCTTCTGTTCCGCGCTTTCCTCTTCTCGTAGAGAGACTGGGGGTAGAATTTGCCGGCTCCTGACTGTGATCAGAATTTCGTCCATGTCAGGATCAGCCAGCTCCTTGGCCAAGCGAGCGAGTACATCAGCCTTTCCGTTCAACGCTCTAGGGACTCTCGTTAGTTCGATATGAGTGAACCGTTTCATGAGTTCCACCACCCTACCTCTGTACCGAGCTAACTCGGGTTTGTATATCTTATAGTCGCCGCTTACTTGGTTGACGACAAGCTGGGAGTCACCGTAAACTCGTAGCCGAAGGATTTCCATTTCTATGGCGAGTTCCAAACCAGCTATCAGAGCTTCATACTCAGCTTCATTGTTCGTTCGAGGCTCGGTGAGAGCAAAAGAACGTCGTAGGGTTCCCATTGATGGTGTGATGAACACCAATCCTATCCCTGCTTTTATCTCCGGGACGCTTGATTCTCTGGAGGTCCTTATTGACGAGGCTCCATCGAAGTAGAGCTCCCAACATGGCTCATCTTCCTCGAGGTGCAGCACTTGTTCATCGGGTAACTCACAATTTAGCGGCGACCCTTCTGGTATGGGATGAGCGGCGAGAAAGTCTGCAATAGCTTGCCCTTTTACTGCTTTCTGAGGGGTATAAACTATGTCAAACTCAAGTAGCATGACAGCCCATCTTGCCATCCTGCCGGCTAGGCTTGCTTTGGTCATCAAGTGTTTGAGCGGGTCGACCTTGGAGATCAGCATAACCCGATGAGCCAGCAGATAGTGCCTCAGCTTCTTCACAGCAAATATCAGAGCCAGGCATTCCTTTTCGATTGGGGAGTAGTTGTGTTCCGTCCCGACTAGAGTTCGACTGATGTAGTAGAGGGCATTCTCTTTTCCCTCCTCATTGTTCTGAGCAAGGAGCGCACCAAGTGACTCATCTAGCGCGGCAGTGTAGAGAATCAGCGGTTTATTTGGAATGGGAGCGGCCAACACTGGAGGGTGCAACAAGTACTGTTTGATACTTTCGAACGCTTCTTGACACTCGGCATCCCAGATAAAAGGAGCTCCTTTCTTCATGAGCTTTGAGAAGGGCCTACATCTCCCCGATAAATTTGAGATAAACCTCCGTATATAAGCAAGCTTGCCTTGAAAAGATCTTAGCTGCGTCAGACTCTTCGGAGGAGGCATCTCCATGATGGCCTTTATCTTTGATGGGTCAACTTCGATCCCTCGATGTCGAACTATGAAGCCCAGGAATTTTCCCGATGACACGCCAAAAGCGCATTTCAGAGGATTCATCTTCAGATCAAATTCCCTCAGTCTGGTGAGAACGGTCCTAAGATCCTGGATATGATCGGCCTTGGTTTCAGTCTTAACGACCAGATCATCAACATAACATTCGACGACTTTATGAATTAGGTCATCGAAGATATTGGTCATTGCCCTTTGATATGTAGCACCTGCGTTCTTCAGTCCGAACGGCATCACCTTGTAGCAATATATTCCGATCGGAGTTCGAAATGCTGTGTGCTTCTCATCCTTAGGCGACATCTTGATCTGATTATATCCAGACGAGCCATCCATAAAAGTGAACAGCTCGTAATTTGAGGTGTCATCGACCATCATTTCCATGACCGGTAGCGGAAAGTCGTCTTTAGGACATGCCTTGTTGAGATCCCTGAAATCGACACAAACTCGGATCTGCCCATTTTTCTTCTTCACTGGGACTATGCATGCGATCCAGTCCGCGTATTTCTCTTCCCTGATGAAGCCGGCATCGATGAGCTTCTTAGTTTCCTCGATGACCTTTTCTTCTAGTTCCCTTCTCATTCTTCGAGGAGCTTGTTTGACTGGCTTAGCATCAGGAGATATAGCCAATTTATGTACGGCCACTTCAGGGGAAAGGCCAGGCATTTCTTTGTATGTCCACGCGAAGCAGTCGACGAACTCATGCAGCAGGGCAATTATCTGCGCTTTCATTTCCTCTGACAAGAGCGAGCTGATGTAGGTCGGCCTTGGATTATCGGGCGTTCCTAAGTCAATCTCGGTTAGCTCGTCAAAGGTTGCTTGTCCGCCATCTTCGAGCTCTTGAGGAGCTTCTTCTGGCTCGGCTATCTCGTCGTCATCATTTGATCTTTCGCTGGCCTCACCAACATGGATCATGTAGCACGCTTTGGAATCAGGTTGAATGTAGCCTATGCCCCGTCTATCTGGAATTCGTCCATCGATGAGTGCTCGGACCTGGGGTGGATGCCATAGCCCTTCGTAAAACTTTGCTTCGGACTCCGTTTGATATAACCGGCATCCGCACTTTTTAAAGTATTCCCGCATCTCGGGCGCATAGTATCTGGGATTGAGAACGGCTCTTATGCCTCTCTCATATGGAAGGCACGCGACAGACAGATCGCCCGGGTGCACAACTGGGTTTGACCCATAAAACAGGATGCCCTTCTGTCCACTTTTCCTCCCGGGAACGTAGAAAGTTTTCAGCTGGTCCACGGTGGAGATTGATAATGCATCGAGCTCTTTGCACATCCGTTCCGGCACCCTTGTGATAGCCAGGGACCCTTCTGCGACTTCGAAGGTCTCTCGTAGTTTCGCTTGCTGCATGGGGGGTCGATCTGCACAGCTGTCGCACGGCAGGTCCTCTTCTTCTGACTCTTCAGTGTCACTGCCAAGATGAGGGCGGACTTTGCTGCTAGATGGGCCTTCAGTAACAAATTCGTCCGTATCGCTGCCGAAATGAGGGCGAGTTTGGCGGAAGGACGGGCTTCCAGCGTCGGACTCATCAGTGTCGCTGCCGAAATGCGGGCGTACTTGGGTATTTTTGCTTTTGAAAGTGATAGCCGGCGCAGATTTGCTTTTGAGTCTTGGGGCCGTTCTACCCTCAGTCAGTTGTGGCTTAGCATTTTGGTGGTTCGTAAAGTACCGAGAATCTTCGTATCGGACTTCATGCACACCGAACGGCTGGATGTCTCCGTCAATACGTCTTTCTTCGCCATTTTTAGTATACTTCATGCATTGATGGAGAGTCGACGGAATGATGCCGTAATCATGGATCCACGGCCGCCCCAAGAGAATCTTATAAGATGTGTCGGCGTCGATCACGTATATCTTAGCTTCAGTTTGCAGATCCCCAAATTTGATTGGCAAAGCTATAGACCCTAGAACTTGCTGGCAATTTTGGTTGAACCCTTGAATGACAATCCTTTCCCTCGACAGGTGTCGGACGTCCATTGACAAACTCTTCAGAGTTCGCAAGTTCATGATGTTCACTGAGGACCCCGGATCAATCAATATGCGATTAATTCGATTTCCGTCGCTGTACCCGGTCACGTAAAGCGGCCGATTGTGCTCAGCCGTTCCTAGTAGCAAGTCTTCATCCTTAAATGTGACTGCGGCGGCATGCAGAGCGTGCTGGGCTTCTTTCATATTAATTTCCGCAAAGTGAGCCTGATACCGCTCGGGGTTTTGTAGAGCGTGAATGAGAACGTCTCTAAGCTCCTTAGATAGGACCAAGGCGTCGTAGATGCTCAGGAGAGATGGAAGCTTCCGGAGATGTGCCAAGACATTATAGTCCACCGAGGAAGGATTTGTGTTTTCATCAGCTGGTTCTCTGCCATCTTCTTCATTAGCGACTTGTTTTTCCTTCCCTTTTGGGGCGTTGCCCTGATTTTGCGGTAGAGCTCTGCCGCTTCTGAGCTGGATTTGATTGGCCTTTGTGGTGAGCTCCTCGTCCTCTTCGGGAAAACAGAGATCATCCTCGGAGTCGCTGCCAAGATGGATGGCATAGCAGGTCACTACTGGGATCTCTTCATTGGAGTCTTCTTCTAACTCCTCCAGAATTTCAGCCGCTTGTACAGGGAAGAACTCCTTCAATTGAATCAATGTTCTTTCCTTTTGTTCATATTCTTCGAGGGAATCGATATATTTTTGAATGGTCGATCTCCCTGCAGACTCTTTTTCGCGCCGAGCTGCACTTTTCTTCTTCTTGAGCTTCTTGGATTTTGAGCCTGATGGAGCCGCGTAGGCAGCTGGACTGGTAGGCTTCTTCTGTCCTTCCCATTCCATCCTGGGCTCTTTCTGAAGTAGCTTTAGCATCTTCTTCGTCTTATTAGATATGTGCGTACTCCACGGAGGCCGCGATGAGTCAATTTCATTTCTTAGGGCCGCGGGTTCGGCTGTCTGCTCCCAGAAGGCTTCGGCTTCCGTCTGTATAAAGTTGGCGGTTGCAACTTGATTGTTCACCAACACGCTTTTGGATAGCTCGATCTCTCCAGCCTTGTACTGCTTCTCGACCCAGTCTTTGAAGATATAGCAATCCTCGATCGCATGGCTCACTACTCGGTGGTACGGGCAATACAGAGGATTGTCGGTCATTTTTGCTTCTTGGGGTCTTTTCGACTCCGGCAATTGTAAGCCGTTGTTCAAGGCATCTTTAAATATCTTGCGGACCTTGTCCCTTCTGAAAGAGTAAACCTTGTTCTTTTTCTCCTCTAGGGAAGGCCCATCTCCTCCCAGCAATGGCTTTCGCGACCGGTTGGTTTTGGATTCGCCCGCCCTTCGCTTTTCTTCATTATCGGACGCATTGAAGACATTGGTACTGCTGGAACTCCCGCTTCTACGGTTGTCGTCCCGCTTGCTTTTCCAGGTTTTGTCTCTCTGAGAGTCCGGCGGGGACTCTTGCTTCGAGCGTTCCAGCATTTGGACTTTCTTGGTTAGCTCCTGGAATGTTTTGAGGCCTGCTGTACACAAGAATGGGACCATCCAATTGCTGAGGTTCCCAATGAGAAGGCTAACGGACTGGTCCTGCTCCAGCGGCGGTTCGCACTTGACCGTGAGATTACGCCATCGGGCGATAAAGTCAGTGTTACTTTCATTCTTCCCCGGCTTGGTCCTCACAAGGTCGGCAATGGAGATTTTATCACTGACGCTCATGAACCTTTGCCGGAACAGAGACTCCATTTGGGCAAAGGTAATGACGGACCCATCTGGTATGCTCGCGTACCAGTCGAAAGCAACACCGGTCAGGCTGTTGACAAACTGACGAAGAAGGAGCGCATCATTGCCCCCTGTATTTCCGCAAGATGCTTTGAAGTGGGCGACGTGCTGATTTGCATTCCCCGTTCCATCAAATCTTCCGAACTTAGGAATGACGTAGCCGCTTGGGAACTCAATCAGATCGTACTGCGCGGGATATGGCCGCCCACTACTGCCGATTTCTTTTTGAGCTTCGGCTTCGGCCACCAATGTTTTAACCTTGCTGGTGACCAAATCCATTATCCGATCCTGTGTTAGCGGGATAGTGCTATCTGGGGCCAAGGCGTCCCCAGAAGCGGAGTGTGGCCGGCTTTCATGCGGCTCGACCAGTCTTGGACCCAAAGGAACAGGCATTGGCTGCCTCAGATTGTCATCACCCGGCTGATTAGTAGCGGCTTGTGCTTGATTGGGAGGCGCTCGAGCAATTTGAGCCGTAAGCTGCATCACCACGTTCGTTAAGTCGTCTATCTTCGAATAGAGCTTGGCCATCTCTTTATCTTTGCTCCTGAGCTGTTTTCGAAGCTCTTGAAGCAGATCTTGCTCCGCAGTCCTGGGGCGGAAAGTCGGCTCTTCCTCGCTGTCCGAGCTTGACTCTGCATGGACCGAGGGGTCTTTCTGCCTATCATCCTCATCGAGAGGGTTTTCTTCATCCAGCAGGGGCGGCTGTTCTTGGGCGGCGGCAACCACATTCAGGCTAGATTGGGCTTGGGATGTGGTGGCCCCATCCTTGCTTTTGCTGCGAAGGTTGTCGCTGGGGCGTCCGCCCGCCATATAGACCGTATGGATGATGTATCCGGCCGTCTTTCTATCATTGGAAGCTGATTTCACGGATCGCTGTCTTGACCCCCTTGCTTCGGTAGCTGGTAGTCGATTGAAGGCAGCTGGCCTAACCAGGTTCTTGAATGGTGCTGGCGCTTCTTTTCTGGATTTGCCCCGCTGCTTTCGTGCGGCACAGAGCGCTTGATAGACTCTTGATGAGACAGTGTCATACTTCTTCCGTTGGGGCCGGGACACGTCTCTTTGTGGCACTGTTCGGACCGCTGTCTTCTTGATTCTGGCGGTCATGGCATTTTTCTGAACCCACTTCAGAGGCTCGAAGGAATTGCTGATTCTTACGTCCGACTCAGCCGTCGTCGCTGGGCAACCCTGCACTTGGAACTTCACACGATTCCATTTGGCCGAAGCCTTGGCCCTCTTGTTGGCTCGATACCTGAGCCGCTTCTGCCTTAACTTTTCTGTTCTAAGCACCTGGCAGACTTCGACTTTTTGGGAAGATGCCGCAGACCGGTTGATGGAGGGCCTTGGAGATACGCCCGATTGTGCATTTGTTAGAGTCATCGCCTGAGCTCGTCCGCGACATTTGATGTTGCCTTTCGCATCGGAAGTCTTGCCCCCAGCTAGAGCGCCAGGGAGTCGTTCAGATAGCGTCTTGAGTTTCGGTTGTGGTGCCTTGGCGATCACGACATTCGGTCTCTTTCCCCTTGAGACCGGCTTGGCCACCTGTTCCGCCGGGATCTCCGCCAGATGAGCGCTTCTGGCAGGGTAGATGATGACGGAGCCGAACTGACGGGGCGGTTCCTCCCACTGTCGACTGAGGCTTGCGGGGAGAACCACACGAGCGTTGATCTTGACCACGTACAGAATCGGGGTCGCATTGGAAGTTGAATTCGTCTGGGGAGACATTGTCGTCGAAGGTTGATTGCTTGAAAATCTGCATTAAAACGCATTATTTTTAGTATAAATACAGGTATGTATATTGATTGAGTTCGCATGAACGTTTAACCCGAAATATGGGAGGAGAGATTGGTCCCACCGGGCGTGCCAGAATCTGTAGGGTGTTTTTCGTCACCCCAGTGAGATGGGAATACGCGCGCGCTTGTCAGGCGTACTACAGATTCCCCCTGCCTAGGGTAGGCTGGGGTTTAATGATTGTAGGGATCCGAATCTCCGGCAGCCGCGGACTAAGCTGCCGTTAATTACCCCTCGCCTTTGGGGCGAGGGAACCTCCGATTAACGGGTTAAACTGGTCATGCGAACTCAATGTGCAGTGTACGTGTGTTCTGTTCTGAAAGGGGAGTTTTGGATATATCGGGAGCCACGCAGAGTTTTTACGGGGGTCCCGCTACCCGGATAGCGGGCTGGGGGTCAAGGGGGCTAGCAGCCCCCTTGCGGGGTGCAGGGCAGCGCCCCGTTAGAAATTTTTTTCTAACAGGGACAGTGTCGTGGAGTACGTGTGTGTATAAATTTGTATACATATGTATGTATGTATGTATGTACACAAAAAGAGGGGGAAAAGGCATCCAAGGGATGCGTGGGGCCAGCGCCTTGAGCGCTGTGCGCTTAGGTGCTGTGCGCTCAGGCGCAAGCGCGCCACGTGTCGGCACGTGGGCGCTTTGCGCATGAGCGCTGCGCGCAGGTGCGCAAGCGCGCGCGCCACGTGTCGGCACGTGGGCGCTTTGCGCAAGAGCGCTGCGCGCAGGTGCGCAAGCGCGCGCGCGCCACGTGTCGGCACGTGGGCGCTTTGCGCAATGCGCGTTGCGCGCAGGTGCGCAAGCGCGCTCCACGTGTCGGCACGTGGACGCTTTGCGCAATGCGCGTTGGAGCGCAAGCGCGCGCGCGCCACGTGTCGGCACGCGGGCGCTTTGCGCGCTTGCGCAAGCGCGCAGGTGCGCAAGCGCGCGCGCCACATGTCGGCACGCGGGCGCTTTGCGCACTTGCGCTGCGCGCTGGAGAGGACAAGAGGCTTTTAGCCTGAAAAAAAAGGGATTTCTCAAAAGAGAAACCAGAGAGGAGCCGGGCTCCTGAATGTGTTCTTTTCTTTGGGGGTTTAATGAAAGATGTTCTTCTTCTTCCTCCTCTGTTAAGCTGGATCTTGAAGGTCAAGAGATGTGAGATCTCAAAATCTCTCCTTTTTGAGATCTGATGGCAGATCCAAGTTTCCCTTTGTGGGTTTTGTGGTGGAAAACTACTTGGTTTTGGAAAAGAAAGAGTAAAACTCTTGATTTAATTCAAAAGAATTGAAAAGGTTTAAAACCTTGGAGAAGGAGCAGGAGGCACAAAGAACCCTAGTTTTTGGGGGAATGAAAAAGTTATTGGGATATTTCATTATCCTTGCCTTTATAGGCCATACATTTTACACATAGCCCCTTGGGCTTCATAAAATGGCATTTTGCCTATCCCATGGCTCATGTGCCATTTCTTTTTGCACATAAGCCATGGGCTTTACAAAATTTTGGCTTTATGCCTATTTTTCTTACATTTATCCATAAAATAAAATAAAAGAAATACAACAAAATTATTTATTACAAAATTTTTATCTTGGCATGGGGGAAGGCCGGCCGCTCCATGTTCAGGCTCGACCCGGGCATGGGCCCACTGGGTCTGGGCTTGGGCCCACTTGGCTTGGGGTTGACTTGGATTTTGACTTGGTCAACCGGGGTGTAAATTTTTACCCCAACAGCAGGTTCGCTTTATCCAACAGCTGGAAGGTAACCCCACCATAGAAGCATGAACCCAAATTCACGAGGGTAGAACCAGATCAACATCGGTCTTGGAAGTGAGCTCGTACCTGTCATATGATAACGCTATCAAAAGAAGAGCCCGAGAATATGGATGACCTCCCCTGGTGCTTTGAAAACAATGACGACGAGGTGATCTCGGAGTTTCCACCGGCACCGAAAGAGCTGGAAGATGGAATACATACTACCATAGATGATCTCAAGAAAATTGATTTGGGGACGACAAGTGACCCCCGCCCGACATTCGTCAGTAAGTTGCTGTCTGAAGAAAGGGTAGCTACACTAAAATACGTGCTTATGCAACATAAAGATTGCTTCACATGGAACTATTCCAAGATGCCAGAATTAGATCCAGAGATTGCTGTCCACAAACTGGAAATATCCCCGGATGTCAAGCCAATCAAACAAGCACCGAGAAGAATGAGGCTCGAGCTTGAGATGAGCATCAACGTCGAGGTCAAGAAGTTGATCGACTCTGGCTTCATCCAAGAGGTGCAGTATCCTGACTGGATAGCCAACATCGTCCCGGTGATGAAGAAAAATGGGATAGTGCGCATATGTGTAGACTTTCGGAATCTTAATAAGGCCTTCTCGAAAGACGACTTTCCAGTACCGGTCACCGAGCTAATGATAGACAATACGTATACTCACAAAGTTTTCTCCTTCATGGACGGCTCGTCAGGATATAATCAGATAAAGATGCATCCCGAGGACCAGAAGCATACCGCTTTCCGGACCCCTTTGGGTATATTCTGCTACAAGGTGATGCCCTTCGGTTTAAAGAACGCCGGTGCCACTTATCAGAGGGCCATGACAAAAATCTTCGATGACCTCATACATGAAATCGTCGAATGCTATATTGACGACCTCATGGTGAAAAGCAAATCATATAAGGAACATCTAGAGCATCTGAGAATCGTGTTTCAACGCCTTCGGCAATACAACTTGAAGATGAACCCTCTTAAATGCGCATTCGGAGTTTCCTCGGGCAAATTCCTAGGATTCATCGTCCGACACCGAGGCATCAAGATAGATCCGTCAAAGATCAAGGCAATTATGGAAATGCCTCCGCCAAGGACTCTCAAGCAATTGCGGTCTCTCCAAGGGAAGCTCGCGTATATCCGGCGATTTATAGCCAATCTCTTGGGCAAGTGCCGTCCTTACAGTCATCTGATGAAGAAGGGAACCCCTTTCATCTGGGATCAAAAATGCCAAGGCGCACTGGACGAAATCAAGCAGTACCTATAGAATCCGCCGGTACTGACTGCTCCAGTCAAAGGAAAGCACCTCATTTTGTATACAACCGCCCTTGAAGGTTCCTTAGGCGCATTATGGGCATAAGAGAACGACCAAAGGAAAGAGAGAGCCCTCTACTATCTGAGTCGAGTTCTCCTGGGGGCAGAAAGCAATTATTCTCCCATCGAAAAACATTGCCTGGCACTGATCTTCACGATAACGAAACTCAGGCACTATGCATTGGCGCATGAAGTCCGTCTCATATCGAAGGTGGATCCTCTCAAATATTTGATGTCAAAGTCCATATTGATGAGGCGGCTCGCTAAGTGGGCCTTGCTCTTGATGGAGTTCTCAATAACTTATCAGCCTCTTAAGGCAGTGAAAGGCCAGGCCATTGCCGACTTCCTCGCTGAGCATCCGATACCTGCCGATTCTCCCTTAAATTGTGAACTGCCAGACGAACATGCGTTTGACACGATCGACGGGAGTGATGCCCGATGGGAACTTTATTTTGATGGAGCATTCTCCATGAAGAAGCGCAAACAAAGCACCCCCACAATCAAATCAGGGGTGGGCCTCATCTTCGTAACTCCACAAGGAGGGATAATGCGCTTTGCCTTCTCCTTAATAGAGCCGAGGACAAACAATGAAGCCGAGTATGAAGTTTTGATAGCAGGTCTCGAGATCGCCATCGACATGGGGATTGAGAACCTCCTCATATACGGAGACTCCCAACTGGTCGTTAGTCAAGTAAACGGCGACTATCAAACGTGCAAACCAAAACTGGTGAAGTACGACGAGAGGGTACAGCAACTGCTGACCCAAATACCTTCCTACACCTTTGAAAGCATACCGCGTGCGGAAATTAGCAAAGCGGATGCATTTGCCAAGCTTGCTAAAGAATTGCCGATGAGAACCTCGATGACGTAAGAATCGTGGTACAAAGCCATCGGGTTCTCGCACCGGCAGAAATATCTCCGGAGTCGTCCAAAGAAAAAGGCGCGACTGAGAAAATGGCTCGACAAGTAAAAGACCAAGAAAAGGATGAAGATTAGAGAGAAGTCTTTATAGACTAGTTCAAATTCCGTCGAACGCCCGAAGATGCATCCTCAAGACATCAGCTTATGAAACGAGCTCTGTCTTTTGCCTTCGTCAATGATACCCTGTATAAGAGGTCATTTGATTCTTTATGGCTAAGATGCCTGGGACCTGAAGAAGCAAAAAGAGTCGTCCAAGAAACTCACGACGGACTCTGCGGTTCTCACCAAGCCGGGCCGAAGATGAAGCTGAAGATCAAACGGATGGGTTATTATTGGCCCACGATGATCCAGGACTGCCTCGAGTATGCAAAGCAATGCCACTCGTGCCAGATTCATGGGGACTTTATCTATCAGTATCCGAATCCACTATATCCAACAGTGGCTAGCTGGCCGTTCGAAATGTGGGGGACTGACATAATCGGCCCCATCGAACCAGCATCGTCCAGAGGGCATCGATTCATTTTGGCGACAACTGATTACTTCTCCAAATGGGTAGAAGCAGTGCCGCTGAGGGAAGTGAAGACGAAGAATATCCTCCATTTCTTTAAGACACACGTCATTTATCGGTTTAGAACTCCACGACGGATCATTTCCGATAACGGGCCAGCCTACAGAAGGCACAAGATCAGCCGTTTCGCACAACAGCATAACATAGATTGGAGATACTCTTCAGTCTATAATCCCTGAGCTAACAGTCTAGCCGAGGCTTTCAACAAGACCTTGACGAAGATCGTGAAGAAGACGGTGTCATGAAATAAGAAAGATTGGCATGAGAGACTGCATGATGCTTTCTGGGCGTATCGAACTACGTTTAAAATAGCCACGAACACAACGCCGTACGCATTGGTATTCGGTACAGAAGCGGTACTCCCCCTCGAGATAGAGTTACCCTCTCTATGAATGGCAGTTCATTACGAGCTAACGGACGAAGAGAATGCTCACCTTCGGCTTGAGGAGCTCGACGCCCTCGATGAAACCCGGCTCATAGCGC
The DNA here is from genome assembly GCA_030015575.1 of Agapanthus africanus. Taxonomy (NCBI): domain Eukaryota; kingdom Viridiplantae; phylum Streptophyta; class Magnoliopsida; order Asparagales; family Amaryllidaceae; genus Agapanthus; species Agapanthus africanus. The sequence continues at coordinate 12,969,903 of CM057337.1, forward strand.
AACAAAATCTGGAGGCTTATAAAGCAAAGATGACGCGCTCATACGAAAGATTGACTAGGCCGAGGACATTCCGCCAAGGCAAACTCGTGCTAGTGGTCAAAAGACCCATGATCCCCAATCGTGCTAAACGGGGGAAATTTGAGCCAAACTATGAAGGCCCGTACATCATAGACAAAGTTTACTAGGGTGGAGCCTACCTACTCATGGATATGCATGGTGAAAGACCTTTCAGGCCAATAAACGATCGATTCCTGAAAAAATACTACACCTGACGAGTCACGGCCTAGGTCAACGATAGATGACGATGCCTATGTCCGCTCGCTATCTTCCTAAGCCCAAACTCTATAAGTAGTGGCCAGCTAACGGACCGAAACGTCCTTAAACTAGCAGCGGATGGAAACGTCCTTAAACTAATGACGGACCGAAACGTCCTTAAACTAACAGCGGACCGAAACGTCCTTAAACTAACAGGGGACCACTATGTCCTAAAACTGGCCGTTGACCGAGATGTCGATAAACTACGGTGGATTGCAGTATCCCAAAGCTGATACAAAAAAAAAGAATAAAAGAAAAGGAAAAAAGAAAACGGTATGTCCATAAGCAAAATGGGCACGGATGAAAACCCGAAAGGGCTCCGTGAGTAAGAACAGCAAGGCTACCGGCGAGTCTTGTGAAAACCCGAAAGGGCGCAAGCTCGTTAGAATAATAAAAAAACGGTATGTCCATAAGAAAAAAGGGCACAGATGAAAACCCGAAAGGGCTCCGTGTGTAAAACCAGTAGGGCTACCGGCGAGTTTTATGAAAACCCGAAAGGGCGCAATCTCGTTAAAAGACACTTGCAAGGTCCTCTCGACTTTGTAAGAAGAAACCACCTGCGTGAGATCCTTACGACTCACAAGGGAGCAACACTATTAAGGATCCCCACGATCCCTAGGGAGAAACTACACTTGCGAGATCCTCACAACTCGTAAGGAGAATCCTCTTATGGGACTCTCACGTCTTATAAGATTCAAAATTCTTAAGCTACAGAGATCTGAACCTGTTCTTAAGCAGCCCCCACAACCTCCAATACTGTCCTACAAGCGGCTCAACGCTGACCCTTGTATACAATCCATGGGCGCGAATAAACATTTTCCTAACAAAGTCCCATCCGTGACTAGGGATATGTTTGCACGGTGAACAACCCTTATAAGTCCTCTCGATTTATAAGGAGAAAACACTCTTGTAAGATCCTTATGACTTATAAGAGAACATGCACTTAGGGATCCTCACGATTCTTAAGGAGAAAACGCACCTACGAGATCCTCACGATTCGCAGGGAGAAATACCTTCATGAGACCCTTACGGCTCATGAAGTCAAAAGCCTTAGTCAACAGGATCCTAACCATGTTTACTAAGCCACCTTTGTTTGACATCAACAGAGGCAAATGATGATTCGCTCCTGGCAATATCCCAGTTGTAGCGGTGCTGATGCCAAAATCGGTGTCTAATTCCAGGCTTGCAGCGAAAAGCCAGCGAGCCACACATGCATGCGAAATAGCCAAAATGATGGGGCAACTTGCAAATAAAAACCAGCAAGTAAAAATATATGCATGCAAAATAGCCGAAATGATTGGGCAACTCGCAATAAAAAAAACAGCGAGTAAAAATAAAATAAATAGCCGAAATGATTGGGCACCGCGAAAAATAGCCGAAATGATTGGGCAATCGCGACCTTCGTGATATAAAATTGAAATGATAGAGCATCGCGGAAAGAAATAAAAAAAATGAAATTTATGCCCTACAGGTGATATCACATCAATCCCTGTATACAATCCAGGGGCGCAAACAAAGAAGGAATCATGCCTTTCCTCCCCAGGCTTCATCAGAAGAGGAAGCCAAATCTCAACGGTTCACAGATTGTAAGGTTAGTATAGCACCCTATGAAGAGTTTTGAAGCATCACATGACCCAAAGTTTAATTTTTAAGGTGCTAAACTAACAAGCAAGGGAATCGATCCTAGAAAGATTAGGGTTACTAAACTTTAAGCTAAGAAAAGTTAGGGTTTGAAGGCTACAACCTTTGTAGCTCCCGTTTTTGTTTCGCTCCTTAGGCTCTTTGGGTGTTGGATGAAGGTCCGCTTGTACTCCTCCCACGTCCACGACGATCCACCCGGAGTTTTCCCGTCCAAGCTTGCAACTTTGAAAAACAAAGAGAACACTCTAATCAAGTGAGCTAGACTTGATTAGAATGATGTTGTGGCTATGGATCTCACTTCAAAATCTTATTTTTATGAGTGATTCACTCTCTTATAAGAACTAGAGAGCTTAAGCATGGAGGTTGATGAAGATGATGGATTTTGTGAAGAAGAGAATGAATTATCTTGTGAAAGAGAAAAAGGAAAATAGCTATATATATTTTCCTTTCTCTAAACCAACCATGGTTAGATATATAGATATCATTTTATTTTAAATTAAAAGCATGATAAGAAAATAAACTATGGGTTAAATGTTAGGTGAGCATGGTTGAGTTAGAAGAGTGTAGAAATTCTAAAGTGATTTAACCCATTTTTCATTTTCTTTTGCTTTAATTTAAATCCAATAATTATCCAAATACAACCATGGTGTAATTCTTATACATCCACCATTCCCATTGTATAAACAACCATGATACTAAATGATGTATGTATGCATGTGTGCTTGCACATCCATATGTGCATGAACAAGAATGAATGCACACATGCATGCATACATCCAACATAAACAAGATAGGATTTGTAGTGAGAAACTAATGATGAATCAACACTTGATTCACTAATCCGGTCATATCACATATGACCCGACCATTAGCAAGCCGCCCAATTAATATACGGTATCCCATACACGTATTTTAATCGGGTCCAAGCGCATATCGCATACGCGCACCACAACGTTTCGCCTGGACTAGGTAACTCCTATGTGGGACTCTAAGACTCGTCAATACGCTGGCAGTGGGTGATGATCATATCAAGCACCCCCAAGCCGCAAGCGGTCAGCCAAACGTAACGGCCACCCGGGTATTGAGCGATTAGAAGAAAACAAGCGAACCTGTTACAACTCCCATCGAGCCATCCGGCAACACTACCGTACAGTCCGGTCTCTTCGTCAGATATGCTGCATATTGAGCCTAGGGATGGTCACGTCGACCCCAATAACTCAATAAGTCGTGTCGGTGAATGGTCTATAACAGATCGAGAAACTACTGATAACACTTATCAGCAAATCTCAGCAGCCCTGGCCAGGGACTTGCTGTTATAACCAGTCGAGCACAGCACAGCATCAACTCCCAATACCGGGAGAGACGAAACCCCTCCTATCGCTCATTGCCTTCGTGTGTCTCGGGACTGTACCCAACGGCCACCTGTTTGCACGACTCAGTAGAGCCGTGGTAGGGTGGCAATCAAAGTACAGTGGGAGAACACACAAGACTCCATGACGATCTCGGGTCTACAGACTAACCTGTACCAGTGTCACCTGAGAACTGCTATCCGACGATAGATATAATTCCATATAGGAGTTCTCGGTGAGTCCGTCCAGTGTACCCAGTCAGCACCGAGCACCCGTATATGATCTTGATGTCAAACATCGATGAATGTGGGAACATCCATCGCCCATCACATGGGTCTAGTATCATATACGCTAGTCTACTCTGGTATATCGATGCCCCGTCTCGATACACCTCCGACTAGGGACATTTCAGGATATGCTTACAGACTACAAACGTCCCACTAGTATGATCTCTATCATAATCAGAGTAGTCAAGCAGATATCCTTGGGGCTTTATCAGCATGTATGAATGAATAAAAGCATGATCAAATCAACATGTCAGATAAAGAATAACCAGATAGCATACTATCATATCGAGCAAGAATGCAAACTGAATATATATATATATGTATAGATACATCCACTATCACATAATGGCCTCTAGGGCATACATATATCCAACAATCTCCCACTTGCACTAAGGCCAGTTATTGGCGTATCTCATACCCAACATCTCAAAAAGTCGCTCATGCTGCGGCTGAGGGAGGGCCTTGGTGAATGGATCCGCGGCGTTGTTCTTTGTGTCAACTCTCTTAATCTCGATCTCGCGGCGATCTACAATCTCCCGGATCAAATGAAAGCGCCTCAGGATGTGTCTGGACCGCTGATGGGATCTGGGCTCCTTGGCTAACGCCATCGCCCCATTATTGTCACAATACAAAGGTATTGGATCAATAATGGTTGGAACTACTCCTAGCTCCGAGACGAACTTCTTCATCCAGACGGCTTCCTTGGCGGCATCATTTGCAGGAATGTACTCAGCTTCCATCGTAGAGTCTGCAGCGGTATCCTGTTTGGAACTCTTCCAACTCACCGCCCCTCCATTGAGGGTAAACACAAACCCTGAGATAGATTTGCTGTCATCCTTATCGCTCTGGAAGCTCGAATCGGTAAAGGCCTCCATTTGGAGATCTTTATTACCATACACCAAGAACAATTCTTTAGTCCTTCGTAAGTACTTAAGAATGTTCTTCACAGCTGTCCAGTGGTTCTCCCCTGGGTTGGATTGATACCTGCTTACAACACTAAGTGCATAAGCTACATCTGGGCGTGTACATAACATCGCATACATTACAGATCCTACTGCCGAAGCATAAGGTATAATGCTCATGCGAGCTCTCTCTTCATCGGTCTTTGGACAAGAATCCTTGGAGAGAGTGACTCCATGGCAAGCGGGTAAGGCACCCCGCTTGGAGTCTTCCATACTAAACCTCTTTAGGATGGTGTTGATGTACCTGGTTTGGGACAGTCCCAATAACTTTTTGGATCTATCCCTATAGATCCTTATGCCCAGGATGTATGTGGCATCACCCAGGTCCTTCATGGAGAACCTCAGTGATAAGAATGATTTGACCGACTGTAGCATAGGAATATCATTTCCTATCAGAAGAATGTCATCCACGTACAATACGAGGAATGTGACAGCTCTTCCTACAGCCTTCCTATAAACACAAGGTTCATCTGGATTTTTGATGAAATCAAACTCTTTGATAACATCATCGAAACAGATGTTCCAACTCCGAGATGCCTGCTTTAACCCATATATGGATTTAAGCAATCTACATGCTTTCTCGCTGCTCCCACTGTCAATGAAGCCCTCCGGCTGATCCATATAAACACATTCTTCTAAATCTCCATTTAGGAATGCTGTTTTAACGTCCATCTGCCAGATTTCATAGTCGTAGTGAGCAGCAATAGCAAGTAGGATCTGAATAGATTTAAGCATGGCTACGGGCGAAAAAGTTTCGTCATAGTCCAAACCTGGTCTTTGACGAAAACCTTTCGCCACAAGTCTTGCCTTATAGGTCTCTACCTGCCCATCCACACCAATCTTTCTTTTAAAGATCCATTTGCACCCTACAGGTTTTACCCCAGGGGGTACAACGTCCAAAGTCCATACTTTGTTGGTGTACATAGACTCCATTTCGGATCTCATGGCATCCAGCCACTTCACAGAGTCACCACTCGTGATAGCTTGCTGAAAACTGGTAGGATCATCATCTTCCATGATACAGTCTTCTCTGTCACCATCAATGAGGAAACCGTAGTACCTCTCCGGTGGGCGAGAAGTCCTACCAGACCTACGGAGTGGCCGAGGTTCTTCAGTTTCTGTTGCAACAGCCGGTTCAACCAAATCGTCATTTGTAGTTTGTGTCTCCAGAACCTCTTCTAGATCTACCACCTTGCCATCATCTCTATCCGTGAAAAACTCTTTTTCCAAGAATGTGGCATACTGAGAAACAAACACTTTTTGTTCCTCTTTATGGTAGAACAGATACCCATAAGAATTCTTTGGATATCCCACAAAGTTACACATGACTGACCGTGTCTCGAGTTTGTCCGGATTCTGCTTTTTAACATAGGCCGGGCTACCCCAAATCTTAATTCTTTTAAGAGATGGTCTCTTCCCATTCCATATCTCATATGGCGTGGTAGACACGGCTTTGGTTGGAACCCTGTTTAGCAGAAACGCCGCAGTCTCCAATGCATGCCCCCAAAACGAGACTGGTAACTCAGCGTTACTCATCATGGACCGGACCATATCTAATAGGGTCCTATTCCGTCGTTCTGACACACCGTTGTGCTGTGGTGTGTAAGGAGGAGTGAGCTGAGAGAGAATCCCATTCTCTTTTAGGAAGTTTGCAAATTCTGTACTGAGATACTCACCACCTCGATCTGATCGAAGCATCTTAATACTCAAGCCGGTTTGTTTTTCTACTTCTTGTTTATATTCAATGAATTTCTCGAAAGCTTCGGACTTGTGCTTTAATAAAAATACATGACCGAATCTTGAGAAATCGTCGGTGAATGTAATGAAGTATGAAAAACCGCCTCTAGCCTGTGTAGACATTGGCCCACATACATCACTATGTATGAGGCCAAGGAGCTGAGTAGCTCTTTCTCCGTGTCCGGTAAACGGAGTTTTGGTCATTTTACCCTTGATACAAGACTGGCAAGTCGCATAAGATTTATATTCAAAAGAATTTAAATATCCATCTTTATGTAACTTGTTTAGTCTTGTTTCGTTAATATGACCAAGTCTACAGTGCTAAAGAAAAGCTTCATTTAATTCTGAAATTTTTCTTTTATTAGTGTGTTGTACACTGAAAACTGTGTGTTGATTTAGGACATATATTCCGTTATTAAGCGTACCATACCCAACCAACATTTGATTTAGGTGAATGTTCATAACATTGTTCTGCAACACAAAATTATATCCTTCATTGTCCAACAAAGAAACGGATATTATATTACATAGCATATCAGGTACAAAATAACATGGATTCAAAATCAAAATACATCCAGATGGCAACCCCAAGTGATACTCTCCCACTGCGACTGTATGTACATTGGAACCATTTCCAACGCGGAGAGTATGGTCACCTGTCTTCAAAACCTTGCTATTTCTCAGCCCCTGCATAGAATTGCAAATGTGAGAACCTGAACCGGTATCCAATACCCAGGAAGCAGAGTTTATAGAAAAACAGTTTTCAGTCACAAACACACCTGAAGCGGAAGCATCACCATGCTTCTTCTTGAGACTTAAGTACTCGGTGCAATTGCGCTTCCAATGTCCTGTCTTGTGGCAATGAAAACACTCGCCTTTCCCCGGGTCTCCAGCCGTGGACTTTCCCTTTCCCTTCGCCTTTTTGACTCCTCCCTTAGGATTAGTGGGTTTCTTCTTTTTCTTTCCCTTGGCCTTAGCTTTTGGGCGAGAAGAAGAAGACTGTCCAATGGTCATAACGGGAGTCTTTGCTGACTTCATAGTGCTCTCTGCACTCCTTAACATATTAAGGAGTTCAGGGAGGTCCTTCTCCATGCCATGCATGTTGAAGTTCACTATGAACTGAGCAAAGGTGGAGGGGAGGGACTGCAGAATAATATCTATATATTGTTCATTGTCCATTGTTCATCCGAGGCCCTCAAGCTCTTCTATAAGAGCTATCATCTTCAAAACATGGTCTCCTACTGGTGCGCCAGGGGCCATCCGCATCTGAAACAATTTCTTTGATGCTTTGTATCGTAATACGCGGGACTGCTCCCCATACAACTCCTTTGTATGGAGCAATATCCCGTGAATGTCCATGTCCTCGTGTTGCTTCTGATGTGTGTTGTCCATCGATGCAAGCGCGAAGCATTTTGCCGTGGCACAGTCAGCGTCCCATGTCTTGCGGACTTCAATGTCCGCAACTGAGGACTTTGGGCCTGGGACGGGCGGGGCTGAAGCCGTGAGGACATATGATACTTTATCATAAGTCAAGGCGATCTTTAGATTCCTCAGCCAGTCTTTATAGTTGGTCCCATTCAGTTTGTTCTTATCTAGTAGAAGCTTAAGTCCAGTCATTGGTATCTGCCATTAAGAGAGAGAAAAGAATACACTCAGCGAAAGCTCTTGCACAGATTAGATTGGTTTATTATCTTGTCTAATCGATGTTTCCCACTGCTTTTTATCAAGTTTTCTTTCAAACCTTAAAAAGAAAAACTAGCCAGGATTAATTACAGTCTACAACTTCGCTAACCGTTCAGCCAGGCCAGTGTCGGTACTTTGAGGGAGGTTCCCCGTGCTTTCGCACGGACCTAATTAGAGTAAACCTCGTTTTCCCAGAGGCGGAGCCCCGTTAACACCTTTCTAGACACCTAATGAGTTAGCTAATTGCAAACTGTAAAACTCTCCTAGGAGCAACTATTGCCCACAGTGGGATCGGGATCCAACCATCACATGGAAGGTATGCAATCTTATTGCAAATTTCAACACTTGAAATTCCCGATGTAATTTTTACCCCTAGTACTTATGACCTTAACTATGGTCAACAAATCATAAGTACCAGTCAAGTTCTACCCGTCATTTCTTGATCAATTAGACCCACCCATATGACCCTTAACTATGGTCAACAAAGTCGCATGAATGTCCTAATTAATCTGCATCATATGCAGTGTAGGAAGACATCACTTAGCTACCGTACACTACGCCTTAACTAAAGTCAACAAACGTAGCACGAATACTAAGTACTCTACTTCCTAAAATGACGGAGGGTTGCGAATGATTTTTAAGAAAATCTTTAACGCTTTGAACTTGATATCGTTGTAGAATCAAACAGTTTTCAAAAGGAGTGGCTTAGGCTCCGCAGTTTTTGAAAAGTAGCTTTTTCATAAAAAGCCGAGTAGTTTTTAAATCCGATTCTACATCTTTTTAGGTTTATTTTCTTTACATTAATCATATTAATGTAATCCCATCATTTAAGTCCTTAAGCCAATCACAGAAAAGAAACGAAAATAACACGTACGCTTATGCCATCCGCATTCGCCGCAATGTTCCGTTATGCACCGTTAGGTTACTTAACTAACGGCATACCGGGACGGGACTAGCGCGGGTGTAAAACATAAGCAACGTCTACTATATATCATATATATAATAAGTCATTCGTCTCAGATTTCACAGAACACAGGCAGCAGAAATATAGATATAACGTGGGATATACTAGGACGTCCGTATTTAGTATTTAGCCAGAATAGAAAATACGGATTCCACAGTCGTGATGAATAGCCAAGCCCACACCCTGGACCCCTACGAGAGCGGCAAGTGACCCTACCAATCCTGGAGTTTAGGAGACCCGGTCTCGACTCCTCGAGATGGCCTCCCACTGAACCCCAGAACCCGGTCACCTGTGCTCCCCTCCTTGGGTCCATCCTAATGCGGAAAAGTAAATGATATACAACACTGGTGACACAACCGCAACCTGGAAGTGCCCCAAATAAAAGAATATTACATTACATTTGAATTTACATGAATGAAAAAATAAAGCTCTCATCTCACAAAACCCCCCGGCTATTCAATCGCGACAATCCTACACATCATATCTCAGCAACACATAATATCACATATCATCAACGTAAGTAAGTATGCGTACCCCGATTGTCGTTGATGTATAGCAACGAAACCGGCGATATCTAACATACTACACTTACGGTCACAGAAAAGAAAGTGTAAAACTACAATATTTGGAATCCAGATTCTCTTTAGACATCATAAATGCGAAATATCACATATTTCGTATTTCATGCCTACACTATATGAATTCCACATATTGTATCACATTCCAGACAAACAGACAGTATTAAAGTTTTCGAACGAACAATCAAGCACCCAAGATTCACTAAAGCTCAACACTTAAGCAGGGTTCAAAAAAATCTGCAGTGTGACACAGTAGCGGCGGTCCAGCCGTAGAAGGGTCAAGCCAACGCCTCACATGTGGCACGCCGTACTGCCCCAAACCCTAGGGTTCAAAGGGCAGTTCAAGACGGTCACATAATCGAGTTAAGGTTTGTTGTCTTCTAGAGGGACCACCGCAAAAAGACTTGCACGTATCTCCAAACTATTTAAACCCCGTGAATATTGAGTAAATGATATTCGTTCAAACACTTCAATACTTTCTAGTTTACCCGGAAAAGAAAGCGAAATGAAAATTCCGATCAAAACCACGAGTCTAAAAACATCTCCAGAATTTTTCAACAGCAGATTCAGATTAAATATACTCAAAATATACTGTAGCAGGTAAAGAAAATTACTGTGAAAAAATTGTCAAAGAGCCCCTTATGTGGCCGCGGATGAGCGGCCTAAGCTTTCTTATGCCGCTCTTCCGCGGCCAAAGTTACTGTTCACTGGCTCGAATTCTCCAGATTATCTTATTTTTACCTGCTCTATTTTTTGAGAATTTTTAATTCTGAAAAAAGTCAGTTTTTAAAAAATTTCCAGAGAGCATCTTTAAAAGTCGTATTTTTGTTTCGATCGGACTTTTTACTTCGCAAAAAGGTCGCCTAACGTTCTAGGTCGGCTCTGATACCAATGTAAGGTTAGTATAGCATCCTATGAAGAGTTTTGAAGCATCACATGACCCAAAGTTTAATTTTTAAGGTGCTAAACTAACAAGCAAGGGAATCGATCCTAGAAAGATTAGGGTTACTAAACTTTAAGCTAACAAAAGTTAGGGTTTGAAGGCTACAACCTTTGTAGCTCCCGTTTTTGTTTCGCTCCTTAGGCTCTTTGGGTGTTGGATGAAGGTCCGCTTGTACTCCTCCCACGTCCACGACGATCCACCCGGAGTTTTCCCGTCCAAGCTTGCAACTTTGAAAAACAAAGAGAACACTCTAATCAAGTGAGCTAGACTTGATTAGAATGAAGTTGTGGCTATGGATCTCACTTCAAAATCTTATTTTTATGAGTGATTCACTCTCTTATAAGAACTAGAGAGCTTAAGCATGGAGGTTGATGAAGATGATGGATTTTGTGAAGAAGAGAATGAATTATCTTGTGAAAGAGAAAAAGGAAAATAGCTATATATATTTTCCTTTCTCTAAACCAACCATGGTTAGATATATAGATATCATTTTATTTTAAATTAAAAGCATGATAAGAAAATAAACTATGGGTTAAATGTTAGGTGAGCATGGTTGAGTTAGAAGAGTGTAGAAATTCTAAAGTGATTTAACCCATTTTTCATTTTCTTTTGCTTTAATTTAAATCCAATAATTATCCAAATACAACCATGGTGTAATTCTTATACATCCACCATTCCCATTGTATAAACAACCATGATACTAAATGATGTATGTATGCATGTGTGCTTGCACATCCATATGTGCATGAACAAGAATGAATGCACACATGCATGCATACATCCAACATAAACAAGATAGGATTTGTAGTGAGAAACTAATGATGAATCAACACTTGATTCACTAATCCGGTCATATCACATATGACCCGACCATTAGCAAGCCGCCCAATTAATATACGGTATCCCATACACGCATTTTAATCGGGTCCAAGCGCATATCGCATACGCGCACCACAACGTTTCGCCTGGACTAGGTAACTCCTATGTAGGACTTTAAGACTCGTCAATACGCCGGCAGTGGGTGATGATCATATCAAGCACCCCCAAGCCGCAAGCGGTCAGCCAAACGTAACGGCCACCCGGGTATTGAGCGATTAGAAGAAAAAAAGCGAACCTGTTACAACTCCCATCGAGCCATCCGGCAACACTACCGTACAGTCCGGTCTCTTCGTCAGATATGCTGCATATTGAGCCTAGGGATGGTCACGTCGACCCCAATAACTCAATAAGTCGTGTCGGTGAATGGTCTATAACAGATCGAGAAACTACTGATAACACTTATCAGCAAATCTCAGCAGCCCTGGCCAGGGACTTGCTGTTATAACCAGTCGAGCACAGCACAGCATCAACTCCCAATACCGGGAGAGACGAAACCCCTCCTATCGCTCATTGCCTTCGTGTGTCTCGGGACTGTACCCAACGGCCACCTGTTTGCACGACTCAGTAGAGCCGTGGTAGGGTGGCAATCAAAGTACAGTAGGAGAACACACAAGACTCCATGACGATCTCGGGTCTACAGACTAACCTGTACCAGTGTCACCTGAGAACTGCTATCCGACGATAGATATAATTCCATATAGGAGTTCTCGGTGAGTCCGTCCAGTGTACCCAGTCAGCACTGAGCACCCGTATATGATCTTGATGTCAAACATCGATGAATGTGGGAACATCCATCGCCCATCACATGGGTCTAGTATCATATACGCTAGTCTACTCTGGTATATCGATGCCCCGTCTCGATACACCTCCGACTAGGGACATTTCAGGATATGCTTATAGACTACAAACGTCCCACTAGTATGATCTCTATCATAATCAGAGTAGTCAAGCAGATATCCTTGGGGCTTTATCAGCATGTATGAATGAATAAAAGCATGATCAAATCAACATGTCAGATAAAGAATAACCAGATAGCATACTATCATGTCGAGCAAGAATGCAAACTGAATATATATATATGTATAGATACATCCACTATCACATAATGGCCTCTAGGGCATACATATATCCAACACAGATAGCCTGGAGATCATCTCAACATTCATCTCATTACAACGGACACAACATCAAGCAAATCGGAACAGCGGAAACCCCCAGTTCCATGACTCGGCGGTGCACAGATGACCGAGAGTCAAACCCCGACTCCGTGAAATGCGGATAAAGTCAACCCTTCCTGGCTACGTGGAACGCGGCTTATGTCAATCCTGACCCCGTGGGAAACGTCTAGAGCGGATCCTGTTCCTCGCAGAGCACGGCAATGACCCCGTATGAAGCATCAAGAGCGGAGCCTGGTCCTCGCTGAACACGGCAGTGAACCCGTGGGAAGCATTCAGAGCAAAATTCCTGGTCACGTGGAACGCGGATAATGTCAACTCTGACCACGTAGGAGACGTCCAGAGCGGATCCTGGTCCTCGCAAAGCACGGCAATGACCCCGTGTGAATATCCAAAGCGGAGCCTAGTCCTCGCCGAACACGGCAATGAACTTATGGGAAGCATCCAGAGCAAATTCCTGGTCACGTGGAACGCGGATAATGTCAATCCTGACCCCGTGGGAAACGTCCAGAGCGGATCCTGGTCCTCACAGAGCACGGCAATGACCCCATGTGAAGCATCCAGAGCGGAGCCTGGTCCTCACCGAACACGGCAGTGAACCCGTGGGAAGCATCCAGAGCAAAATTCCTGGTTACGTGGAATGCGGCTTATGTCAATCCTGACCCCGTGGAAAACGTCCAGAGCGAATTCTGGTCCTCGCAGAGCACGGTAATGAACCCGTGTGAAGCATCCAGAGCGGAGCCTAGTCCTCGCCGAACACGGCAGTGAACCCATGGGAAGCATCTAGAGCAAAATTCCTGGTCACGTGGAACGCGGATAATGTCAACTCTGACCTCGTGGGAAACGTCCAGAGCGGAGCCTGGTCCTCGCCGAACACGGCAGTGAACCCGTGGGTAGCATCCAGAGCAAAATTCCTGGTTACGTGGAACGCGACTTATGTCAATCCTGACCCCGTGGGAAACGTCCATAGCGGATCCTGGTCCTCACAGAGTACGGCAATGAACCCATATGAAGCATCCAGAGCGGAGCCTAGTCCTCGCCGAATACGGCAGTGAACCCGTGGGAAGCATCTAGAGCAAAATTCCTGGTCACGTGGAACGCGGATAATGTTAACTCTGACCCCGTGGGAAACGTCCAGAGCGGAGCCTGGTCCTCGCCGAACACGGCAGTGAACCCGTGGGAAGCATCCAGAGCAATATTCCTGGCTACGTGGAACGCGGCTTATGTCAATCCTGACCCCGTGGGAAACGTCCAGAGCGGATCCTGGTCCTCGCAGAGCACGGCAATGACCCCGTGTGAAGCATCCAGAGTGGAGCCTGGTCCTCGCCGAACACGGCAGTGAACCCGTGGGAAGCATCCAGAGCAAAATTCCTGGCTACGTGGAACGCGGCTTATGTCAATCCTGACCCCATGGGAAACGTCCAGAGCGGATCCTGGTCCTCACAGAGCACGGCAATGACCCCGTGTGAAGCATCCAGAGCGGAGCCTGGTCCTCGCCGAACATGGCAGTGAACCCGTGGGAAGCATCCAGAGCAATATTCCTGGTTACGTGGAACGCGAATAATGTCAACTCTGACCTCGTGGGAAACGTCCAAAGCGGAGCCTGGTCCTTGCAGAACACGGCAGTGAACCCGTGGGAAGCATCCAGAGAAACTCCTGACTCTATGAAATGCATATAAGGACAACTTCACCCATCACTTGCGGGTCCTCATGACTCGTAAGGGAGTAAATTCTCTTGTGAGATCCTTACGACTTTCAAGAGAAAACACACTTAGGAATCCTCAGGATTCTTACGGAGAAATTACACCTACGAGATCCTCACGACTCGTAAGGAGAAAATTCTTTATGAGACCCTCACGGCTCATAAAATTGAAAAATCTTAGGCGACAGATCCTGATCCTGTTTTCTAAGCCATCACCACCCTACAAAGAGCCCAAGATGGACAGTTATATGCTATCTACAAGCCACACTTGCTAAAATCACAAGGCAGCAATACAGTAAGGAGAAGAAAGCAACAGTATAACAAAAAAAGTGTATCTTTTATTCATGAATTCAATTGTGTACAAGGCAAATTGGATAAAAGAATAAAAAATGGATACATGTTGTTCAAAGATTACAAGTGTTCAATCTATACAAAAGCAGCTATTGGGAGGGAGGTGCCTTCAATAGACCAGTCAGCTACTCACGCACTCCTCTCAACTTTTCCTCACGATCAGTCGCCGCGCCCAGCTCTGCTTCAATTTAGACCCGTTGCTGCAAACAGGATGAGAGCTTCTGATCAACTTCCTGCTGGGCAGCCTCCTGACTCTGCGCTACCTGCTCATTAAGATCAAGCTTCTTCCTCAACACCAGCCCGTCAGAGATACATCGTTGAAGGTTTTCAAAAATGGCGTTCAGCTGGGCAGCATTAGCGGCAACCTCAGCGCGCAGTTGGGCAGATTCAGCAGCAGTCGCCTCACGTTCCTTCCGCTTAAGGGTTGCTTCTCGTTCGAAATGGCGAAGGAACGGAACACTCTGCTCAACCCATGCGGCCCACTGGGAGTTCAAAGCCTGAGTCTCAGGGGCAGGACGCATAAGCTCAAGCTCATGCTGACAAGCCTCAATCCTCCTGCAATGATTAACCCAAGACTCGACAACACCTTCATTATGGAATTTCACGAGCATTGCCAACATTGGGTTGACCTCGGCAGCAAAATTTGCGGCAGATGTAGGAGCCTCCTCGTCAAACTCCTCAACGTATTCGCTCAGCATACGCAGACTGGTCACAGCACCTTTTGAGGATGGACGTCTGGAAAAGAGCCCTGCCGGCATCGTAATGCGAGATTCGAAAGAGGCCGGAGTTGAAGCGACCGCTGCAAAACAAATCACAATCAGATGACGGTTCAAGAAATATAAGAGATTCATGAACAATGGGATTTATTATATCAGCTGCAGCAGGTTGTAAAGCCGGAAGGACCAGTGGCGCAACTGTTCTCTCATCTCCTCCTTCAATCTGTAGTACTGCAATCAAGGCAAAGAAGAATCAGAAATGATTTCACTATTGGTAAAAGAAAGAACATTAACTGAAGGCTGTATTCACCAGCGCCACTGGATGAAGCAGTTTCCGATAGGAAGGAGAAGCGGGGGTGCAGCACCTGGTACAGGTGGTCAAAAAAGACTCCTACAAAAACGCAATAATGCAACGTCAGTACATAAAGTATACAACCTAAAGATAAGACTGATGGGACACAAATCCATACCTTCCAGCATTTGAGACGGTGCGAGAGAAGGTAGAGAGGTGGTCACCGTCAGGGCGGTAACTGACGGCGCTGCCTCGGGTAGCGTGACATCAGCACTAGCCGCACCTGCATTAGAAACAAGATAAACCCTGTCAGGAAAGATTAAAAGAGATTGCGGAATAAAAAGAAGGGCGGTGACCTAAAATCTACCTGATAAGTCGCCAGCCGGAACCGTGACGAGGGTGTCACTTGATACAACAACGACGTCTCCCTCCTCCATCGGGGTGGTCTCACCTCCCGTCGCCTCATCCCCTGACTCCACGAGAGCCGTCGTCACACTTGCGACGCCAGGAGACGGCAAAGAACCGTAGGCGGGAAGAGCGATGAAATGCCCGACTCTTGAGAGAGAGCGGCCACCTCGGGCCCAGCAATTGTACCCATTTCGCTCGCCACCACCTCGGGCTCAGTAATTGTAGCTGTCTCACCCGCCGCCACCTCGGGCTCGGCAACGGTAGCTATCTTGGGCATAGCAATCGTGTCTATTTCGTCAACCACTACCTCGAGCCCGGCAATTGCGGCCATATCGCCTACCGCCGCCCCGGATGCGGCAATAGCAGCTACCTCCTCCGCCACTACCTCAGGCTCGGCGTTCGCCGCCACTTCTTCGGTAAGGCTCGGCCCTGCAGGATAAGGTATATGAGAACTAATAATTTAAAATTTTGACAACGGAACCTCACGGCATATTACCTGGAGTTGATTTACCGTTTGCTTCCCGAGCCACGTGTGCCGCCCGTCTGTAAACAGTAGACAAGGCGACTGGAGACTCCTCTGAAGGAGTAGCAGCAGGGGTAGCGGTGCTCGAACCCATACCCACAGCTAAAGCAGCACTACGCTCCCTTGCTGCGCGCTTCCGGCGCTTCCTTTCCTCCCGGGCCGTCAAAGCAGACCTTCTAGAAGCCTCTTTCAATAGGACGTCGTCATCCACACCCAGGGTTACCTCTGGAGCCGTCAAGGCTTCCGTCATCGGTCGTTTAAGTAAGACCTTTTTCGGCGATACCGAAGAGGCCGAGACTCCGGTGGCTGGCCCGGGAAGAGTCTCCGCATCACCTTGCGGGACCGTCATTGTGGTCCCTGCGATGAGATAAAGAAAGGGTTAGATTGTCCATAAAAAGGAGAATGAAGACTCAATGAGCCGAGACATACCAATGCCCAATAAAGCGCGATTCCTCTCCTCCTCCTCGAAGGTCCTGAGGGAAGCCGCCAGAGCTTCTTCAGTAGTAAAACCTGTTACAAAAGGAAGAATATCAGTCAAGACATGATAATAAAAATAAAGATATAATGCAAAAACAAAGTGCGATTAATATTTACTTGATTGGACGAGGGCGGCTATTTCCGCTTGGTGGCTTGCGAGTCGCGCAGAAGCAGCAATAGTGGCATAGAGATCAGTGTCTTCTGGCGCTATGAAGAGACCCTCATTGGTTCCATATTCACTTAGACCTTCGGTATAAGGAGCCTGAGGCTCTAGGCCAAGTACGGCATCAAGGGAGAGGACCGACTTCTTCTTCTTCTTCTTCTTCTGTGCGCGAGCTCCGGTTGCAGCCAGCACCATCTTGCACTTCGTGGGCACTTTGGGACGGCGAGTCCCGATATCCGAGCCTACGCCAGATTTGGGTGAAGCTACATTCACCGTCTCTACGGGAGCGCGGGGTACCGATGACACATCCACCGTCTCCACAGGAGCATGGGGCAATCCATGAGGGGGCCTTAGCATACGTGGGGGATCAACTGCATCAACCTCTCTTAGCGGAAGGGGTACAGCGATCCGTCGCTTCAAAGGGACTTTACGATCACTGGCAGGAGGTGCACTTTTGCGATCAAGCAGCAACCGCCTTTCTTCCTTAATAACGGCGCCCGTCGAATGCTGGTACCATGACATATATGCATTAAGAATCCATGGGACACAACTCGGCTCGCTGATGAAGAAGTGAGAGCCCGTATTCAAATGCATGAAGTGATGCAGCGCGCTCCGCATCCCCTCTTCAGTGGCAGTGGGTTCCAGCAAGAAAGCCTCCAGCGGCACTCCTTGATTATAGCTCAATTGTTGGGAAAAACGATGGGGATTATATCTCATGAAAAGCGCCGCATCATTTTTCCTAAACACCAGGAAGCCCGGTCTGATAGAATATAAATGGAGGGTCTCCCGAGCTGTCAGAACTGAGGCTCCATCTTTGAAAATATCCTGCAATAACCGTACCGTTGTGGTAGACTCTTTTCCGATGGTTAACACCTTGTCGGTGAAGGTCATCCCATCTCCAACCGTGCGGGGACGAAGGAGCAAACCTCTAGCATCCCACGGAGACGGATTTATAATTGAGGCGCCGACCAATCGCATAATCCGGGGGCAACTGCACTTGTTATAGAATGAAGGCCTTCTATGGATACCAAAAATGCCAAGTGCATGTAGCTCGAGCCATGACATGAACTAATGCATCGAGAAGTTCACATGCTGTACTCTAGGTTCAGTAGTATCCGCCGCTTGACTAAGGCCGTAATACAGATGGGCTAAGCCGGCGACTCCGACAGCCACTTTCACCCCAATAGTCATTCGGTGAGCCGGATAGAAGACAGACGGCCTCATACGGCGAAGGTGCATTGGGAGCGCGAACCAGCTCAACCATAGCCCAAGAAATCCCAAGAAGAATGCTTCCTCATCCATCCCAGGGACTACAATCTCCGTAAAAGGAACAGCTGGAGAGTTCGGAAGGAAGAAACTCTTCTTATTTACCTCCATCGCTGGCAGGTTATCCAAACCTAAGCCGAAAGGGTCATCAAGCGTAGCGAATTTAACGGCCTCCTTCGAAAAGACTTTAGGGTGAAGGAAGCGAGCGATGAAATCATCGAAACTAACCCCGCAGCTCTCAGATTCGAGAAAAAGACCCTCGTAGATATCCAACACTTTGATCAAACTGGGAAACTGGTGTTGAATAGCATTCACCGGAGTAAGGCCCATTATCACTGGCTTGGCACCGAAGACATATTCGTCTATGAGAAGCAGCTCCTCATAATGCTCCCCTATGACCGGTAAGCCAGAAACTTCTGCAAATTCCTTTAAGGAGATTGACACTTCTCGGTCTAGTGAAAGGAAGGTGTGAGTAGGGATATTCCACTGCTCTAAAAAGGTCTTAACCCACTAGGTACGAAGCGTAGGATACTGTAAAAGAGAAGCATATACAGCGGTATACAACCCAAGCCTCATCAACTGCGACTTCTTCGATGACAGAATGTAGCGGGCCCATTGCAGATAACCGGTCGGATGACGAGGAATTAGACCTATGTTATATGGTTGTCCTCACGGCCGTGCCTCGCCTTGACAAATACAGCGTCCTAAGGTATCTAAAACCATGGGAGGCTGAACGGGAATCGAAGCTATAGCGGGCTGAAGAAGGCCTTCTAAAGTCCAATTAACCATCTCCACGGCGTAGTTCATCGGGGGTGAGCTGGCATAATGGATCGCAATGATGGGCTCCGAGGGTACCGCGCACAAAAAGCTTTGTCGACCCCTGATAATCTGATTGTACCAGGACCCCCAGAGGTGAAGATTCTTATGTTCCGGATCATGGTCTTTGATCAAAGTTAGGACCTCTCGGTCTACAGGTGCTCCAGGAAATCCTCCTTCTGAACGAACGAAAGGGAACGAAGCATCGAAAGACATGTTGCCTGCAAAAGGGGGACAGAAATCAACTGTCAGTGTTGTAATTTAATTTTAAATTTCTGTACTTTAAAAGTTGTACTACACTGCAATGCAGTGGAAAGGGAACCAAAGGAGGACCTACAAAATCCAGATGACAATGCATCAATTAATAAAACAGCCTCATCATTGGATGAGATTGTCAATTAATGAGGAAATCCTCAAGGAATTTTCTCATTGAATGAGAAATCCCTCGAGAAAAGGAGAAAATCTCCCTTTGAGAGCAAAGCTCTATAACAAAGTGACACTTGTCACACTCTGATCATGAGGGAATAAAATTCCTTAAAGAGCCTAGCTCTATAATGATGATGGAAAATCCATCAAAGATTAATTAAAATTAATTCTTGAGAATTAAAAATTCTGGGATCTTCAAGATTCATGAAAAAAAAAAACTCTTAAGAGTTCTTCATCAAAGATCAAAAGATCTACATATTATCAAAAGAGCAGAGCTCTGATTCATGGGCTAGGAAACCCCAAGAAAAGATCTGTTTAGATCTATAGGTTCATGAGAGCAAGGCTCTGTTTATGAAACCCTAAAGGGATTTTCTTTAGATCAAAGATCTATGAAGAGCAAGGCTCTGTTAATGGGTAAAAACCCTAATTTATTAAGATTGTTTAATTTTACCTAAGTTTGGGAAAGAGTTCTGACTCTTGAAAGTTCTTAAACTGAAGAGCAAGGCTCTGAATAAAATTCTCAAGAAGAAGATGAAAATAATCTAAGGGACCAAAGGTCCTATTTATAGGCACTGAACCGCCACTTCAACTTCTGAGTTGATCCAAGGGCTCAGATGTTGCCACCGCTGCACTCACGTATGCGCCACGTGAGCGCAACAGTGGGGGGGGGGAATTTGTTTCCCCCAATCAGAGCAAAGCTCTGTTTTTAATTTCAAAATTCAAAAATTGAAGCAACGCTTCAGATTCAGCGCTCTGCGCGCTGCGTGCTACGTGTCAAACAAAGACAAGCTAGCGCCACATGCGCTGCGCCCTAGGCAGCGCACCCCAATCAGAGTAAAGCTCTGTTTTAAATTTCAAAACTAAAAGTTGAAGCAACGCTTGAGATCCAGCGCTCTGCGCTGCGCGCCACGTGTCAAACACGGATGCGCTAGCGCAGTTGCGCTGAGCTCTGCGCTACGTGCCACGTGTCAAACACGGGTGCGCTAACGCAGTTGCGCTGCACGCCACGTGTCGAACGTAGGTGCGCTAGCGCAAGGTGCGCCGGCGCTTGAATTAAAAATTCCCCACCGTTAGATCAAAAGATCTATTAATAATAAATTATTAATTAATCAGAACTAAAATTCTGTTTTGGAAAGATTTTTTCAATCTTATTGAAATAAGAAGATTATTTTCTGTAAAACAGAAGCCTTAGGATCAAAGATCCAACGGTGGGAAATATTCCCAAATCAATCAGAGAAAGATCTCATAAAACTGATTTAACAAATCAATTGGCCCTATATAAAGGCCCATAGACTTCAGGTCTCGAGGATATACAGAAAAAGAGAGAGAGAAACCTTCTGCAAAAGTTTGAGAAAAAGAAGAGCAAGCTCTTAGAAAAAAGAAGATCATTTTCTTTATATTCAAGGTAAAGAACTATGTTCTTGAACAACAGAGATGAAACCATCTCGTAAAAAGAAGAACCATCTTCTAAAAAGATCATAGATCTGAAAAAAGACCAAGGTCTTTAATAAAAAGCAAAAGATCAAAAGATCTAATCATAAAATATAAATATATATATATAAATATAAAAAAAGCATTTTACTTCATTCACAAATCCTTGATCTATAAAGGCGGAGCCTTTTATTAAAACAAGAACTTTTGTTCTTGGATCTTGAGGTAAAGCCTCCTTTAAGAAGAACATAAATTTGTTATTTGACCTTAAATCTGATCAATTGCGCTTTGCTCTATTAGAAAGTGCCTTGCACTCATGAATTGCGCTTTTGCGCTTCTTGGACCGGCGCTCAGTGCCAAAACATGCCACGTGTCAACCAAAGACACAATCTGCGCTTTGCGCTTCTGAAACAGCGCACTGCGCTCATGGGCTGGCGCTCAGCGCTAAGTGCGCCATGTGTCATTCACTGGCGCGCCAATAGAATAGCGCAATGCGCTCATAAATTAAAAGCGCAATGCGCTAATAAACTAGCGCTAAGCGCGACACGTGTTCTCTTCGTGTGCGCTACCCGACAGAAGCGCAATGCGCTCTTTAGCTGGCGCAAAGCGCCTGGCGCGCCACGTGGCGTATTGTCAGAACACAATCTGTTCTGATGAAGACAAAAGATGTCAGAATTCAATGCTTAGCATTATTAAAAGGGCTGAGCCCAAATAAAGGCTTAATAGCCAGAACAAAAATAAAATGTTAAACATTTTTAATTGGACTTAGCCCAATTCTGGCCATAAGTCCTCAACTTATCTCGAATTGAGCACATCTGCTCTTTAAACCAACTCACCTTGGTTCAAGGGTACATCTCTTCACTCCTTTGATATTCGTCGTTGTAATTCCTCAACGTCTTCAAAGAGGTGACGGGTCCCAACAACCACACATTTCATGGACTGTGGGATTTTTAAACTCATGGACTATGACGTCCTTAACCTCGACCGTGATGTCTTGAAACTGACATCGGACTGTGGGGTCCTTAAACTCATGGACTATGATGTCCTTAATCTCGACCGTGATGTCTTAAAACTAACATCGGACTGTGGGGTCCTTAAACTCATGGACTATGATGTCCTTAACCTTGACCGTGATGTCTTAAAACTAACAACGGACTATGGGGTCCTTAAACCCATGGACTATGATGTCCTTAATCTCGACCGCGATGTCTTTAAACTAACGATGGACCGTAATGTCCTTAAACTAATTATCGACCGCAATGTCACTAAACTAAACAATAGAGCCCAATTGCTCTCTTGTCGGATCTAAACGGTCCGGTTAAGTTGATCTTAGTCTAAAATTAGACTAACGTATCCTTAACAAACGTTTAAGTTGATCTTAGTCTCAAATGACGCTAACGTATCCTTAAACCTAACCCCCAAAACCCAAATCTAAGAAAGATACGGATTTGGACTAGTCCACGCCCTATGGGCGACAACATAAATTAGTCTCCGTATACAATCCACGGGCAACCATAAACAAAACAAACACCCACGACACGAAGTGACCATCTGGAGAAGGAGAAAGTTATTACCGCGGTGCGGTAGCGTAATTAACTGCAGGGGCTTGCGCCTGCAGGGAAGAGTGTCCCCACAATCAAAAACCCCTCAAACGAGGGGGAATCTGACGAAGTCTGCTACATCGGCCGCATCCGTTTAAACCTTCGATACATGGTTCCATAAATCAACTTGGCATCTTCGGATAGGTGGACGGATAGCACCAATTAGCATCTGCCCCGAAATTCAGGCAAGATGTCCGCCGCGTCTCCGCCGCATCTTTCGGAGGGGAACACTGACGTGTTTCCAGGACGGAGGTCATTGGCTGACGTGTTTCCAAGACGGAGGTCATTTGCTGACGTGTTTTCGAGATGGAGGTCATTCGCTGACGTCTTTCCAACGTATTTCCGAGACGGAGGTCATTTGCTGACGTGTTTCCAAGACGGAGGTCATTGGCTGACATATTTCTGAGACAAAGGTCATTTGCTGACGTATTTCCTAGACGGTGTCATTTGCTGACGTATTTTTGAGACGGGGTCATTTGCTGACGTATTTTCGAGACGGGGTCATTGGATGATGTATGTCCGAGACGGGATCATTTGCTGACGTGTTTCAAAGAAGGAGCGTTGTTTCGGCAGGGAGGTCATTGGCTGACTTGTTCCGCTTTCTGCGGTGTCGGGGCTGACTCTAAGTTCTCTGTGAACCGTAGAGTCTTGGAATTAGGGACTTTGCCGTGGCTCCGATTGGTGGTGTCACGTCCGTGCCCTGCTGGCATGAGAAGGAACGTCGTTGTTGGTCTTCTGGGATGCAGATGTTGCTGTCGAGATCTGACTTTCCCTTTGACAGAGTTTGTTGGGATATGTGGTTCCCTTTTCTTTTATGCCCATGGATTGTATACAGGGGCCAGTATGGACTTACCTGCAGGGCAAAAAGTTTCATTTCATTTTTTTAATTTCTTTTCGCGATGATCTATCATTTCAGCTTTCCCAATCATTTCGGATGTTTTTTTGCGGTGCCCAATCATTTCAGCTGTTTTTCTTTTTACTCGCTGCTTTTTATTGCGAGTTGCCTAATCATTTCGACTATTTTTGTATGCATATCTTTTACTTGCTGATTTTGTTGCAAGTTGCCCTATCATTTCGTCTATTTCATATGCATTTATAGCTCACTGACTTTTTGCTGTCAGTATGGAACTTGGAATCTGATGCCATTCTTAGTATCAACATCGCTGCGACTGGAATGTTACCAGGAGCGAATCATCATTTGCCGTGAAAGGACTTATTATTTGATACCGATTTAGGCATCAGCATCGTTACCACAGGGACATTGCCATGAGTGGATCACCATTTGCCTCTGCCGATGTCGAACAAAGGTGGCTTAGCAAACAGGGTTAGGATCTTGTCGACTAAGGCTTTTGATTTCATGAGCCGTAAGTGTCTCATAAAGATGTTTCTCCTTACGAGTTATGAGAATCTCATAGGTTGTGCGATTTCTCCTTAGGAATCGTAAGGATTCTTAAGTGTGTGTTCTCTTATAAGTCGTAAGGATCTTACAAGAGCGTTTTCTCCTTATAAGTCGAGAAGACTTACAAGTGTTGTTCACCAAGTGGGGAAATTTCGCGCCATTGGTGGGAACTTGGTGGGGGAAACATTTATTTGTGCTCGTGGATTGGTTACAAGGGTCAATATTGAACCGTTTGTAGGGCAGTATGGGAAATGTGATGGCTTAAGAATAGGTTCAGATCCCTGTAACTTAAGTATTTTGAATCCTATGAGCCGTGAGGGTCTCATAAGAGGGTTCTCCTTACGAGTCGTGAGGATCTTGTAAGTGTAATTTCTCCTTAGGGATCGTGAGGATTCCTAAGTGTTTTGCTCCCTTTTGAGTCGTAAGGATCTTACGCGGGTATTTTCTCCTTACAAGGTTGAGAGGACCTTGCAAGTGTGCACGAATCTTTTTCTTTTACGAGTATGTGCCCTTTCGGGTTTTCACAAACTCGCCGGTAGCCCTGCTGTTTTTACTCACGGAGCCCTTTCGGGTTTTCATCCGTGCCCCTTTCGCTTATAGACGTACCGTTTTTTTTGCGGCAACCCAAGGATGCTGCGGTTTATAGTAGTTTAAGGACGTTTCGTTCCGTGGCACGTTTTTGAGGCGAGGTTTCACCAGCAACTTCTTATAGAGTTTAGGCTTAGGAAGATAGCGAGCGGGCATAGGCGTCGTCATCTATCGTTGACCTAGGCCATGACTCGTCAGGCGTAGTATTTTTTTAGAAACCGACCGTTTATTGGCCTGAAGGGTTTTTCTCCATGCATATCCATGAGTAGATATGCCCCTCCTTGGTAGACATTATCTATGATGTATGGGCCTTCATAGTTCGGCTCGAATTTCCTCCGTGTAGCACGATTGGGGATCATAGGTCTCTTGACCACTAGCATGAGTTCGCCTTGGCGGAATGTTCTCAGCCTAGTTAATCTTTCGTATGAGCGCGTCCTCCTTGCTTTGTAAGCTTCTAAGTTTTGCTGCGCCATGAGACGAGTTTCATCGAGGGTGTCGAGCTCCTTGATCCGAAGATGAGCATTCTCTTCGTCTGTTAGCTCGTAATGAACCGCCACTCGCAAAGAGGGTAACTCTATCTCTAAGGGGGTACTGCTTCTGTACCGAATACTAATGCATACGGCGTTGTATTCGTAGCCGTTTTGAATATGGTCCGATACGCCCAGAGAGCTTCATGCAGTCTCTCGTGCCAGTCCTTTTTATTATTGGACACCGCCTTCTTTATGATCTTCGTCAAGGTCTTGTTGAAAGCTTCAGCTAGACCGTTAGCTTGGGGATTATAGACCGAAGAGTATTTTCAGTCTATATTATGCTGCTGTACGAAGCTGCTGATTTTGTGACTTCTGCAGGCTGGCCCGTTATCGGAGATAATCCGTCGTGGAGTGCCTGACCGATAGATGACGTGTGTCTTGAAGAAATGGAGTATATTCTCCGTCTTCACTTCTCTTAGCGGTATGGCCTCTGCCTACTTAGAGAAGTAATCGGTTGTCGCCAATATGAACCGATGTTCTCTGGATGACGCTGGTTCGATGGGCCCAATTATTTCGGTTCCCCACATTTCGAACGGCCAGCTAGCCATTGTTGGGTGTAGCGGATTTGGATGCTGGTGGATGAAGTCTCCATGAATCTGGGATGAATGGCATTGCTTCGCGTATTCAAGACAGTCCTGAATCATCGTGGGCCAGTAGTAGCCCATCTTTTTGATCTTCAGCTTCATCTTTGGCCTGGCTTGATGAGAACCGCAGAGTCCGTCATGAGTTTCTTGGACGACTCTCCGTGCTTCTTCTGGTCCCAGGCATCTTAGCCATAGAGAGTCGAACGGCCTCTTATATAGAGTATCATTAACGAAGGCGAAAGACAGAGCTCGTTTCATGAGCTGATGTCTTGAGGATGCAACTTCAGGTATTCGACGGAATTCGAAGTAGTCTATAAAGACTTCCCTTCAATCCTTAGCCTTTTTCCTGGTATTTTATTTATAGGGTTGTTTGCTTGGTCGCTTCCTTTTCTTCAGCCGACTCCGGAGATATTTCTGCTGGTGCAAGGACCCGACGACTTTGTACAACGATCCTTATGTCAGCGTGGTTTTCGTCAGCCAGTTTTTTAGAGAGCTTGGCTAACGCATTTGCTTTGCTATTTTCTGCACGCGGTGTGGTTTCCAGGGCGTAGGAAAGGATTTGAGTCAGCAATTGTTGCACTCCTTCGCCGTACTTTACCAACTCTGGTTGGCACGTTTGATAGTCGTCGTTTACTTGACTAACGACCAGCTGGAAGTCTCCGTATATGAGGAGGTTTTCGATTCCCATGTCGACAGCGATCTCAAGACCTGCTATCAAACCTTCATATTCTGCTTCATTGTTTGTCCTCGGCTCTGTCAAGGAAAAGGCAAAGCGCATTATCCCTCCTTGTGGAGTTACGAAGATGAGGCCTACCCTAAATTTGATCATGGGGGAGCTGTGCTTTCGCTTCTTCAGGGAAGATGCCCCATCGAAGTAGATTTCCCATCGGGTATCACTCCTTCCTCTCTCCCTGTCGATCGTGTCAAATGCATGCTCGTCTAGCAATTCGCAATTTAGGGGTGAATCGGCAGCTATCGGATGCTCAGCGAGGAAGTCGGCGATGGCCTGGCCTTTCACTGCTTTGAGAGGTCGGTATGTTATCGAGAATTCCATTAAGAGCATGGCCCATTTAGTCATCCCGTTAGTATGGCTCTTGACATCAAATACTTGAGAGGATCCACTTTTGATATGAGACGGACTTCATGCGCCAACGCATAGTGTCTGAGCTTCGTTATCACGAAGATTAACACTAGGAAGTGTTTTTCGATGGGGGAGTAGTTGTTTTCTGCCCCCAGGAGAACTCGACTCAAATAGTAGAGGGCTCTCTCTTTCCCTTGGTTGTTCTCCTGTACCCATAGCGTGCCTAAAGAACCTTCAAGGGCTGTTGTGTACAGGATGATGGGCTTTCCCTTGACTGGAGCGGTCAGTACCGGTCGATTCTGCAGGTATTGCTTGATTTCGTCCAGTGCGCTTTGGCATTTGCGATCCCAGACGAACGGAGTCCCCTTCTTCATCAGGTGACTGTAGGGAAGGCATTTGTCGGAGAGGTTGGCTATGAATCGCCGGATATACGCGAGCTTTCCTTAGAGAGACCGCAGTTGCTTGAGAGTTCTTAGTGGAGGCATCTCCATAATCGCCTTGATCTTTGACGGGTTTATTTCGATGCTCTGATTTCGTACGACGAATCCTAGGAATTTGCCTGAGGAAACTCCGAACGCGCATTTCAGACGGTTCATCTTCAGGTTGTATTTCCGAAGGCGCTGGAATACGATATTCAGATGCTGCCAATGCTCTTCGTACGATTTTCTTTTCACCACGAGGTCGTCGATATAGCATTCGACGATTTCATATATGAGGTCATCGAAAATCTTCGTCATGGTCCTCTGAGAGGTGGCGCCGGCGTTCTTCAGACCGAAAGGCATCACTTTGTAGCAAAATATGCCCAGAGGAGTCCACAAAGCGGTATGCTTCTGGTCTTCAGGATGCATCTTTATTTGATTGTACCCCGATGATCCGTCTATGAAGGAGAAGACTTCGTGAGTGGATGTGTTATCTATCCTCAGCTCAGTGACCGGTACGGGAAAGTTAGCCTTTGGGAAAGATTTGTTGAGGTCCCGAAAGTCCACGCAGATACGCACCGTCCCATTTTTCTTCATCACTGGGACGATGTTGGCGATCCAGACAGGGTACTGAACTTCTTGGATGAAGCCGGAGTCGATTAACTATTTTACCTCGGCGTTGATACTCATTTCAAGTTCGAGCCGCATTCTTCTTGGTGCTTGTTTGACTGGCTTGACGTCCGGAGATATCGCCAATTTATGCACCGCTATCTCTGGATCTAGCCCCGGCATCTTGGAATAGTTCCATACGAAGCAATCTTTATACTGCATGAGCACGTCTTTTAGCGTAGCCACCTGTTCTTTAGACAGTAGCTCACTGATGAACGTTGGCCGCGGGTCGTTTGCCGTCCCCAAGTCGATCTTTCTCACGTTATCCGCAGTAGTGTGTATCATATCTTCCAGCTCTTTTGGCACCGGTCGAAACTCTAAGATCAACTCATCTTCATCTTCATTTTTGAAGCACCAGAAGAGGTCATCCATATCCTCGTACTCTCCTTCTTCTGACAGTGTTATCACATGGCAGGTACGAGATCGTTTCCAAGACCGATGTTGATCTGGTTCTGCTCCTGCTATATACGTTGCTTTTAGCACATGCCTTTGTGGTGGGGATACCCTCCAACTGTTGGATAGAGCGAACCTGCCGTGTTGATATTGGTCTTCGACCCAGTTTTTGAAGGTGAAGCAGTCTTCAAGAGGATGTCCGATCACTCGATGATAGGAGAAATAATCCGGGTGATGGACCTCGTTTGCTTGACCGGGGTGCTTGGACTCCGGGAGTATAATAATTTGATGCTTCACGACGTGGTCGAAGATTCTCCTTGTCTTGTTTCGAGGGAAAGAATATGCTCGACTCATCTTTTTCATAAGAGACGGATTCCGGCTGACCTTTTCTTGATCACGTGGCCTTTTAGATCCGTTTTGCCGCTGTCGAACGTTTTTTCCGTTCTTTGACTTGTTTTTGCCTCTGCGTCGGACCTTTTTCTTGTCTTGGGAATGCATGGCGGGCTGACGGCGGAGGGCATTGTCATCCTCCGTAGCCTGTTGAAGGAGATGTTGCGTCTTGGCTTTCTCGTAAATGGCCATTTTGCGGCTGTGGTCATTCCGAACCTTTTGACTCACTTCCCGTACTAGCTTGGCCATCCGTTCTTCAAACAACGGACTCGGCATTTTTATGGCAGGACCGCGTTCTGGTTCAGCGTCAGCGTCTTTTAAAAGAGTATCCTCTTCTTCATCAAGGTCCTTTATGACATGGCAGCCATGGAACTGCTCCCGTTTCTTGGACTGAACATATCCACCGATCGATTCCATTCTTCTATTGGGCAATCTTCGCTGAGTTCCGGGGATGTTCCGGATCCTGTTATAGAATTAGACCTGTCGTGCGGTTTGCTCAAAAGGTACGCCTTGGCATCTCAATAACCTTTTCAAGCCATCTGCGTAGTATCTGGGCAGACGGATAGGTTGGCACCTGTCAAGCGTAGGTTTGGCACCATTCCAGACTTCTCTTTGGACTTTATTCTCCGTGGATCGATAGAATAGGATCGCCTTTTCACCTCTTCACCTGGGAAGGACGTAGAATGTCTTTAGCTCTTGCACACTATATGTCTCAAGTGCATCAAGCTCTCTGTAGTGCTGCCGTGGAACTGTATGTCTACGGTAGCGCCCCGGCCGTCTGCACGAGGTCAAAATACGGAAAACAAAAACTTTTTCAAACTAAAAACCGGCGCTATCGTATGCTTATAACCCGGATCGAACCATTAACCTACAACTAGCTAACAAGAGAAGGGTTGGAATGCTATACCGAGCGATCCGTGTCCTTCGGTCTTTGGCCACCATCCCGATCTCCTCGCGGCATCTCCGGTCTCGATCTCCTCATCGGAAAGGGCACCACATCACCGAGTCTTTTTACGGGCTCCCACCTCTGAACCGAGGCAACTCGGACACGAAGTTGGCAAGCCGACGTGTCCAAGATTGCTGTAGAATAGTATAGAACTCTTTTCTCAAGGGGTTAATTAAGTTGCCATTTGTAGTGAGGAGAAGAAGATATGAACTTTTGTGATGGCTATGGAATTTTTGTGGCAAGCAAATGAGAATGAATTTTCCCATCAAAAATTGGACAACCCCCCATCTCTAGTGGCCGGCCCCTTTTTGAGAGAAGGGAGGTGAGTGTAGGAACCAAAAGAGGTGACCACAAGCATAAAAGAAAATGGGTGATAAAGAGGCAAAAATGTCACACCCATTTCCTTTTCAAATCCCATCACCATAAAGCAAAGAAAAGATGCAAAAAGAATCAAGACATGCTAGAACCATCATGAAGCAACCATGTGCCATAAAAACCTTCTAAATTACTAATTGCACATTTGCAAAAAGAACCCCCTCCATCAAAGGAATTTCAGCCAAGAAGGAATAAAGAAAAACTGGCCGAAACGGAATGCAAACTGGCAACTTCAAAAAAGCGATCCCGTAATAAATTACAGGAAAACCCCGCGACTGTATATACATACCCGCATTTGTATTCCGACCGAATACAAATGCAATGAGACAAAATCTACACTATACAATACTAGGATCCGGCTTAAACCAAAGCCCGCTAGTATTATCCGTCCGAACCATAACACGTGCACAAGTGCACGCGTACGTTCGAACCCTGCCATAAATCCATACGGCCTCTACAGCTTTTCGCCCGAAACTTGAGAAACTGTCTGTAGGGGACTCTAAAGACTCGTCAATACACTGGCTGTGGATTTAACCACTAGCACGTCATAGATATTAGCCGTACGTAACGGGCTACTAGGTATCGACCAAAAGAGAGGACGATGAGCGAACTCATCCTGACACCCTACTGAGCCTGTCAGTGACAATATCCATACAGTCCGGTCCGTTCGTCTATGAGCATCGCATGGCGAGCCTAGGAGGTTGGAAAAAGTCAGACCCCCAAAAGCGGTACAAGTCGTGTCGGAGTGTAGCCCAGAACACCCTGAGATACTACTGGAATACCTACCAGTAAATCTCCTGCCTTGGCCAAGGACTTTGTGTAATGGCTCTCCCAGACACAGCGCGATCTCACCCCCAATACCGGGAGAGACGAACCCCTGCCGATCCGCTCACTGCCTCCATGTGGCTCGGGACTGTACCCAACTAAAACCTGTTTGCACGACTCCTTTGAGCCGTGGTAGGGTAGTAATCAAAGTAAAGTGGGAACTCACACGAGATAAATGACGATCTCAGGTCGATGAACTAACCTGTACACATATCACCAGGGAACTGCTATCTGACGTCAGGTACAATACCAACTAGCATGTTCCCGGCGAGTCCTGTCCGGTGTACTCATAACCCAATGAACACCTGTATACATCTTAGGTGAACCAACTGACACCAATGGCTTGTGAGACTGGCCACCGCTCCTCGTCGGGGTCTCGACTGTATACACTAGTCTACTCTGGAGTATCGATGCCCTGTCTCGAAAACTGCCACGACTAGGGACCTTTTAAGGATGTGCTTATAAACCACAACTCCTACGTATATGATTGCCATCATACTGCTGGACGTCAAGCAAGAATCCTAAGGGCTCTATCAATGTGTAATAGTGACCTCTAAGGTCACCTAAAGCAGTACACGATGATAAAGATAAACCAGATAGCATACTATCATCTTGAGTAAGACTGTCCTACCGGCATAGGTCCTCCCTCAAACATTGCAATCACGTGCCTGTGATCCAATAATTGACTCTGAGGGCACTATATCCAACAATCTCCCACTTACACTCAAGGCTAATTATTGCGATGTCGCATACTCACAGCCTGTGTGATACCGAACACCCAACTCTTCTACTAATCAGTCTCACAAAACCCGTTTGCGAAACTAATGCGTTAATAGCCTCAGTGAGTGGATCCGCTCTGATGTTTCTTTCTATGTCTCTCTTTATCTGATGTTCGCGGAGAAAGCCATCTCCCGAAATGAGCAATACCTGTCTAGAATATGTTTGGATGTCTGATGGAACCTAGCTCATAAATGAACTCCAAATCCAAACTTCTTAGACTGTATCGTCAACTGAACTTAATCAGTATCCTGCGTAATGCCTCCCTCAGTGTCCGCTTGGATCACCTGTCCAAAACACTGCCCCTCGTCAGAGGGAAAACTATAACACTGACAGTCACTCTGTCATCCAGGTCACCTTGGAAGCCTAGAATGATAACCGTCTCCCGAATGAGGCTGTCGTTATCATATCCCTAGAACATCCACTTATGTTCTAAAACTGCTTCCGAATGTTTCTCCAGGATTGGATCAATATCAACTTATTGCATCTAGTGCAAAAACAACATCTGGTGTGGTACTTGACATTTCATGATCAACTCAATTGCCTAAGCAAGTGATCTGCTGATCATACATATCCCTCTCCCCTTTAGTCTGTAAGACACCTTTAAAAAGGGTGACTCCATCACCTGCAGGTACACTACCGTGCCAGGAGTCGTCCATTCTAAAACACCTTTAGAATGCTGTCTAAGTACCTAGATTGAGACACTTCCGAAATCTAGATCTAAAACCATAGATCTAGTAACCAGAATGTCTTATATTATATTTATATCCTATGTAGAGAAACCACTGTGTGACAACCAAAGTATAACCGATCATAGTATAGGAACTTCACTTCCTACTCTGTGTATGTCATCCAAATACCAAGACATCACACCCTACTACCTTCTTAACAGATCCATCCCCTATTCTGATGAAGTCAAACCTATGAATGTCACATCAGAAATAGATGATCTATCTCCGCTATATCTGCTTTAGTCTATAAATAGACATAAGCCTCTTGTCCACTATGCTTCCGCTGCTCCCACTGACTACGACAACCCTCTGGCAGAATCATATACACGTGCACTTCTAAAGCTTGTTTAGAACGACGCTATACTCATCCTCCTGCCGGATCTCATAGCCTGGAACAACAGTAGTGTCATGTCCCCACTTAGCTTCCGCTGCTCCCACTGACCACGACAACCCTCTGGCAGAGTCATATAAACGTACACTTATAAAGCTAGTTTAGAACGACGCTATACTCATCCTCCTGCCAGGTCTCACAGTCTGGAACAACAGCAATGGCAAGTCTGGGTAAACAAGAACCTCCCTGTCACCGTCCTTGAGGCTACCGGAGTACCTCTCGGGTGCTTGAGCTTACCCACCATATCTGCGGAGTGGCCAATGGAATATCAAACCAGATTGAATCTTTAAGTTCTTATCAAATTTTCAGTAATCGTTTGCGGTTCTGGAATCACTTCCAGTTCTACCATACTCCTACTACTGTTTTCTGAAAAAATCTAATTTTATTAAAACTGTGGCGAGTTAAGAACAATATCACTATTGATCTTCCAGATGGTAGAAAGTCAACCCTCGTCATAGCCCGGGTCAACCCACAAACTGCCATTACAGAAACGTGCCTTGAGTTATCCAGAGTCTGGTTTTAAGCATAAGCCGGACAACTCTCCGTACCTTAACATCGTTAAGCTATGAACCGTTCTATATCCAATATAGAAACAGAGGCACTGATTTAATTGGAACCAGATTCAAATCATGCAACTGTCTGCAGTGCATGTCAACTAAATGGAAGGAGGCCAATCAGCGTTACTCAACTTAGGAATGCATCCAGATATGAGTAACCTGAAAGAGAAGCAAGTTCTCATAATCATTACTGTCAACTGAATACCATACACAAGTATCTACATCTTCGATCACCTTGAAGAATCCCGATATTTGTAACATCTGGTTCTCTACTTTACTCTTATACCTACAACTTCTCAAAACTTGGACCTTGTATTTCTACGAAACACATGTCTAAGAACTAGAGAAGTCACAAGTAAACAGAATATAGTACGAGGACCATCCCCTCTGTTCGAATAGATACTGGACAATATACAATACTCTGTATAAGTCTCCTGAATTGAATAACTCAAACCCTGTGCGTCGTAGGTTGAAAACTGTACTATGGTTATGAAGAATTACACCGCTGTTTAATGGTCCTTACCTAACCATCAATTGATATAGGTAAATGTCATGGACATAATTTCAAAAAGTTATATCTCACTTTATAAAAATAAACGTACAGATATATCAATTTGAAATTGGTGCATAACAATGGATATTCAAAACCAAATATCTGTCGTCCGGCAAACAACCCAGGCGATTTCCTCAAATATCACCAATTACAACGAATTCCAATATAATGAGGATGATCACCTAATTCCCAATAACTTACTCCCACTCATCATCTATAAAACCATACAGATATGAGAATCAAACCTGGTAAATACATACCCTGGAGCAAGGACTAATCGAGAAATTAGTTTTCTTTTAACAATACACAGTGAGACTGAAACATGTAAATGTTTCGAAGGGGTATCCGGGTATTCCTAGTAATGCCTCTTCCATTATCAGATTCACAACTGTAACCGTATATTTCTTTGCCATCTCTCCAAATCCCTTTATATGTCTCTAGTCATTACCTTCTGTACACTCTCTTTAGGCTTAAATGGTTTTCTTCCTTCCCTACCTTTCAGCACCAGCCTATGGTTTGGAAGAAGACTATCCAATAAGCGTAACAGGTGTACTGTCCTAATCCTAGGAGCACTCGCAATGCGAGAGAAGGTAAAGATAAAAGACAACTGAATAAAACCTTATTCCTATTTCTCCTGAACCAGAATCCATCCCCGAACTGGAACAAGTTCCTTTCGAGTTCGTATATAACCATACGATGGAATATCCAATAAACTGTGGATCTTCGTAGTGATACGGAGTGTTATGGAGAAATACAAAGGTGATGTAGGATTGGCGAAGAAATACTTGGTTTGATCGTGAATAGCAGTCACAGTTTACTTTGCCTACTTACTAATCCCTTTATTTGTCTTAACTTAATACCTTCTGTACACCACACTTAGGCTAATCGGCTTTCTTCATTCCCTACCGTTCGGCACCAGCCTAAGGTTTGGAAGAAGACTATCCAATAGGCGTAACGGGTGTACTATCCCCTAATCCAAGGAGCACTCGCAACCTGAGAGAAGGTAAAATGAAAAGACAACTGAATAGTCCTATTCGTTTTCTCCAGAACCGAAAACCATCCTCGAATCTGGAACAAGTTCCTTCGAGTTCGTATATAACCATACGATGGTTTTATCCAATGGAAGTGGACGTTCGTAGTAATACGGGGTGTCCTGGAGAAAAGGGTAAAAGTAGGAGTGGCAATGAGGTGTGCAACTCTGACAATCTAAAAGCCAGTGT
The DNA here is from genome assembly GCA_030015575.1 of Agapanthus africanus. Taxonomy (NCBI): domain Eukaryota; kingdom Viridiplantae; phylum Streptophyta; class Magnoliopsida; order Asparagales; family Amaryllidaceae; genus Agapanthus; species Agapanthus africanus. Next base: position 13,005,016 of record CM057337.1, read on the forward strand.
TTAAGAAGGTTCGGTTAATCTTGGTCACTGAGTCATAGTCAAGGGTCGGGCCATGGTCGCTGCCAAAGAGAAAGAGAAAAGAAACACTCAGCGTACACTCTAACCTATATCAGAATGGTTATCAATTTATCTAATCAGGAAACCTCCCACTGTAACGTCAAATTCTCCTCCAAACCTGAAAGAAGAATTAGTCGGGATCACCCGAGGAGTAAACCAACTCATCAGTGGGAATCAGGATCCAACTATTATTGCATGATAATGTGATGGAATCCACTCACGTTATCACACTCCAGAAGGTATGCGCATGCCTGGCAGGTTTCAGTTTCTTTAGAAACTCCCGATGTGATTTTTACCCCATGCTCTTATGACCTTGATTTTGGCCAACAAATCATAAGTCACATATCAAGTTCTACCTATAATTATCCAGGTTGATTTGAACCCACCCGTACCTACCCTTGACTTTGGCCAACAAGGCAGTACGACTGTCCCAAACCAACACATCTATCTATGCAACAGAAAATTAATAAATAGCTACCATACACTATACCTTGAGTTTGGACAACAAACATAGCATGAATATTACATGCTACCCGTCTAAAATGACGGAGGGTTACGAATGGTTTTTGGTGAAAAACCGTTAACGTAATGAACTTGATATCGTTGAAGGAACTGGATAGCTTTTATAAAAATACAGTGGCGAAAACCATTGCTAAAGAGGTCACTCCCGGTGAAGGGATCTCGGCTCTTTCCCCGTAGAATGAGGTGCAGGATATTCCAACTGAATACCACGATGCAAAGCAAAAGTAATCGACTATAGTGAAGTTATTACCCTGACGCAAACTTCTGTCCAAATGGTCACTCCCGGTGAAGGGATCTCGGCCCTTGCCTCGTCGACTGAGGTGCTGGATATTCATAACCGAATACCACTGTGCAAAACAAAAGAGAACGTCCTTACAATAACAGCTTTTTTTGAAAAATGTTCCAACAACATCAGAATAGGTTTGTTTAGTTTGCATTGATCCGAATCAATGCAGTCCCATCAATTGATCACACAAAAAAAGAACGAAAATATGATGTACGTATATGCCGTCCGCATTCGCCACTGGGTCCCGTGATCACCCGTTAGGTTACTTAACCAACGATAGAGCGGGGACTGCACTAGCGCGGATGCAAAACATATACAACATCTACTGGTATATATATCAATATATATTAATCGCTCAAGGCATGATAAAACACAACATCACATAAATGTAATAAGCATCACAGAACAATACAGATAATCTAGGATCCCCGGGTTTCATAGAGCCGCTACTGAAACCCGACGTTCCCCTGGTCGTGTGGATAGCCTATGTAATGAAATCTTAGACCCCTACGGGTGCGGCAAGTTACCCGCCAAAACCTAAAGCGAGACAGCCCCCTTCATCAACGTGAATGGACCACCCAGCACTTCACGGAATCCGGTAACTTGTGCACCCCTCCTTGGGTCAACCTGTACCCCTACGAGTGCGGCGAATAGCCCGCCAATTCTAGAGTGAAGCCCCCTCCGTCTCAAAGCCATGAGATGCGGGCCCGTTGCCCTCTAGAACCCGGCTATCCGTGCATCCCACCGTGGGGTAATCCTAGTACAGAAAATAAAATATACATACAACGGGTACATCAACCTCAGCCCGGTCGTGCCTCAAAAGAATAATATACAAACAGGCAGTGACAGCAGTCCACATGTCGGACGCTCGCCCCGCAATATCAAATTTACATATACAACCAAACTGTATTACCATTGCATCCAGGCTATCCACCACGACAAATCCGCAACATCACAACACAACACAGAACATCAACGTGAATGCCATATTCGTAAATCCGTCTAAAAGGGCTATAGCAATTAGGCAAGATTTACCGATCAAATGAAATTCACGGTCACAGATATAATGTAAATACTGTTAGTTATATGTATGCCCTAGAGGCCATTACTGTACATTGGATGTATATTGTAGTAGATGCTTGGACATATATAGGGAGGACTTTCTCGCTCGACATGATAGTATGCTATCTGGTTACTCTTTACCTTAACGTGTATACTGATTGTCTCTCTGATACATGTTGGTAAAGCCCTTAGGATGTGTACTTGACTACCTGGACTGTGATGCGGATCATACTAGTGGGGACATGGTAGTCCATAAGTACATCCTTCAAAGTCCCTAGTCGTGGGTATATCGAGACGGGGCATTGATATACCAGAGTAGACTAGCGTATACCTTCTCAACCCATACAGATGGGCGATGGATGATCCCATATCCATTGGTGTTTGACATCAGAGATGATATACGGGTGCTCAGTGGAGACTGGGTACACTGGACGGACTCGCCGAGAACTCCCAGATGGAATTATACCTTACGTCAGATGGCAGTTCTCTGGTGACACTGGTACAGAGTAGTCTGTTGACCCGAGATCGTCATAGAGTCTTGTGTGGTTCCCACTGTGCTTTGATTTCCATCTTACCACGTCCAAGAGGGCATGCAAAACGGTGGTTTTTGGGTACAGTCCCGAATCACATGGAGGCAATGAGCGATAGGAGGGGATTCGTCTCTCCCGGTATAGGGGGTTGATGTTGCGCTGTGTTCGATTGGCTATAACCGGAAATCCCTGGCCAGGGTTGCTGATATTTACTGGTAAGTGTTACCAGTAGTTTCTCGAACTGTTATAGGCCTCATATCGACACGACTTATCGAGCTATTGGGGTCTGACGTTTACCACCCCTAGGCGAGATATGCGACATATCAGACGACGAGACCGGACTGTACGGTAAGTGTTACTGGTTGGATTCACAGGAGTGTGAGCGGGCTTGCTCGTCGATCTTCTGATCGCTCAATACCCGGGTGGCCGTTACGTTTAGCAGACCGCTTGCGGCTTGTGGGTGATTGATATGATCATCATCTGCTGCCGGCGTATTGACGAGTCTTTAGAGTCCTACACAGAGGTTTCCTGGCTCAAGCGAAACGAAATAGGAGCGCATATGAGATATGTGCGGGACCGAGAATAATGCGTGTATGTGATACCGTATTCTATGCTCGCGATGAATGTATCGATTGGTTGTATGCGATATAACCTAGTTATCGAATCAAGGATTGATTCGATAAGTCGATACATTGGATATTAGTCGGTTATATGCGATATGACCGGATCGTTAAATCAAGTGTTGATTTGATGATTTAATGCATAAATATATATTTGATATATTACTTTGCATTAACTAGTATTGGTTCACTTAAGATGGATTTTCTCACTTGATGTGCACATTGTATATATGATATACTTTTGTGCATTTGATTGTATCATGTTTGATGATACATGATAGTTTGGTGTATAGTTTAAACCATGGTTGGTCAATGGTTAGGGTTTCTTTTGCTTCATTTACTTATTCATTTATTCATTTATTTATCCATTTTGTTTATTTTAGCAAAAGAAAATGATAAAGAGAAAATGGTGGCTTTCTTTGTTTGTAATTGAAGCTTCATGAAGCTTTGACTACATGACCATTTTGTCTCATGCTTAACCCTAAACCATCAAACCTAACCATGGTCTATTCTCTACACCTAACTAAGGTTAGGATATGATAAGTATTCATTTGATTATTCTTTTTGAATAAGATTTATCATATTCTATCTTCTTCTTCTTCTTCATCTTCTAAGAAGAAAAGCTTGCCTCCATCAATGGCAACTTGAGCAAATGAGTGAGAAATCCAATTCTAAAGTGAACCCACTTCCTATTTCTTCATCCTCTATCTCTTGCCAAGTAGTATAGGGTGTTTCCTTCATAAGTTTTCATGGCTTGGTGAAGGTGGAGCTTGATCTAGTGATGCCTCGACGTAGATCATCTTCGGCATCGTCGTCGATGACCTAGCCCGCTTTTTCTCCGATGAAGCCGATGCTAGAGTCATGGTTCGATTTGGACAGCGGAGAGGACTTCATCACGGAGCTATGGAGGTGGAGGACCGGATCTACAAAGGTTGTATTTCCGTTCTTTTAGTTAATTTGTTAACTAGTTGCATTTGTCGCCTAGACTTCTAGTTAACGATCCGTATTAGGGTTTCTCGGCACCCGTAAAATTTGAAATTGGCATGGTTGATGCCTTGTGAGACCTCATTAGTGTGCCTAGGAACCCTACAAATACTGTGAACTAACATGTTTAAAATTATCGATCGACAAAATTCCCCGAAGTGGGCCCCAAGCATAATACCCAGTACTCAAAATAAATCTGGGCCCAAACAGAATATATCAAAAACCCCATTTCCAAGTCAGGGATAAATCGGGAAATTTTGATGCACTGTTGCTTCATTTCGGCGGCGGAACCGCGGCCACAACGAGGGTACGGCCGCGGTTCTGCGGCGCTATAGGGATAACAGTGAACCAAATTTTTCCAGAACTCTTAGAAAACCCTGCACGAAATTCCGCAATACACCAAATATTTTTTTGACGATAAAAAAAATTCGACAGAAACTCAGAGTTTGGAAATGGAGTTTTTGGAAATTTCGTTCGATCGAAGTTCTTAACACGTTAGAGCAAGCTAGTAAAGGTTAATGGCGTGGCTCTGATACCATGTAAGTCTACGGTAGCGCCCCGGCCGTCTGTACGAGGCCAAAATGCGGAAAACAAAAACTTTTTCAAACTAGAAACCGGCGCTATCGTATGCTTATAACCCGGATCGAACCATTAAGCTACAACTAGCTAACAAGAGAAGGGTCGGAATGCTATACCGAGCGATCCGTGTCCTTCGGTCTTTGGCCACCATCCCGATCTCCTCGCGGCATCTGCGATCTCGACCTCCTCATCGGAAAGGGCACCACATCACCTAGTCTTTTTACGGGCTCCCACCTCTGAACCGAGGCAATTCGGACATGAAGTTGGCAAGCCGACGTGTCCAAGATTGCTGTAGAATAGTGTAGAACTCTTTGTCTCAAGGGGTTAATGAAGTTGCCATTTGAAGTGAGGAGAAGAAGATATGAACTTTTGTGATGGCTAAGGAAATTTTGTGGCAAACAAATGAGAATGAATTTTCCCATCAAAAATTGGATAGCCCCCATCTCTAGTGGCCGGCCCTTTTTTGAGAGAAGGGAGGTGAGTGTAGGAACCAAAAGAGGTGACCACAAGCATAAAAGAAAATGGGTGATAAAGAGGCAAAAATGTCACACCCATTTCCTTTTCAAATCCCATCACCATAAAGCAAGGAAAAGATGCAAAAAGAATCAAGACATGCTAGAACCATCATGAAGCAACCATGTGCCACAAAAACCTTCTCCATTACTAATTACACATTTGCAAAAAGAACCCCCTCTATTAAAGGAATTTCAGCCAAGAAGGAATAAAGAAAAACTGGCCGAAACGGAATGCAAACTGGCAATTTCAAAAAAGCGATCCCGTAATAAATTACAGGAAAACACCGCGACTGTATATACATACCCGCATTTGTATTCCGACCGAATATAAATGCAATGAGACAAAATCTACACTGTACAATACTAGGATCTGGCTTAAACCAAAGCCCGCTAGTATTATCCATCTGAACCATAACACGTGCACAAGTGCACGCGTACGTTCGAACCCTGCCATAAATCCATACAGCCTCTACAGCGTTTCGCCCGAAACTTGAGAAACTGTCTGTGGGGGACTCTAAAGACTCGTCAATACACTGGCTGTGGATTTAACCACTAGCACGTCAGAGATATTAGCCGTACGTAACGGGCTACCAGGTATCGACCAAAAGAGAGGTCGATTAGCGAACTCATCCTGACACCCTACTGAGCCTGTCAGTGACAATATCCGTACAGTCCGGTCCGTTCGTCTATGAGCATCGCATGGCGGGCCTAAAGGGTTGGCGAAAGTCAGACCCCCAAAAATGGTACAAGTCGTGTCGGAGTGTAGCCCAGAACACCCTGAGATACTACTGGAATACCTACCAGTAAATCTCCTGCCTTGGCCAAGGACTTTGTGTAATGGCTCTCCTAGACACAGCGCGATCTCACCCCCAATATCGGGAGAGACGAACCCCTGCCGATCCGCTCACTGCCTCCATGTGGCTCGGGACTGTACCCAACTAAAACCTGTTTGCACGACTCCTTTGAGTCGTGGTAGGGTAGTAATCAAAGTACAGTGGGAGCTCACACGAGACAAATGATGATCTCAGGTCGATGAACTAACCTGTACACATGTCACCAGGGAACTGCTATCTGACGTCAGGTATAATACCAACTAGCATGTTCCCGGCGAGTCCTGTCCGGTGTACTCATAACCCAATGAGCACCTGTATACATATTAGGTGAACCAACTGACACCAGTGGCTTGTGAGACCGGCCACCGCCCCTCGTCGGGGTCTCGACTGTATACACTAGTCTACTCTGGAGTATCGATGCCCTGTCTCGAAAACTGCCACGACTAGGGACCTTTTAAGGATGTGCTTATAGACCCCAGCTCCCACATATATGATCGCCATCATACTGCTGGCCGTCAAGCAAGAATCCTAAGGGCTCTATCAATGTGTAATAGTGATCTCTAAGGTCATCTAAAGCAGTATACGATGATAAAGATAAACCAGATACCATACTATCATCTTGAGTAAGACTATCCTACCGGCATAGGTCCTCCCTCAATTATTGCAATCACGTGCCTGTGATCCAATAATTGACTCTGGGGGCACTATATCCAACAGGAACTATGGCGATCTGCAAACTCTGATCATCTCCAATGAGGTCCTGCACCGATGGACGGACCGAGAACACTGCGTTGACTTCGTCTACAGATTCACTGCCAAAAACAAGAATAGGGGTAGATGGTCCCGACTTGTTGCATTGGGGCGGCCCCGAATAGACTATCTCTTCTTCCTCCTCGGTATCGCTCCCGAAGACCGGGATAGTGGTGATAGCTTTTTGCTTGTTCTCCGGTTTATGGCATCTTTCCATGTCTTCAAAGTCTGGCAGGAAATACTTTGCATCCTAGTACTTTTGGATTTTATTTACGGAAAATGGGTTCAGTTCCCCCGTCACGGTATACTCGAGACCGTCTTTAAAATACTTCTTACACTGATGTTGTATAGAAGGGATGATATTGTATTCGTGTAATCAAGGTTTGCCGAGAAAAGCGTTGTAGCAGGTCTTGGCGTTAATGACATGAAACTTGATGTCAATGACGAGCAGCCCAAAGCGTAACGTCAGAATTACAGACCCAAGTGTCCGTGATGACTGGGAGTCGAATCCGGAGATGGTGATTTTATCCCGAGCGAGGTGCTGAATGCTCATGTAGATTTCTTTTAACACCTCACATTTAGGAGGATGACAGAGGACCCGTTATCAACTAAGATCTTCCCTATCTTAATGTCATGGCAGTAGCTAGTGACATACAGGAGACGATTGTGCTCACACGTTCCGAGGAGGAGATCTTCATCGCAGAAAGTAATGTCAGCTATGTACACTTTTTCCAGCTCGTCCTTCATCTTTTCTTCGGCAAGGAAAGCTTGGAATTGGTCGGGCTCTTGTAGTGCCTTGATCAGAGAATCTCTCGCCTCTTTAGATAGCAGAAGGGCATCGAGAATGCTTAGCTGCGAGGGTATCTTCCTCAGATGTGCCAGAACGTTGTAATCCACCTTGTTCTTCTTAGGTGGGTCTTTGGATGTCAGCTCTTTGACGACTCGATCATCGGGGGCGATATCTTCAGGGACTTTTTCCTTCCCCTTATCTTTTTTGTTCGATCCCTTATTTGTAGGTCCAAAATTCTTTTCAGGCAATGTATGGTTACGTAGCTGAATATTCTCACAGTTCTTTATCTCCTCCTCTTTTCCTGAGGTGGATTCTTTGAAGAAAGGGCCGATGGCTATTTCTTCATCAGAATCACTTCCGAAGGTGAGAACTTGCGATCCTCCGGAATCAACCATGTGACAGTTATCGGCAGTTCTTTTGTGCTCATCGGTCGTGCTTCTTTGCTCCCGACGAGCCTTACGCTTCAATCGTTTGAAGTGTTGTCGGTGGGCGACATATTCCTGCCACCACTTCTTGAAGGCGTTACACTCTTCGGTAGGGTGCGTGATCCTCCGATGGTATAAACAGTAGTTTGGATGCCCATCCGCTTCGTCAAGGTGTATGCTGCTAGGAATATCTCCTTTAAAAGGTGGCCGCTTCATTCCCATCGACAGGGCTTTAGCGAACCGTTTCCTCGCCTTAAGCTTGCTTCTGTCTGCTGCAGGTGTGCTTCGATCTGGTTGGAGTGCTTCAACCTTTTCATCCTGTCACCGATGTTTGGTTTTATCAAATATGGCCATTTCGCACTCTCGATCAGCTTTGATCCTTTGACGGGCTTCGTTCAGCAACATGTCAATCATCTCGTCTGACGGTTCCGAGAATTCCGGTTCTGGATCTGCCCCCAGTTTCTCTGCATCAGGAGCTTTTTTACCATCTATTGACAAGTGAGAGATCACGTGGCGGCTCGCCACATAATTCTCTGGCTCTTCTGAAGAATTGTCTCCTTCATCAGCGTTTTCGTCTTCATTCTCAAGAACATGATTGAAGAATTCGTCCAATGTAATTGGGGTCCATGCCTTCTGGTTATATTCTTCCAGTGCATCGCTATATTTCTGCAAACATGTACGGTTGCCTTCGGGTTGGACGGGCTTCTTGGCCTTCTTCTTCTTCTTTAAAGACTTAGGAAGCTTGGCCTGAAGGTTCTGTTCACCATCACCAGCTTTCAGCGTTGGACGCGGCTTCAGCATCCCCTCAATAATCTCAGGCTCCAGCGAGCTCTTCCACCTAATCACCGGACATGCTCGAAGGTCCTTCAGCATTCATTTAGTCTTAGCTGAAAGGGCCACCTCCCATAGGGCTTCCTCTATATGTGAGCATGATGCTCCCGGCGTGTCCACCTTTTTAGGAGCGTGCGGTTGTGGTGGGTTCACCCTCCAGTTTTTGGACAGCGCGAACTTGCCCTATTGGTACTGGTCTTCGATCCAACTTTTGAAGATGTAACAATTTTCGATTGGGTGACCCAATATTCGGTGGTAAGGACAGTAATTGGGGCTGTTAACGTCGCCTGATTGTGTTGGGCGTCTCTGCTCTGGCAGAGTGATGAGCCTGTTGCGCAGCGCTAGCTTGAATAATCTCTTCGTCTTATCCCGAGGGAACGAGTAAGGGAGTCTCATCTTTTCTCTGAATGATCACTGTTTATCATTTCGGTGAGCAACCGGCTCCGGACCACTCTGTTGTTGCTGAGCATTGACGACGAAGGTCGCTCTCCCTTTCCCCTTTTCATTCCAAAAATCAGTTTTTGAAGAGGACGACCTATGACCCATCTGATCCATCTGGGCCAGCTTATCAATCAAGGCCTGGAAGGTGGTCGGCTTGAAGAACATCATGAATTGGGAAATAGTTGCCTGAGAATCGAAGGTTCCCACAAAAATGCCCATGGCAGGAGATTCCTCTATGCGCTGTTCACACTTTGACCATAGGTTCCGCCACCAGATTGCATACTGCACCCATGTCTCTCCTGACTTTACCCTGGCATTGATCAATATCATGATCAGGGTGCGTTCACTGGTGCTTGCAAAACTCTAGGTGAATAACAGCTCCATTTCTGTAAACGTTTTGACAGATTCATTTGGAAGCTCCGAGTACCATTCAAAAGCTATCTCTGCTAAGCTGCTGACGAACTGGCGAAGTAGCAGTTTTTCATCACCTCCAGTATTGCCGCAAAGAACCCTGAACTGAGTGACGTGCTGATGGGGATTTCCTGTCCCCTTATACACGTGAAATTTAGGGATCGTATATCCCAGCGGGTACTTAATTTGATCGTACCAGCCCGGATAGGGTTGTCCAGTTTTGATGATTTGGCCAGTTACTTCGCTCGCCTGATGAGCTCGTATCTGTTGAGCTATATAGTCGTCAAGGGAAGCTATCGAGATCGTCTCCTCTTTTGCTGCTGAAAAAGCAGGAAGTGGGTTTGATGTCTTCCCTCTGTCGTCTTCAAGGATAATCGGAGGGACTTCAGCTGGAGGATCCAGCTGAATCATCATCCCGGCCATATCTTGGAATAGTAGCTCCATCCGCTTTATGTTAGCCGCTTGTTCCGCGGCCTCTTTATCTTTTTTCTCGATCATCCTTCGGAGGAACTCAGCGTCGGTTTCTTGCTCCTGGCGTTGATCCGAAGATGGTTCCGGGCTTTCCATCTTCCCAGTGAGTGCGGCCATCTGTGTCAGCATCTTCTGGAGCTTTTGTTGCTTCTCCTGAGTTTTCGTCACAGACCGTGTGAGCGGTCGATGACCCGTAGAAGCACGGCTTTTCTCTTTTCCGGCAGCCATGTAGACAGTGTGCATTATCATGCCCCCATACTTGGGGCGTTTGGATTCAGTGCCTTTGAGCTTTGTCGCAGACACGGGGATCTTCTCCGGCCTTCTCCTTTTATGGACGGTCGAAGTTGAGGGGGCCGTTGCAACAAGCATCCATGACACCTTCTGCAGGATGGTCCTCCTCTTGCCGAACCTTCATTTTCTTCTATCGGTGGGAGTATTCTTTGTTGATCATAGAGTCTTGGACTCTTCGCCAGACCCTGTGGATTTTGGAGGACAGTTTCTGAGGGGGCTGTTCCGGCTTTGCTTTAGCAACATTTTTAGCGGGTGGAGGAGACTTTTCAACACGGCGGTTAGAGAGTACTTGCGCACCCTCCTGAGCGGCTCAAAACTGTTCCCAGTTGGAACAGCAGCGTCAATTTCCACCATCGGAGCTGGTGGAGTCAGTCCAGAGGGGGAGCTGCCCCCAGTTTTCCTCACTCGGCGCCAGTGGCGATGTCGAGCGTGTCTTGCAGATGGTATTGGCTCAGTTACGGGGGTGGCTTCATCATGCCCTCTGTTCTGGTGGAGGGCTGCCGTTGGTGCTAGCCTATTGGAAAATGACGTCCGTTGAGAAGAAAAGTCCAACCTGTCAAAAACTGACTTTCGGTTAGAGGAAGAACTTGCAAAGAACTTACCCACAGCAGGAGTTGGAACAACCAGTCTTGCGAAGACCGATCCCTTAGCAGGAGAAGCCTCTTTGACGACTTCGTTAATCGGAGTTGGAATGGCTATCCACTTCGGGATAACTCCTTCGGGTATTGCAGGCTTCTTAACGGGCCCACCTGAGCTTCGGCTCAGCCTGTCGAAGACTGAGGTGCTGGATTTGGACGACCCGTTGAGAGGGGCCGCGGTAGTTGCAAGCCGATCAAAGACCGACTTATTCGGAGCTTCTCGTGACGGCATTGGGACGCTGAAGCTTGCCGGTGGGATCATGGTCCCAAAGAACAGTCCAGTGGTAGCCTAAGTCACCTGTTCCACTGGCATGGCGAAGATGGAGGCCGCTTGGGGCCCATAGGTCATTCCTCCAGCTAGGACGGAGTGGGAGTTGTTGTTGCAGTTGGTGCAGCTGGTAGCCATTGCTCTTCTTTTCTCTGTACGGGAGCAAGACACCAAATATTAGTACCTCAAATCCACAGGCAACCATAGCATACCGCGATTTGTTCGCGAAACACGACACACGAAGTGTGGAGTGGAAAGAGGAAAAGGTCCCACTAAGCGTGCCAGAATATGTTTACCGCCGAAAACCGGGAAGACAAATGTCTTGCCTGAATTTGGGGGCAGATGCTATTTGGTTTTATCCATTCACCTCTCCGAAGATGCCAAGTTGATTTATGGCACCGTGTATCGGAAGTTTGGACGGATGTGGCCGTTGTAGCAGACTTCGTCAGATTCCCCCTCGTTGTGAGGGATTTTTGATTGTAGGGACGCTCTTCCCTACAGGCGCAAGCCCCTGCAGTTAATTATGTTACCGCATCGCGGTAACCACTTTCTTTTGCTCCAGAAGGTTCCTTCATGTCGTGTGTGTGTTTGTTTTATTTTTTTTTGTTACCGTGGATTGTATACGGAGACTAATTTATATTGTCGCCCATAGGGCGGGGATTAGTCCAAATCCGTATTTTCTTAGATTTAGGTTTGGGTTCGTTTTAAGGATCGTTAATCTCATTTGAGATTAACGATCAACTTAAATATTTGTTAAGGATACGTTAGTCTAATTTTAGACTAAGATCTACTTATGAAGGTTTTAGGATCATTTAGATCCAACGAAAGAGTATTTGGACTCTATCGTTTTAGTTTAGGGACGTTGCGGTCCATTAGGTTTAAGGAAATCATAGTCCATGAGTTTAAGGACCTCATAGTCCGTAGGGTTTAAAGACATCATAGTCTGTAGGGTTTTAAGACATCATAGTCTGGGTTTAAAGACATCATAGTCTGGTTTAAAGACATCATAGTCTGTGAGGTTTAAAGACATCGTAGTCTGGTTTAAAGACATCGTAGTGTGGTTTAAAGACATCATAGTCTGGTTTAAAGACATCGTAGTCTGTGAGGTTTAAAGACATCGTAGTCTGGTTTAAAGACATCGTAGTCTGTGAGGTTTAAAGACATCGTAGTCTAGTTTAAAGACATCGTAGTCTGTGAAGTTTAAAGACATCGTAGTCTGGCTTAAAGACATCGTAGTCTGTGAGGTTTAAAGACATCATAGTCTGGTTTAAAGACATCATTGTCTGGTTTAAAGGTATCATAGACTGTGAGGTTTTGGTTTAACCGTTTGGAGATGCACCAAAAGTTATTGGTTATTGGGACCCTCCATCTCTCTGAAGACGTTGAATAATTACAACGACATGTATCAGAGGTATGAAGAGATGTACCCTTGAACCAATGTTGGTTGGAATATCTATAGTCAGGTTTGGGACTAAGACCCATTAAAAAAATTGTGAGCACATGGGCTCAGTTAATCTGAATTAGGGACTTGTGGCCAACTTGGGCTCAGCCCACTCAGTTTTGAATAAAATGTCGAATATTTATTTGGGCTCGGTCCCTTTTTATTCAACAATGCTGAGCATTGATTTGGATTCTGACGCCCCTTTTTCTTTTTGTCTTTTATTGAGTGTTGAACACTTTTTATGGCGTTGGGGATTTATTTACATAGCGTTTTGTAATTACTTGGCACCCATGTGAGGAGCACGTGGAGTGCTTGGCGCTGAGCGCCAAACTTGTAGCGCTAAGGCATTTCTTATAAAATAGCACCCACGTGAGGAGCGCATGGAGCGCTGGGCGCTGAGTGTCAAACTTGGAGCGCTAAAGCGCTTCTTTTAAAATAGCGCCTACGTAAGGAGCGCGTGGAGCGCTGAGCGCCAGACTTGGAGCACTAAAGCGCTTCTTTGGCATTTCTGATCAATTCTGTGCTATGAGAATTAAATTCTCGGTTTATAAGAGACTTTGTCCCATGGATCTAAGAACTAAGTCCTTCTTTTATGAGAAGATGCTATGATCTCGTTTGTTTTTGTGAAAAACTTTGTCTTATAGATCTGTGATCTAGAAAAAGAACTAAATTCTTCTGATGTGAGAGTTAAACTCTCAAATATGGAGGAGATGTTATGATCTCTCTTCTTTTTATTTACCTTGAAAAAGGTTCTTCTTCTTAGAGCTTTCTCTTCTCTTTTTCTTTTCTGAGAACTTGAAATTTATAGGGGGTTTCTCTGTCCAAGATTTGAAGTCTTGGGTCTTTTATATAGGGGAGGCTGATTTGTTGAATCGGTTAAGGAAATCTCTCATTAAGAGATTTCTAATTGATTTGGGAGTGTTTCCCACCATTGGATCTTTGATCCAAAGGCTTCTGTTTTACAGAAGACATCTTTCTTGTTATTAACAAGATTAGGAAAATATTTTCCTATACAGAGATTATTCTGTATCTTGGTGATTTTTAATCACCATTGGATCTTTGATCCAACGGTGCTCTGATTTACAGAGCATAATCTTTCTTGTTTGGAAAGATTTGAAGAGTATTTCCTCAACAAAATTTATTCTGTAATTTGATGATTTATTATCTTCGTTGGATCTTTGATCCAAGGGTGGAGAACATTTAGTTCTAGCGCTGGTGTTCTCGTTCTTTGCACGTGAGGTGTTGTCTCAGAGTCTTTGACTCATGGTGTTGGTGCTCTTGGCGCTAGCGCTCTCGTGCTTTGCACGTGAGGCGCTGCCTCAGAGTCTCTGACTCTTAGCGCTGACACTCTTGGCGCCAGCGCTCTCGTGCTTTGCACGTGAGGCGCTGCCTCAGAGTCTCTGACTCTTAGCGCTGACACTCTTGGCGCCAGCGCTCTCGTACTTTGCACGTGAGGCGCTGCCTCAGAGTCTTTGACTCATGGTGCTGGCGCTCTTGGCGCGAGCACTCTCGTACTTTGTATGTGAGGCGCTGCTTCAGAGTCTTTGACTCTTGGCGCTGGTGCTCTTGGCGCCGGCTGTAGCGCCTTGAAAAGTCGTTTTGGTGTTTTCCCGAAAATCGGTGAAAATTTGGTATTTTTCCGTAAATCGTCATTATTGTTATTTTGCAGTATAGACCTAATTATACCTAATTTGTATAGGTAATTGCTAGTTTTTAGTAGCTAATGAGTTGCTTATAAAATTCTGGTCGTTTAAAATTTTTCCTTAATTTTTCAATTTTTAATATTATTTTTAGACGGTAAAAATATATTAAATTAGCGATAAATACAAATTTCTTTGGACTAATTTTACTCTTTAGGATCATGTTAACTAAAATCTAGTTTTTAATATAATTTTTTAGTATTTTATTTTAAATTCTATTTTGTTATAATCGGAGGAAACTAAAATTTTAATTATTTGAACTAAAACTTGCAAATATGGTATTGGGGGGGGTCTTTTTGCATAGAATCTTTCTGTATTCACTCACCCTCACTCCCCTTGGCTGGCCCCACCACTGCTGGAATCAGCCACCATCCCCCTCTTTTTGACTTTAAATCATGTGAATGAATTGTTTTGAGTAGGATTTAAATATAGTAAATGGGTGGGAGTATTATGGTATTTTTGGGGGGGCTTTGACTTAGACTTTTTACACCATCCCCTCACATTCCCCCATCCCTCTACCTCTGGCCAAAATTCCTACACCAACAGCCCCAAAAATTTTCCCCACTTCTTCTCTTTTGCTTCATTTTCATCTCAAAAATCTATCAAAATCCAAAATTTCTTTCACAAATTCAAAGCAAACCCTTATTCTACCTCCTCTCAAACCTAAATTGGTTCAAATCTTGAAGAAAGGAGGTGTCTTGAGTGGTTAGAGCAACCTAGAGTTTGGACTTGTGAGGTATAATTTCTAATCTATGGTTAATTGGTAGTTGTATTATGCTAAATTTGAACTTTGAAATGTTAAATTAGTGTTAATTTCTAATCTAGTTTTTTTAAGAGAGTAGTTTTTTTAAACTAGGGTTTTTAAACACCATTAAGTGGTTAATTAATCTATTTTGTTATCTAGTATTTTGCTAACCTAAATCTAAAAGGTTAATTTGCTTTTTGGGCTTCAAATTAGTGTTAATTTAGTGTTTCATGTATAGTTTGGGTTGGATTTTGCTAAGTATGAAAAATCAAGAAGAGGTGTATGTATGGAAAATAGAATTTGAAGCATGGCTTATGTGTTGTAATTATAGTGTTTGTGGCTAACTATTTGTGCGGTTGGATGTTATAATTGATAGTAGTCTTTTGTCGCAAAGCGACGGTGTTTGCACCGATTTTGGAATGCAAATGCTTACTAGATTTTTTTATAAAATTATGTGATGATTTATTTATGAGATGTTGATGATATTGTTGGCATCTCCTATGACAGTTAGGAGGTGTGCATGCGGAATTTGGGTTAATTGGGTTTTAGTTTTGTCGGGCGTCCCAAAACGACGATTATAGTTAGTTTTTGTGATTTTCGTGTGTGTTCCGCGCACCTTGTGCACGTTGTGCCTAGCTCGTGAACGTTGATATTTTCGTTTGGGATTTGCGTCGTTTCATGATACGTAACCTTATGTTTTGAATTGGTGCAAATTCCAGGTTCGGTCGCGGAGACTTCGGACGCGGCACGAAAAGGGAAAGCGGTGATTGGACATATCTAGCTGGGGATTCCGGTGAGTAGATGTAACATCTACGGGGGACTATCGTTTGGATGGCGCAAGTCGCCCGATAGTTTAAGTAGTTAAAGATTTTTAGTAGTATTAGTAACTACATCCATACTTTATTTGACATACATAAGCGAACCCATTCTATAGGACACCTGCACCATTGCCAGGGTTTTTATATGCAGCACGAGCGCTATTCATGCGTACACAAACGCCCTGATAATTGCCATGCCACGACACTAGATAACTTATAATCTAGAATATTGTCACCATATTTGATACTTAAACCTGTACTATTGCAATAAATCCTTAAAATAACATTGTAGAATTGCTATTCATGTGCATGTATATCATTATATCATTTGTTCATGCCTAGTCTATTAATCATACATTGTTACTTGAACATTGATACCATATTGTTCATACCAGAATATTGTATTTTATGTTAGGTCCACGTTACCTCGCCCGGTGCTTTCGGGGTTGCGGAAACGGTAAATCAAAATTTTTCTTAACTTTGTAACATGGACCGTAAAAGCCGGATCTTTGCTAAACTAAACTAGCATACTAGCAAAGAAGAATTAACTACTCGGCATAGTGGTTATATCTCAACTTGAACTCCTTCACTTCTTGTTGTTGTTCTTCTTTGATGTTCTTCTCTTCTTGTTGTTCTTCTCATTGCTTGCTCAATGGTTGATCCGGACTTCGGTCACCTCCGCGGCCTCCTTGAGTCGAAGACGATCCACCCGAGAGATGTACACCGAGCTCCACCTCGAACCGAGGTAACTAGAGCAAGGAGATTGCTAATCTAGAAGCCCTAGGTTGTGTAGAGAGGATGTATGGATGTGTTTGTCAAGTAGAATCCTTTTTCTCTCAACACATGAGATCAAAGGAGAAATCAAGAGGAGGAAGAAGAAGGAGATTTTCTAGCAACCATGGAGCTTCTCATTTCAAGAGAGAGAATAAGAATGAGCCAATGAAAAACTTAACCAAGAGAAAAGCTAACCATGGTTGCAATAATGCACAAAACATTATCATTACAAATCCAATCAAGATAAAGGTGATGGCTACAAATGACATGACCATTATCATAACTTAATAAAAAGAAAACCAAAGAATACTTTAGATCTTCTAAGAAGGTCCAAGTCAACTTTGGTCAAAAGGTCAACAAAGTCAAGATGGTCAAATGGTCAATGTAATTAGCCATAACAAAATTATCAATGAAAGGATTAGTAAATAATGTCCCCGGCTCATTTATGGTTTTGACCAAACGAACTGTCGAAACCCTAATGAGTCCGCCTCAAAATGGTTTTGACCGAATCAACTGTCAAAACCCTAATGAGCCTGCCACATAGTGGTTTTGGCCGAACCAACTGCCAAAACCCTAATGAGGCACCTCCTCCTTCATCGCTCCATAAAACTGTGCATACACACCTGCATCCGTATTCCGTAGAATGCGGATGCGCAGAAGACAAAACAGATCCATCCGTGCAATACTAGGATCTGGCTTAAACCAAAGCCCACTAGTACTGCCTGCCCGAACATCATACGCACACAAGTGTACGTAAGTGATCGCAGCCCTGCCGTAAAACCATACGGCCTCTACACGTTTCGCTCAGTGCAGGGAAACTCTCTGTGTGGGACTCTAAAGACTCGACACTACGCTGGCAGTGGGTTTAACCACAGACCGCAAGCGGCACTAGCTGTACGTAACGGTCCCCAGGTAGATGTCGATAAGAAGGCCGATGAGGTAAACCCATCCGAACTCCTACTGAGTCTGTATGTGACAATCTCCGTACAGTCCGGTCTGTTCGTCTGATACATCGCATGTCGGGCCTAGGGGGGCGGCAAGCGTCAGACCCCTAATAGCGGTACAAGTCGTGCCGGAGTGAAGCCCAGAACACCCTGAGATAGCACTGGAACCTACCAGTATATCTCGCTTGCCCTGGCCAGGGACTACTTGTGTAATGGCTCTCCTAGACACAGCGCGATGTCAACCCCCAATACCGGGAGAGACGAATCCTGTCTAACCGTCACTGCCTCCAAGTGCTTCGGGACTGCTCCCAACTACTACCTGTTTGCACGACTCAGAAGAGCCGTGGTAGGGTAGTAATCAAAGAACAGTGGGAACACACTCGAGGCGGAGTGACAGTGTCAAGTCAGCGGACTAAGCTGTACTCATGTCACCTGGGAACTGATAACTGACGATAGGTATAATACCAACCATCAGTTCCCGACGAGTCCTGTCCAGTGTACTCGTAACCTAACGAGCACCCGCATACTATCTCAAGTACGACGTACTGACGGCTGTGGGACAGACCGTCTCCCGTGCTGGGATGAGAAGCGCATACGCTAGTCTACTCCGGAGTTTCGATGCCCTATCTCGATACTCCCACGACTAGGGACGTGTAAAAGGATGTGCTTGTAGATCACCCAGCCCCCACGAGTGTGATCGCCATCACAATGCCGGTAATCAAGCAAGGATCCAAAGGGCTCTACTAATGCGTATAGGTGATATAATAAATAAACACACAAGTACACATTAAAGCAGAGACAAACCAAGTAGCATACTACTATATTGAGCAAGATTGTCTGTACAACTGTGAATATCCCAAGCTTCCATTAAGTAATATACATACTAGTATGATACAGTAATGGCCTCTAGGGCATATACACCAACAATCTCCCACTTGCACTAAGGCCATGTACTGGCGTATCGAAGACCTATCATCTCGATCAGCCGCTCGAACTGAGTCTGGGGTAAAGCCTTTGTGAATGGGTCCGCAGTGTTGTCCTTTGTGTCCACTCTCCGCACCTCGATCTCCTGGCGATCAATGATCTCCCTGATCAGGTGATACCGTCTTAAGATGTGCCTGGATTTCTGATGGGACCTTGGTTCCTTCGCTAAAGCTATAGCCCCATTGTTATCGCAATACAAAGGTATTGGGTCAACAATGGACGGAACCACCTGAAGTTCACTAATGAACTTCTTAATCCAGACTGCCTCTTTTGCGGCATCGCTTGCAGCAATGTATTCAGCCTCCATCGTCGAGTCTGCGACGGTATCCTGCTTGGAACTCCTCCAACATACCGCCCCTCCGTTGAGGGTAAACACAAAACCCGAGACAGACTTGCTGTCATCTTTGTCACTCTGGAAGCTTGAATCGGTAAAGGACTCGACCCTGAGGTCTCCATTACCGTAAACCAGGAACATCTCCTTAGTCCTTCTCAAGTACTTGAGAATGTTCTTCACTGCTGTCCAGTGGTCCTCCCCTGGGTCTGACTGATACCGGCTTACCGTGCTCAACGCGTAAGCTACATCTGGTCTTGTACATAGCATCGCATACATTATAGATCCTACCGCCGAAGCGTAGGGTATAGTGCTCATGCGAACCCTCTCCTCGTCAGTCTTAGGAGACATCTTCTTGGAGAGGGTAATTCCGTGCAATGCGGGTATGTTACCGCGCTTGGAATCCTCCATACTAAATCTCTTTAGTACGGTCTCTATGTACCTGGACTGCGAAAGTCCCAATAGTCTCTTGGATCTATCTCTATAGATCTTGATCCCCAGAATGTACGGGGCATCACCCAGGTCCTTCATGGAGAACCTTTGTGACAAAAACAGCTTGACCGATTGTAGCATAGGAATGTCATTTCCTATCAAAAGAATGTCGTCCACGTACAAGACTAGGAATACGACAGTTCGTCCTACAATCTTTTTATATACACAGGGTTCATCTTCGTTCTTGATGAAATCAAATTCCTTGATTGCCTCATCAAAACAGATGTTCCAGCTCCGCGATGCCTTCTTTAATCCATAAATGGATTTAAGCAACTTGCACACCTTTCCGCTGCTCCCACTGTCTACGAAACCTTCTGGTTGATCCATGTAAACGCACTCTTCCAAACAACCGTTTAGGAAAGCCGTTTTAACATCCATCTGCCAGATTTCATAGTCATGGAAGGCAGCAATGGCAAGTAGGATCCGAATGGATTTGAGCATAGCCACCGGAGAAAAAGTTTCATCATAGTCCAAACCAGGTCTTTGACGAAAACCTTTTGCAACGAGTCTAGCTTTATAGGTTTCCACCTGCCCATCTACACCAAGTTTTCTTTTGTAGATCCATTTGCATCCAACGGGTTTTACCCCAGGTGGAGCAATATCCATGGTCCACACTTTATTGGCGTACATGGACTCCATTTCGGATTGCATTGCTTCCTGCCACTTATCAGAGTCCCTACTGATAATGGCCTGCCTGAAACTGGTAGGGTCATCTTCTTCCAAGATGCAATCCTCTCGATCCCCGTCTATGAGAAAACCGTAGTATCTCTCGGGCGGATGAGAAATCCTACCAGATCTGCGGAGTGGCTGAGGTTCGTTTGGGGTTATTGAATCTAGCGGTTCCTCCAAATTTTCTGTTAAAGCTTGTGTTTCTGGAATTTCATCCAGTTCTACCGTGCTGCCACTAATGTTTTTAACAAGAAATTCTTTTTCTAAAAATGTGGCATTTCTTGAAACAATTATCTTCTGTTCCTCTGCATGGTAGAATAGATACCCACTTGAATCTTTTGGGTATCCCACAAACTTACACAAAACTGCCCGTGCCTCAAGTTTGTCTGGGTTCTGCTTTTTGACATAAGCTGGGCAACCCCAAATGTTAATACGTTTAAGATACAAACTTTTACCACTCCATATCTCATACGGAGTCTTAGGCACGGATTTGGATGGAACTTGATTCAATAGATGTGCTGCAGTTTGAAGTGCATATCCCCAGAATGAAAGAGGTAACTCAGCACTACTCATCATGGAGCGAACCATATCCAATAGGGTACGATTCCTCCGCTCCGATACACCGTTGTGCTGTGGTGTATAAGGAGGAGTAAGCTGAGAGAGAATACCATTCTCTTTTAAGTAATCTTGGAATTCCGTGCTTAAGTACTCCCCTCCTCTGTCAGACCGGAGGATCTTGATACTTTTGCCTGTCTGGTTCTCTACTTCGTTTCTGAATTCCTTGAATTTCTCAAAAGCTTCAGATTTGTGTTTCATCAGATACACATATCCGAACCTAGAGAGATCGTCAGTGAATGTGATGAAGTACGAGAACCCACCCCTTGCATGTATAGACATCGGACCACATACATCACTATGTACGAGTCCCAAGAGCTCTGCTGCTCTTTCTCCATGTCCGGTGAACGGAGATTTGGTCATCTTCCCTTTGAGACAAGACTGACAAGTTTCATAAGATGAAAACTCGAACGCATCCAAGAGTCCACCTTTATGCAACTTACTCAGTCTTTTCTCTCCGACATGACCAAGTCTACAATGCCACAAGTAGGATTCATTCGTATCTGAATTCTTCCTCTTGCGTGTGTTTTGTATATTGAGAACTGTATTCTGATTTAGAACGTAGATACCATTAAACAGTGTACCCTCTGCAACCAGTACCTTATCAAGGTAAATGTTCATGATATTCTTTTCAAGAACAAACTTATATCTATCTTTATCGAGTAAAGAAACTGATATGATGTTGCAAACCATAGAGGGTACATAGTAGCAATCGTTCAAAATCATAGTCTTGCCATTTGGCAATACTAGGTGATATTCACCGACGGCTGCCGCATTAACTTGTGCTCCGTTCGCTACTCTGAGCGACATATCACCCGGTGCAACTTTCCTACTTTTTCTCAGTCCCTGCAATAAATTACAGATATGAGATCCTGATCCGGTATCAAGTACCCAGGAGGTAGGACTGACCGTAAAACAGTTCTCAATTACAAGAACACCTGAAGTAGATGCAAAACCATGCTTCTTCTTCGACTGGGTATCCTGGAAATCCATACTTTCCTCTTTCCCATTCTCATACTCATGACTGTTGTCACAAGTTAGAGCTGAACCAACTTTCCCCAGTCCCGAATAAGAATTCGGTTCGGTCAAGCGATACATTTTGTTATCTTGATTAGGGCGTGAAAGGGTTGCTGCCAGGAGAGAGAGAAAAGAAACACTCAGCGTATGCTCTTGCAAGATTAGATTGGTTTATTAATTTATCTAACCAGGATGTCTCCCACTGTTTCCTCAAATTCTTCTTAAAACCTTTTAAAAGAAGAACTAGCCGGGTTTTAATTCACGTCACAATACTTGCTTAACCTTTCAGCCAGGCTAGTGTCGGTACTTCGAGGGAGGTTTTCCAACGCTTTCGCGAAGTTCCTTAATTAAAGAACCTCTTTTCCCTGGGGGCGTAACCCCGCTAACACCTTTCTAGACACCTACTAGGTTTATAGCATTGATCGTTAAGTGAAATAATCTCCCGAGAGTAAACCAACTCATCAGTGGGATCGGGATCCAACTGTCATTGTGTGATAACCTAGATGGAATCCACTCTAGTCACCACACTCCAGAAGGTATGCTAAATCTGCAAGTTTCAGTTCTTTTGAAACTCCCGATGTGGTTTTTGCCCCTAGGACTCAAGTGATCTTGACACAGTCAACAAATCAAAAAGTCCTAGTCAAGTTCATCCCGTCGTTGTCTTGATTGCATTAAACCCACCTGCATAACCCTTGACACAGTCAACAAGGTTACACAAATGTCCTAACCAATCACATTGTATCCAGCAAATAAGCAACACTTAGCTACCGTTCACTGCGCCTTGACACAGTCAACAAACGCAGCACGAATACTAAGTATAACTTATAAGAAACGACGGAGGGCTACGGCTGGGTTTTTTGGCGAAAAACCCGTTAACGTAATGAACTTGATGTCGTTGAAGGAACGTGATATACCTTTTGAAAATATAGTGGCGAAAAACTTTTTGCTAAAGAGGTCACTCCCTGTGAAGGGATCTCGGCTCTTTCCTCGTCGAATGAGGTGCAGGATATTACAAAATGAATACCTCGATGCAAAGCAAGAATAATCGACTATAGTGAAGTTATTACCCTGACGCAAACTTTTGTCCAAGGGGTCACTCCCGGTGAAGGGATCTCGGCCCTTGCCTCGTCGACTGAGGTGCTGGGTATTCATAACCGAATACCGCGATGCAAAACAAAAAATGAACGTCCTTGCAATAACAGCTTTTTGAAAAACTTGTTCCAACAACGTCTTTTAGGTTTATTTTCTTGCATTAGTTCTTTTAATGCGTGATATTCTTGCATTAGTTCTTTTAATGCGTCCCATCATTTAATCCTACCATTGCAGAAAACAACCAAAATATGACGTACGCTTATGCCATTCGCATTCGCCACGGGGTCCCGTCATCACTCGTTAGGTTACTTAACTAACGACAGAGCGGGGGCTGGGCTAGCGCGGCTGTAAAACATAAGCAACGCCTAAATAGTAAAGCAATGATAGACATTACAGATCACAGATGAATACATTGGATATACTAGCAATCCGCAATCCTTTCGAGCCTGCAACGAAAAGCGGATTACACGGTCGCGGTGAATAGCCAAATACCCCACCCAAGACCCCTACGGGTGCGGCAAACTACCCACCAAGTACTCGGCAGTTTGTGCACCCCTCCATGGGTCTATCCTAGGAGCAAAAACAGTAAAAAGAATTATACAATGACGGCTACAACCCCGACCCGGTTGTGCGGCCAAACAAATAATAATATTACATCAATTTACATTTACAATGAATGAAAGAAAAACAAAAGCTCATCTCACATCCACCCCGGCTATTCACCCGCGACAGTCCAACACATTCATATACACATACCAATATCAAACACAGATCACAGAGATGTATAACCCCGACTAATCGACATATAGCGATTAGCCGACGTTCAATACATAAGAACATCACAGATATAACCTTTATAGTCAAAGTATATTGAAGTTCGGAAAAATACGGAATTATAGGCCCCCAAAAACAAATTTCTATTCTGGAAAATCTGGGCACATATAATATATCTGAAAAATCCTAAAACCATGTCAGAAACACACTGCACCAAAATCGATGCAGTAACTCACCAACTTGGCCGCGGTTCCGCGGCAAGAGCTTGCTCTTGCCGCGGAAGCGCGGCGCTTTGGTTGAGTCGCTGCATCGTTTTTGGTGGTTTTCTTCTAAAAACCCTGAGATGATTTTTGGGCTATAACAAAGTTTGTTTTGACCAGAAAAAGTTTTAACAGAAACTCAGATTTTTACAACTTGGTTTTTTCGATTTTTCCGTTTCGAACTTCGATACACTTTACTACCAAGCTAGTTTATGTTTAGTTAGGCTCTGATACCACTGTTAGGTCCACGTTACCTCGCCCGGTGCTTTCGGGGTTGCGGAAACGGTAAATCAAAATTTTTCTTAACTTTGTAATATGGACCGTAAAAGCCGGATCTTTGCTAAACTAAACTAGCATACTAGCAAAGAAGAATTAACTACTCGGCAAAGTGGTTATACCTCAACTTGAACTCCTTCACTTCTTGTTGTTGTTCTTCTTTGATGTTCTTCTCTTCTTGTTGTTCTTCTCATTGCTTGCTCAATGGTTGATCCGGACTTCGGTCACCTCCGCGGCCTCCTTGAGTCGAAGACGATCCACCCGAGAGATGTACACCGAGCTCCACCTCGAACCGAGGTAACTAGAGCAAGGAGATTGCTAATCTAGAAGCCCTAGGTTGTGTAGAGAGGATGTATGGATGTGTTTGTCAAGTAGAATCCTTTTTCTCTCAACACATGAGATCAAAGGAGAAATCAAGAGGAGGAAGAAGAAGGAGATTTTCTAGCAACCATGGAGCTTCTCATTTCAAGAGAGAGAATGAGAATGAGCCAATGAAAAACTTAACCAAGAGAAAAGCTAACCATGGTTGCAATAATGCACAAAACATTATCATTACAAATCCAATCAAGATAAAGGTGATGGCTACAAATGACATGACCATTATCATAACTTAATAAAAAGAAAACCAAAGAATACTTTAGATCTTCTAAGAAGGTCCAAGTCAACTTTGGTCAAAAGGTCAACAAAGTCAAGATGGTCAAATGGTCAATGTAATTAGCCATAACAAAATTATCAATGAAAGGATTAGTAAATAATGTCCCCGGCTCATTTATGGTTTTGACCAAACGAACTGTCGAAACCCTAATGAGTCCGCCTCAAAATGGTTTTGACCGAATCAACTGTCAAAACCCTAATGAGCCTGCCACATAGTGGTTTTGGCCAAACCAACTGCCAAAACCCTAATGAGGCACCTCCTCCTTCATCGCTCCATAAAACTGTGCATACACACCTGCATCCATATTCCGTAGAATGCGGATGCGCAGAAGACAAAACAGATCCATCCGTGCAATACTAGGATCTGGCTTAAACCAAAGCCCACTAGTACTGCCTGCCCGAACATCATACGCACACAAGTGTACGTAAGTGATCGCAGCCCTGCCGTAAAACCATACGGCCTCTACACGTTTCGCTCAGTGCAGGGAAACTCTCTGTGTGGGACTCTAAAGACTCGACACTACGCTGGCAGTGGGTTTAACCACAGACCGCAAGCGGCACTAGCTGTACGTAACGGTCCCCAGGTAGATGTCGATAAGAAGGCCGATGAGGTAAACCCATCCGAACTCCTACTGAGTCTGTATGTGACAATCTCCGTACAGTCCGGTCTGTTCGTCTGATACATCGCATGTCGGGCCTAGGGGGGCGGCAAGCGTCAGACCCCTAATAGCGGTACAAGTCGTGCCGGAGTGAAGCCCAGAACACCCTGAGATAGCACTGGAACCTACCAGTATATCTCGCTTGCCCTGGCCAGGGACTACTTGTGTAATGGCTCTCCTAGACACAGCGCGATGTCAACCCCCAATACCGGGAGAGACGAATCCTGTCTAACCGTCACTGCCTCCAAGTGCTTCGGGACTGCTCCCAACTACTACCTGTTTGCACGACTCAGAAGAGCCGTGGTAGGATAGTAATCAAAGAACAGTGGGAACACACTCGAGGCGGAGTGACAGTGTCAAGTCAGCGGACTAAGCTGTACTCATGTCACCTGGGAACTGATAACTGACGATAGGTATAATACCAACCATCAGTTCCCGACGAGTCCTGTCCAGTGTACTCGTAACCTAACGAGCACCCGCATACTATCTCAAGTACGACGTACTGATGGCTGTGGGACAGACCGTCTCCCGTGCTGGGATGAGAAGCGCATACGCTAGTCTACTCCGGAGTTTCGATGCCCTATCTCGATACTCCCACGACTAGGGACGTGTAAAAGGATGTGCTTGTAGATCACCCAGCCCCCACGAGTGTGATCGCCATCACAATGCCGGTAATCAAGCAAGGATCCAAAGGGCTCTACTAATGCGTATAGGTGATATAATAAATAAACACACAAGTACACATTAAAGCAGAGACAAACCAAGTAGCATACTACTATATTGAGCAAGATTGTCTGTACAACTGTGAATATCCCAAGCTTCCATTAAGTAATATACATACTAGTATGATACAGTAATGGCCTCTAGGGCATATACACCAACATTTTATACCGCCCATTCTTACGCTCGTTTGTTTATCGGTAGGTACTCTTGAGCCGTGTTTGCTAGTTAAATGCATGATACTGGTTCTCAGCTCTAAACAGTGAAATTCATGGAATAGCACGACAAATTCCGGATTACTACCAACCACAGATAAAACACGAGTCTCCGCTCTCTATTCGTGTTGCTGCACACCAGTTTAAGGGACAAAATGGCAAATCGATGTCATTTTCATGCACAAAGCTCAATGGCAACACAAGATCCAACATATCTACGCGGAGCTCAAGGAAATCATGGCAAAAGATTCACATCACATCACCTTTTTGATATGCTGAAATTCTGGAAACATTGTGAAGAGATTCTGAGAAAAAAACATACACCACTCTAAAGAGTACAGAAAACCAGGGATACCGACAAAAATAGAAGGCCTAACTCCTCTTTATGGCCGTGGTTCCGCGGCATAAGCATGCTTAGGCCGTGGAACCGCGGCCGTACGGCCTCTTCAGAATGTAATATTTTTGGGGCAGTTTGGTCATTTTATGTGGAGCCAGATTCTTGCCCTAGGTTTCCAGTTCCCTGCCTATAAATATCCCAGAACTTGCTAAGCCAAGGGTGTTCTTTTTCATGCCCACTTTTTGTTAGTTTTTAGTTTTCTTCTTCTTCTTCATTCTTTCCTCCATGAAATTGTTGTGAGAGCTTTTGAGTGGATGTTAAATGAAGATGAGGGTTTTTGTATCATTCTTTTGCTTAGCTTCCCCCTTGAGCTCTCTACCTTAACTTGATCTTGCAACCTCTTAAGTGAGCTTGCAAGTTTAAGCTTTGGTCATTGATCTCAAGGGGTTGTATCATTTTGTTCTCTCTTTTGTGCTTCATTCTCCATGAGTTCTTTGCCTTTTCTTGATCTTACAAGCTCTTAAGTGAGCTTGCAAGTTTAAGATTTAGTTATTGAACCCATGTCTTGTAATTGGTTCTATGGTTCTTGTTGTTATTTTCTTTCTTATTTCTTTCTTGCTTTTTATTACCTTGCTTTACTTTCATGCACTTAAATTCCATGCACTTTTAATTACTTGTTTGTAATCTTTTCTTTTCTTTGTTTATCTTTTCTTTTGCTCTTTTTGGTTCGTTTTGTGAATGGTTGTAATATGTGTTGTTAAGAATGAATACGATATTGTAAGTTAATGTTTCTTTGCTCATGTCCTTTTCCCATTATTTTCCTTTGAACTCCGTCCAAACATTACGCAAGCGCTCCGTTAGGCACCCTACCCTACCAAGGTAACGGTGATTCCTAAACATGACCGGTGGCGTTCGGTTTGGCCGGAGACGAAAGCAAGAGACAAGAACGGAAGGACAAGGGTAAATAAGCCGGATTCCACGAATACCGTGCTTAAATCCCCAAAGCCACGTTGTTGCCGATTGCTCTAGCTTCAATTGGTAAAGACTCGGCTCAAAGGTTTTGAGTGCGGATTTCCTTAACTTACACTTTCGTATTTTTTTCTTAACAACTTTATACTTGCATATAAAACACATAGGTTAGATTTGAACAAACATATACAAATTCTTCATTGACTCGTCTAAAACTCGAACGGACATACAACAATCTCCCTGTGGATCGACCCGTGCTCAACCGGCTAGCTGCATAGCGACACCGTCCTGATCGCGGTTATAACTTTAGAACTTGAACATCCGACACGCCAAAAGCGTTCGATCAAATGGCGCCGTTACCGGGGAGACGGTAGCGTATTTTCTTTCTTGTTATTCGGGTTAATATTCTTTTTGTATATATTTATATATAAAAAAAATTTAAAAAAAATCTTTTTGTTATTTTTTATCATTTTTGTGTGCAAGAGTGCAGATTTTTGCGGATTTGCAAACTGCGATTGTGGGGAGCAAAGTGTACGTTCAAGGTTAAGGTGATTACGAAGTACAGTGCCAAAGATCCGGGAAGTTTGACCCGCGCAAGCGAACTTTTCAAGCTTACCGGAATTGATTCAACGGAGGTTTCCTAACCTAAAAACTTAACGGTACGTATTTCTTAAACACCTTCTTCTCAAATCCGACGCATCCAATATACTATTCTTTGCAGGATTCTTTGCAAGTTCGCTAGCAAACGCTAAAAATTGACTAACCCGTATTTGTTGCAGTGCCGTGCTTAAACTAAAAAAAAATGATTGTTTAATTCTTTATAGAATTTTTATTGAATTGCGCATTGCATACATTAATACGGACTTAAGAGCAAGCGAACCCCACAACATACGGTAAAGGATTTCATCACCTTTTCCGTGGCCCACAAATCACGAACTTGAGCATAACGTTTATCCGCACAAACTTTAAAAGAAACTAGACTTTAACCCTTAAGGACTTCGCGCTCACTAGGAGAAGTTAACTGTGTTTAGAACCTCGCTTAACGGTACATTGTTTACGGGGTGTCTAGAAAAGTGTTAACGGCGAAACCGCCAAAAGAGAAAGGGTTATTTAATTAAGGACCTTCGCGAAAGCGTCGGAAAACCTCCCCTTATCTCTGCACTTACCTGGCCTCGTGATCGGTGTATCTTGAGCCCGTTTCTCGACACAGTTTTACTTCGACAATCAAGTTCTGGAGCAGGTCTAGTTGACCTAGGTGAACCCTAGAACGATTAGGTGTGTGGTATGTTTGTGCCGTGATTGTTTTTGGTCCATATTCTTTTTGTGTGTATATTTCAATCTTTTGTTAATAGCTAACTAAAAAAATTAAAATAAAATTAAAATAAAATCACATTCTTTTTTCCCCTCCTTTTCTCTGCCTTTCTTTCTTTCTCTCTTCATATCATGGGTACCCCACCTCGCAAAACTCTTGCCAAACTTTGGTACCCACAACCAGACATTACTTCTTACGGTTCTTGCTTTGGACGAACATCGAACGATCCCTCCATGCCCAAAATTTCATTAAAAGATCGCATAGACGCATCGAGGACAAACACTTGCCCTCCGCAATCCACTTTGTATCAACATTTTCAACCTCCCGCACCCGCTTATGTTGATACCCCTTTTGCAAGTCGTCCTTTGTCCATCGCTGAACGTATTGAACAATCTCATAGCCGATCTTTCACTCCTTTCACCACTTCAAATTCTTGGGATCAACAATTCCATTCACCTTCGTATCCAAATGTTGATCCTACCCCTGTCCAGCCATTCAATTCCTACTAGTCCTACCTGACTTTTACACCTTCCCTAGACATTGCTTCTGAACCGTCATTTGGGAGTTTCCAGTACCAAAATAACTTTGAATCTTTTACTGAAACCCCTTCACAACCCATGTCTAGTCTGGAACAGTCATTGGAAGACTTTACGGTAGCGTCGTACTAACAGATGATGGATTTGAATGCGTCCATGGCTGCCCTCATACAACCTAGTGACCCGGTATCTAGTTTTCAACTAGCTCCAAATTTTCCAATGTATGAAGAGGCGGTAGGACAGGTTGAGAATTTGAGTGGAGAGAGTGAGATGTACCCCCTTCCGAATCAAGCCTACCCGTTTCAACTTAAATCCCACAACTCCGGTTTTGATTGTCTATCTAGTGTTCCAAACGATTCATTGAATAAAGATAGAACAAATAATGAGTTGTGTGATTTTATAGTGTTTGATTTGCCCGATTGTGAAGGGTCCTTTTCGAGTGAAACCACACCCAATCCTTTTGACCTCTACACCTCCACTCTAGAACCTGAATTGATTAATATCCATGCTTTTGTTGAGGTGTCTGAGAATATTGATTTTCACTTGATTGAGGATATTGACGCCGGGAATATTTTGGATGATGAACCCGTCGATTTGGATGAGTTTTTCTCTCCAATTCATCATCCCAAGTCATTAAATGTTTTTCCCGAACTTCATATGCGTCTTGATTTTGATGATAAATGCATGGATGAGCTAATTTTTAAGGAGAACATTGAGGAAATTTTTGAGGATGAACCAGTTTTAATTGATGAGTCGGATTTTCCAATTCATCCCGTCCCTTCCATTGACTGTGTACCCCCTCCCGAACCTTTACCTGATACCCCTCCTCGATCACTTTCCTCTACCCTTTCCATCATTCCGACCTTCCAAGTAACCGTATCACTTCCATTTCCATTGTCTGGTTTACCAAGTTCGGCGTACCCATGGTTTCTCACGAATCTTGAGGGATTTGACCCAATTTCTCGCCATATTAATAGATTAGTACAATCCATCTTTTCACATCGATCATTACAGATTGTACTCATTTATTCAATCCATTTCCACCCTCAAGTTCGTATTCCACTTCTTTCTCCCTTCCGCCATTCTTCTTCTCATATACCTAGACCGTATACCACTTCTATCTCCATACGGTCTCACGTATTCTCCCTCTCTTTTCTCTACGCCTTCTTCCACCAACCTGAACATTATAGCGATAAAATCTTTGAATGGTTGGTGCTCACTTTTGGCTTGTGTAAGGCCTTGTATAGTTTGAAACTGTTTTCTTTCCCCCTAATCCTGAACTTCACCGCTTAAACAGTGGAAACACTGTTTCACTTAAGTTTGGGAGGAACCCTTTTTTGTATATATCTTTTTTGGTTTTCTTTTTGTTTTGTATAAAATTTTCTTTTGGAGAGAGCCGACAATTTTGACTCTCTTGGTGTAGCCTGACAGTGAGGGCACTGTCAAGTTTAAGTTTGGGGGTGTGCTCGGTAAGCTTTCTACCTTCGCATTCATTTGTATATTTTGTATTTGCATGCCTATTTAAAAATCCATAAAAATCAGAAAATTTTCTAGAAACATAAAAACTTTTTTTCAAGTTAGCTAGTAGGAGAACTCTGATTCAACATTTCGACGGTTTTGTTTGATAAGATAAGAATAACTAAATCTTATTTTTAGATTTTGAAAACCTGAAAGATAACTCTCCTTTGAAGTTAACTATAGCTGATATACGTCTTTACATCACACCACACGTGTCGTGAGTTTTGGAAATTAGATGAAAAGTCTATTATGTCTAAAAACTTTTAAATGGATAAATGATTTTTTGAGGATCAAATAAGTTTGTTCTGAAATAAGTAATATCAAGAATAGTTTATGAAGTGAAGCGAAAATGAAGGAATGTTATTGATGCCTTAATTGGAACTAATTCTGAAAAATAACCCATCTGGAACTTGATTGGAATGATTACACACCTAACCCACTAAAACACGTCTTTTATCCAAAAAATAACTGAACTGCCGGTTATATCTCCGTTCGCATTGAATCATCATGATTTTCACGCTAAATTGTCTTTTGTTTTTGGGCTCAGGTAACTTGAGTAATTACGTCCGCTGGGGTGTCTCTATACCTAATGCCCTAAAGACAACTGGTTTGGGTGTATTGGCCCAAAACTCGTTAAGAAGCCTAGAAAGTCCAGATTAAAACAAAGTTAAGCAAGTGTTCTCTCCGAGTTAAAATTCCTAACGGTTCTTTGTGTGAGAATAATCTTGACAAAAGACAGATTTTTATAAAAAATATTTCTAGCGGAGATATGAAGGTTTTATTCTATGATAAAGACTATTGCACGTTCACAGAGGTGTGTATGAAATGAAAACAAGAAAAATGTGGAGTGAAAAATAAGACCTAGTTTCCTGTTAGAGAAGATAGAAATTCTGAAGTTGAAACTTTACTGGAAAACGAAACTTGAAAAATACTTAACTCTTTATAAAACTTATGTGATCTTTTTAAAATTTTATCTGGGCTTTATTGTGTGACATGATGACTTTAATCGATCCTTCTAGAACTTAACGACACTATTGCACTGCACGTAAAGACATATAAAATCTTTAGTTAAATAAGAAGCGAGGTGTGAAAAATAAGGGTTCGATAGTCTAGACTTAGGATCATAGAATTGTTATTTTCTGAAACAAAACTTTAGGGTTTGAATCATAGTTATTTCGCAAAACTAGCTTGACCGGATTTTGTGGGTAGTATCCGCTGAAAACCCTCAGGAGACAACACTCCTCCTACTAGGGACACCTAGAGGTTTAACGGCTTGTTGCACATGCCCAGTGCAATCGCGTTCCCTGCGAAAGTGAGGTTAGGATTCTTTTTTATGAATAATTGGTTTTGCTCGGGACGAGCAAAAGTTAAGTTTGGGGGTATTTGTTCATACCAGAATATTGTATTTTATATCGCCCATTCTTACGCTCGTTTGTTTATCGGTAGGTACTCTTAAGCCGTGTTTGCTAGTTAAATGCAGGATACTGGTTCTCATCTCTAAACAGTGAAATTCATGGCATAGCACGACAAATTCCGGATTACTGCCAACCACAGATAAAACACGAGTCTCCGCTCTCTATCCGTGTTGCTGCACACTAGTTTAAGGGACAAAATGGCAAATCGATGTCATTTTCATGCACAAAGCTCAATGGCAACACAAGATCCAACATATCTACGCGGAGCTCAAGGAAATCATGGCAAAAGATCCACATCACATCACCTTTTTGATATGCTGAAATTCTGGAAACATTGTGAAGAGATTCTGAGAAAAAAACATACACCACACTAAGAGTACAGAAAACCAGGGATACCGACAAAAATAGAAGGCCTAACTCCTCTTTATGGCCGCGGTGCCGCGGCATAAGCATGCTAAGGCCGCGGAACCGCGGCCGTACGGCCTCTTCAGAATGTAATATTTTTGGGGCAGTTTGGTCATTTTATGTGGAGCCAGATTCTTGCCCTAGGTTTCCAGTTCCCTTCCTATAAATATCCCAGAACTTGCCAAGCCAGGGGTGTTCTTTTTCATGCCCACTTTTTGTTAGTTTTTAGTTTTCTTCTTTTTCTTCATTCTTTCCTCCATGAAATTGTTGTGAGAGCTTTTGAGTGGATGTTAAATGAAGATGAGGGTTTTTGTATCATTCTTTTGCTTAGCTTCCCCCTTGAGCTCTCTACCTTAACTTGATCTTGCAACCTCTTAAGTGAGCTTGCAAGTTTAAGCTTTGGTCATTGATCTCAAGGGGTTGTATCATTTTGTTCTCTCTTTTGTGCTTCATTCTCCATGAGTTCTTTGCCTTTTCTTGATCTTGCAAGCTCTTAAGTGAGCTTGCAAGTTTAAGATTTGGTTATTGAACCCATGTCTTGTAATTGGTTCTATGGTTCTTGTTGTTATTTTCTTGCTTATTTCTTTCTTGCTTTTTATTACCTTGCTTTACTTTCATGCACTTAAATTCCATGCACTTTTAATTACTTGTTTGTAATCTTTTCTTTTCTTTGTTTATCTTTTCTTTTGCTCTTTTTGGTTCGTTTTGTGAATGGTTGTAATATGTGTTGTTAAGAATGAATACGATATTGTAAGTTAATGTTTCTTTGCTCATTTCCTTTTACCGTTATTTTCTTTTGAACTCCGCCCAAACATTACGCAAGCGCTCCGTTAGGCATCCTACCCTACCAAGGTAACGGTGATTCCTAAACACGACCGGTGGCATTCGGTTTGGCCGGAGACGAAAGCAAGAGACAAGAACGGAAGGATAAGGGTAAATAAGCCAGATTCCATGAATACCGTGCTTAAATCCCCTAATCCACGTTGTTGCCGATTGCTCTAGCTTCAATTGGTCAAGACCCGGCTCAAAGGTTTTGAGTGCGGATTTCCTTAACTTACACTTTCGTATCTTTTTCTTAACAACTTTATACTTGCATATAAAACATATAGGTTAGATTTGAACAAATATATACAAATTCTTCATTGACTCATCTAAAACTCGAACGGACATACAACCATCTCCCTGTGGATCGACCTGTGCTCAACCGGCTAGCTGCATAGCGACACCGTCCTGATCGCGGTTATAACTTTAGAACTTTGAACATCCGACATGCCAAAAGCGTTCGATCACATATGCATCCATTATCATTGACGTATGCATTCATGATGATTTCTTGAGATTTATGATATTTCTGGATTTCGGGGGAAAACCGCAAAATTTCTAAAGCTTATTACCCTTTTTAAAGTATGCAAAAATTGTGGTTTTCTAGTGAGGTAAGTGTCATCCACCATGAGTTTGCTGTGGTTTTCGAGACCCGTTTCAAGGAGTTGGATGAACCATCTCAGATACATGGTGGGCCCGGTAAGGTACCCCGGGGCGAGAAGGTCGTGTTGTTGACGTTGAGCCTGGCAGGGGATAGACTACCTACCGGTGACTTTTTGGCACGGCGGATATCCAGAGGATACCAACCGTGGCCGCGAGATGATGAGATATTGATATTTGAGATGGGTCAGCCGGACGGCTGAGGCCAGAGATACTATGATATGGATACATGAGATTGAGACAGTTTTGAGATGTCGATGCTGGACACAGATTCTTGTTGATTCTATTGGTATTGTGCTGATATTTCAAAAGAGATTCCTAAAGGAAAAATATGATTTCTTATATTTACATATTCAGATCACGAGTTGATTCATATTGCATACATACCTGCTAGTACATTCATGTTGCATACATACCTGCTAGTATATCCTTCCATACCTGTATTATAGATGCTAGGATACTTGTGTGCATGCTTGTGATAGCCTCTATAGATGTTATTTATTATTCACGAGTTGGCAACTCACCACCTTTGTACCATAGTCTTTTGCAGGTCCGCTCCGTCAGCATAGTAGCGGCGGGCGCACTTGCTTCTTTTGCCTCTTTTGCCTGGACTCGAGGCTTTTGCTCGTAGGTGGGTTGTAGTATTATTTTGTACCATCTTGTATATTCTTTGTATCTAGAGTACTCCATCTACTGTATCTACCAGTATTGTTGTATATTGACCTAGAGACGAGACTGTGAGATTTGTGGGCTTTTTATGCTGTATTTTGGGGTCAAGCTCACTTGAGTCGACATGATGTTTTACTTGTGCTTCTTATGCCTTTTTATGCACATTGCTGATTTATATTGCGTGGGATTTGTGACCGCCTTGTGGCGAAGAGCTAGCTCCCGCTTGGAGATGCCTTATTTGTTGTATTCAAATATATTCTTGTTGTACCCATTTTGGAGGCCAGTATTTACAAAGGAGACTCTGCCGAAATTTTCGGAAAAATTGATATTGTTTTTAAAAAGGCTTGATATGACTTATTTGATAAACTCGCTTTCAATTGATTGGTTTTCCTTCACTCTTCTGCTTATTTGGTTTTGATTTCTGGGTTTTGGCTTACTTATTTTACGGACGCCTTGAGACGTTTCGTAACTTAAGTACCAGTCACGTTCCGTACCCTGTGGGTCATGACAAAGTTGGTATCAGAGCTTCAGGTTTTACCTTTCTGAGTGTAGGATGACCTTGGTAGATGAAGTAAGTGACTTAAGCAGGGTAACGTAGCATGCGTATGTCCGCGGCATACTTGCGATACGGTACTCCGCCTAAGTGACTTTAGGATATACTTGCTTGAAAATTCCTTCTTCAATTCTGTGTATCCTATGATTCTATTGCACTGTTCTTATTATCCTGTTTCCTGTACCAGCTACTATGCCACCGAAGGCTACAAGAGCGCAGAGGGCTGCCGCCCGAGATGAGATCCGAGCAGGCTCGTCCGAGACGAGGACCGAGCAAGGTGGTATACCTACGCCTCAGGGACAGACTGATCCGCATTCTCCAGGCCGCATGGATAGGCTAGAGTCTGGTATGGAAGAGCTACGACAGATGATGAGAGGTATGCAGGAGTTACGACAGATGGTGGGATCCTTAGTAGCGGCCATTCGTGCACCGAGATCGGAGGACGTACCTACCACATCACAGACTACCATGGTGCCTGCTGCCCAGACAGTTGCTCCTACTACTACTACCGTGGCTATCCCAGTATCGCTACTGGATTTCATGAGGCTGAGACCTCCAGTCTTCACGGGCACCGATGCAGCAGAGGATCCGCAGACATTCCTTGACAGTTTAGCCAGGATCTGCCGTACGCTCAGATGTTCGGACGATCGATGGGTGGAGCTTGCGAGTTTCCATCTAGAGGGCCTCGCGCAGACATGGTGGGAGTCAGTCTTGAGAGGTCGAGCTGCAGGTCTACCGCCTATGACTTGGGCCGAGTTTACAGCAGTCTTTCTAGCTCGTTTCCTTCCATAGAGCTTTCATGACGCTAGGGCTCGCAGTTTTGAAGCTTTGATTAAGACCCCAGGGATGACGGTGTCTGAGTACGATGTCCAGTTTATGCAGTTGTCCAGATATTCTCCGTATTTGGTGGATACTGAAGAAAAGAGAGTGAAGAGGTTCGTGCAGGGACTTGACACCCAGCTATTTCTTGCTATTGGCATCCAGCACTTCGACACTTATTCAACTGTTATGGACACGGCATTACGGATGGAGGCACGCATTTCACAGACTTTGGCCGTTTCTGGGCCGAAGAGGATTCGCACCGATGTGCCGTCGCAGAGGCAGCGCGCCAGACTCTTTTCGAGAGATGGGCCTGGCAGAGGAGTTGGGCAGGGTCAGTTATATGGTTCATATCCGCAGGGACAGCAGCCGTCGCCAGGATATTTTGGGTGCGGGAGTCCGCACCACCGTATCAGAGACTGTCCGGTGAGATGATAGGGAGCGGCGACAGTTCCACATGTGACCCTACCACCATCACCACCTCCTCCTCAGAGAGCTCTGCATCCTACCACAGGCTATGCTCCACGTCAATTTGATGCACCCAGAGGCCGTGGACGTGGTGGTCCAATCCAGAGGGGATGAGGAGGCCGAGGCCGAGGCCGAGGACAGCCAACTATTGGTGGGGGACAGGCCCGAGTTTTCGCCTTGACACCGCAGGATGCGCAGGCATCCAATGCCGTTGTGACAGGTACCTTGCCAGTTTGTTCTTTCGATGCGCGAGTATTATTCGACCCAGGTTCCACACATTCACACGTATCTACATACTTTGCACTGATGTTGGGCCGTGAGTCGTCGTCGTTAGATCATCCGCTTGTTGTTATTACCCCAGTAGGCGAGTTGTTTGTCGCTCGTTTTGTGTTTCGATTGTGTTCCGTTCGTATCGGGGAGAAGGATTCGTCGGTTGATTTGATTCTCCTCGATATGTTGGACTTTGATGTGCTTCTGGGCATGGATTAGCTAGCTACTTGTTATGCTTCTGTGGACTGCCGTGAGAAGGCAGTCAGATTTAGCTTTCCAGGAGAGCCAGTCCTTGTTATTCAGGGAGACCGCAGCGTCACCCTTCCCAGCTTGATTTCGTCTCTTCGCGCTGGTCAGCTCTTACGGAAGGGATGTTAGGGATTCTTAGCGTATATTTGTGATACTCGAGCTGCAGGGGTTCCTTTGGACCGGGTCCCGATTGTTTATGAGTTCCCTGATGTTTTCCCTGATGAGCTGCCTGGGTTACCGCCTGAGCGCGATGTTGAGTTCTGCATTGACTTGATTCCCGGCTCGGGGCCTATTTCTATACCGCCTTATCGGATTGCCCAGGCAGAGCTTAGAGAGCTTAAGGATCAGTTGCAGGATTTGTTGGATAAAGGGCTTATTCGACCTAGCGTTTCTCCATGGGGTGCTCCGGTCCTGTTTGTCAAGAAGAAGGACGGCAGTTTGCGTTTGTGTATCGACTACCGCCAGCTGAACAAAGTTACCGTACGGAACCGGTATCCCTTACCACGTATCGACGATTTGTTCGACCAGCTTCATGGGGCAGGATATTTCTCGAGGATCGATTTGCGATCAGGATACCATTAGCTATGAGTTCGACAGGAGGATATACCGAGGACAGCTTTCCGCACGCGCTACGGCCACTATGAGTTTTTGGTGATGTCGTTCGGACTCACCAACGCCCCAGCAGCATTCATGGATTTGGTAAACCATATATTCCGGCCGTATCTCGACTTGTTCATCATAGTGTTCATTGATGATATTTTGGTGTATTCCCGGATCCGAGAGGAGCACGAGCAGCACTTGCGGATTACATTGCAGACTTTGAGGGAGCACCAGCTTTTCGCTAAATTTTCCAAGTGTGCATTCTGGCTGGACAGCATTGGTTTCTTGGGTCACGTGATTACGAGAGATGGCATATGTGTGGACCCAAAGAAGATCAAGGCTGTTCAGCAGTGGCCCAGACCGACATCATTTACGGAGATCCGCAGTTTCCTAGGCCTGGCTGGCTACAACAGGCGATTCGTTCAGGATTTCTCCCGTATTGCTGCACCTTTGATCGGATTGACCCGGAAGGGAGTTCCTTTCGATTGGACGGAGGAGTGCGAGCACAGTTTCCAGCAGCTACGGACTTGTTTGACTACGGCGCCGGTGTTAGTATTGTCTTCAGGATCAGGCGGATTCGTGGTTTATTGTGATGCTTCACGAGTGGGGCTAGGGTGCGTATTGATGCAGCATGACAGGGTGATCACGTATACTTCACGGCAGTTGAAGAAACATGAACAGAACTACCCCACTCACGATTTGGAGATGACTGCAGTGGTCTTTGCACTTAAGATATGGCGACATTACCTATACGGCGAGTCGTGTCAGATATTCACTTATTACAAGAGCTTAAAGTATATATTTCAGCAGCGAGACTTGAATCTCAGACAGCGCCGTTGGATGGAACTAGTAAAGGACTACGATTGCGAGATTTTGTATCACCCGGGCAAGGCTAATGTAGTGGCGGATGCTTTGAGCAGGAGGCCCGGGGATAGTCTATCTTGTTTACGTACAGTACAGAGGCAGTCGTCGGCAGATTGGCAGATTTTATGCGACAGCCAGGTTGAGTTCGATTTCACTTCGACAGGGGGACAGCTTGCGCATGTTCATGCACGTCCGCAGTTACTTGACCGTATTCAAGAGGCACGGCCCAGCGATGAACGTCTTTCAGAGATCATAGAGCAGGTGCGGCAAGGAAGAGTTTCCGAGTTCGTGATCGATGATCAGGGAGTACTGCGATTTGGGACTCGACTGTGCGTACCAAATTCTGAGGGACTACGACGTGAGATTCTTGAGGAGGCGCATAGATCGACATACAGCGTTCATCCGGGTTCCACCAAGATGTACCACGATTTGAGAGATGTCTTTTGGTGGGACGGGATGAAGAGGGACGTCACAGACTTCGTGTCGAGATGCCTGACTTGTCAGCAAGTCAAGGCCGAGCACCAGAGGCTCGCGGGAGAGTTGCAGCCTTTGCCCATTCCGGAGTGGAAATGGGAGCAGATTTCTATGGACTTCATTGTGGGTCTACCCAGGACCAGTCGAGGGTACGACTCCATTTGGATGATCGTGGATCGATTGACGAAAGCGGCTCACTTCCTGCCGGTGAAAACGACTTTCGGTTTTGCTCAGTATGCTCAGATATACATCGACGAGATTGTACGACTGCATGGAGTCTCGACATGTATCGTGTCCGACAGAGGCACCCAGTTTATCAGCCGACTATGGCAGAGACTTCAGGAGGCATTGGGCACCCGTTTGACTTTCAGCACAGCCTTTCATCCGCAGACCGATGGCCAGTCAGAGCAGACTATTCAGACCCTTGAGGACGTGCTCCGAGCGTGCGTTTTGGATTTCGGAGGTAGCTGGGATCATCATTTACCTTTAGTGGAGTTCTCCTACAACAACAGCTTCCAGGATACTATTCAGATGGCACCTTTCGAGGCATTGTATGGGAGGAGATGTAGATCGCCCGTCTGTTGGACAGAGCTCAGCGAGAGTAGTATATTGGGGCTGCAGCTTGTTGAGGAGACAACCGCGAAGATACAGTTGATTCGAGACCGAATGAGAGCGGCTCAGAGCAGGCAGAAATCGTATGCAGATGGACGCCGTCGCAGGCTAGAGTTCGCAGTTGGCGATCATGTTTTTCTGAGGGTCTCTCCGATGAAGGGTGTGATGCGATCTGGGCGAAAAGGAAAGCTTAGTCCCAGATTTGTAGGTCCCTTCGAGATTCTCGAGCGTGTCGGCGCAGTTGCATATCGTTTGGCTCTTCCACCCAGCTTTCCCGATGTTCACCCCGTCTTCCATGTTTTGATACTCCGCAAGTACCTTCACGACCCTTCGCATGCGATTCAGCACCCGACAGTCCAGCTAGAGCGCGACCTTTCTTTTGCAGAGCAGCCGGTGGTCATCCTGGATCGGCAGGTGAAGAAATTGAGATCGAAAGTTATACCGACCGTCAAGGTCCTTTGGCATGGCCCGAGCAGCGAGGAGGTCACCTGGGAGACCGAGGACGAGATGAGGAAGAAATATCGCCATCTCTTTGAAGATACACGTAGCTATATTTTTAAATTCGGGGACCGAATTTCTTTAAGGGGGGAACATTGTAGCGCCTTGAAAAGTCGTTTTGGTGTTGTCCCGAAAATCGGTGAAAATTTGGTATTTTTCCGTAAATCGTCATTATTGTTATTTTGCAGTATAGGCCTAATTATACCTAATTTGTATAGGTAATTGCTAGTTTTTAGTAGCTAATGAGTTACTTATAAAATTCTGGTCGTTTAAAATTTTTCCCTAATTTTTCAATTTTTAATATTATTTTAAACCGGTAAAAATACATTAAATTAGCGATAAATACAAATTTCTTTAGACTAATTTTACTCTTTAGAATCATGTTAAC
Organism: Agapanthus africanus; assembly: GCA_030015575.1. Lineage (NCBI taxonomy): Eukaryota > Viridiplantae > Streptophyta > Magnoliopsida > Asparagales > Amaryllidaceae > Agapanthus > Agapanthus africanus. Next base: position 13,045,938 of record CM057337.1, read on the forward strand.
TAAAATCTAGTTTGTAATATAATTTTTTAGTATTTTATTTTAAGTTCTATTTAGTTATAATCGAAGGAAACTAAAATTTTAATTATTTGAACTAAAACTTGCAAATATGGTATTGTGGGGGGGTCTTTTTGCATAGAATCTTTCTGTATTCACTCACACTCACCCTCACTCCCCTTGGACGGCCGCACCACTGCTGGAATCAGCCACCATCCTCATCTTTTTGACTTTAAATCATGTGAATGAATTGTTTTGGGTAGGATTTAAATATAGTAAATGGGTAGGGGTATTATGGTATTTTTGGGGGGCTTTGACTTAGACTTTTTACACCATCCCCTCATATTCCCCCATCCCTCTACCTCTGGCCAAAATTCCTGCACCAACAGCCCCAAAAATTTTCCCCACTTCTTCTTCTCTTTTGCTTCATTTTCATCTCAAAAATCCATCAAAATCCAAAATTTCTTTCACAAATTCAAAGCAAACCCTTATTCCACCTTCTCTCAAACCTAAATTGGTTCAAATCTTGAAGAAAGGAGGTGTCTTGAGTGGCTAGAGCAACCTAGGGTTTGGTCTTGTGAGGTATAATTTCTAATCTACGGTTAATTGGTAGTTGTATTATGCTAAATTTGAACTTTGAAATGTTAAATTAGTGTTAATTTCTAATCTAGATTTTTTAAGAGAGTAGTTGTTTTAAACTAGGGTTTTTAAAACACCATTAAGTGGTTAATTAATCTATTTTGTTATCTAGTATTTTGCTAACCCAAATCTAAAAGGTTAACTTTCTTTTTGGGCTTCAAATTAGTGTTAATTTAGTGTTTCATGTATAGTTTGGGTTGGATTTTGCAAAGTATGAAAAATCAAGAAGAGGTGTATGTATGGAAAATAGGATTTGAAGCATGGCTTATGTGTTGTAATTATAGTGTTTGTGGCTAACTAGTTATGCGGTTGGATGTTATAATTGATAGTAGTCTTTTGTCGCAAAGCGACGGTGTTTGCACCGATTTTGGAATGCAAATGCTTACTAGATTTTTTTATAAAATTATGTGATGATTTATTTATGAGATGTTGATGATATTGTTGGAATCTCCTATGACAGTTAGGAGGTGTGCATGCGGAATTTGGGTTAATCGGGTTTTAGTTTTGCCGGGCGTCCCAAAACGACGATTATAGTTAGTTTTTGTGATTTTCGTGTGTGTTCCGCACACTTTGTGCACGTTGTGCCTAGCTCGTGAACGTTGATATTTTCGTTTGGGATTTTCGTCGTTTCATGATACGTAACCTTATGTTTTGTATTGGTGCAAATTCTAGGTTCGGTCGCGGAGACTTCGGACGCGGCACGAAAAGGGAAAGCGGTGATTGGACATAGCTAGCTGGGGATTCCGGTGAGTAGATGTGACATCTATGGGGGACTATCGTTTGGATGGCGCAAGTCGCCCGATAGTTGAAGTAGTTAAAGATTTCTAGTGGTATGAGTAACTACATCCATGCTTTATTTGACATACATATGCGAACCCATTCTATAGGACACCTGTATCATTGCCAGGGTTTTTATATGCAGCACGAGCACTATTCATGCGTACACAAACGCCCTGATAATTGCCATGCCACGACACTAGATAACTTATAATCTAGAATATTGTCACCATTTTTGATATTTAAACCTGTACTATTGCAATAAATCCTTAAAATAACATTGTGGAATTGCTATTCATGTGCATGTATATCATTATATCATTTGTTCATGCCTAGTCTATTAATCATACATTGTAACTTGAACATTGATACCATATGCATCCATTATCATTGACGTATGCATTCATGATGATTTCTTGAGATTTATGATATTTCTGGATTTCGGGGGAAAGCCGCAAAATTTCTAAAACTTATTACCCTTTTTAAAATATGCAAAAATTGCGGTTTTCTAGTGATGTAAGTGTCGTCCACCATGAGTTTGCTGTGGTTTTCGAGACCCGTTTCGAGGAGTTGGATGAACCGTCTCAGATACATGGTGGGCCCGGTAAGGTACCCCGGGGCGAGAAGGTCGTGTTATTGACGTTGAGCCTGGCAGGGGATAGACTACCTACCGGTGACTTTTTGGCACGGCGGATATCCAGAGGATACCGACCGTGGCCGTGAGATGATGAGATATTGATATTTGAGATGGGTCAGCCGGACGGCTAAGGCCAGAGATACTATGATATGGATACATGAGATTGAGACAGTTTTGAGGTGTCGATGTTGGACACAGATTCTTGTTGATTCTATTGGTATTGTGCTGATATTTCTAAAGAGATTCCTAAAGGAAAAATATGATTTCTTATACTTACACATTCAGATCATGAGTTGATTCATATTGCATACATACCTGCTAGTACATTCATGTTGCATACATACCTGCTAGTATATCCTTCCATACCTGTATTATAGATGCTAGGATGCTTGTGTGCATGCTTGCGATAGCCTCTATAGATATTATTTATTACTCACGAGTTGGCAACTCACCCCCGTTGTGCCATAGTCTTTTGCAGGTCCGCTCCGTCAGCACAGTAGCGGCGGGCGCATTTGCTTCTTTTGCCTCTTTTGCCTGGACTCGAGGCTTTTGCTCGTAGGTGGGTTGTAGTATTATTTTGTACCATCTTGTATATTCTTTGTATCTAGAGTACTCCATCTACTGTATCTACCAGTATTGTTGTATATTGACGTAGAGACGAGACTGTGAGATTTATGGGCTTTTTATGCTGTATTTTGGGGTCGAGCTCATTTGAGTCGACATGATGTTTTACTTGTGCTTCTTATGCCTTTTTATGCACATTGCTGATTTATATTGCGTGGGATTTGTGACCGCCTTGTGGCGAAGAGCAAGCTCCCGCTTGGGGATGCCTTATTTGTTGTATTCACATATATTCTTGTTGTACCCATTTTAGGGGCCAGTATTTACAAAGGAGACTCTGCCGAAATTTTCGGAAAAATTGATATTGTTTTTAAAAAGGCTTGATATGACTTATTTGATAAACTCGCTTTCAATTGATTGGTTTTCCTTCACTCTTCTGCTTATTTGGTTTTGATTTCTGGGTTTTGGCTTACTTATTTTACGGACGTCTTGAGACGTTTCGTAACTTAAGTGCCAGTCACGTTCCGTACCCTGCGGGTCGTGACACCGACGCTCTCGTGCTTTGCACGTGAGGCGCTGCCTTAGTTCAAATTTCAAATTTTGAATAGAGTTTTGCTCTCTGATTGGGGAAACAAATATGAATGTTTCTTAATCTATATATGTTTATCTCTCTTTGTTTTTAATCTAAAAAATCTAATTTTTATAAAAGGTTGACAATTTTAAGTAAAAATTAGGAATAGATAACTAACCTATAAATTAATTAGGTTGATGATAGCATGACAGCCTTAAAACTTAATTAAGGACGGTAGAGATAATTATAGATCAATGATATTCAATCTAATTAATTGGTTTAATCTAGGAAAAGATAAACCATGGTAGTTGTAGATTCATGACCTACAAATATGCATATATGGTTAAATTCGATAATTTTAATAAACTAGAATTCGGGTTTTTAATTAAATCTAAATGATCTAATATAATTGATAGGATAAGATTGGATAAAATAATTTATCTTATAATTTTATGTTATTAATAGATCATTAGTTAAAACTAGGAAAGAGAATAAAAGTTTATCATATAAACCACCATATTAGAAAAGCAAATAAAAACCCTATAGTTTTCTCTCTATTTGAAAACTAACTCTTACTTTTAATTGCACTTTTAAAAACAACTCAATTTTAACTTAATTTAAAAGTAGTTAACACACCTCTTTGTGGGAACGATCCTCAAGTACGACTGCGATAAGCTGTATACTTGCGGTTAAATTTGGAGATAATAAAAATCCACATCAAGTTTTTGGCGCCGTTGCCGGGGAGGTGTAGTTTAATTATATTTAAATTTATGTTTTAGATTTTAGTTGTAGATTAAATTAGATTTCCTTTAGTGTGTTTAATTCTACAAAATTTCTGTTTAAAATTTCAGATATCGAGATGAATTTACTTGAAGAGAAGATCAAGACGAACGAGGCAAATCTAGGTAAGATCCCGTTCTTCCCAAAATCTCGATTTGATTCCAACTAACGGATTTTTGCATAATTCTTTGCGGTAAAAAAAATAGTTTAGATTCTAGATCTTTGATTGTTTTAGACTGCATTGCATATTTTAAAAGATTATAAGGGGCAATAACCTAAATTCAGATTATGTGGGGATTTCATCACCCTTGCTAGGCCCTACAAATCACAACTGAGCATCCGTGTTGACCTACAGTAATTTAAAAAATATCTAGACTCGGTTCTGATTAGTCTAAAATATTGCACATTTGAATGAACAATTTCCTTACTATTGTTAAGTACTAAAAGGTCTTTATTGTAAATATAGAACATATGAGGGTTTATTTGTAAAAAGTTTATTATCATATGTTTCTATATTATAATTAACATAATAAGGGAAAATATATGCATATAATATTTATATGAAATCTTAGTAATTAAAATATGCATATCATATAAAATATTTCTAATCAATATTCTTAAGATATTATATTATTTAAATGGTAAGGATAATATCTCAAAAATACAAAATGCTACTAACACTGTGACTTGAGATATTATGCCGATATTAGCTCAGGTCTGGAATCCAAGTAAGAGATCCGAGTCAAATCCGGATATCGAAACTGAATCTGCCAAAATTTAGAAGCAAATCGAGAGATCTAGCAACGACAGAAACTCAGAGTATTATTTTCAGAATCTAGACATCAAAAGGATCTCCACATGGCAACACAAGATACCAGACAAAATCCCAAAACTTGATGCCACTAGGTTGCGGCGGAACCGCGGCTAAACAAGGCTATATGCGGCGGTTCCGCGGCGCAATCTGGGCCATTGGATGTGATATTTCGGGGATTTGATCTTAACAGCATATATTCATATATGGCATCTATGGTTTCTAGTTTATGGGACTATATAAGAGACCGAGAGATGCACATTGAAAATCATCACCGAAGAGATCAAGAGGTCCATGTATCCGAGTGATCATCATCTATTCATCTACCTCATAGAAGAGAGAGATCTAGAGCAAACTAGAGTTCTTGTATTCTACTTTCTAAGGAGCAAAATTGTAAATGCAATAGTTGATTAATAAAGGTAGTGTTTTTTAATTCTTTTTGCAATTAATTTCCGCACTTACTTTCTGCACTTACATTCTGTATCTTAATCATGATTTCATTCTTCAAGCTTTCTTCTAAATCTTTAACCATGAGCGAGTAATTCCTAACTTGCTAGGGTTCGTAGGATAGAATAGAAAAATAGATGATAAAATCTTTTAACTTCTTTTATACATTCTAAAATTTATAAATTTTAGCAAAATAAATGTTAAGCTCCTTATCGGGCGCGCTACCTATTGATAGTCACGACCACGATTTTAGATTGGTTTAACACTTGTTTTGTTAAGGGCTAGACATGAATAGAGATCAATGCAAGGATAAGGGTTAGCAGTGAGAAAATCCTAATTTCTTCCAAGATCCTTAATCTACATTCATCACTATCGATCTAGTTTTAAACTGTTAAAAAATAAATGAGCTATTTTTAATTATTCATCCATTACTACTAAGTCCTATGAACCCTACAAACCTTTTCTTTATAAATTCTATATCTGTAACGACAAATAATAATCACCCTTCTTTTATCAACTCGTCTAAACAAAGAAAAGAGCTCACGTTTCCCTATGGACGACCTGTACTTTTCACGGCTAGCTACTAACGACACCGTCTTGATTGCAGTTACTTTATAAAACACGCTTTTAGCGTTCAATCAAATGGCGCCATTGCTGGGGAGGCGGTCGTAATTTTTTTCTTGTTATTCGGGTTGATTTCTTATAAAATCCGACAATCATAAAATAAAATAAACGAGAATCAAAACCGTATATTGTGTATTTAACAATTATTGTACGAGTTTTGCAAGGAAATCTGGAGTAACTGGAGTAAGACAACAGAGAGTCAGAGATCTTAAACTTGGACCAAAGGAGCATATGGGTGCTCTGAAGAAAAATTTAGCAAAAGAACACACCAACTTGCGGTGGAACCACGGCAGAAGTGTGGGTTTCGCGGCGGAACCGCGGCGGCTTGGTGGAGTTGGGCCCCTAAAATCCTCAGATATTTTCCTAATATCTTTCTCTCTTCTCTAAAACTCCAATAATCTAATTTTGCCTGCAGGATTCATTGCAAACAGCGCCGCTCAAATATGTTTTTGCGTGTTTTGATTTCGGTTTTTTTTTTTGCATATTTAAACCGGATTTTAAGGGGCAATAAACCCAAATCTAGATTAAGTGGGGATTTCATCACCCTTCCTAGGCCCCACAAATCACAAACGAGCATACTCTCATCCTACATTAATTTAAAAAATATCTAGACCTAACCTCTGAGGACATTCACGCTCAATTAGGAAAAAGAGGGTCATGGATAATCTATTGCTTATCTGTATTTCTCTTGTGGTGTCTAAACTTAGTGTGACTAAGAAAAGTGGTTATTTAATTAGGCCCGCTATTTCGGTGATTCATATAGCGGATACCTCCCACTTACCTGGCACTTACCTGACCACAAGATTGATAAGGAGGTAGTAGAGGATTGATCCTGCGACTTGTCCTTTGGAAATCTAGGAGCGGTCTATATGTGAGCCTAGTTCTAGGGATTGATTGTGTATTTTGTGATTTGTTGAGTCAAGCCTCAAGTCCGACTATTTTTTTTTCAAAACAAACCTTCTTAAAATCGTTCTCACACATGCTGCCACGTGCACTAAACCCGCTTAGTGCATGATCGGCTGGACACAGGATTCTAGTTCCTGTCTTGTCCGTGTTTTTTCTATCGACTCTGAAATCGGTACTTCTTCATCTTCTGTTTCTCCTCCACCCACAATATCTCCCGAAATGGATGGATCTCCATCGCGATTTAACGATACCACCCTACCGCCATCCATAGGTGCGCAAAATCCACCGCGCATCTCTCTCCAAGAAAGATGATACCCCGTACGTGGACCCGTTCCTACCTGTCCGTCTCTTCCACCAGCCAATGGGGATAGTTTCGAAATTAAACCCCACTTCATGAACCTGTTTTCCAAATTTCACGGGCTTGAATCCGAAGACGCATACGTTTTTATAACCAAATTAGAAAACGTATGTGAAATGATGAGCACAACCCAACTGTTCCCGCCAAAATTTTCTGCGCAAAAGAGCCCAAGGTATCAAATGACAGCATACGCTTAAGAAAATGCAAAGCGGTATTTTCCGGGCTGTATTTTGATAAACTCCTAAATGAGAACCAGCCAAATTCTAATTATATCGAAAGCGTCTCGAAAAATCCTTCGATTTGATATATTATGGGCTTCATAATTCATCTGGGATCAAAAGTTATGGGGAAATGTGCTATGCACGTATAATCTAAGTAATGCTCTACTACATGGGGGATATATTTTTAGTCCCACATCAGGAAAAAGAGAGATCTCTTCTCTACCACTCCCATATAAATAAGAGGGGATACCTCTTAGAAAAAGATAGAGAATTAAATTCTCAAAGGAGATTAATTCTCCAAAGGAGCTTAATGTTCCAAGTTAGGGCCATAGCTGCCCTCCCATAATGCGCATATGCGCAAGCACCATGTGCGCTACGTGCAACGTACATGCGCCTGCCATGTGCGCACCACGTGCAACGTAAGTGCACACCACATGCGAGGATTCAATCCTCAAAGGAGCTTAGTGCTCCAAGTTAGGACCATAGCTGCCCTCCATAATGCACATATGCGCAAGCGCCATGTGCGCTACGTGCAACGCACATGCGCCCGCCACGTGCGCACCACGTGTGAGATTCGATCCTCAAAGAAGCTTAGTTCTCCAAGTTAGGGCCATAACTGCCCTCCCATAATGCGCACATGCGCAAACTCCATGTGCGCTACATGCAAACATGTGCGCCCAACACGTGCGATGCACGTGCGACGCACGTGCGCGAACGTAAAGAAGCCTTTTTCAGCAGCGAGAAACTTAAGCTCCAGCCTGTTCTTCCCCCTGATGAGTGGGACATGGTTCAAAGGGTACATCCCTCCACACCTTCGATATATGGCGCTGTAATCTCTCAATGTCGTCGGAGAGGTGGTGGGTCCCAACGACCAATGATCCTTCGTTCCAAAAAAGAAAGTGAAGACACAGAGGAACCCCCCACAAACTTTGAGAAATTTCAAAGAGAAGAGCAAACTCTCGAAAGAAGAATTTCTTCAAGGTAAATAAAACAGAGAGATTAAAGCATCTCATCAAAAAAAAAGATTTTAGTTCTTTTTCTAGATCATAAATTTACAAAGACAGAAGTCTTTCATAAAAGTAGAAGAGATTAGAGTATCTCATCATAAAAAAGGAGGGAGAAGAACTTAGTTCTCTTTAGATCACAGATCTATAAGACAAAGACAAAGTCTTTCACAAAAACAGAAGAGATTGTTACATCTCCTATTAAATTAAGAACTTAGTTCTTAGATCCACGAAACAAAGTCTCTTATAAACGAGAATTTAATTCTTAGACAGAGCTGCCTAAAAAGTGCCTTAGCGCTCCAATTAAAAAGAAGCGTCTCAGCGCTCCAAGTCTGGCGCTCAGCGCCTAGTGCTCCAAGAGCTATTTTTAAAGAAGCGCCCAGTGCTCCAAATTTGGCGCCCAGTGCTCCAAATTTGGCGCTCAGCGCTAGTCGCACCACGTGCTCCTCACGTGTGCGCCATTTCATAAGAAGCGTCTCAGCGTTTCAAGGCTGGCGCTCAGCGCCAAGCGCACCACGTGCCCCTCACGTGTGCGCTATTTCATAGGAAGTGCTTCAGCGCTCTAAATCTGGCGCTGAGCGACAAGCGCACCACGTGCTCCTCATATGGGCGCTGAAGGAACACAAAGTGTTCTTTAAATAAAAGCCTCAGTGCCATAAAAAAGTGTTCAACACTCAGCAAAAGACAAAAAGAAAAAGGGTGTCAGAACCCAAGTCAATACTCAAGTATTGTTAAATAAAAAGGGACCGAGCCCAAATGAATGTTCAACATTCTATTCAAAACTGGGTAGGTTGAGCCCAAGTTAGTCACAAATCCCTAATTCAGATTAACTGAGCCCATGTGCTCATAATCTCTTAATTGATCTTGGTCCAAAACCTGACTATGGATCTCCCAACCAATATTGGTTCAAGGGTACATCTTTTCACACCTCTAATATATGTCGTTGTAATTCTTCAACGTCTTCAGAGAGGTGGCGGGTCCCAACAACCAGAAACCCAATAGACCGCAACGTCCTAAAACTAATAATGGACCGTAATGTCCTTAAACTAATTATGGACTGCAACGTCCTTAAACTAAACTCTATGGACTATGAGTTTCTTAAACTCATGGACTATGATATCCTTAAACTCCATGGACTATGATGTCATTAAACTTATGGACCGCGGTATCCCTAAACTAACACAACAGAGCCCACAGGCTTTTTTGATGGATCTAAATGATCCCAAAACCCTGTTGAGTAGATCTTAGTCTAAAATTAGACTAACGTATCCTTAATAAACGTTTAAGTTGATCTTAGTCTCAAACGAGATTAACGATCCTTAAACCAAAGCCAAACCCAAATCTAAGAAAATACGGATTTGGACTAATCTACGCCCTACAGGCGACAACATAAATTAGTCTCCGTATACAATACACAGGCAACCAAAACACAAAACAAACACAGATGACACAAAGTGACCATCTGGAGAAGGAGAAAGTGGTTACCGCGATACGGTAGCGTAATTAACTGTAGGGGCTTGCGCCTGCAGGGAAGAGCGTCCCCACAATCAAAAACCCCTCGTAAACGAGGGGGAATCTGACGAAGTCTGCTACAACGGCCGCATCTGTCTAAACCTCCGATATACGGTGCCATAAATCAACTTGGCATCTTCAGAGAGATGGACGGATAAAACCAAATAGTATCTTCCCCCAAAATTCAGGCCGGACGTCCAAACGTCCCGGTCGCGTCTTTCAGCGGAGAACATCAACTTTCAGGGAATGTTATACGATTACGTCTTCTCCCTTTTACCTTGTACGACCTAGCAGAAAAATGGCTTTATAGCACTGCCGCATATTCTATCGCTAAATGGGATGAATTCGTTATAGCATTTCTTAAGAAATTTTATCCTCATCATAAAACCACCCGTCTACGAAGCGAAATTAACCAGTTTACCCAACTTCCCAACGAACCATTCTGGAAATACTTTGAATGGTTTAAGGATCTTCTTGTACAATGCACCCATTACGGAATTGATAGATTACAAATTTGCCGAATTATATATGAGGGTGTTAATCCTGCCACGAAACAAATGCTTGAAACCATTTGTCAATACCATTTCATGTCAAAAGACGATGGCGAATCTTGGCAATTTCCGGAAGATCTCACAGAACAAACGTTACAGTGGGAGAACACTAGACTAATATCGTCTTCATCTAGGGCAGGTATTCATCAGCTTGACGTTTCCATCGCAGTGAAAGCCGAAATAGCCGCGATGCAAAAGAAATTCGAAGCTATCGAAAACAAATTCTCGTCAACCTCCCTAAACCAAGTTGCGCTCCCCAAAACCGTGTGTGGTTGCTGTTTTGACCCATCACATTTAACGGAAGAATGTCCTTTGAATTCTCCATCTCAAGATCATGAACAAACCAATGTTGTTTTTCAGCAACAACCTAGAAATGACCCTTATTCATCCACATATAATCAGGGATGGAGGAATCATCCGAATTTTGTTTGGAAGCAAAACCAATCTCAAAATCAAAATCAGTTCCCAAGCCAAAATAACTATCAAAGGGTTCCTCCACAGCAACAGCCACCACACCCAATTCAACAACCCTTTCAACCGCAATCTCTTCAAAATCCGGCCAACAACTTTGCTCCTTATAATAATATTTCAACGTCCGGTACCGATAAAATCTCTGCACTCGAACGGAACTTAGAAACGTTTATTAAACAATCAACATAAATGATGACTAATTTAACATATCCAAACGTTAGTGCAACACACTGCTTCCCACAGTGAAAGCATAAAATCGATAGAAGCACAACTTGAACAATTAAATGCCGCAATGAGTGAGAGAGATAAAAGGAGACTTCCATCTCAACCTCTACTAAATCCCGGCCACTCACAAAGCGCGAATCTCATCCTTCAAAATCATAATGTGAATGTCGTAACTACGTTGAGATCGAGAAGAGTGATGAATAACAATGTTGGTGAACAAGTTGAAGTAGATGACATTGATGAAACCCCGGCTACTACTTCTACTCTTACTTCGTCTAATCCAACATCTTCTTCCGAGCCTATTCTTCGTTTCCCACTAGGCTCGAACCCTCAGCCCATTTTCTTAAAGGAATTACCATCTACGACCATCCCAAATTCAATTTTGGGATCCATTCTATCCCCACAAACTTCTCCTCAAAAGTTGGACCCAACCCTTATTGATAAAGCTCATTTTCCAAACAGGTTAAGGGCAAACAGACCAAGTCCCTAAATGGAGAAGATTGTGGACATTTTTAAACAAGTTAACATAAATATTCCTCTCCTAGATGCTATCAAACAAATTCCTTCCTATGCGAAAATTTTAAAGGACTTGTGCACTAGGAAAAGAAAAATTCAAGTGCCTAAAAAAGTTTTCTTAGTGAGTAATATGAGTAATTATTTTATCCAATTGGTGCCCACGAAACGTAAGGACCCCGGTTGTCGTACAATATCTATAACTAATGGGGGTAAAAATATCAATCATGCTCTACTCGATTTAGGTGTTAGTGTTAATTTTCTTCCGTATTCTGTTTATGAGTAATTAGGCATAGGAGAGTTGAAACCTACGCATTGCACTCTCCGGATGGCCGATCGATCTATCATCCAACCTCGGGGTGAGCTTGAGGACATGTTTATCAAAGTCGGGGAATTTATATTCCCTGTGGACTTTATAGTTATAGATACACAGCCTATGGAAAACCCACGGAACCAAATTCCGGTGATTCTAGGTCGACCTTTTCAAGCAACTTCCCACACGATAATCAATTTTCGTAATGTTTCAATGAACCTATCTTTTGGGAAGATGAAAATTGAGCTTAATATCTACAAGTCAGGAAGTCAACCCTCCGAACCTTAAGCTCATATAGTTGATGTATGTTCTGTCGAAAAGATAGATTCCGACAGTTGCGAATTTGAGAAGCTTCACGATACTGATCTCGACGCCTCTAGAGCGTTATTGTTTGATCCTACTACTTATTATACACGTGAAAACCCTTTTGTCGACAAGTCCGCACCTAAGACTGAACCTTTTGACTTGTCTAATGATTTAGTCGAGCTATCCGGGTATCATAACTTCTTTTCTGATGAGATTATCATTCGGAATATCAATGGAAGCTTTGAAGATATTTTTGCCAAAGAAATCGCATTCCTAAAATACATGGATGTTGTGATGAATCAAACTCCACCCAAAGAAGTTGAACCAAAACCCCTTCTTCTTATCAAGTACGAGAATGCGAATATTGTAACTATTCCTTATCTTTCACATTCGTGTTTGTTCATACCAGAATATTGTATTTAATACCGCTCATTCTTCTGCTCGTTTGTTTATAGGCAGGTGCTTTTAATCCGTGTTTGCTACATATTTGTTACATGTTCCTAGTTCAAAATAACACAAATCATATAAAATTTCCACAGTTAGGCCAAAATCCAGAACATCTGCCATAAACAGATAAAAGCCGGATTCCGGTCATCCGTATCCGTCCAGTGCTGCTTACCAGTTCAAGAGACAAGATAAATAACAGTAGTCATTCGTGTCTCGGAAAAGCACAGAGCACAAGAGGGGAAGCACAAGATTCCATGGGTGCGCGGAGCTCGAGAGAGATAAAAGTCAAATGAATTAAAAGTGAAGCCATTTTGGACTGTTGCAAATCTGAAGAAACTTTGGAAGTATTTTTCAATTTGGGACTTGTATAACAACAGAAGATAGCAACACAAGGAATCCAAGAAAATACGAGACCCCAATTCCACAAAACCGCGGTGGAACCGCCGCCAAATGTGGGTTTTTGCGGCGGTTCCGCCGCGGTTTCGTGTCTTCATCTGACCAAACTTTAGGGTTATTTTGGTCATTGTATTTCGGTTTAGAATTTATCCCTAGGGTTTTAGCTCTCTGTCTATAAATAGCCCAGTTTTTTGCCAAGAGAGGATGCTTCTTTTTAGTTAGATTTTAGTGTAGGTTAGTTTGTATCTTCTTCTTCCTCTTTATCTATTCTCCATTAAAGTGTAGTAAGAGCTCTTGAGTGGAAAATCAATGAAGATGGGGGTTTTTATTTAACTTGTATTTTTTAATTCTTTTATTGTAATTTTAATTCCTAACTGTAATTTTATTTCTTGTTGTTAAGTAGTTGTTTTTATTTCTTTCCTTGTTTTCTTTTTCTTTTCTTCTTATCCGTAATATTTTCAAGCCATGATACTCGACGGAGTCCCTTGCTAAAGTGATAACCCAAGTGGTTAGCTTGCTACCATTTTGTAAAACCGTATTTTTTCCTTGATTTCTTTTCTTCTTTCTTGCTTTGTTTTTATTTTCATTTTCATGTGAATAATTTCCACTTGTTAGGGGCTAAGAAAGGTTAGTATGAGGGACGGAAAAATTCCTTGTGCTTCTCTTCGCCAAACATCCTAAAATAAATCTCGACCAAACAAATGCAACCCCCTCATTTAGGCACGCTATACGTGACATATAGCCGCGACCTAAGCCGAGAAGTCCTTTGGACGTACTACAACATGACATGTAGTTGTGACCAAATTGGATACATGGTTGCAGGTGTTTGGCCAAGGGTTAGAAATAAGTGCACGTAGCGGAAGGACAAGGGGCTTTAGGAATGGATTTAGCATTGGAAAGCTTGCTTAAACCCGCAAATCCCATTCCTATGTCCTCCTAATCCCCGCTGCTTTCTTTTATCCCAACTTCATTTTAAGATTGGCAAAAGAAAAGCACAAGACTAATCCTAACTCTACTAACCGACCTTAACCCTAACAAGTTTACTTGAATATAAATACAAACACTTAGGATAGTTTTGAACATACACACTTTCATTCTTTATTGACTCGTCTAAAACACGAACGGATATACTACCATCTCCCTGTGGATCGACTCGTGCTCAACCGGCTAGCTGTTAAGCGACACCGTCTTGATTGCGGTAAGTAGAACAAATAGGATAAGGCGGAACGAGTGTTTCCGTGATCAATCAGTGTTTTCATCTACCATCACTGTTTTGTCTCTACCAACCGAGATGAAAACCTGATCGATTACGCCTCTTATTTCCCCACTTCTTCACATCTATGATCTTTCACCAACTATGTTGTTACATCGATAAAATATTCGAATGGTTGGTGTTAACTTTTGGTCTTTGTAAAGTTTTGCATAGACCAATAACTTTACCCCCTTTATAATTTTAAATGCTTAATACTGTTTCACTCAAGTTTGGGGGGGGGGAGAAAAATATTTTGGCTCTTGAAAGAAAAGAAATTTTTTGTACAATTGTGAGCCAAAAATAAGTTTGGGGGAGGATTTCACTGTCATTAACTTTTTGTTCCCTTTTACTAATAATTGAGAACTTTTCCTCCCAAATCTACAGGTCTTAATATTAAAAGATGACATCAGTGAGGACACTGTTACAAATAGGTTTGGGGGAGGTTTGTGGTTATTCGCGCATCATTTTGCATTATACTAAATAAAAGCACAAAAAAAATTGATAGTAAAACTTAGAAAGTGAAAAATACGTATGAAAGATAGGAAGAGGTTTATGAAAAGCAAGAAAATTAGATGTTTTAATATAAAGCTAGTAATAGGTAGTCATGAGCTGTTGTCCCAAGGGTAAGATGAAGGGAATCACTAATCTGAGGATAGAAATAAGTCTGAAAAATAGTCCTTGTTCTTGAGTTCAAACATCTGAACGTTGATACCTACTATATGCACTTGCACACATCTTGAAACTTGGGATAGTAGAGAATACCTTGAAATGCTCTTGTCTAAAAGCCTTAGTATGAAATATATATATATATATATATATATAAACAAAAATATAAATGACACATAAAATATAAATGGTGAAGAAAAATGAACACTAGTTTTGTAATTATTTAAGGCGGCAAAAAAATATATAGCATGGGTGCCTTATCACCTAGTGCCTTAGACCAACTGGTTTGGGAGCCACTGCTAAGCCTTAAGTGTTGCAAGACTAGAATATTGCTAGTTACTCCTAAAAGAGTGAGCACACTTGGTAATCGGTTGATTAGTACCTCAAGAAGTATTAACAGTCGCATAAAAAATGTGTGAGCAATTCCATCTGAAAATATTCACCGACTAAAAATTACTAAGGAATATGGACAAGAGTATGATAGCTTGAATTAAATTCTCTAAGTGTAGGGATGCCTTTTACACACGCGTAGGGGTATATGATCTATGTTTGGAAGAAAGGATAGGAAGGAAGACTAAAGACGGTGTTTTATTGAGAGATGATGTGATTTCTGATATCTTTTCATGACTATTTGTTGGATATAGTGCCCTCAGAGTCAATTATTGGATCGCAGGCACGTGATTGCAATGATTGAGGGAGGACCTATACCGGTAGGACAGTCTTACTTGAGAGGTTTGTATACTGTCTGGTTTGTCTTTATCATCGTGTACATGCTTTAGGTGACATTATAGTTCACTATTGCACGTTGATAGAGAATAGTATGCTACCATGGTTTGTCTTTATCATCGTGTACTGCTTTAGGTGACCTTACAGGTCGCTATTACACGTTGATAGAGCCCTTAGGATTCTTGCTTGACTACCAGCAGTATGATGGCGATCATATACGTGAGAGTTGGGTAGTCTATAAGCACATCCTTAAAGTGGTCCCTGGTCGTGGGAGTTTCAATACTGGGCATCGATACTCCATTAGTAGACTAGTGTATACAGTTGAGACCCTGAAGAGGGGCGGTGGCCGGTCTCACAAGCCATTGGTGTCAGTTGGTTCACCTAAGATGTATACAGGTGCTCATTGGGTTATGAGTACACCGGACAGGACTCGCCGGGAACCTGCTAGTTGGTATTATACTTGATGTCAGATAGCAATTCCCTGGTGACATGTGTACAGGTTAGTTCATTGACCTGAGATCGTCATTTGTCTCGTGTAAGTTCCCACTGTGCTTTGATTACTACCCTACCACGGCTCAAAGGAGTCGTGCAAACAGGTTTTAGTTGGGTATAGTCCCGAGCCACATGGAGGCAAGTGAGTGGATCGGCAGGGGATTCGTCTCTCCCGGTATTGGGGGTGAGATCGCGCTGTGTCTAGGAGAGCCATTACACAAAGCCCTCGGCCGAGGTAGGAGATTTACTAGTAGGTATTCCAGTAGTATCTCAGGGTGTTCTGGGCTACACTCCGACACGACTTGTACCGCTTTTGTGGGTTTGACTTTAACCAACCCCTAGGCCCGCCATGCGATGCTCATAGACGAACGGACCGGACTGTACGGATATTGCCACTGACAGGCTCAGTAGGGTGTCAGGATGAGTTCGCTCATCGACCTCCCTTTTAGTCAATACCTGGTAGCACGTTACGTACGGCTAATACCTCTGACATGCTAGTGGTTAAATCCACAACCAAAGTATTGACGAGTCTTTAGAGTCCCCCACAGACAGTTTCTCAAGTTTCGGGCGAAACCTTATAGAGGCCGTATGATATATGGCAGGGTTCGATCATATACGTGTGGTATTGCACGGATCATACTAGTGGGCTTTGGTTTAAACCGGATCCTAGTATTAGATTTGTTGGATTACTTTAGTCTCATCGCATTCGCATTTAGTCGGAATGCAGATGCAGGTATGTATATACAGGTGAGGGGTATCCTTGTGATCCATCATGAGTTTACTTTAGATGTTGCCGTATCTTTTTAATGTTGCAAACATTTGGATTAATGTTTGTTAATGGAAATTGTGAGTTAGAAATCATCATTTAGAGCATTAATGGTGACACATGCACAAGTGATGACTTATGGTCTCTTTTCTTGTGCATGTGTCACATTATGAGATTGATTTGTGATAATATGATAAGAGGAGAGAAAGAGAGGGGCTGCCATGAAGAGGTTAGCTCTCATATTATTCTACTCACTCTCTCTCATTTTATCACACATATCACAAAAGAAAAGAAAGAGAGAAACAACTTCTTCTTCCTCTTTCTTCTCTAGCTCAAATCTTCATTAATGGTAACAGCTCTAACCTCCATCCAAATCAAGGGATGCAAAAGACAAAGTGATCACACACATTCTCTATATCACCTTGGACACGTCGGTTAGCACACTTCATGCCCGAGTTGCTTCGGATAAAGCGGGAGCCCGTAAAAATAATCGATGATGTGGTGTCCTTTCCAACGAGGAGATCGAGACCGGAGATGCCCCGAGGAGCTTGGGATGGTGGCCAAAGACCGAAGGACACGGATCGATCGGTCTAGCTTTCCAACCCTCTCTCTAGATAGCTAGTTGTAGGTTAATGGTTTGATCCGGATTTTAAGCATACGATAGCGCCGGTTTCTAGTTCAGAAAAATTTCCGTTTTCGCATTTTGGCCTCTGAAAGACGGCCGGGACGCTACCATAGTCTTACACTATTAAGATAGGGCTCATAGCAACTAAAAATCTAGCGTAGTTTGAAACTCTTATTTTCAAGTTCTTTCTTTTATATGTTCCAAATCTTTGTATGTAACTTTCATCTTCTGTCTTTTATTATGGGATTTTGTGGGTGTAACTTGCTGAAAACCCTCAGGAGACAACACTCCTCCTAGTAGGGACACCTAGAGATTTAAAGGCTTGTTGCACGAGCTAAGTACAATCGTGTTGCTTACGAAAGTGTGCTAGGTTTTTCTTTTTCTTTTTCTCTTTAATAACTAGTTTGCTCGGGACGATCAAAATTAAGTTTGGGGGTATTTGATTAGTCTAAAATATTGCATATTTGAATGAACATTTTCCCTACTATTGTTAAGTATTAAAATGTGTTTATTGTAAATATAGAACATATGAGGGTTTATTTGTAAAAAGTTTATTATCATATATTTCTACATTATAATTAACATAATAAGGGAAAATATATGCATATAATATTTATATGAAATCTTAGTAATTAAAATATGCATATCATATCAAATATTTCTAATCAATATTCTTAAGATATTATATCATTTAAATGGTTAGGATAATATCTCAAAAATACCAAATGCTACTAACACTATGACTTGAGATATTGTGCAGATATTAGCTCAGGTATGGAATCCAAATAAGAGATCCGAGTCAAATCGGGATATCGAAACCGAATCTGCCAAAATTTAGAAGTAAATCGAGAGATCTAGCAATAGCAGAGACTCAGAGTATTATTTTCAGAATCTAGATATCAAAAAGATCTCCACATGGCAACACAAGATACCACACAAAATCCCAAAACTTGATGCCACTAGGTTGCGGCGGAACCGCGGCCAAACAAGGCTATATGCGGCGGTTCCGCGGCGCAATCTGGGCCATTGGATATGATATTTCGGGGATTTGATCTTAACGGTATATATTCACAGATGGCATTTAGGGTTTCTAATTTATGGGACTATATAAGGGACCGAGAACTGCACATTGAAAATCATCACCGAAGAGATCAAGAGATCCAAGAGGTTCACGTATCCGAGTGATCATCATCTATTCATCTACCTCCTACAAGAGAGAGATCTAGAGCAAACAAGGGTTCTTGTATTCTACTTTCTAACGAGCAAAATTGTAAATGCAATAGTTGATTAATAAAGCTAGTGTTTTTTATTCTTTTTGCAATTAATTTCTGCACTTACTTTCTGCACTTACATTTCTGTATCTTAATCATGATTTCATTTTTCAACCTTTCTTTTAAATCTTTAACCATGAGCGGGTAATTCCTAGCTCTCTAGAGTTCGTAGGATAGAGTAGAACAATGGATGATAAAATCTTTTAACTTCTTTTATACATTTTAAAGTTTATAAATTTTAGCAAAATAAATGTTAAGCTCCTTATCGGGAGCGCTACCAATTTATTGACAGTCACAACCACGATTTGAGATTGGTTTAACACTTGTTTTGTTAAGGGCTAGACATGAATAGAGATCAATGCAAGGACAAGAGTTAGTAGTGGGGAAATCCTAATTTCTTCCAAGAAGCCTAATCTATATTCATTACTATCGATCTAGTTTTAAACTATTAAAAGATAAAGGAGTCATTTTTAATTATTCATCCTTTAATACTAGGTCATGTGAACCCTATAAGCCTTTTCTTTATAAATTATATATCCGTAACGACAAATAATAATCACTTTTCTTTTATCAACTCGTCTAAAACAAGAAAAGAGTCCATGTTTCCCTGCGGACGACCCGTACTCATCGCGGCTAGCTACTAGCGATACTGTCTTGATTGCGGTTACTTTACAAAACACACTTTTTAGCGATCAATCAAATCCCTAAGGACATATCGCGCTCAATAGGATAAGAGGAGGTTGTAGATAATCTAACAGTTATCCGATTCAATCTTGAGATGTCTAGTTACGTGTGACTAGTTGTGGTTACTTAATTAAGACCCGCTATTTCGTTGATTCGTATAGCAGAACTCTCCCACTTAACTGGCACTGATCTAGTTTCAAGGTTGTTAAAGAGCTGTTAAAATATCTATCCCACAATTTGTCTCTTGGCAATTAGGAGCGAATCTAGTAACTTAACCTTGGTAATCCTAAATCTAGGTTGTTTGCGCATCATCGTTTGTGATTTGTTAGAATATTTAGTTTTAAAAAAATGGGTGACGAACATACTAAACCAATCTTATATGAACCATGTTATCCAGTTAACCCAACACTTACTGATCATATTAGAATGAATAAATATTGGAGGGGTTATAATTCACCTTACACCACAACCGAACCAACATTCACTCCTTCCGATTTTATAGACTAACGCCAATTTCAATCGTACCCATATTTTGATGTTTTCCCTGCTTATGACAATATCCAATTAGATTATTATCAACCATACCAAACTTGTCCACCATTAAATGTTGATAATGATGAGGAGACGAGATGTGCATATATTAAACAGCGGTTGGTTACAATTATGCAAGATGAAATGATTCTAATTAACCAATCATTGACTAATTTTGAAATTCTTCTTGGCCAAATAACTACTACAATAGCCAACAGGGAAGAGTAAAAGACCATCCCAATGCAAACTCGTCCAAGCTCGATTGTTCCTAATAGCTTAGAACATCATAACAAACCTAATGAGGAAGTGATTGAGAATAACTATAGTTTGAAATGTATAATCGAAAAATGTTTAAGTCATAAGTGTCTTATATGCGGGTGCGAATTTACGTCCAGGAAGATTGAGTGATATAAGAATTGCCCAATTTGTGAATCCACGTTTGAATCTTGTGGCTTACATGAGTCTGATTAATTGGTGCATGTGGGAAGGAATGATGAATCTCTTTCTAGTGAGTTTGAAATCTATCCTCAAAATTTTGAATTTCCAAATTGGTCTCCAACAACAAATTTATATGAATATGATTTAATTAATGATACGTTTGAGTTTGATATATTTGATTTAACGGATTGTAAAATTTTTGAGAAAGATATTTCTGACGAATTAACAGTTGCAGATATAAATTTTGAGAAAATTTTGGATATAGAAACCGCTTCTGTAAAGAAAACTTATGATTTTGATAGCGTTGGCTTAGATATGATATTTGAAGAAACTATTGATAGAGAACCCATACTTTCATTAGGAACGAATAATGAAATTTTTGAAGAAAATTTACAGTGGGATCCCACATTTTAGAAGATAAAAGTCAACACATAAATCAATTTAAGGAGAAAGTGAAAGAATTGTTGGACGATGGATTTGATGATATTTTTGAAGAAAACTCACCTATTATAATAAAAGAAGTGAATGATGAGGAGGTGGTTAATTTTGAAGGAGGATATTTTGATCAAAGTTCTGAGGAATTTTTTTAAGATGAACTTAATCTTATAAATGAATTAGCTTCACTAAACCATCCAATAAATTATGAATATCCTTTTGAGCTTTTAACAGTCGAATCAAACCCTCCACTATTTTCGGTCATTATTAAAACTAATTCTATTGAAAAGCAAAAGGAAGTCGTGCCTTTAACTTTTATAACTGGATCACTTATTTATACTTCGCGTGTTCGTGTTTTAAAATTTGATCCAATTAGCCAATATTTCGACAAGATGGTACGGTTACATAATTTTTTGAGATATTCATCATTTATTTCTGTACTTGTTTTTTCGATAAAAATTGGATTGCCATTTTGTTCACCTAATCATAAACATCATATTCATATCAGACTTATCAAATTTAGGGTGTTTATTGATGCTTATCGCTACAACTTATTTTACTACTCCTGCAAGATCATAGATAAAATTTTTGAGTGGTTAATATTAACCTATGGGTTAGCAAAAGTATTGAAATATTTATTTGAGGAAGAATACGAGGTAGACAGTGAGGGCACTGTCAAGTTTAAGTATGGGGGTGGTTTTGTACATAGTTTTTAGTTTTCCAAAAAATTAGAAAATTAGAAAATTTTGAAAATAGAAATGAAACGTGATATGTATGTATATATATATATATAAGAGATTTTAAGAAAAATAAGGAAAAGAGATGGTTAAATGGATCTAGTAATAAGTTGTCACGAGCCTGTTCCCAAAAGGCCAGTATCATGAAGAAATTGCTAGATTTGAGAAGATATAAGTGGAGCCTATTTTTGAGTCCAAACATTTGAACGTTGATGTTCTACTATACGCACATGCACACATCTTGAACTTTGGGATAGTAGAATAAACCTGTCATGCTCTTATCTGTAATGCCCTAGTACGAAAAAAATTTAATATCACAAAAAAATGAATATTGTCTTACAATTATCAAGGTAGCATAAAAAAAATTCAGTAAGGGGGCTTCATCACTTAGTGATTTAGACCAACTGGTTTAGGATCATTTGTTGTGTCTTAGGTGCTGCAAGATTAGGATACTGCTATTTACGCCCAATAAGTGATCATATTCGGTGCCTCACGAAGTATTAACGGTCGCATTAAAAATGTGGGAACAAATCCATCAATTTTGATCCGCTGATTAAAAAGTGATAGGGAGCGAAAGGAAAGGGTATGGGAGCTTGAATTAAATTCTCCGAGTGTAGAGATGATTTTTCACACACGTAGGGGTATATGATCGTGTTTGGAATCAAAATAGGTAGGAAAGATTGCAAGAATGATGAGAAAGTAATTTTCGGTATAAATCAAACTCTATTAAGGCATGGTTCATGACGACTAAAAATCTAGTAAGCTTTAAATTCTTATTTTTCGTATTTTTCTTATATATTCCTAACTTTGTATATAGTTTTCATTTTCTTATTTTTGTTTCCTTTATTTTCTTAAATAGGAGTAGGAGTAGGCTTTAGTTAGATAGTAGTTTTGGTTTAGTTTAGAGTTTGAAACTCTAGATTTGTTCGAGAACTAGAAAAAGATAAGTGTGGGGGTATTTGATAGGTATAATTTATTGCACATTTTTCTAACTCATTTAACATGTTAGTGTCATATTTTATTCTTGTCCGGACATCTTTTCTGAATTATTACAGATAACAGGGCTTGGATGCAGAAAGACGGAAAATTGCGCTAAAATGAGGATTACGTGCGTATAATGGAGAATTAAGGGAATTATCTAGAAATCAAAAGGATAATTTGCAAATTTGGAATAAATTTGGGAATATCATTACAAATCAGCAGAGATTGCAACAAATAGAGATGAATCATTTATCACAACAACAAATCAGATGGAGAGACCAAATCAAATCAAAAGAAACAAATAAATCTCCTTAATTATATACCAAATTTGGGAATAATTCATAGATCCACGCAACTATAGAAATACAGAGAGATATTCAAGATTTTATGAGCTCAAAAATCATCTAAATTGAAGATAAACCCACAGAAAAAATCTGGAGCCACGGCGCCAAGAAAGCACGGCGGATCCACGGTGCAATCTGGGCCGTTCATCACCAAGTTTTATGTCTACAATCTTCTTGGCACATACATCGTTTCGAGATATATCTTTTTATTTTTTGAAAATTCAAAAAGCTCGCAAAAAAATCCAACAGAGCAATTAGATTAGATTATCATAGTTGTTAGCAAATTGATTCTCTTTTATCTTTTATTACTTGTTCTCCAAACTTTCTTAGCCTGATATAAGCACATATATAGTCTTAGATTTTCATTTCTCTCGTCTCTCTCTTGATATAGAACTAGAGTTTTCAAGTTTGAAGAGATCTGAAAAAAGTTGTAAATTAATTTATTATGAATAAAATTCTGCTTTTTCTAAATATCAACAACAACAACAACTGAGCCTTTTATCCCAAGCATATGGGGTAGGCTACATGAACCAACATGAGAATCACGCCGGGTCCAGCACATGAATCCTCTGTCTCCACTCACCTCTATCGAACAATATACTTTCATTGAGTCCTTTGGCAACCATATCGTTTCGTATCACCTCTATCCATGTTTTCTTCGGTCTCCCTTTTGCCCTTTTGCCATTGTCCATATCGAGAGTATCTATTCGTCGAACCGGTGCTTCCATAGGTCTGCGTCGCACATGACCAAACCATCTTAGCCGGTTTTCCCGCATCTTCTCCTCCATAGGTGCTACACCAACTTTTGCACGAATATCCTCATTTCGCACCTTATCTTTTCTAGTGTTACCGCACATCCAACGAAGCATGCGCATCTCCGCTACGTGCATCTTCTGTGTATGATGCTTCTTAGGAGCCCAGCATTCTGTACCATATAATAAGCCAGGCCGAATAGCGCTCCAATAAAACTTCCCTTTCAATTTTAACGGAAAGTTACGATCACACAAAATCCCTGTTGCACTCCTCCATTTCAACCAACCAGCTTGGATCCTTTGATTAACATCACTATCGATCTCTCCATTCTTTTGGATGATGGAACCTAGATATCTAAACTGGTCGCTCGGTGATATCTCTTGCCCTTCCAATGTTATACCAATATGGTTTTGACTTCTCTGGCTACTAAATTTGCAGTGCATATATGCTGTCTTGGACCTGCTCAATCTGAATCCCTGAGATTTCAATGTTTGCCTCCATAATTCCAATTTGGCATTAACCCCTGCTTTCGTCTCATTTACTAGAACAATATCATCAGCGAATAGCATACACCAAGGTACCTCATCTTGGATAGTTCTAATAAGCTCATCCATCATGATGGTAAACAGGAATGGACTTAATGCAGATCCTTGATGTAAACCAATAGTGATTGGAAAATCACTCGTTAGGCCGTTGCAAGTTCTGACATTTGCCACTACTCCATCGTACATATCCTTGATTATGTCAATATACTTGACGGGGACCCCCTTCTTCATCATTGTTAATACCTCTCTAGGTACCTTGTCGTACGCTTTTTCTAAATCAATAAATATCATATGCAAATCTCTTCTCCTCTCTCGAAAACGCTCGACAAGTTGACGAAGCAAATGAATAGCCTCTGTCGTCGATCGTCCAGGCATGAACCCAAACTGGTTCTCTGTTATCTTAATATCCTTCCTTAGCCTGTGTTCAATCACTCTCTCCCAAAGTTTCATGGTGTGACACATCGGTTTTATTCCACGGTAGTTTGAGCAACTTTGAATGTCACCTTTGTTCTTGTAGATAGGTACAAGGATACTTTTCCTCCATTCATTTGGCATCTTTTTTATCTGCCAAATCTTATTAAACAGATCTGTCAGCCATTTAACGCCTATTTCTCCTAAGCATCTCCAAATCTCGATAGGAATCCCGTCAGGACCAACCGCTTTTCTTAAACTCATTCTGTTCAAAGCTTCTTTAACCTCAGGAAGTCTTATTTTACGCATGAAATCACGGTTTACATCTTGAGATTGAATGACAAGTCCATCCAAATTCTTAGTAAAGCTCTCATTGAACAATTTGTCAAAATAATCTCTCCATCTTTCCTTGATATCCTCGTCTCGAACTAAAGCCTTCTGATTTTCATTTTTGACACATTTCACCGCACATAAGTCTCTAGTCTTCCTTTCCCGCATCCGAGCAATCCGGTATATATCATTTGCAGCCTCTTTAGTGTCTAATTTCTCGTACACCTCCTTGTAGACCTTAGATTTAGCTTCCCGAACAGCTTTCTTAACCTCCTTTTTAGCCATTTTGTACTTCTCAAATCTTTCCATATCTCTACTTTTCTTCAAATCTTTATAAGAATCCCTTTTAATTTTAATAGCAGCCTTTACATCTTCATTCCACCATGATATGTCCTTAGATGGTGGAGCACCACCTCTCGACTCACCAAGTAGGTCTCTAGCTACCTTCTTGATACAACTAGCCATTTTGTTTCATGTTTTGTCTGGATCATCTTCTGATTGCCAATCCGCTTCTTGTACTACACGATCTATAAAAACCTTTTGGTTACCTTCTTTCAATCGCCACCATTTAATTTTAGGTCTACCTTACGTCTAATCTTCCTAGGTTCTCTTCTAAATCGAAAATCTAGAACTAAAAGCCTATGTTGAGTGGTTACACTCTCACCTGGCACTACCTTACAGTCGATACAACAACCTCTATCTATTCTTCTCGTCAGAAAAAAGTCTATTTGACTAGCACTTGATCCACTCCTAAAAGTGATAAGGTGGGACTCTCTTTTCCTAAACCAGGTGTTTGCTAAGATCAAGTCATAAGATAAAGCAAAATCTAGAATCGAGTCACCTGCTTCATTCCTTTGTCCGAAACCGAAACCTCCATGGATAGTATCAAACCCACTACGACTAGTACCTACATGTCCATTAAGATCACCACCAATAAATAACTTCTCTCCACTAGGTATACTTTGCACCACCTCGTCTAAATCCTCCCAGAATAGACGCTTACTAGCGTCATCAAGACCTATCTGTGGTGCATAAGCACTAATAACATTAAGGATCTCTCCACCTAGAATAAGCTTAACCAGTAAAATTCTATCACCTTTTCTCCTAATCTCAACTACATCCTCAAGCAACTGTCTATCTATTATTATGCCTACCCCATTACGATTTTTATCTCTACTCGTATACCAAAGCTTATAACCCCAAGGCTCTATGACTCTACTCTTTTCACCTACCCACTTAGTTTCTTGCAAACACATAATACCAACTCTCCTCCTAATCATCACCTCCACTAATTCTATTAGTCTACCCGTAAGGGAACCTATGTTCCAGGAAGCTAGACGGATCCTATGAAACCCTTGCTTATTTGTCACTACACCCGGGGTCCGATATAGCGCGCCATTTCTGGACGACGACCCTTGCTTATTTGTCACTACACCCGGGGTCCGATGTAGCGCGCCGTTTCTGGACGACGACCCTTGCTTATTTGTCACTACACCGGGGTCCGATGTAGCGCGCCGTCTCTGGACGACGACCCTTGCTTATTTTTCTAAATATCATGAGTAACTAATATTCTTCTAGGTGTTTTTTATTTTCTATATTTTATGGTGTGAGGTTTTTATAACTTTTATTCTTACTTTATGAACGTTTCTTAATCTATATATGTTTATCTCTGTTTGTTCTTAATCTAAAAAATCTAATTTTTATGAAAAGTTGACACCTTTAAGTAAAAACTAAGGATAGATAAGAAACTTATAAACTAATTAGGTTGATGATAGCATGAAAACCTAAAAACTTAATTAAGGATGGTAGAGATAATTATATCATAGATATTCAATCTAGTTAATTGATTTAATTTAGAAAAACCTAAAATATGGTAGTTGTAGATTCAAGACCTACAAATATGCAAAGATGGTTAAATTAGATAATTTTATGTTACGACTCGAAAGTGGCATGTGACCGGTACTTAAATCACGTGACATCTAAAAACGTCGACATGGTCTAAGTAAGCCGAAACCCCGGAATCTAAACTTTTTTATGAAAATATTGGAGGTGAAGTTTTAAAAATAGCCATTAGATGGAATCAGTTTTGTAACGACCCAAATATTATTATACCTTCATATTTTATTTCTTTAGTAAAATATTTTATCTATTTATTCTTAGTATTTTCTGCATATATTATTTTCTATTAAATATATTATTTTATTATTGTATCTATTTTCCCAAACACATTTTTTTTAAAACTAAATTTTAACCACTTTTTTTACAAATTAAACACAAGACCTAACCTAGCCCATAACTCAAATCCAATTTCATTTTCATTTTCTTTAATAAAACTATGAGCCCAAAAGCCCACTTTCTTGTCAAGCAATGTCATATATTTAATACTTGTTAAATTTGTGCATGCACAACTTTGTAGCATATTGGTTAAATCCTTGCATTGTTATTCTATAGGTCACATGTTCAAATCCCTGTTCTTGCAATTATTTTTTTATCAATTTTTATCCTTCTCATAACCTACAAATGAGACATTTCATTTCATTTTCCTTTTAACTCCCAACATAATTAGGATGGTTATAGATTATAATTAAGTAAAATTATTATGCAGAGTTTCAATTTTCTTTTAATACAAATATCTCTTCTTCATCCCACCTTAGCCATTTCTTTTTGATCAATTCTAAATATAAAATAAAATAAAATATCTTTTCCTTTGAGCATGGAGAAGCACCGGTTCCTTCAAGCTTCACAAACTCGGTTTAGGATTTTATCTGAATGGTGAACCGGTTGTTCTACCGACTCACACAACATGTAAGTCGCATCCTTTCCCTTCTTCTCAATTTCACTATTTGGATCGTGATCTCGTATCATGTCTCACCATGTTAACTTACGATATCATAAAATTCTCTATGAAATTGTTTTTCTTAACATAATTTTTTATCATATTTATTAGTAAGCACTGTTACTTAATGTATGAAAATATAGTTTATCTTGAATTAAGTTGTAGCAAATGGGACTTTGTTATTTAGAATGTGCTTTGGTTTCTTTAATTGCATATTATAACTCCATAGCGTTAATCTGGTGCATATATTGTTGTTTTAGACGGATAATCATGACCGGATCATATGTTTGCTTCATATATATTAATTCATATTATTTATATTTACTTTTGCATACAAGAAAACAAAATTATAAATAAATACCATAAATTTATCATTTTCAAATAAGATCTTACAAAACCTTTATTTTTAACATAATTTTTATAAATTAATTTCCACTTATGGAAGTTTTTGGAACATTAGAATAAATAATAGATAGAATTCCAAATGTATAGTAAAAATTTCAGATCAAACCGCATAACGGTTTAGGAATTATATCGTTTTTATTCACTATTCGTAAAAACAGAAAACTGCATTTATCGGTCAATTTCTACGACACATAACTTGGTCTACCGATATCCAAATTGAGCAAAATTAGGTGTTTTGTATATCTATATCAAAAAATCTATATTTTTTTAGTTTGAAGTTTTTACTGAAAATCGACATAAAATATAGAAAACTGCGTTACAATATTAAGCGACGAATCTGTCCTGATTCCTACACTGTTTTTAAATAGGACATAACTCGAACTCCCGATGTCCGTTCGTGAAAATATTTAGATGTGTAGATGCAAAATTGATAGAACTAAAATTTCCTGTATATTATATTACTTAGAAACGCATGAAATAACCCGATATAGGCTTTGCAATATAACATATAATTGCTATCCAGAAATCTGAATTTCTGTTTTAAACGCTGATATTACTAGATTGCTTATTTATTTTTATTTATATGACTTGTGATTAAATCATTACATGTTAGAATCGACTTGATCTTGACACAACTCAATCATGAATACTTGAACCCAGTATGTACATTTGAACAAACTTGACTCGAATCATGAATACAATTGGCATGACTTGCACTTGACATGACTAGATAAACTCAATCTTGAAAACTTGATATCATACATCACTTTTTGTATTCATAGATTCGATAAATACTCGTAACATTAGTCATAGACTAATATACACGGGGTGTTGGGGTAGTTTGAGTATGAATCCAACGGAATCTCATGAGTTCCATTAATACAAATCATGTTGCTGTGGTACGGGCTGAAATGGTACAAATCATCTTGCTGTGGTATCGAGCTGAAACGGTACAAATCACGAATTCATGAATGAGGGCACGTGTTTCCAAGCCCCTAGATGATAGCCTGTTAGGTTTGGAATACTTCAATAACAATTGAAGTCTCGATATTTTGGGCCCTTATTACTTACCCCTGGACGATAACCTTAGGTTCGAGAATACTCTTGAGATTGGTTGACACTCATACTTGAACTCACGTTGGTTGATTTTACCCTTTTAGTGACCTTTTAGGACACTTACATTCACTTCATGTTCATTATACCTACACTCCACGGTCATACTATACTTATTTAC
Organism: Agapanthus africanus; assembly: GCA_030015575.1. Classification (NCBI taxonomy): domain Eukaryota; kingdom Viridiplantae; phylum Streptophyta; class Magnoliopsida; order Asparagales; family Amaryllidaceae; genus Agapanthus; species Agapanthus africanus. Next base: position 13,075,464 of record CM057337.1, read on the forward strand.
TATGCTCATGTTATATTGCCATGCTTACGTAGTTGTCATTAACATTATCATGTTATACTTGTTCATATTTTATTTCCATTCATACTATATCACATGTCACCTTGTATATTCATTTATATACTTTCACATCCTACATTTCTTGGGAACTTACCGAGCGCAAGTTCGCTGACGGGCATTCCACTCATTTTTTGTTTCCTTGGAATGTTCGTCAGATATTCTAGAAATTGAGGAGATCAAGCCGAGTTAGGAGCATTACTCTTAGCTTGCGGAGCAGACCGACTACTAGTTCTTTCTTTTCAGCTTTTACTTCATGTATGCTACCTGTTTAGGCACTTTCTTTTATGCATCTTTGTTTTCAGACATTATGTATTCAGTTTGAAACTTATGAAAGTTGGGAATGTAAATATATAAAGTCGGATTTTCATTATCATATCTTTTCTTGTCATTTTATATTGCTTATATATGCTTAGCGTATTTGTTTCGGGAAATGATCTTTTTGGAATAAATACGTCGCGGGCTTGTCACATACCGTTACTGCTCTTTTGGGAAAGGGGCGTGACAGGTTTTATTGACGACCCATGCAGCTCAGTTCTGCATAAACATCATAAGCAATGTAATAAAAGAAATATGAAATTCAACTATTACATTCAATTTTTTCTTTGAATCACATCCTATTCTTTGAATCCATCTTGAATTTAACTTTCGACTTCTATGAATGTAATCTCTCGACTTTTGAATCCTTGGTCTTATTTCACCCTTCTACTTATATCTTATAGACTACTTATGGAATTTCGAGAATGAAATTCTTTTAAGGAGGGTAGAATGTAACGACCCCAATATTACTATATTTTCATATTTTCTTTCTTTAGTAAAATATTTTATCTATTTATTTTTAGTATTTTCTGTATATTTTGTTTTCTATTAAATATATTATTTTATTATTCTATCTATTTTTCCCAAACACATTTTTTTAAACTAAATTTTAACCTTTTTTTTTCAAATTAAACACAGGACCTAACCCAGCCCATAACTCAAATCCAATTTCATTTTCATTTTCTTTTATAAAAATATGAGCCCAATAGCCCACTTTCTTGTCAAGCAACGGCATATATTTAATACTTATTAACTTTGTACATGAATAACCTTGTAGCACATTGGTTAAATCCTTACATTGTTATTCCATAGGTCACATGTTTAAATTCTTATTCTTGCAATTATTTTTTTTATCAATTTTTATCCTTCTCATAACCTACAAATGAGACCTCTCATTTTATCTTCCTTTTAACTCCCAATATAATTAGCATGGTTAGATTATAATTAAGTAAAATTATTATAAAGAGTTTCAATTTTTTTTTAATACAAATATCTCTTTATCTCTTCTTCATCCCACCTTAGCCATTTCTTTTTGATCAATTCCAAAAATAAAATAAAATAAAATCTCTTTTCTCGTGAGCTTGGAGAAGCACCGGTTCCTTCCAGCTTCAAAAACTCGGTTGAGAATTTTATCTAAACGGTGAGCCGGTTGTTATATCGATTCACACAACCTGTAAGTCCTATCATTTCCCTTCTTCTCAATCTCACTATTTGGATCATGACCTCGTATCATGTCTCACCATGTCAACTTGCGATATCGTAAAATTTCTTATGAAATTGTTTTTATTAACATATATTTTTATCATATTTATTAGTAAGCATTGTTTCTTTATGTATGAAATATAATTTATCTTGAATTAAGTTATTTCAAATGGGACTTTGTTACTTAGAATGTGATTTGGTTTCTGTAATTGCATATTATAACTCCATAGCGTTAATTTGGTGCATATATTGTTGTTTTAGACGGATAATCATGACCGGGTCATATGTTTGCTTCACATATATTAATTCATATTATTTATGGCCGAAATTTTAATTATTTATATTTACTTTTGCATACAAGAAAACAAAATTATAAATAAATACCATAAATTTATCATTTTCAAATACGATCTTACAAAACCTTTATCTTTAAAAAAAATTTTATAAATTAATTTTCACTTCTGGAAATTCTTAGAACATCAGAATAAATAATAGATAGAATTCCAAATGTACAGTAAAAATATCAGATCAAACCGCATAACGGTTTAGAAATTATATCGTTTTTATTCACCGTTCGTAAAAACAGAAAATTGTATTTATCGGTCAACTTCTACGATACATAACTTGGTCTACCGATATCCAAATTGAGCAAAATCAGGTGTTTTGTATATCTACATCGAAAAATATATATTTTCTTAATTTTAATTTTTTACTGAAAATTGACGTAAGATATAGAAAACTGCGTTACAATATTAAGCGACGAATCTGGACAGAATCTATCCTGATTCGCACAATGTTTTTAAATAGGACATAACTCGAACTCCCGATATCCGTTCTTGAAAAACTTTAGATGTGTAGATGAACAATTGATAGAAATATAATTTCCTGTATATTATATTACGTAGAAACACATGAAACAACCCGATATAGGCTTTGCAATATAACATATAGTTGCTGTCCAGAAATCTGAATTTCTGTTTTAAACGCTGATATTAAAACGATCATAACTAGAGCTTCAGAAGTCCAAATCACGTGAATCTTAGTATTTTAGATAAGTAATCCAAAAGACCTATAATTTTCTAATAATTTTTGTAACCTGAAACCCGATAGAAATTAACTCAAACTGCGTTTTAAAAATGTGTGACGGTGTTGAACAGATTCTGATCTGTTTTGCGCGACGATACGAAAACATGTATATCTCCCAAATCGGTAGTCGTATTTAGGCGAGACTGGAACTCACGTGTGCATAACACTTAAGGCTATGTTTTTGTTTATATTCTGATTTCAAATGACATGATTAACTATTCATACATATTACATATTTACAACATTGTTTTGGACGTTACTTGTATACTTATCTCATATCATGTTCTGTGATTGCTTATTTATTTTTATTTATATGACTTGTGATTAAATAATTACATGTTAGAATTGACTTAATCTTAACACGAATCAATCATGAATATTGAACCCCGTATGTACACTTGAACCAACTTGACTCGAATCATGAATACAATTGGCATGACTTGCACTTGACATGACTAGATGAACTCAATCTTGAAAACATGATATCATACATCACCTTTTGTATTCATGGATTCGATAAAGACTCGTAACATTAATCATAGACTAATATATACGGGGTGTTGTGATAGTTTGAGTATGAATCCAACGGAATCTCATGAGTTCCATTAATACAAATCATGTTGTTATGGTACCGGGCTGAAACGGTACAAATCATGTTGCTGTGGTACCGGGCTGAAATAGTACAAATCATGAATTCACGAATGAGATCCCGTGTTTCCAAGCCCCTGGATGATAGCCTGTTGGGTTTGGAATACTTCAATAACAATTGAAATCCCGATATTTTAGGCCCGTGATTCCTTACCTCTGGACGATAGCCTTGGCTTCGAGAATACTCTTGAGATTGGTTGACATTCACACTTGAACTCACGTTAGTTGATTTTACCCTTTTAGAGACCTTTTAGTAAACTTACATTCACTTCATGTTTATTATACCTACACACCACGGTCATGCTATACTTGTTTACTATGCTCATGTTATATTACTATGCTTACATAGTTGTCTTTAACATTACCATGTTATACTTGTTCATGTTTTATTTTCATTCATACTATATCACATGTCACCTTATATATTCATTTATATACTTTCAAATCCCACTTTTCTTGGGGACTTACCAAGCGCAAGTTCGCTGACGGGCATTCCATCTATTTCTTTGTTTTCTTGGAATGTTCGTCAGATAATCTAGAGATTGAGGGGATCGAGCTGAGTCAGGAGGATTACTCTTAGCTTGCAGAGTAGACCGACTACTATTTCTTTCTTTTCAGCTTTTACTTCCTGTATGCTACATGTTTAGGCACTTTCTTTTATGCATCTTTGTTTTCATATATCATGTATTCGGTTTAAAACTTGTGAAAGTTGGGAATGTAAATATATAAAGTTAGATTTTCATTATCATATCTTTTCTTGTCATTTTATATTGCTTATATACACTTAGCGTATTTGTTTAAAGAAAATGACCTTCTCGGAATAAATACGTCGCGGGTTTGTCACATGCCGTTACCGCTCTTTTAGGAAGCGGGGCGTGACAAGTTTAAAATACTCATTTAAGTATGACTAAGTGTGTTTGAAAAGAATCCATGATGTTTTAAAAATCGGCAGCACCTCCTTTGTAAATTTTGAATAAAACCTAATACAAGCTCAATAATATATAAAGCATCCCAACGGGAGCTAGCTTCCACGTCCAAATGGCGGAGCAACCACGCAGATAATGTGCGACGTCCAATGGCGAAGAAAAGAAAAGGCGAAACAATAATCAACAAGAATAAAAAGTCGACTCCAACGAGTGCGACACCCACAAACACATAACTCTAAGTTTTTCTTCTAAGTCCACAATTATACAAATTCTGGGTTGATGGAGTTTTAACTAGATACAAAAGAATATAAATATATACAAGTGTGGGTATGATACAACAGTAGCCTACCCACCAAAACAATCATCGAAGAAAGAGTGTGCCGCAAGCCGCTGATGATCCGAGCGGTATCTCCTGTAAGAAACTAGGGCACAACGGGGGTGAGTTGCCAACTCAGTGAATAAAAGTATATCACAAGATAGAAATCGAAATGCACAACGATATCCTAGGTCATAAAGTATAGTACTATCATATTCTGTACTAATATATATAAAATGCATAGGTACTAAAATGCAATACTGTCCATCACGTAAACCTAAATGTATCATCTCATATGTATATAACCTGTATCCAAGTATAAACCTATAAGGTAGCCGAAATATGCATGTAAAACCTCTTCTAAAAATAACCGCGGAATACGTATGTCACGGCATAAAAGCAGACGTAATAGTATGAAGTATAATAGGTGTTTTATTTAAGATATACGTCTTGCTATTTAGTAAAGAGTTTTAAGAGGTTTACAGCTTTAAAGATCCTCGAGTCATCGAGACATGTCAAAATAATGAGACTATAGCTTGTTTATAAACGCCTTTTATATATATCAATAGGTAAAATAGTATTCAAGTACTGTCCCCTGGATCAGTCTTGATCGGCTACTATAACGCATAAACTATAACGGTATATCTCGAATGATCGCAAAACATCAATATATGAGTGTCCAGTATCGACACCCTAAATCATCATATCTCTTGTGTCCATCACCGACATGCAAAATCATCAAATCTTTCGTGTCCTTCACCGACACGTAAATCCAGATATTGTTGACACAGTCTCATTAGATCGGTCGCCTCTCGATATCCCTAGCCCAGGTCAGTATCCTCTGGATATCTGCCGTACTCATATCTATCTCCGGTATCGAGTGTTCTCGCTAGGCTCCCCGTCTCAATTGCGGCCTTCCTGTCCCTCGGTCTCGACCGGATCCATCATGTATCCGACTGTATATTCCCCCATTCAGTCCGGATATGTAGCACGTCCGTAATCGTATATCTCCCCCACTCGGTTCGGAATAAAAATCAAATCAGAAAACATCAAGCTCATGGTGGACGTCAACTCATCGTATCCAGAAATATCAAGTAAAGAAGAAGAATAATTGCATATATCACTCTGATGATATTATATATATATATATATATATATATATATATATAAATGTATATATATATATAGCAGCGCCCTATACTACTGATATATACCATCAAAAGTAAAAACATCATAAAAACTCATAAGAATCAAATACGAATAACATGGTACTGGTATTCGCAATTACTTAGCAGGTAATAAAGGCATTGTACGTAACTATAGTCAGTCATGCAAACAAACATAGCAGTTCTACTGCGTCATGGCAATACTAATGATATGTAGTGTAGCATACACGTCTGTGCTCATGGAGTATGGCAATCATTAGTATTTGTGCAAGTGTTCTATAAGTGTTTAAAGAAGAATGTAATTCTACCCATATCCATAACATATAAATACAATCCAATTTCTCGGATATAGGGAATTCATAATGCATCGTATCGGCATTTACATAGACATTGCGTGGTATAGTAGTCCTACAGTGTCATGGCAGTACCAATGAGGTGTAATGTAACATATGCGTCTGTGCTTGTGCAACATAGTACTCATTTGTAGTTGTGCATTGTTCTATCAGTGTGTTCGTATAAAAGAGAACGTATATAATCGATAAGCGTATCGCGAACATATAAAGAAAATCTAAGCGTATCGCGTAATTATTAACGTAACTAATTGTATGAGCTATACCATTATCTTTGAAAATAGAGTGAAACGTTATTTTGAAATAAGGAAGCTGCATTAAGTTAAAATAGATATTCTTTTTGGAAAATAGTATCGCATCCTTGTCATTTATCATTTAAAAGGGAAAACGAATCGTTGGTTTTTAAAAGAGTATAGCTCAATCAAACGTAATGTCCTAAGTCGGGATACTCATGACTCCATGAGTCCAAATGAAATTTGGCCGTATTCGGCACACTCTCCTTATCATCACAAGACGGTGTCGCTTGGTAGCTAGTCGGTTGAGTACGGGTCGATCCACAGGGAGATGGAATCCTTTTCTTTATGTTTTAACGAGTTAAATCCGATTAAGTCGGTTTTTTTTAAGATCTACGAATGAGATAAAAGATGATAAAATGCTTGATAGGGTTAGGATTAGGTTAATTTGAGTTTAGGAAATTCGTACTTCTTTCAATACCTTAGTTATGAATATCGGTATTAAGGTAATCGGCAACAACGGGGATTAGGACGACTAGGAAGAAACTTACTAGTCTAAGCTAGGCTTTCCATACTTAGTTTCTTCCTTTTGGTCCCTGTCCGTCCGTTCTTGTCTCTTAGCCCTAACCTCCAATTAATTCAACCACAACCGGTCTAACTAGGGAATCACCGCTATCATATAGGATAGGGTGCCATAGTAAGCGGATTATGGTTCAATTAAAGGGAGTCCGTATTTAAAATTATTGGACAAAGAAAGGAGTGAGAGAGATTTCCTTCTCTCAAACCTTTCTTCTCCTAGCCCTAACAAGTGAGGAATTACTCACCCATTAAAAAGAGATGAAAACAAAAATTTTATTTTTTTATTGAAGACCTAAATTGCAGATAATAAAAGAACAAATAATATTTGCAGATAATAAATTGCGGATAAAAAAATGCAAGATAAAATTAAAAAAACTTACTTTACGGATGACCTCTCAAAACGCAGTACAATGGAATTTAAATTTTTAGATCTAGAAATTAAAAAGAGACATAAAAATAAAGAGAGGCATCCTCAAAAGAGGCACACCTAATTTGGGTTTGAGCTCTCCTATTTATAGATAGGAAAACCCTAGGTTTACATTCTGATCCAATCACTAATTTACAAAACTACCCCAAGAGAGCCGAGTCAAAGCACCGATACTGCCACCGATACGTGCATAACACGGCCGCGGAACCGCGGCAGAAGTGCCTGTTTGGCCGCGGTTCCGCAGCCATTTGGTGGATTCATGGGCCCATTTCATCAGGGTTTCTTCATGTTGCTTTTATCTTCTGTTTTCTTCACTTGGTTTCTCAGAATCTCTTCAATCTCCTTCTAGATTTCCAACAGTGCAGAATGATGTGGACTTTTGCCTTGAGCTCCGTGTTGAAGTCTTGGATCTTGTACTGCCTTTGTGTTTTGTGCATTGAAATGCCCAATGATTTTCCATTTATTCCTTGAACTGGTAGGTGGCATTATACGGGTAGTGTGCAAAAACCCGTATTTGTCATAGTCCCGCATTTGTTGTGACTTTTCATGAATTTCATTGTAAAGAGTTGAGAATCTGTAACCTGCAACTATTTAGCAGACATAGATCAAAAGTACCTATTTATATGCAATGTGATTAAGAATGGACGATATAAAAATGCAAAAATCTGATATGAACAAATACCCCCAAACTTATCTTTTGCTCATTCCGAGCAAAGCCAATTTTATTCTTAAAAAAATCCTAACCTCACTTTCGCAGGGAACGCGATTGCACTGAGCTCGTGCAACAAGCCGTTAAACCTCTAGGTATCCCTAGTAGGAGGAGTGTTGTCTCCTGAGGGTTTTCAGCGGATACTACCCATAAAATCCGATCAATTTGGCCGTTGACTCTAATTTTTCAATTCAGTATTCTAGGAAGAAAATTTATCATCTTCAACTTAGAAATCATCAACCAGTATTTTTCACACTTCCTTTTCATTTAACTTAAGATCATATACGTTTTGCAAGTTTATAAAGCTTTCAGCATTTCCTAAGTTTTCCTTCTAAAGTGCAATCTTAACTCAGGAATTTTTATCATCTCTACTAAAGATATAAGCCCTACTTTTTATTCCTATCTCTCCTCCAAACTCCAATTATATACCCCTACGTGTGTGTAATTATCACCCCTACACTTGGAAATTCAATTCAAGCTATCATACTCTTGTCCATCTTCCAAAATACTTTTTAGTTGGTGAATTCTAGATGAAATTGCTCACACATCCTTCATGCAACCGTTAATACTTCTTGAGGTACTAAACGACCGATTATAAAATGTGTTTGCGCATTTAGGCGTAATTCTTCGTCTTGCAACACCTAAGGCTTAGCAGTGACTCCCAAACCAGTTGGTCTAAGGCACTGGGTGATAAAGCACCCTCGCTATATTTTTTTTTTATTTATGCTGTCTTAAGTAATTACAAAACCAGTGTTCATTTTTTTTATCTTTTTATTCACACTTATTCTTTTATTTTATTTTCCTTCATACTAAGGATTTTAGACAAGAGCATTTCAAGGTATTCTCTACTATCCCAAGTTTCAAGATGTGTGTGAGTGCGTAAAATAGGGTATATATTTTCAGAATTTGGACTTAACGTTCAGAATTATTTTTCAAACTTATACTTCAAATAGAGCTTTCAATACTCTTCCCTTATTTCGATTTAGCCCAAGAACTGAACTCAAAATTTGCCTATTTCTAAATAAACTACAAGAACGTATATTTTCTACAGTTAAACTTTAAGAAATGTTATTTTTAGGGTTTTTAATTTACTAAGTTTAGGATCTAGTTTTTCCTAACTAGTCAACCGTCATGTTAAACTGTCAAATATGGCCAAAATTGAAATTTTCAATTTTTTTTAAATTTTTTAAATTTTCAATTTTTTTATATTTTTTTTTATAAAGATGCAATGCAGAAAAATAAGATACGGAATTAAATATGCAAACAAATATGTACAAAAAGTTTTTATATTTTTAGAAAAAATTTCGATTTTTGTGGGTTTTAATAAGTATGCAAAATACACACATTAATGCGAAGGTAGAAAGCTTACTGAGCACACCCCCAAACTTAAACTTGATAGTGCCCTCACTGTCAGGCAACACCAAGAGGGTCAAAATTGTCGGCGATCCCTAAAAGAAAATTTTAAACAAAGCAAAAAGCAAACCAAAATATATACACACAAAAAGGTCCCCCTCTCCCAAACTTAAGTGAAACAATGTTTCCACTGTTTAAGCGTTAAAGTTCAGAGTTAGGGGGGAGGAAAATACAGTATCAAGCTATACAAGGCTTTACACAGGCCAAAAGTTAGCACTAACCATTCAAAAATTTTATCGTTATAAAGCGGCGGTTGGTGAAAGAACATGTTGTATAGAGTCAAGAAGAAATTGGGTAAAGATAAGTGGTGTAATGGAAAAGGTTTACGTCTCGATTTGTAGAGACAAAAGAATAATGGTGAACGGAAACGAGAATGTGGTTGATTAGGAATGGGAAGAATGGTCACATTCTCGTATGGGATAAGAAGAAATGGTGGTTGTTCAACTTCTTCAGGTGGAGGTTGATTAATCACAAAATCTGTTTCGTTTAGGAATGCGAGTTCGTCGGCGAAAATATCTTCGAAACTTTCATCGATGGTCCGATTGAACGTTTCAATGTCAATAAGTGTTGCGCCAGAATTCAACACACTTGATTTTTCAAAAATTACGGAGGTAGGAGAGTCTTAAGGCTCATCTACCTTATTCTCAAAAGAGTCTAAATCAAGTTGTTTTTCTAGAATTATCGAACTCAAAATATCAGATTGTGATTCATTAACACTTGCTATCATTAAAGAAAGATTAGATGAAAAACCAGAGAAAGTGGGAGAAAGAAGTGGAATACAAACTTGAGGGTAGAAATGGAGTGTATAAATTAGCACAATTTGTAATGACCGATGTGTAAAAAGCGATTGTGCTAATCTATCAATCCACTGAGAAATGAGGTCAAATGCCTCAAGATTCGTGAGAAAACATGGGTACGTCAAACTTGGTAAACCGGACATTGAAAATGAAAGTGTAACGGTTTCTTGCAAGGTCGGAACGAGGATGGAGGGAAGTCATTGAGGAAGGGTATCGGTTAAAAATTCAGGAGGGTGTGCGTAGTCAATGAAAGGGATAGAATGAATTGGAAAATCCGACTCCTCAAGTAAAACTGCTTCATCCTCAATACTCTCCTCAAAATTTAGCTTATCCATGCAATTCTCATCAAAATCAAGACGCATATGAAGTTCGGGAGAAATATTTAATGTCTCGGGATGATGAATTGGAAAGAAAAACTCATCCAAAACTGATGGTTCATCATCCAAAATATTCCCAGCGTCAATATCCTCGATCAAGTAAAAATCAATTTTCTCAGACACCTCAAAAAAGCATGGGTATCAATTAATTCATGTTCTAGAGTGGAGGTGTAGAAGTCAAAAGGATTGGGTGTAGGTTCACTCGAAAGGGACCCTTCACAATCAGGTAAATCAAACACTACAAAGTCGCACAACTCATTAAACATTTTATCTTCAACTGGTGAATCATTTGGAACCCTTGATAGACATTCAAAACCGGATTTGTGGGATTCAATTGGAGATGGGTAGATTTGATTTGGAAGGGTGTACAGTTCACTCTCACCACTCGAATTCTCAATCTGTCCAACCGCCTCATCATAAATTGGGAAATGTGGAGCTAGTTGGAAACTAGCTACCGGGTCACTAGGTTGTATGAGGGCGGCCATGGACGCGCTCAAATCTATCATCTGTTGGTATGACGCTACTCTAAATTCTTCCAACGCCTGTTCCAAAATAGACATGTGTTGTGAAGGAGTTTCAGTAAAAAATTCAAAGTTGTTTGGATACTGAAAACTCTCAAATGGCTGTATAGAAGCAATGTCCAGGGAATGTGCAAAAGTTGGGTAGGATGGATAGGAATAGAATGATTGGACAAGGGTAGGATTAACATACGGATAAGAAGGTGAATGGAATTGTTGATCCAAATAATTCGCAATGGTGAAAGGAGTGAAAGATCGGTTACGAGATTGTTCAATATGTTCAGCAATAGACATGGGTTTCGGAGTTACAACAGGACTCGAAAAAGGAGTATCAACGTAAAAAGGTGGTGAAGGTTGAAATGGTTGATACAAGGTGGATTGCGGAGTCCAATTAATTGTCCTAGATGCGTCTATCCGATCTTTCAAAGAAATTTTGGGCATGGAGGGGTCATTCGAAATTCGACCAAAACAAGAACCGTATGAAGTAATGTCTGGTTGTGGGTACCAAAGTTCGGCTAGAGTTTTGCGAGGTGGGGTACCCATGATGTAATGAGAGAAAGGAGAAGAAAAAGAATGTGATTTTTTTTTTGTAAAAAATTGTTTGTTTTTGGAGTTTAGAAATTTTTTTTTGAAAGTGTTTTTTTTAGAAAGAGTTTTTGCAAGAATGTGTACGGACTTATTTCAAACAATCACAGTTTAAAACATGCACAATCAAACCTAGAGCTACGGTCTTCTAAGTCAACTAGACTACTCCTAACTGTTCCAAAGTGAAAAGTTGTGAGATAACCCTCAAATCGTCTCTTCATTGCCAATTGTGGCCAGGTAAGCACAAATGAAGAAAGGAGGGTTCCGCTCACGAATCCCCGTGAGACGGGCCTTTTAAAGTTACATTTCTCACTTGTCTTGCCTAGGCACCACAAAGTCAAGTTTAGATAAACGATTGAATGCCCACAACCTTCCTCTGTCTTAATAAGTACGACAGTCCTTAGTTGGTTGAGTCTAGATATTTTTTAATTAACTCAAGGTGTCACGCCCCGCTTCCCAGAGTACGCTAGATTGGGCACGTGACATAGCCAACCATGCTACCTGTGGGTAGGAAGTATCCATCCACAGTCACATTACGGCTGTAGAGATATCAAGAACAAGATAAAACTATCTAAAACATGTCCATAATCCAGAATAACAGGAGTCAATAATAAATAAATGCGGAAGCAAATGATCCAATACAAGTAACTGAAATGTATGTCCCATAATGCCGGCTCACATCAGGAAATAAATGCAGGAAATAAAACTAATTACTACTGAACTCACAGTTCAGCCTGCTGGCTGAAGTACTCCTGCTCGGACTGCGACAACGGTACAGAATCTGGGCCATGCAAAACCCAGACGTCAGCGCGTCATATCATCAAGTAATATAATAACAGTGTAGCAGGAAATGCAATATAACCATGAATAAAACGAGAGTAGCAATAATGTGAATCAAGCAGTGCAGGGTAGTGTGCAGTGGGTAACTAAACTGTTCTATCAGGTTTTCTATTCTAGAGTCTTTGAAACCAAATTAATGAATCGTCGATGTAACTCAGTAGTATCCCATGCATGCCCGGGACCACGGTCAAGACTCTCGGGGCTGAATCCGAGACGTACCGCTAGGCAGTAACAGGTAGCAGGATGGGCAAGTAATGTTAGCATCATCACTCCGGGGCTGGCCTAGCCCGTAAGACTGATCAGAACAGGTATCGAACTGTTGAGTTACAAGTCAGGTTTCACTTTTGATTTCCCCATACCCCCAAGTTATGTATGTCGAGTCAGGTATTCAGTAATCAAGAACTAATACCAACACAGGAGCAGGTAAAAGCAGGTTTGTCTGGATAGACAACAGGAACGGTCCATGAGGACTACATGTCAGTTTTGTTGGCATTAGACACAAGATCAGGTAACGGGTCGGGTCATGGTACATCAGGTTAAGTCAACAGTATACAGTACCATGTCAGGTATATCAATATATATATGTGTGTAGCAATGTCAGGTCAAGATGTAAATAATATCGTGGATGTGCTCACAATCAGATATATAATCAAACATGGGTATTAACAACATGAGATAAGCAATGAATTAAGTAATAAGCAATTTCATTCAATTTGCAATACAGATATCAATTTGTTACAGAGATGGTTACAAGAGTGCAGTAAGACAAATATAGCCGTTTAGTCATGTTAACAGGTTTAAGAACCCTTAGAGGTGCAATAATTTATGTAACGGTTCAGTACAGCTATTTCAGGTTAAATGCATACGAGTGTCCGAATGTAACATAACTACAGGGATAAATGCCACAAGCTATTTAACAGTAAAATGTGATTGAACAGGTAAATATGATTATTAGGTTCAATTTGCAAACTGTAAGTTCCATGTTTAACAGTAAAATGATATAATGCAATATTGTACCCGAAAATGGGAAACGATTGTACCAAGTTAAATTTTACAGGTTTAGGGTGTCAATATATATATGTAAACATTGTATAGCATGTAGCAAGGGGTACTTGCCTCGATGGGTCGTGAACCGGGAAAAACGGAACGTAAACGTCGGCGGGGAAACTTGCGACGGCCGCTCGGTTCACGGATTGAACCCAAACAACGAACAATGGAACCACATGAGACGGGGTACCTCGCTGGAACGTCGGATCACGTCGTCGGCATCGCCGGATTCCGGCGAGAATGTGAACAGTAAACAATCACGACGTGCAACCAAGAGGGAAAAGGAAATAAAGAAGAAGGAAGGAGGATCTGAGGAGAAGGAGGCTTACAGTGGTCTGTAGAGGGGTCGTGAGGATCGACGGCGTCGAAGAAACTCCGGCGGCCAGCCTACGACGACGGCGGGAAAACTGCATATCACGAAGAACTTTCACAGGGCAGGAAAAAGAAAGGAAGAGGAGGGGAAAAAGAGAGAAGGCACTCACCGAGGGTTGCACGAAGCAGGGGGAACGGAGACGAGGTCACCGGCGGCGACTCCGGCGGCACAGACACGTACAGGGAGTTGCTGGTGGCCGCAGCGATCGTGTAGGGAGCACGGGAAGAAGGGAGAGGAGGAAGGAATGGTGTAGCGGCTGCGACGAGGGCGAGGAGGCGAGGCTGGTGGTGATGTTTGCGTCGGCTTTGGTGCTGCGGCGGTGAGGGAGCCGGAGATTAGGGTTCACTGGGGGTTGGGTTACGTTGAAAAAGAAAAGAAAGAGGGAGAAGAATATATATAGAAGAGGGAGAGAGAGAGATAGGAGAGAGAAGAGAGAGAGATAGGAGAGAGGAGAGAGAGAGAGTGAGAGAGATAGGAGAGAGGAGAGAGAGAGAGAGAGGCGGTGAGAGAAAATGGGAGTGGGGCCCACGGGAGAGGATATGATTGGTTGAGGGAAAAAAATTTGAGAGAGATTTTAAAATCTTAAAATCTCAAACAGTTAACGAAAAATGAGATTGGTTAAAGAATGAAATATATGAATGGTTTAAGATATATTAAAATTTGGGATTTTGGCGTAAAATAAAACATTTCCAAATCGCGCCCGGGTCGGGTCCAAAAATTTGAAATTGAAATAATAGGATTTTAAGCGGGATCCAAATTTTAAAATGAAGTGTTTTATGATAAAAAAGCATACCCCCAAAACGGACACATGTACGCGCGCGTAGCCGTCCAAACTCGCCCGTTTCACTGAACGGGATGAGCACACGATGCACGGACGCCACCACGGGGTTAGGGGTGTCAAGTAGGCCAAGATGACTATTTTTAATTTTATTTTAGATGCCAAAATTTGTTATATGCAGAAATGACTTTACCGGGTAAAAATTTACAGTAAGCAACAAACAAGCAAGCTAAATGAAATGAGTACCACATTATGCTCAAACAGTACTGAAAATAGTAGTATTGGGCTCGGGTGTTACATTATACCCAACTACAAATGAATTTCGTCCTCGAAATTCCAAGAATACAAAGATAGATAACTACAAGAAAAGGTGAGGAAACTTCTGCCGAATCTCATCTTCTCGTTCCCAAGTGGACTCTCCATGCGAGCGATTACCCCAAGAAACAAGCACAAGGGGGATAACCTTGTTCTTAAGAACCTTTTCCCTTCGATCCACAATTTCAACCGGTCGCTCCTCAAAAGTCAAGTCTTCTCGTACCGTTAGCTCCGAATGATCCAAAACGTGTGTTTCATCTCGAACAAACTTACGGAGTTGAGATACGTGAAACACATCGTGCACACTTGCCAAGAACTGCGGTAACGCCAAACGGTACACTACCTCACCAACACGCTCTAAAATCTCAAAGGGTCCAACGAATCGGGGACTAAGCTTTTCTCGACTCCCAAAACGAATCACCCCTCTAGTCGGTGATATCTTCAAGAATACCAAATCACCCACGGCGAACTCTAGAGGTCTTCTTGACGTGTCTGCCCAACTCTTTTGTCGGTCTTGAGCTGCCTTCATATGATTTATGATAGTGTTGACCCTCTCAACTGTCTACACAACCAAATCTGGTCCCAACAATTTTCGTTCACCGATATCATCCCAACAAACAGGTGAACGGTATTTACGACCATACAAAGCTTCAAACGGGGCCATCTGGATAGTTGCCTGAAAACTGTTGTTGTAAGAAAACTCCACCAAGTGTAGATGATCCTCCCAAGAACCCTTGAAGTCCAACATGCATGCTCTCAACATATCCTCAAGAGTTTGGATCCTTCTCTCCGACTGGCCATCAGTTTGAGGATGATAAGTGGTGCTAAACTTCAATCGAGTCCCCAAACTTTCCTGTAAACTCCTCCAGAAGTGTGATAAGAACCGAGTGTCACGATCGGACACGATGCTCACCGGTACTCCATGCAATCTTACAATCTCCTGCATGTACCGCTCCGCCAAGGTCTCTGTTGATTGACCAACCCGAAAAGGAATAAAGTGAGCTGCCTTGGTCAATCGATCAACAATTACCCATACTGCATTGTTGCCCTTTGGACTCCGCGGTAAAGCCGTCACGAAATCCATTGTTATATGTTCCCACTTCCATTGAGGAATCGAAAGTAGTTGCAATAAACCAGCAACCCTTTGATGTTCAGCCTTAACTTGCTGACACACCAAGCACTTAGCCACAAAGCGAGCAATCTCCCGTTTCATGCCTTCCCACCAGAAATGCTGTCGAATATCTCGGTACATCTTTGTGCCTCCTGGATGTACAGAATAAGCTGAATTGTGTGCCTCCTTCATAAGCTCTTCACGAATATCTCCCTTTGGCACACATAAACGGCTACCATACCTCAACGAACCATCTTCATGGATCAATAAATCTGTTCGTAATCCGGCCTCAACCTGCTCTCGAAACTTTTGCAGTCTAGGATCCTGCGATTATGCTGCTTTAATATTCTCGATTAATGACGAATATACTTTCAGCTGCATCAACTGTCCCGTAGAACGCGATAGCACAACCTCCAAGTCAAATCTTCGAAAATCTGCAACGATCTCCTTTTGCGTAGTTAACACCTGAATTGCTGGTAACCGACTAAGCGCATCCGGCACAACATTGACCTTCCCCGGATGGTACTTAAGATCAAGATCGTAGTCAGCCATCAGCTCCAACCATCTACGTTGCCTCATATTAAGCTCCTTCTGTGTGAACACATACTTCAAGCTCTTATGATCTGTAAAAACTTCGACCCTTTCGCCTAAAAGGTAGTGTCTCCAAATCTTCAAAGCAAAAATCACAGCAGCAAGCTCCAAGTCATGAGTTGGATAATTCTTCTCATGGGTCTTCAATTGTCTCGATGCGTACGCTACAACCTTCCCATGCTGCATCAAAACACATCCCAATCCTTTCCTAGATGCGTCGCTGTGAATCACCAATCCTCCGGAATTGTCTGGCATGGTCAGAATAGGGGCGGTTATCAACTTCTGCTTCAACGTCTCGAAAGCTAACGCACACTTATCCGTCCATACAAAAGGTACCTCCTTGCGCGTAAGCTTGGTTAACGGCTCAGCCAGACGAGCAAAGTTCTCCACAAATCTTCTGTAGTATCCGGCTAATCCAAGGAAACTTCTTATCTCCGCAACATTCTTTGGAATTGGCCAATCACGAACGGCTGCAATCTTTTCGGGATCGACGGCAATTCCATCGCCAGACACAACATACCCCAAAAACTTCACTTCCTCTAGCCAAAACTCGCACTTACTCATCTTCTCATACAATTTCTCTTGTCTCAACGTCTGCAGTGCGATCTTCAAATGCTCAGCATGCTCCTCAAAACTCTTCGAGTAAACTAGAATATCGTCAATGAATACCACAACGAACTGATCCAAGAACGGTGAAAAAATCGGTTCACCAAGTCCATGAATACCGCCGGCGCATTCGTTACTCCGAAGGGCATCACTAAGTATTCGTAATGTCCATACCGAGTTCGGAACGCCGTCTTGCAAATATCTTCTGCTTTCACTCGAACCTGATGAAATCCGGATCGCAAATCCAGCTTCGAGAATACCCTCGCGCCACTAAGCTGCTCAAAAAGTTCTCCAATGCGAGGGATCGGGTACTTGTTCTTAATAGTCACCCGGTTTAATTCTCGATAGTTGATGCACATTCTTCTTGTGCCATCCTTCTTCTTTACTAGAAGAACTGGAGCTCCCCAAGGCGAGTTACTGCTTCGAATCCAACCCTTCTCAAGCAATTCAGCAACCTGCTTCTTAACTTCTTCCAACTCTACTGGTGCCATTGGATAATACGCTTTGGATACCAGCGCTGCACCATGAATAAGATCAATTGCGAACTCCACGTCTCGCTTCGGCGGCAAACCCGATATATCTTCAAATACGTCCATAAAATCGCGAACAACAGCCGGCCCTTCACTTTCATCAACTTCCATTGCTGCAAGAATATTGTTTGTCGGCCTAGCCCTAAACTCGACTGGCCCGACAGAACTGCTTCCTCCAGTGAAGGTAAACTCGGGATGTCCGGGAATCTGGAAAATTACTTTCTTTGCCTTACAATCAATGTGAGCGTGGAAAGTGCCAAGAAAATCCATTCCCAAGACGACTTCATAGCTTCCTGTAACAATCACCAAGAAATCTGCAAAAAGCTCCCGTCCGCACACAACAACTGTACAATCTTTACATTCCCTACTAGATATGATTTTCCCATTCCCAGTGTGTATGTCCCAGAAACTAGACAGGGTAGTGCAAGCAATCGAGTGTGTGGTTATAAACTTGGATGACATAAAACAGTGGGATGCACAAGAATCAAATAATGCCAATGCGGGAAAACCATGAACGAGTAGAATACCTGAAACGACTTCTCCTGACGCCTTAGCTTCCTCAGCTGTCAAGGTAAAAGCTCGAGCCTGATTAGGTCCTTGAGTCAGCTGTTTCTGTCCTTGGAACGGTTTCTGCGGAGGCTTATGAATATCATCCCTTGTACGAAGCTTCGACGGACAAGCCCCAACGGCGTGATCTACCGCTCCACAAACCAAAAAGAGTCCCAGCCTTCTTCGACAATCCTTCTGCACGTGCCCAGGTAAACGGCAGTAGTCACAAATCACGCTCTTTCTTCGATCAACGACCACCGGCTTCTTCATGGATGCTACACCTCGATGGTCCACTGGAATACCTCTGCGACCATGAGCTCGGTTAGGTACAAATGCGGGCTTCCTTGCCGTAATTGCTGTCTGCTGCAAGCTCCCTTTCATCCCAGATAAACTCTGCTGTTCCCGAGCTACCGTAAGAACCTGTGAGAAAGTGGTCAAACCCATGGAGACAATCTGCCTCTGGATGTCCACATCCAAGCTGCGCATGAACCTTCGTGCCCTGTCTGCATCGTTGGCAACTAAAGGTCCAGCGAATCTGCTGAGTCTCGTCCATTCTGCTGCATGCACATCCACGGGTGCTCCATTCTGCCTTAGCCTAATAAATTTCTCTTACATTTCCTCCCGTGCAGTCCGCGGGAAGAACTTCTCCAGAAAACTCTTAGAAAAATCCGCCCACTTGATCGGCTTGGGCAAGCGGGTCTCCTTCACAAGCCACCATTCTCGGGCGTAGTCCACTAGCTGAATGCGTACCACATCAACTCTTTTGTCATCTGGAATCTGTGCCGCAATCAGCAAATTCTCCGTGTCAACTAGTCACTACTCGGCTAGCAATAGCTCCTCCAAACCAGTAAATGTAGACGGACCCAAACGTCTGAAATCTGCCACGGTCCCTACTCGGTCGACTGGTTTAGCTTCAACCTTGTTTACAGACTGCTGAACGATCTGCAAACCTTCCTGAAACGAGTCTACTTGCTGCTGGATCAGCTCAGTCTGCCTCTTTTGATTCTCCAGCATTCCCCTTATCACTCCCAGCATGGCGGCTTCGTCCACATGCCTCTGGTACGTCTTGAAATTCTTATCTGCCATATTCCTGAAATCAAAAACACCCAAATTAGCATGATGATAGATTCAATATATAGATCAAGGCTAGAACTCCAAGATACTTAAATAGAGTACCGCATTGTAACTATACCGCGGTATCATAGCCACAATTACTTAATTCCACCCAAGTCGCCTAAGTCCTAGAGATAACAAGAAATCATGTTTTTCGAGTCGATATGCAAAGGAAGTTTGCACATCGTAAAAGATATAATCAGGAAGAATGTGATTCAAGAATGGTAAACGGCAAAGTGGCAGGACATGTTTCCTAACCACAGGCATTCTGATTCGTGTATTGGATACAATACCCAACTACAAAAGAATCAACCCAACTAGCCTATGGCTCTAATACCAAAAAAACCATGTCACGCCCCGCTTTCCAGAGTACGCTGGATTGGGCACGTGACATAGCCAACCATGCTACCTGTGGGTAGGAAGTATCCATCCACGGTCACATTACGGCTGTAGAGATATCAAGAACAAGATAAAACTATCTAAAACATGTCCATAATCCAGAATAACAGGAGTCAATAATAAATAAATGCGGAAGCAAATGATCCAATATAAGTAACTGAAATGTATGTCCCATAATGCGGGCTCACATCAGGAAATAAATGCAGGAAATAAAACTAATTACTACTGAACTCACAGCTCAGCCTGCTGGCTGAAGTACTCCTGCTCGGACTGCGACAACGGTACAGAATCTGGGCCATGCAAAACCCAGACGTCAGCGCGTCATGTCATCAAGTAATATAATAACAGTGTAGCAGGAAATGCAATATAACCATGAATAAAACGAGAGTAGCAATAATATGAATCAAGCAGTGCAGGGTAGTGTGCAGTGGGTAACTAAACTGTTCTATCAGGTTTTCTATTCTAGAGTCTTTGAAACCAAATTGATGAATCGTCGATATAACTCAATTGTATCCCGTGCATGCTCGGGACCATGGTCAAGACTCTCGGGGCTGAATCCGAGACGTGCCGCTAGGCAGTAACAGGTAGCAGGATGGGCGAGTAATGTCAGCATCATCACTCCGGGGCTGGCCTAGCCCGTAAGACTGATCAGAACATGTATCGAACTGTTGAGTTACAAGTCAGGTTTCACCTTTGATTTCCCCATACCCCTAAGTTATGTATATCGAGTCAGGTATTCAGTAATCAAGAACTAATGCCAACACAGGAGCAGGTAAAAGCAGGTTTGTCTGGATAGACAACAGGAACGGTCCATGAGGACTACATGTCAGTTTTGTTGGCATTAGACACAAGATCAGGTAACGGGTCGGGTCATGGTACATCAGGTCAAGTCAACAGTATACGGTACCATGTCAGGTATATCAATATATATATATGTGTGGCAATGTCAGGTCAAGATGTAAACAATATCGTGGGTGTGCTCACAATCAGATATATAATCAAACATGGGTGTTAACAACATGAGATAAGCAATGAATTAAGTAATAAGCAATTTCATTCAATTTGCAATACAGATATCAATTTGTTACAGAGATGGTTACAAGAGTGCAGTAAGACAAATATAGCCGTTTAGTCATGTTAACAGGTTTAAGAACCCTTAGAGGTGCAATAATTTATGTAACGGTTCAGTACAGCTATTTCAGGTTAAATGCATACGAGTGTCCGAATGTAACATAACTACAGGGATAAATGCCACAAGCTATTTAACAGTAAAATGTGATTGAACAGGTAGATATGATTATTAGGTTCAATTTGCAAACTGTAAGTTCCATGTTTAACAGTAAAATGATATAATGCAACATTATACCCGAAAATGGGAAACGATTGTACCAAGTTAAATTTTACAGGTTTAGGGTGTCAATATATATATGTAAACATTGTATAGCATGTAGCAAGGGGTACTTGCCTCGACGGGTCGTGAACCGAGAAAAACGGAACGTAAACGTCGGCGGGGAAACTTGCGATGGCCTCTCGGTTCACGGATTGAACCCAAATAACGAACAATGGAACCACGTGAGACGGGGTACCTCGCTGGAATGTCGGATCACGACGTCGGCATCGCCGGATTCCGGCGAGAATGTGAACAGTAAACAATCACGACGTGCAACCAAGAGGGAAAAGAAAATAGAGAAGAAGGAAGGAGGATCTGAGGAGAAGGAGGCTTACAGTGGTCTGTAGAGGGGTCGTGAGGATCGACGGCGTCGAAGAAACTCCGGCGGCCAGCCTACGACGGCGGCGGGAAAACTGCAGATCACGAAAAACTTTCACAGGGCAGGAAAAAGAAAGGAAGAGGAGGGGAGAAAGAGAGAAGGCACTCACCGAGGGTTGTACGAGGCAGGGGGAACGGAGACGAGGTCACCGGCGGCGACTCCGGCGGCGCAGACGCGTGCTGGGAGTTGCTGGTGGCCGCGGCGATCGTGTAGGGAGCACGGGAAGAAGGGAGAGGAGGAAGGAATGGTGTAGCGGCTGCGACGAGGGCGAGGAGGCGAGGCTGGTGGTGATGTTTGTGTCGGCTTTGGTGCTGCGGCGGTGAGGGAGCCGGAGATTAGGGTTCGCTGGGGGTTGGGTTACGTTGAAAAAGAAAAAAAAGAGGGAGAAGAATATATATAGAAGAGGGAGAGAGAGAGAGAGAGAGGCGGTGAGAGAAAATGGGAGTGGGGCCCACGGGAGAGGATATGATTGGTTGAGGGAAAAAAATTTGAAAGAGATTTTAAAATCTTAAAATCTCAAACAGTTAACGAAAAATGAGATTGGTTAAAGAATGAAATATATGAATGGTTTAAGATATATTAAAATTTGGGATTTTGGCGCAAAATAAAACATTTCCAAATCGCGCCCGGGTCGGGTCCAAAAATTTGAAATTGAAATAATAGGATTTTAAGCGGGATCCAAATTTTAAAATGAAGTGTTTTATGATAAAAAAGCATACCCCCAAAACGGACACATGTACACGCGCGTAGCCGTCCAAACTCGCCCGTTTCACTGAACGGGACGAGCACACGATGCACGGACGCCACCATGGGGTTAGGGGTGTCAAGTAGGCCAAGATGACTATTTTTAATTTTATTTTAGATACCAAAATTTTTTATATGCAGAAATGACTTTACCAGGTAAAAATTTACAGTAAGCAACAAACAAGCAAGCTAAATAAAATGAGTACCACATTATGCTCAAACAGTACTGAAAATAGTAGCATTGGGCTCAGGTGTTACAGTGATGTATATACTTTTAGTGATTTTTGGGGTCTTAGGAAGGGTAATGAAATCCCTCCCCAATCTTAATTGGTGTTATAGCCCCTTAGATTCCGTATTAATTATGTAAAGCAGTAACACACCAAAAATCTAAAACACTTGCAATTTTTTTTTATTTGGCAGTGCAAAGAATCCTGCACAAAAACAATTTATTGGATAGGAGAAAGAGAATCTGTGCAAAGAAACCTGCAGAAATTTTTTTCAGTGGACTGCAAAGGAGAGGAGATGAGAAATGAGATACTCATAGAGATTTTTTTTGGGTTGCAGATGTCACCCTTTGACCGCGGTTTCGCTGTCAAACAAGCGCTTCTGCCGCGTTTCCGCGGCGGATCAGTGAGTTTGGATTATCTGACTTTGTCTCTGTGCTGAGTTAGTTTTCCTCTACCTGTTCAGATCTCCTGTTTCTGGATTTGTTCACTGAGTTTGCTCCAGATCTGAAACAGAGTTTGCTCCAAGCCTGCACACTTGCAAAAAAACCTTTCAAAAATAATAGGATGATTTTTTTATTTTTTTTATTTTAAAATTTTTCAATTTTTATAATTTTTAAAATTTTTTTTAATTAACCCGAAATTACACAAAAAAAAAGACTACCGTCTCCCCGGCAACGGCGCCATTTGATTGTTCGTGTTTTTGCGTATTCTTAATTTTTAACTACCGCAATCAAGACGGTGTCGCTTGGTAGCTAGCCGGTTGAATACGGGTCGATCCACAGGGAGATAGAATCCTTTTCTTTATGTTTTAACGAGTTAAATCCGATTAAGTCGGGTTTTGTTTTAAGATCTACGAATGAGATAAAAGATGATAAAATACTTGCTAGGGTTAGGATTAAGTTAATTTGAGTTTAGGAAATTCGTACTTCTTTCAATGCGTTAGTTATGAATATCGGTGTTAAGGTAATCGGCAACAACGGGGATTAGGACGATTAGGAAGAAACTTACAAGTCTAAACTAGGCTTTCCATACTTAGTTTCTTCCTTTTAGTCCTTGTCCGTCCGTTCTTGTCTCTTAGCCCTAACCTCCAATTAATTCAACCACAACCGGTCTAACTAGGGAATCACCACTATCATGTAGGATAGGGTGCCGTAGTGAGCGAATCATGGTTCAATTAAAGAGAGTCCGTATTTAAAATTACTGGGAAAAGAAAGGAGTGAGAGATTTTCTTCTCTCAAACCTTCCTTCTCCTAGCCCTAACAAGTGAGGAATTACTCATCCATTAAAAAGAGATGAAAACAAAATTTTTATATTTTTATTGAAGACCTAAATTGCAGATAATAAAAGAACAAATAAAATTTGCAGATAATAAATTGTGGATAAAAAAATGCAAGATAAAATAAAAAAAAACTTACTTTATTGATGACCTCTCAAAACGCATTACAATGGAATTTAAATTTTTAAATCTAGAAATTAAAAAGAGGCATAAAAATAAAGAGAGGCATCCTCAAAAGAAGCACACCTAATTTGGTTTTGAGCTCTCCTATTTATAGATAGGAAAACCCTAGGTTTATATTCTGATCCAATCACTAATTTACAAAACTACCCCAAGAGAGCCGAGTCAAAGCACCGATACTGCCACCGACACGTGCATAACACAGCCGCGGAACCGCGGCAGAAGTGCCTATTTGGCCGCGGTTCCGCGGCCATTTGGTGGATTAATGGGCCCATTTCTTCAGGGTTTCTTCATGTTGCTTTTATCTTCTATTTTCTTCACTTGGTTTCTCAGAATCTCTTCAATCTCCTTCCAGATTTCCAACAGTGCAGAATGATGTGGACTTTTGCCTTGAGCTCCATGTTGAAGTCTTGGATATTGTGCTGCCTTTGTGTTTTGTGCATTGAAATGCCCAATGATTTTCCATTTGTTCCTTGAACTGGTAAGCGGCATTATACGGGTAGTGTGCGGAAACCCATATTTCTCTGTTTGTTAGTCGTAGTCCCGCATTTGTTGTGACTTTTCATGAATTTCATTGTAAAGAGATGAGAACCTGTAACCTGCAACTATTTAGCAGACACGGATTAAAAGTACCTACTTATATGCAATGTAATTAAGAATGGGCGATATAAAAATGCAAAAATCTGATATGAACATGCACTGTACGTAAAATGAAAAGTCACACTAAAAACAAACATGTGGAAATTGGTATTTATACAACCATGGACACGTAGCTTCAATCCAGACCCCAAACCCTCACCTTAGCCGGCGAGATCAAGCATGGGGTCGGCACTGCCGGGCCTCCCCATTGCAAATGCTCCCAATTTTTTCCCTAGCACCCCTTGGCATATCCCACTACCCCCATTCTGTTTGATTTTTCTGCACATTAACAGAGAGTGTTAATTCATCTCTTTAATCCAAGATTTAATACATTTTTAATTCTCTACTCATATTATAAATCCTAATTCTATCCTATAAATACCACCCTACACTTTGGCCCTCCTCATTCTGAAATCCATTGCCAAAACTCTCTAAAATTCCTAAGTCCAAAAGTTGTACAAGTGGAGTTAGCCAAGGTCAAAGTTCCGACGATATTTCTGGACAAATCCAGCGACGACGCGACTCCACGATACTTTCGAAAGTCCCCTCTACCTCCCCTCTCTTCTCCAAATTAGTAAGTCCCCTCTCCCCTCCTCTCATTCTAATCTAAAACACTCTCATTTCAAAACTCGTCGGAAGCGAAATTATTCCGACTTCTGATTCTTTTTTCTTTAAAAACCCAAATTTTCTTAATAACAAACCTACCAATTCTTTATATATTGTTTATCAATCATAACCAAACACTTTAGAACAAGTTTCACCTCAAAATAACATGTTATTCAATTTTATTACATTGTTACAAACAAATACCACAAAATTTACATTCTACATATTTCATCATATTCTTTTGTATTACCTTTAGAAAACTCACGAAGTAACGACCTACCTCATCACAACACTCATTCTTGATATAGCACGATGACTTTTGGAATTTTAGTTTGTGGAATAATTACAAGTTACAATAAAATACCCTAAACTATTACAAAACCGTATTCCTTAAATTGTCTTATTTAAATTCCATACAATTTAGTCCTTACAACCCATTTTGGGGAATCCGATTTGGTTGGTGCGGATTATCGCACATCCATCGGACTAGTAGGGTGAGATGCAGACCTCCTCACAGAGCATACGATCTCAATGGAATTTGTATTACAATTTTAAGAAAAACGCGATTTCTATTTAATAAATAAATTCTATTTTTATATATATATATATATATATTATCAGAATATCTATTTTAAATATATTATATATATTCCATATTTTTTTTAAATCAGAAAAGTCACAAAAGATCATGAAAATACTATCATATTCAATACAAGTCAAATTACAAGAAAATACCATATACTATTCAAAGTTAGGTTTATATCTACTAGAATATTTCATTTTATAAAAATTACAACTATGAAAATCCTAAATACGATAAATAAATACTTGAGGTTTATTTTGAAAATATATCAAAACTATTTTTCATAAAAACCCCTCAAATTATATTAATTTACAATAAGGACCCTAGTAAATATAGGTTTAAGCGGGACCAGTTCTCTTGAAGCTCAGGGAGCCGGAGAATATGGGTGCTTGCCTATCTATGGTAGACAACTTAAAAACAGTGTTATCAATATGGTAATTGTCTTGGAAAAAGACACAAATCCTGCCGTCCATGTGCAGTAGTCACCAATAATTCAAAAACTAATTCAGGACTTCAATTTTGTTTAAGTGTTTGACTCAGTCAGAGTCTCAGTCTAATCTGAAATCAATCAATTTATCTTTGAATATGATTCAAGTATAACTCTAATTCAACATGAATCTATTTATATCAGAATTCAATCTATATCAACATGAACATGATTTGATCGAACCATAGATATACATTTGACTGGTCTACATGACTATCCGTCTATATCCTTTCCATTTACATGAACTACTAATATCATGGTTTCGGCAAGTCGTACATCTATTAAACAAAACAATATACATCAATACATAATACATTATGGGGTTTTAAAGGGGTAGACTGGTACAGAATGTGTTAGAAGTGGCACGAGACGGTCACTTTAATACACCTAACTTGAATATCCATTGTTGTTGTTCCGTGGCTTAACGGTTCCTTGTGCTCCATATACCTTAGTCCACGGAATAGTTTGACTCCTCTCGTATACATTGGCATATTCTGTACCAAGCTACAAACAACTGCGTTAACATAACAAACTCACAATACACCAGTTGTATTCTCATATCTGTTTATTCTATTTCTACTTTTCTTTGGGATTACCGAGCGATTGTTTGCTGACGACATTCCTTCTCTCTTCTTTCTTTGGAATGTTGTCAGATGGATCCGACTCACTGAAGATAGAGCCTAATTCAGAGGACTTGGATCGGTTCAGCGAGGACCCCGAGCTCTAGACTCTTGTATATACTTTACTTTCATGTTCATGCCATTGTTTAGGCATTGATTTCCTCATTGTATTTACTTTTCAGTTATATTGTAAAGAAATGTTTAATAAATAAAAGTTGCTGTTCAGTTACATTTCATGTCTTCTTGTGTATATTTACATTATATTGCTTAGTTACGCTTAGCGTGTTTACTTCTGAGTAAATACGTAGCGGGCCAGTCACGTCTCCTTACCCGTACACTGGGAAGCGGGGCGTGACAGGTTTTTATGGCGGCCCATGCAGGTCAGTTTTGCATGGACATGCAGGTCAATTTTGCATGAAGTCCTAAGCAATATAACACAAGAATCAGCAACTAAAAACATTCTTTACATTTTATATTTCTTGAATCTTACAATTTCATATTCTTTGAATCTATCCTAACCCTATTTTTTCTTTCAAGGTTATGGATTCTCCAAACAATACCAGCACAAACGTCAACAACACACCACCACCTCTTCCACTTACGCCTACCATTGCAGCTCCGATCAACGAGCAAACGGTATTGCTTGAGGCAATCCGAAGACTCCTGGAAGGACAGCAGCAGCAGACTGCTATATTATTGAACCGTCCAGAAGTGGAAGCACCCGGAGTGAAGCAATTCCGGGCATTGCATCCGAAGAAATTTTCTGGGAAAGAGAGCCCTTTGGAAGCTGAAGAATGGGCTCAGAGTATTAAGGACGATCTGGCAGCAGCACAAGTGCCAGAGATCCCTTGGGTACGGGTTGCAAAGCTGGAACTCACCGACAACGCCCGAGTATAGTGGAAGGCGGAAGAAAGCCGTCTTGCCCAGCCTATCGAATGGAAAACTTTTCGCAACATGTTTGACGCGAAGTATTTTCCCGAGACTGCCCGATTCGACATGGAGCAGCAATTCATCCACTTACAACAAGGCTCTATTTGGAGCAAATCGGTGGATGAGTATGATGCTGAGTTCACTATGTTGAGAAGGTAAAGATATGTCTCAAATATTCGATTTTCTAATATCACATACTACACAGCTAACATAAGACCGTAACAGGTTTGCGGCACACCTCATTCCGACTGCTTAGATCAGGTTCAGACGATTTCAGCAAGGGTTAGATCTGGAGATCCAAGCTACCTTAGCTACAGGGGATTTCCCAACCCAAGAACTGGCTCTGAAAGCTGCACGTCGATATGAGACAGTAGTAAAGATGAAGGGCAGACCCCAATCTGCAGGAGTGAAGCGCCTCGCCGCTTAGATGGCAGGAGGAGCCTCTTCAAGGCCACCTTTTGTACCCAGGAGACCGGGAGTACCATTCAACCGGCCCAGTCCAGCCTTTTGCACCTATTATAGGAGGGATGGACACATGGCGAAAGATTGTAGGCATGCTAATCGTCTTTGCTTAGTCAGTGGCTCATCCACACATAATATTGGGTCTTGTCCTCGTAGACTCAATCCAAATGCTGCACCCAGACCAGCAATCACCTATCCGCAGTGGCTAGCTATCGAGGCACCTGCACCACGTCTTGCTCTCCCTGCCTTACCTCCTCGTGGACCGACTACACCTTCTCCTCGTCAGTTCCACCAAGCACAAAGGAACCTACCTCAATGACAGAGGAATGGACAGAGAAATGGTCCTTCAGCAAGGAGGAATGTACCAAGGCGATAGGCTTTCACAATGATTATGGAAGAAGCTGAAGCCACATGCCAAGTCATAACCGACAACACTTTTCTTTCAAGCTTTCTTTCAATCCTTGTACATATCCATATATCTTTTTCTATACCTAAAACCTATCCCACATAACTTAGATACGATCTTAGTAGCCTCACTTCGTGCACTAGAACCCTTCGATACTGGAGCATCTCATTGTTTTATGTCACAACGGTTCTTCCGAACTTATGTGATTCCAGTCAAACCGCTCGTATCCAACTGGAATGTCGGTTCAGGGAACAGCGTTCTAAAAGCAACAATGGGATACAACCTGTGTCCAGTACTCGTCTACAGCAGAGAATTCTATGCTGACTTCAAGGTACTGGACATACCAAACTTCGAAATAGTTTTGGGTATGGATTGGCTCGGAACTTTATACGCTACCGTCGACTGTCATCAAAGGAGGGTAGTGTTCGAGATTCCTGATCATCCGGTCTTTTATTTCAAAAGTGGAGACCGTATCCTGGAGCCAAGCACATACAAAGAAAAACCGAAGAAGGCCGTGATTGCAACTCATCAGGCAGAAGAAGGATCAAAGCCAAAGGTAGTTCGAGAGTTCGATGACGTATTTCCTGAAGACATATCAGGTTTGCCTCCCGATCGAGCTCTTGAATTCAGCATTGATTTAGTACCTGGAGCATAACCGGTGATCAAACCTCTGTATTGCTTGAGTCCCGAAGGTTTGAAAGTGATCCGAACTCAGTTGGACTAATTATTGAAGAAAGGAAGGATTCATCCCAGCACTTCAAGTTGGGGATCGCCAGATCTGCTTGTGAAGGAGAAGGAAGGCTCATATTGAATGTGCATTGATTATAGAGTTTTGAACGAAGTAACTATAAAGAACAAGTATCCACTTCCGCGCATCGACGATCTGTTCGATCAGCTAAGTGGGTCTTGCGTTTTCTCAAAATTAGATCTTTGTTCGGGATATCATCAGGTGAAGGTCAAAGAGTCTGATATTCCGAAGACGGCATTCAGGACTCGCTATGGTCATTATGAGTTTCTTATGATGCCATTTAGAGTGACCAACGCACCAGCTATATTCATGAACCTAATGAATCAAGTTTTCCGAGAGTATCTAGACAGTTTTGTTGTCATCTTCATCGACGACATCCTGGTGTATTCTAAGAGTCGGAAAGAACATGCCGAGCACCTACGAATTGTCCTGAAGACTTTACGATAGCATCAACTCTATGCCAAGTACAGCAAGTGCGAGTTTTGGCTAAATCAAGTCGGTTTTCTCGGACATATTGTATCAGGCGATAGAATCTCTGTAGATCCAGCTAAGGTATCAGCAGTAAGCGAATGGCCGACACCGAAGTCAGTGAAGGACATTCGAAGTTTCTTGGGTTTAGCAGGATATTACAGAAGATTCATTGAAGGATTTTCGAACATTGCAACACCGTTGACCAAGCTCACGCGTAAAGATGAAGAATTCGTGTGGTCAGAAGCATGTGAACAAGCTTTCGTAGAACCTAAGTCAAGAGTGACATCAACACCTATTCTCGTCATACCGGACCAATCTAAAGGTTTCGTAGTGCATTGCGATACATCCGGTAAGGGATTAGGATGTGTTCTATATTAGCACGGTAAAGTTGTAGCTTATGCATCAAGACAGCTGAAGATTCATGAGTGCAACTATCCAACGCATGATCTGGAGTTGGCAGCCGTCATCTTTGCTCTCAAGATTTGGCGCCATTATTTTCTTGGAGAACGAGTGGACATATACACAGACCACAAGAGTCTGAAATATGTGTTACTCAGGAAGAGTTGAATATGCGGCAGAGAAGATGGTTAGAACTCATGGCGGACTTCAAAATCAACCTACAATATCATCCAGAGAAGGTGAATGTAATATATGATGCACTTAGTCGCCAACCACTATCAATGAATCTCACCGCACAGTGGAAGCTTCAACAATATTTGCATCAGAAGGAGATAGAAGTGGTCATGTCAGGTAACGCTTCAAGTTTGATGAATACATTCAGCGGGTGGTTTATGCCCACTGACGGAAATTGCGTTTACAAGTTCAGTTTACAATTGTCAATCAGATCAAAGCAGCTCAAGCAAGTGATGCCAAGTTGCAAAAGATCAGAGAACAAGTAGAAAGTGGACTTAGAACAAACTTCATAATCTATGAAGACGGATCTTTGAGATACGGCAGTAAATTATGTATACCACAAGGTCCTGTTCAGGAAGAATTGATGAAAGAAGCTCATAGCTCTCCCTATTAAGTACACCCTTGTGGTACAAAGATATACAAAGATCTGCGGCAACATTACTGGTGGCATAGAATGAAGCGTGAAGTAGCCAGAAGCGTCGCTAAATGTTTGGTGTATCAGCAAGTGAAAGCTGAACATCACAGGACTGCTGGTTTACTTCAACCGTTATCTATTCTAGAATGGAAGTGGCAACACATCCCCATGGACTTCGTGACTGCTCTTCCTCGTAGCATGAAAGGTAACGATGCGGTATGGGTTATTGTGGATCGACTCACAAAGTCAGCCCACTTTATTCTATTTCGAGTTGGCCAATCTACCGAGACATTAGTA
The DNA here is from genome assembly GCA_030015575.1 of Agapanthus africanus. Lineage (NCBI taxonomy): Eukaryota > Viridiplantae > Streptophyta > Magnoliopsida > Asparagales > Amaryllidaceae > Agapanthus > Agapanthus africanus. The sequence goes on from CM057337.1 coordinate 13,106,914, forward strand.
AAGAAGTACATGGAGGTAAGTTTGAATCTAAGTAAGATTTAACTCTTCAATATGTACTATCTCTGAGACCCATGAACTCATACAGGAGTTCGTGAGATTACATAAAGTACCGTTTTGCATTGTCTCCAATCGTGACATCAGATTCCGATCGCAATTTTGGCAGAGTTTGCAAGATAGCTTGGGAACAAGTCTGAACTTTAGCACAGTTTACCATCCACAAACAGATGGACAGTCTGAGCGAACGTTTCAGATACTTGAAGATATGCTAAGAGCGTGTATGTTAAATTTCGGAGGATTGTGGGAAGAACACCTACATCTTGTGGAGTTTTCATACAACAACAACTACCAAGCAAGTATTGGAATGGCACCCTTTGCAGCGCTTTATGGAAGGAAGTATCGTTCACCATTAAGTTGGGACGACATTGAAGATAGAGAATTTCTTGGACCTGAGATGATAGTATCAACAGTGGATGTGGTTCGCACTATCAGGGAGAGAATGCGTATATCCCAAGACCGACAGAAGCACTGGGCTGATGTAAAGCGCCGTCACTTGGAGTTTTAACCGGGAGATCATGTCTTTTTGAAGATTTCTCCAAACCGTGGAGTGATTCGTTTTGGAAGGCGGGGTAAACTAAGTCCGAGATTCATTGGACTGTTCGACATACTCGAACGAGTCAGAGAAGTGGCTTATCGTTTGGCACTTCCACCCTCATTGGAAGGACTGCACAATATGTTCCACATATCCTAACTCAGAAAGTATGTGAGTGACCGCAGTCACATTCTTGATCACTCCGAGCTCACTGTATAGACGAATCTATCTTGTGAGCAACAACCCGTTAAAATTCTGGACAGAAAGGTGAAATCACTTCGGAACAAAGAAGTAAACATGGTCCGGGTGATGTGGAGAAAAGACAGACCAGAAGAATAAACATGGGAAAGAGAAAACGATATGCATGCAAGATACCCTCACTTGTTTGTAAATTAGTCCTTAATAATTTTAAATTTCGATGACGAAATTTTTTGTAAGGAGGGTAGAATGTAACGACTCTATTTTAATGTACAAAAAATTTGTTTAAAAGTTAATGTATAAATGGAGTATTTGCAAACCTGTGTATGCTATAAGTATTTAATTTGCTTTTGAACAGCAAGAAAACACTTATAGCTCATTGGCAAAGCCTTGCACTGCTGTGACGTAGCCCCTATATTCAAATCCCCTTAGGCACATATTATTTTTATTGATTTTTTCTTTTAAACTTTTAGAAACTCAAAAGTTTGCATGTGCACTGCACGTAAAATGGAAAGTCACACTAAAAACAAACATCTGGAAATTGGTATTTATACAGCCATGGACATGTGGCTTCAATCCAGACCCTAACACCCTCACCTTGGCCGGCGAGATCAAGCATCAGGCCGACGCCGCTGGGCCCGCCTGTTGCAAATGCTCCCATTTTTTTTCCTTAGCACCCCTTGACCTACCCTACTACCCCCATTCTATTTGATTTTTCTGCACATTAACAGAGAGTGTTAATTCACCTCTTTAATCCAAGATTTAATATATTTTTAATTCTCTATTCACACCCTAAACCCTAATTCTATCTTATAAATAACACCCTACACTTTGGCCCTCCTCATTCTGAAATCTATTGCGAAAAATCTTTAAAATTCCTAAGTCCAAAAGTTGTACTAGTGGAGTTAGCCAAGGTCAAAGTTCTGGCGACATTTCGCGATAAATCCGGTGACGACGCGACTCCACGACGCTTTCGAAATTTCCCTCTACCTCCACTCTCTTCTCCAAATCAATAAATCCCCTCTCCCCTCCTCTCATTCTAATCTAAAACACTCTCATTTCAAAACTCGTCGGAAGCAGGGTTATTCCGACTTCCGATTCTCTTTTCTTTAAAAACCCAAATTTTCTTAATAACAAACCTACCAATTCTTTATATATTGTTTAGCAATCATAACCAAATACTTTAGAATAAGTTTCTCCTCAAAATAACATGTTATGCAACTTTTATTGCATTTTTATGAACAAATACCACAAACTTTACATTCTACATATTTCATCATTGTTTCCGCCAAAATTTTTGGCCAAGGGCTACTTGTTCCCTTATAAAAAAGGGGGAGAGTTTTCAAAATTTGGCCTCATGTGTAAAACACGTGAGCACTCATATGCAAAGCGTATGAGCGCTGAATAAAACACTTAAAGGGTCAAACAGGCCTCACGTGTAAAACACGTGAGCGCTCATATGCAAAGCATATGAGCGCTGAACATAAACAGGTTAAAACCCACAGCAGGAGTCACGTGTTAAACACATGAGTTCTCTTGCCTCTCACATGCAAAGCATGTGAGCTCCCCAATTTAAAATGCTCCTATCAAATTCTAGAATTAAATTCTAGTTTGGGAAATATTTTCCTGATCTTTCTCAAACTAAAAAAATCTCCTCTGTTAAACAGAGGACTTTTGGATCAAAGATCCAACAATGATCATCTGGTAGAATAAAGTTCTATCATAGGAAAATATTTTCCTAATCTTGTTAAATTAACAAGATATTCATATGATTAGAATTCTATGTTAGAATAAAATTCTAATCTTATTAAACTAACGAGATATCTATATGATAGACTTAAATTCTATATTAAGAAAATATATTTCTGATCTTGTTAAACTAAAAAGATATGATAAAATAAAATTCTAATCTTGTCAAAACTAACAAGATATTCATAATCTTGTTAAACAAACAAGAAATCTTCTCTGTTAAACAGAGGGCCTTTGGATTAAAAATCCAACGGTGAATAAAATTCACTGATTGATCTAAAAGATCATGAAATCAATCATGATCTCTCAATGAGGGATTCCCTTAACAAATTGATTCTTTTTCTTCTCATATAAATAGGAGCAAAGGGAGGAGGAAAAAAACACACAGAGGGAGAGGGGAAGAAAAATAGAGAGAGAATTTAATTTTCTAAAGAAGAGAAATCCCTCCCAAAAACTTCCACAAAAAGAGAATTTAATTCTCAAACCAAGAGTTTAACTTTTCTTAAAGAACTTAATTCTTCCTCTGCTTAAGATCTGCAGAACTAGATCTCCCCACAAGTTGAGAATTTAATTCTCATCAGAGAGATTCTGTCATGCGGATTCAAAACCTAGGGGAAAGAACTGAATCCAAAAAAGTTTAACTCTTAAAAACATATGGGAATTTAATTCCTCTGAAACTAAGGTTTAACCCTTAAAAAGGAATTTAATCCCTACAAAGAACAAAAGGAGAACTTGATTTCTCATAACCATAGAAGAACAGCCTGATGATTCATTAACATTCAACGCTACATAACAAAGCTCACGTGTTCCCACGTGAACAACTCTGATGAACAAAAAGAATGACTGAGACAGAATCACGTGCTCCCACGTGACCCTTTAAAGCGAGCGCTCAGCAATTACATGAAAAGAGGAATAAACCCAAAGACAATTTCAATTTTAGGGCGCCTCACGTGTTCCCATGTGACCCCCGAACAATTTTATATAAAAAAGGGAAAAATTCTAAGGACAGCACTCACATTTTGAAGGCACCTCACATGTCCGCACGTGACCATTTGATGAACCAAATGCTTAGCACTTATAAATGAAAGACGAATAAAATCCAGAGAACAGTTCCTATCTCGGGCACCTCACATGCTCACACGTGAGCCGGGTGCTCAGCACTTTTTTATATAAAAGAGGGAATCGACCCAAGCGAACAGTGCCAAGCGCTCCACGTGCTCCTCACATGGGCGTTATTTTAAAAGAAGCATTTTAGCGCTCCAAGTCTGGCGCTCTGCGCCAAGCGCTCCACGTGCTCCTCATGTGGGCGCTATTTTATAAGAAGCGCTTTAGCGCTTCAAGTCTGGCTCTCAGCGCCAAGCGCTCCACGTGCTCCTTACGTGGGCGCTAAGGAAACACAAAGTGCTCTATAAATAAAGCCCCAGCGCCATAAAGAGTGTTCAACACTCAATAAAAAATAAAAAGAAAGAGGGGTATCAGAGCCCAAATCAATGCTCAGCATTGTTGAACAAAAAGGGACTGAGCCCAAACAAATGTTCAACATTTTATTCAAAATTGAGTGGACTGAGCCCAAGTTGGCCACAAGTCCTTAATTCAGATCAACCAAGTCCATGTGCTTACAATTTCTCTAATGGGTCTTGGTCCCAAACCTGGCTATAGATCTCCTAACCAACATTGGTTCAAGGGTACATCTCTTCACACCTCTGATACATGTCGTTGTAATTCTTCAACGTCTTCAGGGAGGTGGAGGGTCCCGACAACCAGAAACCTTACAGACTATGATGTCTTTAAACCAGACTATGATGTATTTAAACCTTACTGACTATGATTCCTTTAAACCTAGACTATGACGTCTTTAAACCCAATGGACCGCAATGTCCATAAACTAAATTCTATGGACTATGATATCCTTAAACTTATATGGACTATGACGTCCCTAAACCCAACGGACCGTAACGTCCCTAAATTAAAACGATAGAGCCTAAATGCTCTGTCATCGGATCTAAGTGATCTTGAAACCCTGTTGAGTAGATCTTAGTCTAAAATTAGACTAACGTATCCTCAACAAACATTTAAGTTGATCTTAATCTCAAATGAGATTAACGATCCTTAAATCAAACAAACCTAAATCTAAGAAAATATGGATTTGGACTAATCCCCGCTCTACGGGCGACAAAATAAATTAGTCTCCATATGCAATCCATGGGCAACCAAAAATAAAACAAACACACATGACACGAAGTGAACATCTGGAAAAGGAGAAAGTGATTATCGCTATGCGGTAACGTAATTAACTGCAGGGGCTTGCGCCTGCAGAGAAGAGCGTCCCCACAATCAAAAACCCCTCACAATGAAGGGGAATCTGACGAAGTCGTCTACAACGGCCGCATCTGTCCAAACCTCCGATACACGGTGCCATAAATCAAATTGGCATCTTCGGAGAGGTGGACAAATAAAACCAAATAGCATCTGCCCTCAAATTCAGGCAAGACGACCTACGCGGTTTCTTCTCTGTTTTCGGCGGTGAACAGATTCTGGCACGCCCGGTGGAACCTTTTGCTCTTTCCACTCCACACTTCGTGTGTCGTGTTTTTCCGCGATCAAATAATTGCGGTATATATGTTTGTGGTTGCCCTTAGGGGAAGAGATACTAAAGCCGGCGTTTCGTCTCTATGAAGAATGGCGTTTGCTCCCACACTAGCAATTCAGGCTCTTCATATCTGGTGGAGTCAAGTATAGGCCACTTGCAGCCTCAAATCTCTGCAATCCGGCTCTTCAAGAAAAAAACGGGCTTCTTTTTGGGTCGATACTCCCACCTCTCACTCTCGGTGCCTCAACGCCGATGGAGGAATCCCAGAGGAAGTCTGTCTTCCACAGGCTGGTTCCCCAAGTAGCTGCTTTGCCGATGGAATCAGTCCTCAAACAACTGGCACATGCCAAGGACTAAAGTCGAAGCAGGAGGCAGAATATTCAAGCTCTCAAAGGAAACAGGGGGCAGGCTCAGAAAAATCCTGAAGCCAATCAAATCCCGGTCGTAAGAAACGGCCAACATCGATATCGGCATCATACAAAATGATCTGGAGGCAGTTCCCCGTATGGTCCTGTTTCAACCCCAGTGGTGAATGTTGCTGTTCTAACTGGGAACAGCTTCAAACTGTTGCGAAGGGTCAGACAAAAATTTCCTACCGCAATATTGAAGAAGTCTCCACGGCCTATGGAGATCCCAGGAGAGCAGAAACCAGTTCGCTCCGTGAGACAACTTTCCTCATCTATATATAAGGTGTGGAAGCAGATGAAGGGGGCTCACCCCAAGACGGATCCTGATACAGCGGTTCCTCCCAAAACCAAAACAGCTTTTCATAAAAAGGAGAGGCCCAATAAAGCTCAAGTGCCCAAAGCAAACTCCAATGGCCAAAACTTCAAACACCCCAAGCCTAAGGGCATGGTAGTTCACATAGTCTATGTGGTGAATTCCAAAGACGAAGTTCAAGCTTCTACTAGTCAACGACTTCAAAATCGGTCCCTGACAAAAGTTCAACTGCAAACATGAAAAGCTGCAGGATATACTCGCTCAGGCGGCAGCAAACGCTAATCCATTGCCTAAGGAAAGTCCCGAGGACGCACCCGAAGAAAGAATAGAGAAAGAGTCGGATATTGATTTCCTAAAGCGCACTCTGAAAAAAAGAGATGAAGAAGCGACAGAAATGTCCACTAAAATGAACCAGATGGCCCTTCTAATTCAGAATATGACTGGAATGATGGTTCAATTGGAACCACAAGCGAATGAACTGCCGGTAGTCGCTCTTAAAGACAAGGGTGAAATTTCAAATCCACTGCGAGTCTCATCAACGGCCAAAGAGGAAATGATTCCAAAAGCAAAGCTGAACGAATATACCGCTCAGCAAATCAAAACGAATATGCCGCTCAGCAAATCAAAACTCACTACGCCAATGAAGCCGCAAATAGATCAATCAAGACCGGTCGACCGTATCCGATATGGTACGATCAAATACAGTACCCGCCAGATTACACACTTCCAACGTTCCACATGCATAAAGGAACTGGGAATCCTCACCAGCACATTGCGTAATTTAAATCCATGTGCGGAAATACTGGATGAAATGATATACTCCTCCTATGACAGTTCGTCAGCTGTCTAGCGGGCATTGCCTTCGAATGGTATGTGGAACTCCCAAATGATTTCGTGAAGAGCTTCAACGAAATGGATATGCTCTTCTGTCAGGGATTCGCTAATGAGAACGAATATACTACCGTGACGGCGCTGGTCACCGAAAGGGTTAGACCGAATGAGACTTGGGTTCAATATGTTACCCGATGGCGAAATCTCTGGTCAAATACGAGCAACATATCGACTAAGCGGCAGCTGTGGGAATGTGCATAGCCACCCTTGACCCAAAAGCAAAAGGCATCCTCGTATATGGCCCTCTTCAAGCCGACGACCTTCCAAAAAACTCATGGATAAAATGGCTCGATTGGATCAAATGGGTCAAGACTCTTTCTCATCCGATGATGACGAGTGAAAAGTGGAGGAAAGATGGTGTTTGTCGCCTACGCTCAACAAAAATAAACGGCTCTGAAGCAACCTGTCGCCAAAATAGCGACGACGTGGGTACTTGTTCCCCCCGAGATATACACAGGGGGTATATTCCTCACTGGCGGAAGAATCTCTGTGTAGAATGGTCCTTTCTTCTCAAAAGGTAGGAAAGATATTAAGGGGCCTACAAACAAGTCCTACAACCTAGTGGAATGCCCCGCTAAAAAAAACGGTATATCCACAAGCGAAATGGGTATGGATGAAAACCCGAAAGGGCGCCGTGAGTAAAAACAGCAGGATTGTCAACGAGTTTGTGAAAATACGGAAGGGCATGATCTCATTAAAAAAATGGTATGTCCATAAGCGAAATGGGCACGGATGAAAACCCGAAAGGGCTCCGTGAGTAAAAACAGCAAGGCTACCGGCGAGTTTGTGAAAACCCGAAAGGGCACAGACTCGTTAAAAAAAATGGTATGTTCATAAGCAAAATGGGCATGGATGAAAACCCGAAAGGACTCAGTGAGTAAAAACAGCAGGGCTGCCGGAGAGTTTGTGAAAACCCGAAAGGACGCAAACTCGTTAAAAAAAATTCATGCACACTTGTAAGGTCCTCTCGACCTTGTAAGGAAAAAATACCTGTGTGAGATCCTTACGACTCATAAAGGAGCAACACACTTAGGGATCCTCACGATTCCTAAAGAGAAATTACACTTACAAGATCCTCACGACTCGTAAGGAGAATCCCCTTATGAGACCCTCATGGCTCATAGAATTCAAAAGCCTTAAGCTAAAAGGATCTGAACATGTTCTTAAGCAATCACATTCCTCATATTGCCCTACAAACTGTTCAATATTGACCCTTGTATACAATCCACGGGCATAAATAAACGTCTCCCCCACCAAGTTCCACCGATGGCGCGAAATGTCCTCACGTGGTGAACAACACTTGTAAGCCCTCTCGACTTATAAGGAGAAAACACTCTTGTAAGATCCTTACAACTTATAAGAGAACATACACTTAAGAATCCTCATGATTCCTATGGAGAAAACGCACTTACAAGATCCTCACGACTCGTAGGGAGAAACTCCTTTATGAGACCCTTACGGCTCATAAAATCAAAAGTCTTAGTCGGCAGGATCCCTAACCCTGTCTACTAAGCCACCTTTGTTCGATAGCGGCGCAGGCAAATGATGATTCGCTCCTGGCCATATCTCAGTTGTAGCGATGCTGATGCCCAAATAGGTATCAAATTCTAAGTCCTTTTACGACAAATGATGATTTGCTCCTGGCAATATTCCAGTCGCAGCGATGCTGATGCTAAGATTGGCATCAGATTCCAAGTTCCATACTCGCAGCAAAAAGTCAGCGAGCCATAAATGCATATGAAATAGCCGAAATGATAGGGCAACTTGCAACAAAATCAGTAAGTAAAATATATGCATATGAAATAGCCGAAATGTTTGGGCAACTCGCAATAAAAAGCAGCGAGTAAAAAAGAGAAAATAGCCGAAATGATTGGGCACCGCGAAAAATAGCCAAAATGATTGGGCACCACGAGAAATAGCCGAAATGATTGGGCAATCGCGACTTTCGCGATATAAAAGCTGAAATGATAGAGCATCGCGGAAGGAAATAAAAAATAAAAGAATAAAACTTTTGCCCTACAGGAGAGTCCATAGTGACCCCTGTATACAATCCATGGGCATAAGCGAAAGGGAACTACATTTCCCCATCGGGCTGCATCAAAGGGAAATCAGATCTCGACGACCACATCTACAGCCAAAATATCAACAACAGCGTTTCTTCTCACTCCAACCGGATGCAGACGTGACATCAACAACTGACCTTAGAGTCACAATGAAGCAGAGCCATGGCAAAGTCCCTAGTTCCAAATCTCGACAGCCGCATCTACGGCTTGGAGACTAACAACGGCGTTCCTCCTTATTCCAGCAAGATACGGACGCGACACCACCAGTCGGAGCCACGACAAAGTCCCTGGTTCTAAGACTCCACAATCCACAGACAACCTAGAATCAACCTCGACACCGCCAAAAGCGGAGCAAGTCAACCCCGACACCGTAATAAGCGGAGCAAGTCAAACCCGACACTGCAGAAAGCGGAGCAAGTCAACCCTGACACCGCAGCAAGCGGAGCAAGTCAAACCCGACACCGCAGAAAGTGGAGCAAGTCAACCCTGACACTGCAGCAAGCGGAGCAAGTCAAACCCGACACCGCAGAAAGTGGAGCAAGTCAACCTCGACACCGCAGAAAGCGGAGCAAGTCAACCACGGCACCGTAGAAAGCGGAGCAAGCCAACTCCGACACCGCAGGAAGCGAACCAAGCCAACCCCGACACCTCAGGAAGCGGAGCAAGCCAACCCCGACACCGCAGGAAGCGGAGCAAGTCAACCTCGACACGGTAGAATGCGGAGCAAGTCACCCAATGACCTCCTCGTCGGAACAATGCTTTGACCCGAAAATAAGTCAACCAATGACCTCCCCGCCGGATCAATGCTCTGTCTCGGAATCAAGTCAACTCACAAACTTCTCGATTCAGGGAAATCAAAGTCCTTGACGAGAACCTCTCGACTCGTTTCGACCTGCAAGGAAATCAGTGTCTTTGCAGGAACTGCTCGATTCGTCTTGACCCCAGGGAAATCAGTGTCCTTGGCAAAACCTCTCGATTCAGGGAAATCAGCGTCCTTGGTGAGAACCTCTCGACTCGTTTCGACCCACAAAGAAATCAGTGTCTTTGAAGGAACAGCTCGATTCATCTCGACCCCAGGGAAATCAGTTTCCCTGGTAAAGCCTCTCGATTCAGGGAAATCAACGTCCTTAGCAAGAACTTCTCGACTCATTTCGACCCGCAAGGAAATCAGTGTCTTTGTAGGAACCACTCGATTCGTCTCGACCCTAGAGAAATCAGTGTCCTTAGAAAAACCTCTCGATTCAGGGAAATCAGCGTCCTTGGCGAGAACCTCTCGACTCGTTTCAACCTGCAAGGAAATCAGTGTCTTTGCAGGAACCTCTCGATTTATCTCGACCCCAGGGAAATCAGTGTCCTTGGCAAAAACCTCTTGATTCAGGGAAATCAGCGTCCTTGGCGAGAACCTCTCGATTCTTTTCGACCCGCAAAGAAATCAGTGTCTTTGCAGGAACCGCTCGATTTGTCTCGACCCCAGGGAAATCAGTGTCCTTGGCAAAAACCTCTTGATTCAGGGAAATCAGCGTCCTTGGCGAGAACCTCTCGATTCGTTTCGAACCGCAAGGAAATCAGTGTCTTTGAAGGAATCTCTTGATTCGTCTCGACCCCCACGAAAATCAGTGTCCTTGGCAAAAACCTTCTCGATTCAGGGAAATCAGTGTCTTTGGCGAGAATTTCTTGATTCGTTTCAACCCGCAAGGAAATCAGTGTCTTTGCGAGAACCTACCGATTCGTCTCGACCTGCAGGGAAATTAGTGTCCCCGCGCATGAAAAGAAAATTCTCTTATGAGATCCTTACGACTCTCAAGAGAAAACGCACTTAGGAATCCTCACAACCCCTAAGGAGAAAATACACCTACAGGATCCTCTCGACCCGTAGGGAGAAAAGTCTTTATGAGACCCTCATGGCTCATAAAGTTGAAAAGTCTTAGGTGGCAGATCCTAACCCTGTCTCCTAAGCAATCACTACCCTGTAAAGAGGTCAAGATGGACTATCTATAGGCCACACTCTCCAAAGTCGAATATCGACAAGGAGGGAAACAGCCACTTACAAGTCCTTTCAACTTGAAAGCGGGAAAAATTCTCTTGTGAGATCCTTACGACTCTCAAGAGAAAACACACTTAGGAGTCCTCACGACTCCTAAGGAAAAATACACGTACGGGATCCTCTCGACTCGTAGGGAGAAAATTCTTTTATGAGACCATCACGGCTCGTAAAATTGAAAAGTCTTAGGCGGCAGATTTGAACCTGTTTCTTAAGCCATCGCTTCTCGATTCATTTCGACTCGTAAGGAAATTAGTGTCCTTGCGAGAAATTCTCTATTCGACTCGACTAGTCAGGAAATTAGTGTCCTTGCGAGAACTTTTCGATTCGTCTCGACTCGTAAGGAAATTAGTGTCCTTATGAGAACTTCTCAATTCGTCTCGACTCGTGAGGAAATTAGTGTCCTTATGAGAACTTCTCGATTCGTTTCGACTCGTAGGGAAAATAATGTCCTTGTGAGAACTTCTCGATTCGTCTCGACTCGTAAGGAAAATAATGTCCTTGCGAGAACTTCTCGACTCGTCTCGACTCGTAGGGAAAATAACGTTCCTGCGAGAACTTCTCGACTTGTCTCGATAAAAGTCTTAGGCTACAAGGACTCTAAACTTATCCCTTAAGCCCTCAATTCTATTGCCATTCATAACTCTGCACTACTTCACCCACGTACATGCTTACGTGGGCAAACTAGTGGGAGGCATTTGTTCCGACCAAAATTTTCGGCCAAGAGCTACTTGTTCCCTTATAAAAAAGGGGGGAGAGTTCTCAAAATTTGGCCTCACATGTAAAACACGTGAGCGCTCATATGCAAAGCGTATGAGCGCTGAATCAAACACTTAAAGGGCCAAACAGGCCTCACGTGTAAAACACGTGAGCGCTCATATGCAAAGCATATGAGCGCTGAACATAAACAGGCTAAAACCCACAGCAGGGGTCATGTGTTAAACGCATGAGTTCTCTTGCCTCTCACATGCAAAGCATGTGAGCGCCCCAATTTAAAATGCTCCTATCAAATTCTAGAATTAAATTCTATTTTGGGAAATATTTTCCTGATCTTTCTCAAACTAAAAAGATCTTCTCTGTTAAACAGAGGACTTTTGGATCAAAGATCCAACGGTGATCATCTGGTAGAATAAAGTTCTATCATAGGAAAATATTTTCCTAATCTTATTAAATTAACAAGATATTCATATGATCAGAATTCTATGTTAGAATAAAATTCTAATCTTATTAAACTAACGAGATATTTATATGATAGAATTAAATTCTATATTAAGAAAATATATTTCGGATCTTATTAAACTAAAAAGATATGATAGAATAAAATTCTACTCTTATCAAAACTAACAAGATATTCATAATCTTGTTAAACAAACAAGAAATCTTCTCTGTTAAACAGAGGGCCTTTGGATTAAAAATCCAACGGTGAATAAAATTCACTGATTGATCCAAAAGATCATGAAATCAATCATGATCTCTCAATGAGGGATTCCCTTAACAAATTGATTCTTTTTCTTCTCATATAAATAGGAGCAAGAAGAGGAGGAAAAAACACACAGAGGGAGAGGGGAAGAAAAATAGAGAAAGAATTTAATTCTCTAAAGAAGAGGAACCCCTCCTAAAGCTCCCACAAAAAGAGAATTTAATTCTCAAACCAAGAGTTTAACTCTTCTAAAAAAACTTAGTTCTTCATCTGGTTAAAATCTGCAGAAGCAGATCTCCCCACAAGTTGAGAATTTAATTCTCATCGGGGAGATTCTATTATGCAGATTCAAAATTTAGGGGAAAGAACTGAATCCAAAAGAGTTTAACTCTTACAAAACATATAGGAATTTAATTCCTCTGAAACTAGGGTTTAATCCTTTAAAAGGAATTTAATCCCTACAAAGAACAAAGGGAAAACTTGATTCCTCAGAACCATAGAAGAACAGCCTGATGATTCATTAGAGTTCAACGCTACATAACAAAGCTCACGTGTTCTCACGTGAGCACCTCTGATGAACAAAAAGAATAACTAAGACTAAATCACGTGCTTCCACGTGACCCTTTAAAGCGAGCGCTCAGCAATTACATGAAAAGAGGAATAAACCCAAAGACGGTTTCAATTTTAGGGCGCCTCACGTATTCCCATGTGACCCCCGAACAGTTGTATATAAAAAAGGGGAAATATTCCAAGGACAGCGCTCACATTTTGAAGGCGCCTCACGTGTCCGCACGTGAACATTTGATGAACCAAGTGCTTAGCACTTATAAGTGAAAGAGGAATAAAATTCAGAGAACAGTTCCCATCTCGGACGCCTCACGTGCTCACACGTGAGCCAGATGCTCAGCACTTTTATATATAAAAGAGGGAATCAACCCAAGCGAACAGCGCCAAGCGCTCCACGTGCTCCTCACGTGGGCGCTATTTTAAAAGAAGTGCTTTAGCGCCCTAAGTCTGGCGCTCAGCGTCAAGCGCTCCGCATGCTCCTCACGTGGGCGCTGAGGAAACACAAAGTGCTCTGTAAATAAAGCCCCAGCACCATAAAGAGTGTTCAACACTCAATAAAAAAACAAAAAGAAAGAGGGGTGTCAGAGCCCAAATCAATGCTCAGCATTGTTGAACAAAAAGGGACTGAGCCCAAACAAATGTTCAACATTTTATTCAAAACTGGGTGGACTGAGCCCAAATTGGCCATAAGTTCTTAATTCAGATCAACCAAGTCCATGTGCTCATAATTTCTCTAATTGGTCTTAGTCCCAAATCTGAATATAGATCTCCTAACCAACATTGGTTTAAGGATACATCTCTTCACACCTCTGATACATGTCATTGTAATTCTTCAACGTCTTCAGGGAGGTGGCGGGTCCCGAAAACCAGAAACCTTACAGACTATGATGTCTTTAAACCAGACTATGATGTCTTTAAACCCTACAGACTATGATGTCTTTAAACCCAGACTATGATGTCTTTAAACCCAATGGATCGCAATGTCCCTACACTAAATTCTATGGACTATGATGTCCTTAAACTTATATGGACTATGATGTTCTTAAACCCAATGGACCGTAATGTCCCTAAACTAAAACGATAGAGCCTAAATGCTCTATCATCGGATCTAAGTGATCCTGAAACCCTGTTGAGTAGATTTTAGTCAATAATTAGACTAACGTATTCTCAACAAACATTTAAGTTGATCTTAATCTCAAATGAGATTAACGATCCTTAAATCAAACAAACCCAAATCTAAGAAAATACGGATTTGGACTAATCCCCGCCCTACGGGCGACAAAATAAATTAGTTTTCGTATACAATCCACGGGAACCGAAAATAAAACAAACACACATGACACAAAGTGAACATATGGAGAAAGAGAAACTGCGGTAACGTAATTAACTGCAGGGGCTTGCGCCTGCAGGGAAGAGCGTCCCCATAATCAAAAACCCCTCACAATGAGGGGGAATCTGACGAAGTCTGCTACAACGGCTGCATCTGTCCAAACCTCCGATACACGGTGCCATAAATCAACTTGGCATATTCGGAGAGGTGGACGGATAAAACCAAAAGCATCTGCCCCTAAATTCAGGCAAGACGACCTACGCGGTTTCGTCTTTGTTTTTGGCGGTGAACAATCATATTCCTTTGTATTATCTTTAGAAAACTCATTAAGTAACAACCTTCCTCATCACAACACTCATTTTTGACATAGCACGATGGCTTTTGGAACTTTAGTTTATGGGAAAATTACAAGTTTACAATAAAATACCCTAAACTATTACAAAACTGTATTCTTTAAATTGTCTTATTTAAATTCCATACGATTAAGTCCTTACAACCAATTTTGGGGAATCCGATTTGGTTGGTGCGGATTATCGCACATCCATTGGACTAGTAGGGCGAGATACAGACCTCCTCATGGAGTGTTCCCGCCAAAAATTTCTGCGCAGAAGAGTCCAAGGTATCAAATGGCAGCGATACGCTTAAGGAAATGCGAACCAGTATCTTCCGGCCTGTATTTTGATAAACTCCCGAAGGAGGAACTATTAAATTCTGATGGTATTGGAAGCATCTCGAAAAACCCTTCGATTTGATATATTATGGGCTTCATAATTTATCCGGGGTCAAAAGTTATGAGCAAATATACTATGCACTGTTCCCTGATTAAAAATCAGGAATTACCTCAATGAGGTGTCACGTGCTCACACGTGACCAATGGTCACGTGTTGACACGTGATAATTATAACAGAAATAAAAGCAAATGGCTGAAAGAAATACCTCAATGAGGTATCACGTGCTCACACGTGACCAATGGTCACGTGTTGACACGTGATGGTTAAAACTGAAGCATAAATAAACGTTGAGAAAAGGACTCAATTGGGGGTCACGTGCTCACACGTGACAAGGGTCACGTGTCAGCACGTGACTGGCTTTGAAAGCCTTACAGTTTAATAGAATTAAAATTCTAAATTTCTCTAAATCTTTCCAAATATGATTAAAATTCTAAATTTCTCTAAATCTTTCCAAATGGAAAAGGATTATAGGGACCGTTGGATTAAAGATCCAAGGGTGATTAAAAATCACCAATTTATGGAAAGATTTTAGATAAGGAAAGATTTCCCTGAAAATCACACCAGAAATAACAAACAGAATATCTTTGGATTTAAAATCCAACGGTGAATAAAAATTCACTGAATGATCTAAAGGATCATATTAATCATGAAATCAATTAAAATCTTTCAATGAAAGATTCATTGAACAAATTGATTCTTTTCTTTCTCCTATAAATAGGAGCCAAGAAGAGAAAAGAGGGATGGACCTTTTTGAGAGAAGAACAGAGAGAGGAGAATTTAATTCTCAAGGGAAAAAAAGAAAGTGAGAATTTAATTCTCAAAAAAGAAAACCCTAGGTGAGAAAAGAAAGGGAATCAAAACTTCAAACAGAGAATTTAATTCTCAAAATCCAAGAGTTTAACTCTTATACAAAAAAGAACTTAGTTCTTCCTCTGGTTGAAGATCTGCACAGAGCACATCTCCCCATAAGTTGAGAATTTAATTCTCATCGGGTCGAGATCCTGCCATGCAGATCTAAAACTTAGAGGGGGAATTGAGTTTTGAGAATTTAATTCTCCCAAAACAAAACTAGGGTTTAACCCTATATGAGAATTTAATTCTCCCAAACTCACAGGAATTTAATTCCTTCAAGATGGACAGAATTAGGGTTTCACCCTATATAAGAATTTAATTCTTTTACATATATGGGAATTTAATTCCTCTAAAAAGAAATTGGGGTTTAACCCTACTTAAGAATTTAATTCTTGCACAATAGGAATTTAATTCCTCTAAAATCATAATTAGGGTTTAACCCTACAGAGAATTCAATTCTTAAAATAAAAAGACTCAAAAGATCTCTATGCATGAAAAGAGCTGAGGTCACGTGTCCCCACGTGACCCTTGAAAAAGATCCCTGAAGAAAAGAAGCTTTGAGGCAATGCCTCACGTGCTCCCACGTGACTCCCAAAACGCAGAAAGAAAAAGTAAAAGAAATAAAGGCCTTGGGCGCTCTTACGTGCTCCCACGTGACCCCTTGGCGGACGCTTTAATGATCAGTGCATGAATCCTCCTCACGTGCCAGCACGTGATGCTCCAAAATAAAATATAAAAAGTGTTTAACACTTAATTGCAGAACGAAGAAAAGGGATTTGGTCCCACCTTTGGGCGCTCTCACGTGTCCACACGTGACCCCTCTTTCTTTAGTGTTTAACACTAATTTGGGGATTATATTTCCAGTGTTTAACACTGATTGTTTCTAGTGTTTAACACTAAATTGAAGATTATATTTCCAGTGTTTAACACTGATTGTTTTTAATGTTTAACACTAATTTGAGAGTTCTACCTCCAGTGTTTAACACTGTTGTTCTCTAGTGTTTAACATTACTTTTAGCCAAATTAGCTAATTTTCCAGAGGTAAAAGTCCCTCCTCCAAATGAATCTCAAAATTGAGAAAATCAGAGACAAAATGTTGTCAGAGCCCCCAAACCTCTGTTTAGCACTGCTGAATGATGAGGGGCTGAACCCAGACAAATGTCTAATGGTCCAAAGGGCCAATATTTCAAACATAATTGGACTTAGCACAAACTGGCCATAAGTCCTCAAATCATCTTGAACTGAGCACATCTGCTCTTTCAACCAACTCATTGGTTCAAGGGTACATCTCTGAACTCCTCTGATATTTGTCGTTGTAATCCTTCAACGTCTTCAGAGAGGTGATGGGTCCCAACAGCCATACATTTTATGGACCACTATGTCCTTAAACTGGCAATGGACCACCATGTCCCTAAACTGGCAATGGACCACTATGTCCCTAAACTGGAACAATAGAGCCCAAATGCTCTTTTGTTGGATCTAAATGATCTCGTTAAGTTGATCTTAGTCTCAAATCAGACTAACATATCCTTAACAAACGTTTAAATTGATCTTAGCCTCAAATATGGCTAACATGTCCTTAAACCAAAATCTTCAAACAGACACTAATCCCAAGCTGGACTATAGATCTCCCAACCAACTTTGGTTTAAGGGTACATCTCTGAACTCCTCTGATATCTGTCGTTGTAATCCTTCAATGTCGTCAGAGAGGTGACGGGTCCCGACGGCCATACATTCAATGGACCACTATGTCCCTAAACTGGAACAATAGATCCCCCAAACTCTCTTTTGTTGGATCTAAACGATCCCGTTAAGTTGATCTTAGTCTCAAATTGGGCTAACGTATCCTTAACAAACGTTTAACTTGATCTTAGCCTCAAATATGGCTAACGTATCCTTAAACCAAAACCCCAAACCCAAATCTAAGAAAATACGGATTTGGACTAATCCACGTCCTACGGGCGACAACATAGATTAGTCTCCGATACAATCCACGGGCAACCAAAAACAAAACAAACACCCATGACACGAAGTGACCATCTGGAGAAGGAGAAAGTTGTTACCGCGATGCGGTAGCATAATTAACTGCAGGGACTTGCGCCTGCAGGGAAGAGCGTCACCACAATCAAAAACCCCTCAAACGAGGGGGAATCTAACGAAGTCTGCTATATCGGCCGCATCCGTTTAAACCTTCGATATACGGTGTCATAAATCAACTTGGCATCTTCGAAGAGGTGGACGGATAGCACCAATTAGCATCTGCCCCGAATCTCAGGCAAGACGTCCATGTCTTGGCCGCCGTTCGGAGGGGAACAGATTCTGGCACGCCTGGTGGGACTTCTTCCTCTTTCCACTCCACACTTCGTGTGTCGTGTTCGCGAACAAATCGCAGTTTGCTGTGGTTGCCTGTGGATTCAAGGCACTAAGATTTGGTGTCTTGCTCCGTGCAGAAAACAGAAAATCAATGGCTTCAAACTGCACTACCTGCAACTGCAACTCTCATTCCGTCCTTGCTGGAGGAGTGACTTACGGGCCCCAAGCGGCCTCCCTTTTCAAGATACCAGTGGAACAGGTGACTCAGGCCACCACTGGGCTATTCTTCGGGACCATGATCCCACCAATGAGCTTCAATGCCCCATTACCATCGCAAGAAGCTCCGAAGAAGTCGGTCTTCGATCGGCTTACAACTATCGCGGCCCCTCTCAACGGGTCGTCCAAGCCCAATGCCTCAGCTTTCAGCAAACTGGGCCAAAACTCATGTGGGCTCATGAAGAAGCCTGCAATACCAGAAAAGGTTGTTCCGAAGAGGATAGCCATCCCTGCTCCTGAAGTCGTCAAGGCGGCTTCTCCTGCCAAAGGGTCGGTCTTCACAAGACTGACTATTCCGACTCCCGTTCCTGCTCGAAGGTCTGTCTTTGACAGATTGGATACCGCTACTCAAAAGACGTCAGTCTTCTAGAGACTGGCACCAGCAGCGTTTCATCTGAACAGGAGGCAAGACAAAGCCATCCCCATCGCTGAACCAACGCCGTCCGCTCGACATGCTCGCCGTCGTCACTGGCGCCGGGTAAGGAAGGCTGGGGGCAACTCCCCTTCTGGGATAACTCCGTCAGCTCCGATGGTGGAAATCAATGCTGCTGTTCCAACCGGGAATAGCTTTGAACCGCTAAGAAGGGTGCGCAAAAACTCGCCAACTGCCGTATTGAAAAGATCTCCTACACCTGTGGATAATGCCCCAAAGGTGAAGCTGGAGCTGCCCCCTCAACGACTGTCCTCTGAAATTTACAAGGTCTGGCGTCAAGTCCAAGTCTCCGTAATGGATCAAGACTATCTCCGCCGACAGAAAAAGATGAAGGTTCGGCAGGAGAAGGAATACTCTGTCAAGTCAGAAAAAGCAACAACTGGCTGGGTGCCCACTGCAACGGCTCCCTCAACGTCAATCGCGCAAAAGAAAAGGAAGCCGCAAAAAGCCCCTGTGAACATGGCGAACCGTAAACGCACTGAGCACAAACACCCCAAGTCTGGGGGCATAGTGGTGCACACTGTCTATATGGCATCTGGGAAAGAGGACAGCCGCGCTGCGACGGGTCACCGACCACTCACCCGATCCGTGACAATAGCTCATGAACAGCAGCAGAAGCTTCAGGAGATGATGACTGCGATGGCCGCACTTACCGGGCCAAAAGAAAACTCAGAGGCATCATCAGAGCAGCGTCATGAACAAAAAACCGACGCTGACTTCCTACGCAGAGTCCTCGAAAAGAAGGACAAAGAAACCGCAGAGCAGGCGGCCAACATAAAACAAATGGCGCTCCTCTTCCAAGACATGGTCGGGATGATGTTACAGCCGGATTCCCCAGCTGAAGACCCTCCGATCATTATTGAAGACGATAGAGGGGAGACATCGAACCCTCCTCCGGCTCTTTCAACGGCCAAAGGGGAAACCATTTCCAAGACCGCTCTGGATGACTGTATTGCTCAACAAATACGAGCTCACCAGGCGAATGAAGCGGCTGGGCAAATTGTTAGAACCGGACGACCCTACCCGGGCTGGTATGACCAAATCAGTTACCCGCCGGGATATACGATCCCTAAGTTCCACGTATATAAAGGGACAGGGAATCCACATCAGCATGTCGCTCAATTCAGGGCCTTATGCGGCAATACTGGAGGCGATGACAAATTTTTGCTTCGCCAATTCGTCGGCAGCTTAGCAGAAACGGCCTTCGAGTGGTATTCGGAGCTACCTAACGACTCTGTCAAAACATTTGCGGAGATGGAGCTACTGTTCACACAAAGATTCGCGAGTGCTAGTGAACGCACCCCGATAACAGCACTGATCAACGCCAGGATAAGGCCAGGCGAAACGTAGGTTCAATACGCAACACGATGGCGGAATTTGTGGTCGAAATGCGAACAGCGGATCGAAGAAGCACCTGCGGTAGGCATGTTCGTGGGCACTCTTGATCCGCAAGCAACCATCTCGCAATTCATGATGTTCTTCAAACCGACCACGTTCCAGGTCTTAATTGATAAGCTAGCCCAGATGGATCAGATGGGACATAAACCGTCTCCTCCAAAGACAGACTCTCGAACTGAGAAAGGAAAAGCGATCGTTGTTGCCAATACTCAACAACAGCCGAGCAACTTAAAGCTAGTTGTCCGTCGAAACAATATGCGTCCACGCCCACCCCTTGAGGAAAGACTAGGACGTCCTTACTCGTTTCCTCAGGATGAAACGAGAAGACTGTTCGAGCTGGCAGTGCGCAACAGACTCATTAATCTGCCGAATCCAAAACGTCCGTTGCAGCCAGGCGATGTCAACGATCTCAATTATTGCTCTTACCACCAGACGGTAAGCCACCCGATCGAGGATTGCTTCGTCTTTAAGGGATAGATCGAGGATCAGTACCTACAAGGCAAGTTTGCGCTGTCCGAAAAGTGGAAAGTAAACCCACCACAGCCACACACTCCTAAGAAGACGGACACACCGGGGGCAACTTGTTCTTTCATTGAAGAAGCTCCGTGGGAAATCGTGCTTTCAGCAAAGACCAAAAGAATGCTGAATGAGCTCCAGACATGCCCGGCGATCAGGTGGAAGAACCCGCTGGAACCCCAAATCATTGAAGGGATGCTGAAGCCGCGCCCAACTCCAAAGATCGGTGGTGATGGCCCAAGTACTCACACCCAGCCGTCGAAATCTTCAAAGAAGAAGAAGAAGAGGTCCAAAAAGCCCGTGAACCTTAGCAACAAGCGCGAGGACTTACAGAAACAAATTGACGCGCTGGAAGAGTACAATCAAAAGGCGCGGACTCCCATCACACTCCAAGAGTTCCTCAACCACGTCTTTCAGGAGGAAGATGATGGAGAAAGCTCGTCGGATGAATCTGAGGGATACGTGGTGAGTTGTCATGTATCTCCCACTCATTTAAGGACGATAAAAAAAACTCCTTGCACTGAGAAACTGGGGGCAGAGCCTGAGCCAGAATTCGTGTGGCCGTCAGACGAAATGATCAACGCTTTTCTAGATGAGATTCGTCTAAAAAGTAAAGTTGATCGGGAGCGCGAGATGGCCATATTTGAAAAGGCCAAACGCCGGCGACTGGACAAAAGGGTCGAAACACTTCCACCAGATCAAAGTACATCCGCCGCAAATGAAAGCAGGATCAAGACAAGGAAACGATTCGCCAAAGACATATCAATGGGGATGAAGCCGCCCTCTTTCAGAGAAAATTCTCCTGGTGGTATACATCTTGATGAAGCGGACGTGCATCCTAACTTCTGCTTATATCATCAGAAGATCGCACATCCTACTGAAGACTGCGACTCCTTTAAGTGTTGGTGGCAAGGGTATATCGCTCACAGGCAACACTTCAACAGGACAAAGCGTGAAGCTCGTAGACAGCGGAAAAATATGACAGATGAGCATAAAAGAATTGCTGGCAATTGTCACAGGGTTGATCCCGAGGGACCGCGAGTTCTCACCATCGGGAGCGACTCCGACGAAAAAGTAGCCCTCGGCCCCATCTTCAAGGAATCCATCTCTAAAACGAAAGAATTGAGAAGTTGCGAGAACATTCAGCCGTGCAATTGCACGATACCCGGAAAGAATCTCGGACCCGCAAACAACGGATCGAACAAAAAGGATAAAGGGAAGGAAAAAACGGCCTTCGTCACCAACGCTCAACAACAACCGAGTGGCCCTAGACCGGTTGTTCACCAAAGCAACAAGCGGCAACCCCTCTATGAAAAGTTGAAACGACCTTACTCATTTCCCCAGGATGAAACAAGGAGGCTGTTCGAAGTGGCAGTGCGCAACAGGCTTATCATTCTACCAGAGCCGAAACAACAGCTACAACTGAATGATGTCAACAATCCTAATTACTGCCCTTACCACCAAGTATTGGGTCATCCGATCGAAAACTGCTATGTTTTCAAAAACTGGGTTGAAGACCAACACCAATAGGGCAAGTTTGCGCTGTCCGAAAACTGGAAGGTGAGCCCGCCACAACCACACGCTCCGAGAAAGATGGATATGCCGGGGGCATCATGCTCATTCATAAGGAAAGCCCCATAGACCGAAAAGTCAGTAAACTATAGATTCGCCTCAAATACGGCGACGGCAGACCGAAACGTCGTTAAACTAACAATAGACCGCAATGTCCTAAAACTTGCAAATGATCGAAATGTCTTTAAACTACTACCGTGGCATCCTCAGGCTGGCGTAAAAAAAAAGGGGGTATGTCCATAAGCAAAATGGACACGGATGAAAACCCGAAAGTGCTCCGTGAGTAAAAACAGCAAGGCTACCGGCGAGTGTTCGTGAAAACCAGAAAGGGCGTGACCTCGTTAGGAAAAAAAAGAAAGAAAAGAAAAAAATATATAAAAAAAAGAGACGGTATGTCCATAAGCAAAATGGGCACGGATGAAAACCCGAAAGGGCTCCGTGAGTAAAAACGGTAGGACTACCGGCGAGTGTTTGTGAAAACCCGAAAGGGCGCAACCTCGTTAAAAGACACCTGCAGGGTCCTCTCGACCTTGTAAGGAGAAACCACCCGCGTGAGCCTTACGACTCACAGGGAAGCAACACACTTAGGGATCCTCACGATTCCTAAGGAGAAATTACACTTGCGAGATCCTCACGACTCATAAGGAGAACTCTCTTATGGGACCCTCACGGCTCATAAGATTTGAAAGTCTTAAGTTACAGAGACATGAACCTGTTCTTAAGCAACTCCCACAACCTTCGATATTGCCCTACAAGCGGCTCATACTGACCCTTGTATACAATCCACGGGCGCGAATAAACATTTCCCTAACCAAGTCCCACCCGTGACTGGGGATATGTCCATACGGTGAACAACCCTTGTAAATCCTCTCGACTTATAAGGAGAAAACCCTTTTGTAAGATCCTTACGACTTACAGGGGAACATACACTTAGGAATCCTCATGATTCCTAAGGAGAAAACACACCTACGAGATCCTCACGACTCGCAGAGAGAAAACTTTATGAGACCCTTACGGCTCATAAAGTTAAAAGCCTTAGTCGACGGGATCCTAACCCTGTTCGCTAAGCCACCTTTGTTCAACATCGACAGAGGCAAATGATGATTCGCTCCTGGCAATGTCCCAGTTGTAGCGATGCTGATGCCTAAACCGGTATCAAATTCCAAGCCCTTTCATGGCAAATGATGATTCACTCCTGGCAATGTTCCAGTTGTAGCGATGCTGATGCTGAGATTGGCGTCAGATTCCAAATTCCACACTCGCGATAAAAAAATCAGCGAGCCATACATGCATACGAAATAGCCGAAATGATGGGGTAACTTGCAATAAAAATCAGCAAGTAAAAATGTATGCCTACAAAAATGGCCGAAATGATTGGGCAACTCGCAATAAAAAGCAGCGAGTAAAATAAAAAAAACAACCGAAATGATTGGGCAACTCGCAATAAAAAGCAGCGAGTAAAAATAAAATAAATAGCCGAAATGATTGGGCACCACGAAAAATAGCCGAAATGATTGGGCAATCGCGATCTTCGCGATATAAAAAGCTGAAATGATAGAGCGTCGCGGAAAGAATAAAAAAAATGAATGATGAAAGAATGAAATTTTTGCCCTACAGGTGAGATCACATCGATCCCTGTATACAATCCAGGGGCACGAACAAAGAGGGAACCATACCTTCCCAACAGGCTCCATCAGAAAGCAAAGCCAAATCTCGACGGTTCATAGACAACCTAGAGACAATCTCGACATCTGTCGCAATATTGCAGACACAATGTCAACAAATGAAGCAAAGGAAGATCCCTAGCTTCAGGGTCTCGACGTCAACATCGACAACTTAGAGATCACCAACGGCGTTTCTCCTCATTCCAACCAGATGCGGACGTGACGTCAACAATCGACCTCAAAGTCGCAACGAAACGGAACCATGGCAAACTCCCTAGTTCCAAATCTCAATGGCCACATCTGCAGCCTGGAGACCAACAACGGTGGGCCTCCTCATTCCAGCATGACACAGATGTTACACCATCAAACGGAGCCATGGAAAAATCCCAGTTCCATCTCAGCATTCGTCTCGATACAGCAGACGAGATGTCAACAATGGCGTTCCTTCGCAGTCCAGCAGGATGCAGATGCAACGTCAACAAAAGACCTCACGGTCGAAACAAAGCTGAGCGACGGCAAAATCCCAGCTCCACCTCAGCATTCGTCTAGATACAGCAGACGGGATGTCAACAATGGCGTTCCTTCGAAGTCAGCAGGATGCAGATGCAACGTCAACAAAAGACCTCACGGTCGAAACAAAGCGGAGTGACGGCACAATCCCAGCTCCACCTCAGCATTCGTCTCGTTATAGTGGACGCAATGTCAACAACGGCGTTCCTTCACAGTCCAGCAGGATGTAGATGCAACGTCAACAAAAGACCCCATGGTCGAAACAAAGCGGAGTGACGGCAAAATCCCAGCTCCATCTCGACATTCGTCTCGATACAGCAGACGCAATGTCAACAATGGCATTCCTTCGCAGTCTAGCAAGATGCAGATGCGACGTCAACAAAAGACCCCATGGTCGAAACAAAGCGGAGTAACGGCAAAATCCCAGCTCATCTCGACGTTCGTCTCGATACAGCAGACGTGATGTCACCCCAGCGTTTTTTTCCCTCGACAGGATGCAGACGCAACGTCAAAAAAAGACCCCATGGTCGAAACAAAGCGGAGTGACGGCAAAATCCCAGCTCCATCCTAGCATTCGTTTCGATATAGAGGACGCAATGCCAGCAAACGAAGCGAAGGCTAAATTCCTAGCTTTAAGGTCTTAACGGCAAGTCATATAAAGCCTGAAAGACAACCGGAGATCATCTCACACCAGGGCGGAATGGTCACCACCTCGACGATCGTCTCGATACAGCAGATGAAATGTCACCCTAGCGTTCTTCCACCAGCAGGATTCGGACGCGCCAAAGCAAACGAAGCAAAGGCCAAATTCCTAGCTTCAGGGTCTTAACGGCAAGTCATATAAAGCCTGAAAGACAATTGGAGATTATCTCGCACCAGTGCGAAGTGGTCACCACCCCGACGTTCGTCTCGACACAGCAGACGCAACATCACCAAAAGGAGTCACGGCAAAATCTCTGGTTCCAAACCTCGACGGTTCACCAGCAACCTAGAGACAACCGCGACATTCATCTCGATACAGCAGACGCGATACTAGCAAACGAAGCAAAGGCCAAATTCCTAGCTTCAGGGTCTTAACGGCAAGTCATATAAAGCCTGAAAGACAATCAGAGATTATCTCGCACCAGTGTGGAGTGGTCACCACCTCGACGTTCGTCTCGACACAGCAGAAGAAACATCACCAAAAGGAGTCACGGCAAAATCCCTGGTTCCAAACCTCGACGGTTCACCAGCAACCTAGAGACAACCGCGACATTCGTCTCGATACAGCAAACGTGATGCCAGTAAATGAAGCAAAAGCCAAATTCCTAGCTTCAGGGTCTTAACGGCAAGTCATATAAAGCCTGAAAGACAATCGGAGATTATCTCGCACCAGTGTGGAGTGGTCACCACTTCGACGTTCGTCTCGACACAGCAGACGCAACATCACCAAAAGGAGTCACGGCAAAATCCCTGGTTCCAAACCTCGACGGTTCACCAGCAACCTAGAGACAACTACAACATTCGTCTCAATACAGCAGACGCAATGCAAGCAAACGAAGCAAAGGCCAAATTCCTAGCTTTAAGGTCTTAACGGCAAGTCATATAAAGCCTGAAAGACAATCGGAGATTATCTTGCACCAGTGCGGAGTGGTCACCACCTTGACGTTCGTCTCGACATAGCAGACGCAACATCACCAAAAGGAGTCACGGCAAAATCCCTGGTTATAAACCTCGACGGTTCACCAGCAACCTAGAGACAACCGCGACATTCGTCTCGATACAGCGGACACGATGCCAGCAAACGAAGTAAAGGACAAATTCCTAGCTTCAGGGTCTTAACGGCAAGTCATATAAAGCCTGAAAGACTACCGGAGATCATCCCACAACAGCGCAGAGTGGTAATGACTCATCGGGGCTCTCCAAAATGAGCCTAACCTCAAGTAAAAAGCGGCATGGCAAAATTCCTAACGCTTGCTCTTCCGACGGTCAAACTGCCAAGGAGGATTGCTTGAAGACGTCTTGTCCAGCCCCCGAAGGGATCAGAGACACGGCAGTCGCAGGGCTACTCGAACAGCACGATTGCCTATCGAGGAATATATCAGCTGATGCGACGGTACGACGGCCAAAATCCTAAGTACCACAGAC
Organism: Agapanthus africanus; assembly: GCA_030015575.1. Taxonomy (NCBI): domain Eukaryota; kingdom Viridiplantae; phylum Streptophyta; class Magnoliopsida; order Asparagales; family Amaryllidaceae; genus Agapanthus; species Agapanthus africanus. The sequence goes on from CM057337.1 coordinate 13,133,464, forward strand.
CCTAACGGAATTCTGTCGTAAAGAGCAGAGGTTAACTGTGACGTTAGGATATGCTTGCGAGAACTGCTCGATTCGTCTCGACTCGTGAGGAAATTGATGTCTTTGCGAGAACTACTCGATTCATCTCGACTCGCGAGGAAAAGCCTTAAGCAGCGGGGATTAAAAAACCTGTTTCCTAAGCACTGGGATCCTGCAAGTCGGCCCAAAACGGTCTCTTGCATACTATCCACGGGTCTCACTCTCCAAAGTCGAATCTCGACAAAGAGGGAAACAACCGTTTACGGGTCCTCTCGACTCGTAAGGGGGAAAATTCTCTTATAAGATCCTTACGACTTATAAGAGAAAACACACTTAGGAGTCCTCACGACCCTTAAGGAGAAAATATACCTACGAGATTCTCTCGATCCGTAGGGAGAAAAGTCTTTGTGAGACCCTCACAGCTCATAAAGTTGAAAAGTCTTAGGCTACAAGGACCCTAAACTTGTCTCCTAAGCCCTCAATTCCATGGCTACTCATAACTTTGCACTACTTCACCCACGTATATACTTACGTGGGCAAAGTAGTGGGGGGTATTTGTTCCCGCCAAAAATTTCTGCGCAGAAGAGTCCAAGGTAACAAATGGCAGCGATACGCTTAAGGAAATGCGAACCAGTATCTTCCGGCATGTATTTTGATAAACTCCCAAAGGAGGAACTATTAAATTCTGATGGTATTGGAAGTATCTCGAAAATCCCTTCGATTTGATATATTATGGGCTTCATAATTCATCTGGGGTCAAAAATTATGAGCAAATATGCTATGCACTGTTCCCTGATTAAAAATCAGGAATTACCTCAATGAGGTGTCACGTGCTCACACGTGACCAATGGTCACGTGTTGACACGTGATAATTAAAACAGAAATAAAAGCAAATGGCTGAAAGAAATACCTCAATGAGGTATCACGTGCTCACACGTGACCAATGGTCACGTGTTGACACGTGATGGTTAAAACTGAAGCATAAATAAACGCTGAGAAAAAGACTCAATTGAGGGTTACGTGCTCACACGTGACCAAGGGTCACGTGTCAGCACGTGACTGGCTTTGAAAGCCTTACAGTTTAATAGAATTAAAATTCTAAATTTATCTAAATCTTTCCAAATATGATTAAAATTCTAAATTTCTCTAAATCTTTCTAAATGGAAAAGGATTATGGGGACCGTTGGATTAAAGATCCAAGGGTGATTAAAAATCACCAATTTATGGAAAAATTTTAGATAAAGAAAGATTTCCCTGAAAATCTCACCAGAAATAACAAACAGAATATCTTTGGATTTAAAATCCAACGGTGAATAAAAATTCACTGAATGATCTAAAGGATCATATTAATCATGAAATCAATTAAAATCTTTCAATGAAAGATTCATTGAACAAATTGATTCTTTTGTTTCTCCTATAAATAGGAGCCAAGAAGAGAAAAGAGGGATGGACCTTTTTGAAAGAAGAACAGAGAGAGGAGAATTTAATTCTCAAGGGAAAAAAAGAAAGTGAGAATTTAATTCTCAAGAAAGAAAACCCTAGGTGAGAAAAGAAAGAGAATCAAAACTTCAAACAGAGAATTTAATTCTCAAAATCCAAGAATTTAACTCTTATACAAAAAAGAACTTAGTTCTTCCTCTGGTTGAAGATCTGCAAAGAGCACATCTCCCCATAAGTTGAGAATTTAATTCTCATCGGGTCGAGATCCTGCCATGCAGATCCAAAACTTAGAGGGGGGATTGAGTTTTGAGAATTTAATTCTCCCAAAACAAAACTAGGGTTTAACCCTATATGAGAATTTAATTATCCCAAACTCACAGGAATTTAATTCCTTCAAGATGGATAGAATTAGGGTTTCACCCTATATAAGAATTTAATTCTTTTACATATACGGAAATTTAATTCCTCTAAAAAGAAATTGGGGTTTAACCCTACTTAAGAATTTAATTCTTGCACAATAGGAATTTAATTCCTCTAAAATCATAATTAGGGTTTAACCCTACAGAGAATTCAATTCTTAAAATAAAAAGACTTAAAAGATCTCAGTGCATGAAAAGAGCTGAGGTCACGTGTCCCCACGTGACCCTTGAAAAAGATCCCTAAAGAAAAGAAGCTTTGAAGCAATGCCTCACGTGCTCCCACGTGACTCCCAAAACGCAGAAAGAAAAAGTAAAAGAAATAAAGGCCTTGGGCGCTCTCACGTGCTCCCATGTGACCCCTTGGTGGACGCTTTAATGATCAGTGCATGAATCATCCTCATGTGCCAGCACATGATGCTCCAAAATAAAATATAAAAAGTGTTTAACACTTAATTGCAGAACGAAGAAAAGGGATTTGGTCCCACTTTTGGGCGCTCTCACGTGTCCACACGTGACCCCTCTTTCTTTAGTGTTTAACACTAATTTGGGGATTATATTTCCAGTGTTTAACACTGATTGTTTCTAGTGTTTAACACTAAATTGAAGATTATATTTTCAGTGTTTAATACTGATTGTCTTTTAGTGTTTAACACTAATTTGAGAATTCTACCTCCAGTGTTTAACACTGTTGTTTTCTAGTGTTTAACACTACTTTTAACCAAATTAGCTAATTTTCCAGAGGTAAAAGTCCCTCCTCTAAATGAATCTCAAAATTGAGAAAATCAGAGACAAAATGTTGTCAGAGCCCCCAAACCTCTGTTTACCACTGCTGAATGATGAGGGGCTGAATCCAGACAAATGCCTAATGGTCCAAAGGGCCAATATTTCAAACATAATTGGACTTAGCCCAAACTGGCCATAAGTCCTCAAATCATCTTGAACTGAGCACATCTGCTCTTTCAACCAACTCATTGGTTCGAGGGTACATCTCTGAACTCCTCTGATATTTGTCGTTGTAATCCTTCAACGTCTTCAGAGAGGTGATGGGTCCCGACAGCCATACATTTTATGGACCACTATGTCCTTAAACTGGCATTGGACCACCATATCCCTAAACTGGCAATGGACCACCATGTCCCTAAACTGGAACAATGGACCCCAAATGCTCTTTTGTCGGATCTAAACGATCCCGTTAAGTTGATCTTAGTCTCAAATCAGACTAACGTATCCTTAATAAACGTTTAAGTTGATCTTAGCCTCAAATATGGCTAACATGTCCTTAAACCAAAATTTTCAAACAGACTCTAGTCCCAAGCTGGACTATAGATCTCCCAACCAACTTTGGTTCAAGGGTACATCTCTAAACCTCTCTGATATCTGTCGTTGTAATCCTTCAACGTCGTCAGAGAGGTGACGGGTCCCGACGGCCATACATTCAATGGACCACTATGTCCCTAAACTGGAACAATAGAGCCCCCAAATGCTCTTTTATTGGATCTAAACGATCCCGTTAAGTTGATCTTAGTCTCAAATTGGGCTAACATATCCTTAACAAACGTTTAACTTGATCTTAGCCTCAAATATGGCTAACGTATCCTTAAACCAAAACCCCAAACCCAAATCTAAGAAAATACGGATTTGGACTAATCCACGTCCTACGGGCGACAACATAGATTAGTCTCCGATACAATCCACGGGCAACCAAAAACAAAACAAACACCCACGACACGAAATGACCATCTGGAGAAGGAGAAAGTTGTTACCGCGATGCGGTAGCGTAATTAACTGCAGGGGCTTGCGCCTGCAGGGAAGAGCGTCTCCACAATCAAAAACCCCTCAAACGAGGGGGAATCTAACAAAGTCTGCTATATCGGCCGCATCCGTTTAAACCTTCGATATACGGTGCCATAAATCAACTTGGTATCTTCGGAGAGGTGGACGGATAACACCAATTAGCATCTGCCCTGAATCTCAGGCAAGACGTCCATGTCTTGGCCGCCGTTCGGAGGGGAACACGGAGCATACGATCTCGATGGAATTTGTATTACAATTTTAAGTAAAACGCGATTTCTATTTAATAAATAAATCCTATTTTATATATTTATATATATATATATATAATCAAAATATCTACTTTAAATATATTACTTATATTCTATGTTTTTTTTTAAATCTGAAGAGTCACAAAAGATCATGAAAATACCATCGCATTCAATACAAGTCAAATTACAAGAAAATACCATATACTATTCAAAGTTAGGTTTATATCCACTAGAATATTTCATTTTATAAAAATTACAACTATGAAAACCCTAAAGACGATAAATAAATACTTGAGGTTTATTTTGAAAATATTTCAAAACTATTTTTCATAAAACCCCCTCAATTTATATTAATTTACAATAAGGACCCTAGTAAATATAGGTTTAAGCGGGACCGGTTCTCTTGAGCCTCAGGGAGTCGGAGAATATGGGTGCTTGCCTATCTAAAGTAGACAACCTAAAAACGGTGTTATCAATACGGTAATTGTCTTCGAAAAAGACACAAATCCTGCCGTCCATGTGCAACAGTTACCGATAACTCCAAAACTAATTCAAGACTTCAATTCTGTTTAAGTGTCTAACTCAGGCAGAGTCTCAGTCTAATCTGAAATCAATCAATCTATCCTTGAATATGATTCAAGTATAACTCTAATTCAACATGAATCCATTTATACCAGAATTCAATCTATATCAACATGAACATGATTTGACCGAACCATGGATATACATTTGACTGGTCTACACGACTATCTGTCTATATCCTTTCCATTTACATGAACTACTGATATCATGGTTTCAGCAAGTCGTACATCTATTAAACAAAACAATATACATCAATACATAATACATTACGGGGTTTTAAAGGAGTAGACTGGTACGGAATGTGTTAGAAGTGGCACGAGACGGTCACTTTAATACACCTAACCTGAATATTCATTGCTGTTGTTCCGTGGCTTAACGGTTCCTTGTGCTCCATACACCTTAGTCTACGGAATAGTTGGACTCCTCTCGTATAAACTGGCCAAGCTACAAACAACTACGTTAACATAACAAACTCACAATACACCGGTTGTATTCTCATATCTGTCTATTCTAGTTCTACTTTTCTTTGGGACTTACCGAGCGATTGTTCGCTGACGACATTACTTCTTTCTTCTTTCTTTGGAATGTTGTCAGGTGGATCTGACTCACTGGGGATAGAGCCTAATTCAGAGGACTTGGATCGGTTCAGCGAGGACCCCAAGCTCTAGACTCTTGTATATACTTTACTTTCATGTTCATGCCATTGTTTAGGCATTGCTTTCCTCATTGTATTTACTTTTCAGTTGTATTGTAAAGAAATGTTTAAAAAATAAAAGTGGTGTTTATTTACATTTCATGTCTTCTTGTGTATATTTACATTATATTGCTTAGTTACACTTAGCGTGTTTACTTCTAAGTAAATACGTAGCGGGCCAGTTATATCTGCTTACCCGTACACTGGGAAGCGAAGCGTGACACATACATAGGTTAGAATCTATAGATTACTTACTCAAAAAATGATCAAATACCCCTGAGATTAACGTACAAACGTCAATTATCAGTCACGGTACAGAAATACGAAAAACCGTATTAAAAATATCAGAAACATTGTTAAAACAACACTAGAACACTCTCAAATTTCTCTATATGAAATCTGGGACAATTCAAACAATACAGTAGCTTATATTATCACCAATTAAAGCTATTGAACAAAACCCAAAACCCAAATCCACAGGAAAACAGCGGCGACGATCATATTGGGAAAACCGCCGGGTGAACTAAGGAATTAGGGGTTCGGGCTTTAGAGGTTATCTCCTATTGGTCTCACCATATCCTAGTATTGTTAGTTTTTCTAGTGGGTTAATCTAGCAGTTTCAGATTCAAGTTTAGCATTACAAATATCACAAAAATTTTATTTTTCTGATATTTGCACACTAAAACAGATATGTAACAAAAAAGGAACTTGCAAAGGAGGTGAGATATACCTATAGGGATGGTGCACAAGGGAATCCAGCTTTAGAATTAGTGGCTTGGGGTTTTTTGAAGTTGTAGTAGCTCTGTCATGCCCCGCTTCTCAGTGAACGGTAAGGAGACGCGACGATGCCCGCTACGTATTTACTCAGAAGTAAACATGCTAAGCATAACTAAGCAATATAATGTAAATATACATAAGAAAACATGAAGTGTAAATGAATGACAACTTTTATTTATTAAACATTTCTTTACAAGTACAACTGAAAATGTAAATACAGGAATGGAAAGCAATACCTAAACAATGGCATGAACTGAAAAATATATATATACAAGTATCTAGAGCTCTGGGTCAATGGCGAACTGTTCCAAGTCTTCAGTACTGGCCTCGACCTCCAGAGAGTCTGATCCACCTGACAACATTCCAAAGAAAGAAGAGAAGGAATGTCGTTAGCGAACAATCGCTCGATAAGTCCCAAAGAAAATTAAGAATGAGAATATAACTGGTATATTGTAATTTTTGTTTTGTTAACGCAGTTGTTTGTAGCTTGGAACAGAATATGCTAGTTTATACGAGAGGAGTCCCACTATTCTGGAGACTAAGGTATACGGAGCATAAGGAACCGTTAAGCCACGGTACAACAACAATGGATATTCAGGTTAGGTGTATTAAAGTGACAGTCTCGTGCCACTTCTAACATATTCTGTACCAGTCTACCCCTTTAAAACCCTGTAATGTCTTTTGTATTGATTTATATTATTTTGTCTAATAGATGTATGACTTGCCGAAACTATAATATCATGTAAACGGAATGGATATAAATGGATAGTCATATAATCAGAGTATATCCATGGTTCGGTTTAGTCGAGTCATGTTGATATAAATTGAATTGTAGTATAAATGGATTCATGTTGAAATGGAGTTATACTTGAATAATATTCAAGGATAGATTGATTGATTGATTTCAGATTAGACTGAGACTCTGCTTGAGTCAGACACTTTACAATGAATAGAAGTCCTGAATTAGTTTTGATGTTATCGGTAGCTGCTGCACATGAACGGCAGGATTTGTGTCTTTTTCCAAGACAATTAACGTATTGATAACACCGTTTTTAGGTTGTCTAACTTAGATAGGAAAGCACCCAAATTCTCCGGCTCCTTGAGGGTCAAGAGAACCGGTCCCGCTTAAACCTATATTTACTAGGGTCCTTATTATAAATTAATATAACTTGAGGGGGTTTTATGAAAAATAGTTTTTATATATATTTTCAAAATAAAGCTCAAGTATTTATTTATCGTCTTTAGGTTTTTCATAGATGTAGTTTTTATAAAATGAAGTTTTCTAGTGAATAGAACCTAGATTTCATTGTATATGATATTTTAGTGTAATATTGGACTTGTATTAATTTGTAATGGTAGTTTCATGAAATTTGCGATTCCTTTGATTTAGAAAACATGGAATATATATAGTGTATAATTAAAGTAGATTTTTTAATAATATATATATATAACTTATTTATTAAATAGAAATCACATTTTTTTAAAATTGCATTAAAAATTCCATCGAGATCGGATACTCCGTGAGGAGGTCTGCATCTCGCTCTACTAGGCCTGAGGATGTGCAATAACCCGCACCATCCCGATCGGGGTTCCCAAAAATGGGTTGTAGAGACGCATTTGCAAGGAATTAAATAAAACACTTTTAAAGAAAACGGTTTTTGAATGTTTATGGTATTTAAATGTAAACTCGTATTTATCCCACAAACTAATGTTCCAAAAGTCATCGTGCTATGTCAAGAATGAGTGTTGTGATAAGGTAGGTCATTACCTCATGAGTTTTCTAAAAGTAATATGATCAAAATGAATAAGCAATGTCGTATATAAACATGATGGTATTTTACCGTAAAAATGAAATAGAAATTGCAATACATATTATTTTGAAATGAAACTTTTTCTAATGTGTTTTTTTATGATTTCTAAACAATATACAAAAAGATTGTAAATTTTTTATTATGATAAATGGTGTTTTTAGTTAAATTAGAAACGGAAGTCGGATTAACTCCGCTTCCGACTAGTTTTGAAAATGGAATTCATTTTAATAGAAAGAGAAAATGGAAAGTGGGACTTACAGATTAGAAAGAAAGAGGAGAGGTATAGGAAGCTTGTGGAGTCGTCGGGGAGTCATTTCGTCGCCAGATTTTTTCCAAAACGTCGTCGGAACTTGGCCTTAAGCTAACTCCACTTGTACAACTTTCTGGACTTGAAATTTTTAGAGAGTTTTGATACTAGATTTCAGAATGAGGAGGGCCAAAGTATAGGGTTGTATTTATAGGATAGGATTAGGGTTTTGTGAGTGAAGAGAGAATTAAAAATTCATTAAAATTTGGATTAATGCATCATTTTAATTTCTCTGTTAATGTGCAGGAAAATCAAACAGACTGGGGTTAATCGGGGAGTCCAAGGGGTGTTAAGGCAACAAAAAAATTGCAATTTTCTTTGATTAAACCGGCGGCGCCGGCCTATTTCTAAATCTCGCCTGTCCATTCACCTTGATTGGTGTCTGGACTTTTGCCACGTGTCCTAGTCGTCTCATATAACTCAGTGCACATGTTTGATTTTGTTGTGACTTTTCATTTTACGTGTAGTGCATGTGCAAACTTTTGAGATTCTAAAAGTTTAAAAGAAAATCAACAAAAAATATATGTGTCTGGGGGATTCGAACACAAGGGTTATGTTACAGCAGTGCAAGATTTCACCAGTGAGCTACAAGTTGCTTCTTGCTGTTCAAAAGTAATTCAAATACGTATAGCATGTTGGAGATAGTGCCCTCAGAGTCAATTATTGGGTCACAGGCACGTGATTGTAATGATTGAGGGAGGACCTATCCCGATAGGACAATCTTACTCGAGATGATAGTATGCTATCTGGTTTACCTTTATCATCGTGTACTGTTTTAGGTGACCTGACACGTCGCTATTACACGTTGATAAAGCCCCTAGGATTCTTGCTTGACCACCAGCAGTATGAGGGCGATCATATACGTGGGAGCTGGTGGTCTATAAGCATATCCTTAAAAGGTCCCTAGTCGTGAGAGTTTCGAGACAGGGCATCGATTCTCCAGAGTAGACTAGTATATACAGTCGAGACCCCGACGAGGGGCGGTGGCCGGTCTCACAAGCCATTGGTGTCAGTTGGATCACCTAAGATGTATACAGGTGCTCATTGGGTTATGAGTACACCGGACAGGACTCGCCGGGAACATGCTAGTTGGTCATATACCAGACGTCAGATGGCAGTTCCCTGGTGACATGTGTACAGGTTAGTTCATCGACCTGGGGATCGTCATTTGTCTCGTGTGAGTTCCCACTGTACTTTGATTACTACCCTACCACGGCTCAAAGGAGTCGTGCAAACAGGTTTTAGTTGGGTACAGTCCCGAGCCACATGGAGGCAGTGAGCGTATCTTCAGGGGTTCGTCTCTCCTGGTGTTGGGGGTGAGGTCGCGCTGTGTCTAGGAGAGCCATTACACGAAGCCCTCGGCCGAGGCAAGGAGATTTACTGGTAGGTATTCCAGTAGTATCTCAGGGTGTTCTGGGCTACACTCCGACACGACTTGTACCGCTTTTGGGGGTCTGACTTTTACCAACCCCCTAGGCCCGCCATGCGATTCTCATAGACGAACAGACCGGACTGTACGGATATTGTCACTGACAGGCTCAGTAGGGTGTCAGACTGAGTTCGCTCACAGACGTCCCTTTTTGTCAATACCTGGTAGCCCGTTACGTATTGGCTTATACCTCTGACGTGCTAGTGGTTAAATCCACAACCAAGGTGTTGACGAGTCTTTAGAGTCCCCCACATTCAGTTACTCAAGCTTTCGGGCGAAAAGTTGTAGAGGCCGTATGGAGATATGGCAAAGTCCGATCAGATACGTGCGGTATTGCATGGATCAGGATCGGGCGGTTAGTACTAGAGGCCGTATGGAAATATGGCAGGGTTCGATCAGATACGTGCGGTATTGCATGGATCAGGATCGGAAAGATATTGCTAGCCGGCTTTGGTTTAAGCCGGATCCTAGTATAGTACAGTGTAGATTTGTCTCATTGCATTTGTATTTCGGTCGGAATACAAATGCGGGTGTGTATACACAGTATCGGGGTTTTCCTGTAATTTATTACGGGACCAGTTATCTGGAGTTGCCAGTTTGTTTTCCGTTTCGGCCATTTTCATTTGTATCCTTCATTGGCCGAAAATTGGTGGAGGAGGGCTTATTTGCATTTGTGCAAATAAGCATTTGTGGAGGGGGTATTTGCATATTTCTTTGAATCATGATGATGATGAACCATCCCTTGACCATTTGACTTCTTCATCCATCATGGCTTGACTTTTATATGATATGGTTGTTGATGATGGCATGACTTTTGGAAGTGATGATTGTTGTTTGAGTGTTGGACTTTCCTAGCTATCATTTCTTTGCATGATACTCATTCTCCTCTCTCTCATGCATTATGGTGTGGCCTCTCTCATATTTTTGATACACTCTCTCATTCTCTCCTCTCTCTTCACCTCATATGGCCGGCCACTATGAGGGGTGGGCTGTCCCAATTTGGTGAGGGAAGAAATACTCTCATTTGGCTTGCAAAAATGATATGGTTCATCTCCAAAAGCTCATATCCTTTTTCATCCACCAATGGCAACTCCCTAAACCCCTAGAGACACAAATAGCTCACTACACATTCTACAGCAAACCTTGGGCACGTCGACTAGCCAGCTTCGTGCCCGAGTTGCCTCGGCATTGAGGTGGGAGCCCGTAAAAGATGCAGACGATGTGGTGCCCTTCCGGCAAGGAGGCGACGACCGGAGTTTCCGCGGGAGATCGGGACGACGACGAGAAGACCGGAGGACTCGGATCAGTCGGTATATCTCTCTTCCCCCTCTTGTAGTTAGCTAGGACTAGTTAATGGTTCGATCCGGGTTTTAGTGCGTGGTGGTGCCGGTTTGCTAGTTTGCAAAATCAAAGTTTATCACCGCTTCCGCATTTGGCCGTCGGATTGACGGCCGGGGCGCCGCCGTGCACTTACAGTGGTATCAGAGCCTCGCCATTAACTTAGTCTAGCTTTGTTTAATGTGTTTACATTTCCGATCGACCAAAATCCCAAAAACCGTATTTTCCTACACATCAGTTTTCTGTCGAAATTTTCTGGTCTCGAAAAAATTTTCAGGTTGTAGAAAAGTGATGTACTGGAAATTCTAAGAGTTCTGTAAAAATTCGATACACTAACTCGACTACGGGAGCGCGGAACCGCGGCCAAACACCCCTTTGGGCCGCAGTTCCGCCGCAAAATGTTGAGATCGCTGTGTCAAATTTCTACAGTTGCTTTCTGGGTTGAAAATAGGGTTTCTGGAATATTAATATTGGGCCCAGAATTTCTTGATGTGCTACAGTAGTACTTGGGGGCCCACTTGTTAAAATTTGATCGATCGGATATTTTAAACACATTATTTCACAGTATTTACATTATATCTGCGACCGTGAATGTCACTTGATCGGTAAATCCTGTCTAACTGCTATAGCCCGGTTAGACGGATTTGCAAACGTGACTTTCACGTTGATGTTTTGTGATTTTGCTGTGATGTTGCGGATCGGTCGGTGGGGATAGCCTGGATGCAATGCTAGTACAGTTTTTGTTGTATTATGTACATTTGATATTGCGGGGCGAGCGTCCGACATGTGGACTGCCGTCACTGCCTGTTTGTATTATTATTTTGGGGCACGGCCAGGTTGCGGTCGATGTACCCGTTGTATGTATATTTTACTTTCTGTACTAGGATTACCCCGCGGAGGGGTGCACGGATAGCCGGGTTCTAGAGGGCAACAAGCCCGCATCTCATGGCATTGAGACGGAGGGGGCTTCACTCTAGGATTGGCGGGCTATTCGCCGCACTCGTAGGGGGTACAGGTTGACCCAGGAGGGGTGCCCAAGTTACCGGATTCCGTGAAGTGCTGGGTGGTCCATTCACGGAGCTGAAGGGGGCTGCCTCGCTTCAGGTTATGGCGGGTAACTTGCCGCGCCCGTAGGGGTCTAGGATTTCATTGCACAGGCTATCCACACGACCAGGGGAACGTCCGGTTTCAGCGGCTCTGTGAAACCCGGGGATCCCAGATATCTGTATTGTTTCTGTGATGCTGTACATTTCTGTGATGTTGCATTTTTCACGCCTTGAGCGAATATAATATATTGGTATATATATTAGTAGATGTTGTATATGTTTTGCATCCGCGCTAGTCCAGTCCCCGCTCTGTCATTAGTTAGCTAACCTAACGGGTAATGACGGGACCCAGTGGCGAATGCGGATGGCATATACGTACATCAGTATATTTTCGTTCTTTGTGGTGTGATCAATTGATGGGACTGCGTTGATTCGGATCAATGCAAGTTAAAAACAAACCTAATCTGATGTTGTTGGAACACTTTTCAAAAAGCTGTTATTTGCAAGGACGTTCACTTTTTGTTTAGCATCGTGGTATTCAGTTGGAATATCCTGCTCCTCAGTCGACGAGGCAAGGGCCGAGATCCCTTCACCGGGAGTGACCCCTTGGACAAAAGTTTGCGTCAGGGAAATAACTTCACTATAGCCGATTACTTTTGCTTTGCACCGTGGTATTCAGTTGGAATATCCTGCACCTCATTCTACGGGGAAAGAGCCGAGATCCCTTCACCGGGAGTGACCTCTTTAGCAAAGGTTTTCGTCACTATATTTTCAAAAGCTATCCGGTTCCTTCAACGATATCAAGTTCTTTACGTTAAAGGTTTTCGCCAGAAACCATTCGTAGCCCTCCGTCGTTTCAGACGGGTAGCACGTAGTATTCATGCTATGTTTGTTGGCCTTCGTCAAGGCATAGTGTATAGTAGCTGCTTGTTGCCTTTCTGCAGCATAGATAGATGCGTTGGTTTGGGACAGTCGTATAGCCTTGTTGGCCTTCGTCAAGGGCTTGTACGGGTGGGTTCAAATCAACCTGGAGAATGACGGGTAGAACTTGACATGTGACTTATGATTTGTTGGCCTTCGTCAAGGTCATAAGAGCATGGGGCAAAAATCACATCGGGAGTTTCAAAAGAACTGAAACTTGCCAGATATGCGCATACCTTCTGGAGTGTGATGATGTGAGCGGATTCCGTCACGTTATCATGCGGTGATAGTTGGATCCCGATTCCCACTGATGAGTTGGTTTACTCCTCGGGTGATCCCGACTAATTCTTCTTTTAGATTTGGAGGAGAATTTGACGGTACAGTGGGAGGTTTCCAGATTAGATAAATTGGTAACCATTCTGATCTAGGTTAGAGTGCACGCTGAGTGTTTCTTTTCTCTCTCTCTTTGGCAGCGACCATTGACCCGACCCTAAGACTATGACTCAGAGACCAAAATTGACCGAACCTTCTTAAACACTGGCTTTTGGATTGTCAGAGTTGCAGACCTCATTGCCACTCTTACTTTTACCCTTTTCTCCAGGACACCCCGTATTACTACGAACGTCCATTTCCATTGGACAAAACCATCGTATGGTTATATACGAACTCGAAAGGATTTATTCGAGGATGGTTTCCGGTTCTGGAGAAAACGGATAGGATTATTCAGTTGTCTTTTCCTTTTACCTTCTCTCAGGATGCGAGTACTCCTTGGTTTAGGAGATAGTACACCTATTATGCAAATTGGACAGTCTTCTTCCAAACCATAGGCAGGTGCCGACCGGTAGGGAATGAAGAAACCCAATTAGCCTATACGGTGTACAGAAGGTATTAAGTTAAGACAAAGCAAGGGATTAGTAAGAGGGCAAAGTAAATTGCGACTGATATTCACGACCATACCAAGTTTTTCATTACCACTCCCACATCACCTTTGTATTTCTCTAGGACACTCTGTATCACTACGAAGATCCACAGTTTATTGGATACTCCATCGTATGGTTATATACGAACTCGAAAGGAACTTGTTCCAGTTCGGGGATGGATTCTGGTTCAGGAGAAATAGGAATAAGGTTTATTCAGGTGTCCTTTATCTTCACCTTCTCTCGCATTGCGAGTGTTCCTAGGATTGGGACAGTACACCCATTATACTTATTGGATAGTCTTCTTCCAAACCATAAGCTGGTGCCGAACGGTAGGGAAGGAAGAAAACCATTTGGCCTAAAGGGGTGTGCAGAAGGTAATGACTAAAGACATAAAAAGGGATTTGGAGAGGTGGCAAAGAAATACACGGTTACAGTTGTGAATCTGGATAATGGAAGAGGCATTACTAGGAATACCCAGATACCCCATCGAAACATTTCAATGTTTCAGTTTCACTGTGTACTGTTAAAAGAAAACTGATTTCCCAATTAAGACACTTGCTCCAGGGTATGTATTTACCAGGTATGATTCTCACATCTGTATGGTTTTACAGATGATGAGTGGGAGTAAGTTATTGGGAATTAGGTGATCATCCTCATTATATCGGGATTCGTTGTAATCGGTGATATTTGAGGAAGTCACCTGGGTTGTTTGCCAGTCGGCAAATATTTGGTTTTGAATATCCGCTGTTGTGCACCAATTTCAAATCGATACATCTGTACGTCTATTTTTATAGAGTGAGATATATTTTTTTGAAATTATGTCTGTGACATTTACCTATATCAGTGGATGGTTAGGTAAGGAGCATTAAACAGCGGTGTAATTCTTCTTAACCATAAGTACAGTTTTCAACCTACGACACACAGTGAATGAGTTTTCAGACTCAAGGGACTTATACAGAGTATTGTATGTTGTCCAGGGTCTTTCAGGACAGAGGGGTTGGTCCTCGTACTATATTCGGTTTACTTATGACTTCTCTAGTTTTTAGACAGGTGTTTCGTAGGAAACACAGGGTCCGAATTTTGAGAAGTTATAGGTATTTGAATAGAGTAGAGAACCAGGTGTAGCAAGTATCGGGATTCTTCAAAGTGATCGAAGATGTAGATACTTGTCAATGGTATTCAGTTGATAGTAGTGATTAATAGAACTTGCTTCTCTTTCAGGTTACTCATAATTGGAAGCATTCCTAAGTTGAGTAACGCTGATCGGCCTCCTTCCATTAAGTTGACATGCACTGGAGACAGCTGCATGATTTGAATCTGGTTCAATTAAATCAGTGCCTCTGGTTCTATATTGGATATAGAACAATTCATATCTTAACGATGTTAAGGTACGGGGAGTTGTCCGGTTTATGATTAAAACCAGACACTGGACAACTCAAGGCGCGTTTCTGTAATGGCTGTTTGTGGGTTGACCCAGGCTATGACGAGTGTTGACTTTCTACCATCTGGAAGATCAATAGCGATATTGTTCTAAACTCGCCACAGTTTTATTAAAAATGGATTTTTTCAGAAAACAGTAGTGGGAGTATGGTAGAACTGGAAGTAATTCCAGAACCACAAACGATTACTGAAGATTTCATAGGAACCTAAAGATTCAATCTGGTTTGACATTCCATTGGCCACTCCGCAGATAAGGTGGGTAACTTCAGGCACCCGAGAGGTACTCCGGTAGCCTCAAGGACGGTGACAGGGAAGTTCTTGTTTACCCACATTTGCCATTGCTGTTGTTCCAGACCGTAAGACCCGGCAGGAGGATGAGTATAGCGTCGTTCTAAACTAGCTTTAGAAGTGTACGTCTATATGACTCTGCCAGAGGGTTGTCGTAGTCAGTGGGAGCAGCGGAAGCATTGGTGGACAGGAAGCTTATGTCTATTTATAGACTAAAGCAGATATGGCGGAGATAGATCATCCATTTCTGATGTAACAGTCATAGGTTTGACTTCATCAGAATAGGGGATGGATCTGTTAAGAAGGTAGTAGGGTGTGATGTCATGGTATTTGGATGACATACACTGAATAGGAAAAGAAACTCCTATACTACGATCGGTTATACTTTGGTCGTCACACAGTGGTTTCTCCATATGGGACTTGGACATTATATCAGACATACTGGTTACTAGATCTGTGGTTTTAGATCTAGATTTGGGTGGTTTCCCAATCAGGGTACTTAGACAGCATTCTAAGAGTATTTAGAATGGACGACTCCTGGCACGGTGGTGTACCTGCAGGTGATGGAGTCACCCTCTCTAAAGGTGTCTTACAGACTAATTTGGAGAGGGATATGCATGATTGGCAGATCACTTGCTTAGGCAATTGAGTCAATCATGAGATGTCAAGTACCACACCAGATGTTGTTCTTGCACTAAATGCAATAAGTTGATATTGATCCAATCCTGGAGAAACAGTCGGAAGCAGTTTTAGAACATAAGTGGATGTTCTAGGGATATGATAACGACAGCCTCATTCGGGAGACAGTTATCATTCCAGGCTTCCAAGGTGACTTGGACGACAGGGAGGTTGTCAGAGTTATAGTTTTCCTTCTGACGAGGGGCAGTATTTTGGACAGGTGGTCCAAGGCAATACTGAGGGAGGCATGGCGCAGGATACTGATTAAGTTCAGTTGACGATATAGTCTAAGAAGTTTGGATTTGGAGTACATTTATGAGCTAGGTCCCATCAGACATCCAGACACATTCTAAGACAGGTATTGCTCATTTCGGGAGATGGTTTTCTCCACGAACATGAGATATAGAGAGACATAAAAAGAAACATCAAGGCGGATCCACTCATTGAGGCTATTCCTCGAACGCAATAGTTTCGCAAACTGGCTTTGTGAGACTGACTGGTAGAGGAGTTGGGTGTTCGGTATCACACAGGCTGTGAGTATGCGACATCGCAATAATTAGCCTTGAGTGCAAGTGGGAGATTGTTGGAGATAGTGCCCTCAGAGTCAATTATTGGGTCACAGGCACGTGATTGTAATGATTGAGGGAGGACCTATCCCGATAGGACAATCTTACTCGAGATGATAGTATGCTATCTGGTTTACCTTTATCATCGTGTACTGTTTTAGGTGACCTGACACGTCGCTATTACACGTTGATAGAGCCCCTAGGATTCTTGCTTGACCACCAGCAGTATGAGGGCGATCATATACGTGGGAGCTGGTGGTCTATAAGCATATCCTTAAAAGGTCCCTAGTCGTGAGAGTTTCGAGACAGGGCATCGATTCTCCAGAGTAGACTAGTGTATACAGTCAAGACCCCGACGAGGGGCGGTGGCCGGTCTCACAAGCCATTGGTGTCAGTTGGATCACCTAAGATGTATACAGGTGCTCATTGGGTTATGAGTACACCGGACAGGACTCGCCGGGAACATGCTAGTTGGTCATATACCAGACGTCAGATGGCAGTTCCCTGGTAACATGTGTACAGATTAGTTCATCGACCTGGGGATCGTCATTTGTCTCATGTGAGTTCCCACTGTACTTTGATTACTACCCTACCACGGCTCAAAGGAGTCGTGCAAACAGGTTTTAGTTGGGTACAGTCCCGAGCCACATGGAGGCAGTGAGCGTATCTTCAGGGGTTCGTCTCTCCCGGTGTTGGGGGTGAGGTCGCGCTGTGTCTAGGAGAGCCATTACACGAAGCCCTCGGCCGAGGCAAGGAGATTTACTGGTAGGTATTCCAGTAGTATCTCAGGGTGTTCTGGGCTACACTCCGACACGACTTGTACCGCTTTTGGGGGTCTGACTTTTACCAACCCCCTAGGCCCGCCATGCGATTCTCATAGACGAACAGACCGGACTGTACGGATATTGTCACTGACAGGCTCAGTAGGGTGTCAGGCTGAGTTCGCTCACAGACGTCCCTTTTTGTCAATACCTGGTAGCCCGTTACGTATTGGCTTATACCTCTGACGTGCTAGTGGTTAAATCCACAACCAAGGTGTTGACGAGTCTTTAGAGTCCCCCACATTCAGTTACTCAAGCTTTCGGGCGAAAAGTTGTAGAGGCCGTATGGAGATATGGCAAGGTCCGATCAGATACGTGCGGTATTGCACGGATCAGGATCGGACGGTTAGTACTAGAGGCCGTATGGAAATATGGCAGGGTTCGATCAGATACGTGCGGTATTGCATGGATCAGGATCGGACAGATATTGCTAGCCGGCTTTGGTTTAAGCCGGATCCTAGTATAGTACAGTGTAGATTTGTCTCATTGCATTTGTATTTCGGTCGGAATACAAATGCGGGTGTGTATACACAGTATCGGGGTTTTCCTGTAATTTATTACGGGACCAGTTTTCTGGAGTTGCCAGTTTGTTTTCCGTTTCGGCCATTTTCATTTGTATCCTTCATTGGCCGAAGATTGGTGGAGGAGGGTTTATTTGCATTTGTGCAAATAAGCATTTGTGGAGGGGGTATTTGCATATTTCTTTGAATCATGATGATGATGAACCATCCCTTGACCATTTGACTTCTTCATCCATCATGGCTTGACTTTTATATGATATGGTTGTTGATGATGGCATGACTTTTGGAAGTGATGATTGTTGTTTGAGTGTTGGACTTTCCTAGCTATCATTTCTTTGCATGATACTCATTCTCCTCTCTCTCATGCATTATGGTGTGGCCTCTCTCATATTTTTGATACACTCTCTCATTCTCTCCTCTCTCTTCACCTCATATGGCCGGCCACTATGAGGGGTGGGCTGTCCCAATTTGGTGAGGGAAGAAATACTCTCATTTGGCTTGCAAAAATGATATGGTTCATCTCCAAAAGCTCATATCCTTTTTCCTCCACCAATGGCAACTCCCTAAACCCCTAGAGACACAAATAGCTCACTACACATTCTACAGCAAACCTTGGGCACGTCGACTAGCCAGCTTCGTGCCCGAGTTGCCTCGGCATTGAGGTGGGAGCCCGTAAAAGATGCAGACGATGTGGTGCCCTTCCGGCAAGGAGGCGACGACCGGAGTTTCCGCGGGAGATCGGGACGACGACGAGAAGACCGGAGGACTCGGATCAGTCGGTATATCTCTCTTTCCCCTCTTGTAGTTAGCTAGGACTAGTTAATGGTTCGATCCGGGTTTTAGTGCGCGGTGGTGCCGGTTTGCTAGTTTGCAAAATCAAAGTTTATCACCGCTTCCGCATTTGGCCGTCGGATTGACGGCCGGGGCGCCGCCGTGCACTTACATAGCATACATAGGGTTGCAAATACTCATTTGTACATTAACTTTTAAACAAATTTTCTGTACATTGAAACAGAGATGTTACAGGCTCAAGCTTGATGGTATGCACAAGTTTGATGAAGAGATTCATAGCTTTTGAGTGAAGGGTTAAATTTTGAGATGGGATTGAAGGAGAATGAATTTTGTTCAGTTTAGCATTTGGAAAGAATGTGTGTTATTGTATGAAGGAGGTAGGTAAAGAAGGAATGAGGTGAAGGGTTGTAAGGTGGTGGTGTAAAGATTGTAAGGATGAAGTGAAGTGAGGAGAGTGGGTGTGTGGGTGTGTTGGTTGTGAGGGTTAATTGAAAAAATCTAACATATACCCACCCTCATACAAAATAAAAACAACATTTTTTTAAATAAGTGCCCTCAGGTTATACTAAATCAAAATTCATGTTTTTAAAAGAAATAAAACACTTATCATAACACTTAAATACCATAACCTTTTAATAAAATCTAATATCATATTAAAATAATTTAAATATCATTTTTATGATATCACACCTTTTTCTTTATTTTTACTAAAATAATTACATTTTTGCGAATATCAATCCGATACCTAAAATTCATATACGATATCATTTTTGTAAACTCATTATATTCATATTTTAAATTATAAATTAATATTTAAAATTTTCCAAATTGTTACATTTTAATAAACTAGAATTAAGGTTTTTAATTAAATCTAAATGATATAATATAATTGATAGATAAGATTAAATAAAATAATTTATCTTATGCTTTTATATTATTAATAGATCATTAGTTAAAAGTAAGAAAGAGAAAAAAAGTTTATCATATAAACCACCATATTAGAAAATCAAATAAAAACCCTAGAGTTGTCTCTCCATTTTAAAACCAACTCTTACTTTTAATTGCACTTTTAAAAACAACTCAATTTTAACTTAGTTTAAAAGTAGTTAACACACCTTTCTATGGGAACAATGCTCAAGTACGATTGCGATAAGCTGTATACTTGCAATTAAATTTGGAGACTAATAAAACTCTACATCAGGTGCAGTTGCTAAATTTACACAATTTCCCCTTCACATATGGTTACCTAATGCTATGGAAGGACTCACTCCCATTTCTGCTCTTATACATACTGTTACTATGGTTGCAGCGGGAATTTTTTTTGTAGCTCGGCTTCTTCCTCTTTCATAGTTTTACCTTATATAATGAATCTTATTTCTTTAATAGGCGTAATAACAGTATTATTAGGATCTACTTTGGCCCTTGCTCAAAGAGACATTAAAAGAAATTTAGCTTATTCCATAATGTCTCAATTGGGTTATATTATGTTGGCTTTGGGAGAAGGGGTGCCTCCTCATAAATTGGGTTACATTGACCAGGCCTGAGCGACTGTCTACCAAAAACACAGGTTTCCGCAAAGTTGTAAGACCATATATAGAGGATGACGCCTGCCCGGTGTCAGGAGGTCAAGGAAGTTATGACCTGATGATAGGGGAGCCAGTAACAGAAGCCCCGGTGAACGGCGGCCGTAACTATAACATTCCTAAGGTTGTGAAATTCCTTATTGGGTAAGTTCCAATCCACACGGAAGGCGTAACGATCTGGGCATTCTCTCGTAGAGAGGCTCAGTAAAATAGACATATCTGTAAGATGCGGACTATCTGCAACTAGACAGAAAGAGCCTATGAAGCTTCATTGTTCCCTAAAATTTGCTTTGGGCCTTTCTTGCACTGTTTAGGTGGAAGGAGAAGAGGGCCTCCTTCCGGAGGGCTCGAGTCGTTAGAAAGATACCACTCTGAAAGAACTAGAATTCTAACCTTGTGTCAGGACCCATGGGCCAAGGGACAGTTTCAGGTAGACAATTTTTATGGGGCATAGGCCTTCCAAAAGGTAACGGAAGCGTGCAAAGGTTTCCTCGAGCCGGACGGAGATTGGCCTTCGAGTGTGAGTGCGAAGGCATAAGGGATCTTGACTGTAAGACCCCCCTCCCCCCCGTCGAGCAGGGATGAAAGTCGGCCTTGGTGATCCGACGGTGCTGGGTGGAAGGACCGTTACTCAACGGATAAAAGTTACTCTAGGAATATCATGCCGATCTTCCATAAAAGTTCATATCGACGGGGAGGTTTGTCACCTCGATGTCGGCTCCTCGCCACCTGGGGCTGTAGTATGTTCTAAGGGTTGGGTTGTTCGCCCATTAAAACGGTACGTGAGCTGGGTTCATAATGTCGTGAGACGGTTCGGTCCATATCCGGTGCGGGCGTTAGCGCATTGAGAGAACTTTTCCCTAATACAAGAGGACCAGGAAGGATACACCTCTGGTGTACCAGTTATCGTGCCCACGGTAAACGCTTGGTAGCCAATTGTGGAGCGGAGAACTGCTAAAAGTATCTAAGTAGTAAGCCACCCAAAGAATCCTATGTGAATCAGCAATGATCACCTTGCAAGGCTAAATACTCTTGGGTGACCGATAACGAAATAGTACCATGAAAGAAAGGTGAAAAAAAACCTATTGAGGAGTGAAATAGAACATGAAACCGTGAGCTCCCAAGCAGTGGGAGGAGAATATGATCTTTGACTGCGTACTTGTTGAAGAATGAGCCGGCGACTCATAGGCAGTGGCTTGGTTAAGGGAATTCCCGGAGCCGTAGCGAAAGCTAGTCTTCATAATGCAATTTGTCACTACTTGTGGACTCGAACCTAAGTGATCTATCCATAACCAAGATGAAGCTTGGGTGAAACTAAATGGAGGTCCGAACCGACTGATGTTGAAGAATCAACAGATGAGTTGTGGTTAGAGGTGAAATGAATTTGTAAACCTACTATTTGCCAATATAAATGTTGGCATACTTCTACACCTGATATATCGTATAACCCTTTGAGTGTTTTAATGGAACATGGTATAACGTTCATATTGTCCTCTGACATAAATTGAACTTCAAAAAAAAAAAGAATTATTTTGATTCAACCATCTCTTTCTCAACTTATCTACTTTCATCATTAATCATATATTTAAAATACCAAGAAATCACATAACATAATATCAATATCCCCTTTATAAAATGTAGGTATCAATGAACTTCTTTGATTTTGTAAGAAAGGATACCTACCTAGAAGTTTTCGCAACTCAATCATGTATGATGGAATCATCAAAGATTTTTCTTTTCTAACTTTGTCTGTAACTCACTAGGGGCTCGGGAAAAAAAGAGAATATGAATACGAACGACATATCCAACAACAAGAAAAAGGAAAATGATTGAATAGAGGAACTCCCGAGCATTTCTTGATCTCAGATGTGCCCATATCAATGGAACGGATGACTAATTATTTCGATGAATCATTTTTTCGGATAGAAGAAGATTCTGTAAACACTTATTCGAAATCTCACTTATCAGAGTCCATTGTGGAAGAATCCTCTGAGGAATTGGCCACGATATATCTGATCCATACATAAACATAATATCATGAATAATGGATACAAATTTTTGACTACTACTTAGTATCGGCAATGGGTCTGAAAATGTATCTAAAAGAGTGAAATTTAGATATTTTCATACTGTCGAAGGAACCATGGCATATATGTTTGGAACAGATTCCATTTTGAGAAATTTGAAAAAATACCATCTCGTTGAAAGGTTCCATACATCTGCCTTTTCTCAACGTATTTCTTTAGACAAATACTCCTTTTTTCTCTCTTTCCGAATGGTAAATATTTATCAGAATATGGAGTGTGAATCAAACACATATTTGAATTGAAAGTGAGATATTGATACAAGTTCTTCCTTTCTGAATCAGATAGATTCATATCTGAAAGAGGCTGACAATAAGTTCTTTCAAAATTGACTATTTGTCGCCCTTTTAAAGGTATTGCAGAAATGTGTGCGATCGAGTAAATACCTCTACGAATTTTAGAAAAAGGAAACAAATTGCTTATTTTTTTATCACATACTCTACTTTGACATAACACTTCAAAAATGGTCTTTTCTTGAATAAAAAAGTAATTTTCACGAATTTATTTGTATTTGTAATAAGAAAAGAAAGATTTTGATTCCTTCATTACCAAATTTTTTTGCCTATTTCCATTATTGGGTATTAAGTGGTCCTTATAAAGTCCTTGTTTACTGAAAGGTCAAAACGAAAAAATAAGTTGATCTAAATTTATCCCCACGGTTATTCAATTCAATATACAAGACAAGAATTTTTATTTTTGAATCAAGGGTTTATAATGTAAAACTTATCTGATCTTATCAGTTCCATTTTTAGAATCTTTTTCAGATAAATTATGAATTTTGCAGAGTATTAAAGATTTTATCGAAAACTTACAACAGCTTGCCAAACAAAGGCTAAGAGAAAAATAATAAATGTATAATAGGCATAAAACCTATGATTGGACTGGAAAAGGCATAAGCCTCGAAGAAGAAAAAAGAATCCATCATCCGATCCAGATTGTTGAACGATCCATTTACCACCCTTCCTTTTGTATTGTAGGAGTCAAAAATACTATGATGGTTCTGTTACTTTCTATATTTATCTCGTCTGTGATTTAGCAATTCCAAATTTTCTTTTCGATGCGATCAAATAAGGAAAAAATGATCTTTTTTCCATTTTCATACTCTTTCTTTCGTAAGATAAATATCACAAAGAAACTTCCGGTGTGGAAGAAAAATGGTTTGCGACACTGAAATGTACTCCCGACACTGAAGATCAAATCGAACTCGAAGTGTCATGCTATTATTACCTATTATTTATATTTGATATGGCGAAGGCATAGTCTTCTTCTTTTTTCAAATAAAAACTCGTTGGCGCCAAGTGTGAGGGAATGCTTTGCTATTAATAAATGGATCAAGCTCTATTGCTCCAATTCTTGTAAAAAAAAAAAAAGCAACGAGCTTCTATTCTTAATTTGAATAATTACCCGATCTAATTAGACGTTGAAAAAAAATAGTGTCTGAAGCGGGGAAGAGTTCTTCTGTGAATGGACCTTTAATTCTTTTTCTCCTTTTTTAATAAATCCTAACTACTCGCTATTATGGATTGGAAACAAATGTGTAGAAGAAACAGCATACTGACAAAAAAAAATTGTTTGAAAGTCAAAAGAGCGATCATCAGGTTGCAAAAATAAAAGATTTTTGACCCTATGGTAATTATAACGAAGATAACCCGTCGGATAGAGAGGAAAAAGATATATTCATTCGACTCTCTATTTTCGGAGTACATATTTTTTTCCATACATATCTCGTTCTGACCATATTGCACTATGTATAATTTGATAACCCAAAAAATGCCTACTATTTCTGATTCAAGTAGAATGTAAGTAAATGGAAGAATTACAAAGATATTTAGAAAAAGGATAGATCTCGGCAACAACACTTCCTATATCCGTCACTCTTTCACGAGTATATTTATGCACTTGCTCATGATCATGGTTTAAATAGTTCGATTTTTTACGAGTCTGTTGAAGTTTTTGGTTATGACAATAAATCTAGTTTAGCACTTGTAAAACGTTTAATTACTCGAATCTATCAACAGAATTTTTTGATTCTTTGGTTAATGATTCTAATCAAAATAGATTCGTTTGGCAAAACCACAATAAATTTTTTATTCTCAAATGATGTCAGAAAGTTTTGCAATTATTGTAGAAATTCCATTCTTGCTGCGATTAGTATCTTATTTCAAAGCAAAGAAAAAGTAATCCCAAAATATTATAATTTACGATCAATTCATTCAATTTTTCATTTTAGAGGACAAAATATCACATGTAAATTATGTCTCGGGTATACTAATACCTCATTCCATCCATATGGAAATGTTGGTTAAAATTCTTCATTGGGGGATTCAAACTGTCCCCTTTTTGCATTTATTGCGACTATACAAAATGTTTGTGATTATATGGAATGTTATGTGTGCATGTCATGTGCTGCATTAATGAGGGTATCAGACTTCAGTGCAACACAACCAGTTACCACACATTTATATATACACACCCCACATCTCCAACTCAAAGTATATAGATGAAAGTAAGAACATCGATAGCACTAAAAACTTACAAGATTGACGATGGCTCTTCGCTCTGAGAAAAGCCTTGGTGTTCGCAAAGGAGCATGGACTCACGAAGAAGACCTCCTGCTGAAAAAATGCATGGAAAAGCATGGAATTGTCAAGTGGAGTCTCATACCAAAAAGAGCAGGTAATTAGCTGGATAAACTCTTGATTTATAATTAATGCACATATATTTCCCATATCAGAGATCTTAATACAATATCTACGAGTTTAGGTCTAAACAGGTGTCCAAAGAGCTGCAGGCTGAGATGGCTCAACTATCTTTGCCCAAGTATCAAGCGAGGGATGTTCGACAATGACGAGGTTGACCTCATCATCAGGCTCCACAAGCTCTTGGGTAACAGGTAAGAAAAGAGAAGCATCAGCCTCTGTTGCTTGCTTCTTTTTATTTATATTTTGAAACTTCATATATATATATAGAGAGAGAGAGAGCGAGAGAGAATAATGGAGAAAAGAGGCCATAGGAGGGGATTTCCTCCTATGGCGTCGAAAAAATACAACCCCCACCATTTTTTCCGATGATCGGGATCCATCATCATCATCGTTATCATCTAAGATGTGCATACACCAAATTTCATGCGATTCCACTACATTTTCACTGTTGAATTAGCAATATAAAAAGTTCTATTGTCGGTAAACCATTAATTTTGCACCAACTAAATCAACGGTGAAAAAATGGTATAATCACATGAAATTTGATGTATCCACATCTTAGATGATAAAGATGAAGGTGATGTATGCCGATCGTCGAAAAAAATCACGGAGGATATATTTTTCCGACGCCATAGGAGGAAATCCCCTCCTATGGCACCTTTTCTCCATTGACCTTATATATATATAGAGAGAGAGTAACGAAGGGAAGAGGCCATAGGAGGGAATATCCTCCTATAGCGTCGAAAAAATAAAATTTCCATCGTGTTTTCCGACGATCGGCACCCATTATCTTTATCGTTATCATCTAAGATATGGGTACACCAAATTTCATATGATTCTACAACTTTTCACCGTTGATTTAGGAATGTAAAAAGTTCTATTGTCTGTAAACCGTTAATTTTGAACCCACTAATTCAACGGTGAAAAGGTTGTAGAATCACAGGAAATTTGGTGTACTCATATCTTAGATGAAACAATGAAGATGATTGGTGCCGATAGTCAGAAAAGAAGATGGAGGCATCTTTCCTCCATTATTCTCATATATATATATATATATATATATATATATATATATATATAAGGTTTCATGATAGATTCTACAGGTTGGCATATGCTTTATTAGATATTTCTCAAACTTACCAGCTTTCAGGATATGTTATGTCCAATAGAAGAAAAATAGAGCACATAAGATATATATAGATAGATATAACATAATCTCTATTAATAATAAAGAAAGATTATAGATAATTGTGTAATATTTGCCACAGTGTAAATTCTCAGCAGCTTCAAAGGTGTACAAGAGATGCATGTATGTGCACCAACAGTAGAATAATTCCCGAAACAAAGGGGAATTGGTACACCCTTAATTAGAGGGTTTCATTTTCATTCTATATTAGATAAAAAGTGGGCCCGTCAACTAATTTCCATAACAAAAAACCTAATATCTACAAGATTCTTCTCATCCAAGGTGGCACCAAAACTTAAATTTGAAACTTTCTTCTCAGCCAAGACAAACTGAAAATATCTTTTTTATTGGTTCAAAGGTAGTATTTTGTAAGAAACCAACGTTCTTGTCAGTGAATTATTAGCTGGGGGCGCTTTCTAAAGTTGAACGAGGGCTGGGCCGTGTTCATGGAGAATTTCACGCGTGGACATATGTCGACAGTGTACAAAGTACTGTCTCGCCTATTGAGAAAAAGAACCAGGGATTAATTCGGTGCCCATAAACTTTCCTACATATAGAAAATGTACTGCTAGTGATTATAAATGAATGGCCTGCAGAATAATATCGTAGGTGGATGGTGGGCTGAACTCCAACATTTCACATTAAGTCAGCCTAAATTACACAATATATTACCAACAGTCTTCATCAATTCACAGCTATATCAGTACAACGATGGATTATAGTAAATCCACAACGTTTACGTGCATGCATGATTTCAAGCAAATAAGACTGATTTGAATGATTTTCGGCGATTTAGGTTCAAAGACGAATCTCATAATTTAGGTTAATCGAGAAATTTGTCAACATATTTTCTCATTGCTCAGGTGGTCGCTGATAGCAGGACGTATTCCAGGTAGAACTGCAAACGACGTTAAGAACTACTGGAATACTCATTTTAGCAAAAAACATGAAGCAAAAGACGAAAAAGAGATGATCACTACTCCGGCCAAGGTCTTCAAACCCATACCAAAAGCCATCCCCTCAAACTGGAGCTGGTCAAAAGATAGAACCGAAGATTCTCGAGGAAAATACCATCAAGGAGAATCTAGCTCCTCAAAACAACAATTATCATTGGAGAATAGTGAACCATGCCTAGATAGTATGGATACTGCTGCGGGTACAGTTCCGATAGCCCCCCATATTACTGAGAATGAGATGATATCAGAAGAACTGCAAGTAAAACTTGCGGTGGAGGACTTCCAAATTCTCAGAAATGATGAGTTTTTTATGGAAGGATTTAATGAATGGGAGGGCATGGATTATGACATGGAGTTTTGGGGAGATTTAGGGGGTATATGAAATTATAATGACAAACAATAATTGTTTTTCCTTTTAATCTATTAAATTTTTAAATGGTCGACAAATTAATTGAATTTACACACACGGGCATCCTTGGGTCTGAATATTTGATCACTTGCATCACAAACCATATATTGTGAAATATAAGCAAAAAAATTGTACATAACAAATAGCTTTCCAAAAAGATCGAGATCGAAGGAGCACATGACACAGGACTCAAGCTCTAATATCTCAGCTACTAATTTTTCAGAAAGGACCCAGTGGGAATCTTGCAGAAAAAACTGTAAATAACCAGAAAGATATGCAATTAATACACATTTTAAACATTCACATCACTATTACATCATGAATGAAGGAGGTTCTCAGTCATCACATTACACAAACATTGTTAAAAGATAAACAAACAATTCATTATTTGTTTGCTTCAGATATCTTTGCCTTTCACTCATCATATAGGAGGCTGAATTTTCTAGTGATTGGGGTTAACATGATCGCGCCAGCCAAAGCAGCTCCAAAAATACGATCAGAAATTGAATAGGTAGCACTCAGCTGTGGCTTCTTAAGAGCCAAATGAGGTGACAATGGACGGTTTGAGAAAGCTCCTTTTGAGGATTCAGATAAAACCCAGCTACTATGAAGCACTCTGTTTTGATGCAGCGCAATGCTTGACCAAAAAAGGCTTTGTAGAGGATGGGGCTCTCGAGCGCTGAAGTTCATCCATCAGTTGGTATTTGAACTGGTGTCAGCAAGATAACCTGTAGCCCAAATAAAAATTGCTCATCACCAAACTGAAGCTATTTGACACATTTGCTAACACGATGAGCTGTTTTTAGTTTCATGTCGTAACACTAAGAATACAAAATAAGGAGCACGGACTTTTGGCACTGGAAAATGACACTACATGATTTGTTTTTTGTGGCATACCTCGAAGTGCAAACGGAGTATCCATCTTCAGCTTGCACAAATCTGAAGTCAAAGAACATATGGCATCAAATTTTGTTTGACTGATAAAGCTGTGATCAAAGGGGACTTTTTAATGAATTGCCAAGAACGAAATTTGATGTTACAGTGAACAGTACGAGGCTTTATCCTATATGTCAATACACAGTGCAGATGGATAGTGCAATAACATGATAGTTGTAAGAAAATTTATCCCATTTACTAAAGAAAAATACTTAAACATAAGGCAGCCAGAAGAGCAACAAACTTCAGCTAGAAGAGTAAAAATTTCCATTTTATGATTAATTTTCAACTTGTATCATGATTAATTTCCTCCCTTAAAAATGCTAGCTGTGTTAACTTAACTCTCAAGTATCAGACACTTTTAAGAGCATATTTGTAATTCTACAATTTTATTCTCTTTAAATCTCCACCTTATAATCGATATACAGAAATCAACCTCCTCTTAAGGCCCTTACTTTTTTTGGTCATAATCCTCAATCTTCTCATCTCCACCCGAATCACCTTTTTCTAGCCACCTATATTCCCCTTCCTCTGTCTTCCTCTCATACGAGCTCCTCCTCCTTTTCTTCCCCATGAATAGACCTCCTTGACTGTATTTCCAACACCTAACCTTGTTCCAGTAATATTTAACTTACACCCTAAATGTTGTCCTATTAATCTAGTTTGCCATATAGCTTATGAAAGCACAGAGCATGATTTCTCAGCCTACAAAACAGAGTTCTTAGAACAAAGGTTTCACTTGTTGAAGTGTTGTTTGGCAACATGGATTCAATCTTAAGTTATTGATGCCTAGTTCGGTAACAACACAGTTTCGTTGAAATTAGAGTGAAGCCCTGGTTTCAAAACCCTAGTGTCACTTAAGTTGTGTTATTGTTAGGCAGCACAAGTTCAAGCTTAAGTTGTAAAAACATTTTGAAATTCTAAATAATAGCATAGTATCCAAAAGTAAAACCAAGGCTTCAATGTGTATCGAGCCTCTCAAACCCTAATTTGGAAACTCTATTTTGAATGCCAAACGAAGCGAAGTTGTAAGCTGGGAGTTTGCCCTCGATAGTTAAAACCTCACGCTATGAAGCATGGATACTTGTACATGCCTCACGAATTGTTCCCGATCATGTATCGGAGTCGGAAGCTCTCGGAGTCTTTCAGATTCGCTCGGACTTGTGAATGTCTCACCAACCTCTATCAAATTGACGCATCCTCTCTTTCTCTCGAAAAATTAAGGCACTCAAAAGTTTGAAAGTACATTTAACATCTAACATAATGCCATCATTTATTTATATTATTATATATTTATATACAACAACAACAACAACTGAGCCTTTTATCCCAAGCATATGGGGTAGGCTACATGAACCAACATGAGAATCACGCCGGGTCCAGCACATGAATCCTCCGCCTCCACTCACTCCTATCGAACAATATACTTTAATCGAGTCCTTTGGCACCCATATCGTTTCGTATCATCTCCATCCATGTTTTCTGCGGTCTTCCTTTTGCCTTTTTGCCATTGCCCATATCTAGAGTATCTATTCGTCGAACCGGTGCTTCCATAGGTCTGCGTCGCACATGACCAAACCATCTTAGCCGGTTTTCCCGCATCTTCTCCTCCACATGTGCTACACCAACTTTTGCACGAATATTCTCATTTCGCACCTTAACTTTTCTAGTGTTACCGCACATCCAACGAAGCATGCGTATCTCTGCTACGTGCATTTTCTGTGTATGATGCTTCTTAGGAGCCCAGCATTCTGTACCATATAATAAGGCAGACCGAATAGCGCTCCGATAAAACTTCCCTTTCAATTTTAACGGAAAGTTACGATCACACAAAATCTCTGTTGCACTCCTCCATTTCAACCAACCAGCTTGGATCCTTTGATTAACATCACTATCGATCTGCCCATTCTTTTGGATGATGAAACCTAGATATCTAAACTGGTCGCTCGGTGATATCTCTTGCCCTTCCAATGTTATACCAATATGGTTTTGACTTCTCCGGTTACTAAATCTGTAATGCATATATGCTGTCTTGGACCTGCTCAATCTGAATCCCCGAGATTCCAATGTTTGCCTCCATAATTCCAATTTGGCATTAATCCCTGCTTTCGTCTCATTTACTAGAATAATATCATCAGCGAATAGCATACACCAAGGTATCTCATCTTGGATGGTTCTGGTAAGTTCATCCATCACGATGGTAGACAGGAATGGACTTAATGCAGATCCTTGATGTAAACCAATTGTAATCGGAAAATTACTCGTTAAGCAGCCGTAGGTTCTGATATTTGCCACTGCTCCATCGTACATATTCTTGATTATGTCAATATACTTGACGCGGACCCCCTTCTTCATCATTTTCTCCCATAATACCTCTCTAGGTATCTTGTCGTACGATTTTTCTAAATCAATAAATATCATATGCAAATATTTTCTCCTCTCTCGAAAACGCTAAACAAGTTGACGAAGCAAATGAATAGCCTCTGTCGTCGATCGTCCAGGCATGAACCCAAACTGGTTCTCTATTATCTTAATATCCTTCCTTAGCATGTGTTCAATCACTTTCTCCCAAAGTTTCATGGTGTGACACATAAGTTTTATTCCACGGTAGTTTGAGCAACTTTGAATGTCATCCTTGTTCTTGTAAATAGGTATAAAGATACTTTTCCTCCATTCATTTTGCATCTTTTTTGTCTGTCAAATCTTATTAAATAGATCTGTCAGCCATTTATATGTATAACTTAATATATATCCATATTCATATGTATAATCTTATTAAACAGATCTATCAGCCATTTATATGCATAATCTTATTATATATGTATATGTATAACTTAATATATATTCATATTTAGTTAATTTAAAATCGATATAAAAATGTATCCCGTATCCTAGGTTTTTGGAAAATTGTGAATCCATGAATCCGTATCGGATCACGTATCCATATCCGAACCCATGCCACATAGACCTCATGTAACCATGATTTCGGAAACCATAACCTCATTGCCAAACACAGCTCAAACAATACCAAATTACACCATTTCCCCTATATCCCTAATCATCAGGCTTCTGATTTTCTAAACAGAGCGGTCCAGTCCCTAAACCAATTTGCTTAATTAATTCCAAATCAATTTCGGTTTCTCGGAATCATTTTGACTCGAGATTCTTCTGCAAACAAAGCATACAGCCCTACAAATAATCTCCAAACAAGTTTCAAATTTGTAATGAAATTACGACGCGGCTCTAATCAATGCTTCAGGTTTTGTGTTCACTGATCATAGATATATCTTATAACTAACGAGTTCTTTCAATTCGAAGGACAATGCTTGAACCCTAGATTACCTTCAGGAGCTGCAGATTTCGATTCCGCCGCCATTGATGAAGCGATCTCAACAAAAATTACAAATGAGTGAGTTAATTTGTGAACAGACCTAGGATCAATTTTCTCAGATAATTTAATATAAAAATAAAACAAAAAGTTAATACCTTTCGAAAACCCTAGATCGCCGTCGATGGAGCCTCGTTAACTTTTACTTTGTTCGATTTATGTTGCGTTTCGGATTTATGCATATGCACCCCTATCCACAGAAGGTTTACAAGAAACTTGCACATATACCCCTGCCAATATAAGATTTAATTTTTGCAACTAATTTGCACAAATACCCTTCGCTTAAATTTCTTCGAGTAGTTGAATCGTAAGTACCTCTTTGTAGGAACTTGAGAGTCCTGCTCATACAAATTCGTCCTTCGGGTATAATTCGGCGGGGTCGAAAATTCGGATTCGGAGAACTATTCGGAAAAAATTGGCAGGTATTCGGGAAAAATTCGGTAAGTGTTCGGGAAATGTTCGGGAAGGATTTCGAGTAAGAAATTAATATATGAGATGCTAGGTTTTGATTTTGTGAATTATTTGCTGTTTTTTGAATTATTCACTGTTTTTTCACATAATTCGGGAATATTTCGCGAATAATTTGCGAATTATTCGGCCCGCCGATTAATTCGGCGATTTAGTCGGCTGATCAAAAATTCACGAATTATTTGCAAATTCGACGAATAATTCACGAATTATGTGACTATGGTCCTGCTAAGAAAATAAAAATAACTTTATATCACATACCAGATGGGTTTATGCTTTCACAAATCTAAGAACTTTTCATGCGCACGTCTTACGAGTGATCCGCTGTGTTCAAGTTGAACCACACATGTTAGCTACTGTATGGAAGAAAAAATCGTGATGCCTGGAAAAGCATCAACAATTGGATTAAAACCTTAAAAATTATGTGGATGAATTTAATCAAATTTGAACCTAGGATCAAATTTGTACAAAATGGGCCATCCATAAGATATACTACAAAAGAGTCTGTAAATATGAAAAAGTACGAGCCCGTACTAATGTATCCCAATTCTTACATACGGGCATATCGGAATCTGTAGCAATATCGAGCAAATATGCATGTGCAACAACAGAATTACCTGAACAATTATGGGCAATTCATTCAACTGTAATCTTTGATTGCAGAACCTTTCAAATACAGATATACCGTACAAACAAAAACCGAAAAATATAGAGAATAATTGTCATATATATGATTTACGCAGGAACGGAATAAGAACAAGCAACGAAGCTTCTTTATTTATACCAAAGCATGATTATAGTCGTGGTGGTAATAGAAATTCCTATAAATAAAGCGAGCGAGCCATTTCGACACCAGAAAAAACACCAAAGCCATTGAAACAATTGCAGTTCTCGTTGCAGCAGAGACTATCTTCTCGTTTGCGGCCGCTAAGATTCCAATTGAAGCTACCGAAATGACCAGAAGACAAACTTGGAGCACTTTCAAGCCCTTTAAAGCAGCATGGCAGCTACTACAGTTCACCACATGGGTCCAGTATCTGAATGAAAGAAAACATACATGGTTTTGAATTTAGTTGTTTAATAAGCTAAGGTATTCGAATGAAATCACAAGTACATAATGTTAATCAGTTGATCTTGATGATGCGCTCGGCATAGGAAATAATTAATATGGAGAGTATTATGTTGGAGATTTTGACAGAGCAATAATGAAAAATTGGAAGCAAAAGGGATTCTGCAGATGAATTTTATTAGAGTAAAAAACAAAGCCTTTAAATATGCATTACAAGCTAAACGTGACTTGAAAGCAGAGCAAATTCTTAGCCTAGAAAATCTCAACTGTTTAACTACTTCCATCGGCACATAATTTGCCTAGGAGATTTATTCAACTTGACTACTAACAAACTACTGACAAACTATTAACAGAAACATTCAAATTACTCTAACTTCAACACTCCCCCTTTAATAGAAAGTTGAAACTCCCGATTGTGTACTGAACTCTTCATGTTTTGCTTGTGGCAAACTCTTGGTTAATAAGTCTGCAATCTGTTCATTGGGTCCACAGTTATCCAACAGAATTTCTTCTTTAGCAATCAGCTCCCTTATAAAATGATGCTTGATTTTGATGTGTTTCGTCCTGCTGTGGTGCACCGGATTCTTTGCTAACATCACTGCTGACTTGTTATCACATTTCATACTAGTAGTTTTGATCTGTTCTTGCCCCAAGTAGCTTAGAATCCTCCTTAACCAGACTGGTTGACAACTTGCTGCAGCAGCTGCCACATACTCGGCCTCTGTCGAAGATAAAGCCACTGAGGCCTGTTTCTTCGAACTCCAGGATATGGCTGCAGTACCCAGGACGAAACAATTGCCGGATGTGCTTCTCCTATCTTCCACAGAACCGGCCCAGTCGCTGTCGGTGAAACCTTTTAGGCTGAAGTCATCAGTCTTGCAAAACCAAATACCATAACCTTTAGTTCCTGCCAAGTAGCGGAGAACTCTCTTGGCTGCTACAAAATGATGGCTTGTTGGACTGTGCATAAAACGAGATAAGACACCAACAGAATAAGCTACATCAGGTCGAGAATGAGTAAGATAAATTAGTCTTCCAACCAAACTTCTGTAGAGTCTTGCATCTGTCAATCTCGTGCTGTCATCCGAACTCAATTTCTCATTTATACTCATTGGTGTTGCAACAGGCTTGCATCCTTGCATATTAAATTTCTTCAATGTGTCATCCACATATTTTCTCTGTGACATGAATATCCCTTTCTGAGTTTGAACGATCTCCAGCCCCAAAAAATATTGTAACTCTTCTAAATCAGTCAGCTCGAACATCTTTTTCATTGATGCTAGAAATTCATGTATAAGCTGCAAGGACGAGCTAGTATAGATCATATCATCTACGTAAAGACTTACTATGAGTAAGTCATTCGTACCTTGAATCTTTATATAGAGAGTTGGTTCGTGAATGCTCCTTTCAAACCCATTCTTGAGGAAGAAATCGTCGATCTTACTGTACCAGGCACGTGGTGCTTGCTTGAGCCCGTAAAGAGCTTTCCGCAACCGAAGTACCTTGTCTTCCTCTGTCTTGCTTTCGAAACCTGGTGGCCGACTTACATAGACCTCCTCCTTTAAATCGCCATTTAGAAATGCGAATTTAACATCGAACTGAAAAATTTTCTATTGCTTTTGGGCTGCTACCGCCAAGATTATCCGCACGGTTTCAAAACGAGCCACCGGAGAGAATGTTTCTTCATAGTCGATTCCCTGTTGCTGCGTGAAACCTCTAATCACCAGCCTAACTTTGTGTTTCTAAACACTTCCATCTGTGTAACAACTCCATTTTTAATGTACAAAGAATTGATTTAAAATTCAATGTATACTTGGAGTATTTATTGCAGCTGATATCTCTTTAAGTATTTATTTCACTCCATAATTACAAGAAGGAGCTTATAGCTCATTGGTAATACCTTGCACTGCTGAACCAAGCCACTAGAGTTCAAATCCCATGCCCCACATTATTTTTTATATTATTTTTTTTTTAATTTTTTTGGAAAGTCAACAGTCAAGCAGCCATAACTCACAAAATTTATACTGAACATAAAAAACTAAATACACCAAAATTCCCCCCAGGAAAACCCCCACCCGAAGAGCCTTTGACTCGGCCCGACTCGGGCCGGCGCCGCCGGCTGGACTCGGCCGGACGGCCGAGTCGTCAACACGGAATTTCTCCGTGTTGACCTAGTCTTCTCACCTGAATACTTTAATTCTCTTGATCGGTTATCAAATTCCCAATAAATCACTTTTATTCCAAAATTTAATGATTTTTAATGTTTTTTTAATATATTTTTATATTTTTTTAATTAAAACCCTAACCCCAGCCTAGCCCTATATAAACATCCCTACCCTCTACCCTTTCACCCTACATTCCTAAGTCCACTCTCTAAAAAATTCAAGAGAACTCGGTACGTTAGAAAAAGAGCGAAAGGTGAAGCGCTGCCGAAATCGACGACGAATTCCGGCAATCGTACTAGGACCCTTCACGACGTTTCGACGCACCGACAACCCACTACCTTCCTAGCACTCTCTAGCTTGTCCAAACCCGTAAGTCCCCCTCCTTCTATCTTTCTTTTCTCTTAAGAAAAATATGACTTTTTTTAAAACCCGACGGAAATCGGAACAAACCGATTTCCGATTCGGTTTTCTATCAAAACTCACTTGTCACTAACTCCATAATGCTTTAACATATTCATGTTGACTATTAATCACTTAAAAATCAAATTGGATAAAGTTTCTCACATGAAATGATAACTTTTGTAAAATACCGTATTTTCGCACTTAAATACCACCATGTTTAGTTTATCATATTTAACCCCTAAACTTCACTATACCTTAAAATAGATCACGAGGTAATGACCTACCTCCACACATACGCAAATACAACCCTAATTGATATCATCAAAACTTAGAATACGAAAATACAAGACTCACATTAAAATACCATTTTCTTTATAAACCTTTTCTGAAAGTTCTAAGTTGTATACAATGTTAAAACAAAATCTTTTAATAGGAAAATACGATATGTCATGGACATCGATCGTTTATCTAAATCTGACTTTGCGGTGTCTAGACAAGTGTGTCTAAGGCAAGTGGTTACTTAATTAGGGTTACTACTTGTAGTGGAGAGACTCCCACTTACCTGGCCGCAATTGGCGGTGAAGAGGCGATTTGAGGCTTCTAATGACGTGTCTTTTAGACCATTTAGAAATATGCTAGTTGGCTTAGGGAACCCTAGAATCTAAAATACGGAAATTTACACCCTTTACAGATAAATATCTTATCTTTATAAAACCGTTTTCTAAATGATTAGTATTTATTAAATCTTTGCAAAGCGCCACTACAACCCACCTTTGGGGAACTCGTTAGGGATAGTACGGTTTATCGTGCACCCTCGAGCTTAGTAGTGCGAGATTTAGACCTCCGCAAGGAGCATTCGGTCTCGAAAGGTTTAAAATACGACATTTAAGAAAAATGAGATTTTTGGAAAATAAAATATTTATTAAAAATTATTCTTGTATTAACATATGTATATTTATCAGTTAAACACCTATTTTATTATAAGATAAAGTTTCCACCTTTTCCTAAAAATTACAAGATTAAAAGTTACATTAAAATACCATGAATTTCAAATAAATCAATATTATAAATTAATACTTTTATTAGGATATATTCACTAGAATAACACAAATAAAATTTACACTCATTATAACTATAAAGACGAATAATAAATACTTGAGATATATATTGAAAACTATACAAAAGTACTTTTTACATAAAACCCCCTCAAGTTTTATAAATTACAATAATGACCCTAACAAATATAGAACTTCGACTTACATTTCTTTTAGTCTGACTCGGGTTTGAGTCTGATTATCTCTGGCTTGAATATGATTCAAGTCAATCTATATTCTTTAATATTCCAACTCAGTATGAACACATGAATCCCAGAATCCAGTTAACAATCTATACAACTTGACTGAATCAAACCATGGATATACATCCATTATTCCATTATTCCATTTACCTGATATTACAGTTACAATCTGTTTACTGATATCATGATTTTGGTTAGTCATCCAACTTACACAATACAATACAACAATACTATCAAAACACTACGGGGTTTAAGGGGTAGATTGGTACGGAAGGTGTTAACGGTGACACGAGGTGGTCAGATTAAGACACCTAACCTATATTCCGTTACTGTTGTACCGTGGCTTAACGGTTCCTTGTACTTTCCGTTTGCCCTGATCTCTAGCATATAGAGACCCCTCTCGTATATACTGGCATCCTTCTGTACTAAGCTACAAACAACAGCGTTAACACAATATTCCATAATATTCTACAACATGATACTTTAGCAAATTACTCTTATTCTGTCTTTCTAATTCTTCTTTATCTTTGGGACTTACCGAGCGACCTGTTCGCTGACGACATTCTATTTCTTTCTTCTTTGAATGTCGTCAGGTGCTTTAGACCCAGCAGAGATCGAGCTCACCGGTGAAGACTTGGAGCAGTTTCTAGAAGACCCTGAGCTCTAGACATTGTACCTTGTTCTATTCAGTATTTTCATTTCCTGTTATGCCACTGTTTAGGCATCGCTTTTCATTTCAGTTGTATTTACTTTTCATGCATTGTATAAAAGAATGCTATTAATAAAGTTGCTGTTATTTCTATATCTTTTGTCTCTTGTGATTTACTTTTATATTGCTTAGATACGCTTAGCGTATGTACTTCTGAGTACATACGTAGCGGACCTCGTCGCGTCTCCTTCGCCGTATACCGGGAAGCGGGGCGTGACAGGTTTTGTTGGTGGCCCATGCAGGTCAGAGCTGTATGAATCTCTATCATGCAGTTCTGGTCTGCGTGAACAACCTAAGCAATATAACACAAGAACCAGCAACTAAAATATTCTTTACAATTCATGATTCTTGAATCTTATAAATTTCTATTTCTTGAATCTTATCATTTCATGTATTTGAATCTGTCCTAACCCAAATTTTTCTTCAAGGTTATGGATTCCCCGAACAATACCAGCACCAATGTCAACAACACACCTCCAGCACTACCTCTTGCACCAGCTGTTCCTGCACCACCCACCGAGCAAACAATACTATTTGAGGCGATCCGCAGCCTTCTCGAGAGACAGCAACAACTTCTGAACCGTCCCGAGACTGACGCACCGGGAGTAAAGCAATTCAGGGCTTTACATCCCAAGCAGTTCTCTGGTAAAGGAAGCCCTCTTGAAGCGAAAGAATGGGCACAAAGCATCGAAGACGATCTGGCAGCAGCTCAAGTGCCAGACATCGCTTGGGTCCGTGTAGCAAAACTACAGCTCACGGATAATGCTCGCAACTGGTGGAAGGCGGAAGAAATCTGTCTAGTACAGCCGATTGAATGGAAGACCTTTCGCGAGAAGTTCGACGCGAAATACTTCCCTGTGACTGCCAGGTTTGCAAAGGAGCAGCAGTTTATTCATCTACAACAGGGTTCAATGTGGGACAAATCAGTAGATGAATACGACGCTGGATTCACCATGTTAAGCCAGTAAGATATGTCACAATAGTTCAATTTTTAAATATCACATACTACACAGCTAACACAATCTTTAAACAGATTCGCGGCACACTTGATACCGCCGGACGATATCAGAGCCCGTCGCTTTCAATAAGGACTGGACACTGAGATTCAGGCTGCTCTAGCCACGGGAAAGTTTTTAACTCATGAGGATGCTCTAGAAGCTGCCCGCAGCTATGAGGCAGTAATAAAAGTAAGGGGTAGACCTTAGTCTGCAGGAGTCAAACGCCCTGCCAACCAGATGGCAGGTGGAGCCTCGTCCAGGCCACCTTTCATGCCAAGGCGACCCGGAGTACCAACCCATCGTCCCAGCCCAGCCTTTTGCATCTACTGCAAGAGAAATTGACATATGATGAAGGACTGCCGTCGAGCCAACCGCCTTTGCTTAGTCTACGGCTCAGCTACTCACGATATTGGGTTTGTCCCCAAAGACAGAACCCAGTTGCTACACCCAGGCCAGCAATTACCTATCCGCAGCGACCAGCTCTTCAGGCACCTGCTCTAAGACCTGCACTCCCTGCACCACCAAGAGGACCACAAGCTGCACCACCTCCTCGTCAGTTCCATCAAGCTCAAAGGAACGTTCTGATGAATGCTCCTCAGGCCAGGAGGAATGTGCCAAGGCGCCAGGCTTTCACGATGTCCGTGGAAGAAGCTGAGGCCACTGGCCAAGTCATCACTGGTAATTTTTTTCTTTTCAAACTTTGCTTTTCTACTACTTAGTTACATATTTCCTATACCTAAAACAAATCCTACATACCTTAGGTACAATCTTAGTATCCTCAATCCCTGCACTTGCACTGTTTGATATTGGAGCATCACATTGCTTTATGTCGCAACGGTTTGTCCGAACCCATGCGATTCCAGTTTCACCGCTTGTATCCAGCTGGAATATCAGTTCCGGAAATGGCGTTCTAAAGGCAACTATGGGATACAGCATGTGTCCAGTCATCGTCTGCAGTCGAGAGTTTTATGCTGACTTCAAAGTGCTGGACATACCGAACTTCGATGTGGTTCTAGGAATGGATTGGCTTGGAACTTTTTATGTTACTATTGACTGTCGTCAAAGGAGGGTAGTATTCGAGATTCCAGACCATCCGGTCTTCTATTTCAAAAGCGGAGACCGTACACTGGAGCTAAGTACCTACAAAGCGAAGCCAAGAGAAGCAGTAGTTGCACCAGCTCAAGCGGAGGAAGAATCAAGACCAGATGTGGTTCGAGAGTTCGACGATGTATTTCCTGACGATATATCAGGTTTGCCTCCCGATCGAGCTCTTGAATTCAGTATTGATTTAGTACCAGGAGCACAACCGGTGATCAAAGCATCCTATCGTTTAAGTCCGGAAGGTTTGAAGGAAGTCCGAACACAGTTGGATGAATTACTGGCGAAAGGATGGATTCGTCCCAGCACTTCAAGTTGGGGATCATCTGTACTACTTGTGAAGAAGAAGGAAGGTTCATACAGAATGTGCATCGATTATAGAGCCTTGAACGAAGTCACCATAAAGAACAAGTATCCACTCCCGCATATCGATGATTTATTCGATCAGCTAAGTGGATCTTGTGTTTTCTCTAAATTAGATCTTCGTTCAGGTTATCATCAAGTGAAGGTCAAGGAAGTTGATATTCACAAAACAGCTTTCAGAACTCGCTATGGACATTACGAATTTCTAGTGATGCCATTTGGAGTGACCAACGCACCCGAAATATTCATGAACCTTATAAATCAAGTTTTTCGGGAGTATTTAGACAGGTTTGTTGTCATCTTCATCGACGACATCCTGGTGTATTCTAAGAGTCGGAAAGAACATGCAGAACATCTACGAATTGTCCTAGAAACTTTTCGAAAACATCAGCTTTATGCTAAGTACAGCAAGTGCGAGTTTTGGTTAAAGCAAGTTGGTTTTCTTGGACATATCGTATCAGGAGAAGGAATCTCTGTGGATCCAGCGAAAGTTTCGGCGGTTAGTGAATGGCCTACACCAAAGTCAGTAAAGGATATTCGAAGTTTCTTGGGTTTAGCTGGATATTACAGAAGGTTTATTGAAGGCTTTTCGAAGATAGCAACACCCCTGACCAAGCTCACACGTAAAGATAAAGAATTTGTGTGGTCAGAAGCATGCGAACAAGGTTTCGTAGAGCTCAAGTCAAGGTTGACATCAACACCTATTCTTGTCATACCGGATCAATCTGGAGGATTCGAAGTGCATTGCGATGCATCCGGTAAGGGATTAGGATGTGTTCTACATCAGCACGGTAAGGCTGTGGCTTATGCTTCGAGAGAGCTGAAGATTCATGAGCGCAATTATCTGACGCATGATCTGGAGTTGGCAGCCGTCATCTTTGCTCTCAAGATTTGGCGTCATTATCTACTTGGTGAACGAGTGAACATCTACACAGATCATAAGAGCCTGAAGTACGTGTTTACTCAGAAGGAGTTGAATATGCGGCAGAGAAGATGGTTAGAACTCATGGCGGACTTTGACATCAACTTGCAATATCACCCAGGGAAGGTGAATGTAGTACCTGATACTCTTAGTCGCCAACCATTAGCAATGAATCTCACTGCTCAGTGGAAGCTTCAACAAGACTTGCATCAGATGGAGATTGAAGTAGTCATGCCAGGTAATGCTTCAAGTTTGATGAATTTACAAGTTCAATCAACCATTGTCAATCAGATCAAAGAAGCTCAAGCCAGCGATGCTAAGTTATAAAAGATCAGAGAACAAGTGGAGAATGGACTCAGAACAGATTTCATTATTCATGAAGACGGATCTTTGAGATACGGCAGCAGATTGTTAGTACCAAAAGGTCCTGTTCGGGAAGAGTTAATGAAAGAAGTTCACAGCTCTCCCTATTCAGTACATCCTGGAGGTACCAAAATGTACAAAGATCTACGTCAGAATTATTGGTGGCATGGAATGAAGCGTGAAGTAACCAGAAGCGTCGCAAAATGCTTGGTGTGTCAGCAAGTAAAGGCTGAACATCACAGGACTGCTGGATTACTTCAACCGTTACCAATCCCAGAATGGAAGTGGCAACACATCACGATGGACTTTGTGACTGCTCTTCCTCACAGCACAAAGGGTAACGATGCCATATGGGTCATTGTGGATCGACTCACAAAGTCGGCTCACTTCATCCCATTTCGAGTTGGCCAATCAACTGAGACACTAGCAAAGAAGTACATGGAGGTAATAATCTAATTTAGATTTAAAACTCTTCATAATGTACTATCTCTGATACCCATGAACTCATACAGGAAAATGTGAGACTTCATGAAGTACCGGTCTGTATTGTCTCCGATCGCGACACCAGATTCCGATCGCAATTTTGGCAGAGTCTGCAAGCAAGCTTGGGAACAAGTCTGAACTTCAGCACGGCTTATCATCCACAAACAGATGGACATTCGGAACGAACTATTCAGATCTTGGAGGATAT
Organism: Agapanthus africanus; assembly: GCA_030015575.1. NCBI lineage: Eukaryota > Viridiplantae > Streptophyta > Magnoliopsida > Asparagales > Amaryllidaceae > Agapanthus > Agapanthus africanus. The sequence goes on from CM057337.1 coordinate 13,176,103, forward strand.
GCTTAGAGCGTGTATGCTAGAGTTCAAAGGATTGTGCGAAGATCACCTACATCTTGTGGAGTTTTCGTACAACAACAGCTACCAAGCAAGCATAGGAATGACACCTTTTGCAGCACTGTATGGAAGGAAGTGTCGATCGCCATTAAGTTGGGATGATATCGGAGATAGAGAACTTCTTGGACCAGAGATGATAGTAGCGACTGTTGATGTGGTTCGTACTATCAGGGAAAGGATGCGCATAGCCCAAGATCGACAGAAGCACTGGGCTGATGCAAAGAGACGACACTTGGAGTTCCAGCCAGGAGATCACGTATTCCTGAAGATATCTCCGAACCGTGGAGTGATCCGATTTGGAAGACGGGGTAAGCTAAATCCGAGATACATTGGACCGTTCGACATACTCGAACGAGTCGGTAAAGTGGCATACCGCTTAGCGCTTCCACCATTATTGGAAGGAGTGCATAATGTGTTCCACATATCCCAACTCAGAAACTATGTGAGTGACCCCAGCCATGTTCTCGATCATTCCGAGCTCACTATACAGCCCGATTTGTCTTGTGAGCAACAGCCCGTGGAGATCCTGGACAGGAAAGTGAAGACACTTCGGAACAAGGAAGTTAACTTGGTTCGAGTGATGTGGAGGAAAGACACTCCAGGAGAATCCACTTGGGAAAGGGAGGATGAAATGCGTACTAGATATCCACACCTCTTTGTAAACTAGTCCTCAAATAAAAGTTGTAAATTTCGAGGACGAAAATTTTGTAAGGAGGGTAGATTGTAGCAACTCCATTTTTAATGTACAAAGAATTGATTTAAAATTCAATGTATACTTGGAGTATTTATTGCAGCTGATATCTCTTTAAGTATTTATTTCACTCCATAATTATAAGAAGGAGCTTGTAGCTCATTGGTAATACCTTGCACTGCTGAACCAAGCCATCAGAGTTCAAATCCCATACCCCACATTATTTTTTATATTATTTTGTTTTAATTTTTTTGGAAAGTCAACAGTCAAACAGCCATAACTCACAAAATTTATACCGAACATAAAAAAATAAATACACCAAAATTCCCCCCAGGAAAACCCCCACCCGAAGAGCCCTTGACTTGGCCCGACTCGGCCGAGTCGGCCGGCGGACCTGCCGACTCGGGCCGGCGCCGCCGGCCGGACTCGGCCGGACGGCCGAGTCGTCAACACAGAATTTCTCCGTGTTGACCTGATCTTCTCACCTGAATACTTTAATTCTCTTGATCAGTTATCAAATTCCCAATAAATCACTTTTATTCCAAAATTTAATGATTTTTAAATATATTTTTATATATTTTTTTTAATTAAAACCCTAACCCTAGCCTAGCCCTATATAAACACCCCTACCCTCTACCCTTTCACCCTACATTCCTAAGTCCATTCTCTAAAAAATTCAAGAGAACTCGGTACGTTAGAAAAAGAGCGAAAGGCGAAACGCTGCCGAAATCGACGACGAATTCCGGCAATCGTACTAGGACCCTTCACGGCGTTTCGACGCACCGACAACCCACTACCTTCCTAGCACTCTCTAGCTTGTCCAAATCCGTAAGTCCCCCTCCTTCTATCTTTCTTTTCTCTTAAGAAAAATACGACTTTTTTTAAAACCCGACGGAAATCGGAACAAACCGATTTCCGATTCGGTTTTCTATCAAAACTCACTTGTCACTAACTCCATAATGCTTTAACATATTCATGTTGACTATTAATCACTTAAAAATCAAATTGGATAAAGTTTCTCACATGAAATGATAAATTTTGCAAAATACCGTATTTTCGCACTTAAATACCACCATGTTTAGTTTATCATATTTAACCCCTAAACTTCACTATACCTTAAAATAGATCACGAGGTAATGATCTACCTCCACACACACGCAAATACAACCCTAATTGATATCATCAAAACTTAGAATATGAAAATACAAGACTTACATTAAAATACCATTTTCTTTATAAACCTTTTTTGAAAATTCTAAGTTGTATACAATGTTAAAAAAAAATCTTTTAATAGGAAAATACGATATGTCATGGACATCGATCGTTTATCTAAACCTAACTTTGCGGTGTCCAGGCAAGTGTGTCTAAGGCAAGCGGTTATTTAATTAGGGCCACTACTTGTAGTGGAGAGACTCCCACTTACCTGGCACTTATCTGGCCGCAATTGGCGGTGAAGAGGCGATTTGAGGCTTCTAATGACGTGTCGTTTAGACCATTTAGAAATATGCTAGTTGGCTTAGGGAACCCTAGAATCTAAAATACGGAAATTTACACCCTTTACAGATAAATATCTTATCTTTATAAAACCGTTTTCTAAATGATTAGTATTTATTAAATATTTGTAAAGCGCCACTACAACCCATCTTTGGGGAATTCGTTAGGGATAGTACGGTTTATCGTGCACCCTCGAGCTTAGTAGTGCGAGATTCAGACCTCCGCAAGGAGCATTCGGTCTCGAAAGGTTTAAAATACGACATTTAAGAAAAATGAGATTTTTGGAAAATAAAATATTTATTAAAAATTATTCTTGTATTAACATATGTATATTTATCAGTTAAACACCTATTTTATTATAAGATAAAGTTTCCACCTTTTCCTAAAAATTACAAGATTAAAAGTTACATTAAAATACCATGAATTTCAAATAAATCAATATTATAAATTAATACTTTTATTAGGATATATTCATTAGAATAACACAAATAAAATTTACACTCATTATAACTTTAAAGACGAATAATAAATACTTGAGATATATATTGAAAACTATACAAAAGTACTTTTTACATAAAACCCCCTCAAGTTTTATAAATTACAATAATGACCCTAACAAATATAGAACTTCGAATTACATTTCTTTTAGTCTGACTCGGGTTTGAGTCTGATTATCTCTGACTTGAATATGATTCAAGTCAATCTATATTCTTTAATATTCCAACTAAATATGAACACATGAATCCCAGAATCCAGTTAACAATCTATACAACTTGACTGAATCAAACCATGGATATATATCCATTATTCCGTTATTCCATTTACCTGATATTACAGTTACAATCTGTTTACTGATATCATGATTTTGGTCAGTCATCCAACTTACACAATACAATACAACAATACTATCAAAACACTACGGGGTTTAAGGGATAGATTGGTACGGAAGGTGTTAACGGTGGCACGAGGTGGTCAGATTAAGACACCTAACCTATATTCAGTTGCTGTTGTACCGTGGCTTAACGGTTCCTTGTACTTTCCGTTTACCCTGGTCTCTAGTATCTAGAGACCCCTCTCGTATACACTGGCATCCTTCTGTACCAAGCTACAAACAACAGTGTTAACACAATATTCCATAATATTCTACAACATGATACTTTAGCAAATTACTCTTATTCTGTCTTTCTAATTTTTCTTTATCTTTGGGACTTACCGAGCGACCTGTTCGCTGACGACATTTTATTTTTTTCTTCTTTGAATGTCGTCAGGTGCTTTGGACCCAGCAGAGATCGAGCCCACCGGTGAAGACTTGGAGCAGTTTCACGAAGTCCCTGAGCTCTAGACATTGTACCTTGTTCTATTCAGTATTTTCATTTCCTGTTATGCCACTGTTTAGGCATCACTTTTCATTTCAGTTGTATTTACTTTTCATGCATTGTATAAAGAATGTTATTAATAAAGTTGCTGTTATTTCTATATCTTTTGTCTCTTGTGATTTACTTTTATATTGCTTAGATACGCTTAGCGTATATACTTCTGAGTACATACGTAGCGGACCTCGTCGCGTCTCCTTCGCCGTACACCGGAAAGCGGGGCGTGATAATTTGCCAAATACTTTGTCTTGAAGATCCATTTTAAACTAATAACATTTTTACCTTCTGGAAGATTGACCAACTCCCACGTTTGATTTTTTTAGATTGCTGACAGTTCTTCTCTCATTTCAAGTCTCCATTCTTTTCTTTCCATGGCTTCTTCCATAGTGATTGGGTCCCTAGCAAATAGAACCAGTGCTAAAGTTGCGTTCCCCTCAATCTCAAACCGACGTCGAGGAACTCTCCCCCGCTCACTTCTACGTAGCTGAGCTGACTCTTTCAGAGAAGATTCTTCAGATGTTGAGACTGAGCTTGATTTCTCCGGAGTTGAAGACTGTGAACCTTCCGAACCATCATTTTCGGGCTCGACTTGTTCAAGGACACTTTGTTCTTCTTCAGTCTGAACGTGAGGGATTTGGCTGTTGTCTTTGGCTTCCCAATCCCAACTGACATGTTCGTCAAATACAACATTGCGACTAACAGTAATCTTTTTACTCAAGAGATCATATACTCGGTAAGCCTTTGATTTAGTGCAATAACCAATAAACACATGCTTTTGTGATTTCCCATCTAGTTTATGTCGTCCTGTTGTAAGCAAGACATAACATATGCACCCGAACACTCGAAGATGACTTACGGAGGGTTTACTTCCGCTCCATGCTTCATACGGAGTTTGGTTCCATACTGCTTTGGTCGGTGAGATGTTGAGAATATAAACAGCTGCTGCAACTCCTTCAGCCCAAAAAGAATCTGGTATTCCATTCTGTTTCAACATCGATCGAACCATTTCCACAACCGTCCGATTCTTGCATTCAGCCATGCCGTTCTGTTCGGGAGTATACGGTGCTATGAGCTGCTTTCTTATTCCTTGTTCATCGTAGAAGGCATCGAAATCTTTTGAGGTAAACTTACCTCCACGATCGGTACGGAGTATTTTTATAACTTTCCCACTTTGTTTTTCCACAAGTGCCTTGAACTTCTTGAAGCACTCGAACCTTTCTGATTTGCGCTTCAAAAAATATACCCAGCTCATCCTACTAAAATCATCAATAAATAGGAGAAAGTACTTACTGCCAGCTAATGATTCTGTTCTCATGGGACCACACAGATCGGCATGGATGAGCTCGAGAATATCTTCAGCTCTCTTTGATTTTCCTATCGGAAAAGATTGTTTTGCTTGCTTTCCAATCATGCACCCTTCGCAGACTTTCTCTAATGACTTGATGACAGGAAGATCATTCACCATTTGCTTGTTCTTTAGCAGCTGCAGTCCTTTAATGCTTAGATGGCCATATCGCTGATGCCATAGCTCGTTTTCCGCAAGAGTCTTGCTCACCATGGCTCTTTCTGTTATTTTAGCAAAATCAAGAGCATACATACGATTTGATGACATACGAGAACAAGCAAGAATTTTACCAGTGATTTTGTATTTCACCGTGCATTTAAAATCATCAAATACCACCATGTAACCAGATTCATTCAATTGTCCAACGCTCAACAAGTTGTATGCTAAAGATGGAGCAAAATGAACATCCTTAATAAATTTTTTCTGGTTACCTACTGAGATCTCAGCTATGCCCTTGCCTTTAATCTGTAGTTGTTTATCATCTCCAAGCCGTACTTGTGATTTGACAGTCTCATCGAGCTCTTTGAATTTGGAGCGATCTCCGGTCATATGATGAGAGCAGCCGCTATCAATGTACCAGATGTCATTCTTCTTTGTTGTTGTTGCTACTGTCATAAACAGGAAGTTATCTTCCTTTTCTTCAGCATAATTTGCCTCTTCTGGTTTTGACCAACAATACCTATCAGAGTGCCCAAATTTATTACAGTATGAGCACTTGACAGTATTGTTTCTGCCTCGGCCCCTGCCTCTATGGCCTCCTCGACCTCTTCCTCTTCCATATTGATTTGAGGATTCAGACTTCTCCTTGGTCTGAAAGGCTATTTCTTCTTCCTCCCCATTAGATCGGTTGATTCGCGCCTCATGAGCTTGAAATGATCCCATCAGTTCATCAAACGAGAAGGTGGACAGGTCCTTAGATTCTTCGATTGCAGTCACCACATGATCGAACTTGGATGGCAAACTCCTTAGAATCTTGGCAACGACTGTTTCGTCTGATATCTGATCTCCGTAGGATCTCATTTGCCCTACAACTGACGAAACTCTTGCCAGAAAATCTTGCACAAACTCGTTATTTTTCATGGAAGAAGTTTCAAAATCACTCCTTAGGGATTGCAACTTTGCCCTTATTACCTTGGAGGAACCCTGATATTCAGTCTTGAGCGTGGTCCACGCTTGCTTGGCCGTAGTAGCTGCGGCTATCCTGGAAAAAATCGACTCATCCACTGCCTGCTGGATGAAGAAGAGAGCTTTGGCATCCCGTTTTAGATGCTCTTTGTTGCAAGTCTCGTCTTCTTTATTTTCTTCATATCCTGTTTCGACATAATCCCATAGATCTTGAGATCGAAACAGTGTCTTCATTTTGATGCTTCAAAATTCATATGAATCTCCTTTGAACAGCGGAATTTGTGGCTGTGAAGTACTGACACCGGCGTTGGCAGCCATATTTGCGAGTGAAGCAGTCAAAGAAAATTCCCAGTTCTGAAAGAATCTCGCTCTGATACCACACTTGTTGGAGATTTTGACAGAGCAATAATGAAAAATTGTAAGCAAAAATGATTCTGTAGATGAATTTTATTAGAGTAAAAAACAAAGTCTTTAAATAGGCATTACAAGCTAAACGTAACTTGAAAGCATAGCAAATTCTTAGTCTAGAAAATCTCAACTGTTTAACTACTTCCATCGGCACATAATCTGCTTAGGAGATTTATTCAACTTGACTATTAACAAACTACTAACAGAAACATTCGAATTACTCTAACTTCAATATATTATATAAATAACATGGCTAAGAGAAGTGCTTTCTGTTTCGGCCTTGTTTTTTTCCCCCTGTGACCTAGGATTGGATTGTAATTTCCTATAGCAGATTTATCGTCTTCCCATCTTTATTCCAGTTTTTCTTGCTAGTCTATGAGAATTCGGAGAGTCTGTTGGTTATTAAGGGTTATGGCTGTTGGTCAAATATTCGACACCAATGAAGAGAGGGTTGGTGGCATCATGTCGACAACTAATCATAAAAGCTTTATCAAATCTTTCATTAAACACTGTTTCATAGCCGACCCTATTTTCATGTGAGAAAAGTATTGATGATGATGACAATCATGACGACGACGACTAGGAACTTCCTGAATTATGATCATTTTTTCTAGATTGTTAACCAGCGATCCAATTACCTAGAACCATAAAGTTTGAGTCTTTTAAGTCTGATACCTTATAAAAAGTATATATCTAGTCCAATTTCAGATATAATGTATTCTACTCCAACAAATGAATACCCATAACGACGACAATAACAAATCAAAAATTCCATTTTCCTCTTAACAATTACCTATCCATAAGTTGTTCTCAAGGAGGAGTAGGGGGAAGAAGACCAGTAAACTTCGCAGTTAGCACCTTGTGTTCCTGAAAACCAGTTTTCAAATAATTAATAATATTATTTTTGGATAAATTAGCCATTCCCCATAAATGGGAGACCTGGGCAAGATCACGGGTCTATTTTAAATAGGTGGGATATATTAGCCACTCCCCCATAATTGGGTAGATCCCGGGTCTCCCCAATGGTCTACTCCAAGCCCCACCAATATATTAATGATGGTATTAGCCTATTGGTAGGGCTTGGAGTAGCCCATTGGGGAGACCCGGGATCGAGCCCCGGATCAAGCCAACTATGAGGGAGTGGCTAATATATCCCACCTATGTGGGGCTTGGAGAAGCCCATTGGCTAATACTATTATTAGCATATTTGTATACACTAAAAGAATATCACTTATTTTCTTACAGAATGGAAAATTAGTGTGTCAAGCATATTTCCTTCTTAAGGGTGCAAAAATTACCTCTATGTGGAGAAGATACAAATCAGAATCTAGAACCAAGTTATTTTGTATGTGAAAAATCAACCGAGGAAAAAATTTGTCAACCCAAACTGCAAAGTTTCTCTCGGAAACGCCCATATTCCTCTGCTCCCCCCCCCCCCCCCCACCCCACACCCCCAACGCCAAAAAAAAGGACTAGCTGGAATACAATAGAAAATAAGAAGCGCACTTCGTTGTTTCTTCTGCTGGACTGCTGAAGAATTCTGAAAAGAAAAGGTTTAATATGAAAATCAGAAAAAATCAAAAGATGAAAGACGAACGAAACCACAAAAGATTAATAAGGCCAATAACTGAAATATATTTGTAAATAATTACTGCTTCGGTTTATGCAGATGAAACAGAACCATTGCTTGAATCAAGACTAGCTAGGGGAAGCATAATAGAGACAAGGAGCTATAAACTTCATGCAGCCAAACGGCTGTTATGAAAGGAACCCGTTAACGTTTAACGTCTCCACGTGTAAATCTATTGGTCTTCCTCCTTCTGTGAAAGAACAACTTCAGTTAGTGACGTAAACCAAAAATCCAAATAGTACTACTGAGCACTGTAACGATTTTAAATCCTATATGTCTAGCTGAAGTAGTAATAAATTAACTTGTCTGAAAAAATTTCATAAAATAAGCAGTTCTCTAAATATACGTAACTGTCAGGCGGCGGCAGGTGGCGGCCGTCCTGGATGTTTCGGGTATTTTCATTATTTTGTGGTGTGCATACACAACATGCGCAGGGTCCATGAGGTATTCTGTTAGAACGTCCTAACCTGAAATAGATACTAAATGATTGTCAAATTATCCAGCGTAATTAAAAGTTGTAAATCAATCCTATTATCAAAGTAATATAAACACAAAAAAAGTAATCTGCACAGAGTGGTACGCTTGTACCTGCAGGAGAAAACTACTACGAGTACTTAACTGCGGTAACCACCATGGTATTAACCGATGAGAACTTGTCATATCGCTCACTGCAATTACCCCTATAGTTCAAGGTTTACTGTGCAATTTACCTTTCTTTGGGGACATATTCCAATAGCAATGAAGGTAAGGGTACAATATATGGGGTAGCCAAGATTTAAAATACAATCATATTTGTTATAAACAACACAAGTTTGATTGGCCACTCAATCCCAATGTTGTAAAACATGTATTCATTCTCTATTCAATTGGCTAGCGAACGGCGTACAAACAGATTATATGATGCATAATCGGATTTTTCGAAATTATGCAGAAATAAAATGTAAAGATGTATAATATAGAAACATTAAGATATGTTGATAAGAGAAAAGGAAATAACAGGACTTATTAGTGGACATTGAGTATGTATCATTTTTGGATACTCGGTGGGCTATGCGTATTGTATACACACCCAATTAAATGGCCTTTCGCGTGAAAGGTCAATTATCCTGTCGTCGCCCTTATTATACTATTAGCTGAGGTTTCTGGCCAAAAAACTTGAAGGAGTCTTGATTAATTTTCCTTTTAAGCCTTGTTTTACAACACCGTTCAATCCTGTTGATTAATCTTTGATTCTCTATGCAAATCTGAGCTTACTCGAGCATGCCACATTGTATTCTGCTACTCGTGCTATTCACTTCTCTCTTCAATATGATATCTGGGCCACCTACTGAATTTTGCTTGTTGAAACTCTTTTACCAGTTGGTTTATTCACTTTATATGCATAAGATTAACTCAATGTCAGGGTATCCCCAATAATACGATTTACAATTAAATTATGTATGATCATTAGGAAAATGCTCTGCAATAATATGATATTACGATTTACAATTAAATCCCCAATAATACGCTGTGTATCGCTCAATTCATTGTATTAGATTCAAAAGCTTCAAGTTAGATAATCAAACATGCCAAGCTTTAAATGAATTACTAACTCCTGTACTCCTGCTTAAAACTGTTTAAATTGCGGTTTTTCTGTCCAAACAGAACAGGCTCTTGCGATAATTGTATTTTCAAAGGTCTTATTCTGGGACATTAATGGGATTTATTTCCAGGATTATGTGCCCTAGCTGATTAATTAGATTAATCAAAGGTTTTATTTTTAATAATTATTTTTGAGGGTGTCCACATTGGTGAGCTTGTATCGGGTCCTTACTTTGGTCCTTGTTAGGCTGGGCTTCTTTGAAGTTTTAAAGGTCTTAGTTTGACAAATAAGGTTTTTTTTATTCTAAATTTTTTTTATAGTATCATTACTTCTTCTTCTTTTGACTTAAAACGAAAGCTTTGTAGGCCCCCGCGTTTCATTAATTGAATTTTAACGAAACAAACAGCAAGAAAAGGAAAAAAATAGTGGAATCGAAACAAGTGCAGCCACAAGGGGAACAGACCATATATAGACCAAAATCGGAGAACAAACCGAATAACAAGTAAAAAGCCAAGATCAAAAGATCCGTACAAAAAAAACATCATGAAAAACCCATCAATCACAGTCAGACGCTAGGAAAAGCCAACTCGTCAGGACAATTCATCCAAAATCAAGTTCCAGCATTCCACTCCCATCTACGTCTCATCCTCCTGTCGTGCTATGTCCTCCGGCTCATCCCGCCTAGAAGATCCTCTTGTGTCCCCAGCCTCTGCAAGATGCAGCCTAGCTCTCTTCCGTGTACTCTTGAGAGCTGCAACTATCCAAAATATAGTTACCGAGTCAATCCAGTTACTAATCCCAAAAATAACTTTTGACTTGCTATTAAAAGTCCTTTCATTTTTTTCTTTCCAAATCAACCAGCAGGTAGCAGATGCCAAAATATCCCAAAAAGCCAAGTCTATATCCCCTATAAACTGAGCCCTCCAAGTCCCCAAAAGGTCATGGAAGGTAGCGGATGTCCAAATATCCCAAAAAGGCAAGTCTATATCCCCTATAATCTGAGCCCTCCAAGTCCCTAAAAGGTCATGGAAGGTATCATACAGCGTCTGCTAGCCTAAGGCTCTATAGGTCCTAACCTAAATCGAGACCGCAACCAGACACATAAGAAACAGGTGATCTACTATTTTATCACAAATCCCACAAAGGGGGCAACTAAAAGGTCCTAGCCATTTCCTCTTCCGTAGATTTTCCTTAGTGAATATCATATTTTGTTGGCAAGCCACAAGAACACACGAACTTTTAAAGGGATCTTAATCTTCCAAAGTATCAAGGTAAAGTTACTTGCCACCCCTCCAAAGCTGATCACTCGGTAGAAGGACTTAACCGAGAAAGTATTGTCTGAACTCCATCTCCACTTCATTTGATCAGTTGACTCATCTTTTATTGGCCTCCAATCTTGAAGAAAGTTAATTAAATTTTGGGGCTCCTTCCTTTCTATTGGGGATAGACCTCTTTTAAAAGTAGGCCACCATTTAGTGGATCTCCAGTGTTGTGCCACTGAGGCATTCGTATTCTTAGCCAGCGCGTAAAACCATGGATACTTGTTCTGGAGTGTAAGGTCGGCGCACCAATAATCCTAACACAAGTTAATACGTCGGCCATCCCCAAGCTTAAAACTTCCTCCTTTGAAACACACCTCTAATCGAATCAATTCCTCCCCAAAAACGTGACGCCGACCCCAGATTCTTACATGTCGCATTCAGTGCCCCCGATCTGTTGGAGTAAGCCGCTCCCATGGTCTTAACCCATTTAGTCTCCTTTTGTCTCACCCAACGCCACCACCATTTTTCTAATAATGACTTGTTCATGTCTGTGAGATTCTTGATACCAAGACCCCCCGCCTCCTTAGTCCTACAGACAATATCCAACTTCACCATATGGTAATCTTTTAACAGTCCACTACCACCCTTCCATACGAATCTCCTCCTAATCAAGTCAAGCTTTTTGATGACCCATACCGGCAGGAGATAGAATGACATGTAGTAAACTGGTAAGAATGTTAGCACAAAGTTTATCAGAGTTAATCTTCCTCCTAAAGATAGGCATGTTGCTTTCCATCTCTCCAGTTTACGTTGAAAGCAATCTATTAGTGGAGATCAATCATCCTTTTTTAGTGTCCCTGGCCGAAGAGGTAAACCCAAGTATTTTATTGAGAACTCGAATGTTTTGCAGTTAAATATTCCAGATATTGTATTTTCCTCCTCTGGATCAGGTCTTAACCCTGTTACCGTGCTTTTACTGTAGTTGATTTTAAGACCGGACCATAGCTCAAAAGAGTATAAGATAAATTTTAACCGGCCGGACTGCCTCTAGCACATCGTATTCCCAAATAGCAAAGTATCGTCGGCATATTGCAAGTTAACAATCGTGTTCTTATTGCCTCCTGGTCCCAAACCTGTAATAAGCCCTTTCCACTTGCATCTGGTTATCATATTGGAGAGTCCATCCACCACAAGTGCAAAGATAAGAGGTGATAAAGGGTCACCTTGTCTCAGCCCCCTTTTGAACCTAAATCCGCTAGTATCGAAGCCATTTAAATTCATGGAGATCGAGGCTGTCTGTAGCCAAAGTTGAATCCTTTCATCTTATTTTCCTCCACAACCTTTGAGCCTTAAAGCTTTCAAGACAGAGCCCCAATCCACCGTGTCATATACCTTTTCAAAATCAAGCTTCAAAATATAACCACATTTTTCTCTTCTTTTAGCATCCTGAATCACTTCTTGGGCTATCGTCATTCCATCCATTATATTCCTTCACACGAGGAACCCTATTTATGCTTCGTCAACTACTCGGCCCGCTACCATTCGTAGTCTATTAGCCAGAACTTTGTTTATAATTTTACACGAGCAATCAATTAGACTGATTGGCCTATAGTATTTCACCGAAGTGGACACGCTTTTATTTGGTATAAGAATCATTAATGCACAATTTAGTCTTTCCATGCTTTGTTGTCCTGCAAAGAGCGCGTCAAAAATCCACATAACATCATCTTTCACTACACCCCAGAAGCTTGGGTAGAACGTCATTGAAAAGCCGTTCGGTCTTGGTGACTTGTCCGGCCCTAAATCCATGACAGCCCGATAGACCTCGTCTTCTTTGAAGCCCAGCTCCAAGCCTCCATTTTCCTCCAAGGTAACCCTTGCGGTTTCTTCCATGAAACCGTTAACCAGCGACCACTTATCCCCCACGGTAGTGCCTATCAAACCTTTATAGTACTTTAGAGTTATATCGCAAATATCCATCTTTTCAATGAATTTCTATTCATTTTACTCAATCCGCCAGATGGTATTCATCCTTTTCCTTCCATTACACATCTTATGAAAGTAAGTAGTGTTTTCGTCACTGATGATGCTCGGTACTGAGGACTTCCCAGATCATGACACGTGGTAGATGACGTGTCCCAAAGCTTACGAGAGAGGAGCAAGAAGGGTACATTGGGAGCATACCCCGGGCCTTCCTCCCGAGGATGTTCCCGACCTTCGATGGCCTCTCAGACCACTCCTATGCTCGTCTTTCAAACAACCATCGGCTCGCCTCCGAGCCCTCCCGCATGCTGAGTTCCCTCAGCCCTCTTAGCCTGCCTCCGAGCTATCACAGAACCAAGCTCCCCCGGCCTCCCGTTCGTTTTCGAGCCTCCCGCCGAGCTTAGCTTCCTCGGTATCACTGACCGACCCACTGCGCAGACCACAGGCGTCTCCGCCACGGCCCGCAAATCTTGCCAGTCGTGAGGTATCCGCCGCCCACGATCCCATGTTCTACGCCATCGGGTTCCCCTCATAAACGAGCGTATCTCGTCATTAATGGGGGATCTCGCCTTTCACGCAGGCGTAACGCCCATGGGCGTAACGGCTGGCATGAATCTCGCGCCCGCAAGCCCACGGCTGCCACTGTATAGACCCCTCTTCAGATGACTCAGGTAATGCAATTTTACCCCAATAAGCCATTACTCTGCCCAAATACCTCGACTAACTTGATCGTCGGAGGGTCCTCGGTGGTACAACCACCCCGGACTTCCTTGCAGGTAGCTCGGCTACATCCCAAATCAAGCCCACTGAGATCCACACGCATTGAGAGGCAACCCTCAAATCCAATCTCAGCCATTCATCAACGCTTGCTACAGATCAACGGAAGATAACATCTGAAGGAGATCACAACCTCCATCAGTTGGCAATCGAGCAGCTACCCTGCTCGGTCCATCCATGGCTGATAGTTCATTACCCACTGACGCCAAGGATCAAAGCCCTCGCCAAGAGGCATCCGAGCAGCTACCCTGCTTGGTCCATCCATGGCTGGTAGTTCATTACCTACTGACACCAAGGATCGAAGCCCTCGTCCAGAGGCCATCGAGCAACAACCCTGCTCAATCTTAAGAGCGGTGGTCGTCGGTCCAATTCGACGTATCTTCAACGAGCGATCGCCACCTCGACATCAAGGCCATAGAGACGCTGAACTTATACCGGTCTTTGCATACTTGACAAATGACTGGATTCAACTCGACGCACGATCGCCAACTAAAGGACCGGCCGCAGACCTAACGTTCATCAGGCCAGCAAAATGAGACATTACCACAAAATGAAAAGGTTGCAACACAAATTCCTAAAAAAGAGATTTATTTACAACTCGGAAGTTCCTACAACGGTATTGTGGGCTCTTCATTCTTAAAAAATCGCCCGAAGGCTTACAAAATTCCGAGACGAAAACAAAAAATATACAAAAAAGGAGGGCAGGGAGCCTCAGACCTCAGGGCCGGGAAGGACCTCGACGTGCTCCACGGCCACGTCGGGAGCCGGGGTGGCTGCTTGTGGGTCGGTGCCCCCCACAGGAGGTTCGGCACTGGGAGCCGGGGTAACCGCCTTCTCCCCGCCGCCCCCACCAGGGGCCTTCCCCCCGGCGACGCTTCCGGTGGCATCCCCTTGCGTCTCACCCTCGAGGGGGTACTCGAGCCGGAGCTTAGTGTCGGGAAACTCCGGCATCAGCGTCTTGACGGCGTCGAGGGAGTCATGCCAGACGAAGGACGAGGCTTCGGCGAGGTCGGCGTAGAATTGATCCGACGTCCTGTAGCTCTCTACCGCCTTCGCAGCCCGGAGGTCAGCACGCCTCACCTATTCCTTCATCGCCTCGTTTTCTCTCTTGAGGGTATCCCGCGTCTTCTTCTGGGTGGCGGCGAGCACCCTGGCATCTTCCAACTTGGCCTCAACGACCTTGTTGGACTCCATCAAAACTCTGATGGACTCCCGACGGCCGGCGTTCACCCGACCCTCGGCTGTCACCCGGTCTTCAAGGGCGGCGATCCTCTCATTCGCCTCGCACAGCTCCCGGATCAAGCCCTCCTCCCGCGAGGAAGACTCGCTAGCGATCTGCATCGCCGAGGCGATTTCCTCATCCTCCATGTTGACAACGAGGGCGCCGTGCTGGAGGACATGAGGAAAAAAAAGAATGGGTTAAAAAAAGGCATCCGATCCTGCGAACAGAAAGTACTCAATAAAAACCCGAGCGGGAGGCGGACACTGACCTACACGGCCTCCTGGGCTATGGCCACCATTTGGGCCCTGAGGGGCCCCCGGGGGATTTTGCCCCCAGCCGACCTTTCCATTTCCGAGAGTAGGTTGTCGGCGACGGAAAGCCCCGAGGGCACCTCGAAGCGAAGATCCCCTTCATCCATGAAGATCGGGGAAGCCGGGGAACGGGCCACCATCCTATGGTACCTCTTGAGGAGGGGCGCGGGAACATCTTTCTCGTCTCCCACCTCCAAAACCCGGGGTTCCTTCTCCCGAGCGTGTTTGCGGCCCTGAGCGCGGCCGGCCTCCGAGGCCCTGGGCGTACTGGAACGCCAGACCGGAGCGGCCGCCGGCGGAACCGGGCTCGCGGCAGGGCGTGACGAGCCGGCGCCTCCGGCCTTCCTCCCTTTCTTCTCGTCCATCGCAGCCCTAAATTTTGATCGGTCCATCGGCTCTGCAAGAAGAAGCGAAAGTACAAAGAGGGGGTTAGCAATGCCAGAAAAATACACAAGTTTAAACAGGTCGCCTAAACTCCCAACTTACCCGCAAACTGAGAGGGGCTGAGCCCGGCCTAACTGAGGGCCTGCTCGGACAGCAACACATCGGCCCGTTGGATGGACTCCTACTCCGACACCGACACCGCATCGGGATCGTTCGACCGCCTCACCCGAGGGCAGGTGGTCCTGTGCCACTGGACGGGCACAGGCCAATCCTCACCCTCAGGTGGCCCGACGAACAAGAACTTCTCCTTCCATTCATAAATGGAAGAAGGCACTGCTACGACCCCCGATCAGGCCGCCCCTTCTCTGTGTTTTCTAAAATAAATATATACCCAGCTAGGCTCGTCCCTACGAGTGCAGGGGTGATTTTTGTAGCAGAGAGAGGAAAGGAGAACGTTCAGGCTGAAAGGGATCTCCTACAGTCTCAACCGGACCAGGAATCCTAGGAGAATCCTCCACGAGTTCGGCACTAACTCGTCCGGGGATAATTAAAATCAATGCAACGCCACACTCACCTCGGAGGAGAAGGGCAGACGCATGCCAGCCCAAAAGGCCTTCAAGTACAAGGCAATCTCCTTGCTCCGTACCTGGTCGGCCCTCTCCCCCTCCCCAGCCAAGCGAAGCGAGTAGCCGGGGGGAATGTAGAAGCGATCCCGGATTGTGGCGAGCTCGTCCACATGCCTCAGGAGGAAAGGCGCGCCACGAACACTCTTGACACCCGCTTTGGGGACCGTCCCCTTCACACGGCCCTGGGGAGCATGACTAACCATAACTTCCCGGGGGGATTCTGACTCAGGCGAAGAAGAGGAAGAAGCAGAAGAGAAAGCTGCAGAAGACTCCCTAGATTCTACCCAAACTATTGTTAGTTATATGTATGCCCTAGAGGCCATTACTGTACATATGATGTATATTGTAGTGGATGCTAGGACGTATATAGGGAGAACTTTCTTGCTCGACATGATAGTATGCTATCTGGTTGAACTTTACCTTAACGTGTATACTGATTGTCTCTCTGTTACATGTTGGTAAAGCCCTTAGGATGTGTGCTTGACTACCTGGACTATGATGCGGATCATACTAGTGGGGACATGGTAGTCCATAAGTACATCCTTCAAAGTCCCTAGTCGTGGGTTTATCGAGATGGGGCATCGATATGCCAGAGTAGACTAGCGTGTACCTTCTCGACCCATACAGATGGGCGATGGATGATCCCATATCCATCGGTGTTTGACATCAGAGATGATATACGGGTGCTCAGTAGAGACTGGGTACACTGGACGGACTCGCCGAGAACTCCCAGATGGTATCATACCTCACGTCAGATGGCAGTTCTCTGGTGACACTGGTACAGAGTAGTCTGTTGACCCGAGATCGTCATAGAGTCTTGTGTGGTTCCCACTGTGCTTTGATTTCCATCTTACCACGTCCAAGAGGGCGTGCAAAACGGTGGTTTTTGGGTACAGTCCCGAGTCACATGGAGGCAATGAGCGATAGGAGGGGATTCGTCTCTCCCGGTATAGGGAGTTGATGTTGTGCTGTGTTCGATTGGCTATAACAGGAAATCCCTGGCCAGGGTTGCTGAGATTTACTGGTAAGTGTTACCAGTAGTTTCTCGAATTGTTATAGACCTCATATCGACACGATTTATTGAGCTATTGGGGTCTGACGTTTACCACCCCTAGGCGAGATATGCGACATATCAGACGATCAGACCGGACTGTACGGTAGTGTTACTGGTCGGATTCACTGGAGTGTGAGCGGGCTTGCTCGTCGATCTTCAGATCGCTCAATACCCGGGTGGCCGTTACGTTTAGCAGACCGCTTGCGGCTTGTGGGTGTTTGATATGATCATCACCTGCTGCCGGCGTATTGACGAGTCTTTAGAGTCCTACACAGAGGTTTCCTGGATCAAGCGAAACGAAATAGGAGCGCATATGAGATATGTGCGGGACCGAGAATGATGCGTGTATGTGATACCGTATTTCATTCTCGCGATGTGACATTGATCGGTTATATGCGATATAGCCGGGTTATCGGATCAAGTGTTGATTCGATAAGTTGTTACTGATGATACCTGTCGGTTATGTGCGACATGACCGGATCATTGAATCAAGTGTGGATTTAATGATTTAATGCATAATTATATATATTTGATATATTACTTTGCATTAACTAGTATCGGTTCACTTTAGATGGATTTTCTCACTTGGATTGTGCACATTGTATATGTGATATACATTTGTACATTTGATTGTATCATGTTTGATGATACATGATAGTTTGGTGTATGAATTAAACCATGGTTGATCAATGGTTAGGGTTTCTTTTGCTTCATTTATTCATTTATTTATCCATTTTGTTTATTTTAGCAAAAGAAAATAATGAAGAGATAATGGTGGCTTTCTTTGTTTGCTTATGAACCTTCATGAAGGTTTGACCTAAGCAACCATTTTGTCTTCATGTCTTAACCCAACCATTCACTAACCCTTGGTTTAATCTCTACACCTAACCATGGTTTGCTTATGATAAGAATAGATTTTCTTTTCTTTTTTAAATAACTTATCATAACTTATCATCTTCTTCTTCATCTTCCTTCATGAAGAAACCTCCACTTCATCAATGGTGATTGATGAAGATGAGTGAGAAATCCAAATCTAAAGTCTACCCACTTCCTATTTCTTCATCCTCTACCTCTTGCCAAGTGGTAGAGTGTGTTTCCTTCACAAGTTTTTAGGGCTTGGTGAAGGTGGAGCTTGTTTTAGCGATGCCTCGACGTAGATCATCTTCGGCATGGACATTGACGACCTAGCTCGCTTTTTCTCCGACGAAGCCGACTCTAGAGCCCGGATTTCTTTTGGACAGCGGAGACGACTTCGTTGCGGAGTTATGGAGGTGGAGCACCGGATCTACAAAGGTTGTATTTCCGTTAAACTTTTAGTTAAGTGTTAACTAGTTATCTTTTCGCCTAGAAATCTAGCCGACGATCCGTAGTCGGGTCTCTCGGCACCGCTAATGTTTTAATTTGGCATGTTCGATGCCTTGTGAGACCTCACTAGTGTGCCTAGGAACCCTACAGTGGTATCAGAGCCTAGCTAGAGCCTTAGGCGAAGTCTAGACGGATTTTGAAGTCCGAACGAACCCGAAAACCCATTTCTAACATACTCTCTGTCCTTTTTTGAAAACAGTGAGTTTTTCAACATTAAAAATATTCAGAAAAATCAGCAGGTGAATTTAAGAGGTTCTGTGAAATTCGTGCCCCTATCTCCATCAAACTGCCGCGGTTCCGCGGCACGAGCATGGCTCGTGCGGCGGTTCCGCGGCGGTACGGACACTTTATTAAATATTTTTTTCACAGTAACTCATAATTAATAATTCTGGAATTTCTGGAAATTTTTAATAGTTATTCAAGAGTTGAATTTTCTGGGATTGATTTGGGGATTCGGTGTTTCGATCGGAGTATCAAATTTTGTCTGTGTGGCTTTCCGGATAATTTTTAGAATATGTTAAAAAGTTCGACCGGATATAAATACCCAATTTTTCCCCTGTCGGGAAATTTCCAAGTGTTGGAATTTTCCGTAGTTTAACGACGTTCTAAGTAGTGCAAGTAACGCGATGGACCCTCTAGAAGACAACAAACCTTAACTCAATTATGTGACCGTCTTGAACTGCCCTTTGAACCTTCGGGTTTGGGGCAGTACGGCGTGCCACATGTGAGGCGTTGGCTTGACCCTTCTACGGCTGGACCGTTGGTACTGAGGCACGAACTGAATGTTGTTAGACTTATTTCATGTGTTGATCTATATCGGGAAAACTTGGGTGTTCGATTGTTCGATCGAAAAGTTTAACATTTTCTGTTTATTTGGAATGGGATACAATAATTGGAATTCACAATAAGTTATGAGATAACTGAATGAATGTTATAAACATAGCAGTTTAGTCTCACTTGATCGGTTGCCACGGAATTTTGATGTGATCAAAAGTCCGTCGCAATCACGTAGCGTACGTGGATACTCGCCGGGTAAACTTAATAGACAGCCTCACCCCATAGCCCCGACCAAGTGACTGTAGGAGATCCCCGTCGCCGAAAGCATCCGTTCGGGTGCTCGCGGCAGCGGTGTTCCGCCTTGGTGCACTTCGTCGATGGTATCGGGGGTGCAGCCGTCTACTGAAGTTTGCGACGAGCATTCGATCAGACTGTCGAGAATCTTGTTGAATTGCCCGACTCGATATTGAAAAGTGTTTTCGATAATGAGACTAAAATGCGGGGTTTATAATTGTTAGGCATGCGATGTCTAAGTAATTCATTTGGTCAGGCATGTGATGTCTGAGGTGGTTGCGGATTCCAACTGTTGTAGTTTTACACTTTCTTTTCTGTGACCGTAAGTGTAATATGTGATATCGCCGGTTTCGTTGCTATACGTCAACGACAATTGGGATGCGCATATTTACTTACGTTGATGACATGTGATGTTATGTGTTGCTGGATATGTTGTATTGGATCGTCGTGTTTGAATAGCCGGGGGTTTTTATGTGAGATGAGTGTTTTTCATTTTCATTCATGTAAAAACTTGTATGTAATATTCTTTTATTGGGACGCTTCCAGGTTGCGGAAGTTGTCACCGTTTGTATATTATTTACTTTTCCGCACTAGGATAGATCCAAGGAGGAGGGCACAAGTAACCGGGTTCTGGAGTCCAGTGGGAGACCAACTCGAGGAGTCGAGTCCGGGTCTCCTAACTCTAGAATTGGCAGGGTTGCTTGCCGCTCTCGTAGGGGTCTAGGGGTGTGGGTTTGGCTATTCATCACGACCGTGGAATCCGTGTTTTATACTGGCTCGTATTGAAAACACGGACGTCCTAGTATATCCAATATTTCATATATTTCTTCTGCTGCGATATCTGTGATGTGATCATGTGATGTTCTGTGATAGATACAGTATATAGTATATATGATATATTATATAGACGTTACTTATGTTTTACACCCGCGCTAGCCCTGCCCCGCTCTGTCGTTAGTTACCTAACCTAACGGTGCACGAGGGAACATCGAGGCGAATGCGGATGGCATAAGTGTACGTCGTATTTATCTGTGATGTTTAGGTATTTAAATGATGGGACTTCAATAATGTGATTAATGAAATAAAAGAAACCTAAGATGTTGTAGAATCGAATTTCAAAAATAAAACAGGTAGCTACAGTTCTTGCTTTGCACAGCGGTATATGTGATATATCCTGCACCTTATTCGATGAGGAAAGGACCGAGATCCCTTCACCGGGAGTGACTCCTTTAGCAATAACTGGCAGATGCTACACACTCGGTTTGTCTTTTGATTGCTTTTAAGAGTTTTTGCTTTGCACAGCGGTATATGTGATATATCCCGCACCTCATTCGACGAGGAAAGGACCGACGATCCCTTCACCGGGAGTGACTCCTTTAGCAAAACAAGAAAAGCCTCAAAAGCACTCCATTTCAAAATTCATTCGATCCTACAACGATATCAAGTTCATTACGCAATAGGTTTTCATAAAAACCTGTCGTAGCCCTCCGTCATTTCAGATAAGTGCTGTTTAGTATTCGTGCTGCGTTTGTTGACCTCCGTCAAGGCGCAGTGTGCGGTAGCTAACCAGTATTTATCTGCTTATGCATATGATGCAGATTGAGTTAGGGTAGTCGTGCGGCCTTGTTGACCTCCGTCAAGGGTCGTGCGGGTGGGTTTAATTCGATCAAGAAATGACGGGTTGAACTTGACTAGTAGCCTATGGTTTGTTGACCTCCGTCAAGGTCATAGGGTGCTGGGGGCAAAATATTATCGGGAATTTCAAGTGTTGAAATTTGCAATGAGATTGCATACCTTCTATAAGATAGTTGGATCCCGATACCCGCTGCGAGTAAGTGTTACTCCTGGGAGAGTTTTATACATTACAATTAGCCGATCAAGTAGATGTCTAGAAAGGTGTCAACGGGGTTACGCCTCTGGGAAAACGAGGTTTACATTAATTAGGTTCGTGTGAAAGCACGGGGGACCTCCCTCAAAGTACCGACACTGGCCTGGCTGAAAGATTGGCGAACTTGTAGTGTGTAATTAATCCCGGCTAGTCTTTCCTTTTAGGGTTTGAAGGAAGATTTGATAAAAAGCAGTGGGAGCCATCCTGATTAGATAAAATAATAACCAATCTATTCTTGCAAGAGCGCACGCTGAGTGTTTTCTTCTCTCTCTCTCCTGGTAGCGACCATATCACGCCTTAATCAAGATAATAATACGGATTATTGACCGAACCCGCTTGTTATACTGAGCTGGGGAACGTTGGTCCCGCTCCAACTTATAATTGTTATAAGACAGAGCAGGAAATTGGGGAATACCAGATTTCCCGTGCCGCCCAAACGAAGAGAGTGCATGCTGATGCATCATCTTCGGGTGTGTTCATTACAGAGAACTGTTTCTCAGTATCCTTTACGTCCTGGGTATATGATACCAGATCAGGATCCCAGATATGTAATCTATTACATAGGGCTACAGAAAGGTAAAGAACTGAGAACGGGTGATAAGTTTCATGAGGCAGAAAACGGGGCAAGAGTTGCAGCCAAGTCTGTTGGTCACTGTCACCCTGTATTACAAATACATTGATTCTGAACGAATGTTGTTAGATACCGAACCTGATATACCAAATCATATCACTCTCTTTGTTAGAAAAGAAAGGATATAATTTTGTATTGATGGATAATGTTTTGAACATTTCCAATATCAAAAGTTGATCGGTTCAGGCACGTTATCTAAAAGCATTGATGTTCTAAATCAAACTACAGTTCTTAGTATACGGAACACACACAAGAGGAAGAGTTCAGAAATGAACGAATCCTTCTTGAGGTATTGTAGACTAGGTCAGATCAATGCGACCCGACTAGCTAGAGTTACATATAGATGCATATTTAAATCAGTTTGAATTTACATCTTGTGAAACTCGCCAGTCATGTCACAAAGATAAGATGACCATAGCTCCGTTTACTGGAAACAGAGAAAGAGTTAGTGAACTCTTGGGATGATACATGTTGATGTATAAAGGTCCCCTGTCTACACATGCCAAGACCGGTTCTTTATACTTCATTACATTCTCTGATAATCTCTCAAGATTCAGACATATGTTCCTGTTGAAACATGAGTCCGAGCCTTTTGAGATATTCACAGAATATAAACGAGAAGTAGAGAACCAAAATACGGGTATAAGTATTATGTCCTTTGATGTGATCAAGGAGAAGAATACTTGAGCACGAAATTCTTGGACTTTTCTAAAGGAGAATAAGATTCTCTCTCAGCATTACTCCTCTGTATACACCATAGCACGATGGTATATCAAGGTGGAGCAATTACACCCTATGTGATAAGGTGTGCTCTATGATGAGTAATACTGAGTTACTTGTTTCCTTTTTTGGAGTTATGCGCTTGAGAAGCTGCATACCTATTGAATAGGTTCAAATCAAATCAGTTACCTACCACTTCATATGCGATATGGAAAGGGAAGAGCCCATGTCTTAAGCTAGTTAAGATTTGGGGTTGTCCGGCCTATGTCTAAAAGCAAAATCCGGACAAGCTCGAGGCAAGATCTGTTATGTAGAACTGGAAATGTTCCAGCTATACAAACAACAGCAGATGATTTGATAGAACCAAAGGATTCGGTAGATACCAACGAACCTCAGCCTCTCCGCCGATCTAGTAGGGTTCCTCACCCACCTGAGAGATAATTCTGTTTCTCTATGACAGTGGGAGCGAGGATTGCATCATGAGATGATGACCCAACTAGTTTCGAGCTGGCCATCAGGAGTAAGACTCTGTAAGAATGGCTGGATGCTTAGTGATCTGAGATGGAATCCTTATACACCAACGAAGTATGGACTTTGGTTGCAATATCTGAAGGGTTAAATCCCCATCAGGAGCAAGTATATCTTGAGAAGATTACTTGGTGTAGATGGAAAAGTTGAGACTTTCAAAGCTAGACTTGTTAAAGCTTTTCGTCATCGACCAGGCGTGGATCATGATGAAACCTTTTCAAGTGACTATGCTTAAGTCCATCCAGATCCTACTTGCCACGGCTACATACCATAACTACGATATCTGACGGTTGGGTGTCTTGACTGCTTTTCTAAATGATGATTTAGAAGAGTGTGTCTATAAGTACACAGCCAGAGGGCTTCGTAGACAGTGGGAGCAGCGGAAACGTGTGCAAGATGCTTTATAGGATAAAGCAGGCATCGCGGAGTTGGAACATCTATTTTGATGGATTAGTCAAAGAAGTTGGCATCATCAAAATGGTAGATGAACCTTGTATAAACAAAAAGGTGGTAGGGAGTATGGTGACGATCCTCGTAGAGTACGTGGATGACATACTCTTGATAGGGAAGGAGTTTCCTATGCTACGCTCGATCAATCTCCGCTTATCACTATGATTCTCCATATAGGATCAAAATGATACCTCCTAAATCCTGAGTTTTGGATCTATGAGATAGATTTAATTGGATATTAGGATTCTCACTAGTTGTAGTGAGATGGTATCAATCGATCCTGGGGAGAATCACTGGAAGTGTTCCAGGGTGATAAAGACGACTGAGTGTCAGTCACAGGCATTGTCTTTACCCTCAGTAAAGAGGCGGTATGTTGGAAGAGTTCCAAACTAGATACCGTGACATACTAGACGATAAAGGCTGGATACATCGCTATTTGAGATGCTACCAAAGAGGCAGTCTGGATATATATTTGTTCATGAGATGAACTTTGTTCCTCCCATTGTGTGATAATGGAGTTGTGGCTTATGCCAAGGAACGCCGGTCCCATCAGTGATCCAGACATATTCTATGGCAGTATCACTTGATCATGGAGATGGTTGATCTCCAGGGAGATCGAGGTTAGGAGAGTAGGCTCAGAGGACAACACAGCGGATCCACTCACAAAGGCCTGTTCCCAGAGAGAGACTTTTAATGGGATGGTTGAGTATGAGATACTACAACCACTGCTACAGATGGCCCTAGTGCAAGTGGGAGATTGTTAGTTATATGTATGCCCTAGAGGCCATTACTGTACATATGATGTATATTGTAGTGGATGCTAGGACGTATATAGGGAGGACTTTCTTGCTCGACATGATAGTATGCTATCTAGTTGAACTTTACCTTAACGTGTATACTGATTGTCTCTCTGTTACATGTTGGTAAAGCCCTTAGGATGTGTGCTTGACTACCTGGACTATGATGCGGATCATACTAGTGGGGACATGGTAGTCCATAAGTACATCCTTCAAAGTCCCTAGTCGTGGGTGTATCGAGATGGGGCATCGATATGCCAGAGTAGACTAGCGTGTACCTTCTCGACCCATACAGATGGGCGATGGATGATCCCATATCCATCGGTGTTTGACATCAGAGATGATATACGGGTGCTCAGTAGAGACTGGGTACACTGGACGGACTCGCCGAGAACTCCCAGATGGTATCATACCTCACGTCAGATGGCAGTTCTCTGGTGACACTGGTACAGAGTAGTCTGTTGACCCGAGATCGTCATAGAGTCTTGTGTGGTTCCCACTGTGCTTTGATTTCCATCTTACCACGTCCAAGAGGGCGTGCAAAATGGTGGTTTTTGGGTACAGTCCCGAGTCACATGGAGGCAATGAGCGATAGGAGGGGATTCGTCTCTCCCGGTATAGGGAGTTGATGTTGTGCTGTGTTCGATTGGCTATAATAGGAAATCCCTGGCCAGGGTTGCTGAGATTTACTGGTAAGTGTTACCAGTAGTTTCTCGAATTGTTATAGACCTCATATCGACACGACTTATTGAGCTATTGGGGTCTGACGTTTACCACCCCTAGGCGAGATATGCGACATATCAGACGATCAGACCGGACTGTATGGTAGTGTTACTGGTCGGATTCACTGGAGTGTGAGCGGGCTTGCTCGTCGATCTTCAGATCGCTCAATACCCAGATGGCCGTTACGTTTAGCAGACCGCTTGCGGCTTGTGGGTGTTTGATATGATCATCACCTGCTGCCGGCGTATTGACGAGTCTTTAGAGTCCTACACAGAGGTTTCCTGGATCAAGCGAAACGAAATAGGAGCGCATATGAGATATGTGCGGGACCGAGAATGATGCGTGTATGTGATACCGTATTTCATTCTCGCGATGTGACATTGATCGGTTATATGCGATATAGCCGGGTTATCGGATCAAGTGTTGATTCGATAAGTTGTTACTGATGATACCTGTCGGTTATGTGCGACATGACCGGATCATTGAATCAAGTGTGGATTTAATGTTTTAATGCATAATTATATATATTTGATATATTACTTTGCATTAACTAGTATCGGTTCACTTTAGATGGATTTTCTCACTTGGATTGTGCACATTGTATATGTGATATACATTTGTACATTTGATTGTATCATGTTTGATGATACATGATAGTTTGGTGTATGAATTAAACCATGGTTGATCAATGGTTAGGGTTTCTTTTGCTTCATTTATTCATTTATTTATCCATTTTGTTTATTTTAGCAAAAGAAAATAATGAAGAGATAATGGTGGCTTTCTTTGTTTGCTTATGAACCTTCATGAAGGTTTGACCTAAGCAACCATTTTGTCTTCATGTCTTAACCCAACCATTCACTAACCCTTGGTTTAATCTCTACACCTAACCATGGTTTGCTTATGATAAGAATAGATTTTCTTTTCTTTTTTAAATAACTTATCATAACTTATCATCTTCTTCTTCATCTTCCTTCATGAAGAAACCTCCACTTCATCAATGGTGATTGATGAAGATGAGTGAGAAATCCAAATCTAAAGTCTACCCACTTCCTATTTCTTCATCCTCTACCTCTTGCCAAGTGGTAGAGTGTGTTTCCTTCACAAGTTTTTAGGGCTTGGTGAAGGTGGAGCTTGTTTTAGCGATGCCTCGACGTAGATCATCTTCGGCATGGACATCGACGACCTAGCTCGCTTTTTCTCCGACGAAGCCGACTCTAGAGCCCGGATTTCTTTTGGACAGCGGAGACGACTTCGTTGCGGAGCTATGGAGGTAGAGCACCGGATCTACAAAGGTTGTATTTCCGTTAAACTTTTAGTTAAGTATTAACTAGTTATCTTTTCGCCTAGAAATCTAGCCGACGATCCGTAGTCGGGTCTCTCGGCACCGCTAATGTTTTAATTTGGCATGTTCGATACCTTGTGAGACCTCACTAGTGTGTCTAGGAACCCTACAACTATTTCTACGGACTCTCCAGAGGAAGACATCTAACCTGAGCAAAGGAAGCAGTCTGCCGAGGAAAGAACACAAGAAATCCGACCTAAGGGGAAGAGCACCGAGCTAACACACGAAGGGCTGAGGAAATTATGGCGAAGTGTGGACCCTGGGGGGATCCCACCTCTATTTATAGCAGTCGGCGAACACATCCTACGGCGCCGATCGTCTCCCGCCAAAACAACACTTCGCATTCAACGGCCGTCAACGTTCCACCTGTCGCACACGCATTGGGCGTGTCCCGTCAAGCGCGAAGGACACCGGCGGCCCGTCACGTCAGCCAACCAGCGCCGGACATGTGGCTTGGCGTTTCGGCAAACGTACGCCCGTATCGGCGCTTCCTCTTTAATGCACGATCTCTCCCCTAATCCGTTGACGTCATAAAAAAAATACAACTAATTGCCCGGTAATCCACGCCAACGATGTCTTCAAATAAGAACTTGGCCCAGGCGAACGATCAGACCACTCTCGACCCAATCCATGAATAGGTCGGTCCGAGAGTGGGGGGTTAATGATGATGCTTGGTACCGAGGACTCCCCAGATCATGACACGTGGCAGATGACGTGTCCCAAAGCTTACTAGAGAAAAGCAAGAAGGGTACATTGGAAGCATACACCGGGCCTTCCTCCCGAGGATGTTCCCGACCTTCGATGGCCTCCCAGACCACTCCTATGCTTGTCTTTCAAACAACCATTGGCTCGCCTCCGAGCCCTCCCGCACGCTGAGTACCCTCGGCCCTCTTAGCTCGCCTCCGAGCTATCACAGAACCAAGCTCCCTCGGCCTCCCGCTCGTTCCTGAGCCTCCAGCCGAGATTAACTTCCTCGGTATCACTGACCGACCCACTGCGCAGACCACAGGCGTCTCCGCCACGGCCCACGAATCTCGCCAGTCGCGAGATATCCGCCGCCCACGATCCCGCGTTCCACGCCATCGCGTTCCCCCCATTAACGAGCGTATCTCGTCATTAATGGGGAATCCCGCCTTTCACGCAGGCATAACGCCCAGGGGCGTAACGGCCGGCGTGAATCTCGCGCCCGCCTGCCCACGGCTGCCACTATATAGACCTCTCTTCAGACGACTCAGGTAAGGCAATTTTACTCCAATTGGTCGTTACTCTGCCTAAATATCTCGACTAACTTGATCGTCGGAGGGTCCTCGGTGGTACAATCAGCCCGGGACTTCCTTGCAGGTAGCTCGGCTCCATCCCAAATCAAGCCCACTGAGATCCACACGCATTGAGAGGTAACCCTCAAATCCAATCTCAGTCATCTATCAACGCTCGCTACAGATCAACGGAAGATAACATCTGAAGGAGATCACAACCTCCATCAGTCACCCTCTTTTAGACATTTCTCCTTGGTCCTTTGGCACCATTCCGTTTCTTCTTTAGCATATATATATCATTCAACCCCGTTCTCCATCCTCTCAACTGAAGATGCTCCCCTTGGTCTAGCTCTCTATCCTCCTCCATCAGCTTCCATTGTTCTATGTAATCTACAAGTTATTTTTTCCTTATCGATCTTAGTTGCGCCTTATGTTTGCTTTATTTTTTTTAAGACTTTACTCGGTCTAGCTAATTTAGCAACCAAGTTGCTGTCAGGGTCCCTTTTGTAGGTATGGTGTTTCCAATTGTAGTGTTGTAGTTGTACTATAGGCGTGATCTTAGTTACGCCTCACGTTTGCTCCATTTTTTTTAAAGACTTTCCTCGGTCTAGCTAATTTCAGGATCCCTTTTATAGGTAGGGTGTTGCTGGCAGTCTACTTCTCTTTTCCTTATCCAATTTCTTTATAGACTTTTCTCATTCTAGCTAAATTAGCAGCCAAGTTATGATATCACTACTTGATTCATAAGGGCCTGTTTGGTTGCAAGATTATGAAATTTGGATTCCAAAATAGTATGGTTGAAATTTCTGGATTTGGTAATTTGTTGTTTGGTTGGTTTTGGATTCCTAGTATTGGATTTGTAGATTCTTATAATTTTTGTTTGGTTGGTGAAAATAAAGTGGGATTTGGATTTGAGGATTTTAGAGAGAGATAGATAGATAGAGGATTATTAAATAAATAAAGTACACGGGTCACATCTAAAAGTACAATGAATAGTGTCAAATCCTTGAAAACCCTTGAAATTTTTTAGGATTCAAGAATCCTTGTTTTGTGGTGGGCCCCCATAAAAAACAAAGGAATCCTAGAAATCCAAATGTATGAACCAAACACAAAATTTTGGAATCCCAGAATTCCACAATCCAAAATCCAAATCCAAATCCATAATCCTGCAACCAAACAGGCCCTAAGAGTTGTGTTGTAGTGGTAGGAAAGGACATTATAAACTGTACTACACAGTGGCATTAATAATTGAAGAAGCTTTTTCCTTGGAAGTGACTATAGATTGTTGGATCAGACTTCACTATCCAGTCACTTTTAGGTTTGGTCCTTTTCTAATAATTGCATGCCGTGAATTCATATCCTCCTCTCTTCAACCACACGATGTAAATTCACAAGTACATAACTAAATCAGATTTCACCGCAGTTGCATTTAGGTTAAGACTAAACCAGCGTTTGCATGCATCTAAACCGTAAGTGAGTATTAGCCTCGGTGTCTGAGTCATGTCCGAGGAATCCGACTTTGGTTGCACATTGAACCAATCCAAAGCAGCATGTCCCATCAATGAATGAAAACAGTTTGCATTGCTCATTGATTAATGATAAAGATCCAATGAGATGCCCAAAGCCTCAAATCATTGGTGAGGGTAGATTGCCAAGGAAAAGGACTGAGCGTGCTCGTGCCCCTGTTACTAACATGTTGGGCATAGGTGTGGTCTGATCTCAGCCAGACATATATTCTTGTGATATGGGCTAATGATGATCTAGCTCCGATGATAGGTGGCGAGCATAATCAACCGTCTAATCAATGCCATGATCGGTATCTTGATCTTCATGCCTACTCTTTGACCATCTAATTGATCATGGATACAATCGATACAATCGATAGACTGCTGACATTTTTATTGATTACGAGAGCTTTTTCTCCTATGTCATTCATCCCTGCATTCCTTGTAAATCTAATACAGAATTTTGGATTTTTTTCTGTTGGTTTAACACGCAACAAGAAATTAAAAATTCAGGTTTTCACCTAAATATCTAAATTATTTGGTTTCATTGAGCACTCAATCCCCACAGGAAAAGGTTGATTTGACACATTAAATCAATTTTACCCCTAAAACAAATCACAAAAAATACTATCTTTATCGCCCTATTTAGTTCTCCTACACCATTCATGAGCATTTTCTTCTATGTTAATCATACTTCCCATGAAACCCAACTCCCTACATTCAAACAATTCAATTTACGTTAAAGGAGTATGGCTGCTAGGGTAAAATTTTCTTGAAGGTAAGAGGCCACTGGTTGGATTTTCTAAAGCTACTCTCTCCAAAAAGAGGAAAGAATTTACCTTTTAAACCATGAAAGCGTGAATTTGATTATTAGGTATGGTTGGAGATATTATAACCATTCATATACATCAGACCAGGGAATCCAAACCATTTGTCACGTCTCGCTTCCCAAAACACGGAGAGTGGATACGGATTAGGCCCGCAACTTATTCATACCGAAAAACATGCACTTCTTCCTGACATGAATACACTAAGCGTTTGTATAAGCAGAATATATATATATATATATATATATATATATATATATATATATATATATATATATATATATATATATATATAAAAGAAATCTAAATCACATAATTTCAAATCTAACATCCATTTATTACAAGTTCATCAACACAAAAGTCTTAAAAAAAAATAGTCATCAACCGAATAAGCAGTTAATGATTATTGGCCTTGAATAGAAAACATATGGAAACCCGAAGAGGTAACAACCTAGAGCTATGCTTGGGTAGAAAAATGATCGAAGTTCTCCTCAGTTGGTACCACCTCATACCTAGCCTCGTCTCCTGTCCCGCTGTCGTCTGACGACGTTCCCCCAGAAAAAAAAAACAGAAAACAGGAATGTCGTCAGCAAACTAAAATTCGGTAAGTCTCCATTTTATTAAAAAAAATAGTATTTGAAACGAAACATAGTTTGTATAATGCTAGGTATGAGAATAACTGTGAACAGTAAACGGTAATGTGTGTAGGGTGTTTTTCGTCATCCCATTGAGATGGAAAATACACGTCGCTTGTCAGGCGTATTACAGATTCCCCCTGCCTAAGGTAGACTGGGGTTTATTGATTGTGCGGATCCGAATCTCCGGCAGCTGCAGACTAAGCTGCCGTTAATTACCCCTTACTCTGAGAGCAAAGAAACCTCCGATTGACGGGTCAAAATAGTCATGCGAATTCAATGTGAACTGTCGGTGTTTGAAAGAAATGCAGAAGGGCATTTTTATTTCATTTTATTTATTCTATTTGTGACAAATGATTTTTTTATTATTATTTTTTTATTCAAAATAAAAAAAACATTTTTTATGGAGTTAAACTCCAAAAGATTTTATTTGGAGTTAAACGCTAAAGACAAATTTATCTGGAGTTAAACTCTCAAAAATTTCTGTATGGAGTTAAACTCTCTGTTATTCAAAGAAACATTTTTTTTATGAAGTTAAACACCAAAATATTTCATTTGTAGTTAAACTCCCAAAATTTCTGCATTAAGTTAAACTAAAAAAACATTAAAAAAGACAAAAAGAAAGGGAAAAAAAAAAGAAAAGAAAAAAGAAAAAGGGTGGAGCCCCCTCCACTCACGTGAGGGGGGAAAGGGTGGGAACCCCTTCCCCCTCACATGAGGGAGAGTAGGAAACTCCCACTTAGTGGGAGCTTCCCCCTTAGTGAGATGGGGAAAGCTCCCACTTAGTGGGAGCTCTCTCTTCTTCACGTGATAGGGAGCAGGGGCTCCCAATTGGAAGCCTCCCCTTCAAGTGAGGAGGGGAAAGCTCCCACTTAGTGGGAGCTCCCTCTCACTCACGTGAGAGGGAGCAGGGGCTCCCGAGCCTTCCCCTCAGGAGGGAAAGTGACCTACTCAGTAGGAGCTTCCTCTTCCTTACATGGGAGGTCCCTCTCCCTTACGTAAGAGGGAGCAGGGGGTCCTAAAGACCTTTTTTTTAATGGAGTTAAATATCCAAAGATTTTTTTTTATGGAGTTAAACTCTCAAAGTATTTATATATAGTTAAACTCCAAAAGATTTTTTTTAATGGAGTTAAACTCCCAAAAACATTTGTATGGAGTTAAACTCCAAAAGATTTTTCGTGGAGTTAAACTCCCCAAAGATTTTTGTATGGAGTTAAACTCCAAAAGATTTTCTTTTATAGAGTTAAACTCACAAAAGTATTTGTATGTAGTTAAACTCCAAAAGATTTTACGTGGAGTTAAACTCCCCAAAAGAATTTTGTATGGAGTTAAACTCCAAAAGGTAAAACCTTTTTTCTTTTTTTTTAAATTTTGATTTTGATTTTTTTTAGAGGAAGCTCCCAAAGAGTGGGAGCTTCCCTTTCTCACGTGAGAGGGAGCAAGGGGATCCCACTTTGTGGGAGCTTCCCTTCCCATCACGTGAGGAAGGGAACCCACACTCTCGTGGGGGGAAAGGAGAGGGTGCCCACTGGTTTGGAGTTAAACTCCAAAATATTCTCTTTTTTTTGTTATAATTATTATGGAGTTAAACTTCAAAAGGTTTTTTTAAAATGGGGTTGAACTTCCAAAGAGTTTTGTATGGAGTTAAACTCCAAAAGATTTTTTTTATGGAGTTAAACTCCCAAAAGCATTTGTATAGAGTTAAACTCCAAATGATTTCACATGGAATTAAACTCCCCAAAAGAATTTTGTATGGGGTTAAACTCTAAAAGATAAAACCACTTTTTCTTTTTTTTTTTGGATTTTGATTTTGATTTTTTTTTCCAGAGGAAGCTCCTAAAGAGTGGGAGCTTCCCTCTCTCACGTGAGAGGGAGCAAGGGGCTTCCACTTTGTGGGAGATTCCCTTTCCCTCATGTGAGGAAGGGAACCCCCACTCACGTAGGGCGAAAGGGAGGGTGTCCACTAGCTTGAAGTTAAGCTCCAAAAGATTCTCCTTTTTTTATTACAATTATTATGGAGTTAAACTCCAAAAGATTTTTAAAAATGGGGTTGAACTCCCAAAGATTTTATATGGAGTTAAACTCCTAAAATAATTTTATTTGGAGTTAAACTCCCAAAATAATTTTATTTTAGAAAACTCAAAAGAGATCTTTTGAACCTCTAAGATCTATGTCTTGGATGATGAAAGAAGACTCCTTTCTTCTTTGTTGAGTCTTGAATACTCTCAAAGTGAAATCTTTTTTTTTAAGGATGGGTCTCCTCTCTCTTCTCTCTTTCTTTTTTTTGGATCTTAGGGGAGAAAGGGTAATCAGGTTTAAAATCTCCTATTTTTAGAGATTTGACAGGAGATTTACACTGTCACGTCCCGCTTCCCAAGATACGGGTAAGGAGACGCGACGAGACCCGCTACGTATTTACTCAGAAATAAACACGATAAGCGTAACTAAGTAATATAATGTAAATATACACAAGAAAACATGAAATGTAAATGAACAACAACTTTTATTTATTGAACATTTCTTTACAATACAACTGAAAAGTAAATACAATGATGAAAGCAATGCCTAAACAATAGCATGAACTGAAAGAGAAGTAAGTACAAGAAAAGCCTAAAGGTCTTGCTGCTCAGTGGTCTGCACCAAGTGCTCCTGACTGGTCTCGAACTCCTCAGAGTCGGGTTCTCCTGACAACATTCCAAAGAAAACGAGAAATACGAATGTCGTCAGCGAACAATCACTCGGTAAGTCCCAAAGAAAATTCGGAATAGATTAGGCAGATGAATAGACAGATATGAGAATATAAATGGTTTATTGTGAGTTTGATATGTTAACGCGGTTGATTGTAGCTTGGTACAGAATATACTAGTGTATAAGAGAGTAGTCCAACTTACACCGTGGACTATGGTAACTCGTAGTACAAGGCTCTGTCGATAAAACCACGGAACAACGACAATGGATGTATAGTTACGTCTTTTAATAACCATCCCGTGCCACTTTTAACACATTCTGTGCCAGTCTACCCTTTTAAAACCCCGTAGTGTATTTTGTATTGATTTGTATTATTTTGTTTAATGAATGTACGACTTGCCGAAACCATGATATCATGTAAACAGAATGGATATAAATGGATAGTCATGTAATCTGAATATATCCATGGTTCGGTTTAGTCGAGTCATGTTGATATGGATTGAATTCTAGTATAAATGGATTCATGTTGAAATGAAGTTATACTTGAATCATTTTCAAGGGTAGATTGATTGATTGATTTCAGATTAGACTGAGACTCTACCTGAGTCAGACACTTTACAATGAATTGAAGTCCGGAATTAGTTTTGATGTTATCGGTAACTGCTGCACATGGACGGCAGGATTTGTGTCTTTTTCCAACAAAATTACCGTATTGATAACACCGTTTTTAGTTTGACTAGCTTAGATAGGCAAGCACCATATTCTCTGTCTCCCTGAGGCTCAAGAGAATCGGTCCCGCTTAAACCTATATTTATTAGGGTCTTTATTGTAAATTAATATAACTTGAGGGGGTTTTATGAAAAATAGTTTTGATATATTTTCGAAATACATCTCAAGTATTTAATTATCGTCTTTAGAATTTTAATAGTTGTAATTTTTATAAAATAAAATATTCTAGTGGATATAAACCTAACTTGAATAGCATATGGTATTTTCTTGTAATATTGGAATTGTATTGGTAGTTTCATAAAATTTGTGATTCTTTTGATTTAGAAAACATGGAATATATATATTGTATATTTAAAGTAGATATTTTGATAATATATATATATATATATATTTATAAAAATAGAACTTATTTATTAAATAGAAATCACATTTTTCTTTAAAATTGCATTAAAAATTCCATCGAGATCGGATGCTCCTTGAGGAGGTCTGCATCTCGCTCTACTAGGTCCGAGGATGTGCGATAACTCGTACCATCCTGACCGGAGTTTCCCAAAATGGGTTGTAGAGGCGCATTTGTAAGGAATTAAATAATACACTTTTAAAGAAAACAGTTTTTGAAAGTTTATGGTATTTAAATGTGAAAGTCGACCCTAACACCACCATGAGATTTTAGTAGCATCAAGCATGCCAAATTTTAATTTTTATTAGGTGCTAAGTTAGACCATACAAGATCTTTGCTAGAATATTAGGGTAAGCTATAAAACCATTAAGAAGGGAAGGAAGTTATATCAACATAGATCGAGTCCTTCACTTCACATGCTCCGTGTAGTAGTCCCGCGACTCCACTGGCTCCACTTGAGATTTTGGACGAACTTCCTCCAATGACCTTCGTGCCGAACATGATCCACGCGAAGTCCCTCCAACTCAAGCTACCACTACACTAAATTCTTTAGCGTAGTAAATACGCTACACTCGATCGCTAGTCAAGTGTAGGATGGTGAAGTAGGGATATTAAAAGCTCACAAGTTTGTATTCAAGTTTCATGGTTCACATCACATGTGAGGGTTGAAACTTGAACTATAGCAATTAAGGAAGAAGAAGAAGTTAGAGAGCAACCATGGGTGCAACTCAAGAAAATGGCTAAGTGTTGAGAATGAGCTTAGAATGAATGACAAATCTCGACCCCCACTCATTCAAGTATGGAATTTTGCAATATAAAATTGCAACCATGTTTGAATAGCGAGTCAAGATGAATAAACAAATGTAAATCGCATGCTTGCAACCATGCTCTCATTTTCCACCTCATTTCTATTTTCACAAAATAGAATTTTATGCCATGCTTCATTATTATATATATATATATATATATATATATCATATATATTAATATATATATATATATATATATATATATATATTATGAAGAATAATTAGTGAGCTAATGATATTAGTTAAGATATAATTATATCACATATAATATATATCACATTATTAAATCAACACTTGATTTAATAATCCGGTTATATCACATATGACCGACTAATATCATTCATCTGTATATCACATTATCAAATCAACACTTGATTCGACAATCTGGTTATATCACATATAACCAAACCGATAACAGATAACTGCCAGATTACAATACGACATCACATACACGTATTTAATCAGGCCCACACACATATCACATATGTGTCCTACTTCATTTCGTTTCAACCAGGAAACTTCTGTGTGGGACTCTAAAGACTCGTCAATATGCCAACAGTAGGTGATAATCACATTAGTCACCTACAAGCCATCAGTGGTATAAGCTGGATGTAACGGCTACCCGGGTATTGAGCGATATGAAGATCTACAAGCAAGCTTGTCTATAGTCTCCATGAAGCCTATCAGTAACACTACCGTACAGTCCGGTCTCTTCGTCTGATATGTCGCATATCATGTCTAGGGGTGGTAAACGTCAGACCCCAGTAACGTGATAAGTCATGCCGATGTCTGGCTTATAACGGTTCGAGAAACTACTGATAACACTTATCTGTAAATCTCATATGCAGCACTGGCCAGGGACTTCCAATTATAACCAATCGAGCATAGTGCAACATCAACCCCCAATACCAGGAGAGACGAAACCCCTCTTATCGCTCATTGCCTCTATGGGATTTTGGACTGTACCCAAAATCCACCTGTTTGCATGTCTCCTTTGAGCGTGGTAGGGAGGAAATCAAAGCACCGTGGGAGCCGCACAACACTCTATGACGATCTCGGGTCTACAGACTAACCTGTACCAGTGTCATCAGAGAACTGCTATCTGACGATAGGTATACTACCACATAAGAGTCCTCGGCGAGTCCGTTCGGTGTACCCATTCTCTAATGAGCACCTGTGTACAATTTTTGATGTCACACACCAATGGCTGTGGGATCAGCCATCACCCTTTAAAGGATAAGAAACGTACATACTAGTCTACTCTGGAATATTGATGCCCTAGTCTCGATATTCTCTCGACTAGGAACTGATTAAAGGATGTACTTTTGGACTACCCTGGCCTCACTAGTATGATCTCATCATAGTCCTGGTAGTCAAGTACATATCCTAAAAGCTTTATCAATATGTAAGAAACAGACAGTATAAATACCAGTCTACATATTATGATAAAGGTAACCTGATAGCATATTATCATGTCGAGCAAGAAAGTACTCTATATATATGTCCAAGTATCCACTATATCATCAATAATGGCCTCTAGGGCATACATATTCCTAATAATCTCCCACTTGCACTAAGGCCAGTTGTTGTAGTATCTTATACCCAACGTCCCAAAAGTCTCTCGAATAGCATCTGGGGAATGGTATTGGTGAGTGGATCCACTGTGTTATCCTCTGTGTCAACTCTCCTAATCTCGATCTCCCGGAGATCAACTATCTCCCTAATTAGGTGATACTGTCTAAGAATATGTCTGGATCGCTGACGGGACCAGGATTCCTAAGCCAAAGCCACAACTCCATAGTCATCACAATACACAGGTATTGGATGCCCAATGGTAGGAACCAAGTTCAACCTATGAACTTTTTCATCCAAATAACCTCTTTGGCAGTATCGTTGGTAGCGATGTAATTAGCCTCTATCAACGAGTCTGCTACGGTATATAGTTTGGAACCCTTCTAACATACCGTCCCTCCACTGAGGGTGAGGACAAAACCTGAGGCTGAATTTCAGTCGTCCTTATCACTTTAGAAGCTCAAATCGGTAAAGGACTCCATCTGGAGTTCACCGTTACCATACACCAAGAACATCTCTTTAGTCCTTCTCAAGCATTTAAGAATGTTCTTCAGCTGTCCAGTGGTTTTCCCAAAGATCTTTTCGATACTTATTCACTATACCTAGTAAGTAAGCTACATCTGGTCTGGTATATAACATCGTATACATGATTGACCCGTCTGCCAAAGCATAGGGCATTCCTTGCATGCGAGCCCTCTCCAAATCAGTCTCGAGAGATATCTCTTTGGAGAGAGTGATTCCTGAACAAGCGGGTACATTACCATGCTTAGAATCATCCATACTAAACCCCTTTAGTATGGTGTCTATGTACCTGGATTGGGACAATCCCAAATCCATTTAGATCTATCTCTATAGATCTATATCCCTAAGATGTAGGAGACATCAGTTAGATCTTTCATGGAGAACCTATGTGATAAGAGCTGCTTGACTAAGTGTAGCATAGGAACACCCTTTCCTATCAAGCGTATGCCATCCACATACAATACGAGGAAGACAACCATACTCTCTACAACATTCTTATTTATACATGGTTCATCTATCTTTTTGATCAAATCAAACTCTTTGACAGCTTCATTAAAACAGATGTTCCATCTCCGCGATGCCTGCTTTAACCCGTAGATGGATTTAAGCAGCTTGCACATGCTTCCGCTGCTCCCTCTGTCTACGAAGCCCTCTGGCAGTGTCATATACGTTCTTTTCTAAATCATCATTTAAAAAAGCGGCTTTGACGTGCAGTCTGCCAGATTTCGTAGTCATGGTATGCAACAATGGTAAGTAGGATCCTGATGGACTTAAGCATAGTTTTGAAAGTCTCAAATTTTCCATCTACACCAAATTATCTTTCTCAAATATTCTCTTGCTCTAGATGGGTTTTACCCTTTTAGGAGCAGCTTCCAAAGTCAACACTTTGTTGGTGTACATGGATTCCATCTCAGATCGCATAACATCCAGCCATTTCACATAGTTTCCACTTGTGATGGCCTGCTTGAAACTAGTTGGATCATCATCTCTATGATGCAATCCTCGCTCCCACCGTCTACGAGAAAAACGTAGTATTTCTCAGGTGGATGAGAAACCCAACTAGATTTACGGAGTGGCCGCGGTTCGTCGGGGACTATTGAATCCTCTGGTTACAACAAATCGTCAGTTATAGTTTGCTTTGCTATAACTTCTTCCAGTTCTACCTCATCGCCACTAATTTCTTCCACAAGAAATTTCTTTTCTAAAAAGGTGGCATGTCGAGAAACAAAACACCTTTTGTTCCTCAGTGTGGTAGAAGATATACCCTCACGAACGTTTGGGATATCCTATAAACTTGCACAGAACTGACCTTGTCTCGAGCTTGTCCGGATTTTGTTTTTCAACAAAGACCGGACAACCCCATATCTTAACTCGTTTAAGAGATAGTCTCTTCCCATTCCATATCTCATATGGAGTGGTAGGCAACGGATTTGATCGGGGTATGCATCTTCTCAAATGCATGTCCCTGAAAGGAAATAGGCAACTCAGCAGTACTCATCATAGAGCACACCATATCTCATAGGGTGCGATTCCTCCATCCCGATATACCGTTGTACTGTGGTATATACGGAGGAGTAAACTGAGAGAGAATCTCATTCTCTTTTGAATAGTCTCGGAATTCCATGCTCCAGTATTCTTCTCCCCGATCATATCGAAGGATTTGAATACCTTTACCCATCTGGTTCTCTACTTCGTACTTATCTTCCTTGATATTCTCAAAACATTCAGTTTTGTGTTTCAACAAGAACACATGTCCGTATCTTGAGAGAACATCGGTGAATGTAATAAAGTACGCGGAACTATCCCTGGCATGTGTAGACATACGACCACATATATTACCATGTATCTGTCCAAGAGTTCAGTAGCTCTTTCTCCATTTCCAGTAAACGAATATTTGGTCACCTTGGTCTTTTCTCCGTTTTCAGTAAACGCAGCACGAATACTAAATAGTACTTATCTGAAATGACGGAGGGCTACGCAGATTTTTAAGAAAACCATGAGTGTAATAAACTTGATATCGTTGTAGAATCTAATGATTTTGAAAATGAGTGTTTTTGAGACTTTTTCTAGTTTCGCTAAAGAAGTCACTCCCGGTGAATGGATCTCGGCTCTTTCCTCATCGAATGAGGTGCAGGATATTCAGCAATACCACTATGCAAAGTAAGAACTAGAGAAGCTATCAAAAACAAAACCGAGTGGGTTATAGCATTTGCTAGTTTTGCAAAAGAGGTCACTCCCGGTGAAGGGATCTCAGCTATTTCCTCATCGAATGAGGTGATGGATATTCATCAAGGAATACCATTATGCAAAGCAAAAACAAGAGTTACCCTTTTTGAAAATTTGATTCTACAATATCTTTTGGTTTCTTTCTTTTTATTAATCTCATTAATGAAGCCCCATCAATTAATATTTCCAAAACATTACCGAAAAATAAAACGAAAATAGAATGTACGGTTATGCCATTCGCATTCGCCATGAGGCTCCGTCATGCACCGTTAGGTTACTTAACTACCGGCTGAGCGGGGGCTGGACTAGCGCGGGTGTAAAAACATAAGCAACGTTTATTAGATATCATATATATAATAATACATTCGTCTCACGCAGTTTTATGATCAACATCACAGAATCAAGCAGCAGAAGCAATATATGAAATATTGGATATATTAAGAGGTCCGTGTTTTAAATTTAGCCAGTAATGTAAAACACGGATTCCACGGTCGTGATGAATAGCTAAACCCATATCTCTAGACCCCCTACAAGAGCGGTAAGTAACCCTGCCAATTCTAGAGTTAGAAGACCCGGTCTCAACTCCTTGAGATGGTCTCCCACTGGACTCTAAAACCCGGCTACTTGTACTTCCCGTCTTGGGTCTATCCTAATACGGAAAAGTAAATAATATACAACAGTGGTGATATCATCCTCAACCTGGAAGTACCCCATTAAAAGAATATTACATACAGATTTTACATGAATGAAAATAAAAACTCCCATCTCACATAGAACCCCCCGGCTATTATTTCACGACGATCCAATAAATCATATCAACAACAACACACGATATCACATATGATCAACGTAAGCAAATATGTGTATCCCTAAAACTTGTTAACATATAGCAACAAGATTGGGATACTCCACATATTAAACTTACGGCCGCAGAAAAGAAAACAGAAAACTACAATAATTAGAATCCGCAATATCCTTAGACATCATAAACCTGGAATATCTCATATTCCGGATTTCATGCCTAACTTATAAAACTTGCAGTTTAGTCTTAAATTGAAAACTCTTTTCAATTGGTTGTCGGATAATTCACCAAGATTCCCGGCTTAGTGATCGCGTACAATACGCAATTGCGACGGAGTTTTGATCCGAATCAAAACTTCGTGGCAATCGATCAATTGAGACTAAACGGTTAGGTTTACAATATACTAACTAGTTTTCATAAAACTAACTAATCCGGATTCTAATAATTGTATCACACATCACAAACCTTGTAAAGTAACCGCGACATTAGAATTCCGCACGTAATTAGCAAACTAAACCAATTTTTCCAAGACATGAAAAATCTATTGAGCTAAAATTCCAAACTCGATCGTTTTAAGACAATCCGGGAGTCGAAACGAACTCGAAACCCTCC
Organism: Agapanthus africanus; assembly: GCA_030015575.1. Classification (NCBI taxonomy): domain Eukaryota; kingdom Viridiplantae; phylum Streptophyta; class Magnoliopsida; order Asparagales; family Amaryllidaceae; genus Agapanthus; species Agapanthus africanus. The sequence goes on from CM057337.1 coordinate 13,217,522, forward strand.
CGAACCTTCGCAGAGGCGAAGATCCCAAAATTAATTATCGAATGAGAGGCCTTGGGGGGGTACCCACCCTCGGGGGCCACCTCAAAGTGGCCCCTAAGGGAAGGCAGACCCGAAAGCACCCAGTTGGGGTGCTCTCGGGTCACCCACCCCCAAGACCACCTTATGGTGGTCTTGGGGTGTGGGTTCGGCCGCTGGTCCCCCCCTCGAGGTGTCCCCGGGGTGCGCATGCTCCACCCTGCGGCTTCTCGGTTCAAACCGTGAGCCCGCGGGGTGTGCAAACAACTCAAAACATCATTTTGGAAACTGTTTTTATCGGCAATTTTTCCGCGACAAAAACGGCGGATTTCTAACGTCGCTACAAGCTATGATAGTCTATCCTAATGTTCTAGCTTGGCTCTGATACCATGAAAGTCAACCCTAGCACCACCATAAGGCTTTAGTAGTGTCAAGCATGCCAAATTTTAATTTTTATTAGGTGCTAAGTTAGACTATACAAGATCTTTGCTAGAATATTAGGATAAGCTATAAAACCATCAAGAAGGGAAGGAGGTTATACCAATATAGATTGAGTCCTTCACTTCACATGCTCCGTATAGTAATCCCGCGGCTCCACTAGGCTCCACTTGAGGTTTTGGACGAACTTCTTTCGATGACCTTCGTGCCGAAAATGATCCACGCGAAGTCCCTCCAACTCAAGCTACCTCTACACTAAACTCTTTAGCATAGTAAACACACTACACTCGATCACTAGTCAAGTGTAGGATGGTGAAGTAGGAGATGTTAAAAGCTCACAAGTTTGTGTTTAAGCATCATGGTTCACATCACATGTGAGGGTTGAAACTTGAACTATAGCAATTGAGGAAGAAGAAGAAATTAGAGAGCAACCAAGGGAGCAACTCCAGAAAATGGCTAAGTGTTGAGAATAAGCTTAGAATGAATGGAAACTCTTGACCCCCACTCATTCAAGCATGGAATTTTGCAATATAAAATTGCAACCATACTTGAATAGTGAGTCAAGATGAATAAAAAAATGTAAATTCCATACTCGCAACCATGCTCTCATTTTCCACCTCATTTCTATTTTCACAAAATAGAATTTTATGCCATGCTTCATCATCATCATCATCATTATTATTATTATTATATATATATATATCATATATATTAATATATATATTATGAAGAATAATTAGTGAGCTAATGATATTAGTTAAGATATAATTATATCACATATAATATATTTCATATTATTAAATCAACACTTGATTTAATAATCCGGTTATACCACATATGACCGACTAATATCATTCATCTGTATATCACATTATCAAATCAACACTTGATTCGACAATCTGGTTATATCACATATAACCGAACCGATAACAGATAACTGCCAGATTACAATACGGCATCACATATACGTATTTAATCAGGCCCACACACATATCATATATGTGTTCTACTTCGTTTGGTTTGAACCAGGGAATTTCTGTGTGGGGCTCTAAAGACTCATCAATACGCCAGCAGTAGATGATGATCACATCAGTCACCTACAAGCCGTCAGCAATACTAGCTGGACGTAACGGCTACCCGGGAATTGAGCGATATGAAGATCAACAAGCAAACTTGTCCATAGTATCCATGAAGGCTATCAGTAATACTACCGTACAGTCTGGTCTCTTCGTCTGATATGTCGCATATCATGTCTAGGGGTGGTAAACGTCAGACCCCAGTAACGTGATAAGTCATGCCGATGTCTGGCCTATAACGGTTCGAGAAACTACTGATAACACTTATCAGTAAATCTCATAAGCAGCCCTGATCAGGGACTTCCAATTATAACCAATAGAGCATAGCGCAACATTAACCCCCAATACCGGGAGAGACGAAACCCCTCCTATCGCTTATTGCCTCCATGTGACTCGGGACTGTACCCAAAATCCACCTATTTGCACGTATCCTTTGAGCGTGGTAGGGATGAAATCAAAGCACAGTGGGAACCGCATAAGACTCTATGACGATCTCGGGTCTACAGACTAACCTGTATCAGTGTCACCCGAGGACTGTTATCCGACGATAGGTATACTATCACATAGGATTTCTCGGCGAGTCCGTTCGGTGTACTCATTCTCTAATGAGCACATGTGTACAATCTTTGATGTCACACACCAATGGCTGTGGGATCAGCCATCGCCCTTAAAGGGATAAGAAACGTACATACTAGTCTACTCTAGAATATCGATACCCTAATCTCGATATTCCCTTGACTAGGAACTGATTAAAGGATGTACTTTTGGACCACCCTGGCCCCACTAGTATAATCTCATCATGGTCCTGGTAGTCAAGTACATATCCTAAAGACTTTATCAGAATGTAAGAGACAGACAGTATAAATACCAGTCTACATATTAAGATAAAGGTAATCTGATAGCATACTATCATGTCGAGCAAGAAAGTCCTCTATATATATGTCCAAGCATCCACTATATCATCAATAATGGCCTCTAGGGCATACATATTCCTAACAAAATGTAATTTCGTATTTTATCCCACAAGTTCCAAAAGCCATCGTGCTATGTTAAGAATGAGTGTTATGATGAGGTAGGTCATTACCTCGTGAGTTTCCTAAAGGTAATATGAGCAAAAAGATATGGTAATGTCGTATGCAAACTTAAGGGTATTTTACCGTAAAAGTGAAATAGAATTTGTTTAACACAATTTTTTGAATTGAAACTTATAGTAGATATTGTTTTATGTTTATTAAAAAAGATATAAAAATATGGTTATTATGTGGTTAAGAAAAATTGAGTTTTTAAAGAAATTTGAATCAGAAGTCAGATTAACTTCGCTTCCGACGAGTTTTGAAAATAAAATTCTTTTTAATAGAGAGAGAAGATGGAAGAGGGGACTTACTAAATGATTATAGAGGGGGGAGGTAGAAGGAACTTCCGAAAGCGTCGTGGAATCGTTTCGTCGCCGGATTTGTCCCTAAACGTCGCCGGAACTTTGCCTTGAGCTAACTCCATTTGTACAACTTCTTGGACTTAGGAATTTTAGAGATTTTTAACAAAGAATTTCTGAATGAGGAGGGTCAAAGTGTAGGGTTGTATTTATAGGAGAAATTAGGGTTTAGGGTAATGAATTAAGAATTAAAAATGCATTAAAATTTTGATTTAATGGTGATTTTTAATTCTTTGGATAATTGTAGGAAAAACAAACAGACTAGGGTTAGTGGGGGGTCCAAGGGTGCTAGGGGAAAAACTTTTGAAGCATTTCATATGGGGGGACCGGCGGCGCCGGCCCCAAAGATGATCTCGCCGGTCCATTGGGTAGTGTCTGTATAACACCCTAGTTCATTTATACCAGTTCTAATTCGAGTATTTCTTTATTTATGGTATGTTCCTGATTTATTGTGTTTTGGGTGCGAATAGTGTATTTGACATCTGTATTTTCATCCGACCCGACCCGCTTGCTAGAAACCCGTCTTGATTCCTGTTTATGATTTATCCTGGCTTGTTACGTGGATCCGTGCACTTTCATATTATACATATTGCATACTGGCATTATATCTGGCATCTGCATTTCTTTAATATAATATTTAAAGTCAAGTAAAATATTTTAAAAATACATTGCATGGCCTGCCTGCTACCCCTAACCCTGTCGTGGCATCCGCGCATCTTGTTCTCGTCCCGCTCAGTGAAACGGACTCGTTTGGACAGCTATGTGCACGCTACGTGCATCCGTCCATGGGGGTATGCATTTTCGTTACCCGGGTATCCAATTTTAATTTTGGTCGACATGTATATTTTTTCATATTTTGAAACTGAATTTTTAGACCCGACCCGGGCGTGTTTTGGACTATGTTTGTATTTACCAGAATATCAAATTTTATTTATATAATATTAATTTTATAAACTGATACAAATTAAAATTTAGTTAACTAATAAAAGATTTTTGTAAATTTAAATCTAAACTAACTTCCTAACAAACTAACAACCCCTTTCTCTCTCTCTCTCGTGACTCTCTCCCTCTCTCCTCTGCATATATATATTTATATATATTTTATTTATTTATTTTTTTCTTTCCTTATTTAATACACAACCTCTTCTTCTTACTTCTTCTTCTTCTTTCTTTTTTTTTTCTTGATCTTGTTTCTTGATTCCGGTGATCACCACCGGATCCGTGCTCATCGCTGACGATCCGAATGATCCAGTGAACGTATCTTGCCTGCGTGATCACCCTCTTCCCTTACCTGGACCCGTCCCGCGTGCCGTGTGTGCAGTGTGACGATTTACCGACGTCGGACGTGCCGTGCGTATCCATCGTGTGATCCGATCGAGGCAAGTTTATCTTGCTACATGCTATGATATATTTTGCATCCATATTAATAATAATATTTAATGTTTAGTGTATTGTACATCCACTGTTATCATTTTACTGTTTTACGACGTCCGTTTGCATCCGTACAATTTATTTGATATCTAGTTTCATGCAAGTTAATCTTGCTACATGCTATACTACAATATACTGCACCCATTTGAATAATAACATCACATAATGTTTAGTTATGCATCCCACATTACCATTTTACAGTTTTACTGTTTTCGGATATCCGTATGCATCCATATCGTTATTTACATATCTAGTCGCATGCTAATTCATCTTGCTATATGATAGGTATATCATTGTGCATCCATATGAGTAAAATGTTACCCGTTTATCATATTATACATCCATACTAAAGTTTTACTGTTTTCGGATACCCGTTTGCATCCATATCATTTGAAATATATATATAACTGCATCTATAGATCATATTAATTCATGTTATTATTGTAGAAACATCCCATGCTTAATAATGTACATCCCACTTAGTCTTGAAACTGTAAATATAACCCTAATCGATAATTGTGCATCCATACCATTAATTATATATCTATTTGCATTCTAAGTCACATTATTTCATATTACTGCTATATTAACACCCCATGCTAGATAATGCGCATCCTACATAGTCATAAAACTATAGTTGTAACCCCTGATAGTTATTTATGCATCCATGTTTATTTGTGTATCCATACCATTAATTCTGCATAACTAGTTGCACCCCATATTACATTAACTCATATTATTAATACATTAGTACTCCATGCTTGATATTGTGCATCCTACTTAGTCATGATGTAACCCCTGATCGATATTTGTGCATCCATACTTTTATTGTACATCCTTACTTTAACTCTGATTCAATACTTACTACAGTTTGATTATGAGCACCCGCTTGATACCTGTGCACTACTTGACATGACCTGATACACCACTACTTGATATGAATTGATACATATACACTACCTAACATGACCTGATATATCATTACTTGACATGTTACCTGATCCTGTTTCTAATACCAACAATCCTGACATGTTGTTCCGATAGACATATCATGTTGTTTGTATAGAAAAACATGTTCCTGCTTGATCCTGTGTTGGTATTAGTCTTAGATTTATCAATACCTAACTTGAACACGTAACTTGGGGGTATGAGGAAATCAATGATGAAACATGACTTGTAACTCGACAGTTCAATATTTATACTGATCAGTTTTACGGGCTAGGCCAGCCCTGAGATGATGATGCTGACATCATTCGTCTGTACATGTTACCTGTTTACTGCCTAGCGGCACGTCTCGGATTTAGCCCGAGAGTCTTGACCGTGGTCCCGGGCATGCATGGGATACTATTGAGTTATATCGACGATTCATTAAATTGATTTCACAGAATTGAGAGTAGTTACCCAGTAGTTTAGTTCAGATTACTCACCTCACATGTGCTTATACCCTTCACTGTTTCTTATTTTTGTTACTGTTATACCTTTATTACTGTTCATACTCGTGTTTGCATGTTTGCTACCCTGATTATATTATTGTTGATATTATGACGCACTGACGTCTGGATTTTGCATGGCCCAGATCCTCTACCTTTGCAGCAGGCCGATCAGGAGTATTTCAGTGTACAGGCCGAGCAGTGAGGACCTGTTAGTATTTTAGTTTAGTTTTCTTTCAGCATTTTCATTCCTGATGTGAGCCCGTATTTGGAACGTACATTCCAGATTATTATTGTTTATTGGATCTATTGCTTCCACGTATTATTTCTTGACTCGTTATTTCTGGCTTATGGACATGTACTAGATAGTTTATTTTATTTCTACTGTTCTTGATATCTCTAGACAGCCGTAATATGACTGTGGAGGGATGTTTTCTATCCATAGGTAGCATGGTTGTTATTGTCATGTGTCTATCTTAGCGCACTCTGGGAAGCGGGGCATGATAGGGTTTGTTTGGTATCAGAGCCATAGAATTTAGGTTTATCGAGTTTGATTCTTTTGTAGTTGGGTATTGGACCCAATACACAAATCAGGAAACCCGTAATTAATAACATGTCCTGCCACATTGTTATCGTAATTCTTGAATCATATCTTTCTCTTGACCCCTGTCCTGACGATATGCAAACAACTTTGCATCTCGAGTTGAAATTCTTTTGTTTCCCTATTGTTTCTTCCGTCTTATTCCTTTGATTCTGATACTAGAATTTGGGGACTTGAACGGAGTTATGTGATTGTAACTATGAACTGCAGCATGGTTACAATGCGGTACTCTATTTAAGTAACTTGGAATCCTAGTCTTGATTCATTTCCTTGTTTTATGGTCGTTGTATTACCCTACTCTCTCGGTTGCATTGTTTACCGGTTTATATTTTATCGCAAGCTTGAATACTCTTTACCGTGCTTATCTTCTTTAGTGTCTTGACTTTAGATGAAGTCGTTTCAGGTATCCTACTTGTTCATGATTTTCCCGCATTAGCATTATTTGATTCTGGTGCATCCCATTGTTTTATATCGTCCAAGTTTATTACTGCACATTCGATTGCTTGCACGACCCTGTCTTGTTGTTGGGACATACATACTGGGAATGGGAAGGTCATATCTAGTAGCACTTGCAAGGATTGTTCGGTTGTTATCTGCGGAAGAGAGTTATTTGCAGATTTCTTGGTGATTGATACTGGCAGTTATGATGTTGTCTTGGGAATGGATTTTCTCCGCACTTTCCACGCTCACATTGATTTTAGGGTAAAGAAGGTGATTTTCTAGATTCCCGAACATTCGGAGTTTTTTTTTGTTGGAGGAAGCAGTTCTGTCGGGCCAGTCGAGTTTAGGGGTAGGCCGACAAACAGTGTTCTTTCGTCGATAGAAGTTGATAAGGAGGAAGTGCCAGTTGTAGTCCAAGAGTTTATGGACGTGTTCGAGGACATCTCGGGTTTACCGCCAAAACGAGACGTGGAGTTCACGATCGATCTTGTTCCTGGTGCAGCGCCAATCTCAAAGGCGTACTATCCGATGGCACCAGTGGAGTTGGAAGAAGTCAAGAAGCAGGTTACTGAATTGCTAGAGAAGGGTTGGATTCGAAGCAGTAATTCACCTTGGGGAGCTCCAGTTCTTCCAGTCAAGAAGAAAGATGGCACAAGGAGGATGTGCATCAATTATCGAGAATTAAACCGGGTGAATATTAAGAACAAGTACCCGATCCCTCGCATTGGCGAATTATTCAAGCAACTCAGTGGCGCGAGGGTATTCTCGAAGCTGGATTTGCGATACGGATATCATCAGGTCCGAGTCAAATCAGAAGATATTTGCAAGACTGTGTTCCGAACTCGATATGGACATTAAGAGTATTTAGTGATGTCATTCGGAGTCATAAATGCACCGACGATGTTTATGGACTTGATGAACCAAATCTTTTCACCGTTCTTGGAACAGTTTATAGTAGTGTTCATCGATGATATTCTGGTCTACTCGAGGAGCCTTGAAGGGCATGCAGAACACTTGAAGATCGCACTGCAAATATTGAGGCAAGAAAGATTATATGCAAAGATGAGCAAGTGCGAGTTTTGGCTTGAAGAAGTGAAGTTTTTGGGGCACGTCGTATCCGGAGATTGAATCGTCATTGATCCCGAGAAGATTGCAGCAGTTCAAGATTGGCCGATTCCGAAGAACGTAGCAGAGATCAGAAGTTTTCTTGGACTTGCCGGATATTACAGAACGTTCGTGGAGAATTTTGCTCGTTTGGCTGAGACTTTGACCAAGCATACGCGTAAGGAGGTACCATTCGTATGGACGGATAAATGTGCGTCAGCTTTTGAAGTATTGAAGCAAAGATTGATAACCGCTCCTATTTTGACCGTACCAGACAGTTCTGGAGGATTGGTGATTCATAGCGACGCATCTGGGAAAGGTTTAGGATGTGTTTTGATGCAGCATGGGAAGGTTATAGCTTATGCATCGAGACAGTTGAAGACCCATGAGAAGAATTACCCTACTCATGATTTGGAGCTTGCAGCAGTGATTTTCTCTTTGAAGATTTGGAGACTGTTCCCCTCCGAAAGCCGTGCAAGTCGGACGTCTTGCCTGAAATTCGGGGCAGATGCTAATTGGTGCTATCCGTCCACCTCTCCGAAGATGCCAAGTTGATTTATGGCACCATGTATCGAAGGTTTAAACGGATGCGGCCGATATAGCAGAATTCGTCAGATTCCCCCTCGTTTGAGGGGTTTTTGATTGTGGGGACACTCTTCCTTGCAGGCGTAAGCCCCTGTAGTTAATTACGCTACCGCATAGCGGTAACAACTTTCTCCTTCTCCGAATGGTCACTTCGTGTCGTGGTGTTTGTTTTGTGTTTATGGTTGCCCGTGGATTATATACGGAGAATAAGTTATGTTGTCGCCCGTAGGGCGTGGACTAGTCCAAATCCGTATCTTTCTTAGATTTTGGTTTGGGGGGTTGGGTTTAAGGATACGTTAGCCTCATTTGAGACTAAGATCAACTTAAACGTTAGTTAAGGATACGTTAGTCTCATTTTAGACTAAGATCAACTTAACGGGATCGTTTAGATCCGACAAAAGAGCAATTGGGCTCTATTGTTTGGTTTAATGACATTGCGGTCGAATATTAGTTTAAAGACATCACGGTCGAGGTTAAGGACATCATAGTCCGTGGATTTAAGGACTCCACAGTCCGTTGTAAGTTTTAAGATATCACGGTCGAGGTTAAGGACATCATAGTCCGTGGATTTAAGGACTCCACAGTCCGTTGTTAGTTTTAAGACATCACGGTCAAGGTTAAGAACGTCATAGTCCGTGGATTTAAGGAATCCACAGTCCGTTGTTAGTTTTAAGGCATCACGGTCGAGGTTAAGGACATCATAGTCCGTGGATTTAAGGACTCCACAGTCCGTTGTTAGTTTTAAGATATCACGGTCAAGGTTAAGGACATCATAGTCCATGAGTTTAAGGACCCCACAGTCCATAGTTTAGAGACGTCATAGTCTATGAAATGTGTGGTTGTCGGGACCCGTCACCTCTCTGAAGACGTTGAAGGATTACAACGACAAATATCGGAGGAGTGAAGAGATGTACCTTCAAACCAAAGTGGATTAAATGATCTGTAGCCCAGTTTGGAGCTAAGACCAATTAATTAAATTATGAGCACGTTGGCTCAGTTAAGTCTGAATTGAGGACTTATGGCCAACTTGGGCTAAGTCCAATTAAGTTTGAAGAATTGGCCTTTTGTTGGACTATTAGCAATTGTCTGGGTTCAAGCCCACATTATTTAGCAATGCTAAACATTTTCATCTTTGATTTCCTCAATTTTGAGATTCATTTGGAGGAGAGACTTCTGCCTCTAGAAAATCAGCCAATTTGGCTAAAAGCAGTGTTAAACACTAAGGAACAACAGTGTTAAACACTGGAAATAAAATTATCAAAATAGTGTTAAACACTAGGAATGTGATTCTCAAATTAGTGTTAAACACTAAAAGATAACATTGTTAAACATTCTCAAATTAGTGTTAAACACTAAAAGATAACAGTGTTAAACACTGGCAAACAAAATTGTCAGATTAGTGTTAAACACTAGAAGAGGGAGGCATCAAAAGGTAGGGCCAGATCCCCTTTATTTTGTTCTGCAAACAAGTGTTAAACACTTTTATAGTCGTCACGTGTGGGCACGTGATGTATACTCATGCCCTGATTTATTAGCACATTTATTAGAGGTCATGTGGTGACACGTGAGAGCGCCCAAGTCAGATTTTGCCTTTGTTTTTGTTTGATGTATAATGAGGGTCACGTAGGAGCATGTGAGGCATTGCCTCAAGATTTCCTTCTCATTTTTGGGGGATCTGTTCAGGGGTCACGTAGGGACACGTGACCTTAATCCTTTTCATGCACAGAGATCCCTTTAGTCTCTTTATTTTATTTTGAAAATTAAATTCTCTGTAGGATTAAACCCTGATCATAATTTGGAGGAATTAAATTCCTATTATGAAAGAATTAAATTCTTATATAGGGTTAAACCCTAATTTTCTTTTGGAGGAATTAAATTCCCATATATGTAAAAGAATTAAATTCTTATATAGGGTTAAACCCTAATTTTCTTTTTTAAGAGGATTTAAATTCCTGTGAATTTGAGAAAATTAAATTCTCGATTAGGGTTAAACCCTAGTTTTATCTTGGAGGAATTAAATTCCTATAACTTTGAGAGAATTAAATTCTCAAATAGGGTTAAACCCTGTTCCCCTCTAAAAGACGGCGCGACAGAGACGTCTTGCCTGAGATTCGGGGCAGATACTATTTGGTTTTATCCGTCCACCTCTTCGAAGATGCCAAGTTGATTTATGGCACCATGTATCGAAGGTTTAAACGGATGCGGCCGATGTAGCAAACTTCGTCAGATTCTCCCTCGTTTGAGGGGTTTTTGATTGTGGGGACGCTCTTCCCTGCAGGCGCAAGCCCCTGTAGTTAATTACGCTACCGCATCGCGGCAAAAACTTTCTCCTTCTCCAGCTGGTCATTTCGTGTCGTGGGTTTTTGTTTTGTTTGTGGTTGCCCGTGGATTGTATACTGAGACTAATTTATGTTGTCGCCCGTAGGACGTGGATTAGTCCAAATCCGTATTTTCTTAGATTTGGGTTTGGGGTTTTGGTTTAAGGATACGTTAGCCATATTTGAGGCTAAGATCAACTTAAACGTTTGTTAAGGATACGTTAGTCTAATTTTAGACTAAGATCAACTTAACGGGATTGTTTAGATCCGACAAAAGAGCATTTGGGGGCTCTATTGTTTAGTTTAATGACATTGCGGTCGATTTCCAGTTTAGGGACATGGTGGTCCAACATTCCCATTTTGGGGACGAATATTAGTTTAATGACATTTCGGTCCAACATTCCCATTTTGGGAACGAATATTAGTTTAAGGACATTTCGGTCCAACATTCCCATTTTGGGGACGAATATTAGTTTAAGGACATTTCGGTCCATGAGTTTAGGGACCCTACAGTCCGTATTAATGTGTGGTTGTCGGGACCCGTCACCTCTCTGACGACGTTGAGGGATTACAACGACAAATACCAGAGGAGTTCGGAGATGTACCCTTGAACCTGGTGTAAATTGATTTGGGAGAGCAGTTGTGCTCAGTTCAATTTATATTGAGGACTTATGGCCAGAATTGGGTTAAGTCCAGTTAGAAAAATGTCTAACATTTATATTTGGCCTATTAGGCTTTTACTTGAGCTCTGCCCTTTTACTAATGCATAGCATTAGGATTTTGCATTCTGGTCTGTTTAGACTTCTTTTTTTTAATTGGGCTCTGCTCTTTTCTAATAATGCATAGCATTTTTGTTTGGTCTGATAGACCTTTTAATTGGGCTCTGCCCTTTTCTAATAATGCACTGCATTTAATAGTCTGACAGTGCGCCACGTGGCTTGTCAGGTGATTTGCGCCGATTAAGGAGCGCAAGGCGCAAACTGATGTGGAGGTGACACGTGTCACGCTCTGGTGATCGCAAGTCTGTTAGCGCAGTGCACCGCGCCAGTGTGCTGCGCTAGTGCGCTGCTGACACGTGGCGCGCTCTGATGACTTGCGCCAATCCAAGAGCGCAGTGCTCATTTTTTAAAGCGCAAGGCTCAGATTATTCTGGGGTTGACACGTGGCATGTTCTGGTGACTTGCGCCAACCCAAGAGTGCAGAGGCTCATTTCAGAAGTGCAAGGCACTGTTCAATAGCGCAGAGCGTATCTTGATCTATTTTAAATCAAAGAAACAAGTTCTTCTTGTTCTAAAGAGGTTCTACCTCAAGACTTAAGAACCAATGGTTCATCAAAAGGCTGTGTCTTTATGTAGATCAAAAGATCTAATAATGAAGTAAATTACTTCTTTAATTTTTGTGGTTGGATCTTTTCTTTGATCTTTTTAGAAGAAATTCTTCTTTTTTCAAAGGTTTACCCTTTTTCTCTTTTGAATTCTTCTCAAAGTTTTTAGAGAACGATCTCTGTATTTTTTTCTTTTTTGAGACTTGGAGTCTAGGGGCCTTTATATAGGGCCAATTAGTTTGTTAGGTTAGTTACAGAGATCTCTCTCTGATTGATCTGGGGATATTTCCCCACCGTTGGATCTTTGATCCTAAGGCCTCTGTTTTACAGAAGATATTCTTCTTGTTTTTATAAGATTAAAAAGATCTTTCTAGAATTTTAATTCTGATTAAATAATTTACTATTTAAGTTTTAGTGCTGGCACAGTTGTCGCAAGTGCACCTGTGCTTGACACGTGTCACGCAGTGCAGAGCTCAGCGCAACTGCGCTGACACGTGTCGCGCAGCGCAGCGCGCAAGTTATCTGAAGCGTTGCTTCCTTTATTTTTATTTTTAAAATAGAGCCTTGCTCTGATTGGGTGTGCTGTCTTGGGCGCAGCGCTGGCGTATCTGCTTTTGACACATGGCGCGCAGCGCAAAGAATCTGAAGTGTTGCTTCACCTTTTGAATTTTGAAATTCAAACAGAGCTTTGCTCTGATTGGGGGAAACAAATGCCCCCCTACCGTTGCGCTCACGTGGCGCACACGTGAGTGTAGCGGTGGCAAAATCCCAACCGTTAGATCAACTCAGGAGTTGAAGGGGCGCATAAGCGCCTATAAATAGGACCCTTGGTCCTCCCCAGATGCTTATCATCTTCTCAAGATTTATATTTTCAGAGCCTTGCTCTCGTTTTCAAGAACTTCAGAGCCTTGCTCTCATTTTCAAAGTTAGAACTTTTAGAAAAACTTTAGGTAAAAATTAATCTTAAATTAAATTAAATTAATTTTAATTAATAGAGCCTTGCTCTTTATAGATCTTTTGATCTAAAGAAAACCCTTTGGGGTTTCACATACAGAGCTTTGCTCTCAAGAATTTGTTTCAGAGTTTCTTAACCCATGAATAGAGCTTTGCTCATTAACAGAACATAGATCTTTTGATCTTCTGATGATGAACTCTTAAGAGTTTTTTTTATGGATCTTTTAAGATCCCAAACTTTAAAATTTTTTAGAAATTAATTTTTTTCTTTGATGGATTTTTCCATCATTATTACAGAGCTAGGCTCTTTTAAGGAATTTTTAAATGCCAAGCGTTAGAAACTAAAAATTACAATACTGACAGTTGATCTCCGTCCCCCTTCTTTTTGCAGGCAACATGTCTTTCGATACCTCATTCCCATTCGTTCGCTCGGAGGGAGGATTCACGGGAGCACCCGTAGACCGGAAGGTCCTAACTTTGATCAGAAACCATGATCCGGAACATAAGAATCTTCACCTTTGGGGATCATGGTACAATCAGATTATCAGGAGTCGACAAAGCTTTTCATGCGCGGTGCCTTCGGAGCCTATCACGGCGATCCATTACGCCAACTCACCCCCGGTGAAGTATGCAGTGGAGATGGTCGATTGGACTTCAGAAGGCCTTCTTCATCCCGCTATAGCTTCAATTCCCATTCAGCCTCCCATGGTTTTAGATATCTTGGGACGCCGTATTTGTCAAGGCGAAGCGCGACCCTGGGGGCAACCATATAATATAGGTCTGATCCCCCGTCATCCGATCGGTTATCTGCCATAGGCTCGCTACATCTTGTCAGCGAAGAAGTCGCAGTTGATGAGGCTTGGGTTGTAACCACCCCCGGTGAAGTATGCCGTGGAGATGGTCGATTGGACTTCAGAAGGCCTTCTTCATCCCGCTATAGCTCCAATTCCCATTCAGCCTCAATTCCCATTCAGCCTCCCATGGTTTTAGATATCTTGGGACACCGTATTTGTCAAGGCGAAGCGCGACCCTGGAGGCAACCATATAATATAGGTCTGATCCCCCGTCATCCGATCGGTTATCTGCCATGGGCTCGCTACATCTTGTCAGGGAAGAAGTCACGGTTGATGAGGCTTGGGTTGTATACCGCTGTTTATGCTTCTCTCTTCCAATATCCTACGCTTCCTACCTGGTGGGTTAAGGCTTTTTTGGAGCAGTGGAATATCCCTACTCATACTTTCCTCACACTAGACCGGGAAGTGTCGATTTCTTTAGACGAGTTCACAGAAGTTTCCGGCTTACCGGTCATAGGGGAGCATTATGAGGAGCTGCTTCCCACGGACGAATATGTCTTCGGTGCTAAGCCAGTGATAATGGGCCTTACTCCGGCGAATGTTGTTCAACACCAGTTTTCTATTCTGATCAATGTGTTGAAAATCTATGAGCACCTTTTTCTCGAATCTGGGAGTCGCGGGGTTAATTTCAAGGATTTCATCGCTCGCTTCCTTCACCCGAAAGTCCTCTCGGTGGAAGCTGCTAAGTTTGCCAAGCTTGATGACCCTTTCGGTTTAGATTTGGACAACCTGCCAGCGACGGAGGTAGATCAGAAGGGTTTCTTCCTTCCTAACTCCCCGGTTGTCCCTTTTGCGAAGGTTGCAGTGGGTGGGATGGATGAGGAAGCATTCTTCTTAGGATTTCTTGGGCTATAGCTGAGCTGGTTTGTGCTCCCGATGCACCTTGCCCGTATGAGGCCATCTGTCTTTTACCCAGCTCACCGGATGACCATTGGGGTAAAAGTGGCCGTCGGGGTCGCCGGCTTAGTCCACCTGTATCACGGCCTTAGTTAAGCGGCGGATGCTAATGAACCTGGAGTACTGCACGCGATCTTCTCAATGCATTACTTCATGTCATAGCTTGAGCTACATGCACTTGGCGTTTTTGGTATGCACAAAGGGCCTTCGTTCTATGACAGGTGCAGCTTCCCTCGGATTATGCAATTGGTCGGCGCCTCAATTGTAAATCCGTCGCCACGGGATGCCAGAGGTTTACTCCTTCGTCCCCGCACAGTTGGAGACGGGATGACCTTCACCGACAAAGTGTTAACCATTGGAAAGGCGTCTACTACCACAGTGTGGTCATTGCAAGATACTTTCAAAGATGGGGCCTCAGTTCTGACAGCCTGGGAGACCTTCCATTTATATTCTATCAGACCGGGTTTCCTGGAGTTTAGGCAAAATGATGCGGCGCTTTTCATGAGATAGAACCCGCATCGTTTTGCCCAGCAACTGAGCTATAATCAAGGAGTGCCATTGGAGGCTTTCTTGCTCGAACCTGCTGCTACTGAAGAAGGGATGCGGAGCGCGCTGCATCACTTCATGCGTCTAAATACGGGCTCTCACTTATTCATAAGCGAGCCGAGTTGCGCCCCACGGATCCTTAATACATATACGGCGTGGTACCAGCATTCGACGGGCGCCGTTATTAAGGAAGAAAGGCGGTTGTTGGTTGACCGCAAGGGTGTACCTCCTGGTAGCGACCGCAAAGCTCCCCTGAGGCCAAGGATCCCTGTCGTTCCTCCGCCGAAAGATGCTGGAGCTGAGCCACCGCACGTGCTAAGCCCCCGCGCGGATTGCCCCGTGCTACCGCGGACGTGCCCCCAGCCTCCCATACTCCAGTGGAGATGGTGAATGTAGTTTCGCCTGAGTCCAGGATAGGCTCGGACATTGGGACCCGCTGTCCTAAGGTGCCTGCGAAGCGTAAGCTGATTTTGGCGACGACCGGGGTCCGCGCGCAGAAGAGGAAGAAGAAATCCGTTCTTTCTCTTGATGCCGTGCTCGGCATAGAGCCTCAGGCCCCTCTTACCGAAGGCCTAAGCGAGTATGGAAGCAATGAGGGTTTCTTCGTAGAGCCAGCAGACACCGATCTGGCGGCCGCCATCGCGGCTTCTGAGCGATCGGCAAGGCTCGAAGCGTGGTTGGCTAAACTCGTGCAATCAGGTAATCACTAGTTGTATTCTTCGTCATTTCATCGTACTTTTATCATTGTCTTTGACTAACGCTTTTCCTTTTTAAACAGGCATTTCTACCGAAGAAGCCATCGCTGCTTCTCTCAAAACTTTCCAGGAGGAAGAGATGAAATGCACTCTATCGGGCGTTGGTACGTCTCGGCTCACCGAGTCTTTATTCTCTTTTTTATGGCTAATCTAACCTTTTCTTTGTCTCATTGCAGGGATCACAAGACCTGCCTCGCAAGCCGATGCGGGGATTCTCCCCGGGCCAGCTAACGAAGTCCCGGCCTCTTCGGGGCTGCCGCGAGAGACCCAATTCAAAAAGCCGATGATGGATGCCTTGAAGGCTCTGGAGGCAACTCTGAACGCGGACGACGACGCCTTGCTGAGGGAGGCTTCAAAAAGGTCCGTCGTGACGGCCCGGAAGAAGAGGAAGCACTTGAGGCGCGCAGCGAAAGAGCGTAGCGCTGCTTTGGCCGTGGGAGCAGGCCCAAGCGCCGTTACTCCCGCTGCTACTCCTTCCGAGGAGCCACCGATCGCCTTGTCTACTGCTCATAGACGGGCGGTGCATGCGGCTCGGGAAGCCAACGATCAATCCACCTCAGGTAATGTGTCTTTCGAGGCTTTGTTGTAAGAGTTGTAAAACTGTCGGTTCTTATACATCTTGTTCTGCAGGGCCAAGTCCAACTGAAGGAGCGGCAGAAACTGTCGATCCTGAGCGGACGGTAGAGCAGGTGGCAGCTGATCCCGAGACGACGGTAGGCGGTGCAGCTGCAGTTGCCAGGCCCGAGCTAGTGGCTGACGAAACAGTCACACCTACTATGCCCGAGAAGGTTGCCGATGCTGAGCCCGAGGGGCGGCAGGTGAGACGGCCGCTTCAACTGATCCTGGGACAGCAGCGGATGGAGCGGCTGAGACCAACGAACCTATGGCAGCGGTGGACGAGACGGCCGTGACCGCTGAGCCCGAAAGGGTAGCGGGTAAGACGGACACGATTCCCGAGGACGAGCCGGTCGCTCTCTCCCAAGAGTCTGGCAATGCTCCGATCATTGCTCTCCCTGTTTATGGTCCTTCGCCGTCTCCTAGCCTTGCAAGCACGAAGACGGCTCCCGTAGAGTCTGGTGATGAGGCAACGGGAGGTGAACCCATGCCAATGGAGGAGGGAGACGCTGCCGTTTCGGCTGGCGACTCATCAGGTAAATTTTTGAGTTACCGTCCTTTTTTTATTCTGCAACCCTTCCTGACAGAGCTTATCTTGTTTTTAATGCAGGTGCGGCCAGTGCCGATGCCTCTTTGCTCGAGGGAGCGCCGTCAGTTACTGCCTTGACGGTGGCCACCTCTCTACCTTCTCTCGCACCGTTGCAACTACTGGAAGGTATGGATTTGTAACCCATTAGTCTTATCTCTCGACCGTATAATTCATGTATTGACGTTGTACTACTGCGTCTTTGCAGGAGTGCTTTTTGATCACCTTTACCAGGTGCTGCACCCACACTTCTCCTTCCCGTCGGAGCTTGCTTCCTCCAGTGGCGCTGGTGAGTATAGTTTTCAATTAATGCCTTTTCTTTTTTCAATAATGGAATTATTTCTGATTCTTCCTTGCCCTGATTGCAGTGCTACAGATCGAAGGAGGAGATGTAAGATCAGCCGCGCCACCGGTCCTCCCGGCTTTGCCATCTGCTGCAACTGGTATAGTAGATTCCATCATCGATGACCTTTCCATATCTCTTGAACCGTCATTTGATTATGTTTTGTTTTTCAGCTGTCGTTCCGATTCCGGCCCCCTTCGAGTCTCGCATCATAATGCCGGCAGGCCCATTTTCCAGGCGTCCATCCTCAAAGGGTGCTGCAATGAGTCTGAGCATGCTGAGCGGATGCGTCGAGGAGCTTGACGCAGAAGCTCCTACATCTGCCGCAGATTTTGCTGCGGAGGTTAATCCGATACTGGCGACGCTTGTAAATTTTCATAATGAAGGCGTCGTCGAGTCTTGGGTTAATCACTGCAGGGAGATCGAGGCCCGCCTGCATCAGCTGGAGCTTATGCGTCCTGCCCCCGAGATTTTAGCCGCGAGTACTCAACGGGTGGCATGGATCGAGCAGGGCGCCTCTTATTTCCGCCATCTGGAAAAAGAAGCGGCTTTAAGGCGAAGGGAATGCCAAGAGACTTCGAGCAAATCTGACCGACTGCATGCTCAGGTGGATGCAAATGCTGCACAGTTGAAGGTTATCTTTGAAGGCCTTCTACGATGCATCTCTGACAGGTTAACGCTGAGGCAGCAGCTTGACGTCGTCGAGCGGGATGCACAAAATTGCGAGGCAGCCCAGCAGGCAGTTGAGGAGCAGCTTTCATCCTTCTTGCAGCAGCGGGCACAGGTGGAAGCAGAGTTGGCCGCGGCCGCCGATCAGGAGAAGGCATTGAAGGAAGTGCGAGAGCAATTGATGGGCTTACTTAAGACGTTTCCTTCTCAGTAGCTACCTTTGTATTAATTATACACTTGTAATCTTTGAATAATATGTATCCATTCTTTATTCTTTTATATGATTCGCCTTGTACTTAGTTGAATTCATGAATAAAGATACACACATTTTTTTTTGCAATGTCTTGTGTCATCTCTGCGCTTTCTTCTTTCTTTTATTATCAGCATGTTACCTTAGTAAACATGGTCGACAGATGATAGAGCGAGCATCCTGTCTTGGCTTCTTCAAGAGGTAGTGATGGCTTAGGACGCAGGTTCAGATCTGCTGCCTAAGACTTTTCAACTTTATGAGCCGTGAGGGTCTTACAAAGACTTTTCTCCCTACGGATCGAGAGGATCTCATAGGTATATTTTCTCCTTAGGAATCGTGAGGATTCCTAAGTGCGTTTTCTCTTATAAGTCATAAGGATCTTATAAGAGAATTTTCCCTCTTACGAATCGATAGAACCCGTAAGCGGTTGTTTCCCTCCTCGTCGAGATTCGACTTCAGAGAGTGTGACCCGTGAATAGTATGCAAGAGTCCATTTTGGATCGACTCGCAGGGTCCCAGTGCTTAGGAAACAGGTTTTTTAATCCCCGCTGCCTAAGGCTTTATCTCACAAGTCAAGACGAATCGAGAAGTTCTCGCAAAGACACTAATTTCCTCACGAGTCGAGACGAATCGAGCAGTTCTCGCAAGAATATCCTAACATCACAGTTAATCTCTGTTCTTTACGACAGAGGTCCGTTAGGGTCTGTGGTACTTAGGGTTTTGTCTGTCGTATCGTCGCATTGGCTGATGTATTCCTCGATAGGCAGTCTTGCTGTTTGAGTAGCCTTGCGACTGTCGTGTCTCTGATCCCTTCGGGGGCTGGACAAGACGTCTTCAAGCAATCCTCCTATGCAGTTTGACCGTCGGAAGAGCAAGCGTTAGGAATTTTGCCATGCCGCTTTTTACTTGAGGTTAGGCTCATTTTGGAGAGCCCCGATGAGTCATAACCACTCCGCGCTGGTGTGGGATGATCTCCGATAGTCTTTCAGGTTTTATATGAGTTGCCGTCAAGACCCTGAAGCTAAGAATTTGGCATTCGCTTCATTTGCTGGCATTGCGTCTACTGTATCGAGATGAATGTCGCGGTTGTCTCCAGGTTGTTGGTGAACCGTCGAGGTTTAGAACTAGGGATTTTGCCGTGCCTCCGTTGTTTGATTGTCGCGTCTGAATCCTACTAGAGGAAGAACGCTGGGGTGACGTCTCGTCTGCTGTATCGAGACGAACGTCGAGGTGGTGACCACTCCGCGCTGGTGTGAGATGATCTCCGATGGTCTTTCAGGTTTTATATGAGTTACCGTCAAGACCCTGAAGCTAGGAATTTGGCCTTCGCTTCGTTTGCTTTGTCACGTCCGAATCCTGTTGGAGGAAGAACGCTGTCTGACATCACGTCTATTGTATTGAGAAGAACGTCGAGGTGGTGACCACTCCGCGCTGGTGCAAGATGATCTCCGATTGTCTTTCAGGTTTTATATGAGTTGCCGTCAAGACCTGGCTCCGTTTTCTGATGGAGCATGGAGAGGGAAGATGTGTTTCCTTCTGTGTTTGTGCCCCTGGATTGTATACAGGGATTGCTGTGATATCGCCTGTAGGGCATAAATTTTATTATATATATATTTTTTATTTCTTTCTTTCCGCGATGCTCTATCATTTCAGCTTTTATATCGCGAAAGTTGCGATTGCCCAATCATTTCGGCTATTTTTCGCGGTGCCCAATCATTTCGGCTATTTATTTTATTTTCACTCGCCACTTTTTATTGCGAGTTGCCCAATCATTTCGGCTATTTTGCATGCATACATTTTTACTTGCTGATTTTGTTGCAAGTTGCCCCATCATTTCGGCTATTTCGTATGCATGTATGGCTTACTGTCTTTTCGCCGCAAGCTTGGGATTAGACACCAATTTCGGCATCAGCACCGCTACAATTGGGATATTGCCAGGAATGAATCATCATTTGCCTCTATCAATGTCGAACAAAGGTGGCTTAGTAAACAGGGTTAGGATCCTGTCGACTAAGGCTTCTGACTTCATGAGCCGTAAGGG
Organism: Agapanthus africanus; assembly: GCA_030015575.1. NCBI lineage: Eukaryota > Viridiplantae > Streptophyta > Magnoliopsida > Asparagales > Amaryllidaceae > Agapanthus > Agapanthus africanus. Next base: position 13,238,227 of record CM057337.1, read on the forward strand.
TCTCATAAAGGTATTTCTCCCTGCGAGTCGTGAGGATCTCGTAGGTGTGTCCTTAGGAATCGTGGGGAATCCTAAGTGTATGTTCCCTTGTAAGTCGTAAGAATCTTACAAAAGGTTTTTCTCCTTATAAGTTGAGAGGACTTACAAGAGTTGTTCACTGTGCGAACATATCCCTAGTCACGGGTGGGACTTTGCTGGAGAAATATTTATTCGCGTCCGTGGATTGTATACAAGGGTCAGTATTGAGCCACTTGTAGGGCAATATCGAAGGTTGTGGGGGGGGAGGGGGGTTTGCTTAAGAACAGGTTCATGTCTCTGTAACTTCAGACTTTCAAATCTTATGAGCCGTGAGGGTCCCATAAGAGAGTTCTCCTTACGAGTCGTGAGGATCTTGCAAGTGTAATTTCTCCTTAGGAATCATGAGGATCCCTAAGTGTGTTGCAACTAAGGAGTCGTAAGGATCTCACGCGGGTGGTTTCTCCTTACAAGGTCGAGAGGAGCCGGTAAGTGTCCTTTAACGAGGTTGCGTCCTTTCGGGTTTTCACAAACACTCGCCGGTAGCCCTGCTGTTTTTACTCACGGAGCCCTTTTGGGTTTTCATCCGTGCCCATTTTGCTTATGGACATACCGTCTTCTTTTTTTATATATTCTTTTTATTCTTTTTTCTAACGAGTTTGCGCCCTTTCAGGTTTTCACAAGACTCGCCAGTAGCCCTGCTGTTTTTACTCACGGAGCCCTTTCGGGTTTTCATCCGTGCCCATTTTGCTTATGGACATACCGTTTTTTTTATTCTCTCCTTTTTTCCCTTTTTTATATAACGAGGTCGCGCCCTTTCGGGTTTTCACAAACACTCGCCGGTAGTCCTGCTGTTTTTACTCAAGGAGCCCTTTCGGGTTTTCATCCGTGCCCATTTTGCTTATGGACATACCATTTTTATTTTTCTTATTCTTCTTTTTTTTTGTATCGGCTTTGGGATGTTGCAATTCACCGTAGTTTATCGACATCTCGGTCAACAGCTAGTTTTAGGACGTAGTGGTCCGTTGTTAGTTTAAGTACGTTTCGGTCCGTTGTTGAAGAAGGCCGGCTACTACTTATAGAGTTTCGGCTTAGGAAGATAGCGAGCGGACATAGTCATCGTCATCTATCATTAACCTAGGTTGTGACTCATTAGGCGCAGTATTTCTTCAGTAAGCGACCGTTTATTAGCCTGAAAGGCCTTTCACCGTGCATATCCATGAGTAGATAGGCTCCACCTTGGTAGACCTTGTCTATGATGTACGGGCCTTCATAGTTCGGCTCGAATTTTCCCCGCTTGGAGCGATTAGGGATCATAGGTCTTTTGACCACTAGCACGAGCTCGCCTTGGCGGAATGTCCTCGGCCTAGTCAATCTTTCATATGAGCGCGTCATCTTTGCTTTATAAGCCTCCAGATTTTGTTGCGCTATGAGCCGAGTTTCATCAAGGGCATCAAGCTCCTCAAGCCGAAGGTGAGCATTTTCTTCGTCCGTCAGCTCGTAGTGGACTGCCACTCGTAGAGAGGGTAATTCTATTTCGAGGGGGAGTACTGCTTCTGTACCGAATACCAATGCGTACGGCGTTGTGTTCGTGGCCGTCTTGAACGTAGTTCGATACGCCCAAAGAGCTTCTTGCGGTCTCTCGTGCCAGTCCTTCTTATTTCGGGACACCATCTTCTTTACGATCTTCGTCAAGGTCTTGTTGAAAGCCTCAGCTAGACCGTTAGCTCGGGGATTATAAACTGAGGAATATCTCCAGTCTATGTTGTGTTGTTGCGTGAAGCGGCTGATCTTGTGGCTTCTGTAGGCTGGCCCATTATCGGAGATGATCTGTCGCGGAGTTCCAAACCGATAAATGGCGTGCGTCTTGAAGAAATGGAGGATATTCTCTGTCTTCACTTCCCTCATCGGTACTGCTTCTGCCCATTTGGAGAAGTAGTCAGTCGTCGCCAAGATGAATCGATGTCCCCTAGACGATGCTGGTTCGACGGGGCCGATTACGTCAGTCCCCCACATTTCGAACGACCAGCTGGCCACTGTTGGATGTAGAGGATTTGGGTGCTGATAGATAAAGTCTCCATGGATCTGGCACGAGTGGCATTGCTTCGCATATTCGAGGCAGTCCTGAATCATCGTGGGCCAATAGTAGCCCAGCCGTTTAATCTTCAACTTCATCTTCGGGCCAGCTTGGTGAGAACTGCAGAGTCCGTCGTGAACTTCCTGAATGACTCTTTTCGCCACTTCAGGTCCCAGACATCTCAACCACAGAGAATCAAACGACCTCTTGTATAGAGTATCATTGACGAAGGCGAAAGACAAAGCTCAATTCATGAGCTGATGTCTTGAGGACGCATCCTTAGGTGTTCGACGGGATTTGAAGTAGTCTATAAAGACTTCTCTCCAATCCTCAGCCTTTTCCTGGTCTTTTATTTGCCTAGCCATTTCCTCAGTCACACCCTTTTCTTCGGATGATTCCGGAGATATTTCTGCTGGGGCGAGCACCCGACGACTTTGTACCACGATTCTTACGTCATCGAGGTTCTCGTCGGCCAGTTCTTTAGCGAGCTTAGCTAGTGCATCTGCTTTGCTATTTTCCGCACTTGGTATGCTTTCCAAAGTGTAGGAAGGAATTTGGGTCAATAGTTGTTGCACCTTTTCGCCGTACTTTACCAACTCTGGTTTGCACGTTTGGTAGTCGCCATTTACTTGACTAACGACCAGTTGGGAGTCCCCGTATATAAGGAGGTTTTCAATTCCCATGTCGATGGCGATCTCGAGGCCTGCTATCAAAGCTTCATATTCAGCTTCATTGTTCGTCCTTGGCTCTATCAAGAAGAAGGCGAATCGCATTATCCCTCCTTGCGGGGTCACGAAGATAAGGCCTACTCCCGATTTGATTATCGGCATGCTTTGTTTGCGCTTCTTCGTGGAAGACGCTCCATCAAAATAGAGTTCCCATCGAGTATCACTACCGTCGATCGCATCAAACGCATGTTTGTCTGGCAGCTCGCAATTCAGAGGAGAATCGGCAGGTATCGGATGCTCAGCGAGGAAGTCGGCAATGACCTGGCCTTTCACTGCCTTAAGAGGCTGATAGGTTATCGAAAACTCCATTAAGAGCAAGACCCATTTAGCGAGTCTCCCTGTCAATATGGCCTTCGACATTAAATATTTAAGAGGGTCCACCTTCAATATGAGACGGACTTCATGTGCCAATGCATAGTGCCTGAGTTTTGTTATCGCGAAGATCAATGCCAGACAGTGTTTTTCGATGGGGAATAGTTGCTTTCTGCTCCCAGGAGAACCCGACTTAAGTAATAGAGAGCTCTTTCTTTCCCTTGGTCATTCTCTTGTGCCCATAATGCGCCTAAGGAACCTTCGGGGGCGGTTGTATAAAGAATGAGAGGCTTTCCATTGACCGGAGCAGCCAACACTGGCAGATTCTGCAGGTATTGCTTGATTTTGTCCAGCGCGCTCTGGCATTTGTGATCCCAAACGAAAGGGGTTCCCTTCTTCATCAGGTGACTGTAAGGGTGGCACTTGCCTGAAAGGTTGCTATAAATCGCCGGATGTATGCGAGCTTCCCTTGGAGAGACCGCAATTGCTTGAGAGTCCTTGGCAGAGGCATTTCCATGATCGCCTTGATCTTTGACGGATCTATCTCGATACCTCGGTATCGGACGATGAATCCTAGGAATTCGCCCGAGGAAACTCCAAATGCGCACTTGAGAGGGTTCATCTTCAAGTTGTATTGTCGAAGGCGTTGAAATACGGTCTTCAGATGCTCTAAATGCTCCTCGTATGATTTGCTCTTAACCACGAGGTCGTCGATATAGCATTCGACGATTTCATGTATAAGGTCATCGAAGATCTTTGTCATGGCCCTTTGATAGGTAGCACCAGCGTTTTTTAGACCGAAGGGCATCACTTTGTAGCAAAATATGCCCAAAGGGGTCCGAAAAGCAGTATGCTTCTGGTCCTCGGGATGCATCTTTATCTGATTATATCCTGATGAGCCGTCCATGAAGGAGAAAACTTCATGAGTGGACGTATTATCTATCATCAGCTCGGTGACTGGCACTGGGAAATCGTCTTTCGGGCAGGCTTTATTGAGATCCCGAAAGTCTACACATATGCGCACCGTCCCATTTTTCTTCATCACCGGGACGATGTTGGCGATCCAATCGGGATACTGAACTTCCTGGATAAACCCAGAGTCGATCAGCTTCTTGACTTCGGTGTTAATGCTCATCTCAAGCTCGAGCCGCATTCTTCTCGGCGTCTGTTTGATTGGTTTAACGTCCGGGGATATCGCCAATTTATGCACAGCAATTTCTGGATCTAGTCCTGGCATTTCGGAATAGTTCCATGCGAAGAAATCTTTATGCTGCATAAGCACGTCTTTTAATAAAGCCACCCTTCCTTCAGACAACAGTTCGCTAACGAATGTCAGTCGCGGGTCGTTCGCCGTCCCCAACTCAATTTTCTTGAGGTTATCCGCAGTGGTGTGTATTCCATCTTCCAGCTCTTTCGGCGCTGGTGGAAATTCTGAGATCACCTCGTCATCGCTGTTTTCGAAGCACCAGGGAAGGTCATCTATATTCTCGGGCTCTTCTTTTGATATCGTTATCATATGACAAGTACGAGCTCGCTTCCAAGACCGATGTCGATCTGGTTCTGCTCTCGTGGCTTTGGGTTCATGCTTCTGTGGCGGCGTTACCCTCCAGCTGTCAGATAGAGCGAACTTGCCGAGCTGATACTGATCTTCAACCTAATTCTTGAAGGTAAAGCAATCTTCGAGAGGGTGTCCTATTACCTTGTGATAAGAGCAATAGTTCGGGTGTGAGACTTCGCCTGCTTGTTCGGGGTGCTTGGACTCCAGAAGCGGTAATCATTTGGTGTTTTATAGCTAGGTCAAGTATCTTCTTTGTCTTGTCTTGAGGAAAAGAGTATGCTCGACTCATCTTCTTCATAAGGGATAAATCCGGACCGCTCGATTCCCGACTGTGTGGCTTCTTGGTCCCGCTTTGTCGTTGCTGAATGCCTTTTCCGCTTTTTGACTTGTTTCTGCCTCTGCGTCGGGCCTTTTTTACAACAGGTTGACAGGGAACGGCATTTTCGTCTTTCACAGCCTGTTGGAAGAGGCGTTGCATCCTGGCTTTCTCGTAGATGGCCATTTCGCGGTTGTGGTCGTCTCGAACTTTTTGACCAGCTTCCCTTATAAGCTTTTCTATTTGTTCTTCGAACGACGGACTGGGCATTTTTACGTCGGGGACTTTTTCTGGCTCAGGGTTAACATCTTCCCATTGAGCATCCCCTTCTTCATCAAAATCATGTATGACATAGCAGTCACGGAGTAGCTCCCGTTTCTTGGACCGAACGTATCCAAGCCCGATTGCTTCCATTCTCCCATTGGGCAACTTGCGCTGAGTTCCGGGAATGTTCGATATCCTGTCATAGAACTTAGCTTTTCGAGCAGTTTGCTTAAGGGGTGCACCTTGGCGCCTCAAGAGTCTCTTTAGTCCGTCCGTGTAATATCTGGGTAAACGGATGGGCTGGAGCCTGTCAAGTGTAGAATCTACGCCATGCCAGATTTCTTTTTCTACTTTGGTTTCCCCGGAGCGGTAGAATAGGATCGCCTTTTCGCCTTCTCGCCTGGGAGGGACGTAGAACGTCTGCAGCTCTTCCACACTGTAGGTATCAAGCGCGTCTAGTTCTTTATGATGTTTGGGTGGAACCATGGCAACTTGCAGACTTTGTTCCTCATCAGCGAATGTTTGTACTGAAGGCCGAGCGGAAAATATAGCATGGACTTCATCTTCCGAGTTACTGCCAAAGATCAACATAGGAGCGGATGTTCCTGGCTTGTTGTATTGGGGTGGATCCGAATAAACCATCTCTTCCACTTCCTCAGTATCACTCCCGAAGATAGGGATGGTGGCGATAGCTTTGTTCTCCGGCTTGTGACACCTCTCCGTGTCTTCGAAATCTGGCAAGGATTATTTTGCATCTTCGTACTTACGGACCTCATTTACGGAGAATGGGTTCAGCTCTCCTGTTACGGTATACTCGAGACCATCCTTAAAATATTTCATACACTGATGCTGTGTAGAAGGGATGATGTTGTACTCGTGTAACCAGGGTCGGCCGAGCAAAGCATTATAGCATGTCTTGGCATCTATAACGTGGAATTTAATGTCCGTGACGAGTAGCCCAAAGCGTAACGTCAGTATCACAGACCCGAGAGTCCGTGATGATTGAGAGTCGAACCCGGAGATGGTGATCTTATCCCGAGCGAGGTGTTGGACGCTCATGCAGATTTCCTTCAATACCCGTACATTAAGGAGATTGACGGAAGACCCATTGTCAAACAAGATTTTGCCTATCTTTATATCGTGGCAGTACCTTGAGACATAGAGGGGACGATTGTATTCGCACGTCCCAAGGAGGAGGTCTTCATCACCGAAAGTGACATCAGCTGTGTGCACTTCTTCCAGCTCGACCTTCATCTTTTCTTCGGCGAGAAAAGCTTGGAATTGCTCTGGCTCCTGTAGCGCTTTGATCAATGAATCTCTTGCTTCTTTTGATAGTAAGAGGGCATCGAGAATACTGAGTTGCGAGGGTAACTTCCTCAAGTGTGCCAGAACGTTGTAGTCCACCTTATTTTTCTTTGGCGGGTCCTTGGCGGTTAGCTCTTCCATGACTTGGTCATCTAGGGCGATATCCTCAGAGACCTTTTCTTTTCCCTTATCTTTTTTATTTGAGGGTCCGAGATTCTTTTTGGGTAGCGTACGATTACGCAGCCGGATATTTTCGCAGGCCTTCGGCTCTTCCTCTTTTCCTGAGGTGGACTCTTTAAAGAGAGGGCTAAAAGCCATTTCCTTGTCAGAGTCACTCCCGAATGTGAGAATTTGCGCTTCCCTGGCATTAACCATGCGACAATCGCCGGTAGTTCTTCTAAGCTCCTTGATCGTACTTTTCTGCTCCCGACGAGTTTTGCGCTTCTCCCGCTTAAAATGTTGCCGGTGAACAACATACCCCTGCTACCATCTATTGAAAGTTTTGCACTCTTCGGTGGGGTGCGAAATCTTTTGATGATATAAGCAGTAGGAAGGGTGCATTTCTGCTTTGCCGGCAGTGTTTTCTTCAGAGGGTGGTAGCTTCATCCCCCTTGATATGGCTTTAGAAAACCTTTTCCTCGTCTTGAATTTGTTTTTATCCGCAACGGATGTCTTTTGATTTGACGGGAGTGTCTCAACTCTTTCGTCTAGTCGCCGGCGTTTGGCCCTTTCAAATATGACCGCCTCGCGTTCCCGATCAGTTTTACTTTTCAAAAGAGCTTCGTTGAGGAATGCATCAATTGTTTCATCTGATGGCCCCAGAAGTTCCGGTTTAGGATCTTCCCCTAGCTTCTCAGTGCAAGGAGTTTTCTCATCGTCTGTAAACGAGTGGGAGATCATATGACAACTTGCTACGTAACCCTCAGATTCATTCGACGAGCTTTCTCCATCATCTTCCTCCTGAAAGACGTGGCTGAGGAACTCTTGGAGCGTGATGGGAGTCCGTGCCTTCTGACTATACTCCTCCTGCGTGTCAATCTGTTTCTGTAAGTCCGTACGCTTGTCGCCAAGCTTCACGGGCTTTTTGGATCTCTTCTTCTTCTTCTTTGAATATTTCGACGGCTGGGTGTGAGTGCTAGGGCCATCACCACCGTTCTTTGGAGTTGGGCGCGGTTTCAGCATCCCTTCGATGATCTGGGGTTCTAGAGGGTTCTTCCACCTGATCGCCGGGCATGTCTGGAGATCATTCAGCATCCTTTTGGTTTTGGCTGATAGCACAACCTCCCATGGAGCTTCTTCAACAAGGGAGCACGTTGCCCCCGGCATATTCACCTTTTTAGGGGTATGAGGTTGCGGCGGATTCACCTTCCATTTTTCGGACAACGCAAACTTTCCTTGTTGGTATTGGTCTTCAATCCAGTTTTTGAAGACGTAGCAATCTTCGATCGGATGACCCAATACTCGGTGGTAGGGGCAGTAATTGGGATAATTGACGTCGTTTGGCTGCAACGGACGTTTTGAATCTGGCAGATTGATGAGTCTTTTGCGCACCGCCAGCTCGAACAGTCTTCTCGTTTTATCTTGAGGAAACGAGTAAGGACGTCCTCGCCTCTCCTTGAGGGATAGGCATGGACGCATATTGTTTTGACGGACAACCGGTTTTAAGTTGCTCGGCTGTTGTTGAGCATTGGCGGCGACGATCGCTTTTCCTTTCCCCTTCTCATTTCGAGAGTCTGGTTTTGGAGGAGACGGTCTATGTCCCATCTGGTCCATTTGAGCTAGCTTGTCAATCAAGGCCTGGAACGTGGTTGGTTTAAAGAACATCATGAACTGTGAAATAGTTGCATGAGGATCTAAGGTGCCCACGAACATGCCCACCGCTGGCGCTTCTTTGATGCGCTGTTCGCACTTCGACCACAAATTCCGCCATCGGATTACATATTGAACCCAAGTTTCGCCCGGCTTTACTCTTGCATTGATCAAAGCTATTATTGGAGTACACTCGCTGGCGCTTGCGAAACGCTGGGTAAACAACAACTCCATTTCAGCGAAAGTTTTGACGGAGTCGTTCGGAAGCTCGGAGTACCATTCAAATGCCGTCTCCGATAAGCTGCCGATGAATTGGCGAAGTAGGAGCTTATCATCACCGCCGGTGTTGCCACAAAGAGCCCTGAACTGGGCAACATGTTGTTGGGGATTGCCTGTCTCCTTGTAGACATGGAATTTTGGGATCGTGTAGCCCGGCGGGTATTCGATCTGATCATACCAGCTCGGATATGGTCGCCCTGTTTTGACAACTTGACCGGCCGCTTCATTTGCCTGGTGGACTCGTATCTGATGAGCTATATAGTCATCCAGGGCAGCTTTGGAAATTGTCTCCTCCTTAGCTGTTGAAAGAGCCGGTGGTGGATTTGACGTTTCTCCTCTTTCATCTTCGAGGACAATCGGAGGATCTTCAGCAGAAGGATCCTGCTGGATCATCATACCCACCATGTCCTGGAACAGAAGGGACATTCGTTTTATATTGGCTGCTTGTTCCGCAGCCTCTTTGTCCTTCTTTTCCAGTATTCTCCGAAGGAATTCGGCATCGGTTTCTTGCTCCTGGCGTTGATCCGAGGATGCTTCTGGGCGTTCTTTTGGCCCGGTGAGTGTGGCCATCGCAGTCATCATTTCATAGAGCTTCTGTTGCTGCTCTTGAGTTTTAGTCACCGATCGCGTAAGCGGTCTATGACCTGTGGATATACGGCTATCCTCTTTCCCGGACGCCATGTAGACGGTATGTACCACCATGCCCCCAGACTTAGGGCGTTTGGGTTCAGTGGTTTTGACTTTTGTCGCCGGCACAGGGATCTTCTCCGGCCTTCTTTTCTCAGGAGCGGTCGAAGTTGAGGGAGCCGTCGAGGTGGGCACCCAGACAGCTTCTCGTGGCTTAGCAGGATGGTTGACTTCCTTTTGGACCTTCAATTTCTTGTGCTGGCGGGAGAAATTTGGATCGATCACCGAGTCTCGAGCCTGCCGCCAGACTTTATAGATTTTGGAGGACAGCCGTTGAGGGGATTGGGGCTGTTCTGGCTTTGCTTCTACAGCCTTTTCCAGCAGAGGGGGAGACCTCTTCAGTACAGCGGTAGGAGAATTCCTACACACTTTATTTAGCAGTTTAAAGCTGTTCCCAGTCGAAACAGCAGCATTAACTTCCGTCGTCGGGGCTGGTGGAGTTAACCCAGAAGGGGAACTACCTCCGGACTTCCTCACTCGGCGCCAGTGGCAACATCGAGCATGTCGAGTTATGGGAATTGGCTCGGTGATGGAGACGGCCTTGTCTTGCCCCCTATTCAGGTGAGGGGCTGTAGCCGGTGTCAGCCTATTAAAGACTGATGCCTTTTGAGTAGCTGGAGCGGGAGTAAGAGTTAGGACGGTCAGTTTTGCGAAGATCGACCTCTTAGCAGGAGAAGCCGCCTTGACGACTTCAGGAGCAGATTTGGTTACTCTCTTTTGAATAATCTTCTTTAGGACCGCAAGCTTCATCGTGGGCCCGCAGGAGTTTTGGTCTAGTCTGGAGAAGACCGAGCCATTGGTGTTGGGCGACCCGTTGAGAGGGGCCGCAGCAGCTGTAAGCCGATCGAAGACCGACTTCTTAGGAGCTTCCGGTACGGGCACTGGGGCAGTGAAGCTCATTGGCGAGAGCATGGTCCCGAAAAATAGTCCAGTAGTAGCCTGGGTGATTTGTTCCATCGGCATCGTGAACAGTGATGCCGCCTGAGGTCCATAGGCTACACCTCCAGGTGAGACGGAGCGTCGGTTGCAGTTGCAGTTGGAGCAGTTCGAGCAGTTGAACGCCATTACTATTTGCTTTCTGCACCAAGCAAGAGACCAAATCTTAGTAACTTGAAACCCGAGGGCAACCGTTAACAAACCGCGATTTGTTCGCGAATACGATGCACGAAATGTGGAGTGGAAAGAGGAAAAGGTTCCACCGGACGTGCCAGAATCTGTTCCCCTCCGAAAGACGGCGCGACAGAGACGTCTTGCCTGAGATTCGGGGCATATACTATTTTGTTTTATCCGTCCACCTCTCCGAAGATGCCAAGTTGATTTATGGCACCATATATCGAAGGTTTAAACGGATGCGGCCGATATAGCAGACTTCGTCAGATTCCCCCTCGTTTGAGGGGGTTTTGATTGTGGGGACGCTCTTCCCTGTAGGTGCAAGCCCCTGCAGTTAATTACGCTACCGCATCGCGGCAACAACTTTCTCCTTCTCCAGCTGGTCACTTCGTGTCGTGGGTGTTTGTTTTGTTTACGGTTGCCCAAGGATTGTATACGGAGACTAATTTATATTGTCGCCCGTAGGACTTGGATTAGTCCAAATCCGTATTTTCTTAGATTTAGGTTTGGGGTTTTGGTTTAAGGATACGTTAGCCATATTTGAGGCTAAGATCAACTTAAACGTTTGTTAAGGATACGTTAGTCTAATTTTAGACTAAGATCAACTTAACGGGATCGTTTAGATCTGACAAAAGAGTAATTGGGGGCTCTATTGTTTAGTTTAATGATATTGCGGTCGATTTCCAGTTTAGGGACATGGTGGTCCAACATTCCCATTTTGGGGACGAATATTAGTTTAATGGCATTTCGGTCCAACATTCCCATTTTGGGGACGAATATTAGTTTAAGGACATTTCGGTCCAACATTCCCATTTTGGGGACGAATATTAGTTTAAGAACATTTCGGTCCATGAGTTTAGGGACCCCACATTCCGTATTAATGTGTGGTTGTCGGGACCCGTCACCTCTCTGACGACGTTGAGGGATTACAACGACAAATACCAGAGGAGTTCGGAGATGTACCCTTGAACCGGGTGTAAATTGATTTGGGAGAGCAGTTGTGCTCAGTTCAATTTATATTGAGGACTTATGGCCAGAATTGGGTTAAGTCCAGTAAGAAAATTGTCTAACATTTATATTTGGCCTATTAGGCTTTTACTTGGGCTCTGCCCTTTTACTAATGCATAGCATTGGGATTTTACATTCTGGTCTGTTTAGACTTCTTTTTTTTAATTGGGCTCTGCCCTTTTCTAATAATGCATAGCATTTTTGTTTGGTCTGATAGACCTTTTAATTAGGCTCTGCCCTTTTCTAATAATGCACTACATTTAATAGTCTGACAGTGCGCCACGTGGCTTGTCAGGTACTTTGCGCCGATTGAGGAGCGCAAGGCGCAACTGATGTGGAAGTGACACGTGTCACGCTCTGGTGAGCGCAAGTCTGTTAGCGCAGTGCACTGCGCCAGTGTGCTGTGCTAGTGCGCTGCTGACACGTGGCGCGCTCTGATGACTTGCGCCAATCCAAGAGCCCAGTGCTCATTTTTTAAAGCGCAAGGTGCAGATTATTCTGGGGTTGACACGTGGCGTGTTCTGGTGACTTGCGCCAACCCAAGAGCGCAGAGGCTCATTTCAGAAGTGCAAGGCACTGTTCAATAGCGCAGAGCGCATCTTGATCTATTTTAGATCAAAGAAACAAGTTCTTCTTGTTCTAAAGAGGTTCTACCTCAAGATTTAAGAACCAATGGTACATCAAAAGGCTGTGCCTTTATGTAGATCAAAAGATCTAATAATGAAGTAAATTACTTCTTTAATTTTTGTGGTTGGATCTTTTCTTTGATCTTTTTAGAAGAAATTCTTGTTTTTTCAAAGGTTTACCTTTTTTTCTCTTTTGAATTCTTCTCAAAGTTTTTAGAGGATGATCTCTGTATTTTTTTCTTTTTTGAGACTTGGAGTCTAGGGGACTTTATATAGGGCCAATTAGTTTGTTAGGTTAGTTACAGAGATCTCTCTCTGATTGATCTGGGGATATTTCCCCACCGTTGGATTTTTTATCCTAAGCCTTCTGTTTTACAGAAGATAATCTTCTTGTTTTTATAAGATTAAAAAGATCTTTCTAGAATTTTAATTCTGATTAAATAATTTATTATTTAAGTTTTAGTGCTGGCACAGTTGGCGCAAGTGCACCTGCGCTTGACACGTGTCGCGCAGCGCAGAGCGCAGCACAATTGCGCTGACACGTGTCGCGCAGCGCAGATCGCAAGTTATCTGAAGTATTGCTTCCTTTATTTTTATTTTTAAAACAGAGCCTTGCTCTGATTGGGTGCGCTGTCTTGGGCGCAGCGCTGGCGTGTCTGTTTTTGACACGTGGCACGTTGCGCGCAGCGCAAAAAATCTGAAGCGTTGCTTCACCTTTTGAATTTTGAAATTTAAACAGAGCTTTACTCTGATTGGGGGAAACAAACCCTAACTTTATCTTGAAGGAATTAAATTCCTATAATTTTGGGAGAATTAAATTCTCATATAGGGTTAAACCCTAACTTTGTTTTGGAAAAATTAAATTCTCTAAACTCAATTCCCTCTCTAAGTTTTGGTTCTGCATGGCAGGATCTCAACCCGATGAGAATTAAATTCTCAACTTATGGGGAGATGTGCTCTTTGCAGATCTTCAACCAGAGGAAGAACTAAGTTCTTTTGTGCAGAAGAGTTAAACTCTTAGATTTGAGAATTAAATTCTCTGTTTGAAGTTTTGATCCTCTTTTTTTCTCACATAGGGTTTTCTTTGTTGAGAATTAAATTCTCCTTTCTTTTCTCTCTGAAATTTCAAGATTCCAAAACTCTATCTCTTCAAAATTCTCTCCAAAACTCTATATCCCTCTCCCTTCTCTTGACTCCTATTTATAGGAGAATGAAAAGAATCAATTTTGTTTAGCAAATCTTTCATTGAAAGATTTTGTTTGTTTTCATAGTTAATATGAGCCTTTAGATCATTAGGTGAATTTTATTCACCGTTGGATTTTCAATCCAAAGATATTCTGTTTGTTATTTCTGGTGAGATTTAGGGGAAATCTTTCCTTGTCTAAGATTTTTCCATAAATTCGTGATATTTAATCACCCCTGGATTTTTAAACCAACGGTTCTCCTAATCTTTTTCCATTTGGAAAGATTTAGAGAAATTTTGAATTTTAATTCTATTAAACTGTAAAGCTTTCAAAGCCTGTCACGTGCTGGCACGTGACCCTTGGTCACGTGCTAGCACGTGACCTTTGGTCACGTGTGAGCACGTGACCCCCAATCGAGTCATTTTCTCAACGTTTACTTACGCTTCAGTTTTAACCATCACGTGTCAACACGTGACCATTGGTCACGTGTGAGCACGTGACACTTCATTGAGGTATTTCCTTCAGCCGTTTGTTATTTTATTTTTGCTTTAATTGTCACGTGTCAACACGTGACCGTTGGTTACGTGTGAGCACGTGATACCTCATTGAGGTAATTCCCGATTGAATTCTATTAAGCTGCAAGGCTTTCAAAGCCTGTCACGTGCTGGCACGTGACCCTTGGTCACGCGTGAGCACGTGACCCCCAATTGAGTCATTTTTCAGCAGTTTGTTTTTTTGTTTCTGTTTGATTAAGTTTTAACCATCACGTGTCATCACGTGACCATTGGTCACGTGTGAACACGTGATACCTCATTGAGGTAATTCCTGATTTTTAATCAGGAAACAAATACCCCCCACAGCGTTGCTCTCACGTGTCTGCACGTGAATGCAACGCTGTCACTTTTGTGACCGTTGGATCCATCTAGGGAATCAGGAAGATGAAACGTTTTCCATCACATCCTATAAATGCAGGGGTCTCTTAAGAAGTGCCTCCACTCTTTCATGTTCCTCCTTTGCTAACTTTTCTTTTGAGAATTTAATTCTCGTTTCTCAGAGCCTAGTTCTCTGCTTCGAAAATTTCCAGAGTTTAACTCTGTTAAAAAGATTCCCTTTTCTCAGGTAATAATCTTGAACGGCTGAAGAACTTTTGTAGAAATCTTCGTGGGATTTTAAATCCAGATCAAGGGTTTTTCCCTTTAACAAGAACACACATTTTTAATTTTAAGTTCTTTAAAAAGAAAACCCTTCAATCCTTAAACAACAGACATTGCTAAGGTTTCTCTGGCCTTCAGGGGTCAATGGTGATGTTTGCCTTTTTCCATGGAATTTAACTCCATCCCAGAAATGTTTCTGGGAATTTAATTCCCCTTTTTTCAAAAGGAATTTAATTCCTTTGAAGAACTCAGTTCTTCCCACAGAACTCCTTAGGTTTTCTTGCCCCGGGTTGTCTTCTTCACAACTAAGAAGAAGAAGTTTGCAATGTCTCTTTCTGGGAATTTAATTCTCTTGATTCTGCTTGATTTGTCACAGAGTCCAAGATGAATTTTTTTTAATGGGAATGTGTAGGGTCATTTGAAATCCACTGCTTATTTAATGAGAATCTTCCTTTTGTCTCATTATAATTGCTTGGCCTCATTATTAGCAAGCCGTCATCTTGATTTTGTGGGACCCATGTGTTTTGTAACCAATGGTCCCATAAAATGAGTCCGTTGTCGCTTTCTTCCACTGTCTTTATATATATATATATACACACACACACAGTTGGCCTCGCTTTTAACAGTTTCTCCTTATTTTATTTCAGGTATAATGACTTCCGTTCCGTACTTTTCTTTCACTCGCTCGGAGGCCACTTTCCCTCAGTCGCCATCTGACGAGGAAGTGATGGCGATGATCAGGGCTCATGACCCGAACTGCACCAACTTGCTTTTGTGGGGGGCCTGGTATGGTCACATCATCCGTGGTCGCCGAAGCTTCCTTTGCGAAGTACCGACGGAGCCTACTTATCCGTTCCTGCCGATGTATCCTCCAAGGACAGTTTTTGCCGTGGAGATGCCGAATTGGACCCCGATGGGACGGCTTGAGCCTTCGACGACTGGCATCCCGAATCATCCTATCCCGGCCATAGATATTCTGGGACACCGTATTTTCCAGGGCGAGGCCCAACCGTGGGGGCAGATTTATAAGATAGGGCCTACCCCTCGACACCCCACGGGCTACCTTCTTTGGGCTCGCTACATCTTATCTACCCACCGCACGCGACTGCAGAAGGTTGGGCTTTATCAAGCGATCTATGCGTCCCTCTTCCACTACCCGTCTCCTCATGTCTGGTTTGTTAAGGCCTTCCTGAACTAGTGGAATCTCCCCACCAACACTTTCCTCCTGGGGGACCGTGAAGTTTCGATTTCTTTGGAAGAATTTCGCGAGATCTCGGGGCTGCCAATCAGAGGGACACTTTATGAAGAGCTGCTGCCTCCCGACGAGTACGTCTTTGAAGCTGAGCCTGCAATGCTTGACGGCTTGTCTACCGAGAACGCCGTCCGTCACAAGCGTCCGAGTTTGATCAAGGCGCTGGGCATCTTCGACAGACTGTTCATAGAATCTGAGGAGCAGGGCGTTACTTTCAAGAGCTTCATCTCTTGCTTCCTTCGCGAAGATGTCCTGTCGAAGACGGCTCCCAAGTTTGCAAACATCAACGACCCCTTTGGGTTTGGTTTGAACAGGCGGCCGACTAAGGAATCGGATTTACCGCAATATTATATTCCCATTATGTCACCGGTATCTTTCGAATTGATCGCAGCTCCCGGCATGGACGAGGAGACATTCTTTTTGGGTTTTATTAGTGTCTGGCTTAGCTGTTTCGTCATCCCCATGCATCGCCGCTTCATGAGAGTCTCGGTTATCTACCATGCTCATCGTGTCGCTGAAGGGACGCGGCTAGCTGTAGGTATTCCAGTGCTATCGCACCTTTATCATGGGTTGGGCGCCGCCACTAACACCTCAACTCCCAACGTGGACGTAGTAAACTTTGCTCTCCATTACTTCACGTCTTAGATTGAAATGCATGTGTTGGGGGCCTCTGCTGCGCATCAGCGACCCAGTTTTTATGATGCTTACACTTTTCCGCGACTCATGCGGCTAGTGAATGCGAAGAGGTTGCTTCTGGGTCCTTTACGGGCTGGTATCTTCATCGGGTCAACCCAGTTATTGCTGAGGAGAAGAGGTTGCTTCTTGGCTATGGCGCTCCTGCTCCAGCTCAGGCCACAGGAGTTCCGCTGCGGCCGTGCGCAACGGTCCGCTTCCCCTTGAGGGACACCAGTGTTGCGCTCATTCCGGGGGAGTCAGAGGTGGACCTTACTCCCACAGTTGGTATGCCATTGGATACCCTGTCAAGGGGTAAAAGGGCACCAGTAGCAGTACCACCGCCGGCGGCGTCAACAATGGCCATGTCATCATCGGCAGCACCGCCAAGTGAGGGTACTGGCAGCGAGGGTGGTGAAGGTGAGGTGCGTCGGTGTCGTGCCAAGGTTCCACAGGGAAGGAAACGGTCGTCTTCGACGGTCGGTTCTGGATCCAAGCGGCGGAGGAAAACGGCTACCAATCTGCTCGACTCTTTAGTAGAGTCTGAGCCCATTCTTCCGGATGAGCCCTTGGCCATGCAGGAGTCGGATGCTGGCCTGATTTTTCCAAGTTCAACTGCCGAGGAAGCCGCACAATTGGCTGAGGCTATAAGACATTCTAAAGATGGGTCTCAGACCGTAAGGGTTCCGAAGAAGTCCTATCCTGCCGTAATCTTTTATAAAGACCCTTTGTAGATCCGGCGGCGATTTATCGGCCCTTTGGAGGAATGGGGCGAAAGGTCCCTTAAACAGGCTGCTTCGGAGGACGCTGCGGATGCGCTTTCATTATGGAATGGCGGCCACGAGTCCACCCTTGAACCTCGGCGAGCACACCTCCTCGAGAAGGAGCATCGGCTTGAACAAGCCATATTGAAAGTTTCCTTACGCATTGGTATGTCCCTGCATTTCTTTGTAATACTTCATATTATCTGCACTTGTATATATGTATTCTTATCCTTATGTGCACTGTGCAGAGACTTCGGCGATGGGAGAGGTTCCCACGGGTTTATTGACCGTAGAGCCTGCTGATACCCCTTGTGAAACACTGCTCAATGTGGAGGGGGTTGATGAAACGGTCCCTCTTGCGATAGAGCCTCCTGCGGTGATTCTTACTCCCGAAGCACTTGCTCCCGCGGGAGAGGCACCTTTAGTGGTCGCCGTTCCAACGGATCTCCCTAGAGGCGGCCCAGAGGCTAGGATGGAGGTAGTCGAGGCCACCCTCCTTTCGTTGGACCCCGCAGCGGCAGCCGCTGCTCCTTCCTCAGTGGCCGTTACACCAGCCTGCGTCCCTGATATTGTGCATGAGGTCGCGGCGGAGGCCGTTGAAGCTGCTATTCCTCCAGCTCAGAATGGGAGGAGCATTGAAGGTAACCTTCTACATTTTAAACTAGTAATCTTTCCGTTATCTGAACCCTTTTGTTTTTTCAGAGTTGCGCGGATTGGCAGCTTCGATTGCCGACTTGTCTCCCAGGCAGTCTTTTCAGCGCCTGTTGGAGATGGCTGCTCCACAAGCGATATCTCCTCAGCGCATCGTCCTCTCGTCTGGGAAAGGTTAGTGTTGTTCACCATCTTTTCATAGCATTGTTGTTATTTTGCAAAATGACATTGATGTCCTTTACAGTTCTGGAGGCCGACGACGAGGTTGAGGTTCTCGAAGGGCCATGGGAGCCTTCTGCTCCTTCTTGCATGACTGTGGGTAAGTGAAGTCTCAATATTGTCCCACCTGTTCTTTTGCTTAAAAGTTTCATTGATCTTTTATAAATCTGAACAGCCCTACCAGTTCTCACGGCGCTAGAGTCGCGCATCGCCATGCCGCCCAGCCCTTATGCTTTGCGAGCCTCAGACCGTCTGGCAAAATTAAGCCTCGACTCACTGTCATCCCTGATCGAGGAGCTTCATGCGGGCAGTGTAATCACAGCCGAAGCGTTTGCTGCTGAAGCTAACGGTTCTCTTCCCTTTCTTGCTACCTATCATAGCGAGGCTGTGGTGCAAGTCTGGGTTGAGTTTTGCTGTCAAGTGGAGGCTTGTCTGCACGCGCTCGAGTGTACCCACCTTTCTTCGAAGGCTGTGGCTGCGAAAGCGGGCTTGCGTGGTCTGATTGAGCGGTGCGCGGCGAACATGATGTCGTGCGAGAAGAGGCTCGGCCGCAAAATCTCGGAGAGGGAGCTAGCTTTGAAAGCGCCGAATGAGCTCCAAGCCAACCTTACAGCCAAGGCCAACAAAGAGTATGAACTCTGGCGCGTGCTTCAAGAGGCCATCAAGAAGGTGGTGGCCATCGATAAGGCCGCCGTGTTTACTCGCGAAAGGGTTGAGGCTCACAAAGCTACCGAGAAAGAGCTCGAGGGCCGGCGCGCCTTATATCAGGCCCAGCAGGCTCAGGCAGAGGCCCGTCTTCTGGCGATACTGAAACACGAAGGCATGGCCCAGCGAAAGAGGGATGAGCTGACCAAGCTGCTAAATCGCCCGCCGAACTGAAGACTTGTATATCTTCTTCTTTTTTTTGTACATACTCCTGAATAAGAGTATATTTTTGTTCTTTCACGAATTGTACTTTGTATCCATTTTGGTTCATGAATAAAAGACATATTTTTCTTCTCAATGGTGTGTCCCTTTTTATTGAATGTATTCTGCGGATAGTCTATCTTGATCTCTTTGCAAGACAACGATGGCTTAGGATTCAGGGTTAAGATCTGCCTCCTAAGACTTTTCAACTTTATGAGCCGTGAGGGTCTCATAAAGAGTTTTCCTCCCTACAGGTCGAGAGGATCCCGTAGGTGTAATTTCTCCTTAAGAATCGTGAGGATTCCTAAGTGTAGTTTTCCCCTTGCAAGTCGTAAGGATCTCACAAGAGAATTTGCTCCTTTGCGAGTCGTGAGGACCCGCAAGTGATGGATGGAGTTGCCCTTATTCGTATTTCACGGGGTCAGGGGTTTCTCAGGATGCTTCCCACGGATTCACTACCGTGTTTGGTGAGGACCAGGCTCCGCTCTGGATGTTTTCCAGGGTACCGTTGTTTAAAGACATCGCGGTCGAGGTTAAGGACATCATAGTCCGTGGATTTAAGGACTCCATAGTCCGTTGCTAGTTTTAAGACATTACGGTCGAGGTTAAGGACATCATAGTCCGTGGATTTAAGGACTCCGCAGTCCGTTGTTAGTTTTAAGACATCACGGTCGAGGTTAAGGACATCATAGTCCGTGGATTTAAGGACTCCACAGTCCGTTGTTAGTTTTAAGACATCACGGTCGAGGTTAAGGACATCGTAGTCCGTGGATTTAAAGACTCCACAGTCCAATTTTTGCTCTGGATGCTTCCCACGGGTTCACTGCCGTGTTCGGCGAGGACCAGGCTCCGCTCTGGATGCTTCACACGGGTTCACTGCCGTGCTCTGCGAGGACCAGGATCCGCTCTGGATGCTTCACACGGGTTCACTGCCGTGCTCTGCGAGGACCAGGATCCACTCTGGACATTTTCCACGGGGTCAGGAGTGACATAATCCGCGTTCCACGTAGCCAGGAATTTTGCTCTGGATGCTTCCCATGGGTTCACTGCCGTGTTCGGCGAGGACCAGGCTCCGCTCTGGATGCTTCACACGGGTTCACTGCCGTGCTCTGCGAGGACCAGGATCCACTCTGGATGCTTCACATGGGTTCACTGTCGTGCTCTGCGAAGACCAGGATCCGCTCTGGACGTTTTCCACGGGGTCAGGAGTGACATAATCCGCGTTCCACGTAGCCAGGAATTTTGCTCTGGATGCTTCCCACGGGTTCACTGCCGTGTTCGGCAAGGACCAGGCTCCGCTCTGGATGCTTCACACGGGGTCGCTGCCGTGCTCTGCGAGGACCAGGATCCGCTCTGGACGTTTTCCACGGGGTCAGGATTGACATAATCCGCATTCCACATAGCCAGGAATTTTGACTTTATCCGCATTTCACGGAGTCGGGGTTTGACTCTTGGTTATCAGTACACCGCCGAGTCATGGAACTGGGGTTTGCCGCTGTTCTATTTTGCTTGTTGTTGTGTCTGTTGTAATGAGACGAATGTTAAGATGATCTCCAGGCTATCTGTGAACCGTTGAGATTTGGCTTCTTCTTCTGATGAGACCTGGGGAGGAAGGTGTGGTTCCTTCTTTGTTTGCGCCCCTAGATCATATACAGTGATTGCTATGATATCACCTGCAGGGCATAAATTTTATTTTTATTTTTTTATTTTATTTCTTTCCGCGATGCTCTATCATTTCAGCTTTTTATATCGCGAAGGTCGCGATTGCCCAATCATTTCGGCTATTTTTTGCGGTGCCCAATCATTTCGGCTATTTATTTTATTTTTACTCGCTATTTTTTATTGCGAGTTGCCCAATCATTTCGGCTATTTTGCATGCATACATTTTTACTTGCTGATTTTGTTGCAAGTTGCCCCATCATTTCGGCTATTTCGTATGCATGTGTGGCCCACAAGCTTTTTGCTGCAAGCTTGGGATTAGACACCGATTTCGGCATCAGCACCGCTACAACTGGGATATTGCCTGGAGCGAATCATCATTTGCCTCTGTCGATATCGAACAAAGGTGGCTTAGCAAACAGGGTTAGGATCCTATTGACTAAGGCTTTTGACTTCATGAGCCGTAAGGGTCTCATAAAGGTATTTCTCCCTGCGAGTCGTGAAGATCTCGTAGGTGCGTTTTCTCCTTAGAAGTCGTGAGGACTCCCAAGTGTATGATCTCTTGTAAGTCATAAGGCTCTTGCAAGAGTTTTTCTCCTTACAATTCGAGAGGAATTACAAGGGTTGTTCACTGTGCGAACATATCCCTAGTCACGGGTGGGACTTTGTTAGGGAAATGTTTGTTCGCGTCCGTGGATTGTATACAAGGGCCAGCATTGAGCCACTTGTAGGACAGTATTGAAGGTTGTGGGGGCTGCTTAAGAACGGGTTCAGATCCCTGTAGCTTAAGACTTTCAAATCTTATGAGCCATGAGGGTCCCATAAGAAGGTTCTCCTTACGAGTCGTGAGGATCTCGCAAGTGTAATTTCTCCTTAGGAATCGTGGAGATCCCTAAGTGTGTTGCTCCCTTGTGAGTCGTAAGGATCTCACGCAGGTGGTTTTTCCTTACAAAGTTGAGAGGACATTGCAAGTGTCTCTTAACGAGGTTGCGCCCTTTCGGGTTTTCACAAACACTCGCCGGTAGCCCTGCATTTTTTACTCATGGAGCCCGTTCAGGTTTTAATCCGTGCCCATTTTGCTTATGGACATACCGTTTTTTTTGTATCAGCTTTGGGATGCTACAATCCACCATAACTATCGATATCTCGGTCAACAGCTAGTTTTAGGACATAGTGGTCCGTTGTTAGTTTAAGGACGTTTCGGTCCGTTGTTAGTTTAAGGACGTTCCCGTCCGCTGTTAGTTTAAGGAAGTTTCGGTCCGTAGTGAAGAAAGCCGGTTACTGCTTACAGAGTTTAGGCTTAGGAAGATAGCGAGCGGACATAGTCGTCGTCATCTATCATTGACCTAATCCATGACTCGTCAAGCGTAGTATTTTTTCAGAAAGCGACCGTTTATTGGCTTGAAGGGCCTTTCGCCATGCATGTCCATGAGTAGATAGGCTTCACCCTGGTAGACCTTGTCTATGATGTACGGGCCTTCATAGTTCGGCTCGAACTTCCCTCGTTTAGCACGATTGGGGATCATAGGTCTTTTGACTACTAGCACAAGTTCGCCTTGGCGGAATGTCCTCAGCTTGGTCAATCTTTCATATGAGGGCGTCATTTTTGCTTTATAAGCTTCCAGATTTTGCTGCGCCAGGAACCGGGTTTCATCGAGGGCATCGAGCTCCTCAAGCCGAAAGTGATCATTCTCTTCGTCCGTTAGCTCGTAATGGACTGCTACTCGTAGAGAGGGTAACTCTATCTCGAGGGGGAGTACCGCCTCTGTACCGAATACCAATGCGTACGGAGTTGTGTTCGTGGCCGTTTTGAACGTAGTCCGGTACTCCCAGAGAGCTTCATGCAGTCTCTCGTGCCAGTCCCTTTTATTTCGAGACACCGTCTTCTTTATAATCTTCGTCAATGTCTTGTTAAAAGCCTCAGCCAGGCCGTTAGCTCGAGGATTATAGACTGAGGAGTATCTCCAGTCGATGTTGTGCTGTTGTGCGAAGCGGCTGATTTTGTGGCTTTTGTAGGCTGGCCCGTTATCGGAGATGATCCGTCGCGGAGTTCCAAACCGATAAATGACGTGTGTCTTGAAAAAATGGAGGATATTCTCTGTCTTCACTTCCCTCAGCGGTACTGCTTCTGCCCATTTGGAGAAGTAATCAGTTGTTTCCAAAATGAATCGATGTCCTCTGGAGGATGCTGGTTCGATGGGACCGATTATGTCAGTCCCCCACATCTCGAACGGCCAACTAGCCACCATTGGGTGTAGTGGATTTGGGTGCTGATGGATAAAGTCCCTATGTATCTGGCACGAGTGGCATTGCTTCGCATACTCGAGGCAGTCCTGGATCATCGTGGGCCAGTAGTAGCCCATCCGTTTAATTTTCAACTTCATCTTCGGGCCTGCTTGGTGAGAACCGCAGAGCCCGTCGTGAACTTCTTGGACGACTCTTTTTGCTTCCTCAGGTCCCAGGCATCTTAACTACAGAGAATCAAATGACCTCTTGTACAGAGTGACATTGACGAAGGCAAAAGATAGGGCTCGCTTCATGAACTGATGTTTTGAGGACGCATCTTCAGGCGTTCGACGGGATTTGAAGTAGTTGTAACACCTTAGATTGTGTTTTGTGGTTAATTATATTTTAATATATAGTTTTTAATAAAAAGTTTACCAAATTAAGTTTCAAATATTTTATCCTATTTATTGAGTATTTGATTAGATTTTTCCTAGGCTTGCACACACTTGTGCATGATAACTAGGGTGCTAATTTGGGGTTTAACCATGATTGGCAACCATGGTGGACTAAACTTTTCCTTAAGCCATTTTAAAGTTTTGTATTAAGTCATTTTGGTTTTAATTATGGTTGTTGTTTTCTTTTTATTTTGTTTATGGAAATGATTGTTATTGTGTTGACTTGGTGAGAGAGAGAGAGAGGGTGCATTATGAGGCATGATGGCTTGCCCATGCCTTCAATTAATGAAGAGAGAGAGAGAGGAGGGGGTTGACTTGTTGGTGTTCTCTCATTCTCACTCATTTCTCTCATCCTTTCACTCTCAAACTCGCACACCCACACCCACACATCATCATCATCAGCAGCAAAGACAACAACAACAACAACAGAAGCAGCACCAGCAGCAGACAGCCACAGCAACAACAACAGACAGACAAACAACAACAACAATATTAGCAGCTTTAGCAGCAGAGGCAGCAACACCAGCATCAGCTCCAGCTTCTTGAGAGGAGCAGCAGCTAGTGGCAGCAGCAACAGCTCGCAGCAGCAGCACCATCAGCAACACCAACAACAGCACCATCAGCAACATTGGCATCAGCACTGGCAGCATCAGCAGCAGCTTCATTGCAGCCCCTGCATCACCAGCAGCTGTAGCAACTCAGTTCTTCCCCTTCACTTGCTTCTTAGGGTTCCAGAGGGTATAATTTCTGAACACCAATTCCTAGTTTGCTTAGTTGTGTGTTAGTTTAGCTTCGGTTTGCGATTAATGTGAGTTTAGTGCTAGTTATGGTGTTTTATGTGAAATTTTGGTTAGAATGTGTCCGAGTTGGTTAACCTAGCTCATTCTAGTGTTGTTAGGTCACCTCAACTGAGATTCAACCCAGGTTTCACAAAAATACCATAGGTTTTCCATATTGTGCAAAATTGGTGTTTTAATGCGACACTGTGACATTCTGTGATCTGCTTTTAACCTAGACTCATCAGGACAAAATTGGGAAAACTGGAACATGCTACCTAGGTCTAGACACCACCACCAGAACACGAGACCCTAACTCCTATTTGTGGCCGCAATTTTAATCCATCTGGCCGCAAATTGCGGCCAGGTCAGGGGCTTGGGTCTTGGGGCTTTGTGTAAGGTAATCTGCAGTGATTTGTAGTGTTTTGGCATGTATAGTTTTGTAAGATTTGACCTGTAGGAAAATCTGGGACAATATACCGTTTTTCATGTCCGTTGTGTTTGCGCGATACGCGCGATACGTGAGTGGGTTCTGTGATCCAGCGTATCGCGACGTGTCGCGATGGTTTTAGACGCGTATACACACGATTCTGCGCATCGTGCACACGCGCGTTTAGTTCGCGACGCGAGTTTCTCGTTTGGGTTTGATATCGCGTTTTGCGGAATATTTGGCTTATATATGATTTCCATGTCTTATTTGCAGGTTTGAAGGCGGGGACTACGGACACTGCTACCGGGAGGAGCAGATGGTAGGATTCACCTAGCGTGGAGCGTAGGTGAGTAGATTTGCGCATTGCTATTTTGATTTCACATGATGATTTCTGGATTTGGGAACCGCGGGAGTTCATGAAATTATGCATACATTGAAAAACCCGGTTTTCTTGATTTGATATTTGCGTAGCCACCATGAGATTTATCGGTTCTGATTATATACTCCATACGAGGTGTGGTTGCCGTATGAGGGTACATGGTGGGGCCTGGTATGGTTCCCCTCGGCAAGAAGATCGATGGACTTTTCCGATTGAGCCTGGAGGAGGGCGAGTACCTACCGGTGACAGTACCCATGACTCGGCAGGGGATCACCGAGACACCGCTAGGAGTCATGTACGTATGCATACGTCGAAAGGCGAGGGTCAGAGCTAGGCACTCGTGCTTTCGGGATAGCGTATGATACGTGATCAGGATTTCTGTGTCGATGCTTGGCACATTATTTTCATGATATTTCTTTTAATACCTTTGTATATATAACAGGGGATTTAGCCGTTGTTATATATACCCTTACACCAATATTAGTGGAATGGGACGCTAATATATGTGTACTGACCCCATCATATTTATTTCTGCATATATATATATATATATATATATATATTTAGGATGTTAGAAATTATTTTGAGATTCGACTTGGGATATAGGTGATTCATTGAGATTGGATACTGGATATGAAAGAGATTGATGATTTGTACATTCGGGATATAGGAGATCTATTCGATATTGTACATTGAGGAGATGTGAGACTTATATGATATGAGAGCCCAACTTGGGGGCTGATTTGAGGATTTAGGATTTGAGTGTCTTGATGGATTGTGATCCGGCCACGATGTCAGGTTTCCGTGGAAATGACATATTCCACCCCATACCTCACACTTATCTATTTTATGCACAGTTTCATATATTGGTAGTACATGTTAGTGTACCCTTATGATAGTTGCATATTTGCTTTCTCATATCCCTATTGCATAGTTATTGCATACTATTATCATGTCATCATTGCTTCATATATTGATTGTACCTGCTAGTGTACTTTCCATTATTCTGCATTCATATGACATGTTATTACTGTAATCGCATATCTTAGATCCATGCTGTACGTACATTCCTGCGATTACCTGCATATGTTATCTACTATTCACGAGTTGGCAACTCACCCCCGTTGTACCACAGGTGTTTCAGGTTGTTCCCCAGAGTAGTCGAGGCAGGCTATTCAGCTATTCATCTATCATCTTTTGCTACAGATACCGCATCAGCTCACAGTATACCATTTTGCTTAGGTGGGTTAGATGATTATCTGTATTTCATATTGTACATTCGTTGTATTTTGTACTCTCCATCTACTATTATGTTGTTGACTTAGAGATTTGGTGAGGACGATATTGTATATTATTGTGGATTTGTTGTCTTTTATATACAGCTTTCTCTCTATTGTCTTTGTTTCTTCGCTACGGCGTCGTATATTTGTATTGTATTCATCTTGGCTAGTTTTTACAAAAAGGGGGTGTTGCCAAAATTTTAAAGAAAGAAAGTAGGACTTTTAAAGAATTTGGATTGCGATTTCAAATGTTTCAAAAACTTATATTATCTTTTCCGTATTTTCTTGGTTTAGATTTCTGGGTTTTGGCTTTCTTTTACTGCGTTACGTCTTTTGGCGTTGTGTAGTATTAGGGCCGTCACGGGCCAATTTTGGGTCGTGACAAAGTTGGTATCAGAGCGCTAGGTTTTACCTTTCGGAGTGTAGGATGACCTTAGTATGATGGAGTAGGTAGCTTAAGCAGAGTAACGTGGTGTGTGTATGTCTGCAGTATACCCACGGTGCGGTACTTTGCATTAAGTGACCTAAGTACAATTTGCTTGAAATTCATTCCTTGATGATTCATATCCTTAAGATTCGATTCCTTATTCTCATCGAATCTTATATCTATTTATAGCCTTGCCGCCGATGACTATGGGGACTCGGAGCGATACAGCGAGGGCCGAGGTCAGAGTTGGCTCGGGTGAGACGAGTACTGACCAGGATGGCACTCTAGTTGCACAGGTGCAGACGGATCAGCCTACGACATATACTATTGATAGACTTTTGGAAGAGATGCAGGACTTCCGCTAGACTATGAGTTCATTGGTTGATGTCGTTCGGGAGCTACGACAGGAGGTTGTCACCCCTGTTACTCAGTTGTCGCTTACGATCAGCGTGCAGCAGTCTGTCACCTATACAGCACCAGTGGTTGCAGCTCCAATTGACGAGGCGTATATTCCAGAGGCTCAGAGAGTTCCAGGACAGTGGAGGACTCGTACCAGTACACCAGCCCAGAGACAGAGGTTTGGTCATCGAGATAGATTTCGTGGCCGTCATGGGAGCAGCAGAGGTTTAGGACGAGAACAGCCGTTCAGCTCTCATCCCCAGGAGGGTCAGCAGTCACCACGTGGATGTTTTCGATGCGGAAGCCTTCATCACTTCGTCAGGGATTGTTCCTTAGCACCTCGTCAGGATCGTTTTCAGAGAGGCCGTGGACGTGGAAGGTTCGCTCAGAGGGCTCAGTCTTCCAGAAGAGTTCAGCCAGCTGCGGGTAGAGGGCAGACACAGGAGTTTGCTTCTACTCATCTGGACGAGCAGGCGTCCAATGTGGAGTTTTCAGGTATCTTTAATTCGCTTGTTCTTTTGATATATTCGTTTGTTTTTCATGCTTGTGCCGCGGTTGGGTAGATTAGTCGTAGTTTGTTGTTTTAACATCTGTCAGCGATTCTTTTGTTGCGCGACACGTGTTTCAGTTGTGTGCCAATCGGATAGGAGATAGAGATTCGTCCGTCATTTTGGTCCTTCTAGAGATGTTGGATTTGACATTCTCCTGGGCACGGACTGGTTAACTACGTGCTAGGCGTCTGTGAACTACCGTGAGGAAACAGTCAGGTTGTTTTTTTTTCCGGCAGGTCAGTTATTGTTGTGCAGGTGGATAGTTGTGCCGCCTCTCACAACTCGAATTCAGCCTTTTCGCTAGTCGGCTACTAAGAAGATGTCGTGGATTCTTGGCGTTCATTCGTGATACCGTAGCTACAGTAGGATTGTTGGACCGATGTTTCTTTCGTGCGAGAGTTTTTCCGACATTGTTCCGGATAAGCCGGCGAAGCTTAGGGAGCTTAAGGATCAGCTGCAGAGTTGTTTGTTGGGAAGTTTTGTGCGTCTGAGTGTTTCGCATTTGGAAGCTCCTATTTCTGTTTGTCAAGAAGAAAGACAGCAGTTTAAGGTTGTGTATCGACGGATCGTTAAACTGAATCGGCTTACGGTGTGGATAGGTGTCCTTCACCTCGCCGTGACGATTTCTTCGATCAGCTCCACAGTGCGAGACATCTTCTAAGTTTGTTTGGGATCAGGTCATCATTATTGCGGATTCGGAGTAATGGCATTCCGGAGACTGCCTTATGCGTGCTGCGGGCCTTGTGTGTATTAGTGAGTCGTTGGATTCACTGATGCCCTGGCAGCACTCGTATATGTGATGAACCAGATTTCTTCAGGCCGTTCCTCGATCAGTTTTGTTGTGTTATTTACGACATTCTGGTCTCTTTAATGTGTCTTGAGGGACGGTAGTAGCACTTGGGGATTTGTTATGCAGATACTGGGAGAGCACCAGCAGTTTGCTAAATTCTTGGAGTGTTTCTTCAGGCTTGTTTGGTTTTGACTCCTAGGTCTTGTAGTCACGGGAGACGGTTTCGTATGGTTCCGAGGGAGATCGTGGCCGTACAGCTTAGGCCCAGACTTGTGTGCAGGACGGAGATCCGCAGATTGTTGGGCTTAGCAGGTTTTACCGCCGTTTCGTGCAGGATTACTAGAGTAGTGCTGCACCGTCGACTGAATCGACCGAGATGGAGATTTCTTTTCTGTGGACTGAGGCATGTGTGCGGAGTTTTCAGCAGTTGAAGATTCTGTTAAACAACTGCATCAGTTCTTTCTTTGTTTTTGGTTCGGGCGACTTTGTTATTTAACTGTAATATTTCTTGAGTGGGCTCGAGTGTGTACTGAGGTGACACTAAAGAGTTATCGCTTTTGCTTCTCTACATTTGGAGGAAGTACGAGAAGGATATTCCACTCATAATCTGGAGATGGCCGCGGTGGTTTTGCGTTGGAGATTTGGAGACACTACTTGTTCGAGAGTCGTGTCAGATTTTCTATGGACCACTACAGCTTAATGTACATCTTCCTGCAGCGGATTTTGATTGTTGTGATATTCTTCTGCAGATTTACAGTTCTTGTGTGATCGTCGAGTACAGCTTAAGCTCGTCTCTACGGAGGGGACAGCTTGCTCATGTCCGCGCCCGACCACTTTTCCTTAATCGTGTTCGCGAGACACTGCCCGCCGATGCTCGTTCGTCAGTGATACTTGAGCATACTCTGCTGGGTAATGATTCGGAGACCTTGATTTGTGACAATGACGTGCTAAGTTAGGGACACGTTTGTGTACCTGACATTATCAGGTAGAGACATGAAATCCTAGAGCTAGCACATCTGTCAATTCTCTATATTCATTTAAGTTCCACCAGCATTGACGTAACTTGTAAGATAGTTACGGGTGGGCAGGGATGTAAAGAGGAGTCAGGATTCGTTTCAAGGTGTCTGTCTTGTTGTGTGCTTGGGTCGAGCATCTGAGGCCGGCTGGAGAGTTGCAACCTTTTACCGTTCCGAAGTAGGAGTGGGAGCAGATCTCCACGAATTTCGTTATGGTTTCTGTAGGGTTCCTAGGGACTCTAGTGAGGTCTCACAAGGCATCGAACATGCCATTTTCAAAAATTCTAGGTGCCGAGAGACCCGACTACGGATCGTTTGCTAGAAAACTAGGCGAAATAGCTAACTAGTTAACACTTAACTACAAGATATGGAAATACAACCTTTGTAGATCCGGTGCTCCACCTCCATAGCTCCGCAACGAGGTCCTCTCCGCTGTCCAAATCAAATCCGGGCTCTAGCGTCGGCTTCGTCGGAGAATGGGCAAGCTAGGTCGTCGATGACCATGCCGAAGATGATCTACGTCGAGGCATCGCTAGATCAAGCTCACAACTTCACCAAGTCATGAAACTTATGAAGTAAACACACTCTACTACTTGGCAAGAGGTAGAGAATGAAGAAATAGGAAGTGGGTAAACTTTAGATTTGGATTTCTCACTCTTTTTCATCACTTGCCATTGATGGAGGCAAGCTTTCTTCACTTGAAGAAAAATGAAGAAGAAGAAGGAAATAGTTATGATAAGTTAATTAAAAAAGAAAAGAAAAATCAAAACTTATCATAATCTAAACCATGGTCAAGTGTAGAGATTGAACTAGGGTTAAATCAAATGGTTAGGTTAAGCATGAGATAAGAATGGTGGACAAAGTCAAAGGTTCATGAATCTTCAACTACAAACAAAGAAAGCCACCATTCTTCTCATTTCTTTTTCCAAAAAGAAAATAAATAAATAAATGAATAAATAGATATGAAAAACAAAACCCTAACCATTTAAATAACCATGGTTTAATCTTTACACAAACCAAAAAGCATGTATCATCAAACATGATACAAGCAAATGCACAAAATCATATCACATATATATTGCGCACATCCGAGTGAGAAAATCCATCTAAAGTGAACCAATGTATCGATTAAATCAACACTTGATTTAACGATCCGGTCATATCGCATATAACCGGCTAATATCCAATGTATCGATTTATCGAATCAATCCTTGATTCGATAACTAGGTTATATCGCATACAACCATTCGACACATTCATCGCGAGAATGGAATACGGTATCACATACACGCATTATTCTCGGTCCCGCACATATCTCATATGCGCTCCTATTTCGTTTCGCTTGAGCCAGGAAACCTCTGTGTAGGACTCTAAAGACTCGTCAATACGCCGGCAGCGGATGATGATCATATCAAACATCCACAAGCCGCAAGCGGTCTGCTAAACGTAACGGCCACCCGGGTATTGAGCGATCTGAAGATCGACGAGCAAGCCCGCTCACACTCCAGTGAATCCGACCAGTAACACTACCGTACGGTCCGGTCTGTTCGTCTGATATGTCGCATATCTCGCCTAGGGGTGGTAAACGTTAGACCCCAATAGCTCGATAAGTCACGCCGACGTAAGGTCCATAACATTCGTGAAACTACTGATAACTCTTACCAGTATATCACTGCAACCCTGGCCAGGGATTTCCTGTTATGGCCAGTCGAGCATAGCACAACATCAACCCCCAATACCGGGAGAGACGAATCCCCTCCCATCGCTCATTGCCTCCATGTGAATCGGGACTGTACCCAAAAACCACCTGTTTGCACGACTCAGTAGAGCCGTGGTAGGGTGGAAATCAAAGCACAGTGGGAGACACACAAGACTCTATGACGATCTCGGGTCAACAGACTAAGCTGTACCAGTGTCACCAGAGAACTGCCATCTGACGTGAGGTATAATACCATCTGGGAGTTCTCGGCGAGTCCGTTCAGTGTACCCAGTCTCCACTGAGCACCCGCATACCATCTCTGATGTCAAACACCAATGGATATGGGATCATCCATCGCCCATCGCATGAGTCGAGAAGATATGCGCTAGTCTACTCTGGAATATCGATGCCCCGTCTTGATATTCCCTCGACTAGGAACATTTCAAGGATGTACTCATGGACTACCCAGGCCCCACTAGTATGATCTGCATCATAGTCCTGGAAGTCGAGTACACATCCTAAGGGCTTTATCAACATGTAATCAGAGAGACAGAAAGTATACATGTTAAGATAAAGAGCAACCAGATAGCGTACTATCATGTCGAGCAAGAAAGTCCTTCCTATATATGTCCCAGCATCCACTACAATATACATCCAATGTACAGTAATGGCCTCTAGGGCAAACATATAACTAACAATCTCCCACTTGCACTAGGGCCATCTGTAGCAGTGGTTGCAGTATCACATACTCAACCATCCCCTAAAAGTCTCTCTTTGGGAAAAAGGCCTTCGTGAGTGGATCCGCCGTGTTGTCCTCTGAGTCTACTCTCCTTAACCTCGATCAACCTGGAGATCAACTATCTCCATGATCAGGTGATGCTTCCTCAGAATATGTCTGGGTCACTGATGGGACCAGGGTTCCAGGGCCTAAGCCACACTTCCATTGTCATACAATGGCAGGAACCAAGTTCATCTTATGAACCAATATACACCCAAACTGCCTCTTTGGTAGTATCTTCAATAGCGATGTTACCAGCCTTTATCGTCTAGTTAGCCACGGTATCTAGCTTGGAACTCTTCCAACATACCGTCCCTTTACTGAGGGTAAAGACAATGCCTGTGACTGACATTCAGTCGTCTTTATCACCCTGGAACTCTTCCAGTGATTCTCCCTAGGATCGATTGGTACCATCTCACTACACCTAGTGAGGATCCTAGCATCCAATTACATCTATCTCATAGATGAAAACTCAGGATTTAGGAGGTATCACTTTGATCCTATTTGGAGAATCATTGTGATAAGCGGAGATTGATCGAGCGTAGCATAGGAAACTCCTTCCCTATCAAGAGTATGTCATCCACGTACTCTACGAGGATCGTCACCATACTCCCTACTACCAGTTTCTTTATACAAGGTTCATCTACCATTTTGATGATGTCAAACTCTTTGACTAACACATCAAAACAGATGTTCCAACTCCGCGATGCCTGCTTTATCCTATAAAGCATCTTGCACACGTTTCCGCTGCTCCCACTGTCTACGAAGCCCTCTGGCTGTGTACTTATAGACATTCTCTTCTAAAACATCATTTAGAAAAGGAGTCATGACACCCAACCACCAGAGATCGTAGTCATGGTATGCAGCCGTGGTAAGTAGGATCTGGATGGACTTAAGCATAGTTACTTGAAAAGGTTTCATCATTATCCACACCTGGTCGATGACGAAAACCTTTAACAAGTCTAGCTTTGAAAGTCTCAACCTTTCCATGTACACCAAGTAATCTTCTCAAGATATACTTGCTCCTGATGGGGATTTAACCCTTCAGATATAGCAACTAAAGTCCATACTTTGTCGGTGTATAAGGATTCCATCTCAGATCACTAAGCATCCAGCCATTCTTATAGAGTCTTACTCCTGATGGCCGCTCGAAACTAGTTGGGTCATCATCTCATGATGCAATCCTCGCTCCCACTGTCATAGAGAAACCGAAGTATCTCTCAGGTGGGTGAGGAACCCTACTAGATCGGCGGAGAGGCTGAGGTTCGTTGGAATCTACTGAATCCTTTGGTTGTACCAAATCATCTGCTGTAGCTTGTATAGCTGGAACTATTCCAGTTCTACATAACAGACCTTGCCTCGAACTTGTCCGGATTTTGCTTTTAGACATAGGCCGGGCAACCCCAAATCTTAACTAACTTAAGATATGGGCTCTTTCCTTTCCATATCACATATGAAGTGGTAGGCAACTGATTTGATTCGAACCCTATTCAATAGGTATGCAGCTTCTCAAGTGCATAACTCCCAAAAACGAAATAGGTAACTCAGTAGTACTCATCATAGAGCACACCTTATCATATAGGGTGTGATTGCTCCGTCCCGATATACCATCGTGCTATGGTGTATACGGAGGAGTAATGCTGAGAGAGAATCTCATTCTCCTTTAGAATAGTCCAGGATTTCCGTGCTCAAGTATTCTCCTCCTTGATCACATCAAAGGACATAATACTTATACCCGTATTTTGGTTCTGCACTTCTAACTTATATTCTGTGAATATCTCAAAAGGTTCGGACTTGTGTTTCAACAGGAACATATGTCTGAATCTCGAGAGATCATCAGAGAACGTAATGAAGTACAAAGAACCGGTCTTGGCATATGTAGACAGGGGACCTTTTATACATCAACATGTATCATCCCAAGAGTTTAGTAACTCTTTCTCTGTTTCCAGTAAACGAAGCTATGGTCATCTTATCTTTGTGACATGACTGGCGAGTTTCACAAGATGTAAATTCAAACTGTTTTAAATATACATCTTTATGTAACTCTAGCCAGTCGGGTCGCATTGATATGACTTAGTCTACAATGCCTCAAGAAGGATTCGTTCATTTCTGAACTCTTCCTCTTATGTGTGTTCCATATACTAAGAACTGTAGTTTGATTTAGAACGTTAATGCTTTTAGATAGCGTGCCTGAACCGATCAACTTTTGATATAGGAAATGTTCAAAACATTATCCATCAATACAAAATTATATCTTTTCTTTACTAATAAAGAGACTGATATGATTTTGTATATCAGGTTCGGTATCTAATAGCATTTGTTCAGAATCAATGTATTTATAATACAGGGTGACAGTGACCGACAGACTTGGCTGCAACACTTGCCCCGTTTTCTGTCTCATGAAACTTATCACCCGTTCTCAGTTTTTCTACCTTTTTGTAGCCCTATGTAACAGATTACATATCTGGGATCCTGATCCGGTATCATATACCCAGGATGCAGAGGATACTGAGAAACAGTTCTTTGTAATGAACACACCCGAAGGAGATGCATCATATGCATTTTCTTCGTTTGGGCGGCATAGGAATTCTGGTATTCCCCTATTTCCTGCTCTGTCTTATAACAATTATAAGTTGGAGCGGGACCAACGTTCCCCAGCTCAGTATAACAAGCGGGTTCGGTCAATACATCCATATTATTATCTTGATTAAGGCATGATATGGTCGCTACCTGGAGAGAGAGAGAAGAAAACACTCTGCGTGCGCTCTTGCAAGATCAGATTGGTTATGTATTTTATCTAATCAGGATGGCTCCCACTGTTTTTATCAAATCTTCCTTCAAACCCTAAAAGGAAAGACTAGCCGGGATTAATTACACTCTACAAGTTGGCCAACCTTTCAGCCAGGCCAGTGTCGGTACTTAGAGGGAGGTTCCCCGTGCTTTCGCACGGACCTAATTACAGTAAACCTCGTTTTCCCAGAGGCGTAACCCCGTTGACACCTTTCTAGACACCTACTTGATCGGCTAATTGTAAAGTGCAAAACTCTCCCAGGAGTAACAATTACTCGCAGTGGGTATCGGGATCCAACTATCACATAGAAGGTATGCAATCTCATTGCAACTTTCAACACTTGAAACTCCCGATAATGGTTTTTACCCCTAGCACTTATGACCTTAACTATGGTCAACAAATCATAAGTACTAGTCAAGTTCTACCCGTCATTTCGTGATTAATTAGACCCACCCACATGACCCTTAACTAAGGTCAACAAAGTCACGCGACTGTCCTAACTAATCGCATCATATGCGGTGTAGGAAGACATCACTTAGCTACCGTACACTGTGCCTTGACTATGGTCAACAAACACAGCACGAATACTAAGTACTCTACTTCCTAAAACGATGGAGGGTTGCGGCTGGTTTTTGTGAAAACCTTTAACGCTTTAAACTTGATCTCGTTGCGGAATCAAATGGTTTTTAAATGGAATGTTTTTGAAGCTTTTCTAGTCTTGCTAAAGGGGTCACTCCCGGTGAAGGGATCGTCGGCCCTTTCCTCGTCGAATGAGGTGCGGGATATATCATATATATCACTGTGCAAAGCAGAAACTATAGAAGCGATCAAAGACAAACCGAGTGTGTAGCATCTGCCAGTTATTGCTAAAGGAGTCACTCCCGGTGAAGGGATCTCGGTCCTTTCCTCATCGAATAAGGTGCAGGATGTTCTATAATGAACACCGCGATGCAAAGCAAGAACTGTAGCTACCTGTTTTATTTTGAAATTCGATTCCACAACATCAATTAGGTTTATTTTCTTTCATTAATCTCATTAATGAATATCCCATCATTTAAATTACCTAAACATCACAGATAGATATGACGTACACTTATGCCATCCGCATTCGCCTCGATGTCCCCTCGTGCACCGTTAGGTTAGGTAACTAACGGCAGAGCGGGGCAGGGCTAGCGCGGGTGCAAAACATAAGTAACGTCTATATAATATATCATATATACTATAATATCTGTCACAGAGCACAGAACATCGCATGATCACAGATAAAACACAGCAGAAGAAACATATGAAATATTGGATATACTAGGACGTCCGTGTTTTCAATACGAGCCAGTATAAAACACGGATTCCACGGTCGTGATGAATAGCCAATCCCACACCCCTAGACCCCTACGAGAGCGGCAAGCAACCCTACCAATTCTAGGGTTAGGAGACCCGGATTCGACTCCTCGAGTTGGTCTCCCACTGGACCCCAGAACCCGGTTACTTGTGCTCCCCTCCTTGGGTCTATCCTAGTGCAGAAAAGTAAATAATATACAACCGGTGACAACTTCCGCAACCTGGAAGTGCCCCAATAAAAGAATATTACATACAAGTTTTTACATGAATGAAAATGAAAAACACTCATCTCACATAAAACCCCCCGGCTATTCAAACACGACGATCCAATATAACATATCCAGCAACACATAACATCACATGTCATCAACGTAAGTAAATGTGCGCATCCCAATTGTCGTTGACATATAGCAACGAAACCGGCGACATCACATATTACACTTACGGTCACAGAAAAGAAAGTGTAAAACTACAACAGTTGGAATCCGCAATCTGCATAGACATCGCATGCCTAATCAAATGAATACCTTAGACATCACATGCCTAACAATTATAAACCCCGCATTTTAGTCTCAAAATCGAAAACACTTTTCAATATCAAGTCGGGCAATTCAACAAGATTCCCGACATCCTGATCGAATGCTCGTCGCAAACTTTAGTAGGTGGCCGCACCCCCGATATCGTCGACGAAGTGCACCAAGGCGGAACACCGCTGCCGCGAGCACCCGAACGGATGCTTTCGGCGACGGGGTTCTCCTACAGTCACTTGGTCGGGGCTATGGAGTGAGGCTGTCTATTAAGTTTACCCGCGAGTATCCGCGTACACTACGTGACTGCGACGGACTTTTGATCACATCAAAATTCCGTGGCAACCGATCAATTGAGACTAAACTGCTATGTTTATAACATTCATTCAGTTATCTCATAACTGTTGTGAATTCCAATTATTGTATCCCATCCCAGATAAATAGAAAATGTTAAACTTTCCGATCGAACAATCGAACACCCAAGTTTTCCCGAAACAGACCAACTCATGAAATAAGTGTAGCAACATTCAGTTCGTGCCTCAGTACCAACGGTCCAGCCGTAGAAGGGTCAAGCCAACGCCTCACATGTGGCACGCCGTACTGCCCCAAACCCGAAGGTTCAAAGGGCAGTTCAAGACGGTCACATAATCGAGTTAAGGTTTGTTGTCTTCTAGAGGGACCATCACGTTACTTGCACTACTTAGAACGTCGTTAAACTACGGAAAAATCCAACACTTGGAAATTTCCCGACAGGGGAAAAATTGGGTATTTATATCCGGTCGAACTTTTTAACATATTCTAAAATTTATCCGGAAAGCCAAATAGACAAAATTTGATACCCCGATCGAAACACCGAATCCCCAAAACAATCCCAGAAAATACAACTCTGGAAACAGTATTAAAAATTCCCAGAAAATCCATAATAAAATAATAAGAGTTACTGTGCAAATAGTGGAGGATGACGTCATCAAGGGGCCGCTGATCCGCCGCAGAAGCCATGCTTCTGCAGCGGATCCGCCGCGAAATTTACAGTTCACCAGAAACTTTTTGCACCGTAATTCTTATTTTTCCCTACTGAATTTTTTAGCAATTTTTAATTTGGAAAAACTCACTGTTTTCAAAAAAGTACAGAGAGCAAGATTGATTTGGTGTTTCGGGTTCGATCGGGTTTCAAATTCCGTCTAGACTTCGCCTAAGGCTCTAGCTAGGCTCTGATACCACTGTAGGGTTCCTAGGCACTCTAGTGAGGTCTCACAAGGCATCGAACATGCCATTTTCAAAAATTCTAGGTGCCGAGAGACCCGACTACGGATCGTTTGCTAGAAAACTAGGCGAAATAGCTAACTAGTTAACACTTAACTACAAGATACGGAAATACAACCTTTGTAGATCCGGTGCTCCACCTCCATAGCTCCGCAACGAGGTCCTCTCCGCTGTCCAAATCAAATCCGGGCTCTAGCGTCGGCTTCGTCGTAGAATGGGCAAGCTAGGTCGTCGATGTCCATGCCGAAGATGATCTACGTCGAGGCATCGCTAGATCAAGCTCACAACTTCACCAAGTTATGAAACTTGTGAAGTAAACACACTCAACTACTTGGCAAGAGGTAGAGAATGAAGAAATAAGAAGTGGGTAAACTTTAGATTTGGATTTCTCACTCTTTTTCATCACTTGCCATTGATGGAGGCAAGCTTTCTTCACTTGAAGAAAAATGAAGAAGAAGAAGGAAATAGTTATGATAAGTTAATTAAAAAAGAAAAGAAAAATCAAAACTTATCATAATATAAACCATGGTCAAGTGTAGAGATTGAACTAGGGTTAAATCAAATGGTTAGGTTAAGCATGAGATAAGAATGGTGGACAAAGTCAAAGGTTCATGAATCTTCAACTACAAACAAAGAAAGCCACCATTCTTCTCATTTCTTTTTCCAAAAAGAAAATAAATAAATAAATGAATAAATAGATATGAAAAACAAAACCCTAACCATTTAAATAACCATGGTTTAATCTTTACACAAACCAAAAAGCATGTATCATCAAACATGATACAAGCAAATGCACAAAATCATATCACATATATATTGCGCACATCCGAGTGAGAAAATCCATCTAAAGTGAACCAATATTAGTTAATGCAAAGTAATATATCAAATATATAATTATACATTAAATCATTAAATCAACACTTGATTTAACGATCCGGTCATATCGCATATAACCGGCTAATATCCAATGTATCGATTTATCGAATCAATCCTTGATTCGATAACTAGGTTATATCGCATACAACCATTCGACACATTCATCGCGAGAATGGAATACGGTATCACATACACGCATTATTCTCGGTCCCGCACATATCTCATATGCGCTCCTATTTCGTTTCGCTTGAGCCAGGAAACCTTTGTGTAGGACTCTAAAGACTCGTCAATACGCCGGCAGCGGATGATGATCATATCAAACATCCACAAGCCGCAAGCGGTCTGCTAAACGTAACGGCCACCCGGGTATTGAGCGATCTGAAGATCGACGAGCAAGCCCGCTCACACTCCAGTGAATCCGACCAGTAACACTACCGTACGGTCCGGTCTGTTCGTCTGATATATCGCATATCTCGCCTAGGGGTGGTAAACGTCAGACCCCAATAGCTCGATAAGTCACGCCGACGTGAGGTTCATAACATTCATGAAACTACTGATAACTCTTACCAG
This sequence comes from Agapanthus africanus, assembly GCA_030015575.1. Classification (NCBI taxonomy): domain Eukaryota; kingdom Viridiplantae; phylum Streptophyta; class Magnoliopsida; order Asparagales; family Amaryllidaceae; genus Agapanthus; species Agapanthus africanus. The sequence goes on from CM057337.1 coordinate 13,277,353, forward strand.
TATATCACTGCAACCCTGGCCAGGGATTTCCTGTTATGGCCAGTCGAGCATAGCACAACATCAACCCCCAATACCGGGAGAGACGAATCCCCTCCTATCGCTCATTGCCTCCATATGAATCGGGACGGTACCCAAAAACCACCTGTTTGCACGACTCAGTAGAGCCGTGGTAGGGTGGAAATCAAAGCACAGTGGGAGACACACAAGACTCTATGACGATCTCGGGTCAACAGACTAAGCTGTACCAGTGTCACCAGAGAACTGCCATCTGACGTGAGGTATAATACCATCTGGGAGTTCTCGGCGAGTCCGTTCAGTGTACCCAGTCTCCACTGAGCACCCGCATACCATCTCTGATGTCAAACACCAATGGATATGGGATCATCCATCGCCCATCGCATGAGTCGAGAAGATATGCGCTAGTCTACTCTGGAATATCGATGCCCCGTCTCGATATTCCCTCGACTAGGAACATTTCAAGGATGTACTCATGGACTACCCAGGCCCCACTAGTATGATCTGCATCATAGTCCTGGAAGTCGAGTACACATCCTAAGGGCTTTATCAACATGTAATCAGAGAGACAGAAAGTATACATGTTAAGATAAAGAGCAACCAGATAGCGTACTATCATGTCGAGCAAGAAAGTCCTTCCTATATATGTCCCAGCATCCACTACAATATACATCCAATGTACAGTAATGGCCTCTAGGGCATACATATAACTAACAGTTTCTACCCAAGTTTAGTCAGGGTGTGACTCCATTCAGATTCTTGTCGTCTGGTTATAATCAGTTTGATCAGTTGTTCTTTGTTAAGTTGTGTGTTTGTGTTAATTGTTGTCAGCAGTTGGGGATTGTCACTCGTCATCGTTAGGGTTCTCCTTCGATAGCTGTTATCAGGAGACACTCCAATTGGCGACCTTTAGGTTTAGGGGTTAGGTCGTGTCAATCACCATTCTGTTCTTCTGACTCTACGTAAGTAGGATTTGGACCCCAGCTATGTCTAGAGACTTCGGAGATGATCCAGTTGATTCAGGTCAGGATGTGAATTATAGCCAGTGCAAATAAAGGTCTGATACTGACCGTGTTGGTCGTAGACTTAAGTGCACAGTGGCAAACCATGTATTCCTGCGGATTTTTCCGATGAATGACGTGTTGGATTTTGGGGAAGCTTGTCCCAGGATTTTAGGTCCTTTCGAGATCCTATAAGCGAGTTAGTTTTGTTGCCTTTAATTTGGCACTTCCGCCCAGATTATTGAATTTTCACCCCGTATTCCTTGTGATGATACTTTACAATTACCTTCATTACCTTTCTCACATAAATTGGCACCAAACCTTTTGGCTTGGACGCGATCTTTCGTTCACCAGCATCCAGTTGTGTTAATGGCCCGACAGGTGGAGAAACGTCGGTCAAGGGTCTTGCCATCTGTGAAGAGTTTTCTTGGGCGTAGCTGTATAGTGAGGTAATCACTTGGGAGGCTGCGAGCGAGATTTGAGAGATTGCAATCTTCTCCTTGAAGGTACGCGTATGGGTATATTTTTAAATTCGGGGACGAATTTCTTTTAGGGGGGAGATTGTAACACCTTAGATTGTGTTTTGTGGTTAATTATATTTTAATATATAGTTTTTAATAAAAAGTTTACCAAATTAAGTTTCAAATATTTTATCCTATTTATTGAGTATTTTATTAGATTTTTCCTAGGCTTGCACACACTTGTGCATGATAACTAGGGTGCTAATTTGGGGTTTAACCATGATTGGCAACCATGGTGGACTAAACTTTTCCTTAAGCCATTTTAAAGTTTTGTATTAAGTCATTTTGGGTTTTAATTATGGTTGTTGTTTTCTTTTTATTTTGTTTATGGAAATGATTGTTATTGTGTTGACTTGGTGAGAGAGAGAGAGGGTGCATTATGAGGCATGATGGCTTGCCTATGCCTTCAATTAATGAAGAGAGAGAGAGAGAGAGGAGGGGGTTGACTTGTTGGTGTTCTCTCATTCTCACTCATTTCTCTCATCCTCTCACTCTCAAACTCACACACACACACCCACACATCATCAGCAGCAGCAAAGACAACAACAACAACAACAGAAGCAGCACCAGCAGCAGACAGCCACAGCAACAACAACAGACAAACAAACAACAACAACAATATTAGCAGCTTTAGCAGCAGAGGCAGCAACACCAGCATCAGCTCCAGCTTCTTGAGAGGAGCAGCAGCTAGTGGCAGCAGCAACAGCTCGCAGCAGCAGCACCAACAACATCACCATCAGCAACATTGGCATCAGCACTGGCAGCATCAGCAGCAGCTTCATTGCAGCCCCTGCATCACCAGCAGCTGTAGCAACTCAGTTCTTCCCCTTCACTTGCTTCTTAGGGTTCCAGAGGGTATAATTTCTGAACACCAATTCCTAGTTTGCTTAGTTGTGTGTTAGTTTAGCTTCGGTTTGCGATTAATGTGAGTTTAGTGCTAGTTATGGTGTTTTATGTGGAATTTTGGTTAGAATGTGTCCGAGTTGGTTAACCTAGCCCATTCTAGTGGTGTTAAGTCATCTCAACTGAGATTCAACCCAGGTTTCACAAAAATACCATAGGTTTTCCATATTGTGCAAAATTGGTGTTTTAATGCGACATTGTGACATTCTGTGATCTGCTTTTAACCCAGACTCATCAGGACAAAATTGGGAAAACTGAAACATGCTACCTAGGTCTAGACACCACCACCAGAACACGAGACCCTAACTCCTATTTGTGGCCGCAATTTTAATCCATCTGGCCGCAAATTGCGGCCAGGTTAGGGTCTTGGGTCTTGGGGCTTTGTGTAGGGTAGTCTGCAGTGATTTGTAGTGTTTTGGCATGTATAGTTTTGTAAGATTTGACCTGTAGGAAAATCTGGGACAATATACCGTTTTTCATGTCCGTTGTGTTTGCGCGATACGCGCGATACGTGAGTGGGTTCTATGATCCAGCGTATCGCGGCGTGTCGCGATGGTTTTAGACGCGTATACACACGATTCTGCGCATCGTGCACACGCGCGTTTAGTTCGCGACGCGAGTTTCTCGTTTGGGTTTGATATCGCGTTTTGCGGAATATTTGGCTTATATATGATTTCCATGTCTTATTTGCAGGTTTGCAGGCGGGGACTACGGACACTGCTACCGGAAGGAGCAGATGGTAGGATTCACCTAGCGTGGAGCGTAGGTGAGTAGATTTAACATCTACAGGGGAATCGCCCGTATGGAGTTATGCGTCTGGGCTAGGATTCAAATACCTGTCGCATATTCTACATCATTATTAGAATTGCGCCTTTACTGTTTTTCCTTGGTATAGTTGTACCGTGACTAGCGGCCGTAGGACACTGCACATATTATTGACGGTTTATGTTGCACGAGCACGGATTGTATGGTACACACACACCGTCAATAATTGCCATGTCACACACAACCCATTATAGATACTTTATTGCTTATCATACTTGACATCTAGCTTATCGGTATACCTATAGTGTATCCTACCATTAGTGATAGGTACATCTACACCTTGCAATGCAGCTACAGGTATACCTTGCACATATTTTACTTAATACCCGGGGAGGTATCCTTCATATTCTACTTATATCCAGGGGGTATACGACATCTTTTACTTATAAGGAGACACCTATATTTAGCTGTACCTTATTAATTTCGCATATATCTGGTTTCAGCTATATGTTCTCATTTATATGCTCGCATTCTGATATATCGCATATATTTATTCCTGGATTTGCGCATTGCTATTTTGATTTCATATGATGATTTCTGGATTTGGGAACCGCGGGAGTTCATGAAATTATGCATACATTGAAAAACCCGGTTTCCTTGATTTGATATTTGCGCAACCACCATGAGATTTATCGGTTCTGATTATATACTCCATACGAGATGTGGTTGCCGTATGAGGGTACATGGTGGGGCCCGGTATGGTTCCTCTCGGCAAGAAGATCGATGGACTTTGCCGATTGAGCCTGGAGGAGGGCGAGTACCTACCGGTGACAGTACCCATGACTCGGCAGGGGATCATGGAGACACCGCTAGGAGTCATGTACGTATGCATACGTCGAAAGGCGAGGGTCAGAGATAGGCACTCGTGCTTTCGGGATAGCGTATGATACGTGATCAGGATTTCTGTGTCGATGCTTGGCACATTATTTTCATAATATTTCTTTTAATACCTTTGTATATATAACAGGGGATTTAGCCGTTGTTATATATACCCTTACACCAATATTAGTGGAATGGGACGCTAATATATATGTATTGACCCCATCATATTTATTTCTGCATATATATATATATATATATATATATATTTAGGATGTTAGAAATTATTTTGAGATTCGACTTGGGATATAGGTGATTCATTGAGATTGGATACTGGATATGAAAGAGATTGATGATTTGTACATTCGGGATATAGGAGATCTATTCGATATTGTACATTGAGGAGATGTGAGACTTATATGATATGAGAGCCCAACTTGGGGGCTGATTTGAGGATTTAGGATTTGAGTGTCTTGATGGATTGTGATCCGGCCACGATGTCAAGTTTCCGTGGAAATGACATATTCCACCCCATACTTCACACTTATCTATTTTATGCACAGTTTCATATATTGGTAGTACATGTTAGTGTACCCTTATGATAGTTGCATATTTGCTTTCTCATATCCCTATTGCATAGTTATTGCATACTATTATCATGTCATCATTGCTTCATATATTGATTGTACCTGCTAGTGTACTTTCCATTATTCTGCATTCATATGACATGTTATTACTGTAATCGTATATCTTAGATCCATGCTGTACGTACATTCCTGCGATTACCTGCATATGTTATCTACTATTCACGAGTTGGCAACTCACCCCCGTTGTACCACAGGTGTTTCAGGTTGTTCCCCAGAGTAGTCGAGGCAGGCTATTCAGCTATTCATCTATCATCTTTTGCTACAGATACCGCATCAGCTCACAGTATACCATTTTGCTTAGGTGGGTTAGATGATTATCTGTATTTCATATTGTACATTCGTTGTATTTTGTACTCTCCATCTACTATTATGTTCTTGACTTAGAGACTTGGTGAGGACGATATTGTATATTATTGTGGATTTGTTGTCTTTTATATACAGCTTTCTCTCTATTGTCTTTGTTTCTTCGCTACGGCGTCGTATATTTGTATTGTATTCATCTTGGCTAGTTTTTACAAAAAGGGGGTGTTGCCAAAATTTTAAAGAAAGAAAGTAGAACTTTTAAAGAATTTGGGTTGCGATTTCAGATGTTTCAAAAACTTATATTATCTTTTCCGTATTTTCTTGGTTTAGATTTCTGGGTTTTGGCTTTCTTTTACTGCGTTACGTCTTTTGGCATTGCGTAGTATTAGGGCCGTCACGGGCCAATTTTGGGTCGTGACAGTAGTTTATAAAGAATTCTCTCCAGTCCTCAACCGTTTCTTGGTCTTTTATTTGCAGGGTCATTTGCTCAGTCGCTTCCTTTTCCTCGGATGATTCCAGAGATATTTCTGCCGGTGCAAGGACCCGACGGCTTTGTACCACGATTCTTACGTCATCGAGGTTCTCATCAGCCAATTCTTTGGAAAGCTTGGCTAACACATCCGCTTTGCTATTTTCTGCACGCGGTATTCTTTCCAAGGTATAGAATGTATTTGGGCCAGCAGCTGCTGTACTTTCTCGCTGTACTTCACCAGTTCCGGTTTGCACGTTTGATAGTCGCCGTTTACTTGACTAACAACCAGCTGGGAGTCTCCGTATATGAGAAGGTTCTCAATCCCCATTTCGATGGCGATCTCAAGACCTGCTATTAAAGCTTCATACTCGGCTTCATTGTTTGTCCTCGGCTCTGTTAAGGAGAAAGCAAAGCGCATTATCCCTCCTTGTGGGGTCACGAAGATGAGGCCTATCCCTGATTTGATTATGGGCGTGTTTTGTTTGCGCTTCTTCATGGAGGATGCCCCATCGAAATAAAGTTCCCACCGGGTATCATTTCCGTCGATCGTGTCAAACGCATGTTCGTCTGGCAGTTCGCAATTCAGAGGGGAATCGGCAGGTATTGGATGATCAGCGAGGAAGTCGGCGATGGCCTGGCCTTTCACTGCCTTAAGAGGTCGATAAGTTATTGAGAACTCCATCAGGAGCAAGGCCCATTTAGCGAGTCGCCCCGTCAGTATGGCCTTTGACATCAAATATTTGAAGGGATCCACCTTCGATATGAGACGGACTTCATGCGCCAACGCATAGTGCCTGAGCTTCGTTATCGTGAAGATCAATACCAGACAGTGTTTTTCGATGGGAGAATAATTGCTTTCTGCCCCCAGTAGAACTCGACTCAAATAGTAGAGGGCTCTCTCCCTCCCTTGGTCATTCTCTTGTGCCCATAATGCGCTTAAGGAACCTTCAAGGGCGGTTGTATACAGAATGACAGGCTTTCCCTTGACCGGAGAAGCCAAGACTGGTGGATTCTGAAGGTATTGTTTGATTTCGTCCAGCGCACTTTGGCATTTGTGATCCCAGACGAACGAGGTTCCCTTTTTCATCAGGTGACTGTAAGGACGGCATTTCCCTGAAAGATTGGCTATAAATCGCCGGATATACGCGAGCTTCCCTTGGAGAGACCGCAATTGTTTGAGAGTCCTTAGCGGGGGCATCTCCATAATCGCCTTGATCTTTGATGGATCTATCTCGATACCTTGGTGTCGGACGATGAATCCTAGGAATTTACCTGAGGACACCCCGAACGTGCATTTGAGAGGGTTCATCTTCAAGTTGTATTGCCGAAGGCGTTGAAACACGATCTTCAGATGCTTGAGATGTTCCTCGTATGATTTTCTTTTCACCATGAGGTCGTCGATATAGCATTCGATGATTTCATGTATGAGGTCATCGAAGATCCTCATCATGGCCCTCTGATAGGTGGCACCGGCGTTCTTTAGACCGAAAGGCATCACTTTGTAGCAAAATATACCCAAAGGGGTCCAGAAAGCAGTGTGCTTCTGGTCCTCAGGATGCATCTTTATCTGATTATATCCCGATGAGCTGTCCATGAAGGAGAAGACCTCATGAGTGGACGTATTGTATATCATTAGCTCGGTGACCGGTACTGGGAAGTCGTCCTTTGGGCAAGCTTTATTAAGATCCCGAAAGTCCACACATATGCGCACTGTCCTATTTTTCTTCATCGCCGGGACGATATTGGCGATCCAATCAGGATACTGAACTTTTTGGATGAAGCCGGAGTCGATTAGCTTCTTGACCTCGGCGTTGATACTCATCTCAAGCTCAAGCCGCATTCTTCTCGGTGCTTGTTTGATTGGCTTGACGTCCAGGGATAGGGCCAGTTTGTAGACAGCAATCTCTGGATCTAATCCTGGCATTTCGGAATAGTTCTATGCGAAGCAATCTTTATGTTGCATAAGCACGTCTTTCAATGTATCCACCTTTTCTTCAGACCACAGCTCACTAACGAACGTCGGCCGCGGGTCATTTGCCGTCCCCAAATCAATTTTCTTGAGGTTATCTGCAGTAGTATGTATTCCATCTTCCAGCTCTTTCGGCGCGGGTGGAAACTCTGAGATCACCTTATCATCATTGCTTTCGAAGCACCCGGGGAGGTCACCCCTATCCTCAGGCTCTTCTTTTGATAGTGTTATCATATGACAAGTACGAGCTTGCTTCCACGACCGATGTTGATCTGGTTCTACTCTCGCTGTATGCGCGGCTTTTGGTTCGTGCTTCTGTGGCGGATTTATCCTCCAACTACTGGATAGAGTGAACATGCCTTGCTGATATTGATCTTGTAAGTCCATGCTACCTCTCCCGGTACTTTCGGGCATGCGGAATTTAGTGAAAAACAATTTTCTAGAGGTGGTAACATGGACTCAAAACCGGATCTTGGTTAAACATCTAACTAACAACCTAACTACGAGTTGCTAACTACTCGGTTAGGGGGTTATACCTTTCTTTTTCTCGAACTCCTTCGTCTTCAAGCTTCGATGGTCGTCCGAATCGGCTTCTCTTCGTCGTCTCCTTGCGCCGAAGATAGATCCACCTAAAAGCTTCAACCTTTGGCTCCTTCTTCGAACTTTGAAGAAACTAGTTCACTCGGTTTGCTAAACCTTGTGAACTAGAGTGAGTAGAGAAGAGTTTGTATGGGATTTTATCTATGGTTCTTGGTTCTCAACTCATGAGACAAGTGAACCATAGAGTCAAGAGAGGGAGAGCAAGAGGAGGAAGATGAGAGCTCAAGAACAAGAGAGAGAATGAGCATGAAAAAATGAGAGAAGACTTTTCTCTCTTGGCTCTCATAATCCAAAACCATCATCACAAAAATAATAATCAAGTATTGTGTAAAATGGTTCAAGTCAAAATGGCTAAATCATTTCATGCACTCATTTCTCACAAAAGAAACAAGCAAGTAAAAAGTTTTTGCCATGAAATGATAGCCATTATCATCATGATGGTCAACTAGTCCAACCTAGTCAACCGGTCAACAAAGTCAACAAGTCAACAAAGTCAACCCCTCAACAACCATGTCACCACAATACTTAATTAATATTATTGTTAATCACATATCATATTCTCATTAGGGTTGAGCAAAAAGTCAATGGTCAACTGTCAACGGTCAACAACCCTAATGAGAATCCTCTGCCTCTGTCTCTCCGTTAACTGTGCATACACACCCGTATCCGCGTTCCGAGGAACACGAATACATACTGGATAAATCCAATCCCAAAAGGTACACTAGGATCTGGCTTAAACCAAAGCCCGCTAGTGTGAACTGTCCGGACACTGTACGTGCACAAGTGCACGGATGTGACCGAACCCTGTCGCAAAACCATGCGACCTGTCGCAAAACCATGCGACCTCTACTCTTTTGCCTAAAGGCGAACAGCTTTCTGTGTGGGACTCTAAAGACTCGACACTACGCTGGCAGTGGGTTTAACCACAGACCGCAAGCGGCACTAGCTGTGCGTAACGGTCCCCAGGTAGATGCCGACAAGAAGACTGACGAGGCGAAACCCATCTGAACTCCTACTGAGCCTGAATGTGACATTCTCCGTACAGTCCGGTCTGTTCGTCTGATACATCGCATGGCGGGCCTAGGGGGCGGTAAACGTCAGTCCCCCAATAGCGGTACAAGTCGTGTCGGAGTGAAGCCCAAAACACCCTGAGATAACACTGGAAGCCTACCAGTATATCTCGTTTGCCCTGGCCAGGGACTACTCGTGTAATGGCTCTCCTAGACACAGCGCGATGTCAACCCCCAATACCGGGAGAGACGAATCCTGTCTAACCGTCACTGCCTCCAAGTGCTTCGAGACTGCACCCAACTACCACCTGTTTGCACGACTCCTTTGAGCCGTGGTAGGGTAGTAATCAAAGTACAGTGGGAACACACTCGAGGCGAAGTGACAGTGTCAAGTCAGCGGACTAAGCTGTACTCATGTCACCTGGGAACTGATAACTGACGATAGGCATAATACCAACTAGTCAGTTCCCGACGAGTCCTGTCCAGTGTACTCGTAACCCAACGAGCATCCGCATACTATCTCAAGTACGACGTACCGACGGCTGTGGGGCAGACCGTCTCCCACACTGGGATGAGAAGCGCATGCGCTAGTCTACTCCGGAGTATCGATGCCCTGTCTCGACAGTCCTGCGACCGAGGACCTGCATAAGGATGTGCTTATAGATTACCCAGCCCCACTAGTGTGACTGCCATCACAACGCTGGTAATCAAGCAAAGATCCTAAGGGCTCCACTAATGTGTATAGGCGATATACTAAAATAAACACATGTACACATTGAAGTAGAAACAAACCAAGTAGCATACTACTATTTTGAGCAAGATTGTATATACAAGGTGAATATCCCAAGCTTCCATTAAGTAATATACAAACTAGTATGATACAGTAATGGCCTCAAGGGCATATACACTAACAATCTCCCACTTGCACTAAGGCCATGTACTGGCGTATCGAAGACCTATCATCTCGATCAGCCGCTCGAACTGAGTCTGGGGCAAGGCCTTGGTGAATAGATCTGCAGTGTTATCTTCTGAAGCGACTCTCTGAACCTCGATCTCCTGACGATCCACGATCTCCCTGATCAGGTGATACCGCCTCAAGATGTGTCTGGATCTCTGATGGGACCTGGGTTCCTTCGCTAAAGCTATAGCCCCGTTGTTGTCGCAATACAGAGGTATTGGATCAACAATGGACGGAACCACCTGAAGCTCTTTCAAGAACTTCCTCATCCAGACAGCTTCTTTTGCGGCATCAGATGCAGCGATGTATTCCGCTTCCATCGTCGAGTCTGCAACGGTTTCCTGTTTGGAACTCTTCCAACACACCGCCCCTCCATTGTGGGTAAAGACAAAACCCGACATGGACTTGGAATCATCCTTGTCACTCTGGAAGCTGGAGTCAGCAAAGGCCTCGATCTGGAGGTCTTTTCCACCATACACCAAGAACATCTCCTTAGTCCTTCTCAGGTACTTGAGAATGTTCTTTACTGCTATCCAGTGTTTCTCCCCAGGGTTTGACTGATACCGGCTTACCACACTCAGTGCATAAGCTACATCCGGTCTGGTACACAACATCGCATACATTATAGAGCCTACCGCAGAAGCGTAGGGTATAATAGACATGTGATCCCTCTCCAAATCAGTCTTGAGAGACATCTCTTTAGAGAGGGTGATCCCGTGACAAGCCGGTAGGTTACCGCGCTTGGAATCTTCCATACTGAATCTCTTCAGTATGGTGTCGATGTACCTGGACTGTGAAAGTCCTAATATCCTCTTAGATCTATCACGATGGATCCGGATCCCCAGGATGTATGAGGCATCACCCAGGTCTTTCATGGAGAACCTGTGTGACAAGAACCCCTTGACAGATTGTAGCATAGGAATGTCATTTCCTATTAAGAGAATGTCATCCACGTATAAAACGAGGAATACTACAGTTCTCGCTACAAATCTACTATAGATGCATGGTTCATCTGGATTTTTGATAAATCCAAATTCCTTGACCGTCTCATCAAAACAGATGTTCCGACTCCGCGATGCCTGCTTTAGTCCATAGATGGACTTAAGTAACTTGCACACCTTTCCGCTGCTCCCACTCTGAATGAAACCCTCTGGTTGGTCCATATAGACACACTCCTCTAAATTTCCATTTAGAAAAGCGGTCTTTACGTCCATTTGCCAGATCTCATAATCGTGGAAGGCAGCAATGGCAAGAAGGATCCGAATGGATTTCAGCATAGCCACTGGAGAAAAGGTTTCGTCATAGTCCAAGCCAGGTCTTTGACGGAAACCCTTTGCAACAAGTCTAGCTTTATAGGTCTCAACCTGTCCATCTACACCAATCTTCCTTTTGAAGATCCACTTGCATCCTACGGGTTTTACCCCGTCTGGAGCAATGTCCAACGTCCATACTTTGTTGGTGTACATGGACTCCATTTCGGTCCGCATTGCATCCAGCCATTTTACTGAGTCAACGCTCTGAACGGCCTGCTGGAAGCTAGTAGGCTCATCATAATCTATGATGCAATCCTCCCTATCCCCGTCTATGAGAAAATCGTAGTATCTCTCGGGCGGATGAGACTGCCTACTACTCCTGCGGAGCGGCGTAGGAATGTCCTGTTCTTTTGAACCCTCTGGTTCCACTAAGCTTTCAGTAATAGCTCGTGGTTCTGGAATTTCTTCCAGTTCTACTGCGCTCCCACTAATTTCCTTTTCTAAGAACTGGTGTTCTAGAAAGTGGGCATTACGAGAAACAAGGACTTTGTGTTCCTCTGCGTGGTAGAAAAGATACCCCTTGGTGTTCTTTGGGTATCCCACAAACTTGCACAGTACTGAGCGTGCCTCGAGTTTGTCCGCATGCTGCTTTTTGACAAAAGCTGGACATCCCCAGATCTTCAGATATTGAAGATAGGGTTTCTTCCCACTCCATAACTCATAAGGTATGGTAGGCACAGTCTTAGTGGGAACTCAGTTCAAAAGGTATGCAGCTGATTCTAGTGCATACCCCCAGAATGATCGCAGTAACTCAGCGTTACTCATCATGGACCGTACCATATCCAATAGGGTTCGGTTCCGTCTCTCCGATACACCATTATGTTGTGGAGTGTATGGAGGAGTAAGCTGAGAGAGAATTCCATTCTCTTTTAAATAGTCCAGGAACTCGGCACTCAAGTATTCACCACCTCGATCCGATCTTAGGATCTTGATACTTTTGCCGGTCTGTTTTTCTACTTCATTCTTATATTCCTGGAATTTTCCAAAGGCTTCGGACTTATGTTTCATTAAGAAGACATAACCGTACCTTGAAAAGTCATCCGTAAAAGTAATGAAGTAAGAAAAACCGCTTCGCGCATGTGTAGACATTGGACCGCACACGTCGCTGTGTACGAGTCCCAAGAGCTCGCTCGCTCTTACTCCGTGTCCAGTGAACGGAGTCTTTGTCATCTTTCCTTTGAGACAGGATTGACAAGTGGCATACGATTGATATTCGAACGCATTCAAATATCCTTCTGTATGTAACTTCGTCAACCTTCTCTCATTGATGTAACCCAGTCTACAATGCCACAAGAAAGTCTGATTTATTTCCGGAGACTTCCTTTTGTGTGTATTCTGTACATTGAAAATCTGTGGTTGGTTTAATACGTATATACCATTGCTTAATGTACCTGACCCAATCAAAACTTGATTAAGGTGAATGTTTACAACATTACTTACAAACGCAAATTCATAACCTTCTTTAGAAACTAAAGATACAGAAATGATATTACAAGTTGCGTTGGGTACAAAAAAGCAATTACGCAAAACAAAAACATGTCCATCTGACATTCCCAGGTGATAGTCCCCCACGGCTTTAGCATCCATGCTAGCTCCGTTCGCAACTCTGAGGGTCATGTCACCTGCTTTCAAAACACTACGGTTTCTCAACGCCTGCAAAGAATTACAGATATGAGATCCTGATCCGGTATCCAATACCCAGGAAGTAGAGTTTATTGAAAGACAGTTTTTAATAACATACACACCTGAAGCTGAAGCTGCAACCTGCTTCAATTTCTGTGTTCTGGCCTTCCAGGCCCTGCAATCATTCTTCTAGTGTTCTTTCTTATGACAATAGAAGCATTCTTCCTTATCCACAAGCTTCCCCGCTTTCTTTGTTGCTTTAGCTTTTCCCTTCGTATCCACTTTACTAACACCGCCCCTTGGTTTGGCGGGGGCTTTCTTCTTCTTTCCCTTGGCTTTCGTCTTGGACCTAGAAGAAGATGATCCTCCTACAAACAAAGTGGATGTTTCCCTACCTTTCTATAGGGTGCCCTCTGCGCTCCTCAGCATGTTGAGGAGCTCTGAAAGTTCAACTTCTTTTTCTTGTAAGTTGAAGTTCAGTATAAACTGGGCGTAAGTGGAAGGAAGGGACTGGAGAACTAAGTCCGTATAGAGCTCACTCTCCAATGTGGTCCCTAGGTCCGCGAGCTCCTCAATATAGCCGATCATCTTAAGCACGTGTTCTGCTACTGATGATCCGACGGCCATCCTTGCCGAAAATAACTTTTTCGACGCTTCGTATCTTGCGATACGAGATTGCTCTCCATACAGTTCTTTTGTATGAAGAAATATGGATTCCAAGTCCATATTCTCGTGCCTCCTCTGATGTTCGTTGACCATAGAAGCAAGTAAGAGGCACTTGGCCTTCGCGCTATCAATCTCCCAAGTCTTATGGATTTCCTTATCCGCGACGCTGGAAGTGGGACTAGGGACAGGGGGAGCTTTGGTGGTAAGAAGATACCCCATCTTGTCGTAAGTGATTGCTATCTTGACATTCCTGAGCCAATCTTTGTAGTTTGGCCCTGTCAGTATGTTTTATCTAGAAGTAACTTAAGTCCAGTCATGTCGATTGGTCGCTGCAATTAGGAGAGAGAAGAAACACTCAGCTTGATGCTCTTGCAAATTTAGAATGGTTTTTAGTTTGTCTAAACAGGATGGCTCCCACTGTTTCTCGAATCCCTCCTCAAACCAAAAAGGAAGAATTAGTCAGGATCAATCTCACCGTACAATACTTGCTTAACCGTTCAGCCAGGCCAGTGTCGGTACTTCGAGGGAGGTTTTCCAACGCTTTCGCGAAGTTCCTTAATTAAATAACCTCTTTTCCCTGGGGGCGTACCCCCGCTAACACCTTTCTAGACACTTACTAGGTTTATAGCATTGATCGTTTAGTGAGAAATTTCCCGAGGAGTAGCATATACTCACAGTAGGATCGGGATCCAAATATCATCGCGTGACGAAACTGAAGGAATCCTACCAGAATCATCACACTCCAAATGGTATGCAACACTAGCAAGTTTCAGTTCTTTTGAAACTCCCGATGTGGATTTTTGCCCCATGCTCTTATGACCTTGGCGTGAGGTCAAAATGTCATAAGTCACATGTCAAGTTCTTCCCATCATTATCCAGGTTAATTTGAATCCACCCGTACCTACCCTTGACGTAGGCCAAAATGGTAGTACGGCTGTCCCAAACCAACGCATTCTATCTATGCAACAGATAAATATCCGGCAGCTACCAATCACTATGCCTTGGCGTGAGGTCAAAATACATAGCTTGAATACTACCGAATATTTAACTGAAATGATGGAGGGCTACGAATGGTTTTGGCAAAACCGTGAACGTAGTGAACTTGATATAATCGATGGAACGAGATAGCTTTTAAAAGGAGTGGCTCAAGCTCCGCATTTAAAAGTTAGTTTTGAAAAGAACCGAGTGGTTTTCCGAAAGTGTTCCAACGATTTTAACTTGGTTTATTTTCTTGCATTAGTTCTTTTAATGCGTGATATTCTTGCATTAGTTCTTTTAATGCGTCCCATCATTTAACCCTACCATTGCAGAAAACAACCAAAATATGACGTACGCTTATGCCATTCGCATTCGCCACGGGGCCCCGTCATTACCCGTTAGGTTACTTAACTAACGACAGAGCGGGGGCTGGGCTAGCGCGGCTGTAAAACATAAGCAACGCCTAAATAATATCATATATAGATATATTGCAATGATAGCCATTTCAGATCACAGATGAACACATTGGATATACTAGGAATCCGCAATTCGTACGAGCCTGTAACGAAAAGCAGATTACACGGTCGCGGTGAATAGCCAATACCCCACCCAAGACCCCTACGGGTGCGGCAAACTACCCGCCAAGTACCCGAAGCGAAGCAACCTCCCTCATCCCCGTGAGTAGGCCACTCGGCACTTCGGCATACCCGGTAGTTTGTGCACCCCCTCCATGGGTCTATTCTAGGAGCAAAAACAGTAAAAAGAAATTATACAATGACGGCTACAACCCCGACCCGGTTGTGCGGCCATACAAATAATTATTACATCAATTTACAAATTTACATGAATTGAAAGAAAAGAAAACTCTCGTCTCACAACCCCCGGCTATTCACCCGCGACAATCCAATGAATTCATATACACATTCCAATAACATTACAGATCACAGATTTGTATAACCCCCACTAATCGACATATAGCGATTAGCAGACGTTCAATATAAATATCACATTACAGAAAAAAAAAACCCGTCAGCTTAAGTCTTTTAGAAGTTCGATCAAAAATACGGATTTTCAGGACCCCAAAAATAAAATTTTCATTCTGGAAAATCTGGGCAGAAAATATATATTCCAAAAATCCCAAAATACCCCTATGAGCAAACTGCAAAGAAGAAACCCCATGACCGAGTCAACTCGGCCGCGGTTCCGCGGCGGGAGCAAGCTCCCGCCGCGGAACCGCGGCGCTTTGATCGAGTTAGGGGGTCAAATTTTTGCAGTTTCTTCAGAAAACCCTGAGTCGATTTTTGGTGTATCTCAAAAAAAATTTCCAGCACTTTTAAAATCGACAGAAAGTTTTAAAAACGGGGTTCGTTTTGCGACTTTTCCTTTGATCGATCATCTAGCTACTTTGCTAACATGTTAGATAGAGTTTAACTAGGCTCTGATACCACTGTAAGTCCATGCTACCTCTCCCGGTACTTTCGGGCATGCGGAATTTAGTGAAAAACAATTTTCTAGAGGTGGTAACATGGACTCAAAACCGGATCTTGGTTAAACATCTAACTAACAACCTAACTACGAGTTGCTAACTACTCGGTTAGGGGGTTATACCTTTCTTTTTCTCGAACTCCTTCGTCTTCAAGCTTCGATGGTCGTCCGAATCAGCTTCTCTCCGTCGTCTCCTTGCGCCGAAGATAGATCCACCTGAAAGCTTCAACCTTTGGCTCCTTCTTCGAACTTTGAAGAAATTAGTTCACTCGGTTTGCTAAACCTTGTGAACTAGAGTGAGTAGAGAAGAGTTTGTATGGGATTTTATCTATGGTTCTTGGTTCTCAACTCATGAGACAAGTGAACCATAGAGTCAAGAGAGGGAGAGCAAGAGGAGGAAGATGAGAGCTCAAGAACAAGAGAGAGAATGAGCATGAAAAAATGAGAGAAGACTTTTCTCTCTTGGCTCTCATAATCCAAAACCATCATCACAAAAATAATAATCAAGTATTGTGTAAAATGGTTCAAGTCAAAATGGCTAAATCATTTCATGCACTCATTTCTCACAAAAGAAACAAGCAAGTAAAAAGTCTTTGCCATGAAATGATAGCCATTGTCATCATGATGGTCAACTAGTCCAACCTAGTCAACCGGTCAACAAAGTCAACAAGTCAACAAAGTCAACCCCTCAACAACCATGTCACCACAATACTTAATTAATATTATTGTTAATCACATATCATATTCTCATTAGGGTTGAGCAAAAAGTCAATGGTCAACTGTCAACGGTCAACAACCCTAATGAGAATCCTCTGCCTCTGTCTCTCCGTCAACTGTGCATACACACCCGTATCCGCGTTCCGAGGAACACGAATACATACTGGATAAATCCAATCCCAAAAGGTACACTGGGATCTGGCTTAAACCAAAGCCCGCTAGTGTGAACTGTCCGGACACTGTACGTGCACAAGTGCACGGATGTGACCGAACCCTGTCGCAAAACCATGCGACCTGTCGCAAAACCATGCGACCTCTACTCTTTTGCCTAAAGGCGAACAGCTTTCTGTGTGGGACTCTAAAGACTCGACACTACGCTGGCAGTGGGTTTAACCACAGACCGCAAGCGGCACTAGCTGTGCGTAACGGTCCCCAGGTAGATGCCGACAAGAAGACTGACGAGGCGAAACCCATCTGAACTCCTACTGAGCCTGAATGTGACACTCCGTACAGTCCGGTCTGTTCGTCTGATACATCGCATGGCGGGCCTAGGGGGCGGTAAACGTCAGTCCCCCAATAGCGGTACAAGTCGTGTCGGAGTGAAGCCCAAAACACCCTGAGATAACACTGGAAGCCTACCAGTATATCTCGTTTGTCCTGGCCAGGGACTACTCGTGTAATGGCTCTCCTAGACACAGCGCGATGTCAACCCCCAATACCGGGAGAGACGAATCCTGTCTAACCGTCACTGCCTCCAAGTGTTTCGGGACTGCACCCAACTACCACCTGTTTGCACGACTCCTTTGAGCCGTGGTAGGGTAGTAATCAAAGTACAGTGGGAACACACTCGAGGCGAAGTGACAGTGTCAAGTCAGCGGACTAAGCTGTACTCATGTCACCTGGGAACTGATAACTGACGATAGGCATAATACCAACTAGTCAGTTCCCGACGAGTCCTGTCCAGTGTACTCGTAACCCAACGAGCACCCGCATACTATCTCAAGTACAACGTACCGACGGCTGTGGGACAGACCGTCTCCCACACTAGGATGAGAAGCGCATGCTCTAGTCTACTCCGGAGTATCGATGCCCTGTCTCGACAGTCCTGTGACCAGGGACCTGCATAAGGATGTGCTTATAAATTACCCAGCCCCACTAGTGTGACTGCCATCACAACGCTGGTAATCAAGCAAAGATCCTAAGGGCTCCACTAATGTGTATAGGCGATATACTAAAATAAACACATGTACACATTGAAGTAGAAACAAACCAAGTAGCATACTACTATTTTGAGCAAGATTGTATATACAAGGTGAATATCCCAAGCTTCCATTAAGTAATATACAAACTAGTATGATACAGTAATGGCCTCTAGGGCATATACACTAACAGATCTTCGACCCAATTCTTGAAGGTGAAGCAGTCTTCAATAGGATGTCCTATTGCTCTATGATAGGAGCAATAGTCCGGGTGAAAGACTTCGCCTGCTTGCTCGGGGTGTTTGGACTCCAGAAGTGTAATCATCTGATGTTTTATGGCGAGATCAAGTATCTTCCGTGTTTTATTATGAGGAAAAGAGTATGCTCGACCCATCTTCTTTATAAGAGACGAGTCCGGATTGCTCGATTCCCGATCGCGTGGCTTCTTGGTCCCACTTTGTTGCCGTCGAACTCCTTTCCCGCTCTTTGATTTATTTTTGCCTCTGCATCGGGTCTTTTGTACGACGGGTTGATAAGGGAGAGCATTGTCATTCTCTGTGACCTGCTGAAGGAGGCGCTGCGTCTGTCTTTCTCGTAAATGGCCATTTCACGGTTATGGTCATCCCGGATCTTTTGACCCGCTTCCCTGATAAGGTTGTCCATTCGTTCTTCAAATGACGGACTCGGCATCTTGATTGCAGGATCTCGTTTTGGTTCAAGGTCAGCATTTTCTGACAGGGCGTTCTCTTCTTCATCGAAGTCATATATGACGTAGCTACCATGGACTCGTTCCCGTTTCCCGGATTTCACATATCCAAGCCTGAGCGTTTCCATCCTCCCGTTGGGCAACTTGCGCTGAGTTCTAGGAACATCCCAAATCCTGTTGTAGAACCGAGCTTGTCGAATGGTCTGTTTGAAAGGTACCCCTTGGCGCTTCAAGAGCCTTCTCAAGCCTTCCGAGTAATATCTAGGCAGATGGATGGGCTGGAGTTTGTCGAGCGTAGAATCGGCGCCATGCCAGATTTTTTTCTAGACTTTGGTTTCCCCAGATCTGTAGAATAAGATCGCCTTTTCACCCTTTCGCCTGGGAGGGACGTAAAATGTCCGCAGTTCTTGCACACTATAAGCTTTAAGTGCATCGAGCTCTTTGTAATGCTCCCGCAGAACCATGATAATTTGCAGACTCTGATTATTGCCAGCAAAAACTTGTATTGACGGCCGAGCGGAGAATACAACATTAACCTCGTCTTCCGAATCGCTGCCGAAGATCAATATGGGGGCGGACGGTCCCGGGTTGTTGCGTTGAGTTGGCCCTGAATAAACTATCTTTTCCTCCTCCTCGGTATCACTCCCGAATACTGGAATAGTGGTGATAGCTTTGTCCTTTGGTTTGTGACACCTCTCCATGTCCTCGAAATCTGGTAAGAAATATTTCGCATCTTCGTATTTCCGGACTTCATTCATGGAGAATGGGTTCAATTCTCCCATCACAGTGTACTCGAGGCCATTGTTGAAATACTTCATACACTGGTGCTGTGTAGAAGGAATGATGTTGTACTCATGCAACCAAGGCCGGCCGAGCAAAGCATTATAACAAGTCCTGGCGTCAATAACGTGAAATTTAATGTCCGTGACGAGTAGCCTGAAGCACAGCGTCAGTATTACAGACCCAAGAGTCCGCGATGACTGGGAGTCAAAACCGGAGATGGTAAT
Source organism: Agapanthus africanus (assembly GCA_030015575.1). NCBI lineage: Eukaryota > Viridiplantae > Streptophyta > Magnoliopsida > Asparagales > Amaryllidaceae > Agapanthus > Agapanthus africanus. Next base: position 13,297,090 of record CM057337.1, read on the forward strand.
TTTATCGCGAGCGAGGTGCTGAATGCTCATGCAGATTTCCTTCAATACTTTTACGTTGAGGAGATTGACAGAAGACCCATTGTCAACCAGGATTTTGCCTATCTTTATATCGTGACAGTATCCGTAGACATAAAAGGGAAGGTTGTGCTCGCACGTCCCAAGGAGGAGATCTTCATCGCCGAAGGTGACATAGGCTATGTGTACTTCCTCCAGCTCGTTCTTCATCTATTCTTCGGCGAGAAAAGCTTGGAATTGTCCTGGCTCTTGTAGCACCTTGATCAATGAATTTCTTGCTTCTTTTGATAGTAAAAGGGCGTCGAGAATGCTGAGCCGTGAGGGTAACTTCCTCAAGTGCGCCAGAACGTTGTAGTCCATCTTACTTTCCTTTGGCGGGTCCTTGGAAGTCAGCGACTTGGTCATCTATGGCGATATCCTCAGAGACTTTTTCTTTTCCCTTATCTTTTCTATTCGTGGGTCCGAGATTCTTTTCTGGAAGCGTACGGTTGCGCAGCTGAATATTTTCACAGGCCTTCGGTTCTTCCTCTTTCCCCAGGGTGGGTTTTTTAAAGAGAGGGCCAAGAGCCATCTCCTCGTCAGAGTCGCTCCCGAAGGTGAGAACCTGCGATCCTTCGGCGTTGACCATGCGACAGTTGCCGGTAATTCTTTTATGCTCCTAAGTCGTACTTCTCTGCTCCCGACGAGTTTTGCGTTTCATCCGCTTAAAATGTTGCCAGTGAGCGACATATCTCTGCCACCATCTTTTAAAAGCATTTCATTCTTCAATGGGGTGCACAATCTTTTGATGATATAAACAGTAGCTCGGATGCATTTCGGCTTCACCAAGAGTGCTTCCTTCGGAGGGTGGTAGCTTCATTCCCACTGATATGGCTTTTATGAACTTTTTCCTCATCTTGAACTTGTTTTTGTCTACGACAGATGTCCTTTGATTTGACAGGAGTATCTCGACTCTTTCATCCAGTCGCCGGCGTTTGGCTTTTTCAAATATGGTCATCTCATGCTCTCGATCGGCTTTGCTTTTCAGATGGATTTCATTCAGGAAGGTGTCGATCATTTCGTCTGACGACCATAGAAGTTCCGGCTCGGGACCTGCCCCCAGTCTCTTGGTGCAAGGAGCCTCTTGATCGTCTATCAATAAGTGAGAGATCACATGATAACTTGCTACGTAATCCTCAGATTTATCTGATGAGTCTTCTCCACCATTTCCGTCTTCAAGGACGTGGCTGAGGAACTCTTGGAGCGTGATTGGAGTCCGGGCCTTCTGGTTATACTCTTCCAGCGCGTCAATCTGGTTTTGTAGGTCCATGCGCTTGTCGTCAGGCTTCACAGACTTCTTGAATTTCTTCTTCTTTTTCGAAGATTTTGACGGCTGGATGTGAACACTTTGGCTATCACCACCAATCTTTGGAGTTGGGCGCGGCTTCAGCATTCCTTCGATGATCTGGGGTTCCAGCGGATTCATCCACCTGATCGCCGGGCATGTCTGGAGATCATTCAGCATCATTTTGGTTTTGGCCGAAAGAGCCACCTCCCATGGAGCTTTTCGACAATAGAGCATCTTTCCCCCGGTGTGTCCATCTTCTTAGGAGAGTGCGATTGTGGTAGGCTTACGTTCCATTTCTCAGACAACGCAAACTTGCCTTGCTGGTATTGATCCTCGATCCACCCCTTAAAGACGAAGCAATCTTCAATTGGATGGCTTACCGTTTGGTGGTAAGGGCAATAGTTGGGATTATTCGCTTCGCCGGGTTGCAATGGTCGCTTTGGATTCGGCAGATTGATAAGCCTGTTGCGCATTGCTAGTTCGAATAGCCTCTTCGTTTTATCCCGTGGGAACGAGTAAAGACGCTTCATTTTCTCATTATAATAGCGCCGTCTCTCTTCCAGTTGATCCGCTAGCTTTGGGGCATTGGGCTGCTGTTGGGTATTTGCAACGAAGCCCGCCTTCCCTTTACCCTTTTCGTTCCACGGCTCCGGCTTCAGAGGAAACGGTCTGTGACCCATCTGATCCATCTGGGCTAGCTTGTCGATTAAAGCCTGGAATGTGGTCGGTTTTAAGAACATCATAAACTGTGAAATAGTTGCATGAGGTTCTAGGGTGCCCACGAACATGCCCACCGCTGGTGCTTCTTCGATGCGCTGTTCGCACTTCGACCACAGATTTCGCCATCGGATTGCGTATTGAACCCAAGTTTCGCCCGGCTTCACCCTTTCATTGATCAACGCCGTTATTGGGGTGCGTTCGCTGGTACTCGCGAATCGCTGGGTGAATAACAACTCCATCTCTGCGAAAGTTTTGACGGAGTCGTTTGGAAGCTCGGAGTACCACTCAAATGCAGTCTCCGAAAAGCTGCCGACGAATTGATAGAGCAAAAGCTTATCATCACCCCCGGTGTTGCCGCACAGAGCTCTGAACTGGGCGACGTGCTGGTGGGGATTGCCTGTCCCCTTGTATACATGGAATTTTGGGATCGTGTAGCCTGGCGGGTACTTTATCTGATCATACCAGCCTAGATATGGTCGCCCAGTTTTGACAACTTGGCCGGCTGCTTCATTTGCCTGGTGAACTCTTATTTGCTGAGCAATATAGTCATCCAGGATGGCCTTGGAGATAGTTTCCTCTTTGGCTGCTGAGAGAGCTGGAGGAGGATTCGACGGTTCCCCTTTGTCGTCTTCAATAATGATCGGAGGGTCTTCAGCTGGAGGATCCGGCTGCAACATCATCCCGACCATGTCTTGAAAGACAAGTGCCATTCGCTTTATGTTAGCCGCTTGCTCTGTGGCTTCTTTGTCCTTATTTTCGAGGACTCTAGGTAGGAAGTCGGCATCGGTTTCTTGTTCGTGACGCTGCTCCGATGTTGCCTCCGGGCTTTCTTTTGGTCTGGTGAGTGTGGCCATTGCAGTCAGCATCTCCTGAAGTTTTTTTTGTTGTTGTTCCTGAGCTCTGGTGAGGGATCGGTTGAGTGGTCGGTGGCCCGTAGAAGCGCGGCTATCCTCTTTCCCGGATGCCATATAGACAGTATGCACCACTATGCCCCCAGACTTATGGCGTTTGGGCTCAGTGCCTTTGACATTTGCCGCAGGCATGGGGACTTTCTCCGGCCTCCTTCTTTTATGAGCGGTCGAAGTTGAGGGGGCTGTTGCAGTGGGCACCTAAGTGGTTGTCGTCCGTTGTGTTTTGATAGGACGGTGCTCTTCCTTCTGAGCCTTCAGCTTCTTCTGTCGGCGGAGATATTCCTGATCCACCACCGACTCTCGGACTTGGCGCCAGATCTTATAAACTTTGGAAGAAAGCCGTTGAGGGGACTGCTCCCATTTTATTTCTGTGACAATCTCCACCGGTGGCAGAGATCTTTTCAGTACGGCAGTAGGCGAATTCCTGCGTACTTTGTTCAGCAGTTCAAAACTGTTCCCGGTTGGGATAGCAGCATTAATTTCCACCGTTGGAGCTGGTGGAGTTAGCCCAGAAGGGGAGTTGCCCCCGGCCTTCCTTACTCGACGCCAGTGGCGACGTCGAGCGTGTCGAGTTGTTGGGGTTGGTTCAGCGAAGGCTTTGTCTCCCCCCTTTCCAGGTGAAGGGTTGCTACTGGTGTCAGCCTGTTGAAAACTGATGTCCATTGAGACGCAGTATTCAATCGTTCGAAAACAGACTTCTGAGCAGGGACAGGAACCGTAGAGGGAGCCGGAACAGTCAGTCTTGTAAAGACCGATCCTTTGATAGGAGAAGTCGCCTTGACGACTTCAGGGGCAGGGTTGGTTACTCTTTTCGGAATAACCTTCTCTTGAGGTGCAGGCCTCATCGTGGACCCACCTGAACTTTGGCCCAACCTGGAGAAGACCGAGGCGCTGGAGTTAGATGACCCGTTGAGAGGGGCCGCAGTAGCTGTAAGCCGATCGAAGACCGACTTCTTGGGAGCTTCCGGTGTTGGCACAAGAGCGGTGAAGCTCGTTGGCGGGAGCATGGTCCCGAAAAACAATCCTGTAGTGGCTTGGGTGACCTGTTCCACCGGCATCGTGAACAGGGAAGCCGCCTGGGGCCCGTAAGATATGCCCCCGGTTGAGGCAAGACGTGGATTGTAGTTGCATGTGGAACACTTTGAGCAGGTGAACGCCATTGATCTTTTGCTTTCTGCACCAAGCCAAACGCCAAATCTTAGTACCTTGAAATCCAAGGGCAACCATTAGCAAACCGCGATTCGTTCGCGAACACGACACACGAAGTGTGGAGTGGAAAGGGGAAAAGGTCCCACCGGACGTGTCAGAATCTGTTCCCCTCCGAAAGCCGTGCAAGACGGACGTCTTGCCTGAAATTCGGGGCAGATGCTAATTGGTGCTATCCGTCCACCTCTCCGAAGATGCCAAGTTGATTTATGGCACCATGTATCAAAGGTTTAAACAGATGCGGCCGATATAGCAGACTTCGTCAGATTCCCCCTCGTTTGAGGGGGTTTTGATTGTGGGGACGCTCTTCCCTGCAGGCGCAAGCCCCTGCAGTTAATTACGCTACCGCATCGCGGTAACAACTTTCTCCTTCTCCGAATGGTCACTTCGTGTCGTGGGTGTTTGTTTTGTGTTTGGGGTTGCCCGTGGATTGTATACGGAGACTAAGTTATGTTGTCGCCCGTAGGGCGTGGACTAGTCCAAATCCGTATCTTTCTTAGATTTGGGTTTGGGGGGTTGAGTTTAAGGATACGTTAGCCTCATTTGAGACTAAGATCAACTTAAACGTTAGTTAAGGATACGTTAGTCTCATTTTAGACTAAGATCAACTTAACGGGATCGTTTAGATCCGACAAAAGAGCAATTGGGCTCTATTGTTTTGTTTAATGACATTGCGGTCGAATATTAGTTTAAAGACATCACGGTCGAGGTTAAGGACATCATAGTCCATGGATTTAAGGACTCCACAATCCGTTGTTAGTTTTAAGACATCACGGTCGAGGTTAAGGACATCATAGTCCGTGGATTTAAGGACTCCACAGTCCGTTGTTAGTTTTAAGACATCACGGTCGAGGTTAAGGACATCATAATCCGTGGATTTAAGGACTCCACAATCCGTTGTTAGTTTTAAGGCATCACGGTCGAGATTAAGGACATCATAGTCCATGGATTTAAGGACTCCACAGTCCGTTGTTAGTTTTAAGACATCACGGTCGAGGTTAAGGATATCATAGTCCATGAGTTTAAGGACCCCACAGACTATAGTTTAGAGACGTCATAGTCTATGAAATGTATGGTTGTCGGGACCCGCCACCTCTCTGAAGACGTTGAAGGATTACAACGACAGATATCGGAGGAGTGAAAAGATGTACCTTCAAACTAAAGTGGATTAAATGATCTATAGCCTAGTTTGGAGCTAGGACCAATTAATTAAATTATGAGCACGTTGGCTCAGTTAAGTCTGAATTGAGGACTTATGGCCAACTTGGGTTAAGTCCAATTAAGTTTGAAGAATTGGCCCTTTGTTGGACCATTAGCACTTGTTTGGGTTCAAGCCCACATTATTTAGCAATGCTAAACATTTTCATCTTTGAGTTCCTCAATTTTGAGATTCTTTTGGAGGAGGGACTTCTTCCTCTAGAAAATCAGCCAATTTGGTTAAAAGCAGTGTTAAACACTAAGGAACAACAGTGTTAAATACTGGAAATAAGATTATCAAATTAGTGTTAAACACTAGGAATGTGATTCTCAAATTAGTGTTAAACACTAAAAGATAACAGTGTTAAACATTCTCAAATTAGTGTTAAACACTAAAAGATAACAGTGTTAAACACTGGCAAACAAAATTGTCAGATTAGTATTAAACACTAGAAGAGAGAGGCATCAAAAGGTGGGGCCAGATCCCCTTTATTTTGTTCTGTAAACAAGTGTTAAACACTTTTATAGCCGTCACGTGTGGGCACGTGATGTATACTCATGCCCTAATTTATTAGCACATTTATTAGAGGTCACGTGGTGACACGTGAGAGCGCCCAAGTCAGATTTTGCCTTTGTTTTTGTTCGATGTATAATGAGGGTCACGTGGGAGCATGTGAGGCATTGCCTCAAAGCTTTCATTCTCATTTTTGGGGGATCTGTTCACGGGTCATGTGGGGACACGTGACCTTAATCCTTTTCATGCACAGAGATCTCTTTAGTCTCTTTATTTTATTTTGAGAATTAAATTTCTGTAGGGTTAAACCCTGATCATGATTTGGAGGAATTAAATTCCTATTATGAAAGAATTAAATTCTTATATAGGGTTAAACCCTAATTTTCTTTTGGAGGAATTAAATTCCCATATATGTAAAAGAATTAAATTCTTATATAGGGTTAAACCCTAATTTTCTTTTTTAAGAGGAATTAAATTCCTATGAATTTGAGAGAATTAAATTCTCGATTAGGGTTAAACCCTAGTTTTATCTTGGAGGAATTAAATTCCTATAACTTTGAGAGAATTAAATTCTCAAATAGGGTTAAACCCTAATTTTATCTTGAAGGAATTAAATTCCTATAACTTTGGGAGAATTAAATTCTCATATAGAGTTAAACCCTAACTTTGTTTTGGGAGAATTAAATTCTCTAAACTCAATTCCCCTTCTAAGTTTTGGATCTGCATGGCAGGATCTCAACCCGATGAGAATTAAATTCTCAACTTATGGGGAGATGTGCTCTTTGCAGATCTTCAACCAGAGGAAGAACTAAGTTCTTTTGTGCAGAAGAGTTAAACTCTTAGATTTGAGAATTAAATTCTCTGTTTGAAGTTTTGATCCCCTTTTTTTCTCACCTAGGGTTTTCTTTGTTAAGAATTAAATTCTCCTTTCTTTTCTCTCTGAAATTTCAAGATTCCAAAACTCTATCTCTTCAAAATTCTCTCCAAAACTCTATATCCCTCTCCCTTCTCTTGGCTCCTATTTATAGGAGAAAGAAAAGAATCAATTTTGTTTAGGAAATCTTTCATTGAAAGATTTTGTTTGTTTTCATAGTTAATATGAGCCTTTAGATTATTAGGTGAATTTTATTCACCGTTGGATTTTCAATCCAAAGATATCCTGTTTGTTATTTCTGGTGAGATTTAGGGGAAATCTTTCCTTGTCTAAGATTTTTCCATAAATTGGTGATATTTAATCACCCCTGGATTTTTAATCCAACGGTTCTCCTAATCCTTTTCCATTTGGAAAGATTTAGAGAAATTTAGAATTTTAATTCTATTAAACTGTAAGGCTTTCAAAGCTTGTCACGTGCTGGCGCGTGACCCTTGGTCACGTGTGAGCACTTGACCCCCAATCGAGTCATTTTCTCAGCGTTTACTTACGCTTCAGTTTTAACCATCACGTGTCAACACATGATCATTGGTCACGTGTGAGCACGTGACACCTCATTGAGGTATTTCCTTCAGCCGTTTGTTATTTTATTTCTTCTTTAATTGTCACGTGTCAACACGTGACCGTTGGTCACGTGTGAGCACGTGATACCTCATTGAGGTAATTCCCGATTAAATTCTATTAAGCTGCAAGGCTTTCAAAGCCTGTCACGTGCTGGCACGTGACCCTTGGTCACGTGTGAGCACGTGACCCCCAATTGAGTCATTTTTCAGTAGTTTGTTTTTTGTTTCTGTTTGATTAAGTTTTAACCATCACATGTCATCACGTGACCATTGGTCACGTGTGAACACGTGATACCTCATTGAGGCAATTTCTGATTTTTAATCAGGAAACAGAGACACTACTTATTGGGCGAAAGGGTCGAAGTATTCACCGATCACAAAAGACTAAAGTATGTGTTCACGCAGAAAGAGCTTAGTATGAGACAGCGTAGATGGTTGGAGCTGATGACTGATTATGATCTTGATCTTAAGTACCATCCGGGGAAGGTTAGTATAGTGTCGGATACGCTTAGTCGGTTGCCAGCAATTCGGATGTTGACTACACAGAAGGAGCTTATCAAAGATTTTCGGAGATTCGAGTTGGAGATCGTGCTACCACATTCTTCGGGACATTGATGCAGCTGCAAGTACAGTCGTCATTGATCGATAATATTAAAACAGCGCAGTCGCATGACCCAAGATTGCAGAAGTTTCGAGAACAGGTTGAAGCAGGACTTCGAACGGACTTGTTGATTCATGAAGATAGTTCGTTGCGATATGGTGGCCGTTTGTGTGTGCCGAAAGGAGACATTCGTGAAGAAGTTATGAAGGAGGCGCACAGTTCCACATATTCCGTACATCCAGGAGTCACAAAGATGTACCACGATCTATGACAGCATTTCTGGTGGGAAGGCATGAAAAGGGAGATTGCTCGCTTTGTAGAGAAGTGCTTGGTGTGTCAGCAAGTTAAGACTGAACATCAAAGGATAGCTGGTTTATTGCAACCACTTCCGATTCCTCAATGGAAGTAGGAACATATAACCATGGATTTCGTGACAGCTTTACCGCGGAGTCCAAAGGGCAATAATGCAGTTGGGTGATTGTTGATCGATTGACCAAGGCAGCTCATTTCATACCATTTCGAGTTGGTCAGTCAAAGGAAGCGTTAGCTGAACGGTACATGCAGGAGATTGTGAGATTGCATGGAGTGCCTATGAGCATCGTTTCCGATCGTGATACCCGATTCTTATCGCACTTCTGGAGGAGTTTACAGGAAAGTTTGGGGACACGATTGAAGTTTAGCACAACTTATCATCCTCAGACAGATGGCCAGTCGGAGAGAACGATCCAAACTCTTGAAGATATGTTGAGAGCTTGTATGTTAGACTTCAAGGATTCATGGGAGAATCATCTACACTTGGTGGAGTTTTCTTACAATAACAGTTTTCAGGCGACTATTCAGATGGCTCCATTCGATGCGTTATATGGTCGCAAGTGTCGTTCACCCGTTTGTTGGGACGATGTTGGAGAAAGAAGAGTGGTGGGACCGTATTTGATCATACAAACCGTGGAGAAAGTTAATACTATCCGAAATGACATGAAGACAGCACAGGATCGGCAGGAGAGTTGGGCCGACACATCGAGAAGAGCTCTAGAGTTCGTTGTTGGTGATCTGGTATTCTTGAAGATATCACCTACTAGAGGAGTAATTCATTTTGGGAGTCGAAGCAAGCTTAGTCCTCGATTTGTGGGGCCTTTCGAGATCATGGAGCGTGTTGGAGAAGTGGCTTATCGATTGGCGTTACCACCATTTTTGGCGAATGTTCATAATGTGTTTCATGTATCTCAACTCCGTAAGTATGTTCGAGATGAAACACACGTGCTGGATCATTTGGAGCTGACTGTAAGAGAGAATTTGACCTTTGAGGAACGACCGATGTCGATTGTTGATCGAAGAGAAAATGTCCTTAAGAACAAGGTTATCACTTTCGTACTTGTTTCATGGGGGAATCGCTCGCACGGAGAATCGACTTGGGAATGAGAAGACGAGATTCGACAAAAGTTTCCAGATCTCTTCCTGCAGTTTCATATTTGTTTATCTTTTCTTATTTTGGGAATTTCGAGGACGAAATTCTTTTTGTAGTTGGGTATAATGTAACACCCTAGTTCATTTATACCAGTTCTAATTCGAGTATTTCTTTATTTATGGTATTTTCCTGATTTATTGTGTTTTGGGTGCGAATAGTGTATTTGACATCTGTATTTGCATCCGACCCGACCCGCTTCCTAGAAACCCGTCTTGATTCCTGTTTATAATTTATCCTGACTTGTTACGTGGATCTGTGCACTTTCATATTATACATATTGCATGCTGACATTATATCTGACATCTGCATTTCTTTAATATAATATTTAAAGTCAAGTAAAATATTTTAAAAATACATTGCATGGCCTACCTGCTACCCCTAACCCTGTCGTGGCATCCGCGCATCTTGTTCTCGTCCCGTTCAGTGAAACAGACTCGTTTAGATGGCTACGTGCACGCTACGTGTATCCGTCCGTAGGGGTATGCATTTTCGTTACCAGGGTATCCAATTTTAATTTTGGTCGACATGTATATTTTTTCATATTTTGAAACTAAATTTTTAGACCCGAGCCGGGCGTGGTTTGGACTATGTTTATATTTACCAGAATATCAAATTTTATTTATATAATATTAATTTTATAAACTGATACCAATTAAAATTTAGTTATGTAATAAAAGATTTTTTTAAATTTAAATCTAAACTAATTTCCTAACAAACTAACAACCACTTTCTCTCTCTCTCTCTCTCGTGACTCTCTCTTTCTCCTCTGCATATATATATTTATATATATTTTATTTATTTATTTATTTATTTTCTTATTTAATACACAGCCTCTTCTTCTTACTTCTTCTTCTTCTTTCTTCTTTTTTTTTCTTGATCTTATTTCTTAATTCCGATGATCACCGCCGGAGCCGTGCTCGTTGCTGACGATCCGAGTGATCTAGTGAACGTACCTTGCCTGCGTGATCACCCTCTTGCCTTGCCTGGACCCGTCCCGCGTGTCGTGTGTGCGGTGCGACGATTTACTGACGTCGGACGTGCCGTGCGTATCCGTCGTGTGATCCGATCGAAGCAAGTTTATCTTGCTACATGTTATGATATATTTTACATCCACATTAATAATAATATTTAATGTTTAGTGTATTGTAAATCCCCTGTTATCATTTTACTGTTTTACGACGTCCGTTTGCATCCGTACAATTAATTTCATATTTAGTTGCATGCAAGTTAATCTTGCTACATGCTATACTATAATATACTGCACCCATTTGAATAATAATATCACATAATGTTTAGTTATGCATCTCACATTACCATTTTACAGTTTTACTGTTTTCGGATATCCGTATGCATCCATATCGTTATTTACATATCTAGTCGCATGCTAATTCATCTTGCTACATGCTAAGTATATCACTGTGCATCCATATGAGTAAAATGTTACCCGTTTATCATATTATACATCCATAATAAAGTTTTACTATTTTCGGATACCCGTTTGCATCCATATCATTTAAAATATATATAACTGCATCTATAGATCATATTAATTCATGTTATTATTGTAGTAACACCCCATGCTTAATAATGTGCATCCCACTTAGTCTTGGAACTGTAAATATAACCCTAATCGATAATTGTGCATCCATACCATTAATTATATATCTATTTGCATTCTAAGTCACGTTATTTCATATTACTGCTACATTAACACCCCATGCTAGATAATGTGCATCTTACATAGTCATGAAACTATAGTTGTAACCCCTGATGGTTATTTTTGCATCCATTTTTATTTGTGTATCCATACCATTAATTCTGCATAACTAGTTGCACCCCATATTACATTAACTCATATTATTAATACATTAGTACCCCATGCTTGATATTGTGCATCCTATTTAGTCATGATGTAACCCCTGATCGATATTTGTGCATCTATGCTTTTATTGTACATCTGTACTTTCACCCTGATTCAATACTTGCTACAGTTTGATTATGAGCACCCGCTTGATACCTATGCACTACTTGACATAACCTGATACACCACTACTTGACATGACTTGATACATGTACACTACCTGACATGACCTAATATATCATTACTTGACATGTTACCTGATCCTATTTCTAATGCCGACAATCCTGACATGTTGTCCCGATGGACATATCCTGTTGTCTGTATAGACAAACCTGTTCCTGCTTGATCATGTGTTGGCATAAGTCTCAGATTTATCAGTACCTGACTTGAACACGTAACTTGGGGGTATGGGGAAATCAATGATGAAACCTGACTTGTAACTCGACAGTTCGATGCTTATACTGATCAGTTTTACGGGCTAGGCCAGCCCCGGGATGATACTGCTGACATCATTCGTCTGTACGTGTTACCTGTTTACTGCCTAGCGACACATCTCGGATTCAGCCCGAGAGTCTTGACCGTGGTCCCGGGCATGCACGGGATACTATTGAGTTACATCGACGATTCATTAAATTGATTTCACAGAATTTAGAGTATTTACCCAGTAGTTTAGTTCAGATTACTCGCCGCACGTCACATATGCTTAAACCCTTCACTGTTTCTTATTCGTATTATTGTTATACCTTTATTACTGTTCATACTCGTGCTTGCATGTTTGCTACCCTGATTATATTATTGTTGATATTATGACGCACTGACGTCTGGGTTTTGTATGGCCCAGATCCTCTACCTTTGCAGCAGGCCCATCAGGAGTATTTCAGTGTACAGGCCGAGCAGTGAGGACCTGTTATTATTTTAGTTTAGTTTTCTTTCAGCATTTTCATTCTTGATGTGAGCCCGTATTTGGGACGTACATTCCATATTATTATTGTTTATTGGATCTATTGCTTCCGCATATTATTTCTTGACTCGTTATTTCTGACTCATGGACATGTACTAGATAGTTTATTTTATTTCTACTGTTCTTGATATCTTTAGATAGCCGTAATGTGACTGTGGAGAGATGTTTTCTATCCACAGGTAGCATGGTTGGCTCTGTCACGTGCCTATCTTAGCGCACTCTGGGAAGCGGGGCATGACAGTCTATGCTTGGATTAATGCCACATGTTCTCGGCTGTTCAACTAACATTTTCCTCATGTTTGATTTTCATGTGACTTTTCATTTTTACGTGTTTTGCACGTGTAAACTTTTGAGCTTCTAAAAGTGTAAAACAAAAATCAATAAAAATAATATGTGGCTTGGGGGATTCGAACACAGAGGCTATGTCACAGCAATGCAAGGGTTTACCAATGAGCTACAAGTACTTTTTTGCTGTTCAAAAGCAATTTAAATTTATAACTTATGCTCGGGCTTAGGTGCTCCTTTCTGTATTTTTGAAAAAATATTCTGTACAGAAATTTTATGGTTGTTACATGAATTCCTCTCCAAAGATTTTATGGCGAAAAACTATTTCCTTTTTTTTATAAAACAAGAGTTAAACTCTTGATTTAATTCACAAAAAAAAGAAAAGAAGAAAAGAAGGAGGCTATGAACCTTGAAGGAGGAGGCACAAAACCCTAAGTTAATATGGGAAGAATCTTGTTTGTTATCATTCATCATGATACCTTATATAGGCTTTACATTTTACATATAGCCCTTTCGGCTTTTCAAAATGGCGCATGTGCCTTTTGCATGTCATGTACTTTTTTTTCTTTTGCACATAGGTCATGAGTTTTTACATAATTTGGGTTTGTTGTCCATTTTATTACATTTATTCATAGGAATGATACTAAGCCTATTTATGTTCTAACCATTATTCCTTTGGCATGGGAGAGGCCGGCCGCGGGGCTCGACATAGGCATGGGGCCACTTGACCTGGACTTGGGCTCGCTTACCTGTGGTTGATTTTGACTTTGACTAGGTCAACGGGGTGTAATTTTTGACCCCAACAAAATGCCCCATCAATAAATGCACACCACGTATATGAATAGTGTGCATGAAATTGATAGATCTTGTTTCGTAGAAGTCTGACATTGAGGTGGAGCATTATTCCTGGGGCGGAGCATCATTCCGATGTGCAGAGCATAATTCCACGGTCAGAGTATCATTCCGAAGAGCAGAGCATAATTCCGGGGTCGGAGTATCATTCCGAAGAGCGGAGCATAATTCCGATTTGCAGAGCATATTTCCAGTATATCCTGAGACGAAGCATAATTCCGGCGCAGGGGTGAACATTCCAAACGAAACATAGTTCCGATGCAGAGGTTGATTCCAGGATGAAACATGATTCTAACATGGAAGGCGGACACTCCGAGGGGAAACAAAATTTCGACACGGAGTATATTCTGAGACGAAATGTGATTCCGACGCAGAAGTCGTTGGTTGACTTGATTCCGAGATGAAGCATGATTCCAACAGGGAGGTCGTTGGTTGACTTGTTTTCGAGGCGGAGCATGATCCCGACAGGATGGTTGATACTGCCCTTTTTGCGACTTGAACGGTCGATGCTCGACGTGTCTCCGAGACGAAGTGTCGCTGGTTGACATTTCCCCGAGACAGAGTGTCTATGCATGACGTATCCCCGACACGGAGTGTCGCTGGTTGACGTATCCCCGAGACGGAGTGTCGCTGGTCGACGTGCTCCTGAAGCGGAGTGTCTCTTTGACGTTTTCCTGGCACAGAGTGTCACTGGTCGACGTATCCACGAGGCGGAGTGTCGTTGGTTGACTTGTCCCCAGCACGGAGTGTCGTTGGTTGACTTGTCCCCGGCACGGAGTGTCTATTTGACGTTTTCCCGGCATGGAGTGTCGCTGGTTGACTTGTCCCCGGCATAGAGTGTCACTGGTTGACTTGTTCCTGGCACGGAGTGTATGTTTGACGTTTCCCCGACACGGAGTGTCGTTGATTGACGTTTCCCCAGCACGGAGTGTCACTGGTTGACTTATCCCCGGCACAGAGTGTCGCTGGTTGACTTATCCCCGGCACGGAGTGTCTGTTTGACGTTTTCCTGGCACGAAGTGTCGCTGGTTGTCTTGTCCCCGGCACGGAGTGTCTGTTTGACGTTTCCACGGCACGGAGTGTCGATGGTTGACTTGTCCCCGGCTCGGAGTGTCGCTGGTTTACTTGTCCCCGGAACAGAGTGTCTGTTTGACTTGTCCCCGGCATGGAGTGTCGCTGGTTGACTTGTCCTCTGCACGGATTGTCGCTGGTTGACTTATCCTCGGCACGGACTGTCGCAGGTTGACTTGTCCTCGGCACGGAGTGTCTGTTTGACGTTTCCTTGGCACGGAGTGTCGCTGGTGGAGGTTTCCCCGGCACGGAGTGTCACTGGTTGACTTGATTCCAAGATGGAGCTTGATTCCGACGGGGAGGTCGTTGGTCGACTTGATTCCGAGGCGGAGCATAATTCTGGCAGGGTAGGCAGATATCCCGAGGCGAAGCATGATTTCGAAACGGGGTACATTCTAAGACGAAACATAATTCCGACACAGAGATTGTTGATTTGATTTGATTTTAGAGTTTCTTATCCATCCAGCGGGGCTTTTGAGCCCGAGACTTAGAATTTAGGTTGGAATTTAGCGTCAGCATCGCTACACTGGAATATGGTATCAGGAGCGAACCATCATTTGCTATGAAGAACATGGGATTTGGGTTGGCACCAGCATCGCTACACTGGAATATGGAACCAGAAGTGAATCATCACTTGCCATAAGAGGATTTGAGAATTTTGGTTTTGGTTCGACATCAACACCGCTTACACCGGAATATGGTACCAAGAGCGAATCATCATTTTCCATGAGAGGATTTCCCTCGTTCCCAGTTTAACGGCTTATGGGTCATTTGTTCCCAATTTAACGACTTAGAGATCATCTGTTCCCTGTTTAATGACTCAGGGGTTTATTGGATCGAAAGTTTAGAATTTTTAGGGTTGGGGTCGGTATCAGCGTTACTAACACTGGAGCATAAGTGCCAAAAGCAATTCATCATTTGTCTTTTCCTGTTGGGAAGTGATGGCTTAGGAGACAAGTTTAGGCCCCTATCACTTAAGGCATTTCAATTTTATGAGCCGTAAGGATCCCATAAAAGCATTTTTTCCCTACGAGTCAAAAGGATCTCGTAGGTGTATTTTCTCCTTAGGAGTCGAGGTGACCCTAAGTGTGTTTTTCCTTTGTGAGTCATAAGGATCACACGAAGGTGTTTTCTTACGATTTGAGAGGATCTCGCCAGGCTTGTTCCGCTCATGTATCGTGAGGACACATGAGCGGGGCTTCCCAAATAAAGCATAATTCCATGGGTGGAGACCGGCTGCGGGACTGGTGATTGCGGTGAGACATGTGTGTGATGAGGGTTATTTGAGCCCGTGGATTGTATATGGTAATCAATTTGGGGACTGGCCATAGGGCTGGGAGAATTTTTGGAATTTGAGTTTTGGTTGGCGTCTGCATTGCTGCACTGGAATATAGTACCAGGAGCGACTCGTCATTCGCCCTTTGGGAATTTGTGGTTTGGATTTTGGTTGGCGTCTGTATCGCTAACACTGGAATGGTACCAGGAGCAACTCATCATTCACCGTTTGGGAATTTAGTGGTTTGGATTTTGGTTGGTGTCTTCATCTCTATACTGGAATATAGTACCAGGAGCGACTCATCATTCGTCGTTGGGATATTCGGAAATTTGAAATTTTGTTGGCGTCTGCATCGCTAACACTGAAATATGGTTTCAGAAGCGACTCATTATTCGCCTTTGGAGGTTTTTTATACCGTGTTTGCTCTATCATTTTAGCTTTTCTTGTCGCGAAAGTCACGACCGCCCTATCATTTCGGCTATTTATTTATCATTTCGGCTATTTATTCGCGGCTGCCCCATCATTTTGGCTTTTCTTTTATTTACAATTTTTTTACACTTTCAGTTTAACGACTTAGGAGTCGAATGTTCCCAGTTTAATGACGTGTTGGTCAGTTGTTCCTAGTTTAACGACGTGGTGGTCATCTGTGTCTGCTTATCCCAGCTCCTCAAACTTTGATCTTGGCAGAGCTGTGTTGATAACCATAACTTTGTGGCTTGCTGGTACATCCGAGGACTGTGAGGTTTTTCCAACCTTGTATTGGTTCTCCGCCCAGTCTTTGAAAACATAGCAGTCTTCAATGGTATGACCCGCCATTCTATGATACGGGCAGTATATAGGATTGCCGGTCATGTTCATTTCATGTGGTCTCTTTGGAATAGGCAGTCACAGACTGTTGTTCAAGGCGTCCTTGAATATTTTGCGGATTTCATCCCTCCTGAAAGAATATACTTTCTTCTTCTCCCCCATTAGAGTAGGTGCCTTTTCCGATCCTGGTCCTCGAGGCCGATCGATTTTTGGTTTGCCTACTGTCCTCTTACCACGTTCAGTGTACGTATCAGAGGGACTGGAGGCTGATCACGGCCGTTTTTCGCAAAGGTGTTCTGCTCTTGGGCTAGATAGGGTATCGATTGGCTGTTTCAAGTATCAATACCTTGCTCAAGAAATGAATTTTGATTTTGCTGTAATGTAAATCGGACGACTTAGGTCGTGAGATCTGCCACGACTTTTGCCAGCTCGTCGACTTTGGAATGGACCTTGGCCAACTTCTCGTCTATGTCATGAAGCTGCTTTTGAAGCCATTAGAATAATAATTGCTCTATAGCTCCGGGTATGATAACCGAGTCATCCTTACTGTCTGAGCTTGATTCCATAGGAATCACAGGCTCATTTGGCTTAATGGCCTGAGCGGGTTCATCATCATTTAGACCAAGCCGATGTTGGGTAGTAATAGCCACATCATCGTCATGGGTATGAGACATAGGAGGAATTGTTCTTCTGGGCTCCACCATGTAGATCGTATGGATTATGTACTCGTCTACTGTCTCTACATTAGTAATGTTGCTCGTTGGTCTTTTGACTTGTTGCCTTGGCCCGCTCCTTTCCAAGAAGGGTATGTAGGGTTCCTAGGCATGCTAATGAGGTTTCACAAGGCATCAACCATGCCAATTTCAGAAATTATAAGTGCCGAGAAACCCTAATACGGATCGTTGACTAGAATTTTAGGCGAAACAAGCAACTAGTTAACAACTTAACTATATGAACGGAAATACAACCTTTGTAGATCCGGCTCTCCACTTTCTTAACTCCACGTAGACGTCCCTCCGCTGTACAAATTGGATCTTGGACTCTAGTGTCGACTCCATCGGAGAAATGGGCGGGCTAGGTCATCGACTACGATGCCGAAGATGATCTACGTCGAGGCATCACAAGATCAAGCTCCCACTTCACCAAGTCATGAAACTTGTGAAGAAAACACCCTATACTACTTGGCAAGTGGTAGAAGATGAAGAAATAGGAAGTGGGTTCACTTTAGAATTGGATTTCTCACTCTTTTTCTCAAATCACCATTGAAGCTATCAAGCTTTTTCTTCTTGAAGAAGAAGAAGAAGAAGAAGAAGAAGAAGATAATATGATAAGAATTGTTGGATAATAGAAAAGAAAATAATACTTATCATATTAGCAACCATGGTTAAGTAAACAAGTGTAGAGAATAAACTATGGTTCAAGTGAATGGTTAGGGTTAAGGAAAGAAACAAAATGGTCAAGCTTTCAAAACTTCATGAAGCTTCAACATAATCCAAAATTAGCCATCATTTTATTTATTTCTCAAAAAGAATAAATAAATGAATAAATAAAAAAGTAAATAAAATCAAAACCCTAACCATTACATAACCATGGTTTAATCTTAACATACACCCAAACTATCATGTATCATCAAACATGATACAATCAAATGTACAAAAGTATATCACATATACAATGTGCACATCAAGTGAGAAAATCCATTTAAAATGAACCAATACTAGTTAATGCAAAGTAATATATCAAATAAATAATTATGCATTAAATCATTAAATCAACACTTGATTTAACGATCCGGTCATATCTCATATAACCGACTAATATCCAATGTATCGGCTTATCGAATCAATCCTTGAATCGATAACTAGGTTATATCATATACAACCAATCGATACATTCATCGCGAGAATGGAATACGGTATCACATACACGCATTATTCTCGGTCCCGCACATATCTCATATGTGCTCCTATTTCGTTTCGCTTGAGCCAGGAAACCTCTGTGTAGGACTCTAAAGACTCGTCAATACGCCGGCAGCAGGTGATGATCATATCAAACACCCACAAGCCGCAAGCGGTCTGCTAAACGTAACGGCCACCCGGGTATTGAGCGATCAGAAGATCGACGAGCAAGCCCGCTCACACTCCTGTGAATCCAACCAGTAACACTTACCGTACAGTCCGGTCTCGTCGTCTAATATGTCGCATATCTCGCCTAGGGGTGGTAAACGTCAAACCCCAACAGCTCGATAAGTCGTGTCGATATGAGGTCTATAACAGTTTGAGAAACTACAGGTAACACTTACCAGTAAATCTCAGCAACCCTGGCCAGGGATTTCTGGTTATAGCCAATCGAACACAGCGCAACATCAACTCCCTATACCGGGAGAGACGAATCCCCTCCTATCGCTCATTGCCTCCATGTGACTCGGGACTGTACCCAAAAACCACCGTTTTGCACGCCCTCTTGGACGTGGTAAGGTGGAAATCAAAGCACAGTGGGAATCACACAAGACTCTATGACGATCTCGGGTCTACAGACTACTCTGTACCAGTGTCACCAGAGAACTGCCATCTGACGTAAGGTATAATACCATCTGGGAGTTCTCGGCGAGTCCGTCCAGTGTACCCAGTCTTCACTGAGCACCCGTATATCATCTCTGATGTCAAACACCAATGGATATGGGATCATCCATCGCCCATCTGTATGGGTCGAGAAGGTATACGCTAGTCTATACTGGTATATCGATGCCCCATCTCGATACACCCACGACTAGGGACCTTGAAGGATGTACTTATGGACTACCATGTCCCCACTAGTATGATCCGCATCATAGTCCAGGTAGTCAAGTACACATCCTAAGGGCTTTACCAACATGTAACAGAGAGACAATCAGTATACACGTTAAGGTAAAGAGTAACCAGATAGCATACTATCATGTCGAGCAAGAAAGTCCTCCCTATATATGTCCCAGCATCCACTACAATATACATCCAATGTACAGTAATGGCCTCTAGGGCATACATATAACTAACAATCTCCCACTTGCACTAGGGCCATCTGATAGCAGTGGTTGTAGTATCTCATACTCAACCATCCCTTAAAAGTCTCTCTCTGGGAAAAGGTCTTTATGAGTGGATCCGCCGTGTTGTCCTCTGAGTCTACTCTCCTAACCTTGATCCCCTAGGAGATCAACCATCTCCATGATCAGGTGATACTGCCTTAGAATATGTCTAGATCACTGATGGGACGGACGTTCCTTGGCATAAGCCACAACTCCATTGTCTCACAATGGGAGGAACGTAGTTCATCTCATGAACCAATATACACCCAAACAGCCTCTTTGGTAGCATCTTAAGTAGCGATGTATCTAGCCTTTATCGTCTAGTATGCCACGGTATCTAGCTTGGAACTTTTCCAACATACCGTCCCTTTACTGAGGGTAAAGACAATGCCTGCGACTGATTTTCAGTCGTCCTTATCACCCTGGAACCCTTCCAGTGATTCTCCCCAGGATCGGTTGATACCATCTCACTACAACTAGTGAGAATCCTAACATCCAATTAGATCTATCTCATAGATCCAAAACCTAGGATTTAGGAGGTATCACTTTGATCCTATATGGAGAATCATTGTGATAAGCGGAGATTGACCGAGCGTAGCATAGGAAACTCCTTCCCTATCAAGAGCATGTCATCCACGTACTCTACGAGGATCGTCACTATACTCCCTACTACCTTTTTGTTTATACAAGGTTCATCTACCATTTTGATGATGTCAAACACTTTGACTAACACATCAGCTTTATCCTATAAAGCATCTTGTACACGTTTCCGCTGCTCCCACTGTCTACGAAGCCCTCTGGCTGTGTACTTATAGACGTTCTCTTCTAAAAGAGTATTTAGAAAAGCAGTCATGGCACCCAACCGCCAGATATCGTAGTCATGGTATGTAGCCGTGGCAAGTAGGATCTGGATGGACTTAAGCATAGCCACTTGAAAAGGTTTCATCATTATCCATGCCTGGTTGATGACGAAAACCTTTAATAAGTCTGGCTTTGAAAGTCTCAACTTTTCCATCTACACCAAGTAATCTTCTCAAGATATACTTGCTCCTGATGGGGATTTAACCCTTCAGATATAGCAACCAAAGTCCATACTTTGTTGGTGTACATGGATTCTATCTCAGATCACTAAGCATCCAGCCATTCTTACAGAGACTTACTCCTGATGGCCAGCTCGAAACTAGTTGGGTCATCATCTCATGATGCAATCCCCGCTCCCACTGTCATAGAGAAACCGAAGTATCTCTCTGGCGGGTGAGGAACCTTACTAGATCGGCGGAGAGGCTGAGGTTCGTTGGTAACTATTGAATCCTTTGGTTCTTTCAAATCATCAGCCGCAGTTTGTATAGCTGGAACATTTCCAGTTCTACATAACAAATCTTGCCTCGAGCTTGTCCGGATTATGCTTTTAGACATAGCCCGGACAACCCCAAATCTTAACCAACTTAAGATATGGGATCTTCCCTTTCCATATCACATAGGAAGCGGTAGGCATAGATTTGATTTGAACCCAATTCAATAGGTATGCAACTTCTCAAGTGCATAACTCCCAAAAAGGAAATAGAAAACTCAGTAGTACTCATCATAGAGCACACCATATCGTATAGGGTGCATCTGCTCCGCCCCGATACACCGACGCACTGTGGTGTATACGGAGGAGTAATGCTGAGAGAGAATCTCATTCTCCTTTAGAATAATCCAGGATTTCCGTGCTCAAGTATTCTCCTCCTCGATTACATCAAAGGACATAATACTTATACCCATATTTTGGTTCTCTACTTCTAACTTATATTCTGTGAATATCTCAAAAGGTTCGGACTTGTGTTTCAACAGGAACACATGTCTGAATCTCGAGAGATCATCAGAGAATGTAACGAAGTACAAAGAACCGGTCCTGGCATGTGCAGACAGGGGACCTTACATACATCATCTTGTACCAGTCCCAAGAGTTTACTAACTCTTTCTCTATTTCCAATAAACAGAGCTGGTGTCATTATATCTTTGTGACTTGACTGGCAAGTTTCACAAGATGTAGATTCAAACTGATTTAAATATGCATCTTCATGTAACTTCAGCTAGTCGGGTCGCATTGATATGACCTAGTCTACAATGCCTCAAGAAGAATTCGTTCATTTCTGAACTCTTCCTCTTTTGTGTGTTCCGTATACTAAGAACTGTAGTTTGATTTAGAACGTCAATGGTTTTAGATCACGTGCCTGAACCGATCAACTTTTGATATAGGAAATGTTCAAAACATTATCCAACAATACAAAATTATATCCTTTCTTTACTAATAAAGAGACTGATATGATTTTGTATATCAGGTTCGGTATCTAATAGCATTTGTTCAGAATCAATGTATTGATAATACAGGGTGACAGTGACCAACAGACTTGGCTGCAACACTTGCCCCGCTTTCTGTCTCATGAAACTTATCACCCGTTCTCAGTTTTTCTACCTTTTTGTAGCCCTATGTAACAGATTACATATCTGGGATCCTGATCCGGTATCATATACCCAGGATGCGGAGGATACTGAGAAACAGTTCTTTGTAATGAACACACCCGAAGATGATGCATCAGCATGCACTCTCTTCGTTTGGGCGGCACGGGAATTCTGGTAATCCCCAATTTCCTCTCTGTCTTATAACAATTATAAGTTGGAGCGGGACCAACGTTCCCCAGCTCAGTATAACAAGCGGGTTCGGTCAAATATCCGTATTATTATCTTGATTAAGGCGTGATATGGTCGCTACCTGGAGAGAGAGAGAAGAAAATACTCAGCGTGCGCTCTTGCAAGAATAGATTGGTTATTATTTTATCTAATCAGGATGGCTCCCACTGTTTTTTATCAAATCTTCTTTCAAAGCCTAAAAGGAAAGACTAGCCGGGATTAATTACACACTACAAGTTCGCCAATCTTTCAGCCAGGCCAGTGTCGGTACTTTGAGGGAGGTCCCCCGTGCTTTCGCACGAACCTAATTAATGTAAACCTCGTTTTCCCAGAGGCGTAACCTCGTAAACACCTTTCTAGACACCTACTTGATCGGCTAATTGTAATGTGTAAAACTCTCCCAGGAGTAACTCTTACTCGCAGCGGGTATCGGGATCCAACTATCTCATAGAAGGTATGCAATCTCATTGCAAATTTCAACACTTGAAATTCCCGATAATATTTTGCCCCTAACAGCTATATGACCTTAACATAGTCAACAAATCATAAGTGCTAGTCAAGTTCAACCCGTCATTTCCTGATTGAATTAAACCCACCCGCACGACCCTTAACATAGTCAACAAAGTCGCACGACTATCCTAATCCAATCGCATCATATGCTTATACAGATAAGCACTAATCAGCTACCGCACACTACGCCTTAACATAGTCAACAAACGTAGCACGAATACTAACTAGTACTTATCTGAAATGACGGAGGGCTACGACAGGTTTTTCTGAAAACCTATTGCGTAATGAACTTGATATCGTTGTAGAATCAAATGATTTTGAAATGGAGTGTTTTTGATGCTTTTCTAGTTTTGTTAAAGGGGTCACTCCCGGTGAAGGGATCGTCAGCCCTTTCCTCGTCGAATGAGGTGCGGGATATATCATATATATCACTGTGCAAAGCAAAAACTCTTAAAAGCAATCAAAAGACAAACCGAGTGTGTAGCATTTGTCAGTTATTGCTAAAGGAGTCACTCCCGGTGAAGGGATCTCGGTCCTTTCCTTATCGAATAAGGTGCAGGATATATCATATATACCGCTGTGCAAAGCAAGAACTGTAGCTACCTGTTTTATTTTTGAAATTCGATTCTACAACATCTTAGGTTTCTTTTCTTTCATTAATCTCATTAATGAAGTCCCATCATTTAAGTCCACCTAAATATCACAGATAAATATAACGTACGCTTATGCCATCCGCATTCGCCTCGATGTCCCGTCTGCACCGTTAGGTTAGGTAACTAACGCCAGAGCAAGGCAGGGGGTGTAAAACATAAGCAACGTCTATATAATATATCATATATACTATATACAATATCTATCTGAACATATCACATGATCACATCACAGATAACGCAGCAGAAAATATCATATGAAATATTGGATATACTAGGACGTCCGTGTTTTCAATACGAGCCAGTATAAAACACGGATTCCACGGTCGTGATGAATAGCCAATCCCACACCCCTAGACCCCTACGAGAGCGGCAAGCAACCCTACCAATTCTAGGGTTAGGAGACCCGGACTCGACTCCTCGAGATGGTCTCCCACTGGACCCTAGAACCCGGTTACTTGTGCTCCCCTCCTTGGGTCTATCCTAGTGCAGAAAAGTAAATAATATACAAAAGGTGACATCTTCCGCAACCTGGAAGTGCCCCAATAAAAGAATATTACATACAAGTTTTTACATGAATGAAAATGAAAAACACTCATCTTACATAAAAACCCCCGGCTATTCAAACACGACGATCCAATATAACATATCCAGCAACACATAACATCACATGTCATCAACGTAAGTAAATATGTCCATCCCAATTGTCGTTGACATATAGCAACGAAACCGGCGATATCACATATTACACTTACGGTCACAGAAAAGAAAGTGTAAAACTACAACAGTTGGAATCCGCAACTTGCATAGACACCGCATGCCTAATCAAATGAATTCCTTAGACATCGCATGCCTAACAATTATAAACCCCGCATTTTAGTCTCATTATCGAAAACAATTTTCAATATCAAGTCGGGCAATTCAACAAGATTCCCGACATCCTGATCGAATACTCGTCGCAAACTTTAGTAGGCGGCCGCACCCCTGATACCGTCGACGA
This sequence comes from Agapanthus africanus, assembly GCA_030015575.1. NCBI lineage: Eukaryota > Viridiplantae > Streptophyta > Magnoliopsida > Asparagales > Amaryllidaceae > Agapanthus > Agapanthus africanus. The sequence goes on from CM057337.1 coordinate 13,321,547, forward strand.
AGTGCACCAAGGCGGAACACCGCTACCGCGAGCACCCTTACGGATGCTTTCGGCGACGGGGTTCTCCTACAGTCACTTGGTCGGGGCTATGGAGTGAGGCTGTCTATTAAGTTTATCCGGCGAGTATCCGCGTACGCTACGTGATTGCGATGGACTTTTGATCACATCAAAATTCCGTGGCAACCGATCAAGTGAGACTAAACCGCTAGATTTATAATATTCATTCAGTCATCTCATAACTTCTTGTGAATTCCAATTATTGTATCCCATTCTGCATAAATAGAAAATGTTAAACTTTCCGATCGAACAATCGAACACCCAAGTTTTCCCGAAACGGCTCATCACATGAAATAAGTTCAAAAACATTCACTTCGTGCCTCAGTACCAACGGTCCAGCCGTAGAAGGGTCAAGCTAACGCCTCACATGTGGCACACCGTACTGCCCCAAACCCTAAGGTTCAAAGGGCAGTTCAAGACGGTCACATAATCGAGTTAAGGTTTATTGTCTTCTAGAGGGTCCATCGCGTTACTTGCACTACTTAGAACGTCTTTAAACCACGGAAAGATCCAACACTCGGAAATTTCCCAACAGGGGAAAAGGTGGGTATTTATATCCGGTCGAATTTTTTAACAGTTTCTAAAAATACCCGGAAAGCCACATAGACAAAGTCTGATAATCCGATCGAATCATCTAAGCTCCAAAACACCCCAGAAAACTCAACTCTTGAGTTCAAATTAAAAATTCCCAGAAAACTCAGCACCTGAAAACATGAATTACTGTGCAAAAATAACTTACTGAGGAGACTAAATGGCCGCGGAACCGCCGCATTAGCCATGCTAATGCCGCGGTTCCGCCGCTCTTTGTTCGAATCTCTTGGTCAATTTTGCACCGTAATTCTTAGAATCTCCTGCTGAATTTTTTAAGAATTTTTAATCTGGAAAAAACCCAGTTTTTGAAAAATGTCCAGAGAGCATTTTGGAGTTAGGGTTTCGGTTCAATCGAACTTCAAACTCCGTCTACGCATCGCCTAAGGCTCTAGCTTGGCTCTGATACCACTGTAGGGTTCCTAGGCATGCTAATGAGGTCTCACAAGGCATCAACCATGCCAATTTCAGAAATTATAAGTGCCGAGAAACCCTAATACGGATCGTTGACTAGAATTTTAGGCGAAACAAGCAACTAGTTAACAACTTAACTATATGAACGGAAATACAACCTTTGTAGATCCGGCTCTCTACTTCCTTAGCTCCACGTAGACGTCCCTCCGCTGTACAAATCGGATCTTGGACTCTAGTGTCGGCTCCATCGTAGAAATGGGTGGGCTAGGTCATCGACTACGATGCCGAAGATGATCTAAGTCGAGGCATCACAAGATCAAGCTCCCACTTCACCAAGTCATGAAACTTGTGAAGAAAACACCCTATACTACTTGGCAAGTGGTAGAGGATGAAGAAATAAGAAGTGGGTTCACTTTAGAATTGGATTTCTCACTCTTTTTCTCAAATCACCATTGAAGCTATCAAGCTTTTTCTTCTTGAAGAAGAAGAAGAAGAAGAAGATAATATGATAAGAATTGTTGGATAATAGAAAAGAAAATAATACTTATCATATTAGCAGCCATGGTTAAGTAAACAAGTGTAGAGAATAAACTATGGTTCAAGTGAATAGTTAGGGTTAAGGAAAGAAACAAAATGGTCAAGCTTTCAAAACTTCATGAAGCGTCAACATAATCCAAAATTAGCCATCATTTTATTTATTTCTCAAAAAGAATAAATAAATGAATAAATAAAAAAGTAAATAAAATCAAAACCCTAACCATTACATAACCATGGTTTAATCTTAACATACACCCAAACTATCATGTATCATCAAACATGATACAATCAAATGTACAAAAGTATATCACATATACAATGTGCACATCAAGTGAGAAAATCCATTTAAAATGAACCAATACTAGTTAATGTAAAGTAATATATCAAATATATAATTATGCATTAAATCATTAAATCAACACTTGATTTAACGATCCGGTCATATCTCATATAACCGACTAATATCCAATGTATCGGCTTATCGAATCAATCCTTGAATCGATAACTAGGTTATATCGCATACAACCAATCGATACATTCATTGCGAGAATGGAATACGGTATCACATACACGCATTATTCTCGGTCCCGCACATATCTCATATGCGCTCCTATTTCGTTTCGCTTGAGCCAGGAAACCTCTGTGTAGGACTCTAAAGACTCGTCAATACGCCGGCAGCAGGTGATGATCATATCAAACACCCACAAGCCGCAAGCGGTCTGCTAAACGTAACGGCCACCCGGGTATTGAGCGATCAGAAGATCGACGAGCAAGCCCGCTCACACTCCTGTGAATCCAACCAGTAACACTTACCGTACAGTCCGGTCTCGTCGTCTGATATGTCACATATCTCGCCTAGGGGTGGTAAACGTCACACCCCAACAGCTCGATAAGTCGTGTCGATATGAGGTCTATAACAGTTTGAGAAACTACAGGTAACACTTACCAGTAAATCTCAGCAACCCTGGCCAGGGATTTCTGGTTATAGCCAATCGAACACAGCGCAACATCAACTCCCTATACCGGGAGAGACGAATCCCCTCCTATCGCTCATTGCCTCCATGTGACTCGGGACTGTACCCAAAAACCACCATTTTGCACACCCTCTTGGACGTGGTAAGGTGGAAATCAAAGCACAGTGGGAATCACACAAGACTCTATGACGATCTCGGGTCTACAGACTACTCTGTACCAGTGTCACCAGAGAACTGCCATCTGACGTAAGGTATAATACCATCCGGGAGTTCTCGGCGAGTCCGTTCAGTGTACCCAGTCTTCACTGAGCACCCGTATATCATCTCTGATGTCAAACACCAATGGATATGGGATCATCCATCGCCCATCTGTATGGGTCGAGAAGGTATACGCTAGTCTATACTGGTATATCGATGCCCCATCTCGATACACCCACGACTAGGGACCTTGAAGGATGTACTTATGGACTACCATGTCCCCACTAGTATGATCCGCATCATAGTCCAGGTAGTCAAGTACACATCCTAAGGGCTTTACCAACATGTAACAGAGAGACAATCAGTATACATGTTAAGGTAAAGAGTAACCAGATAGCATACTATCATGTCGAGCAAGAAAGTCCTCCCTATATATGTCCCAGCATCCACTACAATATACATCCATGTACAGTAAGGCCTCTAGGGCATACATATAACTAACAGGGTAGATGATTGAGAGCAGCAGATTTCCAAAGGGCTTCGGTCTCCGTTTGTATGAAATTGGTGGTCGCAGCTTGATTATTCGCTAACACGCCTTTAGACAGTTCTATCTCTCTTGCCTTATATTGCTTTTCGACCCAATCTTTGAAGAAGAAGTAGTCCTCAATGGCATGACCTATCACTCTGTGATAGGGGTGATATTTGGGATCGTCGGTCATATTCGCTTCTTGCGGTCTCTTTGATTCTGGCAATTGTAAACCGTTTCTTAGGGCATTCTTGAATATCTTGTGGACTTTATCCCTTCTAAAGGAATAGACCTTATCCAGTTTCTCTTTCAGAGGCGATTCTCCTCCGTCTCCCAACACTGTCTTCCGAACCTGGTTGGTATTAAGTCCGCTCATCCCTCGCTTATTTCGGTTAGCCAAAGCGTTGAAAGATTCAGTATCATCGGAATTTTCGCCTTTGCGATTATCGTCCTTTTAGTTCTCCAGGATCTATTGTTATTTTGGGAATCCGAGGGAAAATCCTGCTTTGAGCATTCCAACATTTGAACTTTCTTGGTCAGTTCTTGGAACGTCTTGAGACCTGCGGTATATAGAAAAGGATTCATCCAGGTACCAAGATTTCCGATGAGGAGATTGAAGGATTGGTCTTGCTCTAACGGCGGTTCACATTGACAGAGGGATTGCGCTATCGGACTATCAAATTCATGTTGCTTTCGTTGTTCTTTGGCTCGGTCCTTACAAGGTCGGTAATGGTGATTTTATTGCTGACACTCATGAACCTTTGCTTGAACATATACTCTATTTGAGCGAACGTCGTGATCGAGTCATCCGGTATGCTTGCATACCAATCGAAAGCAACATGGTCAAGCTATTGACGAACTGGAGGAGAAGAAGCGCATCATTGCTCCCAGTGTACGCGCGTGATGCTTTAAATTGGGTGTTACCTCATAAAAGAGAGAAAAGGGGAGAAAATTCCCCACTACTCAAGTCTCACTTGCGCCTATATGCAAGCATATAGGCGTTGCAGTTAAAACGACTCATGGGCTAAATAAGCCTCACGTGTTAAACACGTGAGCACCTGCAATCAAAACACCTAATGGGCTAAAAGTGCCACACGTGTTAAATACGTGAGCGCCTATATGCAAAGCATATAGGCGTTGCAATCAAATAATTGGTAAGCCAAACATGCCTCATGTGTTAAACACGTGAGCGTTTATATGCATATGAGCGCTGAAATAAAGTATGCTAAAATCCATGCTAGGGGTCACGTGTTAAACGCGTGAGTTCTCCTGCTGCACTCTTTGACAAGATAGAATTAAATTCTATGTGATAAAATTAAATTCTATTTTGAAAATATTTTCCCCGATCTTTTTAATACAGAAAGATTCTTCTCTAACAGAGAATTTTGGATTTAAAATCCAATTGTGATAAAATATCACCAATCAAACCACCTGATAGAATTAAATTCTATGTAGGAAATATTTCCTTGATCTTTCTCAAATTAGAAAGATCTTTTCCGTTAAACAGAGGGCGCTTAGATTAAAGATCCAACGATAATTATAAAATCACCCCCGATCATCTGATAGAATAAAATTCTATCTTAGGAAACTATTTTCCTAATTTTTTTAAATTAACAAGATATTCATAGGAAAATATTTCTTAATCTTGTTAAACAAACAAGAAATCTTCTCTGTTAAACAGAGAGCCTTTGGATTAAAAATCCAACAGTGAATAAAATTCACCAATTAATCTTCATGATCTCTCAATGAAAGATTTTCTTAACATACTGATTTTTCCCCTTTTCTTATAAATAGAAGTAAGGAGATTAAATCTAAAGATACACAGAACTCTCCACAAGCTTCTGCAAAAAAATATATACAGTGAGCTCTTGAAAAAGAAAGAGAATTTAATTCTCAAAAAAGAAGAAGACTTGCCTCATTAAAACCCTAGGTAAAAAAAACACAGAGATCATAGTGTCTCTTTTTTACCTCTCTACCCTTTCATATAAGAACTCAGTTCTTTCTCTGGTTGAGATTTGCAGAAACAGATCTCCCCACGTGTTGAGAATTTAATTCTCATCGGGACGATTCTGTTCTGCAGATTCAAAACTTAGGAGAAAAGAAGTAAGTTAAAAAGAAAAGAACAGGAGCATATGGGAATTTAATTCCTCCAAGAATTAGGGTTTAACCCTACAAAAAAAATTTAGTTCTTCAATACAAACAATTATGATGATCCAAGACGATCATCAATGACTAAAAATGTCATTAATAAAGATCAAATATCTCTAAAAATAAACAACAAGAATAACTTGGCGTCTCAACTATGTTATGGAGCCTCACGTGTTTCTCACGTGAGTGCTCAAAATAAGCAAAAGCAAAGTTAAAACCGCCACACGTGTTTCCCACGTGAGTGCTCAAAATAAGCAAAAAAAAAGTTAAAACTGCCTCACATGTTTCCTGCGTGGGCGTCTAAAGAGCAAAGAAAAACTTCTTTGTCAATTAGGCAGTCGCCCCAAAAGGAAGCAGTCACATAAAACACAAGTGAGCTTTATCCAAGTGCTTAGCACTTCTGTAAAAAGAGGGAAATGAACAAATAAAGTCCAAAGCCTATCACTCACGTGCTTCCCACATGAGTATCATGCAGAGTTCTCAGAGTGCTCAGCACTCCATGATTAGTCAAAAATGACTAAAAATGCTCACATCTGAGCACCTCACGTGTTTCGCACGTGAGTACCACAAGACTCTAGTGCTTAGCAATAATCTAGCACCCCACGTGTTTCATACGTGAGCGTTGTATGTTTCAGTGCTCAGCACTGTTGGGTAATTATGGAAACTCAATCTCAGCCCAAAAATTGGCTAAGTTTCCTGAGGGCAAACCTCTTTGTTTTTTTAATCAATCGAGCCCACATGCTCTTGATTTCCAAGATCTCAAATATGACCAAAAATTCTTAAGTCCACAACAACCATTTTTCCCTCAAATAAGGGATTTGGTTTAAGGGTACATCTCTTCACACCTCTGATACATGTCGTTGTAATTCCTCAACGTCTTCAGAGAGGTGGCGGGTCCCGACGACCAACAAGTTTTTTCGTTGATCCACATCCAAACTGACGTGGATGCCTCAAATTGGATCGTACCCCAAATTGGACGCATTCCATATCACCATTGTTCACTTCGTCACGTAATAAATACACGTGTGTGCAAGATAGACAGTGGAACGAAATGTCCTTAAACTAATATTCGCCTCCAAAATGGCGATAAAGGACCGAAACGTTCTTAAATTAACATTTCACCTCAAACATGGCGATACTGGACCGAAATGTCCTTAAACTAATATTCGCCTCCAAAATGGCGATAAAGGACCGAAATATCCTTAAATTAACATTCCGCCTCAAACATAGCGATAGTAGACCGAAATGTTCTTAAACTAATATTCACCTCCAAAATGACAATAAACGACCGAAACGTCCTTAAATTAACATTTCGCTTTAAACATGGACGATATTGGACCGAAATATCCTTAAACTAATATTCGCCTCCAAAATGGTGATAAAGGACCGAAACGTTCTTAAATTAACATTTCGCCTCAAACATGGCGATAATGGACCGCCATGTCTTTAAACTAAAATAATCGAGCCCAAATGCTTATATGTTTAAGCTGAACTTAGTCTTAAACCAGATTAACGATTTTTAAATCAACCCAAATCCAAATCTAAAAATATACGGATTTGGACTAATCCACGCCCTACGGCGACAACATAAAATAGTCTCCGTATACAATCCACGGGCAACCAAAATAAACAAAAACACACACGATACGAAGTGAATCTCCAGAACAGGAGAAAGTGGTTATCACGATACGGAAACGTAATTAATTGCAGGGGGTTGCGCCTGCAGGGAAGAGCTCCCCGCAATCAAAAACCCCTCGCAAACGAGGGGATCTGATAAAGTCGGCTACAACGGTCACATTCGTTCAAACCTCCGATATATGGTGCCATAAATCAATTTGGCATCTTCGGAGAGGTGGACGGATAAATCCAAATAGCATATGTCCTCAGAATTCATGCCAGACGTCCCAACGTCCCAGTCCGTCTTCCGGCGGTGAACATCGGGCAATGTACCGGTTCGCATTTGCCATCCTATCGAACCTTTCAAATTTAGGGACGACATAGCCAATAGGAAACTCCACAAGATCGTACAGAGCAGGATATGGTCTCCTGCTACTGCTGACATCTTTTTGCTATCCGGGTTCGGCTGCCAATATTTTGACTTTGTTGGCGACCAAATCCATGATTTGATCTTGCGTTAGCGGGTTGCTGTCATCGGTAGTCAAGATATTTCCCGAGATAGGATGTGTTTTGCCCATCTTTGGATTTAAGGGAATATGCGTCGGCTGCCTCGGGACACCTTTTCCCGGTTCATGAACAGAGCCCTGCGCTTGATTGGGCGGCTGAGAGGCAACTTGGGCCGTGAGCTGTAAGACGATGTTTGTCAAGTCATCAATCTTCGAGTAAAACTTGGTTATCTCCTTGTCTTTGTTTTTGAGCTGCTTCTGGAGCTCTTGGAGAAGTTGCTGCTCTGAGGTCTTGGGATGGAAGATTGTATCCTCTTCGCATTCCGAGCCCAACTCCTCATGAACCGAGGGATCTCTCTACTTATCAGCCTCACTGAAAGGGTTTTCATTACCTTCCAGAAGAGGCTTGTCTTGAGAAGTGGCAGCCACATTCACACCAGATTAGATTTGAGATGTGGTGGCCCCGTCTTTACTCTTGCTACGTGTGCCCACCATGTAGACAGTGTAGACCACATATCCATCCATTTCTTTATCTTTGGCGGCGGATTTTTCGAACCATCGTCGCGGCCCTTCCTTTTTTGGAATGGACAGGCGACTGAAGACGGTTGTCCCGACTGGGTCCTTGGGTGGCGCTGACCGGATCACGGCTTTTTTGACCCTTGCGGTCATGGCATTCTTCTAAACCAATTTCAGCGGTTCAAAAGAGTTAGCGAGCTTCACAGCCGATTCGACTGTTATTGCGAAGTAATCCTATTCTTGGAACCTCATGCAGTTCAGCCTAGCAGGAGCACTAGCCCTTTTGTTGGCTCTATATCTGAGCCCTTTCTGTCTTAACTTCTCTATTTTGAGGGCTTGGCGGGCATCCGTTATCCAGGAAGCCATCGTGAGTCGATTGACGGGGAGATTAGAGAAGATACCCGATCAAGCAGTTGTCAAGGGCACCGCTGGAGCTTGCTCGAGACGCCTTATTGCTTTATTGGTGTTGATGGCCTTGCCCCCAGCTGGGACCAAGGAAAGTCGTTCAAACACCGACTTGTGTTTGGGTAGTGGTGCCCTTAAGATCACCACATTTGGCCTCCTGCATTTCGAGGCCGGTTTGTCTGTTACCGGAGCTTGAGGAGTTACGATGGTGTTAGCTGGCATGAAAAAATTAGAGCCGAACTGTAGCTGCGACTCCTCCCACTATCATCCAAGACTGGTCGGGAGGACCTTCCGGACATCCATCTTCATCGTGTAGGAGATGGGAGCTGTGTTGAGAGCTGAGCTTGTCCTTAGGGACATTTTGTTGCGTCCGAAAATTGCAATTGGAAACTGTTAACCTGCACAAAGAAGTATGATTTCAGTACAGGAAATCGATGTATACGTTGATTGGGTTCGCATAAATGTTTAACCCAAAATATGGGAGGAGAGAAAAGGTCCCACCGGACATGCCAGAACCTATAGGGTGTTTTTCGTCACCCCATTGAGATGGGAAATACGCGACGCTTGTCAGGCGTATTACAGATTCCCCCTGCCGAGGGTAGGCTAGGGTTTATTGATTGTGGGGATCCGAATCTCCGGTAGCCACAGACTAAGCTGCCGTTAATTGCCTCTCGCTCTCAGAGCAAAGAAACCTCCGATTGACGGGCCAAAATAATCATACGAACTCAATGTGAACTGTCGGTATTTGAAAGCAATACAGAAGGGCATGTTTATTTCATTTTATTTATTCTATTTTTTTTTAATTTTTTTTAATTTTTTTATTCAAAATAAAAAAACATTTTTTATGGAGTTAAATTCCAAAAGATTTTATTTGGAGTTAAACTCCAAAAACAAATTTATTTGGAATTAAACTCTCAAAATTTTCTGTATGGAGTTAAACTCTCTTTTATTCAAAAAAAAATATTTTTTTATGGAGTTAAACGCCAAAAGATTTTATTTAGAGTTAAACTCCCAAAATAATTTTATTTGGAGTTAAACTCTCAAAAGTTTCTGTATGGAGTTAAACTCCCTTTTATTCAAGGAAACATTTTTTTATGGAGTTAAACTCCAAAAGATTTCATTTGGAGTTAAACTCTCAAAATTTCTGCATTAAGTTAAACTCCATAACAAAATATAAAAAAAGAAAAAAATGAAAGGAAAAGAAAAAAGAAAAAGGAAGGAAGCTCCCCTCCACTCACATGAGTGGGGTGGGGAGCTCCCGCTATGTGGGAGCCTCCCCCTCAGAAGGGGAAAGCTCCCACTTAGTGGGAGCTTTCCCCTCATGTGAAGGGGAAGTGGAAGCTTTCCCCTCATGTGAAGGGGAAAGGGGCTCTCACTTTGTGAGAACCTCCTCCTCAGGGGGGAAAGCGTCCCACTTAGTGGGAGCTCTCTCTCTTTCACATGAGTGCAGAGACTCCAAAAGAACTTTTTTTAATAGAGTTAAATTCCAAAAGAATTTTTTATGGAGTTAAACTCTCAAACTATTTGTATAGAATTAAACTCCAAAAGATTTTTAAAATATGGAGTTAAATTCTAAAAGATTTTTTTTTAATGGAGTTAAACTCCCAAAAGCATTTGTTTCGAGTTAAACTCCAAAAGACTTTTCGTGGAGTTAAACTCCCTAAAGATTTTTGTAGATTTTTTTATGGAGTTAAACTCCCCAAAGCATTTGTATGGAGTTAAACTCCAAAAGATTTTACGTGAAGTTAAACTTCCCGAAAGAATTTTGTATGAAGTTAAACTCGAAAAGATAAAACCTTTTTTTTATTTTGATTTTGATTTTGATTTTTTTTCAGAGGAAGCTCCCAAAGAGTGGGAGCTTCCTTCTCTCACATGAGAGGGAGCAAGAGGCTCCCACTTTGTGGGGGCTTCCCTTCCCCTCACGTGAGGAAGGAAACCCCCACCCACGTGGGGAGAAAGGGGAAGATACCCACTGACTTGGAGTTAAACTCCAAAATATTCTCCTTTTTTTATTATAATTATTATGGAGTTAAACTCCAAAAGGTTTTTAAAAATGAGGTTGAACTCCTAAAGATTTTTGTATGGAGTTAATCTCTAAAAGATTTTTTTATGGAGTTAAACTCCCAAAAATATTTGTCTGGAGTTAAACTCCAAAAGATTTTACGTGGAGTTAAACTCCCCAAAAGAATTTTGTATGGAGTTAAACTCCAAAAGATAAAACCTTTTCTTAATTTTTTTTATTTTGATTTTGATTTTGATTTTTTTTTTCCCGAGGAAGCTCCTTAGGAGTGGAAGCTTCCCTTTCTCACGTGAGAGAGAGCAAAGGTCTCCCACTTTGTAGGAGCTTTCCTTCTCCTCACGTGAGGAACCCCCCACGTGTGGGAGAAAGGAGAGGTTGTCCACTGGCTTGAAGTTAAATTCCAAAAGATTCTTCTTTTTTTATTATAATTATTAAACTCCAAAAGGTTTTTAAAAATGGGGTTGAACTCCCAAAAATTTTATATGGAGTTGAACTCCCAAAATAATTTTATTTTAGAAAATCCAAAAGAGATCTCTTGAAGCTCTGTCACGCCCCGCTTCCCGGTATACAGCGAAGGGGACGGGACGGGGCCGCTACGTATTTATTCTGAAGTAAATACGCTAAGCGTTTCTAAACAATATAAAAATAAATGCACAAGAGACAAGATATAATAAAACAGCAACTTTATTTATTAACATTCTTTCTGTACAATACATGGAAAAGTAAATACATCTGAATGAAAACAATGCCTAAACAATGGCATAACAGAAATGGAAAGTACTGAAATGAAAGTGTACAATGAACTAAAGCACTGGGTCTTCAATGAAGTGGTCCAACTCTTCACTGGTGGGCTCGATCTCTGACGTGTCCAGATGACCTGACGACATTCAAAGAAGAAAGAAAGATAATGTCGTCAGCGAACAGATCGCTCGGTAAGTCCCAAAGATAAGGGAGAAATAGAATAGACAGAATAAGAAGGTAGCTTTTAAAGTTGTATTATATTGTTATAATGTAGTGTTAACGCTGTTGTTTGTAGCTTGGTACAGAAGATGCCAGTGTATACGAGAGGAGTCCCACTTACACCGGAGACTTTGGTAACCCGTAGTACAAGGTTCCGTCGATAATACCAAGGAACAACGGCATGGAAGTAATTACGTCTTAAGTGACCACCTCGTGCCATCTTTAACATATTCCGTACCAGTCTACCCCTTAAACCCCGTATTATCTTGATTGTATTGTTGTATTATAAATTGTATTGATTGTATAATTGGATGACTGACCGAAACCATGATATCAGTAAACAGATGTAACTGTAGAATCATGTGTGTAACTGGAGATTCATGTTGTAGCGCCTTGAAAAGTCATTTTGGTGTTTTCCTGAAAATCGGTGAAAATTCGGCATTTTTCCGCAAACCGTCTTTTTTGTTATTTTGCAGTTTAGAAATAATTATACCTAATTCGGATAGGTAATTGCTTGTTTTTAGTAGCTAATGAGTTACTTATTAATTTTTGGTCATTTAAAATTTTTTCCCAATTTTTCAATTTTTTTATATTATTTTAAGCCGGTAAGAAATACATTAAATTAGCGATAAATACAAATTTCTTTGGGCTAATTTTAATCTTTAAAATCATGTTAATTAAAATATAGTTGTAATATAATTTTTTAGTATTTTATTTCAAGTTTTAACTAATTTTTATTATGGAAAACGAAATTTATTGAATTTAAGCTAAAACTTGCAATTTTGGACTTGTAGGGGGTCTTTTTGCATAAATTTTTTTTTGTAAAACCCCATTCACTCTTCCCTCACCCCTAGGCCAGCCCACTTTCAGCAGCACAAGGAAAATTTCCTTGCCTCCTTTGACTTTTTATTATGTGTGGAAATGAGGTATTTTGAAAAGGGTTTTGATTTTTTAATGTGGGTATGGGTCTTTGGTTGATTGGTATTGGTTGACCATGACTTTTCCATCACCACCCACACCAATCTCCCTCCATTCTCTGCTGGAAATCTGCAGCTCTCCCTCTTCATTTTTTTCTTCTTTCCATTTCCTTCAAAATTCCATCATATTGCTCCAAAATTCCAATTTAAACCTCACAAATTAACCCCCATCCTTCATCCCATTCTCCTTAGCCTTTCTTGCTTGGATCATGGTGCTATGAAGCCATCTTTGGAGGCATCTTGTTCTTGCTAGATCTCTAGTGTGAGGTATAATTTCTAATCTAAGGTTAATTTGTAGTTAAAGTGTGCTAATTAGAACTTGAAAGTTGTGTTAGTGTTAAATTTATAGCTAAATTCTAATCTAGTTTTTTTCTAGTTCATGGTTTGAAATTAAACTAGGGTTTTAGAGATCATTAGTAGGTTAATTAAATCTATTTTGTTATCTAGTTATTTTGTTAGCCTAATCTAAGAGGTTAACTTGCTAATTGGGCTATAAACTAGTGTTAATTTAGGGTTTTTCATGTATAGTTTGGATTAAGATTGCTAGTTATGAAATTCTAGAAAGGGTTTGTTTATGGAAATTGTGTTTTGAAGCATGGTAAATGGGTTAAATTGAGTGTTGTGGCTAGCTAGTTGTGTGGATTGTAGGATGATGCGATGATGTGAGCACTTTATCGCAAATACGCGATGTTTGCACGAATTTGGAATTTTTAGTGCTTACTAGGTTTTTATAAAAATATTGTGATGAATTATTTGCGGTATCTTGATGATATTTTTGGCATATCCTATGACATTTAGGATGTGTGAGTGCGGTTTTTTTTTAGTGAGCGGGTTTTAGCTTTGCCGGGCGACCAAATCGACGATTTTAGTTAGTTTTTGCGATTTTCGCGTGTGTTCCGCGCACCTTGTGCACGTTGTACCTAGCTTGTGAACGTTGGTATTTTTGTTTGGGATTTGCGTCATTTCATGATATGTAACCTTATGTTTTGTATTGATGTAAATTCCAGGTTCGGTCGCGGAGACGTCAGACGTGGCACGAAAAGGGAAAGCGGTGATTGGACGTGGCTAGCTAGGGATTCCTGTGAGTAGATTTAATATCTACGGGGAACTATCGTTTGGATGGCGCAAGTCTCCCGATAGTTTTAGTAACTTAAAAAGATCCTTAGTGATGTTAGTAATTAGGGGTGTAATACTTGTATGATTATTTGCTACATCCATGCCTTATATTGACATACATATGCGAACCCATTCTATAGGACACCTGCACCATTGCCAGGGTTCTTATATGCAGCACGAGCACTATTCATGTATACACACACGCCCTGGTAATTGCCATGCCACGATACTAGATAACTTATAATTTAGAATATTGTCACCATATTTGATACTTAAACCTGTACTATTGCAATAAATCCTTAAGATAACATTGTAGAATTGCTATTCATGTGCATGTATACCATTATATCATTTGTTCATGCCTAGTTTGTTAATCATACATTGCAACTTGAACCTTGATACCATATGCATTCATTATCATTGACACATGCACTCGGGGTGATTTCTTGAGATTTTATGATATTTCTGGATTTCGGGGGAAAGCCGCAAAATTACTAAAACTTATTACCCTTTTTAAATATGAAAAATTGCGGTTTTCTAGTGATGTAAGTGTCGTCCACCATGAGTTTGCTGTGGTTTTCGAGACCCGTTTCGAGGAGTTGGATGAACCGTCTCGGGTACATGGTGGGCTCGGTAAGGTACCCCGGGGCAAGAAGCTCGTGTTGTTGACGATGAGCCTGGCAGGGGACGGATTACCTACCGGTGACTTCATTGGACACGGCGGATATCCAGAAGATACCGACCGGGGCCGCGAGATGATGAGATATTGATATTGAGATGGGTCAGCCGGATGGCTGAGGCCAGAGATACTATGACATGGATTTATGAGATTTGAGACAGTTTTTAGGTGTCGTTGCTGGACACAGATTGTTGTCGATTCTATGAGTATTATGCTGGCATTTTAAAAGAGTTTCAAAAAAAACAAAAACAAAAAGAGATAGAATGTTTCTTATATATACCTATTGAGACCTCAGATATTCATGTTGCATACATACATGCTAGTACCTTTATATGGCATACCTACCTGCTAGATATTCATGTTGCATACATACATGCTAGTACCTTCATGTGGCATACATATCTGCTTGTACACTGATGTTGTATACACACCTGCTAGTGCATCCAGCCATACCTGTATTAGAGATGCTAGGATACTTGTGTGCATGCATACGATAGCCTTTGTAGATGCTATTTATTACTCACGAGTTGGCAACTCACCCCCGTTGTGCCACAGTCATTTGCAGGTCCGCTCCGTCAGCACAGTAGCGGCGGGCGCACAGCTTCTTTTGCCTCTCTTGCCAGGACTCGAGGTTTTTGCTCGTAGGTGAGTTGTATTATTATTTTTGTACCATCTTGTATATTCTTTGTATCTAGAGTACTCCATCTACTGTATCTACCAGTATTGTTGTTTATTGACCTAGAGATGAGACTGTGAGATTTGTGAAGTTTTTATGCTGTATTTTGGGGTCGAGCTCACTTGAGTCGACATACGGTTTTTCTTATGTTTCCTTATGATTATTTTGCATGTTGTTGTTTTATATTGCGTGGGATTTGTGACCGCCTTGTGGCGAAGAGCTAGCTCCCGCTTGGGGATGCCTTATTTGTTGGATTTATATATATTCTTATTGTACCCATTTTGGGGGCCAGTATTTACAAAGGAGACTCTGCCGAAATTTTCGAAAAAATTGATATTGTTTTTAAAAAGGTTTGATATGACTTATTTGATAAACTCGCTTTCAATTGATTGGTTTTTCTTCACTATTTTGCTTATTTGGTTTTGGTTTCTGGGCTTTGGCTTACTTATTTTACGGACGTCTTGAGACGTTTCGTAAACTTAAGTGTCAGTCACGTTCCGTACTCTGCGGGTCATGACAAAGTTGGTATCAGAGCGATAGGTTTTACCTTTTTGAGTGTAGGATGACCCTTGGTAGATGGAGTAAGTGACTTAAGTAGGGTAACGTAGCGTGTGTATGTCCGCGGCATACTTGCGATACGGTACTCCGCCTAAATGACTTTAGGATATACTTGCTTGAAATTCCTTCTTCAATTCCGTGTATCCTATGATTCTATTGCACTGTTCTTATTATCCTTTTTCCTGTACCAGCCACTATGCCGCCGAAGGCTACGAGAGCACAGAGGGCTGCCGCCCGAGACGAGATTCGAGCTGGCTCGTCCGAGACTAGGACTGAGCAGGGTGGTGTGCCTACGCCGCAGGGACAGACTGATCCACCTTCCCCAGGCCGTATGGATAGGCTTGAGACTGGTATGGAGGAGTTGCGACAGATGATGGGGAGTATGCAGGAGCTACGTCAGATGGTAGGATCCCTAGTTGCAGCCAGTCGTACACCGAGGCCGGATGACGCACCTACTACATCCTAGACTACTATGATACCTGATCCGACTACTACCGCCGTGACCATCTCGGTTTCACTACAGGATTTCATGAAGCTGAGACCTTCAGTATTCACCGGCACCGAGGCAGCGGAGGACCCACAGACGTTCCTTGACAGTTTAGCCAGGATCTACCATTCGCTGAGATGTTCGGATGATCGATGGGTGGAGCTTGCGAGTTTCCGTCTAGAGGGTCTCGCGCAGATATGGTGGGAGTCAGTCTTGAGAGGTCGAGCTGCAGGTTTACCGTCTATGACTTGGGCCGAGTTTACAGCGGTCTTTCTAGCTCGTTTCCTCCCAGAGAGCGTTCGTGACACCAGAGCTCGTAGCTTCGAGGCCTTGGTCAAGACACCTGGGATGACGGTGTCTGAGTATGACGTTCAGTTTACACAGTTGTCCCGATATGCCCCGTACCTGGTAGATACCGAAGCGAAGAGGGTGAAGAGGTTCATACAGGGACTTGATGCCCAGTTATATCTTGCCATTGGCGCCCAGCACTACGACACTTATTCAGCTGCTATGGATACGGCATTACGGATGGAGGCACGCATATCACAGACTTCGGCCGTTTCTGGGCCGAAGAGGATTCGCACCGAGGTGCCCTCTCAGAGGCAGCGTGCCAGATTCTTTCCGAGGGATGGGCCCGGCAGAGGATTTGGACGGGGTCAGTTATATGGTTCATATCCCCAGGGACAACAGCCGTCGCCAGGGTGTTTTGGGTGCGGGAGTCCGCACTATCTTGTCAGAGACTGTCCGGCGAGACGACAGGGAGCGGCGACAGTTCCGCATGTGACCCTACCACCATCACCACCCCCTCCCCAGAGAGCCCTACTTCCTACCACAGGCGATGCTCCACGCCAGTTAGGTGCACCCAGAGGCCGTGGACGCGGCGGTCCTATTCAGAGAGGACGAGGAGGCAGAGGCCGAGGTCGAGGTCAGCCCGCTATCGGTGGAGGACAGGCCCGAGTATTTGCTTTGACACCGCATGATGCGCAGGCATCCAACGCCGTTGTGACAGGTACCTTGCCAGTTTGTTCTTTCGACGCACGGGTATTGTTCGACCCAGGTTCCACACATTCGTACGTATCTACACACTTTGCACCGATGTTGGGCCGTGAGTCGTCGTCGTTAGATCATCCGCTTGTTGTTATTACTCCGGTAGGCGAGTCGTTTGTCGCTCATTTTGTATTTCGATTGTGTTCCGTTCGTATCGGGGAGAGGGATTCATCGGTTGATTTGATTCTCCTCGATATGTTGGACTTTGATGTGCTTCTGGGCATGGATTGGCTAGCCACTTGTTATGCTTCGGTGGACTGCCGTGAGAAGGCAGTCAGATTTAGCTTTCCGGGAGAGCCAGTCCTTGTTATTCAGGGAGACCACAGTGACTTCCCAGCTTGATTTCGTCTCTTTGCGCTGGTCAGCTCTTGCGGAAGGGATGTCAGGGATTCTTATCATATATTTGTGATACTCGAGCTGCAGAGGTTCCGTTGGACCGGGTCCTGGTTGTTTGTGAGTTCCCAGATGTTTTCCCTGATGAGCTCTACCTGGGCTACCACCTGAGCGCGACGTTGAGTTCTGCATCGATTTGATTCCCGGCTCGGGGCCTATTTCTATACCGCCTTATCGGATGGCCCCGGCAGAGCTTTGAGAGCTGAAGGATCAGTTGCAGGATTTGTTAGATAAGGGGCTTATTCGACCTAGTGTTTCTCCGTGGGGTGCTCCGGTCCTGTTTGTCAAGAAGAAGGATGGAAGTTTGTGCTTATGTATCGACTACCGCCAGCTGAACAAGGTTACCGTGCGGAACAGATATCCGTTGCCACGCATTGATGATTTGTTCGACCAGCTTCAGGGTGCGGGGTATTTTTCGAGGATCGATTTACGATCAGGGTACCATCAGCTGCGAGTTCGACAGGAGGATATACCGAGGACAGCTTTCCGCACGCGCTACGGCCACTATGAGTTTTTGGTGATGTCGTTCGGACTCACCAACGCCCCAGCAGCATTCATGGATTTGATGAACCGTACATTCAGGCCGTATCTTGACTTGTTCATCATCGTGTTTATCGACGATATCTTGGTGTACTCCCGGAGCAGAGAGGAGCACGAGCAGCACTTGCGGATTACGTTACAGACTCTGAGGGAGCACCAGCTGTTCGCAAAGTTCTCCAAGTATGCATTCTGGCTGGACAGCGTCGGATTCTTGGGTCACGTGATTACGAGAGACGGCATATGTGTGGACCCAAAGAAGATTGAGGCTGTTCAGCAGTGGCCCCGACCTACATCGGTTACTGAGATCCGTAGTTTTCTAGGCCTGGCGGGTTACTACAGGCGTTTTGTTCAGGACTTCTCCCGTATAGCTGCACCTTTGACCGGTTTGACCCGGAAGGGAATTCCTTTCGTTTGGACAGAGGAGTGCGAGTGCAGTTTTCGGCAACCACGGACTTGTTTGACTACGGCGCCGGTATTATCTTTGCCTTCGGGATCAGGCGGATTTGTGGTCTACTGTGATGCTTCGCGAGTGGGGTTAGGATGTGTATTGATGCAGCATGGCCGGGTGATCGCATATGCTTCTCGGCAGTTGAAGAAACATGAACAGAACTACCCCACTCATGATTTGGAGATGGCTGCAGTGGTCTTTGCACTTAAGATTTGGCGACATTACCTATATGGCGAGTCGTGCCAAATATTCACAGACCACAAGAGCTTAAAATACATATTTCAGCAGCGAGACCTGAACCTCAGACAGCGTCGTTGGATGGAGTTGGTGAAAGACTACGACTGCGAGATCTTATATCACCCAGGCAAGGCGAATGTAGTGGCAGATGCTTTGAGCAGGAGACCCGGGGGTAGTCTATCCTTTTTGCGCGCAGTGCAGAGGCAGTCGTCAGCAGATTGGCAGATTTTATGCGACAGCGGAGTTGAGTTCGAGTTCACTCAGACAGGGGGACAGCTCACGCATGTTCGTGCACGCCCACAGTTGCCTGACCGTATATATGAGGCACAGTGCAGAGACGACAGTTGCTCAGAGATCATGGCACAGATGGGACCGGGCAGATTTTCCGAGTTCGTGATTGATGATCAGGGGATTTTATGATATGGATCTAGACTGTGTGTACCAGATGCTGATGGATTGCGGCACGACATTCTTGAGGAGGCACACCGATCAGTGTATAGTGTCCACCCCGGTTCCACCAAGATGTACCATGATATGAGAGAGACCTACTGGTGGGACGAGATGAAGAGGGACATTGCGGAGTTTGTATCGAAATGCCTGACTTGTCAGCAAGTCAAGGCCAAGCACCAGAGGCCCGCAGGAGAGCTACAACCGTTACCCATTCCAGAGTGGAAATGGGAGCAGATTTCGATGGATTTCATTGTGGGTCTACCCAGGACCAATCGAGGGTACGACTCCATCTGGGTGATCATAGATCGATTGACGAAAGCGGCTCATTTCCTGCCAGTGAAGACCACTTTCAGCTTCGCTCAGTATGCCCAGCTTTACATCGACGAGATCGTGCGGTTGCATGGCGTACCGACTTGTATCGTGTCAGATCGAGGCACCCAGTTCACCAGCCGACTTTGGCAGAGACTTCAGGAGGCTTTAGGCACTCGTTTGAGCTTCAGCACAGCGTTTCATCCGCAGACCGACGGACAGTCAGAGCGGACCATTCAAACTCTCGAGGACATGCTCAGAGCGTGCGTTTTAGACTTCGGCGGTAGCTGGGATCATCATTTACCTTTAGTGGAGTTCTCCTACAACAACAGCTTCCAGGATACTATTCAGATGGCACCTTTCGAGGCATTGTATGGGAGGAGATGCAGATCGCCTGTTTGTTGGACAGAGCTCAGCGAGAGCAGTATTTTGGGGCCACAGCTTGTGGAGGAGACGACCGCGAAAATACAGTTGATTCGAGACCGGATGAGAGCAGCTCAGAGCAGGCAGAAATCGTATGCAGACAGGCGCCGTCGCAGGCTAGAGTTCGCAGTTGGCGATCATGTTTTTCTGAGGGTCTCTCCGATGAAGGGCGTGATGCGTTTTGGGCGAAAGGGAAAGCTTAGTCCCAGGTTTGTGGGTCCCTTCGAGATTCTCGAGCGTGTCGGCGCAGTTGCATATCGTTTGGCTCTTCCACCCAGCTTTTCCGATGTTCACCCCGTCTTCCATGTTTCGATGCTCCGCAAGTACCTTCACGACCCTTCGCATGCGATTCAGCACTCGACAGTCCAGCTAGAGCGCGACCTTTCTTTTGCAGAGCAGCCGGTGGCCATCCTGGATCGGCAGGTGAAGAAATTGAGATCG
Organism: Agapanthus africanus; assembly: GCA_030015575.1. Lineage (NCBI taxonomy): Eukaryota > Viridiplantae > Streptophyta > Magnoliopsida > Asparagales > Amaryllidaceae > Agapanthus > Agapanthus africanus. The sequence continues at coordinate 13,341,794 of CM057337.1, forward strand.
AAAGTTATACCGACGGTCAAGGTCCTTTGGCGTGGCCCGAGCAGCGAGGAGGTCACCTGGGAGACCGAGGGCGAGATGAGGAAGAAATATCCCCATCTCTTTGAAGGTACGCGTAGTTATATTTTTTTTAATTCGGGGACCGAATTTCTTTAAGGGGAAAGATTGTAGCGCCTTGAAAAGTCGTTTTGGTGTTTTCTGAAAATCGGTGAAAATTCGGTATTTTTCCGCAAACCGTCTTTTTTGTTATTTTGCAATTTAGGACTAATTATACCTAATTCGGATAGGTAATTGCTTGTTTTTAGTAGCTAATGAGTTACTTATTAATTTTTGGTCATTTAATATTTTTTCCCTATTTTTCAATTTTTTTATATTATTTTAAGCCGGTAAGAAATACATTAAATTAGCGATAAATACAAATTTCTTTGGGCTAATTTTAATCTTTAAAATTATGCTAATTAAAATCTAGTTGTAATATAATTTTTTAGTATTTTATTTCAAGTTTTAACTAATTTTTATTATGGAAAACGAAATTTATTGAATTTAAGCTAAAACTTGCAATTTTGGACTTGTAAGGGGTCTTTTTGCATAATTTTTTTTTTGTAAAACCCTATTCACTCTTCCCTCACCCCTAGGCCGGCCCACTTTCAGTAGCACAAGGAAAATTTCCTTGCCTCCTTTGACTTTTTATTATGTGTGGAAATGAGGTATTTTGAAAAGGGTTTTGATTTTTTAATGTGGGTATGGGTCTTTGGTTGATTGGTATGGGTTGACCATGACTTTTCAATCACCACCCACACCAATCTCCCTCCATTCTCTGCTGGAAATCTGCAGCTCTCCCTCTTCATTTTTTCTTCTTTCCATTTCCTTCAAAATTCCATCATATTGCTCCAAAATTCCAATTTAAACCTCACAAATTAACCCCCATCCTTCATCCCATTCTCCTTAGCCTTTCTTGCTTGGATCATGGTGCTATGAAGCCATCTTTGGAGGCATCTTGTTCTTGCTAGATCTCTAGTGTGAGGTATAATTTCTAATCTAAGGTTAATTTATAGTTAAAGTGTGCTAATTAGAACTTGAAAGTTGTGTTAGTGTTAAATTTATAGCTAAATTCTAATCTATTTTTTTTCTAGTTCATGGTTTGAAATTAAACTAGGGTTTTAGAGATCATTAGTAGGTTAATTAAATCTATTTTGTTATCTAGTTATTTTGTTAGCCTAATCTAAGAGGTTAACTTGCTAATTGGGCTATAAACTAGTGTTAATTTAGGGTTTTTCATGTATAGTTTGGATTAAGATTGCTAGTTATGAAATTCTAGAAAGGGTTTGTTTATGGAAATTGTGTTTTGAAGCATGGTAAATGGGTTAAATTGAGTGTTGTGGCTAGCTAGTTGTGTGGATTGTAGGATGATGCGATGATGTGAGCACTTTATCGCAAATACGCGATGTTTGCACGAATTTGGAATTTTTAGTGCTTACTAGGTTTTTATAAAAATATTGTGATGAATTATTTGCGGTATCTTGATGATATTTTTGGCATATCCTATGACATTTAGGATGTGTGAGTGCGGTTTTTTTTGAGTGAGCGGGTTTTAGCTTTGCCGGGCGACCAAATCGACGATTTTAGTTAGTTTTTGCGATTTTCGCGTGTGTTCCGCGCACCTTGTGCACGTTGTACCTAGCTTGTGAACGTTGGTATTTTTGTTTGGGATTTGCGTCATTTCATGATATGTAACCTTATGTTTTGTATTGATGTAAATTCCAGGTTCGGTCGCGGAGATGTCAGACGTGGCACGAAAGGGGAAAGCGGTGATTGGACGTGGCTAGCTAGGGATTCCTGTGAGTAGATTTAACATCTACGGGGGACTATCGTTTGGATGGCGCAAGTCTCCCGATAGTTTTAGTAACTTAAAAAGATCCTTAGTGATGTTAGTAATTAGGGGTGTAATACTTGTATGATTATTTGCTACATCCATGCCTTATATTGACATACATATGCGAACCCATTCTATAGGACACCTGCACCATTGCCAGGGTTCTTATATGCAGCACGAGCACTATTCATGCATACACACACGCCCTGGTAATTGCCATGCCACGATACTAGATAACTTATAATTTAGAATATTGTCACCATATTTGATACTTAAACCTGTACTATTGCAATAAATCCTTAAGATAACATTGTAGAATTGCTATTCATGTGCATGTATACCATTATATCATTTGTTCATGCATAGTTTGTTAATCATACATTGCAACTTGAACCTTGATACCATATGCATTCATTATCATTGACACATGCACTCAGGGTGATTTCTTGAGATTTTATGATATTTCTGGATTTCGGGGGAAAGCCGCAAAATTACTAAAACTTATTACCCTTTTTAAATATGAAAAATTGCGGTTTTCTAGTGATGTAAGTGTCGTCCACCATGAGTTTGCTGTGGTTTTCGAGACCCGTTTCGAGGAGTTGGATGAACCGTCTCGGGTATATGGTGGGCTCGGTAAGGTACCCCGGGGCAAGAAGCTCGTGTTGCTGACGATGAACCTGGCAGGGGACGGATTACCTACCGGTGACTTCATTGGACACAGCGAATATCCAGAGGATACCGACCGGGGCCGCGAGATGATGAGATATTGATATTGAGATGGGTCAGCCGGATGGCTGAGGCCAGAGATACTATGACATGGCTTTATGAGATTTGAGACAGTTTTTAGGTGTCGTTGCTGGACACAGATTGTTGTCGATTCTATGAGTATTATGCTGGCATTTTAAAAGAGTTTCAAAAAAAACAAAAACAAAAAGAGATAGAATGTTTCTTATATATACCTATTGAGACCTCAGATATTCATGTTGCATACATACATGCTAGTACCTTTATATGGCATACCTACCTGCTAGTATATTCATGTTGCATACATACATGCTAGTACCTTCATGTGGCATACATATCTGCTTGTACACTGATGTTGTATACACACCTGCTAGTGCATCCAGCCATACCTGTATTAGAGATGCTAGGATACTTGTGTGCATGCATACGATAGCCTTTGTAGATGTTATTTATTACTCACGAGTTGGCAACTCACCCCCGTTGTGCCACAGTCGTTTGCAGGTCCGCTCCATCAGCACAGTAGCGGCGGGCGCACAGCTTCTTTTGCCTCTCTTGCCAGGACTCGAGATTTTTGCTCGTAGGTAAGTTGTATTATTATTTTTGTACCATCTTGTATATTCTTTGTATCTAGAGTACTCCATCTACTGTATCTACCAGTATTGTTGTATATTGACCTAGAGATGAGACTGTGAGATTTGTGAAGTTTTTATGCTGTATTTTGGGGTCGAGCTCACTTGAGTCGACATACGGTTTTTCTTATATTTCCTTATGATTATTTTGCATGTTGTTGTTTTATATTGCGTGGGATTTGTGACCGCCTTGTGGCGAAGAGCTAGCTCCCGCTTGGGGATGCCTTATTTGTTGGATTTATATATATTCTTATTGTACCCATTTTGGGGGCCAGTATTTACAAAGGAGACTCTGCCGAAATTTTCAGAAAAATTGATATTGTTTTTAAAAAGGTTTGATATGACTTATTTGATAAACTCGCTTTCAATTGATTGGTTTTTCTTCACTCTTTTGTTTATTTGGTTTTGGTTTCTGGGCTTTGGCTTACTTATTTTACGGACGTCTTGAGACGTTTCGTAAACTTAAGTGCCAGTCACGTTCCGTACTCTGTGGGTCGTGACACATGTAAACTGGATGATCATGTAAATGGAATGTATATCCATGGTTTGGTTCGGTCAAGTTGTATAGATTGATAGATTGAATATATGGAATAATGGATTCATGAATTCGTGTTGAATTGTAATATTGTAGATTGTAGATTGTACTTGAATCATATTCAAGTCAGATTATAGAGAGACTCAATCTGAGTCAGATAATTAGAAAAGTAAATTGAAGTCCTGATTGTTTTGATATTATCGGTGACCGCTGCACATGGGCGACCGGATTTATGTCTTTTTCAAAGACGATTACCGTGGTAATAACACCGTTTGTTAATTATCTATCTTAGATAGGCAAGCACTCACTTCTCCGGCTCCCTGAGGCTCAAGAGATTGGTCCCGCTTAAACCTATGTTTACTGGGGTTCTTAGCGTAATTTATAAAACTTGAGGGGGTTTTATGTAAAAATACTTTTATATACTTTTCAAAATACACCCCGTATTTATTATTCATCTTTAGAATTATAATGAATGTAGATTTTATATTATGATATTTCTAGTGAACATATCCTAATTTCATAAATAAAGGTATTTATTTGTAATATTGATTTGTATGGAATTCATGGTATTTTAGTGTAAAATGATTCTTGTGACATTTTTAGAAAAAAGTGGAATATTTATAATAATTCAAAATAGATATTTTTATATTACATATACATATATTTATATGAAAATAATTTTAGTATATATATAATATTCTAGAAATCTCGTTTTCTTAAGATGTCGTATTTTAAATGTTTCGAGACCGAATGCTCCTTGCGGAGGTCTGCATCTCGCACTACTAAGTCCGAGGATGTGCGATAATCCGCACCATCCCGAACGGGTTCTTCAAATGGGTTGTAACGGCGCTTTGCAAAGATTTGTATAAATACTAATCATTAAGGGAAAACGGTTTTATTAATTATGGTATTTATTTGTATAGATGTCGATTTCCCGTATTCTATGTTCCCGAGGGTATTGTGCTATATTGCATATGAGTGTGTGATGAGGTAGGTCATTACCTCATGATTTACTTAAAGGTATAACAAGTTTTGTGATGTTAAATGTAGAATTGAAATTATGTGGTATTTAAATGAAAAATACGGTAAAATGAAATAACAATTACTTTATGATATGAAACTTGATCAATATGGTTGATTAGTGATTAATATTTAACATGAATTGGTTTAAGGATGATTGTATTAAACAAAAGTGAAGTTTTATAAAGAAACTGAATCGGAAATTGGATTTGTTCCGATTCCGTCGGGTTTTGTAATTCCGTATTTTAGAATAAGAATAGCGAAGATAGAATTGGGACTTATGGGTTGCGAACTAGACAAGAGGAATATGGAATGAACGTAGCTTCCGGTGCGTCATTTTGTCGCCGGGAGCTCCTGGGATGGTCGTCGGAAGTTTGCCGGAAAATTCGTCGTAGCTTCGCTTCTTCACTACTAGAAATAAGGGTTGCCCCTACGGATTTACCCGTAGGGGCAACTCACTGCCCCTACGGATATCTCCGTAGGGGCAAAAAATTAATCTGTAGGTGCAAACGCCGTAAGTGCAAGTTGAAGCCCTGAACTTGCCCCTACGGTCCAAAACTTGCCCCTACGGAGTTCTATGTAGGTACATTTGCACCTACGGATTAGGGCGTAGGGGAAAAAAAGTTATGTTATTTACGGTTATTTTAATTATATTAACTGTACCTACGGATATATCCGTAGGTCCAAGTAGTATCTCCTACGGATATATGCGTAGGTACTTATCCGTAGGGGCAAAATATCAGGATTCCTGATATTTTGCCCCTACGGGTATATCCGTAGGGGTTTTTTTTGCCCCTACAGATAAATCCGTAGGGGCAAGACCAACCCCCCTGACACCGAGATCAAGGAAATATCAGTTATTGCTGATATTTTGCCCCTACGGCTTAAGCCGTAGGGGCAACATGTGTACCTACGGATTAATCCGTAGGTACACATTATCTGTTTTTTTTTTAAAAAGGGGCTGCCTTATTTTTTCTCGCCCTGTGCACAATAATATATATATCAATAAAATATAAAATTAATCATCACACAACATATATCGCAGTATTCATAATCACATCTCACGCATCTAATATACAAAAGAAACCCAATTATTGAATATGATATAAATATAAACCAATATCAATATCAATATCAATATCGTTTCAAAATGTAGTACTACAATATGTATGATATAAATAAATACATGTTTCAAAAAATAAGAACCAAAAAGCTACCCTAGCTCGGTCCAGCTCCACCTCTGAATAACGATAGAATAACGCGTGCCTGCTCCTCGGTCAATAAACTTTGCAATTCGGCGCGAGCGGGAGTCTGAGCGTCCTGTGGAGCTGGCGATGTGGTCTGCGCAGCCGTCGTCGAGGGAGTCGCTTGCGGAGCCGCGGCTGCGGGAGTCTAAGCGGGCGCTGGAGCTATAGGAGCTGTCTGCGGAACCGCGGCCGATGTAGTGGCTTGCGGAGCCGCAGCCGAAGGAGATGCATGCCATGTACCCTGTCGCGTCTGGACCAAACGTGTGTAAGAAGCGTGTAAGAACTGTGTATTATTCGAATTCGTATCATTATCAAGTTATTTTCAAATCCCATTTGGATATCTAGTTTGGACAACCGTTGTTTATTTTAATTAAATATGTATGTATGATTAATCAAACCTAAGTCTAAAACCAAATAAGCTCAAGCTACGTACTAATTATGGATATGTTGATATCTATAATATGACATGATATTTTACTATAAAGTAGTATACATACCAGCATCTCCTTCAACTCCTCAACGGTGGCCCTCAAGCTCTCCAGTTCCTGCTGGACACGTCGCTCACTGGAGACGGAGGAGTAACCGCCGGGGTGGAGTCCAACCTCATATGGGCCCTGCTAGGGCCCAGTCCCCGGCCTCTCTCCCAACCTCCGTGGTGCCCTCCGTGTGCCGCGTCCAGAACTAGGGTCAGCAGCCTCGGATCGTTCTGTCCGGTAAAATCGATCCCCGAGGCCTCGGCCTGCTCAACCACCCGCTCCTACACCCACATTAAGCAGTAAAGTATAAGTATAAAATTTAAACTTGAAGCTTCCAAAACTAAAAGTTCAAATATGGGTAGAATAAATATTTAACACTTACGCAATACTCCTGGGTAGCGACGTCGGGATATCGAAGCTCGCCCGTGGCGGGATCTGTCGAGGTGCCGTGGACGGCAAGATATGCGGACAGCACGCTCGGTGTACCACCTTGCGCCACGGTCTGAGCTGTCTGCAATATTAGAAAATAACTCTTAATATTAGAAATATTAGAAAATAACTCTTAATATTGCAGAATATCAGAAAGGTCGGTCTATTGTAATTTACCGATAACTTCATGGCTCGAGTAATATTCCTCGAGCCACCTGTGTAAGTGGGGCGACCCCTCTTCGCCGACTTCCTGTTCTCTGTATTCTAAGCGGCCTGTTTCTGCACAACGCATTAACATTTAGTTTTCTAATTAAGGAACACAAAGAAATAAATTATATCATAAACAATGAATTACATTTAAAATACATACCTGTTTGCGTTGGGAGTCGAAATAATTGCACAATAGAGGCCATGTCTCTACGTCGACTCTCGCAAACGCCGGAGTAGATAGGAGGGCCGCTCTCTTTGCCTCGGGGGTCGCCATCCACAGGGAGTAGCAGTCGGCCTTCAGCTCATTCCTGTTGTATCGGACCTTGGTCTGCATGTTCTTCATCAGGCCATTGTACAGAGCATGAAGGTCGAGCACCCTCCCAAGGTGATCAGGGTCGGGTACAGGCTAAAAATCGTAATCCGACTGAAAATACAAAAAAAAACATTGTTATTAGATTGCAAGTGTTAATAATAAATATATTGGATAAATCAAATGAAAATAGGCCGTTAATACGTACCCGAGCCTGATCAAAGAAGAGGGCGAATGAGCGCCGGTGCTGCTCGCCCCACTCAACGTGAAGTGGATAGTTCTTCACGAGCCGGCTCTCATCCCCCATATACCGGCCGAACCTCACGGCATGAGGACCGGTATAGCGATAGTCAAGGGTAAAAAAAAGGGGGAATGCTGCCTGCCCCCTATCTCTGTCAGGCCTCAGCCTATGGGACTGATTCGGGCCTCGAGTCCCCCTCTGGGGATGGGGAGGCCCTGCGTCTGCACGAAATATCAAGAGAATCAATATTAAGACAAAATTGTATTAAGAAATCAAGCTTAAGCGAAAATTGAAGTTTGATATATACCTCCGGTGACTATCGCACGAGCCTGGGCCCGGGCAGCAGCACGAGCGGGACGATAGTTTCTCCGATGAGGAACAACCGGGGTCCCGAATGCGGACGCATCCCCTTCAACTAGAAAATAAACATTGACGCTAAATTTCCATGAAGTTCATATTTATTCTATAGAGCATATGTAAAATGAATAAATATTTTATATTTATTCATACTAACCTGCAGACGATGCGGATGGTATGGAAGCGGCAGGAGTGGCCCCTGTGGAAGATGTGGACGCACCACCTATAATTAGACAATTAAAAATAGATTATATAAGTAATTGCAAAAAGAATGTGTAGATCAATAATATAACGTTCAAAATCAATATGCATGCACTATAGGATATATAATTATATCCGTAGGTGCGGTGGTGTCACCACCTACAGCTAGACAATAATAAAAATTGCTAAGTAAGAGCAAAAGGAATGTGTGTATATTTATGATATATCATTCTAAATCAATATATATGCACTATATGATATATAAACATACCTGGAGAAGCGGGAGTGGCCTCTGTCCCAGATGTGGACGCATCACCAACAACTAGACAATCAAACATTGACAATATAAGTAATTTTGACATAAACAAGCATGAATATCTGTAATATTACATTCAAAATGGATATGCGTGCAGTATACCTGGAGATGTGGCAAAATCCACACGGAAGGAGGCATCCGAAGGGGTCTCCGATCTGGGTGCAAGACCGGCCCTCTGAAGCTCCCTACGAAGCTCTCCGGGCGGTAGAACCGCTCTGTCCCTGCCTCTTGCCCTGCCTCTGCCTCTGCCGCGGCTGGAGCTCCTGCCGCCCCTCGCTGCTCCCGACATCGTCATCAAATCTAGATAAACGGCTCGTGGACGCATTAGACAATCATTAAAATTATTGACTATATATGTATAGAGCGTAAAATGTGAAGTAATAATATAACATTACTGATAACCTTTTTCGTTTCGTGGGCGCATTATACATATCTACTTGGATTTCATCGTCGATATCATTTCTAACCCACGTAACTTCATGATCGGTCGAAGACAACCCGTCCTTCGAAACAGACGGTCGGAGCACTTTAAGCCTTCTCTCTTCTTCGTCCTCATCGCTGTCCTCGTATTCTGGGACATCATAGACATCTCCGGGTTTCCATCGGCATACAACACTCCACCCTGGATGCTTTAAACACTGTGAGTAGTATACTTGGAACGCTTGGTTCAGAAAGATAAACGGATCTTCCTGGCCGTAAAATCGAAGTGTGTTCACACTGGTCAATCCATATTCATCTTTCCAAGTCCCAAGATTGCTTCTCCACCTGTCCGTATCGGTTCGCGTATCGTACCAAGTACACTGGAATATATAAAAGGGTTCTGATCGTCCGGGATAGTGGATGCCGAGTATACAATTTAAGTACCCATAATAAATCACACCGTCCGATTCTACCGTCGCAATCCCACTATTCTGAGTGGTTCTAGGTGTTTCTAATTCCTTAACTTCGAATTTGTATCCAAGGACACCAAATCCTTTGTAATATGCAACCTCCGTACTAGGAAATTGAGCTAAACATCTTGAATCACTCTCAAATGATGCAGACAAGTTCGGATCGTGGATCTAACAAAACAAATTTTACGACAAATACATAACGATACAAGTTTAGATTAAAACTGCTAGCAATAAAATGTTATTCGAATAACTTATATGATCTGTGACCCAATCACAAAAATTATCCTGATGATATTTTTCCAATTGTTCTTCATTCCAATCAGGATGCCCCTCACGTATCTCGTTAAAATGAATTCTGTTTTCGACAAATAATGGTGACATTAATATTATATCATTTCATACACACACAAACACAGATATAACAATTAATCCAAAAAAACTTACTCTCTAATTTGTTCAAGACATGTGCAATTAAGCAAGATAAACCGGTATATCTTGTTGATAAATATAGTGTCTACCCTCTTATACTCGGCTTTACCATACAGTCCGTCTTGAATTCTTCGTGGTTGGTTAAGCCTTGTCTCAATGTTCTCATCCAGATAGCGGGAACATCATCAAGAAGATAACCTTGCACGATAGAACCCTCTGGTCGATTTTTATTGCGTATATACTTCTTAAGAGTGTAGAGGTACCTAATCAAAATATGTTGAATAAATAAATACGGGCATACAGGACAACAATAAATTTATAAATTGCGCGAAACGAAAAATTACACGTACCTCTCGACGGGATACATCCATCGATATTGTACCGTTCCGGCTAATTTCGCCTCAGTTCCAAGATGAACCATCAAGTGTATTATGATATCGAAAAATGACGGTGGGAAAATACGCTCAAACTTGCAAAGTATCAATGCAATAGAATTTTCTAGTTTATCCAGCGTCACAACCTCCAGTGTTTTAGCACACAACTCCCTGAAAAAACAACATAGGTCGTTGATTACTAGACCAACCGAGTCGGGGAGAGAAGTCCTGAGGGCTAAGGGAAGAAGGTGCTCCAAGATAACATGGTGATCATGACTTTTCAGCCCATCGATCTTGCCCTTCACAATTTTTATTTTCTTGCTGAATGATCCTGAGAAACCTGTGAGGACTTTCAAATCATGCAACACCTGCAGGAATCTTTTCTTCTCCGGTTGTGACATATGATAAGCGGCATTGGGAAGTACAAACTTGCCCGGTTTACCCGCTACCGGTCTAGGGTGCAATTCACTTCTTATTCCCCACTCTTGTAGATCCATCCGAGCATTCATGTTGTCTTTAGATTTTCCGTCTTTACAAAGAAGCAAGTTAAGTATGTGCTCTGATACTCCCTTCTCTATATGCATGATGTCCAGACAATGACGCACTGAATTTGTAGACCAGTACGGAAGATCAAAGAAAATACTTAACTTGTTCCAATATGGTGGTTTGACCTGTTTCGTCGGATCCATCCCGAAGGTCACGTTATTGTAACCATCCCATTTAGCAGTCACGTCCTCTCCGGACAATGGGGATGGAGGTCCAAGAAGCTCCTAATGACCATCAAAGTGAACCGTGTCTAACCTATAGGGGTGGTCTGGAGGCAGGAAACGTCGATGGCCGCAATAACAAACCTTCTTGCTAAAATTCAAGAATTTCGATGTTGTGTGTTCATGGCAATGAGGACATGCTTTGTGACCATGTACGGACCAACCTGATAGCATTCCATACGCAGGAAAGTCATTAATTGTCCACATTAAAGCCGCACGCAGTATGAAGGTTGTATTTGTGTTTGCATCATATGTCTCTACACCATCAATGAACAAAGATTTCAACTCCTCGATCAGAGGTCGGAGATAGACGTCGATATTGTTCCCCGGTGAGTTTGGTCCGTCGATAAGAAGAGGCATCATAAAGTATGATTGGTCCATAGCCAACCAAGGCGACAGATTATAAATTATCATTACAACGGGCCATGTGCTGTGACTTCCAGCCATATAGTTGAATGGGCAGAAGCCATCAGTAGCCAGTCCGAGCCGGACATTGCGAGGATCGCTACTGAATATTGCGTGCCTCCTATCGAAATCCTTCCATGCCGGTGAATCTCTTGGATGGCTCATTTTTCCATCTTCACTTGGAGGAGCACGGTGATGCCAAATCATTGCCTCGGCTGTTTTCTTGCACCTGAATAGCCTCTGTAGCCTCTGTGTTATGGGAAAGTATCGTGCTATCTTCACAGGTATATCAGGCTTCTTATCAAAATCTTTCGGCTTATACCTGGCCTCTCCACATGTTGGACACTCTTTCAAATCTGAATTCTCTTTCCGGTACAAAACGCAATTTTTAGGACATGCTCGAATCTTCTCGCACTTTAGACCCAAATCAGACATCATTTTCTGGGCTTCGTACCAGCTGTCGGGCACATTATTTCCCGGAGGTATAGAATCTTTCAAGAACGAAAGAAGCATTGTGAATGACTTGTTGCTCCATCCATTTAGACACTTAATCTGGAAAAGTTGGACGAACCATGAGAGGGTGGAATACTTCGCATTCTCATAAATTGGTTTCCTAGCATCATTCATGAAATTTTCATATTTATCCGCACGCGGTCCTTGACCGGAAGGAATGTCATCTTCGGTACGAATAGATTCACCTAGGGCAGCCTCTACCATATCCTCCATTTCTTCTGATGGAAATAAATTACCGTCTTCTCCTTCTGCCTCATTACCGAATTCTTCTTATTCTCCTGCCGCATTATCGTGTTCTACTTCTTCTGCCGCAGTACTGCATTCTGTTAGTTATATGTATGCCCTAGAGGCCATTACTATACATATGATATATATTGTAGTGGATGCTTGGACATATATAGGGAGGACTTTCTTGCTCGACATGATAGTATGCTATCTGGTTACTCTTTAACTTAACGTGTATACTGATTGTCTCTCTGTTACATGTTGGTAAAGCCCTTAGGATGTGTACTTGACTACCTGGACTATGATGCGGATCATACTAGTGGGGACATGGTAGTCCATAAGTACATCCTTCAAGGTCCCTAGTCGTGGGTGTATCGAGACGGGGCATCGATATACCAGAGTAGACTAGCGTATGCCTTCACGACCCATACAGATGAGCGATGGATGATCCCATATCCATTGGTGTTTGACATCAGAGATGATATACGGGTGCTCAGTAGAGACTGGGTACAGTGGACGGACTCGCCGAGAACTCCCAGATGGTATTATACCTTACGTCAGATGGCAGTTCTCTGGTGACACTGGTACAGGTTAATCTGTAGACCCGAGATCGTCATAGAGTCTTGTGTGATTCCCACTATGCTTTGATTTCCACCTTACCACGTCCAAGAGGGCGTGCAAAACGGTGGTTTTTGGGTACAGTCCCGAGTCACATGGAGGCAATGAGCGATAGGAGGGGTTTCGTCTCTCCCGGTATTGGGGGTTGATGTTGCGCTATGTTCGATTGGCCATAACAGGGAAGTCCCTGGCAAGGGCTGGTTTAGAGATATACTGGTAAGTGTTACCAGTGGTTTCTCGACCCGTTATGTGCCTCATATCAGCATAACTTATCGGTTATTGGGGTCTGACGTTTACCACCCCTAGACTTGATATGCGACATATCAGACGAGCAGACCAGACTGTACGGTAGTGCCACTGTCAGGCTTTTACAGGAGTTGGAGCGGGCTTGCTTGCTGATCTTCTGATCGCTCAATACCCGGGTAGCCGTTACGTCCAGCTAGTACCGCTGACGGCTTGTGGGTGCTTGATATGATCATCACCTACTGCCGGCGTATTGACGAGTCTTTAGAGTCCTACATAGAGGTTGTACTGGCTCAGGCAAAACGAGATAGGTGCGCATATGTGATATGTGCGGGACCGAGAATAATGCGTGTATGTGATACCGTATTCTATTCTCGCGATATTTGTATCGATTGGTTGTATGCGATATAACCTAGTTATCGAATCAAGGATTGATTCGATAAGTCGATACATTGATATTAGTCGTTATATGCGATATGACCGGATCGTTAAATCAAGTGTTGATTTAATGATTTAATGTATAATTATATATTTGATATATTATTTTACATTAACTAGTATTGGTTCACTTTAGGGTTTTTCTCACATGAGCACAACTTTAATGTATATATATGATATATATTAAAATTGTGTTTTCATTTTGTATCATGTTTGATGATACACTAGACATGGGTGTGCAAGACATACACCATTCTATTCTAAATGATGGTTTATATTTATTTAAAGTAATTACAAATTAGTGGAATTTCTTTCATAAGCATGAAGCTTGTAGAAGCTTGTGGTTGCTTTGAAAAAGTCCACTAGTTTTGTTTTACTTTAGATTTTGTTGACCTAACCATATAGACTTAGCCATGGTTATGTCTCACCATGAGTTAGTATATGATACTCACTCACCATGGTTAGTTTTCTAACTTGATCATTATCCTCTTCTCTTTCCTTTTAGAGATCATCTTCTTTTTGATTCAAAAAGGAAAAGCTTGCTAGGGTTTGATCTTAAGTGAGAAATATTGTGAGAAATGAAAATCCAAAGAGTACCCATTTCCTATCTTACCATCCTCTACTAGACTAGCACTTTAGTTTAGGGTGTTTGCTTCACTAATTCTATGGTTAGTGAGGTAGAAGCTAGAGTCCGTATTCTCTCGACGTAGATCATCTTCGGCATCGAAGACTTCAAGCGATCCCATTGCAATTTCTCATGGAGCCGTCCGAGAGTCCGGAAATTGGATGATCGCAGCGAAGGGACTACATCAAGGAGCTTAAGAAGTGAAGGACCGATCTACAAAGGTTGTATTTCGTATTCACTTAGGGTTAAAGTGTTTAGCTTGCATAGTTTTCGCCTAATCTCCAGTTAACGATCTTGCTTCGGGTTGTTAGGCACCTAAATTTTTTAATCCGGCATGGTCGATGCATTATAGAGCCTCCTTAGTGTGCCTAGTAACCCTACAGTGGTATCAGAGCCTAGGTAGAGCATTAGGCGATGTGTTTACGATCTTAAAACTCCGAACGAACCCGGGAACTACAAAATATACCCCTCTCTGTACATTTTTTAAAATCTGGGAATTTTCTGAATTAAAAATGCCTAAAAAAATCAGGAGACAATTATAAGAAACACTGTGCAAAACGGCACTGTTTGGCGCCCAAAGTGCCGCGGAACCGCGGCACGAGCATGGCTTGTGCGGCGGTTCCACGGCCATAAGATGACGTCACCATTTTCTTTTTGCACAGTAATGTTTCTATTTGATTTCCTGATATTTTATGGGTATTTTTATCTGACTCAAGTGTTGAGTATTTTGGGGTTTATTTTGTAGTCGTTGTTTCGATCGGAATTTTTAATTTCGTTGAGTTTTCCGGATATTTAGAAACTGTTAAAAATTTCGATCCGACATCAATAACTCACTTTTTCCCCGACCCGGAAAAATTTCCAAGTGTTGGATTTTTCCGTTGTTTGAGAACGTCTAAATCGTGCAAGTTGCGCAATGGACCCTCTAGAAGACAACAAACCTTAACTCGATTATGTGACCGTCTTGAACTGCCCTTTGAACCTTAGAGTTTGGGGCAGTACGGCGTGCCACATGTGAGGCGTTGGCTTGACCTTTCTACGGCTGGACCGTTGGTACTGTGGCATGTGATGGATGTTTTTAAACCCCCCTCAAGTGTTGAGAACTATTTGGGAAAACTTGGGTGTTTGCTTATTCGATCGGAAAGTTTAACATTTTCTATTTATCCGGAAAGTGATACAGTATTTGGAATCTACATGTAGTTATGAGATAACTGAATGAATGTTATAAACATAGCAGTTTAGTCTCACTTGATCGATTGCCACGGAATTTTGATGCGATCAAAAGTCCGTCGCAATCACTTAGCGTACATGGATACTCGCCGGGTAAAAACTTAATAGACAGCCATGCCCCATAGCCCCGACCAAGTGACTGTAGGAGAACCCCGTCACCGAAAGCATTCGTTCGGGTGCTCGCGGCAGCGGTATTCCGCCTTAGTGCGCTTCGTCGACGGCCTCCGGGGGTGCGGCCGTCTACTAAAGTTTGCGACGAGCATTCGATCACATATCGGGAATCTTGTTGAATTGCCCGACTAGATATTAAAAAGTGTTTTCGATATAGAGACTAAAATGTGGGGTTTATAACTGTTAGGCATGCGATGTCTAAGGAGGTTGCGGATTCCAACTGTTGTAGTTTTACACTTTCTTTTCTATGACCGTAAGTGTAATATGTGATATCGCCGGTTTCGTTGTAATATGTCAACGACAATTGGGATGCGCATATTTACTTACGTTGATGACATGTGATGTAATGTATTGCTGGATATGTTATATTGGATCATCGCGTTTTGAATAGCCGGGGGTTTTATGTGAGATGAGAGTTTTTATTTTCATTCATGTAAAATTTAATTGTATGTAATATTCTTTTAATTGGGGCACTTCCGGGTTGAGGTTGATGTCACCTTTTGTATATTATTTACTTTTCCGCACTAGGATAGATCCAAGAAGGAGAGCACAAGTAACCGGGTTCTAGAGTCCAGTAGGAGACCAACTCGAGGAGTCGAGTCCGGGTCTCCTAACTCTAGAATTGGTAGGGTTGCTTGCCGCTCTCGTAGGGGTCTAGGGGTGTGGGTTTGGCTATTCATCGCGACGTGGAATCCGTGTTTTATACTGGCTCGTATTGAAAACACGGACGTCCTAGTATATCCAATGTTTCATATGTTTCTTCTGCTGCGATATCTGTGATGTGATCATTTGATATGCTGTGATGGATACTGTATATAGTATATATGATATATTATATAGACGTTACTTATGTTTTACACCCGCGCTAGCCCTGCCCCGCTCTGCCGTTAGTCACCTAACCTAACGGTGCACGAGGAGACATCGAGGCGAACACGAATGGCATAAGTGTACGTCGTATTTATCTGTGATGTTTAGGTGACTTAAATGATGGGACTTCATTAATGTGATTAATGAAAGAAAAGAAACCTAAAAGATGTTGTGGAATCGAATTTTCAAAAACAGGTAGCTACAGTTCTTGCTTTGCATCGTGGTGTTCCTTGTACAACATCCTGCACCTTATTTGATAAGGAAAGGGCCGAGATCCCTTCACCGGGAGTGACCCCTTTAGCAATAGCTGGCAGATGCTACAACCCTCGGTTTGTCTTTTGATTGGTTCTATAGTTTTTTGCTTTGCACAGCGGTATATGTGATATATCCTGCACCTTATTCGATGAGGAAAGGGTCGACGATCCTTTCACCGGGAGTGACCCCTTTAGCAAAACTAGAAAAGCCTCAAAAACACTCCATTTCAAAATTCATTCGATCCTACAACGATATCAAGTTCATTACGCTCATGGTTTTCTTAAAAACCTGCGTAGCCCTCCGTCATTTCAGATAAGTACTACTTAGTATTCGTGCTGTGGTAGTTTGGCATGCGTCAAGGAGTAGTGTACGGTAGCTAACTAGTGCTTATCTGCTAGCATACGATGCGATTAGATTAGGGTATTCGTACGACGTTGTTTTGCATACGTCAAGGGTCGTGCGGGTGGGTTTAATTCAATCAAGAAATATACGAGTTGAACTTGACTAGCGGACTATGGGTTGTTTGGCATGCGTCAAGTTCATAGCATGCTAGGGGTAAAATATTATCGGGAATTTCAAGTGTTGAAATTTGCAATGAGATTGCATACCTTCTATGTGATAGTTGGATCCCGATACCCACTGCGAGTAATTGTTACTCCTGGGAGAGTTTTACATATTACAATTAGCCGATCAAGTAGGTGTCTAGAAAGGTGTCAACGAGGTTACGCCTCTGGGAAAACGAGGTTTACTTTAATTAGGTCCGTACGAAAGCACGGGGAACCTCCCTCAAAGTACCGACATTGGCCTGGCTAAAAGATTGGCGAGGTTGTAGGGTGTAATTAATCCCGGCTAGTCTTTCCTTTTAGGGTTTGAAGGAAGATTTGATAAAAACGGTGGGAGCCATCCTGATTAGATAAAATAATAACCAATCTGATCTTGCAAGAGCGCACGCAGAGTGTTTTCTTCTCTCTCTCTCCAGGTAGCGACCATGTCACGCCTTAATCAAGATAATAATACGGATGTATTGACCGAACCCGCTTGTTATACTGAGCTGGGGAACGTTGGTCCCGCTCTAACTTATAATTGTTATAAGACAGAGCAGGAAATAGGGGATTACCAGAATTCCCGTGCCGCCCAAACGAAGAAAGTGCATGTTGATGCATCATCTTCGGGTGTGTTCATTACAGAGAACTGTTTCTCAGTATCCTTTACGTCCTGGGTATATGATACCGGATCAGGATCCCGCATATGTAATCTGTTACATAGGCTACAGATAGGTAGAGAACGGATAATAAATTTCATGAGATAGAAAACGATGCAAATGTTGCAGCCAAGTCTGTTGGTCACTATCACCCTGTATTACCGAAATACATTGATTCAGAACAAATGTTATTAGATACCGAACCTGATATACAATATCATATCAATCTCTTTATTAATAAAGAAGGATATAATTTTGTATTGTTGGATAATGTTTTGAACATTTCCTATATCAAAAGTTGATCGGTTCAGGCACGTTATCTAAAAGCATTGACGTTCTAAATCAAACTACAGTTCTTAATATACAGAACACACACAAGAGGAAGAGTTCAGAAATGAACGAATCCTTCTTGAGGTATTGTAGACTAGGTCATATCAATGTGACCCGACTAGCTGAAGTTACATATAGATGCATATTTAAATTAGTTTGAATTTACATCTTGTGAAACTTGCCAGTCATGTCACAGAGATAAGATGACCATAACTCTGTTTATTGGAAACAAAGAAAGAGTTAGTAAACTCTTGGGATAATACATGTTGATGTATGTAGGTCCCCAGTCTACACATGCCAAGACTGGTTCTTTGAACTTCATTACACTCTCTGATGATCTCTCAAGATTCAGACATATGTTCCTATTGAAACACAAATCCGAACCTTTTGAGATATTCACAGAATATAAGTTAGAAGTAGAGAACCAAAAACGGGTATAAGTATTATGTCCTTTGATGCGATCAAGGAGGAGAATACTTGAGCACGGGATTCCTGGACTATTCTAAGAATGAGATTCTCTCTCAACATTATTCCTCCGCATACACCAGAGCACGTCGGTGTATCGAGGCGGAGCTATCACACCCTATATGATATGGTGCGCTCTATGATGAGTACTACTGAGTTTCCTATTTCATTTTAGGGAGTTATGCACTTATGAAGTTGCATACCTATTGAATAGGGTTCCAATCAAATCAGATACCTACCATTTCATATGAGATATGGAAAGGGAAAAGCCCATCTCTTAAGTCAGTTAAGATTTAGGGTTGTCCAGCCTATGTCTAAAAGCATAATCCGGACAAGCTCGAGGCAAAGTCAGTTCTGCAGAAGTTTGTTGGATATCCCAAGGATACGCAAGGGAATATCTTCTACCTAACCGAGGAACAAAAATATTTTGTTTCTCAGCATGCCACCTTTGTGAAAGGGAATTTCTTATGAAGAAATTAGTGGACATAAGGTAGAACTGGAAGGAGTTCCAGCTATACAAACTGTAGCTGATGATTTGGTAGAACCGAAGGATTCAATAGTAACCAACGAACCTCAGCCTCTCCGCCGATCTAGCAGGGTTCCTCACCCACCTGAGAGATACTACGGTTTCTCTATGACAGTGGGAGCGAGGATTGCATCATGAGATGATGACCCAACTAGTTTCGAGCTGGCCATCAGGAGTTGGACTCTGTAAGAATGGCTGGATGCTTATCGATCTGAGATGGAATCCTTATACACCAACAAAGTATGGACTTTGGTTGCTTGATCTGAAGGGTTAAATCCCAATCAGGAGCAAGTATATCTTGAGAAGATTACTTGGTGTGCATGGAAAGGTTGAGACTTTCAAAGCTAGACTTGTTAAAAGTTTGCATCATTAACCAGGTATGGATTATGATGAAACCTTTTCTAAGTAGCTATGCTTAAGTCCATCCAGATCCTACTTGCCACGGCTACATACCATGACTACGATATCTGGTGGTTGGGTACCATGACTGTTTTTCTAAATGATGTTTTAGAAGAGTGCGTCTATAAGTACACAGCCAGAGGGCCTCGTAGACAGTGGGAGCAGCGGAAACGTGTGCAAGATGTTTTATGTGATAAAGCTGGCATCGCGGAGTTGGAACATCTGTTTTGATGTGGTAGTCAAAGAGTTTGACTTCATCAAAATGGTAGATGAACCTTGTATATACAAAAAGGTTGTAGAGAGTATGGCGGTGATCCTCGTAGAATACGTGGATGACATACTCTAGATGGGGAAGGAGTTTCCTATGCTACGCTCGGTCAATCTCCGCTTATCACAATGACTCTCCACGTAGGATCAAAATGATACCTCCTAAATCCTGAGTTTTGATCTATGAGATAGATGTAATAGGATGTTAGGAATCTCACTAGTTTTAGTGAGATGGTATCAAACGATCCTAGGGAGAATCACTGGAAAGGTTTCAGGGTGATAAGGATGACTGAATGTCAGTCACAGGCATTGTCTTTACCCTAAGTAAAGGAACGGTATGTTGGAAGAGTTCCAAGCTATATATCATGGCAACTAGAAGATTAAAGGCAAGATACATCGTTACCAAAGATGCTACCAAAGAAGAAGTCTGGGTGTATATAAGTTCATAAGATGAACTTCGTTCCTACCATTGTATGACAATGGAGTTGTGGCTTAGGCCTTGGAAAGCCCGTCCCATCAGTGATCCAGACATATTCTAAGGCAGTGTCACCTGATCATGGAGATGGTTAATCTCCAGGGGATCGAGGTTAGGAGAGTAGACTCAGAGGACAACACGGCGGATCCACTCACAAAGGCCTTTTCCCAGAGAGAGACTAGTTATGGGATGGTTGAGTATGAGATACTACAACCACTGTTATCAGATGGCCCTAGTGCAAGTGGGAGATTGTTAGTTATATGTATGCCCTAGAGGCCATTACTATACATATGATGTATATTGTAGTGGATGCTTGGAATATATAGGGAGGACTTTCTTGCTCGACATGATAGTATGCTATCTGGTTACTCTTTACCTTAACGTGTATACTGATTGTCTCTCTGTTACATGTTGGTAAAGCCCTTAGGATGTGTACTTGACTACCTGGACTATGATGCGGATCATACTAGTGGGGACATGGTAGTCCATAAGTACATCCTTCAAGGTCCCTAGTCGTGGGTGTATCGAGACGGGGCATCGATATACCAGAGTAAACTAGCATATGCCTTCTCGACCCATACAGATGGGCGATGGATGATCCTATATCCATTGGTGTTTGACATCAGAGATGATATACGGGTGCTCAGTAGAGACTGGGTACACTGGACGGACTCGCCGAGAACTCCCAGATGGTATTATACCTTACATTAGATGGCAGTTCTCTGGTGACACTGGTACAGGTTAGTCTGTAGACCCGAGATCGTCATAGAGTCTTGTGTGATTCCCACTGTGCTTTGATTTCCACCTTACCATGTCCAAGAGGGCATGCAAAACGGTGGTTTTTGGGTACAGTCCCGAGTCACATGGAGGCAATGAACGATAGGAGGGGTTTCGTCTCTCCCGGTATTGGGGGTTGATGTTGCGCTATGCTCGATTGGCCATAACAGGGAAGTCCCCGGCCAGGGCTGGTTTAGAGATATACTGGTAAGTGTTACCAGTGGTTTCTCGACCCGTTATGTGCCTCATATCAGCATGACTTATCGGTTATTGGGGTCTGACGTTTACCACCCCTAGACTTGATATGCGACATATCAGTCGAGCAGACCGGACTGTACGGTAGTGCCACTGTCAGGCTTTTACAGGAGTTGGAGCGGGCTTGCTTGCTGATCTTCGGATCGCTCAATACCCAGGTAGCCGTTACGTCCAGCTAGTACCGCTGACGGCTTGTGGGTGCTTGATATGATCATCACCTACTGCCGGCGTATTGACGAGTCTTTAGAGTCCTACATAGAGGTTGTACTGGCTCAGGCAAAACGAGATAGGTGCGCATATGTGATATGTGCGGGACCGAGAATAATGCGTGTATGTGATACCGTATTCTATTCTCGCGATATTTGTATCGATTGATTGTATGCGATATAACCTAGTTATCGAATCAAGGATTGATTCGATAAGTCGATACATTGATATTAGTCAGTTATATGCGATATGACCGGATCGTTAAATCAAGTGTTAATTTAATGATTTAATGTATAATTATATATTTGATATATTATTTTACATTAACTAGTATTGGTTCACTTTAGGGTTTTTCTCACATGAGCACAACTTTAATGTATATATATGATATATATTAAAATTGTGTTTTCATTTTGTATTATGTTTGATGATACACTAGACATGGGTGTGCAAGACATACACCATTCTATTCTAAATGATGGTTTATATTTATTTAAAGTAATTACCAATTAGTGGAATTTCTTTCATAAGCATGAAGCTTGTAGAAGCTTGTGGTTGCTTTGAAAAAGTCCACTAGTTTTGTTTTACTTTAGATTTTGTTGACCTAACCATTTAGACTTAGCCATGGTTATGTCTCACCATGAGTTAGTATATGATACTCACTCACCATGGTTAGTTTTCTAACTTGATCATTATCCTCTTCTCTTTCCTTTTGGAGATCATATTCTTCTTGATTCAAAAAGGAAAAGCTTGCTAGGGTTTGATCTTAAGTGAGAAATATTATGAGAAATGAAAATCCAAAGAGTACCCATTTCCTATCTCACCATCCTCTACTAGACTAGCACTTTAGTTTAGGGTGTTTGCTTCACTAATTCTATGGTTAGTGAGGTAGAAGTTTGAGTCCATATTCCCTCGACGTAGATCATCTTCGGCATCGAAGACTTCAAGCGATCCCGTTGCAATTTCTCATGGAGCCGTCCGAGAGTCCGGAAATTGGATGATCGCAGCGAAGGGACTACATCAAGAAGCTTAAGAAGTGAAGGACCGATCTACAAAGGTTGTATTTCGTATTCACTTAGGGTTAAAGTGTTTAGCTTGCATAGTTTTCGCCTAATCTCTAATTAACGATCTTGCTTCAGGTTGTTAGGTACCTAAATTTTTTAATCCGGCATGGTCGATGCCTTGTAGAGCCTCCTTAGTGTGCCTAGTAACCCTACACATTCTTCTCCTTCCCCGTGATATTTCCAAGTTGTATAAAGTCTAGTAAACCCATGTTATACAATATGAAGCTCTGCCAATTCTACCTTCTGCCAGTACTTATTGCCACATCTATCGCACGGACAGAGAATCTTCTCTATTATGATCTTATTATGTGCGCATGCAAATTCAAGGAAAGCAGCAACTCCTGCGACAAACTTAGGTTGCATACGTTGTTTCTAATCCACATACATCCAGTCCTTAACTCTGACGTACTCATGGGCCATGTTAGACTGTATAACATATAAATTGTTGGTTATGCTGACTATATTGAGAAATATAAGAACGGGATAGTTACTGACAAAGGAGAAAATCCGTGTATATACTGTGTGTGCGTTTGTCGTTGAAAAGAATAAATTATCGCACGTATGTTAACCGATAGACGGGGACTAAGTGGCGCTTTTAGTTTCATATATGAGTATCGATGAGAATATGAAGGTTTCATATTATCATATAGTGGTTTTAACCCGAACATCTCGAATCGCTCTCTAATTATGCGTTTGTTGTGTATTCTTGTTGTATGTGTGTGTTCCGGCTGTCGGGGGTAGGCTTCTATCCCATTAAGAATGTATAGAGCGAACACCCATCACTTGTGCTTTCAACCGTTTCGAGTAAATTTCGGCAGCACTTCCCCGCTGTTCTCCGAGTACACCGTAATAGAATAGATAATCATTTCAAAGCTGTGAAACAGCGTTGAAATGAACATCTAATCTATCTTTGTACATGGAGAACCAGCGGAAAGGTACCGACGAAATATCTCGAAACGGATGAAAACACAAGTGAATGAAGGCGTTTGCTTTATACATTCTTAACTTGTCCACACGGGACAAATCTATGGGTTACCATACGATTGAATTTTCTCGTCGCGTAGACTATACGACGGTTGTTAGTATCGAGCTATACTGTCCGATATTTAACAACCTTCATATGGTTCTATGTCACGATGAGCATCGCACGTATGTTAACCGATAGACGGGGACTAAGTGGCGCTTTTAGTTTCATATATGAGTATCGATGAGAATATGAAGGTTTCATATTATCATATAGTGGTTTTAACCCGAACATCTCGAATCGCTCTCTAATTATGCGTTTGTTGTGTATTCTTGTTGTATGTGTGTGTTCCGGCTGTCGGGGGTAGGGTTCTATCCCATTAAGAATGTATAGAGCGAACACCCATCACTTGTGCTTTCAACCGTTTCGAGTAAATTTCGGCAGCACCTCCCCGCTGTTCTCCGAGTACACTGTAATAGAATAGATAATCATTTCAAAGCTGTGAAACAACATTGAAATGAACATCTAATCTATCTTTGTACATGGAGAACCAGCGGAAAGGTACCGACGAAATATCTCGAAACGGATGAAAACACAAGTGAATGAAGGCGTTTGCTTTATACATTCTTAACTTGTCCACACGGGACAAATCTATGGGTTACCATACGATTGAATTTTCTCGTCGCGTAGACTATACGACGGTTGTTAGTATCGAGCTATACCGTCCGATATTTAACAACCTTCGTATGGTTCTATGTCACGACGAGCATCGCACGTATGTTAACCGATAGACGGGGACTAAGTGGCGCTTTTAGTTTCATATATGAGTATCGATGGGAATACGAAGGTTTCATATTATCATCGAGTATCATATATTGGTTTTAACCTGAACATCTCGAATCGCTCTCTAATTATGCGTTTGTTGTGCATTCATGTTGTATGTGTAACATGATTTTAAACCATTGAGATCAAGATTGATAGAACTGATCATCCTACATTGCAATAGCATTCATCAACCAAAAACTATTATTGCAATGGCATTCATCTATAACAATCAACAATTAAAACTACAAATGTAGGATACTGATATCATAAAGCGTTATACGCAACATATGAATTCACATGACTGAAACATGCATCAAAAAAACATGTTCATCCAAAAGAAAGGCCACTGTCAAAAAATATAGACAAATACATTATAAAAACAGTAACTAATTAACAAGTTGATTAGCATCTGGATCAAGAAAATGATAGGAAAAACAATTGACTATGATCTATAATGACAAGTCTATTACCATGACTCTTGACTAACAAAGGTGGCTTTTCGTCCTCGGTAGCTTGATAATTGGGATTTCATGGCGAATAAAAATATGCATATGCCGTTTGACCGGGAACTTCAATAGGAAACTCAATAAGGTCGGGTGTACTAAAGTACGCTTTGTATTTCGCTATATCAGGTGATGAAGGCCAAGCTCTAGCTAGCCCAGCCCCACCCCAACCGAACCCTATCGAAGGTAAAGAACGTCCTTATACTTTCATATTTCTATTAATGATGCAAGTCTCCACCAAGTCAAATTCTTGCAATATCATTCTTTTTAGAGTATGTCTAATTTAATAGATAGAATTTTCAAAGTTGGGCAACCAAGAAAAAGTAACAAGGGATTTTACATACATGCCAAAGCTTTGATTATTTATTTATTTATTTTCCATTTCATATTAGTACTTTTATATGTTTGATGATGGCAAGAAATACAAATTATATTAGAACATTGTACATACCTAATTTCCACTTGAAATCGGTTTTTTCTTTTATCAGTACTCGTTGACATATAGTAACAAACAATGTTTGATTAGAAGGACCTAAGATTTTCTCGATCAACAATAATTTTAGTAATCAAACTAGGCTAAAATTGCTGGAAATTCCTCTCAGGTTTGCCAAATTCAGCAAACCCCAACCCCAACCTAACCCTAACCCCAGACCCAGCCCAGCCCCACCCTAACCCCAACCTAACCCTAGCCCCAGCCCAGCCCCAGCCCCAGCCCAGCCCAGCCCCAACCTAACCCTAACCCCAGCCCCAGCCCCAGCTAAACCCCAACCCCAACCCTAAGCCAAACCCTAACCCCAGACCCAGCCCCAGCCCAGCCCAACCCCAACCTAACCTTAGCCCCAGCCACAGCCCAACCCCAGCCCCGCCGCAACCTAACCCTAACCCCAGCCCCAGCCCCAGCCCCAACCCTAAGCCAAACCCTAACCCCAGCCCCAGCCCCAGCCGCAGCCGAACCCCAACCCCGACCGCAACCCCTGCCGAACCCCAACTCCAAGCGCAACCCCAGCCCCAGCTATGTCCTAGCCCTAAATAATCAAAAATTTCTTTAATTTAGTTGAAGATTTACTAACCTGAACGGCGGTGGCGACGACGAGAACGGCGGTGGCGACGACGAGAACGGCGGTGGCGACGACGAGAACGGTGGGAATGATTTGGGGATTTTGTTTCGCGCGCGATCGAGAGAGGAAGAAAGAGATAACGGGAGTAGGCAATCGATCTGTGCCCTTTATTAAATCGCTATTTAGTTGCCCCTACGGATTTGTCCGTAGGTTCTTGGTTTGCGGCTCCGTAGGGGCAAACACCAAATTAAGAATTAATATTTTTATTCTTGAACGTCTTGGCCTGTAGGGGCAACCTTCTAGCCCTACGGATTAATCCGTAGGGCCAACATAAATCTGCCCCTACGGATTTCAATATCCGTAGGGGCAACCCCCTATTTTAGTAGTGTTTGCTCGTTTTCAAAGTACACAAGGTTTCTAATGATTTCTTGAGAGTTGGCTCAGAGTTTATGGGTGAGGGGGTAGTGTGTAGGGTTGGTATTTATAGGGTTAGGCTAGGGTTAGGGTAAATGAAGGGTTTTAATTTTAAAAATGTAAAAATGTATTAAAAAAATCATTAAAAATGGAGTAAATGGGACGTTTTGAATTCTCTGGAACCGATCTGGGAAAATGAAGTGTGCAGGGGGGCAGAGAATGCCAAGAGCCAGGATTTCTTAGTTGGGGACTCGGCCGTCCGGCCGAGTCCGGCCGGCGGCGCCGGCCAGGGTCCGCCGGCCGACTCGACCGAGTCGGGCCAAGTCAGGGGGGCAAGGGGTGGCTGGTCTGTTGGTATGCTCACAGGTATATTTAGTTTTGTGGGTGTAGTGGGGTTTTTGTGAGAAATACACGTGTAACTGTTGGTATTCTAAAAATTTCAAAACAAAATAATATTAAAAATAATGTGGGGTATGGGATTTGAACTATGGTGGCTTGGTTCAGCAGTGCAAGGTATTACCAATGAACTACAAGCTCCTTGTTGTAATTATGGAGCTAAATAATTACTTATCTTGTGCTCAGGCAATAAATACCCCTTTATGGATTTTGAAAAAAATTTGTAAAGAAAGTTGTATAGGAAAATTAGGGTTGTTACAAGCTCCAAGATTTCTGTCTTGGATGATGAAAAAATACCCCTTTCTTCTTTTTTGAGTCTTGAATTCTCTCAAAGTGAGGTCCTTTTTTTTTAAGGATAGGTCTCCTTCTCCCTCTTCTCCCTTCCTTTTTTTGGATCTTGGAGAAGAAAGGGTAATCAGATTTAAAATATTCTCTTTTTAAAGACTTGACAGGAGATTTGAACTCCTCTCCAAAGGTTTTATGGTGAAAAACCATTTCCTTTTTTTTCAGTAAACAAGAGTTAAACTCTTGATTTAATTTAAAAAAATGGAAAGAAGAAAAGAAGGATGCTGTGAACTTTGAAGGAGGAGACACAAAACCCTAAGTTGATATGGGAAGAATTTTGTTTGTTATCATTCATCATGATTCCTTATATAGGCTTTATATTTTACATATGGCCCCTTGGGCTTTTCAAAATGTCACATGTGCCTTTTGCATGCCATGTGCATTTTTTTTCTTTTGCACATAGGTCATGAGATTTTATATAATTTGGGTTTGTTGCTCATTTTATTACATTTATTCATAGGAATTACACTAAGCCTATTTATGCTCTAACCATTATTCGTTTGGCATGGGGGAGGCCGGCCGCGGGACTCGACTTAGGCATGGGGTCACTTGACTTGGACTGGGGCCCGCTTACTTGGGGTTAATTTTGACTTTGACTTGGTCAACAGAGTGTAATTTTTGACCCCAACAGTATGCATGTCAAATAAGTAACATGTGTTAATCTGTGCAAGTTAACTAAAATATCACGATATTAGATATTTCAGTATTATTAATTATAAGAATAAGCTCGATTTGTGGATGTTTTATTATGAAATTAGGATATTTCACAATTCTTATGGAACAACAGCAAGACAAGATTCAAAATTTACATATAATGCAAAATAATGTATGATCCCATGTTACACATAAATACTCTTATTCTTCGATCTACCCCCACTACTACAATATAGGGTTGCCCCTACGGGTACAGGAATCCGTAGGGGCAACTTTTTATTGCCCCTACGGATTAATCCGTAGGTCCCCATGGTTGTCCATACGGTGCCCTACGTTTTAATTTAAAAATATTAAATCGTAATTTGTTGTTTGGCCCTACGGAGCCGCAAACGATGGCCCTATGGTTAGATCCGTAGGGGTATATAAATGGGTTATTAATAAAAAAAAGCATAAAAAAGTCCTCGATCGTTCCCAAAAATTCTCTCTCTCACTCTCTCGCGCCTCGATCGCTTGTTCCCGCGCCTCGTCTCCACCGCCCTCCACGCCTCGTCGCCACCTTCCTCGATCGTTCCCAAAACTTCCTCGTCGACTTCCTCGTCGCCATCGCCCGTGACTCATCGCCGATTGCGTCGTCGACTACCGGTCTCCTCCGTCGTCTCCTCCACCGCCCGCTACAGGTTAGTAAATCTCAAATTATTTTTAATTTTGATGATGTTAGGTCTAGGGTTCAAGGTTCGGGTGAGGGTGAGGGTGAGGGTTAGGTATCGGGTTCAGTTTAGGGTAGGGTTAGGGTTAGGGTTCGGTTGGGGTTGGGGTTGGGGTTAGGGTTCGGTTGGGGTTGGGGTTGGGGTTAGGGTTACGGTTGGGGTTGGGGTTGGGGTTAGGGTTGGGGTTACGGTTAGGGTTAATTAGTTGGGCTTAGGGTTAGGGTAATTAGGGTTAGGGTAACTAGGGTCAGGGTTAAGGTTAGGGTTAGGGTTAGGGTTTGGTTCAGGTTTAGGGTTAGAGGCTAGGGTTAATTTGGGTTAATTAGAGGATAGGGTTAATTTGGGTTAATTAGTGATAATTTGAAAGGGTTAGGGTGTTGATTAGGGTTAATTAGTTTAATTTGGGTAAATTGGGTTAAGTTTGGGTTGATTAGGGTTAATTAGGTTAATTTGGGTAAATTGGGTTAAGTTTGAGTTAATTAGGGATAATTTGTATTAGGGTAACGATTATGGATAATTGTGGTTAATTAGGTTAATTTGGGTTATTTAGGGTTAGGGTTTAGGATGCACTAGTTCATTGCAGTAGAATACTCGATGATAACGTAAACGTACAATTTTACCGTAAACGCAAGAAAAATTTACTCTAAACTTGAAATTTCGAACCCTTAATAATGAAACGTAAACGTAAAACCTATTCATGTTAAATGTTCAAGTTAAAACCAATATATGATACTCGATGATAAAATGAAACTTTCATATTCTCATCGATACTCATATATGAAACTCAAAGCGCCACTTAGTCCCCGTCTATCGGTTAACATACGTTCGATGTTCGTCGTGATATGGAACTATACGAAGGTTATTAAATATCGAACGGTATAGCTCGGTACTAACAACCGTCGTGTAGTCTATGTGACGAGAAAATTCAATCGTATGAACCGATAGATTTGTCCCGTGTGGACAAGTTAGGAATGTATAAAGCAAACACCTGCATTCACTTGTGTTTTCATCCGTTTCGAGATAGTTCGTTGGTACTTTTCCACTGGTTCTCCATGTACAAATATAGATTAGATGTTCATTTCAACGTTATTTCACGGCTTTGAAATGATTATCTATTCTATTACAGTGTACTCGGAGAACAGCGGGGAGGTGCTGCCGAAATTTACTCGAAACGGTTGAAACCACAAGTGAATGGATGTTTGCTCTATACATTCTTAATAGGATAGAAGCCTTACCTCCGACAGCCGAAACACACACATAAAACACGAATACACAACAAACGCATCATTAGAGAGTGATTCAAGATATTCAAGTTAAAACCAATATATGATACTCGATGATAATATGAAACTTTCATATTTTCATCGATACTCATATATGAAACTCAAAGTGCCACTTAGTCCCCGTCTATCGGTTAACATACGTTCGATATTCGTCGTGATATAAAACTATACGAAGCTTATTAAATATCGGACAGTATACCTCGGTATTAACAACCGTCATGTAGTTTATGTAACGAGAAGATTCAATCGTATGATAACCGATAAATTTGTCCCGTGTGGACAAATTAGGAATGTATAAAGCAAACACCTGCATTCACTTATGTTTTCATCCATTTCGAGTTATTTCGTCGGTACTTTTCCGCTGGTTCTCCGTGTACAAAGTTAGATTAGATGTCCATTTCAACGTTGTTTCACAGCTTTGAAATGATTATCTATTCTATTACAGTATACTCGGAGAACAGCGGGGAGGTGCTGCCGAAATTTTCTCAAATCGGTTGAAAGCACAAGCGAATGGGTGTCTGCTCTATACATTCTTAATGAGATAGAAGCCTTACCCCCGACAACCGAAACACACACATACAACACGAATACACAACAAACGCACACACAACACATACACACTAACAACCCTACATTTAAGCGAAATCATAAATTGAAACACACATATATAAAATACAACTCATACATGGGTATCCTCAAATCTAACTTTGATTATCGATAATTTATTCTGTTCAACGACAAACGCACACACAAAGCATATACACGGATTTTCTCCTTTGTTAGTAACCATCTCGTTCTTAGATTTCTCAATGTAGTCATCATAACCTACAATTTATATGTTATACAGTCTAACATGGCCCATGAATACGTCAGAGTTAAGGACTGGATGTATGTGGATTGGCAACAACGTATGCAACCTAAGTTTGTCGCAGGAGTTGCTGCTTTTATTAAATTTGCATGCGCACATAATAAGATCGTGATAGAGAAGATTCTCTGCCCGTGCGATAGATGTGGGAATAAGTACTGGCAGAAGGTAGAATTTGCAGAGCTTCATATCGTTAAACATGGTTTTACTAGAGTTTATACAACTTGGATATATCACGGGGAAAGAGAAGAACACAGTAATGCGGCAGAAGAAGAAGGAGAAGACGATAATGCGACAGGAGAAGAAAGAGAAGACGGTAATGCGACAGAAGAAGAAGACGGTAATTTCTTTCCATCAGAAGAAATGAAGGATATGATAGAGGCTGCCCTAGGTGAATCTATTCGTACCGAAGATGACATTCCTTCCGGTCAAGGACCGCGTGCGGATAAGTATGAAAATTTCATGAATGATGCTAGAAAACCAATTTATGAGAATGCAAAGTATTTCATCCTCTCATGATTTGTCCAATTTTTCCAGATTAAGTGTCTAAATGGATGGAGCAACAAGTCATTTACAATGCTTCTTTCGTTCTTGAAAGATTCTATGCACCCGGGAAATAACGTGCCCGACAGCTGGTACGGAGCCCAGAAGAAGATGTCTGATTTGGGTCTGAAGTGTAAGAAAATTCAAGTATGTCCTAAAAATTGCGTGTAGTACCGGAAAGAGAATTCAGATTTGAAAGAGTGTCCAACATACGGAGAGGCCAGATATAAGCCGAAAGATTCTGATAAGAAGCTCGATATACTTGTCAAGATAGCACAATACTTTCCCATAACACAGAGGCTGCAGAGGCTATTCAGGTGCAAAAAAACAGCCGAGGCAATGATTTGGCATCACCGTGCTCCTCCAAGTGAAGATGGAAAAATGAGTCATCCAAGAGATTTACCGGCATAGAAGGATTTCGATAGGAGGCACACAATATTCAGTAACGATGCTCGCAATGTCAGGCTCGGACCGGCAAGTGATGGCTTCTGCCCATTCAACTATATGGCTGGAAGCCACAGCACATGGCCCGTTGTAATGATAGTTTATAATCTATCGCCTTGGTTGGCATGAACCAATCATATTTTATGATGCATCTTCTTATCGACAGACCAAACTCACCGGGAAACAATATCGGCGTTTATCTCCGACCTCTGATCGAGGAGTTAAAATCTTTATTCATTGATGGTGTAGAAATTTACGATGCAAACACAAATACAACCTTCATACTGCGTGCGGTTTTAATATGGACAATTAATGACTTTCCTGCGTATGGAATGCTATCAGATTGGTCCGTACATGGTCACAAAGCATGTCCTCATTGTCATCAACATATAATATCGAAATTCTTGAATTTTAGCAGAATTGTTTGTTATTGCGGCCATCGACGGTTCCTGCCTCAAGACCACCCCTACAGGTTAGACGTTGTTCACTTTGATGGTCATCAAAAGCTTCTTGGACCTCCAGCCCCATTGTCCGGAGAGGACATGACTGCTCAGTGGGATGATTACAATAATGTGACTTTCGGGATGGATCAGACAAAATAGGTCAAACCACCATTCTGGAACAAGTTAAACATTTTCTTCGAGCTCCGTACTGGTCAACAAATTTAGTGCGTCATTGTCTGGACGTCATGCACATAGAGAAGGGAGTATCCGAGCATGTACTCAACTTGCTTTTTTGTAAAGACGGGAAATCGAAAGACAATCTCAATATTCGGATGGATCTACAAGACTGAGAAATTAGAAGTGAATTGCATCCTAAACCGGTAGCGGGTAAACTAGGCAAGTTTGTACTTCCCAATACCGCTTATCATATGTTACAACCGGAGAAGAAAAGATTGCTGCAGGTGTTGCATGATTTGAAAGTTCCCACAGGTTTCTCAGGATCATTCAGCAAGAAGATAAAAATTATGAAAGGCAAGATCGATGGGCTGAAAAGTCATGATCACCATGTTATTACGGAGCACCTTCTCCCATTAGCCCTCAGGACTTCCCTCCCCGAATTGGTTGATCTAGTAATCAATGACCTATGTTGATTTTTCAGAGAATTATGCGCTAAAACACTGGATGTTGTGACGCTGGAGAAACTAGAAAATTTTATTGCGTTGATACTTTGCAAGTTTGAGCGTATTTTCCCACCGTCATTCTTCGAAATCATAATACACCTGACGGTTTATCTTGCAACTGAGGCTAAGTTAGCCGGACCAGTACAATATCGATGGATGTATCCCGTCGAGAGGTACGTGGAATTTTTCGTTTCGCGCAAAATTATTGTTGTCCTGTATGCCCGTATTTATTTATTTAACATATTTTTCTTTAGGTATCTCTGCACTCTTAAAAAGTATATACGCAATAGAAATCGACCAGAGGGTTCTATCATTCAAGGTTATCTTCTAGATGAAGCAACCACATTTTGTTCCCGCTATCTGGACGAGAACATTGAGACGAGACTTAACCAGCCTCGAAGAATTCAGGACGGGCCATATGGTAAAGCCAATTATAAGAGGTTAGACACTATGTTTATCAACAAGATATACCAGTTTATCCTCCTCAATAGCGCATGTCTTGAAAAAATTAGAGAGTAAGTTTTTTTGGATTAATTGTTATATTTGTGTTTGTGTGTGTATGAAATGATATAATATTAATTTCATAATTTATTGTCGAGAACAGAATTAATTTTAACGAGGTACGTGAGTGGCATCCTGATTGGAACGATGAACGATTGGAAAAATATCATCAGGATAATTTTTGCGATTAGATTGCAGATCATGTAAATTATTCGAATAACATATTATTGCTATCAGTTTTAATCTAAACTTATATCGTTATGTATTTTTCGTAAAATTTGTTTTGTTAGATCCACGATCCAAACTTGTATGCATCATTAGAGAGTGATTCAAGATGTTTAGCTCAGTTTCCTAGTATGGAAGTTGCATATTATAAAGGATTCAGTGTCCTTGGATACAAATTCGAAGTTAAGCACATAGAAATATCTAGAACCACTCAGAATAGTGGGATTGCGACGATAGGATCGGATGGTGTGATTTATTATGAATACTTAAATTGTATACTCGGCATCCAATATCCCGGACGATCAGAACCCTTTTATATATTTCAGTGTACTTGGTACGATACACGAACCGATATGGATAAGTGGAGAAGCAATCTCGTGACTTGGAAAGATGAATATGGATTGACCAGTATGAACACACTTCGATTTTATGGTCAGGAAGATCCATTTATCTTTCCGAACCAAGCGTTCTAAGTATACTACTCACAGTGTTTGAAGCATCCGGGATGGAGTGTCGTATGCCGTTGGAAACCCAGAGATATTTACGATGTCCCAGAATTCGAGGACAGCGATGAAGATGAAGAAGAGAGAAGACTTAGAGTGCTCCGACCGTCTGTTTCGAAAGACGGGTTGTCTTCGGCTGATCATGAAGTTACGTAGGTTAGAAATGATATGGATGATGAAATCCAAGTAGATATGTCTAATGCGTCCACGAAACGAAAAATTTATCAATAATGTTATATTATTACTTCATATTTTACGATCTATACATATATAGCATGCATATGTAATGATTGTCTAATGCGTCCACGAACCGCTTTATCTAGATTTGATGACGATGACGGGAGCAGCAAGGGACGGCAGGAGCTCCAGCCATGGCATCGGCAGAGGCAGAGGCAGAGCGATTCTGCCGCCCGGAGAGCTGCGTAGGGAGCTTCAGAGGGCCGGTCTTTCACCTCGATCGGAGACCCCTTCGGATGCCTCCTTCCGTGTGGACTTTGCCACACCTCCAGGTATATTGTACGCATATTCATTTTGAATGTAATATTATAGATATACATGCATATTCATGTCAAAATTACTTACATAGTCAATGTTTGATTGTCTAGTTGGTGGTGGTGCGTCCACATCAGGGACAGAGGTCACTCCCGCACCTCCAGGTATGTTGCACGCATATTCATTTTGATTGTAATATTATAGATATACATGCATATTCATGTCAAAATTACTTACATAGTCAATGTTTGATTGTCTAGCTGTTGGTGCGTCCACATCAGGGACAGAGGCCACTCCCGCACCTCCAGGTATGTTTATATATCATATAGTGGATGTATATTGATTTAGAATGCTATATCATAAATATACATACATTCTTTTTGCTCTTACGTACTTACATCAGGGGCAGAGCCCACCACCGCACCTGCGGGTATGTTTATATATCCTATAGTGTATACATGTTGATTTAGAATGTTATTATTGATATACGCATTCTTTTTGCAATTACATATATAGCAATGTTTGATTGACTAATAATAGGTGGTGCGTCCACGTCTGGTGCAGGGGCACTCCCGACACTTCCATACCCTCCGCTCAGTCTGCAGATTTGTATGAATAAATATAAAATATTTATTCATTTTACATATCCTTTAAGAATAAACATGAATTTCATGTAATTTTATCGATATTTATTTTCTAGTTGGAGGGGATACGTCCACGTCCGGGTCACCGTCTGTTCCTTACCGGAGGAACTATCATCCCGCTCGTGCTGCTACCCGGGCCCAGGCTCGTGCTTCTGTCGCTAGAAGTATATATCACGCTTCAATTTTCGTTAAACCTTGATTTCTTAATACCACTTTGTCTTAATATTGATTGTCTTGATATTTTTTGTAGATGCAGGGCATCCCCGTCCCGAAAGGGGGACTCGAGGCCCGAATCAGTCCCACAGGCTGAGGCCCGACAGAGCTAGAGAGGAGGCAGCATTCCCCCTCTTCTTTACCCCTGATTATCGTTATACCGGCGATTATGCCGAGAGGTTCGGCCGGTATATTGGGGATGAGAGCCGCCTCGTGAAAAAGTATCCACTTCACGTTAAGTGGGGCGACCAGCACCGGTGCTCATTTGCCCTCTTCTGGGATCCAGCTCGGATATTAATATATATTTTCATTTGATTTATCCATTATATTTATTATTAACACTTGCAATTTAATAACATTGTTTTTTTGTATTTGCAGTTGGATTACGATTTTCAGCCTGTACCCGACCCTGATCACCCTAGGAGAGTGCTCGATTTTCACACTCTGTACCATGGCCTGATGAAGAACATGCAATCGAAGGTCCGATACAATAGGAACGAGCTAAAGATCGACTGCTATTCCCTGTGGATGGTGACCCTCGAGGCAGAGAGAGCGGTCCTGCTACATACTCCGGTCTTTGCGAGGGTCGACGTAGATACATGGCCTCTATTGTGCCAATATTTCGACTCTCAGCGCAAACAAGTATGTATTTTAAATATAATTCATTGTTTAGTATATGTTGCTTAATTAGAAAACTAAATATGAATGTGTTGTGCAGAAACAGGCCGATCAAAATAAAGAGAATAAGAAGTCGGCGAAGAGGGGTCGCCCCACTTATACAGGTGGCTCGAGGAATATTACCCGTGCCATGGAGTTATCGGTAAATTACAATAAACCTACTGTGATATAATGTAATATTAAGAGTTATTTTCTATTATATGTAAAAATTTTGTGAATAACAGAGAGCTCAAACCCTGGCGTAGGGTGGTACACCGAGCGTGTTGTCCGCGTATCTTACCGTCCACGGCATCTCGACAGATCCCACCACGGACGAGCTTCGATACCCCGACACCGCTACCCAGGAGTATTGCGTAAGTGTTAATATTTATTCAACCCCTATTTGAAATTTTTGTTTTGAAAAGTTCAAATTTAAATGATATACTTATATTTTACTGGTTAACATGGGTGTAGGAGCGGGTGGTTAAGCAGGCGGAGGCATCGGGAATCGATTTTACTGGATAGAACGATCCGATGTTGCTGACCCCAGTCCTAAACGCCGCACACGGAGGGCACCACGGAGGTTGGGAGAAAGACCGGGGACTGGGTCCTAGCAGGGCCCATATGATGTTGGAC
The DNA here is from genome assembly GCA_030015575.1 of Agapanthus africanus. Taxonomy (NCBI): domain Eukaryota; kingdom Viridiplantae; phylum Streptophyta; class Magnoliopsida; order Asparagales; family Amaryllidaceae; genus Agapanthus; species Agapanthus africanus. Next base: position 13,378,390 of record CM057337.1, read on the forward strand.
TCCACTCCGGCGGTTACTTCCTCTATCACCCGTAAGCGACGTCTAGAGCAAGAACTTGACACCTTGAAGGCCACTGTCCAGGAGTTGAAGGAGATGATGATATGCATACTACTTAATAGTAAAATATTATGTCATATTATAGATAACAACATATCCAATATTAGTACGTAGCCTGAGCTTATTTGGTTGTAGACTTAGCTTTAATTAATCATGCATACATAGAACCGTCTAATTAAAATAAACTACGGGTTTCCAAACTAGATATTCAAACGAGACCTAAGTCCCTAAGTATTCATAGATTGGGGTTTGGCAATAAACTGATAATAATACGAATTCGACTAATACACAGTTCTTACTCGTTTATTACACAAAAAACTGAACAGACGCGACAGGGTACTTCGGCTGAGGCTCCACATGCATCTCCTTCGGCTGCGGCTCCGCAAGCCACTATCTCGGCTGCGGTTGCACAGACTACTCCTACAGCACCACAGCCCGCTCAGACTCCCGCAGCCGCGGCTGCGCAAACTACTACCTCGGATGCGGTTGCGTAGACCACTCCTACAGCTCCACAGCCCGCTCAGACTCCCGTACCATTCGCATTGCTCGAGTTGTTGACTCAGGGTTTATCCGAGGAGCAGGTGCGCCAGATTACGGCGATTATCAGAGGTGGAGCTGGACCGAGCTAAGGTAGTTTTTTTATTTTTATATTTTAGACATGTATTTACTTATATGATACATATTGTATATATTTTGGACGATATTGGTGGTGTTTGCGTGTTCATATTGATTTAGATTGATATTGTATTCTGCTTGTTGATTTCTTTTATATATTATGCGTGAGATGTTAATTATGAATACTGTGGTATATATTCTGCTTGTTGATTACTTTCATATATGATATATATATTATTATGCACAGAGCGAGGAAAAAACAGACAGCCCTTTTTTTTAAAAAAACCTGATAATATGTCCATATGAATTAATCCGTAGGGACATATATTGCACCTACCGTTTAATCCGTAGGGACACACTTTGCCCCTACACATTTATCCGTAGGGACAAAATATCAGGATACCTGATATTTTGATCCTATGGACTCAGTAACCGGGGTTAGGCTTGTCCCTACGGAGTAATCCGCAGGGGCCTTAGCTTTACCCCTACACATTTACCTGTAGAGATAAAATATCAGGATACCTGATATTTTGTCCCTACACATCTGAACCTACGCATTAAGCCTTAGAGGCACGTATTTGTCCCTACGGAGTTATCCGGAAGGGCAACTATTTTATTTTTTTAACCGATAAATTAAATAAATATTTTGTCCCTACGGTTTAATCCGTAGGGACATATGGACCTATGTATTAAACCGTAGGGGCAATGATTACTCCGTAGGGACATGTTTGAGACTAAGACTTACACCTGCGGCGTGTGTACCTACGGCGTATTTTTGTGTCCCTACGAATAAAGCCGCAGGGGCAATGGGTTGCCCATACGGATTTATCCGTAGGGGCAACCCCTATTTGTAGTAGTGCACCTACGGCGTATTTTTGTGTCCCTACGAGTAAAGCCGTAGGGGCACTCATAGGGGCAGTGGGTTGCCCCTACGAGATTCAAGATTTGTAATTCACGAACTTCATGATAAACACATTGTAATAATAATACATCAATGGAAATATGGTTCAAACACAGATCTGTATATATATATCACAAATTAGCTCATACTAAAATAAGACTTACATTATGAATAATTTTGACCGTACAAATAAGCATGTCTTGTTGATACTAAAAACTACTCACATTATCATGATGCTCATATTAAATTGATCACCATACACGTTATGTAACAAATATTTATAATAATTGTCAAAAAATATAATGTGATGTGTAAATTGTGTACTAAAGCATTGCCATGTATGTACACAAATAATCCTAATAATTGTACTTATAAAAAGAATAACTTAATGCAATAGATAAACATAAATGCACAAAATGCGATATAACAGTAATAATACCATATGATATATGAATACTATAAAGCTGTAATAATTACAAACATACCTAAAACAACGTTATTGTTGATGATCAATAAAAACAAAGATATAAAATAATTTATAAGCAGTGGCTCATGTTGCCAAGGTCCTGAATACATTTTACCCACATATTAAAGCAAATTAAGATGACTATTAGAATGTCATCAAATGCACTATTGTAAAATATAATAATCTTATACGACTACTATATGTACACCAAACTATATAACTCCTACTACCATTGTATGCATATAAAATCAATATTATATCAACCTGTGCTTTACACATGCTGATTATAATCTATAAAAACTATTATGATGAACACTTAAAAAATGACGTTTTAATATATTAGTCAAATAAAATGGTGTATATGTATGTGTCTGTGTGTATACACACACCACACACACACACATTTAACTCATAAAAATTTATCTATCAGTACTACGAAACATACAAAGATTAAGGATCTTATCCATTAAAAATAATTATGTCAAAAAATATCTTGTTTAGATTTTCTTTGTTTTCAAAACTTTAATATAAAAACCATAGAGACTACCAACGTAAATTCATGCAAGAGGAAGAAGGCGATGAGAGATAGAAAAGAAGATAGGGTCTTGCAAATAAAGGGACGTCTAAGATCGTTCCTTGATAGGTGAAAGATACCTCGATTAGATTGAACGAGGGGGTGAGTTTCCGTCTTCCTTCGTTCGATTCTCTCATCAACGGACTTCAGAACGGAGATGAAAGAAAGGGAAGGGGAGAAAAAATTCCGTAGTCACGGTGCTTTTTTATTTATTTTTGAGTTACGGCAGAAAAGAAAAAGGATTAAAGGATTAAGATTTATTAAAATCCTATCAATCCCCAAAATCAAAATAATAAAAAAAACAATCAAAACAAATATATCCAAATAACAAACAACTAAATTAAAATAAACAAATAAAATTTATTTTTACTTAAAAGAAAATATTTTCTCTTCTCTTAAAATATTAATAAATATTTTGCTATAACAAAAATATGATATTATTTTAAAACTTTGGAATTTAAAATAAAATTAAAATAATTCAATCGGATTCAAACACGCAACCTATGGAATAACGATGCAGCATCTCAACCAATAAGATTCAAGTAATGATTATACATATATTCAAATATAAATGAATATACACCGAGTTTCAAAAGAAATGACTTTATTATAAATAAAGAGTATATGGATTTTGCGGTGCTAGTCAGTACACACTTTACATTTTTATCCACGTATCCATGCATGATTATCTTTTGTCTTTTGTTTGTATATGCATGGTTTTTGTGATGATCATAAAATGATATGACGCATCTTTCCGACAAAATCACTGTGGGAGAGCTTGATATTTAGTGCCTGTGTATAAATGTTTGCCCCAAAAAGTTGGAACTAGACCTATCAACGCCCTAAAGCAGAATATTCATCCCATGATTCATCAATGATGAGTGTATATAGTTCTCACATTAAATATTTTAACCTTAAAATTTTTAGCATTGCACATACATGGATCCAGGGATGACAATTTGTAAGGATCTATTTGAAGGCTCCGTGTATTATTGTAGTGGCTACGGATGTGGGAAAATAGGTATCATACTATTGGATACGAGGTAAGCCCCGGATCCTCGAGGCAGAGAAAACTCTCGATTTTCTTAAAGTATGGAAACCGAATGCAAAAGCCGGAAAAATGTCTTTAAATAGGGAAACCCTTGCAAATCCTAATAATGCATTAGTAAAAAGTTCCTGATTGGAAGATTATTTAAAAAATTAAAAATAGCTAAACTGGTAAAACAACCAAATTTACGACAGAATTTGGAGACGCCATGCATACTCAAAACGACCTCAAAAGTAATCAAACCGGACCACTAACACCCTCTTTTTTGAAATGGCATACAAATAGTCCTGCATCATCAAAAGTTATGGGCTCCGGCAGTCAACCTATATAGATATATATATATAAAAAAGGTTCGAAAGAGGTCTAGGAGGGAATATTCTCCCATTGCGTCGAAAAAATACCCCCTTCCTCATTTTTTCCGACGATCGGCACTCACCATCTTCATCGTTATCATCTAAGATGTGGGTACACTAAATTTCATGTGATTCTACAACTTTTTCACCGTTGATTTAGTGGGTTCAAAATCAACGGTTTACCGACTATAGAACTTTTTACATTACTAAATCAACGGTGAAAAAGTTGTAGAATCACGTGAAATTTGGTTTACCCACATCTTAGATGATAACGATGAAGATGATGAGTGCCGATCGTTGAAAAAATGAGGGAGGGTATTTTTCGACGCCATAGGAGGAAATTCCCTCATATGGCATCTTTCCTCCATTATCCCCCCCCCTCTCTCTCTCTCTCTCTCTGTATGTGTGTGTGTGTGTCTATATATATATATATATATATATATATATATATATATATATATATATATAATGGAGAAAAGGTGCAATAGAAGAGAATTTCCTCCCACGGCGTCGGAAAAATACACCCTCCATGATTCTAACACTTTTTCTCCTTTGATTTAGTGAGTGCAAAATTAACAGTTTACCGACAATAGAACTTACATTGCTAATTCAACGGTGAAAAAACGGTAGTCACATGAAATTTGATGTATCCACATCTTAGATGATAAAGAAAAAGTTAATGGGCGCCGATCGCCGAAAAAAATCGTTGAGGTTGTATTTTTCAGACGTCATAGGAGGAAATTCCTCTTTCCTACATTATTATCTTTCTCTATATATATTTATAGAGAGAGAGTAACGGAGAAAAGAGGCTTTAGAAGAGAATTTGGTTAGGTGGCGTCAAAAACCTATATTCTTCACCATTTTATTCAACGATCGGCACATATTATCATCTTTATGATGTAAGATGTGGATACACCAAGTTTCACATGATTGCCCCACTTTTTCACCGTTGAATTAGCAATGTAAAATGTTCTATTGTCGATAAACCGTTAATTTTGCATCCACTAAATCAACGGTTAAAAAATGGTAGAATCGCTTGAAATTTGGTGTATCCACATCTTTGATGATAAAGATGAAGATCACGGATATCGATCATTGAAAAAAATGTGTTTTTTCAATGCCATAGAAGGATTCCCCTCTTATGACACCTTTCCTCCATTATTCTCATATATATATAAAATCCCCTGGGTAGACTTTTTCGTTATAAGAGCCCTTAGGAAGACTTTTTCGCTAGGTGACATCAAAAATCCTTATTCTTCATGAATTTTTTTCCGATGATCAGCATCTATCATCATCTTTATCATCTAAGATGTGGGTACACCAAGTTTTATATGATTTTACATCTTTTTCACCGTTGAATTTGCGATGTAAAAAGTTATATTGTCTGTAAACCGTTAATTTTGCACCCACTAAATCAACGGTGCAAAAGTGGTAGAATCATATAAAATTTGGTGTATCCACATTTTGGATAATAAAGTTGATGATTAGATGCCGATCGTCGGAAAAAAATCATGAAGGATGTATATTTTTTCGATGCCATAAGAGGAAATTCCCTCGCACGTTTTCTTCATTATTCTCTCTTCATATATATATATATAGAGAGAGAGAGAGAATAATGTAGGAAAGAGGCCATGAGAGGTATATATATATATATATATATATAGAGAGAGAGAGAGAGAGAGAGAGAGAGAGAGAGAGAGAATAATGGATGAAAAGACCCTAGGAGGTTTTTTGTGTTAGGTGAAAGGGACCTAGGAGGCTTTTTGTGTTAGGTGACGGCATAAAATACGTCCTTCATCATTTTATTCGACGATCGGTATCTTCCAACTTGATCTTCATTCTCGAATTTATCGATACACCAAATTTCATATGATTACAACATCATTTCACCGTTGATTTAGCAATGTAAAAAGTTCAATTGTCGGTAAACGGTTAATTTTACACCCACTAAATCAACGGTGAAAAGGTGTTGGAATCAAATCAAATTTGGCATATCAATATGTTAGACGATGAAAATCAAGATGGCCGGTGCCGATCGTCAAATAAAATGGTGGATGACGTGATTTGTACCGCCACCTAAGACAAAAAGCATCTCAGATTCTCTTTGCTATAATGGAGAATAGATGCCGTAGAATGGAATTTCCTGGTGTCGAATAAATACTTCCTCCAGGATTTTTTCCGATGATCGGCACCTATCATCTTTGTCATCTAAGATGTGGATACATCAAATTTCATATGATTTTACCTTTTTTTTAACCACTAATTTAGTGACCGACAATAGAACTTTTTACATTGATAATTCAACGGTGAAAAAAATAGTAGAATCTCATGAAATTTGGCATATCCACGTCTCAGATGATAAAGATGAAGTTGATGGGTGCCGATCGTCGAAAAATATGATGGCGGGTGTATTTATTCGATGTCGTAGGAAAAAATTCCCTCTTGGCATATTTCCGCCGTTATTCTCATATATATATATATATATATATATTGGACTTGTTCCGGCCGAAATAACACATACCGAAATGACACATCATCAGGCGGCCTGCTCTGCATCAGGAATATATATGTATTGTATCCGAGAAACAACGGCGGATGATAGCCATAATCAAGCATTATAATTTGTGTGTTTCTTGGATCTTAATATATAAGACTCACAACCTTGACTAATTTAAAAACCTATTCTTGGGTTAATTTTCTACATAAAAGGTATTCAAATCTAGCCATATATGAATGCTAGCTGTCCATTTGCAAAGAACAAATAATTGAACACGTAAAAGAAAGAAAAGGAAGGTCTATTCAAGATTTTCTGTCTCATTAAAGCAAACTACGAGCAACAAACATTTGTAGGCCTCGGTTTAATATTTTTGGGAGCTTGTCTACACAGCTTTGAGTTTGGCAAATGTATTGTCTTTGATCTCTAGTTGCATGATTGCCCCTCCCCCTCCCCCCCCCCCCCCTCTCTCTCTATATAGATAGATAGATATAGATATAGATATAAATATAGATATATTGTGTTGCTACGAGCCTACATACGAAGCATCACATAAACCAAGCTTTCTTTGTGTTTGGCTACGTTGACTTTTGGAATCTTTGGTGAAGATTCCATCCCTTCTTTCAAATATATATAATTTAGTCATCCAATTTCAGTTTCATTTGGACGGCTAAAATTAAGACAGATTGATCCATTTATTAATGGAGCAAAAGACAAGAAATTTAGATCTACCCTATTTGACAGGAAGCAATTTTCGGCTTTCTTCGGACAGCTTTGGGATTAACATACTACGTCGGTAGCGGAAGTTTGCCGCCACATAAAACTCTTAAATATAAGGATTACTGGTTTGCTAGTATATTTTAATTTTTACTACTTTGCACATGCCATATTTTCCCATGATAACCAACAAAAAACAAGATGAGAAAAGACAAAAGGCTATCATATTGTTATTATAATTAGAACCGCCTGCGTGGGGTGTGTGTAATCATATGCTCATCCATCCAACGAATCAGATTGGCTGTCTCATTGTCTCATATATACTCGTTGATTCAATCTAGTCTTTAAATTTTAAAAACTAGCAAAATACTTCCGATCAATGCAATTTTTCCTCTATTTACTATCTAAGATGTGTACAACAACTTAAACAGGATCGTTCGTAGACGCCATACGAAAATATTCATGCATTTGAAAAACACGAACCCGTCCTAACGGATCCACACTATATATACATACATGTTAGGATCCTATCAATAGGATTTGAAAACAAATCCTATTTTTTCTTTGCCTTTGGGATTTGTATTGAGATATGTGTTATTAATAATGTGATTATTTAAAATAATGAATGCTCCTCTTCATAATTGATTGCACATATCACAATACAAATCCAAAAACAAAGAAAATTGTAGGATTTGTTTTCAAATCCTATATATATATATATATATATATATATATATATATATATAGAGAGAGAGAGAGAGAGAGAATAATGGAGAAAAGAGATTTTATGGGCTTTTTTGTTAGGTGACGTGAAAAAACTACACTTTCCACCATTTTATTCAACGATTGGCATCTATCTTCATCTTTATCATCTATGTGGATACACCGAATTTCATGTGATTCTATCACTTTTTCACCGTTGAATTAGCAATGTAAAAAATTCTATTATCGGTAAACCGTTAATTTTGTACCAACTAAATCAATGATGAAGAAGTGGCAGAATGACATGAAATTTGGTGAGTCTATATCTTAAATAATAAAGATGAAGATGATGCATGCCGATCGGCAAAAAAAATCATAAAGGGTGTATTTTCTCGACACTATAGGAGAAAATTCCCTCCTAAGCACCTTAATTTCCTCCATTATTCTCATATATATAGATATCTCTACTATATTAATGCCAAAGAAGGGGTGTACAGAGCATGTGCAAAAACAACCCCTCTAATTTTCTGCTATGTTAGCAATATTGATGTGTCAAAAATTGGTAATTTTGATTTATATTATACTTGAAATAAAAAATAAAATATAAAAGTTTTAGAGTTATTGTTACCATCTATCCATAACAAATTCCCCACAACTGAAAAATTTTAGATTCCCATCATCTCTGTAATTCTCCCCATTCTCATCTCTCCAACTAATTCTTTAAAAATCTTTTCAAATCTTTGTGATGTCAAAAATATACAAACATGCATCACACGTGCAACATACTAGTATATATATATATATATATGAGAATAATGTAGGAAATGAACGTAGCGGAAGCTCATACCAAAATAGTTCTAGAGGGAGGATGAATAAGACTAAGCTATCGATATGCCCAAATTAAAAAAATATATCGCACTTGCTAATAGAGAACACAATTGCAAAACTTAACAAATGATATACCAATATGATAAGAAGCTAAGCAAACTAGAATTGTGAAATAGTGAATAACAAACATGCAACCAACAATATCAAGTTATGAGCATATAAAGCGAGTAGGGAACAAGCATGCAATTTTTAATTTATGCATACTTTGCACGCAATTAGATACAAATATAAATGGCAAGTAATAAAAGAGAGATAGAGAGAAATTGTAAACTCAAGGTACAAGATTTTTAGAGTGGTTTGGAAAATCACCTGGTCCACTATCTTTAGGCGTACGAGCCCGTTCCACTAAACACGTTTTTTTCTTGGAGACAAATACGTTGCTCGCAAGCAGCACACAACCCCGTTTTCGGTGGAGGCCAAACCAACACGTCTCCTCAAAAAACTGCATGTTGTTTGCCACTACGAACAATACTTCCCATACGAGCACGTCGCTCTTCTCCCTAAAAAGAATCTCTCCTCTCTTAGTATGGCAATCTTACACTCAAGATCCCAAATACAAAAAAAGAAGAGATTACACTTGAAGCACAATACTTTTGATAGAATTTCTCTCAAACTCACTCTCTAATACGCTTTCAAGTATGGATAATCAATTGAAGCTCTTGATCTTCTGTGTGTGTGGGAGATGATTGAAATGCAAATCAAAATTCTTTTTCTCTCACAAGATGTGGGATTTTTCTTTTGAAGATCGCTTGGATATTTGCAATAGAAAAGCTCAAGAAATTGAATAAGTGATACCAAGAAAAAACCTAACCCAAAACCTTTTTATAACCTAAAGAAAAACAACTCAAAATCAAATGGGGGCATACGGTTTAAGCACACGACAGATATGTGAAGACAAGATGGACAGACGTCTTTCCTTAAATAAAACAAATCCCCAACGGCTATAAAGGACTACTTTTTCAAACATTTAACACTGTAAACGTTTGTCAGATATAGCTTCAGATGTCTGCCATGATTTTTCAAAGATGTCCAAAAAAAGTACAGAGAACAAACTGACGTCTAAAGAACAAATTACAAACGTTGAAGAAGAAAAGATTTTCAAAGATTTTGAACTGCACATGTCTGTCGCCTATATCTTCAGACGTTTTTTCCTTTAAAAAATTCATTCCAATGAAAGCACATAAAACAAACAGACGTCTGAAAAAGTATTAACAGACGTTTGTTCTGTCAAAAGTTTTAATGCAATAAAAGTATAGAGAACAACCTGACGTTTGTTCTGGTAAGCTTCAGACGGTTGTTCTCTTAAAAAAGTTCAATCCTAATGAAAACACAGAGAACAGACAAACATCTTAATAAGCAAGGGACAAACGTCTGAAGCAAAAAAAGCATGAAAACTTATATTTCTGATATTTGGGGTTTTGTAAACACACGGAAAGACTATAAACGTCTGAAGCATATAGGGACAGACATCTGAAGTGTAAAATCTCAGAAACTTGTGTTTTGTAATGAAAATCAATTTTAAATCGAAAACCCTAAAGTTCATGCAATGTAAAACGTTTGTGTAAGCGTGTGTAAGTGTTCAAGAGCTCTAATTGATATAAATCATATTTTATAGAGTACTTACAAAGATTCCTATGTCGGTATCATAAATGCTTCGAATTCTTGAATCTATATCGTCTCGAGCTCTCAAACTTTGACGTGGGCTTGAACTTGGCTTCATAGCTTCAAACTTGGACACGTCACTCACAAGTGTTGGCCGATAAATCTTCAATTTGAATTCGATTCATAACGCTTCAAATTAGGATTTGGCTTCTTGGTGCAATCCTTATTTGAGATACGCGATTTCAGGACCCTAAACGATAGAATTTCGCGATTTCGAGAGACATTAATGATGCCTGCGGCATATCAATTGACCCAGACGATTTTGTGAGATCTTCGATTTAGCTGGTGGAATGTGCGAATCGGATAAGATTTGACAGTTCGGGCTACATAACTTCTTAGTTATTCGTAGCTTGATCTTGACAAATTGAGGAGCACTCGTCAGTATCCTCCAACCTCCATTAGATATGTCGTTTACGCTCAATTTTCTCCAACCTCCATTGTAGAGCTTTGTCTCGAGATATCCGATAACCTGAAATGCAATTTCAAAGACCAAACTTATCATATAAGTGTTATGAAATATAAGCAAGTTAATAAACATAAGTAAATCAACATTCATTGTTTTTTATATCACAATCATGAATGGTATATCAATATTAAGATACAACTCAAACTCAAAGCATGAGATATATATATAAGAGAAGCAAAATATAGATCACTTGTATATACAAATTCATATTGTGAATTACCAAAAAAAATGAATGAGAGTAATATATCGATATCAATAATATAACTCAAGTATAGCAAGAGATATTGATATATTACTCGGTATACACAAGATATAGGATATGCAAGGTAAATATCAAGTGTATACAAGTTTAGTGTCGATATGATAAGTAAGATAAGCAAATGATACTAAACGAGCTATTCATATTTGGGCTATCATCAAAACTAAATAAATAGATCATCGAAATCCATAAGCTATTAGGAAAGAGGCCACAGGAAGGAATTTCCTTCTATGGCGTCGGAAAAATACATCCTCCACCATTTTTCTAACGATTGGCACCCATTGTCTTCATCTTTATAATCTAAGATGTGAATATACCAAATTTCACATGATTCCGTCATTTTTCCACCGTTGAATTAGCGATGTAAAAAGTTCTAATGTCGGTAAACCGTTAATTTTGCACCCACTGAATCAATGGTGAAAAAGTGATAAAATCACGTGAAATTTGGTGTATCCACATCTTAAATGATAAATGCCGATCATCAAAAAAAATTGTGAACGTATTTTCTTGATGCCATAGTAGGAATCCCCCCCCCCCTCTGTCTCTCTCTCTCTCTATATATATATAGATATAGATATAGATATACCTCAGTCATTGTGTCACGAGTGAACTATATATATATATATCCCTCAGTCATTGTGTCACGAGTGAAAAAAGTGTGCTAGGATGAAAGGGTAGGTTCTATCAGGAATCTCTTACATATGCATATAGCACACATCATGACCAAGGTGCATGCATGTGATTCTCACAAAACTAACTCACCTCCTTTCTAGATATACATATAATCAATCGTGCATATGATTTTGTGGTCATGGGACTAAATAAAACAACTTTTACGCTAGTAATTATTTGACAAAACTAGATACAAGGACCGTTAAGTTCCTTAGTCATTCGGTGAGTTTAACATGCAATAATGACGTCCAGTGTATCTGATAATATGATGGCTTGCGTGGCGCTTAGTGTACATGCATGGTTACAGTAGTTGGATTTGTAGTGTAAACATCCAGTGTATTGGCTACCGCGGCACAATTTCGTTGTGGTTTATTTCGCTAGTGTCCTAATTGACCCCGTTCACTTTCAGTGAAAGAAGAAGAAAATGTTTTAAGAACGAACAGCTTGACTAGTTTTTCATGAAAAGAAATGGAGGGAGTGTACTGGTATAATATAGAATATCGATACATCAATACTGATATACGATGCTGGTACTTGTATATCACTGATATACTGGTTTACTTTATCAGTCACGTCATATATGCGAAATTGAGAACCCGTGTGGATCCTAGTTTATCACAGATACACTGGTTTACTTTATCTAGTCCTAATATGGTGCACGTTGTGTTACGATATATAAACCTAGGTTGCATTATGAATAGACGCTATATACATTACTTGGTACATATCTGCTAAAACCTAGAGTCATTCCTTCAAACACAATACACTAGGAGAACTAATAATGATAATTATGTAATCATCCATCATCACTTGATGAAAACTATCGCTTCTTATGAATGATGTTTTCAGTGGATGTTTTTCTGTTAGATGGCATCTTTATACACTACTTCAGACATTGGAATAGGGGACGGTGTTAACCGTCCCCTGCTTGGGGCACGACTGACCTAGTAGGTCGTGTACCAAGAAGGCCGTCCGTAACGGGAAAAAAGCGGACAGAATCTAGATCCATGAGACCGTCCAATTTACTTTGAAATGTAGTATTACGGTAGATCAGATGAAAAGTGTTTAATAATAGTTATTTCGCAATTATTCGTTGAGAAGTACATAAATCATAGGGTAAACTACACTAAAATACCCTCAATTATCGTGTTTTTATACTAACATACCTTAAGTTCTTTCGTTACAATGAATTGCGGTAAGTGCTACTTTTGAGGATATTTTACCGCAAAACATTCTCTTAAAAATCATAGTTTAAGGTATTTTGCTGTGATAAAAAAATTTGAGGCATTTTAGTGAAAAACTGTGATAGTTTAGGGTGATTAAGTGTAATTTATCTTCAATATAAGATCTTTAGCAGATCTATATATATTTAAGGGCATGAAAATCAAAATGAAAGGCCATATGAATTCTCTAATTCAACAGTAAAAAATGTTTTTCTATCGTAATATACATGTACACGCTTGATGATATTGTGTATCTTGTATATTTCCATTAAAATTAGCATTTTTTAAAATAATCACACTATGCTAAGATTATATGGAAACTAGCTAAAGCTAAACCGTATTGTTCATCTCAAATTTGCAAACCAAGATCTTTTTGTAGTAATCACCACCTAATAGCTAAATTTTTAAATTATAAATATTTAAGAGGCAGGATAAAAATATCTCAATGCTTATTTTTCTCTTGATTTAGAGAGCATTACATACACACTGCATGCATGCTCACAAAATCATTAAAAGGATTGCTTTAGTGCCTTCTTCAATTCAAATACCTTGTCTTAATGACCCTAGTGCATGTGATCCAAATGTTATTGCAATTAACCATTATACTTTATCAATTAATTAACTGACGAAAGAATTTCAAGTCCATCTGATTAATATCCCAATAACTATGTGATGTCTATGCATTAATCAACGATCTTTTTTTCTTTCTTTTTATTATTATTATTTTTTAACACAATGGTAGTTTCTACTTTATACTAGTTGATTTTATTATTTTATAGACCTTTAGACCCATGACATTTCCTACCAATTATCTCAGTTATATTCTGAAGCTCTGTTGTGTCCTATACCCATGACATTTCCTTACTCGCACTAATTTAGACGGTTTTGTTACAACTATGAAAATATTTATCACATTTTGAAAACATAATCATGTTATCAAACTTACTCCTGTCAAGATCAAGATAGCACACTGCAACTATACACAATGTTTGTGACTTATATGGAATGTGAGGTGTGCATGCCTTGTGCTGCATTAATGAGGGTATCAGACTTTAGTGCAACAAAACCAGTTACCACACCCACCCACCCACACACACACACACAACAGCTCCAACTCAAAGTATATAGAGGCAAGTAAGAACGTCGATATCACTAAAAACTTACAAGATTCATGACGGCTCTTTGCTCTGAGAAAAGCCTTGGTGTTCGCAAAGGGGCATGGACTCACGAAGAAGACCTCCTGCTGAAAAATTGCATGGAAAAGCATGGAATTGTCAGGTGGAGCCTCATACCAAAAAGAGCAGGTAATTAGCTAGAGAAACTCTTGATTTTAATTAATATACATATATTTTCCATTTCAGAGATCTTACTATAATATCTACGGGTATTGAATTAAGGTCTGAACAGGTGTCCAAAGAGCTGCAGGCTGAGATGGCTCAACTATCTTTGCCCGAGTATCAAGCGAGGGACGTTCGATGATGATGAGGTCGACCTCATCATCAGGCTCCACAAGCTCTTGGGTAACAGGTAAGAAAAGAGAAGCATCAGCCTCTGTTGCTTGTTTCTTTATTATTTATATTTTGAAACTCAAGATATATATAGCTTTCAGGTTTCATGATAGATTCTACAGGTTGGCATTTACTTTATTAGATATTTCTGAAACTTACCAGCTTTCAGGATCTGTTATGTCGAAAAGAAGAAAAATAAAACCCATAAGATATGTATAGATGGATATTGTATAATCTCCATTAATAACAAAGAAAGATTATAGATATTTGTGTAATATTTGCCGGAGCGTAGCTTCTCAGTAGCTTCATAGGTGTCCAAGAGATACATGTATGTGCACCAACAGTAGAATAATTTCCGAAACAAGGGGCATTTGTAGACAATAGGGGGTTATTGGTTTTGGATTCTAAGGTTGGATTTGGAATTTCTAGGACATTAATTTTTAGTGTTATTAGTTCTGGACTCGGATTTGGATTTTAAAATATAGCGTTATTGGTTTTGGACTCGGATTTGGATTCCAAAATCTAATGTTATTGGTTATGGAATTGGATTTGGATTTTCGAAAATAATGCTATTGGTTTATTGAACTTGGATTTGGATTGAAATCTTAAAGTCCAACTATATAAAGTAAAGCAATAAACATAATAATGATAAAAAAAAAGTCCAAGAAAAAAAACCGTGGAGACTTTTTTTGTGCTTTGAGACATCTGCACCCTTATGAACACTTTCAAACCTTAGAAAAAACTTTTTTTTGTATTCTTGATCTCATCTCATTTTTATTTATGTTTTGATTGATTATATTATATTTTGCAATTTCTTCATATAACCCTAAAAAGGTGTTGATATCATCTCATTCTTATCAATTTATTGATTGATTAGATTATATATTACAATTTTTTTCCATGCATGATTTCAAGCAAACAAGACTATAATTTGATTGATTTTTGGCGATTTACTTTCAAAGACAAATCTCATAATTTAGGTTAACCGAGAAATTTGCCAACACATTTTTTATTGCTCAGGTGGTCGCTGATAGCGGGACGTATTCCAGGTAGAACTGCGAACGACATTAAAAACTACTGGAATACTCATTTCAACAAAAAACACAAAGCAAAAGATGAAAAAGAGAGAGTCGCTACTCAGGACAAGGTCTTTAAGCCTAAACCAAACGCCATCCCCTTAAACTGGAGCTGGTCAAAAGATAGAACCGAAGACCCTAGGGGCAAACACCATCAAGAAGAATCTAGCTCCTCGAAACAACAGTTATCATCAGAGAATAGTGAACCATGCTTAGATAGTACAGATACCGCTGAGGGTACAGTTCCGATAGTCCCTTGTATTACTGAGAATGAGATGATGCCAGAAGAACTGCAAGCAAAACTTGCCGTAGATGACTTTGAAATTCTCAGAAATGATGAGTTTTTTATGGAAGGATTTAATGAATGGGAGGGCATGGGTTATTGTATGGAGTTTTGGGGAGATTTTGGGGGTATATGAGATTACAATGACAAATAATAACTGTTTTTCCTTTTAATTTATTAAATTTTTAAGTGGCCGACTAATTGATTGAATTTACATACACAGGCATTCATCAGTCTGTATATTTGATCTCTTGCATCACAACCCATATAATGTGAAATATAAGCAAAAAACAGTACAGAACAAATAGCATTCCAAAAAAGATCGAGATCGAAGGAGCACCTGACACAGGATTCAAGCTCTAATATCACAGCTACTAATTTTTCAGAAAGGACCCCGAGGGAATCTTGCAGAAAAACTGTAAATAACCAGAAAAATATGCAATTAATAAACATTTTAAACATTCACACCATTATTACATCATGAATGAGGGAAGTTCTCAATCGTCACATTACATGAACATCATTTAAAAAATAAACAAACCATTCATTATTTGTTCGCTTCAGATTCTTTGCCTTTCACACATCATATAAGAGGCTGAATTTCATAGCAATTGGGGTTAACATGATCGCGCCAGCCAAAGCAGCTCCAAAAATACGATGAGAAATTGAATATGTAGCACTCAGCTGTGGCTTCTTAAGAGCCAGATGAGGTGATAATGGACGGTTTGAAAAGGCTCCTTTTGAGGATTCGGATAGAACCCGGCTACTATGAAGTGCTCTGCTACGATGCGGTGCAAAGCTTGACATAAAAGGCTTTGTAGAGGATGGGGCTCTCAAGCACTGAAGTCCATCCATCATTTGGCATTTTGAACTGGTGCCAGCAAGATAACCTGTAGCCCAAATAAAAATTGTTCATCACCAAACAGAAGTTATTTGTCACATTTGCTAGCATGAGGAACTGTGTTTAGTTTCATGCCGTAAAAAGTAAGGACCACGGACTTTTGGCAGTGGCAAATGACAGTACATGATTTGTTTCTCGAGGCATACCTCGGAGTGCAAACGGAGTATTCATCTTCAGCTTGCACAAACCTGAAGTTAAAGAACAGATGCCATCAAATTTTTATTTGACTGATAAAGTTGTGATAAAAGGGGAATTTTTAATGAATTCCCAAGAAAAAAAATTTGATGTTACAATGAACAGCACGAGGCTATATCCTATATGACAATACACAGTGCAGATGGATAACTACAGCTAGAAGAGTAACTAACTTCAGCTAGAAGAACATTTCCATTTCGTGATTTAATTTCAACTTTTATCATGGTTTATTTCCTCCCTACAAAATGCTAGCTATGTTCTCCCAAGTATTGACACGTTTTCATAAACAAGAACATATTCATAAATCTTATTCTCTTAAAAATCTCTACCTTCTAATCGATATATATGAATCAAACTTCTCATACTTTATTTTATTTGTTCATAAAACTCACTCGTCTCCACCTTTTCTAGTCACCTATATTCCCCTTCCCCTGTCTTCCTCTCATTCCTGTTCCTCCTCCCTTGCTTCCCCATGAATAGACCCCTTTGCCTGTATTTCTAACACCTAACCTTATTTCATTAATATTTAACTAACAATGTATATGTTCTCCTATTAATCTAGTTTGCTACATAGCTTATGAAACCACGGTCTCCATTTAAGTTAAAACAAGAGCAGGATTTCTAAGCATACAAAACACGGTTTTAAGAACCAAGAATTCACTTGTTGAAGTGTTGTTTGGCAACACGGATTCAATCTTAAGTTAATTGATGCCTAGTTCAGCAACAACACGGTTTCGTCGAACGGTCGAAGTTAGAGCGAAGCCCTGGTTTCAAAAACCCAAATGTCACTTAGGTTGAGTTATTGTTTTGCAGCGAATGATCAAGCTTAAGTTATTAAGACCTTTTGAAACTCTAAATAATATCATAGTATGGTAGTATCAATAACCAAGGCTTCGTGGAGTTTGGAGCCTTCCAAACCCCAACTTTGGAAACTCCATTTTGGTTGCCAAACGAAGCAAAGTTTCTATTTGGGAGTTTAATCTCAAAAGTTAAAACCACATAAAACGATGGTTCTGGAAACAATAACCTCACTGCCAACAACAGCTTACATGACCCAAATATACATCGTATAATAACACCGTTTCCCCTAAATCCCTAATCATGCTTCTGATTTACTAACCAGAGTGGCCCGGTCCCTAAACCAATTTGCTTACTTAACTCCAAATCAATTTCAGTCTCTCGCAATCATTTTCAAACAAAGCATACAGCCCTAAAAATAATTTCCAAATATGATTCAAATTATTGACGAAATTATGATGCGTCTCTAAACAATGCTTCAGGTACTGTGTTCGCTGATCATATATCAATTCGAAGATTTAATTCTCATTCTATCATTTCATTCACAAATGCCAACAATAAACAAGCAAACTGCAAGGTAGCTTTTTTATTTTAATTAAAAGAAGAAGAAGAAAAATTGAACCCTAGATTACCTTCAGGAGCTGCAGATTTCGATTCCGCCGCCATTGATGAATCGATTTCAACAAAACCTGCGGAGATATTGAAATCACAGAGCAATTATTACAAAGGAGTGCGTTAATTTGTGAACAGACCTAGGATCAATTTGCTCAGACAATTTAATGAAAAAATATAGAATTAAAATTAATACCTTTCGAAAACCCTAGATCGCTGTCGATGGAGTCTTTCTTTTTTTCTTTTTGGTTCGATTTATGTTTCGTTTCAGATTTATGCATATGCACCCTTGTCATTACAAGATCTAAGCTTTTGACAAAAAACTTGCACATATACCCCTGTAAATATAAGATTTAGTTTTTGCACAAATACCCTCCGACGACTTAAATTTCCCTTGAGTAATTGAATTTTGTGTTTGTTTTGATATAAAATACCACTCGTCCTAACTGTATATCGCATACTTTATGCTCTTACAAATTTACGAATTTTTTCTTGCAATGTCTTATAGACTATCCGCTCCGTTCAAGTACATCTTAGATATTGTATGAACGAAAAGATCATGATGTCTGGATGTGATATCTTGTCAGTTTCCAGAACGAAACGGACCATTCATAAGAAGTGCTACAAAAGAGTCCGAAAAATATGAAAAAACACGACCATGTACTAACGTATCCTATTCTTACTTACCGGTATACTTGGAATCTTTAGCAATATCGAGCAAATCTACACACGCAACAATAGAAGTACCCGAACAATTATGGACAATTCCAATAACTGTGATTTTTTATTGTATAACCTTTTACATACAGGTATACGCTTCAAACAGAAAAACCGACAAATATTGAGAATAATTGTGATATGATATACCCGGGACCGAACAAGAACAAACAACAAAGCTTCTTTATTCATACGAAAGCATGATTGTATTCATGGTAATAAAAGTTCCTGTAAATGAAATGAGCGAGCCATTTCGACGCCAGGAAAAAGACCAAAGCCATCAAAACAATTGCAGTTCTCGTTACTGTGGAGACTATCTTCTCTTTTGCGGCCGCTAAGATTCCGATTGAAGCTATCGAAATGACCTGATGACAAACCTCGAGCACTTTCAAGCCCTTTAAAGCAGCATGGCAACTGCTACAGTTCACCACATGGGTCCAGTATCTGAAATGAAAGAAAACATATATGATTTTGAATTTGGTTGTTTAATTGGCTTGGTAATCGAATAAAATCACAAGTAAATAATGTTAATCAGTTGATCTTGATGAGGCGTTCGGCATAGGAAATAATTAATATGGAGAGTATTATATAAATAACATGGCTAATAGAAGGAATATTTTCTGTTTCCGCCTTTTTTTTTTCTTGCCTTAGGATCAGAATATAATTTCCTATAGCAATTCTATCATTTACGCCTCTTTATTCCAGTTTTAGTGTATGAGAATTCGGAGAGTCGGTTGGTTATTAAGGATTATGGCAAGCCTCTCCCTTGTATCACAGTATTGTTGGTCAAATACTCAACACCACTTAGGAGAGGGTTGGTGGCATCCTGCCGACAACTAATCATAAAAGCTTTATCAAATCTTTCATCAAAACACTGCTTCATAGCTGACCCTATTTTCATGTGAGAAAAGTTGTGATGACGACGACGACGACAAGAAACTTCTTGAATTATAATCATTTTTAGATTGTTAACTACCAATCTGGGGCGGATCTACATGGCCCAACAGGGGCAATTGCCCCCCAATGAACTTTTGCCAAAAAGAAAAAGAACAAGAGTAGAAAGAAAGTATTATATTTCAGAATATATTTTATAAATACATATGCTATAAGGATCAATATTGGAGTCTAGCCTAGGTGGTACATTAAAAAATTCCCTAGAAGAAGATCATGGGTTCAATTCCCAGTAAGTATTTGCATTATTTATTTTTTATACTTCATATTAATGGTATGGTATCCACTATGCCTTTATAATATAATGCAATGGCGTCTCACATGGGCCAATAGGGCCCGCTGTTTATTTTGCAGTTAGGCCCCTGGACCCCGATGGCCCCATGTGAGAGGCAGGTGCAGTTTTGGGCTTGCAGAGTCCCTCCCCGTTTTCTCTTATAATATGGAAATATCTAGTCTAATTTCAGATATAATGCATTCTACTCCGACAAATGAATATTTATAACAACGATAATCACAAATCAACAATTCATTTTGCCTTTTTAGTAATTACCTATCCATAAGTTGTTCTCGAGGAGAAGTAGGGGGAAGAAGACCAGTAAACTTAGCACCCCAATCAACTCTATCATTCGAATATTTTCTAAACCATTTTCTGTAAGCGATAACTTGGGCATCAGACTTTGTAGGCACAAAACATGCTTTCTGCCAATTGGAGGGACCAACTTCGGCGATCTTTTGTTCCTGAAAACCATTTTCTTAGAGTTTGTTTGGGGGGTGTGGGGGGGGGGGGTTAACCATTTAACTTATTTACATACACTAAAAGAATTCCACTTATTAGAGAATGGAAAATTAGCATGTTAAGCATTTTTCTATCTTAAGGGTGCAAAAATTACCTCTAGATGGAGAAGATACAAATCAGAATCTAGAATCAAGTTATTTAGTATGTGAAAAATCCACTGAGGAAAAATTTTATCAACCCAAACTGCAAAGTTTCTCGGAAACGCCCATATTACTCTGCTTTCCCCAGGGCTAACTGGAATACAATAGAAAATGAGAAGTGCTCTTCCTTGTTTCTTCTGCTGGACTTTAGATGAAGAATTCTGGGGGGGGGGGGGGGGGGGGGAAGGGTTTAATATGAATATCAGAAAAAAATCAAAAGATGAAAGATGAACAAAACCACAAAAGATCAATAAGGCCAAGAACTGAAATTTAATTGCACAACAATTACCACTTGGGGTTTTGCAGATGAAACAGAACCATTGCTTGAATCAAGACTGAGGGAAGCATAATAGAGACAAGGAGCTATAAATTTGCTGT
Source organism: Agapanthus africanus (assembly GCA_030015575.1). Taxonomy (NCBI): domain Eukaryota; kingdom Viridiplantae; phylum Streptophyta; class Magnoliopsida; order Asparagales; family Amaryllidaceae; genus Agapanthus; species Agapanthus africanus. The sequence continues at coordinate 13,399,842 of CM057337.1, forward strand.
AGCCAAACGGCTGTTTTGAAATGAAGCCGTTAACATTTAGCGTCTCCAGGTTTAAATCCATCGGTCTTCCTCCTTCTGTGAAAGAAGGATATCAGTTAGTGACGTAAACCAAGAAAAACCAAATAGATAGTACTAATGAGCACTATGACAATTTAAAATCCTGTATGTCCAGCTGAAGTAGTAATAAATTAACTTGTCTGGGAAAAAAGAGGAAAATTTCATCATAATATCATGAACTTTTAGCATTTTCAGATAAATACCATAAAGTTCTCAAATTATAAGTAACCATGAACTTATTAAATTGCTCCATAGATTTTAATTAGATAATTGTATGCCATTAAGAGTGAAATAAGAAGAGGTGTATAAAAATAAGAAGGCTCTCGCCATTAATAGAAAAATGCTGAAAGTTCATGGTATTTACCAGCAATCTACAATTTACTAAGTTCATTGTATCTACTTGGAATACAAAAGTTTTATGGAATTAATCTGGAAAAATTCTGTAAGTTCATGGCATTTAGAGAACTCTAGCCTTTAAAAGATACCGAACACAGCTTGCAACCACATAAAATGAGAAGCGCTCTAGATATACATATCTGTCAGGTGGTGGTGGTCCTGGACGTTTTGGAATATTCATTATTTTGTGGTGTGCATATGGAACATGCGCAGGGTCCATGAGGTTCTCTACAAGAACGTCGTAGCTGAAATAGATATTAAATGATTGTCGAATTATCCAGAATATTTATAAAAGTTGTAAATTAATCCTATTATCAAAGTAAACTAAACAAAAAAAAGTAATCTAAACAGAGTTACACGCTTGTACCTGCAGGAGAAAACTACTACGAATACTTAACTGGGGCGACCACCAAGGTACTTATCGACGAGAACTTGTCATGAGGCTAACTGCATTTTACCCCTATAGTTCAAGGGATACTGATGAGGCTCATAAACGAGTACTCCCCAGATCACGATACGTGGCGGATGAAGTGTCATTCGCTAAGCCTGCTAGACTCCTGAGGGCTGCGGAGCTGGAACAAGTATGATGCGTTGGAGACATTCTACGGCACCTCGACTCCGAGGTTGCATCCGACCTTTCGGGGACCTCTCCGAAGTGCCTTCCCTACTTCGCCTAAACAACCAACCGACAGCTCTCTTCCGAGCAATCCTATAGCCGAGCTTCCTTGGTCGCCGAGCCATCCACCGAGCTATCCACCCTGTTCAACCGAGAGCACGGAGCTCAAGCGCCCCCGTAACGGCTTCGTGTATCTCGCCATGACTAGATCTCCGCCGCTCCACGATCCGCATCTCACGTTAGCGTATCTCACCATTAACAAGCACGTCCCGCCATCAGCGCGAACGTGATGCAGAGACGTAACGGGCGGCGAGAATCTCGCGCTGGTCCACTTCATGCGACCACTATATAAGCCACTTCCACCGGACGATCCGGGTAAGTAGAATTAATCCCAATACGCCACTGCGCTGCCTTTATTCCCTGTACTTACTTGATCGTCGGAGGGTCCTACGATGGTTTCCCATTCCGGGACTTCCCTTGCAGGTAGCCTGACGTCAACAGCATCCAACAACCCATTGAGATCCACACGTACAATTTTCTCTCAATCACAACCGTTCAGAACCGCTTGCAACAGGATCGACGGAGGACAACATCTGAGGGAGATTTCTGCCTCCATCAGTTGGCGCCATCTGTAGGAACGTGATTCTTCCGCACCCAAAAAATTGATCTTTCGCCTCCGATTAAATGACAAGCGATAACCGCAACGATTCCAGCATGAGCCATCCCGTCCTCCATAGCGGGGGCGGAAACGGCTATACTCATTCCCCTAACATCATCAACACTTTATCCGCTCGAATCGACAGGCTCACGGCAATGGTGGACGCACTCGCCCGCGTCCAAGCGGCTGGTCATGCCCGCCAGACCGCAGCATCCCTTTCCCGAGGAGACGATGTTCGCAGGGAGATAGAAGGACACACTTAGGCTCTTAACCTCACTCGTGCTAATCTTGATGTGACCGAACACCAACGTGCCGGTTTCGGCAGTCATGGCTTGCGTCTAGGGAATGATTTCATAACCCACCAGGCGTCGGATAGCTAACCACCCCGATCACAGGGGGATCGGGCTATCACTTCAACGCGCATCGCGCTTTCTCGCCTCCCGAGGAAGTGTCAGTCCAGTCGCCCGATTCCAGGCTAAACCCGTGCCGCCGCTGCCGTTAAGGTCATGCATATGACGAACACCGGGGTTATCCACGAAGGGTCCGTCTCGGAGATTTAAGGAACGTGATAGAGCGAAACCGAAGCCGCTCCATCACGCAAGCTGCAAGCAGAGAGAGCGGGCGCTCCGACTGTGAAGATTCTTCGGGGTACCAACAACGATTAGAGACCCTCAAAATGAAAATCGGAGACATAGGACAGGATGACCATACGGCTGGCGAAAGCGCGAAGTACTCCGCTCACTCACAAGGCCCTTTACTGAACAGCTGCTAGCTGAGCGTGTCTCGTCCAGGAACAAACCGTCCAAGGTGGCCCTCTTCGACGGGAAGTCCGACCCGAAGGACCACTTGGACGCATTTACGGCATGCATGAGTTTCCAAGACAACTCAGACGCGGCTCAATGCTGGGCCTTCCCCACCACCCTCATCCGCGCTGATCGAGATTGGTTCCGAGGGCTCGCGCCACGCTCAATCTCGACCTTTGAAGAGCTGGCTATCCAATTCCTCGGTCATTTCGCCTGTAACCGTCGACAGAAAAAGACGGTCGACTATCTGTTCACCATCAAAAGCGGGAACAAGAAATCCTTTAAGGGGTATGTCAACCGCTTCTACAATGCCCTCCTTGAGGTACCCGAGTATCGCGACGAGACGGTTATCACCGCCCTGAGGTCAGATCTTAGGCACAAAGAGTGGCTCCACTCTTTTACATTAGCGCAATCTAAGACCATGGCCTAAGTAAAAGCGTGGACCGAGCGAGAAATTCAACTCAAGTCAAAGGTGAACGCCAATCTGCCCCGGGATGACCAATCAGACCGAAAGAAATGGAACAGGAAGGACAAAAAGAAAGCCGACCGCCCAAAATCCTATGCCCCGAGAATCCAGGAGTACACTCCTCTGAACATATCTCAGACAGAACTGTTAGAGAAGGCTAAAGGCGACGGGTTTTTCAGGCTCCCGCCGGCAACCTAAAGGGCGAGCAAACGGCTCCGGGGCCCGTATTGCGCTTACCACAGGTCATAGGGGCACCCGACCGAGAGTTGTAAGCAACTCCATGACTATATTGAGGAACTGATCCGCTCAGGTCACCTGGCGAAATACCTATGAGACAAGTGGCAGGCGAAACAAGGGCAGAAAGACCAACCCCATCCTGGGGAGTTAACGATTGGTCAGATCATGGTCATCTCGACGCAGCTGACTCTGGACAGTGAAGGGGACCACCGTCTCGTACCAGTCATGGCTATCAATGTTCCGCCCCATAAGAAGCACAAGAAAGATGACCCGATCACCTTCACCGAGGAAAATCTTCACGGCATATCACTCACTCACAATGACCCGCTTGTGATAGCAGCCCGAGTTCACCGTCACGAGGTACGGAGAATATTGGTCGATTCAGAGAACTCAGCGGATATCCTATTCTACGACTGTTTCCAACGTATGGGATTAGGTTCCTCCGATCTCCGACCAACCTCTCATGTCCTCTTCGGGTTCACCAACCATCCATCCCGGCCGACAATTCGATCACCCTCCTACTCAATATTGGGAACGCTGACAAAACGCGAACCGTATCGGTAAACTTCCTCGTTGCCAAAATTCCGTCGTCCTATAACATCTTCCTGGGACGCCCCACCTTGAACGCCCTTCGCACTCAGATCGCAACTTACCACATCGCGCTCAAATTCCCTTTAGATAACAGGGGATAGGACGCGCCTATGGAGATCAGCAAACTGCCAGGATCTGCCTCGCCTCAACATCGCCCGCCGGGAAGCAGGGCGACGACTTTGAAGATACGCATGATCCCCGCGCCTTGAACAAACGCGACGACCGAAAGGAAATCCGCGGCGTACCGATGGAAGCGTTAGCAGAGATTCCCCTCATAAAAGGGGTCGACGGCCGGACAGTTCAGATCAGTTCTCTCTTGACAGGGAGCATCCGTGATGACATGATCCGATTCCTCTGGAACAACTCGGATGTGTTCGCCTGGACTCCGGCGGACATGTCCGGAATCGATCCCAAGGTGATCTCCCACAAGCTTAGGGTCGATCCGAAAGCCAAGCCAATCTGACAAAAGGAAAGTTTCACACCAATAAAACAAAAGACGATAGAGGATGAAGTGGACCGATTGCTCGCTGCCGACTTCATCAGGAACCTAGACTACTCGTATTGGCTGGCGAACGTAGTTACGGTCAAAAGACGAATGGGAAATGACGCATGTGCGTCGATTTCACCGACCTGAACAAGGCTTGCCCCAAAGACAACTACCCGCTTCCTCAGATCGATCAGCTGGTAGATAGCTCAACCGGTCACGAATTACCGAGCTTCATGGATGCCTTCTCCGGTTATAATCAAATCCGGATGAACCCGGCCGACGAAGAGCGGACAGCCTTTACCACGGATCAGGGAGTATACTGTTACAGGGTAATGCCCTTCGGACTCAAGAACGCTGAAGCCACATACCAGCGACTGGTCGACAAACTATTCAGGCCACAAATTGGGAGAAACATGGAAGTCTACGTTGACGACATGCTCCGCCTCATTTGTCGGACACACAATAGACCTCGCCGAAACATTCGACGTCTTGCGGAAATACAAGATGAAGCTGAATCCAGCCAAATGCGCATTTGGCGTCACAAGCGGAAAATTCCTTGAGTTCATGGTCACCCACCGAGAAATTGAGGCGAATCCCGAAAAGATCAGCGACGTCATCAACATGGCGACGCCCAAAAGTAATGTCGATATCATGCAGCTCACCGGGATGGTAGCTACCTTAAGCCGCTTTATGTCCAAATCCGTGGAAAAATGCCTCCCTTTCTTCAGAGCCCTAAGGAAAATTCCCAGGTTTGAATGGTCAAAGGAATGCCAAGACGCTTTAGAACGACTCAAAGCACACCTCGCGACCCCACCACTCCTCACCAGACCAGTCGAAGACGGCGAGCTGTTACTATATCTGCGATCTCCGACCAAGCCGCGGGCGCAGTGCTGGTCAGAGAGTTCGAAGGAATGCAGAAACCGGTCTACTATATAAGCATGTCTTCAAAGACGCGGAAACTAGATACCCGACCATAGAGAAAATAGTCCTCGTGCTTGTCATTACGTCAAGGAAACTGTGACACTATTTACAGGCACACAATTCTTGTCCTCATTGAACGACCTTTAGGGAATATTCTCGCCTCCCCCGAATCATCAGGCCGCTTAGAGAAATAGAGGTGAGGGCTGTCCCAGTTCGACATCAAATACCGGCCCAGACGGACAATCAAAGCACAAGCTTTAGCCGATTTCGTTGTCGAGTGCACCATTCCCACTAAGGAAGGAACGACGGTTCAGGACCCCGGCCCACGACCCTCGGTCGAGGAAGTGCCCGGTCCAATCCCGGACTGGATGCTCTATGTAGATGGATCCTCCACCGAGGAGTGATGTGGGGCCGACCTGATCATCCGCGATCCAAACGAGGCAGAAATGGAGCATTTTCTAAAACTTGGTTTAAAGCCTCGAACAACACGCCAAAATACGAGGCCCTGTAAGCCGGGCTACGAATCGCCTCCGGAGTAGGGCTGAAAACCATCCGGATACGCAGCGACTCCGCGCCGGTCGTCGGCCAAGTAACCGGGCGTTTTGAAGCCCGAGAACCACTCATGATAAAATACCCGGCGGAGGTAAGAAGGTTTCGGAAAAAATTCGACGAAGTCCAAGTGGAACAGATTCCCAGAAATCCGAACGCCGAGGCTGATGCCCTGAGCAAACTTGCCTCCTCCTATTCGGCCAATCACTAGAGAAACATCCCTTTCGAAGTCCTGCCGCGACCCAGTGTGGAAGATGACCGGGCAACGTTCCAAATCTACACAACCCAAGAAGATGCCCCGGATTGGTGAAAGCCCACAGTAGAATTTATGAAAGATGGGATTCTTCCGGATGACCGGGCCGAGGCTCGTCGACTTCGAGCAAAGGCTCGCCATTTCATATGGAGCAAAGAAAACTTATACAAAAAGTCGTACACTCAACCCCTGCTCTGATACGTCAACCCCCACGAAGCAGACTACATCTTACGAGAAATACACGAAGGGATTGGAGTGGCGCATCAAGGGGCCCGCTGCCTGGTCCAAAATACGCTGCTCCAGAGATACTATTGGCCGGGAATACAACAAGATGCCGAGAAACTAGTCAGAAGATGCAAGAGCTGCCAATGCTTCGGCAGCATCCCATGTTTCCCCGCCATCGAACTAACGCCACTGAGCTCTCCTTGGCAGCTTCCCGCCGGCACAGGTGGACATAGGTACATTCTTGTCATCTTAGACTACTTCACAAAGTGGATTGAGGCTGTACCTATAAGGAAACCGGATACTGCCTCTATGATAAAATTTCTGCAGAACGACGTGATCTCCAGATTCGGGATTCCAAGGTGCATCGTCATCAACCATGGAACTAACTTCGAAAACGACAGTCAAAGAATTTTGCAACGACTATCACATTAATAAAGTTCGCCGCGGTAGCACATCCCCAGTTCAACGGGCAAGCCGAAATAGCAAACCAAAGCGTCATTCGAAGGCTCCGAACTCATCTAGAAGGAAGGCAAGGCGGCTTGGTTAAGAAACTAGCTCGGGTACTATGGACACTGCGGATGTCGAGAAAAACATCCACGGGAGAAACCCTGTTCAGCCTCTACTACGGTACCGAGACGATGGCCCCCACCGAAATCGGATTGCCCAGCAATCGAGTCGAGCACTTTGAAGACGAGGCCAACACCTTGGCCCTACGAAGCAACTTGGACATTTTATTAGAAAAGCGAGATCAGACGCAAATCAAGATGGCCGCCTACCAGCAGCAAACCGTCTGCTACTATAACGCCCGAGTCAAGCATCTAGCCTTCAAGACAGAAGACTTGGTCTTACAACAAAACGAGTTCAGGGACCAAGCGAAGCTATATAAATTCTCCCCAAAATGGGACGGGCCTTACCTCGTGACTGAGACACCGCCTGGTGGAGCCTACAGTCTCCAAGACTCCAAAGGGCGCAATTTCCCTCGGCCATATAACACCGAAAAGTTTAAGTTGTACAGATGAAAATGTTCCCCCTTTTTGGCCTTTTTCTCAAATAATGTAATTTCTTTCCATGTCAGTTAAATTTTCCAAATAAAGTCCTCACGCAAATTAGACTTCGACACCGACCCGTAACCCCGCCCTTTCTTATTTCCCTCGGATCCGAGCTAGGGGACATGGAAGGGGCACAGGTCGGAAAAAAAAGGGTGGAGAGGGATGGGGAAGAGAAAGAATGCAAGGCAACTTTGACCAAAAGAATTTTTTTTATTACTCGAAGGTATTCTTGGCTCCGTAGCCTTACAACCATTACAGTAAAGAAGGAAAAGAATTAAGAAAACATTGACGATGGTACTCGGAAGAAAGCTCCCCCAGCCGTCCCAGGCAACCTCCGCCCGTTTCCTCTGGCAGTGCCCGTAGACCCTAGAAGCTACGGATTCGCCGGGATCCCCAACCGCCGAGCACGACGCCACAACCAACCTCCGTTGAAAATATTCGAGAAGAATATCCACCGAGCGATCCCTCCGGCTCTTCGAGATAAGGCCAAGCTCATAGGCTGTATGCATCTTATCAAACGTCTCGTCCATCGTCTGCCGGAAAAGAACGTTATAAAGGCCCGGGGACGACCTCCATATTGTGTAAATCAACACTTGCAAGAGAGGAGATCGTCGGGGAAGAAGACGCTTGTAGTGCCTCTCTAAATGACTTATCACAGCCTCGTACGTCGCATCGGAACGATCAAGACCGTAGAAGTACACGTTGTCTCGGGACACAATCTCCCTAATGTTGTATATGCGGCCCGTCATCTTCAAGAAACGTAGCATCTAGGAGGAACTCGACCACGCCATCAGCATTTATATCCTCAACAAGAAATCTTCCGACGGCCGAGATCTTCTCGCGCTACAACATAAATCACGGGATGTTGCACTTTCTCAATGAGGCATGACCACGTGGCATTCGATTGCATGTCACACTTTCCTTAAAATACGGGTCAAAGAAAGTTGAACATCTCCCCAAAAAACACAGAATCTAGGAAGCCCTCACCAAGAGACGCCCGAGTAGTCTCCTGCTCGGCTCATCCGCTGAAGGCAGCTTCCTGCCCGGCCTCTCTGCGGATCCAAAGCCCTCGCCAAGAGGCATCCGAGTAGTCTCCTACTCGGCTCATCCGCTGAAGGCAGCTTTCTGCCCGGCCCCTCTGCGAATCCAAAGCCCTGCCAAGAGGCATCCGAATAGTCTCCTACTTGGCTCATCCGTGGAAGGAAGCTTCCTGCCCGACCACTCTGCAGATCTAAAGCCCTCGTCAAGAGGCGCCCGAGTAGTCTCCTGCTCAGCTCATCCGCTAAAGGCAGCCTCCTGCCCGGCCAATCCCAAGCCCTCGTCTAGAGGCACTCAAGCAACTTCGTGCTCGGCTCTTTCAAGGTCCAATTCGTGGATGGGAAAAGGAGATGGAGACACTGACCTATCTATACTTGGCGTTCGTTTGATTTATGTACGCGGCGCACGATCGTCACCTCGATTCCGGATGATGGCAGGCGCCGGTCTACCTATGACTTGGCTTTTGCTAGCTCATACGTCGCGCTCGCCCAGCACTCGACACTCGACTTTGCATCCGCTGGGCACCGACCTACCTACACTTACGAAAATAAAAAAAGCACTTCGAAGGCGAGATAAGAATACTTGCGAGATGAAAATACTGACGAGCTAAAGATACTTGCAAGCTAAAAGTATTTTATTTATATCCAAAAATTTTATACAAGATACTATGGGCTCCCCAGCCTTACAAAATGCCCGGAGGGTTACAAAATATGTTGACCGAGGCAAGCGTAGCTCAAACTGCCTTCTCGGCCGCCACTTCCCCTTTATCGGCACCTCCGTCCGGGGCCACGATCGTTACGTCCGGCTCGGCGCTTCCACCCGCCGTCTCACTTTCCCCGGCCGGCTCGGCACCGCCCCCTGCGGCGCTTCCTCGGCTAGGCGATACCTAGCACGAAGCTCTTGAGTTTCGAACCCGGGCATGGCTTCCTTAACGGCATCAAAGGCATTATGCCACCCAACGGCCGCGAAGTCGGCGAGGTCGAGATAGAACTGGTCAGAGATCCTGTACTCTTACACTGCCCTTTCTGCTCTTTCCTCCGCGAGCTTCACCGTCTTAGCATCCCGCTTGAACGAGTCTCTCTGCCTCTTCATGGCATCGAAGAGCCCGTTGACCTTCTCTATTAAGCCTGGATAGCCCGATTAGATTTGGTCAAGAGCCGAAAAGACTCCTTCAATTTGGCAACCGTCGGGCCCTCTACGACCAACCTCGAGTCGAGAAAGGTCGCCTTCTCTTCCGCATGTTGCAGCCGAGCGAGGAGCTCTTCTTCTCGCGAAGAAGATTCCCCCGCCATCTTCATCACCGGGGCCACTCCTCGGACTCCATTGCGGCAAGGACGGTGCAATGTTGGAGGACCTGTGAAAAATGGAGCTGTGTGAGAAACAAAAAGAATTTTTTTTATATATATATACTTTATTCGGAAGAATTCTGAAAGAGTTACCGACCTGAACAGCCTCCTGAGCAATCTCTGCCACTTGGGCCTTCATGATGCCTCGGGGGATCTTGGTCCCCGCTATCTTCTCCATGTCCGTTAGTAAACTGTCGGCCACAGAGACAGAGAGCCCCGAGGGTACCTCGATCCAGAAGTCACCTTTTTGCACCTGAATCCTAGCCTGAGGGGTCCAAGAAACTGCCCTCTTCTGCATCTTGAGTGGGGATTCGGCAGATAGCAGCGCTTCCGTTCTAGCTCGGGAGGCCGGATCTCGCGTGTGCTTCTGTCCACCCCCGCGGCGTTTCTCCTAAACGGAGGGCGCTGCAGGAGCCTTAGCTGGAGGTGTTTGCCGGGGAGCCGCGCCCGGAGCAGGCCGAGATGAGCTTGCGCCACCGCTCTTCCTCCCCTGGGCCTTGGTGGCCATGGCAGCCATAATCTTCGAGCGATCCATCGGCTCTGCAAGATACCACAAGAAAAAGGTCGACGACCAAAAACATCAGCTAAATTTAGACAACTCTAAATGGATCGGCACAAACCCTAACTTACCCACAAAACGCGCGGGACTGAGTCCCGCCCAGCTCAAAGATTGCTCGGAAAGCAGGATATTGGCCCGCTGGATCGGTTCCCATAGAGAAATCACTCTTGCCTCGGGGGCGTTCGACTGCTTAACTCTAGGACAGTCGTCCCTATACCACTTGATGGGCACCGGCCAATCCTCACCCTCCGGTGGCACGACGAAAACAAGCTTCTCCTTCCATTCGTAGATGGAAAAAGGGACAACCACTACCCGACCCAGCCGTCCTACCCTTATGTTTTTTGAACGAAAGATACACCCAGCTCAGTTCGTCCTTACTGGTACCGGGATGATTTTTATAACAAAGAAAAGAAAAAAAATAGGCTCAAATCGAAGGGGATCTGATCAATCTTCAACCGGACCAGAAACTCGAGAAGGATTCTCCACGAATTTGGCGCTAGCTGGCCCGGGGCGAGACGGAAACAATGAAGCACAGCACAAATCTCAGGCAAGAAGGGCAAACGCATTCCTGCGAAACGCTTCCAAGTACAGGACAATCTCTTTGCCCTGCACCTGGTCTGCCCGCTCGTCCTCCCTGGCCGAATGGAGTGAATAGCCAGAGGGTATATGAAACCGGGTCCGGATATCAGAGAGCTCATCCAGACGATTCAAAACTGAGAGCGCATCACGGGCATTCCCGATGCGCGTCTTGAGGGTCCTTTTCGCCCCCGACGACGAGAGACGAGGGCATCGTTCCTCCTGGGGGCGAGCCCGACACAGAAGACGAGGACGAGGATGAAGAAGAACTCTCTGGGCTATCGAAAGACGAGGATGAGAAAGAAAAAGAACTCTCTCAACTATTGGAAGCCGAGGAGGAAAACCTGCTAGGCTCCAGAAACTGAAGCTTCATCACCCGACTCGACCCCTACAACGTCAATAGATATTTCGGAGGAAGACATCTAACCTAATTCAAGAAAGGTTTGGACAAGAAAAAGTTTTGACAGCTGAAGTTCCCACCTAAATGAATGTGCGCCGGGCAATCTAAAGATGACAAGAGATGGCTAGGGTAAAATAATGGCTGTGGGGTGAAACCCTCTATTTATACACTCAGCAAGAAGGCATCCAACGACCCGCATCCATTCCCGCCAAAATGAAGCGTCACACCAAGCGGCCACTGAGACTCCACATGGCAACCGGCCATTGGACACGTCCCCTCTCGCCAGGATTCGGGTGATAGCCACCCATGTCCTACCACCCAGTGGAGGACATGTAACGACTCTGAATTTTCTGTACCAAATTTTTTTCCTCTTAAAGTACCGAAAGGAGTTTGCAAACCTGAGCATAATTTAAAAGTTATTCTTATTTAAGAACAGCAAGAAAGTACTTGTAGCTCATTGGTAAAGCCCTGCACTGCTGTGACATAACCCCTGTGTTTGAATCTCATCAATCACATATTATTTTTCCTGATTTTTCTTTTAAATTTTTTGGAAGCCTAAAATTTTACACGTGTAATGCACATAAAATAAAAAGTCTGAAGAAAACAAACATATGCAAATTAGAGTTAATACCAGCATGGACACGTGGCAAGAATCCACCGGCTTTCTTCAAACATTTGGCTGGCGAGATTCATCATTGGGCCGACAAGGACGGCCCCCCTAGGCAATGGACCCCGTGCTCTTCCCACAAAACCCTTGGCCTACCCTAATTACCCCTGCACTGTTTGATTTCTCTGAGTTTAAACAGTGACTTCAACTTCATCTTTAAATCCAATTTTAATGCATTTTAATTCATTCTTTCAATTCCAAAACCCTAATTCCACACTATAAATACAACCTCATACCTTAGCCTCTCCTCATTCTGAAATCTCTAGCAAAAATTATCAAATTTTTCTGAGTACAAGTGGAGTAGAAGCGGAGTTAGCCCAAGACCAACTTCCGGCGAAGAATCGAGCAAGTTCCGATGATCCCGCGACGCCGCAACGATCAAGCTATCTTCTTCTATCTCTTTCCTACCCTTCTAGCTAGTAAGTCCTACTTCATTCTTCTCTTTCCACATAAAAAATTCTCTTTTTCAAAATATGTCGGTAAGTGGAGTTAACACCGACTTTTGATTCTAAAACCTTGAAATCACACTTTTTATTAAGCATTGCTCATCCATATTCTTAACATATGTTTATAACTATAAAACTAATAATTAGAAACAACTTTCACCCTAAATCATCATGTTAAATAACTTTAAATTGAGTTTTACACTTAAATACCATGAACTTTATATACGTCATCTTTTATTATTTTGCTTACTATTACTTCTAGAAAACTTCACGAGGTAATAACATACCCCTCACATACGCACATGTTTACATAGCACGATACTCTTGGAAACATATTTTTGTGGCAAATACAATATTGCATTAAAATACCATCGATTATAAAACCCGGTTTTCTTTTTAATTGTATTATTAAATTCTTTGCGATTATGCCTCTACAACCCATTTTGGAGAACCCGCTATTGGATGGTGCGGAATATCGTATATTCTCGGGCTAGTAGAGCGAGATGCAGACCTCCTCACGGAGTATTCGGTCTCGAAAGATTTTTCATACGATTTTTAAGAATAACGAGGTTTTCTAATTAATAATAAAATTAAGTTTTAATATTATATAAATATTATCAAATCATATATTTTCAAGTTATAATAAAATTCCATGTTTTTATAAAAAAAAAAAAAGAATGACAAGTTTCACTAAAATACCATCAAGTATCAATACAAAACAAGTCTTACACTAAAATACCTTGAACTAGTCAAGCTATGTAAATATTCATTAATATACCTCACTCTTTAAAATTCACATCTATGAAAACCCTAAAGAACATAAATAATTACTCGAGATTTATTTTGAAAGTATATAAAATATTTTTCATAAAACCCTCTCGAGTTATATAAAATTACATTTAAGCACTTTAGTGAATATGGGTTTAAGCGGAATCAATTCTCTTGAGCCTCAGCGAGCCGGAGTAAGTGAGTGCTTGCCTATTTAAGATAGAAAAAACTTAAAGGAGTTATCAATGGTAATTGTTTTGAAAAAGACAAATCCTGTCGTCCATGTGCAGCAGTTACCGATAACACCCGAATATAATTCAGGATCCAAATCTGTTTTACAGTATCTGACTCAATCTGAGTCTAAGTCTAATCTGAATCTAATCCAAATATGGATCCAATATACCAAATGTATACTTGAACCTGAATCTAAATACCAGAACAATATCAACATGCAAACATGACTTGATTTGATCGAATCATAGCTATAACTTGACTTGTTTACATGACTACTTGTTTACATCCTGAACCTAACTACATGAACAACTTGTATCTATGGTCTCGGCAAGTCTGATAACTATAGTCAATACGATATACATTACGGGGTTTAATGGGATAGACTGCTACGGAATAATTAGAAATGGAATGAGATGGTCACTAAAAGAAACCTACCTGAATATCCTGTACCGTTGTCCCGTGGGTTTTGACAAGGCCTTGTACTATAGGTTATCATAGTTCACGGAGCAAGTTGGACTCCTCTCGTATACACCGATACCTTCTGTACCAAATTACAAACAACTACGTTAGTATAACAAACAGATACCTGTATAAATTATCAGTCATATACTCTCTACTTGTCCTATTCTATTCTACTCTTATTTTTGGGACTTACCGAGCGTTGGTTCGCTGACGACATTCCTTCTATTTCTTTTTTTGGAATGTTCGTCAGGAAGACCGAGCCCAGCCAGGACGACTTGGACCAGTTCATGGAGCAGCCAGAGTTCTAACTTTTACTTGTACTTATTTCAGTTCATATGCCACTGTTTAGGCATTGTTTTCTATCATTGTACATTCTCTTTTCAAATCAGTTGTAATGTAAAGAATGGATATTAATAAAAGTTATTGTTTCTATTACATCTCTTGTTATTCTTGTGCATTTATTTATATTGCTTATTTACGCTTAACGTGTTTACTTCTGAGTAAATATGTCGTGTACCCGCCACACCTACTTCCCCGTACACTGAGAAGCGGGGCGTGATAGGACACGTGGCGTGTAGCCCAACCGGCCGAGTGAACAAAATGGTGCCTTCCTTTTGGGCGCAATCATTTCACTGATACACTGACGTCACCAAAGATACGCACGGGAACTGAGGCGCTTCGCGAGCCGCTACGTAGATCTAGGGATTCAAGATGAGTAGCCGCCAAACGGTGCATCTTCGTCCGACAACCCATTGCTGGGGAATCTTAGGCTGAATCGTCAAAAATCGTGCTTAGCACTCTCAATCCGGACCCATAAATAGGTCAAGACGAGAGTGGGGGGCTAATGATAAGACTCATAAACGAATATTCCCTATATCACGACACGTGGGAGATGACATGTCATCCGCTAAGCCCGCTAGACTCATGAGGCTGCGAGTTGGAACAAGTATGATGCGTTGGAGACATTCTTCGGCACCTCGTCTCCGAAATTGCATCCGACCTTTCGGGGACCTCTCCGAAGTGTCTTCCCTATTTTGCCTAAACAACCAACCGATAGCTCTCTTCCGAGCAATACTAAAGCCGAGCTTCCTCGGCCGCCGAGCAATCCTATAGCCGAGCTTCCCCGGCCGCCGAGCCATCCACCGAGCTATCCACCCTGTTCAACCGAGAGCACGGAGCTCAAGCGCCCCCGTAACGGCCCCGTGTAATCTCGCCACGACGAGATCTCCGCCGCTCCACGACCCGCATCTCTCGCTAGCGTATCTCGCCATTAACGAGTGCATCTCGCCACTAATGAGCACGTCCCGCCATCAGCGCGAACGTGATGCAGAGACGTAACGGGTAGGGAGAATCTCGTGCTGGTCCACTTCATGCGACCACTATATAAACCCCTTCCACCAGACGATCCAGGTAAGCAGAATTAATTTCAATACGCCGCTACGCTGTCTTTATTCTCCGGTACTTGATCGTCGGAGGGTCCTACGGTGGTTTCCCATCCCGAGATTTCCCTTGCAGGTAGCCCGGCGTCAACAGCATCCAACAACCCATATTGAGATCCACACATCCAATTTTCACTCTCAATCACAACCGTTCAGAACCGCTTGCAGCAGAATCGACGGAGGACAACATCGATTTCTGCTTCCATCAGATACCATGTCATTTACCTTTCTTTTGGGACATATTCCATGAACAATGAATTTTGCTTGTTGAAAGTTTTATATCAGTTGGTTTGTTAACCTTGTATGCATAAGATTAACTCAATGTCAGGATATTCCCAGTATTACCATTTACAAATAAATTATCTAGTATCATTAGGAAAATGCCGTTTGATATAATTCATAAAGGGCACAAATTCTAACTTGACTAAGAATCCTTGAGCAGTCATATCCCTGATTTATCAAAGCGCATCTTAGACAAGTAACGAAATAATTCAAATGGCATCAATAAGTCGTTGAGATGATTTTTAAACATAGACGCGTAATACGCAATGAGCATCGGACATACCCATAATGAAGATCTCTCATCCCCATTGTAGATGTGTATGATGGATCTTCCAACTCTGGGACACTAGGAGGCTGTTCCTTTTCCATAATGTCTTTGTACTTGGGATTGGTGTTAGGCCAAAACCATAAAATATTATTCTGTACAAAGCTTGGATACACAGCTGCACAGGCCTTAGGAAATGTGTTCACCTGCAAGACATTTTTTTTCCCTTTTATAAAAGCAAATGAACAAAATATAATAACATAATTACGCGTATTAATATGCAAATCAACTCCAAACGCTTCTCATGAAGCTGTGTAATAAAAATGCGGGATCATACAGGATTAAACATTATGTGATAAAGGATCAATGGGTATTGCAATTTAATTAAATTAAATTAAATGAATAGCGGTGTATGCAATATAACTCATTAAATGAGTGTAAACGAGAAGCGCTTGATGGAGGGGAAAAAAGAAAGAATCTGGACAGGAACTCGCTTAGAAGAAACATATCGGATGGATCCTCTCTAAAAATTCACCTATCCCATGCAGCGAATTCTCTCTCTTATGGTAATTAGCATCAACGGAAAGACTTTAGCAAAGTTCGTAAAGTTTTATGATGGTTGTTGACCTTACACTAAACCAGACTGAGAAAAGTCTGAACAGTATGATTTGACGAAATTCTGACTATCAATTGGACTTGTGTTCGACTCCAAGTCACAGATAAATCAGCCCTCCTAGAAATCTCTGAATCATCTCACAATATAATAATTTCAAGCGGATAAATGTATATGTGCACAACAAATCAATATCAATATAACAAAATGCACACATTACTTGTCAAAACCTGGGGCCGGGGCTCTGATACCATGTCAATACAAATCGACCAACCTTAGCAAAAATCAACCATCAAAGTCAAGAAAATTACCGGCGGGCCATCGGGTGGGGCCTGAGGGATATACTTGCAGCTCCCCCTCCCATCAAAGCACCACCCATGGTACACACACTGCAGCCTCCCAAACCCATCGATCCGGCCCTCCGACAGCGGCGCCAGCCGGTGGGGGCACCTGTCATCAAACACCTGCCACCTGTCCTCGTTCCGGTCCCACCACAGCACCACATCCAGCCCCAGCACCCT
This sequence comes from Agapanthus africanus, assembly GCA_030015575.1. Taxonomy (NCBI): domain Eukaryota; kingdom Viridiplantae; phylum Streptophyta; class Magnoliopsida; order Asparagales; family Amaryllidaceae; genus Agapanthus; species Agapanthus africanus. The sequence goes on from CM057337.1 coordinate 13,416,766, forward strand.
CTTTGCATGTGGGGCCCTCTTGTCCAGGTCACAGATGGGGGCCAGCGGGTACCATTTTGAAAACCAGTCGAATCTCTCGGAGGCGGGTTCGGGTTTGGGCTCGGGCTCGGGGGTAGTTGGGTCTGTGAGTGTGATTGAAGGAGAGCTTGTTAATGAGAAGAGTTTGAAGGTTTTGGGGGAAGAAGAGAGATGGGTTGATGAGGAATTGAGGGAGGGGAGGGGATTGGGGAAGATGAGGTTTGGGGGTTTGAAGAAGGTGGGAGAAAGTGAAGAGAGGAGGGATTGCTTTTGCAAAGGAGAAAGTGAAGAGAGAGGACAATGGTTTGAACAAAAATAAATAAAGGGCCCTCAAACCTGAGCAAATTACTTTCAAAAAAATCCCCAAAACTTCATAATTACATACCCCCGAACGATTTGATTAAGGAGCATCATTTTGCACCACTGGACCTTTCTTCACTTCAACTCCTTGGTCAATTGACGGAGGAAGTCGAGCTTGAATTATCAAAACTCACGACTCACTCGTATCCACTCTTCATCCAAAACTCCAAATTAATTAAAGCCCCTATTCAAATTAGGATTTTAGAATTAGCGAGTCAAATTTCCAATTGGCAATCAAATATGGATCAATTAGGGGCTCTGATTTGTGATTTTAGACGAAGAAAAATGTATACAGATGGCTAGATGGCTGAAAACCTCATTTTGGGAGGCTTTAAGTAAAAAAAAAACCATAAATAAATGGATTTTTGCCGGCTATTTGTTTTGTGCTTTTTGGCAATTAATTTGCACATATGGCCCTCTCAAACCATTAATTTGCACATATACCCTCTGACAAATGGAATTGCGCCGAAGTACTACCCACCAAAAGCACATCCTACACAAATATCCATCTTGAGTTTTAGGGCGAACACAGCTGAGGCATTGTGGTCGCCGCAGTGGAAAAGGAGATGTAAGGTTGCATTTTGATGTAATGTAAGGTTGCATTTTGATGAAAAACAAACCATTTTTAATTTAAGGTTGCAATGTAAGGTTGGTGTAATGTAAGGTTGCATTTTGATTGAATGTAATAATTTTTAATTTTGTATTTTGGGTTTTGTAGAGGATTCTTTGGCAGCTTGACCTAAAAGGAAGAAACGAAGAAGATGAAGTTTATTACGAGACTGCCACCAAGAGCAGTAATTAATTAATTAATTAATTAATTAATTAATTGTTGAAAGCTAATAATTCAATTTAAAGTCATTTTTACAGCGGTATGCTGACACATGGCATGTTTTGATAGGATTAAAGTCACCACATAGACATATTGGCATGGTAACTAGTTGATAGAATTGGTGTTTAGAATTATGGGTTCAACAAATTCTTATTTTCCCTGACTGCTTGGAATTTCTATTTTTTTATTTGTTTGACATTAAATTTTGTTTGTCGAATAGATAATGTTGTATTTCATTCTTTGGTTGCCCAAAACAAAATGAGAATTGGTTTTGGAAACCGGGTACGGCGAGTTTAAGTTTTGATTACCCTGTAAGCCAAAAGTAAATAAGAAAGTAGATGAGAAAATAGAGATAACCATAACTGGAGGGGGAAAAAACATATGGACATGACTTTTGGGTCTTTTGAAATTCGTAGTTCTCTACAAATCAGCTAGGAATTGGAATTCTGATGACATTTGTTGATGTCAATTCCTATTTCTTTTTGTCTCTCCAATTCTTCTCAAACAAAAAAAAAAGGGAAATTCCACTTTATCGCATATTCCGTGAGCACAAATAACCTTGGCATTTTTATTCATTTTGTGAAAACAAACTTCTACATAAATCTATCATTGTTTTTTCCCGCCACCGTTTTGGAATCGAACTTGTGACTTCTCATATTGGAGAGAAGATCGGTATCGACCGAGCTAAGCCGGTTTGGTAAATTCTATCGTGTTAGCTAATACAAATCCGTTGTCACCAACTTCTGATTTATGCAAAAAGCAGCTTGTAGTGACCAACCTCGGTTTTATTAATCACAAGAAATATTCTTTCATTTCAAAGTTTTAACTGATTGCCTTATATATATTAGACAATCACTAACGAATCCATCATCACACATAAACGCTTAAGCGACAAATATTTCAAAGTTTTCTCAATGAGAATTTTCCAATGAGAATTAATGAGGCCCTCATTGCATGATTTTGCATCTAATTAAACTCATGCTTGAGCTCCATAAAGACCAGGATTAGTACTAAATCACATGATTATAAAGGAAGAAAGGCGGGTGTTGGGCGACCGTAAAGGTGTGCCTCCCGGCAGCGACCGCAAAGCTCCTCTGGTGCCAAGGACCCCGGTAGTGCCTCCACTGAAAGATGACAGAGCCGGACCACCGCGTGCGCAAAGTCCTCCGCACGGATTGCCGCTCCCCGATATTGCGGATGCACCTCCAGCACCCTGTGCTCCAGTGGAGACAATGGTTGTAGCCTCGCCGGAGTCTGGCGTGGGTGCGGACATCGGGACCCGCCGTCCCAAGGTGGCTGCTAAGCGCAAGTCGATCCCGCATGCACCTAGGGTTGGCGGGCAGAAGAAAAAGAAGTCGCTCTTTGCCGCAGACGTCGTTTTCGGTCAGGAACCCCACGCCCCCTATGGTGAGGGCCTGAGTGAATATGGGACTAACGAGGGATTAGTCATGCCGCCGGATGACACGGACTTGGACCAGTTCATAAAGCAGCCAGACTTCTAGCTTTTACTTGTACTTATTTCAGTTCATATGCCACTGTTTAGGCATTGCTTTCTATCATTGTACATTTCCTTTTCAAATCAGTTATAATGTAAAGAATGGATATTAATAAAAGTTGTTGTTTCTATTACATCTCTTATTATTCTTGTGCATTTATTTATATTGCTTATTTACGCTTAACGTGTTTACTTCTGAGTAAATACGTCATGTGCCCGCCACACCCACTTCCCCGTACACTGAGAAACGGGGCGTGACAGGACACGTGGCATGTAGCCCAACCGGCCGAGTGAACAAAATGGCGCCCCCCTTTTGGGCGCAATTATTTCACTGATACACTGACGTCACCTAAGATACGCGTGGGAACTGAGGCACTTCGCGGGCCGCTATGTAGATCTAGGGATTCAAGATGAGTATCCACCAAACGGTGCATCTTTGTCCGACAACCCATTGCTGGGGAATCTTAGGCTGAATCATCAAAAACCGTGCTTAGCATCTCAATCCGGACCCATAAATAGATCAAAACGAGAATGGGGGGCTAATGATGAGGCTCATAAACGATCATTCCCTAGATCACGGCACGTGGCAGATGACGTGTCATCCGCTAAGCCCGCTAGACTCCTGGGGCTGCGAGCTGGAACAAGTATGATGCGTTGGAGACATTCTTCTGCATCTCGTCTCCGAGATTGCATCCGACCTTTCGGGGACCTCTCCGAAGTGCCTTCCCTATTTTGCCTAAACAACAAACCGATAGCTCTCTTCCGAGCAATCCTAAAGCCGAGCTTCCTCGGCCGCCGAGAAATCCTATAGCCGAGCTTCCTCGGCCGCCGAGCCATCCACCGAGCTATCCACCCTGTTCAACCGAGAGCACGGAGCTCAAGCGCTCCCGTAACGGCCCCGTGTATCTCGCCATAACGAGATCTCCGCCGCTCCACGACCCGCATCTCTCGCTAGTGTATCTCGCCATTAACGAGCGCATCTCGCCATTAATGAGCACGTCCCGCCATCAGCGCGAACGTGATGCAGAGACGTAATGGGTGGAAGAATCTCGTGCTGGTCCACTTCATGCGACCACTATATAAACCCCTTCCACCAGATGATCTAGGTAAGCAGAATTAATTTCAATACGCCGCTACGCTGTCTTTATTCTCCGGTACTTAATCGTCGGAGGGTCCTACGATGGTTTCCCAACCCGGGACTTCCCTTGCAGGTAGCCCGGCGTCAATAGCATCCAACAACCCATATTGAGATCCACACGTCCAATTTTCACTCTCAATCACAACCGTTCAGAACCGCTTGCAGCAGGATCGACGGAGGACAACATCGATTTCTGCTTCCGTCAGATACCATGTCATTTACCTTTCTTTTGGGACATATTCCATGAGCAATGAATTTTGCTTGTTGAAAGTTTTATATCAGTTGGTTTGTTAACCTTATATGCATAAGATTAACTCAATGTCAGGATATTCCCAGTATTACCATTTACAAATAAATTATCTAGTATCATTAGGAAACTGCCGTTTGATATAATTCATAAAGGGCACAAATTCTAACTTGACTAAGAATCCTTGAGCAGTCATATCCCTGATTTATCAAAGCGCATCTTAGACAAGTAACGAAATAATTCAAATGGCATCAATAAGTCGTAGAGATGATTTTTAAACATAGACGCGTAATACGCAATGAGCATCGGACATACCCATAATGAAGATCTCTCATCCCCATTGTAGATGTGTATGATGGATCTTCCAACTCTGGGACACTAGGAGGCTGTTCCTTTTCCATAATGTCGTTGTACTTGGGATTGGTGTTAGGCCAAAACCATAAAATATTATTCTGTACAAAGCTTGGATACACAGCTGCACAGGCCTTAGGAAATGTGTTCACCTGCAAGACATTTTTTTTCCCTTTTATAAAAGCAAATGAACAAAATATAATAACATAATTACGCGTATTAATATGCAAATCAACTCCAAACGCTTCTCATGAAGCTGTGTAATAAAAATGCGGGATCATACAGGATTAAACATTATGTGATAAAGGATCAATGGGTATTGCAATTTAATTAAATTAAATTAAATGAATAGCGGTGTATGCAATATAACTCATTAAATGAGTGTATACGAGAAGCGCTTGATGGAGGGGAAAAAAGAAAGAATCTGGACAGGAACTCGCTTAGAAGAAACATATCGGATGGATCCTCTCTAAAAATTCACCTATCCCATGCAGCGAATTCTCTCTCTTATGGTAATTAGCATCAACGGAAAGACTTTAGCAAAGTTCGTAAAGTTTTATGATGGTTGTTGACCTTACACTAAACCAGACTGAGAAAAGTCTGAACAGTATGATTTGACGAAATTCTGACTATCAATTGGACTTGTGTTCGACTCCAAGTCACAGATAAATCCGCCCTCCTAGAAATCTCTGAATCATCTCACAATATAATAATTTCAAGCGGATAAATGTATATGTGCACAACAAATCAATATCAATATAACAAAATGCACACATTACTTGTCAAAACCTGGGGCTGGGGCTCTGATACCATGTCAATACAAATCGACCAACCTTGGCAAAAATCAACCATCAAAGTCAAGAAAATTACCGGCGGGCCATCGGGTGGGGCCTGAGGGATATACTTGCAGCTCCCCCTCCCATCAAAGCACCACCCATGGTACACACACTGCAGCCTCCCAAACCCATCGATCCGGCCCTCCGACAGCGGCGCCAGCCGGTGGGGGCACCTGTCATCAAACACCTGCCACCTGTCCTCGTTCCGTCCCCCCACAGCACCACATCCAGCCCAGCACCCTCTTTGCATGTGGGGCCCTCTTGTCCAGGTCACAGATGGGGGCCAGCGGGTACCATTTTGAAAACCAGTCGAATCTCTCGGAGGCGGGTTCGGGTTTGGGCTCGGGCTCGGGGGTAGTTGGGTCTGTGAGTGTGATTGAAGGAGAGCTTGTTAATGAGAAGAGTTTGAAGGTTTTGGGGAAGAAGAGAGATGGGTTGATGAGGAATTGAGGGAGGGGAGGGGATTGGGGAAGATGAGGTTTGGGGGTTTGAAGAAGGTGGGAGAAAGTGATGAGAGGAGGGATTGCTTTTGCAAAGGAGAAAGTGAAGAGAGAGGACAATGGTTTGAACAAAAATAAATAAAGGGCCCTCAAACCTGAGCAAATTACTTTCAAAAAAATCCCCAAAACTTCATAATTACATACCCCAGAACGATTTGATTAAGGAACATCATTTTGCACCACTGGACCTTTCTTCACTTCAACTCCTTGGTCAATTGATGGAGGAAGTCGAGCTTGGATTATCAAAACTCACGACTCACTCGTATCCACTCTTCATCTAAAACTCCAAATTAATTAAAGCCCCTATTCAAATTAGGATTTTAGAATTAGCGAGTCAAATTTCCAATTGGCAATCAAATATGGGTCAATTAGGGGCTCTGATTTGTGATTTTAGACGAAGAAAAATGTATACAGATGGCTGGATGGCTGAAAACCTCATTTTGGGAGGCTTTAAGTAAAAAAAAAAACCATAAATAAATGGATTTTTGCCGGCTATTTGTTTTGTGCTTTTTTGCAATTAATTTGCACATATGGCCCTCTCAAACCATTAATTTGCACATATACCCTCTGACAAATGGAATTGCGCCGAAGTACTACCCACCAAAAGCACATCCTACACAAATATCCATCTTGAGTTTTAGGGCGAACACAGCTGAGGCATTGTGGTCGCCGCAGTGGAAAAGGAGATATTTTGATGTAATGTAAGGTTGCATTTTGATGAAAAACAAACCATTTTTAATTTAAGGTTGCAATGTAAGGTTGGTGTAATGTAAGGTTGCATTTTGATTGAATGTAATAATTTTTAATTTTGTATTTTGGGTTTTGTAGAGGATTCTTTGGCAGCTTGACCTAAAAGGAAGAAACGAAGAAGATGAAGTTTATTACGAGACTGCCACCAAGAGCTGTAATTAATTAATTAATTAATTAATTAATTAATTAATTGTTGAAAGCTAATAATTCAATTTAAAGTCATTTTTACAGCTGTATGCTGACACATGGCATGTTTTGATAGGATTAAAGTCACCACATAGACATATTGGCATGGTAACTAGTTGATAGAATTGGTGTTTAGAATTATGGGTTCAACAAATTCTTATTTTCCCTGACTGCTTGGAATTTCTATTTTTTTATTTGTTTGACATTAAATTTTGTTTGTCGAATAGATAATGTTGTATTTCATTCTTTGCTTGCTCAAAACAAAATGAGAATTGGTTTTGGAAACCGGATACGGCGAGTTTAAGTTTTGATTACCCTGTACGCCAAAAGTAAATAAGAAAGTAGATGAGAAATTAGAGATAACCATAACTGGAGCGAAAAAACATAGGAACATGACTTTTGGGTCTTTTGAAATTCGTAGTTCTCTGCAAATCAGCTAGGAATTGGAATTCTGATGACATTTGTTGATGTCAATTCCTATTTCTTTTTGTCTCTCCAATTCTCCTCAAACAAAAAAAAAAGGGGAAATTCCAGTTTATCACATATTCCGTGAGCACAAATAACCTTGGCATTTTTATTCATTTTGTGAAAGCAAACTTCTAGATAAATCTATCATTGTTTTCCCTCCCTGAAAACTATCATTTTGGAATCGAACTTGTGACTTCTCATATGAGAGAAAATCGGTATCGACCGAGCTAAGCCGGTTTGGTAAATTCTATCGTGTTAGCACAGATTATTATTTTCTAACTAGTGCTAATACAAATCCGTTGTCACCAACTTCTGATTTATGCAAAAAGTAGCTTGTAGTAACAAGAGACTTGGGTGACCAACCTCGGTTTTATTAATCACAAGAAAGATTCTTTCATTTCAAAGTTTTAACTGATTGCCTTATATATATTAGACAATCACTAACGAATCCATCATCACACATAAGTGCTTAAGCGACAAATATTTCAAAGTTTTCCCAATGAGAATTTTCCAATGAGAATTAATGAGGCCCTCATTCCATGATTTTGCATCTAATTAAACTCATGCTTGAGCTCCATAAAGACCAGGATTAGTACTAAATCACTCGATTACCGTATAATCAAGTACAAATTATCTACTAAAGTATTAATTAAGGGCCAAGAAGACAAATCATTTTTGCATCACTAGCCGATAGTGAAGGTGATTGCGCCATGCATGCATGATTATTACTTTCTAAAATTTTGTAGATATGATGTTGAAAAGGAAACTAATCTTGTTGTGTGTATAAGTCTTTAAAAGGTAACTAAAAAGAAGCATGAGAATTATAGTCGTGGTTAAAATGCTTTTTTCATGAACCCGGGTTTGGCCACCCCAGAACCCTATATTAGCTAGAGATTTACCTTGAGGTCGATTTTCACAAATAAAAAAAAAGGCTGGTGCTCTTTTTTAAAATTTGTCCTTATTAATAATGAAATTATTATCAGGATTGAAGCTCTTGAGGTTTTCCAGTCTCAACTAATGAGAAAGAGTCGATATGTCCAGTCGACAAGAGAGTTGGGCAAACATTTTCAGAAAACGACAAGTATTTGCGGATAACCAACTACAACAGCTATATTCATTTCCGTCACAATTTGAGTTTGCGAAGGAGTTACAGTTGGATGCGGTAAGAAAATACTAATTAGCTCCATATATAGATTGATAAGGGTGACAATGAACTCACAAGAGGGGGGATGATTAATTACAATGACAAAAAACATAAGAGAGAATCAATTTCTTCTCCTGAACAAAAGTTACAGGCTCCCTTCACGCCTCTCTTTCACATGGTAAAATAAACCCAAAACAATACACTCTCTTTACACTGGAAGCCATACTGCACACAACCGGCTGCTCTGTTAACCCTAAAAGAGTATTTATGTGAACTTGCCGAGCGCCCCTTTAACCAGATAACAGCTTATATCATCCAAAAACTTAAGCCGTTAGATTGTGGGATAACAACGTATATCAAGACAACATAATATTTTAACACTCCCCCTCAAGTGCTCCTTTGAATTTTGGTCCACGTAGAAATGCATCCCGCGGAAATTCTGGCTATGAACGGACGTGGGCCTTTAAATTTTAGGCCACACATGTGGGCCTCTAGCAGAGATTCTCGCTATATATGAACGGACGTGGCCTTTGGATTTTAGGTCACGTGGACAATCCTCCAACGGAAATTCTTGCCACGACGGAATAAATGGGTATAAATATAATTGACAATAATGAGGTTCGAACATATGACCCTTGAACCTAGTATGCTTTGATACCATGTCAAACAGCACTTTACTCAAAATCTTAAGCTGATAGGTATATCAACTATGCAGACAATGAAATAATTTAACATATGTAATCAAGCTTTACCAAAACATAATTTCCAAACTATCCGAACCATGGCCATATAGACTCAAAACATTAATTAAAAGTTAAAATGATAAAAAAAAACAAGAAGAGCTTTAAACAAGAAGAAGAAGCAGCAGCAGCAACGGATTCAAAGCCAATCCAGTGAGTGATGATAACTAAGTGGGGAGAATGAGTTTCCGAGATGCATTGAATTTTAGAGTCAGTGGGTAGAATTGTGAATCGAAGGGCTATTCTCCGCATGGGAAGCAACGTCAGCCCCGCAAACCCCACCCATTCCGTCTTCAACTTTAATGCTCGAGGAGCAATTATATTCCGTCCAGCCTATAACCTTATTTTCTATATCATAAACGATTAGCCTGTTATCTAATGCTGTATCCCCGAAAAGATTTTCTAGATTATTCGGGCCTCTCTGCCAACCGATACACCTGAAGTCCTTCTCCTGTTCCATAACATAATCATGCGGATAAACGTCATATGTAGCAGAACCGGCAAAATGAAAAGTCATGGTTGGAAATTCTTCATCCACATTTCCAGAATGATTGAAACAGGTGCCCAATTCGGCATCCTGGTGAACATTCAAACCTGGCTTGTCAGCAAACATGTTTTGGATTAAAGAGTCGTAGGCTGTTTCTACAAGAATTCCCAACGTTGAACCGGAATCAAATCGAACTGTTTTCTCCGCCCAACTAGATGGCTTAGGAGTAAAGATTGTCTTGCCACCAACATCGAGTGCCGTAATTTTTCCATAAATAAAACCGAGATTGTCCATCTCCATTGGTGTCACCTTCTCCACTTTTGGATATAGCACATGCCCAATTGCAAAAATCCCGCCTCCGTTAACCGTATCCAAACAATGAGCAAATGCATTCCTCGTTATTCCTGCAGCAGCTAACTGAGGAATTATTGAGGTGTTGTGAGCCGCGAGGCCAAGTAATCCTTGAATTCCTCTTTGTACAATATTGTCGCTGTTTCCAACCGAAATGTTTGCTTGAGTAAGGCAGCCAAATACGACGTTTGCTTTTGCCGGTTGTGTTTGGAGATCGCCCGAAACTTTGTTGTAACTCATTACATCTCTAAAATAATATCCGACAACCTTTGAATCGCTGCTGGGTCCATACCAATACCAAAAAATACAGGCGGATTCGTTCTTATACATGTCCTGGAGCTCAGCTTGCCAGCTGCAATAGAGTTTATCTGTTACATTTCTTGCAGTCTTGGAAGCATGCGGATCGAACGGTGTTAGATGCAACCCAGCAGCATCGTCGTCCAAAGGGCAGCCTATGCAGCCCTTACAGTACACCCATGTGAGGTGGCTTCCAGTATCGACGATCATAGTGTAGTTCTTGGGAGGCGTCCCGATCGTAATGTCGGTGTAATATAACCCTATACTGAAGTTGCCGCCGAGAGGGATGTCAATGGAAGCGACACCACTTGATTGCATGCGGGACGTCGCATGGCGGTGGCTGTTGTGTTTCTTGAGTTCGGACAAGGGATGGTTACGGGCGAACCTCCTCTGCACCTTGAGAACCCCTCTTAAACCATGAACATTATCAGGAAAGAAGATGAAAAGGGTTAGAAAGAGAGCAAAGAGGCAGCAAAGGCTTGAAAGACGCCTCGTAGAGTCCATGGAGATACTTATGAGATGATGCTTTGAACATTCCGTCGCCATCCTTACTCCTTATATTTGGAGGCTTGGCTGTTTTTTCCATTGATGGACACCCTAGAATTCAACCCATCTGTCTCAATTTTGGATCCTGATTCTTTGTTAGAAGAATGGTTGGCCTTAAATTGTGAGCTACGATTTGACTTGAACCTCTTACAAAACTCATCTTATAGAGATCGAAAGGAGCGAACGCTGATTTCATGTTCCTTTTCAACCAGTTGCACCTTGCAAAGTAAACCATATGGACTTGTGCGAACAAGTCGTCGAACCATAAATTTCACCTTTTGCTAGATTCTGAACCATTAGGTGTTTACAAACTACCCAGCCCCCACAAATATAATTGCCATCACAACACTGGTAGTCAAGCAAAAATCCCACGGGCTTTATCAACATGCATTAGCGATATGAAATAAAAAGTAAAACATATACACATGTTAAAATAAAGACAAACCAAATAGCATACCATCATATCGAGTAAGACTGTCATGTACATATATATCCCAAGCATCCTGTACAATAAAGTCCTCTAGGGCATATATTTCCTAACACTATGATAGTTTTGAACACGGTAGATATGTCGGGATTTTATGATAAGATTGAAAAGAGGGTTGATCTGAAAGATAGCGCCTCATGATTAATTTTTGGGATTTCGAGTGTCGATGATTGACACAGATTTGATGATGATTTTATGGATGATGTATTTCCATTTTGCGCGATCTATTATGATGCACTTACATTTATTTATGCTACACTTATGTTATCACATATCATATTAGTCTTAGACCTTATGACTAGTAGGTAGTTCGTCCATGGATACGATTTCTACCTTGTAGTGTATTTCTACTCATGGGTTGGCAACCCACCCCCATTGTGTCATAGTTTCTTGCAGGACCGACTGCTTGGATCAATAGTGGCTTCGTTGATACATATTTTTTGGGGCGTGATCGCATTTTGCTCAAGGTTGGTTATGAAGTGTATCGTAATCGTCTCTTTTGTACTTGTTCTTGTTGTATCTAGTTATAACTCCATCAACCACTTGTATATCAGTTAACTTAGTTATATGAGACAAGACTTAGATGTGTATATATTTGGATGGCGAACTCGACGTGGAGTTCGTTGATGTATTTTGGTTTGGTGATATGCATATATATGGATATATGTCGATCATGATTAGTCTTTGTGTAGCAGTTTAGTACTTTACTTATGATTATTAGTGTTTTCAAGATCTTACAGTGTTTCTAAACTAATATTGCTTTCAACTGATACTGTTTCTAAACTGATATTGCTTTCAACCGATAGTGTTTTCAAACTGATATTGTTTTCAAGCCAATATTGTTCTCTTTAAAAATTTAATACTTTCAACTTATAGGTTTTGATTCTGACTTGGGCTTACTTATATTACGTTATTTCTCAATTAATTTCGTGTAATCTAAGTGCCGGTCACGTGTCGTTTTGGGTCGTGATAATTTCACTGACTCAAAACACAAATTTGATGTCAAAAATATTATCATACATCATCAAAAGCCAAGAGTTGAGGACAACTCTTTTTCTTAATAGTGGAAGTTCTCATTGTCGGATTGCAGGATTAGATGCAAGTTACGCCAAACCTGGGTAAAATCTTGTGTTTCGTGTTGTTTGGTGTATACTTCTGATAACTCATGTTTTTTGATAGATTGTTTGGTTAGCTTTTTTCAAGTAGTTTGTTTGCATGCGATCCTGATCGATTTTCCGCTGCGACTCTTGGTGTGGTTTGTGATTCCTTCGAAAATCGCAGGTATAGAAATTACAATAGTGGTATCATAGCGTCAAGTTCGAGTTTGGAGTTGATTAGGGAGATGCGTTTACAAGTTGCAAGTTCGACAAGTTCGATGGGCACAATAAATTCAGTTTATGGATATTGAAGATGACGGAATTACTGAAACAATAATGTGTGCATAAGATTGTCTTTGTGGAAGACAGAATTCCGGCGACAACCAAAGTAACGGAAAGGGTGGAGATTAAGGACAAAGCTCACAGTTTGATACAACTTTCAATGGTCGATAAGATTCTTTGCGAAATGGTGCAAGAGACGACATTGATAGAATTATGGAACAAATTGGAGTCCGTTTATATGAAGAAATCTCTTACTAACCGATTCTATCTAAAGCAGTCCGGAAAGCGCGTAAAAGTTCTTCGGTCCGATTTAGACGGAGAGTTCACTTTGCAGGAGTTCGCAAGATTGTGCAGGCCGGAGAGGATCGTGCACCAATACACCCTATTGAGAGATACTTTGTCAGATGACATTGTAGGACGGATGGTTTGGAAAGTTTGGAATAACAGAACTTTACGGCTTACGGGTGGTTTTCCGAGGGAATTTCGGGATGAAGTCATATCTACTGCCGAGTACCTTATTGATCGGTCACCATCAACGGAGGTAGACAGGATAACTTCTAAGGAGGGGTTGAGAATTATTCAGGGCTTCGTGGTTCTAGACTGTAACAACTCTAATTTTAGTGTACAAAAATTTGTTTAAAAGTTAATGTATACTTGGGGTATTTGCATTTCCTGTGAGTACTATAAGTATTTGATTTGCTTTTTAATAGCAAGCAAGAGCTTGTAGCTCATTGGTAAGACCTTGCACTGCTGAACCAAAGCACTAGAGTTCAAATCTCATCAACCACATTATTTTTAAATATTGTTTTCTTTTAATCTTTTTAGAATCCCAAGAGTCTACACGTGCTAAACCCGTAAAACCAAAAGTCACATATAAACCAAACTGACTCAGGAGACTAACCAAGAGGCAGGGGACACGTGGCCCCGAGCTGGCCTCGACTCGGCCTGATTCGGCCGGTCCGAATCGGCCGTCGCCGACGGCCGATTCACCTCGGATCGGGTTTGACTCTTCTTGAAACTTGTGACTCTTTGCATTCCCCATAACCCTGTATAGTTTAATTAACCTGCACATTTTCAGAGCCTTTGAAATCCAATTAAGACTCTTTTTAATACAAACTTAAATACATTTTTCTTTCACACCCTTTCACCTACCCTAACCCTAATCTTTTCCTATAAATACCACTCCAATTCACACCCTCCTCGCTTCTAAAATTCTGTCCAAACTCTCAAGAAAATTTTCTAGAACCTTTGTGTGCAAGTGGAGTTAGCGAAGGGCGAAACTCTGGCGAACTTCCGACGACGATCCTAGGAGTTCCCGGCGACGAAACAACGCACCGGAATCTACTACCACTCCCTCTTTCTCTCCTCTAAACCAAAATCCAGTAAGTCCCTCCTCCCTCGTCACTTTTCTATCCCAAAAACTCGTATTTCTAAAACCCGACGGAAGCGGAGTTAATCCGACTTCCGATTCGGTTCTTCTTAAAAACTCCATCTTTTCTTAAATACAAACATACTAAACCCTCACATCTTGACTATTAAATATTAACAAAATATCATGAACAAGTTTCATAGCAAAATATTTCATATTGTAATTTTTATCATACTTTTTCAGTAAAATACCATGTGGTTTAGTTTTGACATTAAACATCATATTTCTTGCTATGCCTTTAAATAGATCACGAGATAATGACTTACTTCCTCACAACACTCATATACAATATAGCACAATACTTTTCAGGAATATAGAATACGGGAATACGAATTTACAGTTAAATACCTTTAGCTTATAAAAATCATTTTCTACAAGATTATGTATTTTTAAATAAATCTTTGCAAAGCGTCGCTACAACCCATTTTGAGGAACCCGTTCGGGATGGTGCGGATTATCGCACATCCTCGGGCTCGGGCTTAGTAGTGCGAGATGCAGATCTCCGCAAGGAGCATTCGGTCTCGAAAGATTTAAAAATACAAATATCTTAAGAAAATGAGATTTCTAGAAAAATAATAAATTAAATTATTTTTTATAAATATATATATATATATATATATCATCAAGATATTTACTTTTGATATAATATAAATATTTCAACTTTTCTAAATCAAAAGAATCACTTTACATGAAAATACCATGCAATTCCATACAAATTCAATATTACAGATAAATATCATATATTATGAAATTAAGTTTTAGTCACTAGAAATGTCACATATATAAAATCTACATCTATGAAAACTCTAAAAACGATAATTAAATACTTTGGGTGTATTTTGGAAAGTATACAAAGAAAATTATTTTTACATAAACCTCCCTCAAGTTCTATAAATTACCCTAAGGACCCTAGTAAATATAGGTTTAAGCGGGACCGGTCTCTTGAGCCCCAGGGAGCCGGAGATATGAGTGCTTGCCTATTTAAGATAGACAACTTAACAAACGGTGTTATCAACACGATAATCGTTTTTGAAAAAAACACAAATCCCGCCGCTCATGTGCAGCGGTTATCGATAACACCAAAACCTAATTCAGGACTTCAATTTCTTTTCTAATTGTTCTGACTCAGACTGAGTCTCATTATAAATAATTTGACTTGAATATGATTCAAGTACAAACTACAATTCAAAATGAATCCATGAATCCATATATTCAATCTATTCAATCTATATTGACTGAACCGAACCATGGATATACTTCCATCTACATGATTCTCCAGTTACATCCATTTACTGATATCATGGTTTCAGCAAGTCATCCATCTGTACAATTCAAATTACAAGACAATACAATACAAGCAAGATATCACGGGGTTTAAGGGGTAGATTGGTACGGAAGGTGTTAGAAGTGGCACGAGACTGCAAGATTTAAGACACCTAACCTGTATTTATTTGCTGTTGTACCGTGGCATAAACGGTGTTCCCTTCCGAAAGACGGCGCACAAGACTGCGAAGTTTTGGCACTGAGATTCGGGGCAGATGCTATATGGTTTTATCCGTCTACCTCTCCGAAGATGCCAAGTTGATTTATGGCACCGTGTATCGGAGGTTTAGACGGATGCGGCCGATGTAGCAGACTTCTTCAGATTCCCCCTCGCTTGAGGGGTTTTTGATTGTGGGGACGCTCTTCCCTGCAGGCGCAAGCCCCTGTAGTTAATTACGCTACCGCATCGCGGTAACAACTTTCTCCCTTTCCAGAATTTTACTTCGTGTCGTGTGTGTTTGTTTTGTTTGTGGTTGCCCATGGATTGTATACGGAGACTGAGTAATGCCGTCGCCCGTAGGACGTGGATTAGTCCAAATCCGTATTTACTTAGATTTGGGTTTGGTGTTTTTGTTTAAGGATACGTTAGCCATATTGAGGCTAAGATCAACTTAAACGTTCGTTAAGAATACGTTAGTCCTGTTTTGAGACTAAGATCAACTTAACGGAAAGAGCATTTAGGGGCTCTATTGTTCCAGTTTAGTGACGTAGTGGTCCGTTTAATGTATGGCCGTCGGGACCCGTCACCTCTCTGATGTCGTTGAAGGATTACAACGATAGGTATCAGAGGAGTTCAGAGATGTACTCTCGAACCAGAGTTGATTTGGAGTTTTATAGTCCATTTGAATGTTTAAGGATACGTTAGCCGTGTTTGGGGCTAAAATCAACTTAAACGGGATCGTTTAGATCCGGCAAAAGAGCATTTGGAGGCTCTATTGTTCCAGTTTAGGGACGTAGTGGTCCATAGGTAGTTTAGGGACGTGGTGGTCCATATTCCAGTTTAGGGACGTGGTGGTCCATTATTAGTTTAAGGATGTTTCGGTCCGATATTAGTTTAAGGACGTTTCGGTCCAACATTAGTTTAAGGACGTTTCGGTCCACGAGTTTAAGGACCCCGCAGTCCGTATTGATGTGTGGTCGTCGGGACCCGTCACCTCTCTGACGTCGTTGAAGAATTACAACGATAGGTGTCAGAGGAGTTCGGAGATATATCCTCGAACCGGATGTAAATTGATTTAGGGAGCAGCCGTGCTCAGTCAATTTAATTTGAGGACTTACGGTCACGATTGGGCTAAGTCCAGTTAAAAAAAAATGTTCAACACTTTTTATTTGTTTTTGGCCTATTAGACCTGTGCTAGGGCTTGGCCCATTTTTAATAATGCATAGCATTAATCTTGATCTCTGTTGGACCTTTATTTGGGCTCTGCCCCTTTTAAAATAATGCATTGCATTATTTATTATTTTGTTTGGGCTCTGCCCATTTATAAATGATGCAGAGCATCAATTTTGTTTGGGCTCTGCCCTTTTTATTGCATTGCAATTTAATTTGGCCTACCAGGCCTTTCTGATTTGGGCATGCCCCTTTAGTTAAAGAAATGCATTGCATTTGTCAGGAGCTTTGCGCCAATCAGAGAGCGCAAGCGCTTGTGGTATTGACACGTGTCACGCAAGCGCAGTGCGCTGCGCCAATGCGCTGCGCTTGCGCTGCTGACACATGGCGCGCTCTGGTGGGTTGCGCCAGTTTCAGAGAGCAAAGCTCTATCTTAAAAGCGCACAGCGCAAGTGAGTCAGATGCTGACACGTGGCGCTCTCTAGTGGCTTGCGCCAACCCAGGAGCGCAACAGTGCAGTTTTGCAAGTGCAAGACACTATTAATTTGAGAATCTTTTAGAACCAATGGTTCATGAAAAAGTGCAAAGCACTATTTGGTTTCTTGATCTAATTTAAATCAAAGAAAGTAAGTGTTTCTTATTTTTCTTGATCTTAAAGAACCAATGGTTCATAAGTGCAAAGCACTATTTTTATTTTGTTTTTCATTAAAGATCATTGATCTTGTTCTTAGATCAATAATCTATTAGAAGAAATTCTTCCATCTAAAAGGTCTTTTACCCTTTTTCTTCTTGAAATTTCTTCAGAGTTTTCTCTGTTTGAAATTTTTGATTTCTCCCAAAAATGTCCATGCCTTTGAATTGAGGTCTAGGGTCCTTTTTATAGTGCCCATAAATTAGTTAAATTTGTTAAAGAAATCATTCTCTGAGTGATTTGGGAAATTTTCGCCACCGTTGGATCTTTGATCCAAGGGCCTTTGTTTTACAGAAGAAAATCTTCTTATTTTAACAAGAACAGAAAGATTTCTTTAAAAATCTTAATTCTGTTTGGCGCAAATACCCCAGCACGTGACACGTGTCACGCAGTGTACAGCGCAGCGCAACTGTGCTGACACGTGCCGCGCAGCGTAAAGCGCAGCGCAACTGCGCTAGCGCATCTGCGCTGACACGTGTCACGCAGCGCAGTGCTTGCGCACTGAAGCGTTGCTTCCTTTAATTTTGTTTTAAATAGAGTTTTGCTCTGATTGGGCACGCTGCGCTGATGTATCAGCTTTTGATACGTAGCGCGTTGTGCGCAGCGCAAAGAATCTGAAGCGTTGCTTCGAATTTTGAATTTTGAAATTCAAACAGAGCTTTGCTCTGATTGGGGGAAACAAATGCCCCCCCACCGTTGCGCTCACGTGGCACGCACGTGAGTGCAGCGGTGGCAAGCTCCTGACCGTTGGATCAACGGGTGAGCTGAAGGGGCGCAAGCGCCTTATAAATAGGACCTCTGGCCCTTAGAAAATCTTCACCATTTTTTAAGACTTTGATTTTCCAGAGCTTTGCTCTTGCTTAAGAACTTCAGAGCTTTGCTCGTCTCTAAAGTTAGAAAACTTTTAGGTAAAATTAATTTAAATCAATCTTAACCAAAAGAGCTTTGCTCTCATAGATCTTTTGATCTGAAGAAATCCCCATTGGGGTTTCATAAACAGAGCTTTGCTTTCAAGAATTTGTTTTAGGGTTTCTTAACCCACGAACAGAGCTTTGCTCATTGACAGAATACAGATCTTTGGATCTTCTGATGATGAACTCTTAAGAGTTTTTCTTGGATTTTCAAGATCCCAAAAATTTTTAATTTTAAATTTCTTTGAGAGTTAAAATTTTTCTTTTGATGGATTTTTTTTATCACCATTACAGAGCTAAGCTCTTTTTTAAGGAATTTTATTCCTTTGAGACCAGAATTTGACAAGTGTCATTCTATGACAGAGCTTTGCTCTGAAAGAGGAGATTTTCTCCTTGTCTCTAGGGATTCCTCAATGATGAGAATATTCTCTTGAGGATCTTTTCTTTAACTGACAGTCTCACCCAATGATGGGGCTGTCTTATTAAATGAGGTACTTTCATCCAGATTTTGTGGGTCCCCATTTGGTCCCCCACCCACTGCACTGCAGTGTGGTGTGATTAATTTTAATTTAATTAATTTTTAAATTCAGTTAATTGAAATTTTTTAAACGCCAAGCGTTGGAATTGCAGCACTAACGGCTATTTTTTGTTCCTTTGCAGTGACCATGTCTCTTGATACTTCATTCCCGTCCGCTCGCTCGGAGGAAGGGTTTCCTGAAGCGCCCTTGGACCGCGAAGTTCTAGCCATGATTAAAGACCACGACCCGGAATACAAGAGTCTCCACCTTTGGGGGTCGTGGTATAATCAGATTATCATGGGTCGACGGAGCTTCACCTGCGCCGTACCGTCAGAACCGATTACGGCGATTCATTATGCCACCCCACTCTCGGTGCAGTATGTCGTGGAGATGGTTGATTGGACCTCGAAGGGCTTTCTTCATCCCGCTATAGATGCGATTCCAGTCCAGCGTCCTATGGTTTTGGATATCCTAGGACGCCGTATCTGTCAGGGCGAGGCGCGACCTTGGGGGCAATCATATAACATCGGTCTGATCCCCCGCCACTCGATCGGCTATCTGCCATGGACCCGGTATATCCTGTCGACGAAGAAGTCGCAGTTGATAAGGTTAGGATTATATACTGCGGTTTACGTCTCTCTCTTCCAGTATCCCACGCTCCCCACCTGGTGGTTCAAGGCTTTCTTGGAGCAGTGGAATATTCCTACCCACACTTTCCTTGCGATGGATCGGGAAGTGTCAATTTCTCTGGAGGAGTTCACAGAGGTATCCGGTTTACCGGTTATAGGGAAACACTATGAGGAGTTGCTTCCGACAGACGAGTATGTCTTCGGTGCCAAGCCGGTGGTAAGGGGCCTCGCGCCGGAGAATGCTGTTCAACACCAATTCCCAAGCTTGATCAAAGTGTTGAACATCTATGAGGCCCTTTTCATCGAACATGGGAGTCGCGGAGTTAGCTTTGAGGATTTCATCGCTCGGTTCCTTCGCCCAAGCGTCCTCTCATCAGAAGCTGCCAAGTTTGCTACCCTGGATGATCCTTTCGGTCTAGGTTTGGATAACCTGCCGGCGAAGGAAATAGACCAAAAGGGTTTTTTCCTTCCGGACTTCCCGACCATGTCTTTTGCAGAAATTGCAGCCCCTGGGATGGACGAGGAGGCCTTTTTCTTAGGATTTCTTGGGCTATGGCTGAGTTGGTTTGCGATCCCAATGAACTCTCGCCATATGCGGCCTTCTGTCTTTTACCCAGCCCATCGGATGACTATCGGGGTAAAAGTGGCCGTCGGGATCGTCGGCTTGGCACATTTGTATCATGGCCTCAGTCGAGCAGCGGATGCTAATGAGCCTGGGGTACTGCACGTGGTCTTCCCGATGCACTACTTCGTATCGTGGCTCGAGCTACACACGGCGGGTGTCTTCGGCATGCACAAAAGGCCCTCGTTCTTCGACAACTGTGGTTTCCCTCGCATCATACAGCTGATTGGCGCATCGATTGTGACTCCATCGCCACGGAACGCCAGGGGTTTACTCCTTCGCCCTCACACCGTTGGAGCCGAGATGTCCTTCATTGACAAGGTATTGACTATTGGAAAGGCGTCCACCACTGCGGTGCGACCATTACAAGACTCCTTTAAGGATGGAGCCTCGGTTTTAACGGCCCGGGAGACCCTCCACTTATATTCTATTAGACCGGGCTTCTTAGTCTTCAGGAAGAACGGTGCGGCAATTTCATGATATACAACCCGCATCGTTTCGCCCAACAGCTGAGTTACAATCAAGGGGTGCCGTTAGAGGCTTTCCTGCTGGAACCCTTTGCTAATGAAGAAGGGATGCGGAGCGCGCTTCACCACTTTATGCGTCTTAATACGGGTTCTCACTTTTTTATCAGTGAGCCGGCTTGCGCTCCACGACTCCTCAATGTATATAGAGAATGGTACAATCATTCAATGGGAGCCGTTATAAAGGAAGAAAGGCGGGTGTTGGGCGACCGTAAAGGTGTGCCTCCCGGCAGCGACCGCAAAGCTCCTCTGGTGCCAAGGACCCCGGTAGTGCCTCCACTGAAAGATGACAGAGCCGGACCACCGCGTGCGCAAAGTCCTCCGCACGGATTGCCGCTCCCCGATATTGCGGATGCATCTCCAGCACCCTGTGCTCCAGTGGAGACAATGGTTGTAGCCTCGCCGGAGTCTAGCGTGGGTGCGGACATCGGGACCCGTCCCAAGGTGGCTGCTAAGCGCAAGTCGATCCCGCATGCACCTAGGGTTGGCAGGCAGAAGAAAAAGAAGTCGCTCTTTGCCGCAGACGTCGCTTTCGGTCAGGAACCCCACGCCCCCTATGGTGAGGGCCTGAGTGAATATGGGACTAACGAGGGATTAGTCATGCCGCCGGATGACACGGACTTGGAGGCCACCCTCGTAGCTTCGGAGCGGTTGGCGAGGCGCGACGCGTGGCTGGTTAAGCTCGCAGAATCAGGTAATCACTAGTCGCATTTTCTATTGCATCATATCTTTATTATTGCCTTTGACTAATATTTTTCCTTCTTTTCTTCCAACAGGCATCACCACTGAAGAAGCCATTGCCGCTTCCCTCAAGACCTTCCAAGAGGAGGAACGCCTTAGAGCGTCCTTAGGCCTTAGTAAGTTTCAATTCATCAAGTTTTCATTTTCCTTGTGTTATGGTCATCTAACCTCTCCTTTTTTATCGCAGGGACCTCAATGACGTTCCCGCCAAGCGACGCAGATGTTCTACCAGCTGCCGATGTTCCTGCTTCCTCAGGGTTACCGCGGGAGGTCCATCTTGAAGAGCCGATGAGAGATGCCTTAAAGGCTCTGGAAGCATCTCTGAACGAAGACGACGACGTCTTGATGAAGGAAGCGTCAAAGAGGTCCATCGCGACAGCCCGGGAGGAAAGGAAGCGATCGAGGCGCGAAGCAAAGGCACGTAGAGCTGCCTTGGCAATTGGAGCGGGCCCAAGCACTGTTCCTCGTGCTGATACCCCGTCAGAAGAGTCCTCGGTCGCCCTGTCTACAGCTCATAGACAGGCGATTCGCGCCAATAGGGAGGCTAACGAGAAGTCCACCTCAGGTAATATTTCTTTAAGAATTTTGTTTGTAAGAATTACAAAGCCATCAGTTCTTATATACTCTATCCTGCAGGGCCAAGTCCGACCGAGGGGGAAACGGAGACCGTTGAACCCAAGGAAACAGAGGAGGTAGCACCTGCCGAACCCGAGCTAACGGTGGGCAACGTTGCTGGGGTTGCGGAGCTTGAGCTAGAGGTTGAGGGATCTGCAGCTAAGAAGGTCATCGATGCCGAGCCTGAAGTGGCGGCAGATGAAATGATCGTCATAACTGAGCCCAGGGTAGTGGCGGACGAAGCACTTGAGGCCGGCGACCTCGTGGTGACGGCGGATGAGCCGATGGAGACCGCGGAGCCCGAAGAAGTAACGGGTGAGATGGGAACGACTCTTAGGGAAGAGTCGGCCGCTCTCTCTCAAGAGTCCGGCAATGCTCCGATCATTGCTCTCCTCGCCTACGATCTTCCGCCGTCTCCTGGCCACGTGAGCACGACGACGGTCCCCATTGAGTCAGGTGATGAGGCTACGGGCGGTGGCCTCATGTCGATGGAGGAGGGAGTCGCCTCCGTTTCAGCTGGCAGCTCATCAGGTAAATCCCAAGTTGTCGTCTTTCTTTACCTTACAATCCTTTCTGACAAGTTCAACTTTGTTCGTAACGCAGGTGCAGCCAGCGCCGATGCCCCACTGCTCAAGGGAGCGCCTTCGACGACTGCCTTGGCGGTAGTCACCTCTCAACCCTCTCTTATACCATCGAAGATGTTGGAAGGTATGGGTTTGCAGCTTATTAATCTTATCTTTCAGACGTAAAATTTATGTACTAAAATCGTACTGGTGTGTCTTTTCAGGAGTGCTCTTTGATCATCTATATCAAGTGTTGCTCCCACACTTCTCCTTCGCATCTGAACTCGCTTCTCCCTCTGGTGGCACTGGTGAGTATAGTTCCCGACTGATATCTTTGTTTTTCGGTGATGAAATTATTTCTAACTTTTTCTCGTCCTGACTGCAGTGCTACAAATTGAAGGGGGAGAAGAAAGATCGGCCGTGCCACCGGCTCTTCCGGCCTTGCCACCTGCTTCAACTGGTACAGTAGATTATCTTATCAATGACTTTTCCCATATCTATTGAATCGTCATCTAATCGCATTTTGTCTTTTCAGCTGCCGTTCCGGTCTTGGCGCCTTTTGAGTCTCATATTATAATGTCGGCAGGCTCTTCCCAGAGACGTCCGTCCTCGAAAGGTGCGGCGAATAGTCTGCGCATGTTGAGCGACTACATCGAGGAACTCGACGTCGAGACTCCTACGTCTGCTGTGGATTTCGCTACGACGGTTAATCCGATGCTGGTGATATTTGCCAATTTCCATGACGAGGGCATCGTCGCATCTTGGGTTAATCACTGTCGGGAGATTGAGGCTCGCCTTCATCAGCTGGAGTCGACGCGTCCTGCCCCCGAGGTTTTGGCCGTGAGTACTCAACGGGCAGCGTGGCTTGAACAAAGCACTTCTCATTTCCGACATTTGGAACAAGAAGCAGCTTTGAGGCTGAAAGAGTGCCAGAAGTCTTCAAGCGAAACTGCTCGCCTACGCGCTGAAGTTGAGGCGAACGCCGCTGAGGTAAAGGCTGTCTTCGAGGGTCTTCTGGAGCGTATCTCAAATGGGCTGAAACTGAAGCAGACACTTGACGCTGCTGAGCGTAACGCCCAAGGCCGCGAAGCCACTCAGCAGGCCGTGAGGGAGCAGCTTGCATCTCTCTTGCAGCAAAGGGCTCGGGTGGAAGCAGAAGTAGCGGTGGTGGCAGATCAGGAAAAGGCGTGGAAGGAGGTGTACGAACAATTGCTAAAGCTATACAAGACGCTTCCTTCCCAGTAGTTGCCTTTGTATCAATAAACTTGTAAAAAAATTTCTTTTCCGAATAACATGTATCCATTCTTTATTCTTTTATACTATTCACCTTGTACTTCTTTGAGTTAATGAATAAAGATATACATTTTTTTTCTCTGCAATGTCTTGTATGCTCTTTCGCTTTCTGCCTTTCTTTTATTATCAGCATGTTGACTTGATAAACATAATTGGCAGATAATAGAGTAAGCATCTTGATTTCTTCACGAGATAGCGAAGGCTTAGGCTGCAGGTTCAGATCTGCCGCCTAAGACTTTTCAACTCTATGAGCCGTGAGGGTCTCATAGAGACTTTTCTCCCTACGGATCGAGAGGATCTCATAGGTGGGTTTTCTCCTTAGGAATCGTGAGGATTCCTAAGTGTGTTTTCTCTTATAAGTCGTAAGGATCCTATAAGAGAATTTTTCCCTCTTACGAGTCGAGAGGACCCGTAAGCGGTTGTTTCCCTTCTTGTCGAAACTCGACTTTGGAGAGTGAGACCCGTGAATAGTATGCAAGAGACCGTTTTAGACCGACTTGCAGGGCCCCATTGTTCAGGAAACAAGTTTTTTAATCCCTGCTGCCTGAGGCTTCATCTTGCAAGTTGAGACGAATCGGGAATTTCCCGCGGAGACACTGGTTTCTCTGCGAGCCGATGCGAATCAAGAGGCTCTCATCAAGGACGCTGATTTCCCTGAATTGAGGAATTTGCCAAGGATTATTTGTTTCCCTGGTGTTGAAACGATTCGAGAATTTCCCGTGGAGACACTGGTTTCTCTGCGAGTCAACGCGAATCAGGAGGTTCTCATCAAGGACGCTGGTTTCCATGAATTGAGGTATTTACCAAGGATTATTTGTTTCCCTGGTGTTGAAACAAATCGAGAATTTCCTACGGAGATACTGGTTGCTCTGCGAGTCGATGCGAATCAGGAGGCTCTCATCAAGGACGCTAGTTTCCCTGAATTCGGGTATTTGCCAAGGATTATTTGTTTCCCTGGTGTTGAAATGAATCGAGAATTTCCCATGGAGACACTGGTTGCTCTGCGAGTCGATGCGAATCAGGAGGCTCTCATCAAGGACGCTGGTTTCCTTGAATTGAGGTATTTGCCAAGGATTATTTGTTTCCCCGGTGTTGAAACGAATCGAGAATTTCCCACGGAGACACTGGTTGCTCTGCGAGTCGACGCGAATCAGGAGGCTCTCATCAAGGACGATGGTTTCCTTGAGTTGAGGTATTTACCAAGGATTATTTGTTTCCCTGGTGTTGAAACGAATCGAGAATTTCCCACGGAGACACTGGTTGCTCTGCGAGTCGATACGAATCAGGATGCTCCCATCAAAGACGCTAGTTTCCCTGAATTGAGGTGTTTGCCAAGGATTATTTGTTTCCCTGGTGTTGAAACGAATCGAGAATTTCCCACGGAGACACTGGTTGCTCTGCGAGTCGATGCGAATCAGGAGGCTCTCATCAAGGACGCTAGTTTCCTCGAATTGAGCTATTTGCTAAGGATTATTTGTTTCCCTGGTGTTGAAACGAATCGAGAATTTCCCACGGAGACACTGGTTGCTCTGCGAGTCGATGCGAATCAGGAGGCTCTCATCAAGGACGCTAGTTTCCCTAAATTGAGGTATTTGCCAAGGATTATTTGTTTCCCTGGTGTTGAAACGAATCGAGAATTTCCCATGGAGACACTGGTTGCTCTGCGAGTCGATGCGAATCAGGAGGCTCTCATCAAGGACACTTGTTTCCTCGAGTCGAAGGATTTTGCCGAAGACACTGGTTTCTTCGAGATTGGGATGAATCGTCGAGATTTGGCTTCGTTTTCTGGCGGAGCCTGTTGGGAAAGTATAGTTCCCTCTTCGTTTGCGCCCTTGGATTGTATACAGGGATCGATGTGATCTCAACTGTAGGGCCAAAGTTTTATCATCATTTTTTTGTTTTATTTCAGCGATGCTCTATCATTTCAGCTTTTATATCGCGAAGGTCGCGATTGCCCAATCATTTCGGCTATTTTTCGCGGTGCCCAATCATTTCGGCTATTTATTTTATTTTCACTCGCTGCTTTTTATTGCGAGTTGCCCAATCATTTCGGCCATTTTGCATGCATACATTTTTACTTGCTGCTTTTATTGCAAGTTGCCCCATCATTTCGGCTATTTCGTATGCATGTGCAGCCTACTGGCTTTTTGCCGTAAGCCTGAAATTAGACACCGATTTCGGCATCAGCACCGCTGCAACTGGGATATTTCCAGGAGCGAATCATCATTTGCCTCTGTCGATGTCGAACAAAGGTGGCTTAGCGACCAGGGTTAAGGTCATGTCGACTAAGGCTTTTGACTTCATGATCCGTAAGGGTGTCACAGAGTTATTTCTCCCTACAAGTCGTGAGGATCTTGTAGGTGTATTTTCTTCTTAGGAATCGTGAGGATTCCTAAGTGTATGTTCCTCTGTAAGTCGTAAGGATCCTACAAGAGGGTTTTCTCCTTGTAAGTCGAGAGGAGTTATAAGTGTTGTTCATCATGCGCACATATCCCCAATCACGGATGAAATTTGGCTAGGGAAATGTTTATTCGCGCCCGTGGATTGTATATAAGGGCCAGTATTGAGCCACTTGTAGGGCAATATCTAAAGTTGTGGGGTTTGCTTAAGCACAGGTTTATGTCTTGTAACTTAAGACTTTCAAATCTTGTGAGCCGTGAGGGTCTCATAAGAGAATTCTCCTTACGAGTCGTGAGGATCTCGCAAGTGTATTTTCTCCTTAGGAATCGTGGGGATCCCTAAGTGTGTTGCTCCCTTGTGAGTCGTAAGGATCTCACGAGGGTGGTTTCTCCTTACAAGGTCGAGAGGATCCTATAAGTGTCTTTTAACGAGATTGCGCCCTTTCGGGTTTTCACAAACACTCGCCGGTAGTCCTGTTGTTTTTACTCACGGAGCCCTTTCGGGTTTTCATCCGTGCCCATTTTGCTTATGGACATACCTTTTTTTATTCTTTTTATTTTCTTCTTCTCTTTTTTTTTACGAGGTCGCGCCTTTTCGAGTTTTCACGAACACTCGCCAGTAGCCCTGCTGTTTTTACTCACGGAGCCCTTTCGGGTTTTCATCCGTGCCCTTCTTGCTTATGGACATACAATTTTTATTTATTATATTTTTTTTATTTAGTTATTTTTTTTATTCATCTCGTCAGCCTAAGGATGCTACGGTAGTAGTTTAAGAACGTTTCGGTCCGTCATTAGTTTAAGGACGTTTCGGTCCGTCACTAGTTTAAGGACGTCTCGGTCCGGTGCTAAAGAAGGCCAGTTACTACTTATAGAGTTTGGGCTTAGGAAGATAGCGAGCGGACATAGTTGTCGTCATCTATCATTGACCTAGGCTGTGGCTTATTAAGCGTAGTATTTCTTTAGGAAGCGACCGTTTATTGGCCTTAAAGGCCACTCACCGTGCATGTCCATGAGTAGATAGGCTCCACCTTGGTAGACCTTATCTATGATGTACGGGCCTTCATAGTTTGACTCAAATTTTTCCCGCTTGGCGCGATTGGGGATCATAGGCCTTTTGACCACTAGCACGAGTTCGCCTTGGCGGAATGTCCTCGGTCGGGTCAATTTTTCATATGAGTGTGTCATCTTTACTTTATAAGCTTCCAGATTTTGTTGCGTTATGAGCCGTGTTTCATCAAGGGCATCGAGCTCCTCAAGGCGAAGGTGAGCATTTTCTTCGTTCGTCAACTCGCAGTGGACTGCCACTCGTAAAGAGGGTAGCTCTATCTCGAGGGGGAGTACTGCTTCCGTATCGAATACCAACGCGTACGGCGTTGTGTTCGTGGCCGTCTTGAACGTAGTTCGATACGCCCAAAGAGCCTCTTGCAGTCTCTCGTGCCAGTCTTTCTTATTTCGGGACACCGTTTTCTTCATGATCTTTGTCAAGGTCTTGTTGAAGGCCTCGGCTAGACCGTTAGCTCGCGGATTATAAACTGAGGAATATCTCCAGTCTATATTATGCTGTTGCGCGAAGCGACTGATCTTATGGCTTCTATAAGCTGGCCTATTATCAGAGATGATCCGTCGCGGAGTTCCAAACCAATATATGACGTGCGTCTTGAAGAAATGGAGGATATTCTCCGTCTTCACTTCCCTCAACGGTACTGCCTCTGCCCATTTGGAGAAGTAGTCAGCCGTCGCCAGGATGAAGCGATGTCCCCTGGACGATACTGGTTCGATGAGGCCGACTATGTCAGTTTCCCACATTTCGAACGGCCAGCTAGCCACCGGATGTAATGGATTTGGATGCTGGTGGATGAAGTCCCCATGGATTTGGCATGAGTGGCATTGCTTCGCATATTCGAGGCAGTCCTGAATCATCGTGGGCCAGTAG
This sequence comes from Agapanthus africanus, assembly GCA_030015575.1. Lineage (NCBI taxonomy): Eukaryota > Viridiplantae > Streptophyta > Magnoliopsida > Asparagales > Amaryllidaceae > Agapanthus > Agapanthus africanus. The sequence continues at coordinate 13,444,896 of CM057337.1, forward strand.
TAGCCCATCCGTTTGATCTTCAGCTTCATCTTTGGGACTGCTTGGTGAGAACCGCAGAGTCTGTCATGAACTTCCTGAACGACTCTTTTCGCTTCATCAGGTCCCAGACATCTCAACCACAGAGAATCAAACGACCTCTTGTACAAAGTATCGTTGACGAAGGTGAAAGACAGAGCTCGTTTCATGAGCTGATGTCTTGAGGACGCATCTTCGGGCATTCGACGGTATTTGAAGTAGTCTATAAAGACTTCTCTCCAATCCTCGGTATTTTCCCGATCTTTTATTTGCAGGGTCACCTGTTCAGTCACTCCCTTTTCTTCGGATGATTCCGGAGATATTTCTGCTGGGGCGAGCACCCGACGGCTTTGTACCACGATTCTTACGTCATCGAGGTTCTCATCAGCCAGTTCCTTAGCGAGCTTGGCCAACGCGTCCGCTTTGCTGTTTTCCGCGCGCGGTATTTTTCCAAAGTATAGGAAGGGATTTGGGTCAACAGTTGCTGCACCTTCTCGCCGTACTTCACCAGCTCTGGTTTGCATGTTTGGTAGTCGCCGTTTACTTGACTAATGACCAGTTGGGAGTCTCCGTATATGAGGAGGTTTTCAATTCCCATGTCGATGGCGATCTCGAGGCCTGCTATCAAAGCTTCATATTCGGCTTCATTATTCGTCCTCGGCTCTGTTAAGGAGAAAGCGAAGCGCATTATTCCTCCTTGTGGGGTCACGAAGATAAGGCCTACCCCCGATTTGATCATTGGCGTGTTGTGTTTGCGCTTCATCATGGAAGATGCTCCATCAAAATAGAGTTCCCATCGGGTATCGTTCCCATCGATAGCGTCAAACGCATGTTCGTCTGGCAACTCGCAATTCAGAGGAGAATCGGCCGGTATCGGATGCTCAGTAAGGAAGTCGGCAATGGCCTGGCCTTTCACTGCTTTGAGAGGTTGATACGTTTTCGAGAACTCCATCAAGAGCAGGGCCCATTTAGCGAGCTGTCCCGTCAATATGGCCTTTGACATTAAATATTTAAGAGGGTCCACCTTCGAGATGAGACGAACTTCATGTGTCAATGCATAGTGCCTGAGCTTTGTTATCATGAAGATCAACGCCAGGCAGTGTTTTTCAATGGGAGAGTAGTTGCTCTCTGCCCCCAGTAGAACTCGACTTAAGTAGTAGAGTGCTCTTTCTTTCCCCTGGTCATTCTCTTGCACCCATAATGCGTCTAAGGAACCTTCGAGGGCGGTTGTATAAAGAATGAGAGGTCTTCCCTTAACCGGAGCAGCCAACACCGGTGGGTTCTGCAGGTACTGTTTAATCTCGTCCAGCGCGCCCTGGCATTTTTGATCCCAGACGAATGGGGTTCCCTTCTTCATTAAGTGGCTGTAAGGACGGCACTTGCCTGAAAGGTTGGCTATAAATCGCCGTATATACGCGAGCTTCCCTTGGAGAGACCGCAGCTGTTTGAGAGTCGTTGGTGGAGGCATTTCCATGATCGCCTTGATCTTTGACGGATCTATCTCAATACCTCGGTGTCGGATGATGAATCCCAGGAATTTGCCCAAGGAAACTCCGAATGCACACTTGAGAGGGTTCATCTTCAAGTTGTATTGTCGAAAGCGTTGAAATACGGTCTTCAGATGTTCTAAATGCTCCTCGTATGATTTGCTTTTCACCACGAGGTCGTCGATATAACATTCGATGATTTCATGTATAAGGTCATCGAAGATCTTCGTCATGGCTCTCTGATAGGTGGCACCGGCGTTTTTTAGACCGAAGGGCATCACCTTGTAGCAGAATATACCCAAAGGGGTCCGAAAAGCTGTATGCTTCTGGTCTTCGGGATGCATCTTTATCTGATTATACCCTGATGAGCCGTCCATGAAGGAGAAAACCTCATGAGTGGACGTATTGTCTATCATCAGTTCGGTGACTGGCACTGGGAAATCGTCCTTCGGGCAGGCTTTATTGAGATCCCGGAAATCCACGCATATGCGCACTGTCCCATTTTTCTTCATCACCGGGACGATGTTAGATATCCATTCAGGATATTGAACCTCCTGGATAAAGCCGGAGTCGATCAGCTTCTTGACCTCAGCGTTGATGCTCATCTCAAGCTCCAGTCGCATTCTTCTTGGCGCTTGTTTGACCGGCTTGACGTTCGGAGATATCGCTAATTTATGCACAGCAATTTCTGGATCCAGTCCCGGCATTTCGGAATAGTTCCATGGGAAGCAATCTCTATGTTGTACAAGCAAGTCCTTTAACGCAGCCATCCTTTCTTTAGATAGCAGCTCGCTGACAAATGTGGGCCGCGGGTCGTTCGCCATCCCCAACTCAATTTTCGTAAGGTTATCCGCAGTGGTATGGATTCCATCCCCCAGCTCTTTCGGTGCTGGTGGAAATTCTGAGATTACCTCGTCGTTGCTATTTTCGAAGCACCAGGGAAGGTTATCCATGTCCTCAGGCTCTTTTTTTGATATTGTTATCATGTGACAAGTACGAATTCGCTTCTAATCCCAATGTGGGACTGGTTTTTCTTCCATGGCCTTGGGTTCGTGCTTCTGCGGCGGTGCTACCCTCCACTTGTCAGACAGAGCGAACTTGCCAAGCTGATACTGATCTTCAACCCAATTCTTGAAGGTGAAGTAGTCCTCGATAGGGAGCCCTATCACTCGGTAATAAGGGCAATAGTCCGGGTGAGAGACTTCGCCTGCTTGTTCGGGGTGTTTAGACTCCGGCAGTGTAAGCATCTGATGTTTTAGAGTGAGATCAAGTATCTTCTTCGTCTTGTCCTGAGGAAACGAGTACGCTCGACCCATTTTCTTCATGAGGGATAGATCAATAACGCTCGACTCCCGTTTGCGTGGCTTCTTAACCCTGCTTTGTTGCTGTTGAGCACTTTTTTGGCCTTTCGACTTATTTCTGCCTCTGCGTCGAGCCTTTTTTATAACAGGTTGACAGGGGGCGGCATTTTCGTCTTTCACGGCCTGTTGAAGGAGGCGTTGCGTTTTGGCTTTCTCGTAAATTGCCATTTCACGATTGTGATCATCTCGGACTTTTTGACCAGCTTTCCTTATAAGCCTGTCCATTTGTTCTTCAAACGACGGAATGGGCACTTTTGCATCAGGAACTTTTACTGGTTCAGGATTAGTGTCCTCCCATTGAGCATCCGCTTCTTCATCGAAGTCATACACGACGTAGCAACCATTTAGTAACTCTCGTTTCTTTGACCGGATGTATCCAAGCCCTTTTGTTTCCATTCTCCCATTAGGCAGTTTGCGTTGAGTCCCGGGAACGTTCCAGACCTTGTTATAGAACTTAGCTTTTCGAATGGTCTGCTTAAAGGATATCCCTTGGCGTTTCAGCAACCTTTTCAAGCCTTCTGTATAATATCTGGGGAGACGGATGGGCTGAAGCCTATCAAGCGTAGGATCCGCACCATGCCAGATCTCTTTCTCCACTTTGGTTTCTTCAGAGCGGTAGAATAGAATTGCATTTTCACCTCTTCGCCTAGGAGGGACATAAAACGTCTGCAGCTCCTCTACACTGTAGGTATCGAGTGCATTCAGTTCTTTATAATGTTTAAGAGGCACCATGGCGACTTGCAGACTTTGCTCTTCGTTAGCGAACGCTTGTATTGAAGGCCGAGCAGAGAACACGGCATGGACCTCATCTTCCGAGTCACTGCCAAAGATCAATGTAAGAGCAGATGGTCCCGGTTTATTGTATTGGGGCGGACCCGAATAAACTATCTCCTCTTCCTCCTCGGTATCACTCCCAAAAACAGGGATGGTGGCGTTAGTTTTGTTCTCCGGCTTGTGACACCTTTCCGTATCTTCGAAATCCGGTAAGAAGTATTTGGCATTTTCATATTTGCGGACTTCGTTCACGGAGAATGGGTTCAGTTCTCCCGCCACGGTATACTCGAGGCCATCCTTAGAATACTTCATACACTGATGTTGTGTAGAAGGGATGATGTTGTATTCGTGTAACCATGGTTGGCCGAGCAGAGCATTGTAGCATGTCTTGGCGTCTATGACGTGGAATTTAATACCCGTGACGAGCAGCCCAAAGCGTAGCGTCAGTATCATAAACCCAAGAGTTCTTGACGATTGGGAGTCGAACCCAGAGATGGTGATCTTGTCCCGAGCAAGGTGTTAGACGCTCATGCAGATTTCTTTTAACACTCGCACATTGAGTAGATTAACGGAGGATCTATTGTCGATCAGGATCTTGCCTATCTTTATATCGTGGCAGTATCCTGAGACATAAAGGGGGCGATTGTGTTCGCATGTCCCAAGAAGAAGGTCTTCATCACCAAAAGCGACATCGGCCGTGTGCACTTCCTCCAATTCATCCTTCATCTTTTTCTCGGCCAGGAAAGCTTGGAATTGCTCTGGATCCTGTAGTGCCTTAATTAACGAATCTCTCGCCTCCTTTGATAGCAAAAGGGCGTCAAAAATGCTGAGCTGCAAGGGTAGCTTCCTCAGATGCGATAGAACGTTGTAATCCACCTTATTCTTCTTTGGCGGGTCCTTGGCACTTAGCTCCTCCACAACCTGGTCATCCAAGTCGATATCTTCAGAGACCTTTTCTTTCCTTTTATCTTTTTTGTTTGAGGGTCCGAGATTCTTTTCGTGCAGCGTGCGATTACGCAGTCGGATATTTTCACAGACCTTCTGCTCTTCTTCTTTTCCTGAGGTGGACTCTTTAAAGAGAGGGCCAAGCTCCATTTCCTCATCAGAATCGCTCCCGAATGTAGGCATCTGTGATCCCCCGGCGTTAACCATATGACAATTGCCGGTAGTTCTGTTAAGCCCTTCGGTCATATTTTTCCGCTCCCGACGAGTTTTACGTTTCTCCCGCTTAAAATATTGTCGATGAGCAACGTATCCTTGCCACCATCCATCGAAAACTTTGCACTCTTGAGTGGGGTGCGAAACCTTCTGATGATATAAGCAATAGGAGGGGTACATTTCCATTTCACCAGTAATTTTTCCTTCGGAGGATGGTAGCTTCATGCCCATTGATATGGCCTTAGCAAACCTCTTCCCCATCTTGAATTTGATTTTATCCGTAGTGGGTGCCCTTTGCTCCAGCGGGAGTATCTCAATTCTTTCGTCAGGGCGCTGGCGTTTGGCCCTTTCGAATATAGCCGTCTCGCGTTCCCGATCAGCTTTACTCTTCAGCAAAGCTTCGTTGAGGAATGCGTCAATTACTTCATCTGATGGCCCCAGAATTTTTGGCTCAGGATCTGCCCCCAGCTTTTCAGTGCAAGGAGTCTCCTCATCGTCCATCAACGAATGGGAGATCATATGACAGCTCGCCACATATTCATTAGACTCATCCGACGAACTTTCCCCCTCATCTTCCTCTTGAAAGACGTGATTGAGGAATTCTTGGAGTGTAATGGGAGTCCGTGCCTTCTGGTTGTATTCCTCCAGCGCGTCAATTTGTTTTTGCAAGTCCGTGCGCTTGTCGCCAGGCTTCACGGGCTTCTTTGATTTCTTTTTCTTCTTCTTTGAAGATTTCGACGGCTGGTTGTGAATGCTTGGGCCACCTCCATCGATCTTTTGAGTTGGACGCGGCTTCAACATTCCTTCAATGACCTGCGGTTCCAACGGGTTCTTCCACTTAATCGCTGGGCATGTTTGAAGATCATTTAGCATCCTCTTTGTCTTGGCTGATAATACAACTTTCCAATGAGCTTCTTCAACGACAGACCATGTTGCCCCCGGCGTAATCATTCCCTTAAAGGTGTGGGGCTGCGGTGGATTCACTTTCCATTTGTCGGACAATGCAAATTTGCCCTGTCAGTACTGGTCTTCAAGCCAATTTTTGAAGACATAGCAATCCTCGATCGGATGACCCAGTACTCGATGATAAGGACAGTAGTTGGGCTCATTGACATCACTTGGTTGCGACGGACGTTTTGGATCCGGCAGATTTATGAGTCGGTTGCGCAACGCCAGCTCGAATAACCTTCTCGTTTTATCTTGGGGAAACGAGTAAGGACGTCCCATCCTCTCCTCAAGGGCTACGTACGGGCGCATATTATTTTGACGAACGACCGGCTTCGAGTTGTTCGGCTGTTGTTGAGCATTAGCGACAACGATCGCTTTCCCCTTTCCCTTCTCATTTCGGGAGTCCGGCTTTGGAAGAGGAGGTTTATGGCCCATTTGATCCATTTGCGCCAGCTTGTCGATTAGTGCCTGAAAGGTGGTCGGCTTGAAGAACATCATAAATTGCGAGATGGTTGCTTGCGGATCGAGGGTTCCCACAAACATACCCACTGCAGGAGCTTCTTCTATGCCCTGCTCGCATTTTGACCATAAATTCCGCCACCGTATAGCATATTGGACCCATGTCTCGCCCGACTTCACCCTGGTGTTAATCAGTGCCGTCATCGGGGTGCGTTCACTGGCGCTTGCAAAACGCTGAGTAAACAACAGCTCCATCTTCGTGAAGGTTTTGATAGAGTCGTTCGGGAGCTCAGAGTACCACTCGAACGCCGTATCTGATAAACTTCCAACAAACTGGCGAAGCAAAAGCTTGTCATCACCGCCGGTGTTGCCGCAAAGCGTCCTGAACTGGGCAACATGCTGGTGGGGATTGCCAGTCCCCTTATACACATGGAATTTTAGTATCGTATAACCTGGCGGGTACTTGATCTGGTCGTACCAGCCCGGATACGGCCGCCCCGTTTTTACGACCTGATCGGCTGCTTCCGTCGCTTGATGGACCCGGATCTGCTGAGCTATATATTCGTCTAGGTCGGCTTTGGAGATTGCCTCCTCCTTGGCTGTTGACAGAGCCGGAGGAGGATTCGACGTTTCTCCCCTATCATCTTCAAGGATGATCGGGGGATCTTCAGCAGGTGGATCTTGTTGAATCATCATGCCCACCATGTCCTGGAACAGGAGGGCCATTTTCTTTATGCTGGCTGCTTGTTCCGCAGCCTCTTTATCCTTCTTCTCCAATATGCGACGAAGGAATTCAGCGTCAGTTTCTTGTTCTGACGTTCATCCGAGGACGTTTCAGGGGTTTCTTTTGGCCCAGTGAGTGCAGCCATCGCGTTCATAATCTCCTGGAGCTTTTGCTGTTGCTCCTGAGCTTTGGTCACTGACCGTGTGAGTGGTCTATGACCTGTGGATGCACGACTGTCTTCCTTTCCCGACGCCATGTATACTGTATGAACTATTATGCCCCCGGACTTAGGGCGTTTAGGTTCGCCGCCTTTGGCATTTGCCGCGGGCGCAGGGGTTCTCTCTGGCCTTCTTCTTTTGTGGGCCGTTGAAGTTGAAGGGGCCGTTGTAGTGGGCACCCAGGAGGTGGCTGTCGTCCTTTCCTGTTTGATCAGACGTTTCTTTTCTTCTTGCACCTTCGCCTTTTTCTGTTGACGAGAGTGATCTGGGTCAATTACGGAGTCTTGAACTCTCCGCCAAACTTTATAAACTTTTGAGGACAGCCGTTGAGGGGGCTATTCTTGCTTCGTTTCAGGAACTCTCTCCGCAGGTAGAGATCTTTTTAGTGTAGCGGTTGGAGAGTTCTTACGTACCCTCCTCAGCAGTTCAAAGCTGTTCCCAGTTGGAACAGCAGCGTTGACCTCCACCATTGGAGCAGGTGGAGTTGGCCCTGAGGGGGAGTTGCCCCCTGCCTTCCTCACTCGTCGCCAATGGCGACGTCGAGTATGACGAGCCGTTGGGACTGGCTTGGAGATAGAGACAGCTTCTTTTTGCCCCTGTCTGAATGAGGCGTCGCTGGTGTTAACCTCTTAAAGACTGAGGTTGTCCTTTGAGGGGTGATATTCAACCTGTCGAAGACAGATCCTCGAGCAGGGGCCGGAGCAGGAATAGTCAGTCTTGAAAAGACTGACTCTTTGACAGGGAAGCCGCCTTGACGACTTCTGGAGCAACGGTTATTGCCTTCCTTGGGACAGACACCTTGGGATTCACAGGCTTCTTGGCGGGCCCCTCAGAATTCTGATCCAGCCTGGCGAAGACAGAGGCTGTTGGTTTGGTAGTGGACGACCCGTTGATAGGGGCCGTCGTAGCAGTGAGCTGGTCGAAGACTGACTTCTTGTTTGCTTCTGGTGCAGGTATTGGCATAGAGAAGCTTGCAGGTGGGATCATGGTCCCGAAAAACAGGCCGGTGGTGGCCTGGGTCACCTGTTCTACCGGCAGAGCGAGGAAGGAGGCCGCCTGAGGCCCATATGCTACACCTCCAGGTGAGGTGGAGCGTCCATTGCAGTGGCACTTCAAGCAGTTCGTGCAGTTAGAGGCCATTGATGCTTGAGTTCTGCGCTAGGCAAAAGACCAAATCTTAGTAACTTGAAACCCAAAGGCTACCATTAACAAACCGCGATTCGTTCGCGAAGACGACACACGAAATGTGGAGTGGAAAGAGGAAAAGGTCCCACCGGGCGTGCCAGAATCTGTTCCCCTCCGAAAGATGGCGCACAAGACTGTGAGGTCTTGGCACTGAGATTCGGGGCAGATGCTATATGGTTTTATCCGTCGACCTCTCCGAAGATGCCAAGTTGATTTATGGCACCGTGTATCGGAGGTTTAAACGGATGCGGCTGATGTAGCAGACTTCGTCAGATTCTCCCTCGCTTGAGGGTTTTTTGATTGTGGGGACGCTCTTCCGTGCAGGCGCAAGCTCCTACAGTTAATTACGCTACCGCATCGCGGTAACAACTTTCTCCTTCTCCAGAATTTCACTTCGTGTCGTGTGTGTTTGTTTTGTTTGTGGTTGCCCATGGATTGTATACGGAGACTGAGTAATGCCGTCGCCCGTAGGACGTGGATTAGTCCAAATCCGTATTTACTTAGATTTGGGTTTGGTGTTTTAGTTTAAGGATACGTTAGCCGTGTTGAGGCTAAGATCAACTTAAACGTTCGTTAAGGATACATTAGTCCTGTTTTGAGACTAAAATCAACTTAACGGAAAGAGCATTTAGGGGCTCTATTGTTCCAGTTTAGGGACGTAGTGGTCCGTTTAATGTATGGCCGTCGGGACCCGTCACCTCTCTGACGTCGTTGAAGGATTACAACGATAGGTATCAGAGGAATTCAGAGATGTACCCTCGAACCAGAGTTGATTTGGAGTTTTATAGTCCATTTGAATGTTTAAGGATACGTTAGCCGTGTTTGGGGCTAAGATTAACTTAAACGGGATCGTTTAGATCCGGCAAAAGAGCATTTGGAGGCTCTATTGTTCCAGTTTAGGGACGTAGTGGTCCATCGGTAGTTTAAGGACGTTGCGGTCCATATTCCAGTTTAGGGACGTGGTGGTCCATATTCCAGTTTAGGGACATGGTGGTCCATTATTAGTTTAAGGACGTTTCGGTCCGATATTAGTTTAAGAACGTTTAGGTCCACGAGTTTAAGGACCCCGCAGTCCGTATTGATGTGTGGTCGTCGGGACCCGTCACCTCTCTGATGTCGTTGAAGGATTACAACGATAGGTGTCAGAGGAGTTCGGAGATGTACCCTCGAACCGGATGTAAATTGATTCAGGGAGCAGCCGTGCTCAGTCAATTTAATTTGAGGACTTACGGCCACGATTGGGCTAAGTCCAGTTAAAAAAAAAAATTCAACACTTTTTATTTGTTTTTGGCCTATTAGACCTGTGCTAGGGCTTGGCCCATTTTTAATAATGCAAAGCATTAATCTTGATCTCTGTTTGACCTTTATTTGGGTTCTGCCCCTTTTAAAATAATGCATTGCATTATTTATTATTTTGTTGGGGCTCTGCCCATTTATAAATGATGCAGAGCATCAATTTTGTTTAGGCTCTACCCTTTTTATTGCATTGCAATTTAATTTGGCCTACCAGGCCTTTCTGATTTGGGCATGCCCCTTTAGTTAAAGAAATGCATTGCATTTGTCAGGCGCTTTGCGCCAATCAGAGAGCGCAAGCGCTTGTGGTATTGACACATGTCACGCAAGCGCAGTGCGCTGCGCCAATGCGCTGCGCTTGCGCTGCTGACACGTGGCGCGCTCTGGTGGGTTGTGCCAGTTTCAGAAAGCAAAGCTCTATCTTAAAAGCGCACAGCACAAGTGAGTCAGATGCTGACACGTGGCGCTCTCTGGTGGTTTGTGCCAACCCAGGAGCGCAACAGTGCAGTTTTGCAAATGCAAGGCACTATTAATTTGAGAATCTTTTAGAACCAATGGTTCATGAAAAAGTGCAAAGCACTATTTGGTTTCTTGATCTAATTTAAATCAAAGAAAGTAAGTGTTTCTTATTTTTCTTGATCTTAAAGAACCAATGGTTCATAAGTGTAAAGCACTATTTTTATTTTGTTTTTCATTAAAGATCATTGATCTTGTTCTTAGATCAATAATCTATTAGAAGAAATTCTTCTATCTAAAAGGTCTTTTACCCTTTTTCTTCTTGAAATTTCTTCAGAGTTTTCTCTGTTTGAAATTTTTGATTTCTCCCAAAAATGTTCATGCCTTTGAATTGAGGTCTAGGGTCCTTTTTATAGTGCCCATAAATTAGTTAAATTTGTTAAAGAAATCTTTCTCTGAGTGATTTGGGGAATTTTCCCCACCGTTGGATTTTTGATCCAAGGGTCTTTGTTTTACAGAAGAAAATCTTCTTGTTTTAACAAGAACAGAAAGATTTCTTTAAAAATCTTAATTCTGTTTGGCGCAAATACCCCAGCACGTGACACGTGTCACGCAGCGCACAGCGCAGCGCAACTGCGCTGACACGTGTCGCGCAGCGCACAGCTCAGCGCAACTGCGCTGACACGTGTCGCGCAGCGCAGTGTTTGCGCACTGAAACATTGCTTCCTTTAATTTTGTTTAAATAGAGCTTTGCTCTGATTGGGCGCGTTGCCTCGGGCGCTGTGCTGATGTATCAGCTTTTGACACGTGGCACGTTGCGCGCAACGCAAAAAATCTGAAGCGTTGCTTCGAATTTTGAATTTTGAAATTCAAACAGAGCTTTGCTCTGATTGGGGGAAACAAACGGTTCCTTATACTCCATTTGCCTTTAATCTCTGGCATATAGAGACTTCTCTCGTATACACTGGTATCTTTCTGTACCAAGTTACAAACAACAGCGTTAACCATATAATACAGCTTTAAAAGTTACACACTCTCTCTCTGTCTATTCTCTTTCTCCCTTATTTTTGGGACTTACCGAGCAATTGTTTGCTGACGACATTCCTTCTCTTTCTTCTTTGGAATGTTGTCAGGTGATTCGGACCTTCCGGAGATCGAGCCCACCAGCGAGTATCTAGACCAGCTAGCCTACAACCCAGAGCTTTAGTTTCATTGTACACATTTACTTTCAGTAATTTTCATTTCTGTTATGCCACTGTTTAGGCATCGCTTTATCCCATGTATTTACTTTTCCATGTATTGTAAAAAAAATGTGAATAAATAAAGTTGTTGTTCAATTATATCTTTTGTCGTCTCTTGTGCATTTTATTTATATTTCTTAGATACGCTTAGCGTATTTGCTTCAGAGTAAATACGTAGCGGTCTTGTCGCGTCCTCTGCCCGTACACTGGGAAGCGGTCAAAGATTTAAGGCCTCGTCACGAAAATCCATCATTTAAGGCCCCGAAATCGCGGTCAAAGATTTGCTCCGAATATTGACTTACGAATTAGGAGTGAAATTAGCACCCGAATCAGTTAAGATTTGACAGGAAGTATCGGGAATCAATTTGGGATGCAATCAAATAATTAGTTTCTCATTTTAACAACTTTTTATTTTTAGCAGTTTTTCTTTTGATCTATTCCTTCCGACTTGTCATTTCTGTCCTATTTCTGTCTGATAACGTCTCTATTTTTCTACAGTCTTTTTGGAAATGGTAACGTCTTTCTCTTTTATCATGACTGCTGTCTTTTTCGGTTTAATAATTCTTACTTATGCTTGTTACGAATTATGATCATAAATCTGTTGTTCCAACCAAAGAAGTACCCATTAAAACCAATTGACAATCTCATTGGGTTTTTTCATTTGAGTTCTTTCTACACTTGCATGCTGGCACCTTCTCAATTTTTTTTCTCCTTTTCCGTCATTTGTCAAATTTAATTGCAAAAACACGATCGAGTTAGAAAATTAAGTGATTTATACTATATATCCATAAAATGTATCATTTGATTATCGTATTAACCATATTAAACCAATTGAAAATATTAGAAAACACAACCAGAACTTATTAACATTGTTCATTCTTCGTCGAATTTTACATGTCAAAATAACAGAAATAACAGACGATCGATCAACAAAGAAAAACTAACAGTAACATCTTAAGTTGTTTGACATGGCTTGTCACATCGACATAGTGGGCATGAGTTTTTCTTGAACAACCAAGAAACAATACACTTCATGTGAAATGTATGATCACAACACAACTGCACTCGTTCGACTAAATCACCGTTGCTACCCATCTCAATTTCTTCAAACACACAACACAAATATTGTCATTCTCGTCTTTCAACCCTTATCTCTTTCGCTTACACAGTCGCTTGATTGTCACCATCTTATCGATGCTTGTAGGAGGATAGTTCGTCCAAAATAAATTTTGCACCATCATGAAGGCCATCGGAAGAGGGATGATCACTTGGACGGAGTTTTCAATATACCCGTGGATGCACATGGAAGAATCGACACCGTCGGTATCCGACGACGTGGGCGTCAGTTTTGCATGGAGAAAGAGAAGTAGTGACGGTTGTACTCTTTGACCATTGAGAATGGTAACAGCCGTTCTGTATCAAGCTTTTACGCTACCGAGAGAAATGCAAAATAGGAAAAGAAGATCAGTAGAGTTTTAAAGGTCTTTCTCTCTCCTTTCTGTCAACCTTTTTTTATTTTTAGTTTTTCTCATTTGAGTAAAGAATGAGGATGAGGTGCTCTATCTTAAATAGAGCAGGAGGTGGGCACGGACGCTAATAGGTGATGGGACATGTAGCAATAGGAAGTGGAAATACCAAAATTTGTGAGGACAAAATTGGCATTTTGAAAAAGGGATGGGACATGCGGCAGTAGAAAGTGGAAATATCAAAATTTGTGAGGGCAAAATTGGCATTTTGAAAGTTCTGCCACCTCTCTACACCTTTACATTATGTATATAGGATAGGATGGAGGTGAATAGTTATTCCTCATTCCTTAAAAAATATTCTACTAGATAATAGCGAACTTATTCTTAACATGTATATGCACATAAAGCATATCATGTTTTGCACAAATGGGTAAAAGTTGTTTTTGCATCTCATTGCAGACAAATGCAGAGATGTTGGTCATGTCTAACGCCATGTTCCATACTTCTATCTGCAGCTCACCTGTCGCTTTCATCACGGCCTTTGTGACATTATTTGCTTTGGTCATTGCTATAACTAAAGACCTCCGATGTAGAAGGAGACCGCAAGTGAGTAATTTTATCTGCAAATGCCCCATTATACATTATAAAGTAGAAGATGGTTATTTATCGTATGCAGTGTTACAGGGAGTCGGGATTCAAAATTTGAAAGAAAAATAGCCTTAAAATAGAAATTAATTCTGTTTTCAGTCTTAGCTCTGTATGAAGATGGACAACTCTCTTCTATATTAAATAAAGGTTCTATAGGAATCTTGCTCTTATTTTGTAACTAACTCGCAACATCTTTCTTACCTTTAAGATTTTCATATAGTTTTTCCAGTAATATGATTGGATTAAAAAAATCGTTGACGTGCGCTTTCCAGTAGTAATTATTTATTGGCATCCTTTTATCGCACAATGTCAATTAACTTATTATCTAAACATCCAAAACTTCCAGTTATGATTTAAATCTCTGCAACCAATTTACGTTCATTCTCATTTTTCATGTGCAATTCGTATATAAGCTAGAATTATTATTGATCGATACAATTATAGTATAGCATGAAAAATTCTATCCTCTATATGAGATGGGCTGCTCTGATCAAATATAATTTGCGAGTAACAGCCGAGATTTATCTCAAGTTGTAAGCTATATCCATCTCTAATGGCGTTGAATAAATACATCCATTATCATCATCTTTATCATCTAAGATACGGATACACCCAATTTCATGTAGTTCTACTGCTTTTTCACCGTTGAATTAGTGAATGCAAAATTAGCGGTTTACTTACAATAGAACATTTTACATTGCTAATTCAACAGTGAAAATGTGGTAGAACCACATGAAATTTGGCATATTCACATCATAGATAATAAGGACGATGATGACGGGTGCCGATCATCGGAAAAATCATGGATGATGCATTTTTTCAACTCCATAGGAGGAAATTCCCTCATATGGCCTCTTTCCTTCATTATTCTCTAATTATAAAGCATTACAAGTCATCTGATTTTTATAGACGTTTCTGAAATGAATTAAAGAGTTTCATGATATAAATACATGGTGTAATACTTAGAAAAAAAACATTATTGGACTTATTCATTCTCATCGAACACCATAAAAATTACATAAAATAACCATTTACAAATGCATTGACAACACTCCAGTGGACATATCTGTACCTTTCAATATTCCTTGGAGTAGAAAAGTTTGGTAGTGTTTCTGTAATTTACCGTATAAATAAATACAATCATGTCTGTACATGAACTTGATATATATGCAATCGTCACTAAATTACAATTGATTTCTCTTCCGCAGGAAGCGATATCGCAGTTCTACCGGTTTGATATTTTTAAGCTGTGCATGAGCAGCGGGGAGTTGGATCTATCTTGGAAGGAGCTCCCAGGAATCGGGGACCTCAAGTTGTTCTTGAAACTAGAGTATCCCAAGAATTGAGCCCCACCCCACCCCGCACCCCCCCACCCCCCCTTAAAAAACCATCCAAATAAAATCTCTCATCTACTCCCTCTCCTTCTAACAACAACAAAAAAAAGTTCATTTTAAAAGGTGCACAAGTTTAAAGATGAAAAATGAAAATCGCACACAGATTATTATAAATATTTACAACAGTAATGGAGCTCAATCACGAGAACTTTTTTTTCAGAAAAAAAAACATGAGAATGTTTATTATACCTAAATTATGATTAATAAATAATCAAATTTTACATTAAAACTGAAAACTAAAATAATTTATTATTATATCTTTATCTTTACTATTATAATGGGAAGGATCCAATTTGATTTTGTAGCTCACTTATGTTAGTCGATGTCGCGCACCTCATGTGTTCGCGGGGAGGCGGAAATAGCAAAAAATGATTTTTACGGGCTTCACAACACCGACTTGAACCAAGGATCGATCGCAAACCCTAGCTAGCAAACAACTTGAGGTTTAACTACTCGGATGAATGTTATACCTCGTAGTATCGTGTCTTTCGGGTCTTCTCGCTGTCCTCCTCGTCATCGTAGGCTATGAGGATCGGAACGGATGGAAGCAACCTCGACGGCCTCCTCGAGTCAAAGACGATCCATCCGAGAGTCTATAGTCCGACCTCCTACCTCAAATCCGAGATAACTACGGCATCTAGCTCGCTAAACTAAATGTCCCAGGTTGTGTAGAGTAAAAAGATGGAGTGATTTGTCTCTTGGAACCCTAGGTTTCTCAACCCATGAGAGTTCTAGGGTTATGAGGAAGAAGAAGAGGCTTGAGGAAATGAGAGAGAAGTTGTGAACATAGGAATTGAGCTTGGCTGTCCTCTTGAAATAGAATGAATAATATTAGATATTTTATGAGATAAATATCACAAAAAATATTTTCAAACCTTCACAAATATCTTGTGGTGACTCATGACAATGAGTCACCAAGTAGCCGTGATAGGTTCAATGCTCAAATCCACCTCATTTCCTCCACCCATTTTGTTCAATCCAAAAAGAATAAAACCCTAATAGGTGTCCCCCTTCTAGAAGCCAATCCCGAAGAATTACGAGAATGCCCCTCATATGTATATACATACCCGCATCCGTATTCCGAAGAAAACGAATACTAAGAGATGAAACAATCCATCAATATAACACTAGGATTCGGCTTAAACAAAGCTCACTAGTATTATCCGTCCGGTCATCATACACGCACAAGTGATATGGTGTGGTAGGCACTGAAGATTGGGTTTCTTCGCACTCCACATCTGATATGGTGTAGTAGGCACAGTCTTGGTAGGAACCTTATTCAAAAGATATGCAGTTAATTCTAGTGCATAACTTCAGAAGGACCGCGGCAACTCAGCATTACTCATCATGGAACGAACAATATCCAATAGGATTCTGTTCCGCCTTTCCTATACATTGTTGTGTTGTGGTGTATATGGAGGAGTAAGCTGAGAGAGAATTTCATTCTCTTTTAAGTAATCTAGGAACTCGGCAATTAAGTATTCACCACATCGATCAGATCTCAGTGTCTTAATACTTTTGCCTGTTTGTTTTTCCACTTCATTTTTATATTCCCGGAATTTTTCAAAGGGTTCAGATTTATGCTTTCATAAGAAGACATGTTCTAATCTAGAGAAATTATCCGTAAAAGTAATGAAATAGGAATAACCACTTCGTACATCTGTATATATTGGACTACACACGTCGCTGTATATGAGTCCTAAGAGCTCGCTCGCTCTTACTCCGTGTCCAGTGAACGGAGTCTTTGTCATCTTTCATATGAGACAAAATTAACAAGTTGCATAAGACTGATATTCGAACATATCCAAATATCCCTCTTTATATAACTTCGACAACTGTGTTTCATTGATGTGACCCTGTCTACAATACCATAAGAAAATTTTATTTAATTCTGGAGACTTTCTTTTAAGTGTATTCTAAACGTTGAAAACATGAGCTTGATTAAACACGTATATACTGTCTTCTAGTGTACCTGACCCAATCAAACTTTGATTTAGGTGGATGTGGACCACATCGCTTACAAACTAAACTAGGTACACACAAACAGTTATGTAGAATCAATATCTGCCCACTTGTCAATTCTAGATGATATATACTCTACGGATATAGCGTCCACGTCCATTCCGTTAGTGACTCTGAGAGTCATATCACCTGCCTGATAACTCTACGGTTTCTCAAAGCCTGTAATGAATTACAGATATGACATTCTGATCCAATATCTAGTACTCAGGAAGTAGAGTTAATTAACAGACCGTTTTCAATCACAAACACACCCGAAATTGAAACCACACATGCTTCGGATCCTGGATTCTGGCTTTCCAAGCCCTGCATTCCTTCTGCCAATGTCCTTTCCCGTGACAATAGGAACATCCCTCTTTCCCTACTGTTAACCCCGAAACTTTTGCCATATCTTTTCTTTCTACCTTACTGACACCGCCTATCGGCTTTGTAGAGGTCTTCTTGTACTCACCCTTGGCTTTCGCCTTGGATCCAGAAAAGGAAGATTCCCCAATAAGCAGAGCGGGTGTCTCGCTGGTTTCCTTCAAGGTGCCCTCAACTGGAAGTATAACTTTCTTCCCCTGCACGCAAATAGAAGGTAGGGACTGTAGTATCAAGTCAGTACATGACTCGTTCTCTAACGTGGTTTCCAGGTCCGTGAGTTTTTAATATAGCTAATCATTGTAGGGACGTGGTCCTCTATAGATGACCCGACAGCCAACCTCGCTTGAAGCAATTCTTTCGAGATCTGATATCTTGCGATACGAGATTACTCTCCATATAAAACATTGTTATAGAGAAAGATGGAAACTAAGTCCATCTTCTCATGCTCCCTCTGGTATACACAATCTATTTAGGCTAACACGAGGTACTTGGCATTCGCACAGTCTTTTTCCCTTGTCTTACGGATATCAACATCCGCGACGGTGGAAACTGGACCTGGGACGGCGGGGGCTTTGAGCAGTAATGAGGTGGTCCAGCTTGTCATAGGTAATGGACATCTAGACAAACATTTGCCAGTTATTATAGTATAATTCTGTCACGACCCCAAAATTGGCCCGTGACGGCCCTAGTACTATGCAACGCCCTAAGACGTAACGTAGTAAAAGAAAGCCAAAACCCAGAAATCTAAACCATAAAAAATACGGAAAATATAATATAAGTTTTTGAAATATTTGAAATCGCAACCCAAATTCTTTAAAAGACCTACTTTATTTCTTTAAAATTTTAGCAACACCCCCTTTTTGTAAAAACTAGCCAAGATGAATACAATACAAATATACGACGCCGTAGCGAAGAAACAAAGACAATAGAGAGAAAGCTGTATATAAAAGACAACAAATCCACATTAATATACAATATCGTCCTCACCAAGTCTCTAAATCAACAACATAATAGTAGATGGAGAGTACAAAATACAACGAATGTACAATATGAAATACAAATAATCATCTAACCCACCTAAGCAAAATGGTATACTGTGAGCTGATGCGGTATCTGTAGCAAAAGATGATAGATGAATAGCTGAATAGCCTGCCTCGACTACTCTGGGGAACAACCTGAAACACCTGTGGCACAACGGGGGTGAGTTGCCAACCTCTTGAATAGTAGATAACATATGCAGGTAATCGCAGGAATGTACGTACAGCATGAATCTAAGATATACAATTTACAGTAATAACAGGTCATGTGAAAGCAATGTAATGGAGATGTACAATAGCAGGTACAATCAATATATGAAGCAATGATGACATGATAATAGTATGCAATAACTATGCAATAGGGATATGAGAAAGCTAATATGCAACTATCATAAGGGTACGCTAACAGGTACAACCAATATATGAATATGTGCAAAGAATAGATAAGTGTGAGGTATGGGATGGAATATGTCATTTCCACGGAAACCTGACATCGTGGCAGGATCACCATCCATCAAGACACTCCAATCCGTAAATCCTCAAATCAGCCCCCAAACTGGGCTCTCATATCATATAAGTCTCACATCTTCTCAATGTACAATATCGAATAGATCTCCTATATCCCGAATGTACAAATCATCAATCTCTTTCATATCCAATCTCAATGAATCACCTACATCCCAAGTCGAATCTCAATATAATTTCTAACATCTTATATATATATATATATATATATATATATATATATATATATATGCAGAAGTAAAATATGATGGGGCAATACACATATATTAGCGTCCCATTCCACTAATATTGGTGTAAGGGTATATATAACAACGGCTAAATCCCCTGTTATATATACAAAGGTATTAAAAGAAATATCATGAATATAATATGCCAAGTATCGACACAGAAATCCTGATCACGTATCATACGCTATCCCGAAAGCACGAGTGCCTAGCTCTGACCCTCGCCTTTCGACGTATGCATACGTACATGACTCCCAGCGGTGTCTCCGTGATCCCCCGCCGAGTCATGGGTACTGTCACCGGTAGGTACTCGCCCGCCTCCAGGCTCAATCGGCAAAATCCATCGATCTTCTTACCGAGGGGAACCATACCGGGCCCCACCATGTACTCTCATACGGCAACCACACCTCGTATGGAGTATATAATCAGCACCGATAAAACTCATGGTGGACGCGCAAATATCATCTCAAGGAAACCGGGTTTTTCAATGTATGCATAATTTCATGAACTCCCACGGTTCCCAAATCCAGAAAACACCATGTAAAATCCAAATAAACAATGAGCAAATCCAGGAATAAATAAATGTGATATATCTGAATGTGAGCATATAAATGAGAACATGTAGCTGAAACCAGATGTATGCGAAATCAATAAGGTACAGCTAAGTATAGGTATCTACCTATAAGTAAAATATGTCCATGGTATACCTGTAGCTGTATCGCAAGGTATATATGTACCTATCACTAATGGTAAGATACACTACAGGTATACCGATAAGCTAGATGTCATGTGTGATAAGCAATAGAATCTATAAGGGGTTGTGTGTGACATGGCAATTATTGACGGTGTGTGTGTATAATCCGTGCTCGTGCAACATGAACCGTCAATAATTATGACGTAGAATGTGCGACAGGTATTTGAATCCTAGCCCAGACGCATAACGCCATGCGGGCGATTCCCTTGTAGATGTTAAATCTACTCACCTACGCCCCACGCTAGGTGAATCCTACCATCTGCTCCCCCCTGTAGTAGTGTCCGTAGTCCCTGCCTACAAACCTGCAAATAAGACATGGAAATCATATATAAGCCAAATATTCCGCGAAACGCGATATCGAACCAAAACGAGAAACTCGCGTCGCGAACTAAATGCGCGTGTGTACGATACGCTGAATCGTGTGTGTACGCGTCTAAAACCATCGCGACACGCCGCGATACGCTGGATCACAGAACCCTCTCACGTATCGCGCGTATCGCGCAAACACAACGGACATGAAAAACGGTATATTGTCCCAGATTTTCCTACAGGTTAAATCTTAGAAAACTAGACATGCCAAAACACTACACTACACAGTAGACTACAGTAGCCAAAACCCCAAGCCCCAACACCCCTTCCTGGCCATAAATTGCGGCCAGATTGATTTAATTGGCGGCCTGGGTAGGGAGAGGGTGGTTCGTGTTCTGGTGGTGGTGTCTATACCTAGTGTACATGCCCCAGTTTCCTCAATTTTGTCCTGAAGGCCCCGGGTCAAAAGCAGATTCTAGATTGCTAATATATCGCTTTAAAATCACCAATTTGCACAATTTAGAAACCTTATGGTACTTTAGTGAAATCTGGGGAGTTCTCAGTTGGAGTGACCCTAACAGCACTTAAATGGGTAGGGTTTTCCAACACAATCACCAATTTACCACCACATCTCTCAAATCACCAAAACTAGCACCAAACTAGCTAATTAACACAAATCGAAGCTAATCGATGCACAACCTAAGCAACTAGGAACTTGGGTTCAGAAAGTATACCCTATAGAGCCCTAGAAGGCAGGTGAAGAAGTGTATGGAGGAGGTGGGAGCTTGCTACGACTGCTGAAGCTCCTTCTGCTGCTACTCTTGCCTCTGCTGCTGCTTGTTGCTACTGCTGATGGAGTTGCTGCTGATGCTGATGCTGCTGTTGCCTCTTCTGCTGCTGCTGCTTCACTTGTTGTTGTTGTTGTTGTTGTTGTTGTCTTTGCTGCGGCTGTGTGTGTGTGTGTGTGAGTGTGTTTGAGAGTGAGAGGATGAGAGAAATGAGTGAGAATGAGAGAACACTAACAAGTCAACCCCCTCCTCTCTCTCTCTCTCTTCATTAAATGAAGGCATGGGCAAGCCATCATGCCTCATAATGCACTCTCTCTCTCTCACACACCAAGTCAACACCCAAACAAAAATTCAAAATAAAACCCTTTTTATTTTAACAACCATGCACACTTAAAACCCATAACACTTAAAACAAAACTAAAAGCTAAATTAGAGAAAATGGTTAGTTAACCATGATTGCTAATCATGGTTAAACCCCCAAAACAACCCTAGTTATCATGCACAAGTGTGTGCAAGGCTAGGAAAAATCTAATAAAATACTCAATAAATAGGATAAAATATTTAAAACCCAAATTGGTAAACTCTTTATTAAAAACCATATATATATAATATAATTAGCCACAAAACACATTCTAAGGTGTTACAAACTCAGTCATTTTATTATCTATCTGTAACCTAATCTGGTCACCTGGTCGCTGTAATTAGGAGAGAGAGAAGAAAACAATTAGCATGATACTCTTGCAAGTTTAGATTGGTTTTTAATTTATCCAAACAGGATGGCTCCCACTGTTTCTCGAATCCTTCCCCAAACCATAAAAGAAGAATTAGTCAGGATTAATCTCACCGTACAATACTTGCTTAACCGTTCGGCAAGGCTAGTGTCGGTACTTCGAGGAAGGTTTTACGACACTTTCGCGAAGTTCCTTAATTAAATAACCTCTTTTTCCTGGAGGCGTAGTCCCGCTAACACTGTTCTAGACACTTACTTGGTTTATAGCATTAATCGTTAAGTGAAGAATCTCCCGAGGAGTAGCGGATACTCACAGTAGGATCGGGATCCAAATATTATTGTGTGATAATCCTGAAGGAATCCTACCAACATTATCACACTCCAAATGGTATGCAGCACTAGCAAGTTTCAGTTTCGCTAGAAACTCCCGATTTGGATTTTTGCTCCATGCTTTTATGACATTGACAAAGGCCAACAAATCATAAGTCACATGTCAAATTCTACCCATCATTGTCCAGGTTAATTTAAACCCATCCGTATATACCCTTGACGAAGGCCAACAAAGAAATACGACCGTTCCAAACCAACGCATCTATCTATACTACATATGAATACCCAGCAGCAACCAATCACCATGCCTTGACGAAGTCCAACAAACATAGCTTGAATACTACTGAACATTCATATGAAATGACGGAGAGCTACGAATGGTTTTGGCGAAACCGTGAACGTAGTGAACTTGATATAATCGAAGGAACCTGATAGTTTTTAAAAGGAGCGGTTTAAGCTCCGCATTTAAAAGTCTCCTACTTTAAAATAACCGAGTAGTTTTTAAAATTTGTTCCAACGATTCAGCTTTGGTTTATTTACTTTGCATTAATGTAATGCAGTCCCATCATTTACACTTATCATCACAGAAAAAGACGAAAATACCATGTCCACTTATGCCATTCGCATTCGTCATTGGGCCCCGTCTAACACCGTTAGGTTACTTAACTAACGCCAGAGCGGGGGCTGGACTAGCGCGGATATAAAACATAAGCAACGTATATTATATAGCACATATATATAATAACCATTCGTCTGACGCAATAATAGGCATTCCAGATCACAGATGAACATATTGGATATATTAGGAATTCCGCGTTTCGTTTAAGCCTGTAACGAAAGACGGATTCCACAGTCGTGATGAATAGCCAAACCCCACCCTAGGACCCTACGGATGCGGCAAACTGCCTGCCAAATATCCGAAGTGAAGCAACCTTCCTCAGCAAAGTGAGTAGGCCACTCGGCACTTCAAAGTACCCGGTAGTTTGTGCACCCCACCTTGGGTCTATCCTAGGAGCAAAAACAGTAAAAGAAATAATACAATGATAGCTACAACCTCAACCCGGATGTGTCCCACAAAATAATATTACATCACTTTACAAATTTACATCGAATGAAAGAATGAAAACCCTAATCTCACATCCCCGACTATCCATTCGCGATGATCCAATAAAATTCATATACACGAACCAACATCACAGATCATAGATATGTGCAACCCCGACTAATAAACGTATAGCAATTAGTCGATGTTTCCAAACACATATACTCATCACAAAGCTTGTAAAGTAACTGCGACATTAGAATTCCACACGCAATTAACAAACTTAACCAATTTTCCAAAACTTTAAAATCCAGTAAGCTAAAGTTCCAAAAACGATCGTTTTAAGCCAATTCGGAAGTCCGAATCAAAACGAAACGTGCCCAAAGCTTCGCGGAGAGTTAGAGCACGAAATTAACTTCGAGTTGGGGGGCCTAGAGGGGATACCCTACCCCCTAGGCCACCACGAGGTGGCCAGGGGATGAGGCAGACCCGAAACTGCCTAAGGTGGGCAGTTTCGGGTCCCCACCGCCAAGACCACCTTGTGGTGGTCTTGGGGAGTGGGCCCAGCCGTTCGGTCTCCCCCGGGGATTCCCCGGGGTGCCCATGCACCACCTCGCAGCTTCTCAGTTCAAACCGTGAGCCCGCGGGGTGTGCAAACATCTCAAACTATCATTTTTGGAAACTGTTTTTCTCGGCAGTTTTTGCGCAACAAAAACGGCGGATTTCTAACGTCGCTACAAGCTATCAAAGGTTTATGAGGGGCTTCGATACCACTGTAAGCCGATTTCGCGCACCCCACGTGTTCGCGGGGAGGCGGAAATAGCAAAAAATGATTTTTACGGGCTTCGCAACGACTTAAACCAAGGATCGATCACAAACTCAAACTAGCAAACAACTTGAGGTTTAACTACTCGGATGAATGTTATACCTCGTAGTATCGTGTCCTTCGGGTCTTCTCGATGTCCTCCTCGTCATCGTAGGCTCCGAGGATCGGAACGGATTGAAGCAACCTCGACGGCCTTCTCGAGTCAAAGACGATCCACCCGAGAGTCTATAGTCCGAGCTCCTACCTCAAATCCGAGATAACTATGGCATCTAGCTCGCTAAACTAAATGTCCTAGGTTGTGTAGGGTGAGAAGATGGAGTGATTTGTCTCTTAGAACCCTAGGTTTCTCAACTCATGAGATTTCTAGAGTTATGAAGAAGAAGAAGGGGCTTGAAGAAATGAGAGAGGAGTTGTGAACATAAGACTTGAGCTTAGCTGCCCTCTTGAGATAGAATGAATATTATTAGATATTTTATGAGATAAATATCACAAAAAATATCTTTAAACCTTCACAAATATTTTGCGGTGACTCATGACCATGAGTCACCAAGTAGCCATGTTAGGTTCAATGCTTAAATCCACCTCATTTCCTCCACCCATTTTGTTTAATCCAAAAATAATAAAACCCTAATAGGTGCCCCCTTCTAGAAACCAATCCTGGGGAATTACGAGAATGCCCATCATCCGTATATACATATCCGCATCCGTATTCCGAAGAAAACGAATACCAAGAGATGAAACAATCTATCAATATAACATTAGGATCCGGCTTAAACCAAAGCCCACTAGTATTATCCGCCTGATCATCATACGCGCACAAGTGCACGTACGTGATCGAAGCCCTGCTGTAAAACCATACGGCCTCTACATCTTTTGCCCGGTGCAGGAAAACTCTCTATGTGGGACTCTAAAGACTCGACACTCGCTGACAGTGGGTTTAACCGCAAGCCGCAAGTGGTACTAGCTGCACGTAACGGCTACCCAAGTATGTGTCGATAAGAAGGCCGATGAGCTAACTCATCTGAACTCCTACTGAGCCTGTATGTGACAATCTCTGTACAGTCCGGTCTGTTCGTTTAAGAGTATCGCATATCGGGCTTAGGGGGCGGTAATCGTCAGACCCCTAATAGCGCAATAAGTCGTGTCGGAGAGTAGCCCAAAACACCCTGAGAAACTATTGGAGTACCTACCAGTAAACCTCGCTTGCCTTGGCCAAGAACTTTGTGTAATGGTCTTCCGAACACAGCGCGATATCAACCCCCAATACCGAGATAGACGAATCCTATCTAACCGCCACTGCCTCCAAGTGCTTCGGGACTACACCCAACTACTACCTGTTTGCACGACTCCTTTGAGCCGTGGTAGGGTAGTAATCAAAGTACAGTGGGAACACACTCAAAGCGAAGTAGCAATGTCAAGTCGACGGACTAAGCTGTACTCACGTCGCCTGGGAACTACTACCCGACGATATGTATAATACCCACCAGTAGTTCCCGACGAGTCATGTCCAGTGTACTCATAATCTAATGAGCACCTGCATACTATCTTCAGTACGACGTACTAATGGCTGTGGGACATACCATCTCTCCTGCTGGGATGAGAAGCGTATACACTAGTCTACTGTGGAGTATCGATACCCCGTCTCGATAATCCTACGACTAGGGACCTGTATAAGATGTGTTTATAGATTACCCAACCCCCACTAATGTGACTGTCATCACAACGCTGATAATCAAGTAAAGATCCTAAGGGCTCTACCAATATGTATAAGCGATATGCTAAGAAAACACATGCACATATTGAGGTAGAAACAAACCAGGTAGTATACTACCATTTTGAGCAAGACTGTTACTATATCCGTGTATATCTCAAGCTCCTATTAAGTAATATACAATCCAGTATGATACAATAATGGCCTCTGGGGCATATATCACTAACAACTTATGTGTCTACTTTTTCTAGGAATACAAAATAAAAGACAGAAAAAAATGAGACATATCTGCTAAATTTTTTTTTTAGGGGATGCAACTCTTTTGAGAATCGAACCGGCCACACGCTTTAGAAAGGAAAATGATACCAACACGATGCCCCGGTTGTTGCTTCCTATGATTTACTGCATGCTAATTAAAAATTTCACTCCTTAACTCATTTTAGCAAGCTTACATGCACTAAACCTAGACTATTAGAACAACCATTGCATAATCAATAAATTACTTACAGAAGGGGAGCCTTATTATGAATGTTGCTCATTTTAGCCTTTTTAGGATGATTTGAAATGGTCCGATGAAAATATATATCCACATGAAAAGATTATTTCTCTGTAGATAACAACACAAAACTATAAAAGAAAATTGATCAAATACAAAGAAAGATATATGTTGCTTAACGGCATCTTAAATTCGAGTTTGGTAATAAACAAATCCAGATCAAATTTGTAGAACTACAATTCATCTTCGCCATTATTAAAAGAGCAATCGGGGCATGCAGCGACACTGCAGGTTTCTTATTGCCTTATTAAAATTAAAATTTGGAAGTAAATATAAAGTGCCTTTTTTGGTTAACTGAACAATAGCTTTGTGCTTGACACATGCATTCTTTAAATTTTAGAATTTACTACACTCCCATATTATATACTTCTTCCTTCCGTTTCATAATAACTGTCATTTTTTGCTCTTTATTTCCCCCAAAAATTATTTGTTCTTTTACGTGTCAAGAAGCATGATTTAATTACCAATACATTTAAAATATAAAATACTCAAACTAACTCATAATTAATTTTCGAAGTCTTTTCTTCATATTGATCAAGTCTTGAGAATTTAATGAAAATTATCCAAAGGTTAATTAATGAATATAATATCTATTGAATTTTAGAATTCTGAAAAATCGTTCTTTATTCAATAAGCATGCAAAAGCAATAAAATAAAATAAAACAGGCAAGTATGGAACGGAGGGAATTTCATGCTTTGGTAGATGGAAATTAACTAAAAATTGATGTAACTTGCAGTAATGATTTATTCATCCTGCACGTGCAAGGCACGTACACAAAACTATTACAACACATACTTAGCTCAGTTGTTACCAATTTACTTTCCAATATGAAGATAGTAAGATCACACCCTAAAAGGGTTGATACTCTTACTCTCTCTCTCTCTCTATATATATCTATCTATCTATCTATCTATCTATCTATATATATATATATATATATATGGAGGAAAGAGACCTTGGAGGCTTTTTCGTCAGGTGACGTCTAAAATCTATATCCTCCGTAACTATTTTCGACGATCGGCATTCATCATCATCATATTTATCATGTAAGATGTGGATATACCAAATTTCATGTGAGCCCACCACCTTTTCATCGTTGGATTAGCAATGTAAAAAAATCTATTGTCGGTAAACCGTTAATTTATCACCCACCAAATCAACGGTGAAAAAGTGTTGGAATCAAATGAAATTTGGTGTATCAACATCTTAGATGATAAAGACGAAGATGATGGACGCTGATCGTTGAATAAAATCATGAAGGATGTATTTTTTGAAGCCATAGGAGGAAATTCCTTCTTAAGGCACCTTTCCTCTATTATTCTCTCTCTATAATATATATAATAACGAAGAAAAGAGAGAGAATAATGAAGAAAAGAGGCCAACGGAGGGAACCCTAGTAAAAACTGTACGCATTACAGACCGTGTAACTATATACGGTTCCTCATAAATTATTAGAGACCGTATATATTATACGGTCTGTACTGAACGATCGCCAATATATTAGCGACCGTTCACTTAATATTAGCTGCCGTTCGAAACGGTCGCTTATAGATCGATCAGATAAGAGTCGCGATGGCCCCTTCTTCATACTCATTCCCCCAAATTTTTTCCTGAGAGGTAATTTCCCTCCTCTTTCTCAAAATTTTCGAAAATATTATCAAATCTAATCCAAATTTTTTTTGTATGTGTTATTGTTGCAGTTGGTGATGTAGGAGCTTGTTCCCTTTTTCAAATTTGGACCTGGCTTATTGTTTTCTTCTTATATCCTTAATTTTTTTCAATTAGATTAATAAAATTTGAAATTAGGTGATTATAATCTGTGATTTGCGTTGGTTTTGATGTATTAAATACGGATAATGAGGAATTGAATCGGTTGTAAAATGATGGGTTTGAAATTAGGGTTTGAAATTTATTATGATTTTGGGGGTTGATTTGTTTTAGAATTGAAAATAGTTGAAAAATTAAAATATAAATTTGGTAATTTAGGTTTAGAGTTGAAAATATAAGAATTATAGGTAATCGATGAATTTACTTGCTAGATTAATTTATGGTAAGATGGATAATAGGATTATGTTAGATGAAATTAGGGTAAAATGTATTATAGTTAATATTTAGTGTGCGCATGTGCGCACATGTGTTTGTGAGTATGTGTAAATGTGTGTTCGCGCGAACGTATGTGAGCAAGTGTATGTATGAGTGTTTGAGTGCGCGCGTATGTGGGAGTGTGTGTGCGCGCGCGCATTTTCATAAATATATTCATCCTAAATTCTACCTTATATTTTGTAAATTTAATAATTCGATATTCTTTATTTTGTAAATTTAATAATTTGATATCTTATTGCTTATGATTTATTGCTTAGATTTTTTTAATTGTAGTATAATTTATAAACCAAATCAAAATAAAAATCCAATCCTTTAATACCAATTAAACTATAGTAGATGTATAAATCAAAACTAAAATCAAATTGATTAAGAAAAATTAACACTAATTAACTTATAATATTAATTACATTAATTAAGAAATCTTAATTAAGACCGGACAATAGTGAACCGAGACCCTAATTAAAAAACGATTAAATAGAAAATTAAGGAATACCCTGGAATTTTGATTAGAAACGTAACTAGATTTTTCTGTTTTCATTTAATTAGTAAGTTTAAGATCGAAAGGTTTTAAACTTGTTTAGGATCGATCTATAGTTTCCCGTCTGACAATTGGTGTATATCAAATATTTTTCACATCGAATTGATAGGATCACATTATATATTTGTAAGAGTTGAGCGTTATATTCAATTCTTTCAAATATACGTGTAGTATTCGACTAGGGGATTTAATATACAGTAATTGTCGGATTTGTCCAGCTTGGACACGTTACGAATGCAACAAAACTCATATCTCACATCCTTCTGTATTTTTGTCCATTTCGAGAAGTTTCGACGGTGCTTTCCACTTATTCTCCATGTACAGATTTATGTACGAACACGGAGAACAGGGAGAAAGTGTTGTCGAAATTTTCTCGAAATGGACGAAAAACAGGAGAGTGTGAGATGCAAGTGTTGCATTTGTAATGTGAATTAGGACCTTTATCTCTGACAGCCGTAAAACTAATTATTTGTCCCCACCTTTTGCCCTGAATACTTACGACAATCTTAAATGACTTTAGATATTTTGATGCGTCCACATCATGAAATCTAATTTAAGACTTGAAAATTTATTTGATATATTAAACTTATATTATTATCTGTGTTATAACAGATGAGAATTCTTCCGGATAAATCGTTTATGCACATGGGTAAAAAAGATAGGTATAGTTTAAGAGACACCCGATTTAAAGATGGGTTTAAACTCTTTTTAAATTACGCAGAGATAAACCCAAAGCGTAACCGAGACGGACTCTTGTTTTGTCCTTGTAAGAAGTGAAAGAATAGAGTCCGTTTTCGACGTGAAGTGATAGAAGAATATGTGTTTGTAGAGGGTTTTGAACCGAACTATATATATTGGAATTACTATGGCGAGAGAATACGTGACGAGAAAACGAGAATGGATAATGAGACCGCAGTTTCGCAAGCTGAATTGCCGATGGGTGACAAGATAGATGACACGCATGAGATGTTGGAAGATTTATTTGCTGGAAAGGAAATACATGATATTGAACCGTCTGAAGCCACCAGTGAGTTAGAAGAATTACATAAACTTCTGGAGAAAAACGAACAAGATCTGTATGAAAGCTGTACGGAATTTAGTAGGTTGTCATTTATAATAAGGCTCCTCCATCTGAAAATGATCAGTGGGATAGCTAACGAGTATGTTGACGTGCTTCTTGATCTCTTACGCAAGGTAATTTCTAAAGGAAAGGAACTTATTCTAGAGAATCATTATCAAGCAAAAAGATTTTTAAGACACTTGATTTCTCGTATGAGAAGATCGATGCATGTCCTAATGACCGTGTGCTGTATCGTAGAGATTACGCGTTTCTTGATGAGTGTCTCACTTGCAACATATCTAGGTGGAAAAATATTAGAAGAAATTCAAACGCAGAAAACTTGAAGAACTTACGAATGCGATTTTCGGAAAGAGTGCTAATTGCAAAAATAATCAAGAACATAAGAAACACTTTTCACAGTGGTTCCGTAAACACGTCCGTATGTCTTGTATATTTCACGTTTCATATGCATATATCACATATAACTTATACATTTTACGTGTAAATGCATTGCAGATTGAAGATGACATAACAAAAAGGATGAAATTCCCGGATGTAATTATGCGACTATTTAAACGTCTTAGTGCAAAAGTGAATCGATACGGTTTATATTGTATTAATAACCTAAAATTTCTTACAACCAAGAAATTGACTATCCAAAACAATGGGATTTATTGTCCGTTTGAACAAACATGTTTCTCAAGTTCTCGTGATAAAAGACCACAGGGAGGAAAAAAAAGAATATTACGGTCAGCTGGAGAATATAATAGAGTTATTTTACGGGAATAATGAGCAAGAATTATTTGTTATGTTCAAAATTCGTTGGTGCACTTGCATTCAGATCGATGAGTACGGTTTTCAGCTTGTCAATCTTAATAAAGAAATTTATCGAAATGATAAGTTCATGTTAGTTTCACAAGCTGAGCGATGTTTCTATATCAAAGATCCTAATCGTGAAAAAACTTGGACTGCATTGCCGACATCTCCTAAATCCTTTTTCGATAGTTCTACCGATGAGATTGACCTTGATGAAGCAGATCCGGTTGACATATGAAAAACTTTGCAGTTGTAAACAATTGTAATCAATTGATATATGTTATAAAGGTTGCAGTTGTAAAAACTTATAATCACTTGCATGTAAATGATATATTAAAAACCTAGCAGTTCTAATTACTTGTAATGTATCGATTTATTAGCTTAATAATTTATGCATATTATATATTTTGTATCGTCATTACTCTTGCATGAAATAGATAGGACAAAAAGACATATTTGGAAAATTTGCCAAAACATTTTCTTCAAAGAAAAGATATCAAGATCCTGAATTCTCGACACAGCCTGATACTAAGAGTAGAGGTATATATTACGAATTTTAAATAATCATCGACCACATTATTTTATTCAAACAACTATTGCGTTGATTATAATAAATTAAAATGTGTAGGTACATCAGGATGCAGCTCCATCAGTGCAGCATGATCCGTATGCACATCTAGACGAGCAGTGTACGGACTTGAGTAGGGAACCTAAGGCGTTCTCGGATCCCGTCACCGATGAATGGATTCATGCATTGCCTCTTCTTCACGATTTACAAAATAAAAAACCGTATCGCAATAGAGACAAAGCAAAGGCAATGACACGGTGGGTTGTTGCTCAACCTTAAATCGATATGATGATAGAGACAGCAGACACGAGTATTGATGAGACACGGGCTGCGGGGGATAATCTGGCCCAGATTGAATACCACCAAAGAGGTGTTGCAAATGAAATTACGAAATACGATATGCGTGGAAAAAAGGAAATTCTGCAATGGGTAGGTGGGAAACTCATAGGTCCGGGTTTGTAGGCTATACATTTCTACGGTTATATCGGTATTCTCGTCTGCAACATCGACTTCTAAAATGTGGGCTTCATATTTGCATATAACCCCTGGGAAACATACGTATGGACTTGGCGCTCACTCTTGAAAATGCATAACTCAACTATATTTCAACATTACATGCATACCTGTTATATATTATAAATTTATTAAATAATATATTTATTAATCTATATTACAGAAACATTTCGTCTTAGAAGATGATATTGATAGGCATTAGACGCATGTCCAATATAAGATGTCACAAATATTCAAGAGATGGTGTCAAAGATTGAAGAAAAAATTCAAACAGTCGGAGAAATTTACGGATAATTGAGAACGTTTTGCCGCTCTTCCCTCCATCATCCCCTTAGAGATCAGTTTGCGTTTCTCCTATTGTATTGGGATACACCCAAAGCAAACCTAATTAAAAATATATTTAAATAATTTGAATATCGAATTTATATTAAATTACATTTAAAGATAGTGTCTTCTAAATAAACGGGAAGTATCAGAAAGGAATAAGCAGAACCGGGAAAAGCCACAGATGACTATTATGGTGGATCGGTTCCTGCTGATCAGTATAGGGCTATTTTGGTTAGCTTATTTTTAATTACATAAATGTTCAATTTTTCAATTTCATCATTACATATCTTCACGTATAAATAAATCAAATATCCATTACAGGAGAAGGCTGGGAAAAAGCCGAGCCTCTCTAAGACTTGAGAGGTATTGCACATGAGAAATGACATGTCAGAAGAAATGATGGATATAGTCACTCAACATGTGGTAAACATGCATTTTTCAATTCTTTAAAGTAAATTAATTACACTTGTTAATTTCGTAAAGAA
Source organism: Agapanthus africanus (assembly GCA_030015575.1). NCBI lineage: Eukaryota > Viridiplantae > Streptophyta > Magnoliopsida > Asparagales > Amaryllidaceae > Agapanthus > Agapanthus africanus. The sequence continues at coordinate 13,477,348 of CM057337.1, forward strand.
AATTAATTATTGTTTTATTTATCGAAGGAGGATTTCGAGGAGGCGGAGAGAAGCTATTGGGACTCAAATCCCAAATGTTCGGCTGATGATCCTCTTCCTACGGAGGCTGAGGTATCAATTATAGAGCAGCTTTTCGCTCAGTCGAGAGGACACGGTCGTATTCCCTTATACGTTGGTCTCGTTAGTCTTTCACGGTCCGATTCCAGAAGAAGTACTTCAACTTCGTCAATCGCTCGCTCCAACCAACAATCGGCTGAAGCACAACGGATTAATGAACTAGAGGAGCAGCTCAGGAGGAGGGATGAAGCAGATAAGAAGAGGGCGGAAGATGAAACGGCTTGGAGAGCTCAAATGGATGTGCGGTTGGAACAATTCTCGCAACAATACGTTCTGCCTCCGCAATCGTTGTCAGCACAGGGTTCATTCCCGCCGCAGCCGGCATATTACCCTCCTCCAACACAGCAACCGTATTACCCTCCCCCATCATAGGGAACGCCGTACTATCTTTATCCACCGCCTCCACAATCATAAGAAGGGTACTACCCTCGGCCTCCGCCACAAGATCCTTATTACCCTAACCCTCCACCACAGATCCTTATTACCCTAACCCTCCGCCACAGGAACCATATAACCCTGATCAGCCGACCTCACAGGGAGGGTTATTGGGTAACTTTTTCGCAGGAGGATTTCGACGATATGAATCGATACTATTCAAGGTGAGCTTCTTTTGATGGCGATGGTAGCGGTGAGAGTTAGTGAGGTACATATAGTTGTTATTTACAAAATTTTGAGTATACAATTAAACTGTGTTGAGTTTTGATGTTTGAAATTCATGTTGTGTATTCGTAGGGTTCTTATAAGTTAACGATAAAAGGATTGTGTTTTAACGATGGAAGTGGCGGGAGTTAGTGATGTAAGCATGTGTGTGTGTGTTATATAGTATAGCTAACATTGTTTCGAAAATTATGATTTGAGTTCATATATTTATATATTTATTTATTTCAATTCACAGGGTTGAGTGAGCAGCGATTGCGAGGGATTTGGAGATTTTTTCGTTTTATTAGACATATTTATTGTGTATGTATTGTGTTGTTCATATTCAAAACAATTTAGTTTATATATGTTTGTTTATTAAAAATTTAGTTCATATGTGTTTGATTGAGTTGTTGATATTGGTGGATCTATCGTGGATAATATTTATATGTTGATTTGTATGTGTATGTGTTCGTGTTTGTTGTTGATCTTGTTGGATATGTTGTGGATTGTGCATATATATTGATTTGTATGCGAAACGCTATTGCGGCGTAATATATTGTGATATTGTGTATTATTGTATTGAATATAGCATTTTTTTGTAATTGTTTTTCAGGAAAAATAGTTATTAGCGACCGTATGAGCTACATGAACGGTCGCTAATAGCTCATCAACGACCGTTTGCTAATATTAGTAAACAGGTAAATTCGTTGAGATGTCCACGTGTCTGCTTATTAGCAACTGCTGGAAACGGTCCCTGATACATTAATTAGCGACCGTTCATATTAGAGACCGTTCATTAACGGTCGCTAATATATATATCAACGACCATCCAATCAACGATCGTTTTTTAGCGACCGTTTAAAATATAAACAGTCGCTAACATACATTAGAGACCGTTCATTATTTTTTGGAGACCGTTCCATATGGTCTCTAATAGTGACTGCATGTAGTAGTGGAATTTCCTCTATGACGACGAAAAATACATCCTGCACGATTTTTTCCGACGATCGGCATCCATCATCTTCATCATCATCATCTAAGATATGGATATATCAAAGTTCACGTGATTCTATCACTTTTTCACCGTTGAATTTGCAATGTAAAAAGTTCGATTGTCGGTAAACCGTTAATTTTGTACCAACTAAATCAACGGTGAAAATTTGGTTTATCCATATCTTAGATGATAGAGATGAGGATGATGGATGCATCGTCGAAAGAATCATGAAAGATGTATTTTTTCGAGGCCATAAGAGGAAATTTTTCCTCCTATGACCCTTATCCTCCATTAATCTTATATATATATATATATATATATAATCTAGAAAAGAAGCCCTTGGAGGCTCTTTTTTCAGGTGGCGTAAAAAAACTACACCCTCCACAATTTTATTTGACGATCAGAACCCATCATCATCATTTTTATCATTTAAGATGTGGATATACCAAATTTTATGTGATTCCACCAATTTTTCACCGTTGAATTAGTAATATAAAAAGTTTTATTGTCGGTAAACCGTTAATTTTACACCTCTAAATCAACGATGAAAAAATGATGGAATCGCATGAAATTTGGTATATCCACATCTTACATGACGAAGATGATAATGATGGATGCCGATCATCGAAAAGAATCATGGAGAGTGTATTTTTTCGAAGCTGCAGGAGGAAATTCACTCTTATGGTGCATTTCCTCCATTGTTCTTATATATATATATATATATATATATATATATATAGAGAGAGAGAGAGAGAGAGAGAGAGAGTAATGGTGGCGTCAAAAAAATACACCCTTTTATCCGATGACCGAAAACCATCATCTTTATCTTTATCATCTAAGATGTGGATCCATAAAATTTCATGTGATTCTACCACTTTTTCATCATTGAATTAGCAATGTAAAAAGTTCTATTGTCGGTAAACCGTTAATTTTGTATCCACTAAATCAACAGCGAAAATGTTTTAGAATCATATGAAATTTGGTGTATCCATATCTTAGATGATAAAGATGATGATGATGGGTGCTGACCGTCGAATAAAATGGTGGAGGGTGTAGTTTTTTTATGCCACCTGACGAAAAAGCCTCCTATGACCTCTTTTCTACATTATTCACACACACGTATATATAATGGAGGAAAAAGGCCAAATTTTCTTCTATAACGTCGAAAATATATACCCTCCCCTATTTTTTCCGACGATCGGCATCCATCATTTTCATCTTTATCATCTAAGACGTGCACACCAAATTTCATGTGATTCTACCACCTTTCCACCGTTGATTTGTGGGTGCAAATTAACGGTTTACCGACAACAGAACTTTTTACACTGCTAATTCAACGGTGAAAAGGTTATAGAATCACAAAAATTTGATGTGCACATCTTAGATGAAAATGATGGATGTCGATCGTCGGCAAAAATGAGGGTGTATTTTTCGACGCCATAGGAGGAAATTCCTTCCTATGGCCTCTCTCTCTCTCTCTCTCTATATATATATATATATATATATAACTTTGGGCTACATCCGTGAAGATGACCATGTATGCATGTGATCCATAGGCTAGAGGACAACCTAAAGCAATAATGTCTAATGAGAAATATTCTTTCTCCCAACTTGAAAACCTAAAAAAAAAATCTATCCAAAAGACAATAATGGTATCATCCACGGCATCTAGATAATAGTGTCAAACAGTTGGGCCAATGATTTTTATTTCTTGGATAAATTTTTCTTTTAAGTTTTAAGTGTACAGGAAAAGTATTTATCATGTCTGATAGCATGGGGCTCACAAACATTAGGCTTCACACACACAGTGAAAAAGAAAAGAAAATAGTTAAAATAAAATAAAAAATCCTGATCTGTGACTCACCTTCTTTTCTTTGAAGTGATTCTATCTATAAAATGCATCTCATGACCCAACTTTTTTCCAGCAAGAGCAATGCTTCTTTCTCTCTTTCATTATTGATGGAAGTAGAGTTTCTTGATGGAATGTATGAAAAAGATGTCTGTGCCTCGGTGATGGAGGTCCTTTTCGGGTCTCCGTCAGATGTTGTCTTCCGTTGATCTCCCGGTGGATTTTGGTGATGGTCTTCTGTTGCGTGTGGATCTCAATGGGTTTTGGTGAGATTGGTGATTTGAGGGGTTTTAGCGCCGAATACCTGCAAAGAAGTCCCGGGGTGGTTTGGTACCACCGAGGACCCTCCGACGATCAAGTTAGTGCTAGATCCGGGCAGAGTAACGGCTCAGAGGAATAAAAAAATGGCTTCCTTGACCCCTCTATGATGGGGGTTTATATAGCGGCGATGGCACGCAGCAGCAGGCATGAGAATCTTGCCAGTAGTTACGCTCCCAACGTCACGCCCACGTAGAGAGCGGATCGTCCATTAATGGGGATCGCTGAGGCATGGAACGTGGGATGTTGCTGGCGGAGAATCCGCGCATGGAGAGATTCGCGGAGCGGCGGTTACGCCTGTGAGCGGTGGATCTGGTCAGAGGGGCCGAGGAAGATGGCCTCGGCTAGGGAGCTCGGAGATGAGCAAGAGGACCGAGGAGTCCTGGTCCTGTGGCAGCTCGGGACGAGCTGGAGGGGTCGAGGAGGCCAACTTGCAGAGGGCCCCTTGGAGGGCCACCTTGTGCTTGTGGGTCGGGTACAGGGGTTGCCTGGTCGGCCCCTGTGGCCCTTCCTTCTGAGTTTTGGGACACGTCATCTGCCATGTGTCCAGATCTTGGAGACCGCCAACATTGAGCATCATCATTAGCCCCCCACTCTTGTCCCGACCAGCTAGCGGGTCGGGTCAGGAGTGGACTGCCGGGCCGCCCGGGGTAAGCTCCCTTCTAAGGTTTCGTCGGGACACGTCCCCGGGTTGTCAGCCGTCTTTTCTGCCAGCGAATTAGGGCGAGATCTCTGCATTTAAGGAAGGTGCGTCGGTTCGTGCATCCTGCCACTAAAGCGACGGTCCACGTGTCAAGCGTCGGTTGGCCGACGCGACGTGTGCAGACCTGTGGCGTCTGATGGGGCGCGGTCCAGTGCGGGAACGACAAGTGGAGCAATCGGTCGTCGAGTTGACTTCAATCACCTGGTGTCTTTTGTTGGGGCTTCGGGTCCGCTGCATGTGATGGGCTCGGTGGCCTCGTTATGAGGGCTACAAACCTGCAGCGTCTGTTGGGCAGGAGGATGCCTGCTGGGGATGACCGAGCAGGGAAGCTGCTCGGTTGATCTTGGCGAGGGCCTTGATCCCTGGCGTTGCGAGTAGGGAAGTTACCGGCCAGGGATAGCCGAGCAGGGAAGCCGCTCGGCTGCCTTTGGGAGGACTTTGATCCTTAGCGTTGGAGGGGTTATAAGAAGCCTGCCAAGGATAACCGGGAAGTGAAGCTGCGCGGTTGCCTCTTGGCGAGGGCTTTGATCTCCGGCGTCGTGGGTAGGCAACCGCCAGCCTGGGATGACCGAGCGGGGTGGCCGCTTAGATGCCTCTTGCGAGGGCTTTGATCCCTGGCGTTGCGAGTAGGGAAGCTACCGGCCAGGGATAGCCGAGCAGGAAAGCCGCTCGGCTGCCTCTAAGGAGGACTTCGATTCTTAGCGTTGGAGAGGCCGTAGGAGGCCTACTAAGGAAAACCGGCAGTGAAACTGCACGGTTGCCTCTTGGCGAGGGCTTTGATCCTTGGCGTTGCGAGTAGGGAAGCTACCGGCCAGGGATAGCCGAGTAGGGAAGCCGCTCGGCTGCCTCTAAGGAGGACTTTGATCCTTGTCTTTGTTGGGTAGGGAGCTACCAGCTGGGATGCGCCGGGCAGAAAGGGGCTCGGCGGCCTCGCGAAGAGGCCTTCAGATCCTCAGCGTCTGATGGGCAGGAGGACGCCTGTCGGGGATGCGCCGGGCAAAAGGAACTCGGCGGCCTCGCGGTGAGGGCTTGAGATCCTCAGCGTCTGATGGGCAGGAAGATGCCCGCTGGGGATGCGCCGAGCAAGAAGGATCTCGGCGGCTTCGCGATGAGGGCTTCAGACCCTCAGCGTCTGATGGGCAGGAGGATGCCCGCTGGGAATGCGCCGAGCAGGAAGGATCTCGGCGGCCTCGTGGTGAGGGCTTGAGGTCCTCAGCGTCTGATGGGCCGGAGGACGCCCGCCGGGAATGCGCCAAGCAGAAGGAATTCGGCGGCCTCGCGGTGAGGGCTTGAGGTCATCAGCGTTTGATGGACAGGAGGACGCCCGCTGGGGATGCGCCGAGCAAGAAGGATCTCGGCGGCCTCGCGATGAGGGCTTCAGACCCTCAGCGTCTGATGGGCAGGAGGATGCCCGCTGGGGATGCGCCAAGCAGGAAGGATCTCGGCGGATCCGTGGTGAGGGCTTGAGATCCTCAGCGTCTGATGGGCAGGAGGATACCCTCTGGGGATGCGCCGAGCAGGAAGGATCTCGGTGGCCTCAGGTGAGAGCTTCGATCCTCAGCGTGAGAGGGGCCGTGAGAGGCCTGCTGAGGATGGCCGAACAGGGTAGCTGCTCGGTGCCTCTTGGCGAGGGCTTGGATCCCTGGCGTCGTGGCTAGGGACCTACCAGCCGGGGATGACCGAGCAGGGTAGCAGCTCGGTGCCTCTTGGAAAGAGCTTTAATCCTTAGCGTTGGAGGGGCTGTAAAAAGCCCACTAAGGATGATCGGGCGGTGAAGCTGCGCGGTTGCCTCTTGGCGAGGGCTTTGATCTCTGGCGTAGTGGGTAGGCAACTACCAGCCTGGAATGACCGAGCGGGGTAGCAACCCCGATGCCTCTTGTGAGAGCTTCGATCCCCGGCGTCATGGGTAGGGAGCTACCAGCCGGAAATGACCGAGCAGGGTAGCTGCTCGGTTGCCTCTTGCGAGGGCTTTGATCTCTGGCGTCGTGGGTAGGCAACTACCAGTCTGGGATGACCGAGCGGGGTAGCCGCCCGGATGCCTCTTGCGAGGGCTTCGATCCCTGGCGTCATGGGTAGGGAGCTACCAGCCGGAGATGACCGAGCAGGATAGCTGCTCGGTTGCCTTTTGCGAGGGCTTTGATCCTTCAGGACGGGGACCGAGCAGAGTTACTGCCCAGTGCCTCTTGGCGAGGACTTTGATCCCTGTCAGTTGTGGTAGGAAGCTACCAGCCGGGGATAGCCGAGCAAGGACTCGACCGCCTCTGAGAGGACTCTGGTCCTTGGCGCGGGAGGGGTTGTAAGAAGCCTACCAAGGACCCTTGGCCGGGCAAGGTTACTGCCCGGTGCCTTTTGGCGAGGGCTTTTGTCCCGAAGGATAGCCGAGCAAGGGATCCTCGGGCTTGACTACCTCTGGGAGGGCTTTCTGATCCCTGGCATTGCGGTAGGGAAGCTACCCGCGCAGGGATAGCCGAGCGAGGGTCGGGCTCGATTGCCTCTGGGAGGACTTTCTGATTCCTGGCGTTGCGGTAGGAAAGCTACCCGCCAGGGATAGCCGAGCGAGGGTCGGGCTCGACTGCCTCTGGGAAGACTTTCTGATCCCTGGCGTTGCGGTAGGGAAGCTACCCGCTAAGGATAGCCGAGCGAGGGCCGGGCTCGACTGCCTCTGGGAGGACTTTCTGATCCCTGGCGTTGCGGTAGGGAAGCTACCCGCAAGGGATAACCGAGCAGGGTGGCTGCTGGGCTGATTCTTCATGAGGCTTCGCCCGACCATCCATTTGAAGGTATGGAGAACAGGAACGGTCGCGGTGAACGTGCGCGTAGCACGCACATCGATTGTGTAGGGAGGCGAAGCGCTAGAGTCGCGTCGTTTCAATTCCGCCAGAGGAGGCTCAATGATCGCCCAGCGGATAAGTATCGGCCCGTGAGATCCGTGGCCATAGGACGTAGCCTGCCGGTGGTCAGCCGTGCCGATGAGGGCAGAGTCTTCTGGAGGCGGGGGAGCGGCGATCTAGGGCTCTGGCCTGGTCGTTTGGACTTTAGTCGGTCTATCGGCCGGCGAGGGCGTTGATGACGGTCGCCGGAGAAGGTTCATCCGCGCCTGAGGCGGCGGCTGGAACCTGGATCTTCAGGGCGATCGCATGCCATGTGGACGGAGATCGGAAGGCCAACTTTTGTTTTTGTGGAGTTTTGTCTTCCCACAGACGGCGCCAACTGATGGAGGTCCTTTTCGGGTCTCCGTCAGATGTTGTCTTCCGTTGATCTCCCGGTGGATTTTGGTGATGATCTTCTGTTGCGTGTGGATCTCGATGGGTTTTGGTGAGATTGGTGATTTGAGGGGTTTTAGCGCCGAATACCTGCAATGAAGTCCCGGGGTGGTTTGGTACCACCGAGGACCCTCCGACGATCAAGTTAGTGTTAGATCCGGGCAGAGTAACGGCTCAGAGGAATAAAAAATGGCTTCCTTGACCCCTCTGTGATGGGGATTTATATAGCGGCGATAGCACGCAGCAGCAGGCACGAGAATCTCGCCAGCAGTTACGCTCCCGACGTCACGCCCGAGTAGAGAGCGGATCGCCCATTAATGGGGATCGCGGAGGCCTGGAACGTAGGATGTTGCTGGCGGAGAATCCGCGCATAGTGAGATTCGCAGAGCGGCGATTACGCCTGTGAGCGGTGGATCTGGTCAGAGGGACCGAGGAAAACGGTCTCGGCTAGGGAGCTCGGAGATGAGCAAGAGGGCCGAGAAGTCCTGGTCCTGTGGCAGCTTGGGACGAACTGGGGGGACCGAGGAGGCCAACTTGCAGAGGGCCCCGAGAAAGGCCAACTTGTGCTTGTGGGTCGGGTACAAGGATTGCCTGGTCGGCCCCTGTGGCCCTTCCTTCTGAGTTTTGGGACACGTCATCTGCCACGTGTCCAGATCTTAAAGACCGCCAACATTGAGCATCATCACTCGGGCATATATATCGACTAGGAATGGATGGCATACGAAATTACCGTTTAATAATAAACAATCTACCGACCATACGGCACGCAAAACATCCTGCCGATAGTGTTTCTAGTTTTTCTTTGACCATCTTAACTCGTGGAAGTTGGGTTACAAGATTAATTACTCTTGGAACCTTTCTGTTTGCATTCCTTCATGCATCTTCCTTCAATCATTCTTCGAGTTTGAAGTATGACTGCCAACATCGTTTAACACATGGTTGGTCCGGTGCAATGCATTTTTGAGTTGCCACCGCCATGCTGTAAGTGCAACTTAGATTTGTAGTTGCTCATCCTCCAATATTGTCTCGATAAGATAATGGACTGACTTTCTGATGCTGAATTCAACCTTTAATTTGGAGCTCCTTGTTTCATGCTCCCTTCATTCTTGAAACTAGAGTCATGCATGATTTACGAATAATCCATGAAACCTTTATACATTGGAAAAAATGATTATATAAAGCAATATTTATATATGATTCAAGGTTTATCAATGTAAAAATCTATGGTATTTTTTATTAGTCCATGATGTTTATATGCAAAAAACAAAGTACATGATATTCATATGAAAAATGGTTAAAGCTCGTAGTATTTGTTCTAAAAATTAAAATCCATGATATTTATCCAAAACTCGGCATTTTCTATAATGAACAAAATTCAGTATAGGTTTTTTAGAAAATCAGATTAAATTTCACCAAATATTGATCTTAGCATTTTTAGATAAATATTATAGAAATTAAATGCCAAAACTTTGTTGGATGCAAAAATAGACAAAATCATAAGTTCTTTTATTTTAATTTTACTTTTTATATTTTTATAGCTTTCAATTCATATGAAGATAAAAGATGTGGTGTTTATTTACAAAAATTTTAAAACCTGCAATTATAGTATTTATTATTAAGCTATGCCCATAGCTAAATTTATATAGCTAAATTTACATAACCACATTTATAATATAAATTTTTGCCTATAGCTAAATTTATATGTTTGCCCACACCATCGACACTCCACAATACTTGATGTGAAGGGCAAAATGGGGATCCAAAGGTTTTGCCCTATAACTAAATTTACATGTTTGCCCACACTACCAAACCATATTTTCCAAAATACCAACATAGTCCAAATTTGATGCAAGAGAATATAGGCAAAGTCAAAAGGCAAAAGTGGAAATATCTAAATTTTCACTTTTGATACCTCTTTATATTATTGTATAGATAGATAGATAGATAGTCTTTGATGCAAGTGCTTGCCACGACACCCAGCTTGTTGATCACTTCTTTAATCGGGCATTTTCTTTTTATTTGTATGTGCTTCCGGCAGATTAAGCAAGAAGAGAGATTGATATAGTTTTTTGTGGTAGAAAGAAAAATATAGCAGGCGGCTTTTTTAAGGTTGGCTTTCTATTCTACTAGCAAATACATCGTGCGCGCGCGCAAGTGTCAATTGAATCTACAATTAGATTGGGGGAAAAACATGTGGCTATTTAAATGGATACTTACATAGATTATTCAGCTCAGAAGACGATAATTGATCATTGCATGTATGAGAAGAGAGAGAACGTGCTAATTTTTTGAGAATGCCTCTTAATTTTTATTTGCCTTGACTTGGATTCTATAAATAATTGTTCGTATAAACATCTTAGAAGTATCAAACCTATCGGATAAATAGAGTCACATGAAAAAAATCACATTTTTACTCTAATGCGAAAAAGCATACAACATTTTTATATGGACAACTTTTTATATTAAACCAATTTTAAATAATAATTTTTAAAACAAACCACTTTGAAAACTTATTACAAAAAGAGACCACTTTCTGTCTCGTAGGTGCCAGCTCAGCGCTGGCGTCGATAAATTTTTATTTATTAAGGGCGCGGTTTCAAACTGTGGAAACTGCGTCCATTAAAAATGTATGAGGCGTAGTTTGAAACCGCACCCCTTAATAATTGTATGGGACGCAGTTTCAAACTGCTCTCCGTATATTTGTAATGGACACGGTTTTAAACCGCGCCCCTTAATAAAAGCAAAATAATATTAATCATTGTCATTGTTGGGACTTTTTTTAGCGCAGTTGCGAACTACGTTCTAAAAAAAACATACACATTCATGGATCTGTATTTTTCTATGGTGCAGTTAGAAGGTGTGCCCTAAAAGGAAACACAATCATTCACGGGTATCTGTTTTTCTGAGGCGTAGTTTTGCAACTGCGCCCCAAAAAAGAAATATAATCATTCACGGGTCTGTATTTTTCTATAACGCGGTTTAAAGGTGCGCCCCAAAAGGAAACACAATTATTCACGGGTAAGTGTTTTTTTGGGACGCAGTTGCAAACTGCGCCCTAAAAAAATACATACCCATGAATGATTGTGTTCCTTATATTAAGAGTTTAATCTCTTCCTCTCTATCTCGAATCTCACCCTCTGTGCCGAGCTCTCTTAGATCTCATCGTCATCACATTCTCTATCTTTCTTCCTCTCAGTTTTTAGTCTCCCTCTCTCTCAATGTCGGAATCTTCATCTGCAGGATTGCCATTAATCGATGAAATTAAGAGGTGCATCTCTTATACCGTGGTGAAATATGTATATACGATGTAGACTAATCTAGTTACGAAGACATTCTCTATCAATTACGGGAGGGTATGAACTGAGCTCGATCGTGAAATCCTGCGGCTCTTGCTCTTAACCGTATTGGATGCGCTCTCATCTCCTCCTAAAGAAGCAACCCATGACCACCATGGGGAAGCAAATCGTCGCCTCCACTTCTTTCATTCTATGTGACTTCTTTCAGGTTGCAATATCGAGTACTCCGCAAGCTCTCTCTACAGCATATTTATGCAATGTCGGACTTTAAACCATCTCGAACTCACTCGAGATTCCACGGTAGATGATGAGGCCATTGATGCAATATAGAGCGGATTAATTCTGTTGCTGCAGAACTAAGTAACGTAGAGAATTTGTTTTTGAAATTTTAGTGATGAATTATGATGTTGTTACTGTTCTGGCCATCTATTTTGTTTGCGTCATTCTCGTGTATATTGTAGATGTTTGTACCATGTGTGTGTAATATATCATGTATGAATATATGTTTGTATGAGAGAGAATCAACGTTTGAATTAAAATGAATTAAAATGTTGTTTTGTAAATAAATAATCGGGAAAAATCGGATAACACCTCCTTTGTAAATTTTGAATAAAATTCATGTACAAGCATAGTAAAATAATAGCATTCATATACGGAACTAACTCAATGCCCAAACGGCAGAGACACAATCCATGCAAAATATATGACGCCCAAAAGGCAAAGGATAATAAACTGAAAATAATAAACAATGTAAAATAAATAACGAATTCATCGCAACACAATACAACACAAACAATACGTGCAATCTAATGAAAGTCGTCGCACATGTCCTCTTCGCTATAGGACGTCGAGGTTGCGACGGTCCGGCTTCGTCGGCGGCAGGTTGCTGAGACGGCTCTACTGTGATGGTCCATACTCGTACTCATCAGATACGGTCTGGCTATGCCCGTCTACGTTTTGTTCGTGCATATGTGGTAGGAATGGCAGGTGCGGACACGGGTGATGCAGGGATGGGCGGTGTAACATTTCAGAAAATATAAAATATTATTTTTGGAAATTTAATATTAAAATAATATATTTCGCGAAAACAATTCGATTTGCGAATAGGGATTTTTCGTAAAATGGTATAAGTATATACCAATAATTAGAAATTTATCGGAGATTAAAATGATTTATTTATTTTAATGATATTTATCAGATTTTGGTCAAATCCATGTTTTTACATTTTTCCAGGGCTTGTGCACCATGTCATGTACATGTTGTGTTTGTGAGTGTGTATGTGACTTGTGAGACTTAAAAGAGAAGAATAGAAAGGAAGAGAAAAGAAAAGCAAAGGAAAAGAAAAACAAAAGAGAAAAAGGTTTGAGTGTGAAAGGAATATGAGAAAGAAACAAAATAGAAATTTTTTTTCGAGAGAGTGGCTGTAGGGGGAGATATTTAGTGTGAGAGAGTGAGCTTAAGGGATTGACTTGGCTGCCCTTTCCCTCCTCCATTATTTTCTTCAACCCAATTGCTTTATGCTTCATCCCTCACTACCTCCATACCTCATCTCCAATCTTTTTCCAAAACCCCATGCCACCTTCACATAAAACATGCGCAACCTCATCCTAAACCTTTTGAACCAATCAAGTTTGGATTTTGAAGACTTTGAGCAACTCAAGAATTTTATTCAGTTCCTAATGAGGTAATCCATACACTTTAAATTAGTGTTTATGTTAAATATGCTAGTTTAGTTTAGAATTTGATAAAAATAGGATATGTGATCTTAGAAAATTCTAAGTTGTTAAGTGGTTAATTGAGGTGTAGTGAGTGTTTACAAGACCTTAGAGAGTGTTCTATTGACCAAGACCTGAGACTAGAACCCAAAACACGGAGTTAGAATTTCCCCGATATCGTATTTTGTGGATTTTGTGAGGGGATACTGAGATCTGCTATAACCCGGAGACCCTAAAAATTATTTAGCGATTACAGAGAGACGTGCAGGCATCTAGGAACCTACCCTAGAAACCCAAGCCCATCCTCTTTAGTTCTGACCGCAAATAAACTCATATTCGCCGCAAATTTCGGCCTGGATATGTTGGAAATGGTTTGTACTTGGTCTGTGGCTCCTATATCAGTTAATTAGACCTCCCCTATATGCAAAATTGGCTAATTTTACCTTAGTCAAAATCTGGGATAAATTTCCTTAGTTGCTGAATTTCGTTTTCCGATTTCTAAAACGTGGTTTTTAGATTTGAGTTCAGATTCCGTCGTTGGACGTTTATACGTCAACGGACGAGGGTTATTTGGTTAATTTTGCATGCGAAGCTATAGGTTTTAACCTATGAGCGAACCGTGTGCCGTATCGGTTTTTCGGACTTGATTTTAATTGCAATTGCAATTGTGTGTTGATTGTAGGTACCTTTACGTGGACTTCCGAGACGACGAAGCACATCGACTTCGGCTAAGCGAGAAGAATTACTGGTGAGTAGATTATATCTACGGGGGAAATTGGGTGGATGGCGTATAGCACCCCCGCAACCATTAATATGGAAGATTGTGATATAAATTCTAATTTTTTTAAGCATGTGCTACGAGCTTAAGATAACCATATTATAGGATTTAGTAAGATATGATATGATTAAAATTGACACTAATAAATATATATTTGCTTGAGAATATGAAATAGGAAGTGAATCATGATAGGTACGAATTGAAAGAGAACAAGTATGAATTGATGAAGATATTATATGAGATCGAAATCGATATGCACGACACGAGATTGAGATAAAGGTATTGTGGAATTAATAAGATATGACGTTTATACAAATGTGATTTGAGATATATGTGAGTATAATGAGTGATATGCTGTACGAGACTTTAAATCCGTACCCTCATTATTATATAGGTCGATAGATTCCCTATTCCGTTTGATGACCCCGTACAATGGATTACCGTACGCGATGAGATGTACCGGTTGATTGATCCGCGTTAGTGATGTGAGGATGATAATCGATGATTATTGTCATATCGGATATTATGAGGCGGGATCGCCGATATAGAGATTGCCACCTGAACCATACCTATTTTCAAAGCGACGATGTGTATCATTTAAAAGTGACCGTATGATTCTTGTGTAGATAGATACACCCCTTTATTGTTCATGTTGTGTAGGATATTACCCTTTGTGATGTGCATACCACGTGCCGGTATTTAATGCTATATGATATCATTTGTTAGTACGCCTGCACAGTTACCGTTGATGCGCATGTTACACATACACAGATTTGCCGGCTCACACACATTCTTCATCGGTAATTGCCATTCTACTTACACAGTAGAACTGCCATGTCATGATATTATACTTAAGAGTAAAAGTACATTCATTGTTCAGTATTATCACTTGACATGCTTGCATGATATACTCGATATGCTCATATTACTACTCTATATTGCATACATCTTACTTTACGGTTATATGCTTGCATGATAAACTCGATATGCTCATATTACTACTCTATGTTGCATACATCGTACTTTATGGTTATTTGCTTGAGATGTCGTTTTCATGAAATCTCTGGATTTAAGAACCGTGGTTATATTTCAAAAGAAATTGCGTATTGTTTTAAAAACACGGTTTCTCTTGATATGATATTTCGAGACGTCCACCATGAGTTTTCTCAGTTCTGAGCTTGTTTTCGAGACCCGATTTGAGGAGTTGGCAGATGCCGTTTGCAGGTACATGGTGGACCCGGTATGGTACTCCGGGGCACGAAATGATTTTTGTGGTGTAGACGATGAGCCTGGCAGAGAGACTACTACCTACAGGTGATTGTATAGAGCTTGGCGGATATCCGGAGGATACTGTTTTGGAGTTATGATATGAGATGGATATAAAGACCGATCTAAGGATGCGGCGCCTGATATATGAAGATTTACGTGTCGATGCTGGACACGGGTTTTCATGATGTTTCGAGTGTCGGTGTTAGACACTCAGATTCCATGATTTTGATGTGTCATTGATAGACACACGTGGTTGATATCCTCATATATATATGCAGGCATATGTTTTCATGATGTTCGAGTGTCGGTGTGGGACACTCAGGTTCCATGATATTGTTTTGTGTCGTTGATGGACACGTGGATGATATCCACGTGCATACAGGCATATGATGTCGGATGTTTATTTATATATATCATTGCATTGACTCGATTGTTGATATATACGCGTACTTGATCACCCTAGATATCATAGTATTACCTTCAGGATATAGTGACCTAGAAAATCGTTATTTTATTCGATTTCTACTTGATGTTTTCTACTCACGAGTTGGCAACTCACCCCCGTTGTGTCACAGTTCTTGCAGGTTTGACCGCTTAGGATCAGTTGCGGTATTGCTAGCACACAACTTCTTTCAGGGTGTTTGCTTTGGTAAATGGGACACATATTGGATCGTGCCCACTCTCGTACTGTTATATTTTATTGTATCTAGATAAACTTCATCACATCACATCAAATCAAAGACTAGAATTGTATATTGGTAGATCTAGTCACACTTGGGTTTTGATCGCTTTCTTGAGTTTTGATATCTTACTTCTTTATTAGTTCTTTCTGGGTTGATTCTTCGCCGTTGGGCGTCGTATATATGTTATTGCGTGATTGTGATTCCGCCAGTTGGCGAAGAGCTAGCTCCCGTTTGGGGATGCCTATATATTGTTGTGTATATGTTTTTGGATCAAAATATATAAGGGAGGTGCTGCCCAAATTTTTAAAGACAAAACATGTTTTCAACTCTAGTATAATCCATTTGCATTTTTAAGTTTCATTAGCTATTCATTTAAAGAAAAATATGATTCATTATACCTTTATTTCAAAACTGTACCCCCACTATTTTCCGCAAAAAGGGTTTAGATTTTCTGGACTTCGGCTTACTTGATTTACGTCACGCTTTTAAACGTTGCGTAATTTAAATGCCGATCACGTGCTAAATTTTGGATCGTGACGGGTGGTGCAGGCACGGCCGGTGGATGTGTGAATCTGTGCCTCGTCATCATACTCATGATCAAGGACTTGATGTTCATAAAACAGCTCGCTGAGTCTCTAGTGCCACCAATACCCTCATCATCTATATGCTACGCGTAAATAGTTTGGACCTATATTGATGGTAAATAAGATAATGAATTTCATAAAAATAAGAATTTAGTTTTAAAAGATTTGATATAAACTTACCAAATCTCTCTTTATCTCTATCGGTCCTTAAGGTGTTATGAGGTAGGCGAAGGGACGGCTGTGATGACGAATCTACGGGTAATCATCCAACACCAGACAAGGTATTGATCTATCGGTATATCTGGTTATATCTCATCGGCGATGTGGTGTACCCGACCATACCATCGACCCACCCAAATTTGATACTCCACGAGTTGAGCATCCCCAACTAGCACTCCACCCTAACGCAGAGTTTGCTCCACCGCGCCTGGTATGTGCTGCCTCAAGACGAATTGGCGAAGAATACGTGCATCTGAATAACATCGTTGCAGATGATCGACGCCCACGCACGCCAGAAGTCAGCGCCTGCCAAATATAATAGATGCAGAGTGCCCATCAGGTCATGTGTATACGGTGTCCACGTAACTGCTGCCTCCTCCATGATATCGAACTCATTGCGGTAGAAGTAGAGGCTGCGATCCGGTGTCACATCTCATGACCTGGATACATTCCACCTGCATAGAGATTACACATAAGTTAATATTCCAAAAAAACTTGAAATTTGAAATATGCGCATAGTTTCAATTAATTACTAGCATCCATATGGCCATTGGCCATCTAAAACGAATTGTATCGTAATAGTCGGACGACTATATAGAGATATGTCCATGACTCCAATATGATAGAATTACATTTTACATTAAATATCAATTTAATTACGCAAAATTAGTGGAATGCGGTTTTAAGTATTGTATACCTGAAGAAGCGTCAAACAGCCCCCAAAACTCTTCTGCTCTATTAATGCAGCCATCCTCAGCTCGTTGTAGAGAAATAACATAGCTGCACTCCCCCATGATAAAGTGACACACCGGTCGAGATCAGCTAAAAGAGCCAGTCAGACAAGACTAACTCTGCTTTTGATCCTATCCGGGAGAAAGCGAACCCCTATCTGATGTAAAATGTAAGCTCGTATACGCTGCTCGATCACCACAGGGGTAGTATTCGTGGCAGGGTCAGCACTAAACGCCTCCCGCGGCCAACTCAAGTTAATGTATGTCTCTCCTCGGCCCAATAGACGGAATCCTATCCAACAAACTGAGACACAAATCTGACCAATCGTGGCTGTACTCCACAGTAACCGCCTCTCCGTCTATAGGCAGACCAAGTAACACAGCGACGTCCTGAAGGGTGAGTTCTCTCACCAACTCTAAAATGAAATGTGCAGGGTTTTGGTCTCCATCTATCTACCAAAACCAAAATCAAAACTCTATCCAGACGTATATACTTTAATTTGGATAGAAAATGAAAGCCTGCCCGTTACAGCTCACCTGCACACATGCATCTCCAGCTGGGATCCGGTTGTTCTGCACTGAATGGTCAACGCATGTAATTACCCGATCACTCTGTCAATTACAAAAAGAGAACTTGTATCAGTAACATATAAATAACATATGTAATTAAAGAAAATAATATTACAAAGTTTTATCTGTACTACTGCGGCATTGGCCGACCTGTGGTCAGCCTGTAAATACAGAACACCCGTATCTATAGGTCCCAGATCCATAGGTATATCCGCAAAATGAAAAGGTCTTATATTATCTTTGAAAAAATAAGCATGTATAACAAAGAACATATGTGTGCGTGTATATGTATAGATGTATGTTTTTTGTGTTTGGACGTGTGTGTGTGTGTATATGCATGTGTGTGTATTTCAAAATATAGACGGTGATTACCAATGGCGACGTGGGGCTGGAGGATTTTTTCATCGTGCTTTATTATAACCATACTCATTGCAGTTACTGCATCTATTTTGCCTACGTCCTTATGAATCGTCCATAACACTTTTGATGCGAGTAGAACGTGGTCATCCTGGTTGTCTCCTACCAATAGGTGGTTGTTGGGATCAAAAATTACACCCCACGGTCGAGATCAATAAGTCAAAGTCAAGGCCCGAAAAGTGGGCTCGGACCCAAGCCCAAGCCCAAGCCCGAATCCAAGTCAAAGTGGGCCCAAACCCAAACCTAAATCCAAGCAAGCGGGCCTAAGCCCAGGTCAAGTGGGCCCATGCCCAAGTCGAGTCCGAACATGAAGAGGCTGGCCCTTCCCTATGCCAAGAAGAAAATTATGTAATAAATAATTTTGATATTATTTTTTATGAATAAATGTAAGGAAAATGGGCATAAAACCAAATTGTTGCAAAGCCCATGGCTCGTGTGCAAAAAGAAATATGCACATGAGGTATGAGATGGGCAAAATTCTATTTTATAAAACCCAAGAGGTTATGTGTAAATTTGTAAGCCTATATAAGGCAACATTATGATGAAATGAAAAATAAATTTCATTCCCCTCAAAAATTAGGGTTCTGTGCCTCCTTTTCCTTCATCAAGATTCTAAAGCTTCTTCCTCTTTTTTTTAATTAAACCAGGAGTTTAACTCTTCTTTTCCCAAAAAAGAATAGTTTTTCACTATAAACCCTTGAAGGGAAGTTTAAATCTACCATCAAATCTGTAAAAGAAAGATCTTAAATCTCACCGTCCCTTTTCTCCAAGATTCAACAAAAAGAAAGGAAGAAGAAGAAACCCATCTCAGAAGAACCCATTTTAGGGAAGTCCAAGGCACGAAAAGGACGAAAAGGGACCTCTTTTCACTATCCAAGACCTAAATCCTTTAAGAGTTTAACTTCAAATTAATTCTTGAGGAGCTCAACTCCAAGATCCAAATTTTCAAAAGAGTTTAATTCCAGATCCAAACCTTTTTGGAGTTCAACTCCAAAAACCCTCAGGAATTTAACTCTCAGTCCAGAGGCTAATCTTCTTCTTCCGTTGGTGTTTCCAGCGGTCGCGAGTTGTGCACGTGAACCGCTGGCGCCCAGCGGCCACGCAAAGGGCACATAATCCGCTGGCACTCAGCGATCGTTTGCTGTGCACATAATCTGCTGGCTCTCAGCATCTACGCGTCTGGCATGTGACCCGCTGGCGTCCAGCACCCACGTGCTGCGCACGTGACCTGCTGGCGCCCACACGCTGGCATATGACTCGCTGGTGCCCAACAGTCATATGTTGTCTCACGCGTCCTTAGGATGCCCTCACCCCTCTTTTTCCTACACGCTTCACATTCAAAACACATCTCTCGTTAGAAAAAAAATTCTAACGGGACGTTGTCCCGCATCCCGGAAGGGGGCTGCTAGCCTCCTTGACCCCCAGCCCACTATCCGGGCAGCGGGACCCCCGATGCGTCCAAAACCCCTTCAAAACAACACACGTAAACTGCATATTGAGTTCGCATGACTGGTTTGACCCGTCAATCGAAAGTTCCCTTTCTCCAAATGCAAGAGGTAATTAACGGCAGCTTAGTCCGCAGCTGCCGGAGATTCGGATCCCTACAATTAATAAACGCCGGCCTATCTTAGGTAGAGGGAATCTGTATACGTCTGACAAGCGCGTGTATTCCTATCTCAATAGAATGACAAAAAACATTCTACAATGGTAAAATCATTGGACTGTTGTATGCTTCCCAATATCGACTATCGAATACAGGATGGAACAACGGGGCATAAGCAGCTTTGTATTTAAGGACAGAATACCACTTCGAAGCAAAATCATAATGTGCAATGTTCTCCACACCCTATGCTCGTGTGCATGCTGAAATTACATGTGAACAATGCAACTTTTGCAACTTAGGAATATTGCACGTGCAACTGCAGTTCCTACCATCGATGATTACGCCGTAATTTTTTCCATCTTTGTCAGTCACCTGCCATTCGGACTGGCTGAACCTCACGATCCAAGAATGTCTAACATCAGTAGCCCTGTTTGTTATTAATTGTTCGAATTTAGGACATAATTTTGCCGTCCGCTCTGGTCTCTCTTGACGTTGTACAAAGAAATATTTGCTCGACCTGTAAAAAGTCTGTCCTACTAAGGCCTGAATAGGCAAAAATCGAGATCTTTTTAAGACCGCGTTAAAACTTTCTGAAGCGTTCGTAGTCATCATCTTTCGAAAAATACCATCTTTTTTCTTCATTTTTTAGATTATTTTCAATTCAAGTATCTGCTTTTAGACATATACGTTTAAGTCTCTCTCAGCTCTATATATGTCAAGTCATCTGCTGCACATGCAATTTGAGATAACAAACTTTGCAAGGTTTTGCTACTAAACCCAGCAATAGAGAAGTTGGCTCTGATATATTACATACAATAACGATGACTATGAGGTTCTGACCATAATTTTCGTAATGCAAGCGGAATCCCTTTCATCCGGTCAGATATAAAAGTAATGCGCCTTTTCCGTACGGATGGAATGTAGAGATGAATGTAAGCAATGAACTACTCCCAATTTTCAGTGGTTTCACCTCCAACTGCAGCATATACCAAAAGAAAAAGGTCATCATTTGCATCGGCACCGGTAGCAATGAGCAAACTCCTTTTGTATCTGCCGTATAAGTGGATCCCATCAATACTGAGAACGGGATGACAATAAGCGAAACCATTGAATGGCCGGTCTGCATGCCCAAAATGCACAATATCTCATTCTTTCAAACATTGAAGCGTCGGTTATATTGACAGTCCCGAGATTAGTAGATTTGATGGCGGCAAAATATCGTGGCAAATGTTCATACGAATCTTCCTAATTTCCGTATATTTTAGACAATACCATGTTAAACGCATTCCATACCTTCATATAATTTATTTCAATGAATAATGTATCTTTTATAAGCACTTGAATCGTTTTGGAGGTCAAATCGACATCCGCTTTCACAAAAGGCAATATCTTGTTACATATGAATGTAGAAGTTGTCTGTTTATGATTTGAATTCACTACAGAATTCACACAAGTATAATTATCTGCATACTTCTTTATCTTCCAGTATCCTGTCGGTGATTTCTTTGAGATATATGCATGAAACCTCCACGGGCAGTTCGCGTCTGTTTTACAAACGGTGTACTTGGTCGTGTTAATTTTGATTGGTTTAAAAGAAACTCCGTGTTTAATTGATCAAACGCTGACTGCTTGAATTAACTTCTTATTCTCAAACAAATCGCCAACCTTTAACCAACTTTCAATATTGACAGCCGAAGGCCTATCAGCACGAAAGTTGACATTCTCCATTACCGATGTAGATAACATATGAACATCTGTCATGTTATCGGCAAGTGGATCTTCAAACTCAACGAAGTTATTATTAAACATGAATTAGTAATACATTGCCTATCATTCTCATCATCAAGGACATGTGCAATTTTCAAGTTATCTTGTGCTTGAATCTCGTTCTCATCACTCGCATCATCATCATTTTTATTTCCATTATGTTCCAACACCGCTGGATCCGTAGCAGATACATCGGATGGATGTGTGGAACCAACATCGGGGACTTGCATAGTACTTGATCTTCCGGCTTCATACCGACGAAATCCTGACCTATCATCTGCAAACGG
Source organism: Agapanthus africanus (assembly GCA_030015575.1). Taxonomy (NCBI): domain Eukaryota; kingdom Viridiplantae; phylum Streptophyta; class Magnoliopsida; order Asparagales; family Amaryllidaceae; genus Agapanthus; species Agapanthus africanus. The sequence continues at coordinate 13,499,150 of CM057337.1, forward strand.
TGTCCATCCCGTATTGTATGACAGCATGTGCTCGGTATTTTGGGGCATAATATTGAAGCCGAAGCTTGACGGTGACATGCAATTATAATCGAACGGTGGTACATAAGAACTGCACACAAATTTATGAATACTTAGTAATTATAGAATACCTCCACTATCAATAAATAGTGTTCCACTAAATGTATATACGGTATAAAGATATGTAAGGTAATACTTACTTCGTAAACTGCTAATTCACTGGCGTCCCGCTTGATGTGCCTTCACCTACGTAAATTTGATTTATATAGTGTTCATCATTGGTAGGAGACATAAATCCAGTAGAATCAGCATTCATATTGAGCATGCGTATCATTTCTCCTTACAGGTATTGCTCGGATACTCGAAAAGAAAGAACATGCACTTTAGAATAAGGTTCGGGCAGTTGAGTGGACGTCAATATTTCCTTCTTCACAAACAGCTCGATCAATTTCGATACAAGCATGACTTGTATATTCTTGTCATCGGATACTTCAATAGCGGTATATTCATGCTTCGTCGGCCATTTGCATATTAAGGAGATATTAAACTCAAACGGATTGATTTTGGTAACTTTGTACAGTACTTGGCACAGCTTGTTGTATGTGCTAGACTTCTTGACTCTAGTCATCTTCGTTTTTCCACCGACATATTCAGGAATATTATTTGTTCCAATTGATAATTAGCCACCGAAATAGCAAACTAGATGGATGTAATTATCAATCATTTTCCCACTTGCCTGAAAAAATGACGCATATTTTGAGAGTTCTCATCAAACAACCTACTTATTTATCTTCACTTTTATACTAACCTAATTACATAAACTTACAATAAAGTCAATATTTCTAGCACGTAACAAGTTGCAAGAACTTGTATCCTACACATTGATTTGTCACAAGTAAAATCGGGAAAAACCCCTAAGATATATCCAATTTTATCGAATTGCTTTCCCAATACCAAATTTGAACCAAATATTTTTATGAATTTTTTAAAAGAAAACTAGGGTTTTGCTAACCTTCTTGATGCTCACGATGGTGATGACGATGGCAAGAATGAAAGTGATTGTTCGCTGGTGAATTTCCATCTAAACCAGCACGAGAAAGAGAATGTGAGATCCGGATTGAGAAAGCGAAGGAAGAGAGAGAGGGGGATCGAGAGTGAGAGAGAGAGAGAGAGTAAGACAGTGATAAGAGAGACAGAGGGAGGAGAGACCGAAAGCGGAAGAGAGGTTGCCGGGATAGGGGGAAGAAAGGTTGCCGGGATGGAGAGAGTACCTGAAAGAGAAAAAGAGAGGAACCATAGAGAGAGATAAGAGATGGGCAATAGAGAGGAATGGGGAAAGTGTTAGTGTATATGCCTTAGGGGCCATTATTGTATCATACTAGTTTGTATATTACTTAATGGAAGCTTGGGATATTCACATGTATATAACAGTCTTGCTAAATATGGTAGTATGCTACTTGGTTTTTCTATCTTAATATGTTAGTATACGTATTGATAGAGCTCTTAGGATCTTGTTTGACTACCAGCGTTATGATGGCAGTCACACTAGTGGGGGCGGGGTAGTCTACAGGCACATCCTTATTCAGGTCCCTTGTCGTAGGATTATCGAGACAGAGCATCGATACTCCGGAGTAGACTAGTGTGTACGCTTCTCATCCCAGTTGGGGAGATGGTATGTCCCACAGCCGTCAGTACGTCGTACTGGAGATAGTATACAGGTGCTCGTTGGGTTACGAGTACACCGGACAAGACTCGCAGGGAACTGTTGGTTGGGTTTTTATACCAGTCGTCAGTTAACAGTTCCCAGGTGACATGAGTACAGCATAGTCCGCAGACTTGACACTGCTACTTCGCCTCGAGTGTGTCCCACTGTTCTTAGATTGCTACCCTACCACGGCTCAAAGGAGTCGTGCAAACAGGTAGCAGTTGGGTGCAGTCCCGAGCACTTGGAGGCAGTGGCGGTTAGACAGGATTCGTCTCTCCCGGTATTGGGAGTTGATATCGCGCTGTGTCAGAGAGCCATTACACAAAGTCCCTGGCCAGGGCAAGCGAGATTTACTGGTAGGTTCCAGTAGTTTCTCAGGGTGTAATGGGCTTCGCTCCGACACGACTTATACCGCTATTTGGGGACTGACGCTTGCCACCCCTAGGCCCGATATGCGATAGTCTTAGACGAACAGACCGGACTGTACGGAGATTGTCACATCAGGCTCAGTAGGAGTTCGGATGGGTTTTCTCATCGGCCTTCTTATTGACATTTACCTGGGACCGTTACGTACAGCTAGTGCCGCTTGCGGTCTGTGGTTAAACCCGCTGCCAGCGTAGTAGTCGAGTCATTAGAGTCCCACACAGAAAGTTTCCCTGCTCCAGGCGAAACGATATAGAGGTCGTATGGTTTTACGACAAGGGTTCGGACGCATACGTGTGTTTACGCACGTACGACTTTCGGACAGTTTTTACTAGTCGGCTTTGGTTTAAGCCAGATTCTAGTATCGGGATATTGGATTTATACAGTCTAAAGTTTTTCCGTGTTTTCACGGATAGGAGGGGCGTTCTCGTAATTTCACGAGAAGCTTCTAGAAGATGGTGACTTGGGGGTTTAGGTGGCATATGCATTAAATGAGATTAGTGAGTCATATGAGTGATTCATCCATGTCATTAATGCATCATAAATGCATAATGACTCATGGAGATGAATCACCCTTTGGTATTTATGAAGCATGGTTGTAAATCCTTTATTTTCTTTTATTGGATAAATGATAATGCTTGATATATATTATGATAGATCATTATCTCATTCACTTCTCATGCTCACCTTCTCTCTCCTCAAGCTCTCTTTCTTCAAACCCTAATCCTCCCTTCATGTGTTGAGATCAAGGATTAGAATAGACTAATCACTCCATAATCCAACTCTATATCACCTAGGTTACTTAGATTAGCACTTTAAGAAACCTAGCTACCTCTAGTTTGAGGTAAAGCTTGAAGCAAAGCTCTCGGGTGGATCGTCTAGTACTTGGAGAAGGCCGAGGAGGAGGTGGAGAACGTAAAGACGAAGGACACGGTTCTTTAGGTATAATCACTTCACATAGTAGTTTAGAACTTTTATGATTCGTGTTAGTTATCGTTTAGCTTCGATTCTTACGGTTAGTTGATGTTTAAGCAAAGAACAAGATCGTTTTTCATATTTCCGCCTCCCCGCAAGTCGTGGGGTGTTGTACATCGACTTACAGTGGTATCAGAGCCTCGCCAAACAATAATTAACTAATTAGCAAAGTCGTTACAATTTCGAACGCAAATAGAACCGGAAAAATCATCGATTTAACACAGTTTCTGTCGAATTTAAAACAGGCCCTAAAAATTTTTCAGGGACCTCTAAAACAACAATAATGGAATTATAGGGCTACTGCAAAAATTTGGACTCGTGACTCGGCAATCTCACCGCGGAACCGCGGCGGATCCATGCGATCCGCCGCGGATCCATGCGATCCGCCGCGGATCCGCGGCCGAGTTGGGCCGAGTCAGCCCCAATTTTTCCAGTAACTCTTTTGTGTTAATAATGATATTTCTGGGATATTTTATTTTCTGCTAAGATCTTAGGTGCACAGAGAAGTTTTGCAGTAGAATTTAAAGTGTTTGCTCGATCGAAATTTTACGATGTTTGCTAATATGATTATATCTGTGTTTGTATAATGTGTTCGTAAACCTCCCCTAACTGCTAGTATGTCGGTTGGCAGGGGGTTGCACATTTCTGTAATGGATTTTAACTGTTTGTGTTTATGAACTGTATTGGACTGTTGTGGTGATTAGCCGGGGTTTTTGTAATGGGTTATTATTTTAATTCATTTAATGTAAATATAATATGTTGTAATATTATTTTGCGGGGCGCATCCAGGTTGCGGTTGTAGCCACCATTGTATTATTTCATTTTACTGTTTTTGCTCCTAGGACAGACCCAAGGTGGGGTACACAAACTACCGGGTACTTTGAAGTGTTTAGTGGCCTACTCACTTTGTTGAGGGAGACCGCTTCACTTCGGGTACTTGGCGGGCAGTTTGCCGTACCCGTAGGGGTCTAGGGTGGGGTAATGGCTATTCATCACAATAGTGTAATCCGTCTTTTGTTGCAGGCTCAAAACAAACGCGGATTGCTTGTATATCCAATTATGTTCATCTGAGATCTGGAATGCCTATTATTGCGTCTGACGAATGTACAATATCTATATATGATAGCTATTTAGACGTCACTTATGTTTTACACCCACGCTAGCCCAGCCCCCGCTCTGTCGTTAGTTAAGTAACCTAACGGGTGATGACGGGACCCAGAGGCGAATGCGGATGGCATAAGAGGACGTATTTTCGTTGTTTTCTGCAATGATAGGTTAATGATGGGACGCATTATTATTAATGCAAAGAAAATAAACCAAAGTTTAATCGTTGGAACAATTTAAAAGAAACCACTCGGTTATTTTTAAACAGAAGATATTTTTTAATTGCGGAGCTTTAACCACTCCTTTTAAAAGCTATCAGGTTCCTTCGGTTATATCAAGTTCACTACGTTCACGGTTTCGCCAAAACCATTCGTAGCCCTCCGTCATTTCATTTGGGTATTCAGTAGTATTCAAGCTATGTATTTTAACCAACGCCAAGGCATAGTGTTTGGTAGTTGCTGGGTATTCATTTGTTGCATAGATAGATGAGTTAATTTGGGACAGTTGTATTATCATTTTGGCCAACGTCAAGGATATATACGGATGGGTTCAAATTGACAAGATAATGATGGGTAGAACTTGACATGTGACTTATGATATTTTGACCAACGCCAAGGTCATAAGAGCATGGGGCAAAAATATATATCGGGAATTTCTAAAGAAACTGAAATTTGCAAAGAGATGCATACCATTTGGAGTTTGATGAATGTTGGTAGGATTCCTTCAGCATTATCAGACAATGATATTTGGATCCCGATCCTACTGTGAGTATATACTACTTATCAGGATATTCGTCATTTAACGATCAATGCTACAAACCAAGTAGGTGTCTAGAAAGGTGTCAGCGGGGCTACGCCCCCAGAGAAAAGAGGTTATTTAATTAAGGAACTTCGCGAAAGCGTTGGAAAACCTCCCTCGAAGTATCGACACTGGCCTGGCTGAACGGTTAAGCAAGTATTGTACGGTGAGAATAGTCCTGGCTAATTCTTCTTGTATGGTTTGGGGAAGGATTCGAAAAACAGTGGGAGCCATCCAGTTTAGATAAATTAAAAACCACTCTAAACTTGCAAGAGCATCATGCTAAAGTGTTTTCTTCTCTCTCTCCTAATTGCAGCGACCCTGAAAATGACTGTACTTAAGTTACTTTTAGAGAAAAATATACTGACTGGGCCAAACTATAAAGATTGGCTGCGGAATGTCAAAATGGCTTTGACCTATGACAAATTGGGGTACGTCCTCACCGCTAAGGCACCTGCAGTCCCAGGTCCCAAATCCAGCAATGCGGATAAGGAAATCCGCAAAACCTGGAAGTATGATTGCGCGAAGGCCAAGTGCATCGTGCTTGCCTCGATGAACAATGAACATCAGAGGAGGCACGAGGATATGGAACTAGATGCCATATTTCTCCATACAAAGGAACTTTATGGAGAGCAATCTCGTATAGCAAGATACGAGACCTCTAAGAACTTGTTTCGAGCGAGGTTGGCCGTCGGATCATCGGTAGGAGAACATGTCCTAAAGATGATAGGCTATATAGAAAAGCTCGCAGACCTTGGGACGACTTTGGATAATGAGCTCTATACAGACCTTATTCTCCAGTCCCTTCCTTCCACCTACGCCTAGTTTATTCTGAACTTCAACATTCAAAGAAAAAAAGTTGAACTTCCGGAACTCCTTAACATGTTGAGGAGTGCAGAGGGCACCTTGCAGAAGGCAAGGGAAACACCCGCTATGTTTGTTAGCGGTGCATCTTCTTCGGGGTCCAAGGCAAGGGCCAAAGGAAGGAAGAAGAAGGCCGCCACCAAACCTAGAAGAGGTGTTAGTAAGGTGGGAGGGAAGGGAAAGAAAAAGATTGCAGTGCCTGTAGTGGCGCAGGATGAGTGCTTCCATTGTCACAGGAAAGGGCACTGGAAGAAGGATTGCAAGGCGTGGAACGCCAAGAACCAAGGACCGAAGCAAGCTGTGGCTTCGACTTCAGGTGTGTTTGTAATTGAGAATTATTTGTCAATCAACTCTACTTCCTGGGTATTGGATACCGGATAAGGATCTCATATATGCAATTCATTGCAGGCACTGAGAAACCGTAGAGTGCTGAAGGAAGGTGATATGATCTTAAAGGTTGCTAACGGAGCTAGCGTGGGAGCTGTGTCCGTTGGGGATTATCACCTGGGATTGACGAGTGGACATATTTTAATTTTACATAACTGTTTTTGTGTACCTAGTTTAACGTGTAATATCATATCAGTTTCCTTGTTATCAAATAAAGGTTATGATTTCACGTTTGTAAGCGATGCTGTTAACATCCACCTTAATCATGGTTTGATTGGGTCCGGTACACTGAATAACGGTATATATGTCTTAAACCAACTCCAGATTTTCAGTGTCCAGAACACACTAAAAAGAAAGTCTCCAGATTTAAATAAGGCTTTCTTATGGCATTGTAGACTAGGTCACATCAATGAGACAAGGTTAACTAAGTTACATAGAGAAGGATATTTGGACTCGTTCGAATATCAAACTTATGCCACTTGTGAATCATGTCTCAAAGGAAAGATGACAAAAACTCCATTCACTGGACATGGAGTAAGAGCGAGCGAGTTCTTAGGACTCGTACACAGCGATGTATGCGATCCAATGTCTACACATGCAAAAGGTGGTTTTTCCTATTTCATTACTTTTACGGATGATTATTCAAGGTACGGATTCATTTATCTGATGAAACATAAATCCGAGGCTTTTGAAAAATTCCAGGAGTATAAGAATAAAGTAGAAAACCAAACCGGCAAAAGTATAAAGACACTAAGATATGATCGAGATGGTGAATACTTAAGTGCCGAGTTCCTAGGTTACCTAAAAGAGAAAGGAATTCTCTCTCAGCTTACTCCTCCATACACTCCACAGCATAATGGTGTATCGGAAAGACGGAATCGAACCCTATTGGATATGGTACGATCCATGATGAGTAATGCTGAGTTACCGCGATCTTTCTGGGGTTATGCGCTAGAATCAGCGGCATATCTTTTGAACATGGTTCCTACCAAGGCTGTGCCTACCACGCCATATCAGATGTGGAGTGGGAAGAAACCCTATCTGCAGTATGTAAAGTTATGGGGATGTCCATCTTTTGTTAAAAAGCAGCATGTGGACAAGCTCGAGGCACGATCAGTAAAATGTCAGTTTGTGGGATATCCAAAGAACTCCAAAGGGTATCTATTCTATTACGCAGAGGAACAAAAGGTTTTTGTTTCTCGTAATGCCCATTTTCTAGAATATCAGTTTTTAGAAAAGGAAACAAGTGGGAGCGAAATAGAACTGAATGAAATTCCAGAACCACAAACTACTACTGAAAGTTTGGTAGAACCAGTAGTTCAAGAAGAACAGGACATTCCCGCACCCCTCCGCAGGAGTAGTAGGCCGTCTCATCCGCCTGAGAGATACTACGGTTTTCTCATAGACGGGGATAGAGAGGATTGCATCATTGATGATGATGAACCTACTAGCTTTCAGCAGGCCATCCAGAGCGGCGACTCGGTACGATGGCTAGATGCAATGCGGACCGAAATGGAGTCAATGTACACCAACAAAGTATGGACTTTGGACTTTGCTCCAGATGGGGTAAAACCCATAGGATGCAAATGGATCTTCAAGAAAAAGATTGGTGTAGATGGACAGGTGGAAACCTATAAGGCTAGACTTGTTGCAAAGGGTTTTCGTCAAAGACCTGGTTTGGACTATGACGAGACTTTTTCTCCAGTGGCTATGCTCAAATCCATTCGGGTCCTTCTTGCTATTGCTGCCTTCCATGATTTGAAATCTGGCAGATGGACGTAAAGACGGCTTTTCTGAATGGTAATTTAGAAGAGTGCGTCTATATGGATCAGCCAGAGGGTTTCAATCAGAGTGGGAGCAGCGGTAGAGTATGCAAGTTGCTTAAGTCCATTTATGGACTAAAGCAAGCATCGCGGAGTTGGAACATCTGTTTTGATGAAACAGTCAAAGAATATGACTTTATCAAAAATCCAGATGAGCCATGCATATATAGTAAAGTTATGGCCAGAAGTGTCGTATTTCTCGTCTTGTATGTGGATGACATTCTATTGATAGGAAATGACATTCCTATGCTACAATCTGTCAAAGGATTCTTGTCACACAGGTTCTCCATGAAAGACCTGGGTGATGCCTCTTACATTCTGGGGATCCGGATCTATCGTGATAGATCCAAGAGGATGTTGGGACTTTCGCAGTCCAGGTATATCAACACTATACTGAAAAGATTCAGTATGGAAGATTCTAAGCGCGGTAATCTACCGGCTTGTCACGGAATCACCTTCTCCAAAAAGATGTCTCCCAAGACTGATTTGGAAAAAGAACGCATGTCTATTATACCCTACGCTTCTGCGGTAGGCTCTATAATGTATGCGATGTTATGCACCAGACCAGATGTAGCTTACGCATTGAGCGTGGTAAGCCGGTATCAGTCAGACCCAGGGGAGAATCACTGGATAGCAGTAAAAAACATTCTCAAGTACTTGAGAAGGACTAAGAAGATGTTCTTGGTTTACGGTGGAAAAGACCTCAAGTTAGAGGCCTTTGCTGATTCTGGTTTCCAGAGTGATAAGGACGATTCCAAGTCCATGCCGGGTTATATCTTTACCCTCAATGGAGGGGCGGTGTGCTGGAAGAGCTCCAAGCAGGACACCGTTGCTGACTCAACGATGGAAGCGGAGTATATTGCTGCTTGCGATGCCGCAAAAGAAGCAGTCTGGATGAAGAAGTTCCTAACAGAACTTCAGGTAGTTCCTACCATAGTTGATCCAATACCTCTGTATTGCGACAACCACGGAGCTATAGCGTTAGCGAAGGAACCAAGGTCCCATCAGAAGTCCAGACACATCTTGAAGCGGTATCACCTGATCAGGGAGATCATTGATCGTCGGGAGATCGAGGTTCGGAGAGTTGCTACTGAAGAGAACATTGCTGATCCATTCACGAAGGCCCTACCTCAGATTCAGTTCGAGAGGCTACTCGAGATCATCGGTCTTCGATACGCCAGTACATGGCCCTAGTGCAAGTGGGAGATTGTTAGTGTATATGCCGTAGGGGCCATTATTGTATCATACTAGTTTGTATATTACTTAATGGAAGCTTAGGATATTCACATGTATATAACAGTCTTGCTAAACATGGTAGTATGCTACTTGGTTTTTCTATCTTAATATGTTAGTATACGTATTGATAGAGCTCTTAGGATCTTGCTTGACTACCAGCGTTGTGATGGCAGTCACACTAGTGGGGGCTGGATAGTCTACAGGCACATCCTTATTCAGGTCCCTAGTCGTAGGATTATCGAGACAGGGCATCGATACTCCGGAGTAGACTAGTGTGTACGCTTCTCATCCCAGTTTGGGAGATGGTCTGTACCACAGCCGTCAGTACGTCGTACTGGAGATAGTATACAGGTGCTCGTTGGGTTACGGGTACACCGGACAGGACTCGCAGGGAACTGTTGGTTGGGTTTTTATACCAGTCGTCAGTTAACAGTTCCCAGGTGACATAAGTACAGCATAGTCCGCAGACTTGACACTGCTACTTCGCCTCGAGTGTGTCCCACTGTTCTTAGATTGCTACCGTACCACGGCTCAAAGGAGTCGTGCAAACAGGTGTGGGTGCAGTCCCGAGCACTTGGAGGCAGTGGCGGTTAGACAGGATCCGTCTCTCCCGTATTGGGAGTAGATGTCGCGCTGTGTCAGAGAGCCATTACGCAATGTCCCTGGCCAGGGCAAGCGAGATTTACTGGTAAGTTCCAGTAGTTTCTCAGGGTGTAATGGGCTTCGCTCCGACACGACTTATACCGCTATTTGGGGACTGACGCTTGCCGCCCCCTAGGCCCGATATGCGATAGTCTTAGACGAACAGACCGGACTGTACGGAGATTGTCACATCAGGCTCAGTAGGAGTTCGGATGGGTTTCCTCATCGGCCTTCTTATCGACATCCACCTGGGGACCGTTACATACAGCTAGTGCCGGTTGCGGTCTGTGGTTAAACCCGCTGCCAGCGTAGTAGTCGAGTCATTAGAGTCCCATACAGAAAGTTTCCCTGCTCCAGACGAAACGATATAGAGGTCGTATGGTTTTACGACAAGGGTTCGGACGCATACGTGTGTTTACGCACGTACGACTTTCGGACAGTTTTGACTAGTCGGCTTTGGTTTAAGCCAGATTCTAGTATCGGGATATTGGATTTATACAGTCTAAAGTTTTTCCGTGTTTTCACGGATAGGAGGAGCGTTCTCGTAATTTCACGGGAAGCTTCTAGAAGATGGTGACTTGGGGGTTTAGGTGGCATATGCATTAAATGAGATTAGTGAGTCATATGAGTGATTCATCCATGTCATTAATGCATCATAAATGCTTAATGACTCATGGAGATGAATCACCCTTTGGTATTTATGAAGCATGGCTGTAAATCCTTTATTTTCTTTTATTGGATAAATGATAATGCTTGATATATATTATGATAGATCATTATCTCATTCACTTCCCATGCTCATCTTCTCTCTCCTCAAGCTCTCTCTCTTCAAACCCTAATCCTCCCCTCTCATGTGTTAAGATCAAGGATTAGAATAGACTAATCACTCCATAATCCAACTCTATATCACCTAGGTTACTTAGATTAGCACTTTAAGAAACCTAGTTACCTCTAGTTTGAGGTAAAGCTTGAAGCAAAGTTCTCGGGTGGATCGTCTAGTACTTGGAGAAGGCCGAGGAGGAGGTGGAGAACGTAAAGACGAAGGACATGGTTCTTTAGGTATAATCACTTCACATAGTAGTTTAGAACTTCTATGATTCGTGTTAGTTATCGTTTAGCTTCGATTCTTGCGGTTAGTCGATGTTTAAGCAAAGAACAAGATCGTTTTTCATATTTCCGCCTCCCCGCAAGTCGTGGGGTGTTGCACATCGACTTACAGAAAGTAAATAGATCGGATCTATTTAAGTTAGGGAATGAAAAAAAATTACGACAAAAAAATTTGATTTGATTTGCCTAATAGATTGTTAAATTCTATGGCAACTAAAACAAAATTTCAAGGTTTCAAGAAATTGTCAAGATTTACTAGTTATTAAGTCAAGGTGGTGATTGTTGAAAATAACTTAAAACTATTGAGCAACCCAAGAATGAAACCCAACCCGGTCCAGAAAACTGACGCATGCGCTGACGTACGTATGATCAGCGCACGCGGACGGCAAGGCGGCCGAATGCATGTTTTGGAATTAATACAAAAGAGATGTTTGCATGAAATTAAAGGTAAAGACCACAACTTCCAAGCATGTGGCTGCATGAAATGTGACAAGGAGACATGGGCTAGAGAATGCATTTAATTTGGCGCATAAATCATGATCATATGAGGAAGGCCCACTTGGATTCATAAATCATGTGGACATGCATTTGAACACTTCCTTGGACAAGGGAAAGAAATTTGTTGCATGAAGGCATGTGCATTTAAGAAATGAAAGTGCATGCATGTCTATTTCAAAAGAATGGTGATACATAAATGAGAGTAGAAGTGAAGTATCGGACTTCATTCTCCCGAGTTGTGTGAGGAAATAGAGAGCGATTACTATAAGTTTGCAGTGAGACAAAAGAGTTTGTGATCCTATCTCTTGTAAAGAAAGAAAAGAAGAAAAACTAGTACGGCAAATGGACTGGGCAAATTGCTGAATCACTATAAATCTCGTGTCCTCATTTTATTGGTGTGATTATTTTCTTTTATCTGTCGTCTTTCCCACACATTCGGTAGATCAATTCCTAGATCTATCGAATATGTGGAAAAGACGACGAATAAAAGAAAATAATCACACCAATAAAATAGAGACATAGGATTTCGGCAATTTGATAGCCCCTTCATCAGATCCGTTGTAGTTTTTTCGTTGATGATGTTGAACGCAACATTTTTTGTCAACATCAGACGGATCACACCCAAGACCTGACGATCTAATAGATCCCAATCTTCTTTCTTTATATCTGCTGGCTTCATACTCAACAAGGGTTCATGAAGTTTTTTCTGATACAAGTAATTTTCGATCTGCATCTTCCAGAACCCAAAATCCTTCCCATCAAATTTATTGATCTTCACTTTCCCATCATCCGACGTCATCATTCGTCTACCGCTCCAGCAAACTCAACTTCTCTTTCGGATATGAACTAACACCTTCAAAACCACAATCTAACAAGTTGGGGAGCAGACACAAGCGTCGTCACCCTCCGTAAACTTAAATCGTATAATCGAAGATCCTTCAGTTCTCTAACCACGCTCTGATACCAGTTGTTAGGAATAGATCTACCGAATATGTGGGAAATACGACGGATAAAAAAAAATAATCACACCAATAAAATGGAGACACGGGATGTATAGTGGTTCAGCCATTTGCCCAGTCTACTTGTCGTACTAGTTTTTCTTCTTTTCTTTCTTTACAAGATAAAAGATTACAAACTCTTCTCTCTCACCGCAAACTGCAGTAATCACTATCTCTATTTCCTCACACAAAACTTTCTGGAGAATGAAATCCAATACTTCACTTCTACTCTCATTTGTGCAACACCCTTCTTTTTAAATAGACATGCATGCACTTGCCTTTCATGCACATGCCTTCACATGAAACAATTTTTTTCCTTAGTCCAAGAAAGTGTGCAAATGCATGACCAGATGATTCATGAATACAAGTGGGCCTTTCATGAATACAAGTGGGCCTCCCACTGCCTAGCCATGTCTCCTTGTCATCATCAACTTTCATTTCCATTAATTTCATGCAGCCACATACTTGGAAATTGTGGTTCTTACCTTTAATTTCATGCAAAGGTCCCTTTCGTATTAATTTCCAAAACATGCATTCGGCCGTCTTGACGCCCGCGTGCGCTGATTATACGTACGTCGGCGCATGCGTCAGTTTTCTGAACAGGGTTGAGCTCATTCTTGGGATGCTCAGCAGTTTTAAGTCATTTTCAACAATAATCGAAGAGACAACCACATTCTTTAGCGATTTGATTAAATTGGTATTTGCTTTATTTCTGAATAAGCTTGGAGAACATCTATATGTCCAAACATGTGTGGATCCTCCTCCAACTCTCATATTGAGTTCCTTCAGGTTGACTACACATGGGCATCATTTTTTTCTTAACCTTACGAATATTCTCTATATACCATGATCACAAGGTTCGATTTACAAACTGAAATAGCTATAGATTTACGAACCGGAATATTGAAATAGAACCGGTATATTGAAATAAATCGCATCTTTCTTCAAAGACAAGGCAAAATCATCTCATGGAAGATTACTTAAAAGTGACTAACAGCACAGGCCGATTCATTGATGAGTCCCTAAGAAATTATTTTACTTGATTGTTTATTGTAGTATTTATAGCGTACCATTTCCATCGTCTCCGACGGCATCCACTATAAGGACTTTGTATAAGAAAGGCGAACCGACAACTTTCTTCTCCCTTGTTATCATGCACCGGTTAAACCGTGGAAGAAATAAGCTGTCCAAAAGCAAAAATATGCTACAGAGCATGCTGTTTTCACTACCCTGAAAAATAAAATTGTGAAATTGATGATTAATTACAAGCTTTAAATACTCGACTAATCAGAGATTATTCCCATATATGTAGTTAACCAATCAATTGTACAACTGTAGAAAGAATAAGTAGATGTCTCAAACAACTATGAACTAAGGAAATTAGGTTAGCTAGTCTCAAGGTTTGTGGGTCAATACTCAAGTGGTGCAACAATGAATTCAACCCAAATCAAGAGACTCAAAAACCCATTTAATCCATATTAAAACTGCATTTTCCCAAAGTGTAAAGATTTGGGGAATGACTCAACATGTGATTCTTTATAGCTAGGTGCTAACAAACCCTTTCTCTTCTTGATTACGAACGCAAATAATCGTTCAAGATATGATTCAGTTTAAGTCACAGGCATGCATGCAGCATCTTTTAGCCAACAAGGATGCGAAAAGTGTATGATTCTTCACTCGCGTGACAAAACCAAACACTGGCAGTTTTCAGCAGTAATTATGAAGACATGCATACGTTAAAATAATAGAATGTCCCAGCATTCTTCTTAACAAACTACAAAATGTTTCTAATCTCCATAAGACTACCATTACAGACGGTGACACATCAAGGCCACATCACTACCATAATTTAACATGCCAATGTCATCCTAGGAATTGCAAGAAACACAAAAATCTCAACAAAAAAATACCCTCTTCTTCAAACCCAAACCTTAATTCAAACCATCCTCGGAACACAAAAATCTCAAAAAAAAATTATTTTTTAAGTATGCAAGCGAACAAAACTTATAATTTTGGCAAATATAAACCAAGAATACAAAAAAAATCACAACAAACAACAATAGATCTGTAGTGTCTCGGTTATTTATGCATGTACAATACACAATATATTTTAGGATGTGTCAAAAAGAGTCCCTCAATTATTCTTCACGAATCCAGTACAGTTTTGTCACCTTGACGATGAAGCCGTGAAACATAGTTTCTAACTAATAATAAAAGAAACAGAGGCTGGTTTATGTTAGGTCTAGTGTTGAGGTTCTGTAAGACGACCTACCTGAATAGAGAGTATTCTAATTAAGTGTAGAAACTATATAAAGAATAAGAAGTAGTCTCAAATAATTAGGAACTATGGAAATTAGCCTAGTCATAGAGGTTTGAGGGCTAAGGTTTGTGGTTCAATACTTACGTGGTCTAACAATGGATTCAATCCAAATTAAACTGCGTTTTCCCAAAGTGTAAAGATGTGAGAAAGACTCAGCATGCGATTCTTTAAAGCTAGGTACTAACAAGCCCTTTTTCATCTGAATTACCAATGCAATAGTCCTTCAAGATGTGATTCGGTTCAAGTCACAGGCATGCATCATCTTTAGCCAACAATGATGCAAAAAGTGTGTGATTCTTCACTCGTGACAAAACCAATACTGGCAGATTTCTGCAGTAATGAAGAAATGCATACATTAAAATATAATGATATCCCAGCATTCTTCTTCTATATATACATCATCCTTCCTCTTTGTTATCCAAGAAACTAGAAAATGATTCTGATGCATCTGTTTATTTATCAGGCTTCTTTTGCTCTTAATTCTCTAATGTTGTTTCCCTGATGATAAATTTTCTTAAAATAAAAAAGAAGCCTCCAGTTTAAAGCATCCGAGGTGACTATAGGTATTATAATCTTGTGAACTTGGTATCGGATTGGGTGGCATAGGAAAAAATTATTTGATGTCCATCATCAACCCAGTGAATCCACTATTACCATCATGCTCCTACTCTTCTTGAAATGGCCTTCAAGGTATAACTGCTGGTTACAATATCTAACTTTACTATAGATGCAAAACATTCTCCAAAGATCAATCCCGCCGGCATTTTCAATGTCTTTTGTTTCCCTTTTTTTATGTTTTCTTGATAGCTAAAATCATCATAAGTAGTGATGAGCAAAGGAAGAGAGAAAGAGAGAGGTGCTAGCTAGACTTAGAAGGAAGGAAAGAGAGATTGTTGAGGAATGCGAAAATGATTCGTCATGCTTGACCATAGAAATATATTAGTCACAATATTAAAAGAGCAGGCTTTGAGGCTAGCTAGCAATAGAATATACTTATCATGATCTGTTTGTCATTCTTGTAAGGTAACTAGCAATAGCATGCTAATATAATAAGCTGCAATTTGTCGTCCACTTATTTTTTTTAGGTTTATTTCTTAAAACTCCCAAAAGGATTCATGGTTTTGGCAACAAATTAACAAAATGTTTCTAATCTCCAAAAAATTATCATCACTAACGGTGCACATCACCGCCAAGTACCATAACTTAAGCTGCCATTCATCCTTGCAAGAAACACAAAAATCTCAAAAACACCCTCTTCTTCATACTCTAAACCTCAACCCTAATTCGAACTACCCTCCTCTGCCGTCTTCGCTGACTTGCCCTAGTCAATCATCTTCATCACCCTCGTCGCCTAGCCTAACCTCCCCGCCCCTAGCCTAACTCGCCACCTTCAATACCCTAGCCTCGACGCCATCGCCCCTACTTCTTGCCCTGCCTCCTCCAAAACCCCCTCCTAACCTCTACTATATTTCTCAGTAATCTTCGAGAACATCTTCATGTTCAAACATGTGTGGTTCATCCTCCTCCAACTCCAAATAGCAAGAAAATGGCATCTTTCTTCAAAACGAAAAGCAAATCATGTCAGCTACTACTCAAGAGTTCAATTCCTATGGTCAATTGTTTCCGGGCAGAAAATATGTTGCAAAAAATATATATCATGTAGTGAAAGAATATTTAACATGAACAGCAAGGATTCATTAATGAGTCTTGAGGAAAAGGAAATGCTTTAGTGAAGTGTTTATCAAAGTATCTCAAAAACACCCTCTTCTTTGTACTCTGAACCTTAACCCTAATTCGAACTGCCCTCCTCTGCCGTCTGCGCTGGCTTGCCCTAGTCAATCATCTTCATCACCCTCGTCACCTAGCCTAACCTCCCCGCCCCTAGCCTAACTCGCCACCTTCAATACCCTAGCCTCGACGCCATCACCCCCTACTTCTTGCCCCGCCTCCTCCAAAAACCCCTCCTAACCTCTACTATATTTCTCAGTAATCTTCGAGAACATCTTCATGTTCAAACATGTGTGGTTCATCCTCCTCCAACTCCAAATATCAAGAAAATGGCATCTTTCTTCAAAACGAAAAGCAAATCATGTCAGCTACTACTCAAGAGTTCAATTCCTATGGTCAATTGTTTCCGGGCAGAAAATATGTTGCAAAAAATATATATCATGTAGTGAAAGAATATTTAACATTAACAGCAAGGATTCATTAATGAGTCTTGAAGAAAAGGAAATGCTTTAGTGAAGTGTTTATCAAAGTATCTCAAAAACACCCTCTTCTTCGTACTCTGAACCTTAACCCTAATTCGAACTGCCCTCCTCTGCCGTCTTCGCTGACTTGCCCTAGTCAATCATCTTCATCACCCTCGTCGCCTAGCCTAACCTCCCCGCCCCTAGCCTAACTCGCCACCTTCAATACCCTAGCCTCGACGCCATCGCCCCTTACTTCTTGCCCCGCCTCCTCCAAAAACCCCTCCTAACCTCTACTATATTTCTCAGTAATCTTCGAGAACATCTTCATGTTCAAACATGTGTGGTTCATCCTCCTCCAACTCCAAATATCAAGAAAATGGCATCTTTCTTCAAAACGAAAAGCAAATCATGTCAGCTACTACTCAAGAGTTCAATTCCTATGGTCAATTGTTTCCGGGCAGAAAATATGTTGCAAAAAATATATATCATGTAGTGAAAGAATATTTAACATTAACAGCAAGGATTCATTAATGAGTCTTCAGGAAAAGGAAATGCTTTAGTGAAGTGTTTATCATAGTATCTGTAGCACACCAAGTGATCATCTTCGACATCATCCAGTGTTAGGCTTTTGTACAATAATACAATAAAGATGTATATGCCGAATAGATAACTTTTCTCACCTTTCTTTCTTGTCATTATAGACTGGTAGTACCATGCAATGACAAGTAGTCCAAGAGCAAAATATGCTACAGAGCATGTTGATTTCGCTTCCCTGAAAATGGAGAAATTAATGAGCATATATTTGCAGGAGTTACGGTCCTATCAAAGGACTATCCTATCCTAAGTGTTCGCCGACATCGATGGAAATTTGAACTGAACAGACCATCTTTACCTTATTAAATAATGTAGAATACATCTTTTGAGAGAAACAAAATTACTCTTGGAAGACTCATCACAAGGTTTTTCTGACTTCAGTGCCTTCTCAAAGCTTCATGATTGAAGCTTTTTTAGAAGGAAACATGTGCACGCACAGAGACACACTTTTCAAAAGAGCAAGAAAATTATGCACCGAGATAAAGGACATTGCATAGAGGACTTGAAAGATAAATGCTGATGTATACATGAAGCATATAGTATTGTAACTCAAGTCGGAAAGAGGAATATAATTCAGCTTCACCGCTGCATATTCAAGCTGATAAATCTGAACATCTATAACCACATAAATTAAGAGATTATATAATTACACCTTTTCCATTTTAAAATTATTTCCATAATTTCCTTGTGCGTAAGTAGTAGATATGCGATTTGTTGGAAAAGCTTCTCGATAAAGACCATCTTATTAAAGCTTTACAAAAAAAACTTTCTATGTTTTCATCGATACCTTCCCATCATCTCATATCATGGGGGAAATCCCTATTTTGTTTGATTTGTTTTCATTTAAAACAAATTGTGTGAGAAAAAGAAAGAAAACTAAAGTGATTCAATGATGACAGGCCAACAAAAGAACATTAAGTTCCTCTCATTATTTTTTCTTTCCCTAATTTCTTTGATTCAAACCTAGCCTTCAAGCCATCCTCATAATTTCACTCCAATCTTCGGCACAGAGTAAAGAGACAAAATTGAACAGGTATTTACACATCGAAAACAACATTACCTCAAAACACAAAAATAACAATTACCAGTTTGCTATACATGAAGTAACAAAGCTTTTACCCCATGTCATCGGGTAGGCTACACAAGTCCTTTTTCTTCATTTCTATATAATGAGTCATTGCTGCAGATCCAATGGCAACCACCATATCCTTCGTTACAGCTTCAAATCGAAGCAAGGTTTAAAATCTCAGAAGTAGTATCCGGTGGTTACTTTTCGGAATCTCCAAATCGGCCGTCTCGATTCAGAAATATAGGAATTAGTATCATTTGAGAAAACAAAATTGAGAAATTGAGAAATTGAGAAATTCTTTTCTAAAAAAAGTAAAAGAAACTATAAACAATTTGGCAACCTTTTTACCAATTATTGATGTCTAAAATAGTTGTCATAATACTTTGGTAAAACTAATTATGATATTTCTTATATACTTTTTAGTATTAATGATGTCAACTAAACCATAATTCAATAACCTATAATAGAACCCACCAACCCATTAATAAAATTAACTAAATACTCTGACCCTTCTAATCAAATGGTAAACCCACTATAACTTGGTATCGGAATTCGGATGTTCATTTTTTGATCGGAATCGGCCGTCTCGGATTGGGATTCGAGGCTGAGATTTCAAACCATGATTCGAAGCATGTTCAAGTCTAAGCTCCCATTTGTGCACCTTTTCTATTTCCAACTTCATTACTGCATCATATTTTCCCCTTTCGTAAATTTTACTATACATGCACATCAACTCTCTGATTTATCATCCTTAGGACACGTGCAGAGTGTTTTTCGTCATCCTGTTGAGATGGATGGTGTATACAGATTCCTCCATGTGCGATGGTAGTCGCAGACAAAACTGTCGTTTATTACCCCTCACTTTGAGGCGAGAGAATCTCCGATTAACGGGTCGTATGGATTATGCGATCTCAGTCTTGATATGTGTTGGAGTTAAAAGTTTTAACTCCTGAGATGTTTAAAATACTTATAAGTATACGTCCCCGATGATCAAGAAAACTTGATCAATCAAGCTTAAAAAGTGAGGTTTATGATAAGAAGAGCAAGCCAAAAACTTGTTCATTACAAGTGAGACCATTTTATGTTAGGGCGTCCCCTTAAAACAACTCAAAAATGGGTTGTCCTGAAGCATCCCCTATCTGGAGCCCCCTCCTTATACCGGGAGGCCTCAAAATGAGGTGTCCCGACACTAGACAATATCGGGACCCCTTTGCCAGAATAGGTTTTACCTATTCTTCAGGAAATAGTGGGGGGATTTCCTCCCCGCACTTCCATGATATCTAGAAAGTAGTTACACGCTACCCCCCACTCACAGAGGGGTATAAATACCCCATGTGAGCAACGGATCAATGGATCGAATTATTTGTGCTCGAAACCCTAGAACTTTAAATAAAGTTCTCTGGAAAAAAAAGAAAACATGGGAAGAAGAAAGAAAGTGAGGCAGAAAAATGGGATATCCCCATTCCTTCACCCTTCTCTCTCACTTGCTAGCTCTCTCTCGCTCTCTCCATCACTTTCTTTATTTCTCCCTCTGATCAAGAGAGGAGGAAAACTCATATGAGTTTTCGGCCCTTATTGGCAAAGCTCAAAGGCCATGGCCATGGCTTTCATAAAGAAGATGAAAACCCAGGACACATTGTGTTCTTGATCCCCTATGAACTGAACCAAGAACATGGGACATCCCATGTTCTGCATTTTTTCTGAAATAGACCATCATATTTCCTAACATATAAACAGAAATAGATAAAACTATTTCTAGGACAGATCAAAACCCTATGTCTTTCTTGTTTAGATATAAGTGAATATAGTATTCTATTCACTTAGAGACAAAAATGTGTCTCTGAAAACATTTTGACAGAAATATGTCTATAACAGACATATATGAATGGAATACTCCATTCATGTCCTGAGACATGAAAACCATGTCTTCAGGACCTTCATGAATTGGAAATCATATTCTCAACCTACTTATGAATATGAATATCCTATTCATTTATCTGCCATGCAAAGCATGTCTGTTTCAGTGAATGCAGTACCAAAAATATTGCATTCATCATATAAACATGTCCTCAAAGCCATGTTTTTACTCTTGAACACAAATTGATGTGTTCATCCTGCACAAACTATTGAGAATGGAATCGTACATTCTCAGTAGGTGCATGAAACTTAAATAAATGAGTTTCATTTTAGAAAACTCTATAACAGAGTTTCCCGACCTAGCTTGAAGCAGTCATCGAGAGGGCCAAAAGAGGCCTCCCGGCTGCTTCGGGACCCTTTCCGGTCTCTTGGGAGGCCCTAAAATGGGCCTCCTTAAGATGAAACATCTCTGTTTCTTCTTTGTGGTGTGGACCCTACCTAGGATGTCCCACACACTTCAAAATGGAATGGTGTGGACCCCACCTAGGGTGTCCCGTTTACACTCCAAATGAAGTGCTACCCACACTTCAAAGTAAGTGATTTTGACACTTCAAATGAAGTGTCTAGGGACCCCTCTCGGTCCTTCAGGAGGCCCCAAATTAGCCTTTCGAGACAGAAATGTTTCTTGCTTGGTGTGAACCCTATCTTGGGTGTCCCATCCACACTTCAAATGAAGTGGTGTGGACCCCCATCTAAGATGTTCCATCAACGCTTCAAATGAAATGATACTTACATTTCAAATGAAATGTTGAGAATCCCATCTAGGGTGTCTTGTCTACACTTCAAATGAAGTGATGTGGCCTCCACATAGGACAGTGCCCATCAACTTTTACCAAGTTGACACTAAAATATCCCAAGTATTTCTATTCAACTCTCAAACAAGAGCTCTATAATTTTACATTCTTTTAGCAAATATCAATTTACATCCAAATTGTATACAAAATGAATAAAATATACATTTTTTTGTTTAACCTATGCTTGGTATTTACTTTACTAATATATATACAAACCCTCACCCTAAAATGATGCGATTTGAAGCGAGCTAGTACGGTATCCCGTCCTAGTGCGTCATGTAATAATGGGGTGTAATTAACGGTATACGCTGGCGCTGCCGGAAGTCTCGAACACATGACTTTTTGATCAACTTTTAAAATACTAAATAACTTGTTTTGTTTAAACTCGTATTTGTTTCAACATTCAAATGCTAGGGGTTCCGAAGAGGGTAAACAATATGTATTTTGTATGTGGAGTTGTGTTGGAGAATTTCCTAGGAGGAAAAGATAGAGGGTAAATGAAATAGAGAATGAGACGATCGGATGGGCACCCGATGGGTCGGATGCCCTCTTTGGTCAGGTGGCCCCTCGATCAGGCGGCCACCCGAGGGGACCATTTACTTGAGTGGCCTTCCCATTCAGATGGCCTCCCGAGGTTGGGTGCTCCTTGGTCGGGGTCGGACGCTTCTTTTTCTTCATTTTGTTTTCTTTTTTTGCTTGGTTTTATTAAGTTTATAGTTTTAACAATATTTCGGTGGCATAACCGCTAGATTTTGTCGTTTTATCGTTTTATTTGGGAGAAAAATATAGACCGAAATCTATGTTTTCCACGTTTTGGATGAAGCACGGATGAAATACGCATTCAAGAAAGGGGAGTACGGATCGAAATCCGTATCCCCGAGGGTTTATCTTAAGAAGAAGCCCAAAGACCTTCCCTTTGGTGGAGTCACCCTCAACCTCCTCCTTGTTTTGTCAAAAGAGCTCTCTTGATTCCTGAGAACTTGAGCTATGGATATTGGATGAGAGAAAAGGGTTCCTTTTCTCTCTGTTATGCCTTGAATATCGAAATAGAGATATTTTGAGAGATGGGTTCTCTTTCTTCTTCCCCTTTTCTTTGGATTTTTGAAGAGGAAGATGAGAGAAATCCAAAGGGCTCTCTTTATATGGGTTTGGTGGAGAAAAGACGACCCTTTAATGGGCTCCTCTTAATTTTAAGGAAGAAGATGAACCTTGATGAGAGAGAGGATGGAGGCACAATCCCTAGTATTTAAAATGTAATAAGGTTGTATTATTTCTTCATATATTTGACTTTATAGTCTTTACATTTTACATATGGGCCCTTGGGCTTTTACAATTTTGGCTTTTTGCCTCTCTTTTACACTTTTCATACTTATTTACATATAAATCTATTTACTATAATTTTTACTTTCTATTTCTCTTTGGCTTGAGGGCCAACCCATGCTTGAGCTTGGACTTGGGCGTGGGCCCTGCTTGGGTTTGGGTGTGGGCCCGGCTTTCTCTTAGTTGGAAAATGCGGAGCATTTTTCGACTTCAACAAATTCTAAAGGTAAATTAGACAATCATTTTGAGTTATTTAGAGTTGAATTTAAGTGCTTTGAAGGGAATCGGTCGATGGATGGAGAGGGCGTTTGTGCTAATAAATAATTCAAGAAGGTATAAGTGCTATACAAAAGGTATACTTCAGGGGTGTTTTGTGCAATCAAGATGGAACTTGTTCGGTTGATCTCAAAACAAGTATCTACAACCACCACTATCAAATTAATTTAAGATAACTCATTTTATCCACAGACTCAATGAAAGTATATTGTTCGATAGGAGTGAGTGGAGACGGAGGATTCATGTGCTGGACCCGGCGTGATTCTCATGTTGGTTCATGTAGCCTACCCCATATGCTTGGGATAAAAGGCTCAGTTGTTGTTGTTGTTGTCATTTTATCCACAGATGAGCAAATACACATTTTCAAGCAAAACTGCAAATGCAACAAAGTAATCAAAATTCTTTCTCCACAAATAACATTCACCGAATTAAACGGAAAAGGGAAAAAAAACTCATGAGCATTGAAAATTAAAAGTGTTGCCTCTGGATCTTGAGGGAGAGAAGTTGGGATTTGATGCATGATCATGGGCTTTTATCTCGTTTTTTTTAGGGTTTGGGGCTTAAATCTCTAAAGGCTATAAATGATAAATTAATACCCAATGTTTTACCAATATAGCATTTAAATACGTAAAGTTTAAGATCGGACACTTATACACCTTGTACACCTGATGTTTTACTTTATGGTACTTTACTATCTACTATCATTCTAGAAATTTGTATATTCCCTTCCAAATTTTCAATAATAATAAAAATGTCAAAAAAAATCTATGGGTAGCAAATGAAAATCTAGAAATGAATATACACATTTCTGGTATAGCCGTAGATAGTGAACTGTCTTGAAATAAAACTTTAGGTATTAAAATGCCAGATTTTAAATTTAGGTATTTAGGTACATTGGTGAAACATTGGGTACTAAATTGTCAATTAGCCAGTTGCTAAACAATTTTTATTGCACGTGAGGTTTGCACGTGCCAAAATACTAATATAATGAATCAAATCTCGGGTGTGGTCTCTAGAATCTCAATTAGTAATTTAGTACTCAACATAAACAACGCACACCTCTCTAATCCTCTTCGCTCTAAATTTATATTTCAATCTCATTAACCAAATTTCCCAATTTGCTCACCAACTACTCGATAAAATTCCCAAAAGACGCAAGTTTACTCAACCTTTGCTCTACTTTCGTTTATAATCTTTTCGACTTCATTGAATTTCAAAATTAAGAAATTTGATGAAGTTGAAAGATTATAAGAGAATTTTGAGGATTTTAATTTTAAAGGATTTGTTGCCGATTTGGCCGCCCACTACACCTTGTTAGTTATCTCATCCGACCAAGGTAATTGTACTTATGGAAGGTAATTCCTACTTGCTTGCTATTATTTGAACATATTCGATGTGTTTATGATTATAGACACTTTATATTAACATGGTTAAATTTGTGTATGCCTTGTGTCTCTATCGATGTTGTATAAATTCTTTTCTTTAGTATAGGACAGCATGCAAACTTTGGAATCTTAGGATACTTATAACCCTTTATTTTCTCTTCTGATAGTTACTTGTGCTCAAACTTGTTAATTAATTTTGGAATTCATTACAAAAAATTATTACAGATCGGAGTCTCCACCTAAAGCATTTACAGAATCCTACAGGTTTATCCTGTGAGATGACATCAGTAAGAACCATGGCTGTCGCTATAGCTACTTTACAATCTAAATTTCCACGTCGCGCAGATCCTAAAACGTTTACTTTTGACGATTTGTGGATTGTCGGTAGTCCTCATATTACTATTGACAGGCACTAGATTTTGAGGTTCATTAAGTCTATCATCACCATTTATCACAATTAATCAATCTTAAATTTCCCAGGTAACACGATGACAATGAAGAGGACATCTGAATTACATATAACTTGCGCCATCAACCTCAACAAAAGAGAATTGTCGATCAAATATATAGCTAGTTTACACTTAAGCAAGTAGAAGTTGTTGAAGGTTTGGGTCTTCTCCCTTATCAATTTTGGGTATAATCATTTATAAGTATTTTCCCTGCCTAGCTTAAAATTTGACATAACTATGAGGTAAGAGATCCTTTTTCAAAATTCAATGATCAGAAAATATGTTGATGATGATTGAAGTAAGATTATCATGATTTAATCTGAAAGAAGTGCAAAAACAAGTGAAAGAATTTTAGCGAAATTTATAGGGGGTAAAGAAGACATCTTAAGTTTAAGGTTCTAAAAGCACCAGTCATGGCAAAGGACTCAACAATCGGTAAGTAATGAAACGATCTTATGCCATAACCTCACCCAAGAAAAAATGTTGAAAAACTCCACGACATCTAGCTCTGTACTTGCTGTGTGTGTAGCATGGTTTGGTTATGCTGGGAAAAGCATTGGCCGAATAAAAGGTCGTTCCTACTTTGTAATTACATTCACTTGGAGTTTAATGTGTCTCATATAATTGTATTTACGTACATTCGACAAGAAAGGAAAAGTTTAGCTATTACGACCAATGCACCTACACATGAATACATATACTCCTAGAGGAAGCCAATGCAGATTCTCCCTTTGAGTATGCATGCACACAAACATTAAAAAATGAGCCAACTTAATTCATTGGGAAAATGTATTTGGAATTATATGAATTCTCAACCAAATATCTTTTAAGGTGTTGATGTGAAGGCATAGAACCATTATTTCCTTTTGAGATGCTAGTGAAGAAAATTTCTGATACGGGCTGCTCACATCTTTTTCAAACACAGTGACACATTGTTCATGGTGAACACTGAGAAAAACTATTTACATATTTCCTTTACTATAAAAGACTGAATAGACGAAAATGTAGAGCATTTGATTGTAAGGGAGGAAAAGTACCTTTGAGCAATGGAGAGCACCTTCTCGATATCGGAGACCATTTACCAATTTCTATATCATTTTGTGAATTTGTCTCTTGAGCAGCACTTGCATCATGCTCTCTGTTTAAATCAATATGTAGATTTCTTAGGTTCATGCTTAATGAAACAGTAAAAAATTGATAAGACATGAAGTTGATTGTGAAAAAATTTGCAGGCTCATCATCTCTCAGGAAAATATTGTTTGGGTAAATGGTGAGTTTTCGTTCTGCTGCAATGTAGGCAAAGAACTATACATAGCTGGAGAACCTTCAATAAATTCACCATTTCCGGTAGGGCCAGGAAAAAAATGAACACCGACATGGGATTCCTCTACTGTCGGTGGTTTATAAAGCTTCTTCTCATCAACCTAACAATAGAAGTGTGCCAAATAATGAACACCAAGTGTATTTTACCAAAAGGGGAAAAAACAATAGAAGGGTGCACATTTATGCAACTTAAAGAAACAAATATGTGATGAAGACATGTTCATCAAACACATAGAGAGAAAGTATATTCTGGTGTCAGAACTCCTTCAAAATTCTCTAGACAGTTATTTTTAGGGATTCTTCTATAGGATTTGAGAATCACTTCAAAATCTCAAGTATCCAAGAGAAAAATACTCAAATCCTCAAGCCTCATCACCAAAAAGTTAAGCACGCAATTATGCACTCAATATTACTACCATAGGACGCATGAGACTGGTGGCGCCTGCAATTTTGGCAATACGGCTATGATCACAAAGGTGGATACTACTAAGTCCTCGTTAAAATTAAATTTTGTTTCTTATGTACTGGGACTATGATGAAACCACAGAACCAGTTAACTGGCAGGTGGTCCAGACCCTGATGATCAACTTAATTATTTGCAATACTTTCCGTCAAACTTTGTGAACGGACACCCAAGAACCATATCTTGCAATTCATGAGGAGTCTATCAGTTCTTTCTAGTACCTCGATACAGCATTGCCGATTGCAGGCATCATACAACAAGAACTATCAGAGCAACTTATATACAACATGACATGCATGATTGATTCAATCTATTATTAGCTCAATGCTCACATCAGTTGAATTTTATAGAACTCACGTTATCACACTAAATCCGATTCCGTCAGCAAACCCGTTTAGTCCAAATTAAACTGTAGTTTACCAAAGTGTAAGGATGTGGGAAAGACTCAACATGTGATTCTTCACCCATGACAAAATCAGTATTGATATATTTCAGCAACATTGAAAACATGCATTAAAACAATAGGAAGTCCCAGCATTCTTCTTCTATATACACAGCATTCCTCCTCTTTGTTCTGAAGCAAACTAAAAACTGGCTGTAAGCTTGTAATGCATATATTTATCTATCAAGCCTTTTCCTGTTTCTAATTCTTTGAGGTTGTTTACCAGGGAGTCGACCAAAAATACTACACCAGCATCCTTTCGTTTATAACATCGGAGGTGAATATAATCTTGTGAACTTGGTATTGGATTGGGTGGCATAGGAAAAAAACAATCTATTGTCAAATTTAATTGTGCAAGCATGGTATCTTTGTCCGCCCACTAAAGTAGTTGCTGCCTCTCTTTGTGTACTTCCAAAACTGTGTTGTCTGTCAAAATGGGCCGAGTTCCATGATCTACAGTCATTTGATTTTTCTAGTATGATATTCTTGTTGTGCCTTTTTTTATTAGTGAGTCAAAATTCTCCACATAGAGCGGGTTTGTCTAGCTTCTTTACCATCCATTTCAACTCGTTGAGGGTTGGATCAGATATAAAGAAAAATGCTGTATGGCCTCATACCAATGCCATGATATTGCTGCATTCATTATGATTACATATCTTTTAGGTCTTTTGTGGTCTTTTTCATTATTTAGTTGTCGTTTTGCATAAATTCCTATATGTGGATTCTATACTTGTTGAGTTTGTTATTTGCTCACCCACGATTATAATAATTAGTGCAATTTGTTGCACGGGCTAATGGATCATACTTTGAGGTAACAAATTGTATGGTATTAGAAGCAATCTTTAAATTTATTCGTTTAGATTATGGAATCTAATATTAGGGCACTAGCAGAAATGACTTTACAATCTCTCCATTCACATAAAACATAAGCAGAATAGTAACTTTAAGGGGTTCAAGAATGAAACGCTCATGTAGTTTACCTTGTATAGCACTTATACCCTCTCAAGTGATTTATTAGCGCAAAGACCTCTGTTCATCAACCAAAACCCTCAAAAACACTAAGAACAAGTTCTGAGTTAGATTAGACAATCATATTGAGTTGTTTAGAGTTGAATTTGAGTGTGTGTGCATGTATTAATAAATCACTTGAGAGGGTATTAGTGCTATGAGGTAATATAAACAAAATGCTTTTTCTACCGCAATTTGTCTACCCAAAAGTTTACCCAAGAGACAAACACCATGTATCCATTTGTTTGACACTATTACCTAGGTGTTGTGGATCCTACCATTTTGTCTCTTGGGTTGACTTCTGGATATACAAATTGCCAGTGGGAAAAGTATTGCTCAGTGGTTAAAGCTTGGTTTGGAGTCATAGTAGGTCATGAGTTTAAGCTTTTGATTTGTCTTCATTTATTTTGTATTTTTTTTCAATACAGGCATGTTGTTTTAACAGGAAAAGTCTAAGAAACCTTATATTTTTCCTATTTGCATCTAACCCCTTGATATTAGTTTCTAGTCTTTTGAAAATTTGTAATTTCTTTGAGTTAATAAATTCATTGGTTTTACAGACAAGCCATTCACGAAAAATTAATATTTGTGTTGAATTTTCTTCATCAATTGAAATCGCAGTCAACTAGTTAGAAAAAAATTTCTCTTATATGAACAATTCTAGTTCTAGTAATATAAAATATATAGCACGCTTATATATAATTAATAAGTATTTCGACTCAAACATTTTGAATACTCGGTCCGCTATCAATTATTGAAATAAATCATTTTAAAGATGAGCAAATACACATTGTTGAGCAAAAGCAACAAAGTAATCATAATTCTTTCTCCACAAATAATATTCACCAAATTAAACGGAACAAGGAAATAATCATCAACATCGAAAATTAAAGCGTTACCTTTGGGATCTTGGGAGACGGGAGGTGGGATTTGATACATGAATCATGATAAGGGGGTTGAATCTCGCCCTTCTTTCTATTTCTTGAAAATGTTAGGGTTTAGGGCTAAAATTTCTAGGGTTTCCTCTCAAAATCAAGCAACCCCTCTTGAGGGCTGAGTGAAATTTTGATAAAAAAAAATTGCGGGTTTGTTTTTAATATAAGGCCCCCAAAACATGCGAATTACGAATCACACCCTAAAACTTCAATATCTTATGACTACCGCAAAAGGCTGGAACTTCTTCTAAATAGGACCTTCTCCAGCGTGTATTAGCTTTTGAAGCTAGAGGTGAATCCAGCGGTTTTTGACCATTTTTATAGCCGAACCAGAAAATTAAAAAGCTAGATTGAAAAATTGTCCAAACCTGAGGGATTCACAATAAGTTATACTCAATCTTGCAGACTCGGGTTTGGACAAATTTGGGCGGTTTTCGAGTTTAGATTTGCGGTCCGGTATTTGCGGGGTTTTCAGACTTGGCATACAGACGAGTATATATTATATGTTGACAAAAATATAATAAATTATATGTTATAGAATAGGTCTGATTTAGAGTCGGAAGGGATAGATTTTTACTAAATCTATACCTAGTCCGCAAATTTTCTATCTAATTTTCGACCCTTCCAATCGGATTCAGACGAGTATATCATGTCAAGAACACCCAAAAATATCGGATCAAATTCGAGTCAAACCTGGCCCGTCTTGCACCCTTGCTCGAAGCACTTGATGTAATATTTATTTTCTTTTCTTTTCACTTTTTTCTTATTGTGTGCCATGTTAATTCTTTGGTTGAAACCCACCCATTTACGAGCTTTTGATATGGCTAGCTGGGTCAAATTTTCTAAACTTATTTAAATGCCAAAAGAATTTACCGTTGTTTCTTGTAAACACACTTATGGTCTGGTTTAATTCTTGAAAACCTATTTGGGTTTTCTCCATTACCCAACATCTCATATACTTTAATTATGTAATCTGATAACCACCCATACTTATATTATATTAAGTTTTGTGGAAAAACAATAGAAAATGAATCACATGTAACATCTGGGACCCTATTTTTCTTTTTTCATTTTTCATTTTTCTTTTACCTTCCGATATTGCCCTTTATATCCCATTAAGCTGTTGCTGCTCTTCTTTCCCAAATTAAAACTTTGCATATAGCCCTAGTTCTTATTCTTTAGTATTTTGTGTTGTAGGGTGGCTCAAATGATGACAAACTCTGGGTGTCAGACTGCAACATCAGTGGCATCTAAATTGATGAAAAGTGAAAACATATGAGGAAGAAACATGAGTAAATCTGACGATTTAGGGTTGCAAGAGGGACTACCTCTAATTTTGCAGTAAATCAGATGAAATCCTAATTCGAATTTGAGGATTCCAATTATCGCTTGCACCCTCGACTCCACCGCATCCACAATACATAATAAATTATGGGTAGGTGTTGTTTGAATTGGAAGCGGATGCCCTAGCTTCCAAATTGGGGCAGCATATAATTACTCCATGGCTTTAAAATAAACACACCTTTTCATTTTGGGGAAGGAGTAAATATGTCTTTTGGCTGGGATTTAAGGGTTAAAAGATAGCAGAATTAAAGTAAAAGGGGATATTGGATAACGAAGAAAGCTTATGTAGGTTTTCAAAAATTAGGTCAAACAACAAGGGTATTTATAAGAAATAAGCCAATAATTTATGTTGTAAATGATTATGGACATGGAGTCATAGCCAAAATACCAATAAAAATGTTGTAAGTGAATAAAGAGTCATAGCCAATCGACATTAATAACAGAACTCGTGACAGACAATAAACCCAACTTGATTTAAGCCGAACAAATGGCAAATGAATAGCTCATATGAGCTCCCTAGTAAGATGACTATTCGTCCGCACATGTGATGCATGTGTGAGGATTGAATATTATTGTTAATTATATTTTTGACTGTAAGTGCAGAACTTAAAGAGCCCGTCCATGAAATTTATTTATTTAAAAAATAAAAGAAATTGAAGAATATTATTATTATTATTATTATTATTATTATTATTATATTCTAAATCAATTGTCCCAAGATTTTTTGACAAAAGAATCAGAGAAAAATACTTCCAATATACATCCTTTTTTACTTCGATTGATTCTTCAAACAATAAAATACTTTTAATATCGCTTTGGTCAGAAGGATATTATCAAGGATCTAACAATGCAAGAGATACTGGAGTAATACTTTTACGAGCAATAATTTACCCAAGAGACAAATTGGTGGGACCCACAACATCTAGACACGCAGTGCCAAACAAATGGACCCATGGTGTTTAATCGTCTTTTGGATAGATTGTGGTAGGATTTTAAGCTCGGTAGGTTAAGCATTTTTCTATTTTTACTATCCATATGGTAGAATCCACCTGCCTACCAAGTCTCTCATTGGATACAAGGTGCATGAAGTATAGGACGCAAGTATCTGAATAGCCCATTTTGTAACCAATGAAATATTTTGTAACCTACATAGAATCTACCGGGCCGGTAAAAAAAGAATTTTCCAGAGACAGCGAGACTCAACAAACTCATTTGATCCAGATTTTCCAAAGGGTAGCGTGCCCTTTTTGCTATGATTACAAATGCAACAGCCTTCCTATGATTTCATTCGAGTCACAGGCAACGCATATAGCCAATAAGGATGCGAAAAGTGTAAGCATTTCTCACATGATTCTTCACCCCTGACAAAACCAGTATTGATCGATTTCAGCAACAATGAAGACATGCACTAAAAATAATAGAATGTGCCAGTTTTCTTCTTTTATATATACAGCATCCCTCCTCCCTCTTTGTTACACAGCAAACTAAAACCTAGTTGCAAGCTTTGTAATCCATCTATTTATCTATGAAGCTTTTTCCTGTTCCCAGTTCTCTGGGGTTGTTTCGCGGGGAATCAAGCCACATCTACTGGATAACATCCGAGATGATCTTGTGAGCTTGGTATTGGATTGGGGGTATAGGAAAGAAGGATCAATCGAAGGCCAAGAGATAAGGAAGAGTGCTATCTTTGTCGACTTACTGAGCTAGTTGCCAGACTCTTTTTATGCTTCCTCAAAACCTGCTCCTTTTTCAATGAACGGCCGTAGTTCTTGTTGAAATTAATTGCAAAATTGGAGCTCTCACGTGAGGATACAAGTCTTGTGATTGAAGCGGGCTTCGATAAATATGAGTGGGATTAGGATTAGTTAATGCTAATTAAATCTTAAGTTTAAATATTAAGATCTATCTCTAAGTCTAAACTTATCTCTATATATTATAATAATCAAAGCCTAGGTGATCGATGAAGTATTAAAATCCAACATAGAAGTTTGCGGCGTTGAAAAAGAAGAAATCCACATAGGAAAAAATCCAAAGGGATATTTGGCGACTGCAGCATTAAAGAGGTCGAGAGGGATTTTTGGCCGCGGTCAAAAATCATAAAGAGAGAGAGAGATTTGCTTTGTATTTGGGTGAGACGTAGGCAGCAGAAATTATCTATTGTAATTCTTCGTTGTATAATGAAAACAGTTCGTCGTTGGTTTGCAAGATTAGGTGTAAATACGCACTGAATCTGGGTAATATCTTGTGTACTTTACTTGGTGTGTTTTTCTTTATTTTTTATTGCTTTTTTGCATAGTTGTTGTGTTGTGGTCTTTTTCATTAGTTTCGATTAACGTGTATCGATCATCCGTTGCATACTTTGGTGTTTATTATTTTCACAATAAGTGGTATCAGAGCTTTTGTTACGGTGATTTAGATTATTGGAAAGATACCTTCCGCACATTATAAGATCGATAAGTTTGACGGAAAGAACAATTTCAGTTTATGGAGAGTAAAGATGACGGTGAGTCTAAAGCAACAATGAGTTCATAAGATAGTCTTCGAAAAAGAGAATATTGCTTCGATAACCATAGATATTCTGAAAAAAGACATGGAGGATAAGGCTTTCAGTTTGATGCGGCTCACTTTGGCTGATGAGGTTATATGCGAGGCTGCGATAGAGACAACGGCTGCAGATTTATGGAGCAAGTTAGAATCCTTGTACATGAAAAAATCTTTAACAAATCGTCTCTATCACAAACAGTGCCTATGTAATGACCCTGAACTTTCTGTACATAATTTTTTTTCTAAGTACAGAAAGGAGCACCTAAGTCTGAGCACAAGTTATAAATTTAAATTGTTTTATAACAGTAAGAAAGCATTTGTAGCTCATTGGTAAAGTCTTGCACTATTGCACTGAGCTATATGAAGCGACTAGGACACATGGAAAAAATCCCACACCCCACCAAGCCAAGATGGCCGACGAGATCTTCACAAGAGGCCGGCGCCGCCGGTCCTACCCGTCCCAAATGCTTCAATTTTTTTACCTAGCACATCTTGGACTCCCCCACAAACCCTAATCTGTTTTTTTTCCCTGCACATTTCCAGAGAATTAAAAAGATGCATTAATCCAAAATTTTAATGCATTTTAATTCTCATTCTAAATACTCAAAACCCTAATTCTATCCTATAAATACTACCCTACACCATATCACTCTCTATTCAGAAATCTCGCACCAAAACACTCTAAAATTTTCAAGTTCAAAGTTGTACAAGTGGAGTTAGCTCAAGGCAAAGTTCCGGGGATGTTTCGGGTCAAATCCGACGACGAAACGACTCCACGACGCCTTCGATAGTTTCCTTTACCCCTTCTCTATTTTCTAAATCAGTAAGTCCCTTCACTTCTGTAACACCCTAATTCATTTATACCAGTTCTTTTGGGTATTTCTTTATTTATGGCTATTTCTTGATTTATTGTGTTTTGGATGCGAATAGTATAATTGGTATCCGTATTTGCATTCGACCCGGCCCGCATGCTGGAAACCTGTATTGATTCCTGTTTATGATTTATCCCGGCTAACTATGAGGATCCGTGCACTTTCATGTTATATAACTGCATTATATCTGCCATCTGCATTTTCAATATAACATTTAAAATCAAATAAAATATTTTAAAAATATTTAGCATGGCCTGCATCATACTCCTAACCCCGTCGTGGTATCCGTACGTCTTGTTCTCGTTCCGTTTAGAGAAACGGACTCGTTTGGATAGCTACGTGCACGCTACGTGTATCCGTTCTTGGGGGCATGTATTTTCGTTATCCGGATATCCTATTTTGGTTTTGATTGATACGTATATTATCCGTATTTTCAAACAGTAATTTTAGACCCGACTCGGATATGTTTTGGAGTATTTTTGTATTAGCTATAAAACTCAAATATATTCAACAAACTGTTTATAATATAAGTTTATATATTATTGCCTAACATATATATTTTTAAACTAAATATATATTTTTTTAGATATCCTATCATAAACAGTTCGCGTCCTCTCTCTTGCTCTCTCTCTCTCTCGTGACTCTCTCTCTCTTTCTCTCCTCTGCATTGTTCCCCGCTGAAAACCGGAGAAGCGACCGCGCAGGTCCGTCTTGCCTGAATTTCGGGGCAGATGCTAATTGGTGCTATCCGTCCACCTCTCCGAAGATGCCAAGTTGATTTATAACACCATATATTGAAGATTTAGATAGATGCGGTCGATATAGCAGACTTCGTCAGATTCCCCTCATTTGAGAGGTTTTTGATTGTAGGGACGCTCTTCCCTGTAGGCACAAGCCCCTGCAGTTAATTACGCTACCGCATCGCGGTAACCACTTTCTTCTTCTCCAGATGGTCATTTCGTGTCGTGTGTGTTTATTTCGTTTTTGGTTGCCCGTGGATTGTCTACGGAAACTAATTTATGTCGTCGCCCGTAGGGCGTGGATTGGTCCAAATCCGTATTTTCTTAGATTTGGGTTTGGGGTTAGGTTTAAGGATACGTCAGTCTCATTTGAGACTAAGATCAACTTAAACGTTCGTTGAGAATACGTTAGTCCAATTTTTAGACTAAGATCAACTCAACGGGATCATTTAGATCCAACAAAAGAGCATTTGGGCTATATTGTTTGGTTTAGGGACATTACAGTCGATTAGTTTAAGGACATTACGGTCTAAGGTTAAGGACATCATCGTCCGTGGGTTTAAAGGGACCCCACAGTCAGAGGTAAAGGATATCATAGTCCGTGGGTTTAAAGGGACCCCACAGTCCAGTTTAAATACGTCATAGTCTATAAAATATATGGTTGTCGGGACCCGTCACCTCTCTGAAGACGTTGAAGGATTACAACGACAAATATCAGAGGAGTTCAGAGATGTACCCTTGAACCAAAGTTGATTGGGAGATCTGTAGTCTAATTTGGAACTAAGATCAATTAATTAAATTATGAGCACATTGGCTCAGTTAAATCTGAATTGAGGACTTATGGCCAATTTGGGCTAAGTCCAATTAAGTTTGAAATGTTGGCCCTTTATTGGACTATTGAACATTTGTCTAGGTTCAGCCCCTCATTATTTAGCAATGCTGAACAAGAGTTTGAGGGCTCTGATAACATTTTGTCTTTGGCTAAGCACTAAACATTATAGCTCTGGATTTTAAGGCCTGTTTGAAGGGGAGATTTGCGTCTGGAAAACTTAGCCAATTTAGGCTAAGCTGGTTTTAAAATAGTGTTAAACACTAGAGGACATCTGGCAGTCACGTGTCCTCACATGATGTATTTAAAACAGTGTTAAACACTGAAGACAAAATGCTCAAAATAGTGTTAAACACTAGAAAGGAAGGAGTCACGTGGGGTCACGTGAGGCGCCTGAAGATGGGGCCAGACTTCCTTTATTTTATTATCAGAATTTTCAAATAAGTGTTAAACACTTTTAATCATCAGGCCATCACGTGTTGGCACGTGATGGGTATCCATGTATTGATTATTAAAGTGTTTATTAGGGGTCACGTGGGGACACGTGAGGGCGCCCAAAGTCTATTCTGCCTTTGGCTTTGTTCCCTTTATTTTGAGGGTCACGTGTGAGCACGTGAAGCATTGCTTCCAAGTTTTTCTTTCTCATTTTAAGGGATCTGTTTTAGGGGTCACGTGGGGACACGTGACCTAGTTTTGTTCTTTCTTTTCTGATCATTGAGAATGGGGGTCACGTGTCACCACGTGACCAAGTTTTTTACATGCATAGAGGGTTTCAAGTCTCTTTGTTTTAAGAATTAAATTCTCTGTAGGGTTAAACCCTAATTCTGTTTTAGAGGAATTAAATTCCTATGAATTTGGGAGAATTAAATTCTCATATAGGGTTAAACCCTAGTTTTGTTTTAGAGGAATTAAATTCTTATGAATTTGGGAGAATTAAATTGTCATATAGGGTTAAACCCTAGTTATGTTTGGAGGAATTAAATTCCTATGAATTTGGGGGAATTAAATTTCTTAAACTCAAATTCTCCCTTTAAGTTTTGGATCTGCATGACAGCATCTCCCCGATGAGAATTAAATTCTCAACTTGTGGAGAGATCTGCTTCTGCAGATCTTCAACCAAAGGAAGAACTAAGTTCTTATTCAGAAGAGTTAAACTCTTAAATTTGAGAATTAAATTCTCTTTTATTTTATGGAGCTTAGATCTCTTTCCCCTTTCTCACCTAGGTTTTCTTTTCTCTGAAAAGATCTTCTTTTCTCTCTTGAGGATTAAATTCTCCTCTCTTTTTCCTCTATGTTGTTGTTTTTCTCCAGAAAATAAAAATTCCAAATATCCCTTCTCTTCTTTTCTTGGCTCCTATTTATAGGAGAAAGAAAAGAATCAATTTGTTTAGTCAATCTTTCATTGAAAGATTTTGGTTAATTCTGTAACTAATATGATCTTTTAGATCACTCAGTGAATTTTATTCACCATAGGATTTTTAATCCAAAAGATATTCTGTCTGTTATTCTTGGTGAATTTTAGGGAAATCTTTCCTTGTATAAAATCTTTCCATAAATTGGTGATTTTTAATCACCATTGGATTTTTAATCCAACGGTGCTCCACTTTACAGAGCACCATCTTTTTGTTTGGAAAGATTTAGAGAGATCTTTTTCCAGTTAAGGTTCTGGATTCCCCTTTAATTAGAATTTAATTTTACTATTTCAAAAGGATTAAAAGCTCATCACGTGTTGGCACGTGATCCCACTGTTTGATCATTAAAATAGAATTTAATTCTATCAATTAAAGAGTTTAGGAACCTGTCACGTGTTGACACGTGACCCCCCTGATTAAACATTTTATTCAGAATTTAATTCTGCTGTTTAACAGAGCTAAGGAATCATCACGTGTCAGCACGTAACCCTTGGTCACGTGTGAGCACGTGATGCCCCATTGGGGTTTCTCCTTAGTGCCTTATTATATCTTTTATTCCCTTTTGGTGGGTTTTAAAGGCCCATCATGTGGTGCCACCTGACCCCACTAATTGCCTGCCTGAATATAATTTAATTCTATTATAACAGAGTTTCAGGAAACCATCACGTGTCGGCACGTGACCCTTGGTCACGTGTAAGCACGTGATGCCCCATTGGGGAATTTCCTGATATTTTATCAGGGAACAAATGCCCCCACAACGTTGTTCTCACGTGTTTGCACGTGAGTGCAACGCTGTCACCTTTGTGACCGTTGGATCTGTCTAGGGAACAGGGGAGATGAACCGTTCCCCATCACATCCTATAAATGCAGGAGTCCTTTCAGAAGCGTCTGCACTTTTTCCATCTTCTTCCTTCCTTGTTTTTTCCTCTGAGAATTTAATTCTCTTTCCCAGAGCTTAGTTCTCTGATTCAAAAATTTCCAGAGTTTAACTCTGTCAACAAAAGATTTCCTTTTTTAGGTAAGAATCTTGAATGGTTGAAGAACTTTTTGTAGAAATGTTCATTGGATTTTAAATCCATATTGATGGTTTTTCCCTTTAACAAGAACCCATGTTTTTCAAGTTCTTTAAAAAGAAAACAGCTCAATTTTTAAATCATAAATCCCTTTTGTTAGGGCTCCTTTGATCTCAGAGATCGAAGGCAATACTTAACCTTTATCTGGAATTTAATTCCATTCCAAAGAATTTTGGCTCTGAAAAATGTCTTTTGGGAATTTAATTCCCCTGTTCAAAAGGAATTTGATTCCTCTAAAGAACTTAATTCTTTAAAAGAAGACTTCTTGGGATTTTTCCTTCTGAGTTGTTCTTTGTAAAAAAAAATTGCAGTAGAGATTCTACTTGATTTTCGCAAAGTCCAAGATTGGTTTCTCTTTGGGGGAATGTGTAGAGTCATTTGAATTCATTGAGAATCTTCCCTTTATTCTCATGATGATTGCTTGGCCTCATTATTTGTGAGCCGCCATCTTGATTTTGTGTGTTTTGTAACCAATGGTCCCATAAAATAAGTCCTTTGTCGCTTTCTTCCACTGTCTTTTTATATATATACATTTATAAACACATATATATATACACACACACGTGTTGGCTTCGCTTAACAGTTTCCCCTTCTTTTATTTCAGGAACAATGGCTTTTCTTCTGTACTTCCCTTTTACCCGCTCGGAGGCTGCCTTTCCTCAGTCACCGTCTGATGAAGAGGTGATGGCGTTGATCAGGGCTCATGACCTGAATTGCACCAATCTACTTTTATGGGGGACCTGGTACGGTCATATCATCCGCGGTCGCCGCAGCTTTCTTTGCGAGATACCGACAGAGCCTACTTATCCATTTCTGCCGATGGATTATCCACGGACCGCCTTTGCTGTGGAGATGCTGAATTGGACCCCTACGGGACGGCTTGAGCCATCAACAACCGGAATTCCGAACCATCCTGTGCCGGCCATAGACATCTTAGGGCGCCACATTTGCCAAGGCGAAGCCCAGCCGTGGGGACAGATTTACAAAATAGGGCTTACCCCTCGACATCCCACGGGCTACCTTCTCTGGGCCCGTTATATCCTTTCCGCCCATCGTGCGCGACTGCAGAGGGTCGGACTTTATCAGACGGTATATGCGTCTCTCTTCCACTATCAGTCCCCCCATTTCTGGTGGGTTAAGGCCTTCTTAAACCAATGGAATTTTCCCACCAATACCTTCTTTCTAGGGGACCGCGAAGTTTCAATTTCTCTGGAAGAGTTTCGCGAAATCTCAGGGTTGCTGGTCAGGGGGATGCTCTATGAAGAACTACTGCCTCCTGATGAGTATGTCTTCGAAACTGAGCCTGACATGCTTGACGGCCTGTCGACCGAGAATGCCGTCCGCCATAAGCGCCCAAGTTTAATCAAGACTCTACGCATTTTTGAGAAGCTATTCGCAGAGTCAGAGGAGCATGGCGTCACTTTTAAAAGCTTTATCGCCTGCTTCCTTCGGGAAGATATCCTATCAAAGACGGCTCCGAAGTTCGCGAATATCAACGACCCCTTTGGGTTCGGTTTAAATAAGCGGTCGGCTAAAGAAGAGGACTTGTCGCAGTTCTACATTCCCATCATGTCGGCCGTATCTTTCGAGTCGATCGCAGCTCCTGGTATGGACGAGGAGACTTTCTTTGTGGGTTTCATCAGTGTTTGGCTCAGTTGGTTCGCCATTCCCATGCACCGTCGTTTCATAAGAGCCTCAGTTATTTACCCTGCTCATCGCATTGCCGAGGGGACGCGACTAGCTGTGGGCATTGCAGGGCTAGCACATCTGTATCATGGGTTAAGCACCGCAGCCAATACTTCAATTCCAGGCGTAGATGTGGTAAATTTCTCTCTTCATTACTTTACGTCCTGGATTGAGATGCATGTGCTGGGGGCATTTGATGTGCACCAAAGACCCAGCTTTTATGACGCTTACACTTTTCCGCGACTCATGCGGCTGGTGGACGCTTCTCCCCCTGACCCGACTCAGTTCGGAGCTATTCGTGTGCTGATTAATCCCTATACCAATACGGGTGGGATGGTATTCAACGATCGAGTCCTCTCTGCTCCCTCAGGACAGATTCAACAGCTCTGCGACTCGTCGAAAGAGGGAGTACCTTCTCTGAAGCCCCGGGAAGCCATGCACCTATATTCGATCAGACCAGGTTATCTGGTATTCGTCAGAACGGTGCGGCCCTTTTTATGCGGTACAACCCACACCGCTTTGCTCGGCAACTCGGATATGGCCAGGGTGTCCCCTTTGAGGCATTTATAGTGGAGCATAGCCCATCGTCAGAAGTTGTTCGTGACGCCGCTCATCACTTCATGCGGCTGAACACTGGCTCTCGCTTCGTGATTCCTGAAGCTGATCATATTCCTCGATGTGTGGGGTCCTTCACGGGCTGGTACCTTCACCGAGTCAGTCCCATTATTGTCGAGGAGAGAAGGGTGCTCCTCGGATATAGGGCTCCCACTTCGATCCAAGCCACGAGAGTTCCGCCGCGACCGCGTGCAGCGGTTCGCCCTCCCTTGAGAGATACTAGCGTCGTGCTTATTCCGGAGGCAGCGGAAGTGGATTTAACTCCCACAGCTGGTATGCCACTGCGTACTAGAGCTCAATCAAGGGCCAATAGGGCGCCAGTAGCAGTGTCATCAGCTGCGGCGTCAGCAATGGCCATGTCGTCATCGGTAGCACCGCCGAGCGAGGATATTGAAGGCGAAGTGGGTCAACGCCGTACCAAAGCACCAAGGGGAAGGAAGCGATCGTTTTCGGCGGTTAGTTCTGGGCCCAAGAGGCGGAGGAAGACGGTCACAAATCTGCTCGATTCTTTAGTGGAATCCGAGCCTATTCTTCAAGATGAACCACTAGCCATGCAAGAATCGGACGGCGGTCTACTTTTCCCGGGTTCATCTGCCGAGGAAGCCACATAATTGGCTGAGGCTATAAGACATTTACAGGATGAATCCGAGAATTTAAGGATCCCGAAGAGGCCTTATCCTGCCGTCATCTTTTACGAAGACCCTCCATCGATACGGCGGATATTCATAGGTCCTTTGGAAGAAGGGGGCGAGAGAGCCCTTAAGCAGGCTATCTCGGCCGACGCCGAAGATGCACTTTCGTTGTGGACCAGTGGCCACGAGTCTACCCTCGAACCTCGGCGAGCATACCTCCTTGGGAAGGAGCGTCAGCTCGAAAAAGCCATACTAGAGGCTCCTTTGCGCATCGGCATGCTCATGTATCTCTTTGTAATATTTTGTATTGCTCATATACATACATACATATATATATATATCATTATCTTCGTGAAAACTTTGCAGGGACTTCGGCAATGGCGGAGGATCTGAGTTCGAGTCGCGCTTTGACCGTGGACTTCGCAAATATCCCCAATGAGACACTAATCAGTGTGGAGGGGGTCGATGCAACTGTTGCTCCTGCTGGAGCTTTCCTTGGTGATTCTCACTCCCCAAGTGCTTGCTCCTCCGGAAGAGGCATCTTCGTTGATCGCCGATTCAATGGATCTTTCTGGGGACGGCCCGGAGACTAGGGAACAGGTAGTCGAGGCTACAGTCCTTCCGCTAGAGCCTGCGGTAGCGGCCACTGCTCCTCAATCGGAAGTTATTATACCGGCCCACGTCTCCGATGATGTGCCTGGGGGCATGGAGGAGGCCGCCGAAGCT
Source organism: Agapanthus africanus (assembly GCA_030015575.1). Taxonomy (NCBI): domain Eukaryota; kingdom Viridiplantae; phylum Streptophyta; class Magnoliopsida; order Asparagales; family Amaryllidaceae; genus Agapanthus; species Agapanthus africanus. The sequence continues at coordinate 13,540,688 of CM057337.1, forward strand.
GCTATCCCTCCAGTCCAGAATGGGAGAAGCATCGAAGGTAGCCTTCTATATTTTATATTAATAATCTCTCCATTATCTGAACCTTTCTGTCTTTTCAGAATTGCGCGGATTGGCGGCGTCCATTGCTGATCTGTCTCCCAGGAAGTCCTTTCAGCGCTTGTTGGAGATGGCCGCTCCGCAGGAGATATCTCCTCAACGCATTGTCCTCTCTTCCGGGCAAGGTTGGTGTCGTTTGCCCTCTCCTTACGGCATTATTGTTATTCTATATAATGACATTGATGTCTTCTACAGTTCTGGAAGCCGATGACGAGGTTGAGATTCTTGATGGGCCTGGGGAGCCTTCAGACCCTTCTTGCATGACTATGGGTAAGTAAAGTCTCAACGTTGTTCCATTTGCTCTTTGCTTACAAGCCTCGCTGACTGTTTATAAATCTTAACAGCTTTGCCAGTTCTTACCACGCTGGAATCTCGCATCGCCATGCCACCCGGCCCCTATGCTCTACGTGCCTCGGAACGGATGGCAAAGCTAAGCCTTCACTCCCTATCAGCCCTGATTGAAGACCTTCGTGCCGGCAGTCTGATCACGGCCGAAGCGTTTGCTGCTGAAGCCAACGGTTCTCTTCCCTTTCTTGCCACCTACCATAGTGAAACATTGGTGCAAGTCTGGGTTGAGTTTTGTCGGTAGGTGGAGGCTTGCTTGCATATTCTTGAATGTACAAGCCTTCCTTCAGAGGTTGTGGCCGCGAAGGTGAGCTTACGGGGGCTGATTGAGCGGTGCACTGCGAACATGGTACCATGCGAGAAGAGGCTCAGCCGAAAGTTTTCGGAAAGGGCGCTGGCTTCCAAAGCGCTGAGGGAGCTTCAAGCCAATCTTACGGCCAAGACCACTAGGGCATATGAACTTTGGCGGGTGCTTCAAGAAGCTATCAAAGAGGTGGTAGCCATTGATAAGGCCGTCATTTTTACTCGTGAAATGGTCGAAGCCCATAAGGTTACTGAAAAAGAGCTTGAAAGCCGGCTTGCCTCATACCAGGCCCAACAGGCTCAAGCGGAGGCCTGTCTTTTGACGATAATGAATCATGAAGCCGAGGCCCAGTGGAAAAGGGATGAACTGGCAAATCTACTAAATCGTCCGCCGGCCTGATGAATTGTATATATATTTTTTTATTCTTCTTTTGTACATACTCCTGAATGAGAGTATATATTTTTTATTCTTTCATAAATTGTACTTTGTATTCATTTTGATTCATGAATAAAAGACATATTTTGCTTCATGATGATGTGTCCCTTTTAGTAAGTGCATTCTGTGGATAATCTATTTTGATTTCTCTGTAGGACAGCGATGGCTTAGGATTCAGGGTTAAGATCTGCCTCCTAAGACTTTTCAACTTTATGAGCCGTGAAGGTCTCATAAAATTTTTTCTCCCTACAGGTCAAGAGGATCCTGTAAGTGTAATTTCTCCTTAGGAATCGTGAGGATTCCTAAGTGCGTTTTCTTCTGAGAGTCGTAAGGATCTTACAAAAGAGTTTTCTCCCTTACAAGTCATGAGGACCTGTAAGTGATGGACGAGGTTGACATTATCCACATTTCACGGAGTCAGGGGTTGCTCTGGCCATTTCCCACGGGGTCAAGATTGACTTTAGCCGTGTTCTATGGGACCAGGATTTGCTCTGGATGCTTCCCACGGGGTCAGGATTGACATAGGCCGTGTTCTGCGAGGACCAGGCTCCGCTCTGGATGTTTCCCACGGGGTCAAGATTGACATAGGCCGTGTTCCACGAAACCAGGATTTTGCTCTAGATGCTTCCCACGGGGTCTGATTGACATAGCCGTGTTCTGCGAGGACCAGGATCCGCTCTGGACGTTTCCCGCGGGGTCAGGATTGACATAGGCCGCGTTCCACATAACCAGGATTTTGCTCTGGATGCTTCCCATGGGGTCTGATTGACATAGCCGTGTTCTGCGAGGACTAGGCTCCGCTCTGGACATTTCCCACGGGGTCAGGATTGACATAGGACGCGTTCCACGTAACCAGGATTTTGCTCTAGATGCTTCCCACGGGGTCTGGTTGACATAGCCGTGTTCTGCGAGGACCAGGCTCCGCTCTGGACGTTTCCTATGGGGTCTGGTTGACATAGCCGTATTCTGCGAGGACCAAGCTCCGCTCTGGACGTTTCCCACGGGGTCAGGATTGACATAGGCTGCGTTCCATGAAACCAGGATTTTGCTCTGGATGCTTCCCGCGGGTCGGATTGACATAGCCGTGTTCAGCGAGGACCAGGATCCGCTCTGGACGTTTCCCACGGGGTCAGGATTGACATAGGTCATGTTCCACGAAACCAGGATTTTGCTCTGGATGCTTCCTACGGGGTCTGATTGACATAGCTGTGTTCTGCGAGGACCAGGATCCGCTCTGGACGTTTCTCGCGAGGTCGGGATTGACATAGGCCGCTTTCCACATAACCAGGATTTTGCTCTGGATGCTTCCCACGGGGTCGGATTGACATAGCCGTGTTCAGCGAGGACCAGGATCCGCTCTGGCCGTTTCCCACGGGGTCAGGATTGACATAGGCCGTGTTCCACGAAACCAGGATTTTGCTCTGGATGCTTCCCACGGGGTCTGATTTACATAGCCGTGTTCTGCGAGGACCAGGATCCGCTCTGGACATTTCCCACGGGGTCAGGATTGACATAGGCCGTGTTCCACGAAACCAGGATTTTGCTCTGGACGCTTCCCACGGGGTCGGATTGATATAGCCGTGTTCAGCGAGGACCAGGATCCGCTCTGGACGTTTCCCACGGGGTCAGGATTGACATAGGCCGTGTTCCACGAAACCAGGATTTTGCTCTGGATGCTTCCCACGCGAGGACCAGGATCCGCTCTGGACGTTTCCCGTGAGGTCAGGATTGACATAGGCCGCGTTCCACGTAACCAGGATTTTGCTCTGGATGCTTCCTACGGGGTCTGACTGACATAGTCGTGTTCTGCAAGGACCAGGCTCCGCTCTGGACGTTTCCTACGGGGTCGGTATTGACATAGGCCACGTTCCACGTAACCAGGATTTTTCTCTGGATGCTTCCCACGGGGTCTGATTGGTATAGCCATGTTCTGCGAGGACCAGGCTCCACTCTGGACGTTTCCCACAGGGTCAGGATTGACATAGGCCGTGTTCCACGAAACCAGGAGTTTGCTCTGGATGCTTCCCACGGGGTCTGATTGACATAGCCATGTTCTGCGAGGACCAGGCTCCGCTCTGGACATTTCCTACGGGGTCAGGATTGACATAGGCCGCGTTCCACGAAACCAGGAAGGGTTGACTTTATCCGCATTTCACGGAGTCGGGTTTGACTCTCGGTCATCTGTGCACCGCCGAGTCATGAAACTGGGAATTGCCGCGGTTCCGCTTTGCTTGATGGTGCGTCTGTTGTAATGAGACAAATGTTGAGATGATCTCCAGGCTGTCTGTGAACCGTTGAGATTTGGTTTCTTCTTCTGATAGAGCCTGAGGAGGGAAGGTGTGATTCCTTCTTTGTTTACGCCCCTGGATTGTATACATGGATTGATGTGATATCACCTGTAGGGCAAAAGGTTTCATTTTATATATTTTTCTTTCCGCGATGCTCTATCATTTCAGCTTTTATATCGTGAAGGTCGCGATTGCCCAATCATTTCGGCTATTTTTCGTGGTGCCCAATCATTTCGGCTGTTTGTTTTATTTACTTGCTACTTTTTATTGCGAGTTGCCTAATCATTTCGGCTATTTTGCATACATACATTTTTACTTGCTGATTTTGTTTACAAATTGCCCCATCATTTCGGCTATTTTGTATGCATTTGTGGCTCGCTAGTTTTTCGCCGCAAATTTTGGGATTTGACACCGATTTCGGCATCGGTATCGCTACAACTAGGATATTGCCAGGAGCGAATCATCATCTGCCTTCGTCGATGTCGAACAAAGGTGGCTTAGTAGACAGGGTTAGGATCCTGTCGACTAAGGTTTTTGACTTCATGAGCCGTAAGGGTCTCATAAAGGTATTTCTCCCTATGAATCGTGAGGATCTCGTAGGTGCGTTTTCTCCTTAAGAATCGTGAGGATTCCTAAGCGTATGGTCTCTTATAAGTCGTAAGGATCTTACAAGAGTGCTTTCTCTTTATAAGTCGAGAGGATTTACAAGGGCTATTCACTGTGTAAACATATCCCTGGTTCCGGATGGGACTTTGTTAGGGAAATGTTTATTCGCGCCCGTGGATTGTATACAAGGGTCAATACTGAACCACTTATAGGGCTGCATTGGAGGTTATGATGGCTTAAGAACAGGTTCAGATTCCTGTAGCTTAAGGCTTTTGAATCCTATGAGCCGTGAGGGTCTCAAAGGAGGGTTCTCCTTACGAGTCGTGAGGATATCGTAAGTGTAATTTCTCCTTAGGGATCGTGAGGATCTCTAAGTGTGTTGGTCCCTTGTGAGTCTTAAGGATCTCACGCAGGTGGTTTCTCCTTACGGGTCAAGAGGACCTTACAAGTGTCTTTTAACGAGATTACGCCCTTTCGGGTTTTCACAAAACTCACCGGTAGCCCTGCTATTTTTACTCACGGAGCCTTTTCGGGTTTTCATCCGTGCCCACTTTTTCTTATGGACATACCGTTTTTTTTCTTTTATTATTATTATTTTTGTGACAGCCTTGGGATGCTACAGTCCACAGTAGTTTATCGACGTCTCGATCAATAGCCAGTTTTAGGACGTAGTGGTCCATTGTTAGTTTAAGGACGTTTCAGTCCGTCGCCAGTTTTAGGACATAGTGGTCCATCATTAGTTAAGAACGTTTCGGTCCAAAAACCGGCTACCACTTATAGAGTTTGGGCTTAGGAAGATAGCGAGCGGACATAGGCGTCGTCATCTATCATTGACCTAGGCCATGACTCGTCAGGCGTAGTACTTTTTTAGGAAACGACCGTTTATTGGCCTGAAAGGTCTTTCACCATGCATGTCCATGAGTAGGTAGGCTCCACCCTGGTAAACTTTGTCTATGATATACGGGACTTCATAGTTCGGCTCGAATTTCCCCCGTTTGGCACGATTAGGGATCATAGGTCTTTTGACCACTAGCACGAGTTCGCCTTGACGAAATATTCTCGGCCTAGTCAACCTTTCGTATGAGCGCGTCATCTTTGCTTTATAAGCCTCCAGATTCTGTTGCGTCATGAGCCGCGTTTCGTCGAGGGCATCAAGTTCCTCAAGCCGAAGATGAGCATTTTCTTCATCTGTTAGCTCGTAGTGAACTGCCACTCGTAGAGAGGGCAGCTCTATCTCGAGGGGGAGTACCGCTTCCGTACCGAATACCAACGCGTATGGCGTTGTGTTCATGGCCGTTTTAAACGTAGTTCGATACGCCCAGAGAGCTTCATGGAGTCTCTCGTGCCAGTCCTTCTTATTTCGAGACACCGTTTTTTCACGATCTTCGTCAATGTCTTATTGAAAGCCTCAGCTAGACCGTTAGCTCGAGGATTATAGAATGAAGAGTATCTCCAGTCTATGTTATGCTGTTGTGCGAAGCGGCTGATCTTGTGGCTTCTGTAGGCTGGCCCGTTATCGGAGATGATCCATCGTGGAGTTCCAAACCGATAAATAACGTGCGTCTTGAAGAAATGGAGGATATTCTCCGTCTTCATTTCCCTTAGCGGTACTGCTTCTGCCCATTTGGAGAAGTAATCAGTTGTCGCCAAAATGAATCGATGTCCTCTGGACGATGCCGGTTCGATGGGGCCGATTGTGTCAGTTCCCCACATTTCAAACGGCCAGCTAGCCACCGTTGGATGCAGTGGATTTGGATGCTGATGGATAAAGTCCCCTGTAGGGTGTTTTTCGTTACCCCATTGAGATGGGAATACGCGCGCGCTTGTCAGGCGTACTACAGATTCCCCTTGCCTAGGGTAGGCCGGGGTTTATTGATTGTGGGGATCCAAATCTCCTGCAGCCGCGGACTAAGCTGCCGTTAATTACCCCTCGCCTTTGGAACGAGGGTACCTCCGATTGGCGGGTTAAACTGGTCATGCGAATGTATGTGTGTTTTGTTTTGGAGGGGGGCTTGGATATATCGGGAGCCACGCAAAGTTTTTACAGGGGTCCCGCTATCCGGATAGCGGGCTGGGGGTCAAGAGGGCTAGCAGCCCCCTTGCGGGATGCGGGGCAGCGCCCCGGCCCAAAAAATTTTTAGAGAGGGACGGTGTTGTCGAGTGTGTGTGTATGTATATGTATATATATACATATATAAAATAAAATAAAAAAAGGGAAAGGGCATTCAAAGGATGCGTGGGAAAAAGCGCCAGCGCTTTGGGTGCTAGCGCTTTGAATGCAAGAGCGCTAGCGCTTTGAGCGCTAGCGCACCACGTGTCAGCACGTGGGCGCTCGAGCGCTAGCGCTTTGGGCGCTAGCGCTCTGAGCGCAAGAGCGCTAGCGCACCACGTGTCAGCACGTGGGCGCTCGGGCGCTAGCGCTTTGGGCGCTATCGCGCTGAGCGCAAGAGCGCTAGCGCACCACGTGTCAGCACGTGGGCGCTCGGCCGCTAGCACTTTGGGCGCTAGCACGCTGAACGCAAGAGCGCTAGTGCCCCACGTGTCAGCACGTAGGCGCTCGAGCGGCAAAAGGGACTTGGTCCCTGCAATGGGAGTTGTACTCCCAGAAAGGAACACTTATTATTCTCTCTGTGTGTGTGTGTGTGTATATATATATTTATATTTATATATATATATATGAAAAGTTAAACTCCTAGGATGTTTTGAAGCTGATGAGGGGCTTCTTCCCCTGAGCCCTAGTTCTTCCCCAAAGTGGGGTTTCTGGAGATGGGTCTCCTTTTTCTTCCTTTGTTGGCCGGATCTTGAAGATCAAAAAATATGAGATTTTAAAAATCTCTTCTTTCTGAGATCTGATGGCAGATCTGAGTTCCCCTTTGTGGGTTTTATGGTGAAAAACTATTTAGTTTTGAAAAACGAAGAGTAAAACTATTGATTTAATTCAAAAGAAAGAAGAAGGTTTTGGAACCTTGAGGAAGGAGAAAGAGGCACAGGCCCTAAATTTTTTTGGGGAATGAAAAGTCTATAATTTATTCATCATCATGTTGCCTTATATAGGCTTACATATTTACATATAGCCCATTGGGCTTTACAAAATGGCATTTTGCCCATCCCATGCATCATGTGCCATTTCTTTTTGTACATAAGCCATGGGCTTACAAAAATTTGTCTTTATGTCCATTTTGCATACATTCATGCACAAAAAATTACATCAAAATTATTCATTACATGATTTTTATTTTGGTATGGCGGAAGGCCGGATGTTTCGTGTTCGGGCTCAACTTGGGCCTGGGCCTGCTTGACCTGGGCTTGGGCCTACCTGGCTTGGGGTTGACCTTGACTTTGACTCGGTAAACCGGGGTGCAAATTTTGACCCCAACATCCCCGTGAATCTGGCATGAGTGGCATTGCTTCGCGTATTCGAGGCAGTCTTGGATCATCGTGGGCCAATAATAGCCCATCCTTTTGATCTTGAGCTTCATCTTTGGCCTGGCTTGGTGAGAACCGCAGAGTCCGTCGTGAGTTTCTTGGACGACTTTCTTTGCCTCTTCAGGTTCCAGGCATCTTAGCCACAGAGAATCAAATGACCTTTTATACAGAGTATCATTGACGAAGGTGAAGGAAAGAGCTCGTTTCATGAGCTGATGTCTCGAGAACGCATCTTCAGGCGTTCGACGGGATTTAAAGTAGTATAAAGGCTTCTCTCTAATCCTTAGTCTTTTCCTGATCTTTTATTCGTAGGGCCGTTTCCTCGGTTACTCCCTTTTCTTCGGACGTCTCCGGAGATATTTCTGCCGGTGTAAGAACCCGACGACTTTGTATCACGATCCTCACGTCATCGAGGTTTTCGTCAGCCAGTTCTTTAGCTAGCTTGGCTAATGCATCCGCTTTGCTATTTTCTGCACGTGGTATACTTTCCAAGGTGTAGGAAGGAATTTGAATGAGCAGTTGCTGCACTTTCTCGCCGTACTTCACCAACTCAGGCTTGCACGTTTGGTAGTCGCCGTTTATTTGACTAACGACCAGTTAGGAGTCTCCGTATATGAGGAGGTTTTCAATTCCCATGTCGATAGCGATCTCGAGGCCTGCTATCAAAGCTTCGTATTTGGCTTCATTATTCGTCTTCGGCTCTGTTAAGGAGAAGGCAAAGTGTATTATCCCTCTTTGTGGAGTCACGAAGATGAGGCCTACCCTTGATTTGATTATGGGGGTGCTTTGTTTGTGCTTCTTCATGGAAGATGCTCCATCGAAGTAGAGTTCCCACTGGGTCTCATTCTCTCTTCTCTCCCCGTCGATCGTGTCAAGCGCGTGTTCGTCCGGCAATTCGCAGTTCAAGGGAGAGTCGGCAGGTATCGGATGCTCAGCGAGGAAGTCGGCAATGGACTGGCCTTTCACTGCCTTGAGAGGCCGATAAGTTATCGAAAACTCCATCAAGAGTAGGGCCCATTTAGCGAGCCGCCCCGTTAATATGGCCTTTGACATCAAATACTTGAGAGAATCCACTTTTGATATGAGATGGACCTCATGTGCCAATGCATAGTGTCTGAGCTTCGTTATTGTGAAGATCAACGCTAGGCAGTGTTTTTCTATGGGGGGAGTAATTGATTTCTGCCCCCAGTAGAACTCAACTTAAGTAGTAGAGGGCTCTCTCTTTCCCTTGGTCGTTTTCTTATGCCCATAGCGCGCCTAAAGAACCTTCGAGAGCTGTTGTGTGCAGGACGAGAGGTTTTCCTTTAACGGGAGCGGCCGGTACTGGCGGATTCTGCAGTTATTGCTTGATTTCATCCAGTGCGCTTTGGCATTTATGATCCCAGATGAACGGAGTTCCCTTCTTCATTAAGTGACTGTAGGGGCGGCACTTGCCGGAAAGATTGGCTATGAATCGCCGGATATACGCGAGCTTTCCTTGGAGAGACCGTAGTTGCTTGAGAGTTCTTGGCGGTGGCATTTCCATCATCGCCTTGATCTTCGACGGGTCTATTTCGATGCCTCGGTGTCAGACGACGAATCCTAGGAACTTGCCCGAGGAAACTCCGAACGCGCATTTGAGAGGGTTCATCATCAAGTTGTATTTCCGAAGGCGCTGGAACACGATCTTCAGATACTCTAAATGTTCCTCGTATGATTTGCCTTTTACTATGAGATCGTCGATATAGCATTCAACGATTTCATGTATGAGGTCGTCAAAAATCTTCGTCATGGCCCTCTGATAGGTGGCACCGGCGTTCTTTAAACCGAAAGGTATCACCTTATAGCAGAATATGCCCAAAGGGGTCCGGAAAGCGGTAAGCTTCTGGTCCTCGGGATGCATCTTTATCTGATTGTATCCTGACGAGCCGTCCATGAAGGAGAAAACTTCGTAGGTGGACGTGTTATCTATTATCAGCTCAGTGACCGGTACTGGAAAGTCGTCTTTTGTTGTTGAGATCCTGAAAGTCCACACGTATGCGCACCGTCCCATTTTTCTTCATCATCGGGATGATGTTGGCGATCCAATCAGGATATTGAACCTCTTGGATAAAACCGGAGTCGATTAGCTTCTTGACCTCGGCGTTGATGCTCATCTCAAGCTCTAGCCGCATTCTTCTCGGTGCTTGTTTGATCGGCTTGACGTCTGGAGATATTGCCAATTTGTGTACAGCAATCTCTGGATCTAGTCCTGGCATCTCGGAATAGTTCCATGCAAAGCAATCTCTATGCTGCATGAGCACGTCCTTTAGCGTAGCCACCCTTTCTTCAGACAACAGCTCACTGACGAATGTCGGTTGCGGGTCACTTGTCGTCCCCAAATCAATTTTCTTGAGGTTATCTGCAGTAGTATGTATTCCATCTTCCAGCTCTTTTGGCGCCGGTGGAAACTCTGAGATCACCTCGCCATCATCGTTTTCGAAGCACCAGGGGAGGTCATCCAAATTCTCGGGCTCTTCTTCTGACAGCGTTTTCGCGTGACAGGTACGAGATCGTTTACAAGATCGATGTTGATCTGGTTCTACTCCCGCTATAGCTTTCGGTTCACGCTTCTGTGGCGGGCTTACCCTCCAACTGCTGGATAGAGTGAACCTGTCTTGTTGATATTGGTCTTCGACCCAATTCTTGAAGGTGAAGCAGTCTTCGTTCGAGAGAATGTCCTATTATTTGGTGATAGGAGCAATAGTCTGGGTGAGAGACCTCGTTCGCTTGCTCGGGGTGCTTGGACTCCGGGAGTGTCATCATCTGATTCTTTACGACGAGATTGAATATCTTCTTTGTCTTGTCTTGAGGAAAAGAATATTCCCGACCCATCTTCTTTATAAGGGACGGATCCCGGCTGCTCGACTCTTGCTCGCATGGCTTCTTAGACCCGCTTGGCTACTGTCGAACGTTTTTTCCGTTCTTTGGTTTATTTTTGCCTCTGCACCGGGTCTTTTATATGATGGGCTGGCGACGAGGAGCATTGTCATTCTCCGCGGCCTGCTGAAGGAGGCGCCGCGTCCTGGCTTTCTCGTAAATGGCCATTTCACGGTTATGGTCATCCCGGACTTTTTGACCCATTCCCCTTATTAGTCTGTCCATCCGTTCTTCAAACGACGGACTCGGCATTTTGATGGCAGGACCTTGTTTTGGTTCAGGGTCAGCGTCTTTTAACAGAACGTCTCCTTCTTCATCGAAGTCATGTATAACGTAACTGCTATGGACACGCTCCCGTTTCTTGGATTGAACATATCCAAGCCCGACCGCTTCCATTCTCCCGTTGGGTAATTTTCGCTGAGTTCCGGGGACGTCCCAGATCCTGTTGTAGAACCGAGCTTGTCGAGCGGTCTGTTTGAAGGGTACACCTTGGCGCCTCAACAGCTTTTTCAAGCCTTCCGTGTAATATCTAGGCAGACGGATGGGCTGGAGCCTGTCAAGCGTAGAATCTGCACCATGCCAAATTTCTTTCTCCACTTTGGTTTCCGTGGATCGTTAGAATAGGATCGCCTTTTCACGTTTTCTCCTGGGGGACATAGAATGTCTGCAGTTCCTACACACTATATGCATTAAGTGCATCGAGCTCTTTGTAATGCTCCCGCGAAACTATGGCGATTTGCAAACTCCGATCATCATTAGCGAGGGCTTGCATTGATGGCCGAACAGAAAATACGGCATTGACTTTATCTTCGGAGTCGCTGCCGAAGATCAACATAGGGGTGGACGGTCCTGGCTTGTTGCATTGGGGTGGCCCTGAATAAACTATATCTTCTTCCTCCTCGGTATCACTCCCGAAGACCGGAATAGTAGTAATGGCTTTGTTCTTCGGTTTGTGACATCTTTCCATGTCCTCAAAATATGGTAAGAAGTATTTTGCATCTTCGTACTTTCGGACTTCGTTCACGGAGAATGGGTTCAACTCCCCTGTCACGGTATACTCGAGACCATCCTTGAAATACTTCATACACTGATATTGTGTAGAAGGGATAATGTTGCACTCGTGTAACCAAGACCTGCCGAGCAAAGCATTGTAGCATGTCTTGGCGTCAATGACATGAAACTTAATGTCTGTGAAAAGCAGCCCAAAGCGTAGTGTCAATATTACAGACCCAAGCGTCCGTGATGACTGGGAGTCAAACCCGGAGATGGTGATTTTATCACGAGCGAGGTACTGAACGCTCATGCAGATTTCCTTCAACACTCTCACATTGAGGAGATTGACGGAGGACCCATTATCAACCAGGATTTTTCCTATCTTGATATCATGACAGTATCCGGAGACATAAAGGGGACGGTTATGCTCGCACGTCCCGATGAGGAGATCTTTATCGCCGAAAGTGATATCGGCCGTATGCACTTCTTCCAGCTCGTCCTTCATCTTTTCCTCGGCGAGGAAAGCTTGGAACTCTTCGGGCTCTTGTAACGCCTTGATCAGAGAATCACTCGCCTCTTTGGATAGCAGAAGGGCGTCGAGAATGCTTAGCTGTGAAGGTAGCTTTCTCAAGTGTGCCAGAACGTTGTAGTCCACCTTACTTTTCTTTGGCGGGTCCTTCGCTGTCAGCTCTTTGACGGCTTGGTCATCAAGGATGATATCCTCAGGGACCTTTTCTTTCCCCTTATCTTTTCTATTTGACCCACTGTTCGAGGGCCTAAGATTCTTTTCGGACAGCGTACGATTGCGCAGTTGAATATTTTCACAGGTCTTCGGTTCTTCCTCTTTTCCTGAGGTGGATTCTTTAAAGAGAGGGCCAAGAGTGATTTCTTCGTCAGAGTCGCTCCCGAAGGTGAGAACTTGCGATCCCCCAGCGTCGACCATATGACAGTTGCCGGCAGTTCTTTTGCTTTCCTCGGTCGTATTTCTTTGCTCCCGACGAGTTTTGCGTTTCATCCGCTTGAAATGTTGTCGGTGAGCAACATATCCCGGCCACCATCTTTTAAACGCTATTTACTCTTCAGTAGGGTGCACAATCCTTCGATGATATAGACAATAGTTAAGATGTATATCCGCTTCATCAGGAGTGTTCCCTTTGGAGGGTGGCAGTTTCATCCCCATTGATTTGGCCTTGGCGAACCTCTTCCTCGTCTTGAACCTGCTTTTATTTGCGGCGGATGTACTTTGATCTGGTGGGAGTGTTTCAACCCTTTCGTCCAGTCACCGACGTTTGGCTTTTCCAAATATGTCCATCTCACGCTCTCGAGCAGCTTTGCTTTTAAGAAAAGCTTCGTCCAGGAATGCATCAATCATTTCGTCTGATGGCCCTAGAAGTTCCGGCTCAGGATCTGCCCCCAGTTTCTTTGTGTAAGGAGCTTCTTCATCGTCTATCGACGAGTGAGAGATCACATGGCAGCTTGCCATATAATCTTCAGGCTCATCCGACGAGTCTCCTTCATTGTCATCCTCTCCGTCCTTAAGAACGTGGCTGAGAAATTCTTGGAGTGTGACTGGAGTCCGCGCTTTTTGATTATATTCTTCCAGCACGTCGATATATTTTTGCAGGTCCGTGCGCTTGTCACCAGGCTTCACGGGCTTCTTGGATTACTTCTTCTTCTTCGAAGACTTTCACGGCTGGGTATGAGCGCTTTGGCTATCACCACCAATTTTTCGAGTTGGGCGCGGTTTCAGCATTCCCTCGATAATCTCGGGTTCCAGTGGATTTTTCCACCTAATCGCCGGGCATGTTTGGAGATCCTTTAGCATTCTTTTAGTTTTGATTGAAAGAGCGACCTCCCATAGAGCTTCTTCTATGAAGGAGTATGATGCCCCCGGTGTGTCTGTCTTCTTGGGAGCGTGTGGCCGTGGTGGGTTCACCTTCCAATTCTCGGACAGGGCAAATTTGCCCTGTTGGTATTGATCTTCAATCCAGCCTTTAAAGACGAAACAATTTTCAATTAGATGACTTACCGTTTAATGGTAGGGGCAATAATTGGGACTATTAGCCTCGCCAGGTTGCAACGGTCGTTTTGGATTCGGCAGATTGATGAACCTGTTGTGCACCGCTAGCTCAAACAATCTCTTCGTTTTGTCCCGGGGAAATGAATACGGGCGCTTCATTTTCTCATTATAGTATCGCCGTCTCTCGTCTAGTCGATCCGTTAATTTTGGACCACTGAGCTGCTGTTGAGTATTCGCGACGAAGATCGCCTTCCCTTTACCTTTTTCGTTCCGCGGCTCCAGCTTTGAAGGAGACGGTCTATGACCCATCTGGTCCATTTGGGCCAGTTTGTCAATCAAGGCCTGGAACGTGGTCGGCTTGAAGAACATCATGAATTGGGAAATAGTTGCTTGAGGGTCAAGAGTGCCCACGAACATGCCCACTGCCGGCGCTTCCTCGATGCACTGCTCACATTTTGACCATAAATTTCGCCATCGTATTGCGTATTGCACCCACGTTTCACCTGGCTTCACCCTGGTATTGATCAATGCTGTTATTGGGGTGTGTTCACTAGCACTCGCGAAACACTGGGTGAATTGTAGCTCCATCTCTGCAAAAGTTTTGACGGAGTCGTTTGGAAGTTCAGAATACCACTCGAATGCCGTCTCCGACAAGCTACCAACAAACTGGCGGAGCAAAAGAGCCATTCGTTTTATATTGGCCGCCTGCTCCGCAGCCTCTTTTTCTTTTCTCTCGAGCATTCTTCGGAGGAACTCGGTATCGGTTTCTTGTTCCCGACGCTGCTTCGAGGTCTCTGGATTTTCTTTTGGCTCAGTGAGTGCGGCCATTGCAGTCAGCATCTCCTGAAGTTTCTGCTGCTGTTGTTCCTGAGCCTTCGTTATCGATCGGGTAAGCGGTCAATGACCCATAGAAGCACGGCTTTCTTCTTTTTCGAAAGCCATATAAACGGTATGTATTACCATGCCCCCAGACTTGGGAAGTTTAGATTCAGCGCTTTTGCGGTTCGCCGCGGTCACAGGGGTTTTCTCCGGCCTCCTTCTCTTTTGAGCGGTTGACGTTGAGGGAGCCGTTGCAGCGGGCACCCAAACAGCTGTCGTCTTTGGTGGCTTGACAGGATGGTTTTCTTCTTGTCGAGGTTTAAGTTTCTTTGGCCGGCGAGAGTAGTCCTGGTCAATCACCGATTCCTGAACTTGTCGCCAGACTTTATAAATTTTGGAGGACAGCCGCTGATGGGGCTGCTCCGGCTTCTTTTCTGTAGTAATCTCCATAAGTGGAGGAGATCTCTTCAGCACGGCAGTCGGAGAGTTCTTGCGAACCCTCCTAAGCGGTTCAAGGCTGTTCCCGGTTGAAACAGCAGTATTGATTTCCACCATGGGAGCTGACGGAGTTAGTCCAGAAAGGAATCTGCCCCCAGCCTTCCTTACTCGGCGCCAGTGACGACGGCGAGCATGTCGTGCGGATGGAGTTGGTTTAGCTATGGGATGGCTTTGTCATGCCCCATGTCTTGGCGGAGGATTGTCGCCGGTGTCAGCCTTTTAAAAACTGACGTTCGCCGAGAAGTAATGTCCAACCTACCGAAGGCAGACTTCCGAGTAGGGGAAGCAACCTTGACGATTTCGCCTGGAACATGAGCTGAAATAGTCAGTCTTGTGAAGACCGACCCTTTGGCAGGAGAAGCCTCCTTGACGACTTCGGGAGCAGGGATGGCTATCCTTTTTGGGATAACCCTTTCTGGTATCGCGGGCTTCTTCATGGGCCCAGCTGAGCTTTGGCCTAGTCTGTCAAAGACTGAGGCGTTGGAGCTAGACGACCCGTTGAGAGGGGCCGCAGTAGTCATAAGCCGATCAAAGACCAACATCTTCTGAGGTTCTTATGTTAGTACAGGAGCGCTGAAGCTTGTTGGCGGGAGCATGGTCTCGAAGAACAATCCAGTGGTGGCCTGAGTGACCTGTTCCACCGGCATAGCGAAGATGGAGCCCGCTTGGGGCCCGTAAGTCACTCTTCCGGACGGGACGGAGCGAGAGTTGCAGTTAGTGCAGGTTGAAGCCATTGATCTTCTGTTTTCTGCACGGAGCAAGACACCAAATCTTAGTACCTCAAACCCAAGGGCAACCATATCAAACCGCGATTCGTTCGTGAACACGACACACGAAGTGTAGAGTGGAAAGAGAAAAAGGTCCCACCGAGCGTGCCAGAATCTGTTCGCCGCCGAAAACCGGAGACGCGACCGCGCAGGTCCGTCTTGCCTGAATTTTGGGGCAGATACTAACTGGCGCTATCCGTCCACCTCTCCGAAAATGCCAAGTTGATTTATGACACCATTAATCGAAGGTTTAGACAGATGCGGCCGATGTAGCAGACTTCATCGGATTCCCCCTCATTTGAGGGGTTTTTGATTGTGGGGACGCTCTTCCCTGCAGGCGCAAGCCCCTGCAGTTAATTACGCTACCGTATCGCGGTAACCACTTTCTCCTTCTCCAGATGGTCACTTCGTGTCGTGTGTGTTTGTTTTGTTTTTGGTTGCCCGTGGATTGTTTACGGAGACTAATTTATGTCATCGCCCGTAGGGCGTGGATTAGTCCAAATCCGTATTTTCTTAGATTTGGGTTTAGGGTTGGGTTTAAGGATACGTTAGTCTCATTTGAGACTAAGATCAACTTAAACGTTCGTTGAGGATACGTTAGTCCAATTTTTAGACTAAGATCAACTCAACAGGATCGTTTAGATGCAACAAAAGAGCATTTGGGCTCTATTTTTTGGTTTAGGGACATTACAGTCGATTAGTTTAGGGACATTACGGTCCAAGGTTAAGGACATCATAGTCCGTGGGTTTAAAGGGACCCTACAGTCCGAGCTTAAGGACATCATAGTCCGTGGGTTTAAAGGGACCCCACAGTCCAGTTTAAAGACGTCATAGTCTATGAAATGTACAGTTGTCGGGACCCGTCACCTCTCTGAAGACGTTGAAGGATTACAACGACAAATATCAGAGGAGTTCAGAGATGTACCCTTGAACCAAAGTTGATTGGGAGATCTGTAGTCTAATTTGGAACTAAGATCAATTAATTAAATTATGAGCACATTGGCTCAGTTAAATCTGAATTTAGGACTTATGGCCAATTTGGGCTAAGTCCAATTAAGTTTGAAATGTTGGCTCTTTATTGGACTATTGAACATTTGTCTGGGTTCAGCCCCTCATTATTTAGCAATGCTGAACAAGAGTTTGAGGGCTCTGATAACATTTTGTCTTTGGCTAAGCACTAAACATTATAGCTCTGGATTTTAAGGCCTGTTTGAAGGGGAGATTTGCGTCTGGAAAACTTAGCCAATTTAGGCTAAGCTGGTTTTAAAATAGTGTTAAACACTAGAGGACATCTGGCAGTCACGTGTCCTCACATGATGTATTTAAAACAGTGTTAAACACTGAAGACAAAATGCTCAAAATAGTGTTAAACACTAGAAAGGAAGGAGTCACGTGGGGTCACGTGAGGCGCCTGAAGATGGGGCCAGACTTCCTTTATTTTATTATCAGAATTTTCAAATAAGTGTTAAACACTTTTAATCATCAGGCCATCACGTGTTGGCACGTGATGGGTATCCATGTATTGATTATTAAAGTGTTTATTAGGGGTCACGTGGGGACACGTGAGGGCGCCCAAAGTCTATTCTGCCTTTGGCTTTGTTCCCTTTATTTTGAGGGTCACGTGTGAGCACGTGAAGCATTGCTTCCAAGTTTTTCTTTCTCATTTTAAGGGATCTGTTTTAGGGGTCACGTGGGGACACGTGACCTAGTTTTGTTCTTTCTTTTCTGATCATTGAGAATGGGGGTCACGTGTCACCACGTGACCAAGTTTTTTACATGCATAGAGGGTTTCAAGTCTCTTTGTTTTAAGAATTAAATTCTCTGTAGGGTTAAACCCTAATTCTGTTTTAGAGGAATTAAATTCCTATGAATTTGGGAGAATTAAATTCTCATATAGGGTTAAACCCTAGTTTTGTTATAGAGGAATTAAATTCTTATGAATTTGGGAGAATTAAATTGTCATATAGGGTTAAACCCTAGTTATGTTTGGAGGAATTAAATTCCTATGAATTTGGGGGAATTAAATTTCTTAAACTCAAATTCTCCCTTTAAGTTTTGGATCTGCATGACAGCATCTCCCCGATGAGAATTAAATTCTCAACTTGTGGAGAGATCTGCTTCTGCAGATCTTCAACCAAAGGAAGAACTAAGTTCTTATTCAGAAGAGTTAAACTCTTAAATTTGAGAATTAAATTCTCTTTTATTTTATGGAGCTTAGATCTCTTTCCCCTTTCTCACCTAGGTTTTCTTTTCTCTGAAAAGATCTTCTTTTCTCTCTTGAGGATTAAATTCTCCTCTCTTTTTCCTCTATGTTGTTGTTTTTCTCCAGAAAATAAAAATTCCAAATATCCCTTCTCTTCTCTTCTTGGCTCCTATTTATAGGAGAAAGAAAAGAATCAATTTGTTTAGTCAATCTTTCATTGAAAGATTTTGGTTAATTCTGTAACTAATATGATCTTTTAGATCACTCAGTGAATTTTATTCACCATAGGATTTTTAATCCAAAAGATATTCTGTCTGTTATTCTTGGTGAATTTTAGGGAAATCTTTCCTTGTATAAAATCTTTCCATAAATTGGTGATTTTTAATCACCATTGGATTTTTAATCCAACGGTGCTCCACTTTACAGAGCACCATCTTTTTGTTTGGAAAGATTTAGAGAGATCTTTTTCCAGTTAAGGTTCTGGATTCCCCTTTAATTAGAATTTAATTTTACTATTTCAAAAGGATTAAAAGCTCATCACGTGTTGGCACGTGATCCCACTGTTTGATCATTAAAATAGAATTTAATTCTATCAATTAAAGAGTTTAGGAACCTGTCACGTGTTGACACGTGACCCCCCTGATTAAACATTTTATTCAGAATTTAATTCTGCTGTTTAACAGAGCTAAGGAATCATCACGTGTCAGCACGTAACCCTTGGTCACGTGTGAGCACGTGATGCCCCATTGGGGTTTCTCCTTAGTGCCTTATTATATCTTTTATTCCCTTTTGGTGGGTTTTAAAGGCCCATCATGTGGTGCCACCTGACCCCACTAATTGCCTGCCTGAATATAATTTAATTCTATTATAACAGAGTTTCAGGAAACCATCACGTGTCGGCACGTGACCCTTGGTCACGTGTAAGCACGTGATGCCCCATTGGGGAATTTCCTGATATTTTATCAGGGAACAAATGCCCCCACAACGTTGTTCTCACGTGTTTGCACGTGAGTGCAACGCTGTCACCTTTGTGACCGTTGGATCTGTCTAGGGAACAGGGGAGATGAACCGTTCCCCATCACATCCTATAAATGCAGGAGTCCTTTCAGAAGCGTCTGCACTTTTTCCATCTTCTTCCTTCCTTGTTTTTTCCTCTGAGAATTTAATTCTCTTTCCCAGAGCTTAGTTCTCTGATTCAAAAATTTCCAGAGTTTAACTCTGTCAACAAAAGATTTCCTTTTTTAGGTAAGAATCTTGAATGGTTGAAGAACTTTTTGTAGAAATGTTCGTTGGATTTTAAATCCATATTAATGGTTTTTCCCTTTAACAAGAACCCATGTTTTTCAAGTTCTTTAAAAAGAAAACAGCTCAATTTTTAAATCATAAATCCCTTTTGTTAGGGCTCCTTTGATCTCAGAGATCGAAGGCAATACTTAACCTTTATCTGGAATTTAATTCCATTCCAAAGAATTTTGGCTCTGAAAAATGTCTTTTGGGAATTTAATTCCCCTGTTCAAAAGGAATTTGATTCCTCTAAAGAACTTAATTCTTTAAAAGAAGACTTCTTGGGATTTTTCCTTCTGAGTTGTTCTTTGTAAAAAAAAATTGCAGTAGAGATTCTACTTGATTTTCGCAAAGTCCAAGATTGGTTTCTCTTTGGGGGAATGTGTAGAGTCATTTGAATTCATTGAGAATCTTCCCTTTATTCTCATGATGATTGCTTGGCCTCATTATTTGTGAGCCGCCATCTTGATTTTGTGTGTTTTGTAACCAATGGTCCCATAAAATAAGTCCTTTGTCGCTTTCTTCCACTGTCTTTTTATATATATACATTTATAAACACATATATATATACACACACACGTGTTGGCTTCGCTTAACAGTTTCCCCTTCTTTTATTTCAGGAACAATGGCTTTTCTTCTGTACTTCCCTTTTACCCGCTCGGAGGCTGCCTTTCCTCAGTCACCGTCTGATGAAGAGGTGATGGCGTTGATCAGGGCTCATGACCTGAATTGCACCAATCTACTTTTATGGGGGACCTGGTACGGTCATATCATCCGCGGTCGCCGCAGCTTTCTTTGCGAGATACCGACAGAGCCTACTTATCCATTTCTGCCGATGGATTATCCACGGACCGCCTTTGCTGTGGAGATGCTGAATTGGACCCCTACGGGACGGCTTGAGCCATCAACAACCGGAATTCCGAACCATCCTGTGCCGGCCATAGACATCTTAGGGCGCCACATTTGCCAAGGCGAAGCCCAGCCGTGGGGACAGATTTACAAAATAGGGCTTACCCCTCGACATCCCACGGGCTACCTTCTCTGGGCCCGTTATATCCTTTCCGCCCATCGTGCGCGACTGCAGAGGGTCGGACTTTATCAGACGGTATATGCGTCTCTCTTCCACTATCAGTCCCCCCATTTCTGGTGGGTTAAGGCCTTCTTAAACCAATGGAATTTTCCCACCAAAACCTTCTTTCTAGGGGACCGCGAAGTTTCAATTTCTCTGGAAGAGTTTCGCGAAATCTCAGGGTTGCTGGTCAGGGGGATGCTCTATGAAGAACTACTGCCTCCTGATGAGTATGTCTTCGAAACTGAGCCTGACATGCTTGACGGCCTGTCGACCGAGAATGCCGTCCGCCATAAGCGCCCAAGTTTAATCAAGACTCTACGCATTTTTGAGAAGCTATTCGCAGAGTCAGAGGAGCATGGCGTCACTTTTAAAAGCTTTATCGCCTGCTTCCTTCGGGAAGATATCCTATCAAAGACGGCTCCGAAGTTCGCGAATATCAACGACCCCTTTGGGTTCGGTTTAAATAAGCGGTCGGCTAAAGAAGAGGACTTGTCGCAGTTCTACATTCCCATCATGTCGGCCGTATCTTTCGAGTCGATCGCAGCTCCTGGTATGGACGAGGAGACTTTCTTTGTGGGTTTCATCAGTGTTTGGCTCAGTTGGTTCGCCATTCCCATGCACCGTCGTTTCATAAGAGCCTCAGTTATTTACCCTGCTCATCGCATTGCCGAGGGGACGCGACTAGCTGTGGGCATTGCAGGGCTAGCACATCTGTATCATGGGTTAAGCACCGCAGCCAATACTTCAATTCCAGGCGTAGATGTGGTAAATTTCTCTCTTCATTACTTTACGTCCTGGATTGAGATGCATGTGCTGGGGGCATTTGATGTGCACCAAAGACCCAGCTTTTATGATGCTTACACTTTTTCGCGACTCATGCGGCTGGTGGACGCTTCTCCCCCTGACCCGACTCAGTTCGGAGCTATTCGTGTGCTGATTAATCCCTATACCAATACGGGTGGGATGGTATTCAACGATCGAGTCCTCTCTGCTCCCTCAGGACAGATTCAACAGCTCTGCGACTCGTCGAAAGAGGGAGTACCTTCTCTGAAGCCCCGGGAAGCCATGCACCTATATTCGATCAGACCAGGTTATCTGGTATTCGTCAGAACGGTGCGGCCCTTTTTATGCGGTACAACCCACACCGCTTTGCTCGGCAACTCGGATATGGCCAGGGTGTCCCCTTTGAGGCATTTATAGTGGAGCATAGCCCATCGTCAGAAGTTGTTCGTGACGCCGCTCATCACTTCATGCGGCTGAACACTGGCTCTCGCTTCGTGATTCCTGAAGCTGATCATATTCCTCGATGTGTGGGGTCCTTCACGGGCTGGTACCTTCACCGAGTCAGTCCCATTATTGTCGAGGAGAGAAGGGTGCTCCTCGGATATAGGGCTCCCACTTCGATCCAAGCCACGAGAGTTCCGCCGCGACCGCGTGCAGCGGTTCGCCCTCCCTTGAGAGATACTAGCGTCGTGCTTATTCCGGAGGCAGCGGAAGTGGATTTAACTCCCACAGCTGGTATGCCACTGCGTACTAGAGCTCAATCAAGGGCCAATAGGGCGCCAGTAGCAGTGTCATCAGCTGCGGCGTCAGCAATGGCCATGTCGTCATCGGTAGCACCGCCGAGCGAGGATATTGAAGGCGAAGTGGGTCAACGCCGTACCAAAGCACCAAGGGGAAGGAAGCGATCGTTTTCGGCGGTTAGTTCTGGGCCCAAGAGGCGGAGGAAGACGGTCACAAATCTGCTCGATTCTTTAGTGGAATCCGAGCCTATTCTTCAAGATGAACCACTAGCCATGCAAGAATCGGACGGCGGTCTACTTTTCCCGGGTTCATCTGCCGAGGAAGCCACATAATTGGCTGAGGCTATAAGACATTTACAGGATGAATCCGAGAATTTAAGGATCCCGAAGAGGCCTTATCCTGCCGTCATCTTTTACGAAGACCCTCCATCGATACGGCGGATATTCATAGGTCCTTTGGAAGAAGGGGGCGAGAGAGCCCTTAAGCAGGCTATCTCGGCCGACGCCGAAGATGCACTTTCGTTGTGGACCAGTGGCCACGAGTCTACCCTCGAACCTCGGCGAGCATACCTCCTTGGGAAGGAGCGTCAGCTCGAAAAAGCCATACTAGAGGCTCCTTTGCGCATCGGCATGCTCATGTATCTCTTTGTAATATTTTGTATTGCTCATATACATACATACATATATATATATATATATCATTATCTTCGTGAAAACTTTGCAGGGACTTCGGCAATGGCGGAGGATCTGAGTTCGAGTCGCGCTTTGACCGTGGACTTCGCAAATATCCCCAATGAGACACTAATCAGTGTGGAGGGGGTCGATGCAACTGTTGCTCCTGCTGGAGCTTTCCTTGGTGATTCTCACTCCCCAAGTGCTTGCTCCTCCGGAAGAGGCATCTTCGTTGATCGCCGATTCAATGGATCTTTCTGGGGACGGCCCGGAGACTAGGGAACAGGTAGTCGAGGCTACAGTCCTTCCGCTAGAGCCTGCGGTAGCGGCCACTGCTCCTCAATCGGAAGTTATTATACCGGCCCACGTCTCCGATGATGTGCCTGGGGGCATGGAGGAGGCCGCCGAAGCTGCTATCCCTCCAGTCCAGAATGGGAGAAGCATCGAAGGTAGCCTTCTATATTTTATATTAATAATCTCTCCATTATCTGAACCTTTCTGTCTTTTCAGAATTGCGCGGATTGGCGGCGTCCATTGCTGATCTGTCTCCCAGGAAGTCCTTTCAGCGCTTGTTGGAGATGGCCGCTCCGCAGGAGATATCTCCTCAACGCATTGTCCTCTCTTCCGGGCAAGGTTGGTGTCGTTTGCCCTCTCCTTACGGCATTATTGTTATTCTATATAATGACATTGATGTCTTCTACAGTTCTGGAAGCCGATGACGAGGTTGAGATTCTTGATGGGCCTGGGGAGCCTTCAGACCCTTCTTGCATGACTATGGGTAAGTAAAGTCTCAACGTTGTTCCATTTGCTCTTTGCTTACAAGCCTCGCTGACTGTTTATAAATCTTAACAGCTTTGCCAGTTCTTACCACGCTGGAATCTCGCATCGCCATGCCACCCGGCCCCTATGCTCTACGTGCCTCGGAACGGATGGCAAAGCTAAGCCTTCACTCCCTATCAGCCCTGATTGAAGACCTTCGTGCCGGCAGTCTGATCACGGCCGAAGCGTTTGCTGCTGAAGCCAACGGTTCTCTTCCCTTTCTTGCCACCTACCATAGTGAAACATTGGTGCAAGTCTGGGTTGAGTTTTGTCGGTAGGTGGAGGCTTGCTTGCATATTCTTGAATGTACAAGCCTTCCTTCAGAGGTTGTGGCCGCGAAGGTGAGCTTACGGGGGCTGATTGAGCGGTGCACTGCGAACATGGTACCATGCGAGAAGAGGCTCAGCCGAAAGTTTTCGGAAAGGGCGCTGGCTTCCAAAGCGCTGAGGGAGCTTCAAGCCAATCTTACGGCCAAGACCACTAGGGCATATGAACTTTGGCGGGTGCTTCAAGAAGCTATCAAAGAGGTGGTAGCCATTGATAAGGCCGTCATTTTTACTCGTGAAATGGTCGAAGCCCATAAGGTTACTGAAAAAGAGCTTGAAAGCCGGCTTGCCTCATACCAGGCCCAACAGGCTCAAGCGGAGGCCTGTCTTTTGACGATAATGAATCATGAAGCCGAGGCCCAGTGGAAAAGGGATGAACTGGCAAATCTACTAAATCGTCCGCCGGCCTGATGAATTGTATATATATTTTTTTATTCTTCTTTTGTACATACTCCTGAATGAGAGTATATATTTTTTATTCTTTCATAAATTGTACTTTGTATTCATTTTGATTCATGAATAAAAGACATATTTTGCTTCATGATGATGTGTCCCTTTTAGTAAGTGCATTCTGTGGATAATCTATTTTGATTTCTCTGTAGGACAGCGATGGCTTAGGATTCAGGGTTAAGATCTGCCTCCTAAGACTTTTCAACTTTATGAGCCGTGAAGGTCTCATAAAATTTTTTCTCCCTACAGGTCAAGAGGATCCTGTAAGTGTAATTTCTCCTTAGGAATCGTGAGGATTCCTAAGTGCGTTTTCTTCTGAGAGTCGTAAGGATCTTACAAAAGAGTTTTCTCCCTTACAAGTCATGAGGACCTGTAAGTGATGGACGAGGTTGACATTATCCACATTTCACGGAGTCAGGGGTTGCTCTGGCCATTTCCCACGGGGTCAAGATTGACTTTAGCCGTGTTCTATGGGACCAGGATTTGCTCTGGATGCTTCCCACGGGGTCAGGATTGACATAGGCCGTGTTCTGCGAGGACCAGGCTCCGCTCTGGATGTTTCCCACGGGGTCAAGATTGACATAGGCCGTGTTCCACGAAACCAGGATTTTGCTCTAGATGCTTCCCACGGGGTCTGATTGACATAGCCGTGTTCTGCGAGGACCAGGATCCGCTCTGGACGTTTCCCGCGGGGTCAGGATTGACATAGGCCGCGTTCCACATAACCAGGATTTTGCTCTGGATGCTTCCCATGGGGTCTGATTGACATAGCCGTGTTCTGCGAGGACTAGGCTCCGCTCTGGACATTTCCCACGGGGTCAGGATTGACATAGGACGCGTTCCACGTAACCAGGATTTTGCTCTAGATGCTTCCCACGGGGTCTGGTTGACATAGCCGTGTTCTGCGAGGACCAGGCTCCGCTCTGGACGTTTCCTATGGGGTCTGGTTGACATAGCCGTATTCTGCGAGGACCAAGCTCCGCTCTGGACGTTTCCCACGGGGTCAGGATTGACATAGGCTGCGTTCCATGAAACCAGGATTTTGCTCTGGATGCTTCCCGCGGGTCGGATTGACATAGCCGTGTTCAGCGAGGACCAGGATCCGCTCTGGACGTTTCCCACGGGGTCAGGATTGACATAGGTCATGTTCCACGAAACCAGGATTTTGCTCTGGATGCTTCCTACGGGGTCTGATTGACATAGCTGTGTTCTGCGAGGACCAGGATCCGCTCTGGACGTTTCTCGCGAGGTCGGGATTGACATAGGCCGCTTTCCACATAACCAGGATTTTGCTCTGGATGCTTCCCACGGGGTCGGATTGACATAGCCGTGTTCAGCGAGGACCAGGATCCGCTCTGGCCGTTTCCCACGGGGTCAGGATTGACATAGGCCGTGTTCCACGAAACCAGGATTTTGCTCTGGATGCTTCCCACGGGGTCTGATTTACATAGCCGTGTTCTGCGAGGACCAGGATCCGCTCTGGACATTTCCCACGGGGTCAGGATTGACATAGGCCGTGTTCCACGAAACTAGGATTTTGCTCTGGACGCTTCCCACGGGGTCGGATTGATATAGCCGTGTTCAGCGAGGACCAGGATCCGCTCTGGACGTTTCCCACGGGGTCAGGATTGACATAGGCCGTGTTCCACGAAACCAGGATTTTGCTCTGGATGCTTCCCACGCGAGGACCAGGATCCGCTCTGGACGTTTCCCGTGAGGTCAGGATTGACATAGGCCGCGTTCCACGTAACCAGGATTTTGCTCTGGATGCTTCCTACGGGGTCTGACTGACATAGTCGTGTTCTGCAAGGACCAGGCTCCGCTCTGGACGTTTCCTACGGGGTCGGTATTGACATAGGCCACGTTCCACGTAACCAGGATTTTTCTCTGGATGCTTCCCACGGGGTCTGATTGGTATAGCCATGTTCTGCGAGGACCAGGCTCCACTCTGGACGTTTCCCACAGGGTCAGGATTGACATAGGCCGTGTTCCACGAAACCAGGAGTTTGCTCTGGATGCTTCCCACGGGGTCTGATTGACATAGCCATGTTCTGCGAGGACCAGGCTCCGCTCTGGACATTTCCTACGGGGTCAGGATTGACATAGGCCGCGTTCCACGAAAC
The DNA here is from genome assembly GCA_030015575.1 of Agapanthus africanus. NCBI lineage: Eukaryota > Viridiplantae > Streptophyta > Magnoliopsida > Asparagales > Amaryllidaceae > Agapanthus > Agapanthus africanus. The sequence goes on from CM057337.1 coordinate 13,566,655, forward strand.
CAGGAAGGGTTGACTTTATCCGCATTTCACGGAGTCGGGTTTGACTCTCGGTCATCTGTGCACCGCCGAGTCATGAAACTGGGAATTGCCGCGGTTCCGCTTTGCTTGATGGTGCGTCTGTTGTAATGAGACAAATGTTGAGATGATCTCCAGGCTGTCTGTGAACCGTTGAGATTTGGTTTCTTCTTCTGATAGAGCCTGAGGAGGGAAGGTGTGATTCCTTCTTTGTTTACGCCCCTGGATTGTATACATGGATTGATGTGATATCACCTGTAGGGCAAAAGGTTTCATTTTATATATTTTTCTTTCCGCGATGCTCTATCATTTCAGCTTTTATATCGTGAAGGTCGCGATTGCCCAATCATTTCGGCTATTTTTCGTGGTGCCCAATCATTTCGGCTGTTTGTTTTATTTACTTGCTACTTTTTATTGCGAGTTGCCTAATCATTTCGGCTATTTTGCATACATACATTTTTACTTGCTGATTTTGTTTACAAATTGCCCCATCATTTCGGCTATTTTGTATGCATTTGTGGCTCGCTAGTTTTTCGCCGCAAATTTTGGGATTTGACACCGATTTCGGCATCGGTATCGCTACAACTAGGATATTGCCAGGAGCGAATCATCATCTGCCTTCGTCGATGTCGAACAAAGGTGGCTTAGTAGACAGGGTTAGGATCCTGTCGACTAAGGTTTTTGACTTCATGAGCCGTAAGGGTCTCATAAAGGTATTTCTCCCTATGAATCGTGAGGATCTCGTAGGTGCGTTTTCTCCTTAAGAATCGTGAGGATTCCTAAGCGTATGGTCTCTTATAAGTCGTAAGGATCTTAGTCTAATTTGGAACTAAGATCAATTAATTAAATTATGAGCACATTGGCTCAGTTAAATCTGAATTGAGGACTTATGGCCAATTTGGGCTAAGTCCAATTAAGTTTGAAATGTTGGCTCTTTATTGGACTATTGAACATTTGTCTGGGTTCAGCCCCTCATTATTTAGCAATGCTAAACAAGAGTTTGAGGGCTCTGATAACATTTTGTCTTTGGCTGAGCACTAAACATTATAGCTCTGGATTTTAAGGCCCATTTGAAGGGGAGATTTGCCTATGGAAAACTTAGCCAATTTAGGCTAAACTGGTTTTAAAATAGTGTTAAACACTAGAGGACATCTGGCGGTCACGTGTCCTCACGTGATGTATTTAAATCAGTGTTAAACACTAGAGAAAAAATGCTCAAAATAGTGTTAAACACTAGAAAGGAAGGGGTCATGTGGGGTCACGTGAGGCGCCTGAAGATGGGGCCAGACCTCCTTTATTTTATTATCAGAATATTCAAATAAGTGTTAAACACTTTTAATCTTCAGGCCATCACGTGTTGGCACGTGATGGGTATCCATGTATTGATTATTAAGGTGTTTATTAAGGGTCACGTGGGGACACGTGAGGGCGCCCAAAGTCTATTCTGCCTTTGGCTTTGTTCCTTTTATTTTGAGGGTCACGGTGAGCACGTGAGGTATAGCCTCCAAGTTTTTCTTTCTCATTTTAAAGGATCCGTTTTAGGGGTCACATGGGGACACGCGACCTAGTTTTGTTCTTTCTTTTCTGATCACTGAGAATGGGGGTCACTGTTCCCCTCCGAAAGATGGAGACGACGTGAGGACGTCTTGCCTGAATTTCGGGGCAGATGCTATATGGTTTTATCCGTCTATCTCTCCGAAGATGCCAAGTTGATTTATGGCACCGTGTATCGGAGGTTTAGACAGATGCGGCCGATGTAGCAGACTTCGTCAGATTCCCCCTCGTTTGAGGGGTTTTTGATTGTGGGGACGCTCTTCCCTGCAGGCACAAGCCCCCGCAGTTAATTACGCTACCGCGTCGCGGTAACAACTTTCTCCTTCACCAGAATTTCACTTCGTGTCGTGGGTGTTTGTTTTGTTTGTGGTTTCCCGTGGATTGTATACGGAGACTATTTATTTCGTCGCCCGTAGGACGTGGATTAGTCCAAATCCGTACTTTCTTAGATTTTGGTTTTGGGTTTTGGTTTAAGGATACGTTAGCCATATTTGAGGCTAAGATCAACTTAAATGTTTGTTAAGGATACGTTAGTCTGATTTGAGACTAAGATCAACTTAACAGGATCGTTTAGATCCGACAAAAGAGCATTTGGGGGCTCTATTGTTCCAGTTTAGGGACGTAGTGGTCCATAGGTAGTTTAGGAATATTGCGGTCCATTGGTAGTTTTTAAGGACATTGCGGTCCATATTCCAGTTTAGGGATATGGTGGTCCATATTCCAGTTTAGGGACATGGTGGTCCATATTTAGTTTAAGGACGCTTGAGTCCGTGGGTTTAAGGACCCCACAGTCCGTGTTTTAGTTTAAGGACGCATAAGTCCGCGAGTTTAAGGATCCCACAATCCGTCTTTTGGTTTAAGGACGCTTAAGTCCATGAGTTTAAGGACCCCACAGTCCGTGTTGATGTGTGGTTGTCGGGACCCGTCACCTCTCTGACGTCGTTGAAGGATTACAACGATAGGAGTCAAAGGAGTTCGGAGATGTACCCTCGAACCGGATGTAAATTGGTTTAAGAGAGCAGCTGTGCTCAGTCAATTTAATTTGATGACTTACGGCCATCATTGGGCTAAGTCCAGTTGAGAATATTCAACTTTATTTCTTATTTTTGGTCTATTAGACCTGTGCTAGGGCTTTGCCCATGTTTAATAATGCATAGCATTAATCTTGTTCTTTGTTGGACCTTTATTTGGGCTCTGCCCCTTTTAAATGATGCACAGCATCTGTTCTGGTCTGACAGACCCTTGTTTGGGCTCTGATGCATTGCATCTATTTTTGCTTGGGCTCTGATGCATGGCATCTGTTTGAAAATAATGCATAGCATTTATTAGGCCTGTTAGGCCTTTTTAATTGGGCTGAGCCCTTTTTAATGATGCAGTGCATCAATTATCTGACAAGGGCCATGTGGCTTGTCAGGTGCTTTGCGCCAATAAATGAGCGCAAGCACTTGCGGGGGTGACACGTGTCGCGCAAGCGCAGTGCGCTGCGCTTGCGCTGCCGACACGTGGCGCGCTCTGGTGAGTTGCGCCAAATTCAGAGAGCAAAGCTCTATCTTAAAAGCGCACAGCGCAAGTGAGTCAGATGCTGACACGTGGCGCTCTTTGGTGGCTTGCGCCAACCCAGGAGCGCAACAGTGCAGTTTTGCAAGTGCAAGGCACTATTAACTTGAGAATCTTTTAGATTCCAGAACCAATGGTTCACAAGTGCAAAGCACTATTTTTATTTGTTTTTTGTTGAAGATCATTGATCTTGTTCTTAGATCAATGATCTATTAGAAGAAATTTTTCTATCTTAAAGGTTTTTTACCTTTTTCTTCTTGAAATTTCTTCAGAGTTCTCTCTGTTTGAAGTTCTTGATCTCTCACAATGTTGATGCTTTTGATTTGGGGTCTAGGGGCCTTTATATAGTGCCCATAAATTTGTTAAATTTGTTAAAGAGATCTTTCTCTGAGTGATTTGGGGAATTTTCCCCACCGTTGGATCTTTGATCCAAGGGCTCCTGTTTTACAGAAGGCAATCTTCTTGTTTTAACAAGAACAGAAAAATCTTGCTAGAATTTAATTCTGTTTGGCGCAAACGCCCCAGCACGTGACACGTGTCAAGCAGCGCAGAGCGCAGCGCAACTGCGCTGACACGTGTCGCGCAGCGCAGAGCGCAGCGCAACTGCGCTGACACGTGTCGCGCAGCGCACGGCGCAGCGCAACTGCGCTTGCGCATCTGGCTGACACGTGTCGCGCAGCGCAGCGCTCCCGAAACTGAAGCGTTGCTTCCTTTAATTTTGTTTTAAATAGAGGTTTGCTCTGATTGGGCGCGCTGCCTTGGACGCTGTGCTCTCTGCGCTGGCGTGCCAGATTTTTACACGTGGCGCCCTGCGCGCAGCGCAGAGGATCTGAAGCGTTGCTTCATTTATTAAAGTTTAGATTTTCAAAGTAGAGCTTTGCTCTGATTGGGGGAAGATGAAGCGTTGCTTCATCTCCCGTCTTGGAATTTGAACAGAGCTTTGCTCTGATTGGGGTAAACAAATGCCCCCCCACCGTTGCGCTTACGTAGCCCCAAACGCGAGCGCAAAGGTGGCAGAATTCCAACCATTGCGGCAACTTTTGGAAGTTGAAAGGACACTTAATGCCTATAAATAGGACCTTTGGTCCTTCACAGATGATTATCATTTTTAAGATTTTTACTTTCAAAAACTTCAGAGCTTTGCTCTTGCCTTCAAGAACTCCCTGAGTTAGATTTTCTCTTTAAAGAAACTTTTTAGGTAAGAATTAATCTTGAATTAAATCAATTTTAATTAATAGAGCTTTTCTTTCATAGATCTTTGATCTAAAGAAAACCCCTTTAGGGTTTCACCAATAGAGCCTTGGTCTCAAGAATCTATTTCAGGGTTTCTTAACCCCTGAACAGAACTTTGCATTTTTAGCAAAACGTATATCTCTTTGATCTAAAAAAAAAAGATGAACTCTTAAGAGTTTGAATATGGATAATGAAAATTAAAAATGGAGTTTTGTATTTAATGGATTATATCATCTTTTAATAGTAAGGATCTCAGAGTTCTCGGGGGATTTCTTTAAATTCTCCTTATTAGGACTTTGACAGTCACTCCTGTTTGCAGAGCATTGCTCTCGAGGAGTTTAACTCTCTGTGTATTTTTTTTTATCGCTAATCTTCCTGTGATGTTTCCTCCAGGCATTATGGCGGTGCGTCTATACAGTTTGCACGAGTTCATCACCTACGAGGATATCCGCGCACAGGGCCGTCATCAAAACCAGGAGTTCACGGATGCCCAGTGTGCGGAGGTCATGGGTCGTCTGAACACACGTGTTGGTTGGCTGCTCCCCCGCCGCTCTGCTCTCTTGAAAGTCGTGTTGGGAGCAATTTGGAGGGCACTCCCGGGGTTCCACGAGGCCCTACCGCTCAATGCACTTGTTCCCCTCCGAACGGCGGCCGGGACGTCGGGACGTCTGGGGCGTTAGGTTCGGGGCAGATGCTAATTGGTGCTATCCGTCCACCTCTCCGAAGATGCCAAGTTGATTTATGGCACCATATATCGAAGGTTTAAACGGATGCGACCGATGTAGCAGACTTCGTCAGATTCCCCCTCGTTTGAGGGGTTTTTGATTGTGGGGACGCTCTTCCCTGCAGGCGCAAGCCCCTGCAGTTAATTACGCTACCGCATTGCGGTAACAACTTTCTCCTTCTCCAGATGGTCACTTCGTGTCGTGGGTGTTTGTTTTATTGCCCGTGGATTGTTTACGGAGACTGAGTTATGTCGTCGCCCGTAGGGCGTGGACTAGTCCAAATCCGCATTATCTTAACTTTGGGTTTGGGGGGGGTTTGGTTTGAGGATACGTCAGCCCTACTCGAGGCTAAGATCAACTCAAACGTTTGTTAAGGATACGTTAGTCTAACTTTGTGACTAAGATCAACTTAACGGGATCGTTTAGATCCGACAAAAGAGTGTTTGGACTCTAATGTTCCAGTTTAGGGACATAGTGGTCCATCGTCTGTATGGCTGTCGGGACCCATCACCTCTCTGACGACGTTGAAGGATTACAACGACAGATGCCAGAGGAGTTCAGAGATGTACCCTTGAGCCGGAGTTAATTCGGGGGATTCATAGTCCAGTATGTTTGAGGGTCTAAGGACGCGTTAACCATCTCCAAGGCTAAGATCAACTTAGACGGGGCCGTTTAGGTCCAACAAAAGAGCATAAGAAAGGGCTCTATTGTTCTAGTTTTAGGGACATCGCGGTCCGTGGGTAGTTTAAGGACATTGCGGTCCGTGGGTAGTTTAAGGACATTGCGGTCCGTGGGTAGTTTAAGGACATTGCGGTCCGTTGTTAGTTTTAAGACATCTCGGTCAAGGTTAAGGACGTCGTAGTCCATGGGTTTAAGGACCCCACAGTCCGGTATGTGCTCTGGATGCTTCACACGGGTTCACTGCCGTGCTTAGCGAGGACCAGGCTCCGCTCTGGATGCTTCACACGGGTTCACTGCCGTGCTCTGCGAGGACCAGGATCCGCTCTGGACGTTTCCCACGGGGTCAAAGAGTGACATTATCCGTATTCCACGTGACCAGGAATTTGTATGAGTTTAAGGACCCCACAGTCCATATCATGGGTGGTCGTCGGGACCCGTCACCTCTTTGAAGACATTGAGGGATTACAATGCCAAGTATCAAAGGAGTGAAGAGATGTACCCTAGAACCGGAGTGGCTTGAACAGCCCCTGGCCCAATTTGAGGTCAGGACTGATTAATCATGTTATGAGCCCATTGGCCCAATTAGTCACGAATTGAGGACTTATGGCCAGCTTGGGCTAAGTCCCATCATGTCTGGAATATTGATTCCTTGTGAGTCCATCGAGGGAGAAGCTTTGCCTCCATCCCTTTAGCCAATTGGGCTATAGACTAGTGTTAAACACTTCAAAGCAATCAGTGTTGAACACTAGGAATGAGTTTGACAAGTTAGTGTTTAACACTAGAAGAATAATTGGTGTTAAACACCAGCAACAAGGCCTTGAAATGATCATAAGCACTAAAACAGCTCAGTGTTAAACACTGGCAATGGGGATCTTAAATTAGTGCCGAATATTAAAACAATTAATATTGAACACTACGAACAAAATTCTTTAATTAGTGTTGAACACTAAGGCCCGATAGCACTTCAATACTGGATTCGAGAGTTTTAACTTAGTGTCAAACACTACAGCAAGAACGGTCACGTGGCCCCACGTGAGAGTGCCTTCCCTTCAATGATTCTGCCGAAATTACTGTGTCTTTGATAGCGTCACGTGTTAGCACGTGACGGGCATTCAAATGCCTATGTGTTAAGGCTCCTGCTGAAAGTCACGTGTGTCACGTGGGGTGCTGCCTCAAAGGGGCTTTCTGTAGGGCTTTTGGGGGGGGTCACGTGGTGACACGTGACCCTGTCTCAATGCTGTTTTTGGAGGATCTGTTGCTCCTCTTTCAGGAATTAAATTCCTCGAACTTTTAATTTCAGAGGAATTAAATTCCTATTTCCTTTTGAAGGCTTATATTCTGGAACAGAGTTTAAATCTGAGTTTTCTGTGGGAATTAAATTCCTTGTTTATGCGAAGAACCGAATAGGGTTAAACCCTAAAAGCTTTTAAGGAATTAAACTCCCCTTTTCTGAGGATTATGATTAAAGGAATTAAATTCCCACTGTTTCGACAAAACTATGTTCTTGATTAGGGTTCAACCCTGTTTCTTTTTGTTTTGAAGGAATTAAATTCCCATAATACAGGGTCGAACCCTAACTTTATTTTGGAGGAATTAAATTCCTATAGTTCTGTGAGAATTAAATTCTCATACTTGCATTCCTTCTCTATGTTTTGGATCTGCATGGCAGGATCTCGACCCATTGAGAATTAAATTCTCAACCTTAAGGGGAGATGTGCACTTTGCAGATCCTCTATCAAAGAGGGAGGAGATATGCTCTCTCGTTTTATGCCTCAGAGTTAAACTCTGTTGAGAATTAAATTCTTTTTCTTTCCAAAAGGCTTTCCCTTTCTTACCTAGGGTTTTTTGCAGAAGATCTGAGTCTTTTTCAAGTATCAAAGCTCTTCTCCTTTTCTCTTTTCTTCTCTCCGTCTGTATATATTTCTCTGTGTCTTTTGGCTCCTATTTATAGGAGAAGCAGCCGAATCAATCAGTTTTTGACGAATCTTCATTGATATTTGATTTTCATTCATCATTCATTTTGGGCCGTTGGATGATTAGGTGAATTTTATTCACCATTGGATTTTAAATCCAGAGATTCTCCCTTGCTATTTTGGTTAGATTTAAAGGGGAAATCTTTCCAAACCCGGGATTTTCCATAGATAGATGATATTTAATCATCTCTGAATCTTTAATTTGATTGGTCCCAAATAATTACTTTCCTTTGGAAAGATTCGAATTTCCTTCAGAATTTAATTCTGTCGTTAAAAAAATATGGGCTTTGAAAGCCGGTCACGTGTGACCACGTGATCCATGGTCACGTGTAGACACGTGACCCCCTTTGGAATGAGCCTTCTGCGCTGCGTCTTCTGATTGCTGCTTAAACATCACGTGCTACCACGTGACCCCCTGGTCACGTGTGAGCACGTGACCCTTGTTTGAACTCTCTTTCTTTGGTTCAACGGGAGAACGGGTCTGCTGTCTTGAACGTTACGTGTCAACACATGACTCTGGTCACGTGAGAGCACGTGACCTTTTCTGAAGCTCTTTTCCTTGACTTGATCAGGGAACCAATGTGCGCCTTTGCTGCTTGAATTTAAATGTCACGTGCCGACACGTGACCTTGATCACGTGGGAGCACGTGACCTTTCCTGAAGCCCCCTTTTCTTCGACTTAGTCAGGAGACTGAACTTGCTTGAATGATGCGTTCAGGTGTCACGTGCGAACACGTGACCGCTAGTCACGTGTAAGCACGTGACCCTCTTCTGAAGCTTTTCACAGAAGCTTCCTGATTTTAAATCAGGAAACAAATGCCCCCACAGCGTTGTTCTCACGTGTCTGCACGTGAGTGCAACGCTGTCACCTCTTGTGACCGTTGGATTCCTCTAGGGATCTGGGGAGACGAAGCGTTTTCATTGTCTTCTATAAATACCGCTGTCTCTTCATAGGAGCCTTCACTTTGTTCATCTTCTTCTTCTGAGAGCTTTTTCGTTGAGAATTTAATTCTCGCTTTCAGAGCTTAGTTCTCTGTCTCAGACATTTCCCAGAGTTTAACTCTGTTGACGGATCCCTTTTCCTCAGGTAATAATGTTGAACGGCCAAAGCGCCTTCGTCTTTAAAAGAACTCTTTGGATTTTAAATCCGTATTAAGGGTTTCATAAAGAACCCATTTTTCCTCAAGTTTTTCCATAAGAACAGGAAACCACCTAACTTTCGAACTGTAGATCTTTTAAGGGTTTAGGTGATCTTCGGGGAGATGATGACAGCGTTTCAACTCCATGGACTTTAATTCCATTAAAATGTTTTTGGGAATTTAATTCCCTTTTCTTAACAAGGAATTTAATTCCAACGAAGAACTCGATTTCTTCACACAGAGGCTTCCTGTGGTCTCTTGGCCCAAGGTCGTTCTTCCTGCAATTAATGCAATGGGGGCTTTGTAATGATGTCTTTTTGTGTGAATTCAATTCCTTTGATTTTATTGGATCCACTGTAGAGCCCGAGACAAATCCTGTTAGGGTGATGTGCATGGCCATCATTTTTATTAAATGAGGATATTCCCTTTTGTTTTATTGTAACTGTTTGGTCTCATTATCAATGAGCCGTCATCCGGATTCTGTGGGGCCCATGTGTTTTATAGCCAATGGTCCCAGGAAACTTTGCTATTGCTTTCTCCCACTAGTCTTCATGTTCATGCATGAGTAAACATCGTTGACTTTCTTATTAACGGTCTTCTTTTGTTGGATTTCAGGTGCGATGGCTTCTGCTCCACGCTTTCCCTTTTCTCGCTCGGAGGCGGCTTTTCCTCAGTCACCGTCTGATGAGGAAGTGATGACGATGATTCGGGCTCATGACCCGAACTGTACCAACCTCCTTCAGTGGGGGTCTTGGTATAGTCAGATTATTCAGGGTCGTCGGAGTTTTCTCTGCGCGGTGCCAACGGAGCCTACTTTCCCCTTTTTACCGATGGATCCTCCAAGGACAGCTTTTGCTGTGGAAATGCCCAACTGGACCCCAACGGGGAGGCTTGAGCCTTCGACGACCGGTATTCCGAACCATCCGATTCCGGCCATAGACATATTGGGGCGGCGTATCTGCCAGGGTGAGGCCCACCCATGGGGGCAAATTTATAAGATAGGGCTCACTCCCAGGCATCCTACGGGCTACCTTCTTTGGGCTCGCTACATCCTTTCCGCCCATCGGGCGCGGTTGCAGAAAGTTGGGCTTTATCAGGCCATATATGCGTCACTGTTCCATTACAAGTCCCCGCATGCCTGGTGGGTCAAGGCGTTTTTGAACCAGTGGAATCTTCCCACTAATACTTTTCTTTTGGGGGATCGCGAGGTCTCTATCTCTCTCGCAGAATTTTATGAAATCTCGGGATTGCCAATCAGGGGCGCACTGTATGAGGAGTTGCTGCCCTCTGACGAATATGTCTTCGAGCCCGAGTCTGCGCCGATTGACGGCCTGTCCGCTGAGAATGCTGTTCGCCATAAGCGCCCCAGCTTGATCAAGGCACTGGGTATCTTCGATCAATTGTTCACTGAATCTGAGGAGCAGGGTGTTACTTTTAAAAGCTTCATTTCCTGCTTCCTTCGTGAAGATATCATATCGAAGACTGCTCCGAAATTTGCTAACATCAGAGACCCCTTTGGGTTTGGTCCGAAGAAGCTACCGACTGCTGAATCGGACCTACCACAGTATTATATTCCCATCGTGTCGCCGATGTCTTTTGAATCCGTTGCAGCACCTGGTATGGATGAGGAAACATTCTTTGTGGGGTTTATCAGTGTTTGGCTTAGCTGGTTCGTTATCCCCATGCATCGCCGCTTCATGAGAGCCTCGGTCATTTACCCGGCTCAACGTATTGCTGAGGGGACGCGGTTGGCCATCGGCATCCCGGCCTTGGCACACCTCTATAATGGATTGGGCACCGCGGCTAATACCTCGACGCCTGGCGTGGATGTGGTGAACTTTTCGCTTCATTATTTCACGTCCTGGATCGAAATGCATGTATTGGGGGCGTTCGCCATGCATCAGAGGCCCTCATTTTACGATGCCTACCCTTTTCCACGACTTATGCGGCTAGTGGACGCTTCTGCCGCCGACCCGACTCAATTCGGGGCCATTCGGGTGCTAATTTCTCCTCATGCCACCGCTGGCGGGCTGGTTTTTACTGATCGGGTCTTGTCTACTCCTTCGGGTCCCGTCCAACAACTCTGGGACCAGTCGAAAGACAACGCACCTTCTCTGAAGCCCCGGGAGGCCACGCATTTGTATGCAATCAGACCGGGTTACTTGGTGTTTCGCCAGGACAATGCGGCTCTTTTCATGCGGTACAATCCGCATCGATTTGCCCGGCAGCTCGGGTACGACCAGGGTGTTCCTTTCGAGGCTTTTATGGTTGCCCCGATCCCTTCGCTTGATGTTGTTCGCGATGCTGCTCATCATTTTATGAGGCTGAACACCGGCTCTCATTTCATGGTCCCTGAAGCTGAGTACATGCCTCGATGCGTGGGCGCGTTTACGGGTTGGTATCTTCATCGGGTCAACCCAATCATTCTCGAGGAAAGGAGGGTGCTTCTTGGCCACGATGCCCTTCCTCTGGCTCCTGGGGCTGAGTTACGACCGAGGGTTCCAGTCCGCTTCCCTTTGAGGGAGATTGGCACCGCGCTCATTCCAGGGGAGTCCGGGGTAGACCTTACTCCGATAGCTGGTATGCCTTTGGGTTCTCGCTCACGGGGTAAGCGGGCTCCGGTGGTAGCACCCCTGCCGGTGGCGGCGCCGCCTTCTGTGGCGTCGACAATGGCGATGTCATCCTCGGTTGTGGCACCGAGCAAGAGTAACAGGAATGAGGGCGCTGAGGGCGATGTGGGCCAGCGCCGCCTTAAGGTTTCGCGGGGAAGGAAGCGGTCATCCTCGGCGACCGGCTCCGGGTCTAAACGGCGGAAGAAAGCGGCTACTGCCCCGCTTGATTCTGTGATGGAGTCTGAGCTTATCCTTGAGGACGAACCATTGGCCGTGGAAGAGTCAGACGCTGGACTTCTCTTCCCGAGTTCAGTGGATGAGGAGGCTGCGCAGTTGGCCGAGGCCATACGGCGCTCAAAAGACGCGTCTCACAACGCCAAGGTTCCGAAGAAGTCTTACCCCGCTGTAATCTTCTACGAAGACCCTTCGTGGATTCGGCGGCGATTTATCGGCCCTTTGGAGGAATGGGGGGAGAGGGCTCTGAAGCAGGCCGCTTCAGAAGACGCAGCTGATGCACTTTCTTTGTGGACTGGCGGTCATGAGTCTACGCTCGAACCCCGGCGAGCCCATCTCCTTGAGAAGGAGCAGCGACTTGAAGAAGCCATATTGAGGGCTTCTTTGCGTATAGGTACGTTGTGCTTCCTTTGTAGTCTCTCCGACTATTTATGCCTGTGCATATACATCATTATTCTTATTTGGATCATGCAGAATCTTCGACGCTGGGGGAGCTTCCTACGGGCCTATTAAAGCTAAAGCCCGCCGAAACTCCCAATGAAGCCTTGCCGGATGTGGAGGGGACTGGTGAAGCTGCTCTTCTCACGGCGGGACTTCCAGCGGCGGTTCTTGACCAGGGAGCGCCTGCCCCTCTGGGGGAGGCTCCTTTGGAGGCCGCCGCCCCAATGACTCTTACCGAGGTCAACCCAAGGGCTGGGAGTGAGGTAGTCGGGGCTATTCTCCCTTTGTTGGAGCCTGAGGTTACGGCGGAGACCGTTGAAGCTGCTATCCCCTCGGCTCAGAATGGGAGGAGTGTTGAAGGTATCCCTCCATGTTTTAATTTAGCAACCCCTTCATAGTCTGAACTGTTTTATCTTTCCCAGAATTACGCGGCTTGGCGGCCACGGTCGCGGATCTGTCGCCTCGACAGTCATTTCAGCGTTTATTGGAGATGGCAGCTCCGCAGGCGATCTCCCCTCAGCGCATTGTCCTCTCGTCTGGGCAAGGTTGGTGTCGTCCCCCCCTTCTAATAGCATCGTCGCTATTTTTTGCATTGACATTGACGTTTTCTGTAGTTCTGGAAGCCGATGACGAGGTCGAGATTCTTGAAGGGCCAGGGAAACCTTCAGCTCTTACTTGCACGACTGTCGGTGAGTGACATTTCATTGCACTCTCACTCGTTCCTTGCTTAAGCATTTTGTTGACGTCTTTTAAATTTAAACAGCTCTGCTCGTCTCCTCGGCGTTGGAGTCGCGCATCGTGATGCCACCCGGCCCTTATGCCTTGCGGGCTTCAGAACGCTTGGCCCAATTAAGCCTCGTCTCCTTGTCGTCTCTGATCGAGGAGCTTCGTGCTGGCAGCACGACCACGGCTGAAGCATTCGCTGCAGAGGCTAACGGTTCTCTTCCTTTTCTTGCCACCTACCACAGCGAAGAGGTGGTGCGAGTCTGGGTGGAGTTCTGCCGGCGAGTGGAGGCTTGCCTGCACACTCTCGAGTGTTCTCGCCTTTCCTCGGAGGCCGTGGCTGCAAAGGTGGAGTTACGAGGGTTGATAGCACGGTGCGCGGCCAACATGACGTCATGTGAGAATAGGCTCGGTCGCAAGTTCTCGGAAAGGGAGTTAGCCTCCAAGGCGCTGAGCGAGCTTCAAGCCAATCTCACAGCCAGGGCCAACAAAGCGTATGAACTCTGGCGGGTGCTTCAGGAGTCCATCAAAGAGGTGGTGGCTCTCGACAAAGCTGCCACGTTTACTCGTGAGAGGGTTGAGGCTCATAAGGCCACTGAGAAAGAGCTTGAAGCCCGGCTCGCTTCATATCAGGCCCAGCAAGCTCAAGCGGAGGCTCGTCTTTTGGAGATCTTGCGTCATGAAGCCATGGCTCAGCAAAAGCAGGATGAGCTGACCAAGCTGCTGAATCGCCCGCCGGCTTGAGACATTTGTATCTTTTCCTTCCTTTTTGTATATACTCATGGATGAGAGTATTTTCTTTTTGTTTCTTCCATAAATTGTACTTTGTACCCGTTTTGGTTTATGAATAAAAGATACATTTTTCTTCTAAATGGTGTGTCCCCTTTTCGTTGAATGCATTCTGCGGATATTCTATTTTGATCTCTTTGCAGGACGGCCATGGCTTAGGATTCGGGGTCAGGATCTGCTTCCTGAGACTTTTGCTTTTTACGAGCCATGAGGGTTTCGTAAAGAGTTTTTCTCCCTACCGGTCGAGAGGATCCCATAGGTGTGAGTTCTTCTTAAAGATCGTGAGGATCCTTAAGCGGGTTTTCCCTTGAGGGTCGTAAGGATCTCACAAGAGAGTTTTTCTTCCTTACAGGTCGTGAGGGCCTGCAAGTGCCAGGTGTGATCACCTTTTTCCGTGTTTCACGGGATTAGGGATCTCTCAAGGTATCGTAGTTTAAAGACGTCGCGGTCAAGGTTAAGGACCTCATAGTCCGTGGATTTAAGGACTCCACAGTCCGCTGTTAGTTTTAAGACATCGCGGTCAAGGTTAAGGACCTCATAGTCCGTGGATTTAAGGACTCCACAGTCCGGTGTTTGGTTGCAGGGACCCGTCACCTCTTTGAAAACGTTGAGGAATTACAACGCCAGGTATCAAAGGAGTGAAGAGATGTACCCTTAAACCAAGGCGAAATCCGTAGGGAATCGGGGGGGTTGATCGTTAGTTTTAAGACATCACGGTCGAGGTTAAGGACGTCATAGTCCGTGGATTTTAAGGACTCCACAGTCCGGTGTTTGCTCTGGATGCTTCACACGGGTTCACTGCCGTGCTTGGCGAGGACCAGGCTCCGCTCTGGACGTTTTCCACGGGGTCAAAGAATGACGTTATCCGCGTTCCACGTGACCAGGAAGTTTGCACTAGATGCTTCACACGGGTTCACTGCCGCGTTAGGCGATGACTAGGCTCCGCTCTGGATGCTTCGCACGGGTTCACTGCCATGCTCTGCGAGGACCAGGATCCGCTCTGGACGTTTTCCACGGGGTCAAAGAGTGACGTTATCCGCGTTCCACGTAACCAGGAAGTTTGCACTAGATGCTTCACACGGGTTCACTGCCGCGTTAGGCGAGGACTAGGCTCCGCTCTGGATGCTTCGCACGGGTTCACTGCCATGCTCTGCGAGGACCAGGATCCGCTCTGGACGTTTTCCACGGGGTCAAAGAGTGACGTTATCCGCGTTCCACGTAACCAGGAAGTTTGCACTAGATGCTTCACACGGGTTCACTGCCGCGTTAGGCGAGGACTAGGCTCCGCTCTGGATGCTTCGCACGGGTTCACTGCCATGCTCTGCGAGGACCAGGATCCGCTCTGGACGTTTTCCACGGGGTCAAAGAGTGACGTTATCCGCGTTCCACGTAACCAGGAAGTTTGCACTAGATGCTTCACACGGGTTCACTGCCGCGTTAGGCGAGGACTAGGCTCCGCTCTGGATGCTTCGCACGGGTTCACTGCCATGCTCTGCGAGGACCAGGATCCGCTCTGGACGTTTTCCACGGGGTCAAAGAGTGACGTTATCCGCGTTCCACGTAACCAGGAAGTTTGCACTAGATGCTTCACACGGGTTCACTGCCGCGTTAGGCGAGGACTAGGCTCCGCTCTGGATGCTTCGCACGGGTTCACTGCCATGCTCTGCGAGGACCAGGATCCGCTCTGGACGTTTTCCACGGGGTCAAAGAGTGACGTTATCCGCGTTCCACGTAACCAGGAAGTTTGCACTAGATGCTTCACACGGGTTCACTGCCGCGTTAGGCGAGGACTAGGCTCCGCTCTGGATGCTTCGCACGGGTTCACTGCCATGCTCTGCGAGGACCAGGATCCGCTCTGGACGTTTTCCACGGGGTCAAAGAGTGACGTTATCCGCGTTCCACGTAACCAGGAAGTTTGTCGATTGTATCCGCATTTCACGGAATGGAGGTTTGACTGTTGGCGATATGTATACCACCGAGCCATGGAACTGGGAGCTGCCGCTGCTCTGTTTTGTTTGAAGTCATGTCCGTTGTTACGAGACGAGTGTTGAGACGATCTCCAGGTCTCCTTTGGCCCGTCGAGATTTGGCTTCTTCTTCTTTGGTGAAACCTGGGGGAAGGAGTACGACTCCTTCTTTGTTTGCGCCCCTGGATTGTGTACAGGGATTGTTGTAGTACTACCTGTAGGGCAAAAAGGTTTCATTTTTCCATCATTTCTTTTATTCTTTCCGCGATGCTCTATCATTTCAGCTTTTTATATCGCGAAGGTCGCGATTGCCCAATTATTTCGGCTATTTTTCGCGGTGCCCAATCATTTCGGCTATTTGTTTTATTTTTACTCGCTGCTTTTTTTATTGCGAGTTGCCCCATCATTTCGGCTATTTTTCATGCATACATTTTTACTTGCTGCTTTTTATTGCAAGTTGCCCCATCATTTCGGCTATTTCGTAGGCATGTGTGGCTTGCTAGCTTTTTCGCCGCAAGCTCGGATCTTGGACACCGATTTCGGCATCAGCATCGCTGCAACTGGGATGTTGCCAGGAGCGAATCATCATTTGCCTCTATCGATGTTGAACAAAGGTGGCTTAGCAAACAGGGTTAAGGTCCTGTCGACTAAGGCTTTTGACTTCATGAGCCGTAAGGGTCTCACAAAGGTATTTCTCCCTACAAGTCGTGAGGATCTTGCAGGTGTATTTTCTCCTTAGGGATCGTGAGGATTCCTAAGTGTATGTTCCTCTGTAAGTCGTAAGGATCCTACAAGAGGGTTTTCTCCTTATGGGTCGAGAGGACCTACAAGGGTTGGACTTTGCTGGGGAAATGTTTATTCGCGCCCGTGGATTGTATACAAGGGTCAGTATTGAGCCTCTTGTAGGGCAATATCGGAGGTTGTGGGGGATTTGCTTAAGAACAGGTTCAGGTTTCTGTAACTTAAGACTTTCAAATCTCATGAGCCGTGAGGGTCCCATAAGAGAATTCTCCTTACGAGTCGTGAGGATCTCGTAAGTGTATTTTCTCCTCAGGAATCGTGAGGATCCCTAAGTGTGCTGCTCCTTTGTGAGTCGTAAGGATCTCACGCAGGTGGTTTCTCCTTACAGGGTCGAGAGGACTCTGTAAGTGTCCTTTAACGAGGTTGCGCCCTTTCGGGTTTTCACAAACACTCGCCGGTAGTCCTGCTGTTTTTACTCACGGAGCCCTTTCGGGTTTTCATCCGTGCCCATTTTGCTTATGGACATACCGTTTTTTTTTTTTTTTTTATTTATATCATTTTTACTCTTCTCTTTTTTTTACAAGGTCGCGCCCTTTCGGGTTTTCACGAACACTTGCCGGCAGCCCTGCTGTTTTTACTCACGGAGCCCTTTTCGGGTTTTCATCCGTGCCCATTTTGCTTATGGACATACCGTTTTTTTTTGTTTTTTTTTTTTTTATCATTTTTTTTTATTTATCCATCTCGTCAACCTAAGGACGTTGCGGTGGTAGTTTAGGGACGTTTCGGTCCGTCGATAGTTTAAGGACGTTTCGGTCCGCTGTTAGTTTAAGGACGTTTCGGTCCGACGATAGTTTAAGGACGTTTCGGTCCGTCGATAGTTTAAGGACGTTTCGGTCCGACGATAGTTTAAGGACGTTTCGGTCCGTCGATATAGGAAGGCCGGCTGCTGCTTGTAAAGTCTGAGCTTAGGAAGATAGCGAGCGGACATAGTCGTCGTCATCCATCATTGACCTAGGCTGCAGCTTATTAATCATGGTATTTCTTCAAGAAGCGGCCGTTTACTGGCCTGAAAGGCCTTTCACCGTGCATGTCCATGAGTAGGTAGGCTCCACCCTGGTAGACCTTGTCTATGATGTACGGGCCTTCATAGTTTGGCTCAAATTTTCCCCGCTTGGCGCGATTGGGGATCATAGGTCTTTTGACCACTAGTACGAGTTCGCCTGGGCGGAATGTCCTCGGCCTGGTCAATCTTTCGTAAGAGCGCGTCATCTTTGCTTTGTAGGCTTCTAGATGTTGTTGCGCTATGAGCCGGGTTTCATCGAGGGCGTCAAGCTCCTCAAGCCGAAGGTGAGCATTTTCTTCGTTCGTCAGCTCGTGGTGGACTGCTACTCGTAGAGAGGGTAACTCTATCTCAAGGGGGAGAACTGCTTCCGTCCCAAATACCAATGCGTACGGTGTTGTGTTCGTGGCCGTCTTGAATGTAGTTCGATAAGCCCAAAGGGCTTCTTGCAGCCTTTCGTGCCAGTCCCTCTTATTCCTGGAGACGGTCTTTTTTATGATCTTCGTCAAGGTCTTATTGAAAGCCTCGGCTAGACCGTTAGCTCGTGGGTTGTAAACTGAAGAATATCTCCAGTCTATATTGTGCTGCTGTGCGAAGCGGCTAATCTTATGGCTTCGGTAGGCCGGCCCATTATCGGAGATAATCCGTCGTGGAGTTCCGAACCGATAGATGACTTGCGTCTTGAAGAAATGGAGGATATTCTCCGTCTTCACTTCCTTCAGTGGTACTGCTTCTGCCCATTTGGAGAAGTAATCAGTTGTCGCCAGGATAAAGCGGTGTCCCCGGGATGATGCTGGCTCAATGGGGCCGACTATGTCAGTCCCCCACATCTCGAATGGCCAGCTGGCCACCGTTGGGTGTAGTGGATTCGGATGTTGGTGGATGAAGTCTCCATGGATCTGGCATGAGTGGCATTGCTTCGCATACTCGAGGCAGTCCTGGATCATCGTGGGCCAGTAGTAACCCATCCGTTTAATTTTTAACTTCATCTTTGGGCCCGCTTGATGAGAACCGCAAAGCCCGTCGTGAACTTCTTGAACGACTCTTTCTGCTTCGTCAGGTCCCAAGCATCTCAGCCATAGAAAATCAAACGATCTCTTGTACAGGGTATCGTTGACGAAAGCGAAGGATAGAGCTCGTTTCATAAGCTGATGTCTTGAGGACGCTTCTTCGGGCATTCGGTGGGACTTAAAGTAGTCTATGAAGACTTCCCTCCAGTCCTCAGCCTTCTCACGGTCTTTTATTTGTAGGGTCGCTTGCTCAATCGCTCCCTTTTCTTTATATAATTCCGGAGGTATTTCTGCCGGGGCGAGCACTCGACGGCTTTGTACTATGATTCTGACGTCATCGAGGTTCTCGTCGGCCAGTTCTTTAGCGAGTTTGGCCAATGCGTCTGCTTTGCTGTTCTCTGCGCGCGGTATGTTCTCTAGAATATAGAAGGGGATCTGGGCCAACAGTTGTTGCACCTTTTCGCCGTACTTCACCAATTCTGGTTTGCACGTTTGGTAGTCACCATTTACTTGGCTAATGACCAGCTGAGAATCTCCGTATATGAGGAGGTCTTCAATTCCCATGTTGATGGCGATTTCGAGGCCTGCTATCAGAGCTTCGTATTCGGCTTCATTGTTTGTCCTTGACTCCGTTAAGGAGAAGGCGAAGCGCATTATTCCTCCTTGTGGAGTTGCAAAGATAAGGCCTATCCCCGATTTGATGATCGGGCTACCCTGTTTCTGTTTCTTTATGGAGGACGCTCCATCAAAATAGAGTTCCCATCGTGTGCTTCCACCGCCAATTGCATCAAATGCATGCTCATCCGGCAAATCACAGTTCAGAGGAGAGTTGGTCGGTATCGGGTGCTCGGCGAGGAAGTCGGCAATGGCCTGGCCTTTCACTGCCTTGAGGGGTTGATATGTTATCGAGAACTCCATCAAGAGCAAGGCCCATTTAGCGAGTCGTCCCGTCAATATAGCCTTTGACATCAGGTATTTAAGGGGGTCCACCTTCGAAATGAGGCGGACTTCATGTGCCAACGCATAGTGCCTGAGCTTCGTTATTGCAAAGATTAATGCCAAGCAATGTTTTTCGATGGGCGAGTAATTGCTTTCTGCCCCCAGCAGCACTCGACTTAAGTAGTAAAGTGCTCTTTCTTTCTCCTGATCATTCTCCTGTGCCCATAATGCGCCCAAAGAACCTTCAAGGGCGGCCGTGTAAAGAATGAGAGGCTTTCCTTTCACTGGGGCAGCCAACACCGGCGGATTTTGCAAGTATTGTTTGATCTCGTCTAGTGCACCTTGACATTTGTGATTCCAAACGAACGGGGTTCCCTTTTTCATCAGGTGGCTGTAAGGACGGCATTTGCCCGAAAGATTAGCGATAAACCGCCGGATGTATGCGAGCTTCCCTTGGAGAGACCGCAACTGCTTGAGGGTTTTTGGCGGAGGCATTTCCATGATCGCTTTAATCTTTGACGGATCTATTTCAATACCTCTGTGTCGAACGATGAATCCCAGAAATTTGCCCGAGGAGACTCCAAACGCGCATTTGAGGGGATTCATTTTTAAATTATATTGCCGAAGGCGTTGAAATACGGTTTCGAGATGCTTTAAATGCTCTTCGTATGACATGCTCTTCACTACGAGGTCATCGATATAGCATTCGATGATGTCGTGTATGAGATCGTCGAAGATTTTTGTCATGGCCCTTTGATAGGTAGCGCCAGCGTTCTTTAGACCAAAGGGCATAACCTTGTAGCAGAATATGCCCAAAGGAGTCCGGAAAGCGGTGTGCTTCTGGTCTTCGGGATGCATCTTTATCTGATTGTATCCTGATGAACCATCCATAAAGGAGAAGACCTCGTGAGTGGATGTGTTATCTATCATTAGCTCGGTTACCGGCACCGGGAAATCGTCCTTTGGGCATGCTTTATTGAGATCCCTGAAATCCACGCATATGCGCACCGTTCCATTCTTCTTCATTACCGGGACGATATTGGCGATCCAGTCGGGGTATTGGACTTCTTGGATAAATCCGGAATCGATCAACTTCTTGACTTCGGCGTTGATGCTCATCTCCAGTTCAAGTCGCATCCTCCTTGGCGCCTGCTTGACTGGCTTGATATCCGGGGATATTGCTAATCTATGCACCGCAATCTCCGGATCCAATCCTGGCATCTCGGAGTAGTTCCACGCGAAGCAGTCTTTATGCCGTAGGAGCACGTTCTTTAACGCGGCCACTTTTTCCTCGGATAACAGCTCGCTGACAAATGTCGGCCGCGGGTCGTCTGCCGATCCCAGCTCGATCTTCTTGAGGTTATCTGCGGTAGTATGTATACCGTCTTCCAGTTCTTTCGGAGCGGGCGGGAATTCTGAGATCAACTCATCATCGCTGTTCTCGAAGCACCGGGGAAGGTCATCTTCGTTCTCGGGCTCTTCTTTTAATATCGTAATCATATAACAGGTGCGAACTCGCTCCCAAGACTGAGGCGGATCCGGTTCTGCTCTTGTGGTTTTGGGCTCGTGCTTTTGCGGCGGCGTCACTTTCCAACCGTCGGATAAAGCGAATCTGCCCCGTCGGTACTGGTCCTCGACCCAGTTCTTAAAGGTGAAGCAGTCTTCGGTAGGATGTCCTATGGCTCGGTGATAAGAGCAATAACTCGGATAAGAGACCTTGCTAGCTTGCTCAGGATGTCTAGACTCTGGAAGCGTGATCATTTGATGTTTTATAGCGAGGTTGAGCAGCCTCTCCGTCTTGTCTCGGGGGAAGGAGTACGCTCGACTCATCTTCTTCATGAGGGACAAGCCCGAGCCGCTTCTTGATTTATTTCCGTCTCTGCGTCGGGCCTTTCGTACAACGGATTGACGAGGATAAGCGTGTTTGTCTTTTGTAGCACGTTGAGATAGACGTTGCGTCCTGGCCTTCTCGTAGATGGCCATTTCGCGGTCGTGGTCTTCCCGAGCTTTCTGACCCGCCTTCCTGATAGGCTTGCCCATTCGCTCTTCAAACGACGGACTTGGCGCTTCGATCGCGGGGTCTAGTTTTGATGAGGGGTCGGCCTCTCCTGACAGGGCGTCCTCTTCTTCATCAAAGGTAAAT
Organism: Agapanthus africanus; assembly: GCA_030015575.1. Taxonomy (NCBI): domain Eukaryota; kingdom Viridiplantae; phylum Streptophyta; class Magnoliopsida; order Asparagales; family Amaryllidaceae; genus Agapanthus; species Agapanthus africanus. The sequence goes on from CM057337.1 coordinate 13,588,190, forward strand.
ATAGCGTAGCTGCTGTGGGTTCGCCCTCGTTTTCCGGTTCTCGCGTACCCAAGCCCAAGTGTTTCCATTTTCCCATTGGGCAATTTGCGCTGAGTCCCGGGGACATCCCAAATCCTGTTATAGAACCGAGCCTGCCGCACCGTCTGTCTTAAAGGTACTCCTTGGCGCTTCAATAACTTCTTCAATCCATTTGTATAGTATCTAGGCAGACGGATGGGTTGGAGCCTGTCAAGTATAACATCCGCGCCGTGCCAGATCTCTTTCTCCACCTTCGACTCTGAGGATTGGTAGAATAGGATCACCTTCTCACCCCTTCGCCTGGGAGGGACGTAAAATGTTTGCAGGTCTTGCACGCTGTGAGCTTGAAGCGCGTCGAGATCCTTATAGTGTTCTTGCGGTACCATGGTGATTTGCAGACTATGGTCCTCGCAAAGGGGTGCCTGTATTGACAGCCGACTGGAGAATACGGCGTTAACCTCGTCCTCCGAATCACTCCCGAAGACCGGTATGGGGGTGGGCGCCCCCAGGTTGTTGCGTTGGGATGGCCCTGTATACACTATTTCTTCCTCTTCTTCAGTATCGCTCCCAAAAACGGGAATGGTGGCGGCGGCTTTGTCCTCTGGGTCGCGACACCTTTCTGTATCTTCGAAATCTGGCAAAAATTATTTCGCGTCTTCGTATTTGCGAACTTCGTTTACAGAAAACGGGTTCAACTCGCCTGTTACGGTGTACTCGAAACCATCCTTGAAGTACTTCATACACTGATGTTGCGTAGAAGGGATGATGTTGTACTCGTGTAGCCAAGGACGACCGAGCAAGGCGTTGTAGCAGGTCTTGGCGTCAATGACATGGAATTTGATGTCTGTGACGAGAAGTCCGAAGCGTAACGTCAGTATTACAGATCCGAGAGTCCGTGACGATTGAGAGTCGAAACCGGAGATAGTAATTTTGTCACGAGCGAGGTGTTGCACACTCATGCAGATTTCCTTCAACACCCGAACATTAAGGAGGTTAACGGAGGATCCATTATCCACCAGGATCTTGCCTATCTTGATGTCATGGCAGTATCCAGAGACATATAGGGGGCGGTTGTGGTCGCACGTCCCGAGAAGGAGGTCTTCATCACCGAAAGTGACATCGGCCGTATGCACTTCCTCCAGTTCATCCTTCATCCTTTCAGTGGCGAGGAAGGCTTGGAATTGCTCGGGTTCTTGTAACGCCTTAATTAGTGAGTCTCGCGCTTCTTTCGATAATAGGAGGGCATCAAGAATGCTAAGCTGAGAAGGTAGCTTCCTTAGGTGCGCGAGGATGTTATAGTCTACCTTACCCTTTTTGGGAGGGTTTTTGGTAGTTAGCTCTTTTATGACCTGGTCATCTAGAGTGATATCTTCAATGACCTTTTCCTTTCCCTTATCTTTTCGGCCGACGGGCCCGAGATTCTTTTCTGGGAGCGTGCGATTGCGCAGCTGGATGTTCTCGCAGATCTCCGATTCCTCCTCCTTCCCCGAGAAAGATTCTTTAAAGAGAGGGCCCAGAGCCATTTCTTCATCAGAGTCGCTCCCAAAGGTGAGAACTTGTGACTCCCTGGCGTTAACCATGCAACAGTTGCCAGTCGTTATGTTGTGCCCATTGACAGTGCTTCTTCGCTCCCGACGGATCTTGCGTTTCATGCGCTTAAAATGTTGCTGACGAACAACATATCCTTGCCACCATATCTTAAAGGCGTCGCACTCCTCCGTGGGATGTGAGATTTTCCGATGATATGTGCAATAGTCAGGGTGCGTCTCTACCCCATCGTGTGTGTTTCCTTCCGAGGGCGGTAGCTTCATCCCCATTGACATGGCTTTGGCAAACCTTTTTTTCGTCTTGAATATCTTCTTGTCTACCTCGGATACTTTTCGCTCTGGCGGAGGTAGTTCAACTCTTCCGTTCAGTCGCCCGCATTTGGCTCTTTCCGACGTGGTCATTTCACGCTCGTGGTCCGCTTTACATTTTAGACGAATCTCGTCTAGAAAAGCGTCGATCATTTCGTCTGTTGGCCATGGACGCTCTGGTACAGGCTCTGCCTCCATCTTCTTAGTGCCGGGAGTTTTCCCATCATCGGTAAACGAGTGGGAGATTACGTTACAACTCGCCACATATCCTTCGGATTCATCCGACGAGCTCTCTCCCTCATCTTCCTCTTGAAAGATATGGTTGAGGAACTCTTGCAGTGTGACAGGAGTTCGCGCCTTTTGATTGTATTCTTCCAGCGCGTCGATTTGCTTCTGTAAGTTCGTGTGCTCGTTTCCAAGCTTCACGGACTTCTTGGATTTCTTCTTCTTTTTCTTCGAAGATTTTGACGGTTGGACGTGAGTATTTGGGCTCTTATCGTTAGTCTTTATAATTGGGCGGGGCTGCAACATTCCTTTGATAATTTGAGGTTCAAGAGGGTCCTTCCATTCGATCGCAGGGCACGCATGAAGGTCTTTCAGCATTCTTTTGGTTTTAGTTGATAGCACGACCTCCCATGGAGCTTCTTCAATAAAAGAACATGTTGCCCCCGGTGTATCCGCTTTCCTAGGAGCATGCGGCTGTGGTGGGTTCACCTTCCACTTTTCGGACAGTACAAACTTCCCCTGGAGGTATTGGTCTTCAATCCATCCTTTGAAGACGAAGCAATCTTCAATCGGATGGCCTACCGTTTGATGGTAAGGGCAGTAGTTGGAGTCATTCACCTCGGTGGGTTGCGGCGGTCGCCTTGGATTTGGTAGGTTTATAAGCCTGTTGCGTATCGCCAGCTCGAATAACCGCTTCGTCTTGTCTCGCGGGAACGAGTAGGGACGCTTCATTTTCTCATTATAGTACCGGCGTCTTTCCTCCAGTTGATCCGCCGATTTCGGGACGTTAGGTTGCTGTTGGGCGTTCGTGACGAAGGTTGCCCTTCCTTTACCCTTGTCATTCCGCGGTTCCGATTTCGGGGGAGATGGTCTATGACCCATCTGGTCCATCTGAGCCAACTTGTCGATTAAAGCCTGGAATGTGGTTGGCTTAAAGAACATCATGAACTGGGAGATAGTTGCGTGGGGGTCTAGGGTTCCCACGAACATGCCCACCGCGGGTGCTTCCTCGATGCGTTGCTCACATCTCGACCACAAGTTCCGCCAGCGTATAGCGTACTGGACCCAGGTTTCGCCCGGCTTTACCCTGGCGTTAATAAGTGCGGTTATTGGAGTGCGTTCGCTGGCACTTGCAAATCGCTGAGTGAACAACAACTCCATTTCAGCGAACGTTTTAATGGAATCGTTCGGGAGTTCTGAATACCATTCGAACGCTGTTTCTGATAAGCTGCCCACGAACTGGCGAAGCAACAATTTATCGTCACCGCCGGTGTTACCGCAGAGGGCCCGGAACTGGGCAACATGTTGATGGGGATTGCCGGTCCCTTTATACACATGGAATTTCGGTATCGTATAGCCTTGTGGGTATTTGATTTGATCGTACCAGCTCGGATACGGCCGCCCCGTTTTCACGACTTGACCAGCTGCCTCAGTCGCATGATGAACTCGGATTTGCTGGGCTATGTAGTCAGCTAAGTCAGCCTTAGAGATTGCCTCCTCCTTGGCCATTGAAAGGGCTGGTGGTGGATTTGACGTTTCTCCTCGGTCGTCTTCAAGAATGATCGGGGGATCTTCGGCGGGTGAGTCCTGCTGGATCATCATTCCTATCACGTCTTGAAAGAGAAGGCCCATCCGTTGTATGTTGGATGCTTGTTCAGCAGCCTCTTTGTCCCTTCTCTCCAGTGTCCGGCGAAGGAATTCAGCGTCTGTTTCTTCCTCCCGGCGTGCCTCTGAGGACGTTTCTGGGTTTTCTTTTGGTCCGGTGAGCGCGGCCATAGCATTCATCATTTCTTGAAGCTTTTGTTGCTGCTCCTGGGCTTTCGTCACGGATCGGGTTAGGGGTCGGTGGCCCGTGGAAGTGCGGCTTTCCTCTTTCCCAAAGGCCATGTAGACAGTGTGCACCACCATGCCCCCAGACTCAGGGCGTCTGGGTTTAGTACTTTCAGTCGTCGCTACTTGCTGTGAGGTCCTCTTTGGCCTCCTCCTTTTGTGAGTCAGTTGATCACCGGCTTTTTGGGGCTTAGCTTGGTGACTGGCTTCAGGTTGGATTTTCAGCTTCTTGTGCTGGCGGGAGAAGTTTGGATCGATGATCGAGTCTCGGGCCTGCCGCCAAGCCTTATAGATTTTGGAAGACAGCCGTTGAGGAGATCGGGGCTGTTCGGGTTTTGTTTCCTCAACCTTTTTCAATGAGGGAGGAGACCTCTTCAGTACTGCCGTGGGGGAATTCCTTCGCACCTTATTTAGCATTTCAAAGCTGTTCCGAGTTGAAACAGCAGCATTGACCTCTGCCACCGGGGCCGCTGGAGTCAGCCCGGAGGGAGAGTTGCCCCCAGCCTTCCTTACTCGGCGCCAATGGCGACGTCGAGCGCGTCGAGCGGGTGGCGTTGGGTCAGCAGTAAGAATGGTTCCTTCTTGCCCCCTGTGTGGATGGGGGGTTGTTGTTGGCGTTAGCCTATCGAAGACCGATGTCCTCTGGGAAGCGGGAGCAAAGGCCGGAGCCGTCAATCTTGTAAAGACTGACTTTTTGGCTGGAGAGGTTGCCTTGGCGATTTCAGGAACGGGAACGGCCATCTTCTTAAAAGCAGCCTTCTCTGAGATTGTAGGCCCCGTGATGAGCTCGCAGGATTCCTGGCCCAGTCTAGAGAAGACCGAGGCATCGACGTTAGGCGACTCGTTGAGAGGAGCCGCGGCAGGGGTAAGACGATCAAAGACTGACTTCCCGAGAGTTTCCTTTGTCAGCACTGGAGCGGTAAAGTTTGTCGGCGGGATCATAGTCCCAAAGAACAATCCTGTGGTGGCGCGAGTGACCTGTTCCACTGGCATTGTGAATAGCGAGGCAGCTTGGGGTCCATAGGCTATACCTCCTGGCGAGGCAGAGCGTCGGCTGCAATTGCCGTCTGAGCAGTTGGAGGATTTCGCAGGGGTGGAAGCCATCGATCCTTTGTTTTCTGCAGTAAGCGAGATGCCAATTCTCAGTACCTTGAAACCCGAGGGCAACTATTAGCGAACCGCGTTTGGTTCGCGAATCACGACACACGAAGTGTGGAGTGGAAAGAGGAAAAGGTCCCACCGGGCGTGCCAGAATCTGTTCCCCTCCGAACGGCGGCCGGGACGTCGGGACGTCTGGGGCGTTAGGTTCGGGGCAGATGCTAATTGGTGCTATCCGTCCACCTCTCCGAAGATGCCAAGTTGATTTATGGCACCATATATCGAAGGTTTAAACGGATGCGACCGATGTAGCAGACTTCGTCAGATTCCCCCTCGTTTGAGGGGTTTTTGATTGTGGGGACGCTCTTCCCTGCAGGCGCAAGCCCCTGCAGTTAATTACGCTACCGCATTGCGGTAACAACTTTCTCCTTCTCCAGATGGTCACTTCGTGTCGTGGGTGTTTGTTTTATTGCCCGTGGATTGTTTACGGAGACTGAGTTATGTCGTCGCCCGTAGGGCGTGGACTAGTCCAAATCCGCATTATCTTAACTTTGGGTTTGGGGGGGGTTTGGTTTGAGGATACGTCAGCCCTACTCGAGGCTAAGATCAACTCAAACGTTTGTTAAGGATACGTTAGTCTAACTTTGTGACTAAGATCAACTTAACGGGATCGTTTAGATCCGACAAAAGAGTGTTTGGACTCTAATGTTCCAGTTTAGGGACATAGTGGTCCATCGTCTGTATGGCTGTCGGGACCCATCACCTCTCTGACGACGTTGAAGGATTACAACGACAGATGCCAGAGGAGTTCAGAGATGTACCCTTGAGCCGGAGTTAATTCGGGGGATTCATAGTCCAGTATGTTTGAGGGTCTAAGGACGCGTTAACCATCTCCAAGGCTAAGATCAACTTAGACGGGGCCGTTTAGGTCCAACAAAAGAGCATAAGAAAGGGCTCTATTGTTCTAGTTTTAGGGACATCGCGGTCCGTGGGTAGTTTAAGGACATTGCGGTCCGTGGGTAGTTTAAGGACATTGCGGTCCGTGGGTAGTTTAAGGACATTGCGGTCCGTTGTTAGTTTTAAGACATCTCGGTCAAGGTTAAGGACGTCGTAGTCCATGGGTTTAAGGACCCCACAGTCCGGTATGTGCTCTGGATGCTTCACACGGGTTCACTGCCGTGCTTAGCGAGGACCAGGCTCCGCTCTGGATGCTTCACACGGGTTCACTGCCGTGCTCTGCGAGGACCAGGATCCGCTCTGGACGTTTCCCACGGGGTCAAAGAGTGACATTATCCGTATTCCACGTGACCAGGAATTTGTATGAGTTTAAGGACCCCACAGTCCATATCATGGGTGGTCGTCGGGACCCGTCACCTCTTTGAAGACATTGAGGGATTACAATGCCAAGTATCAAAGGAGTGAAGAGATGTACCCTAGAACCGGAGTGGCTTGAACAGCCCCTGGCCCAATTTGAGGTCAGGACTGATTAATCATGTTATGAGCCCATTGGCCCAATTAGTCACGAATTGAGGACTTATGGCCAGCTTGGGCTAAGTCCCATCATGTCTGGAATATTGATTCCTTGTGAGTCCATCGAGGGAGAAGCTTTGCCTCCATCCCTTTAGCCAATTGGGCTATAGACTAGTGTTAAACACTTCAAAGCAATCAGTGTTGAACACTGGGAATGAGTTTGACAAGTTAGTGTTTAACACTAGAAGAATAATTGGTGTTAAACACCAGCAACAAGGCCTTGAAATGATCATAAGCACTAAAACAGCTCAGTGTTAAACACTGGCAATGGGGATCTTAAATTAGTGCCGAATATTAAAACAATTAATATTGAACACTACGAACAAAATTCTTTAATTAGTGTTGAACACTAAGGCCCGATAGCACTTCAATACTGGATTCGAGAGTTTTAACTTAGTGTCAAACACTACAGCAAGAACGGTCACGTGGCCCCACGTGAGAGTGCCTTCCCTTCAATGATTCTGCCGAAATTACTGTGTCTTTGATAGCATCACGTGTTAGCACGTGACGGGCATTCAAATGCCTATGTGTTAAGGCTCCTGCTGAAAGTCACGTGTGTCACGTGGGGTGCTGCCTCAAAGGGGCTTTCTGTAGGGCTTTTGGGGGGGTCACGTGGTGACACGTGACCCTGTCTCAATGCTGTTTTTGGAGGATCTGTTGCTCCTCTTTCAGGAATTAAATTCCTCGAACTTTTAATTTCAGAGGAATTAAATTCCTATTTCCTTTTGAAGGCTTATATTCTGGAACAGAGTTTAAATCTGAGTTTTCTGTGGGAATTAAATTCCTTGTTTATGCGAAGAACCGAATAGGGTTAAACCCTAAAAGTTTTTAAGGAATTAAACTCCCCTTTTCTGAGGATTATGATTAAAGGAATTAAATTCCCACTGTTTCGACAAAACTATGTTCTTGATTAGGGTTCAACCCTGTTTCTTTTTGTTTTGAAGGAATTAAATTCCCATAATACAGGGTCGAACCCTAACTTTATTTTGGAGGAATTAAATTCCTATAGTTCTGTGAGAATTAAATTCTCATACTTGCATTCCTTCTCTATGTTTTGGATCTGCATGGCAGGATCTCGACCCATTGAGAATTAAATTCTCAACCTTAAGGGGAGATGTGCACTTTGCAGATCCTCTATCAAAGAGGGAGGAGATATGCTCTCTCGTTTTATGCCTCAGAGTTAAACTCTGTTGAGAATTAAATTCTTTTTCTTTCCAAAAGGCTTTCCCTTTCTTACCTAGGGTTTTTTGCAGAAGATCTGAGTCTTTTTCAAGTATCAAAGCTCTTCTCCTTTTCTCTTTTCTTCTCTCCGTCTGTATATATTTCTCTGTGTCTTTTGGCTCCTATTTATAGGAGAAGCAGCCGAATCAATCAGTTTTTGACGAATCTTCATTGATATTTGATTTGCATTCATCATTCATTTTGGGCCGTTGGATGATTAGGTGAATTTTATTCACCATTGGATTTTAAATCCAGAGATTCTCCCTTGCTATTTTGGTTAGATTTAAAGGGGAAATCTTTCCAAACCCGGGATTTTCCATAGATAGATGATATTTAATCATCTCTGAATCTTTAATTTGATTGGTCCCAAATAATTACTTTCCTTTGGAAAGATTCGAATTTCCTTCAGAATTTAATTCTGTCGTTAAAAAAATATGGGCTTTGAAAGCCGGTCACGTGTGACCACGTGATCCATGGTCACGTGTAGACACGTGACCCCCTTTGGAATGAGCCTTCTGCGCTGCGTCTTCTGATTGCTGCTTAAACATCACGTGCTACCACGTGACCCCCTGGTCACGTGTGAGCACGTGACCCTTGTTTGAACTCTCTTTCTTTGGTTCAACGGGAGAACGGGTCTGCTGTCTTGAACGTTACGTGTCAACACATGACTCTGGTCACGTGAGAGCACGTGACCTTTTCTGAAGCTCTTTTCCTTGACTTGATCAGGGAACCAATGTGCGCCTTTGCTGCTTGAATTTAAATGTCACGTGCCGACACGTGACCTTGATCACGTGGGAGCACGTGACCTTTCCTGAAGCCCCCTTTTCTTCGACTTAGTCAGGAGACTGAACTTGCTTGAATGATGCGTTCAGGTGTCACGTGCGAACACGTGACCGCTAGTCACGTGTAAGCACGTGACCCTCTTCTGAAGCTTTTCACAGAAGCTTCCTGATTTTAAATCAGGAAACAGCACTGGATGATGCCGAAGACAAGGTGCATTCAGTGTACCTGTCGGGGCTGATCTCGAAGAAACGGCGGGATAGCCTCATCGACATCCTGCATCAAATTTTCCAGCAGACAACGATAGTTGCTGCTTATCGAAGGCTGGGGGCCTCGCCGAGGATCTTGACACACAGGAGCGCGAGAGGTTGCACACGAGAATAATCAGAAAGGCCAGAAGAACTCTGAATGGCCTAACTTTTGAATTCCTCAATCCGTGCCCTGGATATGAGGTTATTCCATTGTAATAATGTTTCTCGTTTATTGCTTTTATGATTGTAAGAACTTTTGGCAATATTAATGGAAATTTTTTTATCCCAGCTTGTCTTATTTTTCGTTCTGAGTCTTTTTCCTATGCATGAATGAGTGTGTCTCGAACGCTTAATCAAACGTAAATCGGATGCTCCTTCTGTCGCTTTCTTCTTTCTTTTATTCTCAGCATGTTGTCTTAATAAACATGGTCGACAGATAATAGAGTAAGCATCTAGATTTCTCCAAGAGATAGCGATGGCTTAGGCCGCAGGTTCAGATCTGCTGCCTAAGACTTTTCAATTCTATGAGCCGTGAGGGTCTCATAGAGACTTTTCTCCCTACGGATCGAGAGGATCTCGTAGGTGGATTTTCTCCTTAGGAATCGTGAGGATTCCTAAGTGTGTTTTCTCTTATAAGTCGTAAGGATCTTATAAGAGAATTTTCTCCCTTACAAGTCGAGAGGACTCGTAAGTGGTTGGTGAGTTGACTTGTTTCCGAGTCGAAGTATGGCTCCGACGGGGAGGTCGTTGGCTGACTTGTTTCCGCGACGGAGGTCATTGGTTGACTTGTTTCTGCGACGGAGGTCATTGGTTGACTTGTTTCCGCGACGGAGGTCATTTGTTGACTTGTTTCCGAGACGGAGGTCATTGGTTGACTTGTTTCCGCGACGGAGGTCATTTTTTGACTTGTTTCCGCGACGGAGGTCATTGGTTGACTTGTTTCCGCGACGGAGGTCATTTGTTGACTTGTTTCCGAGACGGAGGTCATTGGTTGACTTGTTTCCGCGACGGAGGTCATTTGTTGACTTGTTTCCGAGATGGAGGTCACTTGTTGACTTGTTTCCGCGACGGAGGTTATTGGTTGACTTGTTTCCGCGATGGAGGTCATTAGTTGACTTGTTTCCGCGACGGAGGTCATTTGTTGACTTGTTTCCGAGACGGAGGTCATTGGTTGACTTGTTTCCGCGACGAAGGTCATTTTTTGACTTGTTTCCGCGACGGAGGTCATTGGTTGACTTGTTTCCACGACGGAGGTCATTTGTTGACTTGTTTCCGAGACGGAGGTCATTGGTTGACTTATTTCCGCGACGGAGGTCATTTGTTGACTTGTTTCCGAGATGGAGGTCACTTGTTGACTTGTTTCCGAGACGGAGATCATTGGTTGACTTGTTTCCGCGACGGAGGTCATTGGTTGACTTGTTTTCACGATGGAGGTCATTGGTTGACTTGTTTCCGCGACGGAGGTCATTTGTTGACTTGTTTCCGAGACGGAGGTCATTTGTTGACTTGTTTCCGAGATGGAGGTCCCTTGTTGACTTGTTTCCGCGACGGAGGTCATTGGTTGACTTGTTTCCGCGACGGAGGTCATTGGTTGACTTGTTTCCGCGACGGAGGTCATTTGTTGACTCTAGGTTGTCTGTGAACCGTAGAGTCTTGGAACTGGGGACTTTACCGTAGCTCCGATTGGTGATGTCACGTCCGTGTCCTGCTGAAATGAGGAGGAACGCCGCTGTTGGTCTCCAGGCTGTAGATATGGTCGTCGAGATATGACTTCCCTTTGACGCAGCCTGGTGGGGAGATGTAGTCCCCTTTCCCTTTTTGTTTATGCCCATGGATTGTATACAGGGGTCACTATGGACTTACCTGCAGGGCAAAAGTTTCATTCTCTCATCATTTTTTATTTCTTTCCGCGATGCTTTATCATTTCAGCTTTTTACATCGCGAAAGTCGCGATTGCCCAATCATTTCGGCTATTTTTCGCGGTGCCCAATCATTTCGGCTATTTATTTTATTTTTACTCGCTGCTTTTTATTGCGAGTTGCCCAATCATTTCGGCTATTTCGTATGCATGTGCGGCCTACCGGATTTTTGCCGTAAACCTGAAATTAGACACCGATTTTGGCATCAGCACCGCTCCAACTGGGATGTTGCCAGGAGCGAATCATCATTTGCCTCTGTCGATGTCGAACAAAGGTGGCTTAGCGAACAGGGTTAAGGTCCTGCGACTAAGGCTTTTAACTTCATGAGCCGTAAGGGTCTCACAAAGGTATTTCTCCCTACAAGTCGTGAGGATCTCGTAGGTGTGTTTTCTCCTTAGGCACCATGAGGATTCCTAAGTGTATGTTCCTCTGTAAGTCGTAAGGATCTTACAAGAGGGTTTTCTCCTTGTAAGTCGAGAGGACTTATAAAGGTTGTTCATCATGCGTACATATCCCCAGTCACGGATGGGACTTGGTTAGGGAAATGTTTATTCGCGCCCGTGGATTGTATACAAGGGTCAGTATTGAGCCGCTTGTAGGGCAATATCGAAGGTTGTGGGGGTTGCTTAAGCACAGGTTTAGGTCTCTGTAACTTAAGACTTTTAAATCTTATGAGCCGTGAGGGTCCCATAAGAGAGTTCTCCTTACGAGTCGTGAAGATCTCGCAAGTGTAGGAATCGTGGGGATCCCCAAGTGTGTTGTCCTTTGTGAGTCGTAAGGATCTCACGCGGGTGGTTTCTCCTTACAAGGTCTAGAGGACCTTGTAAGTGTCCTTTAACGAGGTTGCGCCCTTTCAGGTTTTCACAAACACTCGCCGGTAGTCCTGCTGTTTTTACTCGCGGACCCCTTTCGGGTTTTCATCCGTGCCCATTTTGCTTATGGACATACCGTTTTTTTTATTCTTTTTATTTTTATATATATTTTTTTACGAGGTCGCGCCTTTTCGGGTTTTCACGAACACTCGCCGGTAGCCCCGCTGTTTTTACTCACGGAGCCCTTTCGGGTTTTCATCCGTGCCCATTTTGCTTATGGACATGCCGTTTATTATTATTATTATTATTATTTTATTTTTTTTATTCATCTCGTCAGCTTAAGGATGCTGCGGTAGTAGTTTAAGGACGTTTCAGTCCGTCATTAGTTTAAAGACGTTTCGGTCCTCCATTAGTTTAAGGACGTTTCGGTCCGTCCAGGAAACGGCTGGCTACTGTTTATAAAGTTTGAGCTTAGGAAGATAGCGAGCGGACATAGTCGTCGTCATCTATCATTGACCCAGGCAGTAACTCGCTAAGCATAGTATTTCTTTAGGAATCGACCATTTATTGGCCTGTAGGGCCTTTCACCGTGCATATCCATTAGTAGATAGGCTCCACCCTGGTAGACCTTGTCTATGATGTACGGGCCTTCATAGTTTGGCTCGAATTTTCTCCGCTTGGCGCGATTGGGAATCATAGGCCTTTTGACCACTAGCACGAGTTCGCCATGGCGGAATGTCCTCGGCCGGGTCAATCTTTCATATGAGCGCGTCATCTTTGCTTTATACGCCTCCAGATTTCGTTGCGCTATGAGCCGGGTTTCATCAAGGGCATCAAGCTCCTCAAACCGAAGGTGAGCATTTTCTTCGTCCGTCAGCTCGTGGTGGACTGCCACACGTAGAGAGGGTAACTCTATCTCGAGGGGGAGTACTGCTTCTGTACCGAATACCAAAGCGTACAGCGTTGTGTTCGTGGCCGTCTTGAACGTAGTTCGATACGCCCAGAGAGCCTCTTGCAGTCTCTCATCCCAGTCCTTCTTATTTCGGGACACCGTTTTCTTCATGATCTTTGTCAAGGTCTTGTTGAAGGCTTTAGCTAGACCGTTGGCTCGCGGATTATAAACCGAGGAATATATCCAATCTATATTATGATGTTGCGCGGAGCGACTGATCTTGTGGCTTCTATAAGCTGGCCCGTTATCGGAGATGATCCGTCGTGGAGTTCCAAACCGATAAATGACGTGCGTCTTGAAAAAGTGGAGGATATTCTCCGTCTTCACTTCCCTCAGCGGTACTGCTTCTGCCCATTTGGAGAAGTAGTCAGTCGTCGCCAGGATGAAACGATGTCCCCTGGACGAGGGTGGTTCGATGGGGCCGACTATGTCAGTTCCCCACATTTCGAATGGCCAGCTAGCCACTGTCGGGTGTAGCGGATTTGGATGCTGGTGGATGAAGTCCCCATGGATTTGGCATGAGTGGCATTGCTTCGCATATTCGAGGCAGTCCTGAATCATCGTGGGCCAGTAGTAGCCCATCCGTTTGATCTTCAACTTCATCTTTGGGCCTGCTTGGTGAGAACCGCAGATTCCGTCATGAACTTCCTGAACGACTCTTTTCGCTTTGTCAGGTCCCAGACATCTCAACCACAGAGAATCAAATGACCTCTTATGCAGCGTATCATTGACGAAGGCGAAAGACAGAGCTCGTTTCATAAGCTGATGTCTCGAGGATGCATCTTCGGGCGCTCGACGGTATTTGAAGTGGTCTATAAAGACTTCTCTCCAATCCTCGGTATTTTCCCGATCTTTTATTTGCAGGGTCGTCTGCTCTGTCGCTCCCTTTTCTTCGGGTGATTCCTGAGATATTTCTGCTGGGGCAAGCACCCGACGGCTTTGTACCACGATTCTTACGTCATCGAGGTTCTCATCAGCCAGTTCCTTGGCGAGCTTGGCCAATGCGTCCGCTTTGCTGTTTTCCGCGCGCGGTATGTTTTCCAAAGTATAGGAGAGAATTTGGGTCAACAGTTGCTGCACCTTTTCGCCGTACTTCACCAACTCTGGTTTGCACGTTTGGTAGTCTCCATTTACTTGACTAACGACCAGCTGGGAGTCTCCGTATATGAGGAGGTTTTCAATTCCCATGTCGATGGCGATCTCGAGGCCTGCTATCAAAGCTTCGTATTCGGCTTCATTATTCGTCCTCGGCTCTGTTAGGGAGAAGGCAAAGCTCATTATCCCTCCTTATGGAGTTACAAAGATGAGTCCTACCCCCGATTTGATTATAGGGGTACTTTGTTCGCGCTTCTTCACGGAAGATGCTCCATCAAAATAAAGCTCCCATCGGGTATCACCACCATCGATTGCATCAAACGCATGTTCGTCTGGAAGATTGCAATTCAGAGGAGAATCGGCGGGTATCGGATGCTCAGCAAGGAAGTCGGCGATGGCCTGGCCTTTGACTGTCTTGAGAGGTTGATATGTTATCGAGAACTCCATCAAGAGCATGGCCCATTTAGCGAGTCGTCCCGTCAATATGGCCTTTGACATTAAATATTTAAGAGGGTCCACCTTCGAAATGAGATGGACCTCATGCGCCAACGCATAGTGTCTGAGCTTTGTTATCGTAAAGATCAATGCCAGGCAGTGTTTTTCAATGGGGGAGTAGTTGCTTTCTGCCCCCAGTAGAACTCGACTTAAGTAGTAGAGTGCTCTTTCCTTCCCTTGGTCGTTCTCTTGCGCCCATAATGCGCCTAAGGAACCTTCGAGGGCGGTTGTATAAAGAACGATGGGCTTTCCCTTGACCAGAGCAGCCAACACTGGTGGGTTCTGCAGGTATTGCTTGATCTCGTCTAGCGCGCTTTGGCATTTTTGGTCCCAGACGAACGGGGTTCCCTTTTTCATCAGGTGGCTGTAAGGACGACACTTGCCTGAAAGGTTAGCTATAAATCGCCGTATATACGCGAGCTTCCCTTGGAGAGACCGCAGCTGTTTGAGAGTTCTTGGCGGAGGTATTTCCATGATCGCCTTGATCTTTGACGGATCTATCTCAATACCTCGGTGTCGGACGATGAATCCCAGGAATTTGCCCGAGGAAACTCCGGATGCACACTTGAGAGGGTTCATCTTCAAGTTGTATTGTCGAAGGCGTTGAAATACGGTCTTCAGATACTCGAGATGTTCCTCAAATGATTTGCTTTTAACCATGAGATTGTCGATATAGCATTCGACGATTTCATGTATAAGGTCATCAAATATTTGCGTCATGGCTCTCTGATAAGTAGCACCGGCGTTCTTTAAACCGAAGGGCATCACTTTATAACAGAATATACCCAAAGGAGTCCTGAAGGCGGTGTGCTTCTGGTCTTCGGGATGCATCTTTATCTGATTATACCCTGACGAGCCGTCCATGAAGGAGAAAACCTCATGAGTGGACGTATTGTCTATCATCAGTTCGGTGACTGGCACTGGGAAATCGTCCTTCGGGCAGGCTTTATTGAGATCCCGGAAGTCTACGCATATGCGCACTGTCCCATTTTTCTTCATCACCGGGACGATGTTGGCGATCCACTCGGGATACTGGACCTCTTGAATAAAGCCAGAGTCGATCAGCTTCTTGACCTCGGCGTTGATGCTCATTTCAAGCTCGAGCCGCATTCTTCTCGGCGCCTGTTTGACTGGCTTGACGTCCTGGGATATTGCCAATTTGTGCACAGCAATTTCTGGATCTAGTCTCGGCATTTCAGAATAGTTCCATGCGAAGCAATCTTTATGCTGCATAAGCAGGTCTTTTAACAAAGCCACCTTCTCTTCAGACAGCAGCTCACTAATGAATGTCGGTCGCGGATCGTTCGCTGTTCCCAACTCAATTTTCTTGAGGTTATCGGCAGTGGTATGGATTCCATCTTCCAGCTCTTTTGGTGCTGGTGGGAATTCTGAGATTACCTTGTCGTTGCTGTTTTCAAAGCACTAGGGAAGGTCATCCATGTTCTCAGGCTCTTCTTTTGATATCGTTATCACATGACAAGTACGAATTCGCTTCCAATCCTAATGTGGAACTGGTTCTTCTTCCGTGGCCTTGAGTTCGTGCTTCTGTGGCGGCGGTACCCTCCAGTTGTCGGACAAAGCGAACTTGCCAAGCTGATACTGATCTTCGACCCAATTCTTGAAGGTGAAGCAGTCTTCGAGAGGATGCCCTACCACTCGGTGATAAAAGCAATAGTCTGGGTGTGAGACCTCGCCTGCTTGTTCGGGGTGTTTAGACTCCGGCAGTGTAAGCATCTGATGTTTTAGAGCGAGGTCAAGTATTTTCTTCGTCTTCTCCCGAGGAAAAGAGTAAGCCCGACCCATTTTTCTCATGAGGGATAGATCGGAACCGCTCGGCTCCCGCTTGCATGGCCTCTTAGCCCCGCTTCGTTGCTGTTGAGCGCCTTTTTCGCGTTTCGACTTGTTTCTGCCTCTGCGTCGAGCCTTCTTTATAACAGGTTGACAAGGAGCGGCATCTTCATCTTTCACGGCCTGTTGAAGGAGGCATTGCGTTTTGGCTTTCTCATAAATGTCCATCTCGCGGTTATGGTCATCTCGGACTTTTTGACCAGCTTCCCTTATAAGCTTGTCCATTTTCTCTTCGAACGACGGACTGGGCACTTTTGCATCTGGAACTTTTACTGGTTTAGGATCAGCATCTTCCCATTGAGCATCCGCCACTTCATCGAAGTCATGCACAACGTAGCAACCATGGAGTAGCTCTCGTTTCTTTGACCGGATGTATCCAAGCCCGATTGTTTCCATTCTCCCATTAGGCAGCTTGCGTTGAGTCCCGAGAACTTTCCAGACTTTTTCATAGAACTTGGCTTTTCGAACGGTCTGCTTGAAGGATATCCCCTGGCATTTCAGCAACCTCTTCAGGCCTTCTGTATAATATCTGGGGAGACGGATGGGCTGAAGCCTGTCAAGCGTAGGATCCGCGCGATGCCAGATTTCTTTCTCCACTTTGGTTTCTTTAGAGCGGTAGAATAGAATTGCTTTTTCGCCTTCTCTCCTGGGAGGGATATAGAACGTCCGCAACTCTTCTACACTATAGATATTAAGTGCATCCAGTTCTTTATGATGTTTAAGCGGCACCATGGCGACTTGCAGGCTTTGCTCTTCATTAGCGGATGTCTGTATTGAAGGTCGAGCAGAGAATACAGCATGGACCTCATCTTCCGAGTCACTGCCAAAGATCAACGTAGGAGCGGATGGTCCCGGCTTGTTGTATTGGGGTGGACCCGAATAAACTATCTCCTCCTCTTCTTCAGTATCACTGCCGAAGACAGGGATGGTGGCGTTAGCTTTATTCTCCGGCTTGTGACACCTCTCCGTGTCCTCGAAATCCGGTAAGAAGTATTTGGCATCTTTATATTTGCGGACCTCATTCACAGAGAACGGGTTCAGTTCTCCCGCCACAGTATACTCGAGACCATCCTTAGAATACTTCATACACTGATGTTGTGTAGAAAGGATGATGTTGTACTCGTGTAACTACGGTCGGCCGAGCAGAGCGTTGTAGCATGTCTTGGCGTCTATGACGTGGAACTTAATGTCCGTGACGAGTAGCCCGAAGCGTAGCGTCAGTATCACAGACCCAAGAGTTCTTGATGACTGGGATTCGAACCCGGAGATAGTGATCTTGTCCCGAGCAAGGTGCCGGACGCTCATGCAGATTTCTTTTAACACCCGTACATTGAGGAGGTTAACGGAGGATCCATTGTCGATCAGGATTTTGCCTATCTTTATATCGTGGCAGTATCCTGAGACATAAAGGGGGTGATTGTGTTCGCACGTCCCAAGGAGAAGGTCTTCATCACCAAAAGCGACATCAGCAGTGTGCACTTCCTCCAATTCATCCTTCATCTTTTCCTCGGCCAGGAAAGCTCGGAATTGCTCCGGATCCTGCAATGCCTTGACTAACGAATCTCTCGCCTCCTTTGATAGCAAAAGGACGTCAAGAATGCTGAGCTGAGAGAGTAGTTTCCTCAGATGCGCTAAGACGTTGTAATCCACCTTATTTCTCTTCGGCGGGTCCTTGGCACTTAGCTCCTCCACAACTTGGTCATCTAAGATGATATCTTCAAGGACCTTCTCTTTTCCCTTATCTTTTTTATTTGAGGGTCCGAGATTCTTTTCGGGAAGCGTGCGATTACGTAGCCGGATATTTTCGCAGACCTTCGGCTCTTCTTCTTTTCCCGAGGTGGACTCTTTAAAGAGAGGGCCAAGCTCCAGCTCCTCATCAGAATCGCTCCCGAATGTAAGCACCTGTGATCCCCTGGCGTTAACCATGCGACAATCACCGGTAGTTCTGTTAAACCCTTCGGTCATATTTTTTCGCTCCCGACGAGTTTTGCGCTTCTCCCGCTTAAAATGTTGTCGATGAGCAACATATCCTTGCCACCATCTATCGAAAGCTTTTCACTCTTCAGTGGGGTGCGAAATCTTCTGATGATATAAGCAATAGGAGGGGTGCATTTCCATTTCACCAGTAATGTTTCCTTCGGAGGAGGGTAGCTTCATGCCCATTGATATGGCCTTAGCAAACCTTTTCCTCATCTTGAATTTGCTTTTGTCAGTAGTGGATGTACTGTGCTCCAGCGGGAGTGTTTCAGCTCTTTCGTCAAGTCGCTAGCGCTTGGCCCTTTCAAATATAGCCGTCTCGCGTTCTCGATCAGCTTTACTTTTCAACCGGGCTTCGTTAAGGAATGCGTCAATTACGTCATCTGATGGCCCCAGAATTTTTGGTTCGGGATCTGCTCCCAGCTTTTCAGTGCAAGGAGTCTCTTCATCGTCTGTCAATGAATAGAAGATCATATGGCAGCTCGCTACGTATTCTTCAGATTCATCTGACGAACTTTCTCCCTCACCTTTCTCTTGAAAGACGTGGTTGAGAAACTCTTGGAGTGTAATGGGAGTCCGTGCTTTCTGGTTATATTCCTCCAGCGCGTCAATTTATTTTTGTAAGTCTGTGCGCTTGTCGCCAGGCTTCACAGGCTTCTTAGATTTCTTCTTCTTCTTCTTCGAAGATTTTGACGGCTGGCTGCGAGTGCTTGGGCTACCACCATCGGTCTTTGGAGTTGGACGCGGCTTCAACATCCCTTCAATGACCTGCGGTTCCAGCGAGTTCCTCCACTTGATCGCTGGGCATGTCTGAAGATCGTTCAGCATCCTCTTTGTCTTGGCCGACAGCACAACCTCCCATGGGGCTTCTTCAACGAGAGAGCACGTTGCCCCCGGCATATTCATCCTTTTAGAGGCGTGAGGTTGCGGCGGATTCACCTTCCATCTGTCGGATAACGCAAACTTTCCCTGTTGGTACTGGTCTTCAAGCCAATTTTTAAAGACGTAGCAATCTTCGATCGGATGACCCAGTACCCAGTGATAGGGGCAGTAGTTGGGCTCATTGACATCATTTGGTTGCGACGGACGTTTTGGCTCCGGCAGATTTATGAGTCGGTTGCGCAACGCTAGCTAGAATAATCTTCTCGTTTTATCTCGGGGAAACGAGTAAGGACGTCCTAGTCTCTCCTCAAGGGGTACCAGCGGACGCATATTATTTTGACGAACAACCGGCTTCGAGTTACTCGGCTGTTGTTGAGCATTAGCGACAACGATCGCTTTTCCCTTCCCCTTTTCATTTCGGGAGTCCGGCTTTGGAAGAGGGGGTTTATGGCCCATCTGATCCATTTGCGCTAGCTTGTCAATCAAGGCCTGGAAGGTAATCGGCTTGAAGAACATCATAAATTGCGAGATGGTTGCTTGTGGATCAAGAGTTCCCACAAACATACCCACTGCAGGAGCTTCCTCAATACGCTGCTCGCACTTTGACCATAAGTTCCGCCGCTGTATAGCATATTGAACCCATGTCTCGCCTGGCTTTACCCTGGCGTTAATCAATGCTGTCATCGGGGTGCGTTCACTGGCGCTTGCAAAACGCTGGGTAAACAACAGCTCCATCTCCACGAAGGTTTTGATAGAGTCGTTCGGGAGCTCACGATACCACTCGAACGCCGTATCTGACAAGCTTCCAACGAACTGGCGAAGCAACAGTTTGTCGTCACCGCCGGTGTTGCCGCAGAGTGCCCTGAACTGGGCAACATGCTGGTGGGGATTGCCTGTCCTCTTATAGACATGGAATTTGGGTATGGTATAGCCGAGCGGGTACTTGATTTGATCGTACCAACTTGGATATGGTCGTCCTGTTTTTACGACCTGGCCGGCTGCTTCAGTTACATGATGAACCCGTATTTGTTGGGCTATGTACTCGTCCAAGTCAGCTTTGGAGATTGTCTCCTCCTTAGCTGTTGACAGAGCTGGCGGAGGATTTGACGTCTTTCCCCTATCGTCTTCGAGGAAGATCGGGGGATTTTCGGCCGGAGGAACTTGTTGGATCATCATCCCCACCATGTATTGAAACAGGAGGCCCATACGCTTTATATTGGCTGCTTGTTTAGCAACCTCTTTATCCTTCTTCTCCAATATCCGACGAAGGAATTCGGCGTCAGTCTCTTGCTCCTGGCGTTCATCCGAGGACGTTTCAGGGCTTTCTTTTGGCCCAGTAAGTGCGGCCATCGCGTTCATCATCTCTTGGAGCTTCTGCTGCTGCTCCTGCGCTTTGGTCACTGACCGTGTAAGCGGTCGATGACCCGTAGTTATGCGACTGTCCTCTTTACCAGACGCCATGTAGATGGTGTGAACTACAATGCCGCCTGACTTAGGGCGTTTGGGTTCACCACCTTTGATATTCGCCGTCGGCGTGAGGACTTTCTCCGGCCTTCTTCTCTTATGGGCCGTTGAAGTTGAGGGGGCCATTGCTTTGGGCACCCAAGTGGTCGTCACTTTTCGCTGCTTGACCGGGGGATTTTCTTCTTGTCGACCTTTCGACTTCTTGTGTTGGCGAGAGAAATTAGGATCGATCACGGATTCTCGGACTCGTCGCCATGTCTTGTAAATCCTGGAGGACAGCGATTAAGGAGGCTGCTCCGACTTTTCTGCTTCCACAGCGGTCTCTACCGGTGTAGGAGATCCCTTGAGCACCGCAGTTGGTGAGTTTCTGCGTACCCTATTCAGTAGCTCAAAGCTGTTCCCAGTTGGAACAGCAGCATTAACTTCCACCGTTGGAGCTGGTAGAGTTATCCCAGAGGGGGGGTTGCCCCTAGTCTTCCTTATCCGGCGCCAGTGGCGTCTTCGGGCGCGACGAGTCGTCGGTATTGGTTCAGAGACAGAAACAGTTTCTTCTTGCCCCCTGTTCAGGTGTGGGGCTGTTGCCGGCGTCAGCCTATTGAAGACTGATGTCTTTTGAGCAGCAAGAGCAGGAGTGGGAGTTGGGACGGTCAGTCTTGTAAAGACCGATCTCTTAGCAGGAGAAGCCGCCTTGACGACTTTAGGCTACTATTTTTGGAATAACCTTATCTGGGACCGCAAGCTTCATTGTGGGCCCGCAGGAGTTTTGGCCCAGACTGGAGAAGAACGAGGCACTGGTGTTGGGCGACCCGTTGAGAGGGGCCGCAGTAACTGTAAGTCGATCGAAGACTGACTTCTTAGGAGCTTCTGGTACGGGCACAAGGGTGCTGAAGCTTGTTTGCGGAAGCATGGTTCCGAAAAATAGCCCTGTGGTGGCTTGAGTAATCTGCTCCACAGGCATGGTGAACAAGGAGGCCGCTTAGGGCCCATAGGTTATGCCCCCAGTTGAGGCAGGACGCGAGTTGCAGCTACAGTTGGAGCACTTCGAACAGGTGAATGCCATTGCTGTTAGATTGCTGCGCCAAAAAAGAGACCAAATATTAGTAACTTTAAATCCAAAGGCAACCATTAACAAACCGCGATTGGTTTGCGAATCACGACACACGAAGTGTGGAGTGGAAAGAGGAAAAGGTCCCACCGGGCGTGCCAGAATCAGTTCCCCTCCGAAAGACAGCGACGACGTGAGGACGTCTTGCCTGAAATTCGGGGCAGATGCTATATGGTTTTATCCGTCTACCTCTCCGAAGATGCCAAGTTGATTTATATCACCGTGTATCGGAGGTTTAGACGGATGCGGCCGATGTAGCAGACTTCGTCAGATTCCCCCTCGTTTGAGGGGGTTTTGATTGTGGGGACGCTCTTCCCTGCAGGCGCAAGCCCCTGCAGTTAATTACGCTACCGCGTCGCGGTAACAACTTTCTCCTTCTCCAAAATTTCACTTCGTGTCGTGGGTGTTTGTTTTGTTTGTGGTTTCCCGTGGATTGTATACGGAGACTATTTATTTCGTCGCCTGTAGGACGTGGATTAGTCCAAATCCGTACTTTCTTAGATTTGGATTTTGGGTTTTGGTTTAAGGATACGTTAGCCATATTTGAGGCTAAGATCAACTTAAACGTTTGTTAAGGATACGTTAATCTGATTTGAGACTAAGATCAACTTAACGGGATCGTTTGGATCCGACAAAAGAGCATTTGGGGGCTCTATTGTTCCAGTTTAGGGACGTAGTGGTCCATAGGCAGTTTAGGGACATTGCTGTCCATTGGTGGATTTTAAGGACATTGCGGTCCATATCAGTTTAGGGACATGGTGGTCCATATTCCAGTTTAGGGACATAGTGGTCCATATTTAGTTTAAGGACGCTTGAGTCCGTAGGTTTAAAGACCCCACAGTCCGTGTTTTAGTTTAAGGACGCATAAGTCCGCGGGTTTAAGGATCCCACAATCCGTCTTTTGGTTTAAGGACGCTTAAGTCAATGAGTTTAAGGACCCCACAGTCCGTGTTGACGTGTGGTTGTCGGGACCCGTCACCTCTCTGACGTCGTTGAAGGATTACAACGATAGGATTCAAAGGAGTTCGGAGATGTACCCTCGAACCGGATGTAAATTGGTTTAAGAGAGCAGCTGTGCTCAGTCAATTTAATTTGAGGACTTACGGCCATCATTGGACTAAGTCCAGTTGAGAATATTCAACTTTATTTCTTATTTTTGGTCTATTAGACCTGTGCTAGGGCTTTGCCCATGTTTAATAATGCATAGCATTAATCTTGTTCTCTGTTGGACCTTTATTTGGGCTCTGCCCCTTTTAAATGATGCACAGCATCTGTTCTGGTCTGACAGACCCTTGTTTGGGCTCTGATGCATTGCATCTATTTTTGCTTGGGCTCTGATGCACGGCATCTGTTTGAAAATAATGCATAGCATTTACTAGGCCTGTTAGGCCTTTTTAATTGGGCTGAGCCCCTTTTAATGATGCAGTGCATCAATTATCTGACAAGGGCCGTGTGGCCTGTCAGGCGCTTTGCACCAATAAATGAGCGCAAGCGCTTGCGGGGGTGACACGTGTCGCGCAAGCGCAGTGCGCTGCACCAGTGCGCTGCGCTTGCGCTGCCGACACGTGGCGCGCTCTGGTGAGTTGGGCCAAATTCAGAGAGCAAAGCTCTATCTTAAAAGCACACAGTGCAAGTGAGTCAGATGCTGACACGTGGCGCTCTTTGGTGGTTTGCGCCAACCCAGGAGCGCAACAGTGCAGTTTTGCAAGTGCAAGGCACTATTAACTTGAGAATCTTTTAGATTCCAGAATCAATGGTTCACAAGTGCAAAGCACTATTTTTATTTGTTTTTTGTTGAAGATCATTGATCTTGTTCTTAGATCAATGATCTATTAGAAGAAATTCTTCTATCTTAAAGGTTTTTTACCTTTTTCTTCTTGAAATTTCTTCAGAGTTCTCTCTGTTTGAAGTTCTTGATCTCTCACAATGTTGATGCTTTTGATTTGGGGTCTAGGGGCCTTTATATAGTGCCCATAAATTTGTTAAATTTGTTAAAGAGATCATTCTCTGAGTGATTTGGGGAATTTTTCCTACCGTTAGATTTTTGATCCAAGGGCTCCTGTTTTACAGAAGGCAATCTTCTTGTTTTAACAAGAACAGAAAAATCGTGCTAGAATTTAATTCTGTTTGGCGCAAACGCCTCAGCGCGTGACATGTGTCAAGCAGCGCAGAGCGCAGCGCAACTCGCTGACACGTGTCGCGCAGCGCACGGTGCAGCGCATCTGCGCTGACACGTGTCGCGCAGCGCTCGCGCAACTGAAGCGTTGCTTCCTTTAATTTTGTTTTAAATAGAGCTTTGCACTGATTGGACGCGCTGCCTTGGGCGCTGCGCTCTCTGCGCTGGCGTGCCAGATTTTGACACGTGGCGCACTGCGCGCAGCGCAGAGGATCTGAAACGTTGTTTCATTTATTAAAGTTTAAATTTTCAAAGTTGAGCTTTGCTCTGATTGGGGGAAGATGAAGCGTTGCTTCATCTCCCGCCTTGGAATTTGAACAGAGCTTTGCTCTGATTGGGGTAAACAGTCACGTGTCACCACGTGACCAAGTTCTTTACATGCATGGAGGGTTTCAAGTCTCTTTGTTTTAAGAATTAAATTCTCTGTAGGGTTAAACCCTAATTCTGTTTTAGAGGAATTAAATTCCTATGAATTTGGGAGAATTAAATTCTCATATAGGGTTAAACCCTAGTTTTGTTTTAGAGGAATTAAATTCCTATGAATTTAGGAGAATTAAATTGTCATATAGGGTTAAACCCTAGTTCTGTTTGGAGGAATTAAATTCCTATGTATTTAGGGGAATTAAATTCCTTAAACTCAAATTCTCCCTTTAAGTTTTGGATCTGCATGACAGCATCTCCCCGATGAGAATTAAATTCTTAACTTGTGGGGAGATCTGCTTCTGCAGATCTTCAACCAAAGGAAGAAATAAATTCTTATTCAGAAGAGTTAAACTCTTAAATTTGAGAATTAAATTCTCTTTTATTTTATGGAGCTTAGATCTCTTTCCCCTTTCTCACCTTGGTTTTCTTTTCTCTGAAAAGATCTTCTTTTCTCACTTGAGAATTAAATTCTCCTCTCTTTTTCCTCTCTGTTGTTGTTTTTCTCCAGAAAATCAAAATTCCAAAGATCCCTTCTCTTCTCTTCTTGGCTCCTATTTATAGGAGAAAGAAAAGAATCAATTTGTTTAGTCAATCTTTCATTGAAAGATTTTGGTTGTTTCTGTAACTAACATGATCTTTTAGATCACTCAGTGAATTTTATTCACCATTGAATTTTTAATCCAAAAGATATTCTGTCTTTTATTCTTGGTGAATTTTAGGGAAATCTTTCCTTGTATAAAATCTTTCCATAAATTGGTGATTTTTAATCACCATTGGATTTTTATTCCAACGGTGCTCCACTTTACAGAGCACCATCTTTTTGTTTGGAAAGATTTAGAGAGATCTTTTTCCAGTTAAGGTTCTGGATTCCTCTTTAACTAGAATTTAATTTTACTATTTCAAAAGGATTAAAAGCTCATCACGTGTTGGCACGTGATCCCACTGTTTGATCATTGAAATAGAATTTAATTCTATCAATTAAAGAGTTTAGAAACCTGTCACGTGTTGGCACGTAACCCCCTAGATTAAACATTTTATTCAGAATTTAATTCTGCTGTTTAACAGAGCTAAGGAATCATCATATGTCAGCACGTGACCCTTGGTCACGTGTGAGCACATGATGCCCCATTAGGGTTTTTCCTTAGTGTCTTATTATATCTTTTAATCCCTTTTGGTGGATTTTAAAGGCCCATCACGTGGTGGCACGTGACCCCACTAATTGCCTGCCTGATTATAATTTAATTCTATTATAACAGAGTTTCAGGAAACCATCATGTGTCAGCACGTGACCCTTGGTCACGTGTGAGCACGTGATACCCTATTGGGGAATTTCCTGATATCATGCATATATATTTAATTTTTTGACCCTATTTTTATTTTCTGCGTCTTCTTCTTCTCTTCATTTTTCCACCGCCTCGCGTGAACGCGAGAACCTTCCTCGCCGGCGCTCCCTCGTAGTCGCCTCACCCCTTGCGGCCACCCACTACTCACCTCTCTCTGCTCCTTTCCCGACTCGCCTCTCTCTCGTCCCCGACAGCTCAAAACCCTACCCAGAACCCGCACCTCGCCTGCATACCCCGCCTCCACCGCCGGCGACCACGCTCGTCGTCGCCTCACCCTCGACCTCGCCTCCATCATCTCATCGCCAACCTACTCACCTCTCTTCTCCCTCCTGCTAACCCCGCTGCAACAAACCTAGAGAACCGGAACACCCACTGCTCTTGCCTGAAAACCATCGCCTGCATCTCGCCGTCGATGGACCATCGGCATTGACGACTCCCTCGCCTCACCTCTGACCCCAGAGCACCCAAGCCCAGAGAACAACTCTCTCTTCTTCCTTCTTCTTCTTCTTCTTCTTCTTCTCTTTTCTTGGTTTCTGTTTCCGGTCATCGCCTGTGCCGTGGTCGTCGCCGACGATCCAAGTAACCCAGTGGACGTCCCCAGCCAGCGTAGTCGCGTTCTTGCCTTGCCTAGTTCTGTTCTGTATGCCGTGTGTACATCGCGACGTTTACCCGACGTCGGACGCAGCGTACGCACCCCGTCGTGAGATTTGATCAGGCAAGTTCATCTTGCTACATGCTATGATACATATTTTGCATCCATATGAATAAAAATATTACATGTTTATTACATTGTGCATCCATATTACAAATTTACAGTTTTTCAATACCCGTATGCATCCATAACATTATTTACATATGTAGTGCATGCAAGTTTATCTTGCTACATGCTATGATACATATTTTGCATCCATATTGATAATAATATTACATGTTCATTGCATTGTGCATCCCTGTTACTGTTTTACTGTTTTACGATACCAGTTCACATCCGTATCATTTATTACATATCTAGTCGCATGCAAGTTTATCTTACCACATGCTATGATACATATTTTGCATCCATATAAATAAAAAAATCACATGTTTACTGCATTGTACATCCATATTACTGTTTTCGGATAGCCGTACGCATCCATATCATTAATTACATATCTAGTTGCATGCAAGTTAGCTTGATACATGCTATATTATTATACTTGCATCTATATTAATAAAAATATTGCATATTTATTGTATTGTGCATCCATGTTACAGTTTTACCGTTTTTCCGATATCCGTTCGCATCCGTAACATTTACTGCATATCTAGTTGCATGCCATGTCATATTATATCATGTTACCAGTATATTAGCATCTCATGCTTGATAATGTACATCATGCGTAGTCATGGAGTTGTAGATGTAATCCCTGATAGATATTTGTGCATCCGTGTTTTACTGTGCATCCGTACTTTTATCGTGCACCAGTACTTGTTACAGTTTTATTATGAGCATCCATTTGATACCTGTGCACTACCTGTCATGACCTGATATACCACTACTTGACATATTTCCTGATCCTGTTTCTAATGCCGACAATCCTGACATGTTGTCCCGACGGACGTATCCTGTTGTCTGCATAGACAAACTTGTACCTGCTTGATCATGTGTTGGCCTTAGCTCCAGATTTATCAACACCTGACTTGAACACATAATTTGGGGGTAAGGGGAAATTAATGATGAAACCTGACTTGTAACTCAACAGTTCGACGCTTATACTGATCACTTTTGGGGGGTAGGCCAGTCCCGGGATGATGTTGCTGACATCATTCGTCTGTACATGTTTCCTGTTTGTGTTTAGCGGCACGTCTCGAATTCAGCCCCGAGAGTCTGGACCGTGGTCCCGGGCATGCACGGGATACTATTGAGTTACATCGATGATTCATTAAATTGATTTCAAAGACTTGAGAGAAATTAACCCAGTAGCACGGTTTAGATGGATCACCGCATGTCACATACACCGATACCCTTCACTGTTCCATATTCGTGTTACGGTTATATACTCATTACTATTCATACTCATGCCTGCATATCTTGTTACCTCCTGAATATATTTTATTGTTTGATATTATGACGCACTGACGTCTGGGTTTTGCATGGCCCAGATCCTCTATCTTTGTCGCAGGCAGATCAGGAGTACTTCAGCCGACAGGCCGAGTAGTGAGGATCCTGCTAGTATTTAGTTTAGTTTAGTTTTATTTCCGTACTTTCATTTCCTGATGTGAACCCGTATTTGGGACGTATTTTCCAGATGTTACTGTTTATTGGATTTATTGCTTCCGCACATTTATATTTCTTGACTCGTTTATTCTGGCATATGGATATGTACTAGATAGTTTATATTTTTTTTTATTGTTCTTGATATCTTATAGACAGCTATAATGTGACTGTGGAGGGATGTTTCTTAGCCACAGGTAGCATGGTTGGCTCTGTCACGTGCCGATCTTAGCGTACTCTAGGAAGCGGGGCGTGACAGGGTTTGTTTGGTATCAGAGCCATAGGATTTACGTTAATCGGGTTTGATTCTTTTGTAGTTGGGTATCGGACCCAATACACGAATTCGAAAGCCCGTAATTAGGAACATGTCCTGCCACATTGTTGTCGTGATTCTTGAATCTTATCTTTCTCTTGACCCTTTATCTTGACGAGATGGAATTACTTTGCATCTCGGCTTGAAACCTTTTGGTTCCCTATTGTTTCTCCCTACTTATTCTTTCAATTCTGATACTAGGATTTGAGCGACTTGAACGGAGTTATGTGATTGTAATTATGAACTGCAGCATGGTTACAATGCGGTACTCTATTTAAGTAACTTGGAATCCTAGTCTTGATTTATCTCCTTGTTTTATGGTTGTTATATTACCTTGCTTCTCTCGGTTTCATTGCTTACCAGTTTATGTTTTATCGCAAGCTCGAATCCTGTTTCCATGCTTATCTTCTTCAGTATCTTGGCTTCAGATGAAGTCGTTCCGGGTATCCTGCTTGTTCATGTTTTTCCTGCATTAGCATTTTTCGATTCTGATGCATCCCATTGTTGTATGTCGTCCAAGTTTATTGCTGCACATTCGATTTATTGCACGACCATGTCTAATTGTTGGGACATACACACTGGGAACGGGAAAATCATATTTAGTAGTGAGTGCAAGGATTGTTCGGTTGTTATCTGCGGACGAGAGTTATGTGCAGATTTCTTGGTGATCGATACTGGCTGTTATGATGTTGTCTTGGGAATGGATTTTCTCGGCACTTTCTATGCTCACATTGATCGTAGGGCAAAGAAAGTGATTTTCCAGATTCCCGGACATCCGGAGTTTGTATTTGCTGGAGGTAGCAGTTCTGTCGGGCTAGTCAAGTTTAGGGATAGGTCGACGAACAGTGTTCTTTCGTCGATGGAAGTTGATAAGGAGGAAGCGCCAGCTGTAGTTCGAGAGTTAATTGAGTTGATTCTTTGTAGTTGGGTATCGCACCCGATACACGAATCAGAATACCCGTGATTAGGAAACATGTCCAGCCACATTGACCGTTTTACCATTCTTGAATCACATTCTTCCTGATTATATCTTTTACGACGTGCAAACTTACTTTGCGTGTCGACTCGGAAACCTGATTTCTTGTTATCCCTAGGACTTGGGCGACTTGGGTGGAGTTAAGTAATTGCGGCTATGATACCGCGGCATAGCTACAATGCAGTACTCTATTTAAGTATCTTGGAGTTCTAGCCTTGATCTATACACGAAAACTATCATCATGCTAATGTTGGGTACTTTGATTTCCAGGAATAAGACCGATCAGAATTTGAAGATGGACCCAGGGCATGCGGTCTTAGCCGCCAGGCAAAGAGTGATAAGGGGATTACTGGAGAAACTAGAGGAACAAATCGAGCTGGGGCCAGCTTGTGCACTGAACCAAACGTCGGTACGTAGAAGTATTCCAGTGAACAGGCGCAGCGTAGCACCGATGAAGAAAAGGATTGTGGGTGATCGAAAGGGGAGCGTGATCTGTGGCCACTGCCATAAACCCGGACATGTGCGAAGGGAGTGTCGTTTGAGGCTGGAACTCTGTTTGAGATGTGGAGCGGCAGATCACACCGTTAATGCTTGTCCGTCGAAGCCTCGCACAAAGGATGATACACAGAAGCCTCCGCAGGGACCGTTCCAAGGACAGGAACCGCTTACTCAAGGACCACAGCAGGCTCGAGCGTTCGTGTTGACAACTGAAGAAGCTAAGGCATCGGGAGAAGTGGTTTCAGGTAATTTACTCGTTCATGGTTTTCCCGCTTTGGCATTACTTAATTTCGGAGCATCCCATTGTTTATGTCATCCAAATTTATAACTACACACTCGATCAACTGCACGACCCTGTCTAGTTTCTGGGATATACACGCTGGGAATGGGAAAATCATAGCTAGTAAGGATGGTAGAGATCGTACAGTTGTTGTTTGCGGACGGGAGCTTTTTGCAGACTTCTTGGTGGTAGATACGGGCAGTTATGAGGTTGTCTTGGGGATGGATTTTCCGGGCACTTTCCACGCCCACATTGGCTGTAGGGCAAGGAAGGTAATTTCCAGACTCCCGGACATCCTAGGTTTACTTTCATGGGAGAAAGAAATTCTGTCGGGCCAGTCGAGTTTAGGGCTAGGCCGACGAACAGTGTTCTTGCGGCTATGGTAGTGGAGAGTGATGAAGAGCTGGCAGTTGTCCGCGACCTTATGGATGTGTTTGAAGACATTTCGGGCTTACCACCGAAGCGAGATGTGGAGTTTGCGTTTGACCTTACTCCTGGTGCAACACCAGTATCAAAAGCTGACTATCCAATGACACCAGTAGAGTTGGAGGGAGTTAAGAAACAAGTGAGTGAATTACTCGAGAAGGGATGGATTCGAAGTAGCAACTCACCTTGGGGAGCTCCAGTTCTTTTAGTGAGGAAGAAGGATCGCACTACAGACGCTGAGACAAGAGAAGATATTTGCGAAGATGAGTAAGTGGGAATTCTGGCTGGAAGAAGTGAAGTTTCTGGGGCATGTCGCGTCGGGCGATGGAATCGCCGTAGATCCTGAAACGATTGCAGCAGTTCGAGATTGGCCTATTCCAAGGAATGTAGCTGAGATAAGAAGTTTCCTTGGAGTAGCCGGATACTACAGAAGATTTGTGGAGAACTTCGCTCGTTTAGCTGAGCCGTTAACCAAGCTTACGCGTAAGGAGGTACCGTTTGCTTGGACAGATGGATGTGCATTGGCCTTCGAGACGTTGAAGCAGAAGTTGATAACCGCCCCTATCCTAACCGTACCGGACAATTCCGGAGGACTGAGGATTCACAGCGACGCATCTGGAAATGGATTGGGATGTGTTTTGATGCAGAACGGGAAAGTCGTCGCTTACGCATCGAGACAGCTGAAGACTCATGAGCAGAACTATCCGACTCACGACTTGGAGCTTGCAGCCGTGATCTTCGCCCTGAAGATTTGGAGACACTACCTTCTGGGCGAGAGAGTTGAAGTCTTTACGGATCACAAGAGTTTGAAATATGTGTTCACTCAGAAGGAGTTGAACATGAGGCAACGCAGATGGTTGGAGCTGATGGCCGACTACGACCTTGATCTTAAGTATCATCCGGGAAAAGTTAATGTCGTGCCAGATGCACTAAGTCGGTTACCAGCAATTCAGTTATTGACGGCACAGAGAGAGATCATTGAGGAGTTTCGGAGATTTGACTTGGAGGACAGTTGATGCAGTTGCAAGTACAATCGTCCTTAGTTGAGAAGATTAAAGTGGCGCAATCGCAGGATCCTAGACTGCAAAAGTTTCGAGAGCAGGTTGGAGCCGGACTACGAACCGATTTACTGATCCATGAAGATGGTTCGTTGAGATATGGTAGCCGTGTGTGTGTGCCAAAAGGAGATGTGCGTGAAGAGCTTATGAAGGAGGCACACAGTTCAGCTTACTCTGTACATCCAGGAGGGACAAAGATGTACCGAGATATTCGACAGCATTTCTGGTGGGAAGGTATGAAACGGGAAACCGCTCGCTTCGTGGCTAAGTGCTTGGTGTGTCAGCAAGTCAAGGCTGAACACCAAAGGGTTGCTGGTTTGTTGCAACCACTTCCGATTCCTCAATGGAAGTGGGAACATATAACCATGGATTTCGTGACGGCTTTACCGCGGAGTCCAAAGGGCAACAATGCTGTATGGGTGATTGTCGATCGGTTGACCAAGGCAGCTCACTTTATTCCTTTTCGGGTTGGTCAATTGACGGAGACTTTGGCAGAGCGGTACATGCAGGAGATTGTCAGATTGCATGGAGTACTGGTAAGCATCGTGTCCGATCGGGACACTCGGTTCTTGTCACACTTTTGGAGGAGTTTACAAGAAAGTTTGGGGACTCGATTGAAGTTTAGCACAGCTTATCATCCTCAGACTGACGGACAATCAGAGAGAACGATCCAGACCCTTGAAGATATGTTGAGGGCTTGCATGGTGGACTTCAAAGGTTCTTGGGAAGATCATCTACACCTGGTGGAGTTTTCGTACAACAACAGCTTTCAAGCGACAATTCAGATGGCCCCGTTTGAAGCATTGTATGGTCGTAAGTGCCGTTCACCTGTTTGTTGGGATGATGTTGGTGAACGAAGGTTATTAGGACCAGATTTGGTGGTACAGACAGTCGAGAAGGTGAATACAATCAGGAAGCATTTGAAGGCAGCTCAAGACAGACAGAAGAGTTGGGCCGACACGTCAAGAAGACCTCTAGAGTTCGCCGTGGGCGATTTGGTATTCCTGAAGATATCACCGACTAGAGGGGTGATTCGCTTTGGAAGTCGGGGAAAGCTTAGTCCCCGATTCGTTGGACCCTTCGAGATATTGGAGCGTGTTGGAGAGGTATCGTACCGGTTGGCGTTACCATCGTCATTAGCAGGAGTTCATGATGTATTTCATGTGTCTCAACTACGGAGGTATGTTCGTGATGAGACCCATGTTTTGGATCACTCGGAGTTGACCGTTCGTGAGGACCTGACTTTTGAGGAGCGACCAGTCGAGATCAAGGATCGAAGAGAAAAGGTTCTTAAGAACAAAGTTATCCCTCTTGTGCTAGTTTCTTGGGGTAACCGATCGCATGGAGAATCTATTTGGGAGCAAGAAGACGAGATCCGGCAGAAATTCCCTCATCTTTTCCAGTAGTTAGTTATCTTGTATTCTTGGAATTTCGAGGACGAAATTCTTTTGTAGTTGGGTATGATGTAACACCCGAGCCCAATAATACTATGTATATTACTAGTTGAGGGTTATTTATTGCTCTTTCCAATTTTCCTAATTTTCTGGTGTTTATTGCTAAATTTTACCCGGTTAAGTCATTTTGGCACATAACAAATTTTAACTCCGAAAATGAAATTTAAGATGTCCATGTTGGCCTACTCGTCGCCACTAGTCGCATGGTAGCGTCCGCGTGTCGAGATTCCGTTCCGTTTGGTTAAACGGGTCAGTGTGGGCGACTACGCGCGCGTGCAAGTGTCCGACTTGGGGGCATGCATTTTAATCACTAAACACCTCCTTTCAAAATTTGGAACCCGCTTAAAATCCTATAATTTGAATTTGGAACATTTGGGCGCAACCCGGGCGCGATTTGGAAATGTTTCGTTTCGCGCCAAAAAGGCCCATTTAATTGAATATCTTAAAACTTAATTTATACGAATATATATTTTCCCTTTAACTAATTATCTTTCCAAATCATTCAAATCTTTTCCCCCATCTGTGATCAGCCAATCAGTAAGGCTGAACTCGAGTGTGGGCCCCCTTCCATTTTTCCCTATCTCACTCTCTCTCTTCCCTCAATCTCTTCCTTTCTCTCTCCAATCTCTCTCTCTCTCTAACCTCTCTCTCTCTCTTTTCCTCTATTAATATTTCCCATGCAGCAGCAGCCCCCGACCCATCTTCGTCGCGAGAAACCCCCTCAAACCCTAACCCTAGCCCTCGCGATCCCGTCGCCGACTTCCTCGCGACCTCGTCGACGCCACCTCCGACCACCTCTCTCTCTCCCACAACCACCAGAGCCGACCACACCCTCCTCCACTCGTCGCACCCCTCTCCAGCAAGCCCAGCGGCTGTTCCAGCCTTCGCTGCCACCGTCGCGGCCTCACCGGCGTTCCAGTGCCGTCAAACCCGCCGCGGTCACCCCCTGGTGTCTCCCTGTAAGTTTCCTTCTCTTTCCTTTTGGTACAACCCCCCGCTGGTCATTATTTTGCGTGTATCGTATCTTGTTGCTAACTTGTTACCGATGACATTTTGCCGGAATCCGACCGTGCCGTCTGACGAACCCGACGCTCCAGCGAAGTCCCCTGGAAGTTGATAAGGAGGAAGCGCCAGGTGTCGAGAGGCCGCCCGAGCCGCCGAGTCTCAGTTGGAGGATTCCAAGGTGCTCGTCACCACCATGAAAAAGACGGCGAGCACCCTCCGGAAGGAGAAAGAGGCGGCAAAGGAAGGGACGAAGCGTGCTGAGCTTCGGGCGTCGAAGGCTGAGCTTCTGGCGTCGGAGGCGGTAGAGAGCTACAAGGGGTAAGACCTGTTCTACGCCGACCTTACTCAAGCCACTGGCATCATTTGGCACGACGCCCTCGACGCTGTTAAGGCCCAGATACCGGAGTTCCCCGATGGCAAGCTCCGGGCAAAGTACCCTCGTATGGAATACGCGTGAGGGAACGTCCCTGGAAACGTCACGGGGAAGAGGCCCCCGGTGGGAGCATGGAGGACAAGTCGGTCGCCCCGGCCCCTGATGTTGAGGCTCCTATGGCGGGTGCCAACCCTGAAGGTGCCGTCCCGGTTGTCGTGGTGGACGCGCAGCTCGTCGAGGTTCGCCCCAACCCTGAGGCCTAAACTTCCCCGCCTCTTCATTTTCTTTGCGCTAAAATTTAGTAGACCTCCGGGCGTTTTTATAAGGCTGGGGAGCCCATAATACCTTTGTAAAGACTTCTGATTTTATGAATAAATTCATTTTGCAGTTTCTTTGCGTGCGCGTTTTCCTTTTGTTTGTGGTAAACATTTGTACTTGCACAGTACTGCTTTCATCTTTAGGTCGGTATTTCGTCTAGCGATTGCACGTCGAGTTGAATTAAATCATTTGCCAAGTATGCAAATACCGGTGAAAGGACGGTATCTCCATGGCCCCGAGTCGAGGTGGAGATCGCTTAGACGTGGACGGACCGAGCAAGGTCGCTTCCCCATGCCTCTTGGCGAAAGCTTTGATCCCTAGCGTCGTGGGGTAGGGAACTACCAGCCAGGGATGACCGAGCAGGGTAGCTGCTCGGTCGCCTCTTTGGGAGGGCTTTGATCCTTAGCGCGGGAGGGGCCGTAAGAGGCCTGCTAAGGACGGACCGAGCAATGAAGCTGCTCATTTGCCTCTTAGCGAGGGTTTAGATCCCTGGCGTCGTGGGGTAGGGAACTACCAGCCAGGGATAACCGAGCAATGAAGCAGCTCAGATGCCTCTTGGCGAGGGCTTAGATCCCTGGCGTCGCGGGGTAGGGAGCTACCAGCCAGGGATTACCGGGCAGAGGCGAGCCCGGTTGCCTCTTGGCGATGGCTTAGATCCCTGGCGTCGTGGGGTAGGGAGCTACCAGCCAGGGATTACCGAGCAGGGGCGAGCCCGGTTGCCTCTTGGCGAGGGCTTAGATCCCTGACGTCGTGGGGGTAGGGAACTACCAACCAGGGATAACCGAGCAAGGGTGAGCCCGGTTGCCTCTTGGCGAGGGCTTAGATCCCTGGCGTCGTGAGGTAGGGAGCTACCAGCCAGGGATTACCGAGCAAGGGCGAGCCCGGTTGCCTCTTGGCGAGGGCTTAGATCCCTGGTGTCGTGGGGTAGGGAACTACCAACCAGGGATAACCTAGTAAGGGCGAGCTCGATTGCCTCTTGGCGAGGGCTTAGATCCCCAGCGTCGTGGGGTAGGGAACTACCATCCAGGGATAACCGAGCAATGAAGCTACTCAGATGCCTCTTGGCGAGGGCTTAGATCCCTGGCGTCGTGGGGTAGGGAGCTACCGGCCAGGGATTACCGAGTAGGGGCGAGCCCGGTTGCCTCTTGGCGAGGGCTTAGATCCCTGGCGTCGTGGGGTAGGGAACTACCAGCCAGGGATAACCGAGCAAGGGCGAGCCCGGTTGCCTCTTGGCGAGGGATTAGATCCCTGGTATCGTGGGGTAGGGAACTACCATCCAGGGATAACCGAGCAATGAAGCTGCTCAGATGCCTCTTGGCGAGGGCTTAGATCCCGGGCGTCGTGGGGTAGGGAGCTACTAGCCAGGGATAACCGAGCAAGGGCGAGCCCGGTTGCTTCTTGGCGAGGGCTTAGATCCCTGGTGTCGTGGGGTAGGGAACTACCAGCCAGGGATAACCGAGCAATGAAACTGCTCAGATGCCTCTTAGCGAGGGCTTAGATCCCTGGCGTCATGGGGTAGAGAGCTACCAGCCAGGGATTACCGAGCAGGGGCGAGCCCGGTTGCCTCTTGGTGAGGGCTTAGATCCCTGATGTCGTGGGGTAGGGAACTACCAGGCAGGGATAACCAAGCAAGGGCGAGCCCGGTTGCCTCATGGCGAGGGCTTAGATCCCTGGCGTCGTGGGGTAGGGAACTACCAGCCAGGGATAACTGAGCAAGGGCGAGCCCGGTTGCCTCTTGACGAGGGCTTTGATCCTTAGCACGGCAGGGCCGGAAGTGACATGCTAAGGATGGACTGAGCAGTGAAGCTGCTCTGTTGATTCATGAGGTTCTGTCCGATCTTCCACGGCGTTCGAACATCGGGAAGAGTGACCGTCGTGGTCGACACGTGTCATTAACACGTGGGGGGAGGCGGAGCGTAAGAGCTGTGTCATTCTGATTTCCCCGAGAAAGGCGGGACTCCCGCCGTGTGGCGGTACGGTTGTGGAAGGCACGAGCGACTGTTGGACTCTTGAGGGTGCAGTGGGGCTATAAAGCGGAGGGCTTGTTGAGCACTCTTTTCTCCATCTCCAAAACGTAAGAATGGACACTTTCCTTTTCACCATCCCCGATATCATAACTTTCCTGGACGTGTACCTGTACAACCAGAACTGCACCGAGGATACGGTACAGCTAGTTATAGGCCGCATCGAAGATCACTCTGACCGACCGCTTCCCCGGCGCTCACCCCTTCTCCAGCTGTTGATATACTCAATCTGGAGGGCGTCGCCAGGGCTGCACAACCCCTTATCCGAGCAGCTGAAGGACGAGGCGGTCGGTAAGCTGAGGTCTTTGTGCCACTTCGACCTGATCTCGGCGGGTCGACGGGATCGCTCGGTGGCGCTCGTCCTCAAGTGTTACCAACTGAGGCACTACACAGACGTTCGCGGGCGGCATCAGAGGCAAAGGTCCGAGGCGGCGAGGGCTCGGCTGGCGGGAATATGCTCGGAGTACCACGAGCAATGTTTCCTTCACCCCTTTCCCCCGCTATTGTAATTTTTCTTTTATTTCAATGTACGACTTAGGAGCCCATAGTACCCTTTGGAATAAATAAAACTCTTCTTTTTGCAATGTCTTATTGTTCCCTTCTTACAGAAAGAACTTGAGAAAGGTTTACATTGCTTTCGTAAAAGAAGTACACGCTAGTAGATGTTCTTTTTATTGGTACAGTTTGAGTTTCTCGGCGTTGTAAGGCCGTGGAAACATGCGTCATTCCGCGTCTTGCAAACGGTAGGCTCCGCCGGGCAGTACCTTGGAGACAAGGAAAGGACCGTCCCATTTTGGGGAAAACTTATGCAGCCTGCCTTGGTCGACGAACTCGTTCCGCCTTAGGACTAAATCTCCAGCCTTGAAGAGGCGACGCTTGACTCGCGCATTGTAGTAGCGGGAGGTCTGTTGTTGATAGGCGGCAGCTCTGATCTGAGCCCGGTCTCGTTTCTCTAATAAGATGTCCAGGTTGGTTCGGAGTGCTGAGGTGTTCGCTTCGTCGTCGAAATGCTCGACCCGGTGACTAGGGAGCCCGATCTCTGCTGGGACCATTGCCTCTGTTCCGTAGCAGAGGCTGAAAGGGGTTTCCCCGGTGGGGGTCTTCTTTGACGTGCGTAGGGCCCATAGGACCCGAGGAAATTCCTCGACCCAACTGCCTTGGCGTCCTTCTAGGCGTGTCTGGAGACCTCGGAGGACGTCCCGATTAGTAACTTCGGCTTGCCCATTGCATTGGGGATGTGCGACCGCGGCAAACTTCATGAGGATATGATATTCATTGCAGAATTCCTTCACCTTTTCGTTTTCGAAGTTCGTCCCGTGGTCGGTGATGATACACCTCGGGATGCCAAACCAGAGTATCACATTGTTCTGCAGGAACTTGATAGTTGTGGCGGCATCCGGTTTCCTGATGGGGATGGTCTCGATCCACTTCGTGAACTAATCCACTGCGACGAGGACGTATTTGTGCCCGCCCGTGCCGGTAGGGAACTGGCCTATCATGTTCATTCCCCACTGGGCAAACGGCCACGGTGAGGTTAGGGCAGTCAGCTCAGTAGCCGGAAGGCGATGTATGCTTCCGTGGAGTTGGCAACTTTTGCATCTCCTAACGAGCTTCTGGGTGTCTTGGTGAATAGTTAGCCGGTAATACCCGTAGAGCAATGCCTTCTGGATTAAGGTGCGGGCCCCTTGGTGTGTGTCGCCGATCCCCTCATGGATCTCACGGAGGACGTAGTCGGCTTCGTGGGGGGTCGACGCACCGGAGCAAGGGCTGAGTAAAGGACTTCTTGTAGAGGTTCCCATTGCTCCAGACGAAGTGACGGGTTTTAGCTCGGAGACGGCGGGCTTCTCCCCGATCTTCTGGGAGCGTACCTTCTCTTAGGAATTCCACGAGGGACTTCCTCCAGTCCCGGTCTTCCTCTTGGGCTGTGTACACATGAAGTGTTGTTGCCCCGTCTTCTACGCTAGGCCGTGTCAAAATCTCGAAGAGGATGGACCGCTTGTTGTTGGCCGAGTAGGATGAAGCCAGCTTACTCAATATGTCGGCTTAGGCGTTGAGCTGTCTGGGGATTTGCCCTACCTGGACTTCGTCGAAGTTCTTTCAAAGTCTTCTTACCTCGACCAGATACTTCACCATCAGAGGTTCCCGAGCCTCGAAATGACCGGTCACTTGGCCAACGACTAGGGCTAAATTGCTACGGATCCGAATTGTTTTCAGCCTAGTTCGGAGGCTATGCGCAGTCCGGCCAGCAGGGCCTCGTATTTCGCCGCGTTATTTGAGGCCCTGAACCCGAGCTTCAGGGAATACTCTATTTCTGCCTCGTTCGGGCCCCAAATGATGAGGCCGGCACCACAACCTTCCTCGGTCGAGGACCCGTCGACATAAAAGACCCAATCAGGGACTGAGTCGGTCTTCCCAAATACAGTGGGTTGAGCTGCGGGGGCCGGCGTTGACTCCGGCTCCTTGCTGGGGATGGTGCACTCGATGACAAAATCGACAAGGGCTTGTGCTTTGATGGCCTGCCTCGGGCGGTATTTTATGTCGAACTGGGACAACCCCCACCTCCACTTCTCCAAGCGGCCAGAGGACTCGGGTGAGGTGAGGATAGTCCCCAAGGGACGCTCGGTAAGAACAAGGATGGTGTGCGCCTGGAAATAATGCCGCAGTTTCTTTGAGGTCGCGATGAGTGCCAAGACGATTTTCTCTATCGCTGGGTACCTCGTTTCTGTGTCTTTGAAAACGTGGCTCACATAGTATACTGGCATCTGGACTCCGTCGACCTCACGGACGAGCACTGCGCCCGCTGCTTGGTCGGATACATATAACGATAGCTCGTCCCCTTCCACTGGTCGGTTGAGCAGAGGTGGATTCGTAAGGTGTCTCTTCAATTGGTCAAAGGCAGTCTAGCACTCCACCGACCACTCAAACCTCGGAATTTTCCTTAGAGCCTTGAAGAACGGGAGGCACTTCTCGCCAGACCTCGACATGAAACGTGACAGAGCGGCTACTCGTCCTGCCAGCCGCATGATCTCAACGTTAGTCTTGGGTGCGTCCATGTTGAGGATGGCATTGATTTTCTCCGGATTAGCTTCGATCCTGCGGTGAGTGACCATGAAATCGAGGAACTTTCCCCCAGTGACCCCGAATGCGCACTTGGCGGGGTTCAGTTTCATCTTGAACTTGCGGAGTACTTCGAAGGCCTCGCCCAGATCCTTGGCGTGGTTGACCGACGAGACCAATTTGACGAGCATATCGTCGACATAAACTTCCATGTTCCTGCCGATCTGCGGCTTGAACATGCGATTGACCAAGCGTTGGTACGTAGCTCTGGCGTTTTTGAGGCCGAAAGGCATTACCTTGTAGCAGTATACCCCCCGGTCCGTTGTGAATGCGGTGAGATCTTCGTCCGCCAGATTCATACGGATCTGATTGTAGCCGGAGAAGGCGTCCATGAAGCTAAGTAGCTCATGGCCTGCCAAGCTGTCGACGAGCTGATCTATCCGAGGGAGGGGATAGTTGTCTTTCGGGCAGGTATTGTTGAGGTCGGTGAAGTCGACGCACATGCACCACTTCCCGCTTGACTTTTTCACCATGACCAAGTTTGCCAACTATTCGGAATAAGGCACATTCCGAATGAAGTTGGCGGCGAGGAGCCTGTCTACCTCGTCCTCGATTGCCTTCTGCTTGATCGGGGCGAAGCTTCGCTTCTTCTGCCTGACAGGTCGGGCCGTAGGATCTACCCCGAGCTTATGAGATATGATTTTGGGGTCGATCCCAGGCATGTCAGTAGGAGCCGAGGCGAAGACGTCGGCGTTGTTTCTGAGGAAACCAACTAGGTCGTCTTGCTGAGTCCCTATCAGAAGCGACCCGATCTGAACGGTTCGTTCAACGTCCCCTTCTACGAGGGGGACTTCTGTCAATGGCTCTACCGGGGTCCCTCGGACTCCTTTTGCTCGTCTCGAGTGTCCAGAGAACCCCTGATTTCACTCCCGGCCTCAACATCATTGTTCGCCCGTTCAGATGAAGATACTGCGGTGAAGCAAACCTTCGCAGTCCGCTGGTCTCCGTAGGCCCGACCTATCCCGCCTTGGTCGAGTGGGAATTTCATCGCCAGGTGGTAGGTCGATATCTGGGTCCTGAGGGAATTCAGTGCAGGGCGGCCGAGGAGGATGTTGTAAGCCGACAGGATTCTCGCTACGGTGAATCCTACAGGCACGGTGCGCGTACGGCCGGCCTCCCCGATATTAAATTGGAGAGTGATTGCCCCTTCCGTCAGGATAGAGTGGTTGGTGAACCCTGACAGGACGTGGGTGGTCAGCCTTAGGTCCGACGGGGTGAGTCCCATACGCAGGAAGCGGTCATAAAATAGGATTTCTGCCGAGCTTCCAAAGTCGACCAGTATCCTCTGCACCTTATAGTGGTGGACCCAAGCTGTGATCACCAGCAGGTCGTTGTGGGGCAGGCATATACCGTGGAGGTCCTCGTCGTAAAAAACGATCGGCTCGGCTGCCCTGGCCTTCTTCCTCGGGTGGCCGTCAGTCCCCTCGATTAGTGAGGGGTGTTGAACCTCGTAGGTATTTGTCGTACCCCCCGCTGACATGACCATAATTTGGCCGATTGTTAATTCACCGGGAGGGGACGTTGCTCTTGCTCACGGTCAGCTTGCCGCTTGTCCCACAAGTACGTAGCCAGGTGCCCCGAGCGGATTAGCTCATCGATGTAGTCTCGGAGCTGTTTGCAGTTCTCCGTGGAGTGGCCCTGCGACCGGTGGAAACCGCAGTAGGGGCCCCGGGTGCGCTTTGCCACCCTGTTCGAGACTGGGGGAGCTTGAAGAACCTCTCGCCCTTAGCCTCCTCCAGCAGTATCGCCTGGGAGACGTTGAGCGGGGTGTACTCCTGAAATTTCGGGAGTAGGGCTTCGGCCGCTCAACCTTCGTTTTCTCTTCCCGGGCCCTTTTCTTATGATCAGTTTGTTCTGTCCGGGGTAGATTGGCATTCACCTCGGACTCAAACTGGATCTCACGTTCGGTCCAGCCCTTCACCTCGGCCATGGTCTTAGGTTGCGCTAATGCAAAGTAGTGTAACCACTCCTTGTGCCTAAGACCCGACCTAAGTGCCGTAATGACCGTCTCATCCCGGTGTTCTGTGACTTCTAGGAGGACGTTGTAGAAGCGGGTGACGTACTCTTTGAAGGTTTCTTTGTCCCCGCTCTTTATTGTGAAGAGATGGCCGACGGTCCGCTTTTGCCGCCTGTTCCCGACGAAGTGGCTGAGGAATTGGGTGGCCAGCTCATCGAAGGTTGAGATCGAGCGTGGCGCGAGTCCTCGGAACCAGTCTCGCCCGGAGCGGATGAGAGTGGCCGGGAAAGCGCGGCATTAGGCGGCGTCAGAACAGTCTTGGAAACTCATCCCGGCCGTGAATGCGTCCAAATGGTCCTTTGGGTCAGACTTACAGTCGAAGAGCGAGACCTTCGGGGGTTTGTTTCGGGAAGAGACGTGAACGGCGAGAAGCTCTTCGGTGATGGGCTTCGTGAGTGAGTCGGCGGCGTATTTAGCCCCGTCGCTCGAATGACGACCTTCTCGATGCATGCTCTCGATTTTCTTTTCGAGGGCGTCGAGTCGGCCGTGGTATCCCGATGACTCGGCACATTCTGATCTTTGGCCTCTGCTGTTGGAGGCCTGTGTCGGGCCGCAACCCCGGATCCTTTCGATGAGATTCCTTAGGTCCCCTGGCGAGGTAGTCTTTAAGCTGCCGGGACGAGTCCCGTCTGCGCGTCCCCGTCGAGGGAGGGGGTGTCGGTCATGCTTGGGCGCAGGCGAGCTGACCGACACCTTCTTGGGAGGGACAGGGGTGCAATGGGGCTCGGGGCGAGGCGCTCTGGCGACGGACCTCAGTGTTGAACTGTGGGGCGCCCAGCGGGTCGTAGAATATGTTGGCCCGGGGGATCTGCGGCCGCCGGAGATAGCGAGACGGTGGTCGGTAGTGCCGACGCGAGCAGAGTCTTCTCTCCCTCTGTAGGGGTCTCGATCCTGAGGTGGGGGAGCGGAGACCTGGGGAGCTTGCCCTACCGTTTGGACACGGACGAGCGCATCCACGACGGACGCGAGTCGATCTATCCGAGCGGCCAGGGCGTTGATGGCATTCAGGGGAGGAGATTCGTCCACGCCTCCATTGTGGGGGAGGCAGCGGCCAGCGCTTGGATCATCGCGGTGATCGCTCACCATGAAGTTGGGAGGAAGATGAAATTTCGTTGGGTGGAACTAGATTTCCAACAGACGGCGCCAACTGATGGAGGTCTGGATCTCCTACAGATGTTATCTTCCGCTGATCTATTCGCATGTTGACAGACGGCTGAGTTTTGATCTGGAGGTTGTCTCTTTTAGCGTGTGGATCTCAATGGGCTTAGATTTGAGGTGAAGCCGAGCTACCTGCAAGGAAGTCCCGGGATGGTTGTACCACCGAGGACCCTCCGATGATCAAGTTAGTGGTACAAGTTGGGCAGAGTAGCGGCTTAGTGGAAAGAATTGCGTACCTCGATCGTCTGAGAAAGGGGTTTATATAGCGGCAGAAATGGGCAGGCAGGTGTGAGAAATCCGCCGGTCGTTATGCCCCTGGCGCCACGCCCGTGTGATAGGCGGGATCCCGCATTAATGACGAGACAGGCTCGTTAATGGGGGATCGTGATGGCGTGGAACGCGGGATCGTAGGCGGCGGATATCTCGCGCATGGCGAGATTCGCGGAGCCATGGCGTAGACGCCTGTGATCAGTGTTGTGGGTCGGTCTGGGTGAGACCGGGGAAGATGAGCTCGGCGGGAGGCTCGGGCACAAGCGGGAGGCCGAGGAATCTTGGTTCCGTGATAGCTCGGAGGCGAGCCGAAGGGTGGTCTGGGAGGCCACCGGAGGTCGGGAGACTCCTCGGGCCGGAGGCCCGGGGTGCGATCCCAACCGAGATTACTGATCCTCTCTTGTTGCTTCTGGGACATGTCATCTGCAACGTGTCAGCATCTGGAGAGTCACCGATATCGAGCCTCATCAGACATTGTTTTATT
The DNA here is from genome assembly GCA_030015575.1 of Agapanthus africanus. NCBI lineage: Eukaryota > Viridiplantae > Streptophyta > Magnoliopsida > Asparagales > Amaryllidaceae > Agapanthus > Agapanthus africanus. Next base: position 13,631,515 of record CM057337.1, read on the forward strand.
TCTATGAACAACAAGGGCTCGAACAGCAACGGGGCTGGTGCAGGGATCAGTTCTGGAACCACTGGTCCTGTCAACAGTGTTTCGAAGCTTGAAGCTCGACAGTGGATATATTTGCAAATTACTCTGTTGGTTCTACTTCGCTGGTTCAGTTTATTCAGCTCGTAGCGGCGCGCGACATCCAAGCGTTGGATAGAAAGTATAAACCGGTTGTTCAGTCGCCATTTTTAGATGAACATATATCGTAAACCTATAAATTTGCACTCGGTAAACAGTCTAATTTTGCTGCGAAAACAAACAGTTAGATGTAACCTCCGGATTTACTGTGTACAAGGGAACGGCGACTTCCTGCTATTAGTTCTTGTAAAGAAAGGACTGTATTGTTAGCGATTTTAGGGAGATTTTAATAAAATTCTTAGAACCATTATATCTTTATTATTATAGGGTAAAATGGAGGGTCTTCAATTTTAAAATTGATTTGAACATTTGGCTATCTAATTTGCAAAGGAAATTCATTAAAAATATATTTAAAAAATCAAATTTCAATTTGCAACCACAACTAACCCATATTTCCAATAACTAGCTCCGTAAATATCTCTCAGTAACTAACTCCGTATAAATCTCTATTTAATTAATTACACTTAATATGCAACGTGTATCGCACATGCAAAATTCTAGTTGTTTATATATATATATATATATATATGAGAAAACGGAATGTACCATGACTATTTAGATAGTAAGGGTGTAAAAAATGTTACAAAAAATTCGAACACTATCCAAGATTATTAGGCTCAGTAGGATACATTTATGTAAGTTAAGTAATTAGGTCAGCCCGGCCTAAGCCTGTTAATTAATTGGATCGGTTATGGCCGTTAGCCTTAAATTAAAGTGTAAATTGTCCAAAAAGAAAAAAAAAATCCTGACCAATTTTCCCGCTGTCAGAAAACCCCTGATCCAAAGAATCTTAGCAAACTCATTCTCCTGTTGTCGAAAGCCTCTGCTGCAATATCTGCATGGTTTCCAGCAATATGTAATTAGCAGCATACATGTTACAGGAAATAATACAGAAATGTAAGTTAATGAGATATTGCATGAAACTATAACAGATATTGCACCCAGGGTTTTTTGACAGTGGAAGAATGGGACGGGTATTTTTGGCGACATTCTTTGGGTAAGGGGCTTTTTGACAACGGAAAGCCAACCGGGTTTTTACCCGGTGCTTCCGCTTTTGTCTCGGAAAAACGCTGGGAAAGAGATTTCCGGTTACGCCACTTAAATTGCACCACGGGTTGGTTTGGTCAGGTGGCCGAGTACCCAAATTTTGGTGCGCCCATTAGAAGGAGGTTTTGTCCTGGTGTTCGACCATGATGTATTGGTCATTAAGGCCCTTTTTGGGAATGGAGTTAAGTTTTCTAAGATAGCCATACACCAAAATCCTAACTTTTGACTTATTTGGTTATCGTTTTGGAGTTGAGATAACTGATGACGGGTCCAGTACTTTGAATTTTGATAATACTCCAGAAAACGGGTCTACAACGATGATGGGTGTAGCACCTTAAAAATTGAAGGCATACCTTCAATTTTAATAACACTCAACAAAAATAATAAGAGATTTTTCTAGAGAGAAAAAACGAGAGTAAAGTTTGGAGTTTAGTGTGTGCTGAAATCTTGTAAAATAAAAATTTGTCCATTCAATCATTGTTCTATCTTGTTAGAGTTCTCTTCTCTCTTTCTAAAATTCCTCTGGAGGCATATAAGGCAGAAGAAGGGCAATTGCTTGAAGATAATAGACTTTAGGGAAGCGTGCTAAACCTTAGAAAAGATCAAAATTGAAGGTAGCCCAAATGTTATAACTGCAAGTCATCTCAATTTCAATCTTATCAAAGTTTTGTGAACTTCAATTTTGGAGTTTAGAGCTTCCAAATCATTGTTTGCATGTTTTTATCTCCACTTAAAAATAAATTGCAGTTATCCCTACTCCATATCCAAACATGGCCTAATTCTTATTTTTGTAGTATTAAATAAGTGATGGGATAAAAGGTACATGGAGCAGAGTAAACAGAGGTCTATGTGTGTAACTCGAAATGAACCCCACCCTTACGCGTGGAATTGAGGCGGATCCGATATACCTGTGGATTGAATAAAAGGCAAAAGATTAACAATAATATACATTCACTTTATGGAAAAGAAAAATATCTCATGCTTTAACTAATAATAAATAAAAAATTAATAGTAATATTATTCACAATCAAAATCCTTGCTTTGATTGAAGATACTTGGCTATAAAAATTTCAATATCAAATAGTAAGCTTAAAGAATCTTTCGATTAGGTATATTATGAAAATTCCGTAAAATGTCTATCAATAAAGAGATTATCTATTATAATATTAAAATTTCTGTGATGTTCCACCCTTCAATGGAATCATTCAACATTGATTCATGTGAGGATTTTAAATCAGAATGTTTCTTTTTCCTTTGGAAAAATATTTGTATGTAACCAAAATCAATATTTAATTTGTACCATGGAACTATATTTGTACTTTTTAAATTTGTGCGATATATATATGTGTTTTCAAATATACAGTGATTGCAATCTCATACCGAACTTTAGTTAATTTTAGCCGATGTATAATATATAATCTATTTAATAGCCTGCAGGTTATACGCACTCCCTCGCTCTAAATAAGGCCCGTTGATAGGCACAAAAAATTCAGCCTTTTAGAGTATTACTATATATAAAATAAAAACATATAAGGTGAAGGTGGGCCCGTTTACTTCGAGCCTGCAATGCTTGATGTGATAATGTGTGCAAGCCCTTGCATAGGGAGCTCATCCGACTTGCATAATGCAAGGCCATCTAGAATAGATTTTTTCCCATTTAGGGGCTGTTTGGTTGCAAGATTATGAAATTTGGATTCCAAAATAGTACGGTTGAAAATTTTTGGATTTGGTCATTTGGTGTTTGGTTAGTTTTGAATTTCTGGTATTGGATTTGTAGATTCTTGTAAATTTGTAATGTTTGTTTAGTTGGTGAAAATAAAATGGGATTTGGATTTGAGGATTTTAGAGAGATATAGATAGAGAGGGAATTATTAAATAAATAAAATACACTGGTCTCATCTAAAAGTACAATGAATAGTGCCAAATCCTTGAAAATCCTTTAAAAAGTTTAGAATTCAGGAATCCATGTTTTGTGGTGGGTGCCCATAAAAAAACAAAGGAATCCTAAAAATCCTAATCTCCCGACCAAATAGAAAATAATGGAATCCTAGGATTCCACGATCCAAATTCTAACAAATCCTCAAACCAAACAGGGCCTTATGGCCTGTTTGGTTGTAGGATTATGAAGATTTGAATTGTGGAATCCTAGGCTTCCATAATTTTGTGTTTGGTCGGGAGATTAGGATTTATAGGATTCTTTTGTTTTTTATGAGGGGCCCACAACAAAACAAGAATTCTTGAATCCTAAAATTTTCTAAGGATTTGACACTGTTCATTTTACTTTTAGACGGGACCGTATACTATTTATTTAATAATTCTCTCTCTATCTATCTCTTTCTAAAATCCTCAAATTCAAATCCCATCATTTTCACCAAATAAACAAAGATTATAAGGATCTACAACTCCAAAACTAGGAATCCAAAACCAACCAAACAACAAATTACCAAATACAGAAATTTTCAACCGTACTATTTTGGAATCCAAATTTCATAATCTTGCAGCCAAACAGCCCCTTAGGGCCTGTTTGGTTGTGGGATTTTTGTGGATTTGGATCGTGGAATCCTAGGATTCCATAATTTTGTGTTTGGTTGAGAGATTTAGATTTCTAGGATTACTTTGATTTTTGGGGGGGCCACCACAAAACAAGGATTCATGAATCCTAAATTTTTTTAAAGGATTTTCAAGAATTTGACACTATTCATATTGTACTTTTAGATGGACCCGTGTACTTTATTTATTTAATAATGCTTTCTCTATCTCTCTCTCTCTCTAAAATCCTCAAATCCAAATCCCACTTTCTTTTCACCAACCAAAAAAAAATTACAAGGATTTATAAATCCAATATTAGTAATTCAAAACCAACCGAAGAACAAATTACCAAATCCAGAAATTTTCGAACTTCCTATTTTGGATTCCAAATTTCATAATCTTGCAACCAGACAGGCTATTAGGGATATATATGGAATCAAAGTAGATTGGAGTGAAATTGACTTCTTTGTACTCTCACTGCCCAGCTTTCTTATTTGGGATTTTTTGAATCCCAAAAACCATGCTATTTTCAAAAATATGCCCAAAAACTTGGTATTTTAAAGATCATCCTTAAGGGTTCTCCTTTAATCAAAAAACACCATTCGATTTTCATTCAAATTTTAACCCGGATTAGTTGGCCTTACTAGGGTCAAGCTCGGTTAAGAAAAACCCATTCCCTCATCTTCTCAAGTTTTTCTGCATTTTTCTTATCTCTCAATTTTCCTAGCCCCTTCTCTGATTCTTGGCATTCTTCAAAAATCCTATTTTATGATTCCTGTTATTGTTTTGGTCTAGTCTTGTTACAATTTAAAATCCACACCCAAAAATCACAACTAGAATCAAGTGGTTTTTGTATTTGTCACGCCCCGCTTCCCAAAATACGGAATACGGAAAGCGACGAAGGTCAGCCGTGCTACCTACGGTAAGGAAAAATCCTTCCATAGTCCCATAAGGCTGTCTAGATTAACCTGTCAAAAATAAAATCCAATACCAAAAGCAATAATACTCATAATCATGCTGCAATGAAACCAAAAAAAATCCTAAAATGGGTCCACTAGATAATTGATGCAATTAAAGATCCAAAACAAAAGATTCGGAAATAAAATAAGATCCAAAAGAGATACATAAGTCATAATGTCCCATAAGAGCTCACATGCTAAAAGCTAATTGAAAAGGTGAAAATAAACCTACGGTTACCGATCTTCAGCAAAGTCCTGGTAGCCGCTCTGATCCTGCTCGGCCTGAAAACCTGTCTCTAAATCTGAGATGGCAAATCTCAGGGATGTCAGAACACCCCAGCAAGTACTCAACGTATAAGGTGTGTGTAGTATGATAACAAGAATATAAGAAAGTAGTGAAGCCTGGATGTGCAAGAAAAACAGATATATAAATAAATAGATGTATTAACACTATGAAATATGTATGTAAGGGGTCAGGTCATAACTTAACCGGTCACTAAAAGGTAAACTATCCTATCGTAAGCTCGAGTGTGTGCATCAACCTCTGCAGGAGTATCCCTAACCCATGAGTGGTGCCCCAGGGGCTAGGAAACACGGGCCCAACTGTGGAATGAACAAGAGACCGATATAGCCCGGTACGAGCTGTAAACATGAGACCGATATAGCCCGGTAAGAGCTGCCGGCATGGGACTCCTGAGATCCTGTTGTACAAACGCACACTCAAACTACCCCAGCACCCGCGTATTTATAGCTAATATAGTAAATACTAAATCACTAATTAAGAATGCTGAAAAGACAGGAACTTGTGGTATGGTAATTGTATGGAAATAAAACTGGTGAATAGTAGCGTGACATGTCATGTAATTCAGCATTCAAATTAGAGAACTCGTTTTAATATGAGTAGTCTGGAACAATGAGTAATCATGGCATGTCAAGTATAATAGTTATAAAATGAAAGTGTCCATAAACAAGAATAGCATGTTAAGGTTTCTCAAGCATGCCGACAATGATAGTCTTGAGTAAAATGTTAAATATAGATGATAGGATATGATAAGGTAAAAAATGTAAACAAGACTCAACATAAATATGCAAATATCTGTGTTTAACATCCAGGTTTATTTATTGAAAAGAATAATAAACTGAAACATGGTTTTAAAGGGTTAATATAGTTAAATAGGAATGACAAATTACGGATGCATAAAGCGGATAGCGGTAATAGTATAATTACGAGATAATAGTAAGTAAGATAAAATAAATGACAGATTGACTAGTCATCATGTAAGTGCTAATAATAAGTTTTATAATCATGTGATAATAGAAAATATTAATACAAATTATAGCATCAAAATAATTTATGTGACTAGGGCACATAGAGTGCAGCGATATTATAAGGAGTGATAGTGTAGAAAGTTTAATTTATATATATATAATATTAAGCCCAAATCGTTTATTGATTAACAGTAATAATGGTATATTTTTATGTTTTAGATTAGGATATAAGTGTCGACATTTTGCATGCTAGTGTATACCAATATTGTTGTAACAGAAACATATAATTACTTATAAAACTTTTTTATATATCAAACCATATTTACATGTTAAAAGTTATTTTATTACGCTTGCACTTTTACAGTTGTTCACCTGATGAAAGGATTAATAGGTATTCTAGATTCTAGGTTTTTCATCATATGCACAAGTATTATAAGATATATTAATAAAGCGGCAGAATATTACAATTTTATTTAAATATTGTAAGTTAATAATTTATTTAGAGAATTACCGATATTGCATCGACTAAAAAAAATAAATGAGTAAGAGTACTTGCCTCGGAGACAGATAAACACGATGACACGAAGAACAACTCCAAGATTTGATTGCTCGGCTAATTTTGAAGAAGAAGAAAATATTGTGATGGGAAAAAGAGAAGGTTGATTTATATGAGAAGGGGAGAGATGATAATAATTAGGCTGTTATTTATAAGGAAGAGATATGTTGTTAAAGATTTGAGAGATTATTATAATTGGAGAGAGAAATATTCTGATGAGATGGGATTTGGATTTGATTTTATAAAAGAGAGATATGATGGGTCGTTATATACTTCTATAAGATATTAGAAAAGTTGTATATATACATATTAGTTTGTATATAGTTAGAATAATAGAAAAGTATATGTATATATACATATTAGTAAATAGTGAAAATATATGTAGATATGTATATGGTTATGGGTTAATGAAAATAAATATAATTAGTTATATATATAGGATTTTATGTTATCAAACAACTAAAATATATTTTCAGTTAAACTATCATAACAAAATATCTTTAATTATATATGTATGTATGTATGTATGTATATAGGTTTGTAGAAAAATAATTAAAGATAGTAGATTTGAGAAAGAGAATCTACTGAGAGAGATTAGATTAGATTGGAGAGAGAGAGATTTCGTTAGGAAATATATATATAGAAAAAGAGAGCGGGGGTTTGGTGAAATATAGCTAGTGATATAGAAAAGTACATGTAGATAGAATAGAATATGGAAAGAAAGAAATCTGATGGAAAAGATATTTGTTTGGAGAGAGAGAATAGTATTTGTTTTAAAAGAATAAAGTTATCAGGCGAGACATATATGTTGATTGGAGAGAGAAAATTGAGTTGTTAGATTAGAAAAATATTTATGTGGTTAAGAGATTTAACAAGGGCTCTCATGACTTTTCAGAATTAAATATCTTAACAAAATAAATATCGTAAAACAAGATATCTTATAAATAGAATTTTAAAAGGGTTAAAATCTTATGTATATGTATTGTTTAAAGAAATACCAAATAAAATATTTTTCGTTTAAACTATAATACTAAAATATAAATATGGTTATAAAATAGTGTTAGACAAATAAATATTTAAATACTAATAATATGCATATTTAACAAACTTGAAAAACCATAATTATATGTACATATCTTGATTAAAAGTATTAAACTCCAAGTTATAATAATAAAAATAAAACAAAACCCAATATATCCAAAAGAAAAAGAAAAAGAAACGTATGATCGAACTAGGATGTTACAGTATTTGTAGCAACAACAAAACTTATATACCTTTATTTGTATTTTCCTTTCTCTAGTGAGAACTTTCGCTTGAAACCCATATTTGCATGAAATTTATAAAACTACCAAAATATACAGACGAATAACAAAAACGTTTTATTGCTTGAGAGTTATTGTAATTGCTTCAATAAGTGGTCCAATCTTTTCCACGTCAAAGTATAAGAATTAGATTAAGAAGAAAATATCTAATTTTTATTATACAAAAATCTCCTAGTTTTTAATCTGGGATAAAAGCTTTAACCCTAACCTCTAAAACAATGAAATGAGGAAGGAGACAAGTGATTGGGGCATTTATGTCTTTTTATCACCTTCCAAACAGATTTAAACTTGACTAAAGGAATATTCCTAACAATGCACGGCAAACTAACTAGAGAGTGTTTTTTTGGCTAAATTATAATTTTCTGGGGTGTTTATTGGAAATAGCATATTTTACGGATGTGATATCAATAAAAAAGATCTATTAATAAAGTCCCAAATTGGCGATTCATGTTCCTCAGCAACTCTTCAAGTCTCTGTGGGTGGGTGTTGATGTCCTCGTCGACGAGCAACCCAGGCGCCGCCGGCGTAGGTGGAGGCGGGGTACAGCCATGGCCGTCGAGGACGTCGGTGTCGTCGTCGAGCAAGAGGATACAGAAGGAGATGGGGGATCTGAACGCGGAGCCCCCTTCCGATTGCTCCGCGGGACCCAAAGGCGACAATCTTTACAATTGGGTCTCCACTATCATCGGCCCTCAAGGTATATTTAATTTACAGCTCAAATTTGTCATCTTTTTCTTAATTTGAGCTGCAAATTTGCTTCCTTTCTTAATTTGAGTTTAGGGTTTGATGAATTGAAGAAGATGGAAGTAGAATTAGGAGTTAATATAATTATGTTTAAGTATAAGTGCCATACATGGTTAAGTATAGGGTTATTTTGTGAAATTAACGCCGTGAGAAAACTTGGCAAAAATCACTCCATAGGCATTGCGCCTCTTATCACAAGAATGCATTTTGCAGTGCACAATCGTGTGATCAAACACGCTTCTTCAGTTCATACAGTAGGTAACCAATCATGCATCGGAATCTACACCTCAAAGTTGTCATCTTTTTCTCAATTGGAGCTGCAAATTTGCTCCTTTTGTGATGAACTGAAAGTGATTCGCATGGAATAGTTTTAGGATTTGATGATTTGAAGAAGATTGGTGTAGAATTCGAAGTTAGTATTTATGTTTAAGGTTAACTTTCAAAAATAATAAATAATAAATAAATTCAGTTGATGGGGTATATGTGCCATACATGGTAAAGTATAGGGGTGTTTTGTGAAATTAATTCTGTTTAAAATGAGAAAACTTGTCAAAAAGCACTTTTTTTTGGGTACAAGCCCTGCCTGCGTATGGAAGCGTCGTCTCGTCTCAACAAGCACCTTTAGGATAGTAGAAATGTTGCGATGATGCATCTTTGAGCTTAGGTCCAGCCATAGGCATTGTGCTGCTTATCACAAAACTACATTTTGCATTGCGGAATCGTGTGATCAAACACGCTTCTTTGGCTTTGCATAGTAGTTGGAGCTACATGTGGCTTCAATTACAGCCGACCAAACATGCATTGGAATACAAAGAATTGACGGGTGTATGATTGTTAATAATATCAATGATATGTGTTCTTCGGCCTGATTTTCTATTTTCTTTTTTTAACTCGTAGGATCGCCATATGAAGGTGGCATATTTTTTCTGGACATCACATTTCCATCTGATTATCCGTTTAAACCACTGAAGGTATGTGAATTTTTAACTAGCTTTACACTGTTCTCTTTCATTTTGCAATCGGCACCGACCTTAATCATGTATGATGTCCATTGTAATCTCTTGCTATATGATATGTTTTCATAAGTTTATTTTTTTTCTTGAACTTGTGTAAAAGCTGGTTACCTTTGAAATGTGCATGGTTTCCCCACAATTTATGTGTCCTGTCTGCTGTAATCAGGTTGTACTAGTCTTTTCTCTGTAACAAAGGACGTTATATCACAGTCTAGAAACTGCTTAAAAGCATGACATTTGAAGCTGTTTTCTAGATTCTCTTCCATGCTGTTACTGATGCTTGAGGTGCTTAGAACACAAGAATTCAATCCAGTGGTATTAATAGTCAATAATATCAAACCCGAAGCAGCCATTAAAGTAATAAACAAGCTGCTTATGTATTCATCTGCCACTTGCAGACGAATTTCTAGAAGGAAAGTCATCCTAGGAGTAAAGCTTATTTCTTTTGTTACTTTATTATCTAGATATTGCAATCAGTTGCTGTGCTAATAATATCCTGCTGAGGATAGAGAATACCGCATGGGCTCAGAAACAAAATTCTTATGATCCGGTTATTATAGGGACTCTTTCAACTCGTATCCATTATGAGTGGCCTTGTGTTGTGGGGTAGAGTTTCTTGCTACATCTAGCAAAGGTAATTAGGTAAATGGATGATACGGTTCACAGTTGAGCGCTGTTTAGATTATTTGTGATGCAGTCATGAATTAACAGTCCTTGTGCTCTGTTGATCTTTTACCTGAAGCACATGATCCTTCACTTGCTCATGACATGCATCTCAAATTCTTTAGAAGCTAACTACTAATGCTACAAAATTCTTTAGCGATAAAAAGTAATTATTTTTTGAGAATAAAGGTGGGATAAATTGGCCATCTCATGGATAAAGTCTACAAGAGTCACAAGTCTGAACAGAAACAACATGAAAAAGAAATGCAACAAACAAAGGACCAGTCACCACACAAAATACAACTCGACTATCTGCAATAAAAACCAAAAAACTCTGAATGATCCAGACTAAGATGATTCCTACATTTCAACACCAAAAGATGCAGGAGTCTAGACTAAAACACCATTTCAACCAGTACACCGTCTCCTCAAGCTGGTAGTGGGCGGGCTCCGTGCCTGCTCTATCCTAGGTTTTTGCTTCAGACTCGACCACAATAATCATTACTCGTATGTCTCTTGTTTTCTTCTTTGAACTGAGATTATATCGGTTAGACCATCATGTTCATTAATGATATAATGGAAGGATTAAATACAATTGATCAAAACTTAAAAAGCACTTACTGAAATGTTGTTGTTATTATCAATAGATATTTACCAAAAATAAAATGAACCTCCCCTCGTTTTTTGTTAAATCAACTTAACAAAACAGGATGAAATAAGAAAAAGGACACGTATAAAACAATCATACATTAAAAAGAAATAAAAACCTTAAACTATTCACCAAGTCTGATATTGAATCTGTTCCTCCATTGTTAGATTAAGAACTTGGAAGTACCAACCCATCAACAACATATCACACATCCATTCACATCGGAGGTTCATCAGTACGAGTATCTAAACTGCCACAATACATGAGTTAACATTACTACTTGATAGAACCAAGGCTAACAAAATATCCGATTTAAACTATTGAGGCATACATGCTCATCAACAAGACAACTCAAACTTATGAGTTAAATCAACTGTTGTCTATTGGATAGGGACTGTGGTCTGGAAGGCTAAAGAGTAGTCGAGAATGCTGCAAGACGATGGAAAGGTGGCTCTCCAGAGTGGAGAGGAAGACGTGTCGAGTCAAACCGACGAGATGCTGCGAGAGTAGCAGCTGATAATATGTGGCATACGACAAGGTTAGAAAATGTTCGACCGAAGCTCATAAGTTTGAGTTGTCTTATTGATGGGTACATATGCCTCAATAGTTAGATCGGATATTTTGTTAGTCTTGGTTCTATCAGGTAGTAGGGTTAAATTATGTATTGTCTCAGTTTAGATGTTTGTACTCATGAACTTTCGATATGAACGGATGTACGATATGTTGTTGATGGGTTGGTACTTTCAAGTTCTAAGTCTAACAATGAAGGAATAAATTCAATATCAGGAATTATCTCCTCGTGAATGGTTTAAGATTTTTATTTCTTTTTATTGTATGATTGTCTTACTTTTCATATTGTTGATTTAACGAAAAGCGACGGGAGATTCATTGAATTCGATGTTGTAGTCTACAATAACTACTCGGTCTGATACATAGTATCTCAATACTAGTATCTATTGTCCTAACTGCAGGTGATATTCAAAACTCGAATATATCACTGCAATGTTGATTCAGCCGGCAATGTGAGTCTGTACATCTTAAAGGACGGGTGGAGTCCTGCGTTAACAATTTCAAAGGTGTTGGTTGCTATCAAAAACATCTTCACCAATCCTGATCCATGTACGTAATCACGCTCCTTAACGAACATCATTTTTCTTTCTCGGATATTTTTGTGACTGGGCGTTCTGGCTTCGTTTTATACTTTTGCAGATAACCCAGTTGTCTCGAGCATTGCTCGCTTATACTTGACAGATAGAGCTAAGCACGACGAGATAGCCACAGAGTTTACTATACGTTTTGCTCGATGAAATATGTATTAGTTTTGTATCCCTGTTCAGGATTGTATATTACTATACGTTTTGCTCGATGAAATATGTATTAGTTTTGTATCCCTGTTCAGGATTGTATATCACCATGCTTGTTCGATTGTTGTAGTTGTAATTTTTTCTTTGCATCTTTTTACAAGTCTCATAAATTAGTGTGTGTGTGTGTATATTGCCGTCCATGCCCATCTATCGATCTACAATGCCTAGATTTTTGATGACAACATGTTTTGCTTTGGACTGCGAGTTTTGGCGATGGCAATTCAGGAAGAAATATGAAAAATATGCATGAAAATAATTCTGGCGATTTCCCTTTTCTTATAACCCAACAATTTTTTCTGAATTTTGCTGATGTGGCAGGGATTAATTTGAAAGACATAAGTTTTATCTATTTTTGTCTTGGGCTGACACACACACTCTCTTTTAAATCCCCTTGACATTTTAGGGCCATTAAATCACTGTTAATAAATCATAAACCCTGTTAAATGTTATTAATATTAAAACTATACTATAATCCACCGCTACATATAAAACCCTAAATTTTTGATTTCAATTTCTTGACTTTCACATTTGAAGTCTAAAATCCGACAGCCATCATTCAAATTCTCTCATTTTCCATCTTCTAAAACCCTAAATCCCAAGATTTCCATTTTCAATTTCTTATCATTTTAATCCAAAATTTTACAGGCGCAACAAAATACCTAAATTTCATATTTAATCCTTCATCTTCCAACGTATAAACCCCAAAACTCAGCAACTCCATTATTTATTCTTCATTATCTATGCCCAAAACTCTAAAACCCAACAATAAACTTCAATTACTCATCTTCTATATCTACATTCTTAAAATACAACAGAAAAATTTATAATCTTTAATTTTTACGCCCTCTAAATTTTCAGCTTAAATTTATTATCTTCCACACCTACCATAAAACTCAGTCATTACTCTTCAAATTCTCTCATCGTCTATTTCCAAAATCTTGAACCCTAAAATCTCACCTACAATTTTTCATCTCTATTAAATTACTCATCTTGTGCTTTCAAAACATCCTAATCGTAACAATTTACATTTTATTTCAATTTTCTCTATCAAATATTCCTAAAATACATTAATTTAGGAGCAAATAAAGGATCTAAGCTGTGGGTTCCCAGTGGGGGCGGGTTAGACTGACTTCACTTATAAAGCTGGTTCGATTCGGGTTTCGGGAATAAAAGTTAAACTGAACACGCAACCCAATATCCAATCATCCAAAATTAAACGGGTCGGATCGGGTCGGATCTCAATATCTCTCTCTCTCTCACACCCTCCACATCTTCTTCTTCATTCTCCTCCCCTCTTCGATCGTTCGAAAACCTAACCCTAGATTTCTTCCTTTTTTCCCTTCTATTGTATCAATGATGGAACAATTATTAGAGTGATCGCGAATCCTACGAAGAAAATCTCAGGTTCTTCCCCTCTCTCTGCCTTGTATATCTCTGCCAAATCTTCTGATTTCTCCTTTTTTTCCTTTTTGAAATCCTTTTCTTTAAGTGTCTATGAGAAAAGAGTTCAGTTTTTTTTGCCAAAGAGAGAAATTTTCACTTACCAAACCTTCGAATTACCCCAATTTAAGTCTAAATCTGAACAATAATTCCCCTAAATATCATCATAAATTTAATTTAGGACTTGCATTTTGAATATGGCATCACAACGTGTCGTTTGTACTAAAAATCTTTAAAAACTACAGATTTATCGGAAGTTTGATCGCTACCGACCGATGTTTATAGGATCTTTCAGTTTTTGTTTTGCTTTCTTATGAACTCTGCCGATTTTTGGTTCGTTTAGGTGGATAATAATATATTACTTCAATCATGCAAAAGGACAACATCACAAATGACCCTCCACCGAATTCTTCAGGTCGGATTCGACATCGAAAACGCTCAAATGAGGTTGGTATCTCAATTGTTCTTGTTTTGTTTTGATAATTCCCTTTTCAATGTTTGCAATATGCTCAAGTTTTCTAGCTACTGCAGATTTGTAGTAATCAATAGCTAAATTTTGATCGAAATGGTTCAACCATTATGTGCTGTTGACAATTCTCATCCTCAATGAAGTATTTGTTGATGTTTGGTTACTTAGTTTTATAAATAACAGTGTGACCAACTAATCGTGTCTTCTTACTTTCCAAAATTCTTTTATAAGCGACATATCATGGTCTGGAATGCAAATTTGTGTTGGATTGTCTATGAATAAACCGTTCAAGGGAAATTTTCCATAATTTGCAGGTTCCTTTGCAGAACAATAAAACTAATGGATCTAACTTGCTTGTCGATGACCGGAACAAATACAAATCGATGCTAATTCGTACATATTCATCCGTGTGGATGATTGGGGGTTTGGCATTTATTATCTACATGGGCCATCTATACATTTGGGCCTTGGTTGTTGTCATCCAAATCTTTATGGCTTGGGAGCTGTTTAATCTACTCAGGAAAGCCAATGAGGACAGACAACTTCCGGGATTTAGGCTCTTAAACTGGTAATGCGTCACCGTATCTTGCTATATCCTTGCAATTCTTTATTATTTGAATTACCTTTGAAGTCAATTTTGATGGAGATTTTTTTGAGGTTTGCATTAAGTCTCACTTTCATCCTTATATCACCTCACTCTGCAGGCATTTTTTCTTCACCGCGATGTTGTATACTTATGGGCGCTTTCTCAGTCGGCAGCTTGTTAACACTGTAACTTCAGATAAATTGTTATATAAGCTTGTTAACGGGCTCATCAAGTATCATATGCTTATCTGCTATTCCTTATACATTGCAGGTTAAAATCTATCATTCTTTTGTGTTTTTTGATTATACAAAATGCATTTTCCATTTCGTACTGACAATTATGGCCGTACATTTACTGCTGGACTTCTAAAGAATTTTGCATATTCATGCTGCACTCTTCTTTTCCGCAAGTGAATTTATATAGACCCATACATCTCTGAACTTCTTGTCGACGGCCTGTTATTTGCTTCAGATGGATTTTCATTATAATGCCACATCTTCATAGATGAAAGAAATAAGAACGGAGTGTTGCCCCTCCTCTCTTTCACCAAACACCCACACCCACGCCAAAAAAAGGAAAAAGAAAGGAAAATAATAAAAAGACGAAGAAAGAAACTTATTATTTACTGCACAAGAATACTTTTACAAACAAATTAAGAGTACAATTTGTATAGAGGACTCAACAGGTGCTCTTATTTGATGATTCAACAACTGCTGACCATATAGGGTTAGCTTATTCTGAGTATCTATTAGTTTAGAAAAAGGTTCATAGCAAACTTAGCATTACTTTCTACCTATTTATATGAAATAGGCGCTCAAAATAAATCTCCATAATTATAACAATGTGATATGAGAGTATAAAGCAACTGCGTTGCTTGTCAATTGTCAAGTGGAATTATCAAATTAAGTACTCTAGTAGCCTTCAGAATCCAATTGAATGGAAAACAGATTCTATTTTGAATTTTTTTTTACTACTGGACCAAATGCTGCAAGCCTCTATTCTGCAGTAAGGCCTTAGTACTGAGAAAGCCTCTGTATCCTTTTTAAGTAAAGATGCATCTTATTCCCTTCTCATCAGTCTTCTATCGTAGAAGTTGACAATAGACTATATCTACACCAACTATTACCAACAATTGCTTTTCATCTGTGAAAGTAATATATTTTGTTTTGTGATATAGAAGGCGCACTGAGGATCTTTGATACCCCCAAAAGAGATGAATTGCACAATGTGGGATTAGAATTTCTCTTGTACCTTTGAGCTAACTCTTATATAGCTTGTTCTTGTAGAATCGCCAAATTTATATGTATGATGGAGCAATTACTAGAGTAAGGACGATTGGAGGTTAAACACAGCAAGTTTCTTTCACCATATGTTTACACCAAGGATCGGCATTGAGTCCTTATCTTTTTGCATTAGTTATGAATAAACTTACTAGAGGTATTCAGGATGATAGTGTGTGGCTTATGTTGTTTGCTAATGATATTATTTTAGTAGATGAATCTAAAGAAGGAAAAAAAATTGAAAGTGGAAAAGTAGAAAAGGTAGAATGGATGCCTTACTATCTAAAATATTTAGAATTAATTTTAGCAAAACAAGGCTAAGAAATGAGCATAATGTACAAGTTGATGACCAAAAATATGTAGAAGTAATCATTTTTGCTTCTTAGAATCTATAATTAATCTTGATGGAGAGCTCGAGGAGGATGTAGTTCATAAAATCAAACTTGGATGGTTGAAGCAAAGAAGTGTTTCAGGAGTGCTATGTAATCATATGATACCTTTGAAATTGTAAGGTATATTCTATAAGATGACTATGAGTCTAGCATTACTTTATGGAACATAATGTTGGGCAATTGAGAAACATGTCCGAAAGATGTGTGGCTGAAATGAGAATGTTGAGATGGATGCGTGGTAATGTATAAAAGATAAAATCAGAAATGAGTGTATTCGTAAGAAGTTGGAGGTTGCTCCTATGGAAGATAGTTTGGACGTATTCAACAGATACGTATAATGCGCCATGTAGAAGACAAACTGTTTAGTTAATGTAGCTTACGAGGACTAGGGGTAGACTTAAACGAACATGAATGGAAGTAATTAAAAACAATATGCTTATTGTTAATTTAACTAAGACGGCCTTCAATAGAGTAGAATGGAAGAAAAGAAAAGGATTCATAACTTAATATATCTGATCTCAAAAATTTGGGTTAAAGGCTTGTTTTGGTTGTAAAATCGTCAAATTTATAGTTTTGGATCATGAAAAATTGACATACCAAACAATCCGTCTGCGTGGTTTTAACCATTTAGTGTCCCTCCCCATCCCCCCACCTCCCCCACCCAAAAATTCTTTTAAAAAAAAAGGTTTGTAAACAAGTCTGTGTCTTCTTTCAAAAATAAATGACTTTGTAAAACAACCTGTGTCCTTTTTGAATTTAACCCATCTATCTGGACTCAAACCTTCTCATTTGGTTACATTCTTTTAAAATCTGCAATTTTTCCGTTTAATTTCTCATGATATTACAATCTCTCTCGCTGGTTCTGGGATTTGATTTTCATTTTTTGGCTTCTTAGGTTTTGTGTGGTTTATTCTTACACTAAAGAAGAAGATGTACAAGTATCAGTTCAGCCAGTACGCATGGACACATATGATCCTTCTTGTCGTGTTTGCACAATCCTCCTTCACCGTGGCCAATATATTTGAAGGAATATTTTGGTAAAATTCTCCTACATTATCTTACGTTCTTATACTATTTTTCGAAGTTACCTCATCAGTAGATTTATTTGTTTAAGTTGCCTTCTATATGTTGCTTTGATCTCTATTCACCACGAATGCAAGGTTGGCTATTTTATTTATTTGCTAAAGGTCTAATGAAATAATAGTATATTAGAAAGTTTAATTGTACTTGGCTCTATATTCAGGTTTCTTCTGCCAGCTTTGCTTATTGTCATCAATGATATAGCTGCATATTTCTTTGGATTCTTTTTTGGGAGAACACCGTTAATTAAACTGTCTCCAAAGAAAACCTGGGAGGGTTTCATCGGTGCCTTGGTGGCAACAATGTTCTCAGCCTTCCTGGTGAGTTTTACTGACATGTCCTGCATTGATCTCAGCTGATTTTTCATTTGTCATATTATTGGTCACGATCATATGCTATGTTTCCAACCTTCCACTTTTCCTCGACAAGCTTATAGTTTGTATGGTTTACTTTTTTTCACTCATAAGTTCAAATGATTGTTAATTTATTCATCTTATGTCATCTAGGAATATTTTGGTTTATATTGCTTAAACCCAGGGGCAGGGCTGATCAAATAACTAAACTCTAACTTTCTTTGCCTTGAGGAATGAATTATGCTTATTGTTGAGAAATTATGGATTGAAGAACTGGTGGATTGGAGTAAATCTAAAGCGCTGGAAGGAGATGACAATCCCAGAAGGTCCTTACATAACTCTAGAAGCATTCATTAATGGGTATGCCTACAAGCTGGAGAAGTTTGATTGAACTTTAAGTGGTTTTTCAATAGGCCAGGAAGGAGAAATTTAGAGTTTAAGACAGCAGGCTTAATTATGCCACCACCTCTAATAGTGTTAGCACCGCTCAGTGTACCAGTTGCAATATTGAAAATTCTTTTTTGTGGAAAATCACTAGGATGATGCTTCTTCCTATCTTCATTTCATAGTACATATTAAAATCAGTTCTCTTGCTATTTTTGTTCCTTTCTTGACTAGTCCATCTCGTCAAGCTCCATCAAGAAGGAAATCGTTCACGCATGACAAAACAAAGCTCAATTGCCACATGGTAGACACCATTATTTCTTTCGTTTTGCTCTGATATCTTTTTTGAGACAAGGAGGATCTATCTACTGTATTCCTTTTGAAATTGCAATACAAACTTGCTAGTTAGTAATTAATGGTGAAATCGTAAGAGATCCACCGCCAGTATGTGCTATCATCCCATTTGCTGTATGCTATTCAATTATTCATGTAATATCTATTCCTAAATTGCCAGATAGCTGAACTGTACATAATGTCCAATGCTTTTTGTTCATATATTCCCATCTGTGCCTACAAGAACACAATATAAACTTCCTATGGTCTAAAATATGTTTATTTATTTGCTGGAATCCCAAATAATGTATATTTTATGCGTCACATAGTTGAATTCCCTGGAATGTATGTGTCTGCAGTAAGTCCGTGTGTGTGTGTGTATAAACAAAATAAAAACATGAAAATATATATAAATTTCCAAAAAATATTAAAATCCTGTATTTGTGAGTAAACCAAAACGTTTTGTGACAAACAATAAAATTATATATAACATAATAAAGGATTAAAATACAAGATGTAATCAATCAATAAAGAAATGTTTTAGTTTGTGAGTAAACCAAAACGTTTTTGTGACAAACAATAAAAGTGTTTATAACATAATAAAGTATTAGAATAAAAGAAGTAATCAATCAAGAAAAAAAGAGTTTTAGTTAGTTCCTTTAACTTGTTAAGCTGGTATGTATCTCAGCTTCTTGTTATTTTAGTTTATTGCTTTTGATTTCTTTTGAAATTAGCTTCTTTTAGTAAAATGCATGTTCTTTTTGTGCCTTCTGACTTATTTTATTTTGATGTTTGATACAGTTGGCGAATTTTGTGGGACGCTTCCATTGGTTAACATGTCCCAGAAAGGTATCTCTTACTAGAATAGAGGAAGCAACATTTGATGTAACATCAAAATATATTTTAGAGGGTATTAATTATCCTGTTGGTTGGGATGGACTGCTTGCAGGACTTGTCTACTGGATGGCTTTACTGTGATCCTGGTCCAATGTTTACGCCGGAATACTATTCCTTGGCAGGAATGGTACCGCAGTCGGTGAGATATTCAAGTTCCCTCAATAAGTTTGATCATATTCTGTCTGTGTGTGGCAAAATGAGACTACGATGACTCCTTTGCAAGTTATCTTGAAGCAAACTTAAAATCTCGTTGTGAATAATGTTCTAGAACATTTGCCTATAAATTTAATGCAGTTTAGATGCTTCTCAACCAGCAAGTGGCTGTAGAATAATAGGTTTGTTTTTTAAATAATAGAAGAATCAATACATTTTCAATTAATGCATATGGTTTGAGAAAGTGTTCATTGCTGAAAAATTAGAGCATGAATATGAAACCATGCTATTTTAGCCATTAATGGTAAGGGGTTGATAAATTGGTAAATAGTATTTTGTGCTCGGTCTATTAAGATCAGACAAATCACATATAGGGATCCCCCCCCTCCCCCTCCCCCTCTCTGTGTGTCACTTGACATATATTTTATTTGGTATATGGAGCAACCTAACTTTTTAAAGTAGAAAGTTAGGTAGATATGGAAGGATTCTCTTTCCTTTACTCAATATACAGAAGAGTCATCTGTTAATAAATAAGTGGCATTTAGCCTAGTTTTTATTACCAGCTACCAAGGCCTTACTGCCCCTGTAGAAATCACAACCCAACCATGATCGATCGATTCATAATGAGGAGGATGGCCTTGTGTCTTATTACAGAATTAACACGCATGTATTGTACTTCATTTGAGGATGGCTGTGTCTTATTACAGAATTGACACGCATATATTGCACTCCATTCGAATCGTTATATATCCATAGAACAGTTTAAACTATAATTATTGCAATAAAGAGAGTTCTCAATATCTGATAATTATTCATAGAACTGTGTTGATTTTCCAGCCTCATTTACATCACTAGTAATAAAAGGATGTTCTCTTGATCGATGAACAATGATTACATCTCTATTTGTGCTAACCTCCTAGTCGTTTCCTCTTACAGTTCCCCTGGAAAGAAGTGTCTATTATGCCTGTCCAGTGGCATGCTTTGGCTTTCGGTTTATTTGCATCAATTATAGCACCATTTGGAGGATTCTTTGCCAGTGGGTTTAAGAGAGCATTCAAAATCAAGGTGAATTCATTTTTAATCTTATATATACTATAAATATAAAACCGGAAGATATTGCTTGAAATTGATCGTTTTCCATTCCGATTATTTTAGGATTTTGGTGATAGCATTCCTGGGCATGGTGGGATTACCGATAGGATGGATTGCCAAGTAAGGATTTGGAATGCGTCATTTGCATAGGAAACAAATTGTGGTAACAACAAATTCTTAGCTGCTTTAATATTTCATTCATGTCTCTTTGCACTTTTTTGATAGATGGTCATGGCTGTGTTTGCATACATCTATCACCAATCCTTCATCATGCACGAAAGCTTTACAGTTGAGATGATTCTCGACCAGGTAAGCGTGCGGTGCTCTCTCTCTCCCTCTCGCTCGCTCGCTCGCTGAGAACATGCTATTTACGTGCATTTTGAATTCAACGTAACTCGTTATGAATTTTGATGCAGATATTAAGCAACCTTACTTTCGACGAGCAACAAACTCTATACACGCAGCTCAGGAGAATCTTTCAAGAGAGGCAGTTGGTGCGATCCTGATCTTTGCGAAATCAAAACTTATCCGATGTACATCATCTTTTGTACAAAGTGGTCGGCTTGATTTATTGTGTGGAAGCATACATGATATTTTGCATATTGATTTGTTGCTTGGGCTTAAATGTAAACCCATGAATGACGATTTGCTTACGACCCTTGTACATGTCGGCAAGATTTCGAGACCTGTATATTCTGTTATATTCTGTAAAACGAGCTTCTGCTTTGTGCTGTGACATTTTTCTTTGCATGTTCCAGCGAAATTGTTGCATAGAGCAATTTGGCCTAGCATAATTATGGAATGTTGCATGAACGATTCTTCCACTTATTTCAAGACTGTGTTTGTACTTATAATTATTGTCAAACATATGATTAAGAAATAGAGTTCGACGAATGCAACAAAATTATATCAAACCTAATGAAAAATGTATCCGAATTGCAAAAATTTATCTCCAATGCGGAATTTTTTTGTAGGTATGTTAACTATAAGTATGTGCATATGAAACATATTTCAGATATCATATATTAATGTACGCTCGTAAGTCAAAATGTCAGTTGACTAGAACATAGTATTGCTTTGTTTAAGCAGAAATCATTTACCATATCAGTTGCTTAGTGTACACAATCCAAGCATCAGTTTGAAACCAAACGTAGAAACTTCCATTTATATATAGAAAGATAATCCAAATGTTACACCAACTTGTATTATATGCATTTTTGTTCGTTGAAACCCCAATGTCACTAGAGGGTTAATTAGTAGTCAGTCTGCCCAGAAAGAGGATTGAAACTAGAAATTAAGATCATGGATTAAATGACACTGCGGTGTGCCGCAACTCCATCTATGCCCTATAAAGGAGAAGCGGAGCCGGCAGCGCCCATCCAACTTAAAACCGACCCCTTGTTTCAACATCGGCTTTTCTTTTTGTAGCACAGAGAGCAACTAACGCAGCTAGCAGTTACACTAAGCCCTAAATTAAATTAGGGTAGTAAACGATTATAAAACTTAGTGAATGGACCTCTCATAATATTCACAGCCACATAAGATGTCCACCGAGAACAATCAAAGAAACCGCCTGGTCTCATTTCACAACAAATTTCCACAAGACTTTTTTTTTGTGACTTCATTCAACTTTTGAATCCTTCAAAATTCAAAGTTCAAAATCCACATCATCGTCAAATAAATTGGAAAAAAAAAAACCATAGAAAGAATTTCTCAAAATCAGAGGAATTAGTCCACCACCTATACAAGAACAAGTCCTTCAATTCCCCCTCTTTATAACCTCCCCCATAATTAGTTATAGGACTCCACCACAACAACAACATCATCATCATCATCCCCCCAATATCAAAGGAGCAATTTTTATTGCATATTTCTAGAGAGAGAAAGAAGAAGGAAGGAAGAGGAGAGAGAAAGAGAAAGTGAAAGTGAAAGTGAAAGAGATGGAGGGTAGCATCCCATTTTGGCAACCTCTCTCCCTCTCCTTTTTCTTGGGTTGGCTCTTGTTCTCTTCCTTCTTGAATCTAACTCGAAGGTTTAGATCTTTGACTCAGGCCTGGGTCACCAAAAGGGTTCAGCTTGATACCCCTTTTATTTTGAGAATTCAGGTTGCCCATTTGATTATTTTGTTTGATTCTTGTTAAAATTGGGATCTTGATGATGTTTTGTTGATGGTTTTTTGGTTTGTGATTTGCAGAGCAAGCATCATGGGTTGTTGGATGCGTTCTTCTCGGTGCTCTCTTGTGTTGTTTCTGTGCCATTTTATACAGGATTTCTTCCCCTTGTCTTTTGGGTATGTGTTGACTTTAGGGGGGGAAAGATGTTTTTTTTTATTGTTATAATTGGTTAAAAGTGAAGAAAGATCATATGTTAGAGCCTTAGAGGTCAATAAAAGCAGGGTTTTTTTGTTTGATAATTTGTGATTTAGTACATAATTAGAAATCTAGACTTGAACTGAGATGAGGAAAATCATAGGCGTTCTTCACATTTTTAGAATCTAAGCGGGGAATAAACATTGGTTCCCTTTCATTTTTCATTCCCATATATGCTCTATTCTCTGTTGGTAGCTCCTTTAGAGCAATGGGGGTCGATAAGCGCGACCGTTCCCTGTGTCTTACAGTAATTCTTTTATCAAAATTGCTGCATATTGTACCAATTTTGATTTGGAGAAAAGAAAGGCGGTTATTGTTCGAATGAGAAATTAATCGGCTTTTATTTTTTTGTGTTTTTCTAATATGTAGAGTGGGCATAGCAAATTGGCAAGACAAATGACTATCTTGATGGCCTTCTGTGATTACGTAGGAAATGCAATCAAGGTACACAATGCCTGCTCCCTAAGAAAAATGTCTCTCCTTGATTTAGACGTGAATCAATTTAACTGACATCTTTGGGTTATTTTGTTGTGCAGGATTTGGTATCAGCTCCAAGACCCAGCTGCCCACCGGTGAGGAGAGTGACAGCCACACATGACGAGAAAGAAAACGCCATGGAGTATGGGCTGCCTTCTTCTCATGCTCTCAACACCGTTTGCCTATCTGGGTATTGTTACTTTTCCTCTTAATTGTTTCGCTTTCCATTGATATCTGAAAGATATTTAACATCGAAGCAAGGCCCTAAATGTCGGCTAATTTTGGTTCCATGGGTGTCGCAGATATTTGTTGTACTATGTACTTACATGCGGTGCCGAAAGAGATAGCACGACAATTCTGGTTGGATTTGCTATGGTTTTTACACTTGTTATTCTTATTGCCCTTGGTAAGTCTCCCTTTGTATAATTTTCTTAGATGTTTTATATGATTTTTTTTTAAAAATCAGATCGTTTAAATAGAGTTTATAACGTGCCTGATATCTGATTCTTTGTCTTAATAGCAAGGTTATACTTAGGCATGCACAGCTTGATTGATGTTGCGGCTGGAATCGCCTTTGGGGCTGTTATACTTGCGTTTTGGATTGCTGTCCATGGATACGTCGATGATTTTATTGTAAATGGAAAAAATGGTGAGAATCAATATTGTGCAAGATTCAAGGTCTTGTTTTGAGTGTCTTTTAGGTGATAACATTCTGTAACCTGTTCTCTTTGCAGTTACCTCATACTTCTTTAGCCTTTCATTACTGGTGTGTTTTGCATATCCTGCTCCAGAAGTCCCTACCCCAAGTTTCGAATATCACGCAGCCTTCACTGGTGTTGCATTTGGAATCGTAAGTGCATTTCATCTTTCTCTTATAGTTACTAATAGAAAGGAACATCATTTCTGATTTAAATTTTCTACCAACAAGTGTGTCGAACATTTAACTCTAGTTTGGGGTAGATGCATAATTGGTGTTATGATTTGGATTGAGAATACTATTGCATCCATATGCATTCTATTTAAAAGCCCCGCAAAAGTTTGCCTTCACCGTTATTACGCTGAAGAGGTAAGTAAAGCATATATATTAGTATAATTAGTTTTATGATCGAGGATAAAGATCCTATTCTAAATTTCAGTTAAAAATTGAATTTTGACAACAAAGAAAAAAGAAAAAAATTATTTCATTCTTTATCGAGTCATAGACCTGTGTTTGCGCTTGCATTCTTGATTCAATCTACTTGTATCCTAATACGTTCCTTCCTTCTGTGATTTAGGTCAGCGGAGTTCAACAAACTTACCTTCATTTTCATCATGAAGGTGTTCCTCAAATATTTACCCCTCAACTCCCCCTTCTATTTTTCCTCGGAAGAGTCTTGGTTGGTATTCCTACAATACTTATCGTAAAATTCTGCAGCAAGGCGATATCTAAATGGTTGCTTCCTATGATTTGCAACACTTTGTACATCCCGATAACATCCTCATGCTATATCCCGGCTCTGAAAGAATCCGATAACAGCAGCAAAAGCAAATCCGGCAGCAATAAGCAATCGGGTTATTTACAAAAATTCGTTACTGTTTTGCCTCAAAAGGAATTCGATGTCGACACTGGAATTAGGCTTCTTCAATACGCGGGACTTGCTTGGTCGGTGGTTGACTTGGTTCCTTGTCTCTTCTCGTACCTCCATTTGTAGGGGTGTGTGTATGCTCTATAAATAAACAGCATCGGGTCTCTGTCTTGATTCTTAAGAAGTTGTAAATGAAATACTTCACGGATATTGTTGTACATTATTCTTTTGTTTTCCTCGAAATGTGAGAATCTAGGATTATTATGTCTTTTGACAGTAATTATTTCTCAATGTGATAAAATTAGAGATTTTTTGGCTCCATTCATGTTGTTGTGCAAAGGTTCTTCTTAATTCAACAATGGCTTTTGTTCTCATCAGTGAACCATAACTTCGTTTCAATGCTTGCGTCGTTGTTCTTATGTTTTGACAAAAACTAATTCTAGTTGCGGGATTAGAAGGCTTATGATAGGTGTAGAGTGTTTTTCGTCATCCTATTGAGATAGGAATACGCGCCGCTTCTCAAGCGTATACAAATTCCCTCTATCTAGGGCAGGCTGAGATTTATTGATTGTGGGAATACATATCTTTGACAACCTATCACTCTTGAGAGCGAGAGAAGCTCCGATTAACATGTCAAATGGATCATGCGAACTCAATATGCAGTATACGTATGTGTGTGTCTTAAGAGTGTTTTAGGCATATCAGGAACCTCGCAGAGTTTACAGGCGAAACGCTACCCGGATAGCGGGCTGAAAGTCAAGCGGGTTAGCAGCCCCTTGCGGGGCAGCGTCCCATTAGAAAAGAATTTCTAAGGGGAAAAGGCTTTTAAGTGTGTTGCGTGTCTATTTTATTTATTTATTTTATTTTGTAAAATATTTACAAGAAAGACAGAAGCGAGAGATGTGTGTGTGCCACGTGCGCACTTAGCGAATTGAGCATGTGGTAAAGCGCGCACATGACGAGGTGCGCACGTGATGAGGTGCGCACATGGAAAGGTGCGACCTGATAAGATGCGAGAGAGTAATGGAGGCCAAAGGGTTCCGAATGAACCAAAAGATCCGGTGAGATGCGCACTTAAGGAGGTACACACCTGGCACATTGTGCACCTAATGTGGTGCACATCTTGCCAAATGGGCACCTAGCGAGGTGTGCACCTAGCACAGTGCAACCAAGGGTCGAAACCCAATGGAGTTACAGTCCAAACACAATTTTTTTTTATTTTTAGAAGATCAAAAGGGTTTATTTTCCCCTTCCACGAGATTTTAGGGTGTACCCAGATGGGTTTTCTCTTCCTTCTCTCCTTTGTTGGATCTTGAGGAGAGATAAAAAAAAAGGTTGCTCTTTTGGTGATTTTAATGGAAGATTTGTATTCCTCTAAATCGGTGAATGGCCACAGTCGAATTTATTTTTGAAAAAGAAGAGGGTTAGCTTGGATTTACTTGGAAAAGAGAGGAGGAAAACGAAGTAGACCTGAAGAGAAAGAGCAGCGCAAAACCCTAGGTTTCTTTTGGGGAATAATCAATTGTTCTCTTTGATTTCTCATCATTTTGATTTTTATAGGCTATTTTACATATAGCCCCTTGGCTTATACAAAATTGGCCTTTTGGCTACTAAATAAAACAAAATTACATTTAATTTTTCCATTCTTTTAACCGGCTCCTTCCATGCCTGGGCCCGGGCCCGCTTGACATTTTGACTTTGAACTTGAATTTAATTTTGATTTTGGCAAAAAGTGTAAATTTTGACCCCAACAGGTTTGACCAAATTGTCATTTGACATATTTAATCCTGTAATCATACATCATTATCTGTTTTTTTCTCGGTTAGTCGTTGAAATTTTCAATCCTTCAAATCACGCTTTAATTCCTCATTAAGCATGTATTAGCTTGGATTTGTCAACAAACGACAGCAGTGTAGAACTACAAACAATCAAAATTTCTACAAAAAATTCTTCTGAGTTAATTACATGCGCAATCTCATGTTGACATTTCGCATTTGTTTTGACTCAGCAAGCAGGTTTCGGGTCGTGTTTCCACCATTTTTCTGAATCAAGATTTGGTCATTTCGCTGCAAGTGTTGGGCTAGAGATTGTCCACAACCGAACTCTTTATTTCCTGTAATCGGCATGAATTGTCAACCCCTGCATTATGTGTTTGTTAATCAAATGACAGAAAATTGCCAAACCCTGCTGCCCAAACTGACTACGATGACGATTACGATAAGATGAGAACAATGCAGCTTCAATGAGTGCAAGATATTAAACTGGTGTCAGTGTCAACGAGAATCTAGTTGCCATTTTGTGGCTACTGGTTCTCCTTGGTTCACATAAACAAAAAACAAACAGATTAAGACAGCCAACACAAGACACAAACTTAAAGACCAAGTATAAGACATGCATAAACAGCTAGACAAAGCTTTTATGCAACAACAATAACAGAATATAGCAGCATATCCTAGTTCCTAAAGTTTGAAATCTGAATCCTTCTGCATAATAACATCACCGTCCTATCAGGACATTCATTTCATAAAAATTGAAGCAGCACATGTAGGCATATCAATTTTACTCTGGATCACAAAATAAACTCCCCAGCCTGCAGGTGAGACACACAATTCTTATAAGGTTGGTCGACAAATCCAGTTAACAAGGCTTTTGATCGAGGAAAATTGGAATTTATATAGTAAAGGAGTATAAGGGCCCAGAATTGAATGAATGCCAAAAAAAGGAAGAAACAAACCTCCCAAGTCTGCAGGTAGAATGAAATAGGTGATGGGAATCAAATCCAAACGATTCTCCGATGTTCCTCATTTTAATGACACAAATACCTGATACATGATAATATCTCATTTTGAGGACACAAATATCTGATACGTAACAGAGCATTTTGCATTTAAGACAATAAACAAAAGAAATCAGATATCCACAATTTGTACATAATGGTAGAGTTATTTATTTTCAAACATCAGACAACTGCAAATAGATTTCGAAGGTAGCATTTCAGGGTTTTGGTGTAACGACAACAAGAATAATGTCACACAAGATAACACGAATCTACCTACTTAAGTAATAGAATAAAATAAAAATCCAGTTGAAAACAATGAAACCTGTGAACTACCACTCACGCATTAAACCTGATAACATAAACATAATATACAACTCAAGGGGCTCCAAAGTTGCTAAGATTCCAAGCTTGCGTAATATACAACTCAAGAAGGGGTTCCAAAAGTTGCCAAGATTCTAAACTTGCGGATACCGCTACACGTAAAGGCTAAATCTCAATCAGACCATTAACCAGAACCGATGAGTTGAAAAACCAAAACAGAAAAGCCAGGTACCTCTTCATCCAAAAAGGGATAAAGAAAAGATACAGTACTTGTAAATAATGATAAAGAAAAAAAGGGACAATAGACAAAGGTAATCATAGCCACAAAGTGTCTCGAGTTAGCAATACATGCTGCTACTATTCTTGTTGCACCGGCAACTCCATTGACTCCCCAGCACAAAGATATCCAATTACAAGGACCTAACTAACACACAAGATATTTGAGGGGCCTTCCACACATAAATAAGCTAGCTTGCCTCCATAACCACCAAAATCTTCAGCGTCAATCAAATTGCCAATTCAATAATTAAGATCCCAATGAAATTATCTGCAAATATTGTCTCATTAAAAAAATTCTATGCTTGCTCATAGAGATTGTAATCATACGCCTCTACAGATGGTTGCATCAAAGGAAATAATCAGGTGTTCTTCGGGTGACATCAGGTTCTCCTCTCCTTGGGGCAGGTTCAAACTGCAAGCATTAAACAAAACAATTTGCCATTTTCAGCAGAAGTTACTCAGCAGATATATGAGAGAGAAATAGAGGGTGAGAGACCTGGATAAATGTATGGCCCTTGCAGTCATCAACTTCCAATATAGAAGCCAAATTACCGCATCGATAACAATAATTAGGCGCACTAAATATGGTTACCACCTTTTGATCCTGTTTCCAAAACATAAACCCTTTATGAGCTAGAGTAGAAAAAGGTAAAATAATAATAAAATACAAAATGAGAAAGATAATTTACATGTCCCCAGTTATATCCCTCCATAACTAATTGATGGGCTCTGGCTATCAGCTTAAGGTTGTTAGTATGGTTGAACTGCTCCGAGATATCCTGAAATAGAGTGGCCTGATTAATAAACTGCAACTACAAATGCGTAAATAAAAGATTTATGGGCGGTGAAATACCTGGCCAAAAGTATATCCAGCACCACGAGGAGAAATGCCCCAACCACATCTATCATCAGGGTCAGACCATAAGAGGTCACACATAGGACCCTCGTGAGGAACCTCTTGGGCGCGATCAAAGTTCCGTATGTTATCAAGGGTCTCGATTGAAGGTGATAGCCCACCATGCAGACAAAATATTTCCGACTCGACCTACAAAAGATTCAGGAGAATGAGGCTCAGACTAAGCTGAGAATAATTATTTGTTACTGACAGGAAACAAAAGCAGTAATAACACTCTTCAAAAAACCAACTAATACTGTGACAACTTTAAAACTGCAAAATAATTCTGTTAAATTGAAAATGTGAAAATTCTTCCTTGCCTGTTATCAAAATGAAGTTATGCCCTTGCCATCAGAAAATTATAAGTAAGCAATCAAATGGCAGTAGTAAGAGCATGGCTATTATTAAGTACAAGCCTTGAAGTAGATTTTAGGTCAACGTTGGAGTCTAAAGATTCTGAACTGAACGACCCTTAAACCTGAAAATAGGTGCGGCACACCATTTATATCGTTGGATAGTGATTTTCACAAATTTGTGAAGAGGGGTTTCCATACTTTGTGACATGTGTTGCGATGATGCCAGGCATATTCTTTGTGATCAATGCAAACTCTATTGTGGTGTGAAGTCCACAAAATCCTTGCTAACATGGAAAGACAGCATTCTTTATAAACATATTGGGCAGTGCCTATGATCCATTTTTGATATATTTGAATCTCATTCGTATTATAATTTTTGTTGTCAGGTAGTATTGTGTCTCATGAGCATATATTTTGATATACTAACAAATCCAATTGAAGCCAATAAATAAATAAAATGCAAGAGGATAAGTTTTGAGAACAAACCAATGCTGTTAATGGAAAATAGTCAAAAAGATCTGTGAATATCTTCCAAACGTTAGCATTTCCGTATCTGCCAACACAGAGGTGCCAACAGACATTAGAATATCTTTACAAAATACAGAATAAGATCCATCAAACATAAATGGGTCCTAAAGAGGCAACCTTCTGTTACAATCTCTGAGAACCATAAAATATCAGGCCTCAGCAAGTTTCATTGCCTATACAAATACGACTATTCAGTAGACAATTTTGTTTTCATGTCATAGAGAGGGGCAGCTGGATGAAATGTTTTTGAATTGTAATAACTTCGTTTTGATAGTTCAGTCATTCTCTCACTTTTACCCTCACTTCCCTACAGCCAAACAACCCATTGATGAAATTATTATTGCATTTTAAGCATGCAGAAAACACATCAACCTTATTCTATTGACCAGTATTGATCAAAGATAATAAGCTATAGAAAGCCCTTAGCCCTCTCTGTTCAACTCTTTTACACCTTGAGAAGTAACATGCACACAACATACAGCATTGAACTTACTGTTTCTTAATCATTCCCTGAATCAAATAACTAACATGATCATCGATCTCCACTAGAAAACAGGATTAGGTCAATAATATGCTGAAAGAGAAACCAAATCAACTTTAGGCAAAGGTTATATATTAGATACAGCTGCATCTAAGAGGTCCAGCGAATTTTCATACTATAAATCTATAATGGCTTCATTCACACAAAACAGCAGTTGCGCAAGTGAAAAATGATTAGTTCAGAGACAAAAGAGCTAAATGGCAAGATGTGAACATGGAACTTACTTTCGCAAGCATTCATCATAGAATCCATAAACTTGTGTAATCTGCAATAGAGAGAGAGAGGCGGGGGGGAGGGGTTCATCAGCACAAACTTATCCATATATCAAATCATCAATAATATATTGTGAAGTAAGCATTAAAAGACATAATGTTTTATATTCAGGTGAGATATAGAACATTAACCAATTATAGTTGAGATTCTATTCAGCAGATGGGGTTGGCTTGCTGTGATTTATATGGTTCAGTAATTACAAGAAAGATAAAACCTGGGTTGTTCAGCACAAGAAAGAATTTCCGGACCAGAGCACTTCAGGTGAAATCTATACCTGTCGACTTTCATGGTTTCCTCTGAGAATGGTAATTCTCTGAGGATATCGCACTTTCAGGGCCACCAGGAGCTGGTCAAAGGGCAGCATTTTGTCTAATCAATATGATGACACGTCATATGCTACCACTATTAGGCAAAATCATTAAAGAAATAGATGAACATGGCTATAACTAAAAAAACCAAGTGGCATTTCAAATGTAATTATGAGAAGAGTAAGACCCTTGAGATAATAATTAATAAGCCCTATCCTCTATATGCAATGTTGCACGAATTGTCATTGAGGTGGCGAATCTGTGTCCGGTCCGTGTTGAATTCGTATCCAAATAGGATTTTTTTCATATTCGTCTAAGAATAGTGTAGAGACTCTTTTTGACACATTCTAAGATTTATGTTTACACTAGAACATGCATAAATAACGAAGACATTAACAATTTTTATTGTTTGCTGTGATATTTTTCATATTCTTAATCAAGGTTTGCTAATATCATAACTTTTGTTATTATGTGTGTGTATTTACTAATGTTTGACTGTGCTAGAATTGTTTAAATAGTATTTTTTCGTTATCTAAATATATTTACATGCATAAATAAATATGTATTTCTACTTAATTAGCTGATTTAAAAACATATTTAGCATCCTAGGTTATTGAAAGATTGCGAATCAACAAATCCGAATCATATCGTATCTCGTATATGTATCCAAATCCATGCTACTTATCCTCAACGATGGGGCCTTCTTGCCTATTTCACACTTTAGTTGGCTAGAAAACTTAAGTTCACACTCATATACACACAAAGTTAGCAGCAGTTATGCCAATAGAATTATTTTGGGAATTAAGATTAGCTACAAGAACTTTAATCATCTGATGCCACGTATTCTTAAAGAGAGAAGGCATTAGAATTTGAGCAATCGAGGTCTACAGTGCCACTGCAAGTCCCTTATTGCCTTAGAATAATGGAAAATGTGATGAAGCTCTTTTTCTGCTTCAAGGGATTACCAATTAAATTCATATGCACCAAGAAAATGAGCCGCTCAGAATAGAGAAAATTACATAACAAAAGAAATTCAAAGCATCCTTGTATGAGGTGACATATCAAGTGCCACTGTAACACCCTAGAACTTTGATACAGTATAACAATAGTATCGATTTAATTTTTGCTCAAATAAATCTATTTTTATGGGAGTTTAGTATTTTGCATTGACATTTAAATGTTTGGTTAAGTATAAGGTGTTTTAATGATAGTGTATATATTATGGTTTTATAAGTTTGTTAGATAGATATGTTATTAGTATCTAAGTTTTGTTTGCTAATCTAACAATATCTTTTAAAATCATTTAATATATTTTAAATATTAGATATATAACAAATGATTTATATTAAGATAGTTTTAAACATAAAAGATATGATAGATATGTTTGAAAATCCATTTTAAATCTTTTAATAAAACAATTTTAGGGGTTATGGGAATTATATATATATATATACACACACACACACTCTCTCTCTCCAAATATATTTTATCTTCCCAGACAAACCTATGCCTATTTTAATCATAAATACATTTAAACTAATCTACCTAAATCTTATTTAATTGCACATAAGATATTTTGGCTAACGTTATTTTCGTAACCATAGATATATGGTAGTTTATTTTTGTTATGATAAAATAATTGAGTTCCCTTCTAAATCTTTGAAACACCTATTTGACCCTACATATATATTTTACTACACACAAGTATATTTCCTCTCTCTAATCATCTCTCACCTCACCTTAAACAAACTATATATATAAATAATCATATATATATTATTCTCTCATCACTGTATCTCTCTCCAATTTATATCATCCCTCTATAATATTCTTCTCTCTCCAATCTATTATCTCTCTCTACATTTATTTCCCACTAACAGTAATCTCTCTCTCCAATCTATTCCTCTCATATATATATATATATATATATATATATATATATATATCCTAACCTGACACTCTCTCTCATCATATATTATCTCCTTTATTTAAATCCTAATTTTATTCTCTCAATCACCCAGATTCTCTCTTCCTCCTATAAATATAATATATATAACATCTCTTTCTCCCAGTAAAATATTTTCTTAAAATAACCAAACCCCCCTCCCTTCACCCACGTCGCCATCGCCTCGCGGCACCGTACCAACCACCGCCTCCATCGCCTCCATCTCCCTCTATCACCAGACCACCCTCACCTCGCCTCCTTCGAACCGCCGGCACCCTCTTCTCCTTTCCCTCTTTCAACCATCGCCTGAACCCATCGCCGCACCCATTGCCTTCGCCTCAAACGCAGCACCACCAGCGCTCCCCAAAGCACTCACCGTCGACCCCCTTGCCATCGCCATCACCCTTCGAGCCATCCATCTCCATCATCGGCGCCAACTCGATCCCCGATCACCCTCATCACCGCCTCTACCTCATCTGCGACGCGACCTCCTACCACCTTCATCCTC
Source organism: Agapanthus africanus (assembly GCA_030015575.1). Lineage (NCBI taxonomy): Eukaryota > Viridiplantae > Streptophyta > Magnoliopsida > Asparagales > Amaryllidaceae > Agapanthus > Agapanthus africanus. Next base: position 13,665,407 of record CM057337.1, read on the forward strand.
ACCGTCGCGGAAACCCCGACGCCTCCTCTAAACTTAGCACACCCGAACACTCTAACCTCGAACCACTGCAACCAGGCACCTCCCTTTTTCTCACCGTCGTCGACTCCTTCCTTTTCCCTCAAGAACACATCACAGTAGCCGGCTCCTCACCTTCAACCCACACCCAACAGTCGTCGTTTCTTCTTGTTCCTCGACGGCGTCTCCCTCTTTTTCCCGAACGCAAGTATCCTTGGATCTTTTCTTTTTGGGAACTGTGAAAAATAATCATAAAACCCTAATTAGACTTTAATTTGGTGTACAAGAAACTTTAACCGAAGAATATATTACTCTGGGCGGAGCACAACCCAGATTCTAAGTAGAACAATAGCCGAGAGCGTGCCTCGCATCTTTGTGTATCTTCGTTTTCGTGATCGACGTCTCTAAGGCAAGTACTCTTGCCCTTTCCTATTGTCGATGTATTATCAGTGATTAATTAAATAAATTCTTAACATTTAACAATTCAGATAAATTGTGATATATATATATATATGATGAAAACCCTAGTGTAGCACACCCATTAATTAGAATTATAAATATCATATTTATTAAATGCTCGATTAAATTTCATGACTTTTGGAATTGTTTAAATTGGAATCGAACCCCATTAATAAGCATCATTAAAATCATCGTTACTTTAATATTAGTTATTGATAAATGTTTGCTAATCGTTGATGTTAAGACCATGATATTACCTGTTAATATTGACATGTATAAGAACCCCTCTGATATGACGTATACCTGTCTGATACTGTTATCATTAACCTGCTTACATGATCCTTATGTAACACATGTTTAACATATTGCAATGACACTATTTCCCGTTATTATTGACATGTTAGAATAACCCTTGATGCGTTATACCGTTGTAATCATTATTAACTGTTAGTAAAATGCAATCACCAATTAGAATGTTGAACCTTCATGCCATGAAACAATTACTCTTGCTTACATATTTACCATACGGTACTAACATCCCGACTTGTTTTGATTTTCCTATTCAGTCAGTAATCTATATTGTGTTTGAATTTATCGTCATGTTAGTTCTAAATACGCGGGATGTTGGGATAGTTTGAGTGTGCATTCGTTCAACAGGATCTCAGGAGTCACACGCCGGCAGCTCGTACCGGGCTATATCGGTCACTTATTCATACAACTTGTACCGGGCTATATCGGTCATTGGAGCTCCTACTGGGCTATATCAATCACATGTTCATTAGCTGGTACCGGGTTTTAAACAATCATATGTTACTATTGCCGCTACCGGGCTTTATACGGTCACTTGTTCATTCCATATTTAGGCCCGTGTTTCCTTGCTTCTGGTGCCCTACCCTTGGGTTGGGAATACTCCTGCAGAGCTTGACGTATACACTCGAACTCACGATATGATAGATTACCCTTTTAGTGACCAACAGTATATGACTTGACCGACTTGACCTATTTACTTGCTTGCTTCATATTACTGCCATATCTATATCTACATGTGCACGCGGGTTTCACTACACTCACATATTCATACTATCATACACAAACACTATTACGATTGAGTACTTGTTGGGATGTTCCGACATGCCTCATCTCAGGTTTAGAGACCGATTCACAGGCAAAACAGGATCAGAATGACTATCAGGAGTTTGCCGAAGATCGGTAGTATTGTAGGTTTATTTCTATTTTATTTCAGTTGTTATTAGAATGTGCGCCCCTCGTGGGACGATAGGAATAATATATCTTTCTTTTTGGATCTTATACTTCGTTTATTCGGAACCCTTTGTTATTTGGATCTTTTATTGACCTTATCTTTATTTCATGGATTCATCAGTATTATTTGTTATTTATGCAGCATGATGTTAGTATTATCTTTTGGATATTATCGTATAGGTTTAGTTAGAGCCTTAGGTGTGACTATGGCAAGGCATTTCCCCTTGTCTTGGATCACAGGCGGTTGCGGTCCATATTTCCGTATTCCGGGAATTGTGGCGTTACAGCCATCATAACATGTATTTAACATCCTTATATTTATGTTTACGCCAAACTAAATATAAATAAACAGATAATAGAAATAGGGGTGACAAAAATGGATTAATAGAATAAGCTAGTTACCAGTGAAGATGACATATACTAAATTCAGCAGAACAAGAAACTGGATAAGGCACTTACCGTGACAGTTTCAACAGAATAATACCCGCGGTCTACATAATCGCCCATAAATAAATAATTGGTATCTGGACACTAAAGGTGAAAATAAATACACTGTCAGGAAAACTGCAGAAGAAAAAATATAGCACTTAATATCTTACTTTCTAGCATATATCAGGCAGCCATAAACCGTCCCTTTAATAATTAAACTCAATCTGATCGGTATCAGTTCAAGAGTAAAACGCCCTAAAAGGGCAAAGGATGGGTAAACAAGATACCTTTCCACCAATTCGAAATAGTTCTGCAAGGTCATGAAACTGCCCATGAATGTCACCACAAATCGTCACAGGACTTTTAACTGGCTGCAATATAAAGGAAAATAAATTCTAAGATATAAAATAATTGCTAAGTAAAAATTTGGAAGGAACATGCAAATATTGTGATTACAATGATTATTGGTAATATGAAAATTGAGGCTATAAAATCATTTGGCTCTGTTTATCTTCAATAATAAGTGCATATGGTTTTGGATTTGAAAATGAACTCAGATTAGTTATGGACCTTAAATATACTTTGTGTGAAGAACACAATGCATCTATATATGCAATCTTCTTCCACTAATTATTTTGTTGAAATGATGTATACATGCATGCATAAAAGCAACCAGTGCATGGGCCATATGCCCGCATATGTATATCAGTATATATATCTAACACTTTTATTGGGGAGAAAACAGCAGTGGCCTCTCAGATGGGCCAATGGGGTCAAAGGGCCTAACTGCAAAATTGCCAGCGGGCCCTACAGGCCCATGCGAGAGGCCACTGCAGTTTGGGCCTGCAGTCCGTTTCCTCTGGGGCATTGATATGTTCATATGAGGTCCCCTTTTCAAACCTTGTATATTAATTTGAGCTTCTATCCATGTCAAAATATGATAGTCGAGGCATTGTGCTCCCTCTTGTCGATGCAGGAAATGGAGTTATTCAAAAGTGAAATTACACCGGAAACAAACACAATTGCTAGTGCATTATGCTTGCTGTTAAGAAAGGGCAAATTTATTCAAATGTGAAATGAGGACAAAATTAAGCACAGTTGAAAGATAATATAATCATAAGAAAGTAAATTTGGATATGTGAAGATTTTCCGCATATGGTCGGTATGGATTAATTGATTGTTTTTGGAAAATATTTAAGGTACAGAATGAGCCTTTTCTATTTAAAATTAACAATTCTAGAGAAAAAAGGTTGAAATAGGTCATCGCACATTTATATCGATTGACTCTTAACATGTAACAATAAACACTCAGTTATTTAGTAATTACTCAAAATTTAAAAGATGATGATGATGTTAGCAATTATACCCTCAAATTGGGGGACAGTCTTGCTGAGTACAATAAAAATACTGATAGGCAAGGGAGCGGGAAACCACAAAAAAGTTCAACCTTGGGTTTCAACTACACCTTTTTCAACTCAATCACTAAGTTTCATCCATTATGTCTCAAACCAGTGTATACATAAGATCTATAAATATTACGAGTAAAAGAAGGATAAAAAGAAACACAGAAGGCCTAGAAATAAAGCAATTGCATAAGGTTAATAAATAAATAGAAATTACCTGGACATTGCTTTCTTCCATTAATATCTCTTTCGCCTTCTCAGCTAACACTTTAACCTGCATCAGTAATTAAAAGAAAAAGAGGCGTCATTGCAGCACTAACATATAGTCCCTTCTAGCTATATAAAGCTGTGTGGGAATATGCCTGCATGCAAAACTGGGTGTTCCCAATAGGAGTTGGACCGAAATCTACAAATGTGACATAGATAATTGACCAGTTAATTGGAAAATCAACCAAATTTATCTTCGCAGGCATCATCTAAAATGAGACAAAACCAAACTCAAATTGGAGTCGTCTCCGCCAATGAAACTAGGCATTGAAAATGAACAAGAAAGAAAATGTTCTGATTAGATTAATGTCTTAACGACCATCAAAACCATGTAAGTTCCTAATATATGTTTAATTCATATAGAAATATAGAAAGACATCAGCAGTAGAGTTGCAAATGAATTCACGCCATACATGCTTCATAACAGATTTTGCATAAACAATAAACAACAAACAGATATAGCAGGGCTAAGGAATCAGATCAGTCTATCCGATCAGGAAAGAAAGGCTTTAGGTGCTTCATTACAGAGTCAATGTCCATAACTCAAAGCTTTGCTTTAGAAAATTTCATGAAACATTGAACAAAAAACTTTAGTACTCATAATTGTCCATTGACGAAATTCAAGTAATGGTCATCAAGCCCTCCCCCCTATAATGGTCACCAAGCCCTCCCTCCCATAATGAACAAATTTTTCAATACTCATAATGGTCATCAAGCCCTCCCCCCAACCCAACAAAAAAGGGGTTGTCTCAAATCTCTAGCTAAGGCAACAAAGCACATGATATGGTACTTCCCGAAAAATCAAAGCCGATATGATGGAAGCCAAACTAAAAACCCTTTTTTAGGCTCATGCAAACAGAGAGATGAGCTTCAAATCTCTTATGCTAACAAAAATAATATGCGGCATGGAAAGATGACAACGTTGATTACTGGTGCCACACTTGTCCTGAAGGGTCAAAAAACTAAAATGGGCATTGGCCTTAAGTTAGAGATTGCCATTTGCCAACACTAGATCTACTAAATAATCATCTAGAGATTCAGATATTCTAAACAACGTATACCAGCTATGATGTTTGGCCATAGATAATAAAATTTCAAATTCTTTAGCACGGCCTATACAAGATACCCCATACATAGTATGTATCTTAGATGGAAATTCTAATCACCAGCTACTTATCCAGTTTCCTTCAAAGCATTAACTACCTATTTATGCTCATTTGAAGTCCTTGACTAGATGGAACTTATAACAAAATGCCGACGAGCAAGGGCAGACCCATGGATTTTGGTTAGTTGGGGGCCTTGGGGCAAACAACTATCAAATTTTACTATATAATATCTAAAACTTATTATACATTTAAAAAACTACAATTAATTTAATTGCATACCTAAAATAATATTTTTCACAATAACCGTTTTCGAGATTCTATATCTATATCCTACAGTCTAGGTCTTTGTTGAGCCAAATATTAATCGATGGAAACATATTCTATTTAAAACCAACTCCTTATTTTACGATGTGGGACTTAACTTTCATTGTTAAAACGAATTCTTAATACAAGACAATTTTAATCATTAAGAAAATATCAATGAAACAAGTATCCATTTAAATAAAATTAACAAAATCAATGTCTCTATATTATAAATTGAACTGACAATCTCTCACTTAGGAGCAAACCATCTTACCACTTGAGCTTGACATCATTATTGTTCATCATATACCCAAAATTCCAAAAGTCATAATCGAGTCCTCTTCTTTTCCAAAGTTTGAGTGGGGGCACATACCCCCCCCCACTCCTTTTTATATGGGTCCATCCCCCGCCAATGAGTTGTTGCCAAGATTTTTTGCATTCTCTAAAATATACTTGAAGTTCTGGGAATTTTTTAACTATACCCTCCAATCTTATATAGTGAGTAAAATCCAAATTATGCCAATCATAAACCTCATAAAACCATAGTTTGATTGTAGGTAAGCAAATAACTGCTCGTATATGTTTGTACTCTCACATCACTTTGTTCTCACCTCAACCTTAATCGAGCATCGGCTAGTTCGGTCAGATTCAAAGTTCGAGATTTCGGCCGAAACCACCGATACGTAGTGGTTTCGTATCGGTTTCGGTGGAGACCGATACGAAACCCAAAACCGATATAAAACCAACCATACAATGTCGTTTCAGCTGAAATCTTTTAAAACTTATTTTTTATACCATTTTTACTGTCATTGTGATCATTGTAGGCCTTCGTTGTTAGAAAACTGCAAAAAAAAGTGAACTCAAACCCTGTATTAGTATTTATCTAAATACACTTTTCAATATATTTTGCATCATGGCTGGATTTTTAAACACTGGAATCATTATCTTGTAATATAGAACCATAAATTTAAGTATTTAATATATCTACACTTATGTATGTTGTATTACCGTCGAAACCAAAACCAGAACCGAGAAAGCGAAATTAGCCGAAACCCAGCGAAACTAATAAAATTATGAGAGACCGAAACCGAAATCGAGTTCTTGAACCTTGGTCAGAACACCGTAAAACCCCACCCCAAGTGGCGGACATGTCCTGTTTCAAGTCCTAATTGATGTAATAGTGTGGTTTATGAAGGCATGAGCGCAGCTGCGGTTCTCACTTCTGCTCATCTTGTTCTAAGTTGCACCAAGAACCCAAACATGCATGCTTCTTTATTTCCCGACATTAAGAGTTTCCTACCCGTAAATATATAATCTGAATATTCCACATGCCAAACTTGTTGGGAATGCACTAAGCAAGTTTCCACTAGTATAACAAAAGAGCCAGAAGTTGTGCATTGCGTTATGAAACATTTCATTTTCTAGCAGTTCACATTCATAATTCAATGACATGGACACATTACAATTTCAATTAAATCCATATAGGAAGCTCAAAACCAGCAGTGATACAAAATTGCCAAAGGGTACATAAAAATCTCAATAAACTATCACATTCTTAGCTCTCAAATAGCGATTCTTTAACGATTGAGGCTCCTATAAGAAATAAAAATTGAAGCTTTTATCAAAACAATATGTGATTTAATCAACTGCTATAAGGAAAATATGCCATTATTCAACATCAAGCTCTCCATTTTCATCCTCCCTTCATTTCTATTTCCTCCAGAATTGCGAGACCCAGACCTCTAACAATATGCCTCCTAAATATTCCAATACACAATGCAAATGAAGGGTCCATGAAATCCCAATACATCAAGTATACCAGAGGTTCGTCACAAATCTCCTGGAAACCAGTCAAACTACAGTCTACCTATAAATCTACAGCTAAAAAGAGCAAATTTCCAAAGGATCCCGTAAATCAGAAAAGCAAAAACCTGTTTTCCATGAAAAACACCTCAGATCTACCAAATATCCCCAATTACAGCACAAGATTCCAAATTTCGAATCGAAAACATGAAACACAAACAGAGATTCAAACGGATCGAAGAGATCTAAAGCTCACCTCCTGTTCGGAGAGAGGCTTGCACTGCATGAGCTGCGCGATCTGCTCGTCGAGGTTCCCATGGGAGTTTGACGAGGGCACCGGATTCACGCTCATCCTCGGAGACCTAGCCCTAACCCTAACCCTAGGTTTCTCTCTCTTCGAGTGATTGCTATAATTGGGAATTGGCGAAAGACGGCAAAATTTCGGGGGAACAGGAGGGAAGAAGGAAACCTTGGAGCTTGGCCATTCGTGTCTCTCTCTTTCTTATCCGCCGTGTTCCCACGGACACGAAACTTATATTTGATACCACTGGCGTATCGACACCTGTACCTGATTTGGGAGGTGAATTGTTCTAAGAAATTATTGGGTATACCGGGTGCAACGCATCCGGACAGAAAAGAGAGAAAAATGGGCTTTTAGGACAGCTTTGCAGGTTCGTATCTTTATTGTTTTCATTCTCATGACCGAGCATATGCATTTGGTGTTAGGAATGTAAATAGATTGGATATAGGTCTTACCATATCCAGATCTGATGAACCCAGACGGAATTGAATACGAATAGCATTAGTTATTAGACATAAAAAGTTGGTGTCCTTATCTTATGAAAGCCGGACATAGAATGGACGGTAAATGAATATTGGAAAAAATGCACCCAATAAAGCAAAAGATTACTATTTTGCATCGTATACCGATATGGAACGGATATGGGTATTACCATATCTATGCCCGGTGTTTTTTGGCAGATGCAGATATAGATTTGGATAGTTATTGGAAATGAAAATAACTATCCATATATGATAAAAATCAGATACGGATACAGATCAGCTCAAATTATCCATTTCGTTTACATCCCTGTGGATAAGGAATTCGCAAGCGTTTTTTGTTGGACTTTTTACTAAAAAAACAATCATACTTCGCTGATTACTAAAAATACTCCTCGTGCTTTGTATTTGCTTAAAAGACACCCCAAACATCCAAACTGCACTAAAAGCCACCCTCACTAGTTTCCATCAAAGGCCGGCGTCTTATTAGGAAACTGAAGCCGGAATTTGTGTTTGAGCTTGTTGGGTTACCCTAATGTCCTAGCCATCATCCGTGGCGATTTGCGAAATAAAAAATTTCTTACAAGTTTAAAAACGGCGCTAGAATAACCCAAGAAACCAGATCTTTCCATAAACCTAACTAGCTAAATAAAGAGAGCTAACCACTATGAAAAGAAGTCTCACCAAACGATCCAAATCCTTCGATCTTCTTTCCTCACCGTTCGCTCCAAGTGGCCACTATGATCGCGCTTGATCTCCTTTGCTCGCTCCATCGGTACTCCGGGATCGAGCTTGCTCTTCGGTCCTCCTCCATCGAAGATAATCTACCCGAGAGATGTGATCCATGGCTCCAGCTTCTTGCCAAGTAACAAAAGGAGCAAATAGAAAACTTGGGATGTTAATCCAAGATCTCTAGGATGTAGTGTGAAGTTCTAGATGTTTTACTATCTCTATCTTGCCTCCTCTCTTGTTTCTCAACACATGAGAGTGTAGAGAGGAGGAAGATGGTAAAGGTGGAAGAACTCAAGAGAAGGAGAGGAGAGTGAATCAAAATGGTGAGCTCAAGAGAAATGAGGCAACCATGAGAGAGAAAAAACCCCACAATGGTTTTGTATATCAATATCCATAAATAAACAATATGGCCCATGCTTCAATAGTTACCATAAATGAATAAAAAATTCATTTGTCAACTATTGAGGTATGGTCCTCACCATACTCCCCTTTGAAAGTCTACCCTAGTACCAGCAAGGGGTCCAAGTGACATCAAGCATGCCAAATTCAAATTTTTATTCGTACTAAGCTAGACTATACAAGATCTTTAGCTAGGTGATTAGGGTTTAAAGTTTGATATCAATAAACTATGAGAAGTGAAGAAGTTTATACCCTTGTAGATTGTGTCCTTCGCTTCTAAAGCTCCAGGTTGAAGTCCACGCGACTCTACTAGACTCCTCTTTGAGTTGAACGAACCCCCTTCATGATCTTCGCGCCAAAGACGATCCACCTGAGGTTCCTCTAGCTCAAGATACCTCTACACTAAACTCTTTTAGTGTAGAAAACACACCACACCAAATTGCTAGTTTGGTGTGGGATGGTGAAGTAAGGGATTAGAAAGTTCACTAGGGTTATCACAAGTTCAATGATTCACATCACATGTGAGGGTTTGAACTTGGAGGTGAGGCGAGGGAAATGTAGAAAGCAAGAGAGAGCAAAAGCTCATGGAAATGGCTAAGGCATGAACTCAAGAACAAAATGCAAGTATAGAATGAAAAATGAATAATATCTCCTCGCTTATTCAGGCATGGATTAAATTGCAATTCTAAATTGCAACCATGCTTGAATAGTGAGTCAAGACTAATATTATATCATATAAACACATGCCTTAACCATACCCAAAATATCTCCACAATTACATCTCATTTTTTCTATTTTCTAAAAGTAGAAAAACATGTCATGCTTCATATAATAATATATATATTTATATATATCAAATATACATTAATATATATATATATATAAAGCAATTAATGAGCTAATGATATTAATTAAGATATAATTATATCACATATAATATATATCACATTATTAAATCAACACTTGATCTAATAGTCTGGTTATATCACATATGATCGACTAATATCATTTATCTGTTTATCACATTATCAAATCAACACTTGATTCAATAATCTGGTTATATCACATATAACCTAACTGATAACAGATAACTGCCAGATTACAATACGGTACCGCATACTCGTATTTAATCAGGCCCACATACATATCACATATGTGTCCTGCTTCATTTCGCTTGAACCAGAAAACTTCTGTGTGGGACTCTAAAGACTCGTCAATACGCCAGCAGTAGGTGATGATCACATCAGTCACCTACAAGCCATCAGTGGTACTAGCTGGATGTAACGGCTACCCGGATATTGAGCGATATGAAAATCAACAAGCAAGCTTGTACATACCCTCCATGAAACCTATCAGTAACACTACCGTACAGTCCAGTCTCTTCGTCTGATATATAGCATATCATGTCCAGGGGTGGTAAACGTCAGCCCCCAATAACGTGATAAGTCATGCCGATGTCTGGCTCATAACGGTTCGAGAAACTACTAATAACTCTTATCAGTCTCAGCAGCAGCCCTGGCCAGGGACTTCCAGTTATAGCCAATCGAGCATAGCGCAACATCAACCCCCAATACCGGGAGAGACGAAACCCCTCCTATTGCTCATTGCCTCCATATGACTCGGGACTGTACCCAAAATCCACCTGTTTGCACGACTCTTTTGAGCCGTGATAGGGAGGAAATCAAAGCACGGTGGGAGCCATACAAGACTCTATGACGATCTCGGGTCTACAGACTGACATGTATCAGTGTCATCAGAGGACTGCTATCTAACGATGGGTATACTACCACATAGGAGTCCTCGGCGAGTCCTGTTCGGTGTACCCATTCTTCAATGAGCACCTGAGTACAATCTTAGATGTCACACACCAATGGTTGTGGGATCAACCATCGCCCTCTAAGGAACAAGAAACGTACACACTAGTCTATACTGGAATATCGATGCCCTGGTCTCGATATTCCCACGACTAGGAACTGATTAAAGGATGTACTTGTGGACCATCCTGGCCCCACTAGTATGATCTCATCATAACCCTGGCAGTCAAGTATATATCCTAAGGGTTTTATCAACATGTGAGAGCAAGACAGTAAAGAATACCAGTCAACACGTTAAGATAAAGAGTAACCAGATAGCATACTATCATGTAGATCAAGAAAGTCATGTGTGTGTGTGTGTCCCCAAGCTGTAGGGTTACTAGGCACTGTCACAAGGGTCTATAAGGTATCAACCATGCCCGATTTAAAATTTAGACGTGCCGAACAATCCTAACCAAGATCTTAGACTAAAGATTAGGCGAAACAAAGCATGTAAACAACTTTACATCTAAGAGTTAGGGATTACAACCTTTGTAGTCCGTTCCTTCACTTCTAAAGCTCCGTGTTGAGGTCCTTTCGCTGCGATCATCGAGTGTCCAGACTCTAGAGAGGCTTCATGAAGAGAAAGATGCAAGCTTGCTTCCGATCTTCAATAACGAAGATGATCTACCTTGAAGAAACTCAAACCCATGCTCTTGCTTTGCTAATCAAGTATTAGAAAAGCAAACACCCTAATCTAAGTGGCTAAAATAGATTAGGATGATGAAGTAGGAATTTAGCTCTCGTTTGTTTTCTTTATCTCACTCAAAATCATCACATATGAAAAAGTTAGTGAAGCTTTTCATCAAGCAAGAAAGAAGAAGAAGATAATCAAATCCTTTTGTGATGAATAATGAATCAAGTGTGTGGTTAGAAATGCAACCATGGGTTAAGTATGAAGACTTAACCCATGTAGATAATCAACTATGGTTAAAGGGTTGGGTTGGGTTAAAGAAATATCTTTGCAAAATATCACAAAACATCAAGGTCAAAGTCAAAGCTTCATGAAAGCTTAACCCTAATCCAAACCCTAACCATATTTAAACTCCATAAATCATGTTGCATTTATAACCATAACATGTTACAATATTATATATCACATATACAATATTTATTGTAACAAAATAAAATAATACAATTAACATATATCATATATATATCAATGTATTAACCGAGTGAGAAAAAGAATCTTTAAGTGAGCTTATATTAGTTAATGTAATTTAATATATCAAATATATAATTATACATTAAATTATTGAATCAACACTTGATCCGATAATCCGGCTATTTCATAAATAACCGACTAATATAATCTGTATCAGTTCATCGAATCAACACTTGATCCGATGACCCGGTTATATCACATATACCCGGCTGATATCTCATATCGCGAGAATCTAATACGGTATCACATACAGGTATTGTTCTCGGTCCCGCACATATCACATATGTGCTCCTACTCCGTTTTGCCTGAGCCAGGAAACCTCTGTGTAGGACGCTAAAGAATCGTCAATACGCCGGCGGTGGGTGATGATCATATCAAACACCCACAAGGTGCAAGCAGTCAGCTAAACGCAACAGTCACCCAGGTATTGAGCAATCAGAAGATCAACAAGCAAGCATGTACATTCTCCCGTGAATCCAACCAGTAACACCCTCGTCTCTTCGTCTGATATGTCGCATATCTCGCCTAGGGGTGGTAAACGTCAGACCCCGGTAGCTTGATAAGTCGTGTCGATATGAGGTCCATAACAGTTCGAGAAACTACTGATAACTCTTACCAGTAAATCTCAGCAACCCTGGCCAGAGATTTCCAGTTATAACCAATCGAACACAGCGCAACATCAACTCCCTATACCGGGAGAGACGAAACCCCTCCTATCGCTCATTGCCTCCATGTGATTCGGGACTGTACCCAAAAGCCACCTTTTTGCACGTCCTCTTGGACGTGGTATGATGGAAATCAAAGCACAGTGGGAATCACACAAGACTCTATGACGATATCGGGTCTACAGACTAACCTGTACCAGTGTCACCAGAGAACTGCCATCTGACGTGAGGTATAATACCATCTGGGAGTTCTCGGCGAGTCCGTCCAGTGTACCCAGTCTCCACTGAGCACCCGTATACTTTCTCCGATGTCAAACACCAATGGATATGGGATCATCCACCGCCCATCATATGGGCCAAGAAGCGCATACGCTAGTCTACTCTGGAGTATCGATGCCCTGTCTCGGTACTCCCACGACTAGGAACATTTGAAGGATGTACTTAGCGACTACACTGTCCCCACTAGTATGATCTGCATCATAGTCCTGGTAGTCAAGTACTCATCCTAAGGACTTTATCAACATGTAACATAGAGACAATCAGAGTACATGTTAAGATAAAGAGTAACCAGATAGCATACTATCATGACGAGCAAGAAAGTCCTCCCTATATATGTCCAAGCATCCACTACAATATACAGCGTATGTACAGTAATGGCCTCTAGGGCATACATATAACTAACAATCTCCCACTTGCATTAGGGTCATCTGTTGTGGTATCGCATACCCAACAATCAGCTGTGGTTGAAGTATCTCATATTCAACCATCCCATAAAAGTCTCTACTGGGAAATAGGCCTTTGTGAGTGGATCCGCGTTGTTGTCCTCTGTGTCTATTCTCCTAACCTCGATCTACATGGAGATCAACTATCTCTATGATCAGGTGACATTGCCTAAAAATATATCTGGAATACAGATGGGACGGTGGTTCCTTGGCATAAGCCACAACTCTATTGTCACACAATGGCAGGAACAAAGTTCATCTCATGAACTAAAATATATCCAGACTGCCTCTTTGGTAGCATTCTTGGTAACGATGTTTCTTGCCTTTAATCGTCTAGTATGTCACGGTATCTAGCTTGGAACCCTTCCAACATACCGTCCCTTCATTGAGGGTAAAGACAATGCCTGTGACTGACATTCAGTCGTCCTTATCACCCTGGAACTTTTTCAGTGATTCTTCCCAGGATTGATTGATACCATCTCACTACAACTAGTGAGAATCCTAATATCCAATTAGATCTATCTCATAGATCCATAACCCAGTATTTAGGAGGTATCACCTTGATCTTATAGAGAATCTTTGTGATAAGAGGAGATTGACCGAGCGTAGCATAGGAAACTCCTTCCCTATCAAGAGTATGTCATCCACGTACTATACGAGGATCACCACCATACTCCCTACTACCTTTTTGTATATACAAGGTTCATCTACCATTTTGATGAAGTCAAACTCTTTGACTACCATCAAAACAGACGTTCCAACTCCGCGATGCCTGATTTTGCATAAAACAACCTGCACACGTTTCCGCTGCTCCCACTGTCTATGAAGCCCTCTGGCTGTGTACTTATAGACGCTCTCTTCCAAATCATCATTTAGAAAAGCAGTCAAGACACCCAACCGCCAGATATCGTAGTCATGGTATGTAGCCGTGGTAAGTAGGATCTGGATGGACTTAAGCATAGCTTTGAAAGTCTCAACCTTTCCATGTACACCAAGTAATCTTCTCAAGATATACTTGCTCCTGATGGGGATTTAACCCTTCAGATAAAGCAACCAAAGTCCATACTTTGTTGGTGTATAAGGATTCCATCTCAGATCGCTAAGCATCCAGCCATTCTCAAAGAGTCTCCACTCTTGGTGGCCTGCTCGAAACTAGTTGGGTCATCATCTCATGATGCAATCCTCTCTCCCACTGTCATAGAGAAACCGAAGTATCTCTCAGGTGGATGAGGAACCCTACTAGATCGGCGCAGAGGCTGAGGTTCGTTGGAAACTATTGAATCCTTTGGTTCTACCAAATCATCAGCTGCAGTTTGTATAGCTGGAACTCTTTCCATTTCTACATCATGACCACTAATTTCTTCACAAGAAATTCCCTTTCACAAAGGTGGCATGCTGAGAAAAAAAAACACATTTTGTTCCCCAGTTTGGTAGAAGATATTTCCTTGCGAATGCTTGGGATATCCAACAAACTTCCACAGAACTGACCTTGTCTCGAGCTTGTCCGGATTTTGCTTTTGACATAGGCCGGGCAACCCCACATCTTAACATCTTTAAGAGATGGACTCTTCCCATACCATATCACATATGAGTGGTAGGCATCTGATTTGGTTAGAACCCTATTCAATAGGTATGCAACTTCTCAAGTGCATGACCCCAAAAAAAATAGGCAACTCAGTAGTACTCATCATAGAGCACACCATATCACATAGGATGTGATTGCTCCGCCCCAATACACCGACGTGTTGTGGTGTATTCGGAGGAGTGATGCTGAGAGAGAATCTTATTCTCCTTTAGAATAGTTCAGGAATTCCGTGCTCAAGTATTCTCCTCCTTGATCTCATCAAAGGACATAATACTTATACCCGGTTTTTGGTTCTTTACTTCTAACTTATATTCTGTGATTATCTCAAAAGTTTCGAACTTGTGTTTCTACAGGAACATATGTCTGAATCTTGAGAGATCATCAGTGAATGGAATGAAGTACAGAGAACCGGTCCTGGCATATGTAGACAGGGGATCTTCATACATCAGCATGTATTAATCCCAAGAGTTCACTAACTCTTTCTCTGTTTTCAATAAACAGAGCTGTGGTCATCTTATCTTTATGACATGACCGGCAAGTTTCACAAGATATAAATTCAAACAAATTTAAATATGCAACTTTATGTAACTTCAGCTAGTCGGGTCGCATTGATATGACCTAGTCTATAATGCCTCAAGAAGGATTCGTTCATTTCTGAACTCTTCCTCTTGTGTGTGTTCTGTACGTTAAGAACTGTGGTTTGATTTAGAACGTCTATGATTTTAGATAACGTGCCTGAACCGATCAACTCTTGATATAGGAAATGTTCAAAACATTATCCAACAATACAAAATTATATCCTTCTTTACTAATAAAGAGACTGATATGATGTTATATATCAGGTTCGGTATCTAATAATATTCGTTCAGAATCAATGTATTCTGGTAATACAGGGTGATAACTGCCAACAGACTTGGCTGCAACACTGACATCATTTCCAACTTTTGAAACTTATCACCCATTCTCAGTTCTCTACCTATCTGTAGCCCATGTAACAAATTACATTTGCGGGATCCTGATCCGGTATCTCATGCCCAGGACGTAAAGGATACTGAGAAACAGTTCTCGGTAATGAACACACCCGAAGAAGATGCATCAGCATGCACTTTCTTCGTTTGGGTGGCACGGAAATTCTGGTAATCCCCTATTTCCTGCTCGGTCTTATAACAATTATAAGTTGGAGTGGGACCAACGTTCCTTAGCGCAATATAACAAGCGGGTTCGGTCAATACATCTGTATTATTATCTTGATTAAGGCGTGACATGGTCGCTACCTGGAGAGAGATAGAAGAAAACACTCAGCGTATGCTCTTGCAAGATTAGATTGGTTATTAATATATCTAATCAGAATGTCTCCCACTGTTTTAGTCAAATCTTCCTTCAAACCCTAAAAGGAAAGACTAGCTGGGATTAATTACACCCTACAAGTTCGCCAATCTTTCAGCCAGGCCGGTGCCGGTACTTTGAGGGAGGTTCCCCGTGCTTTCGCACGGACCTAATTAAAGTAAACCTCGTTTTCCCAGGGGCTTAACCCCGTTGACACCTTTCTAGACACCTATTTGATCGGCTAATTGTAATGTGTAAAACTCTTCCAGGAGTAACTCTTACTCGCAGTGGGTATCGGGATCCAACTATCTCATAGAAGGTATGCAATCTCATTGCAAATTTCAACTTTTGAAATTCCCAATAATATTTTACCCCTAACGTCCTATGACCTTGACGCAGGCCAACAAACCATAGTCCACTAGTCAAGTTCAACCCGTACATTTCCTGATTGAATTAAACCCACCCGCACGACCCTTGACGCAAGCCAACAAAGTCGCATGACTACCCTAATCCAATCGCATCGTATGCTGCAGATAAGCACTAGTTAGCTACCGCACACTACGCCTTGACGCAGGCCAACAAACGTAGCACGAATATTAAGTAGTACTTATCTGAAATGACGGAGGGCTACGACGGGTTTTTAAGAAAACCCTTTGCGTAATGAACTTGATATCGTTGTAGAACCGAGTGATTTTAAAAGGAGTGTTTTTGAGGTTTTTCTAGTTTTGCTAAAGAGGTCACTCCCGGTGAAGAGATCTCGGCTCTTTCCTTATCGAATAAGGTGCAGGATATTTCACAAATACCACTATGCAAAGCAAAAACTATAGAAACAATCAAAAGACAAACCGAGTTTGTAGCATCTGCTAGTTTCGCTAAAGAGGTCACTCCCGGCGAAGGGATCTCGGCTCTTTTCTTATCGAATAAGGTGCTGGATGTTCTACAAGGAACACCGCTATGCAAAGCAAGAACTAGAGCTACCTGTTTTTGAAACAAGTTTCTACAATATCTTTAGGTTTCTTTTATTTCATTAATCTCATTAATGAAGTCCCATTTTATTATGCTTCACAAGCATCACATTTGAAACGAAATCAGCAATATAACATATATCTCATATATATAATATAAACATTCGTCTCAGGCAGTAATATGATCTCATCACAGAACATTGCAGCAGAAGATAACATATGAAATATTGGATATACTAGAATTTCCGTGTTTTATACGAGCCTGTATAAAACGCGGATTCCACGGTCGTGATGAATAGCCAAACCTACATCCCTAGACCCCTACGAGAGCGGCAAGCAACACTGCCAATTTTAGGGTTAGGAGACCCGGTCTCGACTCCTTGAGATAGTCTCCCACCGGACCCTAAAACCCAGTTACTTGTGCTCCCCTCCTTGGGTCTACCTAATGCGGAAAAGTAAATAATATACAATGGTGACATCATCCCCATCCCGGAAGTGCCCCAATAAAAGAATATTACATACAATGAATTTTACATGAATGAAAAAGAAAAAACTCTCATCTCACATAAAACCCCCGGCTATTCAGAATGCGACGATCCAATATAACATATCACAGCAACACATAACATCACATGTCATCAACGTAAGCAAGTATGCGTATCCCGATTGTCGTTGATGTATAGCAAAGAAACCGGCGATACACCACATACTACGCTTACGGTCACAGAAAAGAAAGTGTAAAACTACAACAGTTGGAATCCGCAACCACCTTAGACATCTCATGCCTAACCAAATGAATTCCTTAGACACCGCATGCCTAACAATTATAAATTCCGCATTTTAGTCTCGATCTCGAAAACACTTTTCAATATCAAGTCAGGCAATTAAACAAGATTCCCAACATCCTGATCGAATGCTCGTCGTAAACTTTAGTAGACGGCCGCACCCCCGGATGCCGTCGACGAAGTGCACTAAGGCGGAACATCGCTGCCGCGAGCACCCGAACGGATGCTTTTGGCGACGGGGTTCTCCTACAGTCACTTGGTCGGGGCTATGGGGCGTGGCTATCTATCAAGTTTACCCGGCGAGTATCCACGTACTCTACGTGATTGCGACGGACTTTTGATCACATCAAAATCCCGTGGCAACCGATCAAATGAGACTAAACTGCTAGATTTATAACATTCAAATTAGTTATCTCATAACTACTTGTAGATTCCAAATATTTTATCACATTCCAGATAAATAGACAATGTTAAACTTTCCGATCGAATAAACAAACACCCAAGATTTCCCAAATAGCTCGACACTTGAGCGGAGTTCAAAAAGTATCTATCACATGCCACAGTACCAATGGTTCAGCTGTAGAAGGGTCAAACCAACGCCTCACATGTGGCAACGCCGTACTGCCCTAAACCCTAAGGTTTAGAGGTGGTTTAGACGGTCACATAATCGAGTTAAGGTTTGTGTTCTTCTAGAGGGTCCACTGCGTTACTTGCACGACTTAGAACGTTCTTAAACTAAGGAAAAATCCAACACTTGGAAATTTTCCGGAAGGGGAAAAAGTGAGTTATTGATATCCGTTCGAACTTTTTAACACGTTCTAAATTACCCGGAAAAACTTAAACGAAGTTAAACTTTCTGATTGAATCAACGAATACAAAAGATCTCCAGAAAACTCAATACTTGAATAGAATTAAAAATTCTCAGAAGCATGCAAAAATACCTACGGATGTTACTGTAGAAAAAACCAACCCTAATTCCCCTGTACGGCCGCGGAACCGCCGCGCAAGGCAGGGTATTGCCGCGATTCCACGGCGCTTTGAGAGAATAAAAATGTTGTTTTTCACAGTAATCCTTAGAATTTCCTGCTTAATTTTCTGAGTATTTTTAATACAGAAAAAATCAACATTTAAAAAAATTTCCAGAGAGGGGGTATTTTGCGACGTTTCGGGGTTCGATCGGACTTTAAACTTCGTCTAGACTTTGCCTAAAGCTCTAACCTGGCTCTGATACCACTGTAGAGTTACTAGGCACTGTCACAAGGATCTATAAGGCATCAATCATGCCCGATTTAAAATTTAGACGTGCCGAACAATCCTAACCAAGATCTTAGACTAGAGATTAGGCGAAACAAAGTATGTAAACAACTTTACATCTAAGAGTTAGGGATTACAACCTTTGTAGTCCGTTCCTTCACTTCTAAAGCTCCGTGTTGAGGTCCCTTCGCTGCGATTATCGAGTGTCCGGGCTCTAGAGAGGCTTTATGAAGAGAAAGATGCAAGCTTACTTCCGTTCTTCAATAACGAAGATGATCTACCTTGAAGAAACTCAAACCCAAGCTCTTGCTTTGCTAATCAAGTATTAGCAAAGCAAACACTCTAATCTAAGTGGCTAAAATAGATTAGGATGATGAAGTAGGAATTTAGCTCTCATTTGTTTTCTTTATCTCACTCAAAATCATCACATATGAAAAAGCTAGTGAAGCTTTTCATCAAGCAAGAAAGAAGAAGAAGATGATCAAATTCTTTTGTGATGAATAATGAATCAAGTGTGTGGTTAGAAATGCAACCATGGGTTGAGTATGAAGACTTAACCCATGTAGAGAATCAACTATGGTTAAAGGGTTGGGTTGGGTTAAAGAAATATCTTTGCAAAATATCACAAAATATCAAGGTCAAAGTCAAAGCTTCTTGAAAGCTTCATGAAAGCTTAACCCTAATCCAAACCTTAACCATATTTAAACTCCACAAATCATGTTGCATTTATAACCATAACATGTTACAATATTATATATCACATATACAATATTTATTGTAACAAAATAAAATAATACAATTAACATATATCAATATATTAACCGAGTGAGAAAAAGAATCTTTAAGTGAGCTTATATTAGTTAATGTAATTTAATATATCAAATATATAATTATACATTAAATTATCGAATCAACACTTGATCCGATAATCCGTCTATTTCACAAATAACCGACTAATATAAGCTGTATCAGTTCATCGAACAACACTTGATCCGATGACCCGGCTATATCACATATACCCGGCCGATATCTCATATCGTGAGAATCTAATACGGTATCACATACACGTATTGTTCTCGGTCCCGTACATATCACATATGTGCTCCTACTCCGTTTTGCCTGAGCCAGGAAACCTCTGTGTAGGATTCTAAAGAATCGTCAATACGCCGGCAGTTGGTGATGATCATATCAAATATCCACAAGCTGCAAGCGGTCAAATAAACGTAACATCCACCCAGGTATTGAGCAATCAGAAGATCAACAAGCAAGCCTGTACATTCTCCCGTGAATCCAACCAGTAACACTCCCGTACAGTCTGGTCTCTTCGTCTGATATGTCGCATATCTCGCCTAGGGGTGGTAAACGTCAGACCCCAGTAGCTTGATAAGTCATGTCGATATAAGGTCCATAACAGTTCGAGAAACTACTGATAACTCTTACCAGTAAATCTCAGCAACCCTGGCCAGGGATTTCCAGTTATAACCAATCGAACACAGCGCAACATCAACTCCCTATACCGGGAGAGACGAAACCCCTCCTATCGCTCATTGCCTCCATGTGATTCGGGACTGTACCCAAAAGCCACCTTTTTGCACGTCCTCTTGGACGTGGTATGATGGAAATCAAAGCACAGTGGGAATCACATAAGACTCTATGACGATATCGGGTCTACAGACTAACCTGTACCAGTGTCATCAGAGAACTGCCATCTGACGTGAGGTATAATACCATCTGGGAGTTCTCGGCGAGTCCGTCCAGTATACCCAGTCTCCACTGAGCACCCGTATACCTTCTCCGATGTCAAACACCAATGGATATGGGATCATCCATCGCCCATCATATGGGTCAAGAAGCGCATACGCTAGTCTACTCTGGAGTATCGATGCCCTGTCTCGGTACTCCCACGACTAGGAACATTTGAAAGATATACTTGGCGACTACACTGTCCCCACTAGTATGATCTGTATCATAGTCCTGGTAGTCAAGTACTCATCCTAAGGACTTTATCAACATGTAACATAGAGACAATCAGAGTACATGTTAAGATAAAGAGTAACCAGATATCATACTATCATGACGAGCAAGAAAGTCCTCTCTATATATGTCCAAGCATCCACTACAATATACAACGTATGTACAATAATGGCATCTAGGGCATACATATAACTAACAATCTCCCACTTGCACTATGGCCATGTGTTGTAGTATCTCATACCCAACATCCCAAAAAGTCTCTCAAATTGTATCTGGGAGAGGGCCTTTGTGAGTGGATCCGCTACGTTGTCTTTCGTGTCAACTCTCCTGACCTCGATCTCCCGGCGATCTACTATCTCCCTGATCAGGTGATACCGCCTCAGAATATGTCTGGATCTCTGATGGGACCTGGGTTTCTTGGCCAAAGTCACTGCTCCATTGTTATCACAATACACATGTATTGGATGCTCAATGGATGGAACCACACTAAGCTCAGCAATGAACTTCTTCATCCAGATAGCTTCTTTGGCAGTATCGTGTTAGTTATATGTATGCCCTAGAGGCCATTGTTATACATGTGATGTATATTATAGTGGATACTTGGACATATATAGGGAGGACTTTCTTGCTCGACATGATAGTATGCTATCTGCTTGCTCTCTATCTTAACATATACACTTATTGTCTCTCTATTACATGTTGATAAAGCCATTAGGATGAATACTTGACTACCAGGATTATGATGCAGATCATACTAGTAGGGCAAGGGTAGTCGGTAAGTACATCCTTCAATAGTTCCTAGTCGTGGGAGTATCGAGATGGGGCATCGATATTCCTGAGTAGACTAGCGTATACGCTTCTTGACCTATGTGATGGGCGATGGATGATCCCATATCCATTGGTGTTTGACATCAGATATGGTATACGGGTGCTCAGTGGAGACTGGGTACACTAAACGGACTCGCCGAAAACTCCTAGATGGTATTATACATATCATTAGATGGCCTACCAGGACTATGAGTACTTGACTACCAGTCTGTAGACCCGATATCGTCATAGAGTCTTGTGTGATTTCCACCTTACCACGTTCAAGAGATCGTGCAAAATGGTGGTTTTTGGGTACAGTCCTGAGTCACATGGAGGCTATGAGCGATAGGAGGGGATTTCGTCTCTCCCGGTATTGGGGGTTGATGTTGCGCTATGCTCGATTGGCCATAATAGGAAATCCCTGGGCATGGTTGCTGAGATTTACTGGTAAGTGTTATCAGTAGTTTCTCGAACCGTTATAGGCCTCACATCGGCATGACTTATCAGGCTATTGGGGTCTGACGTTTTACCACCCCCAGGCTGGATATACGACATATCTGACGAAGAGACCGGACTGTACGGTAGTGTTACTTATTGGATTCGCAGGAGTATGAGCATGCTTGCTTGTTGATCTTTTGATTGCTCAATACCCAGGTAACCATTACGTTCAGTTAGTACCGCCGACGGCTTGTGGGTGACTGATATGATCACCACCTACTGCCGGCGTATTGACGAGTCTTTAGAGTCCTACACAGAGATTTCCTGGCTCAAGCGAAACGAAGTAGGAGCAAATATATGATATGTGCGGTACCGAGATTAATACGCGTATGTGATACCGCATTCTATTCTCGCGATTTGTGATATCGATCGGTTATATGTGATATAGCCGGGTTATCGAATCAAGAGTTGATTCGATAAGGTTGATACATATGATATTAGTCGGCTATATGTGATATAGCCGGATTATTAAATCAAGTGTTGATTTAATAATTTAATGTATAATTATATATTTGCTATATTAATTTAGATTAACTAATATTAGCTCACTTAAGCATTTCTTTTTCTCACTTGTGTGTATACTCAATATATATGTGATATATATTATTGTGTCATGCTTGTTGCTACATGCTACATGAGTGTATGAGACTCACACCATGCTTATAATAATGTAAGGTTTTATTTATTTAAAGTAAATCAAATTAGTTGGAAATTAGTCGCATGGTTAAGCTTAATGGAAGCTTGTAAAACCATTGACTTTGTCCACTAATTTTGTTTTACTTAAGATATTTATTAATCTAACCATTATTATTTAGCCATGGTTTAGTCTCTACAAGAGTTAGTATGAGATATTATCTCACCCATGGTTGTTATTCTCACTCATGAGATTCATTCAACACTTGCTTCACTCCATGGTTGCTTTTCTTCATCTCCTTCTCAAGCTCTCTAGCTTTTTGAGAGGTGAAGAAAATTAGTGAGAAAAATTATTCTAAAGTGAGCAAAATTCCTACTTCATCAACCTACACTAGATTAGCCATTTAGTTTAGGTTGTTTGCTTTACAATTAGTGAAGAGATAACTTCAGTTGGTGTCTCCTCGACGTAGATCATCTTCGGCCTCAAAGACTTCAAGCAAGTTTGTTTCTTTCATATTGTGGAGCCTTTCAAGAGTTCGGGAGTTCACTACTTGGAGCGAAGGGACTACTACACGGAGCTATTGAAGTGAAGGACCGGTCTACAAAGGTTGTATTCCTTGTTCACTTAGATGTAAAGATATTTACATGCTAGTTTTGTCTAATTCTCTAGTTAAGATTCTAGGTTAGGGTTCTTTAGCTCGCCAATTTTTGGAAAACGGTATGGTCGATGCCTCCCGAAACCCAGTGACGGTGTTGCGGAACCCTACAGTGGTATCAGAGCCAAGCTAGAGAATTAGACGATATTTGTAGAATTACGAAATCGAAACAACTCCGAAATATCGTAACATAAAGCCTAGTTTCTGTCGAAATTTTCAGAGTCTCTAAATTTTTTTTAATCAAATGCAGAATGTTACATGAGATGTAACATGAACACCAAACAAATACAAACCCTTTTCGCCGGATTTGACCCGGAGAAATGAGCTAAAAATCCGGCCTGGCCAGTCTAGTTCAAGTGTTTGGGCTTCGTATTTTTCTGGTGTTCCAGTCTCTGGGTTTTGATGTTTCAGGTGTTGCTTGTTTTTGCTGAGATTGCATATGATGTTATCTTTATGCAAAGGCAATTCGGAGTGTTTCGTAGTCGTAATTCTAACATCGTTTCGAGTTATTTAGACGACGTTAAAAAGTTCGAACGAATATCAACGACCCATTTTCTCCCTCGCTGGAAATTTTCCAACGATTGGATTTTTCCAAGTTTAAAATCTTCAGAAAATCATGCAGGTGTTTTCTATGGACCCTCTAGAAGAATGAAACCCTAATTCGATTCTATGACCGTCGGAACCGCCACCAAACCCTAGGGTTTGTGGTAGTTCCGCGGCACCATAGGTGAGGCAAGGGTTGGCCTTTCTACAGTTGGTTCATAGCTGCTGTGGCATGTTCTGGTTATTTTTTTAACTCCGCTCAAGTGTTGAGCTCTCTGAGAAATTTTTGGTGTTTGTTGATTCGATCGAAAAGTTTAATATCGTCTAACTATCTGTGATTATAATACAATACTTGGAATCCACAATATTTAGTTTTATGAAAACTAATTTGAATTTTATAAATCTAGAAATTCAGTCTCATTTGATCGATTGCCACGGAATTTTGATGTGGATCAAAACTCTATTGCAATCACGTAGCGTACGCGGATACTCGCTGGGTAACCTTACTAGATAGCTACACCCCATAGCCCCGACCAAGTGCCTGTAGGAGAATCCCATCGCCAAAAGCATCCGTTCGGATGCTCGTGGCCGCGGTGTTCCGCCTAAGTGCACTTCGTCGACGGCGTCGGGGGTGCGGCCATCTACTAAAGTTTCCGAAGAGCATTCGATCAGTTTGTCGGGAATCTTGTTGAATTACCCGACTGGTTATTGAAAAGTGTTTTCAATATCGAGACTAAAATGCGGGGTTTATAATTGTTAGGCATGCAATGTCTAAGGAATTCATTTGGTTAGGCATGAAATCCAAAGTATGTGATATATTGGGTTTATGATGTTTAAGGTGGTTGCGGATTCCAATTATTGTAGTTTTTCACTTTCTTTTCTGCGACCGTAAGTGTAATATGTGGTGTATCGCCGGTTTCGTTGCTATATGTCAACGGAATTGGGATACGCATATTTACTTACGTTGATGACATGTGATGTTGTGTGTTGCTGTGATATGTTATATTGGATCGCCGCGTTTGAATAACCGGGTTTTTTTTATGTGAGATGAGAGTTTTTCATTTTCATTCATGTAAAAACATGTATATAATATTTTTTATTGGGGCATTTCCGGGTTGAGAATGATGTCACCATTGATATATATTATTTACTTTTCCGCATTAGGATAGACCCAAGGTGGGGAGCACAAGTAACCGTGTTCTAGGGTCCAGTAGGAGACCATCTCGAGGAGTCGGGACCGGGTCTCCTAACTCTAGAATTGGTAGGGTTACTTGCCGCTCTCGCAGAGGTCTAGGGATGTGGGTTTGGTTATTCATCGCAACCGTGGAATTCGTGTTTTATACTGGCTTAATTTAAAATATGGAATTCCTAGTATATCCAATATTTCATATATGGACTTCTGCTGCTGATATTCTGTGATGTGATCATTTTATATGATGAGACTGTAGGGTGTTTTTCGTCATCCCATTGAGATGGGAATACGCGTGCGTTTGTCAGGAGCATTACAGATTCCCCCTGCCTAGGGTAGACTGGGGTTTATTGATTGTGGGGATCTGAATCTCCGGCAGCCATGGACTAAGCTGCCGTTAATTACCTCTTGCCTTTGGAGCGAGAGAACCTCCGATTGACGGGTCAAACAGGCCATGCGAACTCAACGTGCATTGTGTGTGTTGTGTTTTGAAAGGGGTTTTGGATATATCGAGGGCCCCGCAGAGTTTTTACGGGGGTCCCGCTAGCATCCCACTTGCGGGGTGCGGGGCAGCACCCTGTCAGAATTTTTTTTCTAACGAGGGAGTTATATTTAGTGTGGAGTGCATATAAAAAATGGGGGGAAGCTTCTTAAAGATGCGTGCGTGGCACGTGGGCACATGGTGCCCGGGGTCACGTGCGCACACATGGGCGCGTGTGTGCTCGGCGCCCGGGGTCACGTGGCGCACACGTGACCGTTGGGCGCCTCGGCGCCCCGGGGTCACGTAGCGCACACGTGACCACGGGAAGCACCCACGGGAAGGGGCCTAGCCCCTAGATTGGGG
This sequence comes from Agapanthus africanus, assembly GCA_030015575.1. Lineage (NCBI taxonomy): Eukaryota > Viridiplantae > Streptophyta > Magnoliopsida > Asparagales > Amaryllidaceae > Agapanthus > Agapanthus africanus. Next base: position 13,691,827 of record CM057337.1, read on the forward strand.
AGTTGAACCCCCAAGGGGGTTTTGGAGTTGAACTACTGACAGAAACTAATTTATGGAGTTAAACTCCAACAGATCTAGAAAGGAGTTAAACTCCTAGAAATGTTTGGCTCTTCTTTTGAGCCTTGGATCTGTCCCAAGTTAGATTTTTTTAGATAGGTCTCTTTCTTCTTTCTCTTGATCGGCGGGATCTTGGAGAAAAGGGGACGAGACTTAAAAGTCTCCCCTTTTCGAGATCTGATTGGAGATCCGAGCTCCCCTTTGTGGGTTTTGTGGTGAAAAACTATTTATTTTTGAGAAAGAAAGAGTTAAACTCTTGATTTAATTCAGAAAAGAGGAAGAGGGTTTTAGACCCTTGAGAAAGGGGAAGGAGGCACACCCTAGTTTTTTAGAGAATGAAAAGTGTATTTTTATTCATCATCATGTTGCCTTTTATAGGCTTACATATTTATATATGGCCCCTTGGGTTTTATAAAATGGCATTTTGCCCATCACATGGCTCATGTGCCGTTTCTTTTTACACATAAGCCATGGGCTTTACAAAAATTTGGCTTTATGCCCATTCATACATAAAAAATTACATAAAAATTATTTATTACATGATTTCATTTTGGCATGGGGAGGCTGGCCGCGGGCTCGACTTGGGCATGGGCCCGCTTGACCTGGGCTTGGGCCCACCTGGCTTGGGGTTGACCTTGATTTTGACTTGGTCAACCGGGGTGCAAATTTTGACCCCAACAGAAACGAATGTTGTTATTATATATATGATATATAATAAACGTTGCTTATGTTTTGCACCCGCGCTAGTCATGCCCCACTATGCCGTTAGTTAAGTAACCTAACGGTGCATAACGGGACACTGTGGCAAATGCGGATGGTATAAGCGTACGTTATATTTTCGTTTCTTCTGTGATGCTTAGGAAGCATAAATGATGGGACTTCATTAATGAGATTAATGAAATAAAAGAAACCTAAAGATGTTGTAGAATCTTGTTTTAAAAACTGGTAGCTTTAGTTTTAGTTTTGCATAGCGGTATTCCTTGTAGAATATCCAGCACCTCATTCGATGAGGAAAGAGCCGAGATCCCTTCACCGGGGTGACCTCTTTAGCGAAACTAGCAGATGCTACAACCCACTCGGTGTTATCTTTTGATTGCTTTTTTAGTTCATGCTTTGCATAGTGGTATTTATGAATATCCAGTATCTCATTCGATGAGGAAAGAGCCGAGATCCCTTCACCGGGAGTGACCTCTTTATCAAAACTAGCAAAAGCTTAAAAAACACTCCTTTTCAAAATCACTCGATTCTACAACGATACCAAGTTCATTACGCAAAAAGTTTTCTTAAAAACCTGTCGTAGCCCTCCATCATTTCAGATAAGGACTATTTAGTATTCGTGCTACGTTTGTTGGCCTTCGTCAAGGCTTAGTGTGCGGTAGCTGATTAGTACTTATCTGCTAAAAGCATGTGATGCGATGGATTAGGGTAGTCGTGCGACTTTGTTGGCCTTCGTCAAGGGTCGTGCGGATGGGTTTAATTCAATCATGAAATGTACGGGTTGAACTTGACTAGCGGCCTATAGTTTGTTGGCCTTCGTCAAGGTCATAGGAAGTTAGGGGCAAAATATTATCAGGAATTTCAAGTGTTGAAATTTGTAATGAGATTGCATACCTTCTATGAGATAGTTGGATCCCGATACCCACTGTGAGTAAGAGTTACTCCTGGAAGAGTTTTGCACATTACAATTAGCCGATCAAGTAGGTGTCTAGAAAGGTGTTAACGGGGTTACGCCCCTGGGAAAATAATGTTTATTTTAATTAGGTACGTGCGAAAGCACGGGGAACCTCTCTCAAAGTACCGACACTGGCATGGCCGAAAGATTGGCGAACTTGTAGGGTGTAATTAATCCCGGCTAGTCTTACCTTTTAGGGTTTGAAGGAAGATTTGATAAAAACAGTGGGAGCCATCCTGATTAGATAAAATAATAACCAATCTGATCTTGCAAGAGCATACGCTGAGTGTTTTTTTTTCTCTCTCTCTCTCTCCTGGTAGCGACCGTGATATGCCTTAACCAAGATAATAATATGGATGTATTGACCGAACCTTCTTATTATACTAAGCTGGGGAACGTTGGTTCCGCTCTATCTTATAATTGTTATAAGTCCGAGCAGGAAATAGGGGAATATCCGGATTTCCACGCAACCCAAACGAGGAATGAGCATGTTGATGCATATTCTTCAGGAGTGTTCGTTACCAAGAACTATTTCTCAGTATCCTCTACGTCCTAGGTATGAGATACCGGATCAGGATCTCACATATGTAATCTGTTATATGGGCTACAGAAACATAGAGAACTGAGAATAGGCGATCGTTATCTAGTGTAGAGAATGGTGCAATTGTTGCAGCCAAATAAGTTGGTAAATATCACCTTGCATTACCAAATGGTAAATACATTGATTCTGAAGAAATGTTATTACATGCCGAACCTAATATACAATATTACATCAATTTCTTTATTAAGTTAGAGAATGATATAATTTTATATTGCAGAATAATGTTGTGAACATTTTCCTTAATCAAGAGTTTATTGGACCAGGCACGTTATATAATAGCATATACGTTCTAAATCAAACCGCAGTTCAAAGTATCTAGAACACACACAAGAAGAGTAGTTCAGAAATGAACGAATCCTTCTTGTGGCATTGTATGCTAGGTCATATCAATGCGACACGACTAGCTAAGTTACGTAAGGATGAATATTTAAATCCGTTCGAATTTTCATCTTATGATACCTGCCAGTCTTGTCTCAAAGGTAAAATGACCAATACTCTGTTTACTAGAAACGGAGAAAGAGTTGCTGAACTCTTGGGACTGATACATGGTGATATATACGGTCCTAAGTCTATAAATGACAGGGCCGGTTCCTCGTACTTCATTATATTCACTGACTATCTCTCAAGATTCGAACATATGTTTTTGTTGAAACACAAGTCAGAAAATTTTGAGAAATTCAAGGAATATAAGCTTGAAGTTGAGAACCAGAGGGGAAAAAGTATTAAGTCCTTCGATGTGATCGGAGAAAAGAATACTTATGCATGGAGTTCCTGGATTATCAAAAGGAGAATGGGATTCTTTCTCAGCTTACTCTTTCGAGTACACCACAGCACAACGGTGTATCGGGGCGGAGGATTCGCGCCTTATGAGATACGACGCGCTCTATGATGAGTACTGCTGAGGTGCATGTTTCCTTTCTGGTGTTATGCACTTGAGAAGCTGCATACCTATTGAATGGGGTTCCATCCAAATCTATGCATACCACTCCATATGAGATATAGAATGGGAAGAGACCATGTCTTAAACGAGTTAAGATATGGGATTGTCCGGCCTATGTTGAAAGCAAAATCCGGACAAGCTCGAGGCAAGGTCGATTCTGTAAGTTTGTTGGATATCCCAAATATTTGCCAGGGTATATCTTCTACCACACTAAGGAGAAAAAGGTGTTTTATTTCTCAGTATGCCACCTTTTTAGAAAAGGAATTCTTATGAAGAAATTAGTGGTTATGAGGTAGAACTGGAAGGAGTTCCAGCTGGACAAACTAACAGCTGATGATTTGGTAAAACCAAAGGATTCAATAGTCTCCAACGAACCTCAGCCTCTCCGTGAATCTGGTAGGGTTTCTCATCCACCTGAGAGATACTACGATTTCCTCGGTGACGGTTGGAGTGAGGATTGCATCATGCTGGATGATGACCCAACCAGGTTCGGGTAGGCCATCACGAGTGGGGACTCTGTGAAATGGTTGGATGCTATACGATCAGAGATGGAATCTATATACCCTAACAAAGTATGACTTTGAATGCTGCACCTGAAGGGGTAAAACCCATCGGGAGCAAGTGGATCTTGAGAAGATTCTTGGTGTAGATGGAAAAGTTGAGACTTTCAAAGCTAGACTTGTAGTAAAAGGTTTATCGTCAATAACCAGGTGTGGATTATGATGAAATCTTTTCTCTAGTGGATATGCTTAAGTCCATCAGGATTAAAGCACGCATCGCGGAGTTGGAACATCTGTTTTGATGCGGCAGCCAAAGAGTTTGACTTTATAAAAATGTAGATGAACCTTGTATATACAAGAAGGTTGTAGAGAGTAAGGTTGTCTTCCTCGTATTGTACGTAGATGACATACTCTTGATAGGAAATGGTTTCTTATGCTACACTCGGTCAAGCTCCTCTTATCACGAGAATTCTCCATGAAAGATCTGGATGATACCTACTACATCTTAAGATCTATAAAGATAGATCTAAGTGGATGTTGGGAGTGTCCCAAATCCAGGAACATTAACACCGTACTAAAAAGGTTTAGTATGGAAGATTCTAGGCGTGGTGGTTCGCCCACTTACTCAGGAATCACTCTCTCCAAAAAGATGTCTCCCAAGATTGATTTGGAGAGAGCTCGCATATAAGGGATACCCTATGCTTCGGCACTAGGTTCTATCATGTATGCAATGTTATGTACCAGACCAGATGTAACTGAATCACTAGGTGTAGTGATCAGGAATCAATCGAATCTTGGGAGAATCACTGGACAGCTGCGAAGGACATTCTTAAGTACTTGAGAAGCACTAAAGAAATGTTCTTGGTGTTTGGTAACGGTGAACTCCAGTGGGAGTCCATTACCAATTCGAGCTTCCAGAGTGATAAGGTCGACTGAAAGTAAGTCACAGGTTTTGTCTTTACCCTCAGTGGGGGATGGTATGTTGGAAGAGTTCCAAGCTAGATACCGTGGCAAACTAGACGATAAAGGCTGAATACATCGCTACCAATGATGCTTCCAAAGTGGATGTCTGGATATTTCTTATTCATGAGATGAACATGGTTCCTACCATTGAGCGTCCAATAACCGTTATTGTGACAACAATGGAGTTGTGGTTTTGGCCTAGGAACGCTGGTCCCATCAGTCATCCAGACATATTCTGAGGACAGTATCACCTGATTAGGGAGATGGTTGATCTCCAAGGGATCGAGGTAAGGAGGGTTGACGCGAAGGATAACACCGCGGATCCACTCACAGAGGCCTTTCCCTAGAGAGACTTTTATTGGGCGTTGAGTATGAGATACTACAACAAATGGCCTTAGTACAAGTGGGAGATTGTTAGTTATATGTATGCCCTAGAGGCCATTATTATACATGTGATGTATATTATAGTGGATGCTTGGACATATATAGGGAGGACTTTCTTGCTCGACATGATAGTATGCTATTTGGTTGCTCTTTATCTTAACATGTACACTTATTATCTCTCTATTACATGCTGATAAAGCACTTAGGATGAGTACTTGACTACCAGGATTATGATGCAGATCATACTAGTAGGGCAAGGGTGGTCGGTAAGTACATCCTTCAATAGTTCCTAGTCGTGGGAGTATCGAGATGGGACATCGATATTCCAAAGTAGACTAGCGTTTACACTTCTCGACCCATGTGATGGGCGATGGATGATCCCATATCCATTGGTGTTTGACATCAGAGATGGTATACGGGTGCTCAGTGGAGATTGGGTACACTGAACGAACTCGCCGAGAACTCCTAGATGGTATTATACCTGTCGTCAGATAGCAGTTCTCCGGTGACACTAGTACAGGTTAGTCTGTAGACCCGAGATCGTCATAGAGTCTTGTGTGATTCCCACCGTGCTTTGATTTCCACCTTACCACGTTCAAGAGATCGTGCAAAACGGTGGTTTTTGGGTGCAGTCCCGAGTCACATGGAGGCAATGAGCGATAAGAAAGGATTTCGTCTCTCCCGGTATTGGGGGTTGATGTTGCGCTATGCTCGATTGGCCATAATAGGAAATCCCTAGCCATGGTTGCTGAGATTTAATGGTAAGTGTTATCAGTAGTTTCTCGAACCGTTATGGGCTTCTCATCGGCATGACTTATCAGGCTATTGGGGTCTGACGTTTTACCACCCCAGGCTGGATATGCGACATATCTGACGAAGAGACCGGACTATACGGTAGTATTACTTATTGGATTCGCAGGAGTATGAGCAGGCTTGCTTATTGATCTTCTGATCGCTCCATACCCAGGTAGCCGTTACGTTCAGTTAGTACCGCTGATGGCTTGTGTGTGACTGATATGATCACCACCTACTACCGGCGTATTGACGAGTCTTTAGAGTCCTACACAGAGGTTTTCTGGCTCAAGCGAAACGAAGTAGGAGAACATATGTGATATGTGCGGGACCGAAATTAATGCGCGTATGTGATACCGCATTCTATTCTCACGATTTATGATATCCATCGGTTATATGTGATATAGCCGGATTATCGAATCAAGAGTTGATTCTATAAAGTTGATACATATGATATTAGTCGGTTATATATGATATAGCCGGATTATTAAATCAAGTGTTGATTTAATAATTTAATGTATAATTATTTATTTGATATATTAATTTACATTAATTAATACTAACTCACTTAAGCATTTCTTTTTCTCACTTGTGTGTACACTTAATATATATGTGATATATATTATTGTGTTATGCTTGTTGTTACATGCTACATGGATGTATGAGACTCACACCATGCTTATAATAATTTAAGGTTTTATTTATTTAAAGTAAATCAAATTAGTTGGAAATTAGTCACATGGTTAAGCTTAGTGGAAGCTTATAGAACCATTGACTTTGTCCACTAATTTTGTTTTACTTGAGATATTTATTAACCTAACCATTATTACTTAGCCATGGTTAAGTCTCTACAAGAGTTAGTATGAGATATTATCTCACCCATGGTTGCTATTCTCACTTATGAGATTCATTCAACACTTGCTTCACTCCATGGTTGCTTTTCTTCATCTCCTTCCTCAAGCTCTCTAGCTTTTTGGGAGGTGAAGAAAATTAGTGAGAAAAATTATTCGAAAGTGAGCAAAATTCCTACTTCATCAACCTACACTAGATTACCCATTTAGTTTAGGTTGTTTGCTTCACAATTAGTGAAGAGGTAGCTTGAGTTGGTTTCTCCTCGACGTAGATTATCTTCGTCCTCGAAGACTTCAAGCAAGTTTGTTCCTTTCATCTTGTGGAGCCTTTCAAGAGTCCGAGAGTTCACTACTTGGAGCAAAGGACACGGAGCTATTGAAGTGAATGACCGGTCTACAAAGATTGTATTCCTTGTTCACTTAGATGTAAAGATGTTTATATGCTAGTTTCGTCTAATTCTCTAGTTAAGATTCTAGGTTAGGGTTATTTAGCGCGCCAATTTTTTGAAAACGTCATGGTCGATACCTCCCGAAACCCAGTGGCAGTGCTGTGGAACCCTACACATCATTGGCAGCGATGTATTCAGCCTCCATCGTCGAGTCTGCTATGGTGTCTTGCTTGGAACTCTTGCAACACACCGCCCCTCCGTTGAGGGTAAAGACAAAACCCGAGACCGACTTACTGTCGTCCTTATCACTCTGGAAGCTCGAATCGGTAAAGGACTCCACCTGGATTTCACCGTTACCATACACCAAGAACATTTCTTTAGTCCTTCTCAAGTACTTAAGAATATTCTTCACAGCTGTCCAGTGGTTTTCCCAGGGTCTGATTGATACCTGCTCACTACACCTAGTGAGTAAGCTACATCCGGTCTGGTACATAACATCACATACATGATAGAGTCTACTGCCGAAGTATATGCTATCCCTTGCATGCGAGCCCTCTCCAAATCAGTCTTGGGAGACATCTCTTTGGATAGAGTGATTTCTGAACAAGCGGGTACATTACCTCGCTTGGAATCTTCCATACTAAACCTCTTTAGTATGGTGTCTATGTACCTGGATTGGGACAATCCCAAAATCCGTTTAGATCTATCTCTATAGATCTTTATCCCCAGAATGTATGAGGCATCACCAAGATCTTTCATGGAGAACTTGAGTAATAAGAAGAGCTTGACCGAGTGTAGCATAGGAACATCGTTTCATATCAAGAGTATGTCATCCACGTACAATACGAGAAAGACCACCTTACTCTCTACACCTTCTTATATATACAAGGTTCATCTATATTTTTTATGAAGTCAAACTCTTTGATAGTTTCATCAAAACAGATGTTCCAACTCCGCAACGTCTGCTCTAATCCGTAGATAGATTTTAAGCAGCTTGCACACTTTTACGCTGCTCCCACTGTCTACGAAACCCTCTGGCTGTGTCATGTATACGCTCTCTTATAAATCACCATTTAAAAAAGCGGTCTTGATATCCATCTACCATATTTCGTAGTCATGATATGCAATAATGGAAAGTAGGATCCTGATGGACTTAAGCATAGTGACAGGAGAAAAGGTTTCATCATAATCGACGTCAGGTCGTTGATGAAAGCCTTTTGCTGCAGGTCTAGCTTTGAAAGTCTCAACTTTTCCATCTACTCCTATCTTCTTTTTAAAGATCCACTTGCTCCCAATGGGTTTTACCCCTTCAGGAGCAACTTCCAAAGTCCATACTTGGTTGGTGTACATGGATTCCATCTCGGATCTCATAGCATCCAGCCATTTTACAGAGTCCCCACTTGTGATGGCCTGCTCAAAACTAGTAGGATCATCATCTTCCATGATGCAATCCTCGCTCCCACCGTCTATGAGAAAACCGTAGTATCTCTCAGGTGGATAGTATCTCTCAGGTGGATGAGGAACCCTACTAGATCTGCGGAGTGACTGGGGTTCGTTAGGTACTATTGGATCCTCCGGTTCTACCAAATCGTCAGTTGTAGTCTGTGCTGCTGGAACTTCTTCCAGTTCTACCTCATTACCACTAATTTCTTTCATAAGAAAACCCTTTTTCTAAAAAAGTGGTATGTCGAGAAACAAACACCCTTTGTTCCTCGGAGTGGTAGAAGATATACCCTCGCGAATGTTTGGGATATCCTATAAATTTGCACAGAACTGATCTTGCCTCGAGCTTGTCCGGATTTTGTGTTTTCACATAGGCCGGACAACCTCATATCTTAACATAATTTAGGTATGGTCTCTTTCCTTTCCATATCTCATATGAAGTGGTAGGCACAGATTTGGTGGGAACCATATTCAATAGGTCTGCAGCTGTTTCAAGTGCATATCCCCAAAAAGAAATAGGCAACTCAGCAGTACTCATCATAGAGTGCACCATATCTAACAGGGTGCGATTCCTCCGTTCCGATACACCGTTGTGCTGTGGCGTATACGGAGGAGTAAGTTGAGAGAGAATCCCATTCTCTTTTAGATAACCACGGAATTCCCCGCTCAAGTATTCTCCTCCCCGATCAGATCGTAGGATTTTAATACTTTTGCCTGTCTGGTTTTCTACTTCGCATTTATATTCCTTGAATTTCTCAAAAGTTTCAGACTTGTGTTTCAATAAGAACACATGTCCGAATCTTGAGAGATCATCGGTGAATGTAATAAAGTACGAGAAACCATGTCTGGCATGCGTAGACATGGGACCGCATACATCACTATGTATGAGTCCCAAGAGTTCCGAAACTCTTTTTCCGTATCCAGTAAACGGAGTTTTGGTCATCTTGCCTTGGAGATATGATTGGTAAGTTTCATAAGATGAAAATTCGAACGAATTCAAATATCCATCTTTATGCAACTTAGCCAGTCTTGTCGCATTGATATGACCTAGTCTACAGTGCCATAAGAAGGCTTCGTTCCTTTCTAAACTTTTCCTCTTGTTTGTGTTCTGTATGTTAAGAACTGTACTGTGATTAAGAACGTATATACCGTTACATAACGTACCGGATCCAATCAACACTTGATTCTGGAAAATGTTCATAACATTATCCTCTAATGTGAGTCGTTCAGAATCAATATATTTCCAGTTGGTAATACAAGGTGATAATCGCCAACTGTCTTGGCTGCAACAATTGCACAATTCCCTACTGTCAGGGATTTATCACCCTTTCCCAGTTCTCTACCTTTCTTTAGCCCATGTAACAAATTACATACGTGGGATTCTGATTCGGTATCCAATATCTAGGACGTAGAACAAACTAAGAAACAATTCTCGGTAACGAACACACCCGAAGAAGATGCATCAACATACTGTTTCTTCGTACGGGTGGCGCGGGAATCCTGACATTCCCCTATCCCTTACTCAGAGTTATGACATTCATAAGATAGAGCGGGACCAACGTTCCCTAGCCCTGTATAAAAGGAGGGTTCGGTCAATACATCCATATTATTATCTTGATTAAGGCGTGACATTGGTTGCTACCTGAAGAGAGAGAGAAGGAAAAGCTTTAGCGTGCGCTCTTTGCAAGATTAGATTGGTTATTATCTTATCTAATCAGGATGGCTCCCACTATTTTTATCAAATCTTCTTTCAAACCCTAAAAGGTAAGATTAGCCGGGATTAATTATACCCTACAGGTTCGCCAATCGTTCGGCCATGCAGGTATTGGTACTCTGAGGGAGGTTCTCCGTGCTTTCGCACGGACCTAATTAAAATAAACCTCGTTTTCCTAAAGGCATAACCCCGTTGACACCTTTCTAGACACCTACTGGATTAGCTAATTGCAAAGTGCAAAATTCCGTTGACACCTACTGGATTAGCTAATTGTAAAGTGCAAAATTCTCCCAGGAGTAACTCTTACTCGCAGTGGGTATCGGGATCCAACTATCATATAGAAGGTATGCAATCTCATTGCAAATTTCAACACTTGAAGTTCCCGATAATGGTTTTTACCCTCAGCGTCCCATGACCTTGACGCAGGCCAAACACCCATAGGACGCTAGTCAAGTTCAACCCGTTCATTTCTTGATTGAATTAAAACCACCCGTATGACCCTTGACGCAGGCCAAACAACGCCGTACGACTACCCTAATCTAGTCGCATCACATGCTGCAGATAAGCACTAATTCAGCTACCGCACACTACGCCTTGACGCAGGCCAAACAACCGTAGCACGAATACTAAAATAGTGTTTATCTGAAATGACGGAGGGCTACGCGGGTTTTTAAGAAAACCATGAGCGTAATGAACTTGATATCGTTGTAGAATCTAGTGATTTAGAAAAGGAGTATTTTTGAGGATTTTGCTAGTTTCGCTAAAGAGGTCACTCCCGATGAAGGGATCTCGGCTCTTTCCTCATCGAATGAGGTGCTGGATATTCATGAATACCACTTTGCAAAGCAAGAACAAGAGAAGCAATCAAAAGACAAAACCGAGTGGGTTATAGCATTTGCTAGTTTCGCTAAAGAGGTCACTCTCGGTGAAGGGATCTCGGCTCTTTCCTCGTCGAATGAGGTGCTGGATATTCATCAAGGAATACCACTATGCAAAGCAAGAACTAGAGCTACCATTTTTGAAAGTTTGATTCTACAGCATCTTTTGTTTGTTTTCTTTTCATTAATCTCATTAATGAAGTCCCATCAATTAATATTTCCTAAACATTACAGAAAAATGTAACAAAAATAGAACGTACGCTTATGCCATCCGCATTCGCCACTGAGCCCCGTCATGCATCGTTAGGTTACTTAACTACCGGCAGAGCGGGGGCTGGACTAACGCGGGTGCAAAACATAAGCAACGTTTATAATATATCATATATATAATATTACATTCGTCTCACGCAGTTATATGATCAACATCATCGAAACAAGCAGCAGAAGCAATATATGAAATATTGGATATACTAGGATGTCCGTGTTTTAAATTTAGCCAGCAATGTAAAACACGGATTCCACGATCGTGATTAATAGCCAAACCCACATCTCTAGACCCCTACGGGAGCGACAAGTAAACTTGCCAATTCTAGAGTTAGGAGATCCGGTCTCAACTCCTTGAGATAGTCTCCCACTGGACTCTAGAATCCGGTTACTTGTGCTCCCCGTCTTGGGTCTATCCTAATTCGGAAAAGTAAATAATATACAACAATGGTGATATCATCCTCAAACCGGAAGTGCCCCAATAAAAGAATATTACATACAGATTTTACATGAATGAAAACAAAAACCCTCATCTCACATAAAAAAAACCCGGCTATTCTTTCACGACGATCCAATAAATCATATCAACAGCAACACATGGTATCACATATCATCAACGTAAGCAAATATGCGTATCCCTAAAACTTGTTGACATATAGCAAAGAGATTGGGATGCCCCACAAATTGCACTTACGGTCGCAGAAAAGAAAATAGAAAACTACAATAATTAGAATCTGCATATCCTTAGACATCATAAATCCGAAATATCTCATATTCCGGATTTCATGTCTAATTTATAAAACTTGCATTTTAGTCTCAAATTGAAAGCTCTTTTAAATAAACTGTCGGATAGTTCAACAAGATTCCCGACTAAGTGATCGCGTACTCTACGCAATTGCGACGGAGTTTTGATCCGAATCAAAATTCCGTGGCAATCGATCAATGAGACTAAACGGCTATATTTACAATATGCCAACTAGTTTTCACAGGACTAATTATTCCGTATTCTGACAATTGTATCCATATCAAACTAAACCCGAAACGATGCAATTAATTACGATTACGAAATACTCTGTATTAGCCCCTTACTAAATTAGCATATAATGAAATTTTGGACTAATCAAACAATACCAGAAATCTCAAAATCAAGCTACTAGAACACCAAAAAATTTCGAGCCAAAAACAGAGACCAAAAACCGGGTGAGGCCGGTTTTTGGAGGGATCTCGCCGGGTCGTTTGTGGTATTTTGGCCTCGAATTTCTCCAGTGTTTTAGTTGTATCATATAAAACATTCTGCAGTTACTTAAAAAAATTTTATAGATCATTTTAAAATCGACAGAAACTGTGATCTCGGGTTTCGTTGTTTCGGAGTTTTCGGTTTCGTGATTCTAATTATATCGTCTGATCTTCTAGCTTAGGCTCTGATACCATGAAAGTCTACTCTAGCACCAACAAGGGGTCCAAGTGATATCAAGCATGCCAAATTCAAATTTTTATTGGTGCTAAGCTAAACTATACACGATCTTTAGCTAGGTGATTAGGGTTTATAGTTTGATATCAATAAACTATGAGAAGTGAAGAAGGTTATACCCTTGTAGATTGTGTCCTTCGCTTCTAAAACTCCGGGTTGAAGTCCACGCGACTCTACTAGGCTCCTCTTCGAGTTGAACGAACCTCCTTCGTGATCTTCGCGCCAAAGATGATCCACCCGAAGTTTCTCTAGCTCAAGCTAACTCTACGCCAAACTCCTTTAGTATAAGAAACACACCACACCAAATTGCTAGTTTGGTGTGGGATGGTGAAGTAGGGGATTAGAAAGCTCACTAGGGTTCTCACAAGTTCAATAATTCACATCATATGTGAGGGTTTGAACTTGGAGGTGAGGCAAGTGAAATGTAGAGAGCAAGAGAGAGCAAAAGCTCATGGAAATGGCTAAGACATAAACTCAAGAACAAAGAGCAAGCATAGAATGAAAAATGAATAATATCTCCTCACTTATTCAAGCATGGATTAAATTGCAATTCTAAATTGCAACCATACTTGAATAGTGAGTCAATGCTAATATTATATCAATAAACCCATGCCTTAACCATACCCAAAATATCTCCACAATTACATCTCATTTTTTCTATTTTCTAAAAATAGAAAAACATACCATGCTTCATATAATAATATATATATCAAATATACATTAATATATATATATATATATATATATAAAGCAATTAGTGAGCTAATGATATTGGTTAAGATATAATTATATCACATATAATATATATCATATTATTAAATCAACACTTGATCTAATAATCCGGTCACATATGACCGACTAATATCATTTATCTGTTTATCACATTATCAAATCAACACTTGATTCGATAATCTGGTTATATCACATATAACCTAACCGTTAACATATAACTGCCAGATTACAATACGGTATCACATACTCGTATTTAATCATGCCCACACACATATCACATATGTATCCTACCTTGTTTCGCTTGAACCAGGAAACTTCTGTGTGGGACTCTAAAGACTCGTCAATACGCCAGCAGTAGGTGATGATCACATCAGTCACCTACAAGCCGTCAGCGGTACTAGCTGGACGTAACGGCTGCCCGGGTATTGAGTGATATAAAGATCAACAAGAAAGCTCGTCCATACTCTCCATGAAGTCTATCAGTAGTACTACTGTACAGTCCGGTCTCTTCGTATGATATGTCGCATATCATGTCTAGGGGTGGTAAACGTCAGCTCCCAGTAACGTGATAAGTCATGTCGATGTCTGGCTCATAACGGTTCGAGAAATTACTGATAACTCTTATCAGTAAATCTCAGCAACAACCCTGGCTAGGGACTTCCAGTTATAGCCAATTGAGCATAGCGCAACATCAACCCCCGATACTGGGAGAGACGAAACCCCAACTATCGCTCATTGCCTCCATGTGACTCAGGACTGTACCCAAAATCTACCTGTTTGCACGACTCCTTTGAGCCGTGGTAGGGAGGAAATCAAAGCACAGTGGGAGCCACACAAGACTCTATGATGATCTCGGGTCTACAGACTGACCTGTACCAGTGTCACCAGAGGACTGCTATTTGATGATAGGTATACTACCACATAGGAGTCTTCAGCGAGTCCTGTTCGGTGTACCCATTCTCTAATGAGCACCTGTGTACAATCTTTGATGTCACACACTAATGGTTGTGGGATCAATCATCGCCCTCTAAGGGATAAGAAAAGTACACACTAGTCTACACTGGAATGTCGATGCCCTGGTCTCGATATTCCCACGACTAGAAACTGATTAAAGGATGTACTTTTGGACCACCCTGGCCCCACTAGTATGATCTCATCATAATCCTGGTAGTCAAGTACATATCTTAAGGGTTTTATCAACATGTGAGAGCAAGACAACAAAGAATATCAGTCAACATGTTAAGATAAAGAGTAACCAGATAGCATACTATCATGTCGAGCAAGAAAGTCATGTGTGTGTGTCTCCAAGCATCCACTATGATATACATCGCATGTACAATAAGGGCCTCTAGGGCATATATATAACTAACACCCTCACCGCACACTTTACACCTCATTTCCATTTATCAAATAAATGAAAAAAGTCAAGTTGAGGTGTCCACCTTCTAGAATGTTATCCGTAACAAAATACGGATTACAGTCTACTGTATATACATGCATGCATTCGGATAAAAACATGAATGCTCAAAGAGATAGAATAACATGAAGAACATAATACTAGAATATATATATCGAAATACGTATATGTAAATTATTAAATCAATACCTGATTTAATAATCCGGCTCAAACCCGAGCCGGCTAGTATTACCAACTGTCCGATCGAAAGTTCAGGTACAAAGTACATCAATCGATCGGAACCCTACACATCCAATATGGCTATTACATCATATCGTCTGAACCAGGGAAACCTTCTGTGTAGGACTCTAAAGACTCGATAGTATGCCGGCAGTGGGTTACTGGATAAATCCATAACCACAAGCACGTCAGCGACACTAGCTGTACATAACGGCTACCCGGGTACCTGTCGAAAAGGATAGCCGACGAGCAAACTCATCCGGATCCCTACTGAGCCTATCCGTGACAATCTCCGTACAGTCCGGTCTCTTTGTCTGAGAGTATCGCATACCGGGTCTAGGAGGTGGTAAACGTCAGACCCTGATAACTCGATAATTCGTGCCGATGCGGCTCAGGACCAATCGTGGAAACTACTGATCGGCCTATCAGTAAATCCCAGCTGCCTTGGCCAAGGTCTTATGGTCATGACCAATCGAACACAGTGCGATATCGACTCCCAATACCGGGAGAGACGAATCCCCGACAATCGCTCACCGCCTACATGTGGCTCGGGACTGTACCCAACCAAAACCTATTTGCACGACTCGGTAGAGCCGTGGTAGGGTGGTGATCAAAGCACAGTGGAAACTCACACGAGATAAATGACGATCTCAGGTCTAAAGACTAACCTGTACTCATGCCACCTGAGAACTTCCACCTGACGATAGGTATAGTACCATCTGGAAGTTCTCGGCGAGTCCGTCCGGTGTACTCACACCCAGTGAGCACCTATATACGATCTTACGTGCAAAATACCAATAATTGCGGGATCATACCATCACCCATCGTCAAGGTCTAGAAACGTATACACTAGTCTACTCCAGAATATCGATACTCAGTCTCGATACTCCCACGACTAGGGACCATTTAAGGATGTGCGTACCGACCACCCAGCTCCTACAAGTATGATCGCCATCGTAACGCAGGTGGTCTAGCAATGACCCTACGGGTTTTATCAACATGTATAAATGATACGTAATAGCTGTTAGGAATATGTATGCCCTAGAGGCTATTATTGTTGATATAATGGATGCTTGGACATATATATAGAGGACTTTTTTGCTCGACATGATAGTATGCTATATGGTTGCCTTTATCTTAACATGTAGACTGGTATTATTATACTGTATGTCTCTTACATGTTGATAAAGCCCTTATGATATGTACTTGACTACCAGGATTATGATGAGATCATACTAGTGGGGCCAGGGTGGTCCAAAAGTACATCCTTTAACAGTTCATAGTCGATGAGATATCGAAACAGGGCATCGATATTTCAGAGTAGACTAGTGTGTACGTTTCTTGTCCCTTAGAGGGCGATGATTGATCCCACAACCATTGGTGTGTGACATCAAAGATTGTATACAGGTGCTCATTAGGGAATGGGTACACCGAACAGGACCTGCGCGAGGACTCCTAGTTGGTAGTTTACCTATCGTCAAATAGCAGTCCTCTGGTAACACTAGTATAGATTAGTCTGTAGACCCGAGATCGTCATAAAGTCTTGTGTGGCTCCCACTGTGCTTTGATTTCCTTCCTACCATGCTCAAAGGAGACGTGTAAACATGTGGATTTTATGTACAGTCCCGAGTCATATGAAGACAATGAGCGATAGGAGGGGTTTCGTCTCTTCCGGTATCGGGGGTTGATATTGCGCTATGCTCGATTGGCTATAACTGGAAGTCCCTGAGCAGGGCTGCTGCTGAGATTTACTGATAAGAGTTATCAGTAGTTTCTCGAACTGTTATAGGCCAGACATCGGCATGACTTATCAAGTTGCTGGGGGTCTGACGTTTGCCACCCCTAGGCTCGATATGCGACATATCAGACGAAAAGACCAGACTGTACGGTAAGTGTTACTGATAGGCTTCATGGAGAGTATGGACAAGCTTGCTTGTTAATCTCCATAT
Source organism: Agapanthus africanus (assembly GCA_030015575.1). Taxonomy (NCBI): domain Eukaryota; kingdom Viridiplantae; phylum Streptophyta; class Magnoliopsida; order Asparagales; family Amaryllidaceae; genus Agapanthus; species Agapanthus africanus. The sequence continues at coordinate 13,709,063 of CM057337.1, forward strand.
CGCTTAATACCCAGATAGCCATTACATCCAGCTAGTACCGCTGACGGCTTGTAGGTGACTGATGTGATCATCACTTACTGCTAGCGTATTGACGAGTTTTTAGAGTCCCACACGGAAATTTCCTGGTTCAAGAGAAACGAAGTAGGGCATATATGATGATATGTGCGGGGGCCTGATTAAATACGTGTATATAGTACCGTATTGTAATCTGGCAGTTATCTGTTATCAAGTTAGGTTATATGTGATATAACCAGATTATCGAATCAAGTGTTGATTTGATAATGTAATACACAGATATATGATATTAGTCGGTCATATGTGATATAACCGGATTATTAAATCAAGTGTTGATTTAATAATATAATATATATTATATTTGATATTATATCTTAACTAATATTATTAGCTCACTAATTATTTACTTAACATGTATATGTATATATGTGTGTGTGTGTGTGTGTGTGTGTGTGTGTATTAAGCATGGCATGATTTTCTATTTTTGTGAAAAATAGAAATAAGATGGAAAATGAGAGCATGGGTTGAGGAATGGCTTTTATTATTGTTTATTTGTTTGTGTGCGCTATTGAAGTATGGCTCGATTTTCATAATTGAGATATTTCCATACTTCAATAATGCAACACAGGGGAGTAGCCATTCTAACATTATTTTTTGAGCTCATTCTTGAGTTACTCCCTAACACTCTCTCTAGCTTCCATCTTCTTCTTTCTCATGCCTCAAAACTCCAACTCCTCACATGTGATGTGAATCATGGAGTTTTAAACAAACCAGTGAGCCTCAAATCCCCTATTTCACCATCCCACACTAAACTAGCATTTTGGTGCGGTGTGTTTTCTTCACTAATAGGAGATTAGTGAAGAGGTAACTTGAACTAGTGGGCTTCGCGTGGATCATCTTCGGCACGAAGGTCATCGGAGAAATCTCGTTCAAACTCTCAAGTGGAGCCTAGTGGAGTCGTGTGGACTACATCCCGGAGTTTTAAAAGAGAAGGACACAGTCAGCAAAGGTTGTAGCCATCTTCTCTTCTTTAGTTTTTCATATCATCATAGGTTAAACCCTAATCATTCTAATTAGTATCTTGGTTAGTCTAACTTAGCACCTAGAAAATTTTAAATTTGGCATGTTTGATGCTACCAAAACCTTACTGTGGTGCTAGGGTAGACTTTCAATAGCAAGTAAAACATATGCACATATTAAGATAAAGACAAACCATATAGTATACTATCATATCGAGCAAGACTGTCCTGTATATACATATGTCCAAACATCCACATGTATATATATATGCAATAATGGCCTTTAGGGCATACATATCCAACGTAGTTGTTATCTAACATTCCACGTATTGAGGCGGGTCTTTCTCTCATAAAAAGAACCCACTTCCTCGCTTAGTTGAAGATTGGAATTTGACGCAACTAAAGAATCTCTCACTTTTCAAATGAGGTTGCCCACGAACTTGCAATTGAAGGGATAACGTCACTTGACAAGCTTGTTGCTGGAGAAGACCGAGAAAGATGAGCTGGTTTCCATGAGTAATTTGAGAGATTTTTGATCAAAACCCTGATCTTAAAGCCAATTAGGCAGAAAAATTAGCAATTTTGGAAAAAGAAGAGTGGTCGTGTACGTTTTAAAACCTTAACCCGATACTCACGATTAGCCTTCTAGCGAAGTAATGGAAGATACCAAAAAGATTCTTTCTTTTAGCCCATTAAGGGGCTTTTTAGTACAGTTTACATATATGTAGAGTCTTTTAAGTAAATACAAAGTATGAAAAGGGATTTTTAGTAATCAATGAAATATGATGAGATTTTTTAGTAAAAAGCCTTCTTTTATCTATCATTGTTTGTATGTCTTAAACAATCCCTTTGTATTAAAAATCAGTCCCTTTGCACGCACAAATATGCATATGAGCACATTCAGAGAACCATCTTTTCTACGACGTTAATAAATAACTTATAATACAAGAAGATTTAGTTGCAAGAAGTATATTTGTATACGAGCAAAGAGATTGATATATGCTCTATTTCTTTTAGACACCAGCGTTTCAAATTTATTCCAGCAACTCGCTAGGAAAATAAAAAGTAATACTCTATCTACCGAGCTTGAAATCCTACCACAATTCATCCAAGAGACAAAATGATAGGATCTGCAACATCTAGATACTGATGCCAAGCAAATGGGCCCATTGTGTCTGTTTTCTGGATAGATTGTGATAGGATTCAAGGCCGACCGGTTAAGCATTTTTTGAAAATAGAAGGGATTAACGTGAAAGCTTAACACGCCTTTTAGCAAAATTTATGCATTTTTAGTGCAAAAAGCAAAAACAAAATAGAAGGGTTTTAGGGTCTGTTTGGATTGGACTAATTTTGATCAACAAGCAAGGTGGCTCCAACTAAATAGTGTGTTTGGATCTCTCTTTTACTATTCAATAAGTGATTATTTTACTATAGGTCTCACCACCATAACAAGCTAAAAAATGACATCTTTTCCTATTTAAAAATAAGCTCGGAATTCCCTGCTTATTCCATAAGTGATTATGGAAGAGTAGAGTTGACTAAATAATATATCAGAACACTCATTGTCTTTTCATCCAAATTTTACGATGCCACTAACGATACATCCTTTTGGTCATTTTAAACTCAATAATCACTTATCTATTTTTTTTCATTCAAACACACCATCTACTTATAATCATTTTTCATACAAAACCATCCAAACACTAAACGACTTATTTGTTACAAACACCTATAAGCGATTTTTTTTCATTTTTTCTAGAAATAATCACTTATAAGTGATTATGGCAAATAATCACTTAAAATTAAGCTCAAACAAGCACTTAATTAAAAGTAGAGCATTTGTAGAACTTTGAGGTATTTTAGCGCAATCATCCTAAAGCTCAAAAAGCACAAGGGATCAACTTTCCTGCAGATCAGCCCTCGTTCATTCTTCATCAGCAATGTCTCGGCAAGCTCGAAGGCTTCTGAATCCCTTCATCTCATCGCCGAATCTCTTCTCGCAATTCTCATCTCAATCTCGAAACTATGCGGCCGCCGCCGCCACCCCGCCGCCGGCAGTGTTCGTGGACAAGAACACGCGCGTGATCTGCCAAGGGATCACCGGCAAGAACGGCACCTTTCATACCGAGCAAGCCATCGAGTACGGCACCAAGATGGTATCTTTGCGTTTCACCCCCTTGTTTTTCTCCATTTTAGGTCATGGGTTGTTGTTTGTTTCCGTTGATTTGATCTGTTTGCTTAGAAAATGGGCATTTTTTTTTGTTTCTTGGAGTTTGTTGTTTGTTTGTTACATTGATTGTAGTCTCAGATTCGAACATATTTCTGTGTAGAAAATGCATTATTTTGTGAGCCATTTTGTAGATTTGATCGTTCTCTTGGTAATGCACTAATTAAGAGAGGTCCGACACCAGATCAACAGATGATCGTCAATGTTTTATGAAATCTGGCTTTGTGGCCGATTCAATTTTGACCCAAAAATGGCTTTAATTAGAATATAAAGATGCAAGCAAGGTAAAAAGAAAACGTGGGGTGTGTAGCAAAAGCGGGGTGGAGTTTTAAGCTTGTAGAAATCAAGTGGAAGTGGTAGATAGCCTGCTACTGAGACCGAGCCCAGTTTAATGGGCATCTGTGATAACCGGGCTAGAAAAAAGAAAGAAATCTTTATTTTGATGGAAACTACCAAGAAAATGGCACATGAATGGGAATTGCCGAACAATAAAAGCAAAAGGAAATAATCAGAAATGTGGCAGTAAAGTCTATGCGACGCAGTATCAGTACAATACGAGTCTTCTAAATCTATTTTGCAAGATTTTCAATGCAATACAAGTTTATCAAAATTATGATTAGACTTCTCTAGTCATACAGACATATAATCTGTGTCCATATTTTATTTGGTGTAGCTTATCCAAAATTCTAGCATACTCTCGAGCATAACAAGATCTCCTTAATTCCCCTCTTTATCAAATTGATAGTTATTGTAGTAATAATCACTTGAGCTTACGTCCTGAAGTTTAATCATGCCCTCAATATTTATATTTTTGGATATCATGCTTTCTACTGTTCATCCCTGTGCTAGGAATGAGGGTGGATTTTTAAAACATTTAATCTGTGATCTGTGTTCATTTGCCCTTTTTGCGCTATGCTAATAGAACTGATATCAGAAAGCCTTTTCTCGTATATTTTGGTGTAGGTTGGTGGAGTGACACCTAAAAAAGGTGGAACAGAGCACCTCGGACTTCCAGTATTCAACACAGTAGCAGAAGCAAAGGCAGAAACAAAAGCCAATGCATCAGTTATTTATGTACCCCCACCTTTTGCTGCAGCTGCAATTATGGAGGCAATGGAAGCTGAGCTAGATCTGGTTGTTTGTATTACCGAGGGAATTCCTCAGCATGACATGGTAGCATACCTTTTTCCTTAATGAACAGAGTAGCATACTTTTTGTTTCTTCTCATGGAGTTCAACCCTTCATTAATTATACATGATAAAATCTACGGTATGTATGTAGAAGACTAGAATAATACTTGCAGGCAATACAAGAAGAGACGCACATGAAGTACACAATCGACATGTGATAACGTTTGCCTTGTATTTCCACCTAAGTCTGGAAGTCCACTAATCTGTTGACAATTCTCCTTATGTTCAAGAACTGATTTTGGTCTGGAATATATTATCTTCAAAACATTCCTCATAATGTTCAAAAGAACATATTTTCGTTTGGCATATGATATCTTCAGAATCCAAAAGATTAAAATGTATTTTAACAAATTTAGAAGAAATATGCGTAAGTGCAAATTGGAGTCTGAGAAATATCTGGTAGTAAACATTCTTGATGTTCAGAATCCATTGTTCATAAGGATGGTGGGATCAATGTGAATGGAATTCATAGAATCAAAGCAGGATGGCTAAAATGGAGTGCTCTAGACTACTATATGATCATAGAATATCCATTAAAACCATTATAACGAATCAAGTTCGGCACCCGGTAATATGTTTGAGGAATTTGATATTTTGAATTCACATCTGAAATGAATCGATTCTTTAAATATTCTTGCAGTACCCTCTGTACGAATACAATATGATTGGCATGTCCATCATTTTAGCCCGGTCAGAGTTTTTCCAAAATCCTGCATCATGCCATTAGTTATATATTCATTAAATTGTTTTTTCACCAGGTTCGGGTGAAGGCTGCTCTCAACAAGCAATCTAAAACTCGGCTGATTGGACCAAACTGCCCTGGCATCATTAAGCCTGGAGAATGTAAAATCGGAATAATGCCTGGATATATCCACAAGCCAGGGCGTATCGGGATCGTATCTAGATCTGGTACTTTGACTTATGAAGCGGTAATACATTAATCCGTGGTACTGTGTTTTACATTTATGAGAGCTTTCTTTTAGCAGTCAAATCATTTGTTATCATGCTGCAGGTTTATCAAACAACTGTAGTTGGTTTGGGGCAGTCAACATGTGTGGGTATCGGCGGTGACCCCTTCAATGGAACAAATTTTGTTGATTGCATAACAAAGTTCCTTGACGATTCACAGACTGAAGGTAAACTATTCACAAGCATCAGAGTTTTACATATGGTTTATGATATTCAGACTGATCGTGTGTTCATATTTTCAGTTGATTTGCATTTATTTGACTGGAAATTGTGTTGTATTTATTCTAAATTTCACCTTTTAAAAAAAATCCACATATGAATCTCAGAGCGCAATAGCGGGTGCTTTTTGTTTACATACAGTTCTAGGTGTTTAGTATATCTTAATTTGGTTGGGACTGCATGATAAAGATTTACTTACTAATCTTTGGCATTTGGATTTGTTGGTTTCTGAAAAGCTTAGAGGATTTTTTATTTACTTTATACTTATAGCTCGTATTTTATTATTTGTGGAGGCAATCTGATGCATTTTGTCCTAGTTGGGACCCCTTGTTATATACATTTTTTCCCTGAAATAAAATCTTCCTCTTGCTTATATTTCTGCATGTGATATGCAGTCATCATGATATTGAAGATTATTATTTTCTAATTCTGTTTGATGCCCCCCATCAATATAAATTTAGGCCTTAGGAGTTGGGTACAATAGATGTTAATAGAATTTAAATATTTAGAATTTGCTTTGTTTGTCTGCAGGCATTATACTTATAGGAGAAATTGGAGGAACTGCAGAAGAGGATGCTGCAGCTTTGATCAAGGTTAGATAAAATTGGATCTCATCAGATCCAATATCACTCTCTCTCTCTCTCTCTCTCTCTCTCTCTCTCTCTCTCTCTCTCTCTCACACACACACACACACACACACACACACACACACACACACGAGTATGTATCAAGCACACAATTTATTGTTCCAGATCATGCTTTCGATCAGCGATTATTCAAATGTTTCAAGCAGCTCTCTGAGACGCTTGCTTCTGTTGGCTGTAAAATGTAGTGGTGATAATTCAGTGTGCAGCCTTTAAGGAAAGATCCAATATGTGAAATTGACAATTTCGTACATTGAGCGTCTAGGTGCACATTCCGCATAATTGATGTAGTGTAAGTGCTTGTATCTGTAAATTTGCTTCTATCACCTTGTAATATCATATTTTACATACTGCAGTGCTATGTGTTTGACTCTTCCATTTTCCCCAATCACCACCAACACCGATTGACATTTATTCCAACTTAAACTTCTCTTAGCAGACGTTCCCGCTTTATCAGTTTCTTATTATCTCCTCCTGTTAACAAGTACATTAAATCCATATTGGATTTTGTACAAAATACATTTGTTTATAATTTTTTAATATATATATATACACACACACACACACACACACACACACACTAGCACACGGTTCGGGAATAACATGTAAATTCGTGAAACTTTTTTAAAGCTTTGATTTCTTAATGTGATCTTTGTTCACTGTACACCTTACGCGGTTGCCTTCTCTAGCATCATATGACCACAATAAGCAAAAAAATGTTGTTACTCATAGTCTCTCCACCTTCAATCCCTACTATTAACCAGTGAGATGCTTGATACAGGGCGTCCACAACAACTTTATTATTGTTATTTTTTTGGCCTAGATCAAACCATAATTTTATTCACATCAGTGGGTATCTGGATTGAATTTTATTATTGCCTTGAGATCTGGCAGTTTTCTATAGTTTACTCTACAAACAGCTTTTAAGTTAATATTGTTTCTCTTGTTGAAACAGGAAAGTGGAACAGAGAAGCCTGTTGTTGCATTTATAGCTGGACTTACTGCGCCACCAGGGCGTCGCATGGGTCATGCTGGAGGTATTTTTATTATTTGTTTTGGATAAGAAAAGTGCCATCCCACCAAGCTTCAGAATAGATATATATAGTTAAGAACACATAGATTTTGTGTGTATGACTTTCTACAAAAAATAAGAATAAAAAAATTTCGTGTGTATGGCAGTCAAGAATTACTTTTGGAGATTTACAATTATAAATACAAGCAAACATCTTATTTTGTCTGTCAACTCCTAACCATTCTGACGTTAAATTACTTGTCATACTATTTGTGTTTGTCTGATTTTTAATGATAATTAACTTAAGATATGCTTTTGCAACACTACGATTGATATATTCAACGGAATTGAAATCAACGACTATCTTACAACTGGAACACAGAGAGTTTGTATTAAATTGAAATTGCTAGTATAATTTGGTCTTGCTCAACTTTGACATGTGTTCAGTAGCCACATCCTGATGGAAAGAAAGCTGAGGTGATGATGTTTTAGGTTTAACATGCTCTAAACATGAATTTAATATATTGACTGATTCATATAGGAATTCCCTTTTTTAACTGTTTTTCTATCTTCTTCTATAAATTTGTAAACACAATCTTTGCTAGAAAGGGTATCTATAGTTGAATAGTTGATAAAATATCAATCTTTTCAGAATTTCACTTGATATAAGAGTCAAGGTAGTTAAAACTTGCAATAAGGTTCGCATTCATGATGCAAATCCTAGACACAAAATAATCCAAATTTTGAATTACAACTCCAGAGTTAGTCAAATTGAGTCATTGACAAAACTCGAATCACGATTTGGGACTTGGGCGAGGGTGTGTCAGTGGATATGATATTCACCCAGATCCAATTCAATTATCCTACCTTTGGAGATAGTCCATAGTTGTGATCCATTACACGCATACATGACAATTTTGGTTTGACTAACTAACTTTAGCAAATCATGGACTCAAAATTTCTCTGAACCATCATAAAAATTCTCTATAGTCATGCTTTGAGTTTGAAATTGTTACAATTATCTGTATTTTTTAAAGTGATTATGTCTAGAGTCAGAGTACGTTCTTTAGTTTACTGGGGACCACAAACTTCTTTTATAGTCTGTTGCAACCTTTAAACCTCCGTCTCTTTTACTGCAGCAAACTCCAGCGAATGTTAGTATAATAAAGTTTTCTAGATGAAAGTCTTCCGTCTTGATTATTGCAATAAATAATCCAATCCAAATGAACCCACACTGTTCTGATTGTATTCAAATTATGAATTACACGGTTAAACTTGAAATGACAATATTTAATTTTTCTTATTTATGCAGCGATTGTGTCGGGTGGGAAAGGCACGGCCCAAGACAAGATAAAAACACTGAGAGAAGCGGGCGCGACAGTGGTCGAGTCCCCAGCCAAGATCGGGGCAGCTATGTTTGATGTCTTCAAACAACGGGGATTAATCAAATGAGGTTTCCATATGCTTTAAAGATGTTTGAGGTACTCACCTCAAATTTTGTCCCCCCCCCCCCTGCCTTAGAACTCTTGTAATAAATTGAATTTAAGAGATGATAGAGATCGATATTATACTCAAACTAATATGTTTCTTGAATGATCTATATTATGTTGTGATCTTGACAGGTTCTAATCATTTGTTTTGAGTTAACCGAAATTTGAATGATCTTGGGTTGTTATCATCCTTTTCCTCCAGCATTTTATTTTTCAGCCGAAGACATTTGATATTGCCAACTGGTCTTTAAAATTAGGTAAGCTTTTCCGTTTTTGTTGATCGTTCTCTTCCTCGCTGGTTCTAGTGTAGGCTGAAAGTTTTATTAATCGCAAAAGTATATGTTGATATCGAGGCTGAAAGCCCGAAAGTTTTATTGATTGCAAAAGTGTCTGTTGGGTCCATGGGATGGAAATAGAAATTATAATATTTTTGGAATTAAGTTCAGCTGTTACATGGTGCTTTGCTTTATTAATGTGCAAACTGCTAATGCTTATAAATTTTGTACCATCTACGCCAAATTTAAGCGGTGATATACAGATTCTTGCATGTGTGTATATACCCACATAATGACTAGCAAGTAAACTATGCATACGGCGGATGAAACTTCAACCATAGATTATCTCAAGCCAAATGTACCGTGTAATGATGATTGTACTTGATAAGAGTTTAGTCTGGAAGAAATTGTTGCATATTAATATTTAAAGTTGTCATGTAAGAGTACACGAAATAATCTTAAATCACATCCAATTACAGACGCTTGAGCCAAGATCCAAATGAAAGTTTCAAGTTAAAATAGGGTCTAAACTAAATTGTTGTCCACATTCCGCTAAAAATGAGTTTGATCAGTTCAAATGAAAGTTTAATAAGGAAGAGATCTTGGTTTTTCATTTATTATTCTCGATAAAAATCGCACGAAGTGACAAGAATTATTTTTTTCCATATTAAGCTACATTTAGATTTAGTTATTGACAATTTTAAAAGAATTGCATAAAGATACAGGTAGCAATCAAATGTTTTAATTGAAAGTTTGGATATATAGTCAAGTACTATCATTACAATTGGGAGCTACGTGTAATTTACAAGCTCATGGTTCACTCATATGATTAGTCGGAACCGTGCAAGAAAAAGAATAGGTGATTGGAAAATTTGATAAATCGTTACCCAATTGAAAATATTTTAGCCAAGGCTCCAGATGGAATTTCGAAAAAAAAATCAGGGGCTAAATCTAATTTTCCGAGGTAAAAATTGAGATCAAATATTTGAACCAATGGTCTTAAATGGAATTACCCATGGAAAATGGAGGCTACAATTAATTTTCCATAGAAAAAGACAACCAAAATTGAGCCTAAATATATGAACCGGGGTTTAAACGAGTATACCAAGGAAAAACGAGGGCTAAAGTTAATTTTACATAAAAAGACAAAAGACAGCATGATTTTGGAGACCCCTTGTAGCTTTATATAAATACACAGAGAGAGAGAGGGTGTGGGAATAATAAGGAAAAGATTGACCATCGGAGGCTTTTTCGTTAAGCGGCGGCAAAAGATATACCCTCCACCATCTTATTTGACGACCGGCACCATTCATCTTGATCTTCATCGTCAAACATGCCGATACACCAAATTTCATGCGATTCTAACACTTTTTCACTGTTGATTTAATGAGTGCAAAATTAACGGTTTACTGACAATAGAACCATTTGCATTGCTAAATCAATGATGAAAAGGTGTTAGAATCACATGAAATTTGGTGAATCGACATACCAGACGATAAAGATCAAGATGGTAGATGTCGATCGTTGAATAAAATGGTGGAGGGTGTATTTTTTGCCGCCACCTAACGAGAAAAGACGTCGAAGGGCCACTTTCCTCCACACACACACACTGAGAGGGGGGGCCTAGAAAAAAATAACTAGTGTGGAGAGGGGGAAGAGAGAGTCCTGACTTGATGATCAAGTTCAAAAAAAATAGCTGGGATAATTTTAAAGGGTGGAGTTGGAGAGTTTTTCTATAGCCAAACAAAAACGGTAACTTTTAACAATCAATCCCGGTTCGAGTTCCACCCATGACTAACACAAAAAATAGAACTTTTAGTTTCAGTTCCAATTGACTAACACCATTAATTTTATTTTCTCAATATGTTCCAGTTCCGCTAATTAGTTCTAATTGAGCAGCCCTCCTCAAAATAATTTCGGAAAAATTCTTTATTTTCTTTGAAAACGATATTCATAAAAGTCTCTTAGACTTTACATTTTTATCCAAGCTTAACCAAAATTCTCTTAAAATAATTTCGAATTTTTTTTATTATCTTTCTAAATAATTTTATAAGTTTCTCTTGGACTTTTACAACTTTATTATTTTTATTGAATGTACATTAAACCGCATTTGAAAATTCCTAAATGAGTCAACATGTCTTATGTGTTGATTTCAATTTTTCTTACATATGAAAAAAAATCAGAAATTATTTTTTAAAAATCTACCTACAGACATCGTTACTTTTTGAAAAAAAACTACAATGTTGTGATTCATGGGGTTTCATCAAACATGAAAAATATACACATATAAAGTAGCTTGTTGAAGAATTATAACGACTCAAAATTTATTTAATAAAAATATAAGATGCATAATTTTTTTTTATGGCGATATGTCTTATGAGATTTCATCAAAAGAAACGGAGAATAAGGCAAATTTATGTTGAGTTTTATTTTGGTTAAGACAGAATTAAAAAGCTTTGAGGCGTGTATGATACACTTTCCGAAAGGTGGTATTGTCCCCACTATGGGAGTACAGCAAAAGACAATCACCCCCAAGATACAACAAAGTCCTTAAAACTCTCTTAGAAGATAATGAGAAGAAAATGCAAAATCTGTAAAGAGAAAGACTTAATTTATAGAGTTTAATAGACACAACTGTTTGGACGGCTGTGACCGTTTAAACAACAAAACTGCAGACATTTTTTCAGACAACCTTTGAATTTGAAATTCAAAAGGGCAAACTCTGTTATTAAGTCAACCCAAGATGTCTCATGCCCAAGTGCCCTATCAAAGACAATAATAAATAAATAAGCCTGCTAGAAATCAGGCCCACTTAGCTCATAACCCACTTTGTTCAAGATATTACTTAAGCCTGCTAGAAATCAGGCCCACTTGGCTCATAACCCACTTTGTTCAAGATATTACTTAAATATTGGGAATTATTATAAAGGCTTGGATATTCGTCTCTCCATCCGATGTGGGATTATTTCCTACATACAAATGTTGCCAGTAGATTCAAACTACCAACAACCCCCCACTAATTTGTATATATTGGCGGCAACCACATCCCTCTCGTGACAAATATTATGCATAAAAGAAAGGTATCTCTCGATTTAAACCTTCCATCAGTGTATATATATCAATCGTCTAACGAAGTTATTGGTGTCCGCGGATTAAACCAAAACTTTTATTATTAGAATTTGAAATACAATACACACAATATTTATCTTATTTTTTAAGAGGTTTATAACCACTTTAGCACTATTATGGCCACGTGCTACTCTTGGACTTCATAAGTATTTACAAGAGAATACTTCATATCTCTTGTTGAAACGGCACCACTTCCATGCTTGTATAGGTGGAGTTTCTTTTATTATATCCTTGCTGCTGTGGATATTTAAAAATTAAATAACTCCATTGAGAGTTTTCGCTCATCCTTTTTATCGTAACAGACAGCACTAGATACTTATTTATATGAGAATGAGACGTCTGGTGCAATACAGACACATGACAATAACTTGTTATTACCCATTGAACTATTAAAATTAGTTTTTACTAATCAAAGTTGGGTTACCATTACTGGTGCCAAATTGTAAATGTTTAAGTCCCATTCCGATTGACGTATTCTTTACCAAATCTCTAGATAATGCCTTGGTAAAGAGATTTTCTAAATTCTTTGCAGATCTCACATAAACTATGGTAATTATTCCATTAATAATTAATTCTCGAACATATTCATTTAATGCACATATAAATTATATATTGAAGCCAAACCTATAAGAACTCTAATGGATGTTATTCTAACCACAGGTGCATAGGTATCAAAATAATGTATGCCCTCCTTTTGTGTGAATCTTTTAGCCACTAATCTTGCCTTGAAAGTTTGTATAGAGCCGTCTGTATTTTGTTTTCTTCTAAATACCCATTTACACTTTATAGGCTTAGATCCTTGAGGTAAGTCAACCAATATCCAAGTATTATTAGACATTATTGAGTCCATTTTGTCATCAATAGCCTCTTTCCAAAATGCAGTATCTCTTGACGACATTGCTTCACTAAATGTTTTAGGATCATTTTCTATATTAAATAGAATAGGTACTTTGTTAAGCACTTTGGCTGTATCTCTTTCAACGAGAAAGACTATTGAACGCGAATCAATAAAATCAGGATCAAAAGATTTCTCTTTCCTGATTCTTTGATTTTTTCTTGATTCAATATTTTCATTACTTTCTCTTCATTTTTCATTGGTAATTTTCTTAAAAGTTGTATTTTCCTTATTATACAAATTAGAATCAACATTGTCATGTATAAATTTATTTTCAAAAAATTCAACATGTATCGATTCAATTATGACATTTGATTCTAAATCTAGAAGTCGATATGCTTTAGAATTTTGTGCATATCCAACAAATATACTTCTAATACCTCTCGGCCCTAATTTAGATTTATATGGATCGGTCGCTTTATAATATGCTATGCACCCCCACACTTTAATATAATTTAAATTGGGTTTTCTACCATTCCAAATTTCATATGGTGAAACATGAGTTTTCTTGGATGGTATTCTATTATGAATGCAACATGCTGTTAAAAGCGCCTCACCCCAAAGATTAAAAGGTAATTTAGCATTTAAAAGCATAGCATTTACCATTTCAACTAAAGTCCTATTTTTTCTTTCGGCTAATTTATTGTGTTGAGGCGTATAAGGTGCAGTTCTTTGATGAATAATACCATGCATTTCACAAAATTGAGAAAAAGAATCAGAAAAATATCCCCCCTATCACTTCTAAGGATTTTAATTCTTTTATCTTTCTGATTTTCTACAACTGATTTATACTATTTAAATTTCTCAAATACTTCATCTTTTGTTCTCAATAAATATACATATGTAAAACGAGAATGATCATCAGTAAAAGTTATAAAATATCTTTTTCCTCCTCTAGTTAATTGACCATTTAATTCACAAATATCAGAATGAATAAGTTATAATAAATTAGTATCTCTTTCAATTTTAGGGAAAGGTTTTCTAATCATTTTTGCTTCTACGCAAATCTCACATTTATCATTATGATCATTCCGACATGCAATATAACCATGTCTAGACATATACTTTAAAGAGCGAAAATTTAAATGATATAATCTAGCATGCCACAAAGAAGAAGAATACTCAACAATATTAGCAAACACACAATTTATTTCATTAATACCGAGTTTGAACATGTCATCACAGGAATATCTCTTTCCTACAAATATACCATTCTTCAATATTACAACTTTGTCAGAGTATAGAACAATTTTAAATCTCTTTTTACACAACAAATTTGCAGATACAAGATTTTTTCTCAAATCAGGAACATGAAATACATTAAGCAGAGTAAGTTTCTGTTCAGATGTAAACTTCAATTCAACACTTCCTTTACCGAGCACTTTGGCCGAAAATGTGGTTTCCCATCAACACTTCTTCAGGTTCTTTCTGATCCGTGTAAGCTTTAAATATTGCTTTGTTATTGTATACATGGATGGTTGCGTCAGAATTCAGCCACCAATCTGCAGTCCGAGTTACCGCAGCCATATGCAATTCCGTAACCATGCCTATTTGCATGTCAGAAACTATAGCAACAAGTTCTCTGATTTCATTTTCTATTAGATTTGCCTTGTTGCTATTTTCTGATCCGAAACCAAGTTTTTTTCGGTATTTCTGAATATGCAATCTTTAATATAGTGGCCTTTCTTTCCACAGTTATAACAAAGCGATTTCTTCTTTCCAAAATTAGATTTCTTAAAATCATTTCTCTTCTTCTGGAATTTGAAATTGTTTTGAAATTTTATATGACCATTTTACTAACATGATTCATTTTAGGGTTAGATTTAGAACTAAGAAAAATCATATTACGTGCACGGTTCTGTGCCTCAATCTACAGATGATTATGAAATTGCTCTATGGTAAAATTTTCAGGAGAGTGCAGAGTTTTCTTTCTGTATTCATTCCAAGTAGGAGGAAGTTTAGATAGAATCGCTCCAACTTGAAACGAATCAGGAACTTTAATTTCAAGTTCGCTCAGTTTAGAGATGAGAATTTGTAATTCATACACTTGATCCATGATTGGCATGTCATCAGTCATCTTAAATTCAAAATATTTAAGCGCTAGAAATTTATCCATACCTCTCTTCTCATTTTTGTACTTTGTTTCAAGGGCGCTCCAGATTTCTTTTGGTGTTTTCATATTTCTGTAAAGATCATACAGACGATCGGTGAGGGAATTGAGAATGCACCCGCGACAAACCAATTCATCTTCTTCACGCTTGTTTTTCTCTGTTTTGGCACTCTCGGAATCATTCGAAGTTGAGGCTGAATCTGGAATTGGCGGCAAGTCTGGATCGAGCACGTAAAAAAATTTCAAGACGGTCAACAAGAATACCATCTCGTCTTTCCATCTAGTGTAATTGCTCCCATCGAATCGATCCAGTTTGATAACATCTTGATTCTGGAAATGAACCTTGACACTTGAATTTAATCCTGTTTCCATAGGATATCACCTTTTGATTGTTGAGTTTTATTTTGGTTAAGACAAAATTAAAAATCTTTGAGACGTGTATGATACACTTTCCGAAAGATGATATTGCCCCCACTATATAAATAGAGCAGAAGGCAATCACCCTCAAGATACAACAAAATCCTTAAAACTCTCTTAGAAGATAATGAGAAGAAGATGCAAAATCCGTGAAGAGAAAAACTTAATTTATAGCGTTGAATAAATACAGCTATTTGGACGGTTGTGACTGTTCAGATAACAAAACTGCAGTGGACAATTTTTCAGACAACCTTTGAATTTGAAATTCAAAAAGGCAAACTCTGTTATTAAGTCAACCCAAGATGCCCCATGCCCAAATACCCTATTAAAGATAATAATAAATAAATATTATAAGCCTGTTAGAAATCATGCCCACTTGGCTCATAATCCACTTTGTTCAAAATATTATTTAAATATTGAGAATTATTATAAAGGCTTTGGTATTCGTATCTCCATCCGATGTGGGACTATTTCTCACATACAAATGCTACCAATAGATTCAAACTACTACCAATCCCTAATAAAATCTCTCCGTTTCTCTCTCTCTCTCCGTAAACAAATAAATGGATATTATATGCCTATTAATGTCATAAAGAGAGATTTTCTTTCTTCTTCTTATTGATTTATTGGTGGTTATGTAATTAGTTTTTTATTCATGCATTTTAAGTAAGACTGCAGAGATCATAAAGACACTTGATTTTTTGACTGTAAATTACCTTGGGGCAAATTTAAATAAGATTTGATTTTTATCCAAATTTTTGTAAGATCATTTTGATATCTAATGGATGTGGCTCTAATGCACGCGTCTAAACTTTCAATCTATTTCTAATTAGGCATTGCTCATGCAGTATAACGTTTCTATTTCTATCCAAAGTAAAGGACGCCGGTTTGACTCTTGGAGGAATCGCACTCATCCAAAAAAAAATAAGAAAAAAAAGGAAAGGAAAACCTTTTGATCTATTTTATCATTTACCTTTTGATCCCATTGGATGTGGCTTTAAGAAGAAAAAACAATAGAAACCATGATCCAGCGAAAAGAAAACCATGAAGAAAGGCACTGCCTCTGCTTTAGTCTGCCAATAAAGTAACCAATGCACCAAGTAGCTTTATTTTAGTGCAATTTGATTGATTGATCAAGTACATACCTTTGCTTGAGAGATGAACAAGCATATTCTTCACTATTTATTGTACTCCTTTAAGTGTTTAAGTAAAAGCATCCTGAAAACGGCTTTTCTTTCAACATATAATGAGTCGTAAAAGGAAAAAGGAAAAAGGAAAGAGGAAAGAATTTGAGTGTGGAAGGCTAAAGATATGGAGAAATGATTCAGCATCATTAGTGCAATTCATCTCGGTAAACGAGAGACAAAAATATCATTATTATCTCCGCTATTTTCTTTTCTATTACGATCGAGCGGATGCGTTTAACAATCCAAAGCTTTTCAAAACATCAGGCTTTCACGGTGTAGTTGTATTTTTTCGTGCTATAACATTCACACTGTTTAGTTCAGTTGTTTAATTCATACAAATCATAATACGAGCATACAAATGTTTCGCAGTATTCGAGTTTTCATGACTAATTTACGATATGAAGATATAAGGTTCAGTATGATATAATAGGGTTATCCCATTCTAGATATAAATGAAATCAAACTTCATATAAAAAAGCTCCTAACATTTCATTATTTACTATTATCTACAAAAGAAAACAACTAATCACAATATAATCCTCCCCTCTCTATCTAATTATACTCCCATACCATTTCTTCTTCAAACAGCAGAAGATATTTCTTTCTCTCCACTCTCGATTTCGCGATCTTCTCGATTTCGCGATCTCCTTCTTCGAAATAATTAGGGTTAGGGTTTCAAATTATGCGCGCATCATGGGCTGATTCTGTGGCCGCCGACTCCTCGGTCGCCACCGCCTCCCGCTCCTCCTACGTCCCTCCCCACCTCCGCAATCACCCTCCCTCCTCCGATCCCCCCGCCGCCACCGCCCCCCGCTGGGGCCCCACCCCCTCCCGCCCCTCCTTCGCCGAAAAGCCCCGCTCCTCCGGCGGCTGGAACTCCAGAACCGGCGGCTGGGGCGGCGGCGCCACTGCCTACGAGTCCAACCCCTTTGCCAATGACGACGGGCCCTCGAACGAGCCCGCATTCGAAGCCGAGAACACCGGCATCAACTTCGACGCGTACGAAGACATCCCCGTCGAGACCAGCGGCCAGGATGTGCCGCCGGCCGTGAATACTTTCGCCGAGATCGATTTGGGGGATGCGTTGAATGAGAACATTAGGAGGTGCAAGTATGTGAGGCCGACGCCGGTGCAGAGACACGCCATCCCGATCTCGCTGGGCGGTAGGGATTTGATGGCTTGTGCGCAGACGGGATCCGGGAAGACGGCGGCCTTTTGTTTTCCAATCATTAGCGGGATTATGAAAGGCGAGAAGCCAGGGTTTGGGGGGAGGACGAGGGGAGCGAGGACAGCGTACCCGTTGGCTTTGATCTTGTCGCCGACGAGGGAGTTGTCAGTGCAGGTGTGTTAGGGTTTGGTGGGTTTTTGATTTTGATTTTGAGGGTTGATTTACTGATTGGTTGGTTGATTGTTGTTTTGTGTGTAGATACATGAGGAAGCTAGGAAATTTGCTTATCAGACTGGGGTTAGGGTGGCTGTGGCTTATGGGGGCGCTCCGATTAAAGACCAGGTTGGTTTGGTTCAATTACAAATTACATTTTATTGCCGTGTATTTTCCATTCCAAATTGGTTTCTGAAATCGTGTTTTGATTGTATGGATAGTTATAGAGTGTGAGTTACTATTTCATGCAGTAGGGATGATTATTGATTCCCTTTAGCAAGTTATCATTGTTATGTTTACTAGGTTGCGTCACTGCCTTTTTCTTTTGTTGCAGTTTTCTTGATCGCAAATTATGCATACAAAACTAGAGTTTTTTTTTGTGGTGTACTCTTATGCTAGAGAATCAATGAAGCTGTTGGATTACCATTTTATCTTTAATAACGCTTCATTTATACCATGGAATGACTTAGGGCAATGATCATTGAATTATTTAAGTACTAATTTGCATAGCCGTTGAATCATGATATGTATTCCATATAATTTTTATTTTATATCCCATCGTACGATTCATATCGTATATCATATGATATTTTGTCTCTTGTGCAATAGCTATGCAGTTACGTATACAATTATATATTTCATAAATATATGTTTAAATTAGTAAATATGGTAATGGTTAGTAAAGTGCTAGTCAAGTGACACAACCACACAAATACAAGTACCGAATACATGAATTACAAAATTTAAAAGGACTAATTTTAGTTTATAAGATAATTAACCAAAATGACATATTGTCGGGGTTTGGCGGTCACCCTACATGGATCTCGGGAGTCCTACCGCGTGTGTAAATATATTCCATCATGAATGATCAATATATAATAACTTCTTACTGTAACGTCACTTCGCAAGTGGCTGAATGGTCAGCATGCTCCCTCATGGTGGGGGAGACTTCAGTTCGAGCCTTATTGCATTCATTTCTTTTGATCATTGATAGTCTTTTTTCTATTCTCGCCTTGTTTCTTGGTGTAACCATTTATTATAGTGGGTTAAAATAATTGTTTCTATAAGAAGTGTAATTCAAAAAATGGTGTAGGAGTTTAAATTAAAAATAGTCATTGAAAAATTAAGGAAATACCATGTCACTACTCTTGGCTGTGGTGCAAAAAGAAGCGGATGCGAATAATGAATAATGAAAAATATAGAAAAATAAAAGATATTGTGAATATTTTTGTCGAAGAAGATTATGTGACTAATGGAACTCATTAGTGCAAAAAAAATATTGAAAGAAAGTCCTACAAATTGCTTTGTCACAACTTGGCACTGAATATAGAATAACGCAAGTGAAAAAGCTAAAGAAAAGCTAACTATCTTCAAAATATGTTTTTCTTTAATTTTATGAATGATCAATTATATTATGCAATAAACAAAGTTAAATAAAATAATTTTAAAATTTTGTACGTGAGAAGTAATTGAGAATAATATTTTAATTCATGCCAATATGTAATTTAGACTTGACTAAATCGCTTTTTCATGGAAGTATTATTTTTATTTCTGGAAAATATAGAGTAAAAATATATTTCCTCTCTGAATTTTAATCTTTACCATTGCATAAAAAAGATTTAAATTCTCAATTGACAACTCTATAAAAACATAGAGTAAAATATAATTCTTCTTTGTGTTTAAATCTTTGCAGGAAAGGGTCACGGGAACAGAACAAAATGTACAGATCCTATTAAAGTTAAACTTGGTAATTTTTAAGATTTTAAAATAATCAAGGGGTTATAAATGAAAATGAAACCACAAAGAATTAAATATAAATATGAAAAAGGATTTATTGAAATTTTCTTGTTGAAATATCTAACAGGTGGCTTACAAAATTAAAATTAAAATTAAAATGAGATAGTACGTGAAGCTAAAATCTAGGCACTTCATATTTATAGCGCAGTGTCACTACACTAGAACAAACTTCATTACATGTAGTAACATTAGGTATTAAATATATAGTAAATCTTTACATGTTTGAAAAACAAACACTATTATATTATATATAAATATTTGTTTGAAACCTTGGCGGCTCGGCTCCTGCCCATTCCCGATCTTCGCCCATGTTTGTTATGTGATTAATATTTTTTATGACTCCAACAAAACACTTCGAGTACATGAGAAGCTTTCATCTTTAAAATTGAGTCGGAAAATTATTTTTTTACCGGCCTGTTAGAATCCATGTAGGCTTCCACGTATTCCATTGGAGACAAAGTGAGCTATGTTATTCAGTAGATAGGAAATTGCATCCTATATCCCATTTTGTATCTAATGAGAGACTTGATAGCCTTTGTGAATTCTACCATATGAATATGAAAAATATTATTTTTTTCAATTTGAGTTGCAAGAAAAAAATCACCAATAGAAAAGATGAAACATCCACTTGATGTGAAGAAAGAACCGCCATATAATTTTTTCTTAAAAAGGATACCCAACACTTGCATGAACTGCATGTTCCTTTCTCTTCTTGTATACCTTTGTGTTTGCTACCATATAATGCTTCAGATTTCTTTTATCTCCTTTTTACTTTTTCGACACAATGATACATCCGGCTTTTGAAATATGCCCCCGTGAACTGTATAGTTCTTTTGAAACATCCAACCTTCTCTTTCTTAAATAGTAAGTCCTATTTATCGCAATCAAGATGGTGTCACTTGTAGTTAGCCGCGATGAGTACGAGTCGTCCATAGAGAGATGGTATGTACTTGTTTTAGACGGGTTATGTCAAAATGTCGAAGGGTGTTTGTTCTATCCTATATGGTATGTATTATGTCCAAAGAGAGCTACTTGTTAGGATTTCGGATTAGATAGTTAAGCAATGACCATTTCTTATTTTTCTCTTTAACTTCTCTTTTAATTGATGCTAAAGTAATCGGAAATAACGTGGATTATGATGCTTTAAAGGGTACTTGCAAGTTGTTGGCTATATTAAGTCTGTTCTAATTGACCATTGTCCTTCCGTTCTTTGCTCTTACCTTTCGGCCAAGCGAACACGACTTGTCTAGGATTTTTGGGTCATATCTACCATGAAAGGATAGAGTGTCCAGAAAAAGAAAAAGACTGATGTACTAACTTGGTCGAAATTCAATTTCATGATGAATCAAAGGGAAGTATAAGGAATTTTACCATCTCTCATATTACCATCACCTTAACAAGTGGGAAATTACTCATTCATTATTAAAAATAAAACAAAATAATAAAAAAGAGAAGAGTAGAAGATTGGTGAAGATAATGAAAGCTAACTACCTTGGGTTCTCACGATAGCAAGTAACATCCATTGAGTATCATCGTTTCAAGAATGAGATTAAGGAAGAAGGATAAAGAAAAATAAAAAAAACCAACAACTAATTATTACAAACAAATCACAACTTACTATAAATTTATCTAAGAAATTTAGGAACAATACAAGCTAATAAAATTAACTACTACAAGCAAATAAGAAAGATATAAGAAAACTCATTTTTCTTCATTCATACTGCAAAAATCTTCTCACAATCTTTAATGGAAATTACAATGAGGGAGAAGAACTAACCAATCTAATTCTAATCTAAAATTAAAACTAAACACAACACTAGATAGCTCTCATCTTTGCTCTGATCCGTGGTATTTATAGGGTTTGGAATATAAAGATCTAAGGTTTTTCTCGATGCATGTGAAAATCAAAATTACCCACAAAATTCTGTCATGCTGTGCCAGTTCGGCCGCGGATCCGCCGTGACTCCTTTTCTTGTGGCTAATCCGCTGTGAGATTTTAGAATTAGGCTTCAGGATATTTTTTGGTGATCTTCCGGTTTTCCATTCTGCTCTTTTTCATAGTCACATTTGATAAATCATTTAGAATTGTTCTTGGATGATCAGCAGTCCAAAATGACGACTACTTTCGTCCTTTTCTCATAACATATCTCATTTAAATCTTTTCAAAAGTCGTTCATGTCTCCCTCGTGCTCCACGCTGCCTTCATCGTGTCCCTTACCATCTGAGACACAAATGACCATTGTTTTGCCTTGTCTCTTACACTGGTAAGCGACATCTGATGGATTTGAGTGGCCGAAATCCGTATTTGTCTGTTTGTTAGTTGTATGTTTTGAAATCGTCATTACTGCAGAGAATGTGCAATTTGCATTATTTTGGACTTAATGAATCTGAGAACCTGTAACATGTAATCATGTAGCAAACACGGATCAAAACCACCTATCTACATGCAAATGCGATTAAGAATGAGCGGTAGCAAATGCAATATTATGATATAAACAAATACCCCCGAACTTATATTTTGCTCGTTCCGAGCAAAACCATTTTATTTCTAAGCCCACTTTCGTAGACGTCACGGTTGCACTTAGCACGTGCAACAAGCCGTTAAATCTCAAGGTGGCCCTAGAGGAGAGTGTTGTCTTCTGAGGGTTTTCAGCTAATTACACCTACAAAATTCTGTCATGCTAGTCTCGTAAGCTAATCGTCGACTCTAATCCTAAGCTTTAGTATATAAGCCAGAAACTCTACCACCTTAAATTAGAAATATCCAATCCTTATTTTTCACACCTCACTTTTTATTTAAGTTAAGCCCCTATATGTTTTTACTTGCTCGTGCGATAGCGTTTTGCCTTAAGAGTTTCGATTAAAGCCATCATGCCTTTCCTAAAGATTTCAAAAGTATACCTCCAGTTTGTAAGGTCTTAAGCTCTCTTGAGATTACATCCTACAGCTTGGTTTCGAATCTAGGATTTTTATCATCTTTAACAGAACACTAAGTCTTATTCTTCACTCCACCTTTCACTTGTTTTCGTTTCATACGCACCTTCGTGATCGTGAGTAATAGTCTTTTAATCTTGTAACTTCAATTTAAACTTTCATATCTCCATCAGCTACATTTTTGCACTCAAAACTTGTCCCTGCCATGATTATTCTTCCACAAAGAACTGCGAGGACCTTTAACTCGGAGAAAACACTTGCTTGACTTGTATTATTAGGGTTTAGGTAACTTAGCGAGTTTTGGGTCGGTGACTTCCAATCCAGATGGGTTTAGGGCATTAGGTGTAGAAACACCCTTAAGGACTTAATTATCCATGTAACTTGGGCCCTAAAATAGAGACTTATTATGATTTTTTTAGAAAGAACACCAACTAAGATACTTCAAGTTGCGCTTTTCACCCTAAGATTTAAGACGTGTTTGTGTATATTAGGTGTGTGATCACTCCAACTAAGTTCAAGATGGGTTATTTTTCAGACTTAGCCTCCATTAAAGACTTCAATACTCTTCATCTAAACCTCACCCATGAATCATACTCAAGATTACTCACTTCCAAACAAACGAACGTGATCTCAAGAAGATATTTCTATAATTTTTAGGCATTTCAAACTCATCATCTAATTCTCAAGGCTGACAACACGTGAAGTGTGGTGCAAAGACGTATATTTGTTACGGGTAGATTCAAGGAGGGTTATCTTTCGGGTTTTCTATTTCTAGTCTTAGGATTTAATTATTTCTAACCTATCCACCTAACCGTCGGATTTCGAGTCCAAGTCTTTCTCATTAGCTAACTTGACGATAAAGCTTTTATATTTTTGGAAAAATTTCAGATTTTTATGGGTTTTAAATTTTGTAATTTTTTTGGATTTTTAATATAAATGCAATGCGGAATTTAAAATGATGCAAAGCAGAATTTTAAACTAGCAAAAGAAAAGAAAAATTGCAAAAAGGGAAATGTGTTAATGCATGCGAAAAATAAATATGAATGCAAACATAGAAAGCTCACCGATACCTCCAAATTTAAACTTGACAGCGTCCTCGCTGTCATGCCACATAAAGAGGTCACAAAATTGTTGAGGTTTCAAAATTATCGTAGAGTTCTTTTTTCTTTTGAAGGGAATTCCACCAGACAAGAAATTTCCCAAAAGCGGACAATACATACATAAAAATGCCTCCCAAACCTAAGTAAAACAGTGTTTCCACTGTTAAGTATTGAAGTTCAAACTTAGGGGAGGGAATAATATCAGTATATACAAGGTTTTACACAAACCAAAAGTCAATACCAATCATTCAAATATTTTATCGTGATGATACCATGGTTGGTGAAAAAACGTATAGAGGAAATAAGTGAAGACTACGCGAGACTGTATATGGATAGAAGTGGTATGAAGTCTCGGTGAATGGAAAGAAGAACGAAAGGGAGAAAGAAACGAAGCGGGTGAACGGAATGGAGTACGCACTTGAGATTTTAAATCAGTTGAATAAATCAGTGCAGCCTTTAATGATCGAAGTCGAAATCTGGAATTTTCCAACTGTAGCAATTTATCAACATTTTTAGAAATGGGATCAAACTTCTCAAGATTAGTAAGAAAATATGGGACGACAAAAATTGGTGAACCAGATGTGAAGGATGAAAGTGAATTATCTTCTTGCAATTTGGAATGATCAAGATGGGAGGAAGTAATTGGAGAGTAGAATATGTTGAAGGCTCAGGAGGATGCTCGTATTCGATGGAAGGGGTATGATTAGTCAGAGAAGCCTACTCATCCAATAAAGCGATTTCATTTTCAACGGTGTCCCCAAAATTACTCTCAAGGTTAAGTTCATCCATATATTCGATCGAATCTTCATCATCGATATCCAGAAGCAAATGAGGTTTGGGAAAAACAGTTAAAGGTTCGAGACAATCCTGACATGAATTCGTGGGCTCATTTTCAAAAATTTCCCCAACATTGATATCCTCAATCAAGTCAAATTTAAACTTTTCAGACACCTCATCAAAGACATCGAAAGGAATGGTATCGGTCTTGAAAGGGTCCCTTCACAATTGGATAAATCAAACGTTTCGTACTCACACAACTCATCGAACGTGTTATCATCAATCGGTGGATCATTTGGTTCACTCGACGGGTTTTCAGAATTTGAGATGTGGTGTTCAATCGGAGAAGGGCATGTTTGATTCGGAAGGGTGGATCGTTCTCTTTCACTACTCAAACCATCATTTTGTCCTATTTTCACATCATGCATGGTAAAATCTCGAGCCATTTCCTTTTGGGAACTAGCCGATGGTTTGGTAGGTTGCATGAGTGCGGCAATGGACATAGCCAATTCATCTGTTTTTCGGCAAAAGCTACTTGAAATTTTTCCAATGCTATTTCTAGACTAGACATTGTTTGTGAATGAGTTTCAATAAAAGATTCAAATTCATTTGGAAACGTGGAACTCCCTATTTGATGTTCTGAGGCAATGTCTAAAGAAGGTGCAAAAGTTGGATATGATTGGAAAGGGTTGAATGGTTGGCTATGGGCTTTTTCAATGTGTTCCGCAATGGTTTACAATTTGCAACATTAGCCTTAAGAGAAGTATCAACATGAAAAGGTTTGAAAGTTTGGTATCGTTGATAATAATTGGATGGTTGTGCCGAATGGACAAGATTATGATTAACACTTTGATTGGAAGATAATTGGAATTGTTGACCTAAAGAATTCAGAGTGGAGAAAGGTGTGAAAGATAGCCTACGGGCTTGTTCAATACGTTCAACAATGAACATGGATTTAAGAGTCGCCACATTAGCCTCAGAAAGGGTATCATAAGAAAATGTGAAAGTGTGTTACGGTTGATAGGAAGTGAATTGCGGTGTTCAACTGTTCTTTCTTGAAGTTTCTATGTTATTCCTCAAAGAAATGGTGGGTTTGGATACATCGTTGGAATTTGTACCAATACAAGAACGATACAATAAAATATCCGGTTCAGGATAGCAAAGTTCGGCAGGAGTTGGTCATTTTGGGTTACCCATGATTAAAGATGGGAAAAGAAAGGGGATGAAAATGGAGATTATTATTTTTTTTTTGAAAATTTTGTTTTGTTTTGAAAGAATGGGAGAACAAACTCGACTCAACCAATCACAGTCAAAAATGCATAAGCAATCTCTGGAACTAGGGTCATTTAAGTCCGATATTAGACCGCTCCTAGACTTCCAAGAGACAAGTTGCGGGGTTAATCCTCTACCACATCGTTGTTATTCCCGTAGCCAGGTAAGTGCAAGTGAGGAAGGGAGGTTTTTCAAGCTTTTCGTAAAGTTTCTTAATTACGAAGAACCTTCTCACTTTGCGGGACTTTCGTTTCTAAACACTCGCCTTAGACACTACAAGAAAAACGTCGATAAATGATAAATTACCCGCAACCCTTTTTTGTTCTTAATGAGCGCGAAAATTCTTAGGGGCTTTGTCTAGATCTTTTTAATTAATGAAAGGTGATGCTTATGCTTGTTTTGTGATTTTTGCGGTTTCGAAAGGGTGATAAAATCTCCACCTAGTCTTGATTTGGGTTTCTTACCCTTTATGTCCGTATTATTGTATGCACAATGAATAAACAATTAAAATCTAAAACAACAAAAATATTTATTTTGGTGGTGTAATTTGCAAAGAATCCTGCAGCATAAAACGGTTTATTGGAACTTCAGAGAGGGTTTTATGAAGAAAGAAACTCACCAGAAAAAATTTAGGGTCTGACGCCACAAAATGGCCGAGGGTTTAGCCGCAGCTTTTGGGAATTAGGCTTCCAGTTTTTGGTAATGAACTCCACTTTTGTGCTTCTGTTTTCAGTACTCTTGTCCTCTGTTGTTTCATTCTAATTATTCTAGATTTTCCTGCAAAACTTGCACAAGAATCGTAAAAACTAACAAGATGGATATTTATTTTGTTATCTTTTTTTAAAATATATACAAAAAAAATAACCCGAAATACGTTACCGTCTTCCCGGCAACGGCGCCATTTGATTGATTTGTAATCGAGTGTGTTGTGAAGTCCTACTTACCACAATGAAGACGGTGTCACTTGTAGCTAGCTGCGATGAGTTTGGGTCGTCCACATAGAGATGGTATGTACGTTCTTATTTTAGACGAGTTATGTCAAAATGTCCAAGAGTGGTTGTTTTATCTTATGTGATATGTATTATGTCCGAAAAGAGCAACTTAAGATTTCGGATTAGGTAATTAAGCAATGATTATTCTTTATACTTCTCTTTAACTCTTTTAATTTATGCTAAAGTAATCGGAAACGTGGATTAGGATGCTTTAAAAGGATACTTGCAAGTTGTTGGGTATACTAAGTCCGTTCTAATTGATCTTTATCCTTCCATTTTTTTACTCTCATCTCCAACCTTTGGTGAAGCAAACACAACTTGCTTAGGATTTTTGGGTCATATCTATCATGAAGGGATAGAGCGTCCAAAAAGAGAGGGATATGCTAACTTGGTCGAAGTTCAATTTCATGATGAATCAAAGGGAAGCATGAGGAATTTTACCATCCCTCATACTACCATCACCTTAACCTAACAAGTGGGAAATTACTCACACATTATTTAAAATAAAACAAAATAATAAAAAAGAGAAGATTGGTGAAGATAATGAAAGCTAACTACTTGGGTTCTCACGATAGCAAGTAACATCTATCGAGTATCATCGCTTCAAAAATAAGATTAAGAAAGAAGGATAAAGAAAAATCAAGAAAACCAATAACTAATTATTACAAACAAGTAAAGGCTGCTATTAAAATTAAAAGGTGCTCCACCATCTAAGGACACATCATGGTGGAATGAAGAAGTAAAGAGTACTATTAAAATTAAAAGAGATTCTTATAAAGATTTGAAGAAAAACCGAGATGTGGAGAGATTTGAGAAATATAAAATGGCTAAAAAGGAAGTTAAGAAAACTGTTCAGGAAGCTAATTCTAAGGTCTATAAGGAGTTGTACGAGAAGTTAGACACTAAAGAGGCTGAAAATGATATATACTGGATTGCTCGGATACGGAAAAGGAAGACTAGAGACTTATATGCGGTGAAGTGTGTCAAAAATGAAAATCAGAAGGTTTTAGTTCGAGATGAAGATATCAAGGAAAGGTGGAGAGATTATTTTGACAAATTGCTTAATGAGAGTTTTACAAAGAATTTGGATGGAGTTATCATTCAATCTCAAGATATAAACCGTGATTTCATGCGTAAAATAAGACTACCCGAGGTTAAAGAAGATTTGAACAGAATAAGTTCAAGAAAAGCGGTCGGTCCTGACGGGATTCCTATCGAGATTTGGAGATGCTTAGGAGAAACATGCGTTAAATGGCTGACAGATCTGTTTAATAAGATTTGGCAGACAAAAAAGATGCCAAATGAATGAAGGAAAAGTACCATTGTACCTATCTACAAGAATAAGGGCGACATTCAAAGTTGCTCAAATTATCGTGTAATAAAATTTATGTGTCACACTATGAAACTTTGGGAGAGATTGAACACATGCTAAGGAAGGATGTTAAGATAACAGAGAACCAGTTTGGGTTCATGCCTGGACGATCGACGACAGAGGCTATTTATTTGTTTCGTCAACTCGTCGAGCGTTTTCGAGAGAGGAGAAGAGATTTGCATATGATATTTATTGATTTAGAGAGCGTACGACAAGGTACCTAGAGAGGTATTATGGGGGACAATGATGAAGGAGGTTCCCGTCAAGTGCATTGACATAATCAAGGACATGTACGATGGAGTAGTAGCAAATGTCAGAACTTGCGGCGGCCTAACGAGTGATTTTCCGATTACAATTGGTTTACATCAAGGATCTGTATTAAGTCCATTCTTGTTTACCATCGTGATGGATGAACTTACTAGAACTATCTAAGATGGGGTACCTTGGTATATGCTATTCGCTGATGATATTGTTCTAGTAAATGAGACGAAAGCAGGGATTAATGCCAAATTGGAATTATAGAGGCAAACATTGGAATCTCGGGGGTTCAGATTGAGCAGGTCCAAGACAGCATATATGCATTGCAAATTTAGTAAACAGAGAAGTCAAAACCATATTGGTATAACATTGGACGGGCAAGATATATCATCGAGCGATCAGTTTAGATATCTAGGTTCCATTATCCAAAAGGATGGGGAGATCGATAATGATATTAATCAAAGGATCCAAGTTGGTTGGTTGAAATGGAAGAGTGCAACAGGAATTTTGTGTGATCGTAACTTTCCGTTAAAATTGAAAGGGAAGTTTTATCGAAGCGCTATTCGGCCTGCCTTATTATATGGTACAGAATGCTGGGTTCCTAAGAAGCATCATATACAGAAGATGCACGTAGCGGAGATGTGCATGCTTCGTTGGATGTGCGGTAACACTAGAAAAGATAAGATGCGAAATGAGAATATTCGTGCAAAAGTTGGTGTAGCACCTGTGGAGGAGAAGATGCGGGAAAACCGGCTAAGATGGTTTGGTCATATGCGACGCAGACCTATGAAAGCACCGGTTCGACGAATGGATACTCTCGATACGGTCAATGTCAAAAGGGCGAAAGGAAGACCGAAGAAAACATGGATGGAGGTGATACGAAAAGATATGGTTGCCAAAGGCCTCAATGAAAGTATATTGTTCGATATGAGTGAGTGGAGGCGGAGGATTCATGTGCTGGACCCGGCGTGATTCTCACGTTGGTTCATGTAGCCTATCCCATATGCTTGGGATAAAAGGCTCAGTTGTTGTTGAACAAACAAATCACACTTTACTACAAATTTATCTAAGGAATTTAGAAACAATACAAGATAATAAAATTAACTACTAAAAGCAAATAAGAAAGACAAGATATGAAAACTCACTCTTCTTCATTCATTCTCGAAAAAGCTTCTCACAATTTTTAATGGAAATTACAATGAGAAAGAAGAACTAACTAATCTAATTCTAATCTAAAACTAAAACTAAACTAAACACTAGATAGCTCTCATCTTTGCTCTAATGTGGGGTATTTATATGCTCTAGAATATGAAGATCAAGGGTTTTCTCGATGCATGTGAAATATCGAAACTACCCCCAAAAATTTGACGTGTCGTGCCTGTTCGGCCGCGGATCTGCCGCGATTCCTTTTCTTGCAGCTAATCCGCTGCAAGATTTTAGAATTAGGTTTCAGGATTTTTTGTGATCTTCTAGCGTTCCATTCTGCTCTTTTCATAGTCACATTTGATAAATCATTTAGAATTGTTCTCGGATGATCAACAGTCCAAAATGACGACTACTTTCGTCCTTTTCTCCTAACATATTTCATTTAAATCTTTTCAAAAGTCATGCCTCCCTCCCTCATGCTCCGTGCTGCCTTTCTCATGTACCGTGCTGTCCGAGACACGAATGACCATTGCTTTGTCTTGTCTCTTGCACTGGTAAGCGGCATCTGATGGATTTGAGTGGCCGAAATCCGAATTTGTCTGTTTGATAACCGTTTGTTCTGAAATCGTCATTACCGCAGAGAATGTGTGTGATTTGCATTGTTCTGGACTTAATGAACCCGAGAACCTGTAATCATGTAGCAAACACGGATCAAAAGCACCTATGCTACATGCAAATGTGATTAAGAACGAGCTGTAGTAAATGCAATATTCTGATATAAACAATACCCAACACTCGCATGAACTGCATGTTCCTTTCCCTTATTGTATGCCTTGTGTTTGCTGCCATATAATGCTTTAGAATTTCTTTTATCTCCTTCCTTCTTTTTACTTTTCCAACACAATGATACATCTCGCTTTTGGAACATGCCTCGTGAACGGTATAGTTCTTTTGAAACATCTAACTTTTTCTTTCTTAAATAGTAAGAGTAGTATCTTATAATTTCCTCAATTTTTTATTTTTTTACTTTGCCTTGTTCCCATCATTACCAATAAATTATTAAAAAAGCTGCCATGTGTGTGTGTGTGTGTGTGTGAGGAAACGAGAGCTAGTGCTTGATATGGCTCGATCCAACCATCAAATGCTGCATCACCACCGTCTACCTTGTTTTTCATGCCAAGATGAATATATGTATAAAGTTTTAGTTGGTTCAGAGTATTATAGGTCATGGATCGTATGTTCACAAAATGAATGGTTATAAGAAACTGAAAAGTCACCTGCATTTACCCCAGATTTGTTCATTTATTTAGGATTCATGCTTTTATGTCAAGTTCATTGAATCTTTGGGAAGGAGGCGAGAATGAATAGGAATGAGTGTGAATGCACCTGCATCACGAAAGATGACAAAACCAATAAGTATTGGCTGAGTTTTAAAACAGGATACTTTAATTTTTTCACAAATTGCAAAAAGCTAGTAGCGATTCTTTGTTGGGGAAGGAGTTTTGGCAAGACAAGATGAAGACGGGAAGCGAAAAAGCAGTGATGAGATGATGTAGAGAAGCGGAGAAGTGATGACGAGAAGAAGCTTGTGGAGAGGGATCTCATGAAGAAGCGGTGAACTAACAAAAAAGCTATCGGCGCAAGAAGAAAATCTCTTTTGTGGAAGAATAAGGGTCTGTGGAAGGATTAGAGAGATTTTGGGACAGTAACTTCTTTCTATTAGACTAAAAACCTGAATTGATTAGAGCTGAACCAAACCACAAGTCGAATTAGAATTTAGTACCCAATTTTTGTATCCCGCGCTATCTTATATCACATCGTTTTGTATCGTATCAAAAAGCTACCGTATTGTATCGTTGGATTTGAATCGTATATCGTGAAATATTGACGACTATGTTAATTGGTCTATACTGTTATTTGATTAGGGTTAGGTTTTATTTGGCCTATGGCTTATGCCATGACTTAAAGATCAATGCAATTCACTATATAAAAAGTAAATGTGGTATTTGTTTTGTAGGATAAGTTGCAGATTTCGAAACGATAGTAGCTAGATTGTAGTATCTAAATTAATTTCTGCTATAGGATTATCAAAGTTTTATTTTTTAAATATACAAGCATTTGTTGTATGGAATATGTTCCATTTCGCTCTTGGCTTTGAACTGGGAATATGACAGTTATTTGGAGAGGGTTGATATCAGGTCCACAGCCAGCTGTAAAGTTTTGTCTGATCTTTACTGGGAGATTTGCTTGAAAGCCGACCCTATTTAGATGGGAAAATGGCTTAGATGATGATGATGATGATGATGATTATGTACGAGGATTGTTCTGGTCTCATCATGTAGAAATGTATTCTCATTTAAGATTATAAAAATTAACAAGCATACCATATTGCAGATGTCTATTTAAAGTAGATCAAATTGACCTCCTTGTATAGTTGCCTTGAAGCCTTAGACTTTCTAACACCTTTATTACGCTTACAAAGGTATAATGATAATGATGCAACCATAATGAAGGCAAGATTCATGGGTTAAATTTAATTTTGTAATGGCACTTGGATGATTATTTCTAGTTAGGAATTAACCTAGGAACTGTGCCCACAATCAAGTAGAGTATATCTTGTTGTTTTCCATGATTGGTTTCGTTGAAATTTCTTATGTCTTAGAAATTAAGCGCTTGTAAGTTTTCCACAAAATATGCTAGAATTAATCAAAGCACTAGATTTTAAGTAAAGGTCATTGCATTGGATATTTTGTCGAGGTAATGCCGTATGGTCTCTTTACTCATTTTGATTGAATGGGAAGGATTCCTTATGCTTTGGCTATAAGCCTATAAGGAGTATAATTTACCCCATTGATAGTGGGATTATGGGTTAGTTAACAAATAATCTCGATTTAAGCATTAAACTATAATAAAGAATATTCTCAAGTGCCTTAAAGACTAGAGAAATGTGGGGGTCAATGGCATATGAGAGAATCTCTCCTAGTCAGTCAAAAATAAATATTATCTATTTATTTTTTAAATGATCGACGTCATTCATCTTAATCAACAAATTCTAAGGCATACACA
This sequence comes from Agapanthus africanus, assembly GCA_030015575.1. NCBI lineage: Eukaryota > Viridiplantae > Streptophyta > Magnoliopsida > Asparagales > Amaryllidaceae > Agapanthus > Agapanthus africanus. Next base: position 13,741,956 of record CM057337.1, read on the forward strand.
GATACGAAAAATTATGTGATCTCAATACTCCTACACTTGCATCGGAGGGTTGCAAATTTAATTGTTGAATGATAATAGAACATTTTCCATAACCCACTCATTGGTCAAAGAGTATCGAAATCATATGAATGCATATGCTTTTGGCCATAATTATCAAGATGGACAGTGCTGACCATAAAAGAAAGTTGTGGAGAGTTGAGTTTTTGACCAATCTAGGAGAAATTCTCTCTTATGCCATTGATCTTCACACGTCTCTAAGGATTATCTGAAGGAGTATGGGAGACTTTTTTGACCTGTGAAGGGACCATTTGGTACCTTTGGGATATACAGATACATGCTTGTCAATCTACATGGATGGAGAAGATGGTTTGGTCATGTGCGACGCAGATCTATGGAAGCACCTGTGGAGGAGAAGATGCGGGAAAACCGGCTAAGATGGTTTGGTCATGTGCGACGCAGGAAGCACCGGTTCGACGAATAGATACTCTCGATATGGGCAATAGCAGAAGGGCAAAAGGGAGACCGAAAAAAATATGGATGGAGGTGATACGAAACGATATGATTGCCAAAGGACTCATGAAAGTATATTGAGTGGAGGCGGAGGAATCATGTGCTGGACCCGGCGTGATTCTCATGTTGGTTCATGTAGCCTACCCCATATGCTTGGGATAAAAGGCTCAGTTATTGTTGTATGCTTGTCAATCTACATCTACTTCTTTCTATAGGCTCTCTGTAATCAGTTGGCACAATGGGTTGCAAGTTAAAATGAACTCGACACTGAGGCATAGCATGCCTCTACATCAGAGACCTAAAAACAGGCGGATTCTTGTAAAAGTCCTCTTCTCCAATTTGAGGTAATAGCAGCTATTAGGCCTCTTTTGATGTTCTACTGTGATTACAATGGTGTACCGGCTCAGAAGAAGGATCCCATATACCAAGATAAAATAAAAAATGAGCCAATTTTTCATGTCATTCCGTACTATAATAATAATTCTATGACCATAGAAGTTTATTTGAAGCATGTTGAGAAAATTGTTTCTAAGCTGATTTCTAGTTGGGTTTTATTTGTCCAAGTTGGAGATGTTGGCCGTCACCCTGGACATACGATGGCATAACTGCCTGATTTATACTTGTCTTCAGTGTTTAATGATTATAAGTATGTAAGATTTATTAATTATAACAAGCATGCCATTATTTCTTGAATTAATCTTGAGATGATTGATTTGAGTTCATTATTAGAGTTTTTGTTTTCTGAATTCTGACAGTTGCGTGACCTTGAGCGAGGCGTTGAAATTCTTGTCGCAACTCCTGGACGCCTTGTGGATTTGCTTGAAAGGGCTAGAGTTTCATTACAGATGATTAGATACTTGGCACTAGATGAGGCAGATAGAATGCTTGACATGGGTTTTGAGCCACAGATTCGTAGGATAGTTGAACAAATGGGCATGCCTCCACCAGGTGTTAGGCAGACCATGTTGTTCAGCGCCACATTTCCGAAGGAGATACAGGTTGGCTACTCTCTCTTTTTTTTTGGTTGAAAAAAGATGCAGGTTGGCTACTTTGCTAGTTGAACTTTGATTTTTTTATTTCTTTGTTTATGCTTATTACTCTTTGCTGTGTGATCATCTTTTCTGTTCTCCACTTAATCAGCAGTCTTTTCAATATCATATTGACAATGCTTTGATATTGATTGTTTTCTTGGAATTTATATATGGAAAGGTAAAGTGATTTACATTTTGTTATGTAAAAGTATATGTTAGGTAAATGTATGCATAAATGAACATATGTATGTTAATTGACACAAAATTTTGTGGATTAATGTTTCCCACCTTGATTGAATAGCTATCGTTACCTTTGTTGGTTCCGAGAAGCCGCAATATGGGTAGATGGTTTTCATATTTCACAAGATCAAAGTTTAAAAGCTTTGACATGGAAGTATTGCATGTGAAATGATTACCTGCTTGGATATCCATGCCTATTTGCATCTTAAATGCTCTAATCCTATAAATGATAGTGCTAGTGTTTCGTCTTTTAAGTTTACTACCTTTGCTCTGGCTAGCCAGAGGTTAGGATATTACTTTTGAACCTCCATCTGCTATTTAGGTTTTATCTAGTGTGATCTTGAGCCAAAAGCTGAAGCTCCGTGTCTCCCCTTTCTCCAACTCCTTTAACCACACAGCTGAGAGGACCTCATTAGTGTCACCTCCTCCACATGATATGCAGGTTTTAAACACTCGGGCCATTTTTAACGTCTGATATGCTTTCTTGCTCTCATTCTCCCTTACCTTTAAAGCACATTGCTTCTTAATCTGCCTCACCATAGTGGCTGTTTGACAGATGTGTCTGTTAAGAAGTAGGATGTAGAAATGTGGGACTGTGGAATAAGAAATTCTTTAGGGAGCAGTACTGGAGAATATCAGTGTTAGATGGGATTCTAAATAGATAAGGGTTTATGAAAGATGTGTTCCTACAGCTGTATTGTCTCATTCTCACAACAGAATCCAGCTTCTTGCTGCTGTAAATTCATTTTGCTGTTTCATTTGAAGTGCAAAAGTTAGAGTGTTCCTTTAAACTTGCCACTGCGAACGAATCTATCTCGGTATACTCGCTCGATATTAGTTAACCAAGGTTTTGCTAGAGTTGAAAGCTTGTTGCCATATACAACAGTAAGTTTGTAAGGATTGTACTCCACTAACAAAACAACAACAACTGAGCCTTTTATCCCAAGCATATGGGGTAGGCTACATGAACCAACATGAGAATCACGCCGGGTCCAGCACATGAATCCTCCGCCTCCACTCACTCCTATCGAACAATATACTTTCATTGAGGCCTTTGGCAACCATATCATTTCGTATCACCTCCATCCATGTTTTCTTCGGTCTCCCTTTTGCCATTGTCCATATCGAGAGTATCTATTCGTCGAACCGGTGCTTCCATAGGTCTGCGTCGCACATGACCAAACCATCTTAGCCGGTTTTCCCGCATCTTCTCCTCCACAGGTGTTACACCAACTTTTGCACGAATATCCTCATTTCGCATCTTATCTTTTCTAGTGTTACCGCACATCCAATGAAGCATGCGTATCTCCGCTACGTGCATCTTCTGTGTATGATGCTTCTTAGGAGCCCAGCATTCTGTACCATATAATAAGGCAGGCCGAATAGCGCTCCGATAAAACTTCCCTTTCAATTTTAACGGAAAGTTACGTCACACAAAATCCATGTTGCACTCCTTCATTTCAACCAACCAGTTTGGATCCTTTGATTAATATCACTATTGATCTCCCCATCCTTTTGGATAATGGAACCTAGATATCTAAACTGATCGCTCGGTGATATCTCTTGCCCTTCCAATGTTATACCAATATGGTTTTGACTTCTCTGTTTACTAAATTTGCAATGCATATATACTGTCTTGGACTTGCTCAATCTGAACCCCCAAGATTCCAATGTTTGCCTCCATAATTCCAATTTGGCGTTAACCCCTGCTCTCGTCTCATTTACTAGAACAATATCATCAGCGAATAACATACACTAAGGTACCTTATCTTAGATAGTTCTAGTAAGCCCATCCATCATGATGGTAAATAGGAATGGACTTAATGCGGATCCTTGATGTAAACCAATTGTAATAGGAAAATCACTCGTTAGGCCGCCGCAAGTTCTGACATTTGCCACTACTCCATCGTATCTTGACGGGGACCCCCTTCTTTATCATTGTCCCTCATAATACCTCTTTAGGTATCTTGTCGTACGCTTTCTCTAAATCAATAAATATCATATGCAAATCTCTTCTTCTCTTTCGAAAACGCTCGATAAGTTGACGAAGCAAATGAATAGCCTCTGTTGTCGATCGTTCAGGTATGAACCCAAACTGGTTCTCTGTTATCTTAATATCCTTCTTTAGCCTGTGTTCAATCACTCTCTTCCAAAATTTCATGGCGTGCCATAAGTTTTATTCCACAGTAGTTTGAGCAACTTTGAATGCCACCCTTGTTCTTGTAGATAGGTACAAGAATACTTTTCCTCTATTCATTTGGTATCTTTTTTGTCTGCCAAATCTTATTAAACAGACCTGTCAGACATTTAACGCCTATTTCTCCTAAGCATCTCCAAGTCTCGATAGGAATCCCGTCAGGACTAACCGTTTTTCTTAAACTCATTCTGTTCAAAGCTTCTTTTAACAAAACCATATGCGGATATATTCTTTTCAAGAAACAATATAATTTACTTATTAAAATTAAACTCTAATGGAAAAGTGAATATAACCTAGTGTATATTTAGTACTGCCAATTAGGCAATATGGTATATAATGCTTCCTGGAAGAGAATATTTGGAGGGTCTAGATGGATATCAATTTTGGCACCCAGAATCAGGACAAGAGATATTTGCAAATTATGATCTCAGAACCCAATTGCTATTTTTCAGTATTCAATGTTTCGTATTCGAAAATTTGAAACCATTTCGATTCATGAATTTTGTCCCGTGTTTATGTGAATTTCTATATTTGCTCTGCATTTTGTTCCAGCAATTAGCAGAAAGATATTTTGATCGTCTAAGTAAGAAACAATAACAATGTCAAGCCTTTATCTTAAACACTCGATATTCTAATTGAGTTTTGTAATATATATTTTACAGAGATTGGCTTCTGATTTCCTTTCAAGCTACATCTTTCTTGCTGTTGGAAGGGTTGGCTCTAGTACTGATTTGATTGTGCAGAGAGTTGAATTCGTTCTTGATTTGGACAAAAGAAGCCATCTCATGGATCTTCTTCATGCACAAATATCTAATGGAGCTCATGGAAAGGTAATGTTGCTTTGTAATTTGCAGTCTCTTTTGTTACCAACCCTATTACATTTATTACTAGGCTGTATTTACTTATGAATAATATTACTTTGGGTAAACGTGGCCTGCGGGTCCCTCCAGGTCACCATTTATAGTGAACCTTAGGTAGCAGTGTTTTATTGGTCTAGCTATTTGTTAAGAATATAATTAGTTATGAGTATATTTTTTTAGTAGATATTGGTTATGAGTATATTTTGTTATTAGATTGAGAGGTGATCTATAACCCTCTATATATAGATTTGTATGGGCTCTTGTTTAATTATGCCAATAAATTATTTTCTTTTGACTCTTTTCATGGTATCGGAGCTTTAAAAAGAATTGAGAGGAAAACCCTAATTTCCTAGACCCTGATCCTAATTTCCCAAACCCTAATCCTAATTTGCCCTTGCCGCCGCCGCCCCTCCTTTGCCCTCACCGCCGCCCCTCTCTCTGCATCCCTTCGCACCAGCACCATGTCGTAACAGCACCCGCACCAACACCAGCACCATGTTGCACCAGATCCGTACCCGTACAAGCACCAGCACCACGTCGCACCAGATTGGCGTCGCACCAGCACCACGTCGCACCAGATCAACACCAGCACCACGTCGCACTAGATCCGCACCACCACGTCGCACTGGATCCGCACCAGATCTGCGCGAGCACCAACACCACATCGCACGAGATCCGTACCTGCACCATCTGCACCAGCAGCAGTACGCACCACACACAACAGCCCTCACCGCATCAAAACCGAATGGACTCCTCACCCAGTAACAGCCCTTGCAGCTGCAACCTCCATGGCCGCTACCCTCTGCTTGTAGACTGCCTCCTCCAATGATGTCACCTCTTCCATGCCAATCGCAGCCCTTTTGAACCCTAGTCCTAGCCCTTGCCAACAGCCGCATGGTAACATTCGTCTCCGCTCTTCTTGGTTAATGATGATGATCTATTCGATCATCATGCTCTGACTTCTTTACACTTGTACTCGTTTGGGTGTTCAACAACCTTATTCTCGCTCTCATGATTTAATTCTGCGCCATTCATCATGGATTCTAATTCGGTCTCAATTACTGCTTGTGGTCGTCCTCCTATTACCTTTCGTGGTCGTGGTTCCCGTGGACATGGCCGTGGCCGTGCCAGTCTTTATTGTGCTTATTGCGGCAACACTAATCATCGCGAAGACTGTTGTTGGGAGAAACACGGCTATCTTGATGATACACCTACAGCGTGCCAGACATTCACCCCGGTTGTTACCGACTGACTTTTCTCTTCTGCCGGCCATTTACCTTTATCTAGTGCTGAGTGGAGCCAGTTACGTCGTCTCTTTTCTTCTGTAGCTCCAGCCAACCTTTCTATCGTCAAGTATATCGTTCCTTTTTCATTCTAATTCGTGAGACGCTGATTCCGGCATCTCACATCAAATGTCTCGTAATGAACCATCGATCATGCTTATAGCCCTTACAAGTTTATTTGCATGGCTGATGGTAATACCACACTTGTTTCTAGCTCTGCTGATTTATCACTTCATCTTTACACCTGATTTTTTTAAATTGTGCCATCTTTAAAACAAAATCTGTTTTCTATTCGTCAGCTTACAAATGATTCTAACTGCTCCATAACATTTTATCCATTTCATTTTGAGATACAAGATCTTCTGACGAAGCAGCAGATTGGTGGGGGTATGAATAGAAGGGACTATACTACGTTGATCATATTTTCAGTACGTTTGCAGCTGTCTGTACTATTCAGTGGTATCGGAGACTTGGTCACCCTCCTCTCTCTTCTTTACGTACTATGCTGCCCTCTCTTATTTTATTAGAATTCAGCTGTGAATCCTGTATTCTTGGTAACCACCATCGCTTCTCTTTTCCTTCAGCTAATAAAAGACATGATTTTTATTGATTTAGAAAAAGAGTACGACAAGGTACCTAGAGAGGTATTATGGGGGACAATGATGAAGAAGAGGGTCCCCGTCAAGTATATTGACATAATCAAGGATATGTACGATGGAGTAGTGTTAAATGTCAGAACTTGCGGCGGCTTAACGAGTGATTTTCCGATTACAATTGGTTTACATCAAGGATCTGCATGAAGTCCATTCCTGTTTACCATCGTGATGGATGAGCTTACTAGAACTATCCAAGATGAGGTACCTTGGTGTATGCTATTCGCTGATGATATTATTCTAGTAAATGAGACGAAAGCAGGGGTTAATGCCAAATTGGAATTATGGAGGCAAACATTGGAATCTCGGGGATTCAGATTGAGCAGGTCCAAGACAGCATATATGCATTGCAAATTTAATAACCAGAGAAGTCAAAACCATATTGGTATAACATTGGAAGGGCAAGAGATATCACCGAGCGACCCGTTTAGATATCTAGGTTCAATCATCCAAAAGAATGGGGAGATCGATAGTGATGTTAATCAAAGAATCTAAGCTGGTTGGTTGAAATGGAAGAGTGCAACAGGGATTTTGTGTGATCGTAATTTTCCGTTAAAATTGAAAGGGAAGTTTTATCGGAGCGCTATTCGGCCTGCCTTATTATATAGTACAGAATGCTGGGCTTCTAAGAAGCATTATACACAGAAGATGCACATAGTGGAGATGCGCATACTTCGTTGATATGCGGTAACACTAGAAAAGACAAGGTGCGAAATGAGGATATTCGTTCAAAAGTTGGTGTAGCACCTGTGGAGGAGAAGATGCGGGAAAACCGACTAAGATGGTTTGGTCATGTGCGACGCAAACCTATGGAAGCACCGGTTCGATGAATAGATACTCTCGATATGGGCAATGGTAAAAGGGCAAAAGAGAGACTGAAGAAAACATGGATGGAGGTGATACGAAACGATATGGTTGCCAAAGGACTCAATGAAAGTATATTGTTCGATAGGAGTGAGTGGAGGCGGAGGATTCATGTGCTGGACCCGGCGTGATTCTCATGTTGGTTCATGTAGCCTACTCCATATGCTTGGGATAAAAGGCTTAGTTGTTGTTTGTTGTTTGTTAATAAAAGACATGATTTACCTTTTTCTTTAGTTCACTCCGATATTTGGGGTTTCTTTAAATTTCCTAGTGTGTTTAGTTATAAATGTTTTGTGACCTTTATTGATGATCATTCACGTATGACTTGGTTGTATCTTCTGCGTAATAGGTCTGAAATTGTCCACCTTTAAAATTTTCGTAGCTGGGATTAGGAATCAATTTGGTGTTCCGGTAAAGGTTCTTCGTTCAGATAATGCTGAGTATATTAACACGGAGTTTACTGCATTTTGTCAGACCAATGGTATATTGCGTCAAACTTCATGCTTTTATACTCAACAAAATGAGATTGCTGAACGGAAGAACCGACATTTGCTTAAGATAGCCCGTTCTCTTGTTTTGCATATGCATATCCCTAAACGATTGTGGAATTTTGCGGTCTTAGTTGTCTGTTTTTATATCAATCGCATGCCTTCTCCGGTCCTAAACAATGAGTCCCCTTTCTCTATTTTGTTTCTACAGGGAAACCCGTTTCTTGTTCCTCTTAAGGTGTTTGGTTATCTATACTAACCTTATATTCTAGGTCCTTATATTGACAAGTTTGATCCTAGAGCTACCCGTATGGTATTTGTAGGTTACTTACAATCTCAAAAAATGTATGTTTGCTTTGATCCCGCTACATCTAAAGTTTGTACTTGTGATGTGACCTTCTTAGAAGACCAAGCCTATTTTCCACCACCTGTTAGGGACCCCACTCCTACTATTCATGTTCTTCACCTACTTTCTTCAAAGCTTGATTCGTCTGTTCAACCTGTGAGCCATAGTTTTCAGCCTGTAGCCCCTTATCCACAGGTGTATCACCGTCTTAAGAAAGTTGACATATCCATTCCCACCAATGTTTCTTCTAACGATTCTTCTGCAGGTACTTCTATACAGTCCAATATTTCTGATTCTTCACCGCTGCCGTCTTCAGAAGCTCTCTCTCTTCTTATTGCCTTACGTAAGGGTAAGCATTCTTGTACTGCTGCACATCCAATTTCTAATTTTGTTTTCTATCATAGACTGACACCATCTGCTAGTCAGTTTGTTTCTTATCTGCCATCACTATTCCTTTGGTCAGGAAACTCTTCAGCACCCATATTGGCATGCAGCTATGTTAGAGGAGACTGCCGCACTGCGCTTTAATCAGACTTAGAAATTGGTACCTCCGCGTTTAGATAAGAAGGTGGTTGGCTATTGATGGGTCTTTACTGTTAAACATAATTTAGATGAGACGATTGACCGTGTTAAAACTCAATTAGTGGCCAAAGGTTTTACTCAGCGGTATGGTTTGGATTATGTTGAAACTTTTTCGCCAATTACCAAATTGATCTTGGTTCGTGTTCTTATATCCTTGGCTTTTTCTAAGGCTTGGCATCTTCATCAGCTTGATGTGAAGAAAGTTTTTCGTAATAGTGATCTTTCAAATACTATTTATATGCAGCAGTATCCTGACTTTGAACGACCGGGGGAGTCTATGGTTTGTCTTCTATATAAATCATTATATGGATTGAAGCAGTCACCGCGTGTCTGATTTGAAAAGTTTGATATAGTTCTATGACAGATTCGCTTCAAATGCAATCGCGTCGACATATCTCTCTTTACACATAATCGTCCTCAGGGCAGGGTAATTGTGCTCGTGTATGTTGAGGATATTATTATTACTGGATATGATTCTGCTGGCATCTCTAAGGTGAAAGAACATTTGGCTTCATACTTCTATACCAAGGACCTTGAGCCACTTAGATATTTCATTAGAATTGAAGTATCACGGAATTCTGGTAGATTATAGTTCTCTCAGTGCAAGTATGCACTTGATTTTCTATCCAAGATAAGATTTCTTAGATGTAAACCAGCAAACACCCTTATGGATTCCTCAGTCAAGCTATCTCGATTGAGCTCTTCCTCGAATCCCCCACTACCTGACCCAGGACGATATCGACGTCTAGTTGGGAAGCTTATTTACCTCACTGTCACTCGTTCTAACATTGCCTTTGTCGTTAGCACAGTGAGTCAGTATATGCAGAATCCTTTGAGCTCTCACCTTAAGGCGGTTGAGCATATTCTCAGATAAATTAAAAGTTCTCCAGGACAAGGTTTTCTTTACAAATCATCATCTATGTTGTCGCTCACAGCCTTTGTGAATGCTGAGTTTGCTGGATCCATTGATGATTGTCGTTCCACGAGTGGCTATTGTGTCTTCTTGGAAGGAAACTTGGTTACTTGGAGGAGTAAAAAGCAAAATGTAGTGGCTCGTTCTTCTGTAGAGGCTGAGTATAGATCTATGACGTATACATTTACTGAGTTGATATGGCTTATCTCGCTTCTGACAGATCTTGGGATTCTTTCTTCTTTTCCGACTACACTCTTCTTTGATAACAAGCCGCAATCCATATTGTTGAGAATCCGGTTTTTCATAAGCGGGCCAAGCATATTGAAATAGATTGCCATTTCATTCGTGATAAGGTGACAGATAAGGTGGTTGCACTCCAATATGTTTCTTTTTCGACTCAACTGGCAGATATCATTACCAAATTTCTTTCTCTTCCGGTTTTCGCTCATCTTTTGTCCAAGCTTGGCATGATTAATATCTTTGCTTCAGCTTGCGGAGAGTGTTAAGAATATAATTAGTTATTATATATTAGTTATGAGTATATTTAGTTAGTAGATATTAGTTATGGGTATATTTTTTTATTAGATTGAGATTCGATCTATAATTCTCTATGGACTCTTGTTTAATTATGCCAATAAATTATTTTCTCTTGATTCTTTTCATTATATTATTCTCTTGATTCTTTTCATATTTTTCATCCAATAAATTGTACTCTTTTATTAAGGCATTACTCTTTGTATTACTCTTTTTCACTAAAGCCCCCCTCGCACTTTCTCATACTCCATGGAAGCAAATTGAATCCCCTCTCCTCCCTTCTTCTTCTTCCTCCTCCTCCTCTTCTTTATTGCCTGTACCATGGTTCTGTCTTGTGTCTTCACCACATAAAAAGAGAAAAAAGAAAGAAAAATCTGTAGCTTATCAAATCCATTATACTTGTTCATATAACCGCCGAAGAATTATTTTTTGTCTTTTATCCCAAATGCACAAATGTGTTTTCAAATCGTCCTAATTGAAATTGTTCTCAATGATTGTATGTAAATATTATTGGTGATCTCGTCTTCATTAAGAATTTATGTGAAAGGATAGTCAGATCTTACACAGTTACACCCTAAAGTTTTGAAGTTAATGACCCTATGTTTGAGTCTTGCAGATTTGAGAAATTTGCAGCTACAACTTTGAAATCTTGCAAAAACCTTCTTATTGTGCTGAATTTTTAAAATCTCATGGAATTCTTGGTTGTTATGCAAACAGATAAATGAATATGTTCAGTGAACTTGATCAATGGTATTGGGTGCTTGAGAACTTGATAGATATATAGCTATGAAAATTGAAAATTCTTTAAAGACAAATTTCTTGAATTTACATCAGTTTTGAACTTAAGTTTAGAGGTGTTTCGAGTTGAAACAAAAAGAAAATTGGGGTGCTTAAGATTTTAAGGGAAAATGAAATATGTCTTTTGAAATTGAGAGGGGACGGTTACTTTGAATCAATGTAATCAATGTGTAAGGTACAGTGCGAGGTGCAAAGGTCATATAGCATGCCTGAGGCGCAAGGCACACGCTTGAGGTGCGCGCCCGATTAGTGAGGCATACAAGTTAAGTAATAAAGAATTAAATACAATACATAAAGCATAGACTCATGACAAATTAATTAAGACAATACATGCAATTCTAGCACCGTTATGATCTATTTTGAACACCAAAGCAACTAAAACAACATCCTTAAATTAACAACAGATAAGATACAACCAAATAGAAGCATCAAGCAAATTCTAGAGAAAAGAGAAATAGATTAAAAAACGATGAAGTTATGAATACATCTCAGGTTTGGGACTCTTGGGTTGTGGAAGTTGTTCACGAACCAGCTGAGGGCTGAGGAAGAAGTCACTAAGCTCTCTGTAGGGCTGAGAAAGAAGCGGGAAAGCCCTTGGAGGTTGGGGAAGAAGCGGTGATTCCCTTGACTTTGTTTGGGGGCTCTCTTATTTGGAGAAACCCTAGCATCAGAACTTATGAAGGTCTTGGGCGCTTTTGAATTGGGTATAGGGTAGTATATGCTCAATGGGTTTGGGCATCGGGTTCTACTTGAGGGAGTACCCAAACTCAAAAATATTTTCAAGTTTTAGAGCCAGGCGCATGTCTTGCGCTGCTATATGCATGCTAGAATAAATTGCAGCGCCCCACTGCAACCAGGGGAGCGCCCTTGCGTCTCATTGCAGGCGCGTGCCCCATTGTGCCTTTGATAGCACTAATTTGAATTGCAAAGATAAGATTAAAAAGATATTAGACCGATGAAGAAGGAGATGAAGCAGATAAATACTTAGCAGAAGAAGATGGAAAGGACAGCCATAAAAAGAAAGACGAACTAATATCTTTTTCTGATTAAAGTGAAGGGCTTTAAAGGAAAACAACAACAACAACAACAAGGGCTTTAATACAAAGTTTAAGAAAACAGATTGAAAGTGAACTGATAGAAAACTGCCAACACGACTCACTGTATACGGTGGCCTGCAGGGCCCCAGCTGCCCCCATATACCCTATTTCTTAATCTTTAATCTTTGTGTTGTCGCTCCTATTATGTACATATACAGTTAACGGGTTGAAGATCACGAGGCATTTCGAATAAACTCACTGGTTAATTCATCAAAATTGATTCTCGGATCCATCCGTCAAATAAAATAGATTGTTACCATGACATTAGAAGATCCAGTCAAGAATTTCATTATATCCCTTCTTTGTAAAAGCACATTCATCTTTTTTTTTGCTGTCTTTTGGTTTAAATTGCATATAATTGATATTGCGATTTGTTACTGATGCTGCTTTAATCTCTGCAGCAAGCTCTGACTTTGGTCTTTGTGGAGACTAAGAAAGGAGCTGACTCATTGGAACATTGGTTGTGCAGTAATGGATTTCCTGCAACTACCATTCATGGTGATCGGACACAGCAGGTAGGCAAAACTGAAATCTTCAATTTGTTTGTTGGTGTTTAAATAGCAAACATTAAGAAATATGCATTTTCTGTATTTGGTTTTCTTGTTCCTGACACTATTCTTGACCTGCAATCATCGATCTGACTTTGGTCTTTGTGGTGACAAAGGAGCTGATTCTTTCACTTCATACCGTTGTTGACGCCATTCTTGAATCTTTCAGCGGCTTTGTTTCCTTTCCTAGGTTCATTTTTTTTTTTCAATCTAAAATGATGGATTGAGAAACAATAGCTCTTTTATTCAACCCACTTTTATTTAGTACTAATCATCGTCACCTGTCACCATAAATGTTGCTGAGAGGTTCTGATCTGTTTGCTATTAAATGAGAATACATTTTGCACTAACCTAGCTTACACTGATGTCGTAAATGTAGCCATTCTGTCTCTGATATGTTCTACACAAGCAACAAAATATGTTGGAGTTGATCATATTTCGGCTTATTGTAATTATTATCTCCTCTAAAATCAAATCATATTGTTTTAAGAGCTTTCATGTCAATGAAGGATAAATTAGTGAAGTCATTTTACTACTAAAAATTTAAAATTGTAAACATCCCTAATATTTTACACGGACTTGCGAAGAGAAAATAAATCCATTTTCTTCTGTCCACTGACATGCTTTTTGGAACAAGCGAGTATAACGGTAGAAATATTTCTATGCAGGAGAGGGAATATGCTCTTCGATCATTCAAAAGCGGACAAACTCCAATCCTAGTGGCAACAGACGTTGCGGCCCGTGGTCTCGACATCCCCCATGTGGCACACGTCGTAAACTTCGACCTCCCTAATGATATCGACGACTATGTGCACCGAATTGGAAGGACCGGGCGTGCCGGTAAAAGCGGCTTAGCAACTGCCTTTTTCAATGAGAACAACTCAAATCTGGCGAAACCCTTGTCCGAGCTCATGCAGGAATCGAACCAGGAGGTGCCCGCATGGCTCTCACGATACGCTGCAGCACGTGCTTCTTACGGTGGCGGGAGAAACCGCCGGCCTGGAGGCGGCGGGGGCCGTTTCGGTGGCCGTGATTATAGGAGGGAGTCGGGCTTTAGGAGGGGCGGCGGCGGCGGCGATTACTATGGTGGTGGATACGGGGCTGCGTCATTGGGATATGGGGCTAGTGGTGGTGGTTATGCTGCTGGTGCAGGGGTGGTTAGTGCTTGGGACTGAGGTTTCTTCTTTTAGTAAATACTTGTCTGAAAATTAGCTTTGGTATTTTTCTCTTTCTTTTGTGGGGGCTTTGTTTGGGATTTGCTTGCACAGTTGGGGTAGTTGTTTACTCTTATGGACCGTGGTCTAATTCAGTAGTTTTTCCATATTGATTCCCCACTTGCTGGGTTTGTGTAATGGATCGGTGCTTCAGCCCTTATACCGTCGCATTAATTTGTTCTTCTTTCTTTTTGTTTTGTAATTCTTGGTACAAGTTTGTACAGCATGTGGCTGGCTTCTACTATTGTGCTGCTTGTAAATTTTGTAAATGCGCCCTTCCTTTTTGTCCTTTTCTGTTCTTATTATTATACTTGTATGTTAGCAAGGGCCCCTGCTCATGTTTAGGTATGAAGTACAAAGTTAAGAAAAATTATATTAATTTGAAGTTTATTGTTTAATGACTTATAAGTTGTAATACTCATAATTATAAATTTTACATGTTAAATATATGAAGAAACTTGTAAATGCTTTGATAATTTTTTCAAGTATCTAAATATTTTTCTTGCTATAGCAAATAAAATTTTTAAAAATCTTAAAATTTTCTTTTTCCTTCGAGCTTCCAATATTTTGCATAAATTATGTAATGTACAAAAATTCCAAAATTTTTTTTCTTCAAATTTTAACATTTTGCATGCTATAAACGCAAATATGGCAAAATTCTAAAAATCTTAAAATTTCTGTTTACTTTGGTTTTTCAATATTTTGCTTGTTATAGCAAGGGAATCATGAAATTTTCAAAAATAAACTATTTATTGCTTCTTCCGTTTTTAATATTTTTCATGATCTAGCACACAAAAATCTTTAAATTTTATATTTTTCATTCTTTTTCCAATATTATGCATGGAAATCATAAAATTTTCAAAAATCTTAATTTTTTTTCCTGTTTTCTTCGTTTTTCTAATATTTTGCATGCTATAACATATGATAATCGGAAATTTACAAAGATCCCAAAATTATTTATTTTCTTCAAATTGACAATATTTTGCACGCTACCATTCGAAAAATGCATGATTTTCAAAAATCTCAAACTTTTTTGTTTTTTCCCTTCAATTTTTCAATATTTTATTTGCTATATAGCACATGAACATCAATAAATTTTCAAAAATATAAAACAATTTCAGTTTTCTTTGATTTTTTGATATTTTGCATGGTATATAGCACATGAAAATTGCAAAATTTTCTGTATTTTTTTGTTTTTCAGTATTTTGGTTTATGTAGCATAAGAAAATCATGATATTTTAAGTATCCCAAAACTTTCTGTTCTTCAATTTTTTTAATACTTTACATACTACAGCACACAAAAACCACATATTTTTTAAAATTCAAAATTTTTTTCTTCATAATTTCAATATTTAGCACACGAAAATCGCAAAATTTCCAAAAATCTCAATATTTTCTTTTTTATTCGGGTATTCAATATATTGCTTGCTATATAACAAATAAAGATTGTAAACTTTTCAAAAATATCAAAATTTTATGTTTTCATCTATTTCTCAATATTTTGTTTAGTCTCAAAATTTTTATATTTTTGGTTTTATAATTTTTTATATGCTGTACATGGCAAACGAAAATCATGAAAATTCCAAAATTTTCAAAATTTTATGTTTTCTTTGTTATTTTATTATTTTTCTTGCTACATGGAGATGAAAATTGTAATGTTTTTAAAAATCCCAAAAGTTTTTTTCCCGTTTGGTTTTTAACATTTTGCTTGCTATAACACGAAAAATCACAAAATTTTCAAAAATCTCAAAAAGATTATGTTTGCTTTTTCTTTTTCATTATTTTGCATGCTATGTAGCACATGAATATCATAAAATTTCAAAATCTTAGAATTTTTCTGTTTTAAAAATATTTTACTTGCTTGTACTTTTTATTTTCGGGCAATCAAGAAGACAAAATACCATGTGAAGTAAAATAAGAAAATGTCACCGATTTTTATCAAGAATCGAACAGAACAAAAAAATTCGATCCAAGTGGCTGAGATTCCGGATGGCTGAAAACCTTGGCAACCGGCGAAAATCAAGAAGTTTTGAAGAATCCTAAATGTTTTTGCTTTCATCAATTTTCCAATATTTTGCATGTTGCAGTACATAAAAATAGCAAAATTTTCAAAATTCTGTGTTTTCTTTGTTTTTCAATATTTTGCCTGTTATGGCATATAAAAATCGTAAAATCTTCAAAAATCTCAAGAATTTTTTATTTTCTTCGGTTTCAATATTATTTGTTTGCTAGAAAATCATGAAAGTTTTAAAAATCTTAATATTTTTTGTTTTCTTCATTTTTCTTTAGAAAATTATGACATTATAGCACAAGAATCGCAAAAATTTTAAAGACCTCAATTTTTTTTTGTTTTCTCGGTACATGCTTAAAGCACAGGAATATCTTAACACACGAATATCACGTAATTTTCTGTTTCCTTCAAATTTTAATATTTTACATGATATGAAAATGACGAATTTTTCAAAAAATGTCATAATTCTCTCTTCGTTTTTTGTAGGGAGAAAAATAGAACGTGATTTTAAAGAAAGAAGGCTAGCAGTATGCGATAAATATTGAGCATGAGCCAAAAAAATTACTCCATGCAAATGCAGTAAGAACAGAACTCAATAAAAGCTGGATAACAATTTTTCCAATAAAATTCAAGTTTGATAAGGAAATATTCCAAAAATTATTCTCTCATATGACCGTAAACATCTGTATATAAATTTTTTTTATAGAATAAAGCTGGATAGGGCGGATTCCAGCAACAAAATCATGATTTCTTTCACCACAGGAATAGTTCATGGTCATGCTGGATAACATCAAAGATATGAAGATAAAAACCATTATGCTCACCAACATGCCTAGTAACTAGGCATCCTAAAGAACTATTCAACGAAAAAGGAGAAAAAAAAAGGATGGAAAAAGGCGATACACCGCCTGTTGATTTATATACATTTAATGAAACCAATATCACAGCTTACATTCGAAGCATTTGAACCAATGATCGGTCTGCTCGGTTACAGTATTACAAATATGTATGGTTATGTACATGGAACACAAGTAGCTCCATGAAGCATAAAATAGAGTGAGACATCCTAATTACAAGCACATTTCGGTACGGAGAAACAACCATGATTGTCTCTTCCCATGCTTTTTCCTGATACGCTTAAAAGAACCAGCGATCGCTTGCTTGCAAGCAGATGACAGTCATTTGTATTGCATAAAATCACACTAAAAGAGGCTCGACTAACGGCCTTGGACGACTATTAGGAAGGTCCATGGTATATGTAACAACTGCTGATAGAAGCGCACAAGATGAGGGGACGAGTCCCAACCCAAATCTGTTTATAGAAAGGCCACGCCCCTCAGTAAGAGGGCCCATAGCACGTGTTGGATCTGCATCGGAAATGGTCAAAATTGTCAAGAAAAGGATGTTTCGGTTCACTTTAAGTAAGAAAATACATATCAACATAATCATTCGTTGTTTTATGCCTAAGAGATTCTGAGGCAATTTTACCTTGATATGATTCCAAAATATATAGTGCAAGCCCGCATGATAATTTGTCGAGGAAACTCAATGAACCATATACGAATGCACAGCCATGCAGATCTTCACCAACCAATATGCTTTGCATGCTAACTCCACTCACCTGCATTCAACCAAATAATCAACCAACTGGTAGCTATTTTTTGTGGAATCATCCTGGAATGCAAGAAAAACGTCATAAGTTCTCCTGTTTAATATTTTAACGCATGAAAGATGCATCATGACGAGGCATAAGGTGCAAACAAACTGATTAAAACCATCCGAATGAATAATGGCAGATAAGCCACCGATATACTCAACTCGGTAGTAGGACTAACATTGTATATCAAGAAAAATAATTATTTCCTTAACACTTGCGCTCTGGCATATGAGCCACAGAAACATGATTTGCTTTGAAAGCCGGAGTAAATGGAGACAATAAACATATTTTAAACTGTCACGCACCATTTCATCCAAAATCTTAAGTTGGTGGATTATGGGCTAAAAATGTGTATTAACCGTCATTAATATATAAAATTATTTTATATAGTTCTACAGAAGAGGACATGGGGAAAGTAAATGACTACATTCTAATGTTGATAATTAATCCTAGATGATGTCAAAATCTTCACAAGTTCTCCAAAGTCATCAACTGATCTAAATCATGCAATGGGCAATGATATTAACTAAAAATAAAAAAATCTGTAATGACGTGAAAGCTAACAATTTACGACGGCAATTTATATTAAGAGCAAATAAGGCCTAAAGTGTCACAATAGAGCACATCCTATAGTGGTGCTGACGCGAAGATAACTTATTCGGTGTTGATTAATAAGTGATTTGCATATCTCATATTACATATTAGGTTCAGTTTTCTCACGTCACTTTATTTAATAGAAAACATCCAATGAGGTATTGCCACGTCAGCGTCACCAATGTACCCTATAGTGAGCCTCGTTTCCTCATATATTGAAGTCTTTGCATTTGTAATTAATCAAACCTATATACCTACTAAGTGGACTGAAAGAAATGAACAGCACTATGATATCAAAAGTTTCAGCAGTCATGATAATCTAAAACTTGTAAATTCCACACGAACAAGATTCACAAGCATACCGTCATTAAAGCATTGGCAACACCAATTGCTATCGATAGAACATACATAAAATTCTGCATGTTGCTTGGGAGAATAAAGATCCCTGCACCAGAAAATATCCAACAAATGGCTCCAGCTGTAAAACAGACCTTAAGGCGACAACCTGTCCATCTAATCTCCTACAAGTAGGTATTCATACTCGATATGTTTAAATCAAGAGCCTTTCAACCAAAGAAATTAACGCAAAGAAGAAACACTCAGACCTGCAAAATGACAGAAGTGATGAAGCTACAAATGTAGATAATGGCAGGTACCTGGATAATACAATTAATATCGATGTTGTTACCGGATAATTTTGAATTTGATAGGCATTAGTGCATGCGTAAGAATTAGTTTTTGTCAAATATGATCCTAGTGCTTACCACCGCCTTTGAAGAATGACTCATTTGTAAATCGTCAATTACGTAAAATGCAAGAAGTGCCTGCCACATGACTAAAAACAGTGTTAGAATTGAGAAATCAATATTATGATTTATGCCACTTTCTATAATTATGTCTATGTGGCATTTTACTCTAACAACATTACAACAAGGTGTTAATCTTCGTTACGACAACCCCGAGTTATCTTCTCATGAATTCTTTAAAGTTATCAGAATTTGACTGTTAAAAAATGTATCAAAACTTGAAAAATCATTAAGAAGAAGCAGATTCATGACAAGTTTGAGGACACAAAAATAAGAACATTAACAGAAAGTACAGTAGATAAAATCAGACAAAATCAGATTATTCCAAGTCGTGTTATGAGATTGAGGAAAGGCATCCTCGATTTTTCCACCCAATAAAGGAACATTACAGTTGTCAGAGATGTAAAGCTCAAGAAAACACTTAGATTCAGGTGTTAATTATTTTGCTTAAAAAGCAAGGAGACAGATTTCGCATAGCTCTACTCCTTGGTTAAACATAGAACTAGAATATTAAAATAATCGGGCAGCAGAAAACAGATAACAAAAAACATAAGTTATCATCGATATACAAAAAATTAACTTGATAATAGACATTCAAATAGAGGATTCATCATTAAAGAATCATACGGAATCACTTGATTACCTGGGAAACATTTGTTACCAGTCGAGTGAGCATGTATACGATAGCAACTTGATAGTATAAAACCTTTTTGAACCAGTGGGCCCACGCTATCCTAGTATGCCTATTCGATTGAATTTGTTTCTTCAACCTACATAAAGACGAATCATAATAACTCTATAAGAATTTACAAATGAATAATTTAACAATGGTCAAATGGCTTAAACACTACAAGGTCTAAAAGTGTAATATGAGGTACTGTGTTGCAAAAATAGAAAGGGTAAATTTCACTACGGTACCCTGATCTATCGCTCTTTTGCACCGAACTGCATTAAAGGGTTTTAATTCAGTAAACTCCCTTAAACTTCTGTATTAAGTCATTTTTTTTCATTTTAATACCCTTGAATTGTAGCACGTCAGCGGAACTTTCTGTACTTAAAAGGTACTTTAGTGGAAAAATAGTGATAGTTAAGGGTGTTTTAGTGAATTTACCCAAAATGAAAAAGACAGTAATAGAAGATGAACTCTCATTATTTATCTTTCTTTTGTACACGATAGCTCATTAATTTTTTTAATATATAAGAACATCAAAAGCCATGTATTTCCTAGCAAATCATATGAATTGTCGATAAATTTTGGGGCCACAAAAACCTAGATGTTTGAAGTATAGTACGAGGAACCATGCTTACTCTGGTTCTTTGGTTCCAAGAAGAAATATGGCCACAAAACAGCATCCCAGGAAAATGGAGAAACACGCAATCCATCGGTACTAATCAATTTAAACTTGTTTGGTAAATTGGGTAGAAAATAGTACCAAGAATAGATGATGAAGTTTTCAATTGACAAAAATATAAAATATGCATACCTGTATTTTAATACCGGCAGATGGTTTTGCACTATATATACTGAAGACAACTAAAGCAACTGCATAAAGACTGAGATTTGCTACCTGTAAAATGAATCAAAATTACAAAAAACAACAAGTGAGAAAGATCGGACATATAGGGTGACTTCAATTGAAGAAAATAAAGTGCACAGGAACACATCAAAGAGACTATAACCATTGTGAAGGCATTTCGACAGCTTGCAAGTGCAACTCTGCTTGTTGGATTCAATGTGATGCAATTTACCATAGACCTTCACGCAATTCAAAAAAGTGTATGATATAAGAAGGCTGCGCAGCAAAATAAACTAAAGATTTCTGGAGGAAGAGAATTACATATGTGAAACTTGGGTAGCAGCCCAGCCGACGTTGAAAATAGCAGCGAACGTGCTGTACCCAATAGTTTGCAACACAGAAGAATTAATTCCAGAAAGTCTACAAGGCAGACAACCACCAAAAACAGAAGAAAACGAAACCGCAACCAAAATAGATCCTCCGGCATGCCATAGTTTGAAATGCCCGAATCGATCGATCTATCACAAGAAATCATTTAAAAGTTCAACAAGCCGTAGACATTTGCATTAGAAAATATGGATGCAACTGTACAAGGAAATTAATTGGTTTCTACCAGCTCTCCAGCAAAGATTGTTGTAAACGCATCAGCAACTTGACCAGAAAGCATGACAGAAGCAGCATCCCTATCAAGTTTAGTTTCAGAAAATATTGATCATACCGCAAGCGAAATATCTACACGATGAAATATATAAGTCTAGTAACCTTCATCACATATATTAAATTCATCATCATATATGTTCTATTTCAAGGATGTCCAAATGATTAATACAAAATGGTTGATCATACATTGTTTCTGTTCTGTGGTAATACAAGATGGTTGATACATCCCTGTAAATCAGTGAAGTTGAAAATAGAACTATCTATAAGATGGCTACAAGACTGACCAAGCTTTTAAAGAGAGAACTGTTTCCATTCAATAAAACAACATGTCTACAAGTTGGGTTTAGCCGAATCTTTGAAGAAAGGGTAATCCGGAAAAGACACAAGGATAGAATAAGGAATGATTGACTTCATGGTAATAAGATGTAGCAGAAAGCCATTTGATCGTTCTGTTTCAACCGGTAGAAAACAGTGTCAACGTTAAATTATACCACTAGAGCTTCACCCTTGGGAGAAAAAATGGCTCCAAGTTTTAGGTTCATTGATATTATATTTGTATGAATCTATGATGGCATTAGAATCATCCATAGAGATATGCAAAGGATATAGATACAATCGGTACAACCTATATTAAGGAACTTACAGTGCTCGAGGAAGCACGAACACGAAAAACGCGATCAGCGCTTGGACAAGTAGAAACAAGAAACCCAATACGCTAAGACAAAGGCAATTTGCATTTAACATGCATAATCAGTTAGCATCCCCATCGGGAGGAAGCATCTAATCAAATGAAAAGTAAAAACAAACATGATCAGTTAGCATCACCCATAGGAAGGTGGCATCTAATCATTGACAAATAATTGATATAGTAACAAAGAGACCAATTATATCACATTCTTGTTATAATATCCTTTCTAGACGATAAGGACTTGATCGTTATTTCCTTCCAACCTAATTAATGAGCTTTCCGGTGTACTTATGTGTATTTATACATATATTGAATTTAAAGGCAAAATACAGATAAAGTCAAGAATAAGTTTAAAACTTTAAACAAGTATGTAAATCCCCCATATCAACGGCTCTTTTGTTAAATGAACGCATTTCAAATTCCGATACATGCATGACAGTAATCGTAAAATTCAATGAGCGCAAATTGAAATGAGTCATGTACCTCGGATTTAACCCAATTTCGGTCAAGAACAACAGCAAATAAGTAAACCAACAAGCTGATGTGATATCATTCAGCATGTGGCCTGAACCATAAGAAAGTACGGCTAGTCTTCCCAGGGGCTCCGCATTAAGGGCTTCAGATAACTCGTCATTAGCTGCATTCACCATCGTGGCCTGTATATTCACAGATTGCCAAATATTTTAAGTGCTCCTTAATGCTCAATCACCCGTACCTAAACAAAAATATTTAGGAAAGTTATACACAATGAAGAGAAATTAACATTATTAGATGCTCAGGGTCTCTTTTATGCATCTCTATAATGTTCCAAGTACAATCAATATTCAATCATATTCATATCAACTCTCTGATAGTTCACATGTCAATGCTAATAGGATTCCAATATAAGTAAACATCATCGCATCCAACGAGCTAGTTCTTAAATCAATCCCATAAAGCACAGACCACAATAAGTAAACATCACAAGATCAATTGCGAACTCCTTCTAATCTGACAATGACTTCTCGACGACGCATGGGGGAAGGGGAAAATTGAGAAATTATGAAGCCAGAGGAAAATTCAATTTCCAATAACAACTTTCAACCAAGATTCAACAAACAAAAATGGGGCATAGTTTAAATTATCCAAGCTTCATTTGTGCACTACATCAATCTATAATCACAGAACAATACAACCCATGAACCCAAAAAAATGAACTAAAACCCCTAAAACATCGAAAGCACCAAATGGGCACCCACCAAAACTTGAACAATTACTAGTTGAAGCAAACTATTCTATGAAAACCCAACAACACATTAGATCAAAACCCATGAGAGCAAAGAGGGTAGCTTTACCTCCGGATGACCAAATGAGGAAAGCACTGTAGCAAAAAGATGAGTTTTTTAGTGAAAAGCAAAGCAATGGGACATAAAGATGAGATCTTGAGCCAAAAAAAATGAAGGGCAAATTGTCATAAAAAAAACCCAAGCACTTCTTTCCGCTGTCAAAAAACCCTTGGCCTCGAAACAGCAGTCAAAAACCCCTTAGAAAATTTGCGTGCAGTATCTACTCAGTAGCATGCTATATTTAACCAATGCATACAAACTATTTAGATATCGCAGAAACGGTTTAGATATCACATGCAACTGCTTAGATATCGCTGGCTACTGTGTAGATATCTCAGGAAACTAGATATTGCAGGCAACTGCTGGATATTCAGATAAGCGGTTTCTTGATAACTAAAAACTTTTTTATGGGGATTTTGACTAACTTTTCGAGGCCGGGGGTTTTGATTAACTTTTCGAGGCAGGGGTTTTTGACAAGAGAAAAAGAGTGCTTGGTTTTTTTTTTGACAATTTACCCAAAAATAAACTAAAACCCCTAAAGCATCAAAAGCACTAAATGGGCACCCACCGAAACTTGAACAATTACCAATTGAATCAACCATAAACTATTCTATGAAAACCCAACAGCTTACACAACATTAGATCAAAACGCATGACAGCAAAGAGGGTAACATACCTTCAGGCTTCAGATGACCAAATGAGCAAAGCAAAGGAACAAAAAGATTAGTTTTTTTTTAGTGAAAATCAAAGCAATGGAACAAAAAGATGAGACCTTTACAGAATGAAATGAAGGGTGAAGCGTGAAGCAAAGCAAAAGGGTAAGTATGAAATCAATTGATTGAATATTGGAATCAGAAGAAGAAAGTCGTTGCTAGCACCGCTTTGTTTTCCTTCGACTATGATTTTTCCACGGCTGCGATCCTTTTAGGGCTTTGTTGATATGCACTTGAGTCCCTGTCAAATCCTTTAATTGCACATTTCTTCTATGGAACTCGTGAAAGTTGTAAAAACTATAAGTTGAGATGGGGTTGTGTTGTCATAGTCAGGGCAGCTTATAGCTGGGTTAGTATTCTGGAGAGAGTGCGGGGTTCGAATCTAAGGAAGGAAGTGACAACAAATAACGCTTTCGGGAAAATTCATGGGTCCCTTGAGTACGAGCATGTTGTGCCAGTTCAAAAAAATAAGATAAAAATAGTATGATCGTCGAGGCAAACCTTTTTTTAAACAGGCCAATCATTTGGGACCCTTTTTCCTATTCAAAGATTAGCCGTTTCACGTCTTTTGTTTCCCAATCAGAGTCTTTTTCTTACCACTTGCGTATTTTTTCAGAAAAGTAAAACTTTCCTGATAATAATAATAATGCAATTAAGATGTCCCTAATTTAACCTAACTGACAGTCTCTTTTCGTTCTCTTTAAACTTTACAAGCAAGAAGTAAAATGATTTATTTTTCCAATTTGTGGAGATGGTTTAGTGCTACATATTTATAGTGGATTGATTTTAAGAATCATAGAGTACAACAAAAGCTAAGAAAAAGACTTGTATTATGAAACCTAAGGAGTATTTATATTTTACTTTTAGGAAGCATCATTAATTAGTGTTAGTGAGGCTTTATACTTATAATTAACAAGCCCTGACTAATTTCGAAAAATTGAATTTGCTTTAATTATTGTGTTTATGACAATTTTTTATTTTGTCTTGTTTATATTATATAGTAGACTCCAAAAAAAAAAAAGAAATCAAATAAATCTTTGCAGACTAAATCCTTACAAATAAATAGAAGATGCAAATATAATTTACAGATACCACACTTCCCTTTCAAATGCATATATACTTGTTATTGTGATTTGGAAAAAAAGGGATTTTCAAACTATCTATTCATGACATTAGTTTGGATTGAATGAATAAGGAAATGATGGTAAATATATAAAGGCTGTTTATGAGTAAAAGTTAATGTAGAGGGACTAATATGCGAAAAACATTATTTCTTGGACATATTAGGCCTTGAAACTTGGGAGTTCTGACCAAGATTCCCTTATTGGGTGGTGGGGTTTGGATCATGAATGGATCTCCCATTGGACCGAATCCAATGTTATAATTTTGGCCCCACAAAATAAAAATAAAAAAATTTGAAAAAAAATAAAATTTAGGAAAGGAAAAAATAAGAGGAAAAAGGCATTTGTAATGTGCTGAATAAGGGATTTATCTTGGCCATATAAAATAGCAAGTTGCTCTCTTGGACCTTTTTCCAAAGAAGGTATAGTGGTGCATATCTGTTCTCATTTGGGATAATGATCCATATTGTTATTTTTTTTCTCTTTTTAGATAGAGGTGTCAAACGGGCAGGTGGGGACACCCGCGGACGGGTCATTACGGATAGCGGGTAAAATGGACGCGGATAAAAATACTCAGGTTTAAACGGGTCATAATATTTGTGGGGCGGGCATCCGGGTAACACGTGTATGGATAAACGGGCCATCCATGAATAAGTAATTTATATTGTTTTTTATGTTTGTTTTCAAGATGGTTTGCAATTTAATATAAGAAATTTGATTTTAGACTTTTTTGGGCTTAAATAGGTTAACTATTTAAATTTAAATTTATATTCTAAGGAGGATTTAATATTCATGATATAAGTTTAACATGAAAAGTTTATTGAAAATGACTAGAAAAACAACAAAATAAGTTGCTTAACTTTTTATTTTTGATGCGGGCCGGGTAAAACCAATGAACCCACAGATCGGGTCAACAAACGGGTAAACCCATGAATCCGCGGGTCGGGTCGATCCGGTGATGCTTTTAAACGAGCGGACCAGATACGGGTAATTTTTAAACGGGTTGTAAATTTTTGACCCATGACCAGTAGTTTACGGGTTGACCCACGGGTCACGGGTTATTCTTGAAATCTCTAATTTTCGAGAAGAAAACCCATGAACAACTTAACCGTAAAGAGAGTACAATGATGTAAATCTTTTGACCAATGACTGATGTTGTATAGGTTGACCCACGGATGACGGGTTATTCTTGACACCTCAAATTCTCAAGAAGGAAACCTAGGAACAACTTAACCGTCAAGAGAGTACAATGATGCGTGCGCACCTGCAGTACTTTCGGATAAGAAAAGAGATCTGCAGAGGAACATTAGAGTGCCCAAAAAACAAACCTTAGGCAATTATTGAGAGCTTTACTAAGTCATGATGGCCCATTTTGTTATGTAACAAAGAAAATACTGAAAACCAAATAAAACATCAATTTTGATATTTTAAGAAAAATTAATAATTTTAAAAGTTTTTTGTTTTTCTCGGTTTTTCAATATTTTGCATGATATAACACACGAAAAATCGTTAAATTGTCAAAGATCTCAAGATTTTTCTTTCTAATTGGGGTTTTTCATATATTGCATGATATAGTATACGTACGAAAGTCACGAAAATTTCAAAAAATCATAAAATTTTCTGATTTGTTGAATTTTTTAATTTTGTTTATAGCACACGAAAAGACGTATTCAAAAATTCTAATATTTTATGTTCTCCCTTTTGTATGCTATAACAACCAAATATTGCGAAATTTTCAATAAACTTAAAATTTTTAGTTTTCTTTGTTTTCAATATTTTGCTTTCTTTGTTTTCAATATTTTGCTTTTTATAGCATAAAAATCTCCAAAATTTTGAAAAATAAAAGGTTTATGATTTTTAATATTTTGCATCCTATAGCATACGAAAAACAAAAAGTTTTAAATGTCTTAAAAAATTTCTGCTTACTTCGGCTCTTAATGTTACGCTTGCTATAATATACGAAAATCGCAAAATTTTTAAAATCTCAAAAACTTTTCTGTTTACTTCATTTTAAAAATATTTTGCATGTTATAATACACAAAAATCGCTAATTTTCAGAAATCTTAAAAACTTTATGTTTTGTTTCGTTTCATTTTCATAATTTTGCGTGTTAAGCACATGAAATCATATAACTTCAAAATTTTCAAAATCTTTTGTTTTATTCGGTTTTTCAATATTTTGTTTACTGTAATGCATAAAAATTGTAAACTTTTTACAAATCTCAAAAACTTTTCTGTTTACTTTGGTTTTTAATATTTTACATGTTATAGAATAAACGAAAATCATGGATTTTTCAGAATCTTAATTTTTTTTTATTTTCTTTCTTTTTCATAATTTTGTGTGCTATATTGCACATGAAATCATGTAACTTGAAAATTTTCAAAGTCTTTTCTGTGCTGTATAGCATATGAATCGAATTTTTAAAGATCCCAAATTTTCTTCAAACTTTTAATATTTTATATGGTATAGCACACGAAAATTACGAAAAATCGCAGAACTCTTCTGTTTTTGTGGTTTTTCAATATTTTGCATTTATAAACACATGAAAATCGGGATCAGTAATCTTGAAAATTTTATGTTTTGTTTTGTTTTCATAATTTTACGTGCTATATAGCATATGAAAATCATGCATCTTCAAAATTTTCAAAGTCTTTTGTTTTCTTCGGTTTTTCCAATATTTAGCATGCAAGCACATGAAAATCATGAAATTTTCAAAAATTTCTGTTTTCATCAGACATTTTTAATATTTTTTATGCATAACGTACAAAAATCGTAAAAAAACTAATTTTTTGTTTTCTTTATTTCTAAGTATTTTTTTGCTGCGGCAGACGAAAAATCTCAACATTTTGTATTTTCTTCTCTTTTTAAATATTTTGCTTGCTGTAGCACAAGAAAATTGCGATATGTTTAAAAATCCCAAAATTTTCAATATCTTGTATGTTACAGTACAAAAATCTCTAAATTTTAAAATATTTGCAAATTTTTTCGTTTTCTTTGATTTTTCGATACTTTGTTTGTCGTAGCAAAAGAAAATCACGAAATTTTGAAAGTCTCAAATATTTTCTATTTTCTTCCATCTTTCAATATTTTTCCATGCTACAGTAGATGAAAATTACGTTTAAGAATTTCAAAATTTTCTGTTCTCTAGTTTTCAATATTTTGCTTCTTATAGTACATGAAAATTGCAAAATTTTCAAAAATCTTAATTTTTTTTGTTTTCTTCGGTTTTCAATATTTTGCTTCGTATGCTTGCTATGGAATAAAATTTCCCATATTATAAATAAAAGGCTATATTTTAGATAGATTTTTTATATAAAAAAAGTTTATCAATGTGATCAGATATCAATCTTTTTAATCTAAGATTGATTCTTTGAGGTGCAAGTTGTAATTGCAAAAAAGTTAATGGGCTAAGATTAATT
Organism: Agapanthus africanus; assembly: GCA_030015575.1. NCBI lineage: Eukaryota > Viridiplantae > Streptophyta > Magnoliopsida > Asparagales > Amaryllidaceae > Agapanthus > Agapanthus africanus. The sequence goes on from CM057337.1 coordinate 13,770,625, forward strand.
TTGCATCCATATATGTTTAGGAAAGCGGAGGAAATATTCTAAGAAATACTCTCTCATGTAGCTTTCGATATAATATATAGATTGGACCACAAAATATCATAGCAAATAGAATGTCCCTTCCTTGATAGAAGCTATATATTTCCATTAACCATTTTATTTTTATTCAAGTCTATGAACTAAAATAAAAATCAAATGAATAAAAAGCGTGTGCGTGTGTGTGTTTTGAGTGAATTTTTTATATTTTTGTTTACAATATTGAAATCAAGTATAAAACACCCTGTTGTGCCCCGAAATCTTGCAGGGAAACTGTGATCGGCAAATATTTGATCGATAGTAGGTAACTAGTTTCGCATCTCCCATACTCATTATACTCCTGCAAATAAGGTTAAAGATCAGCAATGATGAACTTTTTAGACAACGGGCTTTGATCTTCGCTCAAGCCCTTCGATGCTCAGACCATGCCAAAATCAATATAAATGGATAGCGACGTAGAAATAAGTTCAACTTGTATCTACATGAAACAAACTCATAGCCTACATGAAAAGTTGAAAACACCATAACACAACACAGAGAACATCCAAACATCCCTTAGTAACAGTTACATGAAAGTTGAAAACACCATAACACAACACAGAGAGAATATCATTCCGCAACCATATAATTAAATTCAGAAAGTAGTAATAACAACCTTTAATTTTTTACTTCAAACTAGAGAAAGAGACATGCTGGTTTATAATCTTCACCGCTACACATGATAATTTGTTATGCTGCAACTTTGATCACTGCTTTGATGCTTGTTCATAGATACAAAATGCAGTTCCCCCACAACCGTTCTTCAGCTGAAGAGATAACTTATTCAGAAACTTTCATACATAAGCGGTAGGAAATCATAAAGCACTTATGCAAATAGATAAATTAGAGAAGCTTCAGAATGCTGCTATTTATTTTGAGAAACTTCACATACAAACCTTGATAAATGAAGTAAAAAGTTTAAATAAAGATACAAAACAAACATCATAATCAGTGCTGCTATATATATCTGAGAAACTTCATAGAATGTTTTGTTCTTTTTTGTTTTTTGAGGAAAACAACCCTACTCATTATATATTACAATATAAATAGAAAATGAATATGTACAAAGAATATATTCAAGCTAGGGCGCGGGGAAAAATTGGTAATGTTTGCTAGCCTTCTTGCCCGATAGCAATAGAAAGAGGAGTGGGCCTATGTCGTCATTTTTTACTATCACATTCATGAAAGAAGGGAAGCCTACATCACTTTTGGGGGGAAAAAACCCCCACAACAAACAACAAATTACAACTAGACACTACATCGAAAACGAGAATAAAATGACGAGTTAAAGCTTCAATTCCCGAATAGGTCAACCTTTCGAACTGCTGCCGGATCCAAAATAAGAGTAAACTGGGAACTCTGTACTAGCGAGCAAAATCATAACCGGAGTTCCTTCTTCCATAATGTGAGTCACAACGAGCATAAGTAAGATATTGACAGCAACCCCTTCAAAAGGTTAGCCTTCTTTTTCATCGTAGCAACCCTTGCCGATTCAAAAGGTGAATGTAGTATATTCATTAGGATCACATCTTTACTCTTGAATTTGTGGCTAAATAATCTTGCATTGCGCTCTAACCATAAATTCCAACAGGCAGTGAAGTAGACATGTTGCCAGGCTAAGAGTTTAGTTTCTGATACAGCAAAGAGCCAATTGTTACAGAAATCTTCGAGTGAATCAGGCAAAGAGTAGACATTGAAATGACCTTTCAATGCATCCCACACTGCTTTAGAAATGGGACAAACAAAGAGTAAGTGAAAGGAGTAACTATTGATAAATAGAAGTAACTAGTTTGAATAGAGAATTATATTGAGAAACTTCACATAAAGCCTAAATAATTGAAGTAAAAATAAAGCTCAAGGAAATGTTGACTGTGATGAAAAATGAAGATGTATCCAAGTTGATTGATAAGAGCAATTAAACAGTAATGATGTAGAGGACTTAAATCACATTCAGAAAGTAGAAACGAAAGGGAGTTCATGCTCTAAGATGACCCTCCTCAGATGTTAAATTTCTTCTCAAAAGATGAGGATTACTGGTCAAATTTTTTCCCCATAGACATGGATAGAATTGGAATGACTCTAGCCAGCTAAAATATTTCATCAAAACTATGAAATAAGAAAATAATTACGAAGTAAGACATAGAGTCATACAAAAGACACTGCCAACAAATTCACAGCCCCTCCCCCACCCCAAAACAAAACAAAACAAAACACACACACACACACAAAACATAAATAAAAAAAAGAACTACTTATCAATTCCTATTTGTTTATTACCTATAACTAATATCCCAAGTATAAACTACATCTCAGAGAATCACCTTAAAATTACACAGAAAATCGATTTTTTTGTTTCTCTTTTCATTTTTATCAAGTAGAAATCAGATATTACTCCGAAACAAAAATAGAACTACATCAGTAACCAAGTCTCTCTCTCTGTGTGTGTGTGTGTATGTGTGTTGTTAGGAAATTAGACCCTGCACAAGCGAGAAATAAACGACAATTGGAGCGAAAAAACTAAATACGGGCATAACAGATCAAGACACAGAATATCTGTTTTCACTGTTCACCCAACACTGATTACTTCTGCGTTGTAGAGACTGTCTACGATATCCACTAAATCTTTTGTGCAGTTACAAAATTACTCTCAACAAAAAATCTTCCATGAATGAGACCCATGCATGAAACAAATGCTCCTGACTTTAAAAGGAGAAAAAAAACCAATTTGTCCTTTCTCTTTCAAGAATGAGACCCATTCATATTTGTGGTTTTCCTTTAATTTCTCATGAGACAAAACTTTAAGCAGCTTTGAAAACCATGCTGGAATTATGGCAGATGCCTGTACTTGCCTGAGTGCACTGACCGTATGCACGTCAGCGCATGCGTCAGTTTCCTGGGCTGGACCGGGTCTTTTATTCTTGGGCTGCTTTTTCTTTACTATAGGCTTCACAATCAACAAACGTCCACTTGAAGACAATACTCAAGTTCTTCACCAATTTTTTATCCTTTTATTTTTTCTGAGCAACTTGGTGGATAAGCATATCACATGTATGAGCCTCTACGAACCTCACCTTATTCATCTTGAACCAAGGCCGACAAACCTTGAGTAAAATATAAGCTTTGCCGTATCTACCACCTTTGTCAACATATCCACGGGATTTTTGACTCCGTCGATCTTTTCCAGTTTCAGTTGTTCTTCTCCAATAATCCCCGAACAAAGTGATACTTTTTGTTGATATGCCGAGTTCTAGCATGAAATGCGAAATTCTTAGCCAACTGTATCGCACTTTGCGTGTCGCTCTGAAGTGCCCCCAACTCTTGCTTCTGACAAAATTCTACCATGAGATCTTGCAACCACAATATCTTCTTAGACGCTTCTATTATTGCTACATACTCTGATTCTGTAGTAGATAATGCAATAATTGATTGGAGTTTTGATAACCAACTCACCGTTGTTCCTCCAACAGTGAATACATAACCGGTTGTACTTCTACATGTGTCTCGATTTCCCGCTAGATCAGCATCCACATAACTATTCATCTCAAGTGAATTTCTTCCATAACATAAGGAATAATTAGAAGTACTAACTAAATATCGAAAAATCCATTTTTACTGCCTCCCAATGTGTCTTACTTGGATTTTGCATATAGCGGCTCACTGCTTCCTTTGCTTGAGCAATGTATGGTCTTGTGCAAACCATAACGTATATTAAACTGCCAACTGCCGACACATAAGAAATTTTCTACATCATATCAATTTCACCTTGCGTTTTAGGGCAATGCTCATTTGATAGTTTAAAATGACTTGCAAGAGGGGTCATCACTGGTTTTGCTTGCTCCATATTGAATCGCTTCAACACCTTCTTGATCTGGTCTTTTTGAGAAAGCCACAACTTCCTCTCCTTTCTATCTCTGGTGATCTTCATATCAAGAATTTGTTTTGCCGCACCCAAATCTTTCATAGAAAATTATGACGCCAAAACACACTTCAGCACGTTGATTTTCTTCATACTCCTACATGCCAAAAGCATATCATCCCCATATGGAGATAGATACAAAATATCGCCATCATTGAACTTCTTCACGTAGACACAATGATCCGACTCGCAATGTGTAAAACCTTACTCTCTCATGAATCCGTCAAATTTAAGATACCATTGATGATGGGCTTACTTCAAACCATACAATCTCTTCCTCAATTTACATACCATATCCTCTTTACCTTTACTCTCAAAACCTTTAGCTTGCATCACGTATGGTTCTTCTTCGAGATCACCATGTAAAAACACCGTTTTCATATCTAATTGCTCAAGATGAAGATCTTGTACCGCTACTATACTTAGCAAGACTCCTACAGAAGTCATCTTTACAACTGACGAAAATATCTCATTGTAGTCAATCCCCTTCTTTTGATAATACGCTTTGACAATAAGTCTCGCCTTGTGTTGCTTTGTTTCATTTTCCTCATCTTTGATTCGGTATACCCACTTATTCAACAAGGCTTTCTTTTCAACGGGTAACTTGGTTAACTCCCAAATCTTGTTGAGTATCAACGAATTCATTTCTTCCTTCATGACATGCTCCCACACACTGCGCACACCATCTTGCAATGCTTCTTTAAGAGTCTACGGTTCACCTGAATCTATATACAAGATGTGATGATAAACACCATTCGCCGATGGATAAAAAATGACTTTAGGTCTTCTCACGCGAGTATTTCTTCTCAACTCTAAAATTTTTGTAGGTGTAGGTTCTGGAATCACCGGTTCACCAACCGGTTCAGGATTACCTATCTCTGTGGGAACTCCTACATCATCATCAGTGACAGGTTCTTCATGAATCTCCCCATGCTTTTGCGGTAATTGTGTATATTGTACTGGCTCAGTGTCTAACTCCACCATATCAGACTTGGTTGTTGGCTCTTCAACTTGCTTTCAGTCTGTCACGTCCCGCTTTCCAGTATACGGCGAAGGGGACGCGACGAGGTCCGCTACGTATATACTCAGAAGTACATACGCTAAGCGTATCTAAGCAATATAAAATAAATACACAAGAGACAAGAAATAAAAAGAACAACAACTTTTATTTATTAATATTCTTTATACAATGCATGAAAGGAAATACAACTGAAATAAAAAGATGCCTAAACAGTGGCATAACAGGAAATGAAAAGTACAGAGTGGAAAAGTGTATAATGAAACTAAAGTGCAGGGTCTTCGGCAAACTGCTCCAAGTCTTTTTGAGATGGCTCGATCTCTGCTGGGTCCAAATCACCTGACGACATTCAAAGAAGAAAGAAATAGAATGCCGTCAGGGTAAGTCCCAAAGGTAAGAGAAAAGTAGAATAGACAGAATAAGAAGATATCTTTTAAAGTTGTATACTATTGTTGTAATGTTGTTAACGCTGTTGTTTGTAGCTTGGTACAGAAAGATGCCGGTGTATACCGGGGGTTCTCTATATGATAGAGACCAGGGCAAACGGAATGTACAAAGAACCGTTAAGCCACGGTACAACAGCAACGGAATATAGGTTATGTGTCTTAATTTGACCACCTCGTGTCACCTTTAACACCTTCCGTACCAATCTACCCCTTAAACCCCGCGATGTCTTGTTTGTATTGTTATCTTGTAAATTGTATTGGTTGTATGAGTGATTGACTGACTGACAGAAACTATGATATCAGGAAACGGTTGTGACCGTAGGGTCATGTAAATGGAATACTGAGAATCATGTAAAAGGAATATATATCCATGGTTCGGTTCAGTGAAGTTGTATAAATTGATAATTGAATTCATGGATTCATGTGTTTATATTGAATTGGAATCTTGTAGATTATGGATTGACTTGAATCATATTCAAGTCAGATTAATCAGACTCAAACCCGAGTCAGATAATCAGAAATGTGAATCGAAATCTTATAATTGCTAGGGTCCTTAGGGTAATTTATAAAACTTGAGGGGGTTTTATGTAAAAATACTTTTATATACTTTTCAAAATACACCTCAAGTATTTATTGTTCGTCTTTAGAGTTGTAATGATGGTGGATTTTATGTTGTGACATTTTTAGTGAAAATATCATAGTTTTATAAATAAGGGTATTTATCTGTAATATTGATTATTTGAAGTTCATGGTATTTTAGCGTAAAATTTATTCTTGTGATTTTTAGAAAAATTAGAAAATTTATATTATAATAAAATAGATGTTTAAATGATAAATATACATATATTTACACAAAAATAATTTTTAATAAATATGTTATATTCCAAAAATCTCATTTTCTTAAGATGTCGTATTTTAAACCTTTCGAGTCCGTATGCTCCTTGTAGAGGTCTGAATCTCGCACTACTAGCCCGAGTGTGCGCGATAAACCGCACAATCCTGAACGGGTTCCCCAAAAATGGGTTATAGCGGCGTTTTGCAAAGATTGTAAAATACTAATCCTTTAGAAAACGGTTTTATAAAGTAAAAGGTATTTATTTGCAAAGTGTAATTTTCCGTATTTTAGATTTTAGGGTTTTCTAAGCCAACTACCCTATTTCTAAATGGTCTAAACGACAAGTCGTTAGAAACCTCAAATCGTCTCTTCACCGCCAATTATGGCCAGATATATACAAATGAGGAAAGGAGGGATCCGCTCACGAATCGTGAGACGGGCCTTTTAAAGTTACCTTTTCTCACTTGCCTAGCCTAGACACCACAAAGTCCGGTTTAGATAAACGATCGATGTCCACAACTTATCGTGTTTTCCTAATAAGAGGTATTTATTTAAAAGTGTATCAAAGCTAAAACTTTTAGAAATGATTTTATTAAGAATATGGTATTTAAATGAAAGATTGTTTTATCGTATTCTAGGTTTTTGATGATATCTTTTTAGGTTGTATATGCGTGTGTGTGGAGGTAGGTCATTACCTCGTGCTCTACTTTAAATGTATAGCAAAGTTAAGGGGTTAAATGTGAAATCGAAACATTGTGGTATTAAAGTGAAAAGATACGATAAATTGGAAAGGCTATCATTTCATGTGATGAACTTGTTCAAATAGTTTGTTAAATGTTTAATAGTCAACATAAAGTTGTTTAAGCATGAATGTATTGGTGAGAAGTGAAATTTTATAGAAAACCGAATCGGAAATCGGATTTGTTCTGATTCCGTCGGGTTTTGTAATTTCGTATTTTAGAGAATAAGAAAGAGGAATAGAATGGGACTTACGGGTTTCGCTTAAGCAAGGAGTGAAGGGGGGACTAAAGGGGTTGCCGAGGCGTTGCTTCGTCGCCAGTTGTTCCTAAAAACGTCGCCGGAATTTCCGCCGGAATTTCGTCGGAGCTTCGCCGCGAATTTGTTTTCAAAGTATACAACTCTTGAGAAGGTTTTGAAAGAGTGGGCTTAGGATTTTGGGATGAGAGGGTAGAGGGTAGGGGGTGTATTTATAAGGTAGGCTAGGGGTAGGGTATGTGAAGGGTTTTAATTAAAAAAATGTAAATATTATAGAAAATTCATTAAAATTTTAGTAAATAGGGTATATTGAAGTCTCGGGAACCGATCCCATTAAATGGTGTGTGCAGGGGTGTTGGGCAACTGAAAAGTCACAACTTTTCAGTTGCCGACTCGGCCGAGTCGGGCCGAGTCGAAAGGTCGGGAGGTGGGGGGTCTCGTGGGGTAGGCATTGGTATATTTAGATTTTCAGGTGAAGTTCAAAGTTTGGGAGTTATGGTTTGTGGACTGTTGGGCTTCTAAGGAATTTAAAACTGTCACGCCCCGCTTCCCAGAGTACGCAAGATTGAGCACGTGACATAGCCAACCATGCTACCTGTGGGTAGGAAGTATCCATCCACAGTCACATTACGGCTGTAGAGATATCAAGAACAAGATAAATAAACTATCTAACACATGTCCAAATCCATAATAACCAGAGTCAATGATAAATAAGTGCGGAAGCAAATGATCCAATGCAATAATAGAAAGGTACGTCCCGTAATGCGGGATCACACCTGGAAATAAAATGCAATAAATGAACTAACCACTACAGAACTCACAAATCAGCCTGTTGGCTGAAGTACTCCTGCTCAGTCGTCGACAGTGGTAAAGAATCTGGGCCATGCAAAACCCAGACGTCAGCGCGTCATGTCAACCAACAATATAATATGAACATGGTAATAAGCAATGCAGGTATGAACATGAATAAAGCAGTACTAAGAAATAACAGTGCAGGGTAATGTGCAGTGGTAACTAAACTGTCCTATCAGGTTTCTACTCTATAGTCTTTGAAATCAATTGATGAATCGTCGATGTAACTCAATAGTATCCCGTGCGTGCCCGGGACCACGGTCAAGGTTCTCAGGGCTGAATCCGAGACGTGCCGCTAGGCAGTAAAGTAGGTAGTAGGATGGACGAGTGATGTCAGCATCATCACTCCCGGACTGGCCAAGCCCGTAAGACTGATCAGAACAAGTATCGAACTGTTGAGTTACAAGTCGGTTTCACCTTTGATTTCCCCATACCCCCAAGCTACGTATGTCAGGTCAGGTATTCAGTAGTCAAGGACTAATGCCAACACAAAATCAGGTAAAAGTAGGTCTGTCTGGATAGACAGCAGGAATGGTTAGGTTTGTTGGCATTAGGCATGATATCAGGTAACAGGTGAAGCCATGGTACATCAGGTCAACCAGGTAATGTATAAAGGTGTCATGTCATGTCAAGAGTGTACGGTACCATGTCATGTCAAGTAGGAAGTGTAACAGGTCATGTCAGGAAGCACAAGATGTCATGTGGGTGCTCATAATCAAACTAACATAAACATGTGTATAAATAAACAAGCATGAGTACTATCAGAACAATAACTGGAACATGTAATATGATATGCCAATAGATATAATTTCAAGGATATGGATGCACAGTTATCGATTAGGGTTACATTTATAGTTCCAATATTAATTAGGATACAATTTATTAAACATGGAGTGTTAATATCACATTATTATGTAGTGATGTGATCTATGGATGCAATTATATGTATCTTAAATGCGATGGATGCAAACGGGTATCCGAAAAGTTATAAAACTATAAAATGGTAATGTGGGATGTACAACTAAACAATATGTGATATAATAATATTAATATGGATAGCATATTCAAAGCGATTAGTAACTATAAAAGATGTATTGATTAACCATGCATAAGAAGGTTCCGTTCAGAAATTTAGCGTCACCCTAATTTGTAAAATAGCTTAAAAATAACAAATGTTCTCCAAAAGAGACGTATCTTATACCAAAACAAAGATAATTCAATAAGGTTTTCAGTTTTATAAGTATAAGCATCTCAGGTTATCCCTACAAAAGTTATGAATATTCAAAGTTGAAAGTTTGCTGCTGGAATTTCCCTGGACAGCAGTTTAGAGACGTGTTCATTTGCATTTTACGTTAATTAAACAATTTATTTTGCAAGTAAATATTTCATAGAGTTATAGTATTCTGAATTAGCTTCGTAACGAACTAAAGAACGTATCCTAATGATTTCTCTATGATTTATAATGAATTTTATAAGATAAGATGTACAGTAAATTTCAGATTTGTCATATCCGATTTTTCAACGACATTTCATATGTAAACAATAAGATTTTCAAATGTATAATATTATAAAATGAAGATTATAAAAGTATATAGCATGTAGCAAGATTAACTTGCCTCGATGGGTCGCGAATCGGGAAAACGGAACGTTAACCGTCGGCGGGGAAAACTCGCGACGGCGCACGGTTCACGGAATGAACCCAAACGACGAACAAAGGAACCACACGGGTCGGGGTATCTCGCTGGAACGTCGAGAAACGTCACCGGCACGACGGAATTCCGGTAACAAAAGAACAGTTAAAAAAATTGAGAAACGAGACATGAAGCAAGAAGAGAAAAATGATAAAGAGAAGTACGAGAGAATATATAAGAGGTAGAGAGAGAGAGAAAGTGGAGAGAGAGAGAAGAAGGAGAGAGAGAAAGTGGGGACCACGGGGTTAAAGGGGAGGTTGCGATTGGCTGAGAGAATAAATTGAGAAGGATATAAAAGATTGTAAAAATATTATATGGTTAACTTAAAGATTTAAAAGATAGGTAATGAACAGTAAGATATCAGATTAGTTAGAAAAATATATGCGAAGGTTTTAATAATATTAAAAAATTGGGATTTTGGCGCCAAATGAAACATTTCCAAATTGCGCCCGGGTTGGGTCCAAAAATTCGAAATTCAAATAATAGGATTTTAAGCGGGTTCCAAATTTTAAAATGAAATGTTTTATGATTAAAAAGCATACTCTCAAAACGGACACACGTGCGTGCACGTAGCCATCCAAACTTGCCCGTTTTACTGAACGGGACGAGAACACAATGCACGGACGCTACCACGAGGCTAGGGGTGTCAAGTAGGCCAAGATGAATATTTTCAATTTTATTTTAGATGCTAAAATTTGTTATATGTAGAAATGACTTTGCCGGGTAAATTTTACAGTAAGCAACAAACAAGCAAATTAAATGAAATGAGTACCACATTATGCTCAAACAGTAACTGAAAATAGTAGCATTGGGTTCGGGTGTTACATTATACCCAACTACAAAAAGAATTTCGTCCTCGAAATTCCAAGAATACAAAGATAGATAACTACAAGAAAAGGTGAGGAAACTTCTGCCGGATTTCATCTTCTCGTTCCCAAGTGGATTCTCCATGCGATCGATTACCCCAAGAAACTAGCACAAGAGGGGTAACCTTGTTCTTAAGAACCTTTTCTCTTCGATCCTTGATTTCAACTGGTCGCTCTTCAAAAGTTAGGTCCTCCCGTACGGTCAACTCCGAATGATCCAATACGTGGGTTTCATCTCGAACATACCTCCGTAGTTGAGATACACGAACCACATCGTGCACACCTGCCAAGGACTGTGGTAACGCCAAACGGTACGCTACCTCTCCAACACGCTCCAATATCTCGAAGGGTCCAACGAATCGAGAACCAAGCTTTCCCCGACTCCCAAAGCGAATCACCCCTCTAGTCGGTGATATCTTCAAGAATACCAAATCACCCACGGTGAACTCTAGAGGTCTTCTTGACGTGTCGGCCCAACTTTTCTGTCTGTCTTGAGCTGCCTTCATATGCTTTCTGATTGTATTCACCTTCTCGACTGTCTGCACCACCAAATCTGGTCCTAGTAACCTTCGTTCACCAATATCATCCCAACAAACCGGTGAACGGCACTTACGACCATACAACGCTTCAAACGGAGCCATCTGAATTGTCGCTTGGAAGCTATTGTTGTACGAAAACTCCACCAGGTGTAGATGATCCTCCCAAGAACCTTTGAAGTCCAACATGCAAGCTCTCAACATATCTTCAAGGGTCTGGATCGTTCTCTCCGATTGTCCATCAGTTTGAGGATGATAAGCTGTGCTAAACTTCAATCGAGTCCCCAAACTTTCTTGTAAACTCCTCCAAAAGTGCGACAAGAACCGAGTGTCCCGATCGGACACGATGCTTACCGGTACTCCATGCAATCTGACAACCTCCTGCATGTACCGCTCTGCCAAAGTCTCTATTGATTGACCAACCCGAAAAGGAATAAAGTGAGCTTCCTTGGTCAACCGATCAACAATCACCCTTACTGCATTGTTGCCTTTTGGACTCCGCGGTAAAGCCGTCACGAAATCCATGGTTATATGTTCCCACTTCCACTGAGGAATCGGAAATGGTTGCAATAAACCAGCAACCATTTGGTGTTCAGCCTTGACTTGCTGACATACCAAGCACTTAGCCACGAAGCGAGCAATCTCCCGTTTCATGCCTTCCCACCAGAAATGCTGTCGAATATCTTGGTACATCTTTGTCCCTTCTGGATGTACAGAGTAAACTGAATTGTGTGCCTCCTTCATAAGCTCTTCACGCACATCCCCTTTTGGCACACACACACGGCTACCATACCTCAACGAACCATCTTCGTGGATCAATAAATCTGTTCGTAGTCCGGCTTCAACCTGCTCTCGAAACTTTTGTAGTCTAGGATCCTGCGATTGTGCTGTTTTAATCTTCTCAACTAAGGACGACTGTACTTGCAACTGCATCGACTGTCCCGTAGCATGTGGTAGCACAACCTCCAAGTCAAATCTCCGAAAATCCGCAATGATCTCCCTTTGTGCGGTCAATACCTGAATTGCTGGTAACCGACTTAGCGCATCTGGCACGACGTTAACTTTTCCCGGATGGTACTTAAGATCAAGGTCGTAGTCGGCCGTCAGCTCCAACCATTTGCGTTGCCTCATGTTCAACTCCTTCTGCGTGAACACGTACTTCAAGCTCTTATGATCTGTAAAAACTTCGACTCTTACGCCCAAAAGGTAGTGTCTCCAAATCTTCAAAGCGAAAATCACAGCCGCAAGCTCCAAGTCATGAGTTGGATAATTCTTCTCATGGGTCTTCAGTTGTCTTGATGCGTATGCTACGACCTTCCCATGCTGCATCAAAACACATCCCAATTCTTTCCCAGATGCGTCGCTATGAATCATCAGTCCTCCGGAATTGTCTGGTACGGTCAGGATAGGGGCGGTTATCAACTTCTGCTTCAACGTCTCAAAGCCAACGCACACTTATCCGTCCATACAAAAGGTACCTCCTTACGCATAAGCTTGGTCAGCGGTTCTGCCAAACGAGCAAAGTTCTCCACAAATCTCCTGTAGTATCCGGCTAATCCAAGGAAACTTCTTATCTCAGCTACATTCCTTGGAATAGGCCAATCTCGAACTGCTGCAATCTTTTCGGGATGGACGGCGATTCCATCACCCGACACGACATGTCCCAGAAATTTCACTTCTTCCAGCCAGAATTCGCACTACTCATCTTCGCATAAAGCTTCTCCTGTCTCAACATCTGCAGGACCTAATGATATCCGGATCGCAAATCCAGTTTCGAGAATACTCTCGCGCCACTAAGCTGCTCAAAAGTCCTCCAATGCGAGGGATCGGGTACTTGTTCTTAATAGTCGCCCGGTTCAATTCTCGATAATCAATGCACATCCTTCTCGTGCCATCCTTCTTCTTTACTAAAAGAACTGGAGCTCCCAAGGCGAGTTGCTGCTTCGAATCCAACCCTTCTCAAGTAATTCACCAACTTGCTTCTTAACTCCTTCCAATTCCACTGGTGCCATTGGATAGTAAGCTTTAGACACTGGCGCTGCACCAGGACTAAGGTCAATCGTGAACTCCACGTCTTGCTTCGGCGGTAAGCCCGATATATCTTCAAACACGTCCATAGAATCACGAACAACAGCCGGCTCTTTACTTTCATCACTTCCATTGATGCAAGAATATTGTTTGTCGGCCTAGCCCTAAACTCGACCGGCCCGACAGAACTGCTTCCTTACCGCAACTGCTGTCTGCTGTGAACTCCCAATTTTCCTGATATGCTCTGCTGTTCTCGAGCTGCCGTAAGAACCTGTGAGAAAGTGGTCAAACCCAGGGAGACGGTTTGCCTTTGGATGTCCACATCCAAGCTGCGCATGGACCTTCGTGCCCTGTCTGCATCGTTGGCGACTAAAGGTCCAGCGAAACTGCTGAGTCTCGTCCACTCTGCTGCATGCACGTCCACGGGTGCTCCATTCTGCCTCAGCCCAATAAATTTCTCTTCCATTTTCTCCCGTGCAGTCCGCGGAAAGAACTTCTCCAGGAAACTCTTAGAGAAATCCGCCTAACTGCTTGGCTTGGGCAAACGGTTCTCCTCCACAAGCCACTACTCTCGGCGTAATCCACTAGTTGAATGCGCACCACATCAACTCCTTTGTCCTATGGAATCTGTGCCGCAATCAGCGAATTCTCCGTGCTGACTAGCCACTGCTCGGCTGGCATGGCTCCTCCAAACCAGTGAAAATAGTAGGACCCACACGTCTGAACTCTGCCACGGTCCCTACTTGGTCAACTGGTCTAGTTCCAATCTTGTTCACAGACTGCTGAACGATCTGCAAACCTTCCTGAAACGAGTCCGCTTGCTGCTGGATCAGCTCGGGCTGTTTCTTTGATTTCCAGCATTCCTCTTATCACTCCAAGCATGGCGGCTCCGTTCACACGCCTCTGGTACGTCTTCAACTTCTTACCTGTCATAATCCTGAACTCAAAACATCCAATATTAGCATGATGATAGATTCTGAATATGGATCAAGGCTAGAACTCCAAGATACTTAAATAGAGTACCGCATTGTAGCTATGCCGCGGTATCATAGCCGCAATTACTTAACTCCACCCAAGTCGCCTAAGTCCTAGGGATAACAAGAAATTAGGTTTTCGAGTTGACAATGCAAAGTAAGTTTGCATGTCGACATGATCCGAAAGAATGATTCAAGGATGGTAAAACGGTCAAGGTGGCAGGACATGTTTCCTAATCACGGGTATTATGATTCGTGTATCGGGTGCAATACCCAACTACAAAGAATCAACCCAATTAACCTATGGCGCTCTGATACCAAAAGAACCATGTCACGCCCCGCTTCCCAGAGTACGCAAGATTGAGCACGTGACATAGCCAACCATGCTACCTGTGGGTAGGAAGTATCCATCCACAGTCACATTACGGCTGTAGAGATATCAAGAACAAGATAAATAAACTATCTAACACATGTCCAAATCCATAATAACCAGAGTCAATGATAAATAAGTGCGGAAGCAAATGATCCAATGCAATAATAGAAAGGTACGTCCCGTAATGCGGGATCACACCTGGAAATAAAATGCAATAAATGAACTAACCACTACAGAACTCACAAATCAGCCTGTTGGCTGAAGTACTCCTGCTCAGTCGTCGACAGTGGTAAAGAATCTGGGCCATGCAAAACCCAGACGTCAGCGCGTCATGTCAACCAACAATATAATATGAACATGGTAATAAGCAATGCAGGTATGAACATGAATAAAGCAGTACTAAGAAATAACAGTGCAGGGTAATGTGCAGTGGTAACTAAACTGTCCTATCAGGTTTCTACTCTATAGTCTTTGAAATCAATTGATGAGTCGTCGATGTAACTCAATAGTATCCCGTGCGTGCCCGGGACCACGGTCAAGGTTCTCAGGGCTGAATCCGAGACATGCCGCTAGGCAGTAAAGTAGGTAGTAGGATGGACGAGTGATGTCAGCATCATCACTCCCGGACTGGCCAAGCCCGTAAGACTGATCAGAACAAGTATCGAACTGTTGAGTTACAAGTCGGTTTCACCTTTGATTTCCCCATACCCCCAAGCTACGTATGTCAGGTCAGGTATTCAGTAGTCAAGGACTAATGCCAACACAAAATCAGGTAAAAGTAGGTATGTCTGGATAGACAGCAGGAATGGTCAGGTTTGTTGGCATTAGGCATGAGATCAGGTAACAGGTGAAGCCATGGTACATCAGGTCAACCAGGTAATGTATAAAGGTGTCATGTCATGTCAAGAGTGTACGGTACCATGTCATGTCAAGTAGGAAGTGTAACAGGTCATGTCAGGAAGCACAAGATGTCATGTGGGTGCTCATAATCAAACTAACATAAACATGTGTATAAATAAACAAGCATGAGTACTATCAGAACAATAACTGGAACATGTAATATGATATGCCAATAGATATAATTTCAAGGATATGGATGCACAGTTATCGATTAGGGTTACATTTATAGTTCCAATATTAATTAGGATACAATTTATTAAACATGGAGTGTTAATATCACATTATTATGTAGTGATGTGATCTATGGATGCAATTATATGTATCTTAAATGCGATGGATGCAAACGGGTATCCGAAAAGTTATAAAACTATAAAATGGTAATGTGGGATGTACAACTAAACAATATGTGATATAATAATATTAATATGGATAGCATATTCAAAGCGATTAGTAACTATAAAAGATGTATTGATTAACCATGCATAAGAAGGTTCCGTTCAGAAATTTAGCGTCACCCTAATTTGTAAAATAGCTTAAAAATAACAAATGTTCTCCAAAAGAGACGTATCTTATACCAAAACAAAGATAATTCAATAAGGTTTTCAGTTTTATAAGTATAAGCATCTCAGGTTATCCCTACAAAAAGTTATGAATATTCAAAGTTGAAAGTTTGCTGCTGGAATTTCCCTGGACAGCAGTTTAGAGACGTGTTCATTTGCATTTTACGTTAATTAAACAATTTATTTTGCAAGTAAATATTTCATAGAGTTATAGTATTCTGAATTAGCTTCGTAACGAACTAAAGAACGTATCCTAATGATTTCTCTATGATTTATAATGAATTTTATAAGATAAGGTGTACAGTAAATTTCAGATTTGTCATATCCGATTTTTCAACGACATTTCATATGTAAACTATAAGATTTTCAAATGTATAATATTATAAAATGAAGATTATAAAAGTATATAGCATGTAGCAAGATTAACTTGCCTCGATGGGTCGCGAATCGGGAAAACGGAACGTTAACCGTCGGCGGGGAAAACTCGCGACGGCGCACGGTTTACGGAATGAACCCAAACGACGAACAAAGGAACCACACGGGTCGGGTATCTCGCTGGAACGTCGAGAAACGTCACCGGCACGACGGAATTCCGGTAACAAAAGAACAGTTAAAAGAAATGAGAAACGAGACATGAAGCAAGAAGAGAAAAATGATAAAGAGAAGTACGAGAGAATATATAAGGGGTAGAGAGAGAGAGAAAGTGGAGAGAGAGAGAAGAAGGAGAGAGAGAAAGTGGGGACCACGGGGTTAAAGGGGAGGTTGCGATTGGCTGAGAGAATAAATTGAGAAGGATATAAAAGATTGTAAAAATATTATATGGTTAACTTAAAGATTTAAAAGATAGGTAATGAACAGTAAGATATCAGATTAGTTAGAAAAATATATGCGAAGGTTTTAATAATATTAAAAATTTGGGATTTTGGCGCCAAATGAAACATTTCCAAATTGCGCCCGGGTTGGGTCCAAAAATTCGAAATTCAAATAATAGGATTTTAAGCGGGTTCCAAATTTTAAAATAAAATGTTTTATGATTAAAAAGCATACTCTCAAAACGGACACACGTGCGTGCATGTAGCCATCCAAACTTGCCCGTTTTACTGAACGGGACGAGAACACAATGCACGGATGCTACCACGAGGCTAGGGGTGTCAAGTAGGCCAAGATGAATATTTTCAATTTTATTTTAGATGCTAAAATTTGTTATATGTAGAAATGACTTTGCCGGGTAAATTTTACATTAAGCAACAAACAAGCAAATTAAATGAAATGAGTACCATATTATGCTCAAACAGTAACTGAAAATAGTAGCATTGGGTTCGGGTGTTACAAAAACAAAAATAATCTATAAATAATATGGGGTAGGGGATTTGAACTCTGGCGGCTTGGTTCAGCAGTGCAAGGTATTACCAATGAGCTACAAGCTCCTTCTTGTAATTATTATGGGAAAATAAATACTTAAATTGGTAACAGCAACATTAAATACCCCAAGTATACTTCAAATTTAAATCAATTTTATGTATACAAAAATTGGAGTTGTTACAATCTACCCTCCTTACAAAAATTTTGTCCTCGAAATTTATAACTTTTATTTGAGAACTAGTTTACAAAGAGGTGATGATATCTTGCACGCATTTCATCTTCTCTTTCCCAAGTGGATTCTCCTGGAGTATCTTTCCTCCACATTACCCAGACCAAGTTAACTTCCTTGTTCCGAACTGTCTTCACTTTCCTTTCCAGGATCTCCATAGGCTGTTGCTCACAAGACAAGTCGGGCTGTATAGTAAGCTCGGAATGATCAAGAACATGGCTGGGGTCACTCACATACTTTTTGAGTTAGGATATGTGGAACACATTATGCACTCCTTCCAATGAGGGTGGAAGTGCTAAGCAGTATGCCACTTCACCGACTCGTTCGAGTATGTCGAACGGTCCAATATATCTCGGACTCAATTTACCCCGTCTTCCAAATCGGATCACTCCGCGGTTCGGAGATATCTTCAGGAATATGTGATCTCCTGGCTGGAACTCCAAGTGTCGTCTTTTCGCATCAGCCCAGTGTTTCTGTCGATCTTGGGCTATGCACATCCTTTCCCTAATAGTACGAACCACATCAACGGTCGCTACTATCATCTCTGGTCCAAGAAGTTCCTTATCTCTGATGTCGTCCCAACTTAATGGTGATCGACACTTCATTCCATACAATGCTGCAAAAGGTGCCATTCCTATACTTGCTTGGTAGCTGTTATTGTACGCAAATTCCACAAGATGCAGGTGATCTTCCCACGATCCTTTGAAGTCTAGCATACACGCTCTGAGCATATCCTCCAAGATCTGAATAGTTCGTTCTGACTGACCATCTGTTTATGGATGATAAGCCGTGCTGAAGTTCAGACTTGTTCCCAAGCTTGCTTGCAGACTCTGCCAAAATTGCGATCGGAACCGGTGTCACGATCGGAGACAATGCAGACCGGTACTCCATCAAGTCTCACAATTTCCTGTATGAGTTCATGGGTATCAGAGATAGTACATTATGAAGAGTTTAAATCTTAAATAGGTTATTACCTCCATGTACTTCTTTGCTAGTGTCTCAGTTGATTGGCCAACTCGAAATGGGATGAAGTGAGCCGACTTTGTGAGTCGATCCATAATGACCCATATGGCATTGTTACCCTTTATGCTGCGAGGAAGAGCAGTCACAAAGTCCATCGTGATGTGCTTCCACTTCCATTCTGGGATTGGTAACGGTTGAAGTAATCCAGCTGTCCTGTGATGTTCAGCCTTTACTTGCTGACACACCAAATATTTTGCGACGCTTCTGGCTACTTCACGCTTCATTCCATGCCACCAATAATTTTGACGTAGATCTTTGTACATTTTGGTACCTCCAGGATGTACTGAGTAGGGAGAGCTGTGAGCTTCTTTCATTAACTCTTTCCGGACAGGACCCTTTGGTACATACAATCTGCTGCCGTATCTCAAAGATCCGTCTTCATGGATGATCAAGTCTGTTCTGAATCCATTCTCCACTTGTTCTCTGATCCTTTGCAACTTAGCATCACTTGCTTGAGCTGCTTTGATCTGATTGACAATGGTTGATTGAACTTGTAGATTCATCAAACTTGAAGTATTACCTGGCATGACTACCTCAATTTCCATCTGATGCAAGTCTTGCTGAACCTTCCACTGAGCGGTGAGATTCATTGCTAATGGTTGACGACTAAGAGCATCTGGTACTACATTCACTTTCCCTGGGTGATATTGCAAGTCGATGTCAGAGTCCGCCATGAGTTCTAACCATCTTCTCTGCCGCATATTCAACTCCTTCTGAGTAAACACGTACTTCAGACTTTTATGATCTGTGTAGATGTTCACTCGTTCACCAAGTAGATAATGGCGCCAAATCTTAAGAGCAAAGATGACGGCTGCCAACTCCAGATCATGCGTCGGATAATTACGCTCATGAGTCTTCAGTTGTCTTGAAGCATAAGCCACAACCTTACCGTGCTGATGTAGAACACATCCTAATCACTTACCGGATGCATCACAATGCAATTCGAATCCTTCAGATTGATCCGGTATTACGAGAATAGGTGCAGATGTCAACCTTGACTTGAGTTCTACGAAAGCTTGTTCGCATGCTTTTGACCACACAAATTCTTCATCTTTTCGTGTGAGCTTGGTCAAAGGTGTTGCTATCTTTGAGAATCCTTCAATGAACCTTCTTTAATATCCAGCTAAACCCAAAAAACTCCGAATGTCCTTCACTGACTTTGGTGTAGGCCATTCGCTAACTGCTGAAACTTTGGCTGGATTCACAGAAATTCCTTCTCCTGATACGATATGTCCAAGAAAACCAACTTGATTTAGCCAAAACTCGCACTTGCTATACTTGGCATAAAGCTTATGTTGTCGAAGAGTTTCCAGAACAATTCATAGGTATTTTGCATGCTCTTTCCGACTCTTAGAATACACCAGGATGTCGTCGATGAAGATGACAACAAACCTGTCTAAGTACTTCCGGAAAACTTGATTCATTAGGTTCATGAATATTGCTGGTGCATTGGTCACTCCAAATGGCATCACTAGAAATTCGTAATGTCCATAGCGAGTTCTGAAAGCTGTTTTGTGAATATCAGCTTCCTTGACCTTCAATTTACCGAGTCGCCGCTCTGAATGGCTTGCTGGAAGCTAGTAGGCTCACCATAATCCATGGTGTAATCCTCTCTATCCCCATCTATGAGAAAACCGTAGTATCTCTCGGACGGATGAGACTGCCTACTACTCCTGCGGAGTGGCGTAGGAATGTCCTGTTCTTTCGAACCCTCTGGTTCTACTAAGCTTTCAGTAATAGCTCGTGGTTCTGGAATTTCTTCCAGTTCTATTGCGCTCCCACTTATCTGATTTTCCAAAAACTCAGTTTCCAAGAAGCGGGCATGACGAGAAACAAAAACCTTTTGTTCCTCTGCGTAATAGAAAAGATACCCCTTGGAGTTCTTTGGGTATCCCACAAACTTACACTGTACTGAACGTGCTTCGAGCTTGTCCGCATGCTGCTTTTTTACAAAAGCTGGACATCCCAATGTCTTAAAGTGTTTACCTTTTAAAGTTACCTTTTCTCATTTGCCTAGCCTAGACATCACAAAGTTAGGTTTAGATAAACGATCGATGTCCACAACTTATCATGTTTTCCTAATAAGAGATATTTATTTAAAAGTGTATCAAAACTAAAACTTTTAGAAATGATTTTATTAAGAATATGATATTTAAATGAAATTATTGTTTCATCGTATTCTAGGTTTTTGATGATATGCGTGTGTGTGGAGGTAGGTCATTACCTCGTGCTCTACTTTAAATGTATAACAAAGTTAAGGGGTTAAATGTGAAATCGAAATATTGTGGTATTAAAGTGAAAAGATACGATAAATTGGAAAGGCTATCATTTCATGTGATGAAACTTGTTCAAATTGTTTGTTAAATATTTAATAGTCAACATAAAGATATTTAAGCATGAATGTATTGGTGAGAAGTGAAATTTTATAGAAAACCGAATCGGAAATCGGATTTGTTCCAATTCCGTTGGGTTTTGTAATTTCGTATTTTAGAGAATAAGAAAAAGAAATAGAATGGGACTTACGGGTTTCGATTAAGCAAGGAGTGAAGGGGGACTAAAGGGGTTGCCGAGGCGTTGCTTCGTCGTTGGTTGTTCCTAAAAACGTCGCCGGAATTTCCGCCGGAATTTCGTCGGAGTTTCGCCGCGAACTTGTTTTCAAAGTACACAACTCTTGAGAAGGTTTTGAGAGAGTGAGCTTAGGATTTTGGGATGAGAGGGTAGAGGGTAGGGGGTGTATTTATAAGGTAGGTTAGGGGTAGGGTAGGTGAAGGGTTTTAATTAAAAAAATGTAAAAATTATAGAAAATTCATTAAAATTTGAGTAAATAGAGGATATTGAAGTCTCGGGAACCAATCCCATTAAATGGTGTGTGCAGGGGAGTTGGGCAACTGAAAAGTCACAACTTTTCAGTTGCCGATTCGGCCGTCCGGCCGAGTCCGGCCGGCGGCGCCGGCCCGAGTCGAGAGGTGGGGGGTCTCGTGGGGTAGGCAAGTTCAAAGTTTGGGAGTTATGGTCTGTGGACTGTTGGGCTTCCAAGGAATTTAAAACAAAAATAATCTAAAAATAATGTGGGGCAGAGGATTTGAACTCTGGTGGTTTGGTTCAGCAGTGCAAGGTATTACCAATGAGCTACAAGCTCCTTCTTGTAATTATTGTGGGAAAATAAATACTTAAATTGGTAACAACAACATTAAATACCTCAAGTATACTTCAAATTTAAATCAATTTTATGTATACAAAAATTGGAGTTGTTACACGGTCCTTGTACATCTCATTCTAGTTGAACATCACATTCTAAACTTGAATGACTTTGTTAAACTCATAATCCCAAACACGACACCCGTACTCGTCACCGCCATAACCAAGGAACACACACTTGCGTGACTTTACATCAAACAACCGAAAGCAAGGAATACTTGCTTTTTTCGAGAGTCACCGTCAAGTAAGTAATATGTCAAACAATTGAATACTCTTAAATACGAGTAATTAATCGGGTTTCCTGACATATTTCTTCTAGAATCTTTCCATCCAACGCATTAGATGGACTTCGATAGATCAAGTAAACGGTCTTGTTGACTGTTTCAGCCCAAAGATAAATAAGGAGCCCTGCATGTAGCCTCGTGCTTCTTGCATGCTCCAAGATGGTCCAGTTCATTCGCTCGGCAACACCGTTCTCTTATGGAGTTCTTGGAACGGTTCTTACTCCATGAATACCTTCTTCTCTTAAGAACTTAGCGAATGCCAAACTTGTATATTCATCACCGTTGTCAGATTTTACTGCTCTGACTTTGCAACTTGTATCATACTCTACCATAGTCTTCCAATGTTTGAATGTCTCAAAAACATCAGACTTCTCTTTAATAGGAAACACCTAAGTATTCCTTGTAGAATCATTAATAAAGTTCATAAAGTATTTATTTTCTCCCATTGAAACTTGTTGAGTCGGGCTCCAGACATCTGTGTGCACCAACTCCAAACGTTCTATTTTGTGCTTCACGCCATCAATTCGAAAACTAATCATCTTTTGTTTTCCGAGAACACAATCTTCACAAAAATCCATCTTGAAGCTTTTTGAACCGGGCATCAATTCGCGATGAGATAACTCCTTCATACCTTTCTTGCCAAGATGTCCCAATCGGTAATACCAGATAGTAGCATCACTGTGTGTGGAAGAAGTGGAAGCCGCCAAGTACTTTGAGCTCGCGCCTTTGAGAATATAAAGCGTGCCAACACACTTCCCCTTAGCAACAACTCATGACCGTGAAGTAATCTTCCATTCTCCATTACCAAAAGAGATAACATACCCCTTTCGGTCCAACACATCAGCTGAGATAATATTTTTCTTCAGCTTTAGAATATGTCGCGTCTTACGCAACATTAGACAAGCACCGCTATTAGTTTTCATCTTCACAGCTCCTTTTCCTTCTACTGGATATTGCTCACCGTTACCCACGGTCGCATGACCAAAATCACCGCACTCA
This sequence comes from Agapanthus africanus, assembly GCA_030015575.1. Lineage (NCBI taxonomy): Eukaryota > Viridiplantae > Streptophyta > Magnoliopsida > Asparagales > Amaryllidaceae > Agapanthus > Agapanthus africanus. Next base: position 13,793,783 of record CM057337.1, read on the forward strand.
TACTCAAGGAATTCACATCGTCTAGATCTGCAATGAAAAGAAGCGTCAGAATCTAAGAACCAATCTATAGTCTCCATGGCTTCGCACAAGCATAAATTGTTGAACTGCTCGTTGCTTACAACATGTGCAGCATCATAATTGCCACCTTGCTTCTTCTCATTTTTGTATTATTCACAATTCGCTCTTCTATGATCCGGTTTATGACAATACCAACATTCATTGTTTCTGCCATCTCAACTTTTACTCCTTGATTTTGATCTTCCACGCCATCTCCCTCTACTTTTAGTCCTGCCTCTACCCTCCACGGCTAGCGCAGCAGTGGATGAAGAACTTGCGAAATTTTCTCCTGAAACCTTCCTTCTCATCTTCTCATCCATGATGCAACTCACAGCATCATCCAAAGTGAGAGATTCTTTCAATGTACCTGAGATAGCTTGTACAACAGTATTGTAAGAATCTGATAATGAACATAGGAATAAAAGAGCTTGTAATTTTACCTCCAATTTCATCCCCGTGCTTTCCAATTGATTTACAACTTGCGTGAAGTTATTCATATGATCAGCAACAATACCCTTCTCGGATAACTTCATATTCACCAACTTTCGCAACAAGAAGATTTGATTGGACGTTGACGGCTTCTCATATATATTTGAAAGTAACTCCATGGCTTCTTTTGCAGTTTTAGCTTTTGCAATGTGAAAACCGGTCTTCTTCGTCAAAGCCGAGATGAATAGCACCAAGAGCTTTTCTATTCAAAATATCGTACTTGGCCTTTACGGCCGCATCAACCTCTTCACCTCTTTTGGTGACTGGCGTCAAACCCAACATTGGTTCTTGTAGATCTTTTTGATATAGATAATCTTTCATTTGAAGTTTCCACCATGCAAAGTCACGGTCATCAAATTTCTCAATTTTAATTTTATCCTCCGACATTCTCGCTTGCCGCTGCAGCTAATTTAACCTCTTTTTGAATCTGAACCAATGCCTTTAAAACTACGTTCTAAGAAAGTAAGAAAGAGAACACAGGTGTCACTACCCACCGTTAATTTAGATCGTAGAATAAAAGACCATTTGGTTTCCTAAGCTCTGATACCACTTGTTAGGAAATTAGACCCTGCACAAGCGAGTAATAAACGACAATCGACGCGATAAAACTAAATACAGGCACAATAGATCAAGACACAGAAGATTTGTTTTCGCAGTTCACCCAACATCGTCTACTTCTACATCGTGTAGGCTCTCTATGATATCCACTATATGTTTTGTATGGCTACAAAATTACTCTCAATAAGAAATCCCATGATCTCTCTATAATCTCTCGATTACAATAATTGGATAATAATTGGTTTTATACTTTGGATTGCACTTCTGGTAATTTCTTGGCCTTTGCATTTGTTTTATATCTTTTTGTTTTGAAAGAGAGAGAGAGAGAGACATGCATTTATAAGAGCGTAGGAGAGATGAGAGCAATTATTTCATGCTTGTCCTCATTCGTGAATGAGACCCATGCATGATACAAATACTCGTGGCTTTAAGAGGAGGAAAAAACCAATTTGTCCTTTCTCTTTTAAGAATGAGACCTATTCATGTTTGTGCTTCTCCTTTAATTTCTCATGAGACAAAGCTTTAATTAGCTTTGAAAACCATGCTTTGAATTATGGCAGATGCCTGCACTCGCTGACTGTATGCACGTCAGCGCATGCATCAGTTCCTTAGGCTGGACCGGGTCTTTTATTATTGGGCTGCCTTTTCTTTAGCATAGCCTCCACAATCAACATGTGTGTGATATGTGCATGTACGAAATTAGCCGTTCTTCTAATCATTTATTTCAAAGTACAGTTCTGATTTTTTTAGCATTTTCGACAGCAAAACAATATGCGTGACACATATTCTAAATCTAGTTAAGTTTAAACATAATCACAACATATATTATATCTAAAACTTACAGGGAGAAATATGAGAATATCTTCACAGCAAGTCTCATGTGTTTCATGAGCTAAAGAACGAAATGCTTACCTGCCAATCCTAGTATTAGAAAGCTTCATCGACACACTTGGTGGTTTTGTTTCCAAAAGACAGAAATAGACTAAACGGTTTTATTTCCAAAAGACAAAATAAGACTTATTAATGTCCCAAAAGACAAAAATACACTGGGTGGTTTTGTTTCCAAAAGACAAAAATAGATTATTTCCAAAAGACAAAAATAGACTTGGTGGTTTTATTTCCAAAAGAAAATTAGTAAACCTGGTGATTTTATTAATTTTGTACTATGACAAATAAGAACCTTTGCTCAGGCAGCATGTGCATGAAGTAACCAGTTCAAACAGAGAAATCACACTAATATCAGAATGCTGCAACAATATTTGTGAAATTTTACAGGTAACTAAATTCAATTAGAGAGACAATAAAACCGCCATAATCCTGCCATAATTAGGAGAAGCTTCAGCAAAAACCTTTACAGTTGAACTAATTAACTAGTTCAACATAATTAAGAAATATAACAAACAACAGAATGCTGCTATATTAAACACATAAAAGAAACTTCTCATGCAAACCTTACTAAATGCAGTAATTATTTCTCAAACTTCTCATGTAAACCTCAAGTAATGCAGTAACTAATTCAAATAAAGAAAATATACGAAACAGAAGAATCCTGCCATATAAATAACTATATCATATAATCAAAAGAAGTGGAAAAAGTTAAATGCCCAAAAAGAACAAAATTAGAGAGCACCCATGCGTGTCTTGTTTCTAATCAATCACCTTTGTTGAGCTGCATTCTGCTTTTGCTACTTCCCTCCAATGGCTGATTTCAAATGCGCGAATCCCCACATTTCATAGTATAAATACACCACCATCCTTTGTGCAATCTCAACATCCCTGAGCTCCTGTTTCCATAGCTCCCCTACAATGGCCTCTTTCCACTCATTTCCCGGATGCTTCATCTTATTCATCTCCTTAACTTTCCTACAGCTAATAAGCCTCAACTCTCAAGCCGTGACAACCGACCCCATCACCACCACAAAAAACTCATACATTATCCACACAGACAATCCTACAAGACCCTCCCACTTTCTCACTCAAACTCAGCGGTACTCTTGCAACGTCAAATCCGCCATCAATAGTACAAACCCTTCTACAATGAATTTCACCGATCACCATGACAGAATCTTTTATACTTACGGTACAGCCATGCATGGCTTTGCAGCCACATTGACACCCCAAGAAGCCAAAAGAATATCCAAAACCCCAGGAGTTATCGGTGTTAACTAGGACTCGACCATTAAGCTCTGCAAACCACCAGAACTCCTGATTTTCTTGATCTCAGTCAAGGCTACAACTTTGGATCAGGGTCAAACTATTCTGAAGATGTTATAATAGGCCTTATTGATAGCGGTATTTGGCCCGAGAGCCCCTCATTTGACGACAGCGGATTTTCTCCAATTCCACCCCAAAGGAGAGGAGCGTGCGTGTCTGGTGACCATTTCAATAGCAGCATGTGCAACAAGAAGCTCATTGGGGCGAAATTCTTTGCCTCGGGACGAAAAGCCAAAGGACACGGTTTTGACAAGATATCTGAATTTTTGTCCCCAAGGGATGCAGTCGGCCACGGGACCCACATTGCATCCACGGCTGCTGGGTCTCCAGTTAGCAATGTGAATCTATTCGGATTTGCAAATGGAACAATCTCATCAAGAGGTCCTAACATAATCCCTCCGGAGAATCTCAAGCCTGATATCATAGCCCCTGGCATCAACATCCTTGCCTCGTGGCCCACTGACTTGCCGGCGGTGACTGATATCCCAAAAGATTCAAGAAGGTCCAGTTTCAATATGATATCCGGCACATCCATGGCGTGCCCTCATATAGCTGTCACACTCGACAACAGTCACCGCCAAATATTTGATGATGAGAGTTTGGAACCTGCAACACCATTTGCAGTGGGCGCTGGTCATGTCAACCCTGTGAAGGCACGGACCCAGGGTTGGTTTATGATGCTGGGATACAAGATTACATCGACCTGATGTGCACCATGAATTACGCTGACAAGGAGGTAAGAAAATTCGCATGCTCAAAGTTCGAAGGAGGAGCAGGGGATCTTAACTATCCATCATTTGTCGTGATATTTGATGCCAAGGCTAATGTGAGGATGTTGAAGAGGACTTTGACAAAGTGTCCGGCTTGCCGGAGAGTTACGAAGCTAGGGTTGTGAACCCACGGTCTGACAAAGTGGATGTGATCGTAGAACCAAAGAAGTTGCAGTTTATAGGAGTGAATGAGAAGCTGAGCTACAAGGTAATCTTCAGGAGCATGGTTGTGTTAAAGATAAGGATTACTTAAAATTCCTACTTGAAAATTAGCTGCACGCAACATCCCTACAAGATTACATCGACTTGATGTGCACCATGAATTGCACCTCGAAGGAGCAAAGAAAGTTTGCACAGGGCAATTCAGAGGCTCATAGTTCGAAGGAGGGGCTGATACTTGACATTGCATGTGTGAAACCCAGTATGGTGCTAGATTACATCTGATATTTATCACTAAACTGAATCTATATGATTTTTGTATATATATATATATAGATCATCATATATCTTTTAGTAGCCACAAGTTAAGCATAATTTATATTTTGTTAACTGTCATCATATTTTGCTTTTATCTTTTACGTTTAATTCTCAAGATATCTAATATCAAATATTTACTAAATCTAAATATGTTCTTTAGAATCCTTTTAAATCTTAAATTAGGGGTATAGGTTATTTAAAATATATTCTTGCATTATGGTTGAGAAGTTTACTTATGTGAATTATTTTCCAAAATATGTTTTTGATGAGGATTTGGTGAAGATTGGTTATAATTTGATATTATCTATATACATTAAAACTAATATATATTTATAACTTAATTTAAACTATACTATATATTTTTATATTAAACGCAAAACCTCTCTTTCTCTGTCTCTCTCTCCATATAATATATCTCTCTCCTCTAATTAAATCCCTCCCTCGTCAATTTATATATTCTCCCTTTTTATTCTTCAAGCCCACATCCATTCTCGTCGAAGCAACTCCAACCGCATCTTAGAACCTTAAGTGAGCCATCAAAACTTGGTATTGATTTGTATAGTATCGTGTTGCTTCCGTTCATCGCGTTTCTTTCGAGGCAAGTTTACAACTTACTATATGTTATGTTTTACGTAAGTTATTTATATATTATCATACTATTATTATCATCATCATCATCATCATATGACTATATTTATATAATAATTTATACACCATAATTATTTAACGTTAATCGGTTTTATAATATACAGCGTATGCAAGTTTACAACTTACGACATACCATAATTATATCTATAAATATATATATCGTTGTAATATTTCTTATTATTATCATTATACTGTTTATATCTATATAATCCGTATATCATTAATTAGTTTATAATCTGCATTTTATAACGTTATGCAAAATATACTTTGAAAATATTATAGTTTACATATAAAACGTCTTCGCCAAGCGGATACGACAAATATGAAATTTGTTGTACATCTTACCTTATAAAAATCATTATAAATCATAGAAAAATCATTAACACATGTTTTTTAGTTCGTTACGAAACTAACTCATAATACTATAATCCTGTGAAATATTCGCTTGCAAAATAAATTGTTTAAATAACGTAAACGGTAAATGAAAGTACCTCTGAACTGCTGTCCAGGGAAATTCCAGCATGAAACTTTCAATTTCGAACGTTCATAACTTTTTGTAGGAACAATATGAGACATTTTAACTTATAAAAATGAAAATATTATTGAATCAGTTTTGTTTTAGTATACGACACATCCCTTTTGGAGCATGTTTGCTATTTTTAAGCTATTTTACAAATCAGGGTGACACTAAATTTCTGAATGGAACTTTCTTATGCATGATTAATCAATACCACTTTTATAGTTATCAATCGGATTGAATATGTTATCCCTGTTAATATTATTATCTTGGCCTTATATATGATATGATTATGTTATCCTTGACATATTATTATCAAACTGTACTATTTTTGTTATCATATTAATACATGTTGCCTGTAATACTTACCGATACCAACAATCTTGACCTATTATCCTGATTGACCTGACTTGTTGTTTTGCTAGATACGACCAGTACATGATTATTTCTGTGTTGGTATTAGGTAGACATTCTATTAATACCTGACCTGAACACAAAAGCTAGGGAAAAGGGAAAATCATGAATGTAACCGAAATGTAACTCAAGATAATATTATTATTGTTTGCCATGATTCCGGACATGAACGGAATAACCATTGTTTATTGTGCCGTGGTTCCGTGGGGATATGAACGAGATATATTGTGCCGTGGTCCCGTGGGATATGAACGGGATATATACTGTTGAGTTGCGATAAGAATTATATTAATTGATTTCAAATACTTGTAAAATAAATAGCTTAGAAGCACAGACTCTAGGATACACGTGACACACCTATATCATACTGTGTTTATACCTGCGATTATGATTTACACTCATATCATCTTGTATAGCATCTTAATCTGATTATACTATTATTATTGATATTATGACGCACTGGCGTCTGGGTTTTGCATGGCCCAGATACTTGACATAGCACGTGAGTATTCGACAGGATTGCTAATTAGTGAGGTTTGCCTCATCGATATAGCTCTTATACGGGTTAGGTATTCCTTAGATCTTTATTGCTTCCGCTATCGTTTTCAGTTATTGTTCTTGTGGCTATTGGACATGTGATAGATAGATTTAGTATTTTATTATTCTTATTCTTGATTACTGATTGACAGTCTTAATGTGAATATAGAAGGATGTTTCTTTACCGTAGGCAGCATGGCTGGTTTTGTTACGTCACGAAATTTTCATACTTTGAGAAGCGGGACATGTCAGTGTTTGTATCAATATCCTTTTAGATGGTGTTTGGAAAATGAAACATGATTTATAAGTGTGAATTGAAGGTCATGACGCAGGGCTCCATATAAGCGGCGGTGATGATGGTCAGATTCAAAAGATGTGGAGCATAAATCCGCTATGAGATCCGACGATCCCTTGAGCTCCGGCAATAGTGATATGGTGCCTGAGGTCTACGACGGCTCATGGCCTTACTTCAAGCACGACTTGTTCATCAAGATCCCATCATTAGAGCCGATGTAGCAACCGTCAAGATCCATTACAAATTAAATATTTTTCTTTCACCCTCTCTCAAGCATTTATACAAACACATTCCAAACAAAATTATCTTCAAAACTTATACAAACACAATCTTTACATACAAACAAAAACTCTCTCAAGTATTTATACAAACACATTCCGAAAACCCTTAGCTCTAAAATCTATACAAAATTATTCCAAATACTAAACAACATAATAAATCAAAGTTCTCCCATCTCGCCCATGATATAAATCATCACGTTATAAGTCTCCGTATTATGACAAACCCCGTGTTAGGGCTGGACCCAATGGAAGAACTTAAGAGCCAAATGCTCAACTTTGAAGCAACGAGATAGCACACATCTCCTCCAATCCCCGTTCTACGGTTATTTGTGTGTTCTCCGTATGTAAAATCTCGGTGATTCTATGAACAATTGAGCTAGCATCTTCCTTTGGAATAGTTGAGCTCTTTTGGGCATTTTGACAAACAGTTGGTGTGCAAGCTTGGGTACTCGATCAAATTCAGATAAATTACAAAGTTCATCGATCAAAAAATTTAACAATTTATAACTTATAAAAATCCCAACTTTTGCATTTAAAAAATGCATCATCGTAATCATCAATTATGAAAAACAAATAATAAATCACGTCAAGACCATCGCTGCAAAGCAAGAGCGGAGAACAAACTATTTCGAACTCTATGAAGATGGAAACAAGCACAAGCGGCAAAGCCAAGAGAACCGCTGCAAAGCGAGAGACAAAGCCAAAACCATCACCGACGTCGCTTCTTGTTATTCTTCCGTTTATGGAAAAATTTCTACTTCTTGAACTTGGAAGAATAAGAAGAAGCCAAGACTACTTTTTGAAGTATCGTAGAAGATCCATTACCAAGACCGACATCGCTTCTTCTCACTTCTTGATCAAGATCCTTCTTTTCTTCTTCTAATTCTTATTCTTCCTTTTAAGCTATAAATTAGAGAAAAAAGATAGAAAGAGTATTTTGGTCATTAGTTAAAAATTTAGTAGTCAGGGGGGTCGAATTTAACGGATGTAAACGTCAAGGAGGTTCTGTGATTGGTTTTTTCTCTTCATGGTGGTATTGGAAACATATGCTAAACCTCAAAATGGTTTTGGTGAAATTTCCCAAAAAATAATCAAGTGCCCTTCACTATTCATCAGCAGAATAATCAAGTGCCCTTTACTATTCATAAAAAAAAAATCAAGTAGAAGGCTGTAGGGATAATCTGGAAGCGAGGGGGGACGAGGACAGAGGGCGACGTGGTTATAAGGAGGTTTGTTGGAGTATGGCGAGGGCACAGAGCAGTGGCGAGGGCACGGGGCGGCGTTGTGGAGAGGTGAGAGGAACGAAGGCGGAGGGCGAGGAAGCGGGTGCGGATGATGGGTGTGGGTGATGGGTCGAGGCACTGATGGGCGAGACGAGGGAGCCGGTGCGGGTGATGGAGGCAGCGGCGGAGAAGGCTACGTTTTTTTTTCAGAGAGAGGCTAGAATTAGGGTTTCTAATTTATGTAACCTAGCTCTAATACCATGTCACGATAAATTAAATACTTTTATTATTATTATTATATTAAAAGATATAGAGAGCCCATATATATATATATATAAATAAGTGTTACAATATGTCTACTTTCCTAGTTTATCCGATATGGAACTAAACTATTATATCCAACTCTAACAAGGGCCATTATCGGGAAAGCTATGGAAAGCGGAGTTTAGAGATCAGTGAGATTACACAAAGGATGGATGGGGTATAAGGATGGATGGGGTATATATACTCGAAAATGTGAGGATTCGTGCATTTGAAATCACCCACAGGAGGGAAGCAGCAAAAGCAGAAGGCAGCTCAATTAGATTAAGTGGAAACAATTCAAATGGGTGCCTTCTACTTTTCTTTTTCTTTTTTTCTCTTTTCCAGTTTTAAGTTTTTCGCTCTCTTTTGGTTAATTTCACTGAAAGACAAATCTCCTTAACACATATGAACAAATATTCATGCTTGTAGATAATTAAAACAAGGTAGCAGCATTCTGAGGTTTGTTTTATATCTCTATCTGACCTAATTACTTCAATTATTAAGGCTTACATGTGAAGTTTCTTTTATATGATGTATAAAGAAACATTATCATGTTTGCCTTTTTTCTTTATTTGAACCGGTACATCATTTATCAAGTTTTATATATATATATATATATATATATATATATATATATATATATATATATAATGGAGGAAAGAAGCTCCAGGATGCCTTTTCTTCCGGTGGCATCAAAAACTACACCCTTCACCATTTTATTCGACGATTGGCACATGCCAACTTTTTCACCGATGATTTAGTGAGTCCAAAGTTGACAGTTTACCGACAATAGAACCTTTTACATTACTAAATCAACGGTGAAAAAGTATTATAATCACATAAAATTTGGTGTGTCGGCATATTAGACGATATAGATCAAGATGGCCGATGCTGAACGTCGAATAAAATGGTGGAGGGTGTAGTTTTTTGACGCCACCTGACGAAAAAGCCTCCTAGGGCCTCTCTCTCTCTCTAGCAGCATTCTGCTTTATGTTTTATTTTTTGTTTATAGTAGTTACTTCATTTATTTAGGTTTGTATATGAATATAAAATAGTGGCATTCTGATGTTTGTATTTACTTTTGTTTCTGAAATTTTGAACTGGTTACTTCATTTAATGGGGTTTATGCATGAACTTTTCACATATATGGCAGCTTTCAGATATTTGTTTGATTTCTCTATTTGAACTAGTTACTTCGCTTACTGAAGTTTACTTACGAAGATTCTCAAATATATAGCAGCATTGTTACTGAAGCTTATTCTTGCTCTTTTTAAGCTTGTTACTTCGTTGACATGATACCTGAGCTGAGCTTCTTCTTTGTCAAAGTGTAAGATTAAAAAGTCACCAGGTTTGTTATTTTTCTTTTGGAAATAAACCACCAAGTCTATTTTTGTCTTTGGGATACAAAAGCACCAGGTTTGGCTGTGAAGCTTTCTCGTTGTTGAATTGGAAGTTAGCCATTTCGTTCTGCTAAAGGTTCGAGGTTTCGGCCGACACCCCGATACGTGGTGATATCGTATCGGTTTCGGTGGAGACCGATACGAAACCAACCATATAATATCATTTCGGCCAAAACCTTTAAAACTTATTTTTTATACCATTTTTACTGTCATTGTGGTCTTTGCAGACCTTCGTTGTTAGAAAACCGCAAAAAAGTGAACCCAAACCCTATATTAATACTTATATAAGTATACTTTTCAATATATTTTACATCATGCCTAGATTTTTAAATACTAGGATCATTGTCTTGTAATATAGAAGCATAAATTTAAGTATTTAATATATCTACACTTATATATGTTGTATTACCGTCAAAACCGAAACCCAAACCGAGATTAGCGAAACTAGCCGAAACCCAGCTAAACTAATAAAATTATGAGCGACCGAAACCGAGTTCTCGAACCTTGACTTCTGCTAGCTCATGAAGCAGATAAGACTTGCTGGAAGATGTTCTCCTATTTCTCACTGTAAGCTCTAAATGTAATTGTTAATGTGCTATTTATGTTTAAACTTAAGTAGACTTGGAATTTATTGTTGAAAATCTTATCAAAACTATACTTGAAATAAATGCATAGAAGAAAGACTAATTTGGACATATACGGTTGATACAAACACATACACACAGAAACTGGGTGGGGCTCACTTGGTTACTGATATAGTTTTATTTTTGTTTTGGAGCAATATCTGTGATCTACTTGATTAAGATGGGGGAAAATCGAATCATAGAATTCTGTGTAACTTATAAGGTAATTTTCTGAGAGGGGAAAAAACTACACTAGAAGGGCTTGCATGGTGCAAGCCTCTCTAGACCTCTTGGATGGGGTCCCCTTGCACCTTGCACGTGGGGGGAGCCCATCCAAGGGCTATGAAAGGGCTTGCACCATGCAAGCCCTTGCATAGAAGTTCTTCTCCTGAGAGGTAGTTTACTTCCAAAGTAGGAAATTTTAAGTAATGCTTATTATCCAAGAGGCAATCTAAGATCTGAAGAGGGTCAACCAGCTGCATGAAATCTGCCTCATTTTCCAATAAAAAAAAATTAAATTGAAAGAACATCACCCATAATGTGATTCAAGTCCTCAGCGTAACTGTTCCATTGCCCCTCATCAATAAACTTTACATCATCATTTTATTCACGCCAACATGTACTTTACCTTCTTTTCTTACTTTAAATAGTTATTTCGACTACTTAGGCTTGTATATGAGGTTTCACAGTTATAGTAATATTCTGCCGTTTGTTTTATTTCTATATTTGAACTAATTGCTTCATTTATTAACTCGCACCCATCCACACACATACATGTATCCATAAGTTCACATGTACACACACGTGTAAACACACACATATATAGAGTACGGATCCGTTAGAACGGGTTCGCGTTTTTAAAAACACGAACCTGAATGAGGGCCGTTGGATCTTATGTTTTTAATCAACGGTTAAAATTAATTCAGCTTAATAAATCGTTAATAAATGGAGGTTAAATATTTTACTCCTTGAAACTTCCAAATATTGTGTAGGTAACAATACTAAAGGATTTGATGTTTCTCTTGTTTTTTTCCCTAAAATCAAGGAGTAGAATATTTACCCTCAATTTATTAATGATTTATTAAGCTGAAATTAATTTTAACCGTTGATTAAAAATACAAGATCCAACGGCCCTCAGGTTCGTGTTTTTTAAAACTCGAACCCGTCCTAATGGATCCATGTACACACGCGCGCACGCACGCGCGCGCACACACATATATATATAGAGAGAGAGACATATATCTCCTCGCATATGCATACATACAGACATAGATATACATACATATGTATGTACGTATACATCTACACATACGTGTGTGTAGATAGATATATGCAGAGATACATACATGCATGTATGTATGCATGTATGTATGGTACACACCCCGTGTGTGTGCATATATCAGTAATCCTATTTTTGTTTTTATTTCTTTTTATGATCTAGTTACCAGACATGTAGCTCATTCCAATATTTGTTTTAGTCCTCGGTTCGAACTAGTCACCTTATTTATGAAGGTTCATTTGTGATTTCATATATATATCATCATTCTAATATTAGTTTTATTTCTCTATTTAACTTATCATTTCATTTATCATGGTTAATATGTGAATTTTCTCAATTATATAGCAGCATTCGGAATTAGGCAAACATAATTAGCATTAATGCTATGATATATATTTTACATCTATATGAATAAAAATATTATATGTTTATTGAATCGTGCATCATATGTTACAATTTTATAATACTCGTTCGCATCCGTACAGTTTATCACATATCTAGTCACATGCAAGTTTATCTCGCTACAAGCTATGCAACATATTTTACATCTATATGTATAAAATTATTACATGTTTACTGCATTTCACATCCATGTTACAGTTTTACCGTTTTTCCGATATCCGTTCGTATCCGTGTTATTTATTATATATCTAGTTGCATGCCATGTCATATTATATCATATTACCGTTATATTAGCACCCCATGCTTGATAATGTGCATCATACGTAATCATGGAGTTATAGATGTGATCCTTGATCGACATTGTGCATCCATGCTTTTACCGTGCTCCGATACTTGCTACTTGTTACTTTTGGGCATCCGTTTGATACATTGTGCACTACCTGTCATGACCTGATACACCACTGCTTGACTTGATACCTGATCTTGTTACTAATGCTGACAATCCTGACCTGTTGTCCCGACGGACATATCCTTTTGTCTATTCAGACAAAATCTGTACATGCTTGATCCTGTGTTGGTATTAGTTTCATTTTTATCACCTGACTTGAACACATAAACTTGGGGTAAGGGGAAATCAATGATGAAACTTGACTTATAACTCAACAGTTTGATACTTATACTGATCAGTTTTGGGGGCTAGACTAGTCTCGGGATGCTGCTGCTGACATCATTCGTCACAGGAAACATGTACGCCACCTACACTTATACACTTCACTGTTCTATACATGTGTTTACCTGATTATATTCATGTTACTGTTTATATTTCACACATGCATACCTTGTTGTATCCTGACTAGATTTTATTGTTTGACATTATGACGCACTGACGTCTGGGTTTTGCATGGCCCAGTTCCTCTATCATTGTCGCAGGCTGATCAAGAGTATTTCAGCCGACAGGCCGAACAGTGAGAAGCATGTTAGTGTTTAGTTTAGTTTAGTTTTCTTTCCGTACTTTTATTTCCTGATGTGAGCCCGTATTTGGGACGTATTTCTTCCAAATGTTACTGTTTATTGGACTTATTGCTTCCGCATATATATTTCTTGACTCGTTTATTCTGGCAAATGGACATGTATTAAATAGTTTTATTTTTTTACTGTTCTTGATATCTTATAGACAGCCGTAATGTGACTGTGGAGAGATATTTCCTAGCCACAGGTAGCATGGTTGGCTCTGTCACGTGCCGATCTTAGCGCATTCTGGGAAGCGGGGCGTGACAATAATTAGGCCCATCGAACCAGTGTCATCTAAAGGACATCGGTTCATACTGGCAACAACTGATTATTTCTCTAAGTAGGCAGAGGCAGTACCGCTAAGAGAAGTGAAGACGGAGAACATCCTCCATTTCTTCAAGACACATGTCATCTATCGGTTCGGCACTCCACGACGGATTATCTTGGATAATGGGCCAGCCTACAGAAACTATAAGATCAGCCGCTTCGCACAGCAACACAATATAGACTGGAGATACTCTTCAGTCTATAATCCCTGACCTAACGGTCTAGCTGAAACTTTCAACAAGATCTTGACGAAGATCATAAAGAAAACGGTGTCCAGAAATAAAAAGGATTAGCACGAGAGACTGCATGAAGCTCTCTGGGCGTATCGAACCACGTTCAAAATGGCCACGAATACAACACCATACGCGTTGGTATTCGGCACGGAAGCGGTACTCCCCTTAGAAATAGAGCTACCCTCTCTACAAGTGGCGGTTCATTAAGAACTAACGGATGTAGAAAAAGCTCATCTTCGGCTTGAGGAGCTCGATGCCTTCGATGAAAATCGTCTCATGGCGCAGCAAAATCTGGAAGCTTACAAAGTAAGGATGACACGCTCATATGAAAGACTAACCAGGCCGAGAACATTCCGCCAAGGCAAACTCGTACTAGTTGTCAAACGACCAATGATCCCCAATCGTGCCAAACGGGGGAAATTCAAGCCGAACTATGAGGACCCGTACATCATAGACAAGCTCTACCAATGTGGGGCCTACTTGCTCATGGACATGCATGGCAAAAGACCCTTCCGGCCAATAAACGGCCGATTCCTTAAGAAGTACTATGCCTGACAAGTCACGATTCAGGTCAATGATAAATGACGACACTTGTGTCCGCTCGTTATTTTCTTAAGTCAAAACTCTAAAAGTAGTATCCAACAGAATCTCCATCCCAAACATGGAAACAACGGACCGAGACGTCCTTAAACTACAACGGACCGAAATATCCTTAAACTAACAATGGACCGAGATGTCCGTAAACTAAAACTTTGCCTCCAAAACGGCGATCATGGACCGAAATGTCCCTAAACTAATACTCCGCCCTAAACATGGCGATATCTTTTCCTAGGATCTGTGTTGCAATCAAAGCTCCTACGGCGAAGACTGCACAAAAAAAGGGGTATGTCCACAAGCGAAATGGACACGGATGAAAACCCGAAAAGACTCCGTGAGTAAAAACGGTAGGGCTACTAGCGAGTTTGTGAAAATCCGAAAGAGCGCAATCTCGTTAAAATAAAAACACCTGCAAGGTCCTCTCGACCTTGTGAGGAGAAAACACCTGCATGAGATCCTTACGACTCATAAGGGAGCAACACACTTAGAGATCCCCACGATTCCTAAGAAGAAATTACATTTACGAGATCCTCATGACTCGTAAAGAGAATTTCCCCCTATGAGACCCTCACGGCTCATAGAATTCAAAAGTCTTAAGATACAGGGACCTGAACCTATTCTTAAGCCATCACACTTCCCATGTTTCCCTACAGACGGTCAATATTGGCTCTTGTATACAATCCACGGGCACAAATAAATGATTTCCCCCACCAAGTTCCACCAACGACGAGAAATATCCTCATGTGGTGAACGATACTTATAAGTCCTCATGACTTGTAAGGAGAAAACACTCTTGTAAGATCCTTACGACGTGCAAGAGAAAATACCACTTAGGAATCCTCACGATTTCTAGGGAGAACCTACACCTACGGGATCCTCTCGACTCGTAGGGAGAAAACCCTTTATGAGACCCTTACGCCTCATAAAGTCAAAAGCCTTAGTCGACAGGATCCCAACCCTGTCTACTAAGCCACCTTTGTTCAAATCAGCAAAGGCAAATGATGATTTGCTCCTGGCAATATTCCGGTAGTAGCGATACCGATGCCTGAACAAGTGTCAATTTTTAAGTCCTTTCACGGCAAATGATGATTCGCTCCTGGCAATGTTCCAGTCGCAGCGGTGCTGGTATCAGATCTCAAGTTCCATACTCGCAACAAAAATCAGCGAGCAAAATAAATGCATATGAAATTGCCGAAATGATGAGACAACTCGCAATAAAAAAATCAGCGAGCAAAATATATGCATATAAAAACAACCGAAATGTATGAGCAACTCGCAATAAAAAGCAGTGAGTAAAAAGAAAAATACCCGAAACGATTAGGCACCACGATAAAAAGCCAAAATGATTGGGCAATTGCGACTTTCGCGATATAAAAAAGCTGCAATGATATAGCATCGCAGAAAGAAATAAAAAAAATGATGAAACTTTTGCTCTGCAGGTGATTGTAAGTCTACGGTAGCGTCCCGGTCGTCAATCCGAGGCCAAATGTGGAAACAAAAACTTTTTAGGAAACCGGCGCTATCGTAGTCTTTCACCCGGATCGAACCATTAACGCTAAACTAGCTAACTACTAAGAAGTGAGAGTGGCTTTACCGATCGATCCGTGTCCTTCGGTCTTTGGCCACCATCCCAAGCTCCTCGCGGTATCTTCGATCTCCGGTCTTCTCGTCGAAAGGGTACCACATCAATGAGTCTTTTTACAGGCTCCCGCTTCATCCGAAGCAACTCGAACATGAAGTTTGCTAGCCGACATGTCCAAGGTGAAGTAGAGAATGTGTGTGATAACTTTGTCTCAAGCATCCATTGATTCTCAACACATGAGAGTGTATGGATTGAGGTTGGAGATGATGTCATTGGTGGAAGTTATGAGCTAGAGGAAGAAGAAGAAGAAGAAGATGCTCTTTCCTTTTTGTGTCATTGTGTTAAGATGAAGAATAATGAGAATGCTAGAATAAATCAAGAGCAACCCCAAGCCTAACATGGCTGCCCTCTCTCTCTCCAAGCATCATATCAACACAATAATCAATCATAAAATGTGACATTTGCATAAATAATGATACCATGAGTCACTAGATTGCATATGCCACATTTAATGCACCTCATGTTGAATTCCACTCACAATTTCCACAAGCAAACATTAATCCAAATGTTTGCAACAATAAAAAGAACGACATCATCTAAAGTAAACTCGTGACGGATCACAAGAATACCCCTCACTTGTATATACATATTTGCATCCGCATTCCGACTGAATGCAAATGCGATGCGACTAAAGTAATCCAACAAATCTAATACTAGGATCCGGCTTAAACCAAAGCCCACTAGTATGATCCGCCCGATCATGATCCGTGCACGACTGCACGTATATGATCGAGATCCTGCCATAATACCATACGGCCTCTACAACGTTTCGCCCGAAACTTGAGAAACTGTCTGTGGAGGACTCTAAAGACTCGTCAATATTTTAGCTGTGGATTTAACCACTAGCACGTCAGTGGTACTAGCTGTACGTAACGGGCTACCAGGTATTGACTAAAAGGGAGGTCGATGAGCGAGCTCATCCTGACACCCTACTGAGCCTGTCAGTGACAATATCCGTACAGTTCGGTCCGTTCGTCTATGAGCATCGCATGTCGGGCCTAGGGGGTTGGTAAAAGTCAGACCCCAAAACCGGTACAAGTCGTGTCGGAATGTAGCCCAGAACACCCTGAGATACTACTGGAATACCTACCAGTAAATCTTCTGCCTTGGCCAAGGACTTCGTGTAATGGCTCTCCTAGACACAGCGCGATCTCACCCCCAATACCGGGAGAGACGAAACCCCTGCCAATCCGTTCACTGCCTCCATATGGGTCGGGACTGTACCCAACTAAAACCTGTTTGCACGACTCCTTTGAGCCGTGGTAGGGTAGTAATCAAAGCACAGTGGGAACTCGCACGAGACAAATGACGATCTCAGGTCGATAGACTAACCTGTACACATGTCACCAGGGAACTGCTATCTGACGTCGGGTATAATACCAACTAGCATGTTCCCGGCGAGTCCTGTCCGGTATACTCATAACCCAATGAGCACCTGAATACATCTTAGGTGAACCAACTGACACCAATGGCTTGTGAGACCGGCCACCGCCCCTCGTCGGGGTCTCGACTATATACACTAGTCTACTAATGGAGTATCGATGCCCAGTCTCGAAACTCCCATGACTAGGGACCACTTTAAGGATGTGCTTATAGACTACCCAACTCTCACGTATATGATCGCCATCATACTGCTGGTAGTCAAGCAAGAATCCTAAGGGCTCTATCAATGTGTAATAGTGATCTGTAAGGTCAGCTAAAGCTGTACACGATGATAAAGATAAACCAGATAGCATACTATCATCGTGAGTAAGAGTGTCCTACCGGTATAGGTCCTCCCTCAATTATTGCAATCACGTGCCTGCAATCCAATAATTGACTTTGAGGGCATTATATTCAAATGTGATTCCACATCAACCCCTGTATACAATCCATAAGCATAAACGAAAAGGGAACCACATTTCCCCACCGGGCTCTGTCAAAGAGAGAGTCAGATCTCGACGGCAACATCTGCAGCCTAGAAGATCAATACGGCGTTCCTTCTCACTCCAGCAGGATGCAAACGTGACGTCAACAACAGACCCCAGGGTCAAAACAACAGAGCCACGGCAAAGTCCCTAGTTCCAAGCCTCGACGGTTCACCAACAACCTAGAGACTATCTCGGAGCCATGGCAAAATCCCTAGTTCCAGGTCCCGACAGTTCACAAACAACCTAGAGACCACCTCGACGTTCGTCTCGATACAGCAAACACAATGTCACCCCGGCGTTCCTTCTCAACTCCAGCAGGATGTAGATGCAATGTCAACAACCGACCTCAGGGTCAAAACCTCGGAGCTATGGCAAAGTCCATAATTCCAAGCCTCGACGATTCACCAACAACCTAAAGACTACCTCGGAGCCATGGCAAAGTACCTAGTTCCAAGTCTCGAACGTTCACAGACAATCTAGAGACAACCTTGACATTCGTCTCGTTATAGCAGACACAATGTCAACAAACAAAGCAAAGAAAAATCCCTAGCTTCAGGGTCTTGACGGCAACTCAAATAAAACCTGAAAAACTATCGGAGATCATCCCACACCAGCGCGGAGTGGTTATGACTCATCGAGGCTCCCAAACTGAGCCTAACCAAAAGTAAAAAGCGGGATGGAAAATCCCTAACGCTTGCTCTTCCGACGGTAATATAACCTGGAAGATTACTTGAAGACGTTTTGTCCAGCTCCCGAAAGGATCAGAGACACGACAGTCACGGGGCTACTCGAACAGCAAGACTGCATATCGGGGAATGCATCAACCAACGCGACGGTACCACGGACAAAAACCCTAATACCACAAAACCTAACGGACTTCTGTCGTAAAGAGGCAGGGGTTATAACGTTAGGATATTTTTGCGAGAACTTCTCGACTCGTCTCGACTCGTAGGGAAAACAATGTTCCTGTGAGAACTTCTCGACTCGTCTCAACTCGTAGGGAAAAACATCTTCATGAAACCCTCACAGCTCATGAAGGTGAAAAGCCTTAGGCAACGGGGATATCAACCTGTTTCCTAAGCACTGTGACCCTACAAGCAGGTCCAAACTGACTCTTGTATACTATCCACGGGCCATATTCTCCAAAATCGAATATCGACAAGGAGAAAAAAAAACACTTACGAGCCCTCTCGACTTGTAAGGGGGAAAATTCTCTTGTGAGATCCTTACGACTCTCAAGAGAAAACGCATTTAGGAGATTCTCACGACTTCTAAGGAGAAAATACATTTGCGGGATCCTCTCGACTCGTAGGGAGAAAAGTCTTTATGAGACCCTCACGGCTCATAAAGTTGAAAAGTCTTAGGCGGCAGATCCAAACCTATTTCATAAGCCATAGCTACCCTGTTCCTGCCAAAATCTTCGGCCAAGAGCTATTTGTTCCTGTTTATGCCGGCTTAAGTTTCGTTTACAGATATGTGTTGTTCCCCTCCGAAAGACGGCGACGATGTGAGGACGTCTAGCCTGAGATTCGGGGCAGATGCTATATGGTTTTATCCGTCTACCTCTCCGAAGATGCCAAGTTGATTTATGGCACCGTGTATCGGAGATTTAGACGGATGCGGCCGATGTAGCAGACTTCGTCAGATTCCCCCTCGCTTGAGGGGTTTTTGATTGTAGGGACGCTCTTCCCTGCAGGCGCAAGCCCCTGCAGTTAATTACGCTACCGCATCGCGGTAACAACTTTCTCCTTCTCTAGAATTTCACTTCGTGTCGTGGGTGTTTGTTTTGTTTGTGCTTGCCCATGGATTGTATACAGAGACTGAGTAATTCCGTCGCCCGTAGGACGTGGATTAGTCCAAATCTGTATTTACTTAGATTTGGGTTTGGTGTTTTTAGTTTAAGGATACGTTAGCCACATTTGAGACTAAGATCAACTTAAACGTTCGTTAAGGATACGTTAGTCTGATTTGAGACTAAGATCAACTTAACGGGATTGTCTATATTCATTTCCAGTTTAAGGACGTAGTGGTCCATTTAATATATGGCCGTCGGGACCCATCACCTCTCTGACGACGTTGAAAGATTACAACGACATGTGTCAGAGGAGTTCGGAGATGTACCCTTGAACCGGATGTAAATTGATTTAGGAGAGCAGTCTTTCTCAGTCAATTTAATTTGAGGACTTACGGCCATGATTGGGCTAAGTCCAGTTGAGAATATTCAACGTTTTTTATCTTTGGCCTATTAGGCCTGTGCTAGGGCTTTGCCCCTGTTTAATAATGCACTGCATTTTATTTTGGCCTGCTAGGCCTTTCTGATTTGGGCTATGTCCCTTATAAATGATGCAGAGCATCTGTTTGGACTATGCCCTTCTTTAAAACAATGCATTGCATTTAATTTGGCCTGTTAGGCCTTTTGCGCTAATTAATGAACGCAAGCGCATGTGGAGGTGATACGTGGCGCTCTCTGGTGGCTTGCGCCAACCCAAGAGCGCAAAAGTACAGATTTACAAGTGCAAGGCACTGTTTTAATATCTTGATCCAATTTTGGATTCAAGAAAAGAATCTTTTTAAGATTCCAGAACCAGTGGTTCATCAAAAGGCAATGCCTTTGTGTAGATCAAATGATCTAATAAAGAAGTATATTACTTCTTATTTTATTCTTATTATTTGATCTTTTCTTTTTATTTTAAGATCTTGATCTTGTTCTTAGATCATTGATCTTTTCAGAAGAAATTCTTCTTTTCAAAAGTTTTCCTTCTTTTCTTTCTGATTTCTTCTCAAACTTTCTTTTTAGGAGTTCTCGGAATTCTTTCCCTGTTTCTCTGTCAATGTTCTCTTTTCTTTTTTTTTTTATTTTAGAAAGAAGGATCAATGGTCGTTGGGACCCACCACCTCTCCGATAACACTGAGAGATTACAGTGCCATATATCGAAGGTGTGGAGGGATGTACCCTTTGAACCATGTCTCAATCATTAGGGGGGAAGAACAGGCTGGAGCTTAGGCTTCTCGCTGCTGAAAAAGGCTTCTTTGCGGTCGCGCACATGCGTCGCACGTGTTGGGCGCACGTGCGTCGTACGTGTTGGGCGCTCATATTTGCACGTAGCGCACATGCGCATTATGAGGAGAAGCAGAGCTTCTATATATCGAGAACAAGCTCATTTTAATATTATTAAATGTTCTCATGTGGTGCGCACGTGCGTTGCACGTGGTGCGCGCGTGGCGAGCACACGTGCGTTGCACGTAGCGCACATGCGCATTATGAGGAGAAGCAGAGCTTCTATATATGGAGAACAAGCTCTTTTTAATATTATTAAATGTTCTCATGTGGTGCGCACGTGCGTTGCACGTGGCGCGGGCATGGCGGGCACACTTGCGTTGCACGTGGCGCGCGCGTGGCGGGTACACGTGCGTTGCACGTAGCACACATGCGCATTATGAGGAGAAGCAGAGCTTCTATATATGGAGAACAAGCTCCTTTTAATATTATTAAATGTTCTCATATGGTGCGCACGTGCGTTGCACGTGGTGCCGCATGGCGGGCACACGTGCGTTGTACGTAGCGCACATGGCGCTTGCGCATATGCGCATTATGGAGGAGCATGCTCCTATCTTGGAGAACTAAGCTCCTTTGAGTATTGAATCCTTTGAGGATTTCACTCTACCCTTTCTAAGAGGTATCTCCTCTTATTTATATGGGAGTGGTAGAGAAGCCATCTCTCCTTTTCCCGATGTGGGACTAAAAAATGCATTCCCCATGTAGTAGAGCATTACTTTAGATTACACGTGCATACCACATTTGCTCATAACTTTTGATCTCGGAGTCTTCAAGCGAAACTGCTCGCCTACGTGCTGAAGTTGAGGCGAACGCTGCCGAGGTGAAGGCTGTCTTCGAGGGCCTTCTGGAGCGTATCTCAAATGGGCTGAACTTGAAGCAGAAACTTGACGTTGCTTAGCGTAATGCCCAAGGCCGCGAAGCCATTCAGCAAGCCGTTGGGGAGCAGCTTGCATCTCTCTTGCAGCAAAGGGCTCAGGTGGAGGCAGAACTGGCGGTGGTGGCAGATCAGGAAAAGGCGTGGAAGGAAGTGCGCGAACAATTAATAGGGCTATGCAAGACACTTCCTTCCCAATAGCTGTCTTTGTACCAATAAACTTGTAAATTTTTTTTTCTTTTTCAAATAATAAGTATCCATTCTTTATTCTTTTGTACGATTCATCTTGTATTTGATTTAGTTAATGAATAAAGATACACATTTTTTCTCTGCAATGTCTTGTATGCTCTTTCGCTTTATCCCTTTATCTTTTTATCAGCATGTTGACTTGATAAATATAATTGGCAGATAACTTAGTTTTTTTTTTCAAGAGATATCGATGGCTTAGGCCGCAGGTTCAGATCTGCCGCCTAAGACTTTTCAACTCTATGAGCCATGAGGGTCTCATAGAGACTTTTCTCTCTACGGATCGAGAGGATCTCGTAGGTGGGTTTTCTCCTTAGGAATCGTGAGGATTCCTAAGTGTGTTTTCTCTTATAAGTCGTAAGGATCCTATAAGAGAATTTTTCCCTCTTATGAGTCGAGAGGACCCGTAAGCGGTTGTTTCCCTCCTTGTCGAAACTCGACTTTGGAGAGTGAGACCCGTGAATAGTATGCAAAAGGCCGGTTTAGACCGACTTGCAGGGTCCCATTATTCAGGAAACAAGTTTTTTTAATCCCTGCTGCCTGAGGCTTCATCTTGCAAGTTGAGACGAATCGGGAATTTCCCGCGGAGACACTGGTTTCTCTGCGAGCCGACGCGAATCAGGAGGCTCTCATCAAGGACGCTAGTTTCCCTGAATTGAGGTATTTGCCAAGGATTATTTGTTTCCCTGGTGTTGGAACGAATCGAGAATTTCCCACGGAGACATTGGTTGCTCTGCGAGTCGACGCAAATCAGGAGGCTCTCATCAAGGACGCTAGTTTCCTTGAATTGAGGTATTTGCCAAGAATTATTTGTTTCCCTGGTGTTGAAACGAATCGAGAATTTCCTACGGAGACACTGGTTGCTCTGCGAGTCGACGCGAATCAGGAGGCTCTCATCAAGGACGCTAGTTTCCTTGAATTGAGGTATTTGCTAAGGATTATTTGTTTCCCTGGTGTTGAAACGAATCGAGAATTTCCCACGGAGACGCTGGTTGCTCTGTGAGTCGACGCGAATCAGGAGGCTCTCATCAAGGACGCTAGTTTCCTTGAATTGAGGTATTTGCCAAGGATTATTTGTTTCCCTGGGGTTGAAACGAATCGAGAATTTCTCACGGAGACACTGGTTGCTCTGCGAGTCGACGCGAATCAGGAGGCTCTCATCAAGGACGCTAGTTTCCTTGAATTGAGGTATTTGCCAAGGATTATTTGTTTCCCTGGTGTTGAAACGAATCGAGAATTTCCCACGGAGACACTGGTTGCTCTGCGAGTCGACGCGAATCAGGAGGCTCTCATCAAGGACGCTAGTTTCCTTGAATTGAGGTATTTGCCAAGGATTATTTATTTTCCTGGTGTTGAAACGAATCGAGAATTTCCTACGGAGACACTGGTTGCTCTGCGAGTCGACGCGAATCAGGAGGCTCTCATCAAGGACGCTAGTTTCCTTGAATTGAGGTATTTGCCAAGGATTATTTGTTTCCCTGGTGTTGAAACGAATCGAGAATTTCCCACAGAGACACTGGTTGCTCTGCGAGTCGACGCGAATCAGGAGGCTCTCATCAAGGACGCTAGTTTCCTTAAATTGAGGTATTTGCTAAGGATTATTTGTTTCCTTGGTGTTGAAACGAATCGAAAATTTCCCACGGAGACGCTGGTTGCTCTGCGAGTCGACGCGATTCAGGAGGCTCTCATCAAGGACGCTAGTTTCCTTGAATTGAGGTATTTGCTAAGGATTATTTGTTTCCCTGGTGTTGAAACGAATCGAGAATTTCCCACGGAGACACTGGTTGCTCTGCGAGTCGATACGAATCAGGAGGCTCTTCGTCAAGGACACTTGTTTCCTCGAGTCGAAGTATTTGCCAAGGATTATTTGTTTTCCTGGTGTTGAAACGAATCGAGAATTTCCCACGGAGACACTGGTTGCTCTGCGAGTCAACGCGAATCAGGATTTTCTTCGTCTAGGACACTTGTTTCCTCGAGTCGAAGGATTTGCCGAAGACACTGGTTTCTTCGGAGTTAGGATGAACCGTCAAGATTTGGCTTCGTTTTCTGGCGGAGCCTGTTGGGAAAGTATGGTTTCCTCTTTGTTTGCGCCCTTGGATTGTATATAGGGATCGATGTGATCTCAACTGTAGGGCCAAAGTTTTATCATTTCTTTTTTTTTGTTTGTTTTATTTCCGCGATGCTCTATCATTTCAGCTTTTATATCGCGAAGGTCGCGATTGCCCAATCATTTCGGCTATTTTTCGCGGTGCCCAATCATTTCGGCTGTTTATTTTATTTTTACTCGCTGCTTTTTATTGCGAGTTGCCCAATCATTTCGGCTATTTCGTGTGCATACGTTTTTACTTGCTGCTTTTTATTGCAAGTTGCCCCATCATTTCGGCTATTTTGCATGCATACATTTTTACTTGTTGCTTTTTATTGCAAGTTGCCCCATCATTTCGGCTATTTCGTGTGCATACATTTTTACTTGCTTCTTTTTATTGCAAGTTGCCCCATCATTTCGGCTATTTTGCATGCATACATTTTTACTTGCTGCTTTTTATTGCAGGTTGCCCCATCATTTCGGCTATTTCATATGCATGTGCGGCCTACTGGCTTTTCGCCGTAAACCTGAAATTAAACACTGATTTCAGCATCAGCACCGCTACAACTGGGATATTGCCAGGACCGAATCATCATCTGCCTCTGTCGATGTCGAATAAGGGTGGCTTAGCGAACAGGGTTAAGGTCCTGTCGACTAAGGCTTTTGACTTCATGAGCCGTAAGGGTCTCACAAAGGTATTTCTCCCTACAAGTCGTGAGGATCTTGTAGGTGTATTTTCTCCTTAGGAATCATGAGTATTCCTAAGTGTTTGTCCCTCTGTAAGTCGTAAGGATCCTACATGAGGGTTTTCTCCTTGAAAATCGAGAGGATTTACAAGGGTTGTTCACCATGCGAACATATCCCCCAGTCTCGGAGGGGACTTAGTTAGGGAAATGTTTATTCGCGCCCTTGGATTGTATACAAGAGCCAGTATTGGACCACTTGTAGGGCAATATCGAAAGTTGTGGGGGTTGCTTAAGCACAGGTTTAGGTCTCTGTAACTTAATACTTTCAAATCTTATGAGCCGTGAGGGTCTCATAAGAGAGCTCTCCTTACGAGTCGTGAGGATCTCGCAAGTGTATTTTCTCCTTAGGAATCGTGGGGATCCCTAAGTGTGTTGCTCCCTTGTGAGTCGTAAGGATCTCACATGGGTGGTTTCTCCTTACAAGGTCGAGAGGACCCTATAAGTGTTTTTTAACGAGATTGCGCCCTTTCGGGTTTTCACAAACACTCGCCGGTAGTCCTGCCGTTTTTACTCACGGAGCCCTTTCGGGTTTTCATCTGTGCCCATTTTGCTTATGGACATACCGTTTTTTTTATTCTTTTTATTTTCTTCTTCTTTTCTTTTTACGAGGTCGCGCCCTTTCGGGTTTTCACGAACACTCGCCGGTAGCCCTGCTGTTTTTACTCACGGAGCCCTTTCGGGTTTTCATCCGTGCCCTTTTTACTTATGGACATACCGTTTTTATTTATTGTATTTTTCTTCTTTTTTTTTATCTCGCCAGCCTACGGATGGTGCGGTATTAGTTTAAGGATGTTTCGGTCCGTCATTAGTTTAAGGACGTTTCGGTCCGTCATTAGTTTAAGGACGTTTCGGTCCGTGCTGGAGAGGGCTGGCTACTGCTTATAAAGCCTGAGCTTAGGAAGATAGCGAGCGGACATAGTCGTCGTCATCTATCATTGACCTAGGCTGTAGCTCATTAAGCGTAGTATTTCTTTAGGAAGCGGCCGTTTATTGGCCTAAAAGGCCTTTCACCGTGCATATCCATGAGTAGATAGGCTCCACCCTGATAGACCTTGTCTATGATATACGGGCCTTCATAGTTTGCCTCGAATTTTCCCCGCTTGGCGCGATTGGGGATCATAGGCCTTTTGACCACTAGCACGAGTTCGCCTTGGCGGAAAGTCCTCGGTCGGGTCAATCTTTCATATGAGCGCGTCATCTTTGCTTTATAAGCTTCCAGATTTTGTTGCGTTATGAGTCGTGTTTCATCAAGGGCATCGAGCTCCTCAAGGCGAAGGTGAGCATTCTCCTCGTCTGTCAGCTCGTAGTGGACTGCCACTCGTAGAGAGGGTAACTCTATCTCAAGGGGGAGTACTGCTTCTGTACCGAATACCAACGCATATGGCGTTGCGTTCGTGGCCGTCTTGAACGTAGTTCGATATGCCCAGAGAGCTTCTTGCAGTCTCTCGTGCCAGTCCTTCTTATTTCGGGACACCGTTTTCTTCATGATCTTTGTTAAGGTCTTGTTGAAGGACTCAGCTAGACCATTAGCTCGCGGATTATAAACCGAGGAATATCTCCAGTCTATATTGTGTTGTTGCGCGAAGCGACTGATTTTGTGGCTTCTATAAGCTGGCCCGTTATCGGAGATAATCCGTCGCGGAGTTCCAAACCGATATATGACGTGTGTCTTGAAGAAATGGAGGATATTCTCCGTCTTAACTTCCCTCAGCGGTACTGCTTCCGCCCATTTGGAGAAGTAGTCAGTTGTCGCCAGGATGAAACGATGTCCCCTAGACGATGCTGGTTCGATGGGGCCGACTATGTCAGTTCCCCACATCTCGAACGGCCAGCTAGCCACCGTTGGATGTAATGGATTTGGATGTTGGTGGACGAAGTCCCCATGGATTTGACATGAGTGGCATTATTTCGCATATTCGAAGCAATCCTGAATCATCGTGGGCCAGTAGTAGCCCATCCGTTTGATCTTCAACTTCATCTTCGGGCCCGCTTGGTGAGAACCACAGATTCCGTCATGAACTTTCTGAACGACTCTTTTCGCTTTGTCAGGTCCCAGACATCTCAGCCACAGAGAATCAAACGACCTCTTGTACAAAGTATCATTGACGAAGGCGAAAGATAGAGCTCGTTTTATAAGCTGATGTTTTGAGGACGCATCTTCGGGCGTTCGACGGTATTTGAAGTAGTCTATAAAGACTTCCCTCCAATTCTCGGCCTTTTCCCGGTCTTTTATTTGCAGAGCCATTTGCTCAATCGCTCCCTTTTCTTCGGATGATTCCGGAGATATTTCTGTTGGGGTAAGCACCCGACGGCTTTGTACCACGATTCTTATGTCATCGAGGTTCTCATCAGCCAGTTCTTTAACGAGCTTGGCCAATGCGTCCGCTTTGCTGTTTTCTGCGCGCGGTATGTTTCCCAAAGTATAGGAAGGGATTTGGGTCAACAGTTGTTGCACCTTTTCGCCGTACTTCACCAACTCTGGCTTGCACGTCTGGTAGTCGCCGTTTACTTGACTAACAACTAGTTGGGAGTCTCCATATATGAGAAGGTTTTCAATCCCCATGTCGATGGCGATCTCGAGGTCTGCTATCAAAGCTTCGTATTCGGCTTCATTGTTTGTCCTCGGCTCTGTTAGGGAGAAAGCAAAACGCATTATCCCTCCTTGTGGAGTTATAAAGATGAGTCCTACCCCCGATTTG
The DNA here is from genome assembly GCA_030015575.1 of Agapanthus africanus. Lineage (NCBI taxonomy): Eukaryota > Viridiplantae > Streptophyta > Magnoliopsida > Asparagales > Amaryllidaceae > Agapanthus > Agapanthus africanus. The sequence goes on from CM057337.1 coordinate 13,821,699, forward strand.
ATTATAGGGGTGCTTTGTTTGCGCTTCTTTGCGGAAGATGTTCCATCGAAATAAAGCTCCCATCGGGTATCACCACCGTCGATCGCATCAAACGCATGTTCGTCTGGAAGATCGCAATTCAGAGGAGAATCGGCGGGTATCGGATGCTCAGCGAGGAAGTCGGCGATGGCCTGGCCTTTCACTGCCTTGAGAGGTTGATATGTTATCGAGAACTCCATCAAGAGCAGAGCCCATTTAGCGAGTCGTCCCGTCAATATGGCCTTTGACATCAAATATTTAAGGGGATCCACCTTTGAAATGAGACGGACCTCATGTGCCAACGCATAGTGCCTGAGCTTAGTTATCGTGAAGATCAACGCCAGGCAGTGTTTTTCAATGGGGGAGTAGTTGCTTTCTGCCCCCAGTAGAACTCGACTTAAGTAGTAGAGTGCTCTTTCTTTCCCTTGATCGTTCTCTTGCGCCCATAATGCGCCTAAGGAACCTTCGAGGGCGGTTGTATAGAGAATTAGAGGCTTTCCCTTGACCGGAGCAGCCAGCACTGGCGGGTTCTGCAGGTATTGCTTGATCTCGTCTAGCGCGCTTTGGCATTTTTGGTCCCAGACGAACGGGGTTCCCTTCTTCATCAGGTGGCTGTAAGGACGGCATTTGCCTGAAAGGTTGGCTATAAATCGCCGTATATACGCGAGCTTTCCTTGGAGAGACTGCAGCTGTTTGAGAGTTCTAGGCGGAGGCATTTCCATGATCGCCTTGATCTTTGACGGATCTATCTCAATATCTCGGTGTCGGACGATGAATCCCAGGAATTTGCCCCAGGAAACTCCGAACGCACACTTGAGGGGGTTCATCTGTAAGTCCACGTTGCGACCCTCGGTTCTTACGGGGAGGCGGAAACGGTATAAAATCAAAATTTTAACGCAAGAGGCAACATGGACTAAGCTAGGTCGGGATCTTTACCTAAACTAAAACTAGCATACTAAGCTAAAGATATTTAGCTACTCGGATGAAGATGGTTATACCTAAACTTGAACTCCTTCTCTTCAAGCTCCGATGGTGGTTCGATGACTCCTTCTCGTTGTCTCCGTACGCCGAAGATAGATCCACTTGAAAGCTCCAACCTTTAGCTCCTTCTTCGTTCTTTGAAGAAACTAGTTCACTTGGTTTGCTAAACCTAGTGAACTAGAATGAGTAGAGATGATTTAGAATGGGATTTTATCTATGGTTCTTGATTCTCAACTCATGAGACAAGAGAACCATAGATCAAGAGAGGGAGCAAGAGGTTGAGGGTGAGAGCAAGAGGAGAGCTCAAGAACAAGAGAGAGAATGAGCAAGAAAGAATGAGCAACTCTTTTGTCTTTCACCCTCTCATAATCCAAAGTGATCATAACTCATCATATCAAAAAAGTCTTATGTGATGGTTAGAAGCAACCATAACCTTATCATGTCATGCACTCATTTTACTCAAATGAGCAAGCAAGAAAAAGTCTTTGGCATGAAATGATAACCATGGTTATCATGATGGTCAACTAGTCAAGCCTAGTCAACCGGTCAACAAGTCAACAAAAGTCAACAAGTCAACAAAGTCAACAAGTCAACAAAAGTCAACAAGTCAACAACCATATCACCATAATACTTAATTAATATAATAGTTAATCACATATCATATTCTCATTAGGGTTGAGCAAAAAGTCAAAAAGTCAACGGTCAACTGTCAACAACCCTAATGAGAATCCGCTGTCTGTGCCTCCCTGTCAACTGTGCATACACACCCGCATCCGCGTTCCGAGGAACACGAATGCAAACTGGATAAATCCAATCCCATAAGGTACACTAGGATCTGGCTTAAACCAAAGCCCGCTAGTGTAAACTGTCCGGACACTGTACGTGCACAAGTGCACGGATGTGACCGAACCCTGTCGCAAAACCATGCGACCTGTCGCAATACCATGCGACCTCTACTCTTTTGCCTAAAGGCGAAAAGCTTTCTGTGTGGGACTCTAAAGACTCGACACTACGTTGGCAGTGGGTTTAACCACAGACCGCAAGCGGCACTAGCTGTGCGTAACGGTCCCCAGGTAATGCCGACAAGAAGACCGACGAGGCGAAACCCATCTGAACTCCTACTGAGCCTGAGTGTGACATTCTCCGTACAGTCCGGTCTGTTCGTCTGATACATCGCATAGCGGGCCTAGGGGGCGGTAAACGTCAGTCCCCCAATAGCGGTACAAGTCGTGCCGGAGTGAAGCCCAATACACCCTGAGATAACACTGGAAACCTACCAGTATATCTCGTTTGCCCTGGCCAGGGACTACTCGTGTAATGGCTCTCCTAGACACAGCGCGATGTCAACCCCCAATACCGGGAGAGACGAATCCTGTCTAACCGTCACTGCCTCCAAGTGCTTCGGGACTGCACCCAACCACTACCTGTTTGCACGACTCCTTTGAGCCGTGGTAGGGTAGTGATCAAAGTACAGTGGGAACACACTCGAGGCGGAGTGACAGTGTCAAGTCAGCGGACTAAGCTGTACTCATGTCACCTGGGAACTGATAACTGACGATAGGTATAATACCAACTAGTCAGTTCCCGACGAGTCCTGTCCAGTGTACCCGTAACCTAACGAGCACCCGCATACTATCTCAAGTACGACGTACTGACGGCTGTGGGACAGACCGTCTCCCACACTGGGATGAGAAGCGCATGCGCTGGTCTACTCCGGAGTATCGATGCCCTGTCTCGATAGTCCTGCGACCAGGGACCTGCATAAGGATGTGCTTATAGATTACCCAGCCCCACTAGTGTGACGGCCATCACATCGCTGGTAATCAAGCAAAGATCCTAAGGGCTCTACTAATGTGTATAGGCGATATACAAAAATAAACACATGTACACATTGAAGTAGAAACAAACCAAGTAGCATACTACTATTTTGAGCAAGATTGTATATACAAGGTGAATATCCCAAGCATCCATTAAGTAATATACAAACTAGTATGATACAGTAATGGCCTCTAGGGCATATACACTAACAATCTCCCACTTGCACTAAGGCCATGTACTGGCGTATCGAAGACCTATCATCTCGATCAGCCGCTCGAACTGAGTCTGGGGCAAGGCCTTGGTGAATGGATCTGCAGTGTTGTCTTCTGAAGCGACTCTCCGAACCTCGATCTCCTGGCGATCCACGATCTCCCTGATCAGGTGATACCGCCTCAAGATGTGCCTGGATCTCTGATGGGACCTGGGTTCCTTCGCTAAAGCTATAGCCCCGTTGTTGTCGCAATACAGAGGTATTGGATCAACAATGGACGGAACCACCTGAAGTTCTTTCAAGAACTTCCTCATCCAGACAGCTTCTTTTGCGGCATCAGATGCAGCGATGTATTCCGCTTCCATCGTCGAGTCTGCAACGGTTTCCTGTTTGGAACTCTTCCAACACACCGCCCCTCCATTGAGGGTAAAGACAAAACCCGACATGGACTTGGAATCATCCTTGTCACTCTGGAAGCTGGAGTCAGCAAAGGCCTCGATCTGGAGGTCTTTTCCGCCATACACCAAGAACATCTCCTTAGTCCTTCTCAGGTACTTGAGAATGTTCTTTACCGCTATCCAGTGTTTCTCCCCAGGGTTAGACTGATACCGGCTTACCACACTCAGTGCATAAGCTACATCCGGTCTGGTACACAACATCGCATACATTATAGAGCCTACCGCAGAAGCGTAGGGTATAATAGACATGCGATCCCTCTCCAAATCAGTCTTGGGAGACATCTCTTTAGAGAGGGTGATCCCGTGACAAGCCGGTAGGTTACCGCGCTTGGAATCTTCCATACTGAACCTCTTCAGTATGGTGTCGATGTACCTGGACTGCGAAAGTCCTAATATCCTCTTGGATCTGTCACGGTAGATCCGGATACCCAGAATGTATGAGGCATCACCCAGGTCTTTCATGGAGAACCTGTGTGACAAGAACCCCTTGACAGATTGTAGCATAGGAATGTCATTTCCTATTAAGAGAATGTCATCCACGTATAAAACGAGGAATACTACAGTTCTCGCTACAAATCTACTATAGATGCATGGTTCATCTGGATTTTTGATAAAGCCAAATTCTTTGACCGTCTCATCAAAGCAGATGTTCCAACTCCGCGATGCCTGCTTTAGTCCATAGATGGACTTAAGCAACTTGCACACCTTTTCGCTGCTCCCACTCTGAATGAAACCCTCTGGCTGGTCCATATAGACACACTCCTCTAAATTTCCATTTAGAAAAGCTGTCTTTACGTCCATTTGCCAGATCTCATAATCGTGGAAGGCAGCAATGGCAAGAAGGATCCGAATGGATTTCAGCATGGCTACTGGAGAAAAGGTTTCGTCGTAGTCCAAGCCAGGTCTTTGACGAAAACCCTTTGCTACCAGCCTAGCTTTATAGGTCTCAACCTGTCCATCTACACCAATCTTCCTTTTGAAGATCCACTTGCATCCTACGGGTTTTACCCCGTCTGGAGCAATGTCCAACGTCCATACCTTGTTGGTGTACATGGACTCCATTTCGGTCCGCATTGCATCCAGCCATTTCACTGAGTCAACGCTCTGAACGGCCTGCTGGAAGCTAGTAGGCTCATCATAATCTATGATGCAATCCTCTCTATCCCCGTCTATGAGAAAACCGTAGTATCTCTCGGGCGGATGAGACTGCCTACTACTTCTGCGGAGCGGCGTAGGAATGTCCTGTTCTTCCGAACCTTCTGGTTCCACTAAACTTTCAGTAACAGTCCGTGGTTCTGGAATTTCTTCCAGTTCTACTGTGCTCCCACTTATCTGGTTTTCCAAAAACTCAGTTTCCAAGAAGTAGGCATGACGAGAAACAAGAACTTTTTGTTCCTCTTCACAGTAGAAGAAATATCCTTTTGAGTTCTTTGGATACCCCACAAACTTGCACTGTACTGAGCGTGCCTCGAGCTTGTCCGCATGCTGCTTTTTGACAAAAGCCGGACATCCCCATGTCTTAATGTGCTTAAGATAGGGTCTCTTCCCACACCACATTTCATATGGTGTGGAAGGCACAGTCTTAGTCGGAACTCGGTTCAAAAGGTACGCTGCTGATTCTAGCGCATACCCCCAGAATGATCGCGGTAACTCAGCGTTACTCATCATGGACCGCACCATATCCAATAGGGTGCGGTTCCGTCTCTCCGATACACCGTTATGTTGCGGGGTGTATGGAGGAGTAAGCTGAGAGAGAATTCCGTTCTCTTTTAAATAGTCCAGGAACTCGGCACTTAAGTATTCTCCACCTCGATCCGATCTTAGAATCTTAATACTTTTGCCGGTCTGTTTCTCTACTTCATTCTTATACTCCTGGAATTTTCCAAAAGCCTCGGACTTATGTTTCATTAAGAAGACATAGCCGTACCTTGAGAAGTCATCCGTAAAAGTAATGAAGTAAGAATGTCCGCTTCGAGCATGTGTAGACATTGGACCGCACACGTCACTGTGTACGAGTCCCAAGAGCTCGCTCGCTCTTACTCCTTGTCCAGTAAACGGAGTCTTTGTCATCTTTCCTTTGAGACAAGATTGACAAGTGGCATACGATTGATATTCGAACGTATTCAAATATCCTTCTGTATGTAACTTAGTCAACCTTCTCTCATTGATGTGACCCAATCTACAATGCCATAAGAAAGTCTGATTTAGTTCTGGAGACTTTCTTTTGTGTGTATTCTGGACGTTGAAAATCTGTGGTTGGTTTAACACGTATATACCATTACTCAATGTACCTGACCCAATCAAAACTTGATTAAGGTGAATGTTTACAACATTACTTACAAACGCAAATTCATAACCTTCTTTAGAAACTAAAGATACAGAAATGATATTACAAGTTGCGTTGGGTACAAAAAAGCAATTTCGCAAAACCAAAACATGTCCATCTGACATTCCCAGGTGATAGTCCCCCACGGCTTTAGCATCCATGCTAGCTCCGTTTGCAACTCTGAGGGTCATGTCACCTACCTTCAAAACCCTACGGTTTCTCAACGCCTGCAAAGAATTACAGATATGAGATCCTGATCCGGTATCCAATACCCAGGAAGTAGAGTTTATTGAAAGACAGTTTTCAATAACATACACACCTGAAGCTGAAGCTGCAACCTGTTTCAATTCCTGTGTTCTGGCCTTCCAGGCCCTGCAATCATTCTTCCAGTGTCCTTTCTTATGACAATAGAAGCATTCTTCCTTATCCACAAGCTTCCCCGCTATCTTTGTTGCTTTACCTTTTCCCTTCGTATCCACTTTACTAACACCGCCCCTTGGTTTGGCGGGGGCCTTCTTCTTCTTTCCCTTGGCTTTCGCCTTGGACCTAGAAGAAGATGATCCTCCTACAAACAAAGTGGATGTATCCCTACCTTTCTGTAGGGTGCCCTCTGCGCTCCTCAGCATGTTGAGGAGCTCTGAAAGTTCAACCTCTTTTTCTTGTAGGTTGAAGTTCAGTATGAACTGGGCGTAAGTGGAAGGAAGGGACTGGAGAACTATATCCGTATATAGCTCACTCTCTAATGTGATCCCTAGGTCAGCGAGCTCCTCAATGTAGCCGATCATCTTTAGCACGTGCTCGGCTACTGATGATCCGACGGCCATTCTTGTCGAAAATAACTTTTTCGACGCTTCGTATCTTGCGATACGTGATTGCTCTCCATACAGTTCTTTTGTATGGAGCAATATGGACTCCATGTCCATATTCTCATGCCTCCTCTGATGTTCGTTGTCCATCGAGGCAAGCAGGAGGCACTTGGCCTTCGCGCTATCAATCTCCCAAGTCTTGCGGATTTCCTTATCCGCGACACTGGAAGTTGGACCAGGGACAGGGGGAGCTTTGGTGGTAAGAAGATACCCCAACTTGTCATAAGTGATTGCTATCTTGACATTCCTGAGCCAATCTTTGTAGTTTGGCCCTGTCAGTTTGTTTTTATCTAGGAGTAACTTAAGTCCAGTCATGTTGATTGGTCGCTGCAATTAGGAGAGAGAAGAAGAAACACTCAGCATGATGCTCTTGCAAGTTTAGAGTGGTTTTTAGTTTGTCTAAACAGGATGGCTCCCACTGTTTCTCGAATCCCTCCTCAAACCATAAAGGAAGAATTAGTCAGGATCAATCCCACCGTACAATACTTGCTTAACCGTTCAGCCAGGCCGGTGTCGGTACTTCGAGGGAGGTTTTCCAACGCTTTCGCGAAGTTCCTTAATTAAAGAACCTCTTTTCCCTGGGGGCGTAGCCCCGCTAACACCTTTCTAGGCACCTACTAGGTTTATAGCATTGATCGTTAAGTGAGAAATTTCCCGAGGAGTAGCATATACTCACAGTAGGATCGGGATCCAAATATCATCGCGTGACGAAACTGAAGGAATGCTACCAGAATCATCACACTCCAAATGGTATGCAAATCTAGCAAGTTTCAGTACTTATGAAACTCCCGATGTGGATTTTTGCCCCATGCTCTTATGACCTTGACTTTGGCCAACAAATCATAAGTCACATGTCAAGTTCTGCCCGTCGTTCTCCAGGTTAATTTGAATCCACCCGCACCTACCCTTGACTTTGGCCAACAAGGCAGTACGACTGTTCCAAACCAACGCATCTATCTATGCTGCACATGAATACCCAATAGCTACCAATCACTGTGCCTTGACTTTGGCCAACAAACACAGCTTGAATACTATTGACTATTCATGTGAAACGACGGAGGGCTACGGATGGTTTTGGCAAAACCGTGAACGTAGTGAACTTGATTTGGTCGATGGAACGAGATAGCTTTTAAAAGGAGTGGCTCGAGCTCCGTATTTAAAAGTTGTTTTGAAAAGAACCGAGTGGTTTTTCGAAAGTGTTCCAACGACTTTAACTTGGTTTATTATCTTGCATTAGTTCTTTTAATGCGTGATATTCTTGCATTAGTTCTTTTAATGCGTCCCATCATTTAATCCTACCATTGCAGAAAACAACCAAAATATGACGTACGCTTATGCCATTCGCATTCGCCACGGGGCCCCGTCATTACCCGTTAGGTTACTTAACTAACGACAGAGCGGGGGCTGGGCTAGCGCGTCTGTAAAACATAAGCAACGCCTAAATAATATCATATATAGATATACTGCAATGATAAAACATTTCAGATCACAGATAAATACATTGGATATACTAGGAATCTGTAATTTGTACGAGCCTGTAACAAAAACAGATTACACGGTCGCGGTGAATAGCCAAAACCCCACCCAAGACCCCTACGGGTGCGGCAAACTACCCGCCAAGTACCCGAAGCGTAGCAACCTCCCTCATCTCCATGAGTAGGCCACTCGACACTTCGGCATACCCGGTAGTTTGTGCACCCCTCCATGGGTCTATCCTAGGAGCAAAAACAGTAAAAAGAAATTATACAATGACGGCTACAACCCCGACCCGGTTGTGCGGCCATACAAATAATTATTACATCAATTTACAAATTTACATGAATTGCAAGAAAAGAAAACTCTCGTCTCACAACCCCCGGCTATTCACCCGCGACAATCCAACATATTTATATACACATTCCAGCACATTACAGATCATGTATAACCCCGACCAATAGACTTATAGCGATTGGCCGACGTTCAATACATGCAAACATCACAGATATAACCATCATAGTCAAAGTGCAGTGAAGTTCGGAAAAAATACGGAATTATAGGACCCCAAAAGGAAATTTCTTTTCTGGAAAATCTGGGCACATATAATATATTTCAAAAATCCCAAAACCAACACAGACACACACTGCACGAAAAACGATGCACAGAAGACGACAAAGAGCGGCGCTTCCGCGGCGGATGCCTAGCTCGCGCGGCGGAAGGGCGGCGGTTTGGACGAATTACTGTATCGTTTTTCTTGGGTGTTCACAAAAAACCCTGAGCCGAATTAACAAGTGTAAATTTTTTCATTTTGAGCCAAAAAAAATTTCAACAGAAACTCAGTTTTTGTAAAAGTTTGGTTTTTGGATTTTTCCGGTTCCGAACTTCGTTACACTTCACTACCAAGCTAGTTTAAGTTTAGTTAGGCTCTGATACCACTGTAAGTCCACGTTGCGACCCCCGGTTCTTACGGGGAGGCGGAAACGGTATAAAATCAAAATTTTAACGCAAGAGGCAACATGGACTAAGCTAGGTCGGGATCTTTACCTAAACTAAAACTAGCATACTAAGCTAAAGATATTTAGCTACTCGGATGAAGATGGTTATACCTAAACTTGAACTCCTTCTCTTCAAGCTCCGATGGTGGTTCGATGACTCCTTCTCGTTGTCTCCGTACGCCGAAGATAGATCCACTTGAAAGCTCCAACCTTTAGCTCCTTCTTCGTTCTTTGAAGAAACTAGTTCACTTGGTTTGCTAAACCTAGTGAACTAGAATGAGTAGAGATGATTTAGAATGGGATTTTATCTATGGTTCTTGATTCTCAACTCATGAGACAAGAGAACCATAGATCAAGAGAGGGAGCAAGAGGTTGAGGGTGAGAGCAAGAGGAGAGCTCAAGAACAAGAGAGAGAATGAGCAAGAAAGAATGAGCAACTCTTTTGTCTTTCACCCTCTCATAATCCAAAGTGATCATAACTCATCATATCAAAAAAGTCTTATGTGACGGTTAGAAGCAACCATAACCTTATCATGTCATGCACTCATTTTACTCAAATGAGCAAGCAAGAAAAAGTCTTTGGCATGAAATGATAACCATGGTTATCATGATGGTCAACTAGTCAAGCCTAGTCAACCGGTCAACAAGTCAACAAAAGTCAACAAGTCAACAAAGTCAACAAGTCAACAAAAGTCAACAAGTCAACAACCATATCACCATAATACTTAATTAATATAATAGTTAATCACATATCATATTCTCATTAGGGTTGAGCAAAAAGTCAAAAAGTCAACGGTCAACTGTCAACAACCCTAATGAGAATCCGCTGTCTGTGCCTCCCTGTCAACTGTGCATACACACCCGCATCCGCGTTCCGAGGAACACGAATGCAAACTGGATAAATCCAATCCCATAAGGTACACTAGGATCTGGCTTAAACCAAAGCCCGCTAGTGTAAACTGTCCGGACACTGTACGTGCACAAGTGCACGGATGTGACCGAACCCTGTCGCAAAACCATGCGACCTGTCGCAATACCATGCGACCTCTACTCTTTTGCCTAAAGGCGAAAAGCTTTCTGTGTGGGACTCTAAAGACTCGACACTACGCTGGCAGTGGGTTTAACCACAGACCGCAAGCGGCACTAGCTGTGCGTAACGGTCCCCAGGTAATGCCGACAAGAAGACCGACGAGGCGAAACCCATCTGAACTCCTACTGAGCCTGAGTGTGACATTCTCCGTACAGTCCGGTCTGTTCGTCTGATACATCGCATGGCGGGCCTAGGGGGCGGTAAACGTCAGTCCCCCAATAGCGGTACAAGTCGTGCCGGAGTGAAGCCCAATACACCCTGAGATAACACTGGAAACCTACCAGTATATCTCGTTTGCCCTGGCCAGGGACTACTCGTGTAATGGCTCTCCTAGACACAGCGCGATGTCAACCCCCAATACCGGGAGAGACGAATCCTGTCTAACCGTCACTGCCTCCAAGTGCTTCGGGACTGCACCCAACCACTACCTGTTTGCACGACTCCTTTGAGCCGTGGTAGGGTAGTGATCAAAGTACAGTGGGAACACACTCGAGGCGGAGTGACAGTGTCAAGTCAGCGGACTAAGCTGTACTCATGTCACCTGGGAACTGATAACTGACGATAGGTATAATACCAACTAGTCAGTTCCCGTCGAGTCCTGTCCAGTGTACCCGTAACCTAACGAGCACCCGCATACTATCTCAAGTACGACGTACTGACGGCTGTGGGACAGACCGTCTCCCACACTGGGATGAGAAGCGCATGCACTGGTCTACTCCGGAGTATCGATGCCCTGTCTCGATAGTCCTGCGACCAGGGACCTGCATAAGGATGTGCTTATAGATTACCCAGCCCCACTAGTGTGACGGCCATCACATCGCTGGTAATCAAGCAAAGATCCTAAGGGCTCTACTAATGTGTATAGGCGATATACAAAAATAAACACATGTACACATTGAAGTAGAAACAAACCAAGTAGCATACTACTATTTTGAGCAAGATTGTATATACAAGGTGAATATCCCAAGCATCCATTAAGTAATATACAAACTAGTATGATACAGTAATGGCCTCTAGGGCATATACACTAACATCATCTTCAAGTTGTATTGTTGAAGGCGTTGAAACACGGTCTTCAAATGCTCGAGATGTTCTTCGTATGATTTGCTTTTAACCACGAGATCGTCGATATAGCATTCGACGATTTCGTGTATAAGGTCATCAAAGATCTGCGTCATGGCTCTCTGATAAGTAGCACCGGCGTTCTTTAAACCGAAGGGCATCACCTTGTAGCAGAATATACCCAAAAGAGTCCTGAAGGCGGTGTGCTTCTGGTCTTCGGGATGCTTCTTTATTTGATTATACCCTGATGGGCCGTCCATGAAGGAGAAAACCTCATGAGTGGACGTATTGTCTATCATCAGTTCGGTGACTGGCACTGGGAAATCGTCTTTCGGGCAAGCTTTATTGAGATCCCGGAAGTCTACATATATGCGCACTGTCCCATTTTTCTTCATCACCGGGACGATGTTGGTGATCCATTCAGGGTATTGAACTTCCTGGATGAAGCCAGAGTCGATCAGCTTCTTGACCTCGGCGTTGATACTCATCTCAAGCTCGAGCCGCATTTTTCTTGGTGCCTGTTTGACTGGCTTGACGTCCGGGGATATTGCCAATTTATGCACAGCAATTTCTGGATCTAATCCCGGCATTTCAGAATAGTTCCATGCGAAGCAATCTTTGTGCTGCATAAGCAGGTCTTTTAACGCAGCCACCCTTTCTTCAGATAGCAGCTCACTGACGAACGTCGGCCGTGGGTCACTTGCCGTGGGCACCCAAGTAGCTATCGCCTTTTGTGGATTGATAGGACAGTCCTCTTCCCGCTGAACTTTCACCTTTTTCTGTCGGCGGGGATAATCTTGATCAATTACCGAGTCTTGGACTTGACGCCAGACCTTATAGATTTAAGAGGACAGCCGTTGAGGGGGCTTTTCCGGCTTCACCTTTGTAGCGCTCTCCATAGGTGGAGGAGATCTTTTCAGCACAGCGGTCGGAGAGTTCTTGTGGACCTTCCTAAGTGGTTCCAAGCTGTTTCCAGTTGAAACAGCAGCATCAATTTCCGCCGTTGGAGTCGGCGGAGTCAGTTCAGAAGGAGAGTTGCCCCCGGTCTTCCTTACTCTGCGCCAGTGGTATATCCCTAGTAGGAGGGGTGTTGTCTCCTAAGGGTTTTCAGCGGATTACACCCACAAAATCGTATAATAAAAGAGAGATGGTGAAAGTTATATAAAGATAAGAACTATAAAAGAAAGAACTTGAAAATAAGAGTTTTCAACTCTACCAGCTTTTCAGTTGCTATAAGCCCTATCTTAATAGTCATGAAAAGATGTTAGAAATCACATCATCCCTCAATAAAACATCGCCTTTAGTTTTCATTCCTACCTTTCTTCCAAACATTGATCATATACCCCTACGTGTGTGAACTGGACATCCCTACACTCAGAGAATTCAATTCAAGCAATCATACTCTTGTCCATCTACCTCAGTACTTTTTAATAGATATTTAGATGGAATTTGCTCACACATTCTTCATGCGACCATTAATACTTCTTGAGGTACTAACCGATCGATTACTCATGTGCTTGCTAATTAGGTGTTTTTCCTCGTCTTGCAACACCTAAGGCTTAGCAGTGGCTCCCAAACCAGTTGGTCTAAGGCACTAGGTGATAAATCACCCTCGCTATATTTTTTTTTATTGCTGCCTCGGTGATAACAAAACCAGTGTTCATTTTTCTTTTCACCATTTTATCTTTTATTCTCCACTTTTATTTTCTTCATACTTTGGCTTCTAGACAAGAGCATTTTAAGGTATCCTCTACTATCCCGAGTTTCAAGATGCGTGTAAGTGCGTATAGTAGGGTATCAACGTTCAAATGTTTGGCTTTCAGAATAGGAACTATTTTTCAGGCTTATTTTTATCCTCAGATTAGTAATTTCCTTCATCTTACTAACCCTTGGGACAACAGCTCATAACTACTTATTACTAGTTTCATTTAAGAAAATATCTAACTTTCTTGTTTTTCTTAAACTATTCCTATCTTTTAAATATAATTTTTCACTTTCTACTCTTTTATTATCACAATTTTTTTTTGTGCTTATATATAGTATAATGCAAAGTAGAGCGTAAATAAGCACAGGAGCGCTGAAAAACGACTTCTTAGGAGCTTCTTGTGATGGTACAGGAGCGCTGAAGCTCGTTGGCGGGAGCATGGTCCCGCAGAATAGCCCAGTGGTGGCTTGAGTTACCTGCTCCACTGGCATAGTGAAAAGGGAGGCCACTTAGGGCCCGTAGGTTACTCCTCCAGATGGGACAGAGCGAGAGTTGCTGTTGCAGTTAGTGCAGTTTGAAGCTATTGATTTCTTGAAGAGCTTGAATATTCTTCCCCCTGCGTCGACCTTAGTTTTTGGCATGTGCCAGTTGTTTGAGGACCGATTCCGTCGGCAAGGCTGCTGCTTGGGGAGCCTGCTTGTGGACGACAGACATCCTCTGGGCTTCCTCCATCGGCGTTGAGGCACCGAGGGTGGGAGGTGGGAGCATCGACCCAAAAAGAAGCCCGTTGATTTCTTGAAGAGCCGGATTGCAGAGATTTGAGGCTGCAAGTGACCCATACTTGACTCCGCCGGATATGACAGAGCCTGAGTTGCTAGGGTGGGAGCAAATGCCATTCTTTATAAAGACGAAATGCCGGCTTCAATATCCACTCCGCTAAGGGCAACCAAAAACATACACACCGTGATTATTTGATCGCGGGAAAAACACGACACACGAAGTGTGGAGTGGAAAGAGGAAAAGGTCCCACCGGGCGTGCCAGAATCTGTTCCCCTCCGAAAGACGGCGACGATGTGAGGGCGTCTAGCTTGAGATTCGGGGCAGATGCTATATGGTTTTATCCGTCTACCTCTCCGAAGATGCCAAGTTGATTTATGGCACCGTGTATCGGAGGTTTAGACGGATGCGGCCGATGTAGCAGACTTCGTCAGATTCCCCCTCACTTGAGGGGTTTTTGATTGTGGGAACGCTCTTCCCTGCAGGCGCAAGCCTCTGCAGTTAATTACGCTACCGCATCGCGGTAACAACTTTCTCCTTCTCCAGAATTTCACTTCGTGTCGTGGGTGTTTGTTTTGTTTGTAGTTGCCCGTGGATTGTATACGGAGACTGAGTAATGTCGTCGCCCGTAGGACGTGGATTAGTCCAAATCCGTATTTACTTAGATTTGGGTTTGGTGTTTTTAGTTTAAGGATACGTTAGCCGCATTTGAGACTAAGATCAACTTAAACGTTCGTTAAGGATACGTTAGTCTGATTTGAGACTAAGATCAACTTAACGGGATCGTCTAGATCCATTTCCAGTTTAAGGATGTAGTGGTCCATTTAATATATGGTCGTCGGGACCCATCACCTCTATGACGACGTTGAAGGATTACAACGACATGTGTCAGAGGAGTTCGGAGATGTACCCTTGAACCGGATGTAAATTAATTTAGGAGAGCAGTCTTGCTCAGTCAATTTAATTTGAGAACTTACGGCCATGATTGGGCTAAGTCCAGTTGAGAATATTCAATGTTTTTTATCTTTGGCCTATTAGGCCTGTGCTAGGGCTTTGCCCCTGTTTAATAATGCACTGCATTTTATTTTGGCCTGCTAGGCCTTTCTGATTTGGGCTCTGTCCCTTTATAAATGATGCAGAGTATCTGTTTGGACTCTGCCCTTCTTTAAAATAATGCATTGCATTTAATTTGGCCTGTTAGGCCTTTTGCGCTAATTAATGAGCGCAAGCGCATATGGAGGTGACACGTGGCGCTCTCTGGTGGCTTGCGCCAACCCAAGAGCGCAAAAGTACAGATTTACAAGTGCAAGACACTGTTTTAATATCTTGATCCAATTTTGGATTCAAGAAAAGAATCTTTTTAAGATTCCAGAACCAGTGGTTCATCAAAAGGCAATGCCTTTGTGTAGATCAAATGATCTAATAAAGAAGTATATTACTTCTTATTTTATTCTTATTATTTGATCTTTTCTTTTTATTTTAAGATCTTGATCTTGTTCTTAGATCATTGATCTTTTCAGAAGAAATTCTTCTTTTCAAAAGTTTTCCTTCTTTTCTTTCTGATTTCTTCTCAAACTTTCTTTTTAGGAGTTCTCTGAATTCTTTCCCTGTTTCTCTGTCAATGTTCTCTATTCTTCTCTTTATTTTATTTTAGAAAGAATGATCATTGGTCGTTGGGACCCACCACCTCTCCGACGACACTGAGAGATTACAGTGCCATATATCGAAGGTGTGGAGGGATGTACCCTTTGAACCATGTCTCAATCATTAGGGGGAAGAACAGGCTGGAGCTTAGGCTTCTCGCTGCTGAAAAAGGCTTCTTTGCGTTCGCGCACGTGCGTCGCACGTGTTGGGCGCTCATATTTGCACGTAGCGCACATGCGCATTATGAGGAGAAACAGAGCTTCTATTTATGGAGAACAAGCTCCTTTTAATATTATTAAATGTTCTCATGTGGTGCGCACGTGCGTTGCACGTGGTGCGCGCGTGGCGAGCACACGTGCGTTGCACGTAGCGCACATGCGCATTATGAGGAAAAGCAGAGCTTCTATATATGGAGAACAAGCTCCTTTTAATATTATTAAATGTTCTCATGTGGTGCGCACGTGCGTTGCACATGGTGCGCGCGTGGCGGGCACACGTGCGTTGCACGTGGCGCGCGCATGGCGAGCACACGTGCGTTGCACGTAGCGCACATGCGCATTATGAGGAGAAGCAGAGCTTCTATATATGGAGAACAAACTCCTTTTAATATTATTAAATGTTCTCATGTGGTGCGCACGTGCGTTGCACGTGGTGCCCATGACGGGCATACGTGCGTTGCACGTAGCGCACATGGCGCTTGCGCATATGCGCATTATCGAGGAGCATGCTCCTATCTTGGAGAACTAAGCTCCTTTGAGTATTGAATCCTTTGAGAATTTCACTCTACCCTTTCTAAGAGGTATCCCCTCTTATTTATATAGGAGCGGTAGAGAAGCCATCTCTCCTTTTCCCGATGTGGGACTAAAAAATGCATTCCCCATGTAGTAGAGCATTACTTTAGATTACACGTGCATAACACATTTGCTCATAATTTTTGATCTCGGATGAATTATGAGGCCCATAATATATCAAATCGAAGGTCTTTTCGAGATGCTTTCAATAACATCAGAATTTAGCCATTTCTCGTTCCGGAGTTTGTCAAGATACAGCTCAAAAAATACCGGTTCGCATTTTCTTCCTTAGATCACATGTGCATAGACATTTGCTCATAACTTTTGATCCCGGATGAATTATGAGGCTCATAATATATCAAATCGAAGGTCTTTTCAAGATTCTTTCAATACCATCAGAATTTAGCTGTTTATCATTCCGGAGTTTGTCAAAACACAGCTCAGAAAATACTGGTTCGCATCTTCTTTCTTAGATCACATGTGCATAACACATTTGCTCATAACTTTTGATCCCGGATGAATTATGAGGCCCATAATATATCAAATCGAAGGTTTTTTTTGAGATGCTTTCAATATCATCATAATTTAACAGTTCCTCATTGGGGAGTTTATCAAAATACAGGCCGGAAGATACTGGTTCGTATTTTCTTAAGCGTATCGCTGCCATTTGATACCTTGGACTCTTTTGCGCAGAAATTTTTGGCGGGAACATGTGTGAAATCAGGCTCATTCATATACGCACATGCACACATCAAAGGAAGAACAGGTGTTCAGCGACAAAAACAAAGCATTTAATTGAACATTTTATTCTACAGGAAATAGATCACCAAACATGGGATCGAAAGTACAGGGATTCACAAAACTATGGATAAAATTATCTAACTCCCTCTCTGCCTTTTCCACCATGACAAAGCGGCGATCTTCACAAGGAGTAGCTACCCATCGGTCAGCACCGCACCCATCAGCAAAGGCAGAAATGACGACCCGCTGAGCCAGTATCTGGCTTAGCAGCCGAATAGAGCGGTCCCTCAGAGCTGTGGTGATCAGAAGTGCCTCGTGGAAGCATTCGATCTTGTCTTCCGCGACGTCGAGCATTGCCGGAGTCATCTCCGCCGGAGAAGGGAGAATATCATTGATTATAGACAAGAAAACCATCCGGAGCCAAATGGAGCCAATGGGGAGAGGAGATCCTCTACGAGTCAAGAGCTCGTACAGCACCATGTCGCATTGGTCGTCCGTAAAAGCAGGGTTCACCAAGCGGACAGCAAAACGAGGAACGATTTCCTCAATTGGCACCTCCCATGGTTGCCGGCGAGCATGTGGACGATTACAAGCCATAGCTCTTCTATGATAAAACTATTCTCTGAAAGTGTGAGAGAAGAGAAGCTTTACTTCAAATTATAAAGATAGACATTTAAGTCTAGGCACAGAAAATTATGTGCATGATGGAACTGTTTCCAAGCTCTGTTAAGAGAAGGCATTGGGAAAGAGAAGTCTGATTCAGGAAAAGCGGAGAAAGAAGGTGAAAAGGCACCTTCAGTACTGAGGCAGCGCCTCACGTGCAAAGCACGAGAGCGCTAGAGCTAAATGCGCCAGCGCTAAGAGTCAAAGACTCTGATTCAGCACTCGCGTGCAAAGCACGAGAGCGCTAACGCTAAATGCGCCAAGCGCTAAGAGTCAAAAGCTCTGATGCAGCGCTCACGTACAAAGCACGAGAGCGCTAGCGCTAAATGCGCTAGCACGAAGAGTCAAAGACTCTGATGTAGCGCTCACGTGCAAAATACGAGAGCGCTAGCGCTGGAACTAAATGTTCCCCACCCTTGGATCAAAGATCCAATAAAAATGATTAAAAATCATCAAATTATAAGAATAAAATTCTGTTAAGGAAATACTCCTCAGAATCTTTCCAAATAGGAAAGATTGTGCTCTGAAAATTAGAGCACCGTTGGATCAAAAGATCCAATGGTGATTAAAAATCACCAAGATACAGAATAAGTTCTGTATGGGAAAAGATTTTCCCAATCTTGTTAAAAACAAGAAGATTGCTTTCTGTAAAACAGAAGCCCATGGATCAAAGATCCAACAGTGGGAAACATTCCCAAATCAATTAAAGAAAAAATCTCTTCAACTGATTCAACAAATCAGCATCCCCTATATAAAGGACTCAAGACTTTAAGTCTTATAGAGAGGAACCCCCCACAAGCTTTGAGAAATTTCAAAAAAAAGAGTAAGTTCTGAGAAGAAGAACTTTTCTTCAAGGTAAAAATAAAGAGATAAAAAAATATCTCATCAAGGAAGAAGAACTTAGTTCTTTTTCTAGATCATAAATCTATAAGACAGCCGTCTTTCACAAAAGAGATCATAGCATCTCATCATAAAAAGGGGGAAGAAGAATTCAATTCTTTTCAGATCACAGATCCATAAAGGCAAAGCCTTTCACAAAAAATAAGAGATTGTAATATCTCCTATAAAAATAAGAACTTTGCTATTAGATCTATGAGACAAAGTCTCCTATGAATGAGAGTTTAATTCTCATAGCGCAGAACTGATCAAAGTTGCCTAAAAAGAGTTTTAGCGCTCCAAATTAAAAAGAAGCGCCTCAGCGCTCTAAGACTGGTGTTCAGCGCCAAGCGCGCCACGTGCTCCTCACGTGTACACTACTTATCAGAAATGCTCTACGCTCATTGACTGGCGCTCAGCGCCAAGCGTGCCACGTGTGCGCTACTTATCAAAAGCGCTCTGCGCTTATTGACTGGCGCTCAGCGCTAAGCGCGCCACATGCTCCTCGCGTGCACGCTATATAACAGAAGCGCTCTACGACTGGCACTTAGCGCCACGTGCTCCTCACGTGTGCGCTACTTAACAGAAGCGCTCTGCGCTCATTGACTAGCGCTCAGCGCCAAGCGCGCCACGTGCTCCTCATGTGTGCGCTACTTAAAAGAAATGCTCTGCGCTCTTTGACTGGCGCTCAACGCCAAGCGCATCACGTGCTCCTCACGTGTATGCTGAGGGAATATAAACCGTTCTTTAAATAAAGTCCTAGAACTATAATGAGAGCTCAACACTCAATAAAATACAAAAGGTTGTCAGAACCCAAACCAATGCTCAGTATTGTTAAATGAAAAAGGACTGAGCCTAATTAAATGTCCAACATTTTAATTGAGTGTTCAACATTTTAATTGATAAAAACAGAGAGGAAGAAGAACTTAGTTCTTTTTCTAGATCATAGATCTATAAGACAGATGTCTTTCACAAAAGAGATTATAGCATCTCATCATAAAAAAAAAGGGAAGAAGAATTCAATTCTCTTCAGATCACAGATCCATAAAGGCAAAACCTTTCACAAAAAATAAGAGATTGTAATATCTCCTATAAAAATAAACACTTTGCTCTTAGATCTATGAGACAAAGTCTCCTATGAATGAGAGTTTAATTCTCAGAGCGCAGAACTGATCAAAATTGCCTAAAAAGAGCCTCAGCGCTCCAAATTAAAAAGAAGCGCCTCGGCGCTCCAAGACTGGCGCCTCAGCGCCAAGCGCGCCACGTGCTCCTCACGTGTGCGCTACTTATCAGAAGCGCTCTATGCTCATTGACTGGCGCTCAGCGCCAAGCGCGCCACGTGCTCTTCACGTGTGTGCTACTTATCAAAAGCGCTCTGCGCTCATTGACTGGCGCTCAGCGCCAAACGCGCTACGTGCTCCTCACGTGTTCGCTACTTAACAGAAGCGCTCTGCGACTGGCGCTCAGCACCAAGCGCGCCATGTGCTCCTCACGTGTGCGCTACTTAACAGAAGCGCTCTGCGCTCATTGACTGGCGCTCAGCGCCAAGCGCGCCACGTGCTCCTCACGTGTGCGCTGAGGGAACATAAACTGTTTTTTAAATAAGGCCCCAAAGCCATAATGAGGGCTCAACACTCAATAAAAGACAAAAAGGTTGTCAGAACCCAAATCAATGCTCAGCATTGTTAAATGAAAAAAGACTGAGCCTAATTAAATGTCCAACATTTTAACTGAGTGGGCCGAGCCCAAGTTGGCCACAGATCCCTAATTCAGATTAATTGAGCCAATTTGCTCATAAATCTTTGAACTTAGTCCCAAACTTGACTACAGATCTCCCAAACAATATTAGTTCAAGAGTATATCTCTTCACTCCTCTGATATGTGTCGTTATAATCCTTCAACGTCTTCAAAAAGGTGACGGGTCCCGACAACCAAACGTTCCATGGACTGTGAGGTCCTTAAACTCATGGACTGTGAGGTCCTTAAACTTTACGGACTGTGGGGTCTTTAAACTCATGGACTATGACGTCCTTAAACTTTACGAACTGTGGGGTCTCTAAACTACCATGGACTGTGAGGTCCTTAAACTCATAAACTATGATGTCTTTAAACTTTACAGACTATGACGTCTTTAAAATGGACCGCAACGTCTCTAAACTAAAACAATAGAGTCCAAATGCTCTTTTGTTGGATCTAAATGATCCTGTTAAGTAGATCTTAGTCTAAAATTAGACTAACGTATCATTAACAAACGTTTAAGTTGATCTTAGTCTCAAATGAGATTAATGATCCTTAAACCCAACTCAAAACCAAATCTAAGAAAATACGGATTTTGACTAATCCACGCCCTACGGGCGATAACATAAATTAGTCTCTGTATACAATCCACGGGTAACCAAAAACAAAACAAACACACACGACACGAAGTGACCTTCTGAAACAGGAGAAAGTGGTTACCGCGATGCGGTAACGTAATTAACTACAGGGGTTTGCGCCTGAAGGGAAGAGCGTCCCCACAATCAAAAACCCCTCACAATGATGGGGAATCTGACGAAATCTGCTACAACGGACGCATCCGTCTAAACCTCCGATACATGGTGCCATAAATCAATTTGGCATTTTCGGAGAGGTGGACGGATAAAACTAAATAGCATCTGCCCCCAAATTCAGGCAAGATGAACCTACGCGGTTCCGTCTCTGTTTTCGGCGGTAAACATGCCCTTTAAGAAGGACCAAACTGACTCTTGTACACTATCCACGGGCCACATTCGCCAATGAAATGAAAAAGCTACTTACGGGTTCTCACGATTCGTAAGGAAAAAATACCCGAGTGAGATCCTTACGACTCACGAAGGCGATGAATACTTAGAAATCCTCACGACTTCTAGGAAGAATATGCACCTATAAGATCCTCTCGACTTGTAGAGAGAAAAACCTTCTTGAGACCCTTACGGCTCAAGTAGATGAAAAAGCCTTAGGCTACAAGAATCATAAACTTGTCTCCTAAGCCATCAATTCTATGGCCATACATAACTTTGCACTTCTTCACCCACGTATATACTTACGTGGGCAAAGTAGTGGGGGGCATTTGTTCCCGCCAAATTTTTTGGCTAAAAGCTACTTGTTCCCTTATAAAAAAAGGGGGGAGTCCTCAAAATTTGGCCTTACGTGTTAAACACGTGGACGCTCATATGCAAAGCATATGAGCGCTGAAAACAAACAACTAAGGGCCAAACATGCCTCATGTATTAAACACGTGAGCGCTCATATACATATGAGTGCTCACACACGTGAGGCCTGTTTGGCCATTAGTTATTTATGTTCAGCATATGAGCGCTAAAAATAAACAAAATAAAACAACTAATGGCCAAACATGCCTCACGTGTAAAACACGTGAGCACTCATATGAAACAACTAATGGCCAAACAGGCCTCACGTGTAAAACACGTGAGCGCTCATATGCTTTTGGTGTTAAACATGTGAGTTCTCTTGCCTCTCACATGCAAAATATGTGAGTGTCTCAATTTAAAATGTTCCCATTAAATTCTATGTGATAAAATTAAATTGTATTTGGGAAATATTTTTCCTGATCTCTCTAATATGAAAAGATCTTTTTCTAACAGAGAATCCTGAATTTAAAATCCGATGGTGATAAAATATCACCAATTAAATCATCTGATAGAATTAAATTCTATTTGGGAAATATTTTCCTGATCTTACTCAAACTAGAAAGATCTTCTCTGTTAAACAGAAGACGTTTGGATCAAAGATCCAATGGTGATCATCTGGTAAAATAAAATTCTATCATAGGAAAATATTTTTCTAATCTTATTAAACTAACAAGATATTCATATGATAAGAATAAAATTCTATGTTAAACTAACGAGATATCCATATGATAGAATTAAATTCTATATTAAGAAAATAAAATTCCAATCTTGTTAAAACTAACAAGAAATTCATAATCTTGTTAAACAAACAAGAAATCTTCTCTGTTGCATAGATAGCCTTTAGATTAAAAATCCAACGGTAAATAAATTTCACTGATTGATCTAAAAGATCATGGAATCAATCATGATCTCTCAATGAGGGATTCTCTTAACAAATTGATTCATGTTCTTCTCGTATAAATAGGAGCGAGGAGAGGAGGAGACACAGGGAGAGAGATGAAGAAAATACAGAGAAAATTTAATTCTCTCAAAGAAGAACCCCCTCCTAAAAAAACCCTAGGTAAAGAGAAAACACATAGATCATTTTATCTCTCCTTCGCCTCTCTAAGGGTTTAACCCTTCATACAAGAACTTAGTTCTTCCTCTGGTTGAGGTCTGCAGAAGCAGATCTCCACATAAGTTGAGAATTTAATTCTCATCGGGAAGATTCTGTTATGCAGATTCAAAACCTAAGGGAAAAAACTGAGTTCAAAGAGTTTAACTCTTACAATAAAAACACATGGGAATTTAATTTCTCTAAAAAAACTAGGGTTTAACCCTGTAAGAAGAACTTAATTCTTGCAAAGAACAAAGGAAGAACTTGATTCCACAGAATCACAGAAGAACGACCTGGTGATTCGTTAGTGTTTAACACTATAACAAGATCTCACGTGTTTTCCATGTGAGCGTTTCTAATGAACAAAAGAAAACGGCTGAGACCGCCTCACGTGTTTTCCACACGGGTGTTTAAAAGAGAAGTAAGGAACACTTCTTAGAACAGTCACGTGTTTTGCACGCTACCCTTAATCAAGTGCTTAGCACTTCTATGAAAGGAAGAGAAAATAAGATAAGAAGGCATTGCCCCCATTTGGGACGTCTCACGTGTTTTACACGTGAGCGCTACGGGAACTAAGTGTCTAGCACTTATATAAAAGGAGAGGCAATAAAACCAAGGGGCAAAACCCAACTTTGGGGCGCCTCTCGTGTTTCACACGTGGGTGCCACAAGAAAGGGAGAAATAATTGGGCAGTACCCATATTTGATCGCCTCACGTGTGTCACGTGAGCGTTACACAACCCTAGTGTTTAACACTAATCAAGTGCCTCACGCGCACCACGTGAGTGCCACAGAAATTTGGTGTTTAACACTATTTCAGTGCCCGCATGAAATGCACGTGAGCATAGTATGTCTCAGCACATTAACACTGTTGGGTAATTGCAGAGACCCAAACCCAGTCCAACCTGACTAAGAGAGTCAAGACCCTTCTGTGCTCATCATTCCTCCAAGTTGGTCTTAGTCCCCAGCATGACTAACGGTTTGTCAACCGATGATATCCAAAATGATGTTCATCCCACACCTCCCAAGATAATCTTAAGTCTCCAAAATGATTATTGATTCTTAGATGATTTACCATGATCTTCTCCCTCAAATACAGGAATTGGTTCAAGAGTACATCTCTCTACACCTCTGATACATGCGTTGTAATTCTTCAACGTCTTCAGAGAGGTGGCGGGTCCCGACAACCAACAGTTCTTTGGTGCACAACCAACAGCTCTTTGGTGCACTACCCAAACTGACGTGCACATCCCAGATCAAACCACATCCCAAACTGGATGTGTCCCATATCACCTTTGCTCATCCCGACACATAACAAATACACGTGTGCGCAAGATAAACTCTACGGACCGTAACGTCCTTAAACTAAACTCTACGGACCGTAACGTCCTTAAACAAAACTCTACGGATCGAAACGTTCTTAAACTAAACCCTAATCTCAAAAATGGTGATCTATGGACCGAAACGTTCTTAAACTAACAACGGACCATAACGTCCTTAAACAATTGAGCCCAAATACTCTTTTGTTGGATCTGAATGATCTTAAAACCATGTTAAGTAGATGTTAGTCTCAAATTGGACTAACGTATCCTTAACAAAAATTTAAGTTGATCTTAATCTCAAACGAGATTAACGATCCTTAAATTAACCCAAACCCAAATCTAAGATATACGGATTTTAGACTAATCTACGCCCTAGGGCGACAACATAAATTAGTCTCCGTATACAATCCACGGGCAACCAAAAATAAAACAAACACACACGACACTAAGTGAACCTCTGGTGCAGGAGAAAGTGGGTATCGCGATGCGATAACGTAATTAACTGCAGCGGCTTGCGCCTGCAGGGAAGAGCGTCCCCACAATCAAAAACCCTTCACTAACGAGGGGGGATCTGATAAAGTCTACTACAACGGCCGCATCCGTCCAAACCCCCGATACACGGTGCCATAAATCAGCTTGGCATTTTCGGAGAGATGGACAGATAAATCCAAATAGCATCTGCCACCAAATTCAGGCAAGACGACCCATCCCGGTTTCGTCTCCGTTTTCGGCGGTAAACACCCTTCAGCTATCCCATTAACACTTTTTAATACCTTTTTTAATTCTCTTTTTAATTCATATATCTCATTCTTCTCTTTATAAATTCTAAGCTATTCCAAACATTCTCCCATCTAAATTATACTTAACTTTGAAGACATTCCAAGTTTTTCCTCACTTGCAATTGCCCCACAACTCGCTAAGGAGACGTCGTAGACCAAGTCGCTTCCTCCATCGCTTTGCGGTCTCGGTTCTTCAAACCGAGACTACTTTTTCCTTATACCTTCGCTTTGGCAAAAGAGTAAGTCTTCTCTCCCTCTCATTATCTCCCTTAGAATCTAATTCTTTGTCATGTCGCTGATTCAAACCATACAAATAATTCCATGCTTACAACAAAATCATTTTCATTTACAGTCTCTTAGAGCCTTTTTAGCTTGACAATCGAAAAAGAAAATTTGTTATAACTCGTCTCTAATTTTAATCATCTCATTACGGTAACATGTAACCCACACTTCTTAAATCTTTTCATGATAAGAACTGCTGTCTTTTATACCTAAAATATAGTTCATGTAGGTTCATGCTTAATATGAATTCTAGATTTTGTTATATTTTAGATGATATCATGCACGGGGTAACAACCTACCCTACACACACACTTGGAATCATAACATGATCTCATGTCTTTTTACGTTTTTCTAAATAATCGTATTTTTATTCAAATACCCTCTAGTATTACAAATAAAATTTAACATTTTCCTTTGCGATATTTGTCTCTACAACCCTTGTCAGGAAAACCCTGTTGCGGATTATCGCACGTCTTGGGTTTAGTAGAGTGAGACGCAGAGCTCTTCACAGGGCACGGTCTCGAAGGAAAATTGGTTTTAAAAGCTAAAACAATTTCTTAAAAATTAAAATAAAAAGAAAAGATGATAAATTAGACTAATTGAGTTAATAACCATAGTTTATCATTTCTAATTAGTTAAAAGAAAACAAAGTTGTAAATTAGAGTTTTCAAGAAAATACCCTAAAGTTGAGTTTTTACTAAAATACCATAAAGTTAGGTTTTTCATAAAAATACCCAAATCTTCCAAAAGTACATTTTATCAAAACACCCTCACCGTTTTATTTAAATCAAAACTTCCTTGAGAATTTTAAAATATAATACTTACATAAAACCCCTCGAGAATTTATTAATGGCTTATTTTACATAAATGCCATAAAGTTTCAATATGCCATCTTTTCACATAAATAACTTAGAATTTCTAAGACCAGTATTCAGGAAGTGGATGGTTTAAGTGATCTATTCTCTCTTGGGCCTCAGGAAGCCGAGACAATGATTGTTATCATTTGCCTAATCTTATTTTTTTATCAAAATCAATTCGTACCGTCTCATAATATAATTGGTTTTAATAATCGACTTGTAACCAGAATCATCTACTATCATACTGGTCCTATATCATGAACCACATGCTTGAATCACTTGATTAAATACATTACTTGCTTGGCTTGACTTGAACTCGAACCTGACCCGAACTATGAATACGTAATGAATTGACATGAACACTTGACATGTATATTTGAACTTGACACGAATACTTGAACTCAGCTTAAAACTTGAACTTGTTATCTTCTTATGTATTCATGGATTTCGGGCAAAACTTGTAACTTAATCTATAAATTAAAATACGCGGGGTTAAGAGATAGTTTGGTAAAGACTGTATATCGTGCTACGAAAGTTCACTAAAAATGACCTAACATGAATCTTGTGTGCCGTTGTCCCGTGGGTTTGACGGGGTCTTGAACGAAACGTGCTTGGTCCGTGGGTTTGACGGACTACTCTCGTATACACGCATACCATCATTATCGAACTACAAATAAATACGTTAGAATAAATAGTCATGCTTATATATAAACATAATTAGGTTTAATTGATACATTTACTTGACCACTATTAAATTAGATTTTATATTCTACTTATACGCACTTTTTAGCACCTTGCATTCATATCCTTTTTAGAGACTTACCGAGAGCTAGTTCGTTGACGACACCACCCTTTCTCTTATTTTATTAAATGTTCGTCGGGTTATCTAAGAACTGAGGGGAACGAACCGAGTCAGGAAAATTACTCTCAGCTTGCAGCGTCGACCGATCACTAGTTTTCAGCATTTTTTTTCCAGTATGCCACCTGTTTAGACACATTGTTTTTATACCTTTTGTTATCTTGTATCCAAAACTATGTGAAATGTTGTATATAAATAAAGTTGATGTTGAATTTTATTCTCTTGTTAATTCTTGATATGTTGTTATATTGTTTATAAACACTCAGCGTATTTATCTTGAGAAATGATCTTCTCGAAATAAATAAGTCATGGGTCCCGTCACGTTCCTGCTACCTTCTTTTGGGAAACGGGACGTGACAATTCTTCCCCTTGGATTTTGTTAATTTAAGCAGCACCTTCATTATTGGCTTCATTATTGGCCGCAACCTCCTTAATGTAGGCTCTGCGGATTTAATTGATTGCCTCCACTCCCAATTAATTAATATATATCTAGAGCGGTTTCTAAGAGATAAGATTGTGTATCTAAATAGAGATTAATTCAAATAGAGATAAATTTGGAAATTTAATTAATTAGATTAATTAAATTTTCTCCAAACATATTCCTACTCAAAACCCTATAGCTACCTCTTGTGCACGTCTAACCGCATGTACCGCATTCCACACGTGCCGCACTTGCACGCACTATGTACGTGCCTCCGAGTCGGGCTTTTGGGCTCTTGAACTCGAGCTCCGAAATTTGAAATCAATTGCAACAAAATATGCCCTACATCTGATATCCTCGCTGCGGTGGATGCAGCCATCAAAGATGGAGTTCATGTCCTATCGCTCTCTCTCTCTCGGCACGGTACTTGAAAAATTCTACAATGATGCAATCCCCATTGGTACCTTCAGTGCAGTTCGAAATGGCATCTTTGTTGCTTGTTCAGCAGGAAATAGCGGACCAAAAGAAAGAACAGTCTCAAATGTTGCTCCATGGAACATGACAGTGGCAGCTGGTTCGATCGATCACAAGTTCCCAGCATGTGTTACGCTAGGGAATGGTTTATGCAGAGAGGTCAAACCTCAGTGGTATTATGACCCCTCTTGTTTATCTTGAGGCATGCTACAATTCTAAGATAGTGGCCCAGGCCGTAAAGGGTAAGATTGTTGTTTGTGACAATCACTATGGTTTAGTTGAAACAGTGATGCTAGTAGCTGCAGCCGGAGGTGCTGGTTTAATTGGACTCAATGGTCCAGAGGAGGGTGAAGGAATCATAGTTAAAGCATTCACCTTACCAGCTTTAAAGTTAGGTTACTTCGAAGCACTGAATCTGATCTCATACATCTATTCCAGTTCTAACCCAAGGGGGGCACTTCAATTCAACCATCAAACAGTTGTAGGAGAGATCCGAGCTCCAATAGTCGCATCTTTCTCTTCAAGAGGTCCTAACAAAATCCTTCCTGAGAATCTCAAGCCTGATATCCTTGCCCCTGGCCAGAACATCCTCACCTCATGGCCCACTGACTTGCCGGTGACTTAGACATCAAAAGATTTAAGGACTGGTTTCAACATAATATCTGGCACATCCATGGCCTGCCCTCATGTGGCTGGCATTGCTGCATTGCTCCGTGCAGCACACCCTCAGTGGACGCCAGCTATGATTCGATCCGCCATGATGACCACAGCTGTCGCGCTCGACAACAGTTACCGCCAAATACTTCTTGACAAGAATTTGGAGCCTGCGACACCACTAGCAATGGGTGTGGGCCATGTCCATCCTGTGAAGGCACTGGACCCAGGGTTGGTTTATGATGCAGGCATACAAGATTATATCGACTTGTTGTGCACCATGAATTACACTAAGGAGCTGACAAAGTTTGTGCCAGATTCTCATGCTCAAAGTTTGAGGGAGGAGCTGGAGATCCTAACTATCCATCTTTTGTCGTTCTATTTGATGCCAGCGCTAATGTGATGATGTTGAAGAGGACTTTGACGAAGGTTTCAAACTTGCCAGAGAGTTACGAAGCAAGGGTTGTGAACCCAAGGCCAGAGAAAGCGGAGGTGATTGTGGAGCCGAAGAAGTTGGAGTTTGGAGGAGAGAACGAGAAGCTAAGCTGCAAGGTGCATTTTAGGAACAAGGTTGCATTAGATCCTAGACGTGCAAAGAAGGATGATGAGATCATTGAGATGGAGTACGGGTACATCATATGGGAGAACAAAGAGCATCAAGAGCCCTGTGGTGTTCATGTGGAATGGAATTAGAATTATCTTACCTCAGTGTTGTTAGCAATAGTCCAAATAACGCGTTCGAATTAGATCAAAGCACTACTACAATGTGGTAATAAACCAATTTCATATTGTTCTAGATTGATTTCTCCATTTGTGTTCTTATTGCAATTAAGCACTTGTTTGAGATCGAATATCCTCAATCTGTACAAACTTTCAATAATTACCAAATCAAAGCAAAATCTGGTCACGATTTTGTAGGTCCCACAAATTCAATCTACAGTTGTACCACTTGAAGGTACAGGAATAGCTTTTGGAATTTCAGATCATTTTCATAAACACACGGATACCAGTTAGAGCATTCGAGCGGTACATGAACAGTTTTGGCGTAGACCCGGCAAAAGTCAGATATGGTCAAAATAAACCTTATAAGCTTCCCAACCCATACAGTTCTTAACAGAAAATTTTCACATTGAAAGACAAAATAACCCCAAGAGGTTGCAACAGCAAATTATAGCAATGAGAAAGAAAAAAATTCTTTTTTTGGCAAACAGAGAGAGAAATTACCTCCAAAGAATGACAATGTAACAAAACAAACGGCCAGAGTTGAAAGATCAAAATTCACCTCATAATTTCTTAGCACCTGCAACAAGAAAAACGCAACAAATTTCAATCACATAAACCGAAAAAGAAAACATAAAAAAGAACAAAGAGGAGAATGTCAACCCAGCTGCAGAGATCGTCGTTTTCATTCAGAAGGCAAGGCTCTTCAGGGGTAATTTGGAATGATCCAACCCAAGGTTTGAAATTGAAAGGAGGAGCACTATCTCGTCAGCAGTCTTCCTGTGTCCCCCACGCATTATCCCATGCATCTTCGTGCGTCCCTCAACGGAATGGCAAGAACGTAGAGTTGTTCAACCGATTCCCTTCACGTGTAGAGTCTGCGGTGCAGGAAAAGACACGGCGGTCTTGTGGCTTATCGGCCATGTTTGGGACATGCATGCGGCCTGACCCTTCTGTTACCCCAACTTAATAGAGATGTTTCTATATGATGTAAGATGTGTCATTTATGAACATAAACATTTTCTTATCCCTTTATTTATTGATGCAAAACAATCCAATGTAAATTCATAGTGCCGTTTACATAATATGAAGAAAAAAAATACTGGGGTCTCATCTATATCAGAAGCAGTGATATATATATATATATTGAGAGATAGCTGTTTACAAAGAATAATAATAATCCTTCAACAATTTAATGGGATCCAAAAGAACATCACTTTCTTCCCTTCTTTGATTAGAATAATCAGCAGGTTAATTTACCCAAGTATATGGAATCTGTATTGGATGTAAATTGACATTTTACTGAGATATTGGTGAAGCCACGACAATAGGCAGATCTCTATCACCGCCTTTATTGAAGCTTGATTCTGGTATCACTAATCTCAGTACTTTTCACCATCCATTTTGTATTGAACTGAATCCTGATGGTACAGCTCCAAATAGTTTTAGCTATCATCCAAGGCATGAATACCCTTTAAATTTATTCTTAACTCATGTATAAATAAGTGGACAATTAAGTTTTGAATATAGGTGAGGATCAGTCAGGAACAGGAACGGTCTTGAATGCCGCATGAGCTGTTTGATACAGATGTAACCCTATAGTTGTTTCTAAACTCCGTATACTGTTAGTGTAGTGTACTTGAAGCATTTTTTCCTCAAGGCCAATGTGCTGCAAGAGGGTGGTGGTTGGTATAATCAATTCCATTTAATCGCATACAGCACAAAATCTGCTCTGGCAATTCCTCAGGTTTGTTTCCCTGTTTCAGAATCAAAATAAAGTTATTATGTGTGTATATTTGTGGGGGGGAGAGAGATTTTGTCCAATGGAGAGGCACCTGAATGGTTAAGCCAACATCCATGGTACAAAGCTTCAGCCTGTCTAAGAATGTTTCAAACCCTTTTCTTGAAATGTAACTGAATCTGTGCATATCCAAATCTATCTCAAAGTAATCTTCTCCCTGTCAAAAGATGCATATAATTGAAATAACAGTAGAGAGGTGTTTGGGAATAATAGATAAGACCATATATGATTATCCAAATTGCATTATGAGAATCATATAGGAATTTACTTGGAATTCAAAGTGAATGTAAAATGATTTCTGGTTGTTGCGAGATTGTGCAATTTACACAATGGTGAAAGTCCCATAAGCCATACCCATGAGATAAGGAACTTGCACAATAATTTGGTGATAGAATAGTCTCACAAAATTCAAAGGAATATAATAAGTCGGGTATATCGTTAAAAACTCAGAATAATTCTATCAGATGTCTATCGTGAAATTCTATAATCAGCCTTACATATAGTAAAAAGAGATGGCTATAAGCAGCTTTGATATTAAAAGAACAAATATATCATTCATTGCCACAGCCTACATTCCAGATACCTAGAATTATTCCATAATTTGGTGAATGAGTTAAATGTGCCCAAATCTCAGTGTAGATATAAACTTACCAAGTAAAATTCATGCTGCGGACGGGAAAGAACAGGCTTTTCATTGTACTTATGCATTAGTGTTTTCTCTGCTGCACTCAAGGGAAGATCCTCCAAATTTGCCACACGCATGAGTATTTTTAACCTTTCTCGAAAGGGAACAACTGTGTCAATAGGAAAGCTTTTAACCTTTTCCACATCATCATCGATTAACCTCTATATGCAAACAAATATCAACTGAATTAACAACTACATAACAGAACATAGCAGACAAATGAAGCAACAGCGTGAATTTCAGCTCATCTTACTCTAATTTTGTCCTGAAAATGCGATGGCAGCTCTTTTGAGTAACTCTCCGAGAGCCTAAAGTACAACACAAAATTGAATCCTTTCCCATCTGTTATATTCTGAAAGATTGCAGCAGGATATAACGGAATCTGGTAAAGCCACAAGGAAACCATCTGAAGGTAAGGAAAAGATATCGATTCTACATCTTGCTAATGCAAGGATGGTTAACAAGCAACTGCAAAACTCATCGAAGTAGTGAAACAAAAGTATTCAACCGAATTAACATAATTTCAATTTTTAACATACATGATCTTCAGACCGAAATATATAAAAAAAAGTTAAAACTAAGATTTTGATACAACATACGGTAAAGATGACTAATATAGAAAAGGAAAATTGAATATCAACTGAATGATCTGACAGAAGCGGCGAGAGACTAAGGCGGGTTGAAACAAGTGGAAAAAATAATCAGGAAACATAAAATCAAAAAAGAATTGCAATAGAAACAATTTTTAAAATTGAAAATGGGAGTTCAACACACAGCTCAGATAGCAAAGGCTTAATGTATCAAGAAAGCTATAATCGAAAAACATAAATTCATCCAAGTTTCCAAAACTCGAATTCATCCATTAATATAAATCATAAGAGCCAACAGCTATAGGATTATTTATTGTTGTATCAGAAAAATGGAAACTGATGCAAGAAAATATTATTAACAGAATCATCATCTCGAGATATGTTCAACATATATCAATACCGTAACTAATTGATGTTCCCATGCATCATGTCATTGCTACACCAAAACTCCTTACAATATCTATATTACATATTAAGTGTCTGTTTATATTGGTAGATTCCTGACACACTCTCAAACGAACTAAAGAATGTTTTTAGTATGTGTCTAACTTATTTGCTTCCACTTATCTGACAAAAGTGACAACAAGATATGCATATATCCATGATCAAGAAGGATAATTTTATACAGTCAAAACAGTTTGAACAGGGCCAACTAAACAAAAGACATACAACAATTTCATCCGTATGCTAGCTATCTAGATTGTGTTGCATAAAATATCTAACACATAAATCACCTGAATGCTGTCAATAAGTGTTGGGTAGTATGTGTACCTGTACATTAACCACAAGAAGAGGTGGGAGCTTGCTAGATGGACTCACAGAGGGAAGTTCCACAAAACGAGCAATATGATTAATTTTCTGTTGGGACAAGAAAACATCAGCACCAAATGGATAATATGCTGCATGATTTGGAGCAAACTCTTTCTTCTTCTCCCTACAAAACCACATTGATTGATATAGTTAGATTTAAAGTTATATGCACCTACCTCCTAGTTCCCGATGGGTTCA
The DNA here is from genome assembly GCA_030015575.1 of Agapanthus africanus. NCBI lineage: Eukaryota > Viridiplantae > Streptophyta > Magnoliopsida > Asparagales > Amaryllidaceae > Agapanthus > Agapanthus africanus. The sequence goes on from CM057337.1 coordinate 13,854,914, forward strand.
TAACAAGCCGGTGGTGCGATGTGAGAAAAATAAAAAAGATTGGGGGAGATGAAAACTTATATGGTACCTAAAATAACTTTTGCCTCGCACCCTGAATGTACTCGGATCAAGCTGTGACCAGCAATTGCTCATTTTATTTTCTGCCAGGCAGAATGGAATTTGAGAACCCGCTAAAGGCCTTTCAAGGGCAGACTTCAAAGAAGCTACAAATGAAAACAATATGTCTATTCACTGTTAGGTGTTATGATAAAATCTTTTAATGCGCTTTCCCATCATAATCTAAAAAGATTAAAAAGAAGAAGAATGTGCTGATGACAGAGGAGAGATTTGCAACACTCACATAATGGGGCTGTAATGTGTCCTTCACTGGGCTTTCGCTTGAAAGAAAGCTTCGTTTCTCCCTTTTTTGCTGAGTTTGGTGGGCTGGAAGTAAGAGATTTTTTCTTTTCGACAATGGGGGCGGTGGTGGCGATACAGGGCAAGCATTTATTTGGAATAATACTATCACAATCGTCAAGTAGTCCCTCTTCCTTCTTATTAGCACATTCATCCATAGAAAGACTGGATAGGTCTCCATGGGTTACAAACTGTTTTGGACTGCTCAAAGAACCATTGCATTGACTATTCAAACTATTCTCTGGATTTCCTATAAAGTGCTCCCCATTCTGCCTCTTTTGATGTCGACTTATATCTCCATGGCTTGCGTCTTTGAAAGATGAAGGATTGGATATGGATTCACCAAAAAACCCATTTAAAAGGGAGGGTTCTGCCAATATTTTTATAGCAGGAGAAATGGAAGTTCAAGTATAAGAAAACCGGTATTATTTTTATAATTTAATGTGAAGGGAATGAGAATAATACGGGAATTACCTTCCTGAACACTATGGAAATCATCCTCGCAATCTGACTGTTCTTTTGCATTTGTCTCGAACCATGCTTCCTCTATACTTCCTGATATGGATATTGCAAGAACTATATTAAAAACAATTTAGAAATGCTAATATAGTAATGATAAAAATATGTCATAACATAAAGATTTATCAGTTGCATTAGTGATAACACCACTAAGCTATAACATAGACCATGTTTCGAAAAACATGTGAAACTATCAGATGAATATCTCGATGGGGTTCCGCTATCAGTTGAATATATGGTTGTAGTCAGAGGAATTGTATGTTTGTCCCTTTCATTTTCTCTATACATCATTAGCAAAACTTCATTTCCATTTCCCAGAAGAAATTGTAGCTTCACTTCATTCAGCAACCAAGCAAAACATCAATTCTTCTTAACACGTTGTTGCTTTAACTTCATACTCTCATGCCTTTGGAGTGAAAAATAATAATAATCATCCGTAGTATCATAACAACCCATGCCTCCAATCAAGTCAGTAAGCAAGCCAATTTCTCAACCTCCAAAATTCCAAAAAAAAAAAAAAATCCACACAATTATGGTGTCATCGATGTTTAACCCAATCAAAAGGGCAACTTGTGTTGAATTGTCCATTTCATATCTGAAGTTGTAACTTTACCAATTCATAAAACAAGTAGTAAAGGCCAACATCACAAAATTAAACATGTTTCTTGGTTGAAGTAACAGAAAAAAGATGATAAATTCAGCTTTACCATTATTGCTAGACAACACATGTTGTTTTACACATATGGATGATAGCCTGCCGGGGAGAAAGACAAAGGGTCCAACCCGAGGATCTGAGGAACGTAATAAAGCGAAACAGAAACCGTTCCGTCGCCTAAGCCCGAAGTGGGTATAGAGGAGACTCCGACCAGGGAGAATCCTCGGGATACCAGCAACGACTAGGCATCCTCGAGAAGAAGATCGAGGACATGTAGCTCGCCACTCACTTATCTGAAGGGTCAATGAGATATTTCTCGGACTCTCTCATGAAACCCTTCACCGAGCAGCTACGACCGGAACAAGCCATCCAAAGTTGCTCTTTTCGAAGGGAAGCCTGACCTAAAAGACCACTTGGACACGTTCACCGCGGGCATGAGCTATCGGGATAACTCGGACGCCGCTCAGTATCGAGCATTCCCCACCACCCTCTTCTGAACAGGACGAGACTGGTTCCCGGCCTGACTCCGCACTCGATCTCGACCTTTGAAGAATTGGCCACGCAGTTCCTCGGCCACTTGTTGGCAACCAGCGACAGAAAAGGTCGGTTGAGTACCTGTTCACCATAAAGTGCGAGGACAAGGATTCTTTCAAAGACTATATTGCCTATTTCTACAATGCCCTTCTGGAGGTACCTAAACACCGGGATGAGACGGTCATAACCGTCCTGAGTTCTAGTCTTAGGCACAAAGAGTGGCTCCGCTCTTTTACATTGGCGCAACCTAAGACCCTGGCCGAAGTAAATGTCTGGACCGAGCGGGAAATCCAACTCGAATCCAAAATTAACGCTTATCTTTCCCGAGGATACCAGACAGATCAAAAGAAAGGGACCTGAAAGAAGACAAGAAGAAGGTTGATCGGTTGAAACCTTATACATCGAGGTTTCGCAAGTACACGCCTCTCAATGTCTCGCAGGCCGAGCTGCTGAGGAGGCAAGGAGCGAAAGATTCTTCAAGCTGCCACCGATAACACGAAAGCCGGGCAAGCGACTCCGGGGCCCGTATTGTGCCTATCATCGGACGTAAGGGCACCCGACCGAGAATTGTAAACAGCTCCGCGATTATATCATGAAACAGATCCGCTCAGGTCACTTGGCAAAATACTTGCGAGACAAACGTCAAGCAGATAGGGGGCAAGCCGACCAATTTGAAACCGGAGGGATGACAATCGGGCAGATCATGGTCGTTACCGACTGACCCGAATCCGAACAACAAAGACACCCACCGAATCCGGTCATTCAATGCAGGAGAGTTTAAACTGTATCATCGAATCTGTATTTTCCTTAATAATAAAGATTCTCACTTCCCTGCAATTTGAACTACTTCTTTTTGTTTCCATGCTAAAACACCCCGCAGGGCCGGCGGATAGCTTCCTGCCCGTCAAGCAAAGACCAGCCCTTCACTCGAGTAAATGAAGCTTGGATGTGCCTATAGGTAGCCGACCAAAGCCCGCATCATGAGACCGCCAGGCAGCTCTCTGCTCGGCCTATCCGTAGTTGGAAGCTTCCTGTCCAACAACGTTGTGGATCCAAAACCCTCATCACGAGGCGCTTGGGCAGCTTTCTGCTCGGCCTATCCACCGCGGGTAGCTTGCTGCCCAACAAAAACGTAGATCTAAAGCTCTCATCACGAGGCCGCCGGGAAGCTTCCTGCTCGGTCCATCCGCAGCGGGTAGCTTCCTGCCTAACAACCTGTGGATCCAAAATCCTTATCACGAGACGGTCGGGTAACTTCCTGCCCGGTCCATCCGCAGTGGGTGGCTTCCTGTCCAACAACGCTGTGAATCCAAAACCCTCATCAAGAGACGGCCGGGTAGCTTCCTGCTCGGCCCATCCACCGCAGGTAGCTTTTTGCCCAACAAAGACAGGGATCCAAAGCTCTCATCACGAGACCGCCGGGAAGCTTCCTGCTCGGCCCATCCGCAGCAGATAGCTCTCTGTCCAGGAACGATGTGGATCCAAAGCCCTCATCATGAAGCGGCCGGGTAGCTTCATGCCCGGCCTATCCACCGTGGTTATCTTTCTGCCCAACAACGCCGTGGATCTAAAGTCCTCATCACGAGGTCACCGGGCAGCTTCCTGCTCGACCCATCCGCAGCAGGTAGCTTCTTGCCGAACAACGCTGTGGATCCAAAGCCCTCATCACGAGGCGGCCGGATAGCTTCCTGCTCGGCCCATCCACCGCGGGTAGCTTCCTGCCCAATGAAGACATGTATACAAAGTCCTCATCACATGGCCGCCGGGCAGCTTCCTACTCGGCCCATCCGCAGCGGGTAGTTTTCTGCCTAACTACGCTGTGGATTTGAAGCCCTCGTCACGAGACAGCCGGGTAGCTTCCTGCTCGACCCATCCACCGTAGGTAGCTTCCTTCCCAACGAAGACGTAGATCCAAAACGTTCATTACGAGGCCGCCGAACAGTTTCCTGCTCGGTCCATCCACAGCGGGTAGCTTCCTGTCCAACAACGTTGTGGATTCAAAGCCCTCATCACGAGGCGGCCGAGTAACTTCCTGTCTGGCCCATCCATCGCGGGTATTTTCCTGCTCAACAATGTCGTGGATCTAAAGCTCTCATCATGAGGCTGTCGGGCAGCTTCCTGCTCGGCCTATCCGCAGCGGGTAGCTTCCTGCCCAACGCTGTGGATCTATAGCCCTCATCACGAAGCGGCCGGATAGTTTCCTGCTCGGCCCATCCGCAACGGGTAGCTTCCTGCCCAACAACGTTGTAGATCCAAAGCCTTCATTACGAGACCGCCAGGCAACTTCCTGCTCGGCCTATCCGCAGCAGGTAGCTTACTGCCCAACAACGTCGTGGATCCAAAGCCCTCATCACGAGGCGGCCAGGTAGCTTCCTGCCCGGCCTATCCACCGCGGATAGCTTCCTGCCTAACAACACCGTGGATCTAAAGCCCTCATCACGAGGCCACCGGGCAGCTTCCTGCTCGGCCCATCCGCGGTAGCTAACTTCCTGCTCAACGAAGACATGCACGAAGATTAGGGCACTTAATTATCATCATATGGGCATGGAGACACAAATGCCGAACGCCATGTCGTTTCCGGACAAACCACCACGGAGAATTCTCGACACCAAACTGAACAGAGAAAACCGAGCAGACCACTTTCAACCCGACCCATAAATAGGTCGGAACGAGAGTGGGGGGCTAATGATGGTGCTCACAAGTGCGGATTCTGCTAATCAAGACACGTGGCGGATGACAGGTCTCTCGTATGCACTAACCAGCTCTTTGAAGTACCATGCGAATGGGACATTTCTCGGCGCCTCATCTCTAAGGTATCCATCCGACCTTTGGGGGCCTCCCCTGAGTGCATTCCCTATTCGCCTAGCAACCAGACTGTTCACTTCCCGGTGTACGAGAAAGGAGACGTGGCGAGACCGCGACGTATTTACTCAGAAATAAACACGTTAAGCGTAAATAAACAATATAAATAGATGCACAAGAATAACAAGAGATGTAATATAACATCAACTTTTATTAATATCCATTCTTTACATTACAACTGATTTGAAAATGAAATGTACAATAATAAAAGCAATGCCTAAACATAGCGTACAAAAGAAAAGATAAATACAAGTAAGCTAGAAGTCTGGTCGTGCTTCAATCTGCTCCAGATACTCCTGACTGGGCTCGGTCTCCTGAAGATCTGGTCCTCCTGACGAACATTCCAAAGAAAAAAGAGACAGGAATGTCGTCAGCGAACTAGCGCTCGGTAAATCCCAAAAGACGGGAAGGAATACGACAAGTAGAGAGAAATATAACTGTAATTTATACAGGTTTATATTTGTTATACTAACGTAGTTATTTGTAACTTGATACAGAATGTATCAGTGTATACGAGAGGAGTCCAACTATCCCGTGGACTATGATAACATGTAAGTAAAAGACCGCGTCAAAACCCACGGGAAAACGGCACGAGAGTTCATATAGGTGTCTTTTAGTGTCGATCATTGCGCCACTTTTAACACATTCCGTACCAATCTACCCCGTTAAACCTCGAATGTATTGTATTGAATTATAGTTATTAGACTTGCCGAAACCATGGATACAAGTTGTTTATGTAATCAGGTTCAGGATGTATCAAGTAGGCATGTAATCTAGTCAAGTTATAGCCATGGTTCGGTCAGGTCAGGTCAAGTCATATTTGCATGTTGATATTCTTCTGGTATTCAGGTTCAAGTATTCATGTTTGGTATGTTTGAATTGGATTCATGTTTGGATTGGATTCAGATTAGACTTAGACTCAGATTGAGTCAGACACTTTAAAACAGATTTGGATCCTGAATTATATTCGGGTGTTATCGGTAACTACTGTACATGGACGGCAGGATTTGTGTCTTTTCCCAAAACAATTACCATTGATAACTCTGTTAAGTTTTTCTAGCTTAAATAGACAAGCACTCACTTTCTCCAGCTTCCTGAGACTCAAGAGAATTGATCCCGCTTAAACCTATATTTACTAAAGTCCTTAATTGTAATTTTATATAACTCGAGGGGGTTTTATGAAAAATATTTTATATACTTTCAAAATAAATCTCGAGTGTTTATTTATATTATTTAGGATTTCCATAATTGTGAATTTTAAGAATGTGAAGTATTTTAGTGATAATAGCCTTAACTTGAATAGTTCATGGTATTTTAATGTAAAAATTGTCTTTTGGATAACTTGAAAGTATTTTAGTGAAACTTGTCATTCTTTTATTTTTTTAGCAAACATGGAATTTTATTATATCTTGAAAATATGTGGTTTGATGATATTTATATATTTATAAAAAAATTAATTTTATTATTAAATAGAAAGTCTCGTTTTTCTTAAAAATCGTATTAAAAATCTTTTGAGACCGAATGCTCCGTGAGGAGGTCTGCATCGCGCTCTACTAGTCCAAGAATGTGCGATAATCCGCACCATCCAATAGAGGGTCCCCTAAAAAGGATTGTAGAGGCATAATCGCAAAGAATTTTTAATAATGCAATTCAAAGAAAACCGGGGTTTATAATTCATGGCATTTTAATGAAATATTATATTTGCCACAAAAATATATTTTCAAGAGTATCGTGCTATGTAAACATGTGTGTATGTGAGGGGTAGGTCATTACCCCCATGAAGTTTTCTAAAGGTAATAGTAAGCAAAACAACTAAATATTGTACATACAAAGTTCATGGTATTTTACTGTAAAAATTAACTTAAGGTTATCTAGCATGATGTTTTAAAGTGAAAGTTATTTCTAAACATTAAATTCATGGTTATAAACATAGGGTAAGAGTTTGCACGAAAGTTATGAAAGAAAATTATGAAATTTTAGGTTTTAGAATGAGATGTCGGTATTAACTCCACTTACCGACATATTCTATAAAAAGAACTTTTAAAGGAGAAAGAGTAGAATGGGGAGGGGCTTACTAGTTAGACGGTTAGAAAAGAGGTTGAAGAAGATATGGTATCCTTCGTGGCGTCGTGGGGTCGCCGGAACTTGCTGGATTTCTCGCCAGAATTTGGTCTTGGGCTAACTTCATTTCTAATCCAGTTCTAGTTAGAAAAATATGATAATTTTGGTTAGAGATTTCAGAATGAAGAGATCGGGTATGGAGTTGTATTTATAGTGTGGAATTAGGATTTTGGAATTGAAAGAATGAATTAAAATGCATTAAAAATGGATTAATTGAAAAAATTGAATTCTCTGCTTTAATTCAAAGTAAACAAACAGTGCAGGGGTAATGGGGTAGAGGAAACGACAAGTGTGCAAAACCCGGGGACCTTTACCCACGGCCCTATCCACATCTCACCGGCCACTTGGTTGAGGTGAGCCATCGGATTTTTACCACGTGTTCATCTCAGTATAAATATCGTTTTACACATGTTTGTTTTTCCTAACTGTTCATTTTTGTGTGTTGTGCATATGTAAACTTTTGGGCTTTCAAAAAATTTAAAAGAAAAATCAGGAAAAATAATATGTGGTTGATGAGATTCGAACACAGGGGCTATATCACAGTAGTGCAAGGTTTTACCAATAAGCTACAAGTTATTTCTTGATGTTCTTAAACAAGAATAACTTTTAAATTGTGCTCAGGCTTACAAACTCTTTTCTGTACTTTAAGAAGAAAAATTTTGTACAGAAAATCCAGAGTCGTTACACAACCAATAGCTCACCTCCGAGCTATTATAGAGGTGAGCTTCCACAGCCTCCTCGCTCGTCTCCGAGCTATTATAGAGCTTAACTTCTGCAGCCTCCTTGCTCGTCTCCGAGCTATCACAGAGCTGAGCTTTCTCGGCATCCTCGCCCGTCTCTGAGCTGAGCTACCTCAGATCCCCCGTTTGGCCGGGAGCATAGAGCACGGGCGTCCCATAACAGCTCCATGTACCTCACCAGGGCGAGATCTCCGCCGCTACACGTACCGCATCCCATGCTAGCGTATCTCACCATTAATGAGCGTATCCCGCTATTAACGCGAACGTGACGCAGGGACGTAACGGACGACGAGAATCGCTCCATGCGACCGCTATATAAATCCCTCTTCCAAACAACTCAAGTAACTTGAACTCATTCCAATACGCTGCTACTCTGCCCTAATATTTCTCGGTACTTACTTGATCATCAGAAGGTCCTGCGGTGGTTTCACATCCCGGGACTTCCATTGCAGGTAGTTCGGCGTCAACAAGAACCAACAACCCATTAAAATCCACAAGCTCAACCGTCATCTAAAATCTCAACCATTCAGCCCGCTGACAGCAAGAGGAGTACAACATCTGAGGGAGATTCAGGGCTCCATCACACTTTTTTCTTCTCTATTTTTAACCCAGTATCAAGAGCGACCGAGTACAACATCTGACAGCGCTTTGATACCATTTATCTCTTATAGTCAAACAATTGACCCAAGAATAAAGATTAAACCCCCTCTATAATTCATAAAAACCCTACCGGTTCAATCCAAGATCTCGACTTGCACACACAATCTCAATTCATCAAACACAAGAAACCTAACAATTTACTCAAAACAAGAAATTTAAGGCGTATACCTTTCTCCTGCCCATAGCCATCCTCATCGATCGTCTCCATCGTCCTGTTCCTCTTCAAGCAAACTTTCCGCCTCACCGCTCGCCGCAGCCGCCTCCTCTTCCCTCCGCCGCTACGATCGCCGCCGCCGAGGAAACCCTCGGGCCTCGAAACGCACGCTCCCATTTGAATCAAGAAACAAAAGATCGCCACAAGAAAGGAAAAAAAGGAGGAAAAGATGAGAATTTTTTTTTTTGGCGTGAGATATGAGAAGGAGCGAACGCGTTGGGTGTTGAAAGTAAGCGAATATGAAGACCTCCACTTTAAAAAAAAATAAAGAAATAAAGTGGGGGAATTAGCGGGAGCGGGAGCGTACGCTGCCGGCTGACACGTGGCGAAAGCGTGGGTTCGCCGCCACTAGCAGCGGGTCCCAGATTTTTGTGGCGTTGCCGAATGGCTCGTCTATTATGTCAACTGCGTATGCAACTTTTTATTTATTTTCCCTTTTTTTTTTTAATTGGTACTTTTAGAAACTACCATTCTGCAAGTTTCTTTGTGATCATAAAATTATGAAGTTGAGGAGACTAATTTTATTTCTAGCTACTCACATATTTCAAAGAAAATGCTGGGGGTAGAGCTAACTCCGGATCATTAGACGGTACCATCGGCTTTGATAAGATACCCTCAATTACTTTATTGTTTATTGCAACTGATTTGTAGTGATCCATATGGATGTTTTTCTTAAACAAGTCTTCATGGCTGTTTTTTTCTTCTTCATATGGTTATTATATTGCTTGGTTAATTTCTATGTGATTTAATGGGGAAATGGCCCCGAGAATGTTCTCGGGGCTATTTCCCTAGAAAGGTGAGACATGGGCAGGGCCGAGGATCCTTTCCTATGTCTCACATTCTTAAGAGAATAGTCAGAATATTCTCAAGGCCATATTCCTCTTTGAATACAGATTTTAGAATAAGTTTAAGAGATGCCCAAGAAAACTAAAAGCAATACCTAAAGAAGAATTTTCTCAATTCTTGGATTCTTTTGTTAAAAAAGAGCAGCAATTGATTTCATGAGCTAAACCTATAGAGTTTGCATAAAAACTGTTTTTTTAGACGGTAATATTCCAAATATTTTATCCAAGAAACAATATTGGTTAATTTTTCCAGTAAAAGACATAATTTTCCTACCTATTATTTGACCAAAAGAAAGACAAAGGGGTGGATTTCTTGCATGCCGAATGACAATAGACGCCACATTGATTTTCTAAAAAAACAAATACTGATAAATTCTTACCATAAATGACTCTAGATACAGAAACAATAATTCTAGCAGAAGATTTATGACTAACAATTATTTTATTTATATGAAAGAAGCAACATGGACCAATGAACCATCTGCTTTTGTTTAGAGTCTAGTGTTGTATCTTAATACACCACATTTAAAACTTGCCAATTTAAAGATCTCCGATTCAGTTTTAAAGATCTCCGATTCATTTTCCGTCGGTTTTAAAGATCTCCGATTCAATTTCCGAAGGGTTCGTATCCAGACAAAATTCCCTCTTCAATCTATGTAATACCACAATCCCAGTTTAAGGTTCAAATCTTAATACAACATCCGTCATTGGCATTGAACATATCCCAAAATAAGTTCTTGAACTTTAATTTATATATAACCTTGTAAGATACATTCAAGATGATACAAAGTGATCAAAAACTGGTCGAATACTCATCTACACATTAAACAGCTGCTAGTGCATATAAAAGGTTGAGCCCTCTACTTGCCAAACAGTTTCGCCAAATCTGTTGAATTCACCAGATCGTTACATAAATGTGAGCGAAACTAAAAATCGATCGATCGATCAATTATGATAATTACAGTGAAATGGCAGGACCGATCACTTCTTGGAAAGAACGGCAAATAAGATGGCCAACAGAATGACCAGCATCATGATCTGAGAAAGAGAGAAGATGTGCAACAATGAAGATTAGATCACTTCTAGACTTTAAATCATCAGAGGGAAAAATGATTTAAGTACTGGACTTACCTTCATTGAAGTGTGTTGAGGCTGAGTCTTATATAAGCTACCAGCCCTGATTAAAAAGAGAATGAAAATGAAGGATTAAAAAAAAAAGTTCACCAAAGTGAATTCCTACTCAAATAACTAATACAGACATACCTTTTATCTAGTTTTCCAGAGGAAACACAAGCTTTTTGTATCTCTTCAATGCGTTTATGAGTAAGAGCGGCATTTGGATCACTCTCGTCAACCTAGGAAAGGAAAGAGGATTCAAACAGAATGGGGGAAAAAAGATAAATTCAAAAGACATTCATTTAATAGATTGTATAGTTAGCATAAACCCAAAATTCCCCTAGTTGCAAATATAAAATATGCATTGTTTGTGAAAAGTAGTAGAAAAATGGCAGAAACATAGGCGCACTGTGGAAATTAAAAAATGCAGAAATGGACAAAAAAACAAATGGCTACTCAAGTACGGGGAAATACACAAACGGAAAAGGGCAAATAGAATGTAACAAAATGTTGCTTAACGGTGGAGCGGTACCTTGGACTTCATCAAAGCGGAAAATTCAAAAAAAGCGCTATAGACATCTGACATCGTTTTTGTCTGATCAATAACCTTAGCAGTTAGTCCTGAAAAAGGGCATGCTCAAATCAATAATCTACTTCCCTAATAACAGGCCAAGATTCATAGAAATATTAAAGGAGAATTAAAATGCAAACACATAGCTGCAAAGCACAACAATATAAAAATAAAAGAACAAAATGAAACCAATAATGCTGACGCAATTCAAGGTGCTGTAGTTGATGCAAGAGGTGGATAATCCTTGGCTAAGAAAGCATGCCAGATTGCTTGTGCAGGATATGATTCTGATGCCGAGAAAGGGACCAAAGGGTTACACAAGGACCTTACAATACTAAACCAGTCGACAACTGAACAAAACCATCAAGTACATGCAGAAAGCATGTGGGTTCTTATTCCCATCCATTCTGTAGAAACTAGCAACATTTATTTGGCGATTTTCTTAATTTACGTTGAGTTAAATAAATGCCCACAAGCACTTCGAGAATTATATGAGGGAAAGCAGGCAGAGATGGTTATGGTCTAGTGCAATCGAAACTGATAGGTGTACCATCTTGCTGCATGACAAAATAGTAGTTAATGAAACACTGAGAACTTTGAGATGGGCCTAAACTGACATGTATAATTTCTAACTTAAACGTGGATATAGCCCTCATTGAGCATAACGGAAGAAAATGATTTGATGTATTGACCCCAAAACTTTGAGATAAAGGCTATGCGGTGGTTAATTTAATTCCAGATTACGTAAGGCTGTTTCTTTGAGATAAACCCACCGTTGCCGGTCCCAAGTCCGGATGAGAAAGGGTGAGGGTTGTGGTAGGCTTGTGACAGCCAACGTAAAACTTTGTCGCATTCTATAACATGAACCATAATAAGAATATCGTTGGGACGTCCCCTCCTCGGCGACGCGCTACATCGGATCTCGGGTGTAGTATTAAGTATGCAAGGGCTTCTAGGTCGTCGTCCAGAAACGGCGTGCTACATCGGACCCCGGGTGTAGTGACAAATACGCAAGGGTTTCATAGGATCCGTCTAACTTCCTGGAACATAGGTTCCCTTACAGGTAGACTAATAGAATTAATGGAGGTGATGATTATGAGGAGAATTGGTATTATGTGTTTGCAAGAAACTAAATGGATAGGTGAAAAGAGTAGAGTCATAGAGCCTTGAGATTATAAGCTTTGGTATACGGGTAGAGATAAAAATCGTAACGGGGTAGGCATAATCATAGATAGACGGTTGCTTGAGGATTTAGTTGAGATTAGGAGAAAAGGTAATAGAATTTTACTGGTTAAGCTTATTCTAGGTGGAGAGATCCTTAATGTTATTAGTGCTTATGCACCACAGATAGGTCTTGATGACACTAGCAAGCGTCTATTCTGGGAGGATTTAGACGAGATGGTGCAAAATATACCCAGTGGAGAGAAGTTATTTATTGGTGGTGCTCTCAATGGATATGTAAATACTAGTCGTAGTGGGTTTGATACTATCTATGGAGGTTTTGGTTTTGAACAAAGGAATGAAGTAAGTGGCTCGATTCTAGATTTTGCCTTTATCTTATGACTTGATCACAAACACCTGGTTTAGGAAAAGAGAGTCCTACCTTATCACTTTTAGGAGCGGATCAAGTGCTCGTCAAATAGACTTTTTTCTGACGAGAAAAATAGATAGAGGTTGTTGTATCGACTGTAAGGTAGTGCAAGGTGAGAGTGTAACCACTCAACATATACTTTTATTTCTAGATTTTCGATTTAGAAGAGGACTTGGAAAGATTAGACGTAAGGTAGAGCCTAGAATTAAATGGTGGCGATTGAAACAAGGTAACCAAAAGGCTTTTATAGATCGTGTAGTCCAAGAAGCGGATTGGCAGTTGGAAAATGATTCAGACAGAACATGAAACAAAATGGCTAGTTGTATCAAGAGAGTAGCTAGATATCTACTTGGTGAGTCGAGAGGTGGTGCTCCACCATCTAAGCACATATCATGGTGGAATGAAGAAGTAAAGGCTGCTATTAAAATTAAAAGGGATTCTTATAAAAATTTGAAGAAAAGTAGAGATGTGGAGAGATTTGAGAAGTATAAAATAGCTAAAAAGGAAGTTAAGAAGGCTGTTCGGAAAGCTAAATCTAAGGTCTACAAGGAGGTGTACGAGAAATTAGACACTAAAGAGCCTGAAAATGATATATACCGGATTGCTCGGATGCGGAAAAGGAAGACCGGAGACTTATGTGCGGTGAAGTGTGTCAAAAATAAAAATCAGAAGGTTTTAGTTCGAGTTGAGGATATCAAGAAAAGGTGGAGATATTATTTTGACAAATTGTTCAATGAGAGCTTTACTAAGAATTTGGATGGACTTGTCATTCAATCTCAAAATATAAATCGTGATTTCATGCGTAAAATAAGACTACCTGAGGTTAAAAAAGCTTTGAACAGAATGGGTTTAAGAAAAGCGGTTGGTCCTGACGGGATTCCTATCGAGGTTTGGAGATACTTAGGAAAAATATGCGTTAAATGGTTGACAGATCTGTTTAATAAGATTTGGCAGACAAAAAAAATGCCAAATGAATGGAAGAAAAGTATCCTTGTACCTATCTATAAGAACAAGGGTGACATTCAAAGTTGTTTAAACTACCGTGGAATAAAACTAATGTGTCACACCATGAAACTTTGGGAGAGAGTGATTGAACACAGGCTAAGGAAGGATATTAAGATAACAAAGAACCAGTTTGGATTCATGCCTGGACGATCGACGACATAGGCTATTCATTTGCTTCGTCAACTTGTCGAGCGTTTTCGAAAGAGGAGAAGAGATTTGCATATTATATTTATTGATTTAGAGAAAGCGTATGACAAGGTACCTAGAGAGGTATCATGGGGGGCAATGATGAAGAAGGGGGTCCCCGTCAAATATATTGACATAATCAAGGATATGTACGATAGGGTAGTGGCAAATGTCAGAACGTGCGGCGGCCTAACGAGTGATTTTCCGATTACAATTGGTTTACATCAAGGATCTGCATTGAGTCCATTCCTGTTTACCATCGTATGGATGAGCTTACTAGAACTATCCAAGATGAGGTACCTTGGTGTATGTTATTCGCTGATGATATTGTTCTAGTAAATGAGATGAAAGCAGGGGTTAATGCCAAATTGGAATTATGGAGGCAAACATTAGAATCTCGGGGGTTCAGATTGAGCAGGTCCAAGACAGCATATATGCGTTGCAAATTTTGTAAACAGAGAAATCAAAACCATATTAGTATAACATTGGAAGGGCAAGAGTTATCACCGAACGATCAGTTTAGATATCTAGGTTCCATCATCCAAAAGGATGGGGAGATCGATAGTGATGTTAATCAAAGGATCCAAGCTGGTTGGTTGAAATAGAGGAGTGCAACAGGCATTTTGTGTGATCGTAACTTTCCGTTAAAATTGAAAGGAAAGTTCTATCGGAGCGCTATTCGGTCTGCCTTATTATATGGTACAGAATGCTGGGCTCCTAAGAAGCATCATGCACAGAAGATGCACGTAGCAGAGATGCGTATGCTTCGTTGGATGTGCGGTAACACTAGAAAAGATAAGGTGTGAAATGAGGATATTAGTGCAAAAGTTGGTGTAGCACCTGTGGAGGAGAGAAGATGCGGGAAAACCGGCTAAGATGGTTTGGTCATGTGCGACGCAGACCTATGGAAGCACTGGTTCGACGAATAGATACTCTCGATATGGGCAATGGCAAAAGGGCAAAATGGAGACCGAAGAAAATATGGATGGAGGTGATACGAAACGATATGGTTGTCAAAGGCCTCAATGAAAGTATATTGTTCGATGGGAGTGAGTGGAGGCGGAGGATTCATGTGCAGGACCCGGCGGCGTGATTCTCATGTTGGTTCATGTAGCCTACCCCATATGCTTGGGATAAAAGGCTCAGTTGTTGTTGTTTGTTGTTGTAAGGCTGTTACTTGTTCCTGTCAAACTAATTTGTAAGGAACCATCTGTTCAGCCGTTATTACGCAGTTGTCACATTCAAGTGGAGCGCATAGATTTCAAGTAGATTGAAGTTCTTCAGATAATGTGAAGAACCTTTTCAACAGGAATCTGACCTTTTCTATATGTATTATTTTGGCCTATTTGCTTGGGAAGTGAGCAATATTGGGATATTGTTGCATGCACTACGATGTGTTTCATTAATATCTCTTTAATGAAGCAGGGTGGATTATCCACCGTTTACATTAAAAAAAGGAAGAAGCAGGAATCTGAACTTTATTCATCACATGAAGAATTCATATCTTCTAACACTAAACACTTGCCTCTAAAGAATACATCTAGATGCCTCAACCATATATAGATTATGTTTTAACAAAAATACTCCATTTTCCTACAATCTGCCTAGTGAGCTTCTACAACATCAGCAAACCATTAAGACATGCTGCAAAGAGGGGAAATATCAGCTCCCGTTTAGAGTCCAACTTTCATGTCATGCCTTCAACACAGTTAATTTTTATATAGCATTTTTCAAGCAGACATCTGACCGCTGACATTGTGATATTCGCTTCTCATTACAACAATTTCCATCTTAGAAATGAAGTGATTTGGTTATGATGGAAGATGAGCGTGATAGGAAGAATTAACATCATGCAAGTAGTAAAACATATTAAAGACTACAGGGATAAAGTTGAACAAGAAAAAATGGTGATCGACAGGGAAAATTTTATATACTTACCACGTCGCATTTTCACAACTCCTTTGAAAACCATTGGGTTATTATAGCACAAAGCTAGTGTCCCAATAGCCATGATCTGATAACATGAGATTGTCAATTCACATGCAATTAAATATGGGAGATGTAGATACCAAAGACACTAATGTACATATAGCAAAGGAACCTAAAAAGACAAGGGACAAGCAACCTAAATATGTCTTTCATACTCGCAGAGTCAGTAAATTTGTCGTCACATGCAATTTAAAAAGTGAAATGACAAGATACCAAAGACACTAAAGTACGCTTAGAACAAAGGAAGCTAAAAGACTAGCGGGGGAAAATGCAGCAAACATTTCTTCCATACCTGTAGAGGACAGTAGCAAAGTGACTGGTAATACTAATAACGATAACTATAAGTCGATAACATGACAAATATACTATAGCAGTTAGCACTTATCTTCCCACCATTCGATGAAACAATGCGCTACATTTTTTGCATCATATATTATGATAGCAAAATAAATATGGAGATACTTCTTTTTCCGTGCAGGGGGGGTATGGAGATACTGTGAGGTGTCATCATGGCCAAAAGACTCTGATCTTCTACGCCAGCCAAGGTTACCAACTAGATCTATAACAAGACTTACACGATAAGACAGGATAGAATTCTACACCACTCAAACTCTTAAACAGATCAGTCCTACAACTATCCAATCACTTCGCTAGGCAATCACACACCATTTCTAGCATCTACCTTGCAGTAAGAAACACTCTTCCATACCTGAGGGATGGCACAAAATCTGAAAATTGCATAGTCCTTCAGGGCAGACATATACTGAAGACAATCTTCAGCATGAGATAAAGCATTTGTAACCAAGTCATTCAAGCATTGCACGGCTTTCAAAGAATTTTCGTCGTATTTTAAATCCTATATCGCAGATCATCAAGTGAAAGAAAGAGCTCAGTCGGTGTGTAGAAGCATAGGGTATAATAGTGCAATTCAGCTAAAGCAGCCCATGAGTAGTCATGCTAGTCTTGCTGATTATCACAAGTAGAAATTTTTTGTTTTAAAAATATAAAATTTAAATATTAGAATAAGGGGAGAACCTCCAGTTTGTCAGCATATTTACTCCATGTTTCGCGAGGCCAGAACATTCGTGATTTTGGTATCTCGTTTATATCTTCCAAATAATCTCGAATAATATTCGTTTTCTGCATATGAACAAAAGAAACGGTTAGTACCCACTGGAGATCTAGGAGTGTATGACGAGACTGCGAACCATTTAGCAATGAAAATGTCACAGGTTGAATTACCTGAAGAAATAAGCCCATGGAGTTGGAAAGAGAATCTGAAGGTAGTTCTTCCTTACCAGAAGCATGAAATAGCTTAGACAGCCCTAAGCCAACAAGGCCCGCAACATAGTGACAATATTCATCATAATCGTCAACCGTTTCTACCTGCAAATCGAAAGGGAGATTCTGGTTTTTTAACTTCAAAGACAATATATGAACTGTGATCTTTCTAAAAATATGAGAATTGTTATCTCATAAAGTAAGCCCCGAAATCAGGACATGTCATTGAAAAAATATGCATCCATCACCATAGTAAATTGCATGAAAGAAGTAATTAAAAGTTGCATGGCTCAGAAGTATATTATATTAAATTCTGCAGATAACCCGCTATACAAGTCTATGGAGAAATAGAAATCAAGAAAGGGAAGTGTTGACAAAAAAAAATGCATTAATATCATACATTCAACTTATATATACATGTTGTATGCATGATATTGATGGGAGGGCATTTATTAGAGTCAAAAATATTGACTCTCAAATTTACTCAAATCGGGTACCTATGAATCTGCATATAGGCTGAGTTCAATGCCTATAGAGTTCAGCACACTTGGTCAATTAGGACAAATGAGAATTCATTTGAAAACCCATTGAGTCTAGTTTCCAAAAAATCAAACGGTGCGTCGTTTGGACATTCCCTAGAGGAAATTATGGCCAAATCATTAAACCATGCACGTGCAGATTTGAGCTGTCGGAACCCCTCCCTAATAAGCCATTCATGCCTATTTTTAAGCAAGAAGTGGGGGGATTTCCTCCCTCCACTTACCCTGATATCGAGGGCGTAGTTACACACTACTCCCCACTCATAGAGGGGTATATATCAAGGTTTAAGAACTCAGTTTCGGTTTCGGTTTCGGCCTCTCGTAATTTTATTAGTTTTGCTGGGTTTCGGCTAGTTTCGCTAATCTCAGTTCGGGTTTCAGTTTCGACGGTAATACAGCATACATAAGTGTTGATATATGGTTTTATATTACAAAACAATGATTCTAGTGTTTAAAAATCCAGGTATGATGCAAAATATATTAAAAAGTGTACTTAGATAAGTATTATATAGGGTTTGGGTTCACTTTTTTGCGGTTTTCTAACCACGAAGGCCTACAACGATCACAATGACATAATAAATGGTATAAAAATAAGTTTTTAAAGATTTCAGCCGAAACGATATTTGTATGCTTGGTTTCGTATTAGTTTCGGATTTCGTATCGGTCTCCATCGAAACAGATACGAAACCACCACGTATCGGTGGTTTCAGCCGAAATCTCGAACCTTCTATATATACCCCTCTGTTTGCATAGGGAGGGGTTCCTTTTTGGTTAAGGAGACGAAACTTTGATCAAAGTTCTTTGAGAAGAAGGTGAGATATAGGAATGGGAACCCCATTCCTTCAACCCCCCCTCTCTCTCTCTATATATATATATATAATCAAAGAGATCTCTGAAAACTTATACAAGTTTTTATCCACGACAATGGAGCTTGAAAAAAATGGCCATGACTTTTTTCAAGATGAAAACTTAGAACACAAATTCATGTGTTCTTCATGAAATGGACATAATACAGAACATGGTGCATCCCATGTTCTGCATATTTTGAAATATGCCATCCTATTTCTTGCATATAAACAGAAATAGAATTCTATTTCTTAAAGGAACATAGATTAAAACCCCTATGTTCCTTTCATCAAACATATAAAGAGGAAAACCCTATTCATCTTGAGACATGAAAAATATGTCTTCACAATACTTTTGAATAGGAAAACCGTGTTCATCTTTTGAGATATGACAAACATATCTCCATAATGGAATCCGGTGCTAAAAAGCATTGCATTCTTTGTATGAAACATGTTTTAAGACCATGCTTTACCTTTGAACACCATCCATGTGTTCATCTTACACAAAACTATTGAAAATGATATCATAGATCATTTTTAGTATGTGCAGAAAACTCAATTCTACGAGTTTCCCATAAAGGAAACTCTCTAAAAAGAGTCTTTATTTGGCCTAGAAAGCACCGTCGGGAGGCCCCAAAATAGGCCTCCCGCTTGTGTCGGGACCCCCCTCCCGACCATTTGGAGGCCCCAAAATAGGCCTCCCGCAAACAAGAAATCTTCTTGTCGCTTGCTGAGGTGATGTGGCCCCCACATAGGATAGTGCCCATCCCTACCTATCAAATTTGACATTAAAGTACCTCCAAGTACATATATCTGTCTCTCTTAAACTCTAAAATTAGAGTTTTCTCATAACTTTGTACATTTTGCAATATTGATATAATTTGCATTCAAATTGTACACAAATATAAATGAAATACAATGAAAGTTCTTTGGCTTCTTATATTATTTTCTATTTGCAAGTATTTTTTAATCCTTTAATATGATCTGTGATGTAATTTGAGCAACCTAACAAGGTATCCTGTGTCTAGGTAATTCTTTAGACACTAGGATGTAATTAACCATATGTGTTTGCGTCTATGGGAAGTCTCGAACCCAGTAGGTTCTGGTCAAATTTTAAAACTCAAATACTTGTTTTGTTTAAACTCTACCTTTGTTTCAACATGCAATCGTTGGAGGTCCTAAAGAGGGCAAACGTGATGCAGAACAACTAGAGTGCATAGAATATTAGTCGTCATCGCCAGAAAATAGTTCCAATGTTTTATATCAAAGAAATGATGGGCTCACAATCGAGAAATTACATGAACAATGTAGCCAGAAGTGTCTAAATGCTTATAATTGCAGGTGTGAATGGTATCAATCTAGTGTTCCGATTACAAACCTCCTTGCAAATAAATTTTGCCATTCCTGCACCCATTCTCTTGGTAATATCTTCAATTGCCACTTGATAACTGAAATGAACTCAAGAAGCATTAGATGTAATATACAAAGGATTCTATACTGTGTATAGAAGGGAAGGGGGAATCTGTAATCGATAGAAAGAACAAAGTAACCCAAAGATTAAGATTTACTCCAATAATAATATATTCATATTACTGAACAAACAAGTAATATTATATAATTATTTAGACAACTAGTGAACAAGAACCAAAACTGAGTAAAGCAATGACCTTTCACCGAGCTCCAAAAAAGCAGTTGAGACAAAATGGAATTTATCCATCAGAACTTTGTACTCTTTAGTACCACCTAAAGAAAAGAAAAGGGAAAAAATGAAGAACTCCCGACATAAAAGGCAAGGGCCAAATAATTTCAAGAATATAAATTATCAAGACAATAGTTTATTTTCTTACTGCCAATTAGCTACATGGACACATTCTTAAAGATTTAACACATTGTGAATAGACAATTATAAACTTCTAAATATGCAAATATACATACTATTATGTGCTGCAACAATCATTTGCCACAAAAATGAACATAAAAGAAACAAATGTGTCTTATTTTCCTCGTTTTATTTCAATGATAATAGTTTATGATGGGGATATGCTGTGGATCGCTCTTCGTTTTATCTATGTCTTAGAGTTCATTGTTTCTCCTTCTAGACTTAACACATTGGAGATGACAGCCAGTCTAAAAATTGTGCTAAGCTATTCATATGGTTTAACATATGTTGTAGGATAAGTACCAAATGATTCTAATCTATACTTTCAATAACCTGCAGAGTTGGAAATACTGAAACTTCTGCTCTAGTTTTGCTCGCACATTGTGCAATTACATTCTTGCTACATATTAGGTGTTCATGGAAATCACATAAACTTGGAACCTAATCCCAATCCAAAATCTAGGCCATGAGATTGGCTCAGGTAGCTTGGACCTTACTACAACCACCAAATCATGGCATAACTACTCAAAGAGGACTAGCAGAATGCCATCTCAAACCTCATCTACATTGCACAACAGAAGAAATCATGTGAGTGTCTGGGTAAGGCGCACTCTTTATCGCTTGCACCCTAAAAGTAAATAAAAGGAAATACTATCTCCAACGAGCATAATCCAAATAGTACTAAGGAAGCATTTGAGATCATCATCGTTGTCATCTCAGACTTTTCATGGACACAGAGTCAGTTGTGATGCAGAGCTCATTGTTGGGAAGGTTACCAGTTTGAGACTAACCTTTAAATATGTCCAATCTCCCATATACATATATACAGATAAAATGCATAGATATAGTCCAGAATTCTTAAGCACACATCTATCAATTTATATAATAATAGTGGAGAAAACATAAGTAGTGAGAAAGGCTTGCCAGATCCCATACATGAGAAATGCCAGTCGCGATCGTATATGTGGCGATGAAAAGATTGCAGAATTGGCACTTTGATCTCAGAAGGAATGCTAGTATCGTCCTCTGCAAATGGTAAATGAACTGGGATCAGCAAAAAACTATCAATAGAAGATTACTCGGGAACATAACAATCTACATATACAGAGGCAAAGCACTGAATATGTCCAAACTTGTGCCATTATCCATAAACACCAAGTATACATCAAAAAATGGAATTTTATTGGAAACAAACGAGTTTCTTCCTCTTAAAGAAAGAAGCTTCAGCATTTTCCAAGATAGTAAAGCGTTATGTGCTGCAAATAAGTTTACATTCATTTATAGATTCTTCCGGGATGGGGGTTAGGGGAAAAAAGAAAAGGCAACACATATCTTGTAATCTAAATGAAACCCAGTAGATGATTTCTGGATCTTTTTTACCTTAGCACAGTATCTCTATGATTTCAGGTTTTACCCTCAGGTCCTGAACTGCATTAGAGCATAATATAGCATAACAAAAAGGCCTCAAACTATATCCCGTATCTATGTAATTGGAACCTTGTAAAGTATCCTATATGTAGGTCCTGCCACGGCCACCGTGTGCATGTTTGATATCTGCCTAAGCTTTTTCTGTGGCATAAACTTACATATTACATCAAAATACAACTCTTAACCGAAATATAATAACACAATACCCCAAAGCAGTAACATTAAGAACACCGAGAATTTATAATAGGAAAAACAAAGAATTGTAATTTGCAGTTCAGTAAATAAAGAATTCAAGTTTATAGGAACGAACCAACGGTGTCAAGGGCTCGAAGTACCAGATAGAAAATGCAAACCTGAAAGAGGGGGGGGCGGGGGGGGGGGGGCAATAAACTTGTTAATTTGACATCAATACATATCCTTAAGGTTACTTCCTCGGTAAATCGCCAATAAAACTAAGGCTTCATACATAATTCATAATCAATATTCAGCTAAATTTCATTAATTCATTAATCTTTCAATTTTCCTAATATATGCAAAGATATCATATTTCTAACACCAATTAGCTCCAGCGACACAACCAATTTCAAGAATCATGGAAAAGCCAACGATTCATCAGATTTATTCAAAAAGAACCTACGTATCCAAAAAAGAAAGAAGAAGAAAAAAAGAAATCAAAATAAAAAAGAAGAATCTTTACAGCATTGCGAAGATCAGGGTCAAGCTGCTGAATCACGAGGGCGAAGCTTCGAGAGACCTTCTGAAGCATCGAATAGGAGAAGCCCCAGTGAGGCTCCGATGGGATCTGCTTGCTCATCTTCGACGCCGCCGCCTTCAGCTTCATCAACGCCACCACTTCCCCTGGATGCTCGAATATCGCGCCGATCATCCCCATCTCTCTCGATCAAAGATCTCACCTTTTTCCCCCTTTTTCTTTGCTTTTTTTTTCTTTTTCCCTCTTTTTTCGCCCCTTGTTTTATTTTGTGTTGTTGAGAATTTCTTCAGTTTTCTTTGTGTACGTCTGTTTTTTCGATGATTCCTATCGTTCAGGATCCAGATATATACTGAGAGAGAAGACCGGTCCGGTTCTTGTTCCGGTCCGGTTTAATTAGGAGATCGTTGTCAAGAATTTTGACCGTGAGTGGAAACTTAAATGAGGAAATTTGAATTCTAATATTGGAATATTCTGCTGTTTTGCTAAAATAAGAAAGAAATTTTGGGTTTTTTTTGAAATATTATTACTTTAAAAATAAATTATTAAAATAGGGGGGAATTGTTTAAAATTCGTAAAATAGGACGGTTTGCCCCCCACCCCACCCCACCCCAAAGTAGGGGGCGGGTTCCCTTTGTTTTTTAATTTTTTTAATTTTTTTAATTTATTTTTAAATTATTAATTATTAATAATTATTATATAATAATAATTATAAATATGATTTTGATTTTGATTTTAATTATAATTATAATTATATAATGATAATTATAATTATTTTTAAATTTTTTTAAAAATAAATAAACGAAAATAAATTTGAAAAAAATATTAAAATTTCATTATATCAATATTTTTTACAGAATGAATCCGTCATAATTTACAATAGAAAAAAATCATATCTGTTTGTAAAATGTAAATTCTATATCGACGGCCAAATTTATAATAACAAAATGAATCCGTCAAATTTATAATACAAAAAAATCTGAGTGCACTTGTCACGATCCTGAAGGTCCCGCCCCTGATGACTGTCCTGGACATCTGGTCCTATAATGGCCTGGTTGTTTGTATAGGCTACATCTGGCTTGCCTTTGCTGAGAATCAGCATCCATTGTCATTCGATCTCGACGCACCTTAGGTCTTCCGGGCCTTATATTTTTTTCCGGCGGTAGTACAGTCGGTGTTTGTCTGTTGGCAGTATAATAGTGCCAATAGCGACTGTCCGGTATAGGATGAAATTTTGGATCGGATGCACCTTGGTAATTGGAAACTGTATAGTAATGAGAAGCAAAATTGTAATGTGAGTTATGCATGCTGCTCGCAGCAGCAATTGCGTGGGCACAAGGTAAATGTTGTTGCTGGAAAAGACCGCATGTACACGAAGAGAGCCCTTCATCTCTAAAGTTCACGGTATATTGATTCCCATTACCGCCCGTTACCTGAAACTCCGCTGTGTCAAACCTTTCGGATCTGTAGTATTGTGCTCGGCGTTCTCTTTTCCGAAAGATATCTTCGTAATACGCGGTGAACGGAGTCTCCATCGCCAAGAACTTTTCTCTTCTGTGCACAAAATAAGTATTCATCCGGAAAAATGTTCGAACAATCAACCCCTGTATCGGTAAGCCTCTAACCCCTTTAAGGACCCCGTTGAAGCTTTCAGACATATTAGTCGTCATTAGTAGATATCTGCACCCATCATCATGTGCTTGTGACCACATGCGTACTGGATACTCATCTAACCACGCTTTCGCGACTTGACTCATCTCCCCAATTTTCGTCATGTATATGTCGTGAACATTAGGGTCAGGTGTTTCACCGGCTCTGTACATAAGCTTATGTAGATTCGAATTTTTGAATTTTCGATCAAAATTTTGCCTGAAGTGTCGTAGGCAAAACCTATGTGGGGTCGTCGGAAATACAGATCTCATTGCAGCAAGTATTCCCAGATGTCTATCAGATATGATGCATAAATCTGTTCTATGAAGAACAGATTGGATATTTTTGAGTTGACGGAAAAACCATGACCAGGATGATGTATTTTCACTCTCGACAATAGAAAATCCCAACGGAAATATACCGTTATTAGCATCAACACCTGTAGCAATTAACATGCAGCCTCTGTACTTACCGTATAGATACGTACCATCAATGCACAATACCGGCCGACAGTGTGTGAAACCAGCCGCACATGGACCAAAGCACCAGAAAATTCTTTGAAACCTGACAGAGCCTTCGACCTCTGTTTCTGTGGTTTTTAACCGGTATACGGTCCCCGGATTTGATGCTTTCATGGCTTCCATAAATGGGACTAGTGAGTTGTACGAGCTTTCCCAGTCCCCAAATATCTTGCATAAAGCCTTTCTACGAGCATCCCATGCCTTCACATACGAAATCTGAATTTTATGCTCTCCGCTAACCAAGAGCCGTATCTCTCGGGGAGTCATCGCCACATCTGTACGAATTAGTGGCACGATTAGCGAGCAAATGTAAGATAAAGTGCAATTCCGGTGATCTTGTAACATAATAGAATTGATGCAAGTATGTTCTTGGTTGTAGGCCGTGACCTTCCAAGCTTTGGCTCTTTTGGAACAACATGCATGCAATCTCCACTGGCATTCAGGAGCTTTCGTACATACCACCGTATAGTACGTCTTATTTGACTCTTCGGTTTTAAATGTAACGTTTTGCTGAATAAACCACAACTTCGGCTTACAAATAAAATCTCCTTTTTCCTGAAACAAATCCCCGACACTGATGCAATCTTCGCTTGCTGCTGTCGCGTCCAAATAGGGTGTCGTATTTACTTCTGCCACGGCTAAGTCTACCCAACCATCATCTTCCTGCGGATCGAGGCCGGGATCTTCTAGTTCGACAAAATCGTTATTCGCAACCATACCATCAAAGAATGCTACCCCATTCAATCCAGCGGTATATTCCACGCTATCCTCCCCCTGATGACCTTCACCGATTTCATCATCATCACTGCCACACATATCAATATCACCCGTAGCAACATAAGGCTCGGGTGCAATATATGATGGTTGTGGTCGGTGTAATGTGGATGGTTCGGGGTGAGAAGACCGGAAAGATGTGGACGGACATGCTTGGAATGCGCTACTTGGATCGTGTTGGAATGATGCGGAGGTGTGGGGAAATCTACGTTTAGTATATAAATTGTTATTATAATATTATTCCTTAATATTTTCGTAACTAAATGATCACTTGTTTCAGATTTATTTACCTGTGGAAGGCTGTGTATGGTAATCCTTGTTGTTCTTCTGGGGTTCATGTAACTGCAGCAGTCGACTGGGAGAACCTGGATTTATGGATTTTATTAAATGTTTGAATATTAGTATCTTGGTATTACTAAAATGTTTAAATATGGATTTATAAAATGTTTACCCATGAGTTTAAAGGTTTGAATAAGGTTGTGTATAGTCATATCCACCGACACTGACGGTATCATCGTTGACCATGTGACCGTACCCCCAGGAACTATCTCCAGCATTACCATCAAAATTACCCGTTGGAGGGGCATCTGATACTTCCAATTGCTCCTTCTGAACCAAAAGTTCAAAAGAATGCTGGGTGCTTGAGAGACCGAAATCTATCATCGAAGATATTGATGCATCGTCTATAATTTCAACCAATGCATTTCCACTGAACATAGGCCATATACAACTTAACTTAACCCTACTTTCACGGGGATCGTATTTCGTAATTTTGAACACTTTAGTCTCTAGTTCATCATAAGTTGTTGATACTTCCAATCGCATGATTCGTGCGGACCCACCCATATACTCGGGACCTTGTGCACTTGTGATAACCTGGCTATCGTATTTACATACAACAAATATACTTGGGGAGGCCATAATCCTGCACAAAAAACAGTTATATTTTTTATGTTGTGTTGAAATTGCAAAAAACTTTCTTTTGTAGCAAAATTGCCATTTATTCCTCTGTATTGTTTTAGATCCACTCATTTCTAACCAAAATCATTACTATTACAGTTAATTTATCTGTAAAAAAGTAAACTTAGTTTGATAATCTTGTATAATTTTTTAAAAATTATTTTTCCTACACTTAACAGTTTGATAATCTTGGATCTCTTTTTTTTAAAGTTTTTTTATTAATAATATTCTGTCTAGAAAAGATTGCTTACTTCCAATACTTTATGAACTGTTTCGTCTTGATCCTATCCAGCAGCTCCTCCTTGCAGACTATGGTACTGAACTTGACCTTCTTCTAAAACTCCACACTTACACAAAATTGATAGCGGAGAAAAATTGATCGAAGTAAATGGATAGTGACTTGTACAGAAGAAAATTTGACAGAGATGAAATGGGTAGTGAAATGTATAGCGGAGACCTATTTATAGGATATGAGGGCCGGCAAGATATTGAAGAGGACGGGTTCTAACAACCCGCCCTCTTAATTGACCTGACACACAGACAGGATGGGACAACACTGGCATAAGACACAGTATACGATGGTACAAGTGACACGAATAATTATTGAAGAGGACGGGTTTTAATAACCCGCCCTCTTCAATATGATGTGGACAAAAAAAAACCGATGTGACCATTCATATAATTATTAAAGAGGACGGGATCTAATAACCCGCCCTTTTTAATAACCCAACAGACTTACGTTTTAATAAATATATATATTAAAAGAAACTGATTTGACAAGACAACTTTACAAAAATATATAAAAAACAAAATTATTGAAGAGGGCGGGTTCCTGGAACCCGCCCTCTTCCTTTGTGAATAGGAAATACCAAACTGATTTGACACCATTCATATAATTATTGAAGAGGGCGGGTTCCTGGAACCCGCCCTCTTCAACTGATTTGACAACCGATACTGTAGCGGGTTCCTGGAACCCGCCCACCCTTCACTATAAAATCCTCGACAAATCAGTTTGAGAATCAACCACTCATCTAATCTCTACTTGATAAAACCCTCGACAAATCTCTGCTCCAGTGCATTTCAATGGAGAATCAACCACTCGACAAATCTCTGCTTGTGCATCAAAACGAACACAGATCGTTTAATATATTACACGGGAAGGAAATATTCTAAACTTAGTTAATTTTTTTAAATTACACCTTTCTTTTAATTCTAATAGTTGAAAATAATATTATTTAATTTTGCAGGATGGAGATAATCTCACCGTCGTCACCCATAGCTCAGACAAATGGATAGTTAGCGACCAACGAATAAACCAGCGGTTTAGACGGGCCGGATTTTATGAAGCGTCGTTGATTCGTCATATCCAAATCGACCACGCCCTCGTCACCTCTCTGGTTGAGCGCTGGAGAAAAGAGACCTACACCTTTCATCTAAGATGGGGTAAGGCCACAATCACACTCCAGGATATTGGCCTCTCACTCGGTTTACGGGTCATGGGTTTGGGTTGGTCGGAGGAAAAATTGTTGGTCCAGATACCGACCACCCATACTGAGATACATATGCCGAGTCTGTTCTCGGACAAGTAAACAATTTCATTCTGATTCCCCTCTTTAGTGTACCTATTTTATGTTGTACATTATTTCTAGCTTTAATATTTCAAAAAAAATGCTAATATCAGACACCAGGAGGCTACAGTAAGGGGTATAAGATCAGTTTAAACTGGCTAAAAGATACATTTAGTAATATCCCTGATGAAGCCACCGATGAAGTCTTAGATAGACATGCACGTGCCTACATTCTGTACATGATCGGTTCTTGGTTGATGCCGGACCAATCAGCAACGCATGTTCATCCGTTATATCTTGGCTTCCTAACGGATTTTGACGTGTGTGGCCAATATGCTTGGGGAGCAGGGGTCCTGGCCTTTCTTTATAAGAAACGCGATAAAGCATGTGCTCCTACGAAGAATAAAATTTGTGGATGTATTACATTACTTCAGGTAAATTCTTTATTTTTCACAGCTAGAATTTTGCAAAATTGTAATATTGGTTTTCTCTCTTATAATCTGAAACTTTATTTATAGATCTGGTCATGGGAGCATATGTATATAGGAAGACCGGAGAATGTTAAAATAACTGGCTTGGATATCCCCGGAAAGCCGCTCGGCTGTTGGTGGAATGGGAAGAAAGCGTATAAGGCTCCTCGTTGAGTACTTAAGTACTATAGAGATGAGTTGGATCGCATGGAGGCGGCTCAGGTAACCATAACTTAGGTAATTAAATTTGTTTTACAATTTTGAAATACGTTAATCACAATTTTTTTACTATGTTATTTGCGCAGTTCCTGTGGACGCCTTATACAGCAGATCGTCTACAACGCTTACCCGGCATCTGTCTTGAAGGAGAGCCGGTTTGGCGGGCTCGATGCCCACTCCTCTGCATTAATGTCGTTGTCATGCACCTCCCGGATAGGGTGTTGCGACAGTTTGATAGATCGCAACATATTCCTGTCCCGCCGCCTTCGCCTATGACAATAGAAGGAGACATGCGAGGAGGAAAGACGGAGCGTGATTGGAGCGAGCATCATCATCAATATTTGCTGAGATGGGAAGATAGGCAGCGTAGTATTGCCTTACAGCAAATAGGTGACCACACAGCCACCGACGCTACCAAAGCATATCTACAGTGGTATAAGCGTGTCACCATAAGATATCTTTCTTCTTCCCCCCAACAACTTCCCAAACATCTCGCGGTACGAGCCTAGAGGCCACATGGAACGAGATTTGGTAAGTTGGATTCTTTATATCATATTACTTTTTAACATCCGGCGGTATGAGTCAATACTTATTTCTTATTTCTAATGTAACGACAGGCTCGTGGGTTGCATCTCGTACAAACAATGGTGCAGGAACCATACCCGACTGATGCTGGTCCGGCATCTCAGGCTCGATTTTCAAATGTAGACCAATTAATTGGTGGTGTATTCGGTTCATATGGTATTTCTCAACATTTATCGCCGACACCGGAGCCGCGGTATCAGCCGGCACCGGAGCCGCAGTATGAACCGGCACCGCAGCCGCAGTATGACCCGACACCAGAGCCGCGGCATCACGGAGATCCAGCGCAGCAGGATCGGTGGTTTGGATCACCATACCGTCAGCAGCAACCCTGGCATACCGGACAAGCGCAACAACACCAGTCTTGAGGGTCAGGTTTTGCAGAACAGCTGTCTTGGGAGTCAGGTTTTGCGCAACAACAGCAACCTTGGGGGTCAGGATTTGCGCAACCATGGGGCCAAGGTTTTATGCAACATCAGCCGCATGAAACTGGGACAGGTTCTTCGCTACAACTGCCCAGTTGGGACACGGATTTAGCGTCCTACGCAGAGTTGTTGGGAGGCAGCACATATCCGACAGCTGTCCCACATTCAGGTTCAGGATTTGCGGATCAACAGCCTGTCCAAGACGCTGCTGAAGACGAAGCTGAAGCAGAACCCGAACCCGAAGCAGAAGAGCAGACGCCGACGCCGACGCCACCATCTACCCAAGAAACAGGTGGTTCCTCCAGTCATCCCAGGAGGCATAGACTTATGTCAAGCCTCCTCGGATTTCATAAGGGAAAAGGAAAAGGAAAACGATAGTATTTAAATTTTACAAACAGATAGGATTTTTTAACATTGGAAATTTGACGGATTCATTTTGATATTATAAATTTGACCGTCGAGATAGAAATCGGATATGATAATTTGGTATTGTAAATTTTGACGGATTCATTCTGTAAAAAACATTGATATAGTGAAATTTTATTATTTAATTTAAATTTTTTTTCGTTTATTTACTTTTATTTTATTTTTAAGAATTATAATTATAATTATAATTATAATCATATTATAATTACAATTATATTTATAATTATATAATTATAATTAAATTTATATAACAATTAATTAAAAAAATAAAAAAAAATGGGGCGGGTTCCCAGAACCCGCCCCCTATACATTTGTATAGGGGGCGGGTTCCGAGAACCCGCCCCCTATTCTGGGGTGGGAGGGTGGGGTGGCAAACCACCCTATTCTTTTAATTTTAATTTAAACCCCCATATTTTAATAATATATTTTTAAAATAATAATATTTCAAAAAAAAACCCCAAGAAATTTTCCATGTTACCTATGCAGCCGGGATGACTGTTATCGTGCATGAGTTGTTAGGATTTTAGGTACAAAACAATTCAAAGCACACATCTTTAAGAAGAAAAGAAAATATAAAAACACAATCAAATGCAGGAAAAATCTTCCAATTTTTCTTCTTTATTCGACTTCAATACGAATTGCAAAATCTCTCTTCCTACAAAAATTTTCTCTTCATCCCTTCTTCTTCTATTCAAAATACCCTAATCAATCTATATTTATAGGTTTAGGAACCCTAAATATAATTCATCCTACTAGAATATATCTCATCAAATTTTCAAACAAATCTTCAATTTAATTCTTCAACAAACTTTTCAAAATACGTCAGAAATCACATATGTATATCCACACTATGGATTTCCGAACACTTCTTTTTCAGACATATGAAGCACATATCTTCAAACGTCTGGCAGTTATCTGATTCTTGAACTTGCACTCTAGACGTCTGACGTGCAATCCTGTTGAATACAAGCCAATTTCATAACATGAATGATATAGTATGATTATCTAGACACTGGTAGTCATGCAAGTATCACGGTTTGAAAGCTGTTTGTTTTTACGTTAAAATAGTAAAGATACACCGATAAGCGGCGCGCTTGAAATACATATGTTTTTATGGAGTTAGGCGTTAAAGGAGATTTTTGATAAGGAAATAGACCTTCTTTGATTCCTTCTTCTGCTTTTTTAAATCAACCCGGATCGAAATTGAAACCTCTCAGTTGGAGAGGACATTCTTTGATTCTTGCCTTTTCTTTCTGAATTCACGATTTATCATATGCTAGCAGTTTCATTTATGTATCAATCTTTATCAGCTGAACGATTATTTATAAACCCGTGAAAATAAAATAATTGTGATATGATTATTTTTGAGCTAATCAAAGTATATAATAAGCAGAAGCCAAAATGAAAACAAGGATGCTTCATGGTGCTTCTGTAATAAAAAAGAGGGCACGTGAGATCATGTTCAAACTCCTTGGACAGCATGGGCATAATTCCATTTATTTTATTTGCCTCATGCAGCACGAGTGCGAAGAAAAAAAATAAAACAAATACACATAGATTCCCTAGCTTCCTAATTAGGTAATTAAGTTGGTGTGATTTTTCGATAATTAATTTTTGGCTAAATGTCAGGAAATACCATTCACAGTTACTCCAATATCAGAAAATACCATTCACAATTATTCCAATAGCAGGAAATACCCCTAACTTTAATTTATTCTCAAAATGCCCTTTCATAAATGTTTAATTAAAAATTATTTCTTTTTCCCCTCTTTCTTATATACCACCCATTATTTTTCGATATTAATCACCCTCCAAAATTCTTAGTAAATTCTTAACCTAAAAATATCCAAATCAATCAAGAAACCCTAATTTAAAATAACCTAATTTTAGTAAATTCTAACCCCAAAGAAACTTAACATTATGCAATTCTTAACCTAAAAAAATCCAAATCAATCTAATCTTACAAAATAGAAAGCATAAATCAATCAAATCCTATAAGAAAACCCAACTTGATCAAGCAATCTTTTTTGTTTTTGGGAAATTTGAAAGCATGTGCGAAATAAGAAAGAGACAACAAGGTTTACGTTTTTTAAACGAATTTTGTTAAAGTTAACTATCATTTAATGGTGTGGGGCGATATTTAAAAAATGTAAAGAATTTTGGATGGCGTAGGTACCATCGAAGAGTAAGAGGGTACGTCAGATTATCATAAAATTTTAGTGGTATATAAAAAAGACCCTTTATATAAACATTTTAATTAAATATTTAAATAAAGAACATTTTAGAAAGCAATTGGACCACGAAATGCTTATGGTCCATTAAGTATTGCTAACTAACGTCTCCACCAACATAATCTATTTCATCATAATCATTTGTTCTAAAGCATGGAGAACGATTATGATGTTAAGATAGAAGAAAATGATAGCATTGTGAAAAGAAAAGGACATTTTTGGATGAAAAGAAGACGGTGAACAATTTACCAAATGCACAAAATAGACAGTCAAATCATCCAACAACACTCATGTAAACTCAGAGAAAAGAAATATATCCAGCATTTAATTTGAGCCTTAAGTTTCCTGATAGCATCCAACAGGATGAAGATACTATTTAAACTTAATATACAAGATTTACTTGATTTCAAATTTTATTTTAGGGTAAATTTCAAGTTGATTAGTCACTTTTACCAAAAACTGCCATAAACTTTTAAAATCCTGCAAAGGTACCACAAACTTTTCCCATACCAGAAAACTCGCTAAGAAAGTTAACATTTGATTAACAAAAAAAAGAAAATAAACGAAATAATACCCAACATATATTAATTCTTAGAAAAAAAATCAATTTCTTAAATTGATATATGTTGGGTATTTTAGTCATTTTATATTTTTTATTAATCACATGTTAACTCCGTTTTGAAGTATTCTGGTACAAAAAAAATTATGATAGTCTTGCATCATTTTAAAAGTTTGTGGTAGTTTTGAGGGCAAGTAACCAAAATTTATGGTATCAAGTCGAAATTTAGCATTTATTTCATTTCATTTTTTATTGAAACTAAGACAAATATTCCATCATTAACATATAAAATGATTTAAATGCACTAATACAACATTGAACTATCAGAAAAAAACTGATTAATTCTTACCGCAAATCACTCCAGAGACAGAAACATATCTTATATTGTTTAGATCGCCGGTTCGGTTTCCGAAACGTCCAAAAAAAAAAATTATCTTCCATCTAGGTAATACTACAGTCCCAGTTTTAAGATTCAAACCTAAATACAACATACATCATTGCCATTGAATATACGATAACTCCCAAAATAAGTTCTTGAACTTCAATTTGTATATAAGAGGGTTGTAAAATAAATTCAAGATAATACAAAGTGATCAAAAACAGGTTCAACACTCATTATATACACATGGACAGCTGCCGGTACATATTCACGGCCAGTTCGGATGAGTGGTGTGAAATCATGATTTTGAAACCATGGTTGTGAAAAACGGTTTTATAATCAAACCATATTTTGGGGCGTGTTCGGGAGAATGGTGAGAAAAGCTAAATTAAAAATTAAAAAGGAGTGGTGATGCTCGATATCGGCGATCTCCCAGATCGTGACACGTGGCAGACGTCGTGTCCCGAAGCTTCGAAGAAAGGACCAAAGACGGTACGTCGGAAGAATACCCCGGGTCTGCGATCCATGGACGTAGCCGACCTTCTGCGACCGTCCACACCGCTCCTATGCCCGCCTAACCAACAACCGTTGACTCGCCTCCGAGCCCCTGCACAATTGGCCTCCTCGGCCCTCTCAGCTCGCCTCTGGGCTATCGCAGAACCAAGATACCTCGGCCTCCCACTCGTCCCCGAGCCTCCCGCCGAGCTCATCTTCTTCGGTCTCACCGACCGACCCGCAGCGCTGATCACAGGCACCTTCGCCACGACCCCGCGAATCTCGCCATACGTGAGATATCCGCCGCCCATGATCCAGCGTTCCACGCCATCACGATCCCCCATTAACAAGCCTGTCTTGTCAATAATGCGGGATCCCGTCTATCACACGGACGTGACGGCCGGCGTGATTCTTGCGATCGCCTGCCCATTACTGCCGCTATATAAACCCTTCTTTCAGACGATTCAGGTAAGTAATTCTTTCCTCACTAGGCCTTTACTATGCTCAAATATCCGGTCTAACTTGATCGTCGGAGGGTCTTCGGTGGTACAACCACCCCGGAACTTCCTTGCACGTAGCTCGGCCTCAACCACCTCAAACCCATTGAGATCCACACGATTGAGGAGGCAACCTCCAACTCAATCTCAGCCGTCCATCGTCGCTTGCAGCAGATCTACGGAACGTAATATCTGAAGGAGATCCAGGCCTCCATCAGTTGGCGTCGTCTGTGGGAATTTCTTGATTCCACTCAACAAAGTTCATCTTATGATATCAACTCAATGGCGAGCAATCACCGCGACGATCCAAGCACTAGCCGCCGCCTCCCCCACAACGGAGGCGCGGACGATTCTCCTCCCCCGAACGCTATCAACGCCCTAGCCGCCCGAATAGATCGACTCGCATCCGTCGTGGATGCGCTCGTCCGTGTCCAAACGGCAGGGCAAGCCCCCCAGGTCGCCGCTCCCCCACCTCAGGATCAGGACCCCTACAGGGGGAGAGAAGACTCTGCACGCGTCGGCACTGCCGACCACCGCCTCGCAGCCTCCCACGGGCGCAGATCTCCCGGACCAACATATTCTATGACCTGCTGGGCGCCCCATAGTTCAACACCGAGGTCCATCCCCAGAGCGCCTCGCCCCTCGCCCCATCGCGATCCTGTCCCTCCCGAGGAGGTGTCGGTCAGCTTGCCCGCGCCCAGGCATGACCGACCCCCCTCCCTCGACGGGCTCGCGCGGACGGAACTCGTCATGGCAGCTCAAAGACTGCCTCACCAGGAGACCTAAGGAACCTTATCGAAAGGAACCGGGGCTCATCAAAAATCATGGTCATGTCGGCAAGAGGTACGTCGAGTACCTACGAGACTCAGCACCCGACACCAGCCATGGAGGCCAACAGCCGCTGGAAGAAGAAGGCCAGGGAGACCGAGCCGATCATTTTTTTACGACGGAGACCTCCACGGCATATCCCTGCCCCACAACGACCCTCTTTTTACGACGGAGACCTCCACGGCATATCCCTGCCCCACAACGACCCTCTGGTGATTACGGCTCGGATCCACCAATACGAGGTGCATAGGATACTGGTCGACTCGGGAAGCTCGGTGAACATTCTCTTCTACGACTACTTTCTGCGCATGGGGCTCACCCCGGCAGACCTAAGGCCGACCTCCTACGTCCTTTCAGGATTCACCAACCACTCCATCCCGGCGGAAGGGGTAATCACTTTGCAGTTTAACGTCGGGAAGGCCGGCCGTACGCGAACAGTGCCTGTGGAATTCATCGTAGCGAGAATCCCGTCGGCCTACAACATCCTCCTCGGCCGCCCAACGTTGAACTCCCTCCGAGCCCAGATATCGACTTACCACCTGGCGATGAAGTTCCCTCTCGACCAGGACGGGATAGGTCGAGTCTATGGAGACCAGCGGATTGCAAAGGTTTTCTTCACCGCAACATCTTCGTCTGAGCGGCCAATCGACGATGTCGAGGGCGAAGGTGACATCAGGGGTTCTTTGGACACTCGAGACGAGCAAAAAGAGGTCCGAGGGACCCCGGTAGAGCCACTAACAGAGGTCCCCCTCGTAGAAGGGGACGACGAAAAAATCGTTCAGATCGGATTGCTTCTGATAGGAACTCGGTGAGATGACCTGGTTCATTTCCTCAGAAACAACTCCGACATGTTCGCCTGGGCGCCTGCTGACATGCCTGGGATCGACCCCAAAATCATATCTCACAAGCTCGGGGTAGATTCTACGGCCCGACCCGTCGGGCAGAAAAAGCGAAGCTTCGTCCCGGTCAAACAGAAGGTTATCAAGGACGAAGTAGATCGGCTCCTCGCTGCCAACTTCATTTGGAATGTGCCCTATTCGGAGTGGCTGGCGAACGTAGTTCTGGTCAAAAAGTCAAGCGGGAAATGGCGCATGTGCGTCGACTTCACCGACCTCAACAAGGCCTACCCAAAAGACAACTATCCCCTCCCTCGGATGGATCAGCTTGTCGACAGCTCGACAGGACACGAGCTATTGAGCTTCATGGATGCCTTTTCCGGCTACAATCAGATCCGTATGAATCTGGCAGATGAAGATCTCACCGCATTCATAGCGGGGGGTACTGCTATAAGGTGATGCCCTTAGGCGTCAAAACGCCGGAGCTACGTACCAACGATTGGTCAATCGCATATTCAAGCCGCAGATCGGCAGAAACTTGGAAGTCTACGTCGACGATATGCTCATCAAATCAGTCTCGTCGGTCGACCACGCAAAGGATCTGGGCGAGGCCTTCGAAGTACTCCGCAAGTTCAAGATGAAACTGAACCCCGCCAAGTGCGCATTCGGGGTCACCGGGGGAAAGTTCCTCGGTTTTATGGTCACCCACCGCGGAATTGAAGCTAATCCAGAGAAAATCGACGTTATCCTCAACATGGCTGCACCCAAGACTAACGTCGAGATCATGCGACTGACGGGGCGGGTAGCCGCTCTGGGCTATTTCATGTCGAGATCTGGGGAGGAATGCCTCCCCTTCTTCAAAGCTCTAAGGAAGATCCCAAGGTTCGAGTGGTCAGAGGAGTGCCAGACCGCCTTCAACCAATTAAAGAGGCACCTTGCGACGCCATCGCTGCTCACCCGACTAGTTGAAGGAGACGAGCTATCGCTGTATCTGGCGGTATCCGATCAAGCAGCGGGCTCAGTGCTCGTCCAAGAGGTTGACGGAGTGCAGAAGCCGGTATACTACGTGAGCCACGTCTTCAAAGACAAAGAAACGAGATATCCAGCCATAGAGAAGATCGTCCTGGCATTCATTGTAGCCTCAAGGAAGCTACGGCACTACTTCCAGGCGCACACCATCCTTGTTCTTACCGAGCGCCCGTTGGGGGCGATCCTCGCCTCACCCGAGTCCTCGGGCCACTTAGAGAGGTGGATGTGGGAGTTGTCCCAGTTTGACATAAAATACCGCCCGAGGCAGGCCATCAAAGCACAGGCCCTGGTCGATTTTATCGTCGAGTGCACCATCCCCAGCAAGGAACCGGAGTACACGCCGACCCTCGCGGCTCAACCCCCGATCGAGGGGAAGCCCGACTCAGTCCCTGAGTGGATCATTTACGTCGACGGGTCCTCGACCGAGGAAGGCTGTGGTGCCGGCCTCATCATTCGAGGCCCGAAGAAGGCAGAAATGGAATATTCTTTGAAGCTCGGGTTCAAGGCATCGAATAACACGGTAGAGTATGAGGCCCTGCTGGCTGGACTGCGCATAGCCTCTGGCTGGGGCTGAAAACAATTCGGATCCGCAGTGACTCGGCCCTAGACGTTGGCCAAGTGACCGGACATTTCGAGGCTCGGGAACCTCTAATGGTGAAGTATCTGGCCGAAGTAAGAAGACTTCGAAAGAACTTCGATGAAGTCTAGGTAGAGCAAATACCCAGACAGCTTAACGCCTAAGCCGATGCCTTGAGTAAGCTGGCTTCATCTTACTCGGCCAACAACAAGCGATCTATCCTCTTCAAGATCTTGCAACGGCCCAGCGTGGAAGACGGGGCGATAATACTCCGTGTGTACACAGCCCAGGAAGAAGACCGGGACTGGAGGAAGCCCCTCGTGGAATTCCTAAGGGAAGGTACGCTCCCAGAAGATCGGGGAGCAGCCCGCCGTCTCCGAGCCAAGGCCCGTCACTTCGTCTGGAGCAACGGGAACCTCTACAAGAAGTCCTTCACTCAGACCCTGCTCCGGTGCGTCGACCCCCACAAAACCGACTACGTCCTCCATGAAATCCATGAAGGGGTTGGCGGTGCACACCAAGGGGCCCGCACCTTAATCCAGAAGGCATTGCTCCAGGGGTACTACTGGCCTACTATTCACCAAGACGCCCAGATGCTCGTCAGGAGATGCAAAAGTTGCCAACTCCACGGAAGCATACCTCGCCTTCCAGTTACCGAGCTGACTGCCTTAACCTCCCCATGGCCATTTGCCCAGTGGGGAATGGACATGATAGGCCAGTTCCCTACCGGTACGGGCAGGCACAAGTATGTCCTCGTCACAGTGGATTACTTTACGAAATGGATTGAGGCCATCCCCATTAGGAAACCGGATGCCACCACGACTATCAAGTTCCTGCAGAACAACGTGATACTCCGGATCGGCATCATGAGGTGTATCATCACCGACCACGGGACAAACTTCGAGAATGAGAAAGTGAAGGAATTCTGCAATGAATATCACATCCTCATGAAGTTTGCCACGGTCGCCCATCCCCAATGCAACAGGCAAGCCGAAGTCGCTAATCGGGACGTCCTCCGAGGTCTCCGGACACGCCTAGAAGGACGCCAAGGCAGTTGGGTCGAAGAATTGCCTCGGGTCCTATGGGCCCTGCGCACGTCAAAGAAGACCCCCACCAGGGAAACCCCTTTTATCCTCTGCTACGGGATTAAGGCAATGGTCCCAGCGGAGATCAGACTACCCAGTCACCGGGTCGAACACTTCGACGATGAAGCAAACACCACGGCCCTCCGGACCAACCTAGACATCTTGTTGGAAAAACGAGACCGGGCTCAGATCAGAGCTGACGCCTATCAACAGCAAACTGTCCGATACTACAACGCGCGAGTCAAACGTCGCTTCTTCAAGACCAGAGACCTGGTCCTGAGGCGAAACGAGTTCGTCGATTAAGGCAGGCTGCATAAGTTTTCCCCGAAATGGGACAGTCCTTTCCTCGTCTCCGAGGTCCTTCCCAGCGGAGCCTACCGCTTGCAAGACGCGGACGGGCGAAAGTTTCCACGGCCTTACAACGCTGAGAAGCTCAAGCTGTACCAGTAAGGAGAATATATACGAGTGTGTGTTTCTTCTTTCACAAAGGCAATGTAAACCTTTCTAAAGTTCTTTCTATTTAAATAATAAGAAGGGAATGCTAGAACATTGCAAAAAGATGAATCTTACTCATTCAAAAAGGTATTATGGGCTCCTCAACCTTACAGAAAAAGAGAAAGTTACAACAGAGGTGGAACGGGATCAAGGAAGTACTCCTGGTGATACTCAGAGTAGATTTCCGTTAGCCGGGCCCTAGCCGCTGCAGCTCGCTCCTGCCGACGCCGCACACGGACCCGGGACGCCACAGAAGCACCTGACGCTCCGCCCTCTGAGTTTTGGCCCACGATGTACCTCATTTTGAAACACTCTAGAATGAGAGCCAAGGATCGGTCGTGCCTGGCTTTTGAGATGAGGCCAAACAAGAAGATCGAATGCACCTTGTCGAGCGCCTCATCCAGAAGCTCCTCGGTAAAGGGGTTGTCCAAACCCGGGGACCCCCTCCAGATCGTGTACATCAGCATCTGAAGCAGGGACGACGGCTGAGGCATAAGCCGTCCGAAATGATCCTCGAGGCGCTAAACCACTCCCCGGTACCCCTCCTCGGCCAGAGATTGGTCGTACAAGGAGACATCACCAAGGACGATGATCTCTTCGATCAAATAAACGCGCCTAGTCATCTCAAGAGAAAGCGGTACCGAAGGAGCTGCCATCTCCTTCCTTATTTATAACCTCAAACAGAATTTTCAAGGACCCGGATTCTCGCGAGTATCGGCGCGGATCTTAGGAATCGCAGCGACTACTCCAATGCCATGCCGTCACATGGCGAAATTGACGCAGCTCCCCGAAACATTCTGCCTTCCCTCGTACGTTCCTGACACGTGTCGTCCGTGACTATTACCCTTCCCGATGTTCACACGTCGAGAGGGTCGGATGAATCCTCACGCAACCGGGTACAACCCTGCTCGGCCCGTCCTTAAGGATCTAAGCCCTCGCCAAGAGGCAACCAGGCTCGGCCTTGCTCGGTTATCCCTGGCTGGTAGTTCACTACCCCACGACGCCAGGGATCAAAGCCCTCACCAAGAGGCAACCGAGCGGCTATCCTGCTCGGTTATCCCTAGCTAGTAGTTCACCACCCCACGACGCCAGGGATCAAAGCCCTCTCCAAGAGGCAGCTGAACAGCTTCACTGCTCGGTCCATCCTTAGCAGGCCTCTCACGGCCCCTCCCGCTCTAAAGATCAAAGCCCTCATCAAGAGGCAACCGGGCTCGCCCTTGCTCAGTTATCCCTGGCTAGTAGTTCCCTACCCCGCAACGCCAGGGATCGAAGCCCTCACCAAGAGGCGGTCGGGCTCGCCCTTGCTCGGTTATCCTTGGCTGGTAGTTCCCTACCCCGCAACGCCAGGGATCGAAATCTCGCCAAGAGGCAACCGGGCTCGCCCTTGCTCGGTTATCCCTGGCTGGTAGTTCCCTACCCCGCAACGCCAAGGATCGAAGCCCTCGCCAAGAGGCACCGGGCATTAACCCTGCTCAGCCCGTCCTTAAGGATCCAAGCCTTCGCCAAGAGGCACCGGGCAGCAGCCCTGTTCGGCCCGTCCTTAGCAGGCCTCTTACGGTCCCTCCCACACTAAGGATCAAATCCCTCGCCAAGAGGCACCGGGCAGCAACCCTGCTCGGGCCGTCCTTAAGGATCTAAGCTCTCGCCAAGAGGCAACCGGGCTCGCCCTTGCTCGGTTATCCCTGGCTGTAGTTTCCTACCCCGCAACGCCAGGGATCGAAGCCCTCGCCAAGAGGCAACCGGGCTCACCCTTGCTCAGTTATCCCTGGCTGGTAGTTCCCTACCCCGCAACGCCGGGGATTGAAGCCCTCGCCAAGAGGCACCGGGCAGCAACCATGTTCGACCCGTCCTTGGCAGGCCTCTTACGACCTATCCCGCGCTAAGGATCAAAGCCCTCGCCAAGAGGCACCGGGCAACAACCTTGCTCGGCCCGTCCTAAAGGATCTAAGCCCTCGCCAAGAGGCAACCAGGCTCGCCCTTACTCGGTTATCCCTGGCTGGTAGATCCCTACCCCACAACGCCAGGGATCAAAGCTCTCGCCAAGAGACGGCTGAGCAGCTTCACGACTCGGTCTATCCTTAGCAGGCCTCTTACGGCCCCTCCCGCGCTAAGGATCGAAGCCCTCGCCAAGAGGCAACCGGGCTTGCCCTTGCTCGGTTATCCCTGGCTGGTAGTTCTCTACCCCTACAACGCCAGCGATCCAAGCCCTCGCTAAGGGGCACCGGACAGCAACCCTGTTCGGCTCATCCTTCGAGGATAACCCCGACGTATCTTTACTATGCGACCCCCACGTCGACTTCGGGACCACGAAGATACCGAACTCATACCGGTCTTTGCACACTTAGGCAATTGGCAAAATGGTTAAATTCAACTCGACGTGCGGTCGCCGAATGAAATTCTCTAAGCTCAGCACCGTGCAAACAGAGATTTAACAACAAGCAAAAGGAAAAACTGCGCCAAATGTCGCAAAAAATGCTTCATTCAAAAGTCTTTACAAAGGCATTATTGGCCCCCAGGCATTACAAAAATGCCCGGAGACTTAAAAAAAGAGAAAAAGAAAAGCCAAAAAGTTCAGGCCCCACCTTGACCTCACCTTCCTCGGTACCGTCCCCAGGGGCCGGGGCTCCCGCTTCAGCAACAGCCCCTCCCTCATCACCATCTGTCGGAGGCATGACCACCGAAAGTGGGACTCGAGCGCGGAGCTCACCGTCGGCAAACTCCGGAAACAGCACCTTGACGGCATCAAGAGCTTCGTGCCATACAATGGCAGAGGCTTCGCCGAGGTCGGCGTAAAACTGGTCCGACCCCTTATAATCAGCCACCGCCTTTCAAGCTCGAACCTCGGCGACCTTCGCCGCCTGAAGCGCAGCCTCGACATCCCGTCTGCCGGTATCCCTCGCGCTCTTCACTGATGCATAGCGATCGGCCAGCTCCACGAACTTAGCCTCGATGGCTCGGTGGGACTCACTTAACTGACGATGGGACTCCCGGCACTTTGAGACGGTGAGCTCCCCGACGGCCAATCGAGCTTCGAGGATGGCCATCCTCTCCCTCTCCTGACGCAGCTCGAGTCCCAGGTCCTCGGCCTCCGAAGAAGACTCCCCTGCCAACCTCATAGCAGGGGAAGTCTTCTCGGCCTCCATGAAAGCAACGAGGGCGCAGTGCAGAAGGACCTGATAAAAAATAGCAGAAAGACTTAGAGACGCTCGAACTAAGAAAAGGGCGCTCAAAATAACACATAAGGGAGTACGTACCTGCACCACCCCCTGAGCTATAGCTGCCACTTGGGCCTTCAAGGTCCCCCGCAGAATCTTGCCTCCGTCCGACTCTTCCATATCAGCGAGCAGGCTGGCAGCAACGGAAAGCCCGAACGGGACTACGAAACAGGCGTCCCCCTCTTGCACAGGAATCCCCTCGAGAATCTCGGTCGGTGGCGTGCGAGAGACCGTCTTCTTCCTCTTAAGAGGAACCCCGTCTTCGTCCTCTTCCGCTTCCCTCGTCCGGGGTTCGGGAACCCGCGGATGCCTCTGACCGCCGCCGCGGCAATCATCGGGGGCTCGGGTCGAGGCGGATGGTCTCGTCGCTGGCGACGCCCTTGGTGGGGAGCTCGGGTCAGTCCGAGGCACGACCAGGCCCCCTGCTCTCTTCTGGGACAGGACACCGAGGCAGTAAGAATCCTGGATTGGACCATTTATCCTGCTAAAGAGGGAGACAGGCTCGACTCAGAGGAAGAAGCAGCAGCAGAAGAAGAAAAAGATATCTAACCTGATGAAGGGGATGAGTCCTCGGAAGAGAAAGTGCAGATATCCCGACCTAAGAAAAAGAGCGCCGAGCTAACGAGACTCAAGACGAGGAAATTATGAAGAGGTATGGCCCTGATGGGGACCCACCTCTATTTATAGTTGCCGGTGTATACATCCAACGGCGACAGTCATCTCCCGCCAAAACGACTCTTTACATTCGACCGCCACCATCGCTCTACCTATCACTCGCGCATTGGTCGCACCCCATCGGCCGTGGGAGACCTGCGGCTCATCACGTCAGCCAACCAGTGCCAGACACATGGGATGTTGCTTCGACGAACGTACGCACGATCCAGCGCATCCTCTTTAATGCAAGATCTGACCCCTGATTCGCTGACGTCATCAAGAAAATACGGCTAATTTCCCTGGAATGCGCACTTACGATATCTTCGAAAAGAAGCTCACCACGGGTGACCCGGCAGACCACTCTCGACCCGACCCATAAATAGGTCAGGACGAGAGTAGGGGGCAAATGATGATGCTCGATATCGGCGATCTCCCAGATCGTGACACGTGGTAGACGTCGTGTCCCGAAGCTTCGAAGAAAGGACCAAAGACGGTACGTCGGAAGAATACCCCGGGTCTGCAACTCATGGACGTAGCCGACCTTCTACGACAGTCCACACCGCTCCTATGCCCGCCTAACCAACAACCGTTGACTCGCCTTCGAGCCCCTGCACAATTGGCCTCCTCGGCCCTCTCAGCTCGCCTCCGGGCTATCGCAGAACCAAGATACCTCGACATCCCGCTCGTCCCCGAGCCTCCCGCCGAGCTCATCTTCCTCGGTCTCACCGACCGACCCGCAGTGCTGATCACAGGCACCTTCGCCACGGCTCCGCGCATCTCACCATGCGCGAGATATCCGCCGCCTACGATCCCGCGTTCCACGCCATCACGATCCCCCATAAACGAGCATGTCTTATCATTAATGCGGGATCCCGCCTATCACGCGGGCGTGACGCCGGGGGCGTAACGGCCGGTGTAATTCTCGCGATCACCTGCCCATTACTGCTGCTATATAAACCCCTCTTTCAGACGACTCAGGTAAGTAATTCTTTCCTCACTAGTGTAAGTCCACGTTGCTCACCCCGGTTCTTACGGGGAGGCGAAAACGGTAAAAAACGATTTTTTGACACAAAGCAATATGGACTAAAAGGAGGATCTTCGCTAAACAAAAACCTAGCAAACTACTTGAGGTTCTATCTACTATGTCAAAGAGATTATACCTCACGATACCGGTCCTTCGGGTCTTCTCTCCGCTGTCCTGCTCGTCCATCCAAGCTCCGAGGATCAATCCGGATCTTGATCGCCTCCGCGGCCTCCCTGAGTCGAAGACGATCCACCCGAGAGTTTGTGCTCCGAGCTCCACCTCGAGCCGAGGCAACTAGGGCAACAGGATCGCTAGGCTTGATGTCCTAGGTTGTGTAGAAGTAGTAGATGGATGTTTTGCCAACTTACTTCCTTATTCTCTCAACACATGAGATCAAAGGAAATTTCAAGAGGAGGAAGATGAATGAGCAACCATGGAGCTTCTCATATCAAGAGAGAGAATGAGAAAAGAATAATCAACCAAGAAAAAGAACCATGGTTGCAATAATGCATAAACATCATAATTATTAATCCTTTCATG
Organism: Agapanthus africanus; assembly: GCA_030015575.1. NCBI lineage: Eukaryota > Viridiplantae > Streptophyta > Magnoliopsida > Asparagales > Amaryllidaceae > Agapanthus > Agapanthus africanus. The sequence goes on from CM057337.1 coordinate 13,899,638, forward strand.
ATAAAGTTGATGGCTACATTGACTTGACCATTTTCATCCCAAAAAATAAAATGAAAACCAAAGAATACTCTAGACCTCTCATGAAGATCCTAGTCAATTTTGGTCAAACGGCCAACAAAGTCAAGTATGGTCAAATGGTCAAAGCAATTAGCCATAACATAATTATCACTAAAAAGATTAGTAAATAATGTCCCCGGCTCATAATGGTTTTAACCGAATCAACTGTCAAAACCCTAATGAGCCCGCCTCATAAAGGTTTTGACCGAATCAACTGTCAAAACCCTAATGAGGCACCTCCTTCTTTTTCGCTCCTCACAACTGTGCATACACACCCGCATCCGCATTCCGTAGAATGCGAATGCACAAAAGACAAAACAAATCCATCCATACAATACTAGGATCCGGCTTAAACCAAAGCCCACTAGTATTGTCTGCCCGAACAGCATACGCACACAAGTGCACGTAAGTGATCGTAGCCTTACCATAAAACCATACGGCCTCTACACCTTTCGCTCAGTGCAGGGAAACTCTTTGTGTGTGACTCTAAAGACTTGACACTACGCTGGCAGTGGGTTTAACCACAGACCGCAAGCGGCATTAGCTGTACGTAACGGTCCCCAGGTAGATGTCGATAAGAAGGCCGATGAGGTAAACCCATCCGAACTCCTACTGAGCCTGAATGTGACAATCTCCGTACAGTCCGGTCTGTTCGTCTGAGAATATCGCATGGCGGGCCTAGGGGGTAGTGAACGTCAGTCCCCTAATAGCGGTACAAGTCGTGTCGGAGTGTAGCCCAGAACACCCTGAGATAACACTGGAAACCTACCAGTATATCTCGCTTGCCCTGGCCAGGGACGACTATGTGTAATGGCTCTCCTAGACACAGCGCGATATCAACCCCCAATACCGGGAGAGACGAATCCTGTCTAACCGTCACTGCCTCCAAGTGCTTCGGGACTGCACCCAACTACTACCTGTTTGCACGACTCCTTTGAGCCGTGGTAGAGTAGTAATCAAAAAACAGTGGGAACACACTCGAGGCGAAGTGACAGTGTCAAGTCAGCGGACTAAGCTGTACTCATGTCACCTGGGAACTGATAAGTGACGATGGGTATAATACCAACCAACAGTTCCCGACGAGTCCTGTCCAGTGTACTCGTAACCTAACGAGCACCCGCATACTATCTCAAGTACGACGTACTGACGGCTGTGGGACAGACCATCTCCCCTGCTGGGATGAGAAGCGCATACACTAGTCTACTCCGTAGTATCGACGCCCCATCTCGATAATCCAACGACTAGGGACCTGTATAAGGATGTGCTTATAGATTACCCAGCCCCCACAAGTGTGACTGCCATCACAACGCTGGTAATCAAGCAAAGATCCTAAGGGCTCTACTAATATGTATAAGCGATATGCTAAAAGAAACACATGCACATATTAAAGTAGAAACAAACCAAGTAGCATACTACCATTTTGAGCAAGATTGTCTATACAACTGTGAATATCCCAAGCTTCCATCAAGTAATATATAAGCTAGTATGATACAGTAATGGCCTCTAGGGCATATACACTAACAATCTCCCACTTGCACTAAGGCCATGTACTGGCGTATCGAAGACCTATCATCTCGATCAGCCGCTCGAACTGAGTCTGGGGTAAGGCCTTCGTGAGTGGATCTGCAGTGTTATTCTCCGAATTTACTCTCTTCACCTCGATCTCCCGGCGATCTACGATCTCCCTGATCAGGTGGTACCGCCTCAAAATGTGCCTGGACTTCTGATGGGACCTGGGTTCCTTCGCTAAAGCTATAGCGTCGTTGTTGTCACAATACAGCGGTATTGGATCAACAATGGTAGGAACCACCTGAAGCTCCGTGAGGAACTTCTTCATCCAGACAGCTTCCTTTGCGGCATCGCAAGCATCTATGTACTCCGCTTCCATAGTTGAGTCAGCAACGGTTTCCTGCTTGGAGCTCTTCCAGCAAACCGCCCCTCCATTGAGGGTAAAGACATAACCCGATATGGACTTGGAGTCATCCTTGTCACTCTGGAAGCTGGAATCAGCAAAGACCTCGATCTGGAGGTCTTTTCCACCATACACCAAGAACATCTCCTTAGTCCTTCTTAGATACTTGAGAATGTTCTTTACCGCTATCCAGTGTTTCTCCCCTGAGTCCGACTGATACCGGCTTACAACGCTCAATGCGTATGCTACATCTGGTCTGGTACACAACATCGCATACATTATAGAGCCTACCGCAGATGCGTAGAGTATAGATGACATGCGAGCCCTTTCCAAATCAGTCTTGAGAGACGTCTCTTTGGAGAGGGTGATTCCGTGACAAGCCGGTAGATTACCACGCTTGGAATCTTCCATACTAAATCGTTTCAGTATGGTGTCGATGTACCTGGACTGTGAAAGTCCCAACATCCTCTTAGATCTATCACAATAGATCTGGATCCCCAGAATGTAGTTGGCATCGCCCAGATCCTTCATGGAGAACCTCTGTGACAAGAATCCTTTGACTGACTGTAGCATAGGAATATCATTTCCTATTAGGAGAATGTCATCCACGTACAAGACGAGGAATACCGCAGTTCCCCCTACAATCTTACTGTAAATGTATGGTTCATCTGGGTTTTTGATAAAGTCGAATTCTTTGACAGTATCATCAAAGCAGATGTTCCAACTCCGCGATGCCTGCTTCAGTCCATAGATGGACTTGAGCAACTTGCACACTTTACCGCCGCTCCCACTCTGAATGAATCCCTCCGGCTGATCTATATAGACGCACCCTTCCAAATTTCCATTTAGGAAAGCCGTCTTTACGTCCATCTGCCAGATCTCATAATCGTGGAAGGCAGCAATGGCAAGAAGGATCCGAATGGATTTGAGTATAGCCACTGGAGAAAAGGTCTCGTCATAGTCCAAACTAGGTCTTTGACGAAAACCCTTTGCAACAAGTCTAGCTTTATAGGTTTCAACATGCCCATCTACACCAATCTTCTTTCTGAAGATCCATTTGCAGCCTACGGGTTTTACCCCTTCTGGAGCAAAGTCCAAAGTCCAAACTTTGTTGGTGTACATGGACTCCATCTCGGTCCGCATTGCATCCAGCCATTTTACTGAGTCACCGCTCTGAATGGCTTGCTGGAAGCTAGTAGGCTCACCATAATCAATAGTGCAATCCTCTCTATCCCAGTCTATGAGAAAACCGTAGTATCTCTTGGACAGATGAGACTGCCTACTACTCCTGCGGAGTGGCGCTTGGATGTCCGGTTCTCCTGAACCTTCTGGTTCTACGAAGGTTTCAGTAATAGCTTGTGGTTCTGGAATTTCTTCCAATTCTATTGCGCTCCCACTTATCTGATTTTCTAAAAACTCAGTTTCCAAGAAGCGGGCATAATGAGAAACAAAGACCTTTTGCTCCTCTGCGTAATAGAAAAGATACCCCTTGAAATTCTTTGGGTATCCCACAAACTTACACTGTACTGAGCGTGCCTCGAGCTTGTCCGCATGCTGCTTTTTGACAAAAGCTGGATATCCCTATGTCTTAAAGTGTCTAAGACAGGGTTTCTTCCCACTCCACATCTAATATGGTGTGGTAGGCACTGTCTTAGTAGGAACTTGGTTCAAAAGATATGCAACTGTTTCTAGTGCATAACCCCAGAAAGATCGCGGTAACTCAGCCTTACTCATCATGGAACGAACCATATCCAATAGAGTTCGATTTCGCCTTTCCGATACACCGTTGTGTTGTGGTGTGTATGGAGGAGTAAGCTGAGAGAGAATTCCATTCTTTTTTAAGTAGTCCAGAAATTCGGCACTCAAGTATTCACCACCTCGATCAGATCTCAGTGTCTTGATACTTTTGCATGTTTGTTTTTCAACTTCATTCTTGTATTCCCGAAATTTCTCAAAGGCCTCGGATTTATGCTTCATCAGGAACACATGTCCATACCTAGAGAAATCATCTGTGAAAGTAATGAAGTATGAATAACCACTTCGCGTATGTGTAGACATTGGACCACACAAGTCATTGTGTATGAGTCCCAAGAGCTCGCTTGCTCTTTCTCCGTGTCCAGTGAACGGAGTCTTTATCATCTTTCCCATGAGACAAGATTCACAAGTGGCATAAGACTGATACTCGAACGGATTCAAGTATCCCTCTTTATGTAACTTTGTTAACCGTGTCTCATTAATGTGACCCAGTCTACAATGCCATAAGAAAGCCTGATTTATTTCCGGAGACTTTCTTTTAAGTGTGTTCTGGACATTGAAAATCTGAGTTTGATTCAATATGTATATCCCGTTTTTTAATGTACCTGACCCAATCAGAACTTGATTTAGGTGGATGTGGACCACATCGCTTACAAAAGTAAAGTCATATCCTTCCTTAGAAAGTAAGGATACAGATATGATATTACAAGTCGCACCTGGTACATAAAAACAGTTACGCAGAATCAATATCTGCCCAGTTGTCAGTCCAAGATGATATTCCCCTACGGATTCAGTGTCCATGCTCATTCCGTTAGCAACCCTGAGAGTCATATCACCTATCCTGATAACCCTACGGTTTCTCAGAGCCTGTAACGAATTACAGATGTGAGATCCTGATCCGGTATCCAATACCCAGAAAGTAGGGTTAACTGACATACAGTTCTCTATTACAAACACACCCGAAGCCGAAGCCACAACATGCTTCGAATCCTGGATACTGGCTTTGCTAGCCCTGCAATCCTTCTGCCAATGTTCATTCCCGTAACAATAGAAACGTCCCTCTTTTACTACATCCATTCCAGAAATTTTTGCCCTTCCCTTTCCTTCTACTTCCCTGGTTTCCTTCAGAGTAGAAGGTAGAGACTGTAGAATCAAGTTAGCATCTGACCCGTTCTTCAACGTAGTCTTCAGGTCCGTGAGCTCAAAATAGCTGGTCTCTGTAAGGACGTTGCCCCCTACAGATGACCCGATAGCCAACCTCGCTGGAAGCAATTCGTTCGAGGTCTCATATCTTGCGATACGAGATTGCTCTCCATATAAATCTTTGTTATGGAGGAAGATAGAAACTAAGTCCATCTTCTCGTGCTGCCTCTGGTATGCACCATCAACCGAGGCTAACACGAGGCACTTGGCTTTCGCACAGTCTTTTTCCGATGTCTTACGGATATCAATATCCATGACAGGGGAAACTGGTCCTGAGACGGCAGGGGTTGAATTAGTTAAGAGGTGTCCCAGCATGTCATGGGCAATGGACATCTGGACAGACCTTTGCCAATCATAACAGTCAGAATCAGTCATTTTATTATCTAGATGTAACCTATGTATGGTCACTGGGTCGCTGCAATTAAGAGAGAGAGAAAAAAACACTCAGCATGATGCTATTGCAAGTTTAGATTGGTTTTTAATTTATCTAAATAGGATAGCTCCCACTGTTTCTCGAATCCTTCTTCAAACCATAAAAGAAGAATTAGTCGGGATCGATCTCACCGTACAATACGTGCTTAACCGTTCAGCCAGGCCGGTGTCAGTACTTCGAGGGAGGTTTTCCAACGCTTTCGCGAAGTTTCTTAATTAAGTAACCTCTTTTCCCTGTGGGCGTAGCCCCGCTAACACCTTTCTAGACACCCACTTGGTTTATAGGATTCTTCGTAAGTGAGAAAGTTTCCGAGGAGTAGCATATACTCACAGTAGGATCGGGATCCAAATATCATCATGTGATGAAACTGAAGGAATCCTACCAGAATCATCACACTCCAAATGGTATGCAGCACTAGCAAGTTTCAGTTTCTTTAGAAACTCCCGATGTGGATTTTTGCCCCATGCTCTTATGACCTTGACTAAAGCCAACAAATCATAAGTCACATGTCAAGTTCTACCCGTCATTGTCCAGGTTGATTTGAACCCACCCGTATATACCCTTGACTATGGCCAACAAAGTAATACGACTGTCCCAAACCAACGCATCTATCTATGCAACATATGAATACCCACCAGCTACCAATCACTGTGTCTTGACTAAGGCCAACAAACACAGCTTGAATACTGTTGGATATTCATATGAAACGATGGAGGGCTACGAATGGTTTTGACGAAACCGTGAACGTAGTGAACTTGATATAATCGAAGGAACCTTGATAGCTTTTAAAAGGAGTGGTTTAAGCTCCGCGTTTAAAAGTTGTTTTTGAAAAGAAACCGAGTGGTTTTGAAATTGTTCCAACGACTTTAACTTTGGTTTATTTTCTTGCATTAATTTAATGCGTCCCATCATTTAATCCTACCATTGCAGAAAACAACGAAAATATGACGTACGCTTATGCCATCCGCATTCGCCACGGGGCCCCGTCATCACCCATTAGGTTACTTAACTAACGACAGAGCGGGGGCTGGACTAGCGCGAATGCAAAACATAAGCAACTCCTACTAAATATCATATATAGATATATACATTCGTCAGATATAATGATAGCCATTCCAGATCACAGATGAACACTTTGGATATACTAAGAATCCGCGTTTCGTTCGAGCCTGTAACGAAAGACGGATTATACGGCCGCGATGAATAGCCAAACCCCATCCTAGACCCCTACGGGTGCGGCAAACTACCCGCCAAGTACCCGAAATGAAGCAACCTCCCTCAACAACGTGAGTAGGCCACTCGGCACTTCGAGATACCCGGTAGTTTGTGCACCGCACCTTGGGTCTATCCTAGAAGCAAAAAACAATAAAAGAAATTATAAAATGGCGGCTACAACCTCATCCCGGATGTGCGGCCATAAAATAATATTACATCAATTACAAATTTTACATTGAATGAAAGAAAAAGAAACTCTCATCTCACATCCCCGGCTATTCATCCGCGACAATCCAACGAGTTCATATACACAAACCATCAACATTACAGATCACAGATATGTATAACCCCCACTAATCGACGTATAGCGATTAGCAGACGTTCAATACATATATGACATCACAGATAAAATTCATTAGCCAAAGTCTACAGAATTTTGATCAAAATACGGATTTGTAACCACCCCAAACACAAATTTGTTCTCTGGAAATTCTGGGCACAAACAAACTATCCTAAAAATCCCAAAACATCTCACTAAGAACTTTGCACCAAAAACGAGCCACGGCCGAGTCAACTCGGCCGCGGATCCGCGGCAAAAAGCATGTTCTTGTCGCGGTTCCGTGGCGCTTTGACCGACTCACTGGATCGTTTTTGGTGTGTGTTTTTAAAAAACCCTGAGCCAATTTTTCATATATGTCAAATTATTTTTGGAGCTGTTTTAAAAATCGGCAGAAAGTTGGTTTTTCCAGACGTGTTTTGCGATTTTTTTCCGATCGAAATTCTAAATACTTTGCTAACATGCTAGTTTGTGTTTAGCTAGGCTTTGATACCACTGTAAGTCCACGTTGCTCACCCCGGTTCTTACGGGGAGGCGGAAACGGTAAAAAACGATTTTTTGACACAAAGCAACATGGATAAAAAGGAGGATCTTTGCTAAACAAAAACCTAGCAAACTACTTGAGATTCTATATACTATATCAAAGAGATTATACCTCACGATACCGGTCATTCGGGTCTTCTCTCCGCTGTCCTGCTCGTCCATCCAAGCTCCGAGGATCAATCCGGATCTTGATCACCTCCGCGGCCTCCTTGAGTCGAAGACGATCCACCCGAGAGTTTGTGCTCCGAGCTCCACCTCGAGCCGAGGCAACTAGGGCAACAGGATCGCTAGGCTTGATGTCCTAGGTTGTGTAGAAGTAGTAGATGGATGTTTTGTCAACTTACTTCCTTATTCTCTCAACACATGAGATCAAAGAAAATTTCAAGAGGAGGAAGATGAATGAGCAACCATGGAGCTTCTCATATCAAGAGAGAATGAGAAAAGAATAATCAACCAAGAAAAAGAACCATGGTTGCAATAATGCATAAACATCATAATTACTAATCCTTTCATGATAAAGTTGATGGCTACATTGACTTGACCATTTTCATCTCAAAAAATAAAATGAAAACCAAAGAATACTCTAGACCTCTCATGAAGATCCTAGTCAATTTTGGTCAAACGGTCAACAAAGTCAAGTATGGTCAAATGATCAAAGCAATTAGCCATAACATAATTATCACTAAAAATATTAGTAAATAATGTCCCCGGCTCATAATGGTTTTAATCGAATCAACTGTCAAAACCCTAATGAGCCCGCCTCATAAAGGTTTTGACCGAATCAACTGTCAAAACCCTAATGAGCCCGCCTCATAAAGGTTTTGACCCACCTCCTTCTTCGCTCCTCACAACTGTGCATACACACCGGCATCCGCATTCCGTAGAATGCGAATGCACAAAAGACAAAACAAATCCATCCATACAATACTAGGATCCGGCTTAAACCAAAGCCCACTAGTATTGTCTGCCCGAACAGCATACGCACACAAGTGCACGTAAGTGATCATAGCTTTACCGTAAAACCATACGGCCTTTACACCTTTCGCTCAGTGCAGGGAAACTCTCTGTGTGTGACTCTAAAGACTCGACACTACGCTGGCAGTGGGTTTAACCACAGACCGCAAGCGGCACTAGCTGTACATAACGGTCCCCAGGTAGATGTCGATAAGAAAGCCGATGAGGTAAACCCATCCGAACTCCTACTGAGCCTGAATGTGACAATCTCCGTACAGTCCGGTCTGTTCGTCTGAGAATATCGCACGGCGGGCCTAGGGGGTGGTGAACGTCAGTCCTCTAATAGCGGTACAAGTCGTGTCGGAATGTAGCCCAGAACACCCTGAGATAACACTGGAAACCTACCAGTATATCTCGCTTGTCCTGGCCAGGGACGACTATGTGTAATGGTTCTCCTAGACACAGCGCGATATCAACCCCCAATACCGGGAGAGACGAATCCTGTCTAACCGTCACTGTCTCCAAGTGCTTCGGGACTGCACCCAACTACTACCTGTTTGCACGACTCCTTTGAGCCGTGGTAGGGTAGTAATCAAAGAACAGTGGGAACATACTCGAGGCGAAGTGACAGTGTCAAGTCAGCGGACTAAACTGTACTCATGTCACCTGGGAACTGATAACCGATGATAGGTATAATACCAACCAACAGTTCCCGACGAGTCCTGTCCAGTGTACTCGTAACCTAACGAGTACCCGCATACTATCTCAAGTACGACGTACTGACGGCTGTGGGACAGACCATCTCCCCTGCTGGGATGAGAAGCGCATACGCTAGTCTACTCCGGAGTATCAACGCCCCGTCTCGATAATCCAACGACTAGGGACCTGTATAACGATGTGCTTATAGATTACCCAACCCCCACAAGTGTGACTGCCATCACAACGCTGGTAATCAAGCAAAGATCCTAAGGGCTCTACTAATATGTATAAGCGATATGCTAAAAGAAACATATGCACATATTAAAGTAGAAACAAACCAAGTAGTATACTACCATTTTGAGCAAGATTGTCTATACAACTGTGAATATCCCAAGTTTCCATTAAGTAATATACAAAGCTAGTATGATACAGTAATGGCCTCTAGGGCATATACACTAACAACTAGGCCGTTACTCTGCTCAAATATTCGGTCTAACTTGATTGTCGGAGGGTCCTTGGTGGTACAACCACCCCGGGACTTCCTTGCAGATAGCTCGGACTCAACCACCTCAAACCCATTGAGATCCACACGCTTCAGGAGGCAACCTCCAACTCAATCTCAGCCGTCCATCGTCGCTTGCAGCAGATTTATGGAAGGTAACATCTGAAGGAGATCCAGGCCTCCATCAAGGGGGAACCCGCCATTTTTTTTAAAAACTTGCCCTGTATAAAAAAACAAAATTAAAAATGGATGGGGCCCACCATTATTTTTGAAGCTTGAAACAGACCGGTGCCCTTTAATATTAAAAAACAAAATTAAAAGGGGGGCCACCAGGGCCCCTCTCCCCCGCTTCTTCCCCATCACTCGATTGAGCGGTAGGGAAAGCTCGCCGCTCCTCCGAACGGGGAGCGGCGCTCGCCGCTCTCCCGAACGGGCCCGAGTCTTCAATATTTTACTGATAAGGGTGAAGGGGTGAAGAATATAAAGGTTGAACCCTTTGCATGCCAAACTGTTCCACCAACCAAATCTATTGAGTTCACCCAATCGTTACATAAGGCAAAACAACAACAACAGCAACAACAATATGAGTACACGGGCCGTGGAGTGTCACTGCAGAGTGCATTCTACAGTGGAGTATATATGGTATCTTTGTATTGGATTTTACATGGTGCTTTTGCACTTAAGTACTTCCACTTTTTCATTGGGTGTTGCACTTAAATGAAAAACCATCATTCAAAACCAATAAATACATGACCATATGTTTTACTGTAAGATGAACCATACAGGGACATTGTAAGCCCGATTTACCCTAATAATAATAATAATAATAATAATAATAATAATAATAATCAATCAATCAATCAATTATGATAATTGCTTGAAATGAAAAGACCGATCATTTCTTGGAAAGAATGGCAAATAAGATGGCCATCAGAATGACCAACACCATGATCTGTGAAAGAGAGAAGATGCACAACAATGAAGATTAGATCACCTTCTAGCCCTTAAATCATCAGTGTGAAAAATAATCAAGTGCCGGACTCGTTGAAGCGTGTCGAGGGTGAATCTTATACAAGCTACCACACCTGATTAAAAAGATAAAGAATATGAAGGATTAAAAAAAAGTTCAATGAAAAGCGAAGTTCCTACGACAAATAACTAATACGGACATACCTTTTATCTAGTTTTCCAGAGGAAACACAAGCTTTTTGAATCGCTTCAATGCGTTCATGAGTAAGAGCGGCATTTGGATCACTCTCGTCAACCTAGGAAAGGAGAGAGAATTCAAACAGAATTGGGGGAAAATAAAGATAACTTCGAAAGACATTCATTCAGCGGATTGCATAGTTAGCGTAAACCAAAAATTCCCTCCTTGCAAATATAAAATATGCAATGTTAGTGAAAAGTGGTAGAAAAATGGCACAACAATAGGCTCATGTTGGAAAGTCTTTTTAAAAATGCAGAAATGGACAAAAGACAAATGGCTACTAAAGTAAGGGAAAATACAGAAATGGAAAAAGAAAAATAGAATATAACAAAATATTGCTCAACAGTAGAACAGTACCTTTGGCTTTATCAAAACAGAAAACTCCAAAAAAAGCGCTGTAGACATCTGGCATTGTTCTTGTCATATCAATAACCTTAGCAGTTAATTAGTCCTGCAAAAGGGCGTGCACATATCAGTAATCTTATTCCATAATAACCAAGAAAAACCAAGATACGCAGAAATGTTAAAAGGACAATTAAAATAGATGATAGCAGACAGATAGCTGCAAAGCTCAACAATATAAGAAAATAAATGAATAAAATGACACCAATAATGCAAGGGCAATTCAAGGTGCCATAGTTGATGCAAGAGGTGGATAATCCTTGGCTAAGAAAGCATGCCAGATTGCTCGTGCATGATATAATTCTAATTCCAAGAAAGGGTTATGCAAGGACCTTACCCACTTCACTAAACTGGTCGACGACAACTGAACAAAACCATCAAGGATATGCAGAAAGCAAGTGGGTTCTTATTCCATTCTACAGAACCTATATTTTCTTAATTTACGTTAATTTAAATAAATTCCCACAAGCACTAAGAGAATTAAACGAGGGAAAGCAGGTAGAGATGGTTATGGTCCTGTGCAGTGGAAACTGACAAGTGACAAAGTGTGCTATCTGGCTGCATGACAAGACTGTAGTCGAAACACTGAGAACTTTGAGATGGGCCTAAAGTGACATGTATAATTGCTAACTTAAACGTGGATATAGCCCTTATCGAACATAATGGAAGAAAGTGATTCAATGTATTGACCCGAAAACTAAGAGAAAACGGCTTTGTGGTGGTTAATTTACATAAGGCTGTTGCTTCCCATGGCATGTTCCCGTTAAACTGATTGGAAAGGAACCATCCATTCAGCAGTTATTTCCCAGTCGTCACATTCAAGTGAAGGGCATAGAATCCAAGTAGAATAAAGTTCTGTTGAAATTATGGAAAAACTTCAAACACAAAACATATCATATTTTACCAAAACCAAGATTTCTTAATTAAGAGATGTCTTATGACAGTTTCTTAATTATGGCAGTTTCTTAATTAAGGAAATGGGAGAGTCTTAGTTGGAATAGGAGAAGTGTCTTATGGCAGTTTCTTAACTATGATAGTTACTTAATTAAAGAATTGGTTTGTATAAAAATAGGGATCTTTCATATGTATTTTGTATACCGACAAAAATTGAAGAGAGATCATTGTATGAGAGAATGAGCGCTTAAATTTGAGAGAAATCTCCTAGGATTGCTCGTGTTGTACTTGATTCGAGATTATACTAGACGTTTGCATATTCCGCTCTGCCGGAGCCTAGCCATACGGTGGGTGAACCACGTTAACAAATCCCTTGTCTTTTTCTATGTTTGATTCTTATTTAATTCTCGGACTTTATTTATTATTTGTTCTGCCATGATTGTGTGGTTTATTATCGTGAGCATTGTTTCGTGCATCAGCTTCTTCCATCCCCAACAACCGATATCATAACTTCGTTAAGGAATTTAGGGTTTTTCAAATCTATGATCTAGGTCAACGCTGGGTAATGAAAATTACGTCATTTTCACCACTTTCTTAGATCGTCGTTTTGAAAGCGTTGGTTCAGTTCAAGGGAGAAATTAAGTTTGCTGCGATAAAGACTAAAGATGGCGGCAATGGTTAGAATTTTGGTTGGTGGCGCATGCAGATGGAGGACTGCTTATAAAAAGGACTCATTTCTTCTGTTGCTTGGAGAAAAGTCCGAGAAGATGGCCAATGAGGCGTGGAACCTTTTAGATAAGAAAATATAAGGTCAGTCAGCACAGCGAAAACTGACCATGGCGTCTGTAACACCCTAGTTCAGTTATACCATGTTCAATTTGTTTATTCTATTTATCTTGTGGCTTTTTCTTGACCTTATTTGTTTTTGGGTGCAGATAGTGTTTTGGTTCTTGTGCTTGGTATCCGACCCGACCCGCATGCTCGAAACTCGCCTTGGTCCTTGATTACGTCTTATCTCTGCTAGTCTCGAGGATCCGTGCTCACATATGTTCCGTTTACCTGCATCATATATCTGACATCTGCATATATATTTTTAATAATAAAAATATAATTAAATAATATATTTTAAAAATATCTAGCATGGCCTGCATCATATCCCTAACCCTGTGGTGGCATCCGTACATCTTGTTCTCGTTCCGTTCAGTAAAACGGTCTCGTTTGGATCACTACGTTGTAGGGTGTTTTTCGTCACCCCAGTGAGATGGGAATACGCGCACGCATCTCAGGCGTACTACAGATTCCCCCTGCCTAGGATAGGCTGGGGTTTAATGGAAGTGGTTCTTCTTCTTCCTCCTGTCGCTTGCTGGATCTTGAAGATCAAGAGATGTGAAATCTCAAAATCTCTCCTTTTTAAGATCTGATGACAGATCCAAGTTCCCCTTTATGGGTTTTGTGGTGGAAAACTATTTAGTTTTGAAAAAGGAAGAGTAAAACTCTTGATTTAATTCAAAAGAAAGAAGAAGGTTTTGGAACCTTGAAGAAGGAGGAAAGAGCTCAGCTCTGAAACTTTTTTGGAGAGAGAAAAAGTTATGAGATATTTTCATTATCTTTGCCTTTATAGGCCATACATTTTACACATAGCCCCTTGGGCTTCACAAAATGGCATTTTGCCTATTTCATGGCTCATGTGCCATTTCTTTTTGCACATAAGCCATGGGCTTTACAAAAATTTGGCTTTATGCCCATTTTCTTACATTTATCCATAAAATAAAATAAAAGAAAATGCAACAAGATTATTTATTACAAAAATTTTATCTTGGCGTGGAGGAGGCCGACCGCTTCATGTTCGGGCTCGACTCGGGCATGGGCCCACTGGGTCTGGGCTTGGGCCCACTTGGCTTGGGGTTGACTTTGATTTTGACTTGGTCAACCGGGGTGTAAATTTTTACCCCAACAAATTGCCCCCCATCAATAAATGCACACCACATATGTGGGTCGTGTGCATGAAATTGATGGATCTTCTTTTACTTGGAGGCGACCTGATTTGGTTCCCGCTTTTTGGGAAGCTGGCACTGCCCTTTTTACGACATGGACGGTCGTTGCTTGACATGTCTCCGAGACGGAGTGTCCGTGATAGACGTTTTCCCTGGCCCGGAGTTATCTGGTTCCCGCTTTGTAGGAATCATGCGCTGCCCTTTTTGTGACTTGGACGGTCGGTGCTGCCCTTTTAGCGACTTGGACGGTCGTTGCTTCCCTTTTAGCGACATGGGCTGTCGATGCCGCCCTTTTAGCGACTTGGACGGTCGTTGCTGCCTTTTTAGCGACTTGGACGGTCGGTTCTGCCATTTTAGCGACGTGGACGGTCGATGCTTCCCTTTTTACGACTTGGACGGTCGTTGCTGCCCTTTTAGCGACGTGGACGGTCGATGCTGCCCTTTTAGCGACGTGGACGGTCGATACTGCCCTTTTTGCGACTTGGACGGTCGATGCTGCCCTTTTAGCGACTTGGACGGTCGTTGCTGCCCTTTTAGCGACTTGGACGGTCGGTGCTGCCCTTTTAGCGACGTGGACGGTCGATTCTGCCATTTTAGCGACGTGGACGGTCGGTTCTGCCCTTTTTGCGATATGGACGGTCGGTTCTGCCATTTTAGCGACGTGGACGGTCGATGCTACCCTTTTTGCGACTTGGACGGTCGATGCTGCCATTTTAGCGACTTGGACGGTCGGTGATGCCCTTTTAGCGACGTGGACGGTCGATGATGCCCTTTTAGCGACGTGGACGGTCGATGCTGCCCTTTTAGCGACGTGGACGGTCGGTGATGATTTGACTTGCTCTGCTTCTTGCAATGTCAGGGGTAGACTTGACTTGCTCCGCTTCTTGCGGTGTCGAGATTGGATTCTGACTCGCTCCGCCTTCTGCGGTGTCGGAGTGGAAGTTGACTTGTTGATTTGATTTGGGTTGACATCAGCATCGCTACACTGGAATAATGCCAGGAGCGACTCATCATCTGTCATTGAGAGGATTTTGGGATTTTGGTTTTTGTTTGGCATCTGTATTGCTGCACTGGAATAATGCCAGGAGCAACTCATCATTTGCCCCGAGAGAATTTGAGAATTGATGGCTTAGGAGGCAGGTTTAGATCCCTATCACCTAAGACTTTCCAATTTTATGGGCCGTGAGGGTCCCATAAAAGCATTTTCTCCCTACGAGTCGAAAGGATCTCGTAGGCGTATTTTCTCCATAGGAGTCGTGGGGACTCCTAAGTGTGTTGCTCCTTTGTGAGTCGTAAGGATCTCACGCGGGAATTTCCTCCTCTCAAAGTCGAGAGGACTTTGAGAGTGCATTTCATCTTCTTTTCACGAGTTTGCGCCCTTTCAGGTTTTCACAAACTCGTCGGCAGTCCTGCTGTTTTTACTCACGGAGCCCTTTCGGGTTTTCCTCCGTGCCCATTTTGCTTGTGGACATACCCTTTTTTTTTTTTTTTTAGTGGGACTTTGAATGTGGTCTCACCGGTAGGACTTAGGAGAGATTGGGATTGTTTTACGCCCGTGGATTGTATACGGTTTTGCAGGATGTATGATCCAGACCGTAGGGCCAGAAAGATTTCAGGGATTTGTTGGCGTCTGCATCGCTGCACTGGAATGTGGTACCAAGAGCGACTCATCATTCGCCGTTGGGGTATGGGATTTGGAATTTGGTTGGCGTCTGCATCGCTGCACTGGAATATGGTACCAGGAGCGACTCATCATTCGCCATTTGGGGACTTAGAATTTGGATCTTGTTTGGCATCAGCATTGCTGCACTGGAATAATGCCAGGAGCAACTCATCATTTGCCTTGGGAGGACTTGGGATTTGGGTTTTTGGTCGGCATCAGCACCGCTAACACTGAAGCGAAATGCCAGGAGCGACTCATCATTTGCCGTTGCCCGTTGGGGAACGATGGCTTAGGAGACAGGTTTGGGTCCCTATCACCCAAGGCTTTTCAATTTTACGGGCCGTGAGGGTCCCATAAAGCATTTTCTCCCTACGAGTCGTAAGGATCCCGCAGGTGTATTTTCTCCTTAGGAATCGTGAGGATTCCTAAGTGTGTTGCTCCATTGTGAGTCGTAAGGATCTCACGCAGGGGTTTTCTCCTCACAAGGTCGAGAGGACTTTGCGAGTGTATTTCATCTCTTTTCACGAGTTTGCGCCCTTTCGGGTTTTCACAGACTCGCCGGTAGTCCTGCTGTTTTTACTCACGGAGCCCTTTCGGGTTTTCATCCGTGCCCGTTTCGCTTGTGGAAATACCGTTTTTTTATTTTTTTTTGCCGCTGGTGGGACTTTAAAAGTAGTCTCACCGGCAGGATTTGGGAGAAATAGGGGTCATTTACGCCCGTGGATTGTATACGGTTTTGCAGGATTTATGATCCAGACCGTAGGGCTGATGTGCTCAATTCGCCTGCGACATGGAGCATTCACGTGTAGTATTTCTTGAGATATCGGCCATTGATGGGTGGCATGGGCCTTTCTCCCTCGACACTTATTAGTTGGTAGGATCCTCCGTCGAACACTTTCTCGATGACGTATGGTCCTTCCCAGTTTGGCTCGAATTTTCCCTTGGCATGTCGATTGGGGATGATCGGTCTTTTGAGGACCAACACTAATTCACCTTTCTTGAAAGCGCGGAGACGGGTTATCTTGTCGTAGGCCCGTGACATTTGGGCTCGGTATAGCTCCAGACTTTGCTGCACCGCGAGCCTCTTTTCTTCGAGGGCATCGAGTTCTTCAAGTCGAAAGAGCACGTTTTCCTCCTCCGTCAACTCATGCTGAACGGCCATTCTTAAGCTTGGAACTTCGACTTCGAGGGGGAGGACCGCCTCCACTCCGAAGAGCAATGAGTATGGAGTGGACTGAGTTGGAGTACGGTGCGTGGTACGATATGCCCACAACGCCTCGTGAAGTTTGAGATTCCAGTCTCTCTTGTTGGCTGAAGCATTTTTCCTCAGGAGCTTGCATAGAGTCTTATTGAAGGCTTCGGCTAGCCCGTTGGCTCTTGGATTATAGATGGAGGAATATCTCCAGTCTATCTTGTGCTGAGTAGCGAACCTTGAGACATTGAAGCTCTTGAAAGAAGGCCCATTGTCAGAAATGATTCTTCTTGGTGTACTGAAGCGGTATAGAATATTATGCTAGAAGAATGTCAGAATATCTTTTGTCTTGACTTCTTTTAGCGGGACAGCTTCAGCCTATCTGGAGAAGTAGTCTGTCGCAGCCAGTATGAACCGGTGGCCTTTGGATGACGGAGGATCAATTGAACCAACAATGTCGGTGCCCCAGACTTCGAAGGGCCACGACGCCACTGTAGGATGCAATGGGTTGGGATGCTTGTGAATAAAATCACCGTGAATTTGGCAGATATAACATTTCTTTGCATGCACTCCGCAATCCCGTATCATGGTGGGCCAGTAATACCCAAGCCGTTTGATTTGAAGTCGCATCTTGGGGCCAGATTGGTGAGCACCGCAAATGCCCGAGTGGACATCTTTCATGACCTTTTGGGCTTCGGCCAACGACAGACACCTGAGCCAGAGTTGGTCATATGACCTGCGGTATAACGTGTCATTTACAAACACGTATCGGAGAGCTCTTTTCTTCAGCTGAATCCTCGCAGATTTTTCTTCGGGCAGCTTGTCGTATCGGAGGTACTCTATGAAGGGTTCTCTCCAATCGGGCTCGTCTTGGATGATCGAAGCTTCTTCCGCAGGACTGCTCTTCTGTTCCGCGCTTTCCTCTTCTCGTAGAGAGACTGGGGGTAGAATTTGCCGGCTCCTGACTGTGATCAGAATTTCGTCCATTTCAGGATCAGCCAGTTCCTTGGCCAAGCGAGCGAGTACATTAGCCTTTCCGTTCAACGCTCTAGGGACTCTCGTTAGTTCAATATGAGTGAACCGTTTCATGAGTTCCACCACTCGACCTCTGTACCGAGCTAACTCGGGTTTGTATATCTTATAGTCGCCGCTTACTTGGTTGACGACGAGCTGGGAGTCACCGTAAACTCGTAGCCGACGGATTTCCATTTCTATGGCGAGCTCCAAACCAGCTATCAGAGCTTCATACTCAGCTTCATTGTTTGTCCGAGGCTCGGTGAGAGCAAAAGAACGCCGTAGGGTTCCCATTGATGGTGTGATGAACACCAATCCTATCCCTGCTTTTATCTCCGGGACGCTTGATTTACTGGAGGTTCTTATCGATGAGGCCCCATCGAAGTAGAGCTCCCAACATGGCTCGTCATTCTCAAGATGCAGCACTTGTTCGTCGGGTAACTCACAATTTAGTGGCGACCCTTCTGGTATGGGATGAGCAGCGAGAAAGTCTGCAAGAGCTTGCCCTTTTACTGCTTTTTGAGGAGTATATACTATGTCAAACTCAAGTAGCATGACGGCCCATCTTGCCATTCTGCCGGCTAGGCTTGCTCTGGTCATCAAGTGTTTGAGCGGGTCGACCTTGGAGATTAGCATAACCCGGTGAGCCAGCAGATAGTGCCTCAGCTTTTTCACAGCAAATATCAGAGCCAAGCATTGCTTTTCGATTGGGGAATAGTTGTGTTCCGCCCCGACTAGAGTTCGACTGAGGTAGTAGAGGGCATTCTCTTTTCCCTCCTCATTGTTCTGAGCAAGGAGCGCACCAAGTGACTCATCTAGCGCGGCAGTGTAGAGAATCAGCGGTTTATTTGGAATGGGAGCGGCCAACACTGGAGGGTGCAACAAGTACTGTTTGATGCTTTCGAACGCTTCTTGACACTCGGCATCCCAGATAAAAGGAGCTCCTTTCTTCATGAGCTTTGAGAAGGGCCTACATCTCCCTGATAAATTTGAGATAAACCTCCGTATATAAGCAAGCTTGCCTTGAAAAGATCTTAGCTGCGTCAGACTCTTCGGAGGAGGCATCTCCATGATGGCCTTTATCTTTGATGGGTCAACTTCGATCCCTCGATGTCGAACTATGAAGCCCAGGAATTTTCCCGATGACACGCCAAAAGCGCATTTCAGAGGATTCATCTTCAGATCAAATTCCCTCAGTCTGGTGAGAACGGTCCTAAGATCCTGGATATGATCGGCCTTGGTTTCAGTCTTAACAACCAGATCATCAACATAACATTCGACGACTTTATGAATTAGGTCATCGAAGATATTGGTCATTGCCCTTTGATATGTAGCACCTGCGTTCTTCAGTCCGAACGGCATCACCTTGTAGCAATATATTCCGATCGGAGTTCGAAATGCTGTGTGCTTCTCATCCTCAGGCGACATCTTGATCTGATTATATCCAGACGAGCCATCCATAAAAGTGAACAGCTCGTAATTTGAGGTGTCATCGACCATCATTTCCATGACCGGTAGCGGAAAGTCGTCTTTAGGACATGCCTTGTTGAGATCCCTGAAATCGACACAAACTCGGATCTGCCCATTTTTCTTCTTCACTGGGACTATGCATGCGATCCAGTCCGCGTATTTCTCTTCCCTGATGAAGCCGGCATCGATGAGCTTCTTAGTTTCCTCGATGACCTTTTCTTCTAGTTCCCTTCTCATTCTTCGAGGAGCTTGTTTGACTGGCTTAGCATCAGGAGATATAGCCAATTTATGTACGGCCACTTCAGGGGAAAGGCCAGGCATTTCTTTGTATGTCCACGCGAAGCAGTCGACGAACTCATGCAGCAGGGCAATTATCTGTGCTTTCATTTCCTCTGACAAGAGCGAGCTGATGTAGGTCGGCCTTGGATTATCGGGCGTTCCTAAGTCAATCTCGGTTAGCTCGTCAAAGGTTGCTTGTCCGCCATCTTCGAGCTCTTGAGGAGCTTCTTCTGGCTCGGCTATCTCGTCGTCATCATTTGATCTTTCGCTGGCCTCACCAACATGGATCATGTAGCACGCTTTGGAATTAGGTTGAATGTAGCCTATGCCCCGTCTATCTGGAATTCGTCCATCGATGAGTGCTCGGACCTGGGGCGGATGCCATAGCCCTTCGTAAAACTTTGCTTCGGACTCCGTTTGATATAACCGGCATCCGCACTTCTTAAAGTATTCCCGCATCTCGGGCGCATAGTATCTGGGATTGAGGACGGCTCTTATGCCTCTCTCATATGGAAGGCATGCGACAGACAAATCGTCCGGGTGCGCAACGGGGTTTGACCCATAAAACAAGATGCCCTTCTGTCCACTTTTCCTTCCGGGAACGTAGAAAGTTTTCAGTTGGTCCACGGTGGAGATTGATAATGCATCGAGCTCTTTGCACATTTGCTCTGGTACCCTTGTAACGGCTAGGGACCCTTCTGCAACTTCGAAGGTCTCTCGTAGTTTCACTTGTTGCGTGGGGGTCCAATCTGCACCGTTGTTGCACGACAGGTCCTCCTCCTCTGACTCTTCAGTATCGCTGCCAAGATGAGGGCGGACTTTACTGCTAGATGGGCTTTCAGTAACAGATTCGTCCGTATCGCTGCCGAAATGAGGGCGAGTTTTGCGGAAGGACGGGCTTCCAGCGTCGGACTCATCAGTGTCGCTGCCGAAATGCGGGCGTACTTGGGCGTTTTTGCTTTTGAAAGTGATAGCCGGCGCAGATTTGCTTTTGAGTCTTGGAGCCGGTCTATCCTCAGTCAGTTGTGGCTTAGCATTTTGGTGATTCATAAAGTACCGAGAATCTTCGTAGCGGACTTCATGCACACCGAACGGTTGGATGTCTCCGTCAATGCGTCTTTCTTCGCCATTTTTAGTATATTTCATGCATTGATGGAGAGTTGACGGAATGATGCCATAATCGTGGAGCCATGGCCGCCCCAAGAGAATCTTATAAGACGTGTCGGCGTCGATCACGTATATCTTAGCTTCAGTTTGCAGATCCCCGAATTTGATTGGCAAAGCTATAGACCCTAGAACTTGCTGGCAATTTTGGTTGAACCCTTGAATGACAATCCTTTCCCTCGACAGGTGTCGGACGTCCATTGACAAACTCTTCAGAGTTCGCAAGTTCATGATGTTCACTGAGGACCCCGGATCAATCAATATGCGATTAATTCGATCTCCGTCGCTGTACCCGGTCACGTAAAGCGGCCGATTATGCTCAGCCGTTCCCAGTAGCAAGTCTTCATCCTTAAATGTGACTGCGGCGGCATGCAAAGCGTGCTGGGCTTCTTTCATATTAATTTCCGCAAAGTGAGCCTGATACCGCTCGGGGTTTTGTAGAGCGTGAATGAGAACGTCTCTAAGCTCCTTAGATAGGACCAAGGCGTCGTAGATGCTCAGGAGAGATGGAAGCTTCCGGAGATGTGCCAAGACATTATAGTCCACCGAGGAAGGACTTATGTTTTCATCGGCCGGTTCTCTGCCATCTTCTTCATTAGCGACATGTTTTTCCTTCCCTTTTGGGGTGTTGCCCTGATTTTGCGGTAGAGCCCTGCCGCTTCTGAGCTGGATTTGATTGGCCTTTGTGGTGAGCTCCTCGTCCTCTTCCGGAAAACAGAGATCATCCTCGGAGTCGCTGCCAAGATGGATGGCGTAGCAGGTCGCTACTGGGATCTCTTCATTGGAGTCTTCTTCTAACTCCTCCAGAATTTCAGCCGCTTGTACAGGGAAGAACTCCTTCAATTGAATCAATGTTCTTTCCTTTTGTTCATATTCTTCGAGGGAATCGATATATTTTTGAATGGTCGATCTCCCTGCAGACTCTTTTTCGCGCCGAGCTGCACTTTTCTTCTTCTTCAGCTTCTTGGATTTTGAGCCTGATGGAGCTGCATTGGTAGCTGGACTGGTAGGCTTCTTCTGCCATTCCCATTCCGTCCTGGGTTCTTTCCGAAGTAGCTTTTGCATCTTCTTCGTCTTATTAGATACGTGCGTACTCCACGGAGGCGGCGATGAGTCGGTTTCGTTTGTCGGGGCAGCGGGTTCAGCTGTCTGCTCCCAGAAGGCTTCAACTTCTGTCTGTATAAAGTTGGCGGTCGCAACTTGATTGTTCACCAACACGCTTTTGGACAGCTCGATCTCTCCAGTCTTGTACTGCTTCTCGACCCAGTCTTTGAAGATATAGCAATCCTCGATCGCATGGCTCACTACTCGGTGGTACGGGCAATACAGAGGATTGTCGGTCATTTTTGCTTCTTGGGGTCTTTTCGACTCCGGCAATTGTAGGCCGTTGTTCAAGGCATCTTTAAATATCTTGCGGACCTTGTCCCTTCTGAAAGAGTAAACCTTGTTCTTTTTCTCCTCTAGGGAAGGCCCATCTCCTCCCAGCAATGGCTTTCGAGACCGGTTGGCTTTGGATTCGCCCGCCCTTCGCTTTTCTTCATTGTCGGAGGCATTGAAGACATTGGTACTGCTGGAACTCCCGCTTCTACGGTTGTCGTCCCGCTTGCTTTTCCAAGTTTTGTCTCTTTGAGAATCCGGCGGGGACTCTTGCTTCGAGCGTTCCAGCATTTGGACTTTCTTGGTTAGCTCCTGAAATGTCTTGAGGCCCGCCGTACACAAGAATGGGACCATCCAATTGCTGAGGTTCCCAATGAGAAGGCTGACGGACTGGTCCTGCTCCAGCGGTGGTTCGCACTTGACTGTGAGATTGCGCCATCGGGCGATAAAGTCGGTGTTGCTTTCATTCTTCCCCGGCTTGGTCCTCACAAGGTCGGCAATGGAGATTTTATCACTGACGCTCATGAACCTTTGCCGGAACAGAGACTCCATTTGGGCAAAGGTAATGACGGACCCATCCGGTATACTCGCATACCAGTCGAAGGCGATGCCGGTCAGGCTGTTGACAAACTGACGAAGAAGGAGCGCGTCATTGCCCCCTGTATTTCCGCACGATGCTTTGAAGTGGGCGACGTGCTGGTTTGCATTCCCCGTTCCATCAAATCTTCCGAACTTAGGAATGACGTAGCCGCTTGGGAACTCAATCAGATCGTACTGCGCGGGATATGGCCGCCCACTACTGCCGATTTCTTTCTGAGCTTCAGCTTCGGCCACCAATGTTTTAACCTTGCTGGTGACCAAATCCATTATCCGATCCTGTGTTAGCGGGATAGTGCTATATGGGGCCAAGGCGTCCCCAGAAGCGGAATGTAGCCGGCTTTCATTCGGCTCGACCAGTCTTGGTCCCAAAGGAACAGGCATTGGCTGCCTCGGATTGTCATCACCCGGCTGATTAGTAGCGGCCTGTGCTTGATTAGGAGGTGCTCGAGCAATTTGAGCCGTAAGCTGCATCACCACGTTCGTCAAGTCGTCAATCTTCGAATAGAGCTTGGCCATCTCTTTATCTTTGCTCCTGAGCTGTTTTCGAAGTTCTTGAAGCAGCTCTTGCTCCGCAGTCCTAGGGCGGAAAGTCGGCTCTTCCTCGCTGTCCGAGCTTGACTCTACATGGACCGAGGGGTCTATCTGCCTATCATCCTCATCGAGAGGGTTTTCTTCATCCAGCAGAGGCGGCTGTTCTTGGGCGGCGGCAACCACATTCAGGCTAGATTGGGCTTGGGATGTGGTGGCCCCGTCCTTGCTTTTGCTGCGAAGGTTGTCGCTGGGGCGCCCGCCCGCCATATAGACCGTATGGATGATATATCCGGCCGTCTTTCTATCATTGGCAGTTGATTTCGTGGATCGCTGTCTTGACCCCCTTGTTTCGGTAGCTGGTAGTCGATTGAAGGCGTCTGGCTTAACCAGTTTCTTGAATGGTGCTGGCGCTTCTTTTCTGGGTTTTCCCCGCTGCTTTCGTGCGGCACAGAGTGCTTCATAGACTCTTGATGAGACAGTGTCATACTTTTTCTGTTGGGGCGGGGACACGTCTCTTTGTGGCACTGCTCGGACCGCTGTTTTCTTGATTCTGGCGGTCATGGCGTTTTTCTGAACCCACTTCAGAGGCTCGAAGGAATTGCTGATTCTTACGTCCGACTCAGCCGTCGTCGCGGGGAAACCCTGCACTTGGAACTTCACATGATTCCATTTGGCCGAAGCCTTGGCCCTTTTGTTGGCTCGATACCTGAGCCGCTTCTGCCTTAACTTTTCTGTTCTAAGCACCTGGCAGACTTCAGCTCTTTGGGAAGACGCCGCAGACCGGGCGACGGAGGGCTTTGGAGATACGCTCGATTGTGCGTTTGTTGGAGTCATCGCTTGAGCTCGTCCGCGACATTTGTTGTTGCCCTTCGCACCAGAAGTCTTGCCCCCAGCTAGAGCGTCAGGGAATCGTTCAGACACCATCTTAAGTTTCGGTTGTGGTGCCTTAGCAATCACAACATTCGGCCTCTTGCCCCTTGGGACCGGCTTGACCACCTGTTCCGCCGGGATTTCCGCCAGATGAGCGCTTCCAGCAGGGTAGATGATGACGGAGCCAAACTGGCGGGGCGGTTCCTCCCACTGTCGACTGAGGCTTGCAGGGAGAACCACACGAGCGTTGATCTTGACCACGTATGGAATCGGGGTCACGTTGGAAGCTGAATTCGTCTGGGGAGACATTGTCGTTGAAAGCTGATTGCTGCACGCAAAGAAAACATCATTTCAGTATAGGCAATCGATATGTATATTGATTGAGTTCGCATGAACGTTTAACCCGAAATATGGAAGGAGAGATTGGTCCCACCGGGCGTGCCAGAATCTGTAGGGTGTTTTTCGTCACCCCAGTAAGATGGGAATACGCGCACGCATCTCAGGCGTACTACAGATTCCCCCTGCCTAGGGTAGGCTGGGGTTTAATGGAAGTGGTTCTTCTTCTTCCTCCTGTCGCTTGCTGGATCTTGAAGATCAAGAGATGTGAAATCTCAAAATCTCTCCTTTTTAAGATCTGATGACAGATCCAAGTTCCCCTTTGTGGGCTTTGTGGTGAAAAACTATTTAGTTTTGAAAAAGGAAGAGTAAAACTCTTGATTTAATTCAAAAGAAAGAAGAAGGTTTTGGAACCTTGAAGAAGGAGGAAAGAGCTCAGCTCTGAAACTTTTTTGGAGAGAGAAAAAGTTATGAGATATTTTCATTATCTTTGCCTTTATAGGCCATACATTTTACACATAGCCCCTTGGGCTTCACAAAATGGCATTTTGCCTATTTCATGGCTCATGTGCCATTTCTTTTTGCACATAAGCCATGGGCTTTACAAAAATTTGGCTTTATGCCCATTTTCTTACATTTATCCATAAAATAAAATTAAAAAAAATGCAACAAGATTATTTATTACAAAAATTTTATCTTGGCGTGGAGGAGGCCGGCCGCTTCATGTTCGGGCTCGACACGGGCATGGGCCCACTGGGTCTGGGCTTGGGCCTACTTGGCTTGGGGTTGACTTTGATTTTGACTTGGTCAACCGGGGTGTATATTTTTACCCCAACATACGTGTGCCCGTTCTTGAGGGTATGCATTTTCTTTAACAGGACATCGCATTTTGGTTTTGGTTGACACGTATATTATCCGTATTTTCAAACCGTAACTTTAGACCCAACCCGGGCATATTTTGGAGTAATTTTGTATTAGCCAAAAACTCAAATTTTCTTAATATTATATTCTAATATACTCAACTGTTTAATATACTGTTAAAATAAAATATATTTTCCAAATATAATATATTTCAAGATACATATCCCACTCAAATTATGTCACTCTCTCTTCATATATATTTCCAAATGTTTTTCTCAATATTTTCAAAAATCAAATCTAAACTCAAATCTCACCCACTTTCTCTATCTGTCTCTCTTCTTTTTATATATTCTATTTAAACCCCATATATTATAACCCATAGTCACGTTCTTCTCTCTCTCTCTCTCTTCATTCGTTTCCGTCGCCTCCCTCGTCACAAAACCCTAACCCTAACTTGCGCCCGCGTCGCTACCGCTGCCTCACCCTCTCCTCCTCCGCTCAGCCCCTAGAACCCGCCTCCTCTCCTCGACCTCCTCACTGTCTCTTTTTTCCGAACTCATCCTCCCCGCAACCCACGTCACCGCTATGACCCAACGAAACCCGACCCCAGCCTACGTCTTGTCGTTGCCGTCGCCACCACCGTCGGCCTCGTCGGCCTCCTCTCGCCCATCTCCTCCTCGAATAACCTCTCTCTCCTTATCGCCCTCGTCCCCACGATTCCTCCCCCCGCTACCCATCACCGCACGCCCGAACCCGCAGCTCCGATCCTTGCCGTCGCTTTCCTCGCCTCCACCGCTCGTTTCCACCTCCTTCTCTTCTTCCTCTTCCTCACCACCTCCGACTCCTGACACCACCGCCACCATCATCAACTGCAGACCCCGACCTCTTCTCATCCCTGCACACCCGAACCCACACCTCGTCGTCGCCTTCGCCGCCGGCGATCCCTCGTTGTCATCCTTCACCGCCACATTCTCACCTCCCTTTCTCCTCTGCTGACTACCCTAACCCTGCACCAAGTCCGATCACCCGAACCCGACAATCAAGAACTCGCCTGCACACCTCAACCCCACTGCCTCGCCATAGACCTCGTCGGAAACCCACAACTCGTCGACGTCACCCCTCACTGCCTTCTCTGACCCCAGAGCACCCACACCCAAGACACAAACCTCTTCTCCTTTCTTCTTCTTCTTTTTCTTCTTCTTTTCTTCCTTCTTTACTTTCTTGATTCTGTTTTCCGGTGATCGCCGGAGCCATACTTGTCGCCGACGATCCGGGAAATCCTGTAGACGTCCTCACCCAGTGTGGTCATGTTCTTGCATAGCTTGGTCCTGCTCTGTAGGCGTGTATGCATCGTGACGTTTACCCGACGTCGAACGCAGCGTACGTATCCCGTCGTGAGATCCGATCAGGCAAGTTTCTCTTGCTGCATTCTATGTCGCTATATTTATATCCATAAATAAAATATTACATGTTTATTTCATTGTGCATGTTTGGTTATATATAATCATATGTTAAGTGTGGTACATTGTTGGCTTATGGCAAAATCAATCTAGGAAGAGCGTATAACTCTGATCCCAAGTGAATCCTAGCTGAGTTCGTGCCTCGCATCTTCGTACATCGTTCTTCCGTGATCCTTATTCTCCATGCAAGTACTCTTACTCTTTTATTTTTTTAGTCGATGCAACATCGGTAATTCTCTAAATAAATTATTAACTTATAATATTTAAATAAAATTATAATATTCTGCCGCTTTATTAATATATCTTATAATACTTGTACATATGATGAAAACCCTAGAATCTAGAATACCTATTAATCTTTTTATCAAGTGAACAACTGTAAAAGTGCAAGCGTAATAAAATAACTTTTAACATGTAAATGTGGTTTAATATATAAAAAGCTTTATAAGTAATTATATGTTTCTGTTGCAATAATATTGGTATACACTAGCATGCAAAATGTCAACACTTATATCCTAATCTAAAACATTAAAATATACCATTATTACTGTTAATCAATAAACGCTTTGGGCTTAATATTTTATATATATAAATTAAACTTTCTACACTATCACTCCTTATAATATCGCTGCACTCTATATTCCCTAGTCATATAAATTATTTTGATACTATAATTTGTATTAATATTTTCTATTATCACATGATTATAAAACTTATTATTAGCACTTACATGATGTCTAGTCAATCTGTCATTTATTTTATCTTACTTATTATTATCTCGTAATTATACTATTACCACTATCCGCTTTATGCATCTGCAATTTGTCATTCCTATTTAACTATATTAACCCTTTAAAACCATATTTCAGTTTATTATTCTTTTCAATAAATAAACCCGGATGTTAAATACAGATGCTTGCATATTTATGTTGAGTCTTGTTTTCATTTTTGACCTTATCATATTCTATCGTCTGTATTTAATATTTTACTTGAGACTATCATTGTCGGCATGCTTGAGAAACCTTAACATGCTATTCTTGTTTATGGACACTATCATTTTATAACTATTATACTTGGCATGCCATGACTACTCACTGTTCCAGACTACTCATATTAAAACGAGTTCTCTAATTTGAATGCTGAATTACATGACATGACACAATCTATACTGTTTACAAGTTTCTTTTTTATACAATCAACATGATATTATAAGTTCCTGTCTTTTCAGTATTCTTAATTAGTGATTTAGTCTTTACTATAGTAGCTATAAATACGCGGGCGTTGGGGTAGTTTGAGTGTGCGTTGTACAACAGGATCTCAAGAGTCCCATGCCGGCAGCTCGTACCGGGCTATAGCGGTCTCATGTTCATTCCACGGTTGGGCCCGTGTTTCCTAGCCCTTGGGGCACCACTCTTGGGTTAGGAATACTGTCACGCCCCGCTTCCTAGAGTACGCAAGATTGGGCACGTGACATAGCCAACCATGCTACCTGTGGGTAGGAAGTATCCATCCACAGTCACATTACGGCTGTAGAGATATCAAGAACAAGATAAATAAACTATCTAACACATGTCCAAATCCAGAATAACAAGAGTCAAAATAACTAAGTGCGGAAGCAAATGATCCAATACAATAATAGAAAGGTACGTCCCATAATGCGGGATCGCACCTGGAAATAAAATGCAATAAATGAACTAACCACTACAGAACTCACAAATCAGCCTGCTGGCTGAAGTACTCCTTCTCGGTCGGCGACAGTGGTAAAGAATCTGGGCCATGCAAAACCCAGACGTCAGCGCGTCATGTTAACCAATAATGTAATATAAACATGGTAATAAGCAATGCAGGGATGAACATGAATAAAGCAGTACTATGAAATAACAGTGCAGGGTAATATGCAGTGGTAACTAAACTGTCCTATCAGGTTTCTACTCTAAAGTCTTCAAAATCAATTGGTGACTCGTCGATGTAACTCAATAGTATCCCGTGCATGCCCGGGACCACGGTCAAGACCCTCGGGGCTGAATCCGAGACGTGCCGCTAGGCAGTAAATAGGTAGCAGGATGGACGAGTGATGTCAGCATCATCACTCCCGGACTGGCCAAGCCCGTAAGACTGATCAGAACAGGTATCGAACTGTTGAGTTACAAGTCGGTTTCACCTTTGATTTCCCCATACCCCCAAGTTATGTATGTCAGGTCAGGTATTCAATAATCAAGAACTAACGCCAACACAGGATCAGGTAACAGGTCAGGTTTGTCTGGATAGACAACAGGAATGGTCCATGAGGACCCCAAGTCAGGTTTGTTGGCATTAGGCATGAGATCAGGTAACAAGTCAGGTCGTGGCACAACAGGTTGAGTCGGTATGTATATATAGGTCATGTGTAGCAAGGTCAGGTCAATATGTAGTGCAATCGGGTATGTGCTCGCAACAGGTATACAATCGAATAATGAACAGCAGCAAGAATTTAAAGTAAACAACAATAATAGTCACTTAATCATAATGGTGCTTTGTATTATCTTTATTAACAGGTTCAAGCACCCTTGAGGTGCAATAATCACAGGGTAAAGCAATATCAATAACGTAAGGCAATGAAGCTATATGAAATTAAAACTAAAGCATAGATAATAGTCACATGGATGATCTAACAAATTAAGCAAGGACGTTCTAATTGGTTTAGTTAGTTAAAGCATGAATTAATAGCAGACCAATTAATTACATGAAGCTACTATACTGATTCAATGTTAATGATAATTGCAACCATCAATTCTAAGCTATACTATACTATCGATATCACCATCACTGTGTTGTTATATTCAATAATATGATATTCAAATGCATAGCAAGACTCGATCTTGTATACTAGCATGCTAGAACAAGTATTCGGATACTTGCCTCGACGGTTTCGCAAACCGGAAAACACGAACGCAACGTCGGCGGAAAACACGCGACGGATGCACGGGCCACGGATCGAGTCCAAACAGCGAACAGCGGGACCACACGGACCAGAGTACTTCGCTGGAGAGTCGGGTCCAGTCGTCGGCATGGCCGGAAACCGGCGAAATGTCAAAACGGCGACCAAGTTAGCAAATACAAAACAAAGCGATAAAACGAACAGCGAAGGGATACGCAAAAGGGAGATGGTGAAGAGAGGCTTACAGGGATAGTGAGGGTGGCAACCGCGACGGGTTCGACGGCGATGGGGCGCCGGCGAGACAGCGACGGCGGCAGCCTTGGCTGTAGGTTGCTGGAGGAGAAGGGATGGTGAGGAGGGAGAGGAACTGGCTTGGTTGGGTTGCAGTGGAAGAGGAGGTGTTCGGCGGTGGCTCTGGCGACGACGACGAGGGTCGACGGCGGCTTTTCCGGCGACTGGAGAAGTGCTAGGGTTCGGGCGTCGTGGGTCTGTTGCAGCGCCGGCGAGGGAAGGAGGAGGAAGGTCGGGGCTGGTGCTCAGGTGATGAGGAGGACGAGTGGAGGCCGACGAGGAAGTGGGGTCGCCGGCGGTGGAAGGTGCAGGTGGTGGAGTTTCTGGGATCGGGGAAGGGTCGGAGTTCGCGGGTTCTGGGCACAGGGAAATGGAGAGAGGGATGAGGGAGGTGCAGAGGTGATGGTGGCGAGGTCGCGGGGAGGTCGACGGCGAGGCTGCGGCAGTTAGGGCAAGGCTAGGGTTGGGTTCACGTGGGATTTTCTGCGCGACGACGAAGGAACAGTGGGCTTAGGGTTCACAGGAATTATATATATAGGGATAGAAAGAGAGAGAGATTTGAGGATGAGAGAGAGAGAGAGAGAGAGACAGATTATGGCGGGGCCCACGAGAGATTTAAGTCTCTCGTGATTGGCTGCCAGAGAAGATTTTGAATTAATGAAATATTTTCTTAAGGATTTATTTGTACAGAAGAATATATATTATATAGTTTAGTATATTTAATTGATTTGGGATTTTGGCGCTAAATGAAACATTTCCAAATCACGCCCGGATTGCACCCAAAAATTTGAAATTCAAATAATAGGATTTTAAGCGAGTTCCAAATTTTAAAATGAGATGTCTTATGATTAAAATGCGTGCCCCCAAGTCGGACACTTGCACGCGCGCGTAGCCGTCCAAACTCGCCCGTTTCACCGAACGGGATGAAATCTCAACGCGCGGACGCTACCACGCGACTAGTGGTGACGAGTAGGCCAATACGGATATTTTTAATTTCATTTTAGGTGTTAAAATTTGTTATAGGCAAAAATGACTTAGTCGGTTAAAATTTTGCAACAAGAACCAAATAAGCAAGATAATTGAAATGAGCAATGTCTAACACTCAACTAGTAACAGAAATAGTACTATTGGGCTCGGGTGTTACATCATACCCAACTACAAAAAGAATTTCGTCCTCGAAATTCCAAGAATACAAGATAGATAGCTACAGGAAAAGGTGAGGAAACTCCTGCCGGATCTCGTCTTCTCGCTCCCAAGTGGATTCTCCATGCGATCGATTACCCCAAGAAACTAGCACAAGGGGGATAACCTTATTCTTAAGAACCTTTTCTCTTCGATCCTTGATTTCAACCGGTCGCTCCTCAAAAGTTAGGTCCTCCCGTACAGTCAACTCCGAATGATCCAAGACGTGGGTCTCATCTCGAACATACCTCCGTAGTTGAGATACATGAAACACATCGTGCACTCCTGCCAATGACTGTGGTAACGCCAAACGGTACGCTACCTCTCCAACACGCTCCAATATCTCGAAGGGTCCAACGAATCGAGGACTAAGCTTTCCCTGACTCCCAAAGCGAATCACTCCTCTAGTCGGTGATATCTTCAGGAATACCAAATCACCCACGGCGAACTCTAGAGGTCTTCTTGACGTGTCGGCCCAACTTTTCTGTCTGTCTTGAGCTGCCTTCATATGCTTCCTGATTGTATTCACCTTCTCGACTGTCTGTACCACCAAATCTGGTCCTAGTAACCTTCGTTCACCAACATCATCCCAACAAACCGGTGAACGGCACTTACGACCATACAACGCTTCAGACGGAGCCATCTGAATAGTCGCTTGGAAACTATTGTGGTACGAAAACTCCACCAAGTGTAGGTGATCCTCCCAAGAACCTTTGAAATCCAACATGCATGCTCTCAACATATCTTCAAGAGCCTGAATCGTTCTCTTCGATTGTCCATCAGTTTGAGGATGATAAGCCGTGCTAAACTTCAATCGAGTCCCCAAACTTTCTTGTAAACTCCTCCAGAAGTGCGACAAGAACCGAGTGTCCCGATCGGACACGATGCTCACCGGTACTCCATGCAATCTTACAATCTCCTGCATGTACCGCTCTGCCAAAGTCTCCGTCGATTGACCAACCCGAAAAGGAATAAAGTGAGCTGCCTTGGTCAACCGATCGACAATCACCCATACTGCATTGTTGCCCTTTGGACTCCACGGTAAAGCCGTCACGAAATTCATGGTTATATGTTCCCACTTCCACTGAGGAATCAGAAGTGGTTGCAACAAACCAGCAGCCCTTTGGTGTTCAGCCTTGACTTGCTGACATACCAAGCACTTAGCCACGAAGCGAGCAATCTCCCGTTTCATGCCTTCCCACCAGAAATGCTGTCGAATATCTCGATACATCTTTGTCCCTCCTGGATGTACAGAGTAAGCTGAACTGTGTGCCTCCTTCATGAGCTCTTCACGCACATCCCCCTTTGGCACACACACGCGGCTACCATATCTTAACGAACCGTCTTCGTGGACCAGTAAATCTATTCGTAGTCCGGCTTCAACCTGCTCTCGAACCTTTGCAGTCTAGGATCCTGCGATTGTGCCGCTTTAATCTTCTCAACTAAGGACGACTGTACTTGCAACTGCATCAACTGTCCCGTAGCATGTGGTAGCACAACCTCCAAGTCAAATCTCCGAAAATCCGCAATGATCTCCCTTTGTGCGGTCAATACCTGAATTGCTGGTAACCGACTAAGCGCATCCGGCACGACGTTAACTTTTCCCGGATGGTACTTAAGATCAAGGTCGTAGTCGGCCATCAGCTCCAACCATCTGCGTTGCCTCATGTTCAACTCCTTCTGAGTGAATACATACTTCAAACTCTTGTGATCTGTAAAGACTTCGACTTTCTCGCCAAAAGGTAGTGTCTCCAAATCTTCAAGGCGAAGATCACGGCCGCAAGCTCCAAGTCATGAGTCGGGTAATTCTTCTCATGAGTCTTCAGTTGTCTTGATGCGTAAGCTACGACCTTCCCATTCTGCATCAAAACACATCCCAATCCTTTTCCAGATGCGTCGCTGTGAATCACCAGTCCTCCTGAATTATCTGGTACGGTCAGGATAGGGGCGGTTATCAACTTCTGCTTCAACGTCTCGAAGGCCAATGCACATCCATCCGTCCAAACAAACGGTACCTCCTTGCACGTAAGCTTGGTTAACGGCTCTGCCAAACGAGCGAAGTTCTCCACAAATCTCCTGTAGTACCCGGCGAGTCCAAGAAAACTTCTTATCTCCGCAACATTCTTTGGAATAGGCCAATCTCGAACTGCTGCAATCTTTTCGGGATCGACGGCGATTCCATCGCCCGACACGACATGCCCCAGAAATTTCACTTCTTCCAGCCAGAATTCGCACTTACTCATCTTCGCATACAATTTCTCCTGTCTCAGCGTCTGCAGTGCGATCTTCAAATGCTCAGCATGCTCCTCCGGACTCTTCGAGTACACCAGAATATCGTCAATGAATACCGCAATAAACTGGTCCAAAAATGGTGAAAAGACCATGTTCATCAAATCCATGAATATTGCCGGCGCATTCGTCACTCCGAAGGGCATCACTAGATACTCGAAATGTCCATATCGAGTTCGAAACGCCGTCTTGCAAATGTCTTCTGCTTTCACTCGGACCTGATGATATCCTGATCGCAAATCCAGTTTCGAGAATACCCTAGCGCCACTAAGCTGCTCAAAAAGTTCCCCAATGCGAGGGATCGTGTACTTGTTCTTAATAGTCACCCGGTTCAATTCTCGATAATCAATGCACATCCTTCTCGTGCCATCCTTCTTCTTTACTAAAAGAACTGGAGCTCCCCAAGGCGAGTTGCTGTTTCGAATCCAACCCTTCTCAAGTAATTCACCAACTTGTTTCTTAACTTCTTCCAATTCCACCGGTGCCATCGGATAATAAGATTTTGATACTGGCGCTGCACCAGGAATAAGGTCAAACGCGAACTCCACATCTCGCTTCGGCGGTAAGCCCGATATATCTTCAAATACATCCATAAAGTCGCGAACAACTGCCGGCTCTTCATTACTATCAACTTCCATTGCTGTAAGAACACTGTTTGTCGGCCTAGCCCTAAACTCGACCGGCCCGACAGAGCTGCTTCCTTACCGTAACTGCTGTCTGCATCGTTGGCCGCGAAAGGTCCAGCGAGACTACTGAGTCTCGTCCACTCTGCTGCATGCACGTCCATGGCTGCTCATTATGCCTCAGCCCAATAAATTTCTCCTCCATTTCCTCCCGCGCACCCCGCGGGAAGAATTTCTCCAGGAAACTCTTAGATAAATCCGCCCAACTGATCGGCTTGGCAAGCGGGTCTCCTCCACAAGCCATTACTCTCGGGCGTAAACCACTAGCTGAATGCGCACCACATCAACTCCTTTGTCCTCAGGAATCTGTGCCGCAATCAGCAAATTCTCCGTGCCGACTAGCCACTGCTCGGCTGGCAACGGCTCCTTTAAACCAGTAAATGTAGACGGACCCAAAGTCTGAAATCTGCTACGGTCCCTACTCGGTCAACTGGTCTAGTTCCAACATCGTTCACAGACTGCTGAACGATCTGCAAACCTTCCTGAAACAAGTCCGCTTGCTGCTGGATCAGCTCGGTCTGTTCTTTGATTTCCAGCATTCCTCTTATCATTCCAAGCATGGCGGCTTCGATCACACGCCTCTGGTACGTCTTCAACTTCTTACCTGTCATAATCCTGAACTCAAAACACCCAACATTAGCATGATGATAGATTCTGAATATGGATCAAGGCTAGAACTCCAAGATACTTAAATAGAGTACCGCATTGTAGCTATGCCGCGGTATCATAGCCGCAATTACTTAACTCCACCCAAGTCGCCCAAGTCTTAGGGATAACAAGAAATCAGGTTTCCGAGTCGACATGCAAAGTAAGTTTGCACGTCGTAAAAGATATAATCAGGAAGAATGTGATTCAAGAATGGCAAAACGGTCAAGGTGGCAGGACATGTTTCCTAAGCACGGGTATTCTGATTCGTGTATCGGGTACAATACCCAACTACAAAAGAATCAACCCAACTAACCTATGTCTCTGATACCAAAAGAACCATGTCACGCCCCGCTTCCCAGAGTACGCAAGATTGGGCACATGACATAGCCAACCATGCTACCTGTGGGTAGGAAGTATCCATCCACAGTCACATTACGGCTGTAGAGATATCAAGAACAAGATAAATAAACTATCTAACACATGTCCAAATCCAGAATAACAAGAGTCAAAATAACTAAGTGCGGAAGCAAATGATCCAATACAATAATAGAAAGGTACGTCCCATAATGCGGGATCGCACCTGGAAATAAAATGCAATAAATGAACTAACCACTACAGAACTCACAAATCAGCCTGCTGGCTGAAGTACTCCTGCTCGGTCGGCGACAGTGGTAAAGAATCTGGGCCATGCAAAACCCAGACGTCAGCGCGTCATGTCAACCAATAATGTAATATAAACATGGTAATAAGCAATGCAGGGATGAACATGAATAAAGCAGTACTATGAAATAACAGTGCAGGGTAATATGCAGTGGTAACTAAACTGTCCTATCAGGTTTCTACTCTAAAGTCTTTGAAATCAATTGGTGACTCGTCGATGTAACTCAATAGTATCCCGTGCATGCCCGGGACCACGGTCAAGACCCTCGGGGCTGAATCCGAGACGTGCCGCTAGGCAGTAAATAGGTAGCAGGATGGACGAGTGATGTCAGCATCATCATTCCCGGACTGGCCAAGCCCGTAAGACTGATCAGAACAGGTATCGAACTGTTGAGTTACAAGTCGGTTTCACCTTTGATTTCCCCATACCCCCAAGTTATGTATGTCAGGTCAGGTATTCAATAATCAAGAACTAACGCCAACACAGGATCAGGTAACAGGTCAGGTT
Source organism: Agapanthus africanus (assembly GCA_030015575.1). Lineage (NCBI taxonomy): Eukaryota > Viridiplantae > Streptophyta > Magnoliopsida > Asparagales > Amaryllidaceae > Agapanthus > Agapanthus africanus. The sequence continues at coordinate 13,935,740 of CM057337.1, forward strand.
TGTCTGGATAGACAACAGGAATGGTCCATGAGGACCCCAAGTCAGGTTTGTTGGCATTAGGCATGAGATCAGGTAACAAGTCAGGTCGTGGCACAACAGGTTGAGTCGGTATGTATATATAGGTCATGTGTAGCAAGGTCAGATCAATATGTAGTGCAATCGGGTATGTGCTCGCAACAGGTATACAATCGAATAATGAACAGCAGCAAGAATTTAAAGTAAACAACAATAATAGTCACTTAATCACAATGGTGCTTTGTATTATCTTTATTAACAGGTTCAAGCACCCTTGAGATGCAATAATCACAGGGTAAAGCAATATCAATAACGTAAGGCGATGAAGCTATATGAAATTAAAACTAAAGCATAGATAATAGTCACATGGATGATCTAACAAATTAAGCAAGGACGTTCTAATTGGTTTAGTTAGTTAAAGCATGGATTAATAGCAGACCAATTAATTACACGAAGCTACTATACTGATTCAATGTTAATGATAATTGCAACCATCAATTCTAAGCTATACTATACTATCGATATCACCATCACTGTGTTGTTATATTCAATAATATGATATTCAAATGCATAGCAAGACTCGATCTTGTATACTAGCATGCTAGAACAAGTATTCGGATACTTGCCTCGACGGTTTCGCAAACCGGAAAACACGAACGCAACGTCGGCGGAAAACACGCGACGGATGCACGGGCCACGGATCGAGTCCAAACAGCGAACAGCGGGACCACACGGACCAGAGTACTTCGCTGGAGAGTCGGGTCCAGTCGTCGGCACGGCCGGAAACCGGCGAAATGTCAAAACGGCGACCAAGTTAGCAAATACAAAACAAAGCGATAAAACGAACAGCGAAGGGATACGCAAAAGGGAGATGGTGAAGAGAGGCTTACAGGGATAGTGAGGGTGGCAACCGCGACGGGTTCGACGGCGATGGGGCGCCGGCGAGGCAGCGACGGCGGCAGCCTTGGCTGTAGGTTGCTGGAGGAGAAGGGATGGTGAGGAGGGAGAGGAACTGGCTTGGTTGAGTTGCAGTGGAAGAGGAGGTGGTCGGCGGTGGCTCTGGCGACGACGACGAGGGTCGACGGCGGCTTTTCCGGCGACTGGAGAAGTGCTAGGGTTCGGGCGTCGTGGGTCTGTTGCAGCGCCGGCGAGGGAAGGAGGAGGAAGGTCGGGGCTGGTGCTCAGGTGATGAGGAGGACGAGTGGAGGCCGACGAGGAAGTGGGGTCGCCGGCGGTGGAAGGTGCAGGTGGTGGAGTTTCTGGGATCGGGGAAGGGTCGGAGTTCGCGGGTTCTGGGCACAGGGAAATGGAGAGAGGGATGAGGGAGGTGCAGAGGTGATGGTGGCGAGGTCGCGGGGAGGTTGACGGCGAGGCTGCGGCAGTTAGGGCAAGGCTAGGGTTGGGTTCGCGTGGGATTTTCTGCGCGACGACGAAGGAACAGTGGGCTTAGGGTTCACAGGAATTATATATATAGGGATAGAAAGAGAGAGAGATTTGAGGATGAGAGGGAGAGAGAGAGACAGATTATGGCGGGGCCCACGAGAGATTTAAGTCTCTCGTGATTGGCTGCCAGAGAAGATTTTGAATTAATGAAATATTTTCTTAAGGATTTATTTGTACAGAAGAATATATATTATATAGTTTAGTATATTTAATTGATTTGGGATTTTGGCGCTAAATGAAACATTTCCAAATCACGCCCGGATTGCGCCCAAAATTTTTTAATTCAAATAATAGGATTTTAAGCGAGTTCCAAATTTTAAAATGAGATGTCTTATGATTAAAATGCGTGCCCCAAGTCGGACACTTGCACGCGCGCGTAGCCGTCCAAACTCGCCCGTTTCACCGAACGGGATGAAATCTCGACGCGCGGACGCTACCACGCGACTAGTGGTGACGAGTAAGCCAATACGGATATTTTTAATTTCATTTTAGGTGTTAAAATTTGTTATAGGCAAAAATGACTTAGTCGGTTAAAATTTTGCAACAAGAACCAAACAAGCAGGATAATTGAAATGAGCAATGTCTAACACTCAACTAGTAACAGAAATAGGACTATTGGGCTCGGGTGTTACAAATACTCCTGCAGAGGTTGACGCACACACTCGAGCTTACGATATGATAGTTTACCTTTTAGTGACCAGTTAGGTTATGGCTTGACCTCTTACATACATGTTTCATAGTGTTAATACATCTAATTATTTATATACATGTTTTTCTTGCGCACCGGACTTCACTATTTTCATATATTCATGTTATTATGCTACACACACATTTTATACGTTGAGTGCTTGCTGGGATGTTCTGACATCCCTGAGATTTTCCATCTCAGATTTAGAGACAGGTTTTCAGGCCGAGCAGGATCAGAGTGGCTGCCAGGACTTTGCTGAAGATCAGTAACCGTAGGTTTATTTTCACCTTTTCAATTAGCTTTTAGCTTGTGCGCCCTTATAGGACATTAGGACTTATGTATCTCTTTTGGATCTTATTTTATTTCCGAATCTTTTGTTTTGGATATTTAATTGCACCAATTATCCAGTGGACCCATTTTTAGGATTTCTTGTGGTTTCATTGCAGCATGATTATCAGTATTATTTCTTTTGGTATTGGATTTTATTTTTGACAGGTTAATCTAGACAGTCTTATGTGACTTTGGAAGGATTTTTCCTTACCGTAGGTAGCACGGCTGGCCTTCGTCGCTTTCCGTATTCCGTATTTTGGGAAGCGTGGCGTGACGGTGTCCATAGGTCCTTCATCAGCTACTTTCTACACATATCCTCTTGCAAGGACTACAAGTTGACGGTCCAACCGGTCACGGGACACCTTGGGGGTAAGAGCTTGCGCTTCGCCACACTGTCACATGGCAAGAATCCTCTATGGGTCGGCATCCAATACCTAGTAGCTCTGATACCATGAAGGAATGTTGATACTAGGGTCACAACACTTGTGACCATGGCGGAATTATAAAATCAAAATTTTACAAAGCCACAGCATCAACAACCAACCACAAGATCAATTTATTAACTACAATTGCAAAAACAAAACTCAAGAGAGCAAAGTATAGAAGCTACACTCTTTGTAGCGTGTCCGATCTCCATCGGAAGACCCAAGCTATATTTCGTGAGTTTCCGGATGTGCTTGGACACCGACCGCCTCGTCATAGATGATCCACGTGAAATCCCCAAACCCAAAGCTCCATTTTCCCTTCTAAAGTGAAGAAACCAACTCATTGAACTTGCTAGGCTAATGATGAGGACGATGTAGTCATGAAAGTCTCTCTCTTACTCTTTCTTTTCTTTTTCCTCATCACCTAAAAAATCAAGCAGAGGAGGAGGAAGAAGAAGCCATAAGAAAATCATGAACAAAAAAAATGAAGAAAAAGATAAAAGGATAATATAAGAAGCTTCTCATTCTTCTCTTCTTTTCTTTTCACTTCTTTTCTTCTCTTCTTTTCTTTTCCTTATATCTATTAAGAGTTTCAAAAACTCTTCTTTTTTTCCCTATCTCTCCTCTTATGTCATCCAAAGAGAGAGAGAGAGTGGCCCCACATGCACTCTTTGTTTATTTTTCAATAATAAAGAGAATGTATTTGTATCAAAATACAAATATACAATATATCAAATACATAGCATGTATTATATATATCAAATACATATAAATGAGGTAGTATATATGTATCAATATACATATACATATATAATAATAAAGAAAAGAATATAATATCATATACATACAAAAAACCATTAGTATCACATACTAATGAGAGAGCAAGAGAGAGTGTATCAAATACACTATACTAGAAACCATATCACATATATGGTTATTAAGTAAACACTTGACTTAATATTCCGGCTTATAAATGAACTTTTTAGAATTGCGACTGTCCGATTAAATCATGTGTGTCGCATACACGTATTTAATCGAACATTCGTATGTATCCCCATACGCACGCCACAACATCATTTTGTCTGGGCAGGGACTTTCGTTGCAGGACTAATGATCTGTCAATACGTCGGCACTAGCTTAAACATGATCATATCCTATTAAATCCGAAACATTTTCATATTCAATCCCCTCACGGGTTAACCCATAAGCTCGTCAGCGGTACTAGGTACACGTAACGGTTGTCCAGGTATGAGCAAGATAAAGGCAGGTCGACGAGCGAACTCATCCAGACTCGACAAAGTCTATAAGCGACGAATACCATACAGTCCGGTATTTTCGTCAAAAAGTATTGCATACCGAATCTTGGGGGATGGAAACTGTCAAGACCCTCAACAACCCGATAAGCCGTGCGACAGCGGACTCATAACCAACCGGAGATACAACTGATAACACTTATCAGTTTATCTCCACTGCGGTGGCCACCGACTTCTGGTAATAGTCGTGTCCTGCACAGTACGATATCGACCCTCTATATCAGGAGAGACGAATCTCTTCAACCGCCCACTGCCTCCATGTGCTTCGGGACTATACCCAACTAAAACCTATTTGCACGACTCAGTAGAGCCGTGGTATAGAAGTAATCAAAGTATAGTGGGAACACACATAAGACACTGTGCCGAACTCAGGTCGAGAGACTACCATGTACTATTGTTACCAGAGAATTGCAACCTGAGATTGGTACAATACCATTTAGGAGTTCTCGGCGAGTCCGTCTAGTGAAACTCATACTCCTAAGAGCACCAGTATACAATCCTCGACGTCAAACACCAATAGCTGTGGGATCAGCTATAGCCTTCCGGCCGGGTCAGGAAACATATACAATAGTCTAAACTGGAGTACCGATACCCAATCTCGATACTCCTACGATTAGGGACATTTAAGGATGTGCTTATAGACTACCCTAGGTCCCATTAGTATGGTCCTTATCATTAATCCTGGTAGTTAAGCAAAATTCTAAGGGCTCTATCTAATGTATTAGCGATATGTGATAACGAGTAAAAAGTATACACATGGCAGATAAAGACAAACCAGATAGCATACTATCATCTCAAGTAAGATTGTTATCCGTATAGGTCCTCCTTCAATTACAATAATTGCTTTGATGGTACCTATATCCAACAATCTTGCAAGCTCAGTCAGTGTAGCGGAAACTGGTCGTGACGTCCACGGTCCTTCAGCAGTTTCTTTCTACGCATGCCCCCTTGTGAGGACCACAACCTGCCGGACACTCCGGTCTCGGAACATCCTAAAGGTAAGAGCATATGCTTCGCCACACTGTTACATAGTGAGAACCCTTATGGGTCAACAACAATTGCTTAGTAGCTCTTTATCTTTTTCTTCTTTTTCTTTTTTTCTTCTCATTCTTAATTTTTATGGTTTCATCTTCTTCTTGCTCCTCTTCAAAAAATGGAGCTTGAGGAAAAGAAAGTGCAAAGAGATAAAGAAGGTGTTTTTTTATCAGAAAGCCCTGGCGACAATTCAGTTGTTGTTGACTTTACAAGTGGCCTTTAATATCTTGAAAGAGAAAACAACCAAGACGTTAATGACGACGTTAGGAAAGTTGTATGAGAAGCCTTCTACATTATAAAAATCTTCCTAATGAAGAAGTTTTTCAACATGAAGATGGCTGAAAGCGGCTCGGTGACGAAGCGCCTGAATGAGTTAATAACGTGACGAGCCAACTCGAATCGGTGGAAATCGTTTTTGAATACCAGATTCGAACACTTATATTTCTCTGTTCATTACCGAAGAGCTGGGAGAACCTAGTGATAGCGGTTAGCAACTCGATCTCGAGGACTCTTATGTTTAATGATGTAGTGAGTTGCATATTAAACAATGAGATGTGAGGAAAGGCCGGGGATGGGAGTTCGGAAACTTTCGCGCTTTCAGTGGAGAATCGCAGTAGAACGATGGAAATGGGGAAAGGGAAGAAGGGAAAGTTTAAAAGCCGAGGAAAATCACAAGGGGAAATTCAAGGCACCCGTTGGAATTGTGAGAAGAAGGGTCGCAGGAAAAGTGACAATAAAGCTCCAAAAAAGACTCGAATGAGAAGGCAGATGAAATGGAAACTAATGTGGTATTTACATGAGAACATGGAGAACAAGGTGTTTGTTTATTGGAGAGCGAGGACACAAAGGCGGATACTTGGTTCCTTAATTCGGGGGCATCCTTCCATTGCACTTTGGGACATCACTTCAGCAAGTATGTTCAGGAGGATTTTGGACATATAACGGTGGGAAACCGTCAGCCATGCAAGATCGTTGATAAAGGGACGATCATCTTACAACTGTCAGGAGGTGGTGAATTAAAACTGAAGAATGCTCATTATATTCAAGATCTGAAGAAGATCCTGATTTCTACTAGTCAGCTTAACAACGAAAGTTTTATTGCAACGTTTGGTAATGCACGGTGGAAGATTTCCAAAGGGTCGTTGGTGGTTGCTAGGGCAAGTTGAAAGATTCGTTGTATTCCTTCAGTGAGAGTAGCGGAGGTTCAGTTGCATTGGCAATGGGTTCGAAGTTAAATTCAGAGACTTAGTTGTGGCATAGACGATTGGGTTACCTTAGTGAGACGAACATGAAAATTCTTCAAGAAAGGGAGCTTCTTTCCGGGCTGAAAAAGATGGTGTTAGGGCTGTACGGGAGTTGTGTTTGCGAGAAGCAAAACACGCTCAAATTTCATATTGGAGGCATAGAAAAGATCTAAAAGCTGAAGATGATGCATACGGACGTACGAGGTCCATCCTCGGTGGAGTCTTATGGAGGTAATCGGTACTTCGTGATATTCATCGACGATACAAGTCGGAAGACATGGGTGTGTGCGATGAAGAAGAAGTACGATGTGTTTGATATCTATAAACACTAGATTGCACAAGTGGAGAACCAAACGGGGCTGAAGGTTAAATGCCTAAAGTTCGATAATGGAGGAGAATACTACACACATGATTTTGAGGCATTTTGCTCGCCGAAGGGTATTCGTTGGTTGAAAACGGTACCGGGTACGTCACAGCAGAATGTCATCACTGAAAGGATGAACAGAACGATCCTAGAGCGAGTGCGAAGCATGAACTTGGATGTGAATGTGTCTAAATTCCTATGGACAGCGGCGCTTGATACTGTTGTGTACTTGATCAACAGAAGCCCGGTAAGTACACTTGGTGGAGACATTCCGGAAGAAAATTGGTCAGATAAACCGGTTGATTATCCGTACATAAAAGTTTTTCGCTGTATTGCGTATTCTTTGGTTGATAAGGCGGAAAGAAGTAAGCTTGACTCCAAGTCTAGAAAGTACGCTTTTATCGGATATGGTGGAGATGAGTTCGGATACAGGCTATAGAATTACACAAGCAAGAAAGTAATACGAAGCCGGAATGCCATCTTTGATGAGCAGCACGGGTACAAAGAAGAAAAGCAAGACAAGGAAGATGCAGTATGTGAATTCGTCAAGCTAGATAGAACTTAAAAGAGCATTCAGGTACCTACAGGTGGTGATCAGAATTTGGAGGAAGCCGTAGTGCCGGATCAGGTTCAAGAACATGATGGTGATCATGTTCAGCAACCAGATGTGCCAGTTCTGAGGAGATTTACGAAAGAAAGGAGTATACCTGAAAGATTTGTGATCGACTTCGTTTTGTATACAGATGTGGAGAGCCCGAATCCCTTGAAGAAGCAACAAGCGATGGTCCTAGCAAGCAGTAGGAGCAAGTTATGGACGAGGATATACATTCTTTGAAGAAGAACCGTACGTGGTACCTAGTGAAGCTATCTAAGGATCGAAAAACATTGCTAAATAGGTGGGTGTATAGGATAAAGGAAGAGGGCGAGTTGACACTGCAGAAGATCGCGGGAGAAATAAATCCGACGGACATATTCACCAAGGTCATAGACAGAGATAAACTAGATCTCTGTTGTAGGTTGGTGAACCTCTCTATGAACATCTGACGAGGAGAGAGTAAAGTGGAGTCATGTGAAGTCTACTGGCGCTGGGAATCAAGGCTGAGGTATCTCCAATTGGGAGATTGTTGAAATTATGGAGAAACTTCAAATACAAGCCATATCATATTTTACCAAAACTAAGGTTTCTTAATTAAGGGATGTCTTATGGCAGTTTCTTAATTAAGAAGATGGCAGAGTCTTAGTTGGAATATGAGAAGTATCTTATGGCAGTTTCTTAACTATGGTAGTTATTTAATTAGGGAATTGGTTTGTATATAAATAGGGGCCTCTCATATGCATTTTGTACACCAACAAAAATTGAAAAGAGATCATTGTATGAGAGGGTGGGGGCTTAGAGAGATTTGAGAGAAATCTCCTAGAATTGCTCGTGATGTACTTAATTCGAGATTATAGAAGCCGTTTGCAGATTTCGCTCTACCGGGACTAGCCATACGGTAGGTGAATCTCGTTAACAAATTACTTGTCTCTTTCTGTGTTTGATTCTTATTTAATTCTCGCACATTATTTAATGTTTGTTCTTTCGTTGTGATTGTGTGGTTTGTTTGTCATGAGTATTGTTCCGTGCATAGGCTTCTTCCATCCCCAACAAGTTCTTCAGTTCAGATAATGCGAAGAACCTTTTCAACAGGAATCTGAACTTTATTCATCACATGAAGAATTCATATCTTCTAAAACAGAACGGTTGCCTCTAAAGAATACATCTAGATGCCTCTTGCCTTTTCAGCTAAGGGTTCATATGCCTCGACCATATGTAGATTGTGTAAGAAATACTATGTTTTCCTATAATCAACCTAATGAGCTTCTACAACATCAGCAAACCGTTAACACATGCTCCAAAGAGGGAAATATCACCTCATGTTCAGAGTCCAACTTTCACGTCATTCCTTCTACAGAGTTAATTTTTATATAACATTTTTCATGCGGACATCTGACTGCCGACATTGTGATTTTCGCTTACTTCTCAATGCGGCAAGTTCCATCTTAGAAACAAAGTATTTGGTTATGTTGGAAGTTGGGCATGATAGGAAGAATTAACATCACGAAAGTAGCAAACACGTTAAAGACTATAAATATAAAGCTGAACAAGAAAAAAATAGTGATCGACAGGGAAAAATTTATATACTTACCAGGGCGCATTTTCACGAATCCTTTGAAAACCATTGGGTTATCCACAAAGCTAGTGTTCCAATAGCCATGATCTGATAACATGATATTGTCAATTCACATGCAATTAAAAAAAGGAGATGTAGATACTAAAGGCTCTAAGGTACATGTTCCGACAAACGGGTTCCCAACACAAATATACGGCATACAAAATAGAGTGCACACCAATTGCGTAATTGAAAATGGACAGCATACACGATTTAATGTGATTCGGCCAACTCGGCCTATATCCACGAGCGAAGACAGCAACGACAGGATTCCATTATCTCAAAAAGGATAACACAAAAGAGTTGCACCTCCCTCAACCTTAACTCAAGCCTCACTACAAGAGAATACTCAAACAAAGAGAACACTCAAAGAAAGAGAAAACAAATGAGAGTAAAAGCACTCTCTTACAAACTCTCTTCTCTCAAAATGCTCTCTGTTGTTGTACAGTAGCACAAAATTGCCACTTATCTCTCTGTCTTCAAAGCAAAGCACTCATCCCTCTTTATTCAAAAGAAAATGCCTTGCCTTCTCACAAGGTCATCAGCAAGCGATAGTACCTGCTCTATGTCCTTTAGCAATAGTATTATTTAATGCCTCAATCGTATTGCTTAATGCCTTTTGCTTTTTTGTCCCCTTAGCCTCATAGTTAGGTGAAAGAAAACACATAAAGTGCTACTCTAAAGTCTGGGCAAAGAATGGGCAGGTGAGGGAATACAATTTGAAGTCATTTTTAATAAATCTCCACCTTGACTTTAAAACATTAAATCTCCTTGGAATCCTTGATGTCACAAAAGCCCCGATGGGCTTATCCACTATCGCACCTTACACCGATTAATTCGAGACAGTATTCGAATTTGCACGAAAGTAACGGTTTAGTCATCACATCTACGGGATTATCCGCAGTGCCAATTTTTTCAACTTTGATGACTTTAATCTCCCGAATAAAGAAATATCTGACGTAGATATGTCTGGTTCTCTCATGATACATTTGATATTTACTCAAATGTATAGCACCATGGCTGTCACAAAACGCCATAACACATCCTGGTGTAAATCGAGATCAGCAACCAAACCACGTAACCAAATAGCTTCCTTTACAACTTCTGTCACTGCCATGTACTTTGCCATTGTGGTAGACAAAGCAATCGTCGGTTGAAGAGTAGCCTTTCAACAAATAGCAGAAGTGGAAAGAGTAAAGACATAAGTCGTCAGAGATCTTTTGTCGAGATAGCCAGCAAAATCAAAATCTGAATAGCCAACCACACTGCAAGTAGGATCTACAGACTTATCGAAATATAAGCCAACACATGCAAAACCTTTCAGATGCCGAAATATCTATTTAACCGCTTGCCAATGAACCTTATCGGGCTTGTCCATATAGCGACTAACAACGCTAACAACATACGCAATATCCGGACGAGTGCAAACCATAGCTTATATAATGCTAACACGAGACATAAACTCCACCTCCTCCGGAGTCTGAGGTGACAAATCTGCTGAAAGACGAAAATGAGCGGCAAGTAGAGTTTTCATAGGCTTGGCATCACACATGCCAAATCTTTCTAGCACCTTCTCGATGTATTTCTGCTGAGAAAGAAATAACTTTCCTTTTTGCCTGTTCCTGCGAATTTCCATTCCCAAAATTTCTTCACCGCACCCAAATCTTTCATCTCAAACTCGAGACCGCGTTGAGATTTCAGCTTCTCAATTTCAAACATGTCTTTAGCTGCAATCAACATGTCGTCAACGTACAAAAGAAAATATATAAAAGAACCATTATCGAGCTTTTTATGATAAACACAACTATCATACATACTTCTAGAGTAACCCTGCTCAATCATAAAAGTATCAAATCTCAAATACCATTGTCTTAGAGACTGCTTCAAAACCTACTGAGATTTCTGTAATCTACATACATGATCTTCTTTTCCTTCAACGACAAAACCCTCTCGCTGATGCATAAAGATCTTTTCCTCAAACTCACCATGCAGAAAAGCCGCTGTCACATCAAGCTGCTCGAGCTCTAAATCGAACCAAGCAACCATGACAAGCAGCATGCAAATAGAGGTGTGCTTCACAACTAAAGAGAATTTCATTATAGTCGACACCCTCTTTCTGACTGTAACCTTTGGCTACTAAGTGTGCTTTGTGCCTGCAGACTCTGCCATTGGAGTTCATCCATTTTTCTTAAAGACCCATTTGCAGCCAACGATCTTCTGTTCTTTTGGTGGTTTCACTAGCTCCCAAGTTTGATTCTTATGAAAAGACTCGATCTCTTTGGCCATCGCTGCAGTCCATTACCCGGCTTCACTACTGCTAACAACCTCTTTGTAGGTAGAAAGCTCCGGAATCTCAATCGAATCATCTACACTCAAGGCATAGGCCATCATATCTACATGTACATATCGCGGCGGCGGTTGAATCTACCTCCTTTCTCTTCTGGTGGCAATACTGTTTTTTTGCTCTTGATATGTATCATCGGCTGGAGTTGAACATTGCACAATATCAACTGATTCAACTTGAGCGTTATCACGCATTTACAGTGGAGTTGAGCTCTTTAACTCCACCTGCTCGCTAATTTCTTCTCCTGAACATGTAGACTCAACAAAATCCTTTCTTAGATTAAGCATAGGATTTTCATCAAAAGTAACATCCTTATTAATAACAAATTTAGGTGATTTAGGATCAGGATACTAAAGCATGTATCGTTTCACCTCACTAGCATAACCAAGAAATATAGCTTTCTTTGCCTTAGGTTCAAGCTTACTATCATTAACATGAAAATAAGCAGGGCAACCAAATACTTTTAAATGCGAGTAATTAGCGAGATCATACCATACTTCTTCGGGAGTTTTGAAATTTACCGCTGTAGAAGGAGATCGATTAACTAATAACAAGATGTACTGATCGTCTCAGCCTAAAATATCTTTGATAAACCGGCATTAGAGAGCATACACCGAGCTCTCCAAAATGGCTCCATTCATCCGCTCTGTAACACCATTTTGTTGTGGTGTTTCTCGAACTGTATGATGTTGTACAATGCCTTCACTTTTGCAGAATTGATTAAACTCGTTAGAACATAATTCCATCCCATTGTCAGTTCTGAGGCGCTTCACTTTCTTGTATAGTTGTTTTTCGATCATAACCTTCTATTGCTGAAAAGTAGCAAACACGTCGCTTTTGTGCTTCAAAGAATACACCCAAACTTTTTCTCGAAAAATTATCGATCAACGTCAAAAGATATCGAGCTCCACCTTTCGATAGAACCTGAGAGGGACCTTAAACATATGAATGTATGTAGTCTAAGGTGCCTTTGGTTCTGTGAACACATTTAGCGAAAAAAAACTGTGTGTTGCTTTCCAAACACACAATGCTCGCAAAAATCAAGCTCACCTGTTTTCTGGCCACAAAGCAATCCTTGTTTGCTTAATATATAAATTCCTCTTTCATTCATATGCCATAGTCGCATATCCAAAGACGAGTTGCGTCTGAAACTGAATTGACGGATGATGATAAAGCTGCATCACCTGTCACTATGCTACCTTGAAGGATATACACAGTTTTTACAAACTTTCCTTTCATAACAAGATAGCCTTTAGTATCCTTTAAGATTCCACCTTCAGCTCAAAACTTGTAACTGTTGGTGTTAAGTGTCCCTAAAGAAAAAAGATTCTTTTTCAACTCCGGCACATGCCGAACGTTACTTAACGTCCAAACAATGTCATGCATCTGAATTTTGACCGAACCGATACCAACTGTCTTACAAGGTGTATTATTCCCCATTAGGACATTCCCACCATCAATAGGCATGTAAGAAATGAACCAATACTTATTAGGACATATGTGGTAGGAGCAATCCGAATCAAGAACCCACTCATTTTTCGAGCGAATGTTGCATACGATAACAGAGAGAACTTCTGATGTAAAAGTCTCTTGCGCAACACTAGCAACTGAAGAGTTCTCATTTTTTGGCTTCCATTTAGCATCCTCTTTAACTTTGAGCTTAGGACAAACAACTTTCATGTGCCTAAATTTGTGACAGTAATAACACTCAGGATTTGTATTTGTTATCTTCGGCCTAGACTTCGATCTAGATCTTCCTCTAAACTTATCTCTACTAGAAATACCCTTTCCCGAACAATCACGTACAAATAAACCCTCACCCGAATTCTCACTTCCACTAACAGACACTTTGTACCTTAATTCTTTCGAGTGTAAGGTGGATTTTACAATTTCTAAAGATATAACATTCTATTAAAGAAATTCTCAAATGAATATAGTAGTGAACATAACAAAATAAGGGCTTGATCTACTTCTTCAATTTTAATATCCATATTTTTTAAATCCATAAGAATTTTATTTAACTGATCTAAGTGGTTTTTAATGGACGTACATTCACTCATGCGAAGGGTGAAGAGACGTTGCTTCAAATAAAGTTAGTTCGTGAAAGACTTTATCATGTACACGCTCTCCAACTTGAGCCATAAACCAGCTACCGTATCTATATCCGTGACTTCATGTAGAAATTCATCAACTAAAGAAAGCTGGATAGCACCGTGTACTTTCATCTCAAGTTCTTCTTTCTGACATCTGGCATGGGTGTAGGCAGCTTGTTCTTTCCGAACAATACTTTGACCAATCCTTGCTACACCAAAAGTGCACGCATCTTTACACGCCACATACTGAAACTGTTTCTGCCATCATACTTCTTTACTTTGTAATTTGTCATAGCTATTGGACCCAAAACAGATCAATACTAAAGCTTTGATACCAATTTGTTACGACAAACGGGTTCCCAACACGAATATACGGCACACAAAATAGAGTATACATCAATTACGTAATTGAAAATGGACAACACACATGATTTAACGTGGTTCGGCCAACTCGACCTACATCCACGAGCGAAGACAACCACGCAATCCATTTTTAGTAAGTTAAAGTTTCTAGCTAGCCACGAACTCGGTATTATGGGAACGGAATATCAAACACATACCGGTTAGGGTAATGAAGCATAAACCATCAAATTATATACCAAAGCTAGTCACTAATTAGAGTTATCAATTGTGCTAGAAACAATGTGAAAAGATGTGGATTAAGTGCTAGGCGGAGTGCAAATTGTATTTCCTCACCTATCCATTCTTTGCCCAGACTTTAACGTAGCACTTTGTGTACACTCTTTCACCTATAAGGCTAGGGAGAGCAAAGGCGTTATGTAGTACTATTGAGGCATTCTGTAATACTATTACTAAAGAACATGAGCAATTACTATCACTTGTTGATGACCTCGTGAGAAGGCATTTTCAACGGTACATATAGCAAAGGAAGCTAAAAAGACAAAGGACAAGGCAACCTAAATATTTCTTCCAGACCCAGGGTTAGTAAATGTAACACCCTAGTTCATTTATACCAGTTCTATTTTGGGTATTTCTTTATTTATGGCTATTTCTTGATTTATTGTGTTTTGGATTCGAATAGTGTAATTGGTATCCATATTTGCATCCGACCCGACCCGCTTGCTGGAAACACATCTTGGTTTATCTTTTATCCCAGCTTGTTATGCGGATCCGTGCATTTTCATTTTTTATGTACTGCATACTGGCATTATATCTGGCATCTGCATTTTTTAATATAACATATAAAGTCAAATAAAATATTTTAAAAATATATAGCATGGCCTGCATGATACCCCTGACCCTGTGATAGCATCCGCACATCTTGTTCTCGTCCCGTTCAGTGAAACAGACTCGTTTGGATGGTTACGTGCACGTACGTGCATCCGTTCTGGGGGTATGCATTTTTCGTTATCCGGATATCCTGTTTTAATATTGGTCAACACGTATATTTTCCGTATTTTAAAACTGGATTTTTAGACCCAACCCGGCCGTATTTTGGGACGTACTTTCTAGATTGTTATTGTTATTTGGATTTATTGCTTCCGCATATTATTTCTTGACTCGTTTATTCTAGCATATGGACATATACTAGATAGTTTATTTTATTTCTACTGTTCTTGATATCTTATAGACAGCCGTAATGTGACTGTGGAGGGATGTTTTCTAACCACAGGCAGCATGGTTGGCTCTGTCACGTGCTGATCTTAGCGCACTCTGGGAAGCGGGGTATAAGAGCCACAGGATTTAGGTTAATCGAGTTTGATTCTTTTGAAGTTGGGTATTGGACCCAATACACGAATCAGAATACTCGTAATTAGGAGCATGTCCTGCCTTATTGCTATCTTGTCATCCTTGAATCCATAACTATCTTGCCTCTTGTATCCTGTTTATTGAATCTTGGTTATCATGCTAATCCTCTTCAGTGTTTTGACTTCAGAATCATGGCGGATAGAGAACTGCAATCGTACCAGAGGCGTGTTGATGACGCCGCATTGCTTGGAGTAATTCGTGGGATGCTGGAGAACCAGAAGCGGCAAACCGAGCTGAACCAGCGGCAAGCCGATTCAGGAAGGTTTGCGGACCGTCCAGCAGTCCGTAAACAATGTTGCGGTCAAACCAGTACAGCGTGTGGGTTCCGTGGCGGATTTCAGGAGACTTGGTCCGTCCATTTTCACTGGATTGGAGGAGCCGTTGCCAGCGGAGCAGTGGCTAGTCGATACGGAGAATCTGCTCGTTGTAGCACAGATTCCAGAGGATCAGAGAGTGGATGTTGTACGCATCCAATTGGTAGACTATGCCCGTGAGTGGTGGCTGGTCGAAGAGACCCGTTTGTCCAAGCCGATCAGTTGGGCAATTTTCTCGCAGAATTTCTTGGAGAAGTTCTTTCCGCAGACTGCACGGGAAGAAATGGAAGAAAAGTTTATTAGTCTGAAGCAGAATGGCGGATCCGTGGATGCGCATGCGGCTGAGTGGACACGGCTCAGTCGATTCGCTGGACCTTTGGTGGCTAAAGAAGTTGATAGGGCACGGAAGTTTATGCGTAGTTTGGATGTGGAAATCCAGAGGCACATTATATCTCTACGATTGACCACTTTCTAACAAGTCCTTAAAGCTGCCAGAGAGCAGCAGAGCTTATCAGTGAAGACAGGGGGTACGCAGCAGCAGGCAGTTGTGATACGGAAGCCAGCGTTTATGCCAAACCGAGCGCCTATACGCAGAGGAATTCCGGTGAATCGACGTGGCGTAGTACCGATGAAGAAGCCCGTCATACCCGAGCAGAAGGGAAGGATGTTTTGTGAGTTCTGCCATCTACCTGGACACCTGCAGAAGGATTGTCGAAGGAAGCTTGGACTTTGTTTGGTTTGCGGATCAGCTGATCATACTGTCAGCGTTTGCCTGTCGAACCTACGTTTGAAGGATGATGTTCAGAGGCCACCGCAGAGGCAGTTTCAGGGGCAGAAGCAGATAACTCTGGGACCTAATCAAGCTCGAACCTTTACTCTGACGGCTGAAGAGGCCAAGGCTTCAGATGAAGTTGTTTCAGGTATCCTACTTGTTCATGATTTTCACGCATTAGCATTATTCGATTCCGGTGCATCCCATTGTTTTATGTCGTCCAAGTTTATTGCTGCACACTCGATTTCCTGCACGACCCTGTCTAGTTGTTGGGACATACACACTGGGAATGGGAAGATCATATCTAGTAGCGAGTGCAAGGATTGTTCGGTTGTTATTTGCGGACGAGAGTTATTTGCAGATCTCTTGGTGATCGATACCGGCAGTTATGATGTTGTCTTGGGAATGGATTTTCTCGGCACTTTTTACGCTCACATTGATTGTAGGGCAAAAAAAGTGATTTTCCAGATTTCCGGACATTCGGAGTTTGTTTTTGCTGGAGGAAGCAGTTCTGTCGGGCCAGTTGAGTTTAGGACAAGGCAGACAAGCAATGTTCTTTCGTCAATGGAAGTTGTTAAGGAGGAAGCTCCAGCTGTAGTTCGAGAGTTTATGGATGTGTTCGAAGACATCTCGGGTTTACCGTCAAAACGAGATGTGGAGTTCGCGATCGATCTTGTTCTTGGTGCAGCGACAATCTCAAAGGCGTACTATCCGATAGCACCAGTGGAGTTGGAAGAAATAAAGAAGCAGGTTACCGAATTGTTAGAGAAGGGTTGGATTCGCAGCAGTAAATCACCTTAGGGAGCTCCAGTTCTTCTAGTAAAGAAGAAAGATGGCACAAGGAGGATGCGCATCGATTATTGAGAATTAAACCGGGTGACTATTAAGAGCAAGTACCCGATCCCTCGCATTGGCGAATTATTCGAGCAACTTAGTGGCGCAAGGGTATTCTCGAAGCTAGATTTGCGGTCCGAATATCATCAAGTTCGAGTTAAATCAGAGGATATTTGCAAGACTGCATTCCGAACTCGGTATGGACATTACGAGTATTTAGTGATGCCATTCGGAGTCATGAATGCACCGGCGATATTTATGGACTTGATGAATCGAATCTTTTCAACGTTCTTGGACCAGTTTATAGTGGTGTTCATCGACGATATTCTAGTCTATTCGAGGAGCCTTGAAGAGATGCAGAACACTTGAAAATCGCACTGCAGACATTGAGGCAAGAAAGATTATATGCAAAGATGAGCAAGTGTGAGTTTTGGCTTGAAGAAGTGAAGTTTTTGGGGCATGTCGTATCCGGAGTTGGAATCGCCGTTATCCCGAGAAGATTGCAGCAGTTAAAAATTGGCCGATTCCGAAGAACGTAGCAGAGATCAGAAGTTTTCTTGGACTTGCCGATATTACAGAAGGTTCGTGGAGAATTTTTCTCGTTTGGCTGAACCCTTGACCAAGCTTACGCGAAAGGAGGTATCGTTCGTATGGACTGAAAGTTGTGCGTCAGCTTTTGAGGCGTTGAAGCAAAAATTGATAACTGCGCCTATTTTGACCGTACCAGACGGTTCTGGAGGATTGGTGATTCACAACGACGCATCTGGGAAAAATTTGGGATATGTTTTGATGCAGCATGGGAAGGTTATAGCCTACGCATCGAGACAGTTGAAGACCCATGAGAAGAATTACCCAACTCATGATTTGGAGCTTGCAGCAGTGATTTTCTTTGAAGATTTGGAGACACTACTTACTGGGTGAAAGGGTCAAAGTATTCACCGATCACAAAAGCTTAAAGTACGTGTTCACACAGAAAGAGCTCAATATGAGGCAGCGTAGATGGTTGGAACTGATGGCTGACTATGATCTTGATCTTAAGTACCATCCGGGGTAAGTTAATGTAGTGCCGGATGCACTTAGTCGGTTGCCAGCAATTCGGATGTTGACTGCACAAAAGGAGCTTATCGAAGACTTTCAGAGATTCGAGTTGAAGATTGTGCTACCGCATTCTCCGGGACAGTTGATGCAGTTGCAAGTACAGTCATCGTTGATTGAGAGTATTAAAGCAGCGCAGTCATAGGACCCAAGATTGCAGAAGTTTCAAGAACAGGTAGAAGCGGGACTTCGAACGTACTTGTTGATTCATGAAGATGGTTCGTTGTGATATGGTAGCCGTTTGTGTGTGTCGAAAGGAGGCACTCGTGAAGTTATGAAAGAGACGCACAGTTCCGTGTATTCCGTACATCCAGGATGCACGAAGATGTACCGTGATCTACGACAGCATTTCTGGTGGGAAGGCATGAAAAGGGAGATTGCTCGCTTTGTAGCGAAGTGCTTGATGTGTCAGCAAGTTAAGGCTGAACATCAAAGGGTAGCTGGTTTATTGCAACCACTTCCGATTCCTCAGTGGAAGTGGGAACATATAACCATGGATTTCGTGACAGCTTTACCGCGGAGTCCAAAGGGCAACATTGCAGTTTGGGTGATTGTTGATCGATTGACCAAGCCAGCTCATTTCATACCATTTCGAGTTGGTCGATCAACGGAAGCGTTAGCAGAACGGTACATGCAGGAGATTGTGAGATTGCATGGAGTACCTGTGAGCATCGTTTCCGACCGTGATACCCGATTCTTATCGCACTTCTGGAGGAGTTTACAGGAAAGTTTGGGGACGCGATTGAAGTTTAGCACTGCTTATCATCCTCGGAAAGATAGCCAGTCGGAGAGAACGATCCAAACTCTTGAAGACATGTTGAGAGCTTGCATGTTAGATTTCAAGGGTTCATGGGAGGACCATCTACACTTGGTGGAGTTTTCGTACAATAACAGCTTCCAGGAGACTGTTCAGATGACTCCATTCGAAGCATTGTATGGTCGCAAGTGTCGTTCACCTGTTTGTTGGGACGATGTTGGAGAACGAAGATTGTTGGGACCGGATTTGATCGTGCAAATCGTGGAGAGAGTTAATACTATCAGGAATCACATGAAGGCAGCACAAGATCGGCAGAAGAGTTGGGCTGATACATCGAGAAGACCTCTAGAGTTCGTTGTTGGTGATCTGGTATTCTTAAAGATATCACCGACTAGAGGAGTGATTCGTTTTGGGAGTCGAGACAAGCTTACTCCTCGATTTGTGGGGCCTTTCGAGATTTTAGAGCGTGTTGGAGAAATGGCTTATTGATTGGCTTTACCACAATCTTTGGCGAATGTTCATGACGTGTTTCATGTATCTCAACTCCGTAAGTATGTTCGAGATGAAACACACGTGCTAGATCATTCGGAGCTTACTGTAAGGGAGGATTTGACTTTTGAGGACCGACCGATGTCGATTGTTGATCGAAGAGAAAAGGTCTTCAAAAACAAGGTTATCCCGCTCATACTTGTTTCGTGAGGGAATCGCTCGCACGGAGAATCTACTTAGGAACAAGAAGACGAGATTCGACAGAAGTTTCCACACCTATTCTTGTAGATTCATGTTTGTTTATCTTTTCCTGTTCCTGGAATTTCGAGGACGAAATTCTTTTTGTAGTTGGGTATAATATAACACCCTAGTTCATTTATACCAGTTCTATTTTGGGTATTTCTTTATTTATGCTTATTTCTTGATTTATTGTGTTTTGGGTGCGAATAGTGTAATTGGTATATGTATTTACATCCGACCCGACCCGCTTGCTGGAAACCCGTCTTGATTCCTGTTTATCTTTTATCCCGACTTGTAATGTGGATCCGTGCATTTTCATTTTTTTATGTACTGTATACTGGTATTATATCTGGCATCTGCATTTTTTAATATAACATATAAAGTCAAGTAAAATATTTTAAAAATATATAATATGGTCTGCATGATACCCTTGACCCTGTGGTAGCATCCACGCATTTTGTTCTCGTCCCGTTCAGTGAAACAGACTCGTTTGGATGGCTACGTGCACGTGCGTGCATCCGTTCTGGGGGTATGAATTTTTCGTTACCCGGATATCATGTTTTAATATTGGTCGACACGTATATTTTCCGTATTTTAAAACTGGATTTTTAGACCCGACCCGGCCGTGTTTTGGACTACTTTTGTTTTAGCCAAAATCTCAAAATATATAATATAAAATTCTTTTATATATTAAACGGTTTTATATATCGTTTATAACAAAATATATATTTTAATATTTTAAAAATCTTTTAAAATCTCACAAACTCTCTCTCTTTCTCTTTCTCTTTCTCTCTCTCTGTCTCTCTTCCCTATTCCTTTCTCTCTCCTCTCGCGAATCATGTTCACCACGATCGTGTCACCTCCCTTCTCGTGCTACAGTCACCTTCCTTCTCTCCCTCTTCTTTATATATTGGCCGCCTCCATGAGAACCCATCAACCCTAACCCTAGCTTCGTCTGCCCTCGTCGCCGTCGCAGCCAACTTCACCCCCGTCGTCTCCACTCCCTTCTCTTCCTTTACCCGACCTCTTTGCACATCCCAACAACCATCAAAACCCTGCACAGAACCCATAAATCCGAACCCTCACCTCTCCTGCACACCCTATCTCCATCACCGGCGATCCATCGCCATCACCTCACCTTCGCACCCTCATCACCTCAACCCATTCTTCTCTCATCTCACCTGCAAACCCAAGCCAACCCCGAGCTCCTCTTCTTTCCCTGCACAGAAACCCTAGCACCCCACTGCCCTGATCCCAGAAACTCCATCGCCTGCACTTCGCCGTCGACAGATCACCGTCGTCGACGACTCCCTCGCCTCACATCTAACCCCAGAACAAAACCCCAGTGCAATTCTTCTTCTTCTTCTTCTTTCTTCTTTCTTTCTTGATCTTGATTCCGGTGATCACCGCTGAAGCCGTACTGCTGCCGACGATCTGAGTAATCCAGTGGACGTCCCATGTCTGCGTGGTTACCTGCTTACTTTTCCTAGACCCGTCCCATGTGCCGTGTGTGCGTTGCGACGTTTAACCGACGTCGGACGTGCCGTACGTACCCGTCGTGTGACCCAATCGAGGCAAGTTTATCTTGCTACATGCTATACTACTATATTTTGCATTCATGCGAATAATAATATTACATATTGTTTAGTTATGCATCCATATTACTATTTTACAGTTCTTCGATACCCGTATGCATCCATACCGTTATTTACATATCTAGTCGCATGCAAGTTCATCTTGTTACATACTATGTATCTTATTTTGCATCCATATGAATAAAAATATCACATGTTGATTGCATTATACATCTATATTAAAGTTTACTGTTTTCGGATAGCCGTATGCATCCATATCATTTATTATATATGTAGCTGCATCTATAAATCACATTAATTCATATTACTGTTACATTAGTACCCCATACTTGATAATGTGCATCCCACATAGTCTTGGAGCTGTAAATGTAACCCCTAACAGATAATTGTGCATCCATATTTTATTGTGTATCCATACCATTAATTCTGCATATCTAGTTGCATGCCATATTATATTAATTCATATTATTGTTACATTAGTATCTCATACTTGATAATATGCATCCTACATAGTCATGATGTAACCCCTGATAAATATTTGTGCATCCATGCTTTCACTGTACATCCGTACCTTTATCGTAATTCGATACTTGCTACAATTTACTGTTAGGGCACCCACTTGATACATGTACACTACCGACATGCCTGATATATCACTGCTTGACTTGATACCTAATTCTATTACTAATGCCGACAATCCTGACTTGTTGTCCCGACGGACATATTCTGTTGTCTGTATAGACAAACATGTACCTGCTTGATCCTGTGTTGGTATTAGCTCCAGATTATCAATACCTGACTTGAACACATAACCTTGGGGGCATGGGGAAATCAAAAGTGTAACTGAAGTGTAGCTTAAAAGGGTATTACTTGATCCGTGGTCCCGGGAGATAACGGGACAGAATCATTCGTGATTCTTACTTGATCCGTGGTCCCGGAGGATAATGGGACAGAGTCATTCATGACTCCCACTACCTGATCCGTGGTCCCGGGGGATAACAGGACATATTCTTTGAGTTATATTAAGGAGTACACTAATTGATTTCAAATAAACTTTAGAATAGATAACCCAGTAGCACAGTTTAGATTGATGATCACCGCACATCACATACACTGATACACTTCACTGCTTTATATCCGTGTTTACTCATTACATTCATGTTACTTTTCATGCCTGCATATCTTGTTACATCCTGGTTGCTTATTATCATTGATATTATGACGCACTGACGTCTGGGTTTTGCATGGCCCAGATCCTCTATCTTTGTCGCAGGCCGTTCAGGGGTATTTCAGCCAACAGGCCGAGCAGTGAGGATCCTGTCAGTAGCTAGTTAGTTAGTTTTATTTTCGTATTTCCATTCCGATGTGAGCCCGTATTTTGGGACGTACTTTTCAGATTGTTATTGTTATTTGGATTTATTGTTTCCGCATATTATTTCTTAACTCGTTTATTCTGGCATATGGACATATACTATATAGTTTATTTTATTTCTATTGTTCTTGATATCTTATAGACAGCCGTAATGTGACTGTGGAGGGATGTTTCCTAGCCACATGTAGCATGATTGGCTCTGCCACGTGCCGATTTTAGCGTACTCTGGGAAGCGGGACGTGACAGTAAATTTGTCAATTCACATGCAATTTAAAAAGCGAACTAACAAGATACCAAAGATTAGCGGAATGACAATGTATGGATAGAACAAAGGAAGCAAACGATTAGCAGGAAGAAATGCAGAAAACATTTCTTCCATGCCCGTAGAAGACAGTAGCAAAGTGACTGGTAATAAATACGACAATGTGACAAGTATACTGTAACAGTAAGCGCTTGTTTTCCCTCCATATGATGAAATGCACTACATTTATGCATCATATATAATGATCGGAACATAAAGGATGCTGTGAGATGTCATCATGGCCACTATGACCAGAATGAAAGCATTACAAAACTCCTCATCCCCGCACCTCCCCCCACCAAAAGAAAAAGGAAATTCCATTGTAGTATTTCAATCAAGATATGTTTTGTGAATTTTTTTTCCAAAATACAAAAGAAGTGCGATTGTTTTTAAAACTGATGATCAAATTGCAAACTTACCTACTAAAGTGCATCTTGTTCGAAATTCTTGAAATTTGGCTACTACAGTATCAAGTTTGTACACTTACTGTTGCTAGGGTTGTCATAACGTCAATACTCGGCCATTAGACCTAAGGCAAACAAGTCCCCGTTACCACCTTATGCAGCGGCAGAACAAAAGAAGAATATAGATACAAAACGAGCAAAGAATTCCTATCAGCTAAAGAGTCTGACCTTCTAAGCCAGCCAAGGTTACCGACCTTTGAAGCATGGACGCGGACTTGGACACGGGACACGGAAAGTTTGTAAAAAGACAGACATGGGGACACGGCTATGTTATTTATTTATATATTTAATTATATATATTAAACAAAATATAGTGTTAAAGTTAAAAGAGAGGAGAAAGAGATACTTTGTTATGTGACCAATGGTCTCTTTATATAGGAATTATAATTACTTGATGCCCAAGTATTATGGTACGGTGTATCCTAATAACAATATATTCTAAACTATTTAAACACTCCCCCTCAAACTGGAGCATAGATATCAGCGATACATAACTTGGACAATAGATGAACGAATGCGGGTCTTGGAAGAGATTTCGTCAAGATATCTACAATCTGTGCATGAGTAGGAACATGATAGAGAATGACTTCCTTTTCAACAATTTTCTTCCGGATAAAGTGGCAATCCACTTCAATATGTTGTGCGTTCGTGAAATACTGGATTCTCTGAAATATGAATTGCATGTTTATTGTCACAGAACAAGAATGTTGGTGTTGTAGAACTAACACTGAGATCCAGAAGCAATGTGAAGAGCTATGTCAATTCTGAGACGGCCATAGCCTTATATTCAACCTCGGCTGATGAGCGTGCAACAACATGCTGCTTCTTGCTGCACCAAATAACTAGATTCTCTGCAAAGAAAACACAAAATCCACTCGTGGAGCGACGGTCATCCACAGATTCGATAAAATCGGCATCAGCATAGGCTACAAGAGATAGATTAGAACAGAGTTTATACAGAAGACCTTGTCCAGGTGCACGCTTTAAATAGCGGAGAATGCGCACAACGGACAGAAGATGGGAAACTAAGGGTGCTTGTATAGACTGGCTCACTGCAAAAGATGTGTCTAGACGAGTAACCATGAGATAGATCAGCTTCCCAACTAACCGTCGATACCAACCTGGAACGGAAAGTGGCTGGTTATCAGGTAAGCTAACGTGAAAGAGCTTTACTGTTGTATCCATGAGAGTATTAGCAGGGCGACAGCCAAGAAATCTCGTTTCTTTAAGTATATCAAGAGTATACTTCTGCTGTGCGAGAAATAATGATCTCTTATTTCGAGATACCTCTATACCAAAAAAGTATTGTAGAGGACCAAATCTTTAGTGTACAAATGTGAGGCCAAATGAGTTTTGACCTTAGATATACCCTCAGAATCATTTCTAATGATGATTATGTCATCAACATAAATAACGAGAATAACCATTCTTTTTTCCTTCTATGTATAAAAAAAAGATGGATCTGCTGAGCTTCTTGTAAAATTTATCTTTCTTAGGATCATACTGAATTTATCGAACTATTCCCTAGGAGATTGTTTTAGCCCATAAATTTTTAAGATGATATACAAGATACTCCCTTTCACGCTCAAAACCAGGAGGCTGCTGCATATAAACCGTCTCGGAAAGATCGCTATTGAGAAAGGCATTTTTGACGTCAAGTTGATGTAGTGGCCAATCGCGGGTAACCGTAAGAGAGATCAAGACATGAACAGTAGTGAGTTCGGCCACTGGAGAAAAAGTCTCAGTATAGTCGACATCGTATTGCTGAGTATAATCTTTGGCAATAAGACGGGCCTTCAAACAAGATACACTGCCATCAGGATTATATTTGACAGTAAAAACCCACCGGCAACCAACCACCTTTTTCTGTGAAGGGAGGCTGACCAGATACCAAGTGTGATTAGACCTCAATGTCTGCAACTCTTCCATCATATCCCTATACCAACCTGGATGACTCATAACTTTCTGAACAGAGTTAGGAAGGAAAACAATAGACAAGGAAGAGATAAACTGACATATAGCTGAAATAAGACGATGATATGAAATAAATGAAGCAAAAGAATAAGAAGTAGTGCATATTCGTTTACCTTTGCGAAGAGCAATTGGTAAGCCGTCGTACAAACCATCAGGAGGGAGAGGTGAAGGCTCATCTGCTTCCGACTGGATAAATAGAGGAGGAGCTTTAGTATGTGTCGTTGAATCCACCACTGCCTTTTTCGACGACTATAAACATGCGTAATCGGAGGAGGGGATGAAGAACTTCGACAGTAGTAGATTCGGTTTGAATTGATTGGTCATCTGGAGGTATATGAAGTGACGGCGGCGGCGTTACGTGAGAAGGACTTTACGCTAGGGTAAAAGGGTTGATTCTCTAGAAAAATGATATCACGAGAGACTACGATAATAGATGTAGAAGGAAACGGGAAAACGTAACTTTTTTGAATCCTAAAATAACCAATAAATATATGTTTGACAACCTTAGGATCCAATTTATCGCGAGTTAATCGGTGATTATGAATGTAGCAAACACACCCAAAAACTTTAGAAGAAAGAAGAAAAGGGTCTTGGTCGGGAAATAAAATAGAGAACGGTTTTGGTTTTGAAGAATCGTGGAAGGCATGCGATTAATCAAAAAGCATGCAATAAGTAAGGCAAAATTCCAAAGGCGTTTTGAAACATGCATGTTAAGCATAATAGACCGAGCAATATCAAGTGACGGTTTTTTCTTTCAGTAATACCATTTTGTTGTGATGTGTATGAGCAGGAAGTTTGATGAATCATCCCGCGGGATTGGCAAAGGGTTTGAAAAATATGACTTATGTATTCTTTTGAATTATCAGTTCTTAGAGTTTTAATAGACGTATTAAAGTGATCAACCATTTCATTAATAAATATTTTAAACACGTGGTATTTCAGATCGATCACGTAAAACAAACAGCCATGTCATTCTAAAGTGATCATCAATAAAGGTGACAAAATATGCTAGCATGCTTGTAAGGACCCCAAATGTCAGAATGGACTAACTCAAATGTCAGAATGGACTAACTCAAATATCAAAGAATTACAGTTATTAACTGAAGAAAAAGAGAACCGAAAATGTTTTCCTAAAATACATGTGTTGCATGAAAAATCGGATAAAGAGAAATTATGTAATATAGTACGTAGCATAGGAAGAGATGGATGTCCAAAACGTCCATACCAGCAAATGGTAGAAACAACAGCAAATGCAGAAGGTGGCACATCCAAGTAGTGCGGGCCATTAACTTCTTTACCCCTACCAATCTGCTCTTTCGTCTGATTGTCCTGAATCACAAAGTACTTAGAAGAGAAAGTTGTTGAATGGTTGAAATCATTGGTAAGACGACGAACAGATAAAAGATTTGTACGAAGAGAAGAAACAACTAGAATATTTTTAAGCGGTAAGGAAGATGCCATATCAATATTAGTATAACCATGAACAAGAAGGGCATTCCTATTGGTGATGAAAATGAATTTATGCGAAGTGGGAACACTGAATTAGAAGCGGTATGAGTCATATGGTCTAAAGCCCCGGAGTTAAGGACCTAAGGGTTTGACTGAGATATTAAAAATATACCTGATGTGGTTAAGTTGGTAGTAGAGATATTAGGAAAAATACGTTGCAGGTGTTGTAAGTCTTCAGGAAAGATCTGCAAGGATGCTGCTGCTGGCGGTTAAGTCGCTGTGGATGAAGGAGCCGTAGTCTGTCGGTTAGTAGGAGTCTGATCCGGATAGCTATGCTTCATCTAGCAGAATTGATCTGTATGGTTGGCACGATCGTAATGAGAGCAAGAAAGTGAACTACGACCACGTCCGCGAGAATCAATCTTGTTATCCTCCATATTGAACATCTCACGCAAAGAGAGTAAGAAAT
The DNA here is from genome assembly GCA_030015575.1 of Agapanthus africanus. Lineage (NCBI taxonomy): Eukaryota > Viridiplantae > Streptophyta > Magnoliopsida > Asparagales > Amaryllidaceae > Agapanthus > Agapanthus africanus. The sequence goes on from CM057337.1 coordinate 13,963,139, forward strand.
AGAAAGTGCAGATCTAGCATATAAAGAGCGATAGAAAGATACTAGGTTTTTGCTCAAACCAATTCTCGATCATTATAGATCGGGGAAAAAATTTATCTTGAGGAGCGGCGGCGGCTACGATGGCGGCAACTTGGAGGAGGGTTGCAACTGCAGCGTGGAGGAGGGCTGAAGGAGGAAGCGTCGAGGGCTGCGTTGACGAGAGGATGCAGCTGGAGCAGCAATGGTTGTCGAGACGCAGAGGAGGGCTGTCGAGGGCTTCGAGGGAGGAGGCGACTGCGAGGAGATCTGGAGGCTGGCGACTTTGAGGGAGGAGGCAACTTCGAGGGAGATGGGGAGTGGGGGAGGCGACTTTGAGGGAGGAGGTAAGGAGATCCGGAGGAGGCGACTTTGAAAGAGGAGGTAAGGAGATCTGGAGGAGGAGGCTTTGAAGGAGGAGGCTGCTTCGGCAACTAGGGTTTCTTCTCCTTTTTTTGATAAAAGAGAATTAAGGTTATGGTTTAGGAGACCTGCTCTGAGATTATGTTAAAGTTAAAATAGAGGAGAACGAGAATTTTTATTATGTGACCAATGGTCTTTTTATATAGGGATTACAATTACTTGATACGCAAGTATCATGGTACGGTGTACCCTAATAACAATATATTCTAAACTATTCCAACAATAGTAAACTTTAAGAAAAAATATGTATTAATACAACCTTAAAAGCAAAATAAAAAATAAAACAAAGGTTATAAATTTATCCAAAACCATCCGGGTTTTTAGCACAAACAAATGCATATATAAAAGTGAAAGTAAAACACAAGAATACAATTCATAAAAGTGTAAACATACAAAATATTAACCCTTTTTAATTGGAGCCGAATTTCATATGCTCGGTCATAGATATGGTCATTTACCTTTTCTAGTTGTGGTCCGTCATGAAAAAAATTTAACCCCCTATACTGTTTAGAAATGGCATTTACTCTTTTTAGTAGTCCGTCATGAAAGAGATTTAAACCAACCGTTGCCGGTCCCAAATCCGGATGAGAAAGGATGAGGGTTGTGGTAGATTTGTGACAGCCAATGTAAAACTTTGTCACGTTCTATGACATGAAGCATAATAAGAATATCGTTGGGGCGTCTCCTACTCAACGACGCGCTATATCGGATTCCGGGTATAGTATCAAGTATGCAAGGGCTTCTAGGTCGTTGTCCTGAAACGGCGCGCTATATCGGACCCGGGTGTATTGACAAATAAGCAAGGGTCGTCGTCTAGAAACGGCGCGCTATATCGGACCCCGGGTGTAGTGACAAATAAGCAAGGGTTATCGTCCAGAAACGGCGCGCTACATCGGACCCCGAATGTAGTGACAAATAAGTAAGGGTTTCATAGGATCCGTCTAGCTTCCTGAAACATAGGTTCCCTTACGGGTAGACTAATAGAATTAGTGGAGGTGATGATTAGGAGGAGAGTTGGTATTATGTGTTTGCAAGAAACTAAGTGGGTAGGTGAAAAGAGTAGAGTTTAGAGCCTTAGGGTTATAAGTTTTGGTATACGGGTAGAGATAGAAATCGTAATGGGATAGGCATAATCATAGATAGATGGTTGCTTGAGGATGTAGTTGAGATTAGGAGAAAAGGTGATAGAATTTTACTGGTTAAGCTTATTCTAGGTGGAGATATCCTTAATATTATTAGTGTTTATGCACCATAGATAGGTCTTGATGACGCTACTAAGCGTCTATTCTGGGAGGATTTAGACAAGATGGTGCAAAGTATACCTAGTGGAGAGAAGTTATTTATTAGGGTGATCTTAATGGACATGTAGGTACTAGTCGTAGTGGGTTTGATACTATCCATGGAGGTTTTGGTTTTGGACAAAGGAATGAAGTAGGTGACTCGATTCTAGATTTTGCCTTATCTTATGACTTGATCTTAGCAAACACCTGATTTAGGAAAAGAGAGTCCTACCTTATCACTTTTAGAAGCGGATCAAGTGCTAGTCAAATAGACTTTTTTCTGACGAGAAGAAGAGATAGAGGTTGTATCGGCTGTAAGGTAGTGCCAGGTGAGAGTGTAACCACTCAACATAGACTTTTAGTTCTAGATTTTCGATTTAGAAGAGAACGTAGGAAGATTAGACGTAAGGTAGAGCCTAGAATTAAATGGTGGCGGTTGAAAGAAGGTAACCAAAAGGCTTTTATATATCGTGTAGTCCAAGAAGCGGATTGGCAGTCGGAAGATGATTCAGACAGAACATGGAATAAAATGGCTAGTTGTATCAAGAAGATAGCTAGAGATCTACTTGGTGAGTCGAGAGGTGGTACTCCACCATCTAAGGACACATCATGGTGGAATGAAGAAGTAAATGCTGCTATTAAAATTAAAAGGGATTCTTATAAAGATTTAAAGAAAAGTAGAGATGTGGAGAGATTTGAGAAGTATAAAATGGCTAAAAAGGAAGTTAAGAAAGCTGTTCGGGAAGCTAAATTTAAGGTCTACAAGGAGGTGTACGAGAAATTAGTCACTAAAGAGACTGAAAATAATATATACCGGATTGCTCGGATGCGGGAAACGAAGACTAGAGACTTATGTGCGGTGAAGTGTGTCAAAAATGAAAATCAGAAGGTTTTAGTTCGAGATGAGGATATCAAAGAAAGATGGAGAGATTATTTTGACAAATTGTTCAACGAGAGCTTTACTAAGAATTTAGATGGACTTGTCATTCAATCTCAAGATATAAACCGTGATTTCAAGCGTAAAATAAGACTACCTGAGATTAAAGAAGTTTTGAACAAAATGAGTTTAAGAAAAGCGGTTGGTCCTGACGGGATTCCTATCGAGATTTGAAGATGCTTAGGAGAAATAGGCGTTAAATGCCTGACAGATCTGTTTAATAAGATTTGGCAGACAAAAAAGATGCCAAATGAATGGAGGAAAAGTATCTTTGTACCTATCTACAAGAACAAGGGTGACATTCAAAGTTGATCAAACTACCGTGGAATAAAACTTATATGTCACACCATTAAACTTTGGGAGAGAATGATTGAACACAGGCTAAGGAAGGATATTAAGATAACAGAGAACCAGTTTGGGTTCATGCCTGGACGATTGACGACAGAGGCTATTCATTTGTTTCGTTAACTGTCGAGCGTTTTCGAAAGAGAAGAAGAGATTTGCATATGATATTTATTGATTTAGAAAAGGCATACGACAAGATACCTAGAGAGGTATTATGGGAGACAATGATGAAGAAAGGGGTCCCCGTCAAGTATATTGACATAATCAAGGATATGTACGATGGAGTAGTGGCAAATGTCAGAACTTGCGACGGCTTAAAGAGTGATTTTCCGATTACAATTGGTTTATATCAAGGATCTGCATTAAGTCCATTCCTGTTTACCATCGTGATGGATGAGCTTACTAGAACTATCCAAGATGAGATACCTTGGTGTATGCTATTCGCTGATGATATTGTTCTAGTAAATGAGACGAAAGCAGGGGTTAATGCCAAATTGGAATTATGGAGGCAAACATTGGAATCTCGGGGATTCAGATTGAGCAGGTCCAAGACAGCATATATGCATTGCAAATTTAGTAACCAGAGAAGTCAAAACCATATTGGTATAACATTGGAAAGGCAAGAGATATCACCGAACGACCAGTTTAGATAACTTGGTTCCATCATCCAAAAGAATGGGAAGATCGATAGTGATGTTAATCAAAAGATCCAAACTGGTTGGTTGAAATGGAGTGCAACAGGAATTTTGTGTGATCGTAACTTTCCGTTAAAATTGAAAGAGAAGTTTTATCGGAGCGCTATTCGGCCTGCCTTATTATATGGTACAGAATGCCGGGCTCCTAAGAAGCATCATACACAGAAGATGCACGTAGCGGAGATGCGCATGCTTCGTTGGATGTGCGGTAACACTAGAAAAGATAAGGTGCGAAATGAGGATATTCGTGCAAAAGTTGGTGTAGCACCTGTGGAGGAGAAGATGCGAGAAAACCGGCTAAGATGGTTTGGTCATGTGCGACGCAGACCTATGGAAGCACCGGTTCGACAAATAGATACTCTCGATATGGGCAATGGCAAAAGGGAAAAAAAGGAGACCGAAGAAAACATGGATGGAGGTGATACGAAACGATATGATTGCCAAAGGACTCAATGAAAGTATATTGTTCGATAGGAGTGAGTGGAGGCGGAGGATTCATGTGCTGGACCCGGCATGATTCTCATATTGGTTTATGTAGCTTACCCCATATGCTTGGGATAAAAGGCTCAGTTGTTGTTGTTGTTGTTGTTGTTGTGTCATGAAAGAGATTTAACCCCTCGCGCTATCTAGAAATGTCGGGCACGTCCAATATGGGAGGACACGGCCCAAGTGTGTCCGCAATTGTGTTCGGCGGAGTGTCCAAATGTCCAATACGTGTTGGAGTGTCGAACACAGAAACAGAAAGCAAATAGAAGTGTCTATGCTTCCTAGTTACCGACTAAATCAATAACAAGACTTACAAGATAAAACATGATAGAATTCTACACCACTCGAACTATCCAATCACTTTGCTAGGCAATTACACACACCGTTTCTAGCATCTTCCTTGGAGTAAGAAACACTCTTCCATACCTGTGGGATGGCACAAAATCTGAAAATTGCATAGTCCTTCAGGGTAGACATATGCTGAAGTCAGTCTTCAGCATGAGATAAAGCATTTGTAACCAAGTCATTCAAGCATTGCACTGCTTTCACAGAATTTTCCTCGTATTTGAAATCCTGTATCACGTATCATCCAGTCGGTGTGAGAAGCATAACTATTGCGATTCAGCTAACGCATCCCATGAGAAGTCATGCTAGTCTTGCTCATTATCACAAATTAATTTTTTTTTTAAAACAACAAAGTTTTAAAATATTAGAATAAGGGAAGAACCTCTAGTTTGTCAGCATATTTACACCATATTTGGCGAGGCATACGTGATTTCGGTATCTCGTTCATTTCTTCCAAATAATCTCGAATAATGTTTGTTTTCTGCATGTGAACAAAACAAACTGTTAATATCCACTGGAGAACTAGGAGTGTTTGAGGAGTCTGCGAACCATAAAGCAACGAAACTGCACAGGTTCCATATATGTCACAGACTTGCCTGAAGAATTACACACATGGAGTTGGAAAGAGAATCTGGAGCTAGTTCTTCTTTACTAGAAGCATGAAATAGCTTACACAACCCTAAGCTAACAATGCCAGTAGTATAGTGACAATATTCATCATAATCATCAACTTCTCTACCTGCAAATCGAGAGGGATATTCTGGTTTTCAACTTCAAAGACAGTAAATGAACTGCGATCTTTCTAAAATGTGAGAATTGTTATGTTATATAGTTAGCTCAGAAATCAAGACAAGTCATTGAAAAAATGTGCATCCATCAACATAGTAATTTACATGAAAGAAGTAACAAAAAGTTGCATAACTCAGGATTAATTATATTAAATTCTGCAGCATTAGCCGCTATACAAATCTATGGAGAAAAATAAATATCAAGAATGTGAAGCAGAACAACTCAGGTGGATAGATAATTAGTCATCATTGCCAGAAAATAGTTCCAATGCTTTATATGAAGGAAACGAAGGGCTCACAAACTAGAAATTACATGAACAATGTAGCCGGTAATGTCTAAATGCTTATAATTACAGGTGTGAATGGTATCAGTCTAGTATTCAAATTACAAACCTCCTTCCATATAAATTTTGCCATTCCTGCACCCATTCTCTTGGTAAATATCTTCAATTGCCACTTGATAACTGAAAGGAACTCAAGTAGCGTTAGATGGAATATCCAAAGGATTCTGTACTATGAGTATAGAGGGGGGGGGGGGATTCTGTAATTAATAGAAAGAACAAAATCACCCAAAGTTAAAAATTTACTCCAGTAATAATATATTCATATTGCTGAACAAATAAGTTATATTATAGAATTATTTAGTCTTATTGTGAATTACTGGACAAGAACCAATACTGAGTAAAGCAATGACCTTTCATCAAGCGATAAAAAAGCAGCTGTGACAAAATGGAATTTATCCATCAGAACTTTGTACTCATTAGTACCACCTAAAGGAAAGGAAAGAATGAAAACCCATGACATAATTAAAAGGCAAGGGCACAAATAATTTCAAGAATATAAATTATCAAGACAATAGTTTATTTTCTTACTGCCAGTTATCTAAAGAGACACATTCTTAGTGATTATAACACATTGTGAATAAACAATTATAAACATCTAAATATGCAAACCTACATACTATTATGTGCATCAACTGTCATTTTTCACAGGATGAACATAAATGAAAGGCTTATCTTCTAAACATGGCCAGCACTGTTTCTCCCGTGCGCCCTAAAAGAATATAAAAAGAAATACCATCTCCAATAAGCATCATCATCGTTGTCATCTCAGATTTTTCTCATGGACACAGATTGACACGGGATGGGAATGAAAGGGCTGCTAGACGTGTGTGTACGACTTGATGGTCCCGCATCACAGAGTCAGCTATAATGCAGAACTCGTTGTTGGGAAGGTTATCAGCTTGAGACTAACCCTCTAGTAGGCGCAATCTCTCATATGCATATACACAAATAAAATGCATAAATATAGTCCACAATCCTTATACAAATATCTACCTATCTATGAATATAAATATAGTGGAGAAAACAAAAGTAGTGAAAAAAGCATGCCAGACTCCATACATGAGAAATGCCAGTCGCGATCATATATGCGGCAATGAAAAGATTGCAGCATTGGCACTTTGATCTCAGAAGGAATGCTGGTATCGTCTTCTGCAAATGGTAAATGAAATGGGATCAGCATAAAACTGTCGATAGAGGTTTACTCGGGGATATAACCCTACATATACAAAGGCAAAACACTGAATGTCCAAACTAGCGACATTATCCATAAACACCAAGCAAGTTAACATGACCTTATACATCAAAACATGGGTTTTTATTGGAAATAAAGGAGTTTCTTCCTTTTAAAGGAAGAAGCCTCAGCATTTTCCAAGAGAGTAAAGCGTTATGTTCTAAAATTCCGTTTTTATTCACTTACAGATTCTTCGGGATGGGGATTGGGGGGAAAAGAGAAGGCAAAGCAGGTCTTGTAATCTAAATGAAACTCGGTAGATAATTTATGGGTCTTTACCTTAGCACAGTATCTCTTTGTTTTCAGGTCTTACCTTCTGGTCCTGAGCTGCATGAACCATGAAATCATAACATCGCATAACACATAACACAAAGGCCTCAAACTATATACCATATCTAGAATTACATTTCCTTTGGTCTAATTGTATCAAACTCAGTATAAAACGCATCCCTTCTCTGTGGAGTGTATATATTGAGAATGAGGGATGTATAGCACTAATTGTATCAACACCCCCCCCCCCCCCCTAAAATTGACCTTCAAGGTCAAAAATAGTGCTACAAGCCATCCTATAGAACTATTATGCGCAAGTTCAGCTTCAACAATGGATGCAACCAAACACGCACTTGCACATCTCTCTCTCTCTCTCTCTCTCTCTCTCTCTCTCTCTCATGCACGCGCGCACACACAAACACCAACCAGTTAGTAAGAAGCCGTTGCATATCCAATTATCCATGCTATAAGCCATTCTCGCATCTCTGTGTCAGCACCTCTCTAAAATCCCGCTATAAGCCATTGATTTTTCCATGCTATAAGCCATTCCACTTGAAGCCGTTCATTGATGTTGTCATCCCACAGTAGAGCATTTGAATCTATAGCCTCTTCCCAAATGAAAACTCCGCAGTTTGTGTAGAGAATAAAATCTTCAGCAACATGACCAACATGCACTCTAAGTTCTAACAAACCATACATGTTTAGATAAGCCTTGGCTCTCTGTCCAAAAGGATTCACCAAAGCACCGCACTCGGTAAGTATGAAATTAATATCATAACAGGTTTGCTTTTGGAAACCAAGTAGAAGCTCTTCCAAACTAGCAAAGGAACTAGAAGCACCCAAGTGAGCAACAACCCCCCTTCTTATGGTTTCCATCATAAGGTAAAATTCTCTCTTCAATATTATTTGCGAGAATTACATCGAACACCTGGTGGGTGGGTGGGTGGTGGATGGATCGTGGTTTGCCTCATCATCATTGACCGCCTCCATTCCGAGATCAGAGCTCAACCATTGCACGCACTGGGGTTCAACCAATGAACTTGGTCTTCGATCCAATTTAACATTTGCTCCATGTGATCATCGGTATCTATGAGCTCTAAGATCATCGGATGCAGGGCTATGTATTGGGGTGGAGATTGAGGGGTAATATGAAGAGGAAAAGTGGTGGATATGTGGTTCGAGCATGTAATCAGAGTATATCTATGGTTCGATTAAGTCATGTTCATGTTGTTATAGATTGTATTCTAAAGTTCATGAATTCATGTTGTATTGTGGTTATACTTGAATCAAATTTAAGATAGATTATAATCAGATTTGACCATGACTCGTACTGAGTCAGACTGTACGAGTCAGACTTTTAAACTAAACTGAAGTCCTCATTGTTTTGGAGTTATCGGTAACTGCTGCACATGAACGACAGGATTTGTGTCTTTTTCCAAGACAATTACCATGTTGATAACACCGTTTTTAGGTGGTTTAGCTTAGATAGGTAAGCACCCATATTCTCCGGCTCCCTGAAGCTCAAGAGAACTGGTCCCGCTTAAACCTATGTTTACTAGAGTTCTTATTAATTTAGTATAACTTGAGGGGGTTTTACGTAAAAATAGTTTTGATATACTTTCAAAATACACATCAAGTATTTAATTATCGTCTTTAGGGTTTTCATAGATACATATTTTATAAAAGTGAAATTTTCCAATAAGTAGAACCTAGTTTTCATTGTATGTGGTATTTTAATGTAAACTTGGAATGGTATTGAATTGTAATGGTAGTTTCATGAACTTATGATTCTTTTGATTTAGAAGACATGGAATATTTATATAATATATTTAAAATAGACATTTTTATAATAGTTATATATATATATATATATATATATATATATAAAATAAAGTTTATTTATTTTGTAGAAATCTCATTTTCTTAAAAAATTTGCATTAAAATTCCATCGAGATCGAATGCTTCTTGCAGAGCTCTGCATCTCGCTCTATTTGGCCCGAGAATGTGCGATAACCTGCACCATCCCTATCGGGGTTCCCCAAAATAGGTTGTAGAGGCGCAATTGTAAGGAATTAAGTAATACACTTTTAAAAGAAAACGGTTTTGAACGTTTAAGGTATTTATTCGTAAAATTCGTATTTTGTCCCAAAAGAATGTTTTACAAACCATCGTGCTATGTCAAGGATGAGTGTTGTGATGAGATAAGTCATTACCTGTTGAGTTTTCTAAAGATAATACAAGGAAATATGTTGAACTGTGTTGAAAATAAAGTATGTGGTATTTAACCGTAAAAATATGATAAAAGTTGCATGATACATTATTCTGAAATGAAACTTGTTCTAATGTATTTGTTTATGTTTATTAAACATTATGAGAGAATATGGTATTTTATTGTTTAAGAAAAATTGTGTTTTGAAAGAAAAGAGAATCGGAAGTCGGAAATATTCCGCTTCCGACGAGTTTTGAAAAGAAGAAGTTTTAGAATAGAAATGGAGGAGGGCAGAGGGGACTTACTGGTTATAAAGAAAGAGGAGAGGTAGGGTAAGACTATGGAGCCGTCGGGATGTCGTTTCGTCGACGGAATCTTCTCGAAGCGTTTTCGGAACTTCGCCCTTTGCTAACTCCACTTGCACAACTTGGGACTTGGAATTTTTATAAAGTTTTTTGTAATGAAATTCTGAGTGAGGGGGGTTGAAATATGGTGTGGTATTTATAGGGAAAATTAGGGTTTAGGGTAATTAATTTGAGAATTAAAATGTATATTAAAATTTGGTTTAATGCTATTTTTTAATTCTCTGTTTATTTTTATAAAAATTAAGGGGGGAGGCCAAGAGACTAGGGTTAGTAAGGTGAGGCATTACCTACAGAGGGGGGCCGGCGACGCCGGGCCAAGGGGTAATCTCGCAGGTCCAATCCCGTCGGCTAGGGCTTGGATTTCCGCCACGTGTCAGTGTCTGTATGAATAGTGTTTTGCACATGTTTGTCGGCTAGGGCTTGGATCTCCGCCACGTGTCTGGGTTTGTATGAATAGTGTTTTGCACATGTTTGTTTCTCTCTGACTTTTCATTTTACAACCTTTGGGCTTCTAAAAGATTAAGAGAAAAAATCAATTAAAAATATATGTGGCTTGGGGGATTCGGTCATAAAGGCTATGTCACAACAGTGTAAGATTTTACCAATGAGCTACAAGTGTTTTCTTGTTGTTCAAAAGCAAATCAAATTTATAACTTGTGCTCAGGCTTAGGTATTTTTGAAAAAATTCTGTCCAGAAAGTTTAGGGTTGTTACAGTTTATAATCTTGTATCTTGTAAAGAAAAGAAAGAAAATAAGAAAAACCAGTGCGGCAAAATAGACTAGGCAAATTGCCGAACCACTATAAAAATTCCGTGTCTCCATTTTATTTGTGCGGTTGTTTTCTTATATTCGTCGTCGTTCTCATATATTAGATGGAAATATTCCTAACAGCTGTCACTGGGAAGGTATTCATCAAGTTGGTATAGGGTTCAACGCATCCACGGAAGAATACAAGGTGGCTAGAATGTTGCAATGTGAAGGCATGGAGTTCATCGAATGCGAGGTCTACACGATTGGGCATGTATATTCACCATCTTGTTGGGAGGAAATCGATGATGCTCCACTTGCACCCTCCTCCCACGATGTGCATGTTTATGTTAACGACATCATTCATTGGACTGTGAAGACCAAGTATGGACAAGTACGTCCAGAGATTGCTTTCTTTCGACGACACGAAAAAGCTCGAGGCATGCGTATTCAAGAGTGGTGGAGCTGGGAGAGCAACTTTGTGTGACAGATATAGATGCTGCAGGGATACAGATGGATGTATGGGTGTTAACTGACTATAGCAAGCGCAAGTGGACAAAACACTACCTTATCGATATGGAGACGATGGTCGGTCACCATCCCTGGTTATCTAGTAAAACGAAACCAGTGGCGCTTCACGGCGGGAAGATTGTGTTTTGCGATAATCAAGGAAAAATGGATAGTTACGATCCCGAGATCAAGAGTTTTGAGAATTGGCACAACTACATTGTGGATGACGCATCTTACACCGAGAGCATAGTCTGGCCGAGTGCAACGAACGGATTCTAGCAGATCCAACGTTCTTTCGACATTCTGTTCGTATTTATATATTTTATCAACATCTTTTATTCTTCTTCTTCCTCTCTAGATTGAATTATAATTGTATGAGTTATTTTTATGCATCTACTCTATAAAGGAATTATTAGCCTAGATAATTTTTGCAGTGTAATAAGACAAAATTTTACTCTCAAAACTAAATAATAGAGGATGCAAGGGTAGACTATTTTATCTAAACACACAATCACCAAAAACTCCATTTATTTATATTCTACATAATTTTCAGCGATTTCTTTTATGTTATTTTCATAAAACCAATTAACTTGGATAACAAAGGGTCCGAGTTTCAGCCGGAAGAGTGGAGTAGTTTTGTGTTTTCCTTAACTCCCCTTTCATTATGTTAGTAGTCACCGTATGAGCAATAGATACTATAATGATATGTCTTTTATCATTTAAACTTTTGAGTTTCTTCTGTTCCACAAGCAAAAACATGCTACCTTTCACTTGGTAAAGGAAAGTCCCGCCACTGAGCTAAGCCCAATTGTTTGTACGTTTCCATAATCAGTAGTGTCAGGTAGAACATTTGGATTTTACAGCGTGACAGGTCAGGGAGCGGAGCTACCGAATGAGGAAGGTGCAGGTTTTGGAGATTTTTCCAAGAATGGAGAAGAGAAGTGGATGTCCTCGGATATTGGGCCCCACCCCATGACCGTGAGATGCGAGTTCCCTACCATGACTAGGGGTGGTAATTGAACGAGCCAGCTCGGGTTCGATTAAGGTTCGGCTCGGTATCGGCTCGTTCAAATTCGGTTCCTTTATTAACAAGTCGGACATGAGCCAGAAAGCCTGGCTCGTTTATTAAACGAGCCGGACTCGAGCTCAACCTGGCTCGTTCGGTATTGACTCGGGTTCGGCTGGGTTACACAGTTTGAAAAAAAACAGTAATATGTAATATATAGCAGATTCTATACAACTCTCAGAACACTTAATTCAATTAAATGACAGTATATAAAGTGTACTGAGATAAATATAAAACCCAGCACTTAGACCCATTCAATGCTCTAGATGTTAATGTTTTTTAATTTTTCCATATCTCAAAACCCTGAGTTTTAAGCATTATTGTTAATTATGTGTTTTTCTTGGAAGATACTATTAATATGAGTAAATGGGCTGAAAACGAGCCGAGCTCACAAACGAGCTCTAAACGAGCTCAGTTGAGCTCGGCTCGTGAACACGGCTCGTTTAGTTAATGGGCTACAAATGAACCGAACACGAGCTGGGGATGTTTAATCGAGCCGGACTCGAGCCGAGCATCTCAAGCTCGATTAACTAAACGAGCCGGACTTGGGCCGACAAAAAGAACCACGAGCCGAACTCGAGCCGAGCTTGGCTGGCTCGAGTTCGGCTCGTTTACACCCCTAACCATGACCCACAACCACATTAATTGATTGTTATATATGCTTGGTTAGAAACTAATTTTATTATTCTGCCAAGCCTAACATATGAATCATTAAGCTATGAGCTATCAATCGAATAACAACTCAAACTCCGTTTTAAACAAGAGCATGCGTATGTGTATAGGTGTGGATACCCCACCGAAGCAGCAATTTGCGAATTTACCTTTTTACCCCTGCATAATTTTTTGCATAATAGCCTTGCATCCTCATCATGCCAATATATCTGCATCATGTCATTCACCTCATTTTTGCATAAAAATAAAAGTTTGGTACACATGGAAGCAACTTAAGTGTATTATGGTTCAATCGTTCAAATGATCGAAATACCCCTTTCGAGAAGCTCAAATATCCACATCTCATGAATTCTTGCAACTCGTCATGAGAATTTTTGTCGAGGTTTTTAATGATTTAGCATGAATTATCAAAACAAAAAATTCGAAAAGACTAGTCAAATTCCTTGAGATTTGAATCAAACCCTCTCGGACTTTCAAAAATTGCCCAAAAATCATTTTTACCCAATTGATGAGTATTTTCATGATATAATCATCATATTTGACCATGTTATATCAATTGTGATCATTTCCAATGGGCAATTTCATCCGGAACCCGTTAATTTCCCTAGTCGCCCTTTAATTGCTATTAATGGTTTTAATTTTCTATCTCACGACCCTTTGAGCGAAATGATGTCAAACTTTCCAGATCATCTTAGTATATTTATGAAGACATACCATAAAAATTTCAACCAAAATCGACAACGTTTGCCCAATGCACTAAAGTCCGCCTTTTATTTTATCATTAAAATGATGTGGGCCGAGGGTAAAATTGCCAATTCATCTTAATGAATCCTTATAACTCACTTAGATGATCCTCCGCGCAAAATTTTTATTTGAACATCGATTTGCCATAGATTTGAATACTCACAATTATGGGTTCATTAAACTGGTCATTTTGTCAAAAATCTTGATTACCAATAATAAATGGTCATTTGACTTGTCAAATCTAAAACATAGGATTCTCTCCCTAATGAATCACTAGCTTAACTTGCATCTCATTAGCACCACAACATGTATCTTTTCACCTAAAAGCATACCCAGCTTTCATCTTTTTTGAATTGCTTAGTGTCCAAGCACTTCATTGTGAAATAAATTTAGGTGATGGTAGAGATTAGTTATCTCAACAAGATCTGAACCATTCTATTCTCTAGAATCAATTACAACCCTCCATTTCATATTTTAACCATCCCTTCTATAAATAAGCTTTCTCATGCTCATGAGAAAAGGTCTCTTCTTCTCTCTATCTTTCTTGCTCTCCCTTGCTCTTTTTTTAAAGAGCTAATCTCACTCCCCAACTGAAATAACCCTTAGATTAGCTTAGAAATCCGTCAAAAACAAAAAAAAAATCAAGAAAACCTTACAAAACATGAGCTAGAGAAAGAAAAAAACCAGATTTTCCCCATTTTGGATTAGGATTTAGGAATGAAGAACCCATTTCTCTAGTTCTAAATTGTCTAGCTTGAATTTCAACTCTTCATACAACTTCTTCTTTGAAAAAACCGAAATCCAAGATCCCTCTTTGTGTTTTCTTCATTTCTCATGCTTTTTTAGCTCATTTTACTTATTTATGAAAGTGGAATAGCTCTTCTTTGTGTTTTCTTGTTGAATTTCTTACTATTTTCTTGAGATTAGGATCTATTCGATAAAGAGAGGAAGAGAGGAAGATTCGTCTTAGGACTCTCTTTATAGACCGAAATCTTTCGAAAAATCCATAAAAAAATTCAAAAGGAAAATAAAAATTGGTTTAGTTTTTCGATTGAGTTCTTATCTTGATTCTTTTGTGGACTTTAGCCAAAAAAAGTAAAGAGGATAGGATTGCATCCGAGGAACTTCTGATACGAAGCTTTTCTAATCAAAACTCGAGCAAAAAAACTGAGAACTCAAGAAAAATTGCGCATCGGCGGAAAAACCGATGCACAGTTTTTCTGTGTAGTCTGTATGTTTATCATCATATCTCTCTTTAGTTACCCAAATCAAGTGAAATTTGTTTCATTGAAAAGTAGACTCAACAAGCTTTCCAACGATGTAAATTTCATCAGATCTAGACTTCGGAACAGGAAGACATCGCTATTTGAAGTTGATTTTGTTGCGCAACCTGAGGCTGCTGTCTTTGCCTAGGTTCAGTGCCTTTTTTAAAAAGCCGCCCATGTACCCCACACTCCCAGACAACCACAGTCTCGGTTTGCAAGGATCTTTTGGTATCGGATTTACCTTGCATTGATCATTCCCATTGATTTTGAGCCTCCAATACCTCCATACACACATACCTGCATCGTGTGGGAGTATTTTGACACTAAACTTCAAAAAACTCCTTCAAAACAGAGCCTTTTAAAGCTGAACATGCCCGATTGAGATCTCTCTTTAGGTATCCGTCTCTTGTCGAGTTTCCATTAGGATATTGCGGTTCCTTATGCGTGTTTTCTCTGGTCTTCCACTCCCGTTTCACTGCTTCTCCTCTCTCCCTTCTTGCATCGATGACGCAAGTGACGACTCCGGTCAACTAACCCGGACTTCGCCTTATTTGTGGCCTCTCATTGTTCCCTTATAGGTTGGTGGCTACAATAGACAATGAAAAATAATCGATAACATGATACTTATGCGTGGATAAATAGAATGGAAAAGAGAAATTCAACAATGCAGCTACAAAGTTACCAATTGCGTACGTAAAACCCAATAGAAGCAATAATTTTTTTGCAGCGTGTGCATATACACTTTGTCCGCATATACACTTTGTATGGGCGTCTTAATTTGTGGGTATTGAAGTGGAAACTAGCACATACTATCATACAAGCATACATTGAAACCCCCGTACCATTATCATACAAAAATTCCATCAGTTTCCCTTTTTCTTATATTTTTTTTAAAATCATATAGTGATCACCAAATTCATGATCTATATAATATGAGATCAGAGAAAAACATTAAATTTCTCTCGCAGGCTCCGCAACCTTTATCTCTATTCTGTGATCAGTAAACCCGATTCTGATGCAGGGTCCAGGAACTGCAGGGTCGGAAAAATTCATAAACCAAGTCAGCCATCATAATATGAGTTCTAAACGGAAGAAAAATAATCAGAACGGAAGCTATTTTTACTTGTTTAAGATTTCTACATTTACTGGAAAATTCACAAAGAAAAATTTGTTCTGCACAATCATGGTTTTAAGCGTATATCAAGGTCCTACTGTTATTTACGTGTTCTCTTGGAGTAAAACAAAATATGCGACAAAATATGCACCTGATCAATTCTTGGAAATTAAAGGAGTTTAATTACCCTATTTGCTGTAGGATACAAATGAATTCAATATGAGAGCGAGAGAGAGGCAAGATGCAGATGAAGATACCCTCACAAACATCTTCAGGTAGAAGAAGAGACCAAAATATTTCAATAAGAAAAGCTGGCACAGGTTGTTGGCTATGCTGATCCCCTCAAACACATCAAGCACACAAGATAGCGCTTAATCACACCATGATGAAGAGAAGAACGATGAATATATGCGATTCAACAAATCTAGCCTACGTCCACAGGGAAAACATCTCAAATTGGATTTTACTATAAATGAAATAACATACAAGAGAATACACACATCATCTCACTCATTGATCTCCGCACAATATAGGGAGGCCATACAAAACCATGAGACTGCATTTTGGCCTTAAGCCACCACTCCACACAATAGGAGTAAATATAGTGTTAACAGGGAAACCCTAACACCACCCATTATCTATTCCCCACACTAATAGATGGCCCAACCCAAGTTCAACCCAGACTTCTCGCAGACCAGTTGACCGCATCTACGTGCGCAAACGGACATGAGACAAAACCCTAACACATGTACAGATTTCAATAAAGAAAAGGTCGGCGCATGTGGAGGAGAATTTCAATAAAAAAAAAAGAGGTGGGCACAGGTGAGAGATTTCAATGAAGAAAAGGTTGGCACAATTGAAAGAGATTTCAATAAAGAAGAGGTGGGCAGTAGTGGGGACTAACAATCTCAAACCTGAGTTCTCAAAAGAGATCGAGATCACCAGCCCAGCCCCCAAACCATCACAAATTATGGCAGGCTAAATTTTGCTAAGTTTCGGAAGAACTCCACAAACCATGAAATTGAGCAAGTTCAAAGAAAAGAAGTGCACACACCCCGCATATGAAATATTATGGACTTTCACAAGCTAAATAGAATGCGAAAATTGGCGAAGTTCACTCAATGGAAATATTGTTGAATATTGCATTCATAGATGTCGATATTGGGATCCACGCCTACAACCAGATTATCTCAAGCAGAATCTTGACATGCCATGTACTAAACAATGAATTGTACTACAATTTTAATTTCTCTACAAAAGTTTGAATGAAATGATAGATGGTGTATTGTGTGATCAAATATACTAAACAATGCATAGTGCTGCAGTTTTAATTTCCCTACAAAAGTTTGAATGAAATGATAAATAGTGTGTTATGTGATCATGTTGTAAGAAAACCTATGTAACACAAGCACTTCAATTTTAGGATTTTCGACATGTCGACACTACTCAGACGCTTCAATGATACATCAAGAGATAAAATTATGACAGTATCCTCAACTGCAATGCTGGAGGTGTGAAGATTCTGCGATAGGAAGACCCAAAAAATTTGAAAGTTTTTTTTTTTTTTTTTTGGGGGGGGGGGGTTATTTATAATGGGGTATTCATGATCATCAGGAATGACTTTGGATATTTAACGGTGTTCGCACTTAGAGAAGGAGATAAAGCAATTAATGGGCCAATTTATCTGGGAAATAATACCAAGTTGAAATCAAAACCAAAGTTAATCTTGAACCTAAGCAAAGACAAAAAAAAAGTAAAAAGAACTGGAGTTGTTAGTACCTACATCAGTAATTCACGTTCTTCATCGATGGAACACATAATGGTAACAGATACAAATATAAAAATATAGGGAAAATGTGTTCACACCCTTCTTTTTCATATAAATCTTTGCCCCTGTATCTACTTTCATTTTGATTTTACCCCCTCCTTTTCACAACCTTAGACATCTATACTGTTAGATCTGTGAGTGGAAAACAATATCAAGAAAGTTTTCATGTGACCAGCTTGTAAAGGCTGAACAATGTTATGATTCACTCCTAAATATGATCCAAGAACACAAAGGACTGCAAAGACTGCAAGCCATCTGTATTTGGTAGTTCCCTCAAAAATTTTGAAACTAGAAGAGGCACGAATTTTAGAAAGGAAAAAGACTTGAAGCCATCAGTAATTAGTAGTTGGAAGTCTCTTCAAAAATTTTGAAACTTGAAGAGACTCAACTTTTAGAAAGGAAAAAGATGGATCTCATTTCCTTGAAAGCAGGAGAATAAGAAATCTGTATTCATGGCATCTAAGAAATCTGTATTCATGGCATCTATACCTCCTAATGTAAGAAGCAAGCCTCCACCCTATGTAAAAACAAATTTCGCCATGAAAAAATCCATCACCAGCCGCAATCACTGATTTAAATAACATGATTTGCTGAAGCTTTTTGAAGAAAATTCCGAAGTATTGATTATTTAAAATTGCTATGCACTTGAGATTTTGTTTCCTGTCAACTAAGAGAGTCGTGTCTCCCCCAACTTAGAAAGTCTTGTCACAAAATTTATAACAAATTGAAGAACATAGTAACAAGTTTGTGTTTGCCTGAACACCAAGACAACATTCCTACATCCCATTCAAAATATATCAAGGTCATCAGCAATCACTTAAATCACATAACAAGCTCAAATCATTATTGTCTTTTTGTAAAGGGAGAACACAAGACCGATGACAGTCACTCACCATCAGGCTACAAAATGTTAAAAACATGTGCATAAATCCTACAGAAAGTTGCATTATCTCGCTTTCTTACACTAAATATAAGGCAAATTCCCAATTCCCACATTAAAGAAAGTGCGCTCCATCGTCTGTCATCAAAAAGCTCTAACTAAACCCAAATCAAACCGCATTTCTGATTATACACCTGAACCTCCGATCCACCAAGTCCTCTTGAACTTACCTAATTAAGCTAAATCTACTAAACTCCTAAAGTTCAACTCATAGACACTAACCCTCAATCTTCATAAACCCTTTTTAAACTGTACTAAATTTAAAGAAACTTCAACCGTTCCAAACAAATAAACAAGAAACCGATTGCAAATTCATTTACATCATCCACTTATGATCTAGCCTCAATAATTTTTGCAGATTAAACCAAAGCAGTAATCTTCTCACTTCAGCCCCCTTTATTTTTTTTTAATTTTCCTAATGGTACTAGGACCAGTCAAGGATTTTATAGTCACTGCTTCTAAATCTTGTGAAAATCGTGATCTTTCTCGCTCTTCATCTCTAATTATCTTCAGTACTATCCAAGATGGGTAAAAAATCCAAATTTGATCAACAAGCAAACACCAACACAATCTATCCCCAAATCTCCCAAAAAAAACTAAAAAACTAAAAATCGCAACTTTAAAGCATACCTGGGACAATATGTCCTTGGACTTGCAGTCGTGGAGGGTCTGGAACTGATCGACGGCGAGCTTCTTGGTGATCCATCCGACCTCGAAGTAGATGTAGTCGGTGGGGGGGAGATCGACCATGATGGCCTCGACGTCGAACCAGATGAGGAACTTCCTGACCTGTACCCCTTTCAGCTCCTCGATGCCGCCGTACCTGATCACGCCGGTGATGTTCGGGGCGTAGTAGGTCAGGTACTCGAGCTCCACGTAGCATTCCGACGCTAGGCGCACCTCGAAGCGGCCGTTGCTGGACACGGAGTAGGAGGCCACGGCGTCGGGGAGCAGCCCCCGGGGGAGCCCAAACTTTGGCAGGAGGTCGTGGATCGACGGCGGCGGCGAAGGCGGAGGCGTTTGGGGGGAGGCGAGGGGGGTGAAGAGAGAGAAAATGAGGAGAGAGAGGAGCATCGTTTGTTTGGTTGTTGAAGAGAGTCTTGAGTGTTTGATGTCTATTGAGAGAGAAAGATAGGAGTTTTTATAGGGAAAATAGTTTTCTTGGATAAAATGCAAGAAGTTGTCTTGAACTTTCTTCAATTTCTTTTTTTTGCCTTCAAAAAAATATGATGATATGAAAATGATGATTATTCTTATTATTGTACTTTAATTTAAAATTATAGATTTATGTAGGATTTAGTATTATTTTTAGATGAGTATTTTGAGACACCGACAAGGCGAGTGTTGATTGGCTATCTGATATATTTCAGTATATAAAGCCCAATATTAATATAAGATGCATAATTTCTTTGGTTTTCATTAAGTCTATCAGATATATCAAGAGATGACCAAAACGCAGCGAAGCATAAAAGAAAAAAAGACAGACTTATTTGATTGGCGTAAAATATTCAAAAAACCATGTTTACTGAAAAGTAAAAAAGAAAATAGATATAGACCCATTGGATATAATGTAATACAAAAAAGTGGTTTCTAGAACAAATTAATTAATAATTTTAATCTCTATATATAATGCAAATACCCATGGTTAGATATCCACACTTTTCCTTTTTTCTAGAAAAATAGAAAAAAAGGAGAAAAATCCTCACCTCTCAAACTCTCCACATCATCTCCCTCACCTCTTAAGCCCTCCACATCATCTCTCTCTCTTTCTCCTCCCAAAAATAATTAATTGTTTATCTAGAACGCTCCACATCATCAATCCTCCTTTTTTAAATAAATAAATAAATAAAACTCTAGAACCCTCCACATATCTCTCCCCCTCTCCTCCATTCTCAAATTTTTGTAAACTAACACGTGCAACGCACGTGCATAAATTCTATATATATAATGCAAATACTCTTGGTTAGAGATCCATCCTTCATATTTTTTCTAGAAAAAACAAGAAAAATCCCGACCTCTGAAGCCTTCCACATAATCTCTCTCGCCTCTCAAGCCCCCCACCTCATCCCTCCCCTAATTTTTTTAAATAAATAAACAAAACTCTAAAACCCTCCACATTTCTCTATTCACTTCTCAATTTTTTTAAACACGCACGTGCACAAATTCTAGTAAGTAATATAATGCATTTATGTTGCCTTTTCCCTTGTATAGTGAGGCAAAAGACATGGATGCGGCATTTAGAAACTCGGATTTGCCCAATTCTATGTAGACCAGAGTTGTCTATTATTAAAAAGACACAATTATTGACTATCTTGAACTTAGGAACAGATGATAACTCCACGTATCATCAACGAATCAAGTGTGGAATATTCACGGCATAATTCATGATCCACGCAATCTTTCTACCATAACTTTGAAAATTGATAAACCAGTTGGTAGTAACAATTCTCTCTCCAAAAAGAAAGGATACAGGATGAAGTCACATTAGGGATGTATACGGATAAAATTGATCGAAGCTGACCCCGTATCCGGGTCTGATTTTTAGTAAATACAAATAGTAAATTTCATTTCCAACAACTATATCAGTATCCGATGTTTACTAGATACAAAAAATAATTTTCATTTCCGCATACCTATATCAAAATCCGTCTATAGTTACCGGATAGGAAATGGTAACTTGTATACATCAGTAGCTCAAATCCAAAAACAACCATAGACCTCTTGCTTAACCGCAAATAGGCTTCGCTCCGGGCCACAGGGACTCTCACCATAGCCTACAAATTTTGTGTTCCCTCCTGAGATATCTAATTCAAATAAGATTAATCTCATTAAAAAATTTGCAAGGAGACAATTAAATCTGTACAGATTCTGTTCACCAACAGCGAATTCACCCATAGACGCACAAAACGTTTACCACAAGTTTGTTGCAGAACTCGTTCGCTACCTGCCACAGTTTTACTGTCGTCCCTTCTGTTCATTCCTTCTTTTATTTCTTCAACAGAAAAACAGAAGGAAAAAAAAATGAATCAAAATGATGTTGGCGTAGTATTTTTTCTCTCTCTTTTCATTCTACTGAGAGAGGCTCAAAGTTGGTGTAGAATTGATTCAATAACAATTCTATCTTCCAATGGCTACATCTTCTCAAGGGTTAAATTGCGCAAAACCGACTTATCGCACCCAGTATATCACACGTACCCGCTCGACTTATTTTTTAACACTCGTAAAGTAAAACTCCCCCGGCATATCGATCAAAACCCTTGAAAACTCTCTGGTTCATCTCCAAACAGCTCAACCGACCGCCTGATATACCCAACACTTTGTTTGTGCCGTTCAGAGTAGAATTTGAGTGTCTCGAGGGTTTGCATAGATGAACGTAGAGAGTGCTTCTAGTAATAAATCACGTGAGCGGGTATAAGTTCTATAATACAGGATAAACTACAGTGGGGATTTCTGCAATCATTCAACTGTGATTGAAATTTTTTTTAATAGGGCAATAAAAACGGCTTGCAGTAATAATTATTCCAGTTGCACCAGTCACTCATATGCAAATTGATACGAACAGTTTCCCTATTGGAGAATTAGTTCTCATGACAAAAACAATCAATACATTAAGCCGGTTCTTTAAGATACATCATCATATGTTTTAAAAGGAAAGGGGGAAAAGATTGGCATTGAGCTGGTCTTTTTTCGGTTAGAAACCAACCAGCCCAAGGCTATTAGTTTCATAAGAAGTACCTCCTAGACCGATTTCTCCGAGCCGGCTCGCATCTTCTCGAGAGCTGCAGAACCGATAGGAATAACACCAGTGGGCGAGACAAGCGCATCTATTAGAACATCGTTGGGTGCAACTGGAATACCTGCAGTGAGTATGCAAGTGCAACTGTATATAGCACATCATTGAGAGGGAATATTACGGAAGGATCATGAAATCTACAGACCAGAAAGTAAATACACTTGTTTTTTGTGAATTGTGCATACTCTTAAGAGGCTGCTTCCATTTTCGCTCCAAGGCAAGATCGTGGTACTTCTTTATAAATACATCTAGTACCTTCACATCAGAATCAATCACCATCGACAACAAAACTAATATAGAAGCCTTGATCAAAGAGGTAGGTGCTCCTACATTAAGGTTACAATTGTTGATTATGGAGTCTATGCTGACGGAAAAAACAGCCCAAGAATGAAACCCGGTCCAGTCTAGAGAGCTGACGCACGCGCTAACGTACAAATGGTCAGCGCATGCGGGTAGCGTTGATGGCCGCCGCTGCCTCTAAACTCCCTTTTCAAAGCAAGACAAAGCATTTTAATGCTTTGTCTTCAAAGGACCATTTTTTCTTGTGAGCAAGACGAGCATTTTAATGTTTTGTGGACTATTCTTGCCAAAAGCAACATGGTGGGTGGTTGTTTCCTTATCTCTCTACTGTAAATTAACTCTCCACTCCACTTCTAAAAAGAGTGAAAAACAACACACAAACGAAGGTGTGGAGGAATATAAATCAGTGCGTAATTTATAGAGTATTCATAAATACTGTAATCGTGTGATTATAGAGACATCGTGAGATTTCTTGTTGAGAGTATTTTGTAACCGTGCAAAAGACTTAGTGGATATCGTAGAGAACCTTTACGACGCAGAAGTAGCCAGTGTTAGGGAAACTGCGAAAATAAATCTTTTGTGTCTTGATCTGTTATGCCGTTATTTAGTTTTATCGCTCCGGTTGTTGTTTATTTCTCACTTGTGCCGGCATTAATTTCCTAACAAGTAGTATAAGAGCTTAGGGAACCAAAAGGTCTTTTATTCTACGATCTAAGTTAAAAATCCCCTTCCCCACTTTCTTAGATCGTGGTTTTAAAAATGTTGGTTCAGATCTAAATAGAGCTTAAATTAGCTGCGGCGGCAAGCGAAAATGTCAGAGGATAAAATTAAAATTGAGAAATTTGATGGCGACGACTTTGCATGGTGGAAACTTCAAATGGAAGATTATCTATATCAAAAAGATCGATACGAACCGATGTTGGGTTTGACGCCAATCACCAAAGAAAGTGAAGAGGTTGATACGGCCGTAAAGTCTAAGTACGATCTTTTGGATAGAATTTTTTTTGATGCTATTCGTCTCGGCTTGACAAAGAAGATCGGCTTCCATATTGCAAAAGCTAAAACCGCAAAAGAAGCCATGAATTTACTTTCAAATATATATGAGAAGCCGTCGACGTCCAATCAAATTTTCTTGTTGCGAAAGTTGGTGAACATGAAGTTATCCGAGAAGGGTACTGCTGCTGATCACATGAATAACTTCACACAAGTTGTAAATCAATTGGAAAGCATGGGGATGAAATTGAAAGTAAAGTTACATGCTCTTTTATTCATATGTTCATTACCAGATTCTTACAATACTGTTGTACAAACTATTTCGGGTACATTAAAAGAATCTCTCACTTTGGATGATACTGTGAGTTGCATCATGGATGAGGAGATGAGGAAGGTTTCAGGAGAAAGTTCCTCAAGTTCTCCATCCACTACTGCTCTAGCCGTGGAGGGTAGAGCCAGGAATAACAGTAGAGGGAAATGGCGCGGGAGATCAAAATCAAGGGGTAAAAGTAGAGACAGCAGAAACAATGAATGTTGGTATTGTCACAAACCGGGTCATAGAAGAGTGAATTATGAACAATAAAAAAATGAGAAGAAGAAACAAGGTGACAGTTATGACGGTGCATATGTTGTAAGCAACGAGCAGTTCAACAATTTGTGCTTGTCTGCTTGCGAGGCCGTGGAGACTATAGATTGGTTCTTGGATTCTGGTGCTTCTTTTCATAGACGATGTGAATTCCTTGAGTATGAGAGTGGTGATTTTGGTCATGTGACCGTGGGTAATGGGCAATGCCCAGTAGAAGGAAAAGGAATTGCGAAGGTGAAAACTAATGGCGGTGCTTATCTAGTGTTGCATGAAACGCGACATATTCCAAAGCCGAAGAAAAATCTTATCTCGGCTAAGTGTGTTGGACCGAGAGGG
This sequence comes from Agapanthus africanus, assembly GCA_030015575.1. NCBI lineage: Eukaryota > Viridiplantae > Streptophyta > Magnoliopsida > Asparagales > Amaryllidaceae > Agapanthus > Agapanthus africanus. The sequence continues at coordinate 13,987,766 of CM057337.1, forward strand.
GTATGTTACCACTTTTGGTAATGGAGAATGGAAGATTACTTCTGGGTCACGAATTGTTGCTAAGAGAAAGCGTGCTGGCACGCTTTATATGCTTTAAAGGCGCAAGCTCGAAGCACTTGGCGGCTTCTACTTCTTTCACACACAGTGATGCTACTATTTGGCATTACAGACTGGGACATCTTGGTAAGAAAGGTGTGAAGGAGTTACATCGTTGAGAATTGTTGCCCGGTTTAAAAAGCTTCAAGATGGATTTTTTTTGAAGATTGTATTCTCGGAAAGCAAAAGGCGGTTAGTTTTCGAATTGATGGCGTGAAGTACAAAGTAGAGCGTTTGGAATTGGTGCACACATATGTCTGGGGCCCGGCTCAACAAGTTTCAATAGGAGGAAATAAATACTTTGTGATTTTTATTGATGGTTCTACGAGGAAGACTTGGGTGTTTCCTATTAAAGAGAAGTCTGATATTTTTGAGACATTCAAGCATTGGAAGACTATGGTGGAGTATGATACAGGTTGCAGAGCATTAAAATCTGACAACGGTGGTGAATATATAAGTTTGGTATTCGCTAATTTTTTAAGAGAAGAAGGCATTCATGAAGTGAGAACCATTACAAGAACTCCACAAGAGAACGGTGTTGCCGAGAGGATGAACCGGACCATCTTAGAACGTGCAAGAAGCATGAGGCTACATGCAGGGCTCCCTATTTATCTTTGGGCCGAAATAGTAAACGCGGCCGTTCACTTGATCAATCGCAGTCCATCTAATGCGTTGGATGAAAAGATTTCAGAAGAAATATGATCAGGAAAATCGATTAATTACTCGTATTTAAGAGTATTCGGTTATTTGGCATATTACTTGATAGCGGCTTGAGAAAAAAGCTTAATGCAAAGTCACGTAGTGTGTGTTTCTTGGTTATGACGGTAACGAATATGGGTACCGCGTTTGGGATTATGAGTACAACAAAGTCATTTGAGTTCGGAATGTGGTGTTCAACGAGAATGAAATGTACAAGGACCGAAAGCAAGTTGAAGAGCCAACAACAAGGTTTGACATGGTGAAGTTAGACACTGAGCCAGTACAGAATACACCATTGTCGTAAGAACATGAGAAGGTTCATGAAGAACCTGCTACTGGTGATGATGTGGAAGTTCCCACAGAAGTTGGTGATCTTGAACCAGTGATTCCAAAACCTACACCTGCAAAGATTTGAGAGTTGAGAAATACTCGCGTAAGAAGACCCAAAGTCATTTTTGATCCATCGGCGAATAGTGTTTATTATCACATCTTGTATACAGATTCGGTTGAGCCGGAGACTCTTGAAAAAGTATTACAAGATGGTGCTCGTAGTGAGTGGGAGTTTTCCATGAAGGAAGAAATGAATTCGCTGATGCTCAACAAGACTTGGGACTTAACCAAGTTACCCGCTGAAAAGAAAGCCCTGTTAAACAAGTGGGTATACCGAGTCAAAGATGAGGCAGACGAAACAAAACAACACAAAACGAGACTTGTTGTCAAAGGGTATTCTCAAAAGAAGGGAATTGACTACAATGAGATATTTTCTCCAGTTGTGCAGACGACTTCTATAGGAGTTTTGCCGAGCATAGTACGAGTACAAGATGAGGAACTAGATGTAAAAACGGTATTTTTACATGGTGATCTCGAAGAACTATATGGTGCAACCTAAAAGTTTTGAAACTAGAAACAAAGAGGATATGATATGTAGGTTGTGAAAGATCTTGTATGGTTTGGAGCAAGCTCATCGTCAATGATATCTTAAGTTCGATAGATTCATAAGGGAAAATGTTTTACACATTGCGAGTTGGATCATTGTGTCTACATGAGGAAGTTCAATGATGGCGATATTATATATCTATCTCTATATGTTGATGATATGCTTTTGGTATGTGGGAGTATGGATAAAATCAATATGATGAAACGTACTTTGGTGTCACAATTTTCTATGAAAGATTTGGTTGCGGCAAAGCAAATTCTCAACATGAAGATCACCAGAGATAGAAAAGAGAGGACTATATCAAGAAGGTATTGAAGCGATTCAACATGGAGCAAGCAAAACCCGTAATGACCCCTCTTGCAAGTCACTTTAAACTATCAAAGGAGCACAGTCCTAAAACGCAAGGTGAGATTAATATGATACAGAAAATTCCTTATACGTCGGCGGTTGGTAGTTTAATGTATGCTATGGTTTGCATAAGACCGGATATTGCTCAAGCAATGGGAGCAGTAAGCCGCTATATGCAAAATCCAGGTAAAACACATTGGGAAGCAGTAAAATGGATTTTTCGATATTTAGTTGGTACTTCTAATTATTCCTTATGTTATGGAAGAGATTCACTTGAGATGAATGGTTATGTGGATGTTGATCTAGAGGGAGATCGAGACACATGTAGAAGTACAACCGGCTATATATTTACTGTTGGAGGAACAACAGTAAGTTGGTTATCAAATTTCCAATCAACTGTCGTATTATTTATTACAGAGTCAGAATATGTAGCAATAACGGAAGCGTCCAAGAAGGTGTTGCAAGATCTCATGGTAGAACTTTGTGAGAAGCAACAGTTAGGACACTTCAGAGCAACAGTCAAAGTGCAATACAGTTGGCCAAGAATACCGCGTTTCATGCTAGAACTCGGCATATCAACAAGAAGTATCACTTTGTACGGGGATTATTGGAGAAGAAACAACTGAAATTGGAAAAGATAGATGGAGTCAAAAATCCCGCGGATATGTTGACAAAGGTGGTAGATACGGTAAAATTTGTATTTTGCTCAAGCTTTGTCGGTCTTGGTTTAAGATGAACAAGGTGAGATTCGTAAAGGCTCGTGCATGTGATGTGCTTATCCAGTAAGTTACTTAGTAAAAAAATGAAGGGATAAAAAATTGGTGAAGAACTCAAGCATTGCCTCCAAATGGAGATTGTTGATTATGGAGTCTATGCTAAAGAAAAAAACAGCCCAAGAATGAAACCCGGCCTAGCCCAAAAAGCTGACGCATGCGCTAACGTACGAATGGTCAACGCACGTGGGCAGCGTTGGTGGCCGCCGCTGCCTCTAAACTCTCTTTTCAAAGCAAGACAAAGCATTTTTAATGCCGACTTCAAAGGACCATTTTTTCTTATGAGCAAGACAAAAGTATTTTAATGTTTTGTGGACTATTCTTGCCAAAAGCAAACGTGGTGGGTGGTTGTTTGCTCGTCTCTATGCTATAAATTAACTCTTCACTCCACTTCTAAAAAGAGTGAAAAACAACACCCAGACGAAGGTGTGTGGAGGAATATAAATCAGTGAGTGATTTATATAGAGTATTCATAAATATTGTAATCGTGAAATTTCTTGATGAGAGTATTTTGTAACCGTGCAAAATACTTAGTGGATATCGTAGAGAGGCTCTACGACGCAGAAGTAGTCAGTGTTGGATGAACTGCGAAAACAAATCTTCTGTGTCTTGATCTGTTGTGTCGTTATTTAGTTTTATCGCTCCGATTGTTGTTTATTTCTCGCTTGTGTCAGCATTAATTTCCTAACAAGAATAACCAAGGCTAATCAGCGCCGAAACCTTACTAATATAAACTGATCTTATGTATTTGGTTGTTATGACTAATGGCGCAAAAATGTTGTTTAAATATATGATTTCAGAACCGGTGTACATGGGGGGGGGGCTTCTGGAGAGAAGAAAGAAGGGGAAAATGTGTTTAGATCCCTAAGGCCCGAAAGTAATAGGGTTTAGTCCCAGAGTCAAAACTATTTGTTAAAACTCCCTAGACTCAAAGATTCCTTTGTTTCAAGTACTTTTTCATTAACTGATGTGTACCTTTTGTATGCCGACGTTTCAGATAAAATACTACATTTGCCTTTTGGGGAAGGTACCAAGTACATGTTGAGTTTGCATGATGTGTTGAAAAATAATTATAATCCAATTGCATTAAAACACTCAAATGTAACTTTTCACCATCAAAACAGAATAAAGAGCATCATATAAAGCTTTTGATGATAAAGAGTTTCTGTAAATTAAATCTTTGAGTTTAAGCTATCACAAGAATGTCTAAAATGAATATGCTTCTCGTTCTTGATTTTACGGGGGACAGGGGTATATCAAGTTTGGACATTAGGAGAAACAATTAATGAAACTGCATTCAACAAAGACAAAATAATTATCCAGATTGAAAGGCCAACGCAATGCATATTGGCACAGAAGTAAACAAATTTTCCAACTTACCCTATTGGCACAGAAGGAAAAAAAATTTCCAACTTACCCTCCACCACGGCCAATACGCCGTCCCTGTCGGTCAAAGGCAACTCCTGCAGTAAATTACACAAGGAAAATGAACAAGCAATTAATTAAGTTATAGCATCATGATTTAGAATAACTCACCAGGGAGTAGAAAGATGTCAACAGGGTCAGTTGCCAGCATAACTGTACAAATTAAAAGAATAAAATATATGAGGAAGAAAACTAATCAAATATTTTAAACACAATCACATAAGAACTTTGATGGAAGCATGGAAGTATTAAGATGAGAAAAGATGATTACCATCTTCAAGCTGATTCCCATTTGCATCCACAGGAGATGGCTCCAAAATATTCATCGAATTTGCTACCAAATCATCCATACTTGAGAAGTTGAGCATCTGCATATGGCTATTTTTGTCCTCAATTAGTGGAACATAAAGTTTTTTCTTCACCTGTGTATCACGGTCTTGACTTCAAAATGATCAGTAACGATTTCGGTTTTTTTTTTATAAATGTAATAACAAAATACCTACATGCATGCAAAATGTAGATCTTGGGAAATTACAAATGGCAGAATTTGAAATGAGCATTGACATGACAACAACGTACTTTACTGTTTTATACTTTGATTTCGTTAAGTGTATGCACATAACAACGTATATATCTTTTAGTAAGCTTACACTCATGTTTCTTTTGCATCCCATAGCGCCATTGGCTTGCATCGCTTCTTACATCCATCGTTGTCTTATCTGAGATATTATTAGCTCGACCTCCATTGACATTCTACATAGGCGATTGTTCGGTTAAGAGCTTAAGATAATGTAATAGATGATTAAACTAGATAAGTAATAGCTTCCTAAGGTGAAAACTGTCAAAGGCCCTCTAGAGTGAAGGTAAGAAATGGAGACAGCAACATGCAAAGGTGATTTCAGCATTGCAAACATTGAACCTCGTATCTGCCATTCCCTCTCACCAATTTGAAATGACTCAGTCTTCAGTGATTGCTACAAGAGCAAATATCGAGATTGTAGTATCTAAGATGCATGTTTTTGGAAGATGGTATTAAACATGCAATTTTCTCTTTTCAAAGCATATAAAAATCCTCACTCCAATGTCTCGCTCTATTAAGATCACAGATACCTCCTTGTTCACTAGCTCTGTTCATTCTTGATCAAACCCTAGAAAAATACCTCCTTTTTCACTAGATCAAGAAGAAGAAGCTCGAATAAGATCCAGAAACTAAATGGGTTTGCTTCAAATGGATCAGGGTTTACAAATATAAGGATTAGGGTTCTTAAGATTGGACCTTCTTGGATTCGCTGCGGCAGTGGAAACGCCTTGAGATCCCTGCGGAGCTTGGATCGAAGGCTGCGCATTTGATCGACGATTGTTGCATCTGCGGTGGTGGCCATGGCTGCTGATGATGATGATGAAGAAGGAGGGGAGAAGAGAGGAATGAAATGATGAAGATTTGATATTAATATTTGGATAACGTGACTCGAAATAATTTGAATTCTAGGGTTGATACAACCCCCCGAGACCCCCTCGAAAATGGGCTTACGGTCGACCGCATGGAGTTCGTTGACACCCCTTTATTTTCCTCTTAGCATCGGCCTGCAGTGAATACGGAGCCATTGAACTCTTATTTAAAATTCGTCCTAAAATTCGTGATACCGAATTATTAGTAACTAGCATCTTTTTTAGTCCATGGGCATAGAGCTAGCCCGAGCGATCTCAAGTGCTGGATCAAATAAAGATGGAAAGATGTAATATACAATTAACTTTTTCTTTCCTAACGGTGCAATTGTAGTCTAGTCTTAAAGTCTCCTTGCAATTGAACAAAAGTATGGAATTTTCAAACCGGCTAGTATCGGATTTGAGTAAATGGTTTTCTTGCTGCATGCTGGATGCTACATGAGTTTGCTTCTTAATTTTTTCTTGGAAATAACAGTTAATTATTTTTTAATCAGGTCAGATTGGTTAGCTAGTGAAGATCGTAGATGCTACCATAATCGTTTATCTTTACTATAATGCAAAATAAACATGGTCTCTGATTTTGAAATTGATTTGGAGATTTGGCTCTCTGGATTTCCAAGAGAAATTCATTAAATACATATATAATCCAACCTCAAATAGTAACTAACCCTATACATCTCTTTCAATAACCAACTCCGGGAATCCACTTTAACTAACTCCATACAAATTTATTTTAAATTGCACTTAAAGATGTAAGGTGCATCACACCTGCAAAATGCTCTAACTATAACTATAACTATAACTATGATAGGTTGAATAGAATCAAAATTGACACACCTGGAGCTGATTCATGAACTTTGGTGATCCATTGAAAACTGTTGAAATTCAGCCATCTTTGATATCAACCAAACAGCAAGGAAGCTATCATTAGTAATTAACATGTGCCCAACAATAACAAGTATTATTAGCCTAGCATTATCCCTACAATCCCTCGTCTCTCTTAATAATTCCTTCACTTAATTTAGCAAAGCATCGCCATCCATAAGTAAGCTTCTCTTGGCTTCAGATTCTAATAATTCTCCCTTCACCCCACTGCGGCCTGAATATAGAAGAGATCATCTGAAAATGGCGCCGGCAATGGTAGTGGCGACGGGGGGCGATGGTAGAGTTTTCGAAGGAAAGATAACCTTTGCTGTGATCCTCTGTGGGATTATCGCCGGCACCGGAGGTCTCATGTTTGGTTATGATATTGGCATTTCAGGTGAACCCTTGCGGAATCTTACTGATCAAACACGAAAAGACGAAAAATCATTGTAAGAGAAAAAAATGTTGCATGCGGTTCCATTTCCTGATGAATTTTTCTTGATGTTGATACAGGAGGAGTAACGGGAATGGACGACTTTTTGGAGAAGTTCTTCCCTCACATCTTCCTAAAGAAACAACACGCCCTCGAGGATAACTACTGCAAATACAATGACCAAGGCCTTCAGCTGTTTACGTCTTCGTTGTACCTCGCCGCCTTACTCGCGAGCTTTGCTGCGTCCAAGGTCTGCTCCACTTCGGGCCGTAGGCTGGCCATGCAGGCAGCGTCACTCTTCTTCTTGGTAGGTGTCGTCCTAAACGCCGTAGCCCACAATCTCGGAACCCTGATCGCAGGGAGGATAGTCCTCGGACTCGGTATCGGTTTCGCTAATCAGGCGGTCCCACTCTTCTTGTCGGAGATCGCGCCTGTCCATATCCGAGGAGCGCTCAACATCCTCTTCCAACTCAACATCACCATCGGAATCTTTGTAGCAAACATGGTCAACTATTTCACGTCGTCCATACATCCAAATGGGTGGAGGATCTCTCTGGGTCTCGCCGGTGTGCCCGCGTTGATCCTAGGGTTAGGCTCGTTGATCATCGTTGAAACTCCTACAAGTTTAGTCGAGCGCGAAAAATCAATGGAAGGGCTAGCCGTTCTTAAGAAAATCCGTGGTACCGAGAATGTTGATGCGGAATTTGAAGAGATTGTGCATGCCTGCGAAATGGCTAAGGCAGTGAAAGAGCCGTTCAAGAATCTGATGAAGAGATCGAGCAGGCCTCAGCTCGTGATTGCTATTTCGATGCAGGTGTTCCAGCAGTTTACCGGGATCAATGCCATCATGTTCTACGCTCCCGTGCTTTTCCAGACAATGGGGTTCAAGAATGATGCGTCGCTGTTGTCTGCGGTCATCACAGGTGTGGTCAACGTGTTTTGCACGCTCGTCGCTGTTGTCTTGGTCGATAAGGCGGGACGGAAAGTGCTGCTTCTCGAAGCATGCGCTCAGATGTTGATCACACAGGTTTGTCGGTCTTTCTCGGTTGTTGAAAACCATCTTCACGCTTCTGGTGATTGCATAGTAAACAAGATTTGTTTGTTGTAGGTTGCGATCGGAAGCATTCTCGGCACACATCTGAAAGCCACCGGCACCTTAGATTCCAGTCTTGCGGCGTGGGTGGTGGTGCTCGTCTGCCTTTTCGTGGCGAGCTTCGCATGGTCGTGGGGCCCACTCGGATGGCTGATACCGAGCGAGACGTTCCCCATTGAGACACGTACCGCAGGGTTTGCTTTCGCCGTCAGCTCCAACATGCTCCTCACCTTCGTAATTGCCCAGGCGTTCCTTACGATGATGTGCACGATGAAAGCCGGGATCTTCTTCTTCTTCGCGGCATGGATCATGATCATGTGCCTGTTCACAATATTCCTGTTGCCTGAGACAAAGAACATCCCGATCGACGAGATGAATGAGAGGGTCTGGAAGCAGCACTGGTTCTGGAAGAAATTCATGGAGGATGAAAGTGACAGGAAAGCTTGCAGCAATGAGAAAGGGGTGAAAGCAACCTGATGATCTCTTGAGCCTCATCCTTCACTTCTCTTTTAATTTCCTTCAGGCGCAATGCAGCCCTGTTCTTCAGATTAAAAAGGAATAATTGCAATTTTTTTAATGAATGAATAAAAATGGATAACTCCTACACATTATGACTGACAGAAATTCCTCCAAAAATGGACCTCCAATAAAAATGGACAGGTCCAATTTTTCCCCTTTTATTTTTTGTTATTTTTGCTTTCTAAATTCCAAATTGTCGACTGAATATGTTATTGTTCGAGAGAAATTTTCAAGCAATATATCTGCATTCTTCCAAAGTTGTATACCACCAAATGATATCTGTCTTGTGGCTTCTGATATTGTTCAATTCCTTCTGCTAATTCCTCCCAAACAGATAAAGAAAAACATGAATTCAGAATAAAAAACCCTTTAGTGCGTTTGCCTTGCGAAAGAATGCAAAGTTGCCACAGATAAATCGATCGATTAACTCATGGTCAATCAACCTTTCATTACAACATCAGAGTGACAACACATTGGTAGGAACACTTACGATTATACCAGAACAACACAGGTTCAAATCATATCAAGCGCACTTTCTAATAATGGTTAAAAGAATGCGGTCGCACAAAACCAAGGGTTTCGGTCCACGAAAAGCATGCTCAACCTGCCATAGCATACTAAAATAGAAAAATACATGCTTCAACCCTCATCATAACTTTCAATTCCTTTCAGAATGAATCCCCTAGTTTCGATATAATGACGGGTACACTTGACAGTTTCTACCATTTTTTTCCCAAGAGAAACGAGGGGCAAAAAACCAAGCATCAAATTATGAAACCCCATCTCTGAAATAATAAAATAATTAAAGAAAACAGAGCCAATGAAATGTAAAGGCTAGTCTTCTATCCTTCTCTTTCACCATTCTAAATTCCTAAATCCTAACCAACCACAAATATATATATATATGAAGAGGACAATTCCTAGACTAGATCCCTTGATTTGGTCAAAAAATTCATTTCCTTATGAGTTCCTGCTCTCAACAAAATTAAAATAAAACAATAATCCTCAAGCTACTGGCTACTAATTTAATCAAAGACTCAACAACTCTTAGTCTTAGGAGACTAAGCTAATAAAGGAGAGCAAAACTATATGAAATTTCACAAACAGAAACGAGTCAATGACAGCTAGCACATCAAATGGCTGACAAAAAAATATTTCATTATCTGCATACTGTCCAAAGATTCAATACTTTGAATTGTGGTCCTCATCACTTCCTCAGGAAAAAAAATGAAATGTGAGAAGCAAAATGTTCGAACCATTCAACACTAGATTTTGACCTGTTTCCTCCATTGAAAACTCAAACTGAGATATAATTATATGAATGTGGAGGGAGATGCAGAAGAGTCTTCACTCAAGTACTATATAGATAATTAGCATGCAATGCTTGGTGTTACAAGGAGAAGAAATCATCTTTGAGCTGATATGACTTAATAATGAAGGAGCTGGATCCTTCGTCGCAGAAGAGATGACGCCTGATGTGGCGTAATATGGTTGCGACAAGCGTCATCTCTTTTGAGACAAAGGAACCTTCTCGCTTATGTACCATTATATTTGCTTCTGCTTCTTCTTCTTCGATCAGAGTTCATTTCTTTGTTTCTCAATCGAGGATTGCTCCATAGATCTTGACGGCGACAGGAAGCAGCATGCAACATGCATGAGGTATGAATCTGAAATGAAACACTGAATTAGCTTCAATGCTGTAAAGTAATCTCAAAATGTAGATAGTTGTATCATAGTAGAGGGCATACTCATGAGTTAACCTGAAATGAACATGTGAATTGTTTTTCTAGTGATTGGGTTGCGTGGTTTTTGCAAATTAGAGAGTCCAGTGAGCTTTAAATATCAAAGAAATTGCATCTGCGTAACACATGGATTTTCTTAGCTATAACACGACAATTACTGAAATTTAACTTGCAACTCTTATTCCTATTCCATAATCTTGGTAGTGGAATTTCTATGAATCATATTACATGAGGAAGTGAATGATACCTACATAAAGAAATTTGCATATAACAAGCATCAATCGAAGACATTTTGCATTTAAAAGATTATATATAAAGTTGATCCAGAAGTTTCTTGTGTTGTTAAAACAAATCACGCTCCCTCACTATAGTTAATATATTTCGCTACCTGCCATGAAGTATGTAAAACCACATCTTTCAATTTTCTTTCTATATGAAAAAACCAAATGGGATGAAAAAAACAAATGGGAGAAAAGTTTGGTACTTTCAAAAGGTTTCTCTTCGAGGGCTTTTTTGTTGCGGGGGTGGGGGGGGGGGGGGGTCCTATATTAATTACAACCGTTTTTTATTTTATTTTAGGGTTCATTTTACCTCAAACCCCACCAAAAGCTCACTGTTCACCCCCTCACCCAACACTCCTCCCTATTCAGCCCAACACCCTCACCCCCGCCCTCGCCCACCCTCATCTCCAACCCCAACCCCCAAAACCAAAAAAGGGTTGCTCTTTTTGGACCCCCTAGCGACTTAAACCGATATCTTTTTAGAATATTCTGTTAAAAACTAACATATAATTGATTGTTAAATATATGAGAGAGAATTCTTGAGAAAATTACATAGAAATTGCAGATTTTGTCACGCCCCGCTTCCCAAAATCCGGAATACGGAGAGCGACGAAGGCCAGCCGTGCTACCTACGGTAAGGAAAGATCTTTCCATAGTCACATAAGGCTGTCTAGATCAACCTGTCAAAAATAAAATCCAATACTAAAAGGAATAATACTGATAATCATGCTGCAATGAAACCACAAGGAATACTAAAAATGGGTCCACTAGATAATTGATGCAAAAAGATCCGATACAATTGGTTCGAAAAGAAAACAAGATCCAAAAGAGATACATAAGTCCTAATGTCCCATAAGGACGCACATGCTAAATACTAGCAGAAAGAAAATAAACCTACAGGTTACTAATCTTCAGAATAGTCATGGTAGCCGCTGCGATCCTGCTCCGTCTGGAAATCCGTCTCTAAACCTGAGATAACAAATCTCAGAGATGTCAGAACATTCCAGCAAATACTCAACGTATAAAGTGTATGTGTGGTATGATAACATGAATATATGAATGTAGTGAAGTCCGTGTGCGCAAGCAAAACATATATATAAATAAATACATGGATACTATGAAACAAACATGTAAGAGGTCAAGTCATAACATAACTGGTCACTAAAAGGTAAACTATCCCATCGTAAGCTCGAGTGTGTGCGTCAACCTCTGCAGGAGTATTCCTAACCCAAGCATGGTGCCCCAGGGGCAAGAAAACACGGGCCCAACTGTGGAATGAACATGAGACCGATATCGCCCGGTACGAGCTGTAAATATGAGACCGATATAGCCCAGTACAAGTTGTAGACCGATATGCCCGGTACGAGCTGTAAACATGAGACCGATATGCCCGGTACGAGCTGTAAACACGAGACCGATATAGCACGGTACGAGCTGTAAACATGAGACCGATATAGCCAGGTACGAGCTGTCGGCATGAGACTCCTGAGATCCTGTTGTACGAACGCACACTCAAACTACCCCAACACCCGCGTATTTAGCTATTATGGCAATGACTAGAGCACTAATTAAGAATGCTGAAAAGACTGAAATTGTGGTATGGTAATTGTATAGAGATGAAACTGGTAAATAGTAGTGTGTCATGTCATGTAGTTCAGCATCCTAATCAGCGATCTCGTTCAAAAAGATTAAAGCATTAAATAGTCATGACTTGTCAAATGTAATTGTTATCTGGTAATAGTAACTGCATGAAGGAGATGTACAAGCTGGTATGAGTCACAATTGTTATATTTACCGTTAACCTTAATATGGGTATATTAATCATAATCTGACTAGAAATATATAAATGTGAGATAGGTTAACTTTCGAACGTTATTTGTAGTTAAAATAAATCTCATTTTAAAACCACACTTGCTAATTATTCTCACTTGCTACATAAAAGTTTGCCAATATATATTTTTGTATGATATAACGAAAAATAGCTCTCTTTTATTCTAACAGGACAGGAAAAAAATATATATGCATCTACACACGAAGGAATGCCGATGTATATCGACCAAAAGTAAAACAAGAGTACTTGCCTCGGAGACGGGAAAACGCGACAATGGAATTGCAAACTCCAAACTTGATGTTAGGAAACACGGTTAGAAACCTCGATGGACTTGGGCTCGGCTCCGGCGATCTGGGCTGGCTACGGCAGTGGTGACGTCGTCGTGGTCGAGGATGGTGATGCCGTGGGTTTTCCGGCGAGGTTTCACGGCAAGGCAGTGGGGTTGCGGGTTCTTGAAGTCAGGCGATCGGGGTTCAGGCGCAGGGGTCGTGGGTTTGCAGAAGAGAAGGTAGGAAAGGAGAGAGGTTTGAGACGGTGACGAGTGCACGGAGGCGACGGGTTCGGAGCTCCGGCGAGGAGGGTGCAGGGGAAGATTGCAGGCGAGGGTTGCAGTGGGTCGGGTTCTCGGGGTTTGTTGCGGTGGGTGTGCAGGGGAGCAGAGAGAGGTCGAGGAGAGGAAGTCGACGGTGAGAGGAGACGGATGTGAAGGTGAGGCGGCGGCGTGAGAACAGAGGCGAAGGCGACGAGGTTGGGTTCGTCGGCGTTCGCAAGGGAGAGGCGGTGATGGTTGTCAGGAGTCGGAGGAGAGAGGTGAGGGGAAGTGATGAGGATGGTGACTACAGCGAGGGGTCGCCGGCGATGGGACTTTCCGGCGTCAGGTGTGGGCTGCGGGTGAGTGCAGGGTTTCTTGGGTCGGGTTGTGAGCCTGGGAAAAGAGAGAAAGAGAGGCAGAGGAGGATGAGGTGGTCGGAATGAGGTTGGTGATGGCGGGGTGATGGCGGGGTTTTTCGGTGAGGTGAGGGTTTTCTTGGGTGCAGTCGTGGTTGTGGGGGGTTGCGGGTTTGCCGGGGAGACGAGAGGAGAGAGAAGGTGTGGTTGAGAAGGCGAGGTCGGGGATCGACGAGGGTGAGGCAGCGAACGTGAGTGACGGGCTGGAGGCGGCAGCGGCGGCGCGGCGTGGGTTCGAGCGTGGGAGGCAGGAGCACGAGAAGGACGAAGACGAGAGGCAGGAAAGAGAAAATGAGATGGAGGAGAGAGAGAGAGACGTGGTGTTTGTTATGGGGAAAGAAAGAAAAAATATAAAGAAGGATATTTAGAGATAGAGAGAGAGCTCTGTGATTAGTTAAAATATAGGTTAGGAAAAATATATTAATATATTTAAATGGATATATCTGTAGAGAGAGGCAGTTGAGATTTACATAAAAGATTTTTGGATTAAAATCTTTAACAATTTAGATATTTGTTAATAAAATATAATTTCTTCAGAAATCTTATAAGAAACGGTTTTTAAAAAAATAGTGAATGAAATGTTAAGAAAATTTGAGTTTTTGGCTAATACAAAAATAATCCAAAACATGTCCGGACCGGGTCTAAAATTACGGTTTAAAAATACAGATAAAGTACGTATAAACCAAAACCAAAATAGGATATCCGGGTAACAAAAATGCATACCCCCAAGAACTGATGCACGTAGCGTGCACGTAGCTATCCAAACGGGTCCGTTTCACTGAACGGGGCAAGAACACGATATACGGATGCTACCACAGGGTCAGGGGTATGAGGCATGTCATGCTAGGTATTTTTAAAATATATTATTTAATTATATTTGTATTATATTGAAAAATGCAGATGCCAGATATAAAGCAAGTAAACGGAACATATGCGAGCACGGATCCTCAAAACCAGCAGAGATAAAATGTGAACAAGAACCAAGACGGGTTTCAAGCATGCGGGTCGGGTCGGATACTAAAAACAGATACCAAAACACTATCCGCACCCAAAACAAATAACACCAAGAAATATTCATAAGATAAAGAAAATACTCAAAGATAATATGGTATAAATAGTGTTAGACAAATAAATATTTAAATACTCATAATACGCCTTAAAACCATAATTATATGTATATATCTTAATTAAAAATATTAAATTTTAAATTATAATAATAATAAAACAAAACTCAATATAACCAAAAAGAAAAAAGGACGTACGATCGGACAAGGGTGTTACAGATTTTAAGGACAATTTAAGAGAGGAGTGAAATACAAACAAAATGTTGGGTAGGATGTTTGAAGAAAATGAGCATTTGAAAGACATTAAGAGATTTATGGATTATTAATGTAGAACATGGAAAGAGAGTGATTATTGCGTTTTGGAGGTTGAATATGAGAGATTGAAGATGAGATTTTGAGCTTTAGGGTTTTAGAGATAGAAGATGAAAGAATTTGAATAGAGTAAGGTTTTGATATGGAAAATGATAAATTAAAGTTGGGGGTTTGGGGGTTTAAGGTTTTGAAGGTGTAAATTAAAAGAATTTGCAGAATTTTGTTATGTTTTAGGGGTTTAGATGTAGAAAATGAAGAATTAAATATGGAATTGAAGAATGTTGTTAGGTTTTGGGGTTTTGAATATGGAAGATGAGGAATTGAAGATAAGGTGGTTAGGTTTTAAGCTTTTGGATGTGGAAGATCAAGAATTGAAGATGAGATTTAATGAAAATTGTTGGGTTTTAGGATTTTGGATATTAAAAGGGAGAAATTGAAAGTGGAACTTGGAAATTTAGGATTTAAAATGTAGAAGATGGAGAATTTGAAGAGTGGTTGATGGGTTTTAGGATTATGCATGCGAAAGTTGAGAGATTGAAATAGAAATAGAAAGAAATTTAGGGTTTAAAGGTAGAAGATGGAAAATAGTTTGGATTAGAGATTAATAATATTTAATAGGGTTATATTGTTAAATAGTGATTTAATGGATAGGAAACCTCAGGGTGAATAGTGAAGTTTTGGGGGGTATGAGGTAAACCCCCTTAATTAATTCGTTTGTTCGAAAATATTTTTTTGCTCATTCTAAGACATGGATAGCTGTAAATGCATATAGGATAGTTTAGGTTCAACCGTTCATAGCATAGTATGACATAATACTAGCAGAACTTAAAGCATAGTATGACAAAATACTAGTAAAACTTAAATAGAGCCAACTAGGACAAACAGCTCATTTGATTAAAAAAAGAGCAAGCAATTAACTTTGAAGAATTGTTTATTCCCATGAACTCAGACTAGTTGAAATATAATGTTGCTCCTAGGTTGAAATGTAATAGACCATGGTTGGATTCAAGCTTTTAACTCCTTTACCTTTTAAGGCTTTAACTAGGATAATGTGAAAGCAAAGAAAGCAGGGGGTGTAAAAGACAAACTAAGGATGACGTCGTCCTAATAAGTATTTAAAATAAATCATAGCATATAGACTAAAAGAAAAAATAGAAGTTAGGTATGTCGGAGAAAGGACGAGTTAGAAAATATAATTGCAACGGGGATTATGAGAAAGACACCCAACTTTTCTCTGTCTCTTTGTTGACCGCATACTTTCAAAGATCAAATCACTTTCACACACTATTTTATTCATGTTACTCGACTTTAAGCCTTCATTTTATCTTTTCCCTTTTCAATCTAGCACATGTATCAGCCATCTGCTATATACCACATGTTTGTCTACAAATCTTCCTCCATTATGTTGTAATATTTTGATTCCGCTCAAGAAAAACAGATTGGTAAACAAAAGCAATAGAACATTCATATGGTTGTATACATCAGGATACAAAAACTTGAAGAATCTTCACTGTTAAAACCAGGCTCCTATTAAAGATCCTACATGTGGTAAGAGGTGTTCAAGGGGGAAATTCCAATTTGAGGATGCTTTAACCACTTTTAATTAGAACCAAAAAAAAAGATGTCCTAATCATATAACTAGTATCTAGTTTTCATGGACCAAATCCTAAAGCTTGTTGAACTTTCTTCAACCTTTTGGATTAACTTATATACTAGTTAATATACGCCATCAGTAAAACCAGTAGCCTTTAAATTATTTCCCCCCTCTTTTTTGTATACAGAATTCATAAGAGTTTTTTAAGTTGGGTTGATTTTGTATTTAATGAGGAAGCTACTTGGCAAAATCAACATAGCTGATGCAAGCTGTTTCACATAGAGATTGTAAAATCCAAAGCTCATACTAAATATACAAGAATTTTAAACCCTATATGCTCTCATAACCAGGCTCATGTCCAGAGTACAGGATATGCTGATAGCAACACAAGTTACGCTAACTTGCTTCTACATTAAGGCTAATGTATATAGACAGGGAAAAAATATGAGCAGGAAATATGACGTTGCACTTGCATCCAAAGAAAATACTTGAAATCCCCCCCCCCCCCCCCCCGCCCCAAAATGCATGTTGATTCAACAAAAGACATAACAGAAAATTAAAAAGAAAAAATAAAGGGCTTAACATAGCAGACCAGGCCTGATGCAGAACTCTGTAGCTAAAGCATTAGCTGTGCACTTTGAAGCACCTCAGGTGCGGAAATAATTGAAGCAAATCTTGACGGCTCCTCCTCTGAAAATTTTAGATGAAAATGCAATTTAAAACTACTGACCTCAGAATAAGAATGTACCAAAATAAAAGGTATGTCAGGTCAGTTAAACCTTGATGCCAGTGCACCCATTTACATCAAGGGTCGTAAGAGTGCTTGAGCAGAATTTGGAGAGCACCTCCAGACTTGCATCAGTTACCCCAACAATTCCAAATAAACTGCAGATTGATTTAATAAAAACTATATAACTTAATAATAGTTTTTTTCTTTTCACTTTCAGTGTATATAACCCCAGTTAATACCTGAGAAATTCAAGAGATCTGCAACCTTGAGCAATGGTCATCACGCCCACATCAGTAATTTGTACACACCTGTAATATACTTGGTCTAAGAAAATTGCATTGACGTTCATTTTATTAATAATTTACCAAATATGATATGATCCTTAGAGTTACCATGTCAAGTTTAACGACACCAAATTCTTGCATCTGGCTATACAAGATAGGCCATTATCAGAAAGGTTCTGCAATCATAAAAGCAACTTCAGGCTCAAGCAAAAATTCAAACTTAAGAATATAGAAGGCAGCAGGTAAAGGTATGAACTATAAATACCTGAGCCCCACATAGATCTAGAAATCTCAGTTGTGCTAAACATGCAACCTTTTCATAAGCTTTATCTGTGAAACTGCAAGGAAAGGTTCAATATTCTTAAGAGATGAATGGTTGTTTAAACCAACTTATTCCCAAGGATAACATGAAGCAATTACACAGTTGCAATTCTATATTAAAGCCACTACACATTCAGATGCCCACCTCGAAAGAGCATAAAGGTTTAAGCTTTGGAGGGCAGCACACCTAAGGAGAATTTTCTGTAATCCAACATCTGTTAACTTGATACACCTGCCAGTATTATGATAAGCAGGAGAAATAGATCGGTGTGTTAGTCTGTATTGCCTAATTATTACCGAATACAGCATAAAGCAGTGAAAATTAGTCAGTTGGTAGGAAACCCAAAATGTTTGAAATTATGATTACTTCTTGCTCCACAAATTTAAAGATTAAATACTAATAAACTGTAGCATCAAAAGGCGAACATAAGAATTTAATTCCCATACAATATTCATGAGAAACATATTGATCAGATGTAAATGAATACTGGTGAACTGTACATATACACACCTGGTAATATTCAGTACCTCCAGTTCTTGATAATTGTCAGCTATCAGAGACAAGCTTTGGTCTGAGATATTCTGCATTTTTCCATTCACATGATTAAACTACAAATAATTGTTGAAAAAGGTCACTATACAATACAGAAATATTGCTGACTATAACTGCATGGTGTTATGTTCACATTGCCCGCAGTAACAGCATAAGCTTGTTTGAAGAACTTTTCTACATATTAATGAGCACATATGATAATTCTTAACATTTGAGCTCACTATTACACAAGCTGTTATTGGGAAGTCTAAAGACTATATTGGTTCAAATGATCACATCACACAAGGTCCAGAAAAGTAATCATCAATACAGGAAGCATTAGATTTGTATCTATTTAAAAATTCTCAAAAAAAAAAAGGAAAAAGAAAGATGGATATTCAGATGGGATGTTAAATTGCCATGCAAATCAGCTAGGTTATATTAAAAAAAACTAAAATCAAAGAATGTAACTTAAAAATAACTAAAGCAACATCAAACAGAAGAATATGCTTGGATAAGGTATCATATCGAGTTACACCGTCTCTAAGGAGAAATGTTAGCAGTTTTACATAGGTTCAGGAAAAGATAACGACCTACACACACATAACCAAACTGGCAGAAGGCAAATACCTTACAGCCGCTCAAGTTCAAATCAACTATATGCCTGCAATTCTTCACCAAATGCTTTATGCTCAAGTCAGTTATCCTGATCAAAATAGCAGAGAATGGTATAAGTAAGAGGGGTTTTTTTTTTTGGGGGGGGGGGCAGGCTAAAAAAGCCTCATACAAGATATATAAAGTAGTACCTAACATTCCAATATATAGAGAATGCCTTGAGTTGAGGACAGACAACGGTTATGGCTTCAACTCCTTTATCAGAGACCCTCTGACAGCCATTAAGATTCAGAGACTCCAAGCCTTGAAGCACTTCAAATGCCTGGTAATCGATCAAACTTTCAAAACTGTTTTCTAAATTATTAACTGATCATTAAACATTAACATTGTTTCAGGTAGATTTTTATCAAATATTTGAGCTATAAGTCTATAAAAATTAACCTATTTTTAGTTCCATCACTAATATAATACCATTCATGAACAGCATTTACTATTTTGAATATGCTGGTTAAGTTTAAACATAACCAAAGCAAAGAGATATGGACTTAGGGTTGGTCCTCAATGCAAGACTTTAATGATAAAGAATCAACACATCACATTATCACCCGTTTTAGTTGTTCCCTCGCAAGTAATTATAACTATTTTGTTTGCTTCTTTTTTAAAATCGCTTAGTTAATCTCTCATGTGATTCATTAATAAACATTTCTAAATCAATAAAAAGAACATATTTACATGCCACTTCTCTCTTTTAACTTTCCGATCAAATATCCTAGTAACTAAAAAGCTTCCATAATGGATCTTCAACAGAAAATGAATTAATTTACAAACATCATCGTTTATCATCTTGTTATTTGTTCAATTACTCTCTTCCATTACTTCGCTATACGGCTAATAAAATTCCTCAAGTTATTAGGCATTGTCTTAGTTAACCGTACTAACCTCTCATCATTCAAACACTTACAAATTTTTATATTTTATAAAGCAAAATTAACTTCACTGAGATGTTCTGATTGAAGAAAATACCTTGAATTCATCCTAGTTCTACTATCCCACTTCCCAACACAACTCCCTCATGTAGAAAAATTTAGATATTTCTAAATTCAAATACTTGGCATTGTCCTTATAAGTTTTTGCAACTCTAAAGCAGATTGTCAACTTCAATCTAAATATTTAGGACAATTTTTTGGAATAAACCAATTTAAAATAATATTATTAAAAAGAAGCCACTTTCAAAAGATTTTACAACAGTAAGCCACTTTTGGCCACTGGACGCCACGTCAGCGCCAGCGCGTTTTTAAAATAAAATTGTAGGGGCGCGGTTTAAAATTGCGCCCCTTACAAATGTTAGGGGTGCAGTTTAAACCTGCACCCCTTAAAAATGTAAGGAGGCACAAAAATAGGAATTATCAAAGTGCGCCCATTGATTTTCTTTGGGTGCACTTTGAAAGTGCGCCCAATACACCATTTTCATTGTCTCTTCGCAGATTTTTCTTGCATTACCCACTCCCTTAGCAAATTTTTATGTAGGGGTTACGCCTCCTACATTTTTATAGGGTGCAGTTTCAAATTGTGCCCCTACAAAAAAAAATTTAAACGCCAGCACCGGCTGACGTGGCGCCTATGTAGCGCCCAGTGGCCAAAAGTGACCTGCTTTTGTAAAATCTTTTGAAAGTGGCTTATTTTTAATAATATTATTTTAAATTAGTTTATTCCAAAAAATTGTCCAAATATTTATGCACGAATAGTTTCCCAACTAAATGTGAAAGAACAATGTGGACACGTACCTGGCTTTTGAGTTGAATAAGATGTTCATCCTCAACATCTCTCGCAAACTCGAGGCTTATCGACTTAACATCTCGATACCTAACCTGCATATATCTACACCAAATAAGCTTTAAAAAAAACCAAACAATTTTCCCCCAAAACGAAAACCAAAAAATTCATGAAATTAACCAGGGAAAGTGCAGAAACCAGCCGCTGCCCTGCTCTATTCATCTCCCTCAGATCAATTGCCTGCAACAAGATCGCCAAAATCCAATTTTGGGCACGAAAACTAGGGTTTTTGAAGCGAATGGTCACGAAGTAATTAGGGTTTAAGCGCGTGAGGGGATACCTGCCATAAAGTTGGGTGAGAGATTAGAGCGCGGTAGCAGCTAGGGTTGAGTAGCAGCAGAGAGCAGGTGTCTCGAAGAGAAAGATTTGCGTTGCTGCAAACTATTTTTAGCGTATTGGGGAATTTTTCTTTTCTCCATGATTCTTCTTCTTCTTCGATTTCTCCCATGGCTTTTTCCTCTCTTTTTTTCTCTACACATCGGAAGAGAGCTTTATTCATCGAGCTTTGTTTCTATTTTTCATTGAGACCCCTTAATTTTTCATTATGTGTTATGGTACCCAAATCATGTAGTTTACATAAATTATCAAAAACCCCACGTAAATTTTTCCACTGACAAAAAACCTTGGTCCCAAAACCGTTGTCAAAAACCCATTGAAAAGTTTTCAGTTGTCACAAAAAACCCTGCATGCAATAACTTTATAGTTGACTGCTATATCTAATTTCTATGTGATATATGATAAAGCTTGGATCTGAGACAGCTTGGGCTTTATTAATAGATTTGTAGGGAGTGGGTCTTGGATAAAGACATCACCACAGGATCTTCAATCTTGTAAGGGAAAGGACGCCGGAGTTATACTCTGGTCCCTCTTCTGATAATAAAGTCAATTTATTTATGAGAAAAGTAGGGTTTCTATTTGTAGAGAGATTGTAGCATGCCTTTGCTCTCAAGCTAGAGAGGCTTATATAGGCATCACGTACGGTAGTGATGCTATTAATAATGATTCGGTTAGTTATCTAGGGTTTTGTGTCGACATAGGTTGTCTTATTAGACAAAGATCTCTTGGTGGGCCAAGAGGCATAGGTTTGGACCCGTGGTCGGCCTCATGGGCCAAGTGAAATCGGGTCCGACCTATAGTTGGCTATTATATGCGGTATCAATACCCCTTACTCCGAGCTGTCGGTTCCGAGTGCTCGGTGTAGAACTTAATCATGACGGTTGTGTTGGCTATAGTGCCCTCAAGGCAATTATTGTAATTGCAGGCAGGTGATTATGATGATTGAGGGAAGACCTACACGGATAGAATAATCTTACTCAAAATGATAGTATGCTATCTGGTTTGCCTTTATCATCATGTACATGCATTATGTGGTATTACAGATCACTATTACATGTTGATAGAGCCCATATGATTCTTTCTTGACTACCAGCATTATGATGGCGATCATATACATGGGAGTTGGGTGGTCTATAAGCACATCCTTAAATGTCCCTAGTCGAGAGAGTATCGAGACTGGGCATCGATATTCCGGAGTAGACTAGTGTATACTTATCGAGACCCCGACGAGGGGCGGTGGCCGGTCTCACAAGCCATTGGTGTCAGTTTGTCACCTAAGATAGTATGCAGGTGCTCATTGGGTTATGAGTACACTGGACGGACTCGCCGGGAACTTACTAATTGGTATTATACCTATTGTCAGATAGCAGTTCCCAGGTGACATGTGTACAGGTTAGTCTGTCGACCTGAGATCGTCATTTTTCTCGTGTGACTTCCTACTGTGCTTTGATTACTACCCTACCATGGTGTTCACCGCCGAAAGACGCGACCGGGACGTTAAGGACGTCTGGCCTGAATTTTGGCGGCATATGCTATTTAGTTTTATCCGTCCACCTCTCCGAAGATGCCAAATTGATTTATGGCACCGTGTATCGAAGGTTTAGACGGATGCGGCCATTGTAGCAGACTTCGTCAGATTCCCCCTCGCTGTGAGGGGTTTTTGATTGTGGGGATGCTCTTCTCTGCAGGCGCAAGCCCCTGCAGTTAATTATGTTACCGCGTAGTGATAACCACTTTCTCCTTCTCCAGATGTTCACTCCGTGTCGTGTATGTTTGTTTTATTTTTGGTTGCCCGTGGATTGTATACGGAGAATAATTTGTGTTGTCGCCCGTAGGGCGTGGATTAGTCCAAATCCGTATTTTCTTAGATTTGGGTGTGGTTTGATTTAAGGATCGTTAATCTCGTTTGAGATTAAGATCAACTTAAATATTTGTTAAGAATACGTTAGTCTAATTTTAGACTAAGATCTACTTAACGAGGTTTTAGGATCATTTAGATCCAATGAAAGAGCATTTGGGCTATATTATTTTAGTTTAAGGATGTTGCGGTCCGTTATTAGTTTAGGGACGTTGCGGTCCATAGATCACCATTTTTGAGACGAGGGTTAGTTTAAGAACATTGCGGTCCACAGTAGTTTAGGAACGTTACGGTCCGTTATTAGTTTAGGGACGTTGCGGTCCTTAGCTAGTTTAAGGACATTACGGTCCATAACTAGTTTAAGAACATTACGGTCCATGGAATTGTTGGTTGTTGGGACCCGCCATCTCTCTGAAGACGTTGAAGAATTACAACGACATATATCAGAGTTGTGGGGAGATGTGCCCTTGAACCAATGTCGGTTGGGAGATCTATAGTTAGGTTTGGGACTAAGACCAATTTAGAATGAATGTGAGCACATGGGCTCGGTTGATCTGAATTAGGGACTTTTAGTCAACTTGGACTCAGTCCACTTGGTATAAAGTGTTAAACACTTGTTTGGGCTCGGTCCCTTTTATGTGCAACAATGCTGAGCATCGATATGGGCTCTGACTCTCACACCATTTCTTTGTTTTTTATGAAGTGTTAAACACTCTTTATGGTGCTGGGCTCTATTTACAGAGCGCTTTATGTTAAACAGCACCCACGTGAGGGGGGCGTGGGGCGCTTGGCACCAAACACTGAGTGTAGAGCACTCTTTACTTTATTAGTGCCCATGTGAGGGGCACGTGGGGCGCTTGGCGCTGGGCGCCAACCACTGAGTGCTGAGCACTCTTTATTTTATTAGCGCCCACGTGAGGGACACGTGGGGCGCTTGGCACTGGGCGCCAACCACCGAGTGCTGACCACTGTTTATTTTATTAGCGGCGCAGTTTCCTTCTTTATGCATTTTTCTGAAAAGTTCAATTCTTTGTTCTCCCTTGGATCTTCAATCCCTAAGAACAAATTCATCCCTATGAGAATTAAATTCTCATTTGTGGAAGACTTGTCTTATGGATCTCAGATCCAGGGAAGGAACTATGTTCTTTTATAAGGGTTAAACCCTTGGGTATGCAGATGAGATACTATGATCTCTATTTACCTTGAAGAAAGTTCTTCTTCTTTCTTCTCTCTTAAAGCTCTTTTTGCTTGTTCTTTTTTTTTGAACTTGAAGTTTATGGGGGGTTTCTCTATATAAAACTTCAAGTCTTGGGTTCTTTATATAGTGGAGGCCGATTTGTTGATTTAATTAAGAAAATCTCTCATTGAGAGATCTCTAATTGATTTGGGGATTTTATCCACCGTTGGATCTTTGATCCTGGGCCTTCTGTTTTACAGAAGATATTTTCTTGTTCTCAACAAGATTGGGAAAATATTTTCCCATACAGAGTTTATTCTGTATCTTGGTGATTTTTAATCACCATTGGATCTTTAATCCAACGGTGCTATCTTTTACAGAGATTAACCTTTCTTGTTTTAGGAAGGTTCGAGAAATATTTTCTCAACAGAATTTAATTCTGTAATTTGATGATTTATCAACTTCGTTGGATCTTTAATCCAAGGGTGGAGAACTTTTAGTTCTGGCGCTGGCGCTCTCGTGCTTTGCACGTGAGGCGCTGCCTCAGAGTTTTTAACTCTTGGCGCTGGCGCTCTCGTGCTTTGCACGTGAGGCGCTACCTCAGTTCAAATTTTGAACAGAGCCTTACTCTCTTATTGGGGGAAACAAATGCCCCCCACCGTTGCACTCACGTGGCTCACACGTGAGTTCAGCGGTGGCAACCTTTCCACCGTTGGATCATTTTGGAAGTTGGATCGTCTTCCAGCGCCTATAAGTAGGGCTTTTGGCCCTTGAGATAACTGTTGTTCATCTTCTCCCTTTCTTGTTTCTGAGAATTTAATTCTCCCTTCAGAGCTTAGATCTCTGCCCAAGGAAATTCCTTTTAGAGTCAGAACTCTATCCAAATTTGGTAAGGATCGAATCTATTAACAAAGCTTTGCTCTTCTCAGATCGTAGATCTTAAAATGGATTTTTAGGGTTACTTAACCCATTAATTAGAAATTAGAACACTATTCATCCTCTGTGAAGAACTCTTAGAGTTCATTTTGTAGATCTTAAAGATCTTGGAGTTTTTACTCTGCAAAAATCTTTGCTTTTTAGGTTTCTGATGGATTACTCCATCGTTTTCATAGAGCATAGCTCTTAGAGATTTTGGGGAATTTTATTCCCCTCATAATTAAAGTTGACAGATATAATTTCTGTTTGTAGAGCACTGCTCTCGAGGGAGTTTAACTCCTTGGCCCAATGAGTTTCTCATTAAATGAGAATCTTTTTAGGATTTCTTCCTTAATGACTGACTGTCTCATCAATGATGAGCCGTCACTTTGATTTTGTGGGTCCCCCCTCGGTCCCTTTTTCCTGCATTGCAGTGTGGTACAAAAGTACCAAATGTCAGAATTTATAATGTAGTATTGACATCTAATCCTCGTTTTTTTCGCACAAGTACTATGCCTTTCGACTCTTCTTTCCCATTTGTTCGCCCAAAGAGTGCATATGCCGCCGCGCCCGTGGATCGGGAAGTTTTTGCACTGATTAAAGATCACGACCTGGAGCAGAAGTCTCTTCACTTATGGGGGTTGTGGTATAACCAAATTATTCGGGGTCGGCGCAGTTTCTCTTGTACGGCGCCTTCACAGCCAATTTCTGCCATTCATAATGCCGACTCACCCCTGGTGAATTACGCTGTGGAGGAGGTTAACCGGACTACGGAAAGACGCCTCCAGCCCTCTATGGGCTCGATACCTGTACAGCCGCTGATGGCTTTAGATATTCTGGGGCGATGCATATGTCAAGGCGAGTCATGCCCTTGGGGACAGGTATACATGATAGGCTTGACTCCTCGCCATTCAGCCGGATACTTGCAGTGGGCTCGGTACATCTTGTCGGCCAAAAAGTCGCTGCTGCTGAAGCTCGGGTTGTACCCCGCTATCTACGCATATCTTTTCCAGTATCCCGCGCCTCACGTATGATGGGTCAAGGCTTTCTTGGAATAGTGGAATATCCTGACTCACACCTTTCTTTTATCGGTTCAGGAGGTTTCGATTTCTTTGGAGGAATTTGCAGAAATTTTGGGCTTACCCGTCAGAGGGGAACATTATGAGGAAATACTTCCCCCTGACGAGTAAATCTTTGCCACCAAATCAGTGGTGATGGGTCTCTCTCCGGAGAATGCTATTCAACATCGATTCCCGAGTCTAATCAAGGTGTTGACCATTTACGAAAGTCTGTTTCTTGAGTCCGGAGGGCACAGAGTCAGCTTCGCAGATTTCATCGCTCCCTTTCTTCGTCCGGAAGTCTTGTCAAAACAAGCCGCGAAATTCGCCAAGCTTGACGATCGTTTTGGTTTTGGTTTGGACAAACAGCCGACAACGGAAGCGGATCAAAGGAATTTCTTCATCCCAGACACCCCGGTCGTCCTTTTTGCAGAGCTCACAGCTTCAGACGTCGACGAAGAGACGTTCTTTTTGGGGTTCCTCGGCTTATGGTTAAGCTGGGTTGTGCTCCCAATGCACCCTCGCTATATGAGCCCATCCGTCTTCTATCTGGCTCACCGAATGGTTGCCGGGACGCGAGTGGCCATCGGGATCGCTGGGCTGGCTCACTTGTATCATAGCCTAAGCTTAGCGGAAGACACCACTTAGCTGGGGATACAGCCCGTACATCTCCCACTGCACTATTTCACGTCGTGGGTCGAGCTGCATGTGCTTGGCTATCATGACCCGAAGGTACGGAACGTGACTGGCACTTAAACTACGAAACGTCTCAAAGCGCAATGTAATCTAAGTAAGTCAAAGTCCAGAAAACTAAACCATTTGACAATTAGAGTGAAGAAAAACTTATTTTAAAGCAAGTAGTTTTAACAAAATAAGTGGCATTAAACATATAAAAGCAATATCAAATTTTCCCGAAAATTTCGGCCGAGTCTCCTTTATAAATACTGGCCTCCAAACGGATACAACACAAGAAAATACATATAAATGAAAAATAAGACATCCCCAAGCGGGAGTTAGCTCTTCGCCAATGGCGAAATCACAACCACAAGCAATATGTATATCAAAAGTGCACAAAAGCATCTGAAAGCACGAAATAAGCAATTACCACGTCGGCTCAAGTGAGCATCGACACCAAACACCACAAATACAAGTTTCACGAGTCTCACTGTTTAGTCAAATATACAAGGGTAGACGAAGTATACTAGATACAATATAATGGAAATGATGGAATAAAAATATCCTCGCAACGCACCTACGAGCAATGCGCAAGTCCAAGCAAAAGGAACGAAAAGAGGAAGTGCGCCCGCTGCTACTGTGCTGACGGGTCGGACCTGCAAGATACTGTGGAACAACGGGGTGAGTTTCCAACTCGTGAGTAGTAAATAACATCTAATAAGGCTATCGTAAGTATGCACGCAAAATGGGTCTTAACCTACGCATATCGATATAATACGATGTACTAACATGAATGCAACATGAATGCGTAATCAACACGAGATCTGAATATGTTTAGTATGAGAAAATCTGTATTCTTATCTTAGTAAAACTTATATAATTTAACTGTAGTATCATCAATGAAATCAATAGCAATCCGTGTCAAGCATCGATACAAAATATGAATATCTCAATGTCTCAATGTATCAATATGTCAATATCTCGGACTTCGGCAATCCGGACTGGCCCATATCATCAAATCTCGGGCTCCGGCAATTCGGACTGGCCCATAACATCAAATCTCAAGGCTACGTCGGTATCCTCCGGATATCCGCCGCGTCACAAATAACCGGTCGATAGTGCTCCCCTGCCGGGCTCAACGCCATCATCTGCGACCATCTTGTCCCGGGGTACGCACCGGGTCCACCATACACCCACAGACAGTTCCTCCTCTCCTCGAATCGGGTGTATGATACTGCTCAAGAACTGAGAAATCTCATGGTGGACGACACATACATCATATCATAAGAAAACCGCAACTTGTATTATTAAAATGATAACAGGTTTATAAAATTCTTGCGGTTTTCCCAAAAATCCAGAAATCTCATAATACTGAAATCCTCAAGAAAAATCACCATATGTACACATGTCGGCGATTATGAATGCCTATGGTATCAACAATAGGAAATACGATGTGTAGTAGAAAACTATGCATGAACGATGATGCAATGAGGTATATGCATATGACTAGCAATCCTACGTATCCATCCTGATGAATTGAATATACAAGTATAGGTTTACAAATCATATATAGTGCAATTGTTTTAGATTCTGATTTAAACAAGTTATATAGTGTTCGTGGCAAAGAAATTACCAAAGGCGTGTGTGTTCGCATGAATAGTGCACGTGCGGCATGAACCAATGGTAATAGTGCAAGTGACCTATGAGATATTATCATATATATCTATGATGATGCGATGCAATGCAATGAGATGAATGACTAGGAGACTACGCATATAAATATAAGCACTACTAAAAATCCTGACTATCGGGCGCCTCGCGTCATGCAGACGATTCCCCCGTAGGTGTGTACATCTACTTACCGGAATGCCTCGGCTAATATAATCTGATCTCAGCCATGTCTTTTCCGCGCCACATTCGATGCCTCTGCACCCGATCCTAGAATCATACAATGCAACACATACGGCTAATATTCTATAAAACACGATATCAAGACTATACGAGAAAACTAGTATCCACAAGCTAAACGCGTGCACTCGGATCACCAAAGCGTGAGTGATAACGTCTGAAACCACCCCGATTGTCTGTGATACACAGCAACACTCAAACTAGATTTGAATCGTACATATCGCACATTGACAAAACGTCGGTTTTAAGGTAAAACGGTTCCAGATTTTGATACGAATGAAATTAGAAAAAGTTGCATATACCAAAGACCTATACTATGAAGCAGACACCTACACTTAAAATCCCGACAAGCAAGTCACATATTTGGCCGCAATTTGCGGCCAGAAACACAAAATTGGCGGCCAAAAATAGGATTGGAGGGTTCGTGCTTTGGGGGTGTGATCCTAGTCTAGTAACTATCTCATAATAATTGCAACTTATCTCTGCAACTTTTGGTTTGATAGCAGATTACGAAAACACACAAAACTTATCTAAAAACCGTATTTAAACACTAATTTAAAACGTTAAGGTATTTTAGTGCAAGTTGGTGTTTAAACAAGGCTATTAGACACTAATTTACTCATAATTACCCTAATGAGCCATTAAAACCTTAAACTTGGACTAACCCTCACTTAAATTCAAACTTGCATAAAAAAACTACTTAGACACCCAATTAAGATTGATTAGTGGTAAAAATTAGTAAAACAAGTTAAGATTTAGTTTCATACCTCTAAAAGATTAGGGAAAAGACCCTCTTGACCAGAATTTTGCCACCAAAAGAAGACTTGTTTCAAGACTCTTAAAGAAGTTTAGAAAAATAGGATTTTAGAGATGATTAGAAAGGATTTTGTGTTGATTTTTTTATGGTTTTAGATGGGGTAGCAAGGATTTTGGTAAGAAGAAGGAAATAAGAAGAAGGGGAAGAAAATGTCAGATATTTTTAAGAGAGGGAGAGAGAGAAAACCCCATGCTAAAACCCCATGCATTTAAAGCACCATATATCTGTTTCTTTTTTTATTTAAACCCTTAGAAAACTCTTGACCATCAAGAGAAGACATGCCAAAAAATGTGATTAACTTGTCATGGTTGCACTTAACTTGCATTAACCAACATTAATCTATAAATTACACTAGATTAGTGTTTGTGTGTGTGTTTAATTAATAATTTTAATAATTGATAATTAAGGAAAATAATTAAGTAACAAAAGATTAAATATTAGAAATTAAATACTAATAAAATACGCGATTACATAATTAGAATAGGTATATTTAAGTCTATATTGAAAAATGATTATATCTTAGTTTTTACGGAAAACGCCAGTTATTTTATCGAATATCGGAAATTTTACCTAAACGATTTTTAAAATGTTACAATCTTCCCCCTTAAAGAAATTCGGTCTCCGAATTTAAAATTTTAACTACACGTACCCTCGAAGAGATGGGAATATATCTTCCGCATCTCGTCATCGGTTTCCCACGTGACCTTTTTCGCCGTTCGGGCCACGCCAAAGAACCTATACGGACGGTATGACCTCGGACCTCAGTTTCTTCACCTGCCGATCAAGAATGACTATTGGCTGCTCGGTGAAAGGAAGAACGCGCTCCAGCTGGATTGTCTGATGCAGTGTCGCGCGATAGTGGTCATGAAGGTACTTGCGGAGCATTGATACATGAAACACGGGGTGAGTATCTGGAAAGCTGGGTGGAAGAACCAAACGAAAAGCAACTGCGCCGACACGCTCGAGAATCACAAAGAACCCACATGTCTAAAACTAAGCCTCTCTTTCTTTCCGAAACTCCATACGCCCTTCATCGGAGAGACCTTCAAGAAAAAAAGATTGCCTACTATAAGCTCAAGTCTGCGCCGACATCGGTCTGCATAAGATTCCTGCCTGCACTGGGCCGCTCTCATCCTATCCCAAATCATCTGAATCTTTTCGGTCATCTCCTGCACAATCTGTGGCCCCAAAATACTGCTCTTACTGAGCTCTGTCCAACAAACTGGTGATTGATATTTCCTCCTATATAATATCTCGAAGGGTGCTATCTGAATCTCCTCCTGGAAGCTGTTATTATACGAAAACTCTATCAAGGGCAAGGGGCGACCCCAACTACCACGAATCTAGAATGCAAGTTCGGAGCATGTCCTCAAGAATCTGAATGGTCCGCTCCGATTGACCGTCGGTCTGCGGATAGAAAGCTGTACGGAAATTCAATTGGGTGTTCAAAGTCTCTTAATGTTTCTACAATAGTCGGCTGGTGAACCGGGTGCCTCTGTCGGACACAATACAAGTCGGAACTCCATGTAATCGCATAATCTCATCAACATATATCTGAGCATACTGAACGAATCCGAAGGTGGTCTTGACTGGCAGAAGGTGAGCTGCTTTCTTCATTCGGTCTACGATCACTCAAATAGAGCCATACTCTCGACTGGTCCTAAGTAGACTCAAAACAAATTCCATAGAAATCTGCTACTATTTCTACTCCGGCATGGTCAAAG
The DNA here is from genome assembly GCA_030015575.1 of Agapanthus africanus. NCBI lineage: Eukaryota > Viridiplantae > Streptophyta > Magnoliopsida > Asparagales > Amaryllidaceae > Agapanthus > Agapanthus africanus. The sequence continues at coordinate 14,018,954 of CM057337.1, forward strand.
GTTGTAACTCTCCAGCCGGTCTCTGATGCTCGACCTTGACTTGCTGACAAATCAGGCATCTCGAAACAAAGTCTGTGACATCTCTCTTCATCCTCTCACACTAGTAGACTTTTCTCAATTCATAATACATCTCGGTGGAAACCGGATGAACACTATATACTGACTGATGCGCCTCCTCTAAGATCTCGCGTCACAATCCCTCGGAATCTGGCGCACATAGTCGAGTCCCAAATCGTAGTACTCCCTGATCATCAATCACGGACTCTGATTTCTGCCCTGTCGACCCTGCTCCGAGATCTCTGATAAACGAATGTTATCGGACTATGCATCATGGATATGATCAATTAACTATGGATGTGCACGAATATGGACAAGTTGTCCCCTGGTTGACGTAACTCGAACTGCACTCAGCTGTCACAAGAAATCTGCTAATCTGCCATCGACTGTCTCTGAACTGTGCTCAACAAGAAAAGCCACCTCCGGGCCTCCGACTCAAAGTATATGCCACAACATTCGCCTTGCCCGGATGATAAAGAATCATCGCAGTCATAGTCTTTCACTAGCTCCATCCATCTGTGTTATCTCAAATTTAGATCTCGCTGCCGAAAAAATGTACTTTAAACTCTTGTGGTCTGTGAATATCTGGCACGACTCGCCGTATAAGTAGTGTCTCCAAATCTCAAGCGTAAAAATCACCGCAGCCATTTCTAAGTCATACGTGGAATAGTTCTGCTCGTGTTTCTTCAACTGTCGAGAAGCTTCGCAATAAACAACAAAACCGCCTGATCCTTAAGGCATAGATAATACCGGCGCTATAATCAAACGAGTCTCCAACTACTGAAAGCTCTGCTCGCATGTTTCGGTCCAAAGAAAAGGATCCCTCTTCCGGGTCAACCTGGTCAATGGTGCAGCTATCTGTGAAAAATCCCGTACAAAATATCAATAGTATCCGTCTAAACCCATAATGCTGCGAACTTCCGTCACTGATACAGGTCTGAGCCAGTGCTGAACGGCCTCGATCTTTTTCGGTTCCATACTTACCATCTCTCGTAACTGTGTGACCCAAGAAGTCAACATCATCCAACCAGAAAACACACTTCAATAATTTAGCGAATAGCTGGTGCTCCCTCAAAGTCTGCAACAAAATCCTCAAATGCTACCCGGGCTCCCCTCGGCTCCGGAAGTATATTAAGGTGTCATCAATGAGCACGATAAAAACCGATCAAGAAACTGCCTGAATATACGGTTCATCAAGTCCATAAACGCTGCTGGGGCATTGGTGAGTCCGAACGATAACCAAAAACTCATAACGCCCGTAACGTGTGTGAAAAGTGGTCTTTGGAAAATCATCCTCTCGAACCCACAACTAATGGTCACCTAATCCCAAATCAATCTTCGAGAAATGTCCGGCACCCTAGAGCTAAACACATAAATCGTCGATACGAGGTAAGGGATATCTGTTCCGCACAGTAACCCGATTCAACTGACAAAATCGATACACAAACACAACTGTCGTATTTCTTCTTGACGAACAGAGCAGGGGCTCCCCAAGGCAACGCACTCGGACGAACAAGCCCTCTATCCAACAAATCTTGCAACTGATCCTTCAGTTCTTTAAGTTCCGCCGGATCTATCCGATATTGCGGTATAGAAAAAGGCTCTGTGCCAGAAACCAAGTCAAGGCAGAACTCAATATCGCGCTCTGGCGACAAACCAAGCAACTCGTCAGGAAAACATCTGGAAACTCACTCCCAATTGGGACCTGGTCGAACAGGACCTCTGCGGCTCTAACATCACAAACACACGCCAAGAATTCCTGACATCCTTTTCTTAAAAGCTGACTAGCGCGACAAGAAGAAATCAAACTGAGAAAGGCGACGCTACAGTCTTCCCAAAACAAACAAGAACTGGCTTACCCGAAAAACTAACTCTGATTGCCTCCTTACGGTAGTCCACGAATACATAACACGTGGCTAACCAATCCATGCTCAGAAGAACTTCGAAGTCAAACAAACTGAGAAAATCAAATTGACCGAAGAATCCTTATCTCCGATACGAACAAAACAAACACGAACGAAAAACATTTCGAGCGACAAAAGACTAGCCTACGAAAGAAATCACAATGAGCGGCTGATTTAGCAAAGACTACTATCGGCTAGACATCGATACAAAGTATATGGATACCATTTCAAACAACACCAAAAGAAATACACATCGGAAGAAAACACTGAAAGAATACTTGTTAAAACGGCATCTATCTAACCGCCTTGAGCTGGCATACCGGTACAAATCTACTTCGATCCTAGAAACGACCGAAGTCTCAGAAATGCGCTCCTCTAGCAGTAAGGCTGCATCCATCGTGGCTGCATAAGTGTCAAAATGCTAGGCACCAACAGCAAGGAATCACTGCATGTCCAATCTCCACACGATCCTCTTTTATCCGTTTCTTTTTAGGGTCCACCAGGTAAGGAGCATATCGGACCACTAAGTAAGCTGAATGTCGTACTCTGACATTGTCATCCCTGAAGTCTTACGCAAAGGCTCAAAAACTACGAGCTCGGCATCTTGAACACTCTCCGAGCAAGAAATACAGCTGTGAACTTATCCCAAGTCATAGGAAGTAGATCTGCAGCTCGGCCTCTCTAGACGAAAACTTGCAAGCTCAATCCATATCTCGTCAGAACATCTCTGTGAACGACAATTCCTAGCCATCCTGTCGAGAATTGTCTACGTATCCTCCGCTGTATCTGTGCCTGTAAAAACTAGAGGCTTCAGCCTCAAAAACTCCTGTAAGGATACGAAAATAATCTTGGTAACAACATAAACAGATGCCTGAGCAGCAGGTACAATCACAGTCCCTGCAGTAGGAAGGACATCATCAGCTCTCGGAGCTCGGCTAGCATCAACTAATAATCCAACCATTTGTCTCAAGTCCTGAATACTCGACTCCAGCCTAGCTATCCGTCCTGGAGAAGGCGGATCACTCTGTCCCTGAGGGGTAGGCATACCGCCGCGATCGGTCCTCGTTTTAAACGAGTCTACTCTAATCTCATCCCCGACGGCAGCCCTTTGGCCCTCGTAGTCTCCGGCGGCATAGTGTCTGGAGCAAGAACAGGGTTGATAAGAACATTGCGATCAAATTAAAGGATTTTTGGAATCAAGGAAGGAAATACAAGCAAATATATATCCTAAGGTTACTTAGGCGGAGTATTGTATCGTAAGTATGCCGCGGAACATACACACGCTACGTCACTCTGCTTAAATCACCTACTCCATCTACCAAAGGTCATCCTACACTTAGAAAGGTAAAACCTATCGCTCTGATACCAACTTTGTCATGCCCCGAAGGTACGGAACGTGACTGGTACTTAAACTACGAAACGTCTCAAGGCACAACGTAATCTAAGTAAGCCAAAGCCCAGAAAACTAAACCATTTGACAATTAGAGTGAAGGAAAACTTGTTTTAAAGCAAGTAGTTTTAACAAAATAAGTGGCATTAAACATATAAAAGCAACATCAAATTTTCCCGAAAATTTCGGCAGAGTCTCCTTTGTAAATACTGGCCCCCAAACAGGTAGAACACAAGAAAATACATATAAATGAAAAATAAGGCATCCCTAAGTGGGAGCTAGCTTTTCGCCAATGGCGGAATCACAACCACAAGCAATATGTATATCAAAAGTGCACAAAAGCATCTGAAAGCAGGAAATAAGCAATTACCACGTCGGCTCAAGTGAGCATCGACACCAAACACCACAAATACAAGTCTTACGAGTCTCACTGTCTAGTCAGATATACAATGGTAGACGGAGTATACTAGATACAATATAATGTACATGATAGAATAAAAATATCCTCTCAACCCACCTACGAGCAATGCGCAAGTCCGAGCAAAAGGAACGAAAAGAGTAAGTGCGCCCGCCGCTACTGTGCTGACGGGTCGGACCTACAAGATACTGCGGCACAACGGGGTGAGTTGCCAACTCGTGAGTAGTAAATAACATCTAATAAGGCTATCGTAAGCATGCACGTAAATGCGTCTCAACCTACGCATATCGATATAATACGATGTACTAACATGAATGCATAATCAACACGAGAGATGAATATGTTTAGTACGAGAAAATCTTTATTCTCATCTTTGTAAAACTTCTGTAATTTAACTGTAATATCTTCAATGAAATCAATAGCAATCCGTGTCAAGCATCGACACAAAATATGAATATCTCAATGTCTCAATGTATCAATATCTCAATATCTCGGACTCCGGTAATCCGGACTGGCCTATATCATCAAATCTCGGGCTCCGGCAATCCGGACTGGCCCATAACATCAAATCTCAAGACTACGTCGGTATCCTCCGATATCAGCCGCGTCACAAATAACCGGTCGATAGTGCTCCCCTACCGGGCTCAACGCCATCATCTGCGACCATCTTGCCCCGGGGTACCGCACCGGGTCCACCATGCACCCACAGACGGTTCCTCCTCCTCCTCGAATTGGGTGTATAATACCGCTCAAGAACCGAGAAATCTCATGGTGGACAACACATACATCATATCATATGAAAACCGCAACTTGCATTATTAAAATGATAACAGGTTTATAAAATTCTTGCGGTTTTCCCAAAAATCCAGAAATCTCATAATACTGAAATTCTCAAGAAAAATCACCATATGTACACATGTCGGCGATGATGAATGCATATGGTGTCAACAATAGGAAATACGATGTGTAGTAGAAAACTATGCATGAACGATGATGCAATGAGGTATATGCATATGACTAGCAATCCTACGTATCCATCATGATGAATTGAATATACAAGTACAGGTTTACAAATCATATATGGTGCAGTTGTTTTAGATTCTGATTTAAACAAGTTATATAGTGCTCGTGGCATAGAAATTACCAAAGGCGTGTGTCTTCGCATGAATAGTGCACGTGCGGCATGAACCAATGGTAATAGTGCAAGTGACCTATGAGATATTATCATATATACCTATGATGATGCAATGCAATGAGATGAATGACTAGGAGACTGCGCATATAAATATAAGCACTACTATAAATCCTGACTATCGGGCGCCTCGCGCCATGCAGACGATTTCCCCGTAGATGTGTACATCTACTCACTGGAACGCCTCGGCTAATCTGATCTGATCTCAGCCATATCTTTTCTGCGCCACATCCGATGCCTCTGCACCCGATCCTAGAATCACTCAATGCAACACATACGGCTAATATTCTATAAAACGCGATATCAAGACCATACGAGAAAACTAGCGTCCACAAGCTAAACGCGTGCACTCGGATCACCAAAGCGTGAGTGATAACGTCTGAAACCACCCCGATTGTCTGTGATACACAGCAACACCCAAACTAGATTCGAATCGTACATATCACACATTGAGAAAACGTCGGTTTTAAGGTAAAACGGTTCCAGATTTTGATACGAATGAAATTAGAAAAAGTTGCATATACCAAAGACTTATACTATGAAGCAGACACCTACACTTAAAATCCCGACAAGCAAGTCACATATCTGGCCGCAATTTGCGGCCAGAAACACAAAATTGGCGGCCACAAATAGGATTGGAGGGTTCGTGCTTTGGGGGTGTGATTCTAGTCTAGTAGCTATCTCACAATAATTGCAACTTATCTCTGCAACTTCTGGTTTGATAGCAGATTACGAAAACGCACAAAACTTATCTAAAAACCGTATTTAAACACTAATTTAAAACGTTAAGATATTTTAGTGCAAGTTGGTGTTTAAACAAGGCTATTAGACACTAATCTACTCTTAATTACCCTAATGAGCCATTAAGACCTTAAACTTGGACTAACCCTCACTTAAATTCAAACTTGTATAAAAAAACTACTTAGACACGTAATTAAGATTGATTAGTAGTAAAATTTAGTAAAACAAGTTAAGATTTAGTTTCATACCTCTAATAATTAGGGAAAAGACCCTCTTAACTAGAATTTTGCCACCAAAAGAAGACTTGTTTCAAGACTCTTAAAGAAGTTTAGAAAAATAGGATTTTAGAGATGATTAGAAAGAATTTTGTGTTGATTTTTTTTATGGTTTTAGATGAGGTAGCAAGGATTTTGGTACGAAGAAGGAAATAAGAAGAAGGGAAGAAAATGTCAGATATTTTTGAGAGAGAGAGAGAGAGAAAACCCCATGCCATGGCTAAAGCCATGCCATGCATTTAAAGCACCATATCTCTATTTCTTTTATTTTTTTTTATTTAAACCCTTAGAAAACTCTAGACATCAAGAGAAGACATGCCACAAAATGTGATTAACTTGTCATGGTTGCACTTAACTTGCATTAACCAACATTAATCTATGATTTACACTAGATTAGTGTGTGTGTATGTTTAATTAATAATTTTAATAATTGATAATTAAGGAAAATAATTAAGTAACAAAAGATTAAATAATGGAAATTAAATACTAATAAAATACGCGATTACATAATTAGAATAGGTATATTTAAGTCTATATTGAAAAATGATTATATCTTGGTTTTTTACGGAAAACGCCAGTTATTTTATCGATTATCGAAAATTTTACCTAAACGATTTTTAAAACGTTACATTGGCGCTTTTGGAGTCCACAAACGGCCCCGTTTCTATGACAGTTATAATTTCCCCCGGATTATGTTTCTAGTTGACTGTTCTGCTTTAGATCCGTCACAGCGAGAGGCTCGGCGTCTGGTCCTTCACCCGCGTATGGTCGGGGATAGCATGACTTTCGTCGATAGGATCTTAACTATCGGCAAGGAATCCACTAAGACGGTACAGCCGTTGCGCGGTACCTTCAAAGACGGGTCTCCCATATTGAAGGCTCGGGAGATTCTGCATTTGTATTCAATCAGGCCAGGCTTTCTAGTGTTCAGGCAGGGCGCCTCGATATTGTTCATGAGTTATAACCCGCACCGTTTTTCTCAACAGTCGGGTTACGATCAGGGTGTCCCGCTTAAGGCCTTTTTAGCTGAGCCGGTTGCTATGGAAGAGGGTATCCGCAGCGCGCTGCACCACTTCATGCGGCTAAATACCGGGTCCAACTTTCCCATCAGTGAGCCGAGCTACGTTCCGAAAGCGTCGAACGGATACGTGGCCTGGTACCAGCATGCGACGGGTGCTGTTATTAGGGAAGAAAGGCGGTTACTGCTCGATCGCAAGGGTGCGGTCCCTGCTGGTAATCCAGCCGTCCCCTTAAAGCGACGGACCCCTGTTCGTCCTTCCTTAAGGGAAGCTGCTGCGGTTGTGGCCCCGTGCGCCTTTCCTGAGAAGCTTCTACCTTATGTTCTTGTAGAAACGGCAGCTGCAGCGTCCCCGGAGTCTGGCGTTGGTGTAGAAATTGGGACCCGCCGCCCAAAAAAGCCCGTTAAGCGCAAGCTTTTGACATCGGATGCCGGCGCTCGCTCGCAAAAGAAGAAGAAGTCGCTGTTTTCTGCCGACGTCATATTTGGCCAGGAGCCACATGCTCCTTACACCGAGGGTTTGTGCGAGTATGGGACCAATGAAGGTTTATTCATCGCGCCTGCGGATGATACTGATCTCCAGGCCGCCCTTGTGGCTTCCGAGCGACTGGCTCGCGATGAAGCAGCACTGATCACAATCATGAAATCAGGTATACTTCAGTTACATTCTTCCGTGGCTATCTTCTTTTATTATGCTTTTACTGACGTTTCCTTCTTCAACAGGCATTTCTGCCGAAGAGGCTCTCGCGGCTTCTCTCAAGACATTCGAAGAGGAAGAGAGGATCCGCGTTTCTTTGGGCTTTGGTAAAATTCCGTTCATTATGCTTTTATTCCTTTCTTTATTCGTGTTCTGACCTTTTCTTTCATCTTGTTGCAGAGACTACCTTGACTCGGGCTATTCTAAGCGCAGTGTCGATTCCGAGCAGTGATGCGGCAAAGCTTCCGGAGCCAGCTGTTGTGGCCCTAGCTCTCCCAACGTCCCTGCAGGAGGCTTTGCTGAAGCAGTCGATCAAGGATGCCGTAACGACTCCAGAGGAAGAGCTTGGTTCGGATGACGACGTCCCCTTATTAGAGGTCTTGAGGAGATCGCTTCTCACTGCTCTGACCGAAAGGAAGCGTAGGAAGCATGTGGCAAGGGAACGCAATGTCAGTTTGGCCATGGGTGCAGGCTCAAGCATCATTCCGCTTGCTGATACTCCTTCGACGGACTTTCCCTCTGCGTTGTCTATCGCCTGTAGACAACTTGCGCGCGCGGCTCGGGAAGAAACCGAAAAGCTGATCCAAGGTAACGTAACGTTGAGTCTTTTATTAGAACTTGATCTTCGAATTTTGACATATGCATTTTCTGCAGGGCCAAGCCTTGGTAATGGGATGATGGGTGAAACCCTGGCGGTTACCGTGCCTGAAGTTGCTACCTTCTCTCTGGAATCTGGGACTGTCCAGACCGCTGCCCTTTCTCCCTGTGGCTCCTTGGTATCGGCGGGCGTTGCCAGCGTCACGACGGCCCTCGTCGAGTCAGGGGATGAGGTTATGGGCGCGGAATCTACTCCTCTGAGAGAGAGCGAAGAAGCCGTTACACCCGGTGATGCCTCCGCCTTGGTTTCGGTCCCTGATTTATCAGGTAATTGCTGAGTCGCTATGTTCAAGCTTTTCAATCTTATTCAGTCCTTCTAATGATATTTTGTTTGTCTTGAGTACATGCGCGGTGAATCCCAAGGTTGTGCCATCTGAAGAAGCGTCACCAGTCGCTGCTCTGACGGTCGCCGTCCCTTCACCTTCTCCCGTGTCCTCTCAAATGTTGGAAGGTATGGGTTTGCGATTTACTCAGGTTAAATGTGGATACCATCTTCTTTGTATTTGTAACAACTCCAATTTTGTATACCAAAATTTGCTTTAAATATGATGTATACTTGGAGTATTGATGTTGCTGGAAACAATTTAAGTATCTATTTCCTTACAATAATTACAAGAGGGAGCTTGTAGCTCATTGGTAGTACCTTGCACTGCTGAACCAAGCCACCAGAGTTCGAATCCCATGCCCTACATATTTTTATATCATTTTGTTTTAAATTTTTTTGTGAAGTCAAACGGTCAAACAACCATAACTCACAATTTATTGCGAATTATAAAAAAATAAAGTATACTAAAATCTCCCCTAGACCAAACCCCACCCGACGGCACCTGACTCGGCCCTGACTTGGCCGAGTCGGCCGGCGACTCGGCCGAATCGGCCGGCGACTCGGCCGAATCGGCCGGCGCCGCTGGCCGGACTCGGCCGGTCGGCCGAGTCGTCAACACGAAAAAGTTTCGTGTTGACTTGGTCAACCCCCCTGTATACTTTAATTTTCCAGTACTGTTACCAATTTTCCATTAAACCTCTTTTAAGTCCAAAATTAATGATTTTTTTAATGATTTTTACATTTTTTAAAAATATTTTTTAATCCAAACCCTAACCCTAGCCTAGCCCTATATAAAGACCCCTACCCTCTACCATTTCACCTCACAACTCTAAGTCCACTCTCCCAAATTCTCGAGAACTCGGTACGAAGAGCGAGAAGCGAAGCGCTGCCGAAACCAACGACGGATTCCAGCGACCGGATCAGAACCTTCGCGACGTTTTCGACGAATCGAAAACCACCACATCTCTTAGCTTCCTTAGCTTGTCCAAACTGTAAGTCCCATCTCTTCTATTTCTCGTTTCCTTAATGTAAAAATACGACTTTTTGGAACCCGACGGAAATCGGACAAACCGATTTCCGATTCGGTTTTTCTATAAATTTCCACTTGTCACCTAATATATAACACCTACCCATATTCATGTTGACTATTAATCACCTATAAACCAATTTAATCAAACTTTTTCACATGAAATGATAACTTCTTTGCAAAACCGTATTCTTTTCATAAAAATACCATGAAGTTCATTTTTCTTAGTTTAATCAATTACCTCACTCCTAAATATGCTTATCTGGATCACTAAACTTGTAGAACCCAATTTGAATGAAATTTCACACATGAAATGATAACATTTTCGAATACCGTATTCTTGCGCTATAATACCTTTAAGTTTAACATAACATGTTTAAACTCTAAATTTCACCAAAACTTAAAATAAGTCACGAGGTAATGACCTACCTCTACACACACACAAATATAACCCTAATTGATATATGTCAAAACATAGAATACGAAATTACAGGACTTTTCACTAAAATACCACATTCTTTATAACCTTTTCTTGAAAACTTTAAATTGATTAAAATTCTAAATAAAATGAAAGTACGATTGGTCATGGATATCGATCGTTTATCTAAACTGTCTTGTGGTGTCTAGGCAAGTGTGTCCAAGACTAGTGGTTTTTAATTAGGCCCACGACTGTGGTTCCTTCCCACTTACCTGGCACTTACCTGGCCGCAATTGACGGTGAAGAGGCGATTTGAGGCTTCTAACGACTCATCGTTTAGACCTTAGAAATAGGTTAGTTGGCTTAGGAAACCCTAACAACTAAAATACGGAAAACTATACTCTTTTGCAAATAAATACCTTATATTTATAACACCGTTTTCCTAAATGAATAGTATTTATAAAACCTAAGCAAAGTGCCGCTACAACCCACTTTTGGGGAATCTGTTAGGGATAGTACGGTTCATCGTGCACCCGCAGGCTAGTAGTGCGAGATTCAGACCTCCGCAAGGAGCATTCGGTCTCGAAAGGTTTAAAATACGATATTTAAGGTAAATGAGATTTTTTTCTAAATAAAATATTTATATAAAATTATTCATGTGTTAATATATATATAATTATCATTTAAACTCCTATTTTATCATAAGATAAAGTTTCCACCTTTTTCTAAAATTAAAAGATTAAAAGTTACATTAAAATACCATGAAATTCAGATAAAACAATTAATACTTTTATTAGGATATATTCACTAGAATAACACAAATAAAATTCACATTCATTATAATTATAAAGACGAATAATAAATATTTGAGGTATATTTTGAAAACTTTACAAAAGTACTTTTTACATAAAACCCCCTCAAGTTTTACAAATTACAATAAGGCCCCTAACTAATATTGAACTTCAAATTATCTTTCTTTTAGTTTGATTCGGGTTAGAGTCTGACTAATTTCTGACTTGAATATGATTCAATTCAATCTATATTCATTTATATTCCAACACAACCTGAATACATGAATCCCTGAACCCAGTTAACAATATATTCATTTTGACTGAATCAAACCATGGATATTTATCCATTATCCTGATATTCCATTTACCTGATTATATAGTTACAATATGTTTACTGATATCATGGTTTTGGTCAGTCACTCAATTTACATATTCCAATACTATAATACTGTTAAAATACTACGGGGTTTTAAGGGGTAGATTGGTACGGAAGGTGTTAAAGGTGGCACGAGGTGGTCAGATTAAGACACCTAACCTGAATCCTATTGCTGTTGTACCGTGGCATAACGGTTCCTTGTACTTTCCTTTTGCCCTGATCTCTAGCATATAGAGATCCCCCTCGTATACACTGGCATCCTTCTGTACCAAACTACAAACAACAGCGTTAAACAATGTTCCATAATGTTCAACAATATAATACTTTAGAAAATACTGTTACTCTGTCATTCTCATTCTTCTTATTCTTTGGGACTTACCGAGCGACCTATTCGCTGACGATATTCTATTTCTTTCTTCTTTGAATGTCGTCACGTGCGTTGGACCAAACTGAGATCGAGCCCACAGGTGAAGTTTTGGAGCAGTTCCAAGAAGACCCAGAGCTCTAGATAATTGTATTTTCATTTTCTGTTATGCCACTGTTTAGGCATTGTTTTTTTCATTTCAGTTGTATTTTCCTTTCATGCATTGTACAAAGAATGTTATTAATAAAAGTTGCTGTTATTTCTATATTATTCGTCTCTTGTGATTTACTTTATATTGCTTAGCTACGCTTAGCGTATGTACTTCTTAGTACATACGTAGCGGACCTCGTCGCGTTCACTTCGCCGTACACTGGGAAGCGGGACGTGACAGGTTTTGTTGGTGGCCCATGCAGGTCTGAGCTGTATGAATCCCTGTCATGCAGTTCTGGTCTGCGTGAACAATCTAAGCAATATAACACAAGAACCGGCAACTAAAACATTCTTTACAATTCATGTCCCTTGAATCTTACAAATTTCTATTACTTGAATCTTATCATTTCATGTATTTGAATCTGTCCTAACCCAAATTTTTTCTTCAAGGTCATGGATTCCCCGAACAACACCAGCACCAACGTTAACAACACCCCTCCAGCACTATCTCTCACACCAGTTGTTCCGGAACCACCCACTGAACAAACGATGCTATTTGATGTGATCCGTAGTCTTCTCGAGGGACAGCAAAAACTTTTGAGCCGTCCTGAGACAGATGCACCGGGAGTAAAGCAATTCAGGGCTTTGCACCCAAAGCAGTTCTCTGGTAAGGGAAGCCCTCTTGAAGTGGAAGAATGGGCACAAAGCATCGAAGACGATCTGGCAGCAGCTCAAGTGCCAGACCACGCTCGGGTCCGTGTAGCGAAACTACAGCTCACGGATAATGCTCGCAATTGGTGGAAGGCGGAAGAAACCCGTCTAGCGCAGCCAATTGAATGGAAGACATTTCGCGAGAAGTTCGACGCGAAATATTTCCCTGTGACTGCCAAGTTTGCAATGGAGCAGCAGTTTATTCATCTACAGCAAGGATCAATGTGGGACAAATCGGAAGATGAATACGACGCTGAGTTCACCATGTTGAGCCGGTAAGATATGTCACAATAGTTCAATTTTTAGTTATCACATACTACACAGCTAACACAATCTTTAAACAGATTCGCGGCACATCTGATACCGACGGACGAGATCAGAGCCCGTCGCTTTCAGCAAGGTTTGGACACAGAGATCAAGGCTGCTCTAGCCACAGGAAAGTTTTTGACTCATGAGGAAGCCCTAGAAGCTGCCCGCAGTTATGAGGCAGTGATAAAAGAGAGGGGCAGACCTCAGTCCGTAGGAGTCAAGCGCCCTGCCAACCAGATGGCAGGTGAAGCCACGTCTAGACCACCCTTCGTGCCAAGGCGACCCGGAGTACCAACTCATCGTCCTAGCCCAGCCTTTTGCACTTACTGCAAGAGAACTGGACATATGATGAAGGACTGCCGTCGAGCCAACCGTCTCTGCTTAGTCTGCGGTTCAGCCACTCATGATATTGGATCTTGTCCCCAAAGGCAGAACTCAGTTGCTGCACCCAGGCCAGCAAATACTTATCAGCAACGACCAGCTCTTCAGGCACCTACTACCAGACTTGCACTGCCTGCACCACCTAGGGGACCACAAGCTGCACCACCTCCTCGACAGTTCCATCAAGCTCAAAGGAACGTTCAGAGGAATGCTCCTCAGGCCAGGAGGAATGTGCCAAAGCGCCAGGCTTTCATGATGTCTGTGGAAGAAGCTGAGGCCACTGGCTAAGTCATTACTGGTAAACTTTCTTTCTCAAACTTATCTTTTAGTTTGGTTACCTGCACACTTTCCCTATACCTAAAACCTATCCTATATATCTTAGGTACAATCCTAGTAGCTTCATTACCTGCACTTGCACTGTTTGATACTGGAGCATCATACTGCTTTATGTCGCAACGGTTTGTCCGAACCCATGCGATTCCAGTCTCACCGCTTGTATCCAGCTGGAACGTCAGTTCCGGAAATGGTGTTCTAAAGGCAACTATGGGATACAGCATGTGTCCAGTCGTCGTCTGCAGTCGAGAGTTTTACGCTGACTTCAAGGTACTGGATATACCAAATTTCGATGTGGTTCTAGGAATGGACTGGCTTGGAGTCTTTTATGCTACCATCGACTGTCGTCAAAGGAGGGTAGTATTTGAGATTCCTGATCATCCGGTCTTCTATTTCAAGAGTGGAGATCGTACACTGGAGCCAAGTACTTACAAAGCAAAGCCAAGGGAAGTAGTAGTTGCAGCAGCTTAGGCAGAGGAAGAATCAAGACCGGAAGTAGTTCGAGAGTTCGACGATATATTCCCTGACGATATATCAGGTTTGCCTCCCGATCGAGCTCTTAAATTCAGTATTGACTTAGTACCAGGAGCACAACCAGTGATCAAAGCACCTTATAGGCTAAGTCCGGAAGGTTTGAAGGAAGTTCGAACACAGTTGGACGAATTACTGGCGAAGGGATGGATTCGTCCCAGCACTTCAAGTTGGGGAGCACCGGTACTATTGGTGAAGAAGAAGGAAGGTTCATACAGAATGTGCATCGATTATAGGGCCTTGAACGAAGTTACTATAAAGAATAAGTATCCACTCCCGCGCATCGATGATTTATTCGATCAGCTAAGTGGATCTTGTGTCTTCTCCAAACTAGATCTTCGTTCAGGTTATCATCAAGTGAAGGTCAAGGAAGCTGATATTCACAAAACAGCTTTCAGAACTCGCTATGGACATTACGAATTTCTATTAATGCCATTTGGAGTGACCAATGCACCAGCAATCTTCATGAATCTTATGAACCAAGTTTTCCGGGAGTATTTAGACAGGTTCGTTGTCATCTTCATCGACGACATCCTGGTATATTCAAAGAACCAGAAAGAGCATGCGGAGCACTTATGAATTGTTCTGGAAACTCTTCGACAACATAAGCTTTATGCCAAATACAGCAAGTGCGAGTTTTGGCTAAAACAGGTTGGTTTTCTTGGACACATCGTATCAGGAGAAGGGATTTCTGTGGATCCAGCAAAAGTTTCAGCAGTCAGCGAATGGCCTACCCCAAAATCAGTGAAAGATATTCGGAGTTTTTTGGGCTTAGCTGGATATTACAGAAGATTCATTGAAGGCTTTTCGAAGATAGCAACACCCCTGACCAAGCTCACACGAAAAGATGAAGAATTTGTGTGGTCAGAAGCATGCGAGCAAGCCTTCGTAGAACTCAAGTCAAGACTGACATCTGCACCTATTCTCGTCATACCGGATCAATCTGGAGGATTCGAAGTGCATTGCGATGCATCCGGTAAGGGATTAGGATGTGTTCTACATCAGCACGGTAAGGTTGTAGCTTATGCTTCAAGACAACTGAAGACTCATGAGCGTAATTATCCGACACATGATCTAGAGTTGGCAGCTGTTATTTTTGCTCTCAAGATTTGGCGCCACTACTTACTTGGTGAACGAGTGAACATCTACACAGATCACAAAAGTCTGAAGTATGTGTTTACTCAGAAGGAGTTGAATATGCGGCAGAGAAGATGGTTAGAACTTATGGCGGACTTTGACATCAATTTGCAATATCATCCAGGAAAGGTGAACGTAGTACCTGATGCTCTTAGTCGCCAACCATTAGCAATGAATCTCACCGCCCAGTGGAAGCTGCAGCAAGACTTACATCAGATGGAGATCGAACTAGTCATGCCAGGTGATGTTTCAAGTTTGATGAATCTACAAGTTCAATCAACTATTGTTAATCAGATCAAGGCAGCTCAAGCCAGCGATGCTAAGTTGCAAAAGATCAGAGAACAAGTGGAAATTGGACTCCGAACAGATTTCATCATCCATGAAGATGGATCTTTGAGATATGGCAGCAGGTTGTGTGTACCAAAGGGTCCTGTTCGGAAAGAGTTAATGAAAGAACCTCACAGCTCTCCCTATTCAGTACATCCTGGAGGTACCAAAATGTACAAAGATCTACGTCAGAATTATTGGTGGCATGGAATGAAGTGTGAAGTAGCCAGAAGCGTCGCAAAATGCTTGGTGTGTCAGCAAGTAAAGGCTGAACATCACAGGGCAGCTGGACTACTTCAACCGTTACCAATCCCAGAATGGAAGTGGCAGCACATCATGATGGACTTTGTAACTGCTCTTCCTCGCAGCACAAAGGGTAACGATGCGATTTAGGTTATTGTGGATCGACTCACAAAGTCGGCTCACTTCATCCCATTTCGAGTTGGCCAATCAACTGAGACACTAGCGAAGAAATACATGGAGGTAATAATCTAATTTAAGATTTTAACTCTTCATAATGTACTATCTCTGATACACATGAACTCATACAGGAAATTGTGAGACTTCATGGAGTACCGGTCTGCATTGTCTTCGATCGTGACACCAGGTTCCGATCGCAATTTTGGCAGAGTCTGCAAGCTAGCTTGGGAACAAGTCTGAACTTCAGCACAGCTTATCATCCACAAACAGATGGTCAGTCGGAACGAACTATTCAGATCTTGGAGGATATGCTCAGAGCATGTATGCTCGACTTCAAAGGATCGTGGGAAGATCACCTGCATCTTGTGGAGTTTGCGTACAACAACAACTACCAAGCAAGTATAGGAATGGCACCTTTTGCAGCATTGTATGGAAGGAAGTGTCGATCGCCATTAAGTTGGGATGACATCGGAGATAGAGAACTCCTTGGACCAGAGATGATAGTAGCAACCGTTGATGTGGTTCGTACTATCAGGGAAAGAATGCGCATAGCCCAAGATAGACAGAAACACTGGGCTGATGCGAAGAGACGACACTTGGAGTTCCAGCCAGGAGATCATGTATTCCTGAAGATCTCTCCGAACCGCGGAGTGATCAGATTTGGAAGACGGGGAAAGTTGAGTCCAAGATACATTGGACTGTTCGATATACTCGAACGAGTCGGTGAAGTGGCATATCGTTTAGCGCTTCCACTCTCATTGGAAGGAGTGCATAACGTGTTTCACATATCTCAACTCAGAAGGTATGTGAGTGACCCCAGCCATGTACTTGATCATTCCGAGCTCACGATACAGCCTGATTTGTCTTGTGAGCAATAACCTGTGGAGATCCTGGACAGGAAAGTGAAGACACTTCGGAACAAAGAAGTTAATTTGGTCCGAGTAATGTGGAGGAAAGACACTCCAGGAGAATCCACGTGGGAAAGGGAGGATGAGATGCGTGCAAGATATCCGCACCTTTTTGTAAACTAGTCCTTAAATAAAAGTTGTAAATTTCGAGGATGAAATTTTTGTAAGGAGGGTAGATTGTAACAACTCCAATTTTGTATACCAAAATTTGCTTTAAATATGATGTATACCTGGAGTATTGATGTTGCTGGAAACAATTTAAGTATCTATTTCCTTACAATAATTACAAGAGGGAGCTTGTAGCTCATTGGTAGTACCTTGCACTGCTGAACCAAACCACCAGAGTTCGAATCCCATGCCCCACATATTTTTATATCATTTTGTTTTAAATTTTTTTGTGAAGTCAAATGGTCAAACAGCCATGACTCACAATTTATTGGGAATTATAAAAAATAAAGTATACTAAAATCTCCCCTAGACCAAACCCCACCCGACGGCACCTGACTCGGCCCTGGCTCGGCCGAGTCAGCCGGCGCCGCCGGCCGCACTCGGCCGGTCGGCCGAGTCATCAACACGAAAAAGTTTTGTGTTGACTTGGTCAACCCCCCTGTATACTTTAATTTTCCAGTACTGTTACCAATTTTCCATTAAACCTCTTTTAAATCCAAAATTAATGAATTTTTTATGATTTTTACATTTTTTAAAAATATTTTTTAATCCAAACCCTAACCCTAGCCTAGCCCTATATAAAGACCCCTACCCTCTACCATTTTACCTCACAACTCTAAGTCCACTCTTCCAAATTCTCGAGAACTCGGTACGAAGAGCGAGAAGCGAAGCGCTGCCGAAACCGACGACGGATTCCGGCGACCGGATCAGAACCTTCACGACGTTTTCGACGAATCGACAACCACCACATCTCTTAGCTTCCTTAGCTTGTCCAAACCGTAAGTCCCATCTCTTCTATTTCTCTTTTCCTTAATGTAAAAATACGACTTTTTGGAACCCGACGGAAATCGGACAAACCGATTTCCGATTCGGTTTTTCTATAAATTTCCATTTGTCATCTAATATATAACACCTACCCATATTCATGTTGACTATTAATCACCTATAAACCAATTTAATCAAACTTTTTCACATGAAATGATAGCTTCTTTGCAAAACCGTATTCTTTTTATAAAAATACCATGAAGTTCATTTTTCTTAGTTTAATCAATTACCTCACTCCTAAATATGTTTATCTGGATCACTAAACTTGTAGAACCCAATTTGAATGAAATTTCACACATGAAATGATAACGTTTTCGAATACCGTATTCTTGCGCTATAATACCTTTAAGTTTAACATAACATGTTTAAACTCTAAACTTCACCAAAACTTAAAATAAGTCACGAGATAATGACCTACCTCTACACACACACAAATATAACCCTAATTGATATATGTCAAAACATAGAATACGAAATTACAGGACTTTTCACTAAAATACCACATTCTTTATAACCTTTTCTTGAAAACTTTAAATTGATTAAAATTCTAAATAAAATGAAAGTACGATTGGTCATGGACATCGATCGTTTATCTAAACTGTCTTGTGGTGTCTAGGCAAGTGTGTCCAAGGCTAGTGGTTTTTAATTAGGCCCACGACTGTGGTTCCTTCCCACTTACCTGGCACTTACCTGACCGCAATTGACGGTGAAGAGGCGATTTGAGGCTTCTAACGACTCATCGTTTAGATCTTAGAAATAGGCTAGTTGGCTTAGGAAACCCTAACAACTAAAATACGAAAAACTATACTCTTTTGCAAATAAATACCTTATATTTATAACACCGTTTTCCTAAATGAATAGTATTTATAAAACCTAAGCAAAGTGCCGCTACAACCCACTTTTGGGAAACCTGTTAGGGATAGTACGGTTCATCGTGCACCCGCAGGCTAGTAGTGCGAGATTCAGACATCCGCAAGGAGCATTCGGTCTCGAAAGGTTTAAAATACGATATTTAAGGAAAATGAGATTTTTTTCTAAATAAAATATTTATATAAAATTATTCATGTGTTAATATATATATAATTATCATTTAAACTCCTATTTTATCATAAGATAAAGTTTCCACCTTTTTCTAAAATTAAAAGATTAAAAGTTACATTAAAATACCATGAAATTCAGATAAAACAATTAATACTTTTATTAGGATATATTCACTAGAATAACACAAATAAAATTCACATTCATTATAATTATAAAGACGAATAATAAATACTTGTGGTATATTTTGAAAACTTTACAAAAGTACTTTTTACATAAAACCCCCTCAAGTTTTACAAATTACAATAAGGCCCCTAACTAATATTGAACTTCAAATTATCTTTCTTTTAGTCTGATTCGGGTTAGAGTTTGACTAATTTCTGACTTGAATATGATTCAAGTCAATCTATATTCATTTATATTCCAACACAACCTGAATACATGAATCCCTGAATCCAGTTAACAATATATTCATTTTGACTGAATCAAACCATGGATATTCATCCATTATCCTGATATTCCATTTACCTGATTATACAGTTACAACATGTTTACTGATATCATGGTTTTGGTCAGTCACTCAATTTACATATTCCAATACTACAATACTGTTAAAATACTACGGGGTTTTAAGGGGTAGATTGGTACGGAAGGTGTTAAAGGTGGCACGAGGTGGTCAGATTAAGACACCTAATCTGAATTCTATTGCTGTTGTACCGTGGCATAACGGTTCCTTGTACTTTCCTTTTGCCCTGATCTCTAGCATATAGAGATCCCCCTCGTATACACTGGCATCCTTCTGTACCAAACTACAAACAACAGCGTTAAACAATGTTCCATAATGTTCAACAATATAATAGTTTAGAAAATACTATTACTCTGTCATTCTCATTCTTCTTATTCTTTGGGACTTACCGAGCGACCTGTTCGCTGGCAACATTCTATTTCTTTCTTCTTTGAATGTCGTCAGGTGCGTTGGACCAAGCTGAGATCGAGCCCATCGGTGAAGTTTTGGAGCAGTTCCAAGAAGACCCAGAGCTCTAGATAATTGTACTTTCATTTTCTGTTATGCCACTGTTTAGGCATTGTTTTTTTCATTTCAGTTATATTTTCCTTTCATGCATTGTACAAAGAATGTTATTAATAAAAGTTGCTGTTATTTCTATATTATTCGTCTCTTGTGATTTACTTTATATTGCTTAGCTACTCTTAGCGTATGTACTTCTTAGTACATACGTAACGGACCTCGTCGCGTTTACTTCGCCGTACACTGGGAAGCGGGACATGACAGTATTGACAATATATTGTCGCAATTCTTCAGGAGTCCTTTTCGACCACCTATACCAGGTGTTGAACTCGCATTTCTCCTTCCAGCCGGAAGTCATTCCGCCTCCTGGTACTGGTTAATATATCCTTCAGCTATTGTCTCCTTTTTTCTTTTATAAATAGTCATATTTCTACTAAGTCTTCTTTATATTGATCGCAGCGTCACGGATCGGAGGAGGAGACGAGAGAATAGCCGCGCCTCCGGTACTCCCAATTTTGCCACCTGCCACAGCCGGTATAGTAGACACCATCGCTCGTGTATTTTCTTTACCTCCCGAGTCGACATTTGACTATAATTTGTTTTGCAGCAATCGAACTGGCTCCAGCTCCCTTTGAGTCTCGCATCCCAATGCCGGCAGGGCCTTTTGCTAAATGCACATCTTCCAGGGGCGCTGCGAATAGCCGGTGAATGCTGAACGAATTCATCGAAGATCTCGATGCCGAGGCCCTCAGTTCTGCTACGGATTTTGCTGTTGAAGTCAATCCAATACTGGCGACACTCGTGAACTTCCATGATGAAGATCTCGTCGGCTCTTGGGTCGATTACTGCAGAAAGATCGAGGCTTGCCTACACGAGATTGAGCTCAAGCGTCTCGCTCCTGAAGTATTAGCTTCAAATTCCCAGCGGGCTGCGTGGGTCGAGAGTAGTGTTCATTTCATCCGCTATTTTGAACAAGAGGCGACCCTGAGGCGAAAGGAACATGAAGTAGCTTCAAGCGAATCTGCCTGTTTACGCGCCCAGGTTGAAGCGAATGCTGCACAGTTAAAAGCCGCCTTCGACAATCTCCTGCGATGCATTTCAGATGGGTTGACGCTGAGGCGGACGCTTGACTCTACCAAATGGGTCGTGCAGGACTGCGAAGCTGCCATACTGGGAACCGATGAAAAGCTTTCGTCTTGTTTGCAACAACGGGCCCAAGTTGAAGCGGAGTTGGCCGCGGCGGCCAATCACGAGAAAGAATTGAGAGGAGCGCGCGAGCGGCTGGCTGATTTGTTGAAGACGCCTCCTCCTCAATAACCGTCTTTGTACCCCCTTTTTTGTAAACTTGTGGTTTATGAATAACATGTATTCATTTTGATTCCTTGGTGAAATGTATTTTGTATTCACTTGAATTCATGAATAAAAGACATCCTTCATTTTATATGGGCGTGTCCCTTTGGCAAATGTATCTTGTAGATAGTCTATCTTGATCTCCTTTGCAGGGCAGCGATGGCTTAGGAAACAGGTTCGGATCTGCCGCCTAAGACTTTTCAACTTCATGAGCCATGAGGGTCTCATAAAGACTTTTCTCCCTACGAGTCGAGAGGATCTCATAGATGTATTTTCTCCTTAGGAGTCGTGAGGATTCCTAAGTGCGTTTTTTCTTGAGAGACGTAAGGAGCTCACAAGAGAGTTTTCTTTTTACGGGATGAGAGGTTCGTGGAGTGACTTGTTTCCGAGTCGGAGCATTGTTCCGGCGGGGAGGTCATTGGCTGACTTGTTTCCGAGACGGACCGTTGTTCCGGCGGGGAGGTAATTAGCTGACATGTTTCCGAGATGGAGCGTTGTTCCAGCGGGGAGCTCATTGGCTGACTTGTTTCCGAGACGGAGCGTTGTTCCGGCGGGGAGGTCATTGGCTGACTTGTTTCCGAGATGGAGCGTTGTTCCAGAGGGTTCCGAGACGGAGCGTTGTTCTGGCGGGGAGGTCATTGGCTGACTTGTTTTCGAGATGGAGCGTTGTTCCGGCGGGGAGGTCATTGGCTGACTTGTTTCCGAGATGGAGTGTTGTTCCGGCGGGGAGGTCATTGGCTGACTTGTTTCCGAGACGGAGCGTTGTTCCGGCGGGGAGGTCATTGGCTGACTTGTTTTCGAGACGGAGCGTTATTCCGGCGGGGAGGTCATTGGCTGACTTGTTTCCGAGACGGAGCGTTGTTCAGGCGGGGAGGTCATTGGTTGACTTGTTTCAGAGACGGAGCACTGTTCCGGCGGGGAGGTCATTGGTTGACTTGTTTCCGAGACGGAGCACTATTCCGGCGGGGAGGTCATTGGTTGATTTGTTTCCGAGACGGAGCATTGTTCCGGCGGGGAGGTCATTGGTTGACGTGTTTCCGAGACGGAGCATTGTTCCGGCGGGGAGGTCATTGGTTGACTTATTTCCGCTTTCTACGGTGTCGGGGTCGACTTGCTCCGCTTTCTGCGGTGTCAGGGTCGACTTTAGGTTGTTTGTGAACCGTGGAGTCTTAGAACTAGGGACTTTGCTGTGGTTCTGATTGGTGGTGTCGCGTCCGTATACTGTTGGAATGAGGAGGAACGCCGTTACTGATCTGTAGGCTGTAGACATTGCCGTTGAGATCTGACTCTCCTTTTGACAGAGTTTGTTGGGAAATGTGGTTCCCTTTTCGTTTATGCCCATGGATTGTATACAGGGGTCAGTATGGACTCTCCTGTAAGGCATAAATTTCATTCTCTCATTTTTTATTTCCTTCCGTGATACTCTATCATTTCATCTGTTTATATCGCGAAAGTCGCGATTGCCCAATCATTTTGGCTATTCTTCATGATGCCCAATTATTTCGGTTATTTTTCTTTTTACTCGCTGCTTTTTATTGCGAGTTGCCTAATCATTTCGGCTATTTTTATATGTATTTTTGGCTCACTGATTTTGTTGCGAGTATGGACTTGGGATCTGATACCAACCTTGGCATAAGCATCGCTACTACTGGAACGTTGCCAGGAGCGAATCATTATTTGCCTTTGCCGCTACCGAACAAAGATGGCTTAGTAGACAGGGTTAGGGACCTGACGACTAAGGCTTTTGACTTCGTGAGCCGTAAGGGTCTCATAAAGGTATTTCTCCCTACGAGTCGTGAGGATCTCGTAGATGTAATTTCTCTTTAGGGGTCATGAGGACACCTAAGTGTGTTTTCTCTTGAGAGTCGTAAGGATCTCACAAGAGCATTTTCTCCTTGCAAGTCGAGAGGACCTACAAGTGTTGTTCACCAAATATGGGAATTTCACACCACTGGTGGAACTGGGCGAGGGAACGCTTATTTATTCCCGTGGATTGTATACAAGGGTCAATATTGACTGCCTGCAGGGTAGTTTGGGGGATATGATGGCTTAAGAACAGGTTCAGGTCCCTGTATCTTAAGACTTTTGAACCCTGTGAGCCGTGAGGGTCTCATAGGGGAAAATTCTCCTTACAAGTCATGGGGATCTTGTAAGTGTAATTTCTCCTTAGGGATCGTGAGGATTCCTAAGTGTTTTGCTCCCTTGTGAGTCGTAAGGATCTCACGCGGGTATTTTCTCCTTACAAGGTCGAGAGGACCCTGCAAGTGCACAGGAAATTTTTCTGCGAGTCTGCGCCCTTTCGGGTTTTCACAAACTCGCCGGTAGCCCTGCTGTTTTTACTCACGGAGCCCTTTCGGGTTTTCATCCGTACCCATTTCGCTTATGGACGTACCGTTTTTTTTAGCGGGGCATTCCACTAGATTGTAGGACCTGTTTGTAGGCCCCTTAATATCCTTCCTGTCTTTTGAGAAGAAAGGACCATTCTACATAGAGATTCTTCTGCCAGTGAGGAATATGCCCCCTGTGTATATCTCAGGGGGAAACGAGTACCCACGCCGTCGCTATTTTGGCGATAGGTTGCTTCAGAGCCGCTTATTTGTTGAGCGTAGGTGACAAATGCCATCTTGCCTCCGCTTTTCACTCGTCATCACCGGATGAGAAAGAGTCTTGACCCATTTGATCCAATCGAGCCATTTTATCTATGAGTTCTTGGAAGGTCGTCGGCTTGAAGAGGGCCGTATACGGGAACTCCTTTTGAATTTAGGTCAAAGGTGGCTATGAACATTCCCACAGCCACAGCTTCGTCGATACGTTGCTCGCATTTTGACCAGAGATTTCGCCATCGGGTAACATATTGGACCCAGGTCTCATTCGGTCTAACCCTTTCATTGACCAACGTCGTTACAGTAGTACGTTTATTCTCATTAGTGAATCCCTGACAGAAGAGCATATCCATTTTGTCGAAGCTCTTCATGAAATCATTTGGTAGTTCCACACATCATTCGAAGGCGATGCCCGCCAGACCGCTGACGAACTGTCGGAGGAGTAGTATGTCATTTCCTCCAGTATCACCGCACATGGATTTAAATCGCGCAATATGCTGGAGAGAATTCCCAATTCCTTTGTACATGTGGAATGTTGGAAGTGTGTACTCTGGCAGGTACTGTATTTAATCATAGCACGCCGTATACGGTCAACCAGTCTTGATTGATCTATTTGCGGCTTCACTGGCGTAGTGAGCTTTGATTCGCTGAGCGATATATGTGTCCATCTTTTCTTTTAGGAATCATTTCCTTCTCAGCCGTTGATAATATTTGCAGAGGATTTGAAATGTCATCCTTATCTTTAAGACCGACCGGCGGTTCATTTGTTAGTGGTTCCGATTGAACCATCATTCCAGCTATATTCTGAATCAGAAGGGCCATCTAGTTCATTTTAGTGGACATTTCTGCCATTTCTTCATCTCTCTTTTTTAGAGCGCGCTTTAGGAAATCAATATCCGACTCCTTCTATACTCTTTCTTCGGGTGCGTCCTCGGGATTTACCTTAGGCGATGGATTAGCGTTTGCTACCGCCTGAGCGAGCATCTCCTGCAGATTTTCATGTTGCAGTTGAACCTTTGTCAGGGACCGAGTTTGAGGTCGGTGATTAGTAGAAGCTCGAACTACGTCTTTGGATTTCACCATATAGATTGTATAAACTGTCATGCCCCCAGGCTCGAGGTGTTTGGAGTTTGCTTTGGGCACTTGAGCTTTATTAGGCTTCTCTTTTTTTTTGTGAAAAGCCGCTTTGGTTTTGGGAGGAACCGCTGTATCAAGATCTGTTTTGGGATGAATCCCCTTGTATTTGAAAGGGGATTTATCAGAATTTGGTTGACGTCTAGGAGAAGAGCCGCGGTTGATGACAGAGACCTTCACCAGCTTCCACACCTGCTTTATGCTCTCGTGGGATTTCCATGGGCTGCGAAGATTTCTTCAATATTGCGGTAGGAGAATTTTGTTTGACCCTTCACAACAGTTTAAAGCTGTTCCCAGTTGGAACAACAACGTTCACCACTGGGGTTGAAACAGGACCATACGGAGAACTGCCCCAAACTCATTTTGTATGATGCCGATATCGACGTCAACCGTTTCTTACGACCGGGATTTGATTAGCCTCAGGATTTTGCCGAGTCTGCCCCCTGTTTCTTTTGAGAGCTTGAATATTCTGCCCCCTGTGTCGACCTTGGTCCTTGACAGGTGCCAGTTGTTTGAGGACTGATTCCGTCGGCAAAGCTGCAGCTTGGGGAACCAGCCTGTGGAAGACAGACTTCCTCTAGGCTTCCTCCATTGGCGTTGAGGTACCGAGGGTGAGAGGTGGGAGTATCGACCCAAAGAGAAGCCAGTTGATTTCTTGAAGTGCCGGATTGCAGAAATTTGAGGCTGCAAGTGACCCATACTTGACTCTGCCAGATGTGACAGAGCCTGAGTTGGGGTGAGTGAAAGCAAACGCCATTCTCGGAAAAGACAAAATGCCGGATTCAGTATCCCATCACCTAAAGGCAACCACAAACATATATACCGCGATTATATGATCGCGGAAAAACACGACACACGAAGTGTGGAGTGGAAAGAGGAAAATATCCCACCGGACGTGCCAGAATCTGTTCGCCACCGAAAGACGCGACCGAGACGTTAAGGACGTCTGACCTGAATTTTGGGGGCAGATACTATTTGGTTTTATCCGTCCACCTCTCCGAAGATGCAAAATTAATTTATGGCACCGTGTATCGAAGGTTTAGACGGATGCATCCGTTGTAGCAGACTTCGTCAGATTCCCCCTCGCTGTGAGGGGCTTTTGATTGTGGGGACGCTCTTCCCTGCTGGTGCAAGCCCCTGCAGTTAATTACGTTACCGCGTAGCGATAACCACTTTCTCCTTCTCCAGATGTTCACTTCGTTTCGTATGTATTTGTTTTATTTTTGGTTGCCCATGGATTATATACGGAGACTAATTTGTGTTGTCGTCCGTAGGGCATGGATTAGTCTAAATCCGTATTTTCTTAGATTTGGGTGTGGTTTGATTTAAGGATCGTTAATTTCATTTGAGATTAAAATCAACTTAAATGTTTGTTAAGGATACGTTAGTCTAATTTTAGACTAAGATCTACATAACGAGGTTTTAGGATCATTTAGATCCAACGAAAGAGCATTTGAGCTCTATTATTTTAGTTTAAGGACGTTGCGGTCCGTTATTAGTTTAGGGACGTTGCAGTCCATAGATCACCATTTTTGAGATGATGGTTAGTTTAAGGACGTTGTGGTCTACAGTAGTTAAGGACGTTGCGGTCCGTTATTAGTTTAGGGACGTTGCGGTCCTTTATTAGTTTAGTAACGTTGCGGTTCTTAGCTAGCTTAAGGACATTACGGTTCATAGCTAGTTTAAGGACATTACGGTCCATGGAATTGTTGGTTGTCGGGACCCGCCACCTCTCTGAAGACGTTGAAGAATTACAACGATATATATCAGAGGTGTGGGGAGATGTACCCTTGAACCAATGTCAGTTAGGAGATCTGTAGTTGGGTTTGAGACTAAGACCAATTTAGAAAGAATGTGAGCACATGGGCTCAGTTGATCTGAATTAGGGACTTTTAGTCAAGTTGGACTCAGTCCACTTGGTATAAAGTGTTAAACACTTGTTTGGGCTTGGTCCCTTTTATGTGCAACAATGCTGAGCATCGATATGGGCTCTGACTCTCACATCATTTCTTTGTTTTTTATGGAGTGTTAAACACTGTTTATAGTGCTGGGCTTTATTTACAGAGCGCTTTATGTTAAACAGTGCCCACGTGAGAGGGACGTGGGGCGCCTGGTGCCAAACACTGAGTGCAGAGCACTCTTTACTTTATTAGCGCCCACATGAGGGGCACGTGGGACGCTGGGCGCCAACCACTGAGTGCTAAGCACTCTTTATTTTATTAGCGCCCACGTGAGCGGCATGTTGGGAATTCACCGACGCGCGCAAACGCGTATTGTTTTGAAATAGAGAATGTTTTTATGAAAGGGATTGCGCACGCAAGATCGTTCTCGTTTTACTATTTATAAACTGCATGTACACGGCGCGTTGTAGCAAGCCGGCAAGTACGGGTCGATCCGCAGGGAATTGTGTATTGGGTCTTGTGATTTAAGGTTCAACGAATTAACGAATGGTTGGTTTTGTCACAAAAATAAAGAATACGAAAATAAGAAAAGCAAGGAAAACAAGTTAAGGAAGAAGTTGGCCGCGGCTTTGGTTCGGAAGGTCGAATCATGACGATTCCCTTGATGCTCCTTTGATCATGAGTTGTCCGATCTTACGTTGATCCCGGCATGAAGCACGACTTATCAAAGCGGTTGCGAGACACAAGTCGTCAAATTCCGATATTTTCCGCAAAACACAAAACTAGTCCGTTTTGTTCACTTACCGTTGTATGTCCGAGCTTGGGGTAACAACACTAAGCACAAGGGATAGCAACCTTACCACAACATCAAAAACACAATTAGTGAGTGAGAGCAAATGGTTTTAGTGTTGAGTTTGCTAGGTGTTTGTGATGGTATATCGTATATGAAACCAAGAGTTTGTCAAACACTTGATCACAAAATATGATATCCAAACCTAGCAACCTTAACACTAAATTGATTTTAACTTAAACATTGAAATGGGGAAAGGGAGTGAATATGGTATATGAGGAGGTTACAAAGTAACTATGTTTCAAAATAGCATATCACATCAATACATAAACAATCTTTAAGTTAGAATCATATAGTTAAGCACATTAAACATTAACAAGAGGAGGAAGAGGCAAAGCCTTTCATCTCACTTCCTTACCATTACCACAACCAAAGAAATTAGTTAAGAATCATAATAAAAAGGAAAGCAAGTAAAGAAAAGAAAGCAAGTATAAAAGAAACACAAATATTATTAACACTTGAGAAAGAGATACAAGATTTTGGTTACTTGTTCAACCTCCTTAATGAAACTCTCCAAAGAAAGCTTCAAGAAGGAAGAAGAAGAAGAAACCAAGTTGAAGCCCACTCATCACTCAAGCCTAAATCAAAAATAAATTAAATTAAAACTATGGAATATACATGGTACCCCTTGCTAAATATCTGTTCTGATATTTATAGGCTCAATTCCAGAATAAACAAACAATATAGATGGACTGATGTGACCCTAGGAATTGACCAGAAGAAAAATGGGGATGATTGGAGCAAAGGGGCCGAGCTCACCGGACTTTATGAGGGTCTCGCCGGGTCACATCCAAGCACATGGGCTCGTATTGTTGTGGTGTGCTTGGGTGCTCTCCACAATCACTCTAGTGCAGCTTGTTTTATCAGTTTAAGCCTGGTTTGCATGCAGAGAATTGGAGGGAAACTTGATGCAAAGTATCACATCAAAACTTTATTGCATTGAATGCCCATCACACCACATGTGCCCACTTGTTGCACAATTGATCATTTGTGTGTGCCATGGGCAGCCCCACCATGGTCCTAGTGCCAAAGAGCATGTGTACACTTGTATGTGTTGGACCAAAATTATGTGCACACATTTATTTTGCAAATGCTCTCTAGATATCGGTCGGTTTTCTGTTCTGTTTACAGTGTCGGCTCCCAAACGCTATATCCGTGATATTGAGTTTGTTTCCAGTATTTTATCACGAATACCTGTAAACTATAATTACTGAGCAGGCACTGATTAATAACACCGATATATAACAAAATAGATAATGAATGAGCGGTATTAAAATACAGTTTTCTGTGATGAACAGGGCACGTGGGGCTCTTGGCGCTGGGCGCCAACCACTGAGTGCCGAGCACTCTTTATTTTATTAGTGGCGCAGTTTCCTTCTTTATGCATTTTTCTGAAAAGTTCAATTCTTTGTTCTCCCCTGGATCTTCAATCCCTAAGAACAAATTCATCCTTACGAGAATTAAATTCTCATTTGTGGGAGACTTGTCTCATAGATCTCAGATCCAGGGAAAGAACTATGTTCTTTTATAAGGGTTAAACCCTTGAGTATGTAGATGAGATACTATGATCTCTATTTACCTTGAAGAAAGTTCTTCTTTCTTCTCTTTTAAAGCTTTTTTTGCTTGCTCTTCTTTTTTGAACTTGAAGTTTATGGGGGGGGAGGGGGTTTCTCTGTGTAAGACTTGAAGTCTTGGGTCCTTTATATAGTGGAGGCTGATTTGTTGATTTAATTAAGGAAATCTTTCATTGAGAGATCTCTAATTGATTTGGGGATTTTATCCACCGTTGGATCTTTGATCCTGGGCCTTCTGTTTTACAGAAGATATTTTCTTGTTCTCAACAAGATTGGGAAAATATTTTCCCATACAGAGCTTATTCTGTATCTTGGTGATTTTTAATCACCGTTGGATCTTTAATCCAACGGTGCTCTATTTTACAGAGTTTAACCTTTCTTGTTTTAGGAAAGTTCGAGGAATATTTTCTCAACATAATTTAATTCTGTAATTTGATGATTTATCAACTTCGTTGGATCTTTGATCCAAGGGTGGAGAACTTTTAGTTCTGGCGCTGGCGCTCTCGTGCTTTGCACGTGAGGCGCTGCCTCAGAGTTTTTAACTCTTGGTGCTGGCGCTCTCGTGCTTTGCACGTGAGGCGCTGCCTCAGTTCAAATTTTGAACAGATCCTTGCTTTCTTATTCGGGGGAAACACACGGCTCAAAAGAGTCATGCAAACAGATTTTAGTTGGTTACAGTCCCGAGTCACATGGAGGCAGTGAACGGATCGTCGGGGATTCGTCTCTCCCGGTATTGGGGGTTGATGCCGCACGGTGCACGGGTGGCCATCACCAGAAATTCTTGGCCAAGGTAGACGAGAATTACTGATTTGGATCAGTAGTTTCTCAGTTAGTGATGGGCTTTATACCGATATGAAATATCGCTTTATTAGGGGTCTGACTTTATCCACCCCCTAGACCCGATATGCGATACTCTTAGACGAACAGACCGGACTGTATGGAGATTGTCATTGATAGGCTCAATAGGGGTTCAGATGAGTTTGCTAGTCGGCCTTCCTTTCGCTCAATACCTGGGTAGCCGTTACGTACAGCTAGTGCAGCTGACGTGCTTGTGGTTAAACCCACTGCCGGCGTATTTACGAGTCTTTAGAGTCCCACACAGAGCGTTTCCCTGCTTCGGGCGAAACGATATAGAGGCCGTATGGTTTTATGGCAGGGTTCGAACATATACGTGCACTTGTGCACATATCATGATTCGGACGGATAATACTAGTAGGCTTTGGTTTAAGCCAGATCCTACTATTAGATTATTGGATTATTTTCGACTCTTTGTATTCATATTTTTCGGAATACGGATACGGGTATATATATACAGTGAGGGGTATTCTTGTAATTTATTACAAGGGTGCTTCTAGAAGAAAACACCTCATTTGTTGAATAACCATTTTGGATTAAATGGTTAATGAGGTGGAGGATGAGGTGTTATTAGCATTTATTGAAGCATGACTCGCTTGGTGGTTCACTTGGTGACTCATGCTTTGGTGAACTATTGAAGCATGCTTGATTTATTTGGTTTGCTTCAATAATTCACATGACTTGGAGATTTTTTTCATGGATGAAAAATGCTCACTACAACACTCTCATCTCTTCATGCTTGCTTCTTCTACCTCCATCCTAAAAGTCTCATGTGTTGAGAAACCTAAGGTGTTATGAGACATATTAATCCATCATTAGACTCTGCATCCTCTAGGCTATCTAGTTTAGCGAACTAGGTACCCTAGTTACCACGGCTTTGAGGTTGGAGCTCGAACTACAAATTCTCAGGTGGATCGTCTTCGATGGAGGGAGACTGACGATCAAGCTTGATCATGGAGACCACTAGGAGTTTAGGAAGATGGTAAAAGACCGAAGGACATGGATCATTTGGTATAACCATTCTAACTCCTCTTTAGTTTGCTAGCTTATAGGTTCATGGTAGATCCGGATTATTGGGTTGTTCTAGCACTAGTTTATAAAAATTTTGTACCGCAAACGGTCATGGTAGATGGCCAGGGCGCTGGCATAACCTAACATGGTATCAGAGCCAACCCATAAACCTTAAACTAGCAGTTTAAACGATATTTAAAGTAACGAAACCGAAACAACTCCAAAATAATACGGAAAATATTCAAGTTTCTGTCGTTTTTAATTAGTCTTCTAAAAAATTTTTAAACAATTGCAGAAGACTACTCTTACTGTAACTAGAACACAGTTAAAAAACGAGACCCAAATTCCACAACTTGGCCGGCGAGAATGGTATTTTTCCCGGCGATGCCGGTTTTTCTAGGGACTTGGGTTTTGAGTTTTTGGTGGTGTTCTGAATTCTTGAATATTAGCTTTTAGGTATTGTTTGTTTTTGCCCAGATTACATATTATGTTATCTTTGGTATTGGGGCAATACGGAGTATTTCGAAGTCGCTATTTTAACACTGTTTATAAGTTTCAGTGTATACATTACTATCTGCGGCCGTGAATGTCATTAGAGCGGTATACCGTCTAACTGCTATATGTTCTTTTAGATGGGTTTGCGAACATGACATTCACGTTGATGTTCTATGTTGTGCTGAGCTTGTGGTTGGATTGTCGTGGTGGATAGCTTGCGGTGCAATGATAGTAGTATAGTTGAGTTCATTAGTACATTTTATATTGCGGAGCGAGCGTCCGACATGTGGACTGCCGTCTTTGACAGTTTGTATATTATTTGTTTGGGGCACGACCGGGTTGAGGTCGATATCACCCTTGTACATATATTTTTTTTCTGTACTAGGATTACCCCGCGGTGGAGTGCTCGAATAACTAGGTTCTAGAAGGCAACGGGCCCGCATCTCATGGCGTTGAGACGGAGGGGGCCTTACTCTAAAATTAGCGGGCTATTCATCGCACTTGTAGGGGGTACAGGATGACCCACGGAGGGGTGCTCAAGTTACCGGATTCCGTAAAGTGCTGAGTGGCCCATTCACTTTGTTGATTGGGGTTGCCTCACTTCTGGGATTGGCGGGTAACTTGCCGCACTCGTAGGGGTCCATGTTTTTATTACACGGGCTATCCACATGACAGGGAACGTCGGGTCTCATTTGCGGCTCAAATAAAATCCGAGGCTCCAAGATTATCCACCATTCTGTATTGCTTGCTGAGATTCTGTGATGTTGCTTATATCATGCCTGGGACGAATGTTATATATATTTATATATATACTAGTAGATGTTGTATATGTTTTGCATCCGCGCTAGTCCAGACCCCGCTCTGTCATTAGTTAAGTAACCTAACGGTGCATGACGGGACCTCGTGGCGAATGCGAATGGCATATACGTACATTGTATTTTCGTTCTTTTCTGGCATGATATGGATTAATTGATTGGACTACATTAATTCTGATTAATGCAAAGAAAACAAACCTAAATGATATTGATGGAACCAAGTTTTTGAAAACTGACATTACAGACGTTTCCTTTTGCTTTGCACAACGATATTCGGTTCTAAATATCCAGCACCTCATTCGACGAGGCAAGAGCCGAGATCCCTTCACAGGGAGTGACCTCTTAAGCAAAAGTTTGCGTCATTGTAATAACTTCACTATAGTCAATTCTTTTGCTTTGCATCGTGGTATTCAGTTTGGAATATCCTGCATCTCATTCGATGAGGAAAGAGCCGAGATCCCTTCACAGGGAGTGACCTCTTTAGCAAAAGTTTGCGCCACTATATATTTGTAAAACGACTCGGTTCCTTCGACGATATCAAGTTCATTACGTTAAAGGGGTTTTCGCCGAAAACCCAGTCATAGCCCTTCGTCATTTCAGATAAGTAGCAGTTAGTATTCGTGCTATGTACGTTGGTCTCTATCAAGGCATAGTGAACGGTAGCTAAATGTTACTTATTTGTTGCATTTTAGGATGCGATTAATTAGGACAGTCGCATAGCCATGTTGGTCTCTATCAAGGGCTTATGCGGATGAGTCTAAGTTAATCCAGGACAATGACGGGTTGAACTTGACTTGCGACTTATGGTACATTGGTCTCTATCAAGACCATATGATGCTTGGGGCAAAAACCACATCAGGAGTTTTGATTTTTATGTCAAAAATATTTCTAAACCGCAATCAAGAACGGCGTCGCTTGGTAGCTAGCCGGTGAGTACGGGTCGGTCCACATGGATGTTGTGAATTTCCTAATCGCTCTAACGAGTTAATTCCGAACGGTGTGAACGGATTGATTTAAATCTAAAAACTAAATTAATCTAGATCTAAATCTTGCTAGGGTTAGGTTTAGGGTAGGTTTGGAAATGTAAATAAATCTCACCGCTTTCTATACCCAAATTAAGATCTATGAGGTGTTATGGTAATTATTAATAAAGGGGATTAGTACCATTCGTGAAGGTGTTTCTTCCTCTAGGTTCTTGTCCTTTTTTTATCAATCCTTACCCTAACCTCCATGGAAAACACGCTCAACTGGGCCTTTATACTACGGTATCACCGCTACCTCATGGGATAGGGTGCCGTAGGGAGCGGTGTGTGTATGTATGCATGGAGTCCTATAAATTATATGTGACGGGCAAGAAAGGGATGAGAGATCTTCATCTCTCAAAAGCCTTCCCCAAAGCTAACCCTAACAAGCGAGGAGACTACTCGCTCATTAGGGAATTGAATGACATTCTATCTATCTATTTAGGCAAGGAATTAAATCTATACTAAGGCAATTAAATAAAACTACTTACTTGATAAGATGGCTCTCTGCAAACATTTACACAAGACTTGTCAGATTTGAATAGATGAAATGAAAAGAGGCATCGATGCTCTCCAAAAGAAATCTGAATTTTATTAATGAAAGGAGGCATACCTCAAAAGAGGTATTTGGGTTTCTATTTATAGGACATAGAAAACCCTAGGGTTACAATTGACTCGCATATCTGCTTTTACAAAAATACCCCTAAGAAAAAGACCAAGTCAACGAGCCGCAGTGCACCGAAATTTTTCCCACCGACACGGGCATAACCCGGCCGCGGTTCCGCGGCCAATAGCATGCCTTGGCAGCGGTTCCACGGCCATGTTGGGAGTTTAGTGCTTCATTTTTTCTGGAAATCTTCTTGCTCATGTTTTCTTCAATTTTCTTCAGTTCTTTTCTCAGATTGGCTTCTAGGTTTCTTCCAGATCTCCACAGTGAACAATTGTAGTGAACTTTTACCGTTGCTTCGTGACGAAGTCTTGAACCTTGCGCTGCCTTGTATTTTGTGAACTGATCTTCGTGTAGGCTTGATCAAGATTCCAACATTTATTAGTCGTAGTCTCACTTTTGTATCGTCTTTTGTCTTTTTCACTGTTTTTGTCCCAAGAATCTGTAACCTGCAACTAAGTAGCAGACATGGGTCAAAAGCACCTGTTTATTTGTAAAATGACTAGGAATGGGGAATATAATAATGCAATATTATGATATGAACAAGTTTCAAACATACAGGAAACTTGCCAGGCGTGCGCATACCTTCTGGAGTGTGGTGACTTGAGTGGCTTCCATCAAGTTATCATGCGATGATAGTTGGATCCCGATTCCCACTGATGAGTAGGTGTTACTTCTCGGATGATTTTCAGATGATCCCGACTTATTCTCCTTTTAGGATTTGAAGGAGAATTCGAGGAAACAGTGCGAGCCATCCTGATTAGATAAAGTGATTAACCAATCTAATCTAGGTTAGAGTGCACGCTGAATGTTTTTTCTCTCTCTCTCTTTGGCAGCGACCATGGTCTGACCTTAAAAACTCATGAACAAAGTTAACTTTCTTAAAATACTTTGGCTTTTGGATTGTCATTTAGTCGCATATATCCCTGCCGTTCCTATTTTCCCTTTGCATTTTTTTCAGAACACTCCGTATTACTACGAAGATCCATATTGATTGGATATTCCATCATATAGTTACATACGAACTCGAAGAAACTTGTTTCAGTTCGAGGATGGATTCCGGTTCTGGAGAAATTGAATAGGATTATTCGGTTTTCTTTTCACTTTACCTTCTCTCGGGTTGCGAGGGCTCCTAATATTAAGAGAGTACACCTATTGCACTTATTGGATAGTCTTCTTTCAAACCATGGGCAGGTGCCGAAAGGTAGGGGAGAAAGAAAACCAATTAGCCTAAGTATGATGTACAAAAGGTAATAAGTATAGACATATAAAGGGATTAGATTAATGGCAAAGGAAATTGTGACTGCTATCATTCACGACGAAGCCGTGTATATCCCCTGCCACTCCTATATCACCTCCACATTTCTCTAAAACACTCTGTATCACTACGAAGATCTATATTGATTGGATATGCCATCGTATAGTTACATACGAACTCGAAGGAACTTGTTCCAATTCGAGAATGGTTTCTGGTTTTTGAGAAATAGAATAAGGATTATTCGATTGACTTTTCTCTTTACCTTCTCTCAGGTTGCGAGGGCTTCTGGTATTAGGAGAGTACACCTATTATGCTTATTGGATAGTCTTCTTCCAAACCCTAAGCTGGTGCCGAAGGGTAGGGAAGGAAGAAAATCAATTAGCCTAAGTGTAATGCACAGAAGGTAATAAGGAAAGATATATAAAGGAATTGGAGTGAGGACAAGGAAGTATATGGTTACTGTCATGAATCTGGATAGTGGAAGAGGCATTACTAGGAATACCTGGCTACCCCTTCGAAATATTTTCATGTTTCAGTTTTACTGTGCGGTGTTAAGTGAAAACCGTTTTCCCAGTTAGATTCTAATTCCAGGGTATGTATTTACTAGATTTGATTCTCACATCTGTATGGCGTTACAAGATACTGAGTAGGAGTAGAATATTGGGAATTGGGTGAATATATCCTCAATATATTAGAATTCTTTGTAATTGGTGATATTTGAGGAAATCACCTGGGTTTTGCCTGACGTCAAATATTTGGTTTTGAATATCCGTTGTTATGCACCAATTTCAAACTGATATATCTGTACGTTTATTTTATAAAGTGAGATATAACTTTTTGAAATCATGTCTATGAAATTTACCTATATCAGTTGATGGTTAGGTAAGGTGCATTCAACGACGGTGTATTTCTTCTTAACCATAGCACAGTTTTCAACTTTCGACACACAAGGTTTGAGTTATTGAACTCAGAGGACTTATACAAAGTATTGTATGTTGTCCGTTAGGACAAAGAGGTTGGTACCTGTACTATATTTTGTTTACTCATGACTTCTCTGGTTTTAGACAAGTATTTCGTTGAATTATAGGGTCCAAATTTTGAGAAGTTATGGGTATAAGAATAAAGTAGAGAACCATATATTGCAAGTATCAGGATTCTTCAAGGTGATCGAAAATGTAGATACTTGTGCTAGGCATTTCGTCGTAAGTAATATTTTTGAGAACTTGATTCTCTTTCAGGTTACTCATACGTGGATGCATTCCTTGATGAGTAATGCTGCTTGGCCTCCTTCCATTTAGTTAATATGTACTGGAAACGGCTGCATGTATTTTGAATCTGGTTCAAATTAAATTAGTGCCCTTGTTTCTATATTGTATATATACAATGGATTCATATCTTAACGATGTTGAGGTATATGGAGTTGTCCGGCTGATGCTTAAAACCAGAATCTGGACAAACTCAAGGTACGTTTCAGTAATGACAGTTTGTGGGTTATCCCAGGCTTTGACGAAGGTTAACATTCTACCATCTGGAAGATCAATAGTTATATTGTTCTTGACTTGCCATAGTTTTAGTAAAATGGATTCTTTTCAGAAAACATTAGTGGGAGTATGGTAGAACTGGAAGTGATCCCAAAACCACAAACGATTGCTGAAAATTTAGAAGAACCTAAAAATTCAAATAGTTTCGACGATCCATTAGCCACTCCGCAGATTTGGTGGGTAATCTCAGGCACCCGAGAGATACTTCGGCCTCCTCAAAGACGGTGAAAGGGAGGTTTTTGATGACCTAAACTTGACACTACTGCTGTTCTAGACTATGAGATCTGGCAGAAGGATGAGTATAACGTCGTTCTAAATTAGCTTTAGAAGTGCACGTGTATATGACTCTGCTAGTGGGTTGTTGTAGTCAGTGGGAGCAGCGGAAGCATGGTGGGC
Source organism: Agapanthus africanus (assembly GCA_030015575.1). NCBI lineage: Eukaryota > Viridiplantae > Streptophyta > Magnoliopsida > Asparagales > Amaryllidaceae > Agapanthus > Agapanthus africanus. The sequence goes on from CM057337.1 coordinate 14,056,341, forward strand.
AAGTAGCTTATGTCTATTTATAGACTAAAGCAGGTATAGCGGAGATAGATCATCTATTTTTGATGTGATAGTCATAGAGTTTGACTTCATCAGAATAATAGATGGACCTGATAAGAGGGCAGTAGGGAGTGATGTCCTGGTATTTGGATGATATGCACTTAATAGGAAGAGATCTTCTTATACTACGATTGGTTATACTGTGGTTGTCATAAGGATTTTCTCCACATAGGATCTGGATAAAATATCAGGGATTCTGGTCACTAGATCTATGGTTTTAGATCTAGATTTCGGAAGTGTCCCAATTTGGGTAATTTGAAACTATTCTAAAGTGTTTTAGAATGGACGACTCCTGGTGTGGTGGTGTACCCGCAGATGATAGAGTCACCCTCTCTAAAGAGATGTCTTCTAGACTGATGAGGAGAGGGATTTGCATGATTGACATATCACTTGCTTAGGAAATTGAGTCAATCATGAAATGTCAAGTATCACACCAGATTTTGCTTTTACACCGGCTGCAATAAGCATATATTTATCCAATCCTGGAGAAACGTTGGGAAGCAGTTATGAGCATAAATGGATGTTCTTGGTATATGGTAACGGCAGCCTCCTTCGGGAGGCGGTTATCATTTCAGGCTTCCAAGGTGACCTGGATGACAGAGTGACTGTCAGAGTTATAGTTTTCCCTCTTTTGAGGGGCAGTATGTTGGACAAGTGGTCCAAGCGGATACTGTGGAAGGCATATCGCGGGATACTGATTAAATTTAGTGGATGATACAGTCTACGAAGTTTGTTGGATTTGGAGTTCATTTGTGAACTGGGTCCCATCAGAATCCAGACAAATTCTAAGACAGGTATTGCTCATTTCGGAAGATAGTCTTTCTCCGCGAAATTGAGATATAGAGAGATAAAGATAGAAACATTGGAGCGGATCCACTCACTGATGCTATTTCTCGAACACAATAGTTTCACAAACGGGTTTTGTGAGACTGATTAGTAGAGAAGTTGGATGTTCGGTATCACACGAACTGTGAATATGCGACATCGCAATAATTAGCCTTAAGTGCAAGTGGGAGGTTGTTGGCTACAGTGCCCTCAAGGATTATGATGATTGAGGGAGGACCTATACGGATAGAACAGTCTTACTCAAAATAATAGTATGCTATCTGGTTTGCCTTTATCATCATGTATATGCATTATATGGTATTACAGATCACTATTACATGCTGATAGAGCCCATAGGATTCTTGCTTGACTACCAGCATTATGACGGCGATCATATACGTGGGAGCTGGATGGTCTATAAGCGCATCCTTAAATGTCCCTAGTCGAGAGAGTATCGAGACTGGGCATCGATACTCTGGAGTAGACTAGTGTATACTTATCGAGACCCCGACAAGGGGCTGTGGCTGGTCTCACAAGCCATTGGTGTCATTTTGTCACCTAAGATAGTATGCAAGTGCTCATTGGGTTATGAGTACACTGGATGGACTCGCCAGGAACTTGCTAATTGGTATTATATCTATTGTCAGATAGCAGTTCCCAGGTGACATGTGTACAGGTTAGTCTATCGACCTGAGATTGTCATTTATCTCGTGTGAGTTCCCACCGTGCTTTGATTACTACCTTACCACGGCTCAAAGGAGTCGTGCAAACAGGTTTTAGTTGGGTACAATCCCGAGCCACATGGAGGCAGTGAGTGGATCGTCGGGATTCATCTCTCCCGGAATTGGGGGTTGATGTCGCGCGGTGCACGGGTGGCCATCGCCAGAAATCCTTGGCCAAGGTAGACGAGAATTACTGATTTGGTTCAGTTGTTTCTCAGTTGGTGATGGGCTTCATACCGACACGAAATATCGCTTTATTAGGGGTCTGACTTTATCCACCCCCTAGACCCGATATGCGATACTCTTAGACGAACAGACCGGACTGTACGGAGATTATCACGGATATGCTCAGTAGGAGTTCAAATGAGTTTGCTCGTCGACCTTCCTTTCGCTCAATACCTGGGTAACCGTTACGTACAGCTAGTGCCACTGATGTGCTTGTGGTTAAATCCACTACCAGCGTATTGACGAGTCTTTAAAGTCCCATGTTTCCTCCAATCAGAGCAAAGCTCTATTTTGAAATTCAAAATTCAAAAATTGAAGCAACGCTTCAGATCCAGCGCTAGGCGCGCTGCGCGCCACATGTCAAACACGGATGCGCTAGCGCCAGGTGCGCTGCGCCCTAGGCAGTGCACCCCCAATCAGAGCAAAGCTCTGTTTTGAAATTCAAAATTCAAAAATTGAAGCAATGCTTCAGATCCAGCGTTAGGCGCGCTGCGCGCCACGTGTCAAATACAGATGCGCTAGCACCAGGTGCGCTGTGTTGCGCCACGGCAGCGCCCCGGCCGTTTATTCCGAGGCCAAATTGCGGAATCAAAAATTTTCCTTACTCGGAAACCGGCGCTACCGCGGACAATTAAAACCCGGATCGTTAACCATTAACCTATCCCAGCTAACTAGAGATGGGAAAGAGAAGTATACCGAGTGATCCGAGTCCTCCGGTCTTCTCGTCATCGTCCCGATCTCCCGCGGAAAGTCTTGTCTCCACATCGCCGCCTCCTCGCCGGAAAGGGCACCACATCGCCTGCGTCTTTTACGGGCTCCCGCCTCAATACCGAGGCAAATCGGGCATGAAGCCGGCAACTCGACATGCTCAAGATATGCTGTAGAATGTAGTGTAGAGGATGCTTGTCTCTTTGGGGTTATGTTGTTGCCATTGAGGATGATGGAGGGAACAAGGATTAGAAAAATGGCGCTTACATTTTTCTAGCATGAAAATGAGATCAAGAAAGAAACTCTCAAGAATGAAGCTCTCTTCTTCTTCTTCTCTCAACCATGAAAAACTTCTCTTCTTAGAAAAATGGTGGAGGAAAAGAATATGAATCCATCACCTTAGAAGGAAGGTGAGTGTAGGAAAAGGTGGAGGGTAACCACAAGCTAAACATCATCATCACAAAATCAAATCAACTCCAAATCACTTCTAATCAACCAAAAGCAAGTGATGAGAATGGTATCTAAAGATTCTATCATAATAAATACATTTGCATGAAAAACCCTCCACAAAGTGTAATTTGCAAAACTGCAAATTACCCCCTCCATCAGAAAAGTCCGGCCGGGAAAGAACAAAGGAAAACCGGCCGGAACGGAATGCAAACTGGCAACTCCAGAAAACTGGTCCCGTAATAAATTACAGGAAAACCCCGATACTGTGCATACACACCCGCATCTGTATTCCGACCGGATACAAATGCAATGAGACAAAATCTACACTGTACTAAACTAGGACCGGCTTAAGCCAAAGCCGGCTAGTAATATCCGTCCGATCCTAATCCGTGCAATACCGCACGTATCTGATCGAACCCTGCCATATAACCATACGGCCACTAGTACAAACCGTCCGATCCTGATCCGTGCAATACCGCACGTATCTGATCGGACCCTGCCATATCTCCATACGGCCTCTACAGCGTTTCGCCCGAAAACTTGAGTAACTGAAAGTGTGGTGGACTCTAAAGACTCGTCAATACAATGGCTGTGGATTTAACCACTAGCACGTCAGAGGTATTAGCCAATACGTGACGGGCCACCAGTTATTGACCAAAAGGGACGTCGATGAGCGAACTCATCCTGACACCCTACTGAGCCTGTCAGTGACAATATCCGTACAGTCCGGTCCGTTCGTCTATGAGCATCGCATGTCGGGCCTAGGGGGTTGGTAAAAGTCAGACCCCCAAAAGCGGTACAAGTCGTGTCGGAGTGTAGCCCAGAACGCCCTGAGATACTACTGGAATACCTACCAGTAAATCTCCTGCCTCGGCCGAGGGCTTTGCGTAATGGCTCTCCTAGACACAGCGCGACCTCACCCCCAATACCGGGAGAGACGAACCCCTGAAGATCCGCTCACTGCCTCCATGTGGCTCGGGACTGTACCCAACTAAAACCTGTTTGCACGACTCCTTTGAGCCGTGGTAGGGTAGTAATCAAAGTACAGTGGGAACTCACACGAGACAAATGACGATCTCCAGGTCAATGAACTAACCTGTACACATGTCACTAGGGAACTGCCATCTGACATCAGGTATAATCCCAACTGGCAGGTTCCCGGCGAGTCCTGTCCGGTGTACTCATAACCCAATGAGCACCTGTATACATCTTAGGTGAACCAACTGACACCAGTGGCTTGTGAGACCGGCCACCGCCCCTCGTCGGGGTCTCGACTGTATACACTAGTCTACTAATGGAGTATCGATGCCCTGTCTCGAAACTCCTACGACTAGGGACCTTTTAAGGATGTGCTTATAGACTACCAGCTCCCACGTATATGATCGCCATCATACTGCCGGCAGTCAAGCAAGAATCCTAGGGGCTCTATCAACGTGTAATAGCGACATGCCAGGTCACCTAAAGCAGTACACAATGATAAAGATAAACCAGATAGCATACTATCATCTCGAGTAAGACTGTCCTACCGGGATAGGTCCTCGCTCAATCATTGCAATCACGTGCCTGTGATCCAATAATTGACTCTGAGGGCACTATCTCCAACACGCTGTGCCCTAGGCAGTGCACCATGTGTGCGCTAGCGCTAGGCGCGCTGCGCGCCATGTGTCAAACACAGGTGCGCTAGCGCAGGCTGCGCTGCGCTCTGAGCAGCGTACCACGTGTCAAATGTAGGTGCGCTAACGTAAGGTGCGCTGCGCTCTGAGCAACGCACCACGTGCAAAGCACGGGTGCGCCTGCACTGGAATTATAAAATTCCCCACCGTTAGATCAAAAGATCTAATAATAATGATAAATTATTAATTAATCAGAATTAAAATTCTGTTATGGAAAGATTTTCTCAATCTTGTTAAAAATAAGAAGATTGCCTTCTGTAAAACAGAAGCTCTACGATCAAAGATCCAATGGTGGGGAAACATCCCCAAATCAATCAGAGAAAGATCTCTTTAACTGATTTAACAAATCAACTTGCCCTATATAAAGGCCCCAAGACTTCAAGTCTGATATAGAGAAACCCCCTATAAAGTTTGAGAAATTCAAAGAAAGAAGAGCAAGCTCTTGAAAGAAGATTATTTCTTCAAGGTAAAGATCATGAACGATGAACACAGAGATGAAATCATCTCATAAAAAGAAGAATTATCTTCTTAAAAGATCATATATCTACAAAGACCAAGGTCTTTTATAAAAAGATCAAAAGATCTTATCATAAAAACAAAAAAGTATTTACTTCATTCACAGATCATTGATCTATAAAGGCGAAGCCTTTCAAAAATAAGAACTGTTGTTCTTGAATCTTGAGACAAAGTCTCTTTTAAAAGAACATAAATTTGTTCACAGATCATAAAAATTGATCAAATGCGCTTTGCGCTATTGAAATGCACTTTGCGCTATTGAAATCGGCGCTCTGCGCCAAAATGCGCCACGTGTCAATCACGTATGCAACTTGTGCTTTGCGCTTCTGAAATAGTGCACTGCGCTCATAGGCTGGCGCTCAGCGCCAAGCGCGCCAAGTGTCACTCACGTGTGCGCCTCTAAATTGACAGCGCAATGTCCTCATGGACTAGCGCTTAGCGCTCATAAACTGGCGCAATGCGCTCACCATCTGGCGCTTAGCGCCAAGCGCGACATGTGTCCTTCTCATGTGCGCTACTTGACAGAAGCGCACTGCGCTCTTTAACTGGCGCAAAGCGCCTGGTACGCCACGTGTCGCGCTGACAGAACATAAATTGTTCTGATGAATGCTCTGCGTTCAATACAAGACAAAAAAGGTGTCAAGATCTAATGCTCAGCATTATTAAAAGGGTCAAGCCCAAATAAAGGCTCAATAACCAGAATAACAATGTTAAACATTTATTGGACTTAGCCCAAGATTGGCCATAAGTCCTCAACTCATATCAACTGAGCTCATATGCTCATAAACCTTTTAACAGACCTTAGTCCCCAAATTGGACTATAGATCTCCCAACCAACTCACACCGGTTCGAGGGTACATCTCTTTACTCCTCTGATATTTTTCGTTGTAATCCTTCAACGTCTTCAGGGAGGTGACGGGTCCCGACAACCATACATTTCATAGACTATGACGCCTTTAAACCGGACTGTGGGGTCCTTAAACTCACGGACTACGATGTCCTTAACCTGGACTGTGGGGTCCTTAAACTCACGGACTACGATGTCTTTAACATGAACTGTGGGGTCCTTAAACTCACGGACTACGATGTCTTTAACCTTAGACCGCCATGTCCTTAAACTGGTAATTAACCGCAATGTCCCTAAACTAAACAACAGAGTCCAAATGCTCTCTTGTTGGATCTAAACGATCCTGTTAAGTTGATCTTAGTCTAAAATTAGGCTAACGTATCCTTAACAAACGTTTAAGTTGATCTTAGTCTCAAATGAGGCTAACGTATCCTTAAACCCAACCCTCAAACCCAAATCTAAGAAGATACGGATTTGTACTAATCCACGCCCTACGGGCGACAACATAAATTAGTCTCCGTATACAATCCACGGGCAACCACAAACAAAACAAATACCCACGACACGAAGTGACCATCTGGAGAAGGAGAAAGTTGTTACCGCGATGCGGTAGCGTAATTAACTGCAGGGGTTTGCGCCTGCAGGAAAGAGCGTCCCCACAATCAAAAACCCCTCGACGAGGGGGAATCTGACGAAGTCTGCTACATCGGCCGCATCCGTTTAAACCTTCGATACATGGTGCCATAAATCAACTTGGCATCTTCGGAGAGGTGGACGGATAGCACCAATTAGCATCTGCCTCGAAATTCAGGCAAGACGCCCGCCGCGTCTTCGTCCGCGTCTTTCGGCGGGGAACAGATTCTGACACGCCCGGTGGGGCCTTTTCCTCTTTCCACTCCACACTTCGTGCGTCGTGTTCGCGAACAAATCGTGGTTTGATATGGTTGCCCTTGGGTTCGAGGTACTAAGATTTGGTTTCTTGCTTGGTGCAGAAAACGAAACATCAATGGTATCTACTTGCGCGAAGTGTTCCAGCTGCAACTGCAACTCGTGTTCCGCCTCATCTAAAGGCATAGCTTACGGACCTCAAGCGGCTTCCCTGTTCACAATGCCGGTGGACCAAGTAATTCGGGCCACCACTGGGCTGTTCTTTGGGACTATGATCCCACCCATGAGCTTCAATGCCTCGATGTTGCCGCAAGAAGCCCCAAAGAAGTCGGTCTTCAATCGACTTACCACTACTGCAACCCCTCTCAATGGGTCGTCCAGCTCCGGCGCCTCAGTCTTCGCTAGATTGGGCCAAAGTTCATGTGGGCCCATGATGAAGCCTGCAATTCCAGAAAAGATTATTCCGAAGAGGATAGCCATCCCTGCTCCTGAAGTCGTCAAGGCGGCTTCTCCTGCCAAAGGTCGGTCTTCACAAGACTGACTGTTCCGGCTCCCGCTCCAGTCGAAGTCCTCAAAGCTACTTCCCCCGCCTAGAGGTCTGTCTTTGACCGGTTAGACACCGCTGCTCGACGGACGTCGGTCTTCAAGAGGCTGGTACCAGCAGCGCCTCACCAGAACAGGGGGCATGACGAAGTCACCCCCCAAGATGAAACAATCCCAGCGGCTCGACACGCTCGACGTCGCCATTGGCCCCAAGTAAGGAAAGCTGGGGGCAACTCCCCCTCTGGGCTAACTCCACCAGCCCCAACGGTGGAAGTCAATGCTGCTGTTCCAACCGGGAACAGCTTTGAATTGCTGAACAAGGTGCGCAGGAACTCTCCTACCGCCGTACTGAAAAGATCTCCTCCACCCTTGGAGAATGCACCGAAGGCGAAGCTGGAACAGCCCCCTCAGCGGTTATCCTCCAAAATCTACAAAGTCTGGCGACAAGTCCAGGAGTCAGTGATTGATCAAGATTACCCCCACCGATAGAAAAAGGTGAAGGTTCAACAGAAAGAGAACCGTCCTGTCAAGCCACAAAGGACGACAACAACCTGGGTGCTCGCTGCAACGGCCCCCTCAACGTCAACTGCTCAAAAGAGATGGAGGCCGGAGAAAGCCCCTGTGACTACGGCAGACCACAAAGATGCTGAGCCCAAACGCCCCAAGTCTGGGGGCATAATGGTGCATACTGTTTATATGGCTTCCGAAAAAGAGGAAAGCCGCGCTTCGACCGGTCACCGACCGCTCACCCGATCCATGACAAAAGCCCAGGAGCAGCAACAGAAGCTTCAGGAAATGCTAACACAAATGGCCGCACTCACCGGGCCAAAAGAAAGCCCTGAGGTGTCATCAGAGCAGCGTCATGAACAAGAAACCGATGCTGACTTTCTCCGCAGAGTACTCGAAAAGAAGGACAAAGAAGCGGCAGAACAAGCGGCTAATATAAAACGAATGGCGCTTCTCTTCCAAGACATGGTCGGGATGATGTTACAGCCAGAACTTCCAGCTGAAGACCCTCCTATCATCATTGAAGACGACAGAGGGGAGACATCGAACCCTCCTCCGGATCTTTCAGCAGCCAAAGAGGAAACCATTTCCAAGGCCGCTCTGGATGACTATATTGCTCAGCAAATACGAGCTCACCAGGCGAATGAAGGCCGGCCAAGTCGTTAAAACTGGGCGGCCATATCCAGGCTGGTATGACCAAATAAAGTATCCGCCGGGATATATGGTCCCTAAATTTCATGTATACAAAGGGACGGGCAATCCCCACCAGCATGTCTCCCAGTTCAGGGCTCTTTTCGGCAACACCGGAGGTGATGATAAATTGCTACTTCGCCAGTTCATCGGCAGCTTGTCGGAGACGGCTCTCGAATGGTATTCTGAACTTCCAAACGACTCCGTCAAGACTTTTGCGGAAATGGAGCTATTATTCACCCAGCGATTCGCGAGTGCTAGTGAACGCACCCTAATAATGGCATTGATCAACGTTAGGGTGAAACCTGGAGAGACATGGGTTCAATACGCAATACGATGGCGGAATCTGTGGTCGAAATGCGAACAGCGTATCGAAGAAGCACCGGAGGTGGGCATGTTCGTAGGCACTCTTGATCCGCAGGCGACCATCTCCCAGTTCATGATGTTTTTCAAGCCGACTACTTTCCAGGCCTTGATTGACAAGCTGGTCCAAATGGACCAGATAGGTAATAGACCGTCTCCTCCAAAGCTGGAGCCTCGGAACGAGAAGGGAAAGGGGAAAGCGATCGTCGTCGCTAATGCTCAACAGCAGCCCAGTGGTCTAAGACCAGTGGATCGCCAAAATAATAGAACTCGATCTCTCGAAGATAAAATGAGATGCCCTTACTCGTTCCCTCGAGACAAGACGAAGAGGTTATTCGAGCTTGCACTGCGCAATAGGCTCATCACTCTGCCGGAGTCAAGACGCCCATTGTAACTAGGCGACATTAGCAATCCTAACTATTGCCCTTATCACCGAATGTTGGGCCATCAGATCGAGGATTGTTACATCTTCAAAAGCTGGATAGAAGATCAGTACCAGCAGGGCAAATTCGTATTATCCAAGAATTGGAAGGTGAACCCGCCTCGGCCACACACTCTCAAGAATACAGATACACCGGAGGCATCATGCTCTTTCGTAGAAGAAGCTCCATGGGAGGTCGCTCTTTCAGCTAAGACAAAAAGAATGCTGAAGGATCTCCAAACATGCCCGGCGATCAGGTGGAAAAATCTACTCGAACCCGAGATCATCGAGGGAATGTTAAAACCACGTCCAACTCCAAAAATCGGTCGTGATAGCCAAAGCACTCACACCCAGCCGTCGAAATCTTCGAAGAAGAAGAAGAAATCCAAGAAGCCCGTGAAGCCTAGTGACAAGCGCACAGACCTGCAAAAGAAGATTGATGCACTGGAAGAGTATAACCAGAAGGCGCGGACTCCAGTCACACTTCAAGAGTTTCTCAACCACGTCCTTGAGGACGGAGATGACGATAATGAAAAAGACTCGTCGGATGAATCCGAAGATTACGCAGCAAGTTGCCATGTGATCTCTTACTCGTCAATAGACGATAAAGAAGCTCCTTGCACCGAGAAACTGGGGGCAAATCCTAAATCGGAACTTCTAGAGCCGTCAGAAGAAATGATTGATGCATTCCTGAACGAAGCTCTTCTGAAAAGTAAAGCTGATCGGGAGCGTGAGATGGCTATATTTGAAAAGGCCAAACGCCAGCGACTGGACGAAAGGGTTGAAACACTCTCGCCAGATCAAAGTACATCCGCCGCAAATAAAAGCAGGTTCAAGACTAGGAAGAGGTTCGCCAAAGCCATATCGATGGGAATGAAGCTTCCACCCTCCGAAAGGGACGCTCTTGGTGAAGCGGAAACACATCCCAGCTACTGCTTATATCATCGAAAGATTACACATCCCACCGAAGAGTGCAACGCTTTTAAAAGATGGTGGCAGGGATATGTTGCTCACCGGCAACATTTCAAGCAGATGAAATGCAAAACTCATCGGGAGCAAAGAAATACGACCGAGGAGCGTAAAAGAACTACCGACAGCTGTCACATGGTCGATACTGGGGGACTGCAAGTTCTGACCTTCGGGAGCGACTTTGACAAAGAAATGACTCTTGGCCCTCTCTTTAAGGAGTCCACCTCGGGAAAAGGGGAAGAACCGAAGACCTGTGAAAATATTCAGCTGCGCAATCGTACGCTGTCCGAAAAGAATCTTGGGCCCTCGAACAGTGGGTCAAATAGAAAAGATAAGGGGAAATAAAAGGTCCCTGAGGATATCATCCTTGATGACCAAGCCGTCGAAAAGCTGAGAGCCAAGGACCCGCCAAAGAAGAGTAAGGTGGACTACAACGTTCTGGCACACTTGAGAAAGCTACCTTCGCAGCTCAGCATTCTCGACGCCCTTCTGCTATCCAAAGAGGCGAGAGATTCTTTGATTAAGGCACTGTAAGAGCCCGATCAATTCCAAGCTTTTCTTGCCGAGGAAAAGATGAAGGACGAGCTGGAAGAAGTGCATACAGCCGATATCACCTTCGGCGATGAAGACCTCCTCCTTGGGACATGCGAGCACAACCGTCCCCTATATGTCTCCGGACACTGTCATGACATCAAGATAGGTAAAATTCTGGTCGACAATGGGTCCTCCGTCAATCTCCTTAATGTAAGGGTGTTAAAGGAAATCTGCATGAGCATTCAGCACCTCGCTTGTGATAAAATCACCATCTCCGGGTTTGACTCTCAGTCATCACGAACGCTTGGGTTTGTAATATTGACACTATACTTTGGGCTGCTTGTCACGGACATTAAGTTTCACGTCATTGACGCCAAGACATGCTACAATGCATTGCTCGGCCGGCCCTGGTTACACGAGTACAACATCATCCCTTCTACACAACATCAGTGTATGAAGTATTTCAAAGATGGTCTCGAGTACACTGTGATAGGGGAACTAAACCCGTTCTCCGTGAACGAAGTCCGAAAGTACGAAGATGCAAAATACTTCCTGCCAGATTTCGAGGACACAGAAAGATGTCGCAAACCGGAGGATAAGAACAAAGCTATCACCACTATTCCGGTCTTTGGGAGTGATACCGAGGAGGAGGAAGAAATAGTATATTCAGGTCCGCCCCAGTGCAACAAGCCGGGACCGTCCGCTCCTATGTTGATCTTCGGCAGCGACTCAGAAGATGAGGTCAATGTCATATTCTCTGCTCGACCATCAATACAAACCTTCTCTGATGAAGATCAAAGTTTGCAAGTTGCCATGGTTCTGCCCAAGTATCATAAAGAACTAGACACGCTTGATACCTACAGCGTGGAAGAACTGCAGACATTCTACATCCCTCCCACGCGAAAAGGTGAAAAGGCGATCCTATTCTACTGATCCGGGGAAACCAAAGTGGAGAAAGAAATCTGGCATGGCGCGGATTCTACACTTGACAGGCTCCAGCCCATCCGTTTGCCCAGATATTACATAGATGGACTAAAGAGACTCTTGAGACGCCAATGTGTACCCCTTAAGCAAACTGCGCGATAAGCGCGGTTTTATAACAGGATCTGGAACGTTCCCGGAACTCAACTAAAGTTGCCCAACGGGAGAATGGAAACGCCCGGGCTTGGGTATGTTCAATCCAAGAAATGGGAACTACTCCGCGACTGCTACGTCATACATGACTTCGATGAGGAAGGAGACGCTCTGTGGGAAGATGCTAACCCTGAACCAGAGCAAGCTCCCGCCGTGAAAATGCCCAGTCCGTCGTTCGAAGAACAAATGGACATGCTTATAAGGGAAGCAGGTCAAAAGGTTCGAGACGACCATAATCGCGAAATTGCCATCTACGAGAAAGCCAGGACGCAACGCCTCCTTCAGCAAGCTGTGAAAAATGAAAATGCTCCTCCTTGTTAGCCCGTTGTACAAAAGGTCCGACACAGAGGCAGAAACAAACCAAAGAACGGGAAAGGCATTCGACAGCGACAAAGCGGGTCCAAGAAGCCACGCGGTCAGGAATCGAGCAGTTCGGATTCGTCTCTTATAAAAAAGATGAGTCGAGCATATTCTTTTCCCCAAGACAAGACAAGGAAGATATTCGATCTTGTCATAAAACATCAGATGATGACACTCCCGGAGTCCAAGCACCCCGAGCAACCAGGCGAAGTCTCTCACCCGGACTATTGCTCCTATCACAGGGCAATAGGACATCCTCTCGAAGACTGCTTCATATTTAAAGACTGGGTAGAAGACCAGTATCAGCAAGGCATGTTCGCTTTATCCAGCAGCTGGAGGGTAACTCCGCCGCAGAAGCATGGACCAAAGATAGCGAGAGTAGACCCAGATCCACATCGGTCTTGGAAGCGAGCTCGTACCTGTCACGTGATAACGCTGTCAGAAGAAGAGCCCGAGAATATGGATGACCTCCCTCGGTGCTTCGAAAACGATGATGACGAGGTAATTTCAGAATTTCCACCGGCACCAAAAGAGCTGGAAGATAGAATACATACTACTGCAGATAACCTCAAGAAAATTGATTTGGGGACGGCAAGTGACCCGCAGCCGACATTCGTCAGTGAGATGTTGTCTGAAGAAAGGGTGGCTACGCTAAAAGTCGTGATCATGCAGCATAAAGATTGCTTTGCATGGAACTATTCCGAGATGTCAGGATTAGATCCAGAGATTGCTGTCCATGAATTGGCGATATCTCCGGACGTCAAGCCGATCAAACAAGCGCCGAGAAGAATGCGGCTCGAGCTTGAGATGAGCATCAACGCCGAGGTCAAGAAGCTAATCGACTCCGGCTTCATCCAAGAGGTTCAATATCCTGACTGGACGCCAACATCGTCCCAGTGATGAAGAAGAATGGGACGGTGCGCATATGTGTGGACTTTCGGGATCTCAACAAAGCTTGTCCAAAGGACGACTTCTCAGTACCGGTCACCGAGCTGATGATAGATAATATTTCCACTCATGAAGTCTTCTCCTTCATGGACGGCTCATCAGGATACAATCAGATAAAGATGCACCCTGAGGACCAGAAACATACCGCTTTCCGGACCCCTTTGGGCATATTCTGCTACAAGGTGATGCCTTTCGGTCTAAAGAATGCCGGTGCCACCTATCAGAGAGCCATGACGAAGATCTTCGATGACCTCATACATGAAATCGTCGAATGTTATATCGACGACCTCGTAGTAAAAAGCAAATCATACGAGGAACATTTAGAGCATCTGAAAACCGTATTTCAACGCCTTCGGCAATATAACTTGAAGATGAATCCTCTCAAATGCGTGTTCGGAGTCTCCCCGGGCAAATTCTTAGGATTCATCATCCGACACCGAGGCATCAAGATAGATCCGTCAAAGATCAAGACGATTATGGAAATGCCTCCGCCAAGGACTCTCAAGCAATTGCGGTCTCTCCAAGGGAAACTCGCGTATATCCGGCGATTTATAGCCAATCTCTCAGGAAAGTGCCATCCCTACGGTCACTTGATGAAAAAAGGAACCCTGTTCGTTTGGGATCATAAATGCCAAAGCGCGCTGGACGAAATCAAGCAGTACCTGCAGAATCCGCCAGTACTGGCCTCTCCCGTTAAAGGAAAACCTCTCGTCCTGTATACAACCGCCCTTGAAGGTTCCTTAGGCGCATTATAGGCACAAGAGAATGACCAAGGGAAGGAGAGAGCCCTCTACTATCTGAGTCGAGTTCTCATGGGGGCAGAAAGCAATTACTCCCCTATCGAAAAACACTGCCTGACGTTGATCTTTGCAATAACGAAGCTCAGACACTACGCGTTGGCACATGAGGTCCATCTCATATCGAAGGTGGATCCTCTAAAATATTTGATGTCAAAGGCCATATTAACAGGACGACTCGCTAAATTGGCTCTACTCTTGATGGAGTTCCCGATAACTTATCGGCCTCTTAAGGCAGTGAAAGGCCAGGCCATCGCCGACTTCCTCGCTGAGCATCCAACACCTGCCGATTCTCCTTTGAATTGCGAACTTCCAGAAGAACATGCGTTTGACACGATCGACGGGGATGATACCCGATGGGAACTCTATTTTGATGGAGCATCTTCCATGAAGAAGCGCAAACAAAGCATCCCCATAATCAAATCAGGGGTAGGCCTCATCTTCGTGACTCCACAAAGAGGGATAATGCGCTTTACCTTCTCCTTAACAGAGCCGAAGACAAACAATGAAGCCGAATACGAAGCTTTGATAGCAGGCCTTGAGATCGCTATCGACATGGGAATTGAAAACCTCCTCATATACGGAGACTCCCAGCTGGTCGTTAGTCAAATAAACGACGACTACCAAACGTGCAAGCTAGAATTAGTGATGTACGGCGAGAGGGTGCAGTAACTGCTGACCCAAATTCCTTTCTACACCCTGGAAAGCATACCGTGTGCGGAAAATAGTAAAGCAGATGCATTAGCCAAGCTCGCTAAAGAACCGGCTGACGAAAACCTCGATGACGTGAGGATCGTTGTGCAAAGCCGTCGGGTTCTTGCACCGGCAGAAATATCTCCAGAGTCGTCCGAAGAAAAGGGAGCGACTGAGCAAATGACTCTGCAAATAAAAGACCAGGAAAAGGTTACGGATTGGAAAGAAGTCTTTATAGATTATTTCAAATCCCGTCGAACACCTGAAGATGCGTCCTCAAGACATCAGCTTATAAAACGAGCTCTGTCTTTTACTTTCGTCAATGATACTGTGTATAAGAGATCATTTGATTCTCTGTGGTTAAGATGCCTGGGGTATGAAGAGGTAAAGAGAGTCGTCCAAGAAACTCACGACGGACTCTGCGGTTCTCACCAAGCCGGGCCGAAAATGAAGCTGAAGATCAAACGGATGGGTTATTATTGGCCCACGATGATCCAAGACTGCCTCGAATACGCGAAGCAGTGCCACGCGTGCCAGATTCATGGAGACTTTATCCATCAGCATCCAAATCCACTACATCCAACAGTGGCTAGCTGACCGTTCGAAATACGGGGGACTGGCATAATCGGCCCCATCGAACCAGTATCGTCCAGAGGACATCGATTCATTTTGGCGACAACTGATTACTTCTCCAAATGGGCAGAAGCAGTACCGCTGAGGGAAGTGAAGATGGATAATATCCTCCATTTCTTCAAGACACACGTCATTTATCGGTTCGGAACTCTGAGACGGATCATCTCCGATAACGGGCCAGCCTATAGAAGCTACAAGATTAGCCGCTTCGCACAACAGCATAACATAGACTGTAGATACTCCTCAGTCTATAATCTCCGAGCTAACGGTCTAGCTGAGGCTTTTAACAAGACCTTGACGAAGATCGTGAAAAAGACGCTGTCTCGAAATAAGGACTGGCACGAGAGACTGCATGAAGCTCTCTAGGCATATCGAACTACGTTCAAAACGGCCACGAACACAACTCCGTACGCATTGGTATTCGGCACAGAGGCGGTACTTCCCCTCGAGATAGAGCCACCCTCTCTACGAGTGGCAGTTCACTACGAGCTAACGGACGAAGAGAATGCTCACCTTCGGCTTGAGGAGCTCGATGCCCTTGATGAAACCCGGCTCATGGCGCAACAAAATCTGGAGGCTTATAAAGCAAAGATGACGCGCTCATACGAAAGATTGACTAGGCCGAGAACATTCCGCCAAGGCGAACTCATGCTAGTGGTCAAAACACCTATGATCCCCAATCGTGCCAAACGGGGAAAATTCGAGCCGAACTATGAAGGTCCGTATATCATAGACAAGGTCTATCAGGGTGGGGCCTATTTACTCATGGACATGCATGGTGAAAAACCTTTCAGGCCAATAAACGGTCGCTTCCTAAAGAAATACTACGCCTGAAGAGTCACGGCCTAGTTCAATAATAGATGACGACGACCATGTCCGCTCGCTATCTTCCTAAGCCCAAACTCTATAAGTAATAACCGGCTAACGGACCGAAACGTTCTTAAACTAACAACAGACCGAAACGTCCTTAAACTAACAACGGACCGAAACGTCCTTAAACTAACAATGGACCACTATGTCCTAAAACTAGCTGTTGACCGAGATGTCGATAAACTACGATGGATTGCAGCATCCCAAGGCTGATATAAAAAATAAGAAGAATAAATAAAAAAAAAGAAAAAGAAAAAATGGTATGTCCATAAGCTAAAAGGGCACAGATGAAAACCCGAAAAGGCTCCGTGAGTAAAAACAACAGGGCTACTGGCGAGTTTTGTGAAAACCCAAAAGGGCGCAATCTCGTTAAAAGACACTTGCAAGGTCCTCTCAATTTTGTAAGGAGAAACTGCCTGCTTAATCCTCGGGGAGTTGGGAATTTCATTGTCAAGTGGTGGGTGGAGACGGCTGGCCGGATCAAATTTAAGGACCTCCTTCTGAGGATTACGTTATATGCCGATGGGACCTTTACCATTGTGAATTCGACCTCTACAGATTTCTTTTGAGGGGTCATTCCTAAAGTGACGGGAAGGGCAATTATTCCCAGGGTGATCGTTGAATGGCCCGTGAATTCGACCAGGGGACCCGAAAAGGCTCTCATCTGATAAGCCTTTAAACCTAGTTTGTCAAAACATTGGCTCGTCGTGATGTCAGCCGAGCTCCCGGTGTCTACAAGTATTCTCTTTATGTCGAACCCATATATCCTCGCATTTATCACTAGGGGTCATCGTGTGGTTATTTAATATGGCGCGTGTCAAGCCCGTCGAAGGTTATGCCCTCATCTCTTGATAGTTTCGTTGGAGGGGTTTCTGCAACCGGGTTAATGCTTGAGGCATAATTTTTGCATTCTTTAGCGTTGGCTCCACCAGATGCTAGTCCTCCTGCTATGGTTGCGATAACGCCTCGAACTGGAGGGCCCTTTCTGCCAGGTTTGTCGAAGTCCCTAGCATTATACTCGGTATCACGATCATCTCTATTAGCTTTTCGCCCCTCCACTCTGTTCGAAGAGCGATGATTTTACCGATCTCCACAACCTTCTGGGGCATCTATGAAGCTCCCCAGGTGCCCCCCTTTAGTGAGATTTTTTACCTCTTTCTTTAGATGGGTGCAGTTTTCAGTGGTATGGCCGTGTTGGTCATGATAGCGGCAGTACAGGTCGGTTGCTCTTGGGTGCTTAGATTCTTATTGTTTCTTCGGTGGTCAGTAATAGTCCTTCCGTTTAAGGAAGGTGAGGACCTCATCTCGGGAGGTGGTCAAGGAGGTGTATACCGTATGCGTCGACCTTACTCCTGGCTTATCCTGACTCGGCTTCGTGGGCCTTCATCCTTTTGAGCTCTATGGGGTTCTTCTTTCCAGCGAGTGTCGTCTAAGTCTACCCGCTTCTTCTCCCCATCCCGCGAAGCCGTCATGACGTCCTTCTCCTTTACATATTTCTCAACATGTTTCTTAAGTTTAGACAAGGTGGTGACAGGATTTTTTTCCAGCGAGGAGAGTAGGGTGCTTTTCACGAGCACTGTTCGGAACGCCGTCAAGACTTTCGGGATGTTATGCTCTAAGTCTTCTACGTCGCTAATCACTTTGAAAAAGGGCGGGACAAAAACCTTCAGTGGTTCCTTCGTCCCTTGTCGAATAGTCAAGGTGTTGTAGGCTTGCTTCTTACGACATTCGTTCCCTAAGAACTGACTTCGGAAGGCCATAGCTAATTCCTGGAAACTCGTGATCGAACGGCAGGGACGCTTTTGAAGCCACAGAGCAGCCCCTTTACGCAGGGTCATGGAGAAGATCTTGCGAAGAATGGGGTCGGACGGTTGCATCAATACCATTGCAGTCTTGAAGGTGTGAAGATGATCGATCAGATCTCCTGTCCTATCAAATATGTCTAGTAGGGGAAACCTTCAGCTTCGGCGGGATAGGCTCATCGATTATATACTGGGCAAAAAGTTCTCCTCCTGTTTCTAGATCGTCATACTCATTGTCCTTCCTTTCCAAGGCCCGAACCTTTCTGAGTAGGTTTTCCACACGGGGTCGGTTTCGGAGGCGTGAAAGCTGGATTGTTCCCACCGAGCTCGGGACGGGCTGATAGTCGCTGTCCGAGCTATCGTCGCTCGGGAGATCTGTTCCCTCATGGGAATTAAATAAAGTACAGATAAAGCAGCAAGGAAAACCTCAAATGAGGCATCACGTGTCCACACGTGACCGGGCATCACGTGCCCACACATGACCAGGCCTCACGTGCAGACACGTGACCATTTACAGGCAAAGCCTGTAGACATAAAATAAACAAATTGGAAATGCTGTGTCAGTGGGGTCACGTGTCAACACGTGACCAGGTCTCACGTGCAGACACGTGACCATTTACAGTCAAAGCCTGTAAACACTGAATTAAATTCTAAATTGAATGCTTAATCAGTAGGGTCACGTGCCAACACGTGATAGGCTCTTAAACCCTCTGAAACAATTGAATTAAATTCTAATTTGAATGCTTTATCAATTGGGGTCACGTGCCAACACGTGATAAACTCCTAAACCATCTGAACTAATAAAATTAAATTCTAATTAAGAGGGAATCAAAAACCATAATTGGAAAAATATTTCTCTAGATCTTTCTAAACAAAAAGATTGCACTCTGTAAAGTGGAGCATCGCTGGATTAAAAAATCCAATGGTGATTAAAAATCACCAGTTTATAGAAAGATTCTACATAAGGAAATATTTTCCTAAAATCTGCAGGGAACAACAAATAAAATATCTTTTGGATTAAAAATCCAATGGTGAATAAAATTCACCGAGTGATCTAAAGATCATGTTGGTTATAAAATCAATAAAATCTTTCAATGAAAGATTGATTAAACAAACCGATTCGTTTCTTTCTCCTATAAATAGGAGCCAAGAAAAGAAGAAGAAAAGGGGAGAAAAAAGGAAAGAGACAACAACAGAGAGAGAATACAAAAAAAAAAGAATTTAATTCTCCAGAGAGAAAAGAAGATCTCTTCAGAAAAGAAAGAAACCCTAGGTAAGAGAGGGAAAGAGATCATTCTATAAGCCCCCACAAAATAAAAGAGAATTTAATTCTCAAATTAAGAGTTTAACTCTTCTAAATAAGAACTTAGTTCTCCTTCTAGTTGAAGATCTGCAGAAGCAGATCTCCCCATAAGTTGAGAATTTAATTCTCGTCGGGGAGATTCTGTCATGCAGATCTAAAACCTGAGAGAGGACCTAAGTTCAGAAAATTGTATTCTCCCACAAAGCATATAGGAATTTAATTCCACCAACAAAGATAGGGTTTAACTCTTAATACAAGAACTTAGTTCTTCTTCATAGCAATGGACCTGCAGAAGCAGATCTCCCCATAAGTTGAGAATTTAATTCTCATCAAGGAGATTCTGCCATGCAGATTTAAAGCTTAGAAGGAGAATTGGGTTTAAAGAATTTAATTCTTTTAAACATATGGGAATTTAATTCCTCTAAATAAAATTAGGGTTTAACCCTATAAGAGAATTTAATTCTTATACAAGGGATTCATCTCTTCATGCACGTAAAAGGATCAAGTACCCAACATGATCACGTGGCAACACGTGACCCTCCCCTCCAATGACCAGAAGAGAACAAATAAGATTTGGTCACGTGCTCCCAAGTGACCCTTGAACAGACTTCTCAACATAAAAAGGGCAGAATCGATTTTAGGTGACTCACGTGTCCCCACGTGACCCCTGACAAACACCTCTTTAAAAAAGAGAAGATGGAAAAGGCTGAAGGATTAATATCCAATGCATGGGCTCCCTCACGTGCCCCCACGTGACCCCTAACAGATCCTTTTAATATCCAATGCATGGGTACCTATCACGTGCCCACACGTGATGGCCGTGAAGATTAAGTGTTTAACACTTATTTGCATATTCTGAGAATAAAATGAAGGAAGTTTGGCCCAACACTCAGGCGCCTCACATGACCCCACGTGAGCGCTGCTTTTTTTTTAGTGTTTAACACTATTTTGTGCGTTTCATCCTTGGTGTTTGAAACTATTTTAAGCGCATCACGTGGGAGCACGTGATAGACGAGTGTATTCTAGTGTTTAACACTATATCTGAGCCAATTTTAGCCCAAATTAGCTAAGTCTTCCAGAGGCAGGACCCTCCCTTTTGACTGAACCTCAAATACATTCTTGTCTTCCAAAATTGGTCATATGACATTCAAAGCAAAACCCAGAGCCTTTCAATCAACTTTGGTTTGAGGGTACATCTCTTCACACCTCTGATACATGTCGTTGTAATTCTTCAACGTCTTCAGAGAGGTGGTGGGTCCCAATGACCAATAACTATCTGGTGCATTTCCAAACCCATGTTTGCATCTAAACTTGGACCGCAATGTCCCTAAACTAAACAATAGAGCCCAAATGCTCTTTTGTTGGATCTAAATGATCCTGTTAAGTAGATCTTAGTCTAAAATTAGACTAACGTATCCTTAACAAACATTTAAGTTGATCTAAATCTCAAACAAGATTAACGATCCTTAAATCAATCCAACTACAGATCCCCCAACCAATATTGGTTCAAGGGTATATCTCTTCACTCCTCTGATATTTGTCGTTGTAATCCTTCAACGTTTTTAGAGAGGTGACGGGTCCGACAACCAGACATTCCACGGATTGTGGGGTCTTTAAACTCATGAACTATGACGTCCTTAAACTTTATGGACTGTGGGGTCCTTAAACTCATGGACTATGATGTCCTTAAACTTTACAGACTATGATGTCTCTAAACTACCATGGAATGTGGGGTCCTTAAACGCATGGACTATGATGTCCTTAAACTTTACAGACTATGATGCCTCTAAACTAGACTACGATGTTTTTAAACTCCATGGACTATGTTGTCTTTAAACTTATGGACCGCAATGTCCCTAAACTAAACAATAGAGCCAAATGCTCTTTTGTTGGATCTAAATGATCCTGTTAAGTAGATCTTGGTCTAAAATTAGACTAACGTATTCTTACCAAACATTTAAGTTGATCTTAATCTCAAACGAGATTAACGATCCTTAAATCAATCCAACTACAGATCCCCCAACCAATATTGGTTCAATGGTACATCTCTTCACTCCTCTGATATTTGTCGTTGTAATCCTTCAACGTCTTCAGAGAGGTGACGGGTCCCGACAACCAGACATTCCACGAATTATGGGGTCCTTAAACTCATGGTTTATGATGTCCTTAACCTTGAACTGTGGGGTCCTTAAACCCATGGACTATGATGTCCTTAACCTCGGACTGTAGGGTCCTTAAACCCATGGACTATGATGTCCTTAAACTTCTGGACCGCAATGTCCCTAAACTAAACAATAGATCCTTAATGCTCTTTTGTTGGATTTAAACGATCCCGTTAAGTTGATCTTAGTCTAAAATTAGACTAACGTATCCTTAATAAACGTTTAAGTTAATCTTTGTCTCAAATGAGATTAACGGTCCTTAAACCCAACCCCAAACCTAAATCTAAGAAAATACGGATTTGGACTAATCCACGCCCTACGGGCGACAACATAAATTAGTCTCCGTATACAATCCACGGGCAACCAAAAACAAAACAAACACACACGACATGAAGTGGCCATCTGGAGAAGGAGAAAGTGGTTACCGCGATGTGGTAGCGTAATTAACTGCAGGGGCTTGCGCCTGCAGGGAAGATCGTCCCCACAATCAAAACCCCCTCGCAAACGAGGGGTAATCTGACGAAGTCTGCTACATCGGCCGCATCCGTCTAAACCTTCGATACATGGTGCCATAAATCAACTTGGTATCTTTGGAGAGATGGACGGATAGCACCAAATAACATCTACCCTCGAAATTCAGGCTGGACGTCCCAACGTCCCGGTCGCGTCTTTCGGCGGAGCACGGATTCTGGCACGCCCAGTGGCACCTTTTCCTCTTTTCACTCCACACTTCGTGTGTCGTGTTCGTGAACGAATTGCGGTTTAATATGGTTGCCCTTGGGTTCAAGTTACTAAGATTTGGTTTTGCTCCCGTGAAGAAAAAAGAACATCAATGTCCTCTAACTGCTCTAACTGCAACTCCAACTCCCGTACCACATCATCTGGAGGAGTAACCTACGGGCCCTAAGCGGCCTCCCTTTTCACAATGCCGGTGGAACAAATGACCCAAGCCACCACTGGGCTATTCTTCAGGGCCATGATCCCGCCAACAAGCTTCAGCGCTCCTGTAGCATCGCAGGAAGATCCGAAGAAGTCGGTCTTTGATCGGCTTGCAACTACTGCGGCCCCTCTCAACGGGTCGCCCAAATCCAGTGCCTCGGCTTTCAATAGACTGGGTCAAAGCTCCAACGGGCCCATGAAGAAGCCCACAATACCAGAAGGTGTTATCCCTAAGCGGATAGCTATTCCTGCTCCTGAAGTCGTCAAAGCGGCTTCTCCTGCTAAGGGGTCGGTCTTCACAAGGCTAGCCGTTCCAACTCCCACTCCAGGTGAAGTAACCAAGGCCGCTTCCCCTGCAGGAAAGTCGGCCTTTTGAAGATTGGTCATCCCCTCTCAACGGGCGTCGGTCTTCGACAGGCTAACGGCGACAACAGTCCCTCATCAAAGCAGTGGGCATGAGGAAGCTCATCCAACAGTGGAGGTGATCCCGGCCGCACAACATGCTCGGCATCGCCACTGGCACCGAGTGAGGAAAGCTCGGGGCAGTTCACCCTCTGGATTTACGCCGCCAGCTGTTGGGGTAAAAATTTACACCCCGGTTGACCAAGTCAAAATCAAAGTCAACCCCAAGCCAAGTGGGCCTAAGCCCAGATCCAATAGGCCCATGCCCGGGTCGAGCCCGAACATGAAGCGGGCGGCCTCCCCCCATGCCAAGATAGGGCCTAAGCCCAGATCCAATAAGCCCATGCCCGGGTCGAGCCCGAACATGAAGCGGGCGGCCTCCCCCCCATGCCAAGATAAAAATTTTGTAATCAACAATTTTGTTGTATTTCTTTTATTTTATTTTATGGATAAATGTAAGAAAAATAGGCATAAAGCCAAATTTTTGTAAAGCCCATGGCTTATATGCAAAAAGAAATGGCACATGAGCCATGGGGTGGGCAAAATGCCATTTTGTGAAGCCCAAGGGGCTATGTGTAAAATGTATGGCCTATAAAGGCAAAGATAATGAAATATCTCAACAACTTTTTCTCTCTCTCAAAATTTTCTTCAGATCTGAGATCTTTTCTCCTTCTTCAAGGTTCCAAAACCTTCCTTTTTCTCTTGAATTAAACCAAGAGTTTTACTCTTCTTTTTATAAAACAAATTGGTTTTTCACCACAAAACCCATAAAGGGGAACTCAGATCTTCCATTAGATCTCAAAAAGAAGAGATTTTTAGAAATCCCATATCTCTTGATCTTCAAGATCCAGCTAACAGAGGAGGAGGAAGAAGAACATCGTTCACTAAACCAAAAAAAAAAACACACTCAGGAGTCCAACTCCTCTCTGATTTCTCTTCTGAGAAATTTTTTTAGGCTAAAAGCCTCTTTTTTTCGCCGGCGCTCCAGCGCAGAGCGCCCGCGTGCCGACACGTGACGCGCTTGCGCTCAAGCGCAAGCGCTCGAGCGCAAGTCGCCCCCGTGCCGACACGTGGCGCGCTTGCGCTCCAGCACAGAGCGCTCAAGCGCAGAGCGCCCACGTACCGACACGTGGCACTCTAGCGTCTGAGCGCACAGCACCTAGGCGCACAGCGTCCAAGGTGCTGTCCCCACGCATCCTTTGGATGTCTTTTCCCCTTTTTATATATATACATGTATATCTGTACATATGTATACATATTTACATACACACATACTCCACGACACTGTCCCTGTTAGAAAAAAATTTCTAACGGGGCGCCCGTAAAAACTCTGCGTGGATCCCGATATATTTAAACCCCCCTCCAAAACAAAACACACGTACACTGCACATTGAGTTCGCATGACCAGTTTAACCCGTCAATCGGAGGTTCCCTCGCCCCAAAGGCAGGGGGTAATTAACGGTAGCTTAGTCCGCGGCTGCCGGAGATTCGGATCCCCACAATCAATAAACCCCGGCCTACCCTAGGCAGGGGGAATCTGTAGTACGCCTGACAAGCGCGTGCGTATTCCCATCTCAATGGGGTGATGAAAAACACCCTACAGATTCTGGCACGCCCGGTTGGACCCTTCTCTCCTCCCATATTTCGGGTTAAACGTTCATACGAACTCAATCAATATACATATCGATTGTCTATACTGAAATGATGTTCTTTTTTCCATGCAGCAATCAACCTTCGACGACAATGTCTCCCCAGACGAATTCAGCTTCCAACATGATCCCGATTCCGTACGTGGTCAAGATCAACGCTCGTGTGATTCTCCCCGCAAGCCTCAGTCGACAGTGGGAGGAACCGCCCCGCCAGTTTGGCTCCATCATCATCTACCCTGCCGGAAGCGCTCATCTGGCGGAAATCCCGGCGGAACAGGTGGCCAAGCCGGTCTCAAGGGGTAAGAGGCCGAATGTCGTGATCGCCAAGGCACCACAACCGAAACTTAAGATGGTGTCTGAACGACTCCCTGGCGCTCTAGCTGGGGCAAGAACTTTGGTACAAAGGGCAACATCAAATGTTGCGGACGAGCTCAGGCGATGACTCCAACAAATGCACAATCGAGCGTATCTCCAAGACCCTCCATCGCTCGGTCTGCGGCATCTTCCCAAAGAGCCGAAGTCTGCCAGGTGCTTAGAACAGAAAAGTTAAGGCAGAAGTGGCTCAGGTATCGAGCCAACAAGAGGGCCAAGGCTCCGGCCAAATGGAATCATGTGAAGTTCCAAGTGCAGGGTTGCCCCGCGACGACAGCTGAGTCGGACGTAAGAATCAGCAATTCCTTTGAGCCTCTGAAGTGGGTTCAGAAAAATGCCATGACCGCCAGAATCAAGAAGACAGCGGTCCGAATAGTGCCACAAAGAGACGTGTCCCGGCCCCAACAGAAGAAGTATGACACTGTCTCTTCAAGAGTCTATCAAGCACTCTGTGCCGCACGAAAGCAGTGGGGCAAACCCAGAAAAGAAGCGCCAGCACCATTCAAGAACCTGGTTAGGCCAGCCGTCTTCAATCGACTACCAGCTACCGAAACAAGGGGGTCAAGACAGCGATCCGTGAAATCAGCTGCCAATGATAGAAAGACGGCCGGATATATCATCCATACGGTCTATATGGCGGGCGGGCGCCCCAGCGACAACCTTCGCAGCAAAAGCAAGGATGGGGCTACCACATCCCAAGCCCAATCTAGCCTGAATGTGGTTGCCGCTGCCCAAGAACAGCCGCCCCCGCTGGATGAAGAAAACCCTATCGATGAGGATGATAGGCAGAAAGACCCCTCGGTCCACGCAGAGTCAAGCTCGGACAGCGAGGAAGAGCCGACTTTCCACCCCGGGACTGCGGAGCAAGAGCTGCTTCAAGAGCTTCGAAAACAGCTCAGGAGCAAAGATAAAGAGATGGCCAAGCTCTATTCGAAGATTGACGACTTAACGAACGTGGTGATGCATCTTACGGCTCAAATTGCTCGAGCGCCTCCCAATCAAGCACAAGCCACTACTAATCAGCCGGGTGATGACAATCCGAGGCAGCCAATGCCTGTTCCTTTGGGACCAAGACTGGTCGAGCCGCATAAAAGCCGGCCACATTCCGCTTCTGGGGACGCCTTGGTCCCAGATAACACTATCCCGCTAACACAGGATCGGATAATGGATTTGGTCACCAGCAAGGTTAAAACATTGGTGGCCGAAGCTGATGCTCAGAAAGAAATCGGCAGTAGCGGGCGGCCATATCCCGCGCAGTACGATCTGATTGAGTTCCCAAGCGGCTACGCTATTCCTAAGTTCGGAAGATTTGATGGAACAGGGAATGCAAATCAGCATGTCGCCCACTTCAAAGCATCGTGCGGAAATACAGGGGGCAATGACGCGCTCCTTCTTCGTCAGTTTGTCAATAGCCTGACCGGCGTCGCCTTCGACTGGTATGCGAGTATACCGGACGGGTCCGTCATTACCTTTGCCCAAATGGAGTCCCTGTTTCGGCAAAGGTTCATGAGTGTCAGTGATAAAATCTCCATTGCCGACCTTATGAGGACCAAGCCGGGGAAGAATGAAAGCAACACCGATTTTATTGCCCGATGGCGTAATCTCACGGTCAAGTGTGAACCGCCGCTGGAGCAGGACCAGTCCGTCAACCTTCTCATTGGGAACCTCAGCAATTGGATGGTCCCATTCTTGTGTACAGCAGGCCTCAAGACGTTTCAAGAGCTAACCAAGAAAGTCCAAATGCTGGAACGCTCAAAGCAAGAGTCCCCGCCGGACTCTCAGAGAGACAAAACTTGGAAAAGCAAGCGGGACAACAGCCGTAGAAGCGGGAGTTCCAGCAGTACCAATGTCTTCAATGCGTCCGACAATGAAGAAAAGCGAAGGGCGGGTGAATCCAAAACTAACCGGTCTCGAAAGCCATTGCTGGGAGGAGATGGGCCTTCCCTAGAGGAGAAGAAGAACAAGGTTTACTCTTTCAGAAGGGACAAGGTCCGTAAGATATTTAAAGATGCCTTGAACAACGGCCTACAATTGCCGGAGTCGAAAAGACCCCAAGAAGCAAAAATGACCGACAATCCCTTGTATTGCCCGTACCACCGAGTAGTGAGCCATGCGATCGAGGATTGCTATATCTTCAAAGACTGGGTCGAGAAGCAGTACAAGGCTGGAGAGATCGAGCTGTTCAAAAGCGTGTTGATGAACAATCAAGTTGCAACCGCCAACTTTATACAGACAGAAGTTGAAGCCTTCTGGGAGCAGACAGCTGAACCTGCTACCCTGACAAACGAAACTGACTCATCGCGGCCTCCGTGGAGTACGCACATATCTAATAAGACGAAGAAGATGCTAAAATTACTTCAGAAAGAGCCCAGGATGGAATGGGAAGGACAGAAGAAGCCTACCAGTCCACCTGCCAATGCGGCTCCATCAGGCTCAAAATCCAAGAAGCTCAAGAAGAAGAAAAGTGCAGCTCGGTGCGAAAAAGAGTCTGCAGGGAAATCGACCATTCAAAAATATATCGATTCCCTCGAAGAATATGAACAAAAGGAAAGAACATTGATTCAATTGAAGGAGTTCTTCCCTGTACAAGCGGCTGAAATTCTGGAGGAGTTAGAAGAAGACCCCAATGAAGAGATCCCAGTAGTGACCTGCTACGCCATCCATCTTGGCAGCGACTCGGAAGAGGAGCTCTGTTTCCCCGAAGAGGACGAAGAGCTCGCCACAACGGCCAATCAAATCCAGCTCAGAAGTGGCAGGGCTCTACCGCCAAATCAGGGTAACGCCCCAAAAGGGAAGGAAAAACAAGTCGCTAATGAAGAAGATGGCAGAGAACCGGCCGATGAAAACATAAGTCCTTCCTCGGTGGACTATAATGTCTTGGCACATCTCCGGAAGCTTCCGTCTCTTCTGAGCATCTATGACGCCTTGGTCCTATCTAAGGAGCTTAGAGATGTTCTCATTCACGCTCTACAAAACCCCGAGCGGTATCAGGCTCACTTTGCGGAAATTAATATGAAAGAAGCCCAGCACGCTTTGCATGCCGCCGCAGTCACATTTAAGGATGAAGACTTGCTACTGGGAACGGCTGAGCATAATCGGCCGCTTTACGTAACCGGGTACAGCGACGGAGATCGAATTAATCGCATATTGATTGATCCGGGGGCCTCAGTGAACATCATGAACTTGCGAACTCTGAAGAGTTTGGCAATGGATGTCTGACACCTGTCAAGGGAAAGGATTGTCATTCAAGGCTTCAACCAAAATTGCCAGCAAGTTCTGGGGTCTATAGCTTTCCCAATCAAATTCGGGGATCTGCAGACCGAAGCTAAGATATACGTGATCGATGCCGACACGTCTTATAAGATTCTCTTGGGACGGCCGTGGCTCCACGATTATGGCATTGTCCCGTCAACTCTCCATCAATGCATGAAGTATACTAAAAATGGCGAAGAAAAACGCATCAACGGAGACATCCAGCCATTCGGTATGCATGAAGTCCGCTATGAAGATTCTCGGTACTTTATGAACCACCAAAATACTAAGCCACAACTGACTGAGGATAGACCGGCCCCAAGACTCAAAAGCAAATCTGCGCCGGCTGTCACTTTCAAAAGCAAAAACGCCCAAGTGCGCCCGCATTTCGGTAGCGACACTGATGAGTCTGACGCTGGAAGCCCGTCCTTCTGTAAAACTCGCCCTCGTTTCGGCAGCGATACGGACGAATCTGTTACTGAAGGCCCATCTAGTAGCAAAGTCCGCCCTCATCTTGGCAGCGACACTGAAGAGTCGGAGGAAGAGGACCTGCCGTGCAATAGCGATGCAGATTGGACCCCTATGCAACAAGCGAAACTACGAGAGACCTTCGAAGTTACAGAAGGGTCCTTAGCCGTCACAAGGGTACCAGAGCAGATGTGCAAAGAGCTCGATGCGTTATCAGTCTCCACCGTGGACCAGCTGAAAACTTTCTACGTTCCAGGGAGGAAAAGTGGACAGAAAGGCATCCTGTTTTATGGGTCAAACCCCGTTATGCACCCGGACGATTTGTCTGTCGCGTGCCTTCCATATGAGAGAGGCATAAGAGCCGTCCTCAATCCCAGATACTATGCGCCCGAGATGCGGGAATACTTTAAGAAGTGCGGATGCCGGTTATATCAAACGGAGTCCGAAGCAAAGTTTTATGAAGGGCTATGGTATCCGCCCCAGGTCCGAGCATTCATCGATGGACGAATTCCAGATAGACGGGGCATAGGCTACATTCAACCTGATTCCAAAGCGTGCTACATGATCCATGTTGGTGAGGCCAGCGAAAGATCAAACGATGATGATGAGATAGCCGAGCCAGAAGAAGCTCCTCAAGAGCTCGAAGATGGTGGACAAGCAACCTTTGACGAGCTAACCGAGATTGACTTAGGAACGCCCGATAATCCAAGGCCGACCTACATCAGCTCGCTCTTGTCAGAGGAAATGAAAGCGCAAATAATTGCCCTGCTGCATGAGTTCGTCGACTGCTTCGCGTGGACATACAAAGAAATGCCTAGCCTTTCCCCTGAAGTGGCCGTACATAAGTTGGCTATATCTCCTGATGCTAAGCCGGTCAAACAAGCTCCTCGAAGAATGAGAAGGGAACTAGAAGAAAAGGTCATCGAGGAAACTAAGAAGCTCATCGATGCCGGCTTCATCAGGGAAGAGAAATATGCGGACTGGATCGCATGCATAGTCCCAGTGAAGAAGAAAAATGGGCAGATCCGAGTTTGTGTCGATTTCAGGGACCTCAACAAGGCATGTCCTAAAGACGACTTCCCACTACCGGTCATGGAAATGATGGTCGATGACACCTCAAATTACGAGCTGTTCACCTTTATGGATGGCTCGTCTGGATACAATCAGATCAAGATGTCGCCTGAGGATGAGAAGCACACAGCATTTCAAACCCCGATCGGAATATACTGCTACAAAGTGATGCCGTTCGGACTAAAGAACGCAGGCGCTACATATCAAAGGGCAATGACTAATATCTTTGATGACCTAATCCATAAAGTCGTTGAATGCTATGTTGATGATCTGGTCATCAAAACTAAAGCCAAGGCCGACCACATCCAAGATCTTAGGACCGTTCTCACCAGACTGAGGGAATACGATCTGAAGATGAATCCTCTGAAGTGTGCTTTTGGCGTGTCATCGGGAAAATTCCTGGGCTTTATAGTCCGGCATCGAGGGATCGAAGTTGACCCATCAAAGATAAAGGCCATCATGGAGATGCCCCCTCCGAAGAGTCTGACGCTGCTAAGGTCTTTTCAAGGAAAGCTTGCTTATATACGGAGGTTTATCTCAAATTTATCGGGGAGATGTAGGCCCTTCTCAAAACTCATGAAGAAAGGAGCTCCTTTTATCTGGGATGCCGAATGTCAAGCAGCGTTCGAAAGCATCAAACAATACTTGTTGCACCCTCCAGTGCTGGCCGCTCCCATTCCAAATAAACCGCTGATTCTCTACACTGCCGCGCTGGATGAGTCACTCGGTGCGCTCCTTACCCAAAATAACGAGGAGGGAAAAGAAAATGCCCTCTACTACCTTAGTCGAACTCTAGTCGAGGCGGAACACAACTATTCCCCAATCGAAAAGCAATGCCTGGCTCTGATATTTCCAGTGAAGAAGCTGAGGCACTATCTGCTTGCTCATCGGGTTATGCTGATCTCCAAGGTCGACCCGCTCAAACACTTGATGACCAGAGCGAGCCTAGCCGGCAGAATGGCAAGATGGGCTGTCATGTTACTTGAGTTTGACATAGTTTATACTCCTCAGAAAGCAGTGAAAGGGCAAACTCTTGCAGACTTCCTCGCCGCTCATCCTATACCAGAAGGGTCGCCGCTAAATTGTGAGTTACCCGACGAACAAGTGCTGCACCTCGAGGGAGATGAGCCATGTTGGGAGCTCTACTTCGATGGGGCCTCATCGATAAGGACCTCCAGTAAATCAAGCGTCCCGGAGATAAAAGCAGGGATAGGATTGGTGTTCATCACACCATCAATGGGAACCCTACGACGTTCTTTCGCTCTCACCGAGCCTCGGACAAACAATGAAGCTGAGTATGAAGCTCTGATAGCTGGTTTGGAGCTCGCCATAGAAATGGAAATCCGTCGGCTACGAGTTTACGGTGACTCCCAGCTCGTCGTCAACCAAGTAAACGGTGATTATAAAATATACAAACCCGAGTTAGCTCGGTACAGAGGCCGAGTGGTGGAACTCATGAAACGGTTCACTCACATTGAACTAATGAGAGTCCCTAGAGCGTTGAATGGAAAGGCTGACGTACTCGCTCGCTTAGCCAAGGAGCTGGCCGATCCTGACATGGACGAAATTCTGATCACAGTCAGGAGCCGACAAATTCTACCCCCAGTCTCTTTACGAGAAGAGGAAAGCGAGGAACAGAAGAGCAGTCCCGCCGAAGAAGCTTCGATCATCCAAGACGAGCCCGATTGGAGAGAACCCTTTATAGAGTACCTCCGATACGACAAGCTTCCCGAAGAAAAATCTGCGAGGATTCAGCTGAAGAAAAGAGCTCTCCGATACGTGTTTGTAAATGACACATTATACGGCAGGTCATATGACCAACTCTGGCTCAGGTGTCTGTCGTTGGCCGAAGCCCAAAAGGTGATGAAAGATGTTCACTCGGGCGTTTGTGGTGCTTACCAATCTGGCCCCAAGATGCGACTTCAAATCAAACGGCTTGGGTATTATTGGCCCACCATGATACGGGATTGCGGAGAACATGCAAAGAAATGTCAGATCTGCCAAATCCATGGTGATTTCATTCACAAGCATCCCAATCCGTTGCATCCTACGGTGGCGTCGTGCCCTTTGAAGTTTGGGGCACCGATATTGTTGGCCCAATTGATCCTCCGTCATCTAAAGGCCACCGGTTCATACTGGCCGCGACAGATTACTTCTCCAGATGGGCTGAAGCTGTCCCGCTAAAAGAAGTCAAGACAAAAGATATTCTGACATTCTTCCAGCATAATATTCTATACCGCTTCGGTACACCAAGAAGAATCATTTCTGACAACGGGCCCTCTTTCAAGAGCTTCAATGTCTCAAGGTTCGCTACTCAGCACAAGATAGACTGGAGATATTCCTCCATCTATAATCCAAGAGCCAACGGGCTAGCCGAAGCCTTCAATAAGACTCTATGCAAGCTCCTGAGGAAAAATGCTTCAGCCAACAAGAGAGACTGGAATCTCAAACTTCACGAGGCGTTGTGGGCATATCGTACCACGCACCGTACTCCAACACAGTCCACTCCATACTCATTGCTCTTCGGAGTGGAGGCGGTCCTCCCCCTCGAAGTCGAAGTTCCAAGCTTAAGAATGGCCGTTCAGCACGAGTTGACGGAGGAGGAAAACGTGTTCCTTCGACTTGAAGAGCTCGATGCCCTCGAAGAAAAGAGGCTCGCGGTGCAGCAAAATCTGGAGCTATACCGAGCCCAAATGTCACGGGCCTATGACAAGATAACCCGTCTTCGCGCTTTCAAGAAAGGTGAATTGGTGTTGGTCCTCAAAAGACCGATCATCCTCAATCGACATGCCAAGGGAAAATTCGAGCCAAATTGGGAAGGACCATACGTCATTGAGAAAGTGTTCGACGGAGGATCCTACCAACTGATAAGTGCCGAGGGAGAAAGGCCCATGCCACCCATCAATGGCCGATATCTCAAGAAATACTACACGTGAATGCTCCAAGTCACAGGCGAATTGAGCACACCAGCTCTACGGTCTGGATCATACATCCTGCAAAACCGTATACAATCCACGGGCGTAAATGACCCCTATCTCTCCCAAATCCTGCCGGTAAGACTACTTTTAAAGTCCTACCAGCGGCAAAAAAAAAGAGAAAAAGAAAAAAAGAAAAGAAAAGAAAAATAAAAGAAAAATAAAAGAAATAAAAAAAAATAAACGGTATGTCCACAAGCAAAACGGGCACGGATGAAAACCCGAAAGGGCTCCGTGAGTAAAAACAGCAGGACTACCGGCGAGTCTGTGAAAACCCGAAAGGGCGCAAACTCGTGAAAAGAGATGAAATACACTCACAAAGTCCTCTCGATCTTGTGAGGAGAAAACCCCTGCGTGATATCCTTACGAATCACAAAGGAGCAACACACTTAGGAATCCTCACGATTCCTAAGGAGAAAATACACCTGCGGGATCCTTACGACTCGTAGGGAGAAAATGCTTTTATGGGACCCTCACGGCCCATAAAATTGAAAAGACTTAGGTGATAGGGACTCAAACCTGCCTCCTAAGCCATCGTTCCCCAACGGCAAATGATGAGTCGCTCCTGGCATTTCGCTTCAGTGTTAGCGGTGCTGATGCCGACCAAAAACCCAAATCCCAAGTCCTCCCAAGGCAAATGATGAGTTGCTCCTGGCATCATTCCAGTGCAGCAATGACTGATGCCAAACAAGATCCAAATTCCAAGTCCCCAAACGGCGAATGATGAGTCGCTCCTGGTACCATATTCCAGTGTAGCGATGCAGACGCCAACCAAAATCCAATTTCTTAAAATTCACCAGCCCTACGGCCAGTCCCCAAATTGACTGCCGTATACAATCCACGGGCTCAAACAATCATCGTCATACCCATTCTCCACCACAATCACCAGTTACGCGGCTGGTCTCCGCCTTTGGGGAATGATACTCCATTGATAAGACCCACTCATGTGTCCTCACGATATATGAGGAGAACAAACCTTTGTGGGATCCTTACGACTCATAAAGGAAAATCACACTTAGGAGTCCTCATGACTCCTAAGGAGAAAATACACCTGCGGGATCCTTACGACTCGTAGGGACAAAATGATTTTATGGGACCCTCACGGCCCATAAAATTGAAAAGCCTTAGGCGATAGGGATCTAAACCTGTCTCCTAAGCCATCGCTCCCCAATCCCTAAATGGCGAGTGATGAGTCGCTCCTGGTACCATACTCCAGTGCAGCGATGCAGACGCCAACCAAATTCCAAATCTCATACCCCAACGGCGAATGATGAGTCGCTCCTGGTACCATATTCCAGTGCAGCGATACAGATGCCGACAAAGTCCCGAAATTTTTCCGGCCCTACGGTCTGGATCATACATCCTGCAAAACCGTATACAATCCACGGGCGTAAAACAATCCCAACCTCTCCCAAGTCTTACCGGTGAGACCACATTCAAAGTCCAAAAAAAATCCTCCCGGGGCAAATGATGAGTTGCTCCTGGCATTATTCCAGTGCAGCAATGCAGATGCCAAACAAAAACCAAAATCCCAAAATCCTCTCAATGACAGATGATGATTCGCTCCTGGTACCATATTCCAGAATAGCGATGCTGATGTCAACCCAAATCAAAATCAACAAGTCAACTTCCACTCCGACACCACAGAAAGCGGAGTAAGTCAGAATCCAATCTCGACACCGCAAGAAGCGGAGCAAGTCAAGTCTACCCCTGACACTGCAAGAAGCAGAGCAAGTCAAATCATGCACCGACCGTCCAAGTCGCAAAAAGGGCAGAATCGACCGTCCACGTCGCTAAAAGGGCAGCACCGACCGTCCACGTCGCTAAAATGGCAGAACCGACCGTCCAAGTCGCTAAAAGGGCAGCATCGACCGTCCAAGTCGCAAAAAGGGCAGAACCGACCGTCCAAGTCGCAAAAATGGCAGCACCGACCGTCCAAGTCGCAAAAAGGGCAGAACCGACCGTCCAAGTCGCAAAAATGGCAGCACCGACCGTCCAAGTCGCAAAAAGGGCAGCATCGACCGTCCACGTCGCTAAAAGGGCAGCACCGACCGTCCACGTCGCTAAAATGGCAGAACCGACCGTCCAAGTCGCTAAAAGGGCAGCATCGACCGTCCAAGTCGCAAAAAGGGCAGAACCGACCGTCCAAGTCGCAAAAATGGCAGCACCGACCGTCCAAGTCGCAAAAAGGGCAGAACCGACCGTCCAAGTCGCAAAAATGGCAGCACCGACCGTCCAAGTCGCAAAAAGGGCAGCATCGACCGTCCACGTCGCTAAAAGGGCAGCACCGACCGTCCACGTCGCTAAAAGGGCAGAACCGACCGTCCAAGTCGCTAAAAGGGCAGCATCGACCGTCCAAGTCGCAAAAAGGGCAGAACCGACCGTCCAAGTCGCAAAAATGGCAGCACCGACCGTCCAAGTCGCAAAAAGGGCAGAATCGACCGTCCACGTTGCTAAAAGGGCAGCACCGACCGTCCACGTCGCTAAAATGGCAGAACCGACCGTCCAAGTCGCTAAAAGGGCAGCATCGACCGTCCAAGTCGCAAAAAGGGCAGAACCGACCGTCCAAGTCGCAAAAATGGCAGCACCGACCGTCCAAGTCGCAAAAAGGGCAGTATCGACCGTCCACGTCGCTAAAAGGGCAGCACCGACCGTCCACGTCGCTAAAATGGCAGAACCGACCGTCCAAGTCGCTAAAAGGGCAGCATCGACCGTCCAAGTCGCAAAAAGGGCAGAACCGACCGTCCAAGTCGCAAAAATGGCAGCACCGACCATCCAAGTCGCAAAAAGGGCAGCATCGACCGTCCACGTCACTAAAAGGGCAGTATCGACCGTCCACGTCGCTAAAAGGGTAGCACCGACCGTCCAAGTCGCAAAAAGGGCAGAACCGACCGTCCATGTCGTAAAAAGGGCAGTGCCAGCTTCCCAAAAGGTAGGAACCGAATCAAGTCGCCTCCACGTGAAAGAAGATCCATTAATTTCATGCACATAACCCACATATGTGGTGTGCATTTATTGATGGGGGGCAATTTGTTGGGGTAAAAATTTACACCCCGGTTGACCAAGTCAAAATCAAAGTCAACCCCAAACCAAGTGGGCCTAAGCCCAGATCCAATAGGCCCATGCCCGGGTCGAGCCCGAACATGAAGCGGGCGGCCTCCCCCCATGCCAAGATAGGGCCTAAGCCCAGATCCAATAGGCCCATGCCCGGGTCGAGCCCGAACATGAAGCGGGCGGCCTCCCCCCATGCCAAGATAAAAATTTTGTAATCAACAATTTTGTTGTATTTCTTTTATTTTATTTTATGGATAAATGTAAGAAAAATAGGCATAAAGCCAAATTTTTGTAAAGCCCATGGCTTATGTGCAAAAAGAAATGGCACATGAGCCATGGGGTGGGCAAAATGCCATTTTGTGAAGCCCAAGGGGCTATGCGTAAAATGTATGGCCTATAAAGGCAAAGATAATGAAATATCTCAACAACTTTTTTTCTCTCTCAAAATTTTCTTCAGATCTGAGATCTTTTCTCCTTCTTCAAGGTTCCAAAACCTTCCTTTTTCTCTTGAATTAAACCAAGAGTTTTACTCTTCATTTTATAAAACAAATTGGTTTTTCACCACAAAACCCATAAAGGGAAACTCAGATCTTCCATTAGATCTAAAAAAGAAGAGATTTTTAGAAATCCCATATCTCTTGATCTTCAAGATCCAGCTAACAGAGGAGGAGGAAGAAGAACATCGTTCACTAAACCAAAAAAAAAAACACACTCAGGAGTCCAACTCCTCTCTGATTTCTCTTCTGAGAAATTTTTTTAGGCTAAAAGCCTCTTTTTTTCGCCGGCGCTCCAGCGCAGAGCGCCCGCGTGCCGACACGTGGCGCGCTTGCGCTCAAGCGCAAGCGCTCGAGCGCAAGTCGCCCCCGTGCCGACACGTGGCGCGCTTGCGCTCCAGCGCAGAGCGCTCAAGCGCAGAGCGCTCAAGCGCAAGTCGCCCCCGTGCCGACACGTGGCGCGCTTGCGCTCCAGCGCAGAGCGCCCACGTACCGACACGTGGCAGTCTAGCGCCTGAGCGCACAGCACCTAGGCGCACAGCGCCCAAGGTGCTGTCCCCACGCATCCTTTGGATGTCTTTTCCCCTTTTTATATATATACATGTATATCTGTACATATGTATACATATTTACATACACACATACTCCACGACACTGTCCCTGTTAGAAAAAAATTTCTAACAGGGCGCCCGTAAAAACTCTGCGTGGCTCCCGATATATTTAAACCCCCCTCCAAAACAAAACACACGTACACTGCACATCGAGTTCGCATGACCAGTTTAACCCGTCAATCGGAGGTTCCCTCGCCCCAAAGGCAGGGGGTAATTAACGGTAGCTTAGTCCGCGGCTGCCGGAGATTCGGATCCCCACAATCAATAAACCCCGGCCTACCCTAGGCAGGGGGAATCTGTAGTACGCCTGACAAGCGCGTGCGTATTCCCATCTCAATGGGGTGATGAAAAACACCCTACACCAGCTCCAACGGTGGAAGTCGATGTTGCTGTTCCAACTGGGAACAACTTTGAACCACTCAGGAGGGTCCGTAAGAACTCTCCGACGACTATGCTGAAAAGGTCTCCTCCACTTATGGAGAGCGCTACAAAGGCGAATTGGAGCAGCCCCCTCAGCGGCTGTCCTCCAAAATTTATAAAGTCTGGCAACATGTCCAAGACTCGGTGATTGATCAAGATTACTCTCGCCGACCGAAGAAGATAAAGGTTCGGCAAGAGAAGGACCACTCTGTCGTACCACAGAGGGTGTCGTCTACCTGGGTGCCCGCTGCAACGGCCCCCTCAACTTCACCAGTCCACAAAAAGAGAAGGCCGGAGAAGATCCCCGTGTCTGCGACAAATGTCAAGGGCACTGAGCCTAAATGCCCTAAGTTTGGGGGCATGGTGGTGCATACCGTCTATATGGCATCCGAAAAAGAGGACAGCCGTATCTCCACAGGTCATCGACCACTTACGCGATCAGTTACAAAAGATCAGGAGCAACAACAACAAAAGCTCCAAGAAATGCTGACAGCCATGGCTGCACTCACTGGACCAAAAGCAGGCCCGGAGACATCTTCGGAGCAGCGTCATGAGCAAGAAACGGATGCCGAATTTCTTCGAAGAATGCTTGAGAAGAAGGACAAAGAGGCTGCGGAACAAGCGGCCAACATAAAATAAATGGCCCTTCTATTCCAAGATATGGTAGGCATGATGATCCAGCCGGACCCTCCAGCCGAAGATCCTCCAGTAATAATTAAAGATGATAGACGAGAGATATCAAATCCTCTGCCGGCTCTGTCAGCAGCTAAGGAAGAGACCATCTCTAAAGCCACGCTCGATGATTATATAGCTCAACAAATACGAGCTCATCAAGCGAATGAAGCGGCTGGCCAAGTCGTCAGAACTGGATGGCCCTATTCGGGTTGGTACGATCAGATCAAGTATCTGCCAGGATACACGATTCCTAAGTTCCATGTGTACAAGGGGACAGGCAATCCCCATCAATATGTCGCTCAGTTCAGGACTCTCTGCGGCAACACTGGAGGGGATGATAAACTACTGCTTCACCAATTCATCGGCAGCTTGGCGAAAACGGCATTCGAATGGTACTCGGAGCTTCCCAACGACTCCGTTAAAACTTTTACGGAGATGGAATTGCTGTTCACCCAACGTTTCGCAAGCGCTAGCGAACGCACCTGTTCGGTTGATAAAACTGCACATTTAATATGATATTTTTCCTACTATTTCTATATAATATAAGGTGTTTATTATAATATATGATACATATAAGGGTTTATCTGTAAAAATACTATTTTCATGTGTTTATATATTATAATTAACATTTTGTACGAAAAAGTAAGCATATAATATCCATGTGACATTTGGCCCATTTAAATATGCTTACCTTATTAAAAGCCTTTTTACCAATTCTTAATGGTTAAGTTAATATCTCCATAAAACAAACTAATATTATTTGTTAAGCTGTTGTGCAGAATTTTCAGGACTGAAATCAAGGAAATTAAAGTTGGCAAAACAAACCTGCCTAATTAAGAAAGTAAACTAAAGAAATCAAGTCTGGCGGTTACGAAGAGAAGATTTTCAGTTCCAGAGATGTTAAAAGATCACCATGTGTCAGATAGACAAAACCACAGAGAAACGATCCAACAAACTCTCTATAAGGCCGCGGAACCGCGGCCAAACCCACCTATTGGCCGCGGTTTCGCCGCGGTTCAGAAGATTGGGAAGTTTAGATTTCGCTGTTAGGATCTTAACCTCTGGCTTCCAAATTAGGCAGCTAGGGTTCTGGTTTTGGGACTATAAATAAGGACCGAGAGCCTCTTGGAAAAATCATCAAGCTGAAGAGATCACGAAGTCCACGACAGGCTCACGCATCCAGGCTGATCATCAACTGTTCATCTACCTCCTTAGAAGAGATCGAGAATCAAACTAGCATTTTGTAATCATTTTCTAAGGAAACAAAATGTAAATGAATTTTGTTGATTAATAAAGGTAGTTGTTTTCTTATTCTATCTCTTTGTAGTTTTAATATGATTTCTCTCTCCATCTCTTCTTCTCCCAACATGCGCGAGTAATTCTCCGCTTGTTAGGGTTTGTAGGATTATGGTAGGTTAATGGATGATGAAGATCCTTAAACTCTTTTTACGTCCTATAAAGTTTATAAACTTTATCAAAAGAATAGTTAATATCCTAATTGGGCGCGCTATCAATTCATTGATAATCGCGACCACGATTAGAGATTAGATTAACTATTGTTTTGGTAAAAGCTAGATATGAACGGAGTTCCATGTCGAGATAGGGGTTAAGAGTGGGAACCCTTTTCCCTCCAGAAACCCTAATCTACATGCATCACTGTCGTTCTAGTTCTAAATCTATTAAAGGATAAAAAGAGTAATCTTTAATTAATCATCCATAACTACTAAATCCCAATAAACCCTACAAGCCCTCTTTTAATATTAAACTTACATCCGTAGTTAATCTAGATCTATATTTTGCATCCGTGTTTAACGTAGATCTATAACCTACAACCATTCTTTATTCTTCCTCCTTTCTTTCTCAACACGCCTAAAGTAAGAATAAAATATTCAACGTTTTCATGAGAACGGCCCATACTCATCTCGGTCTAGCTACACGCGACACCGTTCTGATTGCGGTTAACTACTACACATAAAAAAACAGATCAATCAAATGGCGCCGTTGCCGGGGATACGTGCGTAATTTTTTTATTCTTACTATTTGTGTTGAATTCTTATTCGATCTATATCATAATTAAAATAAAACTGCAAATTGTATATTTAACAAATTGTGTGTGAATTTTGCAAGGAAATCTGGAGTCACAGACTTGAGGAAACAGAAAGACAGAGACATTCATTGAGATCCAGAGGAGCACAGGAGGCTACATAGCAAAACTCATCACGAGATACCTCCTTCTCGCGGTGGATCCACGGCAAATAAGCCACATTCGCGGCGGAAGCGCGGCGGGATTGAGGATCTAGGGTTCCAAACTTCTCTGGTAAGTTTCTCAACTCTTTCTCTCTCCTCTGAAATCCAATAAAATATCTTTTCTGCAGGATTCTTTGCAAAATATCGCCGCTCAAAAATCATTTTGCAAAGTTTTGTAATTGGTTTGTTTTGCATATTTTAATACGGATTTTTAAGGGGCAAGACCAAAATTTAGATTAGCCCCACAAATCACAAACCGAGCATCTGTATCAACCCTACATTAATTTAAAAAATATCTAGACAAGACTCTAAGGACTGTCGCGCTCAATAAGGACAGAGGAAGGTCGTGGGTAATTTATCGCTTATCCGCATTACTTTTGTGGTGCCTAGGCAAGTGGTTACTTAATTAGGCCCGCTATTTTCGGTGATTCGTATAGCGGATATCTCCCACTTACCTGGCACTTACCTGGCCACAAGAGTAGTAAAGAGGTGGTAGAGCATTGATCCTACAGCTTGTCCTTTGGAAGTCTAGGAGCGGTCTAGAGACTGGACCTAGGTAACCTTAGTTCTAGGGTTGTTTGCACATTTTTGTGTGATTTGTATAAGTCCGACACACTTTTCAAAACAGACCATTTTTAAAAGTACACACGCTGCCACGTGCGCTAAACCCGCTTAGTGCATACTTGGCTGGACACGGGATTCTAGTGCCCGTCTTGTCCGCGTTCCTGCTATCGACTCCGAGGTCGGTACTTCATCTTCTTTGTCCCCACCATCCTCCACATCGACCGAGATGGACGGTTGTTCAGTTGATAAAACTGCACATTTGTTATTACATTTTTCCTACCATTTTCATATTAAAAAGGGACTTTATTATAATATATCATACATATGAGGGTTTATGTGTAAAAATACTATTTTCCATGTGTTGATATATTTTAATTAGCATTTGGTAGGAAAATGTATGCAAATAATTTCATTGACCAAATCCTAGTAGAACAAAGTCTACTAAATATTATTTGAGTTGTTGTGCAGAATTTTTCCAAGTTGTGCAGAATTTTTCAAGACTAGAATCAAGGAAATCAAGTTGTTGAAGAAGACTTGCCTAATTAAGAAGCAAAACTTGGAGACCAAGTCTGGCAGCAACCACGAGAATATTTCCATGATACAAAGGTTCCTAGGATCGCCAAATGTCACAAGAACAAAGCCCCTAAAAATTGATGAAAGGAGGAGATTTAATGGCCGCGGATCCACGGCCTTACCCCCATTGGGCCGCGGATCCGCGGCAGATTTAAGGAATTAGGTACTACAATTTTTGTAGAAGATTCTATACAGCTAGATACCTAATTTAGAAGCTTGAGTTCTGGCTTTGGCACTATAAAAAGGCACCGAGAGGCTCTTGGAAAATTTATCAAGCCGACGAGATCACGAAGTCCAAGACGGCTCACGCATCCAGGCTGATCATCAACGGTTCATCTACCTCCTTAGAAGAGATCGAGAAGCAAACTAGGTTTTTGTAATCATTTTCTAAGAAATCAAAGTGTATTTGATATTTTTGATTAATAAAGGTAGCTTTCTTCTTCTTATTCTATTTCTTCGTAGTTTAATTATGCATTTTCTCTCCATCTCTTTTTCTCCCAACATGCGCGAGTAATTCTCCGCTTGTTAGGGTTCGTAGGATTATGGTAGGCTAATGAACGATGAACATCACTAAACCCTTTTTAAGTCCTATAAAGTTTATGAACTTTATCAAAAGAATCATTA
Organism: Agapanthus africanus; assembly: GCA_030015575.1. Taxonomy (NCBI): domain Eukaryota; kingdom Viridiplantae; phylum Streptophyta; class Magnoliopsida; order Asparagales; family Amaryllidaceae; genus Agapanthus; species Agapanthus africanus. The sequence goes on from CM057337.1 coordinate 14,098,371, forward strand.
ACATCCTAATCGGGAGCGCTAGCAATTCTTTGCTAGTTCCGACCGCGATTAGAGTTTAGATTAATGATTGTTTTGGTAAATGCTAGATTTGAACGGGGTTCCGTGTCGAGATAAGGGTTAAGAGTGGGATTCCTTTTCCCTCCAGAAACCCTAATCTACACGCATCACCGTTGTTTCCTGATTTAAAATCAGGAAAACCAACGGAGAAGGCATCACGTGCTAGCACGTGACCAGCGGTCACGTGTTGACACGTGACATGTAAAAGCAGCGGCACAAGGCACATTCGTTCCCTGAGTAAATCAAGAAAAAAGCTCTAGAAAAGGCATCACGTATGCACACGTGACCAGTGGTCACGTGTTGGCACGTGATGACAAAGCAGCGGCAAAGAACATAGCGCAGAAGGAAGGGAAGCCCGTTCCAGGGGGGTCACGTGCCTACACGTGACCAGGGGTCATGTGCGCACATGTGACCAACGGTCACGTGGCCACACGTGACCAGCTTCAAGAGCCTTATTTTTATGACAGAATTAAATTCTGTGAAAGGATCTCTCAAATCTTTCCGAAGGAGAACGATTATTTGGAACCGATTGGATTAAAGATTTAAAGGTGATTAAATATCACCTATCTATGGAAAAATCTTGAACTTGGAAAGATTTCCCCTTAAAATCTAACCGAAATAACAAAGGCAAATCTCTGGATTTAAAATCCGATGGTGAATAAAATTCACCTAATAATCCAAAGGACCAGATGAATGATGAATGCAAATCAGATCACTGAATGAATGCAAATCAAATCTCTCAATGAAAGATTCACTAAGATTAATTGATTCTGCTCCTTCTCCTATAAATAGGAGCCAACAGATATACAGAAAAAAAAAGAGATATACAGAGAGATAGAGAGGAAAAGAAATAGAGTCTTGAGACTTTGGAAGAATTTGATCTGCTGCAGAAGAAAACCATAGGTAAGAAAGGGAAGGCTTTTAAAAAGAGAATTTAATTCTCAAAAGAGTTGAACTCTTATATATAAAAAAGAAGAACTTAGTTCTCTCTTTGGTGGAGGATCTGCAAAGTGCACATCTCCCCATGAATTGAGAATTTAATTCTCATTGGGTTGAGATCCTGCCATGCAGATCCAAAGCATAGGGAGGGAATGGAAGTTTGAGAATTTAATTCTCACAAAACTATAGGAATTTAATTCCTTTAAAATAAAATTAGGGTCTAACCCTATGGTATGGAAATTTAATTCCTTCAGAATGAACAGAATCAGGGTTTAACCCTAGTTGAGAACTTAGTTCTGTTAAAATAACAAGAATTTAATTCCCTTAAGAAAGAAGAAATTAGGGTTTCACCCTATGACAGAATCTCATTCCTCAGAATAATTCTCTAAAAGAGAGTGGGAACTTAATTCCTTAAAGCTGTTATTAGGATTTAACCCTATGATAGAATGCAGTTCTTCACATATATGAGGAATTTAATTCCTACAGAAAATTCAGAGTTCAACTCTATCCCAGAATATAAATCTTCAGAAGGAAATAGGAATTTAATTCCTCTAAAAATTATTGTTAGGGTTCAACCCAGCGAAGAATTTAATTCTTAAAGGGATTAACAGATCTTCCAAAAAACATACAAAGAGGCAGGGTCACGTGCTACCACGTGACCCCCGAAAAGATCCTCAGAAAAGGCCTTTTGAGGCAGTGCCTCACGTGACCCACGTGACCCTTGGCAGAAGCTTTAACATACAAGCACCAAGATGCCCATCACGTGACAGCACGTGAGGCTCCAAAGTATTCAATGCTTTTAACAGAATAAAATAAAGGGAGGGTGCCCTCACGTGTTACCACGTGACCCCTCTTGCCTTAGTGTTTAACACTAAATTGGAACCCCTGAATCCAGTGTTAAACACTGTTTTGCCTTAGTGTTCAACACTAATTAAAGAGCTTTCTTGCAGTGTTTAACACTGAATTTCTTAGTATTTAACACTAAATTAAATATCTGTTAACAGAGTTTAACATTAATCTTCTTAGTGTTCGACACCAAATTAAAGTCTCTGTCACCAGTGTTTAACACTGATTATCTTAGTGTTTAACACTAATTTGAGATCTCTGTTGCTAGGGTCTCACATTGATTTGTTTTAGTGTTTAACACTAATTTGAACCCCCTGTTGCTAGTGTTTAACACTAACTTTAGCCCAATTGGCTAAGTATCCAGAGACAAAGCCTCTCCTCTAATGGACCAACAGAGGGCCAATATCCTAAACATGATTAGACTTAGCCCAAGCTGGCCATAAGTCCTCAATTCGAATTCAACTGAGCCAATGTGCTCATAGTATAATTAATTGGTCTTGGTTCCAAATTGGGCCAAAGATTATTTAATCTACCCCGGTTTAAGGGTACATCTCTTCACTCCTTTGATACGTGGCGTTGTAATTCCTCAACGTCTTCAAAGAGGTGACGGGTCCCGATGACCACATATTGATACGGACTGTGGGGTCCTTAAACTCATGGACTATGAGGTCCTTAACCTTGACCGTGATGTCTTAAAACTAACATCGGACTGTGCGGTCCTTAAACCCATGTACTATGACGTTCTTAACCTTGACCGGAATGTCTTAAAACTAACAACGGACTATGGGGTCCTTAAACCCATGGACTATGACGTCCTTAACCTTGACCGAGATGTCTTAAAACTAACAATGGACTGTGGAGTCCTTAAATCCACGGACTATGAGGTCCTTAACCTTGACCGCAACGTCTTAAAACTAATATTGGACCGCAATGTCCTTAAACTACCTATTGACCGCAATGTCACTAAACTAAAAACAACAGGGCTCTCTTAATTGCTCTCTTGTCGGATCTAAACGATCCCGTTAAGTCGATCTTAGTCTAAAAACTAGACTAACGTATCCTTAACAACCGTTTAAGTTGATCTTAGTCTCAAACGAGACTAACGTATCCTTAAACCCAAACCCCCAAACCCAAATCTAAGATAATACGGATTTGGACTAGTCCACGCCCTACGGGCGATGACATAACTCAGTCTCCGTATACAATCCACGGGCAACCAAACATAAAATAAACACACACGACACGAAGTGACCACCTGGAGAAGGAGAAAGTTGTTACCGCGATGTGGTAGCGTAATTAACTGCAGGGGCTTGCGCCTGCAGGGAAGAGCGTCCCCACAATAAAAAAAACCCTCAAGCGAGGGGGAATCTGACGAAGTCTACTACATCGGACGCATCCGTTTAAACCTTCGATATATGGTGCCATAAATCAACTTGGCATCTTCGGAGAGGTAGATGGATAGCACCAATTAGCATCTGCCCCGAATCTTAGGCGAGACGCCCATGTCTCGGCCGCCATTCGGAGGGGAACAGATTCTGGCACGCCCGGTGGGACCTTTTCCTCTTTCCACTCCATACTTCGTGTGTCGTGTTCGCGAACCAAACACGGTTTGCTAATAGTCGCCCTGGGGTTTCAAGGTACTAAGTTTCGGTGTTTTGCTTATTGCAGAAAGCAAAGAATCAATGGCTTCCACTTGTGTGACATGCTCGGACTGCAATTGCAACCAACGCTCTGCCTCGCCAGGAGGTATAGCCTACGGATCCCAAGCTGCTTCGCTATTCACAATGCCCGTGGAATAAGTCACTCGAGCCGTCACATGATTGTTTTTTGGGACCATGCTCCCACCAACAAGCTTCACCGCTCCTGTGCTGACAACGGAAGCTCCCAAGAAGTCAGTCTTTGAACGGCTTGCCCCTGCTGCGGTCCCTCTCAACGGGTCTCCCAACACCAGCGCCTCGGTCTTCTCCAGACTAGGCCAGAGCTCCTGTGAAACTGCAATAGGGCCTGCAATCCTAGAGAAGGCTGCTCCTGAGAAAATAACTAGTCCTGCTCCTGAAGTCGTCGAGGCGGCTTCCCCTGCCAAAAAGTCGGTCTTTACAAGATTGACTGTTCCAGCTACCGCTCCTGCTACCCAAAGGACATCAGTATTTAACAGGCTAACACCAGCAGTGACCCCCCACATACACAGGGGGCAAGATGAGGCTATCGCCATCACCAAGCCGATTCCATCAGCACGACACGCTCGACGTCGTTACTGGCACCGAGTGAGAAAGGCCGGAGGCAACTCCCCTTCTGGGCTAACTCCTCCAGCCCCAACGACAGAAGTTAATACTGCTGTTCTAACTGGGAACAGCTTTGAGATGCTAAATAAGGTGCGTAGGAATTCTCCTACCGCGGTGCTAAAGAGGTCTCCCCCTCCGCTGAAAAGGACTATAGAAGTGAAACCAGAACAGCCCCAATCTCCTCAACGGCTGTCCTCCCGAATCTATAAGGTCTGGCGGCAGACCCGAGACTCGATGATCGATCCAAATTTCTCCCGCCAGCATAAGAAGTTGAAAATCCAACAGGAAGTCAGTCGCCAGGCTAAGCCACGAAAACCTGTCTGGGTGCTCACCTCAACGGTCCCTTCAATTTCCATTACTCATAAAAAGAGGAAGCCAGAGAAGATCCCCCAGCCTGCAATGAGAGCTAAAGGCACTAAGCCCAGACGCCCTAAGTCTGGGGGCATGATGGTCCATACCGTATACATGGTGTCAGGAAAGGAAGACAGCCGTGCGTCTACAGGTCATAGACCGCTTACACGGTCAGTGACCAAGGCGCAGGAGTAGCAACAGAAGCTCAAAGAGATGATGAATGCTATGGCCGCACTTACCGGGCCAAAAGAAAACCCAGAAACGTCCTCGGATGAACGCCAGGAGGAAGAAACCGACGCCGAATTCCTTCGCCGAGTATTGGAGAAGAAGAACAAAGAGGCTACTGAACAAGCAGCCAACATACAGCGTATGGGCCTTCTCTTCCAAGATATGATAGGGATGATGATACAACAAGATCCTCCGGCTGAAGAGCCCCCGATCGTCCTCAGAGACGATAGGGGAGAGACATCAAATCCCCCACCGGCTTTGTCAACGGCTAAAGAGGATACAATCTCTAAAACTGATTTAGACGAGTACATAGCCCAGCAAATACGGGTTCATCATGCGACTGAAGCAGCCGGCCAGGTCGTAAAAACGGGGCGGCCATATCCAAGCTGGTATGACCAAATTGTAGGGTTCCTAGGAACACTAATGAGGTCTCACAAGGCATCAACCATGCCAATTTCAAATTTTATAAGTGCCGAGAAACCCTAATACGGATCGTTAACTAGAGAATAGCCGAAACATGCAACTAGTTAACAACTTAACTAAGTGAACCGAAAATACAACCTTTGTAGATCCGGTCCTCCACCTCCATGGCTCCGTGATGAAGTCCCTCCGCTGTACCCATCGGATCCCGGACTCTCGCGGTGGTTTCATCGAAAGAATGATCGGGCTAGGTCGTCGACTTCGATGCCGAAGATGATCTACGTCGATGCAACACAAGATCAAGCTCCCACTTCACCAAGTCATGAAACTTGTGAAGAAAACACCCTATACTACTTGGCAAGAGGTAAAGGATGAAGAAATAGGAAGTGGGTTCACTTTAGAATTAGATTTCTCACTCTTTTTCTCAAGTTGCCATTAATGGTAGCAAGCTTTTCTTCATTGTTTTCAAGAAGGAGAAGAAGCAAAAGAGAATATGATAAGTATATATAAAATAGAAAATAAAATCATACTTATCATATTTTCAACCATGGTTTTGTGTAGAGAACTAACTAGAGTTTAGTTGAATGGTTAGATTTAGAAGAAGAAGACAAGAATGGTCATTTAGTCAAAGATGCATGAAGCATCAAGAAGCTTCATGTATGAAAGCAACCATTTTTATTTTATTTTCTCTTTAAACCAAAAATGAATAGATAAATAAATAAGTGAAATGAAACCCTAACCATTCACTAAACATGGTTTAAGTCTTTACACAAACCCAAGTTTGCATGTATCATCAAACATGATACAAACTAGTGCACAAAACTATATCATATATACAATGTGCACATTCGAGTGAGAAAATCCATTTAATGTGAACCAATACTAGTTAATGCTAAGTAATATATCAAATATATAATTAAACATTAAATCATTAAATCAACACTTGATTTAATGATCCGGTCATATCGCATATAACCGACTAGTATCAAGTGTATCAATGTATCGAATCAACACTTGATTCGGTAACCCGGCTATATCACATATAACCTGCCAATGATACAAATCGCAAGAATAGAATACGGTATCACATACACGCATTATTCTTGGTCCCGCACATATCTCATATGCGCTCCTATTTCGTTTCGCTTGAGCCAGGAAACCTCTGTGTAGGACTCTAAAGACTCGTCAATATGCCGGCAGCAGGTGATGATCATATCAAACACCCACAAGCCGCAAGCGGTCTGCTAAACGTAACGGCCACCCGGGTATTGAGCGATCAGAAGATCGACGAGCAAGCCCGCTCACTCTCCTGTGAATCCAACCAGTAACACTTACCGTACAGTCCTGTCTCGTCGTCTGATATGTCGCATATCTCGCCTAGGGGTGGTAAACGTCAGACCCTAATAGCTCGATAAGTCGTGTCGATATGAGGTCTATAACAGTTCGAGAAACTACTGGTAACACTTACCAGTAAATCTCAGCAACCCTGGCCAGGGATTTCCGGTTATAGCCAATCGAACACAGCGCAACATCAACCCCCTATACCGGGAGAGATGAATCCCCTCCTATCGCTCATTGCCTCCATATGATTCGGGACTGTACCCAAAAACCACCGTTTTGCACGCCCTCTTGGACGTGGTAAGGTGGAAATCAAAGCACAGTGGGAATCACATAAGACTCTATGACGATCTCGGGTCTACAGACTAATCTGTACCAGTGTCACCAGAGAACTGCCATCTGACGTAAGGTATAATACCATCTGGGAGTTCTCGGCGAGTCCGTCCAGTGTACCCAGTCTCCACTGAGCACCCGTATATTATCTCTGATGTCAAACACCAATGGATATGGGATCATCCATCGCCCATCTGTATGGGTCGAGAAGGTATACGCTAGTCTACTCTGGTATATCGATGCCCCGTCTCGATGCACCCACGACTAGGGACCTTGAAGGATAAACTTATGGACTACCATGTCCCTACTAGTATGATCCGCATCATAGTCCAGGTAGTCAAGTACACATCCTAAGGGCTTTACCAACATGTAACAGAGAGACAATCAGTGTACACGTTAAGGTAAAGAGTAACCAGATAGCATAATATCATGTCGAGCAAGAAAGTCCTCCCTATATATGTCCAAGCATCCACTACAATATACATCCTATGTATAGTAATGGCCTCTAGGGCATACATACAACTAACAATCTCCCACTTGCACTAGGGCCATCTGATAGCAGTGGTTGTAGTATCTCATACTCAACCATCCCATAAAAGTCTCTTTCTGGGAAAAGGCCTTTGTGAGTGGATCCGCCGTGTTGTCCTCTGAGTCTACTCTTCTAACCTCGATCACCCTGGAGATCAACTATCTCCATGATCAGGTGATGTTGCCTTAGAATACGTCTGGGTCACTGATGGGACCGGGGTTCCTGGGCCAAAGCCACACTTCCATTGTCACACAATGGTAGGAACCTAGTTCATCTCATGAACCAATATACACCCAAACGGCCTCTTTGGTAGCATCTGAAGTAGCAATGTATCCAGCCTTTATCGTCTAGTTTGCCACGATATCTAGCTTGGAACTCTTCCAACATACCGTCCCTTTACTGAGGGTAAAGACAATGCCTGTGACTGACATTCAGTCGTCCTTATCACCTTGGAACACTTCCAGTGATTCTCCCCAGGATCAATTGATACCATCTCACTTCAACTAGTGAGAATCCTAACATCCAATTAGATCTATCTCATAGATCCAAAATCCAGGATTTAGTAGGTATCACTTTGATCCTATATGGAGAATCTTTGTGATAAGCGGAGATTGATCGAGCGTAGCATAGGAAACTCCTTCCCTATCAAGAGTATGTCATCCAGGTACTCTACGAGGATTACCACCATACTCTCTACTACCTTTTTGTATATACAAGGTTCATCTACCATTTTGATGATGTCAAACTCTTTGACTATCTCATCAAAACAGATGTTCCAACTCCGCGATGCCTGCTTTATCCTATAAAGCATCTTGTACACGTTTCCGCTGCTCCCACTGTTTACGAAGCCCTCTGACTGTGTACTTATAAACTCTCTCTTCTAAAACATCATTTAGAAGAGCAGTCATGACACCCTACCGCCAGATATCGTAGTCATGGTATGTAGCCGTGGCAAGTAGGATCCGGATGGACTTAAGCATAGCCACTGGAAAAGGTTTCATCATTATCCACGTCTGGTCGATGACGAAAACCTTTAACAAGTCTAGCTTTGAAAGTCTCAACTTTTCCATCTACACCAAGTAATCTTCTCAAGATATACTTGCTCCTGATGGGGATTTAACCCTTCAGATATAGCAACCAAAGTCCATACTTTGTTGGTGTATAAGGATTCCATCTCAGATCGCTAAGCATCCAGCCATTCTTACAGAGTCCCACTCCTGATGGCCAACTCGAAACTAGTTGGGTCAACATCTCATGATGCAATCCTCGCTCCCACTGTCATAGAGAAACCGAAGTATCTCTCAGGTAGGTGAGGAACCCTACCAGATCGGCGGAGAGGCTGAGGTTCGTCGGTAACTATTGAATCCCTTGGTTCTTTCAAATCATCAGCTACAGTTTGTATAGCTGGAACATTTCCAGTTCTACATAACAGACCTTACCTCGAGCTTGTCTGGATTTTGCTTTTAGACATTGGCCGGACAACCCAAAATCTTAACTAACTTAGGATATGGGCTCTTCCCTTTCCATATCACATATGAAGTGGTAGGCAACTGATTTGATCGGAACCCTATTCAATAGGTATGCAACTTCATAAGCGCATAACTCCCTAAAAGGAAATAGGGCACTCAGTAGTACTCATCATAGAGCGCACCACATAGGGTGCTATTGCTCCACCCCGATATACCATCGTGCTATGGTGTATACGGAAGAGTAATGCTGAGAGAGAATCTCATTCTCCTTTAGAATAGTCCAGGAATTCCGTGCTCAAGTATTCTCCTCCCTGATCGCATCAAAGGACATAATACTTATACCCTCATTTTGGTTCTCTACTTCTAACTTATATTCCGTGAATATCTCAAAAGGTTCGAACTTGTGTTTCAACAGGAACATATGTCTGAATCTTGAGAGATAATCAGAGAATGTAATGAAGTACAAAGAACCGGTCTTGGCATGTGTAGACAGGGGACCTTTATACATCAACATGTATCATCCCAAGAGTTCACTAACTCTTTCTCTGTTTCCAATAAACAGAGCTGGTGTCATTATATCTTTGTGACATGACTGGCAAGTTTCACAAGATGTAAATTCAAACTGATTTAAATATGCATCTACAAGTAACTTCAGCTAGTCGGGTCGCATTGATATGACCTAGTCTACAATGCCTCAAGAAGAATTCGTTCATTTCTGAACTCTTCCTCTTGTGTGTGTTATGTATACTAAAAACTGTAGTTTGATTTAGAACATCAATGCTTTTAGATAACGTGTCTGAACCGATCAACTTTTGATATAGGAAATGTTCAAAACATTATCCAACAATACAAGATTTTATCATTCCTTTACTAATAAAGAGACTGATACGATTTTGTATATCAGGTTCGGTATCTAATAACATTCGTTCAGAATCAATGTATTGGTAATACAGGGTGACAGTGACCAACAGACTTGGCTGCAACACTTGCCCTGTTTTCTGTCTCATGAAACTTATCACCCGTTCTCAGTTCTCTACCTTTCTGTAGTCCTATGTAACAGATTACATATCTGGGATCCTGATCTGGTATCAAATACCCAGGACGTAGAGGATACAGAGAAACAGTTCTTTGTAATGAACACACCCGAAGGAGATGCATCACATGCACTTTCTTCGTTTGGGTGGCACGGGAATTCTGGTAATCCCCTATTTCTTGCTTTGTCTTATAACAATTATAAGTTGGAGCGGGACCAACGTTCCCCAGCTCAGTATAACAAGCGGGTTCGGTCAATTCAACCGTATTATTATCTTGATTAAGGCGTGATATGGTCGCTACCTGAAGAGAGAGAGAAGAAAACACTCAGCGTATGCTCTTGCAAGATCAGATTGGTTATTATTTTATCTAATCAGGATGGCTCCCACTGTTTTTATCAAATCTTCCTTCAAATCCTAAAAGGAAAGACTAGCCGGGATTAATTACACACTACAAGTTCGCCAATCTTTCAGCCAGGCCAGTGTCGGTACTTTGAGGGAAGTCCCCCGTGCTTTCGCACGAACTTAATTAATGTAAACCTCGTTTTCCCAGAGGCGTAACCTCGTTAACACCTTTCTAGACACCTACTTGATCGGCTAATTGTAATGTATAAAACTCTCCCAGGAGTAACTCTTACTCGCAGTGGGTATCGGGATCCAACTATCTCATAGAAGGTATGCAATCTCATTACAAATTTCAACACTTGAAATTCCCGATAATTTTGCCTCTAGCACCCTATGACCTTGACGGAGGTCAACAAACCATAGGCTACTAGTCAAGTTCAACCCGTCATTTCTTAATCGAATTAAACCCACCCGCACGACCCTTGACGGAGGTCAACAAGGTCGCACGACTACCCTAATCCAATCTGCATCATATGCATAAGCAGATAAATACTAGTTAGCTACCGCACACTACGCCTTGACGGAGATCAACAAACGTAGCACGAATACTAAGTAGGACTTATCTGAAATGACGGAGGGCTATGACAGGTTTTTCTGAAAACCTATTGCGTAATGAACTTGATATCGTTGTAGAATCAAATGATTTTTAAAATGGAATGTTTCTGAGGCTTTTCTAGTTTTGCTAAAGGGGTCACTCCCGGTGAAGGGATCGTCGGCCCTTTCCTCGTCGAATGAGGTGCGGGATATATCATATATATCACTGTGCAAAGCAGAAATTATAGAAGCAATCAAAAGACAAACCGAGGGATGTAGCATCTGCCAGTTATTGCTAAAGAGGTCACTCCCGGTGAAGGGATCGTCGGCCCTTTCCTCATCGAATAAGGTGCAGGATATATCATATATACCGCTGTGCAAAGCAAGAACTGTAGCTACCTGTTTTATTTTTGAAATTCGATTCTACAACATCTTTAGGTTTCTTTTACTTTCATTAATCACATTAATGAAGTCCCATCATTTAAGTTACCTAAACATCACAGATAAATACGACGTACACTTATGCCATCCGCATTCGCCTCGATGTCCCCTCGTGCACCGTTAGGTTAGGTAACTAACGGCAGAGCGGGGCAGGGCTAGCGCGGGTGTAAAACATAAGTAACGTCTATATAATATATCGTATATACTATATACAGTATTTATCACAGAACATATCACATGATCACATCACAGATAACGCAGCAGAAAATATCATATGAAATATTGGATATACTAGGACGTCCGTGTTTTTAATACGAGCCAGTATAAAACACGGATTCCACGGTCGCGATGAATAGCCAAACCCACACCCCTAGACCCCTACGAGAGCGGCAAGCAACCCTACCAATTCTAGGGTTAGGAGACCCAGACTCGACTCCTCGAGTTGGTCTCCCACTGGACTCCAGAACCCGGTTACTTGTGCTCCCTTCCTTGGGTCTATCCTAGTGCGGAAAAGTAAATAATATACAAATGGTGACATCTTCCGCAACCTGGAAGTGCCCCAATAAAAGAATATTACATACAAGTTTTTTACATGAATGAAAATGAAAAACACTCATCTCACATAAAACCCCCCGGCTATTCAAACACGACGATCCAATATAACATATCCAGCAACACATAACATCACATGTCATCAACGTAAGTAAATATACGCATCCCAATTGTCGTTGGAATATAGCAACGAAACCGGCGATATCACATATTACACTTACGGTCACAGAAAAGAAAGTGTAAAACTACAACAGTTGGAATCCGCAAGCTCCATAGACATCGCATGCCTAATCAAATGAATTCCTTAGACATCGCATGCCTAACAATTATAAACCCCGCATTTTAGTCTCATTATCGAAAACTCTTTTCAATATAAGTCGGGCAATTCAACAAGATTCCCGACATCCTGATCGAATGCTCGTCGCAAACTTTAGTAGGCGGCCGCACCCCCGACACCGTCGACGAAGTACACCAAGGCGGAACACCGCTGCCGCGAGCACCCGAACGGATGCTTTCGGCGACGGGGTTCTCCTACAGTCACTTGGTCGGGGCTATGGGGTGAGGCTGTCTATTAAGTTTACCGGCGAGTATCCGCGTACGCTACGTGATTGCGACGGACTTTTGATCGCATCAAAATTCCATGGTAACCGATCAAGTGAGACTAAAGTGCTATGCTTATAACATTCATATCAGTTATCTCATAACTACTTGTGGATTCCAAGTATTGTATCCCATTCCAGATAAATAGAAAATGTTAAACTTTCCGATCGAACATCCAAACACCCAAGTTTTCCCGATAACTGCTCAACTCTTGAAATAAGTTCAAAAACATCCATTTCATGCCACAGTACCAATGGTCCAGCCGTAGAAGGGTCAATCCAACGCCTCACATGTGGCACGCCGTACTGCCCCAAACCCGAAGGTTCAAAGGGCAGTTTAAGACGGTCACATAATCGAGTTAAGGTTTGTTGTCTTCTAAAGGGTCCATCGCGTTACTTGCACTACTTAGAACGTCTTTAAACCACGGAAAAATCCAACATTTGGAAATTTCCCGGCAGGGGAAAAAGTGGGTATTTCTATCCGGTCAAACTTTTTAACATGTTCTAAAATTTACCCGGAAAAACAATAACGAATTTAAAATTCCCGATCGAACCAACGATTACAAAACAAACCCCAGAACGCACAACACTTGTGTCAGATTAAAAATACCCATAAAATAGTAAACACAGATAAAGGAATTACTATGCAAAGAACTGCCCCTAATACCATTAGATTGCCGCGGAACCGCCGCTAATGGTGGGTCAACGCCGCGGTTCCGCGGCCATATGAAGGAATTGGAGGTTCGTTTTTCACCAGAATTCTTATCTTTCCCTGCTGAATTTTTCAGGTATTTTTAATTCTGGAAAAACCCAGATTTTAAAAAATGACCAGAGAGGGGTGTATTTTGTCGTATTTGAGTTCGATCGGGGTTTTAACTTTGTTAACGCATCGCCTAATGCTCTAGCTAGGGTCTGATACCACTGTAGGGTTCCTAGGCACACTAATAAGGTCTCATAAGGCATCAACCATGCCAATTTCAAATTTTATAAGTGCAGAGAAACCCTAATACGGATCGTTAACTAGAGAATAGCCGAAACATGCAACTAGTTAACAACTTAACTAAGTGAACCGAAAATACAACCTTTGTAGATCCGGTCCTCCACCTCTATAGCTCCGTGATGAAGTCCCTTCGCTGTACCCATCGGATCCCGGACTCTCACGGTGGTTTCATTGAAAGAATGATCGGGCTAGGTCGTCGACTTCGATACCAAAGATGATCTACGTCGAGGCAACACAAGATCAAGCTCCCACTTCACCAAGTCATGAAACTTGTGAAGAAAACACCCTATACTACTTGGCAAGAGATAGAGGATGAAGAAATAGGAAGTGGGTTCACTTTAGAATTAGATTTCTCACTCTTTTTCTCAAGTTGCCATTAATGGTAGCAAGCTTTTCTTCATTGTTTTTAAGAAGGAGAAGAAGCAAAAGAGAATATGACAAGTATATATAAAATAGAAAATAAAATCATACTTATCATATTTTCAACCATGGTTTTGTGTAGAGAACTAACTAGAGTTTAGTTGAATGGTTAGGGTTAGAAGAAGAAGACAAGAATGGTCATTTAGTCAAAGATACATGAAGCATCAAGAAGCTTCATGTATGAAAGCAGCCATTTTTCTTTTATTTTCTCTTTTAACCAAAAGTGAATAGATAAATAAATAAGTGAAATGAAACCCTAACCATTCACTAAACATGGTTTAAGTCTTTACACAAACCCAAGTTTGCATGTATCATCAAACATGATACAAACTAGTGCACAAAACTATATCATATATACAATGTGCACATTCGAGTGAGAAAATCCATTTAATGTGAACCAATACTAGTTAATGCTAAGTAATATATCAAATATATAATTAAACATTAAATCATTAAATCAACACTTGATTTAATGATCCGGTCATATCGCATATAACCGACTAGTATCAAGTGTATCAATGTATCGAATCAACACTTGATTCGGTAACCCGGCTATATCACATATAACATGCCGATGATACAAATCGCGAGAATAGAATACGGTATCACATACACGCATTATTCTCGGTCCCGCACATATCTCATATGCGCTCCTATTTCGTTTCGCTTGAGCCAGAAAACCTCTGTGTAGGACTTTAAAGACTCGTCAATACGCCGGCAGCAGGTGATGATCATATCAAACACCCACAAGCCGCAAGCGGTCTGCTAAACGTAATGGCAACCCGGGTATTGAGCGATCAGAAGATCGACGAGCAAGCCCGCTCACACTCCTGTGAATCCAACCAGTAACACTTACCGTACAGTCCGGTCTCGTCGTCTGATATGTCGCATATCTCGCCTAGGGGTGGTAAACGTCAGACCCTAATAGCTCGATAAGTCGTGTCGATATGAGATCTATAACAGTTCGAGAAACTACTGGTAACACTTACTAGTAAATCTCAACAACCCTAGCCAGGGATTTCCGGTTATAGCCAATCGAACACAGCGCAACATCAACCCCCTATACCGGGAGAGACGAATCCCCTCCTATCGCTCATTGCCTCCATGTGATTCGAGACTGTACCCAAAAACCACCGTTTTGCACGCCCTCTTGGACGTGGTAAGGTGGAAATCAAAGCACAGTGAGAATCACACAAGACTCTATGATGATCTTGGGTCTACAGACTAACCTGTACCAGTGTCACCAGAGAACTGCCATCTGACGTAAGGTATAATACCATCTGGGAGTTCTCGGCGAGTCCGTCCAGTGTACCCAGTCTCCACTGAGCACCCGTATATCATCTCTGATGTCAAACACCAATGGATATGGGATCATCCATCGCCCATCTGTATGGGTCGAGAAAGTATACGCTAGTCTACTCTGGTATATCGATGCCCCGTCTCGATATACCCACGACTAGGGACCTTGAAGGATTTACTTATGGACTACCATGTGCCCACTAGTATGATCCGCATCATAGTCCAGGTAGTCAAGTACACATCCTAAGGGCTTTATCAACATGTAACAGAGAGAAAATCAGTGTACACGTTAAGGTAAAGAGCAACCAGATAGCATAATATCATGTCGAGCAAGAAAGTCCTCCCTATATATGTCCAAGCATCCACTACAATATACATCCTATGTATAGTAATGGCCTCTAGGGCATACATACAACTAACACAGATCAAGTACCCGCCGGGTTACACGATTCCCAAGTTCCATGTTTACAAGGGAACGGGCAATCCTCACCAGCATGTTGCCCAGTTCAGGGTACTCTGCGGCAACACCAGCGATGATGATAAGCTCTTGCTTCGCCAGTTTGTTGGAAGTCTAGAAAATACGGCGTTCAAGTGGTACTCTGAGCTCCCGAACGACTCTATCAAGACCTTCGCAGAGATGGAATTGTTGTTTACCTAACGCTTCGCGAGTGCCAGCGAGCGTACCCCGATAACGGCATTGATCAATGCCAGGGTAAAGCCGGGCGAAACATGGGTCCAATATGCTATACGGTGGCGTAATTTATGGTCAAAATGCGAGCAGCGTATAGAAGAAGCTCCTGCAGTGGGAATGTTTGTGGGAACTCTAGACCCTCATGCAATTATCTTCCAGTTCATGATGTTCTTTAAGCCAACCACATTCCAAGATCTAATCGACAAGTTGGCCCAGATGGACCAGATAGGTCATAGACCATCTCCCCCGAAGCCCGAGCCTCGGAGTGACAAGGGTAAAGGGAAGGCAACTTTCGTCGCGAATGCCCAGCAGCAACCCAATGCCCCGAAGCTGACGGATCAACTGGAAGAAAGACGCCGGTATTATAATGAGAAGATGAAACGTCCCTACTCGTTCCCGCGGGATAAGACGAAACGGTTGTTCGAGCTGGCAGTACGCAACAGGCTTATAAACTTGCCAAATCCAAGGCGACCGCCACAACCCACTGAGGTGAATAACCCCAACTATTGCCCTTACCATCAAACGGTAAGCCATCCGATTGAGGATTGCTTCGTTTTCAAAGGATGGATTGAAGATCAATACCTCCAGGGAAAGTTCGCGCTGTCCGAAAAATGGAAGGTGAACCCGCCACAGCCGCATGCTCCTAAGAAAGCAGATACACCGGGGCAACCTGTTCCTTTATTGAAGAAGCTCCATGGGAGATCGTGCTATCAACTAAAACCAAAAGAATACTGAGGGACCTTCATGCGTGCCCGGTGGTCGAATGGAAGAACCCGCTGGAACCCCAGATCATTGAAGGAATGCTGAAGCCGCGCCCAACTACAAAAAGCGGTGGTGATGGCCCAAGTACTCACGCCCAACCGTCAAAGTCTTCGAAGAAAAAGAAAAAGAAATAGAAGAAGCCCGTGAAGCCTGGAGACAAGTGCACGAACTTGCAGAAGCAAATCGACGCGCTGGAAGAGTACAATCAAAAGGCGCGGACTCCCATCACGCTGCAAGAGTTCCTCAACCACGTCTTTCAGGAGGAAGATGATGGAGAGAGCTCATCGGATGATTCTGAGGGATACGTGGCGAGTTGTCATGTGATTTTCCACTCGGAAGATGAGAAAACTCCTGGCACTGAGAAATTGGGGGCACAGCCTGAGCCAGAACTTGTATGGCCAACAGATGAAATGATCGACGCCTTTCTAGACGAGATTCGTTTGTAGAGTAAAGCCGATCAGGAGCGTGAGATGGCTGCATCGGAAGGAGCCAAGCGCAGGCGACTAAACGAAAGAGTCGAAGCACTCCCGCCAGATCAAAAGATATCTGATACGAATAAAAACAAGTACAAGATGAGGAAGAGGTTCGCCAAAGCCATGTTAGTAGGGATGAAGCTACCACCTTCGGAAGAGAATGCGTTCGATGGAGCGGAGAGGCACCCTAATTATTGCTCATATCATCGGAAAATTTCACACCCTACGGAGGAGTGTGACGCCTTTAGGATATGGTGGCAGGGATATGTTGCTCACCGGCAACATTTTAAGCGCATGAAACGCAGAACTCGTCGGGAGCAAAGAAGTACAACCGACAGGCACAAAAGAACTACCGGCAGCTGTTATGTGGTTGACGCCGGAGGATCACAAATTCTCACCTTTGGGAGCAACTCTGATGAGGAAATGGTTCTGGGCCCTCTCTTTAAAGAATCCGTTTTAGGGAAAGAGGAAGAACCAGAGGCCTGCGAAAACATTCAGCTGCGCAATCGCACGCTTCCCGAAAAGAACCTCGGACCCGCAACTAGAAAAGATAAGGGAAAGGAAAAGGTCGCTGAGGATATCGCCTTAGATGACCAAGTCATGAAAGAGCTGACTGCCAAGGACCCTCCCAGGAAGGGTAAGGTGGACTACAACATCCTGGCGCACCTAAGGAAGCTAACTTCTCAGCTCAGTATTCTCGATGCCCTCCTATTATCGAAAGAAGCGCGAGATTCATTAATCAAGGCGTTACAAGAACCCGAGCAATTCCAAGCCTTCCTCGCCGAAGAAAGGATGAAGAATGAACTGGAAGAAGTGCATACGGCCGACATCACTTTCGGTGAAGGAGACCTCCTCCTCGGGACGTGCGACCACAACCGTCCCCTATATGTCTCTGGATACTGCCATGATATCAAGATAGGCAAGATCCTGGTGGATAATGGATCCTCCGTCAATCTCCTTAATGTTCGGGTGTTGAAGGAAATCTGCATGAGCGTGCAGCACCTCGCTCGCGACAAAATTACCATCTCCGGTTTCGACTTCCAGTCATCATGGACTCTCGGATCTGTAATACTAACGTTACGCTTCGGACTGCTCGTCACAGACATTAAGTTTCATGTCATCGACACCAAGACCTGTTACAACGCCTTGCTCGGTCGTCCTTGGTTACACGAGTACAACATCATCCTTTCTACACAACATCAGTGTATGAAGTACTTTAAGGATGGTTTCGAGTATACCGTAACAGGTGAACTGAACCCATTTTCCGTGAACGAAGTCCGCAAGTACGAAGATGCGAAGTACTTTTTGCCAGACTTCGAGGATACAGAAAAGTGTCGCAAGCCGGAGACCAAAGCCGTCGCCACCATCCCTGTTTTCGGGAGCGACACCGAAGAAGGAGAAGAGATAGTTTACGCTGGGCCGTCTCAACGCAACAACCCGGGAACGTCCGCCCCTATGTTGATCTTCGGAAGTGACTCAGAAGATGAGGTTAATGCCGTGTTCTCCAGTCGGCCGTCAATACAAGCATCCCCTAGCGATGATCAGAGTTTGCAAATCACTATGGTGCCGCGGAAACACTATAAGGATCTCGACGCACTTCAAGCCTACAATGTGCAGGACCTGCAGACGTTTTACGTCCCTCCCAGGCGAAAGGGTGAAAAGGTGATCCTGTTCTACCAATCCACAGAAACAAGAGTGGAGAGAGAAATCTGGCATGGCGCGGATTCTACACTCGACATTCTCCAACCCATCCGTTTGCCCAGATATTACACAAATGGACTAAGGAGGCTATTGAAGCGACAAGGAGTACCCTTGAAGCAGACTGTTCGACAAGCTCTGTTCTACAACAGGATTTGGGATGTCCCTGGAACTCAGCGCAAATTGCCCAACGGGAAAATGGAAACGCTTGGGCTTGGATATGTGAGGTCCGGGCAACGGGAGCGAGTCCACGGCAGCTACGCCATATATAACTTCGATGAGGAGGAAGACACCCTGTCGGGGAATGCTGACCCCTCATCAAGACTGGATCCCGCGAGTGAAGTGCCGAGTCCGTCATTTGAAGAACAAGTGGACAAGCTTATCAGGAAAGCGGGTCAAACAGCTCGGGAAGATCACAACCGCGAGATGGCCATCTACGAGAAGGCCAGGACGCAACGTCTGTTTCAACAAGCTGCAAAAGACAATGGTACTCCTCCCTGTCAACCCGTCGTGCAAAAGGCCCGACGCAGAGGCAGAAGTAAGTCAAGAGACGGAAAAAGGAGTCGACAACAACGACGCAGGATTAGAGAGTTATGTGATCAGGTATTGCGCGGCCTGGATTTGTCCCTCCTGAAGAAGATGAGTCGAGCGTATTCCTTCCCCCGAGACAAGACGAAGAAGATACTTGACCTTGCTTTAAAACATCGAATGGTTACACTTCCGGAATCTAGGCATCCTGAGCAAGTTAACGAGGTCTCTCATCCGGGCTATTGCTCTTATCACCGAACCATAGGACACCCTGTCGAAGACTGCTTCACGTTCAAGAACTGGGTCGAAGACCAGTACCAACAAGGCAGATTTGCTTTATCCAACAGCTGGAAGGTAACGCCGCTACAAAAGCACGAACCCAAAGCCGCAAGAGCAGAACCAGATCCATATCAATCTTGGAAGCAGATTCGCACCTGTTACATGACTACGATATTAAAAGAAGAGCCCGAGGACATAGATGAGCTCCCTTGGTGCTTCGAAAACAATGACAATGAGGTAATCTCAGAATTTCCGCCGGCTCCGAAAGAACTGGAAGATGGCATACATACCACTGCAGATAACCTCAAGAAGATTGAGTTGGGATCGGCAGATGATCCGCGACCGACATTCGTCAGCGAGCTGCTATCTAAAGAAAGGGTGGCTGCGTTAAAGGACGTGCTTCTACAGCATAAAGATTGCTTCGCGTGGAACTATTCCGAGATGCCAGGATTAGATCCGGAGATTGCTGTGCATAAATTAGCAATATCCCCGGATATCAAGCCAGTCAAACAGGCGCCGAGAAGAATGCGGCTCGAGCTTGAAATGAGCATCAACGCCGAAGTCAAGAAGCTGATCAATTCTGGATTTATCCAAGAAGTCCAATATCCTGATTGGGTCGCCAACATCGTCCCGGTGATGAAGAAGAATGGGACAGTACACATATGTGTGGACTTCCGAGACCTCAATAAAGCCTGCCCGAAGGACGATTTTCCAGTGCCGGTCACCGAACTAATGATAGAAAATACGTCCACTCATGAGGTTTTCTCCTTTATGGACGGTTCATCAGGGTACAATCAGATAAAGATGCATCCCGACGACCAGAAGCACACCGCTTTCCGGACTCCTTTGGGTATATTCTGCTACAAAGTTATGCCCTTCGGTCTAAAGAACGCCGGTGCTACCTATCAAAGGGCCATGACAAAGATCTTCGATGATCTCATACATGAAATCGTCGAGTGCTATATCGATGACCTCGTAGTGAAGGGCATGTCATACGAAGAGCATTTAGAGCATCTGAAGACCGTGTTTCAACGCCTTCGGCAATATAATTTGAAGATGAATCCCCTCAAATGCGCGTTCAGAGTCTTCTCGGGTAAATTCCTGGGATTCATCATCCGACACCGAGGTATCGAAATAGATCCATCTAAGATCAAGGCGATCATGGAAATGCCACCGCCGAGAACTCTCAAACAATTGCGGTCTCTCCAAGGGAAGCTCGCGTACGTCCGGCGGTTTATCGCCAACCTGTCAGGCAAGTGCCGTCCTTACAGCCACCTGATGAAGAAGGGAACCCCGTTCGTCTGGGACCAAAAATGCCAGAGCGCGCTAGATGAGATCAAGCAGTATTTGCAGAACCCACCGGTGTTAGCTGCTCCAGTCAAGGGAAAGCCCCTTATTCTTTATACAACAGCCCTTGAGAATTCCTTAGGCGCATTATGGGCACAAGAAAACGACCAAGGGAAGGAGAGAGCGCTCTACTATTTAAGCCGAGTTCTTCTGGGGGCAGAAAGCAATTACTCCCCTATCGAAAAACATTGCCTGGCATTAATCTTTGCGATAACAAAACTCCGACACTATGCATTGGCACATGAAGTCTGTCTTATATCAAAGGTGGACCCCCTAAAATATCTAATGTCAAAGGCCATATTGACAGGGAGACTCGCTAAATGGGCCCTGCTCTTGATGGAGTTTTCAATAACCTATCAGCCTCTTAAGGCAGTGAAAGGCCAAGCCATCACCGACTTCCTTGCTGAGCATCCAGTACCTGCCGGTTCTCCTCTAAATTGCGATTTGCCGGACGAACATGCATTTGACGCGATCGACGGGGGTGATACCCGATGGGAACTTTATTTCGATGGAGCGTCCTCCATAAAGAAGCGCAAACAAAATACCCCAATGATCAAATCGGGGGTAGGCCTCATCTTCGTAACTCCACAGGGAGGGATAATGCGCTTCGCTTTCTCCTTAACAGAACCGAGGACGAACAATGAAGCCGAATACGAAGCTTTGATAGCAGGCCTTGAGATCGCCATTGACATGAGAATTGAGAAACTCCTCATATATGGAGACTCTCAACTGGACGTTAGTCAAGTAAACGGCGACTACCAAACGTGCAAACCGGAGTTAGTGAAGTACGGTGAAAAGGTGCAACAGCTGTTGACCCAAATTCCCTCCTATACTTTGGAAAGCATACCACGCGCGGAAAATAGCAAAGTGGATGCGTTAGCTAAGCTCGCTAAAGAATTGGCTGACGAGAACCTCGATGACGTTAAAATCATGGTACAAAGCCGTCGAGTGCTTGCCCCAGCAGAAATATCCCCGGAATCATACGAAGAAAAGGGAGCGACTGAGCAGATGACCCTGCAAATAAAAGACAGTGAGAAGGCTGAGGACTGGAAGGAAGTCTTCATAGACTACTTCAAGTCCCACCGAATGCCCGAAGAAGCGTCCACAAGACATCAGCTCATGAAACGAGCTCTGTCTTTCTCCTTCGTCAATGATACTCAGTACAAAAGGTCATTCGATTCTCTGTGGCTGAGATGCTTGGGACCTGACGAAGCAGAAAGAGTCGTTCAAGAAGTTCATGACGGAATCTGTGGTTCTCACCAAGCAGGCTCGAAGATGAAGTTAAAAATTAAACGGATGGGTTACTACTGGCCCACGATGATTCAGGATTGCCTCGAATATGCGAAGCAATGTCACTCATGCCAAATCCACGGGGATTTCATCCACCAGCATCCGAATCCGCTACATCCAATGGTGGCTAGCTGGCCATTCGAAATGTGGGGGACTGACATAGTCGGCCCCATCGAACCAGCATCATCCAGGGGACATCGTTTCATCCTGGCGATGACTGATTACTTCTCCAAATGGGCGGAAGCGGTACCGTTGAGGGAAGTGAAGACGGAGAACATCCTCCACTTTTTCAAAACGCACGTCATTTATCGGTTTGGAACTCCACGACGGATTATATCCGATAACGGGCCAGCCTACAGAAGCCATAAGATTAGCCGCTTCGCGCAACAGCATAATATAGACTGGAGATACTCCTCAGTTTATAATCCACGAGCTAACGGTCTGGCCGAGGCCTTCAATAAGACCTTGACGAAGATCATAAAAAAGACGGTGTCCCGAAATAAGAAAGACTGGCATGAGAGGCTGCAAGAGGCTCTTTGGGCCTATCGAACTACGTTCAAGACGGCCACGAACGCAACGCCGTACGCGTTGGTATTCGGGACGGAAGCAGTACTCCCCCTCGAGATAGAGTTACCCTCTCTATGAGTGGCAGTCCACTACGAGCTGACGGATGAAGAAAATTCTCACCTTCGGCTTGAGGAGCTTGATGCCCTCGATGAAACCCGGCTCATAGCGCAACAAAATCTGGAGGCCTACAAAGCGAAGATGACGCGCTCGTATGAAAGATTGACCAGGCCGAGGACATTCCGCCAAGGCGAACTCGTACTAGTGGTCAAAAGACCTATGATCCCCAATTGCGCCAAGCGGGGAAAATTCGAGCCAAACTATGAAGGCCCGTACATCATAGATAAGGTCTATCAGGGTGGGGCCTATTTACTCATGGACATGCATGGTGAAAGGCCTTTCAGGCCAATAAACGGCCGCTTCCTAAAGAAATACTACGTTTAATGAGCCACAGCCTAGGTCAATGATAGATGACGACAACTATGTCCGCTCGCTATCTTCCTAAAGCTCAAAGCTCTATAAGTAGTAGCCGGCCCTCTCCTCAACGGACCGAAATGTCCTTAAACTAACAGCGGACCGAAACGTCCTTAAACTAACGACGGACCGAAACGTCCTCAAACTAACGACGGACCGAAACGTCCTCAAACTAACGACGGACCGAAACGTCCTTAAACTAACGACGGACCGAAATGTCCTTAAAACTACTACCGCAGTATCCTTAGGCTGACGAGATAAAAAAAGGGCTCCGTGAGTAAAAACAGCAGGGCTACCGGCGAGTATTCGTGAAAACCCGAAAGGGCGCGACCTCGTAAAAAAAAATTAAAATAATAATAATAATAAAAAAACGGTATGTCCATAAGTAAGAAGGGCACGGATGAAAACCCGAAAGGGCTCCGTGAGTAAAAACAGCAGGACTACCGGGGAGTGTTTGTAAAAACTCGAAAGGGCGCAACCTCGTTAAAGGACACTTGCAGGGTCCTCACGACCTTGTAAGGAGAAACCACCCGCGTGAGATCCTTACGACTCACAAGGGATCAATACACTTAGGGATCCCCATGATTCCTAAGGAGAAAATACACTTGCGAGATCCTCACGACTCGTAAGGAGAACTCTCTTATGGGACCCTCACGGCTCATAATACTTGAAAGTCTTAAGTCACAGAGACCTAAACCTGTGCTTAAGCAAAATCCCCCACAACCCTCGACAATGCCCTACAAGTGGCTCAATACTAACCCTTGTATACAATCCACGGGCGTGAATAAACATTTCCCCAGCAAAGTCCCACCCGTGACTGGGGATATGTCCATATGGTGAACAACCCTTATAAGTCATCTCGGCTTATAAGGAGAAAACCCTCTTGTAGGATCCTTACGACTTACAGAGAAACATACACTTAGGAATCCTCACGACTCCTAGGGAGAAAATACACCTGCAAGATCCTCACGACTTGTAGGGAGAAATACCTTTGTGAGACCCTTACGGCTCATGAAGTCAAAAGCCTTAGTCGACAGAACCCTAACCCTGTTTGCTAAGCCACTTTTGTCCAACATCGACAGAGGCAGATGATGATTCGCTCCTGGCCATATCCTAGTTGTAGCGGTGCTGATGCCGAAATCGGTGTCTAATTTCAGGTTTATGGCGAAAAGCCAGTAGGCCGCACGTGCATACGAAACAGCCGAAATGATGGGGCAGCTTGCAATAAAAAAAAACAGCAAGTAAAAATGTATGCATGAAACAAATAGCCGAAATGATTGGGCACCGCGAAAAATAGCCGAAATGATAGGGCATCGCGACCTTTGCGATATAAAAGCTGAAATGATAGAGCATCGCGGAAAAAGATAAAAAAAAGTTTTAATTTATGCCCTACAGGTGATGTTCCATCACTCCCAGTATACAATCCAAGGGCGTAAACAAAGAAGTGATCACAAGTCCCCCAGGTTTCATCAAAGAAAGGAGTTAAATCTCGACGGGCCGCAAGCGACCAAGAGATCATCCCAACACTCATCATGTAACAACGGACACAACTTCAATCAAAGCAGAACAGCGGCAACCCCCCCAGTTCCGTGGCTCGGCGATACACATATCACCAACAGTCAAACCTCCATTCCGTGAAATGCGGATACAATCAGCAAAATTCCTGGTTACGTGGAACGTGGATAACGTCACTCTTTGACCCCGTGGAAAACGTCCAGAGCGGATCCTGGTCCTCGCAGAGCACGGCAGTGAACCCGTGTGAAGCATCCAGAGCGGAGCCTAGTCCTCGCCGAACACGGTAGTGAACCCGTGCGTAGCATCTAGTGCAAAATTCCTGGTTACGTGGAACGAGGATAACGTCACTCTTTAACCCCGTGGAAAACGCCTAGAGCGGATCCTGGTCCTCGCAGAGCACGACAGTGAACCCGTGTGAAGCATCCAGAGCGGAGCCTAGTTCTCGCCGAACACGGCAGTGAAGCATCTAGTGCAAAATTCCTGGTTACGTGGAGCGCGGATAACGTCACTCTTTGACCCCGTGGAAAACGTCCAGAGCGGATCCTGGTCCTCACAGAGCACGGCAGTGAACCCGTGTGAAGCATCCAGAGCGGAGCCTAGTCCTCGCCGAACACGGCAGTGAACCCGTGCGAAGCATCTAGTGCAACATTCCTGGTTACGTGGAACGCGGATAACGTCACTCTTTGACCCCGTGGAAAACGTCCAAAGCGGATCCTGGTCCTCGCAGAGCACGGCAGTGAACCCGTGTGAAGCATCCAGAGCGGAGCCTAGTCCTCGCCGAACACGGCAGTGAACCCGTATGAAGCATCTAGTGCAAAATTCCTGGTTACGTGGAACGCGGATAACGTCACTCTTTGACCTCGTGGAAAATGTCCAGAGCGGATCCTGGTCCTCGCAGAGCACGGCAGTGAACCCGTGTGAAGCACCCAGAGTGGAGCCTAGTCCTCGCCGAACACGGCAGTGATCCCGTGTGAAGCATCTAGTGCAAAATTCCTGGTTACGTGGAATGCGGATAACGTCACTCTTTGACCCCGTGGAAAACGCCCAGAGCGGAGCCTGGTCCTCGCCAAGCACGGCAGTGAACCCGTGTGAGGCATCCAGAGCAAACACCGGACTGTGGAGCCCTTAAAATCCACGGACTATGATGTCCTTAACCTTGACCATGATGTCTTAAAACTAACAATCAACCAACCTGATTCTGTATTGGTGCCACCTCGGTTTAGGGGTACATCTCTTCACTCCTTTGATATCTGGCGTTGTAATTCCTCGACGTCTTCAAAGAGGTGACGGGTCCCCGCAACCGAACATCGGACTGTGGAGTCCATAAATCCACGGACTATGAGGTCCTTAACCTTGACCGTGATGTCTTAAAACTAATATCGGACTGTGGAGTCCTTAAATCCATGGACTATGAGGTCCTTAACCTTGACCGTGATGTCTTAAAACTAACATTGGACTGTGAAGTCCTTAAATCCACGGACTATGAGGTCCTTAACCTTGACCGTGATGTCTTAAAACTAACATCGGACCGTGGAGTCCCTAAATCCACGGACTATGAGGTCCTTAACCTTGACCGTGATGTCTTTAAACTATGATACCTTGAGCGACCCCTGACCCCATGAAACACGGATAAGGGCGACCACATCCAGCACTTGCAGGTCCTCACGACCTGCAAGGAAGAAAACTCTCTTGTGAGATCCTTACGTCTCTCAAGGGAAAATCCGCTTAAGAATCCTCACGATTCTTAAGAAGAACTCACACCTATGGGATCCTCTCGACCTGTAGGGAGAAAAAAACTCTTTATGAGACCCTTGTGGCTCATAAAGCGCAAAAGTCTTAGAAAGCAGATCTTAACCCTGAATCCTAAGCCATCGCTGCCCTGCAAGGAGATCAAGATAAATTGTCCGCAAACGCATTCAATGAAAAGAGACACGCCGTTGAGAAGAAAAATATATCTTTTATTCATAAACCAAAATGGATACAAAGTACAATTCATGAAAGAAACAAAAAGAAAATACTCTCATCTAAGAGTATATACAAGAAGGAAGGAAAAGATACAAATGTTTCAAGCCGGCGGGCGATTTAGCAGCTTGGTCAGCTCATCCTGCTTTTGTTGGGCCACGGCCTCATGATTTAAGATCGCCAAAAGATGGGCCTCCGCCTGAGCCTGCTGGGCCTGATACGAAGCGAGCCGACCTTCAAGCTCTTTCTCGGTGGCCTTATGAGCCTCGACCCTCTCACGAGTGAACGTGGCTGCTTTATCAAGAGTCACCACCTCCCTGATAGACTCTTGAAGCATCCGCCAGAGCTCATACGCTTTGTTGGCCGTGGCAGTAAGACTTGCCTGAAGCTTGCTCAGCGTCTTAAAAGTCATCTCCCTCTCCGAGAATTTACGGCCGAGCCCTTTTTCTCGCACAACAATATGTTCGCCATGTGTCGCCCTATCAGGCCATGTAAGCTCACTTTCGCGACCGCAACCTTGGAAACGGGACACACACGATCAAGACTATATAAATGGGCTTCCAGTCGACAGCAATAATCGATCTAGAACGCGCTCACATCACCTGGTATGAAAAGCAATGAGAAAATTTCCGATGTTTATCCTATCGAGCATGTGTTCGCAATCATATCAACATCCGAAAAAGAAATAAAATTCGAAGCTTTAATGTGCATGCGACATGATGACAGTGTTGATAATTAAAGGAAGTTTTCATAAAAAGAACACAAAGTTTATTTATGCAAGCGAAAACATACATACGAGTATGGAGCCTACATAAAAGTTTAGCATAAAGCATACAAAAAGAAGGACTAATTAAAAATGCTACGCTAACGGAAAAGGTCACTAAACACGGGATCAATGGCACAAGGGTTAACAAAGCAGAGGACAAAATTCTCCATCTCTCTCTGCTTTCTCCAGCACATCAAAGCGACGGTTCTCGCGAGGAGTCGCTCCCCATCGATTGGCACCATGTTCGTCCGCGAAAGCAGACATAATAGCTCGCCGGGCCTTTATCTGGCTCAGTAGATGAATTGAGCAATCCTTCAAAGCCTGAGTAATCAGGCACGCTTCGTGAAAGCCCTCGAGCTTTTCTTCAGCCGCGTCAAGCATCGCCAGGGTCATCTCCGCCGGGTGAGGAGGGATGTCGGCAAGCACGGCCGCGAGAATCATCCGGAGCCAGAGGGACCCCATCGGGAGAGGGGACCCCCTACGGATCGAGAGTTCATACATTGCCGAGTCGCATTCGTCGTCGGTAAGGAGTGGATCCACCAACCGGGCAGCAAAGCGAGGGATCATCTCCTCGATAGGAACTTCCCAAGGCGGTCGACGAGCATGAGGGCGATTGCAGGCCATGGCGCTCAGTTGTCTCTCAAGACAAATTACACCAAAATAAGAAAGAAAAAAATATAAATCTCTCTGTGAAGGGAAAAGAAGGCTATAGCCTCATATATAAAGAAGTGCGTTAAGTGTTGAGCGCGGAAAATCATGCATGACGAAGCTATTTCCAAGGCATCGAAAATCAGGGGGGTGGACCTATTTCCAAGGCTCCTTTTCTGCTTCTGATATTGTGCACCAAAAATGTGGCATGGAAAATTTTTGAACAGTCCCATCAAAGGACCCCACGTGCAAAACACGTGAGCCCCAAACTTGACGTGCACTAAAAATGGAATAGCACCATGCATATTAAAAGCATCAGCAACAACAATAGTGGAATGATAAAATCCCACAGAAATGCATGCAAACATACAAAGACATAATAGAACCTATCATTCATACTTCAAGAAGGTCATACAAAATAAAGAGAACACGTTTACAATGGTAAGACCTCAGACGCGGGGCACGGATTGAGAAAATCAAGCTTAACTTTGTTCAAGATCCTCCAAGCATTTCGAACCTCCCGGGTATGTTTTCTCTCACGATCACAAGCGTCGGGGTCCTCGCGAATGTCCTCCACCTTCCGATAGGCGGCAAGTACGGCCGACTGCTGAAATGCCTGGTGTAAGAGATCAATGAGGTTGTCGCGCCTTCTCTTCGAGATTAGACTCATTAGATACACCGAATGTATCTTGTCCTCGGCAGCGTCCAATGCCCTGAGCGGTACACCGGCACAGAAGAGAGGAAGCGCCTCCCAAATTGCCAGCACGATGAGTCTCAAAAGAGGAGAGCGACAGGGGAGTAGCCGATGGTTGTACTCGTCAAAGCGGCTCATAATCTCAGCACACTGAGCATTGGTGAACTCCTGGTTCTGACTGCGGCCCAGTGCACGAATGTTCCCATAGGAAATGATTTCGTCAAGACCATACATATGAGCATCCATAATACCTGAAATAAAGGTCATGAGAATTGTTACAAAGCTTCTGCTGCATTGATTACAGAAGGACAACTTAGGGCAAGGAGACCCTTAGAAGCCTCTATGAGGAAGAACTTAGTTCTTCACAGGAATTTAATTCCTTTTGGAAAGGGGAATTAAATCCCCAGAAACTTTTTTCTATGAACGGAATTAAACTCCATGGATTTGAACTGTCATCATCATCTCCTTGGAGGATCAGATGAACCCTAAAAGCGATTTACTGCTGAAGATTAATTGGTTTCATGGGTTCATATTTAAAGGGTAAAAACCTTTGTTTTGGATTTAAAATCCAGGGGAATGTGAAAGTTCATCGTTTGTTCAAAGACGTTACCTGAGGAAAAGAGTCTTTCTGAACAGAGTTAAACTCTGAAAAGGTTTCAAGGCAGAGAACTAAGCTCTGGAAGAAGAGAATTAAATTCTCAGAAAAAGTTTGCAAGAGAAGAAGATGAGCAAAATGAAGGCTCTTCTGAGAAGGACATGGGCATTTATAGGGTGTGATAGAAACGCTTCATCTCCCTGATTCCCTAGATGGATCCAACGGTCACAAAAGTGACAGCGTTGCACTCACGTGCTGACACGTGAGAAAAACGCTGTGGGGGCATTTGTTTCCTGATTTAAAATCAGGAAAACCAACGGAGAAGGCATCACGTACTAGCACGTGACCAGCGGTCACGTGTTGACACGTGACATGTAAAAGCAGCGGCACAAGGCACATTCGTTCCCTGAGTAAATCAAGAAAAAGCTCCAGAAAAGGCATCACGTGTGCACACGTGACCAGTGGTCACGTGTTGGCACGTGATGACCAAGCAGCGGCAAAGAACATAGCGCAGAAGGAAGGGAAGCCCGTTCCAGGGGGGTCACGTGCCAACACGTGACCAGGGGTCACGTGGGCACACGTGACCAACGGTCACGTGGCCACACGTGACCAGCTTCAAGAGCCTTATTTTTATGACAGAATTAAATTCTGTGAAAGGATCTCTCAAATCTTTCCGAAGGAGAACGATTATTTGGAACCGATTGGATTAAAGATTTAAAGGTGATTAAATATCACCTATCTATGGAAAAATCTTGAACTTGGAAAGATTTCCCCTTAAAATCTAACCGAAATAACAAAGGCAAATCTCTGGATTTAAAATCCGATGGTGAATAAAATTCACCTAATAATCCAAAGGACCACATGAATGATGAATGCAAATCAGATCTCTGAATGAATACAAATCAAATCTCTCAATGAAAGATTCACTAAGATTAATTGATTCTGCTCCTTCTCCTATAAATAGGAGCCAACAGATATACACAAAAAAGAGATATACAGAGAGATAGAGAGGAAAAGAAAGAGAACCTTGAGACTTTGGAGGAATTTGATCTGCTGCAGAAGAAAACCTTAGGTAAGAAAGGGAAGGCTTTTAAAAAGAGAATTTAATTCTCAAAAGGGTTGAACTCTTATATAAAAAAAAGAAGAACTTAGTTCTCTCTTTGGTGGAGGATCTGCAAAGTGCACATCTCCCCATGAATTGAGAATTTAATTCTCATTGGGTTGAGATCCTGCCATGCAGATCCAAAGCATAGGGAGGGAATGGAAGTTTGAGAATTTAATTCTCATAAAACTATAGGAATTTAATTCCTTTAAAATAAAATTAGGGTCTAACCCTATGGTATGGAAATTTAATTCCTTCAGAATGAACAGAATCAGGGTTTAATTCTAGTTGAGAACTTAGTTCTGTTAAAATAACAGGAATTTAATTCCCTTAAGAAAGAAGAAATTAGGGTTTCACCCTATGACAGAATTTCATTCCTCAGAATAATTCTCTAAAAGAGAGTGGGAACTTAATTCATTAAAGCTGTTATTAGGGTTTAACCCTATGATAGAATGCAGTTCTTCATATATATGAGGAATTTAATTCCTACAGAAAATTCAGAGTTCAACTCTGTCCCAGAATATAAATCTTCAGAAGGAAATAGGAATTTAATTCTTCTAAAAATTATTGTTAGGGTTCAACCCTGCAAAGAATTTAATTCTTAAAGGGATTAACAGATCTTCCAAAAAACATACAAAGAGGCAGGGTCACGTGCTACCACGTGACCCCCGAAAAGATCCTCAGAAAAGGCCCTTTGAGGCAGTGCCTCACGTGACCCTTGACAGAAGCTTTAACATACAAGCACCAAGATGCCCATCACGTGACAGCACGTGAGGCTCCAAAGTATTCAATGCTTTTAACAGAATAAAATAAAGGGAGGGTGCCGTCACGTGTTACCACGTGACCCCTCTTGCCTTAGTGTTTAACACTAAATTGGAACCCCTGAATCCAGTGTTAAACAATGTTTTGCCTTAGTGTTCAACACTAATTAAAGAGCTTTCTTGCAGTGTTTAACACTGAATTTTTTAGTATTTAACACTAAATTAAATCTCTGTTAACAGAGTTTAACATTAATCTTCTTAGTGTTCGACACCAAATTAAAGTCTCTGTCACCAGTGTTTAACACTGATTATCTTAGTGTTTAACACTAATTTGAGATCTCTGTTGCTAGGGTCTCACATTGATTTGTTTTAGTGTTTAACACTAATTTGAACCCCCTGTTGCTAGTGTTTAACACTAACTTCAGCCCAATTGGCTAAGTATCCAGAGGCAAAGCCTCTCCTCTAATGGACCAACAGAGGGCCAATATCCTAAACATGATTGGACTTAGCCCAAGCTGGCCATAAGTCCTCAATTCGAATTCAACTGAGCTAATGGGCTCATAATATAATTAATTGGTCTTGGTTCCAAATTGGGCCAAAGATTATTTAATCTACCCCGGTTTAAGAGTACATCTCTTCACTCCTTTGATACGTGGCATTGTAATTCCTCAACGTCTTCAAAGAGGTGACGGGTCCCGATGACCACATATTGATACGGACTGTGGGGTCCTTAAACTCATGGACTATGAGGTCCTTAACCTTGACCGTGATGTCTTAAAACTAACATCGGACTGTGGGGTCCTTAAACCCATAGACTATGACGTCCTTAACCTTGACCGGAATGTCTTAAAACTAACAACGGACTGTGGGGTTCTTAAACCCATGGACTATGACGTCCTTAACCTTGACCGAGATGTCTTAAAACTAACAATGGACTGTGGAGTCCTTAAATCCACGGACTATGAGGTCCTTAACCTTGACCGCAACGTCTTAAAACTAATATTGGACCGCAATGTCCTTAAACTACCTATTGACCGCAATGTCACTAAACTAAAAACAACAGGGCTCTCTTAATTGCTCTCTTGTCGGATCTAAACGATCCCGTTAAGTCGATCTTAGTCTAAAAACTAGACTAACGTATCCTTAACAACCGTTTAAGTCGATCTTAGTCTCAAACGAGACTAACGTATCCTTAAACACAAACCCCAAAATCCAAATCTAAGATAATACGGATTTGGACTAGTCCACGCCCTACGGGCGACGACATAACTCAGTCTCCGTATACAATCCAC
Organism: Agapanthus africanus; assembly: GCA_030015575.1. Classification (NCBI taxonomy): domain Eukaryota; kingdom Viridiplantae; phylum Streptophyta; class Magnoliopsida; order Asparagales; family Amaryllidaceae; genus Agapanthus; species Agapanthus africanus. Next base: position 14,130,885 of record CM057337.1, read on the forward strand.
GGGCAACCAAATATAAAATAAACACACACGACACGAAGTGACCATCTGGAGAAGGAGAAAGTGGTTACCGCGATGCGGTAGCGTAATTAACTGCAGGGGCTTGCGCCTGCAGGGAAGAGCGTCCCCACAATAAAAAAACCCCTCAAGCAAGGGGGAATCTGACGAAGTCTGCTATATCGGACGCATCCGTTTAAACCTTCGATATATGGTGCCATAAATCAACTTGGCATCTTCGGAGAGGTAGATGGATAGCACCAATTAGCATCTGCCCCGAATCTCAGGCGAGACGCCCATGTCTCGGCCGCCATTCGGAGGGGAACAACCGTCGTTCTAGTTTTAAATCTATTAATGGAAAAAAGGGTAACTTTTAATTAATCTTCCATAACTACTATATCCTAACGAACCCTACAAGCCTTTTATTATATTAACTACATCCTTAAAATAATCTAGATCTATATTTTACACTCTTGTTTTACGTAGATCTAGAAACTTTTCACAAAATTCTTTATCCCTCCTCTCCTTCTCAACACATCTAAAATAAGAGTAAAAGGTTCCACGTTTCCCAGAGGACGACCCGTACTCACCTCGGTCTAGCTACGCGCGACACCGTTCTGATTGCGGTTAACTACAAAAACACTCTTTCGTATAAATCAAATGGCGCCGTTGCCGGGGATACGTGCGTAATTTTTTATTCTTACTATTTGTGTTGAATTCTTATACGATCAATATCATAAATAAAACAAAACTGCAAATTGTATATTTAACGATTATTGTGTGAATTTTGCGAGGGAATCTGGAGTCACATACTTAAGGATACAGAGAGACAGAGATATTCATCGAGATCCAGAGGAGTACAGAAGGCCACGTAGCAAATTTCATCAAGTGATCCATCCTTCTTGCAGCAGAATCGCGGCCGGAAGTGCACATCGGCAGCGGAAGCGCGGCCAGTTAGAGGATCTAGGGCTCAAAACTTCTCTGGTAAGATTCTAACCTCTTTCTCTCTCCTCTAAAATCCAATAAAATATCTTTTCTGCAAGATTCTTTGCAAAATATCGCCGCTCAAAAATCTTTTTGCAAAGTTTTGTTTTGCGGTTTGTTTTTGCATATTTTAATACGGATTTTTAAGGGGCAAAGACCAAATCAAGATTAGGTGGGGATTTCATCACCCTTCCTAAGCCCCACAAATCACAAACCGAGCATCTGCATCAACCCTTCATTAATTTAAAAAATATCTAGACCAGACTCTAAGGACTGTCGCGCTCAATAAGGACAGAGGAAGGTCGTGGGTAATCTATCGCTTATCCGCATTACTTTTGTAGTGTCTAGACAAGTGTGTCAAAGGCTAGTGGTTTTTAATTAGGCCTACTACTATGGTTCCTTCCCACTTACCTGGCTACAAGGGTAGTAAAGAGGCGGTAGAGAATTGATCCTACGGCTTGTCCTTTGGAAGTCTAGGAGCGGTCTAGAGACTGGACCTAGGTAACCATAGTTCTAGGGTAGTTTATGCATTTTTTGTGATTTATCTAAATCCGTCATTTTTCAAAACAAACCAAATATTTTCTCCCCTTTTTACCCCTTCCCCCTTCTTCTCTTCTTAAAATGGGTAACCTAAACAGAAGAACACTAGCCGAGCTTTGCTGCCCACAACCAGATATCTCTTGTTTTCGTAATCCCTTCGGTATACCGTCCGGCTCTTCCATGTCCTTAAGAGATCATATAGAACAAGCAGGAAGAAACAGTTGGCCACCTCAGTCTAGGTCTTATCAACCGTATCCTAATCCGACACCTGTTTCAGTTGATACCCAGAGTGAGGAAGCTCCTAGACGAATGTCCATTGCTGAGCACATAGCTCGGTCTAGAGGTCAAAGTTTCAATCCGGACCAATATCAACCATCACCACCACTGTCCGGAGAAGAGTTTGATATGCGGTTTGTGGCATATAAGATGTCTGTTGAAAATAGCAAACCAACCAACCCATATCAATATTCTTCTTATCATAATATTGATCCTAAACCTACCCAAGTTCCGCAACCATTCTATTCCTATCAATCCAATCCGACTTTTCCACCTTCTTTAGACAGTTCTTTTAATCAGTCATTTGGGAGTTTTAATTATCTACAGGAATTTCAATCTTATACTGAAACCCCTTATCAACCAAAGTCTAGTCTTGAGCGGAAATTAGAAGAAGGTATAGTGATGATGAACCGCATTAGAGAGAAATGGAAGGAAAGCATGGCTAAATATGAAAGGGCAAAGAGTTCCGAACCAGCTCAAAATTTTTCAGTATATAATACGAGCATCGGACAAAATGAGAATTTGGGTAGAGAGACAGAATTATACACCCTTCCTAATCAAACCTTCCATTTCCAAACTGAAATCCACAACTCTAGTTTCACAGATTCATCAAGTACACCAAATGATTCATCAATTGAAGATAGAATGTCTGATAAGTTGTGTGACTTTGTAGTGTTTGATTTACCTGATTGTGAAGGGTCCATTTCAAGTGAAACCATAGCCAACCCTTGTGATCTCTACACCTCCACTCTTGAACCAAAACTGATTGAAAACCATACTTTTGATGAGGAGTTTGAGAATTTTAACCTTCACTTGAATGAGGTGATTGACGTTGGGGATATATTGATTGATGAACCCGAAATTTTGGATGATTTTGTCCCACCAAATCATCAAATCCTTTCACTTCCTTGTGGTCATCATCTTGAGCCTTTAATTCTTCCTGAACCCCAAATATGTCTTGAAGTTGATGATAATGGTATACCCGAAGATCAGACCGAAATACAGCCTCCATCTTCCACATCTGGTTTAGCAACACTCGACACACCAATTTGTTTACCCATTTCACCTTCTACTTTCTCCGGTTCTTCTTCTGTTCCTATAGTTTCAGTGAGTTTTGATGAATCACAATCCGTTAACTCAAGTTCAATAATACCATAAATTCAACTTGATATTTTTGAAAATGAGGTAGATGAGTTTTTCGAGTTCTCTACCTCAATAATTTTTTATGAATCAAGTAGGATAAATTCTGGCACAAAACTCTTTGACAGCAAAATGCTCAATCACACCATTGATAAAAGTTTTGAAGAATTTTTTGCTGACGAACTTGAATTTTTAAACAATACGGATTTTGTGATTAATCAATCTCCACCTATAGAGGTTGAACCATCACCATTCCTTCTTCCTAATCATTCACATTCATCCTTATTCTTTCTTTTCTCTAATTTCAAACCCTTTCCAGACCACCTCTTATCCCTTCCCCATTTTTTCTTGACTCGGTACAACACATTCTCCCACCAACCTATACGCTATACTGATAAAATCTTTGAATAGTTGGTGTTAACTTTTGATCTTTGTAAAGTTTTACTTTGACCAAATTACTCACCCCCTCTTAAAATGCTTCACATTGTCTAATTCATGTTTGAGGGGGGGGTATATTTTTGGCTCTTGATCATAACTTTTGTCCTCAAATTTGTGAGCCAAAAATAAGTTTGGGGGAGAATTTTCACTTTCATATGTTTTTGCCCCCATTAATAATGGCCTCACAAGCTTACAGGTTTTTGTGATCCAGCAGATAGCAACAGTGAGAACACTGTTGAAAACAAGTTTGGGGGAGGTTTGTGCTTATTTACGCATACTTTGCATTATACTATATATATAAGCACAAATTTTTTTTTTGATAACAAAAAGGTAGAAACTGAAAAATTACATCTAAAAGATAGGAATAGTTTAAGAAAACCAAGAAAATTAGAAGTTTTCTTAAACGAACTGGTAATAAGTAGTTATGAGCCGTTGTCTCAAGGGTTAGTAAGATGAAGGAAGTCACTAATCTGAGGATAAAAATAAGTCTGAAAAATAATTTCTATTCTGGAAGCCAAACATTTGAATGTTGATACCCTACTATATGCACTTACACACGTCTTGAAACTCGGGATAGTAGAGGACACCTTGAAATGCTCTTGTCTAAAAGCCAAAATATGAAGGAAATAAAAAAAAATGAAGAAAATATAAAAATGGTGAAAAAAAATGAACACTGGTTTTGTTATCGCCAAGGCAGCAATAAAAAATATAGCGAGGGTGCCTCTTCACCTAGTGCCCTAAGGCCAACTGGTCTGGGAGTCACTGCTAAGCCTTAGGTGGTGCAAGACGAGGAAAAGATTATCACCGAATCAGCAAGCACATGAGTAATCGGTCGGTTAGTACCTTAAGAAGTATTAGCGGTCGCATGAAAATGTGTGAGCAAATCTTAATATTCATCAAATTAAAAAGTACCGAGGTAGATGGACAAGAGTATGATAGCTTGAATTGAATTCTCCGAGTGTAGAGATGTCCATTTCACACACGTAGGGGTATATGATCGATGTTTGGAAGAAAGATAGGAATGAAGAATAAAGACGATGTTTTATTGAGGGGTAATGTGATTTCTAACATTTTTTCATGACTATTAAGATAGGGCTCATAACAACTGAAAAGCTAGTGTAGTTGGAAACTCTTCTTTTCAAAGTCTTTCTTTCATGGTTCTTATCTTTATATGTAAATTTCACCATCTCTCTTTTGTTATAGGATTTTGTAGGTGTAATCCACTGAAAACCCTTAAGAGACAACACTCCTCCTATTAGGGACACCTAGAGGTTTAACGGCTTGTTGCACGTGCTCAGTGCAATCGTGTTTGCCTACGAAAGTGTGCTTAGTTTTCTCCTCTCTTTTTTTTCTCCTTCTCTTGAATAAACTAGTTTGCTTGGGACGATCAAAGATAAGTTTAGGGGTATCTGTTCAGTTGATAAAACTGCATATTTGTTATTACATTTTTCCTACCATTTTCATATTAAAAAGGGACTTTATTATAATATATCATACATATGAGGGTTTATGTGTAAAAATACTATTTTCCATGTGTTGATATATTTTAATTAGCATTTGGTAGGAAAATGTATGCAAATAATTTCATTGACCAAATCCTAGTAGAACAAACTCTACTAAATATTATTTGAGTTGTTGTGCAGAATTTTTTCAAGTTGTGCAGAATTTTTCAAAACTAGAATCAAGGAAATCAAGTTGTTGAAGAAGACTTGCCTAATTAAGAAGCAAAACTTGGAGACCAAGTCTGGCAGCAACCACGATAATATTTCCATGATACAAAGGTTCCTAGGATCGCCAAATGTCACAAGAACAAAGCCCCTAAAAATTGATGAAAGGAGGAGATTTAATGGCCGCGGATCCGCGGCCTTACCCCCCTTGGGCCGCGGATCCGCGACAGATTTGAGGAATTAGGTACTACAATTTTTGTAGAAGATTCTATACAGCTAGATACCTAATTTAGAAGCTTGAGTTCTGGCTTTAGCACTATAAAAAGGCACCGAGAGGCTCTTGGAAAATTTATCAAGCCGACGAGATCACGAAGTCCAAGACGGCTCACGCATCCAGGCTGATCATCAACGGTTCATCTACCTCCTTAGAAGAGATCGAGAAGCAAACTAGGTTTTTGTAATCATTTTCTAAGAAATCAAAGTGTATTTGATATTGTTGATTAATAAAGGTAGCTTTCTTCATCTTATTCTATTTCTTCGTAGTTTAATTATGCATTTTCTCTCCATCTCTTTTTCTCCCAACATGCGCGAGTAATTCTCCGCTTGTTAGGGTTCGTAGGATTAGGGTAGGCTAATGAACGATGAACATCCCTAAACCCTTTTTAAGTCCTATAAAGTTTATGAACTTTATCAAAAGAATCATTAACATCCTAATCGGGCGCGCTAGCAATTCTTTGCTAGTTCCGACCGCGATTAGCATTTAGATTAATGATTGTTTTGGTAAAGGCTAGATTTGAACGGGGTTCCGTGTCGAGATAAGGGTTAAGAGTGGGATTCCTTTTCCCTCCAGAAACCCTAATCTACATGCATCACCGTCGTTCTAGTTTTAAATCTATTAATGGATAAAAATGGTAACTTTTAATTAATCGTCCATAACTACTAAATCCTAACGAACCCTACAAGCCCTTTTATTATATTAACTACATCCTTAAAATAATCTAGATCTATATTTTACACTCTTGTTTAACGTAGATCTAGAAACTTTTCACAAAATTCTTTATCCCTCCTCTCCTTCTCAACACATCTAAAGTAAGAGTAAAAGGTTCCACGTTTCCCAGAGGATGCTCCGTACTCACCTCGGTCTAGCTACGTGCGACACCGTTCTGATTGCGGTTAACTACAAAAACACTCTTTCGTATAAATCAACGGTGCTCCATCAAATTATAACACAATGCTGCCACCGCCCATGGGTGAGCAGAATCCACCTCGCATCTCTCTCCAAGAGAGATGCTATCCTATCCGTGGTCCACTTCCCACTTGCTTATTTATTCCACCAGCCAACGGGGATAATTTTGAAATTAAACCCCACTACATCAATCTGTTGCCCAAATTTCACGGGCATGAATCTGAAGACGCGTACATTTTCATCACTAAATTCGAAAACGTATGCGCAATGATGGGTACTTCACAACTGACTGTGGATGCTATGCGCTTGCGTCTTCTCCCATTCACTCTGTGCGACTTGGCAGAAAAATGGCTTTATAATACTTCCGCACACTCTATCACTAATTGGGATGAATTAGTAATAGCATTTCTTAAGAAGTTTTACCCAAACCATAAGACCGCCCGTGTTAGGAGCGAGATCAACCAGTTTACCCAGCTTCCCACTGAACCATTTTGGAAGTGCTTTGAACGTTTCAAGGATCTGCTTGTCCAATGTCCTCATCATGGAATAAATAGATGGGATTTGTGCCTAATTATATATGAGGGCATTAATCCAGCGACAAAGCAAATGCTTGAAACAAATTGTCAATGCAATTTCATGTCTAAAGATGATGGTGAAGCTTGGAAATATCTAGAAGACCTCGCTGAAAACACTTTGCAGTGGGAAAGCGTAAGACCACCTTCATCTAGGGGAGGTATTCATCAGCTCGATGTTTCCATCACAGTAAAAGCCGAAATGGCAGCGATGCAGAAGAAACTCGACGCTATTGAGAACAAATTCTCATCAGTCTCCCTAAATCAGGTAACGTTTCCCAAGACCGTGTGTAGTTGCTGTTCAGATCCTTCACACTTGACGGAAGAATGTCCTATGAATGCACCGTTTCAAGGTCACGAGCAAACTAATGCTGCTTTTCAGCAGCGACCTAGAAACGATCCTTATTCTTCCACGTATAATCAAGGATAGAGGAATCATCCTAAGTTTGCTTGGAACCAAAACCAACCCCAAAATCAAAACCAGTTCCAAAGCAATTATCAAAGACCTCCTCCACAGCAACCACAACCACAAAGTCAGCACCCCTTTCAGTCACAAAATTTTCAAAATCTGGCCAACACTTCTGTACCGAAATTAGCCAGTACTGATAACTCTTCACTCGCACAAACTTTGGATTTGTTTATGAAACATACCATTCAAATGTCGGCTGATATGAAGTCTTCTATTGATACCATAAAAAAAGACTCCACCTTCCACAGTGAGAGTATTAAATCAATAGAAAACCAAATTGCACAATTGAACGCCGCAATGAATGCAAGAGAGAAAGGAAAACTCCCATCTCAACCCCTACCGAATCCTGGCCACTCACAAAATCATAACGTGAGTGCCGTTACTACGTTGAGATCGGGAAAAGTGATGAATAACCGAGTGGGTGAACAATTTGATGATGTTAGTGATACCAATGACACCTCGGCTTCTACTTCTTCCCCTAATTCGTCCAGTCTCCCACCTTCATCTGAGCCTATTCTCCGTTTTCCCCAAGGCTCGAATACTTCGCCCAATCTATCTAAGACGATTCCTACTCCAATTTTGGGTTCGAATCCGTCCCCATAATCTTCTCCACAAATGTTGGACCCAAAACTTATTAATCAAGCTCCATTTTCAAACAGATTAAGGGCCAATAGACCTAACCCACAAATGGAGAAGATTGTGGAAATGTTTAAGCAAGTTAACGTAAATATTCCTCTCCTAGATGCTATTCAACAAGTCCCATCTTATGCAAGAATCCTTAAAGACTTGTGCATTAGGAAGAGAAAAACTCAAGTGCCTAAAAAAGTTTTCATGACGAGTAATGTTAGCACAGCTTTTACCCATCAAATACCAAAGAAACGTAAGGACCATGGCTGTCCTACCATCTCTATTTCTATTGGGGGTAAAAATATTAATCGTGCTTTACTCGACCTTGGCGCTAGCGTTAACTTGCTTCCTTATTCAGTATACGAGCAGTTAGGGATTGGAGAGTTGAAACCCGCCCATTGTACTCTCCAGATGGCAGACCGATCAATCACCAAACCTCGGGGTGAACTAGAGGATGTGTTAATTAAAGTCGGGGAATTCATATTCCCTGTGGATTTTATTGTTTTATACACACAGCCTGTGGCAAACCCACGCAATCAAATCCCGGTAATACTCGGTCGACCCTTCCCAGCAACTTCTAATGCTGTAATTAATTGTCGTAACGTTTTTATGAACTTATCCTTCGGGAAGATGATAATTGAGCTTAATACTTATAAGCTAGGAAGTCAACCATCTGAACCTTCTGCTCATTTGCTTGATATTTGTTCAGATAGCTCCCGAAAGCTGCATGGATGAGGAACTTTGCTTTGATGATCTCGACAACACTAGTGAGACATCGTCTTATCTTGCACAACTTCATAGTAAGGATATGTTCAATGAGCCCGTCTCTGAGTTTGAATCCGTTGACTCGTCGCAAAAGTCAGTAGCACTTTCCGAGTCAATATCCTATGCAAGTTTTGAAACTCTTAGGGAGTCCGAATATCATTCCCTTACCCCACCATCTATTGTCTCTCCGCCAATACTTGATCTCAAACCGCTACCTGTTCCCTTCCGAAAGACGCGGCGGAGACGCGGCGAACGTCTTGCCTGAATTTCAGGGCAGATGCTAATTGGTGCTATCCGTCCACCTCTCCGAAGATTCCAAGTTGATTTATGGCACCATGTATCGAAGGTTTAAATGGATGCGGCCGATGTAGCAGACTTCGTCAGATTCCCCCTCGTCTGAGGGGTTTTTTGATTGTGGGGACGCTCATCCCTGCAGGCGCAAGCCCCTGCAGTTAATTACGCTACTGCATCGCCGTAACAACTTTCTATTTCTCCAGATGGTCACTTCGTGTCATGGGTGTTTGTTTTGTGTTTGGTTGCCCGTGGATTGTATACGGAGACTAAGTTATGCTGTCGCCCGTAGGACGTGGACTAGTCCAAATCCGTATTTTCTTATATTTGGGTTTGGGGGTTTGGGTTTAAGGATACGTTAGTCTCTTTTGAGACTAAGATCAACTTAAACGTTCGTTAAGGTTACGTTAGTCTAATTTTAGACTAAGATCAACTCAACGTTTATTAAGGACACGTTAGTCTAATTTTAGACTAAGATCAACTTAACAGGATCATTTAGATCCAACAAAAGAGCATTTGAATTCTATTGTTTAGTTTAGGGACATTGCGGTCGATTACCAGTTTAAGGATATAGTGGTCCAAGACCAGTTTAAGGACGTAGTGGTCCAATACCAGTTTAAGGACATAATGGTCCAATGTTAGTTTAAAGACATCGCGGTCGAGGTTAAGGACATCATAGTCCGTGAGTTTAAAGATCTCTTGTTCAGACCATAAATTGCATTTATCATTCCCATATTCTTATCCTTTTTATAAATAAACAGGTACTCTTGACGCACGTTTATTGCATATTACAGGATACAGGTTTCTGGAGCAAATACAGTGAAAAAAAGACACAAAACAACAGAAAAGGGACTTTTGACCAACAATTAGACGAATCCTAGTCAAGCCCAGTTCACATAGGTGCAAGGCAACGAATGTCAATGTGAAACGGTTAAAAAGCCCAATACAAGTCTTCACTGAAGATCTGGAGAAGAGTGAAAAGCCAACAGAGAAAATACATATAAAAATACAGAGCCCCAGAACTCCTGAAGAAAGCCCAAAAGACTGGCGGCCCAAGACCACCAAAGGGCCGCGGATCCGCGGCCCAAGCCAGCATTTGCCGCGGATCCGCGGCCATCAAGTGCCCGTGTCGGTGCATATTTTCTGAGGCGGCGCGTCGGTGCAGATGTTAGGATTTTACGTGGGCAAATCTGTAATTGCGCAAGTACGAGAGTCTGTAACCCTAGGTTTCCTATTTTCCTATAAATTGTAATCTTAGATCTGAAAAATGTATGCCTCTTTTCAATCAATAAAATTCAGAATTTCTGAGATAAAAATTCAGATCTGTTCTTCTTGTTTGGAGGGAGCCGTCAACCTAGTAAGTATTTTATTTATGTTTCTTTTAATTATAATGTCTTCTCATCCCCTAATGAGCGAGTAGTCTCCTCGCTTGTTAGGGTTAGCCTTAGGGAAAGGGTTGAGAGATGAGATCTCTCACCCCTTTCAATGCCACTTTAACCTAATGAATTAGAAATCCACGCATACGCGCACAACCGCTCCCTGCGGCATCCTACCCATCGAGGTAACGATGAACCGTAGTATAAAGGGCCGGTTGCGCGCATTTTCCGTGGGGGTTAGGGTGATTACCAACAAAGGAAGGATACGAATCTAGAGGAAGAAACATCTTCCCAAAAGATTCGTATCCACTTTATTGATAATTAACTTAACACCTAATAGATCTAAAAAAAAGATGGCATTGAAAGCGGTGATGGAAAACATTTAATCTCCAAAACTTTCCCGAAGCCTAACCCTAGCAAGACTTTTAATTAGATAAATTAGATCCGTTTTTATAGATTTTCATAAACCAACCCAAAACGACAAATTGAATCAACTCGTTAAAACACACTAAAGGAATTTACCCGTCTCTGTGGATCGACCCGTACTCACCGGCTAGCTGCGAAGCGACGCCGTTTCTGATTGCGGTAAACTCATATTTTTGACACATTAATCAAATGGCGCCGTTGCCGGGGACGGCGTAATATTTCTTTTTGTGAATTTTCGGGTTGATATAAATTTTAAAAAAAATTATAAAAATCTGAAAATATAAAAATATAAAAATTATCAATTTTGATCTGTTTGAAGGGTTTATTTTTGAATCTTGCAGGAATAGCAAAGATCTGAAAGTTTACAGAGCGCAAATCAGAAAGTTACATATAAGAACAGAGAGGAACTATCAGTACCGAGCAACACAATTTTTTCCAGTGGCTGAACCCACCCCCTGACCGCGCTTCCGCCGCGTAAACAGGGTTCCCGCCGCGGATCCGCGCTTTGGCTGCCACGTCAGCGCATCAGATTTGCAATGTTTGTTCCCTTTTCCTCCCCTCTGCAACCTACAATATATCTCTCTGTAAAAAAATTTTCTGCAGGAATTCTTTGCATAAAGAGTCTTTCTCCCCCTTCTAAATAACAGATTTCTGCAGGTTTCTTTGCGCCGCGCTAAAATTGATTGCAAGTGATTTTATTTGTTTTGCATAATTTAACCGGACTCTAAGGGGCTATTTGACCAAACTCAGATTGGATGGGGATTTCATCACCCTTCCCAGGACCCCAGAAAACACCTAAAGCATTTTGCATCGACCACCTTTAATTAAAAAAGATTAGACTCAGACCTAAGAACAGCGAGCTCAATAGGAAAAGGACTAGGGTAGGCATCGGCCGTTTATCCTAACCGACATTGCGGTGTCTAGGCTAGTGGTTATTAATTAGGCCCACTGTAGTGGTGGTTCCTTCCCACTTACCTGGCCATATTTGTCCGTGAAGAGGCGGTTTGAGGTCTATTTCTAGCCCTAGTTAGGAGCTGTCTAGTAGACCTAGGCGACCCTAGATCTAGGCCTGATTGTGCATGTGTGGTTAACATATTGGTGTCACGAGTCCCTTTCCTAAAACCTCTTTGCAAAACTCTCGCATAAATAAAAAATAAAAGAAAAAGAAAAATCTTTTAAAAACTTGCAACTTGCCGCTAAAGAAAACTTGCAAACTCACTTCCACCACTTCTTCTCACTGACGTTATCTTACCCCCACATTCTGTTTTTCTTTTTTTTTTCTGACTGCACTACCCTTTAGTGTATGTCATTTTGGACTAGGGATACTAACGCCCGATTAGTCTGTGTTTCGTTGGTACCGACCAACGAACCCTTCGACGAACCCTTCGTCGACATTCCGTCCATTTCCTTACCTCCACCTTCAAATTCTTCTTTCGAAGGTATGTCGGGATTTAACCCCAACGATACCTTACCGACGGGAATGATTCCACCTCCGCCAGGTGCGAATAACCCGAATCTTCCGCCTGTTGTAGCGCCCGCACGAGTGGCGCTCCAGGATCTCTTCTACCCCGTCCGCACTTCCTTACCTACATGTCTTTCACCCCCACCGGCAAATGGGGATAATTTTGAAATAAAACCACACTTCATCAATATGCTGCCTAAGTTTCATGGTTTGGAATCCGAAGATGCATATATTTTCATTAATAAATTCCAAAACGTTTGCGCCATGATGAAGACAACCCAATTAAGTGATGACGCGATAAGGCTAAGGGTCATTCCTTTTACCTTATGTGACCTAGCCGAGAAGTGGCTATACAGCACCGCATCACATTCCATTAGAAATTGGGACGAGTTTGTGAGAGCTTTTCTAAAAAAGTTCTATTCTCATCACAAAACAGCTAGAATCAGAAACGAGATTATACAATTTTCACAGCTTCCGTCCGAACCATTCTGGAAGTGCTTCGAGAGATTTAAAGACCTACTTGTTCAATGCCCTCATCATGGGATAGAAAATTGGCAACTTTGCCAAACATTATACGAGGGATTGAACGCAGCAACGAAGCAGTTGCTAGAAACAATTTGTCAAGGTCATTTTCTCTCCAAGTCTAGCGACGAAGCTTGGCAGTTTCTTGAGGACCTAAGTGAGCAAACAATTCAGTGGGAGAGTACCAAGACCACATCATCTTCTTCAGTTGGTCAATCTAGGGCAGGCATACATCAAATAGATATGTCGATTGCTATGAAGGCCGAGATGGCCTCACTTATGAAAAAGCTAGAAGCCATTGAGACAAAAATCTCATCGACTTCTCCTGCCCCTACTCTACCCACACGAACTGTTTGTGCTTGTTGTTCGAACCCATCACACCTAACCGAAGAGTGTCCTTATAATGCACCTATTCAAGGACAGGATCAAGTCAATGCTGCATTCCAGCAACGACAAAGAAATGATCCGTACTCTTCAACATACAATCAGGGGTGGAGGAGTCTGATTGATACGAAAGAGTGTTTTTGTAGTTAACCGCAATCAATAACGGTGTCGTGTGTAGCTAGACCGAGATGAGTACGGGTCGTCCTCTGGGAAACGTGGAACCTTTTACTTTTACTTTAGATGTGTTGAGAAAGAGTGGAGGAAGAAAGAATTTTGTGAAAAGTTTCTAGATCTACTTTAATGTAAAATATAGATCTAGATTATTTTAGAGATTTAAATAATATAATAATAGGGCTTGTAGGGTTCGTTAGGATTTAGTAGTTATGGAAGATTAATTAAAAGTTACCCTTTTTATCCATTAATAGATTTAGAACTAGAACGACGGTGATGCGTGTAGATTAGGGTTTCTGGAAGGAAAAGGAATCCCACTCGTAACCCTTATCTCGACACGGAACTCCGTTCATATCTAGCCTTTACCAAAACAATCATTAATCTAATCTCTAATCGCGGTCGGAACTAGCAAAGAATTGCTAGCGCGCCCGATTAGGATGTTAATAATTCTTTTGATAAAGTTCCTAAACTTTATAGGACTTAAAAAGGGTTTAATCATTTTCATCGCCCATTAACCTACCCTAATCCTACTAACCCTAACAAGCGGAGGATTACTCGCGCATGTTGGGAGAACAAGAGATGGAGAGAAAATGCATAATTAAACTATGAAGAAATAGAATAAGAAAAAGAACTACCTTTATTAATCAACAAGATCAAGTACACTTTGATTCCTTAGAAAATGATTACAAAAACCTAGTTTGCTTCTCGATCTCTTCCAAGGAGGTAAATGAACCGTTGATGATCAGCCTGGATGCGTGAGCCGTCTTGGACTTCGTGATCTCGTCGGCTTGATGTCTTCTAACTTTAGCCTTTGGTCCTTTATATAGCCCTCAAAGAAGAAAACTAGTTAACATATATGGTGACTTCCTAATATGGTAACTTTCCATGCCTGGATTCTGAGTCCCTGTCAGTATTGATTTTATGATTTTGGCAGATTTTTGATCCTGACATCTTGAACATCTTCATCTCTTGACCTGAGCTAAATCTTTCACAATATCTCTATGAATAATGTTAGCTTATTTATTAAATTAGAGAGAGTGTCTTAAACACTATATATGGTAATAAATCTTTAAGAAACTTGATTAAGAATATTTAATATGCTATGCACTTTATATGGTAATAAATCTTTAACAAACATGATTAAGAATATTTGATATGCTATGCACTTTATATGGTAATAAATCTTTATCAAACATGATTAAGAATATTTGATATGCTATGCACTTTATATGGTAATAAATCTTTAACAAACATGATTAAGAATATTTGATATGCTATGCATCTTTTAATTAATGCGTATATTTTGAAATATTATTCTAACCATTTGTATGATATTATATCTTTTAAGAATTGTGATTAAAATATTTGATATGATATGCATATTTTCAATTACCAAAATATTATATAAATATAAAATGCCTATATTTTCCTTCATAATATTAATTATAATATATAAACATATGGAAAATAGTATTTTGCAGATAAATCCAAATATGTTTAATATTTATAATAAACACATTTTATTATTTAAGAAATGTAAGGAAAATACTTATAACAAAGTGCAATATTTTCAACTGAACAAATACCCCCAAACTTAACTTTGATCGTCCCGAGCAAACTAGTTTATTCAAGAGAAGGAGAAAAAGAAAGAAGAAAACTAAGCACACTTTCGTAGGCAACACGATTGCACTGAGCACGTGCAACAAGCCGTTAAACCTCTAGGTGTCCCTAGTAGGAGGAGTGTTGTCTCCTGAGGGTTTTCAGCGGATTACACCCACAAAATCCTATAATAAAAGAGAGATGGTGAAATTTACATAAAAAGATAAGAACCATAAAAGAAAGACTTTGAAAAGAAGAGTTTCCAACTATACTAGCTTTTCAGTTGTCATGAGCCCTATCTTAATAGTCATGAAAAAATGTTAGAAATCACATCATCCCTCAATAAAACATCGTCTTTATTCTTCATTTCTACCTTTCATCCAAACATTGATCATATAACCCCACGTGTGTGTAAAGAACATCCCTACACTCGGAGAATTCAATTCAAGCTATCATACTCTTGTCCATCTACCTTAGTACTTTTTAATTTGATGAATATTAAGATTTGCTCACACATTTTCATGCGACCGTTAATACTTCTTGAGGTACTAACAGATCGATTACTTATGTGCTTGCTGATTAGGTGATAATATTTTCCTCGTCTTGCACCACCTAAGGCTTAGCAGTGACTCCCAGACCAGTTGGCCTTAGGGCACTAGGTGAAGAGGCACCCTCGCTATATTTTTTTATTGCTGCCTTGGCGATAACAAAACCAGTGTTCATTTTTTTCTTTTCACCATTTTCATATTTTCTTCATTTTTTTTTCATTTCCTACATACTTTGGCTTTTAGACAAGAGCATTTCAAGGTATCCTCTACTATCCCGAGTTTCAAGACGTGTGTAAGTGCATATAGTAGGGTATCAACATTCAAATGTTTGGCTTCCAGAATAAAAACTATTTTTCAGACTTATTTTTATCCTCAGATTAGTGACTTCCTTCATCTTACCAACCCTTGGGACAACAGCTCATAACTACTTATTACTAGTTCGTTTAAGAAAACTTCTAATTTTCTTGGTTTTCTTAAATTATTCCTATCTTTTGGATGTAATTTTTCACTTTCTACTCTTTTGTTATAAAAGAATTTTTTTTTAAAACTTTTTTAAAATGTTGTGCTTATGCAAAATATATGCAAATTGATGTGTAAATAAGCACAAACCTCCCCCAAACCTGTTTTCAACAGTGTCCTCACTGATGTCATCCGTTAAGCTCGAAAACCTGTAGACTTGGGAGGAAATTATTAATGGGGGCAAAAATATATGAAAGTGAAAATACTCCCCCAAACTTATTTTTGGCTCATAAATTTGAGGACAAAAGTTATGTTCAAGAGCCAAAAATATACCCCCCCCTCAAACATGAGTTAGACAATATGAAGCATTTTAAGAGGGGGTGAGTCTTTTGATCAAAATAAAGCTTTACAAAGACCAAAAGTTAATACCAACCATTCAAAGATTTTATCAGTATAGCGTATAGGTTGGTGGAAGAATGTGTTGTATCGAGTCAAGAAAAAATGGGGAAGGGATAAGAGGTGGTCTGGAAAGGGTTTGAATTTAGAGAAAAGAAAGAATGAGGAGGAATGTGAATGATTAGGAAGAAGGAATGGTGACGGTTCAACCTCTATAGGTGGAGATTGATTAATCACAAAATCAGTATTGTTTAAAAATTCAAGTTCGTCAGCAAAAAGTTCTTCAAAACTTTTATCAATGGTGTGATTGAACATTTTGCTGTCAAAGAGTTTTATACCAGAATTTATTCTACTTGATTCATAAAAAATCACTGAGGTAGAGGACTCGAAAAACTCATCTACCTCTGTTTCAAAAATATCCAAATCAAGTTGAATTTCTGGTATTATTGAACTTGAATTAACAGATTGTGATTTATCAAAACTCACTGAAATTATAGGAACAGAAGAAGAACCGGAGAAAGTAGAAGGTGAAATGGGTAAACAAATTGGTATGTCGAGTGTTGCTGAACCAGATGTGGAAGATGGAGGCTGTATTTCGGTCTGAACTTCGGGTATACCATTATCATCAACTTCAAGACATATTTGGGGTTCGGGAAGAATTAAAGGCTCAAGATGATGACCACAAGGAAGTGAAAGGATTTGATGAATTGATGGGACAAAATCATCCAAAATTTCGGGTTCATCAATCAAAATATCCCCAACATCAATCACCTCATTCAAGTGAAGGTTAAAATTCTCAAACTCCTCATCAAAAGTATGGTTTTCAATCAGTTTTGGTTCAAGAGTGGAGGTGTAGAGATCACAAGGGTTGGGTATGGTTTCACTTGAAAGGGTCCCTTCACAGTTTGGTAAATCAAACACTACAAAGTCACACAACTTATCAGTCATTTTATTTGGTGTACTTGATGAATCTATGAAACTGGAGTTGTGGATTTCAGTTTGGAGGTACAGTTCTGTCTTACTACCCAAATCCTTCATAATTTGGTTCGACATTTCCCTAAATTTTTCTAATGTCTGCTCCAGACTAGTCTTGGGCTGATAAGGGGTTTCAGTATAAGATTGAAATTCCTGTGGATAATTAAAACTCCCAAATGACTGATTAGAAGAACTGTCTAGAGTAGGTGGAAAAGTCGGATTGGATTAATAGGAATAGAATGGTTGCGGAACTTGGGTAGGAGTAGGATCAATATTATGATAAGAAGAATATTGATATGGGTTGGTTGGTTGGCTATTTTCAACAGACATCTTATATGCCACAAACCGCATATCAAACTCTTCTCCGGACAGTGGTGGTGATGGTTGATATTGGTCCGGGTTGAAACTTTGGCCTCTAGACCTAGCTATGTGCTCAGCAATGGACATTCGTCTAGGGGCTTCCTCACTCTGGGTATGAACTGAAACAGGTGTAGGATTAGGATATGGTTGATAAGACCTAGACTGAGGTGGCCAACTGTTTCTTCCTGCTTGTTCTATATGATCTCTTAAGGACATGGAAGAGCCGGACGGTATACCGAAGGGATTTCGAAAACAAGAGATATCTGGTTGTGGACAGCAAAGCTCGGCGAGTGTTCTTCTGTTTAAGTCACCCATTATAAGAAGAGAAGAAGGGGGAAGGGGTAAAAAGGAGAGAAAGTAATTGGTTTGTTTTTTTAAAAAAAAGGACGGATTTAGACAAATCACAAAAATGCACAACCCTAGAGCTATGGTTACCTAGGTCCAGTCTCTAGACCGCTCCTAGACTTCCAAAGGACAAGCCGCAGGATAAATCCTCTACCGCCTCCGTACTACCCTTGTAGCCAGGTAAGTGCCAGGTAAGTGGGAAGGAACCACGTCGTGGGCCTAATTAAAAACCACTAGCCTTTGTCACATTTTCCTAGGCACTACAAAAGTAATGCGGATAAACGATAGATTACTCACGACCTTCCTCTGTCCTTATTGAGCGCGACAGTCCTTAGAGTCTGGTCTAGATATTTTTTAAATTAATGAAGGGTTGATCTATATGCTCGGTTTGTGATTTGTGGGGCTTAGGAAGGGTGATGAAATCCCCACCTAATCTTGATTTGGTCTTTGCCCCTTAAAGTCCGTATTAAATATGCAAAACAAAACCAATCACAAAACTTTTGCAAAAAGATTTTTTAGCGGCGCGATTTTTGCAAAGAATCCTGCAGAAAATAGATTTTATTGGATTTGAGAGGAGAGAGAAAGAGTTAAGAAAGATACCAGAGAAGTTCGGAACCCTAGATCTCCTGTTTCCTCAAGTCCGTGACTCCAGATTCCCTCACAAAATTCACACACAAATCGTTAAATATGCAATTTGCAGTTTTGTGTTAATAATGATATGACTCGTCTAAGAAATCAACACAAATAGTAAGAATAAAAAATTACGCACGTTTCCCCGGCAACGGCGCCATTTGATTGATACGAAAGAGTGTTTTTGTAGTTAACCGCAATCAATAACGGTGTCGTGTGTAGCTAGACCGAGATGAGTACGGGTCGTCCTCTGGGAAACGTGGAACCTTTTACTTTTACTTTAGATGTGTTGAGAAAGAGTGGAGGAAGAAAGAATTTTGTGAAAAGTTTCTAGATCTACTTTAATGTAAAATATAGATCTAGATTATTTTAGAGATTTAAATAATATAATAATAGGGCTTGTAGGGTTCGTTAGGATTTAGTAGTTATGGAAGATTAATTAAAAGTTACCCTTTTTATCCATTAATAGATTTAGAACTAGAACGACGGTGATGCGTGTAGATTAGGGTTTCTGGAAGGAAAAGGAATCCCACTCGTAACCCTTATCTCGACACGGAACTCCGTTCATATCTAGCCTTTACCAAAACAATCATTAATCTAATCTCTAATCGCGGTCGGAACTAGCAAAGAATTGCTAGCGCGCCCGATTAGGATGTTAATAATTCTTTTGATAAAGTTCCTAAACTTTATAGGACTTAAAAAGGGTTTAATCATTTTCATCGCCCATTAACCTACCCTAATCCTACTAACCCTAACAAGCGGAGGATTACTCGCGCATGTTGGGAGAACAAGAGATGGAGAGAAAATGCATAATTAAACTATGAAGAAATAGAATAAGAAAAAGAACTACCTTTATTAATCAACAAGATCAAGTACACTTTGATTCCTTAGAAAATGATTACAAAAACCTAGTTTGCTTCTCGATCTCTTCCAAGGAGGTAAATGAACCGTTGATGATCAGCCTGGATGCGTGAGCCGTCTTGGACTTCGTGATCTCGTCGGCTTGATGTCTTCTAACTTTAGCCTTTGGTCCTTTATATAGCCCTCAAAGAAGAAAACTAGTTAACATATATGGTGACTTCCTAATATGGTAACTTTCCATGCCTGGATTCTGAGTCCCTGTCAGTATTGATTTTATGATTTTGGCAGATTTTTGATCCTGACATCTTGAACATCTTCATCTCTTGACCTGAGCTAAATCTTTCACAATATCTCTATGAATAATGTTAGCTTATTTATTAAATTAGAGAGAGTGTCTTAAACACTATATATGGTAATAAATCTTTAAGAAACTTGATTAAGAATATTTAATATGCTATGCACTTTATATGGTAATAAATCTTTAACAAACATGATTAAGAATATTTGATATGCTATGCACTTTATATGGTAATAAATCTTTATCAAACATGATTAAGAATATTTGATATGCTATGCACTTTATATGGTAATAAATCTTTAACAAACATGATTAAGAATATTTGATATGCTATGCATCTTTTAATTAATGCGTATATTTTGAAATATTATTCTAACCATTTGTATGATATTATATCTTTTAAGAATTGTGATTAAAATATTTGATATGATATGCATATTTTCAATTACCAAAATATTATATAAATATAAAATGCCTATATTTTCCTTCATAATATTAATTATAATATATAAACATATGGAAAATAGTATTTTGTAGATAAATCCAAATATGTTTAATATTTATAATAAACACATTTTATTATTTAAGAAATGTAAGGAAAATACTTATAACAAAGTGCAATATTTTCAACTGAACAGAGTCACCCAAATTTCGCTTGGAACCAAAATCAACAAGTCCAAGGGAATAACAATTTTCAAAGTGCTCCTCCACAACAACAACAAGCACCCTTACAAACTCAAAACCAGCAACCTTTCCAACAACAACCTTATACAAATCAAACGAACAATTTGGTTCAACCTAATGATGATAAGGTTAGCTCGCTCGAGAAAAGTCTTGAAGCATTTCTCAAGCAAACTACAGAATCCGCAGCAAGATTTGAAAGTTATGTGCAATCTTTAATGAATAACAATGCCTCACACGATCAAAGTATCAAATCTATTGAGGCACAAATTGCACAATTAACTGCTGCGTTGAGCGAGAGAGAAAAGGAAAAGCTTCCATCTCAACCAATGCCCAATCCCGGTCACACACAAAACGCATATCACAATCACAATATAAATGCGGTGACCACGTTGAGATCCGGAAGAGAGTTGCAAAATAATGTGGAAACTAGTGATGACATCCCCGCCGGTGGTTCTTCTTCCCCTTCTTCATTTTCTTCACTTCCTTCTTCACCTTTTTCTTTAGAGCCTATTCTCCACCCTTCGCACGGCTCTACTTCTTCTGACTCGAACGGACCCATTTCTCACAACATGAACACATCTACACCGGGATCCATTCCTAATCCACAGTCTGCTCCACAAACATTTGACTCAACTGATTTTCAAAATGCACCATTCCCAAACAGGTTGAGTCCTAATAAACCAAATACACAAGTGGAGAAGATTGTGGAGATATTTAAGCAGGTTAGCATAAATATACCTCTCTTGGATGCTATCCAACAAGTCCCTTCATATGCAAAAATCTTAAAGGGATTATGCACTTCAAAGAGAAAAGCATCTCAAGTACCCAAGAAAGTGCTAGTGGCTAGTGCAGTGAGCAATGCTATTAACCACCATCAAACCTTACCCCAAAAACGAAAGGACCCCGGCTGTCCTACGATTTCAATTACAATTGGGGATAAGAAAATTAATCGAGCACTTTTAGATCTTGGGTCTAGTGTTAACCTGATTCCCTACTCCGTGTACGAACAATTAGGGGTTGGAGAGTTGAAACCCACTCGTTGCACTCTCCAAATGGCTGATCGATCAATCACCTATCCAAGGGGTCAACTAGAGGATGTGTTGATCAAAGTTGGGGAATTCATATTCCCTGTTGATTTTATCGTTATGGATACACAACCTGTTGCTAACCCAAGAAACCAAATTCCGGTGATTCTTGGTCGACCATTTTTGGCCACTTCCAATGCCGTAATAAATTGTCGCAATGGCTCCATGACTCTATCCTTCGGAAAGAGGTCTAGTGAGTTCAATATTTATAAGATGGGAAGTTTGCCGCCTACACCAAAAACCAGTACACGAGAAGTTTGCTCTATTCACGAAATCACGCAGGAGGACTGCGAGCTTGAAAGATTCTTGTTTGATGAAAACAGTTTTGACGCCACTAGTGCGTCCCTCCTTGAGCCTACTACCGAAGTTGATTATGAATGTTTCACTTTTTCGGATGACGACGACTCACAGCCCGAATATGAGTCTTTTGAATTTTTGGATGAGTTAGTCGAACCATCCGAATCGGTTGTTTGCAGTGATTTCGAACCTGTGTTGGAGTCCTTTAAGTTCGAGGTCGATTCCGCAATGATTCTTTCGCCTCCGAAACTCGAACTAATGTCCTTACCGCCTCACCTTAAATATGCTTACATAGGTGAAAATGAGACTTTTCCCATTATCATATCAGCCTCTCTAGACTTAGAGCAAGAGAACGCTATTTTAAAAGTCTTACAAGATAGGCGGCAAGTTTTCGGTTGGACTATGGCGGACATCGAGGAGATAAGTTCCCTCATAATTGAATATCATACACAATTGATGGATGATGCCATGTCAATAGAGGACCCACAGGAACATCTTGGGGGTATTGTGGTGAGTCAACTTCCTCCCTTAGAAGTTGAAATACCCCCATTTCTTTTAATAAGGTACGAGAATGCCAACACTCCACTGACTGCTGATCATTTACATTCTCGTTTCGATGCATCACCATCACCTGTATATTTACCTCCACACCTCCCATACCACTACTTCTATCTTCCCCAATTCTTTGCGGACCATCACAACTTATTTTTCCACCAACCAATATTCTTTACTGATAAATTTTTCAACTGGTTGGTGTTGACTTTTAGTTTGGCAGTAATGTCTAACATAGTTTAATTGAAGTTTGGGGGAGGGTCTTTTTGTATATATTTTTGTTTTTCTTAACAATAAAAAAAAATTATAAATAAATAAACAAGGGAGTATCGGTATTTTGACCCTCTTGGTTTAGCATGACAGTGAGGACACTGTCAAGTTCAAGTTTGGGGGTATGCTCGGTACGTCTTCTTCCTTCGCATTCATTTGTACATATTTTTGCATTTGCATACTTATTTGAAAACCCATAAAAATTTGAAAATTTTGAAAAATTATAAAATTATTGTATTCAATCTTGGCTTATTTGACTTGAGTTTGACAAATAGGTTAACTGGTTAGGAACAACTAGATCTTAGACTTAGTAAATTAAAAACCCTAAAAATAACCTTCCTTAAAGTTTAACGGTAGAAAGTATATGCCTTGTAGTTTATTTAGAAATAGGCAAATTTTGGGTTCACTTCTTGGGCTAAGTCAAAATGAGGGAAGAGTATTGATGTTCTTATTAGAGTATAAGTTTGAAAAATAGTTCCTAGCTTAAGTCTAGATTCTGAAAATGTCTACCCTACAAAATTGCACAATCACGCACCTTGAAACTTGGAATAGTAGAAGAGACCTTGAAATGCTCTTGTCTAAAGTCCTTAGTATGAAAAAGTGTGAATAAAGAAAAAAAAAATGGACACTGGTTTTTGTGATTATTTAAGGCTGCAAAAATAGAAAAATATTTAGCGAGGGTGCTTCATCACCTAGTGCCTTAGACCAACTGGTTTGGGAGTCACTGCTAGAGCCTTGGGTGTCGCAAAGATTAGGAAGTACGCTTTAAATTGCAAACGCATTTTGTAATCGGTCGTTGGTACCTCAAGAAGTATTAACGGTCGCATGAAGGATGTGTAAGCAAATTTCATTTAAATTCACCAACTAATTAGTACTCTGGACAACGGACAAAGGGCATGATTGCTTGATTTGAATCTCCAAGTGTAGGGGTGATCTATACACACACGTAGGGGTATGTGATTGGAATCTAGATAAGAGAAAGGAATGAAGAATAGAATTTGTATCTTTAATAGAGTTGATAGAAATTCCTAAGTAGGAGATGAAACCCTAGAAGGAAGACTTAAGAGATGCCGAAAGCTAAGAAGGTCTACATAACATATATGATCTTAAGTTAAATGATAAGGAAGTGTGAAGAATATGGGTGGATAATTTGCGAGTCAAAAGATAATAGAATTCCTTATTAGAAAACCTAATTGGAGAACAAAAGTCAATGGGCTGAATTGATAGGATTTTGTGGGTAGTATCCGCTGAAAACCCTCAGGAGACAACACTCCTCCTACTAGGGACACCTAGAGGTTTAACGGCTTGTTGCACGTGCTCAGTGCAATCGCGTTTCCCTGCGAAAGTGCGGTTAGGATTTTAGTGAATAAATAATAAGTTTGCTCGAGGACGAGCAAAAGGTAAGTTTGGGGGTATTTGTTCAGACCATAATATTGCATTTATCATTCCCATATTCTTATCCTTTTTATAAATAAACAGGTACTCTTGACGCACGTTTGTTGCATATTACAGGATACAGGTTTCTGGAGCAAATAGGGTGAAAAAAAGACACAAAACAACAGAAAAAGGGACTTTTGACAAACAATTAGACGAATCCTAGTCAAGCCCAGTTCACATAGGTGCAAGGCAACGAATGTCAATGTGAAACGGTTAAAAAGCCCAATACAAGTCTTCACTGAAGATCTGGAGAAGAGTGAAAAGCCAACAGAGAAAATACATATAAAAATACAGAGCCCCAGAACTCCTGAAGAAAGCCCAAAAGACTGGCGGCCCAAGACCACCAAAGGGCCGTGGATCCGCGGCCCAAGCCAGCATTTGCCGCGGATCCGCGGCCATCAAGTGCCCGTGTCGGTGCATATTTTCTGAGGCGGCGCGTCGGTGCAGATGTTAGGATTTTACGTGGGCAAATCTATAATTGCGCAAGTACGAGAGTCTGTAACCCTAGGTTTCCTATTTTCCTATAAATTGTAATCTTAGATCTGAAAAATGTATGCCTTTTTTCAATCAATAAAATTCAGAATTTCTGAGATAAAAATTCAGATCTGTTCTTCTTGTTTGGAGGGAGCCGTCAACCTAGTAAGTATTTTATTTATGTTTCTTTTAATTATAATGTCTTCTCATCCCCTAATGAGCGAGTAGTCTCCTCGCTTGTTAGGGTTAGCCTTAGGGAAAGGGTTGAGAGATGAGATCTCTCACCCCTTTCAATGCCACTTTAACCTAATGAATTAGAACTCCACGCATACGCGCACAACCGCTCCCTGCGGCATCCTACCCATCGAGGTAACGATGAACCGTAGTATAAAGGGCCGGTTGCGCGCGTTTTCCGTGGGGGTTAGGGTGATTACCAACAAAGGAAGGATACGAATCTAGAGGAAGAAACATCTTCCCAAAAGATTCGTATCCACTTTATTGATAATTAACTTAACACCTAATAGATCTAAAAAAAAGATGGCATTGAAAGCGGTGATGGAAAACATTTAATCTCCAAAACTTTCCCGAAGCCTAACCCTAGCAAGACTTTTAATTAGATAAATTAGATCCGTTTTTATAGATTTTCATAAACCAACCCAAAACGACAAATTGAATCAACTCGTTAAAACACACTAAAGGAATTTACCCGTTTCTGTGGATCGACCCGTACTCACCGGCTAGCTGCGAAGCGACGCCGTTTCTGATTGCGGTAAACTCATATTTTTGACACATTAATCACCTCTCAGTCAAGGTTAAGGACATCATAGTCCGTGAGTTTAAAGTCCTCACATTCAAGGTTAAAGACATCATAGTCCGTGAGTTTAAGGACCCCACAGTCCAGATTAGAGACGTCATAGTCCGTAAAGTGTGTGGTTATCGGGACCCGTCACCTCTCTGAAGACGTTGAAGGATTACAACGATAAATATCAGAGGAGTGAAGAGATGTACCCTCGAACCAAAGTGGAGTAAGTGATCTGTAGTCCAATTTGGAACTAAGATCAATTAATTATATTATGAACATATTGGCTCAGTTAAGTCTGAATTGAGGACTTATGGCCTTCTTGGGCTAAGTCCAATCAAGTTTGGAATATTAGCCCTCTGTTGGTCCATTGAAAGGGAGGCTTTGCCTCTAGAAAATTAGTCAATTGGGCTGAAGCTAGTGTTCAACACTAAAGAACAACAGTGTTAAACACTGGTAATCAGATTATCAAATTACTAGAAATGTGATCCTCAAATTCGTGTTAAACACTAACAGATAACAGTGTTAAACACTGGCAACAAAATTATCATATTAGTGTTAAACACTAGAAGAGGGAGGGGTCACGTGGGAGCACGTGATAGCATCAAAACGTGGGGTCAGATCCCCTTATTTTGTTCTCAGGATATTCAGATAAGTGTTAAACACTTTTGATCTTCAGGCCATCATGTGTGGGCACGTGGTGGGCTTCCAGTCATTGATTATTAAAGCGTTTTACTAGGGGTCACGTGAGAACACGTGAGGGCGCCCAAGAATGGTTCTGCCTTTGAATTTATTCTCTTTTGTTTTAGGAGTCACGTAGGAGCACGTGAGGCATTGCCTCCGAGCTTTTTCCCTTCTCATTTTGGGGATCTTTTCAGGGGTCGCGTGGGGACACGTGACCTTAGTCTTTTGCATGCATGGAGATCTTTTAAGTTCTCTGTTATTTTCAAGAATTGAATTCTTTAATAGGGTTAAACCCTAATTATGATTTTGGAGGAATTAAATTCCTATTGTAAAAGAATTAAATTCTTATATAGAGTGAAACCCTATTATCATTGAGGAGGAATTAAATTCCTGTAAATCTGAGAGAATTAAATTCTCAATTAGGGTTAAACCCTAGTTCTGTCCATCTTGAAGGAATTAGATTCCTATAATTGTAGGAGAATTAAATTCTCAGATAGGGTTTAAACCCCAAGTTCATCATGAAGGAATTAAATTCCTTTGAGTTTGGGAGAATTAAATTCTCATATAGGGTTAAACCCTAATTTTGTTTTTTGGGAGAATTAAATTCTCTAAACTCAATTCTCCCTCTAAGTTTTGGATCTGCATGGCAGGATCTCAACCCGATGAGAATTAAATTCTTAACTTATGGGGAGATGTGCTCTTTGTAGATTTTCAACCAGAGGAAGAACTAAGTTCTTTTTGCAGAAGAGTTAAACTCTTAGATTGAGAATTAAATTCTCTTTTTAAAGTTTTTATCCCCTTTCTTTTCTCACCTAGGGTTTTTCTTTGTTGAGAATTAAATTCTCCTTTCTTTTTCTCTCTGAATTTTCAAGATTCCCAAAACTCTATCTCAAAATCCTCTCCCCAACTCTCTTCTTTTGGCTCCTATTTATAGGAGAAGGAAAATAATCAATTTGTTTAGTAAATCTTTCATTGAAAGATTTTATTTGTTTTCATAATTAATATGAGCCTTTAGATCATACAATGAATTTTATTCACCGTTGGATTTTAAATCCAAAGATATTCTGTTTGTTATTTCTGGTGAGATTTTTAGGGAAATCTTTCCTTGTCTAAAATCTTTCCATAAATTGGTGATTTTTAATCACCCCTGGATTTTTAATCCAACGATCCCCATAATCCTTTTCCATTTGGAAAGATTTAGAGGCTTTTAGAATTTAATTCTATTAACTGTAAGGCTTTCGAAACCAGTCACGTGCTGACACGTGACCTCTTGTCACGTGTGAGCACGTGACCCCCAATTGAGTCCTTTTCTCAGCGTTTACTTACGCTTCAGTTGTAACCATCACGTGTCAACACGTGACCATTGGTCACGTGTGAGCTTGTGACACCTCATTGAGGTATTTCCTTCAGCCGTTTGTTATTTTATTTCTGTTTTGATTGTCACGTGTCAACACGTGACCATTGGTCATGTGTGAGCACGTGATACCTCATTGAGGTAATTCCCAATTTTTAGAATTAAATTCTATTAAGCTGTAAGGCTTTCAAAGCCTGTCACGTGCTGGCACGTGACCCTTGGTCACGTGGGAGCACGTGACCCCAATTGAGCCATCTTTCAGCCGTTTATTATCATTTCTGTTTGACGAGATTTTAACCATCACGTGTCATCACGTGACCGTTGGTCACGTGTGAACACGTGATACCCCATTGAGGTAATTCCTGATTTTATTCAGGAAACAAATGCCCCCACAGCGTTGCTCTCACGTGTCTGCACGTGAGTGCAACGCTGTCACTTTTGTGACCGTTGGATCCATCTAGGGAATCGGGGAGATGAAGCGTTTCCATCACATCCTATAAATGCAGGGGTCTCTTCAGAAGCGCCTCCACTCTTGCTTCTCCTTCCTTGCAAACTTTTCTTTTGAGAATTTAATTCTCGTTCTTAGAGCTTAGTTCTCTGTTCCAAAATCTTCAGAGTTTAACTCTATTTAAGAAAGACCCATCTCTTCAGGTAATGGCTTTGGACGATCGAAGAACTTTCATACATGTAAAACTCTTCGGATTTTAAATCCACACCAAGGGTTTTTCCTTTTAACAAGAATCCATTTTTAAGTTCTTTAAGAAGAAAACCACTCATTCTTTAATCAACAGGCCCTTTAGGGTTTCTCTGATCTTTAGGGATTAATGGTGGTGTTTGCTTTTTTCCATGGAATTTAATTCCATCTCAAAAATGTTTCTGGGAATTTAATTCCCCTTTTCAAAAGGAATTTAATTTCTCTGAAGAACTTAGTTCTTCCCAGAGAGCTTCTTGGGGTTTTCTTGCCCTAAGTTGTCTCTCTGCAACCAAGAAGAAGAATCTTGCAATATCTCTTTCTGGGAATTTAATTCCCTTGATTCTATTTGATTTGCCACAGAGTCCAAGATGAATTTCTTTTTAGGGGAATGTGTAGGGTCGTTTGAAATCCACTGTCTATTTAATGAGAATCTTCCTTTTGACTCATTATAATTGCTTTGCTTCATCATTAGCCAGCCGCCATCATGATTTCGTGGGACCCACGTGTTTTGTAACTAATGGTCCCATAAAATAAGTCCGCTGTCGCTTTCTTCCACTGTCTTTTTATATGTATATATTTATAGTCATATATATATATACACACCGTTGGTCTCGCTTTTAACAGTTTGCCTTTATTTTATTTCAGGTACAATGACTTCCGTTCCGTACTTTCCTTTCACTCGCTCGGAGGCCGCTTTTCCTCAGTCGCCATCTGATGAGGAAGTGATGGCGATGATCAGGGCTCATGCCCCGAACTGCACCAACTTGATTTTGTGGGGGACCTGGTATGGTTATATTATCCGGGGTCGCCGGAGTTTTCTTTGCGAAGTGCCGACGGAGCCTAACTTTCCGTTCCTGCCGATGGATCCTCCAGGGACTGTCTTCACTGTGGAGATGCCTAATTGGACTCCGATGGGACGGCTCGAGCCTTCAACGACCGGTATCCCGAACCATCTGATCCCGACTATAGACATTCTGGGACGCCGCATTTGCCAGGGTGAGGCCCAGCCATGGGGGCAGATTTACAAAATAGGGCTCACCCCTCGACACCCTACGGGCTATCTCCTTTGGGTTCGATACATCCTGTCCGCCCATCGCGCGCGACTGCAGAAGGTTGGGCTTTATCAGGCAATATATGCATCCCTCTTCCACTACCAGTCTCCCCACGTCTGGTGGGTTAAGGCTTTCCTGAACCAGTGGAATCTTCCCACCAACACTTTTCTCTTGGGGGACCGTGAAGTTTCAATTTCTTTGGAAGAATTTCGCGAGATCTCGGGGTTGCCAATCAGAGGGACACTTTACGAGGAATTGCTGCCTTCTGACGAGTACGTCTTTGAGACTGAGCCCGCAACGCTTGACGGCTTGTCTACCGAGAACGCCGTCCGCCATAAGCGTCCGAGTTTGATCAAGGCGCTGGGTATCTTCAACAAACTGTTCACAGAATCTGAGGAGCAGGGCGTCACTTTCAAGAGCTTCATCGCTTGCTTCCTTCGTGAGGATGTCCTGTCGAAGACGGCTCACAAGTTTGCAAGCATCAACGACCCCTTTGGGTTTGGTTTGAACAGGCGGCCGACTAAAGAATCGGATTTACCGCAGTATTATATTCCTATCATGTCGCCGGTGTCTTTCGAATCGATTGCAGCTCCCGGCGTGGACGAGGAGACATTATTTGTGGGCTTTATCAGTGTCTGGCTCAGCTGGTTCGTCATCCCTATGCATCGCCGCTTCATGAGAGTCTCGGTTATCTATCCGGCTCATCGTATCGCTGAGGGGACACGGATGGCCATAGGCATCCCGGCGCTAGCTCATCTCTATCATGGATTGAGCGCCGCCGCTAACACCTCAACTCCCGGTGTGGACGTAGTAAACTTCTCCCTTCACTACTTTACATCTTGGATTGAGATGCACATGTTGGGGGCTTTTGCTGCGCACCAGAGACCCGCATTTTATGACGCCTACACTTTTCCGCGACTCATGCGGCTGGTGGACGCTTCTGCTCCCGACCCGACTAAGTTCGAGGCTATTCACGTGTTAATTGCTCCTTATGCTAGCGCGGGCGGACTGGTATTTATGGATCGGGTTCTATCTGCTCCTTCAGGTCCGATTCAACAACTCTACAACAAGTCGAAAGGTGAGGTGCCTTCTCTGAAGCCCCGGGAGGCCATGCACTTATACGCGATCAGACTAGGCTATCTTGTATTCCGTCAGAACAGTGCGGCTCTGTTTATGCGGTACAATCCGCATCGCTTCGCCCGGCGGCTTGGATATGATCAAGGCGTCCCCTTCGAGGCTTTTACGGTTGCGCCGGTCCCTTCACCCGCAGCTGTTCGTGATGCCGCTCATCACTTCGTGAGGTTGAACACTGGTTCTTACTTCATGATCCCCGAAGCAGATCATACTCCCCGATGTGTAGGGTCCTTCACAGGCTGGTATCTTCATCGGGTCAACCCAGTTATTGCTGAGGAGAAGAGGTTGCTTCTTGGCTATGGCGCTATTGCTCCGGCTCAGGCCGCGGGAATTCCGTTGCGGCCGCGCGCACCGGTCCTCTTTCTCCTGAGGGACACCAGTGTTGCGCTCATTCCAGGGGAGTCGGAGGTGGACCTTACCCCCACAATTGGTATGCCGTTAGATACCCGAGCTCAGTCAAGGGGTAAAAGGGCGCCAGTAGTAGTACCACCACCGGCGGCGTCGACAATGGCCGTGTCGTCCTCGGCAGCACCGCCAAGCGGGGGTGCTGGAAATGAGGGTGTTGAAGGTGAGGTGGGTCAGCGTCGTGTCAAGGCTCCACGGGGGAGGAAACGGTCGTCTTCGGCGGTCGGTTCTGGACCCAAGCGGCGGAGGAAGGTGGCTACCAACCTGCTTGACTCTTTAGTAGAGTCTGAGCTCATTCTTCAGGATGAACCGTTGACCGTGCAAGAGTCGAATGCTGGCTTACTTTTTCCGGGTTCAGCTGCCGAGGAAGCCGCACAATTGGCTGAGGCTATAAGACGTTTTAAAGATGAGTCTCAGAACGTAAAGGTTCCGAAGAAGCCCTACCTTGCCGCAATCTTTTACGAAGACCCTTCGTGGATCCGGCGACGGTTCATCGACCCTTTGGAGGAATGGGGCGAAAGGGCCTTTAAGCAGGCTGCTTCGGAGGATGCTGTGGACGCGCTTTCGTTGTGGACTGGCGGCCACGAGTCCACTCTTGAACCTCGGCGAGCACACCTCCTTGAGAAGGAGCATCGGCTTGAAGAAGCCATATTGAAAGCTTCCTTACGCATTGGTATGTTCCTGTATTTCTTAGTAATATTTCATATTGCCTGCACTTGTATATATGTATTCTTATTCTTGTGTGTATGTTGCAGAGACTTCGGCGATGGGGGAGGTTCCCACAGGCTTATTGACGGTAGAGCGTTCAGTTGATTAAACCGCACATTTATTATTACATTTTTCCTACAAATTCCATATTTAAAAAGGTCTTTATTATAATATATCATATATATGTGGGTTTATTTGTAAAAATACTATTTTCCATGTGTTGATATATTATAATTAGCATTTAGTAGCAAAATGTATATAATATTATTTACCTAATCCTAGTAGACTTAGTCTACTAAATATTAATGTTGTGCAGAATTTTCAGGTCTTAAATCAAGGAAATCAAGTTGTTAAAGCTAACCTGCCTAATTAAGAAATCAAAATTAAGAAATCAATTCTGGCAGAAAAAAAAAGAAAAGATTTCCAAATTCTGAAGGTTCCAAGGATCGCCACATGTCACAAGGAGCCATCACCAGAAGTTTGATCAACGGAGGAGATCGTCAGGCCGCGGATCCGCGGCCCAAGCCCCTTGATGCCGCGGATCCGCCGCGTTAAAGAAGAGTTAGGGGCTAGAAATTTTGAGGCTGGATCATAACTGCTATTCCGCAATTTAGGCATCTAACTTTCTGGCTTTGGGACTATAAATAGAGACCGAGAGCCTCTTGGAAAAATCATCAAGTCGACGAGATCACGAAGTCCAAGACGGCTCACGCATCCAGACTGATCATCAACTGTTCGTCTACCTCCTTGGAAGAGATCGAGAAGCAAACTAGTCTTTGTAATCATTTTCTAAGGAATCAAAGTGTAATGAATATTGTTGATTAATAAAGATAGCTTTCTTTTTCTTATTCTATTTCTTCGTAGTTTAATTATGCATTTTCTCTCCATCTCTTTTTCTCCCAACATGCGCGAGTAATTCTCCGCTTGTTAGGGTTCGTAGGATTAGGGTAAGCTAATGGATGATGAACATCTCTAAACCCTTTTTAAGTCCTATAAAGTTTATGAACTTTATCAAAAGAATCATTAATATCCTAATTGGGCGCGTTAACAATTCTTTGTTAGTTCCGACCGTGATTAGAAATTAGATTAATGATTGTTTTGGTAAAGGCTAGATATGAACGGAGTTCCGTGTCGAGATAAGGGTTAAGAGTGGGATTCCTTTTCCCTCCAGAAACCCTAATCTACACGCATCACCGTCGTTCTAGTTTTAAATCTATTAAAGGATAAAAAGGGTAACTTTTAATTAATCGTCCATAACTACTAAATCCTAACGAACCCTACAAGCCCTCTTATTATATTAACTACATCCCTAAAATAATCTAGATCTATATATTTTGCATTCTTGCTTAACGTAGATATAGAAACCATTCTTCAAAATTCTTTATCCCTCCTCTCTTTTTCAACACGTCTAAAGTAAGAGTAAAAGGTTCCACGTTTCCCAGAAGACGACCCGTACTCACCACGGTCTAGCTACTCGCGACACCGTCCTGATTGCGGTTAACTACTAAACACAAATTCTCGAAACAATCAAATGGCGCCGTTGCCGGGGATACGTGCGTAATTTTTATTCTTATTATTTGTGTTGAATTCTTAGACGATTCATATCATTATTAAAACAAAACTGCAAATTGCATATTTAACGATTTGTGCGTGAATTTTTGCAAGGAGATCTGGAGTCACGGACTTGAGGAAACAGGAGATCTAGGGTTCCAAACTCCTCTGGTATTTTTCTCATCTCTTTTTATCTCCTCTCAAATCCAATAAAATCTATTTTCTGCAGGATTCTTTGCAAATTAGCGCCGCTCAAAAATCTTTTTGCAAAAGTTTTGTGATTAGTTTTGTTTTGCATATTTTAATACGGACTTTAAGGGGCAAAGACCAAATCAAGATTAGGTGGGGATTTCATCACCCTTCCTAAGCCCCACAAATCACAAACCGAGCATCTAGATCAACCCTTCATTAATTAAAAAAAAAAAATCTAGACCAGACTCTAAGGACTGTCGCGCTCATTAAGGACAGAGGAAGGTCGTGGGTAATCTATCGCTTATCTGTATTACTTTTGTAGTGCCTAGGCAAGTGTGTCAAAGGCAAGTGGTTACTTAATTAGGACCACTACTTTCGTAGTGGGGAGCCTCCCACTTACCTGGCACTTACCTGGCTACAAGAGTAGTAAAGAGGCGGTAGAGGATTTATCCTGCGGCTTGTCCTTTTGAAGTCTAGGAGCGGTCTAGAGACTGGACCTAGGTGACCTTAGTTCTAGGGTTGCTTGTGCATTTTAAAGTGATTTGTCTTGAGTTCCACTTTTTCAAAACAAGCCAATTTTAAATCACACACACGATGCTACTTGCACTAAACCCGCTTAGTGCATGCTCGGCTGGACACGGGATCCTAGTGCCCGTCTTGTCCGCGTTCCTGCTATCGACACCGAAGTCGGTACTTCTTCATCTTCTTTTCCCCCACCACCACACACCACGACCGAGATGGACGGCACTCCATCAGATTATACCACCACGCTACCACCGCCCGTAGGTGTGCAGAATCCACCGCGCATCTCTCTCCAAGAGAGATGTTATCCTATCCGTGGTCCTCTTCCCACTTGTCTATCTCTTCCACCACCTAACGGGAATAATTTCGAAATTAAACCCCACTACATCAATCTGCTGCCCAAATTTCACGGGCTTGAATCGGAAGACGCATACGTTTTTATTACCAAATTCGAAAACGTATGCGCAATGATGGGTACTTCACAATTGACTTTAGATGCTATGCGCTTACGTCTTCTCCCATTCACACTGTGCGACGTGGCAGAAAAATGGCTTTACAATACTGCCACACACTCTATCACTAATTGGGATGCATTCTTAATAGCATTTCTTAAGAAGTTTTACCCAAACCATAAGACTGCCCGTGTTAGAAGCGAGATCAACCAGTTCACCCAGCTTCCCAATGAACCATTTTGGAAGTGCTTTGAACGTTTCAAGGATCTGCTTGTCCAATGTCCTCATCATGGAATCAATAGATGGGATTTATGTCGGATTATATATGAGGGCATTAATCCAGCGACAAAGCAGATGCTTGAAACAATGTGTCAATGCAATCTCATGTCTAAAGATGATGGTGAAGCTTGGAAGTATCTGGAAGACCTTGATGAACACACTTTGCAGTGGGAAAGCGTAAGACCACCTTCATCTAGGGGAGGTGTTCACCAGCTCGATGTTTCTATCACAGTAAAAGCCGAAATGGCAGCGATACAGAAGTAACTCAACGCTATTGAGAACAAATTCTCATCATTCTCCCTAAATCAGGTCACGCTTCCTAAGACCGTCTGTGGTTGCTGTTCGGATCCTTCACACTTAACGGAAGAATGTCCTATGAATGCACCGTTTCAAGGTCACGAGCAAACTAATGCTGCTTTTCAGCAGCGACCTAGAAACGACCCTTATTCTTCCACGTACAATCAAGGATGGAGGAATCATCCTAACTTTGCTTGGAATCAAAACCAACAAAGCAATTATCAAAGACCTCCTCCACAGCAACCACAACCACAGAATCAGCCCCCCTTTCAGTCACAGAATTTCCAAAATCCGGCCAACATTTCTACACCACAAGTGGCCGGTACTGACAACTCACTTGCACAAACCTTGGATTTGTTCATGAAACAATCCATGCAATTGTCGGCTGAGATGAATTCTTCTATTAATACCATAACGAAAAACTCCGCCTCCCATGGTGAAAGTATTAAATCAATAGAAAACCAAATCGCACAGTTAAACGCCGCAATGAGTGCGAGAGAAAAAGGGAAACTCCCATCTCAACCCCTACCGAATCCTGGCCATTCACAAAATTATAATGTGAATGCCATTACTACATTGAGATCGGGGAGAGTGCTGAATAATCGAGTGGGTGAGCAATTTGATGTTAGTGACACCATTGATACCCCAGCTTCTTCTTCTTCCCCTAATTCGTCTAGTCTCCCACCTTCATCCGAGCCTGTTCTCCGTTTTCCCCAAGGCTCGAACATTTCGCCAAATCTATCTAAGTCGATTCCCACTCCAATTTTGGGATCGAATCCGTCGCCACAGTCTTCTCCACAAACGTTGAACCTAAAACTTATTGATCGAGCTCCATTTCCAAACCGATTAAGGGCCAACAGACCTAACCCGCAAATGGAAAAGATTGTGGAAATGTTTAAGCAAGTTAGCGTGAATATTCATCTCTTAGATGCTATTTAACAAGTCCCATCTTATGCAAGAATCCTTAAAGACTTGTGCACTAGGAAGAGAAAAACTCAAGTGCCTAAGAAGGTTTTCATGACGAGTAATGTTAGCACCGCTTTTACCCAACAAATACCAAAGAAACGTAAGGACCCCGGCTGTCCTACAATCTCTATTTCTATTGGGGGTAAAAATATCAATCGTGCTTTACTCGATCTAGGCGCTAGCGTTAACTTGCTTCCTTATTCAGTATACGAGCAGTTAGGAATTGAAGAGTTAAAACTCGCCCATTGTACTCTCCAGATGGCAGACCGATCTATCACCAAACCTCGGGGCGAACTAGAGGATGTGTTAATTAAAGTCGGGGAATTCATATTTCCCGTGGACTTTATTGTTTTAGATACACAACATGTGGCAAACCCACGCAATCAAATTCCGGTGATACTTGGTCGACCCTTCCTAGCAACTTCTAACGCTGTAATTAATTGTCGTAACGGTTCTATGAACTTATCCTTCGGGAAAATGACAATTGAGCTTAATATTTACAGGCTAGGAAGTCAGCTGTCAGAACCTTCTGCTCATTTGCTGGATGTTTGTTCCATCCACGAGATAGCTTCCGAAAGCTGCATGGATGAGGAACTTTGCTTTGATGTTCTCGACAACACTAATGAGATATCGTTTGATCTTGCACCACTTCACAGTGAGGATATGTTCAATGAGTCCGACCTTGAGATTGAACCCGTTGACTCGTTGCAAAAGTCAGCAGCACTTTCCAAGTCAATATCTTATGCAAGATTTGAACCTCTTAAGGAGTCTGAATATCATTCCGTTACCCCACCTTCTATTGTCTCTCCGCCAATTCTTGATCTCAAACCGCTACCTTCTCATCTTAAGTATGCATATTTAGGAGAGAATGAGACTTTGCCAGTGATTATATCCGCTTCTCTAGCCCTAGAGCAAGAGAACGCACTTTTGGCAGTGTTGAGATCGAATCGGCAAGCATTTGGTTGGACAATGGCCGACATAAAAGGGATTAGTCCCTTAATTGTTGAACATAACATACATCTGATGGATGAAGCCAAACCAACCCGAGACCCACAAAGACGGTTAAATCCCGTTATGAAGGAGGCGGTAAAGAAAGAAATCATCAAGTGCCTTGATAGTGGAATAATTTACCCCATATCTGATAGCCAATGGGTAAGTCCAATTCATGTGGTCCCTAAAAAGTCTAGCATCACGGTCATCACTAATGAGGCTAATGAGTTAATCCAAACACGCACCCAAACTGGGTGACGTGTATATATTGATTACAGGAAACTCAATGCCGCGACGAGGAAAGATCACTTCCCTCTACCTTTCATTGACCAGATGTTAGAACGATTAGCTGGACACAATTACTACTGTTTCTTGAACGGATACTCTGGCTATAACCAGGTCCCCGTCGCCGAAAAGGATCAAGATAAAACCACGTTTACTTGTCCTTTCGGAAATTTTGCTTATAGACGCATGCCCTTTGGGTTATGCAACGCTCCCGCTACATTTCAGCGGTGCATGATGGGGATATTTTCAGATATGGCATAAAATTTTCTAGAAATTTTTATGGACGATTTCTCCATTTTTGGGGACTCCTTTGAGGACTGCTTTCGTAATCTTGACGCGGTTCTTACCCGCTGTAAGGATAAGAACTTGACTTTGAATTGGGAAAAATGTCATTTTATGGTCCAAGAAGGTATTGTACTTGGACATATAATTTCACGAAAAGGCATTGAGGTTGACAGAGTTAAAATAGATATCATTCATAACCTCCCTCGTCCCAACTACGTCAAAGATATACGATCCTTCCTTGGCCATGCAGGATTTTATAGAAGATTTATTAAGGACTTTAGCAAAATTACTAGACTCTTAACCCTTCTATTGGCCAAGGACACTACTTTTCACTTCGATTCAGATTGTGAGGCTGCTTTTGAATCGCTTAAAGAATCACTCACTACAGCCCCCGCTCTATTATCTCCGGATTGGAACCACCCGTTCAAGCTTACGTGTGACGCATCAGATTTTGCTATTGGTGCTGTCTTAGGACAGCATATTGATAAGATGCCACATGGAATTTACTATGCAAGTAGGACCTTGAATGATGCACAAATAAATTACACAACTACCGAGAAAGAACTCTTGGCAGTTGTATTTGCATTAGAGAAATTCAGGCCCTACTTGATTGGCTCGCCTATTGTGGTTTACACAGATCACTTCGCCCTACGACATCTTTTATCAAAGAAGGATGCAAAGGCCAGGCTAATACGTTGGATCCTATTGTTACAAGAATTTGATCTTGTCATCCGAGACAAGAGTGGATGTGAAAACGTTGTAGCCGACCATCTTTCACGCATCCTTTCTTCACCAACTTTGACCGTGCCGATAAATGACTCATTTCCTGACGAACAACTCTTGACTGTATCCTACGAACCTTGGTTCGTGGATATCGTGAACTATCTTGCAACAAGACTTATTCCTAGCCATTGGTCGAAACAAGACAAACTTCGATTTCTATCCCAAGTAAAATATTTTAGGATAAACCTTATCTATTTTAGTATAGTTCCGATCAAATCATTCGCAGGTGTGTCCCTAACGATGCATTCAAGAGCGTGTTATCATTTTGTCATGATCAGGCATGCGGCGGTCATTTTGGTCCTCGCAAAACGGCGGAGAAGGTTTTGCAATGTGGCTTCTATTGGCCAACATTATTTAAAGATGCATTTGAACATTGCAAAACTTGTCCGCGATGTCAGCATTTGGGTCGGATTTCATGAAGGAATGAGATGCCGCTCCAACCTATATTGGT
This sequence comes from Agapanthus africanus, assembly GCA_030015575.1. Classification (NCBI taxonomy): domain Eukaryota; kingdom Viridiplantae; phylum Streptophyta; class Magnoliopsida; order Asparagales; family Amaryllidaceae; genus Agapanthus; species Agapanthus africanus. The sequence goes on from CM057337.1 coordinate 14,169,328, forward strand.
TGTGGAAAAATTTGATATTTGGGGTATTGATTTTATGGGCCCTTTTCCCAACTCCTTTGGGAATCTATATATCTTGTTAGCGGTTGATTATGTCTCGAAATGGGTGGAAGCTATACCGTGTCGCACTAATGATAACAAGGTTGTCATTAAGTTCCTTAAAGAAAATATCTTTTCGCGATTCGGACACCCTCGCGCTATAATTAGCGACAACGAGACACATTTCTGCAATCGGTCTTTCGAAGCCTTGATGCGGAAATATTCAATCACTCACAAGCTTTCTACGCCCTATCATCCCCAAACAAGCGGGCAGGCTGAGATCTCAAATAGGCAGATCAAACAGATATTGGAGAAGACGGTTTCAAAAAACCGTAAACATTGGTCAACCAAATTGACGGATGCTCTTTGGGCATTCCGCACCGCTTATAAGACCGATCTTGGTATGTCTCCATACCGCCTTGTGTTTGGGAAGGCATGCCACCTTCCCGTCGAGATCGAACATAAAGCAATGTGGGCTATTAAAGAGCTTAATTTTGATCTTGATCATGCAGGCAGCTATCGGAAGCTGTAATTGAATGAGCTAAGCGAACTCCACGATGAAGCTTACGATAATGCGGTGATAGTAAAGAACAAGACTAAAGTGTTCTACGATAAAAATCTTTTTAGAAAAACCTTCACATCGGGGCAACAAGTCCTTCTTTACGATTCCTGTCTCCATCTTCATCCGGGTAAGCTTAAATCTCGTTGGAAAGGACCTTTTGTGGTACAGTATATACACCCGCACGGGGTAGTTGAAGTCGAAAATTTGAAAAACAGTTTAATTTTTAAAGTAAATGGGCAAAGATTAAAACCGTATTTTTCTGCTGACCCCGCGGAGGAGCTCCTGTTTTTACAGGAGCCGCTTTATCAAAACTAAAATTCCTCCGCCTCACCTCCATGTTTTTGTAACATTTTCTCATTTTATAAATTGAGGTGAGTAAAAATGGATTTAATTGAATATCTGTGCGTGTCAAAGAACAAGTTTGGGGGTAGTTTTCATTTAACTATTATTTTACCCCTTGTATCTCTCTCCTAGTATACAGGTCCTTGTTCTCAAATGGCTACATCAGTGAGGACACTGCTGAAAACAGGTTTGGGGGGAAGGTTTGTATTCACTGAATTATCTTTGACACTGGGCATTAAAATTTTTTTATAACAAAAGAGTAGAAAGTGAAAAATTACATCCAAAAGATATGAATAGTTTAAGAAAACCAAGAAAATTAGAAGTTTTCTTAAACGAACTAGTAATAAGTAGTTATGAGCTGTTGTCCTAAGGGTTAGTAAGATGAAGAAAGTCACTAATCTGAGGATAAAAATAAGTCTGAAAAATAGTTTCTATTCTGGAAGCCAAACATTTGAATGTTGATACCCTACTATATGCACTTACACACGTCTTGAAACTCGGGATAGTAGAGAATACCTTGAAATGCTATTGTCTAAAAGCCAAAGTATGAAGGAAATGAAAAAAATAAAAAATGAAGAAAATATAAGTGGTGAAAAGAAAAAAAAGAACACTGGTTTTGTATCGCCAAGGCAGCAATAAAAAAATATAGCGAGGGTGCCTCTTCACCTAGTGCCCTAAGGCCAACTGGTCTGGGAGTCACTGCTAAGCCTTAGGTGGTGCAAGACGAGGAAAATATTATCACTGAATCAGCAAGCACATGAGTAATCGGTCGATTAGCACCTCAAGAAGTATTAACGGTCGCATGAAAATGTGTGAGCAAATCTAAATATTCATCAAGTTAAAAAGTACTGAGGTAGATGGACAAGAGTATGATAGCTTGAATTGAATTCTCCGAGTGTAGGGATGTCATTTCACACACGTAGGGGTATATGATCAATGTTTGGACGAAAGGTAGGAATGAAGAATAAAGACGATGTTTTATTGAGGGATAATGTGATTTCTAACATCTTTTCATGACTATTAAGATAGGGCTTATGACAACTAAAAAGCTAGTCTAGTTGGAAACTCTTATTTTCAAAGTCTTTCTTTTATGGTTCTTATCTTTATATGTAAATTTCACCATCTTCTTTTTCTCTTTCTCTTGAATAAACTAGTTTGCTCGGGACGATCAAAGATAAGTTTGGGGGTATTTGTTCAGTTGATTAAACTGCAAATTTATTATTACATTTTTCCTACAAATTCCATATTTAAAAAGGTCTTTATTATAATATATCATACATATGTGGGTTTATTTGTAAAAATACTATTTTCCATGTGTTGATATATTATAATTAGCATTTGGAAGGAAAATGTATATAATATTATTTACCTAATCCTAGTAGACTTAGTCTACTAAATATTATTGTTGTGCAGAATTTTCAGGTCTTAAATCAAGGAAATCAAGTTGTTAAAGCTAACTTGCCTAATTAAGAAATCAAAATTAAGAAATCAATTCTGGCAGAAGAAAAGAAAAGATTTCCAAATTCTAAAGGTTCCAAGGATCGCCACATGTCACAAGGAGCCATCCCCAGAAGTTTGATCAACGGAGGAGATCGTCAGGCCGCGGATCCGCGGTCCAAGCCCCTTGATGCCGCGGATCCGCCGCGTTAAAGAAGAGTTAGGGGCTGGAAATTTTGAGGCTGGATCATAACTGCTATTCCCCAAGTTAGGCATCTAACTTTCTGGCTTTGGGACTATAAATAGAGACCGAGAGCCTCTTGGAAAAATCATCAAGTCGACGAGATCACGAAGTCCAAGACGGCTCACGCATCCAGACTGATCATCAACTGTTCGTCTACCTCCTTGGAAGAGATCGAGAAGCAAACTAGTCTTTGTAATCATTTTCTAAGGAATCAAAATGTAATGAATATTGTTGATTAATAAAGGTAGCTTTCTTTTTCTTATTCTATTTCTTTGTAGTTTAATTATGCATTTTCTCTCCATCTCTTTTTCTCCCAACATGAGCGAGTAATTCTCCGCTTGTTAGGGTTCGCAGGATTAGGGTAAGCTAATGGATGATGAACATCTCTAAACCCTTTTTAAGTCCTATAAAGTTTATGAACTTTATCAAAAGAATCATTAACATCCTAATTGGGTGCACTAACAATTCTTTGTTAGTTCCGACCGCGATTAGAGATTAGATTAATGATTGTTTATGTAAAGGCTAGATATGAACGGAGTTCCGTGTCGAGATAAGGGTTAAGAGTGGGATTCCTTTTCCCTCTAGAAACCATAATCTACACGCATCACCGTCGTTCTAGTTTTAAATCTATTAAAAGATAAAAAGGGTAACTTTTAATTAATCGTCCATAACTACTAAATCCTAACGAACTCTACAAGCCCTCTTATTATATTAACTACATCCCTAAAATAATCTAGATCTATATATTTTGCATTCTTGCTTAACGTAGATCTAGAAACCATTCTTCAAAATTCTTTATCCCTCCTCTCTTTTTCAACACGTCTAAAGTAAGAGTAAAAGGTTCCACGTTTCCCAGAGGACGACCCGTACTCACCTCGGTTTAGCTACTCGCGACACCGTCCTGATTGCGGTTAACTACTAAACACAAATTCTCGAAACAATCATAGAGTCTGTTGACACTCCTAATGAAACATTGCTCGATGTGGAGGGAGTTGATGACACTGTCCCTCTCGTGATAGAGCCTCCTGCGGTGGTTCTTGCTCCCGAAGTACTCGCTCCTTCGGGAGAGGCACCCTTGGTGGTCGCCATCCCCACAGATCTTCCTGAGAGCGGCCCAGAGGCTGGGATGGATATAGTCGAGACCACCCCCCTTTCGTTGGAGCCCGCAGTGGCTGTCGCTGCTCCTTCCTCAGAGGCCGTTACACCAGCTCGTGTCTCTGATACTGTACCCGAGGTTGCAGCGGAGGCCATTGAAGCTGCTATCCCTCCAGCTCAGAATGGGAGGAGCGTCGAAGGTAACCTTCCACTTTTTAAACTAGTAATCTTTCCGTTATCTGAACTCTTTTGTCTTTTCAGAATTGCGCGGACTGGCGGCCTCTATTGCCGATCTGTCTCCCCGGCGATCCTTTCAGTATCTGCTGGAGATGGCCGTTCCGCAGGCGATATCTTCTCAACGCATTGTCCTCTCGTCTGGGCAAGGTGAGTGTTGTTTACCATATTTTCATAGCATTGTTGTTATTTCGTGAAATGACGTTGATGTCCTTTACAGTTCTGGAGGCCGACGACGAGGTTGAGGTACTCGAAGGACCAAGGGAGTTTTCAGCTCCTTCTTGCATGACTGTGGGTAAGTGAAGTCTCAATATTGTCCCACTTGTTCTTTTTTTTAAAGTTTCACTGATCTTTTTATAAATCTGAACAGCCCTGCCAGTTCTCACAGCGCTGGAGTCGCGCATCGTCATGCTGCCCGGCCCTTATGCTTTGCGAGCCTCAGACCGTCTGGCGAAATTAAGTCTCGACTCCCTGTCATCCCTGATCGAGGAGCTTCGTGCGGGCAGTGTAATCACAGCCGAAGCATTTGCTGCTGAAGCTAACGACTCTCTTCCCTTTCTTGCTACCTATCATAATGAGGCGGTGGTGCAAGTCTGGGTTGAGTTTTGTCGGCAGGTGGAGGCTTGCTTGCATGTGCTTGAGTGTACTTGCCTTTCTTTGAAGGTTATGGCTGCGAAGGCGAGCTTACGGAGCTTAATCGAGCGGTGCGCGGCGAATATGGTGTCATGTGAGAAGAGGCTCGGCCGCAAGTTTTCGGAGAGGGAGCTGGCTTCGAAGGCGCTGAACGAGCTCCAAGCCAACCTTACAGCCAAGGCCAATAAAGCGTATGAACTCTGGCGAGTATTTCAAGAGGCCATCAAAGAGGTGGTGGCCATCGATAAAGCCGCGGTGTTCACTCGCGAAAGGGTTGAGGCTCACAAAGCTACCGAGAAAGAGCTCGAAGGCCGGCTCGCCTCATATCAGGTCCAGCAAGCTCAGGCGGAGGCCCGTCTCTTGGCGATTTTGAATTACGACGGCGAGGCCCAGCGAAAGAGGGATGAGCTGACCAAGCTGCTAAATCGCCCACCGGCCTGAAGACTTGTATATGTTTTTTGTTTGTTTTTTCTTTGTCCATACTCCTGAATAAGAGTACATTATTTTGTTCTTTCACGAATTGTACTTTGTATCTATTTTGGTTCATGAATAAAAGACATATTTTTCTTCTCAACGGTGCGTTCCTTTTTATTGAATGTATTCTGCGGATAGCCTATCTTGATCTCTTTGCAGGACAACGATGGCTTAGGATTCAGGGTTAAGATCTGCCTCCTAAGACTTTTCAACTTTATGAGCCGTGAGGGTCTCATAAAGAGTTTTTCTCCCTACAGGTCGAGGGGATCCCGTATGTGTAATTTCTCCCTAAGAATCGTGAGGATTCCTAAGCGTGTTTTCTCTTGAAGGTCGTAAGGATCTCACAAGAGGATTTTCCTCCTTACGAGTCGTGAGGACCCGTAAGTGATGGGTGAAGTTGTCCTTATCCGTATTTCATGGGGTCAAAGGTTGCTCTGGATGCTTCCCACGGGTTCACTGCCGTATTCTGTGAGGACCAGGCTCCGCTCTGGATGTTCTCCGGGGTACCGTAGTTTAAAGACATCGCGGTCGAGGTTAAGGACATCATAGTCCGTGGATTTAAGGACTCCACAGTCCGTTGCTAGTTTTAAGACATTACGGTCGAGGTTAAGGACATCATAGTCCGTGGATTTAAGGACTCCACAGTCCGTTGTTTGTTTTAAGACATCACGGTCGAGGTTAAGGACGTCATAGTCCGTGAGTTTTAAGGACCTCACAGTTCAATGTTAGTTTTAAGACATCACGGTCAAGGTTAAGGACATCATAGTCCATGGGTTTAAGGACCTCACAGTCCAATGTTAGTTTTAAGACATCACGGTCAAGGTTAAGGATATCATAGTCCATGAGTTTAAGGACCTCACAGTCCAATTTTTGCTCTGGATGCTTCCCACGGGTTCACTTCCGTGTTTGGCGAGGATCAGGCTCCGCTCTGGATGTTTCCCACGGGGTCAGGATTGACATAAGCCGCGTTCCACATAACCAGGAATTTTGCTCTAGATACTTCCCACGGGTTCACTGCCATGTTTGGCGAGGACTAGGCTCTGCTCTGGATGCTTCATACGGGTTCACTGCCGTACTCTGCGAGGACCAGAATCCGCTCTGGACGTTTCCCACGGGGTCAGAAGTGACATAATCTGCGTTCCACGTAACGAGGAATTTTGCTCTGGATGCTTCCCACGGGTTCACTGCCGTGTTCGGCGAGGACCAGGCTCCACTTTGGATGCTTCACACGGGGCCATTGCCGTGCTCTGCGAGGACCAGGATCCGCTCTGGACGTTTTCCATGGGGTCAGAAGTGACATAATCTGCGTTCTACGTAGCCAGGAATTTTTGCTCTGGATGCTTCCTACGGGTTCACTGCCGTGTTCGGCGAGGACCAGGCTCCACTCTGGATGCTTCACACGGGTTCACTGCCGTGTTCTGCGAGGACCAGGATCCGCTCTGGACGTTTTCCACGGGGTCAGAAGTGACATAATCCGCGTTCTACGTAGCCAGGAATTTTTGCTCTGGATGCTTCCCACGAGTTCACTGCCGTGTTTGGCGAGAACCAGGCTCCGCTCTGGATGCTTCACACCGGGTCAGAGTTGACATTATCCGCTTTCCACGTGACTAGGAACGGTTGACTTTATCCGCATTTCACGGAGTCGGAGTTTGACTCTCGGTCATCTGTATACCGCCGAGTCATGGAACTGGGAGTTGCCGCTGTTCCGCTTTGCTTGATGTTATGTCCGTTGTAATAAGACGAATGTTGAGATGATCTCTAGGCTGTCTATGAACCATTGAGATTTGGCCTCTCCTTTTGATGAAGCTTGGGGAGGAAGGGTGTGATTCCTTCTTTGTTTGCGCCCCTGGATTGTATACAGGGATTGATATGATATCACCTGTAGGACATCAATTTCATTCATTTTTTTATTTCTTTCCGCGATACTCTATCATTTCAGCTTTTTATATCGTGAAGGTCGCGATTGCCCAATCATTTCGGCTATTTTTCGCGGTTTCCAATCATTTCGGCTATTTCTTTTATTTTTACTCGCTATTTTTTATTGCGAGTTGCCCAATCATTTCGGCTATTTTGCATGCATACCTTTTTTCTTTTACTTGCTGCTTCTGTTGCAAGTTGCCCCATCATTTCGGCTATTTCGTATGCATGTTTGGCTCGTTGACTTTTCGCCACGAGTATGGCACTTGGAATCTGGTGCTAATCTTAACATCAACATCGCTGCGACTGGAATATTGCCAGGAGCGAATCATCATTTGCCATGAAAGGACTTGGAATTTGATACCAATTTAGGCATCAGCATCGCTACAACCAGGATATTGCCGGGAGCGAATCATAATTTGCCTCTGTCGATATCGAACAAAGGTGGTATAGTAGACAGTGTTAAGATCTTGTCGACTAAGGCTTTTGACTTCATGAGCCGTAAGGGTCTCATAAAGGTATTTCTCCCTACAAGTCGTGAGGATCTCATAGGTGCGTTTTCTCCTTAGGAGTCGTGAGGATTCCTAAGTGCATGGTCTCCTATAAGTCGTAAGGATCTTACAAGAGTGTTTTCTTCTTATAAGTCGAGAGGACTTACAAGGGCTGTTCACCGTGTAAGCATATCCCTAGTCACGGATGGGACTTTGTTAGGGAAATATTTATTCGCGCCCGTGGATTGTATACAAGGGTCAATACTGAACCGCTTGTAGGGCCGTATTGAAGGTTGTGGGGGCTGTTTAAGAACAGGTTCAGATTCCTGTAGCTTAAGACTTTCAAATCTTATGAGCCGTGAGGGTCCCATAAGAGGATTCTCCCTACGAGTCATGAGGATCTCGTAAGTGTGGTTTCTCCTTAGGTATCGTGGGGATCCTTAAGTGTGTTGCTCCCTTATGAGTCGTAAGGATCTCACGCAGGTGGTTTCTCCTTACAAGATCAAGAGGACCTTGTAAGTGTCTTTAAAGAGATTGCGCCCTTTCGGGTTTTCACAAAACTCGCCGGTAGCCCTGCTATTTTTACTCACGGAGCCCTATCGGGTTTTCATCTGTGCCCATCTTGCTTGTGGAGGTACCGTTTTTCCCCCTTTTGTTTTTTCTTCTTTTTTTTATTCGAACGAGATTGCGCCCTTTCGGGTTTTCACAAGACTCGACGGTAGCCCTGCTGTTTTTACTCATGGAGCCCTTTCGGGTTTTCATCTGTGCCCATTTTGCTTATGGACATACCGTTTTCCCTTTTTTTATTCTTTTTCTTTTTTGTATCAGCTTTGGGATGCTGCAATCCACCGTAGTTTATCGACATGGTTTTAGGACACAGTGGTCCGTTGTTAGTTTTAAGGACGTTTCGGTCCGCTGTAAGTTTAATGATGTTTCGGTCCACTGTTAAGTAAGCCGGTTACTACTTATAGAGTTTAGGCTTAGGAAGATAGCGAGCGGACATAGTCGTCGTCATCTATCATTGACCTAGGCCGTAACTCGTTAGGCGTAGTATTTCTTCAGGAAGCGACCATTTATTGGCCTGAAGGGCCTTTCGCCATGCATGTCCATGAGTAGATAGGCTCCACCCTGGTAGACCTTGTCTATGATGTACGGGCCTTCATAGTTCGGCTCGAATTTTTCCTGCTTGGCGCGATTGGGGATCATGGGTCTTTTGACCACTAGTACGAGTTCGCCTTGGCGGAATATCCTTGGCCTGGTCAATCTTTCATATGAGCGCATCATCTTTGCTTTATAAGCCTCCAGATTTTGTTGTGCTGTGAGCCGGGTTTCGTCAAGGGCGTCGAGCTCCTCAAGCCGAAGGTGAGTGTTCTCTTCATCCGTTAGCTCATAATGGACTGCCACTCATAGAGAGGGTAACTCTATCTCGAGGGGAGTACCGTTTCTATACCGAATACCAACGAGTACGGCGTTGTGTTCGTGGCCGTCTTGAACGTAGTTCGATATGCCCAGAGAGCTTCATGCAGTCTCTCGTGCCAGGCCTTTTTATTTCGGGACACCGTCTTTTTCACGATCTTCGTCAAGGTCTTATTGAAGGCCTCAGCTAGACCGTTGGCTCGGAGATTATAAACTGAAGAGTATCTCCAGTCTATGTTGTGCTATTGTGCGAAGCGGCTAATCTTGTGTCTTCTGTAGGCTGGCCCATTATCGGAGATAATCCGTCGCGGAGTTCCAAACCGATAAATGACGTGCGTCTTGAAGAAGTGGAGTATATTCTCGGTCTTCACTTCCCTCAGCAGTACTGCTTCTGCCCATTTGGAGAAGTAATCAGTCGTCGCCAAAATGAACCGATGTCCTCTGGACGATACTGGTTCGATGGGTCCGATTATGTCAGTCCCCCACATTTCGAACGGCCAGCTAGCCACCGTTGGGTGTAGAGGATTCGGATGCTGATAGATAAAGTCCCCATGGATTTGGTATGAGTGGCATTGCTTCGCATACTCGAGGCAGTCCTGGATCATCGTGGGCCAATAATAACCCATCCGTTTGATCTTCAATTTCATCTTTGACCCGGCTTGGTGAGAGCCACAGATTCCGTCATGAGTTTCTTGGACGACTCTTTTTGCTTCTTCAGGTCCCAGGCATCTTAACCACAGAGAATCAAATGACCTCTTGTACAGAGTATCATTGACGAAGGCAAAAGATAGGGCTCACTTCATGAGCTGATGTTTTGAGGACGCATCTTCAGGTGTTGGACGAGATTTGAAGTAGTCTATAAAGACTTCTCTCCAATCCTGAACCTTTTCCTGGTTTTCTACTTGCAGAGCCGTTTGCTCGGTCGCTCCCTTTTCTTCGGATAACTCCGGAGATATTTCTGCCGGCGTAAGAACCCAACGGCTTTGCACAATGATACTTACGTCATCGAGGTTCTCGTCGGCCAGTTCCTTAGCAAGCTTGGCCAATGCATTCGCTTTGCCATTTTCTGCACGCGGTATACTTTCCAAGGTGTAGGAAGGGATTTGAGTCAGTAGTTGCCGTACTCTCTCACCGTACTTCACCAACTCTGGCTTGCACGTTTGGTAGTCGCCGTTTATTTGACTAACAACCAGTTGGGAGTCTCCGTATATGAGAAGGTTCTCAATCCCCATGTCGATGGCGATCTCGAGACCTGCTATCAAAGCTTCATACTCGGCTTCATTGTTCGTCATCGGCTCTGTTAAGGAGAAGGCAAAGCGCATTATCCCTCCTCGTGGAGTTATGAAGATAAGGCCTACCCCTCATTTGATTATAGGCGCATTCTGTTTGCGCTTCTTCATGGAGGATACTCCATCGAAATAAAGCTCCCATCAGGTATCACCACCGTCGATCGTGTTAAACACATGTTCGTCTGGCAGTTCGCAATTCAAGGGATAATCGGCCGGTATCGGATGCTCGGCGAGGAAGTCGGCGATGGCCTGGCCTTTCACTGCTTTAAGAGGCCGATAAGTTATCGAGAATTCCATTAAGAGCAGGGCCAATTTAGCGAGTCGCCCTGTCAATATGGCCTTTGACATCAAATACTTGAGGGGATCCACCTTTGATATGAGACGGACTTCATGCGCCAGTGCATAGTGCCTGAGTTTCGTTATCGCGAAGATCAACGCCAGGCAGTGTTTTCCGATGGGAGAGTAATTGATTTTTGCCCCCAGTAGAACTCGACTCAAATAATAGAGGGCTCTCCCTTTCCCTTGGTCGTTCTCCTGTGCCCATAATGCGCCTAAGGAACCTTCAAGGGCGGTTGTATACAGAATGAGGGGTTTTCCCTTGACCGGAGCGGCCAGTACTGGCGGATTCTGCAAGTATTGCTTGATTTCGTCCAGCGGGCTATGGCATTTGCGATCCCAGACGAAAGGGGTTCCCTTCTTCATTAGGTGGCTGTAGGGGCGGCTCTTGCCGGAGAGATTGGCTATAAATCGCCGAATATACGCGAGCTTCCCTTGGAGAGACCGTAATTGCTTCAGAGTCCTTGGCAGAGGCATTTCCATGATTGCTTTGATCTTCGACGGATCTATCTCGATACCTCGGTGTCGGACGATGAATCCTAAGAATTTGCCTGAGGACACCCCGAATGCGCATTTGAGAAGGTTCATCTTCAAGTTGTATTGCCGAAGGCGTTGAAATACGATCTTCAGATGCTCGAGATGTTCCTCATATGATTTGCTTTTAACCACGAGGTCGTCGATGTAGCATTCAACGATTTCATGTATGAGGTCATCGAAGATCTTCGTCATGGCCCTCTGGTAGGTGGCGCCGGCGTTCTTTAAACCGAAAGGCATCACCTTGTAGCAGAATATGCCCAAAGGGGTCCGGAAAGCAGTGTGCTTCTGATCTTCGGGATGCATTTTTATCTGATTATATCCTGATGAGCCGTCCATGAAGGAGAAGACTTCGTGAGTGGACGTATTGTCTATCATCAGCTCGGTGACCGGTACTGGGAAGTCGTCCTTCGAGCAAGCTTTATTGAGATCCCGAAAGTCCACACATATGCGCACTGTCCCATTTTTCTTCATCACCGGGATGATGTTGGCGATCCAATCAGGATACTGAACCTCTTGGATGAAACCAGAGTCGATTAGCTTCTTGACCTCGGCGTTGATGCTCATCTCGAGCTCGAGCCGCATTCTTCTCGGTGCTTGTTTGATTGGCTTGACGTCTGGAGATATGGCCAGTTTGTGAACCACAATCCCTGGGTCTAGTCCTGGCATCTCGGAATAATTCCATGCGAAGCAATCTTTATGCTGCATGAGCACATCCTTTAATGTATCCACCCTTTCTTCAGACAACAATTCGCTGACGAACGTCGGCCGTGGGTCACTTGCCATCCCCAAATCGATTTTCTTGAGGTTATCTGCAGTGGTATGTATTCCATCTTCCAGCTCTTTCGGCGCCGGTGGAAACTCTTAGATCACCTCGTCATCATTGTTTTCGAAGCACCAGGGGAGATTATCCATACCGTCGGGCTTTTCTTTTGATAATGTTATCATATGACAAGTACGGGCTCGCTTCTAAGACCGATATTGATCTGGTTCTATTCTCGCTGTATGGGCGGCTTTTGGTTCGTGCTTCTGTGGCGGATTTATCCTCCAGCTGTTGGATAGAGCGAATTTGCCGAGCTGATATTGGTCTTCGACCCAGTTCTTGAAGGTGAAGCAGTCTTCGAGAGGATGTCCTATTGCTCGGTGATAAGAGCAATAGTCTGGGTGGGAGATCTCGTTGACTTACTCGGGGTGTTTGGATTCCGGAAGTGTAATCATTTGATGTCTTATGGTGAGCTCAAGCATCTTCCGTGTTTTGTTCTGAGGAAAAGAGTATGCTCGACTCATCTTCTTTATAAGGGACGAATCCGGATTGCTCGATTCCCGATCGCTTGGCTTCTTGGTCCCGCTTTGTCGCTGTCGAACACCTTTCCCGCTTTTTGATATATTTTTGCCTCGGCATTGGGCCTTTTGTATGACGGGTTGATAAGGGAGAGCATTGTCATTCTCCGCGGCCTGTTGAAGGAGGCGCCGTGTCCTGGTTTTCTCGTAAATGGCCATTTCACGGTTGTGGTCATCCCGGATCTTTGAGCCGCTTCCCTGATAAGCTTGTCCATTCGTTCTTCAAATGACAGACTCAACGTTTTGGTTGCAGGATCTCGTTTTGGTTCAGGGTCAGCGTTTTCTGACAGGGCATCTTCTTCTTCATCGAAGTCATATATGACGTAGCTACCATGGACTCGTTCCTGTTTCCCGTATTTCACATATCCAAGCCCGAGCGTTTCCATCCTCCTATTGGGCAACTTGCGCTGAGTTCCAGGGACATCCCAAATCCCGTCGTAGAACCGAGCTTGTCGAATGGTCTATTTGAAAGGTACCCCTTGGCGCTTCAAGAGCCTTCTCAAGCCTTCCGAGTAATATCTAGGCAGACAGATGGACTGGAGTCTGTCGAGCGTAGAATCGGTGTCATGCCAGATTTCTTTCTCCACTTTAGTTTCCCCAGATCGGTAGAATAGGATCGCCTTTTCACCCTTTAGCCTGGGAGGGACGAAAAATGTCTGCAGTTCTTGCACACCATAAGCTTTGAGTGCATCGAGATCTTTGTAATGCTCCCCTGGAACCATGATAATTTGAAGACTCTGATTATTGCCAGCGAAAGCTTGTATTAACGGCCGAGCGGAGAATACAACATTAACCTCGTCTTCCGAGTCGCTACCGAAGATCAACATGGGGGCGGACGGTCCTGGGTTGTTGTGTTGAGGCGGCCCCGAATAAACTATCCTTTCCTCCTCCTCGGTATCACTCCCGAAAACTAGAATAGTGGTGATATCTTTGTCCTTCGGTTTGTGACATCTCTCCGTGTCCTCAAAGTCTGGTAAGAAGTATTTTGCATCTTAGTACTTTCGGACTTCGTTCACGGAGAATGGGTTCAACTCTCCTGTTACGGTATACTCGAGACCATCCTTGAAGTATTTCATACACTGATGCTGTGTAGAAGGGATGATGTTGTACTCGTGTAACCAAGGCCGACCAAGCAAAGCATTGTAGCATGTCTTGGCATCGATGACATGAAATTTAATATCTGTGACAAGTAACCCGAAGCGCAGTGACAGTATCACAGACCCGAGAGTTCGTGATGACTGAGAGTCGAACCCGGAGATGGTGATTTTATCACGAGCGAGGTGCTGAACGCTCATGCATATTTCCTTCAACACTCGCACGTTGAAGAGGTTGACGGAGGACCCATTGTCGACCAGGATTTTGCCTATCTTGATATCGTGATAATATCCGGAGACATATAGGGGACGGTTGTGCTTGCACGTCCCAAGGAGGAGATCTTCATCGCCGAAGGTAATATTGGCTGTGTGTACTTCTTCCAGCTCGTCCTTCATTCTTTCTTCGGCGAGAAAAGCTTGGAATTGCTCTAGCTCTTGTAGCGTCTTGATCAATGAGTCCCTTGCTTCTTTTGATAGTAAAAGAGCGTCGAGAATGCTGAGCTGCGAGGGTAACTTCCTCAAGTGTGCCAGAATGTTGTAGTCCACCTTACTTTTCCTTGGCGGGTCGTTGGCGGTCAGCTTTTTCATGACTTGGTCATCTAGGGCGATATCTTCAAAGACCTTCTCTTTTCCTTTATCTTTTCTGTTCGCAGGTCCGAGATTCTTTTTTGGAAGTGTACGATTGCGGAGCTGGATATTTTCGCAAGCCTTCGGTTCTTCCTCTTTTCCCAAAGTGGACTCTTTAAAGAGAGGGCCAAGAGCCATTTCCTCGTCAGAGTCGCTCCCGAATGTGAGAACTTGTGATCCCCCGGCGTTAATCACGTGACAATTTCCGGTGGTTCTTTTATGCTCCTCGGTCGTATTTCTTTGCTCCCGGCGAGTTTTGCATTTCATCCGCTTGAAATGCTGCCGGTGAGCAACATATCCCTGCCACCATCTTGTAAAAGCGTTGCACTCTTCGGTGGGGTGCGAAATCTTTCGATGATATAGACAGTAACTAGGATGTGTTTCTCCTTCACCAAGAGTGTTCGCTTCGGAGGATGGCAGCTTCATTCCCACTGATATGGCTTTAGCAAACCTTTTCTTCGTCTTGGACTTGTTTTTGTTCGTGACGGATGTACTTTGATCTGGCGGGAGTGTTTCAACTCTTTCGTCCAGCTGCCAGCGTTTGACTTTCTCAAATATAGCCATCTCACGCTCCCGATCAGCTTTACTTTTCAGAAGAGCTTTATTTAAGAATGCGTCGATCATTTCGTCTGATGGCCCTGGAAGTTCCGGTTCAGGACCTGCCCCCAGCCTCTTGGTGCAAGGAGCCTTTTCATCGTCTATTAATGAGTGAGAGATCACATGCCAACTTGCTACGTAATCCTCAGATCCATCTGATGAGTCTTCTCCATCATCTCCGTCTTCAAGGACGTAGCCGATGAATTCTAGCAGCGTGATCGGGGTCCGCACCTTCTGGTTATACTCTTCCAGCGCGTCGATCTGTTTCTGCAAGTCCGTGCGCTTATCGCCAAGCTTCACGGGCTTTCTGGATTTCTTCTTCTTTTTCGAAGACTTCGACGGCTGGGTGTGGGAGCTTTCGCAATCGCCACTAATCTTTGGAGCTGGGCGCGGCTTCAGCATCCCTTCGATGATCTGGGGTTCCAGCGGATTCTTCCACCTGATTGCCAGGCATGTCTGGAGATCATTCAACATCCTTTTGGTTTTGGCCGAAAGAGCCACCTCCCATGGAGCTTCCTCAACAAAAGAGCACGTTGCCCCCGGTGTGTCCGTCTTCTTGGGAGTGTGCGGTTGTGGTGGGTTTACTTTCCACTTCTCAGACAGCGCAAACTTGCCTTGTAGGTACTGATCCTTGATCCATCCCTTAAAGATGAAGCAATCTTCGATTGGATGGCTTACCGTTTGGTGGTAAGGGTAATAATTGGGATTATTCACTTCGCCGGGTTGCAATGGTCGCTTTGGATTCGGCAAATTGATAAGCCTGTTGCGCATCGCTAATTCGAACAGCCTCTTCGTTTTGTCCCGCGGGAATGAGTAAGGGCGCTTCATTTTCTCATTATAATAGCGCCATCTCTCTTCCAATTGATCCGCTAGCTTTGGGGCACTGGGCTGCTGTTGGGTGTTCGCAATGAAGATCGCCTTCCCTTTACCCTTTTCGTTCCGCGATTCCGGCTTCGGGGGAGATGGTTTATGACCCATTTGGTCCATCTGGGCCAGCTTGTCGATTAGAGCCTGGAACGTGGTCGGTTTGAAGAACATCATGAACTGTGAAATAGTCGCATGAGGGTCTAGGGTGCCCATGAATATGCCCACCACTGGTGCTTCTTCGATGCGTTGCTCGCATTTTGACCACAGATTCCGCCATCGGATCGCGTACTGAACCCATGTCTCGCCCGGCTTTACCCTGGCATTGATCAATGTCGTTATTGGGGTGCGTTCACTAGCACTTGCGAATCGCTGGGTGAACAACAACTCCATTTCTGCGAAAGTTTTGACGGAGTCGTTTGGAAGTTCGGAGTACAATTCAAACGCTGTCTCCGATAAGCTGCCGACGAATTGGCGGAGCAAAAGCTTGCCATCGCCACCAGTATTGCCACAGAGTGCCGTGAACTGAGCGACATGTTGATGGGGGTTGCCTGTCCCCTTGTACACATGGAATTTAGGGATCGTGTAGCCCGGCGAGTACTTTATCTGATCATACCAGCCTGGATACGGTCGCCCAGTTTTAACAATTTATACAGCCGCTTCATTTGCCTGATGAACTCTTATTTGCTGAGCAATATAGTCATCCAGGGCGGCCTTGGAAATAGTTTCCTCCTTGGCTGCTGAAAGAGCCGTAGGTGGATTCTATGTCTTTCCTCTGTCATCTTCGAGGATAATCGGAGGATCTTCAGCTGGAAGGTCCGGCTGGATCATCATCCCGACCATGTCTTGGGAGAGAAGCGCCGTTTATTTTATGTTGGCCGCTTGTTCCGCAGTCTCCTTATCCTTCTTTTTGAGCATTCTTCGAAAGAATTCAACATCAGTTTCCTGCTCATGGCGTTGCTCCGAGGTCACTGGATTTTCTTTCAATCCAGTGAGTGCGGCCATTGCAGTCAGCATTTCTTGGAGCTTTTGTTGTTGTTGCTCCTGAGCCCTAGTCACTGATCGCGTAAGCGGTCGATGACCTGTAGAAGCGCGGCTTTCTTCTTTTCCGGAAGCCATATAAACAGTATGCACCATTATGCCCCCAGACTTGGGAAGTTTAGGCTCAGTGCCCTTGACATTTGTCGCAGACATGGGGGCTTTCTCCGGCCTTCTCCTCTTATGAGCGGTCGAAGTTGAGGGGGCCGTTGCAGTGGACACCCAAGTAGCCGTCGCCTTCTGTGGTTTAACAGGACGGTTTTCTTCCTGTCGGACCTTCAGTTTCTTCTGCCGGCGGGGATAGTCTTGATCAACCACCGACTCTCGGACTTGCCACCAGATTTTGTAAACTTTGGAGGACAGCCGCTGAGGGGGCTGCTCTAGCTTTATTCCTGTAATATTCTCCATGGGCGGAGGAGATCTTTTTAGTACAGCAGTAGGCGAGTTCCTGCGTACCTTGTTCAGCAGCTCAAAACTGTTCCCAGTTGAAACAACAGCATTAACTTCCACCGTTGGAGCTGGTGGAGTTAGCCCAGAGGGGGAGTTGCCCCCAACATTCCTTACTCGGCGCTAGTGGCGACGTCGAGCGTGTCGAGCTGTTGGGGTTGGTTCGGCGATGGGAATAGCTTTGTCTTGCCCCCTGTCCAGGTGAGGCGCCACCGGTGCCAGCCTCTTGAAGACTGACATCTTTTGAGTAGCAGTATCCAGTCTGTCAAAGACAGACCTTCGAGCAGGAACGGGAGCCGGAATAGTCAGTCTTGTAAAGACCGACTCTTTGGCAGGAGAAGCCGCCTCGACGACTTCAGGAGCAGAGATGGCTATCTTCTTTGGGAAGGCCACTTCAAGTGTCATAGGCTTCTTAGCAGGCCCATCGAAGTTCAGGCTCAGTCTGGCGAAGACCAAGGAGTTGGAGCTGGACGACCCGTTGAGAGGGGCCGCAGTAGTGGTAAGTCGATCAAAGACCGACTTCTTTGGGGCTTCCTGTAACGGCAGCGGGGCATTGAAGTTCATGGATGGAAGCATGGTCCCGAAAAACAATCCAGTAGTGGTCTAAGTGACATGTTCCACTGGCATCGTGAATAAGGAAGCCGCTTGGGGCCCGTAAGCTACACCTTCAGGTGAGGCGGAGCGTAGGTTGCAGTTGCTGTTGGAACATCTTGCACAAGTGGACGCCATTGATTCTTTGCTTTCTGCAGCAAGCAAAACACCAAATCTTAGTACCTCGAAACCCAATGGCAACCATTAGCAAACCGCGATTGGTTCGTGAACACGACACACGAAGTGTGGGGTGGAAAGAGGAAAAGGTCCCACCGGGCGTGCCAGAATCTGTTCCCCTCCGAAAGATACGGCGGAGACGCGGCGAACGTCTTGCCTGAATTTCGGGGCAGATACTAATTGGTGCTATCCGTCTGCCTCTCCGAAGATGCCAAGTTGATTTATGGCATCATGTATCGAAGATTTAAACGGATGCGGCCGATGTAGCAGACTTCGTCAAATTCCCCCTCGTCTGAGGGGTTTTTTGATTGTGGGGATGCTCTTCCCTGCAGGCGCAAGCCTCTGCAGTTAATTACGCTACCGCATCGAGGTAACAACTTTCTCCTTCTCCAGATGGTCACTTCGTGTCGTGGGTGTTTGTTTTGTGTTTGGTTGCCCGTGGATTATATACGGAGACTAAGTTATCCTGTCGCCCGTAGGACGTGTTTTTCTTAGATTTGGGTTTGGGGGTTTGGGTTTAAGGATACGTTAATCTCTTTTGAGACTAAGATCAACTTAAATGTTCGTTAAGGATACATTAGTCTAATTTTAGACTAAGATCAACTCAACGTTTGTTAAGGACACGTTAGTCTAATTTTAGACTAAGATTAACTTAACAGGATCATTTAGATCCAACAAAAGAGCATTTGAACTCTATTGTTTAGATTAGGGACATTGCGGTCGATTACCAGTTTAAGGACATAGTAGTCCAAGACCAGTTTAAGGACGTAGTGGTCCAATACCAGTTTAAAGACATAGTGGTCCAATGTTAGTTTAAAGACATCGCGGTCGAGGTTAAGGACATCATAGTCCATGAGTTTAAAGACCTCACAGTCAAGGTTAAGGACATCATAGTCCGTGAGTTTAAAGACCTCACAGTCAAGGTTAAGGACATCATAGTCCGTAAGTTTAAGGACTCCACAGTCCAGTTTAGAGACGTCATAGTCTGTGAAGTGTTTGGTTATCGGGACCTATCACCTCTCTGAAGACGTTGAAGGATTACAACGACAAATATCAGAGAAGTGAAGAGATGTACCCTCGAACCAAAGTAGATTAAGTGATCTGTAGTCCAATTTGGAACTAAGATCAATTAATTATATTATGAGCACATTGGCTCAATTAAGTCTGAATTGAGAACTTATGGCCTTCTTGGGCTAAGTCCAATCAAGTTTGGAATATTAGCTCTCTGTTGGTCCATTGAAGGGGAGGCTTTGCCTCTAGAAAATTAGTCAATTGGGCTGTAGCTAGTGTTCAACACTAAAGAGCAACAGTGTTAAACACTGGTAATCAGATTATCAAATTACTAGAAATGTGATCCTCAAATTAGTGTTAAACACTAACAGATAACAGTGTTAAACACTGGCAACAAAATTATCAGATTAGTGTTAAACACTAGAAGAGGGAGGGGTTACGTGGGAGCACGTGATAGCATCAAAAAGTGGGGTCAGATCCCCTTATTTTGTTCTCAGGATATTCAGATAAGTGTTAAACACTTTTGGTCTTCAGGCCATCACGTGGTGGGCTTCCAGTCATTGATTATTAAAGCGTTATACTAAGGGTCACGTGGGGACACGTGAGGGCGCCCAAGAATGGTTCTGCCTTTGAATTTATTCTCTTTTGTTTTAAGAGTCACGTGGGAGCACGTGAGGCATTGCCTCCGAGCTTTTTCCCTTCTCATTTTGGGGATCTTTTCAGGGGTCACGTCGGGACACGTGACCTTAGTCTTTTGCATGCATGGAGATCTTTTAAGTTCTCTGTTATTTTCAAGAATTGAATTCTTTAATAGGGTTAAATCCTAATTATGATTTTGGAGGAATTAAATTCCTATTATAAAAGAATTAAATTCTTATATAGAGTGAAACCCTATTATCATTGAGGAGGAATTAAATTCCTGTAAATCTGAGAGAATTAAATTCTCAATTAGGGTTAAACCCTAGTTCTGTCTATCTTGAAGGAATTAGATTCCTATAATTGTATGAGAATTAAATTCTCAGATAGGGTTTAAACCCCAAGTTCATCATGAAGGAATTAAATTCCTGTGAGTTTGGGAGAATTAAATTCTCATATACGGTTAAACTCTAATTTTGTTTTTTGGGAGAATTAAATTCTCTAAACTCAATTCTCCCTCTAAGTTTTGGATCTGCATGGCAGGATCTCAACCCGATGAGAATTAAATTCTCAACTTATGGGGAGATGTGCTCTTTGCAGATCTTCAACCAGAGGAAGAACTAAGTTCTTTTTGCAAAAGAGTTAAACTCTTAGATTGAGAATTAAATTCTCGTTTTGAAGTTTTTATCCCCTTTCTTTTCTCACCTAGGGTTTTTCTTTGTTGAGAATTAAATTCTCCTTTCTTTTTCTCTCTGAATTTTCAAGATTCCTAAAACTCTATCTCAAAAATCCTCTCCCTAACTTTCTTCTTTTGGCTCCTATTTATAGGAGAAGGAAAAGAATCAATTTGTTTAGTAAATCTTTCATTGAAAGATTTTGTTTGTTTTCGTAATTAATATGAGCTTTTAGATCATACAGTGAATTTTATTCACCGTTGGATTTTAAATCCAAAGATATTCTGTTTGTTATTTCTGGTGAGATTTTTAGGGAAATCTTTTCTTGTCTAAAACCTTTCCATAAATTGGTGATTTTTAATCACCCCTGGATCTTTAATCCAACGGTCCCCATAATCCTTTTCCATTTGAAAAGATTTAGAAGCTTTTAGAATTTAATTCTATTAACTGTAAGGCTTTCGAAACCAGTCACGTGCCGACACGTGACCCTTGGTCACGTGTGAGAATGTGACCCCCAATTGAGTCCTTTTCTCAGCGTTTACTTACGCTTCAGTTGTAACCATCACGTGTCAACACGTGACCATTGGTCACGTGTGAGCACGTGACACCTCATTGTGGTATTTCCTTCAGCCGTTTGTTATTTTATTTCTGTTTTGATTGTCACGTGTCAACACGTGACCATTGGTCACGTGTGAGCACGTGATACCTCATTAAGGTAATTCCCGATTTTTAGAATTAAATTTTATTAAGCTGTAAGGCTTTCAAAGCCTGTCACGTGCTGGCACGTGACCCTTGGTCACGTGGGAGCACGTGACCCCAATTGAGCCATCTTTCAGCCGTTTGTTATCATTTCTGTTTGATAAGATTTTAACCATCACGTGTCATCACGTGACCGTTGGTCACGTGTGCACACGTGATACCCCATTGAGGTAATTCCTGATTTTTAATTAGGAAACACTACCTTCTCATCTTAAATATGCATATTTAGGTGAGAATGAGACTTTGCCAGTGATTATATCCGCCTCTCTAGCCTTAGAGCAAGATAACGCACTTTTGCAGTATTGAGATCAAATCGGCAAGCATTTGGTTGGACAATGGCTGACATCAAAGGGATTAGTCTCTTAATTGTTGAACATTATATACATCTGATGGATGAAGCCAAACTAACCCGAGATCCACAAAGACGGTTAAATCCCGTTATGAAGGTGGCGATAAAGAAAGAAATCGTCAAGTGCCTTGATAGTGGTATAATTTACCCTATATCTGATAGCCAATGGGTAAGTCCAATTCACGTAGTCCCTAAAAAGTCTGGCATCACGGTCATAACTAATGAGGCTAATGAGTTAATCCAAACACGCACCCAAACTGGATGGCGCGTATGTATTGATTACAGAAAACTCAATGCCGCGACGAGGAAAGATTACTTCCCTCTACCTTTTATTGACCAGATAATAGAACGATTAGCTGGACACGAATACTATTATTTCTTGGACGGATACTCTGGCTATAACCAGGTCCCCATCGCCAAAAAGGATCAAGATAAAACCACATTTACTTGTCCTTTCGGTACTTTTGCTTATAGACGCATGCCCTTTGGGTTATGCAACTCTCCCGCTACATTTCAGCGGTGTATGATGGGGATATTCTCAGACATGGTTGAGAATTTTCTGAAAATTTTTATGGACGATTTCTCCATTTTTGGGGACTCCTTTGAGAACTGCCTTCGTAATCTTGATGCGGTTCTTACCCGCTGTAAGGATAAGAACTTAACTTTGAATTGGGAAAAATGCCATTTTATGGTCCAAGAAGATATTGTCCTTGGACATATAATTTCACGAAAAGGCATTGAGGTTGACAGAGCTAAAATTGATGTTATCCATAACCTCTCTCGTCCCAAATGCGTCAAAGATATACGATCCTTCCTTGGACATGCAGGATTTTATAGGAGATTTATTAAGGACTTTAGCAAAATTGCTAGACCCTTAACCCTTCTATTGGCCAAGGATACTACATTTCACTTCGATTCGGATTGTGAGGCTGCTTTTGAATCGCTTAAAAGATCGCTCACTACAGCCCCCGTTCTATCATCTCCGGATTGGAACCACCCGTTCGAGCTTATGTGTGATGCATCAGATTTTGCTATTGGTGCGGTCTTAGGACAGCACATTAATAAGATGCCACATGTAATTTACTATGCAAGTAGAACCTTGAATGATGCACAAATAAATTACACAACTACCGAGAAAGAACTCTTGGCAGTTGTGTTTGCGTTAGAAAAATTCAGGCCCTACTTGATTGGCTCGCCAATTGTGATTTACACTGATCACTCCGCCCTACGACACATTTTATCGAAGAAGGATCCTAAGGCCAGGCTAATACGTTAGATCCTATTGTTACAAAAATTTGATCTTGTCATCCGAGACAAGAGTGGATGTGAAAACGTTGTAGCCGACCATCTTTCACGCATCACTCCTTCACCAACTTTGACCATGCCAATAAATGACTCATTTTTTGACGAACAGCTCTTGACTGTATCCTACGAAGCTTGGTTCATGGATATTGTGAACTATCTTGCAACAGGACTTATTCCTAGCGATTGGTCGAAACAAGACAAACTTCGATTTCTATCCTAAGTAAAATACTTTTACTGGGATGAACCTTATCTGTTTAAGTATTGTTCCGATCAAATCATTCGCAGGTGTGTCCCTAACGATGAATTCAAGAGTGTGTTATCATTTTGTCATGATCAGGCATGCGGCGGTCATTTTGGTCCTCGAAAAACGGCAGAGAAAGTTTTGCAATGTGGCTTTTATTGGCCAACATTATTTAAAGATACATATGAACATTGCAAAACTTGTCCGCGATGTCAGAATTTGGGTCGGATTTCACGAAGAAACGAGATGCCGCTCCAACCGATATTGGTTGTGGAAATATTCGATGTTTGGGGTATTGATTTTATGGGCCCTTTTCCCAACTCTTTTGGGAATTTATATATCTTGTTAGCGGTTGATTATGTCTCGAAATGGGTGGAAGCAATACCGTGTCGCACTAATAACAACAAAGATGTCATTAAGTTCCTTAAAGAAAATATCTTTTCGCGATTCGGACACCCTCGCGCTATAATTAGCGACAACGGGACTCATTTCTGTAATCGGTCTTTTGAGGCCTTGATGCGGAAATATTCAATCACTCACAAACTTTCTACGCCCTATCATCCCCAAACAAGCGGGCAGGCTGAGATCTCAAATAGGTAAATCAAACAAATTTTGGAGAAGACGGTTTCTAAAAACCGTAAAGATTGGTCAACCAAATTGACGGATGCTCTTTGGGCATTTCGCACCGCTTATAAGACCAATCTTGGTATGTCTCCATACCGCCTTGTGTTTGGGAAGGCATGCCACCTTCCTGTCGAGATCGAACATAAAACAATGTGGGCTATTAAAGAGCTTAACTTCCATTTTGATCAAGCGAGCAGCTATCGGAAGCTGCAATTGAATGAGCTAAGCGAACTCCGCGATGAAGCTTACGATAATGCGGTGATAGTAAAGAACCGGACTAAAGTGTTCCACGATAAAAACCTTTTTAGAAAAACTTTCACATCGGGGCAACAAGTCCTTCTTTACGATTCCCGTCTCCATCTTCATCTGGGTAAGCTTAAATCTCGTTGGAAAGGACCTTTTGTGGTGCGGTATGTACACCCGCACGGGGCAGTAGAAGTTGAAAATTTGAAAAACGGTTCAATTTTTAAAGTAAATGGGCATAGATTAAAACCGTATTTCTCTGCTGACCCAGCGGAGGAGCTCCTATTTTTACAGGAGCCGCTTTATCAGAACTGAATTTCTTCCGCCTCACCTACATGTTTTGGTAACATTTTCTCATTTTAAAAATGGAAGTGAGTGAAAATGGACTTAACTGAATATCTGTGCGTGCCAAAGAACAAGTTTGGGGACAGTTTTCATTTAACTATTATTTTACCCCTTTTTGTCTCTCCCCAAGTATACAGGTCCATGCTCTCAAAAGACAACATCAGTGAGGACACTGCTGAAAAGGTTTGGGGGGAGGTTTGTATTCACTGAATTATCTTTGACACTGGGCATTCAAATTTTTTTTGTGATAATAAAAGATTAGATAGTGAAAAAAATTACATCCAAAAGATCGGAAAAATTTAAGAAAACCTAGAAAATTAGAAGTTTTCTTAAACGAAACTAGTAATAAGTAGTTATGAGCCATTGTCCCAAGGGTTAGTAAGATGAAAGAAATCACTAATCTGAGGATGAAAATAAGTCTGAAAAATAGTTCCTATTCTGGAAACCAAACATTTGAACGTTGATACCCTACTATACGCACTTACACACGTCTTGAAACTCGGGATAGTAGAGGATACCTTGAAATGCTCTTGTCCAAAAGCCAAAGTATGAAGGAAATAATAAATGAAGAAAATATAAAATGGTGAAGAAAAATGAACACTGGTTTTGTAATCACCAAGGCAGCAATAAAAAATATAGCGAGGGTGCTTCATCATCTAGTGCCTTAGACCAACTGGTTTGGGAGTCACTGCTAAGCCTTAGGTGTTGCAAGACGAGGAAAATACCAATACGCCTAATAAGCAAGCACATGAGTAATCGGTCGGTTAGTACCTCAAGAAGTATTAACGGTCGCATGAAAAATGTGTGAGCAAATCCATCTAAATATTCATTGATTAAAAAGTACTGAGGTGATGGACAAGAGTATGATAGCTTGAATTGAATTCTCCGAGTGTAGGGATGTCTTTTACACATACGTAGGGGTATATGATCGATGTTTGGATGAAAGGTAGGAATGAAGAATAAAGACGATGTTTTATTGAGGGATGATGGGATTCCTAACATCTTTTCATGACTATTAAGATAGGGCTCATAGCAACTGAAAAACTATTGTAGTTGGAAACTCTAATTTTCAAAGTCTTTATTTTATAATTCTTATCTTTATAT
Source organism: Agapanthus africanus (assembly GCA_030015575.1). NCBI lineage: Eukaryota > Viridiplantae > Streptophyta > Magnoliopsida > Asparagales > Amaryllidaceae > Agapanthus > Agapanthus africanus. Next base: position 14,194,435 of record CM057337.1, read on the forward strand.
GTAACATTCATGGTCTTCCTTTTATTATTGGATTTTGTGGGTGTAATCCGCTGAAAACCCTCAGGAGACAACACTCCTCCTACTAGGGACACCTAGAGGTTTCACGGCTTGTTGCACGTGCTCAGTGCAATCGTGTCGCCTACAAAAGTGTGCTTAGCTTTCTCCTTTCTTTTTCTCCTTCTCTTGAATAAACTAGTTTGCTTGGGACGATCAAAGATAAGTTTGGGGGTATTTTTCAGTTGATAAAACTGCATATTTAATATGACATTTTTCCTACTGTTTCTATATAATAAAAGGTGTTTATTATAATATATGATACATATGTGGATTTATCTGTAAAAATACTATTTTCATGTGTTTATATATTATAATTAACATTTTGTAGGAAAAACTAAGCATATAATATCCATGTGACATTTGGCCCATTTAAATATGCTTACCTTATTAAAAGCCTTTTTACCAATTCTTAATGGTTAAGTTAATATCTCCATAAAACAAACTAGTATTATTTGTTGAGTTGTTGTGCAGAATTTTCAGAACTGAAATCAAGGAAATCAAAGTTGGCAAAACAAACCTGCCTAATTAAGAAAGTAAACTAAAGAAATCAAGTCTGGCAGTTACGAAGAGAAGATTTTCAGTTTCAGAGATGTTAAAAGATCACCACGTGTCAGATAGACAAAGCCCTAGAGAAACGATCCAACAAACTCTCTATAAGGCCGTGGAACCGCGGCCAAACCCACCTATTGGCCGCGGTTCCGCCGCGGTTCAGAAGATTGGGAAGTTTAGATTTCGCTGCTAGGATCTTAACCTCTGGCTTCCAAATTATGCAACTAGGGTTCTGCCTTTGGGACTATAAATAAGGACCGAGAGCCTCTTGGAAAAATCATCAAGCTGAAGAGATCACGAAGTCCACGACAGGCTCACGCATCCAGGCTGATCATCAACTGTTCATCTACCTCCTTAGAAGAGATCGAGAAGCAAACTAGCATTTTGTAATCATTTTCTAAGGAAACAAAGTGTAAATGAATTTTGTTGATTAATAAAGGTAGTTGTTTTCTTATTCTATCTCTTTGTAGTTTTAATATGATTTCTCTCTCCATCTCTTCTTCTCCCAACATGCGCGAGTAATTCTCCGCTTGTTAGGGTTCGTAGGATTAGGATAGGTTAATGGATGATGAAGATCCTTAAACTCTTTTTACGTGCTATAAAGTTTATAAACTTTATCAAAAGAATAGTTAACATCCTAATTGGACGCGCTATCAATTCATTGATAATCGCGACCACGATTAGAGATTAGATTAACTATTGTTTTGGTAAAGGCTAGATATGAACGGAGTTCCATGTCGAGATAGGGGTTAAGAGTGGGAACCCTTTTCCCTCCAGAAACCCTAATTTACATGCATCACTGTCGTTCTAGTTTTAAATCTATTAAAGGATAAAAAGAGTAATCTTTAATTAATCATCCATAACTACTAAATCCCAATGAACCCTACAAGCCCTCTTTTAATATTAAACTTACATCCGTAGTTAATCTAGATCTATATTTTGCATCCGTGTTTAACGTAGATCTAGAACCTACAACCATTCTTTATTCTTCCTCATTTCTTTCTCAACACGCCTAAAGTAAGAATAAAATATTCAAAGTTTCCCTGAAGACGACCCTACTCATCTCGGTCTAGCTACACGCGACACCGTTCTGATTGCGGTTAACTACTATACATAAAAAAAACAGATCAATCAGCACCCCAATTACAGAATTAATTAACGCCAGAGTGAAGCCAGGCGAAACATGGGTACAATACGCGATACGATGGAAGAATCTATGGTCAAAGTGTGAGCAGCGCATCGAAGAAGCGCCTGTGGTAGGAATGTTCGTGGGTACTCTCGACCTGCAGGCGACCATTTCTCAATTCATGATATTCTTCAAGCCAACCACTTTTCAGGCCTTGATCGACAAACTGGCCCAAATGGACCAGATGGGCCATAGACCGTCTTCCTCGAAAATGGAGCCTCGAAACGAAAAAAGGAAGGGGAAAGCGACCTTCGTCGCCAATGCTCAACAGCAGCCGACTGGCCCAAAACCAGCTGATCGCCAAAGCGATAGACAGCGTTTTCTCAAAGAAAAGTTAAGACGTCCTTACTCGTTTCCGCGGGAGAAAAAAAAAAGACTGTTTGAACTGGCGGTACGCAACAGGCTCATTAATCTGCCGGATCCGAGACGTCCATCACAGCCCGGCGATGCCAATAATCCTAATTATTGCCCTTATCACCGAGTGATAGGCCATCCAATTGAAGATTGCTTCGTCTTCAAAGGCTGGATTGAGGACCAATACCAACAGGGCAAATTCGCACTGTCCGAGAATTGGAAAGTAAGCCCGCCCCAGCCGCACGCTCTTAAAAAGATGGACACGCCGAGGGCATCGTGCTCTTTTATAGAAGAAGCTCTATGGGAGGTCGCTCTTTCAGCCAAAACGAAAAGAATGCTGAAGGATCTTCAAACATGCCCGGCGATCAGGTGGAAAAATCTGCTAGAACCCGAGACCATCGAGAAAATGCTGAAGCCGCGCCCGACGCCAAGACTTGGTAGCGATAATCAAAACGCTCAGGTCCAACCGTCAAACTCTTCGAAAAAGAAGAAGAAGACCAAAAAGCCCGTGAAGAATGATAACAAACGCACGGACCTGCAAAAACATATTGACGCATTGGAAGAATATAACTAGAAGGCGCACACCCCGGTCACGCTTCAAGAGTTTCTCAACCACATCCTTAAAGACGGAGATTGTGACAAAGATGAGGGAGAAGATTCGTCAGATGAACCTGAGGATTATGTGGCAAGTTGCCACATGATCTCTCATTCGGCGTTAACTAACGAAGAAGCTCACTCGGCGATAGAAGACAGCATAAAGGAGCTGGGGGCAGGATCGAAGCCAAAACCCTTAGAGCCGTCTGACGAGATAATCGACTTGCTGCTGAACGAAGCCCGTCAAAAAAGCAAAGCCAATCGAGAGCGCGGACTGGCTATATTCAAAAAGGCTAAACGCCGGCGACTCAATGAAAAGGTTGAGGCACTCCAACCAGATCGAAACACGGCCGCCGCAGACAAAAGCAAACTTAAGACAAGGAAAAGGTTCGCCAAAGCCATATCAATGGGAATGAAGTTGCCCTCTTTCAGAGGAAATTCTCCTGGCGGTATACATCTTGATGAAGCGGACGTACATCCTAACTTCTGCTTATATCATCAGAGGATTGCACACCCTACTGAAGAATGCAACGCCTTTAAAAATTGGTGGCAAGGGTATGTCGCTCACAGGAAACACTTCAAGAGGATGAAGCGTGAAGCTCGTCGACAGCGGAAAAATGCGACTGACGAACGAGGAAGAGCTGCCAGCAACTGTCACATGGTTGATATTAGGGGATCGCAAGTTCTCACCTTCGGGAGCAATTCTGAAGAAGAAATGGCTCCCGGCCTTCTCTTCAAAGAATCCACCTCAGGAAAAGAGGAAGAAACGAAGACCTGCGAGAACGTTCAGCTGCGCAATCACACACTACCTGAAAAGAATCTCGGACCCGCAAACAAGAGATCAAACAAAAGGGATAAGGGGAAGGAAAAGATCCCTGAGGATATCACCCTCGATGACCGAGTCGTCCAAGAGCTCACAGCCAAGGAGCCGCCCAAGAAAAACAAAGTGGATTACAACGTTCTGGCGCATCTGAGGAAGATACCCTCGCAGCTAAGCATTCTCGATGCCCTTCTTCTGTACAAAGAGGCGAGAGATTCTCTGATCAAGGCGTTACAAGAGCTCGAGTAGTTCTAAGCTTTCCTCGCCGAAGAAAAGATGAAGGACGAGCTGGAAGATGTGCACACGGCCGATATCACTTTCGGCGATGAAGACCTCCTCCTCGGGACGTGCAAGCATAACCGTCCCCTTAATGTCTCTGGATATTGTCATGATATCAAGATAGGCAAAATCCTGGTTGACAATGGGTCCTTCGTCAACCTCCTCAATGTAAGAGTGTTGAAGGAAATCTGCATGAGCGTTCAGCACCTCACTCGTGATAAAATCACCATTTCCGGTTTTGACTCCCAGTCGTCACGGACGCTCGGGTCAGTGATACCAACGTTACACTTTGGGCTGCTCGTCACGGACATCAAATTTCACGTCATTGGCGCCAAGACATGTTACAATGCTTTGCTCGGCCGGCCTTGGTTACACGAGTACAACATCATCCCTTCTACACAACATCAGTGTATGAAGTATTTCAAGGATGGTCGAGTATACCGTGACAGGGGAATTGAACCCGTTCTCCGTGAATGAAGTCCGAAGGTACGAGGACGCAAAGTACTTTCTGCCAGACTTTGAAGACACGGAAAGATGCCATAAACCTGAGAATAAGCAAAAAGCTATCACCACCATTCCGGTCTTCGGGAGCGATACCAAAGAGGAAGAAGAGATAGTCTATTCAGGGCCTCCCTGATATAACAAACCGGGACCGTCTACCCCTATTCTGGTCTTTGGCAGTGACTCTGAAGACGAGGTCAACGCAGTGTTCTCGGCTCTTCCATCAGTGCAAGCCTTCATTACAGAAGATCAGAGTTTGCAGATCGCCATGGTTCCGCAAGAGCATTACAAAGAGCTCGACGCACTTGATACGTACAGTGTGCAAGAACTGCAGACGTTCTACGTCTCTCCCAGGCGAGAAGATGAAAAGGGGATTATCTTTTATCGATCCACGAAAACCAAAGTGGAGAAAGAAACCTAGCATGGCACCGATTCTACGCTTGACAGGCTCCAGCCCATCCGTATGCCCAGATACTACACAGAAGGATTAAAAAGGTTGTTGAGGTGCCAAGGCGTACCCTTGAAGCAGACCGCGCGACAAACCCAATTCTACAACAGGATCTGGAGCATCCCTGGAACTCAGCGAAAATTGCCCAACGGGAGAATGGAAACGATGGAGATTGTGTATGTTCAATCCAAGAAACGGGAGCGATTCTATGGTTGCTATGTGATACATGATTTCGATGAAGAAGAGGATGCTCTTTTAAAAGACGCTAACCCTGAACCAAAATGAGGTCCCGCCATGAAAATGCCAAGTCCGTCGTTTGAAGAACAGATGGACAAGCTAATAAGAGAAGCGGGTCAAAAGGTCCGGGATGATCATAGCCGCGAAATGGCCATCTACGAGAAAGCCAGGACGCAGCGCTTCCTTCAGCAGGCTACGAAGGATGACGATGCCCTTCGTCGCTAGCCCGTCATACAAAAGACCCGACGCAGAGGTAGAAACAAGCTAATCAACGGAAAAAACGTTCGACAGCGGCAAAGCGGGTCCAAGAAGCCACGCGATCGAGAATTGAGCAGCCAGGATTCATCTCTTATAAAGAAAATGGGTCGAGCATATTCTTTTCCCCAAGACAAGACAAGGAAAATATTTGATCTTGTCATAAAACATCAGATGATGACACTCCCGGAGTCCAAACACCCCGATCAAGAAAACGAGGTTCATCACCCGAATTATTGCTCTTATCACCGAGCGATAGGACATCTTCTCGAAGACTGCTTCACATTCAAAGACTGGGTAGAAGACCAGTATCAGCAAGGCAGGTTCGCTTTATCCAGCAGTTGGGGGGTAACTCCGCCGCAGAAGCATGAACCGAAAGCCACATATGCAGCGAGAGTAGAACTGGATCAACATCGATCTTGGAAACGATCTCGTACCTGTCACGTAATAACTCTGACAAGAGAAGGAGTACCCAAAGATATGGATAACCTTTTCTGCTGCTTCGAAAATGAGGACGAAGACGAGGTGATCTCAGAATTTCCACCAGCGCCGAAAGAGCTGGAAGATGGGATACACACTACTGCAGATAACCTCAGAAAAATCGACTTGGGAACGGCAAACGACCCACGGCCGACGTTCGTCAGTGAGCTGTTGTCTGAAGAAAAGGTGGCTACGCTCAAGGACGTGCCCATGCAGTATAAAGACTGCTTCGCATGGAACTACTCCGAGATGCCGGGACTAAATCCAGAAATAGCTATGCACAGATTGGCGATATCTCCGGACATCAAGCCAGTTAAACAAGCACCGAAAAGAATACGGCTCGAACTTGAAATGATCATCAACGCCAAGGTCAAGAAGCTAATCGACTTCGGCTTCATCCAAGAGGTTCAGTATCCTGACTGGATTGCTAACATCATCCCGGTGATGAAGAAAAATAGGGCAGTGCGCATTTGCATGGATTTTCGAGACCTCAACAAAGCTTTCCCGGAGGATGATTTTCCCGTACCGGTTACTGAGCTGATGATAGACAACACGTCCACTCACGAAGTTTTCTCCTTCATGGACGGCTAATCAGGGTACAATCAAATAAATATGCATCCCGAAGATCAGAAGCATACCGCTTTTCGGACTCCTCAGGGCATATTCTGTTACAAAGTGATGCCTTTCGGTCTGAAGAACGCCGGCGCTACCTATCAGAGAGCCATGACGAAGATTTTCGATGACCTCATACATGAAATCGTCGAATGATATATCGACGATCTCGTGGTTAAAAGAAAATCGCACGAGGAGCATTGGGAGCATCTGAAGATCGTGTTCCAGCGCCTTCGGAAATACAACTTGAAGATGAACCCTCTGAAATGCGCGTACGGAGTTTCCTAGGGCAAATTTCTAGGATTCATCGTACGACACCGGGGCATCGAATAGACCCGTCGAAGATCAAGGCGATCATGGAAATGCCTCCACCAAGAACTCTGAAACAACGGCGGTCTCTCCAAGGAAAGCTCGCATATATCCTACGGTTCATAGCCAACCTCTCCGGCAAATGCCGCCCCTACAGTCACCTAATGAAGAAGGGAGCCCCATTCATTTGGGATCGTAAATGCCAAAGCGCACTGGACGAAATCAAACAATACCTGCAGAATCCTCCGGTGCTAACCGCTCCGGTCGAGGGAAAGCCCCTCATCCTGTACACAACAGCCCTTGAAGGTTCCTTAGGCGCGCTATGGGCACAAGAAAATGACCAAGGGAAAGAGAGAGCCCTCTACTATCTGAGTCGAGTTCTCCTGGGGGCAGAAAACAACTGCTCCCCTATCGAAAAACACTACCTGGCGTTAATCTTCGCGATAACAAAGCTACGGCATTATGCTTTGGCGCATGAGGTCCACCTAATATCAAAGGTGGATCCTCTCAAATATTTGATGTCAAGCCATACTAACAGGATGGCTCGCTAAATGGGCCCTCCTCTTGATGGAGTTCTCGATAACATAGCAACCTCTCAAGGTAGTGAAGGGTCAGGCTATCGCCGACTTCCTCGTTGAGCACCCGATACCTGCCGATTCATCCCTAAATTGCGAATTGCCAGACGAGCACGCGTTCAACACGATCGACGGGAAGAAAGGAGGGAGTGATACCCGATGGGAACTCTACTTCGACGGAGCATCTTCTATGAAGAAGTGAAAGCACAACTCACCCATAATCAAATCTAGGGTGGGCCTCATCTTCGTGACTCCACAAGGAGGGATAATGTGTTTTGCCTTTTCCCTGACAGAGCCGAGGACAAACAATGAAACTGAATATGAAGCTTTGATAGCAGGTCTTGAGATCACTGTCGACATGGGAATTGAAAACCTCCTCATATACGGAGACTCCCAACTGGTTGTTAGCGAAGTAAACGGTGACTAACAGACATGCAAACCAGAGTTGCTAAAGTACGGCAAGAGAGTACAACAATTGCTGACTCAAATCCCTGCCTACGCCCTGGAAAGCATACCGTGTGTAGAAAATAGCAAAGCGGACGCACTGGCCAAACACGCTAAAGAGATGGCTGATGAAAACCTCGATGACGTGAGGATCATTGTGCAAATCCCTCGGGTTCTTGCACCGGCAGAAATATCTTCGGAGTCGTCCGAAGGAAAGGGAGCGACCAAGCAAATGACCCTACAAATAAAAGACTGGGAAAAGATTAAGGATTGGAGAGAAGTCTTTATAGACTACTTCAAATTCCGTCGAACACCTGAAGATGCGTCCTCAAGACATCGGCTCATGAAACGAGCCCTGTCTTTCGCCTTTGTCAACGATACTCTGTATAAGTGATCGTTCGACTCTTTATGGCTGAGATGCCTAGGACCAGAAGAAGCAAAGAGAGTCATCCAAGAAAATCACGACGGACTCTGCGGTTCTCATCAAGCCGGGCCGAAGATGAAGCTGAAGATCAAAAGGATGGGCTACTATTGGCCCACAATGATCTAAGACTGTCTCGAATACGTGAATCAGTGCCACTCGTGCCAGATTTATGGAGACTTTATCCACCAGCATCCAAATCCGCTACATCCGACGGTGGCTAGTTGGCCGTTCGAAATGTGGGGAACTGACATAATCGGGCCCATTGAACCAGCATCATCCAAAGGACATCGGTTCATACTGGCGACAACTGATTACTTCTCCAAGTGGGCAGAAGCAGTACCACTAAGAGAAGTGAAGACAGAGAATATCCTCCATTTCTTCAAGACACACGTCGTCTATCGGTTCGGCACTCCGCGACGGATTATCTTCGATAACAGGACGGCCTACAGAAGTCACAAAATCAGCTCTTCGTGCAGCAACACAATATAGACTAGAGATACTCTTCGGTCTATAATCCCTGAGCTAACGGTCTGGCTGAGGCTTTCAACAAGACCTTGACGAAGATCGTGAAAAAGACGGTGTCTAAAAATAAAAAGGGCTGGCACGAGAGACTGCATGAAGCTCTCTAGGCGTATCGAACTACGTTCAAAATGGCCACAAACACAACGCCGTATGCATTGGTATTTGGCACTGAAGCGGTACTCCCCTTGGAGATAGAGCTACCCTCCTTACGAGTGGCGGTTCATTACGAGCTAATAGACGAAGACAATGCTCATCTTCAGCTTGAGGAGCTCGACACACTCGACGAAACCCGGCTCATGGCGCAGCAAAACTTGGAAGCCTATAAAGCAAAAATGGCATGCTCATACGAGAGATTGACTAGGACGAAACATTCCGCCAAGGCGAACTCGTGCTAGTGGTCAAAAGACTTATGATCCCCAATCGTGCCATACGGGGGAAGTTCGAGCCAAATTACGAGGGCCCGTACATTATAGACAAAGTCTACCAGGGTGGGGCTTACTTGCTCATGGATATGCATGGCGAAAGACCCTTCAGGCCGATAAACGGTCGGTTCCTAAAGAAATACTACGCCTGACGAGTTACGGCCCAGGGTAATGATAGATGACGACGCCTATGTCCGCTCGCTATCTTCCCAGGCCCAAACTCCAGAAGTGGTAGCCAACGAAACCGTTGCAACAACGGACCGAAATGTCCTAAAACTAACAACGGACCGAAATGTCCTAAAACTAACGACGGACCGAGATGTCCTAAAACTAACAATGGACCGAAACGTCCCTAAACTAACGACTGACCGAAACGTCGTTAAACTACTACAAACCGCAGCATCCCAAGGCTGACGCAAAAAAAAATGGTACGTCCACAAGCAAGATGGGCACAGATGAAAACCCGAAAGGGATACGTGAGTAAAAACAGTAGGGCTACCGGCGAGTTTTGTGAAAACCCGAAAGGGCGCGATCTCGTTAAAAGACACTTGCAGGGTCCTCTCGACCTTGTAAGGAGAAAATACCTGCGTAAGATCCTTACGAATCACAAAAGAGCAACACACTTAGGGATCCCCATGATTCCTAAGAAGAAAACACACTTACAAGATCCTCACGACTCGTAAGGAGAATTACCCTTTGAGACCCTCACGGCTCATGGGATTCAAAAGCCTTAAGCTACAGGGATCTGAACCTGTTCTTAAACCGTCACACACCCCGCTTTCGCCCTACAAGCGGTTCAATATTGACCCTTTTATACAATCCACGGGCACGAATAAACATTTCCCTAACAGAGTCCCACCAGCGACTTGGGATATGCTCACACGGAGAACAAACACTTGTAGGTCCTCTCGACTTGCAAGGAGAAAACACACTTGTAAGATCCTTACGACTTATAAGAGAACACACACTTAAGAATCCTCACGATTCTTAAGGAGAAAACGCACCTACGGGATCCTCACGACTTGTAGGGAGAAATACTTTTATGAGACCCTTATGGCTCGTAAAGTCAAAAAGCCTTAGTCGACAGGATCCTAACCCTGTTTGCTAAGACACCTTTGTTCGACATCGACAGAGGAAAATGATGATTCGCTCCTGGTAATGTCCCAGTGGTAGCGATACTGATGCCTAAATCGGTATAAAATTCCAAGCCCTTTCATGGCAAATGATGATTCGCTGCTGGCAATATTCCAATCGTAGCGATGCTGATACTAAGATTGGCACCAGATTCCAAGTTCCACACTCGCGATAAAAATCAGCGAGCCAAAAATGCATATGAAATAGCCGAAATGATGGGGCAACTTGCAACAAAAATCAGCAAGTAAAAATATATGCATACAAAATAGCCGAAATGATTGGGCAACTCGCAATAAAAAGCAGCGAGTAGAAACAAAAATAGCCGAAATGATTGGGCACCGCGAAAAATAGCTGAAATGATTGGGCAATCGCAACTTTCGCGATATAAAAGCTGAAATAATAGAGCATCGCGGAAAGAAAACAAAAATACATATGAAATAAAGTTTTTGCCCTACAGGTGAGATCACATCGATCCCTGTATACAATCCAGGGGCACAAACAAAGAGAGAACCATATCATCCCACCAGGCTCCATCAGAAAGAGATCCAAGTCTCGACGGCCGCATCTACAGCCAGAAGACCCACAACAGCGTTCCTCCTCATTCCAACAGGATCCGGACGCGACAATCAATCTCGGAGCCACGGCAAAGTCCCTAGTTCCAAATCTCGACGGTTCACAGATAATCTAGAGACCACCTCGACATTCGTCTCATTACAGCATACGCTACGTCATCAAATGACCTCGTCGAGGAAATACGTCATCCAAATGACCCCGTCGGAGAAATACGTCAGCACATGACCCCGTCGCGGAAATACGTCAGCATATGACCCCGTCGCGGAAATACGTCAGCAAATGACCCCGTCACGGAAATACGTCATCAAATGACCCCGTCGTGGAAATACGTCATCTAAATGACCCCGTCGCGGAAATACATCAATATATGACCCCGTCGCGGAAATACGTCAGCACATGACCCCGTCGCGGAAATACGTCATCCAAATGACCCCGCCGCGGAAATACGTCATCCAAATGACCCCGTCGCGGAAATACGTCAGCACATGACCCCGTCGCGGAAATACGTCAGCACATGACCCCGTCACGGAAATACGTCATCAAATGACCCCGTCGCGGAAATACGTCATCCAAATGACCCCGCCGCGGAAATACGTCAGCACATGACCCCGTCGTGGAAATACGTCATCCAAATGACCCCGCCGCGGAAATACGTCAGCACATGACCCTGTCGCAGAAATACGCCAGAACATGACCCCGTCGCGGAAATACGTCATCCACATGAGCCCGTCGCGGAAATACGTCAGCACATGACCCCGTCGCGGAAATATATCATCAACTGACCCCGTACGGCCAAAGTCAATATTGACCCCGTAAAACACGGCCAAAGTCAACCCTTGACCTCCCCGTCAAAGCAATACTTTGATTCAGGAGCAGGTCAACTCATCAATCACTTACGAGTCCTCTCGACTTGTAAGGAAGAAAAAATTCTTGGGAGATCCTTACGCCTCTCAAAAGAAAAAAACACACTTAGGAATCCTCACGATCCCTGAGGAGAAAATACACTGTGAGATCCTCTCGACTCGTAGAGAGAAAAATCTTTATGAGACCCTCACGGCTCATAAAGTTGGAAAGCCTTAGGAGGCAGACCTGAACCTGACTCCTGAGCCATCGCTGTCCTGCAAGAAGATCAAAGTAGATTATCTACAAAATGCATCTGCTGAAAAGGGACACATCATCATGAAACAAAATATGTCTTTTATTCATGAATCAAAATGAATACAAAGTACAATGTATAAAAAAATCAAAAAATACTCTCATTCAGGAGTAAGTACAAAAGGAGAATGAAAAGCAATATATATACAATTTTTCAAGTCGGTGGACGATTCAGTAGATTCATCAGTTCATCCTTCTCCCGCTGAGTCTTGGCTTCATAGTTTGTTATTGCTGTAAGACGGGCCTCCGCATGAGACTGTTGGGCCTGGTACGAGGCGAGCCGACTTTCAAGCTCCTGTTCGATAACTTTGTGGGCTTCAACTATCTCGCGGGTAAAAATGACGGCTTTATCAATAGCTACCACCTCCCTGATAGCTCCTTGAAGCACCCACCAGAGTTCATATGCACGAGTAGTCTTGGCCGTAAGTTCAGCTTGAAGTCCCCCAGCGCATTTAAAGCCAGCTCCCTCTCCGAAAACTTTCGGTTGAGCCTATTCTCGCATGACTGCAGATTTGCAGCGCACCGTTCAACCAGCCCCTGCAAGCTCACCTTTGCAGCCACAACCTCTGAAGGAAGGCGTGTGCACTCGAGACCATGAGAACAAGCCCCCACTCGACGACAGCATCCGAACCAAAACATGCACAAACCGTGTGCCATGTAAAGCAATAAGAAGGATCCTTTATATGTGCCCCATCAAGCGCGCATTTGCAACCATATGCCTGCTTAAATAGAGACGATATCTAAAACGTGCTGACAATGCAACAGTAACGCTCATATTTAAAAGAAATTACTAGGGATAAAGTATAAAGCTCATGTATATAGGAGGGATGCATATACGAATATATGATGAGCGGAAAGGATTCCATAAAAAGAATGCAACAAACAATAATAAGAGGAATACATCGAGTTAAAGCATACTACTCTATAGGGAAAAGATCGCCAAACATGGGATCAGTGATACCAGGGTTAACAAAACAAAAAAAATTCTCCAGCTCCCTCTCTGCGTTCTCCAACACGTCGAAGCGATGGTTTTCACGAGGGATTGCTCCCCACCGATTAACGCCATGCCCATCAGCAAAAGCGGACATGACAGCCCGCCGGGCTCTTATCTGGCCCAGATGATGAATCAAGCGATCCTTCAAAGCTCGGGTAAGCAAGCATGCCTCATAGAAATACTCAATTTTGTTCTCCGCCGCATCGAGTATCGCCGAAGTCATCTCTGTCGGATGAGGAGGGATGTCCACAAGCACGGATGAAAAGACCATCCGTAGTAAAATGGAACCCATAAGAAGGGGAGATCCCCTACGAATTAGGAGTTCATACGTCACCGCGTCGCATTCGGCATCCGTGAGAAGAGGATCCACCAGCCGCGCAGCAAAGCGCATCTCCTCGACGGGCACCTCCCATGGTTGTCGAAGAGCATGGGGGCGGTTGCAAGCCATGGCTGATTGAGTGTCAAAACTTGTATTTACCGCAATCAGAAACGACGTCGCTTCGCAGCTAGCCGGTGAGTACGGGTCGATCCACAGAGACGGGTAAATTTCTTTTATGTGTTTTAACGAGTTGATTCAAGATGTCGTTTTGGTTGGTTTATAAAAATCTATAAAAACTGGATCTAATTAATCTAATTAAGAGTCTTGCTGGGGTTAGGCTTAGGGGAAGTTTTGGAGATTAACGTTTTTCTTCACCGCTTTCAATGCCTTCTTTTTTAGATCTATTAGATGTTAAGGTAATTATTAATAAAGTGGCTCCAAATCTTTTGGGAAGATGTTTCTTCCTCTAGATTTGTATCCTTCCTTTGTTAATAATTACCCTAACCCCAACGGAAAACGCGCGCAACCGGCCCTTTATACTACGGTTCATCGTTACCTCGATGGGTAGGATGCCGCAGGGAGCGGTTGTGCTCGTATGCGTGGAGTTCTAATTCATTAGGTGAAAGTGGCATTGAAAGGGATGAGAGATCTCATCTCTCAACCCTTTCCCTAAGGCTAACCCTAACAAGCGAGGAGATTACTCGCTCATTAGGGTATGATAAGGCATACTAATTAAAAGAAAGAAAGACATAATTTACCTTCCTAAGTTGACGGCTCCCTCCAAACAAGAAGAACATATCTGAATTTATCTCTCAGAAAGTCTGAATTTTATTGATTGAAAAGAGGCATCCGGTTTTACAATTTTAGATTACAATTTATAAGTAAACAGAAGAATTAGGGTTTCAGAGTCTCGCGCATGTGCAATTACAGATATACCCACGAAAAATCCCAACCCCTGCACCGACGCACCGACACGAGGAAAATCCACCGACACGGGCTCTGAATAGCCGCGGATCCGCGGCAAATGTTGGCTTGGGCCGCGGATCCGCGGCCCTTTGGTGGGCTTGGGTCACCAATTTTCTGCACTTGGGTTGTATTGTCTTGGGCTTCCTATTTTCATATGTATTTTCTCTGTTGGGCTTCTAGGTCTTCTCCAGATCTTCAGTAAAAACTTGTTCGTATCTTTTGACCGTTCACTTGACATTTTGGACCTTGCACTGTTCTTCGTCTAGGCTTGACTAGGATCCGTCTAATTGTTGGTCAAAAGTCCATTTTTCTGTTGTTTTGTGTCTTTTTCACTGTATTTGCTCCAGAAACCTGTATCCTGTAATATGCAACAAACGTGCGTCAAGAGTACCTGTTTATTTATAAAAAGGATAAGAATAGGAGAATGAAAAATGCAGTATTATGGTCTGAACAAATACCCCCAAACTTATCTTTTGCTCGTCCTCGAGCAAACTTATTTTTTTATTCACTAAAATCCTAACCACACTTTCGCAGGGAAACGCGATTGCACTGAGCACGTGCAACAAGCTGTTAAACCTCTAGGTGTCCCTAGTAGGAGGAGTGTTGTCTCCTGAGGGTTTTCAGCGGATTACACCCACAAAATCCTATCAACTCGGCCCATTGACTTTTGTTCACCAATTAGGTTTTCTAACAAGGAATTCTATTATCGTCGACCCGTAAATTATCCACCCATATTTTTCACACTTCCTCATTATTTAACTTAAGATTATATATGTTATGTAGACCTACTTAGCTTTCGGCATCTCTTAAGTTTTTCTTCTAAGGTTCCATCTCCACTTAGGAATTTCTATCAACTCTATTAAAGATACAAGTTCTATCTTTCATTCCTCTCTCTTATCTAAATTCCAATCACATACCCCTACGTGTGTGTATAGATCACCCCTACACTTGGAGATTCAAATCAAGCAATCATGCCCTTGTCCGTTGTCCAAAGCACTTATTAATTAGTGAACTTTTAATTGAATTTCGCTTACACATCCTTCATGCGACCGTTAATACTTCTTGAGGTACCAACAACCGATTACAAGATGCGTTAGCACTTTAAAACGTACTTCCTAGTTTTGCAACACCCAAGGCTTTAGCAGTGACTCCCAAACCAGTTGGTCTAAGGCACTAGGTGATGAAGCACCCTCGCTAAATATTTTTCTATTTTTGCAGCCTTTAGTAATCACAAAAACCAGTGTCCATTTTTTTATTCTTTATTCACACTTATATATTTTTTTATTTTCATCATACTAAGGACTTTAGACAAGAGCATTTCAAGGTCTCTTCTACTATTTCAAGTTTCAAAATGCGTGATTGTGCAAATTATAGGGTATACGTTTTCAGAATCTAGATTTAAGCTAGGAACTATTTTTCAAACTTATACTCTAATAAGAACATCAATACTCTTCCCTTGTTTCGACTTAGCCCAAGAAGTGAGCCCAAAATTTGCCTATTTCTAAATAAACTACAAAGGCATATACTTTCTACCGTTAAACTTTAAGGAAGGTTATCTTTAGGGTTTTTAATTTACTACGTCAAAGATCTAGTTGTTCCTAGCCAGTTAACCTATCTGTCAAACTCTAGTCAATTAGCCAAAATTGAATACAATAATTTTTATAATTTTGAAAATTTTCAATTTTTATGGGTTTTCAAATAGGTATGCAAATGCAAAAATATGTACAAATGAATGCGAAGGAAGAAGACGTACCGAGCATAAATACCCCCAAACTTGAACTTGACAGTGTCCTCACTGTCATACTAAACCAAGAGGGTCAAAATACCGGCACTTTCCTGTTTATTTATTTATAATTTTTTTTTATTGAGAAAAACAAAAATATATACAAAAGGCCCTCCCCCAAACTTCATTTAAACTATGTTAGACATTACTGCCAAACTTTGTATAGACCAACACCAACCAGTTGAAAATTTCATCAGTAAAGAGTATTGGTTGGTGGAAGAATAAGTTGTAGCGATCCGCAAAGAATTGGGAAAGATAGAAGTAGTGGTAAGGGAGGTGTAGAGGTAAATATACAGGCGATGGTGATGTATCAAAACGAGAATGTAAATGATCAGCAATCAGTGGAATGTTGGCATTCTCGTAGCTTATTAAAAGACATGGGGGTATTTCAACTTCTAAAGGAGGAGGTTGACTCACCACAATACCCCCAAGATGTTCCTGTGGGTCCTCTATTGACTCGGCATCATCCATCAATTGTATATGATACTTAATTATGAGGGAACTTATCTCCTCGATGTCCGCCATAGTCCAATCGAAAACTTGCCGTCTATCTTGTAAGACCATTAAGAGGGCGTTCTCTTGCTCGAGGGCTAGAGAGGCCGATATGATAATGGGAAGGGTCTCATTCTCAACTATGTAAGCATATCTAAAGTGAGACGGCAAGGGCGTGAGTTCGAGTTTCAGAGGCGAAAGAATCATTGCGGAATCTACCTCGAACTCAAAGGACTCCAACACAGGTTCGAAATCACTGCAAACAACCGATTCGGATGGCTCTACTGACTCATCCAAAAATTCAAACGACTCATATTCGGGCTGTGAGTCGTCATCATCTGAAAAAGTAAAACATTCATAATCAACATCGGTTGTGTCAACGGTGGTAGGCTCAAGGAGGGACGCACTAGTGGCGTCAAAACTGTTTTCATTAAACAAGAATCTTTCAAGCTCGCAGTCCTCCTGCGTGATTTCGTGAATAGAGCAAACTTCTCGTGTACTAGTTTTTGGTATAGGGAGCAGACTTTCCATCTTATAGATATTGAACTCACTAGACATCTTCCCAAAGGATAGAGTCATGGAGCCATTGCGACAGTTTATTACAGCATTGGAAGTGGCCAAAAATGGTCGACCAAGGATCACCAGAATTTGGTTTCTTGGGTTAGCAACAGGTTGTGTATCCATAACGATAAAATCAACGGGGAATATGAACTCCCCGACTTTGATCAACACATCCTCTAGTTGACCCCTTAGATGGGTGATTGATCGATCAGCCATTTGGAGAGTGCAACGAGTGGGTTTCAACTCTCCAACCCCTAATTGTTCGTACACGGAGTAGGGAATCAGGTTAACACTAGATCCAAGATCTAAAAGTGCTCGATTAATTTTCTTATCCCCAATTGTGATTGAAATCGTAGGACAGCCGGGGTCCTTTCGTTTTTGGGGTAAGGTTTGATGGTGGTTAATAGCATTGCTCACTGCACTAGCCACTAGCACTTTCTTGGGTACTTGAGATGCCTTTCTCTTCGAGGTGCATAAGCCCTTTAAGATTTTCGCGTATGAAGGGACTTGTTGGATAGCATCCAAGAGAGGTATATTTATGCTAACCTGCTTAAATATCTCCACAATTTTCTCCACTTGTGCATTTGGTTTATTAGGACTCAACCTGTTTGGGAATGGAGCATTCTGAAAATTAGTCGAGTCAAATGTCTGTGGAGTAGACTGTGGATTAGGAACGGATCCCGGTGTAGATGTGTTCGTGTTGTGAGAAATGGGTCCGTCAGAGCTAGAAGAAGTAGAGCCGTGTGAAGGGTGGAGAATAGGCTCTAAAGAAAAAGGTGAAGAAGAAAGTGAAGAAAATGAAGAAAGGGAAGGTGACGATGGAGAAGAAGAAGAACCACCGGCGGGGATGTTATCATTAGCTCCCACATTATTTTGAAACACTCTTCCGGATCTCAACGTGGTCACCGCATTCACATTGTGATTGTGATATGCGTTTTGTGGGTGACCGGGATTAGGTAATGGTTGAGATGGAAGCTTTCCCTTTTCCCTCTCGCTCAACGCAGCAGTTAATTGTGCAATTTGTGCCTCAATAGATTTGATACTTTGATCGTGTGAGGCATTGTTATTCATTAAAGATTGAACATAACTTTCAAATCTTGCTGCGGATTCTGTAGATTGCTTGAGAAATGCTTCTAAACTTTTCTCGAGCGAGATAACCTTATCATCATTTGGTTGAACTAAATTGTTCGTTTGATTTGTGTAAGGTTGTTGTTGGAAAGGTTGCTGGTTTTGAGTTTGTAAAGGTGCTTGTTGTTGTTGTGGAGGAGGAGGTCTTTGAAAATTATTATTTCCTTGGACTTGTTGATTTTGGTTCCAAGCGAAATTCGGGTGACTCCTCCACCCCGGATTGTATGTCGAAGAGTACGGATCGTTTCTTTGTCGTTGCTGAAATGCAGCATTGACTTGATCCTGTCCTTGAATAGGTGCATTATAAGGACACTCTTCGGTTAGATGCGATGGATTCGCACAACAAGCACAAACAGTTCGTGTGGGTAGAGTAGGGGCAGGAGAAGACGATGAGATTTTGGTCTCAATGGCTTCTAGCTTTTTCATAAGTGAGGCCATCTCGGCCTTCATAGCAATCGACATATCTATTTGATGTATGCCTACCCTAGATTGACCAACTGAAGAAGATGATGTGGTCTTGGTACTCTCCCACTGAATTGTTTGCTCACTAAGGTCCTCAAGAAACTGCCACGCTTCGTCGCTAGACTTGGAGAGAAAATGACCTTGACATATTGTTTCTAGCAACTGCTTTGTTGCTGCGTTCAATCCCTCGTATAATGTTTGGCAAAGTTGCCAACTTTCGATCCCATGATGAGGGCATTGAATAAGTAGGTCTTTAAATCTCTCGAAGCACTTCCAAAATGGTTCGGAAGGAAGCTGTGAAAATTGTATAATCTCGTTTCGGATTCTAGTAGTTTTATGATGAGGATAGAACTTTTTCAGAAAAGCTCTCACAAACTCATCCCAATTTCTAATGGAATGTGATGCGGTGTTGTATAGCCACTTCTCGGCTAGGTCACATAAGGTAAAAGGAATGACCCTTAGCCTTATTGCGTCATCACTTAATTGGGTTGTCTTCATCATGGCGCAAACGTTTTGGAATTTATTAATGAAAATATATGCATCTTCGGATTCCAAACCATGAAACTTAGGCAGCATATTAATGAAATGTGGTTTTATTTCAAAATTATCCCCATTTGCCGGTGGGGGTGAAAGACATGTGGGTAAAGAAGTGCGAACGGGGTAGAAGAGATCCTGGAGCGCAACTCGTGCGGGCGCTACAACAGGCGGTAGATTCGGGTTATTCGCACCTGGCGGAGGTGGAATCATTCCCGTCGGTAAGGTATCGTTGGGGTTGAATCCCGACATACCTTCGGTGAAAGAATTTGAAGGTGGAGGTAAGAAAATGGACGGAATGTCGACGAAGGGTTCGTCGAAGGGTTCGTCGGTCGGTACCAACGAAACACGGACTAATCGGGCGTTAGTATCCCTAGACCAAAATGACATACACTAAAGGAGTAGTATAGTCAGAAAGAAAAAAAAACAGAATGTGGGGGTAAGATAACGTCAATGGAGAAGAAGTGAGTTGCAAGTTTTTTTAGCGGCAAGTTGCAAGTTTTTGAAAAGATTTATATCTTTTTTTTTTATTTTTGTGTGAGTTTTACAAAGAGGTTTTTGAAAAGAGACTCGTGACACAAATGTATCAACCACACATGCACAATCAGGCCTAGATCTAGGGTCACCTAGGTCTGCTAGACAGCTCCTAACTAGGGCTAGAAATAGGACCTCAAACCGCCTCTTCACGGACAAATACGGCCAGGTAAGTGGGAAGGAACCACCACTACAGTGGGCCTAATTAATAACCACTAGCCTAGACACCGCAAAGTCGGTTAGGATAAACGGCCGATGCCTATACTAGTCCTTTTCCTATTGAGCTCGATGTCCTTAGGTCTGAGTCTAATCTTTTTTAATTAATTGTGGTCGATGCAAAATGCTTTAGGTGTTTTCTGGGGTCCTGGGAAGGGTGATGAAATCCCCACCCAATCTGAGTTTGGTCAATTAGCCCCTTAGAGTCTGGTTAAATTATGCAAAACAATAAAATTTCACTTGCAATCAATTTTTAGCGCGGCGCAAAGAAACCTGCAGAAAATCTGTTATTTAGAAGGGGGAGAAAGATTTTTTAGCGCAAAGAACCCTGCAGAAAATTTTTACAGTGGATATATTGTAGGTTACAGAGGGGAGAAGGAGAGAACAAACCCACTAATTTTGGACTGCTGACGTGGCAGTAAGAGCGCGGAAACGCGGCGGGAGGCCTCTTTTGCGGCGGAAGCGCGGCGGGGAAGTGGAGTGAGGCTCTGGAAAAAATTCTGCTGTTCTGTACTTGTAATTCTTCTCTGTTCTTATGTACCAAATTTTGTTTTGCCCTCTGTAAATTTCCAGATTCGCTATTCCTGCAAGATTCAAAAGATACACCCTTCAAACAGATCAAAATTGATAATTTTTATATTTTTTTTTATATTTTTTCCGATTTTTATAATTTTTTTTTAAAAAATTTATATCAACCCGAAAATTCACAAAAAGAAAAATTACGCCGTCCCCGGCAACGGCGCCATTTGATTGAGTGTCAAAACTTGTATTTACCGCAATCAGAAACGGCGTCGCTTCGCAGCTAGCCGGTGAGTACGGGTCGATCCACAGAGACGAGTAAATTTCTTTTATGTGTTTTAACGAGTTGATTCAAGATGTCGTTTTCGTTGGTTTATAAAAATCTATAAAAACTGGATCTAATTAATCTAATTAAGAGTCTTGCTAGGGTTAGGCTTAGGGGAAGTTTTGGAGATTAACGTTTTTCTTCACCGCTTTCAATGCCTTCTTTTTTAGATCTATTAGATATTAAGGTAATTATTAATAAAGTGGCTCCAAATCTTTTGGGAAGATGTTTCTTCCTCTAGATTTGTATCCTTCCTTTGTTGATAATTACCCTAACCCCAACGGAAAACGCGCGCAACCGGCCCTTTATACTACGGTTCATCGTTACCTCGATGGGTAGGATGCCGCAGGGAGCGGTTGTGCTCGTATGCGTGGAGTTCTAATTCATTAGGTGAAAGTGGCATTGAAAGGGGTGAGAGATCTCATCTCTCAACCCTTTCCCTAAGGCTAACCCTAACAAGCGAGGAGATTACTCGCTCATTAGGGTATAATAAGGCATACTAATTAAAAGAAAGAAAGACATAATTTACCTTTCTAAGTTGACGGCTCCCTCCAAACAAGAAGAACAGATCTGAATTTATCTCTCAGAAAGTCTGAATTTTATTGATTGAAAAGAGGCATCCGGTTTTACAATTTTAGATTACAATTTATAAGTAAACAGAAGAATTAGGGTTTCAGAGTCTCGCGCATGTGCAATTACAGATATGCCCACGAAAAATCCCAACCCCTGCACCGACGCACCAACACGAGGAAAATCCACCGACACGGGCTCTGAATGGCCGCGGATCGGCGGCAAATGTTGGCTTGGGCCGCGGATCCGCGGCCCTTTGGTGGGCTTGGGTCACCAATTTTCTGCACTTGGGTTGTATTGTCTTGGGCTTCCTATTTTCATATGTATTTTCTCTGTTGGGCTTCTAGGTCTTCTCCAGATCTTCAGTGAAAACTTGTTCGTATCTTTTGACCGTTCACTTGACATTTTGGACCTTGCACTGTTCTTCGTCTAGGCTTGACTAGGATCCGTCTAATTGTTGGTCAAAAGTCCATTTTTCTGTTGTTTTGTGTCTTTTTCACTGTATTTGCTCCAGAAACCTGTATCCTGTAATATGCAACAAACGTGCGTCAAGAGTACCTGTTTATTTATAAAAAGGATAAGAATAGGGGAATGAAAAATGCAATATTATGGTCTGAACAATGGCACTTAGTTGATTTCTCAAGATGATCACCCTAAGGTATAAATAGGTTTCTCTGTGAAGAGAGAAAGAAATGCATAGCTTCAGGTTATAAAGGGGAACATTCAATGCTATGCACAGAAAATATTGTGATGGAACTATTCCCCAAGGCCCAGAAAAGGGAAGAGCAAGGGAAATCAAAGACATGATTCGTTGGAATCAGTGTAGGGAAACGAAGCGACCCCATCAATAGAGCCCCACGTGCATAGCACGTGAGCATCAGCCTCAATCTTCATTGAAAATTTAAAGGCCCCACACATGCATGACACGTGAGCTGGTGTCATTACAAGAAAGAAATCCTTAGCAGTGCCTCATGAGCGAAACACGTGAATACCAACAACAATATGGCAAAATTTCATAAAGAAGGCACATAAACACAAAAAGGGGGAAAAGAAAGTTTTGTCACTCATACTTCGAAAATGCATACAGAAACAAAAGAAAGCATTTACAGTGGCATAACATTAAATCCAGGACATGGATTGAGAAACTCAAAAGTCAGGCCATCTAAAGTGTTTCTGGCCTTTCTAACCATTCTTGTATACATCTTCTCACGATCATAAGCATCAGGATCTTTGCTGATATCCCCCACCCTCTGATAAGCAGCTATTATCGTCGTCTGCTGGAAAACTTGATGCAGAATATCAATGAGATTATCTCGTCGTTTCTTCGAAATCAGGCCCGTCAGATATACTGAGTGCACCTTATCCTCAGCGTTATCCAGTGCATTAAGCGGCATGGCTTCATAAAATCCAGGAAGCGCTTCCCAAATAGATCCCACTATAATTTTCAAGAGAGCGGAGCGACGAGGGAGTAGTTGGCCGATGTGTGCGTTGAAACGATTCATAATTTCGGCATATTGGGTGTTTGTGAACTCCTGGTTTTGACGACAACCCTGTACGCGAATATCCTCATAAGAAATGATTTCGTTAAGGCAGTACAGATGAGCGGCCATAGCACCTGAAAATGAAAATCAGTGAGAGTTTAGCGAACAGACTGAGCAGACATTGAAATTCAAACAACTCTTGGAAAAACGACTTTTGATAAGACACCTAACAAAACTAAAAATCTGCGCGAATGAAGGGAAAACCCTTGGTGTGGATTTAAAATCCAAAGAGAATTTTTACGAAAAAGTTCCGCGGCCGTTCAAGATCCTTACCTAAAAAGGGATTCTTTTTGGACAGAGTTAAACTCTGAAAAATTTTGAACAGAGAACTAAGCTCTGAGGAAGAGAATTAAATTCTCAAAGAAAGCGAACAAGGAAAGAGATGAAGGAATGGAGGCGTACTGATGAGACTGCTGCATTTATTGAACGTGATAGGAAACGGTTCATCCTCCCTGTTCCCTAGGCGAATCCAACGGCCACAAAGGTTACAGTGTTGCACTCACATGCAAACACGTGAGAACAACGCTGTGGAGCATTTGTTCCCTCATGGGAATTAAATAAAGTACAGATAAAGCAGCAAGGAAAACCTCAAATGAAGCATCACATGTCTACACGTGACCGGGCATCACGTGCCCACACGTGACCAGGCCTCACGTGTAGACACGTGACCATTTACAGGCAAAGCCTGTATACACTGTATAAAATAAACAAATTGGAAATGCTGTGTCAGTGGGGTCACGTGTCAACACGTGACCAGGTCTCACGTGCAGACACGTGACCATTTACAGGCAAAGCCTGTAGGCACTGAATTAAATTCTAAATTGAATGCTTAATCAGTAGGGTCACGTGCCAACACGTGATAGGCTCTTAAACCCTCTGAAACAATAGAATTAAATTCTAATTTGAATGTTTTATCAAATGGGGTCACGTGCCAACATGTGATAAACTCCTAAACCATCTGAACTAATAGAATTAAATTCTAATTAAGAGGGAATCAAAAACTCTAATTGGAAAAATATTTCTCTAAATCTTTCCAAACAAAAAGATTGCA
Organism: Agapanthus africanus; assembly: GCA_030015575.1. Classification (NCBI taxonomy): domain Eukaryota; kingdom Viridiplantae; phylum Streptophyta; class Magnoliopsida; order Asparagales; family Amaryllidaceae; genus Agapanthus; species Agapanthus africanus. The sequence goes on from CM057337.1 coordinate 14,218,360, forward strand.
CTCTGTAAAGTGGAGCATCGTTGGATTAAAAAATCCAATGGTGATTAAAAATCACCAGTTTATAGAAAGATTATACATAAGGAAATATTTTTCTAAAATCTGCCAGGAGCAACAAATAAAATATCTTTTGGATTAAAAATCCAATGGTGAATAAAACTCACCGAGTGATCTAAAAGATCATGTTGGTTATAAAATCAATAAAATCTTTCAATGAAATATTGATTAAACAAACCGATTCGTTTCTTTCTCCTATAAATAGGAACCAAGAAGAGAAGAAGAAAAGGGGAGAAAAAAAGGAGAAAGATAATAGAGAGAGAATACAAAAAAAAAAGAATTTAATTCTCCATAGAGAAAAGAAGATCTCTTCATAAAAGAAAGAAACCCTAGGTAAGAGAGGGAAAGAGATCATTCTAATAAGCTCCCATTAAACAAAAAAGAATTTAATTCTCAAATTAAGAATTTAACTCTTCTAAATAAGAACTTAGTTCTCCTTCTGGTTGAAGATCTGCAGAAGCAGATCTCCCCATAAGTTGAGAATTTAATTCTCATCGAGGAGATTCTGTCATGCAGATCTAAAACCTGAGGGAGGACCTAAGTTCAGAGAATTGTATTCTCCCACAAAACATATAGGAATTTAATTCCTCCAACAAAGATACGGTTTAACACTTAATACAAGAACTTAGTTCTTCTTCATGGCAATGGACCTGCAGAAGCAGATTTCCCCATAAGTTGAGAATTTAATTCTCATCAGGGAGATTCTGCCATGCAGATTTAAAGTTTAGAAGGAGAATTGGGTTTAAAGAATTTAATTCTTTTAAACATATAGGAATTTAATTTCTCTAATTAAAATTAGGGTTTAACCCTATAAGAGAATTTAATTCTTATACAAGGGATTCATCTCTCCATGCACGTAAAAGGATCAAGTACCCAACATGATCACGTGGCAACACGTGACCCTCCCCTCCAATGACCAGAAGAGAACAAATAAGATTAGGTCACATGCTCCCACGTGACCCTTGAACAGACTTCTCAAAATAAAAAGGGCAGAATCAATTTTGGGTGACTCACGTGTCCCCACGTGACCCCTGACAAACACCTCTTTAAAAAAGAGAAGATGGAAAAAGCTGAAGGATTAATATCCAACGCATGGGCGCCCTCACGTATCCCCATGTGACCCCAAACAGATCCTTTTAATATACAATGCATGGGTACACATCACGTGCCCACACGTGATGGCCGTGAAGATTAAGTGTTTAACACTTACTTGCATATTCTGAGAATAAAATGAAGGAAGTTTGGCCCAACACTCAGGCGCCTCACGTGACCCCACGTGAGCGCTGCTTTTTTTTAGTGTTTAACACTATTTTGTGCGTTTCATCCTTGGTGTTTGAAACTATTTTAAGCGCATCACGTGGGAGCACGTGATAGATGAGTGTATTCTAGTGTTTAACACTATATCTGATCCAATCTTAGCCTAAATTAGCTAAGTTTTCCAGAGACAGGACCCTCCCTTTTGACTGAACCTCAAATACACTCTTGTCTTCCAAAATTGGTCATATGACATTCAAAGCAAAACCCAGAGCCTTTCAATCAACTTTGGTTCGAGGGTACGTCTCTTCACACCTCTGATACATATCGTTGTAATTCTTCAACGTCTTCAGAGAGGTGGTGGGTCCCAATGACCAATAACTATCTGGTGCATTTCCAAACCCATGTTTGCATATGAACTTGGAACGCAATGTCCCTAAACTAAACAATATAGCCCAAATACTCTTTTGTTGGATCTAAATGATCCTGTTAAGTAGATCTTAGTCTAAAATTAGACTAACACATCCTTAACAAACATTTAAGTTGATCTTAATCTCAAACGAGATTAACGATCCTTAAATCAATCCAACTACAGATCCCCCAACCAATATTAGTTCAAGGGCACATCTCTTCACTCCTCTGATATTTGTCGTTGTAATCCTTCAACGTCTTCAGAGAGGTGACGGGTCCCGATAACCAGACATTCCACGGATTGTGGGATCCTTAAACTCATGGACTATGACGTCCTTAAACTTTACGGACTGTGGGGTCCTTAAACTCATGGACTATGATGTCCTTAAACTTTACAGACAATGATGTCTCTAAACTACCATGGACTGTGGGGTCCTTAAACTCATGAACTATGATGTCCTTAAACTTTACAGACTATGATGTCTCTAAACTAGACTATGATGTCTTTAAACTCCATGGACTATGATGTCCTTAAACTTATGGACCGCAATGTCCCTAAACTAAACAATAAAGCCCAAATGCTCTTTTGTTAGATCTAAATGATCCTGTTAAGTAGATCTTAGTCTAAAATTAGAGTAACGTATTCTTAACAAACATTTAAGTTGATCTTAATCTCAAACGAGATTAACGATCCTTAAATCAATCCAACTACAGATCCCCCAATCAATATTGGTTCAAGGGTACATCTCTTCACTCCTCTGATATTTGTCGTTGTAATCCTTCAACATCTTCACAGAGGTGACGGGTCCCGACAACCAGACATTCCACGGACTGTGGGGTCCTTAAACTCATGGACTATGATGTCCTTAAGCTCGGACTGTGGGGTCCTTAAACCCATGGACTATGATGTCCTTAACCTCGGACTGTGGGGTCCTTAAACCCATGGACTATGATGTCCTTAAACTTCTGGACCGCAATGTCCCTAAACTAAACAATAGAGCCCAAATGCTCTTTTGTTGGATCTAAACGATCCCGTTAAGTTGATTTCAGTCTAAAATTAGACTAATGTATCATTAACAAACGTTTAAGTTGTTCTTAGTCTCAAATGAGATTAACGATCCTTAAACCCAACCCTAAACCCAAATCTAAGAAAATACAGATTTGGACTAATCCACGCCTTACGGGTGACAACATAAATTAGTCTCCGTATACAATCCACGGGCAACCAAAAACAAAACAAACACACATGACACGAAGTGACCATCTGAAGAAGGAGAAAGTGGTTACCGCGATGCGGTATCGTAATTAACTGCAGGGGCTTGCGCCTGTAGGGAAGAGCGTCCCCACAATCAAAAACCCTCGCAAACGAGGGGGAATCTGACGAAGTCTACTACATCGGCCGCATCCGTCTAAACCTTCGATACATGGTGCCATAAATCAACTTGGTATCTTCGGAGAGGTGGACGGATAGCACCAAATAGTATCTGCCCTCGAAATTCAGGCCGGACGTCCCAACGTCCCGATCGTGTCTTTCGGTGGAGCACAAGATCGTCTTCCCCTGTCCTCCTCTTGCCTCTGTTGGGACGCTGTTGGCGCTCAGGCTTGAGTTGAGACTTGGTCGGTGTGGCCCGAGCTGGAGGGGGCTCGTAGCCTTCACGTCGGCTGGCTTCCTGGGTGGAGTTCCGGCCTTTTGGCTAAGGTGCAGCACGCTAAGGAGGTGTTTTGTCAGGGTTCTCTCGCGGTGGCGGAGCGGGTTCGAAGGCTCCGAGTCCTTCGATATTTTGCTGGAAACGAGGAAATGACGACTCGACTCTATCGGTTCTGCCATAGTAGCCTCTGACGGCTGATGTCGAATTTCTTGGCCAGGAGGTAGAGGACTCGGTTGATGATCTAAGGATTCTACATGGATAAGGGATGCAAAGTTGTTGGGTTATGCCAGCATCCCGGCTATTAATCCGTGACCAAATGCGGAACAAAAATTTATAAACTGACGCTAACACAACCCATTCCTACGGATCGACCATTAACCCTAGACTAGCAAACTAGATGAAGTTTAGATGGTCATACCGAATGATCTGTGTCCTTTGGTCTTCAACCACCTTCCCAAGCTCCTCGAGGCTTCCTCGATCAAGTTTGATCTTCGGTCTCCCTCCATCGAAGATGATCCACCCGAGAGTCTATGAAACAAGCTCCAGCCTTATATCCGAGGTAACTAGGGTACCTAGATCGCCATACTAGATATCCTAGAAGAAGTAGAGAGTGATGAAGAATTAAATTGTCTCAAGACACCCTAGGTTTCTCAACACATGAGACTTGTAGGATAGAGATAGAAGAAAATGCCATGAGGATGGAGTTTGAGAGCAACTCAAGTGAGGAAAGAATGGCTAAGTCTTTTGTTGTGTTGTGAGAGTTAAAGAAATAATGGAGCCATCCCAAATAAAATATCTCAAGTCTCCAAAACATCTTAAGTCAACAAAAGTATCTCAAGTCAACAAAAATATCTCAAGTCAATATTAATCTCACAACAAACAAAAGATTAAGCATGCCAGAATAGTAACCATGGGTCACTACTAAGCCATGCCACAAAAATGCAATAAACACCCCATCCTCCACCTCAATAACCTTTTAATCCAAAAAGGTTTAAACCATAATGAGGTGTAATCTTCTAAAAGTAATCTTGTAAGAAATTATAAGAGTACCCATCATCCATATATACATACTCGCATTCGTATTCTGAAGAATACGAATACAATGAGACGAAAATAATCCAACAATATAATAATAGGATCCGGCTTAAACCAAAGCCCACTAGTATTATCCGTCTGAATCATGATACGCGCACAAGTGCACATATATGATCGAACCCTGCCGTAAAACCATACGGCCTCTATATCGTTTCGCCCGAAGCAGGGAAACTCTCTGTGTGGGACTCTAAAGACTCGTCAATACACTGGCAGTGGGTTTAACCACAAGCACGTTAGCGGCACTAGCTGTACGTAACGGCTACCCAGGTATTGAGCGAAAGGGAGGCCGACGAGCAAACTCATCCTGAAACCCCTACTGAGCCTGACAATGATAATATCTGTACAGTCCGGTCCGTTCATCTATGAGTATCGCATATCGAGTTTAGGGGGGTGGATAAAGCCAAAACACTAATAACGCGACATTTTGTGTTGGTATGAAGCCCATCACCACCTGAGAAACTATCGATCCTAAATCAGTAATTCTCGACTATCTTAGCCAAGGATTTCTGGTGATGGCAACCCGTGCACAACGCGACATCAACCTCCAATACTGGGAGAGACGAATCCCCTGACGATCCGCTCACTGCCTCCATGTGGCTCGGGACTGTACCCAACTAAAACTTGTTTGCATGACACTTTTGAGCCGTGGTAGGATAGTAATCAAAGCACAGTGGGAACTCACACGAGACAAATGACGATCTCAGGTCGATAGACTAACTTGTACACATGTCACCTGGGAACTACTATCTGACAATATGTATAATACCAACTAGCATGTTCCCGACGAGTCCGTCCGTGTACTCATAACCCAATGAGCACATGTATACATCTTAGGTGAACAAACTGACATCAATGGCTTGTGAGACCGACCACCGCCCCTCGTCGGGGTCTCGATCAGTATACACTAGTCTACTCTGAAGTATCGATACCCAGTCTCGAAACTCTCTCGACTAGGGACATTTAAGGATATGCCTATAGACCACCCAGCTCCCACGTATATGATCGCCATCATAATGCTGGCAGTCAAGCAAGAATTCTATGGACTCTATCAACATGTAATAGTGATCTGTAATACCACCTAATGTTGTACATGATGATAAAGACAAATCAGATAGCATACTATCATCTCAAGACTGTTCTATCGGTATAGGTCCTTCCTCAATCATCATAATCACCTGCCTGTGACTATGATAATTGCCTTGAGGGCACTACAGCCAACAAAAGTTGTTGTCCTGGGGCGATTTTAATGACGACGAGGACGGTGTCTCTAAACCTGTCATTAAAGACGAAGACTTTCCTCTCCAAAGTTGTAGATCCGGTGATTCTGAGGCATAGCCACTCTATCCATAGACAGCGTCAATTGATAGAGCATGAATCTGAGACAACTTGGGTTTTATCGATAGATTTGTAGGGTGGAAGTCTTGGGCAAAGGTCTCACCATCCGATCTTTAATCCTGTAAGTGAAAGGGCGTCGGAGTTATACTCTGATCCTTCCTCCTATAATAAAGTCGGTCTCTTTATGAGAAATGAAAGGTTTCTATTTGTGGAAAGATTGTAGCATACCTTTGCTCTCAAGCTGGAGAAGCTTATATAGGCATCGCGTACGGTGGTGATGCAATCAATGAAGATTCGGTTAGTTATTTAGCGTTTTGTGCTGACATGTGCTGCCTTCTTAGTACAGGATCTCTTGGTAGGTCTCATGGACCAAGTGGCATGGGTTTGGACCCGTGGTCGGCCTTATGAGCCGAGTGGAATCTGGTCGGATTTGTAGTTGGCTATTCCATGCAGTATCAATATGCACGCAATTACTTACGATATTTATGCAGTTGCCTACGATATGGATAAGCTAATTAGATATAGCTAGCACGCAACTTAACACACATTGCAGTAAATATTTCCAAGGGGTTTTTGACAACCACTGTCAAACCCGCCGGGGGTCGGCGGGTTTGACAATTTACCCCAATTAAGATGAGGATTTTTCATGTAGAACACCAAAGATCAGAAATTTCGAAAAACGGCCCTAAAAGGTTAAAATGACAACCCTAAGACTGTAACTTAACCAAGTAGGCCTTGTAGTGAAACCAAGAGCTAGCACCATTAAGACTATATATATCTGTTATGAATGTAAAAATGCAGCATGATCCGTCTGACGGCTAGTACCTTGTTTGAAAATAACCTAGCCCCTTCCTCTTACTAACCTAGATGAAAAATAGTAACAATTGATTCTTCGTCTTTTTTTCCCCTCAAACAACAGTTTTAAATATAGCTCTCACTTCATCAACTTAGGGTGCCAGTAGGTTGTTGATAGGGTTTGCTAGAGCTTCATTTGGGGCTAGTAGAAGAATCCAAGGGTTGATCGTGGAATACTGAGGAAAACAAGTTCTGATTGAGTTGGGATTTTAGGTTTTTGCATAGAAGAATGGTGTACAGAGAGATGAGGATAAATGGAAGTAGTTAAGGCAATATTGCCCGTCTAAAACGTAGCTAACTCTAGCTCATGGTCCGGTTGAATTAAACTAACAGAAGGACCTACAAGTTAATAGAGTAATTTTGGGTGTTGTTTTAATAAAACTCTACCATTTGTGGTTGTTTTGAATTCTCTGGTCTCCATGGGAAAAAAATCATATGGAACCTATCTATAAAACTTTTTATAGGAAGGAGGTGAAACCGTACACATGACAGATTGGGTGTAGATCTACCGTACACGTGGCAGATTGGGTGTGAGAACCTATCTTCTTTTCTTCATTCACACCCAACCTGACATGTGTACAGTAGATCCACACTCAATCTGCCACCCTATAAAAAGTTTTATAGATAGTTCCCATATGATTTTTTCCCGTCTCCATGGGTTTTGCTAGTAAGAAAATTTCCCTAAATTAAGGCTTTTGCTAGTAAGTTTGGCTCAATCAAATAGAATCACATGTAGGTCATCATTTTTCTTTTCTCAATTCTTTTGACAAATACAAGTTATTTTTTCTCTTTTGTTCAATGTAAAGGTCAAGTTAACCGGTCATGAGTTGATCCAATAATGCAGAATCAATTGTATATTTGATTAAACTAATTTTTTAAAAAGGATACCGAAAAGTTCATCCCCTCGAATTTAAAATAATCAAAAGTTGTTAATCTTACAAATGAAATAAAAAAATCATAAATATAAGAAGCTAAACGCATTTTCATCCCCTCAGTCACCACCAGCAGCTGACAAACATACACTAAATTTCTTTATTCATTTAACTTTTGACCAAGTTTCCTGTGAGTGATTGCAGGGGAAAAAAAGTTGCATAATGATGCTTCCGTCAACATTTGAAGTGCAACATCCGAAGTGCAACATCCTCTTGTAAACTCTCTACCTGGAAATATGGACAAGGAAGCATACCACATAATTGTGATTGCACAGGTTAGTTCAGACCCTAAGATAAACAATAAAAAATTATATAGCACTTGCACCTTCAACCAAATATTTCATTCTATTTTAGCCGCATACATGGTAGAAGGGGAAGACTCGCATATTACGATTTGAAAAAAATTGATTCTGAAACCACATTGGGAAAAAAATGTTTAAAGAATGATACATGAGTGGAGTTTGGACCGAGACTCGAAAACTCCCAAGAATCAATATTTCCTAAGTTCATTCTGAAAAAAATGAAACACTTGAAAAAAGAAACAATAAAAAGAGAAGGAAAAAACTGCCGATTATACAGGCGACATGTTTACAAGAAAATCTGCACACTTAAGAACTCCCGTGAGATCTGATCGATGACATAGATAGAGCCGATATGGATGCAGTTGGACTTTGAACTTCTCTTTCTCCATTGCCTTCTCTTACTTTTCCACTGATTCTGCTTATAGTTTCTTGAGCAATGTCAATAAACCATTCATCACTTGGGAGCGCACTGCATAAATATAAAATCATTTTTGCATTAAACACTTATGGAGATCTTCAAGTTATTCGGTAAAACTGAGATTTGATAAATGAACAGACGCCTGCCGTCGAATGCTACGATAATAACATGCATGCTAAAGACTAGATGAAATATGGAAAGCAAAGTAAAATATAATATTATAAAGTGATATGCACACGTCAATGTATGAATGTTCCCTTATCCAGTAATGACTGTTAAGGTATTAAAGCGATTTAAATTGCAAGTGGTTATGGGCAATACAGAAAACAGCCACTGCTCCAAAGCACACATGTAAATATGAACAAAAATAATCCGGCTATCATAACTGATATTTTCAAAATCTGAGTTAATATTATAAAAAAACAAAGAAGAAACCTATGAAGTTCAGCATGCAAGGCAAAAGTAAAGATCAGAAGCGAGATACATAGCACCTTGACTGCTTTATAAGGATAGCATAAGTTATAATTGTAATTCAAGAACCTTGTCCGTTAGGTCCTGTTAGCCAATTGAGACTTTTCGATAAAAATAGAACTTTTGAAACTAGAACATTTTCATAGAACTTTTATAGAACTAGGATTTTTTTTGTAGGATTCATGAACTAGTAGAACTAAACTAGAACTGAAAATTGAAACTTTATTAGATTATTTTATTTTTATTAATGAAATCCAAATTATATATATAAGCTCAATTAGAAAATATTTAATTGTTTCTAAATGGTTTGTAAGATCAAAAATTAATTTACTGTTTTAATTATAGAAAATGAGATTTTTGTATACTGCTAAAACATAATTAAACCCATCTTTCTTTTAGTTTGATCAAATTAGGGTTACCTACAGGTTTAAATAATTTTTATATTTTCTGATTAATTTTGTGTTGAATCAATTGGATTTGGTCGATAAAAAAGTGGGACAAAAAAGATTTGAAAGCTTACAGAAAAAAAATCGGGGAGGAGGGGCGGGAGAGGGAGAGAGAAAAGGGAAGAGAGGGGAGGCTAAGGTTTAGTAGTTCAAATTTTTAATTTTTGTTCCATCCAAATAGGTGGGATAATTTTTAATAATGGAACACTCATTTTGTATATAAAAAAATTATAGTTGGAATATTTTTTCTTTTAGTTCTAGTTCCAGTTCCAGTTCCATTCATGACTAACACCAAATTTAGAACTTTAAGTTCCAGTTCTAATTGACCAACACTAACCAATATATTATGTTGTTCCAGTTCTGACTCTTTGTTCCAATTGACTAACCCCCCCTAGGGAATTGTTTATCTCAGGACTGCCACCAACCATAAAAGCATACAAGTTAACATGAATGGAAACCACAAAACATAAATTAAAATAATAGTATTCGTTTAGTAATGAACATACCTATCAGGGTCCATTCCAGTGGCAGAAAATGCTGCCATAGCTCTATCTATAATGTCGATAATAACTTGATGCACATGCCTAGATAGGTAGCGGCCTTGTCCAAAAAGGATTACAAACTGCATGTCCAAATAAAACTACAAAGAAGAGAAAATATATGAATAATTAATGGTCAACATGGGGGTAAAAATTTAAAATGCTACACTTTAGATTTCAAAACATATACCTGTTGAAGGCCGAGAGGGCCCAGAGTTCTTGGCCCCTGTTCAATATCCTCCCAAAAGCTCTGATCTTCTGAAAGCCATAATATAACTGTCTCTGTAAGTCTCATCAGTAGCAAGGTGGCAAACCTTTCCCTACCTGAAAACATATCGGTAGCTATGCTTGCCATTCTATTTAATTTTGCAAATAACTCCTGAACACAATAAAATTTGGAAGATAGATCAGAACTTCGCAATTCATTTTCTAATAAAAGCATGAAGGAAACCCAGTGTAACAAGAAAATGCCAAATTGATTCGACATGCAACATATAACCATCAACTTCCACACCTCAAAGTTCAATAACATTATGGTATTGACTATAGAGGGTTGTTCATAAATCGCTTCTTGAAACATATGTTTCTAATGGCTTATGACAATAGATGGTTATTCATAAATTACTTACCGAAACATATGTTTCTAATGGCTTACGAGTCTTCTTTTCTTTTTTTGGAAATGGCTTACAAGTCACTTATCTTCTACAAACTCTTTTCATTACTTCCTCTCTTTTAACGATCATATATCTTGAATAACTCCTACAGACCCTTTCCATTACTTCCTCCTCCTTCACGGTCCTCCTCCTTCACGGTCCCGCGGCTTTATACAATAAGCAAGTAAAAGGATATGTGGATTACAAACTGTCTTATTGGATATGAAACAGCCAAGGTAGAATTATAGCTGGGGTGCTCACTTCAAATTTGCCTCGTTAACCGAAGTTGCTTTAAGAAAAAGTGATAATGTGACTAAACATAGAAAATGGGATAAACCGGTAAAAGAGCATGAATAACAAATGAGTCATGTCCAGATATGAAATAAGGAAATAATAAAAACATAGTTGGGCCAGTAACTTCTATCATCGGTGCGTATTTCAACTGAAATGAGTAACAGAAGAAAGTGATAATTTGAGCATACCTGAAATATGGGAGATGGAGACCAGTCTGGCACATAATTGGCATCCATACTTATGTACATTTCTGCACTTAGATGGGTATCACCATCTTCTGTAAAAATAAGATCAAGAGCATGTTGCCTACAGAAACTATCACGCAATCTCTCAACAGCTCGTTGTAGTTTTCTTTTCCATTCTCTTTGTTCGGGCATGCGATTCTGTCTATCTGCAGGTTTTTTACGAGAATCATCCATGCCATTAGATTGGTACATGGGTGAGAGTTTCATGGCAGCTCGAGGAAGCAACTCTTCTGCTAATAAAGACGCATTTGCTAACAAAGCTAATTGTTGCATTTCAGTTTCTGCCATTCTCACGATTTTATTCCCAGAACCTTCCAAATTTTCCTCATCCTCCATCGAACCTGGTAGTGCATTTATCAGCAAGTTTACATAAGAGTTGAATACTCGCATAAGACCATTTAAGGTTGAGCCACCTAATTGCATGCTCAATAGAGGCCCTACGTCCTCAAAAAAATCCTGTAAAGGTTGAAATGAGAACTTAGATGGAAGAAAATGAAAGATCCCAAAAATATAATTATCTGATTTTAACAATCATACAATTCTCAGGATGGGCCTAAAGATCTTATAATCAATCAAAACATTAAAGTAAACTATGCAATGCATGAAGAACAATACTATTCTGTAGTATCTGGTTGAGGAATTGACATAAATAATTCTAAGACATAAACAGGTGTAAATCAGATCATGCCAAGACAACTAGGTATTTTTGTCTTAACAGAAAACTGTGCTAAAGAATTACGGTAGCAGTGGCTCTAGTTAAACCATTAACACAGACTTCGAGAACCTCAGAAACATGAAGGGATGCAGAGGGCCAGATTCAGGAATCCAGTAAATCAAAGTATGTGTTACAACAAAGAAAGTAAAAACTCTACGATAAATAAGTAATATGGAAATATGTGCTCTTTATTAAGGAATAGGGAGTTACTTCCATATAGTTATAGCTAGATTATACAGCGACCGTTGCTTCTTGCAAACTTGTATTATACCAAACAAAACATAATCAATAACCAAAGAATAATGCCTATCCAAACCATCTTTGTACAAGTAAACTGATAGCCCGGCAACTCTGCTAGTTTTGTGCTTAATGATTTATTCTTTCACCAATGATCCCAAGCCAGGGAAAGGAGAAGAGTAACAATAGCTAGCCAACAGCCAGCCTATAACTTGGTGGGATGCCTATGAATCCAATCCGAAATAGTACATATGGGAGTGTTCCCAAAGATTTTGGGATAAATGGTTCAATTTGCTTTAAAAACAGATATCATTGAGGTTTACATAGTCAACTGACTGCCGCTAATGAAATGTTTGCAAAAATTATTTTGCATATGAATTGAATTTTTTAAAACAAAGAAAAGAATAGCAGAAGGGCATGTTATCTTTGTGTGTTGTTTAAGATTTGGTTCACTAGCATTAAGAATATATGATTGCATTAAATTAATCAAGACATAACATGCAAAATAGTAAAATATACCATATCCACCTTAACTAAGACAGTTCGAGACTTCAAGTTTCATGAATTGTGACGCTCAGCGTTATATGATCCTTCCAACCCTTGTCATATCAAAGCGATTTCCATCAAATGGGTCGGTCACTAAGAAGCAAAATTCAAAATTGAGAAAAATTCACAAAATAATTTACTAAATTTTTATAAGCAGAATCAGCAGATGTCAGCCATCAATTGATTGGTGTGATTCCAGGCCGTGGCAACTATGAGGAAGTTAGGGACCATGCTATAGAACCATGATGTTTGGTTGGCAGGTAGGTAGACTAAACTTCTCTGTGTTAAGATTATACAATCAAGGAAAATGTGAAACCTCTAATAAATTTTGAGCGTTCTAAGTAGCTGAAAGAAATCTTTAATTAATTTAAAACAGATCAACTATTATTAATGCATTGACCAAAGTTAAATTGTATGTTTAAGAACTACTTTTAAAGGGTCTTCATGTTCCGTACTCTTGATGGAATTACATAATAGTTACCTGAACCATTGAATTGAAACGATGTGCACTGCTTGAAAGCTTGGGCTGTGCCAATGGATTTGTATTTGATGTTCTACTTGATGTACAGGGTCCAGATGGTGGATACGTAAGCACCCAATCATCAGCAGCTGCTAGTGCAGCGGTGCTTTCTTCAATTCGTTTTAAATTGGCATCAAGTGCTTGCTCAACGCTGGGCTTGAAGAGATTCATGAGGACAGAAGAAAGTGCCAGTCCACGATTTTCCAGCAAAGAACAATGACCAACAGCTATTTGAACACATTCCGCAGCAGCTCTTAGACCTCCAGCAGCTGCAGATGAGGCTAATGCATGCCTTTTCACAAGTTGTGCAAAAGCTTCTGTCTGCTTTGTAGACCATGCCACCAATTCCGACATATGTGCCGAATCGTTACCAAAGACTTCTAATGAGTCGTTCACGGCTTGAGCAATGGCAGAAAAGACTTGCTGTGAGAGGGCAGCAGTATATGCTCCTCCATATGAAGTGCTCGTTGGATGAATAGTTTGCATATTATACCGAAGCCTTTGGTAATGAGCATCTAGCAGCAAACTATGTCCACGGTATCCATCCCCAAGCCTTCTAAGAGCTGAGGCAGCTGCACGAAGTTCAACACCGCGAGTTGAAGGTTGGCATGCAGCTTCAGCAAGCTGATCAGACATTTTCTTGCGGTGATCAGTGATGGCAGTGTGCAAAGACATTAGGGCAGAGGGACTTAGTTTTTGGTTTTGTTTGGCATCTGCAGCTATACGCTCTGCCTCCTCTAGGGCATCAAGAGCTTCATCTACCCTCCTCTCAGCAAGCAAAACATCAAGCACATCAGGGAACTCTACCAACCATTTCTCTATATCTGAAGGCTCTCGGTCTTCAAATTTTGATACATCACTTGCAGTGGAACCGCCAGAACCAGCAGACAAGGAATCAACTTTAACCCCTTCAGCTAAATTATGAATTAAAGCTGCCTGCGTGGATAGCAGGTTTCGTATCGAGAGGAGCTCGCCTTCTAGATCTGATATTTCCTTTGATGTTCTGTAAGGGTCATTAAATAAGGCATATGATAAGCCAAAGCAGAATAATCAGCAGGTTGCAATATCATGAAGGTTTTATCAAAGTTGATAAAAGAGGTTCAACTATTCGCTTACTAACCGAATGAATGCTGCGTAGTTAGCGTAAACACTTCTCCGCATTTCTTCGGCAGAAGCCTTCTTTAGCTCTTGTAAATAAGAGCACAACTGCCTTATTTCCTGAAAGAAAAAACTTTGTTTGAGAGCATGCTCACAGCTTGGCATCACAGCTTGGCAGATTGAAATAAAAATGTATTTCTCTGTGATTAGTTGGATGGCATAAATAATTTCCTCAAATTACAAACTGTGCGCATAAAAAGTTATAAAGATCTAGCATAATATAATGAGCTTATCTAGTGATTAGAAACATACTACAGATATAAATGGAACCATTAGATTGATATCAGTATGAGCAAAATGCCAGAAGCAATGGATTGCAAGATCGGCAGATGTTCAATTGCAGAAAGGAAAAGAAAGCATGGCCTGCTAAGAGAACTTAAGGATGGATTTTCCAGTTCCTAGTCAGAACCACTTTATAGTTTATAATTATTGAACAAAATTGGAGAGATAGCCCCATCTCTAACACCATCAATCAAGATTTTGCATATTCCACCTCCACCACATCTAATGCAAATCAATGACTATAATCATTATACCTTCTGTTTCTATCACGAAAGAAATAAAATCGTTCATATTACCAATTAGCATTCATCCCATGCTTAAGTTTCAAACTTTATGTCAGTGAAATACGCCTTTGCTACTCCCCTTCACAATATGAGCCAATAAACATTTCCTTCTATTTCCTATATCCATATTTCCTCGGCAAACAAGAAAGTTCTTTTTTTCTATTGGACCCTAAAACTTGGCTAATTCTAAATACAAACCCTAAAACACTTTATTTCTAAATACAACCCCTAAAACTTCTATGTCAGTCAAATAGGGTTAGGTTATGGTTAACTTGGGTTTGCTTGTGATATATGTATCCTCGTCTAACCCTTCTCTCAGATAAACTTCTCTCCAAACCTCCAAAGTTATTCTTTTCCCCCAAGTCCGTGATCCCCCCAGAACTCTTCATGTTGATGGTGATGCATCTTTGAAGTTGTTTGAACATTGAAGCATTGTCATCCGTGCTTCTACAAGCTGCAGAAGCTTAGAGAAGCAGCAGCATCAGTACAAAGAAGCGGCAACAACAGCTGGGGTAGGTAAGTGAGGAAGGAGAAGAGTTGAGAGATATTTTTGTTATTTTAACACTCTAGAGGTTAAAACTAACAGTAGGAGGATGGAAGTTAACCATGAGGTCCTATTTAGAAATAGAATATTTTGAGGGATGTAGTAATAGAATGATTTAGAGGTTGTGTCTATAATTAGCCAAGTATTCAGGGTCCCATATAAAAGAAACCCAAAAATAAAATCTTGCTTAAGAAATTGCTATAGTGTTGTTGATTTTTCCTACTTTCGAAGCATACCACACAAGCATCGAACAATATGTGAACCCAAAACCATTTATCACTTCCCACTCCCACAGCTTGTCACTCTCTTCTTAGTTAAGGTCTCGGTTGGGTGAATATCTTTTTACTAATGCGCAATGTCTCACATAACTTCAAATTATATCTCAAGCGCTGCACTAGAATTATTTGATTCACTTGAACACTTCTATAATTGCTGTGATAATAGTGTGATTGCTGAAGAAACTGCTAAGATCATGTATTCCCCCTAGCTGTCACTCGTCACACAGCTAAAAGTTTACAGTTCATGACATCTAACCGTTTCCTTCATTACTCCCCATTCCAACAAAAATCAAATTTAAAATTTTTCTGCACATTTTTCTCAAAGATTTCAACAACATTTCTGATCCAACATAACACATTACAAATCACTAAATTCTCGATTCAGAAACAGCGCTAACAAACAAATCAAGATCCAAACAACCAAAAAAAACACAATTCAATTTCAAAAAACAAACCTTTTCATTCATAGTCTGGCATTTGGATTGCACGTAAGCATCGGGATCAAAATTATCAGTCTTGAAGATCTTGAGCTTGTCAGCGAGCTGGACCCCACTCTCCTGCGGGCTCGAATGCTGCTGCGGCCCCGAAGAGATCACCCCCGAAGGGGCCGAAGCCCTAGATCGAGACGATTTCGCCGAAGCCATCGATCGAAGAGTTCTCTTCTATCGATCGATCTATAAACGAATCAACAAATCGATCGATTTCGATCCCTGAACTTCACAGGCGGCGACGAGATCGCGGCGAGAGATGAGAAGGGAGAAGATGGGAATCGATGGATGAAATCATCGACGATGAGTTGGATCGCGTCGCCTCGCTTTGATTGATTGAATAAAGTTTTTCTTTATTATATAAAATAAAATACTGTTAAAGGTACTAGCGGTTAAGGCATTATACTTTCATAGAAGACCTTGGTATCATGGTGAAAAGTTAAGGGTATTTTACTGTAAATTCAAAAATCCATAAATTACACTAAAGCACCATGAGCTTTGGTTGCTAATATTCCAGAGGGTGTTGTCGTGTCTGTGTTCGAGGCTGGCATGTGAGTCCCGTGCACAAGTGCTTAAGAAATGATTCACCCGTCCGTTTTTTAATCCTTACATGCATGTACCAAGAGATAAAAGGACGAGACTCACATCAACGGATGAGACTCACATCAACTGAATATTGATGTTGTATATGGAGCACATAATGTTTATCTCTAAGATACATGTATTTCATAATGCCACACATTAGTACAAATTTATATTGCAACTTGATGGAATTTTAATTTATACATCCTTCATGAAACTTAGAGCCCGTTTGGTTGGGCTTTTGAGTTCCCAAAAGCTCTTTTTGAGCTAAAAAAAACATCTTTAAAGAAAAAATACCAAACAAGCCTTATGCCCAATAGCTCTTTTGGAGCTAAAGAAAGACGAAGTCTTCTTTTTTCATAAGCTAAAAATAACGATTTTAGGAAAAAGCTCTTCTTAAGTTTTTTTGTTGCTATCATCTCCTCGTCATCATCACCCAGCCCCCGACACTTGATTTCTCTCCTTATCATCTTTCCAGGTTGAAACCCTAGACGATCGAGACGATCGAGACCCTCAGATTGAAGCCCTGAAAGATGATGACGATGAAGAATACTGGGCGATCGAGGCCCCCGAGCTCGATGCGATCATCGAGAGGTTGATCGACGAGATCCAAGTTTTGAAATCATGCATCAAGCAATTGAAACCTCTCGACATCAACGAAGAATGAATAGATCGAGAGGATGGATCTCAGATATTTTTGTGCAGATCTTTTGATTTTTGTGAATCTTTTGAAAGTAAATTGTAAATTAAAAAATAATGTTTTCTTTCACCGATTTCTCTCAAATATTAAGAAAAATGATACCCTTTTGCTCATTTAAACAGTCGACAACACTTATGCAATTACTAACAGGTTTTTGAACCAAACAGCTTTTCAAATCAAAAGACACATTTTATAACAGCATTTTTACCTAAAGAGCTTTTTTTGACAGCACTTTTGCTGAAAACTCTTTTCGCTTCGCAACAGCCCAACCAAACAGTCTCTTACTGGACTATGGTTTTTAGGTTAGATAATATAATAAAATTAATTACCTGAAGAACCCCACAAAATTAGATAATTACTAAAAAAATCCAAACCTTGGTAATTACTTATTATCCAAAAAACTTTTAAGTAGCTCTTAAAACCTCCCCGCTAGCCTTTTTTCTTTCACCCCATTAGTCAGTTAACGGAGGAAACTGGGCTAGGGTTATTAAAAACCCCAACTCACTTGTCTTAACTCATTTCCGTCTAAACTTTCCAATTAGAGCCCCAATTCAAAATGAGAGTTTAGGATTTGTTCTTCAAATCCTTCAATTGGCAATGAAATAAGGTTCTTATCCCTCAACTTTCTCCCACCATGAAGCAGTGGAATGCGAATGTGAGCTTAATTGCAAGTTTCATCTAAGTGGGAAGCCGAAAATGAAGGGGGAAAAAGTTCTTCAGTTGCCCTAGATACAAAGATTCAGATGAAAAGGGTTGCGCCTTATTTTCATGGTTGAAGGATCTTCCCAAGCAACTCAAAACCAAAAGATCAGCTGAAACTAAGAGAATTGAAAGATCAAGAATCTTCTCAGATCTTCAAAGATACGGTTGATGATTCCACCAATCTCTACAAAAGCCAATTTTGGATTCAAATTTAGATTGAATATCAAGTGGACGAGAAAGTTGAAGAACAAGAGAAATGGTGGTTTTATCGAATAAAATCGTAGGGATATAAATGGAATAGATGGGGGTGTTGTAAATTAGCTAACGTCGACGTTTTCTTTGGATGGAAAACTTGGAGGGGGTTAAAATAAAGCAACCTGAAAATTTTTGGAGGGTAACAAGTAATTATCAAAGTTTTTGGTTTTTTTAAATAAGTAGCTAAATTTTGAGGGGGTTTTATGAAAAAACCCTTAATTGAAACTTGGCCTGGACCTCACTCTCTCCAAGAGTGGAAGCGTCCATACCATCTGAGCTATTGCTCATTGGTGATTTACTGAGCTAGATGAAACTATATTTTGATTTTGCGCATAACACGGATAAAAATACGAATATACATAAGATTCACATCATCTAATTTAGTATATGTTAAGGTAAGTCTTAATCCCTGGAGTTTCTTTTAATTTTTTGGATTTATTTCTTATTTTTGGGAGTATCCATCTGTCAACATGCATGTTTATATGAATTTTGAGCAAGGGGCTTATTATTATAAGTTCAAGGAAGATAGGTCGAAATAAAAATAAAAAATTTCTTCTCTGTGTTATAATTAGAATAGAATGTTATTTATCACTCACAGACAACCTGCTTAAAAGGTTAATTAAGCACTGGATTTTAAAGATGAGGTGAGATTTTCTTTTTCTTAAATTAAAAATTATAATTGTCATCTTGGAGAGAGTAGTCAATTTTCTTGAATCAACCAACACAAGTTTAAACTCACATACAATAAACACCACAGCACATTGGAAAGTCTAGTAAGAAAATAAAAAGAAAAGGATAAAGAAAAAATAAAGGATAGAATTTAATGTTTTAAAGGATTCTAGCTTCTGAATACTAAGAGCAGCACAATTGCAAGAGACCAAGCCACCACCATACTGAACTTCTCTCTTCTCCCATCACTGCTAGCATGAGCAGCAATGGCTCCATTTTCAGTTGAATTTACTCTAACTGCAAAAGATTAAAAACAATGATTTTGATATTATACTGCCTATCGAATCGGAGTTTAAAGAAAGGGAAGGGGCCCTCGACTCGAAGCCCTTATTTTCATATTAGTCTGGAGTTCGCTCCCAGCAATATAGCCATCCCTATCCTATCACGTCAATCCCACAAGTATCTGTAAAGTTGCCAGCTATATCTAATTAGTTCATACATATCGTTGGAAACTGTATAGATATCACATAAAAATTAGATAAATCAAGCAACTATACAGATACCGCACGCAGGTTTTTTTGACAAATGAAAACACTTTCAAGAGGTTTTTGACAACCGTTTCGGGGCTAGGGTTTTTGGTCAACAGGAAAACTTGTGTGGGGGTGTTTTGACAATTTACCCAATTAGGAGTCCCTGATGTATACTGTTTGTCAGTAGATAAATAAATGTAACAAAAAGATTAGTAAATTCTTTTAAAAAATAACCTTTGTGCAGAAATTTTAAGAAGAAAGAAAAGATTTGGATATAATTATACTACCATTGCTGTTTTCCCCTTCAATTGTATTCTCAATTTGTTGGAATTCTTGAGCATCTTTTGAATTTGGAGGAAGGTTTAGAAGCCCTGCATGATTTGATTGTTTAACAATCAGTTCAAAGATGAGAAACAAATGATTGCTTTCATTTTGTATATTACCTAAATAGTTGGTTAATTTGTTTTCAATGATGTGAAAGTGTAATTCCCTTTTACCCATGCTTTTTTATTGGGGGGAAAATTGTTCATCAAGGATTCAATACCAATTTAATTCCGTTAAATTGCAAGAAGACAGCCGGATATATTCTTAAGTTTCTAAAATCTGCGCTTCGTCTACCAGCTGTAAATATTTCTTTCCTTTGATTAGCGTAATATGGTGCATTTATTTAACAAAACTAGTAAAGTATAAAAGGGGAATTTTATACTCACTTATGCAAGTAGAAACATAGGAACATCACAACATTCAGAAGGCAGCTTAAGTGCAAGGTTAACATCTAGCTTCAACCCTAGGTTAGGGTCATTCCTGTCTTTCACAAGAATACAAGTACACTTTATCCCCTTCGCCATAACCTGTTTGTACCCAGCACAACAGTTCGGGGTCGGAGATTTCGCGTTGCCGCCGATGTAGGGCAAGCACAGGGAGAGCCTGATTAGGTTGTTTGCACACTCGGCTTGATGGAGGTCTGGATCTCCTTCAGATGTTGTCATCCGTCGATCTGTCGCGAGCGTTGATGAAGGGTTGAGATTAGTATTGAAGGTTGTCTCCTTGGACGTGTGGATCTCAATGGGTTGATTTTGATATGAAGCCGAGCTACCTGCAAAGAAGTCCCGGGGTGATTGTACCGCCGTGGACCCTCCGACGATCAAGTTAGCCGAGAAATTTGAGCAGAGTAGCGGCTTGTTGGATTGAAATTGCCTTACCCGAGTCGTCTGGAAGAGGGGCTTTTATAGTGGTCACATGGAGCGAGCTGGCGCAAGATTTTTGCCGTCAGTTACGCCCCTGACGTTACGCCTACGTGAATGACGGGATCCCTCCATTAATGAGGAGATACGCTCGTTAATGGGGGGATACGACGGCGTGGAACGTGGGATGTTGGGTGGTGGATATCTCGTTTCTGGTGAGATACGCGGAGCCGTGGCGGAGGCGCTTGGACTCTGCGTTCTTGTTTTCTTGGTAGAACCGAGGAGGCTTGGCTCGGCGGGAGGCTCGCAGGCGAGCAGGAGACCGAGGAAGTTTGGTTCTGTGATAGCTCGGAGGTGAGCTGGGAGGGCTGAGGAAGCTCAGCGTGTAGGATGGTTCGGAGGCGAGCCGATGGTTACTTGTAAGGCGAGCATAGAAGTGTTCTGGGAGGCCATCGAAGGTAGGGTAAATCCTCGGGGCAAAGCCCCGGGGAATGCCTTCAATGTATCATGCTTGCTCCTGTCCCGTAAGCCCCGGGAAACGTCATCTACTACGTGTCATGATCTGGGGAATTCCCACTTATGAATATCATCATTAGCCCCCCACTCTCGTCCCGACCTATTTATGGGTCGGGTCGAGAGTGGTCTGATCGGTTTTCTGGGCATAGCCTGTTATCAAAAATCTATTAGCGCGGATTTCCGGGGCGACTCGGTGTAGGGCAGTTGCGTCGTTCAGATTTATGAGACCGCGTGGCGTATCCCAGCCACTTGGATCTCTGCGCGCATCTTTGATGACATCAACGGATCAGAGAAAGGATCGTGCATTAAGAGGGGGCACCGATTCGTTTGCACGTCTGTTGAGGTGCAGGCCACGTGTCCGACACGGATTGGTGGATGCGATAGGCTGTCGCTGTCGCCTACGGCTGAAGAGACGTCTCCAATGGTCGTTCGACACGTGGGGCTTCGATGGCTGACAGACGCGGCGCTTTGTTTTGGCGGGAATTGATCAGGGCCGTCGGATATTTCCCTCGAGTTGTATAAATAGGAGGGGGATCCCCTAGGGTTAACACTTCCGTCATTATTTTCCTTCATTGCGAGAGATTGCTCGGCGCTCCATCCTTTAGATCGGATCCTTTGCGCTCCTTCCTCGGAGAACTCATTACTTTGAATCAGGTTAGATGTCTTCTTCCGAGGAGTCTGTAGAAATAGTTAGAGTCGAGTCTAGGGAGTGTAGGGTTCCTAGGCACACCCATGAGGTTCTACAAGTGATCAAACATGGCCAATTCAAAATTTTTCTATATGCCGAGAAACCCTAAACTAGATCGTTACTAGAGGTAAAGCGATGCAAGCAAGTAAACAACTTTATTGCTAAATGAAAGAGACTACAACCTTTATAGATCCGGTCCTCCACCTCCTTAGCTCCGTGATGACGTCCCTCCGCTGCGATCATCGGATCCCGGACTCTGGCGATGGTTTCGTCGGAGAAATGATCGGGCTAGGTCGTCGACTTCGATGCCGAAGATGATCTACGTCGAGGCAACACAAGATCAAGCTCCAACTTCACCAAGTCATGAAACTTGTGAAGAAAACACCCTATACTACATGGCAAGTGGTAGAGGATAAAGAAATAGGAAGTGGATTCACTTTAGAATTGGATTTCTCACTCTTTTTCTCAAGTCACCATTGAAGCTAGCAAGTTTCTTTCTTCTTGAAGAAGAAGAAGAAAAAGAATATGATAAGAATAATGAAAATAGAAAATAAAGTGATTCTTATCATATTTGCAACCATGGTTTAGTGTAGAGAATAAACTAGGGTTTAGTTGAATGGTTAGGGTTAAGGCAAAAGACAAACTAGCTAGACTTTTCAAAGCTTCAAGAAGCTTCAAGTATCAAACAAAGAAAGCCACCATGTTATATTTTGCCAAAAATAAATAAAAAGAATGAATAAACAAGTAAAAACCCTAAACCATCAACTAAACATGGTTTAAGTCTTACACACACCCATGTTTGCATGTATCATCAAACATGATACAAACTAGTGCACAAAAATATATCATATATACAATGTGCACAATCAAGTGAGAAAATCCATCTTAAGTGAACCAATACTAGTTAATGCAAAGTAATATATCAAATATATAATTATGCATTAAATCATTAAATCAACACTTGATTTAATGATCCGGTCATACTACATATAACCGACTAATATCAAGTGTATCAATGTATCGAATCAACATTTGATTCGGTAACCCGGTTATATCACATATAACCGCCCCATGATACATATCGTGAGAATAGAATACAGTATCACATACTGGTATTATTCTCGGTCCTGCACATATCTCATATGCACTCCTATTTCGTTTCGCTTGAGCCAGGAAACCTCTGTGTAGGACTCTAAAGACTCGTCGATACGCCGGCAGCAGGTAATGATCATATCAAACACCCACAAGCCGCAAGCGGTCTGCTAAACGTAACGTCCACCCGGGTATTGAGCGATCAGAAGATCGACGTGCAAGCCCGCTCACACTCCTGTGAATCCAACCAGTAACACTTACCGTACAGTCCGGTCTGTTCGTCTGATATGTCGCATATCTCGCCTAGGAGTGGTAAACGTCAGACCCCAATAGCTTGATAAGTCATGCCGACGTAAGGTCCATAACAATCGTGAAACTACTGATAACTCTTACCAGTATATCACTGCAACCTTAGCCAGGGATTTCCAGTTATGGCCAGTCGTGCATATCGCAACATCAACCCCCAATACCGGGAGAGACGAATCCCCTCCTATCGCTCATTGCCTCCATGTGAATCAGGACTGTACCCAAAAACCACCTGTTTGCATGACTCAGTAGAGCCGTGGTAGGGTGGAAATCAAAGCACAGTGGGAGACACACAAGACTCTATGACGATCTCGGATCAACAGACTAAGCTGTACCTGTGTCACCAGAGAACTGCCATCTGACGTGATGTATAATACCATCTGGGAGTTCTCGGCGAGTCCGTTCAGTGTACCCAGTCTCCACTGAGCACCCGCATACCATCTCTGATGTCAAACACCAATGGATATGGGATCATCCATCGCCCATCACATGGGTCGAGAAGATATACACTAGTCTACTCTGGAATATCGATGCCCCGTCTCGATATTCCCACGACTAGGAACATTGAAGGATGTACTCATGGACTACCCAGGCCCCACTAGTATGATCTACATCATAGTCCTGGAAGTCGAGTACAAATCCTAAGGGCTTTATCAACATGTAACAGAGAGATAGAAAGTATACATGTTAAGATAAAGAGCAACCAGATAGCGTACTATCATGTCGAGCAAGAAAGTTCTACCTATATATGTCCCAGCATCCACTACAATATACATCCAATGTACAGTAATGGCCTCTAGGGCATACATATAACTAGCAATCTCCCACTTGCACTAGGGCCATCTGTAGCAGTGGTTGCAGTATCTAATACTCAACCATCCCATAAAAGTCTCTTTTTGGGAAAAGGCCTTCGTGAGTGGATCCGCCGTGTTGTCCTCTGAGTCTACTCTCCTTATCTCGATCACCCTGGAGATCAACTATCTCCATGATCAGGTGATGCTGCCTCAGAATATGTCTAGGTCACTGATGGGATCGGGGTTTCTTGGTCAAAGCCACACTTCCATTGTCACACAATGGTAGGAACCTAGTTCATCTTATGAACCAATATACACCCAAACTTCCTCTTTGGTAGTATCTTTAATAGCGATGTTATCAGCCTTTATCATCTAGTTTGCCACGGTATCTAGCTTGGAACTCTTCCAACATACTGTCCCTCCATAGAGGGTAAAGATAATGCCTGTAACTGACATTCAGTCGTCCTTATCACTCTGGAACCTTTCCAGTGATTCTCCCCAGGATCGATTAATACCATCTCACTACAACTAGTGAGTATCCTAATATCCAATTAGATCTATCTCATAGATCCAAGTCCCAAGATTTAGGATGTATCACTATGATCCTATATGGAGAATCCTTGTGATAAGCGGAGATTGACCGAGCGTAGCATAGGAAACTCCTTCCCCATCAAGAGCATGTCATCCACGTACTATACGAGGATCACCACCATACTCCCTACTACCTTTTCGTTTATACAAGGTTCATCTACCATTTTGATGATGTCAAACTCTTTGAATAACACATCAAAACAGACGTTCCAACTCCGCGATATCTGCTTTATCACATAAAACATCTTGCTCGCGTTTCCGCTGCTCCCACTATCTACGAGGCCCTCTGGCTGTGTACTTATAGACTCACATCTCTCAGAAAAGCAGTCATGGCACCCAACCACCAGATATCGTAGTCATGGTATGCAGCCATGGCAAGTAGGATCTGGATGGACTTAAGCATAGCTACTTAGAAAAGGTTTCATCATGATCCATACCTGGTCAATGATGCAAACCTTTAACAAGTCTAGCTTTGAAAGTCTCAACTTTTCCATATACACCAAGTAATCTTCTCAAGATATACTAGCTCCTGATGGGGATTTAACCCTTCAGGTATAGCAACTAAAGTCCATACTTTGTTGGTGTATAAGGATTCCATCTCAAATCACTAAGCATCCAGCCATTCTTACAGAGTCCTACTCCTGATGGCCAGCCCAAAACTGGTTGGGTCATCATCTCATGATGCAATCCTCACTCCCACTGTCATCGAGAAACCGAAGTATCTCTCAGGCGGATGAGGAACCCTACCAGATCGGCGGAGAGGCTGAGGTTCGTCGGGGACTATTGAATCCTTTGGTTCTGTCAAATCATCAACTGCAGTTTGTATAGCTGGAACCTTTCCAGTTCTACAGAACTGACCTTGCCTCGAGCTTGTCCGGATTTTGCTTTTAGATATAGGCCGGACAACCCTAAATCTTAACAAACTTAAGATATGGACTCTTCCCTTTCCATATCACATATGAAGTGGTAGGCACTGATTTGATTCGAATCCAATTCAATAGGTATGCAACTTCTCAAGTACACAACCCACAAAAAGAAATAGGTAACTCAGTAGTACTCATCATAGAGCATACCATATCTAATATGGTGCGGTTGCTCCGCCCCGATACACCGTTGTGCTGTGGTATATTTAGAGGAGTAATACGGAGAGAGAATCTCATTCTCCTTTAGAACAATCCAGGAATTCTATGCACAAGTATTCTCCTCCCTGATCACATCAAAAGACATAATACTTATACCCGTATTGGTTCCCTACTTCTAGCTTATATTCTGTGAATATCTCAAAAGGTTCGAGCTTGTGTTTCAACAGGAACATATGTCTGAATCTTGAGAGATCATCAGAGAACGAAATGAAGTATAAAGAACCGGTCCTGGCATGTGTAGACAGGAGACCTTACATACATCATCATGTATCAGTCCCAAGAGTTCACTAACTCTTTCTCTGTTTCCAATAAACAGAGCTATGGTCATCTTATCTTTGTGACATGACTGGCAAGTTTCACAAGATGTAAATTCAAACTGATTTAAATATGCATCTAAAATGTAACTTCAGCCAGTCGGGTCGCATTAATATGACCTACTCTACAATGCCTCAAGAAGGATTCGTTCATTTCTGAACTCTTCCTTTTGTGTGTGTTCTGTATACTAGGAACTGTAGTTTGATTTAGAACATCAATGCTTTTAGATAACGTGCCTGAACCGATCAACTTTTGATATAGGAAATGTTCAAAACATTATCCATCAATACAAAATTTTATCATTTCTTTAATAAATAAAGAGATTGATATGATTTTGTATATCAGGTTCGGTATCTAATAACATTCGTTCAGAATCAATGTATTGGTAATACAGGGTGACAGTGACCAACAGACTTGGCTGCAACACTTGTCCCGTTTTCTGTCTCATGAAACTTATCACCCGTTCTCAGTTTTCTACCTTTCTGTAGCCCTATGTAACAGATTACATATCTGGGATCCTGATCCGGTATCAAATACCCAGGATGCAGAGGATACTAAGAAACAGTTCTTTGTAATGAACACACCCGAAGGAGATGCATCATATGCACTTTCTTCGTTTGGGCGGCATAGGAATTCTGATATTCCCCTATTTCCTGCTCTGCCTTATAACAATTATAAGTTGGAGCGGGACCAACGTTCCCCAGCTCAGTATAACAAGCGGGTTCGGTCAATACATCCATATTATTATCTTGATTAAGGCGTGATATGGTCGCTACCTGGAGAGAGAGAGAAGAAAATACTCTGCGTGCGCTCTTGCAAGATTAGATTGGTTATTTATTTTATCTAATCAGGATGGCTCCCACCGTTTTTATCAAATCTTCCTTCAAACCCTAAAAGGAAAGACTAGCCGGGATTAATTACACTCTACAAGTTCGCCAATTTTTTAGCCAGGCCAGTGTCGGTACTTTGAGGGAGATTCACCGTGCTTTCGCACGGACCTAATTACAGTAAACCTCGTTTTCCCAAAGGCGTAACCCCGTTGACACCTTTCTAGACACCTACTTGATTGGCTAATTGTAAAGTGCAAAACTCTCCCAGGAGTAACAATTACTCGCAGTGGGTATCGGGATCTAACTATCACATAGAAGGTATGCAATCTCATTGCAAATTTCAACACTTGAAACTCCCGATAATGGTTTTCACCCCTAGCACCTATGACCTTGGCTAAGGTCAACAAATCATAAGCACTAGTCAAGTTCTACCCGTCATTTCCTGATTAGTTAGACCCACCCACATGACCCTTGGCTAAGGTCAACAAAGCCACACGACTGTCCTAACTAATCGCATCATATGCGGTGTAGGAAGACATCACTTAGCTACCGTACACTACGCCTCGGCTATGGTCGACAAACGTAGCACGAATACTAAGTATTCTACTTCCTAAAATGACGGAGGGTTGCGGATGGTTTTTAAGAAAACCTTTAACGGTTTGAACTTGATCTCGTCGCGGAATCAAATGGTTTTTAAATGGAATGTTTTTGAGGCTTTTCTAGTTTTGCTAAAGGGGCCACTCCCGGTGAAGGGATCGTCGGCCCTTTCTTCGTCGAATGAGGTGCGGGATATATCATATATATCACTGT
Source organism: Agapanthus africanus (assembly GCA_030015575.1). NCBI lineage: Eukaryota > Viridiplantae > Streptophyta > Magnoliopsida > Asparagales > Amaryllidaceae > Agapanthus > Agapanthus africanus. Next base: position 14,246,071 of record CM057337.1, read on the forward strand.
GCAAAGCAGAAACTGTAGAAGCAATCAAAAGACAAACCGAGTGTGTAGCATCTGCCAGTTATTGCTAAAGGAGTCACTCCCGGTGAAGGGATCTCGGTCCTTTCCTTATCGAATAAGGTGCAGGATGTTCTACAAGGAACACCGCGATGCAAAGCAAGAACTGTAGCTACCTGTTTTTATTTTGAAATTCGATTCCACAACATCTTTTAGGTTTATTTTCTTTCATTAATCTCATTAATGAATATCCCATCATTTAAGTCTACCTAAACATCATAGATAAATATAACGTACGCTTATGCCATCCGCATTCGCCTCGATGTCCCGTCTGCACCGTTAGGTTACTAACTAATGCCAGAGCGAGGCAGGGCTAGCGCGGGTGTAAAACATAAACAACGTCTATATAATATATCATATATACTATATACAATATCTATCTGAACATATCACATGATCACATCGCAGATAACGCAGCAGAAAATATCATATGAAATATTGGATATACTAGGACGTCCGTGTTTTTAATACGAGCCAGTATAAAACACGGATTCCACGGTCGTGATGAATAGCCAATCCCACACCCCTAGACCCCTACGGGAGCGGCAAGCAACCCTACCAACTCTAGGGTTAGGAGAGCCGGACTCGACTCCTCGAGTTGGTCTCCCACTGGACCCTAGAACCCGGTTACTTGTGCTCCCCTCCTTGGGTCTATCCTAATGCGGAAAAGTAAATAATATACAAATGGTGACATCATCCGCAACCTGGAAGTGCCCCAATAAAAGAATATTACATACAAGTTTTTACATAAATGAAAATGAAAACCACTCATCTCACATAAAAAAAACCCGGCTATTCAAACACGACGATCCAATATAACATATCCAGCAACACATAACATCACATGTCATCAACGTAAGTAAACATGCGTATCCCAATTGTCGTTGACATATAGCAACGAAACCGGCGATATCAAATATTACACTTATGGTCGCAGAAAAGAAAGTGTAAAACTACAACAGTTGGAATCCGCAAACTCTTTAGACATCGTATGCCTAATCAAATTAATTCCTTAGACATCGCATGCCTAACAATTATAAACACCGCATTTTAGTCTCATTATCGAAAACTCTTTTCAATATCAAGTCGGGCAATTCAACAAGATTCTCGACATCCTGATCGAATGCTCGTCGCAAACTTCAGTAGACGGCTGCACCCCCGATGCCGCCGACGAAGTGCACCAAGGCGGAACACCGCTACCGTGAGCACCCGAACGGATGCTTTCGGCGACGGGGTTCTCCTACAGTCACTTGGTCGGGGCTATGGAGTGAGGCTGTCTATTAAGTTTATCCGGCGAGTATCCGCGTACGCTACGTGATTGCGACGGACTTTTGATCACATCAAAATTCCGTGGCAACCGATCAAGTGAGACTAAAGTGCTGTGTTTATAACATTCATTCAATTATCTCATAACTACTTGTGAATTCCAATTATTGTATCACATTCCAGATAAATAGAAAATGTTAAACTTTCCGATCGAACAATCAAACACCCAAGTTTTCCCGAAACAACTCAACACATGAAATAAGTTTAAAAACATTCACTTCATGCCTCAGTACCAACGGTCCAGCCGTAGAAGGGTCAAGCCAACGCCTCACATGTGGCATGCCGTACTGCCCCAAACCCTAAGGTTCAAAGGGCAGTTCAAGACGGTCACATAATCGAGTTAAGGTTTGTTGTCTTCTAGAGGGTCCATCGTGTTACTTGCACTACTTAGAACGTCATTAAACTTCGGAAAATCCAACAATTGGAAATTTCCCGACAGAGGAAAAAGTGGGTATTTATATCCGGTCGAACTTTTTAACATATTCTAAAATTACCCGGAAAAACACATAGACAAAGTTTGATAATCCGATCGAATCTACGAACTCCCAATACGACCCCAGAACACTCAACTCTTGAGTCATAATAAAAATACCCATAAAATATAAATCACAGAAATATGAATTATGGTGCAAAAATGATGACCTAACCCCTCTGTACGGCCGCGGAACCGTGGCCCAAGCAGGCTATTGCCGCGGTTCCGCGGTGGAATGTACGATTTAGGGGGTCGTTTTTCACCACAATTCTTATATCTCCCTGCTGAATTTTTCAGGTATTTTTAATTCAGAAAAAACCACAATTTCAGAAAATGTCCAGAGAGTAATTTGGGTTAGGGTTTCGGGTTCGATCGGGTTTCTAACTTCGTCTACGCATCGCCTAAGGCTCTAGCTAGGCTCTGATACCACTGTAGGGTTCCTAGGCACACCCATGAGGTTACAAGTGATCAAACATGGCCAATTCAAAAAAATTCTATGTGCCGAGAAACCCTAAACTAGATCGTTACTAGAGGTAAGGCGATGCAAGCAAGTAAACAACTTTATTGCTAAATGAAAGAGACTACAATCTTTGTAGATCCGGTCCTCCACCTCCTTAGCTCCGTGATGACGTCCCTCCGCTGCGATCATCGGATCCCGGACTCTGGCGATGGTTTCGTCGGAGAAATGATCGGGCTAGGTCGTCGACTTCGATGCCGAAGATGATCTACGTCGAGGCAACACAAGATCAAGCTCCAACTTCACCAAGTCATGAAACCTGTGAAGAAAACACCCTATACTACATGGCAAGTGGTAAAGGATGAAGAAATAGGAAGTGGATTCACTTTAGAATTGGATTTCTCACTCTTTTTCTCAAGTCACCATTGAAGCTAGCAAGTTTCTTTCTTCTTGAAGAAGAAGAAGAAGAAGAAGAAGAAGAAGAAAAAGAATATGATAAGAATAATGAAAATAGAAAATAAAGTGATTCTTATCATATTTGCAACCATGGTTTAGTGTAGAGAATAAACTAGGGTTTAGTTGAATGGTTAGGGTTAAGGCAAAAGACAAACTAGCTAGACTTTTCAAAGCTTCAAGAAGCTTCAAGTATCAAACAAAGAAAGCCACCATGTTATATTTTGCCAAAAATAAATAAAAAGAATGAATAAACAAGTAAAAACCCTAAACCATCAACTAAACATGGTTTAAGTCTTACACACACCCATGTTTGCATGTATCATCAAACATGATACAAACTAGTGCACAAAAATATATCATATATACAATGTGCACAATCAAGTGAGAAAATCCATCTTAAGTGAACCAATACTAGTTAATGCAAAGTAATATATCAAATATATAATTATGCATTAAATCATTAAATCAACACTTGATTTAATGATCCGGTCATACTGCATATAACCGACTAATATCAAGTGTATCAATGTATCGAATCAACATTTGATTCGGTAACCCGGTTATATCACATATAACCGTCCCATGATACATATCGTGAGAATAGAATACAGTATCACATACTGGTATTATTCTCGGTCCTGCACATATCTCATATGCACTCCTATTTCGTTTCGCTTGAGCCAGGAAACCTCTGTGTAGGACTCTAAAGACTCGTCGATATGCCGGCAGCAGGTGATGATCATATCAAACACCCACAAGCCGCAAGCGGTCTGCTAAACGTAACGTCCACCCGGGTATTGAGCGATCAGAAGATCGACGTGCAAGCCCGCTCACACTCCTGTGAACCCAACCAGTAACACTTACCGTACAGTCCGGTCTGTTCGTCTGATATGTCGCATATCTCGCCTAGGAGTGGTAAACGTCAGACCCCAATAGCTTGATAAGTCATGCCGACGTAAGGTCCATAACAATCGTGAAACTACTGATAACTCTTACCAGTATATCACTGCAACCCTAGCCAGGGATTTCCAGTTATGGCCAGTCGTGCATAGCGCAATATCAACCCCCAATACCGGGAGAGACGAATCCCCTCCTATCGCTCATTGCCTCCATGTGAATCGGGAATGTACCCAAAAACCACCTGTTTGCACGACTCAGTAGAGCCGTGGTAGGGTGGAAATCAAAGCACAGTGGGAGACACACAACTCTATGACGATCTCGGATCAACAGACTAAGCTGTACCTGTGTCACCAGAGAACTGCCATCTGACGTGAGGTATAATACCATCTGGGAGTTCTCGGTGAGTCCGTTCAGTGTACCCAGTCTCCACTGAGCACCCGCATACCATCTCTGATGTCAAACACCAATGGATATGGGATCATACATCGCCCATCATATGAGTCGAGAAGATATACACTAGTCTACTCTGGAATATCGATGCCCCGTCTCGATATTCCCACGACTAGGAACATCGAAGGATGTACTCATGGACTACCCAGGCCCCACTAGTATGATCTACATCATAGTCCTGGAAGTCGAGTACAAATCCTAAGGGCTTTATCAACATGTAACAGAGAGACAGAAAGTATACATGTTAAGATAAAGAGCAACCAGATAGCGTACTATCATGTCGAGCAAGAAAGTCCTACCTATATATGTCCCAGCATCCACTACAATATACATCCAATGTATGGTAATGGCCTCTAGGGTATACATATAACTAACAGGGAGTCTTCCGCCTCTTTGGCTGCTGATAGCCAAGAGGGTTCTCTTGTTGCTTCCTCTGTGTCGGGCTCTCCCCATAGAGTCAAGGCTACCCGCATTGCTACCCGCCCGGTGGCGACAAGGGCCCCTAAGGTGCGCATCGGGAATGCCCGCGATGTGCCCTCCGTCTTGAGGGATCTGGACGAGCTTGCTGAGATTCGGGATCGTTTCCATATTCCCTCTAACTATTCGCTCCGTTTGGTAAAAGGGGGCAAACGGGCGGACTAGGTGTAGGGGAAGGAGATTGCCCTGTATTTGGAAGCATTCCGAGCGAGAATGCGCCTGCCCTTTCCAACCGAGGTATGTGGGGTACTTCGTTGATTCCATATCTCCCCGGGCCAGCTAGCGCCGAACTCGTGGAGAATCCTCCTCGTGTTTCTGGTCCGGTTGAAACTTGAGGACATCCCCTTCATCTTGACCCTTCTTACTTCTTTTCTCTTCTATAAAAATCACCCCGGCACGAGCAAGAACGAACCGAGCTGGGTGTATTTTTCCTTTAAAAAACGCAAGGGCGGGGTGGCCGGGTCGGGAATAGTAGTCGTTACTTCTTCCATTCATGAATGGAAGGAGAAGTTTGTATTCGTCGAGCCACCCGAGAGCGAGGATTGGCCTATGCATGTACAGTGGTACAGGGTCGATTGCCCACGGACGAAGCAGTCGTCCTCTCCTGAGGCGAGGGCGGTGTCCATGTGGGAGCCGGTCCAGCGGGCCGACGTCTTGCTTTCCGAGCAGGTCCTTCGCTGGGACGGGCTCAGCCTCGCACGCTTCGTGGGTAAGTTAGGAGCTTGGACGATCTGTTTAGACTTGAATGATTTCCTTTTGTCCTTCTTGCATCACTAACTTTTCTGTGTATTCTCCTTTTGCAGGATAAATGGACTGATCCAGGTTCCTAACTGCCATAGTCGCTGCGGCCCAGAAGAAGGTCGGGGGCGTGACCATATCCCGAGCCGGCTTGAGCTCGGCCCTGAGACCGTCACCATCGGCGAAGCCTTCCGCATCACCCCGATCCCCCAATGACCGCCACGGGGGTAGCCAGAAGCAAGAACGAGACCCGGAACCCCCGTCGAGGGAGGAGGAAGGAACCGAGGTTCCCCTCAAGAGGAAAAGGACGGTCTTCCGCGCGCCGTCAATTGAGATCCCTGAGGGGATTCCCATGCAGGAGGGGGATGTCTGCTTCGTGGTCCCTTCGGGAATTTCCGTCGCCGACAGCTTGCTCGCAGACATGGAGCAGTCGGCCGGGGGTAATATTCCCCGGGGGACTCTGAAGGCCCAAGTAGCCGCCATTGCTCAGGAGGCAGTTCAGGTATCCGTTTAAGTATTATCTTAAGCGCCCTTTCTTAGTCTGAACACCTCTAAATCCATCTGCTGCTTTCCTTAGGTCCTCTAACATTACGCCCTTATCGTAAACATGGAGTCCATGGAGATTTCCCCGGCCATGAGAAAGCAGGGGAATCGTCTTCGGAGGCGGAGGATCTACGCCTTCAGCTGTGGCAGAAGAAGGAGAAGACAGTCGCTCTCGAAACCCGGTTGGCCGCTGGAGAGCTCACGATCTCCAAGTGCCAGGAGTCCTACCGACTTCTGAGCAAGTCCCAGAGAGCCGTCAAGGTCAAGTTGGAGGAGTTGGGCAAGCGCTACGCCATAATGAAGAAGGCAAGAGATGCCAGCAAGACGGAGACCGAGGCCGCGCTTGAGGCGGCGAAGATTGCCGATCTCCGAGCTCGCAAGTCGGTGGACATGTACAAGGCGTCATACCAGTTCTACGCCGACATCGGCGAAGCCTCTGCCATTATTTGGCATGATGCTTTTGATGCCGTCAAGGCGTTAATGCCGGAGTTTGCCGACAGTGAGCTCCGTGCTCAAGTCCCTCTTTCGGTGAACACGCCGCAAGCTGCTCACGCCAGGGGACGGGGGGTTACGGAAGTAGAAACTCCGGCCCCTCAGGGCAAGGCAAGATTCAGGCAGAGCCTGCAGCCTGAGCTTTTTGTTTTTCCCTTTATTTCTTTTCAAATTTTGTAAGCCTCCGGGCACTTTTTGTAAAGCTGAGGAGCCCAGAATACCTTGTAAAGACTTTCAGAACATGAATAAAACTGGGTTTATTTTCCTCTGCATGACAATGTGTTTCTTGCGTGAGTACTTGAGCTTGTCGGTCTTTTCCTCGATTCAAGTGTTAGGCCGCAGGTCGATGATCGTCCTTTTAGATGACAATCGCGCGTCGAGTGTAAGTCAATTAATCGCCAAGTGCAGGAAGGTCGGTGCCCTCCCACCCCCGGAGTTAAGGTGGCGATCGTTCACTTAGAATACATAGGAAGATCTCTCAGTGTAGGAAGGTCGGTATCTGCCCATTCCTTAAAGTCGGACCGACGACCACGTCCCTTAGCGTAAGTTGAACAATAGCCAAGTTAGAATTGGTCGGCGTTGACTGATTCCCCCTTGGTGTAGTTCCTAGACCCTCGTCTTGGGATGGTAGGAATTTATCACTCGGAGATTAGCCGAGCAGGGATCTGCGCGGTTGCCCCTTGGTGGGGCTTCGATCCTTAGTGTCGGTGGGTAGGAAGTTACCCGCTAAGAATGGACCGAGCAGGGAAGCTGCTCGGTGGCCTCTTGATGAGGGCTTTGATCCTTAGCGTAGGTGGATAGAAAGTTACCCGTTAAGGATTGACCGAGCAGGGAAGCTGCTCGATGGCCTCTTGATGAGGACTTTAGATCCTTGGTATCGGTGGGTAGGGAACTACCCGCCAGGGATTGACCGAGCAGGGAAGCTGCTCAGTGGCCTCGTGAGGAGAGCTTTGATCCTTGGCGTAGATGGGTAGGAAACTACCCGCCACGGATAGACCGGGCAGGGAAGCTACTCGGTGGCCTCTTGGTGAGGGCTTTGATCCTTAGCGTAGGTGAGTAGGAAGTTACCCGCTAAGAATTGACCGAGCAGGGAAACTGCTCGGTGGCCTCTTGGTGAGGGCATTGATCCTGAGCGTAGGTGGGTAGGAAGTTACCCGTTAAGGATTGACCGAGCAGGGAAGCTGCTCGATGGCCTCTTGGTGAGAGCTTTGATCCTTGGCGTAGATGGGTAAGGGACTACCCGCCAGGGATTTGACCGAGCAGGGAAGCTGCTCGGTGGCCTCTTGGTGATGGCTTTTTAGACTTCTCTCCGCCTTCATGGGGCGTCGTTCAATCTCCCTTGACCCGTAAAATCTGGAAGAGTGACCGTCGCAGATAACACGTGGCAGAAATGGACAGGCAAGGTGCGACGCTCCGTGGTTTGCGTCGTTCCAACTTCCATTGACCACTTAAGGGCTCGTAAGGATTGGCATGGTCGCCACATGGCAGCTCTGTATTGGGAAATTTGAAAATATCCCGTGATTCGCGTTGCTGCGCGTGTAAATTTCGGCCTTTAGGGATTTTGTTGAGGCTTTAAATAGTGAAGGCATGTTGGTTTCTTTTAGCCTTGCATTTCTGAAAATGACCGGGTTTATCTACTCCATCAAAGAGATAGCGTGTACCTGTACGATCAGGGATGCACCAAGAAGACATACCAAATGGTGATCGAGCGCGTGGAGGACCACTTCGGTCATCTACTTCCCCGGCAGTCACCCCTCCTCCAATTGATCATGTATGCGATTTGGAGGATGTCCCTGGGGCTGCATAACGCCTTGTCTCCGCAGTTGCTTGTCGAGGCGCTTGACAAGTTGTATACGCTCCGTCACCACGGCCTGATTTCAAAAAGCTGGCGGGACCGATCGGTGGCTCTTCTTCAGGAGTGTTTCCAGAAAAGGCAGATCGCGGACTCTCGTCCGGCGGGCGGGAGCTCCGGTGCCTTCGTGGCATCTCGGGTCCGCGGGCAACATCAGAGGGAGCGGGCTGAAGAAGCTAGGGCTCGGCTGGTAGAGATCTTCTCGGAGTACCATCAGCGGTGCTTTTTCAACCCCTTACCTCCTTTGTTGTAATTTTTTTTTAAAAGCTGAAGAGCCCATGGTACCTTTTAACGAATAAAGTTCTTCTTTTCTGGTGTGTTTTGTCACTTTTTGTCCCTTAGTACTTTTTACATACTCTCTCAGAAATGAATTTAGGGATCTCGAAACCGAGAAAAAGAACAAAATTTGCGGAAGATCGTCTCTTTTAATTCAGGAGACTTAAGAAAAATTACATAGCTTTGAAAAGAAGAAAATACATTCATTTGTATAGTTTGAGTTTTTCAGCGATGTAAGGCCGAAGAAACTTGCGTCCTCCGGCGTCTTGTAAACGATAGGCTCCACCGGGCAATGCTTCGGAGACGAGGAAAGGGTCGTCCCACTTCGGGGAAAACTTGTGCAGTTTGCCCTGATCTACGAATTCGTTCCGCCTTAAGAAAAAATCTCCCGTCTTGAAGGCGCGATGCTTAACTCGTGCATTGTAGTAGCGAGCAGTTTGTTGTTGGTAAGCGGCCGCTTTGATCTGTACTCGGTCCCTCTTCTCTAGCAAGGTGTCCAAATTGGTCCGGAGCGCCAAAGTATTGGCTTCGTCATTGAAGTGTTCAACTCTGTAACTGGGCAGTCCGATCTCCGTTGGGACCATTGCCTCGGTACCGTAGCAGAGGCTGAAGGGGGTCTCTCCCGTGAGTGTTTTCTTCGATGTGCGTAAGGCCCATAGTACCCGTAGTAGTTCCTCGACCCAGCTGCCCTGCCTTCCTTCCAAACAAGCTCGAAGACCTCAGATAACGTCTCGGTTAGCAACCTCAACCTGTCCATTGCATTGAGGATACGCGACCGCGGCAAACATCATTAGTATGTGGTATTCGTTGCAGAACTCTTTGACTTTGTCGTTTTCGAAATTCTTCCCATGGTCGGTAATTATGCACCTTAGGATCCCGAATCGAGAGATTACGTTGTTCTGCAGAAACGTTATGGTAGTGGCAGCATCCGGTTTTCTGATGGGGATGGGCTCAATCCACTTCGTGAAATAGTCTACCACGACGAGGATGTACTTGTGTCCGCCCATACCAGTGGGAGGTTGGCCCACCATGTCCATCCCCCACTGGGCAAACGGCCAAGGGGATGTGAGGGTCGTTAGCTCGGTAGCCGGAAGACGAGGTATGCTACCGTGGAGTTGGCAGTTTTTGCATCTTCTGACGAGCTTCTGAGCATCTTGGTGTATCGTCGGCCAATAATATCCTTGGAGCAGCGTCTTCTGGACCAAGGTACGGGCCCCTTTAAACGCTCCACCGATCCCTTCGTGTATCTCACGCAGGACGTAGTCGTCTTCGTGAGGGTCGACGCACCGGAGCAAAGGCTGTGTGTATGACTTCTTGTAAAGGTTTCCATTGCTCTAGATGAAATGGCGGGCTTTGGCTCCAAGGTGGCGTGCTTCCCCTCGGTCTTCCGGAAGTGTACCATCCTTCAGGAACTCCACGAGAGGCTTCCTCCAATCCTAACCTTCCTCCTGAGAAGTGTATACTTGAAGCGTTACATCTATGTCTTCCACGCTGGGCCATGGCAAGACTTCGAAGAGGATATTCCTCTTATTATTGGCCGTATAGGAAGAGGCAAGCTTGCTCTGGGCATCGGCTTGGGTGTTCAGGTTCTAGAGAATCTGTTCCACTTGGACTTCGTCAAAAAAATTTCGTAGTCTTTTCACCTCGGCCAAGTACCTCATCATGAGTGGCTCTCGGGCCTCGAAGCACCCGATCACTTGGCCGACGACTAGAGCGGAGTCGCTGCGAATCTGGATCGTCTTCAGCCCCACCCCGGAAGCGATTCGCAACCCGGCTAGCAAGGCCTCGTATTCCACGGCGTTGTTTGATGCTCTGAACCCGAGCTTCAAAGAGTACTCCATCTCTTCCTCGTTCGGGCCTCGAATGATAAGGCCAGCACAGCTCCCTTCCTCGGTAGAGGATCCATCCACGTAGAGAACCCAATCGGGGATGGAGTCAGGTATTTCCTTGATCGAGGGTCGGGACCCGGGGACATGTGCCGATACTACTTCCTTGGTGGGGATAGTGCACTCGACACGAAGTCTGCCAGGACTTGTACTTTGATGGCTTGCCTGGGGCAGTATTTGATGCCGAATTGGGATAACTCCCACCTCAATTTCTCCAGACGAATCGGGGGAGGCGAGAATAGTCCCTATAGGCCGCTCGGTGAGGACGAGGATGGTGTATGCCTGGAAGTTGTGTCGTAGCTTCCTTGAGGCGACGATAAGCGCCAAGACTATCTTTTGTATGGCCGGGTACCTTGTTTCCGCGTCTTTGAAGACATGGCTCACGTAGTAGGCCGGCTTATGTACTCCTTCGACTTCTCGTGCGAGCACCGAGCCAGCAGCATGGTCGGAGGCCGCAAGGTACAATAATATCTCGTCTCTTTCGATTGGTCAGGTGAGCAGTGGGGGAGTTGCCAGGTGCGCTTTGAGCTGCTCGAAAGCATTTTGACATTCTTCCGACCATTCGAACTTTGGGATCTTTCTCAGAGATTTGAAGAATGGGAGGCAATTTTCTCCGGATCTCGACATGAAGTGACTCAGAGCGGCCACTCTCCCCGTGAGTCGCATGATCTCAACGTTGCTCTTTGATGTGACCATGTTGAGAATAGCGCTGATCTTTTCCGGGTTGGCTTCGATTCCTCGGTGGGTAACCATGAACCCGAGGAATTTCCTGCTAGTGACTCCGATCGCGCACTTGGCTAGATTCAGATTCATTTTGTACTTGTGGAGGATGTCGAATGTCTCGCCAAGATCTTTGGTATGCTCGTCCAATGAGGTTGATTTCACGACCATGCCGTCGACGTAAACCTCCATGTTCTTCCCGATCTGCGGTTTGAACATTTTGTTAACTAGGCGTAGATATGTAACCCCAGCATTTTTGAGGCCGAAGGGCATCACTTTGTAGCAGTATACCCCCCGGTCCGTGGTGAACGCGGTAAGTTCTTCATCTGCCGGGTTCATACGGATCTGGTTGTAGCCGGAGAAAGCGTCCATGAAGCTGAGCAATTCGTGGCTTGCCGAGATATCTACTAGCTGGTCTATCCGAGAGAGAGGATAGTTGTCTTTCGAGCAGGCCTTGTTCAGGTCTGTGAAGTCGACGCACATGTGCCACTTCGTATTCGCCTTTTTAACCATGACTCCGTTCGCCAGCCAATCCGAGTAGTCAACATTGCGGATGAAGCTGGCTGTGAGCAATCTATCGACCTCATCCTCAATCGCCTTTTGCTTGATCGGCGTGAAACTTTGCTTCTTTTGTCTGACGAGTCGGGCTTTGGGTCGACCCCGAGCTTGTGCGAGATTACTTTAGGGTCGATCCCGGGCATGTCAGTAGGCGCCCAGGCGAACACGTCCGAGTTCTCTCGGAGAAAGCGGATCAAGTTGTCACGCCCCGCTTCCTGGTGTTCGATGAAGGGGACGCGACTGGCCGCTACGTGTTTACTCTGAAGCAAACACGCTAAGCGTATCTATGCAATATAAATGTAAATGCATAAGAGATAAGATATAATGAAACATCAACTTTATTTATTAACATTCTTTTTACAATACATGGAAAATTAAATACAGTTGAATGAAAGCAATGCCTAAACAGTGGCATAACAGAAATGAAACGTACTGAAATAAAAGTGTGTACAATGAAACTAGAGCTCTGGATCGTATGCAAGCTGGTCCAAGTCCTCAGTAGTAGGCTCGATCTCCTGAGTGTCCAGATCACCTGACAACATTCCAAAGAAGAAAGAGAAAGAATGTCGTCAGCGAACAATCGCTCGGTAAGTCCTAAAGATAAGTGAGAAATAGAATAGACAGAGGGGGAGAGTAGCTTTTAAAGTTGTATTATATTTATTAGTGTAACAACCTAGTTCATTTATACCAGTTCCATTTCCCGTATTTACTTATCTGTGGTATTTTCTTGATTTATCATGTTTTGGGTGCGAATGGTATTTTATATTTTACTTTGCATTCAACCCAACCCGCTTGCTTGAACCTGTTTGATTCATATTTAAGGATTACCCTGACTTGTTATGTATACTGTGCATTTTCATGTTTAGTACATACTGGCATTTTATCTGGCATTGCATCTTTTACCATTTAACATTTTTTTAGTCACAAAAAATAACTTAAAATTGCATTTCATGGCCTGCATGATACCCCTAACCCCGTGGTAGTTGTAGGGTGTTTTTCATCACCCCATTGAAATGGGAATACGCGCATGCTTGTCAGGCGTACTGCAGATTCCTCCTGCCTAGGGTAGGCCGGGGTTTAATGATTATGGGGATCCGAATCTCCGGGAGCCGCGGACTAAGCTGCCGTTAATTACCCCCCGCCTTTGGGGCGAGGGAACCTCCGATTGACGGGTCAAACTGGTCATGTGAACTCAATGTGCAGTGTACGTGTGTTGTTGTTTTGGAGGGGGGTTTGAATATATCGAGAGCCACGCAGAGTTTTTACGGGGGTCCCGCTACCCGGATAGCGGGCTGGGGGTCAAGGGGGCTAGCATCCCCCTTGCGGGGTGCGGAACAGCGACCCGTTAGAAAAAATTTTCTAACAGGGACAGTGTCGTGGAGTATGTGTATGTGTACATTTGTATACATATGTATATATATAAAAAAGGGGGAAAAAGACATCCAAAGAATGCGTGGGGCCAGCGCCTGGGTACTTGAGCGCAAGCTCGCCACGCGTCGGCACGTGGGCGCTTTGCGCCCGAGCGCAGAGCGCTGGAGCGCAAGCGCGCCACGTGTCGGCACGAGAGCGCTTTGCGCCCGAGCGCAGAGCGCTGGAGGCTTGCGCCACGTGTCGGCACGAGAGCGCTTTGCGCCCGAGCGCAGAGCGCTGGAGCGCAAGCGCGCCACGTGTCGGCACGTGGGCGCTTTGCGCCCGAGCGCAGAGCGCTGGAGCGCAAGCGCGCCACGTGTCGGCACGTGGGCGTTTTGCGCCCGAGCGCAGTGCGCTGGAGCGCAAGCGCGCTACGTGTCGGCACGTGGGCGCTTTGCGCTCGAGCGCTAGCGCACCAGCGAGGAAAGGGGGGTTTTAGCCCCGGAAATTCTCTAAAAAGAAAATAGGGTGGAGTTAAACTCCTAAGATGCTTTGGGTTAAGGAAATGGGTCCTTCTTCTTCCTTTGCTGGCCGGATCTTGGAGATAAAGAGATGCGAGATTTAAAAATCTTTTCTTTTTGAGATCTGCTGGCAGATCTGAGTTCCCCTTAATGGGTTTTGTGGTGGAAAACTATTTAGTTTTGGAAAAGGAAGAGTAAAACTCTTGATTTAATTCAAAAGAAAAAAAGAAGGTTTTGGAACCTTGAAGAAGAAAGAAAGAGCTCAGATCTGAAACTTTTTTTGGAGAGAGAAAAAAGTTGTTTTGATATTTCATTATCTTTGCCTTTATAGGCTATACACTTTACACATAGCCCCTTGGGCTTCACAAAATGGCATTTTGCCCATCCCATGGCTCATGTGCCATTTCTTTTTGCACATAAGCCATGGGCTTTACAAAAATTTGGCTTTATGCATATTTTTCTTACATTTATCCATAAAATAAAATAAAAGAAATACAACAAAATTATTTATTACAAAAATTTTATCTTGGCATGGGGGGAGGCCAACCGCTTCATGTTCGGGCTCGACCCGGGCATGGGCCCACTGGATCTGGGCTTGGGCCCGTTTGGCTTGGGGTTGACTTTGATTTTGACTTGGTCAACCGAGGTGTAAATTTTTACCCCAACAGTAGCATCCACGCATCTTGTTCTCGTCCCGTTCAGTGAAACGGACGTGTTTGGATGGCTACGCGCACGTACGTGCATCCGTTCTTGGGGGTATACATTTTCGTTATCTGAGCATCCGTTTTGAATTTTGAAAGTCGCATATAATTTTTTTATTTTAAATCTGAATTTTAGACCTGACCCGGGCACGTTTTGGAATATTTTGTATCCCGCTTAATTTCAAATTTATTTAATATTTATTATATATTTAAAATCTCGTTAACTGTTGATAACAAATTAAAATCTTTTTTTTAAATTTAAAATCTTAAATCCTAACTATACACTGCACACTCCAGCTCTCTCTCCCTCTGTCTCTTGTGCCCCACCTTTCTCTCTCTCTCTCTCTCTCTCTCTCTCTCTTTCTTTTTCTTTCGCTCTTCTCCTTTTCTTTCTCTCTTTCTCTCTCCCCGCTACCTTCCAATTTTCTTTCTCCTCCCTGTTCATTTCTCTCTCTCTCTATCTCTTTCTCTCTCCCTCTCTCTCTCATCTTGATCTCTCTCTCTCCTTCTCTCTCAGTCTCTCTCTCCCCTCTAATTTATATTAAATCCATTTAATTAATAATACACGTCTCTCTCTCCTCTTCCTTCTTCTTTTCTTTTTTTTTCCTCGCAAGCCTTCCCCCTCGTGAACCCAAAACCCTAGCTCTCCTTCTCGTCGCCGTCGTCGCTTCCATCGCCGCCTCGCCATCTCCCCGACATCGTCACCCTCGTCTCCACCTCCATTTCGACACCAACCCTGAAACCCCAGCACCTTCCCTCGTCACCGAGCACCCTGCACCCCACGACGAACCTCGAACCCATCAACCCGACCTCGTCGTCGTCGCCTCGTCGTCGTTGTCAACCATCCCTCACCTTCCTCGACCATCCCTCACCTTCACTCCTCCCTCTCCCCTTCTTTCCGTGAAGAACCCAACAACCCACAGTCCCGACCTCGCCTGCACCCTCGCCGGAGCTCCAACCCCGTCGCCTCCGCACCCTCGCCACCACTTTCTCCCCTCTCTTCCTCTCCCTTTCACCGATCCCGACTTCAAGGAACTCTAGAACCTAAGAAAGACTCACCCTTTGCCTCGCTGTAATCCCACTGCTTTGGCCGATCCCTCACCTCCGGTGACCCCAGTCATCCCACCATCATCATCATCTTCCCTTCGCCTTCTCCTTTAACCCAGAGCCTTAAACGAAACCTCCCTCTTCTCTTCTTTCTTCTCCTTCTTCTTTTCTCTTTTCTTTCTTGATCTTGTAGTTTTCCGGTGATCGCCGGAGACCCGTTGCCGTCGTCACCCTCTGTCCTCGCCTTTGTACCAAACCACAGATCAGCCACAACCTTCAACTCTTCTTCTCTTTCTTCTTCTTCTTGTTTTTCCTTCTTTTCTTGCTTTCTTGTTTCGTGATCAATGTTTCCGATGCCGGAGCCGTACTCGCCGCCGACGACCAAAGCAACCCTGTGGTCGTCTCCTACCTGCATGGTTACCTTCTTGCCGTACCTGGACCTGTCCCTTGTGCGCGGTGGATGTTGCAACTTTTACCGACATTGGACGTTGCAGCGCGTATCCGTCGCACAATCCATCGAGGCAAGTTAATCTTGCTACATGCTGTTTAACCCACTATATATTCATTTAATTAAATATTATACCTGTAGTTTAAACCTGGTACCCCATGTTTCATTTTATAACGTTTCGATATTCCGTTTACATCATTTTAGATCTAGATCATGAAAACTAATTTTGTTACATAGTAAATTACATTACAATGCATCCATACCAATATTTATATCACATAATGCTCGGTTGTATATCCCATATTACCATTTTATAGTTTTTATAATGTTTCGGATACCCGTTTGCATCCATCTCATTTAGAATATAGATAATTGCATCCATAGATCATATTAAGACATAATACTATGATATTAACATTCCATGTTTAATAAAGTGCATCCTAATTAATATTGGAACTATAAATGTAACCCTAATCGATAATTGTGCATCCATAAGTTTGAATCTATACCTATTTGCATACCACATCACATTATTCCATTTTATTGTTACATTGGTACCCCATACTTGCTTTTGTGTACCCATGCTTATTATAGTTTGATTATGAGCACCCACGTGATACTTGTGCATCCCTGACATGACTTGATACACTACTACTTGACACGAATCGATACATGTGCACTACTTGACATGATTGGATCCATGTACACTACCTGACATGACCTGATGTACCACAGCTTGCCCTGTTACCTGATCTTGTTACTAATGCCAACAATCTTGACATGTTGTCCCTACGGACATTTCCTATTGTTTATTCAGACAAACATGTACTTGCTTGATCCTGTGTTGGCATTAGCTCCAGATTATCAACACCTGACTTGAACACATAACTTGGGGGTATGGGGAAATCAATGATGAAACCTGACTTGTAACCCGACAGTTCGATACCTTTACTGATCAGTCTTACGGGCTAGGCCAGCCCTGGGATGATGATACTGACATCATTCGTTGTTACATACTACCTTTTACTGCCTAGCGGCACGTCTCGGATTCAGCCCGAGAGTCTTTGACCGTGGTCCCGGGCACGCACGGGATACTATTGAGTTACATCGAAGATTCATCAAATTGATTTCAAAAACTTGAGTAGTTAATCCAGTAGACCAGTTTAGATTACTCACTGCACATCACATGTGCCTTACCCTTCACTGTCCTTATTTATGTTACTGTTATACCTTTATTACCGTTCATACTCGTGCCTGCATGTCTTGCTACTCCCTGATTATATTATTGCTTGATATTATGACGCACCGACATCTGGGTTTTACATGGCCTAGATCCTCTACCTTTGTCGCAGGTTGATCAGGAGTACTTTCGCCGTTAGGCCGAGCAGTGAGGATCCAGTTGGTATCCAGTTTTACTTTCCAGGTGTTTTGTTTATTGGATCTATTGCTTCCGCATATTATTTTATTCTTGACTTGTTTATTTTGACTTATGGATATGTGCTAGATAGCAAGTTTATTATTGTTCTTGATATCTCTACAGCCGTAATATGACTGTGGAAGGATATTTCCTATCCACAGGTAGCATGGTTGGCTCTATCACGTACCTATCTTAGCACACTCTGGGAAGCGGGGCGTGACAATTAGTGTTAACGCTGTTGTTTGTAGCTTGGTACAGAAGTATGTCAGTGTATACGAGAAGAATCTCTATATGCCAGAAACTAGAGCAAACGAAATGTACAAGGCTCCGTTATACAACCCGGAACAACGGCAATTGGATTCAGGTTAGGTGTCTTAATCTTGCAGTCTCGTGCCACTTTTAACACCTTCCGTACCAATCTACCCCTTAAACCCCGCGATATCTTGTTTGTATTGTTTGTATTGTAAATTGTATTGCAACTTGTATAGTCTTGTAATATAAATTGTATAATTGGATGACTTGCCGAAACCATGATATCAGTAAAATGGATGTACTGGAGAATCATGGATGTAACTGGAGAATTATGTAAATGGAAGTATATCCATGGTTTGGTTCGGTCAATATAGATTGAATAGATTGAATATATGGATTCATAGATTCATGTTGAATTGTAGATTGTAGATTGTACTTGAATCATATTCAAGTCAGATTATTAAGAAAAGACCCAGTCTGAGTCAGAACAATTAGAAAAGAAATTGAAGTCCTAATTGTTTGATGTTATCGGTAACCGCTGCATATGGGCGGCAGGATTTATTTCTTTTTCAAAGACGATTACCGTGTTAATAACACCGTTATTAAGTTGTCTACCTTAAATAGACAAGCACCCACTTCTCCGGCTCCCCGAGGCTCAAAAGATTGGTCCCGTTTAAACCTATATTTACTAGGGTCCTTAGGGTAATTTATAGAACTTGAGGGGGTTTTATGTAAAAATAATTTGTATATTTTTCAAAATACACCCTAAGTATTTATTTATCGTCTTTAGAGTTTTTTATAGTTGTAGATTTTATATTTGTGACATTTCTAGTGAATAAACCTATTTTTCATAATACATGGTATTTATTTGTAATATTGAAATTGTATGGAATTCATGGTATTTTAATGTAAAGTGATTCTTGTGATTTTAGGAAAAAGTTGGAATATTCATATTATCACAAAATAGATATTTTAATGATACATATATACATATTTATACAAAAATAATTTTAATATATATTATATTTCTAGAAATCTCGTTTTCCTAAAATATTTGTATTTTAAATCTTTCGAGACAGAATGCTCCTTGCGGAGGTCTTCATCTCACACTACTAAGCCCAGAGATGTACAATAATCCTCACTATCCCAGCCGGGTTCCCTAAAATGGGTTGTAGCGGCGCTTTGCAAAGATTTATAAAAAAACGAATTCTTATAGAAAACGGTTTTAATAGTTAGTGGTATTTATATGTAAAGTTTCGTTTTCCCGTATTCTATATTCCCGAAAGGTATTATGCTATGTTGCATATGAGTGAGTGAGGAGGTAGGTCATTACCTCGTGATCTACGTAAAGGTATAGCAAGATTGTGATGTTTTAATGTCGAAATGAAACTACATGGTATTTTACTGAAAAAGAGCGGTAAAAGTTACAAAATGAAATAGACTGTCATAAGACTTGTTCAACATGTTTATTAATATTTAATAGTCAACATGTAATGTTTTAGCATGATTGTATTTAAGAAAAGGTGAGGTTTTAGGAAGAACCGAATCGGAAATCGGATTTACTCCGATTCCGTCGGGTTTTGGAAATACGTATTTTTAGAATAGCAAAGTGAAGAGGGGGAAGGGACTTATGGGTTTAGAAGTTAGGAACGAGGAAGAGGAAATGGGAGGAGGCGCCGGTACGTCGTTTCGTCGCCGGAAACTCCTAGGGTTGTCGTCGGAAAAATCGTCGGAGCTTCGCCCTTCGCTACTTCAAAAGTACACTAAACTTCTAGAAATTTCTTGAGAGTTTTGATCAGAATTTTGGAGTGAGGGGGTGTATTTAGGGGTTGTATTTATAGGATAAGGCTGGGGCTTAGGGCAGGTGTTTCCCCCAATCAGAGCAAAGCTCTGTTTGAATTTCAAAATTCAAAAATTGAAGCAACGCTTCAGATCCCTTGCGCTGAGCGCTGAGCGCCACGTGTCAAAAGCAGACACGCCAGCGTCAGGAGCGCTGCGCCCTAAGCAGCGCACCCCCAATCAGAGCAAAGTTCTGTTTCAAAATTCAAATTTTAAAATGAAGCAACGCTTCAGATCCCTTGCGCTCTGCTCTGCGCGCCACGTGTCAAACAGTGATGCGCTAGCGCAGTTGCGCTGCGCGCCAAGTGTCAAACACAGGCGCGCTAACGCAGCTGCGCTGCGCCCTGCGCTGCGCACCACGTGTCAAACACAGGAGCGTGCGCTGTGCGCCACGTGTCAAACGCAGATGCGCTAGCGCCAATTGCGCCAGCACTGAAATTTAAATAATAAATTATTAATTAATCAGAATTAAAATTCTGTTCTGGAAAGATCTTTCCAATCTTGTTGAAAACAAGAAGATTATCTTCTGTAAAACAGAGGCCTTAGGATCAAAGATCCGACGGTGGGGAAATATCCCCAGATCAATCAGAGAAAAATCTCTGTAACTAACTTAACAAATCAATTGGCCCTATATAAAGGCCCCAAGACTTAAAGTCTGAGATAGAGAGAACCCTCTGCAAACTTTGAGAAAAACCTCAAAGAGAAAAGAAAAGGCAAGCCTTTGAAAAAAAAAAGACCATTTTCTTCATCTTTAAAGGTAAAGAATCATATTCTTGAAGAACAGAGATGAAAACATCTCACAAAAAGAAGAATTCTCTTCTAAAAAGATCAAAGATCTAAGAACAAGATCAAGATCTTCAATAAAAAAAGAAAAAGATCAAAAAGATCTAATTATAAAAGATTAAAAAGAAGTAATTTACTTCATTCATACATCTTTTGATCTATAAAGGCACAGCCTTTTGATAAGAACAAAAACTTTGGTTCTTGGATCTTGAGGCAAGGCCTCCCTTACAGAACAAGAAAACTTGTTCTTTAATCTTAAATTGATCAAAATGCGCTCTGCGCTATTGGACAGTGCCTTACACTCTTGAATTGCGCCTTTGCGCTTATTGGACTAGCGCACTGCGCCAAAACGCGCCACGTGTCAACCACAGAGCAGTTTACGCTTTGCGCTTCTAAAAAAAATATAGCACATTGCGCTCTTGGACTGGCGCATAGCGCCAGAGCGCGCCACGTGTCATTCACTGGCGCAGCGCACTCAGAATGCGCAGTGCGCTAACAGACTTGCGCTTAGCGCAGAGCGTGACACGTGTCACCTTCGCATGCGCTAGCGCATTGCGCTCTTTGCTTGGCGCAAAGCGCCTGACAAGCCACGGGGAGCATTATAAGACCACTATTTTGCTCCTGATAAATGCTATGCATTTAATTACAGAGCCCAATGCTATGCATTATAAAAGGGCAGAGGCCAAGTAAAAGCCTAATAGGCAGAACATGAAAACATTTTCAACTGGACTTAGCCCAATTCTGGCCATAAGTCCTCAATTTAAATTGAACAAAGCTCGTTCGCTCTTCTAATCAATTTACACCCGGTTCAAGGGTACATCTCTTTGCTCCTCTGGTATCTGTCGTTGTAATTCCTCAACGTTGTCAGAGAGGTAATGGGTCCCAATAACCATACACTGCTACGGACTGTGGGGTCCTTAAACTCATGGACTATGACGTCCTTAACCTCGACCGTGATGTCTTAAAACTAATACCGGACTATGATGTCCTTAACCTTGACCGTGATGTCTTAAAACTAACGCCGGACTGTGGATTCCTTAAATCCTCAGACTATGACGTCCTTAACCTCGACCGTGATGTCTTAAAACTAATACCGGACTGTGAGGTCCTTAAACTCATGGACTATGATGTCCTTAACCTTGACCGCGACGTCTTAAAACTAACATTGGACTGCAATGTCCTTAAACTACTTATCGACCGCAATGTCGCTAAACTAAACAATAGAGCCCAATTGCTCTCTTGTCGGATCTAAACGATCCCGTTAAGTTGATCTTAGTCTAAAATTAGACTAACGTGTCCTTAACGAACGTTTAAGTTGATCTTAGCCTCAAATAAGGCTAACGTATCCTTAAACACAACCCCCCAAACCTAAATCTAAGAAAGATACGGATTTGGACTAATCCACGTCCTACGGGCGACAACATAACTTAGTCTCCGTATACAATCCACGGGCAACCGAACACAAAACAAACACCCACGACATGAAGTGATCATATGGAGAAGGAGAAAGTTGTTACCGTGATGCAGTAGCGTAATTAACTGCAGGGGCTTGCGCCTGCAGGGAAGAGCGTCCCCACAATCAAAAATCCCTCAAACGAGGGGGAATCTGACGAAGTCTGCTACATCGGACGCATCCGTTTAAACCTTCGATACATGGTGCCATAAATCAACTTGGCATCTTCGGAGAGGTGGACGGATAGCACCAATTAGCATCTGCCCCGAATTTCAGGCAAGACGGACCCGCGCGGTCGCGTCCCCGTTGTTCGGAAGGGAACAGATTCTGGCACACCCGGTGGGACCTATTCCTCTTTCCACTCCACACTTCGTGTGTCTTGTTCGCGAACGAATCGCGGTTTGTTAATGGTTGCCCTTGGGTTTCAAGTTACTAAGATTTGGTCTCTTGTTTGGCGTAGAAAGCAAAACAGCAATGGTATTCACCTGCTCGAAGTGCTCCAACTGCAGCTGCAACTCGCGTCCTGCCTCAACTGGGGGCATAACCTACGGGCCCTAAGCGGCTTCTCTGTTCACGATGCCCGTGGAGCAGATTACTCAAGCCACCACAGGGCTGTTTTTCGGAACCATGCTTCCGCCGACAAGCTTTAGCACCCCAGTGCCCGTACCAGAAGCTCCCAAGAAGTCGTTCTTCGATCGACTTACAGCTACTGCGGCCCCTCTCAGCAGGTCATCCAGCACTAGCGCCTCGGTCTTCTCCAGACTGGGCCAAAATTCCTGCGGGCCCACAATGAAGCTTGCAGTCCCAGAGAAGGTTATTCCGAAGAGAGTAACCAACCTTGCTCCTGAAGTCGTCAAGGAGGCTTCTCCTGCCAAGGGATCGGTATTTACAAGACTGACCGTCCCAACTCCCGCTCCTGCTACTCAAAGGACATCAGTCTTTAATAGGATGACACCGGCAACAGCCCCTCACCTGAACAGGGGGCAGGACAAGGCCATCCCCATCACCGAGCCAACTCCATCAGCTCGACATGCTCGACGTCGCCACTGGCGCCGAGTAAGGAAGTCAGGAGGCAACTCCCCTTCTGGGCTAACTCTACCAGCCCCGACGGCAGAAATTAATGATGTTGTTCCAACTGGGAACAGCTTTGAGCTGCTGAATAAGGTGCGTAGGAATTCGCTTACCGCCGTACTGAAAAGGTCTCCTTCTCCGATGGAGAATATTGCGGAAACAAAACCAGAGCAGTCCCCTCAGCGGCTGTCCTCCAAGATCTACAAGGTCTGGCGGCAGGTCTGAAACTCGGTGGTGGATCAAGAATACCCTCGCCGGCAGAAGAAGCTGAAGCCCCGACAGGAAGAAAACCGTCCTGTTAAGCCACAAAAGATGACAACTACTTGGGCACCCACCACAGTGGCCCCCTCAACGTCAACCACTCAGAAAAGAAGGAGGCCAGAGAAAGCCCCTGTGAACGTGGCAGACCATAAAAACGTCGAGCCTAAACGCCCTAAGTCTGGGGGCATAACGGTCCATACCGTTTACATGGCATCTGAGAAGGAGGATAGCCGCGCTTCTACAGGCCACCGACAGCAGCAGAAGCTCTAGGAAATGCTGACTGCTATGGCCGCACTCACCAGGCCAAAAGAAAGCCCGGAGGCGTCATCGAAACAACGTCACGAACACGAGACTGATGCTGAATTCCTTCATAGAGTGCTCGAAAAGAAGGACAAGGAGGCTGCAGAACAAGCGGCCAATATAAAGCAAATGGCTCTTCTTTTCCAAGACATGGTGGGTATGATGATCCAGCAGGACCCTCCAGCTCAAGATCCTCCGATTATCCTCGAAGACGACAGAGGAGAAATATCAAATCCACCTCCGGCTCTTTCAGCAGCCAAAGAGGAAACTATCTCCAAGGCCGCCCTGGATGATTATATTGCTCAACAAATACGAGTTCACCAGGCAAATGAAGCAGCCGGCCAGGTCGTGAAGACCGGGCGACCGTATCCATGCTGGTATGATCAGATAAAATACCCGCCGAGCTATACGATCCCGAAATTCTACGTGTACAAGGGGACAGGCAATCCCCATCAACATGTCGCCCAGTTCAGGGCTCTTTATGGCAACACCGGCGGCGATGATAAGCTCTTGCTTCGCCAATTAGTCGGCAGCTTATCGGAGACAGCGTTTGAGTGGTACTCCGAGCTTCCAAACGACTCCGTCAAAACTTTCGCAGAGATGGAGTTGTTATTCCCTCAGCGATTCACGAGCGCCAGCGAACGTACCCCAATAACGGCATTGATTAATGCGAGGGTGAAGCCGGGCGAAACTTGGGTCCAATATGCAATCCGATGGCAGAACCTGTGGTCGAAATGCGAACAGTGCATCGAAGAAGCACCAGCGGTGGGCATGTTCGTGGGCACCCTAGACCCTTATGCAACTATTTCACAGTTCATGATATTCTTTAAACCGAACACGTTCCAGGCTTTGATCGATAAGCTATCCCAGATGGATCAAATTGGTCACAGACCGTCTCCCCCGAAGCCGGAACCGCAGAACGACAAGGGTAAAGGGAAGCGTCCTTACTCATTCCCACGGGACAAAACGAAGAGGTTGTTCGAGTTGGTGGTGCGCAATAGGCTTATCAACTTGCCAAATCCAAGACGACCACCACAACCCAACGAAGTGAATAATCCCAATTATTGC
The DNA here is from genome assembly GCA_030015575.1 of Agapanthus africanus. Lineage (NCBI taxonomy): Eukaryota > Viridiplantae > Streptophyta > Magnoliopsida > Asparagales > Amaryllidaceae > Agapanthus > Agapanthus africanus. The sequence goes on from CM057337.1 coordinate 14,270,239, forward strand.
CCTTACCACCAAACGGTAAGCCACCCGATCGAGAATTACTTCGTCTTTAAGGGATGGATCGAGGATCAGTACCTACAAGGCAAGTTTGCGCTGTCCGAGAAGTGGAAGGTAAACTCACCACAACCGCACACTCCTAAGAAGATGGACACACTGGAGGCAACATGCTCTTTTGTTGAAGATGCTCCGTGGGAGGTCGTGCTGTCAGCCAAAACCAAAAGAATGCTGAATGATCTTCATATATGCCCGGCGATCAGGTGGAAGAACCCGCTGGAACCCCAGATCATCGAAGGGATGCTGAAGATGCGCCCAACTCTAAAGATTGGTGGTAAAAGCCAAAGTGCTCACACCCAACCGTCGAAATCTTCGAAAAAGAAGAAGAGATCCAAAAAGCCTGTGAAGCCTGGTGACAAGCACACGGACTTGCAGAAATAAATCGACGCGCTGGAGGAGTATAATCAGAAGGCGCGGACTCCCATCACGCTCTAAGAGTTCCTCAGCCACGTCCTTAAGGACGAAGATGATGAAGAAGAATCGTCGGACGAATCTGAGGATCACGTAGCAAGTTGCCATGTGATCTCTCATTCATCACTAGACAATGAAGAGGATCCTTGCACAAAGAAACTGGGGGCAGACCCTGAACCAGAACTTCTGGGGCCGTCAGATGAAATGATCGACACATTCCTCAACGAAGCTCTCCTGAAAAGTAAAGATGATCGGGAGCGCGAGACGGCCATATTTGAAAGAGCCAAACGCCGGCAACTGGACGAAAGTATCGAGGCACTCCCGCCGAATCAAGGGACATCCTTCACGGATAAAAACAAGTTCAAGATGAGGAAAAGGTTTACTAAAGCCATATCAATGGGAATGAAGCTACCACCCTCCGAAGGAAACACTCCCGGTGAAGCAGAAACACATCCTAGCTACTGCTTATATCATCGAAAGATTTCGCACCCCACCGAAGAATGCGACGCTTTTAAAAGATGGTGGCAGGGATATGTTGCTCACCGGCAACATTTTAAGCGGATGAAACGCAAAACTCATCGGGAGCAGAGAAGTACGACTGAGGAGCATAAAAGAACCACCGGTAACTGTCGCATGATCAACACTGGGGGATCGCAAGTTCTCACTTTCGGAAGCGACTCTGACGAAGAGATGGCTCTTGGCCCTCTCTTTAAGGAACCCATCCTGAGGAAAGAGGAAGGATCGAAGGCCTGTGAAAACATTCAGCTGCGCAATCGCACGCTTCCAGAAAAGAATCTCAGACCCACGAGTAGAAAAGATAAAGGAAAAGAAAAGGTCTTCGAGGATATCACCCTGGACGACCAAGTCATGAAAGAACTAACCGCCAAGGACCCGCCAAAGAAGAATAAGGTGGACTATAACGTACTGGCGCATTTGAGGAAGTTACCCTCGCAGCTCAGTATTCTCGACGCCCTTCTACTATCCAAAGAAGCGAGAGATTCATTGATCAAGGTGCTCTAAGAACCAGAGCAATTCCAAGCTTTTCTCTCCGAAGAAAAGATGAAGGACGAGCTAGAGGAAGTACACACAGCCGATATCACCTTCGGCGACGAAGACCTCCTCTTTGGGACATGCGAGCACAACCGTCCCCTCCATATCTCAGGATACTGCCATGATATAAAGATAGGCAAAATCCTGGTCAATAATGGGTCTTCCGTCAATCTCCTTAACGTGCGAGTGTTGAAGGAAATCTGCATGAGCGTCCAGCACCTCGCTCGTGATAAAATCACCATCTCCGGTTTTGACTCCCAGTCATCGCGGACTCTCGGGTCTGTGATATTGACATTACGATTCGGGCTACTTGTCACGGATATTAAATTTCATGTCATTGACGCCAAGACCTACTATAACGCTTTGCTCGGCCGGCCTTGGTTACACGAGTACAATATCATCCCTTCTACACAACATCAGTGTATGAAATACTTTAAGGATGGTCTCGAGTATACCGTAACGGGAGAGCTGAACCCATTCTCCATAAACGAAGTCCGCAAGTATGAAGATGCAAAATATTTCTTGCCAGATTTTGAAGACACGGAGAGATGTCACAAACCGGAGAACAAAGCTATCACCACCATTCCCGTCTTCGAAAGGATACTGAGGAAGAGGAAGAAATAGTTTATTCAGGCCCACCCCAGTACAACAAGCCAAGACCGTCCGCTCCCATGTTGATCTTTGGCAGTGACTCAGAAGATGAGGTCCATGCTATATTCTCCGCTCGGCCTTCAATACAAACATTCGCTGATGCAGAGAAAAGTTTGCAGGTTGCCATGGTTCCGCCCAAACATCATAAAGAACTAGACGCACTTGATACCTACAGTGTAGAAGAGCTGCAGACGTTCTATGTCCCTCCCAGGCGAGAATGCGAAAAGGCGATCCTATTCTACCGCTCCGGGGAAACTAAAGTGGAAAAAGAAATCTGACACGGCGCGGATTCTACACTTGATAGGCTCCAGCCCATCCGTCTGCCTAGATATTATACAGAAGGCTTGAAAAGGCTGTTGAAGCGCCAAAGGATACCCTTCAAACAGACAACTCAAAAAGCTAAGTTCTATGATAGAATCTGGAACGTTCCCGGAACTCAGCACAACTTGCCCAACGGGAGAATGGAAGCAATCGGTCTTGGACATGTTCGGTCCAAGAAACGGGAGCTACTCCGCGACTGCTACATCGTACATGACTTTGATGAAGAAGGAGATGCTCAATGGGAGAGTGCTAATCCTGAACCAGAAAAAGTCCCTGACATAAAAATGCCCAGCCCGTCGTTCGAAGAACAAATGGACAAGCTTATAAGGGAAGCTGGTCAAAAATTCCGAGACGACCATAATCGCGAAATGGCCATCTACGAAAAGGCCAGGACGCAACGCCTTCTCCAACAGGCTGCAAAAAATGAAAATGCCTCTCCCTGTCAACCTGTTGTAAAAAGGGCCCGACGCAGAGGCAGAAACAAGTTAAAAAGCGGAAAAGGCATTCAGCAACGACAAAGCGCGACCAAGAAGTCACGCGATCGGGAATTGAGCGGTCAAGATATGTCCCTTATGAAGAAGATGAGTCGAGCATATTCTTTTCCTCAAGACAAGACAAAGAAGATACTTGATCTCGCCATAAGACATCAAATGCTTACGCTCCCGGAGTCCAAGCACCCTGAGCAAGCTAACGAGGTCTCTCATCCAGACTATTGCTCTTATCACCGAGCAATAGGACACCCTCTCGAAGACTGCTTCACCTTCAAGAACTGGGTCGAAGATCAATATCAGCTCGGCAATTTCGCTTTATCCGACAGTTGGAAGATAACTCCGCCGCAAAAGCATGAACCCAAAGCCACGAGAGTAGAACCAGACCCACATCGGTCTTGGAAGCGATCTCGTACTTGTCATATGATAACGATATCAAGAGAAGAACCCGAGAATATGGATGACCTTCCCTGGTGCTTCAAAAAAATGATGACGAGGTGATCTCAGAGTTTCCACCGGCGCCGAAAGAGCTGGAAGATAGAATACACACTACTACAGATAACCTCAAGAAAATTGATTTGGGGACGATGAGTGACCCGCGGCCGACATTCGTCAGTGAGCTATTGTCTGAAGAAAGGGTGGCTGCGCTAAAAGATGTGCTTATGCAGCATAGAGATTGCTTCGCATGGAACTATTCCGAAATGCCAGGATTTGATCCAGAGATTGCGGTCCACAAATTGGCAATATCCCTGGATGTCAAGCCAATCAAACAAGCACTGAGAAGAATGCAGCTCGAGCTTGAGATGAGCATCAACGCCGAGGTCAAGAAGCTGATCGACTCCGGCTTCATCCAAGAGGTTCAGTATCCTGATTGGATCGCTAACATCGTCCCGGTGATGAAGAAGAATGGGACGGTGCGCATCTGCGTAGACTTCCGGGATCTCAATAAAGCCTGACCGAAAGACGATTTCCCAGTACCAATCACTGAGATGATGATAGATAACACGTTCACTCACGAAGTTTTCTCCTTCATGGACGGCTCATCAGGATATAATCAAATAAAGATGCATCCCGAAGACCAGAAGCATACCGCTTTTCGGACCCCTCTGGGAATATTCTGCTATAAGGTAATGCCTTTCGGTTTAAAGAACGCCGGTGCCATCTATCAGAGGGCCATGACGAAGATCTTTGATGACCTCATACATGAAATCATCGAATGCTATATCGACGACCTTGTGGTGAAAAGCAAATCATACGAGGAACATCTCGAGCATCTAAAGATAGTGTTTCAACGTCTTCGGCAATACAACTTGAAGATGAACCCTCTCAAATGTGCGTTCGGGGTGTCTTCAGGCAAATTCCTAGGATTCATCGTCCGACACCGAGGTATCGAGATAGATCTGTCGAAGATCAAGGCGATCATGGAAATGCCCCCGCCAAGGACTCTCAAACAATTGCGATCTCTCCAAGGGAAGCTCGCGTACATCCAGCGATTTATAGCCAATCTCTCTGGCAAGTGCCGCCCATATAGTCACTTGATGAAGAAAAGGACCCCGTTCGTCTGGGATCACAAATGCCAAGGCGCACTGGACGAAATCAAGCAGTACCTGCAGAACCCGCCAGTGCTGGCTGCTCCAGTTAAGGGAAAGCCTCTTATTCTGTATACAACCGCCCTTGAAGGTTCCTTAGACGCGTTATGGGCACAAGAGAACGACCAAGGGAGAGAAAGAGCTCTCTACTACTTGAGTCGAGTTCTCCTAGGGGCAGAAAGCAACTACTCCCCCATCAAAAAACACTGCCTGGCGTTGATCTTCGCGATAACGAAACTCCGGCACTATGCATTGGCGCATGAAGTCCATCTCATATCGAAGGTGGATACTCTCAAGTATTTGATGTCAAAGGCCATATTGACGGGGCGACTCGCTAAATGGGCCCTGCTCTTGATGGAGTTCTCGATAACTTATCGACCTCTTAAGGCAGTGAAAGGCTAGGCTATTTTCGACTTCCTCGCTGAACATCCAATACCAGCCGATTCTCCCTTGAATTGCAAACTGCCAGACGAACATGCGTTTGATGCGATCGACAGAAGTGGTACCTAGTGGGAACTCTATTTTGATGGAGCGTCTTCCATGAAGAAACGCAGACAGAACACGCCCATAATCAAATCGGGGGTAGGCCTCATCTTCGTGACTCCACAAGGAGGGATAATGCACTTCGCCTTCTCCTTGACAGAGCTGAGGATGAACAATGAAGCCGAATACGAAGCTTTGATAGCAGGTCTCGAGATCGCCATCGACATGGGAATTGAAAACCTCCTCATATACGGAGACTCCCAACTGGTCGTTAGTCAAGTGAACGGCGACTACCAGAACTACAAACCAGAGCTGGTGAAGTATGGCGAGAGAGTACAGCAACTGCTGACTCAAATTCCCTCCTACACCCTCGAAAGCATACCGCGTGCGGAAAATAGCAAAGCGGATGCATTAGCCAAGCTCGCTAAAGAACTGGCCGACGAGAACCTCGACGACGTGAGAATCATTGTGCAAAGCCGTCAGGTTCTCGCACCGGCGGAAATATCTCCGGAATCATCCAAGGAAAAGGAAGCGATTGAACAGACGGCCCTGCAAATAAAAGACCAAGAAACGGTTGAGGATTGGAGAGAAGTCTTTATAGACTACTTCAAATCCCGTCGAACGCCTGAAGATACGTCCTCAAAACATCAGCTCATGAAGCGAGCCCTATCTTTTGCCCTCGTCAACGATACTCTGTACAAGAGGTCATTTGATTCCCTGTGGCTGAGATGCCTGGGATCTGAAGAGGCGAAGAGAGTCATCCAATAAGTTCATGACGGACTCTGCGGTTCTCACCAAGCAGGCCCGAAGATGAAGTTGAAGATTAAACGGATGGGCTACTACTGGCCCACGATGATTCAGGACTGCCTCGAATATGCGAAGTGTTCCCCTCCGAAAGATGGCGCGACAGGACGTCTTGCCTGAGATTCGGGGCAGATGCTAATTGGTGCTATCCGTCCACCTCTTCGAAGATGCCAAGTTGATTTATGGCACCACGTATCGAAGGTTTAGACGGATGCGTCCGATGTAGCAGACTTCGTCAGATTCCCCCTCGTTTGAGGGGTTTTTGATTGTGGGGACGCTCTTCCCTGCAGGCGCAAGCCCCTGCAGTTAATTACGCTACCGCATTGCGGTAACAACTTTCTCCTTCTCCAGATGGTCACTTCGTGTCGTGGGTGTCTGTTTTGTATTTTGTTGCCCGTGGATTGTTTACGGAGACTGAGTTATGTCGTCGCCCGTAGGGCGTGGACTAGTCCAAATCCGTATTATCTTAGATTTGGGTTTGGGGGGATTTGGTTTGAGGATACGTCAGCCATACTTGAGGCTAAGATCAACTCAAACGTTTGTTAAGGATACGTTAGTCTAACTTTGTGACTAAGATCAACTTAACGAGATCGTTTAGATCTGACAAAAGAGCGTTTGGACTCTAATGTTCCAGTTTAGGGACATAGTGGTCCAACGTATGTATGGCCGTCAGGACCCGTCACCTCTCTGACGACGTTGAAGAATTACAACGACGGATGTCAGAGGAGTTCAGAGATGTACCCTCGAGCCAGAGTTAATTGGGGGGATTTATAGTCCACTCTGTTTGAAGGTTTAAGGATACGTTAGCCATCTTTGAGGCTAAGATCAACTTAAACGGGACCGTTTAGATCCGACAAAAGAGCATGCGGGGCTCTATTGTTCTAGTTTAAGGACATTGCGGTCCATGGGTAGTTTAAGGACGTTGCGGTCCATGGGTAGTTTAAGGACATTGCGGTCCATTGCTAGTTTTAAGACATCTCGGTCCAGGTTAAGGACGTCGTAGTCCATGGGTTTAAGGACCCCATAGTCCATTGTTAGTTTTAAGACATCTCGGTCAAGGTTAAGGACGTCGTAGTCCATGGGTTTAAGGACCCCACAGTCCAGTATGTGCTCTGGATGCTTCACACGGGTTCACTGCCGTGCTTGGCGAAGACCAGGCTCCGCTCTGGACGTTTTCCACGGGGTCAAAGAGTGACATTATCCGCGTTCCACGTAACCAGGAATTTGCATTAGACATGAGTTTAAGGACCCCACAGTCCATATCAATGTGTGGTCGTCGGGACCCGTTACCTCTTTGAAGACATTGGGGGATTACAATGCCAAGTATCAAAGGAGTGACGAGATGTACCCTAGAACCGGAGTGGATTAAATAGTCCTTGGCCCAATTTGGGGTCAAGACGAATTAATTATGTTATGAGTCCATTGGACCAGTTAATCACCAATTGAGGACTTATGGCCATCTTGGGCTAAGTCCAATCAGGAGAGGCTTTACCTCTATCCATTTAGGCCAATTGGGCCAAAGCCTAGTGTTAAACACTACCGAGCAGTCAGTGTTGAACACTGGGAATGGGGTTGACAAGTTAGTGTTTAACACTAAGAGATAATTGGTGTTAAACACCAGCAACAAGGCTTTTCAAATTAGTGTTAAACACTAAAACAGATCAGTGTTGAACACTGCAAATGAAGATCTCAGATTAGTGTTTAAACACTAAGGTAATCAGTGTTGAACACTGCAGATAAAGCTTTTTATTTAGTGTTGAACACTAAGGCCCAACAGTATTTTAACACTGGGTTCGAGAGTTTTAATTTAGTGTTAAACACTAAGGCAAGAGGGGTCACGTGGCAGCACGTGAGAGCGCCCTCCCTTCATTTATTCTAAGATTATCGTGTCTTTCAGAGCATCACGTGCCATCACGTGATGGGCATTCAAATGCCTGTGTATTAGAGCTTCTGCCGAGGGTCACGTGGGTCACGTGGGGTGCTGCCTCAAAGGGGCTTTCTGTAGATCCTTTTTGGGGGGGTCACGTGATGACACGTGACCCTGCCTCCATGTATTTTGTTTAGAGGCTTTGTTAATCTTCTTTCAGGAATTAAATTCCTCGAACTGTAAATTTCAGAGGAATTAAATTCCTACTTCCTTTCGAAGACTTGTTTTCTGGAATAGAGTTTAACTCTAAATATTCTGTAGGAATTAAATTCCTCATATACGTGAAGGGCTGAATAGGGTTAAACCCTAATAAAAGTTTTTAAGGAGTTTAAACTTCCATCCTCTGTTAAATTATGATTAAGGGAATTAAATTCCCGCTGTTTCAACAGAACTAGGTTCTTAATTAGGGTTAAACCCTGTTTCTTTTTTGTTCTGAAGGAATTAAATTCCCATGATATAGGGTCAAGCCCTACTTTTATTTTAAAGGAATTAAATTCCTATAGTTCTGTGAGAATTAAATTCTCGTGCTTGCATTCCTTCTCTATGTTTTGGATCTGCATGGCAGGATCTCAACCCATTGAGAATTAAATTCTCAACCTTAAGGGGAGATGTGCACTTTGCAGATCCTCCATCAAAGAGAGAAGAAATGTGTTCTTCTGTTTTCACATTTTCAGAGTTAAACTCTGTTGAGAATTAAATTCTCTTTCTTTCAAAAGGCCTTCCCTTTCTTACCTAGGGTTTTTTGCAGAAGATCCGAGTCTTTTCAAAGTATCAAAGCTCTCCTCCTTTTCTTTTTCTTTTCTGCGTATGTATATCCTTCTCTGTGTCTCTTGGCTCCTATTTATAGGAGAAGCAGCCGAATCAATCAGTTTTTGACGAATCTTCATGAGAGATTTGATTTGCATTCATCATTTATTTTGGACCTTTGGATTGTTAGGTGAATTTTATTCACCATTGGATTTTAAATCCAGAGATTCTCCTTTGTTATTTTGGTTAGATTTAAAGGGGAAATCTTTCCAAACCCGAGATTTTCCCATAGATAGATGATATTTCATCACCTCTGAATCTTTAATTTGATTGGTTCCAGATAGTTGCTTTCCTTTGGAAAGATTTGAATTTCTCTCAGAATTTAATTCTGTTAACAAAATGGGCTTTGAAAGCCGGTCACGTGTGACCACGTGACCCATGGTCACGTGTGGGCACGTGACCCCCTTTGGAATGAGCCTTTTCCTTTCTTTTGCGCTCTGTCTTCTGATCGTTGCTTAAGCGTCACGTGCTACCACGTGACCCCTGGTCACGTGTGAGCACGTGACCCTTGTTTGAACTCTCTTTCCTTGGTTCAACGGGAGAACGAGTCTGCTGCCTTGAACGTCACGTGCCAACACGTGACCCTGGTCACGTGGAAGCACGTGACCTCTTCTGAAGCCTTTTCCTTGACTTGATCAGGGAACTGGTGTGCCTTTGACGCTTGCATTTAAATGTCACGTGTCACCACGTGACCCTGGTCACGTGGGAGCACGTGACTCTTTCTGAAGCCCCTTTTCTTCAACGTAGTCAGGAAACTGAACTTGCCTTGCCGGTACTTTTGGGTGTCACGTGCCAACACGTGACTGCTGGTCACGTGTAAGCACGTGACCCTCTTCTCAAGCTTTTTCCCTAAGCTTTCCTGATTTTAAATCAGGAAACACGAAGCAATGCCACTCATGCCAGATCCATGGGGACTTCATCCACCAGCATCCAAATCCACTACACCCAACAGTGGCCAGCTGGCTGTTCGAAATGTGGGGAACTGACATAATCGGCCCTATCGAACCCGCATCGTCCAGAGGACATCGTTTCATTTTGGCGACAACAGATTACTTCTCCAAATGGGCAGAAGCAGTACCGTTGAGGGAAGTGAAGACGGAGAATATCCTCCATTTCTTCAAGACGCACGTTATTTATCAGTTTGGAACTCCACGACGGATCGTCTTCGATAACGGGCCAGCCTACAGAAGCCACAAGATGAACCGCTTCGCACAACAGCACAACATAGACTGGAGATACTCATCGATCTATAATCCCCGAGCTAACGGTCTAGCTGAGGCTTTCACCAAAACCTTGACAAAGATCGTGAAGAAGACGGTGTCCCGAAATAAGAAAGACTGGCACGAGAGACTGCAGAAAGCTCTCTGGGCATATCGAACTACGTTCAAGACGGCTACGAACACGACGCCGTACGCGTTGGTATTCGGTACGGAAGCGGTACTCCCCCTCGAGATAGAGCTACCCTCTCTACGAGTGGCAGTCCATTACGAGCTGACGGACGAAGAGAACGCTCACCTTCGGCTTGAGAAACTTGATGCCCTTGATGAAACCCGGCTCCTGGCGCAGCAAAATCTGGAAGCTTATAAAGCAAAGATGACGCGCTCATATGAAAGATTGACCAGGCCGAGGACATTCCGCCAAGGCGAACTCGTGCTAGTGATCAAAAGACCTATGATGCCCAATCGTGCTAAACGAGGGAAATTTGAGCCGAATTATGAAGGCCCGTACATCATAGACAAGGTGTACCAGGGTGGAGCTTATCTACTCATGGACATGAATGGTGAAAGACCTTTCAGGCCAATAAACGGTCGCTTCCTGAAGAAGTACTACGCTTGACGAGTTACGGCCTAGGTCAATGATAGATGACGACGATTATATACGCTCGCTATCTTCCTAAGCCCAAACTCTATAAGTAGTAACCGGCTTACTTAACAGCGGACCGAAACGTCCTTAAACTAACAACGGACCGAAACGTCCTTAAACTAATAGCGGACCGAAACGTCCTTAAACTAATAGTGGACCGAAACGTTTTTAAACTAACAACGGACCACTATGTCCTAAAACAAGCTATTGACCGAGATGTCGATAAACTACGGTGGATTGCAGCATCCCAAAGCTGATAAAAAAAAAGAATAAAAAAGGAAAACGGTATGTCCATAAGCAAAATGGGCACGGATGAAAACCCGAAAGGGCTCCGTGAGTAAAAACAGCAGGGCTACCGGCGAGTGTTTGTGAAAACCCGAAAGGGCGCAACCTCGTTAAAAGACATTTACAGGGTCCTCTCGACCTTGTGAGGAGAAATCACCCGCGTGAGATCCTTACGACTCACAAGGGAGCAACACACTTAGGAATCCTCACGATTCCTAAGGAGAAATTACACTTGCGAGATCCTCACGACTCGTAAGGAGAATCCTCTTATGGGACCCTCACGGCTCATAAGATTCAAAAGTCTTAAGTTACAGAGACCTGAACTAGTTCTTAAGCAGCCCCCACAACATCCACTACTGCCTTACAAGTGGCTCAGCACTGACCCTTGTATACAATCCACGGGCGCGAATAAACATTTCCCTAACCAAGTCCCACCCGTGACTAGGGACATGTTCGCACGGCGAACAACCCTTGTGAGTCCTCTCGACTTATAAGAAGAAAACTCTCTTGTAAGATCCTTACGACTTACAAGAAGCCATACACTTAGGAGCCCTCACGATTCCTAGAGAGAAAACACACCTACGAGATCCTCACGACTCGCAGGGAGAAATACCTTTGTGAGGCCCTTACGGCTCATGAAGTCAAAAGCCTTAGTCGACAAGATCCTAACCCTGTTCGCTAAGCCACCTTTGTTCGAGGTCGACAGAGGCAAATGATGATTCGCTCCTGGCAATATCCCAGTTATAGCGGTGCTGATGCCGAAATCGGTGTCTAATCCCAAGCTTGCAGCGAAAAGCTAGCAAGCCACACATGCATACGAAATAGCCGAAATGATGGGGCAATTTGCAACGGAAGCAGCAAGTAAAAAAAATGTATGCATGAAAAATAGCCGAAATGATTGGGCAACTTGCAATAAAAAGCAGCGAGTAAAAAATAAAAAAATAGCCGAAATGATTGGGCAACTCGCAATAAAAAGCAGCGAGTAAAAAATAAAAAAAATAGCCGAAATGATTGGGCACCGCGAAAAATAGCCGAAATAATGGGGCAATCGCGACCTTCACGATATAAAAGCTGAAATGATAGAACATCGCGGAAAGAAATAAAAAAATGAATCAATCAAATTTATGCCCTACAGGTGATATCACATCAATCCCTGTATACAATCCAGGGGCGCAAACAGAGAAGGAATCGTGCTCTTCCTCCCCAGGTTTTATCAGAAGAAGAAGCCAAATCTCGACGGTTCACGGATAGCCTAGAGATCATCTCAACATTCGTCTCATTGCAGCAGACACAACATCAAACAAAATGGAACAGCGGCAACTCCCAGTTCCATGACTCGATAGTATACAGATGACCGAGAGTTAAATCCCAACTCCGTGAAATGCGGATATAATCAGCAAAATTCCTGGTTACGTGGAACGCGGATAACGTCACTTCTGACCCTGTGGAAAACGTCCAGAGCAGATCCTGGTCCTCGAAGAGTACGGCAGTGAACCCGTATAAAGCATCCAGAGCGAAGCCTAGTCCTCGCCGAATACGGCAGTGAACTCGTGGGAAGCATCTAGAGCAAAATTCCTGGTTACGTGGAACGCGGATAACGTCACTTCTGACCCCGTGGAAAACGTCCAGAGCGGATCCTGGTCCTCGCAGAGCACGGCAGTGAACCTGTGTGAAGCATCCAGAGCAGAGCCTAGTCCTCGCCGAACACGGCAATGAACCCATGGGAAGCATCTAGAGCAAAATTCCTGGTCACGTGGAACACGGATAACGTCACTTCTGACCCCGTGGAAAACGTCTAGAGCGGATCCTGCTCCTCGCAGAGCACGGCAGTAAACCCGTGTGAAGCATCCAGAGCAGAGCCCAGTCCTCGCCGAACACGGCAGTGAACCCGTGGGAAGCATCTAGTGCAAATTCCTGGTCACGTAGAACACGGATAACGTCACTTCTGACCCCGTGGAAAACGTCCAGAGTAGATCCTGGTCCTCGCAGAGCATGGCAGTGAACCCGTGTGAATCATCCAGAGCGGAGCCTGGTCCTCGCCAAACACGGCAGTGAACCCGTGGGAAGCACCAAGAGCAAATATCGGACTGTGAAGTCCTTAAACTCACTGACTATGATGTCCTTAACCTCGACCGTGATGTCTTAAAACTAACAATCAACCCCAATGATTTTACACTAATTTTACCTTGGTTCAAGGGTACATCTCTTCACTCCTTTGATATTGGTCATTGTAATTCTTCAACGTCTTCAAAGAGGTGACGAGTCCCAACAACCACGCATTTCGCGGACTGTGAGGTCCTTAAACTCACGGACTATGATGTCCTTAACCTCGACCGTGATGTCTTAAAACTAACATTGGACTGTGGAGTCCTTAAATCCACGGACTATGATGTCCTTAACCTCGACTGTGATGTCTTAAAACTAACATCGGACTTTGGAGTCTTTAAATCCATGGACTATGATGTCCTTAACCTCGACCGTGATATCTTAAAACTAACATCGGACTGTGGGGTCCTTAAATCCACGGACTATGATGTCCTTAACCTTGACCGCGATGTCTTAAAACTAACGTTGGACTGTGAGATCCTTAAACTCATGGACTATGATGTCCTTAACCTCGACCGTAATGTCTTAAAACTAACAACGGACTGTGGAGTCCTTAAATCCACGGACTGTGATGTCCTTAACCTCGACCGTGATGTCTTTAAACTACGGTATCCTGGAAAACGTCCAGAGCGGAGCCTGGTCCTCGCCAAACACGGCAGTGAAACCGTGGGAAACATCCAGAACAATCCCTGACTCCGTGAAATGCGGATAAGGGAAACTTCACCCATCACTTGCGGGTTCTCACGACTCGTAAGGGAGTAAATTCTCTTGCGAGATCCTTACGACTCTCAAGAGAAAACACACTTAGGAATCCTCACGATTCTTAAGAAGAAAATTACACCTACGGGATCCTCTCGACCTGTAGGGAGAAAATTCTTTATGAGACCCTCACGGCTCATAAAATTAAAAAGTCTTAGGTGACAGACCTTAACCCTGTTTTCTAAGCCATCACCACTCTACAAAGAGCCTAAGTCTGACAGCTATATGCTCAGCTATATGCTATCTACAGACCGCACTTGCTAAAATCGCATGACAAACAACACAGCAAGAAAGAAGAAAGCAGAGAAAAGACACAAGACATTATGAAGAACGTGTATCTTTTATTCATGAATTCGATTGAGTACAAAATACATCGTGTTAAAGAATAAAAGAACAAATACATTTTATTCACAATTAAAAATGATACAAAATTTTTATTGAGAGGAAAGCGCTTTCAGTAGTCCGACTAGCCGCTCACGCACTTCCCTCAACCTCTCTTCTTGATCGGCTGCCGCGGCCAACTCTGCTTCGACCTGGGCTCGCTGCTGCAGGTAAGATGAGAGTTGTTCCTTGACGGCTCGCTGAGCTGCTTCACGATCTTGTGCATCACGCTCAACAACATTGAGCTTCTGCTTCAATGTTAGCCCATTAGAGATACATTGCAGAAGGCCCTCGAAGATAACCTTCACCTGGGTAGCGTTCGCGTCGACCTCAGCACGCAGTCGAGCAGACTCGGTTGAAGTTTCTTTGCATTCTCTTCGCTTTAAAGCCACTTCTTGTTCGAGATGGCGGAAGTAAGAAGCGCTCTGCTCGATCCATGCCGCCCGTTGAGTGCTTGTGGCCAGAATCTCAGGTGCCGGACGCTTAAGCTCAAGCTCATACAAGCAAGCCTCGACCTCCCGGTAGCGATTAACCTAAAACTCAACGACGCCCTCACCGTGAAAGTTCATGAGCGTTGCCAGCATAGGGTTAATCTCTGCGGCAAAATCCACGGCAGACATGGGAGCCTCTGCGTTGAACTCCTCGATATACTCGCATAGCATGCGTAGGCTGGTCGCAGCACCTTTGGATGATGGACGCCTTAAAAAGGGCCCGGCCGGCATTATAATACGAGACTCGAACGGGGTTGGAGTCGATGTGATTGCTGCAAAATAGATCATAATCAAGTGTCGGCTCAAGAAATAAAGAAAACAAGCAAAAAGTAGAGTCTACTATACCGGCTGCAGCAGGTGGCAAAGCCGGGAGGACCGGTGGCGCAACTGATCTTACATCTCCTCCTTCAATCTATAGCACTGCAATCAGGGCAAAGAAGAATCAGAAATAAGTTCATTATCGGTAAAAGAAAGAGCATTAATTGGAAGCTATATTCACCAGCGCAGCTAGATGAAGCCATCTCCGACGGGAAGGAGAAGTGGGGATGCAGCACCTGGTACAGGTGGTCAAAAAGGACTCCTGCAAAGACGCAATAGTACAACGTCAGTACATAAATTATGCAGCCAAGATAAGACTGGTGGGTCACAAATCCATACCTTCCAGCATTTGTGATGGTGCGAGAGAAGGAAGATAAGTGGTCACCGTCAGAGCGGTAACTGACGGCGTTCCCTCGGGTAATGCGGCACCAGCACTAACCGCACCTGTGTTAGAAACAAGATAAACCCTGTCAGAAATGATTGCAAAATAAAAAAAAGGACGGTAACCCAAAATTTACCTGAAGAGTCACCGGCCGGAGCCCTAATAAGGGCGTCACTTGATGCAACGGTGGCGTCTCCCTCCTCCATTGGGATGGTCTCGCCTCCCGTTGCCTCATCGCCCGACTCTACAGGGGTCGTCGTCACGCTCGCGACGCCGGGAGACGACAAGGAACCGTAAGCAGGGAGAGCGATGATCGGAGCGGTGCCCGACTCTTGAGAAAGAGCGGCCATCTCTTGCTCAGCGACCATAGCAGCCGTCTCACCCGCTACCACCTCGGGCTCAGTGGTCGCAGCCGTCTCGTCCATCACTACTGTAGGCTCGCCCATAGCAGTCGTTTCATCCACTGCTGCCTCAGGCCCGGCCATAGCAGCCGTCTCATCCGTCGCCCCCTCGGGCTCGGCATCGGCAGCCTTCTCGGGCATAGTAGTTGTGATTGACTCGTCAGCCACTATCTCGGGCCTGGCAACTATGGTTACGTCGCCTGTCATCGCCTCGGGTTCAACCGCTACCTCCTCTACCGTACCCTCAGGCTCGACGGTCTCCGCCGCTCCTCCAGTAAGACTCGGCCCTGCAGGACAAGATATATAAGAACCGATAGTCCAAAACTTTGACAACAAAGCCTCAAAAAACACATTACCTGAGGCAGATTTACCGTTGGCTTCCCGAGCTGCACGTGCCGCCCGTCTATGAGCAGTAGACAAGGCGACCGGGAGCTCCTCTGAAGGAGTAGAAGCGGGAGTAACGGTGCTTGAGCCTGCTCCCGCAGCCAAACCAGCTCTACGCTCCCTTGCTGCGCGCCTCAGACACTTCCTTTCCTCCCGGGCCGTCACGACAGACCTTTTGGAAGCCTCCTTCAGCAAGGCAGCGTCGTCCGCATTTAGGGTTGCCTCTAGAGCCATCAAGGCTTCCATCATCGGCCTTTTAAGTAGGGCCTCTTGCGGCAATCCCGAAGAGGCCGGGACATCGGTAGCTGGCCCGGGGAGAATTCCCGCATCGACTTGCGAGGTGGGTCTTGTGGTCCCTGCAATGAGATAAGGAAAGGGTTAGATTGGCCGTAAAAAAAAAGAGAATGAAGACATAGCAAACCGAAACGTACCAATGCCTAACAAAGCACGATTCCTCTCATTCTCCTCGAAAGTCCTGAGGGAAGCCGCCAGAACCTCCTCAATAGTGAAGCCTGTTACAAAAAGAAGAATGTCAGTCAAGACATGACAATAAAATATAACGCAATGACAAGAGTATGACTAATATTTACTTGATTGCGCGAGGGCGGCTATTTTCGCCTGGTGGCTCACAAGTTGCGCAGAAGCAGCAATAGCGGCGTCGAGGTCGGTGTCTTCTGGCGCTATGAAGAAACCCTCATTGGTTCCATATTCACTTAAGCCTTCGGTAAGAGGAGCCTGGGGCTCTAGGCCGAGTACGGCATCAAGGGAAAGGACCGACTTCTTCTTCCTCTTTTGCGCGCGAACCCCGGTCGCAACCAAAATCAGCTTACGCTTCGTGGGCACCTTGGGATGGCGGGTCCTGATGTCCGAGCCCACGTCGGATTCAGGCGAAACCACGTTTACCGTCTCCACAGGAGCACGGGGCGCTGAGGGCACGTCCACAGAATCACGGGGCAATCCACGCGGGGGGCTTAGCACGCGTGGAGGCTCAACTCCAACATCTCCTCTTAGCGGAGGAGGGACAGGGGTACTTCGCTTTAGGAGGACGTTGCGATCGCTGGCGGGGGGCGCACCCTTGCGATCAAGCAGCAGTCGCTTCTCTTCCCGGATAACAGCACCCATCGTGTGTTGATACCAAGCCCCGTATACGTTGAAGGCCCTTGGAATGCAACTCGGCTCGCTAATGAAAAAGTGGGAGCCTGTGTTTAACCGCATAAAGTGATGCAGTGCGCTCCGTATTCCCTCCCAGGTGGCCGCAGGCACTTCCAAAAATGCCTCCAGTGGGACCCCCTGGTTATAACTTAGTTGCTGGGCGAAACGGTGGGGGTTGTACCTCATGAAAAGCGCCGCCTCATTCTTCCTGAACATGATGAAGCCCGGCCTAATGGAGTATAGATGTAGAATCTCCCGGGCTTTCAATACGGAGGCCCCGTCCTTGAAATTATCGCGCAACGCCAACACCGCCTTAGAGGTCTCCGGGCCGATTGTCAGGATCTTGTCCGTGAAAGAAATACCCGCTCCGACCGTGCACGGACGAAGAAGCAGCCCCCTAGCCTCCCGCGGAGACAGATTCATGATAGAAGCGCCGATCAGCCGCATAACTCTCGAGAGTCTGCACTTCTCGTAAAAAGAGGGTCTTTTATGAATACCAAATATCCCGAGCACGTGCATTTCCATCCATGAAGTAAAGTAGTGCATCGGGAAATTAGCAAGTTGCACCCCCGGTTCAGTTGCGTCCACCGCCACGCTGAGACCATGGTACAGGTGGGCCAACCCGGCAATTCCAATGGACAATTGTATGCCAGCCACTATTCGATGTGTTGGGTAGAAGACGGACGGCCTCATGTAGCGAGGGTGCATGGGGAGCGCGAACCAGCATAACCATAACCCCAGAAACCAGAGAAAGAAAGTCTCCTCGTCGATGCCCGGAGTGGCGATTTCCGATAAGGGGATGATTGCAGCATCGGGGAGGTAAAAACCCTTTTGATCGTCTTCCAGTGCTGGTCGACGATCTAAGCCAAGGTCGAAGGGGTCGTCAAGCTTGGCAAATTTTTCGCCCCGTTGCGATAGAATCTCCGGTCGAAGAAAGCGGGCGATGAAGTCTGCGAAACTAACTCCCCGGCCTCCTGATTCCAAGTAAAGACTTTCATACATATTCAGCACCTTTACCAGACTCGGAAACTAGTGCTGAATAGCGTTCTCCGGCGTTAAGTTCATCACCAACGGCTTGGTGGCAAAAACATATTTGTCAGGAGGAAGCAGCTCCTCATTGTGCTCTCCTCTCACCGGCAGACCGGAAATTTCAGCAAATTCTTCCAAAGAGATGGAAACTTCCCTGTCCATTAGAAGAAAGGTATGGGTGGGGATGTTCCATTACTCCACGAACGCCTTAATCCACCATGTTGGAGGAGCAGTGTACTCGAACAGTGAAGCGTAAACTGTAGGGTATAGGCCGATCTTCAGCAGATGCGCCTTCTTCGCTGACAAGATGTACCTAGCCCACTACAGATACCCTGCCGAGTGTCGAGGGGTCAACCCGATGTTGTAGGGTTATCCCTAAGGGCGCGACTCACCCTGGCATATGCGCCGTCCCAAAATATCCAAAGCTGCCGGAAGCTGCATAGGTATGGCAGCAATCGAAGGTTGAAGAAGATCCTCCGAATTCCAGTTTACGACCCCCACGGCATAGTTCACCGGGGGTACATCTGCATATGAGATCGATGAGATCGGCTCTGACGGCGTCGCACAAGAGAAGCTTCGACGACCTTTGATAATTTCGTTGTACCACCTACCCCACAGGTGAAGGTTCTTATACTCCGGGTCGTAGTCATTAATGAGAGCAAGAACCTCCCGGTCTACCGATGCCTCAGGGAATCCTCCCTCTGAACGGAAAAACGGGAACGAGAGATCAGAAGACATGTCGCCTGCAAGAAAAAGCGAAATTCAATTATCAGTATTATAATTTAATCCCGACGCTCGGTACTTTCAAAAAAAATTTGTACCACACTGCAATGCAGTAGAGAGGGGACCAAAGGGGGACCTATAAAATCCAGATGACAATGCATCAGTTAATAAGACAGCCTCATCATTGGATGAGACTATCAATTAATGAGAAAATCCTCAAAGAATATTCTCATTAAATGAGAAATCTCTCGAAACAAGGAGAAAATCTCCCTTTCAGAGCAAAGCTCTGTAACAGAGTGACATTTGTCAAACTCTGGTCACGAGAGAATGAAATTCCTTAAAGAGCCTAGCTCTGTAATGATGATGGAAAAATCCATCAAAGATTAATGAAAATTAATTTCTAAGAATTAAAATTCTGGGATATTAAAGACCCATGAAAAAACTCTTAAGAGTTCTTCATCAAAAGATCAAAAGATCTATATATTGTCAAAAGAGCAGAGCTCTGACTCATGGGCTAAGAAACCATAAGGAAAGATCTATTTAGATCTATGGGTTCTTTAGAGCAAGGCTCTGTTTATAAAACCCTAAAGGGGTTTTCTTTAGATCAAAAGATCTATGAGAGCAAAGCTCTGTTAATTAAAATTAATTTAATTTAATTTAATTTTTACCTAAAATTTTCTAGAGTTTTAACTCTTGAAGTTCTTGGATATGAGAGCAAGGCTCTGAGATAAAAATTCTTGAAGATGATAATAATCTGAGGACCAAGGGTCCTATTTATAGGCGCTGAAGCGCCTCCTCAACTTCTGAACCGATCCAATGGCTCAGATGTTGCCACCGCTGCACTCACGTGTGCGCCACGTGAGCGCAACGGTGGGGGGGCATTTGTTCCCTCCAATCAGAGCAAAACTCTGTTTGAATTTCAAAATTCAAAAATTGAAACAATGCTTTAGATCCCTTGCGCTGCGCACTGAGCGCCAAGTGTTAAAAGCAGACACGCCAGCGCCAGGAGTGCTGCGCCCTAGGCAGCGCACCCCCAATCAGAGCAAAGCACTGTTTCAAAATTCAAATTTTAAAATGAAGCAATGCTTCAGATCCCTTGCGCTCTGCGCTGCGCGCCACGTGTCAAACAGTGATGCGCTGGCGCAGTTGTGCTGCGCTCTGCGCTGCGCACCACGTGTCAAACATTGGTGCCCTGCACTGTGCGCCACGTGTCAAACATAGGTGCGCTAGCGCAGTTGCGCTGCGTCCTGCGCTGGGCGCCACGTATCAAACACAGGCGTGCTAGCGCAGTTGCGCTGCGCTGTCACGCCCCGCTTCTCGGTGTACGGCAAAGGGGACGCGACGAGGTCCGCTATGTATATACTTAGAAATACATACGCTAAGCGTATCTAAACAATATAAAAGTAAATCACAAGAGACAAGGGATATAGAAATAACAGCAACTTTATTAATAACATTCTTTTGTACAATGCATGAAAAGTAAATACAACTGAAATGAAAAGCGGTGCCTAAACAATGGCATAACAGGAAATGAAAATACTGAATAGAACAAGGTACAATATCTAGAGCTCAGGGTCTTCGTGAAACTGATCCAAGTCTTCACTGGTGGGCTCGATCTCTGCTGGGTCCAAAGCACCTGACGACATTCAAAGAATAAAGAAATAGAATGTCGTCAGCGAACAGGTCACTCGGTAAGTCCCAAAGATAAAGAAGAATTAGAAAAGACAGAATAAGAGGTATTTTCTAAAGAATAATAGTGTAGAGTATTGTGTTCACGCTGTTGTTTGTAGCTTGGTACGGAAGGATGCCAGTGTATACGAGAGGGGTCTCAGTATGCTAGAGACCAGGGCAAATGGAAGTACAAGGCTCCGTTATACAACCCGGAACAACGGCAATTGGATTCATGTTAGATGTTTTAATCTTACCGCCTCGTGCCACCTTTAACACCTTCCGCACCAATCTACCCCTTAAACCCCGTAGTGTTTTTATAGTATTGTTGTATTGTATTGTATAAGTTGGATGACTGACCAAAACCATGATATCAGTAAACAGATTGTAACTGGGTAATCAGGTAAATGGAATAACGGGATAATGGATGTATATCCACGGTTTGATTCAGTCAAGTTGTATAGATTGTTAACTGGATTCTGGGATTCATGTATTCATATTGAGTTGGAATATTAAAGAATATAGATTGACTTAAATCATATTCAAGTCAGAAATAATCAAACTCAAACCCGAGTCAGACTAAAAGAAATGTAAGTCGAAGTTCTATATTTGTTAGGGTCATTATTGTAATTTATAAAACTTGAGGGGGTTTTATGTAAAAATACTTTTGTATAGTTTTCAAGATACACCTCAAGTATTTATTATTCCTCTTTATTGTTATAATGAGTGTGATTTTATTTTGTGATATTTCTAGAGAAAATATCCTAATTACATAAATAAAGGTATTAATTCGTAATATTGATTTAATTGAAATTCATGGTATTTTAATGTAACTTTTAATCTTGTAATTTTTTTTTAGGAAAAGGTGAAAACTTTATCTTATAATAAAATAGGTGTTCAAATGATAAATATACATATGTTTATACACGAATAACTTTTAATAAATATTTTATTTTCCAAAAATCTTATCTTTCTTAAATGTCGTATTTTAAACCTTTCGAAACCAAATGCTCCTTGCGGAGGTCTGAATCTCGCACTACTAAGCCTAAGGGTGCACGATAAACCGTACTATCCCTAACGAGTTCCCCAAAGATGGGTTGTAGTGGCGCTTTGCAAACATTTAATAAATACTAATCATTTAGAAAACGGTTTTATAAAGATAAGGTATTTATTTGTAAAAGGGTGTAAATTTCCGTATTTTAGATTCTAGGGTTTCCTAAGCCAACTAGCATATTTCTAAATGGTCTAAACGACAAGTCATTAGAAGCCTCAAACGCCTCTTCACCGCCAATTGCGGCCAGATAAGTGCCAGGTGAGTGGGAGGCTCTCCACTACAAGTAGTGGCCCTAATTAAGTAACCACTCGCCTTATACACACTTGCCTAGACACCACAAAATCAGGTTTAGATAAACGATCGATGTCTACGACATATCGTATTTTCCTATTAAAATATATTGTTTTAAAATTGTTTAAAACTTAGAACTTTTAGAAAAGGTTTTATTAAGAAAAGGGTATTTTAATGTAAAATCTTGTATTATCGTATTCTAAGTTTTGATGATATCAATTAGGGTTGTATTTGCGTGTATGTGGAGGTAGGTCTTTACCTCGTGATCTACTTTAAGGTATAGCAATGTTAAAGGGTGATAAACTAAACATGATGGTATTTAAGTGCAAAAATACGGTATATTGCAAAAGCTATCATTTCATGTATGAAAACTTATTCAAATTAATTTTTAAGTGATTAGTAGTCAACATGAAGATGTTTAAGCACTATGGAATTAGTGATAAGTGAGATTTGATAGAAAACCGAATCGGAAATCGGTTTGTTCCGATTTCCGTCAGGTTTGAAAAGTCGTCTTTTAATGGAAGAAAAGAAAGGTAGAAAAAAGGGACTTACGGGTTTGGAAAACGCTAGAGAGTGAGAGAAAGGTAGTGGGTTTGCCGGTGCGTCGAAACGTCGTGAAGAGGTCCTAGTACGATCGCCGGGATTTCGCTGTCGATTTCGTCAGCGCTTCGCCTTTCGCTCGTTTTCTCACGTACCAAGTTCGCTTGAAATTTTTAGAGAGTGGACTTAGGAATGTAGGGTGAGAGGGTAGAGGATATGGGGGTTTATATAGGGTTAGGCTAGGGTTAGGGTTTTTAATAAAAATATAAAAATATATACAAAATCATTAAAAATTCATTAAACATAAGAGTAAAAGGGATTTATTGGGCAATTTAAAACCGATCTAGATTTAGTGTATGCAGGTGAGAAGACCAGGTCAACACGGAATTTTTCCGTGTTGACGACTCGGCCGTCCGGCCGAGTCCGGCCGGCGGCACCGGCCCGAGTCGGGGTGCCGTTGGGTGGGGTTTTCTTGGGGGGATTTATGGCATATCTAACTTTTTGTCTTCAGTTCAAGTTTTGTGAGTTATGGCTGTTTGACTGTTGACTTTCCAAAAATTTAAAACAAAATAAATATAAAAATAATGTGGGGCATCGGATTTGAACTCTGGTGGCTTAGTTCAGCAATGCAAGGTATTACCAATGAGCTACAAGCTCCTTCTTATAATTATGGTGTTATTTAATTACTTAAAATGATAGCAGCAAAAGTAAATATTCCAAGTATACATTGAATTTAAAGTAATTTCTTGTACACTAAAAATGGAGTTATTACATTCTTGCAGCTTGTAATTAAAAACAAAATAATTACCTGTATCTTGTGCTCAGGCTAAAATACCCTTTTGTGGATTTTGAAAATTTTAAAAAATTTTGTATAGAAAAAGTGTATAAGAAAATTAAGATTGTTACATTCTACTCTCCTTATAAAAATTTCGTTTTCGAAATTTGTAAAAGGAAAGTATAACTGTGCTAGGAAGTTTGGTGAATGTAGTGTATAAAAGTGATACGATGGTGAAAAAGGCTTACCGGTGTTACCTTGACTTACAGTCTCGGCTTCTATGGCTTCTAATGTGAAGGTCCATCGCCGTGGTATATTCCTTCTAGCTGGCGGCACATTCTGCCTTTGGGGCCTATTTCTCTGCCCTCTAGGCATGTCCCTCATTGCTTGTTGGAATTGGCGAGTAGGCTGTGCAGGTGGTGGAGCAGGTAGTGCAGGACGAGTTGCAGGAGCTTGGATGGTTGGCCGCTACGGGTAGTTGGTGGGTGTGTGAGTTGAGTTGCTATTGTAAGGACAGTTTCCAATTCCGTGGTTGGATGCGCCACAAATTAGACACAGGCCTTTTGCGCGCCTACAGTCCTTCCACAATTGTCCCTTCCTATGGTGGTAATGGCAAATTTCTTCAGTTCTCCTGGGTTCAAACGATGGCCTGAAAGAGGCTCCTCCTGCCATTTGAGTGGCAGGGCATTTCAAACCGGCAGATTGGGGTCAGCCTCTCGCCTTTATCACTGCCTCATAACTGCGGGCAGGTTCTAAAGCATCTTCATGTGTCAGAAATTTTCCCGTGGCTAGAGTAGCCTGAATCTCCGTGTCCAGTCCTTGTTGAAAGCGACGGGCTCTGATCTCGTCTGTCGGTATCAAGTGTGCCGCGAATCGGCTTAACATGGTGAATTCAGCGTCGTATTCATCTACTGATTTGTCCCACATTGAACCCTGTTGTAGATGAATGAACTGCTGCTCCATTGCAAACCTGGCAATCACAGGGAAGTATTTCGCGTCGAACTTCTCGTGAAAAGTCTTCCATTCAATCGGCTGTACCAGACGGCTTTCTTCCGCCTTCCACCAGTTGCGAGTATTATCCGTGAGTTGTAGTTTCGCCACACGGACCCAAGCGATGTCTGGCACTTGAGCTGCTGCCAGATCGTCTTCGATGCTCTGTGCCCATTCTTCAGCTTCAAGAGGGCTTCCTTTACCAAAGAACTGCTTGGGGTGCAAAGCCCTGAATTGCTTTACCCTTGGTGCGTCGGTCTCAGGACGGTTCAGGAGTTGTTGTTGTCCCTCGAGAAGGCTGCGGATCGCTTCAAGTAGCACTGTTTGCTCGGTGGGTGGTGCAGGAACAGCTGGTGCAAGAGGTAGTGCTGGAGGTGTGTTGTTGACGTTGGTGCTGGTGTTGTTCGGGAAATCCATAACCTTGAAGAAAAATTTTGGTTTAGGACAGATTCAAATACATGAAATTATAAGATTCAAGGAATAGAAATTTGTAAGATTCAAGAAACATGAATTGTAAAGAATGTTTTAGTTGCTGGTTCTTGTATTATATTGCTTAGGTTGTTCACGCAGACCAGAACTGCATGATAGGGATTCATACAGCTCTGACCTGCATGGTCTACCAACAAAACCTGTCACGCCCCGCTTCTCGGTGTACGGCGAAGGGGACGCGACGAGGTCCGCTACGTATATACTTAGAAGTACATACGCTAAGCGTATCTAAGCAATATAAAAGTAAATCACAAGAGACAAGAGATATAGAAATAACAGCAACTTTATTAATAACATTCTTTTGTAAAATGCATGAAAAGTAAATTCAACTGAAATGAAAAGCGGTGCCTAAACAATGGCATAACAGGAAATGAAAATACTGAATAGAACAAGGTACAATATCTAGAGCTCGGGGTCTTCGTGAAACTGATCCAAGTCTTCACTGGTGGGCTCGATCTCTGCTGGGTCCAAAGCACCTGACGACATTCAAAGAAGAAAGAAATAGAATGTCGTCAGCGAACAGGTCGCTCGGTAAGTCCCAAAGATAAAGAAGAATTAGAAAAGACAGAATAAGAGGTATTTTCTAAAGAATAATAGTGTAGAGTATTGTGTTCATGCTGTTGTTTATAGCTTGGTACGGAAGGATGCCAGTGTATACGAGAGGGGTCTCAGTATGCTAGAGACCAGGGCAAATGGAAGTACAAGACTCCGTTATACAACCCGGAACAACGGCAATTGGATTCATGCTAGATGTCTTAATCTTACCGCCTCGTGCCACCTTTAACACCTTCCGCACCAATCTACCCCTTAAACCCCGTAGTGTTTTGATAGTATTGTTGTATTGTATTGTATAAGTTGGATGACTGACCAAAACCATGATATCAGTAAACAGATTGTAACTGGGTAATCAGGTAAATGGAATAACGGGATAATGGATGTATATCCACGGTTTGATTCAGTCAAGTTGTATAGATTGTTAACTGAATTCTGGGATTCATGTATTCATATTGAGTTGGAATATTAAAGAATATAGATTGACTTGAATCATATTCAAGTCAAAAATAATCAGACTCAAACCCGAGTCAGACTAAAAGAAATGTAAGTCGAAGTTCTATATTTGTTAGGGTCATTATTGTAATTTATAAAACTTGAGAGGGTTTTATGTAAAAATACTTTTGTATAGTTTTCAAGATACACCTCAAGTATTTATTATTCGTCTTTATTGTTATAATGAGTGTGATTTTATTTTGTGATATTTCTAGTGAAAATATCCTAATTACATAAATAAAGGTATTAATTTGTAATATTGATTTAATTGAAATTCATGGTATTTTAATGTAACTTTTAATCTTGTAATTTTTTTTTTTAGGAAAAGGTGAAAACTTTATCTTATAATAAAATAGGTGTTCAAATGATAAATATACATATGTTTATACAGGAATAATTTTTAATAAATATTTTATTTTCCAAAAATCTCATTTTTCTTAAATGTCGTATTTTAAACCTTTCGAGACCGAATGCTCCTTGCGGAGGTCTGAATCTCGCACTACTAAGCCCGAGGGTGCACGATAAACCGTACTATCCCTAACGAGTTCCCCAAAGGTGGGTTGTAGTGGCGCTTTGCAAACATTTAATAAATACTAATCATTTAGAAAACGGTTTTATAAAGATAAGGTATTTATTTGTAAAAGGGTGTAAATTTCCGTATTTTTGATTCTAGGGTTTCCTAAGCCAACTAGCCTATTTCTAAATGGTCTAAACGATAAGTCATTAGAAGCCTCAAATCGCCTCTTCACCGCCAATTGCGGCCAGGTAAGTGCCAGGTGAGTGGGAGGCTCTCCACTACAAGTAGTGGCCTTAATTAAGTAACCACTCGCCTTAGACACACTTGCCTAGACACCACAAAGTCAGGTTTAGATAAACGATCGATGTCCACGACATATCGTATTTTCCTATTAAAAGATATTGTTTTAAAATTGTTTAAAACTTAGAACTTTTAGAAAAGGTTTTATTAAGAAAAGGGTATTTTAATGTAAAATCTTGTATTATCGTATTCTAAGTTTTGATGATATCAATTAGGGTTGTATTTGCATGTGTGTGGAGGTAGGTCATTATCTCGTGATCTACTTTAAGGTATAGTAATGTTAAAGGGTTAAATGTGATAAACTAAACATGATGGTATTTAAATGCAAAAATACGGTATATTGCAAAAGCTATCATTTCATGTATGAAAACTTGTTCAAATTAATTTTTAAGTGATTAGTAGTCAACATGAAGATGTTTAAGCATTATGGAATTGGTGATAAGTGAGATTTGATAGAAAACCGAATCGGAAATCGGTTTGTTCCGATTTCCGTCGGGTTTGAAAAGTGGTCTTTTAATGGAAGAAAAGAAAGGTAGAAAAGAGGGACTTATGGGTTTGGACAACGCTAGAGAGTGAGAGGAAGGTAGTGGGTTTGCCGGTGCGTCGAAACGTCGTGAAGAGGTCCTAGTACGATCGCCGGGATTTCGCTGTCGATTTCGTCAGCGCTTCGCCTTTCGCTAGTTTTCTCACGTACCAAGTTCTCTTGAAATTTTTAGAGAGTGGACTTAGGAATGTAGGTTGAGAGGATAGAGGGTATGGGGGTTTATATAGGGTTAGGCTAGGGTTAGGGTTTTTAATAAAAATATACAAAAATATACAAAATCATTAAAAATTCATTAAACATAGGAGTAAAAGGGATTTATTGGGCAATTTAAAACCGATCTAGGAATTTAATGTATGCAGGTGAGAAGACCAGGTCAACACGGAATTTTTCCGTATTGACGATTCGGCCGTTCGGCCGAGTCCGGCCGGCGGCACCGGCCCGAGTCGGCCGACTCGGCCGAGTCGGGGTGCCGTTGGGTGGGGGTTTTCCTGGGGGGATTTATGGCATATCTAACATTTTGTCTTCAGTTCAAGTTTTGTGAGTTATGGCTGTTTGACTGTTGACTTTCCAAAAATTTAAAACAAAATAAATATAAAAATAATGTGGGATATGGGATTTGAACTCTGGTGGGTTAGTTCAGCAATGCAAGGTATTACCAATGAGCTACAAGCTCCTTCTTGTAATTATGGTGTTATTTAATTACTTAAAATGATAGCAGCAAGAGTAAATACTCCAAGTATACATTGAATTTAAAGTAATTTCTTGTACACTGAAAATGGAGTTATTACATTCTTGTAGCTAGTAATTAAAAACAAAATAATTACATATATCTTGTGCTCAGGCTAAAATACCCTTTTGTGGATTTTGAAAATTTTAAAAAATTTTGTATAGAAAAAGTGTTTAAGAAAATTAGGGTTGTTACATGCGCCCTGCGCTGCGCGCCACGTGTCAAACACAGGCGCGCTAGCGCAGTTGCGCTGCGCTTTACGCTGCGCGCTACGTGTCAAACACTGGAATTTAAATAATAACCAGCACTGGAATTTAAATAATAAATTATTAATTAATCAGAATTAAAATTCTGTTCTGGAAAGATCTTTCCAATCTTGTTGAAAACAAGAAAATTATCTTCTGTAAAACAAAGGCCTTAGGATCAAAGATCCGACGGTGGGGAAATATCCCCAGATCAATCAGAGAAAGATCTCTGTAACTAACTTAACAAATCAATTGGCCCTATATAAAGGCCCCAAGAATTCAAGTCTGAGATAGAGAGAACCCTCTGCAAACTTTGAGAAAAACCTCAAATTGAAAAGAAAAGGCAAGGTTTTGAAGAAAGAAGACCATTTTCTTCATCTTTAAAGATAAAGAATCATATTCTTGCAGAACAGAGATGAAAACATCTCACAAAAAGAAGAATTCTCTTCTAAAAAGATCAAAGATCTAAGAACAAGATCAAGATCTTCAATAAAAAAAGAAAAAGATCAAAAAGATCTAATTATAAAATATTAAAAAGAAGTAATTTACTTCATTCATACATCTTTGATCTATAAAAGCACAGCCTTTTGATAAGAACAAGAACTTTGGTTCTTGGATCTTGAGGCAAGGCCTCCCTTACAGAACAAGAAAACTTGTTCTTTGATCTTAAATTGATCAAAATACGCTCTGCGCTATTGGACAGTGCCTTGCACTCTTGAATTGCGCCTTTGCGCTTATTGGACTGGCGCACTGCGCCAAAACGCGCCACGTGTCAACCACAGAGCAGTTTGCGCTTTGCGCTTCTAAAAAAATATAGCGCATTGCGCTCTTGGACTGGCGCATAGCGCCAGAGCGCGCCACGTGTCATTCACTGGCGCAGCGCACTGGCGCAGCGCACTCAGAAAGCGCAGTGCGCTAACATACTTGCGCTTAGCGCAGAGCATGACACGTGTCACCTTCGCATGCGCTAGCGCGTTGAGCTCTTTGCTTGGCGCAAAGCGCCTGACAAGCCACGAGGCGCATTATAAGACCACTATTTTGCTCCTGATAAATGCTATGCATTTAATTACAGAGCCCAATGCTATGCATTATAAAAGGGCAGAGCCCAAGTAAAAGCCTAATAGGCAGAACATGAATAAAATGTTAAACATTTTCAACTGGGCTTAGCCCAATTCTGGCCATAAGTCCTCAATTTAAATTGAACAGAGCTCGTCCGCTCTTCCAATCAATTTACACCCGGTTCAAGGGTACATCTCTTTGCTCCTCTTATATCTGTCGTTGTAATTCCTCAACGTCGTCAGAGAGGTAACGGGTCCCAATAACCACACACTACTACGGACTGTGGGGTCCTTAAACTCATGGACTATGACGTCCTTAACCTCGACCGTGATGTCTTAAAACTAATATCAGACTATGATGTCCTTAACCTTGACCGTGATGTCTTAAAACTAACGCCGGACTGTGGAGTCCTTAAATCCTCGGACTATGACGTCCTTAACCTCGACTGTGATGTCTTAAAACTAATACCGGACTGTGAGGTCTTTAAACTCATGGACTATGATGTCCTTAACCTTGACCGCGACGTCTTAAAACTAACATTGGACTGCAATGTTCTTAAACTACTTATTGACCGCAATGTCGCTAAACTAAACAATAGAGCCCAATTGCTCTCTTGTCGGATCTAAACGATCCCGTTAAGTCGATCTTAGTCTAAAATTAGACTAACGTGTCCTTAACGAATGTTTAAGTTGATCTTAGCCTTAAATAAGGCTAACGTGTCCTTAAACACAACCCCCCAAACCAAAATCTAAGAAAGATACGGATTTGGACTAATCCACGTCCTACGGGCGACAACATAACTTAGTCTCCGTATACAATCCACGGGCAACCGAACACAAAACAAACACCCACGATATGAAGTGACCATATGGAGAAGGAGAAAGTTGTTACCGCGATGCGGTAGCGTAATTAACTGCAGGGGCTTGCGCCTGCAGGGAAGAGCGCCCCACAATAAAAAAAAACCCTCAAACGAGGGGGATTTTGACAAAGTCTGCTACATCGGACGCATCCGTTTAAACCTTCGATACATGGTGCCATAAATCAACTTGGCATTTTCGGAGAGGTGGACGGATAGCACCAATTAGCATCTGCCCCGTATTTCAAGCAAGACGGACCCGCGCGGTCGCGTCCCCGTTGTTCGGAGGGGAACAGTAAGTGAAAGGTTGGATTGAAAAAATGTGTTAAATTGTATTAAAATAGAGTAAATAGGATTTTAAAGAGGCTCTAGAACCGATCCAAAGAAATAAAGTGTGCAGGAGTGATGGGGAGGTGAAGAGGCAAACTTTTCATGTTGACCGATTCAACATTGGAGCCAACTCGGCTGATGCCGCCGGCTGAGTCATCGCCTCCGCCAGCCTGAGTCGGCCGAGTCAGGCCGATTCGGGGGTCCCCTGGGTCCGTCGTCGGTTGGTGTAGCCCCTGGGTCAGTTTGTTTAACATGTGTAGTGGGGTTTTTACGAGTTATGCACGTGCAAACCCTTAGTATTCTAAAAATTCAAAATAAAACAATATTAAAAATAATGTGGGGGATAGGATTTGAACTTTGGTGGCTTGGTTCAGCAGCGCAAGGTCTTACCAATGAGCTATAAGCTCCTTCTTGCTATTAAAAAGCAAAACAAACTTATAATTTGTGCTCAGGAAAAAGTACCCATTTATGTATTTTTCTGAAAAATTGTACAGAAAGTTGTACAAGAAGTTTAGGGTTGTTACACAAGTCTTCGCACCGGGCTCCCGTTAAAAGGGATCCAATCTGGAAGGTTCGTCCCTCATTCCCCTCGACGAGGAGGACTTCTGTTAGCGCCTCCACCGGGGCTCCTCGGATTTCTTTCAGTTCGTCGCGAGTGTCCAAGAATCCCGAGAAATCATTTGTGTTTTCGAGATCATCGCTCTGCTCTCCGGTGGTGGATGTCGCGGTGAAGCAAGGTGGTAGGTCGATATTTGAGTCCGGGGGGCGTTTAATGTCAGGCATCCCAGGAGGATGTTGTAAGACGAGGGGATCCTAGCGACGATGAATTCCACCGGTACGGTCCTCGAATGGCCCGCTTCCCCAATGTTGAGGAGGAGGGTGACCACTCCCTCGGACGGGATAGAATGGTTGGTAAACCCTGATAGGACGTGGGAGGTTGGCCGTAGGTCGGACGGCCCCAGCCCCATACGCTGGAAGCAGCCATAGAAGAGGATATCTGCCGAGCATCCAGAATCGACCAATATCCTCTGAACCTCGTAACGGTAGACCCGTGCTGTAATCACGAGAGGGTCATTGTGAGGCAAGGATATACCGTGAAGGTCTTCATCGGTGAAGATGATGGGCTCGGCGGTCCTGCATTTCTTCTGGGGCGGGTGGCTTGTTCCCTCGACGAGTAGGAGGCGGTTGTTGGATATGGTGCCCTCAAAGTCAATTATTGCATCGCAAGCACATGATTGCAATGATTGAGGGAGGATCAATACCGGTAGGATGGTCTTACTCGAGATGATAGTGTGCTATCTGGTTTGTCTTTATCATCACTATTATATGTTGATAGAGCCCATAGAATTCTTGCTTGACTACCAGCATTTTGATAGCGATCATATACGTGGGAGCTGGTGGTCTATAAGCGCATACTTAAATGTCCCTGGTTGTGGGAGTTTCGCGTATCGATACTCCAGAGTAGACTAGTGTATACTGATCGAAACCCCGAAGAGGGGCGGTGGCCAGGTCTTACAAGCCATTGGTGTTAGTTTGTTCACCTAAGATAGTATACAGGTGCTCATTGGGTTATGAGTACACTGGACAGACTCGCCGGGAACCTACTAGTTGGTATTATACCTATTGTCATATAGCAGTTCCCAGGTGACATGTGTACAGGTTAGTCTGTCGACCTGAGATCGTCATTTGTCTCGTGTGAGTTCCCACTGTGCTTTGATTACTACCCTACCACGGCTCAAAGGAGTCGTGCAAACAGGTTTTAGTTGGGTACAGTCCCGAGCCACATGGAGGAAGTGAGCGGATCGTCGGGGATTCATCTCTCCTGGTATTGGAGGTTGATGTCGCACAGTGCACGGATGGTCATCACCAGAAAACCTTGGCCAAGGTAGTCAAGAATTACTGATTCGGATCAGTAGTTTCTCAAGAGGTGATGGGCTTCATACCGACACGAATTATCGCGTTATTAGGGGTCTGACTTTATCCACCCCCCTAAACTCGATATACGATACTCTTAGACGAACAAACCGGACTGTACGGATATTGTCACTGTTAGGCTCAGAAGGGTTCCTGGATGAGTTCGCTCATCGACTTCCCTTTCGCTCAATACCTCGGCAGCCGTTACGTATAGCTAGTGCCACTGACATGCTTGTGGTTAAATCCACAGCCAGCGTATTGATGAGTCATTGAGTCCCCCCACAGAAAGTTTCCCAAGTTTGGGCGAAACGTTGTAGAGACCGTATGGTTTTATGGCAGGGTTCGATCATACACGTGCACTTGTGCACGTGTCATGATTCAGACGGATAATACCAGTGGGCTTTGGTTTAAGCCGGATCCTAGTATTATACTGTGTTGGAATACTTCCGTCTCATTGTATTCGCATTCAGTCGGAATGCAGATACAGGTATGTATATACAGGTGAGGGGTATCCTTGTGATCCGTCACGAGTTTACTTTAGTTGATGCCATATCTTTTTATTATTATAAACATTTTGGTTTAAATGTTTAATGGAGGAAATGTGAGTGCAAGTTTTGTCCATAAGCATCTTTTCATGTCACATGCACATGGTGACTCATGGTCTTGGTTTGGGTGACCATTAAATGTGACATGGATTGATTTTGGGGCTAATGATGATTAGTGGGGATATTTTAGAGAGAGAGGGCTGCCATGTGATGGCTTGGAGCGGGGTTTTGTTATTGATATATCTCTCTTTCTCAAAATATCTCACACAACACACAAGTCTTTCTCTTGCTTCTCTTTCTTAAGCTCGCATTCTCCTCTAATGGCTTCTTCTTCAACCTCCACCCATCCCTCTCATGAGTTGAGAATCCATGGGTGTCTTAAGACAAATTTATCACACGCATTCTCTACTTCACCTTGGACATGTCGGCTAGCAAACTTCATGTCTGAGTTGCTTCGGTTTAAAGCGGGAGCTCGTATAAAGATTCCTCGATGTGGTGCCACTTCGACAAGCGAGACCGGAGAGCAAACTTCGTCGGGGCAGCCGCGACAAGCATGGGACGGAGATTGAAGACCGAAGGACGCGGATCGATCGGTATAATCTCTAAAACCCCTTTACATTTTTGCTAGTTAACGGTTAATGGAACGATCCGGGTATTTGGTTATAGTAGCGCCAAGTTTTGAAAAAAATTTGTTCTGCATTTGGCCTAGGAAAGACGGCCGGGGCGCTGCCGTAA
Source organism: Agapanthus africanus (assembly GCA_030015575.1). Classification (NCBI taxonomy): domain Eukaryota; kingdom Viridiplantae; phylum Streptophyta; class Magnoliopsida; order Asparagales; family Amaryllidaceae; genus Agapanthus; species Agapanthus africanus. The sequence goes on from CM057337.1 coordinate 14,303,721, forward strand.
CCCAACATGGTATCAGAGCCATGCCATTAACCCTTACTAGCTTGTTCTAACATGTTTAAAATATCGATCGAACGAAATTTCCAAAACCGCATATCCATTCATGAAGTTTCTGTCGAATTTTTAAACTGGTCGAAAAATTATTTTCAGTGTGTCAGAAAATCGTGCAGGCTTTTTTAAGAACCCCGAAGAAATTTGAGAGCACGTTCTCATCATTGAACCGCGGAACCGCGGCGGAAACATCATGTTTGCCGCGGTTGCGCGGCGGTATGGTGGCAACAGTGCGCCATTTTTCTTCTGGGTGTCTTTCATGTGGAATTGTGGTTTCTGGAATATTTTGTTTTGGCCCAGATTTGTTTGAGTGCTGAGTTTTGTACTTGGGGCCCACTTCGGGAAATTTTGTCGATCGAAATTTTAAATATGATAGTTCACATTACTTACATTACTATCTGCGACCGTGAATGTCATTCGAGCGGTAAATCTTGTCTAATTGCGATAGCTCTTTTAGACGGATTTGCGAACGTGACATTCATATTGATGTTCTGTGTTGTGCTGTGATGTTGCAGATTTGTCGTGGTGGATAGCTTGGGTGCAATGGTAGTGCAGTTTAGTTTTATTTATACATTTGATATCGCGGGGCGAGCGTCCGACATGTGGACCGCCGTCACTGCCTATTTGTATATTATTTGTTTGGGGCACGACCGGGTTGAGGTCGATGTCACCCTTGTATATTATTTTCTTTTCTGTACTAAGATTACCCCGCGGTGGGGTGCACGGATAGCCAGGTTCTAGAGGGCAACGGGCCCGCATCTCATGGCTTTAAGACGGAGGGGGCTTCACTCTAGAATTGGCGGGCTATTCGCCGCACTCATAGGGGGTATAGGTTGACCCAAGGAGGGGTGCTCAAGTTACCGGATTCCGTGAAGTGCTGGGTGGTCCATTCACTTTGCTGAAGGGGGATGCCTCGCTTCTGGTTTTGGCGGGAAACTTGCCGCACTCGTAGGGGTCTAGGTTTTCATTGCACAGGTTATCCATACGATCAGGGGAACGTCGGGTTTCACTTGCGGCTCAATGAAACCTGGGGCTCCCAAATTATTTGTATTGTTCTGTGATACTTATTACTTTTCTATGATGTTGCATTTATCGCGTCTGGAGCGATTATTATATATTGATATATATACTAGTAGATGTTGTATATGTTTTACACCCGCGCTAGTCCAGTCCCCGCTCTGTCGTTAGTTAAGTAACCTAACGGGTGATGACGGGACCTAGTGGCAAATGCGGATGGCATATATGTACATCATATTTTTGTTCTTTTGTGGTGTGATTAATTGATGGGACTGCGTTGATTCAGATCAATGTAAAGAAAACAAACCTATTTCGATGTTGTTGGAACAATTTTTTAAAAAAGTTGTTATTACAAGGACATTTTCTTTTGTTTTGCAAAGTGGTATTCGGTTATGAATATCCAGCACCTCATTCGACGAGGCAAGGGCCGAGATCCCTTCATCGGGAGTGACGGGTTTGCGTCAGGATAATAACTTCACTATAGTCGATTACTTTTTGCTTTGCATCGCGGTATTCAGTTGGAATATCCTGCACCTCATTCGACGAGGAAAGAGCCGAGATCCCTTCACCGGGAGTGACCTCTTTAGCAAAGGTTTTCGCAACTATATATTTATAAAACCACTTGGATTCCTTCAACAATATCAAGTTCATTACGTTAAAGGTTTTTCGCCAAAAACTAGCCGTAGCCCTCCGTCATTTCGGATTGGTAGTGCTTAGTATTCGTGCTACGCATTTCAAAATTTAGTCAAGGCGTAGTGTTCGGTGGCTATGTAATGTTTTTCCGTCGTATGGATATGTGGATTGGTTAGGACAGTCGTGCGATCATTTTGACCTTTAGTCAAGGCTCGTACGGGTGGGTCTAATGCAATCAGGAAAATGACGGGTAGAACTTGACTAGGACCTTTTGACATTTTGATCTTTAGTCAAGGTCACTTGGGTCCTAGGGGTAAAAACACACATCAGGAGTTTCAAACATACAGGAAACTTTCCAGGCATGCGCATACCTTTTGGAGTGTGGTAACTTGAGTGGCTTCCATCAAATTATCATACGATGATAGTTAGATCTCGATTCCCACTGATGAGTAGGATTACTCCTCGGGTGATTTTAGATGATCCCGACTAATTCTTCTTTCAGGTTTGGAGGAGAATTTGAGAATACAGTGGAAGACATTCTGATTAGATAAAGTGATTAACCATTCTGATCTAGGTTAGAGTGCAAGCTGAGTGTTTTTTTCTCTCTCTTTGACAGCGGTCATGGCCCGACCATGGACTATAACTCAGTAACCAAGTTAACCGAACTTTCTTAAAACACTGGCTTTTGGATTGTCTAAGTTGTATACATCATTGCCACTCCTTCTTTTACCCTTTGCATTTCTCCAGAACACCCCGTATCACTACAAACATCCAATTCCATTGGATAAATCTATCGTATGGTTATATACAAACTCGAAGGAACTTGTTCCAAATTCGAGGATGGATTCTGGTTCTGGAGAGATTGAATAGGACTATTCAGTTATCCTTTCCTTTTACCTTCTCTCGGGTTGTGAGGGCTCCTAAGATTAGGAGAGAGTACACCTATTGCGCTTATTGGATAGTCTACTTCCAAACCATAGGCAGGTGCCGAAAGGTAGGGAATGAAGAAAACCAATTAGCCTAAATGTGGTGTACAGAAAGTAATAAGTAAAGACATATAAAGGGATCAGAGTGAGGGCAAAGTAAATTGCGACTATTATCATTCACGACCAAACCACGTATTTCATCGCCACTCCTAGTTCACCTTTGTATTTCTCCAGAACACCCCGTATCACTACGAACATCCACTTCCATTGGATAAATCCATCGTATGGTTATATACGAACTCGAGGGGACTTGTTCCAGTTCGAGAATGGATTCTGGTTCAGAAGAAATAAGAATAAGGTTTATTCAGTTGTCTTTTATCTTTACCTTCTCTCAGATTGCGAGTACTCTTAGGATTAGGAGAGTACACTTATTACGCTTATTGGATAGTCTTCTTCCAGACCATAGGCTGGTGCTGAATAATAGGGAAGGAAGAAAAACATTTAGCCTAAGGGGGTGTACAGAAGGTAATGAGTAAAGACAAATAAAGGGATTTGGAGAGATGGCAACAAAATATACAGTTACAGTCATGAATCTGATAATGGAAGAGGCATTACTAGGAATACCCGGATACCCCTACGAAACATTTTAATGTTTCAGTTTCACTGTGCGTTGTTAATTGAAAACTGATTTCCCAATTAGACCCTTACTTCAGGGTATGTATTTACCAGATATGATTCTCACATCTGTATGGTTTTACAGATGATGAGTGGGAGTAAGTTATTGGGAATTAGGTGATCATTCTCGTTATATCGAAATTCGTTGTAATTGGTGATATTTGAGGAAATCGCCTGGGTTTTTGCCGGACGGCAAATATTTGGTTTTGAATATCCGTTGTAATGCACCAATTTCAAACTAATATATATGTACGTTTATTTTATAAAGTGAGATATAACTTTTTAAAATTATGTCCATGACATTTACCTATATCAGTTGATGGTTAGGTAAGGAGCATTCAACAGCGGTGTAATTCTTCATAACCATGATACAGTTTTCAACCTACGATACACATGGTTTGAGTTATTCAACTCAGGAGACTTATACAAAGTATTGTATGTTGTCCAGTGTCCATTAGGACAGAGGGGTTGGTACTCGTACAATATTCTGTTTACTTATGACTTCTCTAGTTTTTAAACAAGTGTTTCGTAGAAATATAAGGTCTAAGTTTTGAGAAGTTATAGGTACAAGAATAAAATAGAGAACCACGTGATGCAGGTATCGGGATTCTTCAAGGTGATCGAAGATGTAGATACTTGTGTTTGGTATTCAGTTGATAATAATGGTTTTGAGAAACTTGTTTATTTCTCATAATTGGATACACTCCTAGGTTGAGTAATGATGATTAGCCTCTCTCCATTTAGTTGATATGGACTGGAGACAGCTGCATGATTTTAAATCTGGTTCCAATTAAATTAGTGCTTTTGTTTCTATATTAGATATATATAGAATCAATTTATATCTTAACGATGTTAAGGTATAAGGAGTTATCCGGCTGATACTTAAAACCAGAATCCGGATAAACTCTAGGCACGTCTCTGAAATGGCTGTTTGTGGGTTAACCCGGGCTTTAACGAGGGTTAATTTTCTACCATCTGGAAGATCGATAGTGATATTGTTCTTGACTCGCCAAAGTTTTAGTAAAATGGATCTTTTCAGAAAACAGTCGTGGGAGTATGGTAGAACTGGAAGTGATTCCAGAACCGCAAACGATTACTGAAAATTTGATAAGAACCAAAAGATTCAATCAGTTTTGACATTCCATTAGACACTCCACAAATATGGTGGGTAACCTCAGGCGTCCGAGAGGTACTTCGGTATCCTCAAAAATGGTGGTAGGGAGGTTCTTGTTTATCCAAACTTGCCATTACTACTGTTCTCGACTATGAGACCCGGTAGGAGGATGAGTATAGAGTCGTTCTAAACTAGCTTTAGAAGTGTGCACGTGTATATGACTCTGCCAGAGGGTTGTCGTAGTCAGTGGGAGCAGCGGAAGCGTAGTGGACAAGTAGCTTATGTCTATTTATAGACTAAAGAAGATATAGCGGAGATAGATCATCTATTTCTGATGTGACAGTCATGGGCTTTGACTTCATCAGAATAGGGGATGGATCTGCTAAGAAGGTAATAGGGTGTGATGTCCTGGTATTTGGATGACATGCACGTTGTAGGAAATGAAATTTCTATATTACGATCGGTTATACTATGGTTGTCACACAGTGGTTTCTCCGCATAGGATATGGATATAACATCAGACATTCTGGTTACTAGATCTATGGTTTTAGATCTAGATTTAGGAAGTGTCACAATCTGGGCACTTAGACAGTATTCTAAAAGTATTTTAGAATGGATGGCTCCTGGCATGGTAGTGTACCTGCAGGTGATAGAGTCACCCTCTCTAAAGGTGTCTTACAGACTAAAGGGGAGAGAGATGTACATGATTGGCATATCACTTGCTTAAGCAATTGAGTCAATCATGAGATGTCAAGAACCATACCAGATGTTGTTTTTGCACTAGATGCAATAGGTTGAGATATTAATCCAATCCTGGAGAAACGTTCGGAAACAGTTTTTGAACATAAGAGGATGTTCTAGCGACTTGATGACGGCAGCCTCCTTCGGGAGACGGTTATAATTCCAGGCTTCCAAGGTGACCTGGCTGACAGAGTGACTGTCAGAGTTATATATTTTTCCCTCTGACAAGGGGCAGTAATTTGGACAGGTGGTCCAAGCGGATACTGAGGGAGGTGTGGCGCAGGACACTGATTAAATTCAGTAGACGATACAGTCTAAGAAGTTTACTGGATTTGGAGTTCATTTGTGAACTAGGCCCCATCAAATATCCAGATATATTCTAAGACAGGTATTGCTCATTTCGGGAGATGGCTTTCTCCCCGAACTTGAGATTAAGAGAGACATAGAAAGAAACATCAGGGCGGATCCACTCACTGAGGCTATTTCTCAAATGTAATAGTTTTACAAACGAGCTTTATGAAACTGATTAGTAGAGGAGTTGGATGTTCGGTATCACACGGGCCGTGAGTATGCGACATCGCAATAATTAGCCTTAAGTGCAAGTGGGAGATTGTTGGATATGGTGCCCTCAAAGTCAAATATTGGATCGCAGGCATGTGATTGCAATGATTGAGGGAGGACCTATACCGGTAGGACAGTCTTACTTGAGATGATAGTATGCTATCTGGTTTGTCTTTATCATCACTATTATATATTGATAGAGCCCATAAGATTCCTGTTTGATTACCAGCATTATGATAGCGATCATATATGTGGGAGCTGGTGGTCTATAAGCGCATCCATAAATGTCCTTAGTCGTGGGAGTTTCGAGACTGGGCATCGATACTCCAGAGTAGACTAGTGTATACTGATCGAGACCCCGACAAGGGGCGGTGGCCAGGTCTCATAAGCCATTGGTGTTAGTTTGTTCACCTAAGATAGTATACAGGTACTCATTGGGTTATGAGTACACTGGACGGACTCGCCGAGAACCTGCTAGTTGGTATTATACCTATTGTCAGATAGCAGTTCCCAGGTGACATGTGTACAGGTTAGTCTGTCGACCTGAGATTGTCATTTGTCTCATGTGAGTTCCCACTGTGCTTTGATTACTACCCTACCACGGCTCAAAGGAGTCATGCAAACAAGTCTTAGTTGGGTACAGTCCTGAACCACATGGAGGCAGTGAGCGGATCGTCGGGAATTCGTCTCTCCCGGTATTGGGGGTTGATGCCGCACAGTGCACGGATGGTCATCACCAGAAAACCTTGGCCAAGGTAGTCGAGAATTACTGATTCGGATCAGTAGTTTCTCAAGAGGTGATGGGCTTCATACCGACACGAATTATCGCGTTATTAGGGGCCTGACTTTATCCACCCGCCTAAACTCGATATACGATACTCTTAGACGAACAGACCGGACTGTACGGATATTGTCACTGTTAGGCTCAGTAGGGTTCCTGGATGAGTTCGCTCATCGACTTCCCTTTCGCTCAATACCTCGGCAGCCATTACGTACAGCTAGTGCCACTGACGTGCTTGTGGTTAAATCCACAGCCAGCGTATTGATGAGTCATTAGAGCCCGCCCACAGAAAGTTTCCCAAGTTCGGGCGAAACGTTGTAGAGACCGTATGGTTTTATGGCAGGGTTCGAACATACATGTGCACTTGTGCACGTATCATGATTCGGACAGATAATACTAGTGGGCTTTGATTTAAGCCGGATCCTAATATTATATTGTGTTGGAATACTTTCGTCTCATTGTATTCACATTCAGTCGGAATGCGGATGCAGCTATGTATATACAGGTGAGGGGTATCCTTGTGATCCGTCACGAGTTTACTTTAGTTGATGCCATATCTTTTTATTGTTATAAACATTTTGGTTTAAATGTTTAATGGAGGAAAATGTGAGTGCAAGTTTTGTCCATAAGCATCTTTTCATGTCGCATGCACATGGTGACTCATGGTCTTGGTTTGGGTGACCATTAAATGTGACATGGATTGATTTTGGGGCTAATGATGATTAGTGGGGATATTTTAAAGAGAGAGGGCTGCCATGTGAAGGCTTGGAGTGGGGTTTTGTTATTGATATATCTCTCTTTCTCAAAATATCTCACACAACACACAAGTCTTTCTCTTGCTTCTCTTTCTTGAGCTCACATTCTCCTCTAATGGCTTCTTCTTCAACCTCCACCCATCTCTCTCATGAGTTGAGAATCCATGGGTGTCTTGAGACAAAGTTATCACACACATTCTCTACTTCACCTTGGACATGTCGGCTAGCAAACTTCATGTCCGAGTTGCTTCGGTTTGAAGCGGGAGCCCGTATAAAGATTCCTTGATGTGGTGCCACTTCGACAAGTGAGACCGGAGAGCAAACTTCGTCGGGGCAGCCGCGACAAGCATGGGACGGAGATTGAAGACCAAAGAACACGGATCGATCAGTATAATCTCTAAAACCCCTTTACATTTTTGCTAGTTAACGGTTAATGGAACGATCCGGGTATTTGGTTATGGTAACGCCAAGTTTTGAAAAGTTTTTGTTCCGTATTTGGTCTCGGAAAGACGGCCGGGGCGCTGCCGTAACCCAACAGCGGTGAGTCTCGTCGGCTTCACGGGCGACCCCGAGGAAACGATCATGATTTGGCCGATCGTTAATTCGCTGGGAGGGGGATGGTTCTCCTGCTCCTGGTTTTCCTGCCGCTTGTCTCGCAGGTACTTCGCCAAGTGGCCAGAGCTGGTTAACTCCTCGATATAGTCACGGAGTTGTTTGCGGTTTTCGGTAGGATGGCCCTGCGACCTATGGAAGGCGCAATACAGGCCCCGGATACGCTTAGCAGCTCTATGGGAGACTGGTGGGAGCTTGAAAAATCTCTCGCCCTTGGCTTCCTCCAACAGCTAGGTCTGGGAGATGTTGAAAGGAGTGTACTCCTGAAACTTCGGGGAGTACGGTTTTGGTCGGTCGACCATCTTCTTCTCTTCTCCGCCCCTCTTCTTTTGGTTGGCTTGGTCGCCCCGGGGCAGATTAGCGTTCACCTCCGACTCGAGTTGGATCTCTCGTTCGGTCTAAGCTTTTACCTCGGGTATGGTCTTAGGTTGCGCTAATGAAAAAGAGTGGAGCCACTCTTTGTGCCTAAGACCCGACCTTAGGGCTGCGATGACAGTTTCATCCCGGTGCTCGGGAACCTCGAGAAGAGCATTGTAGAAGCGAGTGACGTATCCCTTAAAGGATTCCTTGTCCCCGCTCTTTTTGGTGAAGAGGTAATCGACAGTCCGCTTCTGTCGTCTGTTTCCGACGAAGTGACCGAGGAACCGGACGGCCAGCTCATCAAAGGTAGAGATGGAGCGTGGCGTGAGTCCTCGAAACCAGTCCCGTCCAGCCCGGATGAGAGTGGCAGGAAATGCTCGGCATTGGGCAGCGTCGGAGTTATCCTGAAAGCTTATGCCCACCGTAAATGCGTCCAGATGGTCCTTTGGGTCGGATTTCCCGTCGAAAAGGGCCACCTTAGGCGGCTTGTTCCTGGACGAGACGTGTATGGCGAGTAACTCTTCGGTGAAGGGTTTCGTAAGCGAGTCGGTAGCGTACCTGGCCCCTTCACCGGATGGATGACCCTCCCGATGTATACCTTCGATTTTCTTTTCGAGGGCGTCGAGGTGGTCGAAATACCTTGAGGATTCGGCGCAATCAGAGTGGTGGCCCTTCCCTCTTATGGTCTGCGCCAGGCTGCGACTCCGATTCCGTTCTATCAAATTCCTTAGGTCCCCTGGCGAGGTCCTTCTTGAGTCTTCGCGGTGGGTGTCGTTCGCGCGATCCCGTCGAGGGTGTCGATCATGCCTGGGAGCAGGCGAACTGACCGATACCTCCTCGGGAAGGACGGGAACGCAACGGGCCTTGGGGAGATGGACTCTTTCACGAGACCACGGCGTGGAGCCGTGTGGCGCCCAGCGGGCCATTGAATCGGTTGCCATGGGGGAGCCGCGGTCGCCGGAGTGAGCACGGCGTTGTTCGGTGATGCCAGCATGGGCGGTGTCATCCGCCCCTCTGCAGAGGTCGTGATCTCTGGGAAGGGGAACGACGACCTGGGGAGCTAGGCCCGCCGTTTGGACACGGACAAGGGCATCCACTATGGATGCGAGCCTGTCGATCCTTGCCGAGTGGGCATGGATGGCGTTCGAAGAGGGAGTAGATCCGTCCGCACCTCCGTTGTGGGGAAGGCGGCGACTTGTTCTGGGATTGTCACGGTTTTTGCTCGCCATGAGGTCGAGAGCGGAAGATCGACTTTCGATGGGTGGAAAAAATTGGCTTCCCACAGACGACGCCAACTGATGAAGGTCTGGATCTCGTTCAGATGTTGTCCTCCGTCGATCTGTCGCTGCCGTTGATGAAGAGTTGAGATTGGTGTTGAAGGTTGTCTCTTTGGACGTGTGCATCTCAATGGGTTGATTTTAAGGTGAAGCCGAGCTACCTGCAAAGAAGTCCCGGGTGGTTGTACCACCGTGGACCTTCCGACGATCAAGTTAGCCGAGGAATTTGACCAGAGTAGCAGCTTGTTGGATTGAAATTGCCTTACCTGAGTCGTCTGGGAGAGGGGTTTTTATAGTGGTCGCATGGAGCGAGCTGGTGTGAGATCTTCGCCGTCAGTTACGCCCCTGACGTTAGCCTATGTGAATGACGGGATCTCTCCATGAATGACGAGATGCACTCGTCAATGAGGGATACAACGGCGTGGAACGCGGGATGTTGGGTGGCGGATGTCTCGCTTATAGCGAGATACCCGGAGCCGTGGCGGAGGCGCTTGGGCTCTGCGTTCTTGGTTGCTCGGTAGAACCGGGAAGGCTTAGCTCGGCGGGAGGCTTAGCTCGGCGGGAGGCCGAGGAAGTTTGGTTCTGTGATAGCTCGGAGACGAGCTGGGGGGCTGAGGAAGCTCAACGTGTAGAAGGGCTCGGAGGCTAGCCGATAGTTATTTATAAGGCGAGCATAGGAGTGTTCTGAGAGGCTATTGAAGGTCGGGTAAATCCTCGGGGCGAAATCCCGAGGAATGCCTTCAATGTATCGTGCTTGCTCCTGTCCCGTAAGTCTCAGGACACGTCATCTACCACGTGTCATGATCTGGGGAATTCCCACTTATGAGTATCATCACGGCTCGATCGGCCGCCGAGTCCAAGCTCACATTAGGCTCATCAAGCTCAACAACAAAGATAGAAGGATGAAATGGGAGAAGAAAGAGTGTGACCATGAATGATTACACTTATGTGCATTGCATATATATTTAGAGGAAGTAATGCGGGTGAAAAGATAATTGGTGTTGGATAGGATTGATGTTGAAGAGCTTGCAAGGATTGGGCCTACAATTTGAGGATGATGGGGACATGGATGTATCGTGTAACCATAGCATTGTCTATCCTTTTTTGAGGGGTGGAAAATTTACCCCTACCTCAAGAAATTTTCATTTTATCGTAGAAATTGATCTTTATACCGTATGGTTATCTGCCGTTCATACTGTAATACACTAACAAACGAAAATGAAAAGAGTTATTCTTTCTATAATGTCAGATTTGACAAAAAATAAGTTTTATATAACTTCACTCACATCTATGAAGGACATCAAAATTTAATAATTCAAGGTTCCAACTAGGTAATATCCGTTTGAAATTTTAACAAAGAGCGGAATTAGATGGTAGAAATTAACTATACGATGCATGTTTCATTAGGCATCTGCGACAAAGGATTGAAAATTGCAGTTAGCTAAACAGATATGTTTTGCTCTGATGATAAATGCTTGGACCAAGTTGGAAGGTGATGGTGTGATTTAATTGATGGAAAAAGATATATTCTATAATTTCAAGCTAGGCATTAATCCCAATATCATTTTCTTGGTATATTATTAAGAGCTGACATGAAGTGGGTCTAAGTCGAGTCATCATCTGCCAATCATTTTCCCATTAAAATAGAATGAGTCATAAACTTGATATATATAAAAAAGAACAAAAATGATCATGTTCTTTGACAAGCAAGTTAACATCCAACACTTTGCGTATCTTCATGCAACTTGCTTCTTATTTGAAAAGGCATAGCCTTCATCCAATCCCTTTGAATGATGAAGTCATAAACAGCGAAATCCAGAGACTTCTTAGTCTAATTTTTCTAATGTATTGGACCCAGCTCAACAGCCCTGACGGAGAGGATTCAGGGACTCTTCTACTATTTCTCTGTTATTTTCATGCCATGATGAGATCCTCCCAGATTTTACCCTAACTTTCACCATTGGATCTAATTGCAACAAACGGCTTGGGGAAAATATCAGCAGGGAGCCCAGGATCCCAACAGAGATGTACCATACAGCTTCATTACACTGAGAAAGACAATGCTGCCCGGAGAAAAGCTACTGCAGCGAAAATGAGAGCTATTTCCGGTTTGCACCAACCAAGCGGTTGGATTGTGCACATCAGAAGACATTGAGCAAAAAGACTGATCATCAGACGAGGCATTTGCCTCCATTTAATAAAGTTGGTAAACAATCACTATAATTTTTTTCTCAGAATCTGGGAAATACATTAATAAAGTTGGAATTGGTAACTATCATCATAATTAGGTAATGCATTACTAAGGTTTCTCAGGTACAGATCAACAGAAGGATATCAATGGAGAAGAAAGCTATTTATGAAGACGCCGATTTTTTAAAATTAGCGAATTTTATTTGAAATTCGCCATCAGCAATATGAGATTGCAAAGAAAAAGGATATCGGAAAATCAAAATGATATACATCATTTGCATACTGCTTATGGAAAGAGAAATCTTCTACCATTGCTGCTTTTGTTTGTACATTATAAGAAAAAATATATATTAAGTCCCAGTTTCTTTTTGGGAACCAACTTCTACAACTGATTCTATTCAAAGAACTCTGCTAAAGACATTATACCGCGATCTGATCTCCGTCTTATCCACGCCATCACATACGAACAGTTCCTGTAACCATAAAATCATTCTCATTATCGGCACTTACAAGCTATTAAGTTGTAACAACTGGACAGCCTTATGGCAAGTTATATCACTTGGTACGATCATGTCAGGAATTATGTTGGTGCAAATACAAACTGTAATTACAAAATTCCCTGACCTCAGAATCTACTGTTTTCCAATAAGTTGCTGTAACAAAATAATTGTTAACGATTATCCGGATAGCCACATGACGATGAAGTACAATCCACCAATCAAGAGAAGCTCTCATTTTTTAACTTTTTTTTCTTCATAAGGTGAAAATCTCATGACTGGCATTTTAAAGAGAGGAAAGGTAAATGGCAGAAAGAAAATATGGGGCGACTAAAATGCAATTCAAATAAAAAATATACTTATTTTCTTAATTTTACCGGGGCATTGACATGATACAAACAGATCAATGATGAACCTAGGAGCAAACATGACAGAAAACGCAACACAAGGAACATGATCTATCACCTTTTTTACCTTACCAAATGGTATTCGCTTTTCTTGACCAAGTTTGGTTTACAACATCAACAGTGTAATGGAAAACCTACAGAGCAGAATAGTGATGAATCAGCCAGATGCACTAAAATATGAATGATGGGAAGAAAAGATCATAGGTAATTTCCTCAAGGAACAAGAAGTTAAATTGATGAGCTAACACAAAATAACCTAAATATTTAGTCTAGTTCAAAAAGCCATCACAAAAGAATCAGGGCATTTCAATGTCACTGTTGTTGGATAATAACATGATTATCCATAAATTATAAAAGGGTACAGTACGTTAAAACAGTGTTCATTTGTAAAAATAATATATAGATTATTATAGTCAGCTGCAATTTCAATAATAAAGTGTTTCCTTTCTGAATCCGAAAAGTAATATTTTCAGCTTCATCGTTTTCCCCAATCAAAACATTTTGAATTAGACAATGATTTCTCTAATAAAAGAAAAGGAACAATTTAATATTGTAAGTTCTTCCCATCTCAAGTTATTTCATAGTTTTAAGGCATAAATATACGAAACTTCTCCTCAAAGAAACCATCTCTAGAATATTAATTTTTCTCCTCGAGTCCATCACATCTTATTTTTCAATAGAAAGCATGGATACTTCCACTAACAGCATTGCCATATAGAAATTTTTCACAGAACATATATTCATGTTAACTCCAGCCCACTCGGTATTGTAAGCAATCTAACAAAAAACAAACACATCTGTTCTTTTTCTTTTTGTGTGTGTGTGTGTGTTGTTGTTGTTGTTTTTTTTTGGGGTGGGGTGGGGTGGGGGGAGGGGGAGGGACATGGATTTTGGATCAACAATTACCTCTAATGTTAACGTCTGATTCTAGGTTTGCATCGGAATTCTGCTAAAAGTGCTATATGATCAGAGGACCACTCTGGAGAAGGAAGTGCTGTATCTTTGCGTAAGCATTCCTCATCCAAGAGTTCCAATAGCGATTCCACTGTCAATGAGTCCGCTGAACATAATATACAAGATACAAAAGTAAAATATGGTCCAATGTCAATGAGTCTGCTAAAACTAAAAATAAATGAAACATATAGTAATTATATAGCCATAAGGATCCTAAATTACAAAAGAATATCAAAGCGCAGTCCAATAAACGAACCAGGAAAGATATTGTACCTGTGTAGAATATATAATCAAGGGTCCCAATGAAATCCCTGGTGCAATTTGTAAACAGGGGTTCATGTGTTGCAGGGTCCATTTTTCTTCTTTGTTGCTCAAAACCGAAACCAACCCCGCCCATTCTTGCAAAAGATGAGTACGCACTTACCTGTAAAACGTTTATGTCTAGAATAAGTTCGCAGATGACAGTTTAGATCATGCCATTGAAGTGAAATGTTTACCAGAGGGAGCTGGTGGTTTAACTTTGATGCAGGGCGTAAGATATTAAGGGGGTCTATTTGCAAGTCTGGATGTTGTGGGTCGACCTTACCCACTGCAAGCAGTGTATGAGGAGCGCTGCATTGTAACACATTCACATTTAGAAAATCATAATTAGGAAGTAAAGATACACACGCATGCAAACACCGCTAATGTGTAGTAGTTGATGCCATCATAAACAAGATACACACCTTCCTGGAATAGAATTAAAGTCCCCACAAACCAACATTGGTATATCTGCACTAACAGCAATTTTCTCCAAACCTTTCAAAAGAGTATGCGCCTGTAATGATAAGTTGTAGAAGATGATCAGTAAGAGATATGGAAGTAATACAAATACAATAAACTAGAGTATGGTAAACTCTGACCTGCCAAAGCTTTACATCCTTGTGATCTTGATGAACATTGACATGTGTATTTGCCTGTTGAGGACACCAAAAGCACAAAAGGTATGTTATTGGTCTCAAATAGGCCAAGAGACGTCGATGCATATCAGCAAATACAAACAGTAAGCAATGCAAATTGAAATTGAAGAGGTTAACTTTCCACCAGGTATATGTTGGTAAAGAATAGAACTTTAACAAGGTGTAGTTAATACATCGGATATCATTAAGCTCAGACGTAATCATGTTTTGACCAACAACAAATACCAACCACATTCCTAGAAACTGACATTACTTATCAGAAAAAGGTGCTTCAACTTTGTAAAAGCGTTAAGATAAGGAAAGTAGGGGAGAAATCTAAAAAATCCATATTAATCGGTTCATATAATACCTCCTACAAGTGATAAAACTCTCCATTCAAATTTAAAATAGTCAGTGGTTACTCGATAACATCTTAAGTGCAATAAAGGTTCTCTTTTCTCACTGTTCACTTCTATTCCACTAGGTTGGTCAGTCAGTAGACATTGAAGCTGGTTGAATTCACAGAAAAAGAGGGTGCAGGCAGACAGTACATAAGAGAATGGCTCCTATCATTCCATGGAATTATTACATTTAAAAGTCAAACTTTTTTTTCTGAGTTTCTTTCAGGGTTGGATCCATGTAGGGGACACACACACAGACTCTCTCTCTCTCTTTAAAAAAATGGCTTCCTCTCCCTTTGTGTTAATTACATGGACTTGAACTTTGTACCTTGCTGTCACAGTTATCATGTCGTCACACTATGACTCTGATTGTCAACTCTTAAAACACCTAATGTCAGCATGAGAGGAAGAGAAACATGGACGTACCACACACAGAAGCTGTCTTTTTCCAGGAGTATCAGTCCCATGGTTATTGAACTTTGCTTCCAAGACCACAATAAGAGCAATATTATCCTGTAGAATGTAAAATTATATCACTATGACTGTACAGCTACACAAAACAAAGTCTGGACCTATATAAAAACCATTAAACAAAGCATATCCTATCAACCTTAATTAATCTACTCAGAGCAACTTTTTTCTGGTTAGCTGCAATCACTGCTTCAGTCAAAGATTGTGCAGCCTTATTGAACTCGACCTGAAATGAACCCATCAGTAAAAATAATATGATACGAATAAGAAAGATGATCTGCTCAGGTGAGACATCTACCTCATATTTTTTGACGTGCGAAAACTTGTCCCTGCGGAAAAACGTTGCACAACCATCAACTGCATTGGGATTTCCAGTGTGAACCTGAATGGCCAACGTACTTAGTTATGTATTTAAAGCCAAAAGCACGTGACTAGCTTTAAGAAGAAAGAGGTCATCTAAAATCTAACCTCTGATGTTTTCTTCTTGTAAAGTCCCTGGTATCCATGTTTATCAAGTTCTGGAGCAAAAAACTCTTCAAAGTGATCACTTTGTACCTGTAAAGAGCATAATGGTAGTACCAATAGTTACATTCGGATGGTGAGTTAAAGCTTCAAAAACTAAAACTTTATTCTAGAGTTATAGAAAAGGATTCACTTAAATGCTATTGATAATATGTGAAGTTTGAAGAAAAAGATTTGCAGAAAACTCTAATGAGTTTGAGCGGCAAAGGACTGTTAAAAGAACAGAAAAGGCAAATCCTTCATTCCTATAAAAGTAGTAGAAAATATATGCTGATATCACAAAGTACCAACCATATGAGTTCAACATTAAAAATAGTTCTGCAATAGGGAAAGCATTTTGGACATCTTAGGAAGTGACAAAGTGAACAGTGAACACAGAAGGGAAAGAAAAAGCTCATGACCCCCTTTTTAAATTTACCAAGTGCAAGAAACATTCAGCGCCCACCCACCCCACCCCCCACCCCTAGTTGTAATTAAACCAGAAGTTTCAGAACTTCTCAAAATCTACATCAAACTAAAGATTCAGAGCCAAGCAAAAAAAAGCAAACGAATTAAACTTTTGAGTCTGTTTCTGCATGCAAATTTGTGTATGTATAAGCATGCATCCATAAACTTACATGGTGTGATTTGAGCATCAAAATTAGATAAATACGATACCTCTTGAAGACAAAGGATATCAGCATGATAGCCGATAATTTCTCTCAGCAAATTCTGCCTCCGGTATATCCATGAGAGAGCCCAAGATGGGCAGTAACTGTACGATTCACTTGTCGCATATGCATCAGAAAGAATGTTATACGAGAGTGCAGTGAATGTCCCAGACGATGCAGATCGATCCAAATGCCCATGAACATCAATTCCACTCACAGGAACCATGCGACGAGGAGTTGGAGAGGGAGCTGGAATAACACGTGAGGTCAAAACTGTACTTGAAGCTCCAACAGGAATTCTTGTTTCTGCATCTATAGGTACACATTCAAACTTCAGCACATGACCGATGTCATCAGCAGTTGGAGTATATGTTCTAGAACGTCCCACTTCAAACCAGGTTTCACCGCTCCTGTCTGAAATAGTTGCAGGATATAAGGGTGTGGAGCCATTGCTCAAGCTTGGGCTTTGTCCCACACTTGATGTTGAACTAGAAATCCCTGCATTGACTATTCCAGATCCACTACTTGAAAAACGACCAAACGATTCATCCTCTTCATTACCATTTTCATTCAAAGCGCTGAGTGCTCTCTCATGTAAAACGCGATGATGCTGCCAAGCGTCAGAGAAGCACTTGGTTGAGCAATGGTAGCTCTTGGCAACAAGTACTTTAGTCTTAATACAGCCTAGGCACTGCAATGTCGCTTGTTCAGTCGGATGCACACTACAGATAGTAACTTTCCGGTCGTTGTGGTCACGGTACCTGCCAATAGATAAGAAATTACAAATGTGTGAAATTTGATGGTGTTCAGATATGATTTATATAGAGTATACTAATCATAATGATATACAGTCCAACTTGCACCTAGCTGCAACAGTCTATATACTTGCTACCAAATCGAGCTATATGAGCTTGTGAACTAACATCGACCAAAAACTAGAAAATGAAATATCACAACATCTTCTACTAACTTGATCTTGAAACTTCTTAATTATCAAGCATCGAGGTTCTAAACATTTCAGAACATTTGGAATAATAACAGTAAAACATAATAAAACTGAAACCATCAAGACCAAAACAGCCAAAACTACAAGGATAGTTCTAAGAGAATAAATGAACCGGCTTTTTAAACAATGGAAACGGCCATTTAACCATAGAGTTCTTGAAACACACAAATGGCACATAAAATGACGAAAAACTGCAGCAATTAAGGCTTGAAAACTCAAATTAAGTTTGTTTGGTTTTAGAACTTGACTGAAGTTGATCATGAAGCTCCAGTACCACTGCATACAGTTCAACTGCTGCAATCAGAGCAACTGCAAGTTTACTTTTTTTATATAAAGTTCATTTAAAGAAAACAAGTTTTCATCGATTGGATAGATACGGTCATGATTTGGATAGAACCATATGAAATTGAGCCCTCAACTGCCATATTTGGAGCCGATGTGAACTTGGTCATATCTCAGGTTGCACTGCATCTCAAACTCGCATTGTTGCAGAACAACTTTATAACCAAATAGTGGTGCTCCAACTTCATCAAACCAAAATGAACGATAATATCAATTTGAATGATAAGTTCATCTTCTTCAAACCAAAATGAACGATAATATCCATTTGAATGATAAATAATGAACGAAGAATGCCACATTCATAGCAAATAGATAATATGAAAGGAATCTACAAAGAAGCAGCAGCACAAGCACAGTTGAAGAGACAATAAATCTCCAAAGTCTACCTATCAAGTATATCTTATCTCTGTTCGTCTGCATGTACAGAATTGTTGCAGTGTATGTTTAAATTTTCCTTAAGAAAAATGCCGAACGGAGTTTGCAGTTTAAAACTTAAGACAGAAAGAAACATTCAAAATGAGCAAACCACAAGACCTAGCAATCCTCTATCCAGATTATCTTATGCCAAACATGGGGCGACCCTGCAACTACATTTCTGTAAATGTCGTATGTTATGACCATGTTCTGAAATCTTGGTCGATCCCGGTCCGAGATGGCCGCTCCTATCCAAAAAATGACCGTCCGAGTTCTGATACCGATACCGTCTGAAATCGAGTTATATTGGGTTTAGTAATGGAAAAGTGGGTTTTTTATGGATGTGACCCCTTCAAGCGTCAACTGGTGACCTCTCAATTTGGAGAGGAAAGTAATCCCAAATGAGCTCTGCCCAACTGATGGATTGGTAGCCTTATTAATAGGTCATTGGGTTATTGTTTATTTAACATTATTAATTATTAAAAAATATATCAAGAATATTATAGTTATTTTTACCAACAACCATTTAGACATTATTAATTGCTAAATAATTTGCCAAATTGTTTACAGTTGCTTTTACTATTTATCTATAGAAATCCATATCTTCAAAAAATTCAAAAGATATACAATCCAAAACGCAAGAATTTGCCGATGTTGCGATCCGAGAAGACCTATAGCACCGAGATGGCCAATTCCAGTCCAAAATGACCACCTGATACCAATACTAGGATTTTAAACCTTGGTTATGAGTCTTATGACTTATAACTAAGAAATGAATGTGATGCCCTATAGTAAAAATATTATCCTTACCGCTTAATATAACTCTTCTGCTTGGGAAATTCAAGGCTCGTTAATTGGTAGCATGAGCAAAAAACATGTTCGTGAAGGGGCATGGAAGCAAGTGTAAAGACTCTTTCTCCGATCACAGTGACTAGAAATTTTCCATGAATTCAGAAACGGTTAGCATGAGGTTGACAATTACTTGTAAAATTTGGTCATGTTTCTACGCCCTGCTTAACATTGAATCAAGCTTAGTGATCCCCCACCTCCATTCGTGATGGGGATTTTTGATAATTATCACTGTTGACCTCTCACTTTGATCTTTGAAAATGGTTTATTTTACATTTGATGATCATAACAACATAATTATCACCCTCAGATAATACAACCTTGCTCCCTCTCTATGACGTGTGGATTTTTCTACAAATATTTCAGATGAGGTATATGTTAAAGCAAGGAGATTCATTGTCGTCGTCATCACCAATTCCCATCAAAATGGAATCGGCTATGAAAAATGGAATCGCGAAAGATTTTAACAATGTTTGATAATTTGTTGTCGATCTGTCATTACCCCGGAGCAAAAAAAATATGGGCATGAAAGAGGCTTGCCACAATCCTAATTGACAAACAAACATGGGCAAGAGAGAAGTTTGCCACAATCCTAATTGACAAACTGCATCCTCCATAATTCTCCTGAGCTAGGAAGATGTGTGTGCGCGTCCCGTCTTCCCCCCCCCCCCTCTTCTGATGTGTACGCGCGCGCACTTTCCTTTTTTCCTTTTTTTAATGCTTTTTCGGGGGTTATTTTTTGGTTGGGGGAGCACAAATATGTCCAAAAGCTCGACATCATAAAACGAGGAATTAAACTAGATTGAACTTCTAGGAAAGCAAAGGTCCACAAATTAACAAAGATGGTAAGTCATCTACAGCACGAATGAATGGTTAATCGATATTTTAAAAATATTAATTTTCATGCGGTTCTGACCAAAATGTATATATAAATAAATAAGAATTAAGCTTATAAATATGAGATGAGATGGGATTTTCAGGAACGATCACCTTTCATCTAGAAAGCAACTAACAGGCAAACATAAAACGAATTATAATCTTCTTTTGCATCAGGAGCACTAAAGTTCAGAAGAAGAAAAATAAGAGAGCAACAATTAAGAAGAAATCGTACATGGAAATGAAAAGGATGGCCATTCAAAGAGTAATCATTTCACGGAAAAAAAGCATAGATATTTTTCAATCAACACTAGGAGGGCAATGTTGACCTATGCTAAGGAGATCAACATCCAAACAGAGACGAACACATTAATCCTGAATCTAAATCTTACTAATCGTTATCATACAGAAGCAAGCTATATGCTCGAATTATCATTCTAACATGATCATGGTCCAAATTAAAGATTTAGACTGACACAACGAATAAAAAATGAATCAAGAACGAAACTTTCAAGGCTCTAAACAAAGATACGAACATCAAAGCACTCACCACTTGTATCTCATGCAGTATCCCCCAACAGGGGCAGCCTCAGGTACATCCTCGTTTGAGATCGAGCTATCCGGCCGCTTCAAGAGCACGTACGGCGTGATCTCGCAACCAACGATGGGGATCTCCGACGGCAAATGAACCCTAAGCACGCTCAGCATGCTTCCCTCGATTCAATCACCGAAAGCTCCACCTTTTCTCGTCCTTCTCTCAAGAACCCTAAACCTACGACTCGCGACAACTTGTACCGATTCGAAGTATGGCGGAAGCGGGGCCGATCCGCCATCACCCGACCCGTGAACCCGCCAGCGTTGACAAATCCGATCGAAACCCTAGATGTCGACAGCGATTCGAATCGGGACCCTAAAAACCCTAACCCTAGGATAAAGCGAAGGGAAAACAATAAGGATTTTGAAAGCGGTTGAGATTTTTTGGGGGATTTTTTTCGATTTTCGATCGTCTCGCTCCTCTCTCTCCTCTTTGATTAATATATAGACACGGATGTGCGAGAGATCAGAGGTTTTTATTTCTTTCTGTTTTAGAATAAAAAAACATTTTTGGGAATTTATATGAAAATTGGAAAGGGGCTTAAGACTTGAAAACTTGGAAGATGAATGATTAGTTTGCATGCGATACCCTATTTGTTGATGCACATTTTTAGGTAATTTATGGATAGATAACGGCTAATGGTAATGTTAGCCTTTGAACACAAAGCAAATACGAAATACGGAAAATTCTCTTCTTCAAATAAATCTCTCCAAACTAATCTTTTCACAACACGCCAAAATCTTAGACAGACGTCTGAAGCACAAGTGCTCATACGTCTGTCCACGCCCTGTTCTTCTGAACGCTTCTTCTTCAAACGTCTGATGCTCTATGTCTCAGACGTCTGACGCCTCTCTGCTGTTGAATACAGGTCAGTTTTCATAACAATCTCCACCTTGACCTGTATTCAACAATCTATCTTCTATCTTCTTTCTTCAATGTCGTACGGCCGCTTATTCTTCTTCTGAGCTCCATCTTGACCCGAACTTCCTCCTGTAGAGTTTTCGTCACCCGTTGAGATAGAAATACGCGCGCTTGTCAGGCGTATACAAATCCCCCCTGCCTAGAGTAGGCTGTGGTTTATTGATTGCGGTAATCCGAATCTCCGGCAGTCGCCAACTAAGCTGTCGTTAAATACCCTCTCGCTTTTGAAGCGAGAGAACCTCCGATTGACGGGTCAGGCTGGTCATGCGAACTCAATGTGCAGTGTGCATATGTTGTGTTTGAAAGTGTTTTGGATGTATCGGGGGTCTCGCAGAATTTACGGGGTCCCACCATCCGGATAGTGGGCTAGAGGTCAAGGGGGCGAGTAGCCCCCTTCAGAATGCACGGCAGCGCTCCGTTAGAAATTTATTCTAACGGAGAAGTTTTTTTAGTGTGGAACGTTTGAGAAAAATGAGGGGTGAGGGGCGTCCTAAGAACGCGTGAAACAACACGTGACCGCTGGCCTTCAGAGGGTCACGTGCCAGGAGTGCGGGCGCCAGCCAGCGGGTCATGTGCGCGGCGCGCGGCCGCTGGCTAGCGGGTCACGGGGCTTAGCCCCGGGGCCAGGTGTTCAACTTCTGAAGGGCTTTGGAGTTAAACTCCTAGCGAAGAAATCGGATGTGGACTTGGAGTTAAAACTCCCAAAAGGCTTGGATTTGGTGTTAAATTCCTAAAAGGCCTGGATTTGGAGTTAAACTCCTTTGAGAATTTGGATCTTGAAATTGAACTCCGCAAAAATTGATTTGGAGTTGGACTTCTAAAGGATTTAGATCTTGGATTGGAAAAGGAGGTCCCTTTTCGTCCTCTTCGAGTCTTTGACTTCCGTAAAATGGATTTTTCTGAGATGGGTTCCTTCTTCCTCCTCTCTTTTTGTTGGATATTGGAGAAAAGGGGCGTTGAGATTAAAAGTCTCCCTTTGAGAAATTTGATGGGGGGATCTGAGCTCCCCTTCAAGAGTTTTATGATAAAAAATTATGTCTTTTGGGGAAAATAAGAGTTAAACTCTTGATTTAATTCAAAAAAAAGTAGGTTTAAAACCTTAAAAAAGTAGAAGGAGGCGCAGAACCCTAATTTTTGAGGAGAATGAAAAGGTTATGTTTCATTTCATCATAATGTTGCCTTATATAGCTTTACAAGTTTACACACAGCCCCTTGGGCTTTACAAAATGGCATTTCGCACATCCCATGCCTCGTGTGCTTATTTCTTTTGCACATGAGCCTTGGGCTTTACAAAAATCTAGCTTTATGCCCATTTTTACATTTATTCATAAAAATCACATCAAAATTATTTATTACATAATTTTCTTCTTGGCATGGGGAGGGCCGGCCTCTTCATGTTCAGGCTCGGCTTTAGCATGGGCCCACTTGACCTGGACTTGGACCCGCTTATTTGGACTTAGGTTCGGGCCTGGACCCACTTGACTTGGATTCAGGCTTAGACTCCCTGTGTATGGGTAATGAGACGTGGGTGGCCCGCTACGTATTTACTCAGAAGCAAACAAGCTAAGCGGAAATAAGCAATATAATAAAGTACACAAGAGAAATGATAAGACATGTAATTGAACAGCAACTTTTATTGATTAAACATTCTTTACAATACAACTGGAAAGTAAAATACAATGCTGGAAAGCGATGCTTAAACAATGGCATGTACTGAAAGTAAAAATGAGTACAAGTGAAGCCTAGTGGTCGTGCTGCTCGGTGGTCTGCTCCAATTGCTCCTGGGTGGTCTCGAACTCCTCAGAGTCGGGTCTTCCTGACAACATTCCAAAGAAAGAAGAGAAATAAAAATGTCGGCGGCGAACAATTGCTCTGTAAGTCCCAAAGAGAGATAGAAATAGGATAAACAGATAAGAGGATGTAACTGGTATAATATTTGATTGTTATACTAACGCGGTTGTTTGTAACTTGGTACAGAATATGCCAGTGTATACGAGAGGAGCCCAACTTACACTGTGGACTATGGTAACCCGCAGTACAAGACTATGTCGATAAAACCACGGAACAACGACAATGGATATATAGTTATATCTTTTAATGACCATCTCGTGCCGCTTTTAATACATTCCGTGTCAGTCTACCTCTTTAAAACCCAATAATGTCTTTTGTATTGATTGTATTGAAGTAAATTATAGATGTAAGACTTGCCGAAACTATGATATCAGTAGTTCATGTAAATGGAAAGGATATAGACGGATAGTCGTGTAGACCAGTCAAATGTATATCCATGGTTCGGTCAAATCATGTTCATGTTGATATAGATTGAATTCTGGTATAAATGGATTCATGTTGAATTGGAGTTATACTTGAATCATATTCAAGAATATATTGTATTCGGATTGTTTTCAGATTAGACTGGGACTCTGCCTGAGTCAAACACTTATATAGAATTGAAGTTCTGAATTAGTTTTGGAGTTATCGGTAACTGCTGCACATGGACAGCAGCATTTGTGTCTTTTTCCAAGATAATTACCGTATTGATAACACCGTTTTTAGTTTGTCTATCTTAGATGGGCAAGCACCCATATTCTCCGGCTCCCTGATACTCAAGAGAACTGGTCCCGCTTAAACTTATGTTTACTAGGGTTCTTATTGTAAATTAATACAACCTAAGGAGGTTTAATGAAAAATAGTTTTGATATATTTTCAAAATAAAGCTCAAGTATTTATTTATCGTCTTTAGGGTTTTCATAATTGTAAATTTTATAAAATAATATATTCTAGTGGATATAAACCTTATTTTGAATAGTACATGGTATTTTCCTGTAATTTGACTTGTATTGATTCTTGATAGTATTTTCATGAACTTTTGGGATTCTTTTCTTTTGATGAGAAAACATGGAATATATTATATATTTAAAATAGATATTTTTGATAATCTATATATATATATATATATAATTATAAAAATAGAATTTATTTATTAAATAGAAATCACGTTTTCTTAAAATTGTAATAAAAATTCTATCGAGACCGTATGCTCCGTGAGAAGGTCTGCATCTCGCTCTACTAGTCCCGAGGACCTGCGATAACCCACACCATGCCGATCAGTGTCACGCCCCGCTTCCCGGTATACGGCGAAGGGGACGTGACGAGGCCCGCTACGTATATACTCAGAAGTACATACGCTAAGCGTATCTAAGCAATATAAAATAAATACACAAGAGACAAGATATAAAAGGAACAGCAACTTTTATTTATTAACATTCTTTTGTACAGTGCATGAAAAGGAAACACAACTGAAATAAAATGATGCCTAAATAGTGGCATAACAGGAAATGAAAAAAAATACAGAAAGGAAAAGTGTACAATGAAACTAAAGTGCAGGGTCTTCGGCAAACTGCTCCAAGTCTTCTTGAGATGGCTCGATCTCCGCCGGGTCCAAACCACCTGACGACATTCAAAGAAGAAAGAAATAGAATGTCGTCAGCGAACAGGTCGCTCGGTAAGTCCCAAAGATAAGGGAGAAACAGACAGAGAGTAAGAGAGAGAGAGAGTAGCTTTTAATGTTGTATTATAATATTGTAATGTTGTATTAACGCTGTTGTTTGTAGCCTGGTACAGAAGATTCCAGTGTATATGAGGGAAGTCCCACTTACACCGGGGACTTTGGTAACCTGTAGTATAAGGCTCCGTCGATAATATCACGGAACAACGGCATGAATGTAATTACGTCTTAAGAGACCACCTCGTGCCACCTTTAACATATTCCGTACCAGTCTACCCCTTAAACCCCGCGATGTCTTGTTTGTATTGTTATCTTGTAAATTGTATTGATTGTAAGATTGATTGACTGACCGAAAACATGATATCAGTAAGCGGTTGTAACCATGGAGTCATGTAAATGGAATAACTGAGAATCATGTAAAAGGAATAGGTATATCCATGGTTCGGTTCAGTCAAGTTGTATACATTGTATAGCTGGATTCATGAATTCATGAGTTCATATTGAAGTGAAAACTTGTAGATTATAGATTTACTTGAATCATATTCAAGTCAGATTATTCAGACTCAAATCCGAGTCAGACAATCAGGAATGTGAATCGAAATCTTATAATTGCTAGGGTTCTTAAGGTAATTTATAAAACTTGAGGGGGTTTTATGTAAAAATACTTTTATATAATTTTCAAAATACACCTCAAGTATTTATTATTCGTTTTTAGAGTTGTAACGAGGGTGGATTTTATATTGTGAAATTTCTAGTGAGAATATCCTAGTTGTAATATTGTTTATTTGAAGTTCATGGTATTTTAGTGTAAAACTTATTCTTGTGACTTTTAGAAAAAGATGGAAAATTTATATTATAATAAAATAGGTATTTAAACGATAAATATACATATGTTTATACAAAAAATAATTTTAATAAATATTTTATATTCCAAAAATCTCATTTTCTAAAGATATCGTATTTTAAACCTTTCGAGACCGAATGCTCCTTGCGGAGGTCTGAATCTCGCACTACTAGCCCGAGGGTGCGCAATAAAACGCACGATCCCGAACGGGTTCCCCAAAGATGGGTTGTAGCGGCGCTTTGCAAAGATTGTAAAATACTAATCCTTTAGAAAACGGTTTTATAAAGTAAAGGGTATTTATTTGCAAAGTGTAATTTTCCGTATTTTAGGTTCTAGGGTTTTCTAAGCCAACTAGCCTATTTCTAAATGGTCTAAACGACAAGTCGTTAGAAGTCTCAAATCACCTCTTCACCGCCAATTGTGGCCAGCTAAGTACAAGTGAGGAGGGAGGGATCCGCTCACGAATCGTGAGGCGGGCCTTTTAAAGTTACCCAAGCTCACTTGCCTAGCCTAGACACCACAAAGTCAGTTTAGATAAACGATCGATGTCCACAACTTATCGTATTTTCCTAGTAAGAAGTATTTATTTAAAAATGTAACAAATCTAAACCTTTAAGAATAGTTTTATGAAGATTATGGTATTTTAATGAAAATTTCGTTTTATCGTATTCTAAATTTTTATGATATCATTTTAGGATTTGCATTTGTGTGTGTGTGGAGCTAGGTCATTATCTCGTGCTCTATTTTAAATGTATATTAAGGTTAAGGGGTTAAATGTGAAATTGAAACTTCATGGTATTAAAGTGAAAATACGGTAAATTGAAAAGGTTATCATTTCATGTGTGAAAACTTATTCAAATTGATTTTTATAAGTTTAATGGTCAAGATGAAGGTGTTTAGGAATGATTTAATTGATTAGAAGAAGGAAAATAAACATTATGGTATTAATGTGAAAAAGAATACGATATTGCAAAAGTTATCATTTCATGTGCGAAACTTTGTCCAAATTAGTTGTTATGTGATTAATAGTCAACATGAATATGTTTAAGCATTATGGAATTGGTGATAAGTGAGATTTTATAGAAAACCGGATCGAAAATTGGTTTGTTCTGATTTCCGTCGGGTTTCGTAATTTCGTATTTTTTGAGAATTAGAAAGGGAGATAGAATGGGAATTACGGGTTTCGATCTATACTAAGGAGTGTAGGGGAACTAAAGAAGTTGCCGAGGCGTTGCTTCGTCGCCGGTTGTTTCTAAAAACGTCGCCGGAATTCCCGCCGGAATCTCGTCGGAGCTTCGCCGCGAACTTGTTTTCAAAGCACACACTTCTTGGAAAACTTTTGAGAGAGTGGCTCAAGATTTTAGGGGGTGAGAGGGTAGTGTGTAGGGTTGGTATTTATAGGGTTAGGCTAGGGATAGAGTAGATGAAAAGTTAAAAATAAAAATATGATAAAATGTAATAAAAATGTATTAAAAGTGGAGTAATTGGGGTTTTTAAAAAGCTCTGGAAGTGTTATGAAGCTGAAACTTTGCATGTGCATAGGGAATATGAAAAGACACAACTTTCATGTTGTGACCATCGCCGGAATCGGCCGAATCGGGGGTGACTAGGCCGTGACTCGGTCGGAGCACTGAGTCGGCCGAGTCAAGGCTGAGTTGGCCGATTCCCGGCCAAGTCCGGTGCCATGGATCCCCAGCGACGGTTCATCTAACTCCTGCAAGTGTTACATCTTTGGGTGTAGTGGGGTTTTTGTGAGATATGCATGTGTAAACTCTTAGTATTCTAAAGGTTTTAAAAAAATCAATATTAAAAATAATGTGGGGTATGAGATTTGAACTCTGGTGGCTTGGTTCAGCAGTGCAGGATATTACCAATGAGCTACAAGCTCTTTCTTGTAATTATGGAGTTATTTAATTATTTAAAATGATAGCAGCAAGAGTAAATATTCCAAGTATACATTAAATTTAAAGTAATTTCTTATACACTAAAAATGGAGTTATTACATTCTTGTAACTTGTAATTAAAAACAAAATAATTACTTATATCTTGTGCTCAGTCTAAAATACCCCTTTATGATTTTGAAAAAAAATTTAAAATTTTGTGTAGAAAAGTGTATAGGAAAATTAGGTTGTTACAATCAGGTTCCCAAAAATGGGTTGTAGAGGCTTATTTATAAGGAACTAATTAAAACAATTTAAAGACTAAGGGTTTTGATAGTTTAAGGTGTTTTAATGTAAATTGTATTTTGTCCCACAAAAATTGTTACAAAAACTATCATGCTATGTCAAGATGAATGTTGTGATGAGGTAGGTCATTACCTCGTCAGTTTTCTAAAGGTAATACAAAGAAATATGATGAAATATGTAGAATGTAAAGTTTGTGGTATTTAATCGTAAAAATGTGATAAAAGTTGCATAACATGTTATTTTGAGATGAAACTTGTTTTAAAGTGTTTGGTTATGATTGTTAAACAATATATGAAGAATTGGTAAGTTTGTTATTAAGAAAATATGGTTTTTTAAAGAAAAGAGAATCGGAAGTCGGAATAACTCCGCTTCCGACGAGTTTTGAAATGAGAGCGTTTTAGATTAAAATGAGATTAGAGAATAAGAGACTTACAGTTTGAGAATAAAGGGGGAGGTAGAGGAAGATTTCGAAGGCGTCGTGGAGTAGCGGTATCACCGGATTCTTCCCAAAATATCGCTGGAAATTTGACCTTGGCTAACTCCACTTGTACAACTTCTTGGACTTGGAAAATTTAGAGAGTTTTGGCAAAACATTTCTAAATGAGAAGGCCTATGATGTAGGATGGTATTTATAGGAAAAATTAGAGTTTAGGGTATTGAAATGAGAATTAAAAATGCATTAAAATTTGGTTTTAAGGCTCATTTTAATTCTCTTGAAATATGCAGGGAAATCAAACAGATTAGGGTTAGTGGGGTAGGCCAAAGGGTGCTAGGGAAAAAAATTGGAGGCAATACCTACGAGGGGGCCGACAGCGCCGGCCCCTGGCAAGATCTCGCCGGCCAAATTTAGGGTGAGGGTGTTTGGATTTTTGGCACGTGTCCTAAGCTGTATAAATATTATTTTGCACATGTTTGATTTTTCAGCGACTTTTCATTTTACGTATAGTGCAGGTGCAAACTTTTGAGATTCTAAAAGTTTATAAGAAAAAACAGCAAGAATATTATGTGGCTTAGGGGATTAGAACACCAGGGCTATGTCACAGCAGTGCAAGCCTTTACCAATGAGCTACAAGTGCTTCTTACTGTTCAAAAGCAATTTAAATTTATAACTTATGCTTAGGCTATGGTATTCCTTTCTGTACTTAAAAAAAAAATTGTACAGAAGTTTTACGGTTGTTGCAACCCGGGCATAATTTTTGGGCTTCGATTTTGACTTATTGACCCCGACCGTGGGGTGTAAATTTTGACCCCAACACTTCCATGCCATCTTCTGTTTACCGCAGCAATAAATTTAACCTTCTCTCTTGAATTTTTGAACCATCACCTTCGAAATTACAATTTAAGAAGATGAGGAGCGGACACAAGTATCGTCGCCCACCGTAAATTTAGACCATAAAATCGAAGACCCTTCGATTCTTTATGCTCTGATACCAGTTTGTTGGGGGTTTTCGCTATGTATGCAAGGAAGACGAGCAAAAATAAGAACACACGACACCGATATTTAGTATGGTTCGACCAACGGCCTACATTCACAAAGCAAACATGAGAAAGAGAGAGAAATAGAAGATGAAGGCGAAAAGTATTCTTCCACGGATGAAGGTGGTGCTTCAAATGTCTGTTGAGTTCGCCTTATATTCTCGACTCTTGTGTGTGTGTGACGGATCAAAATGGGTTAAGACGGAACTATCATTTGTTCTCTGAAAGCAAGAGACGGCTTAGAACAATTGCCAGCTCAAAACTGAATTCTGTGCTGTTTTGGAAAGATCTGTTTTGAAGATTAATTAGGAGAATTTGTTGGAGATTTATTTAAAAATTTGTTGGAAGATTTATAAGAGCTCTTTCAGGAACTTAATTAGGAAAATTTGTTTGGAGAATTATTTGAATTTTTGTTAGAGATTGTTTTTGAGATTTGATGAACTCCTAATTGGAATAGAAGTTCTATTATTTTATGCTATAAAAAGAGAAGGGTCTCATAAAAAAAAAACGGTCAAACACAAGAAAGAGGAGACGAAGGCAGATGCGAAGGGTAGTCATCCATAGATGAAAGTAGAGAGATTTATCAAGAGCGGTCTCTGTATTTGTATGAAGAGACGAATACAGAGGCAAAAGGCAGTCGTCCATGGATGGAGGTGGAGGGATTTACCGAGAATGGTCTTTATGTTTGTATGGGCGTTAAGATACGAGCGAAGTGGGAGAGAATATAAAATGCACCGGTATTCTTGGACATTAATAAAGAGATTCTCATATTTGTCCCGTGGATATAGGCCATTGGTCAGACTGCGTTAACTATCGGTGTTGCGTGTTATTATTTTTGCTTGTTTTCCTTGCATGCCCAGCGAAAACTCGAATATTAGCCTTTGAAGCATTGATGGCCTTTTGGAAATAGAGAGTTTTTTAAACGGTCAAATTATAGCTGTTTAGCTGAAAAACCGGTCAAATAATAGATAGAATTTGTCAAACAAGGATACTTGGGAGGCCAGGTGTTTTGTATAAGGCATTATACTTCATTCATCCACCGAGATTCGGATCTTTTTTGTGAGATGTTAAACTGGGTTGTCTAACTTCTGTAAAATAGCCTTGAAAGCCAGATGTAGGGCACACACCAGATCGGTTGTTTTTAGAGTTGGGAAGTGGATAATTGAACTTTGCACGTGTCCATGAAAAAGGGCAAAGGCATCTCCTCTTGTTTATGGATCATGCATGAGAAACTTTACTGTATGTTTTTGTTAATGATATTTGATTTGCTCACATATGAGTTATCTAGCAAATGGAATACAAGTCTATTCTACATGCTAAAAGGAAAGAAATGAACATTTCATGTGGCCATAAAAAAACGAAAAGATACGCCGTCTCTAATTAGTGAGTCATGTTCCGAATCCTACCACAAGCATCTGCCATGTCCATGTTGTAAGCTGTACCAGATCTAAAGAACATGTTTGAAACAAACCAATCAAAAGATACTTCGGGAGTTAAATTGGATAATCGATAGGATAACAAATAAAATATGGAAAGATAAGGGCTAGATTTTTCAGTGTGTTCGAATGTTGTTGTATTTGATTCATGGCTGGTGATAAATACCTTATCATGCAAGATTAAATTGTGCATGTTGGTTAAATGGACAGGCATATGGGCGGGAATTACGCTAAATGGTTACACCCAACTATAAAGCCTTATTGCAAATTGCAATACACCTTGAACAAATATTTCTTATGCATTTATGCATTTGTGTCGATCCAATAAAGGAATTCTAAGTTCAATAATATCCCTGTTTATACATAGCAAGAGTTATTGATGACTCATGATCCTTCATTGTTTATTACGAGTCGTAAATGACAGATGCACAAAAAGCAAGTACATAGTAGTAATTCGTAACTTCGTCGAGTTTCGTACAGACCGTATTTGTGTCGACAAAGAAGATGGAATTTGGAAATCGAAATTAAAACCTGAAGATAGAAACTGAGGCTCTCATGTTAGAATTAATAGCCCCGACAGCTGAAAAAATATGATGACTGTGGCCTGTTTGTATTTAGTAGACTCCTTGCCATTCACTCAAAAGCTCAATTTAATTTGTTGCGTTATCAACTCCAATTTTTATTTTTATATTTTGTTAGAAATTGTTGGATGGCAATCCATTTTACAACATTTAAACACCTTAGATTGTTGGATGACGATCCACAACGGATCGGATCCAATTCAACTTTTGGATTAAAATTTGCCCACTTCATAAAATTTTATTTTATAAACACTTGTATTAAAATAGAGATCAAGCTAATTCCCCCACAGCTTTAACTTTTCCTTGCACACTTTGTCCATAAGTCCGGAACGCGGAAAGTTTCAGCACAGAAACCGAAAACGGCAATGCGGAGCCACAGTACTTGTTGTGAAATGTGGTTCTTTAGGGATAGTCTTGTGTTGTAAGATTATAATAGGAAATTGAAATCCTATAATATACATATTTATAACTTAGTTTCTTTTGATAACTGTATTTAAATTCTTGGGAAAATTGATTATTTAACCCCAAAAATACTACAGTTTTGTAATGTTTCAAGGCAATCATTTTCTTAAACCCTACTTTTAAAGGATGGCTTGCTTTCAAACCTAAATTGCCAAATGACAATTAACTTCTCAAAATCTTATTTTACGAAACTGCGGTTTGCATGCATGCAAGCCACATCTTTGTTTTAACTTAAACAATACCGGATTTATGAAAAACTTGTAACCAACCAGGACTAAAATTATGTCTTTTCTACTTTCTCTTTCTCACCCTTATCTCTCAACTTTTCCTTTGTGGAAATACAGCTTTTTTTTTAAATCAACCCCATTCAGGATTGAACCTACGACATCTCACATTAAAAAGAAAATCGGTACCGACCGTGTTATGCTCACTCAGTAAAGTAATACAACTTATTGTGGCTGCGAACATGGCCCAACATTTTATATGTTTATTTTCTCTATATGATATATCTCTGCAAAATATTTTCTTCAAATATTGGCACAATTATCCTATACTAGAATTTATGCGAGGTGAAGGATCAGAGAAAAATATCATAAAAATGAGTGGATAAATTAATAAATATCGTGGATATGTAGTTTTTCTTCTTAAATTTCAAGATGCATTAATGTTTTTTCTGGGAACATGAAGGAGAGAAAATGATGCGGAAAATATAGAATTTTGAAATAAATTTAGGAATTTTAAGAATTTTAAAAGATTTTTTCCTTTAAAAATGGCAAAATGACACGTATGATCCTTTAGCTATAAAAGAAGAGATACGGAGCGAAGCTGCAAAAACAACATCTCCCAGGATTGTAAACGAAAAATACACCCCCATTCAAAAATTCAAAACCGACACGTCATCTCACCATCAACCACCTGCGCTGTTTCTTGTTCCCCTCCTCGGGTGCCCACACAAAAAAACAAATTCCAAATCCCAATAATTCCTGCATAACCAACCCCCGGAACATCCATTAATTACAAAATCCCCTCCTCTTTCTCTCTCCTTAACGTCTCTCTCTCTCTCTGTCTATCTCTTTCTCTCTCCTCCCCATTACACTCACCGCCCTCCTCTCTTCTCTCCTCCCCCATTAAATCCAGGGCTAAATTTAGGGTTTTCAAATCCCCTCTCTCAATTTCCTCCCAATTCTCCCTCCTCGATCGAGCGCAAGGGTTAGGGTTAGGGCTAGGGCTTCGGATTCCCCCCATTTCCCCCAAACAATGAGGGCCAAATCCAAGCTCGAATCCTTCGCCTTCGCCTCCCTCAAAAAGCAGCGATCTTTCCAGATCCTCTTCTCTCTCTCCCTCCTCTACGTCCTCTTCCTCCTCTTTCTCGCCTTCCCCTTCGTCTCCCACCGCTCCTCCTCCGCCTCCTCCTCCTCCGCCGCCGCCGGCGACCCCCTCCGCAGCGAGGAGGAGATCGTCGACAAGTTCTCCCCCAAGCGCCCCTTCCACCTCATCAAGTCCTCCACCGTCTCCGCCTCCTCCTCGTCCCCGCCGTCCTCGCCGCTCTCCCCCAAATCGTCTCGTTCCGTGGAGAGGGCGGCGGCGGCGGATTATATCTCCGGCTTGCGTTTCAAGGAAAAGAGCAACCTCTCGGAGCTGCACAGATCGGCGAAGGAGGCGTGGGACCTCGGCCGCAAGCTGTTTCAAGAGCTCGAGAACTCGCCTTTCGCTGTCGAGAGCAGCCCCAAGAGGGAGGAGGAGT
Organism: Agapanthus africanus; assembly: GCA_030015575.1. Lineage (NCBI taxonomy): Eukaryota > Viridiplantae > Streptophyta > Magnoliopsida > Asparagales > Amaryllidaceae > Agapanthus > Agapanthus africanus. Next base: position 14,337,491 of record CM057337.1, read on the forward strand.
CGTGCCCGCATTCGATGACGCTGACGGGAGCTGAGCTCGACGAGAAGGGGAAGGTGATGGTGATCCCTTGTGGATTGACTCTCGGGTCCCACATCACGTTGGTGGCGAGGCCGTTCGTAGCTCATCCCGAGCTCGATCCGAAGATTACGATAATGAAGGAAGGGGAGCAGGCCGTGATGGTGTCGCAGTTCATGATGGAGCTGCAGGGGTTGAAGACTGTGGATGGCGAGGAGCCGCCCAAGATCCTGCATTTCAATCCGAGGTTGAAAGGGGATTGGAGCGGGCGCCCGGTGATCGAGCAGAACACGTGTTATCGGATGCAATGGGGCACCGCGTCAAGGTGCGAGGGTTGGAAGTCGAGAGCTGATGAAGAGACTGGTATATTTCCATCGACACTTCCCATATTTTGGTAGTTTTTGTAGGTCTAGTCCTTTTTAACTTTATGTTAAAGTTTTATTTAGAAGGGATTGAAACATGATTTTCAAAGTAAAATCATTTGGGTTTAATGGGAACCTGCTTACACCACCAACAAGAACCAGCCTTCATCACATACCTATTAAACTAACAAAACTACCAAAATAAGATCATTTGGGTTGGCTACATAAATTATGTTTCTGACATGTCCTCTCCTCTATTAAACTAACAACAATCACATTTTTTCTAGCAGCTTCTATTATGTTAGTTTAGGCCTACCCATGAGCCCTTTTTCCTCCATTAAATTCAATTTCTGGCACTCCTCTAACTAGCATATTTTGATTTTTGTTTCCTTGGAAATTTTGTAAATGCCCATATAAGGTTGAAATAATGTCAGGTGTTGGCAATAAATTTGATTCTTATCAATACAATTTTAATTTTCACATGAATGTATTAGCTTCAGGCAAATAATTACTCATTTCCTTTAAAGGATTTTAATTTACCAGGAAGTAATTTCCATATGTATTCAGAATCTAAATCTGTTAGTTGGTCTCAAGATAACTACCCATCTTGTTGCAAATCAATTTCGTCCCGTACCTGTCATTACTAGTTTTGAATAGTTGTTTGGTGGTCTTAATTTGATGCTAGGGACTGTTAATACAGATATGCTGTTTTGAAAGATGCCGCCATCAAAATCCCCATTTATTTCAATTAGATGAAGAAAACCAATTTTCATTTATGATGGGAAGGTTGTCATTTTTCCATGAACCTAAACGATGTTGAGTCCTAATTCCGCAGTGGTTGCTCCTTAATTAATTTTTAGGCAAACTAATGATAGATCCACTTGGGCCTAGTGTACATTGTGTAATTATGGCATCCCCCCCCCCCCCCGCCAGGTTTGGTGTAAATAGTATGAGATCCTGATTCTCTATTTGGCAATTTGTCTTTACAGTCGATGGGCTAGTGAAGTGCGAGAAGTGGATACGTGACGACGATAACCATTCAGAGGAATCTAAGACGACATGGTGGTTGAATCGATTAATTGGACGGACAAAGAAGGTCTCCTTTGATTGGCCTTACCCATTTGTGGAAGACAAGCTGTTTGTTCTCACACTAAGTGCTGGCTTGGAAGGTTATCATGTTAATGTTGATGGGAGGCATGTGACATCTTTCCCTTATCGCACCGTGAGTTGTTTCGAGATATTAAAGGCCTTCATAGTTGGTAGTTATGCCTTGTAGTTAAGCTGTATAAAACTTAATCACTGTTACGTGTAGGGATTTGTTCTTGAGGATGCTACTGGGTTGTCAGTGAATGGGGATTTAGAAGTCCATTCAATATTTGCAGCTTCATTGCCCACATCACATCCTAGCTTTGCCCCACAAAGGAGTCTCGAAATGTTGGCTGAGTTTCAAGCCCCTCAACTTCCAGATGAACCTGCTGAGCTTTTCATTGGCATCCTTTCAGCTGGTAACCATTTTGCAGAGAGAATGGCCGTGAGGAAGTCATGGATGTCAACAGTAAGGAAATCATCGAATTATGTGGCTCGCTTTTTTGTTGCTCTGGTAATTGCCTGAACTCCAAAGCATTTTAGTTATGTATTATGTTGCTTGTTTCAAATTTTTTGACTAATTGTATCTTCTTCCATGGCAGCATGGGAGAAAGGAAGTGAATGTGGAGTTGAAGAAAGAGGCGGAGTTCTTTGGCGACATAGTGATAGTTCCTTACATGGATAGCTATGATCTTGTTGTCTTGAAAACTGTCGCCATATGTGAATATGGGGTAAGTCGATTGCTTAAGCTACAGTTGGAGGTTCAAAGTCGTTGATTTATGATAATGCTCTGTTCACTTTTGGTAATTATATTGATAATGCAGATTCGTAAAGTCGCTGCCAAATACATAATGAAATGTGATGATGACACATTTGTTAGAATCGATTCAGTGATGAAGGAAGTCAAGAAAATTCCCAGCGATGCAAGCTTATATGTGGGGAATATGAACTACTATCACAAGCCATTGCGTTATGGGAAATGGGCTGTGACATATGAGGTATTTCCTGATTTATTTAGTAGCTTGACTGTTTTTCCAGATGCATATTCTAGCCTACTGTTCTACGTCCAATATTTTTATGATGTGCTATTATGTTATGCATATAACTTAAATATGGGAATGTGAAGGATTCTTTGTGGTGCCAGGGAACTTTCATAAGCTTGTTAGGCTGTTTTATGTTTTTGGACAGTCATATGGGGGCATTGAACTAATAGAAAAGGATAGCTTCCTATATGTAACGCAGTTCTTTTAGAGTGACTCGATGCTCACTTTAAATACGGGAATGTCAAGACTTGAACTAATAGATAAAGTTTTGCTACCATCTTTTATGCCGATACATCATACATAACAAAATGCTTTGTATTGCAGTTCTTTCAGATAAAGTCTTGCTACCATCTCTATGCTGATACATAATCTCTATGCTCATACATAACAAAATGCTTTTTTCTACAACCAATTAATCGATTATCCACACCTTTTCATTTCAGGAATGGCCCGAAGAGGATTATCCGCCCTACGCGAATGGACCTGGCTATGTCGTGTCAACTGATATTGCCCACTTTGTCGTGTCAGAATTTGAGAATCACACTTTACGAGTAGGTTTGCCCACTTTGCTATTTTTATGACTCACCATCCCTTTAAGATTCTTTTTTCCACTCACTTGTAATTGTGCTTTGCTAGTGGGGGATGCTTTTCTGTATCTTTTGTTTTTCCAAAATATTTTATTTATGCTCACTTTGTTTCTTCGGCTTTCATGTTTGGAAAGGTCTCTTTGTCTTCGGAGCGAAGATACCGTAGTGTCATGAAGTTATCAAACTAAACACCAACATCTTAACTATGACCAATTTGGCTTTTATTTTGGATTTAGATAACTAAAACCATAATACATTAAACTCCAATCCAACCTCTTTCTTCGGAACTCCTCTTTCTTCTGAACTCCTAATGTGAGAAAATCAATTTTCGAGATTTAGATTACTCTATTACAACCCAATAACCCACACAGTTAAAGTTAAGTGGAGGTCGGGTCTTGCAAGTTAGACCTCGCATAATCTACACCTCCACTTAGAAACGAACTTCAGTTATTCAGACTGCAAACCCAAATAGGCCTGAAAGTGAAAAGGAGAGGGGTAAAAAGAAGCTTGGCGACTAATGATCCTACTTGAAGAAAGCATTCTTTATAGTTATAAATAGTTTCACAATTTGGAATATGCATCTCACAACAATGCAAATACTAATGCAGCTATTCAAGATGGAAGACGTGAGCATGGGCATGTGGGTCGAGCAATTCAACAGCTCTAAGCCTGTCGAATACATTCACAGCATACGATTTTGCCAGTTTGGATGCATAGACGACTACCTCACGGCTCACTACCAGTCTCCTCGACAAATGCTATGCATGTGGGATAAATTGGAAGAGGGGAGACCTCAATGCTGCAACATGAGATGATACGGGTAAGATAATACGGAAGAATTTTGCAGTGTTTAGCTGGAGATCTCGCCCGATGATACCAGATATTCAATTCATTATTTGTTTGTTTTTATGCCTTTGGTTAGGGTTGAGGGTAGAGCTGTTGTGAAGCTGTTTTGTACATGTTAACAAGGAAGGAAGAAAGGGGAAGTTAGCTACGTTGTCTATGTATTTTGTGGTGTCCATTTTAAGTCTGAATCATAGCATATAGTTTTTTTTTCCTCCCCCTCCCCCCTCATTTCTTGGTGTGAAGAATCTTCCTTGTTTCTAATTTTGTTTGTAAATTCTCTGATGAAACTGGAATTCCATACTCATTAAATTTTGGCTTTGACTCTCGCGCTTTGGACTCTGATGTTTATGGAAGGCTACTTGTTCTTTTCTTTGCTCGCTTATTCTTTTAGTTTTCAATTTTTGTTTGTAAATTCCCTGGCGACTCTTTATGTTTATGGAAGATTGGTTCTTCTTTCTTGTGTTATTTCGCCGGAGTCTTTAAATTGTATCAATTAAACGGATGATTAGTTCTGCAGATTATATGGAAACAATGATCGGTTCAACCAGTCAACTTTAATCCGTATTAGTGAAAAGACAGTACAAAATTGATTTGTGTTTATGAAAAGAAAGGGAAAAGCAAGTAGAACACCATTTGATTAGACGGAACTGACAAGAGCTAAAGTGTGAGAAAAAGGACACCGAAGCTAACTTTGCGGTTTGCACCCTGTTTTATAGTTTGGTTAACTCTTGGTCTTATGGCAATAATTGCTGGAAGCGATGTTAATATTTGCAGCAGATGGGTGCAAGTAATGCTAATACCACCCATTAGCACTGGTTAAGAATATTAAACTCAAACGACTTGCTTTAAAAGATTTGACTCATTGCAACATGTACAATAAGCTTCAGTCCTTGCACAAAATATGGAAGTATTTGTAAATTGGCAAATTGGCAGTGGTGGTTGTCTAATTATTAAGCAAGGTAAACAACAAGTTTAGAACAAGTTTAGTTCAAGACTTCCGGTGCGGATACCGACATAGATGAATGGCGACTAATTTGTACTGGCTCGATATCCGTATCCGATTTTTATCAAATAAAGCTAACAAATTTAAATTCCGATGACTGTCTGAATTCGTAACCGCATCTGTTACCGGACACGAGTTAGTACGAGCATCAATATTTGCTTGGTATCTGATCTGTCTACATCTTGGACTATGATTTATATACGGTGACATGCAGTTATTCTCTCCAGATATCAAAGAATTATACAGAATCAGAATCTTTATAGAAATCTATGGTCTGTTCGTATAGGGAAGCACATGCATTGCTTGAGAAGATTCTTTTGTTTGTTGTTTGTTCCTGTGTGAGTTGTGACAACCTATTTTTGTGTGAGCCCACATGCTCCATGGGGACCCCACCCCTTGCCAACTTTGATATTTTCTCAAATAACATTTTCATACAAATTAGTACTGCAAACAGCCGGCGGCGAACGGGCGGGGGCGGATCCAGCAAATCTATTTAGAAAGCTATAAAACTTACTCGAATATTAAATATATTAATATATTAAAAATATTACTAAATATTTTTGTAAGTGGAAATAATATTATGATTGTGCTTGCCTTTATTTATTTTTACGTAAAGATTTAAATTTAAAAGATAATTATTTTTAATTTACATTTTCTTATAAACTAATGATGTTTCTATTGGTAAATAATTTAGTTGGATACATATTATATGCCAACTTGAATCAATACATTGTTAGAAGAGGATAATGGGGTTGTGAACACTCACACCCAAAGGAGGAAAAATAGAGGGTGGCAGGTCACTGGGTTTAACTTGGTACGGACCCAGCGGAACGCTGTGAGACATGATTCACACCCAAGATTGTCTGTGCCCCCATTTTTACCTTGTTAGAATACCGAACACTTTATACAAAGTGCTCGCGTGTCCAAACTAACTATATAAAACCCCCAAAAGCAATATATAAGGTATTTTACGCAGGCTTGACGGGCTAGCCTCCTGCTCGCCTCTCAGCTTGCATGTTCTCCCAGTTCAGCTTTCTCTTTAATCGCTACGCTGTTTCGCATGCAATATGTTTTGTCATAAGGAAACAGATAACATCATATCTAACAGAGCTAACGGATTGTGAGAATATCATAAACTTAAACAATTTTTATCTTGAATAAACATGCAAGTAGGATTAGGAAGGCATGTTGATAATTTAATTTTCCTTTTTTGACCGGAATCCATGCACTCATTTTTTTTTTAAACTTTAAAAGAAAGGCATGTTCGATTGATAATAAACTGCTATATTGAGCTTACCAAGGTCCCATTGGATCCCATTTCTTGAAGCATGGTCTTGCTTTAATTTTCCCAAAACCTTTTCATCACTTTGAATATACATCCTTTCCTTTTTACTTTTCAATATCATACTAAGCAACTTGTAGATAAACTCCTACAACAATTATATTGGCATATTACTTTGTTGTAATAGCCCACATATTTATGTATATTGCAGAGCAGTCCTTCAACTTCTGTTTGTCATCTTGCATTTGCATTCGAAACGGAGAATTGTTATCTAATTTGCAATAGCACAATTGGTAACTTGGTATGGCACTTTCCCTTCTGGGGAGAATGCGGGGTTCGACCCCCAGGAGGGAAAGTGTCGAATTTGTGGGTATCCTGGATGCATGTGTGTTGTTATGTGCTTGTGTGTTGCTGTGCGCAAGGGTGTATTGGGTACATTAGTTACCCTTAGGGCCGGTTCGAAGAAAACTTTATCTATCATATGCATAATTTAATTAAATATCTGTCACATATTTGAGCGCAGCCCAGGTTGAACCAGGGGAATCCAGCAGGCCCATCATAATTAACACATTTTCAGTGGCAGCTGGGCTTAAGCCCATCTAATCTCAGGCGGGTGAAAAAAAAGAAGAAGAAGATTAAATTTTTAGAAATGGCAGTGATCCTACTTGTTGGTCAAAAAGTCAACAACATATATCAATTGTTCTAATGTCAGATCGTTCATCTTGATCGAAATGCTCTTACAGACATAAAAAATTATGCAATTACAGTACTCCTTGCATTTGCATGGGGGATTACATTTATATTAGACGGACAATATCAAAATCAAATGAAAATTGTTGTACAAACGATTTACACCATAGTGATTGATAAGAAAGCAATAAACTCGATCAATTTTATTAAGCATCTCAATATATACATTTCATAACATAACTAACTGATAACTAATAATCCTACCAGTCTAACACACACTAATCGTAATCTCAACAATATAAATCATAACTTATTTGATTTATGATAACCATAATATCTAATACAGTTATATTCAGATATATCATAATCTAACAGCTTCCCTCAAATTCACGGTGGATAACCGAGAGTTTGGATAATATCTTGAACCAAAATATGCAACTTGTAGAACGACGGAGAAGAACAGCAGATCTAAAATATCGAGCATGACGGACTAATACCCTTTGGTCTCTTTCGCGGATTGCAAGGTGGACCGAATAATTTGCAATCTCTTTCATTGGAAATGTTGAAGGAAGAAGAAGATCATGCAGATAAAAGACGTCATAAAAAAAATAGCTGCTTGTACAGAAGAAGATCATGCTGCTAGAAAACGTCATAAAAAATGAATAGCTGTTTGTACTTGATATTGATGGAGGCAACCGCTTCTGACCAAACTGAGAGAACTCATTTCTGTATTAGATATTACTGACGCAATTTTATTTATTTTGGAATAATAAACTAAAAATATAAATGAAGATAAATTTTGGATCGAACCATTGGCTTTTATACCATGATAAGAAAGCAATAAACTGGATCAATTTTATTAAGAGATAAATCATCTCAATTTATATGCTTCATAACATAACCAACCGATAACTAATAATGCCAACAATCTATAATCACAACGACATAATAAAAACTTTTCTGATTTATGATAATTATAATATTCAGTCGAGTTATTCAGATATCTCGTAATGTAACAGTGATCATGACGGAGTATGCCAAACATAAAAGAAAATGAGATTGCAGAGTGTTGACTTTCAATCTAAATTTCCCAATTTTCTTAATTTGTTTTCCTGTCTTGCTGTATTTTTCAAAAACCTGTATATTACTTCGCCACAAATAGCTAACCATTTTCTTCAAAAACTGAAATTGATGGCCAAATGCTTTAGAAACAATCACATAAAAAAATATGCAAAAGCAAATGATTCAATCCAACCACTGCATGTATGTATTAGTGAAATCACATATTATGGGGAAAAAAAGGAGTGATAATAATAGAATCCACAAATATTCTTTAATAATACGCCCCTTCTCTGTTAAATTAACCATTAAATTAATCTAACACGAGTTCATACCAGGTTTTGGAAACAACAAGAAAATATAAAATGCAGTTTTCTATCTACATCCTGAATAACTAGTAACCAACGGGGTGCGAGCACCACTGTAGACTAATGGTAAAGCATTTTTGCAGTTGAGCAAGAGATCTAGGATTTAAACCCTGCTTGTAGCATGTTACATGATATAATTAATAATTCAAAATAAAATGGAAAACAACAAGCACACTGCATTCATGTCAGTAGACCTTGGAAAAAAAATGAGAGGATATATATATTGAGTTGTAATTTATGCTGATTTGAAAAAAATACAATCAGGAATAATTTCTAATAAAAGACCACCAGGATACAAGTGAAAGTGGCAAATGTAAAGTGCTACAAAAACAGAGAAATGTTTGAAGACTCCTCAGTGTCCACTTGCACCACCGCCAACCCCTCCAACGGCTTCTCTCTCGATTGGGACACCCCTTTCACTTTCGTCGACGGCGACATCTTCGCCTTGCTCGATTGCCCGACCTCACTAACCAACTCAACTAACGCATGCGACACGAGCAATGCACCTATGTGTAGCCATTTGTACACTTGTCCTGCAATCAGCCAGTAAGCCGATTTCCGGTTGTTGCATATATGGCCCTACTAGCCTGGGGCAATCGTTCGGCATGGATTTGAAAAAAATGGAGTGCAGTTTGTACTCGGCGATTTATAGCTTTAATGGTGTGGAGATGAATCCTTCGATGTGGAAGTTTGGGATCGCGTTCAAGTATCGGTTTAGTGTCGATGATGGGTATTGACGCGACCTGGATCGTGCCAAGATGTTACCTTCCGTTGATCTGCTGATGGCGGCGATGGATGGCTGAAATTGGATCCGGAGGCTGTCGCTCCTGAAGCGTGTGGATTTCAATGGATTTGATATTGTCTGTGCCGAGCTATCTGCAAGGAAGTCCCGGGGTGGTTGTACCACCGAGGACCCTCCGACGGTCAAGTTAGACTAGATATCCGAACAGAGTAACGACTTAGTGGAATAAAAATGGGTTACTTGAACACTCAGAAAAAGGGATTTATATAGTGGTGGCAGCAAGCAGGGCAGGCGCGAGAATCACGCCGGCCGTTACGCTCCTGACGTCACGTCCGCGTGATGAGCGGGATCCCCATTAATGGCGAGACAAGCTCGTTAATGGGGGATCGTGATGATGTGGAACGTGAGATGTGGCCGGCGGATATCTTGCGCATGGCGAGATTCACGGGATGGCGGTTGCGCCTGTGAGCGGTGTCGTTGGTCGGTCGATAAGACCGAGAAAGATGATCTCGGCGGGAGAGCCCGCGAACGAGCGGGAGAGCCGAGGTATCTTCGTTCTGTGGTAGCCCGGAGACGAGCTGTGAGGCCGAGGAGGCCAGTTGTGCAGGAGGCTCGGAGGTGTAACAACCCTAAATTTTCTATACAATTTTCTGTACAAATTTTTTCAAAATCCAGAAAGGGGTATTTTTGCCTGAGTACAAATTATAAGTTTGTTTTTGCTAATTAATAGCAAGAAAGAGCTTGTAGCACATTGATAATACTTTGCATTGCTGAACCAAGCCAGCAGAGTTCAAATCTCATACCCTACATTATTTTTTAATATTGTTTTATTTTGAATTTTTAGAATACCAAGGGTTTACACGTGTATATCTCAAAAAAACCCCACTTCACCCAAAAACCTAACTGTACCAGTGAGATCTTGAACCGACGGGACACCCTCCGACCACCGCGGCCGGCGCCACCGGCCGGACCGCCGAGTCCCCAACACAAAAAATTTGGCTTTTGGTATTCCCATCATCCTTGTATAGTTTAATTCTCCTACACATTTCCAGAGCCCCTTTAAATCACATTAAACCCAATTTTTATTACAATTTAATACATTTTTCTTTACACCCCTTCATCTAACCCTAACCCTAGCCTTACCTTATAAATACAACATCTAAACACTACCCCCTCACTCCAAAATTCTGAACAAAACTCTCAAGATATTTACTAGAACCCTAGTATAGTTTGGAAGAAGTGAAAAGCGAAACTCCGACAATTTTTCCGGCGACAACCCTAGGAGATCCCGACGACGAAATGAAACACCGGAAGCTACGCCAACTCCCCCCTCTCTCTCCTCTTTAAGCTAAAACCGTAAGTATCCCTCCCTCTTCTCTAATCTTATTCTAAAAATACGAAATTTCAAAACCCGACGGAATCGGAGTTAAACCGATTTCTGATTCGGTTCTTTCTAAAAATCCAACATTTTCTTAAATACATTCACACAAAACTCTTACATGTTGACTATTAATCATTAATAAATATGTTGATCAAGTTTCATGATAATCTAATTCATTTTGTAACTTTTACCGTACTTTTTCACTAAAATACCATATAGTTTCATTTCGATATTTAAACATCACAAACTTGCTATACCTTTAAGTAGATCACGAGGTAATGACCTACCTTCTCACAACACTCATATGAAATATAGCACAATACCTTTTAGGAACCTAGAATACGGGAAAACGAAACCTTTCAAATAAATACCATTTACTAATAAAACCGTTTTCTAAAAAGATTAAGTATTTTACAAATCTTTGCAAAGCGCCACTACAACTTATTTTGGGGAACCCGACTGGGATGGTACGGATTATCGCACATTTCTAGGCTTAGTAGTGTGAGATGTAGACCTCCGCAGGAGCATTCGGCCTCAAAAAATTTAAAAAACAAATATCTTAAGAAAATGAGGTTTCTAGAAATATAATATTTATTAAAAATCATTTTGATATAAATATGTATATATGTATCATTAAAATACCTATTTTGTGATAATATAAATATTCTAAATTTTTCTTAAAATCACAAGAATCACTTTATATCAAGATACCATGAATTCCATACAAAATTAATATTACAATTTAATACCATATTGTTGGGGTAGAAATTTACATCCCGGTTGACCAAGTCAAAATCAAAGTCAACCCCAAGCCAGGTGGGCCCAAGCCCAGGTCAAGTGGGCCAATGCCCGGAGCGAGCCCGAACATGAAGCGGCCGGCCTCCCTCCATGCCAAAATAAAAATTTTGTAATAAATAATTTTGTTGTATTTCTTGTATTTTTATTTTACAAATGAATGTAAGAAAAATGTGCATAAAACCAAATTTTGTAAAGCCCATGGCTTATGTGCAAAAAGAAATGACACATAAGCCATGGGATAGGCAAAATGCCATTTTGTGAAGCCCAAGGGGTTATATGTAAAATGTATTGCCTATAAAGGCAAGGATAATGAAATATCCCAATAACTTTTTCTCTCTCCAAAAAAATATTTAGATCTGAGATCTTTCTCCCTTCTCAAGGTTCTAAAAGCTTTTTCTTTCTTTTGAATTAAATCAAGAGTTTTACTCTTCATTTTATAAAACTAAATAGTTTTTTACCACAAAAACCATAAAGGGGAACTCAGATTTTTCATTAGATCTCAAAAAGGAGAGATTTTGAAAATCCCACATCTCTTGATTTTCAAAATCCTGCCAACAGAGGAGGAAGAAGGAGACCCATCTCCAGAAACCCTACTTTAGGGATGAACTAGGGCTCAAGGGGAGAAACCCTTCATCAGCTTCAAAATATCTTAGGAATTTAACTCCACCATAAATTCTCTTTCGGGATTTTAAATCCCATTTCTGGGGATAAAAATCCCCTCTTTCGCATCGGCGTCCAAGCACCCGAGCGCCTTGCGCTGCCCACGCGCCGACACGTGGCGTGCCAGCGCTCGAGCACCCAGCGCCCACGCGTCGACACGTGGCGTGCCTGCGCTCGAGCGCCCAGCGCCCACGTGCTGACACTAGCGCACCATGTGTGGGCACGCGGGCACTGGGCGCTGGGCGCCACGTGCCGACACGTGGCGCACTAGCGCTCAAGCGCCAAGCGCCCACGTGTCGACACGTGGCGCCCAGCGCTCGAGCGCCCAGCGCCCGCGTGCCCACACATGGTGCGCTAGCGCCTAAGCGCACAGTACCTAAGCACACAGCGCTCAAGGCGCTTGCTCCATGCGTCCTTTGGGCGCTTTTTCTCTTTTTTTATATGTATATATGTATATATATATATATATATATATATACACACACACACACTCCACAACACTGTCCCTCCCAAAAAATTTTGGACCGGGGCGCTGCCCCGCATCCCGCAAGGGGGCTGCTAGCCTCCTTAACCCCCAGCGTGCTATCCGGGTAGCGGGACCTCCGTAAAAACTCTGTGTGGCTCCCGATATATCCAAACCCCCTCCAAAACAAAACACACGTGCACTGCACATTGAGTTCGCATGACCAGTTTAACCCGTCAATCGGAGGTTCCCTTTCTCCAAAGGCGGGGGATAATTAACGGCAGCTTAGTTCGCGGCTGCCGGAGATTCGGATCCCCACAATCAATAGTCCCCGGCCTACCCTAGGCAGAGGGAATCTGTAATATGCCTGACAAGCGCGCGCGTATTCCCATCTTAATGGGGTGACGAAAAACACCCTACAGATTCTGGCACGCCCGGTGGGACCTTTCTCTCCTCCCATATTTCGGGTTAAACGTTCATGCGAACTCAATCAATGTACATATCGATTGCCTATACTGAAATGATGTTTTTTTTCCATGCAGCAATCAACTTTCGACGACAATGTCTCCCAAGACGAATTCATCTTCCAACGTGACCCCGATCCCGTACATGGTCAAGGTCAATGCTCGTGTGGTTCTCCCTACAAGTCTCAGTCGACAGTGGGAGGAACTGCCCCGCCAGTTTGGCTCTGTCATCATCTACCCTGTCGGAAGCGCTCATCTGGCAGAAATCCCTGCAAAACAGGTGGCCGAGCCGGTCTCAAGGGGCAAGAGGCCGAATGTTGTGATCGCTAAGGCCCCACAACCGAAGCTTAAGACGGTTTCTGAACGACCCTCTGGCGCCTCAGCTGGGGGGCAAGACTTCCGGTACAAAGGGCAACATCAAATGTTGCGGACGAGCTCATGCGATAACTCCAACAAATGCACAATCGAGCGTATCTTCAAAATCCTCCATCGCCCGGTCTATGGCGTCTTCCTAAAGATCCGAAGTCTGCCAGGTGCTTAGAACAGAAAAGTTAAGGCAGAAGCGGCTCCGGTATCGAGCCAACAAGAGGGCCAGGGTTTCGGCCAAGTGGAATCTTATGATGTTCCAAGAGCAGGGTTACTCTGTGACGACGGCTGAGTTGGCCTTAAAAATCAGCAATTCCTTCGAACCTCTGAAGTGGGTTCAGAAAAATGCCATGACCGCCAGAATCAAGAAGACAGTGGTCCGAACGTCGCTACAAAGAGACATGTCCCGGCCCCAACAGAAAAAGTATGACACTGTCTCTTCAAGAGTCTATCAGGCACTCTGGGCCACACGAAAGCACCGGGGCAAACCTAGAAAAGAAGCGCCTGCACCATTCAAGAACCTGGTCAGGCCAGCCGCCTTCAATCGACTGCCAGCTACCGAAACAGGGGGGGTCAAGACAGCGATATGTGAAATCAGCCGCCGGTGATAAAAGACGGCTGGATATATTATCCATACGTTCTATATGGCGGGCGGGCGCCCCAGTGACAACCTTCGCAGCAAAAGCAAGGATGGGGCCACTACATCCCAAGCCCAATCTGGTTTGAATGTGGTTGCCGCTTCCCAAGAACAGCCGCCTCCGCTGGATGAAGAAAACCCTCTCGATGAGGATGATAGGCAGAAAGACCCCTCGGTCCATGCAGAGTAATGTTCAGACAGCAAGGAAGAGCCGACTTTCCGCCCCAGGACCGCGGAGGAAGAGCTGCTTCAAGAGCTTCGAAAACAGCTCAGGAGTAAAGATAAAGAGACGACCAAGCTCTATTCGAAAATTAACGACCTAACGAATGTTGTGATGCAGCTTATGGCTCAAATTGCTCGAGCGCCTCCCAATCAAGCACAAGTCGCTACTCATCATCCGGGTGATGACAATCCGAAGCAGCCAATGCCTGTTCCTTTGGGTCCAAGACTGGTCGAGCCGCACGAAAGTCGACCACATTCCGCTTCTGGGGACGCCTTGGCCCCAGATAGCACTATCCCGCTAACACAAGATCGGATAATGGATTTGGTCACCAGCAATGTTAAAACATTGGTGGCCGAAGCTGAAGCTCAGAAAGAAATCGGCAGTAGTGAGCGGCCGTATCCCGCACAGTACGATCTGATCGAGTTCCCGAGCGGCTACGTCATTCCTAAGTTCGGAAAATTTGACGGGACAGGAAATGCAAATCAGCACGTCGCCCACTTCAAAGCCTCATGCGGAAATACAGGAGGCAATGACGCGCTCCTTCTTCGTCAGTTTGTCAACAGCCTGATCGGTGTCGCCTTCGACTGGTACGCGAGCATACCAGACGGGTCCGTCATTACCTTTGCCCAAATGGAGTCTCTGTTTCGGCAAAGGTTCATGAGTGTCAGTGATAAAATCTCCATTGCCGACCTTGTGAGGACCAAGCCAGGGAAGAATGAAAGCAACACCGACTTTATCGCTCGATGGCGTAATCTCACGATCAAGTGCGCACCACCGCTGGAGCAGGACCAGTCCGTCAGCCTTCTCATTGGGAACCTCAGCAATTGGATGGTCCCATTCTTGTGTACAGCGGGCTTCAAGACATTTCAGGAGCTAACCAAGAAAGTCCAAATGCTGGAACGCTCGAAGTAAGAGTCCCCGCCGGACTTTCAGAGAGACAAGACTTGGAAAAGCAAGCGGGACGACAACCGTAGAAGCAGGAGTTCTAGCAGTACCAATGTCTTCAATGCGTCCGACAATGGAGAAAAACGAAGGGCGGGCGAATCCAAAACCAACCGGTCTCGAAAGCCATTGCTGGGAGGAGATGGGCCTTCCCTAGAGGAGAAAAAGAACAACGTTTACTCTTTCAGAAGGGACAAGGTCCGCAAGATATTTAAAGATGTCTTGAACAACGGCCTACAATTGCCGGAGTCGAAAAGACCCCAAGAAGCAAAAATGACCGACAATCCCCTGTATTGCCCGTACCACCGAGTAGTGAGCCATGCGATCGAGAATTGCTATATCTTCAAGGACTGGGTCGAGAAGCAGTACAAGGCTGGAGAGATCGAGCTGTCCAAAAGTGTATTGGTGAACAATCAAGTTGCAACCACCAACTTTATACAGACAAAAACTGAAGCCTACTGGGAGCAGACAGCCGAACCCGCTACCCTGAGAGATGAAACGGACCCACCGCAACCTCCGTGGTGTACGCGCATATCTAATAAGACGAAGAAGATGATAAAGCTACTTGGAAAGAGCCCAGGACGGAATGGGAAGGGCAGAAAAAGCCTACCATGCCAGCTGCCAATGCGGCTCCATCAGGCTCAAAATCTAAAAATCTCAAGAAGAAGAAAAGTGCAGCTCGGCGCGAAAAAGAGTCTGCAGGGAGATTGATCATTCAAAAATATATTGATTCCCTCGAAGACTATGAACAGAAGGAAAGAACTCTAATTCACTTGAAAGAGTTCTTCCCTGTAGAAGCAGCGGAGATTTTGGAGGAGTTGGAAAAAGGCTCCAATGAAGAGATCCCTATAGTGACCTGCTACGCCATCCATCTGGGCAGGATTCTGAGGAGGATCTCTATTTTCCCGAAGAGGACGAGGAGCTCGCCATAAAGGCCAACCAAGTCCAGCTCGGAAGCGGCAGGGCTCTACCGCAAAATCAGGGAAACACCTCAAAAGGAAAGGAAAAACATGTGGCTAATGAGGAAGACGACAGAGAGCCGGCTAATGAAAACTCAAGTCCTTCCTCAGTAGACTACAATGTCTTGGCTCACCTCCGAAAGCTTCCGTCTCTCCTTAGCATCTACGATGCCTTGGTCCTATCTAAAGAGCTTAGAGATGTTCTCATTCACGCTCTACAAAACCCTGAGCGGTATCAGGCTCGCTTTGCGGAAATTAATATGAAAGAAACTCAGTACACTTTGCAAGCCACCGCAGTCACGTTTAAGGATGAAGACTTGCTACTGGGAACGACTGAGCATAATCGGCCACTTTACGTGACCGGGTACAGCGACGGAGATCGGATTAATCGCATATTGATTGATCCGGGATCCTCAGTGAACATCATGGACTTGCGGACACTGAAGAGTTTGTCAATGGACGTCCGACACCTGTCAAGGGAAAGGATTGTCATTCAGGGCTTCAATCAAAACTGCCAGCAAGTTCTGGGGTCTATAGCTTTGCCAATCAAATTCGGGGATCTGAAAACCGAAGCTAAGATATACGTGATCGACGCCGACACGTCTTATAAAGTTCTCTTGGGACGGCCATGGCTCCACGATTACGGCATCGTTCCGTCAACTCTCCATCAATACATGAAGTATACTAAAAATGGCGAAGAAAGACGCATTGACGGAGACATCCAGCCGTTCGGTGTATATGAAGTCCGATATGAAGATTCTCGGTACTTTATGAACCAACAAAATGCTAAGACACAACTGTCTGAGGATAGAGCGGCCCCAAGACTCAAAAGCAAATCTGAGCCGGCTGTTACTTTCAAAAGCAAAAACATCCAAGTGCGCCCGCGTTTCGGTAGTGACACTGATGAGTCCGACGCGGAAAGTCCGCCCTTCCGTAAAACTCGCCCTCGTTTCTGTAGCGATACGGACGAATCCAATACTGAAGGCCCATCTAGCAGCAAAGTCTGCCCTCATCTTGGCAGCGACACTGAAGAGTCGGAGGAAGGGGACCTGCCGTGCAACAGCGGTACAGATTGGACCCCCCATGCAACAAGCGAAACTACGAGAGACCTTCAAAATTGCGGAAGGGTCCCTAGCACAAGGGTGCCGGAGCAGATGTGTAAAGAGCTCGATGCATTGTCAGTCTCTACCGTAGACCAGCTGAAAACTTTCTACGTTCCCGGGAGAAAAAGTGGACAGAAAGGCATCCTGTTTTATGGGTCAAATCCTGTTGTGCACCCGGATGATTTGTCTGTCACATGCCTTCCATACGAGAGAGGCATAAGGGCCGTCCTCAATTCCAGATATTATGCGCCTGAGATGCGGGAATACTTCAAAAGATGCGGATGCCGGTTATATCAAACGGAGTCCGAAGCAAAGTTTTATGAAAGGCTATGGCATCCGCCTCAGGTCCGAGCACTCATCAAGGGACGAATTCCAGATAGGCGGGGCATAGGTTTCAACCATCCTGAGTCTAAGGCGTGCTACATGATCCATAATGGTAAAGCCAGTGAAAGATCAAATAATGTTGACGAGATAGCCGAACCAGAAGAAGCTCCTCAAGAACTCGAAGATGGCGGACAAGCAACCTTTGACGAGCTAACCAAGATTGACTTAGGAACACCCGATAATCCAAGGCCGACCTACATCAGCTCGCTCTTGTCAGAGGAAACGAAAGCACAGATAATCGCCCTGCTGCACGAGTTCGTCGACTGCTTCGTGTGGACGTATAAAGAAATGTCTGGACTTTCCCCTGAAGTGGTCATGCATAAACTGGCTATATCTCCTGATGCTAAGCCAGTCAAAAAGCTCCTCGAAGAATGAGAAGGGAACTAGAAGAAAATGTCATCGAGGAAACCAAGAAGCTCATCGATGCCGGCTTCATCAGGGAAGAAAAATATGCGAACTGGATCGCATGAATAGTCCCAGTGAAGAAGAAAAATGGGCAGATCCGAGTTTGTGTCGATTTCAGGGACCTCAACATGGCGTGTCCTAAATACGACTTCCCGCTACCAGTCATGAAAATGATGGTCGATGACACCTCAAATTATGAACTGTTCACCTTTATGGATGGCTCGTCTGGGTATAATCAGATCAAAATGTCGCCTGAGGATGAGAAGCACACAGCATTCCGAACCCCGATCGGAATATACTGCTACAAGGTGATGCCGTTTGGACCGAAGAACGCAGGTGCTACGTACCAAAGGGCAATGACCAATATTTTTGATGACCTAATTCATAAAATCGTCGAATGTTATGTTGATGATCTGATCGTCAAGACTAAAACCAAGGCCGATCATATCCAAGATCTTAGGACCGTTCTCACCAGACTGAAGGAATACGATCTGAAAATGAATCCTCTGAAGTGCGCTTTTGGCGTGTCATCGGGAAAATGCCTGGACTTTATAGTCTGACATTGGGGGATCGAAGTTGACCCATCCAAGATAAAGGCCATCATGGAGATGCCCCCTCCGAAGAGTCTGACGCAACTAATATCTTTTCAAGGCAAGCTTGCCTATATACGGAGGTTTATCTCAAATTTATCGGGAAGATGTATGCCCTTCTCAAACCTCATAAAGAAAGGAGCTCCTTTTATCTGGGATGCCGAATGTCAAGCAGCGTTCGAAAGCATCAAACAATACTTGTTGCACCCACCAGTGCTGGCCGCTCCCATTCCAAATAAACCGCTGATTCTCTACACTGCCGCGCTAGATGAGTCACTCGGTACGCTCCTTGCCCAGAATAACGAGGAGGGAAAAGAAAATTCCCTCTACTAGCTCAGTCGAACTCTAGTCGGGACGGAACACAACTATTCCCCAATCAAAAAGCAATGCCTGGCTTTGATATTTGCAGCGAAGAAGCTGAGGCACTATCTGCTCGCTCATCGGGTTATGCTGATCTCCAAGGTCGACCCGCTCAAACACTTGATGACCAAAGCAAGCCTAGCCGGCAGAATGGCAAGATGGGCTGTCATGCTACTTGAGTTTGATATAGTTTATACTCCTCAGAAAGCAGTGAAAGGGCAAGCTCTTGCAGACTTCCTCGCCGCTCATCCTATACCAGAAGGGTCGCCGCTAAATTGCGAGCTACCTGACGAATAAGTGCTGCATCTCGAGGAAGATGAGCCATGTTGGGAGCTCTACTTCGATGGAGCCTCATAAATGAGGAGCTCCGGCAAATCAAGCGTCCCGGAGATAAAAGCGGGGATAGAATTGGTGTTCATCACGCCATCAATAGGAACCCTACGGCGTTCTTTTGCTCTCACCGAGCCTCGCACAAACAATGAGGCCGAGTATGAAACTCTGATAGCTGGTTTGGAGCTCGCTATAGAAATGGAAATCCTTCGGCTACGGGTTTACAGTGATTCCCAGCTTGTCGTCAACCAAGTAAGCGGCGACTATAAGATATACAAACCCGAGTTAGCTTGGTACAGAAGCCGGGTGATGGAACTCATGAAACAGTTCACTCACATTGAACTAACGAGAGTCCCTAGAGCGTTGAACGGAAAGGTTGACGCACTCGCTCGCTTAGCCAAGGAGCTGGCTGATCCTGACATGGACGAAATTCTGATCATAGTCAGGAGCCGGCAAATTCTACCCCCTGTCTCTCTACGAGAAGAGGAAAGCGCGGAACAGAAGAGCAGTCCCGCCGAAGAAGCTTCGATCGTTCAAGACGAGCCCGATTGGAGAGAACCCTTCAAAGAGTACGTCCGATACGACAAGCTGCCCGAAGGAAGGTTTGCGAAGGTTCAGCTGAAGAAGAGAGCTCTTCGATACGTGTTTGTAAATGACACGCTATACCGCAGGTCGTATGACCAACTCTGGCTCAGGTGCCTGTCATCTGTTGAAGCCCAAAAAGTCATGAAAGAAGTTCACTCAGGCGTTTGCGGTGCTCACCATTCTGGCCCCAAGATGCGACTTCAAATTAAACGGCTTGGGTATTACTGGACCACCATGATACGGGATTGCGGAGAGCATGCAAAGAAATGTTATATCTGCCAAATTCACGGTGATTTCATTCACAAGCACCCCAATCCGTTGCATCCTACGGTGGCGTCGTGGCCCTTCGAAGTCTGGGGAACCGACATAGTTGGCCCAATTGATCCTCCGTCATCCAAAGGCCACCAGTTCATATTGGCCACAACTGACTATTTCTCCAGATGGGCTGAAGCCGTCCCGCTAAAAGAAGTCAAGACAGGAGATATTCTGACATTCTTCCAGCATAATATTCTATACCGCTTCGGTACACCAAGAAGAATCATTTCTGACAACGGGCCTTCTTTCAAGAGCTTCAAAGTTTCAAGATTCGCCACTCAACACAAAATAGACTGGAGATATTCCTCCATCTATAATCCAAGAGCCAATGGGCTAGCCGAAACCTTCAATAAGACTCTATGCAAGCTCCTGAGGAAAAATACTTCAGCCAACAAGAGAGACTGGAATCTCAAACTTCACGAGGCGTTGTGGACATATCGTACCACACACCGTACTCCAACTCAGTCCACTCCATACT
This sequence comes from Agapanthus africanus, assembly GCA_030015575.1. Classification (NCBI taxonomy): domain Eukaryota; kingdom Viridiplantae; phylum Streptophyta; class Magnoliopsida; order Asparagales; family Amaryllidaceae; genus Agapanthus; species Agapanthus africanus. The sequence continues at coordinate 14,358,017 of CM057337.1, forward strand.
CATTGCTCTACAGAGTGGAGGCGGTCCTCCCCCTTGAAGTCGAAGTTTCAAGCTTAAGAATGGCCGTTCAGCACGAATTGACGGAGGAGGAAAACGTGCTCCTTCGGCTTGAAGAGCTCGACGCCTTCAAAGAAAAGAGGCTTGCGGTGTAGCAATATCTAGAGCTATACCGAGCCCAAATGTCACGGGCCTATGACAAGATAACCCGTCTCCGCGCTTTCAAGAAAGGTGAGTTGGTATTGGTGCTCAAAAGACCGATCATCCCCAATCGACATGCCAAGGGAAAATTCGAACCAAACTGGGAAGGACCATACGTCATCGAGAAAGTGTTCGACGGAGGATCCTACAAACTGATAAGTGCCGAGAGAGAAAGGCCCATGCCACCCATCAATGGCCGATATCTCAAGAAATACTACGCGTGAATGCTCCAAGCCGCAGGCGAATTGAGCACATCAGCCCTACGGTCTGGATCATACATCCTGCAAAACCGTATACAATCCACGGGCGTAAATGACCCCTATCTCTCCCAAATTCTGCCGGTGAGACTACTTTTAAAGTCCCACCAGTGGCAAAAAAAACGGTATGTTCACAAGCAAAACGGGCACGGATGAAAACCCGAAAGGGCTCCGTGAGTAAAAACAGTAGGACTACCGGTGAGTTTGTGAAAACCCGAAAGGGTGCAAACTCGTGAAAGGAGATGAAATATATTCGCAAAGTCTTCTCGACCTTGTGAGGAGAAAATCCCCGCGTGAGATCCATACGACTCACAAAGGAGCAACACACTTAGGAATCCTCATGATTCCTAAGGAGAACATACACCTACGAGATCCTCTTGACTCGTAGGGAGAAAATGCTTTTATGAGACCCTTATGGCTCATAAAATTGAAAAGCCTTAGGTGACAGGGACCCAAACCTGTCTCCCGAGCCATCGTTCCCCAACGGGCAACGGCAAATGATGAGTCGCTCCTGGCGTTTCAGTGTTAGCAGTGCTGATGCCGACCCAAAAACCAAATCCCAAGTCCTCCCGGGGCAAATGATGAGTTGCTCCTGGCATTATTCCAGTGCAGCAATACTGATGGCAAACAAGATCTAAATTCTAAGTCCCCAAGTGACGAATGATGAGTCGCTCCTGGTACTATATTCCAGTGCAGAGATGCAGACTCCAACCAAATTCCAAACTCAAATCCCAATGGCGAATGATGAGTCGCTCCTGGTACCATATTCCGGTGCAGCGATACAGACGCCATGTCACGCCTCGCTTCCCAAAATACGGAATACGAGGGGTAGACAAGGCCAGCCATGCTCCTACGGTCAAGGAAAAGTCCCGCCGTAGTCACACTTCGGCTTCTAGTTTATCATGGTAAACAGTAAATAATGCGCAGGTAATGAGAAATGCAGTAACTGAAACAAAACAGTAAAATGAACTGACCTGATGGGAAACCAAAGATATAACTCTAGATAGCTAAACAAGATATCCGCGGAGTGCGTCTAGTCCTGGTCCAAGCTAAATCTTCTCCTCACACTGAGCATGCATACTCAGGTCGTCAGAGCGACACAATAGCAATATAATATGTATAAAATCATGTGACAATTCTAACAGTGGTAATAGATATGTGAAACAGTAAATCAATGACGGCATGAATATGAATGTACAGTAATCAATGCAGCAGAACAGTAAAAGCAATAGAACGATATGCCACGTATGTCAACATAGTAAATAAGATCTCTCAATGCCAGTGTCCCTATCAGTCTCTAAGTCTCACTGTACAGGTCACTAAGCCTATCGTCAGTCCAAGTGTGAGAGGCAACCACTCGTGAGTGTCCTCCACCCAAGGGTAGAACCCAAGGGCAAGGGACCACGGGCCCAACATGTATATCACGGTGAATATCACATACCCTGTAAATCTCCATATAACTCCCCAAATATATAAGCCGGCATGGGACTCCCGAGATTCTGTTGAACTCACACTCAAACTACCCCACACCCCGTGGTCTACATCAAACGCTAACCATAACCCTAAATACCAATCGGCCGGTGACATGTCTGCGCGAGAACTGGAGGCAGGACCTCCATCAAGCACGTCCCGACTAATACCTAAGGTAAATGGCAGTGTCTGGTGCCTTATCTGTGACACCCGTGCAAGAGCTTCCATAAGTGTCCCATACCACTTATAGTCACACGTACACGCATCCCACAGATGTCGACAATGCAACAGAATAATAGGGTCACTGATTGTGTACAAGTACGTATCACTTTCACTTATTCACGGATACACGAACACTGACGATACTTGCCACAATCATCACTAAAATCTAACACTGGGTAAATGCACGATATCTCTAGGTTATCACTGCAATGATATGGGTATGATATGATGCATAAACAATATATAAAGCATGTTTAGGATGTCCTGAATCAATAATCTACCACTTGCATAATTTATCATAAATCATACGGTTACAATTTAGTGAGACGATGAACAGATAATAATTAGTATGTTCAGTTATCTATCCGTCGAATTTAGTTTCATGCCAATCGGGTTCCCGGATCATTAGTTATAGCCATTTCATTTTAAGCGTTCACGGCTGGAAATCTGGTTTCAGAATCAGAAGTCCGTTTCGCAACGCATTTTAATCCCAGTTGGGATCATATTTTAGCGACGCTACAGTTGGATGAAATCTAGGGTTTCTAGTAATGTTTTCAACGCAATAGACGGATCTTTAATCGCATCTTTATCTCAGGATATATACACTGTTTAGTACTAGTATATCAATTCTGATTCTATCGGGACTGTTATGCGTCCCGATCTTTTAAATTACAGAATAAATAACAAATGATAACGAAACAGAATAAAATCAATTGTGTTGTCTATCTAACAGATTTATCTATAATAAACAGCAGAGTTCCGCAACCTACAAGTTAAGGAAATCCTGTGGTACCCATTACGGAACAGCAAGCAACAACTGGAGTCGCTCTGGACTGCTGTCCAGAGTCGCACACCGATCCAAATATCGTCACAGTTTAAATACAGGAATATCTCGAAACTAGCATAGGGTTAAAGTTTGTCGAGTTGTCTTCGATTTGAGCCCTCGAACGCACCATTCTAGTATGTATATGATTTATGGTGAATTTAACGATTTTCAGGTACAATAAAATTACAGTTTTACGATTAAACTTGGGGGTAATTGTTTTGGTCATTAACGATCAAATTATCTAACGAAATTCATGCACTAGGTTCATAGCCATACGAGCCAAACTAGACCATTTAGTTCCGTCAAATTTGATGAGTATTTTCATTGGGAACACATGTCGAACAGGTATGGCATATAATTGAATCTAAAATTGTAACTTTACGATCTATGTAATCATAGATTGTAACTTAAGTAAATAGCATGTAAGCAAGTAAAATACTTGCCTGGACACGTCTCGGGAATGCACGGCAGCGACGCGGTCTATTATGATGGCCCGACGCGATCACGACAAGGATTGGCCTCGGCTCGATCTTGGCTCGGTCTCGGATTGAGCTCTGTACTTGACGGCTCGGTACCGTGGTTGTATGCGCGGGTTTTGTTAGTTTTGAAGAGGGAGGGAAATAACAGAGAGGAAGAGTTAGAGAGAGAAATTGGAGAGAGAAATGTAGAGAGAGAGAGAGACAGAGGGAGAGAGAGAGAGAGTGTGTGAGGAATTAGAGAGAGAGTGAGAAAACAAAGAGAGGGAGAGGAAGCAGAGGGAGAGGGAAGGAAAGAGAGCAGAGAGAGAGAGGGATGCGTGTAGGCAGAGAGAGAGATGAGTGAGAGAGAGAGATGAGTGAGAGAGAGAGAGAAGACTGAGAGAGAGAGAGAGAGATGCAGGGGGAGAAAGAGAGATTGAGAGAAAACAGAGGAAAGTGAGAAAGAGAGAGAGAGAGAGGATGAGTGAGAGAGAGAGAGAGAAGACTGAGAGAGAGAGAGAGAGAGCTGAGAGAGATGATGACGACGTCGACGTCGACGATGATGCTGCTGTGGGGAGTCGACTGAGGTGGTGCTGCTGACGACGAGGGGTGTGGCTATGGTGGTCGCGATGATGGGTGCAGGGAGGAGCTAGGAGGGGACATGAGGACAGTGACGGTGGTGGAAGGAGGTCGAGGAGAGCGAGGAATGATGAGGGTTGCAGTCGTCGTCGGCGACGGCGAGGGCTTGGGCAGTGGGTCGCTGGGGTGAACGAGAAGGATGAGGACGAGGGATCGAGTTGAGGGTGCGATGAGGTTGGGGACGAGGGTGGAGGCGAGCGGCGGTGAGGAGACGGCGGTGGGCGTGAGTTCGAGAGAGAATGGGAGAACGAGAGGAAAAGAGAAAGAGAACGTGGAGGCGAGAGAAGAGAGAGAGGAGAGAGGCGCGCGTAGTGGGAGTAACGCGTGCGAGCGTCGGCGGAGGCGGAGGCGAGAAGCGCGGGCGACGCGGTCGCGAAGGAAACGCGCGTGGGAAAAGCGCAATGGGAAGAAAATGAAGTGGTGGGCCGGGTCGGGTTGGGGGCGCGGGTAGAGGAGAAAAGAGTGGGCCGGGTCTGAGAAAAAATCAAGGATAAATAAAAGAAGGGGCCGGGCTTAATGAAAATAAAAAGGAAAGGATTAATTGGGGGGAAAAAAAAGAAGCGGTTGGGCTTGGAGAAGGGGCTGGCGGGCTTGGCCAGAGAAAAGAGATTTAAAGTTTAAATTCTTGGGAAGAAAAGAGTGTGGGCTCGGGCTGGGTTTTATTAAAAGAATTTTAGTTGAAAAAATGGCTGGGCTGAGGGAATATAAAGGAAAAATGAACTTTGGTTAAAAGGGAAAAATTTAGGGTTTTGAGTTTTATTGATAAAAGAAAAATGGGTTTAGAATGAAATAAAAAAAATAAATAAAAAATAAAATAATAAAATACAGATTTTGGTATAAAAGGGGCTGGGTATTACATCATACCACCCTTACAAAAATTTCGTCCTCGAAATTTCAAAGAACGACAAGTTATATATAAATGAGCGAAAAGTTACTACATCGAACACCAAAACATGGTGGTTTACTTAAAACGGGTGGGTAAAATTTTTGAAGGTATATATATAAGAACAACATACAAAAGATAGGTCTAAGTAGGTATAAGGCAGAAACAGCCATAAGGGTAACTACATGCATACGAGAATATAGATAACAATAACGAATAATAATACTCAAAGCATGTTCGATAAACTCAAAATCTAATTACGTGCACATATAAGTATATCAAAAGTAGCTAAGCAGAAATAATAAGTAGGCACAACCATTTATAATAGTAATCATAGGCACAATACTCGAAAATAAGGTAACGACAACAAAGTAGTGAAAGATTAGTCGGTAGGTTAAAACATTTTAGAATAGTGTATCGATCCAATAACGTAGAAAACTCATATAGTGAAAATAAGAAACACGGAACGAAAAAATGTGCGCGGTGTAAGGTTGCGCTATCGAAAATAATAGGAAAACCAGTAGAGAAGTACTTGAAATGCGTAAAATGGGGATAGTCAATAAAACGCACTCTTCGATAAATACAAAATAATGAAAACCAAATTTCGAATAGTACTGTCCCTAAATATAGTTGGGGTAACAGAGAAAAACACAAATATGTCTAGGCCTAGGTAGGGTAGGGATTACAATGGAATGTGGCTGATACAAAAGGTCGAAGTGTGACGGCTTCAGGCTGGAGATCAAGGAGATTGGGATCGGGTCAGCACAGGAAGTAAGGGTGAGCCACAAAGGGCTACAAGGGAAACAGTACGGGGAGGATAACGTTCGGTACATCATATGAATCAAGAATTTGAAGGGTTAGCTAACTCGAGGATTTCACTATGAACTTCTCCTCCCAGATGGATCTCAAACGAGGTACAGACGAAGGATTAATGGTGGATCATTCCAAGGATCAGGGTGCGGTACTTTCTAATCGAAACGAGGGTGAAAACTATACAATGAGTAGGGGTAGACAATCAGGGATCTCAGCAGAAAAATAAGTGGATATGGGCAATAAACAAGCATCAAGCGAACCAATAATCAAAAGGTTTACGAACTTAGAAGATTTATCTCATTCAAGAAAATTTGAAACAAGGCATTCTCAAAGACGAAAAGTGGCCCTAAACTATACACATTTTATTTGGCCAGAAAGAAAACATCAAAAGAAATTCCGTCAATCGCGGTTGTGGAGATTCAGTAGGTTGCGGTAGGCTCGCGCACTCAGGTAGGGGCGTCCATTTCCATATTGCCTCGCGGGGATCGCCATTGGGAGTTCTTCCACAGCAGGGTCTTGATCTTCTGGTCCTTCTTCCTCGGATAGAGCTTCTTCATCGAGGTCTGATTTCATGTAATTTTCTTCTTCTGGATTTTCTTCCACGGGGTTTTCCTCCGCTGGATTTTCTTCTATCGGGTCTTCCTCGGGGTCTTCCTCTATCGGGTTCTCTTCAGGGTCTCCTTCTTCTTTGTCGGAATCAGCTATCATGTTAAACTCTGGGGCGGCTACTCCTTCGTCCTCTGAATCGTTGTTTCCGAAATTGACCTGGGGACCGTTGATCTCATCGTCAGAACTCATCAGCGTGTGGTCTAAGGAAATGCAAGATTGTGCATCCTCATCCAGATGCGGCGCTGCTCCAGAGTGGGCCATGGTCTGAAAAGAAAGGTCATGATTAGATAGTGGGATACATCAAGGAAAAAACTCAGGGTACGAAGTATAGGAAATATGCGGTTGCAGGAACTGAAAAATCAGGATAGAAACGCTGTGATAACGAATAATATAAATAAGGAGAAAACAAGAGAATGATGCATATATTATGATTCAAGTTTTATTGCATTCAATCAAAAGTTCAGCGGATACAAGATTTCAAACGGAAAGAAATATTCATAAAAAGTTGACAACATTATTACTGAAAGTAGATAACATGAAAAATTCTTCTTTGTTTGCTAGACCGCTGCATTCTCGTAACGCGAGTTGAATCCCGTGTTGGGTCCGCCTTATTCTCGAAGTTCAAACTACGCAGTAATCCTTACTTGGCAGAAGTGGGGAGTGTGGACGAGTTTCCTTCTTGTAGTTCTTTCCTTTCTGGGCAACCGTTGATGAGATGTTCGCTGGATCCACAAATCAGACATTTCCCTTGGGCGCGGCGACAATTCCTCTGAAGATGTCATGGCCTCTTACAGTACCCACAACATGGGGTCTTCTGCTTCTTCTGTCGCGGGGGAACAAATTTGCGCTTCATCATCTTCTCTTTTCCTCGTCTAACGGGGATCCCTTTATGATTTGAGACTCCCGCTGGTGCCTGATTCACCTGTCTTCTTATTCCTTCAGCCAACAAGTCGTTTGTTCGCTGCTGGGCTTCCTTTAGACCTTGCAGTACACTCAGAATCTTAATGGTCTGATTCTGGGGAGCGGATATAGACGAAGAGTCGTTGAAAGACAAGATCCTGAGACAACAATTCTGAGAATGATATAAGTCACAAGCTAAACGAATCAAAATATAATATGGATAGAACAAAGATTCAAGAATATCAGAGGTGATGAATTTATTACAAGTGGGGAATCAACTGTATGACTTTAAGTCACTTGAATAGAGTACGGTAGTGCAATTGCAACCACGTAACCTTGTCAAGTCACCCGAAACCATGGCGAATGGATAGCTGAACACACGATGTGAATATGGATCAAGAATGACAAGTTTACAACCTAGACCGAGGGATGTCTTAGATTGCCAAACTATACACGGAAACCTGCAATCCCAATCGAAGCAAAACTTGGCTCTGATACCAACTAAACCATGTCACGCCCCGCTTCCTAAAATACGGAATACGAGGGGTAGACAAGGCCAGCCATGCTCCTACGGTCAAGGAAAAGTCCCGCCGTAGTCACACTTCGGCTTCTAGTTTATCATGGTAAACAGTAAATAATGCGCAGGTAATGAGAAATGCAGTAACTGGAACAAAACAGTAAAATGAACTGACCTGATGGGAAACCAAAGATATAACTCTGGATAGCTAAACAAGATATCCGCGGAGTGCGTCTAGTCCTGGTCCAAGCTAAATCTTCTCCTCACACTGAGCATGCATACTCAGGTCGTCAGAGCGACACAATAGCAATATAATATGTATAAAATCATGTGACAATTCTAACAGTGGTAATAGATATGTGAAACAGTAAATCAATGACAGCATGAATATGAATGTACAGTAATCAATGCAGCAGAACAGTAAAAGCAATAGAACGATATGCCACGTATGTCAACACAGTAAATAAGATCTCTCAACGCCAGTGTCTCTATCAGTCTCTGAGTCTCACTGTACAGGTCACTAAGCCTATCGTCAGTCCAAGTGTGAGAGTCAACCACTCGTGAGTGTCCTCCACCCAAGGGTAGAACCCAAGGGCAAGGGACCATGGGCCCAACATGTATATCACGGTGAATATCACATACCCTGTAAATCTCCATATAACTCCCTAAATATATAAGCCGGCATGGGACTCCCGAGATTCTGTTGAACTCACACTCAAACTACCCCACACCCCGTGGTCTACATCAAACGCTAACCATAACCCTAAATACCAATCGGTCGGTGACATGTCTGCGCGAGAACTGGAGGCAGGACCTCCATCAAGCACGTCCCGACTAATACCTAAGGTAAATGGCAGTGTCTGGTGCCTTATTTGTGACACCCGTGCAAGAGCTTCCATAAGTGTCCCATACCACTTATAGTCACACGTACACGCATCCCACAGACGTCGACAATGCAATAGAATAATAGGGTCACTGATTGTGTACAAGTACGTATCACTTTCACTTATTCACGGATACACGAACACTGATGTACTTGCCACAATCATCACTAAAATCTAACACTGGGTAAATGCACGATATCGCTAGGTTATCACTGCAATGATATGGGTATGATATGATGCATAAACAATATATAAAGCATGTTTAGGATGTCCTGAATCAATAATCTACCACTTGCATAATTTATCATAAATCATACGGTTGCAATTTAGTGAGACGATGAACAGGTAATAATTAGTATGTTCAGTTATCTATCAGTCAAATTTAGTTTCATGCCAATCGGGTTCCCGGATCATTAGTTATAGCCATTTCATTTTAAGCGTTCACGGCTGGAAATCTGGTTTCAGAATCAGAAGTCCGTTTCGCAACGCATTTTAATCCCAGTTGGGATCAGATTTTAGCGACGCTACAGCTGGATGAAATCTAGAGTTTCCAGTAAGGTTTTCAACACAATAGACGGATCTTTAATCGCGTCTGTATGTCAGGAGATATACACTGTTTAGTACTAGTATATCAATTCTGATTCTATCGGGACTGTTATGCGTCCCGATATTTTAAATTACAGAATAAATAACAAATGATAACGAAACAGAATAAAATCAATTGTGTTGTCTAGATAACAGATTTATCTATAATAAACAGCAGAGTTCCGCAACCTACGAGTTAAGAAAATCCTGTGGTACCCATTACGGAACAGCAAGAAACAACTGGAGTCGCTCTGGACTGCTGTCCAGAGTCGCACACCGATCCAAATATCGTCACAGTTTAAGTACAGGAATATCTGGAAACTAGAATAGGGTTAAAGTTCGTCGAGTTGTCTTCGATTTGAGCCCTCGTACCCACCATTCTAGTATGTATATGATTTATGATGAATTTAACGATTTTCAGGTACAATAAAATTACAGTTTTCTGATTAAACTTGGGGGTAGTTGTTTTGGTCATTAACGATCAAATTATCCAACGAAATTCATGCACTAGGTTCATAGCCATACGGGCCAAACTACACCATTTAGTTCTGTCAAATTTGATGGGTATTTTCATTGGGAACACATGTCGAACAGGTATGGCACATAATTGAATCTAAAATTGTAACTTTACGATCTATGTAATCATAGATTGTAACTTAAGTAAATAGCATGTAAGCAAGTAAAATACTTGCCTGGACATGTCTCGGGGATGCACGGCAGCGACGCGGTCTATTGTGATTGCCCGACGCGATCACGACAAGGATTGGCCTCGGCTCGATCTTGGCTCGGTCTCGGATTGAGCTCTGTGCTTGACGGCTCGGTACCGTGGTTGTATGCGCGGGTTTTGTTAGTTTTGAAGAGGGAGGGAAATAACAGAGAGGAAGAGTTAGAGAGAGAAATTGGAGAGAGAAATGTAGAGAGAGAGAGACAGAGGGAGAAAGAGAAAGTGTGTGAGGAATTAGAGAGAGAGTGAGAAAACAAAGAGAGGGAGAGGAAGCAGAGGGAGAGGGAAGGAAAGAGAGCAGAGAGAGAGGGATGCGTGTAGGCAGAGAGAGAGATGAGTGAGAGGGAGAAAAGACTGAGAGAGAGAGATGCAGGGGGAGAAAGAGAGATTGAGAGAAAACAGAGGAAAGTGAGAAAGAGAGAGAGAGAGAGAGAGAGAGAGAGGATGAGTGAAAGAGAGAGAGAGAGAGAGCTGAGAGAGATGATGACGACGGCGACGTCGACGATGATGATGCTGCGGGGAGTCGACTGAGGTGGTGCTGCTGACGACGAGGGGTGCGGCTATGGTGGTCGCGGTGATGGGTGCAGGGAGGAGGTAGGAGGGGAGATGAGGGCAGTGACGGTGGTGGAAGGAGGTCGAGGCGAGCGAGGAATGATGAGGGTTGCAGTCGTCGGCGGCGACGGCGAGGGCTTGGGCAGTGGGTCGCTGGGGTGAACGAGAAGGATGAGGACGAGAGATTGAGTTGAGGGTGCGATGAGGTTGGGGACGAGGGTGGAGGCGAGCGGCGGTGAGGAGACGGCGGTGGGCGTGAGTTCGAGAGAGAATGGGAGAACGAGAGGAAAAGAGAAAGAGAACGTGGAGGCGAGAGAAGAGAGAGAGGAGAGAGGCGCGCGTAGTGGGAGTAACGCGCGCGAGCGTCGGCGGAGGTGGAGGCGAGAAGCGCGGGCAACGCAGTCGCGAAGGAAACGCGCGTGGGAAAAGCGCAACGGGAAGAAAATGAAGTGGTGGGCCGGGTCGGGTTGGGGGCGCGGGTAGAGGAGAAAAGAGTGGGCCGGGCCTGATAAAAAATCAAGGATAAATAAAAGAAGGGGCCGGGCTTAATGAAAATAAAAAGGAAAGGATTAATTGGGGAAAAAAAAAGAAGCGGTTGGGCTTGGAGAAGGCGCTGGCGGGCTTGGCCAGAGAAAAGAGATTTAAAGTTTAAATTCTTGGGGAGAAAAGAGTGTGGGCTCGGGCTGGGTTTTATTTAAAGAATTTTAGTTGAAAAAATGGGCTGGGCTGAGGGAATATAAAGGAAAACTGAACTTTGGTTAAAAAGGGAAAAATTTAGGGTTTTGAGTTTTATTGATAAAAGAAAAATGGGTTTAGAATGAAATAAAAAAAATAAATAAACATATAAAATAACAAAATACAGATTTTGGTATAAAAGGGGCTGGGTATTACACGCCAACCAAATTCCAAACTCAAATCCCAATGGCGAATGATGAGTCGCTCCTGGTACCATATTCCAGTGCAGCGATGCAGACGCCAACCAAATTCCAACCCCCATACCCCAACGGCGAATGATGAGTCGCCCCTGGTACCATATTCCAGTCCAGCGATGCAGACGCCAACCAAATTCCAAACTCAAATCCCAATGGCGAATGATGAGTCGCTCCTGGTACCATATTCCAGTGCAGCGATGAAGATGCCAACCAAATTCCAACTTCCATACCCCAATGGCGAATGATGAGTCGCTCTTGGTACCATATTCCAGTGCAGCGATACAGATGCCAACAAAATCTTGAAATTTTTCCGGCTCTACGGTCTGGATCATACATCCTACAAAACCGTATACAATTCACGGGCGTAAAACAATCCCAATCTCTCCCAAGTCCTGCCGGTGAGACTACTTTTAAAGTCCCACCAGCTCTCCCCAAAAAACGGTATGTCCACAAGCAAACGGGCACGGATGAAAACCCGAAAGGGCTCCGTGAGTAAAAACAGCAGGACTGCCGGCGAGTTTGTGAAAACCCGAAAGGACGCAAAATCGTGAAAAGGAGATGAAATGCACTCTCAAAGTCCTCTTCGGGGATGCGCGGAGCAGGAGGATGCCCGTCGGGGATGCGCCGAGCAGGAAGGAACTCGGCGGCCTCACGATAAGGGCTTCAGATCTTCAGCGTCTAATGGGCAGGAGGATGCCCGCCGGGGATGCACCAAGCAGGAAGAAACTCGGCGGTCCTTAGCGCGGGAGGGGCCGTAAGAAGCCTACTAAAGACGGGCCGAGCAGGGTTACTGGCCGGTGCCTCTTGGCGAGGGCTTTTGATCTCTAGCATCGTAGGGTAAGGACCTACCAGCTGGGAATAGCCAAGCAGGGTAGCCGCTCGGCTACCTATTGATGAGGGCTTCGATCTTTAGCGCGGGAGGGGCCGTAAGAGGCCTACTAAGGACAGGCCGAGCAGGGTTACTGCCCGGTGCCTCTTGGCGAGGGCTTTGATCCTTGGTGTGTTGGGGTAGGGAGCTACCATCCATGGATAACCGAGCAAGGGCGGGCTCGGTTGCCTCTTGCAAGGGCTTTTGATCCTTAAGGATGGGCCGGGCAGGGTTGTTGCCCGGTGCCTCTTGGCGAAGGCTTTGATCCCTGGTTTGTTGGGGTAGGGAGCTACCAGCCAGGGATAACCGAGCAAGGGTGGGCCCGGTTGCCTCTTTCAAGGGCTTTTTATCCTTTACGCGGGAGGGGCCGTAAGAGGCCTACTGAGGATAGCCGAGCAGGGTTGCTGCCCGGTGCCTCTTGGCGAGGGCTTTGATCCTTAAGGATGGCCGAGCAGGGTTGCTGCCCGGTGCCTCTTGGTGAGGGCTTAGATCCTTGGCGTTGTGGAGTAGGGGAGCTACCAGCCAGGGATAGCCGAGCAGGGTAGCCACTCGGCTGCCTCGTGGTGAGGGCTTTGATCCCTGGTGTTATGGAGTAGGGGAGCTACCGGCCAGGGATAGCCGAGCAGGGTAGCCGCTCGGCTGCCTCTTGGTGAGGGCTTAGATCCTTAGCGCTGGAGAGGCCATGGGAGGCCTGCTAAGGATTGACCAAGCAGTGAAGCTGCTCAGTTGCCTCTTGGCGAGGGCTTTGATCCCTGGCGTTGTAGGGTGGGGAGCTACCAGCCAGGATTAGCCGAGCAGGGAAGCCGCTCGGCTGCCTCTTCGTGAGGGCTTAGGTCCTTAGCGCTGTAGGGGCCATAGGAGGCCTGCTAAGGATTGACCGAGCAGTGAAGATGCTCGGCTGTCTCTTGGCGAGGGCTTTGATCCCTGGTTGTGGAGTAGGGGAGCTACCAGCCAAGGATAGCCGAGCAGAGTAGCCACTCGGCTGCCTCTTGGTGAGGGCTTCGATCCTTAGCGCTGGAGGGGCCATAGGAGGCCTGCTAAGGATTGACCGAGCAGTGAAGCTGCTCGGCTGCCTCTTGGCGAGGGCTTTGATCCCTGGCGTTGTGGAGTAGGGGAGCTACCTGCCAGGGATAGCCGAGCAGGGTAACCATTCGGCTGCCTCTTGGTGAGGGCTTAGATCCCTAGCGTTGTGGGGTAGTGAGCTACCAGCCAGGGATGGCCGAGCAAGGTAGCCGCTCGGCTGCCTCTTCGTGAGGGTTTAGATCCTTAGCGCTGGAGGGGCCTTGGGAGGCCTGCTAAGGATTGACCGAGCAGTGGAGCTGCTCAGTTGCCTCTTGGCGAGGGCTTTGATCCCTGGCGTTGTGGGGTAGGGAGCTACCAGCCAGGGATAGCCGAGCAGGGTAGCCACTTGGCTGCCTCTTGGTGAGGGCTTAGATCCCTGGCGTTATGGAGTAGGGGAGCTACCAGCCAGGGATAGCTGAGCAGGGTAGCCAGTCGGCTGTCTCTTGGTGAGAGCTTTGATCCCTGGTATTGTGGAGTAGGGGAGCTACCGGCCAGGGATAGCCGAGCAGGGTAGCCGCTCGGCCGCCTCTTGGTGAGGGCTTAGATCCTTAGCGCTGGAGGGGCCATGGGAGGCCTGCTAAGGATTGAACAAGCAGTGAAGCTGATCAGTTGCCTCTTGGAAAGGGCTTTAATCCCTGGCGTTGTAGGGTAGGGAGCTACCAGCCAGGGTTAGCCGGGCAGGGAAGCCGCTCGGCTGCTACTTCGTGAGGGCTTAGGTCCTTAGCGCTGGATATGCCATGGGGGGCCTGCTAAGGATTGACCGAGCAGTGAAGCTGCTCGGCTGCCTCTTGGTGAGGGCTTTGATCCCTGGCGTTGTGGAGTAGGGGAGCTACAAGCCAGGGATAGCCAGGCAGAGTAGCCACTCGGCTGTCTCTTGGTGAGGGCTTCGATCCTTAGCGCTGGAGAGGCCATATGAAGCCTGCTAAGGATTGACCGAGCAGTGAAGCTGCTCGGCTGCCTTTTGGCGAGGGCTTTGATCCCTGGCGTTGTAGAGTAGGGGATCTACCAACCAGGGATAGCCGAGCAGGGTAGCCACTCGGTTGCTTCTTGGTGAGGGGCTTAGATCCCTGGCGTTGTGGGGTAGAGAGCTACCAGCCAGGGATAGCCGAGTAGGGTAGCCGCTCGGCTGCCTCTTCATGGAGGCTTAGATCCTTAGCGCTGGAGGGGCCATGGGAGGCCTGCTAAGGATTGACCGAGCAGTGAAGCTGCTCAGTTGCCTCTTGGCGAGGGATTTGATCCCTGGCATTGTGGGGGTAAGGAGCTACCAGTCAGGGATAGCCGAGCAAGGTAACTTTATCACGACCCGAAAAGTACGGAACATGACCGGCACTTAAATTACGAAACGTCTCGAGGCGTACGTAATCTAAGTAAGCTAAAACCCAGAAATCAAAATCAAAGAAGCAGTAGAGTGAAGGAAAAACCAATTTAAAGCAAGTAGTTTTAACAACATAGGCCGAAGTATGTATTTTTAAAATCTCAAGTATTTTTTGAAAATTTCGGCAGAGTCTCCATTGTAAATACTGGCCCCAAACGGGATATAACATGAATAGTATACGAAATAAATAAAAAGGCATCCCCAAGCGGAAGCTAGCTCTTCGTCAATCGACGGTCACAACCACGCAAGCAATATAATATACAACGCCGAAGGGCGAGGATCAAAAACTCAAAAGAAACTCAAAATC
The DNA here is from genome assembly GCA_030015575.1 of Agapanthus africanus. Lineage (NCBI taxonomy): Eukaryota > Viridiplantae > Streptophyta > Magnoliopsida > Asparagales > Amaryllidaceae > Agapanthus > Agapanthus africanus. Next base: position 14,373,098 of record CM057337.1, read on the forward strand.
AGAATGAAAACCATAATAATATAATATGCGACTCTAAGGTCGAAATAATAACAATTCTGGTCTTCTATCTCTATCAAATATACAACCTGGTCGATGGAGTTTTACTAGATACAACCGGAATAACAAATACACAAAGGTGGTCCTGATGCAAAGAACCCACCTGTCAAAGCAATCACCCGGAAAGAACGGTGTGCCAGCAAAGCCGCAACGGCACCTGTACGGCAAAACCTATAAGGAACCATGGCACAACGGGGGTGAGTTGTCAACTCGTGAGTAGAAAATATCTACCAGCAGAAATCGCATGTAAAACGCAATCGTAGGTCATACGATCAGTAATATCCTCAAAAATGATAATATGTCCTGAAGCATAATATAATGGTAAGGGTAAACATCTGTCCCTAAGTGTAATACCAAGTACTCGTGTCAGTGCAGCAGGTAACAACATGCCACGAATATGATGTACAAATGTTAGGTAACAATATGTCACTAAAATGATGTGCAATGCATATAATGAGAGTATAGTACATCATGAATCGAAGAACTGTTTTTCTTTAATCAATGAGATTTCTGTATGTATATAAATCGAGATTGTCATGCCCCGCTTCCCAGAGTACGCTCGATTAGGCACGTGACATAGCCAACCATGCTACCTGTGGATAGGAAAAATCCCTCCACAGTCACATTACGGGTGTAGAGATATCAAGAACAGTAAAGTAAACTAAACTATCTAGTACATGTCCATGAGCCAGAATGAACGAGTCAAGAAATAATGATGTGTAGAAGCGAAGATACAATAAATGAAACACCTGGAAGGTAAAACTACATACCGACAGGAACTTCACCGCTCGGTCTAACAGCGGCAATACTCCTGGTCAGTCTGCAACAAAGGTAGAAGAATCCGGGCCATGCAAAACCCAGACGTCAGCGCGTCATAACATCAAGCAATAATAAAACAGGGGAATCAATACATGCAAGTATGAGTATAAATGGTAAAACAAGCATAACAGGGATATAAGTAAGGGCAGTGGTGTAATGTGTAGTGAGTGAGCTAAACTGGTATATTGGGTTAACTACTCTCAAGTCTTTGAAATCAATTTGATGAATCGTCGATGTAACTCAATAGTATCCCATGCATGCCCGGGACCACGGTCTAAGACTCTCGGGCTAAAACCGAAACGTGCCGCTAGGCACTAAAAGGAAAAGGGTAAAGACGAACGATGTCAGCACCATCATCTCGAGGCGGGCCTAGCCTGTAAAACTGATCAGTATAAGCAAGCAACTGTCGAGTTACAAGTCAGGTTTCATCATTGATTTCCCCATACCCCCAAGTTATATGTGTTCAAGTCAGGTATCAAGTAATCAAGAACTAATGCCAACTCAGGATCAGGTAGGTGCAGCTTTGTCTGGATAGACAACAGGAACGGTCCGTAAGGACTTCATGTCAGGTTTGTTGGCATTAGACACAAGATCAAGTAACAGGTCAAGCCATGGTACATCAGGTCAAGTCAAGTAATGTATTTAGGTATCAGGTCATGCCAAGAGTGTACGGTACCATGTCAGGTCAAGTAATATGTGTAGCAAGTCATGTCAGGGTGTACAAGATATCATGTGGGTGCTCATAATCAACTAGCATAATCATGGATATAAATAACAAGCATGGGTATCATCAGAACAATAAACTGGAACATGATATGCAAATCGGTACAAATTAATTTATATCGAAGCACGGTTATCATTACATAACTACAATATACGAATATGGATGTTAGAATCATGTTAACATGTATTACATAATCTAGAGATGCAATTGAATATAGATCAGGTTAGATGTATGTAAACAGTCGTCCGACAGGGTGTAAAAATATAAAGGGGTACTGTGGACTATGCAAACAGTTATTATGTGATTTAAAATATAAGTGCGGTTACGTTTACAGTTCACAACTAAATAGGGTGTAACTTATTAAACATGGGGTGTCAATATTACAGTGTTATATATTTAGGTGATCTATGGATACAATGATATATATTCTAAATGGAATGGATGCAAACGGGTATCCGAAGTTATAAAACTAAAAAATGGTAACACGAGATGTACCACTAAGCAATACGTGATGTAAATATTGGTATGGATGCAGTATAACGTAATCTAATATGCAACAAGATAAGTTTCCATGTTCTAGATCTAAAATGATATAAACAGATGCAAACGGAATATCGAAATGTTATAAAATGATGCATGGGGTACTATATTTAAAATACAGGTATGATATATATTAGAATAGGTATAAATAGCATGTAGCAAGATTAACTTGCCTGAACGGATACCAAAGCGGTACGTGCCACGTCGGATATCGGGGAAAACGTCGCGATATGTCCATGCGAGTACAGAACAGAACCAGGTATGTCAAGAACATGATCACGCTATCTGGGAATGTCCTCAGGGTCACCCGGATCAACAGCGACGGCCACGACTCCGTCGATCACCGGAAAACCCGTATTCACGAAACCAAGAAAAGGAGAATAAGAAGAAAAGAAGAAGAGGAAGAAATTAGGGTTTGGTGGCCTGGGTTTATAAGGGAGGTGAGGCGAGACAGGGAACATGACGACGACGACAAGGTACGGTCGCCGAGGAGGTCTCCGGCGAGGCAGGAAGTGTAGGTGTTGCATTCGGAGAAAGTGGGTGCAGGGGTTTACAGGGAAGTCGTCGGGTGAAGGGACAGATAGGTGAGGAGAGGGAGATGGGAGCAGACGAGAATGGTGGCGACGGCGAGGGGTTGCCGGCGATGAGGGTGACGGCGATAAGAAGTTGGAGAAGATGGTTTTCTGTGGGTTCTTCAAGGAAAGAAGGTGAGAGGGAGAAGTGAAGGTGAGGGATGGTCGAGGAAGGTGAGGGATGGTCGACGGTGGAGCAGTGACGGCGACGAGTTCCGGCGATGGCGAGGAGAGGAGGAGGATGTCGGAACAGGGTTCGACTGAGGGTGGTCTAAAGGCTACTCCAAGACGATTGTAAGGGTGCTCGGTAGTTGATGATGGCGATGGGGTCTCGGCTTCGGTCGTAGCTGCTGGTGCTCAGCTTCGACGGCAAAAGATGCGGCTGCGGTTGGGCTCCTGGGTGCTCGAGGGAAGGAGAGGGATTGCTGGTGTGGTGAGGGCACGGGAAGGCTAGGGTTAGGGTGATGGGCTCCGAGAAAGAAGAATATAACGCCGGTGAAGGTGGTCTCTGGTGGTCGGGGTCGAGGTCAAGGTTGGAGGCGTCAGAGATTGTTGTAGGCTAGGGTTTGGGGGCTCGGTTTAAAAAAGAATGGAAGAAGATAGGAAAACATTTATGATGAGAGAGAGATGCATATTATATGGTGCATAATATTATACAAGGGGGAAGAGAGAGAGAGAGAGAGAGAGAGAGAGAGAGAGAGAGTTCATGTGCATAGTAAATTAATGAGAGAGAGATTTGTTTGCTAAAAGATTTACTAACTGTTTGGATTTGAGAAAATTGATTTGAGATTTTGGCAATTACAAATTTACTCCAAAACAAGCCCGGATCGGGTCTAAAAATTCAGATTGAAAATATAAAAAATATATGCGACTTCCAAATTTCAAAATGAATGCTCAGTCAAGGAAAATGCATACCCCCAAGAACGGATGCACGTTCGTGCGCGTAGCCATCCAACACGTCCGTTTCACCGAACGGAACGAGAACAGGATGCGCGGATGCTACCACAGGATTTGGGGTATCAAGCAGGCTATGAAATGCAATTTTAAAAATATTTTTTGTGACTTAAAGTTATATGATAAAACATGCGATGTCAGATGAAATGCTAATATGTACTAAACATGAGATGCACGTGTCCATGCAACAAGTCAAGATAATCTATAAATAAGAATCACACAGGTTCAAGTAAGCGGGTCGGGTCGAATGCAAAGTAATATGTAAAATACCATTCGCACCCAAACACACTAAATCAAGAAATATCACGAATAAAGAAATACGAGAACTGGAATTGGTATAAATGAACTCGGGTGTTACAGAGATATCATCAATGAAATCAACATAGAATCCGTGTCAAGCATCGACACAAAACACTAAGCTCAATATCTCAATATCTCAGTGTCTCAAATCTCAATATCTAAAACCTCGGGCTCCGTCAGTCCGGATCGGCCCATATCATCAATCTCGGTATCCTCCGGATATCCGCCGCACCAAATAATCACCGGTAGGCAGTCTGCCCCTGCCGGGCTCATCATCTACTACTCGAGCTTCTTGCCCCGGGGTACCATACCGTGTCCACCATGTATCCGAGACGGTTCATCCGGCTCCTCGAATTGGGTCTCGAAATCCAACAACAATCATGAAAACTCATGGTGGACGACTCATACATCATGAGAAAACCGGAATTTGCATTTTAAAATGAGGATACTAAGCTTTTATTAAATTCTTGCTGTTTTCCCCCAAATCCAGAAATCTCATGTAAATTCGTAATCATCAAAATCATGATACCAACAAACAGTGGATACCGACATAAATCTCCATAATACTGCATAACCAATGAATATATGAATGCATCTAATGTTATGCAATGAATATAATATTTAAATTAGCATATGGAAGCTATAATATATTGCGACTATCAGCTATCAAACCGTGTCAATGAAAAGGTATTTTCTAAAGTGTACATGATATGGAAATTACCGATGATGATGTGTGTGAGCTGGCAAGTAAGTGTATGTGGAACATATGCATCATCGGTAATGGTGTTGGTGTCCTGACGGCATGGTTCATAATCACTAAGTACACAATAAACATGCATGAGACGATAACAACTTCATAAATGGCAATGAATAGTAATTGCAACAATAATATGTGGAACATGAATGATAACGTAACAATAAGGAATCTACGCCGCTACACCTGTGTTATAATATTTTGCCGTTTGAAATAGTACGAATCGTGGTGTTTTGAAAATAAGGGCTACGGTGTTTTTAAGAAAATGTACGTCTTTTGAAATATTCGTAGTATCCCTTGACATGTCTTTAAAATCCTCACGATTCGTTAGTTTTGGAAATAGGTATGACTCGGGTCCAGTCTAACATCTACTAGGTAACTACAGGTCTAACTAACAACCAATCGGAAGGGGTATGGAAACTATCTGAATCTGAGTCGATATATATACGTGTATAATAGTCGGTAATCCCGCCTCAATAGTATCCCATACGATACCCTATATAATATGACATTCTCAAGTCAAGAGTACGGATCTATCATCAATATATAGCTCGTACGGTAAATCCGTCGTACGGCCTCTCAAATCTGGGTACGGGTCAAATGTCACATCTATCACATTATTTATCTGGTATTCTCTTTATCAAATATCATGATCGGGGGTACTGATCTACGTCTAGTACAATACTGATACCATCTATGTAATGCATGCGTGTGTATGAAAACACCACGCCTAAAAAACCCGCTAAACATATCATGTCGTAACTCGAATACGAACCCTGTCACATCACCGATCTCACGGCCTCAAGCCCAATCTCATCGACTCATCTCCAATCTCAAGTACTATCCTCATAATCCATGTATATGTGTGTGTGTGTGTATCTCCATATACGCACATGTAAATAAATGTATGCAAATGCGTGTGTGCGTGTGGGTGTGAACCTATTCTAGGGCTCGCGACTAAAAAGCTATGCTAGTTTACTTCTAATTACCCTAAACTAAAGCATGAACACAATAATCATCTCTTGATAACATCCACATATCATGAATCACATATATAACATATATATCATAACTATACTACGAACTGTGTGGGTGCTATACGCCATCCACCCGACTTCCCCCGTAGATATATATCTACTCACCTGAGCTTCGTTACCGATGCTGACGTTGCCACGCGCTTGCTTGTCGTCTCGAAGTCCACATGGGGGTGCCTACATGTAAACATATAGTATCGTAAACTGAAATCGCGGATGAAAGTCCAAATCAGCATACGAATTTCACATAGGTTAAAACCTAGAATCCGCTCAAGTAAAAGAACCAAATATCTCTCGACATCGGCGTATAAACGCCAATTGATCGAGATAAAACCCAAACGCACCCATTTGCACATTCACAAACACTAATTATAATATGAAATAGGTTAAAATTCACAAAAACCCCAAACTCACTTTAAAAGCTATTTTTCCGAAAACCTAGCAAGCAAAATTAACCGTTTTAATACAAAACTTGATGTTTTAGCAAAACTAGTGGTTATACTATTCACTAATTATTTTAATCAGGCCACATAAACATTTACTAGATTTTTATCACACCATTTTGTATTAATCGATTAAAATTTAGTTTGCGAAATTATCCAATTTTAACCATTTTAAAGTAATAATACACTATTTAACAACTAAACTAGGTTTTGCATAAATTAAGATGTTAAACTAGACATCATAACTAGCACCAAGTGATCAAATCCAAATGTTGAATTCATAAAACCCTTACTAGAATTTTTTTATCTCTCCTATTTATATTATTTAAAAACCCTAGGTTGCAATATTATGCAATTTGGACAATTTTAAATGTAGCAATTTACAAATAAGCAACAAGATTAAGTTTTTTTTTTGTCTTAGCATGCTAACTATACCATGTAATCATAAACATTTTATAAAAACCCTAATTGATTTAAAAACCCTAAATCTTGAATTTCCAAATTAACAACTAAACCTAATTAAACACCTAATTAGCTTCAATTAAAGTATGATAGCAACAATTTAGTAACTTGGTTAGGATTTATATCTCACAACCATAGATCTAGCTTGGAAATTAGCCTCCAAAACATCAACTTTCCTCCAAGATCCAAGTTAGAATAGGCCAAGGAGAAATGGGTAGGGATTAGAAATGGAATTTTTGGGATTTTTGATGAATTTCATTAGGATTTAAGAGGTGAAATGGGATGAGGAAGTTTTGGGCTGTTGGAGGGGAAGGGCTCGGCCATAATTGGAGGGAGGAGAGAGAGAATGATTGTGTTGTGTGTGGAAAAATATCACAAGTCAACAATACCCCATACTTTAATTATCCAACACCATACCTTATTACCCTATTCTTTATTCCATTAATTTTCCTTTTCCTTTTTATCAAAATTTGAAGTGGGAATTAGGGAGGCTGCAGTTTCGGCCAGGGATGGTGTGGGTATGGGTGGGTGAGAGAATAATTTTCCAAGTAAAGAAATCACCCCCATCCATTATACATTAACTCTCTTTCTTATTAATTTATTTCCTTTTCTAAATAAACCCTCGACTTTTCTGGAATTGTGGAGACACATTTAAAAACATGGAGCATGTTACAATTTGTTTCTAAGTTACCATGATTCACATTTGTAAAATTAACCCATTTCAATTTGTAATTATCCCTAATTAAATGTATTAGTGACGGCTTAAAATAATATTAAAATAATTAATTTCGGAAATTTTTTCAGTAAATTAGAAATTTTACAAGTGGCTCAATAAACACCAAATACTAACAATTACATAGCTAGAATATGTATATTTAATTTTATATTAAAAGATATTTATATCTTGATTTTTACGGAAAACACCCGTTATTTTACCGATTTTCCGAAATTTCACCTAAACGATTTTCAAAACGTTACAATCTTCCCCCCTTAAAGAAATTCGGTCCCCGAATTTAAATTAGAACTCCCCGAAATACTAAAATATTTCAACAAAACCATCAGGTCGTCGGGGCTCCGAAATCATAAATACATAAAACATATCGTAACGCAATGCATGCGCATGAAAAACAGATATATAAACCAAAATCAAAACTCCGTCAAGCATCCCGCAATTATCGAAGTTATGGTGAAGACACCAATGTCAAGATCCAAAACGAAAATCAATATGATATATATCAAAACTATACCTGTAAACGTCAGAACTATACAGGTAAAAATCATTAAAACATCGGGAAGTAATGCATGCCAAACCTTTTTTTTTCAAATCGTTGCGCGATGTGTGTATCACTGCACAGTGGTGGATGTCCATTGTGAGAAAACAACTATATATATATATATATATATATATATATATATATATATTCTTTGTTTAACATACACGTCCCGCCGTTTTGAAAACAATTTAGAAGGGTTTCCCTTTTAAACAGTTTCGTGTCATCACGGACACGTAGGTAAATACTGAGACTATAGCTCCTCTTTGAAAATCCCTTCGATAACTATCAATGCATGCAAAAATATATTCAGGTACTGTTCTCTGACTAGTCCTGCTCAGTACTAAACCAAATACCAAGTATCATAAAAGTATACTACTCCAAAAGGAATCAATCTACTACTCCAAAAGGAATCAATCGCAAATATATATGAATGCCGCGTGCGTCTCGTGCGTACGGAAATCGAAATCCATGAATGTGCCATACATGTGCACATAAAGAAAATCTGAGTGCGACGGGTGTGCACGAAAATACCTGTCAAGGGCAACGTGTGTGCCTGACAGCAAAATCAGGTGCATCTGATATGCACGAAGAATCTCGATTCAGTGCATCTGGTGTGCACCTAAATCGCATCAAGCGTCTTAAGTATGCGCAAAATCCAATCAAGTGCACAATGTGCACGAAAATGAATATCGAATATCACAATCGAAATCGACGGTATACAACACATTTCAATCAAAATCCCAATCAGGTATACCGTGGTATAAAATCTCACCATCCTGTGTATCGACGTGCACAAAAGCAAATCAAAATACTAAAAGCGCATGAAAACTATGCCGAAAGCATAAGTCAAATCATATGCATGCCCTAAGCATGAAATCAAATATCATGAAACTCGGTCATCAAAATTCAATCATGAAATAAATCACCCAAAATACTGAAATCCAATGTGACGGATACGTAATAGTCAATCACAAAATCATAAATCATAAATACTGTCGTCGATATGTCCGTCCTTCAAAGTCAAGAAGGTGTCGGTGCATCAAATGCAAGCAGAGCAAGATATCTACCTGCCTTCTGATCATGGCTTGTCGCCTAGTGCTCTTAGGCTCTCGTCTCTCACTCCAGATTGCTAAGTACATAGCTCCTCGGCTCAACGGTCCAATATAGAAACGATAACGAAACAGTCTGCTCTGACACATCCTCTAAAGATCTCTGGCCAACTATCATGGTTACTCATAACATGTCTCGTCGACGATGCCGAACTCTGGCCTACTAGGTGTGCGTCATATGACCGCTCCTGGGTCCAGGTCTTCTCGTTCAGTATTTCCAGAAAGGTCCTGTCAAAGTCTCTCCCAAGTCTCGTTTCTGCCGAACCGTCCGGAAGTTATCATCCTCTTACCATCTCTATTTCTTGTTCCGGAACAGCTGCATACTCATCACGACTCCTTCTGGAAGATATATCCATATACAATGCCTCTAAATGCGTATCCCATCTCTAATGTCGGCGGAGTGGAACGTCATCTCATCAAAATCTCGTATGAATGTCTTACTCCACTTTTCTCTAATGTCGACTGCTTCGGACTCGTCTCTTTGTGGCTGCATGGACGGTGCTCCAAAGGCTATACTCGTATTTGGAGTCTACCCAGCAATGTATCCCATCATATGATATCCGAATGATGTCGAACTTTTCGATCGATTCGTCGAGATTCCATAACCACCCAAGAGCTCAAAATCTTGGGTACAGTTTAATAGTATCGAATATATGCCACAACAGCTATAGACCAACCGCAGAAGGGCAAACCCAAGCCTCACTAATGGCACCACTGAACTGCCGCAAACCCTAAGGTTCACCGGCGTTCCATGGTCATTAAGTCGAGTTAGGGTTTCATTCTTCTAGAGGGTCCGTAGAATTACTTGCATTGTTTTCCGAATACTTTAAACTTGGAAAATGGGTTCTTGATATTCGATCGTCTCTATCGACTCTCAACGTATCAGCGTGAAGTCGTCTCTAGCTAGAATCAATCTATCTGATGACCTCGCATCGGGGTAGGCAATGAATCACATGTCCTAGTCCTTTATCTTTGGTGATTAGCGATCTTCTATCATATCTTGAAGTATAACTCGTGCGGCATTAGCTTCAAACATCTGGGGTGATATCTCGTCAGTCGCAGCAACAACTGAATCTTCCGTCCGCACGCTGAACAATGCCTAAATCATCAAAATACGGTGCATGAACGGTCATCAAATTCTGGCTGGCCTCTAGCGGTAGCCCAATCCTTTGGTGCTGATCTACACGTCCGAAAAATCTCGTAAAAGCGATCTATCAAACGTTCATGGCTCGAAAACACAAATAAACGATACTTCTCTGCAATCATGTGTCGCCGGAATTACGCCATGGTCAGACCTCGTCCAGGACGAGCTCGTGCTGACCGCAACTCTAGCCATAGCTCTCTGCCCGTACAACCATGATAACAAAACCATAAACCGGTACCGATGAGGCTAGATCATATGAATGCATATAATACTGTGCAAAGAAATGTACATCCTAAGGCTTCTTAAGTGGAGTATCGTATCGTAAATATGCCGTGAAACATACGTACGGTACGTCACTCTACTCAAGCTACCTACTCCATCAACCAAGGGTCATCTTACACTCCAAAGGTAAAACCTAACGCCCTGATACCAATTTTATCACGACCCGAAAAGTACGGAACATGACCGGCACATAAATTACAAAACGTCTCGAGGCGTACGTAATCGAAGTAAGCCAAAACCCAGAAATCAAAACCAAAGAAGCAGTAGAGTGAAAGAAAAATCAATTTAAAGCAAGTAGTTTTAACAACATAGGCCGAAATATGTATTTTAAAATCTCAAGTATTTTCTGAAAATTTCGGCAAAGTCTCCTTTGTAAATACTGGCCCCAAACGGGATACAACATGAATAGTATATGAAATAAATAAAAAGGCATCCCCAAGCGGGAGCTAGCTCTTCGTCAATCGACGGTCACAACTACGCAAGCAATATAATATACAACGCCGAAGGGCGAGAATCAAAACTCAAAAGAAACTCAAAATCAGCATGAAAACCATAATAATACAACGCGCGACTCTAAAGTCGAAATAATAACAACTTTGGTCTTTTATCTCTATCAAATATACAACCTGGTTGATAGAGTTTTACTAGATACAACTGGAATAACAAATACACAAAGGTGGTCCTGATGCAAAGAACCCACCTGTCAAAGCAATCACCCGGAAGGAACAGTGTGCCAGCAAAGCCGCAACGGCACCTGTACGACAAAATCTGCAAGGAACTGTGGCACAACGGGGGTGAGTTGCCAACTCGTGAGTAGAAAACATCTACCACGCATGTAAAACGCAATCCTAGTTCATATGATCAGTAATATCCTTAAAAATAATAATATGGCCTAAAGCATAATATAATGGTAAGGGTAAACATCTGTCCCTAAGTGTAATACCAAGTACTCGTGTCAGTGCCTCAGGTAACAACATGCCACGAATATGATGTACAAATGTCAGGTAACAATATGTCACTAAAATGATGTGCAATGCATATAATGAGAATAGAGTACATCATGAATCGAAGAACTGTTTTTCTTTAATCAATGAGATTCTGTATGTATATAAATCGAGATATCATCAATGAAATCAACATAGAATCCGTGTCAAGTATCAACACAAAACACTAAGCTCAATATCTCAATATCTCAGTGTCTCAAATCTCAATATCTAAAAATCTCGGGCTCCGTCAGTCCGGATCGGCCCATATCATCAATCTCACGACCATGAACGGTATCCTCCGGATATCCGCCGTGCCAGACAATCACCGGTAGGCAGTCTGCCCCTGCCGGGCTCATCGTCTACTACTCGAGCTTCTTGCCCTGGGGTACCATACCGGGTCCACCATGTACCCGAGACGGTTCATCCGGCTCCTCGAATCGGGTCTCGAAATCCAACAACAATCATGAAAACTCATGGTGGACGACTCATACATCATGAGAAAACCGCAATTTGCATTTTAAAATGAGGATACTAAACTTTTATTAAATTCTTGCGGTTTCCCCCCAAATTCAGAAATCTCATGAAAATTCGTCAAAATCATGATACCAACAAACAGTGAATACCGGCATAAATCTCCATAATACTGCATAACCAATGAATATATAAATGCATTTAATATCATGCAATGAATACAATATTTAAACTAGCATATGGAAGCTATAACATATTGCGACTATCAGCTATCAAACTATGTCAATGAAAAGGTATTTTCTAAAGTGTACGTGACATGGCAATTACCGATAATGATGTGTGTGAGCCGGCAAGTAAGTGTATGTGGAACATATGCATCATCGGTAATGGTGCTGGTGTCCTGACAACATGGTTCATAATCACTAAGTACACAATAAACATGTAATGAGACGATAACAACTTGATAAATGGCAATGAATAGTAATTGCAACAATAATGTGCGGAACATGAATGATAACGTAACAATAAGGAATCTACACCGCTACACCTGTGTTATACTGTTTTGCCGTTTGAAATCGTACGAATTATGGTGTTTTGAAAATAAGGGCTACGGTGTTTTTAAGAAAAGATACGTCCTTTGAAATATCCGCAATATCCCTTGACATGTCTTTAAAATCCTCACGATTCGTTAGTTTTGGAAATAGGTATGACTTGGGTCCAGTCTAACATCTACTAGGTAACTACAGGTCTAACTAACAACCAATCGGAAGGGGTATGGAAACTACCTAAATCTGAGTCGATATATATACGTGTATAATAGTCGGTGATCCCGCCTCAATAGTATCCCATACGATACCCTATATAATATGACATTCTCGAGTCAAGAGTGCAGATCTATCATCAATATATAGCTCGTACGGTAAATCCGTCGTACGGCCTCCCAAATCTGGGTACGGGTCAAATGTCACATCTATCACATTATTCATCTGGTATCCTCTTTATCAAATATCATGATCGGGGGTATTGATCTACGTCTAGTACAATACTGATACCATCTATGTAATGCATGCGTGTGTATGAAAACACCACGCCTAAAGGACCCGCTAAACATATCATGTCGTAACTCAAATACGAACCCTGTCACATCACCGATCTCACGGCCTCAAGCCCAATCTCATCGACTCATCTCCAATCCCAAGTACTATCCTCATAATCCATGTGTGTGTGTGTGTGTGTAGTCCCATACCCATGTGTGTGTGTAGACACACACACACACACACATATCCCCATATACGCACATGTAAATAGATGTATGCAAATGCGTGTGTGCGTGTGGGTGTGAACCTATTGTAGGGCTCGCGACTAAAAAGCTATACTGGTTTACTTCTAATTACCCTAAACTAAATCATGAACACAATAATCATCTCTAGATAACATCCACGTATCATGAATCACATATAGAACACATATATATATATATCATAACTATACTACGAACTGCGGGGGTGCTATACGCCATCCACCCGACTTCCCCCGTAGATATATATCTACTCACCTGAGCTTCGTTTGCCGATGCTGACGTCGCCACACGCTTGCTTGTCGTCTCGAAGTCCACATGGGGGTGCTTACATGTAAACATATAGTATCGTAAACCAAAATAGCGGATGAAAGTCCAAAACAGTATATGAATTTCACATAGGTTAAAACCTAGGATCCGCTCAAGTGAAAGAACTAAATATCCCTTGACATCGTCGTATAAACGCCAATTGATTGAGATAAAACCCAAACGCACCCATTTGCAAATTCACAAACACTAATTATAATATGAAATAGGTTAAAATTCACAAAAAACCCAAACTCACTTTAAAAGCTATTTTTCCGAAAACCTAGCAAGCAAAATTAACCGTTTTAGTACAAAACTTGATGTTTTAGCAAAACTAGTGGTCACATTATTCACTAATTATCTTAATCAGGCCACATAAACATTTACTAGATTTTTATCACACCATTTTGTATTAATCGATTAAAATTTAGTTTGCGAAATTATCCAATTTTAACCATTTTAAAGTAATAATACACTATTTAACAACTAAACTAGGTTTTGTATAAATTAAGATGTTAAACTAGACATCATAACTAGCACCAAGTGATCAAACCCAAATCTTGAATTCATAAAACCCTCACTAGAATTTTTTTTATCTCTCCTATTTTTATTATTTAAAAACCCTAGTTTGCAATATTATGCAATTTGGACAATTTTAAATGTAGCAATTTACAAATAAGCAACAAGATTAAGTTTTTTTTTGTCTTAGCATGCTAACTACACCATGTAATCATAAACATTTTATAAAAACCCTAATTGATTTAAAAACCCTAAGTCTTGAATTTCCAAATTAACAACTAAACCTAATTAAACACCTAATTAGCTTCAATTAAAGTATGATAGCAACAATTTAGTAGCTTGGTTAGGATTTATATCTCACAACCATAGATCTAGCTTGGAAATTAGCCTCCAAAATATCAACTTTCCTCCAAGATCCAAGTTAGAATAGGCCAAGGAGAAATGGGTAGGGATTAGAATTGGAATTTTTGGGATTTTTGATGAATTTCATTAGGATTTAAGAGGTGAAATGGGATGGGGAAGTTTTGGGCTGTTGGAGGGGAAGAGCTCGGCCATAATTGGAGGGGGGAGAGAGAGAATGATTGTGTTGTGTGTGGAAAAATATCACAAGTCAACAATACCCCATACTTTAATTATCCAACACCATACCTTATTACCTTATTCTTTATTCCATTAACTTTCCTTTTCCTTTTTATCAAAATTTGAAGTGGGAATTGGGGAGGCTGCAGTTTCGGTCAGGGATGGTGTGGCTGTGGGTGGGTGAGAGAATAATTTTCCAAGTAAAGAAATCACCCCCATCCATTATACATCAACTCTCTTTCTTATTAATTTATTTCCTTTTCTAAATAAACCCTAGACTTTTCTAGAATTGTGGAGACACATTTAAAAACAAGGAGCATGTTACAATTTGTTTCTAAGTTACCATGATTCATATTTGTAAAATTAACCCATTTCAATTTATAATTATCTCTAATTAAATGTATTAATGACGGCTTAAAATAATATTAAAATAATTAATTTCGGAAAATTTTTCAGTAAATTAGAAATTTTACAAGTGACTCAATAAACACCAAATACTAACAATTACATAGCTAGAATATGTATATTTAATTTTATATTAAAAGATATTTATATCTTGATTTTTACGGAAAACACCCGTTATTTTACCGATTTTCCGAAATTTCACTTAAACGATTTTCAAAACGTTACAGTAGCCGCTCGGCTGCCTCTTGGTGAGGGCTTAGATCTCTGGTGTTGTGGGGTAGGGAGCTACCTGCCAGGAATAGCCGAGCAGGATAGCCGCTCGGCTGCTTCTTCGTAAGGGCTTAGATCCTTAGCGCTGGAGAGGCCATGGGAGGCCTGCTAAGGATTGACAGAGCAGTGAAGCTGCTTAGTTGCCTCTTACGAGGGTTTTGATACCTGGCATTGTGGGGTAGGGAGCTACCGGCACGGATAGCCGAGCAAGGGAGCCGCTCGGCTTCCTCTTCGTGAGGGCTTAGACCCTTAGCGCCGGAGGGGCCATGGGAGGCCTGCTAAGGATTGGCCGAGCAGTGAAGCTGCTCGGTTACCTCTTGACGAGGGTTTTGATCACAAAGACAGAACTCCTCTTTTTGCAATACTCTAACATTCCCTTCTTGTTATTTAAATGGAAATGACTTTTTAGAAAAATTTACATTGTCTTTGTGAAAGGAGAGGTACATACTCGTAGGTATTGATTTCACTGGTTCAACTTGAGCTCCTCGGCGTTTTAAGGCCGCGGAAACGTGCGCCCGTCCGCGTCCTGTAAGCGGTAAGCTCCGCCGGGAAGTACCTCGGAGAAAAGGAGAGGATCGTCTCACTTCGGGGAAAGCTTATGCAGCCTGCCTTGATTAACGAACTCATTTCGCCGTAGGACCAGATCTCCGGTCTTGAAGAAGCAACGCTTGACCCGCGCGTTGTAGTATCGGGTAGTTTGTTGCTGATAAGCGGCAGCCCTGATTTGAGCCCGGTCTCGTTTCTCCAGCAAGACGTTAAGGTTGGTCCGCAGGGCCGTGGTGTTTGCTTCGTCGTCGAAGTGTTCGATCCGGTGACTGGGTAGCCCGATCTCCGCTGGGACTATTGCCTCGGTCCCATAGCAGAGGCTGAAAGGGGTTTCCCCGGCGAGGGCGTTGATGGCATTCGGCGGAGAAGGTTCTTCCGCGCCTCCGTTGACGGGGATGCGGTGGCTGGTGCTGGGATCGTCGTGATGATCGCTCGCCATTAGAACAAGATTGGAAGAAGAACTTTTGTTTTTGTGGAATCAAGATTTCCCACAGACGGCGCCAGCTGACACGACCTGGATCGCGCCAAGATGTTAACTTCCGTTGATCTGCTGATGACGGCGATGGGTGGCTGAGATTGGATCTAGAGGCTGTCGCTCCTGAAGCGTGTGGATCTCAATGGGTTTGATGTTGTCTGCGCCGAGCTACCTGCAAGGAAGTCCCGGGGTGGTTGTACCACCGAGGACCCTCCGACGGTCAAGTTAGACTAGAGATCTGAGCAAAGTAACGGCTTAGTGGAGTAAAAATGGCTTACTTGAACCGTCTGGAAAAGAGGTTTATATAGCGGTGGCAGCAGGCAGGGCAGGCGCGAGAATCACGCCGGCCGTTATGCTCCCGACGTCACGCTCGTGTGATGATCGGGATCCCGATTAATGATGTGACAGGCTCGTTAATGAGGGATCGTGATACCGTGGAACGTGGGATGTGGCCGGCGGATATCTCGCGCATGGCGAGATTCGCGGGATGGCGGTTGCGCCTGTGAGCAGTACCGTTGGTCGGTCGATGAGACCGAGGAAGATGACCTCGGCGGGAGAGCTCGCGGACGAGCGGGAGAGCCGAGGTATCTTCGTTCCGTGGTAGCCCGGAGACGAGCTGTGAGGCCGAGGAGGCCAGTTGTGCACGGGGCTCAGAGGTGAGCAAAGGGACAGTTGGCTTGGCTGCTGAGGTGCTCGGGGGTAAGGAGTAGGGTGCAATCTCGGAGACACGGTTTGAGGGAAGCCCCCACTGTAGCATACTGGTGCTCCCTCTGTGGTCCTCAGGAGCCTAACTGGTTTACGCACGTGATACGTCATCCGCCACGTGTCATGATCTAAGGAATTGCCGTTATTGAGCATCATCAGGTATCCTAGCGCATGTTCGGATTGCGAGAAGAGTAATGGGGTTTGTGGGTATAGCAGTGAGCTTAATTCCTTTAGCTGTAACTGTATTAAAGGGATGAACATGACGAGGAATTGCTACCATGCTAATTGGAACGGTGGTGGTGAGATCGAACGGTGTGAGAAATCATGCTTGAGATTTAATTTTTTTCGTACGAAATGAAATATATTGTGTCGCTTAATTTAGCAATTGTTGATGTTTGTTGCAGGGTTTTGGTTGGCTTCTTTTCTTATGGCTTGGATGATGTCTTGAAATTTGGAATAACATAAAGGTGTTACAATGATCATGGAATAAAATTATTGTGCGTAAATGTAAAAGCAACAGATGGAAGCAACGAAGACGGAGGGCTTGGAGAAGGACATGCCAAAAAAATTAATTTTATGCAATAGCTCATTTTTTGATCATTGATAGGCCCTAAACTATACACACAACATATGCAAACACATCCAGAAACACACAACACATAACTCATCCAGAGGACCCATGAATCTGTTCAGAAGAAAGTGTTAATTTTTGTGTTCCCGGCTATTAATCTAGCAATAGCAGAGACCTTGAATCCATCCTTCTGGCTAGTTTTACACTTCATTTGTTAAGATATTGTCGCTTTATCTTCTCCTATATCCATGTCTTTCAGATCTTGATTGCTCCTTTGCAAAATAAAACAAAGCTTATTTACTGAAAATTCTCAACGAGTTTGAGTCATTTTAACGAAACCCCCATTATCTTTAAAACAATCAATAAACTATCAGACTTAATGGTGCCATGTCAGCACCATTCGTGACCTATCATTGCCATGTCATTTAAGTTGTCACATCATCAATTTTAATTTGAAAACCACAAATTATCCCTATTTTAATTTTAACCCTAATTTCAAAAAATTAAAAAATAAAAATACAAAAATAAAAAACCCTCATCTCCTCACCCTCCACGGCTACGCCGCCGCCGCCGCTATCATCATCATCAACAACAACAACAGCAGCATAGCCGCCGCCGCCATAAACACCACCACCACCACCTCCTACTTCTTTCTACTCTTCAACCCACTACCGCTACCATTACCACTACCACCGTCAACAACAAAAACCCCACACGACCTTCTTCTTTGCAACCACAACCCTCATCATCATCGACACCTCCACCACCATCTTCCTTCTCCTCTTATTCAACCCGCCGCCGCCGCCGCCATCAATATCATCATTATCCACAGCACCACCATCATCTTCTTCATCTTCAACACCACCACCACCACCATATTCCCCGCTGGCACTCTTCCTTTCCCCTACTCCGGCACCTTGTCTCCCCAAGCCGCCCCTCCCTCCAGCCCCTTCTCTTTCCCGACGCCGTCCCCTCCCTCTTGCCCCATCACTATCATCACAACCGCCGCCACAATCACTGCCACAATCATCAGCATTACCGCCTCAATCACCATTACACAACCACAGCCACCACCATCACAACCACCACAATCATCGCCGCCGCCGCTGCCAGTACTAGTCTACCCCTCCCTCCAGTTCCCTTCCATCTCTTGACCTCCCCTGTCCCATCTCCCAAACCCCTACCAACCAAAAAAATAATTTTTTTTATATTAATTTATGTAATTAATAGTAAATAAGTATATAAAATATTATTAATATTGCTAATAATTAATTATTTGTTTTATGATTAGGGCAAAATGGTCTTTTATTACGAAATTTAATACCGTTAAGTTCGGTAGTTTCTTGATAGTTTTAAAGGTAATGTAAGGTATGTTAAATTGGCCAAAACTGTTGGGAGTTTTCAAACAAAGACAAAAATAAATTTCTCTAATCAATGAAGGTTCATGGTTATCTTCTGGGTGTTTTTCGTCACTTCCTACCCTCGATACAGAGAGTATTGTCTGCTCTAGTCGAAACTGCATGGTTTTGTCTTCCGGAGCGAATCGGACCCGACCAGGGGCCACTTCCCAGGAGATCATCACAGGACTTCCCTGGCCCGAACACACTTAACTACGAAGTTCTTAAATTCCTGTAGTGCCGGTTGACTTAAAAGACGCCTCTATCACTACTACAAATAAGGGTTGCCCGTACGGATTTATCCGTAGGGGCAAACCACAGCCCCAACGGATATATCCGTAGGGGCAAAAAAATACCCTGTAGGTGCAAACGCCGTAGGTGCAAATTGAAGCCCTGAACTTGCCCCTACGGACAAAAACTTGTCCCTACGGATTTATGTGTAGGTCCCGTATCCCCTACGGAATAGCCCATAGGGGCAAAAAAATTATTTTATTTACGGTTTTTTAAAATATATTACTTGTACCTGTTGGGGTAAAAATTTGCACCCCGGTTGACCGAGTCAAATCAAGGTCAACCCCCAAGCTAGATGGGCCCAAGCCCAGGTCAAGCAGGCCCATGCCCAAGTCGAGCCCGCGGCCAAACTCCTCCATGCCAAAATATAGATCATGTAATAAATAATTTTTATGTAATTTTTTATGCATGAATGTCATAAAAATAGGCATAAAGCCAAATTTTTGTAAAGCCCATGGCTTATGCGCAAAAAGAAATGGCACATGAGCCATGGGATAGGCAAAATCCCATTTTGTGAAGCCCAAAGGGCTATGTGTAAAGTGTATAGCCTATAAAGGTAAAGATAATGAAAATATCTCACAACTTTTCTCTCTCCAAAAAAATTTAGATCTGAGATCTTTTCTACTTCTTTAAGATTCCAAAATCTTCTTCTTTCTTTTGAATTAAATCAAGAGTTTTACTCTTCATTTTATAAAACAAAATAGTTTTTCACCACCAAACCCACAAAGGGGAACTTGGATCTGTCACTAGATCTCAAAAATGAGAGATTTTTAAAAATCCCGTATCTCTTGATCTTCAAGATCCAGCCAACAGAAGAGAAATAAGAAGAACCCCCTTCATTAACCCAAAACATCTTAGGAGTTTAAACTCCACCATATTTTCCCTTTAGAGAATTTCCGGGGCTAAAAGCCCCCTTTTTCTCGCCGGCGCACGTGCCGACACGTGACGCGCTTGCGCTCCTGTGCCCAGCTCCCGAGCGCAAAGCGCCCACGTGCCGACGCGTGGCGCGCTTGCGTTCCTGCGCTCAGAGCCCGAGCGCAAAACGCCCACGTGCCGACACGTGGCGCGCTTGCGCTCAAGCGCCCAGCGCCCGAGCGCAAAACGCCCACGTGCCGACACGTGGCGTGCTTGCGCTCCAGCACTCTGCGCTCGAGCGCAAAGCGCCCACGTGCCGACACGTGGCGCGCTTGCGCTCAAGCGCCTAGGCGCTGGCCTCACGCATCCTTTGGATGTCTTTTTCCCCTTTATTTATATATACACATATATATATATATGTATACATATGTACACAGACACATACTCCACGACACTGTCCCTGTTAGAAAAAAATTTCTAACGGGACGCTGCCCCGCACCCCGCAAGGGGCTGCTAGCCCCCTTGACCCTCAGCCCGCTATCCGGGTAGCGGGACCCCCGTAAAAACTCTGCGTGGCTCCTGATATATCCAAAACCCTCCTTCAAAACACAACACACGTACACTGCACATCGAGTTCGCATGACCAGTTTAACCCGTCCATCGGAGGTTCTCTCGCTCCAACGGCAAGCGGTAATTAACGACAGTTTAGTCCGCGGCTGCCGGAGATTCGGATCCCCACAATCATTAAACCCCGGCCTACCCTAGACAGGGGGAATCTGTAGTACGCCTGACAAGCGTGCACGTATTCCCATCTCAATGGGGTGACGAAAAACACCCTACAGTACCTACGGATGAATCCGTAAGGCAAAGAAATAGCCCCTACGGATACATGCGTAGGTACATATCCGTAGGGGCAAAATATCAGATATCCTGATATTTTGCCCCTACGGATAACTCCATAGGGACTTTTAATTGCCCCTACGGATATATCTGTAGGGGTACACCCAACCCCCTGAAACTGAGATCAGGGGGGAAAATATTAGTTATTCTGATATTTTGCCCATACGGTCTACTCCGTAGGGGCAACATATGTACCTATGGATTAATCCGTAGGTACAGATGATCTGTTTTTTTTTAGAAAAGGGCTGCCTGATTTTTTCTCGCCCTGTGCACAATAATATATACATCAATCAAATATAAAATTAATCATCACACAACATATATCGCAGTATTCATAATCACATCTCACGCATATAATATACAAAAGAAACCAAAAAACTGAATATGATATAAATATAAACCAATATCAATATCGTCCAAAATGTTTCAAAATGTAGTACAATATGTATCATATAAATAAATACATGTTTCAAAAAATAAGAATCAAAAAGCTACCCTAGCTCGGTCCAGCTCCACCTCTGATAAACGCTAGAATCTGGCGCGCCTGCTCCTCGGTCAATAAACCATGCAATTCGGCGCGTGCGGGAGTCTGAGCGGGCAGTGGAGCTGGCGATGTGGTCTGCGCAGCCGCCGTAGAGGTAGTGGCTTGCGGAGCCGCGGCTGCGGGAGTCTGAGCGGACGGTGGAGCTATAGGAGCTGTCTGCGGAATTGCAGCCGATATAGTGGCTTGCGGAGTCGCAGCCGAAGGAGATGCATGTGGAGGCTCGGCCGATGTACCCTGTTGCGTCTGGACCTAACGTATGTAATAAGAGTGTAAGAACTGTGTATTATTCGAATTCGTATCATTATCAAGTTATTTCGAAACCCCATTTGGATATCTAGTTTGGAAAACCGTAGTTTATTTTAATTAGATATGTATGTATGATTAATCAAACTTAAGTCTACAAGCAAATAAGCTTTGGCTACGTACTAATTATGGATATGTTGATATTTATAATATGACATAATATTTTACTATAAAGTAGTATACATACCAGCATCTTCTTCAACTCCTGAACGGTGGCCCTCAAGCTCTCCAGTTCCTGCTGGATACGTCTCTCACTGGAGACGGAGGAAGTAACCGCCGGGGTGGAGTCCAACCTCATATGGGCCCTGCTAGGGCCCACTCCCCGGCCTCTCTCCCAACCTCCGTGGTGCCCTCCGTGTGCGGCGTCCAGGACTGGGGTCAGCAGCCTCGGATCGCTCTGTCCGGTAAAATCGATCCCCGAGGCCTCGGCCTGCTCAACCACCCGCTCCTACACCCACATTAAGCAGTAAAGTATAAGTATAAAATTTAAATTTGAACCTTCCAAAACTAAAATTTCAAATATGGGTAGAATAAATATTAATACTTACGCAATACTCCTGAGTAGCGACGTCGGGATATCGAAGCTCGCCCGTGGCGGGATCTGTCGAGGTGCCGTGGACGGCAAGATATGCGGACAGCACGCTTGGTGTACCACCTTGCGCCAGGGTCTGAGCTGTCTGCAATATTAGAAAATAACTCTTAATATTAGATATATTAGAAAATAACTCTTAATATTGCAGAATATCACAAAGTTCGGTCTATTGTAATTTACCGATAACTCCATGGCTCGAGTAATATTCCTCGAGCCACCTGTGTAAGTGGGGCGACCCCTCTTCGCCGACTTCCTGTTCTCTGTATTCTGAGCGGCCTATTTCTGCACAACGCATTAACATTTAGTTTTCTAATTAAGAAACACAAAAAAATAAATTATATCCTAAACAATGAATTACATTTAACATACATACATGTTTGCGTTGGGAGTCGAAATATTCGCACAATAGAGGCCATGTTTCTACGTCGACTCTCGCAAACGCCGGAGTAAATATGAGGGCCGCTCTCTCTGCCTCGGGGGTCGCCATCCATAGGGAGTAGCAGTCGGCCTTCAGCTCATTCCTGTTGTATCGGATCTTGGTCTGCATGTTCTTCATCAGGCCATTGTACAGAGCATGAAGGTCGAGCACCCTCCCAGGGTGATCAGGGTCGGGTACAGGCTGAAAATCGTAATCCGACTGAAAATACAAAAAAAACATTGTTATTAGATTACAAGTGTTATTAATAAATATATTGGATAAATCAATGAAAATATATATTAATACGTACCCGAGCCTGATCAAAGAAGAGGGCGAATGAGCGCCGGTGCTGCTCGCCCCACTCAACGTGAAGTGGATAGTTCTTCACGAGCCGGCTCTCGTCCCCCATATACCGGCCGAACCTCTCGGCATGAGGACCGGTATAATGATAGTCAAGGGTAAAAAAGAGGGGGAATGCTGCCTCCCCCTAGCTCTGTCAGGCCTCAGCCTATGGGACTGATTCGGGCCTCGAGTCCCCCTCTGGGGATGGAGAAGCCCTGCGTCTGCAAGAAATATCAAGACAATCAATATTAAGACAAAGTTGTATTAAGAAATAAAGATTAAACGAAAATTGAAGTGTGATATATACCTCCGGTGACTAAAGCACGAGCTTGGGCCCGGGTTGCAGCACGAGCGGGACGATAGTTCCTCCGGTGAGGAATAGCCGGGATCCCGAATGCGGACGCATCCCCTTCAACTAGAAAATAAACATTGACGCTAAATTTCCATAAAGTTCATATTTATTCTATAGAGCATATGTAAAATGAATAAATATTTTATATTTATTCATACTAATCTGCAGACGATGCGGAGGGTATGGAAGTGGCAGGAGTGGCCCCTGCATCTGATGTGGACGCACCACCTATAATTAGACAATTAAAAATAGATTATATAAGTAATTGCAAAAAGAATGTGTAGATCAATAATATAACGTTCTAAATCAATATGCATGCACTATAGGATATATAAACATACCCGTAGGTGCAGTGGTGTCACCACCTACAGCTAGACAATAATAAAAATTGCTAAGTAAGAGCAGTACGGAATGTGTGTATATTTATGATATAGCATTCTAAATCAATATACATGCACTATATGATATATAAACATACCTGGAGGAGCGGGAGTGGCCTCAGTCCCAGATGTGGACGCATCACCAACAACTAGACAATCAAACATTGACAATATAAGTAATTTTGACATAAACAGGCATGAATATCTGTAATATTACATTCAAAATGGATATGCGTGCAGTATACCTGGAGGTGTGGCAAAATCCACACGGAAGGAAGCATCCGAAGGGGTCTCCGATCTGGGTGCAAGACCGGCCCTCTGAAGCTCCCTAAGGAGCTCTCCGGGCGGCAGAACTGCTCTGCCTCTGCCTCTACCGCGGCTGGAGCTCCTGCCGCCCCTCGCTTCTCCCGACATCGTCATCAAATCTAGATAAACGGTTCGTGGACGCATTAGACAATCATTAAAAATATTGACTATATATGTATAGATAGTAAAATATGAAATAATAATATAACATTACTGATAACCTTTTTCGTTTCGTAGGCGCATTATATATATCTACTTGGATTTCATCGTCGATGTCATTTATAATCTACGTAACTTCATGATCGGCCGAAGACAACCCGTCCTTCGAAACAGACGGGCAGAGCACTCTAAGCCTTCTCTCTTCTTCATCCTCATCGCTGTCCTCGAATTCTGGGACATCGTAGACATCTCTGGGTTTCCATCGGCATACAACACTCCATCCCGGATGCTTCAAACACTGTGAGTAGTATATTTGGAACGCTTGGTTCGGAAAGATAAACGGATCTTCCTGACCATTAAATCGAAGTGTGTTCACACTGGTCAATCCATATTCATCTTTCCAAATCCCAAGATTGCTTCTCCACTTATCCGTATCAGTTCGCGTATCGTACCAAGTACACTGGAATATATAAAAGGGTTCTGATCGTTCGGGATAGTGGATGCCGAGTATACAATTTAAGTACCCATAATAAATCACACCGTCCGATCCTACCGTCGCAATCCCACTATTCTGAGTGGTTCTAGATGTTTCTATGTCCTTAACTTCTAGATGTCTCTAATTATGCGTTTGTTGTGTATTCTTATTGTATGTGTGTGTTCCGGCTATCGGGGGTAAGGCTTCTATCCCATTAAGGATGTATAGAGCGAACACCCATCACTTGTGCTTTCAACCGTTTCGAGTAAATTTCGGCAGCACCTCCCCACTGTTCTCCGAGTACACTGTAACAGAATAGATAATCATTTCAAAGCTGTGAAACAACGTTGAAATGAATATCTAATCTATCTTTGTACACGGAGAACCAGCGGAAAGGTACCGACGAAATATCTCGAAACGGATGAAAACACAAGTGAATGAAGGTGTTTGCTTTATACATTCTTAATTTGTCCACACGGGACAAATCTATCGGTTACCATACGATTGAATTTTCTCGTCGCATAGACTATACGACGGTTGTTAGCATCGAGCTATATCGTCCGATATTTAACAACCTTCGTATAGTTCTATGTCACGACGAACATCGCACGTATGTTAACCGATAGACGGGGACTAAGTGGCGCTTTTAGTTTCATATATGAGTATCGATGAGAATATGAAGGTTTCATATTATCATCGAGTATCATATATTGGTTTTAACTTGAACATCTCGAATCACTCTCTAATGATGCGTTTGTTGTGCATTCGTGTTGTATGTGTAACATGATTTTAAACCATTGAGATCAAGATTGATAGAACTGATCATCCTACATTGCAATGGCATTCATCTACCAAAAACTATTATTGCAATGGCATTCATCTATAACAATAAACAATTAAAACTACAAATGTAGGATACTGATATCATAAAGCGTTATACGCAACATATGAATTCACATGACTGAAACATGCATCAAAAAATATGTTCATCCAAAAGAAAGGCCACTGTCAATAAATATAGACAATGGATTACTATATTAACTATGAAACATATTAGAAAAAGGATAGAAGTTCAAGATGTTAATAATACGATGATAATCAAAGCAGTTGCGTACATATGCTAAAACCGAATATGTGACACGATATTCTTGTAAAGATAGACATGTATTAAAAGAGGAGGCGCCCAAGTAAAATCCATAACTAAATCCCTATCTTGCCCTTCCTTTTCTTCAAATCAGAAATGTGTCTTTCTTTTTGCAATTATATATAGCTAAAACAAAGAAGGTCCTACAATTCTAAGCATTTCCAATTATAACGGCCGATCCTCAAAATCCAGAATCTTATGAGCATCTTATGCAATTAGCAAACATATTCAACCGAAAACACCCTTAAAATTTCCACCAGACTACAAATCCTTTGCATACTCAAACCCCAACCAGATCAAATTAAGGGACTACTCAGACCCACAGTTTAAATCAATCAAAAATATCCAAAATCAGACACGGGGTCTTTGGATACCTACCAAATGCCAGGTCCCATGACTCCAAAAACAAAACCCCAACATGCCCAACGGTTAAAAGTTCCACAAAACAGTCTCCGTTTCCAAGAAAATTTGAGAATGACAAATAAAAGTATTAATTAAACTGGGCTTTACCCACATTATTAGTCCAGTTTCCAATACCTTCTCAAACTAGACACATTTTCCTCTTATGATCATCATCAACATTTCAATTAACGAGCTTAATGCTAATTAGAATATAAATTAACTTAGACCCTGAAATCCAAAACCCCAACCCCAAGCCTTACCCTAACCCTAACCCCAACCTCAACCGCAACCCCCTGCCGAACCCCAACCCTAACCGCAGCCCCAGCCCGAACCCCAGCCCCAGCCCTAACGCTAACCGCAGCCCGAGCCCGAGCCCCAACCCCAACCGCAGCCCTAGCCGCAGCCCGAGCCCCAACCCCAACCCTAGCCTTAGCCCGAGCCCCAGCCCCAGCCCCAATCAAAAATTTGAGTAATTGAAGATTTCCTTACTTGTGCAGAGGCGACGACGAGAACAGAGATGAGCCGGCGCTGGCGACGACGAAAGCAGGCGGTGGCTACGACGAATCGGCGGCGGTGGCTACGACGAATTGGCGCACTGGTGACGACGAGAACGACGATCGATCGGCGGGAACGAGGGTTTGGGAATTTGGGTTCGCGCGAGAATTAGGAATAATGAGCGTAGGGATCGATCTGAGCAATCTCTATTTAGATGCCCCTACGGATAAGTCCGTAGGTTCTTGGTTTGCGGCTCCACAGGGGCAAACAACAATTTAAGATTTAATAATTTTTAAATAAATATGTAAGGACCGTAGGGGCAACCGTTTGGCCCTACGGATTAATCCGTAGGGCCAAACTAAATCTGCCCCTACGGATGTCAATATCCGTAGGGGCAACCCTCTATTTTAGTAGTGTATATTGAAGAGTGATATCATTCCATTTATAGTACAGATCTGTCCTCTTTCAGAATGTATTCCGAAAATTCCTTATTGTTTTACAGTGTGTCCCCATGCTTATCTGTTATATATGGGTATACCAGATAATACCTGGGGTATTACATTCTTCAACATTGTAACTAGTTGCATTCACCCACACACCCTACAATCAAAAGTGTTTTATAACCTTTAAGAATTTTTTTAAAGTTAATTGCACATACACCACTGAATTATTTGGGGTTGAGCACTTATACCCCTCAACTATAATAATAAGACTTACATTTGCTATGGTTAATAGATATTTTCCTAATACCCATTTAACCCCTTTCTTCTTCTTCTCTTCTACTCTAAAAAACCAATATTTAATCCTAAAATAATAATATTTTAGCCCTGATCTAAAAGCTTGATGTTGTCTTTTCTTCTATTACACCTCCAAACTTTTTCCATTATCTCGAAGGTAATTAAGTTTTTAACCATAATCTAAAAGCTTGATATTTAACATATTCTGTCCATTAAATTCAAGAATGGGAAAACAACATTCAAGATGAGTAATTTTCAATTTTATTTTCTCTAGTTAATTTTTCTAAAAATTTCTTTTCATTTGATTATTAGGGTTGTAAGTTCTTTATGTTTGAACAGTAAGGGGAAAGTAATATAATGAGAACTAAAAAACAATTTTCAATCAGAGGAGGTAAAAGCGCTTATTATGATACTTTACGAAGTATATGTGTTCGACCCCCCATAGATTCTTATTTGCATGAATTGTATGTCATATATGATGCACAGTACGGTCAAAACAGAACTTCTTCTTTATCTTTTTCTTCACAACAAGCTTCCAAAAAATATATATTTCAGATTTTGCAGCAGAAAAAATAAAGAACAACTGTTTCTAATTCTTCTGCTTATAATGAGTTTACAATGTTGATGGAGGTCCTTTTCGGGTCTCCATCAGATGTTGTCTTCCGTTGATCTCCCGGTGGACTTTGTTGATTATCTCCTGTTACGTGTGGGTCTCAATGGGTTTTTGGAGGAAGAAGTGGAATGAGGAGTTTGGTGCCGACTACCTGCAAAGAAGTCCCGGGATGGTTTGGTACCACCAAGGACCCTCCGACGATCAAGTTAGTGATGAGATCCGAGCAGAGTAACGGCTTAGAAGAGTAAAAATGGCTTACTTGACCCCTCTGTGATGGGGTTTTTTATAGCGGCGGCAGCACGCAGTAGAAGGCACGAGAATCTCGCCGGCGGTTACGCTCCCGACGTCACGCCCGCGTAAAGAGCGGATCACCCATTGTAACACCCGAGCCCAATACTACTAATTTCAGTTACAGTTTGAACGTAGTGTGGCACTCATTTCATCTATCTTGCATGATTGTTACTTACTGTAAATTTTACCCGGCAAATTCATTTTTGCATATAACAATTTTTGGCATCTAAAATAAAATTAAAAATATTCATCTTGACCTGCTTGACACCCCTAACCCTGTTGTACCGTCCGTGCGTCGTGTTCTCGTCCCGTTCAGTGAAACGGGCGAGTTTGGATGGCTACGTGCACGTACGTGTGTCCGTTTTGGGGGTATGCTTTTTGATTGCAAAACACTTCATTTTCATGGATCCCGCTTAAAATTCTATTATTTCAATTTAAAATTTTTGGATCCGACCCGGGCGCGATTTGGAAATGTTTTACTTTGCGCCAAAATCCCAAATTTTAATATTTCTAAACCATTCGTATATTCATTTCTTTAACAATCTTATATATTTTTAAAACTGTTTAAGATTTCTTAGATTTTTAAATCTTTCTCAATTAATTCCCCTCAACAAATCAGCCTTCTCTATCTTTCCCGTTGGCCCCATCTCTCTCTCTCTCTCTCGCCTTATCTCTCTCTCTCCTCTCTCTCCCGTAACGCTTTCTCTCTCCCCCCATAAATCTCTCTCTCTCTCTCTCATATATATTCAATTCTCCTTCCTCCTTTTCTTTTTTCAAACGCAGAACCAAACCCATGAGTGAACCCTATCGTCGCCGCAGCCCCTCGCCACCGCAGCCCAACGCCGACGACACCCTCACCGGCCTCGTTGCCTCCTCACCTCACCAAGCCCCCTCTTCCTCCTTTCCCCACGTTCCCGTGCTCCCTGCACCAGCGCCACGGCCACCTGAGCAACCCCCTGCACGCATCTGCGCCGCCCCTGGTCGTCGCCGACGATCACCCGACCACCCTTGAACGCCCTGTAAGCGCTTTCTCCATCTCATTCTTCCTTTTTCTTCTGTACTTGCTTCCTGGATATTTACTGTTATGGGTTCTTGAAAGGTGCTACTGTTCACCGCCGGAGCACCGTCGTCGCAACCGACGATCACGACCCCTTTACTGATCATCGTGAGCACCCTTCTCAGATCCTCCTTCCCTCCTTCTTTGTATTTCTTTGTATTTCTTTTCTTTCTTGTTGCATGCCTTGATTTTTGTCCACTGTTGGTTGCTTGGCCGGAATCCGGTGTTGCCGACGACGCGTCCCGACGTTCCAGCGAGGTACCCCGACCCGTGTGGTTCCATTGTTCGTCGTTTGGGTTCATTCCGTGAACCGTGCGTCCGTCGCGAGTTTTTCCCGCCGACGTTTTACGTTCCGTTTTCCCGATTCGCGACCCGTCGAGGAAAGTAACCCTTGCTACATGCTAAACAATATTTACTTATAATTAATGACACCCTGAAACCCGCAATTTAACTTTGGTATTATAATTTCCCACTTTTCATGTACAATATTGTTATATATCATTTTATCTTTAAACTTGGAACCTACAATTTGCAATTGAACCTAATAACCACATTTACCTGTTCAATCACATTTTTAATATTGACATAGCTTATGGCATTTTATCTCTATAGTTTTATTCCATTTGGACACTCGTATGCATTTTAACCTGTAATAACTGTATTGAACCTTTATATAAATCATTGCACCTCTAAAGTTCTTGAACTTGTTAACATGATTAAAAAGCCATAATTGTCATACTGCATTCGCATAACATTGAAATCATCTCTGTGACACAACTGACAACTGTACTGCTAATTCAGTGAATCTGCCTATTGCTTAATTCATTGCTTATATCATGTTGTTGATACCCATGCTTGATTATATAACTGATTGTGAGTACACCTATGATATCTCTTGCTTCTTGACCTGTCTTGCTACCTGCATATTGATTGACCCGACATGGTACTGTACACTGCTTGACTTGACCTGATGTACCATGACCTGATCCGTTACCTGATCTTGTGTCTAATGCCAACAAACCTGACATGTAGTCCTCATGGACCGTTCCTGTTGTCTATCCAGACAAACCTGTTTACCTGATCCTGTGTTGGCATTAGTTTCTTGATTTTGGGATACCTGACTTGTCCTACACATATAACTTGGGGGTATGGGAAAATCAAAGATGAAACCTGACTTGTAACTCGACAGTTCACTACCTGTCCTGAGTGTACACATTCCTGTTTTGTGCCTAGCGGCATGTCTCGGTTTCAGCCGAGAATATTATGGCCGTGGTCCCGGGTATGTACGGGATGCTATCGAGTGTACACATTCCTGTTTTGTGCCTAGCGGCATATCTCGGCTGCAGCCGAGAATATTGTGGCCGTGGTCCCGGGTATGTACGGGATACTATTGAGTTACATCGATGATTCATCAATTTGGTTTCAAAGACTTTAGAACAGAGAACCTGATAGCATAGTTTACCCACTGCACACTACCCTGCACTGCTCTGACTTATATTATTGTTACTCTTGCTTTATTCATGTTTATATTCGCATTGCCTGTTTATTATGTTATTACTTGATGACTTGACGCGCTGACCTTACTCATTTTCGCATAAAGCTTCTCCTGTCTCAACATCTGCAGGACCTGATGATATCCGGATCGCAAATCCAGTTTCGAGAATACTCTCGCGCCACTAAGCTGCTCCAAAGTTCTCCAATGCGAGGGATCGGGTACTTGCTTTTAATTGTCACCCGGTTCAATCCTCGATAATCAATGCACATCCTTCTCGTGCCATCCTTCTTCTTTACTAGAAGAACTGGAGCTCCCCACGGCGAGTTGCTGCTTCGAATCCAACCTTTCTCAAGTAATTCACCAACTTGTTTCTTAACTTCTTCCAATTCCACTGGTGCCATTGGATAATAAGATTTCGATACTGGCGCTGCACCAGGAATAAGGTCAATCGCGAACTCCACATCTCGCTTCGGCGGTAAGCCTGATATATCTTCAAACACATCCATAAAGTCACGAACAACTGCCGGCTCTTTATTACTATCCGCTTCCATTGTCGCAAGAACACTGTTTGTCGGCCTAGCCCTAAACTCGACTGGCCTGACAGAGCTGCTTCCTCCAGTGAAAGTAAACTCAGGGTGTCCGGGAATCTGGAAAATTACTTTCCTTGCCCTACAATCGATGTGTGCGTGGAAAGTGCCAAGAAAATCCATTCCCAAGACTACTTCATAACTGCCCGTATCTATCACCAAGAAATCTGCAAAAAGCTCCCGTCCGCAAACAACAACTGTACAATCTTTACATTCCTTACTAGCTATGATTTTCCCATTCCCAGTGTGTATGTCCCAAAAACTAGACAGGGTCGTGCAGGTAATCGAGTGTGTAGTTATAAATTTGGATGACATAAAACAGTGGGATGCTCCGAAATTAAATAATGCCAATGCGGGAAAACCATGAACGAGTAAATTACCTGAAACCACTTCTCCTGATGCCTTAGCTTCCTCAGCTGTCAACGTGAACGCTCGAGTCTGGTTTGGTCCTTGAGTCAGCTGTTTCTGCCCTTGAAACGGTCCCTGTGGAGGCTTCTGTATATCATCTTTCGTGCGAGGCTTCGACGGACAAGCATTAACGGCGTGATCTGCCGCTCCACATCTAAAACAGAGTCCCAGCCTCTTACGACACTCCTTTCGCACATGTCCGGGTATATGGCAGTAGTTACAAATCACGCTCCTTTTCAGATCACCCGCAATTGTTTTCTTCATTGGTGCTACGCTGCGCCTGTTCACCGGAATACTTCTACGTACAGACATTTGGTTCAGTGCAGATGCTGGTTCCAGCTCGGTCTGTTCCTTTAGATTCTCCAGCAATCCCCTTATCACTCTAAGCCTGGCGGCTATGACCGCACGTCTTTGGTCCATCTTCAAATTCGTACCAGCCATATTCCTGGAAATCAAAGTACCCAACATTAGCATGATGATAGATTCTGGGTATAGATCAAGGCTAGAACTCCAAGATACTTAAATAGAGTACTGCATTGTAGCTATGCCGCGGTATCATAGCCCCAATTACTTAACTCCACCCAAGTCGCCTAAGTCCTAGAGATAACAAGGAATTAGGTTTTCGAGTTGACAATGCAAAGTAAATTTGCATGTCGACATGATCCGGAAGAATGATTCAAGGATGGTAAAACTGTCAAGGTGGCAGGACATGCTTCCTAATTACGGGTATTCTGATTCGTGCATCGGATACAATACCCAACTACAAAAAGAATCAACCCAACTAACCTATGTCTCTGATACCAAAAGAACCATGTCACGCCCCGCTTCCCAGAGTACGCAAGATTGGGCACGTGACATAGCCAACCATGCTACCTGTGGGTAGGAAATATCCATCCACAGTCACATTACGGTTGTAGAGATATCAAGAACAAAAATAATAAACTAATCTAATACATGTCCAAATCCATAATAACAAGAATCAATAAACAATGAGTGCGGAAGCAAATGATCCAATACAATAAATAAACAGTACGTCCCATAATGCGGGCTCACATCTGGAAATGGAATGAAAATGAATAAACTAAACCCTAAGGAACTCATAGTTCAGCCTGCTGGCTGAAGTACTCCTGCTCGGTCGTCGACAGTGGTAAGGAATCTGGGCCATGCAAAACCCAGACGTCAGTGCGTCATGTCATCAAGTATAAATATAAACATGGTAATAAACAATGCGGGTATGAACGTGAATAAAGTAGTACTAAGAAATAACAGAGCAGGGTAATGTGCAATGGTGACGAAACTGTCCTATCAGGTTTCTACTCTATAGTCTTTGAAATCAATTGATGAATCGTCGATGTAACTCAATAGTATCCCGTGCGTGCCCGGGACCACGGTCAAGGTCCTCGGGGCTGAATCCGAGACGTGCTGCTAAGCAGTAATAGGTGGTAGGATGGATGAGTGATGTCAGCATCATCACTCCCGGACTGGCCAAGCCCATAAGACTGATCAGAACAAGTATCGAACTATTGAGTTACAAGTCGGTTTCACCTTTGATTTCCCCATACCCCCAGGTTATGTATGTCAGGTCAGGTATTCAATAGTCAAGGACTAATGCCAACACAAAATCAGGTGAAAATAGGTCTGTCTGGATAGACAGCAGGAATGGTCAGGTTTGTCGGCATTAGGCATGAAATCAGGTAACAGGTCAGGTCACGTTTTAACAGGTTGAGTCGATATGTATAGGGTGTCATGTCCGGTGTATCAGTACATGTGTCAGGTGTATCAAGATCGGTCAATATGTGGTGCAATCAAATGTATGTTGATAATAGGTATAGTAACGAATAAGGAACAACAGCAGGAACAGTAGATAACAATATTATTCCATGTAAACACAGTGATGCTTTGTATTCTCTTATTAACAGGTTCAAGCACCCTTGGGGTGCAATAATCACAGTGTAGCGCAAGATTAATAACAGCAGGCAATAAAGGTATAAGTGTGCGACTATTATCCTCTAAATAGTAAAATGATTAGCAGGTAGTTGTTATTAAGGTTACGGTGGCAAAATACGATTTAGATGGCAGTATTATAATGTACATCATATTTCGTCCAATGAGACAAGTAGCAATACTTAGTTAAAATAGTAAGTTTGTGAGTCAAACATTTAATTAGTTTAACGTAGCATGTAGCAAGAAATCTTGCCTCGACGGTTTTGCAAACCGGAAAGCACGGATGCAATGTCGGCAAAAACACGAGACGGGTGCACGGCCCACGGATCGAGTCCCAACAGCGAACAGCGGGACCACACGGACCAGGGTACTTCGCTGGAGCGTCGGGTCCAAACGACGGCACGGTCGGAACCCGGCAAAAGTCATCGGCAACGAAGTTAGCAACACGATAAACGTAACAAAGATCAGCGGGGGGGATTTCGCACAAAAGGAAAGATAAGGGATGCTTACAGGGGACACCAGGGGCCTACGACGGCTCGACGGCGATGGGCGCGCCGGCGGCGATGAACAGTGGCCGCGACAAGGGCTGACTTGGAGGGATCGGGTGATGCAGCGATGATGGGGAGGTACTGGCCTGGTCTGGGTTGCAGGAGGAAGAGGAGGTGTCGGCGGTGGCTCTGGCAATGACGGCGATGATCGTCGGCGCGTTTCCCGGCGAACAGAGGAGGTGGTCGTGCTGCGGCTTGGGTGCTGTTGCTGTGCCGGCGAGGGAAGGAGGAAGACGACGAGGTCGGGGCGAGGAGGAAGAGAGGGAGTTGCAGGCGTCGTTGGTGACGAGAGGCGATGTCGACGGCGAGTTTCGCGGCCGGTGTGGCGTCGGGGATGGGTGCAGGCGCGGAAAGAGAACGGAGGAAGGAGGTAGGAGGGTGCGGCTAGGCTGAGGAGGCGATGACGGCGACGGCGAGGTCGCGGGGAGGTCGGCGGTGCAAGTACGAGGAGTTAGGGTTAGGGTTGCGAGAGGTTCTCGTGATGGGGAAGAGAAAGGAGGCGGCTGCATGATAATATATATATAGGAGGAGAGAGAGAGAGAAAGAGAATAGAGAGAGATAGAGTGAAACGGGGGGCCCACGAGGGAAAAATGGACTCGTGATTGGCTGGAACGGGGATCTAGGTAAAATAAAAAAATTTAAAAAGATTTTAAAAGGAGATTTTACGTTAATAATTAGTAACAGAATAATATTTTATGGTTTATAATATTAAATTTAAATGGGTATTTTGGCGCGAAATGAAACATTTCCAAATCGAGCCCGGGTTGCGCCCAAATGTTCCAAATTCAAATTATAGGATTTTAAGCGAGTTCCAAATTTTTAAAAGAGGTGTTTTATGATTAAAATGCATGCCCCCAAGTCGGACACTTGTATGCGCGCGTAGCCGTCCAAACTTGTCCGTTTGACCGAACGGGAAGAAATCTCGACACGCGGACGCTACCACGCGACTAGTGGCGACGAGTAGGCCAACATGGATATTTTTAATTTCATTTTAGGTGTTAAAATTTGTTATGTGCCAAAATGACTTAACCGGTTAAAATTTAGCAATAAACACCAGATAATCAGGATAATTGGAATGAGCAATATATAACTCTCAACTAGTAATATAAATAGTATTATTGGGCTCGAGTGTTACAATATCTTTACACCCGTAATGTGACTGTGGATGGATACTTCCTACCTACAGGTAGCATGGTTGGCTATGTCACATGCCTATTTTAGCGTACTCTGGGAAGCGGGGCGTGACATGGTTCTTTTGGTATCAGAGCCATAGGTTAGTCGGGTTGATTCTTTTGTAGCTGGGTATTGTACCCAATACACGAATCAGAATACCCGTGTTTAGGAAACATGTCCTGCCACCTTGCCGTTTACCATTCTTGAATCACATTCTTCCTGATTATATCTTTTACGATATGCGAACTTCCTTTGCATATCGACTCGAAACCTGATTCCTTGTTATCTCTAGGACTTAGGCGACTTGGGTGGAGTTATGTAATTGTGGCTATGATACCGCGGCATAGTTACAACGCGGCACTCTATTTAAGTATCTTGGAGTTCTAGCCTTGATCTATATTCAGAATCTATCATCATGCTAATGTTGTGTGTTTTGATTGCAGGAATATGGTCGGTAGGAATTTGAAGACGTACCAGAGGCGTGTGGATGAAGCCGCCATGCTTGGAGTGATAAGAGGAATGCTGGAGAATCAAAAGAAACAGACCGAGCTGATCCAGCAACAAGCGGACTCGTTTCAGGAAGGTTTGCAGATCGTTCAGCAGTCTGTGAACAATGCTGGAGCTAAACCGATCGACCGAGTAGGGACCGTAACAGATTTCAGACGTTTGGGTCCGTCTCCATTTACTGGTTTGGAGGAGCCGTTGCCAGCGGAGCAGTGGCTAGTTGACACAGAGAACTTGCTTATTGTGGCACATATTCCAGATGAGAAAAGAGTGGATGTGGTACGCATTCAGTTAGTGGACTGCGCCCAAGAATGGTGGCTTGTGGAAGAGAACCGTTTGCCCAAGCCGATCAAGTGGGCGGATTTTTCAAAGAGTTTCCTGGAGAAGTTCTTCCCGCGGACTGCACGAGAGGAAATGGAAGAGAAATTCATCGGGCTAAAGCAGAATGGAGCACCCGTGGCTGTGCATGCAGCAGAATGGACAAGACTCAGTAGATTCGCTGGACCTTTAGTTGCCAACGAGGCAGACAGGGCACGAAGGTTCATACGCAGCTTGGACGTGGACATCCAGCGGCAGATTGTCTCCCTGGGTTTGACCACTTTCTCATAAGTACTTGCGGCAGCCCGAGAGCAGCAGAGTTTATCTGGGATGAAGGGGAGTTTGCAGCAGACAGCAGTTGTGGTAAGGAAGCCAGCATTTGTACCTAACCGAGCTCATGATTGCAGAGGTATCCTAGTGGACCGTCGAGGTGTAGCACCCATGAAGAAGCCAGTGATCGTCGATCAAAGAAAGAGCATGACTTGTAATTATTGCAATTTACCTGGCCACATGCAAAAGGATTGTCGAAGGAGGCTGGGACTTTGTTTGGTTTGTGGAGCGGCTGATCACGCCGTTAGTGCTTGTCCGTCGAACCTTCATACGAGAGATGATTTTCAGAAGCCTCCGTAGAGACCGTTCCAGGGGCAGAAACAGCTAACTCAAGGACCTAATCAGGCTAGAGCTTTTACCTTGACAGCAGAAGAAGCTAAGGTGTCAGGAGAAATTGTTTCAGGTACTCTACTCGTTCGTGGTTTTCCCGTATTAGCGTTATTTGATTCTGGTGCATCCCATTGTTTTATGTCATCCAAGTTTTTAACTACACACTCGATTGACTGCACGACCCTGTCTAGTTTCTTGGACATATACACTGGGAATGGGAAAATCATATCTAGTAGGGAATGTAAAGATTGTACAGTTGTTGTGTGCGGACGGGAGCTTTTTGCAGATTTCTTGGTAATTGATACGGGCAGCTACGAAGTCGTCTTGGGAATGGATTTTCTTGGCACTTTCCACGCTCACATTGATTGTAGGGTAAGGAAGGTAATTTTCCAGATTCCCGGACATCCCGAGTTTAGCTTCACTGGAGGAAGCAGTTCTGTCGGGCCAGTCGAGTTTAGGGCTAGGCCGACAAACAGTATTCTTGCAGCAATGGAAGTTGATACAAGTGAAGAGCCGGCTGTTGTTCGTGATTTTATGGACGTGTTTGAAGATATATCGGATTTACCGCCGAAGCGAGACGTGGAGTTCACAATTGATCTTATTCCTGGTGCAGCGCCAGTGTCCAAAGCGTATTATCCAATAGCACCAGTAGAGTTGGAAGAAGTCAAGAAACAGGTTGCTGAATTGCTTGAAAAAGGTTGGATTCGAAGCAGTAACTCGCCTTGGGGAGCTCCAGTTCTTCTAGTAAAGAAGAAGGATGGCACAAGAAGGATGCGCGTCGACTATCGAGAATTAAACCGGGAGACTATTAAGAACAAGTACCCGATCCCTCGCATTGGCAAACTTTTCGAGCAGCTTAGTGGCGCGAGAGTATTCTCAAAGCTGGATTTGCGATCCGGATATCATCAGGTCCGAGTGAAAGCAGAAGATATTTGAAAGACGGCGTTCCGAACTCGGTATGGACATTACGAGTACTTAGTGATGCACTTCGGAGTAACGAATGCGCCGGCAGTATTCATGGACTTAATGAACTGAATCTTTTCACCGTTCTTGGACCAGTTTATCATGGTTTTTATTGACGATATTCTGGTTTACTCGAAGAGTTTTGAAGAGCATGCTGAGCATTTGAGGATTGCACTGCAAACGTTGAAACAAGAGAAGTTATATGCGAAGATGAGTAAGTGCGAGTTTTGGCGGGAAGAAGTAAAGTTTTGGGGCATGTAATGTCTGGCAATGGAATTGCCGTCGATCCAGAAAAGATTTCAGCAGTGCGAGATTGGCCGATTCCAAAGAATGTTGCGGAGATAAGAAGTTTTCTTGGACTCGCCGGATATTACAGGAGATTTGTGGAGAACTTTGCTCGTCTGGCGGAGCCGTTGACCAAGCTTACGCGCAAGCAGGTACCTTTTGTATGGACGGACAAATATGCGTTAGCTTTTGAGACGTTGAAGCAGAAGTTGATAACCGCCCCTATTCTGACCGTGCCAGACAATTCCGGAGGATTGGTGATTCACAGCGACGCATCTGGGAAAGGACTGGGATGTATTTTTGTAACACCCGAGCCCAATGCTACTATTTTTAGTTACTGTTTGAGCATAATGTGGTACTCATTTTATTTAACTTGCTTGTTTGTTGCTTACTGTAAAATTTACCCGGCAAAGTCATTTCTACATATAACAAGTTTTGGCATCTAAAATAAAATTGAAAATAGTCATCTTGGCCTACTTGACACCCCTAGCCTCGTGGTAGCGTCCGTGCATTGTGTTCTCGTCCCGTTCAGTGAAACGGGCGAGTTTGGATGGCTACGTGCACGTACGTGTGTCCGTTTTGGGGGTATGCTTTTTAATCATAAAACACTTAATTTTAAATTTTGGATCCCCCTTAAAATCCTATTATTTCAATTTCAAATTTTTGGACTCGACCTGGGCGCGATTTGGAAATGTTTTATTTGACGCCAAAATCCCAAATTTTAATATTATTAAAACCATCGCATATATTTTTCTAACTAACCTGATATCTTACTGTTCATTACCTATCTTTTAAAATTTTAAGTTAACCATATAATATTTTTACAATGTTTTATATCCTTCTCAAATTATTCTCTCAGCCAATCGCAACCTCCCCTTTAACCCCCGTGGGCCCCACTTTCTCTCTCCCCCTCTTCTCTCTCTCTCGCTCTCCCTCTCCAGTTTTTTTCTCTCTCTCTCTCCCCCTCATATATTCTCTCGTACTTCTCTTTATCATTCTTTCTCTTCTTGCTTCATGTCTCGTTTCTCATTTTTTAACTGTTCTTTTGTTGCCGGAATTCCGTCGTGCCGGTGACGCTTCTCGACGTTCCAGCGAGATATCTCGACCCGTGTGGTTCCTTTGTTCGTCGTTTGGGGTTCATTCCTTGAACCGTGCGCCCGTCGTGAGTTTTCCCCGCCGACGGTTAACGTTCTGTTTTCCCGATTCGCGACCCATCGAGGCAAGTTAAACTTGCTACATGCTATATAATTCATTTTATACCTATTTAAATAAATACCATACCTATAGTTTAAATCTAATGCCCCATGTTTAATTTTATAACGTTTCGATGTTCCGTTTGCATCCGTTTATATCATATTAAATCCAGATTATGAAAACTTATCTTGTGACATACTAGATTACATTATACTGCATCCATATCAATTAAAATATACATCGTCGTAATATTTCTTATTATTATCTTTAATTAGTTTATAATCTGCATTTTAGGGTATTATATATTTAAAATATTATAGTTTACACATGAAACGTCGTTGAAAAAGTGGATATGACAAATCTGAAATTTACTGTACACCATACCGTATAAAATTCATTATAAATTATAGAAAAATCATTAGTATACGTTCTTTAGTTCGTTACGAAGCTAACTCAGAATACTATAACTCTATGAATACTTGCAAAATAAATTATTTAAATAACGTAAAATGCAAATGAAAATGTCTCCAAACTGCTGTCCAGGGAAATTCCAGCAGCAAACTTTCAAAGTTCGAATCTTCATAACTTTTTGTAGGGACAACCTGAGATGCTTATACTTATAAAACTGAAAACCTTATTTAATTATCTTTGTTTTGGTATAAGACACGTCCCTTTTGGAGAACGTTTGTTATTTTTAAGCTATTTTACAAATTAGGGTGACGCTGAATTTCTGAACGGAACTTTCTTGTGCATGGTTAATCAATACCACTTTTATAGTTATTAATCGCTTTGAATATGCTATCCATATTAATATTATTATATCAATATTTATATCACATATTGTTTAGTTGTACATCCCATATTACCATTTTATAGTTTTATAACTTTTCGGATACCCGTTTGGATCCATCGCATTTAAGATACATATAATTGCATCCATAGATCACATTACTACATAATAATGTGATATTAACACTCCATGTTTAATAAATTGCATCCTAATTAATATTGGAACTATAAATATAACCCTAATCGATAACTGTGCATCCATATCCTTGAAATTATATCTATTTGCATATCATATTACATGTTCCAGTTTATTGTTCTGATAGTACTCATGCTTGTTTATTTATACGCATGCTTATGTTAGTTTGATTATGAGCACCCACATGACATCTTGTGCTTCCTGACATGACCTGTTACACTTCCTACTTGATATGACATGGTACCGTACACTCTTGACATGACATGACACCTTTATACATTACCTGGATTGACCTGATGTACCATGGCTTTACCTGTTACCTGATCTTGTGTCTAATGCCAACAAACATAACATGTAGTTCTCATGAACCGTTCCTGTTGTCTATCCAGACAAACCTGTTTTTACCTGATCCTGTGTTGGCATTAGTTCTTGATTACTGAATACCTGACTCGACATGCATAACTTGGGGGTATGGGGAAATCAAAGGTGAAACCGACTTGTAACTCAACAGTTCGATACCTGTTCTGATCAGTCTTATGGGCTAGGCCAGCCCCGGAGTGATGATGCTGACATCACTCGCCCATCCTGCTACCTGTTACTGCCTAGCGGCACGTCTCGGATTCAGCCCCGAGGATCTTGACCGTGGTCCCGGGCACGCACGGGATACTATTGAGTTACATCGACGATTCATCAATTGATTTCAAGGACTTTAGAATAGAAAACCTGATAGAACAGTTTAGTTTACCCACTGCACGCTACCCTGTACTGGTATGATTCATATTATTGTTATTCTTGCTGTATTCATGTTTATATTA
Source organism: Agapanthus africanus (assembly GCA_030015575.1). Lineage (NCBI taxonomy): Eukaryota > Viridiplantae > Streptophyta > Magnoliopsida > Asparagales > Amaryllidaceae > Agapanthus > Agapanthus africanus. The sequence goes on from CM057337.1 coordinate 14,414,628, forward strand.
CATTTCCTGCTACACTGTTTATATTATATTACTTGATGACATGACGTGCTGACGTCTGGGTTTTGCATGGCCCAGATTTCGTACCGCTGTTGCAGTCCGAGCAGGAGTACTTCAGCCAGCAGGCTGAGCTGTGAGTTCAGTAGTAGTTAGTTTTATTTCTTGCATTTATTTCCTGATGTGAGCCCGCATTATGGGACACACTTTTCAATTATTTATATTGGATCATTTGCTTCCGCATTTATTTATTATTGACTTCTGTTATTCTGTATTATGGACATGTTTTAGATAGTTTTATCTTGTTCTTGATATCTCTACAGCCGTAATGTGATTGTGGATGGATACTTCCTACCCACAGGTAGCATGGTTGGCTATGTCACGTGCCCAATCTAGCGTACTCTGGGAAGCGGGGCGTGACATGGTTCTTTTGGTATCAGAGCCATAGGTTAGTCGGGTTGATTCTTTTGTAGTTGGGTATTGTACCCAATACACGAATCAGAATACCCGTGTTTAGGAAACATGTCCTGCCACCTTGACCGTTTTACCATTCTTGAATCACATTCTTCCTAATTATATCTTTTACGATGTGCAAACTTCCTTTGCATATCGATTCGAAAACCTGATTCCTTGTTATCTCTAGGACTTAGGCGACTTGGATAGAGTTATGTAATTGTGGCTATGATACCGCGGCATAGTTACAATGCGGTACTCTATTTAAGTATCTTGGAGTTCTAGCCTTGATCTATATTCAAAATCTATCATCATTCTAATGTTGGGTATTTTGAGTTCAGGATTATGGCCGGTAAGAAATTGAAGACATACCAGAGGCGTGTGGACGGAGCCGCCATGCTTGGAGTGATAAGAGGAATGCTGGAGAATCAAAGAAACAGACCGAGCTGATCCAGCAGCAAGCGGACTCGTTTCGGGAAGGTTTGCAAATCGTTCAGCAGTCTGTGAACAATGTTGGAGCTAGACCAGTTGACCGAGTAGGGACCGTAGCAGATTTCAGGCGGTTGGGTCCGTCTACATTTACTGGTTTAAAGGAGCCGTTGCCAGTGGAGCAGTGGCTAGTTGACACAGAGAACTTGCTTTTTGCGACACAGATTCCAGATGACAAAAAGGTTGTTGTGGTACGCATTCAGCTAGTGGACTACGCCCGAGAATGGTGGCTGGTTGAGGAGACCCACTTGCCCAAGCCGATCAAGTGGGCGGATTTTTCTAAGAGTTTCCTGGAGAAGTTCTTCCCGCGGACTGCACGGGAGGAAATGGAAGAGAAGTTCATCAGACTAAAGCAGAAGGGAGCACCCGTAGATATGCATGTAGTAGAATGGACGAGACTCAATAGTTTCGCTGGACCTTTAGTTGCCAACGATGCAGACAGGGTACGGAGGTTCATGCGCAGACTGAACGTGGACATCCAGAGGCAGATTGTCTCCCTGGGTTTGACCACTTTATCATAAATACTTGCAGCAGCCAAGAGCAGCAGAGTTTATCTGGGATGAAAGGGATTTTGCAGCAGATAGCAGTTGCGTTAAGGAAGCAGTTCGGTCGGGCCGGTCGAGTTTAGGGTTAGGCCGACAAACAATATTCTTGCATCAATGGAAGTGATGAAAGTAAAGAGCCGGCTGTTGTTCGTGATTCTATGGACGTGTTTGAAGATATATCGGATTTACCGCCGAGGAGAGACGTGGAGTTCGCAATTGATCTTATTCCTGGTGCAGTGCCAGTATCTAAAGCGTATTATCCAATGACGCCAGTAGAGTTGGAAGAAGTAAAGAAACATGTTGCTGAATTGCTTGAAAAGGGTTGGATTCGAAGCAGTAACTCGCCTTGGGGAGCTCCAGTTCTTCTAGTAAAGAAGAAGGATGGCACAAGAAGGATGTGCATCGACTATCGAGAATTAAATCAGGTGACTATTAAGAACAAGTACCCTATCCCTCGCATTGGAGAACTTTTTGAGCAGCTTAGTGGCGCGAGGGTATTCTCGAAGCTGGATTTGCGATCCGGATATCATCAGGTCCGAGTGAAAACAGAAGATATTTGCAAGACGGCGTTCCGAACTCGGTATGGACATTACGAGTACTTAGTGATGCCCTTCGAAGTAACGAATGCGCCGGCGGTATTCATGAACTTGAGGAACCGAATCTTTTCACCGTTCTTGGATCAGTTCATTGTGGTATTCATTGACGATATTCTGGTTTACTCGAAGAGTTTTGAAGAACATGCTGAGCATTTGAAGATCGCACCGCAGACGTTGAGACAGGAGAAATTGTATGCGAAGATGAGTAAGTGCGAGTTTTGGCTGGAGGAAGTATGGTTTTTGGGGCATGTTGTGTCTGGCGATGGCATTGCCGTCGATCCACAAAAGATTGCAGCAGTTCGAGATTGGCCTATTCCAAAGAATGTTGCTGAGATAAGAAGTTTCCTTGGATTAGCCGGATACTACAGGAGATTTGTGGAGAACTTTGCTCGTCTGGCAGAGCCGTTGACCAAGCTTACTCGCAAGAAGGTACCTTTTGTATGTGCGGATAAGTGTGCATTAGCTTTCGAGACGTTGAAACAGAAGTTGATAACCACCCCTATTCTGACCGTGCCAGACAATTCCGGAGGATTGGTGATTCACAGCGACGCATCTGGGAAAGGATTGGGATGTGTTTTGATGCAGCATGGGAAGGTTGTAGCATACGCATCGAAACAGTTGAAGACCCATGAGAAGAATTATCCAACTCATGACTTGGAGCTTGCAGCTGTGATTTTCGCTTTGAATATTTGGAGACACTACCTTTTGGGCGAAAGAGTCAAAGTTTTTACAGATCATAAGAGTTTGAAGTATGTGTTCACACAGAAGGAGCTTAACATGAGGCAGCGTAGATGGTTGGAGCTGATGGCTGACTACGATCTTGATCTTAAGTACCGTCCGGGAAAGGTTAATGTTGTGCCGGATGCGCTTAGTCGGTTACCAGTAATTCAGGTGTTAACTACGCAGAAGGAGATCGTCGCAGATTTTCGAAGATTTGACTTGGAGGTTGTGCTACCACATTATACGGGACAGTTGTTGCAGCTGCAAGTACATTCGTCATTGATCGAGAATATTAAAGCAGCTCAATCGCAGGATCCTAGACTGCAAAATTTTCGAGAGCAGGTTGAAGCCGGGCTACTAACAGATTTATTGATCCACGAAGATGGTTCGTTGAGGTAAGGTAGCCGTTTGTGTGTGCCAAAGGGTGATGTTCGTGAAGAGCTTATGAAGGAGGCACACAGTTCAGCTTATTCTGTACATCCAGGAGGCACAAAGATGTACCGAGATATTAAACAACATTTCTGGTGGGAGGGCATGAAGCGGGAGATTGCTCGCTTTGTGGCAAAGTGCTTGGTGTGTCAGCAAGTTAAGGCTGAATATCAAAGGGTTGCTGGTTTATTGCAACCACTTCCGATTCCTCAGTGGAAGTGGGAATATATAACCATGGATTTCGTGACGGCTTTACCGCGGAGTCCAAAAGGCAACAATGCAGTATGGGTAATTGTTGACCGATTGACCAAGGCAGCTCACTTTATTCCTTTTCGGGTTGGTCAATCAACAGAGACTTTGGCAGAGCGGTACATGCAGGAGATTGTAAGATTGCATGGAGTACCGGTGAGCATCGTGTCCGATCGGGATACTCGGTTCTTATCACACTTCTGGAGGAGTTTACAGGAAAGTTTGGGGACTCGATTGAAGTTTAGCACAGCTTATCAACCTCAAAATGATGGTCAGTCGGAGAGAACGATCCAAACTCTTGAGGATACGTTGAGAACATGCAGGTTGGACTTCAAGGGGTCTTGGGAGGATCATCTACTTTTGGTGGAGTTGTCTTACAACAACAGTTTTCAGGCAACTATTCAGATGGCTCCATTTGAAGCTTTGTATGGTCGTAAATGCCGTTCACCTGTTTTTTGGGACGATGTCGGTGAACGAAGATTATTGGGACCAGATTTGGTTGTGCAGACAATTGAGAAGGTTAACCCTATCAGAAATCATATGAAGGCAGCACAGGACCGACAGAAGAGTTGGGCAGATACGTCAAGGAGACCTCGGGAGTTCATCGTGGGTGATTTGGCATTCTTGAAGATATCACCGACTAGAGGGGTGATTCGTTTTGGAAGTCGAGAAAAGCTTAGTCCTCGATTCATTGGACCCTTGAGATCGTGGAGCGTGTTGGTGAGGTAGCGTATCGTTTGGCGTTACCGCAGTCCTTGGCAAATGTGCACGATGTGTTTCACGTATCTCAACTCCGTAAGTATGTTCGAGATGAAACACATGTTTTGGATCATTCGGAGCTAACAGTACGAGAAGACTTGAATTTTGAGGAGCGATCGATTGACATCGTGGATCGAAGGGAAAAGGTTCTTAAGAACAAAGTTATCCCCCCTGTGCTTGTTTTTTGGGGTAATCGCTCGCATGGAGAGTCCACTTGGGAACGAGAAGATGAAATCCGGCAGAAGTTTCCTCATCTTTTCTTGTAGTTATCTATCTTTGTATTCTTGGAATTTCGAGGACGAAATTCTTTTTGTAGTTGGGTATAATGTAACACCCGAGCCCAATGCTACTATTTTCAGTTACTGTTTGAGCATAATGTGGTACTCATTTCATTTAACTTGCTTGTTTGTTGCTTACTGTAAAATTTACCCGGCAAAGTCATTTCTACATATAACAAATTTTGGCATCTAAAATAAAATTGAAAATATTCATCTTGGCCTACTTGACACCCCTAGCCTCGTGGTAGCATCCGTGCATTGTGTTCTCGTCCCGTTCGGTGAAACGGGCGAGTTTGGATGGCTACGTGCACGTACGTGTGTCCGTTTTGGGGGTATGCTTTTTAATCATAAAACACTTAATTTTAAAATTTGGATCCCGCTTAAAATCCTATTATTTCAATTTCAAATTTTTGGACTCGACCCGGGCGCGATTTGGAAATGTTTTATTTGGCGCCAAAATCCCAAATTTTAATATTATTAAAACCATCGCATATATTTTTCTAACTAACCTGATATCTTACTGTTCATTACCTATCTTTTAAATTTTTAAGTTAACCATATAATATTTTTACAATCTTTTATATTCTTCTCAAATTATTCTCTCAGCCAATCGCAACCTCCCATTTAACCCTCGTGGGCCCCACTTTCTCTCTCTCTCTCTCTCTCTCGCTCTCTCTCTCTCTCCATTTTTTTTCTCTCTCTCTCCCCCTCATATATTCTCTCGTACTTCTCTTTATCATTCTTTCTCTTCTTACTTCATGTCTCGTTTCTTATTTTTTAACTGTTCTTTTGTTGCCGGAATTCCGTCGTGCCGGTGACGCTTCTCGACTTTCCAGCTAGGTACCCCGACCCGTGTGGTTCCTTTGTTCGTCGTTTGGGGTTCATTCCTTGAACCGTGCGCCCGTCGCGAGCTTTCCCCGCCGACGGTTAACGTTCCGTTTTCCCGATTCGCGACCCATCGAGGCAAGTTAAACTTGCTACATGCTATATAATTCATTTTATACCTATTTAAATAAATACCCTACCTATAGTTTAAATCTAATGCCCCATGTTTAATTTTATAACGTTTCGATGTTCCGTTTGCATCCGTTTATATCATATTAAATCCAGATCATGAAAACTTATCTTGTGACATACTAGATTACATTATACTGCATCCATATCAATTAAAATATATATCGTCATAATATTTCTTATTATTATCTTTAATTAGTTTATAATCTGCATTTCATGGTATTATATATTTAAAATATTATAGTTTACACATGAAACGTCGTTGAAAAAGCGGATACGACAAATCTGAAATTTACTGTACACCATACCGTATAAAATTCATTATAAATCATAGAAAAATCATTAGTATACTTTCTTTAGTTCGTTACGAAGCTAACTTAGAATACTATAACTCTATGAAATATTTACTTGCAAAATAAATTGTTTAAATAACGTAAAATGCAAATGAAAATATCTCCAAACTACTGTCCAGGAAAATTCCAGCAGCAAACTTTCAACTTCGAATGTTCATAACATTTTGTAGGGACAACCTGAGATGCTTATACTTATAAAACTGAAAACCTTATTGAATTATCTTTGTTTTGGTATAAGACACGTCCCTTTTGGAGAACGTTTGTTATTTTTAAGCTATTTTACAAATTAGGGTGACGCTGAATTTCTGAACGGAACTTTTTTGTGCATGGTTAATCAATACCACTTTTATAGTTATTAATCGTTTTGAATATGCTATCCATATTAATATTATCATATCAATATTTATATCACATATTGCTTAGTTGTACATCCCACATTACCATTTATAGTTTTATAACTTTTCGGATACCCGTTTGCATCCATCGCATTTAAGATACATATAATTGCATCCATAGATCACATTACTACATAATAATGTGATATTAACACTCCATATTTAATAAATTGCATCCTAATTAATATTGGAACTATAAATGTAACCCTAATCGATAACTGTGCATCCATATCCTTGAAATTATATCTATTTGCATATCATATTACATGTTCCAGTTTATTGTTCTGATAGTACTCATGCTTGTTTATTTATACGCATGCTTATGTTAGTTTGATTATGAGCACCCACATGACATCTTGTGCTTCCTGACATGACCTGTTACACTTCCTACTTGATATGACATGGTACCGTACACTCTTGACATGACATGACACCTTTATACATTACCTGGCCTGACTTGATGTACCAAGGCTTTACCTGTTACCTAATCTTGTGTCTAATGCCAACAAACATAACATGTAGTCCTCATGAACCGTTCCTGTTGTCTATCCAGACAAACCTGTTTTTACCTGATCCTGTGTTGGCATTAGTTCTTGATTACTGAATACCTGACTCGACATACATAACTTGGGGGTATGTGGAAATCAAAGGTGAAACCGACTTGTAACTCAACAGTTCAATACCTGTTCTGATCAGTCTTACGGGCTAGGCCAGCCTCGGAGTGATGATGTTGACATCACTCGCCCATCCTGCTACCTGTTACTGCCTAACGGCACGTCTCGGATTCAGCCCCGAGGATCTTGACCGTGGTCCCGGGCACGCACGGGATACTATTGAGTTACATCGACGATTCATCAATTGATTTCAAGGACTTTAGAATAGAAAACCTGATAGAACAGTTTAGTTTACCCACTGCACGCTACCCTGTACTGGTATGATTCATATTATTGTTATTCTTGCTGTATTCATGTTTATATTACATTGCCTGCTACACTGTTCATATTATATTGCTTGATGACATGACGCGCTGACGTCTGGGTTTTGCATGGCTCAGATTCCGTACCGCTGTTGCAGTCCGAGCAGGAGTACTTCAGCCAGCAGGCTGAGCTGTGAGTTCAGTAGTAGTTAGTTTTATTTCTTGCATTTATTTCCTGATGTGAGCCCGCATTATGGGACACACTTTTCAGTTATTTGTATTGGATCATTTGCTTCCGCATTTATTTATTATTGACTCCTGTTATTCTGGATTATAGACATGTTTTAGATAGTTTTATCTTGTTCTTGATATCTCTACAGCCGTAATGTGACTGTGGATGGATACTTCCTACCCACAGGTAGCATGGTTGGCTATGTCACGCGCCCAATCTAGCGTACTCTGGGAAGCGGGGCGTGACAGTTTTGATGCAGCATGGGAAGGTTGTAGCGAACGCATCGAGACAGTTAAAGACCCATGAGAAGAATTACCCAACGCATGACTTGGAGCTTGCGGCTGTGATTTTCGCTTTGAAGAATTGGAGACACTATCTTTTAGGCTAAAGGGTCGAAGTTTTTACTGATCATAAGAGCTTGAATTATGTGTTCACGCAGAAGGAGCTTAATATGAAGCAGCGTAGATGGTTGGAGCTGATGGCTGACTACGACCTTGATCTTAAGTACCATCCGGGTAGGGTTAACGTCGTGCCGGATGCGCTTAGTCGGTTACCAGCGATTCAGATGTTAACCACGCAGAAGGAGATCGTTGCAGATTTTCGAAAATTTGACTTGGAGGTTGTGCTACCGCATTCTACGGGACAGTTGATGCAGCTGCAAGTACAGTCATCGTTGATCGAGAATATTAAAGCAGCACAATCACAGGACTCTAGACTGCAAAAGTTTCGAGGACAGGTTGAAGCCGGACTACGAACAGATTTATTGATCCACGAAGATGGTTCGTTGAGGTATGGTAGCCATTTGTGTATGCCAAAGGGAGATATTCGTGAAGAGCTTATGAAGGAGGCACACAGTTCAGCTTATTCTGTACATTCAGGAGGCGCAAAGATGTACCGAGATATTCGACAGCATTTCTGGTGGGAAGGCATGAAGCGGGAGATTGCTCGCTTTGTGGCAAAGTGCTTGGTGTGTCAGCAAGTTAAGGCTGAACATCAAAGGGTTGCTAGTTTATTGCAACCACTTTCGATTCCTCAATGGAAGTGGGAACATATAACCATGTATTTCGTGACGGCTTTACCGCGGAGTCCAAAAGGCAACAATGCAGTATGGGTGATTGTTGACCGATTGACCAAGGCAGCTCACTTTATTCCTTTCCGGGTTGGTCAATCAACAGAGACTTTGGCTGAGCGGTACATGCAAGAGATTGTAAGATTGCATGGAGTACCGGTGAGCATCATGTCCGATCGGGACACTCGGTTCTTGTCACACTTTTGGCGGAGTTTACAGGAAAGTTTGGGGACTCGATTGAAGTTTAGCACAGCTTATAATCCTCAAATTGATGGTTAGTCGGAGAGAATGATCCAAACTCTTGAGGATATGTTGAGAGCATGCATGTTGGACTTCAAGGGTTCTTGGGAGGATCATCTACATTTGGTGGAGTTTTCTTACAACAACAGTTTTCAGGCAACTATCCAGATGGCTCCATTTGAAGCATTGTATGGTCATAAATGTCATTCACCTGTTTGTTGGGAGGATGTCGGTGAACGAAGATTATTGGGACCAGATTTGGTTAGGCAGACAGTTGAGAAGGTTAACATTATCAGAAATCATATGAAGGCAGCACAAGACAGACAGAAGAGTTGGGCAGATACGTCGAGAAGACCTCTAGAGTTCGCCGTGGGTGATTTGGTATTCTTGAAGATATCACCGACTAGAAGGGTGATTCGTTTTGGAAATCGAGAAAAACTTAGTCCTCGATTCGTTGGACCCTTTGAGATCTTGGAACGTGTTGGTGAGATAGCGTATCGTTTGGCGTTACCGCAATCCTTGGCAAATGTGCACGATGTGTTTCACGTATTTCAACTACGAAGGTATGTTCGAGATGAAACGCACGTATTGGATCATTCGGAGCTAACAGTACGAGAAGACTTGACTTTTGAGGAGCGACCGATGGAAATCGTGGATCGAAGGGAAAAGGTTCTTAAGAACAAGGTGATCCCTCTTGTGCTTGTTTCTTGGGGTAATCGCTCGCATCGAGAGTCCACTTGGGAACGAGAAGATGAAATCCGGTAGAAATTTCCTCACCTTTTCTTGTAGTTATCCATCTTTGTATTCTTGGAATTTCGAGGACGAAATTCTTTTTGTAGTTGGGTATAATGTAACACCCGAGCCCAATGCTACTAATTTCAGTTACAGTTTGAACATAGTGTGGCACTCATTTCATCTATCTTGCTTGATTGTTACTTACTGTAAATTTTACCCGGCAAATTCATTTCTGCATACAACAATTTTTGGCATCTAAAATAAAATTAAAAATATTCATCTTGGCCTGCTTGACACCCCTAACTCTGTTGTAGCGTCCGTGCGTCGTGTTCTAGTCCCGTTCAGTGAAACGGGCAAATTTGGATGGCTATGTGCACGTACGTGTGTCCGTTTTGGGGGTATGCTTTTTGATTGCAAAACACTTCATTTTCACTTTTGGATCCCGCTTAAAATTCTATTATTTCAATTTCAAATTTTTGGACCCGATCCGGGCGCGATTTGGAAATGTTTTACCTTGCGCCAAAATCCCAAATTTTAATATTTCTAAACCATTCGTATATTCATTTCTTTAACAATCTTATATATTTTAAAAACTGTTTAAGATTTCTTAGATTTTTAAATCTTTCTCAATTAATTCCCCTCAACCAATCAGCCTTCTCTATCTTTCCCGTGGGCCCCATCTCTCTCTCTCTCTCACCTTATCTCTCTCTCTCTCCTCTCTCTCTCCCGTAACTCTTTCTCTCTCTCCCCATAAATCTTTCTCTCTCTCTCATATATATTCAATTCTCCCTCCTCCTTTTCCTTTTTCAAATGCAGAACCCAACCCTCGCGCGAACCCTATCGCCGCCGCAGCCCAACGCTGACGACACCCTCGCCGGCCTCGTTGCCTCCTCTCCTCACCAAGCCCCATCTTCCTCCTTTCCCCACGTTCCCGTGCTCCCTGCACCAACACCGCGGCCACCTGAGCAACCCCAGCACGCGTCCGCGCCGCCCCTAGTCGTCGCCGACGATCACCCGACCACCCTTGAACGCCCTGTAAGCGCTTTCTCCATCTCATTCTTCCTTTTTCTTCTGTACTTGCTTCCTGGATATTTACTGTTATGGGTTCTTGAAAGGTGCTACTGTTCACCGCCGGAGCACCGTCGTCGCAACCGACGATCTCGCCCCCTTTACTGATCATCGTGAGCACCCTTCTCTGATCCTCCTTCCCTCCTTCTTTGTATTTCTTTGTATTTCTTTTCTTTCTTGTTGCATGCCTTGATTTTTGCCCACTGTTGGTTGCTTGGCCGGAATTCGGTGTTGCCAACGACTCGTCCCGACGTTCCTGCGAGGTACCCCGACCCGTGTGGTTCCATTGTTCGTCATTTGGGTTCATTCCGTGAACCGTGCGCCCGTCGCGAGTTTTCCCCGCCGACGTTTTACGTTCCGTTTTCCCGATTCGCGACCCGTCGAGGCAAGTAACCCTTGCTACATGCTAAACAATATTTACTTATAATTAATGACACCCTAAAACCCGCAATTTAACTTTGGTATTATAATTTCCCACTTTTCATGTACAATATTGTTATATATCATTTTATCTTTAAACTTGGAACCTACAGTTTGCAATTGAACCTAATAACCACATTTACCTGTTTAATCACATTTTTAATATTGACATGGCTTATGGCATTTTATCTCTATAGTTTTGTTCCGTTCAGACACTCGTATGCATTTTAACCTGTAATAACTGTATTGAACCTTTATATAAATCATTGCACCTCTAAAGTTCTTGAACTTGTTAACATGATTAAAAGGCCATAATTGTCATACTGCATTCGCATAACATTGAAATCATCTCTGTGACACAACTGACAACTGTACTGCTAATTCAGTGAATCTGCCTATTGCTTAATTCATTGCTTATATCATGTTGTTGATATCCATGCTTGATTATATAACTGATTGTGAGTACACCTATGATATCGCTTGCTTCTTGAGCTGTCTTGCTACCTGCATATTGATTGACCCGACATGGTACTGTACACTGCTTGACTTGACCTGATATACCATGACCTGATCCGTTACCTGATCTTGTGTCTAATGCCAACAAACCTGACATGTAGTCCTCATGGACCGTTCCTGTTGTCTATCCAGACAAACCTGTTTACCTGATCCTGTGTTGGCATTAGTTTCTTGATTTTGGGATACCTGACTTGTCCTACACATATAACTTGGGGGTATGGGAAAATCAAAGGTGAAATCTGACTTGTAACTCGATAGTTCACTACCTGTCCTGAGTGTACACATTCCTGTTTTGTGCCTAGCGGCATGTCTCGGTTTCAGCCGAGAATATTATGGCCGTGGTCCCGGATATGTTCGGGATACTATCGAGTGTACACATTCCTGTTTTGTGCCTAGCGGCATATCTCGGCTGCAGCCGAGAATATTGTGGCCGTGGTCCCGGGTATGTACGGGATACTATGGAGTTACATCGATGATTCATCAATTTGGTTTCAAAGACTTTAGAATAGAGAACCTGATAGCATAGTTTACCCACTGCACACTACCCTGCACTGCTCTGACTTATATTATTGTTACTCTTGCTTTATTCATGTTTATATTCGCATTGCCTGTTTATTATGTTATTACTTGATGACTTGACGCGCTGACGTCTGGGTTTTTCATGGCCCAGATTCTGTACCGCTGTCGCAATCCGAGCAGGAGTACTTCAGCCGACAGGCTGAGCTGTGAGTGTCAGCAGTAGTCAGTTTTCTTTCCTGCATTTATTTCCTGATGTGAGCCCGCATTATGGGACATACATTCCAGTTATTTTGTATTGGATCTTTCGCTTCCGCATTTATTTATTATTGACTCGTGTTATCTTGGATTATGGACATGTTTTAGACAGTGTTAGTTTGTTCTTGATATCTTTACAGCCGTAATGTGACTGTGGATGGATACTTCCTACCCACAGGTAGCATGGTTGGTTATGTCACGTGCCCATTTTAGCGTACTCTGGGAAGCGGGGCGTGACACCCATTAATGGGGATCGTGATGGCGTGGAACGTGGGACGTTGCTGGCGGAGAATCTGTGCATGGCGAGATTTGCGGAGCGGCAATTACGCCTGTGAGTGGTGGAGTTGGTTGGTCGGAGGGACCGAGGAAGATGGTCTCGGCGGGAGAGCTCGGGAACGAGCGAGGGGGCCGAGGTATCTTGGTCCTGCGGTAGCTCGGAGGCGAGCTGAGAGGCCGAAGAGGCCAATTTGCAGGGGGCCCTGAGGTGAGCCAGCTTTGTGCTTGTAGGTCGGGTACAGGGGCGGCCTGATCGGCCCCTGTGGGCCCTCTCTTCTGAGTTCTGGGACACGTCATCTGTCACGTGTCCTGATTTGGAAGGTCGCCAATATAGAGCATCATCATTATCCCCCTACTCTTGTCCCGACCAGCTGGCGGGTCGGGCCAAGAGTGGACTGCCGGGCCGCCCGGGGAGAGCTCCCTCCTAAGGTTTCGTCAGGACGCGTCCCCGGGCTGTCAGCTGCCTTTCTTGCCTGCGAACCAGGACGAAATCTCTGCATTTAAGAAAGGCGCGCCGGTTTGTGCATCCTTTCACTGAAGCGACTGTCTGCGTGTCAAGCGTCGGTTGGCTGACGCGTCGTATGCAGACCTGCGGCGTCTGATGGGATGCAGTCCAGTGCGGGAACGACAAGCGGAGCGATCGATCGCCGAGTTGATTTCGATCACTTGCCAAGTGTGCCAAGCGCTGCTGAGAAGGAGGCATCTCCATGGCCCCGAAGTTGAGGGGGGATTACTCGAACTTGGATAGACCTAATGTCTCTTGTTGGGTAGGAAGCTACCCGCTGGGGATGTGCCGAGCAGGAAGAAACTCGGCTGCCTCACGATGAGGGCTTCAGATCCTCAGCGTCTGATGGGCAGGAGGACGCCCGCTCGGGAGGCGCCGAGCAGGAAGGAACTCGGCGGCCTTGCAATGAGGGCCTGAGGTGTTTCCTTATTTAAAATCGGGAAAGCTTCTGGGAAAAGCTTCAGAAGAGGGTCACGTGCTTACACGTGACTAGCGGTCACGTGTTGGCACGTGACACCTAAGCACATCATCAGGGCAAGTTCAGTTTCCTGACTACGTTGAAGAAAAGGGGCTTCAGAAAGAGTCACGTGCTCCCACGTGACCAGGGTCACGTGGCGACACGTGACATTTAAATGCAAGCGTCAAAGGCACACCGGTTCCCTGATCAAGTCAAGGAAAAGGCTTCAGAAGAGGTCACGTGCTTCCACGTGACCAGGGTCACGTGTCGGCACGTGACGTTCAAGGCAGCAGACTCGTTCTCCAGATGAACCAAGGAAAGAGAGTTCAAACAAGGGTCACGTGCTCACACGTGACCAGGGGTCACGTGGTAGCACGTGACGTTTAAGCAGCAATCAGAAGACAGAGCGCAAAAGAAAGAGGAAGCCTCGTTCCAAGGGGGTCACGTGCCCACACGTGACCATGGGTCACGTGGTCACACGTGACCGGCTTTCAAAGCCCATTTTGTCAACAGAATTAAATTCTGAAAGAAATTCAAATCTTTCCAAAGGAAAGCGGCTATCTGCAACCAATCAAATTAAAGATTCAGAGGTGATGAAATATCATCTATCTATGGGAAAATCTCGGGTTTGGAAAGATTTCCCCTTTAAATCTAACCGAAACAACAAAGGAGAATCCCTGGATTTGAAATCCAATGGTGAATAAAATTCACCTAGTAATCCAAAGGTCCAAAACGAATGATGGATGCAAATCAAATCTCTCATGAAGATTCGTCAAAAACTGATTGATTCGGCTGCTTCTCCTATAAATAGGAGCCAAGAGACACAGAGATAGATATACAGAGACAGGGAGAGAAAAAGAAAAAGAAGAGAGCTTCGACACTTGGAGAAACTTGGATCTTCTGCAAAAACCCTAGGTAAGAAAGGGAAAAGCTCCTTGAAAGAAAAAGAGAATTTAATTCTCAACAGAGTTTAACTCTGATACATAAAAACAGAAGAACATATTTCTTCTCTCTTTGATAGAGGATCTGCAAAGTGCACATCTCCCCTTGAGGTTGAGAATTTAATTCTCAATGGGTTGAGATCCTGCCATGCAGATCCGAAACATAGAGAGGGAATGCAAGCACGAGAATTTAATTCTCACAGAACTATAGGAATTTAATTCCTTTCAAATAAAATTAGGGCTTGACCCTGTATCATGGGAATTTAATTCCTTCAGAACAAAAAGAAACAGAGTTTAACCCTAATTAAGAACTTAGTTCTGTTGAAACAACGGGAATTTAATTCCCTTAATCATCATTTAACAGGGAATGGGAATTCAATTCCTTAAAAGCTTTTATTAGGGTTTAACCCTATTCAGTCCTTCGCATATACGAGGAATTTAATTCCTACGGAAGATTCAGAGTTCAACTCTATTCAGAATATAAACCTTCAAAAGGAAGTAGGAATTTAATTCCTCTGAAATGTAAAGCTCGAGGAATTTAATTCCTGAAAAAAGATTAACAAAGCCTCTAAACAAAATACATAGAGGCAGGGTCACGTGTTACCACGTGACCCCCCAAGAGATCTACAGAAAGCCCCTTTGAGGCAGCACCCCACGTGACCCACGTGACCCTCGGCAGAAGCTCTAATACATAGGCATTTGAATGCCCATCACGTGATGGCACGTGATGCTCTGAAAGACGCGATAATCTCAGCAGAATACATGAAGGGAGGGCGCTCTCACGTGTTGCCACGTGACCCCTCTTGCCTTAGTGTTTAACACTAAGTTAAAACTTTCGAACCCAGTATTAAAACACTGTTGGGCCTTAGTGTTCAACACTAATTAAAAAGCTTTATCTGCAGTGTTCAACACTGATCTGTTTTAGTGTTTAACACTAATTTGAAAAGCCTTGTTGCTGATGTTTAACACCAATTATCTCTTAGTGTTAAACACTAACTTGTCAACCTCATTTCCAGTGTTCAACACTGACTGCTCTGTAGTGTTAAACACTAGGCTTTGGCCCAATTGGCCTAAATGGATAGAGGCAAAGCCTCTCCTGATTGGACTTAGCCCAAGATGGCCATAAGTCCTCAATTTGTGATTAACTGGGCCAATGGACTCATAACATAATTAATTCGTCTTGACCCCAAATTGGGCCAAGGACTATTTAATCCACTCCGGTTCTAGGGTACATCTCTTCACTCCTTTGATACTTGGCATTGTAATCCTTCAATGTCTTCAAAGAGGTGACGGGTCCCGACGACCACACATTGATACGGACTGTGGGGTCCTTAAACCCGTGTTTAATGCAAAATTCCTGGTTACGTGGAACGCGGATAATGTCACTCTTTGACCCCGTGGAAAACGTCCAGAGCGGAGCCTGGTCCTCGCAGAGCACGGCAGTGAACCCGTGTGAAGCATCCAGAGCACATACTGGACTGTGGGGTCCTTAAACCCATGGACTACGACGTCCTTAACCTTGACCGAGATGTCTTAAAACTAACAATGGACCGCAATGTCCTTAAACTACCCATGGATCTCAATGTCCTTAAACTACCCATGGACCGCAACGTCCTTAAACTAGAACAATAGAGCCCCGTATGCTCTTTTGTCGGATCTAAACGGTCCCGTTTAAGTTGATCTTAGCCTCAAAGATGGCTAACGTATCCTTAAACCTTCAAACAGACTGGACTATGAATCCCCCCAATTGACTCTGGCTCGAGGGTACATCTCTGAACTCCTCTGACATCTGTCGTTGTAATCCTTCAACGTCGTCAGAGAGGCGATGGGTCCCGACGGCCATACATACGATGGACCACTATGTCCCTAAACTGGAACATTAGAGCACAAACGCTCTTTTGTTGGATCTAAATGATCCCGTTAAGTTGATCTTAGTCTCAAAGTTAGACTAACGTATCCTTAACAAACGTTTGAGTTGATCTTAGCCTCAAGTATGGCTGACGTATCCTTAAACCAAACCCCCAAACCCAAATCTAAGATAATATGGATTTGGACTAGTCCACGCCCTACGGGCGACGACATAACTCAGTCTCCGTAAACAATCCACGGGCAACAAAATACAAAACAAACACCCACGACACGAAGTGACCATCTGGAGAAGGAGAAAGTTGTTACCGCAATGCGGTAGCGTAATTAACTGCAGGGGCTTGCGCCTGCAGGGAAGAGCGTCCCCACAATCAAAAACCCCTCAAACGAGGGGGAATCTGACGAAGTCTGCTACATCGGACGCATCCGTCTAAACCTTCGATACACGGTGCCATAAATCAACTTGGCATCTTCGGAGAGGTGGACGGATAGCACCAATTAGCATCTGCCCTGAATCTCAGGCGAGACGTCCATGTCGCGCCGTCTTTCGGAGGGGAACAGATTCTGGCACGCCCGGTGGGACCTTTTCCTCTTTCTACTCCGCACTTCGTGTGTCGTGACTCGCGAACCAATCGCGGTTCGCTAATGGTTGTCCTTGGGTTTCAAGATACTAAGAATTGGCGTCTTGCTTATTGCAGATAGCAAAGGATCGATGACTTCTACTTCCGTGAAATTCTCTAACTGCTCAGACTGCAATTGCAACCAACGCTCTGCCTCGCCAGGAGGTATAGCCTACGGACCCCAAGCTGCTTCGCTATTCACAATGCCCGTGGAACAGGTCACTCGCGCCACCATAGGATTGTTCTTTGGGACCATGCTCCCGCCGACAAACTTCACCGCTCCAGCGCTGACAACGGAAGCTCTCAAGAAGTCGGTCTTTGATCGTCTTACCCCTGCCGCGGCTCCTCTCAACGAGTCGCCCAACGTCAACGCCTCGGTCTTCTTTAGATTGGACCAGAAATCCTGCGAACCCATCATGGGACCTACAATCTCAGAGAAGGCTGCTTCTAAGAAGGTGGCCGCTCCTGCCCCCAAAGTCGTCAAGGCAGCCTCTCCGGCCAAAAGGTCGGTCTTTACAAGATTGACGGCTTCAGCTCCCGCTCCTGCTGCCCAAAGGACATCGGTCTTTGACAGGCTAATACCAACTGCGACCCCCCACCCAGACAGGGGGCAAGACGAAACCATTCTTACCGCTGACCCTACACCGTCCGCTCGACACGCTCGACGCCGCCATTGGCGCCGAGTAAGGAAGGCTGGGGGCAACTCCCCCTCCGGGTTGACTCCATCGGCCCCGGTGGCAGAGGTTAATGCTGCTGTTCCAACTGGGAACAGCTTTGAAATGCTAAATAAGGTGCGAAGGAATTCTCCTACGGCAGTGCTGAAGAGGTCTCCTCCCTCATTAAAAAAGGTTGTCGAAATAAAACCCGAACAACCCCGATCTCCTCAACGGCTGTCTTCCAAAATCTATAGGGTTTGGCGGCAGGCCCGAAACTTGATCATCGATCCAAACTTCTCCCGCCAGCACAAGAAGCTGAAAATCCAACCGGAAGCTGGTCACCAGGCTAAACCCCAAAAGGCTGTCTGGACGCCCACCTCAACGGCCCCCTCAACCTCCATGGCTCATAAAAGGAGGAGGCCAGAGAAGACCCCACAGCATGCAACGACGGCTAAAAGCACTGAGCCCAGACGCCCTAAGTCTGGGGGCATGGTGGTGCACACTGTTTACATGGCCTCTGGAAAAGAGGAAAGCCGCACTTCTACGGGCCACCGACCGCTAACCCGATCCGTGACGAAAGCCCAGGAGCAGCAACAAAAGCTTCAAGAAATGATGAATGCTATGGCCGCGCTCACCGGGCCAAAAGAAAACCCAGAAACGTCCTCAGACGCACGCCGGGAGGAAGAAACCGATGCTGCATTCCTTCGCCGGACACTGGAGAAAAGGGACAAAGAGGCTGCTGAACAAGCGGCCAACATACAACGGATGGGCCTTCTCTTCCAAGATGTGATAGGAATGATGATCCAGCAGGACTTACCCGCCGAGGATCCCCCAATCGTTCTTGAAGACGATCGAGGAGAAACGTCAAATCCACCACCAGCCCTCTCAACGGCCAAGGAGGAGGCAATCTCTAAGGCTGACTTGGCTGACTACATAGCCCAGCAAATCCGGGTTCATCACGCGACCGAGGCAGCTGGTCAAGTCGTGAAAACGGGGCGGCCGTATCCGAGCTGGTACGACCAAATCAAATACCCGCAAGGCTATACGATACCAAAATTCCACGTGTATAAGGGGACCGGCAACCCCCATCAACATGTCGCCCAGTTCCGGGCCCTCTGCGGTAACACTGGCGGTGATGATAAATTGTTGCTCCGCCAGTTCGTGGGCAGCCTATCAGAAACAGCGTTCGAATGGTATTCGGAACTCCCGAACGATTCTATTAAAACGTTCGCTGAAATGGAGTTGTTATTCACTCAGCGATTCGCAAGTGCCAGCGAACGCACTCCAATAACTGCACTAATTAACGCCAGGGTAAAACCAGGCGAAACCTGGGTCCATTATGCTATACGCTGGCGGAATTTGTGGTCGAGATGCGAGCAACGCATTGAGGAAGCACCTGCGGTGGGCATGTTCGTGGGAACTCTAGACCCTCACGCAACTATTTCCCAGTTTATGATGTTCTTTAAGCCAACCACATTCCAGGCTTTGATCGACAAGTTGGCTCAGATGGACCAGATGGGTCGTAGACCACCTACCCCGAAGTCGGAACCTCGGAATGACAAGGGTAAAGGAAGGGCAACCTTTGTTGCGAATGCCCAACAGCAACCTAACGCCCCGAAACCGGCAGATCAACTGGAGGAAAGGCGTCGGTATTATAATGAGAAGATGAAGCGTCCCTACTCGTTCCCACGGGACAAGACGAAACGGCTATTCGAGCTGGCAATACGCAACAGACTTATAAACCTGCCAAATCCAAGGCGACCGCCGCAGCCCACCGAGGTGAATAACCCTAACTATTGCCCTTACCATCAAACGGTAGGCCATCCGATTGAAGATTGCTTCGTCTTCAAAGGATGGATTGAAGACCAGTACCTCCAGGGGAAGTTTGTACTGTCCAAAAAGTGGAAAGTGAACCCACCACAGCTGCATGCTCCTAGGAAAGCGGATACACCGGGGGCAACATGTTCTTTTATTGAAGAAGCTCCATGGGAGGTCGTGCTATCAACTAAAACCAAAAGAATGCTGAGAAACCTTCATGCGTGCCCTGCGATCGAATGGAAGGACCCTCTTGAACCTCAAATTATCAAAGGAATGTTGAAGCCCCGCCCAATTACGAAGATTCGCGATAAGGGCCCAAATACTCACGCCCAACCGTCAAAATCTTCGAAGAAAAAGAAGAAGAAATTCGAGAAGTCCGTGAAGCCTGGAAACGAGCACACGAACTTGCAGAGGCAAATCGACGCGCTGGAAGAGTACAATCAAAAGGCGCGAACTCCTATCACACTGCAAGAGTTCCTCAACCACATCTTTCAAGAGGAAGATGATGGAGAGAGCTCGTCGGATGAATCCGAAGGATATGTGGCGAGTTGTAACGTAATCTCCCACTCGTTTACCGATGATGGGAAAACTCCTGGCATTAAAAAGCTGGAGACAGAGCCTGTACCAGAGCGTGCATGGCCAACAGATGAAATGATCGACGCTTTTCTAGACGAGATTCGTCTAAAATGTCAAGCGGACCAGGAGCGTGAAATGGCCACATCGGAAGGAGCCAAATGCGGGCGACTGAACGGAAGAGTTGAACTACCTCCGCCAGAGCGAAAGGTATCCGAAGTAGACAAGAAGATATTCAAGA
This sequence comes from Agapanthus africanus, assembly GCA_030015575.1. Classification (NCBI taxonomy): domain Eukaryota; kingdom Viridiplantae; phylum Streptophyta; class Magnoliopsida; order Asparagales; family Amaryllidaceae; genus Agapanthus; species Agapanthus africanus. Next base: position 14,434,825 of record CM057337.1, read on the forward strand.
CGAGAAAAAGGTTTGCCAAAGCCATGTCAATGGGGATGAAGCTACCGCCCTCGGAAGGAAACACACACGATGGGGTGGAGAGGCACCCTAACTATTGCGCATATCACCGGAAAATCTCACACCCCACGGAGGAGTGCGACGTCTTTAAGATATGGTGTCAAGGATATGTTGCTCGTCGGCAACATGTTAAGCGCATGAAACGCAAGATCCGTCGGGAGCGAAGAAGTACTGTCGATGGGCACAACAGAACGACTGGCAACTGTTACATGGTTAACGCCAGGGGGTCACAAGTTCTCACCTTTGGGAGCGACTCTGATGAAGAAATGGCTCTGGGCCCTCTCTTTAAAGAATCTGTTTTGGGGAAAGAGGGGGAATGGGAGGCCTGCGAGAACATTCAGCTGCGCAATCGCACACTCCCAGAAAAGAATCTCGGGCCCGGGAATAGAAAGGATAAGGGAAAGGAAAAGGTCACTGAAGATATCACCTTAGATGACCAAGTCATGAGAGAGCTGGCTGCTAAAGACCCTCCTAGGAAGAGTAAAGTGGACTATAACATCCTCGCGCACCTAAGGAAGCTACCTTCTCAGCTTAGCATTCTCGATGCCCTCCTATTATCAAAAGAAGCGCGAGACTCACTAATTAAGGCGTTACAAGAACCTGAGAAATTCCAAGCCTTCCTCGCCACTGAAAAGATGAAGGATGAACTGGAGGAAGTGCATACAGCCGACATCACTTTCGGTGATGAAGACCTCCTTCTCGGGACATGCGACCACAACCGTCCCCTATATGTCTCCGGATACTGCCATGATATCAAGATAGGCAAGATCCTGGTGGATAATGGATCCTCCGTCAACCTCCTTAATGTTCGGGTGTTGAAGGAAATCTGCATGAGCGTGCAACACCTCGCTCGTGACAAAATCACTATCTCCGGTTTCGATTCACAATCGTCACGGACTCTCGGATCTGTGATATTAACATTACGCTTTGGACTTCTCGTCACAGACATCAAATTCCATGTCATTGACGCCAAGACCTGCTACAACGCCTTACTCGGTCGTCCTTGGCTACACGAGTACAATATCATCCCTTCTACACAACATCAGTGTATGAAGTACTTTAAGGATGGTTTCGAGTATACCATAACAGGTGAGTTAAACCCATTTTCCGTGAACGAAGTCCGCAAATACGAAGATGCGAAGTACTTTTTGCCAGATTTCGAGGATACAGAAAGGAGTCGCAACCCGGAGAACAAAACCGCCGCCACCATCCCTGTTTTCGGGAGCGATACCGAAGAAGAGGAAGAGATAGTTTATGCAGGGCCATCTCAACGCAACAACCTGGGGACACCCGCCCCCATATTAGTCTTCGGAAGTGATTCAGAAGATGAAGTTAATGCTGTGTTCTCCAATCGACTGTCAATACAAGCACCCCCTGGCGATGACCATAGTTTGCAAATCATCATGGTACCGCGAGAACACTACAAGGATCTCGACGCGCTTCAGGCTCACGATGTGCAGGACCTACAAACATTTTACGTCCCTCCCAGGCGAAGGGGCGAGAAGGTGATCCTATTCTACCGATCCTCAGAGTCGAAAATAGAGGAAGAAATCTGGCATGGCGCGGATGCTACACTTGACAGGCTCCAACCCATCCGTCTGCCCAGATACTATACAAATGGATTAAAGAAGCTATTGAAGCGCCAAGGAGTACCTCTAGAACAGACCGTTCGGCAGGCGCGGTTCTACAACAGGATTTGGGATGTCCCCGGGACTCAACGCAAATTGCCCAATGGGAAGATGGAAACACTCGGGCTTGGATACGCAAGAGCCGGAAAACGGGAACGGGCTCACAGCAGCTACGCTATATATACCTTTGATGAAGAGGAGGACGCCCTGTCAGGAGATGCCAACCCCCTATCAAAACTAGACCCCGCGATTAAAGCGCCGAGTCTGTCGTTTGAAGAACGAATGGGCAAGCCTATCAGGAAAGTGGGTCAGAAAGCTCGGGAAGACCACAACCGCGAAATGGCCATCTACGAGAAGGCCAGGACGCAACGTCTATCTCAACGTGCTGCAAAAGACAAAGATGCTTATCCTCGTCAATCCGTTGTACGAAAGGCCCGACGCAGAGACGGAAACAAATCAAGAAGCGGCTCGGGTTTGTCCCTCATGAAGAAGATGAGTCGAGCGTACTCCTTCCCCCGAGACAAGACGGAGAGATTACTCAACCTCGCTATAAAACATCAAATGATCACGCTTCCAGAGTCTAGACATCCTGAGCAAGCTAGCAAGGCCTCTCATCCGAGTTATTGCTCTTATCACCAAGCCATATGACATCCTACCGAAGACTGCTTCACCTTCAAGAACTGGGTCGAGGACCAGTACCAAAGGAGCAGATTCGCTTTATCCGACGGCTGGAATGTGACGCCACCACAAAAGCACGAGCCCAAGGCCGCAAGAGCAGAACCGGGTCCACCTCAGTCCAGGGAGCGGGTTCGCACTTGTTATACGATTACGATATTAGGAGAAGAGCCCGAGAACGTAGATGACCTTTCCCGGTGCTTTGAGAATAGCGATGATGAGGTGATCTCGGAATTTCCGCCCGCTCCGAAAGAACTGGAAGATGGTATACATACTACTGCAGATAACCTCAAGAAGATTGAGTTGGGATCGGCAGACGACCCACGACCGACATTTGTCAGCGAGCTGTTATCTGAAGAAAAGGTGGCTGCGTTAAAGGACGTGCTTCTACGGCATAAAGACTGCTTCGCGTGGAACTACTCCGAGATGCCAGGATTAGATCCGGAGATTGCTGTGCATAGATTAGCAATATCCCCAGATATCAAGCCAGTCAAGCAGGCGCCAAGGAGGATGCGACTCGAGCTTGAGATGAGCATCAACGCCGAAGTCAAGAAGCTGATCGATTCTGGATTTATCCAAGAAGTCCAATATCCCGACTGGATCGCCAATATCATCCCGGTAATGAAAAAGAACGGGACGGTACGCATATGCGTGGATTTCAGGGATCTCAATAAAGCCTGTCCGAAGGATGATTTCCCAGTACCAGTAACCGAGCTAATGATAGATAACACGTCCACTCACGAGGTTTTCTCCTTTATGGATGGTTCGTCAGGATACAATTAGATAAAGATGCATCCCGAAGACCAGAAGCATACCGCTTTCCGCACCCCTTTGGGTATATTTTGCTACAGGGTTATGCCCTTTGGTCTTAAGAACGCTGGCGCTACCTATCAAAGGGCCATGACAAAAATCTTCGATGACCTCATACACGACGTCGTCGAGTGCTATATCGATGACCTCGTAGTAAAGAGCATGTCATACGAAGATCATTTAAAGCATCTGGAGACTGTATTTCGACGCCTTCGGCAATATAATTTGAAAATGAATCCCCTCAAATGCGCGTTTGGAGTCTCCTCGGGCAAATTTCTGGGATTCATCGTTCGACACCGAGGTATTGAAATAGATCCGTCAAAGATTAAGGCGATCATGGAAATGCCTCCGCCAAGAACCCTCAAGCAGTTGCGGTCTCTCTAAAGGAAGCTCGCATACATCCGGCGGTTTATCGCTAATCTTTCGGGCAAATGCCGTCCTTACAGCCACCTGATGAAAAAGGGAACTCCATTCGTTTGGGATCACAAATGTCAAGGTGCACTAGACGAGATCAAGCAGTACTTGCAAAACCCTCCAGTGTTGGCTGCTCCAGTGAAGGGAAAGCCTCTCATTCTTTACACGGCCATCCTTGAAGGTTCTTTGGGCGCGTTATGGACACAAGAGAACGATCAGGGGAGAGAGAGGGCACTCTATTACTTAAGTCGAGTTCTACTGGGGGCAGAAAGCAACTACTCCCCCATTGAAAAGCATTGCCTGGCGTTGATCTTCGCGATAACAAAGCTTAGACATTACGCATTAGCACATGAAGTCCGTCTTATTTCGAAAGTGGACCCTCTCAAATATTTGATGTCGAAAGCCATATTGACGGGACGACTCGCTAAGTGGGCCCTGCTCTTGATGGAGTTCTCGATAACGTATCAACCTCTCAAGGCAGTGAAAGGCCAGGCCATTGCCGACTTCCTCGCCGAGCACCCGATACCGGCCGATTCTCCTCTGAACTGTGATTTGCCGGACGAGCATGCATTTGATGCGATTAGCGGCGGAAGCACCCGATGGGAACTCTATTTCGATGGAGCGTCCTCCATAAAGAAACAGAAACAAGGTATCCCAATGATCAAATCAGGGATAGGCCTCATCTTTGCAACTCCACAAGGAGGGATAAAGCGCTTCGCCTTCTCCTTAACAGAGCCGAGGACAAACAATGAAGCCGAATACGAAGCTCTGATAGCAGGCCTCGAGATCGCCATCGACATGGGAATTGAAGACCTCCTTATATACGGGGATTCTCAGCTGGTCGTTAGTCAAGTAAATGGTGACTACCAAACGTGCAAGCCGGAGTTGGTGAAGTACGGCGAAAGGGTGCAACAACTATTGACCCAAATTCCCTCCTATACTTTGGAGAACATACCACGCGCGGAAAACAGCAAAGCAGACGCGTTGGCTAAACTTGCTAAAGAACTGGCTGACGAGAACCTCGACGACGTCAGAATCGTGGTACAAAGCCGTCGAGTGCTCGCCCCGGCAGAAATATCTCCGGAATCATGCGAAGAAAAGGGAACGACTGAGCAGACGACCCTACAAATAAAAGACCATGAGAAGGCCGAAGACTGGAGGGAAGTCTTCATAGACTACTTTAAGTCCCACCGAATGCCCGAAAAAGCGTCCTCAAGACATCAACTCATGAAACGAGCTTTATCTTTCGCTTTTGTCAACGATATTCTATACAAGAGATCGTTTGATTCTCTATGGCTGAGATGCTTGGGACCTGACGAAGCAGAAAGAGTCATTCAGGAAGTTCACGACGGACTTTGCGGTTCTCACCAAGCAGGCCCAAAGATGAAGTTAAAAATTAAACGGATGGGTTACTACTGGCCCACGATGATCCAGGACTGCCTCGAGTATGCGAAGCAATGCCACTCGTGCCAGATTCATGGAGACTTTATCCACCAACATCCGAATCCACTACATCCAACGGTGGCTAGCTGGCCATTCGAAATGTGGGGGACTGACATAGTCGGCCCCATCGAGCCAGCATCATCCCGGGGACATCGTTTTATCCTGGCGACAACTGATTACTTCTCTAAATGGGCAGAAGCAGTACCACTGAGGGAAGTGAAGACGGAGAATATCCTCCATTTCTTCAAGTCGCACGTCATCTATCGGTTTGGAACCCCACGGCGGATTATCTCCGATAACGGGCCAGCCTACAGGAGCCATAGGATTAGCCGCTTCGCGCAGCAGCACAATATAGACTGGAGATATTCTTCAGTTTACAACCCATGGGCTAATGGTCTGGCCGAGGCCTTCAATAAGACCTTGACGAAGATCATAAAAAAGACCGTTTCCCGGAATAAGAGAGACTGGCACGAAAGGCTGCAGGAAGCCCTTTGGGCTTATCGAACTACATTCAAGACGGCCACGAACACAACGCCGTACGCGTTGGTATTTGGGACAGAAGCAGTGCTCCCCCTCGAGATAGAGTTACCCTCTCTACGAGTAGCAGTCCACCACGAGCTGACGAACGAAGAAAATGCCCACCTTCGGCTTGAGGAGCTTGATGCCCTCGACGAAACCCGGCTCATAGCGCAACAACATCTAGAGGCCTACAAAGCAAAGATGACGCGCTCATACGAAAGATTGACCAGGCCGAGAACATTCCGCCAAGGCGAGCTCGTACTAGTGGTCAAAAGACCTATGATCCCTAATCGCGCCAAGCGAGGAAAATTTGAGCCAAACTATGAAGGCCCGTACATCATAGACAAGGTCTACCAGGGTGGAGCCTATCTACTCATGGACATGCACGGTGAAAGGCCTTTCAGGCCAATAAATGGCCGCTTCTTAAAGAAGTACTATGCTTAATGAGCCACAGCCGGGGTCAATGATAGATGACGACGACTATGTCCGCTCGCTGTCTTCCTAGGCTCAGACTTTACAAGCAGCAGCCGGCCTTCCCATAACGACGGACCGAAACGTCCTTAAACTAACGACGGACCGAAACGTCCTTAAACTAACGACGGACCGAAACGTCCTTAACTATCGACGGACCGAAACGTCCCTAAAACTACTACCGCAGCATCTTTAGGCTGACGAGATAAAAAAAAAGAAAAAAATATATATATATATATGAAAAAGAATAAAAAAAAAACGGTATGTCCATAAGTAAAATAGGCACGGATGAAAACCCGAAAGGGCTCCGTGAGTAAAAACAGCAGGGCTGCCGGCAAGTGTTCGTGAAAACCCGAAAGGGCGCGACCTTGTAAAAAAAAAGTGAAAAAAGAAAAAAACGGTATGTCCATAAGCAAAACGGGCACGAATGAAAACCCGAAAGGGCTCCATGAGTAAAAACAGCAGGACTACCGGCGAGTGTTTGTGAAAACCCGAAAGGGCGCAACCTCGTTAAAAGACACTTGTAGGGTCCTCTCGACCTTGTAAGGAGAAACCACCGGCGTGAGATCCTTACGACTCACAAAGGAGCAACACACTTAGAGATCCTCACGATTCCGAAGGAGAAAATACACTTGCGAGATCCTTACGACTCGTAAGGAGAATTCTCTTGTGGGACCCTCACGGCTCATGAGATTTGAAAGTCTTGAGTTACAGAAACCTAAACCTGTTCTTAAGCAAATCCTCCACAACCTTCGATATTGCCCTACAAGAGGCTCAATACTGACCCTTGTATACAATCCACGGGCGCGAATAAACATTTCCCCAGCAAAGTCCAACCCTTGTAGGTCCTCTCGACCCATAAGGAGAAAACCCTCTTGTAGGATCCTTACGACTTACAGAGGGACATACACTTAGGAATCCTCACGATCCCTAAGGAGAAAATACACCTGCAAGATCCTCACGACTTGTAGGGAGAAATACCTTTGTGAGACCCTTACGGCTCATGAAGTCAAAAGCCTTAGCCGACAGGATCCTAACCCTGTTTGCTAAGCCACCTTTGTTCAACATCGACAGAGGCAAATGATGATTCGCTCCTGGCAACATACCCGTTGCAGCGATGCTGACGCCGAAATCGGTGTCCAAAATCCGAGCTTGCGGCGAAAAAGCTAGCAAGCCACACATGCCTACAAAATAGCCGAAATGATGGGGCAACTTGCAATAAAAAGCAGCAAGTGAGAATGAAGGCATAAAAAACAGCCGAAATGATTGGGCAACTCGCAATAAAAAGCAGCGAGTAAAAATAAAATAAATAGCCGAAATGATTGGGCACCGCGAAAAATAGCCGAAATGATTGGGCAATCGCGATTTTCGCGATATAAAAAGCTGAAATGATAGAGCATCGCGGAAAGAATAAAAAAAATGATGAAAGAATGAAATCCTCGCCCTACAGGTGATGTTATATCTATCCCTGTATACAATCCAGGGGCGCAAACAAAGAAGGGATCATAATCCTCCCCCAGGTTTCATCATAACAAGAAGCCAAATCTCGACGGTTCACAGATAGCCTAGAGATCATCTCGACGTTCGTCTCATGGCAGCAGACACAACATCAAGCGAAACGGAACAGCGGCAACCCCCAGTTCCATGGCTCGGCGATATACATATCACCAAGAGTCAAACCTCCATTCCGTGAAATGCGGATATATTCAGCAAAATTCCTGGTTACGTGGAACGCGGATAATGTCACTATTTGACCCCGTGGAAAACGTCCAGAGCGGATCCTGGTCCTCGCAGAACACGGCAGTGAACCCATGTGAAGCATCCAGAGCGGAGCCTAGTCCTCGCCTAACGCGGCAGTGAACCCGTGTGAAGCATCTAGTGCAAAATTCCTGGTCACGTGGAACGCGGATAACGTCACTCTTTGACCCCGTGGAAAACGTCCAGAGCGGATCCTGGTCCTCGCAGAACACGGCAGTGAACCCGTGCGAAGCATCCAGAGCGGAGCCTAGTCCTTGCCTAACGCGGCAGTGAACCCGTGTGAAGCATCTAGTGCAAAATTCCTGGTCACGTGGAACGCGGATAACGTCACTCTTTGATCCCGTGGAAAACGTCCAGAGCGGATCCTGGTCCTCGCGGAGCATGGCAGTAAACCCGTGCGAAGCATCCAGAGCGGAGCCTAGTCCTCGCCTAACGCGGCAGTGAACCCGTGTGAAGCATCTAGTGCAAAATTCCTGGTCACGTGGAACGCGGATAATGTCACTTTTTGACCCCGTGGAAAACGTCCAGAGCGGATCCTGGTCCTCGCAGAGCATGGCAGTGAACCCGTGCGAAGCATCCAGAGCGGAGCTTAGTCCTCGCCTAACGCGGGAGTGAACCCGTGTGAAGCATCTAGTGCAAAATTCCTGGTCACGTGGAACGCGGATAATGTCACTCTTTGACCCCGTGGAAAACGTCCAGAGCGGATCCTGGTCCTCGCAGAGCATGGCAGTGAACCCGTGCGAAGCATCCAGAGCGGAGCCTAGTCCTCGCCTAACGCGGCAGTGAACCCGTGTGAAGTATCTAGTGCAAAATTCCTGGTCACATGGAATGCGGATAATGTCACTCTTTGATCCCATGGAAAACGTCCAGAGCGGATCCTGGTCCTCGCAGAGCATGGCAGTGAACCCGTGCGAAGCATCCAGAGCGGAGCCTAGTCCTCGCCTAACGCGGCAGTGAACCCGTGTGAAGCATCTAGTGCAAAATTCCTGGTCACGTGGAACGCGGATAATGTCACTCTTTGACCCCGTGGAAAACGTCCAGAGCGGATCCTGGTCCTCGCAGAGCATGGCAGTGAACCCGTGCGAAGCATCCAGAGCGGAGCCTAGTCCTCGCCCAACGCGGCAGTGAACCCATGTGAAGCATCTAGTACAAAATTCCTGGTTACGTGGAACGCGGATAATGTCACTCTTTGACCCCGTGGAAAACGTCCAGAGCGGAGCCTGGTCCTCGCCAAGCACGGCAGTGAACCCGTGTGAAGCATCCAGAGCAAATACCGGACTGTGGAGTCCTTAAAATCCACGGACTATGACGTCCTTAACCTCGACCGTGATGTCTTAAAACTAACGATCAACCACCCCGATTCCCTACAGATTTTGCCTTGGTCTAAGGGTACATCTCTTCACTCCTTTGATGCCCGGCGTTGTAATTCCTCAACGTCTTCAAAGAGGTGACGGGTCCCTGCAACCAAACACCGGACTGTGGAGTCCCTAAATCCACGGACTATGAGGACCTTAACCTTGACCGTGATGTCTTAAAACTAACAGCGGACTGTGGAGTCCTTAAATCCACGGACTATGAAGTCCTTAACCTTGACCGTGATGTCTTTAAACTACGATACCTAAATAGACCCCTGACTCCGTGAGACACGGATAAGGGTGATCACATCCGGCACCTGCAGGCCCTCACGATCTGTAAGGAAGAAAAACTCTCTTGCGAGATCCTTACGACTCTCAAGGGAAGACCCGCTTAAGGATCCTCACGATCTTTAAGAAGAACTTACACCTATGGGATCCTCTCGACCTGTAGGGAGAAAAACTCTTTATGAGACCCCAGTGGCTCGTAAAATGCAAAGGTCTTAGGAAGCAGATCTTAACCCTGAATCCTAAGCCATTGCTGTCCTGCAAGAAGATCGAGATAGAATATCCGCAGAATACATTCAATGAAAAGGAAACACATCATTGAGAAGAAAAATGTATCTTTTATTCATAAACCAAAATGGGTACAATGTACAATTCATGAAAGAAACAAAAAGAAAATGCTCTCATCCATGAGTATGTACAAAAAGGAAGAAAAAGATACAAATGTTTCAGGCCGGCGGGCGATTCAGCAACTTGGTCAGCTCATCCTGCTTTTGCTGAGCCACGGCTTCATGACGCAAGATCTCCAAAAGACGAGCCTCCGCTTGAGCCTGCTGAGCCTGATACGAAGCGAGCCGGGCTTCAAGCTCTTTCTCAGTGGCCTTATGAGCCTCGACCCTCTCACGAGTGAACATGGCAGCTTTATCGAGAGCCACCACCTCTGTGATGGACTCCTGAAGCACCCGCCAGAGTTCATACGCTTTGTTGGCTTTGGCTGTGAGATTGGCTTGGAGCTCGCCCAGGGCCTTGGAGGCTAGCTCCCTTTCCGAGAACTTGCGACCGAGCCTCTTCTCACATGACGTCATGTTTGCCGCGCACCGTGCTATCAGCCCCCGTAACTCCGCCTTTGCAGCCACGGCCTCCGAGGAAAGGTGAGAACATTCAAGGGCGTGCAGGCAAGCCTCCACTCGCCGGCAAAACTCCACCTAGACTCGCACCACCTCTTCGCTGTGGTAGGTGGCAAGAAAAGGAAGAGAACCGTTAGCCTCGGCAGCGAATGCTTCAGCCGTGGTCGTGCTGCCAGCACGAAGCTCCTCGATCAGAGACGGCAAGGAGACGAGGCTTAATTGGGCCAAGCATTCTGAAGCCCGCAAGGCATAAGGGCCGGGTGGCATCACGATGCGCGACTCCAACACCGTGGAGACTGGCAGAGCTGTTCAAATTTAGAAGACGTCAACAAAATTCTTAAGTAAAGAACGAGTGAGAGTGCAATGAAATGTCACTCACCGACAGTCGTGCAAGTAGGAGCTGAAGGCTCCCCTGGCCCTTCGAGAATCTCGACCCCGTCATCGGCTTCCAGAACTGCAGAAAACGTCAATGTCAGTACGCAAAAATAACGACGATGCTATGAGAAGGGATGGACGACACCAACCTTGCCCAGACGAGAGGACAATGCGCTGAGGGGAGATCGCCTGCGGAGCTGCCATCTCCAATAAACGCTGAAATGACTGTCGAGGCGACAGATCCGCAATTGTGGCCGTCAAACCGCGCAATTCTGAGAAAGATAAAAGAGTTCAGACTATGAAGGGGTTGCTAAATTAAAACGCAGAGGGATACCTTCAACACTCCTCCCATTCTGAGCCGGGGGGATAGCAGCTTCAACGGTTTCCGCCGTAACCTCCGGCTCCAACAAAGGGAGAGTAGTCCCGACTACCTCGCTCCCATCCTTTGGGCCGCCCTCAGTAAGAGTCATTGGGGCGGCGGCCTCCAAAAGAGCCTCCCCCAGAGGGGCAGGCACTCCCTGGTCAAGAACCGCCGCTGGAAGTTCCACCGTGAGAGGAGCAGCCTCGTCAGCCCCCTCCACATCCAGCAAGGCTTCATTGAGAATTTCGGCGGGCTTTAGCTTTAATAGGCCCATAGGGAGCTCCCCCAGTGTCGAAGATTCTGCATGATTCAAATAAGAATAATGATGCATATGCACAGGCATAAATAATCGGAGAGACTACAAAGGAAGCACAACGTACCTATACGCTAAGAAGCCCTCAATATGGCTTCTTCAAGCCGCTGCTCCTTCTCAAGGAGGTGGGCTCGCCGGGGTTCAAGGGTAGACTCATGACCGCTGGTCCACAAAGAGAGTGCATCAGCTGCGTCTTCTGAAGCGGCCTGCTTCAAAGCCTTTTCCCCCCATTCCTCCAAAGGGCCGATAAATCGCCGCCGAATCCACGAAGGGTCTTCGTAGAAAATTACAGCGGGGTAAGACTTCTTCGGAACCTTGGCGTTATGAGACGCGTCTTTTGAGCGCCGTATGGCCTCGGCCAACTGTGCAGCCTCCTCTTCAGCTGAACTCGGAAAGAGAAGTCCAGCGTCTGACCCTTGCATGGCCAATGGTTCGTCTTCAAGGATAGGCTCAGACTCCACCACAGAATCAAGCGGGGCAGTAGCCGCTTCCTTCCGCCGTTTAGACCCAGAGCCGGTCGCTGAGGATGACCGCTTCCTCCCTCGCGAAGCCTTATGGCGGCGCTAGCCCACATGGCCCTCAGCGCACTCATCCCTGTTACTCTCGCTCGGTGCCACAACCGAGGACGGCATCGCCATTGTCGACACCACGGGGGGCGGTGCCGCCACCGGCAAGGGTGCTACCACCGGAGCCCGTTTACCCCGTGATCGAGAACCCAAAGGCATACCAGCTATCGGAGTAAGGTCTACCCCGGACTCCCCCGGAATGAGCGCGGTGCCAATCTCCCTCAAAGGAAAGCGGACTGGAACCCTCGGTCGTAGCTTAGCCCCAGGAACCAGAGGAGGGGTATCGTGGCCGAGAAGCACCCTCCTTTCCTCGAGAATGATTGGGCTGACCCGATGAAGATACCAACCCGTAAACGCGCCCACGCATCGGGGCATGTACTCGGCTTCAGGGACCATGAAATAAGAGCCGGTATTCAGCCTCATGAAATGATGAGAGGCATCGCGAACAGCATCGAGCGAAGGGATCGGGGCAACTATAAAAGCCTCGAAAGGAACGCCCTGGTCATATCCGAGCTGTCGGGCAAATCGATGCGGATTGTACCGCATGAAAAGAGCCGCACTGTCTTGGCGAAACACCAAGTAACCCGGTCTAATTGCATACAAATGCGTGGCCTCCCGGGGCTTCAGAGAAGGTGCGTTGTCTTTCGACTGGTCCCAGAGTTGTTGGACGGGACCCGAAGGAGTAGACAAGACCCGATCAGTAAAAACCAACCCGCCAGCGGTGGCATGAGCAGAAATTAGCACCCGAATAGCCCCGAATTGAGTCGGGTCGGCGGCAGAAGCATCCACTAACCGCATAAGTCGTGGAAAGGGGTAGGCATCGTAAAATGAGGGCCTCTGATGCATGGCGAAAGCCCCCAATACATGCATTTCGATCCAGGACGTGAAATAATGAAGCGAAAAGTTTACCACATCCACGCCAGGCGTAGAGGTATTACCTGCGGTGCCCAATCCATTATAGAGGTGCGCCAAGGCCGGGATGCCGATGGCCAACCGCGTCCCCTCAGCAATACGATGAGCCGCGTAGATGACCGAGGCTCTCATGAAGCGGCGATGCATGGGGATAACGAACCAACTAAGCTAGACGCTAACAAACCCCACAAAGAATGTTTCCTCATCCATACCGGGTGCTGCAACGGACTCAAAAGACATCGGCGACACGATGGGAATATAATATTGTGGCAGGTCCGATTCAGCAGTCGGTAGCTTCTTCGGACCAAACCCAAAGGGATCTCTGATGTTAGCAAACTTCGGAGCAGTCTTCGATATGATATCCTCACGAAGGAAGCAGGAAATGAAGCTCTTGAAAGTGACACCCTGCTCCTCGGACTCGGTGAATAATCGGTCGAAGATGCCTAGGGCCTTAATTAAACTGGGGCGCTTGTGGCGAACGGCGTTCTCAACAGACAAGCCGTCAACCGGTGCAGACTCGGGCTCAAAGACATACTCATCAGGAGGCAACAACTCCTCATACAGTGCCCCCTGATCGGCAATCCTGAGATTTCATAAAATTCTGCAAGAGAGATCGAGACCTCACGATCTCCTAGGATGAAAGTGTTGGTAGGGAGATTCCATTGGTTTAAAAACGCCTTAACCCACCAGGCATGCGGGGACTTATAATGGAATAGTGACGCGTATATGGCCTGATAAAGCCCGACTTTCTGCAACCGCGCACGATGGGCAGAAAGGATGTAGCGAGCCCAGAGAAGGTAGCCCGTAGGATGCCGGGGAGTGAGCCCTATCTTATAAATTTGCCCCCACGGGTGGGCCTCACCCTGGCAGATACGCCGCCCTAAGATGTCTATGGCCGGGATCGGATGGTTCGGAATACCAGTCGTCGAAGGCTCGAGTCTCCCCGTTGGAGTCCAGTTGGGCATTTCCACAGCAAAAACTGTCCTTGGAGGATCCATCGGTAAGAATGGGAAAGTGGGCTCCGTCGGCACCGCGCAAAGAAAACTCCGGCGACCCTGAATAATCTGACTATACCAAGATCCCCACTGAAGAAGGTTGGTGCAGTTCGGATCATGAGCCCGAATCATCGCCATCGCTTCCTCATCAGATGGTGACTGAGGAAAAGCGGCCTCCGAGCGAGAAAAGGGAAAGCGTGGAACAGAAGCCATTGCACCTGAAATCCGGTAAAGGAAGACCGTTAAAAGAAAAGTTAGCAATATATATTCATGCACGAACATGAAGACTAGTTGAAGAAAACAACAGCAAAGTTTCCTGGGACCATTGGCTACGAAACACATGGGCCCCACAGAATCCGGATGACGGCTCATTAATAATGAGGCCAAATAGTTACAATAAAACAAAGGGAATATCCTCATTTAATAAAGAATGATGACCATGCACATCCCCCCCAACAGGATCTGTCTCGGGCTCTACAGTGAATCCAATAAAATCAAAGGAATTAAATTCCCACAAAAAGACATCATTACAAAGCCCCCATTGCATTAATTGCAGGAAGAACAACCTAGGGCCAAGAGACCTCAGGAAGCCTCCGTGTGAAGAAATCAAGTCCTTCATTGGAATTAAATTCCTTATTAAGAAAAGGGAATTAAATTCCCAGAAACATTTTTGGATGGAATTAAATTCCATGGATTTGAACCGCCATCATCATCTCCCCAAAGATCATCTAAACCCTAAGAGATCTACAGTTGAAAGGTTAAGCGGTTTCATGTTCTTATGGAAAATATGAAGAAAAAAGGGTAAAAACCCTTGTTTTGGATTTAAAATCCAGAGGAATGTGAAGGTCCATCGTTTGTCCAAGAACATTACCTGAGGAAAAAGGATTCTTTTCGGACAGAGTTAAACTCTGCAAATTGTTTCAAGACAGAGAAGTAAGCTCTGAAAGCGAGAATTAAATTCTCAAAGAAGAAGTTCTCAGAAGAAGAAGATGAACAAAGTGAAGGCTCCTATGAAGAGACGGAGGTATTTATAGAAGGCAATGGAAACGTTTCATCTCCCCAGATCCCTAGAGGAATCCAACGGTCACAAGAGGTGACAGCGTTGCACTCACGTGCAGACACGTGAGAACAACGCTGTGGGGGCATTTGTTTCCGATTTAAAATCAGGAAAGCTTCTGGGAAAAGCTTCAGAAGAGGGTCACGTGCTTACACGTGACTAGCGGTCACGTGTTGGCACGTGACACCTAAGCACATCATCAGGGCAAGTTCAGTTTCCTGACTACGTTGAAGAAAAGGGGCTTCAGAAAGAGTCACGTGCTCCCACGTGACCAGGGTCACGTGGCGACACGTGACATTTAAATGCAAGCGTCAAAGGCACACCGGTTCCCTGATCAAGTCAAGGAAAAGGCTTCAGAAGAGGTCACGTGCTTCCACGTGACCAGGGTCACGTGTCGGCACGTGACGTTCAAGGCAGCAGACTCGTTCTCCAGATGAACCAAGGAAAGAGAGTTCAAACAAGGGTCACGTGCTCACACGTGACCAGGGGTCACGTGGTAGCACGTGACGTTTAAGCAGCAATCAGAAGACAGAGCGTAAAAGAAAGAGGAAGCCTCGTTCCAAGGGGGTCACGTGCCCACACGTGACCATGGGTCACGTGGTCACACGTGACCGGCTTTCAAAGCCCATTTTGTCAACAGAATTAAATTCTGAAAGAAATTCAAATCTTTCCAAAGGAAAGCGGCTATCTGCAACCAATCAAATTAAAGATTCAGAGGTGATGAAATATCATCTATCTATGGGAAAATCTCGGGTTTGGAAAGATTTCCCCTTTAAATCTAACCAAAACAACAAAGGAGAATCCCTGAATTTGAAATCCAATGGTGAATAAAATTCACCTAGTAATCCAAAGGTCCAAAACGAATGATGGATGCAAATCAAATCTCTCATGAAGATTCGTCAAAAACTGATTGATTCGGCTGCTTCTCCTATAAATAGGAGCCAAGAGACATAGAGATAGATATACAGAGACAGGGAGAGAAAAAGAAAAAGAAGAGAGCTTCGAGACTTGGAGAAACTTGGATCTTCTGCAAAAACCCTAGGTAAGAAAGGGAAAAGCTCCTTGAAAGAAAAAGAGAATTTAATTCTCAACAGAGTTTAACTCTGATACATAAAAACAGAAGAACATATTTCTTCTCTCTTTGATAGAGGATCTGCAAAGTGCACATCTCCCCTTGAGGTTGAGAATTTAATTCTCAATGGGTTGAGATCCTGCCATGCAGATCCGAAACATAGAGAGGGAATGCAAGCACGAGAATTTAATTCTCACAGAACTATAGGAATTTAATTCCTTTCAAATAAAATTAGGGCTTGACCCTGTATCATGGGAATTTAATTCCTTCAGAACAAAAAGAAACAGGGTTTAACCCTAATTAAGAACTTAGTTCTGTTGAAACAACGGGAATTTAATTCCCTTAATCATCATTTAACAGGGAATGGGAATTCAATTCCTTAAAAGCTTTTATTAGGGTTTAACCCTATTCAGTCCTTCGCATATACGAGGAATTTAATTCCTACGGAAGATTCAGAGTTCAACTCTATTCAGAATATAAACCTTCAAAAGGAAGTAGGAATTTAATTCCTCTGAAATGTAAAGCTCGAGGAATTTAATTCCTGAAAAAAGATTAACAAAGCCTCTAAACAAAATACATAGAGGCAGGGTCACGTGTTACCACGTGACCCCCCAAGAGATCTACAGAAAGCCCCTTTGAGGCAGCACCCCACGTGACCCATGTGACCCTCGGCAGAAGCTCTAATACATAGGCATTTGAATGCCCATCACGTGATGGCACGTGATGCTCTGAAAGACGCGATAATCTCAGCAGAATACATGAAGGGAGGGCGCTCTCACGTGTTGCCACGTGACCCCTCTTGCCTTAGTGTTTAACACTAAGTTAAAACTCTCAAACCCAGTGTTAAAACACTGTTGGGCCTTAGTGTTCAACACTAATTAAAAAGCTTTATCTGCAGTGTTCAACACTGATCTGTTTTAGTGTTTAACACTAATTTGAAAAGCCTTGTTGCTGATGTTTAACACCAATTATCTCTTAGTGTTAAACACTAACTTGTCAACCTCATTCCCAGTGTTCAACACTGACTGCTCTGTAGTGTTTAACACTAGGCTTTGGCCCAATTGGCCTAAATGGATAGAGGCAAAGCCTCTCCTGATTGGACTTAGCCCAAGATGGCCATAAGTCCTCAATTTGTGATTAACTGGGCCAATGGACTCATAACATAATTAATTCGTCTTGACCCCAAATTGGGCCAAGGACTATTTAATCCACTCCGGTTCTAGGGTACATCTCTTCACTCCTTTGATACTTGGCATTGTAATCCTTCAATGTCTTCAAAGAGGTGACGGGTCCCGACGACCACACATTGATACGGACTGTGGGGTCCTTAAACCCGTGTTTAATGCAAAATTCCTGGTTACGTGGAACGCGGATAATGTCACTCTTTGACCCCGTGGAAAACGTCCAGAGCGGAGCCTGGTCCTCCCAGAGCACGGCAGTGAACCCGTGTGAAGCATCCAGAGTACATACTGGACTGTGGGGTCCTTAAACCCATGGACAACGACGTCCTTAACCTTGACCGAGATGTCTTAAAACTAACAATGGACCGCAATGTCCTTAAACTACCCATGGACCGCAATGTCCTTAAACTACCCATGGACCGCAACGTCCTTAAACTAGAACAATAGAGCCCCGTATGCTCTTTTGTCGGATCTAAACGGTCCCGTTTAAGTTGATCTTAGCCTCAAAGATGGCTAACGTATCCTTAAACCTTCAAACAGACTGGACTATGAATCCCCCCAATTGACTCTGGCTCGAGGGTACATCTCTGAACTCCTCTGACATCTGTAGTTGTAATCCTTCAACGTCGTCAGAGAGGTGATGGGTCCCGACGGCCATACATACGATGGACCACTATGTCCCTAAACTGGAACATTAGAGCCCAAACGCTCTTTTGTCGGATCTAAACGATCCCGTTAAGTTGATCTTAGTCTCAAAGTTAGACTAACGTATCCTTAACAAACGTTTGAGTTGATCTTAGCCTCAAGTATGGCTGACGTATCCTCAAACCAAACCCCCAAACCCAAATCTAAGATAATACGGATTTGGACTAGTCCACGCCCTACGGGTGACGACATAACTCAGTCTCCATAAACAATCCACGGGCAACAAAATACAAAACAAACACCCACGACACGAAGTGACCATCTGGAGAAGGAGAAAGTTGTTACCGCAATGCGGTAGCGTAATTAACTGCAGGGGCTTGCGCCTGCAGGGAAGAGCGTCCCCACAATCAAAAACCCCTCAAACGAGGGGGAATCTGACGAAGTCTGCTACATCGGACGCATCCGTCTAAACCTTCGATACACGGTGCCATAAATCAACTTGGCATCTTCGGAGAGGTGTACGGATAGCACCAATTAGCATCTGCCCCGAATCTCAGGCGAGACGTCCATGTCGCGCCGTCTTTCGGAGGGGAACATGAGGTTCTCATCGTCTGACGGGCAGGAGGATGCCCGCTGAGGATGCGCCGAGTAGGAATGGACTCGGCGGCCTCGCGATGAGGGCTTGATCCCTGGCGTTGTGGGGGTAGGGAAGCTACCAGCCAGGGATAGTAGAGCAGGGTAGCTGCTCGGTGCCTCTTGGCGAGGGCTTTGATCCTCGACGCTGGAGAGGCCGTGAGAGGCTTGCGAAGGATGGCCGAGCAGTGTAGCTGCTCGGTGCCTCTTGGTGAGGACTTTGATCTCTGGCATCGTGAGTAGGCAACTACCAGCCTGGGATGATCGAGCGGGGTAGCCGCTCGGATGCCACTTATGAGGGCTTTGATCCCTGGCGTCGTGGGTAGGGAGCTACCAGATGGAGATGACCGAGCAAGGGTCAGGATCAGTTGCCTCTTGCGAGGGCTTTTGATCCTTCAGGATAGGGGCCGAGCAGGGTTACTGCCCAGTGCCTCTTGGAGAGGACTTTGATCCCTGTCGGTTGTGGTAGAAAGCTACCAGCCGGGGATAGCCGAGCAAGGACTCGACTGCCTCTGGGAGGACTTTGGTCCTTAGCGCGGGAGGGGCTGTAAGAAACCTACCAAGGACTCTTGGCCGGGCAGGGTTACTGTACGGTGCCTCTTGGCGAGGGCTTTTGTCCTGAAGGATAGCCGAGCGAGGGATCCTCGTGCTCGACTGCCTCTGGGAGGGCTTTCTGATCCCTGGCATTGCAGTAGGGAAGCTACCCGCAAGGGATAGCCGAGCGAGGGATCCTCGGGCTCGACTGCCTCTGGGAGGGCTTTCTGATCCCTAGTGTTGCAGTAGGGAAGCTACCCGCCAGGGATAGCCGAGCGAGGGATCCTCGGGCTCGACTGCCTCTGGGAGGGTTTTCTGATCCCTGGCGTTGCGGTAGGGAAGCTACTCGCCAGGGATAGCCGAGCGAGGGATTCTCGGGCTCGACTGCCTCTGGGAGGACTTTCTGATCCCTGGCGTCGTGGTAGGGAAGCTACCCGCCAGGGATAGCCGAGCGAGGATCGGGCTCGACTGCCTCTAGGAGGACTTTCTGATCCCCGGCGTTGCGGTAGGGAAGCTACCCACCAGGGATAACCGAGCAGGGTAGCTGCTGGGCTGCCTCTTAGTGAGGGCTTGGATCCTTAGCGGTGGAGGGGCCGTAGGAGGCCTGCTAAGGATAACCGGACAGTGAAGCTGCACGGTTGCCTCTTGGCGAGGGCTTTGATCCTTGGCGTTGCGAGTAGGGAAGCTACCAGCCAGGGATAGCCGAGCAGGGAAGCCGCTCGGCCGCCTCTAAGGAGGACTTTGATCCATAGCGTTGGAGGGACCGTAGGAGGCCTGCTAAGGATAACCGGACAGTGAAGCTGCGCGGTTGCCTCTTGGCGAGGGCTTTGATCCCTGGGCGAGGTGGGTAGGCAACTACCAGCCTAGGATGATCGAGCGGGGTAGCCGCTCGGATGCCTCTTGTGAGGGCTTTGATCCCTGGCGTCGTGGGTAGGGAGCTACCAGACGGAGATGACCAAGCAAGGGTCGGGCTCGATTGCCTCTTGCGAGGGCTTTTGATCCTGCAGGACGGGGACCGAGCAGGGTTACTGCCCAATGCCTCTTGGCGAGGAATTTGATCCCTGTCGGTTGTGGTAGAAAGCTACCAGCCGGGGATAGCCGAGCAAGGACTCGACTGCCTCTGGGAGGACTTTGGTCCTTAGCGTGGGAGGGGCTGTAAGAAGCCTACCAAGGACCCTTGGCCGGGCAGGGTTACTGTCCGGTGCCTCTTGGCGAGGGCTTTTGTCCTGAAGGATAACCGAGCGATGGATCCTCGGGCTCGACTGCCTCTGAGAGGACTTTCTGATCCCTGGCGTTGTGGTAGGGAAGCTACCCGCCAAGGATAGCCGAGCGAGGGATCCTCGGGTTCGACTGCCTCTAGGAGGGCTTTCTGATCCCTGGCGTTGCGGTAGGGAAGCTACCCGCCAGGGATAGCCGAGCGAGGGATCCTCGGGCTCGACTGCCTCTGGGAGGGCTTTCTGATCCCTGGCATTGCGGTAGGAAAGCTACCCGCCAGGGATAACTGAGCAGAGTAGCTGCTGGGCTGCCTCTTAGTGAGGGCTTTGATCCTTAGCATTGGAGGAGTCGTAGGAGGCCTGCTAAGGATAACCGAGCAGTGAAGCTGCGCGGCTGCCTCTTGGCGAGGGCTTTGATCCCCGAGCGAAGTGGTCTTCGAGCCGCCGTGGCGAGCCCGGCGTAGAGCTGTGGAGCGCCCAGCGGGCCTCAGAGAGTATCGGCCCGTGAGACCTGTGGCCATGGGACGTAGCTTGCCGGTGGTCAGCCGTGCCGAAGAGGGCAGAGTCTCCTGGAGGAAGAGGAGTGGCGATCTAGGGCCCTGGCCCGACCATTTGGACGCGGACGAGCGCCTCCACGATGGACTCTAGTCGGTCTATTCGGCCGGCGAGGGTGTTGATGACGGTCGCCGGAGGAGGTACATCCGCGCCTCCGGTGGGGTGAGGCGGAGGCTGGTATCTGGATCTTCAGGGTGATCGCATGCCATGCGGATGGAGATCGGAGGGCCAGCTTTTGTTCTTGTGGAGTTTTCGATTCCCACAGACAGCGCCAACTGATGGAGGTCCTTTTCGGATCTCCATCAGATGTTGTCTTCCGTTGATCTCCCGGTGGACTTTATTGATTATCTCCTGTTGCGTGTGGGTCTCAATAAGTTTTTGGAGGAAGAAGTGAAATGAGGAGTTTGGTGCCGACTACCTGCAAAGAAGTCCCGGGGTGGTTTGGTACCACCAAGGACCCTCCGACGATCAAGTTAGTGATGAGATCCGAGTAGAGTAACGGCTTAGAAGAGTAAAAAATGGCTTATTTGACTCCTCTGTGATCGGGGTTTTTATAGCGGCGGCAGCACGCATTAGAAGGCGCGAGAATCTCGCCGGCGGTTACGCTCCCGGCGTCACGCCCGCGTAAAGAGCGGATCGCCCATTAATGGGGATCGTGATGGCGTGGAACGTGGGACGTTGCTGGCGGAGAATTTGCGCATGGCGAGATTTGCGGAGCGGCGGTTACGCCTGTGAGTGATGGAGTTGGTCGGTCGGAGGGACCGAGGAAGATGGTCTCGGCGGGAGAGCTCGGGAACGAGCGAGAGGGCCGAGGTATCTTGGTCCTGCGGTAGCTCGGAGGCGAGCTGAGAGACCAAGGAGGCCAATTTGCAGGCGGCCCTGAGGTGAGCCAGCTTTGTGCTTGTAAGTCGGGTACAGGGATGGCCTGATCGGCCCCTGTGAGCCCTCTCTTTTGAGTTCTGGGACACATCATCTGCCACGTGTCCTGATCTGGAAAGTCGCCAATATAGAGCATCATCAAATGTATTTGCAAACTAATTTCAGTATTTTTCTTAGCGCGGATCAAATAGATAATCTTGATATTTTGGATTGGTGGAAAATACATGAACACATGTATTCTGTGTTTTCTACCATGGCTCGTGATTTACTAATAATTTCAGTGTCCACAATAGTTTCGGAGTCTGCTTTTAGTGCAGGTAATAGGGTTCTGAGCAACAAGAGAGCGAGATTGTCAGATGACGCATTGGAGATCGCAGTGTGCTAAAAAGTTGGTTCGATGCAGAAACCAGACAACACGTTAAGAATATTGAAGATTCCGACATCGATGAAGAGTAAAGACAGATAGAAATTAACCAGTTAGTTTTTTTATTGAATTGTATTTTAAATTTTTTGGCAATTGTATGAGGCGTAAGCTTTGGCAACTTATGCCCTCTTCAAAATATTTTTTAATTAATAAAATATTTAGGTTTGCCTTGAGAATTACCCGAAGTTCGGGTTAAAAAAATTTCCAAATTTTTTTTTATAAAAATAAAAATTTACTTAATTTTTTTTTAAAAAAAATTCAAAGATTTTAAACGGGCCGGCCCGAGCCGGGCCACGGACTGGGCTGGGTTCAGGTTTGGGGGCTTCGGGCCGGGCCGATAGACACCCCGAGTCTCACCCAAGTATACACCATACGCATGCATACAAGACACGCGTATCCAGGTATCCATGAATTTAACCCGAAAGCATTACTTTATGGTCATTTTTCCTCCCGGGTTCAAACCCCACTCTCTCCAGAAGATTAAGTGTCAATACCAATTGAGTTGTTGCTCATTGGTTACCCGTGAGAAAATTAATTAGCTCTTGTTAAAGAGGAAAGGAACCCAATTTGATTTCTATGAGAGAATAGAAGAAAGGAAAGAGAGAAGAATGATTGAGCAATTAGTTGGGCTCAGATTGCATTACAATCTTTGAAGCAATAAATGGACTGAAATTAGGTAGGCATTGAATTTGAGGATTTTTCAAAACGAAAGGTGGAATTTATAACGTGCAATCTTATTTAGCGGCTGATTGGTATTTTGTTGCATCCAGTATTTGTATAAAAAAACTATTTACTAATATTTTAAAAATAATTAAAACCAAAAGTTGAAAATACAAGAAATTATCGCAACATTTGTTACAATAAATAAAATTTCATTATCTGCATTTATAATGCAAATCTCTTTGAGTACCCAAATTAATTTGTCCAAACTACCGTGAAATAAAACTTATGTGTCACATCATAAAACTTTGGGAGAGAGTGATTGAACACATGCTAAACAAGCATATTAAGATAACCGAAAACCAGTTTGGGTGCATGTCTGGACGATCGACGACAGAGACTATTCATTTGTTTCGTCAACTTGTCGAGCGTTTTCGAAGGAGGAGAAAAGATTTGCATATGATATTTATTGATTTAGAAAAAGCATACGACAATATACCTAAAGAGATATTATGGGGGACAATGATGAAGAAGGGGGTCGCCGTCAAGTATATTGACATAATCAAGGATATGTACGATAGAGTAGTGGCAAATATCAGAACCTGCGGCAGCTTAACGAGTGATTTTCCGATTACAATTGGTTTACTTTAAGGATCTGCATTAAGTCCATTCCTGTTTACCATCGTGATGGATGAATTTACTAGAACTATCGAAGATGAGTTACCTTGGTGTATGCTATTCACTGATGATATTGTTCTAGTAAATCAGACGAAAGCAGTGATTAATGTCAAATTGGAATTATGGAGGCAAATATTGGAATCTCGAGAATTCAGATTGAGCAGATACAAGACAGCATATATGCATTGCAAATTTAGTAACCAGAGGAGTCAAAACAATATTAGTATAACATTGGAAGGGCAAAATATATCACCGAGCGACCAGTTTAGATATGTAGGTTCCATCATCCAAAAGAATGGGGAGATCGATTATGATGTTAATCAAAAGATCCAAGCTGGTTAGTTGAAATGGAGAAGTGAAACAGGAATTTTGTGTGATCGTAACTTTCCGTTAAAATTGAAAGGGAAGTTTTATCGGAGCGCTATTCAGCCTGCCTTATTATATGGTACAGAAGGCTGAGCTCCTAAGAAGCATCATACATAGAAGATGCACGTAGCGGAGATACGTATGCTTCGTTGGATGTGCGGTAACACTAGAAAAGATAAGGTGCGAAATGAGGATATTCGTGCAAAAGTTGGTGTAGCACTCGTGGAGGAGAAAATGCGGGAAAACCGGCTAAGATGGTTTGGTCATGTGCGACGCAGACCCATAGAAGTACCGGTTCGACGAATAGATAATCTAGATATGGGCAATGGCAAAAAGGCAAAAGGAAGACCGAAGAAAACATGGATGGAGGTGATACGAAACGATATGGGTGCCAAAGGACTCGATGAAAGTATACTGTTCGATAGGAGTGAGTGGAGGCGGAGGATTCATGTGCTGGACCCGGCGTGATTCTCATGTTGGTTCATGTAGCCTACCCCATATGCTTGGGATAAAAGGCTCAGTTGTTGTTGTATATTTGACCTTTTCTTTTATGAGAAATTTTTATTAAAAAGTAGAAAATATGATACCACTGTAGGGTTCCTAGGTACTCTCAAGAGGTCTCACAAGGTATCAACCATGCCAATTTCAAATTTTACGGTACCGAGAAACCCTACACTACGAATCGTTAACTAGATTTTAGGCGAAACTGATAACAAGTTAACAACTTAACTATGAGTTAACGGAAATACAACCTTTGTAGATCCGGTGCTCCACCTCCATAGCTCCGTGATGATGTCTCCTCGCTGCGATCATCGGATCCCGGGCTCTAGCGCCGGCTTCATCGGAGAAAAAGCGGGCTAGGTCATCGACGACGATGCCGAAGATGATCTACGTCGAGGCATCACAAGATCAAGCTCCACCTTCACCAAACCATGAAAACTTGTGAAGGAAACACCCTATACTACTTGGCAAAAGTAGGAGGTGGGTTCACTTTAGATTTGGATTTCTCACTCTTTTTCATCAATCACCATTGATGGAAACTTGGTTTTCTTCTTGAAGGAGAAGAAGAAGAAGAAGATGAATATCATGATAAGTTATTCAAAAGAATAATAAAAATCATTCTTATCATAATTTAAACCATGGTTAGATGTAGAGAATTAACCTTGGTTAGAAGAATGGTTAGGGTTTTTATTTGATTATTCATTCTTTTATCTATTTATTTTTGGATTAAAAGAAATGAGAAATGAAAAGATAAACTCGATTACCATTTATTATACCTTTTAGCTTTTTCTAATTCAAACACACACTCCCTTTCTTTTAGGGTTTTTTCCGCTCGCGCTCAATACTTCAATATTTTTCTTTGTTCTCCATACTTAGTATTTACCTGTAACCCCCTAAACTTATAAGTTGCTCCTGTTGCCCTCTCAATTAATAAAAAGGTATCTTTTTAGAATATTCTATTACTGTTAGGTATTAACGGCAACACGTTGGAAGGGAATATATATTACCTTCGAAGCATATTTTATAAGTTTCAAAATATACTATATTAACCATTACAAAACTTCCATACATTAACATTAGTTTAACAAAAAGCAATAAAACTCAAATATATTTTCATAGCACTAACACATATAAGACACAAAAGCAAATATACAATGCCTACAAGAAGTTGTATTTTTCCATTAATTTGTCAGTTTCCGCTCGTTGCTTCCAACTTCCTCTCAAACATTTCCGTTTTATGCATAATCATCTCAAATTCCAATTCAAAAGCTTCAAAGCTGCACCAATTTTCCCCTTCATCACGGAAAAAATTCTCTTTAATTCAGGGGCTAATAATTCTTTTTGTCTCAAATGCAATGCAATTCTTGGTGGGGTCTTCTCCTACATAATATAGACGCAACCAATCAAATGTGGACCCCTATAATTCTGTGCAAAAAATTGTAGAACTGAAATTTGAATTTATGGTCAATTTGACGGAGAGAGAAAAAAAGCCCAAGATTAGAAAACCCTAATTTGGAATATTTGAAAAATACAAGGATTTTGAATGAAGAAAATAGGTTTTGGGTGCAATATGTCCCCTTACAATGAGTTATCGTTAATTCCTAACGGTTTTAACAGAATATTCTAAAAAGATACTCTTTTATTAATTAAGAAAGGTAACAAGAGTAACCTATAAGTTTAGGGGGCGGCAGGTAAATACTAATTAGTGGGGACAGAGAAAAATATTAAAATATTGGGAGGGCTAGGGTAAGAAAAACCTTTTTTTTTAATAAGACCTTCTCTTTCGGTCCTTCATAATATATTTAATTATGTCTCATTATTTAGTTTTCATGTTTCAAATTCTAAAAGAATCATAAATATATTAAAAGATTATTTAAAGGATGAATAAATGTATACCAACTTTATAAATATATGTAATTCTTTTATTACAATATGACAGTATGAGGAGCTCAATCAAATGAGATTTTTTTGGATACCTTATTATCAGGTATAAAAGATCATATTTCGCATAATAACTGAAAATTATTGTTATTTTTGTTATGTGTTCATGATGAATAACATCAAACTATGTTTTTTACACACACGCTCAAAAGAAAATAGTTTTTTGAGGCAATAAGATTACACGCTCTTCGAAAACAAATTCATATATTATTTTCAATCTAATAGACAATGCAAGCTACTTTTAGTCATCAGCGTGTATTACACGTGCAGATTGCAAGATTTATAATGACTTAGATTATAAAGCAATCTTGTAGGAGATTTAAAAGATACATGCAAGTCCTATTTTTAAAATAGCACTTATCTAAACCTCAATTTAGTTGGTGATGATAATCAATATTGGCGATCCCCTAAATCAGGACACGTGGCAGCTGAGATGTCCCAGAACTCAGAATAAAGGGCCCACAGAGGCCGACCAGGCCACCTCTGTACCCGACCTGCAAGCACAAGCTAGCCCTCCTCGGGACCCCCTGTAGATTGGCCTCCTCGGTCTCTCAGCTCGCCCCGAGCTGCCACAAGACCAAGACTCCTCGGCCTTCTCGCTCGTCCCCGAGCCCCCCAACCGAGGCCGTCTTCCTCGGTCCTCCGACCAACTCCACCGCTCACAAACGTAACCGCCACTCTGTAAATCTCGCCATACGCGGATTCTCCGCCAGCAACATCCCACGTTCCACGCCTTCACGATCCCCATTAATGGGCGATCCGCTCTCTACGCGGGCGTGGCGTCAAGAGCGTAACTGCCGGCGAGATTCTCGCGTCTGCTGCTGCGTGCCGCCACCACTATATAAACCCCAATCACAGAGGGGTCAAATAAGCCATTTTTTATTCCACTTAGCCGTTACTCTGCTCGGATCTCGTGCTAACTTGATTGTCGGAGGGTCCTCGGTGGTCCCAAATCACCCCGGGACTTCTTTGCAGGTACTCGGCGCTAAACTCCCCAAGTCACCAATCTCCTCCAAACCCATTGAGACCCACACGCAACAGAAGATCACATTCAAGATCCACCGCGAGATCAACGAAAGACAACATCTGAAGGAAACCCGGAAAGGATCTCTATCAGTTGGAGTACCAATAAAATTAGTAATCATTAGCTTACGATATAATTTTTTCTCCTACAAATTTTTTCTCTAATTAACTCTCCTTCCTCCTAATTATTCTTCAATCTACATTACATATATATCAGCCATGATCGACAGAGCGAAGGAATCCAAACGTTTATCTTCCTAATTAACTCTCCTTCCTCCTAATTATTCCTCCTAATTATTCTTCAAGCTTACGATATAATTTTTTCTCCTACAAATTTTTTCTCTAATTAACTCTCCTTCCTCCTAATTATTCTTCAATCTACATTACATATATATCAGCCATGAACGAAGAGGCCGACGGAAGACAACAACGTTTCTTATCGTGGCGAGCGTCGTCCTTCTCGTTCTAATCATGTTGATTCTGATCTTAAAGTTCAAACGCTTTGGTCCAAACCAATTAAATAACAATCAACTCGCTTCCAATAATATTGATGGTTCTTCTCCTACTGACGATATGGTGATCGTTTATCTTGATCGAGAACAACAATTGCGAAATATTCCTTTGGTAACCATAAAGAAGGAAGATAAACGTTTGGATTCCGAGGAGCATTGTGCAATATGTATGGGCAGGTATAAAGATGGACAGTCGGTGAGGGTGTTGCCTAGGTGCGAGCATAGTTATCATAGAGCTTGTATTGATCGGTGGCTCGTGAAATATTCTCTTTGCTGTCCGATTTGTGAAGATAAAATCTTGATGTGATCGATCTAATTGAAGAAGTCGTGGTCGAATTACTGCCACGGTTGAAATCGAGATTCGAAGTTTATTTTTCCTAGGAGAAGAATTTATTAGTGTCTTTGCTGTGATGAAAATTTATGTACTTAAGAATTATAGTTTTTACTTGTTACTATTTTAATCAATTGGCATGTCATCTGAAACAATATCATGCATGCCATTATGAAGTTTCTTGACTCATGTTGCAAAGTACAATATATCTTATAAAATAAAATTGTTTGAACAACATTATATATAACAAATTTTAAAGATAAATTTGGTGGTCAGGGATCTAAACAACTGGGGTTATAGGATTTCTAAAGATTTCAATAGTTGATGCCGTGGGCTGATGCATGGGTATCTCGCTTTCATTAAGGCAATTCGTGCCACCGCGGTGAGAATCTAGTGGTTTTTCACCGATGTAGCGGGTCTTGATACATTGCCCTCATGATGTAACAACCAACGAACCTCACCGTTTTGCTCTCCATTCCTGCACAATGTAAAGATCAAGAGCTCTATCCACACATTTTCTCTACCCGGATTTGTGAACAAATATATTATATGGGAAAAAATGTCAAAATGAGATAGAAACATGTCTAATATATAAGGGTTTAAATTGTAATGTTGAGAAAATGAAAGGAGAATAATGGGCCAAATAAAGTGATTATTAATAGCCTCAATAAACACCAAGTACAAGTATCCATATGGTCAAAATTCAACATGTAATTTCTCAAATAATGGCCCAAATATTAAACCCAATAAAACATAGATTAAATGTCCATGACAAAGGATTTATGGTTATCATGGCATAAACCTCAAAAATCCATACTTTAATTTTGTACAACAAAATATCATTATTTGAGGGAATTATTTTATTAAAATTTCCAACAATCTCTTACAAGTTTTAATAAAAGCAAAAAATGGTAAATTACGCAAATAATAAAAATAACAATAATATGAAAATTATGAAAAATCATAATGGTGGGTAGTGATGGACTACAACACATCGTGAAGGTGTGTCATGCATTGAATCTTTCACTTAGCATGTCACAACTTTCACTCTAGTTATAGTGGATTTGACCTTGAACTATAATCTCTTATAAGAAATAAAACGTTGTGTCGTGCATAAAGCATTCCGGGTGTTTAATCGAGCCCTTAAGCCAGAATGTTTCGGCATTGTGCTTAATCCTGATTTTCTTGAGTTGTTTCAGAGAATAAGCTCATGTTCTCTTAAGAGAGCGGCCACACCGTCAGACTCATATAGGTGAAATCCATCAAGAGTGTTAATGTAATATTTTGCACCCCGCTTATAAAAGACAGATTTCATTAAGAGATAAACTCAACTCTCTACTCGTTACAGGATAGATGCACCTACATTATAGGGATGGACTGGGAGTGTAAACTCGAAATTAATGCATCCCAATTTTGACTTACTCTATGATTTGTTTTTCCTATTGAACACAGTTTTCAGGATCTCTGGTCCCTGAATTTGGTATCCTCACAGGCAATATATTATTATTGGGTTTAAATCCAATCCCCTCGATGTTATCCAAAACATTATATAACTATATCTATAATTTCAAATATGCAAGATTATCATTAAATTTTACATAACATGTATTTTACATCAATAGGTGTGAGCTCACAACATTGTAATTTATGGGTTTTGATCACCATTGAAAAACAGTTTTGCATGCTACTGATTATAGCAATACAATTACACACTACATTAAATTGGGTCAAACAAAAGTTTTTACAACTCAGGATAATCATACAAAATATTCAACTAGTATTTTATTAGCTCATGATAAACAATTTGTTATGCCTTAACGACAATATGTAGTTTTTCCGATTCTCAACAAATAAAGTTTTCACCCAAAATAAATGCATTATATTGTCGGTATCAAATAAATGCTACTAAAATGACAACAAATTTTGGTAAAATAATCTACAAAACACTGACCAAAATATTTCTTGATAAATTCATTTATTTACCGATGATGAAAATTTGGTTTGCAGAAAACCCCGACTAGTTTTGAGATTTGAAATATACATGTAACATCTCAATTGACTTTATAGTCATAATATAGTACATAACAAAATATTCTCATTATGAGCATTCAAAATTTATGGTCATGGCTATCCATGTTATAGTCCAGAGAAACACATATATAAGCTTCTAATAATCAAGTCCAAATTTTTTTCATCATAATATTTTTCCTTTAATCAAACAAAAACATTGGAACTTTCAAAAAGAATCACTTTTTATTTTTGAAGCATATAAGTATTAGCAAGTTTAAGAAACTCCTCAAGAAGTATGAATTTACAACTCAAATTGAAATCATTTTAAATAAGTTATATTTAATAACTTGCAGTCTCCATAAATATTTAGATGCATTTTCAAATATTTTTGTCATGCAACAATTGCCGCTTCTCATAAAGTTAAAAAATAAAATGAGCTTTAAGATTCATATTTAAAATCCAAAAATGCATCTCAAAACTATGAATAAAAATTAAAGTCAACAACTTTATTTTTTTTCAGCTCGTAAAAGTAAAGGAGAACTCATGATTTATTAAATCAAATATTTTCTTGCAAAAATATTCTTTTCTTTTTCAATAAAATTAACACATGGCCAAGCATACTTAAATTTTAGCTTTTATTAAGGAGAAGATAACATGAGACTTTTACTGATACAATGAGTATAAAATAAAGATCTTTAATTTTCCAAATTAAAGTTCAATTGAACTTTACAATCATCCAAATCTTAATGAACAAAAATAACATTGCATGACCCTCGTTGAAAGTCACATGAAGCATATGTTGAACCATAGCAAATTTGTCTACTAATTGGCTCCAAATCTATCTACCATCATATAATACTCTCCACCATATTCGTTTAGGATATCATAACCATAAGTGGCTTTTCATTAACCTAGGCTTAATTAAAAAAGCCACATATCCAATCACAACAATTAGAAAGATATCCTAATTGCCACATATATAAATGCATAATTTTTCGATAGGATGTTTTAGAAGATTTATCGTTCATTTTTCTTATTAGGGTGAGCGAATTCCATGTCATACTCTTTTAGACTTCAATTAAGTAATACTAAAAATATTGACCGATAGAAAATAACCCAAAAGTTATACATCAAGGAGCCGTTTAATTTTCATGTGATGAAATTCTCTTAATCACTGCTCACTCTTCTACTTAAATTTGTGGTTTTTCAAAGATTGATTCTTTTGCGTCTCTTTGATTTTATGCCTTCAAGATATCATCAATACGATAAGTACTTTTGTAGCAATAAAAAATTATGTAACAAAAGCTAATTTTATAGATGCAAGTAATAATTGTATTTATCTGTTTCCTTTTTTTCAAAGCGGATATCTTTGAAGCGAAACATCCTTATCAAGCATCAACCCCGTCAACAGGCTTTTCACAAAGCAGTTCCATTGTTTTCGAATTGCCTTAAAATTGTTGCTCCTAAATGGTATACAATGAAACCAAATTAAATTAAATTGTAGAGCACACAATAAAATTTACATAATTAAAGGAAAAGAAAAACAAATAAAAACTGAGATTGGTGACGTCGTCGGCTGAGGCACGGATATCTTGTTTTCATTAAGGCAATTCGTGCCACCGCGGTGAAAAACTAGTGGTTCTCCAACGATACAGCGGGTCTCGACACGTTGTCCTCAAGATATAACAGTCAACGAACTCACTGTTTCGCTCTCCATTCCTCCACACAGAATAAAAAGTAAGAGCTCAGCCCCCCTTTTCTCTGCTAGTATTTATGACCAATATATCATATGGAAAAAAATGTCATAAATGTTGAAATGAGATGGAAACATGTGTAATAAATTTGTGTTGAATGAAAGGAGAATATAGATAAAGTGACCATTAATAGCCTCAGTAAACACCAATTACCGGTATTATCCATGATACTAATGAATCAATTAAAATGGTCATCATAAACCCATTTAATATCAACATCCATGTATAGTCGAAAGACTGTTACTATATGGTCAAAATTCAACATTTAATTACTCAAATAATGGCCCAAATATTAAATCCAATAAAACATAGATTAAATATCCATGACAAAGGATTTATGGTCAAGAATATTATGCCATGAACCTCAAAAACCCATACTCAAATTATGTACAACAAAATATCATTATTAGTGGGAATTATTTTATTAAAATTTCCAACAGCTGACATTTAGAAATTTATAGATTTACAGGTTAGACGTATGAAATTTGATGATTTAGAGATATTAGGGTTTCCATTTTTTTGGGATGTTGAGGCTAAAGGGTTAGGTATTGGGTACTAATTAGGGTTTTAGGAACTTAGAGATTAATTTTGGCAATTTAGTAATTGAAAGAGTTTTTTTCTGGGATAAAAGAGTGGAGTACAAGGATTTAGGCCACCCAAATTTCATTGAAAAGTATTTTATGAACGCTGACCATACAGACCACATAAGTTTAGATAATCTGCGTATTCACCGTTAAATAGTGGCGTTTGAACCCTAGACTCTGTTCCCAACCGCAAAGAAGATTTAGCCCTATGGTATATACAGTGGCTATCAGAAATTTCCAAATATCCAAAACATAACAAAAATGTTATTTGAATAGCTAATAATATTTTATTCCAGTCATAAACGATAGTTTATGTTATTTTAAAAAAAATTAAATTAGTTAATGGTATTTATCCTATGGATAGATGTATGAAAGTTTATTCATACTTTATGTAGTTTAACTATTTTCTCACAAAAAGATATTGTTTTGTTAGTTTAACTATTTTCTCAAAATAGATATCGTCTTTAAACTACATCAAAATAGATTTTCCATCCAAAAATTGGATGACTTGATCAAAATGCCGATACAAAAAAAAGAACAAACATTGCATTTAGAGGAAGTCGGGAGTATTTTCGTCAAGTCACGAAAACTTTGGATGAAAAATTTACCGGAAGTTAAGCCGAGACAAAATGCAGGTTTTCAAACGTTAGGAGGTTCCCGGTTTTCGGGCCAAACATGAGTGGAATTTCCTGCATTTAAGCCTTAATTGTTTTTTAATTGATTGAATTGAAGAAAATGTTTCTTGGTTAGAAGGAAAATATAGGAGTTCAGCAATCAAAATATTTTAATATAATTCCTTCAAAATTTGAAAAAAAGAACGTTGCAATGCAAATATTATATAGGAAAATAGTTATATTAATTGTTCATTTCTATCTCTATTTCTGTTTTATCTTGCTAACAAGCACCAATCTATATAAGAATTTCTAAAATTTTGTATTTTTTTTTATTTATTAGCAACTGTCCTATTCATGTGTCATTAAAAGCAAAGGCGAGCCTTAAAGCATTATGAGTTTTTAATGCAAAATCCTGAAAGTGACAACTGAAGACATAAAGGGAACAAAGTTGGTGATCATTGGTTTAAAATTCTGAACTGAGGCTAAACATATGAAATGGGCAGCATTAACCCTTTAAAGAAAACAAAATTACCAAAAGAGACTAAAGTCGAAGAGGGTAAATTTTCAAACAAAAAAAAACGTGGCCAGCTTTCCCGCCGTCGAAAAACCCCAGCCTCAAAGAATCTCGGCAAAAACCCTCCACCCTCCGGCCCATTCTTCCGGTGTCGAAAACCCGCCGGCTGCTATATCCATATAGTTTCCTGCAATATCCAGTTAGCTGCATATATATTGCAGTATACAGATGTGTAAACTAATCGTTATTACAGGAAACCATACAAATATTGCAGCCGGGGGTTTCGGACAGCGGGAGAATGCGCCGGTTTTTTTCTCTCTCTTGTTGACGAGATTCTTTGGGCCAGGGTTTTTTGACGGCCGTAAAGTCAGCCGGGTTTTAAAATATTTCTATTACAATTTACCCAAGTTTATAAAACGGTAGAAATTTCAAGATGAAAGGGTATCATGTAGTGGGTCCTTCATGTTCCAAAAGCACAGGGGTGCATGGGGGTGGGGAGCGGGGGGGGGGGGGGGGTTCAAATGACCCTTCATGTTCAGAGCTCCCTTTCCTTTGTTCTCCTCCCAGTGCAAACAGAATCCCAATTCCAACTCTAAAGAAAGGAAAAAGAGAGACAAACAAAACCACCACCTCAAAAAACCAAGGGTGTGTATGTATGTGTGTGTATATATATATAACCATTCAAAAAACACATTCCACATTACTTCATTCTCTCCCTTATTCTTTCTTGCTCCCTTACAATGACCCTTCTACCTTCATATTCTTCTCAATATCAAAACTGAGAGAGAGAGAGAGAGAGAGAGAGAATCATGGGAAGCTCAAGTAGGGTCATTGGAACAAGTTTTGGTGCAATTGCTTGCATGCTCTGTTTTGGGCTTTTGGTGTGTTTGGCATTAGGAAGCAGTGGGGGAACAAATGTAGCACCAGGAGTTAATTTCCAAGGGCCTAATGCTAATGCTAATGATAATGATAATGCTAAGGTGAAATTAGAGCCTCTCTATGAAATTAAGAGAAGAGTGCCCAATGGCCCTGATCCTATCCACAACAGGTACTTAACTCTTAATTTTGCTCTCTTCACAATAAATTTTTCTTCTTCTTCTTCTTCTATGTTGATATTAGTAGATTAGCACGTGCTGTACACGTGCTCGATTTAAACATTTTCCGTTCTACCTTAATGAATGCTGATGTGGTACACAACAATTTTTATCAAAAGAAAAAAAGACGCGGGGTCTGAATTTTTATTCGATAATGAAGACCGCCGATGGGAAGCAGAACAAAGCTTGCATCAATTGCTTTTCTTTTTCTTGTTTTTGAGTTAAAATAAGTACAGATTTGCATGGATTATGTTGGCAATAAAAAGGGATATAAAAGGGATTTGCATTATTAGTTATTGTTTAATTTCCCCATGAAAGTTACAGTATTGGATGGTAGATAAAGTGACATGGAAGCCATGAATAGTTGTTTTTTTCACATTCCAATGCATTTTGATTTTCGTGTGCTAGATGAGTTTCCAAGCTCCTCCTTTATATAGTTTTCATGGGCCCAATCACAAATATTAGAGTCCCTTACAACTTTGATATCACCCCCTGTTTCAAAATTTAAAAGAATTAATGGATAAAGAAAAGAATGCCTCTTTCACTTTAATCACACTCACCCACATTCCATAATCATGCTTAAGTATCTTCCCAAGAAACTATATCTAGCATATTTTATTCAAAATATTTTTGATAAATAACCAACAATTATTATACCTCAGCTTAGCGACACGTAGAAGAGTTAGTATAGAGGCCGCATCTAATTTGTTTTTATAACACTCACCGGAATCAAGCAAGATTTTGCCATGACAATGAAGACATCTCTTGAAAAACTTACTTCGGTATCTAACCAGCATTCCATGCATTATTGCAGAAGAGCCGGGAAGTCTGAAAAACCTTCGGTGCGACGTAATGGACGGGGGTGGAGTTCCTGGCATGTGGGTAATGGATAGTGGGTGGGGGGGGGGAGGGGATGTCTCATCTTGAATGTAACAAGCAAAATCTTCAAACACTCCTTGAGACATTAGCCAAAAAATTTCCTTGATTTATAATTAGTTGTTGGTTGTGGTTGTGGGGTGTGTAAAGAGGAAAATTAAGCTTCCCTCACACAAAAAATACACATTCAAGATTCTTGACCAAGATTGTCATAAGCTTTTCCAGTCACTTTAGTGACTTCTTTATGATTAATTATGAAGGATATATAATTAAGTATAAAGAGCCAAAGGAAAATATTGGTATGGTACAATATTAGAAGGAGAGAAGTACTTGCATGGATCAAAGACCAAGAAATGTTCTGGTAGCCATCAAAAGCTTTAATTTACACAAACAAGACATAAGCATGTAACACATTTGCTTTCTTTTTTAGTCCATCTCTGTTTTGTTTGTTTTCTTTTTGTGCCTCTTGAGTAAAGCGATGCCACCAATTAAAGAATATTTAGGTTTTGTTTGTTCTTAATCATGTTACTCTCTTTTTCTTTTCACCTTTTATTTCTCTCTCACTTTGTGAGCACTATTTTGGAACATTCAAAACTTGCTCGCTTATCAATGTAATCTCAAATATTTATATTTCTCAAATTCATATCTGTCATCATTTAAATATGCATGATGGCTCTTCTGACGTTGTGTTTGTCGCAGCAAAGATCTGTAAATTACAATTAGAGTTGAATGATATATTTTATATATAACACAAATGTATGCATGAAGATACTTAACCATCTCCCAAGCTACTAATGCAAAGTAAAGCAAAAGAAATTAAAGAAAAAGAGTAAAAAGCCAAAGTGTCATATGGCTTCTAACAAGCTTTACCTTTTTCTTTGTTTTTTTTTTGTTTCTTTACCTCTTTTTTGATTCTTTTCTTGCTGTATATTTTTTTTATGGGATCGAGGAGCAAAGACTAGGTCTTAAAGCATCCAAGAACTATGCATAATTAATTAACCTGTGGTTGTGTAAAATCAAATACCCTGTAACCTCAAAAAATCTTTTGAACATTATTATATATTCCTGTATAAATTTTTCAAAAGAAGGGAGGATAAAAATAAACGAATAAGCAAGTTCTTGCTTAAATTCCTTGATGCCAAATTGTCCAAGTATTTGCTCATGGTAAATTAGAAATACAGTCTAATTGTACATTAGATGCATTGGTTAATTTGCACGTGGACTTACGGTAAGAAATTTCATATTTCTAATCAATACCATATATATGTGTATGTCTTACTGGTTAGAATGTTTTGAAAGCCAGCCGAAGAGCGATTTTGTAGAGAAATCAAGAACATCATCGATTTATTTATTTTATTTTAATTTGAAATTTGAATTGATGTTGCTGTTTATTTAATTCTAGTTATTTTTGAATTTGAGTTGACGCTAGTTCTGTTTTCTCTTTTCCTTCTTACATTAACTTGATGATGTGGCATATTATAAGTAGAAATTAAAAAGGATGTTAATAAATTCCTACATTTTACGTGATTTATTTCCAAACAAGTATTCCACATGGCTTTACGTGGCATCTCTAATTGATCTTCGGAAGTACCCGATTCACAAAAAGGTTTGCATTTCAAGACTGAGATATATTCAATGTAAAAATGGTAGTTTTTCTAACATGCTTAACCTTGCCAGATATATGAAAAGGCATATAGAATTTTTTTTCTAACAAATTATATGTGGTATTTATTTTCTAATTTATTTTTGAGAAGTCTTTTCTCAAAAAAAATTATGGAAGGCAAATTTTGTCTGACTATGAAACAGACAAATATCATAGATTGATTTTCCACCAAAACAATAGAGCAAACACAACTTCATGTCATTGATAACAACTTATTAAACCACCTCATGATTTTAAAAGAGTAGGTTTAGCAAATTCATAATTTCATGTACAAATAACGCTTGGCTTCAAATTAAAGAAAACCAATTTCACGTGTAAAATGAAAAGGCTCTCAAGATAGAAAACCGGTCCGCGATACCCATCCGTGGCCGAAGTTGTTTTGGGGTTTATTATAAGGCGTCACAAAATTATCTGCAACATTATGCCTAAATCTTAGATTAGGTTGTTTATCAGACCATATCACTACGACTAAAAAACGATTCAGTGTCACGTCTTGAATTATTGTCATATAAAATCGTTATTTAATTTATTCTCCGATTTTTGTCTTATAAAATCTTGTGATGGGCAGAAATTATGGATAAAAATCAATTTCCTACACTATCCCATGTTTTTTTTAATTGCATAGATTAGAGATATGTGGCTTTTATTGTTTTTCAAAATTTTGCCTGATCGTTTCTTTTTAACCAATTCTTATATAGTCCCACTCTCAACAGTTTTTCAGCCAAGTACCATTCACTGCCCCTCATTAATGCATGAATCAAGAGGAAATACAAAGATTCCCTTGGGCAAATTCGTTTATGCATAAAAATGTTTGCAGTTAGATGCCCTTTTTCTCTTTCCCTCTAACAAGACAAAAAAAATGGAGTGGAAAAGAAGAAGAGGAGACGGTCTACCGAGTTATTGCTCATTGCTCAAAACGGTTCATGTTTAAGGAGAAAAATAGTTATTGAAAAAAACTTAATTTTTTTGATTTGTATTACGCACACACAAGAAAGATACAATAAATAAGCCTAAAATCAAGATATAAACGGATCTAAGAAATATTTAAAAATAAATAAGGTAATAATAAAAAATCGTTGTATCACTTATCAAGTATTCCATCATCTTAAGGATATGCAGTAAATCCGTATAACTTGGGAAGGCTATAATTAAATATAAAGAAAATAATATAGATCTCAGTTGATCGAGTAGGCGGCTAACCAACCAAAAATTCAAGATTCATCGAAAACGGCGCTAGCATATATTTATTATTTCCACTTATACATGTGTGCTTTTCGTCCCTTGAAAAGAAAAGATCAAAAAAGAAGAGGAAAAAAAACCATCAAATGCATAAACAGATGAGTCACATGTGCAGACATTCACTTCAAGGTGTCTAACGAGCCGGTCCGTCCATGGGCCGGCCTGGCCCGAGCGCCATGTGGCGGGCCCGTGCCAGCCATGGACGGTCCGGCCCTAGCGCCACGTGGCGGGTCCGCGCTGGCATGACCAAGGCCAAGACCCGACAATGGCCGGGCCGGGCCGGACGTTGGCGGCCTGGCATCGGCCAACCAGCCAAATTCAAATTTGAATTTGGCTGTTTGGCCTTGGGGAGAGGTTTGGGGATGGAGGCTAGTCAAATTCTTGGGATGGGTTTTTTTTAATGGGGGTGAGTTTTTTAATAAAAGAGGAAAATTGAATTAAAGTGGGGTTGTAAAATTATCTAAAACCCCAACCTAAAATTATACAATTTTATATCTTTAATCCAAAACTCTATAAAAACCTATTTACAATTCTCATTCTTTTCACAATTCACAACAACAAAATTTTCAATCTCGCAATCACTCTCTTTAATTTCCGAGAAGTATACTGTTAAAATTGAAATCATACAATCTTCATTTCCGCAGTGTCAATTTTCATTTCAGTTTCATTAATTTGATTCTGCTATTTGGAATCAGGTTTTTTTATTGATTATATATTTTTCTCGTATATTTTTTATCATCTCTCTTTCTCTGTTACTAATATTTTTAATTAAGAATGTCAGGTCCATCTTCACAAGGTAACATGGATGCTTCATCTTCACGGAGACGTTCATTTCAAATCGATATGGATTTACAAGGAAGACAGAGATTTACCAATATATTGCAAAACTAATTTTGATTCTTATTCTTCTAACTATGAATTTTCTAACTATGAGATCTCTGCTGCGTCACAAAGTAATGTTCCTGCACCTTCCTTTTTGAAGCAAGAGCTTCTGCTCCTAAAAATAAAAGAGCTAAAACTTCTGATATTTGGAAATATTTTATAGCACAAACAGTTGCAGATAAAGGCGAACGGACAGTTTACACCCATTGCCAAGCAGATTTTACCTGTACCACTTCAGACGGAACTACCCACCTAAAAGACATTTAATCAAACACGAAAAACAGATTCTCGGCAGACGGCTCTAACTATATCGTCTAATTCTTTAACTAATTTTTCCGAGTCGCAAGAAACTAATAGAAGAGAACTTACAAGATATGTCATATATGCTAAACAACAATTTGATTTTGCAGAAAACGAAGAATTTGATAAATTGGTAAAAAATGCATATAATCCAGCATTTCAGAGAATATCCAGAACAACAATTAGAAGTGATATTTTAAAAAAATTTCATGATGGTAAATCTAATTTGATCGATATTTTTGCAAATCTTAAAAGTAATATAGCATTAACTTCTGATCTTTGGACTACAAAATGATATATGAGTTACATTTGTGTTACTACATATTTCATTGATAATGATTGATTTTTACATTAAAAAATTATTGGTTTTTCAAAAATGAAGGATCCACATAGTGAAAATAATATAAGTAATTGTATTTTGACTACTGTACGTGAATATATTCAAAATAAAATTTTTTCTGTTAGTTTTGATAATGCTACTAATAATAATTCTGCTATAGCAATTTTAAAAAAATAATTTAAATCCTGTTTTGAATAGAGAATTATTTCATTAAAGATGTGCATGCCATATTTTAAATTTAATTGTGCATGATGGTCATACTATAATTGATTATCATTTAGCGAAACTTAAAAACGCAATAATATTTATTGAAAACTTTGGACCCCGAAAACAAATTTTTAGGCAAATTTGTAACCGGTTAAATTTAAAATTTAGATTTTTTAAATTCAACATTCCAATTAGGTGGAATTCCACTTATGAGATATTGAAATGTGTTTTAAAATATCGGGAACTCGTTACTTTATTTTATGAGGAACAAATACCCAATAATAATTTAGAAGATTATGATTAGTTTGCTTGTGAATATATTTTAAAATTTTTAGAAATAATTTACAATGCAACTAAATGTTAATCTGGTGTTTATTATGCCACTACATGTTTATCAGTAGAACAGTTATTTTATGTTATTAAAATTATAATGTGCATGTCATTGATCATGAAAGTGCATTTTCTGGAATGTTATAAAACATGCTTACGAAATTGAATAAATATTGACGAAAAATTCCTGCATTATTTTGTTTAGTTTCTGTTTTCGATCCTAAACTTAAAAAAGATAATTTATTTTTTTTATTAGATGGATACCATAAAAATTTAGCTACTGATATAGAACATTTTAAAAATGTTTTAGATTTTTATTTGCATGAATTGTATGTCATATATGATGTTTAGTATGGTCAAAACAGAACTTCTTCTTTATCTTCCTCTTCATAGCAGTAATCCAGAAAAGAAATATTTCAGTTTTTACAGCAGAAAAAACAAAGAATAATCGTTTCTAATTTTTCTACTTATAATGTGTTTATAATGTATTTGCAAACTGATTTCAGTAATTTTCTCACCGCGGATCAAATAGATAATCTTGATATTTTGGATTATTGGAAAATACATGGACACATGTATACTGTGCTTTCTGCTATGGCTCGTGATTTACTGACAACTTTGGTGTCCACAATAGTTTCGGAGTTTGCTTTTAGTGCAGCTAACAGAGTTCTGAGCAATAAGGGAGCGAGGCTGTCGGATGACGCATTGGAGATCGAAGTGTGCCGAAAAGATTGGTTCGATGCAGAAGTTAGCTAACAACACGTTAAGAGTATTGAAGACTCCGATATCGATGAAGAGTAAAGTCTGATAGGAGTTAACCAGTTAGTTATTTTTATTGAATTATATTTTTAATTTTTTGGCAATTGTATGAGAAGTAAGGTTTGCCAACTTATGTCCCCCTCAAAATATTTTTTAATTAATAAAATATTTAGGTCTCTGTCGGGACCAACACAAAATTCGGATTAACAAAATTTTCAATTTTTTTCTTCATAAAAGTAAAAATTTACTTTCAAAATATTTTTAATTTTTTTTAAAAAAATCATATTTTTAAAAAATCATCTTTTTAAACGGGTCGGCCTAGGTCGGGTTTTGGGGCTTCGGGCCGGGCTTAGACAAAGTGACATTCACTAGTAAAAAGAGTCCCAAGGAATGAGTCAATCAAGTACGGCTGGAAATTAAAACAAGTAGATCATAAGTTTAATACATACAACCAATACAAAGGAGAGGAAACTGAAGACACAACCAAGGCTATATATATCCAAACCTGGCTCAGGTTATTTGCACCCCCTCGAGTTCTCCAAGAGCTGGGCAGCAAAAACTAGTGTGCAGCTCGTAGTTGTTCCCTTCCGAATCATGCGACGGAGACGCGATAGACTTCTTGCCTGAGATTCGGGGCAGATACTAATTGGTGCTATCCGTCCATCTCTCCGAAAATACCAAGTTGATTTATGACACCATATATCGAAGGTTTAAACGGATGCGACCGATGTAGCAGATTTCGTCAGATTCCCCCTCGTCTGAGGGGTTTTTGATTGTGGGGACGCTCTTCCCTGCAGGCGCAAGCCCCTGCAGTTAATTAAGCTACCGCTTCGCGGTAACCATTTTCTCCTTTTCCAGATGGTCACTTCGTGTCGTGGGTGTTTGTTTTGTTTGTGGTTGCCCGTGGATTGTATACGGAGACTAATTTGTGTTGTAGCCCGTAGAACGTGGATTAGTCCAAATCCGTATCTTCTTAGATTTGGGTTTGGGGGTTTGGTTTAAGGTTACGTTAGCCTCATTTGAGACTAAGATCAACTTAAATGTTTGTTAAGGACACGTTAGTCTAATTTTAGACTAAGATCAACTTAACGGGATCGTTTAGATCCGACAAGAGAGCAATTGGGCTCTATTGTTCAGTTTAGTGACATTGCGGTCGATTACCAGTTTCAGAACATGGCGGTCCAATGTTAGTTTAAAGACATCCCGGTCAAGGTTAAGGACATCATGGTCCGTGGAATGTATGGCTGCCGGGACCCGTCACCTCTCTGAAGACGTTAAAGGATTACAACGACAAATATCAGAGGAGTTCAGAGATGTACCCTTGAACCAATGTTGGTTGGGAGATTTATAGTCCAATTTGGGACTAAAGTCTGTTTGCAGCTTTATGAGCATATGGGCTCAGCTGATATGAGTAACATTTTACTGTTCTGGCTATTGAGCCTTTATTTGGGCTCGGCCCTTTTAATAATGTATAGCATTTGTCAGGAGCAAAATAGTGGTCTGATAGTGCGCCACGTGGCTTGTTAGGCGCTTTGTGCCAATCAAAGAGCGCATTGCGCCAGCACCCGCGAAGGTGACACGTGTCACGCTCAGCGCTAAGCGCAAGTCTGTTGGCGCATTACGCTTTATAAGTGCGCTGCGCCAGTGAGTGACACGTGGCGCGCTCAACGCTCAGCGCAAGTCTAAGAGCGCAGTGCGCTATATATTTAGAAGCGCAAAGCGCAAATTGTTCTGTGGTTGACACGTGGCACGTTCTGGCGCAGTGCGCCAGTCCAAGGAGCGCAAAGGCGCAATTCAAGAGTGCAAAGCACTGCCCAATAGCGCAGAGCGTAGTTTGATCAATTTAAGATCAAAGATTCAAGAACCAAGGTTCTTATTCTCATCAAAAGGCCGTGCCTTTATAGATCAAAAGATATGTGAATGAAGTAAATTACTTCTTTTAAACTTTTATAATTAGATATTTTTGATCTTTTTCTTTTATTGAAGATCTTGATCTTGTTCTTAGATCTTTGATCTTCTTAGAAGAGGATTCTTCTTTTTTAATGAGATGATTTTATCTCTGTTCTTCCAAGAATTTAATTCTTTACCTTTAAAGATAAAGAAAATGATCTTCTTTCTTCAAAGGCTTGCATTTCCTTCTCTTTGAGTTTTTTTCTCAAAGTTTGCAGAGGGTTCCCTCTTTTTGAGACTTGAAGTCTTGGGGCCTTTATATAGGGTCAATTGATTTGTTAAATTAGTTGAAAAGAACATTCTCTGATTAATTTGGGAATATTTGCCACCGTTGGATCTTTGATCCTAAGGCTTCTGTTTTTACAGAAGATAATTTTCTTATTTTAATAAGATTGGAAAGATCTTTGCAGAACAGAATTTTAATTCTGATTATTTAATAATTTATTATTATTATTAGATCTTTTGATCTAATGGTGGGGAATTCTTTTAATTCCAGCACTGGCGCACTTGGCGCTGGCGCACCTACGTTTGACACGTGGCGTGCAGCGCAGAGCGCAGCGCAACTGCGCCAGCGCACCTGCGTTCGAAGCGCAGCCCAACTGCGCCAGCGCACCCGCGTTCGACACGTGGTGCGCACCACAGAGCGCTAGCGTGGCAACTGCGCTAGCGCACCCGTGTTTGACACGTGGCGCACAGCACAGAGCGCTAGATCTGAAGTGTTGCTTCAATTTGAAT
Source organism: Agapanthus africanus (assembly GCA_030015575.1). NCBI lineage: Eukaryota > Viridiplantae > Streptophyta > Magnoliopsida > Asparagales > Amaryllidaceae > Agapanthus > Agapanthus africanus. Next base: position 14,478,664 of record CM057337.1, read on the forward strand.
TTTGAATTAAAACAGAGCTTTGCTCTGATTGGGTGCACTGCCTAGGGCGCAGCGCTCCTGGCGCTGGTGTGTCTGCTTTTCACACGTGGAGCGCAGCGCGCAGAATCCGAAGCGTTGCTTAAATTTTTACTTTAGATTTTTAGTACAGAGCTTTGCTCTTTATTGGGAAAAGGAAGCGTCGTTTCATTTCAAATCTTGGAATTTGAACAGAGCTTTGCTCTGATTGGGGAAACAAATTCCTCCCCCCCCCCCACCGTTGCACTTACGTGGCCCAAGCGTGAGTGCAGCGGTGGTTGGATCAACTTTTTTTGGAAGTTGAAAAGGCTCTGCATGCCTATAAATAGGACTTTTGGTCCCTTAGATGATTTCCATTTTCTTTCTTGAGAATTTTCTCTTATTCAGAGCATTGCTCTTCAATTTAAGAACTTTTCAAGAGTAAAACTCTGTCAAAACTTAGATAAAATTTAAAAACTTTTAATAAACTAGGGTTTTACTCATTAACAGAGCTTTGCTCTCTATAGATCTCTGATCTAAAGAGAACCCTTTTAGGATTCCATTAATAGAGTTTTGCCCTCTAAAAGGTTTTTATTTATGATTTCTTAATTCATTAATGGAGCTTTGCTCTTTTCAAATCATATAGAAGAATTCTTAAGAGTTTGTTCATGGATCTTGAAGATCAAAAATGAAATTTTATTTTTGATGGGTTATATCATCTTCTTAGAACAAGGCTCTAAGCGTTCTCGAGGAATTTCTTTAAATTCTCTTCATAACTGATTTTGACGGGTGTCACTCCTGTCTGCAGAGCATTGCTCTCGAGGAGTTTAACTTCCTGTGTCTATTTTTCCTCATTGCTAATCTTCCAATGATGTTTCTTTCAGGCACTATGGCTGTTCATTTATACAGTTTGAACGAGTTCATTACTTATGAGGATATCCGCGTACAGGGCCGTCACCAAAACCAAGAGTTTACAGATGCCCAGTGTGCGGAGATTATGGGTCGTCTGCATGCACGCGTTGGTTGGTTGCTTTCTCGCCGTTCTGCTCTCTTGAAAGTCGTACTAGGAGCAATTTGGAGAGCACTTCCGGGGTTTCACGAGACCATGCCACTTAATGCGCTGGATGATGCCGAAGACAAGGTACATTCAGTGTACCTGTCGGGGCTGATCTCGAAGAAACGGCGAGATAGCCTCATTGACATTCTGCATCAAATTTTTCAACAGACGACGATAATTGCTGCTTATCAAAGGATGCCGAAGATCTTGACACGCGTGAGCGCGAGAGGATGCACACGAGAATGGTCAGAAAGGCCAGAAAAACTCTAGAAGGCCTTACTTTCGATTTCTTCAATCCATGCCCTTGATCCGAGGTTTTGCCATTGTAATCATTTCAATAATGCTGCTCTTGTTTATTGTCTTTATGGATGTAAGAATTTTCTGAGTATGAATGACAAATCTTTTGCCTCCTTCCTTTTATTTTCTGCTTTGTTATCGGCATATTCCTTAGGTAAGCGTAGCCGTCGCGTTGGCTGATGTATTTCTCGATAGGCAATTTTGCTGTTCGAGTGGCCTTGCGACTGTCGTGTCTCTGATCCCTTCGGGGGCTGGACAAGACGTCTTCAAGCAATCCTCCTAGACAGTTTGACCGTCGGAAGAGCAAGCGTTAGGAATTTTGCCATGCCGCTTTTTACTTGAGGTTAGGCACATTTTGGAGAGCCCCGATGAGTCATAACCACTCCGCGCTGGTGTGGAATGATCTCCGATAGTCTTTCAGGTTTTATATGAATTGCCGTCAAGACCCTGAAGCTAGGAATTTGGCCTTTGCTTCGTTTGCTGGCATTGCATCTGCTGTATTGAGACGAATGTCGCGGTTATCTCTAGCTTGCTGGTGAACCGTTAAGGTTTGGAACTAGGGATTTTGCCGTGGCTCCGTTGTTTGATTGTTGCGTCTGAATCCTGCTGGAGGAAGAACGCTATAGTGACCTATCGTCTGTTGTGTCGAGACGAACGTCGAGGTGGTGATCATTCCATGCTGGTGTGAGATGATCTCCGATGGTCTTTCCGGTTTTATATGAGTTGCCGTCAAGACCTAAAGCTTGGAATTTGGCCTTCGCTTCGTTTGCTGGCATTGCGTCTGCTGTATCGAGACGAATGTCGCGGTTGTCTCTAGGTTGCTGGTGAACCGTCGAGGTTTGGAACTAGGGATTTTGCCGTGGCTCCGTTATGTGATTGTCGCGTCTGAATCCTGCTGGAGGAAGAACGCTGTAGTGACATATCGTCTGTTGTGTCGAGACGAACGTCGAGGTGGTGATCACTCCATGCTGGTGTGAGATGATCTCCGATGGTCTTTCCGGTTTTATATGAGTTGCCGTCAAGACCTGAAGCTAGGAATTTGGCCTTCGCTTCATTTGCTGGCATTGTGTCTTCTGTATCGAGATGAATGTCGCGGTTGTCTCTAGGTTGCTGATGAACCGTCGAGGTTTGGAACTAGGGATTTTGCCGTGGCTCCGTTATTTGATTGTCGCGTCTGAATCTTGCTGGAGGAAGAACGCTGTAGTGATATATCGTCTGTTGTGTCGAGACGAACGTCGAGGTGGTGATCACTCCATGCTGGTGTGAGATGATCTCCGATGGTCTTTCCGGTTTTATATGAGTTGCCGTCAAGACCTGAAGCTAGGAATTTGGCCTTCGCTTCGTTTGCTGGAATTGCGTCTGCTGTTTCGAGACGAATGTCGCGGTTGTCTCTAGGTTGCTGATGAACCGTCGAGGTTCGGAACTAGGGATTTTGCCGTGGCGCCGTTATTTGATTGACGCGTCTGAATCCTGCTGGAGGAAGAACGCTGTGGTGACATCTCGTCTGTTGTGTCGAGACGAACGTCGAGGTGGTGACCATTCTATGTGGGATGATCCCCGGTAGTCTTTCTGTTTTTATATGAGTTACCGTCAAGACCCTGAAGGTAGGAATTTGGCCTTCGCTTCGTTCGTCTTGGCATGTCCGAATCCTGTTGGAGGAAGGATGCTATAGTGACATCTCGTCTGCTGTATCGAGACGAATGTCGAGGTTGTGGTAGGATTTTGCCCTCACTCCTCTTTGTTTGATCCGTGAGGTCTCTTGTTGACGTTGTGTCCATATCCTGCTGGACTGTTGAGGAACGTCGTTGGTGATCTCTCGTCTGCTGTATCGAGACGAATGCTGAGGTGGAGCTAGGATTTTGCCGTTGCTCCATTGTTTTGACCCTGGGGTGACATTGTGTCTGCTGTAATGAGACGAATGCTGAGGTGGAGCTAGGATTTTGCCATCACTCCGTTTTGTTTCGACGTGAGGTCTTTCGTTGACGTTGCATCTGCATCCTGTTGGACTGCGTAGGAACGCTGTCGTTGACATTGCGTCTGGTGTAGCAAGACGAACGCTGAGGTGGTCTCTAGGTTATTTGTAAACCGTCGAGACTTGGAACTAGGGGCTTTGCCATGGCTCCGCTTAGTGATGTCGCATCCGAGTCCTGTTGGACTGAGGAGGATCACCTTTTTTTTTGATTTTTAGGCTGTAGATATTGCCGTTAAGATTTGGAACTAGGGACTATGTCGTGGCTCCGTTTTGTTGTGTCGCTTCCGTGCCTTGCTGGCATAATGAGGAACACTGTTGTTGGTCTTCTGGGATAGAGATGTGACCATCGAGACTTGGCTCTCTTTCTGATGGAGCCTGAGGAGGGAAGGCGTGATTCCTTCTTTACTTGCACCCCTGGATTGTATACAGAGATTGATGTGATATCACTTGTAGGGCAAAAGGTTTCACTTTTTTCATTCACTTTTGTCACGCCCCGCTTCCCAAAATACGGAATACGAGGGGTAGACAAGGCCAGCCATGCTCCTACGGTCAAGGAAAAGTCCTGCCGTAGTCACACTTCGGCTTCTAGTTTTTCATGGTAAACAGTAAATGATGCGCAGGTAATGAGAAATGCAGTAACTGAAAGAAACAATGTAAAGACTAACCTGAAGTGGAACAAATGAAAGTAACTCGGAATGGCAGGTCAAGAAGTCTGTGATGCACGCCTAGTTCTGGTCCAGGCTAAATCTTCTCCTCACACTGAACATGCATACTCAGGTCGTCAGAGCGACACAATAGCAATATAATATGTATAAAATCAAGTGACAGTTCTAACAGTGGTAATAGATATGTGAAGCAGTAAATCAATGACATCATGAAAATGAATGTACGGTAATCAATGCAGCGGAACAGTAAAGCAGTAGAACGATATGTCACGTATGTCAACACAGTATATAAGGAATATAAATGCCAGTATCCCTATCGGTCTCTAAGTCTCACTGCACAGGTCACTAAGCCTATCGTCAGTCCAAGTGTGAGAGTCAACCACTCGTGAGTGTCCTCCACCCAAGGGTAGAACCCAAGGGCAAGGGACCACGGGCCCAACATGTAACGAGAATATCACGGTGTATATATCACATACCCTGTAAATCTCCATATAACTCCCTAAATATATAAGCCGGCATGGGACTCCCGAGATTCTGTTGAACTCACACTTAAACTACCCCACACCCCGTGGTCTACATCAAACGCTAACCACAACCCTAAATACTAATCGATCCGTGACAAGTCTGCGCGAGAACTGGAGGCAGGACCTCCATCAAGCACGTCCCGACTAATACCTAAGATAAATGGCAGTGTCGGATGCCTTATCTGTGACACCCATGCAAGCGCTTCCATAAGTGTCTCATACCACTTATATCACACGTACACGCATCCCACAGACGTCGACAATGCAATAGAATAATAGGGTCACTGATTGTGTACAAGTACGTATCACTTTCACTTAATCACGAATACACGAACACTGACGTACTTGCCACAATCATCGCTAGAAACTAACACTGGGTAAATGCATGATATCACTAGGTTATCACTACAATGTTATGGGCATGATATGATGCGTGAACAGTATATGAACATGATCAAGATGTTATGAAACAATATTCTATCAATTGCACGATTTATGATGAAACGTACATATATATTTTAGCGAAACGATAAACAGATAATATTTAGCATGTTCAGTTGTCCATCCATCGAATTTAGTTTCAAGCCAATCGGGTTCCAGGATAACTAGTTATAACCATTTCATTTTAAGCGCTCGCGGCTGGAAATCCGGTTTCAGAATCAGAAATCCATTTCGCAACGCATTTTAATCTGAATTGGGATCAGATTTTAGCGACTCTACAGTTGGATGAATTCTAGGGTTTTCAGTAAGGTTTTCAACGCAATAGACGGATCTTCAATCGCATCTGCACGTCAGGAGATATACAATGTTTAACCCTAACATGTCAATTCTGATTCTGTTGGGACTGTTATGCGTCCCGATCTTTTAAATTATAGAATAAATAACAAATGGTAACGAAACAGAATGAAATCAAATGTGTTGTCTAGCTAACAGATTTATCTATACTAACTAGCAGAGTTCCGCAACCTATGAGTTAAGGAAATCTTGTGGTACCCATTACGGAACAGCAAGCAACAACTGGAGTCACTCTGGACTGCAGTCCAGAGTCACACTCCGATCCAAATATCATCATGGTTTGAGTACAGGAATATCTGGAAACTAGTGTAGGGTTATAGATCGTCGAGTTGGCTTCTATTTGAGCCCTTGAGCACATCAATCCAGCATGTATATAATTTATGGTGATTTTTATGGTTTTCAGGTACAGAAAATATCCAGTTTTACAGGCAAACTTGGGGGTAGTCGTTTTGGTCATAAACGATGAAATTATCCAACGAAACTTGCACACGTTGTTCATCCCTACAAGGGCCAAAGTAATTTATCCAATTCTGCCTAACTTGATAATGATTTCCTATGTGAACAAGCATCGAACAGTTGTGCCGAATAATATAACGGAAAGGTAAAGTATGATTTATACACGATGTTGGTTTGTAACATAGATAAAATAGCATGTAAGCAAGTAAAGAACTTGCCTGAGAATGTCTCGGGGTTGTACGCTGACGGTAATGCCACTAACGCGACACGAAGATCACAAGCTTGGGCTCGGCCAGGATGCAGTCGAGGCTCGTGGAAGTTGGGGCTCGCTATGTGCTCAGGCGATGTTGTGGCTGGGGACCGCTGATGCTGTCGAGGCCGATGGAGATATTTCAGAGGAAGAGAGGGAGAATTTAGAGAGAGAAAGAGTTAGAGAGGGAAAGAACTAGAGAGAGAAAGTGAGAAGAATGAGAGGGGAGAGATGGGGACAGAGAGGGAGAGAGAGTGAGAAAGAGAGAAGTGCAGGCAGATAGAGAGACAGAGGGGGGGGAGAGAGAGAACTGAGTTAGAGAGAGAAAGAGAGAAAGCACATGGGAGAGGGAGAGAGAGAGAGAAACAGTGAGAGAGAGAGGGAAGTGAGAGAGAGAGAGGAAATGGGAGCAGAGTGAGAAAGAGAGAGAGATCTGAGATCGGAGTGAGAGTGGAGGCGACGACGATGATGTGGATGATGACGATGGGGTCGACGAGAAGCAATGGGCCGCCGTCGAGAGGTGGCAAGGTGGCCGGTGATGGGTGCAGGGGGTTTGGTGCTCTGTGGGTGCTCGTGATCGAGGGAGGAGATGGTGGTGGTGATCGGGGATGATCGACGAGGAGGGTGCGGCAGTGGTGGTCGCGGCGTTGAGAACCGGTCGTCGTCGTCGTTGCCTGTGAAAGGAGTGGGTGCGGGAGTGGATGAGAGAGGAGGAAGAACAGGAAAGAGAGGAGGGAGGCTGAGGTAAGACAATGTGAGTGAGGGAGAGAGGAAAGGAGACGAGGCGAGTGTCGAGGATAACGCTCGCGAGCGTGGCAATCGTCGCAGGCGTGAGCGCAGGCGGAGGAGGCGGATCGCGGGGAGCAGGGAGCGGGAAACGCGGGGGTAGCCGTTGGGAAGAAGGTTGGGCAGTGGGCCGGGTCAGGTAGGAGTCACGGGCCGCAAGGGAGTGGGCTGAAGAATTAATAAGAAAATATAGAGAAATTGAAGAGAAAGAGAGGGATGGGCCGGGCCAGCGCAGGAATTTCTTTTAATGAAAAAATTTGAGGAGGTGGGCTCGGGCTTGGGAATAAAACTTTAGCAAAAATGAGAAATGGGCTGAGGGTTTGGGTTTAATTAAATGGGAATGAATGAAAGAATATGGCTGGAGAAAAATGTGTGCTGGGCTCGGTGATTTGTAATGGGATAATATAGGATTAGGGAATTAGGATTGGGTTGCAATAAAAGAAATATGCGGTTTAGAAGAAATAAAATTATAAATAAAATGAATACAATTACAAATAAGAATACATAGAATTCTAAAGTAATAGAATACAGATTTTGGTATAAAAGGGGCTGGGTATTACATCATACCACCCTTACAAAAATTTCGTTCTCGAAATTTAAAATAACCGATAGGTTATACCAACATAAACGAAAGCTATTATATTGCATACTAACACAAAAGTTTTATTAGCAGTACGAGGACGAAGAAATTTTAAAATAGATATAAGTAAGAACAACGTACGGAAAGGTAGGTCTAAATAGCTATAAGGCAGGAATACTATAAGGGTAACTTCATATACGGAAATATAAATAATAACAATAACGAACAATATTATTCGAGGCGTACTCGATAAAGTCGAAATTTAATTATGTGCACGTATAAGTATAATAAAGTAGCATAGCAGGAATAATAAGTATAAAGTATAACCACTTATAATATTAACCTCAGACACAACACTCGAAGATAAAGTAACCATAATGAGGTAGTGAAAGCTTATTCGGTAGGTTAGAATACTTTTAGGACGAAGTATCGATCAAATAACGTAGAAAACTCATATAGTGAAAATAAAGAGCATGGAACAAAATATGTGCGGTGTATGGTTGCGCTACTGAAAAATGGAAATAATAATAATGCACTTAAAATACATAAAACGGAGAAATCAATAACACGTACTCCTTGATAAATTTAAAATAATGAAAACTAAATTTTGAATAATAATGTCTCTCAATATATTTGGGGTAATAGAGAAATCACTAATATGAATAGGGCTAGCTGGGGTAACGATTACAAGGGAAGGTAGCTCATTCAGAAGGTCGGAGTATGGCGGGTTTAGGCTGAGGATCAAGGGGATTAGGATCGGATCAGCACAGGAAGTAAGGGTGAACAACAAATGACTACAAGGGAAGAAGTATGGGTAGGATAGCGGTCGGTACAACATATGAATCAAGATGTGAAGGGTTAGCGAACTCGGAAGTTTCTCCAAAATTTTCTCCTCCCAAAAGGATTACAAACGAGGCACAAGCGAAGAATGAATGGTGGCTCATTCCAAGGATCGGGGTGCGGTACTTTCTAATTGAAACGAGTGTGAAAACTATACAATGAGTAGGGGTGGACAGTCAGGAATCTCAGCAGAAAATAAATGGATATGGGCAATAAACAAGTATCAAGCGAACCAATAATCAAAAGGTTTACGAATACAGAAGATTCATTTCATTCAAGAAAATTTGAAACAAGGCATTCCCAAAGGCGAAAAGTGGCCCTAACTATACACATTTTATTTGGCCAGAAGATAACATCAAAAGAAATTCCGTCAGTCGCGGTTATGGAGATTCAGTAGGTTGCGGTAGACTCGCGCACTCAGGTAGGGGCGTCCATTTCCATATCACCTCACGGGCATCGCCATTGGAAGTTCTTCCACGGCAGGGTCTGGATCTTCTGGTTCTTCTTCCTCGGATGGAGCTTCTTCATCGAGGTCTGATTCCATGTGATTGTCTTCTTCTGGATTTTCTTCAACTGGATTTCCTTCTATCGGGTCTTCATCGGGATCTTCCTCTATAGGGTTCTCTTCAGGATTTCCTTCTTCTTCGTCGGAATCAGCTAACACGTTAAACTCTGGGGTGGCTACTTCTTCGTCCTCTGAATCATTGTTTTCGAGGTTGACCTGGGGACCATTGACCTCATCATCAGAACTCGTCAGTGTGTGATCTAAAGAAACGCATGACTGTGTATCCTCATCTAGGTGCGGCGCTGCTCCAGGGTGGGCCATGGTCTGAAAAGAAAAGAGTCTTGATTAGATAATGGAATGAATAAAGAAAATGGCCAAGTGTACGAAGCATGGAAAGATATGCGGTGGCAGGAATTGTAAAAGCAAGATTAAAATATTATGCTACTGAATAGTATGAACAAGGGAAATGACAAGAGAATGATACATATATTACGATTCAAATTTTATTGCATTCAACTAAAAGTTCAACGGATACAAGATTTTAAACGGAAAGAAATATTCATAAAAGATGACAACATTATTATTGAAGGTAGGGAAACAAGAAAATTCTTCTTCGATTACTATAACGTTGCATTCCCGTCGCGTGAGTTGAATCCTGCATTAGGTCCGCCTTATCGTCGAAGTTCAACTACGCGCTAACCCTCACTTGGCAGAAGTGGGGAGAGTGGACGAATCTCCTCCTTGTAGTTCCTTCCTTTCTGGGCAACCGTTGATGAGATGTTTGTTGGATCCGCATATTAGACATTTCCCTTGGGCGCGGCGACAATCCCTCTGAAGATGTCCTGGCCTCTTACAATATCCACAGCAAGTGTTCTTCTGATGCTTCTGTTGACGCTTCATCTTCTTCTCCTTTACTCGTCCAATAGGGATCCCTTTATGATAGGAGACTCCCGCTGGGGTCTGACTCACCTGTCTTCTCAGCCCTTCAGCTAATAAGTCGTGTGTTCGTTCCTGGGCTTCCTTTAAACCTTGCAGTACACTAAGGATCTCAACAGTCTGATTCTGAGGAGGGATGATAGAGGAAGAGTCGTTGGAAGACATGATCCTGAAACAACAATTTTGAGGATGATATAAGTCACAAACTAAACGAATCAAAATATAATATGGACAGGACAAAGATTCAAAAGTATCAGAGGTGCTGAATTTATTATGAGTGGGGAATCAACTGTATGAATTTAAGTCACTTGAATAGAGTACGGTAGTGCAATTGCAACCACGTAACCTTGTCAAGGCACCCGAAACCATAGCGAATGGATAGCTGAACACACGATGTGAATATGGATCAAGAATGACAAGTTTATAATCTAGACCGAGGGATGTCTTAGATTGCCAAACTATACACGGAAAACTGCAATCCCAACCGATGCAAAACCTGTCTCTGATACCAACTAAACCATGTCACGCCCCGCTTCCCAAAATACGGAATACGAGGGGTAGACAAGGCCAGCCATGCTCCTACGGTCAAGGAAAAGTCCTGCCGTAGTCACACTTCGGCTTCTAGTTTTTCATGGTAAACAGTAAATGATGCGCAGGTAATGAGAAATACAGTAACTGAAAGAAACAATGTAAAGACTGACCTGAAGTGGAACAAATGAAAGTAACTCGGAATGGCAGGTCAAGAAGTCTGTGATGCACGCCTAGTTCTGGTCCAGGCTAAATCTTCTCCTCACACTGAGCATGCATACTCAGGTCGTCAGAGCGACACAATAGCAATATAATATGTATAAAATCAAGTGACAGTTCTAACAGTGGTAATAGATATGTGAAGCAGTAAATCAATGACATCATGAAAATGAATGTACGGTAATCAATGCAGCGGAACAGTAAAGCAGTAGAACGATATGTCACGTATGTCAACACAGTATATAAGGAATATAAATGCCAGTATCCCTATCAGTCTCTAAGTCTCACTGCACAGGTCACTAAGCCTATCGTCAGTTCAAGTGTGAGAGTCAACCACTCGTGAGTGTCCTCCACCCAAGGGTAGAACCCAAGGGCAAGGGACCACGGGCCCAACATGTAACGAGAATATCACGGTGTATATATCACATACCCTGTAAATCTCCATATAACTCCCTAAATATATAAGCCGGCATGGGACTCCCGAGATTCTGTTGAACTCACACTTAAACTACCCCACACTCCATGGTCTACATCAAACGCTAACCACAACCCTAAATACTAATCGATCCGTGACAAGTCTGCGCGAGAACTGGAAGCAGGACCTCCATCAAGCACGTCCCGACTAATACCTAAGATAAATGGCAGTGTCGGATGCCTTATCTGTGACACCCGTGCAAGCGCTTCCATAAGTGTCCCATGCCACTTATAGTCACACGTACACGCATCCCACAGACGTCGACAATGCAATAGAATAATAGGGTCACTGATTGTGTACAAGTACGTATCACTTTCACTTAATCACGAATACACGAACACTGACGTACTTGCCACAATCATCGCTAGAAACTAACACTGGGTAAATGCATGATATCACTAGGTTATCACTACAATGTTATGGGCATGATATGATGCGTGAACAGTATATGAACATGATCAAGATGTTATGAAACAGTATTCTATCAATTGCGCGATTTATCATGAAACGTACATATATATTTTAGCGAAACGATAAACAGATAATATTTAGCATGTTCAGTTGTCCATCCATCGAATTTAGTTTCAAGCCAATCGGGTTCCAGGATAACTAGTTATAACCATTTCATTTTAAGCGCTCGCGGCTGGAAATCCGGTTTCAGAATCAGAAATCCATTTTCCAACGCATTTTAATCCGAATTGGGATCAGATTTTAGCAACTCTACAGTTGGATGAATTCTAGGGTTTTCAGTAAGGTTTTCAACGCAATAGACGGATCTTCTATCGCATCTGCACGTCAGGAGATATACAATGTTTAACCCTAACATGTCAATTCTGATTCTGTTGGGACTGTTATGCGTCCCGATCTTTTAAATTATAGAATAAATAACAAATAGTAACGAAACAGAATGAAATCAAATGTGTTGTCTAGATAACAGATTTATCTATACTAACTAGTGGAGTTCCGCAACCTACGAGTTAAGGAAATCTTGTGGTACCCATTACGGAACAGCAAGCAACAACTGGAGCCGCTCTGGACTGTAGTCCAGAGTCGCACTCCGATCCAAATATCATCATGGTTTAAGTACAGGAATATCTGGAAACCAGTGTAGGGTTATAGCTCGTCGAGTTGGCTTCGATTTGAGCCCTCGAGAACATCAATCCAGCATGTATATAATTTATGGTGATTTTTATGGTTTTCAGGTACAGAAAATATCCAGTTTTACAGGCAAACTTGGGGGTAGTCGTTTTGGTCATAAACGATGAAATTATCCAACGAAACTTGCACACGTTGTTCATCCCTACAAGGGCCAAAGTAATTTATCCAATTCCGCTTAACTTGATAATGATTTCCTATGTGAACAAGCATCGAACAGTTGTGCCGAATAATATAACGGAAAGGTAAAGTATGATTTATACACGATGTTGGTTTGTAACATAGATAAAATAGCATGTAAGCAAGTAAAGAACTTGCCTGAGAATGTCTCGGGGTTGTACGCTGACGGTAACGCCACTAACGCGACACGAAGATCACAAGCTTGGGCTCGGCCAGGATGCAGTCGAGGCTCGTGGAAGTTGGGGCTCGCTATGTGCTCAGGCGATGTTGTGGCTGGGGACCGCTGATGCTGTCGAGGCCGATGGAGATATTTCAGAGGAAGAGAGGGAGAATTTAGAGAGAGAAAGAGTTAGAGAGGGAAAGAACTAGAGAGAGAAAGTGAGAAGAAGGAGAGGGGAGAGATGGGGACAGAGAGGGAGAGAGAGTGAGAAAGAGAGAAGTGCAGGCAGATAGAGAGACAGAGGGAGAGAGAGAGAGAACTGAGTTAGAGAGAGAAAGAGAGAAAGCACAGGGGAGAGGGAGAGAGAGAGAGAAACAGTGAGAGAGAGAGGGAAGTGAGAGAGAGGGGAAATGGGAGCAGAGTGAGAAAGAGAGAGAGATCTGAGATCGGAGTGAGAGTGGAGGCGACGACGATGATGTGGATGATGACGATGGGGTCGACGAGAAGCAATAGGCCGCCGTCGAGAGGTGGCAAGGTGGCCGGTGATGGGTGCAGGGGGTTTGGTGCTCTGTGGGTGCTCGTGATCGAGGGAGGAGATGGTGGTGGTGATCGGGGATGATCGACGAGGAGGGTGCGGCAGTGGTGGTCGCGGCGTTGAGAACCGGTCGTCGTCGTCGTTGCCTGTGAAAGGAGTGGGTGCGGGAGTGGATGAGAGAGGAGGAAGAACAGGAAAGAGAGGAGGGAGGCTGAGGTAAGACAATGGGAGTGAGGGAGAGAGGAAAGGAGACGAGGCGAGTGTCGAGGATAACGCTCGCGAGCGTAGCAATCGTCGCAGGCGTGAGCGCAGGCGGAGGAGGCGGATCGCAGGGAGCAGGGAGCGGGAAACGCGGGGGTAGCCGTTGGGAAGAAGGTTGGGCAGTGGGCCGGGTCGGGTAGGAGTCACGGGCCGCAAGGGAGTGGGCTGAAGAATTAATAAGAAAATATAGAGAAATTGAAAAGAAAGAGAGGGATGGGCCGGGCCAGCGCAGGAATTTCTTTTAATGAAAAAATTTGAGGAGGTGGGCTCGGGCTTGGGAATAAAACTTTAGCAAAAACGAGAAATGGGCTGAGGGTTTGGGTTTAATTAAATGGGAATGAATGAAAGAATATGGCTGGAGAAAAATGTGTGCTGGGCTCGGTGATTTGTAAGGGGATAATATAGGATTAGGGAATTAGGATTGGGTTGCAATAAAAGAAATATGCGGTTTAGAAGAAATAAAATTATAAATAAAATGAATACAATTACAAATAAGAATACATAGAATTCTAAAGTAATAGAATACAGATTTTGGTATAAAAGGGGCTGGGTATTACAACTTTTTTTTATTTCTTTCCGCGATGCTCTATCATTTCAGCTTTTATATCGCGAATGCCGCGATTGCCCAATCATTTCGGCTATTTTTCGCAGTGCCCAATCATTTCGGCTATTTATTTCATTTTTACTCGCTGCTTTTTATTGCGAGTTGCCCAATCATTTCGGCTATTTGGCGTGCATACATTTTTACTTGCTAATTTTGTTTGCAAGTTGCCCCATCATTTCGGCTGTTTCATACGCATGTGTGGCTCGTTAGCTTCTTACTGCAAGCTTGGGATTAGACACCGATTTCGGCATCAGCACCGCTACAACTGTAATACTGCCATGAGCGAATCATCATTTGCCTCTGCCGATATCGAACAAAGGTGGCTTAGCGAACAGGGTTAGGATCCTGTCGACTAAGGCTTTTGACTTCATGAGCCGTAAGGGTCTCATAAAGGTATTTCTCCCTACGAGTCATGAGGATCTCGTAGGTGTGTTTTCTCTTCAGGAATCGTGGGGACTCCTAAGTGTATGTTCTCTTATAAGTCGTAAGGATGTACAAGAGTGTTTTCTCCTTATAAGTCAAGAGGACTCACAAGGGTTGTTTACCATGCAAACATATCCCTAGTCGTGAATGGGACTTTGTTAGGGAGATGTTTATTCGCGCCCGTGGATTGTATACAAGGGTCAATATTGAGCCGCTTGTAGGGCAGTATCGGAGGTTGTGGGTGCTGCTTAAGAACGGGTTCAGATCCCTGTAGGTTAAGACTTTCAAATCTTATGAGCCGTGAGGGTCTCATAAGAGGGTTCTCCTTACGAGTCGTGAGGATCTCGCAAGTGTGTTTCTCTTTAGGAATCGTGGGGATCCTTAAGTGTGTTGCTCTCTTACGAGTCGTAAGGATCTCACGCAGGTGGTTTCTCCTTACAAGGTCGAGAGGACCCTATAAGTGTCTTTTAACGAGGTTGCGCCCTTTCGGATTTTCACAAACACTTGCCGGTAGCCCTGCTGTTTTTACTCACGGTGCCCTCTCGGGTTTTCATCCGTGCCCATTTTGCTTATGGACATACCGTTTTTTTAACAAGTCTACGCCCTTTCGGGTTTTCACAAACATCGCCGGTAGTCCTGCTGTTTTTATTCACGACGCCTTTTCGGGTTTTCATCCGTACCCATCTCACTTGTGGACGTACCGTTTTTTTAACGAGTCTGCGCCCTTTCGGGTTTTCACAAATATCGCCGGTAGTCCTACTGTTTTTATTCATGGCGCCGTTTCGGGTTTTCATCCATGCCCATCTCGCTTGTGAATGTACCGTTTTTTTTAACGAGTCTCCGCCCTTTCGGATTTTCACAAACATCGCTGGTAGTCCTGTTGTTTTTACTCACGGCATCCTTTCGGGTTTTCATCCGTGCCCATTTTGCTTGTGGACATACCCCCTTTTTTTAACGAGTCTATGCCCTTTCGGGTTTTCACAAATATCGCCGGTAGTCCTGCTATTTTTACTCACGGCGCCCTTTCGGGTTTTCATCCGTGCCCATTTTGCTTGTGGACGCACCCTTTTTTTTAATGAGTCTGCGCCCTTTCGGGTTTTCACAAACATCGCCGGTAGTCCTACTGTTTTTACTCACGGCGCCCTTTCGGGGTTTCATCCGTGCCCATTTTGCTTATGGACATACCTTTTTTTTTTTACCACGTCAGCCTGAGAATGCAGCGGGTTGGTAGTAGTTTAACGACGTTTCGGTCATTTGCAAGTTTTAGGACATTGCGGTCCGTCGTTGCCATATTTAAGGCGAATTTCTAGTTTACGGACTTTTCGGTCCATGGGGCTTTCTCTATGAATAAGTACGATGCCCCCGGGATATCCATCTTTTTCGGAGCATGCGGTTGTGACGGGCTCATCTTCCAGTTTTCGAACAGCGCGAACTTGCTATGTTGGTGTTGGTCTTCAACCCAGTTTTTGAAGACGTAGCAGTTTTCGATCGGATGGCCCAATACTTGATGGTAAGGGCAGTAATTAGGATTGTTGACATCATTCAGGAGGAGCTGGTGTTTCAGCTCCGGTAAAGTGATAAGCCTGTTGCGCACTGCTAGTTCGAACAGCCTTCTTGTTTCATCCTGGGGAAATGAGTAAGGACGTTTTAACTTCTCATAGAGGGGTTGCTGCTTGTTGTTTTGACGAACAACATGTCTAGGGCCACTCGATTGTTGTTGAGCGTTGGCGACGAAGGCCGTTTTTCCCTTCCCTTTATCCTTTTTGTTCAATCCCTTATTTGCGGGTCCGAGATTCTTTCCGGGTAGCGTGCAATTGCACAGCTGAATGTTCTCGCAGCTCCTCAATTCTTTCGTTTTAGAGATGGATTTCTTGAAGAGAGGACCGAGGGCTACTTTTTCGTCGGAGTAGCTCCCGAAGGTGAGAACTCGCGATTCCCCGGGATCAACCCTATGACAATTGCCGGCAATTCTTTTACGCTCATCTGTCACATTTTTCTGTTGTCTACGAGCTTCACGTTTTGTCCTGTTGAAGTGTTGCCTGTGAGCGACATATCTTTGCCACCAACACTTAAAGGAGTTGCGTTCTTCAGTAGGATGTGCGATCTTCTGATGATATAAGCAGAAGTTAGGATGTACGTCCGCTTCATCAAGATGTATACCACCAGGAGAATTTTCTCTGAAAGAGGGCAGTCTCATCCCCATCGATATGGCTTTGGCGAATCGTTTCCTTGTCTTGATCCTGCTTTCATTTGCGGCGGATGTACTTTGATCTGGTGAGAGTGTTTCGACTCTTTTGTCCAGTCGTCGGCGTTTAGCCTTTTCAAATATGGTCATCTCACGCTCCCGATCGGCTTTACTTTTCAGATGAATTTCATTCTGGAAGGCGTCGATCATTTCGTCTGACGGCCATAGAGGTTCTGGTTCAGGACCTGCTCCCCGTCTCTCGGTGCAAGGAGCTCCTTTATCGTCTATCGATGAGTGAGAGATCACATAGCAGCTTGCTACATAATTCTCAGGTTCATCCGACGAGTCTTTGTCATCATCTCCGTCCTCAAGGACGTGGCTGAGGAATTCTCGGAATGTGGCTGGGGTCCGCGCCTTCTGATTACATTCTTCCAGTGCGTCAATATGTTTTCGCAGATCCGTGCGCTTGTCATCAAACTGCGCGAGCTTTTTGGTCTTCTTCTTTTTCTTTGAAAACTTTGACAGCTGTGCCTGGGTGTTTTGCCCACTATTATCAATTCTCGGTGTTGGGCATGGTTTCAACATCCCATCAATAACCTCGGGCTCTGGTGGACTTTTCCACCTGACGGCTGGGTATGTGTGAAGGTCCTTCAGCATTCTTTTAGTTTTGGCTGAAAGGGTGACCTCCCACGGAGTTTCTTCTATAAAAGAGCACGTTGCCCCCGGCATATCCACTTGTTTAGGGGCATTAGGTTGTGGCGGGTTCACCTTCCAGTTTTCGGATAATGCGAACTTGCCTTGTTGGTATTGGTCCTCAATCCATCCTTTGAAAACGAAGCAATCTTCGATTGGATGGCTTACTGCTTGATGGTAAGGGCAGTAATTAGGATTGTTGAGATCGCCTGGTTGCAACGGACGTTTTGGACTCGGCAGATTGATGAGTCTGTTGCGCACTGCCAGTATAAACATTCTCCTCGTTTTATCCTGGGGAAACGAGTAAGGACGTCCCAGTCTCTCCTCGAGAGATGGGCATGGACGCATATTGTTTTGACGGACAACCGGCTTTAAGTTGCTCAGCTGTTGTTGAGTATTAGCGACGAAAGTT
The DNA here is from genome assembly GCA_030015575.1 of Agapanthus africanus. Classification (NCBI taxonomy): domain Eukaryota; kingdom Viridiplantae; phylum Streptophyta; class Magnoliopsida; order Asparagales; family Amaryllidaceae; genus Agapanthus; species Agapanthus africanus. Next base: position 14,496,151 of record CM057337.1, read on the forward strand.
GCTTTTCCTTTCTCCTTTTCATTCCGAGGATCCGTCTTTGAAGGAGATGGTCTATGACCCATCTGATCCATTTGGGCCAACTTGTCAATCAAGGCCTGGAAAGTAGTTGGCTTAAAAAACATCATGAATTGCGAGATGGTCGCTTGAGGGTTAAGAGTGCTCACGAACATGCCTACCGCAGGTGCTTCTTCGATTCGTTGTTCGCACTTCGACCATAAGTTTCGTCACCGTATTGCGTATTGAACCCACGTTTCGCCTGGCCTTACCCTGACGTTGATCAATGCGGTGATCGGGGTGCGCTCGTTGGCGCTTGCAAATCTTTGTGTAAACAGCAGCTCCATCTCCGCAAATGTTTTGACAGATTCGTTAGGTAGCTCCGAATACCATTCGAAGGCCGTTTTCGCTAAGATGCCGACGAATTGACGAAGCAACAGTTTATCATCGCCCCCGGTGTTGCCGCAAAGAGCCCTGAATTGAGCGACATGCTGATGTGGATTGCCCGTCCCTTTGTACACATGGAATTTGGGGATCGTATATCCCGGCGGGTAACTTATTTGGTCATACCAGCCTGGATATGGTCGTCCAGTTTTAACAACTTGGCCGGCCGCTTCATTCGCTCGGTGAGCTTGTATTTGTTGAGCTATATAATCATCGAGCGTGGCTTTTGAGATTGTTTCTTCTTTGGCTGCTGAAAGAGCCGGAGGAGGATTAGATGTCTCCCCTCTATCATCTTCAACAATGATCGAAGGGTCTTCAGCTGGAGGATCCGGCTGTAGCATCATCCCTATCATGTCTTGGAAGAAAAGCGCCATTTGTTTTATATTAGCCGCTTGTTCTGCTGCTTCTCTGTCCTTCTTTTCGAGAACTCTGCGTAGGAAGTCAGCGTCAGTTTCTTGTTCGTGACGCTGTTTTGATAATGCCTCCGGGCTTTCTTTTGGCCCGGTAAGTGTGGCCATTGCAGTCAGCATCTCTTGAAGCTTCTGCTGTTGTTCTTGGGCTTTTGTCATGGATCGGGTGAGCGGTCGGTGACCCGTCGAAGCGCGGCTTTCCACTTTTCTGGAAGCCATGTAAACAGTATGCACCATTATGCCCCTAGACTTGGAGCGTTTGGGCTCAGCATCTTTGTGGTCTGCCGTAGTCACAGAGGCTTTCCTTGGCCTCCTTCTTCTTTGAGCAGTTGATGTTGAGGGGGCCGTTGCAGTGGGCACCCAAGTAGCCGTAACCTTCTGCGGCTTGACAGGGCGATTCTCTTCCCGCTGAACCTTCAGCTTCTTTTGTAGGCGAGGATAATCTTGATCGACCACCGACTCTCGGACTTGCCGCCAGATTTTGTAAACATTGGAAGACAGCCGTTGAGGGGACTGCTTTGGCTTCATTTCTGTGACCGTCTCCACCGGTGGAGGCGACCGCTTCAGCACGGCAGTAGGAGAGTTCCTGCGCACCTTATTTAGCAGCTCAAAGCTGTTCCCGGTTGGAACAGCAGCCCCGATCTCCATCATTGGAGCTGGTGGAGTAAATTCAGACGGAGAGCTGCCCCCAGCCTTCCGTACTCGGCGCCAGTGACGACGGCGAGCATGTCGCGCGGATGGTGTTGGTTCAGCTATGGGGATGGCTTTGTCATGCCCCCTGCTCTGGTCAGACGCTGCTGGTACCAGCCTCTTGAAGACTGACGTTCGCCGAGAAGTAATGTCCAGTCTATCGAATACAGACCTCTGGGCAGAGGTGACTTTGCCTGGAGCGGGAGCCGGAGTGGCCAGCCTTGTGAAAACTGACTTCTTGGCAGGAGAAGCCTTTCCGATGATTTCGTCTGCTTGAGCCGGGATAGCTATCCGCTTTGGGATGGCTGCTTCAAGTATTGCAGGCTTGTTCATGGGCCCGTTGGAGCTTTGGCCCAGTCTATTGAAAACTGAGGCATTGGATTTGGACGACCCGTTGAGAAGGGCTGCAGTATTGGTGAGCCGATCAAAGACCGACTTCTTCGGGGCTTCTTGCAATGGTAGTGGGGCGTTGAAGCTCATCGGTGGGAGCATAGTCCCGAAGAATAGCCCAGTGGTGGCCTGAGTCACTTGTTCCACCGGCATAGCGAAGATGGAGGCCGCTTGAGGCCCGTAAGTCACTCCTCCGGACTGGACAGAGCGAGAGTTGCAGTTGCAGTTAGTGCAGTTTGAAGCCATTGATCTTCTGTTTTCTGCACAGAGCAAGACACCAAATCTAAATACCTCGAATCCTCATGCAACCATAGCAAACCGCGATTCGTTCGCGAACACGACACACGAAATGTGGAGTGGAAAGAGGAAGAGGTCCCACCGCGCGTGCCAGAATCTGTTCCCCTCCGAATCACGCGGCGGAGACGCGATAGACGTCTTGCCTGAGATTCGGGGCAGATGCTAATTGGTTATCCGTACACCTCTCCGAAGATGCCAAGTTGATTTATGACACCATGTATCGAAGGTTTAAACGGATGCGACCGATGTAGCAGATTTCGTCAGATTCCCCCTCGTCTGAGGGGTTTTTGATTGTGGGGACGCTCTTCCCTGCAGGCGCAATCCCCTGCAGTTAATTACGCTACCGCATCGCGGTAACCACTTTCTCCTTCTCCAGATGGTCACTTCGTGTCGTGGGTGTTTGTTTTGTTTGTGGTTGCCCGTGGATTGTATACGGAGACTAATTTGTGTTGTCGCCCGTAGGACGTGGATTAATCCAAATCCGTATCTTCTTAGATTTGGGTTTGGGGGGTTGGTTTAAGGATACGTTAGCCTCATTTGAGACTAAGATCAACTTAAATGTTTGTTAATGACACGTTAGTCTAATTTTAGACTAAGATCAACTTAACGGGATCGTTTAGATCCGACAAGAGAGTAATTGAGCTCTATTGTTTAGTTTAGTGACATTGCGGTCGATTACCAGTTTAAGGACATGGCGGTCCAATGTTAGTTTAAAGACATCCCGGTCAAGGTTAAGGACATCATGGTCCGTGGAATGTATGGCTGTCGGGACCCGTCACCTCTCTGAAGACGTTGAAGGATTACAACGACAAATATCAGAGGAGTTCAGAGATGTACCCTTGAACCAATGTTGGTTGGGAGATCTATAGTCCAATTTGGGACTAAAGTCTGTTTGCAGGTTTATGAGCATATGGGCTCAGTTGATATGAGTTGAACATTTTACTGTTCTGGCTATTAAGCCTTTATTTGGGCTCGGCCCTTTTAATAATGCATAGCATTTGTCAGGAGTAAAATAGTGGTCTGATAGTGCGCCACGTGGCTTGTCAGGCGCTTTGCGCCAATCAAAGAGCGCATTGCGCTAGCGCCCGCGAAGGTGACACGTGTCACGCTCAGCGCTAAGCGCAAGTCTGTTGGCGCATTGCGCTTTATAAGTGCGCTGCGCCAGTGAGTGACACGTGGCGCGCTCAGCGCTAAGCGCAAGTCCAAGAGCGCAGTGCGCTATATATTTAGAAGCGCAAAACGCAAACTGTTCTGTGGTTGACACGTGGCGCGTTCTGGTGCAGTGCGCCAGTCCAAAGAGCGCAAAGACGCAATTCAAGAGTACAAAGCACTGCCCAATAGCGCAGAGCGCAGTTTGATCAATTTAAGATCAAAGATTCAAGAACCAAGATTCTTATTCTCATCAAAAGGCCGTGCCTTTATAGATCAAAAGATCTGTGAATAAAGTAAATTACTTCTTTTAATCTTTTATAATTAGATCTTTTTGATCTTTTTCTTTTTATTGAAGATCTTGATGATGTTCTTAGATCTTTGATCTTCTTAGAAGAGGGTTCTTCTTTTTTAATAAGATGATTTCATCTCTGTTCTTTCAAGAATTTAATTCTTTACCTTTAAAGATGAAGAAAATGATCTTCTTTCTTCAAAGGCTTGCCTTTCCTTCTCTTTGAGTTTTTTTCTCAAAATTTGCAGAGGGTTCCCTCTTTTTGAGACTTGAAGTCTTGGGGCCTTTATATAGGGTCAATTGATTTGTTAAATTAGTTGAAGAGATTTTTCTCTGATTGATTTGGGAATATTTCCCACCGTTGGATCTTTGATCCTAAGGCTTCTGTTTTTACAGAAGATAATTTTCTTATTTTAATAAGATTGGAAAGATCTTTACAGAACAGAATTTTAATTCTGATTATTTAATAATTTATTATTATTATTAGATCTTTTGATCTAATGGTAGGGAATTCTTTTAATTCCAGCGCTGGCACACTTGGCGCTAGTGCACCTGCGCTAGTGCACCCGCGTTCGACACGTGGCGCGCAGCGCAACTGTGCTAGTGCACCCGCATTCGACACGTGGCGCGCAGCGTAGAGCGCAGCGCAACTGCGCAAGCGCACCCGCGTTCGACACGTGGCGCGCAGCGCAGAGCGCTGGATCTGAAGCGTTGCTTCAATTTAAATTTTGAATTAAAACAGAGTTTTGCTCTGATTGGGTGCACTGCCTAGGGCGCAGCGCTCCTGGCCCTGGCGTGTCTGTTTTTGACACGTGGCGCGCAGCGCGCAGAATCCGAAATGTTGCTTAAATTTTTACTTTAGATTTTTAATACAGAACTTTGCTTTTTATTAGGAAAAGGAAGCGTCGCTTCATTTCAAATGTTGGAATTTTGAACAGAGTTTTGCTCTGATTGGGGAAACAGTAGTCTTGTCAAGCTTGAAGCAGATTTAAGCTCGAAACGGGTTCCATCGCAGCGAAGAAAAACATCTTTGAGCAACGACGAAGAATTAGGACATAGAAATTACGGAATCCGCGAAGAGAAGGAAATCAATTCATGAGATTTGAGATAATTGTAATAATGGAGGTGATGATGTTTACAAGCGGTATTTTCTCAGATTACGACATGTGGCGGATGACGTGCGTATGATTTTTTTGTCACCCTATTGAAATGGAAATACGCGAGCGCTTGTCAGGCGTACTACAGATTCCCCCTGCCTACGGTAGGCCGGGGTTTATTGATTGTGGGGATCCGAATCTCCGGCAGCCGCGGACTGAGCTGCCGTTAATTACCCCTCGTCTTTGGAGCGAGGGAACCTCCGATTGACGGATCAAACAGGTCATGCGAACTCAATGTGCAGTATCCGTATGTGTGTTTTGAGGGGTTTTGGATATATCGGGGTCCCCGCAGAGTTTTACGGAGGTCCCGCTACCCGGATTGTGGGCTGGGTGTCAAGGGGGCTAGCAGCCCCTTGCGGGGGGTGGGAGGCGGGGCAGCGCCCCGTTAGAAATTTTTTCTAATGGGGACAGTGTTGTGGAGTGTGTGTATATATAAAAAAAGGGAAGATTAGCGTCCAAAGGACACGTGGATGCCAGCGCCTCACGTGTCTAGCACGCGGGCGCTGGGCGCCGGCGCCTTACGCACCGGGCATACGGGCGCCTCACGTGCCGGGCATGCAGGCGCTTGGCGCCGGCGCCCCATGTGCTTGGCACGCTGGCGCTGGGCGTTTGCAGGAAAAGGTCCTTTGTCCCTGCACTATGAGCCGTGCTCCCGATTTGATTTCTGGAGTTAAACTCCTAAAAAGAGATTAATTTATGGAGTTGAACTCTAATAGACCTTGAATGTAGTTAAACTCCTAGAAATTTTTAGAAATGATTAAAGGGGCCCCTTTGTTTCTCTCCCTTTTGGCCATGGATCTTCCCAAGATGGGATTTTTGGATATGGGTCTCTTTCTTCTTCTTCTGGTTGTCCGGATCTTGGAGAAAGTGGATGAGATTTAAAAATCGTCCCTTTTTGAGATCCGATGGAAGGTCTGAGCTCCCTTTTGTGGGTTTTGTGGTGAAAAACTATTTAATTTTGGAAAAGAAAGAGTAAAACTCTTGATTTAATTGAAAAGGGGAAGAAGATTTACAACCTTGAGAAAGGAGAACGAGACACAAAAACCCTAACCTTTTTAGAGGAAAAAGTTCTTCTTTATTTTATTATCAAGTTTCCTTATATAGGCTTGCATATTTACATATAGCCCCTTAGGCTTTACAAAATGGCATTTTGCCCATCTCATGCCTTATGTGCTCATTTCTTTTGCACATGAGCCATGGGATTTACAAAAATTTGGCTTTATGCCCATTTTGTTTACATTCATGCATAAAAAAATTATATCAAAATTATTTATTACATGATTTCATTTTGGCATTGGGGAGATTGGCCGCGGGGCTCGACTCGTACATGGGTTCACTTTATCTGCGCTTGGGCCCGCTTGCTTGAGGTTGACTTTGATTTTGACTTGGTCAACCGAGGTGCAATTTTTGACCCCAACAACGTGTCCCGAAGGCTACGGAGGTGGAATAAATGAGTTGCATTAGGGGTATTCCTCGGGACCTCGTCATGAGGAAGTATCTGACCTTTCATGAGACCTCCCTGAGTACTTTCCACCTTCACCTAGCAAACTACCAACAACTCATCTCCGAGCTCCCTCAATCTCCTTGCTCGTCTCCGAGCCATCTGACATGCCTAGCTTCCTGGGCCTCCCGGCTCGTCTCCGAGCTCCTGACATGCCGAGTTTCCTCGGCCTCCCAGCTCGTCTCCGAGCTCCTGACATGCCGAGCTTCCTCGGCCTCCCGGCCTGTCTCCGAGCTCCTGACGGACCGAGCTTTCTCGGTTTTCCCCGATCAATCAAGAGCACGGAGCCCATGCACTCTCGCAACGGCTCCACGTATATCGCCAGGGCGAGATATCCACCTCTTCACGTTCCGCGTCCCACGCTAGTGTATCCTCCAATTAATGGGTGCATCCCTCCATTAAATGCGAAGATAACACTGGGGCGTAACTGACGGCGATGATCTCGCGCCTGCTCGCTCCACATGATCACCGTAGGACCCTCCGACGATCAAGTTAGTGCCAGGGAATAAGTGCAGAGTAACGACGTATTGGAAATGATTTCGAATTACCTGAGTCGTCTGAGAGAGGGGTTTATATAGTGGTCGCGTGGATCGAGCAGGCGCGAGATCACCGCCGTTAGTTACGCCCCAGCGTTATCTTCGCATTTAGCGGCGAAATGCGTCCATTAATGGGGGATACGCTGGCTTAGGACGCGGAACATGGGGCGGCGGATATCTCGCCCTGGTGATATACACAGAGCCATTGCGGGGGCACATGGGCTCCGCGCTCTTGATTGATCGGGGGAAACCGAGGAAGCTCGGTCCGTCAGGAGCTCGGAGACGAGCCGGGAGGCCGAGGAAGCTCGACATGCCAGGAGCTCGGAGACGCGCTGGGAGGCCGAGGAAGCTAGGCCTGTCAGGAGCTCGGAGACGAGCCGGGAGGCCTAGGAAGCTAGGCTTGTCAGATGGCTTGGATACAAGTAAGGAGACTGAGGGAGCTCACAGACGAGCTGTTGGTAGTTTGCTAGGTGAAGGTGGAAAGTACTCATGGTGGTCTCCTGAAAGGTCGGATACTTCCTCGAGACGAGGTCCCGAGGAATGCCCCTAATGCAACTCATTTATTCCACCTCTGTAGCCTTCGGGACATGTCATCCGCCACGTGTCATAATCTGAGGAAATACCACTTGTGAGCATTATCATTAGCCCCCCACTCTCGACCCAACCTACTGCTGTGAATTCCTTCAGATGTTGTCCTCCGTCGATCCTGTGATGGCGGTCTTTGACGGTTGTGATTTAGTTTTGGAGTTGTTGACTGTGTGGATGTCAATGGGTTGGTGTTGATGCCGAGCTATCTACAAAAGAAGTCCCGGGGTGAGTGACCACCGTAGGCCCTCCAACGATCAAGTTCGTGCCGGGGAATAAATGCAGAGTAACGGCGTATTGGAAATGATTTTGAATTACCAGAATCGTTTGAGAGAGGGGTTTATATAGTGGTTGTGTGGAGCGAGCAGGCGCGAGATCATCGCCGTCAGTTTTTCCCCAGCGTTATCTTCGAATTTAACGGCGGGATGCGCCCATTAATGGGGCGATACGCTATTATGGGACACGGAACGTGGGGATGCGGATATCTCGTCCTGGCGATATACGTGGAGCCATTGCGAGGGCGCATCGACTCCGCGCTCTTGATTGATCGGGGGAAACCGAGGAAGCTCGGTCTGTCAGGAGCTCGAAGACGAGCCGAGAGGCTGAGGAAGCTCGGCATGTTAGGAGCTCGGAGACGAGCTGGGAGGCCGAGGAAGCTCGACATGCCAGGAGCTCGAAGACGAAGCGGGAGGCCCAAGAAGCTAGGCCTGTCAGATGGCTCGGAGACGAGCAAGGAGACTGAGGGAGCTCGGAGATGAGCTGTTGGTAGTTTGCTAGGTGAAGGTGGAAAGTACTCAGGGAAGTCTCCTGAAAGGTCGGATACTTCCTCGAGACGAGGTCCCGAGGAATGCCCCTAACGCAACTCATTTATTCCACCTCTGTAGCCTTCGGGACACATCATCCGACACATGTCGTAATCTGAGAAAATATGTAATACCCAGCCCCCTTTTATACCAATATCTGTATTTTGTTACTCTTGAATTTTATTTATTTTATTTATAGTTTTACTTCTTCTAAACCCTGAACCCTAATCCCAATCCCTTTTATATTTTCTCAGCCCAAGCTCTTTTCCCACCCCAGCCCAAAGAATATATATAAATTAAAAATTCAATTCTTTCCCTGGCCCAACTCCTTCAGCCGGCTCATTTCTTTTTATTTAAAACCCAAAACCCCTATTCTTTTTCCCTTCAGCCCATTTCCTTATATTCATTAAAATTAAACCCCATTTCTCCTTCAGCCCACTCTCCTATTTTCTTTCCCAGCCCGGCCCTTTCATTTTCTTTTCCTTATTATAATTTCTGTTCCGGCCCACGCCCGCCCAGCAAACCGACCCGACCCACACCCTTTCCTTCTTCTTCCCGTTGCGCCTTTCCCGCTCGACCGTTCCACCATTCTTCGCCGTAACTCACGACAACGCCCGCGCCGTTGCCCACGCCCCCGCAACCTCAACCACGATTCCTTCGACTTCCTCAAACCCCTCGTCTCTCCTTCTCTCTCCCTCACATCCTCACTCTCCAACTCATATCATCTCTCTATCTCCACGAAAACCCATGCCGCAGCCACTGCCTTCGTGACTCGCCGCCGATACCGACGACGACATCGCCACCGACGACCCCACCACCTTGCTCACTCCTCCTCCACCAACAACACCCCTCACCACTCCACCCCATCAACCAAGTACCCTGCCGAGCACCTCCTGCACACCCGAGCTCGAGCCCCTGCGCCCTCTCGCCGGCGAGCCCCACTGCATCTCGTCGACTCCCCCGCACCCTCCTCGTCGTCAGCAGCATCACCATCACCCCATACATCTACACCGAGCCTCTACATCTCTCTCTTCCTCTCTCCCAATCCCTCTGTCTCTCTCTCTCTCTGCCTAACTCTCTCTCTCTCTCTCTGTTTAACTCTCTCTCCCTCTCTGCCCCACGTCCACTGTTCATAACATAATATTGCACTTTGTATTCCCCATTCTTATGCATTTAAGAATAAAAACAGGTGCTTTTGACCCATGTCTGCTACATGTTACAGGTTACAGGTTCTTGGACAGGAAACAGTGAAAATGATGTAAAGACAATGAAAATGTGGACTTTAACCAACAAACAGAGAATCTTGATCAAGCCTACATAAGGAACAATTCACGAAGCAAGATTCAAGACATCGACTCAAAGCGAACGGTTAAAAATCCATTGCAAATTGTTCACTGAAGATCTGGAACCAACCTAGAAGCCCATTTGAGAAAAGTACTAAAGATACAGGAAGCAAAAAGGGCCAAGAATCAGCACCCAAAAGCTCTGAGTCCAAGACCACTCTTTGGCCGCGGAACCGCGGCCTTTTAGAGCTCGTGTCGGTGTGGAAAATTGTGACGGTGCGCGTATCGTTGACTAGGTCTTTTCTTAGGGGTATTTTTGTAATAGCAGATGTGCGAGTCAATGTAACCCTAGGGTTTCCTATCCTCTATAAATAGGAACTCTAAATTCTGTATGAGGGATGCCTCTTTTCATTTCACAAATTCAGATCTGTTCTGCATTATTGTTTGGAGAGAGCCATCAATAAAAATTAGTAAGTTACTTTTATTTCTTTGCTTTAATTCTCTTTTAATTAGAATGTCTTTTAATCCCCTAATGAGCGAGTAATCTCCTCGCTTGTTAGGGTTAGCCTTAGGGAAAGATTTGAGAGATGAGATCTCTCACCCCTTTCATGCCCCTTCACAACTAAGAATTAGAACTCCATGCATGCACGCACACACCGCTCCCTACGATATCTTACCCTCGAGGTAACGGTGACACCATAGTATAAAGGACCGGTTGCGCGTGTTTTCCATGGAGGTTAGGATAAGGATCGATAAAGGAAGGATAAGAATCTAGAGGAAGAAATATCTTCCCAAAAGATTCTAATCCACTTCATTGATAATTACCATAATATCTAATAGATCTAAAATAAGGCATTGAAAGCGGTGAGGAAACCTTTAATCTCCCAACTTCCCCTAAGCCTAACCCTAGCAAGACCTTAATTTAGATTAATTTAGTTTATTGATAGATCTAGGTTTTTTAGATTTAATAAATCAATCCAAACAACATTTGGAATCAACTCGTAAAAACACATTAAGAAAATTACACATCTCTGTGGATCGACCCGTATTCACCGGCTAGCTGCAAAGCGATGCCGTTTCTGATTACGGTTAACAAGTATTTTTGGACTAATCAAATGGCGCCGTTGCCGGGGATGGCGTAAAATTTCTTTTGTGTAATTTTGGGTTGATATAAATCTTAAAAATCATAAAAATCTGAAAATAGAAAAAAATACAAAAAACATTTTATCAACTTTTATCTGTTTGAAGGGTTTTATTGTTTAAATCTTGCAGGAACAGCGAAGAATCGAGGATCTAAAAATTTACAGAGGGCAAACCAGGAAAAAGCACATCAGAACAGAGGGGAAATTTTATAACAGAGCAGTGCAATTTTTTTCAGAGAGAGATCACCCCAGACGGCCGCGCTTCCGCGGCAAAACTGCCCCCCAGACCGCGGTTCCGCCGCTACTTGGCCACGTCAGCACCTGAAAATTTTCTGGTTTGTTTTCTCTCTCTCTCCTCTGCAACCTACAATATATCTTTTGTGAAATTTATCTGCAGGAATTCTTTGCGCTAAAAATCTTCTCTTCCCTTCTAAATAACAGATTTTCTGCAGATTTCTTTGCGCCGCGCTAAAAAATTGATTGCAAGTGAATTTAATGTTTTGCATAATTTAATCGGACTTTAAGGGGCTAATTGACCAAACTCAGATTGGGTGGGGATTTCATCACCCTTCCCAGGACCCCAGAAAACATTTAAAGCATTTGCATTGACCACAATTAATTAAAAAAATACTAGACTCAGCCCTAAGGACTTCGAGCTCAATAGGAAAAGGACTAGTATAGGCATCGGCCGTTTATCCTAACCTGACCTTGCGGTGTCTAGGCAAGTGTGTCTAGGCTAGTGGTTATTAATTAGGCCCGCTACTGTGGTTCCTTCCCACTTACCTAGCACTTACCTGGCCGCAATTGTCGGTGAAGAAGCGGTTTGAGGTCCTATTTCTAGCCCTAGTTAGGAGCTGTCTAGCAGACCTAGATGACCCTAGATCTAGGCCTGATTGTACATGTGTGGTTGATAGCAATTGTGTCACGAGTCTCTTTTCAAAAACCTCTTTTGCAAACATTCTCACATAAAAAGAAAAGAAAAATCTTTTCAAAACTTGCAACTTGTCGCTAAGAAAACTTGCACATCGTTTACACCACTTCTTCTCATTGACGTTATCTTACCTCCACATTCTGTTTTTTCTTTTTTCTGACTACACTATCCCTTTTAGTGTATGTCACTTTGGACTAGGGATACTAACGCTCGATTAGTCCGTGTTTCGTTGGTACCGACCGACGAACCTTTCAACACCGAAGTCGAAATTCCCTCCATTTCCTTACCTCCACCTTCAAATTCTTTTTTCGAAGGTATGTCGGGATTCAACCCCAACAATACCTTACCGACGGGAATGATTCCACCTCCGTTAGGTGCGAATAACCCGAATCTTCCTCCTGTTGTAGCGCCCCAACGAATCGCGCTCCAGGATCTCTTTTACCCCGTCCGCACTTCTTTACCTACATGTCTTTCATCCCCATCGGCAAATGGGGACAATTTTGAAATAAAACCACAGTTCATCAATATGCTGCCAAAATTTCATGGTTTGGAATCTGAAGATGCATATATTTTTATCAATAAATTCCAAAATGTGTGCGCTATGATGAAAACGACCCAATTAAGTGATGACGTTATAAGGCTAAGGGTCATTCCTTTTACCTTATGTGACCTAACCGAGAAGTGGCTATACAGCATCGCATCACATTCCATTAGAAATTGGGACGAGTTTGTGAAAGCTTTTTTGAAAAAGTTCTATCCTCATCACAAAACTGCTAGAATCCGTAACGAGATTATACAATTTTCATAGCTTCCTTCCGAACCATTTTGGAAGTGCTTCGAGAGATTTAAAGACCTACTCGTTCAATGCCCTCATCATGGGATCGAAAGTTGGCAACTTTGCCAAACATTATACGAGGGATTGAACTCGGCAACGAAGTAGTTGCTAGCAACCATATGTCAGGGTCATTTTCTCTCCAAGTCTAGCGACGAAGCGTGGCAGTTTCTTGAGGATCTTGGTGAGCAAACAATTCAGTGGGAGAGTACCAAGACCACATCATCTTCTTCTATTGGTCAATCTAGGATAGACATACATCAAGTAGATATGTCGATTGCTATGAAGGCCGAGATGGCCGCACTTATGAAAAAGCTAGAAGCCATTGAGACCAAAATCTCATCACCTTCTCCTGCCCCTGTTATGCCTCCACGAACTGTTTGTGCTTGTTGTGCGGACCCATCGCATCTAACCGAAGAGTGTCCTTATAATGTATCTACTCAAGGACAGGATCAAGTCAATGCTGCATTTCAGCAACGACAAAGAAACGATCCGTACTCTTCGACATACAATCCGGGATGGAGGAGTCACCCAAATTTCGTTTGGAACCAAAATCAACAATTCCAAGGAAATAACAATTTTCAAAGACCTCCTCCTCCACAACAACAACAAGCACCTTTACAAACTCAAAACCAGCAACCTTTCCAACAACAACCTTATACAAATCAAACGAACAATTTGGTTCAACCAAATGATGATAAGGTTATCTCGCTAGAAAAAAGTCTAGATGCATTTCTCAAGCAATCTACAGAATCCGCAACAAGATTTGAAAATTATGTTCAGTCTTTGATGCATAACAATGCTTCACATGATCAAAGTATCAAATCTATTGAGGCACAAATTGTACAATTAACTGCTGCGTTGAGCGAGAGAGAAAAGGGAAAGCTTCCATCTTAACCATTGCCAAATCCTGGTCACACACAAAACGCATATCACAATCACAATGTAAATGCGGTGACCACGTTGAGATCCGGAAGAATGTTGCAGAATAATGTGGGTACTAGTGATGGCATCCCCGCCGGTGGTTCTTCTTCTTCTTCTTCTCCATCGTCATCTTCTCCTTCTTCTCCTCCTTCTTTTCCACCCTCATCTCCTTCGCTAGAGTCTATTCTCCATTCTTCAAAAGGCTCTTCTTCTTCTAATCCGAACGGACCCACACTGGGATCCGTTCCTACTCCACATTCTACTCCACAGACATTTGACTCAACAAATTTTCAAAATGCTCCATTTCCAAACAGGTTGAGTCCCAATAAACCAACTGCACAAATGAAGAAGATTGTGGAGTTATTTAAGCAGGTTAGCATAAATATACCTCTCTTGGATGCAATCCAACAAGTCCCTTCATACGCGAAAATCTTCAAGGGCTTATGCATCTCGAAGAGAAAGTCATCTCAAATACCTAAGAAAGTGCTAGTGGCTAGTGCAGTGAGCAATGCTATTAACCACCCTCAACCCTTACCCCAAAAACGAAAGGACTCTGGCTGTCCTACGATTTCAATCACAATTGGGGATAAGAAAATTAATCGAGCACTTTTAGATCTTGGGTCTAGTGTTAACCTGCTTCCCTACTCCGTGTACGAACAATTAGGGGTTGGAGAGTTGAAACCCACTCGTTGTACTCTCCAAATGGCTGATCGATCAATCACCCATCCAAGGGGTGAGCTAGAGGATGTGTTAATCAAAGTTGGGGAGTTCATATTCCCCGTTGATTTTATTGTTATGGATACACAATCTGTTGCTAACTCACGGAATCAAATTCCGGTGATTCTCGGTCGACCATTTTTAGCCACTTCCAATGCTGTAATAAACTGTCGCAATGGCTCCATGACTCTATCCTTCGGGAAGACGTCTAGTGAGTTCAATATTTATAAGTTAGGAAGTCTGCCCCCGGTGCCTAAAACTAGTACACGAGAAGTTTGCTCTATTCACGAAATCACGCAGGAGGACTGCGAGCTTGAAAGATTTTTATTTGATGAAAACAGTTTTGACGCCACTAGTGCGTCCCTCCTTGAGCCTACCACCGTTAACATAACCGATATTGATTATGAATGTTTCATTTTTTCGGATGATGACGACTCACAGCCCGAATATGAGTCTTTTGAATTTTTGGATGAGTTAGTCGAACCATCCAAATCGGTTGTTTGCAGTAATTTCGAACCTGTGTTGGAGTCCTTTGAGTTTGAGGTAGAGTTCCCAATTTTGCCTATGATTGTTTCACCTCCGAAACTCGAACTCACGCCCTTACCGTCTCACCTTAAATATGCTTACATTGGTGAGAATGAGACCTTTCCCGTTATCATATCGGCCTCTCTAGCTCTCGAGCAAGAGAACGCCCTTTTAATGTCTTACAAGATAGGCGGCAAGCTTTCGGCTAGACTATGGCTGACATTGAGGAGATTAGTTCTCTCATAATTGAATATCATATGCATATGATGGATGATGCCAAGTCAATAAAGGATCCACAGAATTATCTTGGAGATATTGTGGTTAGTCAACCTACTCTTTTAAAAGTTGAACCACCCCCATTTCTTTTAATAAGCTACGAGAATGCCAATATTCCACTGATTGCTGATCATTCACATTCTCGTTTTGATTCATCACCACCTCCTGTCTATTCACCTCCACACCTTCCATACCACCACTTCTATCTTCCCCAATTCTTTTTGGATCGCTACAACTTATTCTTCCACCAACCGATACTCTTTACTGATAAATTTTTCAACTGGTTGGTGTTAACGTTTGGTCTATGCAAAGTTTGGCAGTAAAGTCTAACATAGTTTAAATGAAGTTTGGGGGAGGGCCTTTTTGTATATATATATTTTTGTTTTTCTTAACAATAAAAAAAAATTATAAATAAATAAACAGGGAAGTGCCGACATTTTGGTGTAGCATGACAGTGAGGACACTGTCAAGTTTAAGTTTGGGGGTATGCTCGGTACGTCTTCTTCCTTCGCATTCATTTGTACATATTTTTGCATTAGACATATTTTTGCATTTGCATATTTATTTGAAAACCCATAAAAATTTGAAAAATTTTGAAAAATTATAAAAATCATTGTATTCAATTTTGGCTAATTGACTTGAATTTGACAAATAGGTTAACTAGCTAGGAGCAATTAGATCTTAGACTTAGTGAATTAAAGACCCAAAAAAATAATCTTCCTTAAAGTTTAACGGTAGAAAGTATATGCCTTGTAGTTTATTTAGAAATAGGCAAATTTTGGGTTCACTTCTTGGGCTAAGTCGAAACAATGGAAGAGTATTGATGTTCTTATTAGAGTATAAGTTTGAAAAATAGTTCCTAGTTTAAGTCTAAATTCTGAAAATGTATACCCTACAATTTGCACTATCACGCACCTTGAAATTTAGAATAGTAGAAGAGACCTTGAAATGCTCCTGTCTAAAGTCCTTAGTACAAAGAAAATAAAAGAAAAAAAAATGAATAAAGAAAAAAATGGACACTGGTTTTTGTGATTACTCAAGGCTGTAAAAATAGAAAAATATTTAGCGAGGGTGCTTCATCACCTAGTGCCTTAGATCAACTGGTTTGGGAATCACTGCTAAAGCCTTGGGTGTTGCAAAATTAGGAAGTACGCTTTAAAGTGCTAACGCATCTTGTAATCGGTTGTTGGTACCTCAAGAAGTATTAACGGTCGCATGAAGGATGTGTAAGCGAATTTCATTTTAAAAAAAATTCACTAATTAATAAGTGCTTTGGACAATGGACGAGAGTATGATTGCTTGATTTGAATTTCCAAGTGTAGGGGTGATCTATACATACACGTAGGGGGTATGTAATTGGAGTTTAGATGAGAAAAAGGGATGAAGAATAGAACTTGTATCTTTAGTAGAGTTGATAGAAATTCCTAAGTGGAGATGGAACTTTAGAAGGAAAACTTAAGAGATGCCGAAAGCTAAGTAGGTCTACATAACATATATAATCTTAAGTTAAATAATGAGGAAGTATGAAGAATATGGGTGGACAATTTGCGAGTCAAAAGATCATAGAATTCCTTGTTAGAAAACCTAATTAGAGAACAAAAGTCAATGGGCCGAGTTGATAGGATTTTGTGGGTGTAATCCGCTGAAAACCCTCAGGAGACAACACTCCTCTTACTAGGGACACCTAGAGATTTAACGGCTTGTTGCACGAGCTCAGTGCAATCGCGTTTCCCTGCGAAAGTGCGGCTAGGTTAGATTTTTATTGAGAATAAAAAAATAAGTTTGCTCGAGGACGAGCAAAAGATAAGTTTGGGGGTATTTGTTCATAACATAATATTGCACTTTGTACTCCCCATTCTTATGCATTTAAGAATAAAAACAGGTGCTTTTGACCCATGTCTGCTACATGTTACAGGTTACAGGTTCTTGGACAGGAAACAGTGAAAACGATGTAAAGACGATGAAAATGTGGACTTTAACCAACAAACAGAGAATCTTGATCAAGTCTACATAAGGAACAATTCACGAAGCATGATTCAAGACATCGACTCAAAGCGAACGGTTAAAAATCCATTGCAAATTGTTCACTGAAGATCTGGAACCAACCTAGAAGCCCATTTGAGAAAAGTACTAAAGATACAGGAAGCAAAAAGGGCCAAGAATCAGCACCCAAAAGCTCTGAGTCCAAGACCACTCTTTGGCCGCGGAACCACGGCCTTTTAGAGCCCGTGTCGGTGTGGAAAATTGTGACGGTGCGCGTATCGTTGACTAGGTCTTTTCTTAGGGGTATTTTTGTAATAGCAGATGTGCGAGTCAATGTAACCCTAGGGTTTCCTATCCTCTATAAATAGGAACTCTAAATTCTGTATGAGGGATGCCTTTTTTCATTTCACAAATTCAGATCTGTTCTGCATTATTGTTTGGAGAGAGCCATCAATAAAAATTAGTAAGTTACTTTTATTTCTTTGCTTTAATTCTCTTTTAATTAGAATGTCTTTTAATCCCCTAATGAGCGAGTAATCTCCTCGCTTGTTAGGGTTAGCCTTAGGGAAAGATTTGAGAGATGAGATCTCTCACGCCTTTCATGCCCCTTCACAACTAAGAATTAGAACTCCATGCATGCACGCACACACCGCTCCCTACGGCACCTTACCCCTCGAGGTAACGGTAACACCGTAGTATAAAGGACCGGTTGCGCGTGTTTTCCATGGAGGTTAGGGTAAGGATCGATAAAGGAAGGACAAGAATCTAGAGGAAGAAATATCTTCCCAAAAGATTCTAATCCACTTCATTGATAATTACCATAACATCTAATAGATCTAAAATAAGGCATTGAAAGCGGTGAGGAAACCTTTAATCTCCCAACTTCCCCTAAGCCTAACCCTAGCAAGACTTTAATTTAGATTAATTTAGTTTATTGATAGATCTAGGTTTTTTTAGATTTAATAAATCAATCCAAACAACATTTGGATTTAACTCGTAAAAACACATTAAGAAAATTACACATCTCTGTGGATCGACCCGTATTCACCGGCTAGCTGCAAAGCGACGCCGTTTCTGATTATGGTTAACAAGTATTTTTGGACTAATCATCCACATCGTCGCTACTCCTTACCCAGACCCCTGTGCCTAGCTCCAACAAACACCAGTGCCAACACCGAGCCCAAGCCCCAGCCGAGCCTCAGTCGTTTCATCGAATACCTGTACCCGTTGCAATCGCCGCCGTAGCTATCGCCGTCATCATCACTGCGGCACCATAGACACATCGTTCCAGGCAAGTTCAAATACTTGCTTACATGCTAATCTACCCGCATTACAAATTCAAAAGTATAAGTTATGAATTTACTATTCCCGATAAAATTAAACGACATACCCATTCGATGCATGATCCCAATGAAAATACTCACATAATTTGACGGAACTGGATTGTTTATGTTGGCCCATGTAGTGATGAATACCTGGTATAAATTTCACTGGAAAATACGACGGTTAGGGACTAAAATGAATACCCCCAACTATACCGGTAAAACTGGAAATTTCTCGTATCTGAAAATGGCTAAAATCACCGTAAATTATGTACATACTGGAATGATGCGTTCGAGGGCTTAAATCGAAGCCGACTCGACGAACTATAACCCTATGCAAGTTTCTAATGGTTTCTGTACTTAAATTGTGACAGTATTTGGATCGGAGTGGGACTCTGGACTGCAGTCCAGAGCGACTCTGGTTGCTGTTTACTGTTCCATAATGCGTACCACCTGTTTTCCTGAACTCGTATGTTGCGGAACTCTATATTTAGTAAAGGTGATACTGTTAGCTAGATAACAAAAGTGGTTTCATTCTGTTTCATCATCGTTTGCTATTTAATCTGTAATTTAAAAGATGGGGACGTATAACAGTCCCAACAGAATCAGAATTGACATACTAGTATTGAACAGTGTATAACTCCTGACGTACAGACATGATTGAGGATCCTTCTATTGAGTTGAAAACCTTATTGGAAACCCTAGATTTCATTCAACTATAGCGTCGCTAAATTCTGATCTCAACTGGGATTAAAATGCGTTGCGAAACAGACTTCCGATTCTGAAACCGGATTTCCAGCCGTGAACGCTTAAAATGAAATGGCCATAACTAGTGATCCTGAAACCCGATTGACGTGAAACTAAATTCGCTGGATAGATAATCAAGCATAATATTTATTCCCCGTTTATCGTTTCGCTAAACCGTACACGTATGATTTATGATAAATTATGCAAGTGGTAGAATACTGATTTATGACATCTTAATCATGCTTTACATACTGTTTTCTCATCATATCATACATATGTCACTGCATTGATAACCTAGTGATCATGTGCATTACCCAGTGTTCGGTATTAGTGATGATTGTGGCAAGTACGTTAGTGTTCGTGCATGAGTGAATAAGTGAAAGTGACACGTACTTGTACACAATCAGTGAACCTTATTATTCTATTGCATTGTCGACGTCTGTGGGACGCGTGTACGTGTGACTATAAGTGGTATGGGACACGTATGGAAGCTCTTGCATGTGTGTCACAGATAAGGCACCAGACACTGCCATTTATCTTGGGTATTAGTCGGGACGTGTTTTGATGGAGATCCTGGCTCCAGTTCTCGCGCAGACTTGTCACAGACCGACTGGTATTTGAGGTTATGGTTAGCGTTTGATGTAGACCACGGGGGGTGGGGTAGTTTGAGTGTGAGTTCAACAGAATCTCGGGAGTCCCATGCCGGCTTATATATATGGAGATATATGGAGATTTACAGGGTACATGATTATTATCGTGGTTACATTTTAGGCCCGTGGTCCCTTGCCCTTGGGTCCTACTCTTGGGTGGAGGACACTCGCGAGTGGTTGACTCTCACACATGGACTGACGATAGGCTTAGTGACCTGTACAGTGAGACTTAGAGACTGATAGGGATAATGTCATTGATATACATTACTTACCGTGTTGACATACCTGGCATACTATTTTACCGCTTTACTGTTCACCTGATCTATTAAACACTTCATTGGTTACAACATTTTCATACCTATACCGTCTTGATTTACTGTTATATATATATCTAATATCACTGTTCGAGTTGTCATTTGTATCTATATATATTATATTGCTATTGTGTCACTCTGACGACCTGAGTATGCATGCTCAGTGTGAGGAGTGGATCTAGCCGGGACCAGGACCAGACGTACATCACGGACATCTTGATTAGCCATCCAGAGTTATACCCTTTTGTTTTCCATCAGGTCAGTTCTTTGTATTGTTTTGTTTCAGTTACTGCATTTCTCATTACCTGCGCATTATTTACTGATTACCACGTAAAGCTAGAAGCCGGAGTGTGACTACGGCAGGATATTTCCTTGACCGTGGGAGCATGGCTGGCCTTGTCAAACCCTTGTATTCCGTATTTTGGGAAGCGGGGCGTGACAAAATACCACTTGTGAGCATCATCAGGAGGAGAAATAAGAGGGGCGGCTTGAGAGATAGAGATGAAACAGGAAATAATTAGGAGCCAGGTATCAAAACCCCGAATAAGAAAAAATATTAGTTGATGCATGCATAAGCTTTTTCAACTGGAACATAGAATATTACATAAATGTCCGTATATTATATATTAGAATTTTATAAATACAAGGTTAACCAGCAAAACTCGAGCCGGTATTAGACGAGCCAAACCGAGCTTGAGTTCGGACCGTTTAGCTAATGAGCCAGAATACTTGGCCCAATGTGTTCGGAATATTTATAAATGAACTAGGCTTAGATGAGCTGATCCCGAGTCAGGCCGTTCAATTAAAACCGCGAGGAAAAACCAGCCCTACAATTTATTTCTAGGAGAGGGGATGAGTTCGGAATGGCAAATCTAGCCAGTATTAAGTAGTATGCATCATTTTTGTTAAACTACGAAGGGTAATTAAGTTACAACAAGTCAAGCGCAGCGTTACACTTATTTATCCATTATTTTGAGGAATACTTATTTTATTATTGTCCATAAGTAGTATAAAATAGTATTTTCTTTAAATTAAATTATAGTTCATGTTTTTTAGCTGGAAATTTTCTATTTGCATGTTCTGGGGTGACATCCTTTTCATCAAAACTGTGATTAGCATAATAATCAAGCTTAGTTATAAAAAAATTCAAATAATTTGATTAGTTACGAGAAACTACCAAATTCTTGTTACATACACAAAATACTATCACAAAACTTTCAAAAACTATACGAAACTACTACAAACTTCTTAAACTATAATAAAAACCTCCTTGTAAATAAGATGCCGCGTCACGAATAATTGCAACAAACTACCACAAAACTTTTTAACCAAGGTAATTCTTGTAATTTTGAGAGGATTTGGTACATTCATGGAACCTAGCAGAGAATTTGGTACCTTTTTTTAACTAAGCCTAATAATTAATACTCTTGGTTAGATTTAAATTGAAAGCCTTAGATTGATAATGAACTATAATACTCTAAATAATTGTAGATCGGTAATTCTCAAAAATAACTTGATCTAATAATATACTTTGCATAAAATAATCATTTACTTATTCAGTATATGAGTCAATTAATTATGAAAAAAAATCATTCATCACTTGAACCGTCTTCAGGACTATAAAGTGTTTTTAAACCATGACACTTGCTCCTTCTTAAAAATCAATTTACACAAAATAATATTACCAAGTTTAGAGAACAAATCTTTAAATCCTCCTCCTAAAGGAGTTTTTCCCTCCTGATTTGAACCTTACATTTTTCTTGTCAATCTTCAAGTATTTTCTAGCTAATTAAATCATATAACGACGGGAAGTGATAATTGTAAATCAATTTCCTACAACATCCCATGTATTCTAATTGTATTATCTTTATTGAGAGGGCGATGACGTGACTTTTTATTGATTATAAAAAATTTGCTTGATCTTTTCATTTTTATCAATAGTTTTAGTCTTTTTTGGGAACTAATGGTTCTAGTCTTACTCTTAAGTAGTTTCTTCATGCCAAATATCAGTCATTGCCCCAGTTAATGCATGAATTTGGAGGAATAGCAAAGATTCAGTTGAAGACTTATCTGGGGTGTCAATTGGATCGGGTCGGTCCGAGTTTGACCCGCCCATAACAATCCGACCCTATTAATATATAATTGGGTCGAAAATTCAGATACATGACCGACCCGTCTAATCCGTTTAATAGCCAAGCAGGGTTATATCCACTCATTCTCTCTTAACTTTTTTTTGTATTTTGTTTTATTTGATAGGTCTCATCTTATATATCAAATCACGTATTAAGGAGCCAATATCATTTTGTTAAGCAGCCAAGGGTAATTAATGAAGTTACAAGTCAAGAACTGCCTTTAACTTCATCATTTCAATGAGAAAATTAACAAATAAAGAGTCGGTAGGTCAAATGATCGGGGCAAGTGAGATCGTATCAGATATTATGAGAAATTTTGATAACAAATTTATCAACTTCTATTATAAAAAACTTTTAAAATAAAATATCAAAGCTACAACTTTATATACACGGTGTATTTATGAACTAATTTTATTACCCATAAGCAGTATAAATTAGTAATTTTTATATAGTAAATTATTGTTCATGTTCTTCAGCTTGAAATTAGAGTTTTGGGGTGACGTCAGTGATTAGCTTGCTCTTCTTATATTTTATGTGACATATTTTAATACGATAAATGGGCCGGGCTTTTTACCCGGCCTTCTCCAAATTGATATTTGATATGGGCCAAGCTTCAGATATGTGAATTGTTTCCAGACTAATTCTGTCAAAACTACCGGTTTAACCCTGGTTCCGGTACCGTCATATCCCATGTAAACGTTACTTTAACTCACACCCTATAGTTTACTTTTGTTACTCGTTGTTGCTTTTGTTGTTGTTAATTGATCTAGACACCCTTCTTCTTCGTTGACTTCCCCCTTAGCGAAACCCTAACCCGAGCAAGGGCTTTGAAGCCTTCATGTGTTTGATGATCCAAGGAGACACAAGAGTTGGTGCATGAAGTAAAATGGAGTTCAAACTAGGTAATTCTAATTTTAACTAGTTGAGAAATTAATATATTAATTTGTTTTTTGTAAGTTTTTCTCAACTATTTTACTTCATTCAATTCAATTGCATAAAAACCTGTTGACCTTTACTATCTATATGGACAATTATTGCTTTTCACATTTAAGCTATAGGACCGCCAACTTTTTGATAATATAAATTTGAATTTGGCTTAATTAATTGTGGTGTCCAAGCATCCAATTATTATTCGTTCGCATCTTGATATATATACCGGCAAAAAAGCCCGTCATACAACGAACAAGCCCAGTAGGGCCTGTTTGGTTGGACTGTTGCGAAAAGTGGTTTTAGCTAAGGTGTTGTTGAAGAAAGCTCTTTAGGCAAAAGTACTGCTATAAAATGTGCTTTTTGATTTGAAAAGCTGTCTGTTGCTGTTGACTGTTTAAATGACCATAGAATACATTAATTTTCTTAATATTTGAAAGAAATCAGTGAAAGAAAACATCGTTTTTTTTAATTTACAATTTACTTTCAAAAGATTCATAAAGATCAAAAGATATGCAAAAAAATATCCGCAAAAAAATATTTGAGATTTATCCTCTTGATTTATGAATTCTTCGTCAAAGTCGAGCGCCTTCGATCACTTGATGCATGAAGCTCAAAACTTAGATCTCGTCGATCAACCTCTCGATGATCACGTCGAGCTCGGGAGCGCTTCGATCTAGGGCCTCAATCGCTCTGGGGCCTCGATCGCTTAAGATTTCGAACTGGGGAGACGATGAGGAGAGAAATTAAGTGAAAGGGTCGGTCAGGGGTGATGATGAGGAGAGATGATAGGAATAAATAATATTTAGGAAGAGTTTTTTCCCGAAAAATTAATTTTCTAGCTTCTTACAAAAGAAGATTTGCTTCTTCAAAAGAGCTTTTGGAATATAGCCTGTTTGATATTTTTTTTTAATTCAAAAATGATTTTTTAGCTCCAAAAGAGCTTTTGGGAGCTCAAAACGTCCAACCGAACGGGCTCAACACCTTCTTGCCTTGTTCAAATTTGAAATTTATATAATTATAGAGCTCCTGATATGCATACCGGTGCATGTAAATATCTAGTTGTACAGGGCTACATGTCCAGTAAAAACCCTGATAGGCATTGAATCCAAATGGAGCCTACTTCGTCAAATCTATTAATTATCGCGCCAGTCTGTGTGTGTACCAGCTGCTCTTCTAAGTCCATAACTCTAAAGTCTAAAATCCACAAGATTTTGCTCTTACTCTACAAATACAATTCAAATAAAATTAAAGTGAAGAAAAACAAAGGAAATTAAACTAATTTACATTTATCATTACTCTTTTTATTTAAAAATAAATAAGTTTACTGCATAAAATTTATGATGTTATTTACTGCATTGAGCTGTAACCACCCACCCTCCCTCTACAAATCCTCTCTATATGTAAACCCAATCTCTCTTCTCTTCTTGTGTCCTACGTACATTTGAAGAGAGAGAGAGAGAGAGAGAGAGAGAGAGAGAGATGGTTAAGTTTTTTGTACTAATTGCCTTAATGCTAGTCCTTGCAACGTCCCAAACATACGCTAGGCACCCACCAAAGGAACTGAGCAACAACAATGCTGAAACTTCTCGTATGGACGACCAAAAGAATGTCGTGTTTGGAGGAGTAGGTGGCTATGCTGGTGTCGGAGGCTCCTCCATCGGCGGTGTGCCAGTTGTAGGTGGCGCTGCAGGTGTCGGCACCTACGGCGGGGCCGTCGGCTTCCCGACCGGTGGGGTCGGCGGGTTCGGTGGGGCCGGAGGCGTTGGCGGTCTTGGCGGTGGAGTTGGCGGTCTTGGCGGTGGGGTTGGAGGGCTCGGTGGGGCCGGCGGGCTTGGCGGGGTCGGCGGTGGAGTTGGCGGTGGGGCTGGTGGCGGAGCTGGTGGTATCGTTCCTTGATGAGGAGGTGGATGAATGCATGGCATCTTTAGAGAGGAGACTAGTAAATTAAGTTAGGGTTTGTCAATTAATTAACTAAGCTAGCTAGTTGGTGTTGGTTAATTTCTAGCCCTTTTGAAGCAATCTTTGTTGTTAAGTTTTCAGTTGTGGGAATTAGTTCATGTTTTGTTTGTGGTTGTGGGTCATGTTATTTATGCAAGCTTGCTTCTTATTTAATGAACTGATCTTGCACTTGCCTCTTACATTGATTTGGAGGATCTTGAGCATTGCTATTATTTCCTTTCCATTATTACAAAATATTATGTGCATGATGGATGTAAGGGGTAAAACAAGGGGGCCATCGATTATTATTTTTTGAGTGATTTGTTGTTCAGATTCAATAATAACACGAAAATTATAAGGCATGAATGGCAGAGGTTCCTGATCATGATTTGAATGATAAGGGCCGGGTTTGCATGCTATAATTAGCCCATGCCAACGGTGAGCAAGCAGGTAAAGCAAAGAGGGTCACGGGTATGTTTTTTTATTTAATTATCTTTGATGTGTGATTTGAATCAAACAATAGCAAAAAAAAATAAAATAGTATAGGTTATAAGTTTTAATAAGAATGGGGAAAAAGTTTTGAAGAAAGCATTGATAAATTATACCATAAACTAATTTAAATACACAACTCAAATATTTGTCAGGGATTTTAATTAATTAGGTGATAGCGTGAATGCAGGAAATAATGCCTTTCTGAAACTTGCAAGCAAATATAATAAATGCAATCCAGGAACTGTACTTTCTATTTTAAGGCTGTGTATGATAAGCACATATATTGATGTGGTCCAGCCTTTGCCCCTTACATATGATACACCATGAATGTTGATGTGGTCCAGCCTTTGCCCCTTGCATATGATACACCATGAATGTAATAGACTTTATGTTCTATTATCAGAAAGACTTTCATTTTTCATCAATTTGATGCATGGGGCATGCGAATCTTTTGATTTTTCATATATAAATGTTTTAGGATATGGAAATCAAAATGAAACTATTAAATCGTTCAAATCTTGTATAATTTAGGAGTTTCCTTTTATTTATTGTGCGATCCGGATTGCAACGGAACACTCCCATACACATATATATGTATACGTGCGCGCATACATATTCAATAACTGGTTGACAAATATTCAAATGTCAAACAAATATAATAAATATAGATATAGATAGTTTAAGAAGGCATCACTTGTCTGGTGGCCTTCACTTCCCCAGCTCTTTAAAAATCATATATCTTGCTTTCCCTCTGGATCTGATATTATTTGGTGATGGAGCTTAGGATCTTCTTCAGATGTTGTCCTTCGTCGATCTTGTCATGGCGGCCTTTGACGGCTGAGATTTGCTTTGGAAGTGGTTAAGTGTGGATCTCAATAAGTTGGTGTTGGATGCCGAGCTACCTGCAAAGAAGTTCCGGGGTGGGTGACCATCATAGGGCCCTCCGACGATCAAGTTAGTGCCGAGGTATAAGTGCAGAGTAGCGGCGTATTGGAATCAATTCCCGTTACTTGAGTCGTCTGGAAGAGAGGTTTTTATAGTAGTCGCATGGAGCGAGCCGGTGCGAAATTCTCGCCGTCAGTTACGCCCTTACGTTACGCCCGCATTAATGGCGGGATCCGCTCGTTAATGGGGGAACGAGCCTGCGTGGGACGCGAAGTGTAGGGCGCCGGATATCTCGCCTTAGCGAGATACGCGGAGCCGTTGTGGGGCGCAAGGGATCCGCGCTTTTGATTGATCGGGGGAAACCGAGGAAGCTCAGCATGTCAGGAGTTTGGAGACGAGCGGGAGGCCAAGGAGGCTTGGTCCGTAAGGAGCTCGGAGACGAGCGGGAGGCCGAGGAAGCTCGACATGTCAGAAGGCTCAGAGACGAGCAGGGAGACTGAGAAGGCTCGGAGACGGGTTGTTGGTAGTTTCCTAGGTGAAGGTGGAATGTATTCAGGGAGGTCTCCTGAAAGGTCGGATACGTTGTATTAGAAGAGGATCCCGAGAAATCCCCCCTAATGCAACCCATTTATTCCACCTCCATAGCCTTCGGGACGCGTCATCCGCCACGTGTCGTAATCTGAGGAGATACCACTTGTGAGTATCATCATTAACCCCCCACTCTCGTTCCGATCTATTCATGGGTCGGGTCGAGAGTGGTCTGCTCGGTTTTTCTTCTGCTCAGTTTGGCGCCAAGAATCATTGCGGATCGTCCGGGAACGGCATGGCGTTTGGTGGTTGCGTTGTTTCAATCTTTAGGCCTACGTGTTGCCTTGTCGTGTGCCTGAATTTTCGCACATATCATCGACGGCATCAGCGGATCAGTGAAATGATTGCTCTTTAAAGAGGGGGCATCGTTTCAGTCGATTCGTCAGTTGAGGTACGGGCCACGTGTTCGCTGTTGGTTGGCGGAGGCGACAGGCTATCTCTGACTCCTGCAGTCGAAGAGACGTCCCCAATGGTCGATCGCCACGTAGAGCCGCGCCAGCCGCTTGGCGCGATGTTTCGTTTTGGCGGGAATCAATCTGGGCCGTAGGATATCTCTTTTGCGGTGTATAAATAGGAGGGGACCATCCTAGGACTGCCACTTTGCTCAAATTCTCTTTCATTGCTGAAAATTGCACGGCACTCCTTCTGTTAGATCAGATCCTCTGTTGATTTTTATTCGGTGGGTCTCTTTCTTTGAATCAGGTTTGATGTCTTAATCCGAGGAGTCCGTAGAGATAGTAAGGATAGAGTCGAACGATGAAGTTGCTGTTGTTGGGGCTGAGTCCAGTGGGTCTTTCTCCTCTTCGGCTTCAGATAGCCAAGAGGGTTCTTCTTCTTCGTTCTCTGTGTCAGGTTCGCCCCGTAGAGTCAAGATTGCCCCTGTCACTCACCGTCGGGCGGCGATAAGGGTCCCCAAGATGCGCATCAGGAACACTCGCGATGCGTCCTCCGTTTTGAAGAGTCTGGACTAGCTTTCTGAAATTCGGGCCCGATTCCTGTAACAACCCTAAACTTTCTGTACGGTTTTTTTTTTCAAAAAATACAGAAAGGGGTACTTGAGCCTAAGTACAAATTATAAGTTTGATTTGATTTTGAACAACAAGAAGGAGCTGTAGCTCATTGGTAAGACCTTGCACTGCTGAACCAAAGAACCAGAGTTCAAATCCCATCAATCACACATTTTTTTAAATAAAATCTTTTAATCTTTTAGAAGCCCAAAAGTCTACACGTACACTACACGTAATAGGGTAAGTTACAGAATAAACAAACGTGACCACGAGGC
This sequence comes from Agapanthus africanus, assembly GCA_030015575.1. NCBI lineage: Eukaryota > Viridiplantae > Streptophyta > Magnoliopsida > Asparagales > Amaryllidaceae > Agapanthus > Agapanthus africanus. Next base: position 14,524,292 of record CM057337.1, read on the forward strand.
TAGACCAATCGTCAGGGACATGCGACGAAGAGACAAGCCCCGACTCGCCCAACTCGGGCCGGCGACTCGGTTGACTCGGCCGGCGCCGCCGGGTCAACTCGGTCCGATCCAACTTTTTCTTGAACCCCCTGCACCCTTTGAACTACCCCACTCTCCCTGCACTGTTTAAATTCTCTGTAATTAATCAGAGAATTAAAATACCCCGATTTAATCCATTTTAATACAAATTTTTATCACACACTTTCACTATCCTAAACCTTAGATTTTCCTATAAATACCACTCTTCAAATCACCCCCCTCACTCACAAATCTCTGCCAAAACTCTCAAGAAAATTCCCAAGACTTTTTGTGTGCAAGTGAAGTTAGCAAAATGCGAACCTCCGATGAACTTCCGACGACGATCCGAGGAGATTCTGACGACGAAATGACACACCGGCACCTCCTACCTCTTTCTCCTTCTCTTTTCTAGTCTAATAACCTGTAAGTCCCTACTTCTCCCTCTTTTCTCTATTCTAAAAACATTTAAAACTAAAATCCAACGGAAGCGGAGTTGGTCCGACTTCCGATTCGGTTTTTCTTTAAAAACTATAATTTTTATTAATCAAGATACCTTCATATCATCGCATATTGTTCATTAAACATTAATAAATATTTTTAACAAGGTTTATCACAAAAAAATGTTATATGCATTTTTTATCGCAATTTTACATTAAAATACTTTCATATTTCATTTCGACATACTTGAACTTTTTAAACCGTATTACCTTAGAAAACTCACGAGGTAATGATCTACCTCCTCACAACACACATATCTAATATAGCATGATGAAATTTGGGAACATAGATTTGGGAAAAATAAGACTTCACATATAAAACCTTTTTTCTATAAAACCTTTTTTTCTATAAGATGTGTATTTTAACAAATCTTTGCAAATGCGCCTCTACAACCCATTTCGGGGAACCCGTTCGGTCTGGTGCGGATTATCGCACATCCTCGGGCTTAGTAGAGTGAGATGTAGACCTCCGCAAGGAGCATATGATCTCGAAAGATTTAAAATACAATTTTCTTTAGAAAATGTGATTTCTATTATAAATAAAACTTATATTTTTAATAAATAAATATATATGTAATTAATATAAAAATATCTATTTTTAATATTTATAATATTCCACATTTCCAAAATTAAAGAAAAATATCTCATTTACAAGAAAATACCATACAATTCCAATATTACAAATAAATACCATATATTATGAAATTAGGTTTTAATCACTAGAAATGTCACATTGAAAAAATATACATCCATGAAAACTCTAAAGACGATAATAAAAAACTTGAGATGTATTTTCAAAATTATACAAAAATATTTTACATAAAACCCCTTCAAGTTATACTAAATTACAATAAGGACCCTAGTAATCATAGGTTTAAGCGGGAGCAGTCTCTTGAGCCTCAGGAGCCGGAGATATGGGTGCTTGCCTATTTAAGATAGACAATTTAACAAACGCTGTTATCAACACGTCAATTGTCTTTGAAAAAGACACAAATCTGCCATCCATGTGCAGCAGTTACCGATAACACCAAAACCTAATTCAGGATTCAATATCTTTTCTAATTGTCTGAATCAGACTGAGTCTCAATATAATCAATCTGAGTTGAATATAATTCAAGTACAAACTATAATTCAACATGAATCCATGAATCCATATATTCAATCTATTCAATGTATACAACTTGACCGAACCGAACCATGGATATACTCCATTTACAAGTTCATCCATTATATTTGTTCCATTACTGATATCATAGTTTCGGCAAGTCATCTGTCTATATTCAATATACAATACAAACAATACAACAATACAATCAAGACATCGTGGAGTTTATAAGTGGTAGACTGGTACGGAAGGCGTTAGATAGAAGTGGCACGAGACAGCAACCATAACACACCTAACCTGAATTCAATTGCCATTGTACCGTAGCTGAACGGTTCCTTGTGCTCCTTATAGCTTAGCCTCTAGGGAAAGTGAGACTCCTCTCGTATACACTGGCCTCTTCTGTATCAAGCTACAAATAACAACGTTAATACTAAATACAATATTATAACAATATACTTTCTATTCTATCTACTCCATTCTTGTCTATTTACGTGACTTACCGGGTGATTTGTTCGCTGACGACATTCTCTTTCTTCTTCTTTGGAATGTCGTCAAGTGATTCGGACCCACTGGAGATCGAGCCCACCAGCGAGTATTTGGACCAGCTAGCTTTCGACCCGGAGCTCTAGTTACTTAAACATTTCATTTCAGTACTTTCCATTTCTATTATGCCACTGTTTAGGCATTGCTTTCCATTCCATGTATTTACTTTTCAGATGTATTGTAAAAAAGAATGTTAATAAATAAAGCTGCTGTTCAATTATATCTATTATCTCTGTCTCTTATGCATTTTACTTATATTTCTTAGATACGCTTAGCGTGTTTATTTATGAGTAAATACGTAGCGGCTTCGTCACATCCTATGCCTGTATACTAGGAAGCGAGGCGTGACAGGTTTTGTTGGTGGCCTATGCATGTCAGAGCTGAATGGAATCTTACAATGCAGGTCAGAGCTGTATGGAACCCTACTATGCAGTTCAGCTCTGCGTGGATAACCTAAGCAATATAACACAAGAACCAGCAACTAAAAACATTCCTTGCAATACCTATTCCTTGAATCTTATCATATACTTTGAATTTGTCCTAACCCAAAATTTTCATCCAAGGTTATAGATTCTCTAAACAACACCAGCACAAATGTCAACAACACTCCCCCACCACTACCACTCACACCTGCCGTTGCTGCTCCGGTCAACGAGCAGACGGTTCTTCTTAAGGCAATCCGAAACCTCCTGGAAGGCCTGCAGCAGCAGACTGCTATATTATTAAACCGACCAGAAGTGGAAGCAACCGGTATAAAGCGCTCTACCACCCAGATGGCAGGAGGAGCTTATCCTATACAACCTTCAAAACCCAAGAGACAGAAAGAAACAATTTGCCAGTCAAGTCCAGGTTTTTGTTTCTACTGCAAGAAGGATGGACACCGGTGGAAAGACTGTAGGCGCGCAAAAGGTTTGTGCCTAATTTGTGGCGCATCCAATCATGGAATTGGAAGCTGTCTTTATAGACGCAACCCAGCTCACACACCCACCAACTACCCGCAGCAGCCAGCTATCCAGGCTCCTGCATCTCGTCTTGCACTCACTGCTCCACCACCTGCACAGTCTAATCGCCAATTCCATCAGGCACTCAGGAACATGCCCCGAGAGCAGAGAAACATGCCCCAAGGACAGAGGAATGTGCTTCCAGTCAGGAGGAATGTACCACGGCGTCAGACTTTCTTTTTAGCGGACGAAGAAGCAGAGGCCGTAGACAAAGGTAAACCTGGTAATTTCCTTAACTCTTTTCAAATCTCTCGCATTTTTTCGTTCTTTCACATATTTTTCATACACTACTAATAGTTCTATCACCAAACTTTTCTTGAATCCGTTACACTTTCCTTTTACAAATTTAGAGGACGCAATTTTTATATGGAGGGTAGAATGTAACAACCCTAAACATTCTGTACAATTTTTTTTCAAAAAATACAGAAAGAGGTATTTGAGCCTGAGCACAAGTTATAAGTTTGATTTGCTTTTGAACAACAAGAAGGAGCCTGTAGGTCATTGGTAAGACCTTGCACTGTTGAACCAAAACACCTCCCATCAACCACATATTTTTTTAATTAAATTTTTTTAATCTTTTATAAACCCAAGAGTCTACACGTGCACTACACATAATAGGGTAAGTTACATAATAAACAAACGTGACCACGAGGCTAGACCAATCGTCAGGGACACGTGGCGAAGAGACGAGCCCCGACTCGCCCAACTCGGGCCAGCGACTCGGTTGACTCGGCCGGCGCCGCCGGGTCAACTCGGTCCGATCCCACTTTTTCTTGAACCCCTTGCACCCTTTGGACTACCCCACTCCTCCTGCACTATTTAAATTCTCTGCAATTAACCAGAGAATTAAAATACCCCCATTTAATCCGTTTTAATCCAAATTTTTATCACACCCTTTCAGTACCCTAAACCTTAGATTTTCCTATAAATACCACCCCTCAAATTACCCTCTCACTCACAAATCCCTGCCCAAACTCTTAAGAAAATTCCCAAGACTTTTTGTGTGCAAGTGGAGTTAGAAAAGGGCAAAACTCCGACGAACTTCCGACGACGATCCGAGGAGATTCCGACGAATAAAGGATGCACCGGCACCTCCTACCTCTTCCTCCTTCTCTCTTCTAGTCTAATAACCTGTAAGTCCCTACTTCTCTCTCTTTTCTCTATTCTAAAAACATTCAAAACTAAAACCTGATGGAAGCGGAGTTAGTCCGACTTCCGATTTGGTTTTTCTTTAAAAACTACAATTTTTCTTAATCAAGATACCATCATATCAACACATATTGTTCATTAAATATTAATAAACATTTTAAACAAGTTTCATCATAAAAGATTGTTATATGCATCTTTTATCGCAATTTTACATTAAAATACCTTCATATTTCATTTCGACATACTTGAACTTTTTAAACCGTATTACCTTAGAAAACTCACGAGATAATGACCTATCTCCTCACAACACACATATATAATATAGCACGATGAAATTTTGGAATATAGATTTGGGAAAAATACGACTTTACATATAACTACTTTCAACTTATAAAACCTTTTTTCTAAAAGATGTGTATTTTAACAAATCTTTGCAATTGCGCCTCTACAACCCATTTCGGGGAACTCGTTCGGTATGGTGCGGATTATCGCACATTCTCGGGCTTAGTAGAGTGAGATGGAGACCACCGCAAGGAGCATACGATCTCAAAAGATTTAAAATACAATTTTCTTTAGAAAATGTGATTTCTATTATAAATAAAACTTATACTTTTAATAAATAAATATATATGTAATTAATATCAAAATATCTATTTTTAATATTTATAATATTCTACATTTCCAAAATTCAAGAAAAACATCTCATTTACAAGAAAATACCATACAATTCCAATATTACAAATAAATACCATATATTATGAAATTAGGTTTTATTCACTAGAAATGTCACATTGATAAAATATACATCCATGAAAACTCTAAATACGATAATAAAATACTTGAGGTGTATTTTTAAAATTATACAAAATTATTTTACATAAAACCCCCTCAAATTATACTAAACTACAATAAGGACCCTAGTAAACATAGGTTTAAGCGGGACCGGTCTCTTGAGCCTCAGGGAGCCGGAGATATGGGTGCTTGCCTATTTAAGGTAGACAACTTAACAAACGGTGTTATCAACACGGCAATTGTCTTTGAAAAAAACACAAATCCTGCCGTCCATGTGCAGCAGTTACCGATAACACCAAAACCTAATTCAGGATTCAATTTATTTTGTAATTGTCTGACTCAGACCGAGTCTCAATCTAATCAATCTGACTTGAATATGATTCAAATACAAACTACAATTCAACATGAATCCATGAACCCATGAACCCATATATTCAATCTATACAATTTGACCGAACCGAACCATGGATATACTCCATTTACAAGTTCATCCATTATATCCGTTCCATTACTGATGTCATGGTTTCGGCAAGTCATTCGTCTATATTCAATATACAAACAAACAATACAACAATACAATCAAGACATCGTGGGGTTTATAAGGGGTATACTGGTACGGAAGGCGTTAGATAGAAGTGGCACGAGACTGCAACCAGAACACACCTAATCTGAATTCAATTGCCGTTGTACCGTGGTTGAACGGTTCTTTGTCCTCCTTATACCTTAGCCTTCGGGGAAAGTGAGACCCCTCTCGTATACACTGGCCTCTTCTGTACCAAGCTACAAACAACAACGTTAATATTAAATACAACATTATAACAATATACTCTCTATTTTGTCTATTCCATTCTTGTCTATTTATGGGACTTACCGGGCTATTTGTTCACTGACGACATTCTCTTTCTTCTTCTTTGGAATGTCGTCAGGTGATTTGGACCCACTGGAGATCAAGCCCACCAGCGAGGATTTGGACCAGCCAGCTTTCGACCCGGAGCTCTAGTTACTTGTACATTTCATTTCAGTACTTTCCATTTCTATTATGCCACTGTTTAGGTATTGCTTTCCATTCCATGTATTTACTTTTTAGATGTATTGTAAAAAAGAATAATAATAAATAAAGTTGTTGTTCAATTATATCTATCATCTCTGTCTCTTATGCATTTTACTTATATTGCTTAGATACGCTTAGCGTGTTTACTTATGAGTAAATACATAGCGGCCTCATCACGTCCTCTGCCCGTATACTGGGAAGCGGGGCATGGCGGTTTTATTGGTAGCCCATGCAGGTCAGAACTGTATGGAACCCTATCATGCAGGTCAGAGCTGTATGGAACCCTACCATGCAGTTCAGCTCTGCATGGACAACCTAAGCAATATAACACAAGAACCAGCAACTGAAAACATTTCTTACAATACCTATTTCTTGAATCTTATCATATATTTTGAATCTGTCCTAACCCAAAATTTTCTTCCAAGGTTATAGATTCCTTAAAAAACACCAGCACAAATGTCAACAACACTCCCATACCACTACCACTCACACCTGCCGTTGCTGCTCTGATCAACGACCAGACGGTTCTGCTTGAGGAAATTCGAAACCTCCTGGAAGGACTGCAACAGCAGACTGCTATATTATTGAACCGACCAGAAGCGGAAGCAACCGGTATTAAGCGCTCTACCACCCAGATGGCAGGAGGAGCCTATCCTATACAACCTTCAAAACCCAAGAGACAGAAAGAAACAATTAACCAGTCAAGACCAGGTTTTTGTTTCTACTGCAAGAAGGATGGACACTTGTGGAAGGATTGTAGGCGCACAAAAGGCTTGTGCCTAGTTTGTGGCACATCCAATCAAGGAATTGGAAACTGTCCTTATAGACGCAACCCAGCTCACACATTCACCAACTACCCGCAGCGGCCAGCTATCCAGGCTCCTGCACCCTGTCTTGCACTCACAGCTCTACCACCTGCACAACCTAATCGCCAATTCCATCAGGCACTCAGGAACATGCCTCGAGGGCAGAGAAACATGCCCCATGGACAGAGAAATGTGCCTCCAGTTAGGAGGAATGTACCACGGCGTCAGGCTTTCCTTTTAGCGGCCGAAGAAGCAGAGGCCGTAGACTAAGGTAAACCTGGTAATTTCCTCAACTCTTTTCAAATCTCTCGTATTTTTTCGTTCTCTCACATATTTTTCATACACTAACAATAGTTCTATCACCAAACTTTCCTTGAATCCGTTACACTTTCGTTTTACAAATTTCGAGGACGCAATTTTTATAAGGAGGGTAGAATGTAACAATCCTAAACTTTATGTACAATTTTTTTTTCAAAAAATACAGAAAGGGGTACTTAAGCCTGAGCACAACTTATAAGTTTGATTTGCTTTTGAACAGCAAGAAGGAGCTTGTAGCTCATTGGTAAGACCTTATACTGCTGAACCAAAGCACCAGAGTTCAAATCCCATCAACCACCCATTTTTTTAAATTAAATTCTTTTAATCTTTTAGAAGCCCAAGAGTCTACATATGCACTACACGTAATAGGGTAAGTTATTGAATAAACAAACGAGACCACGAGGCTAGACCAATCGTCAGGGACACGTGGCGAAGAGATGAGCTCGACTCGCCCAACTCGGGTTGGCGACTCGGTTGACTCGGCCGGCGCCGTCGGGTCAACTCGGTTCGATCCTACTTTTTCTTGAACCCCCTGCACCCTTTGGACTACTCCACTCCTCCTGCACTGTTTAAATTCTCTGCAATTAGCCAGAGAATTAAAATACCCCTATTTAATCCATTTTAATACAAATTTTTATCACACCCTTTCACTATCCTAAACCCTAGATTTTCTTATAAATACCACCCCTCAAATCACCTCCCCTCACTCACAAATCCCTGCCCAAACTCTCAAGAAAATTTCCAAGACTTTTTATGTGCAAGTGGAGTTAGCAAAGGGCGAAGCTCCGACAAACTTCCGACGACGATCCGAGGAAATTCCGACTACGAAACGACGCACCGGCATCTCCTACCTCTTCCTCCTTCTCTCTTCTAGTCTAATAACCTATAAGTCCCTACTTCTCCCTCTTTTTTCTATTCTAAAAACATTCAAAACTAAAACCCGATGGAAGGGGAGTTAGACCGACTTCCGATTCGGTTTTTCTTTAAAAACTACAATTTTTATTAATCAAGATACCTTCATATCATCACATATTGTTCATTAAACATTAATAAACATCTTTAACAAGTTTGATCACAAAAGATTGTTATAGCATTTTTTATTGCAATTTTACATTAAAATACCTTCATGTTTCATTTCGACATACTTGAACTTTTTAAACCGTATTACCTTAGAAAACTCACGAGATAATGACCTACCTCCTCACAACACACATATATAACATAGCACGATGAAATTTGGGAACATATATTTGGGAAAAATACGACTTTACATATAACTACGTTCAACTTATAAAACATTTTTTCTACAATATGTGTATTTTAACAAGTCTTTATAATTGCGCCTCTACAACCCATTTCGGGGAACCCGTTCGTTATGGTGCGGATTATCGCACATGCTCAGGCTTAGTAGAGTGAGATGGAGACCTTCGCAAGGAGCATACGATCTCGAAATATTTAAAATACAATTTTCTTTAGAAAATGTGATTTCTATTATAAATAAAACTTATATTTTTAATATATATATATATATATATATGTAATTAATATCAAAATATCTATTTTTAATATTTATAATATTCCACATTTCCAAAATTCAAGAAAAACATCCCATTTACAAGAAAATACCATACAATTTCAATATTACAAATAAATACCATATATTATAAAATTAGGTTTTATTCACTAGAAATGTCACATTGATAAAATATACATCCATGAAAACTCTAAAAACGATAATAGAATACTTGAGGTGTATTTTGAAAATTATACAAAATTATTTTACATAAAACCCCCTCAAGTTATACTAAATTACAATAAGGACCCTGGTAAATATAGGTTTAAGCGGGACCGGTCTCTTGAGCCTCACGGAGCCGGAGATATGGGTGCTTGCCTATTTATGGTAGACAACTTAACAAACGATGTTATCAACACGGCAATTGTCTTTGAAAAAGACACAAATCCTGTCGTCCATGTGCAGCAGATACCGATAACACCAAAACCTTATTCAGGATTCAATTTATTTTCTAATTGTCGGACTCAGACTGAGTCTCAATATAATCAATCTGACTTGAATATGATTCAAGTACAAACTACAATTCAACATGAATTCATGAATCCATATATTCAATCTATACAACTTGACTGAACCGAACCATGAATATACTTCATTTACAAGTTCATCTATTATATCCGTTCCATTACTGACATTATGGTTTCGGAAAGTCATCTGTCTATATTCAATATACAATACAACAATACAATCAAGATATCGTGGGGTTTATAAGGGGTAGACTGGTACGGAAGGCGTTAGATAGAAGTGGCACGAGACTGCAACCATAACACACCTAACCTGAATTCAATTGCCGTTGTACCGTGGCTGAATGGTTCCTTGTGCTCTTTATACCTTAGCCTCCGGGGAAAGTGAGACTCCTCTCGTATACACTGGCCTCTTCTGTGCCAATGTACAAACAACAACGTTAATACTAAATACAACATTATAACAATATACTTTCTATTCTTTCTATTCCATTCTTATCTAATTACGGGACTTACCGGGTGATTTGTTCGCTGACGACATTCTTTTCCTTCTTCTTTGGAATGTCGTCAGGTGATTCGGACCCACTGGAGATCGAGCCCACCAACGAGGATTTGGACTAGCCAGCTTTCGACCCGGAGCTCTGGTTACTTGTACATTTCATTTCAGTACTTTCCATTTCTATTATGCCACTGTTTAGACATTGCTTTCCATTCCATGTATTTACTTTTCAGATGTATTGTAAAAAAGAATGTTAATAAATAAAGTTGATGTTCAGTTATATCTATTGTCTCTGTCTCTTGTGCATTTTCCTTATATTGCTTAGATACGCTTAGCGTGTTTACTTATGAGTAAATACGTAGTGGCCTCGTCACGTCCTCTGCTCGTATACTGGGAAGCGGGGCGGGACAAGTTTTGTTGGTGGCCCATGCATGTCAGAGCTGTATGGAATCCTATAATGCAGGTCAGAGCTGTATGGAACCCTACTATGCAGTTCAGCTCTGCGTGGATAACCTAAGCAATATAACACAAGAACCAGCAACTAAAAACATTCCTTGCAATACCTATTCGTTGAATCTTATCATATACTTTGAATCTGTCCTAACCCAAAATTTTCATCCAAGGTTATGGATTCTCTAAACAACACCAGCACAAATGTCAACAACACTCTCCTACCACTACCACTCACACCTGCCGTCGCTGCTCCGATCAACGAGCAGACAGTTCTGCTTGAGGCAATCCGAAACCTCCTGGAAGGACTGCATCAGCAGACTGCTATATTATTGAACCGATGAGAAGCGGAAGCAACCGGTATAAAGCGCTCTACCACCCAGATGGCAGGAGGAGCCTATCTTATACAACCTTCAAAACCCAAGAGACAGAAAGAAACAATTTGCCAGTCAAGTCCAGGTTTTTGTTTCTACTGCAAGAAGGATGGACACTGGTGGAAGGACTGTAGGTGCGCAAAAGGTTTGTGCCTAATTTGTGGCGCATCCAATCACGGAATTGGAAACTGTCCTTATAGACGCAACCCAACTCACACACCCACCAACTATCCACAGCGGCCGGCTATCCAGGCTCCTGCACCTCGTCTTGCACTCACTGCTCCACTACCTGCACAGTCTAATCGCCAATTCCATCAGGCACTCAGGAACATGCCTCGAGGGCAGAGAAACATGCCCCGAGGACAGAGGAATGTGCCTCCAGTCAGGAGGAATGTACCACGGCGTCAGGCTTTCCTTTTAGCGGCCGAAGAAGCAGAGGCCATAGACAAAGGTAAACCTGGTAATTTCCTTAACTCTTTTCAAATCTCTCGCATTTTTTCGTTCTCTCACATATTTTTCACACTCTACTAATAGTTCTATCACCAAACTTTCCTTGAATCCGTTACACTTTCTTTTTACAAATTTCGAGGACGCAATTTTTATAAGGAGGGTAGAATGTAACAACCCTAAATTTTCTGTACAATTTTTTTTCAAAAAATACAGAAAGGGGTACTTGAGGCTGAGCACACAAGTTATATGTTTGATTTGCTTTTGAACAGTAAGAAGGAGCTTGTAGCTCATTGGTAAGACCTTGCACCGCTGAACCAAAGCACCAGAGTTCAAATCCCATCAACCACACAGAGTCTACACGTGCACTACACGTAATAGGGTAAGTTACAGAATAAACAAACCTGACCACGAGGCTAGACCAATCGTTAGGGACACGTGGCGAAGAGACGAGCCCCGACTCGCCCAACTCGGGCCGGCGACTCGGTTGACCCGGCCGGCGCCGCCGGGTCAACTCGGTCCGATCCCATTTTTTCTTGAACCCCCTGCACCCTTTGGACTACCCCACTCTTCCTGCACTGTTTAAATTCTCTGCAATTAACCAAACAATTAAAATACCCCCATTTAATCTATTTTAATACAAATTTTTATCACACCCTTTCACTATCCTAAACCCTAGATTTTCCTATAAATACCACCCCTTAAATCACCCCCCTCACTCACAAATCCCTTCCCAAACTCTAAAGAAAATTCCCAAGACTTTTTGTGTGCAAGTGGAGTTAGCAAAGGGCGAAGCTCCGACGAACTTCCGACGACGATCCGAGGAGATTCCGACGACGAAACGACGCACCGGCACCTCCTACCTCTTCCTCTTTCTCTTTTCTAGTCTAATAACCTGTAAGTCCCTACTTCTCCCTCTTTTCTCTATTCTAAAAATATTCAAAACTAAAATCCGACGAAAGCGGAGTTAGACCGACTTCCGATTCGGTTTTTCTTTAAAAACTATAATTTTTCTTAATCAAGATACCTTCATATCATCACATATTGTTTATTAAACATTAATAAACATTTTTTACAAGTTTCATCATAAAAGATTGTTATATGCATCTTTTATCGCAATTTTACATTAAAATACCTTCATGTTTCATTTCGACATACTTGAACTTTTTAACCCGTATTACCTTAGAAAACTCACGAGGTAATGACCTACCTCCTCATAATACACATATATAACATAGCACGATGAAATTTGGGAACATAGATTTGGGAAAAATACGACTTTACATATAACTACCTTCAACTTATAAAACCTTTTTTTACAAGATGTGTATTTTAACAAATCTTTGCAATTGCGCCTCTACAACCCATTTCGGGGAACCCGTTCGGTATGGTGCAGATTATCGCACATTCTCGGGCTTAGTAGAGTGAGATGCAGACCTCCGCAAGGAGCATACGATCTCGAAAGATTTAAAATACAATTTTCTTTAGAAAATGTGATTTCTATTATAAATAAAACTTATATTTTTAATAAATAAATATATATGTAATTAATATCAAAATATCTATTTTTAATATTTATAATATTGCACATTTCCAAAATTCAAGAAAAACATCTCATTTACAAGAAAATACCATACAATTCCAATATTACAAATAAATACCATATATTATGAAATTAGGTTTTATTCACTAGAAATGTCACATTGATAAAATATACACCCATGAAAACTTTAACGACGGTAATAAAATACTTGAGGTGTATTTTGAAAATTATACAAAATTATTTTACATAAACCCCCCTCAAATTATACTAAATTACAATAAGGACCCTAGTAAACATTGGTTTAAACGGGACGGTCTCTTGAGCCTCAGGGAGCCGGAGATATGAGTGCTTGCCTATTTAAGGTAGACAATTTAACAAACGGTGTTATCAACACGGCAATTGTCTTTGAAAAAGACACAAATCCTGTCGTCCATATGCAGCAGTTACCGATAACACAAAAACCTAATTCAGGATTCAATTTATTTTATAATTGTCTGAATCAGACTGGATCTCAATATAATCAATCTGACTTGAATATGATTCAAGTACAAACTACAATTCAACATGAATCCATGAATCCATATATTCAATCTATACAACTTGACCGGACCGAACCATGTATATACTCCATTTACAAGTTCATCCATTATATCCGTTCCATTACTGATATCATGGTTTCGGAAAGTCATCTGTTTATATTCAATATTCAATACAAACAATACAACAATGCAATCAAGACATCGCGGAGTTTATAAGGGGTAGACTGGTACGGAAGGCGTTAGATAGAAGTGGCACGAGACTGCAACCATAACACACCTAACCTAAATTCAATTGCCGTTGTACCGTGTTTGAACGGTTCCTTGTGCTCCTTATTCTTTAGCCTCTGGGGAAAATGAGACTCCTCTCGTATACACTGGCCTCTTCTGTACCAAGCTACAAACAACAGCGTTAATACGAAATACAACATTATAACAATATACTTTCTATTCTGTCTATTCCATTCTTGCCTATTTACGTGACTTACCGGGCGATTTGTTCGCTCACGACATTCTCTTTCTTCTTTTTTGGAATATCGTCAGGTGATTCGGACCCACTGAACATCAAGCCCACCAGCGAGGATTTGGACCAGCCAGCTTTCGACCCGGAGCTCTAGTTACTTGTATATTTCATTTCAGTACTTTCCATTTCTATTATGCCACTGTTTAGGCATTGCTTTCCATTCCATGTATTTACTTTTCAGATGTATTGTAAAAAAGAATGTTAATAAATAAAGATGTTGTTCAATTATATCTATTGTCTCTGTCTCTTGTGCATTTTACTTATATTGCTTAGATACGCTTAGCGTGTTTACTTATGAGTAAATACGTAGCGGCATCATCACGTCCTCTGCCCGTATACTGGGAAGCGGGGCGTGACAGGTTTTGTTGGTGGCCTATGCAGGTCAGAGCTGTATGGAACCCTACCATGCAGGTCAGAGTTGTATGGAACCCTACCTTGCAGTTCTGCTCTGCATGGACAACCTAAGCAATATAACATAAGAACCAGCAACTGAAAACATTCCTTACAATACCTATTCCTTGAATCTTATCATATATTTTGAATTTTTCCTAACCCAAATTTTTCGTCCAAGATTATGGATTCCCCAAACAACACCAGCACAAATGTCAACAGCACTCCCCTACCACTACCACTCATACCTGCCGTCGCTGTTCCGATCAACGAGCAGACGGTTTTGCTTGAGGCAATCCGAAGCCTCTTGGAAGGACTGCAGCAGTTACTGCTATATTATTGAACCGACCAGAAGCGGAAGCAACTAGTATAAAGCGCTCTGCCACCCAGATGGCAGGAGGAGCCTATCCTATACAACCTTCAAAACCCAAGAGACAGAAAGAAACAATTTGCCAGTCAAGTCCAGGTTTTTGTTTCTACTGCAAGAAAGATGGACACTTGTTGTAACAACTCCATTTTTAAGGTACAAAGAATTGATTTAAATTCAAAATATACTTGGAGTATTTAATGTTGCTGATATCTTTAAGTAATTTATTCACACCATAATTACAAGAAGGAGCTTGTAGCTCATTGGTAATACCTTCAAATCCCCTGCCCAACATTATTTATAATATTTAATTGTTTTAAATTTTATAGAAGCCCAACAGTCCACCTGAGATGACTCCCAAACTTTGAACTGAATCTGAAAAACTGAAAGTACCGGTGCCTACCACATGAGACCCCCCACCTCCCTAGGCCGTGACTTGGCCTAACTCGGCCGGTGGACCGGCCGACTCGTGCCGGCGCCGCCGGCCGGACTCGGCCGGACGGCCGAGTCTCCAACTAAGAAAAAGTGACTTTTGATCTCCCTACCTTCACTGCATACTTTATTTCTGTAGACCACCTCCAGAGAGTCCATTAACACCTAATTACTCCAATTTTTAATGAATTTGCTATATTTTTACATTTTTAATTAAAACCCTACACCTACCCTAGCCCTAGCTTAACTCTATAAATACACCCATACCCCCTACCCTCTCACCCCAAAATTCTGAGCTAACTCTCTAAAAATTTCCATGAATCTTATGCACTTTGAAAACGAGCTCGAGGTAAAGCTCCGACGAATTCCCGGCAGAACTTCCGGCGATCGTTCTAGGAACTCCCGGCGACGACGCAACACATCGGTGATTCCACTACTTCCCTCTCACCCTCTTGTGTGTCCTAAAACCGTAAGTCATATTTTCTATCTCTCTTTTCTACTCAAAAATACGGATTTACAAAACCCGACGGAATCGGAACAAATCCGATTTCCGATTCGGTTTCTTATAAAACTTCACTTCTCGTTAATACAATTATGCTTAAACTCTCTCATGTTGACTATTAAACACTAATCAACCAAATTAATCAAGTTTCATTTTATAAAATGATGGCTATTTCAATTTATCGTAATTTTCACTTAAATACCACATTGTTCAATTCTACATTTAACCCCATTAAGCTTGCTATACCTTTAAGTAGATCACGAGGTAACGACCTACCTCCTTACACACTCATATGCAACATAATACGATACCCTCGAGAACTTAGAATACGGAAAACAAACATTTTCATTTAAATACCCTTTACTTAATAAAACCATTTCTAAAAGATTTAGTATTGATACATCTTTATAAATAAATACCACTTATTATGAAAATAGGATAAGATTGTGGGCATCAGTCATTTATCTAAACCTGACTTTGTGGTGTCTAGGCTAGACAAGTGAGAAAGGTAATTTTAAAAGGCCCGTCTCACGGTGATTCATGAGCGGATCTCTCCTTTCTTCACTTGTACTTATCTGGCTACAGTTGGCGGTAAAGAGGCGATTTAAGATATCTCACAACGTGTCTCTTTGGACCAGTTAGGAGCAGGAGACCTTAGAACATAGAACACGGGAAATCGACATCTTTACAAATAAATACCATTTACTTAATAAAACCGTTTTCTAAAGAATTTAGTATTTATACAAATCTTTGCAAAACGCCGCTACAACCCATTTTGGGGAACCCATTCGGGATGGTGCGGATTATCGCACATCCTCGGGCTTAGTAGTGCGAGATTCAGACCTCCGCAAGGAGCATTCGGTCTCGAAAGATTTAAAATACGACATCTTAAGAAAATGAGATTTTTTAGAATATAATATATATTAAAAATTATTTTTGTATAAATATATGTAAATATAACATTAAAATATCTATTTTGTAATAATATAAATATTCCAACTCTTTTAAAAAATCACAAGAATCAATCTTACACTAAAATACCATGAATTACATAAAAAACCAATATTATAAATAAATACCATTTATCATGAAATTAGGATATTTCCACTAGAAATATCACAATATAAAATCCACATTCATTACAACTCTAAAGACGATTAATAAATACTTGGGGTGTATTTTGAAAGCTATAAAAAAGTATTTTACATAAAACCGCCTCAAGTTCTGTAATACCCAGGCCTTTTTGTACGTCTATATCCGTATTTCCTTTTTATCTATAAAAATCTTATTCACGACTATTTATTATTTTTAAAAACCTCCCAATCTATTTTAGTTCTCCACTCTCTTATTTCATTAAACCCAGCCCACTCCTTTTTAACTTAATTTCTTTATTAACACCAAACCCAAACCCTAGAGCCAATATTTACCTTAAACCAAAACCCCAAGACATTCTCTTGTATTAGTTTTCTTTTTCTGTTTTTTCAGCCCAACCTTACCTCAGCCCCGGCCCATTCTTTTCTCATTACTCTTTGAATTTTTCCATTCCTTAAGTCAGCCCAAGTCATTTTTATGGAAATTCATTTTCTATTTTCAAACCCCGACCCAGCCCTCTTAAACCATTTCCCAAATTCTTTTATTTTTGGCCGGCCCGCCAGCCCATCAGCCATCCCTTTTATAATTTAATTATTTTCTTTAAGCTTGGCCCAGCCCAAATCCCCAGCGCCCAACCGCTTCACCTAACCGCGCCACTTCGAACCCGACCCGACACGATCCTGTTCATCTCCTTTAAATTCCCAACGGTCACTCCCCTTCAATCGCGCGCGAGATCCGTTTTCCTCGCCGTCGCTCACGCCGCCTCCTCCGCCCAAGCGCTGCCGTTATCCCCACGACTCGAGCGCATTACTCATCACGACGCTTCCCCCTCGTCTCCCCATCTTCTCCCCCTCACTTCCAGCAGTTCTCCCACCAACTCCGCTCGCCCGACGGCGACGACCACGACCTCGCTCCTCTCTCCATCCTCCACCCTTGTTCACCACAACCGACCACCAACTTCTCCTCCTTCCTCACACCCCTCGACCCCATGGTCGAGTTCCCAGCCAAGACATCACCCCGGCCGATCTCACCTGAACCCGTCGCCTCTCGTCGACCCACGCCTCACCACCATTCAACCACGCCGTCACCTCCATCATCTTTCGTCGTCAACGTCATCGCCTCTCCTTCACTCTAACTCCCTCTGTGTTTTCCCTCTCACTCTCTCGGCTCTCTATCCCTCTATCTCTCTCAGCCCCCTCCCTCTCTCTGTCTCATTCTCTCTCTTTCTCACTCTGCCCTCTGTCCTTCTCTCTCTAACCCTCAGCTTTCTCTCTCTTTTTCTCTCTCTCAATTCTCAGCTCTCTCTCTCTCAGTTTTCCCTCTTCCTCACTCTTTTCTCTCTCTATCAGCCTACTCCCCCTCTCCCACTCTCTGTCTCTAACTCAGACTCTCCCTCTCTTTCTCACTCTCTCTCCCTGTCTCTCTCTCTCTCTCTCTCTCTCTCTCTCTCGCTCACTCTCACTCCCCCTCTCTCTATTTCCCTCTCGATTCTCTTTTTCTCTCTCTAACACCGCTTTGTGAACCACCACCTTCACTGTCAAGACCCCAGCAACCGAGTCTTCGATGCCAAGCTCGAGCTTCTAGCCTAGTCCAAGCTCCGAGGCCGAGCCAAGATCGAGCCGAGGCCAATACTTGTCGTGATCGCGTCGGGCGATCACAATAGACCGCGTCGCTGTCGTGCATCCCGAGACGTTCCCAGGCAAGTATTCTACTTGCTTACATGTTATTTATCTAAGTTACAATCGTTAAATACATGAATTATTATGCTACAAGTTTAAAACTATTATGTGCCGTAACTGTTCGATGCTTGTTCCCTTAGGAAAATATTATCAAATTTGACGGAACTCAGCAGTGTAGGTTGGCCCGTAGGGCTGTGAACATAGTGTGTGAATTTTGTTGGATGATGTAATCGATATTGACTAAAACAACTACCCCCAAGTTTAATTGTAAAACCATAATTCTGTTGTATCTGAAAATCGTTAAATTCACCATAAATCATATACATATTAGAATGGTACGTTCGAGGGCTCAAATCAAAGCCGACTCGACAAATTTTAACCCTGTACTAGTTTCCAGACATTCCTGTACTTAAACCATGATGAAAATTTGATCGGAGTGCGACTCTGGACTGCAGTCCAGAGCGACTCAATTTGTGCTTGCTGTTCCGTAATGGATACCATAGGATTTCCTTAACTCGTAGGTTGCGGAACTCCGCTGCTTATTGTAGGTAACTCCGTTAGCTAGACAACACATTTGGTTTCATTCTGTTTCGTTACCGTTTGATATTTAATCTGTAATTTAAAAGATCGGGACACATAACAGCCCCAGCAGAATCAGAATTGACATGTTAATATTAAACAGATTATAACTCCTAACGTACAGACGCGATTGAATATCCGTTTATTGAGTTGAAAACCTTACTGAAAACCCTAGAATTCATTCAACTGTAGCGTCGCTAAATTATGATCCCAACTGGGGTTAAAATGCGTTGCGAAATGGATTCCTGATTCTGAAACCGGATTTCCAGCCGCGTGCGCTTAAAATGAAACAGTTATAACTAATGATCCTGAAACCCGATTGGCTTGAAACTAAATTCTATGGATGGAAAACTGAACATATTAATTACTACCTGTTTATCGTTTCGCTAAATTATATACATATGTTTCATGATAAATCGTGCAAGTGATAAACTGTTGTTTTATGATACGTTAGTTGTGCTTCTTATACTGTTCATGCATCATATCATACCTATATCATTATAGTGATAACCTAGTGAAATCGTGCATTTACCCAGTGTTAGATTTTAGTGGTGATTGTGGCAAGTACGTCACTGTTCGTGTATCCGTGATTAAGTGAAAGTGATACGTACTTGTACACAATCAGTGACCTCATTGTTCTATTGCATTGTCGACGTCTGTGGGATGCGTGTACGTGTGACTATAAGTGGTATGGGACACTTATGGGAGCGCTTGCACGGGTGTCACAGATAAGGCATCCGACACTGCCATTTATCTTAGGTATTAGTCGGGACGTGCTTGATGGAGGTCCTGCCTCCAGTTCTCGCGCAGACTTATCACGGATCGATTGGTATTTAGGGTGATGGTTAGCGTTTGATGTAGACCACAGGGCGTGGGGTAGTTTAAGTGTGAGTTCAACAGAATCTCGGGAGTCCCATGCCGGCTTATATATTTAGGGAGTTATATGGAGATTTACAGGGTACGTGATATATACACCGTGATATTCTCGTTACATGTTGGGCCCGTGGTCCCTTGCCCTTGGGTTCTACCCTTGGGTGGAGGACACTCGCGAGTGGTTGACTCTCACACTTGGACTGACGATAGGCTTAATGACCTGTACAGTGAGACTTAGAGACTGATAGGGATACTGGCATTTTATTCCTTATATATACTGTGTGGCATACGTGACATATTGTTATACTACTTTACTGTTCCGCTGCGTTGATTACTACACATGCATATTCATGATGCCATTTATTTACTGCTTCGCATACCTATTATCACTGTTAGAACTGTCACTTGATTTTAAACATATTATATTGCTATTGTGTCGCTCTGACGACCTGAGTTTGCATGCTCAGTGTGAGGAGAAGATCTAGCTTGGTTCAGAACTAGACGTGCATCACAGACTTCTTGACTTGCTACTCTGAGTTACTTTCGTTTGTTCCACTTCAGGTCAGTTTACATTATTGTATCTTTCAGTTACTGCATTTCTCATTACCTGCGCACCGTTTACTGTTTACCATGATAAACTAGAAACCGAAGTGTGACTACGGCAGGACTTTTCCTTGACCGTAGGAGCATGGCTGGCCTTGTCTACCCCTCGTATTCCGTATTTTGGGAAGCGGGGCGTGACATGGTTTAGTTGGTATCAGAGCCCAGGTTTTGCATCGATTGGGACTGCAGTTTTCCGTGTACAGTTGGCAATCTAAGACATCCTTCAGTCTAGGTTGTAAACTGTCATTCTTGATCCATATTCACATCGTGCGTTCAGCTATCCATTCACTATGGTTTTGGGTGACTTGACAAGGGTACGTGGTGGCAATTGCACTACCGTACTCTATTCAAGTGACTTAAGGTGATACAGTCGATTCCCCACTTGTAATAAAATTCATCATCTCTGACATTCTTGAATCCTTGTCCTATCCATATCATATTTTGATTCATTTAGCGTGTGACTCATATCAATCTCGAAATTGTTGTTTCTGGATCATGTCTTCCAATGACTCTTCATCTTTATCCGCTCCCCAGAATCAGACTGTTGAGATCCTTAGTGTACTACAAGGTTTAAAGGAAGCTCAGGAGCGAACAAACGACTTATTAGCTGAAGGACTGAGAAGACAGGTGAGTCAGACCCCAGCGGGAGTCTCCTATCATAAAGGAACCCCTATTGGACGAGGAAAGGAGAGGAAGATGAAGCGCCAACAGAAGCATCAGAAGAGCCCTTGCTGTGGATATTGTAAGAGGCCAGGACACCTTCAGAGGGATTGTCGACGTGCCCAAGGGAAATGTCTGATATGCGGTTCCAACCAACACCTCATCAACGGCTGCCCAGAAAGGAAAGAATTGCAAGGAAGAAACTCGTCCACACTCCCCACTTCTGCCAAGTGAGGATTACCGCGTAGTTCGGACTTCGACGATAAGGAGGGTCAAACTCAGGATTCAAATCACGCGACGAGAATGCACTGTTATAGCAGACGAAGAATGATTTTTCATGTTATCTACTTTCAGTAATAATATTGTCATTTTATGAATATTTCTTTCCGTTTGAAACCTTGTATCCGCTGAACTTTTAGTTGAATGCAATAAAATTTGAATCGTATTATATGTATCATTCTCTTGTTATTTTCCCTTGTTCATATTGTTCAGTAGCATAACATTTCAATCTTGGTCTTACAATTCCTGCTACCGCATATCTTTTGATACTTCGTACACTTGGCCATTTTTCTTATTCATTCCATTGTCTAATCATGACTTCTCTTTTCAGGCCATGGCCCACCCTGGAGCAGCGCCGCATCTAGACGAGGATGCACAGTCATGCGTTTCCTTAGATCATACACTGACGAGTTCCGATGATGAGGTCAACGGTCCCCAGGTTAACTTCGAAAACAATGATTCAGAGGACGAAGGAGCAGCCGCCCCAGAGTTTGGCATGATAGCTGATTTTGACGGAGAAGAAGTAGATCCTGAAGAGGACCTGTTAGAGGAAGACCCCGAGGAAGAACCGATAGAAGAAAATCCAGCGGAAGAAAACCCCGTGGAAGAAGATGCAGAAGGAGAGAACCACATGGAATCGAACCTCGATGAAGAAGCTCCATCTGAGGAAGAAGGACCAGAGGATCAGGACCCTGCTGTGGACGAACTTCCAATAGCGATACCTGTGAGGCGATATGGGAATGGACGCCCCTACCTGAGTGCTCGAGCCTACCGCAACCTACTGAATCTCCACCACCACGACTGACGGAAATTCTTTTAGATGTTGTGTTCCTTGGCCAAATAAATCTTTGTATAGATTAGGGCCACCTTTTGTTTTGAGAATGCTTTGTTTAAAATCTTTTGAAATGAAATAAATTGCTGAGTTCACTACTAATCTTTCGATCTCCTTAGTTCACTTACTACTTGATTATTTCTTCTATATAATCATTATTTTTCTCTACTGAGATCTGTTCACCCCACTCCTTACCTTGTCTTAATCCTCACTGAGATTCACTAGTACCACACCCGATTTTAGAGGTACACCCTTCATCTTTCGTCTGTGCCTCGTTTGAAATCCTTCTGACAGGGGATGTTGATGATAAAATTTCCAAGTTGACTGACCTTTCGAAAAATTTTGATTCACAAAATATATAGACTGTTATCCTCCCCATACTTTCCCCTGTAGTCCTTTGCTGCACACCTCTACTTCCTGTGCTGACCCTATCCCAATCTTCTTAACATTCAGCCTAAAGCCGCCACACTCCGATCTTCGGATTGAGCCACACCTTCTCGAAATCCCTACCCTAGCTAGCCCTATTCATATTGGTAATTTCTCCATTACCCAATTATATTTAGAGACATTATTATTCAAAATTTAGTTTTCATTATTTTAAAGGAGTGTGTGTTTTTGATTAATCTGTTTTATGTACTTTAAGTATACTAGTAGTATTCTTATTTTTAGTAGCGCAACCCTACACCTCATATAATTTGTTCTCTATTCCTCATTTTCACGATACGAGTTTTCTAAGTTATTTTAAAACTATCTGATCGATATATCGTCCTAAAATGTTTTAATCTACTGACAAATTTTTCACTACCTTATTCTCGTTACCTCATTTTGAGTATTATGCCTATGCTTACTATTATAAGTGTTTGAGCCTTATACTTACTTTTACAGACGTACTACCTTTGATATACTTTGGAGTTTCGACTTTATCGAGTACGACTCGAATATCATTATCCATTATTATTGTTATTGCTATTCTCTTAGGTTGCCTTTGTAGCTGTTCTTGTCGTATACTTATTTTAAACCTATATTTTTTTTCTATGATGTTCTTACATATATAAATCTTCAAATTTCTTCATCCGCCTATTTCAAGTAAAACTTTATGAGTTAGTTACAACTTAATAGCTTTCGCCTATGTTGTATTATTTATTGTTATTTTAAATTTCGAGGACGAAATTTTTATAAGGGTGGTATGATGTAATACCCAGCCCTTTTTGTACGTCTATATCCGTATTTCCTTTTTATCTATAAAAATCTTATTCACGACTATTTATTATTTTTAAAAACCTCCCAATCTATTTTAGTTCTCCACTCTCTTATTTCATTAAACCCAGCCCACTCCTTTTTAACTTAATTTCTTTATTAACACCAAACCCAAACCCTAGAGCCAATATTTACCTTAAACCAAAACCCCAAGACATTCTCTTGTATTAGTTTTCTTTTTCTGTTTTTTCAGCCCAACCTTACCTCAGCCCGGCCCATTCTTTTCTCATTACTCTTTGAATTTTTCCATTCCTTAAGTCAGCCCAAGTCATTTTTATGGAAATTCATTTTCTATTTTCAAACCCCGGCCCAGCCCTCTTAAACCATTTCCCAAATTCTTTTATTTTTGGCCGGCCCGCCAGCCCATCAGCCATCCCTTTTATAATTTAATTCTTTTCTTTAAGCTTGGCCCAGCCCAAATCCCCAGCGCCCAACCGCTTCACCTAACCGCGCCACTTCGAACCCGACCCGACACGATCCTGTTCATCTCCTTTAAATTCCCAACGGTCACTCCCCTTCAATCGCGCGCGAGATCCGTTTTCCTCGCCGTCGCTCACGCCGCCTCCTCCGCCCACGCGCTGCCGTTATCCCCACGACTCGAGCGCGTTACTCATCACGACGCTTCCCCCTCGTCTCCCCATCTTCTCCCCCTCACTTCCAGCAGTTCTCCCACCAACTTCGCTCGCCCGACGGTGACGACCACGACCTCGCTCCTCTCTCCATCCTCCACCCTTGTTCACCACAACCGACCACCAACTTCTCCTCCTTCCTCACACCCCTCGACCCCATGGTCGAGTTCCCAGCCAAGACATCACCCCGGCCGATCTCACCTGAACCCGTCGCCTCTCGTCGACCCACGCCTCACCACCATTCAACCACGCCGTCACCTCCATCATCTTTCGTCGTCGACGTCATCGCCTCTCCTTCACTCTAACTCCTTCTGTGTTTTCCCTCTCACTCTCTCGGCTCTCTATCCCTCTGTCTCTCTCAGCCCCCTCACTCTCTCTGTCTCATTCTCTCTCTTTCTCACTCTGCCCTCTGTCCTTCTCTCTCTAACCCTCAGCTTTCTCTCTCTTTTTCTCTCTCTCAATTCTCAGCTCTCTCTCTCTCAGTTTTCCCTCTTCCTCACTCTTTTCTCTCTCTATCAGCCTACTCCCCCTCTCCCACTCTCTCTGTCTCTAACTCAGACTCTCCCTCTCTTTCTCACTCTCTCTCCCTGTCTCTCTCTCTCTCTCTCTCTCTCTCTCACTCTCACTCCCCCTCTCTCTATTTCCCTCTCGATTCTCTTTTTCTCTCTCTAACACCGCTTTGTGAACCACCACCCTCACTGTCAAGACCCCAGCAACCGAGTCTTCGATGCCAAGCTCGAGCTTCTAGCCTAGTCCAAGCTCCGAGGCCGAGCCAAGATCGAGCCGAGGCCAATACTTGTCGTGATCGCGTCGGGCGATCAAAATAGACCGCGTCGCTGCCGTGCATCCCGAGACGTTCCCAGGCAAGTATTCTACTTGCTTACATGCTATTTATCTAAGTTACAATCGTTAAATACATGAATTATGATGCTACAAGTTTAAAACTATTATGTGCCGTAACTGTTCGATGCTTGTTCTCTTAGGAAAATATTATCAAATTTAACGGAACTCAGCAGTGTAGGTTGGCCCGTAGGGCTGTGAACATAGTGTGTGAATTTTGTTGGATGATGTAATCGATATTGACTAAAACAACTACCCCCAAGTTTAATTGTAAAACCGTAATTCTGTTGTATCTGAAAATCGTTAAATTCACCATAAATCATATACATATTAGAATGGTACGTTCGAAGGATCAAATCAAAGCCGACTCGACAAATTTTAACCCTGTACTATTTTCCAGACATTCCTGTACTTAAACCATGATGAAAATTTGATCGGAGTGCGACTCTGGACTGCAGTCCAGAGCGACTCAATTTGTGCTTGCTGTTCCGTAATGGATACCATAGGATTTCCTTAACTCTTAGGTTGCGGAACTCTACTGCTTATTGTAGGTAACTCCGTTAGCTAGACAACACATTTGGTTTCATTCTGTTTCGTTACCGTTTGATATTTAATCTGTAATTTAAAAGATCGGGACACATAACAGCCCCAGCAGAATCAGAATTGACATGTTAATATTAAACAGATTATAACTCCTAACGTACAGACGCGATTGAATATCCGTTTGTTGCGTTGAAAACCTTACTGAAAACCCTAGAATTCATTCAAATGTAGCGTCGCTAAATTATGATCCCAACTGGGGTTAAAATGCGTTGCGAAATGGATTCCTGATTCTGAAACCGGATTTCCAGCCGCGTGCGCTTAAAATGAAACAGTTATAACTAATGATCCTGAAACCCGATTGGCTTGAAACTAAATTCTATGGATGGACAACTGAACATATTAATTACTACCTGTTTATCGTTTCGATAAATTATATACATATGTTTCATGATAAATCGTGCAAGTGATAAACTGTTGTTTTATGATACGTTAGTTGTGCTTCTTATACTGTTCATGCATCATATCATACCTATATCATTATAGTGATAACCTAGTGAAATCGTGCATTTACCCAGTGTTAGATTTTAGTGGTGATTGTGGCAAGTACGTCAGTGTTCGTGTATCCGTGATTAAGTGAAAGTGATACGTACTTGTACACAATCAGTGACCTCATTGTTCTATTGCATTGTCGACGTCTGTGGGATGCGTGTACGTGTGACTATAAGTGGTATAGGACACTTATGAGAGCGCTTGCACGGGTGTCACAGATAAGGCATCCGACACTGCCATTTATCTTAGGTATTAGTCGGGACGTGCTTGATGGAGGTCCTGCCTCCAGTTCTCGCGCAGACTTGTCACGGATCGATTGGTATTTAGGGTGATGGTTAGCGTTTGATGTAGACCACGGGGCGTGGGGTAGTTTAAGTGTGAGTTCAACAGAATCTCGGGAGTCCCATGCCGGCTTATATATTTAGGGAGTTATATGGAGATTTACAGGGTACGTGATATATACACCGTGATATTCTCGTTACATGTTGGGCCCGTGGTCCCTTGCCCTTGGGTTCTACCCTTGGGTGGAGGACACTCGCGAGTGGTTGACTCTCACACTTGGACTGACGATAGGCTTAGTGACCTGTACAGTGAGACTTAGAGACTGATAGGGATACTGGCATTTTATTCCTTATATATACTGTGTGGCATACGTGACATATTGTTATACTACTTTACTGTTCCGCTGCGTTGATTACTACACATGCATATTCATGATGCCATTTATTTACTGCTTCGCATACCTATTATCACTGTTAGAACTGTCACTTGATTTTATACATATTATATTGCTATTGTGTCGCTCTGACGACCTGAGTATGCATGCTCAGTGTGAGGAGAAGATCTAGCTTGGTTCAGAACTAGACGTGCATCACAGACTTCTTGACTTGCTACTCTGAGTTACTTTCGTTTGTTCCACTTCAGGTCAGTTTACATTATTGTATCTTTCAGTTACTGCATTTCTCATTACCTGCGCACCGTTTACTGTTTACCATGATAAACTAGAAGCCGAAGTGTGACTACGGCAGGACTTTTCCTTGACCGTAGGAGCATGGCTGGCCTTGTCTACCCCTCGTATTCCGTATTTTGGGAAGCGGGGCGTGACAAGTTCTATAATTTACCCTAAGGACCCTAGTAAATATAGGTTTAAGTGGGACCAATCTCTTGAGTCTCATTATAATCTGATTTGAATATGATTCAAGTATAATCTACAATCTACAATCACAATCTACAATCCATAATATTACAATTCAACATGAATCCATGAATCCATTATTCCATATATTCAACCTACCAATCTATACAATTTGACCGAACCGAATCATGGATATACATTCCATTCACATGATTATACAGTTACATCCGTTACTGATATCATGGTTTTGGTCAGTCATCCAAGTATACAACCTATACCATACAATACAACAATACAATCAAAACACTACGGGGTTTAAGAGGTAGATTGGTACGGAAGGTGTTAAAAGTGGCACGAGACAGTAAGATTAAGACACCTAACCTATATTCCGTTGCTGTTGTACCGTGGATTAACAGTTCCTTATACATTCCTTTTGCCCTGGTCCCTAGCATATAGGGACCCCTCTCATATACACTGGCATCCTTCTGTACCAAGCTACAAACAACAACGTTAACACAATATTACAACAATATAATACAACTTTAAAAGATACCTTCTTATTCTGTCTATTCTACTTTTCTCTTATCTTTGGGACTTACCGAGCGACCTGATCGCTGACGACATTCTATTTCTTTCTTTTTTGAATGCCATCAGGTGATTTGGACCCGTCAGAGATCGAGCCAACTGCAGAAAACTTGGATCAGTACAGCGAAGACCCTGAGCTCTAGACATTATACATTTTCTATTTAGTACCTTTAATTTCCTGTCATGCCATTGTTTAGGCATCGCTTTTATTTCAGTTGTATTTCCTTTTCATGCATTGTACAAAAGAATATTAATAAATAAAGTTGTTTTTATTATACCTTGTCTCTTGTGTATATTTTCTTTTATATTGCTTAGTTACGCTTAGCGTATTTGCTTCTGAGTAAATACATAGCGGACCAGTCGCGTCCCCTTCGCCGTATACCGGGAAGCGGGACGTGACATGTTTTGTTGGTGGACCATGCAGGTCAGAGCTGTATAGAACCATACTATGCTGTTCTATTCTGCGTGAACAACCTAAGCAATATAACACAAGAACCAGCAACTAAAACATTCTTTACAATTCATATTCCTTGAATCTTACAATTTCATATTCCTTGAATCTTATCATTTCATGTACTTTGAATCTGTCATAACCCAATTTTTTTTTCAAGATTATGGATTCCCCGACAACACCAGCACCAATGTCAACAACACACCTCCACCACTACCACTCACACCTTCCGTCCCTGCTCCGATCAACGAGCAGACGGTTCTGTTTGAGGCAATCCGAAGCCTCTTAGAGGGACAGCAGCAGCAGACTGCTCTTTTAATGAACCTTCCCGAGGCAGAAGCACCTGGGGTGAAGCAATTCAGGGCTTCGCACCCCAAACAGTTTGCAGGAAAGGAGAGTCCACTGGAAGCTGAGGAATGAGCTCAGAGTATTGAAGATGATCTGGCAGCGGCACAAGTGCCAAAACTAGCTTGGGTTCGTGTTGTAAAATTACAGCTCACGGACAATGCACGAAACTGGTGAAAGGCGGAAGAAAGCCGTCTTGAACAACCCATCGAATGGAAGGCTTTCCATGACATGTTCGACACTAAGTACTTCCCTGAGACTTCCAGGTTCGACATGGAACAACAGTTCATTCATCTGCAATAAGGTTCGATGTGGACCAAGTCTGTAGATGAATATGACGCTGAGTTCACCATGCTTAGTCGGTAAGATATGTCACAATAGTTCAAGTTTTAAATATCACATACTACACAGCTAACACAATCCTTTAAACAGATTCGCGGCACACTTGATACCGACGGATGAGATCAGAGCCCGTCGATTTCAACAAGGTTTGGATTCGGAGATACAGGCTGCACTGGCCACAGGAGATTTTCCGACTCATGAATCGGCTCTAAAAGCTGCCCGCCGTTATGAGGCAGTGGTAAAGGCGATGGAAAGACCTCAATCTACTGGATTTAAGCGCCCTACCAACCAGATGGCAGGAAGAGCCTCGTCCAGGCTACCTTTTGTGCCAACGTGACCCGGAGTACCGAACCATCGTCCTAGCCCAGCCTTTTGTACATACTGCAAGAGAACTGGACATATGATGAAAGACTGCCGGCGAGCCAACCATCTTTGCTTAGTCTGCGGCTCAGCTGCTCATGATATTGGGTCTTGTCCCCAAAGACAAAACCCAGCTGCTGCACCCAGGCCAGCAATCACTTACCCACAGCGCTCAGCCATCCAAGCCCCTGCTCCAAGACTTGCACTACCTGCACCAACCAGAGGACCACAAGCTGCACCACCTCCTCGTCAGTTCCATCAAGCTCAAAGGAACGTTCAGAGGAATGCTCCTCAGGTCAGGAGGAATGTACCAAGGCGCCAGGCTTTCACGATGACAGTGGAAGAAGCTGAGGCCACTAGCCAAGTTATCACTGGTAACTCTTTCTTTCTCAAAATTTCTTTCAGTCTTGATATTTATCCTACATACTTTTCCTGTACCTAAAACATATCCCACATACCTTAGGTACAATTTTAGTATCTTCAATACCTGCACTAGCACTGTTTGATACTGGAGCTTCTCATTGCTTTATGTCGCAACGGTTCATCCGAATCCATGTGATTCCAGTCTCACCGCTTGTATCCAACTGGAATGTCAGTTTAGGAAATGGCGTTCTAAAGGCAACCATGGGATATAGCTTGTGTCCAGTAGTCGTCTGCAGCAGAGAATTTTATGCTGACTTCAAAGTGCTGGACATACCGAACTTCGATGTGGTTCTAGGTATGGACTGGCTTGGAACTTTTTATGCTACCATCGACTGTCGTCAAAGGAGAGTAGTGTTCTAGATTCGAGACCACCTGGTCTTCTATTTCAAAAGCGGAGACCGTACCCTAGAGCCAAGTACCTACAAAGCGAAGCCAAGGGAAGCAGTGGTTGCAGCAGCTCAAGCGGAGGAAGAATCAAGGCCAGATGTGGTTCGAGAGTTCGACGACGTGTTTCCTGACGATATATCAGGTTTGCCTCCCGATCGAGTTCTTGAATTCAGCATTGATTTAGTACCAGGAGCACAACCGGTGATCAAAGCACCTTATCGATTAAGTCCGGAAGGTTTGAAGAAAGTCCGAACACAGTTGGACGAATTACTGGCGAAAGGATGGATTCGTCCCAGCACTTCAAGTTGAGGATCACCTATACTACTTGTGAAGAAGAAGGAAGGTTCATACAGAATGTGCATCGATTACAGAGCCTTGAACGAAGTCACTATAAAGAACAAGTATCCACTCCCACGCATCGATGATTTATTCGATCAGCTAAGTGGATCTTGTGTTTTCTCTAAATTGGATCTTCGTTCAGGTTATCATCAGGTGAAGGTCAAGGAAGCTGATATTCATAAAACAGCTTTCAGAACACGCTATGGATATTATGAATTTCTAGTGATGCCATTTGGAGTGACCAACGCACCAGCAATATTCATGAACCTAATGAATCAAGTTTTCTGGGAGTACTTAGATATGTTTGTTGTCATCTTCATCGACGACATCCTGGTGTATTCTAAGAGTCGGAAAGAGCATGCCGAGCACCTACGAATTGTCCTGGAAACTCTTCGACAACATCAGCTCTATGCCAAGTACAGCAAGTGCGAGTTTTGGCCAAAGCAAGTTGGTTTTCTTGGACATATCGTATCAGGAGAAGGAATCTCTGTGG
Source organism: Agapanthus africanus (assembly GCA_030015575.1). NCBI lineage: Eukaryota > Viridiplantae > Streptophyta > Magnoliopsida > Asparagales > Amaryllidaceae > Agapanthus > Agapanthus africanus. The sequence continues at coordinate 14,554,986 of CM057337.1, forward strand.
ATCCAACGAAGGTTTCAGCAGTCAGCGAATGGCCTACACCAAAGTCAGTGAAGGACATTCGGAGTTTCTTGGGTTTAGCTGGATATTACAGAAGGTTCATTGAAGGATTTTCGAAGATAGCAACACCCCTGACCAAGCTCACACGTAAAGATGAAGATTTTGTGTGGTCAGAAGCATGCGAACAAGCTTTCGTAGAACTCAAGTCAAGGTTGACATCAGCACCTATTCTCGTCATACTGGATCAATCTGGAGGATTCGAAGTGCATTGCGATGCATCCGGTAAGAGATTAGGATGTGTTCTACATCAGCACGGTAAAGTTGTGGCTTATGCTTCAAGACAGCTGAAGATTCATGAGTGCAATTATCCGACGCATGATCTGGAGTTGGCAGCCGTCATCTTTGCTCTCAAGATTTGGCGCCATTATCTACTTGGGGAACAAGTGAACATCTACACAGATCATAAGAGTCTGAAGTACGTGTTTACTCAGAAGGAGTTGATTATGCGGCAGAGAAGATGGTTAGAACTCATGGCGGACTTTGACATCAACTTACAATATCACCCAGGGAAGGTGAATGTGGTACCTGATTCTCTTAGTCGTCAACCATTATCGATGAATCTCACCGTTCGGTGGAAGCTTCAACAAGACTTGCATCAGATGGAGATTGAAGTTGTTACGCCCCGCATCCCAGTGTACGGGGAAGTGGACGCGACGAGGCCCGCTACGTATGTACTCAGAAGTACATACGCTAAGCGTAACTAAGCAATATAAAATAAATACACAAGAGACAAGAGTATAAAAGAACAGCAACTTTTATTAATAACATTCTTTGTACAATGCATGAAAAGGAAAATACAACTGAAATGAAAAGCGATGCCTAAACAGTGGCATAACAGGAAAAAGGAAAAATACTGGAAAGAACAAGATACAATATCTAGAGCTCGAGGTCTTCGTGGAACCGCTACAAGTCTTCACTGGTGGGCTCGATCTCAGCTTGGTCTGACACACCTGACGACATTCAAAGAAGAAGGAAATAGAATGTCGTCAGCGAACAGGTCGCTCGGTAAGTCCCAAAGATAATGGAGAAATAGACAGAGAGTAAAAGAGAGAGAGAGTAGCTTTTAATGTTGTATTGTATTGTCATATTATAGTAGTATGGTGCTAACGCTGTTGTTGTAGCTTGGTACAGAAGGATGCCAGTGTATACGAGAGGGATCTCTATATGCTAGAGATCAGGGCAAATGGAAGTACAAGGCTCCGTTATACAACCCGGAACAACGGCAATTGGATTCAGGTTATGTGTCTTAATCTTACCATCTCGTGCCACCTTTAACACCTTCCGTACCAATCTACCCCTTAAACCCCGCGATGTCTTGTTTGTATTGTTATCTTGTAAAACTTGTAATGATTGCATGATTGACTTGATTGACTGACCAAAACTATGATATCAGGAAACGGTTATAACCGTAGAGTCATGTAAATGGAATACTGTGAAACATGTAAAAGGAATATCTATGGTTCGGTTCAGTCAAGTAGATTGTTAACTGGATTCTGGGATTCATGTATTCATCTTGAGTTGAAATATAAAGAATATGGATTGACTTGAATCATATTCAAGTAAGAAATAGTCAGACGCTAACCCGAGTCAGACTAAAAGAAAGAGAATTTGAAGTTCTATAATTGGTTAGGGTCCTTATTGTAAATTATAAAACTTGAGGGGGTTTTATGTAAAAAGTATTATTGTATATTTTTCAAAATACAACTCAAGTATTTAATTATCGTCTTTATGTACATACAATAATTTAATGATCAAGATAAATATGTATACATGTTCGAATAACATGAAATGAGTCAAGTATATTATTCGGGTAACTATCATAAACAATGCTGTAAAGAAATATTATGTACGACTAATTAATCAAGTTGAACGAATGCGGAATATAAACAGAGATATGTCACTAAATGTTTTGCATGCGTAAGTTCCAGTTTCACCTAAATACGACTACCGGTTTGAGAGATATATATGTTTTCGTATCGTCGCGCAAAACAGATCAGAATCTATTTGGCACCGTCACATATTTTTAAAACGCAGTTTGAGTTAATTTTTATCGGGTTTAAGGTTACGAAAATTATTAGAAAATTGTAGGTATTCTGAAGAACTTATCTAAAACACGAAGATTCACATGATTTGAATTTCTGAAGCTCTAATGATCATTTTAATATAGGCATTTAAAACAGAAATTCAGATTTCTGGACAGCAACTATATATTCTATTGCACAGCCTATATCAGGTTGTTTCATGCATTCCTAAGTAATATAATATACAGAAAATTATAGTTCTATCAATTGTGCATCTACACATCTAAATTTTGTCACAAACGGAAGTCGGGTGTTCGAGTTATGTCCAAATTAAAACAGTGTGCGAATCGGAACAGATTCTGTCCTGATCCGCCACTTAATATTGTAACGCAGTTTTCTTTATCTTAGATGGGTTTTCGGTAAAACTATAGAACTAAGAAAATCTAGATCATTCGATGTAGATATCAAAAACACCTGAGTTTGCTCAATTTGGATACCGGTATACCAAGTTATGTGTCCTAGAAATTGACCGATAGCTGCAGTTTTCTGTTTTACGATCAGTGAATAAATACGATGTAATTCCTAAACCGTTATGCGGATCGATCTAAAAATTTTACAGAGTGTATAAAATAATATATTATATTATATGTAAATTTCATGAAATTTTCAGAATTAAAAATTAATTTATAAAAATTATTTTAAAACTAAAGGTATTGATATGTCACATGTGAGAAATGAGAAAACTAAGTTATTTATTCGTAACTTCATTTTTTTTTTACAAACTTTAAATAAAGTGATTTAAAATAAAACAACAAACATATAATCCTAATTGGTCACTATGAAATCTTAACATTTGAATTGAGAGTAATGAAAAAGACTTTACAAACTATATATGTGTGTATGTTTGTGTGTTCATTATTTATATATATATCCATTTAATTAATTATTTATGAACTATGATATGTCAAGTGAAGTTTTTCATGGCAATATAAAACAAGAGAAATATAAAGAGAAAAAGAAAGAGATGGAGGAAGGAAAAAGTGAAGGGACTTACATGCACAAGCCGGTATTGTCACCGGGCTTGTCTATCCGCCGATAGCCTCGCGTTACTAGCGAGACCTTCTTGATGCCTTCTTCATGTTCTTTTTCTTGGACTCTAGGTGAAGAGAGAGAAGTGAGAGATAAAAATGTGAGGAATGAAAAGATAGAGGAGGACAAATAAAGATGGTGTAATGGTGAATAATAATATATGCATTTAACATGAGAATTAAAAGAGAAATGAAAGGCCACCATTCATTTTGGAAATGAAAGGTCTCATTTGTAGGTTATGAGAAGAATAAAAATGATAAAAATAATTGGAAGAATGGGGATTTGAACATGCGACTTATGGAATAATAATGCAAGGACTTAACCAATGAGCTATAAGGTTGTTCATGTATATATTTAATTAGAATTAAATATATGATGTTGCTTAAAAAGAAAATGGGCTTTTTAGATGGGCTGTAGAGAATAAGAATAATGGATTTGGGTTAAATATTTATGAAAGGAAAAATAAGAATGAGAAGTTAAAAACTTAAATATAAGAAAAAGAAATTGTACCTAGAAAAAATACATAATAGATTGAGGAATAAAATAATAATAAATTTAATAGAAAAAGGAAAATACCAAGTACAAATAAATACGGTATATTATTGAAGAGGGATAATACAAATGTATAAAGATTTTGGGGTCATTACATTCTACCCTCCTTAAAAATAATTTCGTCCTCGAAATTACTCAAGAAGGATGATGTAACAGAGTAAGGAAACAGGATTAGGATGATGTCTTCTTCGAGCTCCGTCGATTGATACTCTAACCAATTGAGCTAATAAGTCTACAAGATACAAATAGAAAGGATGAATAAGAATTAAAGATTCAAAAGTGAAGAGATGGACTTCAAGGAAACCGAAGGTGGAGTTCAAGATGGATTCAAGGAATATGTAATGTAAAGAATGTTTTCAGTTGCTGTTTCTTGTGTTATATTGCTTAGGTTGTTCACGCAGACCAGAACTGCATGACAGGGATTCATACAGCTCTGACCTGCATGGGCCACCAACAAAACCTGTCACGCCCCGCATCCCAGTGTACGGGGAAGTGGACGCGACGAGGCCCGCTACGTATGTACTCAGAAGTACATACGCTAAGCGTAACTAAGCAATATAAAATAAATACACAAGAGACAAGAGTATAAAAGAACAGCAACTTTTATTAATAACATTCTTTGTACAATGCATGAAAAGGAAAATACAACTGAAATGAAAAGCGATGCCTAAACAGTGGCATCACAGGAAAAGGAAAAATACTGGAAAGAATTATTTAGAGCTCGAGGTCTTCGTGGAACCGCTACAAGTCTTCACTGGTGGGCTCGATCTCAGCTTGGTCCGACGCACCTGACGACATTCAAAGAAGAAGGAAATAAAATGTCGTCAGCGAACAGGTCGCTCGGTAAGTCCCAAAGATAATGGAGAAATGACAGAGAGTAAAAGAGAGAGAGAGTAGCTTTTAATGTTGTATTGTATTGTCATATTATAGTAGTATGGTGCTAACGCTGTTGTTGTAGCTTGGTACAGAAGGATGCCAGTGTATACGAGAGGGATCTCTATATGCTAGAGATCAGGGCAAATGGAAGTACAAGGCTCCGTTATACAACCCGGAACAACGGCAATTGGATTCAGGTTATGTGTCTTAATCTTACCATCTCGTGCCACCTTTAACACCTTCCGTACCAATCTACCCCTTAAACCCCGCGATGTCTTGTTTGTATTGTTATCTTGTAAAACTTGTAATGATTGCATGATTGACTTGATTGACTGACCGAAACCATGATATCAGGAAACGGTTATAACTGTAGAGTCATGTAAATGGAATACTGGGAAACATGTAAAAGGAATATCCATGGTTCGGTTCAGTCAAGTAGATTGTTAACTGGATTCTGGGATTCATGTATTCATCTTGAGTTGAAATATAAAGAATATGGATTGACTTGAATCATATTCAAGTCAGAAATAGTCAGACGCTAACCCGAGTCAGACTAAAAGAAAGAGAATTTGAAGTTCTATAATTGGTTAGGGTCCTTATTGTAAATTATAAAACTTGAGGGGGTTTTATGTAAAAAGTATTATTGTATATTTTTCAAAATACAACTCAAGTATTTAATTATCGTCTTTATGTACATACAATAATTTAATGATCAAGATAAATATGTAAACATGTTCGAATAACATGAAATGAGTCAAGTATATTATTCGGGTAACTACCATAAACAACACTGTAAAGAAATATTATGTACGACTAATTAATCAAGTTGAACGAATGCGGAATATAAACAGAGATATGTCTCTAAATGTTTTGCATGCGTAAGTTCCAGTTTCACCTAAATACGACTACCGGTTTGAGAGATATATATGTTTTCGTATCGTCGCGCAAAACAGATCAGAATCTATTTGGCACCGTCACATATTTTTAAAACGCAGTTTGAGTTAATTTTTATCGGGTTTAAGGTTACGAAAATTATTAGAAAATTGTAGGTATTTTGAAGTACTTATCTAAAACACCAAGATTCACATGATTTGAATTTTTGAAGCTCTAGTTATGATCATTTTAATATCGGCGTTTAAAACAGAAATTCAGATTTCTGGACAGCAACTATATATTCTATTGCACAGCCTATATCAGGTTGTTTCATGCATTCCTAAGTAATATAATATACAGAAAATTATAGTTCTATAAATTATGCATCTACACATCTAAATTTTGTCACAAACGGAAGTCGGGTGTTCGAGTTATGTCCAAATTAAAACAGTGTGCGAATCGGAACAGATTCTGTCCTGATCCGCCACTTAATATTGTAACGCAGTTTTCTTTATCTTAGATGGTTTTCGGTAAAACTATAGAACTAAGAAAATCTAGATCATTCGATGTAGATATCAAAAACACCTGAGTTTGCTCAATTTGGATACCGGTATACCAAGTTATGTGTCCTAGAAATTGACCGATAGCTGCAGTTTTCTGTTTTACGATCAGTGAATAAATACGATGTAATTCCTAAACCGTTATGCGGATCGATCTAAAAATTTTACAGAGTGTATAAAATAATATATTATATTATATGTAAATTTCATGAAATTTTCAGAATTAAAAATTAATTTATAAAAATTATTTTAAAACTAAAGGTATTGATATGTCACATGTGAGAAATGAGAAAACTAAGTTATTTATTCGTAACTTCATTTTTTTTTTTACAAACTTTAAATAAAGTGATTTAAAATAAAACAACAAACATATAATCCTAATTGGTCACTATGAAATCTTAACATTTGAATTGAGAGTAATGAAAAAGACTTTACAAACTATATATGTGTGTATGTTTGTGTGTTCATTATTTATATATATATCCATTTAATTAATTATTTATGAACTATGATATGTCTAGTGAAGTTTTTCATAGCAATATAAAATAAGAGAAATATAAAGAGAAAAAGAAAGAGATGGAGGAAGGAAAAAGTGAAGGGACTTACATGCACAAGCCGGTATTGTCACCGGGCTTGTCTATCCGCCGATAGTCTCGCGTTACTAGCGAGACCTTCTTGATGACTTCTTCATGTTCTTTTTCTTGGACTCTAGGTGAAGAGAGAGAAGTAAGAGATAAAAATGTGAGGAAGGAAAAGATAGAGGAGGACAAATAAAGATGGTGTAATGGTGAATAATAATATATGCATTTAACATGAGAATTAAAAGAGAAATGAAAGGCCACCATTCATTTTGGAAATGAAAGGTCTCATTTGTAGGTTATGAGAAGAATAAAAATGATAAAAATAATTGCAAGAATGGGGATTTGAACATGCGACTTATGGAATAACAATGCAAGGACTTAACCAATGAGCTATAAGGTTGTTCATGCATATATTTAATTAGAATTAAATATATGATGTTGCTTAAAAAGAAAATGGGCTTTTTAGATGGGCTGTAGGGAATAAGAATAATGGATTTGGGTTAAATATTTATGAAAGGAAAAATAAGAATGAGAAGTTAAAAACTTAAATATAAGAAAAAGAAATTGTACCTAGAAAAAATACATAATAGATTGAGGAATAAAATAATAATAAATTTAATAGAAAAAGGAAAATACCAAGTACAAATAAATACGGTATATTATTGAAGAGGGATAATACAAATGTATAAAGATTTTGGGGTCATTACAGAAGTAGTCATGCCAGGTAATGCTTCAAGTTTGATAAATTTACAAGTTTAATCAACCATTGTCAATCAGATCAAAGCAGCTCAAGCAAGTGATGCTAAATTGCAAAAGATCAGAGAACAAGTGGAGAATGGTTTCAGAACAGACTGTATCATCCATGAAGACGGATCTTTGAGACACGGCAGCAGACTGTGTATACCAAAAGGTCCTGTTCGGGAAGAGTTAATGAAAGAAGCTCACAACTCTCCCTATTCAGTATACCCTGGAGGTACCAAAATGTACAAAGATCTGCGACAGAATTATTGGTGGCATGGAATGAAGCGTGAAGTAGCCATAAGCGTCGCAAAATACTTGGTGTGTCAGCAAGTAAAGGCTGAACATCACCGGACAGCTGGACTACTTCAACCGTTACCAATCCCAGAATGGAAGTGGCAACACATCATAATGGATTTTGTGACTGCTCTTCCTCGCAGCACAAAGGGTAACGATGCCGTATGGGTCATTGTGGATCGACTCACAAAGTCGGCTTACTTCATCCCATTTCGAGTTGGCCAATCAACCGAGACACTAGCAAAGAAGTACATGGAGGTAATAATCTATTTAAAGATTTAAACTCTTCATAATGTACTATCTCTGATACCCATGACCTCATACAGGAAATTATGAGACTTCATGGAGTACTGGTCTGCATTGTCTCCGATTGTGACACCAGGTTCCGATCGCAATTTTGGCAGAGTCTGCAAGCAAGCTTGTGAACAAGTCTGAACTTCAGCACGGCTTATCATCCACAAACAGATGGTCAGTCTGAGCAAACTATTCAGATCTTGGAGGATATGCTCAGAGCATGTATGTTAGACTTCAAAGGATCGTGGGAAGATCACCTACACCTTGTGGAGTTCTCGTACAGCAACAGCTACCAAGCAAGCATAGAAATGTCACCTTTTGCAGCATTGTATAGAAGGAAGTGTCGATCGCTATTAAGTTGGGACGACATTGGAGATAGGGAACTTCTTGGACCAGAGATGATAGTAGCGACTGTTGATGTGGTTCGTACTATCAGGGAAAGAATGCCCATAACCCAAGATCGACAGAAGCACATGGCTGATGCAAAGAGACGACACCTGGAGTTCCAGCCCGAAGATCACGTATTCTTAAAGATATCTCCGAACCGCGGAGTGATCCGTTTTGGAAGACGGGGTATGCTAAGTCCGAGATATATTGGACCGTTCGACATACTCGAACGAGTCGGTGAAGTGGCATACCGTTTAGCGCTTCCACCCTCATTGGAAGGAGTGCATAATGTGTTCCACATATCCCAACTCAGAAGGTATGTGAGTGACCCCAGCCATGTTCTTGATCATTCCGAGCTCATTATACAGCCCGACTTGTCTTGTGAGCAACAGCCTGTGGAGATCCTAGACAGGAAAGTGAAAACACTTCGGAACAAGGAAGTTAAGTTGGTCCGAGTAATGTGGAGGAAAGACACTCTAGGAGAGTCCACTTGGGAAAGGGAAGATGAAATGCGTGCAAGATATCCACACCTATTTGTAAATTAGTCCTCAAATAAAAGTTGTAAATTTCGAGGACGAAATTTTTGTAAGGAGGGTAGACTGTAACAACTCCATTTTTAAGGTACAAAGAATTGATTTAAATTCAAAGTATATTTAGAGTATTTAATGTTGATGATATCTTTTTAAGTAATTAATTCACACCATAATTACAAGAAGGAGCTTGTAGCTCATTGGTAATACCTTGCACTGCTGAACCAAGCTACCAGAGTTCAAATCCCCTGCCTAACATTATTTTTAATATTTAATTGTTTTAAATTTTATAGAAGCCCAACAGTCCACCTGAAATAACTCCCAAACTTTGAACTGAACCTGAAAAACTGAAAGTACCAGTGCCTACCACATAAGACCCCCCACCTCCCTAGGCCGTGACTCGGCCCGACTCGGCTGAGTCGGCCGGCGGACCGGCCGACTCGGGCCGGCGCCGCCAGCCGGACGAGTCTCCAACTGGGAAAAAGTGACTTTTGATCTCCCCACCTCCACTGCATACTTTATTTCTGTAGACCACCTCCAGAGAGCCTATTAACACCTAATTACTCCAATTTTTAATGAATTTCCTATATTTTTACATTTTTAATTAAAAACTCTACACCTACCCTAATCCTAGCTTAACCCTATAAATACACCCATACCCCCTACCCTCTCACCCCAAAATTCTGAGCCAGCTCTCTAAAAATTTCCAAGAATCTTGTGCACTTTGAAAACGAGCTCGAGGCGAAGCTCCGACGAATTCCCGGCAGAACTTCCGGCGATCGTTCTAGGAATTCCCGCGACGACGCAACACATCGGCGATTCCACTACTTCCCTCTCACCCTCTTGTGTGTCCTAAAACCGTAATTCCTATTTTCTATCTCTCTTTTCTACTCAAAAAATACGGATTTACAAAACCTGACGGAATCGGAACAAATCCGATTTCCGATTCGGTTTCTTATAAAACTTCACTTCTCGTTAATACAATTATGCTTAAACTCTCTCATATTGACTATTAAACACTAATCAACCAAATTGATCAAGTTTCATTTCATAAAATGATGGTTATGTCAATTTATCGTATTTTTCACTTAAATACCACATTGTTTCAATTCTATATTTAATCCCATTAAACTTGCTATACCTTTAAGTAGATCACGAGGTAACGACCTACCTCCTCACACACTCATATGCAACATAACACGATACCCTCGAGAACTTAGAATACGGAAAACAAATATTTTCATTTAAATACCCTTTACTTAATAAAACCATTTCTAAAAGATTTAGTATTGATACATCTTTATAAATAAATACCACTTATTATGAAAATAGGATAAGGTTGTGGGCATCAATTGTTTATCTAAACCTGTCTTTATGGTGTCTAGGCTAGACAAGTGAGAAAGGTAATTTTAAAAGGCTCGTCTCACGGTGATTCGTGAGGGGATCCCTCCTTTCTTCATTTGTACTTACCTGGCCACAATTGGCGGTGAAAGGCGATTTGAGATATCTCACAACGTGTCGCTTTGGACCAGTTAGGAGCAGGAGACCCTAGAACATAGAATACGGGAAATCTACATCTTTACAAATAAATACCATTTACTTAATAAAACCGTTTTCTAAAGGATTTAGTATTTATATAAATCTTTGCAAAGCACCGCTACAACCCATTTTGGGGAACCCGTTCGGGATGGTGCGGATTATCGCACATCCTCGGGCTTAGTAGTGCGGAATTCAGACTTTCGCAAGGAGCATTCGGTCTCGAAATATTTAAAATACGACATCTTAAGAAAATGAGATTTTTTAGAATATAAAATATATATTAAAATTATTTTTGTATAAATATATGAAAATATAACATTAAAATATCTATTTTGTAATAATATAAATATTCCAACTCTTTTCAAAAATCACAAGAATCAATCTTACACTAAAATACCATGAATTCCATACAAAACCAATATTACAAATAAATACCATTTATCATGAAATTAGGATATTTCCACTAGAAATATCACAATATAAAATCTACAACAACTCTAAAGACGATTAATAAATACTTGGGGTGTATTTTGAAAGCTATACAAAAGTATTTTATATAAAACCCCCTCAAGTTCTATAATTTACCCTAAGGACCCTAGTAAATATAGGTTTAAGCGGGACCAATCTATTGAGTCTCATTATAATCTGACTTGAATATGATTCAAGTACAATATACAATCTACAATTACAATCTACAATCCACAATATTACAATTCAACATGAATCCATGAATCCATTATTCCATATATTCAACATACCAATCTATACAATTTGACCGAACCGAACCGAACCATGGATATACATTCCATTCACATGATTATATAATTACATTCGTTACTGATATCATGGTTTTGGTCAATCATCCAACTATACAACCTATACCATACAATACAATAATACAATCAAAACACTATGGGGTTTAAGGAGTAGATTAGTACGGAAGGTGTTAAAAGTGGCACGAGACAGTAAGATTAAGACACCTAATCTATATTCCATTGTTGTTGTACCGTGGCTTAACAGTTTCTTGTACATTCCGTTTGCCCTGGTCCCTAGCATATAGGGACTCCACTCATATACACTGGCATCTTTCTGTACCAAGTTACAAACAACAACGTTAACACAATATTACAACAATATAATACAACTTTAAAAGATACCTTCTTATTCTGTCTATTCTACTTTTCTCTTATCTTTGGGATTTACCGAGCGACTTGTTCGCTGACGACATTCTATTTCTTTCTTCTTTGAATGTCGTCAGGTGATTTAGACTCGTCAGAGATCGAGCCAGCTGCAGAAGACTTGGATCAGTACAGTGAAGACCCTGAGCTCTAGACATTGTATATTTTCTATTCAGTACCTTTAATTTCTTGTCATGCCATTGTTTAGGCATCGCTTTTATTTCAGTTGTATTTCCTTTTCATGCATTGTACAAAAGACTGTTAATAAATAAAGTTGCTATTTTTATTATACCTTGTCTCTTGTGTATATTTTCTTTTATATTGCTTAGTTACGCTTAGCGTATTTGCTTCTGAGTAAATACGTAGCGGTCTCGTCGCGTCCTCTGCCCGTACACTGGGAAGCGGGGCGTGACACTTATGGAAGGACTGTATGCGCGCAAAAGGCTTGTGCTTAGTTTGTGGCGCATTCAATCACGGAATTGGAAACTGTCCTTATAGACGCAACCCAGCTCACACACCCACCAACTTCCCGCAGCGGCCAACTATCCAGGCTCCTGCACCTCGTCTTGCACTCACAGCTCCACCACCTGTACAGCCTAATCGCCAATTTCATCAGGCACTCAGGAACATGCCTCGAGGGTAGAGAAATATGCCCCAAGGACAGAGGAATGTGCCTCCAGTTAGGAGGAATGTACCACAGCGTTAGGCTTTGCTTTTAGCGGCCGAAGAAGCAGGGGCCGTAGACCAAGGTAAACCTGGTAATTTCCTCAGCTCTTTTTAAATCTCTCGCATTTTTTCGTTCACCCATATATTTTTCATACACTACCAATAGTTCTATCACCAAACTTTCCTTGAATCCGTTACACTTTCCTTTTACAAATTTCGAGGATGCAATTTTTATAAGGAGGGTAGAATGTAACAACCTTAACTTTTTGTACAATTTTTTTTCAAAAAATACAGAAAGGGGTACTTGAGTCTGAGCACACAAGTTATGAATTTGATTTTCTTTTGAACCGCAAGAAGGAGCTTGTAGCTCATTGGTAAGATCTTGCACCGCTGAACCAAAGCACCACAGTTCAAATCCTATCAACCACACATTTTTTTAATTAAATTCTTTTAATCTTTTAAAAGCCCAAGAGTCTATACGTGCACTACACGTAATAGGGTAAGTTACAGAATAAACAAACGTGACCACGAGGCTAGACCAATCGTCAGGGACACGCGACGAAGAGACAAGCCCTGACTCGCCCAACTCGGGCCGGCGACTCGGTTGACTCGGCCGGCGCCGCCGGGTCAACTCGGTTCGATCCAACTTTTTCTTGAACCCCCTGCACCCTTTGAACTACCCCACTCTCCCTGCACTGTTTAAATTCTCTGTAATTAATCAGAGAATTAAAATACCCCCATTTAATCCATTTTAATACAAATTTTTATCCTACCCTTTCACTACCTTAAACCTTAGATTTTCCTATAAATACCACCCTTCAAATCACCCCCCTCACTCACAAATCTCTGCCCAAACTTTCAAGAAAATTCCCAAGACTTTTTGTGTGCAAGTGAAGTTAGCAAAGGGCGAACCTCCGATGAACTTCCGACGACGATCCGAGGAGATTCTGATGACGAAATGACACACCGGCACCTCCTACCTCTTTCTCCTTCTCTTTTCTAGTCTAATAACCTATAAGTTCCTACTTCTCCCTCTTTTCTCTATTCTAAAAACATTCAAAACTAAAATCTGACGGAAGCGGAGTTAGTCCGACTTCCGATTCGGTTTTCTTTAAAAACTATAATTTTTCTCAATCAAGATACCTTCATATCATCACATATTGTTCATTAAACATTAATAAATATATTTAACAAGTTTCATCACAAAAGTTTGTTATATGCATCTTTTATTGCAATTTTACATTAAAATATCTTCATATTTCATTTCGACATACTTGAACTTTTTAAACCGTATTACCTTAGAAAACTCACGAGGTAATGACCTACCTCCTCACAACACACATATCTAATATAGCATGATAAAATTTGGGAACATAGATTTGGGAAAAATACGACTTTACATATAACTACCTTCAACTTATTAAACTTTTTTCTACAAGATGTGTATTTTAACAAATCTTTGCAATTGCGCCTCTACAACCCATTTCGGGAAACCCGTTCGGTATGGTGCAGATTATCGCACTTCCTCGGACTTATTAGAGTGAGATGCAGACCTCCGCAAGGAGCATATGATCTCGAAAGATTTAAAATACAATTTTCTTTAGAAAATGTGATTTCTATTATAAATAAAACTTATATTTTTAATAAATAAATATATATATATAATTAATATCAAAATATCTATTTTTAATATTTATAATATTGCACATTTCCAAAATTCAAGAAAAATATCTCATTTACAAGAAAATACCATACAATTACAATATTACAAATAAATACCATATAGTATGAAATTAGGTTTTATTCACTAGAAATGTCACATTGATATAATATACATCCATGAAAACTCTAAAGACGATAATATAATATTTGAGGTGTATTTGGAAAATTATACAAAATTATTTTACATAAAACCCCTTCAAATTATACTAAATTACAATAAGGACCCTAGTAAACATAGGTTTAAGCGGGGCCGGTCTCTTGAGCCTCAGGGAGTCGAAGATATGGATGCTTGCCTATTTAAGGTAGACAACTTAACAAACGGTGTTATCAACACGGCAATTGTCTTTGAAAAAGACACAAATCCTGTAACGACCCTAGTTTTACTGTACTTTCGTGTTTTTCTTTTTTTTTTAGTAAAATATTGTATTTATTTATTATTAGTATTTTCTGTATATTTTTTTTTTATAAATATATTATTTTATTCTTCTATCTATTTTTTCAGACACATTTCTTTAAAACTAAATTTTAACCTTTTTTTTCAAATTAAACAGAAGACCTAACCCAACCCATAACTCAAATCCAATTTCATTTTCATTTTCTTTAATAAATCTATGAGCCCAAAAACCCGCTTTCTTTTTAAGCAACATCATATATTTAATTCTTATTAAATATGTATATGAACAACCTTGTAGTTTATTGGTTATGTCTTTGCATTGTTATTCCATAAATCACATATTCAAATCCCCATTCTTGTAAATTTTTTTATCAATTTTTATTCTTCTCATAACTTACAAATGAGACCTTTCATTTCCAAAATGAATGGTGACCTTTCATTTTTCTTTTAATTCTCATGTTGAATCCATATCTTATTATACATAATTCACCATTATACCATCTTTATTTGTTCTCCTTTATCTTTTCCTTTCTCACATTTTTCTATCTCCCATTTCTCCCTCTTCACCTAGAGTCCAAGAGGAAGAACATGAAGAAATTTTCAAGAAGGTCTCGCTAGTAACGCGAGACTTTCGGCGGATAGACAAGCCTGGTGACAATACTGGCTTGTGTATGTAAGTCCCTTATCTCTTTTCCTCTCTCTATCTCCATCTCTCTATCTTTCTCTTGTTATATTTCTATGAAAAACATCCCTTATCATATCATAGTCTCTAAATAATTAATTAAATAGATACATATATAAATAATGAACACGCACAAAGATACACAAATATATAGTTTGTAAAGTCTTATTCATTACTCTCAATCCATATGTTAAAATATCATAGTAAACAATTAGGATTGCATCGTTTGTTTTTGTATTTTAAATTACTTTATTTAAATTTGTAAATAAAAAAATGAAGTTACGAATAAATACCATGATTTCCTCATTCTCACATATGACATATCAATACATTCACTTTTAAAATAAGTTTTAGGAATTAATTTTTACTTCTGGAAATTTCAAGAAATTTAAATATGATATAATATATTATTTTTTACAAGTTGTAAAAATTTTAGATTTAATCACTTAACGGTTTAGGAATTATATCGTTTTTATTCACTGTTCGTAAAAACAGAAAACTGTATTTATCGGTCAATTTATTAGACACATAATTTAGTATACCGATATCCAAATTGAGAAAACTTGGGTGTTTTTGATATCTACATCTAATTATCTAGATTTTATTAGTTTTAAGTTTTTACTGAAAATTGACGTAAAATATAGAAAACTGCGTTATAATATTAAGCGACGAATCTGGACAGAATCTGTCCTGATTCGCACCCTGTTTTTAAATTAGACATAACTCAAACTCCCGATGTCCGTTCGTGACAAACTTTAGATGTGTAGATGGACAATTGATAAAGCTATAATTTTCTGTATACTTTATTACTTATAAATGCATGAAACAACCTGATATAGGCTTTGCAATATAACATATAATTGCTGTCCAGAAATCTGAATTTCTGTTTTAAACGTTGATATTAAAATGATCATAACTATAGTTTAAGAAATCCAAATCGTGCGAATCTTGGTATTTTGGATAAGTATATCAAAAGACCTACAATTTTCTAATAATCATCGTAACCTGAAACCTGATGGAATTTAACTCAAACTATGTTTTAAAAATATGCGACAGTGCTGGACAGATTCTGATTTGTTCTGCGCGACAAAACGAAAATGAGTATCCCAAACCGGAAGTCGTATTTAGGCACGACTGAAGCTCACACGTGCACAACGCTTAGATCTATATTTTTGTTTATATTCAGAAATTGATTGACTTGATTGATTAGTCGTACATAGTATTTCTTCACAGCATTGTTTATGGTAGTTACTCGAATAATATACTTGACTCATTTCATGCTATTCGAACATGTATACATATTTATCTTGATCATTAAATTATTGTATGTACACAAAGACGATAATTAAATACTTGAGTTGTATTTTTAAAATTATACAAAATTATTTTTATATAAACCCCCCTCAAGTTCTATAAATTACCCTGAGGACCCTAGTAAATATAGATTTAAGCGGGACCAATCTCTTGAGCTTCAGGGAACCGGAGATATGGGTGCTTGCCTATTTAAGATAGACAACTTAACAAATGATGTTATCAACACGGCAATCGTCTTTGAAAAAGACACAAATCCTGCCGCCCATGTGCAGCGGTTACCGATATCATCAAAACCTAATTCAGGACTTCAATTTCTCTTTCTAATTGTTCTGACTCAGACTGAGTCTCCTTATAATAAGCTGACTTGAATATGATTCAAGTACAATCTACAATATTGCAATTCAATATGAATCCATGAATCCATATAATCAATCGGATCAAACTATTCAATCTATATTGACCGAACCGAACCATGGATATACTTCTATTTACCTGATTCTCCAGTTACATCCATGATTCTCCAGTTACATCTATTTACTGATATCATGGTTTCGGCAAGTCATCCACTTCCATTTACCTGATTCTCCATTTACATCCATGATTCTCCAGTTACATCTATTTACTGATATCATGATTTCGGCAAGTCATCCAATTATACAATCTATATTACAAGACATTACAAGTTGCAATACAATACAAACAATACAACCAAGACATCACAGGGTTTAAGGGGTAGATTGGTACGGAAGGTGTTAAAAGTGGACGAGACTGCAAGATTAAGAAACCTAACCTGAATCCAATTGCCGTTGTTCCGGGTTGTATAACGGAGCCTTGTACATTCCGTTTGCCCTAGTCTCTAGCATATAGAGACTCCTCTTGTATACACTGACATCCTTCTGTACCAAGCTACAAACAACAGCGTTAACACTAAATACAACATTATAACAATATAATACAACTTTAAAAACTACACACTCTCTCTCTTTCTGTCTTTTCTACTTCTTCCTTATTTTTGGGACTTACCAGGCGATTGTTCGCTGACGACATTCCTTTTCTTTTTTCTTTGGAATGTTGTCAGGTAATCTGGACACTCAGGAGATCGAGCCTACTAGTGAGGACTTGGACCAGCTTTCCTACTACCCAGAGCTCTAGCTTCATTGTAAACACTTTTATTTCAGTACTTTTCATTTATGTTATGCCACTGCTTAGGCATTAATTTCATTCAGATGTATTTACTTTTCCATGCATTGTACAAAAGAATATTAATAAATAAAGTTTTTATTTCATTACATTTGTCTCTTGTATACATTTATTTTATATTGCTTAGATACGCTTAGCGTATTTACTTCAGAGTAAATACGTAGCGGCCAGTCGCGTCCGCTGCCCGTATACTGGGAAGCGGGGCATGACAAATCCTGTCATCCATGTGCAGCAGTTACCGATAACACCAAAACCTAATTCAAGATTCAATTTCTTTTCTAATTGTTTGACTCAGACTGATTCTCAATATAATCAATCTGACTTGAATATGATTTAAGTACAAACTACAATTCAACATGAATCCATGAATCCATATATTCAATCTATTCAATCTATACAACTTGACTGAACCGAACCATGGATACACTCCATTTACAAGTTCATCCATTATATCCGTTCCATTACTTATATCATGGTTTCGGAAAGTCATCCGTCTATATTCAATATACAATACAAACAATACACTAATACAATCAAGACATCGCGGGGTTTATAAGGGATAGACTGGTACGGAAGGTGTTAGAAGTGGCACGAGACTGCAACCATAACACACTTAACCTGAATTCAATTGCCGTTGTACCGTGGCTGAACGGTTACTTATGCTCCTTATACCTTAGCCTCCGGGGAAAGTGAGACTCCTCTCGTATACACTGGCTTCTTTTGTACCAAACTACAAACAACAGCGTTAACACTAAATACAACCTTATAACAATATACTCTCTATTCTGTCTATTCCATTCTTGTCTATTTACGGGACTTACCGAGCGATTTGTTCGCTGATGGCATTCTCTTTCTTCTTCTTTGGAATGTCGTCAGGTGATTCGGACCCACTGGAGATCGAGCCCACCAGCGAGGATTTGGACCGGTTAGCTTTCGACCCGGAGCTCTAGTTACTTGTACATTTCATTTTAGCACTGTCCATTTCTATTATGCCACTGTTTAGGCATTACTTTCCATTCCATGTATTTACTTTTCAGATGTATTATAAAAAAGAATGTTAATAATTAAAGTTGATGTTCAATTATATCTATTGTCTCTGTCTCCTGTGCATTTTACTTATATTGCTTAGATACGCTTAGCGTGTTTACTTCTGAGTAAATACGTAGCGACCTCGTCACGTCCTCTGCCCGTATACTGGGAAGTAGGGCGTGACAATTCCACATCCTCTCTAACTATTCACTTCGCTTAGCTAGAGAGGGTGCGGGGCAAGGAGATTGCCCTGTATCTCAAAGCGTTCCGGGAAGGAATGCGTCTACCCTTCCTCACCGAAGTTCGTGGGGTGCTTCGTTGTTTCCACCTTGCCCCGGGCCAGCTAGCGCCAAACTCATGGTGAATCCTCCTCGGTTTTCTGGTCCGGTTAAAACTTGAAAATATCCCCTTTAGTTTGACTCTCCTTGTCTCTTTCCTTTGTTATAAGAATCACCCCGGCACCAGTAAGGATGAACCGAGCTGGGTGTATTTTTCGTATAAGAAGCGTAAGGGTGGGGCGGCCGGGTCAGGGGTAGTAGTCGTCCCTCTTCCATCCATAAGTGGAAGGAGAAGTTTGTAAGCCGATTTTTCCCCAATCAGAGCAAAGATCTGTTCAAATTTTGAAATTTGAAATGAAGCAGCGCTTCATAAAAGCGCTTGCACCAAGAGCGCCGGCGCTAAAAGTCAAAGACTCTGAGGCAGCGCCTCACGTGCAAAGCAGGAGAGCGCTAGCAGCCCCAGCGCTAAGAGTCAAAGATCCAACCCAGATGATAAATCATCAAATTACCAGAATAAAATTCTGTTAGGGAAATATCCCTCAGAATCTTTCCAAACAAGAAATATCGTGCTCTGTAAATCAGAGCACCGTTGGATCAAAGATCCAATGGTGATTAAAAATCACCAGGATACAGAGTAATCTCTGTATAGGAAAATAATTTCCTAATCTTGTTAAGTAACAAGAAAGACGTCTTCTGTGAAACAGAAGCCCTAGGATCAAAGATCCAATGGTGGGGAAACATCCCCAAATCAATCAGAAAACGATTGCCTTAACTGATCTGCCTCCACTATATAAAGGCCTCAAGACTTCAAGTCTAGCACAGAAGAAACTACCTATAAGTTTCATAGAGAAGAACCCCCCCAAAACCTCAAGTTCTCAAAAAAAAGAAAAAGAGAAGAGCAAGCTCTGAGAAGAAGAATTTCTTCAAGGTAAATAAAACAGAGAGATCAAAGTATCTCATCAAAAAAGAAGAACTTAGTTCTTTTTCTATATCATAGATCTACAAAGACAGAAATCTTTCATAAAAGTAGAAGAGATTGGAGCATCTCATCATAAAAAGGAAGGGAGAAGAACTTAGTTCTCTTTAGATCACAGATCTATAAGACAAAGACAAAGTCTTTCATAAAAAATAGAAGAGATTGTAACATCTCCTATTAAAATAAGAACTTAGTTCTTAGATCCACGAGACAAAATCTCTTATAAACGAGAACTTAATTCTTAGAGCACAGAATTGATCAAGAGCGCTCTGCACTCATTGGCTAGCGCTCAGCGTCAAGCGATCCACGTGCTACTCACGTGTGCGCTATTTCATAAGAAGCGCCTTAGCGCTCCAAGTCTAGCGCTCAGCGCCAAGCGCACCACGTGCTCTTCATGTGTGCGCTATTTCATAAGAAGCGCCTTAGCGCTCCAAGTCTGGTGCTCAGTGCCAAGCGCGCCAGTGGTCCTCATATGTGCGCTATTTCATAAGAAGCGCCTTAGCGCTCCAAGTTTGGCACTCAGCGCCAAGAGCACCACATACTCCTCACGTGTGCGCTATTTCGTAAGAAGCGCCTCAGCGCTCCAAGTCTGGTGCTCAGTGCCAAGTGCTCTGTACATAAAGGCTCTGTACATAAAGCGCTCTGCGCTACAAAGAGTGTTCGACACTCAATAAAAGACAAAAGAAAAGGGGCGTCAGAACCCAAATTAATGCTTAACATTATTGGACAAAAGAGGCTAAGCTCAAACAAATGTTTGAAACCCAAACAAATGTTTAACAATTTAATAAGAACTGAATGGGCTGAGCCCAAGTTGGCCACAAGTCCCTAGCTCAGACCAGCTGAGCCCATGTGCTCACAATTGGTCTTGGTCCCAAGTTTGACTACAGATCTCTTAACCAAGCTTGGTTCAAGGGTGCATCTCTTCATTCCTCTGATATGTGTCGTTGTAATCCTTCAACGTCTTCAGAGAGGTGACGGGTCCCAACAACCAGACACTCCAAGGACTATGATGTCCTTAAACTTATGGACCGCAATGTCCCTAAATTAAACTCTATAGACTATGACGTCTTTAAACTATGGACTATGATGTCCTTAAACTCCATGGACTATGATATCCTTAAACTTATGGACCGCAACGTCTCTAAACTAAAATGATAGAGTCCAAATACTCTTTCGTTGGATCTAAATGATCCCCAAATCCTATTGAGTAGATCTTAGTCTAAAATCAGACTAACGTATCCTCAACAAATATTTGAGTTGACCTTAGTCTAAAACAAGAGTAACGGTCCTTAAACCAACCCAAATCCAAATCTAAGAAAATACGGATTTGGACTAATCCATGCCCTACGAGCGACAATATAAATTAGTCTCCATATACAATCCACGGGCAACCAAAAATAAAACAAACACATACGATACGAAGTGACCTTCTGGAGCCGGAGAAAGTGGTTACCGCGATGCGGTAACGTAAGTAACTGCAGGGGCTTGCGCCTGCAGGGAAGAGCGTCCCCACAATAAAAAACCACCCACAACTAGGGGGAATCTGACGAAGTCTGCTACAACAGCCGCATCCGTCTAAATCTCCGATACACGGTGCCATAAATCAACTTGGCATCTTCGGAGAGGTGGACGGATAAAACCCAAATAGCATCTGCCCCCAAATTCAGGCAAGAGGTCTGTCTTCCCGGTTTTCGGCGGTAAACAGATTCTGGTACGCCCGGTGGGACCTTTTCCTCTTTCTACTCCACACTTCGTGTGTCGTGTTCGCGAACGAATCGCGGTTTAATGTGGTTGCCCATGGATTCGAGGTACTAAGATTTGGTATTTTGCTCCGTCAAGAAAAAAAAAGATCAATGGCTTCTAATTGCTCCGGCTGCAACAATTGCAACAACTCCCACTCCGTCCTCACAGGAGGAGTGACCTACGGGCCTCAAGCGGCCTCCATTTTCACGATGCCAGTGGAATACGTGACGTAAGCCACCACTGGGCTGTTCTTTGGGACCATACTCCCACCAATGAGCTTCAACGCCGCACTGCCGTTGCAAGAAGTTGATCGGCTTGCAACTACCGCGGCCCCTCTCAACGGGTCACCCAAATCCAGCGCCTCGGTTTTCAACATATTGGGCTAAAACTCAGGTGGGACCGTGAAAAAGCCTGCAATACCCGAAGGGGTTATCCCAAAGCGGATAGCTATTCTGGCTCAAGTAGTGGAAACGTTGGAGAGGCTTTCCTACTAAGGGGTCGGTCTTCACAAGACTGGCCGTTTCAACTCACGTTCCAGACGAAGTCACCAAGCCTACTACCCCTGCTCGAAAGTCTTCCTTCGGCAGCTTGGCCATCCCCTTTCAACAGACGTCAGTCTTCGATAGGCTGGAACCGGCAGCAACCCTTCCCCAGAATAAGGGGCATGATGAAGCTACCCCAACAACGGAGGTGATCCTATCTGCAAGACGTGCTCGACGTCGCCACTGGCACCGAGTGAGGAAAGCTGGGGGTAGTTCCCCTTCCGGACTCACCCCACCAGCTCCAATGGTGGAAGTTGATACTGCTGTTCCAACTGGGAACAGATTTGAACCACTTAACAGGGTGCACAGGAATTCGCTAACTGCTGTGCTAAAAAAGTCTCCTCCGCCTGCTGAAAAGATCACAAAGGCGAAGCCGGAGCAGCCCCCTCAGCGACTGTCCTCCAAAATCCATAAGGTCTAGCGAAGGGTCTAAGACTCCTTTCAACACTTCCAGTTCTTGGGATCAATAAGTCCATTCACCTTTTTATCCAAATGTTGATCCTACTCCTGTCCAACCATTCAATTCCTACCAGTCCTACCCGACTTTCGCACCTTCCGTAGACATTGCTTCTACACAACCATTTGGGAGTTTCCAGTATCCAAATAACTTTGAATCTTTTACTGAAACCCCTTGACAACCCATGTCTAGTCTGGAACAGTCGTTGGAAGATTTTATGGAAGCGTCAAGACAACAGATAATGGATTTGAATCCGTCCATGGCCGTCCTATTACAACCTAATGACCCGGTTGTTTCCCCAATTAGAGCAAACCTCTGTTCAGAATTCAAAATTTGAATTAAAACTGTGCTTTTATAAAAGCGCTTTGCTACAACTAGCGCACCCTGTGCAAAGCACATAGGCGCTAGCTCTAGGTGCGCTGCGCTCCAAGTAGCGCACCACGTGCAAAGCACGTGTACGCTAGCGCTAAGAGCGATGCGCTCCAATTAGCGCACCATGGGCAAAGTGCACCATGGGCAGAGCGCATAAGCGCCAGCGCTGGAACTAAATGTTCCTCACCGTTGGATCAAATATCCAACGGATATGATTAAATCATCAGTTAACAAGAATAAAATTCTGTTGAATCTTTCCAAACAGAAAAGATTGTGCCCTGAATTTGGAACACCGTTGGATCAATGATCCAATGGTGATTAAAAATCACTAAAATACAGAACATATTCTGTAAAGAAGGAAAGATTTCTCAATCTTATTAAAATAAGAAGATTATCTTCTGTAAATCAGAAGCCCTTGGATCAAGGATCCAACGGTAGGGAAATTCCCAAATCAATTGGAGAATAAATTTCTTTAACTGATTCAACAAATCAGCTTCCCCTATATAAAGGACCCAAGACTTCAAGTCTAAAAAAGAGGAACCCCCCATAAACTTTGAGAAAATCTCAAGAAGAAGAAATAGCTCTCGGCAAAAGAAGATTTTTCTTCAAGGTAAAAAGAATGGTGATGAACAAAGAGATGAAATCATCTCATAATTAAAGAGAAGAATTCTCTTCTTAAAAGATCATAGATCTACAAAGACCAAGGTCTTTTATAAAGAGATAAAAAAAGATCTCATCATAAAAATAAAGAAGTACTTACTTCACAGATCATAGATCTATAAGACAAATTGTCTTTCTAAGATCATGAACATCTCATTATAAAGAGGGGGAGGATAATTATTTAATTCTCTTAGGATCATAGATCCATAAAGGCAAAGCTTTTCATTAAAAAGAGATTGAAGTATCTCCTATAGGTTAAGAACTTTGTTCTTGGAATATTGAGATAAAGTCTCTTATCAAAGAAGATAATTTTCAGAGCGCAAAGTTAACCTAAGAAGAGCCTTAGCGCTCCTAATTTAAAAGTGCCTTAGTGCTCTTCATCTAGTGCAAAGCGCTGCAGTGCAATAGTACTTCAAACATAGTGCACCACGCTCATTGGCTAGCGCTCAGCGCTAAGCGCGCCACATGCTCCTCACGTGTGCGCTGCATTACTAAAAGCGCTTTGCGCTCATTATATGGCACCAGCACCGAGCGCCTCAACACTTCAATTATAACGCATCAGCACTCCTCATTTAATGCAAAGTGCTAAGCGCGTCAGCGCTCTACATCTAGCGCGTCAGCGCTAAACGTGTCAGCGCTAAACACGTCAGCGTTTAACATCTGGCGCAAAGCGCAAAGCGCACTAACACTTTAACCATAGCGCACTGCGCTCATCGACTGGCGCTAGTGCCAAGCGCGCTACATACTTTTATGTGCGCTTGGGCAAAATATAAATTGTTCTTTGGATAAGCCCCAGAGCTTTGATGAATGCTTAGCATTCAATAAAAGACAAACATTGTCAGAATTTAAATCAATGTTCCGCATTGTTAAAAGGGCCAAGCCCAAACAAATGCTTAACAGCCCAAAACGAATGTTAAACATTTTAACTTGATTGGACTTAGCCCAAGTTGGCCATAAGTCCTCAATTCAGAATTAACTGACCTATTGTGCTCATAATATAATTAATTGGTCTTAGTTCCAAACTGTGCTACAGATCATTTAATCCACCTTGATTCAAGGGTACATCTCTTCACTCCTTTGATATTTGTCGTTGTAATTCCTCAACGTCTTCAAAGAGGTGACGGGTCCCGACAACCATACATTTCACGGACTGTGGGGTCCTTAAACTTATGGACTATGATGTCCTTAACCTCGACCGTGATGTCTTTAAACTAACACCGGACCGAGATGTCCTTAAACTAACAACAGACTGTAATGTCCTTAAACTAATCATCGACCGGAATGTCACTAAACTAAACAATAGAGCCAAATTGCTCTCTTGTCGGATCTAAATGGTCCCGTTAAGTTGATCTTAGTCTAAATTTAGACTAACGTATCCTTAAAAAACGTTTAAGTTGATCTTAGTCTCAAATGAGGCTAACGTATCCTTAAACCCAACCCCCAAACCCAAATCTAAGAAAAGATACGGATTTGGACTAGTCCATGCCCTACGGGCGACGACATAACTTAGTCTCCTATACAATCCATGGGCAACCACAAACAAAACAAACACCCACGACATGAAGTGACCATCTGGAGAAGGAGAAAGTTGTTATCGCGATGCGGTAGCGTAATTAGCTGCAGGGGCTTGTGCCTGTAGGGAAGAGCGTCCGCACAATAAAAAACCCCTCGAACGAGGGGGAATCTGACGAAGTCTGCTATATCGGTCGCATCCGTTTAAACCTTCGATACATGGTGCCATAAATCAACTTGGCATCTTCGGAGAGGTGGACGGATAGCACCAATTAACATCTGCCCCGAATTTCAAGCAAGACGGACCTGCACGGTCGCGTCTCTGTGATTCGAAGGGGAACAGATTCTGGCACGTCCGGTGGGACCTTTTCCTCTTTCCACTCCACACTTCGTGTGTCGTGTTCTCAAACCAATCGCGGTTTAATATAGTTGCCCTTAGGTTCGAGGTACTAAGATTTGGTTTCTTACTTGGCGCAGAGAACGAAACAGCAATGGCATCCACTTGCGAAAATTGCTCCAACTACAACTGCAACTCACGCTCTGCCTCATCCGGAGGCATAGCCTACGGTCCCCAAGCAGCCTCTTTGTTCACAATGCCGGTGGACCAGGTGACTCAGGCCACCACTGGATTGTTCTTTGGGACTATGCTCCCCCCGATGAGCTTCAGCACCTCTGTACCAGCACCGGAAGCTCCTAAGAAGTCGGTCTTCGATCGGCTTGCTACTACCATGACGGGTCGTCTAGCTCCAACTCCTCGGTCTTCGCCAGACTGAGCCTGAACTCCGATAAGCTTGCCAAGAAGCCCATGACACCTGAAGTGGCTATCCCAAAGAAGATAGCCATCTCTACTTCTGAAGTCGTCAAGGCGGCTTCTCCTGCCAAAAAGTCGGTCTATACAAGACTGACTATTCCGGCTCCCGTTCCTGCTCGAAGGTCTGTCTTTGACAGATTGGATAACGCTACTCAAAAGACGCCAGTCTTCAAGAGGCTGGCACCAGTGGCGCCTCATCTGGACAGGGGCAAGACAAACCCATCCCCATCGCCGAACCAGCCCCAATAGCTCGACATGCTCGACGTCGCCACTGGCACCGAGTAAGGAAGGCCGGGGAAACTCCCCCTCTGGGCTAACTCCACCGGCTCCAACGGTGGAAATTAATGCTGCCGTTCTAACCGAGAATAGCTTTGAGCTGCTGAACAAGGTGCGCAGGAATTCGCCTACCGCCGCATTAAAAAGATCTCCGCCGCCGGTGGAGACCGTCATAGAAATGAAGCTGGAACAGTCCCCTCAACGACTGACTTCTAATGTTTACAAAATCTGGCGACAAGTCCGAGAGTCGGTGGTTGATCAAGACTATCCCCGCCGGCAGAAGAAGCTGAAGGTCCGACAAGAGGAAAACCGTCCTGTTAAACCACAAAAGACGACGGCTACTTGGGTGCCCACTGCAGCAGCCCCCTCAACTTCGACCGCTCATAAGAGGAGAAGGCCGGAGAAAATCCCCATGCCTTTGACAAATGTCAAAGGCACTGAGCCTAAACGCCCTAAGTCTAGGGGCATGGTGGTGCACACCGTCTATATGGCATCCAGAAAAGAGGATAGCCGTATCTCCACAGGTCATCGACCGCTTACGCGATCCATGACAAAAGCTCAAGAGCAGCAGCAGAAGCTTCAAGAGATGATGACTGCGATGGCCGCACTCACCGGGCCAAAAGAAAGCCAAGAGGCATCCTCGGAGCAACGCCATGAACAAGAAACTGATGCTGAATTCCTTCGGAGAATACTTGAGAAGAAGGACAAAGAGGCTGCGGAACAAGCAGCCAATATAAAATGAATGGCCTTTCTATTCCAAGATATGGTGGGCATGATGATCCTGTCGGATCCCCCAGCCGAAGATCCTCTAGTGATAATTAAAGATGATAAAGGAGAAACATCAAACCCTCTGCCGGCTCTATCAGCAGCCAAGGAAGAGACCATCTCCAAAGCTGCACTGGATGACTATATTACTCAGCAAATAAGAGTTCACCAGGCAAATGAAGCGGCCGGGCAAATTGTTAGAACTGGACGACCGTATCCAGGCCGGTATGATCAGATAAAGTACCCGCCGGGCTACATGATCCCGAAATTCCATGTGTACAAGGGGACAGACAATCCCCATCAATATGTCGCTCAGTTCAGGGCTCTTTACGGCAACACTAGGGGTGATGATAAGCTCTTGCTCCGCCAATTCGTTGGCAGTTTGTTGGAGACGGCATTTGAGTGGTACTCCGAACTTCCAAACGACTCCGTCAAGACTTTCGCAGAAATGGAGTTGTTGTTCACCTAGCGATTTGCAAGTGCTAGTAAACGCACCCTAATAACGGCATTGATCAATGCCAGGGTGAAGCCAGGCGAGACGTGGGTTCAATATGCAATCTGATGGCGAAATTTGTGGTCGAAATGCGAACAACACATTGAAGAGGCACCGGCGGTGGGCATGTTTGTGGGCACCCTAGACCCTCATGCAACTATTTCACAATTCATGATGTTCTTCAAACCTACCACATTCCAGGCTTTGATCGACAAGCTAGCCCAGATGGATCAAATGGGGCATAGACCGTCTCCTCCGAAGCCGGAACCGCGGAACGAAAAGGGTAAAGGGAAGGCGACCTTCGTTGCGAACACCCAACAGCAGCCCAGTGCTCCAAGACTAACGGATCAATTGGAAGAGAGACGGCGCTATTATAATGAGAAAATGAAGCGTCCTTACTCGTTCCCACGGGACAAAACGAAGAGACTATTCGAGCCGGCGATGCGCAACAGGCTTATCAATCTACCGAATCCAAGGTGACCATTGCAACCCGGCGAAGCGAATAATCCCAATTATTGCCCTTACCACCAAACGGTAAGCCATCCAATCGAAGATTGCTTCGTCTTTAAGGGATGGATCGAGGATCAGTACCGACAAGGCAAGTTTGTGTTGTCTGAGAAGTGAGAAGTGAGCCTACCACAACCGCATACTCCAAAGAAGATGGACACACCGAGGGCAACGTGCTCTTTTGTTGAAGAAGCCCCATGGGAGGTGGCTCTTTAGGCCAAAACCAAAAAGATGCTGAATGATCTCCAGACATACCCGGCGAGCAGGTGGAAGAATCCGCTGGAACCCCAGATCATCGAAGGGATGCTGAAGCCGCATCCAATTCCAAAGATTGGTGGTGATAGCCAAAGCTCGCACACCCAGCCGTCGAAATCTTCGAAGAAGAAAAAGAAATCCAAGAAGCCCGTGAAGCCTGATGACAAGAGCACGGACCTGCAGAGACAGATCGACGCGCTGGAAGAGTACAACCAGAAGGCGCGGACTCCAATCACACTCCAAGAGTTCCTCGGCCATGTCCATGAAGACGGAGATGATGGAGAAGACTCGTCAGATGGATCTGAGGATTACGCAGCAAGTTGTTATGCGATCTCTCACTCATTGATAGACGATGAAGATGCTCCTTGCACCAAGAGGCTGGGGGCAAGTCCCGAGCCGAAACTTCTATGGCCGTCAGACGAAATGATCGATTCCTTCTTAAGTGAAATTCATCTGAAAAGTAAAGCTGATCGGGAGCGTGAGATGGCTATATTTGAAAAGGCCAAACGCCGGCGACTGGACGAAAGAGTCGAGATACTCCTACCAAATCAAAGGACATCTGTCGCAGATAAAACAAGTTCAAAACGAAGAAAAGGTTTGCTAAAACCATATCAATGGGGATGAAGCTGCCATCCTCCGAAGCGAACGCTCTTGGTGAAGGAGAAACACATCCTAGCTACTGTCTATATCATCTAAAGATTTCGCACCCCACCGAATAGTGCAACGCTTTTACAAGATGGTGACAGGGATATGTTGCTCACTGGCAGCATTTCAAGCGGATGAAACGCAAAACTCGCCGAGAGCAAAGAAATACGACTGAGGAGCATAAAAGAACCACCGGCAGTTGTCGCGTGATTAACGCCGGGGGATCACAAGTTCTCACATTCGGGAGCGACTCTGATGAGGAAATGGCTCTTGGCCCTCTCTTTAAAGAGTCCACTTTGGGAAAAGAGGAAGAACCGGAGGCTTGCGAAAATATCCAGCTCCACAATCGTACACTTCCAGAAAAAAATCTCGGACCCTTAAACAGAAAAGATAAGGGAAAAGAGAAGGTCTATGAAGATATCGCCCTAGATGACCAAGTCATGAAAGAGCTGACCGCCAAGGACCCGCCAAGGAAATGTAAGGTGGACTACAACATTCTGGCACACTTGAGAAAGTTACCCTCGCAGCTCAGCATTCTCGACGCTCTTTTACTATCAAAAGAAGCAAGGGATTCATTGATTAAGGCGCTACAAGAGCCAGAGCGATTCCAAGCTTTTCTCACCGAAGAAAAGATGAAGGACGGGCTGGAAGAAATACACACAGCCGATATCACCTTCGGCGATGAAGATCTCCTCCTTGGGACGTGCGAGCACAATCGTCCCCTTTATGTCTCCGGATACTGTCACGATATCAAGATAGTCAAGATCCTGGTCGACAATGGGTCTTCCGTCAATCTCCTCAACGTGCGAGTGTTGAAGGAAATCTGCATGAGTGTTCAGCACCTCGCTCGTGATAAAATCACCATCTCCGGCTTCGATTCCCAGTCATCACGGACCCTCGGGTCTGTGATACTGACGCTGCGCTTCGGACTACTCATCACAGATATTAAATTTCACATCATCGATGCCAAGACATGCTACAATGCTTTGCTCGACAGGCCCTGGTTAAACGAGTACAACATTATCCCTTCTACACAACATCAGTGTATGAAATATTTCAAGGATGGTCTTGAGTACACCGTGACAGGAGAGCTGAACCCATTCTCCGTAAATGAAGTCCGAAAGTACGAAGATGCAAAATACTTCTTAGCAGACTTTGAAGACACAGAGAGATGTCATAAACCGGAAAACAAAGCTGTCACCACCCGGTCTTCGGGAGTGATATCGAGGAAGAGGAAGAGATAGTTTATTCATGGCCACCCCAGTACAACAAGCCGGGACCGTCCGCTCCTATGCTTATCTTCGGCGGCGACTCAGAAGATGAGATCAACGCCATATTCTCTGCTCGGCCTTCAATTCAAACATTCACTGATGAAGAGCAAAGTTTGCAAGCTGCCATGGTTCCGCCCAAGCATCATAAAGAACTAGACGCGCTTGATACCTACAGTGTGGAAGAGCTGCAGACGTTCTATGTCCCTCCCAGGCGAGAAGGTGAAAAGGCAATCCTATTCTACCGATCAGGGGAAACTAAAGTGGAGAAAGAAATCTGGCACGGCGCGGATTCCACACTCGACAGGCTCCAGCCCATCCATTTGCCCAGATATTACACAAACAGACTAAGGAGACCCTTGAGACGCCAAGGTGTACCCCTTAAACAAACTGCTCGGCAAGCACGGTTCTATAACAGGATCTGGAACGTCCCTGGAACTCAGCGAAAGTTGCCCAACAGAAAAATGGAAACGATCGTGCTTAGATATGTTCAATCCAAGAAACGGGAGTTATTCCGCGACTGCTATATCATACATGACTTTGATGAAGAAGGAGATGCTTTTTAGGAAAATGCTAACCCTGAATCAGAAAGAGCTCCCGACGTAAAAATGCCCAGTCTATCGTTTGAAAAACAAATGGACAAGCTTATAAGGGAAGCGAGTCAAAAGGTTCGAGATGACCACAATCGCGAAATGGCCATCTACGAGAAAGCCAGGACGTAACGCCTTCTTCAACAGGCTGCGAAAGATGAAAATGCTCCTCCCTGTCAACCCGTTGTATGAAAAGCCCGACGCAGAGGCAGAAATAAACCAAAGAACGGGAAAGGCGTTCGACAACGACAAAGCCGGATCAAGAAGCCACGCGATCAAGAACCGAGCAACCAAGATTCATCTCTTATAAAGAAGATGGGTCGAGCATACTCTTTTGCCCAAGATAAGACAAAGAAAATACTTGATCTTGCCATAAGACATCAAATGATTACACTTCCGGAGTCCAAGCACCCCGAGCAAGTCAACGAGATCTTTCACCCAAACTATTGCTCCTATCATAGGGCAATAGGGCATCCTATTGAATACTGCTTCACCTTCAAGAACTGGGTCGAAGACCAATATTAGCAAGGCATGTTCACTCTATCCAGCAGCTGGAGGGTAACACCGCCGCAAAAGCATGAACCCAAATCCACGAGGGTAGAACCAGATCCACATCAGTCTTGGAAGCGAGCTCGTACCTGTCACGTGATTATGCTGTCGAAAAAAGAAGAGCCCGAGGATATGGATGACTTCCTCTGGTGCTTCGAAAACAATGATGACGAGGTGATCTCAGAGTTTCCACCGGCGCCGAAAGAGCTGGAAGATGGAATACATACCACTGCAGATGAGCTCAAGAAAATTGATTTGGGGACGGCAAGTGACCCGCGGCCGACGTTCGTCAGCGAATTGCTGTCTGAAGAAAGGGTGGCTACACTAAAGGACGTGCTCATGCAGCATAAAGATTGCTTCGCATAGAATTATTCCGAGATGCCAGGACTAGATCCCGAGATTGCTGTACAAAAATTGGCCATATTCCCGGACGTCAAGCCAATCAAACAAGCACCGAGAAGGATGCGGCTCGAGCTCGAGATGAGCATCAACGCCGAGGTCAAGAAGCTAATCGACTCTGGTCTCATCCAAGAGGTACAGTATCCTGACTGGATCGCCAACATCGTCCCGGTGATGAAGAAAAATTAGACAGTGTGCATATGTGTGGACTTTCGGGATCTCAATAAAGTTTGCCCGAAAGACGACTTCCCGGTACCGGTCACCGAACTGATGATAGACAATACATCCACCCATGAAGTCTTCTCCTTCATAGATGGCTCGTCAGGATACAATCAGATAAAAATGCATCCCGAAGACCAGAAGCACACCGCTTTCCGGACCCCTTTGGGTATATTCTACTACAAGGCGATGCCCTTCGGTCTAAAGAACGCCGATGCCACCTATCAGAGGGCTATGACGAAGATCTTCGATGACCTCATACATGAAGTCGTCGAATGCTATATCGATGACATCATGGTGAAAAGCAAATCATACGAGGAACATTTAGAGCATTTGAAGATCGTGTTTCAACGCCTTCGGCAATACAACTTGAAGATGAACCCTCTCAAATGCACGTTCGGAGTTTCCTCAGGCAAGTTCCTAGGATTCATTGTCCGACATCGAGGCATCGAGATAGATCCGTCAAAAATCAAGGCAATTATGGAGATGCCCCCACCAAGGACCTCAAGCAATTGCGGTCTCTCCAAGGGAAGCTCGCGTATATTCGGCGATTTATAGCCAATCTCTCAGGCAAGTGTCGTCCTTACAGTCACCCGATGAAGAAGGGAACCCCGTTCGTCTGGGATCACAAATGCCAAAGCGCGCTGGACGAAATCAAGCAATACCTGCAGAATCCGCCAGTACTAGCCGCTCCGGTCAAGGGAAAGCCTCTCATTCTGTATATAACCGCCCTTGAAGGTTCCTTAGGCGCATTATGGACACAAGAGAACGACCAAGGGAAGGAGAGAGCGCTCTACTTTTTGAGTCGAGTTCTACTGGGGGCAGAAAGCAATTATTCTCCCATCGAAAAACACTGCCTGGCGCTAATCTTCGCAATAACGAAGCTCAGGCACTATGCGTTGGCACATGAAGTCCGTCTCATATCGAAGGTGGATCTCCTCAAATATTTGATGTCAAAGGCCATATTGACAGGACGGCTCGATAAATGGGCCTTACTCCTGATGGAGTTCTCAATAACTTATCAGCCTCTTAAGGCAGTGAAAGGCCAGGCCATCGCCGACTTCTTCGCTGAGCATCAAATACCTGCCGATTCTTCTTTGAATTGCGAACTACCAGATGAGCATGCGTTTGACACGATCGACAGGGGTGATACCCGGTGGGAGCTTTACTTCGATGGAGCATCCTCCATGAAGAAGCGTAAACAAAACACGCCCATAATCAAATCAGGGACAGGCCTCATCTTCATAACTCCACAAGAAGGGATAATGCGCTTTGCTTTCTCCTTGACAGAGCCAAGGACAAACAATGAAGCCGAGTATGAAGCTTTGATAGCAGGTCTTGAGATCGCTATCGACATGGGGATTGAAAACCTCTTCATATACGGAGACTCCCAGCTGGTCGTTAGTCAAGTAAACGGCGACTACCAAACGTGCAAACCAGAGCTGGTGAAGTAAGGCGAGAGGGTACAGCAACTGCCGACCCAAATCCCTTCCTATACCTTAGAAAGCATACCGCGTGTGGAGAATAGTAAAGCGGATGCATTAGCAAAGCTTGCTAAAGAATTGGCCGATGAGAACCTCGACGATGTAAGAATCGTGGTACAAAGCCGTCGGGTTCTTGCACCGGCAGAAATTTCTCCGGAGTCGTCCGAGGAGTAGGGAATGACCAAGCCAGTGGCTCTACAAATAAAAGACCAAGAAAAGGTTGAGGATTGGAGAGAAGTCTTTATAGACTACTTCAAATCTCGTCGAACGCCTGAAGATGCGTCCTCAAAACATCAGCTTATGAAACGACCTCTGTCTTTTGCCTTCGTCAATGATACTCTGTATAAGAGATCATTTGATTCTCTGTGGTTCTCACCAAGCCGGCCAAAAATGAAGCTGAAGATCAAACGGATGGGTTATTATTGGTCTACGATGATTCAAGACTGCATCGAGTATGCGAAACAATGCCACTCGTGCCAGATCCATGGTGACTTTATCCACCAACATCCGAATCCATTACATCCGACAGTGGCTAGCTGACCGTTTGAAATGTGGGGAACTGATATAATCGGCCCTATCGAACCAGCATCATTCAGAGAACATCGGTTCATTTTGGCGACAACTGATTACTTCTCCAAATGGGCAGAAGCAGTACCGCTGACGGAGGTGAAGACAGAGAATATCCTCCATTTCTTCAAGACGCACATCATTTATCGGTTTGGAACTCCGAGGCGGATCATCTCCGATAACGGGCCAGCCTACCGAAGCCATAAGATCAGCCGCTTCGCTCAACAACACAACATAGACTGGAGATACTCCTCGGTCTATAATCCCCGAGCTAACGGTCTAGCTGAGGCTTTTAACAAGACCTTGACGAAGATCGTGAAAAAGACGGTGTCCCGGAATA
Organism: Agapanthus africanus; assembly: GCA_030015575.1. Taxonomy (NCBI): domain Eukaryota; kingdom Viridiplantae; phylum Streptophyta; class Magnoliopsida; order Asparagales; family Amaryllidaceae; genus Agapanthus; species Agapanthus africanus. The sequence goes on from CM057337.1 coordinate 14,589,273, forward strand.
AGAAGGACTGGCACGAGAGAGGCTTGAAGCTCTCTGGGCATACCGGACTACGTTCAAGAAGGCCATGAACACAACGCCGTACGCATTGGTATTCGGTACAGAAGCGGTACTCCCCCTCGAGATAGAGCTACCCTCTCTACGAACGGCAGTTCATTACGAGCTGATGGACGAAGAGAATGATCACCTTCGGCTTGAGGAGCTTGACGCCCTTGACGAAACTCGGCTCATAGCGCAATAAAACCTGGAGGCTTATAAAGCAAAGATGACGCGCTCATACGAGAGATTGACTGGGCCGAGGACATTCCGCCAAGGCGAACTCGTGCTAGTGGTCAAAAGACCTATGATCCCTAATCGCGCCAAGCGGGGGAAATTTGAGCCAAACTATGAAGGACCGTATATCATAGACAAGGTCTACCAGGGTGGAGCCTATCTATCTATTGACATGCATGGCGAAAGCCCCTTCAGGCCAATAAATGGTCGCTTCCTGAAGAAATACTACGCCTAACGAGTCACGGCCTAGGTCAATGATAGATGACGACGACTATGTCCGCTTGCTATCTTCCTAAGCCTAAATTCTGTAAATAGTAACCGGCTTCCTTAACGACGGACCGAAAACGTCCTTAAACTAACGACGGACCGAAAACGTCCTTAAACTAACGACGGACCGAAACGTGCTTAAACTAACAACGGACCACTATATCCTAAAACTATCCGTTGACCGAGATGTCGATAAACTACGGTGGATTGCAGCATCCCAAAGCTGATACAACAAAAAAAAAAGAATAAAGAAAAAAGAGAGAAAAAAGAAAACGGTATGTCCATAAGCAAAATGGGCACCGATGAAAACCCGAAAGGGCTCCGTGAGTAAAAACAGCAGGGCTACCGGTGAGTTTTGTGAAAACCCGAAAGGGCGCAACCTCGTTAGAATAAAAAAAAGAATAAAAAAAGAGAGAGAAAAGAAAACGGTGTGTCCACAAGCAAAAAGGGCACGGATGAAAACCCGAAAGGGCTCCGTGAGTAAAAACAGCAGGGCTACCGGCGAGTTTTGTGAAAAACCGAAAGGGCGCAATCTCGTTAAAAGACACTTTCAAGGTCCTCTCGACTTTGTAAGGAGAAACCACCTGCGAAAGATCCTTACGACTAACAAGGGAGCAACACACTTGGAGATCCCCACGATTCCTAAGGAGAAATTACACCTGCGAGATCCTCATAACTCGTAAGGAGAATCCTCTTATGGGACCCTCACGGCTCATAAGATTCAAAAGTCTTAAGCTACAGGGATCTGAACCTGTTCTTAAGCAGCCCCCACAACCTCCAATACTGCCCTACAAGCGGCTCAATGCTGACCCTTGTATACAATCCATGGGCGCGAATAAACATTTCAATAACGAAGTCCCATCCGTGACTAGGGATATGTCTATATGGTGAACAACCCTTGTAAGTCCTCTTGATTTATAAGGAGAAAACCCTCTTGTAAGATCCTTATGACTTATAGGAGAACATACACTTAGGAGTCCTCACGACTCCTAATGAGAAAACGCACCTACGAGATCCTCATGACTTATAGGGAGAAATACCTTCAAGAGACCCTTATGGCTCATGAAGTCAAAAGCCTTAGTCGACAGGATCCTAACCCTGTTTACTAAGCCACCTTTGTTCGACATCGACAGAGGCAAATGATGATTCACTCCTGACAATATCCCAGTAGTAGCGGTGCTGATGCCGAAATCGGTGTCTAATTCCGAGCTTGCAGCGAAAAGCCAGCAAGCCACACATGCATACGAAATAGCTGAAATGATGGGGCAACTTGCAACAAAATCAACAAGTAAAAATATATGCATGCAAAATAGCCGAAATGATTGGGCAACTCGCAATAAAAAGCAGCGAGTAAAAATTAAAAAAATAGCCGAAATGATTGGGCGCCGCGAAAAATAGCCGAAATGATTGGGCAATCACGACCTTCGTGATATAAAAGCTGAAATGATAGAGCATCGCGGAAAGAAATAAAAAAAATGAATGAAATTTATGCCCTACAGGTGATATCATGTCAATCCCTGCATACAATCCAGGGGCGCAAACAAAGAAGGAATCACACCCTTCCTCCCCAAGCTTTATCAGAAGGAGAGGCCAAATCTCAATGGTTCATAGACAGCCTAGAGATCATCTCAACATTCTTCTTATTACAATGGACACAAAATCAAGCAAAGCGGAACAGCGGCGACTACCGGTTCCATGACTCGGCGGTTTACAGATGACCGAGAGTCAAACTCCGACTCCGTGAAATGCGGATAAAGTCAACCCTTCCTGGTCACGCGGAACGCTGATAATGTCAACTCTGACCCCGTGGAAAACGTCCAGAGCGGATCCTGGTCCTCGCAGACCATGGCAATGAACCCGTGTGAAGCATCCAGAGCGGGGCCTGGTCCTCGCCGAACACGGTAGTGAACTCGTGGGAAGCATCCAGAGCAAAATTCCTGGCTACGTGGAACGCGGATTATGTCACTTTTGACCCCATGGAAAACGTCCCGAGCGGATCCTGGTCCTCGCAGAGCACGGCAATGAACCTGTGTGAAGCATCCAGAGTGGAACCTGGTTCTCGCCGAACACGGCAGTGAACCCGTGGAAAGCATCCAGAGAAAAAATTGGACTATGAGGTCCTTAAACTCATGGACTATGATGTCCTTAACCTCGACCGTGATGTCTTAAAACTAATATTGGACTTTGAGGTCCTTAAACTCATGGACTATGATGTCCTTAACCTCGACCGTGATGTCTTAAGACTAACATTGGACTGTGAGGTCCTTAAACTCACGAACTATGATGTCCTTAACCTCGACCGTGATGTATTTAAACTAACATTGGACTGTGAGGTCCTTAAACTCATGGACTATGATATTCTTAATCTCGACCGTGATGTCTTTAAACTAACATTGGACTGTGGGGTCCTTAAACTCATGGACTATGACGTCCTTAACCTTGACTGTGAGGTCTTTAAACTCATGGACTATGATGTCCTTAACCTCGACCGTGATGTCTTAAAACTAACAACGGACTGTGGAGTCCTTAAATCCACGGACTATGATGTCCTTAACCTTGACCGCGATGTCTTTAAACTATGGTATCCAGAGCGGAGCCTAGTCCTCGCCGAACACGGCAGTGAACCCATGGGAAGCATATAGAGCAAAATTCCTGGTCACATGGAACACGGATTATGTCACTCCTGACCCTATGGAAAACGTCCAGAGTGGATCCTGGTCCTCGCAGAGCACGGAAATGACCCCATGTGAAGCATCCAGAGCGGAGCTTGGTCCTCGCCGAACACGGCAGTGAACCCGTGGGAAGCATCCAGAGCAAAATTCCTGGTCACGTGGAACGCGGATTATGTCACTCCTGACCCCAAAAACGTCCAGAGCGGATCCTGGTCTTCGCGGAGCACGGCAATGAACCCATGTGAAGCATCCAGAGTGGAGCCTGGTCCTCGCCGAACACGGCAATGAACCCGTGGGAAGCATCCAGAGCAAAATTCCTGGCTACGTGGAACGCGGATTATGTCACTTTTGACCCCGTGGAAAACGTCCAGAGCGGATCCTGGTCCTCGTAGAGCATGGCAATGACCCTGTGTGAAGCATCCAGAGTGGAGCCTGGTCCTCACCGAACACGGCAGTGAACCCGTGGAAAGCATCCAGAGTAAAAATTGGACTGTGAGGTCCTTAAACTCATGGACTATGATGTCCTTAACCTCGACCGTGATGTCTTAAAACTAACAACGGACTGTGGAGTCCTTAAATCCACGGACTATGATGTACTTAACCTCGACCGCGATGTCATTAAACTACGGTATCCTGGAAAGTATCCAGAGCGGAGCCTAGTCCTCGCCGAACATGGCAGTGAACCCGTGGGAAGCATCTAGAGCAAAATTCTTAGTCACGTGGAACGCGGATTATGTCACTCTTGACCCCGTGGAAAACATCCAGAGCGGATCCTGGTCCTCGCAGAGCACGCCAATGACCCCGTGTGAAGCATCCAGAGCGGAGCCTGGTCCTCGCCGAACACGGCAGTGAACCCGTAGAAAGCATCCAGAGCAAAAATTGGACCGTGAGGTCCTTAAACTCATGGACTATGATGTTCTTAACCTCGACCGTGATGTCTTAAAACTAACAACGGACTGTGGAGTTCTTAAATCCACGGACTATGATGTCCTTAACCTCGACCACGATGTCTTTAAACTACGGTATCCTGGAAAGTATCCAGAGCGGAGCCTAGTCCTCGCCGAACACGGCAGTGAACCCGTGGGAAGCATCTAGAGCAAAATTCCTGGCTACGTGGAATGCGGATTATGTCACTCCTGACCCCATGGAAAACGTCCAGAGCGGATCCTGGTCCTCGCAGAACACGGCAGTGAACCCGTGAGAAGCATCCAGAGTAACCCCTGATTCCGTGAAATGCGGTTAAGGGCAACTTCACCCATACTTGCAGGTCCTCACGACTCGTAAGGGAGTAAATTCTCTTGTGAGATCCTTACGACTTTCAAGAGAAAACACACTTAGGAATCCTCACGATTCTTAAGGAGAAAATACACCTACAGGATCCTCTCGACCTGTAGGGAGAAAATTCTTTATGAGACCCTCACGGCTCATAAAATTGAAAAGCCTTAGGAAGCATATCTTAACTTGACTCCTAATCCATCGCTGTCCTACAAGGAAATCAAAATAGATTATCCATAAAATGTACTTACTAAAAGGGACACGCCATCATGAAGCAAAATATGCCTTTTATTCATGAATCCAAATGAATACAAAGTACAATTTATGAAAGAACCAAATATACTCTCATTCAGGAGTATGTACAAAAGAAGAATAAAAAATATACAATTCTTCAAGCTGGCGGATGATTCAAAAGGTTCATCAGTTCATCCTTCCTTTCTTGGGTCTCAGCTTCAAAATTGGCTATGGTTGCGAGACGGGTCTCCGCTTCCGACTGTTGGGCCTGATGCGAGGCAAGCCGGCCTTCAAGTTCATGCTCAGTAGCTTTATGAGCATCAACCATCGTCCGGGTAAAAATAACTGCTTTATCAACAGCCACCACGTCCTTGATTACGGCTTGAAGCTCTTGCCAAAGTTTATATACGCGGGTGGTCTTAGATGTAAGTTCGGCTTGAAGCTCCTCTAGTGCGGTTGAAGCCAGCTTCCTCTCTGAGAACTTTCGGCGGAGCCAGTTTTCACAGGAAAGCGTATTAGCGGCGTACTTCTTAACCAACTACTGCAAACTTGTCTTCGCAGCCACCACCTCCGAAGGAAGGCGTGCGCATTCAAGACCATGCAAGCAAGCCTCCACTCGACGACAGAATTCGACCCAAACTTGCACAAATGCTTCACTGTGATAAGTAACAAGAAAGGGGAGAGAACCGTTGGCTTCAGCAGCAAATTCTTCGGCTGTGAGCGAGCTACCAACACGAAGGTCTTCGATTAACTCTAACAAAGAGTGAAGGCTTGACTTGGCCATACGTTCGGATGCACGCAGCGCATAAGGGCCAGACGGCATGAGAATGCGAGTCTCCAACGCGGTAAAAGTAGGCAGAGTTGTTAAAGATTGATAAATGATCAGCGAAGGTTGCAAACAGAGGATAGATGCAAAGGCGTCGAAACTTTACTTACCCACGTTTATATGGGAGGAGTCTGGAAGATCTCCGGGCCCATCGAAGACCTCAACCTCATCATCAGCCTCCAGAACTACAGAAGACATGAACATTGTTACATAAAGAAGTAACAATATCGAGAAAGGAGTGAACAATGCTAACCTTGTCCGGAAGATAGAATGATGCGCTGAGGGCATATCGCCTGTGGAGCAGCCAGTTCCAGCAGACGCTGGAAAGACTTCCTGGGAGACAGGCCACCGATGGACGCCGCCAATTCCCGTAGCTGTGAAAAGACAGAAAAGTTCAAATAATGAAGAGATCATTAAAATAAAAGATGGAACAATACCTTCGATGCTCCTCCCACATTGGGTTGGAGGGATAGCAGCTTCGGCGGCCTCCTCCGTGCCCCAGACACATCATCGGGGAGGTGAACCGGTATAGTAACTTCCAGTGGAGGAGCAGTGACCATCGCTACGGGCTCCAATGAAAGGATGGCGGCCTTGACTACCTGTCCCACAGTCTCCAGGCTGTCCCCAAGGATATCCATTGAACCCGCGGCCAATGAAGATGCCTCTTCCGGAGGAGCAATCACTTGGGGGGCAGGAATCACCAAGGGAAGCTCCATTGCAGGAACAACAATTGCATCAACCCCCTCCACACTGATTAGCATCTCATCGGGGATATTTGCGGAGTCCATAGTCAGGGTGCGACTTGGGCTCGGCTCCTCTGCCATCAGTGAAGTCCCTGCAAAGTTTGCATGAGGATAAGGATATGTATATATATATGCAGTACAAATTACTCCAAAAAGCTATATAAGTGTACCAATGCGCAAAGGAGCTTCTCGTATGGCTTGTTCAAGTCGGCGCTCCTTCCTGAGGAGGTATGCCCGCCGAGGTTCGAGGGTAGACTCGTGTCCACCAGTCCGCAATGAAAGTGCATCCTCAGTGTCGGCTGAGACAGCCTGCTTAAGGGCTCTCTCGCCTCCTTCTTATAAAGGACCTATGAATATCCGCTGTATCGATGGAGGATCTTCATAAAAGATGACAGCAGGATAAGGCCTCTTCGGGATCCTTACATTCTGGGATTCATCCTTTGAGCGTCTTATGGCCTCAGCCAGTTGTGTAGCTTCCTCGGCAGATGAATCAGGATAAAGAAGACCGTCGTCTGGTGGACTAGCAATGGTCTTCTTCCCCCGTTTTGGCCAAGAGCTAATGGCTCTAGAATATTTCTTCTTTCCCCTTGCCGTCTGCTTTTTGGGCTGCTTCTCGGTTTTGACAGAGAGAGAAGACTTCTTCAGGACCTTCGCCAAGGGGATATTGTCATCAAAGCTGGGTTTTACATCCGGAACTGGTACGGTATCCGTCATCGGTCGTTCAAGCGATGCATCTGTTGGCAATGAGACGCGAAGCCTTTCCTCCTCTCCAAAGGTTTTAAGCGAAGGAGCAATAGCTTAATCTGTAAAGGCACCCGTTAAAATAGCAAGCATCAGTCAAAGCATGATAAAAGAATGAACAACGGAGAGATAAGGGTAAAGCATACCTGACTGTGCAAGGGCAACCAGTTCTTTTTCAAGGATGGCTGACTGTTTGGAAGCTTCGATGGCATCCTCTAAATCGGTATCATCAAGCATCCCGAATAAGCCCTCATTGGTCCCATATTCGCTCATGCCTTCGCTATACGGATCAGGAGGCGTCGAGCCTAATATGGTGTCCAAGGAAAGTACTTGTTTCTTTTTCTTCTGAGGACGGGCGCCGGTGGCCGATAACACGAGTTTGCGTTTGGTAGACGCCTTTGGACGACGAGTCCCAATTTCTTTTCCTACGTCCGACTCGGGGGACGCGGCAGCCACCTCTTTTTTAGGAACACTGGGTAGGGGCAACCCACGCGTAGGGCTTAACACGTGTGGAGGCTCAACTACAGTGACCTCTCTCAGGGGAGGATGAACAATGTTCCGCCGCTTCAGAGGAACATTTCGATCACCAGCCGGTACTGCACCGTTGCGATCGAGCAACAATCGTTTCTCTTCCCTGATGACGGCGCCCATTGAATGCTGATACCACGCCATGTACGCATTAAGAGCTTTTGGGACGCAACTCGGTTCGCTGATAAAGAAATTGGATCCTGTGTTCAAGCGCATGAAATGATGCAGTGCGCTCCGCATTCCCTCTTTGGTAGAAGCAGGTTCGGCCAAGAAGGCTTCAAGTGGGACGCCCTGATTGTAACTTAGCTGCTGGGCGAAACGGTGCGGATTGTATCTCATGAATAACGCCGCATTATTTTGCCTGAACACTAAGAAATCCGGTCTGATGGAGTAAGGACCCCCAACTAATTCAAGTAAGCTAAAAGCCCAGAAATCTAAACCTTTTTAGGGAAAATAGTGGAGGTGAAGTTTTGAAATAGAAGATTGATGAAATCAAGTTCCTTCCTTTAAAACATAAGACAAAGTCTATGAAATACAATGCTTTTTATCAGTCTTGAAAATATTTTCGTCATTTAAAATTTCGGCAGCACCTCCTTTGAAATTTTTAACCCAGAGGCCCCATCTTTAACTATGTCCTGCATTGGCAGCACCATCTTCCCCGACTCTTGGCCGACAGTCAGAACTTTATCAGTAAAGGACATGCCAGCCCCAACCATGTGCGGGCGAAGAAGCAAGCCTCTAGCTTCCTGTTGCGACGGAGTCACAATAGAAGCGCCAACTAGTCGCATAATCCGAGGGAACCTGCACCTGTCATAAAAACCCGGCCTCTTGTGGATGCCAAAAATACCTAGCACGTGTAACTTGTGCCATGACGTGAAATAATGCATTGGGAAGTTTACCGACTGCACCCCTGGCTCAGTGGTATCAGCCGCCGAGCTGAGGCCGTGATACATATGGGCTAACCCAGCAATCCCCACAGCCACTTGTATCCCAGCAACCATCCGATGCGCAGGATAGAAGACAGACGGCCTCATACGGTGAGGGTGCATAGAAAGCGCGAACCAACTCAGCCACAGCCCGAGGAACCCTAAAAAGAACGCTTCTTCGTCGATCCCAGGAGCCGCCAGTTCTGCAAAAGGGATGACCGGGGTATCAGGTAGAAAGAAGCTCTTCTGATCCGCCTCCTCCGCTGGCAGATTGCCTAAACCCAAGCCGAAGGGGTCATCAAGACTGGCGAGTTTCTCGACTTCTTCCTTCAATATTTCCGGGCAAAGAAAATCAGCGATAAAAGCCGTAAAACTAACTCCACGACCATCGGATGCAAGAGAGAGGTTCTCGTACATATTCAACACCTTTATTAAGCTCGGAAATTTGTGCTGAATAGTATTCTCGGGAGTAAGACCCATTACCAACATACTCATCCGGGGGAAGCAATTCCTCATAATGTTCCCCCTTAACGGGTAAACCTGAGACTCTGCAAACTCCTCTAAAGAAATGGAGACTTCTCGATCTGATAGAAGGAAGGTGTAGGTTGGGATGTTCCACAGTTCCAGAAATGCCCTGACCCACCATGTAGGAGGTGTGTAATATTGAAACAAAGAGGCATAAACGGCAGGATACAATCCGAGCTTCATCAACTGTGGCTTCCTCGCCGATAGAATATACCGGGCCCACTGTAAATACCCGGCTGGGTGACGGGAAGTTATTCCTATATTGTACGGCTGTCCCCAGGGGCGTGACTCGCCCTGACATATGCGTCGCCCTAGGATGTCCAAAGCAACCGGCGGCTGCACGGGTATTGCGGCAATAGAAGGCCGAAGGAGACCTTCTGAAGTCCAGTTGACATCCTCCACAGTGTAATTCATCGGAGGCACATTTGCATAAGCAATCGCTGAAATAGGCTCCGAGGGTGTCGCACAGGAAAAGCTCTATCGGCCCTGTTCCCCTCCAAACACAGAGACGCGACCGCGTAGGTCTGTCTAGCCTGATTTTCAGGGCAGATGCTAATTGGTTCTATCCGTCCACCTCTCCGAAGATGCCAAGTTGATTTATGGCACCATGCATCGAAGGTTTAAAAGGATGCGTCCGATATAGCAGACTTCATCAGATTCCCCCTCGTCTGACGGGTTTTTGATTGTGGGGACGCTCTTCCCTGCAGGCGCAAGCCCCTGCACTTAATTACGCTACCGCATCGCGGTAACAACTTTCTCCTTCTCCAGATGGTCACTTCGTGTCGTGGGTGTTTGTTTTGTTTGTGGTTGCCCATGGATTGTATACGGAGACTAAGTTGTGTTGTCGCCCGTAGGGCATGGACTAGTCCAAATCCATATCTTTCTTAGATTTGGGTTTGGGGGTTTGGGTTTAAGGATACGTTAGCCTCATTTGAGACTAAGATCAACTTAAACGTTTGTTAAGGATAGGTTATCCTCTTTTTAGACTAAGATCAACTTAACGGGATCGTTTAGATCCAACAAGAGAGCAATTGGGCTCTATTGTTTAGTTTGGTAACATTGTGGTCAATTGTTAGTTTAAGGACATTACGGTCCGTTGGTAGTTTAAGGACATCTCGGTCCATCGTTGGTTTAAAGACATCGCGGTCGAGATTAAGGACATCATAGTCCATGAGTTTAAGGACCCCACAGTCCGATGTTAGTTTTAAGACATCACGGTCAATGTTAAGGACATTATAGTCCATGAGTTTAAGGACTTCACAGTCCGATGTTAGTTTTAAGACATCACGGTCGAGGTTACGGACATCATGGTCCGTGAGTTTAAGGACCCCACAGTCCGATGTTAGTTTTAAGATATCACGGTCGAGGTTAAGGGCATCATAGTCCATGAGTTTAAGGACCTCACAGTTTGATGTTAGTTTTAGGACATCACGGTCGAGGTTAAGGACATCATAGTCCATGAGTTTAAGTACCTCACAGTCCAATGTTAGTTTTAAGACATTGCGGTCGAGGTTAAGGACATCATAGTCCATGAGTGTAAGGACCTCACAGTCCAATGTTAGTTTTAAGACATCACGGTCGAGGTTAAGGACATCATAGTCCATTAGTTTAAGGACCCCACAGTCCATGAAATGTGTGGTTGTCGGGGCTCGTCACCTCTTTGAAGACGTTGAGGAATTACAACGACAAATATCAAAGGAGTGAAGAGATGTACCCTTGAACCAGGGTGAATTAGGTGATCTGTAGCCCATCTTGGAACTAGGATCAGTTAATTAAATTATGAGCACATTAGCTCAGTTGAGTCTGAATTGAGGACTTATGGCCAGAATTAGGCTAAATCCAATTGAAATGTTTTAACATTTTTTGTTCTGGCTATTAAGCCTTTATTTGGACTCGGCCCTTTTAATAATGCTAAGCATTGGGTTTTGACATTTTTGTCTTGTATTGAATGCATAGCATTCATTAGAACAAAGTGTGTTCTGACAGTGCGCCACGTGGCGCTGTCAGACACTTTACGCCAGTCAAAAAAAGCGCATTGCGCTTCTGCTGGGTAGCGCACATGAAGAGGACACGTGTCACGCTTAGCGCTAAGCGCTGGTTCATTAGCGCATTGCGCTTTTAATTTATGAGCATTTTGCGCTGATTTAGGGGCGCGCCAGTGAGTGACACGTGGTGCGCTTGGCGCTGAGCGCCAGTCCATGAGCGCAGTGCTCTGTCTTAAAGGCGCAAAGCGCAAGTGGTGTCTATGGTTGACACGTGGCATGTTTTGGCGCTAAGCGTCGATCCAAGGAGCGCAAAAGCGCAGTTCATGAGTGCAAAGCACTTTCTAATAGCGAAAAGCGCATCTGATCAGATTTAAGATCAAAGAACAAATTTATGTTCTTCTTAAAGGAGGCTTTGCCTCAAGATTCAAGAACAAAAGTTCGTGTTTTTATAAAAGGCTCTGCCTTTATAGATCAAAGATCTATGAATGAAGTAAAATACTTCTTTTGTTTATTATTTTTTGATGATTAGATCTTTTGATCTTTTCTTTAAATCAAAGACCTTGGTCTTTTTATAAATCTAAGATCTTTTTTAGAAGATGATTCTTCTTTTTACGAGATGGATTCATCTCTGTTGTTCAAGAACACGGTTCTTTTTACCTTGAAGATGAAGAAAAATCTTCTTCTTTCTAAGAGTTTGCTCTTCTTTTTGCAGAGGGTTTTTCTCTCTCTTTCTGTGTATTCTCTATATTTTAGACTTGAAGTATAAGGTCCTTTATATAGGGCCAAATAATTTGTTAAATCAGTTTTGAGATATCTTTCTCTGATTGATTTGGGAATATTTCCCACCGTTGGATCTTCGATCCTAAGGCTTCCGTTTTACAGAAGATAATCTTCTTGTTTCAATAAAATTGAAAAATCTTTCCATAACAGAATTTTAGTTCTGATTAATTAATAATTTATTATTAGTAGATCTTTTGATCTGACGGTGGGGGAATTTTTAATTCCAGCGCCAGCGCACCTTGCGCCAGCGCACCTACGTTCGACACGTGGCGCGCAGCGCAGAGCGCAGCGCAACTGCTAGCGCACCTGTTTTTGACACGTGGCGTGCAGCGCAGAGCGCAGCACAACTGCGCTAGCGCACCTGTGTTTGACAGGTGGCGCGCAGCGTAGAGCGCAGCATCTGAAGCGTTGCTTCAATTTAAATTTTGAATTTTAAAGCAGAGCTTTGCTCTGATTGGGGGTGCACGGCCTAGGGCGCAGCGCACCTGACGCTAGCGCGTCTGCTTTTGACACGTGGTATGCAGCGCGCAGCGCACGGGATCTGAAGCGTTCTTTCAATTTTTGAATTTTGAAATTCAAAACAGAGTTTTGCTCTGATTGGGGGTGCGCTGTCTAGGGCGCAGCGTACCTGGCGCTAGCGCGTCTGCTTTTGACACGCGGCATGCAGCGCACAGCGCACGGGATCTGAAGCGTTGCTTCAATTTTTGAATTTTCAAATTCAAAATAGAGCATTGCTCTGATTGGGGGAAACAAATTCCCCCCACCATTGCGCTCACGTGGTGCACACGTGAGTGCAGCGGTGACAACATCTGAGCCATTGGATCAACTCAGAAGTTGAAGAGGCGTTTCAGTGCCTATAAATAGGACCTTTGGTCCTCAGATGATTATCATCTTCTTCTCAAGAATTTTTATTCAGAGCCTTACTCTTTTGTTCAAGAATTTTCAAGAGTTAGAACTCTACCAAACTTAGGTAAAGTTAAATAAATTTTAATAAATTAGGGTTTTTACCCATTAACAGAGCCATGCTCTTCATAGATCCTTGATCTAAAGAAAACCCCTTTAGGGTTTCATAAACAGAGCCTTGCTCTCAAGAATCCATAGATCTGAACAGATCTTTTCTTGGGGTTTCTTATCCCATGAATCAGAGCTCTGCTCTTTTGATAATATGTAGATCTTTTGATCTTTGATGAAGAACTCTTAAGAATTTTTTCATGGATCTTGAAGATCCCAGAATTTTTAATTCTTAAGAATTAATTTTAGTTAATCTTTGATGGATTTTCCATCATTATTACAGAGCCAGGCTCTTTAAGGAATTTTATTCCTTCATGACCAGAGTTTGACAAGTGTCACTCTTTTACAGAGCTTTGCTCTCAAAGGGAGATTTTCTCTTTTTCCCAAGGGATTTCTCATTCAATGAGAATATTCCTTGAGGATTTCCTTATTAATTGACAGCCTCATCCAATGATGAGGCTGTTTTATTAATTGATGCATTGTTATCTGGATTTTGTGGGTCTACCTTTGGTCCCCTTTCCACTGCACTGCAGCGTGGTACAAATTTTAAAGTGCCGAGCGTCAGGATTTTAAAATTAAATTATAATACTGATAATTAAATTCCGTTCTTTCTCGCAGGCGACATGTCTTCCGATCTCTCTTTCCCGTTTTTCCGTTCAGAGGGAGGATTCCCTGAGGCACCTGTGGACCGGGAGATTCTCGCGCTTATCAGAGACTATGACCCGGAACACAAAAACCTTCACTTATGGGATAGGTGGTACGACCAGATAATCAGAGGTCGTCGAAGCTTCTCTTGTGCGACGCCTTCAGAGCCGATCTCGTCGATCTCGTATGCAGATGTACCCCCGGTGAACTATGCCGTGGAGGTCATTAATTGGACTTCGGAGGGTCTTCTTCAACCTTCGATTGCCGCCATACCCATGCAGCTGCCGACAGCTTTGGACACTTTGGGGCGGTGCATATGACAGGGAGAATCGCTCCCTTGGGGACAACCTTACAACATCGGGTTGACTCCCCGACATTCGGCCGGGTATGTGCAGTGGGCCAGGTACATTCTGTCGGCAAAGAAAACGCACTTGCTGAAGCTCGGCCTATATCCCGCGGTTTATGCTTCATTGTTCCAATATTCTGCTCCTCCGACATGGTGGATTAAGGCGTTCCTGGAGCAATGGAACATCCCAACCCATACCTTTCTTCTACTAGACAGAGAAGTCTCCATCTCCTTAGAAGAATTTGCTGAGATTTCCGGTCTGCCGGTTAGGGGGGAGCACTATGAGGAACCGCTTCCTCCAGATGAATATGTTTTTGCCACCAAGCCGGTGGTGATAGGCCTAACGCCGGAGAACGCCATCTAGCACCAGTTTCCTATCTTGATCAAGGTGCTAAACATGTATGGGAGCCTCTTCTTGGAATCCGGAGGCCGGGGGGTCAGTTTCGCGGACTTCAATACTCGGTTTCTTCGTCCGGAGATTTTATCGCAACGGGGCGAAAAATCTGCCAAGGTCGACGATCCCTTCGGTTTCGGCTTGGACCGTCGACCAGTATTGGAAGATGATCAGAAGGGCTTTTATCTTCCCGATGCTGCGATCATTCCTCTGTCAGAAATCGCCGCTCCGGGCATTGATGAGGAGACTTTCTTTCTCGGGTTTCTAGGGTTATGGCTGTGTTAGTTCGCGCTCCCCATGCACCCTTGTTATATGAGGCCGTCCGTCTTCTACCCAGCACATCGAATGGTGGCTGGAATACAAGTGGCCATCGGGATCGCCGGGCTGGCCCACCTGTACCATGGTCTTAGTGTGGCGGCGGATACAACCGAACTGGGGGTGCAAGCTGCCAACTTCCCGATGCACTACCTTACTTCATGGATGGAAATGCACATGCTCGGGGTATTTGGTATTCATAAAAGACCCTCGTTTTTCGAGAAGTGCAAATTCCCCAGAATTATGCGGCTGGTTGACGCTTCCATCGTGAATCCGTTTCAGCGGGAGGCTAGAGGGTTGCTTCTCGTCCGCGCACGGTCGGAGCCGGTATGTATTTTACGAACAAAGTCCTGACGATTGGCCAGGAAACTTCCAAGACGGTGCTGGCACTGCGCGACACCTTTAAGGACGGGGCCTCCGTGTTGAAAGCCCGGGAGATTCTACACCTATATTCCATTAGGCCGGGCTTTTTCGTATTCAGGCAAAATGACTCGGTGCTTTTTATGAGATACAACCCCCATCATTTTGCCCAGCAGCTAAGTTATAACCAGGGGGTCCCACTGGAGGCGTTTTTGGAAGAACCTGCTGCCACCAGAGAGGGAATACTTTATGCGCATCATCACTTTATGCGCATGAATATGGGCGCCCACTTCTTCATTAGCGAGCCAAGTTGCATCCCGAGGGCCCTTAACGTATATGGGGCTTGGTATCAGCATGCGATGGGTGCTGCCATCAGGGAGGAGAGGCGGCTGTTGCTCGATCGCAAGAGTGCACCCCCTGCCAGCGATTACAACGTCCCTTTAAGGCGACGGATCGCCATGCCCCCTCCGCTAAGAGAGGCTGTTGTAGTTGAGATTCCACGCGTGCTAAGCCCGACGCGTGGAATGCCCCGTGATTCTGTGGAGACGGTGGATGCGCCATCGTACCTCGTGCTCGCGCGGAGACGGTGAATGTACCCTCGCCTGAATCCGGCATGGGCTTGGATATCGGGACTCGCCGTCCCAAGGTAGCCACTAAGCGCAAGCTGGTGTTGGCTGCGACCGGAGCTCGCCTTCAGAAGAAGAAAAAGTCAATGTTTTCTCTTGACATGGTACTTGACCAGGAGCCTCATTCTCCTTATAGTGAGGGCTTGAGCGAGTACGGGACAAATGAGGGCCTATTTATGCCACCAGATGACACTGATCTGGCGGCCGCCATCGCAGCTTCCGAGCGATAGGCAAGACGCGAAGAGGGGTTGGCTAACCTCGCGCGCTCAGGTAGTCATTAGTTGTATTTTTCACTATCGTATCATATCTCTATCATTGTTTTTTGACTAACACTTTTCTTTCTTTAATAGGCATTTCCACCGAAGAAGCTCTCGTTGCCTCTCTCAAGACTTTTGAGGAGGATGAACGACTTCGAGCATCCTTAGGCCTTGGTACATTTCGGTTCGCCTTGTTTCTTCTTCCGTTTCTTATGAGTAATCTAACCCTCTCTTTGTCTTATTGCAGGGACCATAATTCCTATCCCGCAACCTGATGCGGAAATTCTCCCCGGGCCAGCTACCGAAGTCCCGGCCTCTTCGGCACTGCCGCAAGAGGTCTTACTTAAAAAACCGATGACGGAAGCCTTGACGGCTCCAGAGGTAACCCTGAATACGGACGACGATGCCTTGCTGAAGGAGGCTTCTAAAAGGTCTGTTTTGACGGCCCGGGAGGAAAGAAAGCGCCTGAGGTGCGCAGCAAGGGAGCGCAGTGCTGCTTTGGCTGCGGGAGTAGGTTCAAGCGCCGTTACTCCCGCTGCTACCCCTTCAGAGGAGTTCCCGGTTGCCTTGTCTACTGCTCATAGAAGGGCAACACGTGCGGCTCGGGAAGCCAACGGTAAATCAACCCCAGGTAATGTGTTTTGAGGCTTCTTTGTCAAAGTTTTAAACTATCAGTTCTTATATATCTTGTCCTACAGGGCCGAGCTTTACTGAAGAAGTGGCGGCGACCGTTGAGCCTGAGGGGGCGGTGGAGGAGGTAGCTGCTGAACCCGGGGCGACGGTAGGCGATATGGCCGTAATTGCCGGACCCGAGATAGTGGCTGATGAGACAGTCACTGTTGCTATGCCTGAGATAGCTACCACTGCCGAGCCCGAGGTGGCGGCGGGTGAGACGGATACGATTGCTGGGCCCGAGATGGCCGCTCTTTCTCAAGAGTCGGGCACCGCTCCGATCATCGCTCTCCCCGCCTACGGTTCCTTGTCGTCTCCTGGCGTCGCGAGCGTGACGACGGCTCTTGTGGAGTCAGGGTATGAGGTGACGGGAGGTGAGGCCACCCAAATGGAGGAGGGAGACGCCATTGTTGAATCAAGTGACGCCCTCGTCATGGCTCCGAATGGCGACTCTTCGGGTAGATTTCAGGTTACCGCCCTTCTTTTGATTCTGCAATCTTTCCTAACAAGGTTTATTTTGTTTCTAATGCAGGTGCGGCTAGTGCTGAAATCGAGCTACTCGAAACAGCGCCGTCAATTACCGCTCTGACGGTGACCACCTCTCTACCCCCTCTCGTACCGTCGCAGATGCTGGAAGGTATAGATTTGTGACCCATTAGTCTTATCTCTCGGCGGTGTAATTCATGTACTAACGTTGTGTCATCGCGTTTTTGCAGGAGTCCTTTTTGACCACCTGTACCAGGTGCTGCATCCTCACTTCTCCTTTCCGTCGGAGATTGCTTCATCCAGTGGCGCTGGTGAATACAGCTTTCAATTAATGCTCTTTCTTTTACCGATAATGAAATTATTTCTGATTCTTCTTTACTTTGATTGCAGTGCTACAGATTGAAGGAGGAGATAAGAGATCAGTTGCGCGACCGGTCCTCCCGGCTTTGCCACCTGCTGCAGCTGGTATAGTAAATTCTGTTGTTTGTGAATCTCTTATATTTCTAGATCCGTCATCTGATTGTGATTTGTTTTGTAGTGTTCGCTTCGACTCCGGACTCTTTCTAATCTCTCATTATGATGCTGGCAGGCCCCTTCTCTAGACGTTCATCCTCAAAGGGTGCTGTGACGAGTCTGCGCATGTTGAGCGAATACGTCGAGGAGCTTGACGCGGAAGCTCCTACATCTGCCGTAGATTTCGCTGCCGAGGTCAATCCGGTACTGGCGACGCTTGTAAATTTCCATAACGAAGGCGTCGTCGAGTCTTAGGTTAGTCACTACAGGAAGATCGAGGCCTGTCTGCATCAGCTTGAACTTATGTTTCTTACCCCTGAGACTCGGGCTTTGAACTCCCAGCGGGCCGCATAGGTCGAGCAGAGTGCGTCCTTCCTTCGCTATTTCGAAGAAGAAGCGACCTTGAGCCGGAAGGAATGCGAGGAGGCTTCCGCTGAGTTTGTCCAGTTGCGTGCCCAAGTCGAAGCGAACGTTTCACAACTGAGAGCTGTCTTTGACACCATGCAGCAATGTATCTCGGACGGGCTTGTATTGAGACGGAAGCTCGACTCTATCAAGAGGGTTACGCAGAGTCGCGAAGCTGCCCAACGGGAAATTGATGAGAAGATTTCATCATGCTTGCATCAAAGGACTCGAATCGAAGCGGAGCTAGCCGCGGCGGCTGATCATGAGAAAGCAATGAAAGAAGTGTGAGAGCAGCTTACGGACCTGTTGAAAATGCTTCCTTCTCAGTAGCTGCCTTTGTATCAATCATACACTTGTAATCTCTGAATAATATGTATCTATTTTTTTATTTCCTTTATATGATGTATCTTGTATTCAATTGAGTTCATGAATAAAAACATTCTTTTTGTTATACTGTCGCTTTCTTCTCCTTGCTGTGTTGTTGCCATGTGATTTTAGCAAGTGCGGTCGGTAGATAGTATATAGCTGTCAATCTCAGATTCTTTGTAGAGTGGTGATGGCTTAGAAAACAGGGTTACGATCTGTCACCTAAGACTTTTCAACTTTATGAGCCGTCAGGGTCTCATAAAGAATTTTCTCTCTACCGGTCGAGAGGATCCCGTAGGTGTAATTTCTCCTTAAGAATCGTAAGGATTCCTAAGTGTGTTTTCTCTTGAAAGTCGTAAGGATCTCACAAGAGAATTTTACTCCCTTACGAGTAGTGAGGACCCGCAAGTGATGGATGGAGTTGTCCTTATCCGCATTTCACGGAGTCAGGGGTTGCTCTGGATGCTTCCCACGGGTTCACTGCCGTATTCTGCGAGGACCAGGCTCCACTCTGGACGTTCTCCAGGATACCGTAGTTTAAAGACATCGCGGTCGAGGTTAAGGACATCATAATCCGTGTTTAAAGACTCCACAGTCCATTGTTAGTTTTAAGACATCACGGTCGAGGTTAAGGACATCATAGTCCATGGATTTAAGGACTCCATGGTCCGATGTTAGTTTTAAGACATCACAGTCGAGATTAAGGACATCATAGTCCATGGGTTTAAGGACCCCACAGTTCGATATTAGTTTTAAGACATTACGGTCGAGATTAAGGACATCATAGTCCGTTGTTAGTTTTAAGACATCACGGTCGAGGTTAAGGACATCATAGTCCGTGAGTTTAAGGACCTCACAGTCCGATGTTAGTTTAAAGACATCACGGTCGAGGTTAAGGATATCATAGTCCGTGGGTTTAGGGACCCCACAGTCCATTGTTAGTTTTAAGACATCACGGTCGAGGTTAAGGACATCATAGTCCATGGGTTTAAGGACCCCACAGTCCGATGTTAGTTTTAAGACATCACGGTCTAGGTTAAGGACATCATAGTCCGTTGTTAGTTTTAAGATATCATGGTCGAGGTTAAGGGCATCACAGTCCATGAGTTTAAGGACATCACAGTCCGATGTTAGTTTTAAGACATCACGGTCGAGGTTAAGGACATCATAGTCCATGGGTTTAGGGACCCCACGGTCCGTTGTTAGTTTTAAGACATCACGGTCGAGGTTAAGGACATCATAGTCCATGAGTTTAAGGACCCCACAGTCCAATCTTTTGCTCTGGATGCTTCCCACGGGTTCACTGCCATGTTCAGCGAGGACCAGGCTCCGCTCTGGATGCTTCACACGGGTTCACTGCCGTGCTTTACGAGGACCAGGATCCGCTCTGGACGTTTTCCACGGGGTCAGGAGTGACATAATCCGCGTTCCACGTGACCAGGAATTTTGCTCTGGATGCTTCCCACGGGTTCACTGCCGTATTCGGCGAGGACCAGGCTCTGCTCTGGATGCTTCACACGGGTCCACTGCTGTGCTCTGCGAGGACCAGGATCCTCTCTGGACGTTTTCCACGGGGTCAGGAGTGACATAATCCGTGTTCCACGTAGCCAGGAATTTTGCTCTAGATGCTTCCCACGGGTTCACTACCATGTTCGGCAAGGACTAGGCTCCGCTCTGGATGCTTCACACGGGTTCACTGTCGTGCTCTGCGAGGACCACGATCCGCTCTGGACGTTTTCCACGGGGTCAGAAGTGATATAATCCGCGTTCCACGTAGCCAAGAATTATGCTCTGGATGCTTCCTACGGGTTCACTGCCGTGTTCGGCGAGGACTAGGCTCCGCTCTGGATGCTTCACACGGGTTCACTGCCGTGCTCTGCGAGGGCCACGATCCGCTCTGGACATTTTCCACGGGGTCAGAAGTGACATAATCCGCGTTCCACGTGTTAATTGTATGTATGCCCTAGAGGCCAGTATTGTACAGATGATGTATATTATATTGGATGCTTGGACATATATAGAGATGACTTTCTTGCTCGATATGATAGTATGCTATCTGGTTGCACTTTATCTTAACATGTATACTTGTCTCTTTATACTGTCTTAGAGTTACATGTTGGTAAAGCCCTTAGGATGTGTACTTGACTACCTGGACTATGATGCGGATCATACTAGTGGGGACATGGTAGTCCATAAGTACATCCTTCAAGGTCCCTAGTCGTGGGTGTATCGAGACGGGGCATCGATATACCAGTGTAGACTAGCGTATACGCTTCTCGACCCATGAGATGAGCGATGGATGATCCCATATCCATTGGTGTTTGACATCAGAGATGGTATACGGGTGCTCAGTAGAGACTGGGTACACTGGACGGACTCGCCGAGAACTCCCAGATGGTATTATACCTCACGTCAGATGGCAATTCTCAGGTGACACTTATGCAGGTTAGTCTGTAGACCCGAGATCGTCATAGAGTCTTGTGTGATTCCCACTGTGCTTTGATCTCCACCTTACCACGTCCATGAGGGCGTGCAAAACGGTGGTTTTTGGGTACAGTCCCGAGTCACATGGAGGCAATGAGCGATAGGAGGGGTTTCGTCTCTCCCGGTATTGGGGGTTGATGTTGCGCTGTGCTCGATTGGCCGTAACAGGAAAGTCCCTGACCAGGGCTGATTAGAGATTTGCTGGTAAGTGTTACCAGTAGTTTCTCGACCCATTATGAGCCTCACATCGGCACGACTTATCGGTTATTGGGGTCTGACGTTTACCACCCCTAGACTTGATATGCGACATATCAGACGAGAAGACCGGATTGTACGGGAAGTGTTGCCGGTTGCCTCGACGGGAGTTGTAGCAGGTTCGCTTGTTCTCTTCTGATCGCTCAATACCCGGGTGGCCGTTACGTTTAGCTGACCGCTTGCGGCTTGGGGGTGCTTGACATGATCATCACCCACTGCCGGCGTATTGACGAGTCTCAAAGTCCCACAATGGAGTTTCCTAGTCCAGGCGAAACGTTGTGGTGCGCGTATGCGATATGCGCATGGACCCGATTAAAATACGCGTATAGGATACCGTATATTGATCGGGCGGCTTGCTTTTGGTTAGGGTCGTATGTGATATGGCCGGATTGATAAATCAAGTGTTGATTTATCATTTAACCATTAGATTCTCACTAGAAATCCTTTCTTGTTTTCTATGGATGTATGGATGCATGTATGCATTCCTTATTGTTTCATGCACATATGGATGTGCATGCACACATGCATACATACATCATACTATCATGGTTGATTATACAAGGAAATGGTGGCAATATAAGACTCACACCATGGGTTTTTATTTGGATTATTATTTGATTTTTGGTTAAAACAAAATGGATAAAGGAAAAGATAATTCATGACTAGTTTCTACATCCTTCTTGACCTAACCATTCTCACCCACCACTTGACCATGGATTACTTTTCCTTTTGTGTTTTTAACTCATGTTCAATAATATCCTAACCATGGTTTGATATGAGAAGAGGAAAATATATATTGATGTATTTTCTATTTTCTTTCATGAGTCATTCTTATCTTCTTCTCAAATTGCCATCATCTTCTTCTTCCTCTCTCATTTTGCTCTCTAGTTTTTTTTGTAGTGAGCAATATACTCATCAAGATTGGATTTTGAAGTGAGAATAAGAACCACAACATCATTCTACACAAGTTTAGCCAACTTGTTTAGAGTGTTAGCTTCATTTCGTTCACATGATTGGATAAAGTTGCAAGCTTGGACAAAGCGGACTCCGGGTGGATCATCGGTGACCTCGAGGAGTTTAAGCGGAGCTTTTGCAAACCCCAAGTAGCCGAGAAGTCTAGCGTAGGGAGCTACAAAGGTTGTACTCTCAAAACCCTAGCCTTTCTTTCATATGATGATGTGAAAAAATTTAGAAACCCTAATTTTTCTAGGAACGATTCTATGTTCATTAACTTAGCACCCTAAAGACTCCACCTTTGGTTCATGTGATGCTTCCAAACCCTTGATGAGGTGCTAGGCTAACTCTACAGTGGTATCAGAGCTACTAGGCATTGGATGTCGACCTATGGAGGGTTCTCACTGTGTGACGGTGTGGCGAAGCATAGGCTCTTACCCCCAAGGTGTCCCGAGACCGGAAGGTGTTCCGGCGGATTGTAGTCCTCGCGAGGGGGCATGCGTAAAAAGTAGCGGCTGAGGGACCCGTTGGTGCCACGGTGACCCCATTGGATGGGGTGGCTGCCTGACCAACATTGGTATCAGAGCCGACCTAGAACATTAGGCGACACTTTAGCGAAGTAAAAACTCCGATCAAACCGAAATACGGATTTTTTTTGACGCTCTCCGGTCGTTTTTTCAAAACTGCTGTTTTTCAGAATTAAAAATATGTAAAAAAATTCAGTAGGTAAATATAAGAATTACTGTATAAAAATGATGCGATGAACAGTTATTCTTGCCACGGAAACGCGTCCTAAGCTTGCTTAGGCCGCTGTTCCGCGGCCATTTACATCAATCAATGCATCATTTTCATACAGTAATGCTGGGTTCTGCTTGTATTTTTTTTAGGGTATTTTTAATCTGAATTTAGTGCTGAAAATTCTGGATATGGTTTTGGACTCGACGATTCGATCGGAATTTTGATTTCGTGTCTTTTCGGGATAAATTAGAAAGTATAAGGTGTTTGAACGAGTATCATTTGCTCACTTTTCATGGGGTTTCAATATTCTGGAGATATGTGCAAGTTTTGTGGTGGACCCTCTAGAAGACAACAAACCTTAACTCGATTATGTGACCGTCTTTAACTGCCCTTTGAACCTTAGGGTTTGGGGCAGTACGGCGTGCCACATGTGAGGCGTTTGCTTGACCTTTCTACGGCTGGACCACTACTACTGTACACACTCCGGGTTTTTGAACTCCGCTCAAGTGTTGAGCTGTAGGGAATCTTAGGTATTTGATCGTTCGTTCGAAAACTTTAATACTGTCTGTTTATCTAATGTGATGCTATGTGTGGAATTCATATTATAAGACATGAAATACGAGGTATGTGATACTTCGCATTTATGATGTCTAAAGAGAATGTGGATTCCAAATATTGCAGTTTTACACTTTCTTTTCTGTGACCGTAAGTGTAGTATGTATTTACCGATTGTCGTTGCTATACGTCGACGACAATCGGTGTATGCATACTTACTTACGTTGATGATATGAGATATTATGTGTTGCTGAGATATGATGTGCAGGATTGTCGCGATTGAATGGCCGGGGGGTTTTATGTGAGATGAGAGTTTTATATTTTCATTCATGTAAATTCAAATGTAATGTAATATTCTTTTATTTGGGGCACTTCCGGGTTGGGGTCGATGCCACCTGTGTTGTATATTATTTACTTTTCCGCAGTAGGATGGACCCAAGGAGGGGAGCACGGGTGACCGGGTTCTGGGGTTCAATGGGAGGCCATCTCGAGGAGTCGAGACCGGGTCTCCTAAACTCCGGAATTGGGAGGGTCGCTTGCTGCTCTCGTAGGGGTCCAGGGTGTGGGCTTGGCTATTCATCGCGGCTGTGGAATCCGTATTTTCTATTGCTGGCTAAATACTAAATACGGACATCTAGTATATCCCATATTATATCTATGTTTCTGCTGCGATGTCTGTGATGTGATCATTTGATATATTCTGATGGATACGTATATAGTATATATGATATATTATATAGACGTTACTTATGTTTTACACCCGCACTAGCCCTGCCCTGCTCTGTCGTTAGTTACCTAACCTAACGGTGCACGAGGTGACATCGAGGCGAATGCGGATGGCATAAGTGTACGTCATATTTATCTGTGATGTTTAGGTGAGTTAAATGATGGGACTTCATTAATGTGATTAATGAAAGAAAAGAAACCTAAAAGATGTTGTAGAATCAAATTTTAAATAAAAAGGGTAGCTACAGTTTTGCTTTGCATTGTGGTATATATGATATACCCTGCACCTTATTCGATGAGGTAAGAGCCGAGATCCCTTCACCGGGAGCGACCTCTTTAGCGAAACTGGCAGATGCTACAACACTCGGTTTGCTTTTGATTGCTTTTGGAGATTTGCTTTGCACAATGATATATATGATATATCCCGCACCTTATTCGATGAGGAAAGAGCCGAGATCCCTTCACCGGGTGTGACCTCTTTAGCAAAACTAATAAAAGCCTCAAAATCACTCCATTTCAAAACTTCACTTGATTCTACAACGATATCAAGTTCATTACGCTCATGGTTTTCAGAAAAACCTGCGTACTCCACCGTCAATTCAGATCTGTAATATTTAGTATTCGTGCTACGGTTGTTTGGCATGCGTCAAGGCGTAGTGTACGGTAGCTGATTATTACTTATCTGTAGCATGAGATGCGATTGGATTAAGGTATTCGTACGGCGTTGTTTGGCATGCGTCAAGGGTCGTACGGGCGGGTTTAATTCAATCACGAATTGTACGGGTTGAACTTGACTAGTGGACTATGGGTTGTTTGGCATGCGTCAAGGTCATAACACGCTAGGGGCAAAATATTATCAGGAATTTCAAGTGTTGAGATTTGCAATGAGTTTGCATACTTTCTATGAGATAGTTGGATCCCGATACCCACTGCGAGTAATTGTTACTCCCGGGAGAGTTTTACACAGGACAATTAGGCGATCAAGCAGGTGTCTAGAAAGGTGTCAACGGGGTTACGCCTCTGCGAAAACGAGGTTTACTTTAATTAGGTCCGTGCGAAAGCACGGGGAACCTCCCTCAAAGTACCGACACTGGCCTGGCTGAAAGATCGGCGAAGTTGTAGGGTGTAATTAATCCCGGCTAATCTTTCCTTTTAGGGTTTGAAGGAAGATTTGATAAAAACCAGTGGGAGCCATCCTGATTAGATAAGATAATAACCAATCTGATCTTGCAAGAGCATACGCTAAAGTGTTTTCTTCTCTCTCTCTCCAGATAGCGACCATGTCATGCCTTAATCAAGATAATAATATGGATGTATTGACCGAACCCGCATGTTATATTGTGCAGGGGAACGTTGGACCCGTTCCTTCTTATAAGAGTTATAAGACTGAACAGGGAATAGGAGAATATCTAGATTCTCAAGCCGCCCAAAAGAACATGCATGTTGATGCATCTTCTTTATGTGTGTTAGTTATTGAGAACTGTTTCTCAGTTCACCCTATGTCCTGGGTATTAGATACCGGATCAGGATCCCACATATGTAAAATGTTACATAGGCTACGGAAAGGTAGAGAACTGGGAAAAAGTGATCATTCCGTTCAAGTAGGGAATGGGGCAAATGTTGCAGCCAAAGCAGTTGGCGGGTATCACCTAGTATTACCAAGTGGTAATATACTGATTTTAAATGAATGCTATTATATACCAAACATGATGTGCAACATTATATCAGTTTCTTTATTAAGTAAAGAAGGATATAATTTTGTAGTAAAGGATAATGTTATGAACATATTCCTAGATCAAAAGTTGATTGCATCAGGCTAAATACATAATGGCATATTCATTCTAAATCAAAATACAGTCCTCAATATACAAAACACACACAAGAGGAAAAGTTCAGAAATGAACGAATCCTTCTTGTGGCATTGTAGACTTGGTCACATCAATGCGACACGACTAGCTAAGTTGCATAAGGATGGATATTTAAATCCGTTTGAATTTTCGTCTTATGACACTTGCCAGTCATGTCTCAAAGGCAAAATGACCAAAACTCCGTTTACGGGACACGGAGAAAGAGTTACGGAACTCTTAGGGCTGATATATAGTGATGTATGCGGTCCCATGTCTACACATGCCAGGGACGGTTCTTCCTACTTCATTACATTCACTGACGATCTCTCTAGATACGGACATGTGTTCCTGATAAAACACAAGTCTGAAGCTTTTGAGAAATTCAGAGAATATAAGCACGAAGTAGAGAACCAAACGGGCAAAAGTATTAAGATCCTTCGATCTGATCGAGGAGGAGAATACTTGAGCAATGATTTTCTGGATTATCTAAAAGAGAATGAGATTCTCTCTCAGCTCACTCCTCCTTATACACCACAGCACAACGGTGTATCGGAACAGAGAAACCGCACCCTATTAGATATGGATGCTTCCCACGGGTTCACTGCCGTGTTCGGCGAGGACCAGGCTCCGCTCTGGATGCTTCACACTGGATCATTGCCGTGCTCTGCGAGGACCAGGATCTGCTCAGGATGTTTTCCACGGGGTCAGAAGTGACATAATCCGCGTTCCACGTAGCCAGGAATTGTGCTCTGGATGCTTCCCACGGGTTCACTTATGTGTTCGGCGAGGACCAGGCCCCACTTTGGATACTTCACACGGGGTCATTTCCGTGCTCTGCGAGGACCAGGATCCGCTCTGGACGTTTTCCACGGGGTCAGAAGTGACATAATCCGCGTTCCACGTAACCAGAAATTTTTGACTTTTTCCATATTTCACGGAGTCGGGGTTTTACTCTTGGTCATCTGTGCACCGCTGAGTCATGGAACTGGAAGTTGCCGCTGTTCCGCTTTGCTTGATATTGTGTCCGTTGTAATGAGACGAATGTTGAGATGATCTCTAGGCTGTCTATGAACCATTGAGATTTGGCCTCTCCTTCTGATGAAGCTTAGGGAGGAAAGGTGCGATTCCTTCTTTGTTTGTGCCCCTGGATTTTATACAGGGATTGCCGTAATATCACCAGTAGGGCATAAATTTCATTTTTTTTGTTTCTTTCTTTCCGCGATGCTCTATCATTTCATCTTTTATATCGCGAAGGTCGCGATTGCCCAACCATTTCGGCTATTTTTCGCGGTGCCCAATCATTTTGGCTATTTATTTTATTTTTACTCGCTGCTTTTTATTGCGAGCTGCCCAATCATTTCGGCTATTTTGTATGCATACACTTTTACTTGCTGATTTTGTTCGCAAGTTGCCCCATCATTTCGGCTATTTCGTATGCATGCGTGGCTTGCTGACTTTTCGCTGCAAGTTTAGGATTAGACACCGATTTCGGCATCAGCACCGCTACAACTAGGATATTGCCAGGAGCGAATCATCATTTGCCTTAGTCGATGTCAAACGAAGGTGGCTTATAGATAGGGTTAGGATTCTGTCGACTAAGGCTTTTGACTTCATGAGCCGTAAGGGTCTCATAAAGGTATTTCTCCCTGCGAGTCGTGAGGATCTCGTAGGTGCGTTTTCTCCTTAGGAATCGTGAGGATTCCTAAGTGCATGTTCCCTTATAAGTTGTAAGGATCTTACAAGAGTGTTTTCCCCTTATAAGTCGCGAGGACTTACAAGGGTTGTTTACCGTGTAGACATATCCCTAGTCATGGATGGGACTTCATTAGGGAAATGTTTATTCGCGCTCGTGGATTGTATACAAGGGTCAGCGCTGAGCCACTTGTAGTGCAGTATTGGAGGTTGTGGGGGCTGCTTAAGAACAGGTTCAGATCCCTGTAGCTTAAGACTTTTGAATCTTATGAGCCGTGAGGGTCCCATAAGAGAGTTCTCCTAACGAGTCGTGAGAATCTCGCAAGTGTAATTTCTCCCTAGGGATCGTGGGGATCCCTAAGTGTGTTGCTCCCTTATGAGTCGTAAGGTCTCACGCAGGTGGTTTCTCCTTACAAAGTTGAGAGGATCTTGTAAGTTTCTTTTAACGAGATTGCGCCCTTTCGGTTTTTTCACAAAACTCGCCGGTAGCCCTGTTGTTTTTACTTACGGAGCCCCTTCGGGTTTTCATCCGTGCCCATTTTGCTTATGGACATACCGTTTTCTTTTTTTCTTCTTTCTTTTTTTTATTCTAACGAGGTTGCGCCCTTTCGGGCTTTCACAAAACTCGCCGGTAGCCCTGCTGTTTTTACTCACGGAGCCCTTTCGGGTTTTCATCCGTGTCCATTTTGCTTATGGACATACCGTTTTCTTTCTTTCTTCTTTTTTTATTCTTTTTTTTTATTCTTTTTTTTTTGTATCAGCTTTGGGATACTGCAGTCCACCGTAGTTTATCGATATCTCGGTCAACGGCTAGTTTTAGGACATAGTGGTCCGTTGTTAGTTTAAGGACGTTTCGGTCCGTCATTAGTTTAAGGACGTTTCGGTCCGCTGTTAGTTTAAGAACATTTCGGCCCGTCGTTAATTTAAGGACGTTTCGGTCCGCTGTTAGTTTAAGGACGTTTTGGTCCGTTGTTAGTTTAAGGACATTTCAGTCCCATGTTAGTTTAAGGACGTTTCGGTCCGCTGTTAAAGAAGCCGGTTACTACTTACAGAGTTTAGGCTTAGGAAGATAGCGAGCGGACATAGTCGTCATCATCTATCATTGACCTAGGCCGTGACCCGTTAGGCATAGTATTTCTTCAGGAAGCGGCCATTTATTGGCCTGAAAGCCCTTTCGCCATGCATGTCCATGAGTAGATAGGCTCCACCTTGGTAGAATTTATCTATGATGTACGGGCCTTCATAGTTTGGCTCGAATTTCCCCCGTTGGGTGCGATTGGGGATCATAGGCCTTTTGACCACTAGCACGAGTTCGCTTTGGCGGAATATCCTCGGCCTAGTCAACCTTTCATATGAGCACGCCATCTTTGCTTTATAAACCTCTAGATTTTGTTGCGTTATGAGCCGGGTTTCATCAAGGGCATCGAGCTCCTCAAGCCAAAGGTGAGCATTTTCTTCATCCGTTAGCTCATATTGAACTGCCACTCGTAGAGAGGGTAACTCTATCTCGAGGGGGAGTACCACTTCTGTACCGAATACCAATGCGTATGGAGTTGTGTTCGTGACCGTTTTGAACGTAGTCCGGTACGCCCAGAGAGCTTCATGCAGTCTCTCGTGCCAGTCCTTCTTATTTCGGGACACCGTCTTTTTCACGATCTTTGTCAAGGTCTTGTTGAAAGCCTCAGCTAGACCGTTAGCTCGGGGATTATAGACTGATGAGCATCTCCAGTCTATGTTGTGTTGTTGTGCGAAGCGGCTGATCTTGTGGCTTCTGTAGGCTAGTCCGTTATCGGAGATAATCCGTCGCGGAGTGCCAAATCGATAAATGACGTGTGTCTTGAAGAAGTGGAGGATATTCTCCATCTTTACTTCCCTTAGCGGTACTGCTTCTGCCCACTTGGAGAAGTAATCAGTTGTCACCAAAATGAACCGATGTCCTCTGGAAGATGCTGGTTCGATGGGGCCGATTATGTCAGTCCCCCACATTTCGAATGTCCAGCTAGCCAGTGTCAGATGTAGTGGATTCGGATGCTGATGGATGAATTCCCCGTGAATCTGGCACGAGTGGCATTGCTTCGCGTATTCAAGGCAGTCTTGGATCATCGTGGGCCAATAATAACCCATCCGTTTGATCTTCAGCTTCATCTTCGGCCCGGCTTGGTGAGAACCACAGAGTCCGTCATGAGTTTCTTGGACGACTCTCTTTGCTTCTTCAGGTCCCAGGCATCTTAATCATAAAGAGTCAAATGATCTCTTATACAGGGTATCATTGACGAAGGCGAAAGATAGGGCTCGCTTCATGAGCTGATGTTTTGAGGACGCATCTTCAAGCGTTCGACGGGATTTGAAGTAGTCTATAAAGACTTCTCTCCAATCCTCAACCTTTTCTTGGTCTTTTATTTGCAGAGCCATTTTCTCGGTCATTCCCTTTTCTTCGGATGACTCCGGAATTATTTCTGCCGGTGCGTGGACCCGACGGCTTTGCACAACGATCCTCACGTCGTCAAGGCTTTCATCAGCCAGTTCCTTAGCAAGCTTGGCTAATGCATCCGCTTTGCTATTTTCGGCGCGCGGTATGCTTTCCAAGGTATAGGAAGGAATCTGAATTAGCAGTTGTTGTACTCTCTCGCCGTGCTTCACCAGCTCTGGTTTGCACGTCTGATAGTCGCCATTTACTTAACTGACTACCAGCTGGGAGTCTCCGTATATGAGGAGGTTTTCAATTCCCATGTCGATGGCGATATCGAGACCTGCTATCAAAGCTTCATACTCGGCTTCATTGTTTGTCCTCGGCTCTGTTAAGGAGAAGGCAAAGCGCATTATCCCTCCTTGTGGAGTTACGAAGATGTGGCCTACCCCTGATTTGATTATGGGGGTGCTTTGCTTGCGCTTCTTCATGGAAGATGCTCCATCGAAGTAAAGTTCCCATCGGGTATCACTTCCGTCGATCGTGTCAAACGCATATTCGTCTGGCAATTCACAGTTCAAGGGAGAATCGGCAGGTATCGGATGCTCAGCGAGGAAGTCGGCAATGGCCTATCCCTTCACTGCCTTAAGAGGCTGATAGGTTATTGAAAACTCCATCAAGAGCAGGGTCCATTTACCGAGTCGCCCCATCAATATGGCCTTTGACATCAAATATTTGAGAGGATCCACCTTCGATATGAGACGGACTTCATGCGCCAACGCATAGTGCCTAAGCTTCGTTATCGCGAAGATCAATGCCAGGCAATGTTTTTCGATGGTAGAATAATTGCTTTCTGCCCCCAGCAGAACTCGACTCAAATAATAGAGCGCTCTCTCCTTCCCTTGGTCGTTTTCTTGTGTCCATAATGCGCCTAAGGAACCTTCAAGGGCGGTTGTATACAGAATGAGAGGCTTTCCCTTGACCGGAGTGGCCAATACTGGCGGATTCTACAGGTATTGCTTGATTTCGTCCAGCGCGCTTTGGCATTTGTGATCTCAGACGAACGGGGTTCCCTTCTTCATCAGGTGACTGTACGGACGGCACTTTCCTGAAAGATTGGCTATAAATCGCCGAATATACGCGCACTTCCCTTGGAGGGACCGCAATTGCTTGAGAGTCCTTGGCAGGGGCATCTCCATAATTGCCTTGATCTTTGACGGATCTATCTCGATGCCTCGGTGTCGGACAATGAATTCCAGGAACTTGCCCGAGGAAACTCCGAATGCGCATTTGAGAGGGTTCATCTTCAAGTTGTATTGCCGAAGGCGTTGAAACACGATCTTCAGATGCTATAGATGTTCCTCGTATGATTTTCTTTTCACCACGAGGTCGTCGATATAGCATTCGACGATTTCATGTATGAGATCATCGAAGATTTTCGTCATGGCCCTCTGATAGGTGGCACCGGCGTTCTTCAGACCGAAGGGCATCACCTTGTAGCAAAATATACCTAAAGGGGTCCGGAAAGCGGTATGTTTCTGGTCTTCGGGATGCATCTTTATCTAATTGTATCCTGACGGGCTGTCCATGAAGGAGAAGATTTCGTGAGTGGACGTATTGTCTATCATCAGTTCGGTGACTGGCACTGGGAAGTCGTCCTTCGGGCAAGCTTTATTGAGATCCCGAAAGTCCACACATATGCGCACTGTCCCATTTTTCTTCATCACCGGGACGATGTTGGCGATCCAGTCAGGATACTGAACCTCTTGGATGAAGCCGGAATCGATTAGCTTCTTGACCTCGGCGTTGATGCTCATCTCAAACTCGAGCCGCATTCTTCTCGGTGCCTGTTTGATCGGCTTGACGTCTGGAGATATCGCCAATTTATGCACAGCAATCTCTGGGTCTAGTCTTGGCATCTCGGAATAGTTCCATGCAAAGCAATCTTTATGCTGCATAAGCACGTCTTTTAATGTGGCCACCCATTCTTCAGACAACAACTCACTAACAAACGTCGGTCGTGGATCACTTGTCGTTCCCAAGTCAATTTTTTTGAGCTCATCTGCAGTGGTATGTATTCCATCTTCCAGCTCTTTCGGCGCCGGTGGAAACTCTGAGATCACCTTGTCATTATTGTTTTCGAAGCACCAGGGGAGATTATCCATACCGTCGGGGTCTTCTTCTGATAGCGTTATCACGTGGCAGGTACGAGCTCGCTTTCAAGACCGATGTTGATCTGGTTCTACCCTCGTGGATTTGGGTTCATGCTTCTGCGGCGGGGTTACCCTCCAGCTGCTGAATAGAGCGAATATGCCCTGTCGATATTGATCTTCGACCCAGTTCTTGAAGGTGAAGCAGTCTTCAATAGGAAGTCCTATTGCCCTATGATAGGAGCAATAGTCTGGATGGGAGACTTCGCCTGCTTGCTCGGGGTGCTTGGACTCCGGAAGTGTAATCATTTGATGTCTTATGGAAAGATCAAGTATTTTCTTTGTCTTATCTTGAGCAAAAGAGTATGCTCGACCCATCTTCTTTATAAGAGATAAATCTTGGTTGCTCGGTTCTTGATCGCGTGGCTTCTTGGTCCTGCTTTATCGCTCTCGAACGCCTTTCCCATTCTTTGGTTTGTTTCTGCCTCTGCGTTGTGCGTTTTGTATGACGGGTTGGCAGGGAGGAGCATTTTCATCTTTCGCAGCCTGTTGAAGAAGCCGTTGCGTCCTGGCTCTCTCGTAGATGGTCATTTCGCGATTGTGGTCGTCTCGAACGTTTTGACTCGCTTCCCTTATAAGCTTGTCCATTTATTCTTCAAACGACGGACTGGGCATTTTTACATCGGGAGCTCTTTCTGATTCAGGGTTAGCATTTTCCTAAAAAGCATCTCACTCTTCATCAAAGTCATGTATGACGTAGCAGTCGCGGAGTAACTCCCGTTTCTTGGATTGAACATATCCAAGCCCGATCGTTTCCATTTTCCCGTTGGTCAACTTTCGCTGAGTTCCAGGGACGTTCCAGATTCTGTTATAGAACCGTGCTTGTCGAGCAGTTTGTTTAAGGGGTACACCTTGGCGTCTCAAGAGTCTCCTTAGTCCGTCTGTGTAATATCTGGGCAAACGGATGGGCTGGAGCCTGTCGAGTGTGGAATCTGCGCCGTGCCAGATTTCTTTCTCCACTTTCGTTTCCCCTGATCGGTAGAATAGGATTGCCTTTTCACCTTCTCGCCTGGGAGGGACATAGAACGTCTGCAGCTCTTCCACACTGTAGGTATCAAGCGCGTCTAGTTCTTTATGATGCTTGGGCGGAACCATGGCAACTTGCAAACTTTGCTCTTCATCAGCGAATGTTTGTATTGGAGGCCGAGCGGAGAATATAGCATGGACCTCATCTTCCGAGTTGCTGCCAAAGATCAACATAGGAGTGGACGGTCCTGGTTTGTTGCACCGGGGCGGACCTAAGTAAACTATCTCTTCTTCCTCCTCGGTATCACTCCCGAAGACTGGAATGGTAGGGATAGTTTTGTTCTCCGGTTTTTGACATCTCTCCGTGTCCTCGAAATCTGGAAAGAAGTATTTTGCATCTTCGTATTTTCGGACTTCGTTCACAGAGAATGGGTTTAGCTCTCCTGTTACAGTATACTCGAGACCATCCTTGAAATACTTCATACACTGGTGTTGTGTAGAAGGGATGATGTTGTACTCGTGTAACCAAGGTCGGCCGAGCAAACCATTATAGCAGGTCTTGGCGTCAATGACGTGAAATTTAATATCCGTGACGAGTAGTCCGAAGCGTAACGTCAGTATCACAGACCCGAGAGTCCGTGATGACTGAGAGTCAAAACCGGAGATGGTGATTTTATCACGAGCGAGGTGCTGAACGCTCATGCAGATTTCCTTCAACACTCGCACGTTGAGGAGGTTGACGGAAGACCCATTGTCGACCAGGATTTTGCCTATCTTGATATTGCGACAATATCCGGAGACATATAGGGGACGGTTGTGCTCGCAAGTCCCGAGGAGGAGATCTTCATCGCCGAAGGTAATATCGGCTGTGTTTACTTCTTCCAGCTCGTCCTTCATCTTTTCTTCGGCGAGAAAAGCTTGGAATTGCTCTGGCTCTTATAGCGCCTTGATCAATGAGTCCCTTGCTTCTTTTGATAGTAAAAGAGCGTCAAGAATGCTGAGCTGCGAGGGTAACTTCCTTAAGTGTGCCAGAATGTTGTAGTCCACCTTACTTTTCCTTGGCGGGTCCTTGGCGGTCAGCTCTTTCATGACTTGGTCATCTATGGCGATATCTTCAGAGACCTTCTCTTTTCCCTTATCTTTTCTGTTCGTGGGTCCGAGATTCTTTTCTGGAAGTGTACGATTGCGGAGCTGGATATTTTCGCAAGCCTTCGGTACTCCCTCCTTTCCCGAGGTGGATTCCTTGAATAGAGGGCCAATAGTCATCTCTTCATCGGAGTCGCTCCCGAATGTGAGAACTTGGGATCCCCCGGCGTTAATCATGCGACAGTTGCCGGTAGTTCTTCTAAGCCCCTCGGTCGTACTTCTTCGCTCCCGACGAGTTTTGCGTTTCATCCGCTTAAAATGTTGCTGGTGAGCAACATATCCCTGCCACCATCTTTTAAAAGCGTCGCATTCTTCGGTGGGGTGCGAAATCTTTCGATGATATGAGCAGTAGCCAGGATGCATCTCTGCTTCACCGACAGTGTTTCCTTCGGAGGGTGGTAGCTTCATTCCCATCGATATGGCTTTAGCAAAACTTTTCCTCGTCTTGAACTTGTTTTTATTCATAACAGATGTCCCTTGATTCGGCGGGAGTGTTTCAACTCTTTCGTCCAGTCGCCGACGTTTGGCCTTTTCAAATATGGCCATCTCACGCTCCCGATCAGCTTTACTTTTCAGAAGAGCTTCGTTTAGGAATGCATCAATCATGGCCCTGGAAGCTTTGGCTTACGATCTACCCCCAGTTTCTCCGTGTAAAGAGCTTCTTCATCGTTTATCGACGAGCGAGAGATCACATGGCAACTTTTTACGTAACCTTCAGATTCATCCGAAGAATCTTCTCCATCATCTCCGTCTTCAAGGACGTGGCCGATGAATTCTTGCAGCATGATCGGGGTCCGCACCTTCTGGTTATACTCTTCCAGCGCGTCGATCTATTTCTGCAGGTCCGTGCGCTTATCGCCAAGCTTCACAGGCTTTTTGGATTTCTTCTTCTTTTTCGAAGATTTTGACGGCTGCGTGTGGGAGCTTTGGCTATCGCCACTGATCTTTGGAGTTGGGCGCGGCTTCAGCATCCCTTCGATGATCTGGGGTTCCAGCGGATTCTTCCAACTGATCACCAGACATTTCTGGAGATCATTCAGCATCCTTTTGGTTTTGGCCGAAAGAGCCACCTCCCATGGAGCTTCTTCAACAAAAGAGCATGTTGCCCCCGGTGTATCTGTCTTCCTAGGAGTGTGCGGCTGTGGTGGGTTTACTTTCCACTTCTCCGACAGCGCAAACTTACCTTGTAGGTACTGATCCTCAATCCATCCCTTAAAGACGAAGCAATCTTCGATTGGATGGCTTACCGTTTGGTGGTAAGGGCAATAATTTGGATTATTCACTTTGTTGGGTTGCGATGGTCGCCTTGGATTCGGCAAATTGATAAGCCTGTTGCGCATCGCCAGCTCAAACAGCCTCTTCATTTTATCCCGCGGGAATGAGTAAGGACGCTTCATTTTCTCGTTATAATAGCGTCGTCTCTCTTCCAGTTGATCCGCTAGCTTTGGGGCACTGGGCTGCTGTTGGGTGTTCGCAACGAAGATCGCCTTCCTCTTACCTTTTTCGTTCCGTGGCTCCGGCTTCGGAGGAGACGGTCTATGACCCATCTAGTCTATCTGGGCCAGCTTGTCGATTAGAGCCTGGAACGTGGTCGGTTTGAAGAACATCATGAACTGTGAAATAGTTGCATGAGGGTCTAGAGTGCCCACGAATATGCCCACCGCTGGTGCTTCTTCGATGCGCTGTTCGCACTTCGACCACAGGTTCCGCCATCGGATTGCGTACGGAACCCATGTCTCGCTCGGCTTCACCCTGACATTGATCAATGCCGTTATTGGGGTGCGTTCACTAGCACTTGCGAATCGTTGGGTGAACAACAACTCCATTTCCGCGAAAGTTTTGACGGAATCATTTGGAAGTTCGGAGTACCACTCGAATGCTGTCTCCGATAAGCTGCCGAAGAATTGGCGGAGCAAGAGCTTATCATCACCACCATTATTGCCACAAAGGGCCCTGAACTGAGCGACATGTTGATGGGGATTGCCTGTCCCCTTGTACACATGGAATTTCGGGATCGTGTAGCCCGGCGGGTACTTTATCTGATCATACCAGTCTGGATACGATAGCCCAGTTCTAACGATTTACCCAACCGCTTCATTCGCCTGGTGAACTCATATCTGCTGAGCGATGTAATTGTCCAGGGTGGCCTTGGAAATTGTCTCCTCCTTGGCTGTTGACAGAGACGGCAGAGGGTTAGATGTTTCTCCTCTATCATCTTCAATTATCACTGGAGGATCTTCAGCTGGATGGTCCGGCTGGATCATCATGCCCACCATATCTTAGAATAGAAGGGTCATTTGCTTTATATTGGTCGCTTGTTCCGCAGCCTCTTTGTCCTTCTTCTCAAGTATTCTTCGAAGGAATTCTGTATCAGTTTCCTGCTCATGGCGTTGCTCCGAGGATGCCTCTGGGCTTGCTTTCGGTCCTGTGAGCGCAGCCATCGCAATCATCATCTCCTGAAGCTTCTTCTGCTGCTCTTGGGCTTTTGTCACGGATCGCGTAAGCGGTCGATGACCTGTGGAAATACGGCTATCCTCTTTTCCGGATACCATATAGACGGTATGCACCACCATGTCCTCAGACTTGGGGCGTTTAGACTCAGTGCTTTTGACATTTGTCGCAGGTATAGGGATTTTTTCCGGCCTTCTCCTCTTATGAGCGGTCGAAGTTGAAAGGGCCGTTGCAGTGGGCACCCAAGTAGCCGTCGCCTTCTGTGGCTTAACAGGACGGTTTTCTTCCTGTCGGACCTTCAGCTTCTTCTGCCGGCGGGGATAGTCTTGATCAATCACCGACTTTCGGACTTGTCGCCAGATTTTGTAAACTTTAGAAGACAGTCGTTGAGGGGACTGTTCCGGCTTCATTTCTGCGACAGTTTCCATCGGCGGCAGAGATCTTTTCAGTACGGCGGTAGGCGAATTCCTGCGCACCCTGTTCAGCAGCCCAAAACTGTTCCCGGTTAGAACAGCAGCATTAATTTCCACCGTTGGAGCCGGTAGAGTTAGCCAAAAGGGGGAGTTGCCCCCGACCTTCTTTACTCTGCGCCAGTGGCGACGTCAAGCGTGTTGAGCTGTTGGGGTTGGTTTGGTGATGGCTTTGTCTTGCCC
This sequence comes from Agapanthus africanus, assembly GCA_030015575.1. NCBI lineage: Eukaryota > Viridiplantae > Streptophyta > Magnoliopsida > Asparagales > Amaryllidaceae > Agapanthus > Agapanthus africanus. The sequence continues at coordinate 14,626,525 of CM057337.1, forward strand.
CCCGTTCAGGTGAGGGGTTGTTGCTGGCGTCAGCCTCTTGAAGACTGATGTCCGTTGAGAAGCCGTGTCCAACCGGTCAAAAATAGACTTCTGAGCGGGAGAGGGTGTGGGAGTAGTCAGTCTTGTAAAGGCCGATCCTTTGGCAGGAGAAGCTGCCTTGAAGACTTCAGGAGCAGAGGTGGCTATCTTGTTTGGGATGGCCACTTTAGGTATCATGGGCTTCTTGGCAGGCCCATCGGAGTTCAGGCTCAGTCTGGCGAAGACCGAGGAGTTGGAGCAGGACGACCCGTTGAGAGGGGCTATGGTAGTAGCAAGCCGATCGAAAACCGACTTCTTGGGAGCTTCCGGTGCTGGCATAGGAGGGCTGAAGCTCGTTGGCGGGAGCATGCTCCCAAAAAACAATCCTGTGGTGGCTTAGGTGACCAGTTCCACTGGCATCGTGAACAGGGAAGCCGCTTGAGGCCCGTAAGCTATGCCTCCAGATGAGGCAAAACGTGGGTTGCAGTTGCAGTTGACACATTTCGCACAGGTGAACGCCATTGATCCTTTGCTTTCTGCACGGAGCAAGACACCAAATCTTAGTACCTCGAATTCAGGGGCAACCATAGCAAACCGCGATTCGTTCGCGAACACGACACACGAAGTGTGGAGTGGAAAGAGGAAAAGGTCCCACCGGGCGTGCCAGAATCTGTTCCCCTCCGAACATAGAGACACGACCGCGTAGGTCTGTCTAGCCTGAATTTCGGGGCAGATGCTAATTGGTGCTATCCGTCCACCTCTCCGAAGATGCCAAGTTGATTTATGGCACCATGCATCGAAGGTTTAAACGGATGCAGCCGATGTAGCAGACTTCGTCAGATTCCACCTCGTCTGAGGGGTTTTTGATTGTGGGGACGCTCTTCCCTGCAGGCGCAAGCCCCTGCAGTTAATTACGCTACCGCATCGCGGTAACAACTTTCTCCTTCTCCAGATGGTCACTTCGTGTCGTGGGTGTTTGTTTTGTTTGTGGTTGCCCGTGGATTGTATACGGAGACTAAGTTGTGTTGTCGCCCGTAGGGCGTGAACTAGTCCAAATCTGTATCTTTCTTAGATTTGGGTTTGGGGGTTTGGGTTTAAGGATACGTTAGCGTCATTTGAGACTAAGATCAACTTAAACGTTTGTTAAGGATACGTTAGCATCTTTTTAGACTAAGATCAACTTAACGGGATCGTTTAGATCCAACAAGAGAGCAATTGGGCTCTATTATTTAGTTTAGTGACATTGCGGTCGATTGTTAGTTTAAGGACATTACGATCCGTTGGTAGTTTAAGGACATCTCGGTCCATCGTTAGTTTAAAGACATCGCGGTCGAGGTTAAAGACATCATAGTCTGTGAGTTTAAGGACCCCACAGTCCGATGTTAGTTTTAAGACATCACGGTCAAGGTTAAGGACATAATAGTCCATGAGTTTAAGGACCTCACAGTCCGATGTTAGTTTTAAGACATCACGGTCGAGGTTAAGGACATCATAGTCCGTGAATTTAAGGACCTCACAGTCTGATGTTAGTTTTAATATATCACGGTCGAGGTTAAGGACATCATAGTCCGTGAGTTTAAGGACCCCACAGTCCGATGTTAGTTTTAAGACATCACGGTCGAGGTTAAAGACATCATGGTCCGTGAATTTAAGGACCCCACAGTCCGATATTAGTTTTAAGACATCACGGTCGAGGTTAAGGACATCATAGTCCATGAGTTTAAGGACCTCACAATCCAATGTTAGTTTTAAGACATTACGGTCGAGGTTAAGGACATCATAGTCCATGAGTTTAAGGACCTCACAGTCCAATGTTAGTTTTAAGACATTACGGTCGAGGTTAAGGACGTCATAGTCCATGAGTTTAAGGACCCCACAGTCCATGAAATGTGTGGTTGTCGGGACCCGTCACCTCTTTGAAGACGTTGAGAAATTACAACGACAAATATCAAAGGAGTAAAGAGATGTACCCTTGAACTAGGGTGAATTAAGTGATCTGTAGCCTATCTTGGAACTAGGATCAGTTAATTAAATTATGAGCACATTAGCTCAGTTGAGTCTGAATTGAGGACTTATGGCCAGAATTAGGCTAAATCCAATTGAAATGTTTTAACATTTTTTGTTCTGGCTATTAAGCCTTTATTTGGGCTCGACCCTTTTAATAATGCTAGGTATTGGGCTTTGACATTTTTGTCTTGTATTGAATGCATAGTATTCATCAGAACAAAGTGTGTTCTGACAGTGCGCCACGTGGCACTGTCAGGCACTTTGCGCCAGTCAAAAAAAGCGCATTGCGCTTCTGCTGGGTAGCGCACATGAAGAGGACACGTGTCACGCTTAGCGCTAAGCGCTGGTTTATTAGCTCATTGCTCTTTTAATTTATGAGCGCTTTGCGCTGATTTAGGGGCGCGCCAGTGAGTGACACGTGGTGCACTTGGTGCTGAGCGCCATATCATGAGCGCGGTGCTCTGTCATAAAAGGGCAAAGCGCAAGTGGTGTCTATGGTTGACATGTGGCATGTTTTGGCGCTAAGCATCGATCCAAGGAGTGCAAAAGCGCAGTTCATGAGTGCAAAGCACTTTCTAATAGCGCAAAGCGCATCTGATCAGATTTAAGATCAAAGAACAAATTTATGTTCTTCTTAAAGGAGGCTTTGCCTCAAGATTCAAGAACAAAATTTCTTGTTTTCATAAAAGGCTCTGCCTTTATAGATCAAAGATTTGTGAATGAAGTAAAATACTTCTTTTGTTTATTATTTTTTGATGATTAGATCTTTTAATCTTTTCTTTAAATCAAAGACCTTGGTCTTTTTATAGATCTAAGATCTTTTTTAGAAGATGATTCTTCTTTTTACGAGATGGATTCATCTCTGTTGTTCAAGAACACCGTTCTTTTTATCTTGAAGATGAAGAAAAATCTTCTTCTTTCTAAGAGCTTACTTTTCTTTTTGCAGAGGGTTTTCTCTCTCTTTCTGTGTATTCTCTATATTTTAGACTTGAAGTCTAGAGTCCATTATATAGGGCCAAATGATTTGTTAAATCAGTTTTGAGAGATCTTTCTCTGATTGATTTGGGAATATTTCCCACCGTTGGATCTTTGATCCTAAGGCTTTCGTTTTACAGAAGATAATTTTCTTGTTTCAATAAGATTGAAAAATCTTTCCATAACAGAATTTTAGTTCTGATTAATTAATAATTTATTATTAGTAGATCTTTTGATCTGACGGTGGGGGAATTTTTAATTCCAGCGCTGGCGCACCTTGCGCTGGCGCACCTTGCGCTGGCGCATCTTGCGCTCGTACACCTACGTTCGACACGTGGCGCGCAGCGCAGAGCGCAGCACAACTGTGCTAGCGCACCCGTGTTTGACACGTGGCACGCAGCGCAGATCGCAGCGCAACTGCTAGCACCTATGTTTGACACGTGGCGCGCTGCGCAGAGCGCAGCATCTGAAGCATTGCTTCAATTTAAATTTTGAATTTTAAAGCAGAGCTTTGCTCTGATTGAGGGTGCGTTGCCTAGGGCGCAGCGCACCTGGCACTAGCGCGTCTACTTTTGACACGTGGCATGCAGCGCGCAGCGCACGGGATCTGAAGCGTTGCTTCAATTTTTGAATTTTGAAATTCAAAACAGAGCTTTGCTCTAATTGGGGGTGCGCTGCCTAGGGCACAGCGCACCTGGCGCTAGCGCGTCTGCTTTTGACACGTGACATGCAGCGTGCAGCGCACGGGATCTGAAGCGTTTCTTCAATTTTTGAATTTTGAAATTCAAAACAGAGTTTTGCTCTGATTGGGGGAAACAGGCCCATGATAATTTGATCATACCATTTACCCCATAGATGAAGACTCTTATACTCCGGGTCATGGTCTTTTATCAGCGCGAAAACTTCTCGGTCTACGGGTGCTTCAGGATATCCGCCTTCTGAATGAATGAATGGGAAGGTGGTGTCAGAAGACATAATGCCTGCGCAGAAAAGAACGAATTTTTCAGCCACCGATGCTATAAATTAAATTCTGTTACAAGGTACTATAAATCCGTACCGCACTGCAATGCAGTTAAAAGGGACCAAAGGGGACCCACAAAATCTAAATGACAGCTCATCATTAATAAACAGCCTCATCATTGGATGAAGTTGACATTAAATGAGGAAATCCTCAAGAGATTCTCATTAAATGAGAAATCTCTCGGGCAGAGGAGTAAAACTCCCATTGAAAGCAGCGCTCTTCACTAGACAGACATCTGTCAAAGTCTAATGATGAAGGAATAAAATTCCTCAAGAAGAGCCTTGCTCTGAAAAGATGATGGAATAATATATCAAAAATAAAATTTCGATTTGATCTTCAAGATCCATGAACAAACTCTTAAGAGTTCTTCTATATGATCTGAAAGGAGCAAAGCTCCATTAATGGATTAAGAAATCATAAACAAGATCCTTTTAGATCTATGATTCCAAGAGAGCAAAGCTCTATTAATAAAACCCTAAAAAGGATTTTCTTTAGATCAAAGATCTATGAAGAGCAAAGCTCTGTTAATAGGTGAAACCCTAAAAGTTGTCTCAAAAAGATTTAATCTTTTACCTAATCCGACAAAGTTCTGTCCTTAAAAATTCTTAAGAAGAAGAGTTGCGCTCTGAAGAGGAAAATAAATTTTCAAGAAGGATTGAAGATGAACAAAAGTCATCTCAAGGACCAAGGGTCCTATTTATAGGCACTAAGCGCCGTTTCAGTTCCTTGGGTGATCCAAGAGTCGAGATGTTGCCACCGCTGCACCCATGTGTGGGCCCCGTGAGCGCAACGGTGGGGGGGAATTTGTTTCCCCAATTAGAACAAAGCTCTGTTCAGAATTCAAAATTTGAATTAAAGCTGTGCTTTTATAAAAGCGCTTCGCTACAACTAGCGCATCCCGTGCAAAGCACATAGGCGCTAGCTCTAGGTGCGCTGCGCTCTAAGTAGCGCACCACGTGCAAAGCACGTGTGCGCTAGCGCTAAGAGCTCTGCGCTCCAATTAGCGCACCATGGGCAAACTACACCATGGGCAGAGCGCATAAGCGCTAGTGCTGGAACTAAATGTTCCTCACCTTTGGATCAAATATCCAACGGATATGATTAAATTATCAGTTAACAAAAATAAAATTCTGTTGAATCTTTCCAAACAGAAAAGATTGTGCCCTGAATTTGGAACACCGTTGGATCAATGATCCAATGGTGATTAAAAATCACTAAAATACAGAATAGATTCTGTAAAGAAGGAAAGATTTCTCAATCTTGTTAAAACAAGAAGATTATCTTCTGTAAATCAGAAGCCCTTGGATCAAGGATCCAACGGTGGGGAAATTCCCAAATCAATTGGAGAATAGATCTCTTTAACTGATTCAACAAATCAACTTCCCCTATATAAAGGACCCAGACTTCAAGTCTAAAAAAGAGGAACCCCCCATAAACTTTGAGAAAATCTCAAGAAGAAGAAATAGCTCTCGGCAAAAGAAGATTTTTCTTCAAGGTAAAAAAAATGGTGATGAACAAAGAGATGAAATCATCTCATAATTAAAGAGAAGAATTCTCTTATTAAAAGATTATAGATCTACAGAGACCAAGGTCTTTTATAAAGAGATAAAAAAAGATCTTATCATAAAAATAAAGAAGTTTTTACTTCACAGATCATAGATCTATAAGACAAATTGTCTTTCTGAGATCATGAACATCTCATTATAAAGGGGGGGATAATTATTCAATTATCTTAGGATCACAGATCCATAAAGGCAAATCTTTTCATTAAAAAGAGATTGAAGTATCTCCTATAGGTTAAGAACTTTGTTCTTGGAATCTTGAGATAAAGTCTCTTATCAAAGAAGATAATCTTCAGAGCGCAAAGTTAACCTAAGAAGAGCCTTAGCGCTCCTAATTTAAAAGTGCCTTAGTGCTCTTCATCTAGCGCAAAGTGCTGCAGTGCAATAGTACTTCAAACACAGCGCACCGCGCTCATTGGTTAGCACTAAGCGCGCCACGTGCTCCTCACGTGTGCGCTGCATTACTAAAAGCGCTTTGCGCTCATTATATGGCACCAGCACCAAGCGCCTCAACGCTTCAATTATAGCACATCAGCGCTCCTCATTTAGCTCAAAGTGCTAAGCGTGTCAGCGCTCTACATCTAACGCAAAGCGCTACACGCGTCAGCGCTTAACATCTGGCGCAAAGCATCAAGCGCACTAGCGCTTTAACCATAGCGCACTGTGTTCATCGACTGGCGCTAGTGCCAAGCTCGCTACATACTTTTATGTGCGCTTGGGCAGAACATAAATTGTTCTTTGGATAAGCCCCAGAGCTATGATGAATGCTTAGCATTCAATAAAAGATAAATATTGTCAGAATTTAAATCAATGTCCCGCATTGTTAAAAGGGCCAAGCCCAAACAAATGCTTAACAGCCCAAAACGAATGTTAAACATTTTAACTTGATTGAACTTAGCCCAAGTTGGCCATAAGTCCTCAATTCAGACTTAACTGAGCTATTGTGCTCATAATATAATTAATTGGTCTTAGTTCCAAACTGTGCTACAGATCATTTAATCCACCTTGGTTCAAGGGTACATCTCTTCACTCCTTTGATATTTGTCGTTGTAATTGCTCAACGTCTTCAAAGAGGTGACGGGTCCCGACAACCATACATTTCACGGACTGTGGGGTCCTTAAACTCATGGACTATGACGTCCTTAACCTCGACCGTGATGTCTTTAAACTAACACCGGACTGTGGAGTCCTTAAATCCACGGACTATGATGCCCTTAATCTTGACCGTGATGTCTTTAAACTAACATTGGACTGTGGAGTCCTTAAATCCACGGACTATGATGTCCTTAACCTCGACCGTGATGTCTTTTAACTAACATTGGACTGAGATGTCCTTAAACTAACAACAGACCGTAATGTCCTTAAACTAATCATCGACCGCAATGTCACTAAACAAAACAATAGAGCCCAATTGCTCTCTTATCGGATCTAAATGGTCCCGTTAAGTTGATCTTAGTCTAAATTTAGACTAACGTATCCTTAACAAATGTTTAAGTTGATCTTAGTCTCAAATGAGGTTAACGTATCCTTAAACCCAACCCCCAAACCCAAATCTAAGAAAGATACGGATTTGGACTAGTCCACGCCCTACGGGCAACGACATAAATAGTCTCCGTATAAAATCCACGGGCAACCACAAACAAAACAAACACCCACGACACGAAGTGACCATCTGGAGAAGGAGAAAGTTGTTATCGCGATGCGGTAGTGTAATTAACTGCAGGGGCTTGCGCCTGCAGGGAAGAGCGTCCCCACAATCAAAAACCCGTCGAACGAGGGGGAATCTGACGAAGTCTGCTACATCGGCCGCATCCGTTTAACCCTTCGATACATGGTGCCATAAATCAACTTGGCATCTTCGGAGAGGTGGACGGATAGCACCAATTTGCATCTGCCCCGAATTTCAAGCAAGACGGACCTGCACGGTCGCGTCTCTGTGATTCGGAGGGGAATACCGGTAGCTAGTTTCCAACTAACTCCAAATTTTCCAATGTATGATGAGGCGGTTGGATAGATTGAGAATTTGAGTGGTGAGAGTGAGCTGTACACACTTCCAAATCAAACCTACCCATCCCCAATTGAATCCCATAACTCCAGTTTTGAATGTCTATCAAGTATTCCAAATGATTCACCAGTTGAAGATAAAACGTCTAATGAGTTGTGCGACTTTGTAGTGTTTGATTTACCTGATTGTGATGGGTACCTTTCGAGTAAACCCACACCCAATCCTTTTGACCTCTACACCTCTACTTTAGAACCTGAATTGATAAATAACCATACTTTTGATGAGATGTCTGAAAAAATTGATTTTCACTTGATCGAGGATATCGACGCTGAGAATATTTTGGATGATGAACCCGCGGATTTGATTGAATTTTTCTTTCCAATTCATCATCCCGAGTCATTAAATGTTTCTCCCGAACTTCATATGCGTCTTGATTTTGATGAGAATGGCATGGATAAGCTAAATTTTGAGGAGAGTATTGAGGAAATTATTGAGGATGAAGCAGTTTTACTTGAGAAGTCGGATTTTCCAATTCATTCTATCTCTTTCATTGACTGTGCACACTCTCCTGAATCTTTAACCGATACCCTTCCTCAATCACTTCCCTCCGTTCTTGTTCTAACTTTGCCAGAAACCGTTACACTTTCATTTTCAATGTCTGGTTTACGAAGTTCAACGTACCCATGTTTTCTCACGAATCTTGAGGGATTTGACCTCATTTCTCAGTGGGTTGATAGATTAGCACAATCGCTTTTTACACATCGGTCATTATAAATTGTGCTAATTTATACACTCCATTTCCACCCTCAAGGTCGTATTCCACTTCTTTTTCTCACTTTCTCTGGTTCTTCTTCTAATCTTCCTTTAATAATAGCGAGTGTTAATGAATCACAATCCGATATTTTGAGTTCGATAATTCTAGAAAAACAACTTGATTTAGACACTTTTGGGAATAAGGTAGATGAGCCTTACGAGTCTCCTAGATCCGTAATTTTTGAAAAATCAAATATGTTGAATTCTGGCACGACACTTATTGGCATTAAAATGTTCAATCGGACCATCGATGAAAGTTTCGAAGATATTTTCGCCAACGAACTCGCATTCCTAAATGACACGGATTTTGTGATTAATCAACCTTCACATGAAGAAGTCGAACCACCCCCATTTCTTTTTCCCTTCCGCCATTCTTCTCCTCCACCGAGACCGTATACTGCTTCTATCTCCACATGGTCTCGTGTGTTTCTCATTTCTTTTTTCTACACTCCATTCTTTCACCAACCACACCATTATAACGATATATTTTTTGAATAGTTGGTGCTAACCTTTGACCTGTGTAAGGCCTTGTATGGCTTAATACTGTGTTTTTCTCCTTCCTAAATCTGAACTTTAACGCTTAAACAGTAGAAACACTGTTTCACTTAAGTTTGGGGGACCTTTTTGTGTATATATATTTTGTTTTTCTGTTAATAATAAATAAATAAATAAATAAAAAACAGGGGAGTGCCGACAATTTTGACCTTCTTGGTGTAGCCTGACAGTGAGGGCACTGTCAAGTTTAAGTTTGGGGGTGTGCTCGGTAAGCTTTCTTTCATATTCATATGTATATTTTTGCATTTGCATACTTATTTTAAAACCCATAAAAATAAAAAAAAATAAAAAAATGAAAATTTCAATTTTGGCCATATTTGACTTAAGTTCAATATGACAGTTGACTGGTTAGGAAAAACTAGATGCTAAACTTGGTAAATTAAAATCCCTAAAAATAACTTCTCTTAAAGTTTAATTATAGAAAATATATGTCCTTATAAATTATTTAGAAATAGGCAAATTTTGAGTTCAGTTCTTGGGCTAAATCAAAATAAGGGAAGAGTATTGAAATTTTTATTTGAAGTGTAAGTCTGAAAAATAATTCCGAACCTTCAGTCTAAATTCTGAAAATATATACCCTACAATTCGCACATACACACACCGTGAAACTTAGGATAGTAGAGGATATCTTGATTTGCTCTTGTCTAAAATCCTTAGTATGAGAAAAAAAAGTATAAGTGGTGAATAAAGAGATAAAAAAATGAACACTGGTTTTGTAATTACTTAAGGCGGCATGAAAAAAATATAGTAAGGATGCTTTATCACCTAGTGCCTTAGACCAACTGGTTTGGGAGTCACTGCTAAAGCCTTGGGTATTACAAGACGATGAATTATGCCTAAATGTGCGAACACATTTTGTAATCGGTCTTTAGTACCTCAAGAAGTATTAACGGTCCTATGAAGGATGTGTGAGCAATTTCATGTAAAATTCACCAACTAAAAGTACTTTGGACGATGGACAAGAGTATGATAGTTTGAATTGAATTTCCAAGTGTAGGGGTGATACATACACATACGTAGGGGTATATGATTGGGGTTTTTTTTGATGAGAGATAGGAATGAAAAATAGGACTTATATATTCAGTAGAGATGATAAAAATTCCTAAATTGAGATGGAATCTTAGAAGGAAAATTCAAAAGATGTTGAAAGCTAAATAAATTATAGAACATATATAATCTTAAGTTAAATGAAAAGTGAGTGTGAAAAATATGGGTTGATAATTTCTAAGTCGAAGATAATAGAATTTCTTGCTAGAATACCGAATTGAAGAATGAAAGTCAACATGCCAAGTTGATTGGATTTTGTGGGTAGTATTCGCTGAAAACCCTCAGGAGACAACACTCCTACTGGTAGGGACACCTAGAGGTTTAACGGCTTGTTGCACGAGCTCAGTGCAATCGCGATTCCCTGCGAAAATGAGGTTAGGATTTTTTCGAGAATAAATTGGTTTTGCTCGGGATGAGCAAAAGATAAGTTTGGGGGTATTTGTTCATATCAGAATTTTGCATTATTATATTCCCCATTCTTAATCATATTGCAAATAAATAGGTTCTTGTAATCCATGTCTGCTAAATAGTTGCAGGTTACAGGTTCTCAGAACAATACAGTGAAATTCAAGAAAAGACGCTACAAATGTGAGACTACGACCAACAAGTAGATGAATCTGTATGATGCCGCCCACCAGTTTAAGGAACAAACAATGATTAATGAACAGTTCAATGCTCAAAGTAAGAGGGCAGCACAAGATTCAAGATTTCAACGCGAAGCTTACGGTAAAAGTCCACATAATTCTGCACTGTTGGAAATCTGGAAGAAAATAGAAGAGACTCTGAGAAACCAAGTGAAGAAAACAGAAGTAAAAAGCAACATGAAGCAAACCTGAGAAAACGAGCCAGAGATCCTTCAAGATGGCCGCGGAACCGCGGGCAAACAAATCTTCCTGCCGCGGTTCTGCGGCCGTGCAGTGCACGTGTCGGTACAAATTGTCGGTGGTGTCAGTGCTTTGACCCGGCTTTCTTAGGGTAGTATTGTAAATTCAGATGTGGATCAGATGTAAACCCTAGAGTTTCTCCTATCTATAAATAGGAAAACCTACAGCCTCTTTTGAGGCGTGCCACTTTTGGGTACCTCTTTTGAGATGCCTTTTTTTTTATTTTCTAGTTTAAAATTTTCATTCCATTGTAATCGTCAAGAGGTCATCAATAAAGGTATTTTTATTTTTGCATTCTTTTTGTTATCTGAATTTAATTCGTGCAATTTTTTTATCTGTCTTTTATTATCTGCAAATTAGATAGTCTTTTAAAATGAAAATTATAAAAATGAATTCTTTTGTCATCTTCCTAATGAGTGAGTAATTCCTCACTTGTTAGGGTTAGGAGAGGGAAGGTTTGAGAGAAGGAAATCTCTCTTACTCATTTCTTTGCCCATATAATTTTTAATTAGGACAATATTTAATTCAACCACACACCGCTCACTATGGCACCCTATCCTACGAGATAGCGGTGATTCCCTAGATAGACCGGTTGTGATTGATTTACATAGAGGTTAGAGCTAAAAGTTAAGAAAGGACGGATAAGGACCAAAGGAAAGAAACTAAGTTTCTTCCTAGTCGTGCTAATCCCCTTTGTTGACTATTACCCTAACACCTAAATTCTTAACTAAGGCAGAGAAAGCAGTGGGTAGAATCCCTTTTCCGAACTAACCTAATCCTAACCCTAGCAAGCCTTTAAATCAATTTAATCTCATTCTTAGATCGTAAAACAAAACCCGACTTGATCGGATTAACTCGTTAGAACATAAAGAAAAGCAATCCATCCCTCTGTGGACCGACCCGTACTCAACCGGCTAGCTACCAAGCGACACCGTTATTGATTGCGGTATATTCTATTCTTTGATTTCAAAACGCATACGCAAAAGCTCTACCAATCACCCGACACTAAGAATTGGTAACGATAGTCAAAACGCCCATGTCCAGCCGTTAAAGTCTTCAAAAAAGAAGAAGAGGACCAAAAAGCCCGTGAAGCCTGATGACAAGCGCAAGGACCTGCAAAAACATATTGGCGCACTGGAGGAACACAACCAAAAGGCGCGAACTCCGGTCACACTCCAAGAATTTCTCAACAATATCCTTGAGAGCGGAGATAACGGCAATAATGACGGAGATGACTCGTCGGAAGAATCTGAGAATTATGTGGCAAGTTGCCACATGATCTCTCATTCGGCGTTAACTAACGAAGAAGCTCACTCGGCGTTAGAAGATAGCATAAAGGAGCTGGGGGCAGGATCAAAGCCAAAACCCTTGGAACCGTCTGATGAGATGATCGATCTGCTGCTGAACGAAGCCAGTCAGAAGAGCAAGGATGATTAAGTACGCGAAATGGCCATATTCGAAAAGGCCAGGAGTCGGTGTCAATTTGAAGAAGTCATGGGCCACGAAACACTCCAACTAGATCAAAGCATATCCGCGGAAGACAAAAGCAAACTTAATAAGAGAAAATGGTTCGTCAAAGCCTTGTCCATGAGAATGAAACTGCCACTTTTCAAAAGGAATACTCCCGGCGGTATGCACCCTGACGAAGCGGATGTACATCCGACCTATTGCTTATACCATCAGAGGATTGCACATCCCACCAAAGAATGCACGGCCTTTACAAAATGGTGGCAAGGGTATGTCGCTCACAGGCAACACTTCAAAAGGATGAAGCGTGAAGCTCGTCGACAGCGAAAAAGTGTGACAAACGAACGTGGAAGAGCTGCCGGCAACTGTCACATGGTTGATAGCAAGGGATCGCAAGTTCTCACCTTTGGGAGCGATTCTGAAGAACAAATGGCTCTCGGCCCTCTTTTCAAAGAATCCACTTCAGGAAAAGAGGAAGAAACGAAGAGCTGTGAGAATATTCAGCTGCGTAGTCGCACGTTGCCCAAAAAGAATCTTGGACCTATGAATAAAGGATCGAACAAAAAAGATAAGGGGAAGGAAAAATTCCTTGAAGATATCGCCCTCGATGACCGAGTCGTCGAAGAGCTGGCAGCCAAGAACCCGCCTAAGAAAAGCAAAGTGGATTACAACGTCCTAGCACACTTGAGGAAGATACCTTTACAGCTGAGCGTATTGGATGCCCTTCTGTTGTCTAAAGAGGCGCGAGATTCCCTGATCAGGGCACTACAAGAGCCCGAACAGTTTCAAGCTTTCCTCGCCGAAGAAAAGATGAAGGACGAGCTCGAAGAAGTTCACACAGCCGGCATCACTTTCGGCGACAAAGATCTCCTCCTCGGAACATGCGAGGATAACCGTCCCCTGTATATCACCGGGTACTGCCAAGACATCAAGATAGGGAAGATCTTAGTTGATAATGGGTCCTCTGTCAATCTCCTGAATGTGAGGGTGCTAAAAGAAATCTGCATGAGCATTCAACACCTTGCTTGGGATAAAATCACCATCTCCGGGTTCGACTCGCAGTCATCACGGATGCTCGGGTTTGTAATATTAACATTATGATTCGGGTAGCTCATCACTGATATCAAGTTCTACGTCATTGACGCCAAGACTTGCTACAACGCTTTGCTCGGTAGGCCTTGGTTGCACGAGTACAACATCATCCCTTCTACACAACATCAATGTTTGAAGTATTTCAAGAATGGTCTCAAGTATACCGTGACGGGTGAACTAAACCCATTCTCCATAAATGAAGTCCGAAAGTACGAAGACACAAAGTATTTCTTACCAGACTTTGAAGATACGAAAAGATGCCATAAACCGGAGAACAAGCAAAAAGCTATTACCACTATTCCGGTCTTCGGAAGCGATACCGAGGAAGAAGAAGAGATAGTCTATTCGGGGGCGCTCCAATACAAAAAGCCTGGACCGTCTGCCCCTATGTTGATCTTTGGCAGCGACTCTGAAGATGAGGTCAATGCAGTATTTTCTTTTCGGCCATCAATACAAGCCTTAACTGGCGATGAACAGAGTTTGCAAATCGTCATGGTTCCGCGAAAACATTACAAAGTGCTCGACGCATTTGATACCTATAGTGTGCAAGAATTGTAGACGTTCTACGTCCCTCCGAGGCGAAAAGATGAAAAGGCGATCCTCTTTTATCGATCCGTGGAAACCAAAGTGGAGAAAGAAATCTGCCATAGTGCCAATTCTGCACTTGACAAGCTCCAGCCCATCCGTCTACCCAGTTACTACACAGAAGGATTAAAAAGGCTGTTGAGGCGCCAAGGCATACCTTTCAAACAGACTGCTCGACAAGCTCAGTTCTACAACAGGATCTGGAATGTCCCTGGAATTCAGCGAAAATTGCCCAACGGGAGAATGGAAACGATCGGGTTTGGATATGTTCAATCCAAGAAACGGGAGCGATTCCATGGCTGCTACGTTATACATGACTTTGATGAAGAAGGAGATGCTCTGTTAGAAGATACTGCAATTGAACCAAAACGAGATCCTGCCGTAAAAATGCCGAGTCCGTCATTTGAAGAACAGATGGACAAACTAATAAGAGATGCGGGTCAAAAGGTCCGGGATGACCACAACCGTGAAATGGCCATTTACAAGAAAGCCAGGATACAGCGTCTCCTTCAGCAGGCTACAGAGAATGACGACGCCCTTTGTCGCCAGCCCGTCATACGGAAGACCCGACGTGAAGGTAAAAACAAACTGAAGAACGGAAAAACGTTCGACGGTAGCAAAGATGGTCCAAGAAGCCACACGATCGAAAATTGAGCAGCCAGGATCCGTCTCTTATAAAGAAGATGGGTCGAGCATATTCTTTTTCCCAAGACAAGACAAGGAAGATATTCGGTCTTGTTATGAAACATCAAATGATTACGCTCCCGGAATCCAAACACCTCGAACAAGCAGACGGGGTCTCTCACCCGGATTACTGCTCCTATCACCGAGCAATAGGACATCCTCTCGAAGACTGATTCACATTCAAAAACTAGGTAGAAGACCAGTATCAGCAAGACAAGTTCGCTCTATCCAGCAATTGGAGGGTAACCCCACCACAGAAGCATGTACCGAAAGCCGCGTATACAGCGAGAGTAGAACCGGATCAACATCGGTCTTGGAAACGATTTCGCACCTGTTACGTGATAACGATGTCGGAAGAAAGAGAGCACTATAATGTTGATGACCGCTCCTGGTGCTTTGAAAATAGGGATGAAGATGAGTTGATCTCAGAATTTCTACCAGCGCCAAAAGAGCTGGAAGATGGAATACATACTACTGCGGACAACCTAAGGAAGATCGACTTGGGAACGGCAAACGACCCGAAGCCTACGTTCGTCAGTGAGCTGCTGTCCGAAGAACAAGTAGCTACGATAAAAGACGTCCTCATGCAGTATAAAGACTACTTCGCATGGAACTATTCCGAGATGCTGGGACTAGATCCAGAAATAGTCGTCCATAAATTGGCGATATCTCCAGACGTCAAGCCAGTCAAACAAGCACCAAGAAGGATGCGGCTCGAGCTTGAGATGAATATCAACGCCGAAGTCAAGAAGATAATCGACTTCGGTTTCATCCAAGAAGTTCAATACCCTGACTGGATCGCCAACATCGTCCCAGTGATGAAGAAGAATAGGACGGTGCGCATCTGTGTAGACTTTCGGGACCTCAACAAAGCTTGCCCGAAGGATGATTTTCCCGTACCGGTTATCGAGCCGATAATAGACAATACGTCCACTCACGAAGTCTTCTCCTTCATGGACGGCTCATCAGGGTACAATCAAATAAAGATGCATCCTGAAGACCAGAAGCATACCGCTTTTCGGACCCCACTGGGCATATTCTGCTAAAAAGTGATGCCTTTCGGTCTGAAGAACGCTGGCGCCACTTATCAGAAGACCATGACGAATATTTTTGATGACCTCATACATGAAATCTTCGAATGCTATATCGACGACCTCGTAATGAAAAGTAAATCGTACAAGGAGCATTGGGAGCATCTGAAGATCGTTTTTCAGCGCCTTCGGAAATACAACCTGAAGATGAACCCTCTGAAATGCGCGTTCGGGGTTTCCTCGGGCAAATTCCTAGGATCCATCGTACGACACCGGGGTATTGAGATAGACCCGTCGAAGATCAAGGCGATCATGGAAATGCCTCCGCTAAGAACTCTTTAGCAAGTGCGGTCTCTCCAAGGAAAGCTCGCATATATCCGACGGTTCATAGCTAACCTCTCCGGAAAATGTCTTCCCTACAGTCACCTGATGAAGAAAGGGACCCCGTTCGTCTGGAATCGTAAATGCCAGAGCGCACTAGATGAAATCAAGCAATACCTGCAGAATCCGCCGGTACTAACCGCTCCGATCAAGGGAAAGCCCCTCATCCTGTACACAACAGCCCTTGAAGGTTTCTTAGGTGCACTATGGGCACAGGAAAATGACCAAGGGAAGGAGAGGGCCCTCTACTATTTGAGTCGAGTTCTCCTGGGGGAAGAAAACAACTAATCCCCCATCGAAAAACACTGTATGGCATTAATTTTCGCGATAACGAAGCTCAGACACTATGCATTGGCGCATGAGGTCCACCTCATATTAAAAGTGGATCCTCTCAAATATTTGATGTCAAGAGCCATACTAACAGGACGGCTCGCTAAATGGGCCCTACTCCTAATGGAATTCTCGATAACGTACCGACCTCTCAAGGCAGTGAAAGGCCAGGCCATCGCCGACTTCCTCGCTGAGCATCCGATACCTGCCGATTCACCCCTAAATTGCGAATTGCCGGACTAGCACACGTTTGACACGATCGATGGAAAGAAAGAAGGGAGTGATACTCGATGGGACCTCTACTTTGATGAGGCATCTTCCATGAAGAAGCCAAAGCACAGCTCCCCTATAATCAAATCTGGGGTAGGCCTTATCTTCATGACTCTATAAGGAGGGATAATACGCTTTGCGTTTTCCTTGACAGAACCGAGGACAAACAATGAAGCCGAATATGAAGTTTTGATAGCAGGTCTTGAGATCGCTGTCGACATGGGAATCGAAAACCTCCTCATATACGGAGACTCCCAGCTGGTCGTTAGTCAAATAAACGGCGACTATCAAACGTGCAAACCAGAGTTGGTGAAGTACGGCGAGAGAGTACAATAATTGCTGACTTAAATTCCTTCCTACGTTGTGGAAAGCATACCGCGTACGGAAAATAGCAAAGTGGATGCGTTAGCTAAACTCGCTAAAGAACTGACTGACGAAAACCTTAATGACGTGAGAATCATTGTGCAAAGCCGTCGGGTTCTTGCACCAACGGAAATATCTCCGGAGTCGTCTGAAGAAAAGGAAGCGACCAAGGAGGCAGCCCTACAAATAAAAGACCAGGAAAGGGCTAAGGATTGGAGAGAAGTCTTAATAGACTACTTCAAATCCCGTCAAACACTTGAAGATGCATCCTCGAGACATCATCTCATAAAACGAGCTCTGTCTTTTGCCTTCATCAATGATACTCTATATAAGAGATCATTCGACTCTATGTGGCTGATATTCCTGGGACCGGAAGAAGCAAGGAGAGTCGTTCAAGAAACTCACGACGAACTCTGCGGTTCTAATTAAGCCGAGCCAAAGATGAAACTGAAGATCAAAAGGATGGGCTACTATTGGCCCACGATGATCCAGAATTGTCTCAAATACGCGAAACAATGCCACTCGTGCTAAATTCACGGGGACTTCATCCACCAGCATCCAAACCCGTTACACCCAACAGTGGCTAGCTGGCTGTAGGGTGTTTTTCGTCACCCCATTGAGATGGGAATACGCGCGCGCTTATCAGGCGCATTACAGATTCTCCCTGCCTAGGGTAGGCTGAGGTTTATTGATTGTGGGGATCCGAATCTCCGGCAGCCGCGGACTATGCTGCCGTTAATTTCCCCTCGCCTTTGGAGCGAGAGAACTTCCGATTAACGGGTTAAACTGGTCATGCGAACTCAATGTGCAGCGTTGTGTTTTGAAGGGGTTTTAGATATATCAGGGGCCCCGCAGAGTTTTTACAGGGGTCCCACTACCCGGATAGCGGGCTGGGAGTCAAGGGGGCTAGCAGCCCCCTTGCGGGGTGTGGGGCAGATCCCCGTTAGAAATTTTTTACAAACAGAGACAGTGTCATGAAGTGTGTGTGTGTGTGTGTGTAAGGGAAAAGGGGTATCCAAAGAATATGTGGGAGAAAGCACTCGGGCGCTCGCGCTTTGGGCGCCAGCGCCTCACATGCCAGGCATGTGGGCGCTCGGACGCTAGCGCTTTGGGCGCTAACGATCTGGACGCTAGCGCCTTACGTGCCAGGCATGTAGGCGCTCGGGCGCTAGCGCTTTAGGCGCTAGCGCTCTGAGCGCAAGGTCGCAAGCGCTCTGGACGCTAGCGCCTCACGTGCCAGGCACGTGAGCGCTCGGGCGTTAGCGCTTTAGGCGCTAGCGCTTTGAGCGCAAGAGCGCTAGCGCTTTGGGCGCTAGCGTCCCACAAGCTAGGCACGTGGGCACTCGGGCGCTAGCGCTTTGGGTGCTAGCGCTTTGAGCGTAAGGGCGCTAGCGCCTTACGTGCCAGGCACGTAGGCGCTCAGGAGGTAAGAGGGACTTGGTCCCTGCAATGGGAGTTGTATTCCTAGAAAGGAACACTTTTTATTTTGTATACATACATACATACATACATATATATATATATATATATATATATATGAGGAGTTAAACTCCTAGGATATTTTTAGGCTGATGAAGGGGCTTCTCCTCTTGAGCCCTGGCTCTTCCCCAAAATGGGGTTTCTGGAGATAGGTCTCCTTCTTCTTCTCATCGTTTGGCCGGATCTTGGAGAAAATGGAGAGACTTAAAAGTCTCCCCTTTTTAAGATCTAATGGAAGATCTAAGCCCCCTTTTATGGGTTTTGTGGTGAAAAACTATTTAGTTTTGGAAAAAGAAGAGTAAAACTCTTGATTTAATTCAAAAGAAAGAAGAAGGTTTGAGAACCTTGAGGAAGGAGAAAGAGGCACATGCCCTAATTTTTGGGGAATGAAAAGTTCTTTTTGATATTTTCATCATGTTGCCTTATAGGCTTACATATTTAGATATAGCCCCTTGGGCTTTACAAAATGGCATTTTGCCCACCCCATGTCTCATGTGCTATTTCTTTTTGCACATAAGCCATGGGCTTACAAAATTTTGGCTTTATGCCCATTTTGTTTACATTCATGCATAAAAAATTACATAAAAATTATTTATTACATGATTTCATTTCGGAATGGGGGACAGCCGGCCGCTTCATGTTCGGACTCGACCTGGGCATGGGCCCACTTGGCTTGGGGTTGACTTTGACTTTGGTTTGGTCAACCGCGGTGCAATTTTCGACTTCAACAAAGTGCCCCCCATCAATAAATGCATACCACATATGTGAGTCGTGTGCATGAAATTGATGGATCTTCTTTCGCATAGAGGCGACTTGCTTTGGTTTCCACTTTTTGGGATGCACTGCCCTTTGACGACGTGGACGGTCGACGCTCTGATCCGGAGCGATTTGGTTTCCGATTTGTGGGAAGCCTGTAATGCCCTTTTTGCGACATGGACGGTCGACGCTCTGATCTGGAGCGATTTGGTTCCCGATTTGTGGGAAGCCTGCACTGCCCTTTTTGCGTCATGGACGGTCGATGCTTGATGCGTCTCCGAGACGGAGTGTCCGTAGTAGACTTTTCCCTGGCCCAGAGTGATCTGGTTCATGCTTTGTAAGAAGCCTGCACTGCCCTTTTTGTGACATGGACGGTCGACGCTCTGATCCGGAGCGATTTGGTTCCCAATTTTTCGAAAGCCTGCACTGCCCTTTTTGCGACATGGACGATCGACGCTCTGATCTGGAGCGATTTGGTTCCTGATTTGTGGGAAGCCTGCACTGCCCTTTTTGCGACATGGAAGGTCGACGCTTGACGTATCTCCGAGACGGAGTGTCCGTGGTAGAATTTTCCCTGGCCCGGAGTGATCTGGTTCCTGCTTTGTAGGAAGCCTGCACTGCCCTTTTTGCGACATGGACGGTCGACGCTCTGATCCGGAGCGATTTGGTTCCCGATTTGTGGGTAGCCTGCACTGCCCTTTTTGCGACATGGACAGTCGACGCTCTGATCCGGAGCGATTTGGTTCCCGATTTGTGGGAAGCATGCACTGCCCTTTTTGTGACATGGACGGTCGACGCTCTGATCTGGAGCGATTTGGTTCCCGATTTGTGGGAAGCCTGCACTGCCCTTTTTGCGACATGGACAGTCGATGCTTGACGTATCTCCGAGATGGAGTGTCCGTAGTAGACTTTTCCGTGGCCCGGAGTGATCTGGTTCCTACTTTGTAGGAAGCCTGCACTGCCCTTTTTGCGACATGGACGGTCGACGCTCTGATCCAGAGTGATTTGGTTCCCGATTTGTGGGAAGTCTGCACTGCCCTTTTTGCGACATGGACGGTCGACGCTCTATTTGACTTGCTCTGCTTCCTGCAGTGTCAGGGGTGAACTTGACTTGCTCCGCTTCTTGCAGTGTCGAGATTGGATTCTGACTTGCTCCGCTTTCTGTGGTGCCGGAGTTGAAGTTGACTTGTTGGTTGTGATTTAGGTTGACATCAGCATCGCTATACTGGAATATGGTACCAGGAGTGAATCATCATCTGTCTTTGAGAGGATTTTGGGATTGGTTTTTTGTCGGCATCTGCATTGCTGCACTGGAATAATGCCAGGAGCTACTCATCATTTGCCCCGGGAGAATTTGGGAATTGTTTTTTTTTTTTCGGCATCTGCATTGCTGCACTGGAATAATGCCAGGAGCAACTCATCATTTTCCCCGGGAGGATTTGGGAATTGGTGGCTTAGGAGACAGGTTTAGATCCCTATCATCTAAGACTTTTCAATTTTATGGGCCGTAAGGGTCCCATAAAAGCAATTTCTCCCTACGAATCGAAAGGATCTCGTAGGTGTATTTTCTCCTTAGGAGTCGTGGGGACTCCTAAAGGTGTTTCTCCTTTGTGAGTCGTAAGGATCTCACGCGGGAATTTTCTCATCACAAAGTCGAAAGGACTTTGCGAGTGCATTTCATCTCTTTTTTTACGAGTTCGTGCCCTTTCGGGTTCTCACAAACTCGCTGGCAGTCCTACTGTTTTTACTCACGGAGCCCTTTCGGGTTTTCATCCGTGCCCATTTTGCTTGTGGACATGCTATTTTTTTATTTTATATATATATATATATATATATATATATTATTTTTGGTGGGACTTTGAATGTGGTCTCACCGGTGGGACTTGGGAGAGATTGAGATTATTTTACGCCCATGGATTGTATACGGTTTTGCAGGATGTATGATCCAGACCGTAGGGCCAGAAGAATTTCGGCACTTTGTTGGCGTCTGCATCACTGCACCGGGATATGGTACCAGGAGCGACTCATCATTCGCCGTCAGGGTATGGGATTTGGAATTTGGTTGGCGTCTGCATCGCTGCACTGGAATATGGTACTAGGAGCGACTCATCATTCGCCATTGGGGTATGGGATTTGGAATTTGGTTGGCGTCTGCATCGCTGCACTAAAATATGGTACTAGGAGCGACTCATCATTCGCCATTGGGGTATGGGATTTGGAATTCGGTTGGTATCTGCATCGCTGCACTAGAATATGGTACCAAGAGCGACTCATCATTCGCCATTGGGGTATGCGATTTGGAATTTGGTTGGCGTCTGCATCGTTGCATTGGAATATGGTACCAGGAGCAACCCATCATTCGTCATTGGGGTATGGGATTTGGAATTTGGTTGGCGTCAGTATCGCTACACTGGAATATGGTATCAGGAGCGACTCATCATTCGCCATTGCCTATTGGGAAGCGATGGCTTAGGAGACAGGTTTAGATCCATATCATCTAAGGCTTTTCAATTTTATGGGTCGTGAGGGTCCTATAAAAGCATTTTCTTCCTACGAGTCGTAAGGATCCCGCAGGTGTATTTTCTCCTTAGGAGTCGTGGGGACTCCTAAGTGCGTTTTTCCTTTGTGAGTCGTAAGGATCCCACAAAAGTTTGTTCTCCTCATGTATCGTGAGGACACATGAGTGGGTCTTCTCAATGGAGCATAATTCCAAGGGTGGAGACCAGCCGTGTAACTGGTGATTGCGGTGGATTATGGGTATGATGAGAATTATTTGAGCCCGTGGATTGTATACGGTAGTCAACTTGGGGAACAACCGTAGGGCCGGGAGAATTTTGGGATTTGTTTGGCGTCTGTATCGCTGCACTGGAATATGGTACCAGGAGCGACTCATCATTCGCCGTTGGGACATTCAGGGATTTGAAATTTTGGTTGGCGTCTACATCGCTGTAATGGAATATGGCACCAGGCGCGACTCATCATTCGCCGTTTTTTTTACCGTGATTGCTCTATCATTTCAGCTTTTCTTATCGCGAAGGTCGCGATTGCCCTATCATTTCGGCTTTTTATTCGTGGTTGCCCTATCATTTCGGCTTTATTTTTCATCTTTATTTTACTCGCCGATTTTTATTGCGAGTTGCCCCATCATTTCGGCTTTTCTTCTTCTTTTTTTTACACATTCCTTTTTTTTATTTACACATTTTTTTTACATTCCCAGTTTAACGACTTAGAGGTCGATTATTCCCAGTTTAATGAAATGGTGGTCAGTTATTCCCAGTTTAATGACATGGTGGTCGACTGGTGTTCCCAGTTTAACGACGTGGTGGTCCTCTTTGCTTATTCCAGCTCCTTGAATTTTGATCTTGGTGGAGCTGTGTTGGCTCTGTGGCTTGCCGATACATCCGAGGATTGTGAGGTTTTTCCAAGCTTGTATTGGTCCTCTGCCCAATTTTTGAAAACACAGCAGTCTTCAATGGTATGACTCACCACCCTATGGTACGGGAAGTATACGGGATTGCTGGTCATATTCATTTCATGTGGCCTTTTCGGCATAGGCAATTGCAGACTATTGTTCAAGGCTTCCTCGAATATATTGCGGACTTCATCCCTCCTGAAGGAGTACACTTTCTTCTTTCTCTCCATTAGAGCAGGTGCCCTTATTGATGCTGGTCCTTGAGGCCAATCAGTCTTTGGTTCGCCCTTTTCAGATAATGGCACACGTCTGGGAGGATTAGGTTCCCGAAAGGCTTCGGTCTCCATTTGTATGAAATCGGCGGTCGTAGCTTGACTGTTTACTACCACGCCTTTAGACAGCTCTATCTCTCCCATCTTGTATTGCCTTTCGACCCAATATTTGAAGACGGAGCAGTCCTCAATGACATGACCTATCACTCTGTGATAGGGGCAATATTTTGGGTCGTCGGTCATATTCGCTTCTTGTGATCTCTTTGATTCTGGCAGTTGTAGACCGTTTCTTAGGGCGTCTTTGAATATTTTACGGATTTTGTCCCTTCTGAAGGAATAAACCTTATCCAGCTTCTCTTTCAGTGGAGATTCTCCTCCGGCGTATGTATCGGAGGGACTGGAGGCTGATCGTGGCCGTTTTTCGTGAAGGCGCTCCGCTCTTAGGTTGAAGGGGGTATCAGTTGGCTGCCCCGGGTATCAATGCCTGGCTCATGAACCAAAATTTGATTCTGCTGTAATTGCAATCGGGCGACTTGGGTCGCAAGATCTGCCGCGATGTTTACCAATTCGTCGACCTTAAACTGTACCTTGGCTAACTTCTCATCCATGTCCTGAAGCTGCCTCTGAAGCCATCGGAATAATGCTTGTTCTGCAGTTCCGGTTATGACAACCGGGTCATCCTCATTGCCGGAGCACAATTCCGCAGGAACCCCGGGCTCTTTTGGCTTATCGGCCTGAGCGGGCTCTTTGTCATTTAGGCCGAGTTGACGTTGGGTAGCGTCCACCGTATCATCACCCTGGCTGTGAAGCATAGAAGGGTTCGTTTCTTCATGTCCGACCATGTAGACAGTGTGGACTGCATATCCAGCCGTCTCTTTATCTTTCGCGGGGTGACCCGTTCCTCGAACCTCATGAAGTTCAGCCTAGCAGAACTCTTAGCCCTTTTGTTGGCTCTATACCTGAGCCTTTTCTGCCTCAGCTTCTCGATTTTGAAGGCTTGCCGGGCATCCGTTTTCTGGGAAGCCACCGTGAGTCGATTGATAGGGAGGTTAAAGAAGATACCCAATCGAGCAGTTGTCGAGGGTACCGCTGGAGGTTGCTCCAGATGCCCCGTTGCTTCGTTGATGTTGATGGCCTTGCCCCCAGCTGGAGCGATGGAGAGTCATTCGGAAACGGATTTATGCTTGGGCTGAGGTGCCCTCGAGACCATGACATTCGGCCTTTTCCCTTTTGAGACCGATTTGTCTGTTACCGGAGTTTGAAGAGCTGGGACGGCGTTAGCCGACACGAACATAATAGAGCCAAATGGTAGCAGCGGCTCCTCCCATTGTCGTCCGAGACTGGCCGGGAGGACCGTCCTGGAGTCCATCTTCATCGTGTAGGAGATGGGAGCTGTGCCGAGAGTTGAGCTCGTCCTTGGAGACATTGTTGAGAACTGATTGCTTGGAAAACTGCATGAAAGAGCATTATTTTAGTATGAATATAGATATGTATATTGATTGAGTTCGCATGAACGTTTAACCCGAAATATGGGAGGAGAGATAGGTCCCACCGGGCATGCCAGAATCTGTAGGGTGTTTTTCGTCACCCCTTTGAGATGGGAATACGCGCGCGCTTGTCAGGCGCATTACAGATTCCCCCTGCCTAGGATAGGCTGGGGTTTATTGATTGTGGGGATCCGAATCTCCGGCAGCCGCGGACTAAGCTGCCGTTAATTACCCCTCGCCTTTGGAGCAAGAGAACCTCCGTTTAACGGGTTAAACTGGTCATGCGAACTCAATGTGATGTGTTGTGTTTTGAAGGAGTATGTGTGTGTGTGTGTACATATATACATACATACATACATACATACATACATACATAAGGGAAAAGGGGCATCCAAAGGATGCGTGGGAGAAAGCGCTCGGGCGCTCGTGCTTTGGGCGCCAGCGCCTCACGTGACAGGCACGTGGGTGCTCGGGCGCTAGTGCTTTGGGCGCTAGCGCTCTGAGCGCCAGGGCGCTCGGGCGCTAGCGCTTTGGGCGATAGCGCCTCACGTGCTAGGCACGTTGGCGCTCGGGCGCTAGCGCTTTGAGCGCAAGAGCGCTAGCGCTTTGGGCGCTCGGGCGCTAGCGCTTAGGGTGCTAGCGTTTTGGGCGCAAGGGCGCTAGCGCCTCACGTGCCAGGCACGCGGGCGCTCGGGAGGCAAGAGGGACTTAGTCCCTGCAATGGGAGTTGTACTCCCAGAAAGGAACACTTTTTTTTGTGTGTGTGTGTGTGTGTATGAGGAGTTAAACTCCTAGGATATTTTGATGTTGATGAAAGGGGCTTCTCCCCTTGAGCCCTGTATCTTCCCCAAAATGGGGTTTCTGAAGATGGGCCTCCTTCTTCTTCCTGTCGTTTGGCTGGATCTTGGAGAAAAGGGGGGAGACTTAAAAGTCTCCCCTTTTTGAGATCTAATGGAAGATCTGACCCCCCCCCTTGTGGGTTTTGTGGTGAAAAACTATTTAGTTTTGGAAAAAGAAAAGTAAAACTCTTGATTTAATTCAAAAGAAAGAAGAAAATTTTAGAACCTTGAGGAAGGAAAAAGAGGCACATGTCCTAATTTTTGGGGAATGAAAAGTTCTTTTTGATATTTTCATCATGTTGCCTTATATAGGCTTATATATTTACATATAGCCCCTTGGGCTTTACAAAATGGCATTTTGCCCACCCCATATCTCATGTGTTATTTCTTTTTGCACATAAGCCATGGGCTTACAAAATTTTGGTTTTATGCCCATTTTGTTTACATTCATGCATAAAAAATTACATAAAAATTATTTATTACATGATTTCATTTCGGCATAGGAGAGGGCCAGCCGCTTCATGTTCGGACTCGACCTGGGCATGGGCCCACTTGGCTTGGGGTTGACTTTGACTTTGACTTGGTCAACCGTGGTGCAATTTTCGACTTCAACACTGGCCGTTCGAAATGTGGGGAACCGACATAATCGGGCCCATCGAACCAACGTCATCCAGAGGACATCGTTTCATATTGGCGACAACCGATTACTTCTCTAAGTGGGCAAAAGCAGTACCGCTAAGAGAAGTGAAGACAGAGAATATCCTTCATTTCTTCAAGACACACGTCATCTATCGGTTCGGCACTCCGCGATGAATTATCTCCGATAACGGGCTAGCCTATAGAAGTCACAAAATCAGCCGCTTCGCACAGCAGCATAGCATAAACTGGAGATACTCTTCGGTCTATAATCCCCGAGCTAATGGTCTAGATGAGACTTTCAACAAGACCTTGATAAAGATCATTAAGAAGACAGTGTCCAGAAATAAAAAAGACTGACACGAGAGACTGCATGAAGCTCTCTGGGCGTATGGGACCACGTTCAAAACGGCCACAAAAACAACGCCGTATGCATTGGTATTCGGCACTGAAGTCGTACTCCCCTTGGAGATAGAGCTACTCTCTCTACGAGTGGCGGTTCATCACGAGCTAACAGACGAAGAGAACGCTCATCTTCGGCTTGAGGAGCTTGACGCCCTCGATGAAACTCGTCTCATGGCGCTACAAAACCTAGAAGCTTACAAAGTAAGGATGACGCGCTCATACGAGAAATTGACTAGGCCGAGAACATTTCGCCAAGGCAAACTCGTGCTAGTGATCAAGAGGCCTATGATCCCCAATCGCGCCAAACGAGGGAAATTCGAGCCGAACTATGAAGGTCCATACATCATAGACAAAGTTTACCAAGGTGGGGCTTATTTGCTCTTGGATATGCGTGGCGAGAGACCCTTCCGACCAATAAGCGGCCGATTCCTTTAGAAGTACTACACTTGACAAGTCATGGCCTAGGTCAACGATAGATGACGACGCCTATGTCCGCTCGCTATCTTTCTAAGCCCAAACTCTATAAGTGGTATCGGGCGAAATCTCGCCTCGAAAAAGTGCTATGGACCGAAACGTCCCTAAACTAATAGCGGACCGAGATGTCCTAAAACTAACAACGGACCGAGATGTCCTAAAACTAACTATGGACCGTAACGTCCTTAAACTACTACGAACCACAGTATCCTAAGGCTGACAAAAAATGATAAAATAAAAAAAATAAAAAAAAAAGCGAAAAAAACGGTACGTCCATAAGCGAAATGGGCACGGATGAAAACCCGAAAGGGCTCCGTGAGTAAAAACAGCAGGGCTGTCGATGAGTTTGTGAAAACCCAAAAGGGCGCAATCTCGTTAAAAGACACTTGCAAGGTCCTCTCGATCTTGTAAGGAGAAAATACCTGTGTGAGATCCTTACGACTCACAAGGGAACAACACACTTAGGGATCCCCACGATTCTTAAGGAGAAAATACACTTACGAGATCCTCACAACTTGTAAGGAGAATTCCCCAATGAGACCTCCACGGCTTATAGGATTCAAAAGCCTTAAGCTATAGGGATCTGAACCTGTTCTTAAGCCGTCATATCCCCCGATTGCCCTACAATCGGTTCAATGTTGACCCTTGTATACAATCCACGGGCATAAATAAACGCCTCCTTCATCAAGTCCACAGATGGCACGAAACATCCTCACTTGGTGAACAACACTTGTAGGTCCTCTTGACTTACAAGGAGAAATTGCTCTTATGAGATCCTTACGACTTATAAGAGGCCATACACTTAAGAATCCTCATGATTCTTAAGGAGAAATTATACTTGTGAGATCCTCACGACTCGTAAGGAGAATTCTTATGAGACCCTCACAGCTCATAGGATTCAAAAGCCTTAAGCTACAGGGATTTGAACATGTTCTTAAGCCGTCATATCCCCGATTGCCCTACAAGCGTTTCAATATTGATCTTTGTATACAATCCACGGGCACGAATAAACATTTCCCCAACAAAGTCCCACTAGGGATGAGGGATATCCTCACATGGTGAACGAACCTTGTAAATTCTCTCGACTTATAAGGAGAAAACACTCTTGTAAGATCCTTACGACTTACAAGAGAACACACCACTTAGAAGTCCCCACGACTTCTAAGGAGAACATACACCTATGAGATCCTCACGACTCGTAGGGAGAAATACCTTTATGAGACCCTTATGGCTCATGAAGTCAAAAGCCTTAGTCGACAGGATCCTAACCCTATTTACTAAGCCACTTTTGTTCGAATCGACAAAGGCAAATGATGATTCGCTCATGGCCATATCCCAGTTGTAGCGATGCTGATGCCTAAATCGGTATCGAATTCCAAGTTTAAACTCGCGATAAAAATCAGCGAGCCAAAAATGCATATGAAATAGCCGAAATGATGGGGTAACTTGCAACAAAATCAGCAAGTAAAATATATGCATGCAAAATAACCGAAATGATTGGGCAACTCGCAATAAAAAGCAGCGAGTAAAAGGAAAAATAGCCGAAATGATTGGTGTTCAGTTGATAAAACTGCACATTTGTTATTACATTTTTCCTACTATTTCTATATTAGAAAAGGTGTTTATTATAATATATGATACATATGAGGGTTTATCTGTAAAAAGACTATTTTCATGTATTTATATATTATAATTAGCATTTGGTAGGAAAATGTATGCAAGAAATATCATTGACCAAATCTTAAGAAAACAAACTCTACTAAATATCATTTGAGTTGTTGTGCAGAATTTGCAGGACGTGAAAACGTTGTAGCCGACCATCTTTTACGCATCTTCTTCGCCAACTTTGACCGTGCTGATAAATGACTCATTTCCTGACGAACAGCTCTTGACTGTATCCTACGAACCAAGTTCTTTCTCGGTAGTTGTGTAATTTATTTGTGCATCATTCAAGGTCCTACTTGCATAGTAAATTACATGTGGTATCTTATCAATGTGCTGTCCTAAGACAGCACCAATAGCAAAATCTGATGCATCACACATAAGCTCGAACGGGTGGTTCCAATCCGGAGATGATAGAACGGGGGCTGCTGTGAGTGATCCTTTAAGTGATAGAACGTTGTAGCCGACCATCTTTCACGCATCACTTCTTCGCCAACTTTGATCGTGCCGATAAATGACTCATTTCCTGACGAACAGCTCTTGACCGTATCCTACGAACCGAGTTCTTTCTCGGTAGTTGTGTGATTTATTTGTGCATCATTCAAGGTCCTACTTGCATAGTAAATTATATGTGGCGTCTTATCAATGTGTTGTCCTAAGACAGCACCAATAGCAAAATCTGATGCATCCCACATAAGCTTGAACGGGTGATTCCAATCCGGAGATGATAGAACGGGGGCTGTAGTGAGTGATCCTTTAAGTGATAGAACATTGTAGCCGACCATCTTTCACGCATCACTTCTTTGCCAACTTTGACCGTGCCGATAAATGAATCATTTCCTGACGAACAGCTCTTGACTGTATCCTACGAACCTTGATTCATGGATATCGTGAACTATCTTGCGACGGGACTTATTCCTAGCGATTGGTCGAAACAAGACAAACTTCGATTTCTATCCCAAGTAAAATACTTTTATTGGGATGAACCTTATCTGTTTAAGTATTGTTCCGATCAAATCATTCGCAGGTGTGTCCCTAACGATGAATTCAAGAGCGTGTTATCATTTTGTCATGATCAGGCATGCGGCGATCATTTTGGTCCTCGAAAAACGGCGGAGAAAGTTTTGCAATGTGGCTTTTATTGGCCAACATTGTTTAAAGATGCATTTGAACAATTGGGCACCGCGAAAAATAGCCGAAATGATTGAGCAATCGCGACTTTCGCGATACAAAAAGCTGAAATGATAGAGCATCGAGGAAAGAAAACAAAAAAATACATATAAAATGAAACTTTTGCCCTGCAGGTAAGTCCATACCGATCCCTGTATACAATCCATAGGCATAAACGAAAAGGGAACCACATGTCCCAACAAACTCTATCAAAGGGAGAGTTAGGTCTCAGCGACAATATCTGCATCCAGAAGACCAAAAACGGCGTTCCTCCTCATGCCAGCAGGACACGGATGTGACACCACCAATCGGAGCCATGGCAAAGTCCCCAGTTCTAAGACTCTACGGTGCACAGACAACCTAGTGTCAACCCTTGACCTCCTTGTCATCAAGCAACGCTTCGACATGGACACATGTCAACTCCTGACCTCCTTGTCGTCAAGCAACGCTTCGACATGGATACATGTCTACTCCTGACCTCCTTATTGTCAAGCAACGCTTTCACATAGATACATGTCAACTCCTGACCTCCTTGTCGTCAAGCAACGCTTCGACACAGATACATGTCAACTCCTGACCTCCTTGTCGTCAAGCAATGCTTCGACTCGGATACATGTCAACCCCTGACCTCCCTGTCGTCAAGCAATGCTTCGACATGGATACATGTCAACCTCTGACCTCCCTGTCGTCAAGCAACGCTTCGAAACGGATACATGTCAATCCCTGACCTCCCTATCGTCAAGCAACGCTTCGACATGGATACATGTCAACTCCTGACCTCCTTGTCGTAAAGCAACACTTCGACTCGGATACATGGCAACCCTGATCTCTCTGTCGTAAAGCAACGCTTCGACTCGGGAACAAGTCAACTCATCAACCACTTACGAGTCCTCTCAACTTGTAAGAGAGAAAATTCTCTTGCGAGATCCTTACGACTCTCAAGAGAAAGCACACTTAGGAATCCTCACGATTCCTAAGGAGAAAATACACCTACGAGATCCTTACGACTCGTTGGGAGAAAAATCCTTATGAGACCCTCACGGCTCATAAAATTGAAAAGTCTTAGGCGGCAGATCTGAACCTGTTTCTTAAGCCATCACTACCCTACAAAGAGTTCAAGACGAACTGTTACTTATTATCTACAAGCCACACTTGCAAAAATTACATGCCATCGAAATCGAGGTGCTACTCAAGAGTACGTAAACTACTTTGCGCCAAGTCAAAACAAAAAGGCATAACCCACGGACGTCAATCACATATTATGCAAGGCAATAAGGAGAACATTTGATTTACATCCAATTGGGCGTCCGAAGCGTACCCACTTATGTATGTGCGAAAAGGATAAAATAAACGCATGGAAAGAAAAAAATTTGTTATTCATACCTCAGAAAGTTCTTACATTGATGAAAACAGTAAACAAAAGCATTATTATAATGTTTACAATGGCAAAACATTGAATCCGGGACACGGATTAAGAAATTCAAAAGTGAGGCCGTCTAAAATGTATATGGCCTCTCTGACCATTCTCGTGTGCATCCTCTCACGATCGCAAGCGTCAGGATCTTCGCTGATGTCCTCCACCCTCTGATAAGCAGCGATTATCGTCGTCTGTCGGAAAGTTTGATGCAAAATATTAATGAGATTATCTCGCCGCTTCTTCGAGATCAGGCACGTTAGATACACTGAGTGCACCTTATCTTCAGCGTCATCCAGTGCATTAAGCGGCATGGCTTCATAAATCCAGGAAGTGCTCCCCAAATTGCTCTCACTATAATCTTCAAGAGAGTGGAGCGACGAGAAAGTAGTCGACTGTTGTGTGCATTAAAATGATTCATACTTTCAGCGCATTGGGCATTTGTAAACTCTTGTTTTTGACAACGGCCTTGTACGCGAATGTCCTCATAAGAAATGATTTCGTCAAGACAGTACGGATGAGCGGCCATAGCGCCTGAAAATGAAAATCAATGAAAGTTTAGTGGACAGACTAATCAAGAAAATGCTTATTGAAATAGACACGGGGATTTAAACAACTCTTGATATCCGCATGAAGAAAACAAGTTCTGATTAAGACACCCAACAAATTCAAATTTATGCAATTAAGGAGGGAATCCTAAAAAGATTCTCATTTAATGAGAGACTCCTCGGGTCGAGGAGTTAGACTCCTCGAGAGCAACGCTCTGCAGATAGAAGTGACATCTGTCAACTCTAATTATGAGGGACTAAAAATTCCCCCAAAAATTCTGAAGAGTTATGCTCTGCGAAGACGATGTAATCATCCAAAAAAAACCCTAAAGAAGCAAAGCTTTTTACAGAAGTTAAAAAGTTCAGGATCTTTAAGATCTGTAAAGCGAACTTTAATTCTTCGTTAATGGGTTAAAGGAACCCTAAAATAGGATTTCTTTTTCTGATACACGATTTAGGAAGAGCAAAGCTCTGGTTTTTAATTAACGGGTTGAGAAACCCTAAAAATCTTTAATATCTATGATCTGAGAAGAGCAAAACTCTGTTAATAAATTCAATTCTTACCGAATTTGGGCAGAGTTTTGACTCTGAGAAATTTCTTAAGGGAAAGAGCTGGGCTCTGAAAGAGAATTAAATTCTCAAGAAACAAGAAAAAATCAAGAAGATGAACAAGCAGTCATCTTAAAGGGCCAAATGTCCTATTTATAGGCATTGGAAGTCGATCCAACTTTCAAGAACAGTCCAACGGTGGAAAGGCTGCCACCGCTGCACTCACGTGTGGGCTATGTGAGCGCAACGGTGGGGTGGGGGCATTTGTTTTCCCAATCAAAGCAAAACTCTGTTCAAATTTTGAAATTTGAAATGAAGCAGCGCTTCATAAAAGTGCTCGCGCCAAAAGCGCGAGCACTAAGAGTCAAAGACTCTGAGGCGGCGCCTCACGTGCAAAGCACGAGAGCGCTAGCAGCGCCAGCGCTAAGAGTCAAAGACTCTGAGACGGCGCCTCACGTGCAAACCACGAGGGCGCCAAGCACTAGAACTAAATATTCTCCACCATTGGATCAAAGATCCAACCGAGATGATAAATCATCAAATTACCAGAATAAAATTCTGTTAAGGAAATACCCCTCAGAATCTATCCAAACAAGAAAGATCGTGCTCTGTTAGTCAGAGCACCGCTGGATCAAAGATCCAATGGTGATTAAAAATCACTAAGATACAGAGTAATCTCTGCTTAGGAAAATAATTTCCTAATCTTGTTAAGTAACAAGAAAGACGTTTTCTGTAAAATAGAAGCTCTAGGATCAAAGATCCAATGGTGGAGAAACATCCCCAAATCAATCAGAAAAAGATTGCCTTAACTGATCAGCCTCTACTATATAAAGGCCTCAAGACTTCAAGTCTAGCACAGAAGAAACTTCCCATAAGTTTCATAGAGAAGAACCCCCCCCCCCAAAAAAAACTTCGAGTTCTCAAAAAAATAAAAGGAGAAGAACAAGCTCTGAGAAGAAGAATTTCTTCAAGGTAAATAAAACAGAGAGATCAAAGTATCTCATCAAAAAAGAAGAACTTAGTTCTTTTTCTAAATCATAGATCTACAAAGACAGAAGTCTTTCATAAAAGCAGAAGAGATTGGAGCATCTCATCGTAAAAAGGGAGGGAGAAGAACTTAGTTCTCTTTAGATCACAGATCTATAAGACAAAGACAAAATCTTTCACAAAAAACAGAAGAGATTGCAACATCTTCTATTAAAATAAGAACTTAGTTCTTAGATCCACGAGACAAAATCTCTTATAAATGAGAACTTAATTCTCAGAGCACGGAATTGATCAAGAGCGCTCTGCACTCATTGGCTAGCACTCAGCGCCAAGCATGCCACATGCTACTCACATGGGTGCTATTTCATAAGAAGCGCCTTAGCGCTCCAGGTCTGGCGCTCAGCACCAAGCGCGCCACATGCTCCTCACGTGTGCGCTATTTCATAAGAAGCGCCTTAGCGCTCCAAGTCTGGCGCTCAGCACCAAGAGCGCCACGTGCTCCTCACGTGTGCGCTATTTCGTAAGAAGCGCCTTAGTGCTTCAAGTCTGGCACTCAGCGCCAAGCCCACCACGTGCTCCTCATGTGTGCGCTATTTCATAAGAAGCGCCTCAGCGCTCCAAGTCTGGCGCTCAGCGCCGAGTACTCTATATATAAAGGCTCTGTACATAAAGCGCTTTGCGCTACAAAGAGTGTTCAACACTCAATAAAAGACAAAAGAAAAAGGGTGTCAGAACCCAAATTAATGCTCAGTATTATTGAACAAAAGAGGCTAAGTCCAAACAGATGTTTAACACCCAAACAAATGTTCAACAGTTTAATCAGAACTGAATGGGCTGAGCCCAAGTTGGCCACAAGTCCCTAGCTCAGACCAGCTGAGCCCATATACTCACAGTTGGTCTTGGTCCCAAGTCTGACTACAGATCTCCTAACCAACCTTGGTTCAAGGGTACATCTCTTCATTCCTCTGATATGTATCGTTGTAATTCTTCAACGTATTCAAAGAGGTGACGGGTCCCGACAACCAGACACTCCATGGACTATGATGTCCTTAAATTTATGGATCGCAACGTCCCTAAACTAAACTCTATAGACGATGACGTCTTTAAACTATGGACTATGATATTCTTAAACTCCATGGACTATGATTTCCTTAAATTTATGGACCGCAACGTCCCTAAACTAAAACGATAGAGTCCAAATACTCTTTCGTTGGATCTAAATGATCCCAAAATCTTATTGAGTAGATCTTAGTCTAAAATCAGACTGACGTATCCTCAACAACGTTTGAGTTGACCTTAGTCTAAAACAAGACTAACGGTCCTTAAACCAACCCAAACCCAAATCTAAGAAAATACGGATTTGGATTAATCCACGCCTTACGGGCGACAACATAAATTAGTCTCCGTATACAATCCACGGGCAACCAAAAATAAAACAAACACACACGACACGAAGTGACCTTCTGGAGCCAGAGAAAGTGGTTACCACGATGCGGTAACGTAATTAACTGTAGGGGTTTGCGCCTGCAGGGAAGAGCGTCCCCACAATCAAAACCCCTCACAATGAGGGGGAATCTGACGAAGTCTGCTACAACGGCCGCATTCGTCTAAACCTCCGATACACGGTGCCATAAAGCAACTTGGCATCTTCGGAGAGGTGGACGGATAAAACCCAAATAGCATCTGCCCCCAAATTCAGGCAAGACATCTATCTTCACGATTTTCGGTGGTAAACAGCCGATGTCAGGCACCTCGCGATTTGCGGGGAGGCAGAATTTTCAAAAAACGATAATGTTTACTATGCAAACCGGCTAAAACTCCAGGATCTTTACTAAAGCCTAAACTAGCTAATCTATCTAGAGGTTTAACTACTCTGTAGAATGGTTATACCTCCAAGATACAGTCCTTCGGGTCTTTTAGTGCTCCTCTCCGAGGCTCCTTGGTGATTGGATCGGGATGGCTCCATCGGCCTTCTTGCGTCTAAGATGATCCACCGCGAGAGAATGTGCTACAAGCTTCAACCTCTAAATGAGGTAACTAAAGTAGATGGTTCGCTAAACCAACTAGCCTAGGAGATGTAGAAATTCTAAAGGATTGTGTACTCTCACTAAACCCTTGGCTCACAACACATGTGAAGATTAGGGTTTAGTTGGAGGAAGAAGGAGATGGAGGAACTCAAGAGAGTATGAGAGGAGAGCAACTCAAGAAAATGAGCTCAAGAAATAAAATGATCAAGTGTGTTGGCAAAGTGTAGAGAATGGCTAATAATATCACTCACTCATTGAGCCATGGAATAAATCCTAATAGAAAATATGTGACATGCCTCAATAGTGAACCCAAAGCAAATAAAATAATCAAATCCTATTCTTTACACCATGCCACAATAAGTCTCCTCCATTTCCACCTCATTAATCCATTTGGAAAATTGATATTACAAATAATGAGGTGGCACCTTCTAGAAGCATGCCTTGACAAATTACAAGAATACCCCTCTCACCATATATACATACCTGTATCCGTATTCCGAAAAATATGGATACACTGAGACGATAACAATCCAATAATATAATACTATGATCCGGCTTAAACCAAAGCCCACTAGTATTGTCCGCCCGATCAGCATCCGTGTACAAGTACATGTACGTGATCGAAAACCAGTCGTAAAATCATACGACGTCTACATCAATTGCCTGAAGCAGGGAAACTATCTGTGTTGGACTCTAAAGACTCGACAGTACACTGGCAGTGGGTTTAACCATAAGCCGTCAGCGGTATTAGCTACACATAACGGCTACCCAGGTATCTGTCGATAAGAAGACCGATGAGCAAACTCACCCGGACTCCTACTGAGCCTATCGGTGACAATCTCCGTACAGTCCGGTCTGTTCGTCTGAGATACTCGCATATCCGTCTAGAGGGATGGTAAACGTCATACCCCTAATAACGTGATAAGTCGTGCCGGAGGAGAGCCCAATAGACCATGAGAAACTACTGGAGTGCCTTACCAGTATTTCTCGACTGCCCTGGCCAGGGACTTTGTGTAATTGCTTTCCGAACACTGCGCGATATCAACCCCCAATATCGGGAGAGAAAAATCCCATCCGGTCGCTACTGTCTCCAAGTGCTTCGGGACTACACCCAACTACTACCTGTTTGCATGGCTCCTTTGAGCGTGGTAGGGTAGTAATCAAAGTGGAGTGGGAACACACTCGAGACGAAGTAGCGATGGCAAATCAATGGACTAAGTTGTACTCATGCTACCTGGGAACTGCTACCTGACGATAGGTATAATACCAACCGGCAGTTTCCATCGAGTCCTGTACAGTGTAACTCGCAATGCAGTGAGCACCTGCATACCTTCTCAAGTACGTCTTACTAATGGCTGTGGGACAGACCATATCCCCTGCTGGGATGAGAAGCGTATACACTAGTCTACTCTGGAGTA
Source organism: Agapanthus africanus (assembly GCA_030015575.1). Lineage (NCBI taxonomy): Eukaryota > Viridiplantae > Streptophyta > Magnoliopsida > Asparagales > Amaryllidaceae > Agapanthus > Agapanthus africanus. Next base: position 14,663,150 of record CM057337.1, read on the forward strand.
TCGATGCCCCGTCTCGATAATCCAACGACTAGGGACATATATAAAGATGTGCTTATAGACTACCCAGCCCTCTCGAGTGTGACTGCCATCACAAGGCTGGTAGTCAAGCAAAGATCCTAAGGTCTCTACCAATATGTATAAGCGATATGCTAAAACAAACACATGCGCATATTGAGGTAGAATCAAACCAGGTAGCATACTACCATATCGAGCAAGAGTGTTATTATAACTGTGAAATATCCCAAGCATCCAATATATAATATATAATCCAGTATGATACAATAATGGCCTCTAGGGTATATATCACTAACAATCTCCTACCTGCACTAAGGCTATGTATTGGCATATCGCAGACCTATCATCTCGATTAGCCGCTCGAACTGTGTCTGAGGGATGGACTTTGTGAGTAGATCTGCAGTGTTGTTCTCTATCTTTACTCTCCGCACCTCGATATCCCATCGATCAATGATCTCCCTGATCAGGTGGAACCGCCTCAGGATGTGTCTGGACTTCTGATGGGATCTTAGTTCCTTTGCTAAAGCCATAGTGTCGTTGTTGTCACAATACAGTGGTATTGGATCAACAATGGATGGAACCATCTGAAGCTCTGTCACGAACTTCCTGATCCAGACTGCTTCCTTCGCAGCATCACAGGCAGCAATATGCTCCGCTTCCATAGTCGAGTCAGCAACGGTGTCCTGCTTGGAGCTCTTCCAAACAGCCGCCCCTCTATTGAGGGTAAAGACATGACCCGACATGGACTTGGAGTCATCCTTGTCACTCTGGAAGCTGCAGTCGGCGAAGGTCTCGATCTGGAGGTCTTCCCTTCCGTACACCAAGAACATCTCCTTAGTCATTCTCAGGTACATAAGAATGTTCTTCACTGCTATCCAGTGCTTCTCTCCTGGGTTTGACTGATACTGGCTTACAATGCTCAGGGCGTATACTACATCTGGTCTGGTACACAATATCGCATATATTATAGAGCCTACCGCTGAAGCGTAGGGTATAATAGACATGCGAGCTCTTTCCAAATCAGTCTTCGGAGACATCTCTTTGGAGAGGGTGATTCCGTGACAAGCCGGTAGATTACTACGCATAGAATCTTCCATACTGAATCGTTTCAGTATGGTATCGATGTACCTTGACTATGAGAGTCCCAACATCCATTTAGATCTGTCACGATAGATCTGGATCCCCAGAATGTAGGAGGTATCACCCAGGTCTTTCATGGAGAACCTCTGTGATAAGAATCCCTTGACTGATTGTAACATAGGAATGACATTTCCTATCAAGACAATGTCATCTACGTACAGGACGAGGAATACCACACTTCTGGCTATAATTTTACTATAAATGCATGGTTCATTTGGATTTTTGATAAAGTCTAATTCCTTGACCGTCTCATCAAAACAGATGTTCCAACTCCGCGATGCCTGCTTTAGTCTATAAATGGACTTAAGCAACTTGCGCACTTTCCCGCTGCTCCCACTCTGAATGAAACCCTCCGGCTGATCCATTTAGATGCACTCTTTTAAATTTCCATTTAGAAAAGCGGTCTTTGCGTCCATCTGCCAGATCTCATAGTCGTGGAAGGCAGCAATGGTAAGAAGGATCCGAATAGATTTGAGCATAGCCACTGGAGAAAATGTTTCATCATAGTCTGAACCAGGTCTTTGACGAAAACCTTTTGCAACAAGTCTAGCCTTATAGGTTTCCACCTGTCCATCTACACCAATCTTCTTTCTGAAGATCCATTTGCAGCCTACGGGTTTTACCCCTTCTAGAGCAAAGTCCAAAGTCCATACTTTGTTAGTGTACATGGACTCCATTTCAGTCCGCATTGCATCCAGCCATTTTACCGAGTCTCGGCTCTGAATGACTTGCTGGAAGGTAGTTGGCTCATCATCTTCAATGATGCAATCCTCTCAATCCCCATCTATGAGAAAACCGTAGTATCTCTTCGGCGGATGAGATAGCCTACTAGTTTTGCGGAGTGACACGGGTGTGTCCAGTTCTTTCGAAACGTCTGGTTCCACAATGCTTTCAGTAATAGCTTGTGGTTCTGGAATTTCTTCCAGTTCTATTGCGCTCCCACTTATCTGATTTTCTAAAAATTCAGTTTCCAAGAAGTGGGCATGCCGAGAAATAAAAACTTTTTGTTCCTCTGCGTAATAGAAAAGATACCTCGGAGTTCTTTGGGTATCCCATAAACTTACACAATACTGAGCGTGCCTCGAGCTTGTCCGTATGCTGCTTTTTTACAAAAGCTGGACATCCCCATGTCTTAAGGTACTTAAGATAAGGTTTCTTCCTACTCCACATCCGATATGGTGTGGTAGGCACTGACTTAGTAGGAACCTTGTTCAAAAGATATGCAGCTGATTCTAGTGCATAGCCTCAGAAGGATCGCGGTAACTCAGCATTACTCATCATGGAACGAACCATATCCAATAGGGTTCTGTTCCGCCTTTCTGATACACCGTTGTACTGAGGTATGTATGGAGGAGTAAGCTGAGAGAGAATTCCATTCTCTTTTAAGTAGCCCAGGAACTCGGCACTTAAGTATTCACCACCTCGATCAGATCTCAATTTCTTGATACTTTTGCCGGTTTGTTTTTCCACTTCATTCTTATATTCCCGGAATTTCTCAAAGGCCTCGGATTTATGTTTCATCAAGAATACATGTCCATACCTAGAGAAATCATCTGTAAAAGTAATGAAGTAGGAATAACCACTTCTCGCATGTGTAGACATTGGACCACACATATCGCTGTGTATAAGTCCCAAGAGCTCGCTCGCTCTTACTCCGTGACCAGTGAATGAAATCTTTGTCATCTTTCCTTTGAGACATGATTGACAAGTTGCATAAGACTGATATACGAACGGATCCAAATATCCCTCTCTATGTAACTTCGTCAACCGTGTTTCATTGATGTAACCCAGTTTACAATGCCACAAGAAAGCCTGATTTGATTCCGGAGACATTCTTTTAAGTGTGTTCTGGACGCTGAAAAGCTGAGCTTGATTCAATACGTATATTCTGTTATCTAATGTACCTGACCCAATCAAATTTTGATTTAGGTAGATATGTACTACATCGCATACAAATATAAAATCATATCCTTTTTTAGAAAGTAAAGATACAGATATGATATTACAGGCTAGACTAGGTACATACAAATTCTTACGTAAAATTAATATCTGCCTACTTGTCAATCCTAGGTGATATTCCCCTACGGATTCAGCTTCCACGCTATTCCGTTAGCAAATCTGAGAGTCATATCACTTGCCTTGATAACTCTACGGTTTCTCAAAGCCTGTAATAAATTACAGATATGAGATCCTGATCCGGTATCTAATACCCAAAAAGTAGAGTTAATAGATAGACATTTTTCAATTACAAACACACTTGAAGCTGAAGCCACAACGTGCTTCGAATCCTGGCTTCTGGATTTCCAAGCCCTTCAGTCCTTTTGACAATGCGCTTTCCTATGACTACAAAGGCATGCCTCCTTTCCTACTACTAGCCCCAAAACTTTTGCCCTGCATTTTCCCTCTATCTTACTGACGCCGCTTATCTGCTTGGTGGAGGCTTTCTTCTTCTCTCTCTTGGCTTTCGTCTTGAATCTAGAAGAGAAATATTTCCCAATAAGCAGAGCGGGTATCTCTCTAGATTCTTTCAGGGTGCCCTCTGGGCTCCTTAATAAATTGAGGAGACTTGGAAGTATAACTTCCTTCCTTTGAATTTTGCAATTCAAGATAAACTGGGCGTAAGTAGAAGGTAGGGACTGTAGAATCAAGTCGATACACAACTCATTCTCCAACGTAGTCCCATGGTCCGTGAGCTGTTCAATATAGCTAATCATCATAAGGACGTGGTCCCCTACAGATGACCCAACAGCCAACCCCGCTTGAAGCAATATCTTAGAGGTCTCATATCTTGCGATACGAGATTGCTCTTCGTATAAAATTTTGGTATGGAGGAAGATGGAAGCTAAGTCCAACTTCTCATGCTGCCTCTGGTGTTCACTATCCATTGAGGCTAACACGAGGCACTTGGCTCTCGCACAATCCTTTTCCCATGTCAGACGGATATCCATATCCACGACGGTGGAACTTGGACCTGGGACGGCGGGGGGTTTTGTAGTAAGGAGGTAGTCTAGCTTATCACAGGTAAGTGCCATCTAGACATTCCTTAGCCAATCAATATAGTTTGGCCCAGTAAAATTATTAGCTAATAACCTATGTCTGGTTATTGTAGTCGCTGCAAATAGGAGAGAGAGAAGAAACACTTAGCATGATACTCTTGCAAGTTTAGATTGGTTATTAGTTTATCTAAACAGGATGGCTCCCACTGTTTCCTCGAATCCTTCCTCAAACCATAAAAAAGAATTAGTCATGACTAATCTCACTTTTACAATTCTTGCTTAACCTTTTGGCCAGGTTAGTATTGGTACTTCGAGGGAGGTTTTCCAACGCTTTCGCGAAATTCCTTAATTACATAACCTATTTTCCCTGGAGGCGTAGCCCCGCTAACACCGTTCTAGACACCTACTTAATTTATATCATTGATCGTTTAGTGAAAAATCTCACGAAGAGTAGCACATACTCACAGTAGGATCGGGATCCAAATATCATTGTGTGATAACCAAGAAGGAAGCCTACTATGATTATCACACTCCAAATGGTATGCAACACTAGCAAGTTTCAGTACCTTAGAACCCCCCGATGTGGATTTTTGCCCCATGCTCTTATGACCTTGACGAAGGCCAACATATCATAAGTTACATTTCAAGTTCTACCCGTCATTATCCAGGTTAATTTGAACCCGCCCGTACATACCCTTGACGAAGGCCAACAAAGTAGTACGACTGTCCCAAACCAACGCCTCTATCTATGCTACATATGAATACCCGGCAGCTACCAATCACTTGTTGCAGTTTCTTAGCATGACCACTAGGTTTTAGCAAGTATTGAGTATGCAATTTTAAAAAATCTAGAGTGCTAAGGAACACAAACCTAGAATCGAATTAGAGAATTAGGGTTTTATAAAGTATATAAATAAACTTTACACTAAGTGAACAAGGAATACAACATTTGTAGACCGGTCCTTCACTTCTAAAACTCCGTGTAGTACCCTTAGCTCCAAGTAGTGGTCCCCGAACTCTTCTTAGGCTCCACTAGGCGAAAGGGATGAGCTTGCTTAAGAATATTCGAGACCGAAAATGATCTACCTTGAGGAATCTCTAACTCAAGCTATCTCTTCACTAATTGAGGAATTAGTGAAGTAAACAACCTATACTAAATGACTAGTTTGGTATAGATTGATGAAGTAGGAATTTTGCTTACTTTAGAATTATTTCTCTCTCTTTCTTTTCTCACCTCACTCAAAGCTAGAGAGCAAAGAAGGAGATGAAGAAACTCTACTAATGTGAACCCTTGGGTGAGAAAATATCTAAAATCATATTTTATAGAGACTTGACCATAGCTAAAGATAATGGTTGTGTTAATAAATATCTAGAGTAAAACAAATTTAGTGGACTAAGTCAATACTTCTACATGCTTTCACAAGCATCTTTAGCCATGCTAATTTCCACCTAATTTTGATTTTTTCCTTAATAATTAATCATCCAAATTATCTTTAGTTTGGTGTGAGTCTCATACACTCATGTCCAATGTATCATCTAGCATGACATAATAGTAAATACATTAATAAATATCTCATATATATTTATAGAAAAAAAATTCTTAAGTGAGCTAATATTAGTTAATATATATTAATATATCAAATATATAATTATATATTAAATTATTAAATCAACACTTGATTTAATAATCCGGCTATATCACATACAACCGACTAATATCATTTATATGTATATCAAATATACGTATAACAAATTATTGAATCAGCACTTGATTCAATAATCTGGTTATATCACATATAACCTATATCGCGAGATTAGAATACTGTATCACATACATATATTAATCTCGACCCCGCACATATCACATATGTGCCCCACTTCGTTTCGCTTGAACTAGGAAAGCTCTGGTTAGGACTCTAAAGACTTGTCAATACGCCAGCAGTAGGTGATGACCATATCAGTCACTCACAAGTCGTCAGCGGTACTAGATGGACGTAACGGCTACCCAGATATTGAGTGATCAGAAGATCAACAAGCAAGCATGTCCAAACTCCCGCAAAGCCTATAAGTAACACTATCGTACAGTCCGGTCTCTTCATCTGATATGTCGCATATCGAGTCTGGGGGTGGTAAACATCATACCCCCAATAACTTGATAAGTCATGCCGATGTGAGGCGCATAACGGGTCGAGAAACTACCGATAACACTTACCAGTAAATCTCATCATCAGCCCTGGCCAGGGACTTCCTGTTATAGCCAATCGAGCGTAGCGCAACATCAACTCCCAATACCGGGAGAGACGAAACCCCTCCTATCGCTCATTGCCTCTATGTGACTTGGGACTGTACCCAAAATCCACCTGCTTTCACGCTTTCTTGAGCGTGGTAGGGAGGAAATCAAAGCACAGTGGGAATCACACAAGACTCTATGACGATCTCGGGTCTACAGACTAACCTGTACCAGTGTCACCAGAGAACTACTATCTGACGATAGGTATAATATCATCTAGGAGTTTTCGGCGAGTCCTGTTCGGTATACCCATTCTCCAATGAGCACACATGTACAATCTTTGATGTCAAACACCAATGGCTGTGGGATCAACCATCGCCCCATACAGGGTCAAGAAACGTATACACTAGTCTACTCTGGAATATCGATGTCCTGTCTCGATACTCTCTCGATTAGGAACAATTAAAGGATGTACTTGCCGACTACCCTAGCCCCACTAGTATGATCTGCATCATAATCCTGGTAGTCAAGTACACATTCTAAGGGCTTTATCAACATGTAACGGAGAGACAGTATAATGATACAAGTGTACATGTTAAGATAAAGAGTAACCAGATAGCATATTATCATGTCGAGCAAGAAAGTGCTCTCTCTATATGTCCAAGCATCCACTATAATAAACAATCATGTACAATAATGGCCTCTAGGGCATACATATAACTAACAATCTCCCACTTGCACTAAGGCCAGTAGTTGTAGTATCTCATACCCAACATCCCAAAAAGTCTCTCAAATGGCCTTTGTGAATGGATCCGCCGTGTTATTTTTCGTGTCAACTGTCATGACCTCGATCTCCCGGAGATCAACTATCTCCCTGATCTGGTGATATCGCCTAAGAATATGTCTGGATCACTGATGGGACCAGAGCTCCTTGGCCAAAGCCACAGCTACATTATTATCACAATACACAAGCATTGGATGCTTAATGGTAGGAACCTCACTAAGTTCATCTCATGAACTTGTTCATCTAGACAGCCTCTTTGGCAGTATCGTTGGTAACGATGTATTCAGCCTTCATCGACGAGACTGTTACGGTATCTAGCTTGGAACTCTTCCAACATACCATCCCTTCACTGAGGGTAAAGACAAAATCCGAGACTGACTTATAGTCGTCCTTATCACTCTGGAAGCTCGAATCGGTAAAGGACTCGACATGGAGTTCATCGTTACCATACACCAAGAACAATTCTTTAGTCCTTCTCAAGTACTTAAGAATGTTCTTCATAGCTGCCCAGTGCTTTTTCCCATGGTCTGATTGACACCTACTCACTACACCTAGTGAGTATGATACATCCGCTTAGATCTATCTTTATAGATCTTAATCCCAGGATGTAGGAGGCATCAGCTAGATCTTTCATGGAGAACATGTGTGATAAGAAGAGCTTGACCGAGTGTAGCATAGGAACATTATTTCCTATCAAGAGTATGTCATCCACGTACAATACGAGGAGGAAAACCTTACTCTCTACAACCTTCTTGTATATACAAAGTTCATCTACGTTTTGATGAAGTCAAACTCTTTGACTGCCACATCAAAACAGATGTTCCAACTCCGCGATGCCTAATTTAATCCATATATTGATTTAAGCAGCTTGCACACCTTTCCGCTGCTCCCACTTTCTACGAAGCCCTCTGGCTATGTCATGTACTCGCTCTCTTCTAAATCACCATTTAGAAAAGCGGTCTTAACATCCATCTGCCAGATTTCGTAATCATGGTATGCAGCGATGGCAAGTAAGATCCGGATGGACTTAAGCATAGCCACTGAAGAAAAGGTTTCATCATAATCGACACCTGGTCGTTGACGAAAACCTTTTGCTACAAGTATAGCTTTGAAAGTCTCAACTTTTCCATCTACACCAATTATTTTCTCAAGATCCACTTGCTCCCGATGGGTTTTACCTCTGCAGGTTTTGTAGGCTCTGATACCACTGTAAGCTGATGTCGCGCACCCCACGGTTTGCGGGGAGGCGGAATTTTCAAAAAACGATAATGTTTACTACGCAACACCGGCTAAAACTCCAGGATTTTTACTAAAGCCTTAACTAGCTAATCTATCTAGAGGTTTAACTATTCTGTAGAATGGTTATATGTCACGCCCCGCTACCCAGTGGATGGAAATGGTGACGTGGCAAGCCCGCAACATATTTATTATGAGAATGCCGTTTCTCGAAATAAATACGCTAAGCGTCTATAAGCAACATAAAGTAATAAGAACAAACAAAAGAATGAACTCCAATTTTGATTTATTACATTCAAGATTTACAATTGACAAAATATCTGAATACAAGATACGATAATATGATAAGTCTTAACAAGGAAGCATCCATAAATAAGGTGAAATGAATTGAAAAGCTAAATGAAACTATACGTCTATTTGTGATACAAACCGCTTGTACTCTTTTTCGACCACTTCCATCTTCTCTGTCTCAATGTCATCTGACGAACATTCCAAGAAAGAAAGAAAGATGGGTGGAATGCCCGTCGGCGAACTTGCGCTCGGTAAGTCTCCAAGAAAGATGAGATGTGAAAGTATATAAATGAATATGCAAGGTGACATGTGATATAGTATGAATGAAAATGAAACATGAACAAATATAACATGATAATATTAATGACAACTATGTAAGCATGTCAATATAACATAAGCATAGTAAGCAAGAATAGCATGACCGTGGAGTGTAGGTATAATGAACATGAAGTGAATGCAAGTATCCTAAAAGGTCTCTAAAAGGATAAAATTAACTAACGTGAGTTCAAGTGTGAATGTCAACCAATCTCAAGAGTATTCTCGAACCCAAGGCTATCGTCCAGGGATAAGGAATCACGGGCCTAAAATAGCAGCACTTCAATTGTTATTGAAGTATTCCAAACCCAACAGGCTATCATCCAGGGGCTTGGAAATATGGGCCCTTATTCGTGAATTCGTGATTTGTGCCGTTTCAGCCCGGTACCACAGCAACATGATTTGTACCGTTTCAGCCCGGTACCACAGCAGCATGATTTGTATTAATGGGACTCATGAGATTCCGTTGGATTCATACTCAAACTACCCCCAAAACCCCGTGTATATAAGTCTATGATTAATGTTATGAGTCTTGATCGAATCCATGAATACAAAAGATAATGTATGATATCAAGTTTTCAAGATTGAGTTCATGTAGTCATGTCAAGTGCAAGTCATGCCAATTGTATTCATGGTTCGATATCAAGTTGGTTCAAGTGTATATACTGGGTTCAAGTATTCATGATTGAGTCGTGTCAAGATCAAGTCGATTCTAATATGTAAAGATTTAATCACAAGTCATATAAATAAAATAAATAAGTAATTACAAAACATGATATGAGATAAGTATATAATTAACGTCCAAAACAATGTTGTAAATATGTGATATGTTTGACTAGTTAATCAAGTCATTTGGAATAAGAATATAAATGAAAACACAGCCTTAACTGTTATGCACACGTGAATTCTAGTATCGCCTAAATACGTCTATCGGTTTAGGAGATATACATGTTTTCGTATCGTCGCGAAAAACAGATCAGAATCTGTTCAGCACTGTCACACATTTTTAAAACGCAGTTTGAGTTAATTTCCACCGTGTTTCAGGTTACAAAAATTATTAGAAAATTGTAGGTATTTCGATTTAATTATCCAAAACACCAAGATTCGCGCGATTTGGGTTTCTGAAGCTCTAGTTATAATCGTTTTAATATCAGCGTTTAAAATAAAAATTCAGATTTCTGGACAGCAACTATATATTGTATTGCAAAGCCTATATCGGGTTGTTTTAGGAATTTCTAAGTAATATAGTATACAGAAAATTATAATTCTATCAATTTTGCATCTACACATCTAAAGTTTGTCATGAACGGACATCGGGAGTTTGAGTTATGTCTAATTTAAAAACGGTGTGCGAATCGGGACAGATTCTGTCCAGATCCGTCACTTAATATTGTGACGCAGTTTTCTATATTTTACGTTAATTTTCAGTAAAAACTTAAAACTAAGAAAATCTAGATTATTCGATGTATATATCCAAAACATCTAAGTTTGCTAGATTTGAATATCTTTATACCAAGTTATGTGTCCTAGAAATTGACCAATAACTACAGTTTTCTGTTTTACGAACAGTTAATCAAAACGATGTAATTCCTAAACCGTTATGCGGTTCCATCTAAAAATTTTACAGCATGTACAGAAAAAATAGATTCTATCATATGTAAATTTCCTGAAAATTTCAAAAATAAAAATTAATTTCTAAAATTTATTTTAAAAGTAAAGGTATTGATATGTCATATGTGAGAAATAAGAAAACCATGGTATTTATTCGTAACTTCATTTTTTTTTACAAAATTTAAATGAAGTAATTTAAAATACAACAACAAACAATGCAATCCTAATTATTCAGTATTAAATCTTAACATATGGATTGAGAGTAATAAAAAGACTTTACAAACTATATATGTTTGTATATTTGTGTGTGTTCATTATTTATATATGTATCCATTTAATTAATTATTTAGGGACTATGATATGACAAGGGAAGTTTTTCATGGCAATATAAAAATGAGATGGAGGGAGGAAAAGAGAGAAGGGACTTACATACACAAGCCGGTATTGTCACCGGGCTTGTCTATCCGCCGATAACCTCGCATTACTAGCGAGACCTTCTTGAAAACTTCTTTGTGTTCTTCTTCTAGGACTCTAGGTGAAGAGTGAGAAGGGAGAGATAGAAAAAATGTGAGGAAGAAAAAGAAAGAGGGGGACAAATAAAGATGGTGTAATGGTAAATTATCTATCATAATATATGCATTCAATATGGAAATTAAAAGAGAAATGAAAGGTCTCATTTGTAAGTTATGAGAAGAATAAAAAATTGATAAAAAGTAATTGCAAGAATAGGGATTTGAACATCTGATCTATGGAATAACAATGGAAAGACTTAACCAATAAACTACAAAGTTGTTCATACACATATTTAATTAGAATTAAATATATGCTGTTGCTTGAAAAAAAGTGGGCTTTTGGGCTCATAGTTTTATAAAAGAAAATGAAAATGAGATTGGATTTGGGTTATGGGCTGGGTCAGGTCTTGAGTTTAATTTGAAATAGGTTAAAATTTAGCTTAAAGAATTAGGTTTGGAAAAAAAATAGATGGAATAATAAAATAATATATATATATATATATATATATATATATAAATAATAGAAAACAAAATATACGGAAAAATACTACGAATAAATAAATACAATATTTTACTAAAGAAAGAAAACACGATGGTATAGTAATATTGGGGTCGTTACATTATACCTTCAAGATACGGTCGTTCGGGTCTTCTAGTGCTCCTCTCCAAGGCTCCTCGATGATCGGATCGGGATGGCTCATCAGTTTTCTTGCATCAAAGATGATCCACCGCGAGAGAATGTGCTCCAAGTTTCAACCTCTAAATGAGGTAACTAAGGTAGATAGTTCGCTAAACCAACTAGCCTAGGAAATGTAGAAAGTCTAAAGGATTGTGTAGTATCACTAAACCCTTGGCTCACAACACATCTGACGGTTAGGATTTAATTAGAGGAAGAAGGAGATGATGGAACTCAAAAGAGTATGAGAGGACAATAACTCAAGAAAATGAGCTCAAGAAAGAAAATGATCAAGTGTGTAGGCAAAGTGTAGAGAATGGCTAATAATATCACTCACTCATTAAGCCATGGAATAAATCCTAATAGAATATATGTGCCATGCCTCAATAGCGAATCCAAAGCAAATAAAATAGTCAAAGCCCATTCTTTACACCATACCACAATAAGTCTCCTCCATTTCCACCTCATTAATCCATTTGGAAAATAGATAATACAAATAACGAGATGGCACCTTCTAGAAGCATGCCTTGACAAATTACAAGAATGCCCCTCTCACCGTATATACATACCCGTATCCGTATTCCGAAAAATACGGATACACTGAGACGATAACAATCCAATAATACAATACTTGGATCCGGTTTAAACTAAAACCCATTAGTATTGTCCGCCCAATCAGCATCCGTGTATAAGTACACGTACGTGATCGAAACCCAGTCGTAAAACCATAGGACGTCTACATCAATTGCCTGAAGCAGGGAAACCCTCTGTATGGGACTCTAAAGGCTCGACAGTATGCTGGCAGTGGGTTTAACCACAAGCCGTCAGCGGTACTAACTGCACGTAACGACTACCCAGGTATCTGTCGATAAGAAGACCGATGAGCAAACTCACCCGGACTCCTACCGAGCCTATCGATGACAATCTCTGTACAGTCTGGTGTGTTCGTCTGAGATACTCGCATATCCATCTAGGACGATGGTAAACGTCAGACCCCTAATAACGTGATAAGTCATGCCGGAGAAGAGCCCAATACACCATGAGAAACTACTGGAGTATCTTACCAGTATTTCTTGACTGCCCTGGCCAGGGACTTTGTGTAATGGCTTTCCGAACACTGCGCGATATCAACCCTCAATACCGGGAGAGACGAATCCTATTCGATCGCTACTGTCTCCAAGTGCTTCGGGACTACATTCAACTACTATCTTTTTGCATGACTCCTTTGAGCGTGGTAGGGTAGTAATCAAACTGGAGTGGGAACACACTCGAGACGAAGTAGCGATGGCAAGTCAACGGACTAAGTTGTACTCATGCCACCTGGGAACTGCTACCTGACGATAGGTATAATACCAACCGGCAGTTCCCGTCGAGTCCTGTCCAGTATAACTCACAACGCAGTGAGCACCTGCATACCTTCTCCAGTACGTCGTACTAATGGCTGTGGGTCAGACCATATCCCCTGCTGGGATGAGAAGCGTATACACTAGTCTACTCCGGAGTATCGATGCCCCGTCTCGATAATCCAACGACTAGGGACATGTATAAGGATGTGCTTATAGAATACCCAGCCCCCTCGAGTGTAACTGCCATCACAAAGCTGGTAGTCAAGCAAAGATCCTAAGGTCTCTACCAATATGTATAAGCGATATGCTAAAAGAAACACATGCACATATTGAGGTAGAATCAAACCAGGTAGCATACTACCATATCGAGCAAGACAGTTATTATAACTGTGAAATATCCCAAGCATCCAATATATAATATACAATCCAGTATGATACAATAATGGCCTTTAGGGCATATATCATTAACATAGTTTGTATTCGTCGGGTCGCCTGAGGGTGAGGATTGGCCTGTTCCTATACAGTAGCACATGGCCGATTGCCCGAGGGCAAAGCAGTTGATTTCCCCCGAAGCGAGGGTGGTGTCCCAGTGGGAGCCGATCCAATGGGCAGATGTCTTGCTATCCAAGCATGCACTGAGCTGGGCTGGGCTCAGTCCTGCGAGTTTCTTAGTTAAGTTAGGGCTTTCGACGATCTATTTAGACTTTACCAAATTTCCTTTGATGTTTATGTGTCGCTAACCCCCCTTTGTTTGTGTGTCCCATTTTTTTGCAATGCCCATAGACTGAGCAAAAATCCTAGCTACCATGGCCGCCAAGACTCAGGGAAAGAAGGCCGGGGGTGCAAGCTCATCCCGACCCGGTCTGAGCTCGGCCCCGAGACCAACTCCACTACCCAAGCCTTCCACCGCTCTCCGAGTTCCAGAAGAACACCGTTGGGGGAGCCATAAGTACTCGTGGCACCCGGCGCCTCGGGTGCGAGAGGAAGAGGAGGAGGAGGAGGCTGGGCCCGTCGAAGTCTCCCTCAAAAGGCAGAAGCGGACGGTCTCCCGGCCACCTTCTTCCGGGACCCCGGTGCAGGAGGGCGACTTCTGTATCGAGCTGCCCTCGGGGCTCTCTGTCGCCGACAGCCTGCTTTTCGACATGGAGCAGGTGGCCGGGGTTAAAATACCCTGGGGGACCATGAAGGCCCAGGTGGCCATCATAGCATAAGAGGCGGTTTAGGCCGGTTCCTGACTTTTCTCAAAAGATTTTTCAAGTCTTATTTCCTCGGGTTGAGCTTTCTAACCCGTTTGTTGCTTTCCACAGGTCCTCCACCACTGCGCACTCCTCATCGCTATGGAATCCGAGGAAGTAGCCCCAGCCATGAAAAAGACGAGTGAGTCCTCCAAGTTAGAGGAGGAGCTTCGCCTCCAACTGCGGCAAGCGGAGGAGAAGGCGGCTCTCCTTGACACTCATCTGATCGCCGGGGGCCTTATGAACTCCAGGTTGAAGGAGTCTCATCGGCTTCTGGACGAGTCTAGCCGGGTATTCAGGCCAAGTTGGAGAAGGTGAACGGCTTCTACCACGCGGTGAAGAAGTCGAGGGACACCCTCAAGAGGGATGTCCGGGTGGCTTTGGACGCGGTGAAGATCGCCGAGTGCCGGGAGGCGAAAGACGGGGAGGCGTATAAGGCGTCAGATCAATTCTATGCCGATCTTGCTGAATCCGCGGCCGTCGTGTGGCACAGCACTCTCGACGCCGTCAAGGAGTCTGCGCCGAGGTTCAATATCAGCGAGCTCCACACTAAGTATCCCCTGGCCAAGGAGGAGCACAGGGGGAAGTCTCCGAGGCGGCCGTTGGGGGCGAGGCTGCCGGTTGAAGCGCTGATCCTGAGATCGCAGTTTTAGTCCCCAAGGCCACCAAGCAGCTTCCCTGCCCGGTCCATCTCTAGCGGGTAGCTTCCTACCCATCTACGCTAAGGATCTGAAGCCCTCCTCTCGAGGCCACCGAGCAGCTTCCCCGTCCGGTCCATCCCTAGCGGGTATCTTCCTACCTATCTACGCTAAGGAGCTAAAGCCCTCTTCACGAGGCGACCAAGTAGCTTCCTGCTCGGTCATCCACCAGCGGGCAGCCTCCTGCCCAACAAATGCTGTGGATCCAAAGCACTCCTCTCGAGGCCACCGAGCAGCTTCCCTGCTCGGTCCCTCCCTAGCGGTTATCTTCCTACCTATCTACGCTAAGGATCTAAAGCGCTCCCCTCGAGGCCACCGAGCAGCTTCCCCGCCCGGTCCATCCCTAGCAGGTAGCTTCCTGCCCATCTACACTAAGGATCTAAAGCCCTCATCGCAAAGCCGCCGAGAAGCTTCCTGCCCGGACCATCCCTAGCGGGAAGCTTCCTACCCATCCACGCTAAGGTAGACCTAAAGCCCTCATCACGAGGCCTACCTAAGAATCAGTTAACGCCGTGTCGTTCCCAGGCGTTCCGCATTATGATCCTTGGTGCCAAATTGAGCAGAAGAAAGACTGAGCAGACCACTCTCGACCCGACCCTTGGATAGGTTGGAACGAGAGAGGGGGGCTAATGATGATGCTCACAAGTGGTGTCTCCTCGGATTACGACACGTGGTGGATGACGTGTCCCGAAAGCTACGGAGGTGGAATAAATGAGTTGCATTCTGAGGATTCCTCGGGATTTCGTCTCGAGGAACGTGTCCGACCTTCCAGGAGACCTCCCTGAATACATTCCACCTTCATCTAGGAAACTACCAATAGCTCGCCTCCGAGCTATCTCAGTCTCCTTGCTAGTCTCCGAGCATCCGACCTGCCGAGTTTCCTAGGCCTCCAGGCTCATCTCCGAGCCTCCGACGTGCCGAGCTTCCTTGAACTCCAGGCTCTTCTCCGAGCCTCTGACATTCTGAGCTTCTTTGATCTCCCCTGATCTACCAGGAGCGCAGATCCCATGCGCTCCGCAACGGCTCCGCATATATCGCCAGGGAGAGATATCCGCCTCCCCACGATCCGCGTTCCATGCTAGCGCATCCCTCCATTAATGGGCGCATCCCACCATTAATCGGCGCATCCCTCCATTCAAGGCGAGGATAACGCTGGAGCGTAACTGACGGCGGTGATCTCGCGCCCGCTTGCTCCACGCGACCCCTATATAAACCCCTCTCTCAGACGATTCAGGTAACTCGAATTATCTCAATATGCCTCTACTCTGCTCCTATTCCTTGGCTCTAACTTGATCGTCGGAGGGTCCTACGGTGGTCGCCCACCCTGGGACTTCTTTGCAGGTAGCTCGGCGTCCAACACCAACCCATTGAGATCCACATCCAATAACTCCAAAACCAAATCTCAGTCGTCCAAGACCGCCATCGCAGGATCGACGGAAGACAGCATCTGAAAGCTCCATCAGATATAAATTTAAAATATGGGATAAAGAGTTAGAAATAGAGATAGAGATGTTGGGTGAGGTTACTAGTAAGACCAAAACAAATTAAATTAATATTTTTCAAGGGATAATATTTAACTATGTTTGCTAAGCATGCACACTATTAAACAAATAAGCAAAAATAAGAAGAACAAGGTTTCGAGTTGCCTGGGACGGAAGCACGCCAAATGATCGATGTCCTAAGAACAGAATTCGCCGCCTCTAACACAAGACTCGCCGACGATCTGTTCCCAAGATATGACCGCCCCACCAACATGGACTCCACCCGAAGTGCAGTAGGATGAAATGTCGAACCGGTCGCTGACCCTCATCGCCCAACAAGAAAAAAAATGGCTCGAATCCGAACTGGACAGAGGCAGCAACAGCAGTGGGCTTTGGAATATGTAGGAAGGGAAAGGGAGAGGAGAAGGTGCTCGCCGGAGTGGAGGGCCGGGAGCTTGCCAGAACAGTGGAGAAGAGAGGAGCAACTTGGTTGAGAGCAAAAGTGAGAAGAGTGTTTTCTCTTCTTTTTTTTTTGTAATCTGAACAAAGGAGAAGGGGTGCTCCTTATATAGGAGTCCTGAGCCAGGCCCATTACTGCCCATCAATACACAGATTTAATGCAGGCCCATTACTGCCCAGCAATACACAGATTAATGCAGGCCCAACGTCTCTGTCCTCCAACGGACAGAAACGCCTGCATTAAAGTTCATCCAACGGTACGAGCCCATGGCTGCTGCAACGGTCCGAGAACGGGTCCAAACAAAAGCATTTTTTTGTGCAAAATGATAAGCGCACGTACGAACCGAACCAGGGCCGGGCTCGAGATCGGGACAGACGGACGGCGCGCACGTGAGCGTGTGTGGAAAAGCCCAAGCCCACTAGCCCTTGAACTACTTCAAGAGGCTAAGACACATCTTCATATATAAGAACAGCAACACCTTGTTTCCTAGGCGATGTGAGACTAAAGAAAAGGGAAAAATAGATTTTAAACCATTAGATAAAGCATAAAATTCATCATCCCCCACATGGTTTAAAAACTCAGTGTAGTTGAAATACAAAAGGACACATTGAGCGACATAATACTTAGCATATCAATGAGGTGGTTTTTTGCTTTGAACCTCACCTAGTATGACACATTTCCATTCGAAAGGGACGTGATGAACTAGGTCTTGAACCAGACCCTTTGAACCGAACTTACACATGCCACACAGCCAAATATAGGGTACGAGACCAGATTCATAAGTCGGCTAGCGCGTTTTGGCCATGCGCTGATCTTGTCTTATGAGTGCTCTAGCGAATGCCCGCAATTCACATAGTCCTGGCCCCAGGAACACACTCACATAGTAAAGTTCTCCAAGTGGGCACTGAACGGACCTACACCCTGCCATAAAGGCCTTGAACATATTCAGAGCAATAGATCTTCCTTAACCGTTTCAGTCAGGAGCACTGTTACCATAGGGAGGGTCTTGGAGATATACTCCTAAAAAGTCAGTGCTCCAAGTAGACACGCTAGTAGCTCGTTGTCCCTTTGAACCAAACTTCATGGGATCTCCAATTGGAATGGTAGGGTATCCACTATGGTGTCTAAGTGGTGGGCATTAGACCCATCCCCCTCGATGAGGATTGGACTAGCTGTCTTGCTAGCCCCTTGGTCAGAGGATGTGCCAAGTTATTCACTGATTTCACAAAATCAAGTGAGATCACACCACGTGCGATCTGGTCCTTGATATCATCTAAACGGATTCTCAAGTGTCGTTTGCCAGTATCATTCTTAGATTGTCTGGCCTTATCAATAGCAGCTTTACAATCACAATGTATAGACAAAGCAGGTAATGGTTTAACAGTTAAAGGAATATCAAGTAAAAACAGTCTAAGCCATTCAGCTTGCAAACTAGCTAAGTCTAAAGCAATTAACTCTGCTTCCATAGTTGATCTAGCTATGACTGTTTGCTTGGTGGTCTTCCAAGAAACAGCACCTCATCCTAGCAAGAGCACATAGCCACTAGTTGATTTAGTTTCATCTGAATCAGAGATCCAGTTTGCATCAGTATAACCATCCATGGTGGAAGGAAAAGAGGTGTAGTGTAGTGCAACATGCAAAGTACCCTTTAGGTATCGAAATGTCCTCACTAGAGCTTTACAGTGATCAGCATTAGGGTTACTTGTGTATCTACTCAATCTACCTACAGCATAAGATAAATCAGGTCTAGAACCATTATCTAGATATAACAAACTACCAATTATCTAAGCATACAAAGATTGGTTTACAGGTGGACCAGAGTGGGATCTCAAGTGAAACAGAGGATCATATGGAGTAGAAACTGGTGTACAGTCAAAGTACCCAAATTTCTTCAATATAGATTCAGCATAATGGGATTGTGAAAAGGTAATTCTATTATTGTTTCTAATGAGTTTAAACCTTAAAATGACATCAGCTACTCCTAAGTTTTTCATATCAAACTGGCTAGTTAAGAACTTCTTGGTGTCTGATATGATATTAGGATTTGAACCAAATAGCAGAATGTTATCAACATAGAGGCAAAGGATTATGCATGCATCTCCTACAACTTTAGAGTACACACATTTATCAGATTCATTAGAACTAAAACCATAAGATTTAATTACTCTATCAAACTTCTGGTTCCACTGTTTAAGTGCTTGCTTAAGTCCATACAAAGTCTTCACAAGCCTACAAACCTTATTTTCCTGACCAGGTACCACATAGCCTTCAGGTTGAACCATGTAAATCTCCTCGTCGAGATCACCGTTCAAGAAAGCTGTCTTAACATCTATTTGATGTATCTCTAGATTGTAAATGGCTGCTAAGGCAACAAGCATTCTAATGGAAACACCTTTGGTAACAGGTGAGAAGGTGTCAAAGTAATCTACATCTTTATTTTAACTAAAACCTTTAGCTACTAAACGCGCTTTAAACTTATCTATTGTACCGTCTACTTTAAGTTTCTTCTTAAAAATCCACTTACAGCTAATTGGAGTACAGCCAGGAGGTAAGTCTGTAAGGATCCAAGTATGGTTTTGCATAATAGATTCAAATTCATTATTGATAGCTTCTTTCCAAAAACTAGCATCTATTGAGATCATGGCATCCTTATACGTTGCAGGATCTTCCTCAATAAGGTAGGAGATAAAGTCACTACCAAAGTTCTTTTCTATTCTAGGTCTTTTGCTTCTTCTAGGTTCCACATCTAAGCTGTGTTCTAAGTTGTCATCTAAGTTATCATGCATGATTTCATGTGGAATCGGAGGAGAGGCAAAAGGCTCAATAGTCGATGAACTTTCCGCCGTCTTTTTATTTGCTTTATCTTTAAAGGAAACACATGTTCAAAATAGACAGCATCTACGGGTCTACCTTCAATTATGGAGTTAACTCTAATATCACTAAAGTCGGACTTAACTACAAGGAACCTGTTGGCATTAGAGTTTTCTACTGGACCAATGAAGACACAATCAACGGTTTTAGGTCCTAATTTCTTTCGCTTGAATTCAGGAACCTTTACTTTGGCAAGTAACCCCCACACTTTTAAGTGTTGCAAGTTGGGCTTCTTACTAAACCAAAATTCAAACGGTGTCTTATCGGTATGTTTAAAAGGAATTCCATTTAGAATGTGGTTTGCATTAATTAATGCATCCCCCCACATTCTAGAGAGAAGACTGGATTCAGTAAGAAGAGAGTTTATCATGTTAACTAAAGTCCGGTTTTTCCTTTCAGACACTCCATTGGACGGAGGGTTGTAAGGAGCAGTTGTTTGATGAATCAAACCATGTTCTTCACAAAATCTCTTAAGTTCAGTTGAGATGTATTCGCCGTCTCGATCTGACTTAATTTTTTTTATGAACTTGTTGGTTTGTTTCTCAACTAGGTTCTTATAGATTTTAAATTTATCAAATTGTTCATCTTTAGTTTTCATGAGGAAGATGAAACAATATTTAGAAAAGTAGTCTATAAAAGTTACAAAGTATCGCATACCATCTCTAGTTAAAGTTCCATTCATGTCACATACATCGGTGTGAATTAATTCTTATAACTCAGTTTAACTATCAACTGATTTGAAAGGTTGTTTAAGCAGTTTTGCCTGAACACAAACCTCACACCGCTTGGTTTTGTCTATCTGAGTTTTCGGAATTAATTCTAAGTTCATCATTCTACGCATGGTATTCTTGTTTACATGTCCTAGATAAGCATGCACATGTCACAACATTCAAAAGTAAGAACAGTTGGTGAAACAAAACTAGATGCAACAGTTTTATTTAAAGATGAATCAACAATACAAAGTTTTAACAAGTCTCTACCACAAACAAAGCCTTTTCCTACATAGGATCCAAACTTTGTGATTACAACTTTATTGGATTCTAATACAAGCTTATTACCTAGTCTCATCAATACTATTTCACTAACAAGATTCTTCCTAAAGTTCGGCACGTGCTGCACATTTTGAAGGGATATCACTTTTCCTGAAGTAAACTTCAAGTCCACACGTCCATATCTTTCAATCCTTGCAGCGCTCGCATCTGCCCATGTCACACACCATCCTGTATCGACCTGATATAAGAGAACAAGGATCGGTCACAACATACATGGGCATTTGCAGCCGAATCTAACCACCAGTCGGTCGTTAGACTCAGCGTGTTAACTTCAGGGTTTTGAGTTATTAAGCCAGACTTGTCGGTGTTTACGGTTGATGAGACCCCCACGGTTAATGTGTTCACTTATGGGTTGGTAGGTGGTCCATCTTTTCTGTCTTTACAGTTCTGAGCTAAGTGACCGGCCTCCCACAGGCAAAACAGTTTCCACCTTTGTTCCCCTTGTGATTGTCATTGTTTTGGGGTTTAGGCTTAAAGTTAGGCTTGTTCTTTTGTTGGTGGTAGTTCTTATTATGATTATGGTTATGGTTCTTCTGAAATTTGTTGAAAGGGTTCTTATGAAAGTTTTTAGCCTTAACAACATTCGCTTGGATAGAAGAAGCCTTACTTTTTTCCCTATAAATATCTTCAGTTTTAAGAGTTTGGATAAGGGAGTTCAAAGAAAGGTTACCCTGACGATGACGAAGCTTGTTAGCAAAGTCATCCCAGGACGAACGTAACATTTCAATGAGGGCAGCTACTTGTACATTTTCCTCTAAGTTGTAGCCTTTAATCTTAGCACTAGTGATAAGGTTTTGGTATTCAAGGATTTGGTTTGTAACGGTCTTGATCTCTACCATCTTGAATTTTAACCAGTTCACAAAGGAATACCTCTCTAGGCTAACATCTTCTTGTCCAAACTTTGAGTCTAATACTTCCCAAAGTTCTTTCGAAGTTGGGATTTGGCAATAAATGTCGTAGAGTTCATTGGACAAAGAAGACAGAATTTTACCATGACATAGGTAGTCTATTTTTAAGAGTGTAGGCCCAGGTGGAGGTGGTGGAGGAGTTGGAGGTGGGGCATCTGGAAGTGGGGCAAAAGTCAGAGCAGGGATAGTAGAGGATGGCTCTGACGGAATAGGCCCACAAGTTATAGCAGAAATAAGACCTAAGGTGGTCAGCCAGTACCGTATTCGATTTTGCCAATACTTGAAGTGTTGACCAGCAAAAGTTTCGGGTCTGGCTGAGACTAAGTCTTCTAAGTTAACCTTAGACATGTTTAGGTTCATGGTCAAAAAACTAACGTATTAGATTATAGGAAAAATTCTGTTCTTAGTTGTTGGGTGAGATTACTAGTAAGACCAAAACAAATTAAATTAATATTTTCAAGAAATAATATTTAATTATGTTTACTAAGCATGCACCCTATTAAACAAATAAACAAAAATAAGAAGAACAAGGTTCTGAGTTGTCTGGGACGGAAGCACGCCAAATGATCGCTGTCCTAAAAACAGAATTCACCGTCTCTAGCACAGGATTCACCGACGATCTATTCCCAAGATACGACCGCCCCACCAACAGAAACTCCACCCGAAATGCAGTAGGATGAAGTGTCAAACCGGTCGCTGACCTTTGTCGCTCAACAAGAAAAATGGTGGCTCGAACTCGAACTGGACAGAGGCAGCAGCAGCAGTGGGCTTTGGAATATGTAGGAGGGGAAAGGGAGAGGAGAAGGTGCTCGCCGGAGTGGAGGGCTGGGAGCTTGCCAGAACAGTGGAGAAGAGAGGAGCAACTTGGTTGAGAGCAAATGTGAGAAGAGGTGTTTTTTTTTTGTAATCTGAACAAAGGAGAAGGGGTGCTCCTTATATAGGAGTCCTGAGCCAGGTCCATTACTGTCCATCAATACACAGATTTAATGCAGGCTCATTACTGCCCATCAATACACAGATTTAATGCAGGCCCACTACCCTAACGTCTCTGTCCTCCAACGGGAAGAAACGCCTGCATTAAAGTTCATCCAACGGTATGAGCCCATTACTACTGCAACAGTCCAGGAACGGGTCCAAACAAAAGCATTTTTTTCTCCATCAGATATAAATTTAAAATATGGGGTAAAGAGTGAGAAATAGAGAGAGAGATTGAGATAGTTTTAAATTTGGTTAAATGATGATGCGGCGTCAAATCTTCCAAAAGGCTCCTACTTTCTGATCATTTTTTGTACAAATCTAAAGCATTAGAAATCCTTAGTGATAAACGAGGATTGCAAATTTTTTTGGATTTTATACTTGATGTGGTGTTTTATCCCCCATTCTTCTCAAATCCATCCAAATAATTGCAACCAAACAATGCCTTAATTTGTATATGGCTTCATCATTTAGGGGCTGTTTAGTGAAGATATTGTCATGTTTTCGGACTCCTTTGTTGATATGCGAGCTAAGCTCGTCTTCAGTATGTTTGGTTTTATCCAAGCGAAAAAGTTATTTTATTCGCTAACAATAAGTTGTTTTAAGAGCTTATGTTTATCTCTATTATTATAATGTCATCTTTCTAAAGAGATTTCAAACTGATAGGTAGCTTACGAATATGTTTAAACTTTATAGAAATACAGCAGCAAAATAAAAAAATAAAAAAATGCAACTTATAATGAACTAAATCTCGTCATGTCATCTTAATATATACAAAACAAAGTCAACTTCTTTCCACTTACCCCAAACCGCAAAATTCAAAATCACATCAAAAATATAAACCAAATCTTCACGTTGGAATTTTCTACACAACCAAATGACTAATTTTAACAGGAAAACCTATCATAGTTTTGAGAAAAATATTTTTAAACTAGCTTACTTTTAAAATATATATAAAATAAAAATTCTACTAAAATCCTTTAAAAAACCATATTATTCCAATTGAGGAATGAACCCGTGAGAAGCAACATAAGATGAGAGATATGAGGAGTGACTACAACCGTCAGATATTATTGATGGCTGAGATTTAATAGCTGTTTTTAAAGGTAAATATAGAAAAGATAACATAACCAAATTAAATCTTACCAAAACTTGTAGAATATCTTTTTCTCTCTTTGAGGGAGAATCTACAGGAGATAAAATCTATCAAGTAAATCATAAACACCTTTTCTCTTATAGAGAAAACAACATACTTTGAAGCATTACTCGATCTTAATTAAATTAAAAAAGTTTAATTAGCAAGAAGAATATAATTAACAAAAATATAATTTGAATATCAAGAGGAATAATTCAACTAGTGGATTCAACACTCAATGTCAAATAGATTGCATTTTGGATGCTTCACGCATAATTGATTTTGTTTTTAAGCATACTTTTATCATCGATATTAATAGAATTTTAATTTGATCACATAATTGTTTGGCTTTTTTTAATTTCTCTTTTGTTTAATTCATCATTCATCATTCTATATTTTTTTCTCCAAAAAAGAAAACCCAGATTGAGAGAGAGAAATATATTCAGTAAGATTTTATAATGAATTTTTTTGATTTGGTTTTCATTTCTATATTTAAATAAAAGAAATGTTTATTAAATCTCCACCATCAAATAAAATCCAACGGCTGCAGTCATTTCTTCTTATAGCTCTCTCCATATGTTACTTTTCACAGGATCATTCTTCTATTCCAACCAATTCTTTAAAGGTTTTTTTTTTTTAGTTTGGCCACCAAATTCTCTGATATTTTCAAAACACATACCAAAAGCTTGGTATTTTTAAAAACAACACCTTGTAGTTTATACTTATCTAAAATAAGTAATTCCATTAAGTTACAGTTAATGCGATGAGTTTTTAGGCTAAGTTTATGTAATTGTAGTTAGAATTTGTAAGTCCCTAGTTCCTTGTATATATTTTTCCCGTATTTCATTTTTCATATATATATATATATATATATATTATTTTCCCTAATCTAAACCCAAACCCAATCTCTAACCCCCGCCCAAACCAGACCTGACCCGACCCGTTACCCCCACTTCCTCTTCTTCTTCTCCTTTCTTTTCTCGCTCTCTTTCTCAACGTCCCTTTCCGTTCTCTCGCACTCACCCCTGACCTCGTCCTCGCCACGCAAACGACCCCCGCGATCTCCGTGGCCACCTCCTCCATCCCCTCTTGCTTCCTCTCTCTCTCGCCAACGGCTCCCTTCCCGCTCGCGCTCGTCCCCGCGTGACCCGCTCCCCTTGACGTCGCTCTTCCTCAACGTCCTTTTCCCTTCTCTCGCACTCGCCCCCGACCTCGTCCTCGCCACGCAAACGACCCCCGCGATCTCCGCGGCTACCTCCTCCATCCTCTCTCGCTTCCTCTCTCTCTCTCGCCAACAGCTCCCTTCCCGCTCGTGCTCGTCCCCGCGTGACCCGCTCCCCTTGACGTCGCCCACTCCCCAAGATCTCATCGTCCTCAAATCCCTCGCTATTCCTCCTCTCTCTCAACTGATCTCTCTCTCTCTCTCTCTCTCTAATCTTTCACTCCCTCACACTCCCACACTTCCTCCTCAAATCCCATTATGTTCCACCTCTGGCAACCCTTCTGCCACCGCCATCACATCCGAAACCACCTCTCCTCGTTCTTGTCCACCCCGCTACCAACACCACCGTCCTCCACGTCGGCCACCAACCAATGCCGCCTCCACCTCCCTCTTGTTGCAACCGAGCCCACTTATCAAGATTACCACCTCACTAACCCAACCCCTAACTCTTCCCTATCATTACCTTCCCGAAACTCTATCGTCGGCCACCCCCTCTCGACGCTGCCTCATCACTGCGGCATCGCCACCACCTCTCTGCGCCACCACCTCTCTTCAGCTCCCACCCGAGCCGAACCCATCACCTTCGCTACCTATCTCTGCCCCTCGCCTGGACCATCGCCGTCGGCCCATCCAAGCCGCCATCGCCGAACCTCATGGCCACCGTCTCAATCACCTCACACCCACGGGCCCTTCGCCGTGCCCCATCGGAGCTCCCAAAGTCCCCGTCGTGGCTAAATCCCCGCGTGTGCTGTTGTTGCTGTGACGTGTCCGTGCGATCGCCGTCTCCGTGTTGCTGCTGCTCTTCATGCCTTGCTCATGCTAATTATCGTCGTGATTGTCGCCAGGCAAGTGAAATTCAATCACTTGTTTATTCATGCTATTGTTTTAATTAACTGAATAGAAATCGTGACAAATGACTTTGTGCTCGCGCGTATCTATTATAATCATGTCGATAACGTGTAAACAAATCCTTTAATGAACCCTTTTAGATTGATTGTGAGAAATAGAAACCCGACTGGGTCTTCTAATCCGTAACAATACCAATTAGAATTTAATTAAGCGTCGCCTAATCGAACCAAATAGATGGAACCGATATTTCGATTATTATCCGTAAATGTAACCTAAGTATTCGATATGAATACTCTTAAAAAATGCTCATATCTTGTGTTTAAGGGATTCTCGTTACGATTAATGATACTGTGTAGAAATTTTAAGTTTAAATGTTGAGAAGAAATATCGTCCCAAAGAGGCGACGCCAAATCTGGGTTTTACTGTACATGTCGTAGTGTTAAATTGATATTAAATTAGATACATGTCGAAATATAATGTTCTATGGCTCATATCGAAGCTGACTCGATAAGATAGAACCTTCTATAGTTTATTCTTCGATACTGATAGATCACGGCAATGAGAAATGACTGGGAATGCAGTTCTGGACTGCAGTCCAGAGCAGCATTCCACGAAGATGCCTGACTTTATATGAATGTGTAACGCTGTACGAACATGGAATTATGCGTAACCATATACCGTTGTAAATATAATCTCGTTATATAACTATTGGTTTTGGTTCCGATTAATTTTACTACCGTTTGGTATTTTAATTGCAATTTAAACTGTCAAAGTGTACTGCAGTCCCAAGCAGGGACAGAACGGATGTTCTGACCTTGAACATAACGTATCTCCCAGCACACAGCGAATATTGTCAATCCGTATGGTGCTTTAGAAAGCTAATTAAAATATCTAAATTTTACTCAACTGTAGCTTTGCCGATCCCAACAGGGTGAAAAGTGTGTCGCGAGTTGGACTTTCAGTTTAGGAACTGAAATTTCAGCGATGAAAACTTAGAATGAAACGACCGCATCTCGCAAACCTGAAACCCGTTTGATATGGAACCAATTTTGTTAGCCCGCTGTTGGAGTTTAATTTTACTTCTTTTGCAACATTTTGTCTATATACGATTGTGTAGATTAATACATTTTTCTGAAATCATAAGGTGCATGGTGTTTCATATTGCATATGATTTGCTATGTTGCCCCACCATAATACCGTTAATTATAGCAAACGTTCGTAGTAATTTTTTAGCGAACTTTGCATTGTCGAACGTGAGTGGTAATTGATTGGTTGTATCAAGCACGCCAGTGATTAGTGATTGATTAGTGAAAGTGAACAGTGCTGTGAAAATGAGTAAGACCGTGATTTGGCGCATGCTAGTATACAATTAATCCTATACTTATAGTTATTGTGACATAGGGAAATGAGGGAATCAGGGTAGAATTGAACTCGTATTTAGCGAGGTACAGTGACTTAGAGGATGATCATTCGATATTAGACACACACACACACATTAGGTTATGGGCCTAGCGGCACGGCTGCAGGGTTATATCCCGGGTAACAGTGGACCGCAGTCTCGGGCATGCACGAGATCCTTGTTAAACACGAGTATCCTTTCCACCAATTTATTTCATGGACTTAGTGACTGATAAGTAGTGACAAATACATTGCCTGGTTTGCTGACATGATGCATATACTGCATAGTTCATTTCACTTGATATTTTTTTATTCTCGTGTTACTATATTCTGCTGTGCATTTCATGTTTAACCACTTTGTACACACCCTATATATTTATTGCTATACGTGTCGTCCTGACGACCTGAGTGTGCATACTCAGAGAACGGAGTAGACCCAGCTCAGGAGCAGGACCTACCATTCGAGATTGCGGAGGTCTAGACCGCGACATTAGCGCCATCACCTTTTTGCTTACTAAAAGAACGTTGTTACCTCTTTGGTTAGTTATTTCTTTCATGCAAATAAATGTATCATGAACTCTGTTATTTTAATGTAATAAAGTTGTGAACTATGATTTCCTTTACTTTAGTACTGTTTACTGACTACCATGTAATGCTAGAAGCCGAAGTGTGACTACGGCGGGATTATTCCCTAACCGTAGGAGCATGGCTGGCTTAGTCACCCCTCGCATTAAAAATCCTCAAATTTCTTTTTCAATGTTTCCATTTTCTCAAATTCCCAAACTTTTCTCAAATCCCCAAACCTCTCATTTCATTTTCCTCATGTTGCTTTTCATGTCTCTCTAATATCCATCCGATGGTTTTGTTGATGAAGCCTTGAGTGTGTATTTCATGAAACATTTCATGGAGATTTGAGAGGTATTAGGGTTAGTGAGGCCTTAGGTGCACATTTTATGAAAGATTTCAGGGAGATTTGAGGTGTCGTGGGGTTAGGGATGATCGGTTTTTCTGAAGAGGTTGAAGGGGTTGTAGGGATGACGGGACCTCAAGGTGAGGGTGGTGGAGGAGATGAGAATGAGGTATGATGTGAAGAGATTGATGAGACGAGAGTTCGGATGAGGAGAAAGGCACATGAGATGAGAGAGAGAAAAGCATAACGCATCAATGAAGAAGGAAGAAGAAGACTTTTGAAGGGTAATTATGTCCTTTAAAGCCCCTAACAGATACAATTGATTCTAAATTAAGCCGGTTTGGATGGAAAGTTAACGGAAATGGCACAGAATATATTTAGAGCAAAGGACGAATGCCCTCCTAGGTGATGTGGTTTGGTATTTTCTGCCCCTCCAACACAGTTACGACAAAGGCCCAGAAGGCCGACAACAGCAAATAAAACACAATCAAAGATTTGATTTTTTCCTCGGTTTATTATTCTTAAATTTATGAAAAAGAACAAAAAGTACGCGTATCAATAAAATAAAACCCTGCCCTAATTCCCCATCCTCCTCCTCCCAATTTTGTTATCCGTACATTAAAAAAACGCTGAGGGTTTTAGACCCCTTTCTCCCCTTCTTCAACTCTCTAGGGTTTTACACTTCATCGCCCAAACGCTAACCCTAAAATCTCAGCCTCAATAGAAGAGGAAGAAGAAGAAGAAGAAGCAAAAACAATGGATAGGTACCAGCGAGTGGAGAGGCCGCAGCACGAATCCGCCATCAACGAGATGGAGATGCGAATCACAACTCAGGGACTGATCCGCAACTACATCACCTACGCTTCTAGCCTTCTCCTGGTATCGAATCTCAAACACTTGATTTTTGGCATTGAGTGCGTATAATTGTTTGTATTTTTGTTAGGATTTGGCTTCTTTCTTTTGGGTATGTGTATATAGATTGCATGAACATTTGCTGATTTCAATCAAGAACAGAAACTTGGTAAAAATGCACAAGAGATTAAGGCAATCAAAATGCAATATCCATTAAACTTTATTTTCTCCTAAACTTTATTTTCCCCTACAAAGTTCATACATAAATAGACTGACAACAAAAGATTGCCTGGAAACAAATACTAAAATCTTATCCATTAAACTTTATTTTCCCCTACAAAGTTCGTACATAAATAGACTGACAACGAAAGATTGCCTGGAAAAAAATACTAAAAACTTATTCAATCCTAGAGCCCAAACTAGAAGGCATCTTATTCACCGCCTAGAGACGAAGATAAATGAAGAATTTAGGCACAGACTGCTTGCACAGAAAGTGTCTTGGTAGCGTTTCCACACCCGGACGCGCCAAACAGGCTTTCATCTGCCAAAATAGAGCATGACTCCATTCCAACACATTCCTGAAAAATAGCAGAAATCAGGGGGGGGAAAACTATGTTAAAAAACATAAAAGAATTTTGAGAAGAATGAGAAACATGCATAAATTGAAGCATACCTGTTGAACCTTAGCTGAAGTTCCAGCGGACTCACAACTTCCTTTCTTAAAGGCTTGGCATGTGCCTTCTGGGTTGCCGAAGCTGGCAAAATCGATTTGCGTGATTTTGCTTCCTCTACATTCCAAATTCAGCTGTTCCTTTTCAGCGACGGTACCACAAATTGTTCCAACGGAGACAGTTTGGAAGTTGACCGACTTTATATCACCACCAATTTCTTCAAATAATGTCAAGGTGTTGGCCCTACCCATCTTCAAGAACTCTCGAGGAACATGATACCTGTTAATTAGAAAAATAATCAAGATCCTCATGTAACTTGTTATTCCCAGGTTAAACAAGAGTGAATAATGAGAGACGGTAAATATTGTGATAATAAACCTACGGATCTCACATCCATGCATATCAGACAAGATCCACCAAGACAAGAACTACAATTTTAATTATCCTAAATAACCAATAAAGTTTTAGCTGTTGAAAATATATTGTACATTATTACGTTTAAAGAATTTCATAAGAAATAAAAGAATGACACACATGGATCCAAAAGTAACCCCATTCAATTATATATCGGTCTTTAGCATGATATAAGATAACCAATCGATTTCCAAACTTCTTTGGAAAAATATCTATGCAACTTTGATCAAAACACTAAAAAGTTGAGAGAGAGAGAGACTAACAATAATGAAAGAAATCAACCAAACAATCTTATCTTACCATCTTTGCGAAGGTTCGCCACAACCGGTTCTACAAGCACTTTTGTCGCTGAATTGTCCTCTATAGTTGCACGGATCGCATTTGCTATTATTTGCAATAAGACTCGGCCAATATCGTCCGAGACTTTGTCCATTAACCCATGCCTCTCCTTTTCCCATGCCCTGTAAGTCGATAACCACTGGATCTGAACCTAAAGGAGCTCGGAATGTACTCTGATCAACACATTCAAACAATGAGTATTGATCTTAACAAATATCACTGAATGTGGTACCTTTTTACTATAGAATTGTACCTTATACCAAGTGAAGGGTCTCTTCGTAGGAGGATTTCTTGAAAACCATTTGAGATTGTTATAAGAGCTGTCGAGATGCAGTCCTTGTTCCACACCATCTAGCCCAATCTGAAAATTTAAAGTTGTTTGAGAAAGATATATATAAATTATGCTCGTGCGTGCGCACCCCTGATATATAAAGAGTTAAAATTGCTATACCTTGTAATTCCATTTGTTTGTTGACAGATCCTTTATGGTGTTTCCTGCAATCAATTGCACTGGACCATCCACAATTCCATAAGGTGATTGTTCAAATCGTGCACCATAGTTCTACAAAAGGAAAAATTTCATGGCATCAAATTCAATAAAAATATTGTACGCAAAACAACTAATATGATTCATTTACCAATACAAACCTTCAAGCCAACGGTGACACTAAGTAAAGCTATGTCATTTGATCCATCTTTAACACTAATTTGTCTCTCAAAGACAAAACTGTAATGACCATACTCCGCATATTGAGATCCTACCACACGAGAAGATGTAACACTATATTTTTCAGCATATATTAATATATTAAGAATTTAATTTAAATTAGAGAAAAAAAACATTGAGAACTATATTACCAATACGAATCCCATTAACAAAAGCGTGAAGACCATGACCAGTAGTATTGACACGAAGAGTCATGTTGCCTTTCTTACAATCAACACTATAAATATGAAAATAGTAACAGTTAAAATTCTATTCTATTGGAACAAAATGTAATTTTTATTTAAAAATTGAAAATATACCTTGTTATATACCACAAATAGTCACTGACATCTGCCGTGGTCACAACTTGTTCTAAAAGTTTATTTGTCGTTAATGATGGTCTTTTCCCATGAACTTGATTTGTCACAATTTCGGTCCTCCATGTCCAGGATAATTTAGGCTGGGCCTGGTTAGGCTTCTTAACCATTACATTAGTTTGCGTACGAACCTATAAAAATAGCATTTTTAAAAGATATTATCCGGTTCATGTTAGGGAGAAGTATTTTATACATAATGACTTGTATTAAAAACAAAACCTTGGCAGTATTGTAAACTTCTTCATTGCAGTCCGGAAGCACACTAACAGACCACGCAGGCAAAAAGTATTTTTTGTCTTGGTATTGTACTGAAATGTCGGTGGTGGTGTTTTCATTGCTTAACAAACAACCGGCGGTGATGTTTTTTCCAGACCATTTTGATGCCTGTTGTCAATAATAATTAGAGAATATAATTAAAACATAAATAATATCACGAAAAGATGAACTTATAAAAAGAATTTGTAATATATACCGTGATTCCATTGCCAAGTGTTGTGCTGATATGGTCTCCAAAGAGGATAGCCTGTTCCATCATTTTAATTGCAGCATGCAATTCCTTTAGATGCCCCCATTTAGGTTGTCTTATACTTCCTATATAAAAAGTAAGAGAGTTGTTTGAAATTGAAATATATTAATATTCATGTAATGGAAAAATAATCTCCATATGTGAGTACCATATTCATCAAGAGGAGCATCATAATCGTAATCGGTTGACAGGTATGGACCTCCCGACGTTCGCCCAAAATTGGTTCCTCCGTGATACTAAATGGAAAAGCATGTAAAAAGTTTAAAATTATGATAACATTATTAGTTGATCAAACTATATACATGTATAAGCAAGAGAAACTAACCATATAATAATTTTGCAATGTGCCATTTGTCTGGAAGAATCGAGCAACGGCATATGCAAGATCTTCAGCGGGTCGGTGCGGTGCTGCTCCACCCCAAGGTTTAAACCTAACATTAAACATCCATCGTATGATATGGTTATTGTGGATCTTATTAAAAGAATATATATTTTTAAGGATACAAACCAGCCGGTCCAATTTTCTGTCCAGATCTTAGGACTATTCGGATTGTTTGGGCTGAAACCATTGCAATAGAAACCATTGCAAGTGTTAATCTGAAAAAGAAAAATAAAAGTAGACAATTTGTTAGTAAGTTTTTAAGAGAACTTTTCAGATACACAATAATAGTATATGACTTTAATGAAATATAATTATCATATAATTCAAAATATACGAAAATATAATTGTCAAAGAATTAATAATGTTTTTTCACATAATTATACAAACATATTGAATTAAGTTCTTTGATAGATACATTTAATTCTTTTGATAAATAATTTCTTGATTCTTATAAAATTTAACAAATATAATTGTCAAGAAATTAAGATAAAAGATTAATCTAAAATTACCATTGGTTGAGGAGCATCTTGTTGTTGACACATAACCCATGGTACGCCAATATTCAAAGATTCCGCAAGTTTGGCACACCAATTGATATATTTTTTACCAGCATCTCCAAAAGGTTTTTCAATATCACCGTATTCGTTTTCAATCTGTATTATATAATCAAGTCATAATACTAACAAAATAAATAGAGATGTTAGTATTAAAATTAATATCAAGTTTTGTGCAAATGATGTGATCTATACTTGGGCGATAATAATAGGGCCTCCTTGGGATGCAAGCAAGTTTTCACTCTTCATCATATTTATAATAAGAGTCGTGAAATTTTGCATTTCATCCTGAAAAAATAAACAAATCATACTTTAATAAATTAAAAGTGGTTTATTCTAAACAGAAAATATTAAAAATATTTGCATTTTTAGATTTCACCTTGAAAGGCTGATTATCCGTTCTAAATTCCATTCCCGGTATTTGTCGTAACCAAGCAGGAATCCCTCTAGTTAAAGGAAATAAAAGTATTAAAAATTCATCTTTAAATAATATTTATTAAAGTAAAAGTAAGTTTAATCTACCCATAATTCCATTCAGCACAAACATAAGGGCCGATACGCAAAATAGCATATAATCCAGCATTTTGGATTTCCTTAATAAATCTGAGAAGATTTAAATTGCCATCAAAGTGGTACTGCAATATCAAGAAAAAAAAATTATTAGCATCAAAATACCATCAATTGAAAATATGTTATTTTTGAAGGTCGAGAAAGTAAAGCACCTCTCCTTTGCGAGGTTCATGAGCATTCCAGAACACATAAGTCTCTATAGCATCAAGGCCACCTTCTTGTGCCTTTGCTATTAGGTCAGGCCACATCTAAAATCATAATATAAATGATTAAAAGTAAATCAAAACACTACGTAAATATAAGAGGGATTTAAATGTTTATAAACATCAAACAAGGATTAAAATAAACTAACGTTAGTAAATGATGAAATATTAATATCATATTAAAAATTAAAGTTATGCTTAATAAAATTTGAAAGATTTAAATCTTATAGAAGAGTAGTCAGTATTGATAACCATGAAAATTAATATATATATATATATATATATATATATATATATATAGGTAAAAAATATTAATTGAAACATATGTACCTCAGGAGTGCTCCTTGGATAATGAATAGAACCAGAAAACAGAATTTTTCTTTGACCATTGATCTTCAATGCTCGTCCATCATAAGAAACATCAATTGCTAGTGTTGAACTAAATATAAGAAAAACTAAAATTGAAGCGAACAATTTGGAATGAGCCATTGTTTCTTCTATGATGGTTCTTCTAAGCTTCCACACTATTTATAATAAGATGGTTTGTTAACAATAGAATCTGACTGAAATATATAATCGTAACAAACATTTAGTATCTTAACAAACATATATATAATATTTTTATTGTTATTTGAACAATTTTTTTCTAATATCTGTATATTTTGAAGATTATAATATAATTATTGCATATTTTTTGGATACCCTATTCTGTAGAGATTGTTAACAAGAATCCAACGAAACAATATTATCTCAACAAATAAACAATATAGATACTTGTATTATCTGAATAGTTTTCTTTCCTAATATATTAACAAAGTCAATCCTAACTAATTATTATTTTGTGTTTTAGAAGATCAAGACATGATCATAGAAGATTTAACTTTGTTTCTAGATAACGTAAAAATTAATAAATCGATATTATTTGTTAGATTAGTTTTCTTTATATTTTTTCGTTTATAGCAAAATTTGATATGAATTTTATAGTAAAATTTTATTTGATTGTTATTAAATTTTTTATGATAATATAAAAGAGAACACTAGAAAATCATAAGACATAAGAATTTTGTTAATTCAAATTATAAAAGATCATAAATATGCAATGATTTATGTGTTTTGAAAAGATTTGTTTTTTATTTTATGAATTATGAGTATTTACTTAAAAATTTGTTAAGTTTAGGATTAAAATTTTATTTTATATCCGAATTTGTTGTGATTTTCATTAAAATTTGAATAAAAATGCATTGATTCATTTGTTTTGAAAAGATTTGTTATTCGAAAAGATATTGGTATAATTTAAAGATTTGTTTAGTTTATTGTTAGGATTTTTAGTTTATACTAAATTTCTCTGGTATTATAACTAGAAGAGCACGTGGGATGGGGGGCTCTCATATTTGATAGGAATTAAATATTCAGCATCCTTGATTTTAAGATTGTCCAAGTCATCCACATTAATAACTGTAAAATTCTTTAAAATAGTTTTCAAACAAAAATTATTTAAAGAGATGATTATAGTTAACAAAATCATCAATAATTATAACAGATTTAATTAAATCCATCTTTAACCAGCTTCATGAAAGATGTCTAATACATTTTTATCCATCTATTTATCTACTTCTATTTGTCTATCTATCTACTATTATAATGTATCTACTATTATAATGTAAAGAGGAGAGGGGCGTGTGTCGCTTTCACATTTTTTCTGCCATATTTAATATTCAGAAAAACGAGAAAAATCCTTTATTCTAAGACAATCTACTTCATTAATTTATTGAAGATGAGAAAATCTTTCGGTATCAACAACTATAAAACAATGAGGTATAGATTTAAACTGATATTAAAAGTTACCAAAAATTCTTACAATTATTACAAATTTGAAACCTATGAATGTATTTCTCAAGAAATTAAAAAAAGCTAATTCTTTTTTTAATTTTTAAAATATTTTTGTACACTATCAATTTAATAATGTGCATCACATCTGCCATAACATTAGTCTCTACTATTATAGTTAGAAGATATTATAACTGAGAGAGGAGGGTGTGTGGCGCTTACATATTTATTTGGAGTAAAATATTGAAGAAAACAAGAAAAATCCCCAACTATAAGACGGTGTCATCGATTACATGATTTTTTGAAAATAAGAAAATCTTTCAATATCCACAACCATAAAACAATGAAATATTTAAACGGAAGATATTAAATGAGATTACCAAATTTTTTAATAATTACTACACATTTAAAACTTATGAGCAATTTTCTCTAAAATCTAATCCTCACTTTTCTTGTCTCCGTGTTATGCTTACTTTTAATTTAGTTTAAATAATCTATTTATATTTATAACTATATTTCTAATATATGTATATCTATCAATAATCAATTTTTTTCTTTTCTTATGTATATTAAAAAGTAAGGAAAGTTTTAATAACATTTAAAAAAAGTTATCTGATTAATAAATAATTACAAAATAGACCTATCTAAAATTTATATATGCTCTTCTATTTATGGTAATCTTAAAAATCAAATCCATCACTTTTCTCATCCCCTGTTATGCTCACTTTTAATTTAGTTTAAATAATCTATTTATATCTATATAATTTATAATCTATAACTATATTTCTAATATATTTATATCCATCTATAATCTATATCTATATCTATACTTCTTCTACTCCTAAAATCAAATTCATCCTTATTTTCTTCCCGCATTTATGCTCGATGTTAAGTTTAGTTTAAATACATTCTTATCTACAATCACTCTATTTATAATTTATTTGTATTCATAAATTATAATTTATCTATATCTATAATCTATAACATATGATAATTAATTATATATATACCCTAATCATATGAATCTTCTAATTTTAAATTTGTTGAAACTAATTTTCAGTTTATTTGAATGTTTAAAATTAATTGCTTGAAGCCTTCAAATTTAAATCTTTTTTGGATAAAATTTATATGTTTTTAATCATGGCACATGGCGCATATAAGATTGTCGATTTTCTTTTAAATTATTGAAGAATTTATTAATTTTCCACGTGTATGGCACGTGCAAAAAAACCCAGTATATAAGTAAATGAGTTGCATACCATATTAAGATACAATTTATCTTATAAAGCAGTATTCGAAAAACCTAATGGTCCAAGGCATAATGTTGGGTGTAGAAGGCATTATTTTGCTATGCCCCTTTTACATATTATATGACAGTGATGACACTTTTTCTATTCCCTCGTATTTTTATCATATTACATAATAATGTAACAATAGAAAATAAGTTCTTAGTTATGAAAATTTACACGTTCGTTTTGTATTTTAGTAAAATTCTTTATACAAATCCTTTTAAAATGGCTGT
Organism: Agapanthus africanus; assembly: GCA_030015575.1. NCBI lineage: Eukaryota > Viridiplantae > Streptophyta > Magnoliopsida > Asparagales > Amaryllidaceae > Agapanthus > Agapanthus africanus. The sequence continues at coordinate 14,700,439 of CM057337.1, forward strand.
TTGCATATCAAGTTACAATAACATGTTACATATTTATCGATTTAAATTTCATTTTTTTCGGCGTTGCATCCCCCTTCGAACCTGATTTTATGTTAATTGTATTGTATTTTGTTGCATATATTTATCAGAATGTATAGGCATCTATCACCTAAGTTTAAATATTAGGGTTATGCTTAACATGCATCTACATGTCAAAACTTTAGTATACGCTTTAAGAGATTGGTTTTGAAACTCATGGTTAATATATGAATCAAAAGTTTATACAAAAACAAACTAATATTTGAAGAAATAGTTGGTGTTGGTTTGATGATTTAGAGTTCAAGATTAAGATTACTTATAGTGAAAGTCCTTCTGCGTTTTATTAGCAATAGTCCTTGCACACTTTCCACTGAGATATTTATTACATAAACTAGGCTCTTTTTTGTTTCCCTTGCTATGTTAACGGTAACAATTACACTACTACAAATAAGGGTTGCCCCTACGGAGATATGCGTAGGGACGAAAAAATACCCCGTAGGTGCAAAGGCCGCAGGTGCAAGTTGAAGACCTGAACTTGCCCCTACGGGCAAAATCTTGCCCCTACGGATTTATGTGTAGGTCCTGTTGCACCTACGGAGTAGGCCGTAGGGTAAAAAAAGTTATATTTTTTACGGTTTTTTTTAATATATTAAATATACCTACGGACATAACCGTAGGACCAAGTACTACCTCCTACGGATATCTACATAGGTACCTATCCGTAGGAGCAAAATATCAGGATTTCTGATATGTTGCCCCTACGGATAACGCCGTAGGGGCGAAGCAGTGGCCCCTACGGATATGTCCGTAGGGGCACTCCCAACCCCCTGGTACTGAGATCAGGGGGGAAATGTCAGCTACTGCTGATATTTTGCCCTTACGGATATAGCCGTAGGGGCAACATGTGTACCTACGGATTAATCCGTAGGTACATATTATCTGTATTTTTTTTAAAAAAAAGGGCTGCCTGATTTTTTCCCGCCCTGTGCACAATAATATATACATCAATCAAATATAAAATTAATCATCACACAACATATATCGCAGTATTCATAATCACATCTCACGCATATATATAATATACAAAAGAAACCCAAAAACTGAATATGATATAAATATAAACCAATATCAATATCGTTTCAAAATGTAGTACAATGTCTATTATATAAATAAATATATGTTTCAAAAAATAAGAACCAAAAAGCTACCCTAGTTCGGTCCAGCTCCACCTCTGAATAACGATAGAATAACGCGCGCCTGCTCCTCGGTCAATAAACTCTGCAATTCGGCGCGAGTGGGAGTTTGAGCGGCATGTGGAGCTGGCGATGTGGTCTGCGCAGCCGCTGTCGAGGTAGTCGCTTGCGGAGCCGCGGCTGCGGGAGTCTGAGCGGGCGATGGAGCTATAGGAGCTGTCTGCGGAACCGCAGCCGATGTAGTGGCTTGCGGAGCCGCAGCCGAAGGAGATGCATGTGGAGGCTCGGCCGATGTACCCTGTCGCGTCTGGACCTAACGTGTGTAATAAGCGTGTAAAAACTGTGTATTATTTGAATTCGTATCATTATTAAGTTATTTCGAAACCCTGTTTGGATATTTAGTTTGTTGTTTATTTTAATTACATCTGTATGTATGATTAATCAAACTTAAGTCTAAAACCAAATAAGCTCAAGCTACGTACTAATTATGGATATGTTCATATTTATATAATATGACATGATATTTTACTATAAAGTAGTATACATACCAGCATCTCCTTCAACTCCTGAACGGTGACCCTGAAGCTCTCCAGTTCCCAATGGACACGTCGGTCACTGGAGACGGAAGAAGTAACCGCCGGGGTGGAGTCCAACCTCATATGGGCCCTGCTAGGGCCCAGTCCCCGGCCTCTCTCCCAACCTCCGTGGTGCCCTCCGTGTGCGGCGTCCAGAACTGGGGTCAGCAGCCTCGGATCACTCTGTCTGGTAAAATCGAACCCCGAGGCCTGGGCCTGCTCAACCACCCGCTCCTACACCCACATTAAGCAGTAAAGTATAAGTATAAAATTTAAACCTGAACCTTCCAAAACTAAAATTTCAAATTTGGGTAGAAAAAATATTAACACTTACGCAGTACTCCTGAGTAGCGACGTCGGGATATCGAAGCTCGCCCGTGGCGGGATCTGTCGAGGTGCCATGGACGGCAAGATATGCGGACAGCACGCTCGGTGTATCACCTGACGCCACGGTCTGAGATGTCTGCAATATTAGAAAGTAACTCTTAATATTAGAAATATTAGAAAATAACTCTTAATATTGCAGAATATCACAAAGGTCGGTCTATTGTAATTTACCGATAACTCCATGGCTTGAGTAATGTTCCTCGAGCCACCTGTGTAAGTGGGGCGACCCCTCTTCGCGGACTTCCTGTTCTCTGTATTCTGAGCGGCATGTTTCTGCACAACGCATTAACATTTAGTTTTCTAATTAAGGAACACAAAGAAATAAATTATATCATAAATAATGAATTACATTTAAAATACATACATGTTTGCGTTGGGAGTCGAAATAAGCGTACAATAGAGGCCATGTCTCTACGTCGACTCTCGCAAACGCCGGAGTAGATAGGAGGGCCGCTCTCTCTGTCTCGGGGGTCGCCATCCATAGGGAGTAGCAGTCGGCCTTCAGCTCATTCCTGTTGTATCGGACCTTGGCCTGCATATTCTTCATCAGGCCATTGTACAGAGCATGAAGGTCGAGCACCCTCCCCGGGTGATCAGGGTCGGCTACAGGCTGAAAATCGTAATCCAACTGAAAATACAAAAAAAAAACATTGTTATTAGATTGAAAGTGTTAATAATAAATATATTGGATAGATCAAATGAAAATATATATTAATACATACCCGAGCCTGATCAAAGAAGAGGGCGAATGAGCGTTGGTGCTGCTCGCCCCACTCAACGTGAAGTGGATAGTTCTTCACGAGCCGGCTCTCGTCCCCCATATACCGGCCGAACCTCTCGGCATGAGGACCGGTATAGCGATAGTCAAGGGTAAAAAAAAGAGGGAATGTTGCCTCCCTCCTAGCTCTGTCAGGCCTCAGCCTATGGGACTAATTCGGGCCTCGAGTCCCCCTCTGGGGATGGGGAGGCCCTGCGTCTGCACGAAATATCAAGACAATCAATAATAAGACAAAGTTATATTAAGAAATCAAGGTTAAACGAAAATTCAAGTGTGATATATACCTCCGGTGACTATCGCACGAGCCTGTGCCCGGGCAGCAGCACGAGCGGGACGATAATTCCTCCGGTGAGGAACAACCGGGGTCCCGGATGCGGACGCATCCCCTCCAACTAGAAAATAAACATCGACGCTAAATTTCCATGAAGTTCATATTTATTCTATAGAGCATATGTAAAATGAATAAATATTTTAAATTTATTCATACTAACCTGCAGACGATGCGGAGGGTATGGAAGCGGCATGAGTGGCCCCTGCGGAAGATGTGGACGCACCACCTATAATTAGACAATTAAAAATAGATTATATAAGTAATTGCAAAAAGAATGTGTAGATCAATAATATAACGTTCTAAATCAATATGCATGCACTATAGGATATATAAACATACCCACAGGTGCAGTGGTGTCACCACCTACAGCTAAACAATAATAAAAATTGCTAAGTAAGAGCAAAAGGAATGTGTGTATTTATGATATAGCATTCTAAATCAATATACATGCACTATATGATATATAAACATACCTGGAGGAGCGGGGGTGGCATCTGTCCCAGATGTGGACGCATCACCACCAACTAGACAATCAAACATTGACAATATAAGTAATTTTGACATAAATAGGTATGAATATCTGTAATATTACATTCAAAATGGATATGCGTGCAGTATACCTGGAGATGTGGCAAAATCCACACGGAAGGAGGCATCCGAAGGGGTCTCCAATCTGGGTCCAAGACCGGCCCTCTGAAGCTCCCTACGGAGCTCTCCGGGCGGCAGAACCGCTCTGCCTCTGTCTCTGCCTCTGCCGCGGCTGGAGCTCCTGCCGCCCCTCGCTGCTCCCGAAATCGTCATCAAATCTAGATAAACGGTTCGTGGACGCATTAGACAATCATTAAAAGTATTGACTATATATGTATAAAGCGTAAAATGTGAAGTAATAATATAATATTACTGATAACCTTTTTCGTTTCGTGGGCGCACTATACATATGTACTTGGATTTCATCGTCGATGTCATTTCTAACCCACGTAACTTCATGATCGGTCGAAGACAACCCGTCCTTCGCAACAGACGGTCGAAGCACTTTAAGCCTTCTCTCTTCTTCGCACCTCCCCGCTGTTCTCCGAGTACACTGTAATAGAATAGATAATCATTTCAAAGCTGTGAAACAACGTTGAAATGAACATCTAATCTATCTTTGTACACGGAGAACCAGCGGAAAGGTACCGACGAAATATCTCGAAATGGATGAAAACACAAGTGAATGAAGGCGTTTGCTTTATACATTCTTAATTTGTCCACACGGGACAAATCTATGGGTTACCATACGATTGAATTTTCTCGTCGCGTAGACTATACGACGATTGTTAGTATCGAGCTATACTGTCCGATATTTAACAACCTTCGTATAGTTCTAGGTCACGACGAGCATCGCACGTATGTTAACCGATAGACGGGGACTAAGTGGCGCTTTTAGTTTTATATATGAGTATCGATGGGAATATGAAGGTTTCATATTAGCATCGAGTATCATATATTGGTTTTAACCTGAATATCTCGAATCGCTCTCTAATTATGCGTTTGTTGTGCATTCGTGTTGTATGTGTAACATGATTTTAAACCATTGAGATCAAGATTGATAGAACTGATCATCCTACATTGCAATAGCATTCATCAACCAAAAACTATTATTGCAATGGCATTCATCTATAACAATCAACAATTAAAACTACAATTGTAGGATACTGATATTATAAAGCGTTATACGCAACATATGAATTCACATGACTGAAACATGCATCAAAATATTGAAGTAGGGGGCAGAAAAAAACCCTATTTGATTATCAAATGCATGGGTTTGTATGATTTATATGTATGTATTTGAGTGCTGCAATTCCGAAATTTGCTTTAACTTGTACGTTACTTTATGTTGTTAATTTGATCATTTTTAAAATTGTAATTGGTTCTACACATAATTATTTCGTTATTGTAACAGAAAATTTTGTTTCTTTCAATATGAAACAGATGCGATACACGATATGATAAATAAAAAAACGAAACACAAACCGTATCAAGATTTAACTGTTAGTTATATGTATGCCCTAGAGGCCATTACTGTACATTGGATGTATATTGTAGTGGATGCTGGGACATATATAGGTAGGACTTTCTTGCTCGACATGATAGTACGCTATCTGGTTGCTCTTTATCTTAACATGTATACTTTCTGTCTCTCTGTTACATGTTGATAAAGCCCTTAGAATGTGTACTCGACTTCCAGGACTATGATGTAGATCATACTAGTGGGGCCTGGGTAGTCCATGAGTACATCCTTCAATGTTCCTAGTCGTGGGAATATCGAGACGGGGCATCGATATTCCAGAGTAGACTAGCGTAAATCTTCTCGACCCATGTGATGGGCGATGGATGATCCCATATCCATTGGTGTTTGACATCAGAGATGGTATGCGGGTGCTTAGTGGTGACTGAGTACACTGAACGGACTCGCCGAGAACTCCCAGATGGTATTATACCTTACGTCAGATGGCAGTTCTCTGGTGACACTGGTACAGCTTAGTCTGTTGACCCGAGATCGTCATAGAGTCTTGTGTGTCTCCCACTGTGCTTTGATTTCCACCCTACCACGGCTCTACTGAGTCGTGCAAACAGGTGGTTTTTGGGTACAGTCCCGATTCACATGGAGACAATGAGCGATAGGAGAGGATTCGTCTCTCCCGGTATTGGGGGTTGATGTTGCGCTATGCACGACTGGCCATAACTGGAAATCCCTGGCCAGGGTTGCAGTGATCTACTGGTAAGTGTTATCAGTAGTTTCATGCTATGTTATGGACCTTATATCGGCATGACTTATCGAGCTATTGGGGTCTGACGTTTACCACCCTTAGGCGAGATATGCGACATATCAGACGAACAGACCGGACTGTACGGTAAGTGTTACTGGTTGGATTCACAGGAGTGTGAGCGGGCTTGCTCGTCGATCTTCTGATCGCTCAATACCCGGGTGGTCGTTACGTTTAGCAGACCGCTTGCGGCTTGTGGGTGTTTGATATGATCATCACCTGCTGCCGGCGTATTGACGAGTCTTTAGAGTCCTACACAGAGGTTTCCTGGCTCAAGCGAAACGAAATAGGAGCACATATGAGATATGTGCGGGACCGAGAATAATACCAGTATGTGATACTGTATTCTATTCTCGCGATATGTATCATGGGACGGTTATATGTGATATAGCCGGGCTACCGAATCAAATGTTGATTCGATACATTAATGCACTTGATATTAGTCGGTTATATGCAGTATGACCGGATCATTAAATCAAGTGTTGATTTAATGATTTAATGCCTAATTATATATTTGATATATTACTTTGCATTAACTAGTATTGGTTCACTTAAGATGGATTTTCTCGCTTGATGTGCACATTGTATATATGATATAGTTTTGTGCACTAGTTTGTATCATGTTTGATGATACATGCAAACTTGGGTGTGTGTATGCTTTTGACTATGATTAGGTTAATGGTTAGGGTTTGATTTATTTACTTATTCATTTATTTATTTATTCATTTTTGGCAAAATGAAATGGTGGCTAATTTTGTTTCTTTGCTTTAGCTTCATGAAGCTTCTTTAGATTATCTACCATTTTGTCTTTTGCCTAAACCTAACCATTCATCTAACCCTATTTTATTCTCTACACTTAACCAAGGTTGCATTATGATAACTTCACTTGATTTATCATTTTTGATTTGATTATTCTCTCAATTCTTCTTCTTCTTCTTCTTCTTCATGAAGAAACCATTCTAGCTCCAATGGTGCCTTGAGAAAAAAAAGTGAGAAATCCAATTCTAAAGTGAACCCACTTCCTATTTCTTCATCCTCTACCACTTGACATGTAGTATAGGGTGTTTTCTTCACAAGTTTCATGACTTGGTGAAGTTGGAGCTTGATCTTGAGTTGCCTCGACGTAGATCATCTTCGGCATCGAAGTCGACGACCTAGCCCGATCATTTCTTCGACGAAACCATCGCTAGAGTCCGGGATCCGATGATCGCAGCGGAGGGACATCATCATGGAGCTAAGGAAGTGGAGGACTGGATCTACAAAGGTTGTAGCCCCTTTCACTATCTAGTTAAGTTGTTAACTTGTTGTTTCGCCTATACCTCTAGTTACGATCTTGTTTAGGGTTACTTGGCACATAGAAAATTTTTGAATTGGCCATGTTTGATCAGTTGTGAAACCTCATGGGTATGCCTAGGAACCCTACAGTGGTATCAGAGCCTAGCTAGAGCCTTAGGCGAAGTGTAGACGATGTTAGAAGTCCGATCGAAACACGAAACCCTAATCCGACCCCTTCTCTGTACATTTTTCAAAACTGTGCATTTTTCCAAATTAAAAATATGCAGGAAAATCAGCAGGCTTTTCTAAGAAATACTGTGCAAAACGAGCGGCTAACTCGATCAAACCGCCGCGGAACCGCGGCACGAGCATGGCTCTTGCGGCGGTTCCGCGGCCGTACGGAAGCATCCTTCATTGAGTCTTGCACCGTAATTCCTATATTGTTGTGCTGATTTTCTGGGAATTTTTAAAATGCATTCCAGAGTTGAGTTTTCTGGGTTGTATTGGGAGTTCGTAGATTCGATCGGATTGTCTAATTTTGTTTATGTGTTTTTCCGGGTAATTTTTGAATATGTTAAAAAGTTCGACCGGATAAAAATACCCACTTTTTCCCCTGCCGGGAAATTTCCAATTGTTAGATATTTCCGTAGTTTAATCACGTTCTAAGTAGTGCAAGTAACGCGATGGTCCCTCTAGAAGACAACAAACCTTAACTCGATTATATGACCGTCTTGAACTGTCCTTTGAACCTTAGGGTTTGGGGCAGCACGGCGTGCCACATGTGAGGCGTTGGCTTGACCCTTCTACGGCTGGACCGTTGGTACTGAGGCATGAAGTGAATGTTTTTAAACTTGTTTCATGTGTTGAGCTGTTTCAGGAAAACTTGGATGTTTGACTGTTTGATCGAAAAGTTTAACATTTTCTGTTTATCCGGAATGTGATACAACATTTGGAATTCACAAGTAGTTATGAGATAACTGAATGAATGTTATAAATCAAGCACTTTAGTCTCACTTGATCGGTTGTCACGGAATTTTGATGTGATCAAAAGTCCGTCGCAATCACGTAGCGTACGCGGATACTCGCCGGGTAAACTTAATAGATAGCCACGCCCCATAGCCCCGACCAAGTGATTGTAGGAGAACCCCGTCGCCGAAAGCATCCGTTCGGGTGCTCGCGGCAGCGGTGTTCCGCCTTGGTGCACTTCGTCGACGGTATCGGGGGTGCGGCCGTCTACTAAAGTTTGCGACGAGCATTCGATCAGGATGTCGGGAATCTTGTTGAATTACCCGACTTGATATTGAAAAGAGTTTTCGATAAAGAGACTAAAATGCGGGGTTTATAATAGTTAGGCATGCGATGTCTAAGGAATTCATTTGGTTATGCATGCGATGTCTAAAGAGTTTGCGGATTCCAACTGTTGTTGTTTTACACTTTCTTTTCTGCGACCGTAAGTATAATATGTGATATCGCCGGTTTCGTTGCTATATGTCAACGACAATTGGGATACGCATGTTTACTTACGTTGATGACATATGATATTATGTGTTGCTGGATATGTTATATTGGATCGTCGTGCTTGAATAGCCGGGGTTTTTTATGTGAGATGAGTGTTTTTCATTTTCATTCATGTAAAAACTTGTATGTAATATTCTTTTATTGGGGCATTTCCAGGTTGCGGATGATGTCACCATTTGTATATTATTTACTTTTCCGCATTAGGATAGACCCAAGGAGGGGAGCACAAGTAACCGGGTTCTAGGGTCCAGTGGGAGACCATCTCGAGGAGTCGAGTCCGGGTCTCCTAACCCTAGAATTGGTAGGGTTGCTTGCCGCTCTCGTAGGGGTCTAGGGGTGTGGGATTGGCTATTCATCACGACCGTGGAATCCGTGTTTTTTACAGGCTCAAAATAAAATACGGACGTCCTAGTATATCCAATATTTCATATGATATTTTCTGCTGCGTTATCTGTGATGTGATCATGTGATATGTTCAGATAGATATTATATATAGTATATATGATATATTATATAGACGTTGCTTATGTTTTACACCCGCGCTAGCCCTGCTTCGCTCTGGCGTTAGTTACCTAACCTAACGGTGCAGACGGGACATCGAGGCGAATGCGAATGGTATAAGCGTACGTTATATTTATCTGTGATGTTTAAGTGGACTTAAATGATGGGATATTCATTAATGAGATTAATGAAAGAAAATAAACCTAATTGATGTTGTGGAATCGAATTTCAAAATAAAAACAGGTAGCTACAGTTCTTGCTTTGCATCGCGGTGTTCCTTGTAGAACATCCTGCACCTTATTCGATGAGGAAATGGCCGAGATCCCTTCACCGGGAGTGACCCCTTTAGCAATAACTGGCAGATGCTACACACTCGGTTTGTCTTTTGATTGCTTCTATAGTTTTCGCTTTGCACAGCGGTATATATGATATATCCTGCACCTTATTCGATGAGGAAAGGGCCGACGATCCCTTCACCGGGAGTGACCCCTTTAGCAAAACTAGAAAAGCCTCAAAAACACTCCATTTAAAAAACCATTTGATTCCGCAACGAGATCAAGTTCAAATCGTTAAAGGTTTTCTTAAAAACCAGCCGCAACTCTCCATCATTTTAGGAAGTAGAGTACTTAGTATTCATGCTGTGTTTATTGACCATAGTCAAGGCATAGTGTACGATAGCTAAGTGATGTCTTCCTACACCGCATATGATGCGATTAGTTAGGACAGTCGCGTGACTTTGTTGACCTTAGTTAAGGGTCATGTGGGTGGGTCTAATTAATCACGAAATGACGGGTAGAACTTAACTAGCGCTTATGATTTGTTGACCATAGTTAAGGTCATAGGTGCTAGGGGTAAAAACCTTTATCGGGAGTTTCAAGTGTTGAAATTTGCAATGAGATTGCATACCTTCTATGTGATAGTTGGATCCCGATACCCACTGCGAGTAATTGTTACTCCTGGGAGAGTTTTGCACTTTGCAATTAGCCGATCGAGTAGGTGTCTAGAAAGGTGTCAACGGGGTTACGCCTCTGGGAAAACGAGGTTTACTGTAATTAGGTCCGTGTGAAAGCACGGGAAACCTCCCTCAAAGTACCGACACTGGCCTGGCTGAAAGATTGGCGAACTTGTAGAGTGTAATTAATCCCGGCTAGTCTTTCCTTTTAGGGTTTGAAGGAAGATTTGATAAAAACAGTGGGAGCCATCCTGATTAGATAAAATAAATAACCAATCTAATCTTGCAAGAGCGCACGCAGAGTGTTTTCTTTTCTCTCTCTCCAGGTAGCGACCATATCACGCCTTAATCAAGATAATAATATGGATGAATTGACCGAACCCGCTTGTTATACTGAGCTGGGGAACGTTGGTCCCGCTCCAACTTATAATTGTTATAAGACCGAGCAGGAAATAGGGGAATACCAGAATTCCTATACCGCCCAAACGAAGAAAGTGCATATGATGCATCTCCTTCGGGTGTGTTCATTACAAAGAACTGTTTTTCAGTGTCCTCTGCATCCTGGGTATTTGATACCGGATCAGGATCCCAGATATGTAATCTGTTATATAGGGCTACAGAAAGGTAGAGAACTGAGAACGGGTGATAAGTTTCATGAGACAGAAAACGGGGCAAGTGTTGCGGCCAAGTCTGTTGGTCACTGTCACCCTGTATGACCAATACATTGATTCTGAACGAATGTTATTAGATACCGAACCTGATTTACAAAATCATATTAGTCTCTTTATTAGTAAAGAAGGATATAATTTTGTATTGATGGATAATGTTTTGAACATTTCCTATATCAAAAGTTGATCGGTTCAGGCACGTTATCTAAAAGCATTGATGTTCTAAATCAAACTACAGTTCTTAGTATACGGAACACACACAAGAGGAAGGGTTCAGAAATGAACGAATCCTTCTTGAGGCATTGTAGACTAGGTCATATCAATGCGACCCGACTAGCTTAAGTTACATTCTAGATGCATATTTAAATCAGTTTGAATTTACATCTTGTGAAACTTGCCAGTCATGTCACAAAGATTAGATGACCATAGCTCTGTTTATTAGAAACAGAGAAAGAGTTAGTGAACTCTTGGGACTGATACATGATGATGTATGTAAGGTCCCCAGTCTACATATGCCAGGACCGGCTCTTTATACTTCATTACATTCTCTGATGATCTCTCAAGATTCAGTCATATGTTCCTGTTGAAACATAAGTCCGAACCTTTTGAGATATTCACAGAATATAAGTTAGAAGTAGAGAACCAAAATACGGGTATAAGTATTATGTCCTATGATAAGATCAGGGAGGAGAATACTTGTGCATGGAATTCTTGGACTATTCTAAAGGAAAATGAGATTCTCTCTCAGTATTACTCCTCTGAATACACCACAGCACAACGGTGTATCAGGACGGAGCAATCGCACCATATTAGATATGGTGTGCTCTATGATGAGTACTACCGAGTTACCTATTTCCTTTTGGGGTTGTGCACTTGAGAAGCTGCATATCTATTGAATTGGGTTCGAATCAAATCAGTGCCTACCACTCCATATAAGATATGGTATGGGAAGAGCCTATCTCTTAAGTAAGTTAAGATTTGGGATTGTCCGGCCTATGTCAAAAGCAAAATCCGGACAAGATCGAGGCAAGGTCGGTTCTGTACAACTGGAAAGGTTTCAACTATACAAACTGCAGCTGATAATTTGACAGAACCAAAGGATTCAATAGTTTCCGACGAACCTCAGCCTCTCCGCCGATCTGGTAGGGTTTCTCATCCGCCTCTGAGATACTTCGGTTTCTCGATGACAGTGGGAGCGAGGAATGCATCATGAGATGATGACCCAACTAGTTTCGAGCAGGCCATCGAGAGTAGGGACTCTGTAAGAATGGCTGGATGCTTAGCAATCTGAGATGGAATCCATGTACACTAACAAAGTATGGACTTTGGTTGCTATATCTGAAGGGTTAAATCCCCATCAGGAGCAAGTATATCTTGAGAAGATTACTTGGTGTAGATGGAAAAGTTGAGACTTTCAAAGCTAGACTTGTTAAAGGTTTTCGTCATCAACCAGGCGTGGATAATGATGAAACCTTTTCCAGTGCCTATGCTTAAGTCCATCCGGATCCTACTTGCCATTGCTACATACCATGACTACGATATCTGGTGGTTGGGTGCCATGACTACTTTTCTAAATAATGATTTAGAAGAGAACGTCTATAAGTACACAGCCAGAGGGCTTCGTAAACAGTGGGAGCAGCGGAAACGTGTGCAAGTTGCTTTACAGGATAAAGCAGGTATCGCGGAGTTGGAACATCTGTTTTGATGTGGTAGTCAAAGAGTTTGACTTCATCAAAATGGTAAATGAACCTTGTATGTATAAAAGGGTAGTATGGAGTATGGTTATGATCCTCGTAGAGTACGTGGATGACATACTTTTGATAGGAAAGGAGTTTCCTATGTTACGCTCGGTCAATCTCCGCTTATCACAAGGATTCTCCATACATGATCAAAGTGATACCTCCTAAATCCTTGGATTTGGATCTATGAGATAGATCTAAATGGATGTTAGGATTCTCACTAGTTGTAGTGAGATGGTATCAGTTGATCCTGGGGAGAATCACTGGAAAGGTTCCAGGGTGATAAGGACGACTGAGTGTCAGTCGCAGGCATTGTCTTCACCCTCGGTAAAGGGACGGTATGTTGGAAGAGTTCCAAGCTAGATACCGTGGCAAACTAGACGATAAAGGCTGGTAACATCGCTATCAAAGATACTACCAAAGAGGCAGTTTGGGTGTATAGTGGTTCATGAGATGAACTAGGTTCCTACCATTGTGTGACAATGGAAGTGTGGTTTTGGTCCTGGAACCCTGGTCCCATCAGTGACCAAGACATATTCTGAGGCAGCATCACCTGATCATGGAGATAGTTGATCTCCAGGGTGATCAAGGTTAGGAGAGTAGACTCAGAGGACAACACGGCGGATCCACTCATAAAGGCTTTTTCCCAGAGAGAGACTTATATGGGATGGTTGAGTATTAGATACTACAACCACTGCTACAGATGGCCCTAGTGCAAGTGAGAGATTGTTAGTTATATGTATGCCCTAGAGGCCATTACTGTACATTGGATGTATATTGTAGTGGATGCTGGGACATATATAGGTAGGATTTTCTTGCTCGACATGATAGTACGCTATCTGGTTGCTCTTTATCTTAACATGTATACTTTCTGTCTCTCTGTTACATGTTGATAAAGCCCTTAGGATGTGTACTCGACTTCCAGGACTATGATGTAGATCATACTAGTGGGGCCTGGGTAGTCCATGAGTACATCCTTCAATGTTCCTAGTCGTAGGAATATCGAGACGGGACATCGATATTCCAGAGTAGACTAGCGTATATCTTCTCTACCCATGTGATGCGCGATGGATGATCCCATATCCATTGGTGTTTGACATCAGAGATGGTATGCGGGTGCTCAGTGGTGACTGAGTACACTGAACGGACTCGCCGAGAACTCCCAGATGGTATTATACCTTACGTCAGATGGCATTTCTCTGATGACACTGGTACAGCTTAGTCTGTTGACCCGAGATCGTCATAGAGTCTTGTGTGTCTCCCACTGTGCTTTGATTTCCACCCTACCACGGCTCTACTGAGTCGTGCAAACAGGTGGTTTTTGGGTACAGTCTCGATTCACATGGAGACAATGAGCGATAGGAGGGGATTCGTCTCTCCCGGTATTGGGGGTTGATGTTGCGCTATGCACGACTGGCCATAACTGGATATCCCTAGCCAGGGTTGCAGTGATCTACTGGTAAGTGTTATCAGTAGTTTCATGCTATGTTATGGACCTTATATCGGCATGACTTATCGAGCTATTGGGGTCTGACGTTTACCATCCCTAGGCGAGATATGCGACATTTCAGACGAACAGACCGGACTGTACGGTAAGTGTTACTGGTTGGATTCACAGGAGTGTGAGCGGGCTTGCTCGTCGATCTTCTGATCGCTCAATACCCGGGTGGCCTTACGTTTAGCAGACCGCTTGCGGCTTGTGGGTGTTTGATATGATCATCACCTGCTGCCGGTGTATTGACGAGTCTTTAGAGTCCTACACAGAGGTTTCCTGGCTCAAGCGAAACGAAATAGGAGCACATATGAGATATGTGCGGGACCGAGAATAATACCAGTATGTGATACTGTATTCTATTCTCGCGATATGTATCATGGGACGGTTATATGTGATATAGCCGGGCTACCGAATCAAATGTTGATTCGATACATTGATGCACTTGATATTAGTCGGTTATATGCAGTATGACCGGATCATTAAATCAAGTGTTGATTTAATGATTTAATGCATAATTATATATTTGATATATTACTTTGCATTAACTAGTATTGGTTCACTTAAGATGGATTTTCTCACTTGATATGCACATTGTATATATGATATAGTTTTGTGCACTAGTTTGTATCATGTTTGATGATACATGCAAATTTGGGTGTGTGTATGCTTTTAACTATGATTTGGTTAATGGTTAGGGTTTGATTTATTTACTTATTCATTTATTTATTTATTCATTTTTGGCAAAATGAAATGGTGGCTAATTTTGTTTCTTTGCTTTAGCTTCATGAAGCTTCTTTAGATTATCTACCATTTTGTCTTTTGCCTAAACCTAACCATTCACCTAATCCTAGTTTATTCTCTACACTTAACCAAGGTTGCATTATGATAACTTCACTTGATTTATCATTTTTGATTTGATTATTCTCTCAATTCTTCTTCTTCTTCTTCTTCTTCTTCTTCAAGAAGAAGAACCCATTCTAGCTCCAATGGTGCCTTGAGAAAAAGAGTGAGAAATCCAATTCTAAAGTGAACCCACTTCCTATTTTTTCATCCTCTGCCACTTGCCATGTAGTATAGGGTGTTTTCTTCACAAGTTTCATGACTTGGTGAAGTTGGAGCTTGATCTTGAGTTGCCTCGACGTAGATCATCTTCGGTATCGAAGTCGACGACCTAGCCCGACCATTTCTTCGACGAAACCATCGCTAGAGTCCGAGATCCGATGATCGCAGCGAAGGGACATCATCATGGAGCTAAGGAAGTGGAGGACCGGATCTACAAAGGTTGTAGCCCCTTTCACTATCTAGTTAAGTTGTTAACTTGTTGTTTCGCCTATACCTCTAGTTACGATCTTGCTTAGGGTTACTTGGCATATAGAAAAATTTTAAATTGGCCATGTTTGATCAGTTGTGAAACCTCATGGGTGTGCCTAGGAATCCTACATTAACAACTTTGATTATGTCATATACGCGGGCCGATATTTTCATATTAGCCAATAGGCAAAAATAGATTGCGGTCTGGATATGGCATATTGGCAGATGTTACCTATATGCATACATGCATGTTGTCTCCCCATTTTTTCATAAATTAAACCAACTTTTCTATACATGCTAGTAATTACTGGATACATTCAGGTTAAATGCATAGAGCTAGCCGTAATTTCCTCTACGGTAAACTTTCATCAATGCAACACTTTGGTTCGCCTAACTAGATCGCCATTCACGAACACAATCTATTTATATGGCATGATTTTATACACTTAATTTTACCACATTTAATGAAAATGAATCATTCATGATATGATACATGTATATACATCGATACCCAACCCCCAACCTAACCCCAGCCCAGCCCCAGCCCCAGCCCAACCCCAGCCCCAGCCCCAGCCCCAGCCCCAACCTAACCCTAGCCCCACCCCCAGCCCAGCCCCAGCCCCGCCCCAACCTAACCCTAACCCCAGCGCGCCCCAGCTAAACCCCAACCCCAACCCTAAGCCAAACCCTAACCCCAGCCGCAGCCGCAGCCGCAGCCGAACCCCAATCCTAACCCCAACCCCGACCCCGACCGCAACCCCTGCCGAACCCCAACTCCAACCTCAACCCCACACCCAGCCATGAACCCTAGCCCTAAATAATCAAAAATTTCTTTAATTTAGTTGAAGATTTACTAACCTGAACGGCGGTGGCGACGACCTGAACGGCGGTGGCGACGAGAACGGCGGTGGCGACGACGAGAACGGCGGTGGCGACGAGGAGAACGGGGGTGGCGATTTGAGGATTTTGTTTCGCGCGCGATCGAGAGAGGAAGAAAGAGAGCGTAGACGATCGATCTGTGCCTTTATTAAATCGCTATTTAGTTGCCCCTACGGATTTGTCCGTAGGTCCTTGGTTTGCGGCTCCGTAGGGGCAAACACCAAATTAAGAATTTATATTTTTATTCTTGATCGTCTAGGCCCGTAGGGGCAACCTTTTAGCCCTACGGATTAATCCGTAGGGCCAATATAAATCTGTCCCTACGGATTTCAATATCCATAGAGGCAACCCCCTATTTTATAGTGTTATTATGTACATTGATACCAAACACAATGCAATACGGTAATGGATTATTGCCACACATGTTACAACCCATTATCTCACAATTATCGCCATTTAAATAATACGCCTAACTTTTTTTTTTATAAAAATATTGACAAGACAATCAGTTTTTCGTTTGTTATGAAGTTATCATTGTGAGTGTATCCTTGAATTTTATACACACTCTTTAATAAATTGAATAAAAAAAGTTTATTCCTCTTCTATGACTTTTGAGGGATGAAGACATCTTTTTTTATTGTTCTAACTTATGAAGTATAAGATGTAATGGTATGCTATTTATTGTTTTTAGGTATTTGTAATCTTTTATTCGCTAACTATTGCAAACAACAATCAATCATCTTGTAAAAAAGGGGGAAAATGTATAAGTAGACCTTGAGCCATTTTAAGAAATAATTATATTTCAATTTTTATGTCTAATATACAAGAAGAAAATATATTGGATTCTTAGCTGGAATAATTCTTTATTTAAAATAAAAGATAAACGTCTCATTACAAATTCAGTTTTTGATAAAAAAAAAATAGAGTAAAATAAAATACCCATTTCTATCATACTTAAGTAAAACTAATTAATATAACATGTTTATTAAAATTACTATCTAAACCACTAAGATATAATTTTATATACGTGTCCGTCTTATGAAGAGGAACATCTCGTAACTAAGGTTGTAGTTTTTATAGAGCTGTATTTAATGTCTTTGATATCATTGAATTCATGTATTATATTGTTTACATTAATATTTTTATTTGTGTTCCAACATTATAAATTGGACATTGCTAATATCCATATTCATCAAAAAAATACTTATGCATAAATTAATAAGAAAAGAAATTAAACAATTTAATAACTCGGGACATAATTTTGGTGATATAATTTAAGATTAAGATTTTCTTTCAAAATTCTATTGGAATTTTTGATTGTCTAATTGCGTTTCTTTATTAATTTGTGCAGATAGTTTTATCTCTTCTTTATTATTATAATGCAAAAGGAAGGATGTAAGAAGCACATGAAAACACTACCTTTTAATTTGCCACCATCAAAGCAATGATGACGTGTCAACTTATTATGTCACATGTAATGCACATAATTAAATTAATAAAATATATAAAAAAAAATTAAAAGATTTGTTGGGTTTTTTTAGTTTAAATCACTTTAATTTTTGTTCGATATGCTGCATTCCTAAACTACCTCATATTTATCTTAATCTTTCATCAATGGTTATTTTTGGGGTATATGTCAATGTAACATATCTAATTTAATATCTTGTGTTAGGATGGGCGCAAGAACTTGAATAGCTTCCCCGTTGTTTTTATTTTGAACTTATTTCTAAGTATATTTGATTATTTTGTATATAATAGGTTTCCGCTACTTGCTTGTGTATAGATGTCAGAGACTGTTGAATTGTTTTAGGTTTTCACCTTAACAATTCACAAATTTTATAAGGTCAAAGTTCTGCGCAAATGGAGACAAGGAAAAGTATGCCTTTAGTTAGATGTGGTCATTTTTCTTAATTTATATCCTTATGATGCAAACTTCAATAATGTAAATCAGGTCTTTGATCGATGGTCTATAATTTTAAAATAAAAAAGCCTATGAAAAATGAATTCTTTCGTTCAAAGCATTTCAAAAATTAAAATTCCTCTCTCCGTCTCATTTTAAAGCTATCCCCTCATCCTTATTCTGATATTAAATTTTAAGTTGGCTTTGTTTTTTAAAATTCAGTCATCCTATTTCCACCGTCTTCTTTCATACAGTTTGTTGTATAAGAGGTTTTAGGTCGCTTCTTTCATCCCCAAATCTGTACTATTATAATGGTAACTCATGTAGCTCACTCATATTCTAGAAATACAAGAAAAACAAAAGAGAATGTTTTCATTTATAATGCATTAGGTGGTGCCATGTCACCATAACAAGGCAAATGTAACAAATACATCTCTTTGGTACCAAGTTTTTAATTTCAAATTCAAACCTAACATTGGGTCCAAAAAACTGATAAACTATATTTAGGAGTCAACATCCATATAGAATCCTAAAAAATGTTTATGAGAATGGAGAAGATAAAATGAGCATATGTTGATTAAAATAAATACAAACGTGCATCGCACGTGCAAAAATACTAGTACAATAAGTTTTAACTTATAGTCGTATATTTTTTAATCTTAAACTAAGTTAAAACAAAATTTTTAAAAAAAAATAGCTGGAGATTAAACCCAAGTTTGTTCTATATATCCTTTGAGCCTAAACATCTTTCGAGCAACTAACACCTGTGTAAATAGATCACACCAAATATAGAAACACACCATAATCGTTCTTTCAATTTTCAAAATTCTCAATCAACTGACTGGAAAACCATGCATGCAACATGATCCTTAGGATACATAGTTAAACGTCATACATTAATTTATCTCAGGCCCGGCTTAGCTTCTTTACCTCTGCTCGTAACGGGGCTCAAGTACAAAACAAGTCAAGCTCATAAATGAACAAACAAGTTTAGTTTTAGTTCGTTTGTAAGTTTGATTCTATTATAGCTAATTAACCGATATCATGAAAATATAATCGATACAAAGGAAAAATTCCAACGCACAGATTTCATTGAAAGCATGACTTTTTTGGACGGATATTTATGTATTGGAAAATTATCAATCATTTCCAAATAGATAAAAATATAATATCACACATAAACGAGTTGAACTCAACTTATAAACGAATAAGCCAGGCCTACTCGAGTTTGGCTTGCTCATTAACTAAATGAGTAATTCTTGGTTCTCAAATAAATATTAGGAACTAGTTTATAATCGCGTATAACAAAAATGGAAAGGACTACTAAAGCTTAGGCATAAATTGAAGATAAATCAATGTTTCATTAAAAGCCGCTGGGAACTACCATGGCACTCCTATGGTAGAAATGTAAAGGACTACCTTAGGCATAAATTGAAGATAAATTAATAATTGATAGTTGATTGGTCATGTATTTATATCAAAGTAAGTAACGATTTAGCTAGCAGTTAAGTACTAAAGTCATTAAATTTGGGTTGCGATTGTCCGTGTCATGTCATAAATCATGGACATGTCCTTCGGACTGCTTTTGGAGCAGACACCCACGTTCGCACACGACATGATATGACTGTTATCCTCGGATACACCTCCAGCAAATTGAGGTTTTGGCTATGTGGTTGTTTGTCTCTTCAACTATCTATGGCGTTTAGTCAAGTTTTAGGCTTTTAGTTATCAATGGGACGCCTTGTAGGGCAGTTTGGTCAGTACAAAATTTTTAAAGGTGTAAACAATATTTTATTTATTTAGTAAATTATTGTCTATTTGGAAAAAAAGATTTAACTATCATAGTAAAATGTAGAAAGCACTACGGAAAAAAAAAGAAATTGAAAATAATGCAAAGCAATGTATCATGATGAGAAATTATTCCTTACGCTGGTGTAATACATCCGGACAGTGGGTGAGAAAGGGGGAATTATGGGTAGCCCTGGGAAGCATGTGGAGTCAGCGCTTCTATTTCTTCTCTCTTGTCCGGACATATACGACCGACATAGAGAATAATTTTTCGTAAAATGATATAGATAATCCATAGAATAAGCATTCATTGCAAAGTATAGTCATATAGATATAGAATAAGCATTCATTGCATAACCAAAATTGTATTTGAGTGAAAAGGGAAAAAAATCTGAATATATATATATATATATATATATATATATATATATATATATATATATATATATATAAGACAATTCGATTCTTAATCACTTAAAAGATCCGATTTCATAAAGATAAACCTAGAAATAAAAACAACATGGCACAATTTATTGATTACCCAAAGAGGAAGTATTTTTTGATAAAAAAGAAACATGATAACCCTAAAAATAGTAAGGAAAAGATTAAAAATTAACCAAGACCATACATCTTATTTGTCGACTCCCGAGATAACCAAGCTCTGCATAATGGACAAGCAAACGCACTTTTCATCCATTGGTCGATACAAGCAATATGAGATATATGACTGCAAGGCAGAAGCCGACACTCATCCTTGTCCCTAAACACCTCAAGACATATACCGAACTCTGAATTGAGTATGGCACATTGCATAGAATCATAATGAATTACCGGTGTCTATTTCAAAACTTTGCGTTGTTTTTGTAAAAGACGCGGTCTTTTAAAATTGGTCAGTTTTCTAGCGCGCCGACGATGGTACAAATAATTCCAAGAGCAATGAGAATTAAGGACAAGAGAAACTTGAACAAAATCCATAGATTATAGTCCATGTCTTGTGAACAATTGAATGGATACATTAAAAATAGAATTCTTGAATTTTCGAGAAGATTAACCTATGGGGTATATATATACACATTGAGAAAGAAGTTAAGGACTCCGATTGAAGTACACCTTTCTAATTGTTATCTAGATTTTGACATGTGTGGTGCACATAATTAAATTAATAAAAGTAGATATAAAAAACTAAAGATATTCTTTAATTTTATTATAGATCAATATCAATATATATAGAATCTCTAATATTTGATACAACACAAACACAAGGGAGACATGTATCCATTGCAATTTCAATTTCAATTTTTTTTCCAGAAAACTCCTTTATTAGTATCCCATTGAAACACCCATCTTTTTTCCTGTATTACAATTACAAAAAAGAAAATTCCATGTGATTTTAACCACTTTCTTTATTTCTCATTGTAACAAATACTCATCTAATATAACTTGCTCACTCCTTAAATTTTTTTAAGTGAATCACATATGTCTAAATCTAGGCTATATCTATCTTCCATACTACTCTTTAAAGCACATTGGTCAAATTTTTCTCCCGTCATATCTCAACTAACTCTGTATGCTCCATATCTCAACTAACTCCATATCTTAATAAAATTATGTTTAACCAAAATACTTTGCAATCCGTTAAAACAATTATGTGTAAACTATCATATTAAACGTTTCATTTCAAAATTAAATCACTCTATATTTGTTAAGTAGTTTATTTAAATATAAATTGAGTTAGTTGAGATTTTTATTTATTACTTTTCTTATGTATATTACAAAGTAAGCTAAGATTTAATAACAATTTTTTTTAAAATATATCTTTTTAAAATATAATTATAGAATAGATCACTCGAAATTTATTTATGTTTTACTACCTATGGTAATCCTTAAATCAAATCCATCATTTTTAGTCTCTTGTTTTATTCTCACCCTTAATATAATTTAAATAATCTAATTAAATCTAAAAATTAGATGTGTGTGTGTACATATTGTTTTTAAAAGCTACACAATATTGTTTTTTTAAAACTTATTTTATATTCGACCTATTTTTATATCACACACATAAAATAGTTTTTTGCACGTGCCATGCATGTGAAAAATTGATAAAGTCGTTACAATTTACAAACAAAATTGATAATTTCATATATGAAATTTGGTGTATAATCATTAGCGCACACATTATTTTTTAAAAAGATTTGCATTCTATTCTTAGAAAAATAGCTGTATGATTTATAACGATTTGTTAAGTTTTGATATATTTATAAAAATTAAAAATATCCTAAATATAGAGATTGACGAGAGAAGAAAATACTACAGAATTTTTTTGAAATGATATAGATAACTAACTTATTTATTTATTTTGATTGAGTTTTTAAAAATAAATTATAGTGGTAGCCTCATTGATTAATGTGATAAATAGTTTTGCAAAATTTCAACTTATATTATAAACTTTATCCAATTTTCCCAAACAACCACTGTCATGTCCCGGTTTCCAAAAGACGGTAGCAGGTACGTGACTGGACCTGCGACGTACTATATAGAGAAAATGTCTTCCTCGAAATAAATATGTTGAGCGTCAAGCAAGCAATATAATTATACAAGAATTTATTAAAAGATAAAAATAAATCCGACTACATCTATTACATTCCAAGCCCACAGTATTCAAAGGAAAATTGATAACATGTCTGAATAAAAACTGATACAACTGAAATAGAAATAAACAAAAAGTCTTAACATATGGGCATACTATGAAAAGAACTAAAGACACCTAGAAGTCCTCTGATATCTCTCCCTCTCCCTCAATCTCCTCACGTGCCCCTGTATCACCTGATGAATATTCTCAAAAGAAGAAAAGAAACAAAACGGAATATATGAACATGAAAAACAGTTAAAACCTATATTATTTTATCTAATTCTTTAAAAGATCTTAAATCTTTGTCTATGATATCAAAATATATGAACATGCATCGCACATGCTAAATACCAATTGATAAGTAATTTCAAGAGTGTATTCAAAGGTTTATACTAGACCAATAGAATGTGTATACAAAATTAAAATTATTAATGAGATATATGAATGCTTTGTAGGAGTTGATTGACTTAGATACTGATGTTTGGAGACTCCAATATTGGTTTCTATATATCTTTTATGTGTGGATTTGAAGGGCATCTCAAGGATCAAATCCTAGTTGTTCACATAGTGGTTTTAAATAAATTATTTGAACTAGATGTTATAATTTTATGGGATAGTAATCTATAATCGATATGATTTTTTTCGGCAAAATTTTATCATGAGTGTCAGTTTTTTCAGCAAAGCTATAGTTGATTTAGGATGTTAACGTATATTTGCATTTTTATACCGGGTTTGACCGATTAGATTTTTGAGTGCTAAATCTAAGGCTAAATTGCAGGAAATACCCTTAATTTTTCTTAGTGTCGCCCCCCAAAACTTTAGTTCATTTGCAAAATGCCCTTTCTTTTAAATAAAATATTTAGATGAAATAAGAAAGAGATAAAAGGAAATATTTTTTAATTAAATATTTAAATGAAGGCTTTTGGGGAATAAATTAGAGCTAAGGTGTCAAACTGTAGGTTTTAAACATTTAGGGGCATTTTCTGCTATTAGGACATATGTTAGGGACACTTGCAATCTTGTCAAAATCTAGGTATGCATAGACTTGAGTCAGCACCTTTCTTTTCTAGCATACCGTTAAGATTTCTATTTTCCTTTAAATTGAAATCATTATATTTAAGCTCTAAGAATTCATTTTATGTGATTGCTATAAACCATCCACAGTTCATGCGATGCTGTAAATCATGAAATATACATTTGCAAATGTTTTTTTTTTTTTTTTTTTTGGGGGGGGGTGGGGGGGTGTTGGGTGTGGATGGGGGTTTTCGTGCGGATGGTGGTGAGTGTGGGTGGTTGGTTTGTTTCCTCTTGGTGTATTTCAGGGTCAACATGGTGGAACTATGCATGCAACAGTTCTACCTGACAAATTTCGTGGTACTAGTAAAGCTATACTGTTTTTATGTGCTTAGATCTTCTCTGACATAAACCATATACAATTGTTTCCCATTTCTATTTTGTATTGTTTCCCCTCCCTTAAGGTAAACATATCGTCATCCTCCAAAGTCTCAGATTGCTTCTCTCAAGTCCTCTCTTGTAATAGGCTACTACAAAAATGCTCAAAGGTAACGAGGATTTAGTCACGGTTTAAACCGTGAACGTTTTATAGTCACGGTCGTAAAAGAATTGGTCACGGTAAAACCGTGACCAATTGCAGTAAGTGGCGGGTCCTACTTGCCACTCTTGATTAAAACCTAATCCCCCCCCTCCCTCCACTCAAGCTTATCTTTCCCTCCCAAATTTTTTTCCTCCCTCGTTTTTCGGAATCTCCCGCCCCTCTCAGCCAAGCTCCGCCTCGCCGCCTCTGCCTCCTCGGGACCTTCGAAGGCCCGGCCCCGTCGAAGCCCTCTCCTCCTAGTTCCTATCGAAGCCCACAGCCTTGAGCCTTAGGTCGTCTTCACCGTTGGCAGAATTCCACGCTGCCCTTAGGCCGTCGTCAAAGGTCGCCGACGTCATCAATTGGTAAGTATAACTGTTAATTTTAATTTTTTTTCCGGTTAAAATTAGTTTTTTTTGCATTATCTAAATTTTTTTATATCTTTAATTTGCCCTATCTCCTATTGTCGCTCCTGCCGCTCTTCGTCGGTCGACTCGAGCTCCGTGGCCGTCGCTGCTCTTTGGATCGTCAACAGGTTAGTCTTAATTTGTGATTTAATTTGGTTAATTTTGATTTTATAAATTTGTTGATTTCTTGAATTAATGTGGTTAAAATCTGTAGATTATTCATTGTTGCTGTTCATGTTATTTATTGTTGTTGAATTGGTTAGGGTTTGGGTCAGGTTAAGGCCGCCTGCCGGTTATGGTTAGGGGTTAGCTAAGTGTTGGGGTTTAGGGTTAGGGATAAGGTTAGAGATTGGGTTAGGGTTGGGGTTAAGGATTGGGCAGGGATAGGGTTAAGTGTTAGGGTTCGGGTTCGATAAATAGGGTATTTTAATAGTTGTAGGTATTTTAGTGAATAACAACAATAGTTAAGTGTATTTTATTGAAATTTAGTTAATTTAAGAATATGAATGGTGTAGTTTAATTTTACGGCAGTTTAGTGAAAAACAACAATAGTTAGGATAATTTAGTGAAATTTATAGTAATTTAGTTAATTTTAGGTAGTTTATTGAAAAACCAACAAAAGTTAAAGGTATTTTAATGTAATTTAGTAAAATTAAAGATTTAGTTCCCGTCTAAACCAACTAAAAACTTCGAAACCTTTAAATTGAATCATACACGTAAAACCCATTAAAATTAAATCTTAAAGTTAGTGTATGATACTTAATGATAATATGAAATTTTCATATTATCATCGATAATCATATATGAAAATGAAAACGCGACTTAGTTTCCGTCTATCGATTAACATACGTTTAATATTTGTCGTGACATAAAACTACACGAAGGTTGTTAAATATCGGACGGTATCGTTCGGTTTTAACAACCGTCGTATAGTCTATGTGACAAGAAAATTTAATCGTATAATAATTTATTCAGTGTACACACTGGACAAGTTAGGAATATATAAAACAGATATCTGCATTCACTTGTGTTTTCATTCGTTTAAAGATATTTCGTCGGTAGTTGTCCGCTGGTTCTCCGTGTACAACGATAGAGTAGATGTTCGTTTCAATGTTGTTTGACAGTATTGAAATGACCATCTTTTCTATTACAGTAACGACTCTGAAACCCCTGTACAGAATTATTTGTTTAAATGTATAGAAAAGGGTATTTCAGCCTGTATAGGAGTTATAAGTTATTTTTGTTCAATAAAACTAAGAAATAACTTGTAGCTCACCGGTAAAGCATCTACACTGCTGCGATATAGCCTATGTGTTTGAATCCCATCAGACCCAATTATTTTTTAAAGATTTTTCTTTTTAATTTTTCGGAAGCCCAAGAGTTGCACGTGCAATACACGGAGAAACGAAAAGTTTTAGAAAAATCAAATATGTGCAAAGAGGAGTAAACACCAAACTAGACACGTGGCACGAATCTCGAGGCAAACCAACCAAATCCAACCGCCCGTTTCCTTCTATTGGCCGCCGTTGACGGTCCCGATGCGCCCAATCCCCTCCATACTTTGCACGCACACTCCTTCAGCTCTCCTCAACTTCCCTGCACTGTTTGATTTCCCTGCAATTAAACAGTGACCATTCAATTCATCATTTAACACCATTTTAATTCTTTTAATCCAAATTTTTAATTCCCAAACCCTAAATTCTTCGCAATAAATACCACCCCATGCCCTAGCTCCCCTCTATTCTGAAAATTTCAATCAAAATTCTCCCAAAAGTTTTTAAGTGCAAGTGGAGTTAGCAACCAAGCTCTTTTCATTGAAGATCGAAGTCGTTTCCGGAGTTTCCGCGACGCCACGGAACCCCCTCTCTTCTTTAAGCTCTTCCCAACACTACACAATGAGTAAGTCTCTCTTCTTTCATCTCAAATTATCTTCTAAAAACATATCGGTAAAGTGGAGTTAACTCCGATGTGTAATTTTAACATTTGTACTCCCCTTATTAAGTAAGATAGGTCAAACTAACTTTCTCACACCATTCGTAATCGTATTTGCAATCATTTAGATTTTAGTTTAATGAAGTTTTCAGGAGAAATAATCAAATAACAAACTTTTCCATTAAAATACCATGAATTTTAGTATAACCCTTACTTCGATAATTGTTAAAAATATCTTTAGGAAAACTACACGGGGTAACAACCTATCCCATATGCACACTATGGTTGCATAGCACGATATTCTAAATATATGACTAATTTAAAGAATAAGTTTTACATTAAAATACCACATTTTTCAAAACGGATTTCTTTTAATCGATATTTTTGGAATTCTTGGCAATTACGTCTCTACAACCCTCGATAAGGGACCCGCTAATGGATGCTGTGGATTATCGCACATCCTTGAGAACAATAGAGCGAGATGCAGAACTCTTCATGGAGTATTCGGTCTCGAAAGGAAATAAAAATACGGTTTTTAAGAAATATGATTTTTCTAAACAAAACTAAAATTTGAAAAATTATATAAAACTATGAATTCGTATTTTCAATAAAAACATATTATGAAGCTATATTTTTAAAATGAAATATTAAATTTTTTAATAAAATACCACCAAGTTTCTAAAAATAGTATTTTTTTATAAAAATACCACAAACTTTCAAAAAGCTAGGTTTTACCACTAAAATACCACAACAATTAAAATACATGTTCATGAAAACCTTAAATATTATAAATCGCCTAAAGATTTATTTTTAAACTATATTAAAGTATTTTTCATAAAACCCCTTTGAGATATGCAAATAATATTCTAAGGACTCTAGAATTAATATAGGTTTAAGCGGTATCATTTCTCTTGAACCCCGAGGAGCCGGAGAAAGTGAGTGCTTGCCTATTCAGGTTAGACAATTTAACGGAGTTATCAAATGGCAATTGTCTTGAAAAAAGATACAAATCCTGCCGTCCATGTGCAGCTGTTGCCGATTTCTCCCGAACATAAGATTTTTAACAGTTTAAATCAATTCATATAAAAAGACCTGAACTCGAATCCAAACGCGAAACACGAATCTAAACTCGAACATGAACTCGAACCCAATCTACAGGAACAAACTTGACTCGAACCAAGATTGTAATTGTCATGACTCGCATATTACTCGATTCACTCGACTTCATTCTACACCTTTTGCAATCTATGGTTTCGAACAAGACATGTCATAATCAACCAATCAAATCAACTAAGGCTGTCTTACAATTATAATATATATTATACTCGGGATGCTTGGGATAGTTTCTTATGTGAATCCAACGGAGTTTTAGGAGTCCCGTATTAACCTCTTTTTTTATTTTACTCGAATATCAGTCGGGTTGACTTATCCACAGCCTAGAGCCCTGATGCTAACACATGAAATAAGCTCGTATTTCCTTGCTTCTGGGGTCCCACTCTTGGGCTTGTGAATACTTCTACGGCTGCGTTGATATTCACACTTGGAACTTAACGTTAATATAGTGACCATATAGAGACCTATAGTACATATTCACCCATGAACTAATACTCTTACTCGTTATCTTTATATTCTACATTTATCATTTTCGTTACTCTTACTTTATTCCGGGGACTTACCGAGCGCTAGTTCGCTGACGAGCATTCCACCCACTTTTCTTCTCTTGGAATGTTCGTCAGATACGGTCGAGACGGAGGAGGTGGAGGCCACAGTGGATGACTACAACCGGATCGCTACTCAGGACTAGCTCAACTTCACTTTTTTTTTCAAGTTATGTATGCCACATGTTTAGGCATTTTTGTTTATTGTATTTACTTTCCAGCTGAAATTCATGTACTTGCAAATATTGGAAGTTGAATGTAAATAAAGATATTTGTTGAAAATTTTTATTGTCTTTATTTATTCTTGCATTGTGTATTATTGTTCCAATACACTTAGTATATTTATTTAGGGAATGACCTTCTCTGGATAAATATGCCGCGGGCTTGCCACGTCACCGTCTCTGTCTACTAGGAAGCGGGGCATGACAATTACAGTATACTTGGAGAACAGTGGGGAGGTGCTACCAAATTTTTTTCGAAACGGATGAAAGCAAAAGTGAATGGGTGTATACTCTATACATTCTTAATGAGATAGGCATCTTACCCCCGATAGCCGTTACGCTCGACATCCAATAAAGAACATTTAATATCATTATCATGTTTCTTGGAAGAAGAATCCAACTCCCGAGCTTTGAGATTAGGAGTAAGTTGTCACGACCCGAAATATTAGCTCGTGACCAGCACTTAAATCATGCAACGTCTAAAAGCGTAACGTAATTTAAGTAAACTGAAACCCAGAAATCTAAACCTTTTTAAGAAATAAAAGAGGTGAAATTTTGAAATAAAAGTATAATGAATCATGTTTTGTCTTTTGAAAATTTGGACAGCACCTCCTTTGTATATTTTGATCCAAAATCACAAATACATGATAATATAAAAAGGCATCCCCAAGGGGGAGCTAGCTCTTCGCCAACTGGCGGATTCACAACCACGCAAGTAATAAACCAAGTATACGACGCCCAACGGCGAAGATCAACACAAAAGATAATGAATAAAGTAAGACATAAACCCAATAAGCGAACATAAACCCCATCGCTCAAGTCTCGCAACTACAAGTCTTTTTAAGTCTTACTACATATACAAATACTAGATTCTGATTTGATGGAGTTGACTAGATACAACAGGAACATAAGTACAGGAGTGGGCACGATCCAAATGTCTCACCTACCAAGCAAATCACTCAAATGCAGCTGTGTGCCAGCGATACCGCTACTGATTCAAGCGATCAACCTGCAAGAACTGTGGCACAACGGGGGTGAGTTGCCAACTCGTGAGTAGAAAACATCAACAGGTATAAATCGAATAACAACGATTCCTATCGAATAACAACGATTCCTAGGTCAACTATATTATAAAGGTAATACTATGATATTTAGGGTGACCGTATCTGCATATGTGCTAACAATAATGTAGTCAAAGTCTGTATGCATGTGGATAACATCCAACAATGTAATCAAGCCTGTATGCAAGTGGATCTCATTCACGAGTCAACCAATGACACAACAATATCATGCATGTAAATATCATAAAAGCATATGCATGTAAATATATGAGGATATCAAAGCACGCATGTCCATCGATGACACAACAATCATGGAACCTGAGTGTCCAACACCGACACTCGAAACATCATGAAACCTGTGTCCAGCATCGACACGTAAATCCTCATATCTCAGTCTCCGTATCATCTGCGGGATCGGCCCGCGGGATCCGACAGAACAGATCAGCTTGTATCCATCTTATGACTCCGGTCGGTATCCTCCAGACATCCGCCGAGTCCAAATACTATCACCGGTAGGCAGTGCACCTCCCCTGCCGGGCTCACCGCCTAATAATACGAGTCTTCTTGCCTCGGGGTACCTTACCGGGTCCATCATATACCGCAGACGGTGCCTACCTCTTCTCGAATCGGGTATCTAACACAAGTCTCAGAACCGAGAAATCTCATGATGGACGCACTGAAATATTATATCAAGAGAAACCGGGTTTTCAAACAATACATAAATTCTTGAAATACCCCCACGGTTCTCAAATCCATAAATCACATGAAATCCATATCTCAATACGTAAATCCAGGAAATCTGATGTATGCAATATAAAACAGCAATACGAGCATATTAAGGGAAAACAGCTGTTTTAAATGAATCCAGTTTTAAAATATATCATGCGGTTCCCCATTCTTCCGAAATCAAGTGCAGCATCATATGATGTGTACATGTAACTATAGCAAGATATGTGTATCTACATGTAAGCAGGTATATATGATGCATTTCATAAGCGCAATAGCACAATAATCAACGTCTCAATATTAATGACAATACAATACCACATAGGGGTATATGTAGCTATAGCAAAGCATGTGAGTATACATGTAAGTATGTTTGCATGATGTACATGTAGCTGCACCAAGGTATGTGGGTGTACATGTAAGTATGTATGCATGATGTACATATAGCTACAGCAAGGTATGTGGGTGTACATGTAAGTATGTATGCATGATGTACATGTAAGTATATCCGTATCTCATGCAACGTGGAACAGTAATATGAACATAACAAGTATATCATGGCATGATGTAGCAATTCTAATGTGTAGTGACATAGCAATTTTCGATGATGAAGTGTGTGAGCCGGCAAATCTGTGTAAGTGTAAGATACGCATCATCGATAATGGTGTAGGTGTACTAGCACAGGTATATGTAATGCAATGAGAATAACAAGAATATAGTATAAAGTAAATCGTCAGCTAAATGCTATAAGGTATACGTATCTAACATGACCGAGTCGGTGAATCTATCAAACGGCATCCTCTAGTCAAGGGTATGGATCAATCATCATAAAGCTCATCACGTACGGCAAATCATCGTACGGCGGTATTAAATAATTAGCGATCCTATCAACCTATATGACAATGAGGGTACGGACCTAACGTCTCGTACGGCTTATCACTCAAGATTCACAACATTATCCATATATATACCTATCTCTCAGGTCTCATCCGTATCTATCTCAGATCGTGGGACCGGTAAAGGTATCAACTATCACATATTGACTCGCATCTATATAACGACATATTACACCAAGCCATCATACCACATCGTATACTCTTTTCATCACATTAAGATCTCATATCAAGTCATCATATCAAGTCATCATACATATACATTCTATCCTATACATCTAATATCATGCTACGGTAGAACTCATATTTATTCTAATGTAACGACATATCTATAAGTCGTGGTTCACATTCACTTTTCATATCCCTAAAGCTTTCATCTCTAACTATCTTTTAACCATATTCCTAGTTTCCAAATCTAGGTTTCTACGACTGCGTCCTATAGATCAGTTTCCATTAAAATTTGCGGGGGTGCTATACGCCATCCACCCGACTTTCCCAGTAGATATAGATCTACTCATCTAGATCCTTGCTTGCCGAAGTCGATGACGCCATCCACCGTCGTCTCGGAATCAACGCGAAGGTACCTACAGTATCAACACATATCGCAATACCATTAAAATCAAGTACGGAAAACCAATACGGCACACGGTGCGCTAATAGGTTAGAACCTATAGCCTACGCATGCAAAACAACTAAACAAATCCTTATTGTTGATATACAAACGCCCAACAACCAAATACAATACCAAATACCCAAACCAAGCATTTCGAAATACGTAAAACATAACCAAAATCACTCACAATAGCTCCCAGATTCTCTCTCAGATAAAATGGGGATAAACAAACAGGACTATGGGGTAGTATATGGAGTGTGTGTGCTATGGACTAACCTAGACACCAACCATCACTATTTGGCTAGCCACATAGCCCCAAAATCCGGCGAGCTCGGCCCATTAGTGAGGGAATGGGCCCGTACTTGCAGGGTGGCTTCCTATTGGTCCAATTAGGTCTCTAGAGTTGTTTGTTTTTCTCATAAACTTCTCAGGTCATCCCAGATTCCCTGTAGGCCTTAAGCTTTCACAAAACCGACACGGAACCATTCTAACTTCGTGTATCGGGTTCTAAACTCAATTCCAGGTCAATAGAACACTCTCTAAGGTCTTGTAAACACTTCCTACAGCTCAATTGGCTACTTGACAGCAACTTATAATTTTCCAAGATCACAAACCTATTTAACTCAAATTCTAAACTAAAAATACGATATTTAACACTAAAACTAAACTAGAGTGTATGGATTACCTTATTTGCAACCAAAGAACTTTCTTGAGTTGCCCAAGTCTCCAAAATCCAAACTTGAAAGGTTCTAAGGGTTTAGAATGGTGTTGTGCATGTTTTATATGAAGAGTGTATAGGATTTTGGCTAGGAATTGGAGAGGATGCATTGGGGGTAGTGAGAGAATGAAGGAGATGAAGAAACATGGAGAACAATGGAGGGGATGAGGGAAAATGGGCAGCCAAGTATACCTTTAGGCTCACTCTCTCGCTCTCAAAATATCTCCCTACACTCACCTCTCTCTCCAAATATCTAATCTCTTTTGTTTCTTTCACAAAATATCTCACGGCATCAATCTTTATTCCATTCACACTCAGACTCTATATTTCCTTGTTTTTCTTTTCTTTTATCATTTCCTTTCTCCTTCTCTATTTCACAAACACATACATGCACACATGCACATGACATGGTGCAAAATCATGAAAATGTAAAAACGCGGATTTTATCCAAAATCCGATCAATGTCATTAAAATAAAGAAATCATTTTAATCTCCGATAAATTTCCAAATATTGGTATATTCATATACCACTTTACGAAAACCCCAATTTCGCAAATCGGGTAGTTTTCGCGAAATATATTATTTTAATATTAAATTCCAAAAATAATATTTTATATTTTTTGAAATGTTACATAAGTTCTCAATAGGAGTTGGAGGAGAGCCCAATCCATTAACAATTAAAACTGAAATTAACCAAGTCATCAATTAAACTTAGCACTGACGCTTCTTAGTATTCCGTCTATCGCGTATCTGTCAAGAAATCTTAATTCCATGACTCTTATCTATAGAAACCTTGCTTCATCCAGACTGTTCCAATATGGCATTCCCGTACCTCCATGACAAGAGTTGAATGTACATCAATACTCCATCGAGAGTCAATGACATTTTCGTTGACGGTGTTAGTTTTTCACTGATTTTGCCTACGCGCGTCTTGGGTTATCGAAAGAGCACGAAATCTATTGTCCTTACTCTAAGTGTATGAAAAAGCGATTGCTCAAGAAGTCGGAAGTTAAGTTACACATTGTAAGATACGGTTTCGTTAGAGATTACACTACGTGTGTCATGCCCCGCTTCCCAGTAGACGGAAACGGTGACGTGGCAAGGCCGCGACGTATTTATTTCGAGAAGATCATTTTCCGGAATAAATACACTAAGCATAAAATATGCAATATAAAATGACAAGAGAATAAACATGAGATTTAAAATTCAACAACTTTATTTACATTCAACTTGATTCATTTACAATACATGATTTTAACTGAAAGAAAATACAAGGATGGAAATGCCTGAACATGTGGCATACATAAACTGAGAAAAGGTAACTGGTCTAGGCTTGGGTCCCGGTCTGATCGTGCTCTTCCTTTGAGATGTCTACATCTTCGGTCTTCATAGTATCTGACGATCATTCCAAGAAAATAGAGAAGGGTGGAATGCCCGTCAGCGAACTTTCGCTCGGTAAGTCCCAAGGAATGAAGTGAAATATAAAGTGTAATGATAAGGAAAATGTATATCATGAACAATGGATTATGAAGTATGATGTGTCAGCATGTCGATTAATGTAAACATGGTGAGTTTATATAGCATGCAGTTTTATCGTAATTTATATGAAAAAGTATGGTAATGTATGGCAAGTAGATAAGCATGATAGCATGAGCATGGCAAACAAAAGTAATATGGCCGTGTAGTGTAAGTATAGTGAACAAGCAGTTAATGTAAGTGTCTTAACAGGTCTCTAGGTATAATAATTTAACATAAGTTCAAGGGCGAATGTCAACCAATCTCAAGAGTGTTCTCGAACCCAACATGCTATAATCCAGAGGTAAGGAACCACGGGCCTGAATCAAGTGTTAGTAACGGGACTTCAACCTAGTGTTGAAATACTCCAAACTTAACAGGCTATAATCCTGGAGTAAGGAAACATGGGCCTTCATGATAGCTTGCTTGTGTTAGTAGACATGGATTCATGATCCAGTGGGACTCCTGAGATTTTGTTGGATTCATACAAGAATTACCCCAGCACCCCTTATATGCTAAGTTACAACTAAAATTACCAGCTTTGCTCGAATCCATGAATACATCAGTTTGCAAGATAGAGTTCATGTATATATCAAGTATTCATGTCAAGTATTCTTGTATTCATGTCAAGTTGTATTCATGATTCGAGTCAAGTCAAGTCATGTATTCAGGTTTGATATATGTGTTTGAATTCAGGTATTCAGGTTCATGTTCAAGTATGCATGCTAGACTTTGGGTTCATATTTGAATTGGATTCTGACTTAAATTTGGATTCAAGTTTATGATCAAGTATTCATGTTTGGTTTTTAGATTCAGGTTTTGAGTTTTGATTTAGACATGAGTTAGACTCAGACTTAAGTTAGACACTTTAAACTGATTTAGATCTTGAATTAGGTTCAGGAGTTATCGGTAACTGCTGCACATGGACGGCATGATTTGTGTCTTTTTCCAAGACAATTACCATTAATAACACTGTTAAGTTTTCTACTTTAAATAGACAAGCACTCACTTTCTCTGGCTCGCTGGGGCTCAAGAGAATTGATCCCGCCTAAACCTATATTTACTAAAATCCTTAAATGTAATTTTATATAACTCGAGGGGGTTTTATGAAAAATATTTTTAATATATAGTTTCAAAATAATCTCGAGAAATTACTTATATTATTTAGGGTTTCTATAGATGTGAATTTTAAGTGTTTGAGGTATTTTAGTGATAATTACCTTAACTTGAATAGTTCATGGTACTTTATTGTAAAACTTGCATTGTATTGGTATCTTGATGGTATTTTAGTGAACTTGTAAACTTTCATCTTTAGAAAATATAAGTTTGTTATATTTTGAAAATATATGGATTTGTAATATTTATATAATTATAAAAATTAAATTTTATTAAATTAGAAAAATGTGTTTTTCTTAAAAACGGTATTTAAAAACCTTTCGAGACCGAATACTCCGTGAGGAGATCTGCATCTCGCTCTACTAGCCCAAAGGTGTGCGATAATCCGCACTATCCAATAGCGGGTCCCCTAAAAAGGGTTGTAGAGACATATTTGCAAAGGGTTTTGAAATATAATTCAAAAGAAATCCGGTTTTTATAGTAAATGGTATTTTCTTGTAATATTTTCTTGAAACATAAATCTACATGAAAGTTATTGTGCTATGGAACCATATGTGTTTGTGAGGGGTAGGTCATTACCCCATGAATTTTCCTAAAGGTATAATTAACAAAAATACTAAAAGAGGTATATGTGAAGTTCATGGTATTTTAGCGTAAATGTTAAGTTAAAGCTATTTTACATGATATTCTTAATTAAAATTTGGTTATAAGCATTGGTTATATAATTAAAAACATGGTGTAAGAATATGGATGAAAATTAGGTAAGAAAAAGTGAGCTTTCTAGGGTTTAGAAGAAAATGTCGGTATTAACTCCACTTCCGACATATATTTTGAAAAACGATTTTCAAAGAAGAAGAAGAGAGATTGGGAGGGACTTACCGTTTGATTTTGTTAAGAAGAGGAAGAAGAAGAGGGGGAAATCTTTGGGATGCCGCGGGAGCTCCGGAATCGGCTTCCATCTTCGCTGGAAGTTGCTTGTTTGCTAACTCCACTTTACTTCACTTGCACCTAGGAACTTTTGAAAGAATTTTGGCTAGAATTTTCAGAATGAGGAAAGGCTAGGGTATGGGGTAGTATTTATAGTGTGGAATTATGGTAAAAAGATGAATTAAAATGCATTAAAATGAGGATAAATGGAGAATTGAGGGGTCTCTGTTTGATTGCAGAGTAATCAAACAGTGCATGGGAGTTAAGGGTAGGGGAAAAGTCATGTGTGCAAAACCCGGGGTTAATTGGCTATGAGGGGCCCGTCGGTGCCGGCTAAATCGATGTATCCGCCGGTCGATTGGTGAGGGGGAGCCGTCGGATTTTGGACACGTGTTCTTGCCTGTATTTAAATCCTTATGCAAATGTTTATTTCTTCAGACTTTTCATTTTTATGTGCATTGTACGTGTAAACTTTTGGGCTTTCAAAAAGTTTAAAAGAAAAATCAGAAAAATATAATATGTCTGATGGTATTCGAACACAGTGCTACTTCACAGCAGTGCAAGGCTTTACCAGTAAGCTACAAGTTGTTTCTTGCTGCTCTTAAACAAAATTAACTTATAACCTGTACTCAGGCTGTGAAACTCTATTCTGTATTTTAACAGAAGAATTTCCGTACTAAGATTTCAGAGTTGTTACAACGTGGGAACTTCACGGAGAAAAGGTCGTAACAGGAGAAGAGGCATGCGTCCAAGAGACGGAAAACGAATACTTCGAAATGGAAACCGCAGAGTGGCAAAGGATAGTAGAAAAATAGGAATGACAGTTTGAAAAAGACGAAGCCGTCGAAGAAGATGATGTTGTATTCGTGCTGATCGATTACATGGATGAGCTTATAAATACCGCTGGACTTCCTTATGATACGGAAAGCACTTGTCACGACCCAAGTTTGGATGTGACCGGCACTTAGATTGTATCATATCTAAAGATATGCACACAGTCCATGTAAGCCGAAAACCAAGATCAAAATCCTTTTGCGGAATTCTTTATATAGAAAATTTAGTTTTAGTAAAAATCACAGTTTATGAAGTTAAGTAGTAAACAAGTATAAAGTGTTAAGTTTGGTTGTATCCCTAGTTGGGATCAACAATATCAACAGCGGAAAATAAAATCTCAGTATATAGGGCATCAACACGAATCTCGGACATAAAGAAAAGAAACCACAATTTATAGAACTAACGATCTCAACTGTCAATAATATACATATCAACTCTCACTCTAAGCCATATACAGGTCTGATGGAGATTTTCTAGATAAAATACAATACCAAAATAGAAGATTACTACATATGTAACCTACCTATCAAAATGATGGAATAAATCTGCAAACGTAGATCCGCACTGCAGCTAACCGTCCACTCTACCCCTGCAAGGAACTGTGGCACAACGGGGGTGAGTTGCCAACTCAATGAATATAACTAACATATAACGGTTAATAATGTAAATATGACGATCATACTAACAGAATTGTGAACAAGTATAATGTATGATTATATGTGAAAATCAAGAATCTCATAGTCCAAACTGAAATCTCATCATTTATTCCCAATAAAATTCATTTTCCCGTGTCCATCATCGACACAAAACTTCCATTTCTCACAGACATCATTCCTCGAATGATCCTGACATCAACAAAGTCTACTATGTATCCGACTGTATTCCCCACCGAATCAGTCTGGATAAAACTGTAAATCCATAACCGTATATCCACCGACTCGGTTCGGAATAATACTATAAGTCCGTAACCGTATATCCACCGACTCGGTTCGGAATAATACCAATTCATAAAAACATCTCAGGGTGTACATGTCACATCAATCATGAAAATCACTGGATTTATGTAATAGTATTCAAAACTCAAAACCATAAATCCTCAATACTGCCATTTCCTCTTATATCAACATAGAATACTCAGATATTAAACATGATATTGATGATGCAATTTACCACTATTATTGGGGTGTAAGATACGGTATGAATCATTTTAATAATAAGTTTGCTAAGTGTAAAAGTGACATGGTACTATTGACGAGATGTGTGTAATATATAGATGTGCACGTGGCATGACTTGTCGATACTTGTGTAGTGTTCTAGCAACTAAACAAGTATATATGAATGATGAATGCATATGGTCAATTTGGCATAACAAAATAACGCATTGATTTAAATAAAAATACAGGCGTATCACGCCATCTTTACACAATTCCCCGGTAGATGTTTAATCTACTCACCGGAAACGTCGAATCTATTCAGGAATTGCCAATCCTTTCCCTTTCCTCGCTGCCTCCGCAAATCCCGTATTCGAATCTAATATCACAATTTAATTTATATAAGTAAACGGCTACTCCAACATGACGGAAATAAAAAACACCCGTTCCCACGTACTAGTTATATTGTATACGACTATATCGAGCTATTAAACACTTAACCTTACTGGATTTTAACTCAATTCTGTATCGCGACAGAAAACAGATCGCGATACGCTTTAACCGTGTCGTATTTTGTGTTTTAAGATATCTTTTCCGACATATGCTTCCAGATTCTATCTGCAGCGAAACTAACTTATTTAAATAACACCAAAAAGGCCAAAATTATACACTGAAACCTACCCAACAAGCTAAAACTACCTAGCCACCTACAAAACCGGCGTCGCCGAAATTTCCATGTTGGTCGCCGGCCCAAATCCGAGCCCTCTGGTTCGTGATCCTATGGTTTTCTCTAGGTGTTACACTGTAACACCCGAGCCCAATGCTACTATTTTCAGTTACTGTTTGAGCAAAATGTGGTACTCATTTCATTTAATTTGCTTGTTTGTTGCTTACTGTAAAATTTACCCGGCAAAGTCATTTCTACATATAACAAATTTTAGCATCTAAAATAAAATTGAAAATATTCATCTTGGCCTACTTGACACCCCTAGCCTCGTGGTAGCGTCCGTGCATTGTGTTCTCGTCCCGTTCAGTAAAACGGGCAAGTTTGGATGGCTACGTGCACGCACGTGTGTCCGTTTTGAGAGTATGCTTTTTAATCATAAAACATTTCATTTTAAAATTTGGAACCCGCTTAAAATCCTATTATTTGAATTTCGAATTTTTGGACCCAACCCGGGCGCAATTTGGAAATGTTTCATTTGGCGCCAAAATCCCAAATTTTTAATATTATTAAAACCTTCGCATATATTTTTTCTAACTAATCTGATATCTTACTGTTCATTACCTATCTTTTAAATCTTTAAGTTAACCATATAATATTTTTACAATCTTTTATATCCTTCTTAATTTATTCTCTCAGCCAATCACAACCTCCCCTTTAACCCCGTGGGCCCCACTTTCTCTCTCTCTCTCTCTCCACTTTTTCCTCTCTCTCCCTCTCCCTCATATATTCTCTCGTACTTCTCTTTATCATTCTTTCTCTTCTTGCTTCATGTTCCGTTTTTCATTTTTTTTAACTGTTCTTTTGTTACCGGAATTCCGTCGTGCCGGTGACGCTTCTCGACGTTCCAGTGAGGTACCCCGACCCATGTGGTTCCTTTGTTCGTCGTTTGGGTTCATT
This sequence comes from Agapanthus africanus, assembly GCA_030015575.1. NCBI lineage: Eukaryota > Viridiplantae > Streptophyta > Magnoliopsida > Asparagales > Amaryllidaceae > Agapanthus > Agapanthus africanus. The sequence continues at coordinate 14,740,176 of CM057337.1, forward strand.
CCGTGAACCGTGCGCCCGTCGCGAGTTTTCCCCGCCGACGGTTAACGTTCCGTTTTCCCGATTCGCGACCCATCGAGGCAAGTTAATCTTACTACATGCTATATACTTTTATAATCTTCATTTTATAATGTTATACATTTGAAAATCTTATAGTTTACATATGAAATGTCGTTGAAAAATCGGATATGACAAATCTGAAATTTACTGTACACCTTATCTTATAAAATTCATTATAAATCATAGAAAAATCATTAGTATACGTTCTTTAGTTTGTTACGAAGCTAATTCAGAATACTATAACTCTATGAAGTATTTACTGGCAAAATAAATTGGTTAAATAACGTAAAATGCAAATGAAAATGTCTCCAAACTGCTGTCCAAGGAAATTCCAGCAGCAAACTTTCAACTTCGAATATTCATAACTTTTTGTAGGGATAACCTGAGATGCTTATACTTATAAAACTGAAAACCTTATTGAATTATCTTTGTTTTGGTATAAGATACGTCCCTTTTGGAGAACGTTTGTTATTTTTAAGCTATTTTACAAATTAGGGTGACGCTGAATTTCTGAACGGAACCTTCTTGTGCATGGTTAATCAATACAGCTTTTATAGTTACTAATCGCTTTGAATATGTTATCCATATTAATATTATTATATAAATATTTATATCACATATTGCTTAGTTGTACATCCCACACTACCATTTTATAGTTTTATAACTCTTCGGATACCCGTTTGCATCCATCGCATTTAAGATAAATATAATTGCATCCATAGATCACATTACTACATAATAATGTGATATTAATACTCCATGTTTAATAAATTGCATCCTAATTAATATTGGAACTATAAATGTAACCCTAATCGATAACTGTGCATCCATATCCTTGAAATTATATCTATTTGCATATCATATTACATGTTCCAGTTTATTGTTCTAATAGTACTCATGCTTGTTTATTTATACATATGTTTATGATAGTTTGATTATGAGCACCCACATGACATCTTGTGCTTCCTGACATGACCTGTTACACTTCCTACTTGACATGATATGGTACCGTACACTCTTGACATGACATGACACATTTATACATTACCTGACCTGTTACCTGATCTCATGCCTAATGCCGACAAACCTGACCATTCCTGCTGTCTATCCAGACAGACCTACTTTACCTGATTTTGTGTTGGCATTAGTCCTTGACTATTGAATACCTGACCTGACATACATAACTTGGGGGTATGGGGAAATCAAAGGTGAAACCGACTTGTAACTCAACAGTTCGATACTTGTTCTGATCAGTCTTACGGGCTTGGCCAGTCCGGGAGTGATGATGCTGACATCACTCATCCATCCTACTACCTATTACTGCTTAGCGGCACGTCTCGGATTCAGCCCCGAGGACCTTGACCGTGATCCCGGGCACGCACGGGATACTATTGAGTTACATCGACGATTCATCAATTGATTTCAAAGACTTTAGAATAGAAAACCTGTTAGAACAGTTTAGTTACCCACTGCACATTGCCCTGCACTGTTGTTTCATATTACTGCTTTATTCATGTTTATCCCTGCATTGCTTATTACCATATTCATATTATATTATTGGTTGACATGACACGCTGACGTCTGGGTTTTGCATGGCCCAGATTCTTTACCACTGTCGACGACTGAGCAGGAGTACTTCAGCCAGCAAGCTGATTTGTGAGTTCTGTAGTGGTTAGTTCATTTATTGCATTTTATTTCCAGGTGTGATCCCGCATTACGGGATGTACCTTTCTATTATTGCATTGGATCATTTGCTTCCGCACTTATTTATCATTGACTCTGGTTATTATGGATTTGGACATGTGTTAGATAGTTTGTTTATCTTGTTCTTGATATCTCTACAGCCGTAATGTGACTGTGGATGGATACTTCCTACCCACAGGTAGCATGGTTGGCTATGTCACGTGCTCAATCTTGCGTACTCTGGGAAGCGGGGCGTGACATGGTTCTTTTGGTATCAGAGCCATAGGTTAGTCGGGTTGATTCTTTTGTAGTTGGGTATTGTACCCAATACACGAATCAGAATACCCGTGTTTAGGAAACATGTCCAGCCACATTGACCGTTTTACCATTCTTGAATCACATTCTTCCTGATTATATCTTTTACGACGTGCAAACTTACTTTGCATGTCGACTCGGAAACCTGATTTCTTGTTATCCCTAGGACTTGGGCGACTTGGGTGGAGTTAAGTAATTGCGGCTATGATACCGCGGCATAGCTACAATGCAGTACTCTATTTAAGTATCTTGGAGTTCTAGCCTTGATCCACATTCAGAATCTATCATCATGCTAATGTTGGGTGTTTTGAGTTCAGGATTATGACAGGTAAGAAGTTGAAGACTTACCAGAGGCGTGTGAACGAAGCCGCCATGCTTGGAGTGATAAGAGGAATGCTGGAAATCAAAGAGACAGACTGAGCTGATCTAGCAATAGCAGATTCGTTTCAGGAAGGTTTGCAGATCGTTCAGCAGTCTGTAAACAACGATGGAACTAGACCAGTCGAACGAGTAGGGACTGTAGCAGATTTCAGACTTTTGGGTCCGTCTACTTTCACTGGTCTGGAGGAGCCGTTGCCAGCCGAGCAGTGGCTAGTGACACGGAGAATTTGCTGATTGCGGCACAGATTCCAGAGGACAAAGGAGTTGATGTAGTGCGCATTCAACTAGTGGATTACGCCCGAGAGTGGTGGCTTGTGGAGGAGAACCGCTTGCCCCAGGCCAAGCAGTGGGCGGATTTCTCTAAGAGTTTACTGGAGAAGTCCTTCCGCGGACTGCGCGGAGGAAATGGAAGAGAAGTTCATCGGACTAAGGCAGAATGGAGCAACCGTGGACGTGCATGCAGAAGAATGGACGAGACTCAGTAGTCTTGCTGGACCTTTCGTGGCCAACAATGTAGACAGCAGTTGCGGTAAGGAAGCAGTTCTGTCGAGCCAGTCGAGTTTAGGGCTAGGCCGACAAACAGTGTTCTTGCAGCTATGGAAGTTGATAGTAATGAAGAGCCGGCAGTTGTTCGCGATTTTATAGACGTATTTGAAGATATATCGGGCTTACCGCCGAAGCGAGATGTGGAGTTCGCGATTGACCTTATTCCTGGTGCAGCGCCAGTATCAAAATCTTATTATCCGATGGCACCAGTGGAATTGGAAGAAGTTAAGAAACAAGTTGGTGAATTACTCGAGAAGGGTTGGATTCGAAGCAGCAACTCACCTTGGGGAGCTCCAGTTCTTCTAATAAAGAAGAAGGATGGCACGAGAAGGATGTGCATCAACTATCGAGAATTGAACCGGGTGATTATTAAGAACAAGTACCCGATCTCTCGCATTGGAGAACTTTTGAGCAGCTTAGTGGCGCGAGAGTATTCTCGAAACTGGATTTGCGATTCGGATATCATCAGGTCCCAGTGAAAACAGAAGATATTTGCAAGACGGCGTTCCGAACTCGGTATGGACATTATGAGTACTTAGTGATGCCCTTCGGAGTAACGAATGCGCCGGCAGTATTCATGGACTTGATGAACCGAATCTTTTCACCGTTCTTAGATCAGTTCATTGTGGTATTCATTAACGATATTCTGGTTTACTCGAAGAGTTTTGAAGAGCATGCTGAGTATTTGAAGATCGCACTGCAGACGTTGAGACAAGAGAAATTGTATGCGAAGATGAGTAAGTGCGAGTTTTGGCTGGAGGAAGTAAGGTTTTTAGGGCATGTTGTGTCTGGCGATGGCATTGCCGTCGATCCAGAAAAGATTGCAGCAGTTCAAGATTGGCCTATTCCAAAGAATGCTGCTGAAATAAGAAGTTTCCTTGGAGTAGCCGGATACTACAGGAGATTTGTGGAGAACTTTGCTCGTCTGGCAGAGCCGTTGACCAAGCTTAAGCGCAAGGAGGTACCTTTTGTATGGACGGATAAGTGTGCGCTAGCTTTTGAGACGTTGAAGCAGAAGTTGATAACCGCCCCTATCCTGACCGTACCAGACAATTCCAGAGAACTGGTGATTCACAGCGACGCATCTGGGAAAGGATTGGGATGTGTTTTGATGCAGCATGGGAAGGTCATAGTATACGCATCAAGACAACTGAAGACCCATGAGAAGAATTATCCGACTCATGACTTGGAGCTTGCAGCCGTGATCTTCGCCCTGAAGATTTGGAGACACTACCTTTTGGGTGAGAGAGTTGAAGTTTTTACAGATCATAAGAGTCTGAAGTATGTGTTCACTCAGAAGGAGTTGAATATGAGGCAGAGTAGATGGTTGGAGCTGATGGCCGACTACGACCTTGATCTTAAATACCATCCGGGAAAGGTTAACGTCGTGCCGGATATGCTTAGTCGGTTACCAGCAATTCAGGTGTTAACTACGCAGAGGGAGATCATTACAGATTTTCGAAGATTTGACTTGGAAGTTGTGCTACCGCGTTCTACGGGACAGTTGATGCAATTGCAAGTACAGTCGTCTTTAATTGAGAAAATTAAAGCAGCACAATCGCAAGATCCTAGACTGCAAAAGTTTCGAGAGCAGGTTGAAGCCGGACTACGAACAGATTTACTGGTCCACGAAGATGGTTCGTTGAGGTATGGTAGCCGTTTGTGTGTGCCAAAGAGGAGTGTTCGTGAAGAGCTTATGAAGGTGGCACACAGTTCAGCTTATTCTATACATCCAGGAGGTACAAAGATGTACCAAGATATTCGACAGCATTTCTGGTGGGAAGGCATGAAATGGGAGATTGCTCGCTTCGTGGCTAAGTGCTTGGTATGTCAGCAAGTCAAGGCTGAACACCAAAGGGTTGCTGGTTTATTGCAACCATTTCCAATTCCTCAGTGGAAGTGGGAACATATAACCATGGATTTCGTGACGGCTTTACCGCGGAGTCCAAAAGGCAACAATGCAGTATGGGTGATTGTTGATCGGTTGACCAAGGCAGCTCACTTTATTCCTTTCCGGGTTGGTCAATCAACGGAGACTTTGGCAGAGCGGTACATGCAGGAGATTGTAAGATTGCATGGCGTACCGGTGAGCATCGTGTCCGATCAGGACACTCGGTTCTTATCACACTTCTGGAGGAGTTTACAGGAAAGTTTGGGGACTCGATTGAAGTTTAGCACAGCTTATCATCCTCAAACTGATGGACAATCGAAGAGAACGATCCAGACTCTTGAAGATATGTGGAGAGCATGCATGTTAGACTTCAAGGGTTCTTGGGAGGATCATCTACACCTGGTGGAGTTTTCGTACAACAATAGCTTCCAAGCAACTATTCAGATGGCTCCGTTTGAAGCACTGTATGGTCGTAAGTGCCGTTCACCTGTTTGTTGGGATGATGTTGGTGAACGAAGGTTACTAGGACCAGATTTGGTGGTACAGACAGTCGAGAAGGTGAATACAATCAGAAAGCATATGAAGGCAGCTCAAGACAGACAGAAGAGTTGGGCCGACACGTCAAGAAGACCTCTAGAGTTCGCCGTGGGTGATTTGGTATTCCTGAAGATATCACCGACTAGAGGGGTGATTCGCTTTGGGAGTCGGGGAAAGCTTAGCCCTCGATTCGTTGGACCCTTCGAGATATTGGAGCGTGTTGGAGAGGTAGCGTACCGTTTGGCGTTACCACAGTCCTTGGCAGGTGTGCACGATGTGGTTCGTGTATCTCAACTACGGAGGTATGTTTGAGATGAAACCCACGTATTGGATCATTCGGAGTTGACCGTACGGGAGGACCTAACTTTTGAAGAGCGACCAGTTGAAATCAAGGATCGAAGAGAAAAGGTTCTTAAGAACAAGGTTACCCCTCTTGTGCTAGTTTCTTGGGGTAATCGATCGCATGGAGAATCCACTTGGGAACGAGAAGATGAAATCCGGCAGAAGTTTCCTCACCTTTTCTTGTAGTTATCTATCTTTGTATTCTTGGAATTTCGAGGACGAAATTCTTTTTGTAGTTGGGTATAATGTAACACCCGAGCCCAATGCTACTATTTTCAGTTACTGTTTGAGCAAAATGTGGTACTCATTTCATTTAATTTGCTTGTTTGTTGCTTACTGTAAAATTTACCCGGCAAAGTCATTTCTACATATAACAAATTTTAGCATCTAAAATAAAATTGAAAATATTCATCTTGGCCTACTTGACACCCCTAGCCTCGTGGTAGCGTCCGTGCATTGTGTTCTCGTCCCGTTCAGTAAAACGGGCAAGTTTGGATGGCTACGTGCACGCACGTGTGTCCGTTTTGAGAGTATGCTTTTTAATCATAAAACATTTCATTTTAAAATTTGGAACCCGCTTAAAATCCTATTATTTGAATTTCGAATTTTTGGACCCAACCCGGGCGCAATTTGGAAATGTTTCATTTGGCGCCAAAATCCCAAATTTTTAATATTATTAAAACCTTCGCATATATTTTTTCTAACTAATCTGATATCTTACTGTTCATTACCTATCTTTTAAATCTTTAAGTTAACCATATAATATTTTTACAATCTTTTATATCCTTCTTAATTTATTCTCTCAGCCAATCACAACCTCCCCTTTAACCCCGTGGGCCCCACTTTCTCTCTCTCTCTCTCCACTTTTTCCTCTCTCTCCCTCTCCCTCATATATTCTCTCGTACTTCTCTTTATCATTCTTTCTCTTCTTGCTTCATGTTCCGTTTTTCATTTTTTTAACTGTTCTTTTGTTACCGGAATTCCGTCGTGCCGGTGACGCTTCTCGACGTTCCAGTGAGGTACCCCGACCCGTGTGGTTCCTTTGTTCGTCGTTTGGGTTCATTCCGTGAACCGTGCGCCCGTCGCGAGTTTTCCCCGCCGACGGTTAACGTTCCGTTTTCCCGATTCGCGACCCATCGAGGCAAGTTAATCTTACTACATGCTATATACTTTTATAATCTTCATTTTATAATGTTATACATTTGAAAATCTTATAGTTTACATATGAAATGTCGTTGAAAAATCGGATATGACAAATCTGAAATTTACTGTACACCTTATCTTATAAAATTCATTATAAATCATAGAAAAATCATTAGTATACGTTCTTTAGTTTGTTACGAAGCTAATTCAGAATACTATAACTCTATGAAGTATTTACTGGCAAAATAAATTGGTTAAATAACGTAAAATGCAAATGAAAATGTCTCCAAACTGCTGTCCAAGGAAATTCCAGCAGCAAACTTTCAACTCCGAATATTCATAACTTTTTGTAGGGATAACCTGAGATGCTTATACTTATAAAACTGAAAACCTTATTGAATTATCTTTGTTTTGGTATAAGATACGTCCCTTTTGGAGAACGTTTGTTATTTTTAAGCTATTTTACAAATTAGGGTGACGCTGAATTTCTGAACGGAACCTTCTTGTGCATGGTTAATCAATACAGCTTTTATAGTTACTAATCGCTTTGAATATGTTATCCATATTAATATTATTATATAAATATTTATATCACATATTGCTTAGTTGTACATCCCACACTACCATTTTATAGTTTTATAACTCTTCGGATACCCGTTTGCATCCATCGCATTTAAGATAAATATAATTGCATCCATAGATCACATTACTACATAATAATGTGATATTAATACTCCATGTTTAATAAATTGCATCCTAATTAATATTGGAACTATAAATGTAACCCTAATCGATAACTGTGCATCCATATCCTTGAAATTATATCTATTTGCATATCATATTACATGTTCCAGTTTATTGTTCTAATAGTACTCATGCTTGTTTATTTATACACATGTTTATGATAGTTTGATTATGAGCACCCACATGACATCTTGTGCTTCCTGACATGACCTGTTACACTTCCTACTTGACATGATATGGTACCGTACACTCTTGACATGACATGACACATTTATACATTACCTGACCTGTTACCTGATCTCATGCCTAATGCCGACAAACCTGACCATTCCTGCTGTCTATCCATACAGACCTACTTTACCTGATTTTGTGTTGGCATTAGTCCTTGACTATTGAATACCTGACCTGACATACATAACTTGGGGGTATGGGGAAATCAAAGGTGAAACCGACTTGTAACTCAACAGTTCGATACTTGTTCTGATCAGTCTTACGGGCTTGGCCAGTCCGGGAGTGATGATGCTGACATCACTCATCCATCCTACTACCTATTACTGCTTAGCGGCACGTCTCGGATTCAGCCCCGAGGACCTTGACCGTGATCCCGGGCACGCACGGGATACTATTGAGTTACATCGACGATTCATCAATTGATTTCAAAGACTTTAGAATAGAAAACCTGTTAGAACAGTTTAGTTACCCACTGCACATTGCCCTGCACTGTTGTTTCATATTACTGCTTTATTCATGTTTATCCCTGCATTGCTTATTACCATGTTCATATTATATTATTGGTTGACATGACACGCTGACGTCTGGGTTTTGCATGGCCCAGATTCTTTACCACTGTCGACGACTGAGCAGGAGTACTTCAGCCAGCAGGCTGATTTGTGAGTTCTGTAGTGGTTAGTTCATTTATTGCATTTTATTTCCAGGTGTGATCCCGCATTACGGGATGTACCTTTCTATTATTGCATTGGATCATTTGCTTCCGCACTTATTTATCATTGACTCTGGTTATTATGGATTTGGACATGTGTTAGATAGTTTGTTTATCTTGTTCTTGATATCTCTACAGCCGTAATGTGACTGTGGATGGATACTTCCTACCCACATGTAGCATGGTTGGCTATGTCACGTGCTCAATCTTGCGTACTCTGGGAAGCGGGGCGTGACATACACACATCATTTTAGCACTGTTTAGTTAAGTTAATTATCTTCCAAATATTAGCAGATTTCAACAGAGCTTATAACTTACTAAAATACGATATTATGGAACTTTGTTCAATTCAAATTAACTAAGCTACAGAACTAAATCTCCTACTGTGTTTAAGAAGTTTACCCTCCAAATAGTTGTTGGAATAACCCCTCCAAGATGCTAAGCCCCTCCTAGCTTGATGGTGAGGAAAAACCTAGAACATAGCTTCTTTCCTCTTCTTCTTCTTCTTGTTCTTTCTTTTTCTCTTTGTTTTTATTTTGATTTCAGAAATTTCAGATTTTTTTTTACTTAACCAAGATCTGAACAAGGTTTATATATGGTAATTGAAGGGATAAGGTGAAGGAGGAGGTGGGATCAAGCTAGAGATAAGGGTTTCATGCAAGTAGGAGGTGTGAGGTGAGAGTTGTGCATGCAAGCAAGAAGTGTTCATGCCTTATCTTTATAATTTGATTTAATTTGAATTTAAATTCTGAACTAGATGATTTTCCACCCCATTTTCATTTACACCCTTAACAATTTTCCATTTGCACAAAAATCCTAAACTTTACCTAAAAACCCCTCACAACTTAGTTTATTATAAAACACCCATTTTATTAAAATGAAGTTAAATTTGTCACTAAAACCCTTATAACTTAGTTATGTTGCATACTAAAATTTTTATTTAAATTGTTTTACATAGAACTTATGAAACTTGACTTATTTGTTTTTAACAACTTTGCGATATAACATATTATTATTAAATTAATTAATTTTATTTATTTCTAAATTTTCAAAATGCTACAATATTCCCCCCTTAAGATTTCGGTCCCCGAATTTAAAATATTTAACTAGACATACCTTCGAAAAGATGTGGAAACTTCTTCCACATCGTATCCTCGGTCTCCCAAGTAATCTCCTCGCGATTCTTTCCTTGCCAAAGAACCTTTACAGACGGAAGTACCCTTGATCGTAATTTCTTTGCCTGCCTGTCAAGAATAGCGACTGGCTGCACTGTGTAAGATAAATCCGGCTCAAGCTGTAAGGTCTGATGCTGGATCGCATGAGAAGGATCATGAAGATACTTGCGAAGCATGGAAACATGAAACACCGGATGCACATCGGGAAAACTCGGTGGAAGTGCTAAGCAATAAGTTACAGCACCCACTCTCTCCAGAATCTCGTAAGGTCCGACATATCTGGGGCTGAGCTTCCCCTTCTTCCCGAAACGCATCACACCTTTCATTGGAGATACCCGAAGGAACACATGATCTCCCATTCCAAACTCGAGTCTACGACGTCGTTGATCTGCATACGATTTCTGTCTGCATTGGGCCGCCTTCATTCTGTCCCGTATCAACTGAATCTTCTCTGTAGTCTCATGTACTATCTGCGGTCCCAATATGCAACTCTCGCTCAGTTCCGTCCAGCAAACTGGTGATCGACATTTCCTCCCATACAAAGCTTCAAAGGGTGCCATCTGGATCGTCTCCTGAAAACTGTTGTTGTACGAGAATTCTATCAAAGGTAGGTGACGATCCCAACTACCACCAAAATCAAGGCTACAAGCCCGAAGCATATCCTCTAGTGTCTGAATGGTCCGCTCCGACTGACCATCTGTCTGTGGGTGGAAAGATGTACTAAAACTCAACCGTGTACCCAAAGCTTCTTGAAGTTTCTGCCATAGCCTGCTAGTAAATTGGGTACCCCTATCTGAAACTATGCACGTCGGAACTCCATGCAGACGTACAATCTCATCGATATAAATCTGAGCATACTGTGCAAAACCATACGTTGTCTTCACTGGGAGAAAATGAGCTGCCTTCGTCAATCTATCAACAATCACCCAAATAGAATCGCACCCTCTGCTAGTCCTGGGTAGACCCACCATGAAATCTATGGAAATCTGTTCCCATTTCCACTCTGGAATGGGTAAGGGCTGCAACTCTCCGGCTGGCCTCTGGTGTTCTGCTTTGACTTGCTGACAAGTCAAGCATCTCGAAACATATTCCGCAACATCCCTCTTCATTCCTTCCCACCAATAAACATCCTTCAGATCATGATACATCTTGGTGGAACCGGGATGAATACTGTATGCTGACCTATGGGCCTCCTCTAAAATCTCACGCCTCAATCCGTCAAAATCTGGCACACAGAGACGAGTCCTAAAACGTAATACTCCATGATCATCAATCATAAACTCTGTCTCCCTGCCCTGCCAAACCTGATCCATAATCTCCATCATACGAGTTTCTGCGGGCTGTGCCTCTCGAATGCGATCCAATAATTGAGGTCGGGTGCGAACATGTGCTAGCTGGCCTCCTGCCGATGTGAACTCAAACTGTATCACATAAGATCTGCCAGTCTGTAGAAGACCGTCTCTGCAAGATACGCAAAGGAGATAAGCTACCTCCAGGTCTCCGACTCAAAGTATCTGCTACCACATTCGCCTTGCCTGGATGGTACAAGATCTCACAATCGTAATTTTTCACCAATTCCATCCACCTAAGCTGCCTTAGGTTCAGATCTCTCTGCTGAAAAATATACTTTAAGCTCTTATGATCTGTGAAGATTTGACACGACTCTCCATACAAGTAATGTCTCCAAATTTTCAATGCGAATACCACAACAGCCATCTCTAGATCATGAGTGGGGTAGTTTTGTTCGTGCCTCTTCAACTATCGAGAAGCATAAGCTACAACCCTGCCGTGCTGTATCAACACACGGTCTAAACCCACTCTAGAAGCATCACAATACACAACAAAACCTCCTGACCCGGAAGGTAAAAATAATACAGGTGCAGTTGTCAAGCGCGTCTTCAACTGCTGGAAACTCTGCTCGCATGCATCTGTCCACTGAAATGGAACCTCCTTCCTAGTCAATCCGGTCAAAGGTGCAGCGATCCGTGAAAAATCCTGCACGAAGCGTCAGTAATAACCTGCCAGACCTAAGAAACTCCGGACCTCTGTAACTGACACAGGTCTGGGCCAGTGCTGTACCGCTTCAATCTTCTTTGGGTCTACATATATACCCTCTCTCGTAACTATGTGACCCAAGAACTCCACACTATCGAGCCTAAAAGCACACTTAGAGAATTTTGCGAACAGCTGATGCTCCTTCAAGGTCTGCAATGTAATACGCAAATGCTGCTCGTACTCCGTCCGACTCCGAGAATAAACAAGAATGTCATCTATGAACACTATAATAAACCGATCAATGAAGGGTCTAAAGATACGGTTCATCATATCCACAAAAGCTGCTGGAGCGTTAGTGAGTCCGAACGACATCACCAGAAATTCATAGTGCCCATATCTCGTACGAAACGCCGTCTTCGGAATATCGTCCTTCCGAACCCTCAACTGGTGATACCCCGACCTTAAATCAATCTTCGAGAAATAACCAGCTCCCTGCAATTGATCGAACAAGTCATCTATACGTGGTAGTGGATACCTATTTCGCACAGTGACGCGATTCAGCTGTCGGTAGTCGATGCACAGTCTCATACCACCGTTCTTCTTCTTTACAAATAAGACAGGAGCTCCCCACGGTGATACACTGGGACGAACAAGCCCTCTATCTAACAACTCTTGCAGCTGGCTTTTGAGTTCCTTCAATTCAGTCGGTGCTATTCGATAGGGTTGTATAGAAATAGGCCCCGCACCCGGAATCAAGTCGATGCAAAATTCAATATCACGATCGGGTGGCAATCCTGGTAACTCAGCAGGAAACACCTCAGGAAATTCTCGTGCTATCGGAACCTGGTCCAATGGAATCTCAGCGACCCCTAAGTCCTGAACGAATGCTAAGAACCCATGACAACCCTTCTTCAAAAGTCGCCCCGCACAAAGAGCAGAAATCATGTTGGCAGGAATTAATTTACAATCCCCCTGCACAACAAACACCGGTTCACCTGGAAAACAAAATCTAACCGCCTTTCCCCGACAATCTACATATGCATGACAGGCGGCCAACCAATCCATACCAAGGAGTATATCAAAATCTAACATATCCAGGAGAATCAGATCAACTAGTGAATCTCTATCACCAATACGCACAGAACACGATCTGAATACGTGTCGAGCTATAAAGGAATCTCCCACCGGGGTAATCACCACTAATGGTAACTCTAACAACGACGACTCTTTCCCCAAAGAAAGTGCAAATCGTGAAGATACATAAGAATGTGTAGAACCGGGATCAAATAAAACATGTGCTTCTAACGAGCATACTGTAAGAGTACCTGTCACGACTGTATTTGATGCCTGGACATCCTGTGGAGTCAGCGCAAATACCCGTGGCTGGCCCCTGCCCGCATCCTGTCGTCCTCTACCTCTATCTCCTCGACCTCTCTGAGAACGTCCCGCAAAGCCTCGACCTTGTGGAGCAACTGCCTGGCGTGTAGCGCCAACTGGGGAAGGAAGTAAAGCCATCGGCGTAGAAGGTGGAAGGGGTAAAGCATCCTGTGGAGTAACAGTCCCACTATCACGTGTACATCCTCTAGCCGTATGCCCTGGATGCCCGCAATTATAACATATAAGTGGGGTCCCCTGATCATCTGGGTATGAACTGAACATCTGGCCCTGAGTCCAACCTCGCCCGAAGCTGCGGCCTGGAGTATATCTTCCTCTACCTCCACCAAACTGTCTAGCCAGTGGCCCGGTCGGCCTACTCATCTTTGGCTCCGGAACAACTACTGCCTCTCTCAACCGCTTCTCTACTTGTATTGCTGCATCCATGGCCTGCGCATACGTATCAAAATGCTGGGAGTCGATCGCCAGATATAACTGTGTATCCAGACTCCTTAGGAACCTCTTCACCCGAAGCTCCTCTGTAGGTACTAAATATGGAGCATAGCGCGACAACTGGGTGAATCGTAAATCATAATCTGCCACTGACATACTTGCCGATTTCCGCAATGCTTCAAAACTGCTAGCTCTAGCGTCCCTCACACTCTGGGGAAAAAATCTGGCAAGAAAGACCGTGGAAAACTCGATCCACGACATCGGAGGAAGACTCGTGGCTCGCCCTCTCTCCATCGAATCACACCACTCCTGTGCAAGTCCCTCCAAACGAAAGCTAGTCAGCTCAACTGACCTCGCATCAGAACATCGCAATGATCTGCCAATCCTCGCCATCCTATCAAGAAAGGACTGAGGATCTTCCGCTACATCGGTCCCCGTAAACACTGGAGGTCTCAATCTCATAAACTCTGCAAGTGATACCTCCATCACTCTCGTATCTACAAGTGCTACCGTCTGCGTAGGCTGTACCTCGGACTCTGGTACGGTCGGTGCTGGATCCTGTCTCAGTACTCGAGTGGTCTCAGCTAACTGTCCCACCACTCGCTGCAACCCCAACATGCCCTCCTCAATCCTAGTCATGCGATCTGGAAGAGGAGGATCAACATGCTCATACACCGCCGGAACGTCCGGTGTACCAGTCGTCGTCACAGGCGGACTCGCCCTAGCTGCATCTCTGGCTGCGGCTCGCCTAGCTCGCGTAGCCATAGCAACTGGAATAAGAAACGAGAGTTGATAAGGCGTAGGAATAGGAACAATCAATAACGGAGAATCAACGGAAGAATAGATCAAGATATACATCCCAAGGTTAGTTAGGCTGAATACGATAACGTAAATATGCCGCGGAACATACGTACGGTACTGCATTCATCCTAATTCACCAACTCCATCAAACCAAAGGTCATCCTAACTCACGGACTCACGTCAACCTATTGAAATCTCCTACTCAATTCCGTAAGGTTATTCCTAGGCACTGATACCAACTTTGTCACGACCCAAGTTTGGATGTGACCGGCACTTAGATTATATCATATCTAAAGATATGCACACAGTCCAAGTAAGCTGAAAATCAAGATCAAAATCCTTTTTGCGGAATTCTTTATATAGAAAATTTAGTTTTAGTAAAAATCACAGTTTATGAAGTTAAGTATTAAACAAGTATAAAGTGTTAAGTTTAGTTGTATCCCTAATTGGGATCAACAATACCAACAGCGGAAAATAAAATCTCAGTATATAGGACAACAACACGAATCTCGGACATAAAGAAAAGAAACCACAATTTATAGAACCAACGATCTCAACTGTCAATAATATACATATCAACTCTCACTCTAAGCCATATACTGGTCTGATGGAGATTTTCTAGATAAAATACAATACTAAAATAGAAGGTTACTACATATGTAACCTACCTATCAAAATGATGGAATAAAGCTGCAAACGTAGATCCGCACTGCAGCTAACCGTCCACTCTACCCCTGCAAGGAACTGTGGCACAACGGGGGTGAGTTGCCAACTCAGTGAATATAACTAACATATAACGGTTAATAATATAAATATGACGATCATACTAATAGAATTGTGAACAAGTATAATGTATGATTATATGTGAAAATCAAGAATCTCATAGTCCAAACCGAAATCTCATCATTTATTCCCAATAAAATTCATTTCCCTGGGTCCATCATCGACACAAAACTTCCATTTCTCACAGATATCATTCCTCGAATGATCCTGACATCAACAAAGTCCACCATGTATCCGACTGTATTCCCCACCGACTCAGTCTGGATAAAACTGTAAATCCGTAACCGTATATCCACCGACTCGGTTCGGAATAATACTATAAGTCCGTAACCGTATATCCACCGACTCGGTTCGGAATAATACCAATTCATAAAAACATCTCAGGGTGTACATGTCACATCAATCATGAAAATCACTGGATTTATGTAATAGTATTCAAAACTCAAAACCATAAATCCTCAATACTGCAATTCCCTCTTATATCAACATAGAATACTTAGATATTAAACATGATATTGATGATGCAATTTACCACGATTATTAGGGTGTAAGATACGGTATGAATCATTTTAACAATAAGTTTGCTAAGTGTAAAAGTGACATGGTAATATCGACGAGGTGTGTGTAACATATAGATGTGCACGTGGCATGACTCGTCGATACTTGTGTAGTGTTCTAGCAACTAAACAAGTATATATCAATGATGAATGCATATGGTCAATTTGGAATAACAAAATAATGCATTGATTTAAATAAAACTACGGGCGTATCACGCCATCTTTACACAATTCCCCGGTAGATGTTTAGTCTACTCACCGGAAACGTCGAATCTATTCAGGAATTGCCAATCCTTTCCCTTTCCTCGCTGCCTCCGCAAATCCCGTATTCGAATCTAATATCACAATTTAATTTATATAAGTAAACGGCTACTCCGACATGACGGAAATGAAAAACACCCGTTCCCACGTACTAGTTATATTGTATACGACTATATCGAGCTATTAAACACTTAACCTTACTGGATTTTAACTCAATTCTGTATCGCGACAGAAAAAAGATCGCGATACGCTTTAACCGTGTCGTATTTTGTGTTTTAAGATATCTTTTCCGATATATGCTTCCAGATTCTTTCTGCAGTGAAACTAACTTATTTAAATAACACCAAAAAGGCCAAAATTATAGACTGAAACCTACCCAACAAGCCAAAACTACCTAGCCACCTAAAAAACCGGCGTCGCCGGAATTTCCATGTTGGTCGCCGGCCCAAATCCGAGCCCTCTGGTTCGTGATCCTATGGTTTTCTCTAGGTGTTACACACATCATTTTAGCACTGTTTAGTTAAGTTAATTATCTTCCAAATATTAGCAGATTTCAACAGAGCTTATAACTTACTAAAATACGATATTATGGAACTTTGTTCAATTCAAATTAACTAAGCTACAGAACTAAATCTCCTACTGTGTTTAAGAAGTTTACCCTCCAAATAGTTGTTGGAATAACCCCTCCAAGATGCTAAGCCCCTCCTAGCTTGATGGTGAGAAAAAACCTAGAACATAGCTTCTTTCCTCTTCTTCTTCTTCTTCTTCTTTCTTTTTCTCTTTGTTTTTATTTTGATTTCAGAAATTTCAGATTTTTTTTTTACTTAACCAAGATCTGAACAAGGTTTATATATGGTAATTGAAGGGATAAGGTGAAGGAAGAGGTGGGATCAAACTAGAGGTAAGGGTTTCATGCAAGTAGGAGGTGTGAGGTGGGAGTTGTGCATGCAAGCAAGAGGTGTTCATGCCTTATCTTTATAATTTGATTTAATTTGAATTTAAATTCTGAACTAGATGATTTTCCACCTGATTAGTCGAAAATATTGCATATTTTAGCCGGCAATTTCCTCATCATTTGCATTCATTTAGAAGTGTACGGTATTCATATTTTACATATTAGCAAAACTGTCGTAAAATATCAGATTGCATGTATTAGACTCTAAAACCGACACTATAAAAGAAATTGACCACATTTCATGGCATCGCATCATCCCTACATTTGCGCAACACTTGTTTTGAGATCTGTGCAGGAAAATCCAGAAGAAAGGCCAAAATGTACAGGGTACCGATCAAACATTACGCCAACTCAATGATTTCAGTTCTGGTATCAATCCAAAGGGGAAAATACAAATCAACAAATCAGATAAAGCCCTTAATGTCATTCCAAGACCACACCAGAAAACCTAAGGCCTATGCCCCACAAAGAGCCGCGGATCCGCGGCAGGAGCCTGCTTGCGCCGCGGATCCGCGGTGGGTTCAAGAATTTAGCCTCCCAAATTTGGTGCAAAATGCTTCTCTCAGGGCCCACACTTCAGCAAGACACAACAATTTCCAGAAGACTCCAGAGGTTTCTGCCAGATCAGCAAACTAGGGTTTTTAAGCTTAATCAATCCTAGCTTAAAACCTAAGCTAGCTCCTAACAAACTCTTTCTAGAAACTCCTCAACTAACTTTTGGAGGGAATTGTAAATTCAAACCTAGACCTAGGGTTTGGGAAGTCTATAAATAGAACCCTTGACCTAGGGTTAAAGGGAGAGGATCATTGTATCTAGAATCTACAATCTAGACCCATTCACTCTCTTTCTCCATCTTCTTCTTCCACAAGTCTAGTGAGAGGGCTTGTGTGAAACCCTAACCCTAATTCCAATCAAAAGCCAAGATCCCGAGTACCCATCAAGCAAGAAGCCTTGCAACCTTTTATGAGCCGAGCCGATCTTCAACAGAGCAAGTGGTCCAAGCCGATCCGCGACTCAGGGAGCCGAGCGACGCCAATTCGACAATTTAGTTCTTCCTCTTGTAGTTCTTGAGCGACTGTAATCAAATTGTTGATATAAATAAAAGGTGATATTCTTTTATCTTGTTTTCTTTAAATTCTCGCATCATGTTATCTTTTCAATTCTTGAATGCTTTCTGTGCAATGATGTTTGAGTAATACTCCGCTCGGTGAGGAGTCGAGACGATCAATAGAATGATGATGTAATATATTTTAAATCGATTCTTGAATCCTACGAGTTTTGTAAACCCTAGCAAGTTCAAGAATCGACGACCCAATTCGTTGCGATGCTTTCTTGATTGATATCGCTCGAGATTGGGGAGTTACGATCGTTTCTTGAAATTGTTAGAGGCTAGAATGCGAATGATATCGACGAAAGAACAAGGGTTAAACGATGAAACCCTAGTTTCATCAAGAAAGCCCTAACTCTCGTCGATCATCATCGATCTAGTATCAATCCTTCGAAGGACAAGAACACGAAATCTTGAGATTACATTACGTCATAGATCCGATCGATTCCTACGAGCCTCATTTAGATTCTTGACATTTTGGTTGGAAATATCATCAAAACACCGATTCTTGATTTGTTTATCAGTTTCTTGATTCTTGATTAAACATCGTGACACCTGAATCAATCGATAAATTCTTGAATCATGTTTTCTTTTCCTTTCGATTAACTTTTCGATTCAAACAAATTAAACACAGAAACGAATCGCACAATCCCTATGGACGATCCGCACTCGCTTACGATCTACAATCGACACCGTAATTGATTGCGGTCAAATATAATTCTTTGATTGTGAGTTCTTTATACAATTTTATAAATACCGATACAAGATACTATTATCGATCAAATGAAACCGTTATCGGGAAACAATTGATTCGATACTTGCTTTTTACAAACACATCCGAGAATTACACTAAATCAAATGGCGCCGTTGCCGGGGATCGCGCGCTAATTCGTTTCATATTATAGTTTGAATTGAAAGAATTATTCCATTGTTATTTTGAGATCAAAATTCGTGCAAACCCTAAACGATTTGTTGTGGTTCATTGCAAGGAAATCTGGAGCTGTTTGGCAATTGAAGAAAATTTTTGGGATATACCAGAGAGCAGAGGGAGTCTACAGAAGCTCCCTGAAAAAGTTTGGTGCAGTGTTCTCACTACCCTACCGCGGAAGCGCGGCCTAAGTGCCCATATGCGGCGGAACCGCGGCAAGATTGGGGGGTCTCTGTGCAATTTTTGCTGCAGGTGATTTCTTACCTTCTCCTCTCTCCTCTTTTTAGCTCCAACTAACAAATTTCTGCAGCCTTCTTTGCAAATAATCGCAGCGCCGCAAAAGAAAAATTAAATTTGTGCGTGATTTTGATTTCTTGGTTGTTTGCATTCTAAATACGGATATTAAGGGACACGGCCAAATCCAAATTAGGTGGGGATTTCATTACCCTTCCTAGGCCCCGAAAACCATAAAACTTGCATCCGCATTGACCCACATTAACTAAAAGAAATCTAGAGAAGACTCTAAAGACTGTCGCGCTCAATTAGGACAAGAGAAGGCCGTGGGTAATTCATTGCTTATCCGCGTTTTCTTGTGGTGCCTAAGGCGAGTGTGTCTAAGGTTAGTGGTTTTTAATTAGGCCCACTACTTACGTAGTGGAGTACCTTCCCACTTACCTGGCACTTATTCGGCCACAAGGGGACAAAGAGGCAGTGGAGGATTCTATCCTGCGACTTGTCTTTTGGCAGTTAGGAGCGGTCTAGAGCCGGACCTAGGTGACCACTAGATTCTAGGGTTTGTGTGCTGCATTTGTTTTGTCGCATCATTTTTTCAAAAATCCGTCCCTTTTTCAAAGCAAACACCGCATTCATTCATTACCCCTAATTATAAGTCAACGCTGCCACTTGTACTAACTCTTTTTTAGTGCAAGATAGGCTGGACACGGGATTCTAGTGCCCGTTTAGTCCGCGTATCCTTTATCGACTCCGAAGTCGATATTTCTCCATTTACCTTTTCTTTACCCTCTACCACACCCACACCGATGGATCCGAATCCATCAAACTTCTTTAACCCTAATCTGCCGCCGTCCGTTGGTGCGCAGAATCCACCCCGCATCTCTCTCCAGTAGAGGTGCTACCCTATTCGAGATCCTCTTTCGACCTGCTTATCCACACCACCAGCCAACGGGGATAACTTTGAGATTAAGCCCCAGTACATCAATCTTTTATCCAAATTCCACGGACTCGAGACTGAGGACGCTTACGTTTTCATTACTAAATTTGAAAACGTATGCGTAATGATGGGTACGTCACAACTTTCAGTGGATGCTATGCGTCTACGACTTCTTCCATTTACTTTGTGCGATATAGCCGAGAAGTGGCTATATAACACTACCGCACACTCTATTACGAATTGGGAAGAATTCGTCGCTGCATTCCTTAAGAAATTTTACCCAATACAAAAGACAGCTCGAATCCGTAGCGAACTGAATCAATTTGCCCAGCTCCCTACTGAACCTTTTTCAAAATGCTTTGAACGTTTCAAGGATCTATTAGTTCAGTGTCCTCATCACGGCATCCCGAGATGGGAATTGTGCCGAGTCATTTATGAGGGCATTAACCCAAGCACTAAACAGAGCCTTGAAAACATGTGTCAAGGTACTTTTATGACCAAGGATGATGGGGAAGCTTGGAAGTATTTAGAAGAGTTCGCTGAAAAATCACTACAGTGGGAGAGTGGAACCCAACCATTGAATAGGGGTGGCGTACACCAAATAGATGTGTCCATAGGTGTTCGAGCTGAAATGGCAGCAATGCAAAAGAAGCTCGATGCTATGGAACACAAATTTGCAGCAGCCTCCCTAAACCCAGTGTCGCTCCCCAAAACTGTTTATGGGTGCTGTTCTGATCCGTCTCATTTAACGGAAGAATGTCCATTAAACTCTGCGTTTCAAGGTCACGAGCATTCTAATGCCGCATTCCAACGACCTAGAAACGATCCATATTCTTCCACGTACAATCAGGGTTGGAGGAATCACCCGAATTTCGCTTGGAACCAAAACCAATCTCAAAACACGGTTCCAAACACGAATAATTTTCAAAGGGCTCTTCCTCCACCACAACAGCAACCCCTTCAACTCACTCAGCACCCCTACCAGTCACAAAACTTCCAAAATCAGGTCAACAATCCTACACAGTCTAATCCGATGACCTGTTCTGACGAATTCTCTCAATTCACTCAAACCATGAAATCACTTTTGTCAAATTTCATAGAGGTTTCGGCTGATGTTAGATCTTCCGTCGGTGAGATAAAGAAAAACTCAGCGTCCTAAGCTGAGAGTATCAGAACGATGGAAGCTGAAATCGCACGCCTAAAAGCCGAAATGAGTGCGAGAGAAAAAGGGAAACTTCCCTCTCAACCCCTATAGAATCCTGGGCATTACAATGTAAATGCCGTCACAACGTTGAGATCGGGAAGAGTGCTGAACAATCATGTCGGGGAAGGTATTGATGATACTGAAAATCATATCAACACCCCGGCTGAGACCTTTCCACACATACACACTTCTCCTTCTGATCCTTCTTCTTCTACCACACCATCTTCTCGAGAGCCTATTCTCCATTTCCCATTAGGCTCGACACCTTCTCCCAACCCTTATAGTTCTCCACAGACGGTCCCCACACCTCTTTTGGGACCTCGTCTACCCCCTCTTCCTTCTCCTGTGATGGACCCTGTGCTTATTGCGAAAGCACCTTACCCGAACCGGTTAAGGGCTAATAGAACGAGTCCTCATATGGAGAAAATTTTGGAAATGTTCAAACAGGTTAACATCAATATCCCTCTCCTAGATGCGATTCAACAAGTCCCCGCTTATACGAAAATTCTTAAGGACTTGTGCACTAGGAAGAGGAAGACTCAAGTGCCGAAGAAGGTCTTCATATCTAATAATATTAGCACTGCTTTTATACCCCAGCTACCAAAGAAACGAAAGGACCCAGGATGTCCTACAATATCGATTTCGATTGGGGGTAAAAACATAAATCGTGCTCTTTTAGACCTTGGCGCAAGTGTTAACCTCCTTCCATATTCTGTCTATGAGCAATTAGGGATTGGAGAGTTGAAACCTGCTCACTGCACTCTCCAAATGGCAGACCGTTCAATCACCAAACCAAGGGGGGAATTAGAGGATGTGTTAATAAAGGTCGGGGAATTTGTTTTCCCTGTAGACTTCATTGTGCTCGACACACATCCTGTAGCAAACCCCCGGGGCCAAATTCCGGTGATTCTGGGTCGTCCTTTCCTTGCCACTTCCAACGCTGTTATAAACTGTAGAAATGGTTCAATGAACTTATCTTTTGGAAATATGACCATTGAACTAAATATCTACAAAGTTGGAAGTCAGCCATCAGAACCCTCTGCTTATATTTTAGATGTGTGCTTTGTCCATGAGATCGCTCCCGATAGTTGTGGAGCTGAGGAACTTTGCTTTACTGATCTCGATGACATTACCACATCTCTGTTTGATTTCACACATGATCTTAGTGAGGACACTTTCTCTACACTTGAGTCCTGCACTCCTGACTTTTCTCCACCCGAGTCTGTATCTTTCACAGGCTCTGAGCTTCTTTGTAAATCCAAAAATCACTCAATGATCCCTCCTTCTATCATTTCTCCGCCTGAACTAGATTTCAAAATTTTACCTTCTCACCTTAAATATGCATATCTAGGTGAGAATGAGTCTTTACCGGTTATCATATCCGCTTCTCTTGCATCAGAGCAAGAGAATGCCCTTTTATCGGTATTGAGATCTAACAAAGAGGCGTTTGGTTGGAGTATGGCGGACATCAAAGGGATTAGTCCCTTGATAGTTGAACATCATATACATGTGATGGATGATGCCAGACCAACCCGAGAACCACAGAGACGGTTGAATCCCGTCATGAAGGAAGCGGTCATGAAAGAGATCGTCAAATGCTTAGATAATGGTATTATATACCCCATCTCCGATAGCCAGTGGGTGAGTCCTATACATGTCGTTCCTAAGAAATCCGGCATCACTGTTATAACCAATGAGGCAAATGAGTTGATTCAGACACGCGCCCAAACTGGGTGGCGTGTATGTATTGATTATAGAAAACTCAATGCTGCCACGAGGAAAGACCACTTTTCTCTACCATTCATTGATCAGATGCTGGAACGCTTAGCGGGACGAGAGTATTATTGTTTTATAGACGGATACTCAGGCTATAATCAGGTCCCCATCGCCAAAAAGGATCAAGATAAAACCACTTTTACTTATCCTTTTGGTACCTTTGCTTACAGTCGCATGCCCTTTGGGTTATGCAATGCTCCCGCTACCTTTCAGCGGTGTATGATGGGGATATTCTCTGATATGGTAGAGAATTTTCTGGAGATCTTTATGGACGATTTCTCGATTTTTGGAGACTCTTTTTCTGATTGCCTAGCGAATCTTGACGTTGTTCTTACTCGTTGCAAAGAGAAGAACTTGACTTTGAACTGGGAAAAATGCCACTTTATGGTCCAAGAAGGAATAGTACTTGGACATGTCATTTCACAGAAAGGCATTGAGGTTGACAGAGCTAAGATTGATGTCATTCAAAACCTCCCTCATCCCAAAAGCGTCAAAGATATTCGATCTTTCCTTGGCCATGCGGGCTTTTATAGGAGATTCATTAAGGACTTTAGCAAAATTGCTAGACCTTTAACTCTTCTCCTGGCCAAGGATACGACTTTCCATTTTGACTCGGATTGCGAGACAGCTTTCGACTCACTTAAACACTCACTCACTTCAGCCCCCGTGCTATCATCACCAAACTGGGACTACCCCTTTGAGCTGATGTGTGACGCATCTGATTTTGCAATAGGTGCAGTCTTAGGACAGCACATCGAAAAGATGCCACACGTGATATACTATGCTAGTAAGACTCTGAATGATGCGCAAATCAATTATACAACCACCGAAAAGGAACTTCTAGCGGTGGTATTTGCATTAGAAAAGTTCAGGCCTTACTTAATTGGCTCACCTATAGTTGTGTATACTGACCATTCCGCTTTAAAACATCTTCTGGAAAAGAAAGATGCAAAAGGTCGACTAATACGTTGGATCCTACTGTTACAAGAATTTGATCTTGTTATCAAAGATAAGAAAGGATGTGAAAACGTAGTAGCTGACCATCTTTCACGCATCATTTCTTCCCCTGTGACCCTGCCAATTAATGACTCATTTCCTGACGAACAACTCTTGAGCATATCCGCTGAACCATGGTTCAGGGATATTGTGAACTATCATGCCACGGGACTGATACCCAGCGATTGGTCTAAACAGGACAAATACCGTTTTCTTTCCCAAGTAAAACACTTTTACTGGGACGAGCCCTATTTATTTAAATATTGTCCTGATCAGATCATTCGCCGGTGTGTCCCAAATGAAGAGTTCAAGAGTGTTCTTTCATTTTGTCATGATCAGGCCTGTGGGGGTCATTTTGGTCCTAGAAAGACAGCGGAAAAGGTTTTGCAATGTGGATTTTATTGGCCGACCTTATTCAAGGACGCATTTGACTATTGCAAAACCTGTACACAATGTCAGTATACGGGTAGAATATCCCAGAGGAATGAAATGCCTCAGCAACCCATTCTGGTTGTTGAAATATTTGATATTTGGGGCATTGATTTTATGGGTCCCTTTCCCAACTCCTTTGGGAATCTGTACATATTGCTGGCGGTTGATTATGTCTCAAAATGGGTAGAAGCCATTCCATGTCGCACTAATGACAAGAAAGTTGTCATTAAGTTCTTGAAAGAGAATATCTTTTCGCGATTTGGACACCCACGCGCTATCATTAGCGATAATGGGACACATTTCTGTAACAGATCTTTCGAGACTCTGATGCGAAAATACTCAATCAACCACCGACTTTCTACACCCTATCATCCCCAAACAAGCGGGCGGGCTGAAATCTCAAACAGACAAATCAAACTTATCCTGGAGAAAACTGTTGCTAAAAATAGAAAAGACTGGTCGACCAAACTGACGGATGCTCTTTCGGCATTCAGAACTGCATATAAGACCGACCTAGGAATGTCTCCATATAGGATAGTGTTTGGGAAAGTATGTCATTTACCCGTCGAGATAGAGCATAAAGCATTGTGGGCTATTAAAGAAATAAATTTTGATCTGAACCTTGCTTGCAACTTTCGGAAGCTGCAACTTTATGAGCTAAGCGAACTCCGTGATGAAGCTTATGATAACGCTGTAATCACAAAGAATAGGACTAAGGTTTTTCACGATAAAAACATTTTGAGGAAAACATTTTCACATGGTCAACAAGTCCTTCTTTATGATTCACGATTACACCTTCACGCGGGTAAGCTTCGATCTCGATGGAAGGGACCTTTTATTGTGCGGTCTGTATACCCGCACGGGGCAGTAGAAGTAGAAAATGTTAAAAACGGCACATTTTTCAAAGTGAATGGACATAGACTAAAGCCGTATTTTTCCACTGACCCCACGGAGGAGCTCTTGTTCTTAGAAGAGCCAGTTTATTTTGATTAAAATTCCTTCGTCTCACCTTCATATCCAGTATATCATTGCATCATCTTTTGAATGGAGGTGAGTGAAAAGAGTAAGTTTGGGGGAAGTTCTTCACTTATATATTTTGCCCCCACTAATAATTCCCTCCAGGCTTACAATTTTTGTAGGTATAGCGATTGGCAACAGTGAGGATACTGTTGAAAACAAGTTTGGGGGAGGTTTGTGCTTATTTTTGCATCATTTGCATATCATCTGCATAAGCACAAAACATTTCTTTAAAAAAAAAAAATCTATAAAAATTTTTTAAAAAAAAATTTCAAAACCCATAAAAATTTAAAAATTTTCAAGTATAAAAATAATTTTAATATTTACACTTTTTTGTATATAAATAAGATAATAAAAGTTTAGATAGTGAACAATTACATCCATGAGATTAGAAAATTTTTAGAAAACTAAGAAAATTAGAAGTTTTCTTATACGAACTAGTAATAAGTAGTTATGAGCCGTTGTCCCAAGGGTTAGTAAGATGAAGGAAGTCACTAATCTGAGGATAAAAATAAGTCTGAAAAATAGTTTCTATTCTGGAAGCCAAACATTTTGAACGTTGCTACCCTGCTATTCGCACTTACACACGTCTTGAAGCCTGGGATAGTAGAGGATACCTTGAAATGCTCTTGTCTTAAAGCCGATGTATGAAGGAAATAAAAAGAAAAAAATGAATAAAGAAAATATAAAGTGGTGAGAAAAATGGACACTGGTTTTGTTATCACCAAAGGCAATAAAAAAATATATAGCGAGGGTGCTTCTTCACCTAGTGCCCTAAGGCCAACTGGTCTGGGAGTCACTGCTATGCCTTAGGTGGTGCAAGACGAGAAAAATACACCAAGTAAGCAAGCACAGGAGTAATCGGTCGGTTAGTACCTCAAGAAGTATTAACGGTCGCATGAAAGTGTGTGAGCAATTTCAGCTAAATATTCATTAATTAAAAAGTACTGAGGCTGATGGGCAAGAGTATGATAGCTTGAATTGAATTCTCCGGGTGTAGGGATGTCTTTACACACACGCAGGGTGATATGATCGATGTTTGGAAGAAAGATAGGAATGAAGAATAAGACGATATTTTATTGAGGGAGGACATGATTTCTAAGATCTTTTCATGACCATTAAGACAGGGCTCATGACAACCGAAAAGCTAGCTTAGTTGGAAACCCTAATTTTCAAAGCTTTTCTTCTACAATTCTTTTCTTTAAATGTAATATTCATGATCTTTCTTTTATTATTGGATTTTGTGGGTGCAATCCGCTGAAAACCCTCAGGAGACAACACTCCTCCTACTAGGGACACCTAGAGGTTTAAAGGCTTGTTGCACGTGCTCAGTGCAATCGTGTTGCCTACGAAAGTGTGCTAGTTAGTTTTCCTTTTTCTTTATTTTCTCCTTCTCTTTTTAATAAAACAGTTCGCTAGAGACGATCGAAATTAACTTTGGGGGAATTTGATTAGTCGAAAATATTTCATATTTTAGCCGGCAATTTCCTCATCATTTGCATTCATTTAGAAGTGTACGGTATTCATATTTTACATATTAGCAAAACTGTCGCAAAATATCAGATTGCATGTATTAGACTCTAAAACCAACACTATAAAAGAAATTGACCACATTTCATGGCATCGCATCATCCCTACATTTGCGCAACATTTGTTTTGAGATCTGTGCAGGAAAATCCAGAAGAAAGGCCAAAATGTACAGGGTACCGATCAAACATTACGCCAACTCAATGATTTCAGTTCTGGTATCAATCCAAAGGGGAAAATACAAATCAACATATCAGATAAAGCCCCAAATGTCATTCCAAGACCACACCAGAAAACCCAAGGCCCAAGCCCCACAAAGAGCCGTGGATCCGCGGCAGGAGCCTGCTTGCGCCGCGGATCCGCGGTGGGTCTAAGGATTTAGCCTCCCAAATTTGGTGCAAAATGCTTCTCTCAGGGCCTACACTTCAGCAAGACACAACAATTTCCAGAAGACTCCAGAGGTTTCTGCCAGATCAGCAAACTAGGGTTTTTAAGCTTAATCAATCCTAGCTTAAAACCTAAGCTTGCTCCTAACAAACTCTTTCTAGAAACTCCTCAACAAACTTTTGGAGGGAATTGTAAATTCAAATCTAGACCTAGGGTTTGGAAAGTCTATAAATAGAAGCCTAGACCTAGGGTTAAAGGGAGAGGATCATTGTATCTAGAATCTACAATCTAGACCCATTCACTCTCTTTCTCCATCTTCTTCTTCCACAAGTCTAGTGAGAGGGCTTGTGTGAAACCCTAACCCTAATTCCAATCAAAAGCCAAGATCCCGAGTACCCATCAAGCAAGAAGCCTTGCAACCTTTTATGAGCCGAGCCGATCTTCAACAGAGTAAGTGGTCCAAGCCGATCCGCGACTCAGGGAGCCGAGCGACGCCAATTCGACAATTTAGTTCTTCCGCTTGTAGTTCTTGAGCGACTGTAATCAAATTGTTGATATAAATAAAATGTGATATTCTTTTATCTTGTTTTCTTTAAATTCTCGCATCATATTATCTTTTCAATTCTTGAATGCTTTCTGTGCAATGATGTTTGAGTAATACTCCGCTCGGCGAGGAGTCGAGACGATCAATAGAATGATGATGTAATATATCTTAAATCGATTCTTGAATCCTACGAGTTTTGTAAACCCTAGCAAGTTCAAGAATCGACGACCCAATTCGTTGCGATGCTTTCTTGATTGATATCGCTCGAGATTGGGGAGTTACGATCGTTTCTTGAAATTGTTAGAGGCTAGAATGCGAATGATATCGACGAAAGAACAAGGGTTAAACGATGAAACCCTAGTTTCATCAAGAAAGCCCTAACTCTCGTCGATCATCATCGATCTAGTATCAATCCTTCGAAGGACAAGAACACGAAATCTTGAGATTACATTACGTCTATAGATCCGATCGATTCCTACGAGCCTCATTTAGATTCTTGACATTTTGGTTGGAAATATCATCAAAACACCGATTCTTGATTTGTTTATCAGTTTCTTGATTCTTGATTAAACATCATGACACCTGAATCAATCGATAAATTCTTGAATCATGTTTTCTTTTCCTTTCGATTAACTTTTCGATTCAAACAAATTAAACACAGAAACGAATCGCACAATCCCTGTGGACGATCCGCACTCGCTTACGATCTACAATCGACACCGTAATTGATTGCGGTCAAATATAATTCTTTGATTGTGAGTTCTTTATACAATTTTATAAATACCGATACAAGATACTATTATCGATCAAATGAAACCGTTATCGGGAAACAATTGATTCGATACTTGCTTTTTACAAACACATTCGAGAATTACACTAAATCACCACCCCCATTTTCATTTACACCCTTAACAATTTTCCATTTGCACAAAAATCCTAAACTTTACCTAAAAACCCCTCACAACTTAGTTTATTATAAAACACCCATTTTATTAAAATGAAGCTAAATTAGTCACTAAAACCCTTATAACTTAGTTATGTTGCATACTAAAATTTTTATTTAAATTGTTTTACATAGAACTTAGGAAACTTGACTTATTTGTTTTTAACAACTTTGCGATATAACATATTATTATTAAATTAATTAATTTTATTTATTTCTAAATTTTCAAAATGCTACAGCACTGGACCCTCGTTATTGAAGAAGTACAAGGCTGACTTTAGAATCCCGCTATATCCAAATTACAAAGGGTTTTCAAACTATCATTTTTCGTACGTCTCTTCCATATTAAGTGCAAAAATAGATGGAGTGACCAGTCTTTCACCGATCTCCTAGAATTGCTGAAGGAAGCTTCTCTCGATGGAAATGAAGTGCCACCGAGCTGGTACGAGGTGCAAAAGATAATCACAAATATCGGCCTGAAATATCATAAGATACATGCATGTGAGAATGATTGTGTTTTGTTCCGAATGAACACGCCACACTCAGAAACTGCTCCTTGTGCAGTACTAGCCGATTCAAGCCTAAGAAAGACCCTCAATCGAGTGATGTGCCCATAAATATTTTTCTTCATTTTCCATTAATACCGAGGCCGCAACGATTATTTATGTGTGAGAAGACGGCGTGCGAAATGCAGTAGCACCATAAAGCGCATCGTAAAGAGGCAAAAATGAGTCATCTCAGAGATTCGATATCGTGGAAAGTTATAGATGAAAAACATCTTTCATTCAGCGCAGACCCTCATAACGTGAGGTTAAACATTGCGAGCGACGGTTTCAGTCTATTTGGTATGGTTCGCGGCAGGCGTACTCACAGTACTTAGTCCGTTGTGGTGAGTATATACAACCTACCGTCATGGAGGGCTATGACACAGGCTTATTTTACGTTGGCATTTTTAATCGACGGTCCCTCGTCTCTAGGGAAAATATCGATGTGTACCTTCAACCCTTGATCGATGAGTTAAAGTTGTTGTGTGAACCTGACGTGAGAACCTATGACGCTGATGGTAAACAATTTTTTTAGATGTGGACTGCTTTGTTGTGGGCTAATAATTATTTTCCTGCTTATAGCATGCTGTTGGGGTTGACAACTCAAGATGAGCTTGCGTGCCCCAATTGTCATATTCATACGAGCGTCGTACGCTTGAAATTTAGCAGGAAAGAGTCGTTTATGGGTCACCGACGTTTCTTGCCTACAACTCACAGATTCAGAAAGAATAAAAAATTGTTCAACGGCAAGACGGAGACCGGTAGGCCTCCTAAACCATTGTCCGGTAACGACATATTGCAACAATGGAGAGGTTATGTAACGACCCTAAATCCCATGAACCATCCCTTTCGTTTTAGTTCATAAAAGAGGATGTATTCTATTCTGATTTCGAGTTATAAGAAAATTCTTGTTAAATAAGTGCAAGAAACTCCTTGTAGCTCATTGGTTAAGACTCTCCGCTGCTGTCTCATAGCCTGTGTGTTTGAATCCCATCAACCCCAATTATTTCACAAGAGTTTGCACAGGCATTACACGGAGATATGAAAGGCTGCAACAGAAAAGAAGTATGTAACGACCTTTAAACCTAATAGAGCACCTGACACATTTCTCGAGACCCCAGCCCACACTCAGGCTAAGATTTGGCCGAGTTCGATGACCCCACCATGCCTATTTGGGTCCGTCTCCTGCACGGGCATCCCTTACACTCCCACCTTTTCATTTTCATATCCCGAAACTTCTAATTTAATTCAGGCACTCTTACACCTTTCATTTCACCATTAAAATCAATTTTAATATTTTTTAAGTCTCTTTTCTACACAATTCTTCTTTTCCCTTCTCCTATAAATACCCTAGACTATTCCTTAGTTCTCCCCTCTGAAATATACAGAATTTCCAACTCAAAATTTCTCTCAAACACTTTTCTCCCAAGTCTAATGTCACGCCCCGCTTCCCAGTATACGGGCAGAGGGCGCGACGAGGCCGCTATGTATTTACTCAGAAGTAAACACAATAAGCGTATCAAAGCAATATAAAATAAAATGTACACAAGAGACAAGATGTAAATAAACAGCAACTTTATTTATTAAACATTCTTTTTACAATACAACTGAAATAAAAATACATGGAATGAAAGCAATGCCTAAACAATGGCATAACAGGAATGAAAATGAAATGTAATGTACAAGTGAATCTAAAACTCCGGGTCTTCAGTAAACTGATCCAAGTCTTTGCTGCTGGGTTCGATCTCCAGTGAGTCCGAAACACCTGACGACATTCCAAAGAAGAAGAAAGAGAATGTCGTCAGCGAACAAATCGCTCGGTAAATCCCGTAGATAGATAAGAATAAAATAGACAGAATAGAGTATAACTGTTTAATATTGTTATTTAGTGTTAACGCTGTTGTTTGTAGCTTGGTACAGAAGAGGCCAGTGTATACAAGAGGAGTCTCACTATCCCGAAGACTAAGGTATACGGAGTACAAGGAACCGTTCAGACACGGTACAACGGTAATGGAGATTCAGGTTAGGTGTCTTATGGTTGCAAACAAAAGAGCGACACACTTAGGGATCCCCACGATTCCTAAGGTGAAATTACACTTACGAGATCCTCACGACTCGTAAGGAGAACCCTCTTATGAGACCCTCATGGCTCATAAGATTCAAAAGCCTTAAGCTACAGGGATCTGAACATGTTCTTAAGCCATCACATTTCCCAGATTGCCCTACAAGCGGTTCAATACTGACCCTTGAATACAATCCACGGGCACAAATAAACGTCTCCTCCACCCAGTTCCACCAATGGTGTGAAATTCCCGTATTTGGTGAACAACACTTATAGGTCCTCTCGACTTGCAAGAAGAAAATGTTCTTGTGAGATCTTTACGACTCTCAAGAGAACACGCACTTAGAAGTCCTCACGGCTTTTAAGGAGAACACACACCTACGAGATCTTCACGACTCGCAGGGAGAAATACCTTTATGAGACCCTTATAGCTCATGAAGTCAAAAGTCTTAGTTGACAGGATCTTAACCCTGTTTGCTAAGCCACCTTTGTTCGAACCGACAAAGGCAAATGATGATTCGCTCCTGGCAATATCCCAGTTGTAGCGCTGATGCATAAATCGGTATCAGATCCCCCAAGTCCCATACTCGCGGCAAGAAATCAGCAAGCCATAAATACATATGAAATAGCCGAAATGATAGGGCAACTTGCAACAAAATCAGCAAGTAAAATATATGCATACAAAAACAGCCGAAATGATTGGGCAACTCGCAATAAAAAACAACGAGTAAAAAACAAAAATAGTCGAAATGATTAGGCACCACAAAAAATAGCCGAAATGATTGGGCAATCGCAACTTTTGCTATATAAAAGATGAAATGATAGAGCATCGCGGAAAGAAAAAAAAAGAATGAAACTTTCGCCCTGCAGGTGGGATCGCATTGACCCCTGTATACAATCCATGGGCACAAACAAAAAGGGAACCATATTTCCCCACCAGACTCTGTTAAAGAGAGAGTCAGATCTCGACGGCAATATGTACAGCCTAGAGATCAACAACAGCGTTCTTCCTCCAGCAGGATGCAGACGCGACATCAACAAACGGAGCCACGGCAAAGTCCCCTTGTTCCAAATCTCGACGGTTCACAGACAGCCTAGAGACTATCCCGGAACCATGGCAAAGTCTCCTAGTTCCAAATCTCGACGGTTCACAGACAGCCTAGAGATTACCAACGGCGCTTCTCCTCACTCCAGCAGGATGCAGATGCGACGTCAACAAATGACCCTAGGGTCAAAACAACGGAGCCTTGGCAAAGTCACTAGTTCCAAATCTCGACGGTTCACAGACAGTCTAGAGACTACCCCGGAACCATAGCAAAGTCCCCTAGTTCCAAACCTCAACGGTTCACAGATAACCCAAAGACAAGCTCGACATCCGTTGCAATATTGCAGACACAATGTCAACAAACGAAGCCACGGAAAATCCCTCGCTTCAGGGTATTGACGGCAACTCAAATAAGACCTGAAAAGACTATCGGAGATCATTCCACACCAGCGCGGAGTGTTCATGACTCATCGGGGCTCCCAAACTAAGCCTAACCTCAAGTAAAAAGCGATATGGAATATCCCTAACGCTTGCTCTTTCGACGGTAATATCACCTGGAAGATTACTTGAAGACGTCTTGTCCATCCCCCGAAGGGATCAGAGACACGACAGTCGCGGGGCTACTCGAACAGCAAGATTGCGTATCGAGGAATACACCAGCCAACGTGACGGTGCGACGGGTAGAAAACCCTAGTACCACAAACCCTAATGGACTTCTATTAGCAGGAGTTAACTGTGACGTTAGGACATCCTTGTGAGAACTTCTCGATTCGTATCGACTCGTGGGGAAAATAATGTTCCAGCGAGAACTTCTCGACTCGTCTCGACTCGTAGGCAAAAGCCTTAGGCAATGGGGATAAGGACCTGTTTCCTAAGCACTGGGGCCCTGCAAGTCAGTCTGATGGACTATTGCATACTATTCACGGGCCACACTCTCTAAAGTGGAACATCGACAAGGAGGGAAACGATCACATACGAGTCCTCTCGACTTGTAAGGAAGAAAATTCTCCTGTGAGATCCTTACGACTCTCAAGAGAAAACGCACTTAGGAATCCTCACGACTCCTAAGGAGAAAATACACCTACGGGATCCTCACGACTCATAGGAAGAAAGTCTTTATGAGACCCTCACGGCTCGTAAAGTTGAGAAGTCTTAGGTGGCAGATCCTAACCTTGTCTCCTAAGCCATCATTGCTCTGCAGGTAAGTCCATACTGACCCCTGTATACAATCCATGGGCATAAACGAAAAGGGAACCACATGTCCCAACAAACTCTGCCAAAGGGAAAGTCAGATCTCAACAGCAACATCTGCGTCCCAGAAGACCAATAGTGGCGTTCTTCCTCACTCCAGCAAGATACAAACGCGACATCGCCGATCGGAGCCACGGCAAAGTCCCCGGTTCCAAGACTCCACTGTTCACGGATAACCTAGAGTCAACCCTAACACCGCAGGAAACGGAGCAAGTCAACCACGACACCATAGAAAGAGGAAACACGTCAACAAACGACCCCCGTCTCGGAAATACATCATCAAATGACTCCGTCGCGGAAATACGTCAGCCAATGACCTCGTCTCGGAAATACGTCATCCAATGACCCCGTGTCGGAAATACGTCATCCAAATGACCCCGTCGCGGAAATACGTCAGCCAGTAGGCCCCGTGTCGAAAATACGTCATCCAAATGACCTCGTCGCGGAAACACGTCATCAAATGACCCCGTCACGGAAATACGTCATCCAATGACCCTGTCGTGGAAATGCGCCAGCCAATGACCCCGTCCCAGAAATACATCAGCAAATGACCCTGTCCCGGAAATACGTCATCCAATGACCCCGTCTCGGAAATACGTCATCCAATGACCCTGTCTCGGAAATACGTCAGCAAATGACCCCGTCTCGGAAATACGTCATCCAATGACCCCGTCGCGGAAATACGTCATCAAATGACCCCGTCTCGGAAATATGTCATCAAATGACCCCGTCGCGGAAATACGTCAGCCAATGACCCCGTCGCGGAAATTCGTCAGCAAATGACCCCATCTCGGAAATACGTCATCCAAATGACCCTGTCACGGAAATACGTCATCCAATGACCCCATCGCGGAAATACGTCAGCCAATGACCCCGTCGCGGAAATACGTCAGCAAATGACCCTGTCTCGGAAATAGGTCAGCCAATGACCCCGTCGCGGAAATACGTCAGCCAATGACCTCCTCGTCTGAGCAATGCTTTAATTTGGGAACGAGTCAACTCACCAGTCACTTACGAGTCCTTTCGATTTGTAAGGGAGAAAAATCTCTTGTGAGATCCTTATGACTCTCAAGAGGAAACACACTTAGGAATCCTCACGACTTCTAAGGAGAAAATACACCTACGAGATCCTCTCAACTCGTAGGAAAAAAATTCTTTATGGGACCCTCACGGCTCATAAAGTTGGAAAGTCCTAGATGGCAGACCCTAATCCTGTCTCCTAAGCCATCGCTACCCTATATTTACAGGCCACATTTGCTAAACTCATATGCCAACAACACAACAGAGAAAAGAAAGCGATAGTCGGAGATAAAAAAATGTGTTCTTTATTCATGAATTTAATTGAATACGAGATACATCATGTAAAAAATGAAATGAATACATGTTGTTCATAAATTACGATCGATACAAAGACGACTATTGAGAAGGAGGCGATTTTAACAAATCAGCAAGCCGCTCGCGCACTCCTCTCAGCTCCTTCTCATGATCAGCCGCTGTGGCCAGCTCCACTTCGATCGAGCCCGTTGCTGCAAACAAGATGAAAGTTTCTCATCGATTTCCCGCTGAGCTGCTTCATGACTCTACGCATCCCGCTCGGTTAGGTCGAGCTTCTGCCTCAGCGTTAGCCCGTCAGAAATACATCTTAGGAGGCCCTCGAAGATAGCTTTCAGCTGTGCAGCATTTGCTTCAACCTGGGCACGCAGCCGGGCAGATTCGCCTGAAGCCTCCTCGGGTTCCTTCCGCTTCAAGGTCGCCTCTTGCTCGAAATGGTGGAGGAAGGGAACGCTCTGCTCAACCCATGCAGCTCGTTGGGAGTTCAAATCCAACATTTCTGAGGAAGGACGCTTGAGCTCAATCTCATGCAGACGGGCCTCGATCTGTCTGCAGTAATTAACCCAAGATTCGACGACGCCTTCGCTATGGAAGTGCACAAGCGTCGCCATCATCGGATTAACCTCAGCAGCAAAATCAGCAGCGAGTGCAGGGGTCTCCGTGTCAAGCTCCTCAATGGATTCACTCAACATGCGTAAACTGGTTACGGCGCCTTTGGAGGATGGACGTCTGGAAAAGGGCCCTGCCGGCATTAAGATGCGAGACTCGAAGGGAACTGGAGTCGGCGCGATCGCTGCAAAACAAATCATAGTCAGACGTCGGCTCAAGAGATAAAGAAAATGCACGAGCAATGGAGTATACTATACCGGCTGCGACAGGTGGCAGAGTTGGGAGTACCGGAGGCGCGACTGTTCTCTCATCTCCTCCTCCGATCTGTAATGCTGTAATCAATTCAAAGAATAATTAACGACGACATGATTACCCATAGAAGAAAGGAAAGGAAGTCAGTTAAAAACTATACTCACCGACACCGGCGGGTAGGACGACTTCTGACCGGAAGGAGAAATGTGAATTCAGTACCTGATACAGATGGTCAAAGAGGACTCCTGCAAGCTTGTAACAATACGATGTCAGTACAAAGAGTATATTACCCCTAATGAAACCGATAACCTGCAAACATATACCTTCCAGCACTCCAGACAACATGGGACAAGGCGACGGAACAACAGCCGTCACGGCGGCGACCAGAGGCGCTTCAGATGGCGCAATCTCCGCATTTACTGCACCTATACTCAACGAACAAAATGTCATCAGATGGGGATGAACGGGAATGAAAAGAAAGCAGTGACCCAAGATCTACCTGACAGGTCGCCAACCGAAACCGCGACGAGAGCATCACTAGGCACAGCGGCTTCTTCGCTCTCCTCCATTAGAATAGTTTCTGCTCCCGTGGCCTCATCCCCTGATTCGACAAGGGCCGTCGTAACACTCGCTATGCCCGCCGATAACAGGGAACCACGAGGAGAAAGAGTGGCGGTTTGGGCAGTCCCAGACTCCAGAGAAACAGTAGCCACTTCGGGCTCTGTGGTCGTCGTCTTCTCACCTGCCACCTCATCGCCAATATTTGGCCCTGCAAGATATGATACATCAGAATTTGCGGATCGAGTAAAATTGAAAAGACCGGGCATTGCATTACCTGGCAATAGATTTTCGGTTGCCTCCCGAGCCGCGCGCACGACCTGTCTATGAGCGATAGACAGGGCGGCTAAAGCATCCTCTAGAGGAATAGCGACAGATGGAGCGGTGCTTGAGCCTGCACCCACAGCCAAGCTGACGTCATGCTCCTTCGCCGTACGCTTTCTACGCTTCTTGTCGGCTTCGACAGTGAGAAGTGATCTCCTCAAAACCTCCGTCAAAGAGACGCCATCGTTCGAATCAGGAACTACCACTGGAGCCGTTACGACTTCCGTCATCGGCTGATTAAGTAAAGCCTCCTATGATACTGACGGGAGAGCTGGGGCCACAATAGGCGGCTCTGGAAGCGTCGCCGCATCACCGCTCGGGATCGGCGCTACGCCTGGGATAACCTGAGTCGAGGTAGTCCCTCCAATAAGATGAAAAGGAAGGGTCAAACCACGAATAAGGAAAAAGGGGATGAAGGCATAACAACCCAAAGTATACCAAGACCCAAGGAAGCGTGAAGCCTCTCTTCCTCTTCAAAAGTCTTAAGGGAAGCCGCAAGAGCCTCTTCGGCGGAGATACCTGTTGAAGAAGAAAGAGTTGGTCAAAGTATAATAATAATAAAATATATATATATATACAACCGCGGAAAGATACGACTGAAGTCTACCTGACAGTGCGAGGGTGATCAGTCTTGCTTCGTTGCGAGCTAGTTACTCAGAAACTGTGATGGCAGCCTCTAGATCGGTATCATCCGGCGCTATAAATAAACCCTCATTGGCCCCGTACTCACTTAGGCCCTCGCTGTAAGGGGCATGAGGTTCCTGGCCAAATGCAATGTTCACAGAAAATAGCGACTTCTTCTTTTTCTGCGACTTAACGCCGGCAGCCGATAACACAAGCCTGCGCTTGGCGGGCAATTTGGGGCGACGAGTCCCGATCTCAGTACCCACGCCAGACTCAGGAGACGCGACAGCTACCGCTTCTACAGGAGTACGGGGTAGGGGCAGCTCAGGCATAACACGCGGTACCACAGCCGCAGTAGCTTCTCTCAAGGGAGGGCGGACGATGGTCCGTCGCTTCAAGGGAACGGCTGGATTACCAGCGGGGGCGGTGCCCTTGCGATCAAGCAATAATAGCTTTTCTTCCCTAATAACGGCGCCCATCGAATGCTGATACCATGCTACATATGCGTTCAAGATTCGCGGAACGCAACTCGGCTCACTGATAAAGAAATTGGAGCCGGTGTTCAACCGCATAAAATGGTGTAATGCGTTGCGAATACCTTCTTCTGTGGCAACTGGCTCAGCTAGGAAGGCCTCGAGCGGGACGCCCTGATTATAGCTTGATTGTTGGGCGAAACGGTGCAGATTGTACCTTATGAACAACGCTAAATCGTTCTGCCTAAACACTAGAAAGCCTGACCTGATTGAATATAAATGAAGAATCTCCCGAGCTTTCAAGGTAGAGGCCCCATCTTTAAAAGTGTCGCGCAGAGGCTGCACCGTTTTCGCTGATTCTTTGCCGATGGTTAAAACCTTATCGACAAAGGTCATGCCATCTCCAACCGTACGCGGACGAAGGATCAAACACCTAGCCTCCCGCTGTGACGGATTTAAAACGGACGCATCAACTAGGCGCATAATCCGAGGGAAGTTGTAACTGTCGTAGAAACGAGGTCGTTTATTGGCACCAAAAGCGCCAAGTACGTGGAGCTCGATCCATGACGTGAAATAATGCAGCGAGGATGTGACGAGCTATACCCCCGGCTGAGTGGTGTCCGCCGCTAAGCTGAGACCATGGTACAAGTGTGCCAACCCAGCAATCCCGATAGCCACTTGCATTCCCGCAACCATACGATAGGCTGGGTAAAAGACTGATGGCCTCATATAACGAGGGTGCATTAAAAGCATGAACCAGTTTAGCCATAAGCCAATGAACCCCGGCACGAACGTCTCTTCATCGACGTCCGGAGTAGCAATCTCCACGAAGGGAACGACAGGAGCAGCCGGAATAAAGAAACTTTTTAAATCCGCCTCCGCTGTCGGTTGGTTATCCAAACCAAAACCAAACGGATCGTCAATCTTGGCGAACAGCGCAGCTTGCTTCGATAAGGCTTTCGAACGAAAAAAGCGAGCGATGAAGTCTGCGTAGCTTACTCCATGCCCTCCGGACTCCAGAAATAGACTTTCGTAGATATTCAACACCTTGATCAAGCTTAGGAATTGGTGTTGAATGGAGTTCTCCGGGGTAAGACCCATCACCACTGATTTGGTGGCAAAGATGTACTCGTCCGGAGGAAGCAGCTCCTCGTAGTGTTCTCCCTTATCGGGTAAGCCAGAGATCTCTGCAAACTCCTCTAAAGAGATTGAGACTTCTCAATCCGACAGAAAGAAGGTGTGGGTCGGAATATTCTATTGCTCTAGAAAAGCCTTGACCCACACAGAAGGCGTGGAATATTGGAAGAGAGACACATAAACGGCGGGGTACAACCCAAGCCTCAGCAGCAACGATTTCATGGCCGACAAAATATAGCGGGCCCACTGCAAATACCCAGCTGGATGGCGAGGAGTTAGGCCTATCATGTACGGCTATCCCCAAGGGCGCGACTCGCTCTGACATATACGCCATCCCAGAGTATCCAAAGCCGTCGGCGGCTGTACGGGTATCGCGGCCATAGAGGGTTGAAGGCAACCCTCTGAGATCCAGTTGACCTCCTCTACGGCATAATTCACCGGAGGTGCATCAGCATAATGGATCGCCGAAATGGGCTCCGAAGGTGCTGCGCAAGAAAAGCTCCGCCGACCCCTGATGATTTGATTGTACCATGTTCCCTATAAATGAAGATTCTTTTGCTCCGGGTCGTGAGCTTTGTTCAACGTGAAGACTTCCCTATCCACAGGCGCTTCAGGGAATCCACTTTCCGAATGGACAAAGGGGAAAGAAGTGTCGAAAGACATAGTACTTGCGCGAAAAGGAGCAAAAGTTAGTCATTAATGCTACGGCTCAAGTTTTGGTATTTGGTACTTTAAATTTGTACTGCACTGCAATGCAGTGGAAAGGGACCAAAGGGGACCCACAAAATCTAGATGACGGCTCATCATTTATGAGACAGTCTCATCATTGATGAGACTGTCGTTCATTAAATGAGAAATCCTAAAAGGATTCTCATTTAATGAGAGGCCCCTCGGGCCAATGAGTTAATCTCGCTTGAGAGCAGCGCTCTACAACAGATATGATATCTGTCATAATTAATGATGAAAGGAATAAAATTCCCCTCAAAAAAATCTAAAGAGCAATGCTCTGCGAAGAAGATGGAATAATCCATCAAAAACCCTAAAAGCAAAACTTTTACTAAGTTAAAAATTCCAAGATCTTCAAGATCTATGAACAAACTCTAAATGGTTCTTCATGGAAGATGAACAGATCCATAATCTGAGAAGAGCTAGGCTCTATTAATAGGTAAACCCCTAAAATATTTTTTAAGATCTGTGATCTGAAAAGAGCAAAGCTCTGTTAATAAGTTCAATTCTTACCAAAGTTGGGCAGAGTTTTGACTCTTAAGAAATTTCTTAAGGAAAAGAGCGTGGCTCTGAAAGAGAATTAATTCTCAGAAAAATAAGAAAAAAGATGAACAAACAGTCATCTCAAGGGCCAAAGGCCCTATTTATAGGCACTGAGATCCGTTTCAACTTCTAAGTTGATCTAACGGTGGAAATGCTACCACCGCTGCACTCACGTGTGAGCCACGTGAGCGCAACAGTGGGGAGGCATTTGTTTCTCCCAATCAGAGCAAAGCTCTGTTCAAATTTTAAAATTTGATATGAAGCAGCGCTTCATAAAAGCGCTGGAGCGCTGGTGCCAAGAGCGCCAGCGCTAAGAGTCAAAGACTCTGAGGCAGCGCTCACTTGGAAAGCATGAGAGCGCCAGCGCTGAGAGTTAAAGGCTTTAAGGCAGCATTCACGTGCAGAGCACGAGAGCACTAGCGCCAAGAGAGCCAGCGCTGAGAGTCAAAGACTCTGAGGCAGCGCTCACGTGCAGAGCACGAGAGCGCTAACGCCAAGTGCGCCAGTGCTAAGAGTCAAAGACTCTGAAGCAGCGCTCACGTGCAAGGCACGAGAGCGCCAAGCGCTAGAACTAAATGTTCCCCACTGTTGGATCAAAGATCCAACGAAGATGATAAATTATCAAATTACCAGAATAAAATTCTGTTAAGGAAATACTCCTCAGAATCTTTCCAAACAAGAAAAATTGTGCTCTGTAAATCAGAGCACCGTTGGATCAAAGATCCAATGGTGATTGAAAATCACAAAGATACAGAGTAATCTCTGTATGGGAAAATAATTTCCCGATCTTGTTAATAATAAGAAAGATGTCTTCTGTAAAACAGAAGCCCTAGGATCAAAGATCCAATGGTGGGGAAACATCCTCAAATCAATCAGAAAAAGATTGCCTTAACTGATCAGCATCCACTATATAGAGGCCTCAAGACTTCAAGTCTCGCACAGAGGAACCCCCCCCCCCCACAAACTTTGAGAAATTTCAAAGAGAAGAGCAAGCTCTCGGAAGAAGAATCTCTTCAAGGTAAATAAAATAAAGAGATCAAAGCATCTCATCAAAGAAGAAGAACTTAGTTCTTTTTCTAGATCATAGATCTATAAGACAGAGGTCTTTCACAAAAAGAGATCATAGCATCTCATCATAAAAAGGGGGGAGAAGAACTTAGTTCTCTTTAGATCACATATCTATAAAACGAAGACAAAGTCTTTCATAAAAACAAAAGAGATTGTAACATCTCCTATTAAAATAAGAACTTAGTTCTCAGATCCACGAGACAAAGTCTCTTATAAACGAGAACTTAATTCTCAGAGCACAGGATTGATCAAGAGAGCTTTGCACTCATTGGCCAGCGCTCAGCGCCAAGCGCGCCACGTGCTCCTCACGTGTGCGCTATTTCATAAGAAGCGCCTTAGCGCTCCAAGTCTGGCGCTCAGCGCCGAGCGCGCCACGTGCTCCTCACGTGTGCGCTATTTTATAAGAAGCTCCTTAGCGCTCCAAGTCTGGCGCTCAGCGCCGAGCGCACCACGTGCTCCTCACATGTGCGCTATTTCATAAGAAGCGCCTTAGCGCTCCAAGTCTAGTGCTCAGTGCCAAGCGCGCCATGTGCTCCTCACGTGTGCGCTATTTCATAAGAAGCGCCTTAGCGCTCCAAGTCTGGCGCTCAGCGCCGAGCGCACCACGTGCTCCTCACGTGTGCGCTATTTCATAAGAAGTGCCTTAGCGCTCCAAGTCTGGCGCTTAGCACGAACCGCGCCACGTGCTCCTCACGTGTGCGCTATTTCATAAGAAGCGCCTTAGCGCTCTAAGTCTGGCGCTCAGCGCCGAGCGCACCACGTGCTTTTCACGTGTGTGCTATTTCGTAAGAAGCGCCTCAGCGCTCCAAGTCTGGCGCTCAGCACTAAGTGCTCTGTACATAACGCGCTCTGCGCTACAAAGAGTGTTCAACACTCAATAAAAGACAAAAGAAAAGGGGTGTCAGAACCCAAATTAATGCTCAGAATTATTGAACAAAAGAGGCTAAGCCCAAACAAATATTTTACGCCCAAACAAATGTTCAACAGTTTAACCAGAACTGAATGAGCCGAGCCCAAGTTGGCCACAAGTCCCTAGCTCAGACCAGCTGAGCCTATGTGCTCACGATTGGTCTGGTTCCAAGTCTGAGTACAGATCTCCCAACCAACCTTGGTTCAAGGGTACATCTCTTCATTCCTATGATATATGTCGTTGTAATTCTTCAAGGTCTTCAGAGAGGTGACGGGTCCCGACAACCAGACACTCCATGGACTATGATGTCCTTAAACTTTACGGACTATGAGGTCCTTAAACTCATAGACTATGATGTATTTAAACTTTACAGACTATGATGTCTCTAAACCCATGGATTATGATGTCCTTAAACCCAATGGACCGCAACGTCCCTAAACTAAGACGATAGAGCCCAAATGCTCTTTCGTTGGATCTAAATGATCCCAAA
Organism: Agapanthus africanus; assembly: GCA_030015575.1. Lineage (NCBI taxonomy): Eukaryota > Viridiplantae > Streptophyta > Magnoliopsida > Asparagales > Amaryllidaceae > Agapanthus > Agapanthus africanus. The sequence continues at coordinate 14,783,091 of CM057337.1, forward strand.
ACCATGTTGAGTAGATTTTAGTTTAAAATTAAACCAACGTATTCTCAACAAACATTTAAGTTTATCTTAATCTCAAATGAGATTAATGATCCTTAAAGCAACCCAAACCCAAATCTAAGAAAATACGGATTTGGACTAATCTACGCCCTACGGGCGACAACATAAATTAGTCTCCGTATACAATCCACGGGCAACCAAAAACAAAACAAACACACACGACACAAAGTGACCATCTGGAGAAGGAGAAAGTGGTTACCGCGACGCGGTAGCGTAATTAACTGCAGGGGCTTACGCCTGCAGGGAAAAGCGTCCCCACATTCAAAAAAAACCCTCAATGAGGGGGAATCTGACGAAGTATGCTATATCGGCCGCATCCGTTTAAACCTTCGATACATGGTGTCATAAATCAACTTAGCATCTTCGGAGAGGTGGACGGATAAAACCAAATAGCATCTGCCCCCCAAAATTCAGGCCGGACGTCCCAACGTCCCGGTCGCGTCTTTCGACGGAGAACATATGTGTCTTTCATTCATGAATTCAAAATGAATACAAGATACATGTCGTAAAAAGAATCAAAATGAATACAAAATACCCTCTCATGCAGGAGTGGATACAAGAAAAGGAAAATATACAAAAATTCTTTAAGCCGGCGGACGGCATAATAAGCTCCTCAATTCATCGCTCTTCCGCTGGGCCTCGGCTTCAAGCTTGGTTATTGCCACGAGACTGGTCTCCGCCTGAGACTGTTAAGCCTGATACAAAGCGAGCCGACTCTCAAGCTCATTTTCAGCAATTTTATGAGTTTCGACCATCTCGCGGGTAATGATAATGGCTTTATCAATAGCTACCACTTCCCTGATAGCTTCTTGAAGCACCCGCCAAAGTTCGTACGCACGAGTGGTCTTAGCAGTGAGTTCAGCTTGAAGTTCCGCCAAAGCATTTAAAGCTAGCTCCCTCTCTAAAAATTTCTGGTTGAGCCTCTTTTCACAAGACTGAAGATTTGCGGCGCACCGTTCAATCAGCCCCCGCAAGCTCGTCTTTGCAGCCACGATCTCTGAGGGAAGGTGTGTGCACTCAAGACCATGTAAGCAAGCCTCCACTCGACAACAAAACTCGACCCAGACATGCACCAATGTTTCATCATGGTAAGTGGCGAGGAGGGGCAGAGAAATGTTGGCTTCGGCAGCAAATTCTTCAGCTGTGATCGAACTACCAACACGAAGATCTTCGATAAGAGCCGACAAGGAGTGAAGGCTTTGCTTCACCATCCGTACAGATGCACGCTGGGCATAAGGGCCTGGTGGCATAATGATGCGAGATTCCAGCGGGGTAAGAGCAGGCAAGGCTGTCAAGATCCATAAACAATCTATGAGATTTACACCCAAAGAATATATAAAGCAACGTCAAAATCCTATTTACCCACAGTCATGCAATGAGGATTGGATAGATCCCTAGGCCCATCGAGAATCTCAACTTCGTCATCAGCTTCCAGAACTGCAGAAGACATATCAATATCGTTATACGAAATAATGATAATACAATGAAGGGGTCAAATAACACCAACCTTTCCCAGAAGAGAGGATGATGCTTTGCGGGGATATTGCCTGTGGGGCGGCCATCTCGAGCAGACGCTGAAAGGACTTTCTGGAAGATAAATCCACGATGGACGCCGCCAATCCTCGCAATTCTGAAAAGATAAGAAAGAGTCAGATAATAGAGAGATCATTAAAGCAAAATATAGAAGACTGCCTTCGATGCTCCTCCCGCTTTGAACTGGAGGGATGGCAGCTTCGGCAGCCTCCTCCGTGCCCTTAGGCACATCACCGGGGACGTGTGCTGGCGTAGCAGCTTCCAGTCGCGAAACGACATCTGCCATTTCGGGCTCCAAAGAGGAACAGTGGCCATGGCGGTGCGTTCTCCAACCTTCGAGGCGCCACCAGAAAGATCCATCGGGTCTATGACCGGCAAGGTCGCCTTTGCAGAAAGTATAGACGATGGAGAAGTGGAGGCCATCACCGGGAGATCCAAGATAGAGCCAACTGCTTCGACAATCTCTCCTACACCTCCCGGTGTGTCATCAGAGACATCCATAGGATCTGGGGCCAATGGGGCCACCTCCACTGAAGGATTGACATCGAAGGGACAGAGGCTATCATCGGAATCTACGCAACAGGGATAGCAGCTATAACGATGTCCTCCACACCTACCGGTGCCTCACAGGAGACATCTGTAGAATCCATAACCGGGGCACGACTTAGGGACGAATCTTCTGTCATCGCCGAATTCCCTGCAAAGTTTTTTTTACAAGGATGAGAAGACATAAAAAAGCGATACAAACTACTTGCCAAAGGAAAAATACAGAAAGCACACATACCAATGCGCCATGATGCTTCTAGTATGGCTTTCTCAAGCCGACGTTCCTTCCTGAGAAAGTGTGCTCGCCGGGGTTCAAATGTAGATTCGTGGCCACCGGTCTTCAATGACAGCTCATCTTCGAAAGCGGCTGAGATAGGCTGCTTGAGGGCTATCTCATCCTCCGGTCGCAGGGGACCCATATGTACCCGCCGTAGTGATGGGGGATCTTCGTAGAATATAACGGGTGGATAAGGTTTCTTCGGGACGCCCACATTCTCAGTTTCGTCCTGTGAGCGCCTTATAGCCTCAGCCAATTGTGCGGCTTTCTCGGCGGACGAAACCGGAAAGAGAAGACCATCATTCGGCTCTTGCATAGATATGGGTTCGCCTTGAACAACAACTTCAGATTCGACCAAGAGGTCGAGCAGACCGGTAACCATCTTCTTCCTCCTTTTCGAGCAGAAGCTGACACTAGAGGAGGAGGATCGCTTCTTCCCCTTTGGTGCTTTTATACGATGCTGCCCAACCTCGCCTCCAGTATCCTCCTTTGGCGGTATTACCAATGATGACACTGCCATTGATAACGCCGCAACTGATGAAACTACTACTGGCGCCTTATCGGAATCCCTTGCCTGGGCTCGAGTGCGTATCGGCATACCAACTATGGGAAGAGTCAATTCCCGATGGCGGACAGCGTTTTCAATCGTCAAGCCGTCAAGCATAGCAGGCGCGGTCACGAATACATACTCATCGGGAGGCAGCAACTCTTCATAGTATTCTCCCCTGATCGGCAATCCAGAAACCTTGCGGAACTCTTCCAGGGAAATCGAGACCTCACGATCCCCTAGCAAGAAAGTGTTGGTGGGAAGATTCCATTGATTTAGGAAAGCTTTAACCTACCAGACATGGGGGGACTGATAATGAAAGAGAGACGCGTACACCGCCTGATAAAGCCCGACCTTCTGCAACCGTGCACGGTGGCCGTAGAGGACATATCGAGCCCAAGGAAGATAGCCGATTGGATGGCGAGGGGTAAGCCCTATCTTATAGACCTGTCCCCAGGGTTGGGCTTCACCTTGGCAAATGCGACGCCCCAAGATGTCTATGGCCGGCAAAGGCTGGTTTGGTATCCCAGCTGTCGACGGCTCAAGCTGGCCTGTAGGAGTCCAATCAACCGCCTCCATTGCAAAAGCAGTCTGCGGGCGCTCCATCGGCAAGACTGGGCGAAGAGGCTCGGTTGGCACCTTGCAAAGAAAGCTGCGGCAGCCCCGAATGATATGCCCATACCAGGTACCCCATAAAAGCAAACTGGTACAGTCTTTGTCATGGGTCCGAATCATCTCCATTGCTTCTTCGTCCGACGGCGATTGTGGAAAAGCAGCATCTGAGCGAGTAAAAGGGAAGTAAGGGAAAAAAGCCATTGGTCCTGAAACAAGGGAAAGAAAAACCATTAGTGAAGCCCTATATATATATATATATATATATATATATAATAACAAAAGAAAACGACAAAATGTCTGTTTTGCATAACCACTGCCTACAAGACACACGGACCCCATAAAATCAATATGGCGACTCACCAATGATGAGACAGGGGAATCACTAATAAAGAAGATCCCCATTAAGCAGACATTAGGATTCAAAACAATTCTTGGGAAAACAAGTTCTGTTAAGCACCAACAAATTCAAATTTGTGCGAATGAGAGTAAAACCATATGAAAAGATTTTCAAGAACACCAGCGAATAAAATTCCCGAAGGGTCCCCTTGATCTTTCAGAGCTAAGCTCTTCGCCAGAGGAATTAAATTCCTTTTATGTTATGGAATTAAATTCCAGAAACTCGTAAAAATAAGATATGAGAAGTAAAATCTCATGAATCCTCAAAAATCAGAGAGGAATGCCCAAGATATGGAAGTTTACTACTCAAAGATCACATCTTTGGATCCCTAAGAGGATGGGTTTCTGAGGAGAGCAAAGCTCTCACGATGGATTTAAAATCCAGAAATTTTGTGTTCAAAAAGGAAAGTTTTCTGATGTACAAAGCGTTACCTAAAAAGGGTTTCTTTTGACAGAGTTTAATTCTGGAATTACAATGACAGAGAACTAAGATCTGGGGAAGAGAATTAAATTCTCAAAGAAAACGAAGAAGGAAGAAGATGAAAGGAACAGTGGCTGCCTAAGGAACCAAACCCTTGCATTTATATGACGTGACAAGGGCGGTTCACCTCCCCGTTCCCCTAAACAATCCAACAGCTGTAAAAGTGACAGCGTTGCACTCATGTACAACCACATGAGAACAATACTGTAGGGGCATTTGTTCCCTCATGGAAACTGAATAAAAAAATATATAGAAAAGCAACGGGAAAAGCCCCAAGTGGAGCATCACGTGCCCACACGTGATGGACGCTGCGCTTAACAAAATTAAGCTAAAACTAGGCCTCACGTGCAGACACGTGACCTCTATAGACAAAGTATATAAGCGCATGAATAAAGCGAACAATTGGACAAAAAGAAGCTCACGTGATAGCACGCGACACCTTTTGATGTTCTTAATTTGGTTGGGTCATGTGCTACACGTGATAGACTCCTATGCCTGTTGAACCAATAGAAGTAAATTCTAATTAAAAGGGACCAAAAGCCTTATTTAGAAAATATTTCCTTGGACCTTTCTAAATAAGAAAGATTACGCTCTGTAAAACAGAGCGCCGTTGGATTAAAGATCCGATGGTGATTAAAAATCACCAATCTACAGAAAATTCTGTGCAAAGAAATATTTTTCTAAACTTGTTAAGAACAACAAAAGAAATAACTTCTGTAAAACGGAAGTCCTTGGATTAAAAATCCAACGGAGAATAAAATTCACTGATTGATCTAAAAGATCATTTTGGTTGATCAAAATCTCTCAATGAGATATTTTCTAAACAAAATTGATTCTCTTCTTTCTCCTATAAATAAGAGCAAAGAAACATAAAAAAAGGAGGGATGGTCAAGTTTTGATAATACAAAAGAAAAAGAGAGAAGTTTTCAGGTTCTTATAAGAGAAAGAAACAAAAAAAACTCGAGGTAGGAGAAGGAACAAAACACAGAGAATATCTCATTTCTTTCACCTCCATAAGAGTTTAACTCTTCTAATAACAACTTAGTTCTTCCTCTGGTTGAGATCTGCAGAAGCAGATCTTCCCACAAGTTGAGAATTTAATTCTCATCGGGGAGATTTTGCTATGCAGATTCAAAACCTAGAGGGAAATCTAAGTTCAGAGAATTTGATTCTCCCATAAAAGTATATAGGAATTTAATTCCTTGGAATTTAATTCCTCTGATAAAACAAGAGTTTAACCCTTCATATGAGAACTTAGCTCTCCCTTATGGTAAAAGATCTGCAGAAGCAGATCTCCCCACAAGTTGAGAATTTAATTCTCATCGGGGAAATTCTGTCATACAGATCCCAAACTTAAGAGAAAAAAACTAAGTCTTAAGAATTCAATTCTTACAAAAAAGTGGGCTTGAAAGTCTCGAAACTCAGGATCTCCATGCACGTAAAAGGATTGGCACCCAACGTGATAACAGCCGATCACGTGCTTCCACGTGAGCACCTTTGATGAACAAAAGAGAATAGTCGAGATTGGCTTACGTGACCCCATAGCAGTGCTTGGCACTTACAAAGCAAAAAAAGAATAAATCAAAAGCAGTTTCCAATTTCGGGGGCGCCTCACGTGATCCCACGTGACCCAACAGCGCCTGGCGCTCAGAAAAGAACAAAAGAATAAACCCAAAGAAGCAGTGCCTCAAATTCTTGAAGTTTAACACTGTCTCAAGCGCCTCACGTGACCCCATGTGAGCGCCTCTGAATTTTAGTGTTTAACACTCTTGCCAACACTTCACGTGGGAGCACGTGAGCGCTGAATATATACTAGTGTTGAACACTATGAAAGGCTAATATTAGCCAGACTCAGACCAAATCTTCCAAGGACCATCAATTGAGCCATCATGCTCAGGGTCTCCAAAATCTTCTAAGGACCATCAATTGAGCCCTCATGCTCAGGGACTCCAAAACCGATCTCAGTCCCAAAGATAGCTAATGAGCTCCCAACAAATGATATCTAAACTGATGTTCATCCCATTCCCCCAAACCGGGACATTGGTTCAAGGGTACATCTCTCCACACCTCTGATACATGTCGTTGTAATTCTTCAACATCTTCAGAGAGGTGGAGGGTCCCAATAACCAATAACTTTTGGCACATCCCCAAATCGATTAAATCAGAACCCCACAGACTATGACGTCCTCAAACCATATGGACTATGATGTCCTTAAACTTCACAGACCATGATGTCTTTAAACCATACGGACTATGAGGTCCTTAAACTTATAGACCATGATGTCCTTAAACTCTATGGACTATGAGGTCCTTAAACTCATGGACTACGATGTCCTTAAACCCAATAGACCGCAACGTCCCAAAACTAAGACGATAGAGCCCGAATACTCTGTCGTTGGATCTAAATGATCCCAAAACCCCGTTGAGTAGATCTTAGTCTAAAATTAGACTAACGTATCATTAACAAACATTTAAGTTGATCTTAATCTCAAACGACATTAACGATCCTTAAACCAACCCAAACCCAAATCTAAGAAAATATGGATTTGGACTAATCCACGTCCTACGGGCCACAACATAAATTAGTCTCCGTATACAATCCACGAGCAACCAAAAATAAAACAAACACACACGACACGTAGTGACCATCTAGAGAAGGAGAAAGTAGTTACCGCGATGCGGTAGCATAATTAACTGCAGGGGCTTGCGTCTGCAAGGAAGAGCGTCCCCACAATAAAAAACCCCTCACAATGAGAGAGAATCTGACGAAATCTGCTACAACGGCCGCATCTGTCTACACCTTCGATATACGGTGCCATAAATCAACTTGGCATCTTCGGAGAGGTGGACGGATAAAACCAAATAGCATCTGCCCCCTAATTCAGGCAAGACGACCTACGCGGTTTCGTATCTGTTTTTGGCGGTAAACAGAACCTTCGGTAATATCCGGCTAGACCTAAGAAATTTCGAATGTCCTTCACTGACTTTGGTGTCGGCCATTCGCTTACTGCTGAAACTTTCGCGGGATCCACAGAGATTCCTTCGCCCGATACAATATGTCCGAGAAAACCAACTTGATTTAGCCAAAATTCGCATTTACTATACTTGGCATAAAGTTGATGTTGTCGTAGGGTTTCCAGGACAATTCGTAGGTGTTCGGCGTGTTCTTTCCGAATATTATAGTACACCAGGATGTCGTCGATGAAGATAACAACAAACTTGTCTAGGTACTCCCGGAAAACATGATTCATCAGGTTCATGAATATTGCTGGTGCGTTGGTCACTCAAAATGGCATCACAAGAAATTCGTAATGACCATAGCGAGTTCTGAATGTCGTTTTATGGATATCAGATTCCTTGACCTTCACTTGATGATAACCCGAACGAAGATCTAACTTGGAGAAAACACAAGATCCACTTAGTTGATCGAATAAATCGTCGATGCACGGGAGTGGATACTTGTTCTTTTGTTGTTACTTCGTTCAAGGCTCTATAATCAATGCACATTCTTTATGAACCTTCCTTCTTCTTCACGAGTAGAACTGAAGATCCCCAACTTGAAGTGCTGGGACGAATCCATCCTTTCGCCAATAATTTGTCCAACTGAGTTCGGACCTCTTTCAAACCTTCCGGACTTAGTCGATACGGTGCTTTGATTACCGGTTGTGCTCCTGATATTAAATCAATGCTGAATTCAAGAGCTCGATCTGGAGGCAAACCTGATATATCGTCAGGAAACACATCGTTGAACTCTTGAACCACTTCTGGCTTTGATCCTTCCTCCGCTTGAATTGCCGCAATCATTGCCTTCTTTGGTTTCGCCTTGTAAATGCTTGGCTCCAGGGTACGGTCTCCACTTTTAAAATAGAAGACCGGATGTTCTGGAATCTCGAATACTATCCTCCTTTGACGACAGTCGATGGTAGCATAGAATGTCCCGAGCCAATCCATACCCAAGACGACGTCGAAGTTCGGTATGTCCAGTACTTTGAAGTCAGCATAGAATTTTCTGCTGCAGACGACCACTGGACACAGGATGTATCCCATTTTTGCCTTTAGAACGCCGTTTCCTGAACTGACATTCGAGCAGGATATAAGCGGTGTGACTGGTATCGCATGAGTTCGGACGAACCGTTGCGACATAAAGCAATGAGATGCTCCAGTATCAAAGAGTGCAATTGCAGTGAGTGAGGCTACTAAGATTGTACCTAGGTTATATGGGATATGTTTATGTATAAGGGGAAAATGTATATAGGTTTGTCTATGAACTCAAAGAGAATTTGAAAGGGAGTTGTTACCAGTGATGACTTGGCCGGTGGCTTCAGCTTCTTCCACGGTCATAGTGAAAGCCTGTCGCCTCGGCACATTCCTCCTTGCTGGAGGAGCATTCCTCTGACCGTTCCTTGGTCCTTGAGGTGGGTTCCTTTGAGCTTGATGGAACTGACGGGGAGGAGGTGCAGTTGGTCCTCGAGGAGGTGGAGCAGGTAGTGCAAGTCTCGGAGCAGGTGCTTGGATGGCTGAGCGCTGCGGGTAAGTGATTGCTGGCCTGGGTGCAGCATTTGGGTTTTGTCTACGAGGACAAGACCCAATATCATGAGTAGCTGAGCCGCAGACTAAGCAAAGGCGATTTGCACGCCGGCAGTCTTTCATCAGACGTCCATCTCTCCTGCAGTATGTGCAAAATGCTGGGCTGGGCCGGTTGTTCGGTACTCCCGGTCTCCTTGGCACAAATGGTGGCCTTGAAGAGGCTCCTCCTGCCATCTGGTTGGCAGGGCGCTTCATCCCGGCAGACTGAGGTAGGCCCCTTATCTTTACCACTGTCTCATATCGGCGGGCAGCCTTCAGAGCCGATTCGTGGGTCGGAAAATCTCCTGTGGCTAATGCAACCTGGATCTCCGGATTTAACCCTTGTTGAAATCGACGGGCTCTGATATCATCCGTCGGTATCAGGTGTGCCGCAAATCTGTTAAAGTATTGTGTTAGCTGTGTAGTATGTGATATTTTATGATCGAAATATTGAGACGTATCTTACCGACTGAGCATGGTAAACTCAGCATCGTACTCATCCACTGATTTGGTCCACATTGATCCCTGTTGTAAGTGGATGAACTGTTGTTCCATCTCGAATCTGGTAGTCTCGGGGAAGTACTTTGCGTCGAACATATCGCGAAAAGTCCTCCATTCGATCGGTTAGGTGAGACGGCTTTCTTCCGCCTTCCACCAAACACTTGCATTGTCCGTGAGCTGCAACTTCATAACACGAACCCAAGCTATCTCTGGCACTTGTGCCGCTGCCAGGTCATCTTCAATGCTTTGAGCTCATTCCTCAGCTTCCAGAGGGCTCTCTTTTCCTGCGAACTGCTTAGGGTGCAAGGCCCTGAATTGTTTCACCCTAGGTGTTTCTGCCTCGGAACGGTTCATCAATATAGCAGTCTGCTACTGCTGTCCCTCCAGGAGGCTGCGGATCGCCTCAAGCAAAACCGTCTGCTTGTTGATCGGAGCAGCTACGGCAGGTGTGATCGGTAGGGGAGGTGGAGTGTTGTTGAAATTAGTGTTGGTTTTGTTTGAGGAATCCATAACCTTGAAAGAAAATTTTAGGTTAGGATAGATTCAAAATATATGAAATTGGAAGATTCAAGAAATATGAATTGTAAAGAATGTTTTTAGTTACTGGTTCTTGTGTATATTGCTTAGGTTGTCCACGCAGAGCTGACCTACATGTCCATACAGAGCTGACCTGCATGTCCACACAGAGCTGACCTGCATGGGCCACCAACAAATCCTGTCACGCCCCGCTTCCCGGTATACGGGCAGAGGGCGCGACGAGGCCGCTACGTATTTACTCAGAAATAAACACGCTAAGCGTATCTAAGCAATATAAAATAAAATGTACACAAGAGACAAGATGTAAATAAACAACAACTTTATTTATTAAACATTCTTTTTACAATACAACTGAAATGAAAATACATGGAATGAAAGCAATGCCTAAACAATGGCATAACAGGAATGAAAATGAAATGTAATGTACAAGTGAATCTAAAACTCCGGGTCTTCAGTAAACTAATCCAAGTCTTCGCTGCTGGGTTCGATCTCCAGTGAGTCCGAAACACCCGACGACATTCCAAAGAAGAAGAAAGAGAATGTCGTCAGCGAACAAATCGCTCGGTAAGTCCCGTAGATAGATAAGAATAAAATAGACAGAATAGAGTATAACTGTTTAATATTGTTATTTAGTGTTAACGACGTTGTTTGTAGCATGGTACAGAAGAGGACGGTGTATACGAGAGGAGTCTCACTATCCCGGAGACTAAGGTATACGGAGTACAAGGAACAGTTCAGCCACGGTACAACGGCAATGGAGATTCAGGTTAGGTGTCTTATGGTTGCAGTCTCGTGCAACTTTTAACACCTTCCGTACCAATCTACTCCTTATAAACCCCACGATGTCTTGATTTTGTTGATTGCATTGTATTGTCTTGTAAATTGTATAGATGGTTGACTTGCCGAAACCATGATATCAGTAATGGAACGGATATAATGGAAGAACATGTAAATGGAATATATCCATGGTTCGGTTCAGTCAATACAGATTGATATAGATTGAATAGATGAATTCATATTGATTCATATTGTATTGTATTTTGTACTTGAATCACATTCAAGTCAAATTGATTAGATTGAGACTCAGTTTGAGTCAGACACTTTTAAAAGAACTTGAAATCCTGATTGTTTTGGTGTTATCGGTAACTGCTGCACATGGACGGCAGGATTTGTGTCTTTTTCCAAGACAATTACTGTGTTGATAAAACCGTTTGTTAAGTTGTCTACCTTAAATAGGCAAGCACCCATATCTCAGGCTCCCTGAGGCTCAAGAGACTGGTCCCGCTTAAACCTTTGTTTACTAGAATCCTTATTGTAATTTAGTATAACTTGAGAGGGTTTTATGTAAAAATAGTTTTGGTATAATTTCAAAATACACCTCAAGCATTTAATTATCGTCTTTAGGGTTTTCATTGATGTATATTTTATAAACGTGACATTTCTAGTGAATAAAACATAATTTCATAATATATGGTATTTATTTGTAATATGAATATTGTTTTGAATTATCATGGTAGTTTCATGTAATATTTGAATTCTTTTCTTGAGTTTTGGAAACATGGAATAATATATATATTTAAAATAAGTATTTTGGTAATATTTATATATACATATTTAACGAAAATAAATTTATTTGTTTTCTTGTAAAAATCTCATTTTCTAAAGAAAAATGTATAAAAATTCCACCGAGATCGAATGCTCCTTGCGAAGGTTTGCATCTCGCTCTATTAAGCCCGAGGATCTGCGATAATCCGCACCATCCTGAACGGGGTCCCCAAAATGGGTTGTAGAGGCTCAATTGCATAGAAAGTTAAATACACTTTTTAAAGAAAACGGTTTTATAAGTTAAAGGGATTTATTTGCAAAGTCGTATTTCCCGTATTCTATTATCCCAAAATTCATCGTGCAATGATAGATATGTGTGTTGTGATGAGGTAGGTCATTACTTCGTGAACTATCTAAAGGTATAGCAAGGAAATAAAGTTATAGTGTCGAAATGAATAGTTTGTTGTATTTTTATGTAACGATGCGATAAAAGTCACAACAATAATTATTTTGAGGTGAAACTTGATTTAATGGTTTTGTTAATATTTGTTAATCAATATGTGAGAATATGAAGTTATCTTGATTAAGAAAAATGCAGTTTTTAAAGAAAACCGAATCGGAAGTCGGACTAACTCCGCTTCCGTCGGGTTTTAGAAATGGAACTTTTTAAAGTTAAAGATGAGAGAGGGAATTGGGAATTACGGGCTTATAAGGTAGAAGGGAGAAAGAGGAAGAGTGGGGAAACGCCGGTACGTCGTTTCGTCAACGGAAACTTCTCGTATCGTCGCCGGAACTTCGTCGGAGCTTCGCCCTTCGTTAACTCCACTTGCACACTATAGGAACTTGGAAATTTCTTGAGAGTTTTGAAAGGGAATTGTGAGTGAGGAGGGGTGATATGAGAGGTGTTATTTATAGGAAAAGCTAGGGTTTAGTGTGATGAATGGGTGTATTAAAATTTGTAATAAAATAGGATTAAATGTGAATTTTATTGCTCTCTTGACTAATTCAGAGTAAACAAGCAGTGTGGGGTTAGTGGGGTAGGCCAAACGTTGCAGAGCTAAAGAGTTGGGGGGCAATACCTACGGTCTAGACCGGCGACGCCGGACCTCCATGCATAAGTCGCCGAGTCTTTAACGGAGGGTGTTGGGTCTTGGGCCACGTGTCGAGGTCGCTTCAATTTCCCTCGTGTTTTTGTTTATTTATTCTGTAACTTATCCTATTACGTGTAGTGCACGTGCAAACTCTTGGGCTTCTAAAAAATTTTAAAATAAATCAAAATAAAAAGATAATGTGGCTGATGGGATTTGAACTCAGGTGCTTTGTCTCAGCAGTGTAAGGCTTTACCAATGAGCTACAAGCTCTTTCTTGTTGTTCTAAATCAAAACAAATACTTATAGCTTTCACAGTAATTGTAAATACTCCAATTGTATATTAACTTTAAATGAAATTTATGCACACTGAAATTGGAGTTGTTACATATAATGTGAAGCCATCGCCCGTAGACGACGAAGTTCAGTTCAAAAACCACCACGGCTACAAACTACCCAACTTGCATTCTCTAACTTCTCCTCGTCATCAACGACGACGTCGCCGCTACCCGACATCATTGCCGTCAAAGACACTACAACATCAAAGTACCAAACCCTTTTCTATACAATCAACCGAACCTTCTTTCTGTACACTCAAACCGTACCCTATTCCTGGCAAGCGGTGAATTGGTTGTTATACCAATTCACACCACGAGTAAGTCCCTTTCCTTTCCTCTTCATATCTTCTCTTGTCATCTTTCCATGAACAACCATCTCTTGTCATACCGCATCCATCCTAACTTAAAGAAAATTAACATACTTGCAAAATAATGAAGTCATAATAAAACTCTTTCTTTTCCTCTCTCATTTCTTTTTGTTGACAAACCTTATTTGTTGTAGTTTGGAAATTGGAGACACATGCATGATTCAATTTATGTACATATCATAATATGATGATAAAACCATCCATTAATGTTTGGCTATTTTTTGTACAAATCAACGTAGTGGTTAAAATACAAATGTTATTATTTTGCTAATAATAGTTTATGATAGAATATTGTAGATAATACACGGGGTAACGACCTACCCCACACGCACACTTGGAAATCATATCACAATCATATGCTTGTAGCGTTATTTGAAAAGAAATCAATTTTCAATAAAATACTCTCGAATAAAATACGATCGATAATTTTATCCTTTGGAAATACGCCTCTATAACCCTCGTTAGGAGACCCGTTTGTGGATAGTGAGGGTTATCGCACATTCTTGGAATAGTAGAATGAGATGCAGAATTTCTTACGGAGAATTCGATCTCGAAAGGAATAAAATACGATTTTTAAAAAATACGATTTTTAAAACAAATTAAATCGTTGGAAAATTATATAAATCATAAATCCTATTTTTCAAGGAAAGCAAATTGTTAAAACTATATTTTTAAATGAAAAATTAAAATTACACAAAAATACCATCAAGTTTCCAAAAGTAGTATTTTTCATAAAAATACCATAAACGTTTAAAACTAAGTTTTATCACTAAAATACCATAAAATACAAAATACATTTTTATACAAAAATCTTAACATTTGAATCAACATATTTCTTGTTAAAAACATCTTTGGGGCTTTAGGAAGAATTAAAAACCCTCGATCATTTTTAAATGACTTTTTATATAAATACCATAGAAATCAAAATACTAGTCTAGCTTACGTGTTTAGCATGCAGATTGGTTTGAGTGGTATCTTCTTTTGTCAGTTGCCTCCGAGTTGCCGGAGACAATGATGCATCGCTTGCCTCTCCCTAGTTATAGATCGTAACATTATGGTGGAATTTATCAATGGCAATCGTCTTTGAAAAAGGCATAAATCCTGTCGTCCATGTGCAACGATTGTCAATATTTCCTAAACTTAAAATCTCGAAAGGTTAAATCTATTAATAAGATATGCTTAGAATCTGAATACAAACTCTAACTTGATATGAACTCAAACTCGAACCTAATCTTGAACTCGATCACTTGAACTCGAACTTTAATATCCAAACTTGAAACTCGAACACTTGAACTTGAATATTCGAATATGACTTGACTTGACCAAACCATGAATATAACTTGACATGAATACATGAACACTTGACCCGAATACTTGATCTTGATATAAACTCAATCTTGCTGCTTGATGTATTCATGGATTCGAGCAAGACCGATAACTTTAACTGTAATCTAGAATACGTGGGTGTTCTCCGCAGAAAGACGCGACCGGGACGTTGGGACGTCCGGGCTGAATTTTGGGGGCAGATGTTATTTGGTTTTATCCTTCCACCTCTCCGAAGATGCCAAGTTGATTTATGGCACCATATATCGGAGGTTTAGACGGATGCGGCCGATGTAGACTTCGTCAGATTCCCCCTCGTTTGCGAGGGGTTTTTGATTGTGGGGACGCTCTTCCCTACAGGCGCAAGCCCCTGCAGTTAATTACGCTACCGCATCGCGATAACCACTTTCTCCTTCTCCAGATGGTCATTTCGTGTCGTGTGTGTTTGTTTTATTTTTGGTTGCCCGTGGATTGTATACGGAGACTAATTTATGTTGTTGCCCGTAGGGCGTAGATTAGTCCAAATCCGTATTTTCTTAGATTTGGGTTTGGGTTGGTTTAAGGATCGTTAATCTCATTTGAGATTAAAATCAACTTAAGTGTTTGTTGAGGATACGTTGGTCTAATTTTAGACTAAGATCTACTCAACAGGGTTTTGGGATCATTTAGATCCAACGAAAGAGTATTTGGGCTCTATCGTCTTAGTTTAGGGACGTTGCGGTCCATTGGGTTTTTAAGGACATCATAGTCCATGTTTAAGGACATCATAGTCCATGAGTTTAAGGACCTCATAGTCCAGTTTAAAGACATCGTAGTCCAGTTTAAAGACCTCATAGTCTGTAAAGTTTAAGGACATCATAGTCCATGAGTTTAAGGGCGTCATAGTCCGTGAAGTTTAAAGACATCATAGTCTGTGGGGTTTTTAGTTTAAGGACATCATAGTCCATGAAGGTTAGTTTAAGGACGTTACGGTCTAAAGTTAGTTTAAGGACACTACGGTCCTTGAGTTTAGGGACCTCATAGTCCATAAAGTTTAAGGACATCATAGTCCATGAGTTTAAGGACCTCATAGTCCATGGAGTCTAAGGACATCATAGTCCAAAGTTTAAAGACCTCATAGTCCGTAAAGTTTAAGGACATTATAGTTCATGAGTTTAAGGACCCCACAGTCCGTAAAGTTTAAGGACGTCATAGTCCAGTTTAAAGACCTCATAGTCTGTAAAGTTTAAGGACATCATAGTCCATGAGTTTAAGGACCTCATAGTCTATGGGGTTCTGGTTTAACCAGTTTGGGGGTGCGCCAAAAGTTATTGGTTATTGGGACCCTCCACCTCTCTGAAGACGTTGAAGAATTACAACGACATGTATCAGAGGTGTGGAGAGATGTACCCTTGAACCAAATTTCAGATTGAGGAGTCATCAGTCATGAGCATGGAGGCTCGGTTTATTTAGAGATTTAATCTCAGGAAAGACTTAGCCAATCTGGGGTTGAAGTCGGCCTCTTATAGTGTTAAACACTGATGTATTTTTAGTGCTCACGTGTTCTCACATGATGCTCTCAAGGCAGTGTTAAACACTGAAAGTTGAAGGCGCTCACGTGTGGCACGTGGGGCTCTAAAGCAGTATTGAATGCTGGAATTTAGGATTGCTCACGTGTTGCATGTGATGCTCTTGAAAGTTGGCGCAGTTCGCTTGGGTTTATTCCCTTGCTCTTTTACAAGTGCTAAGCACTATTGAGGGTCACGTGTGGCACGTGAGGCGCTTAGAGTTGGGCGCTGCCTCTGGATTTTATTCCTCTTTCACTTATAAGCGCTAAGCACTTGGTTCATCAAATGGTCACATGCGGACACGTAAAGCGCCTTCAAAATGTGAGCGCTACCTTTGGAATTTTTCCCCTTTTTAGATACAACTATTCGGGGGTCACGTGGGAACACATGAGGCGCCCTAAAATTGAAACCGTCTTTGGGTTTATTCCTCTTTTCATGTAATTACTGAGCGCTCGCTTTAAAGGATCACGTGGGAGCACGTGATTCAGTCTCAGTCATTCTTTTTGTTCAAGTGTTGTTGGGTCACGTGGGATCACGTGAGGCGCCCCAAAAATAGGGTTTATTCCCTTTCCTCTTTTATAAGTGCTGAGCACTTCTCAGGGGTCACGTGGGGTTACGTGGCGCTCCAAAAATAGGGTTTATTCCCTTTTCTCTTTTAGAAGTGCTGAGCACTTCTCAGGGGTCACGTGGGGTCACGTGGCTAGATCTCAGTCTTTCCCCTTTATGTTCCTCAAAGGTGCTCACGTGGGAACACGTGAGCTTTTATGTAGCGTTTGAACGCTAATGAATCATCAGGCTATTCTTCTACGGTTCTGAGGAATCAAGTTCTCCTTTTGTTCTTTGCAGGGATTAAATTCTTTTTAAAGGGTTAAACCCAAGTTTCAGAGGAACTAAATTCCCATATGTTTTGTAAGAGTTAAACTCTTGTGGATTCAGTTCTTTCTCCTGGGTTTTGGATCTGCATGACAGAATCTCCCCGATGAGAATTAAATTCTCAACTTGTGGGGAGATCTGCTTCTGCAGATCTTAACCAGAGGAAGAACTAAGTTTTTTGAGAAGAGTTAAACTCTTGGTTTGAGAATTAAATTCTTTTTTGTGGGAGCTTTTGGGAGGGGTTCCTCTTCTTTAGAGAATTAAATTCTCTCTTTATTTTTCTTCCCCTCTCCCTCTGTCTCTACGTGTCTCCTCTCTTTTTGAACTTGGAGTTTTATGGGGGGTTCCTCTGTTTCTCCCCCTCTTTTTTTTGTCCCTTTGCTTTTATTTATAGGAGAAAGAAAAGAATTAATTTGTTCAGAAAATCTCTCATTGAGAGATGTTGATTGATTTTATAATCAACCAAAATGATTTTTTAGATCAATCGGTGAATTTTATTCACCGTTGGATTTTTAATCCAAAAGCTCTCTGTTTAACAGAGAAGATTTCTTGTTTGTTTAGCAAGATTATGAATATCTTGTTAGTTTTAACAAGATTAGAATTTTATTTTATTAAATCTTTTTAGTTTAACAAGATCAGAAATATATTTTCTTAATATGGATATCTTGTTAACATAGAATTTTATTCTTGTTATAAGATTAGGAAAATATTTTCCTATGATAGATTTTTATTCTATCAAATGATCACCGCTGGATCTTTGATTCAAGGGTCCTCTATTTAACAGAGAAGATCCTTCTAGTTTAAAGAAAATCAAGAAAATATTTCCCAAATAGAATTTAATTATAGAATTTGATAGGAACATTTTAAATTAGGGTGCTCACATGCTTTGCATGTGATTGGCAAAAGCACTCACGTGTTTAACACGTGACCCCTACTGTAGGTTTTAGCCTATTTATGTTCAGAGCGCTCACGTGCTTAACACGTGAGGCATGTTTGGCCATTAATTGTTTTATTCTCAATGCCCATATGCTTTTCATATGAGCGCTCACGTGTTTAACACGTGAGGCCAAATTTTGAGGACAATCCCCCTTTTTATAAGGGAACAAGTAACTCTTGGCCGAATTTTGGCGGGAACAGTGGGGTGTTGGGGTAGTTCAAGTATGAATAGATAGAATCTCATGAGTCCTATACTTACATCACGAAATCACGAATTTACAAATGAAGGCCCGTGGTTCCTTGCCCCTAGATTACAACTTGTTGGGTTCGAGAAGTCTCCTGAGATACATTGACATTCACACTTAAACTCACGTTAGTTAGATTAGCTTTAGTGACCTCTATAGGACACATTGACAATATACTTCATGTTCACGATACCTTCACTATACGGCCATGCTATACTTGTTGCTATGCTCATATTACATTCCCATGCTTAAATAGTTTCCTTAAACATTGCCATGTTATACTTGTTCATGTTTCATTCGATCCTTTTCATTTACATACATCACCCATCCTTTTCGGGGAATTACTGAGCGCAAGTTTGCTTACGGGCATTCCACCCATCTTTCTTTGTTTTCTTGGAATGTTCATCAGATAATCGAGAGATTTTAGAGGAGGAACCGGCGACAGAGGATTACGACCAGTTCCCAGCACAAGCCAACTCTTAGATTTCCTTTCCAGTTATCAGTACCAGTATGCCACATGTTCAGGCATTTTCATTGCACTTTTCTTTTAAGTTATCTTGTCTCAATGTAACTTTGTAAAGTTGGGAATGTAAATATATAAAGTGGTTGGATTTTATTATCACTTGTCTATTCTTGTTAATGTTATACCGCTTACTTTACGCATAACATATTTGTTTCGAGAAAAGACCTTCTCAGAATAAATACGACACAGGCCTCATCACGTTTCCTGCTCCCGTCTTTTGGAAAGAGGGACGTGACAGGTTTTATTGGCGGCATATGCAGGTTTGTTCTGCATGAAGTAAGCAATATGATATAAGAAAGATAAAATCCGACAACTTTTACATTCCTTACCTAATTCCTTTGAATCTATCCTAATCCATTTTTTCTATCCAGGGTGATATCTTCCTCGGATCTTATCAACGTCAACGGTGATATACCACCACCACCTACTGCCGCAACTCCAATCACTAAACAGACGGTGTTTCTCAAGGCTATCAAGAGCCTACTTGAGGGCCAACAGGAACAGACTGCTCTTCTTCATGAAGGATTAGTTCGCTCTGAAGCAGAAGCACCGGGAGTGAAACAATTCCGAGCACTATACCCGAAGAATTTCTCTGGAAAAGAGAGCCCGCTGGAAGCTGAAGAATGGGCTTAAGGTATCGAAGATGGCCTGGCGGCAGCTCAAGTTTCAGAAGCGGCTTGAGTTCGAGTTGCGAAACTCTAGCTTACTGACAATGCCAGGGTCTGATGGGAGACCGAAGAAAGTTGGATTACCCAGCCTATCGAATGGAAGACGTTTCATGAACTATTTGATGCCAAGTACTTTCCTGAGACAGCCCGTTTTGAGATGGAGCAACGATTTGTCCACCTACAATAAGAATCCATGTGGGACAAGTCGGTAAACGAGTATGATGTCGATTTCATTATGCTCGACAGGTTCGCTTCCTATCTGATTTCTACCGCCGAGATCCACGCCAGAAGTTTTCAACAAGGTCTAGACTTCGACATCTAGGTTGCTCTAGCGACGGGAGATTTTCCGACTCATGAACTTGCTTTGAAGGCAGCCCGTCGCTATGAAGCTGTTATCAAAAAGAAAGGAAGGCTACAATCGGCCAGAGAGAAATGCCCAGTTAGCCAGATTACTGGAGGAGCCTCTTCAAAGCTAGTTTTCATAACACCATCCAAGAAACCAGTAGGATCGTTTCCTAACAATAGTTCAAACGTCTGCCATTACTGTAAGAGGACGAGACATCAGATAAAGGACTGCCGACGAGCTAATGGACTCTGCTTTGTTTATGGATCGTTTAAACATATTTTAAGAGCATTCCCAAACTACAGAGCAGACGCAACCCCCGCACCAAGACCGATTATATAAGCTCCACCTACCCTCTTAGCTCTACCTGCACCACCTCCACGCAGACCACTTTTACCTCGTCAGCCATCAATGTACTAGCGGGCAAAGAGAAACGTGCTGAGACGCCGGGCTTTCACTTTGTCCGCTGTAAAGGTCGAAGCCGTGGGTAAAGATAACACTGGTAATTTCCCTTCCAATTTTTTCAGCCATTTCAAATTCTTACATTCTTTTGTTCCTTCTTTCCTATGCAACTTCGGTACTTTATGCCCTGCACCAACTTCACGACTGCTTCAACCTAAAATCTTCCTCGAATCTGTTACAACATCCTCCTTGTGTAAATTTCGAGAATGAAATTTTTCTAAAGCGGGTAGCATGTAACGACCCTAAATCCCATGAACCACCCCTTTCATTTTAGTTCATAAAAGAGAATGTATTCTATTCTGATTTCGAATTATAAGTAAATTATTGTGAAATAAGTGCAAGAAACTCCTTATAACTCATTGGTTAAGACTCTCCGCTGCTATCCCATAACCTGCGTGTTCAAATCCCTTCAGCTCTAATTATTTTAATATTTTGGAAGCCCAAAAGATTGCATGGGCATTACACGGAGATACAAAACGCTCCAATAGAAAAGAAGTATGTAACAACGACCTTTAAACCCAATAGAGCACCTGACACGTTTCTCGATACCTTAGCCCACACCCAGGCCGAGATCTGGCCAAGTTCGACTGCCCCACCATGCCCATTTAGGTCCGTCTCTTGCACAGGCATCCCTTGCACTCCCACCTTTTCATTTTCATATTCTGAAACTTCTAATTTAATTCAGAAACTCTCAGACCTTTCATTTCACCATTAAAATCAATTTTAATACTCTTTAAGTCTCTTTTCTACACAATCCTTCTTTGCCCCTCTTCTATAAATACCTTAGACTATTCCTTAGTTCTCCCCTCTGAAATATATAGAAATTCCAACTCAAAATTCCTCTCAAACACTGTTCTCCTAAGTCTAATATAAAACTATCGCAGACGTCGAAGTTCCGTTCCAAAACCACCACAGCTACAAACTACCCAACTTGCATCCTCTAGATTCTCCTTATCATTAACAACGACGTCACCGCTGCCCGACATCATCGTCGTCGAAGACACCGCAATATCAAAGTACCAAACCCTTTTCCGTACAATCAACCGAACCTTCTTTCTGTGCACTCGAAACGTACCCTATTCCTAGTAAGCGGTGAATTGGTTGTTATATCAATTCACACTGCGAGTAAGTCCTTTTCCTTTCCATCTCTTCTCTTGTCATCTTTCCATGAACAACCGTCTCTTGTCATATTGCATCCATTCTAATTTAAATAAAATTAACATACTTGCAAAATAACGAAAGTCAAAATAAAACCTTTTCTTTTCCTCTCTCATTTCTTTTTGTTGACAAACCTTATTTGTTATACTTTAGAAATTGAGGACACATGCATGATTCAATTTGTGTACATATCATGATATGGCGATAAAACCATCCATTGATATTTGACTATTTTTGTGTACAAATCAACGTAGCGGTTAAAATACCAAGTTTTATTATTTTGCTAATAATAATTTGTGATAGAATATTGAAGATAATGCACAGGGTAACGAATTACTTAGCACGCACACTTGGAAATCATAACACAATCATATGCTCGTAGCGTTATTTGAAAAGAAATCAATTTTCAATAAAACACCCTCAAATAAAATACAATCGATAATTTTATCCTTTGCAAATATGCCTCTACAACTCTCATTAGGGGACCCGTTTGTGCATAGTGCGGGTTATCACACATCCTAGGGATAGTAGAGTGAGATGCAAAACTCCTCACGGAGAATTCGGCCTCGAAAAGAATAAAATACAATTTTAAAGAAATACGATTTTTAAAACAAATTAAATCGTTGGAAAATTATATAAATCATAAATCTGTATTTTTCAAGGAAAGAAAATTGTGAAAACTATATTTTTAAATGAAAGATTAAAGTTACACAAAAATACCATCAAGTTTCCAAAATTAGTATTTTTCATAAAAATACCATAAACTTTTAAAACTAAGTTTTATCACTAAAATACCACAAAATACAAAATACATTTTTATACAAAAGTCTCGACATTTTAATCAACATATTTCTTATTAAAAACATCTTCAAGGCTTTAGGACGAATTAAAAACCCTCGATCATTTTTAAATGAATTTTTTTTTATATAAATAGCCTAGAAATCAAAATACTGGTTTAGGTTACGTGTTTAAATTGCAAATTGATTTGAGTGGCATTTTTTCTTATTAGTTGCCTCAGGGTTGCCGGAGATGATGCACCGCTTGCCTCTCTCTAGATATAGATCGTAATCTTGGGGTGGAATTTATCAATAGCAATCGTTTTTGAAAAAGACACAAATCATATCGTCCATATGCAGCGGTTGTCGATATTTTTTGAACTTAAGATATCGAAAGGTTAAATCTATTAATAAGATATGCCTAGAACCTGAATGCATACTCTAACTTGACTTGAACTCGAACTCGAACCTAATCTTGAACTCGAATTTGAATATCCAAACTTGAAACTCGAACACTTGAACTTGAATATTCGAACATGACTTGACTTGACCGATGCGTGAATATAACTTGACATGAAATTGACATGAATACACGAATCCAATATGAATACCTGAACCTATTATATATACTCTTGAACTGACTTGACTCGAACCATAAATACAACTTGACATGAATACATGAACACTTGACACGAATACTTGATTTTGACATGAACTCAATCTTGCAACTTGATGTATTCATGGATTCGAGCAAGACAGGTAACTTTAACTGTAATCTAGAATACGTGGGGTGTTGTGGTAGTTCAAGTATGAATCCGACAGAATCTCATGAGTCCCATACTTACATCACGAATTCACGAATAAGGGCCCGTGGTTTATTGACCCTGGATTACAGTCTGTTGGGTTCGAGAACACTCCTGAGATACGTTGACATTCACACTTAAACTCACGTTAGTTAGATTACCTTTAGTGACCTATGTAGCACATATTGACAGTATACTTCATGTTCATGATACCTTTACTACACGGCCATGCAATACTTGTTGCTATGCTCATATTACATTTCCATTCTGAAATAGTTTCCTTTAACATTTCCATGTTATACTTGTTCATATTTCATTCGATCAATACTATATCACATTATACATTGCATTTCATTTACATACATCACCTATTCTTTTTGGGGACATACCGAGCACAAGTTCGCTGACGGGCATTCCATCCATTTTTTTTTGTTTTCTTGGAATGTTCGTCAGATAATTTAGAGACTGTAGAGGAGGAACTGACGGTAGAGGATTACGACCAGTTCGCAGCACAAGCCGACTCTTAGATTTCCTTTCCAGTTATCAATGCCAGTATGCCACCTGTTTTGGCATTTTCATTGCACTTTTCTTTTAAGCTATCTTGTATCAGTGTAACTTTGTAAAGTTGGGAATATAAATATATAAAATAGTTGGATTTTATTATCACTTGTCTATTCTTGTCAATATTATACTGCTTACTTTACACTTACCGTATTTGTTTCGACAAAAGACCTTCTCGGAATAAATACGTCACGAGCCTCGTCACGTTTCTGCTCCAATCTTTTGGGAAGCGGGGCATGACAGGTTATCAGAATATCACATTCGGAAAGAAATAAAACAAAGATGCAATGCCATGTCCAACCGGTTGGAAAAAGCTAAGTGGTTTATTTCAACTTTCGTATTATTCCGATCTACCGTTGCGCCACAATTTAGATATTATGTATATCAAGAAGAGTGTCTCTGAATACGTTATCAATCTTTAGCTGTGTAAGGATGGAAAAACGAAGGACAATCTCAACGTCCGTCGTGATTTAACGGATTTGAATGGTTTGTCTATTAAAGAAGAATTGCATTCTTGGCCTGTGCCTGGTAAACCAGGTCATTACGAGATCTCATCGGCAATCTATAACGTGGACAAAGAGGAGAAATGGCGGTTTCTGCGGGTGTTGAAAGAATTGAAAATTCTCGATGGTTTCTCATCAAACATTTCCAAACAGGTACAAGTAGAAAATGGAAAAATCGTAGGACTCAAGAGCCACGACTACCGCATATTGATGCAACATCTTCTTCTTTTATACCTCAGAGCATCGGTAAAATCCGAAACTGGTCTCGTTCTTAACGACTTTTGCACGTATTTTCGTCAAGTGTGTTTCAAAAACGTGGACGTCAATGAGATAGCAGAGCTCGAAAAAGATATTCCTTTGATCCTCTTAAAGCTTGAAACTATCTTTCCACCTTCCTTTTGACATTATTGTTCACTTGTCTGTCCAATTGGCAACCGAGGTCAAGATTGACGGTCCAGGGCATTACCGTTGGATGTATCCGATCGAGAGGTATGAAAATATTTATTATTAATCATTTAAATTGCAAAACATTATCGTGGATTATTAACATCTATTATTTTCAACAGATATCTATTAACTTTAAAAAACTATATTTTCAACAAGTATCGCCCTGAAGGTTCAATTGCGGAAGATTATCTCTTGGAAGAAATCATGTCTTTCTGTGCTCGTTTCCTGAACGATGATATCAGGACGAAAATGAACAAACCGCCGCGGTTTCCTGACACTCCAATTGGAGCAGGAAAGCTAAAAAATATGTCTTACAATCTCATTAGCGGTTTACATGCGTTCATCTTGCTAAACAGCGAATGCTTTGCTAAATATGCAGAGTAATTTTTTTTAATTTCATCCATTTAAACCATTTGAAATAAAGTATAATCTAACTGATATAACTGTAAATTAATGAACAGAGCGCACAAAACTATACTTAAGGGATCGAGTCTTAGAACGTGGTCGGATGATAGGATCGAAGAAGAACAGAGACGCACTTTCGTCGCTTGGTGTAGAGAAGAAGTTGATGGACAAATGAATCGTGGAGAGCAGATTGATAGAAAGGTCCAAGACCTTTTAATCGATCCATCGATTGCGGCTACGTTTTACAATAAGTACGGGGTTTCCAGCTATAAATTTGAGATCGAAAAGATGGAACGTATTAGAGCTACACAAAATAGCGGCGTCGTAACCTCCGACGACAGAGAAAATCCCTACTACAGTGTTCTTGAGCAGATTACAGTGGTCTCATACATGCATAAAGTTGTCCGTTTTTTTATATTCCAATGCATATGGTATGATACCAAGTCTAAACGGGGTATGAAAGTCGATGAATGCAAACTCACTTTAGTAAATACCAAACGGACAGCCTACGAATACAATAACTTTATCTTTCTCTCAATGGCAACACAAATATATTATTCTCGGGACATAAAGAAGGTTGACTGGAATGTTATTTGTCGTTGGAAACCAAGAGATTATTATAATGTGTCGACGTTGAGTGACTTTGAAGATGAGAGTGATGAGGATTCAGTCCTTCTATTGAACGTACCAACGATCCAAACTATTCCGCGCCGTCCATCAATATGTTAGTAAGACATGACATCGGCCAAGTGATTGTCACATATCAAGATTTTGATAATCCACCCAACGAATTTTCAGCTAATGCGCCAAACAAACGTCCTAGGTAATGAAATTGAACTAAATGTTTTAAATTGTATAATGATTAGAAGTAAAATTTTAATATTTGAATAAGTATGTAGGGTCTGATGGGAGGCCGTGGATCAGGTTCTAGACGTCATTGGAAGCGACATCTAGACGAGATTGACGGGATATCAGTAGCTGCAGCAGCGTCTATCCCTACCCGCGCCCCTACTAGCACTCCACCTACCAGTGACCCTCCTACCGCCCTTCTTACCATAGCCCCTCCTACCAGTGCCCCTCTTACTATGGCCCCTCCTACCGGTGCCCTTCCTACAGGACCCTCACCACCCCCAGCTGCCGCAGCACCACAGGACCTGTTGCCTACCAGTATTAGCAGAATAGCAGATCCTCCTACCCCAACCACTCCTTTTGCACATGGTATATAGTTATCTATTCATTTTTTAGTTTTCTATTAAAATAATTCTATCGAATCATCTAATAGTTTACTGTTTGCAGTTCCGCATAGTACTAACGGGATGGGGTCTGGCGTCGGTTCTAGCGCCACGTCAGGGACGACAAGCATAATCGTTATTGCTTAAAACTTTTAAATAACGATTGTAATTTAAATTTGTCAAATACTATATACATATCTGAATATTATAATATTATGTCCGTATATCTATTTTTTTTATAGGTTCCACCATTGTTAGGACGAAGGATCCTACTGGGCCCTTCTCCTCCAGGCCAGCCTCAGGCACTGCACCATGGACGCTGGAGTGGATCACGTCGGGTGTGCCTATTGGTGATTACTCGACCAAGTGGGAGGATCACATGGGAGCGAAGATCCATACTTACTATAGATACCCGCTCCATATTAGGTGGAACCCATGCCAAACCGACTATGTTGGGAAGTTTTTTTGCTGCGGCCACAGTATCACATACCCTTTTATACATTTAAATTTAATCGTCGTTATATATTTATTTATTTATTTAAATTTTTTTAATTTCAGACCCAGGGACATTACAGATTCATCGGCGTCATCGGTAAGGATGGCGTGCCTACGCCGTTCGATGCATATCGTGACATAGACTGGGTTATATCCGAATGTCAGACTATCAAGAGGAGATGCCGATATGAAGTAAAGAAGGATCATTATATTCCCTAGGCCGCGGTGACTGATGAGGAGCGGGGTGCGATGATGGACGCCATTTTTCGGGATGTCCCGAAAGAGGATTGGCCGCTACTGGTGGCGTATTACGAGCGCGATGATGTTCGGGTATAAATTTAATTTCTAAGATTATAATAATATAACATGAAATCATATTCTTTGATATATAATATTATCTTCTTTATATTTGTAAGGCGGCGTCGATTCGCAGCAGGGAGAACCGGAACAACGGCGCCAGAGACCGCGCTATCCTGATCCAAGGAAAGCAGTCGCAGGTTAGCGCTCAGCACCAGCT
This sequence comes from Agapanthus africanus, assembly GCA_030015575.1. Classification (NCBI taxonomy): domain Eukaryota; kingdom Viridiplantae; phylum Streptophyta; class Magnoliopsida; order Asparagales; family Amaryllidaceae; genus Agapanthus; species Agapanthus africanus. The sequence continues at coordinate 14,810,303 of CM057337.1, forward strand.
CATTAGTATTACGACGTTTAAGAATATATGTTTTCTTTGCCGTAAATTACTTATTAAAAAAGATTCATAATTTGATCGCAGAAAAAGAAAGACCCCGCCAACTGCACTGCTACCAAGGGATGGTCTGCGTTATATGGGGGCACGGGCGAGTACATGGTAAGTTTCATATAATCAAGTCAATTATGTATTTAAGTTAACACGTTTATATATATATATAATCTTCTTCAAAGACCCAGTTTCAGGAAAGGACGGACGCTTTAGGATTTGGCCCCGACGACTATCTATACTTCTTATGAAACTATTTTCAAGTCCAGGAAAAATGAATAGATTATTTGGTTATGTTTTGGTTGGGTTGCAGTGGACCGCACGTAATCTGTTCAATCTTATTATCCAGTTTCGAAGTGGGTTCAATCCCAATAAGAACCGGATGGACTAACCAATTTTTTCCCCTCCTTGCGATGAGGCGACGGCAGCTACAGTTACCCATCTGGTTAATAGGGCTACAAACTTCTAATTTATTAAAATCTGGTTAACAAATTTGGATAGTGTTTTACTATATGAATTGGATGTGGTTGTAGATGCATGAGCCAAACAGAATTAAGGGGTTGACGTGACCAGGATCATGCCGAGATGTTACCTTCCGTTGATCTAATGATGGCGGCGATGGACGGCTGAGATTGGATCTGGAGGCAGGCTCCTGAAGCATGTGGATCTCAATGGGTTTGAGGTTGTTTGGGCCGAGCTAGCTGCAAGGAAGTCCCGGGATGGTTGTACCACCGAGGACCCTCCGACGGTCAAGTTAGAGAGGAAATCCAAGCAGAGTAACAGCTTAGTAGAGTAAAATGGCTTACTTGAACCATCTGAAGAAGGGGTTTATATAGCGGTGGCAGCAGGCAGGTGTAACATTTCGGAAAAATAAAATATTATTTTTGGGAATTTTTTTAATTAAATAATAAATATATTGAATATTTTAATATTGCGGTATAATTAAATACCGATAAATTAGGAAAAATTTGGAAAATTATAGAAATTACTAGAAAGAGGTTGTTTTATGTGATTTATGCAAATTATGGAATTTTATGATTTATTATACACTATTTTAATGCTAATCGCGGTTAAATATCGCTAATCGCGCATTAAGCATATTTTGTGCAAAACATACACCATATCATTTTTACACTTGTGTTACATTTTCCTACATGGCTTTCTCTTCATTTTCATTCATGGTTTTGGGTTTTATGTGAGAAGAGAAAGGAAAAGGAAAAGAAAAGAAAAAGGATATTAGTAAAGAATTGAGTATGGGCATGAGAGAGAGTCAGGTGAGGGGGTCAACCTTGGTCATGGCCCTTTGTTTCTTTCACCATCTTCATCTTTTTCTTCTCCCTCTTCAGCCCATGGCAGCAACCCTTTCCCCCTCCACTTCAAACCCTCACTTCATCATCAAAAACACCCCAAAACCCTATCCCCACTTCATTAAAAATATGCACAAGCCCTCTAGCTACATTTTGGATCAAGAAAGCAAAGATTTTGGACACTTGGGGCAACTCAAGAATTTTCTTGATTTGCCAAATAGGGTAATCTCAGCACCATTAGTATAGTTTTTCTTTCATTTTAACACCTATGCATGTTTAGAAGTGATTTAGTTCGGTTTAGTGGACTTTGAGAATTCCAAGTTAGGGTTTTGAGGAATTCTTGAGTTGTGAAGCGTAATTGAGGTTTAATAGTGATTACAAACCCGCCTAGTGCTAAAATACTGGACCAAACTTAAACTTAAACCCCAGCCATTTCCAAACTGCTCTTTCATAAGCTGTGATGGCTCTTTTGAATAAACAGCAATACGAACTTTGAAATTCTGCAGATACGAAAATTGGGGGAATTGTGAAGGGAATTTGAGATCTGCTAACACCCGGGTGACCTGAAAATTATTTAGCAAACACTGTGAGTAGTGCAGGTAGCCTAGATGATAACCCCAAGACTTGAGACCCCCAGTACACTTCCAGACCGCAAATTTAATCTGTTTGGCCGCAATTTGCGGCCAGTGCATGAGCTTTGGGTCTCATGCTTGTTCCGTGTCTCCATCTCCAGTAAACTAGACCCTTTACATATGCAAAATTGGCTGGTTTGGCCTAGGGTAAAATCTGGGACTAAATTCATGAGTTGCTGTTTTGATTCGGGGTTATATTTTTCGTATTTTGGATTCTGGATTTTAGTATTTTTGTTTTACCCCGATCACTTGACGTTTGTTCGACGATATCGAGAGTTGTTTGGTGGTTTGAAAGGCGTAGTCCGTAGGTTCTAACCTATAGGCTTTTAGCGTGTCGTTTTGGTTTTGATTTGGATTTTAATGCGACACGATACGTTGTGACATGTAGGTACCCCCATGTGGACTTCGGGACGACAAGCAAGCACGTGGTGACGTCGGCAACGGCAAGCGAAGAGCAAGGTGAGTAGATACACATCTACGGGGGAAGTCGAGTGGATGGCGTATAGCACCCCCGCAGTTCGTAGTATAGTGTATGGTATATATTATATAGATATATATATATATATGTTATTGTGGGAATGTGATTATCTAGATAGACTTTGGGAGTCATGGATAAATTTAGTGTACTTGGATGATAGTGTCGTTAGTTAGTGTAGTCACGAACTCTAGAATGAGGTTTACACCCACACGCACACACATGCTTACTTTGTTACACTTGTGTGTATATGGGGGATATGTATATATACACACACACATAGGTATGGGACTATATATATATACACGTATACCTACACATGGATGATGAGGATTGTACATGGTAATTGGAGATGAGTCGATAAGATTGGGCATGGTGCCATGAGATCGATGATATGATGTGGTTCGTATTAAGAGATACGACATGAGATTTTAGCGGGCGTTTAAGCGTGTGTTTTCATACACGCATATATATATATATATATGGTATCAGTTTGTACTAGACTTAGATCAGTACCCCAGTTCATGAGATATGATGATAAGGATATCGGATAAATGATGAGATGAATGTGATATTTGACCCGTACCCAGATTTGGGATGCCGTAATGGATTTACCGTACGAGCTATATATTGATGATAGATCCACACTCTTGACTCGAGGATGTCATATTGTATATTGTATCGTATGTGATACTATTGAGGCGGGATCACCGACTATTATATTGTTATGTATCGACTTGGATTTAGGTGGTTTTCCCTTACCCTTTCGGTTAGACTGTTTGTTTAGTCCTGTAGTTTACTTGTAGATGTTAGACTAGACCCGAGTTATACTTATTTCAAAACTAACGAATCATGAGTATTTTAAAGACAGGCCAAGAGATTCTACGGATATTTTAAAAAGACGCATCTTTTCTTAAAAACACCGTAGCCCTTATTTCTCTAAACACCACGATTCGTGTTATTTCAAATGGCAAAATTGTATGACATATATATATTGGTGTAGATTCTTCATTGTTGTGTTTATTATTCATTTTCCGCATATTCTTGTTATTCGCATCGCATTGCATGTTTAAATGTGTTTATTGTTATATTAAACCCATGCTGTCAGGACACCAGCACCATTATCGATGATGCGTATGTTCCACGTACACCTGCTTGCCGGCTCACATACTTCATCATCGATAATTGCCATGTCACTACACAGTAAGACTGTTGCATCAGGATGTGACCCCTTGCATGACATACTTGCGTACATACATATTGTACACTCATACTTGCGTACACACATATTGTACACCCATACTTGCATACATACGTATTTGCACATACATAGATGATTATGGCTTAATTTTGGAGATTTGGGAACCGCAAGACATATTTTAAAACTGGATTCATTTTAAAAGAGCGGTTTTCCCTCGATTTGTGCATATTACTGTTCCATGTTGCATGATATACGGATATGCTTACATTTCTGTTATATGTCGCATACATCATGCTATATGATTATACGCATTGAGATATGTTGTTTTCATGAGATTTCTAGATTTGGGAACCGTGGTTGTTTCAAAAGAGAGTATGTATTGTTTTAAAAATCCGGTTACCCTTGACATGGTATTTCAGTGCGTCCACCATGTGTTTTCTCGGTTCTGAGAGTGGCATGTGAAACCCGATTCGAGGAGCGGTAGGCACCGTCTGCGGGTACATGGTGGACCCGGTGAGGTATCCCGGAGCAAGAAGACTCGTATTGTTAGACGGTGAGCCTGGCAGGGGAGCACTACCTACCGGTGATAGTATTTGGACTCGGCGGTTATCCGGAGGATACCGACCGGAGTAGTGAAATGAATATGAAGGCCGACCAGGGTGTGCGGCACCTGAGATATATGAGGATTTACATGCCAATGCTGGGCACAGGTTTCATGATGTTTTCGAGTGTCGATGCTGGACACTCAGGTTCCATGATTTTGATGTGTCGCGAGGGACACAGGTTGATTTATATCGTCATACTTTCATGCATATGCTTTTATGATTTTTACATGCATGATGTTGTTATGTCATTGGTTGACACGTGGACGAGATCCACATGTATACAGGCATTGATTTCATAGTTGGATGATATCCACATACTTATAAACTTCATGATATAGTTGACACTGATTTTATGATGATTACATTGATCACACCTCATGTTTATGATATGTTGCTATCTGAGGCACTGACACGAGCACTTGGTATTACACTTGGTACAGATGTTTACCCTTGCCACTTTATCATGCTTCAGACTTTATCATATTGAGGATATATATTACAGATCGTTTGACCTAGGATTGAGTCATATATACGATTTCTGCTCTATGATATTTTCTACTCACGAGTTGGCAACTCACCCCCGTTGTGCCACAGTTTCTTGCAGGTTTTTCCGTACAGGTTTTCCTTGGCGGCTTTGCTGGCACATTACTTCATTCCGGGTGATTGCTTTGGTAGGTGGGTTCACTTGTATCGTGACCACCATTGTACTTTTATTTATTCAGTATCTCGTAAACTCCATCAACCAGACTTGTATATTTATTTCAGACTTAGAAAATCAGTTGTTTATTCTTTCGACCTTAGAGTCGTGCGTTGTATTATTATGGTTTTCTTGATGATTTTGAGTTTCCTTCGAGTTTTGATCCTCGCCATTCGGCGTTGTATATTATATTGCTTGCGTGGTTGTGACCGTCGATTGACGAAGAGCTAGCTCCCGCTTGGGGATGCCTTTTATCATTGTGCATATATTATTCATGTTGTACCCCGTCTAGGGTCAGTATTTACAAAAAGAAACTCTGCCGAAATTTTCAGAAAAGACTTGGGATTTTAAAATGCATATTCGGCTTATGTTATTTAAAACCACTTGTTTTAAAACATGTTGTCTTCACTTCTTTCTTAAAATGGTTTAGATTTCTGGGATTTCTTGGCTTACTTGAATTAGATGGGGTCCTATAGACTTCATATGATTCAAGTGCCAGTCACGTGCCATTTCGGGTCATGACAGCAAGGCAGGCGCAAGAATCACGCCGGCCATTACGCTCCTGACGTCACACCCGCGTGATGAGCCGGATCTCCCATTAATGGCGAGACAGGCTCGTTAATGGGGATCGTGATGGTGTGGAACGTGGGATGGGGCCGACGGATATCTCGCGCATGGTGAGATTCGTAGGATGGCGGTTGCGCCTGTGAGCAGTGTCGTTGGTCGGTCGATGAGATCGAGGAAGATGACCTCGGCGGGAGAGCTCGCAGACGAGCGAGAGAGCCGAGATATCTTGGTTCTGCGGTAGCCCGGAGACGAGCTGGGAGGCCAAGGAGGCCAATTGTGCTGGGGGCTCGGAGGTGAGCCAGCGTTTGTTTGTAGGACGGGCATAGGAGCAGCCTAGTCGGCCACTGTGGGTCCTTTCTTGCATGCTCTGGGACACATCATCTGCTATGTGTCATGATCTGGGAAATCACCAATATCGAGCATCATCATTAGCTCCCCACACTCGTCCCGACCAGCTGACGGGTCGGGTCGAGAGTTGTCTATCGGGTCACCCGGGGTGAGCTACTTTCCGGAGATATCGTCGGGGCGTGTTCCGGGGCAATCTGTTGTATTTTCTGGATGATGCCAGCGAATCAGGGGTGAGATCTTTGTATTAAAGAGGGTGCGCCGGATCGGGCATACGTCCATTGAAGCGACAGCCCACGTGTCGGGCGCTGGTTGGCTGACGCGACGGGCCGCATGCTTCTGGCGTCTGATGGGATATGGCCAATGTGCGTGCGACAGGTGGAGCGATCATGACCGTCGAATGTACTGAACCATTTCGGCGCAAGATGACTGTCGCCGTAGGATGCGTACGCTGGCAGCTATAAATAGAGGTGGGGTCCGCTTCAGGGCCCATATCTCTTCAGATTTTCCTCGTCCTGAGTCTTGTTAGCTCGGCGCTCTCCATTTTAGGTCGGATCTCTGTGCTTTCTCTCCCGAGGACTTCTCTCTATCGGGTTAGATGTCTTCTTTTTCTTTCTTCTGCTTCTTCTCCTTCTGAGTCGAGCCTCTCCCTTTGGCAGGACAAATGGATCGATCCAGGACTCTTGGTGCCCTTGGTGCCCAGTCCCGGATGGGGGCCGGCGATGCGGCCGTGCCTCCGGCTGACCCGAGCCCCACACCAAATGTGCTGCCGACGGCGGGGCCATCTGTCCCGTCACGAGCTCCCGATGATCGTTCCGGCGGCGGCCAAAGGTGTCCACGGGTTCCCGAACCCCAGACAAGGGATGCAGGAGAGGACGAAGACGGGGTTCCTCTTAAGAGGAAGAGGACGGTCTCTCGCGCGCCACCGACGGAGATTCCGGAAGGGATTCCTGTGCAGGAGGGCGTCCATTTCATGGTCCCGTCGGGGCTTTCCGTTGCTGCCAGCCTGCTTACTGGTATGGAGGAGTCGGCCGGGGGCTAGATTCCGTGGGGGACCCTGAAGGCCCAAATGGCGGCTATAGCTCAGGAGGTGGTGCAGGTATGTACTCCCTCATGTGTTATTTCGAGCGCCCTTTCTTTAGTTCGAGTGTCTCTAAGTCTCTCTGCTGTTTTTCATCAGGTCCTTCAGCACCGTGCCTTCGTTACTCGTATGGAGGCTGAGGAGGCTATCCATGCTACGAGGCCAACGGGAGAGTCTTCTTCGGAGGCCGAGGATCTGTGACTTGAGCTGTGTCTGGAGAGGGAGAGGATGGCCGTCCTTGAAGCCCGATCGGCCGTCACGGAGCTCGCCGTCTCAAAGTGCCGGGAGTCCTATCACCGCCTAAGTGAGTCCCACCGAGTCATCGAGGCGAAGCTGGTGGAACTGGCCGATCGCTTCGCAGCCATGAAGAGGGCGAGGGATGCTAGCAGGCGGGATGCCGAGGCGGCGCTTCAGGCGGCGGAGGTTGCCGAGATTCGGGCTAGAAAGGCGGTGACTGATTACAAGAGGTCGGACCAGTTTTACATCGACCTCGGCGAGGCCTCCGCCATTACATGGAACAAAGCTCTCGATGCCGTCAAGGAGCAGTTTCCGGAGTTTGCCGACGGTGAGCTCCGTACTCGGGTTCCACTTTCAGTGGTCATGCCTCCGGCCGATGGTGGTGAGGGAGGTGAGGTCTAGGCTGGGCTTGCGGCCCGAACTTTTTTGGCTTTTCCTCCTCTCTCTTTTGTAAGCCTCTGGGTAATTAGATAAGGCTGGGGAGCCCATAATACCCTTGTAAAGACTTTTGGCTTTGTGAATAAAAACTTTTTGCAGTCGTATTTGCACGCGTATTTTCCTTTTTCGGTAAACACTTGTATTTGCACAGTATTGCCTTCGTGTTGTGTCGGTTCTTCGTCTAGCGATTACGCGTCGAGTAGAATCTTTTCTTTTGCCAAGTGTGCAAAGACCGACGGGAATACGGTATCTTGATGGCTCCGAAGTCGAGATGGAGATCGCTCAGACGTAGATAGACCGGATGCCTCTTGGTGAGGTCATGTTCCTTAGCATGGAAGGCTCGGAGAGGCATGCTAAGGATGGACCGAGCAGGGTGGCTGTCCGGTGCCTCTAGGCGAGGGCTTCGATCCCTGGTGTTGTAAGGGCCGTACAAGACCTGTGAGGGATGGACCGAGCAGTGAAGCTGCTCAGTTGCCTCTTGGCCAGGGCTTAGATCCCTGGCGTTGTGGGGTAGTGATTTACCAGCCGAGGATAACCTGAGCGGGGTAGCCGCTCGGCTGCCTCTTGGTGAGGGCTTCGATCCTTAGCGCGGAAGGGGCCGTACAAGGCCTGCTAAGGATGGACCGAGCAGTGAAGCTGCTCGATTGCCTCTTGGCGAGGGCTTTGATCTCTGGCATTTTGGGGTAATGAATTACCGGCCAGGGATAACCGCGCAAGAGCGGGCCCGGTTGCCTCTTGCGAGGGCTTTTGATCCTTAGCGCAGGAAGGGCCGTAAGGGGCCTACTAAGGATGGGGCTAAGCAGGGTAGCCGCTCGGTGCCTCTTGGCGAGGGCTTTGATCCCTGGTGTGTTGGCGTAGGGAGCTACCAGCCAGGGATAACCAAGTAAGGGCGGGCTTTATTGCCTCTTGCGAGAGCTTTTGATCCTTAAGGACGGGCCGGGCAGCGTTGCTGCCCGGTGCCTCTTGGCGAGAGCTTTGATCCCTGGTGTATTGGGGTAGGGAGCTACCAGCCAGGGATAACCGAGCAAGGGCGGGCCCGGTTGCCTCTTTCGAGGGCTTTTGATCCTTAGCGCGGGAGGGGCCATAAGAGGCCTACTAAGGACGGGCCGAGCAGGGTTGCTGCCCGGTGCCTCTTGGCGAGAGCTTTGATCCTTAAGGATGGCCAAGCAGGGTTGCTGCCTGGTGCCTCTTGGCGAGGGCTTCAATCCCTAGCGTTGTGGGGTAGGGGGCTACCTGCCAGGGATAGCCGAGCAGGGTAGCCGCTCGGCTGCCTCTTAGTGAGGGCTTTGATCCTTGGCGTTGTGGGGTAGGGGAGCTACCAGCCAAGGATAGCCGAGCGAGGTAGCCGCTCAGCTGCCTCTTAGTGAGGGCTTTGATCCCTGGCGTTGTGGGGGTAGGGGAGCTACCATCCAGGGATAGCCGAGAGGGGTAGCCGCTCGGCTTCCTCTTGGTGAGGGCTTCGATCCTTAGCGCTGGAAGGGCCACGCAAGGCCTGCTAAGGATGGACCGAGCAGTGTGTTAGTTATATGTATGACCTAGAGGCCATTACTATATATAGAATGTATATTGTAGTGGATGCTTGGACATATATAGGGAGGACTTTCTTGCTCGACATGATAGTATGCTATCTGGTTGCTCTTTACCTTAACGTGTATACTGATTGTCTCTCTGTTACATGTTGGTAAAGCCCTTAGGATGTGTACTTGACTACCTGGACTATGATGCAGATCATACTAGTGGGGACATGGTAGTCCATAAGTACATCCTTCAAGGTCCCTAGTCGTGGGTGTATCGAGACGGGGCATCGATATACCAGTGTAGACTAGCGTATACCTTCTCGACCCATACAGATGGGCAATGGATGATCCCATATCCATTGGTGTTTGACATCAGAGATGATATACGGGTGCTCAGTGAAGACTGGGTACACTGGACGGACTCGCCGAGAACTCCCAGATGGTATTATACCTCACGTCAGATGGCAGTTCTCTGGTGACACTGGTACAGAGTAGTCTGTTGACCCGAGATCGTCATAGAGTCTTGTGTGATTCCCACCGTGCTTTGATTTCCACCTTACCACGTCCAAGAGGGCGTGCAAAACGGTGGTTTTTGGGTACAGTCCCGAATCACATGGAGGCAATGAGCGATAGGAGGGGATTCGTCTCTCCCGGTATAGGGAGTTGATGTTGCGCTGTGTTCGATTGGCTATAACCGGAAATCCCTGGCCAGGGTTGCTGAGATTTACTGGTAAGTGTTACCAGTAGTTTCTCGAACTGTTATGGACCTCATATCGACATGACTTATCGAGCTATTGGGGTCTGACGTTTACCACCCCTAGGCGAGATATGCGACATATCAGACGACGAGACCGGACTGTACGGTAAGTGTTACTGGTAGGATTCACAGGAGTATGAGCGGGCTTGCTCGTCGATCTTCTGATCGCTCAATACCCGGGTGGCCGTTACGTTTAGCAGACCGCTTGCGGCTTGTGGGTGTTTGATATGATCATCACCTGCTGCCGGCATATTGACGAGTCTTTAGAGTCCTACACAGAGGTTTCCTGGCTCAAGCGAAACGAAATAGGAGCGCATATGAGATATGTGCGGGACCGAGAATAATGCGTGTATGTGATACCGTATTCTATTCTCGCGATGAATGTATCGAATGGTTGTATGCGATATAACCTAGTTATCGAATCGAGGATTGATTCGATAAGCCGATACATTGGATATTAGTCGGTTATATGCGATATGACCGGATCGTTAAATCAAGTGTTGATTTAATGATTTAATGTATAATTATATATTTGATATATTACTTTGCATTAACTAGTATTGATTCACTTAAGATGGTTTTTCTCACTTGATGTACACAAGTTGTATATGTGATATACTTTTGTGCACTTGTTTGTATCATGTTTGATGATACATGCTAACTTGAGTTTGTGTGTATGATTAAACCATGGTTATATGAATGGTTAGGGTTTTGTTTACTTATCTATTTATTTTGTTTATTTATTATGGAAAAGATAAAGAGAAAATGGTGGCTTTCTTTGTTTGTTGTTAAAGCTTCATGAAGCTTTGACTAAGTGACCATTTTGTCTTCATGCTTAACCCTAACCATTCAAACTAACCATAGTCTATTCTCTACACCTAACCATGGTTGGTATATGATAAGTATTCATATTATTTTCTTTTTGGAAAGGACTTATCATATTCCTTCTTCTTCTTCTTCTTCAAGATGAAGAAGCTTGCTACCAACAATGGTGCCTTGACAAAAAGAGTGAGAAATCCAATTCTAAAGTGAACCCACTTCCTATTTCTTCATCCTCTACCACTTGCCAAGTAGTATAGGGTGTTTTCTTCATAAGTTTCATGGCTTGGTGAAGTTGGAGCTTGATCTTGTGTTGCCTCGACGTAGATCATCTTCGGCATCGAAGTCGACGACCTAGCCCGCCTATTTCTCCGATGAAGTCGACGCTAGAGCCCGAGATCCGATGATCGCAGTGAGGGAACCTCATCACGGAGCTATGGAGGTGGAGGACCGAATCTACAAAGGTTGTATTTCCGTTTTACCCTTTAGTTAAGTTGTTAACTAACTTCTCGTTTCTCCTAAACTCTAGTCAACGATCCGTATTAGGGTTTCTCGGCACTTGTAAAATTTGAATTTGGCATGGTTGATGCCTTGTGAGACCTCTAGTGTGTGCCTAGGAACCCTACAGTGGTATCAGAGCCTAGCTAGAGCCTTAGGCGATGCGTAGACGGAGTTAGAAGTCCGATCGAACCAAAACCCTTACTCCAAAATGCTCTATTTACATTTTTTGAAATCGTGGTTTTTTCTAGATTAAAAATGCTTAAAAAATTCAGCAGGGAATTCTAAGAATTACGGTGCAAAAATTACCTAATTATGTGTCTATAGCGCGGTGGAACCGCGGCAGAAGCCTGGCTTCTGCGGCGGTTCCGCGGCCAAATTATGAGATTAGCCTATAATTTTTGCACAGTAATTTGTTTATTCAGGTTCTGAGTTTTCTGGGAATTTTTAATTTGCACTCAAGAGTTGAGTTTTCTGGGGTGTTTTGGAGCTTCGATGATTCGATCGGATTATCAGACTTTGTCTATTTGGCTTTCCGGGTAATTTTAGAATATGTTAAAAAGTTCGACCGGATATAAATACCCACGTTTTCTCCTGTCGGGAAATTTCCAAGTGTTGGATTTTTCCGTGGTTTAATAACGTTCTAAGTAGTACAAGTAACGTGATGGTCCCTCTAGAAGAAAACAAACCTTAACTCGATTATGTGACCGTCTTGAACTGCCCTTTGAAACTTAAGGTTTGGGGCAGTACGGCGTGCCACATGTGAGGCGTTGGCTTGACCCTTCTACGGCTGGACCGTTGGTACTGAGGCACGAAGTGAATGTTTTTAAACTTATTTCATGTGTTGAACTGTTTCGGGAAAACTTGGGTGTTTGATTGTTCGATCGGAAAGTTTAACATTTTCTATTTATCTGGAATGTGATACAATATTTGGAATCCACATGTTGTTATGAGATAACTGAATGAATGTTATAAACATAGCACTTTAGTCTCACTTGATCGGTTGCCATGGAATTTTGATGCGATCAAAAGTCCGTCGCAATCACGTAGCGTACGCGGATACTTGCCGGGTAAACTTAATAGACAGCTACACCCCATAGCCCCGACCAAGTGACTGTAGGAGAACCCCGTCGCCGAAAGCATCCGTTCGGGTGCTCGCGGCAGCGGTGTTCAGCCTTGGTGCACTTCGTCGACGGCGTCGGGGGTGCGGCCACCTACTAAAGTTTGCGACGAACATTCGATCAGGATGTCGGGAATCTTGTTGAATTGCCCGACTTGATATTGAAAAGTGTTTTCGATAATGAGTCTAAAATGCGGGGTTTATAAATGTTAGGCATGCGATGTCTAAGTATTTCATTTGATTAGGCATGTGATGTCTAAAAAGGTTGCGGATTCCAACTATTGTAGTTTTACACTTTCTTTTCTATGACCGTAAGTGTAATATGTGATATCGCCGGTTTCGTTGCTATATGTCAACGACAATTGGGATACGCATGTTTACTTACGTTGATGACATGTGATGTTATGTGTTGCTGGATATGTTATATTGGATCGTCGTGTTTGAATAGCCGGGGTTTTTTTTTATGTGAAATGAGTGTTTTTCATTGTCATTCATGTAAAAACTTGTATATAATATTCTTTTATTGGGGCACTTCCAGGTTGCGGAAGATGTCACCTTTTGTATATTATTTACTTTTCCGCACTAGGATAGACCCAAGGAGGAGGGCACAAGTAACCGGGTTCTGGAGTCCAGTGGGAGACCAACTCGAGGAGTCGAGTCCGGGTCTCCTAACTCTAGAATTGGTAGGGTTGCTTGCCGCTCTCGTAGGGGTCTAGGGGTGTGGGTTTGGCTATTCATCGCGACCGTGGAATCCGTGTTTTATACTGGCTCGTATTGAAAACATGGACGTCCTAGTATATCCAATGTTTCATATGATTCTTCTGCTGTGATATCTGTGATGTGATCATTTGATGTTCTGTGATAGATATAATATATAGTATATATGATATATTATATAGGCGTTACTTATGTTTTACACCCGCGCTAGCCCTGCCCCGCTCTGCCGTTAGTTACCTAACCTAACGGTGCACGAGGGGACATCGAGGCGAATGCGGATGGCATAAGTGTACGTCGTATTTATCTGTGATGTTTAGGTACTTATTGATGGGACTTCATTAATATGATTAATGAAATAAAAGAAACTTAAAGATGTTGCGGAATCGAATTTCAAAATAAAACAGGTAGCTACAGTTCTTGCTTTGCACAGAGGTGTATGTGATATATCCTGCACCTTATTCGATGAGGAAAGGACCGAGATCCCTTCACCGGGAGTGACTCTTTTAGCAATAACTGGCAGATGCTACAACTCTCGGTTTGTCTTTTGATTGCTTCTATAGTTTCTGCTTTGCACAGTGATATATATGATATATCCCGCACCTCATTCGACGAGGAAAGGACCGACGATCCCTTCACCGGGAGTGACTCCTTTAGCAAAACTAAAAAAGCCTCAAAAACACTCCATTTTAAAATCATTTGATTCTACAACGATATCAAGTTCATTACGCAATAGGTTTTCAGAAAAACCTGTCGTAGCCCTCCGTCATTTCAGATAAGTGGTAGTTAGTATTCATGCTACGTTTGTTGGCCTACGTCAAGGCGTAGTGTGCGGTAGCTAACTAGTATTTATCTGCTTATGCATATGATGCAGATTGGATTAGGGCAGTCGTGCGACTTTGTTGGCCTGCGTCAAGGGTCGTGCGGGTGGGTTTAATTCAATCAGGAAATGACGGGTTGAACTTGACTAGCGCACTATGGTTTGTTGGCCTGCGTCAAGGTCATAGGATACTAGGGGCAAAATTATCGGGAATTTCAAGTGTTGAAATTTGCAATGAGATTGCATACCTTCTATGAGATAGTTGGATCCTGATACCCACTGCGAGTAAGAGTTACTCCTGGGAGAGTTTTACACATTATAATTAGCCGATCAAGTAGGTGTCTAGAAAGGTGTCAACGGGGTTATGCCTCTGGGAAAACGAGATTTACATTAATTAGGTTCGTGCGAAAGCACGGGGGACCTCCCTCAAAGTACCGACACTGGCCTGGCTGAAAGATTGGCGAACTTGTAGTGTGTAATTAATCCCGGCTAGTCTTTCCTTTTAGGGTTTGAAGGAAGATTTGATAAAAACAGTGGGAGCCATCCTGATTAGATAAAATAATAACCAATCTGATCTTGTAAGAGCGCACGCTGAGTGTTTTCTTCTCTCTCTCTCCAGGTAGCGACCATATCACGCCTTAATCAAGATAATAATATTGATATTTGACCGACCCCGCTTGTTATACTGAGCTGGGGAACGTTGGTCCCGCTCCAACTTATAATTGTTATAAGACAGAGCAGGAAATTGGGGATTACCAGAATTCCCGTGCCGTCCAAACGAAGAGAGTGCATGCTGATGCATCATCTTCGGGTGTGTTCATTACAAAGAACTGTTTCTCAGTATCCTCCGCATCCGGGTATATGATACCGGATCAGGATCCCAGATATGTAATCTGTTACATAGGGCTGCAAAAAGGTAGAGAACTGAGAATGGGTGATAAGTTTCATGAGGCAGAAAATGGGGCAAGTGTTGCAGCCAAGTCTGTTGGTCACTGTCATCCTGTATTACCAATACATTGATTCTGAACGAATGTTATTAGAAACCGAACCTGATATACAAAATCATATCACTCTCTTTATTAGTAAAGAAATGATAAAATTTTGTATTGTTGGATAATGTTTTGAACATTTCCTATATCAAAAGTTGATCGGTTCAGGCACGTTATCTAAAAGCATTGATATTCTAAATCAAACTACAGTTTTTTAGTATACAGAACAAACACAAGAGGAAGAGTTCAGAAATGAACGAATCCTTCTTAACGCATTGTAGACTAGGTCATATCAATGCGACCCGACTGGCTGAAGTTACATTTAGATGCATATTTAAATTAGTTTGAATTTACATCTTGTGAAACTTGCCAGTCATGTCACAGAGATAAGATGACCATAGCTCCGTTTGCTGGTAACAGAGAAAGAGTTGGTAAACTCTTGGGACGATACATGTTGATGTATAAAGGTTCCCAGTCTACACATGCCAGGACCGGTTCTTTGTACTTCATTACATTATCTGATGATCTCTCAAGATTCAGACATATGTTCCTGTTGAAACATAAGTCTGAACCTTTTGAGATATTCACGGAATATAAGTTAGAAGTAGAGAACCAAAATGAGGGTATAAGTATTATGTCCTTTGATATGATCAGGGAGGAGAATACTTGAGCACGGAATTCCTGGACTATTCTAAAGGAGAATGAGATTCTCTCTCAGCATTACTCCTCCGTATACACCATAGCACGATGGTATATCGGGGCGGAGCAATTGCACCCTATTCGATATGGTGCGCTCTATGATGAGTAATACTGAGTTACCTGTTTCCTTTTGAGAGTTATGCGCTTGAGAAACTGCATACCTATTGAATAGGGTTTGAATCAGATCACAGCCTACCACTCCATATGAGATATGGTATGGGAAGAGCCCATGTCTTAAGCTAGTTAAGATTTGGGGTTGTCCGGCCTATGTCTAAAAGCAAAATCCGGACAAACTCGAGGCAAGATATATTATGTAGAACTGGAAATGTTTCAGATATACAAACTGCAGCTAATGATTTGATAAAACCAAAGGATCAATAGTTACCAACGAACCTCAGCCTCTCCGCCGATCTAGTAGGGTTTCTCACCCACCTGAGAGATACTTCAGTTTCTCTATGACAGTGGGAGGGAGGATTGCATCATGAGATGATAACCCAACTAGTTTCGAGCTGGCCATCAGGAGTGACACTCTGTAAGAATGGCTGGATGCTTAGTGATCTAAGATGGAATCCATGTACACCAATAAAGTATGGACTTTGGTTGCTATATCTGAAGGGTTAAATCCCCATCAGGAGCAAGTATATCTTGAGAAGATTACTAGGTGCAGATGGAAAAGTTGAGACTTTCAAAGCTAGACTTGTTAAAGGTATTCGTCATCGACCAGGCGTGGATAATGATGAAACCTTTTCTAAGGAGCTATGCTTAAGTCCATCCAGATCCTACTTTCCACGGCTACATACCATGACTACGATATCTGGCGGTTGGGTGCCATGACTGCTTTTCTAGATAGTGTTTTAGAAGAGTGCGTCTATAAGTACACAGCCAGAGGGTCTCGTAGACAGTGGGAGCAGCGGAAACGTGGGCAAGATGTTTTATGTGATAAAGCAGGCATCGCGGAGTTGAAACGTCTGTTTTGATGTGTTAGTCAAACAGTTTGACATCATCAAAATGGTAGATGAACCTTGTATATACAAAAAGGTAGTAGGGAGTATGGTGGTGATCCTCATAAAGTACGTGGATGACATACTCTTGATAGGGAAGGAGTTTCCTATGCTACGCTCGATCAATCTCCGCTTATCACAAGAATTCTCCATATAGGATCAAAGTGATACCTACTAAATCCTAAGTTTTGGATCTATGAGATAGATCTAATTGGATGTTAGGATACTCACTAGTTGTAGTGAGATGGTATCAATCGATCCTGGAGAAAATCACTGGAAAGGTTCCAGGGTGATAAAGACGACTGAATGTCAGTCACAGGCATTGTCTTTACCCTTGGTAAAGGGACGGTATGTTGGAAGAGTTCCAAGCTAGATACCGTGGCATACTAGACGATAAAGGCTGGATACATCGCTACTTAAGATGCTACCAAAGAGGCAGTCTGGATGTATATTAGTTCATGAGATGAACTTAGTTCCTCCCATTGTGTGACAATGGAGTTGTGGCTTAAGCCAAGGAACGTCTGTCCCATCAGTGATCCAGACATATTCTGAGGCAGCATCACCTGATCATGGAGATGGTTGATCTCCAAGGAGATCGAGGTTAGGAGAGTAGACTCAGAGGACAACACGGCGGATCCACTCACAAAGGCCTTTTCCCAGAGAGAGACTTTTATGGGATGGTTGAATATGAGATACTACAACTACTGCTATCAGATGGCCCTAGTGCAAGTGGGAGATTGTTAGTTATATGTATGCCCTAGAGGCTATTACTATACATAGGATGTATATTGTAGTGGATGCTTGGACATATATAGGGAGGACTTTCTTGCTCGACATGATAGTATGCTATCTGGTTGCTCTTTATCTTAACGTGTATACTGATTGTCTCTCTGTTACATGTTGGTAAAGCTCTTAGGATGTGTACTTGACTACCTGGACTATGATGCAGATCATACTAGTGGGGACATGGTAGTCCATAAGTACATCCTTCAAGGTCCCTAGTCGTGGGTGTATCGAGACGGGGCATCGATATACCAGTGTAGACTACCGTATACCTTCTCGACCCATACAGATGGGCGATGGATGATCCCATATCCATTGGTGTTTGACATCAGAGATGATATACGGGTGCTCAGTGGAGACTGGGTACACTGGACGGACTCGTCGAGAACTCCCAGATGGTATTATACCTCACGTCAGATGGCAGTTCTCTGGTGACACTGGTACAGAGTAGTCTGTTGACCCGAGATCGTCATAGAGTCTTGTGTGATTCCCACCGTGCTTTGATTTCCACCTTACCACGTCCAAGAGGGCGTGCAAAACGGTGGTTTTTGGGTACAGTCCCGAATCACATGGAGGCAATGAGCGATAGGAGGGGATTCGTCTCTCCCGGTATAGGGAGTTGATGTTGCGCTGTGTTCGATTGGTTATAACCGGAAATCCCTGGCCAGGGTTGCTGAGATTTACTGGTAAGTGTTACCAGTAGTTTCTCGAACTGTTATGGACCTCATATCGACACGACTTATCGAGCTATTGGGGTCTGACGTTTACCACCCCTAGGCGAGATATGCGACATATCAGACGACGAGACCGGACTGTACGGTAAGTGTTACTGGTAGGATTCACAGGAGTATGAGCGGGCTTGCTCGTCGATCTTTTGATCGCTCAATACCCGGGTGGCCGTTACGTTTAGCAGACCGCTTGCGGCTTGTGGGTGTTTGATATGATCATCACCTGCTGCCGGCGTATTGAAGAGTCTTTAGAGTCCTACACAGAGGTTTCCTGGCTTAAGCGAAACGAAATAGGAGCTCATATGAGATATGTGCGGGACCGAGAATAATGCGTGTATGTGATACCGTATTCTATTCTCGCGATGAATGTATCGAATGGTTGTATGCGATATAACCTAGTTATCGAATCGAGGATTGATTCGATAAGCCGATACATTGGATATTAGTCGGTTATATGCGATATGACCGGATCGTTAAATCAAGTGTTGATTTAATGATTTAATGTATAATTATATATTTGATATATTACTTTGCATTAACTAGTATTGGTTCACTTAAGATGGTTTTTCTCACTTGATGTACACAAGTTGTATATGTGATATATTTTTGTGCACTTGTTTGTATCATGTTTGATGATACATGCTAACTTGAGTTTGTGTGTATGATTAAACCATGGTTATATGAATGGTTAGGGTTTTGTTTACTTATCTATTTATTTTGTTTATTTATTATGGAAAAGATAAAGAGAAAATGGTGGCTTTCTTTGTTTGTTGTTAAAGCTTCATGAAGCTTTGACTAAGTGACCATTTTGTCTTCATGCTTAACCCTAACCATTCAAACTAACCATAGTCTATTCTCTACACCTAACCATGGTTGGTATATGATAAGTATTCATATTATTTTCTTTTTGGAAAGGACTTATCATATTCCTTCTTCTTCTTCTTCTTCAAGATGAAGAAGCTTGCTACCAACAATGGTGCCTTGACAAAAAGAGTGCGAAATCCAATTCTAAAGTGAACCCACTTCCTATTTCTTCATCCTCTACCACTTGCCAAGTAGTATAGGGTGTTTTCTTCACAAGTTTCATGGCTTGGTGAAGTTGGAGCTTGATCTTGTGTTGCCTCGACGTAGATCATCTTCGGCATCGAACTCGACGACCTAGCCCGCCCATTACTCCGATGAAGCCGACGCTAGAGCCCGAGATCCGATGATCGCTGTGAGGGGACCTCATCACGGAGCTATGGAGGTGGAGGACCGGATCTACAAAGGTTGTATTTCCGTTTTACCCTTTAGTTAAGTTGTTAACTAACTTCTCGTTTCGCTTAAACTCTAGTCAACGATCCGTATTAGGGTTTCTCGGCACTTGTAAAATTTGAATTTGGCATGGTTGATGCCTTGTGAGACCTCTAGTGTGTGCCTAGGAACCCTACACAGTGAAGCTGCTCAGTTGCCTCTTGGCGAGGGCTTTGATCCCTGGCGTTGTGGGGTAGGGAGCTACCAGCCAGGGATAGCCAAGCAGGGTGGCCGCTCGGCTGTCTCTTGGTGAGGGCTTTGATCCTTAGCGCTGGAGGGGTCGTGCAAGGCCTGCTAAGGATGGACCTAGCAGTGAAGCTGCTCAGTTGCCTCTTGGCGAGGGCTTTGATCACTGGCATTGTGGGGTAGGGAGTTACCAGCCAGGGATAGCCGAGCAGGGTAGCCGCTCGGCTGCCTCTTGGTGAGGGCTTTGATCCTTGGCATGATAGGGTAGGGAACTACCAGCCAGGGATAGCCGAGCAGGGTATCCGCTCGGCTGCCTCTTGGTGAAGGCTTCGATCCTTAGCACTGGAGGGGCCGTGGGAGGCCTGCTAAGGATGGACCGAGCAGTGAAGCTACTCAGTTGCCTCTTGGCGAGGGCTTTGATCCCAGGCGTTGTGGGGTATGGATCTCCCAGCCAGGGATAGCCGAGCAGGGTAGCCGCTCGGCTGCCTCTTGGTGAGGGATTCGATCCTTAGCGCTGGAGGGGTCGTGCAAGGCCTGCTAAGGATGGACCGAGCAGTGAAGCTACTCAGTTGCCTCTTGGCGAGGGCTTTGATCCCTGGCGTTGTGGGGTAGGGAGCTACCAGCCAGGGATAGCCGAGCAGGGTAGCCGCTCGGCTGCCTCTTGCGAGGGCTTTTGATCCCTGGCGTTGTGGGGTAGGGAGCTACCAGCCAGGGATAGCCGAGCAGGGTAGCCGCTCGGCTGCATCTTAGTGAGGGCTTTGATCCCTGGCATTGTGGGGTAGGGGAGCTACCAGCCAGGGATAGTCGAGCGGGGTAGCCGCTCGGCTGCCTCTTGGTGAGGGCTTCGATCCTTAGCGCTGGAGGGGGCGTGCAAGGCCTGCTAAAGATGGACCGAGCAGTGAAGCTGCTCAGTTGCCTCTTGTGCGAGGCTCTGTCCATCCTCCCTGGTGCGAGTACAGGGAAGAGGGACAGTCGCTGGCGACACGTGTCATGATCGCGTGGGGAACGCGAAGCGCCGAAGTAGTGTCGTTTTGATTTCGCATCGAGCGGCGCGATGTCTGCCGTGTTGTGGCACAGTTGCGGGTGAAACGGGCGACCGTTGAACTCCGGGGGCGTTGTGGGCTATATAAAATGGAGGGAGTGTTGATTACTCCCTTCCTCACACCCGAAACGTAAGAATGGATGACTTCCCTTTCACCATCCCCGATATCATAAACTTCGAGGACGTGTACCTTTACGATAAGTACTGTACTGAGGACACGGTACAGTTGGTGATAGGCCGCATCGAGGATCATTTTGGCCGATTGCTCCCCCGGCGTTCCCCCTACTTCAGCTGTTAATGTACTCCATCTGGAGGGCGTCGCCGGGGCTCTACAACCCCTTGTCCGAACAGCTGAAAGACGAGGCCGTTGGCAAGCTAAGGTCTTTGAGGCGCTTCGGCCTGATCTCTGCGAGTCGGCTAAATCGCTCGGTGGCGCTCGTCCTTGAGTGCTACCAATTGAGGCACGATGCCGACATTCGCGGGGGGGGTATCGACGGTAGAGGTTAGAAGCCTGAGGGCTCGTCTGGCGGAAATATTCTCAGAATACCACGAGCAGTGTTCTCTGCACCCACTTCCCCTGCTATTGTAATTTTTTTTTTGATGTACGGCTGAGGAGCCTATGGTACCCTTTTGAATAAACGAAACTGTTCTTTCTCTTTTTGCAATGTTTTATTTACCTCTTCTTATTACATAAACAGAAAGGTCTTGAGAAAGGTTTACATTGTCTTGGCAAAAGAATTACGCGCTAGTAGATGATTGTTGGGGTAAAAATTTATACCCCGTTGACCGAGTCAAAGTCAAGGTCAACCCCCAAGCTAGGTGGGCCCAAGCCCAGGTCAAGCGGGCCCATGCCCAAGTCGAGCCCGCGGCCAGCCTCCCCATGCCAACAACAAAATCATGTGATAAATAATTTTTATGTAATTTTTTTTATATACATGAGTGTATGCAAAATGGGCATAAAGCCAATATTTTGTAAGCCCATGGCTTATGTGCAAAAAAAGAAATGGCACATGAGCCATGGGATGGGCAAAATGCCATTTTGCAAAGCCCAAGGGGCTATATGTAAATATATAAGCCTATATAAGGCAACATGATGAATAAAAAAAAACAACTTTTCATTCTCTCCACAAAAATTTTAGATCTGAGATCTTTTGTGCCTCCTGCTCCTTCTCCAAGGTTCTAAACCTTCTCATTTCATTTGAATTAAATCAAGAGTTTTACTGTTTCTTTTCAAAAACTAAGAAGTCTTCCACCACAAAACCCACAAAGGGGAACTTGGATCTACCATTAGATCTCAGAAAGGAGAGATTTTTAGATCTCACATCTCTTGATCATCAAGATCCAGCCAACAGAGGAGGAAGAGAAAGAATCCCTTTCATCAACCAAAACATTTTAGGAGTTTAACTCCATATATTTACATATATATATATATATATATATATATATAATATTTTCTTTCTGAAGCATAGCTTCTGTTTCTTAGGCTAAAAGCCTCTTTTTCTCGCCGGCGCTCAAGCGCAGAGCGCCCGCGTGTCGACACGTGGCGCGCTTGCGCTCAAGCGCAAGCGCCCGAGCGCAAGTCGCCCACGTGCCGACACGTGGCGCGCTTGCGCTCAAGCGCAAGCTCCCGAGCGCAAGTCGCCCCGGTGCCGACACGTGGCGCGCTTGCGTTCAAGCGCAGGCGCTCGGGCGCAAGTTGCCCCCGTGCCGACACGTGGCGCGCGCCCAAGCGCAGGCGCTCGGGCGCAAGTGGCCCCCGTGCCGACACGTGGCGCGCTTGCGTACCAGCGCAGGCGCTCGAGCGCAAGTCTCCCCGTGCCGACACGTGGCGCGCTTGCGCTCCAGCGCAGGCGCTCGAGCGCAAGTCGCCCCCGTGCCGACACGTGGCGCACTTGCGCTCAAGCGCCCAGCGCTTAAGCGCAAAGCGCCCACGTGCCGACACGTGGCACTCTAGCGCCTGAGCGCACAGCACCTAGGCACACAGCGCCCAAGGTGCTGCCCCCACGCATCCTTTGGGTGCTTCTCCCCCCTCTTTTTTTTATATGTATATACATATATATATATATACATATGTACACATATGCATACATATGTGCACACACAGATACACCACGACACTGTCCCTGTTAGAAAAAAATTTCTAACGGGACGTTGCCCCGCACCCCGCAAGGGGGCTGCTAGCCCCCTTGACCCCCAGCCCGCTATCCGGGTAGCGGGACCCCCGTAAAAACTCTGCGTGGCTCCTGATATATCCAAACCTCCCCTTTCAAAACACAACACACGTACACTGCACGTTGAGTTCGCATGACCAGTTTAACCCGTTAATCGGAGGTTCCCTCGCCTCAAAAGCGAGGGGTAATTAACGGCAGCTTAGTCCGCGGCTGCCGGAGATTCGGATCCCCACAATCAATAACCCCCGGCCTACCCTAGGCAGGGGGAATCTGTAGTACGCCTGACAAGCGCGCGCGTATTCCCATCTCAATGGGGTGACGAAAAACACCCTACAGATTCTGGCACGCCCGGTGGGACCAATCTCTCCTCCTATATTTCGGGTTAAGCGTTCATGCGAACTCAATCAATATACATGTCTATATTTAAACTAAAATAATGCCTTTTCATGCAGGTTTTCAAGTAATCACTCTCCAACAATGTCTCCAAGGACGATCTCAGCTCTCAGCACGACTCCCGTCTCCTACACGATAAAGATAGACTCCAGGACGGTCCTTCCGGCCAGTCTCGGACGACAATGGGAGGAGCCGCTGCTACCATTTGGCTCTATTATGTTCATGCCAGTTGGCGCCATCCCAGCTCCTCAAGCCCCGGTGGCAGACAAACCGGTCTCGAAAGGCAGGAGACCAAATGTGGTGATCTCAAGGGCGCCCCAACCCAAACGCAAGTCGGTGTCTGAACGACTTTCCTTGGCCCCAGCTGGGGGCAAGGCCATCAACACCGAGCAAGCTACAACGCGTCCCGAGCAAGCTCCAACGGTGCCCTTGACCACTGCTCGATTGGGTGTCTGCTCTAAGCTCCCCTCTGATCAACTCATAATGGCTTCCCGGGTAGCGGATGCCCGCCAAGCCTTCAAAATCGAGAAGCTGAGGGAGAAAAGGCTCAGATATAGAGCCAACAAAAGGGCTAGGGCTACTGCCAGGCTAAACCTCATGAGGTTCGAAGAACAGGGTTACCCCGCTAAAGATGAGGGGATGGCTGAATGTGTTATCCACACTGTCTACGTGGTGGGTACACGCAGCAAGAGCAAGGACGGGGCCACCACATCTCAAATCCAATCTGGCTTGAATGTGGTTGCCACTTCCCAAGAACAGCCGCCTCCGCTGGATGATGAAAACCCTCTCGATGAGGCTGATAGGCAGAGAGAGCCCTCAATTCATGAAGAGTCAGGCTCGGAAAGCGAAGATGAGCCAACTTTCCGTCCTAAGACCGCAGAGCAGCAACTTCTCCAAGAGCTCCGAAAACAGCTCAGAAGCAAAGATAAGGAGATGGCCAAGCTCTACTCAAAGATCGACGACTTGACAAATGTCGTCTTACGGCTTACGGCCCAACTTGCCTCTCAGCCGCCCAATCAAGCACAGGGCTCAGCTCATGAACCGGGAAACGGTGTCCCGAGACAGCCGACGCCCGTTCCCTCAAATCCAAAAGTGGGCGTACCGCATGAAAATCAGTCGCATCCTATCTCAGCAAATGTCTTGGCTACCGATGACAGTTGCCCGCTAACTCAAGATCAAATCATGGATTTGGTTGCCAACAAAGTCAAAACCTTGGTAGCCGAAGCCGAAGCACAAAAAGATATCAGCAGTAGTGGGAGACCATATCCTGCTCAGTATGATCTGGTAGAATTTCCTAGCGGCTATGTCATCCCCAAATTCGGAAGATTCGATGGGACAGGAAATGCGAATCAGCACATCGCCCATTTCAAAGCCTCATGCGAGAATACTGGGGGCAATGATGCGCTTCTCCTCCGCCAGTTCGTTAATAGCTTGACCGATGTTGCTTTCGACTGGTACGCGAGCATACCGGATGGCTCCGTCACAAATTTTGTCCAAATGGAGTCTTTGTTTCGGCAGAGGTTCATGAGCGTCAGCGATAAGATTACTATTGCCGAGCTCGTAAGGACCAAGCCCAAGACCAACGAAAGCAGCACGGATTTTATAACCCGATGGCACAATCTCTCCGTCAAATGCGAACCGCCGATAGAGCAGGACCAATCTGTCAGCCTCCTTGTCGGAAATCTCAACAACTGGATGGCCCCGTTTCTATGTACCGCGGGTCTCAAAACATTCCAAGAGCTGACCAGAAAAGTCCAGATGTTGGAACGCTCAAAGCAGGAGTCCTCCTCTGACTCCCAAAATAACAATAGGTCCTGGAGAAACCGAAGGACGAAAATCGCAAAGGCGGGGGTTCTGACGATGCTGAATCTTTTAACACTTCGGCTAACCGAAATAAGCAAGGGATGAGTGGGCCTAATGCCAACCAGCCTCGGAAGCCAGTGTTCGGAGTGGGAGGAGAATCTCCACTAAAAGAGAAGCTGGATAAGGTCTATTCCTTCAGAAGGGACAAAATCCGTAAAATATTCAAAGACGCCCTGAAGAACGGTCTACAACTGCCTGAGTCAAAAAGACTGCAGGAAGCGAATATGACCGACGACCCCAAATACTGCCCCTATCACAGAGTGATAGGTCATGCTATTGAGGACTGCTTCGTCTTCAAAGATTGGGTCGAAAACCAATACAAGGCAGGAGAGATAGAACTGTCCAAAGGCGTGTTAGTAAACAGTCAAGATGCGACCGCCAATTTCATACAAACGGAGACCGAAGTTCTTCGTGAAACTGATTATCTCAGACATCTGCCTTTCTCTGAAAACAATCGACCACCACGTCATTAAACTGGGAACAGTCGACCTCTAAGTCGTTAAACTGGGAATGTAAAAAAATATATATATGTGTAAATAAAAAATGTGTAAATAAAAGAAAAATAAAGAAAAGCCGAAATGATGGGGCAACTCGCAAAAAAAAAATCAGCGAGTAAAGTAAAAATGAAAATAAAGCCGAAATGATGGGGCAGCCGCGAATAAAAGCCGAAATGATAAGGCAATTGCGATCTTCGCGATAACAAAAGCTGAAATGATAGAGCAATCGTGGTGAAACAAAAATAAAACAAAACAAAGAACAAATAAAACAAAGGCGAATGATGAATCGCTCATGGTACCATATTCCAGTGCAGCGATGCAGACGCCAACCAAAATCCAGTTTCCCCAAATTCTTTTGGCCCTACGGTGGGTCCCCAAATTGACCATCGTATACAATCCACGGGCTCAAAAAATTCTCATCATACCCATGCCCCACCGCGACCACCAGTTACGCGGCTGGTCTCCGTCTTTGGAATTATGCTTCATTACAAAGAACCACTCATGTGTCCTCACGATGCATGAGGAGAACAAACCTTCGTGAGATCCTTACGACTCACGAAGGAAAAACACACTTAGGAGTCCCCACGACTCCTAAGGAGAAAATACACCTGCGAGATCCTTACGACTCGCAGGGAGAAGATGCTTTTATGGGACCCTCACGGCCCATAAAATTGAAAAGTCTTAGGTGGTAGGGATCTAAACCTGTCTCCTAAGCCATCGCTCCCCAATCCCTAAGTGGCGAATGATGAGTCACTCCTGGTACCATATTTCAGTGCAGCGATGCAGACGCCAACCAAATTCCAAATCCCATACCCCAACGGCGAATGATGAGTCGCTCCTGGTACCATATTCCAGTGCAGCGATACAGACGCCAACAAAGTCCCAAAAATTTTTATGGCCCTACGGTCTGGATCATACATCCTGCAAAACCGTATACAATCTACGGGCGTAAAACAATCCCAATCTCTCCAAAAAAAATAATAAAATAAAAATAAAAAAAGGTATGTCCACAAGCAAAATGGGCACGGATGAAAACCCGAAAGGGCTCCGTGAGTAAAAACAGCAGGACTGCCGGCGAGTTTGTGAAAACCCGAAAGGGCGCAAACTCGTGAGAAAAAGATGAAATGCACTCGCAATGTCCTCTCGACTTTGTGAGGAGAAAATTCCCGCGTGAGATCCTTACGACTCACAAAGGAGCGACACACTTGGAAGTCCCCACGACTCCCAAGGAGAAAATACACTTACGGGATCCTTACGACCTGTAGGGAGAAAATGCTTTGTGAGACCCTTACGGCTCACAAAGTTGAAAAGTCTTAGGCGATAGGGACCTAAAACCTGTCTCCTTAGCCATCATTTCCTAATAAGCAAACGCAAACGATGATTCGCTCCTGGTACCATATTCCAGTGTAGCGATGCTGATACCAAACAAAAACCAGCTTCCAAGTCCTCCCGGGGCAAATGATGAGTTGCTCCTGGCATTATTCCAGTGCAGCAATGCAGATGCCAAACCAAAACCAATCCCAAAATCCTCTCATGACAAATGATGATTCGCTCCTGGTACCATATTCCAGTGTAGCGATGCTGATGTCAACCCAAATCAAATCAAACCAACAACCTCTACGGCGGAATCATGCTCCGTTCCAGAATTTACCCTGTGTCGAAATCATGTTTCACCTCGGGATATCTACCTTCCCTGCCAGAATTATGCTCCGCCTCGGAATTAAATCAACCAACAAGCTCCCTGTCGGAATTATGCTTCGTCTCAGAATACACCCCGTGTCGAAATGATGCTTCGCCTCGGTGTACCTGCCTTCCCTGTCGAAATTATGCTTCGTCTTGGAATCAAGTCAGCCAACAAGCTCTGCGCCGGAATCATGCTCCGTCTCAGAATATACCCCGTGTCGAAATCATGCTTCGCCTCGGAATATTTGCCTCCCTTGTCGGAATTATACTTCGCCTAGGAATCTACCTCTGCGTCGAAATCATGCTTCGGTCAGAATGTCTGCCGATCCTTGGAAAGATGCTTCGATCTCTGGAATTATGCTCCGCCCTTCGGAACGATGCTCCGAATCCTGGAATCATGCTCCGCTCTTCGGAAAGATGCTCCGATCTCTGGAATTATGCTCCGCCTATCGGAACGATGCTCCGATCTCTGGAATTATGCTCCGCTCTTCGGAATGATGCTCCGAACCCCGGAATTATGCTCCGCCCTTCGGAATGATGCTCCGAATCCTGGAATCATGCTCCGATCATCGGAACGATGCTCCGATCTCTGGAATTATGCTCCGCCCTTCGGAATGATGCTCCGAACCCTGGAATTATGCTCCGCCCTTCGGAATGATGCTCCGAATCCTGGAATCATGCTCCGATCATCAGAACGATGCTCCGATCTCTGGAATTATGCTCCGCTCTTCGGAATGATGCTCCGAACCCTGGAATTATGCTCCGCCCTTCGGAACGATGCTCCGAATCCTGGAATCATGCTCCGCTCTTCGGAAAGATGCTCCGATCTCTGGAATCATGCTCCGCTCATCGGGATGATGCTCCGATCCCCTGGAATCATGCTCCGCCCTTCGGAATGATGCTCCGAATCCTGGAATCATGCTCCGATCATCGGAACGATGCTCCGATCTCTGGAATTATACTCCGCCCATCGGAACGTTGCTCCGATCTCTGGAATTATGCTCTGCTCTTCGGAAAGATGCTTCGAACTCTGGAATCATGCTGCGCTCATCGGAATGATGCTCCGATCCTTGGAATCATGCTCCGCACTTTGGAATGATGCTCCGAACCCTGGAATCATGCTCCGCTCATCGGAATGATGCTCCAATCCCCTGGAATCATGCTCCGCTCTTCGGAATGACGCTCCGAATCCTGGAATGATGCTCTACTCTTCGGAATGATGCTCCGAATCCTGGAATTATGCTCCGCTCTTCGGAATGATGCTCCAAACCCTGGAATCATGCTTCGCTCCCCTGGAATCATGCTTCGCTCATCGGAATGATGCTCCGATCCCCGGGAATCATGCTCCCCGAGGGATACTCCGACCCCGGAATTATGCTCCGCGAATCAGAATGATGCTCCGATCCCCGGGAATCATGCTCCCCGGGATGATGCTTCGCCACCGGAATGATGTTCCACCTCGAAGTTCAGCTTCAAGATCCATCAATTTCACGCACACAACTCAAATGTGCGGTGTGCATTTATTGATGGGGGGCACTTTGTTGGGGTAAAAATTTACACCCCGTTGACCGAGTCAAAGTCAAGGTCAACCCCCAAGCTAGGTGGGCCCAAGCCCAGGTCAAGCGGGCCCATGCCCAAGTCGAGCCCGCGGCCAGCCTCCCCATGCCAACAACAAAATCATGTGATAAATAATTTTTATGTAATTTTTTTATATACATGAGTGTATGCAAAATGGGCATAAAGCCAATATTTTGTAAGCCCATGGCTTATGTGCCAAAAAAGAAATGGCACATGAGCCATGGGATGGGCAAAATGCCATTTTGCAAAGCCCAAGGGGCTATATGTAAATATGTAAGCCTATATAAAGCAACATGATGAATAAAAAAAAACAACAACTTTTCATTCTCTCCACAAAAATTTTAGATCTGAGATCTTTTGTGCCTCCTGCTCCTTCTCCAAGGTTCTAAACCTTCTCATTTCATTTGAATTAAATCAAGAGTTTTACTCTTTCTTTTCAAAAACTAAGAAGTCTTCTACCACAAAACCCACAAAGGGGAACTTGGATCTACCATTAGATCTCAGAAAGGAGAGATTTTTAGATCTCACATCTCTTAATCATCAAGATCCAGCCAACAGAGGAGGAAGAGAAAGAATCCCTTTCATCAACCAAAACATTTTAGGAGTTTAACTCCATATATTTACATATATATATATATAAAATAAATATTTCCTTTCTGAAGTATAGCTTCTGTTTCTTAGGCTAAAATCCTCTTTTTCTCGCCGGCGCTCAAGCGCAGAGCGCCCGCGTGTCGACACGTGGCGCGCTTGCGCTCACGCGCAAGCGCCCGAGCGCAAGTCGCCCACGTGCCGACACGTGGCGCGCTTGCGCTCAAGCGCAAGCTCCCGAGCGCAAGTCGCCCCGGTGCCGACACGTGGCTCGCTTGCGTTCAAGCGCAAGCGCTCGAGCGCAAGTTGCCCCAGTGCCGACACGTGGCGCGCGCCCAAGCGCAAGCGCTCGGGCGCAAGTCGCCCCGTGTCGACACGTGGCGCACTTGCGCTCCAGCGCAGGCGCTCGAGCGCAAGTCTCCCCCGTGCCGACACGTGGCGCGCTTGCGCTCCAGCGCAGGCGCTCGAGCACAAGTCGCCCCCGTGCCGACACGTGGTGCGCTTGCGCTCAAGCGCCCAGCGCTTAAGCGCAAAGCGCCCACGTGCCGACACGTGGCACTCTAGCGCCTGAGCGCATAGCACCTAGGCGCACAGCGCCTAAGGTGCTGCCCCCACGCATCCTTTGGGTGCTTCTCCCCCCTCTTTTTTTTATATGTATATACATATATATATATATACATATGTACACATATGCATACATATGTGCACACACAGATACACCACGACACTGTCCCTGTTAGAAAAAAATTTCTAACGGGGCGCTGCCCCGCACCCTGCAAGGGGGCTGCTAGCCCCCTTGACCCCCAGCACGCTATCCGGGTAGCGGGACCCCCGTAAAAACTCTGCGTGGCTCCCGATATATCCAAACCTCCCCTTTCAAAACACAACACACGTACACTGCACGTTGAGTTCGCATGACCAGTTTAACCCGTTAATCGGAGGTTCCCTCGCCTCAAAGGCGAGGGGTAATTAACGGCAGCTTAGTCCGCGGCTGCCGGAGATTCGGATCCCCACAATCAATAACCCCCGGCCTACCCTAGACAGGGGGAATCTGTAGTACGCCTGACAAGCGCGCGTGTATTCCCATCTCAATGGGGTGACGAAAAATACCCTACAATGATCTTATTCGTGAAGCTTGAGCTCCTCGGACGATGGTTGGCCTCCGCGACTGGCATAGGGTGCTGTGCTTTGTAGGTGTCCGATGTATCCTCTGCTGACACGACCATGATTTGGCCGATCGTCAGCTCGCCGGGAGGGGGACGTTGTTCCTGCTCGCGGTCAGCTTGCTGCTTGTCTCGCAAGTATGCCGCGAGGTGCCTCGAATGGATGAGCTCCTCAATGTAGTCTCGGAGCTGCTTACAGCTCTCCGTGGAGTGGCCTAGCGGCCTGTGGAAATCGCAGTAGGGGCCCCGGGTTTGCTTTGAGGCCATTCGCGAGATCGGGGGGAGCTTGAAGAACCCCTCGCCTTTAGCCTCCTCAAGCAGTACTGTCTGGGAGACGTTGATCGGGGTGTACTCCTGAAACTTCGGGAAGTAGGGTTTTGGCCGCTCAGGTCCCCTTCTCTCTTCCCTTGCCCTTTTCTTCTGGTCGGCTTGATCTGCCCGGGGGAGACTTACGTTCAACTCGAATTCGAGCCGGTCCTCACGCTCGGTCCAGGCCTTTACCTCGGCCATGGTCTTAGGTTGTGCTAGTGCAAAGTAGCGTAACCACTCCTTGTGTCTAAGACCAGACCTTAAGGCTGTGATGACCGTCTCGTCCCGATGTTTTAGGACCTCGAGAAGGGCGTTGTAGAAGCTGGTGACGTATACTTTGAACGTCTCCTTGTCCCAGCTCTTGATCGTGAAGAGATGGTCAACTGTGCGTTTTTTCCGCCTGTTCCCGACGAAGTGGTCGAGGAATTGGGTGGCCAGCTCGTCGAAAGTTGAGATCGAGCGTGGCTCGAGTCCTCGGAATCAGTCTCGTCAGGAGCGGATGAGAGTGGCCGGGAAAGCTCGGCACTGGGTGGCGGAGTTGTCTTGGAAGCTCATCCCCGCGGTGAATGCGTCCAAATGGTCCTTCGGGTCAGATTTGCCGTCGAAGAGGGAGACCTTCGGGGGCTTGTTGCGAGAGGAGACATGGACAACGAGCAGCTCCTCGGTGAACGGTTTGGTGAGCGAGTCGGCGGCGTACTTAGCCCCGTCACTCGAACGGTGACCTTCCCGATGCATACCTTCGATCTTCTTCTCGAGGGCGTCGAGTCGGCCGTGGTACCCTGACGATTCAGCACATTCTGATCTCTGGCCTCTGCTGTTGGAGACCTGTGGCTGGCTGCGGCCTCGGTTCCTCTTAAGGAGGTTCCTTAGATCCCCCGGCGAGGTAGTCTTCGAGCCGCCGTGGCGAATCCCGTCCGCGCGACCCCGTTGTGGGAGGGGGTGTCGATCATGCCTGGGAACAGGAGAGCTGACCGACATCTCCTCGGGGAGGACAGGTGCGCGAAGGATCTCGGGGCGTGGCACTCTGGTGACGGACCTCGGTGTTGAGCTATGGGGTGCCTAGCGGGTCGCAGAATGTATTGGCCCGGGAGATCTGCGGCCGTGGGAGGTAGCGAGGCGGTAGTCGATAGTGCCGACGCGAGCGGAGTCTTCTCTCCCCTGTGGAGGTCCCGGTCCGAGGAGGGGGAGCGGCGACCTGGGGATCTTGCCCTGCTGTTTGGATGCGGATGAGCGCCTCCACGACGGACGCGAGTTGGTCTATCCGGCCGGCAAGGGCGTTGATGGCAATCGGCGGAGGAGGTTCGTCCGTGCCTCCGTTGAGAAGGAGGCGACGGCTAGTGCTTGGATCGTCGTGATGATCGCTCGCCATTAAGTTGAGATCGGAAGATGGACTTTTGTTTTTGAGGAATCAAGGTTTTCCTACAGACGGCGCCAGCTGACGTGACCGGGATCACGCCGAGATGTTACCTTCCGTTGATCTGCTGATGGCGGCGATGGACGGCTGAGATTGGATCTGGAGGCAGGCTCCTGAAGCGTGTGGATCTCAATAGGTTTGAGGTTGTTTAGGCCGAGCTACCTACAAAGAAGTCCTGGGATGGTTGTACCACCGAGGACCCTCCAACGGTCAAGTTAGAGAGGAAATCCGAGCAGAATAACGGCTTAGTGGAGTAAAATGGCTTACTTGAACCGTCTGAAGAAGGGGTTTATATAGCGGTGGCAGCAGGCAGGGCAGGCGCGAGAATCACACCGGCCATTACGCTCCCGACGTCACGCCCGCGTGATGAGCGGGATCTCCCATTAATGGCGAGATAGGCTCGTTAATGGGGGATCATGATGGCATGGAACGTGGGATGGGGCCGGCAGATATC
Organism: Agapanthus africanus; assembly: GCA_030015575.1. Taxonomy (NCBI): domain Eukaryota; kingdom Viridiplantae; phylum Streptophyta; class Magnoliopsida; order Asparagales; family Amaryllidaceae; genus Agapanthus; species Agapanthus africanus. The sequence continues at coordinate 14,843,012 of CM057337.1, forward strand.
TCGCGCATGGCGAGATTCGTGGGATGGTGGTTGCGCCTGTGAGCAGTGCCGTTGGTCGGTCGATGAGACCGAGGAAGATGACCTCGGCGGGAGAGCTCGTAAACGAGCGGGAGAGCCGAGGTATCTTTGAAGGGTTTTCTCTAGCACCACTACTAGGGTTTGGTAGCATCACACATGCCATATTAAAAAATTTATAGGGTGCTAAAGAAACTATCCTAAGGATCAAATTAGAAAAGTTAGGGTAACACTAAACTTTAACACAATCCACAAGTAGTAAAGTACTATGTTTAGAGAATACAACCTTTGTAGCTCCCTTCGCTAGACTCCTTGGCTACTTGAGAGTTGAAAGAAGCTTGCTTGAGATCCTCCAAGTCCACGACGATCCACCCAGAGTCCTTTTTGTCCAAGCTCAAAGCTCCACTTGATCAAGATGATGAAGTTGAAACTAACACTCTAAACTAATGGGCAAGAGTAGTATAGAATGATGATGTAGTTTATTTTCTCACTTCAAAACCCTAACTTGATCACTCTTTTGTTCACTATCAAAACCCAGAGAGCAAGAGAGTGAGGAAGAAGAAGATAGCAAATGAAAAAGCTCAAGATAATGATAAGCTTAAGGATAAAAATGAGATTAGAAAATATATATATTTTCTTCTTCTCATCTTTAACCCTAGTTAATAAATATCTAGATATTTCTTTTGATGCAAGAATGGCCATGGAAAAATAACACATGGTTAACCAAAGGTTTAGTGGATAAATAAAATAATTAACCATGAATTATTTCCATTTCCACTAGCTCCAAAAATAAATATCAACATATTTATTAAGGTGTGAGTCTTATATTGCCACCATCCAATGTATCAACAACCATGATAGAAATGTGAATGCATGTATGTGTGCATGCACATCCATATGCATCAATGTAAACATGTGCATACATGCATGCATACATCAAAAGACAAAAGGGTCTAAAGTGAAAATGCTAATGGTCAATGTTAAATCAACACCTGATTTAGCAAACCGATCATATCTCATACGACCCGACCAATAGAAAACCGCCCGATTAATATACGGTATCACATACGCGCATTTAATCGGGTCCCCGCGTATATCACATATACACATCACATCGTTTCGCCTGGGCTAAGTAACTCCATTGTGGGACTCTAACACTCGTCAATATGCCGGCAGTGGGTGATGATCATATCACGCACACCCAAGCCGTAAGAGGTCAGCTAAACGTAATGGCCACCCGGGTATTGAGCGATCAGAAGAAAACAAGAGAACCGGTCACAACTCCCGTCGAGCCAACCGGCAACACTATCGTACAGTCCGGTCTCTTCGTCAGATATGCTGCATATCGAGTCTAGGGATGGTAACGTCGACCCCAATAACTCAATAAGTCATGCTGATGAATGGTCTATAACAGATCGAGAAACTACTGATAACACTTATTAGTAAATCTCAACAGCCCTGGCTAGAGACTTACTGATATAGCCAATCGAGCACAGCACAACATCAACTCCCAATACCGGGAGAGACGAAACCCCTCCTATCGCTCATCGTCTCCATGTGTCTCGGGACTGTACCCAAAAGCCACCTGTTTGCACGACTCAGTAGAGCTGTAGTAGGGTGGTAATCAAAGTACAGTGGGAGAACACACAAAACTCTATGACGATCTCGGGTCTACAGACTAACCTGTACCAGTGTCACCTAAGAACTGCTATCCGACGATAGATATAATACCATATAGGAGTTCTCGGCGAGTCCGTCCAGTGTACCCAGTCTTCACTGAGCACCCGCATATGATCTCGATGTCAAATATCAATGGATGTGGGAACATCCATCGCCCATCATATGGGTCTAGTATCATATACGCTAGTCTACTCTGGTATATCGATGCCCCATCTCAATACACTTACGACTAGGGACATTTCAGGATATGCTTATAAACTACAGACGTTCCACTAGTATGATCTCCATCATAACCACAGTAGTCAAGCAAATATCCTTAGGGCTTTATCAACATGTGTAAATGAGTAAAAGCATGATCAAGTCAACATATCAGATAAAGAAGAACCGGATAGCATACTATCATATCGAGCAAGAATGTCATCTGTATATATATATATATACATGTATAAATACATCCACTATCATATAATGGCCTCTAGGGCATACATATATCCAACAATCTCCCACTTGCACTAAGGCCAGTTATTGGCGTATCTCATACCCAACATCTCAAAAAGTCGCTCATGCTGAGGCTGAGGGAGGGCCTTGGTTAGTGGATCCGCGGTGTTATTCTTTGTGTCTACTCTCCTAATCTCGATCTCGCGGCGATCTACAATCTACCGGATCAAATGAAAACGTCTCAGGATGTGTCTGGATCGCTGATGGGACCTGGGCTCCTTGGCTAACGCCATAGCCCCATTATTATCACAATACAATGGTATTGGATCAATAATGGTTAGGACTACTCCTAGCTCCGAGACGCACTTCCTCATCCAGACGGCTTCCTTGGCGGTATCATTCGCAGCAATGTACTCAGCTTCCATCGTAGAGTCTATAACGGTATCCTATTTGGAATTCTTCCAACTTACCGCCCCTCCATTGAGGGTAAATACAAACCCAGAGATAGATTTGTTGTCGTCCTTATCACTCTGGAAGCTCGAATCGGTAAAGGCCTCCATTTGGAGATCTCCGTTACCATACACCAAGAACAATTCTTTAATCCTTCGTAAGTACTTAAGAATGTTCTTCACAGCTATCCAGTGATTCTCCCCTGGGTTGGATTGATACATGCTTACTATACTAAGTGCATAAGCTACATCTGGGCGTGTACATAATATCGCATACATTATAGATCCTACTGCCGAAGCATAGGGTATAATACACATGTGAGCTCTCTCTCTTTATCGGTCTTTGGGCAAAAGTCCTTGAAGAGAGTGACTCCATGGCAAGCGGGTAAGGCGTCCCGCTTGGAGTCTTCCATATTAAACCTCTTTAGGATGGTGTTGATGTACCTGGTTTGGGACAATCCCAATAACCTTTTGGATCTATCCCTATAGATCCAAATGCCCAGAATGTATGTGGCATCACCAAGGTCTTTCATGGAGAACCTTAGTGATAAGAAAGATTTGACCGACTATTGCATAGGAATATCATTTCCTATCAGAAGAATATCATCCACGTACAATACGAGGAATATGACAGCTCTCCCTACAGCCTTCTTATAAATACAAGGTTCATCTGAATTTTTAATGAAATCAAACTCTTTGATAATATCATCAAAACAGATATTCCAGCTCCGTGATGCCTGCTTTAATCCATAAATGAATTTAAGCAATCTACATGCTTTACTGCTGCTCCCACTGTCAATGAAGCCCTCTGGCTGATCCATATAAACGCATTCTTCTAAATCACCATTTAGAAATGCAGTTTTAACGTCCATCTGCCAGATTTCATCGTCGTAGTGAGCAGCAATAGCAAGTAGGATCCGAATGGATTTAAGCATGGCTATGGGAGAAAGTTTTGTCATAGTCCAGACCTGGTCGTTGACGAAAATCCTTTGCCACAAGTCTTGCCTTATAGGTCTCTACCTACCCATCTACACCAATCTTTCTTTTAAAGATCCATTTGCACCCCACGGGTTTTACCCCAGGGGGTACAACGTCCAAAGGCCATACTTTGTTGGTGTACATAGACTCCATTTCAGATCTCATGGCATCCAGCCACTTCACAGAGTCTCCACTCGTGATAGCATGCTGAAAGCTGGTAGGATCATCATCCTCCATGAGGCAATCTTCTCTATCACCATCAATGAGGAAACCGTAGTACCTCTCCGGTGGGCGAGAAGTCCTACCAGATCTACGGATTGGCCGAGATTCATCAGTTTCTATTGCAACAGCCGGTTGAACCAAGTCGTCATTCATAATTTGTGTTTCTAGAACTTCTTCTAGGTCTACCACACTTCCAGCTGTATCATTTGTGAAAAACTCTTTTTCCAAAAATGTGGCATACTGAGAAACAAACACTTTTTGTTCCTCCTTGTGGTAGAAAAGATATCCATAAGAATTCTTTGGATATCCCACAAAATTACACATGACTGACTGTGTCTCGAGTTTGTCCGGATTCTGCTTTTTAACATAGGCCGGACAACCCAAAATCTTAATTCGTTTAAGAGACGGTCTCTTCCCATGCTATATATCATATGGCGTGGTAGACACGGTTTTGGTTGGGACCCTGTTCAGTAGAAACACTGCAGTCTCCAATGCATGCCCCCAAAATGAGATGGGCAACTCAGCATCACTCATCAGGGAACGAGCCATATCTAATAGGGTCCAATTCCGTCGTTCTGACACACCATTGTGCTGTGGTGTGTAAGGAGGAGTGAGCTGAGAGAGAATCTCATTGTCTTTTAGGAAGTCTGCAAACTCTGTACTGAGATACTCCCCACCTCGATCTGATCGAAGTATTTTGATACTCAAGCCGGTTTGTTTTTCTACTTCGAGTTTATATTCAGTGAATTTCTCGAAAGCTTCGGACTTGTGCTTTAATAAAAATACATGACCGAACCTTGAGAAATTATCAGTGAAAGTAATGAAGTATGAAAAACCGCCTCTAGCCTGTGTAGACATTGGCCCACATACATCACTATGTATGAGGCCTAAGAGCTCAGTAGCTCTCTCTCCATATCCTGTAACTAGAGTTTTGATCAATTTACCCTTGATACAAGACTGGCATGTTGCATAAGATTTATATTCAAAAGGGTTTAAATATCCATCTTTGTGTAACTTATTTAGTCGTGTTTCGTTAATATGACCAAGTTTACAGTGCCAAAGAAAAGCTTCATTTATTTCTGAAAGTTTTCTTTTATTAGTGTGTTGTATGTTGAAAACTGTGTGTTGATTTAGAACGTATATCCCGTTATTAAGTGTACCATACCCAACCAACATTTGATTCGGGTGAATGTTCATAACATTGTTTTGCAATACAAAATTATATCATTCATTGTCTAACAAAGAAACGGATATTATATTACAAAGCATACTAGGTACATAATAACATGGGTTCAAAACCAATATACATCCAGATGGCAACCCCAAGTGATACTCTCCCACTGCAACTGTATGCACATTGGAACCATTTCCAACCCGGAGAGTATGGTCACCTGTCTTCAAAACCTCACTATTTCTCAGCCCCTGCATAGAATTGCAAATGTGAGAACCTGAACCGGTATCTAATACCCAGGAAGCAGAGTTTATTGAAAAACAGTTTTCTGTTACAAACACACCTGAAGCGGAAGCATCCCCATGCTTCTTGTTCTTGAGCTCCAAGTACTCAGTGCAGTTGCGCTTCCAGTGTCCTGTTTTGTGGCAGTGATAACATTCCCCTTTCCCTGATTCCCCAGCCGTGGACTTGTCTTTCCCCTTAGCCTTTTTGACTCCACCCTTAGGTTTGGTGGGTTTCTTCTTTATCTTTCCCTTGGCCTTAGCCTTCGGGCGAGAGGAGGAAGATGGCCCAACACTCAAAACGGGAGTCTTCACTGACTTGAGCGTGCTCTCTGTGCTCCTCAACATATTGAGGAGCTCAGGTAGTGACTTCTCCATATTGTGCATTTTGAAGTTAACTACAAACTGAGCAAAGGCTGGGGAGAGAGACTGCAGAATGATATCAGTATATTGTTCATTGTCTATTTCCCATCCGAGGTCCTCAAGCTCTTCCATAAGGGCTATCATCTTCAGAACATGGTCACCTACTGGTGTGCCAGGGGCCATCCGCATCTGAAACAACTTTCTGGATGCTTCGTATCGTAAGACACAAGATTGCTCTCCATACAACTCCTTTGTATGGAGAAATATGGCTTGGACGTCCATATTCTCGTGTTGTTCCTGATGTGTGTTATCCATCGATGCAAGCGCAAGGCATTTGGCCGTGGCACAGTCAGCGTCCCATATCTTGCGGACTTCCTTATCCGCAACCGAAGATTTAGGACCTGGGACGGGCGGGGCTGGAGCCGTGAGGACATATGATACCTTATCATAAGTCAAGGCAATGTTAATGTTCCTCAGCCAGTCTTTATTATCGGTCCCATTCAGTTTATTTTTATCTAGTAGAAGCTTGAGTCCTGTCATTGGTATCTGCCATTAAGAGAGAGAAAAGAATACACTCAGCGAAAGCGCTTGCAAAGATCAGATTGGTTATTATCTTATCTAATCGATATCTCCCACTGCTTTAATCAAGTTTTTCTTTCAAACCTTAAAAAGAAAACTAGCCAGGATTAATTACAGTCACAACTTCGCTAACCGTTCAGCCAGGCCAGTGTCAGTACTTGAGGGGGTTCCCCGTGTTTTCGTACGGACCTAATTAATATAAACCTCGTCTTTCCAGAGGCGTAGCCCCGTTAACACCTTTCTTGACACCTAATAGGTTAGCTAATTGTAAACTGCAAAACTCTCATGAGAGCAACTATTGCCCACAGTGGGATCGGGATCCAACCATCATATGGAAGGTATGCAATCTCATTGCAAATTTCAACTATGGAAATTCCCGATGTGGTTTTTACCCCTAGTACCCATGACCTTAACTATGGTCAACAAATCATAAGCAATAGTTAAGTCCTACCCATCATTTCTTGATTAATTAGACCCACTCACATGACCCTTAACTATGGTCAACAAAGTCGCATGAATGTCCTAATTAATCTGCATCATATGCAGTGTGGAAGACATCACTTAGCTACCGTACACTACGCCTTAACTATAGTCAACAAACGTAGCACGAATACTAGGTACTCTACTTCCTAAAATGGTGGAGGGTTGCGGATGGTTTTTAAGAAAACCTTTAACGCTTTGAACTTGATATCGTCGTAGAATCAGATGGTTTTTAAAAAGGAGCGGCTTAAGCTCCGCAAGTTTGAAATGTAGTTTTTTCATAAAAAACCGAGTGGTTTTCAAATCTGATTCTACAACATCTTTTTAGGTTTATTTTCTTTACATTAATCATATTAATGCAGTCCCATCATTTAAGTCCTTAAGCCATCACAGAAAAGAAACGAAAATACAATGTACGCTTATGCCATCCGCATTCGCCACAATGTTCCGTTATGCACCGTTAAATTACTTAACTAACGGCATACCGGGACGGGACTAGCGCGGGTGTAAAACATAAGCAACGTCTACTATATATCTCATATATAATATTGCATTCGTCTCAGATATATTAAGCGATCACATCAAAGAATATAGGCAGCAGAAACACAGATATGATAATATAGGATATACTAGGACTTCTGTATTTAGTATTTAGCCAACAATAGAAAATACGGATTCTACGGTCGTGATGAATAGCCAATCCCACACCCTAGACCCCTACGAGAGCGGCAAGCGACCCTACCAATCCTAGAGTTAGGAGACCTGGTCCCGACTCCTCGAGATGGTCTCCCACTGGACTCTAGAACTCGGTCACTATTTTCTCCACCTTGGGTCTATCCTAATGCGGAAAAGTAAATAATATGCAACAATGGTGACATCATCCTCAACCCGAAAGTGCCCCAAATAAAAGAATATTACATACAAATGAATTTTACATGAATGAAAAGAAAAACTCTCATCTCACATAAAAACCCCGGCTATTCGATCACGACAATCCTATACATCATAGCACAGCAACACATAACATCACATGTCATCAACGTAAGCAAGTGTGCATACCCCAATTGCCGTTGACATATAGCAACGAAATCGGCGATACGCATACTACGCTTACGGTCGCAAAAACAAGTATCACATACTACTAGGCGATATTAAACCCTTCGATCGAATTAACGAACACCCGCATTCCTCAGCAAGCTCAACACTTGAGCGCTGTTAAACAATACCCAAAGTCCATGCCACAGTATTTAATGGACCGGCCGTAGAAGGGCAAACCCAAGCCTCATTTATGGCGCCACTAACTACGGTAAACCCTAAGGTTTAGTCGCAATTTGGTGGTCACATCTCGAGTTAGGGTTTCATTCTTCTAGAGGGTCCATAAGAATACCTGCATTATATATCGAGTACGTTCAACCTGGAAGATACCAGTGTTTGGTAATTCGTTCGACCTGTTTAACGTCGCCAAAGTTACCAATACAATGCTATAAAAATACGAATACAAAATACTCCGCAAATAGTCCATTTCCAAACTAACATCACATGCAAATTTGGACTTCAAAACAATACCAGAAACCCCAGATCAAGAACTACATAGCACTGGTGCAAAACGAGGAGAAGGGGAGCACAATGGGCCGGCGTCGCCGGAAATCCTGGCCTAAGGATCGGACAAAATCCGAGCCCCCCCCACTCGTATTTCACCTGTGTTCTTGTATTATCATAAATGCCACTCTGTAATTGTTTAAATAATTTTTAGACCACTTTTTAAAAATTTTCCAGAGAGCATTTTCAAGGGTTTCTAAAACCGTATTTTGCGCAGTTTTTCGGCTTCGGATTATCGTAACATCATCTAGGTTTCTAGTTAGGCTCTGATACCATAAAGGGTTTTCTCTAGCACTACTAATAGGGTTTGGTAGTATCACGCATGCCATATTAAAAAATTTATAGGGTGCTAAAGAAACTATCCTAAGGATCAAACTAGAAAAGCTAGGGTAACACTAAACTTTAACCCAATCCACAAGTAGTAAAGTACTAGGTTTTGAGAATACAACCTTTGTAGCTCCCTTCGCTAGACTCCTTGGCTACTTGAGAGTTGAAAGAAACTTTCTTGAGATCCTCCAAGTCCACGGCGATCCACCCGGAGTCCTCTTTGTCCAAGCTCAAAGCTCCACTTGATCAAGATGATGAAGTTGAAGCTAACACTCTAAACTAATGGGCAAGAGTAGTATAGAATGATGATGTGGTTTGTTTTCTCACTTCAAAACCCTAACTTGATCACTCTTTTGTTCACTATCAAAACCTAAAGAGCAAGAAAGTGAGGAAGAAGAAGATGGCAAATGAAAAAACTCAAGATAATGATAAGCTTAAGGATAAAAATGAGAATAGAAAAAATATATATTTTCTTCTTCTCATCTTTAACCCTAGTTAATAAATATCTAGATATTTCTTTTGGTGCAAGAATGGCCATGGAAAAATAACCCATGGTTAACCAAAGGTTTAGTGGATGAATAAAATAATTAACCGTGAATTATTTCCATTTCCACTAGCTCCAAAAATAAATATCAACATATTTATTAAGGTGTGAGTCTTATATTGCCACCATCCAATATATCAACAACTATGATAGAAATGTGTATGCATGTATGTGTGCATGCACATCCATATATGCATCAATGTAAACATGTGCATACATGCATGCATACATCAAAAGACAAAAGGGTCTAAAGTGAAAATGCTAATGGTCAATGTTAAATCAACACTTGATTTAGCAAACCGGTCATATCTCATACGACCCGACCAATAGGAAACCGCCCGATTAATATACGGTATCATATACGCGCATTTAATCGGGTCCCTGCGCATATCACATATGCACACCACATCGTTTCACTTGGGCTAGGTAACTCCATTGTGGGACTCTAAGACTCGTCAATACGCCGGCAGTGGGTGATGATCATATCACGCACACCCAAGCCGCAAGAGGTCAGCTAAACGTAACGGCCATACGGGTATTGAGCGATCAGAAGAAAACAAGGGAACCTGTCACAACTCTCGTCGAGCCAACCGGCAACACTATCGTACTGCCGGGTCTCTTCGTCAGATATGCTGCATATCGAGTCTAGGGATGGTAACGTCGACCCCAATAACTCAATAAGTCATGCCGATGAATGGTCTATAATAGATCGAGAAACTACTGATAACACTTATCAGTAAATCTCAACAGCCCTGGCTAGGGACTTACTGATATAGCCAATCGAGCACAGCACAACATCAACTCCCAATACCGGAAGAGACGAAACCCCTCCTATCGCTCATCGTCTCCATGTGTCTCGGGACTGTATCCAAAAGCCACATGTTTGCACAACTCAGTAAAGCCGTGGTAGGGTGGTAATCAAAGTACAGTGGGAGAACACACAAGACTCTATGACGATCTCGGGTCTACAGACTAACCTGTACCAGTGTCACCTGAGAACTGCTATCCGACGATAGATATAATACCATATAGGAGTTCTCGGCGATTCCGTCCAGTGTACCCAGTCTCCACTGAGCACCCGCATATGATCTCGATGTCAAACATCAATGGATGTGGGAACATCCATCGTCCATCATATGGGTCTAGTATCATATACGCTAGTCTACTCTGGTATATCGATACCCCATCTCGATACACCTACGATTAGGGACATTTCAGGATATGCTTATAAACTACAGACGTCCCACTAGTATGATCTTCATCATAATCACAGACAGTATTCAAGCAAATATCCTCAGGGCTTTATCAATATGTGTAAATGAGTAAAAGCATGATCAAGTCAACATGTCAGATAAAGAAGAACCGGATAGCATACTATCATGTCGAGCAAGAATGTCATCTGTATATATATATATATATACACATGTATAAATACATCCAATATCATATAATGGCCTCTGGGGCATACATATATCCAACAATCTTGGTTCTGCGGTAGCCCGGAGACGAGCTGGGAGGCCGAGGAGACCAATTGTGTTGGGGGCTTGGAGATGAGCCAGCGTTTGTTTGTAGGACGGGCATAGGAGCGGCCTGGTCGGTCACTGTGGATCCTTTCTTGCATGCTCTGGGACACGTCATCTGCTGCGTGTCATGATCTGGGAGATCACCGATATCGAGCATCATCAGGGGTAGATCTCATCCACAGATCCCAATTAAAACCACTTGTTTTCCGTTCTTGCACCCACGGTCCCATAATAAGAAAAAAGGAAATTAGACGATAAAAGATTTGAACGATCCAATTTGTTCATCGTGTTATTTAAACTCTAAAATGTTTTATATGCTGAAGTTGCATATCTGCTGCCCGGGGTCTCCATGATGTCTTTTCTATTCTGAAGCCATATTCTGCTCTTCTCCTCTTTTCTGTTCCTGATCGAGTTTGTGTCGTTCTTCTTTTCCATTTGTTGTGTTGTAAGTGATACTTAGCTGCACATCATTGTTCTTATTTTCAATATAGTTTAGCGAGATGGGTATGTTACCCTTTTGTCAAAAAAGAAGAAGAAGGCATCACTTGTAGAGCACTAGCTAGTGCTCAGGGAAACCCAACAATATTTATTGTCTTTATAAGATAGCAAGGGGAGAGAGAGAAAGGGGTGGCAAGCTTCATTGTAGCCGCATCTGAGACAGAGAGATAAATGCATGATGCATGTCTAAGAGCCTTCGTTTTCTTCTTTATGAGATGTTCTTCATCTTGAGACCTTCAAAGTCTACACCGACTATATCAATTGTATTGTTCTCCACCGAAAGACGCGACCGGGACGTTAGGACGTCCGGGCCTGAATTTCGAGGGCAGATGCTAATTGGTGTTATCCTTCCACCTCTCCGAAGATGCCAAGTTGATTTATAACACCATGTATCGAAGGTTTAAACGGATGCGACCGATATAGCAGACTTCGTCAAATTCCCCCTCGTTGAGGGGTTTTTGATTGTGGGGATGCTCTTCCCTGCAGGCGCAAGCCCCTGCAGTTAATTACGCTACTGCATCGCGGTAACCACTTTCTCCTTCTCCAGATGGTCATTTCGTGTCGTGTGTGTTTGTTTTGTTTTTGGTTGCCCGTGGATTGTGTACGAAGACTAATTTATATTGTCGCCCGTAGGGCGTGGATTAGTCCAAATCTGTATTTTCTTAGATTTGAGTTTGGGTTGGGTTTAAGGATGCGTTAGTCTCATTTGAGACTAAGATCAACTTAAACGTTTGTTAAGAATACGTTAGTCTAATTTTAGACTAAGATCGACTTAACAGGATCGTTTAGATCCAACAAAAGAGTATTTGGACTCTATTGTTTAGTTTAGGGACATTGCGGTCGATTAGTTTAAGAACATTACGGTCCAAGGTTAAGAACATCATAGTCCATGGGATTAAAGACCCCACAGTCCAAGGTTAAGGACATCATAGTCCATGGTTTAAGGACCCCACAGTCCAAGGTTAAGGACATCATAGTCCGTGAGTTTAAGGACCCCACAGTCCAGTTTAAAGACGTCATAGTCTATGAAATATATGGTTGGCGGGACCTGTCACCTCTCTGAAGACGTTGAAGGATTACAACGACAAATATCAAAGGAGTGAAGAGATGTACCCTTGAACCAATTTTGGTTGAGAGATCTGTAGTCCAATTTGGGACTAAGATCTGTTAAAAAGATTTATGAGCATATGGGCTCATTTAATCTGAATGAGGGGTTTATAACCAATTTGGGCTAGGCCCACTCAGTTAAAAATGTTAAACATTTGACAATGCTGAGCATTGATTTGGATTCTGACAGTATTTCTGTCTTTTGTTGAATGTTAAACATTCATCATAGCTCTGGGGCTTATAAAGGAACAATTTATGTTCTATCAGCGCACATGTGAGGAGCACGTGGTGCGCTTTGCGCCAGTCAAAGAGCGTAGTGAGCTTTTGCCGAGTAGTGCACACGTGAGGGACACGTGGTGCGCTTGGCGCTGAGCGCCAGTCCATGAGCCCGTTGCGCTGATTTATGAGCGCAAAGCGCTATTAGTTCAGTGGCACACACGTGAGGAGCACGTGATGCGCTTAGCGCTGAGCGCCATTCCATGAGCGCAAAGCGCTAGTCCAAGAGTGCAGAGCGCTAACTGTTAAGTGGCGCGCACGTGAGGAGCACGTGGTGCGCTCGGCGCTGAGCGGCATTCCATGAGCGCAAAGCGCTAGTCCAATAGCGCAGAGCGCTAATTTATGAGCGCAAAGCGCTATCTGATCAACTTTATGATCTGAGAAATAAATTCTCATTTATGAGAGATTTTCTCTCAAAATTCTAAGAAAAAAAATTCTTACTTTATAGGAGATACTTCAATCTCTTGTATTGATGAAAAGCTTTGCCTTTATGGATTTATGATCCTTAAGAGAATTGAATTATTCTCCCCCTTTTTATAATGAGATGTTCATGATCTCCTTGTATTAAAAGACCTTCGTCTTGTAGATCTATGATTTGTGAGAAGAATTGTATTCTTCTTTTTATTTTATGATGAGATCCTTTGATCTCTTTGTGAAAGACCTTGGTCTTGTAGATGTATGATCTTTAAAGACGTAAATTCTTCTTTTTAATTATGAGATGATTTCATCTCTCTATTTATTTTTACCTTGAAGAAACTCTTCTTTTTCTGAGAGTTTGGCTCTTCTTTCTGAGATCTCTCAAAGCTTATGGGGGGGTTCCTCTCTTTGTTTCTGTATATCCTCAGCTTGAAGTCTTGGGGCCTTTATATAGGGCGAGCTGATTTGTTCAATCAGTTAAAGAGATCTTTTCTCCAATTGATTTGGGGATTTCCCCACCGTTGGATCTTTGATCCAAGGGCTTCTGATTTGCAGAAAGCAATCTTCTTGTTTTTAACAAGATTGGGAAATTTTTCCATACAGAATTTATTCTGTACTTTTGGTGATTTTTAATCATCATTGGATCATTGATCCAACGGTGCTATGATTTACAGAGCACAATCTTGTTGTTTGAAAAGATTTTGAGCAATCTTTCCTTAACAGAATTTAATTCTGATTAATTGATGATTTATCATTATTATTGGATCTTTGATCTGACGGTGGGGAGATTTTAGTTCCAGCGCTAGCGCACCCATGCTTTGCACGTGATGCGCTGCTTAGAGTGCAGCGCACTTAGCGCCAGCGCACCCGTGCGCTGCTTTGCAGCGCACTTAGTGCCAGCGCACACGTGCTTTGCACGTGGTGTGTGCTTTGCACGTGGTGCGCTGCTTACAGCGCAGCGCTCTCAGCGCCAGCGCACATGTGCCTTTGCACTTGGTGCGCTACTTAGGGCGCAGCACAATTGGCGCTGCTATGAAGCGTTGCTTCATTTCAAAATTTGAAATTTGAACAGAGGTTTGCTCTGATTGGGGGAAACAAATGCCCCCCACCGTTGCGCTCACGTGGCCCACATGTGAGTGCAGCGGTGGCAACATCTGCACCCTTAGATCAACTCAGAAATTGAAACGACATCTCAGTGCCTATAAATAGGACCCTAGGCCCTTGAGATGGTTTCTGTTCATCTTCTTTTTTGTCTTTTGAGAATTTTTATTCTCTTTCAGAGCATAGCTCCTCATTTTAAGAAGCTTCAAGAGTCAAAACTCTGCCAAATTTTTGGTAAGATTCGAACTTTATTAATAGAGCTTTGCTCTCCCTCAGATCATAGGTTTCAAAATGTTTTTTAGGGTTTTACCCATTAACAGAGCTTTGCTCTTCATAGATCTTAGATCTAAGGAAAACCCTTTTAGGGTTTCATTAACAGAGTTTTGCTCTCATAGATCTAAAGAGATCCTTCTTGGGGTTTCTTCACCCATTAACAGAGCTTTGCTCTCTTGAATAGTGGAGATTTGTTAATCTCTTATGAAGAACTCTTAAGAGTTTGTTCATGGATCTTGAAAATCTCAGAATTTTAATTCATTGAAAAATTTTATTTCAATTTTTCTGATGGGTTATTCCATCATTTTTACAGAGCAATGCTCTTAGAATTCCCGGAGACTTTTCAATTCTTCTCATAATTGACTTTGACAGGTGTCGTTCCCGTCTGCAGAGCATTGCTCTCGAGGAGTTTAACTCCTTGGCCCGAGGAACCTTTTTATTAAATGCGAAAACCTTTTTAGGTTTCCTTTCTTAATTGCATAGAATTAAATTCATTGGGTGATTTAATTAGCACTTATTTCCTCCTTGGGGATATCAAGAGTTGTTTAAATCCCGTGTCTGTTTCAGTAAGCTTTTTCTTAATCAGTCTGTCCACTAACTCCCACTGATTTTCCTTTTCAGACGTTATGGACGCTCATATGTATGATCTCGACGAGATTATTTCTTACGGAGACATTCGCGCACTCGGCCGTTCTCAAACCAAGAATTTACAAACACCCAGTGTGCTGAAATTATAGGTCGCTTTGATGCATACAATGGTCGACTGCTCCCTCGTCGTTCCTCTCTATTGAAGCTTATTGTGGGAGCGATCTGGGGAGCACTTCCTCTATTTTACGCCGGCATGCCGCTTAAAGAATTGGACGACGCTGAAAATAAGGTGCACTCAGTGTATCTGATGGGCTTAATCTCAAAGAAAAGACGAGACAACCTTCTTGATATCCTGCATCAAGCTTTTCAGCAGGCGGCGATACTCGCTGCTTATCGAAGGGTGGAGGACACCAGTGGGGATCCTGACGCTTGTGATCGTAAAAGGATGCACACGAAGATGGTTCGAGAGGCCCGAAAAATTTTGGGTGGCTTCACTTTTGAATTTCTCAATCCATGTCCTGGATTTGATGTCTTGCCTTTGTAAACATTTTAATGGCGTTTTTGTTTACCGCTTTCATTAATGTAAGAATTTTCTGAAGTATGAATGGAAAGCTTTTCCATTTCCATGTGTTTATCTTATGCATTAAACCTTTTCGCTCATGCATGAATGGGTGCGCTTTGAATGCTTAACTGAATGCGAATCAAATGTTCTCCTTACTGTAGCTTTCTTCTATTTGATGTGTCATTGACATGTGATTTTAGCAAGTATAGCCTGTAGATAGTATGTGACGGTCCATCTCGGATTCTTTGCAGGGTAACGATGGCTTTAGGAAACAGGTTCAGGTCTGCTGCCTAAGACTTTTCAATTTTATGAGCCGTGAGAGTCTCACAAAAACTTTTCTCCCTACGAGTCGAGAGGATCTCGTATGTGTATTTTCTCCTTAGGAATTGTGAGGATTCCTAAGTGTGTTTTCTCTTGAGAGTCGTAAGGATCTCACAAGAGAATTTTCCCTCTTACAATTCGAGAGGACTCGTAAGTGGTTGTTTCCCTCCTTATCGAGATTCGACTTTGGAGAGTGTGGCACGTGAATAGTATGCAAGATTCCATTTTGGACCGACTTGCAGGGCCCCAGTGTTTAGGAAACGGGTCCTTATCCCCATTGCCTAAGGCTTTTCCTTACGAGTCAAGACGAATCGAGAAGTTCACGCAAAGACACTAATTTCCTCACGAGTCGAGATGAGTCGAGAAGCTCTCGCAAGAATGTCCTAACGTCACAGTTAACCTCTGCTCTTTACGACAGAGGTCCGTTAGGGTATGTGGTACTAGGGTTTTTCCCGTCGTACATTTGCGTTGACTGATGTATCTCTCGATAGACAATCTTGATGTTCGAGTAACCTTGCGACTGTCGTGTCTCTGATCCCTTCGGGGGCTGGACAAGACGTCTTCGAGCAATCTTCCTAGGCAGTTTGACCGTCGGAAGAGCAAGCGTTAGGAATTTTGCCATGCCGCTTTTTACTTGAGGTTAGGCTCAGTTTGGGGAGCCCCGATGAGTCATAACCGCTCCTCGCTGGTGTGGGATGATCTCCGATAGTCTTTCAGGTTTTATATGAGTTGCCGTCAAGACCCTGAAGCTAGGAATTTGGCCTTTGCTTCGTTTGCTGGCATTGCGTCTGCTGTATCGAGACGAATGTCGCGGTTGCCTCTAGGTTGTTAGTGAACCGTCAAGGTTTGGAACTAGGGATTTTGCCGTGACTCCGTTGTTTGATTGTCGCGTCTGAATCCTGTTGGAGGAAGAATGTTGTGGTGACATCTCGTCTGCTGTATCGAGACGAACATCGAGGTGGTGACCACTCCGCACTGGTATGGGATGATCTCCGATAGTCTTTCAGGTTTTATATAAGTTGCCGTCAAGACCTTGAAGTTAGGAATATTGTCTTTGCTTCGTTTGCTGGCATTGCGTCTGCTGTATCGAGACGAATGCCGCGGTTATCCCTAGGTTGTTGGTGAACCGTCGAGATTTGGAACTAGGGACTTTGCCGTGGCTCCGTCGTTTGATTGTCGCGTCTGAGTCCTGCCGGAGGAAGAACGCTGGGGTGACATCTCGTCTGCTGTATCGAGACGAACGTTGAGTTGGTGACCACTCCGCGCTGGTAAGGGATGATCTCCGATAGTCTTTCAGGTTTTATATGAGTTGCCGTCAAGACCCTGAAGGTAGGAATATTGCCTTTGCTTCGTTTGCTGGCATTGCGTCTGCTGTATCGAGACGAATGTCGCGGTTGTCTCTAGGTTGTTGGTGAACCGTCGAGGCTTGGAACTAGGGACTTTGCCATGGCTCTATCGTTTGATTGTCACGTCTGAGTCCTGCCGGAGGAAGAACGCTGGGGTGACATCTCGTCTGCTGTATCGAGACGAACGTCGAGATGGTGACCACTCCGCGCTGATATGGGATGATCTCCGATAGTCTTTCAGGTTTTATATGAGTTGCCGTCAAGACCCTGAAGCTAGGAATTTGGCCTTTGCTTCGTTTGCTGGCATTACGTCTGCTGTATCGAGACGAACGTCGCGGTTTTCTCTAGGTTGTTGGTGAACCGTCGAGGCTTGGAACTAAGGATTTTGCCATGGCTCCGTTGTTTGATTGTCGCGTCTGAATCCTGGTGGAGGAAGAACGCTGGGGTGATATCTCGTCTGCTGTATCGAGACGAACGTCGAGGTGGTGACCACTCCGCGCTGGTATGGGATGATCTCCGATAGTCTTTCAGGTTTTATATGAGTTGCCGTCAAGACCCTGAAGCTAAGAATATTGCCTTTGCTTCGTTGTTTTGGCGCGTCTGAATTCTGTTGGAGGAAGAACGCTGGGGTGATATCGCATCTGCTGTATCGAGACGAACGTCGAGATGGTGACCACTCCGCACTGGTGTGGGATGATCTCCGATAGTTTTTCAGGTGTTATATGAGTTGCCGTCAAGACCCTGAAGCTAGGAATATTGCCTTTGCTTCGTTGTTTTGGCGCGTCTGAATCCTGTTGGAGGAAGAACGCTGGGGTGACATCGCATCTGCTGTATTGAGATGAACGTCGAGGTGGTGACCACTCCGCACTGGTGTGGGATGATCTCCGATAGTCTTTCAGGTTTTATATGAGTTGTCGTCAAGACCCTGAAGCTAGGAATATTGCCTTTGCTTCATTGTTTAGGCGCGTCCGAATCATGTTGGAGGAAGAACGCTGGGGTGACATCGCATCTGTTGTATCGAGACGAACGTCGAGGTGGTGACCACTCCGCACTGGTATGGGATGATCTCCGATAGTCTTTCAGGTTTTATATGAGTTGCCGTCAAGACCCTGAAGCTAGGAATATTGCCTTTGTTTCGTTTGCTGGTATTGCGTCTGCTGTAACGAGACGAATGTCACGCTGGAGCTGGGATTTTGTCATCACTCCGCTTTGTTTCAACCGTGAGGTCTTTCGTTGACGTTGCATCTGCATCCTGCTGAACTGTGAAGGAACGCCGTTGTTGACATTGCGTCTGGTGTAACGAGACGAATGCTGGGATGGAGCTGGGATTTTGCCATCACTCCGCTTTGCTGATGTTGCATCTGCTGTAACGAGACGAATGTCGAGGTGGTCTTTAAGTTGTCTGTGAACCGTCGAGATTTGGCTTCTTTTTCTGATGGAGCCTGATGGGAAGGTGTGGTTCCCTTTTGTTTGTGCCCCTGGATTGTATACAGGGATCGATGTGATCTTACCTGTAGGGCAAAAGGTTTCATTTCATATATATTTTTTCTTTCCGCGATACTCTTATCATTTCAGCTTTTATATCGCGAAAGTCGCGATTGCCCAATCATTTCGGCTATTTTTCGCGGTGCCCAATCATTTCGGCTATTTGTTTTATTTACTCGCTGCTTTTTATTGCAAGTTGCCCAACCATTTCGGCTATTTTGTATGCATACATTTTTACTTGCTGATTTTGTTGCAAGTTGCCCCATCATTTCGGCTATTTCATATGCATTTGTGGATTGCTGGCTTTTCGCTGCGAATTTGGGATTTGATACTGATTTAGGCATCAGCATCGCTACAATTGGGATATTACCAGAAGTGAATCATCATTTGCCTTTGTCGATGTCAAACAAAGGTAGCTTAGCGAACAGGGTTAGGATTCTGTCGACTAAGGTTTTTGACTTCATGAGCCGTAAGGGTCTCATAAAGGTATTTCTCTCTACGAGTCGTGAGGATCTCGTAGGTGCGTTTTCTCCTTAAGAATCGTGAGGATTCCCAAGTGTATGGTCTCTTATAAGTCGTAAGGATCTTACAAGAGTGTTTTCTCCTTATAAGTCGAGAGAACTTACAAGGGTTGTTCGTCGTGTGAGCATATCCCCAGTTTCTGGTGAGACTTTGTTAGGGAAATGTTTATTCATGCCCGTGGATTGTATACAAGGGTCGATATCGAGACGCTTGTAGGGCAAAATCAGGGTGTATGACTGCTTAAGAACAGATTCAGATCCCTGTAGCTTAAGGCTTTTGAATCTTATGAGCCGTGAGGGTCTCATAAGAAGGTTCTCCTTACGAGTCGTGAGGATCTCGCAAGTGTAATTTCTCCTTAGGAATCGTGGGGATCCCTAAGTGCGTTGCTCCCTTGTGAGTCGTAAGGATCTCACGCAGGTGGTTTCTCCTCACAAGGTCGAAAGGGCCTTGCAAGTGTCTTTCAACGAAATTGCGCCCTTTCGGGTTTTCACAAAACTCGCCGGTAGTCCTGCTGTTTTTACTCACGGAGCTCTTTCAGGTTTTCATCCGTGCCCATCTCGTTTATGGATGTTTTTTTCAGCCTTGGGATGCTGCGGTCCGTAGTAGTTTATCGTCGTCTCGGTTAATAGCCAGTTTTAGGATATAGTAGTCCATCGTTAGTTTAAGGACGTTTCGGTCCGTCGTTGCCGTATTCGAGGCAAATTTCTAGTTTACGGACTTTTCGGTCCAGGGGCTTTCTCTATGAATGAGCACGATGCCCCTGGCATGTCCATCTTTTTCGGATCATGTGGTTGTGACAGGTTCATCTTCCATTTTTCAGACAGCGCGAATTTGCCCTGTTGGTATTGGTCCTCAATCCAGCCTTTGAAGACGAAACAATTTTCGATTGGATGGCTTACTGCTTGGTGGTAAGGGCAGTAATTAGGATTGTTGACATCGCCTGGCTGCAACGGACGTTTTGGATCCGGCAGATTGATGAGTCTGTTGCGTACTGCCAGCTCGAACAGGCTCCTCGTTTTATCCCAGGGAAACGAGTAAGGACGTCCCAGTCTCTCCTCGAGGGATGGGCGTGGACGCACATTGTTTTGGCGAACAACCGGCTTTAAGTTGCCCGGTTGTTGTTGAATATTGGCGATGAAGGTTGCTTTCCCTTTCCCTTTTTCATTCCGCGACTCCGGCTTCGAAGAGGAAGGCCTGTGGCCCATCTGGTCCATTTGGGCCAACTTGTCAATTAAGACCTGGAAAGTGGTCGGCTTGAAAAATATCATGAATTGTGAAATGGTCGCTTGAGGGTCAAGGGTCCCCACGAACATGCCTACCGCAGGCGCTTCTTCAATGCGCTGCTCGCACTTTGACCATAGATTCCGCCACCGTATTGCATACTGAACCCAAGTTTCTCCCGGCTTCATCCTGGCATTGATCAGCGCCATGATTGGGGTACCTTCGCTAGCGCTCACGAAACGCTGGGTGAATAGTAGCTCCATCTCTGTAAAAGTTTTGACGAAGTCGTTGAGAAGCTCCGAATACCGCTCAAATGCTGTCTCTGACAAGCTACCAACGAATTGGCGAAGCAACAGTTTGTCGTCGCCTCCAGTGTTGCCACACAGAGCCCTAAATTGAGCGACATGCTGATGCGGATTTCCAGTCCCCTTATATACGTGGAATTTGGGGATCGTGTATCCCGGCGGGTACTTTATTTGGTCATTCCAACCCGGATAGGGTCGTCCAGTTTTAACAATTTGCCCAGCCACTTCATTCGCCTGGTGAACTCGTATCTGCTGAGCGATGTAATCATCCAGGGCAGCTTTGGAGATTGTCTCCTTCTTGGCTATTGACGGAGCCGGCAGAGGATTTGATGTCTCTCCTTTATCATCCTCAATTATTACTGGAGGGTCTTCGGCTGGAGGATCCGGCTGAATCATCATGCCCATCATATTCTGGAATAGAAGGGCCATTTGTTTTATATTGGCCGCTTGTTCCGCGGCCTCTTTGTCCTTCTTCTCAAGCATTCTCCGAAGGAATTTAGCATCGGTTTCCTGCTCACGGCGCTGCTCCGAGAATGTCTCCAGGCTTGCTTTTGGTCCCGTAAGTGCGGCCATAGCTGTTAGCATTTCTTGGAGCTTTTATTGTTGTTGCTCCTGAGCCCTGGTCACTGATCGTGTAAGCGGACGATGATCTGTGGAGATACGGCTATCCTTTTTTCCGGATGCCATATAGATGGTGTGCCCCACCATGCCCCCATACTTGGGGCGTTTAGATTTAATGTTTTTGCGATTCGTCGCAGACACCGGGATTTTCTCCAGCTTTCTCCTCTTGTGAGCGGTCGAGGTTGAGGGGGCCGTTGTAGTGGGCACCCAAGTAGCTGTCGCCTTCTTTGGCTTAACAGGGCGGTTCTCTTCTTGCCGAACCTTCATCTTTTTCTGTCGGCGAGAGTAATCTTGATCAATTACCGAGTCTTGGATTTGACGCCGAACCTTGTAAATTTTAGAGGGCAGCCGTTGAGGGGCTTGCTCTAGCTTCACCTTTGTAACATTCTCGTCGGAGAATTTTTGCGCACCCTCCTTAGCGGTTCAAAGTTGTTCTCAATTGGAACAGCAGCATCGATTTCCACTGTTGGAGCCGGCGGAGTCAGTCCAGAAGGAGAGTTGCCCCCAGCCTTCCTTACTCGGCGCCAGTGGCGACGTCGAGCGTGTCGAGCCGTTGGGATTGTCTCAGCTGTGGGGGTGACTTCCTCATGCCCCCTGTGTTGGTCAGAAGTTGTCGTTGTCAGCCTATTGAAGACTGATGTCCGCTGAGTGGGGATAACCAACCTGTCGAAGGCAGACTTCCAAGCAGGGGAAGCAGCCTTGACGATTTCGCCTGGAACAGGAGCTAAAACAGTCAATCTTGTAAAGACCGACCCTTTGGCAGGAGAAGACGCCTTGACGACTTCATGAGCAGGAATGGCTATCCGCTTAGGGATAACCCTTTCTGATATCGCGGGCTTCTTCATGGGCCCAAATGAGCTTTGGTCTAGTCTGTCAAAGACTGAGGCGTTGGAGCTGGACGACCCGTTGAGAGGAGCCGCAGTAGTTGTGAGCCGATTAAAGACCGAGCTCTTCGGAGCTTCTTGCAATGGTACAGGGGTGTTGAAGTTCATCGGTGGGAGCATAGTCCCGAAGAATAGCCCAGTGGTGGCTTGAGTCACCTGCTCCACTGGCATTGTGAAAAAGGAGGCCGCTAGGGGCCCGTAGGTTACACTTCCGGATGAGGCGGAACGGGAGTTGCAGTTGCAGCTGGAGCAGTTAGAGGCCACTGATGTTCTTTTTTCTGCACGAGAGCAAAACCAAATCCTAGTACCTCGAACCCAAGGGCAAATATATTAAACCGCGATTCATTCGCGAACACGACACACGAAGTGTGGAGTGGAAAGAGGAAAAGATCCTACCGAGCGTGCCAGAATCTGTTCTCCGCCGAAAGACGTGACCGGGACGTTGGGACGTCCGGGCTTGAATTTCGATGGCAGATGCTAATTGGTGCTATCCGTCCACCTCTCCGAAGATGCCAAGTTGATTTATGATACCATGTATCGAAGGTTTAAATGGATGCGACCGATGTAGCATACTTCGTCAGATTCCCCCTCGTTGAGGGGTTTTTGATTGTGGGGACGCTCTTCCCTGCAGGCGCAAGCCCCTGCAGTTAATTACGCTATCGCATCACGGTAACCACTTTCTTCTTCTCCAGAGGGTCACTTCGTGTCGTGTGTGTTTGTTTTGTTTTTGGTTGCACGTGGATTGTGGAGACTAATTTATGTTGTCGCCCATAGAGCGTGGATTAATCCAAATCCGTATTTTCTTAGATTTGGGTTTGGGTTGGGTTTAAGGATGCGTTAGTCTCATTTGAGACTAAGATCAACTTAAACGTTTGTTAAGGATACGTTAGTCTAATTTTAGACTAAGATCGACTTAACGGGATCGTTTAGATCCAACAAAAGAACATTTGGACTCTATTGTTTAGTTTAGGGACATTGCGGTCGATTAGTTTAAGGACATTACGGTCCAAGGTTAAGGACATCATAGTCCATGGGCTTAAGGACCCCACAGTCCGAGGTTAAGGATATCATAGTCTATGGGTTTAAGGACCCCACAGTCCAAGGTTAAGGACATCATAGTCCGTGAGTTTAAGGACCCCACAGTCCGAGATTAAGAATATCATAGTCCATGGGCTTAAGGACTCCACAGTCCAGTTTAAAGACGTCATAGTCTATGAAATGTATGGTTGTCGGGACCCGTCACCTCTCTGAAGACGTTGAAGGATTACAACGACAAATATCAGAGGAGTGAAGAGATGTACCCTTAAACCAATTTTGGTTGAGAGATCTGTAGTCCAATTTGGGAATAAGATCTGTTAAAAAGATTTATGAGCATATGGGCTCATTTAATCTGAATGAGGGGTTTATAGCCAATTTGGGCTCGGCCCACTCAGTTAAAAATGTTGAATATTTGATAATGCTAAGCATTGATTTAGATTCTGACAGTATTTCTGTCTTTTGTTGAATGCTGAGCATTCATCATAGCTCGAGGGCTTATTATGGAACAATTTATGTTCTATCAGCGCACACGTGAGGAGCACGTGGTGCACTTGGCGCTTTGCGCCAGTCAAAGAGCGCAGTGCGCTTTTGCCGAGTAGCGCACATGTGAACGACACGTGGTGCGCTTGGCGCTGAGCGCCAGTCCATAAACGCGTTACGCTGATTTATGAGCACAAAATGCTATTAGTTCAGTAGCGCACACGTGAGGAGCACGTGGTGCGCTTAGCGCTGAGCGTCATTCCATGAGCGCAAAGCGCTAATCCAAGAGTGCAGAGCGCTAACTGTTAAGTGGCACACATGTGAGGAGCACGCGGTGCGCTCGGCGCTGAGCGTCATTCCATGAGCGCAAAGCGTTAGTCCAAGAGCGCAGAGCGCTAATTTATGAGCGCAAAGCGCTATCTGATCAACTTTATGATCTGAGAAATAAATTCTCGTTTATGAGAGACTTTGTCTCAAGATTCTAAGAACAAAAGTTCTCACTGTATAGGAGATGCTTCAATCTCTTATATTGATAAAAGTTTTTGCCTTTATGGATTTATGATCCTTAACAGAATTGAATTATTCTCTCCCCCTTTTTATAATGAGATATTCATGATCTCTTTGTATTAAAAGACCTTCGTCTTGTAGATCTATGATCTGTAAGAAGAATTATGTTCTTCTTTTTATTTCATGATGAGATCTTTTGATCTCTTTGTGAAAGACCCTGATCTTGTAGATTTATGATCTTTAAAGAAGTGAATTTTTCTTTTTAATTATGAGATGATTTCATCTCTCTGTTCATTTTTACCTTGAAGAAACTCTTCTTTTTCTGAGAGCTTGGCTCTTCTTTCTGAGATCTCTCAAAATTTATGGGGGATTCCTCTCTTTGTTTCTGTATATCCTCAGACTTGAAGTCTTGGGGCCTTTATATAGGGCGAGCTGATTTGTTCAATCGGTTAAGAAGATCTTTTCTCTAATTGATTTGGAGATTTCCCCACCGTTGGATTTTTGGTCCAAGGGCTTCTGATTTGCGGAAGGCAATCTTTTTGTTTTTAATAAGATTGGGAAATCTTTCCATACATAATTTATCCTGTACTTTTGGTGGTTTTTAATCACCATTGGATTATTGATCCAACGGTGCTTTAATTTACAGAGCACAATCTTGTTGTTTGGAAAGATTTTGAGGAATCTTTTCTTAACAGAATTTAATTCTGATTAATTAATGATTTATCGTTATTATTGGATTTTTGATCTGACGGTAGGGAGTTTTTAGTTCCAGCGCTAGCGTACCCATGCTTTGCACGTGGTGCGCTGCTTAGAAAGCAGCGCACTCAGCGCTAGCGCACACATGCTTTGCACATGGCGTGCTGTTTATAGCGCAGCGCTCTCAGCGCTAGCGCACATGTGCTTTTACACTTGGTGCGCTACTTAGGACGCAGTGCAATTGGCGCTGCTATGGAGCGTTGCTTAATTTCAAAATTTGAAATTTGAACAGAGATTTGCTCTGATTGGGGGAATCATATATATACTCCCATATTTATTTTCATGAACCGTGTTGGTCAACGAAAGTAATGTGCTGTGAGCCATGATGATGCAAGACATGTTTTACATAAACTTTTGAAGCTTCAAGGCTCCCAGTACATGGTTCAGTCCGGAGGTTAAAGAGTCAATTTTGAAGCCGCGGAACGGTAATACATTTGCCAAACGAGGGTTCAAAGTATTGAAAAGTTTTAGTAGCTTAAGATTGAACTTATATATTGCTAAACAACACCTTAATTTAATTGAAATCTTGATTTTTCAAAATGAGATTTGTACTCAAAGAAAAAAGCTTAAACATTAATATGGGCCGTTATATCATTATATGTTCAGCCCAACAAGATCTGATAGCACCAAACAAAAGAAAGGCTCAAGCCGGAGCCAGTTTGCTTTAGTTCTAAAGCCCAATCAACAAGTTTAAATCTCAATTTAAAATAAGTTGAGGGACTGTTTGGTTGCAAAACAGGGAAAATATGGATTTAGAAAGCATGAGAAATCACTTTTTCTAGTAATCCAAACAGTATAATTGTTTGTTTGGATGCAACGAATAAATATGATTTTTTGCCCATACATCCAAGCTTCCGTTTAGTTGAGATGTAAATTTAAAATATGGGATAGAGAATGAGAAATAGATATTGAGACGTGAGATATTTTTAAATTTGGTTAAATGACGATACGGCATCAAATCCCTCCAAATTCATTCCAAAAGGCTCTAACTTTGAGATCCTTCTTTTGTACAAATCTAAAGCATTAGAAATCCTTAGGGATAAACGAGGATTGCAATTTTTTTTTGGATTTTATACTTGGTATGGTGTTTTATCCCAATTCTTCTCAAATCCATCCAACTAATTGCAACCGAACAATGCCTTAATTTGTATATAGATATTGTCATGTTTTTGGACTCCTTTGTTGATATGCGAGCTAAGGTTGTCTTTAGTATGTTTGGTTTTATCCAAGAGAAAAAAGTTATTTTATTCGCTAACAATAAGTTGTTCTAAGAGTTTATGTTTATCTTTACCATTATAATGCCAGCTTCCTAAAGGGATCTCAAACTGATCTGATAAGTGGCTTACTAACATGTTTAAACTTTATAGAAATGCAACATCAAAATAAAAACTTTAAAAAAATGCATCTTATAATGAACTAAATCTTGTCATGTAATCTTAATATATACAAAACAAAGTCAACTTCTTTCCCCTAACCCCAAACTGCAAAATTCAAAATCGCATCAAAAATATAAACCAAATATTCATGTTGGGATTTTCTACACAACCAAATGACTAATTTTAATACGAAAAATTATCATAGTTTTGAGAAAAATATTTCTAAACTAGCTAACTTTTAAAATATATATAAAATAAAAATTCTACTAAAATCCTTTGACACCCCATATTATTCCAACCGAGGAATGATCCTATAAGAAGCAACATAAGATGAGAGATATGAGAAGTGACTACAACCGTCAGATATTATATTATTTGATAGTGGAGATTTAATAGCTGTTTCTAAAGGTAAATATAGAAAAGACAACATAAACAAATTAAATCTTACCAAATCTTGTAGAATATCTTTTTCTCTCTTTGAGAGAGAATCTACAGAAGATAAAATCTATCAAATAAATCAGAAATACCTTTTCTCTTATAGAGAAAACAATATATTTTGAAGCATTACTCGATCTTAATTAATTAAAAAAGTTTAGTTGGCAAGAAGAATATAATTAACAAAAATATAATTTGAATATCAAGAGGAATAATTCAACTAGGGTTCAACCCTCAATGTCAAATAGATTGCATTTTGGACACTTCAGACATAATCGATTGTGTTTTAAGCATACTTTTATCATCGATATAAATATAATTTTATTTTGATCACATAATTGTTTAGCTTGCTTTTGATTTCTCTTTTGTTTAATTTATCATTCATCATTCTATATTTTTTCTCCAAAAAAGAAACCTAGATTGAGAGAGAGAGAGAGATTCCTTAGGATTTGATAATGAATTATTTTTTATTTGGTTTTTATTTCTATATTTAAATGAAATAAATGTTTATTAAATTTCCGCCGTCAAATAAAATCTAACGGTTACAGTCACTTCTTCTCATTGCTCTTACCATATGTTAATTCTCACGGGATCATTCTTTCATTCCAACTAATTCTTTAAAGGGTCTTTTTGATTTTGAATACCAAATTCTTTGATATTTTCAAAAAGCACACAAAAAACTTGGTATTTCTAAAAACAATACAAGCTAGTTTATACTTATCTAAAATAAATACTTCCGTTAAATTGCAGTTAATGCGGTAAGTAATTCGGGTGAGTTTATGTAATTGTAGTTAGAATTCAATCAATTAGGAAAAAAATAACCCTTCTTTTTTTCTCCCTCACTCAAAATCCTCAAATTTCTTTTTCAATGTTTCCACTTTCTCAAATTCCCAAACTTTTCACAAATCCCCAAACCTCTCCTTTCATTTTCCTTATGTTGCTTTTCATGTCTCTCTAATATCCGATGGTTTTGTTGATGAGACCTTGAGTGCGTATTTCATGAAACATTTCATAGAGATTTGAGAGGTACAAGGGTGAGTGAGGCCTTGGGTGTACATTTCATGAAAGATTTCATGGAAATTTGAGGTGTGGGGTTAGGGATGATGGGTTTTTTTTTCTGAAGGGGTTGTAGAAATGACAGGTCCTCAAGGTGAGGGTGGCGGAGAAGATAAGAATGAGATAAGATGTGATGAGATTGATGAGACGAGAGCTCGAATGAGGAGAAAGCCAGAGGAGATGAGAGAGAGAAGCATAATTCATCAATGAAGAAGAAGGAAGAAGACCTTAGAAGGGTAATTATGTCCTTTTAAGCCTCTAACAAACACAATTGACGGTAAATTAACTCGGTTTGGATGGAAAATTAACGGAAATGGTTATTTTAGATAAGTTTAAAGTAATCGGTATCGTTTTTAGAAATAAGAAGTATTTGGTGTGGTTTTCGAAAATATCAAAGAATTTTATGGCCAAAATAAAAAAAACCCTTCTTTAAAATATCTTCTAAGATATTTGTTCATGATGTTAGGATATGCGAACAGGGGAATCAGTACTAAAGCAATCAAAGAGCACAGAAGATCTTCAGAATGTGAAATACGGAAGAAGATATTTAGAGCTGAGGAATGCCCTCCTGGTCCTGCACAGTTACGATGAAGGTCCAAAAGGCCAACCACAGCAAATAAAACACAATCAAAGATTTGATTTTTTTTTTTCAGTTTATTATTCTTAAATTTATGAAAAAGAACAAAAAATACGCGTATCAATAAAATAAAACCCTGCCCTAATTCCCCATCCTCCTCCTCCCCATTTTGTTATCCGTACATTAAAAAAACGCTGAGGGTTTTAGGCCCCTTTCTCCCCTTCTTCAACTCTCTAGGGTTTTACACTTCATCGCCCAAACCCTAACCCTAAAATCTCAGCCTCAATAGGAGGAGGAGGAAGAAGAAGCAATGGATAGGTACCAGCGAGTGGAGAGGCCGCGGCACGAATCCGCCATCAACGAGAAGGAGATGCGAATCACAACTCAGGGACTGATCCGCAACTACATCACCTACGCTTCTAGCCTTCTCCTGGTATCGAATCTCAAACACTTGATTTTTGGCATTGAGTGCGTATAATTGTTTGTATTTTTGTTAGGATTTGGCTTCTTTCTTTTGGGTATGTGTATATAGATTGCATGAACATTTGCTGATTTCAATCAAGAACAGAAACTTGGTAAAAATGCACAAGAGATTAAGGCAATCAAAATGCAATATCCATTAAACTTTATTTTCCCCTAAACTTTATTTTCCCCTACAAAGTTCATACATAAATAGACTGACAACAAAAGATTGCCTGGAAACAAATACTAAAAACTAAAAGGCATCTTATTCACCGCCTAGAGACAAAGATAAATGAAGAATTTAGGCACAGACTGCTTGCACAGAAAGTGTCTTGGTAGCGTTTCCACACCCGGACGCGCCAAACAGGCTTTCATCTGCCAAAATAGAGCATGACTCCATTCCAACACATTCCTGAAAAATAGCAGAAATCAGGGGGGAAAAACTATGTTAAAAAACATAAAAGAATTTTGAGAAGAATGAGAAACATGCATAAATTGAAGCATACCTGTTGAACCTTAGCTGAAGTTCCAGTGGACTCACAACTTCCTTTCTTAAAGGCTTGGCATGTGCCTTCTGGGTTGCCGAAGCTGGCAAAATCGATTTGCGTGATTTTGCTTCCTCTACATTCCAAATCCAGCTGTTCCTTTTCAGAGACTGTACCACAAATTGTTCCAACGGAGGCAGTTTGGAAGTTGACCGACTTTATATCACCGCCAATTTCTTCAAATAATGTCAAAGTGTTGGCCCTACCCATCTTCAAGAACTCTCGAGGAACATGATACCTGTTAATTAGAAAAATAATCAAGATCCTCACGTAACTTGTTATTCCCAGGTTAAACAAGAGTGAATAATGAGAGAAGGTAAATATTGTGATAATAAACCTACGGATCTCACATCCATGCATATCAGACAAGATCCACCAAGACAAGAACTACAATTTTAATTATCCTAAATAACCAATAAAGTTTTAGCTGTTGAAAATATATTGTACATTATTACGTTTAAAGAATTTCATAAGAAATAAAAGAATGACACACATGGATCCAAAAGTAACCCCATTCAATTATATATCGGTCTTTAGCATGATATAAGATAACCAATCGATTTCCAAACTTCTTTGGAAAAATATCTATGCAACTTTCATCAAAACACTAAAAAGTTGAGAGAGAGAGACTAACAATAATGAAAGAAATCAACCAAACAATGTTATCTTACCATCTTTGCGAAGGTTCGCCACAACCGGTTCTACAAGCGCTTTTGTCGCTGAATTGTCCTCTATAGTTGCACGAATCGCATTTGCTATTATTTGCAATAAGACTCGGCCAATATCGTCCGAGACTTTGTCCATTAACCCATGCCTCTCCTTTTCCCATGCCCTGTAAGTCGATAACCACTGGATCTGAACCTAAAAGAGCTCGGAATGTACTCTGATCAACACATTCAAACAATGAGTATTGATCTTAACAAATATCACTGAATGTGGTACCTTTTTACTATAGAATTGTACCTTATACCAAGTGATGGGTCTCTTCGTAGGAGGATTTCTTGAAAACCATTTGAGATTGTTATAAGAGCTGTCGAGATGCAGTCCTTGTTCCACACCATCTAGCCCAATCTGAAAATTTAAAGTTGTTTGAGAAAGATATATATAAATTATGCTCGCGCGTGCGCACCCCTGATATATAAAGAGTTAAAATTGCTATACCTTGTAATTCCATTTGTTTGTTGACAGATCCTTTATGGTGTTTCCTGCAATCAATTGCACTGGACCATCCACAATTCCATAAGATGATTGTTCAAATCGTGCTCCATAGTTCTACAAAAGGAAAAATTTCATGGCATCAAATTCAATAAAAATATTTTACGCAAAACAACTAATATGATTCATTTACCAATACAAACCTTCAAGCCAACGGTGACACTAAGTAAAGCTATGTCATTTGATCCATCTTTAACACTAATTTGTCTCTCAAAGACAAAACTGTAATGACCATACTCCGCATATTGAGATCCTACCACACGAGAAGATGTAACACTATATTTTTCAGCATATATTAATATATTAAGAATTTAATTTAAATTAGAGAAAAAAACATTGAGAATTATATTACCAATACGAATCCCATTAACAAAAGCGTGAAGACCATGACCAGTAGTATTGACACGAAAAGTCATGTTGCCTTTCTTACAATCAACACTATAAATATGAAAATAGTAACAGTTAAAATTCTATTCTATTGGAACAAAATGTAATTTTTATTTAAAAATTGAAAATATACCTTGTTATATACCACAAATAGTCACTGACATCTGCCGTGGTCACGACTTGTTCTAAAAGTTTATTTGTCGTTAATGATGGTCTTTTCCCATGAACTTGATTTGTCACAATTTCGGTCCTCCATGTCCAGGATAATTTAGGCTGGGCCTGGTTAGGCTTCTTAACCATTACATTAGTTTGCGTACGAACCTATAAAAATAACATTTTTAAAAGATATTATCCGGTTCATGTTAGGGAGAAGTATTTTATACATAATGACTTGTATTAAAAACAAAACCTTGGCAGTATTGTAAACTTCTTCATTGCAGTCCGGAAGCACACTAACAGACCACGCAGGCAAAAAGTATTTTTTGTCTTGGTATTGTACTGTAATGTCGGTGGTGGTGTTTTCATTGCTTAACAAACAAGCTGGCAAAATCGATTTGCGTGATTTTGCTTCCTCTACATTCCAAATTCAGCTGTTCCTTTTCAGAGACGGTACCACAAATTGTTCCAACGGAGACAGTTTTGAAGTTGACCGATTTTATATCACCACCAATTTCTTCAAATAATGTCAAAGTGTTGGCCCTACCCATCTTCAAGAACTCTCGAGGAACATGATACCTGTTGATTAGAAAAATAATCAAAATCCTCACGTAACTTGTTAGATATATTTGAATATCATTCAGAAAATAGAGTACAATGATTATTCCTAGGTTAAACAAGAGTGAATAATGAGAGACGGTAAATATTGTTATAATAAACCTACGAATCTTACATCCATGTATATCAGACAAGATCCACCAAGACAAGAATTACAATTTTAATTATCCTAAATAACCAATAAAGTTTTAGCTGTTGAAAATATATTGTACATTATTACATTTAAAGAATTTCATAAGAAATAAAAGAACGACACACATGGATCCAAAAGTAACTCCATTCAATTATATATTGGTCTTTAGCATGATATAAGATAACCAATCGATTTCCAAACTTTTTTGGAAAAATATCTATTTAACTTTCATCAAAACATTAAAAAACTGAGAGAGAGACTAACAATAATGAAAGAAATCAACTAAACAATTTTATCTTACCATCTTTGTGAAGGTTCGCCACAACCGGTTTTACAAGCGCTTTTGTCACTGAATTGTCCTCTATAGTTGCATGGATCGCATTTGCTATCATTTGCAATAAGACTCGGCCAATATCGTCCGAGACTTTCTCCATTAACCCATGCCTCTCCTTTTCCCATGTCCTGTAAGTCGATAACCACTGGATCTGAACCTAAAGGAGCTCGGAATGTACTCTGATCAACACATTCAAACAATCAGTATTAATCTTAACAAATATCACTGAATGTGGTACCTTTTTACTATAGAATTGTACCTTATACCAAGTGAAGGGTCTCTTCGTAGGAGGATTTCTTGAAAACCATTTGAGATTGTTATTAGAGCTGTCGAGATGAAGTCCTTGTTCCACACCATCTAGCTCGATCTGAAAATTTAAAGTTGTTTAAGAAAGATATATAAAAATTATGCTCGCACGTGCGCACCCCTGATATATAAAGAGTTAAAATTGCTATACCTTGTAATTCCATTTGTTTGTTGACAGATCCTTTGTGGTGTTTCCTGCAATCAATTGCACTGGACCATCCACAATTCCATAAGGTGATTGTTCAAATCGTGCACCATAGTATGAAAGTCTACCCTAGCACCACCAAGGGGTCTAAGTGACATCAAGCATACCAAATTCAAATTTTTATGGTGCTAAATTAGACTAAACAAGATCTTTAGCTAGTTGATTAGAGTTTGATAACAAAGTAAACTATAAGAAGTGAAAGATGGCTATACCCTCGTGCAATGGGAGATGTACGGGCTTTATCCTCGACCGAGTAATGTCTGCCGCTAAGCTCAGGTCATGGTATAGATGAGCCAACCCCGCTATCCTAACGGCCACACGCGTCCCTGCAACTATGCGGTGAGCAGAATAAAAGACTGACGGCCTCATGTAGCGAGGGTGCATCGGAAGCACGAACCAGTTCAACCACAAGCCAATAAACCTCAGGAAGAACGTCTCTTCATCGACGTATGAAGCAGCGAGCTTTGCAAAAGGGATGACCAGGGTGTCTGGAATGAAGAAGCTTCTTAAATCTGCTACCGCCGTCGGCTGGTTATCCAAACTGAAACCAAACGGGTCGTCAAGCTTAGCGAATTTCGCGGTTTGTTTTGACAAGACTTCTGGACGAAGAAAACGAGCGATGAAATCTGTGAAGCTGACTCCATACTCCATAGACTCTAGAAATAGACTCTCGTAAATGTTCAACACCTTGATTAGGCTCGGGAATCGATGTTGAACGGCATTCTTCGGGGTAAGGCCCATCACCACTGATTTGGTGACGAAGATGAACTCGTCAGAGGGAAGTATCTCCTTGTAATGTTCCCCTCTGACGGGTAGACCCGAAATTTCCGCGAACTCCTCCAAGTTAATCGAAACTTGCCGGTCCGATAGAAGAAAGGCGTGAGTCGGGATGTTCCATTGCTCCAGGAAAGCATTTACCCACCATACATGATGCACGAGATACTGGAAAAGAGACGCATAAATTGCGGGGTACAACCCGAGTTTCAGCAACAGCGACTTCTTGGCCGACAGGATATATTGAGCATGTAGGGTGTTTTTTATCACTCCATTGAGATGGGAATACGCGTGCGCTTGTCAGGCGCATTACAGATTCCCCTGTCTAGGGTAGGCTGGGGTTTATTGATTGTGGGGATCCGAATCTCAGGCAGCCGCGAACTAAGCTGCCGTTAATTACCCCTCGCGTTTGGAGCGAGAGAACCTCCGATTGACGGGTCAAACAGGTCATGCGAACTTAATGTGCAGTGTTGTGTTTTGAAGGCGTTTTGAATATATCGGGGGCCCCACAGAGTTTTTACGGGGGTCCCGCTACCCGGATAGCGGGCTGGTGGTCAAGGGGGCTAGCAGCCCCCTTGCGGGATGCGGGGCAGCGCCCCGGTAAATTTTTTTAAGGAAGGGACAGTGTTGTGGAGTGTGTGTATGTATACATATATATATATGTATATAAAAAGGGGAAAAAGCGCCCAAAGGACGCGTGGGGCCAGCGCCTCACGTGCCTAGCACGTGAGCGCTGGGCGCTCGAGCGCTAGCGCTTCACGCGCCAGGCGCTCGGGCGCTGGGCGCCTGCGCATCATGTACCCGGCACGTGGGCGCAGGGCGCTCGAGCGCTTCACGTGGCCGGCACGTGGGCGCTGGGCGCTTGAGCGCCGGTGAGAAAAAGAGGCTTTTAGCCCTAGAAATAAGATTTAAACTCCCGAAAGAGGATTTAGAGTGAAGTTAAACTCCTAAGATGTTTTTGGAGATGATGAAAGGGGCTTCTCCCTTGAGCTCTGGATTTTCCCAAAGTGGGATTTTTGGGAGATGGGTCTCCTTCTTCTTCCCCTCGGTTGGCCGGATCTTGGATGGAAAGGGGGTGATTTTAAAAATCTCTCCTTTTTAAGATCTGATGGAAGATCCAAGCTCCCTTTTATGGGTTTTGTGGTGAAAAACTATTTAGTTTTGGAAAAGGAAGAGTAAAACTCTTGATTTAATTCAAAAGAAAGAAGAAGGTTTTAGAACTTTGAGGAAGGAGAAGATCACAGATCTTGATTCTTTTTGGGAGAGAGAAAAGGTTGTTGAGATATTTTCATTATCCTTGCCTTTATAGGCTATACACTTTACATATAGCCCATTGGGCTTTACAAAATGGCATTTTGTCCATCACATGCCTCATGTGCTATTTCTTTTTGCACATAAGCTATGAGCTTTACAAAAATTTGGCTTTATGCCCATTTTTCTTACATTCATGCATAAAAAATTACATCAAAATTATTTATTACACGACTTTTTATTTTGGCATGGAGGAGGGCCGGCCGCTTCATGTTCGGACTCGACTTGGGCATGGGCCCACTTGATCTGGGCTTGGGCCCACCTGACTTGGGCTTGACCTTGACTTTGACTTAGTCAACCAGGATACAATTTTCGACCCCAACAAAGTGCCCCCCATCAATAAATGCACACCGCACATTTGAGTTGTGTGCATGAAATTGATGGCTCTTGAAGCTGGACTTCGAGGTGGAACATCATTCCGGGGGCGGAGCATCTCTCGGGGAGCATGATTCCCAGGGATCGGAGCATCTCTCGGGGAGCATGATTCCTAGGGATCGGAGCATCATTCCGAAGAGCGGAGCATGATTCCAGGGATCGGAGCATCATTCCGAAGAGCGGAGCATGATTTCATGGATCGGAGCGTCATTCCGAAGAGCGGAGCATCATTCCGAAGATCGGAGCATCATTCCGAAGACCGGAGCGTCATTCCGAAGGGCGGAGCATGATTCCAGGGATCGGAGCATCATTCCGAAGGGCGGAGCATGATTCCAGGGTTCGGAGCATCATTCCGAAGATCGAGCATCATTCCGAAGAGCGGAGCATGATTCCACGGATCAGAGCATCATTCCGAAGGGCGGAGCATGATTCCAGGGATCGGAGCATCATTTCGAAGAGCGGAGCATGATTTCAGGGATTGGAGCATCATTCCGAAGGGCGGAGCATGATTTCAGGGATTGGAGCATCATTCTGAAGGGCGGAGCATGATTCCAGAGATCGGAGCATGATTCCGAAGATCGGAGCATCATTCCGAAGGGCGGAGCATGATTCCAGGGATCGGAGCGTTATTCCGAAGGGCGGAGCATCATTCCAGGGATCGGAGCATCATTCCGAAGAGCGGAGCATGATTCCAGGGATCGGAGTATCATTCCGAAGATTGGAGCATCATTCCGAAGAGCGGAGCATGATTTCAGGGATCGGAACATCATTCCGAAGAGCGGCAGACATTCTGACCGAAGCATAATTTCGATACAGAGGTTGATTCTCAGGCGAAGCATAATTCCGATAGGGCAGGTGGATACTCCGAGGCGAAGCATGATTTCGACACGGGGTACATTCTGAGACGATGCATGATTCCGCCGTAGAGATTATTGGTTTGATTTGATTTGGGTTGACAACAGCATCGCTACACTAGAATATGGTACCAGGAGCGAATCATCATTTGCCATGAAAGGATTTGAGGATTTAGGTTTTTGTTTGGCATCGGCATCGCTACACTAGAATATGGTACCAGGAGCATTTCATCATTTGCGTTTGCTTATTAGGCAGCGATGGCTTAGGAGCCAGGTTTTAGGTCCCTATCACCTAAGACTTTTCAATTTCGTGAGCCGTAAGGGTCTCACAAAGCATTTTCTCCCTACGGGTTGTAAGGATCCCGTAGATGTATTTTCTCCTTAGGAGTCGTGGGGACTCCTAAGTGTGTTACTCCTTTGTGAGTCGTAAAGATCTCACGCGGGAATTTTCTCCTCACAAAGTCGAGAGGACTTTGCCAGTGCATTTCATCTCTTTTTCACGAGTTTGCGCCCTTTCGGGTTTTCACAAACTCGCCGGCAGTCCTGCTGTTTTTACTCACGGAGCCCTTTCGGGTTTTCATCCGTGTCCATTTTACTTGTGGACATACCTTTTTTTTGAATCTACATCGCCGGTGGGACTTTGAATGTGGTCTCGCCGGTACGACTTGAGAGAGATTGGGATCGTTTTACGCCCGTGGATTGTATACGGTTTTGCGGGATGTATGATCCAGACCGTAGGGTCGGAAAAATTTCAGGACTTTGTTGGCGTCTGCATCGCTGCACTGGAATATGACACCAGGAGCGACTCATCATTCGCCGTTGGGGTATGGGATTTGGAATTTGGTTGCCGTCTGCATCGCTACACTGGAATATGGTACCAGGAGCGACTCATCATTCGCCGTTTTGAGATTTGGAATTTGGTTGGCGTTTGCATCGCTGCACTGAAATATGGTACCAGGAGCGACTCATCATTCGCCGATTTTTTTTGCCGCGATTACTCTATCATTTCAGCTTTTTTTATCGCGAAGGTTGCGATTGCTCTATCATTTCGGCTTTTTATTCGCGGTTGCCCCATCATTTCGGCTTTATTTTTATTTTTACTCGCTGATTTTTAGTGCGAGTTGCCCCATCATTTCGGCTTTATTTTTCATTATTATTATTATTATTTGTTTTACTTACACATTTTTACATTCCCAGTTTAACGACTTAGAGGTCGACTGTTCCCAGTTTAATGACGTGGTGGTCAACTGTTTTCAGAGAAAGACAGATGTCTGAGAGAATCAGTTTCACGAAGAACTTCGGTCTCCGTTTGTATGAAATTGGCGGTCGCGGCTTGACTGTTTGTTAACATGCTTTTGGACAGTTCTATCTCTCCTGCCTTGTATTGCTTTTCGACCCAATCTTTGAAAACGAAGCAGTCCTCAATGGCATGACCCATCACTCTGTGATAGGGGCAGTATTTGGGGTCGTCGGTCATATTCGCTTCCTGAGGTCTTTTGGACTCTGGCAGTTGTAGACCGTTCCTCAGGGCGTCTTTGAATATTTTACGGATTTTGTCCCTTCTGAAGGAATAGACCTTATCCAGCTTCTCTTTCAGTGGAGATTCTCATCCCTCTCCGAACACTGGCTTCCGAGACTGGTTGGCATTAGGCCTGCTCATCTCTGACTTATTTCGGTTAAGCCGAAGTGTTGAAAGATTCAGAATCATCGGAGTTTCCGCCTTTGCGATTTTCGTCCTTTCGGTTTCTTCAGGACCTATTGCTATTTTGGGAATCCGAGGAGGGCTTCTGGTTTGAGCGTTCCAGCATCTGAACTTTCCTCGTCAGCTCTTGGAATGTTTTGAGACCCGCGGTGCATAGAAACGGGGCCATCCAATTGTTGAGATTTTCGACAAGGAGACTGACAGATTGGTGCTGCTCCAGCGGCGGTTCGCACTTGACCGTGAGATTACGCCATCGGGCGATAAAGTCGGTGTTGCTTTCATTCTTTCCCGGCTTGGTCCTCACAAGGTCAGCAATGGAAATTTTATCACTGACACTCATGAACCTTTGCCGAAACAGAGACTCCATTTGGGCAAAGCTAATAACGGACCTGTCTGGTATACTCGCGTACCAGTCGAAAGCGGCACTGGTCAGGCTGTTGACAAACTGATGAAGAAGGAGCGCGTCATTACCCCTGTATTTCCGCACGATGCTTTAAAGTCGGCGACGTGTTGATTTGCATTTCTCGTTTCGTCAAATCTTCTTAACTTAGGAATGACGTATCCGCTCGGGAACTCGATCAGATCGTACTGTGCGGGATATGGCCGTCCACTACTGCCAATTTTTTTCTGAGCTTCAGCTTCGGGCACCAATGTTTTAACCATGCTGGTGACCAAATCTATTATTCGATCTTGTGTTAGCGGGATAGTGTTATCTGGGGCCAAGGCATCCCCAGAAGCGGAATGTGACCGACTTTCGTGCGGCTCGACGAATCTTGGACCCAAAGGGACAGACATCGGCCGCTTCGGATTGTCATCATCCGGTTCATTAGTAGCGACTTGTGCTTGATTGGGAGGCGCTCGAGCAATTTGAGCCGTAAGCTGCATCACAACGTTTGTTAAGTCGTCAATTTTCGAATAGAGCTTGGCCATCTGTTTATCTTTGCTCCTGAGCTGTTTTCGAAGCTCTTGAAGCAGCTCTTGCTCAGCGGTCTTGGGGCGGAAAGTCGGCTCTTCCTCGCTGTCCGAGTTTGACTCTGCATGGATCGAGGGGTCTTTCTGCCTATCGTCCTCATCAAGAGGGTTTTTATCATCCAACGGAGGCGGCTGTTCTTGGGAAGCGGCAACCACATTCAAGCCATATTGGGCTTGGGATGTGGTGGCCTCATCCTTGTTTTTGCTGCGAAGGTTGTCGCTGGGGCGCCCGCCCGCCCTATAGACCGTATGGACAATATATCCAGCCGTTTTTTTATTATCGGCGGCTGATTTCACAGATCGCTATCTTGACCCCCTGTTTCGGTAGCGGGCAGTCGATTGAAGGCGGCTGGCCTAACCAGGTTCTTGAATGGTGCTGGCGCTTCTTTTTTGGATTTGCCCCGCTGTTTTCGCGCGACACAGAGCGCCTGATAGACTCTTGAAGAGACAGTGTCATACTTTTTTGTTGGGACCGGGACACGTCTCGTTGTAGCGACGTTCGGACCGCTGTCTTCTTGATTCTGGCGGTCATGGCATTTTTCTGAACCCACTTCAGAGGTTCGAGGGAATTGCTGATTTTTACGGCCGATTCAGTCGTCGTCGCAGGATGATTCTGCTCTTGGAATCTTACCCCACCCCACCTGGCCGGAGTCCTGGCCCTCTTGTTGGTTCGGTACCAGAGCACTTCCGCCTTAACTTTTCTGTTTTAAGCACTCGGCAGACTTCGGCTCTTCGGGAAGACACCGTAGACCGATTGATAGAGATGCCAGAGGAGACGCCCGATCGTGTATTTGTTGGAGTTCTCGCCTGAGCCCGTCCGCAA
Source organism: Agapanthus africanus (assembly GCA_030015575.1). NCBI lineage: Eukaryota > Viridiplantae > Streptophyta > Magnoliopsida > Asparagales > Amaryllidaceae > Agapanthus > Agapanthus africanus. Next base: position 14,882,585 of record CM057337.1, read on the forward strand.
CGTTTGATATTGCCCTTTATACCGGAAGTCTTGCCTTCAGCTGGAGCGCCAGAGGGTCGTTCAGACACCGTCTTAAGTTTCGGTTGTGGTGCCTTAGCGATCACAACATTCGGCCTCTTACCCCTTGAGACCGGCTTGGCCACCTGTTTTGCCGGGATTTCTGCCAGATGAGCGCTTCCGGCAGGGTAGATGATGACGAAACCAAACTGGCGGGGCAGTTCCTCCCACTGTCGACTGAGGCTTGCGGGGAGAACCACACGAGCATTGATCTTGACCACGTATGAGGTCGGGGTCGCATCAGAAGCTGGATCCGTCTTAGGAGACCTTTTCGTTGAAAGTTGATTGCTGCACGAAAAGAAAACTACTTCAGTACAAACATCGATATATATGCTAAATGAGTTCGCATGAACGCTTCACCCGAGATATGGGAGGAGAGAAAGGTCCCACCGGGCGTGCCATAATCTGTAAGGTGTTTTTCGTCACCCCATTGAGATAGGAATACGCGCGCGCTTGTCAGGCGCATTACAAATTCCCCCTGTCTAGGGTAGGCCGGGGTTTATTGATTGTGGGGATTCGAATCTCCGGCAGCCGCGAACTAAGCTGCCGTTAATTACCCCTCGTCTTTGGAGCGAGAGAACTTCTGATTGACGGGTCAAACAGGTCATGCGAACAGAATGTGCAGTGTTGTGTTTTGAAGGCGTTTTGGGTATATCGGGGGCCCCGCAGAATTTTTATGGGGGTCCCGCTACCCGGATAGCGGGCTGGGGGTCAAGGGAGCTAGCAGCCCCCTTGCGGGGTGCGGAGCAACGCCCCAGTAAATTTTTTTTAAGGGAGAGATAGTGTTGTGGAGTGTGTATATAAGGGAAAAGCGTCCAAAGGACGCGTGGGGCCAGCGCCTCACGTGCCTAGCACGCAAGCGCTGGGCGCTTGAGCGCTAGGCGTTCGAGTGCCAATGCATCACGTGCCCGGCACGTGGGAGCGCAAGGTGCTCGAGCGCCAGCGCTTCACATGCCCGGCACGTGGGCGCTGGCGAGAAAAAGGGGTTTTTAGCCTCAGAAATAGGATTTAAAGTGGAGTTAAACTCCTAAGACGTTTTTGGAGATGATGAAAAGGGCTTCTCCTTTGAGCACTGGATCTTCCCAAAGTGAGATTTTTGGGAGATGGGTCTTCTTCTTCTTCCTCTCGGTTGGCCGGATCTTGGATGAAAAAGGGGGGTGATTTTAAAAATATCTCATTTTTAAGATCTGATGGAAGATCCAAGCTCCCCTTTGTGGGTTTTGTGGTGAAAAACTATTTAGTTTTGGAAAAGAAAGAGTAAAAATTTTGATTTAATTCAAAAGAAAGAAGAAGGTTTTAGAACCTTAAGGAAGGAGATCACAGATCTTGATTCCTTTTGGGAAAGAGAAAAAATTGTTGAGATATGTTCATTATCCTTGCTTTTATAGGCTATACACTTTACATATAGCCCCTTGGGCTTTACAAAATGGCATTTTGCCCATCCCATGCCTCATGTGCTATTTCTTTTTGCACATAAGCCATGGGCTTTACAAAAATTTGGCTTTATGCCTATTTTGCTTACATTCATGCATAAAAAATTACATCAAAATTATTTATTACATGACTTTTTATTTTGGCATGGAGGAGGGCCGGCCGCTTCATGTTCGGACTCGACCTGGGCATGGGCCCACTGGCTTGGGGTTGACCTTGATTTTGACTTGGTCAACCAGGGTGCAATTTTCGACCCCAACAGAGTCCACTGCAGGTATCCGGCTGAATGGCGAGGAGTCAAACCAATCATATATACTTGTCCCAAGGGCGCGACTCGTCTTGACATATGCGTCGCCCCAAGATATCCAAAGCCATAGGCGGCTGTACGGGTATTGAAGTTATAGAAGGCTGAAGGCGACCCTCTGAGGTCCAATTGACCTCTACAACGTAATTCACTTGAGGCGAGTCGGCATAGTGAATTGCTGAAATGGGCTTTGAGGGTACTGCACAAAAAAAAACTGTGCCGACCTTAGATAATCTGATTGTACCACGACCCCCATAGATGAAAAGATTTCTGCTCCGGATCGTGATCTTTAATGAGCGCGAAGACTTCCCGATCCACGGGCGCATCATCAAAGGCGCTCTCGGAACGTACAAAAGGGAAGGAAGAGTCAAGAGCCATAATACCTGCATGAAAAGAGACGAGGGATTAGTTGTCAACGCTATATTCCGAATTCTGACACTTGGTACTTAAAAAATTATACCGCACTGCAATGCAGAAGAAAGGGACAAAGGGGGACCCACAAAATCAAGGTGACGTCCCATCATTGATGGGGCAATCACCCATTAAGAGTGAAATCCTAAGAGGATTCTCATTTAATGAGAAATCTCATTTGGCCAAGGAGTTAAACTCCCTCGAGAGCTGTGCTCTGCAAACAGATGCCACATCTGTCAACTTTAATTAAGAAGGGAATAAAATTCCCCAAAGTTTTTTTTTCTAAAGAGCTATGCTCTGTAAAAACAATGGTATAATCTACCAGAACCCTTAAAAGCAAAGCTTTTTACAGAGTAAAATCCCAAGATCTTTAAGATCTGCAAAACAAACTTTAAGAGTTCTTCATGGAAGATGAACAGTGTTCTAATTAATGGGTTAAATAACCCTAAAAAATACATCTTAAAGATCTGTGATCTAAGAAGAGCAGAGCTCTAATTAATGGGTTCGATTATGACCCTTACCAAAATTTTGGGCAGAGTTATAACTCTAGAAAGGATTTCTTTGGGCAGAGATCTAAGCTCTGAAAAGGTGAATTAAATTCTCATAAGAAAAAAGAACAGAAAAAGTTGAACAGCAGTCATCTCAAGGGCCAAAAGCCCTATTTATAGGCAGGGGAAGCCGATTCAACTTTCAAGAAGATCCAACGGTGGAAAAGCCGCCACTGCTGCACTCACGTGTAAGCCACGTGAGCACAACGGTGGGGGCATTTGTTTCCCCCAATAAAAGAGCAAAGCTCTGTTCAAAATTTGAAAGAGGCAGCGTCTCACATGCTTTGCACGAGGGCGTCAGCGCCAAGAGTTAAAAACTCTGAGGCAGCGCCTCACGTGCCTTGCATGAGGGCGTCGGCGCCAAGAGTTAAAATCTCAGATGCAGCGCCTCACATGCCTTGCACGAGGACGCCCGCGCCAAGAGTAAAAGTTTTCTGCCATTGGATCAAAAGATCCAACGGAGATGATAAATCATCAAAATACAGAATTAAATTTTGTTGAGGAAATATTCCTCAAATCTTTCTAAACGAGAAAAATTATTCTCTGTAAAATAGAGTACCGTTGGATTAAAAATCCAATGGTGATTAAAAATCACCAAGCTACAGAATAAGCTTTGTATGGGAAAATATTTCCCCAATCTTGTTGAAAACAAGAAAAATATCTTCTGTAAAACAGAAATTCTTGGATCAAAAATCCAACGGTGGATAAAATCCCCAAATCAATTAAGGATTTCTCAATGAGATTTTTTTTAACTAAATCAACAAACTTGGCCCCAAGAAGAGTAAGGAAAAAGAAAGCTTTAAGAAAGAAGAAAGAAGAACTTTCTTCGAGGTAAATACAAGTAATTGAGATCAGAGTATCTCATCTGCATATTCAAGGGTTTAACCCTCATAAAGAACATAGTTCTTTCTCTTGGATCTGAGACCATGAGACAAGTCTCGCACAAATGAGAATTTAATTCTCATGGGGATGAATTTGTTCTTGAGGATCGAAGATCCAGAGGAGAACAGAGAATTGAACTCTTCAGAAAATAATGCACAATGAAAAACCAGCGCACAAAGAAAAACCAGTGCCAAGCGCCTCACATGACCCTCGCTTGGGCGCTGCTAAAATAAAAAGTGCTCAGCACTCAATGGTTGGCGCTCAGCACCAAGCGCCTCACGTGCCCTTTGCGTGGGCGCTGCTTAAATAAAGAGTGCTTAGCACTCGGTGGTTGGCGCTCAGCGCTAAGCGCCTCACGTGCCCCTCACGTGGACGCTACTCAATAAGAGTGCTTAGCACCCAATGCTTGGCGCTCAGCGCCTAGCACTAAGTGTTTGGCGCTCAGCGCCAAGCGCCCCACGTGCTCCGCACGTGGGCGCCATAAAGAGTGTTTAACAGTCCATAAAAAAATAAAAGAACAAAAAAAGAGGGGAAAGTAAAGCAAAGCATTATTTGCACAGAAAAGGGACTGAACCCAAGCAAGTGTTTAACACTTTATGCAAAGACTGAGTGGGTTGAGTCTAAGTTGACCAAATCCCCCAATTCAGATCAACCGAGCCCGTGTACTCATCATTTTCCAAATTGTTCTTTGTCCCAAACACGACTACAGATCTCCTAACGGACATTGGTTCAAGGGTACATCTCCTCACACCTATGATACATGTTGTAATTTTTCAGCATTTTCAGAGAGGTGGCGGGTCCCGATAACCAACAACTCTTTGGCGCACTCCCAAACGGCTATGGACCGTAACGTCCTTAAATTAACAATGAACCATAACGTCCTTAAACTAAAACAATAGGAGCCCAAATGCTCTTTTGTTGGGTCTGAATGACCCCAAAATCATGTTGAGTAGATCTTAGTCTAAAAATTAGACTAACGTATCCTCAACAAACATTTAAGTTGATTTTAATCCCAAATGAGATTAACGATCCTTAAATCAAACCAAATCCAAATCTAAGAAAATACGGATTTGGACTAATCCACGCCCTGCGGGCGGCAACATAAATTAGTCTCCGTGTACAATCCACGGGCAACCAAAAATAAAACAAGCACACATGACACGAAGTGGCTTTCTGGAGCAGGAGAAAGTGATTACCGCGATTCGGTAACGTAATTAACTGCAGGGGCTTACGTCTGCAGGGAAGAGCGTCCCCACAATCAAAAACCCCTCACAACGAGGAGGAATCTGACGAAATCTGCTACAACGGTCGCATCCGTCTAAACCTCCGATACCCGGTTGCACAAATCAACTTGGTATTTTCGGAGAGGTGGACGGATAAATCCAAATAGTATCTGCCTCCAAATTCAGGTAAGACGTTTGTATTCCCGGTTTTCGGCGGTAAACAATGATATGACTGTTATCCTCAGATACACCTCCAGTAAATTGAGGTTTCGGCTATTTGGTTGTCTGTCTCTTCAACTATCAGTGGCGTTCAGTCAAGTTTTAGGCTTGTGGTTATCAATGGGGCGTCTTGTTGGGCCGTTCAGTCGGTACAAAATTTTTAGAGGTGTAAACACTATATTTTATTTATTTAGTAAATTATTGTCCATTTGAAAAAAAATTTAACTATCATAATAAAAAGTGGAAAGCACTATGTTAAAAAAAAAGAAATTGAAAATAATGCAAAGCAATGTATCACGATGAGAAATTATTCCTTACGCTGGTATAATACATTCGGACAGTGGGTGAGAGAGGAGGAATTATGGGTAGCCTTGGAAAGCGTGTGGAGTCTGCATTTCTATTTCTTCTCTCTTGTTCTGACATATACGGCCGACAGAGAATAATTTTTCGTAAAATAATATCGATAATCCACAGAATAAGCATTCATTGCAAAGTATAGTCATATAGATACAGAATAAGTATTCACTGCATAACCAAAATTGTATTTGAGTGAAAAGGAAAAAATCTAAATATATGTGTGTGTGTGTGTGAAAGACAGTTCAATTCTTAATCATTTAAAAGATCCGATTTTATAAAGATAAACCTAGAAATAAAAATAGCATGGCACAATTTATTGATTATCCAAAGAGGAAGTATTTTTTGATAAAAAAGAAACATGAAAACCCTAAAAAAAGTAAGGAAAAGATTAAAAATTAAACAAGACCATACATCTTATTTGTCGACTCCCGGGATAACTAGGCTCTACGTAATGGACAAGCAAACACATTTTCATCCATTGGTCGATACAAGCAATATGAGATATATGACTGCAAGGCAGAAGCCGACACTCATCCTTGTCCTTAAACTCCTCAAGACATATACTGCACTCTGAATTGAGTATGGCACATTCATAGAATCATAAGGAATTACCGGTGTCTTTTTCAAAACTTTGCGTTGTTTTTGTAAAAGACGCGGTCTTTTAAAATTGGTCAGTTTTCTAGCGCGCCGACGATAGTATAAATAATTCCAAGAGCAATGAGAATCAAGGACAAGAGAAACTTAGAACAAAATCCGTAGAATATAGTTTATGTTTTGCGAACAATTGAATGGATACATTAAAAATAGAATTCTGGAATTTTCGAGAAGATTAACCTATGGGGTATATATATACACATTGAGAAAGAAGTTAAGGATTCCGATTGAAGTACACCTTTCTATTTGTTATCTAGATTTTGACACGTGTGGTGCACATAATTAAATTAATAAAAGTAGATATCAATAACTAAAGATATTCTTTAATCTTTTTATAGATCAATATCAATATATATAGAATCTCCATTATTTGATACAACACAAACACAAGGGAGACATGTATCCATTGCAATTTCAGTTTCAATTTTTTTCTTGAGAAAACCCCTTTATTAGTATCCCATTGAAACACCCCTCTTTTTTCCTATATTACAATTACAAAAAAGAAAATTCCATGTGATTTTAACCACTTTCTTTATTTCTTATTGTAACAAATACTCATCTCTCTCTATATAATGCAAATATCTATATATAATGCAAATACTCTTGGTTAGAGCTCCACCATTCTTTTTTCTTGAAAAAATGAGAAAAATGCTCATCTCTCAAGCCCTCCACATCATCTCCCTCATCTATCAAGCCCTCCACATCATCCCTCCCCCTTTTTTTAAAATTAATAAATAAATAAGACTCTAGAACCCTCCACATTTCTGTCAAATTTTTTTAAACACGTGCAACGCACGTGCATAAATTCTAGCCTAATATAACTTGCTCACTCCTAAACTTTTTTAAGTGAATCATACATGTCTAAATCTAGGCTATATCTATCTTCTATATTACTCTTTAAAGCACATTGGCCAAATTTTTCATCCGTCATATTTCAACTAACTCTATATACTCCATATCTCAACTAACTCCATATCTTAATAAAATCATGTTTAACCAAAATACTTTGCAATCCGTTAAAACAATTATGTGTAAACTATCATATTTAACGTTTCATTTCAAAATTAAATTTTAAAAAATATCTTTTTAATAAATAATTATATAATAGATCACTCAAAATTTATTTATGTTTTACTACCTATGGTAATCCTTAAATCAAATCCATCATTTTTAGTCACCCGTTTTATTCTCGCCCTTAATATAATTTAAATAATCTAATTATATCTAAAAATTATATATATATATATGTGTGTGTGTGTACACACATTATTTTTAAAAGACACAATATTGTTTTTTTAAAACTTATTTTATATTCGATCTATTTTTATATCACACGCATAAAATAGTTTTTTGCACATGCCATGCATGTGAAAAATTGATAGTCATTACAATTTACAAACAAAATTGATAATTTCATATATGAAATCTGGTGTATAATCATTAGCACACACATTGGTTTTTTAAAAGATTTGCATTCTATTCTTAGAAAAATAGTTGTATGATTTATAACGATTTGTTAAATTTTGATATATTTATAAAAATTAAAAATATCCTAAATATAGATATTGAGGAGTGAAGAAAATGTAGCAGAATTTTTTTGAAATGATATAGATAACTAACTTATTTATTTTGATTGAGTTTTTAAAAATAAATTATAGTGGTAGCCTCATTGATTAATGTGATAAATAGTTGGCAAAATTTCAACTTGATATTATAAACTTTATCCATTTTTCTCAAACTATCACTGTTACACCATGTTTTCTAAAAGACGGTAGCAGACACGTGAGTAGGCTCGCGACGTACTATATAGAGAAATGGTCTTCCTCGAAATAAATACGTTGAGCGTCAAACAAGCAATATAATTGTAAAAGAATTTATTAAGAGATAAAAATAAATCCGACTACATCTATTACATTCCAAGTCCACAGTATTCAAAGGAAAACTGATAACAAGTTTGAATAAAAACTGATACAACTGAAATAGAAATAAATGAAAAGTCTCGACATATGGGCATACTATGAAAAGAACTAAAGGCAGCTAGAAGTCCTTTGATATCTCGATCTCTCCCTCAATCTCCTCACCTGCCCTTGTATCACCTGACGAACATTCTCAAAAGAAGAAAAGAAACAAAACGAAATATATTAAATGAAAAACAGTTAAAACCTATATTATTTTAACTAATTCTTTAAAAGATCTTAAATCTTTGTCCATAATATCAAAATATATGAACATGCATCGCACATGCTGAGTAGCAGTTGATAAGTAATTTCAAGAGTGTATTCAAAGGTTTATACTAGACCAACAGAATGTGTATACAAAATTAAAATTATTAATGAGATATGTGAATGCATTGTAGTAGTTGATTGACTTAGATAATGATGTTTGGAGACGCCAATATTGGTTTCTATATATTTTTTATGTGTGGATTTGAAGGGCATCTCAAGGATCATATCCTAGTTGTTCAGATAGTTGTTTTAAATAAATTATTTGAACTAGATGTTATAATTTTATGGAATAGTAATCTATAATGGATATGACTTTTTTCTGCAAAATTTTATTATGAGTGTCAATTTTTTCAGCAAAGCTATAGTTGATTTAGGATGTTAACGTATATTTGCATTTCTATACCGGGTTTGACCGATTAGATTATTGAGTGTTTAATCTAAGGCTAAATTGCAGGAAATACCCCTAACTTTTTCCTAGTAGTAGGAAATACCCCAAACTTTCCTGCACTTTGCCACCCACCTTAAACTTTAGTTCATTTGCAAAATGCCCTTTCTTTTAAATAAAATATTTAGATGAAATAAGAAAGAGATAAAAGGAAATATTTTTTAATTAAATATTTAAATGAAGGCTTTTTGGGAATAAATTAAAGCTAAGGGGTCAAACTGTAGGTTTTAAACATTTAGGGGTATTTTCTGCTATTAGGGCATAAGTTAGGACACTTCCTGCAATTTAGTCAAAATCTAGTTACGCATAGACTTGAGTCATCACTTTTCTTTTCTAGCTTACCGTTAAGACTTCTATTTTCTTTTAAATTGAAATCATTATAGTTGAGCTCTAAGAATTCATTTTATGTGATTGGTATAAACCATCTGCAGTTCATGCGATGCTGTAAATCATGAAATATACATTTGCAAATGTTTTTTTTCCCTGGGGGGGGGGGGGGGTTGGTGTGGATGGGGGTTTTCGCATGGGTGGTGGTGGTGGTGGTGAGTGTGGGTGGGTTATTTTTTGGGGCGTGTGTTGGGGGGGGGGGGATTCGGCGATGGCGGGTCTATAATAAATCATGAAACATCCGTACTGAGCTTATGCTCAAGTGATCCATAACATTATCATCATATACTTCATTAATGGCCTAGATAGAAAACTAAAATTCCCCATGCAGCTGGTTCCCAAACCTGCAATTAGTTTGACTGTCGGGATTGTTTCCTCTTGGTGTATTTTAGGGTCAACATGGTTGAACTATGCATGCAACAGTTCTACCTGACAAACTTCGTGGTACTAGTAAGCTATACTATTTTTATGTTCTTAGATCTTCTCTGACATAAACCATATACAATTGTTTCCCATTTCTATTTTGTATTGTTTCCCCTCCCTTAAGGTAAACATCTCGGCATCCTTCAGAGTCTCAGATTACTACTCTCAAGTCCTCTCTTGTAACAGATCCAAATCAACTAATCTGATCATGCAAAAATTCTCTTGAATAATAAAGTAGCCTGTGATGCCTTTGATTATTCTACAGATTTGGTAAATATTAACACATGGCAAAACTTTGAATTGTAGAAAACTAGGATTATACTGTTTTCTACTTTTCTTTTTTCCTTTCATCTTATAATGTTGGTTAACCTAACAATGGAATGATAATGATCAAGTGTCTATACTTGTAACTCCTCCAGTAGCTCTTCCATGATTGATGTATCAGCTAATCTTCAGATTTTAACCCCTCCTCTTCAAATCTTATTTTTTTCTCTTCAAAATCCTGTTGATGGGCTGTCAAAAGTGATTGGTAGGATGTGAGATGGCTGAATTGCCCTCCCCATTAACAAAAGAACTCCCCAAACCTGTGTGCATCCCTACTTTCTCATCTCTCTACTCTTCTCTTCACTAATCCATTCAAATTCTCTCCCAATTACTTCGTTTCAATCTAATCTTCCCTTAGTTCATTTTTCTTAACCACCACTCTGTTACTTTCGAAGCAAATTACAGGAAGTTGATGGCATATCAAGGTTGCAAAGGAATTGATACTCGTGTTGTTGAATTTGTTGAAATTATTATTAAGTTGCTTCTTAAGTATGAAGCATCGGGTTCTGCTACACATAAAGAATGTACTTGTTCTTAGAGGAGAAAGGATAAGCTTAAGAGTAGAGAAGTGAGGAGACTTGAAAGAGTTGAGTAGTGTGCATAGTTTGGGATATTTAATAGATAAGTGAAGCAATGAGTTGTTGAGGAAGAGCATTTTAGAGGAAGTTTAGGTGGGAGGAGGAAGATAAGGGGATAATGGGATAAAAAAATATCTTAATTTTATAGGAGAAGTCAAATACATTCAATATTTAACAGCATACTGATGGGTGGGGTGGTGGTGGTGGTTAATATCTGAATATTTGATGGGGAATTTAAACAATATGAAGATTTGCAGAGGGTATATTCTGAAGCAGGGAGACCTGTAAATGCCTCACAAATCGTCCCTGGTCATGGATCAGAGAGTCTGAAACTCTTGGATTCGCTCAGACTTGTAAATATCTCACCAACCTTTCTCGATTTAACGCCTGTCCTATTTCTCTCAAAAATTAAGGCTCTTGACAATTTGCATGTGTATTGGATATCTAACATAATACCATTATTTATATTATCATATATTTATATGTATATCTTAATATATATTCATATTTATATAATTAAAAATCAATATAAAAATGTATCATGTATCCTAGGTTTTTGGAAAATTATGAATCCGCGAATTCTATTGTATCCTGTATCTGTATCCGAACCTGTGCTACATAGGGGTATATCAAAATAGACAAGGGGCATATTGCGAAACGCCCCTCTTATAATATTAACTTTATTTTCTTGTTCAGTGTCAGTCACTTGGGAACGTTAGGTTTTTCATCCATTGCATTAAAAATCTTGTCTGCTATGCAGTTCATCATATGTATATTATATATTTTTGAAAGTCGCTACCAAGTGTTATGTACATGTTTATGCTGTATACTGTTCTGATGATGTATTTCAAGCTCATATGTTTTCCATATACTCGTTCAAACTACCATGCTCGGTAAATAGATGAACTAAAGCTTGTTGATTATAGCTATTGCTAATGTATATACCGACTTAATGGTTGCAGGAAAAGCAATCCAAAGAAATTGTCTTGAGGGCAATGGGACAGGCGATAAGCAAGACTGTGGCCATTGCAGAGATCATTAAGGTTGAATATGAATGCTTGTTTATGCTTTTACCGTGTGACTTGGTTATTTAGTTTTTTGAGTTGTTTGACCAATTTATTTGAGTGCAGAAAAGAATTCCTGGATTATATCAAGATGTCACTATCAGTTCAACAAGCATTACTGATGTATGGGAACCTATAGAGGAGGGCCTTGTTCCGTAAGTGTTCAGCCACTTTCGATGTGCAGACAGTTCAGAAGTTTTCTGTTAGAAGTTCTCACTATTGAAACTTTTGACTTGCAGTTTAGAGATGACTCGACATGTTTCAATGATCTCAATTACTTTGTCTTCCAAAGATCTAAACAAGAACTCCCCTGGGTAATACCATTTCATGCCGTATGCATCTTCTACATGATCGAAGCTCCACTATGGAGTTCTAGCATTCCCTGTTAGTCCTCAGATATTAGGTCCGGACTCAAATGAGACCGAGTCCATGTTCATTGTTAAATCCGAACCTGGCATGTTTAGAATCAGACTTTAAATTCCGAGTTTGAACAATAACTCGAAAAAACCAGATGAGGCCCCAATTTCAAAGACAATTATCATTTTTTATTACATATTATACTTATAGTGGGTGTAGAAAAATAATTAGATAGGACCGAGGATTGGGTTAGAGGTATGTGTTTGTCGATTTAATAACTTGTCTCCATATTAAATTGGTTGGGGTGTGTGTGTGTGGGGGGGGGTTTTGATTACTCTATCATCTAAAAACTTTATATGTTTTTTTTTAATTTTTAAAAAAAAACAAACTAAGCTGCCCAATTTTGTTTGGCTGGATTCTTTATATTCAAATCTGTCTCATATTTTTATTTGGGTCCAAATATTGGATCATAGTCGACCCTTAAATACCAAAAGCCTCCAATTATAAACAAACTTCAGGCCTATTTGGAAATGTGTTGAAGTTGCTTTCCATGCAAACCTCAAAGCTTTTGTTGATGAGTAGGTATCAAGCACCAGTATTCCTAGAGCAGCCAAAGCAACAGTACAGGGTGCAGCAACCTCAACAGCAGCAACATCAAAAGAAGCAGCAGCAGCAACCTAGGCAGGCACAGATTCAAGTTGTTGAAGGTATGGACTACACAACTATTTCACTATTTTTTTGGTGATCGAAATCTTCTCAAAAAGGTATTTAGCAAAGTATGTTAATATTCTTCTCTGGTTTGATAAAGAGTCATTTGGCCGAGGACGTGGTCGAGGAAGAGGTAGAGGAAGGGGTTGGGGTGGCCGAGGTGGATACGCTGGTGGTGGTGGAGGATATGGCACATATAGGAACAACCAAGGGTACAATCAAGGTTATGGGAATAACCAAGGATACAATCAAGGTTATGAAAACAACCAAGGATACAATCAAGGTTATGGGAACAATCAGGGGTATCAAGGTAATATTTGGTAATATTTCCCTACTTGACGTATCTAGTCTAAACTATTTACAAATAATTTAGCCAATATCTGGTTATAACACACAAAAATGACAAGGCTCTCTTATTTCATCACTCTTAATTTTATTTTGTTTGTTCCCTCTACTGTGAATTATAGATAATGGTGGCTACTCGAACTATGGTCGAGGTAGCGGGCGTGGCAGAGGAGGATGGAACTATCATGGTATGCGTAGCATTCTGTAATCGGAACCTGCCTTCCAATTTCAAATATTTTTCATCTCATCAATCTATAGTTCAGTTTCAATCACACATCAATATGTAGAGAACAGAACTTTCTGAATTTCTTTGGTCGTTTTTTTGGATGCTCCCCCTGCTAACTGCACCGCTCTCTTTATTAATTTCAACTTGTTTATGGGCCCATGCTATGCACGTGCAATAAATTTTTGAAAAAGATTTTGCATTGTCAAAATGACCGCTAATCTCGTAAAAGTTTCAATGCCAGTTTCATATTTCTGAATGTCTTGCTGTAAAAGAAGATAGAGATAAGAAGAAGGTCTGAATTTTGATTAAGGAGCTATAGATTGTTAAGTAAGGTTTTTTTAATGAATTAATTAATTTAATCACTTCTTCCCCTAATATAAAAGGCGGGAGGCCACTTGTTGCTCAAAGAGGTAATATAAAACCTCCAATTTGCAACCCCTTGAAGGGGAAGCGCATTATAAATTTATATAACACAAAAATTAAGCATCTTGTGTCTATAAATAATGGTTTTCTTTGCTTGATTTGGCATGGGTTCCGTTTTTATCGAAAATTTGGCAGTTGCCTGCAAATAATTTTGGGAAGATTTTACTTCATTCCTTTTTTCCTCTAATTGAGAAACATCTCGATGCTATCATTCTTAAGCATGTTTTTTTTTTTCCGGTTGTGATGTAATTTTAATATTTAATTGTGAAATAGGTGCCGGATACGAACGAGGAAGAGGCGGTGGAGGGAGAGGATATGGTCGTGGTAGAGGAAGGATGGGCGGTCGAGGAGGACGTGGCGGCAACCAAGCCGAATAAAGTGCTGCCGTTGGTGATGGTGGAAGCATGCTGTGCAGTTCTGATGCAATGCTTGGTTTCTATATGTAGGGGGGAATTAGTAATTTTTATCCAAGGAAACTTGTTTTTTTTTATTGGCTGTGAGATGAGGTTATTATCTCACCAAGGGTTTATCTGGTATTTTCAATGTTTTTCTTCATGTGAATGGATCCTTGGCTGGGCCCTTGTTTGTTTGCTGGTTTTCCCATGGTTGCTGCTGCTGCTCAAGTTCAACCAAGGCATGCAAATCTTCATCTTGTCTTCCTATCAACTCACCTTTGGGGGTTTGGAATGTAATTATGATTTCATTTTTCTAGTATTTGCAAGGTTTTGTTCATGTTTTGTTGCTTTAGTTAATGATGGCTTTTAACCAGTTTGTCTTTATCTTCTTGCTTGAAGATTCATTTATAGATCATTTTTCAAGTATTAAGGTCCAAACTTTATTTAGGTCAGAGCATGCGTCTTACTAAATATGACCTGGCCCGACATGAGTTGCTGAGGTAGAACCACACGAGATGTCGCACCGTCTATATTTTTTGACATTTCAAGAAATCTTTTGCCCTAAACTTGAAGGTAGTTCGTGAAAAGTCTTGACAGTTAAGGGTGTTTTAGTGTAAATTAAACTTTTTAAACATGATAAAAAGTAAGATTACTTGCATTGGGAACCATATGTCTCCTAGATCCGATCTAGTCAAGATGATCTCTCCTCGCGATCCTATCGAGCTAGGTGTTGCCTCCACCTGTAATTTAATTTCATAGAGAGGACAGAAATGATAAGAAGCTATGTTAATTATTTTTTCTCGTCCACATCTCTCTTATTTATAGCATCAACGATTTTGTAAGCCTAGTCCTATTAGGATTTAAGATAAAACCTTTCAACTATAAAACAGCTAATTGATTTGCAAATTGTGATAACTTACCTATTTTCATGGACTATATAAAAAACTTGGGAAAATAATAAATTGTAAAACATTTTGATTTAAATTGGATATGACATTTGATATATTAAAATAATGGAGAAATTTAATTAAGAAAATAAGGAATTTTGGCTGATTTTTATGTGTATAACACACAAATTATTGATGGTTTAAAGGGAAAAAAACTAGAATTCTTCAATAGTTCCACGAGTTACAGTAAATATCAGGAATTCCTGTGCTACAACCAATCAAATATAGATGAATTCATAGAACCTAAAAATTTGGAAATCTCCACTAGTGCCGTGGGTTAGCTTGCGATATATTCAAATCTCAAGAAAATATTAAATTTTGATATTTTGCTAATATTCATAGCGATACAGCATGGGAAGAGGAAATAAAATATGTTAATAATTTTTTTTATTTTAATGGGCTCTCACATGCCAATTTTTTCAAGTAAACAGCAAATTAAGAAACTTTAACTGATTTTTATGTGCCATCGCACATGAAATATTGATGGTTTAAGAGAAACAGATCATTTGCAAAGCTTCGCTAGTTTAATGGTTTATAACACGTCAAAATATCGGAAAAGCAAGAAAATAAATAATTATACTATTTTACTAATTTTCCTAAGCATGCGAAAAATCTAAAAATCAAGAAAATGAAACACATGAAAACTTTTCCGATTTTAATATACTATAGCATTTGAAATATTGAAAAGCCGAAAACCAAAAAAGTTTGAAATCTCACTGATTTTCATATGTTATAGCGCACAAAATATTGGTGGTTCAAGAATAAGAGAAAATTAAATTTTTTAAAGTAGTTTCATGGATTATACATCATCTAAAATATCTCAAAATTGAGAAAATAATTTTACTAATTTTCAATGGCTATAGCTTGCGAAATATATAAAACAAAAGAAAAAATAGTATGAAATTTTTCTGATTTTAATTGGTTATAGTATGCGAAATATCTAAAAATCCGAGGAAAGAAAAAGTTGTAAAATTTCACTTGATTTTAGTTTGCATATAGCAAATGAAACATCAATAGTTCAAGATTAACAAAAAAATTGCAAATCTTCATTAGTTTCAATGGTTATGTGAAATATCAAAAAATGGGAAAAATAAAAAACCACAATACTGTACCAATTTTCATTTGACTATAGCATGCAAAATATCAAAACTCGAGAAAATAAAATATGTTGAAGTTTTTTCCGATTTTAACGGGCTACATGACATATGAAATATTGAAAAAAATAAGGAAAATTTTTATGAAATGTTAGTGATTTTCCTCTGCAGCAGCAGCAAATAAAGCATTGATGGATTAAGGAAAAAGAAAAATTGCAAAATTTCCACCGGTTTCATTGGTTATTTAGCCTGTGAAATACTTGAATATCGGGAAAGATAGAAAATTTTGTTATTTTACTAATTTTCGAGGCTATATATCATGCAAAATATCTAAAGCTCGAGAAAAAATAAATTTAATTAATATTTTTCTGATTTTAATACATAAGCTATCGTCTTCAAAAATTTGAGAAAGCAAATATTGCGAAACTTCACCGATTCTTGTGTGCTACAACATGAAATATCAATGATTCAAAAAAAATATACAAAATATACATTTTTAATAGCTTCATCAGTTAAAGCTTGCAAAAATATTTTTTTTGAAATTTCATCGACTTTTGTGTGCTATACCATATGAAACATCGAAAAACTGAAAAACTGCAATTTTTCACTAGTGCAATGGGTTATACCTTATGAAATGTTAGATAGTCATGAAAATAAAAAAAGTATAGTATTAATTTACCGATTTTCATGTGCTATAGATTATAGAATGTGAAATATCTAAAACTCAAGAAATAAAATATTATTAAAAAACTTTCGATTTTAATGAGCTACAACACGCAATATTGAAAAATTTTGTTATGCAATTTTACTGATTTTCCTATGCAATAGCACAAGAAATACCAATGGTCCAAGAAAACAAAAATGTTTAAATTTTCAAAATGCCATGGGTTATAACATGCAAAATATCAAAATATCTTGAACATAGAAAGTTTTCATATTAACCGATTTTCATGAGCTAGCATGAGAAAATATCTAAAACTTGAGAAAATAAAATATGATGAAGTTTTACCAATTTTAATGGACTATATATAATGAGAACTATTTAAATACTAAAAACAATAATAAAATTTTATCGATTTTCGGTAATAAAATATCGTTGGAGTGAGAACAACAGAAATTTGCAATTCTGCTATACTTTCATTGGTTCTGTTGGCTATTGCTTGCAAAATAACCAAAAATTGAGAAAATAAAGAATTTAAAATATTTCACCAATTTTCATAGGCTATGGCATGCACAATATCATAAGCTGGAGAAAAATGAAAAACTATTATTTTTTAATGATTTTAATAGGTCATAACATAAGAAAATTGGAAAATTCAAGAAAATAAAATATCTTGAAATTTCACCAATTTTTGTGCTAGCATATAAAATATCGATAGATTAAAAAACCCTAGAAAATTTACAGTTCTTTAATAGTTTATGAGTTCTGGCATGCGAAATATCAAAAAAATAAGAAAATTTTATATCATGAAATTTCACCAATATTCATGTGTTATACATAAAATATTGATGGTTTAAGAAAACCAGAAAATTGGCAAATCCTCTATTTTTTCCCTTAACAGTCGATATTTCGTGTACTTGCAGATGAAAATTAATTAAATTTCATAATTTTATATTTTCTCATTTTCTGATGTATCGCATGTTTAACCATCGAAATATATCCAGTTATTAGATTGCTACAAGTTATTTGGGTCCAACCGAATAACTGCAAACTGATAAGAATCATATTAATATCATATTATTAAGTAACGAATCAATAAATTCAACCAACTAGAACCAATTTGTTGCAAGTCAATCCGATAATAAATAAAATTTATCCAATGAAGATTGAATTTAGCTAGCTGTAATTATCCTTCCATATTGTACCACTCGACATTATCTTTAAAAAATTGTAGTTAAGGATGTAAACAGACCTGGATAATCCGATCCAGATCCATTTTTGAATCCGACAACTTGCGAATATGGATACTAAAAATCCATATATGGCCTGATTCGGATCCTGATCGGGTTAGGAAATTTTCATCCTAGTCTGATCCGGTTCGAATCCGGATACTAACAGCTTTTCGGATTCGGATCCGGATATCCGAACTAATGGTACCCACTATTCAGCTACCTATTACTATTAGTTATAACTAGACTTATGGATCTAAAAATATTCGTATTTAAATAAAAATATTGGTTAACCAATTTAAATGTATAATTTGTTGTATTGAATCATGACTTTTTATATTTATCCGAATAGTATCCGTATATGATTTTAGAGGATATGGATTTTTACAATTACAATATCCGATCCGTATCCATATTAAATTTATAGCGGATATGGATAGTAAATTTTTTTACTGACAACTATTTGCAACCACATTCGTATCCGTAAATAGATGCCGGATATAGATATGGTGATGCCTATATCCAATCCGTATCCCGATCCGTTTACATCCCTAATTGTAGTCACTATTCAACCCACAGTTAGCATCCAACCCCATATTAGATATGAGCAATAAGGGAAAATTGCTTCCCGCCAGTCGTGAGAGAGAACTTATTTTTAAAACCACAAAATTCCAAAAATATGCTTTGACATCATTTTAAATTCAAACTTTGATTTGTATACATATTTATATATGCATTAACTATAGTACCTTTTAAATATTTTTTAAGATATTAAAACATGGGATTCTTTTTGGATTTCCCAAAATAGTATAACATGGGATTTTTTTATATTATGTATCTATAGTTTTCCATTGCTTCTTTATTATCGTCTCTTTATCATTATTTGCTTTAATTTCTTTTCTAAACCAATTTTTTTTATTGTTGCCCCTCTTTGTCATTGCTTCCCATAATTTTCTGGCTTCTTTATTATTCATCGCCTTAGATTCAACAATCATGAAAACGAAGATGTCAGAAATAGACGAGGAGGTTGATGACTTAGAATGGAGACAAGAGAATCGGAGGAATTGGATCGTAGATTAGAGATTTGAAAAGTGAGATGCATAAATAGAAAATGGAGATTGAAAAAAAAAATAGGATTGAAGATGATGGATTTGAAAATAGAGATATAGATTTCGGAGAGAAGATTGGGGAGAAAAAAATGGAATTGGAAGTGAAGTGCCTAGGAAGACGGAACGAACCAAGAGAGTAAATCTTAAGAATAATTACTTTAATTTAGAGAATAATCATACATGTCTGGTTAAAAAGAATGATGGTAAATCTGGAATTTTTATAAAAATATCCTAAGTATAATACACACAATCTATTCTGGGCTTGAAACATCCGTATTTTGTACGTACGTATTGGGTTTTTTTTCACAATTTAAAAAATACAAGGGTTTAAGAATAAGTCATATTTTCAAACCGGGTCTGGAAACAATTTACCTTGGCTATAATTGTCCTCAATGTATATCTAATTTGGAACAATTTCTTGGCTAGGAAATTGTATGAGCCTAATCGCACTACAAGAAGTTGGTACATAATCTTCTGCAAAAGTCCGAAGAATTTAGTTTATTTCGTCGGTACTTGTTTGTTTCTTCGTCAAATATCCGTCGAAATTACTCCTGCCGACATAACTAACCCTAACCCTAATCAATGCAACCAATTTTCTACTAATCAGTGTTCATTCAATTCTAGCGGTTGATTCCTTATCAATAATTCATTAGCTTTCAATAATGTTTTGATTACACTTAACACACATATAAAACTTGTTTTTACTTGACAACGGTTTCATAAATTAAACATGTTTTTATAGTCAATAAAATCAACGCGTTCCTAACGCACTCATGCATCAGTGTAAGATCCATCTTCAACAGTGAGAATTCACGATAATATTAATGCACATTGCATACAAATGACAACTATTATTATTAAACTCTTCCAAGTTTAATTTTAGT
The DNA here is from genome assembly GCA_030015575.1 of Agapanthus africanus. NCBI lineage: Eukaryota > Viridiplantae > Streptophyta > Magnoliopsida > Asparagales > Amaryllidaceae > Agapanthus > Agapanthus africanus. Next base: position 14,902,495 of record CM057337.1, read on the forward strand.
TATGATAATATTTAAGATATAAGGACATTTAATATTAAATCCGATCTTCCACAATTTCATCTTAGCGCCATGTATTTTATGAATCTCTTATTTTATATCTAATTAATTATCTCATCATTAGTTCAATATATAAAATCTATTATTGGGCAAAGTAAATAAAAAAGATTTTTTTTTAGATAAATTACTAAAATAAAATGCATCGTGTATGGGGATATAAAACCAAATACTGTCTTGCTTCAGATAACAACCTCAAAAAGAAGAACCCATTATTTAAGTTCACATCACTTCATCTATATCTACCTCATTTTTCACATTAATTCATGTTCATATCTTTCAACTGTATCATATATGTATTTAATTCACTCATGCTTGCATCACATGAGAATAGAAATCGCAAATATCACTTAACTTAATTGAGGACAGATATAATTCGAAAAATGAATAATTTTCAAATAGGGTGTCAATTAAAGTCAACACACGAGATTCTATTGATAGTCTAGGTTAACATAATAGAGATTTGTGAGGAAATTAGAAAATTAATAAGGCTCTAGATCATATATATATTAATTTAGGATTCTTGGATAGGGAAAATTTGGATAGATGAGATAATTAGGTTGAGAATGAAGGGTGGTTTAATTAGCCAACAGACCAAAGAACTAACGACATGGATGACATGTCAGCTAACGCAATTGTTCAAACTTTTGATATTTGACGATGCTATTATTAGATCAAAATCTCAAATCACAAATTTAAAAGATATATATACAAACATATGAGTCATCTCATTCATCATTGGATCTAATAACATAAAACAAGTTCGGCAAAATAATAGAATGTACCCTTATATCATTATTAATTTTTTTAAATTAAATTTATATATATTCATGAACGGGAAGGACGGTTATATATTTATTTATATGAGTGTATATGGGCTTTTGATATAAGTGGGTTCCATCAATGAGACTCAAGACTTTTTAAGGTTTGTCCCTTCTTATGTCTTATACCCATGTACCTCTCATTGTTTTTTTAATGTGGTAATATATTATACACATTTCTTAACACCCCCTCACGTGCAACATGGTTGTCACGTGGAAAGTACAACCGCACTCTTTGAGGAGACCAATTGGATCTCTCAAAGGTGCACGGTAACACACGTAAAGCCAATTTGTGGTAATATATTATCCACATATCTTAACACTCCCCCTCAACGAGAGGAGTGATTATATATTTATTTATATGAGTGTACACGGGCTTTTGATATAAATATGTTTCATCAATAAGACTAAGCCTTTTTGAGATTTGTCTCATCTTATATCTTATACGCATGTACCTTTCATAATTTTTCCAATGTGAGACTATATTGTTCGCATATCTTAACACCTCCCATTATATGCAACGTGGTTGTCATGTGGAAAGTACATCCACACTCTTTGAGTCTAATCAGATCTCTCAAAGGTGCATGACAACACACGTAGAACCCAACCGGTTTTCACTACGGTGCAAACACAAGTAAAGTCCAATCGATTTTCTCTACGGTGCAATTAAAATACTCAAATCCACTAGTGACTAAACCTATCTCTAATACCATATTAAATTTTAATTATACACGAACGAGGGGGACGATTTTATATTTTATTTATATGAGTGTACATGGGTGTAACAACAGTAAAATCTATGTACCTTTCTTCTTAAATAAATCCTCTTTTGTTCGAATTAAGTGTATATAAATTTATTTCCTTTTTATTTATACATATAGTTATTACTTGTATTTCTTTGGTTGAGACACTGCACTACTGATCTACATGTCTCAAGTTCAAAACATCGCCTCCTTGTTTCTAAAAGAATTGTATTTTTAGATTTTTGAAAAGAGAAATAATTTGTGTTTAATTTAAAATCTATATTACTATAAAAATTTCTTAAGCCGTTTGATCTAACCTAGTTTAATCTTGGCCATTGATCTCAAAACCCTAGACTCAAACCTTAATTTTTCCCTTCGTCTTTTCTTCCCTTCCACTATTTTTTTATATCTCATATCTTCAAAACCCTAGCCTAAGGAACTAAGCCAAGGAGAAGGAGCCACCAACCTATCGTCGAAAGCCTCGAAATCAATTCGAGGCCAGCTCTATGCGTTTTTAGCAACTTGATATTGAGATCAGGTTATTATTTGTAAGTCCCCTATTTCTTATTACTAGTTGTTCCTCCTCTTCATACCATACCTCCGCTCATGTCACGCTTGTGTTTTTATGCCGAGTTTTCCAAATTAAAATAATATCTAAATTAGATTAATTAGCCTAATACACCCACGTGCGTTAATTGATGTTTGAGATTTTCTTGTACCTATTTTCAATAGATGAATAACATTATTTGAATCATCTCATGATATATATACACTTTGCATGACTTCACATGGAATCCGATCGTTCATAAAAGAGGGTTTTTTATAAGATGTTAGAAATCTTTTATGTCGATTCAATATGTATTGCCTAACCAATTTACATACTTGTCTTGTATGCTTCATCTTGTATGATTCCATGCTGTTGTGTTTTTTTTATTTATGCCTAATTTTTAGAGAAAACAGAGCCATAATTATATACTTTCATTTTCGATCTTTCTCAAAATACGACCATATCAGCACCTTTACCTTCGAAATAATTTTTATAAATTAATTCGAATTCTGAAAATTTCAGGAAAAATTATTTAAATTAGAATATTATTTTCTAAATGCGCTGAAAAAATTTCAAGACATTTCGATATAGGCTTTTGTAGCAAATTCTATTTGTTCTTCGAATTCGAATTCTCATCCGAGCCCTTGACTGGTGGGAATCGGGCCGGAGAGGCTATGACTTTAAGTTTTACGGCTCTCGCAGTCGCTGTTTTTGACAGTTCTGAAAACAGATTTCAACGTCTATCTTCAAAAATTCATAACTTCATTTTTAGATACCCAAATTGAGTGAAATCAAAATTTTTTGATAACTAGATCGAAATATCTAACTTTTCTTGATTTAACCCGACTTCTGAAAACCGACGGAAATATTTTTTTCTGTCTTTTAAAATTATATGTCGAATCTGGACAGAATCTGTCTTGATCTGCGCACTGCTTTTCAAAATGTCATAACTTGAACTACAGAACTCGGTTTTCGACAAAATTTAGATGTATGGATGCCAAATTGATATACCTACAACTTTCCTATAGAATCCAAGACTCAGAAATGTGTATATCAACCCGATATATGCTTTGTAAGTCATCCCCTTCATGCTGTTCAGAAAATAAAAACTGTTTTAAACCCTTATATTAAATTAATCATAACTATAGTTTTAGAGAACCAAATCACGCAAACTCAAGTTGCTTAGGTGACTAGATTGAAAAACCTATCTGTTCGTGTTCAACTCAAGACTTGAAAACCGACAGAAAATATCACAAACTGCGTTTTTTAAAACACATGTCGATACTGGAAAGATTCTGATCTGTTGTGCGCAGTAGTACCAAAACGCATCTATCTCTCAAACCAGTAGTTGGAATCAGACGAGATTTGAACCCACATCTGCATAACATCTAGGGCTACATTTATTGTTTTATTGCTGAGTTCATATGAGTTGAGTACTCAGTAGTTTTCAACACTTCTGTAAGATACTGTTTTTTCCACTTTGTATCATTCACGTCTTGTTAATTTGTGATATATTTACAGACCCGAGCTTGAACTATATTTTCATTGATGTATTATTATTACCATATGTTTATCATGAAGTTCGTGAATTACAAATCTTGGATCTCTGAATCTCATGAACATGGCATGACTTATGTATGCAATTGAAACTCGTGTTGACACACACACACACACTTTAATATCAAGAATATCATGAGGATGGGGTAGCTCGAAAAACGAGGGTATTTATGTGTAATAGGGGATCATACTCGTTCCTCGTAGTCCCGGAGAATACGATATATTGCATTACATATAAATCTTGAATCTCGTGAATCTCGCGTTGCTGTTATTCTATGGGAATAACGGAATATCCTGATTACATATAAATCTCTCACAATTCGAGCTTATAACTTAAAATACAATAATAACTAAGATCATGACGCTTTAGTTATATTTTCCCTGATAGATATATGCCTGGCTTTATTGATCTTCCGCTTTTATCTTCATAATTGTGTTATTGTTCCATACCGTATTTTATTTATTTTAAAATTCTATTCTTTTTAACTGGGGACTTGCCGAATTTTAGTTCATTGACGGCATTCCTTTTTCTTGTTTATTTTCTTTCTTTTTCTTGGGAATGTCGTCAGACGACATTGGGTCAGAAAACTTCGGGGCAGGATACGAGGCTCAATACAAGGTCAACTCGACAAAAAAGGACTTCGACCAATTTACTTCCAAAGCCGATCATTAGTTATCAATTCGGTATGCACTGTTCAAGATTTCATTTTAAGGCCTTTTATATCCTTGTTTTTTTTTGTTTGTGGAACACTTGTTTCCGTTTAGACTTGATTTGTAATAAATATTGTTGGATATTTTATAAACTTTAAATTCTTGTACTATATTTCTGTCACGCCCCGCTTCCCAAAATACGGAATACGAGGGGTAGACAAGGCCAGCCATGCTCCTACGGTCAAGAAAATGTCCTGCCGTAGTCACACTTCGGCTTCTAGTTTTTCATGGTAAACAGTAAATGATGCGCAGGTAATGAGAAATGCAGTAACTGAAAGAAACAATGTAAAGAACTGACCTGAGGGGGAACAAACGAATGTAACTCGGAATGGCAAGTCAAGAAGTCTGTGATGCACGTCTAGTTCTGGTCCAGGCTAAATCTTCTCCTCACACTGAGCATGCATACTCAGGTCGTCAGAGCGACACAATAGCAATATAATATATATAAAATCAAGTGACAGTTCTAACAGTGGTAATAGATATGATTAACAGTAAATCAATGACAGCATGAATATGAATGTGCAGTAATCAATGCAGCGGAGCAGTAAAGAAGTAGAACGATATGTCACGTATGTCAACACAGTATATAAGGTATATAAATGTCCGTATCCCTATCAGTCTCTAAGTCTCACTGTACATGTCACTAAGCCTATCGTCAGTACAAGTGTGAGAGTCAACCACTCGCGAGTGTCCTCCACCCAAGGGCAAAACCCAAGGGCAAGGGACCACGGGCCCAACATGTAACATGTATATCACGGTGAATATCACACACCCTGTAAATCTCCATATATCTCCCTAAATATATAAGCCGGCATGGGACTCCCGAGATTCTGTTGAACTCACACTTAAACTACCCCACACCCCGTAGTTTATATCAAACGCTAACCATAACCCTAAATACTAATCGATCCGTGACAAGTCTGCGTGAGAATTGGAGGCAGGACCTCCATCAAGCACGTCCCGACTAATACCTAAGATAAATGACAATGTCTGATGCCTTATCTGTGACACCCGTGCAAGCGCTTCCATAAGTGTCCCATACCACTTATAGTCACACGTACACGCATCCCACAGACGTCGACAATGCAATAAAATAATAGGGTCACTGATTGTGTACAAATACGTATCACTTTCACTTATTCACGGATACACGAACACTGACGTACTTGCCACAATCATCACTAAAATCTAACACTGGGTAAATGCACGATATCACTAGGTTATCACTGCAATGATATGAGTATAATATGATACGTAAACAGTATATGAAGCACGATTAAGGTGTCATAAAAATAGTATTCTATCACTTGCACGATTTATCATGAAACGTACGTATATAGTTTAGCGAAACGATAAACAGGTAATAATTAGTATGTTCAGTTGTCCAACCATCGAATTTAGTTTCAAGCCAATCGGTTTTCAGGATCATAATTTATGGCCATTTCATTTTAAGCGTTCACGGCTGGAAATCTGGTTTCAGAATCAGAAGTCCGTATCGCAACGCATTTTAATCCCAGTTGGGATCAGATTTTAGCGACACTACAGTTGGATGAAATCTAGAGTTTTCAGTAAGGTTTTCAACGCAATAGACGGATCTTCAATCGTGTCTGCACGTCAGGAGATATACACTATTCAATACCAAAATGTCAGTTCTGATTCTGCTGGGACTATTATGCGTCCCGATCTATTAAATTACAGATTAAATATCAAACGGTAACGAAACAGAATGAAATCAATTGTGTTGTCTAGCTAACAGAGTTACCTATAGTAAGCAGTGGAGTTACGCAATCTACGAGTTAAGAAGATCTTGTGGTCCCCATTACGGAACAGCAAGCAACAACTGGAGTCGCTCTGGACTGCAGTCCAGAGTCGCACTCCGATCCAAAAATTAACACAGTTTGAGTACAGGAATATCTAGAAACTGGTATGGGTTTATAGTTCGCCGAGTTGGCTTCGATTTGAGCCCTCGAACGCACCATTCTAATATGTATATAATTTATGGTGAATTTAACGGTTTTCAGGTACAATAAAATTCCAGTTTTACGGTTAAACTTGGGGGTTGTTGTTTTAGTCGTTAACGGTCATACTTTCCAGCGAAATTTGCATACGTTATCCATCACTACAGGGGCCAAAGTAATTAATCCAGTTCCGTCAATTTAGAAAAGTATTTTCTTTGGGAACACGCGTCGAACAGTTATGGCACATAATTGGTTTAAACTTGTAACTTCATAATCTATGTATTCAACGATTGTAACTTAAGTAAATAGCATGTAAGCAAGTAAAATACTTGCCTGGAGACGTTATGGTGATGCACGGTAGCGGCAACGACGATCTCTGTAGGTGCTCGACGGAATGCCGGGGCTCGACTCGTGAATGTTGGAAGCGGGGAGGTGCTCTGTGGGTCTCCTGGGTGTGCTGGGATCGTCGACGGTCGGTGTCGCTCCGGTGATGGCAGCAGTGGCTCGCAGTTTGGTGGTCGGTGCTCGGCTGTGGAGCTTGGGCCTTGCACTCCAATGGGTTCGACGATGGGTGACAGAGAGATTAGAGAGAGGGAGAGAAAGCTGAGAGAGAGAGAGCACAGAGGGAGAGTGGGAGAGAGCTGAGAGAAAGAGAGCACAGAGAGAGATGGAGAGAGCTGAGAGAGTGCGCAAGAGATCAGTTAGAGGGGGAGTAGTCAGAGAGAGAGAGAGTGCAGGCAGAGAGAGAGAGAGTGAGAGAGACAGAGAGATAGAGGGTGAGGGAAACAGAGGGATAGAGAGTGAGAGAGAGAAGGCAGAGGCAGAGAGACGACGACGAGAGAGTTCAGGGTGACGACGATGAGGAGGTCGCCGGCGAGAGGCGCAAGGTGGCCGGTGATGGGTGCAGGGGTTTTGTGCTCTGTGGGTGCTCGGTTGATGGAGGGTGAAGTCGTAGAGTGCGAGGAAGGGTGAATGGAGGGTCGCCGAGGGTCGTCGAGGGGTTGTCGAGGGTTGTCGAGGTCCGAGGGGCGACGAGCGGAGTTGGGTTGATGTGGGTTTGTGAGTTTCGAGAGGGAGAGAGGGAGTGGAGAGCTTGAGTCGAGGAGGGTTGAGGAAGAAGAAGGAGGCTAGAGATGGGTGCCGGCAGAGGTGGCGGGGTGTGTGCGGCCGTGGGCGTGGGTTCGAGAGGGGAGCGGAAGAAGAGAGAGAGAAGAGAACGTGAGGGAAAGAGAAAGAGAACGTGGAGGCGAGAGAAGAGAGAGAGGAGAGAGGCGCGCGTAGTGGGAGTAACGCGCGCGAGCGTCGGCAGAGGCGGAGGCGAGAAGCGCGGGCGACACGGTCGCGAAGAAAACGCGTGCGGGAAAAACGCAACGGGAAGAAGATGGCACTGTTGGTGCGGGTCGTGGGTGAAGCGGGTCGGGTCGTGGGAAACGGCGCGGTTGGAGGAAACGGGCTGCTGGGAGTGGGCTGGGCCAAAGAATAAGAATACAAGAATTAAAGGGAAAAAGAACGGGCCAGGGAGTTGGGCTGGCAACTAAAATAAAAGAATAAAAGGGAATGGAACAAGAGGGTCGGGCCGGGGTTAATAGGAAAAATTAAATGGGAATGAATAAAAGAAGATGGCTGGGGAAAATGTGTGCTGGGCTCGGGGATTTGTAAGGGAAAAATATAGGATTAGGGAATTAGGATTGGGTTGCAATAAAAGAAATATGCGGTTTAGAAGAAATAAAATTATAAATAAAATGAATACAATTATAAATAAGAATACATAGAATTCTAAAGTAATAAAATACAGATTTTGGTACAAAAAGGGGCTGGGTATTACAATTTCCCTTCACTGCTTAATACAGACAAACGCTTAGCGTTTTCATGTCAGAAAGGAGTCTTCTCGGTGTGAATACGTTGCGGACCTCATCCGCTCTCACTCATCGTCTTTTAGGAAGCGGGACGTGACAACATGATTTTGATATAAGTGGGTTCCATCAATAAGTCTCAAGCTTTTTTGAGCTTTGTCCCATCTTATATTTTATACACATATACCTCAGATAGTTTTTCCAATGTGGCACTATGTTATCCACATAACTTAACACCCTCCTTCACGTGCAACGTGGTTGTCACGTGGAAAGTACGGCCATACTCTTTGAGGCCAATCAGATCTCTCAAAGATGCACGGCAACAAACGTAGAGCCCAATCGATTTTTTCTACAGTGCAAACACACGTAAAACCCAATCGGTTTTCTCTACGGTCCAACTAAAATTTTCAAATCCACTAGTAACCAAACCTAACTCTGATATCATATTAGATTTTAGTTATACAAGGAGGGGACGGTTATATATTTTATTTATAAGAGCATACACGGGTTTTTGATATAATCGGGTTCTATCAATAAGACTCAGACTTTTTTAAGATTTGTCTCATTTTATATTTTTATATTACCTTTCATAGTTTTTTCGGTGATTTTGTTATCAACTTGTCTTTAACATTTTTCTTTCTCCAATTCCAATCCTAACGTCGCCATCGATCCATGCCACGTGTGATCTAGAGTTTCGCTACGAAACCTGCATCCAGCCCACATAACGAACACAGACGCATCTTAGTCTAGATACAACTTCTTCAAACTTTGCTATTGTTTTTTGTTTCTCTCTGCTCTCTCTCCCCCTCTCCCTCCCTCTCCCCTTGTCCAAGGACTAAAGCAGCTCAAATACTAGTAATGTTTTTCTAGAGAGAGAAAGAAGAGAGAGAAAGAGAAGAAGATGGAAAGCATGAAGGAGGAGGAGGAGGAGGAGGAGGAGGCATTATTTCATGTAATTCATAAAGTCCCTGCTGTGTCCAGCCCTTATGGCAGAGCTAAGCACCTTCAGGTTAATTCTAAATTAGTTAAATTAACCCTTATTGTTCATTAATTAGCATCTATTCCCTTTATTTAATTTCCTAATTTTTACTCTTTTTTAAGTTTATGAATCTAAAAGTTAACGACTTTCTATTAATGTCTTGATTAATTCCTTTCTTTCTTTCTTTCTTTCTTTTTTTGATTTGATGCTCAGGTGCAAAGCTAGGTGGCTTTATGAGTATTCATTCATTCCCCTCATTGCTAATATATATAATTATTCTTGAAATTTTTGTGGGCATTACATATGCCAAATTAGGGTTAATTCGTAGTTAGTTAATTACTATGCTTTACACACAAATTGTCTTCTTGAATGGACCACCACAAGATCTAGTTTCTATATATATATAAAAGTTTAAAGGATATGCATGACAAACTTATTATACAGCAGAAGACTATAGCCATAAGATATATTGATGCATAATGAATTTCCAAATCCTATTGATCATCTTGTATCAAAAGCAAAAGGTTTAAAATTCTCTTTAAACAGGGAATTTGATCTCATTGAGCAGCAATACACACGCACACAGATTTACAAGATCTTCTATATATAGTGTAAAATATTTAATCCTCAAATCAAGGTAACATATCCTATTTGATTCAATATTGTATCTGGTCAATATTTCCCCTCAAGTTGATGGGCCGTTCAGAAGCATTAACTTGGATCTAAGAAGTTTGGATCGAGATGTAGAAAGACCTTGCTGTGGACATCTGCTAATTGATCCACTGAAGATATAAAACCAACAATAAGCTGGTGACACTACAATGGGTTGTCCCTATGGATTTAGCTGTAGGGGCAAACCACTGCTCCTACGAATATATCCGTAGAAACATAAAATTCCCCTGTAGGTGCAAAAACCGTAGGTGCAAGTCTTCGTCCTGAATATGTCCCTAGGGAGTAATACTTGCCTCTACATCTTACTCCGTAGATACATTTAACCTTACGGATTACTCTATAGGGATATAATCTTTATTTAATTTATTGGTTTATAAAATAAAATACTTGCCCCTACGGATTTATCCGTTGGGCCTGATAGAATCCCTCGCAAATTAATCCGTAGGGGCAAGTTTTATCCCTGTTACTGATTCCATAAGGAAAAAATATCATGTATCCTGATATTTTGTTTTATGGCTAACTGTGTAGGGGCAAACATTGCATCTATGAATGAATCCGTAGGTGTAACAGACGACCCTACGTATTAATCCGTAGGGACAAAATATCAGTTTTTTTTAAAAAATGGGCTTCATGTATTTTCCCCGTCCTATGCATAATAATATATAAATCATATAACCAAATACAGAAATATTCATGATCAACATCTCACGCATAATATATAAAAAAAATAAACAAATAGAATACGATATCAATCTAAATTATCGTGAACAAGCAAACAACCACCAATATCGTTCAAAATATATACAATATGTATCAGATAAGTACATACATCCTCAAAAATATTTTAAAAAAAGCTATCTTAACTCGGTCCAGCTCCTTCACCTCTGATAAACGCCGTAATCTGGCGCATCTGCTCCTCGGTGCAACCCTGAGTCGTCAGAAACTCGAGTAATGAAGGAGCGGACTGTGCGGGAGTCTGAGCGGGCTGTGGAGCTACATGAGTGGTCTGTGCAGCCGCAGCCGATGTAGCCTGTCGCATCTGTTAAATTTTGTGTGTAATAAACGAGTAAGAACGGTGTATTAGATTTTAGTCGAATTCGTATCATTATCAGATTATTGCGAAACCCCAATCTAAGAATACTTATGGACTTAGGCCTTGTTTGGGTATCTAGTTTGGAAAACCGTAGTTTATTTTAATTAAATAGTTTTATGTAAGTATGATTAATCAAAGCTAATTTTACAACCAAATAAGCTCAGGCTACTAATATTGCATATGTTACTATCTATAATGTGATATAATATTTTGCTATTAAGTAGTATATGTACCAACATCTCCTTCAACTTTTCGACGGTGGTCTTCAAAGCGGCAACATCACGCTCTAGACGTCGCTCACGGGGGTAGGGGAAATAACCGCTGGAGTGGAGACCGACCTCATATGGGCTCTGCTAGGACCTAGTCCTCGGCCTCTCCCAACCTCCGTGGTGCCCTCCATGTGTGACGTTTAGGACTGGGGTCAGTAGCATCGTATCGGTCTGTCCACTAAAATCGATCCCCAATGCCTCCGTCTGTTCCACCACCCGCTCCTACACCCACATACTTACGCAATACTCCTGGGTAGCGGTGTCGGGGAATCGAAGATCGCCCATGGCGGGATCTGTCGAGATGCTCTGGACGGCAAGATACGCGGTCAGCACGCTCGTTGTACCACCATGCGCCAGGGTCTGAGCTCTCTGCAATTCGCTAAAAATTTACATATATTATAAAATAACTTTTAATATTATATTATATCAAAATATATCTATTGTAATTTACCGATACCTCCATGGCACGAGTAATGTTTCTCGAGCCACCTGTATAAGTGGGACGACCCTTCTTCGCCGACTTCTTATTCTTCTTATTTTGATCGGCATATTTCTGCATAACACATTCAGATTTAGTTTTCTAATTAAGCAACAAAAAAAAAAATTATATACTAAATAATGAATTACATTTAAATTACAAATCTGTTTGCGCTGAGAGTCGTAATATTGGCACAAGAAAGGCCATGTATCTACGTCGACTCTCGTAAAGGCCGGAGTATGTAGGAGAGCTGCTCTCTCTGCCTCGGGGGTCGCCATTCATACCAAATAGCAGTCGATTTTCAGCTCGTTCCTATTGTATCGGACCTTTGATTGCATGTTCTTCATCAGGCCCTTGTACAGAATGTGAAGATCGAGCAATCTCTCAGGATGATCAGGGTCGGGTACAGGCTGAAAGTCGCAATCCAACCGTAAATACAAAAAAATAATGTATTTAAATTGCAAGTGTTAAATAATAATAAATATATTGGATAAGTCAAATAAAAATATATATTAATACTCGAGCCTGATCTCAAAAGAGGGCAAATGAGCGCGGGCGTTGATCGTCCCACTCAACGTGAAGTGGATACTTCTTTTGGATGCGGCCTTCATCACCCATATACAGGCTGAACCTCTCGGCATAATTGCCAGTATAGAGATAATCGGGAGTAAAGAAACGGGGGATGGTGCCTCCCTCCTAACTCTATCAGGTCTCAGCCTGTGGGACTGATTCGGCCCTCGAGTCCTTCTCTTGAGATGGGGCTGCCATGCATCTACAAGAAATATCAAGACAAGCGATATTAAGACAAAGTGGTATTAAGAAATCAAGAATTAACGAAAATTGAAGTGCGATATATATCTCTGGTGACAACAGCACGAGCCCGGGCCCGGGCAGCAGCACGAGCGGGACGATAGTTCCTCCGGTGAGGAACGGTCAGTGACCCGGACGTGGACGCATCCCCTCCAACTAGAAAATAAACATTGACGATAAAATTACATGAAGTTCATGTTTATTCTTAGAGAATATGTAAAATGAATAAATATTTTATATTTATTCATACTAACCTGCAGACTGAGCGGAGTGTACGGAAGTGGCGGAAGTGGCCTCTGCGCCAGATGTGGATGCACCACCTATAATTAGACAATTAAAAATAGATTATATAAGTAATTGCAAAAAGAATATGTATATCAATAATATAACATTCTAAATCAATATGCATGCACTATAGGATATATAAATATACCCGCAGGTGTGGCGGTGGTCTCTGCCCGAGATGTGGAGGCACTATCTACAGCTAGACAATCAAAAAATGATTATCTAAGAGCAAAAAGAATGAGTGCATATTTACGATATAACATTTTAAATCAATATACATGCACTATAGGATATATAAACATACCTGCAGGTGCGGTAGTGGCATCTGCCTCTGATGTGGATGCACCACCAACAGCTAGACAATTAAACATTGATTATATAAGTAATTTTGAAATAAATATGCATATATATCTATAATATTAAATTCAAAATGAATATACGTGCAATATACCTGGAGGTGTGACAAAGTTCACACAGAATGAGTCATCCGAAGGGGATACCGATCGGGGTGCAAGACCAGCCCTCTGAAGATCGCTACGCAGCTCTCCAGGAGGCAGAACCGCTCTGCTTCTGCCGCTGCCGCGGCTGGTGCTCCTGCTGCTCCTCGCTGCTCCAGTCGTCGTCATCAAACCTAGATAAGAGTACAATCATTACATATGCATGCAATATATGTATAGATTGTAGAAATGTGAAATAATAATATAACATTACTGATAATCTTTTTCATTTCGTAGAAGCATATTAGACCTATCTACTTAGATTTCATCATCGATATCATTTCTAACCCACGTAACTTCACGATCAACTGAAGACAACCCGTCTTTTGAAATAGACAGTCGGAGCACTCTAAGTCTTCTCTCTTCATCCTCATCGCTATCCTCCATACGATCCTCGAATTCTGGGACATCGTAAATATTCTTGGGTTTCCAACGGCATACGACACTCCATCCCGGATGCTTCAAGCACTGTGAGTAGTATACTTGGAACGCTTGGTTCGGAAAGATAAATGGATCGTCCTGACCGTAAAATCGAAGTGTGTTCACACTAGTCAATCCGTATTCATCTTTCCAAGTTCCGAGATTGTTTCTCCACTTATCCGTATCGGTTCGTGTATCGTACCAAGTACACTGAAATATAAAAAACGGTTCTGATCGTCCGGGATATTGGATGCTAAGTATGCAATTTAAGTATCCATAATAAATCACACCGTCCGATCCTACCGTCGCAATCCCACTATTCTGAGTGGTTTGAGATATTTCTATGTCCTTAACTTCAAATTTGTATTCAAGGACACCGAATCCTTTATAATATGCAACCTCCATATCAGGAAACTGAGCTAAACATCTTGAATCTCTCTATTGATGCAAACAAGTTCGGATCGTGGATCTGACAAAACAAATTTTACGGTAAATATATAACGATATAAGTTTAGATTAAGACCGGTAACAATAACATGTTATTCGAACAACTTACATGATCTGCAACCCAATCGCAAAAATTATCCTGATGATATTTTTCCAATCGTTCATCATTCCAATTAGGATGCCCCTCATGTACCTCATTAATATGAATTATGTTCTCAACAATAAATTATGATATTAATATTATAGCATTTCATACACACACAAACACAAATATAACAATTAATCCAAATAAACTTACTCTCTAATTTCTTCAAGACATACGCTATTGAGGAGGATAAACTGATATATCTTGTTGATAAACATATTGTCTACTCTTTTATAATCAGTTTTAACATATGACCCGTCCTGAATTCTCCGAGACCGGTTAAGTTTTGTCTCAATGTTCTCGTCCAGATAGAGAGAACAAAATATTGTTACTTCATTTAGAAGATAATCTTGGGTGATTGAACCCTCTGGTCGATTTCTATTGCGTATATAATATTTTAGAGTGTAGAGGTACCTAAAGAAAAATATGTTAAATAAATAAATACGGGTATATAGGACAACAATAATTTTACAAATTGCATGAAACGAAAAATTTCACATACCTTTCGACAGGATACATCCATCGATATTGTACCCGTCCAGCTAACTTAGTCTCATTTGCAAGATGACCGTCAGGTGTATTATGATATCGAAGAATGATTATAGGAAAATACGCTTAAACTTGCAAAATATCAATGAAATAGAATTTTCTAGATTCTTCAGCGTCACAACATCCAAGGTTTTAGCGCACAATTCTCTAAAAAAGCAACAAAGGTCATTGATTACTGGACCAACCGATTCGGGAAGGGATGTCCTGAGGGCTAGTGGGAGAAGATACTCCATAATAACATGGTGATCATGACATTTCAGTCCATCGATCTTTCCTTTCACAATTTTTATCTTCTCGCTAAATGATCCTGAGAAACCTGTGGGAACTTTCAAATCATGCAACACTTGCAGGAACCTTTTCTTCTCTGGTTGTGACATATGATACGCGGTATTGGGAAGTACAAACTTGCTTGGTTTTCCCGTTATCGGTTTAGAATGCAATTCACTTCTAATTTTCCAATCCTGAAGATCCATCCGAGCACGGAGGTTGTCTTTCGATTTTCCGTCTTTACAAGAAGCAAGTTGAGTACGTGCTCGGATACTCTCTTTTCTATGTGCATGACGTCCAGACAATAATGCAATACATTTATTGACCAGTACGGAAGCCCGTAGAAAATGCTTAACTTGTTCCGGTATGGTGGTTTAACCTGTTTTGCCGGATCTATCCCGAAGATCACATTATTGTAACCATCCTACTGAGCAGTCACTGTTGGATTTCGCCGGCGTCCCGACCATCAAACCTCGGCCAAATGCGGAACAAAAATTTTCTAAACTGGCGCTAACAGAACCCGATGCCCAGATCTTCCCTAAACCCTAAACTAGCAAGCAATATAAAGAGTTAGGAATGGTGTTGGAGTCAAAAATTACACCACGGTTGACCAAGTAAAACTCAAAGTCAACCCCAAGCTAAGTGGGCCCAAGCCTAGATCAAGTGGGCTCATGCCCGAGTCGAGCCAGAACATGAAGCGGCCGGCCTCCTCAATGCCAAAATGAAATCATGTAATAAATAATTTTGATGTAATTTTTTATGCATGAATGTAAAGAAAATGGGCATATAGCCAAATTTTTGTAAAGCTCATAGCTTATGTGCAAAAGAAATGAGCACATGAGGCATGGGATGGGCAAAATGCCATTTTGTAAAGCCCAAGGGGCTATATGTAAATTTGTAAGCCTATAAAATGCAACATGATAATGAAATAAAAGATATAATAGTTCATTCTTCCCAAAAAATTAGGGTATGTGCCTCCTTCCTTAAGGTTCTAAAACCTTCTTCCCCTTTGGAATTAAATCAAGAGTTTAACTCTTCCGTTTTTCAAAAAGAAATAGTTTTTTACCATAAAACCCACAAAGGGGAGCTCGGATCTCCCATCAGATCTCTAAAGGGAGATTTTGAATCTCACCCCCATTTTCCTTCAAGATCCAGCCAACGAAGAGGAAGAAGAAGGAGACCCATCTCCAAAAATCATATTCCGGGAGGATCTAAGGCTCAAAAGAAGATCAAAAGATCTCTAGGAGTTTAACTCCATTCAAGATCTGTTGGAGATTAACTCCATAAATCAAACCCCCTTTTAGGAGTTTAACTCCAATTCTATATATAATCCCTGTTAGGAGTTCAACTCCAAAGCCCCATTGGGAGTTTAACTCCTAACCCAGGGGTTAAGCCCTATTTCCGCTGGTGTTCTCAGCGGTCGCGTGCCGCGCATGTGACCCACAGGTGCTCAGCGGTCGCGTGCTATGCATGTGACCCGCGGAAGCCTAGCGGTCGCATGCAGGGCATGTGACTAGCGGGTGCTGAAGTTCCCACGTGCGCCTCACGCGACCCGCGAGCGCTCAGCGCCCAGCGGTCGCGTGCAGCGCACGCGACCCGCAGACGCCACGCGGTCGTGTGCAAGGCACGTGGCCCGCAGGCGCTAAACACCCACGTGCGCCTCACGCGACCCGCGGGCGCCCAGCGGGCGCGTGCAGCGCACGTGACCCGCTGGCTCCCAGCGGGCGCGTGCTGCGCACGTGACCCGCGGGCGCCCAGCGCCCGCGTGCTGCGCACGTGACCTGCGGACGCCAGCGCCCACACACCAGGCACGTGACCCGTGGGCGCCCAGCGCCCACGTGCCATGCACGCGTCTTTAAGACGCTATCCGGGTAGCAGGACCCCCGTAAACTTTGCGGGCCCATCGATACATCCAAAACCCTTCCAAAACACAACACACGCACACTGCACATTGAGTTCGCATGACCAGTTCGACCCGTCAATCGAAGGTTTCTTCTCTCCAAAGGCGATGGGTAATTAACGGCAGCTTAGTCCACAGCTGCCGGAGATTCGGATTCCCACAATCAATAAACCCCCGCCTACCCTAGGCAGGGGGAATCTCTAGTACGCCTGACAAGCGTGCGCATATTCCCATCTTAATGGGGTGACGAAAAACACTCTACAGATTTTGGCATGCCCGGTGGAACGTTTCTCTCCTTCTATATCTCGAGTTAAACGTTCATGCGAGCTCAATCAATATATACATTGATTGCCTGTACTGAAATCATGCTTCTATTTGCTGGTAAACGACTTTCGACTACAATTTTCGGACGCAACAAAATGTCTTTAAGGGCAAGCTCAGCTCTCAACACAGCTCTCATCTCCTACACGATGAAGATGGACGCCAGGACGGTCCATCCGGCCAATCTCGGGCGACAATGGGAGGAGCCGCCACTACCATTTGGCTCTATTCTGTTCATTACAGCTAACGCCATCTCTGCTCTTTAAGCCTCGATGAAGGATAAACCGACCTCAAAAGGCAGGAGGCCAAATGTGGTGATCTCGAAGGCACCACTACCCAAACGCAAGTCGGTGTTTGAACAGATTTCCTTTGCTCCAGCTGGGGGCAAGGCCATCAACACTAACAAAGCAATAAGGCGTCTCGAGCAAGCTCCCGCGGTGCCCTTGACAACTGCTCGATCGGGTATCTTCTCTAAGCTCCCTGCCAATCGACTCACGATGGCTTCCTGGATGACGGATGCCCGTCAAGCCTTCAAAATCGAGAAGTTAAGACAGAAAAGGCTCAGATACAGAGCCAACAAAAGGGCTAGGGATTCTGCTGATTTGAATATCGTAGGGTTCCAAGAACGAGATTACCTAGCAATGACAGCCGACACGGCTGTAAATCTCGCTAACTCTTTTGAACCGCTGAAATTGATTCAAAAGAATACCATGACCGTGAGAGTCAAGAAAGCTGCGATCCGGACAGCGCCACCCAAAGACCCAGCCGGGCCAACCGTCTTCAGTCGCCTGTCCTTTCCAGAAGACGAAGGGCCGCGACGATGGTCCGAAAAATCAGCCGCCAAAGATAAAGAGTTAGTTGGATATGTGATCCACATTGTCTACATGGTCGGACATGAAGAAACGAACCCTCCTATGCTTCACAGCCATGGTGATGATATGGTTGACGCTACCCAGCATCGGCTCGGTCTAAATGATGAAGAGCCCGCTCAGGCCGATAAGCCAAAAGAGCCCATGGTTCCTGCGGAATTGTGCTCAAGCAATAAGGATGACCCAGTTGTCATTTCCGGAACTATAGAACAAGCATTATTCCGATGGCTTCAAAGGCAGTTTCGGGACAGGGATGAGAAGTTAGCCAAGGTCCAGTCTAAGGTCGATGAACCGGTAAACGTCGTGGCAGACCTCACGACTCAAGTCGCCCGATTGCAATTACATCAGAATCAAATTTTGGTTCATGAGCCAGGGATTGATACCCGGAGGCAGTCAACTGATACCCCTTTCAGCCCAAGAGCGGAGCACTTTTGCGAAAAACGGCCGCGATCAGCCTCCAGTCCCTTCGATACATACACCGAACGTCGTAAGCGGACAGCAGGAGAACCTAATACCGACCAACCTCGAAAACCGGTGTTGGAGAGGGAGGAGAATCGCCTTTGATAGAGAAGCTAGATAAGATCTATTCCTTCAGAAGGGACAAAATCCGTAAAATATTCAAAGACGCCCTAAGAAACGGTCTACAATTGCTAGAATCAAAAAGACCGTAAGAAGAGAATATGACCGACGACCCCAAATACTGCCCCTATCATAGAGTGATAGGTCATGCTGTTGAGGACTGCTTCGTCTTCAAAGATTGGGTCGAAAAGCAATACAAGGCAGGAGAGATAGAACTGTCTAAAGGCATGTTAACAAACAGTCAAACAGCGATCGCCAATTTCATACAAATGGAGACCGAAGTCCTTCATAAACCTGATTCTCTCAGACATCTGCCTTTCTTTGAAAAGAGCGGACCAAGGCAATAAGCCAAAAGCCCAACGAGCAGCATTGCCGATGAAGAAACAATAGACAGGTACACAACCCATGCGGTCTACATGATGAAGCTCGAAGGAACAAGTCCTCCTACGCCTTATAGCCATGACAATGATGCGGTTGTTGCCATCCAACACCGGCTTGATCCAAATGATGAAGAGCTCGCTCATGTAATTAAGCCAAAGGAGCCCGTGGTTCCTGCAGAATCGAGCCCAAGCTCCAACAGCCGACCACTACGTCGTTAAACTGGGGACAGTCGACCTCTAAGTCGTTAAACTGGGGATGTAAAAATGTGTAAATAAAAAAACAAACAAATAAATAATAATAATAATAATAATAATAAATAAAAAGGCCAAAATGATGGGGCAACTTGCAATAAAAATCAGCTAGTAAAATAAAAATGAAAATAAACAGCCGAAATGATGGGGTAACCGTGGATAAATAGCCGAAATGATAGGGTAATCACGACCTTCGCGATAAGAAAAGCTGAAATGATAGAGGAATCGCGGTGTAAAAAAAACGTTGGCGAATGATGAGTCGCTCCTGGTACCATATCCCAGTGCAGCGATGCAGACACCAACCAAATTCCAAATCCCTAAATTCCCAACGGCGAATGATGAGTCGCTCCTGGTACTATATTCCAGTGCAGCGATACAGACGCCAACCAATATTTCAAATCTCTGAATGTCCTAACGGTGAATGATGAGTCGCTCCTGATACCATATTCCAGTATAGCAATACAGATGCCAACAAAATCCTAAAATTCTCGCAGCCCTACGGTTGGTCCCCAAACTGGCTACCATATACAATCCACGGGCTCAAATAATTCTCATCATACCCATACCCCACCGCAATCACCAGACACGCAGCCGGTCTCCGTCCTCGGAATTATGCTCTATTTGGGAAGACCCACTCATGCGTCCTCACGATGCATGAGGTGAACAAAACTTACGGGATCCTCACGACTCGTAAGAAAACACCTTCGTGGGATCTTTACGACTCACAAAGGAAAAACATACTTGGAAGTCCCCACGACTCCTAAGGAGAAAGTACACTTACGAGATCCTTTCGACTCGTAGGGAGAATACTTTTATGGGATCCTTACGGCACATAAAATTGAAAAGTCTTAGGTGATAGGGACCTAAACATGTCTCCTATGCCATCGCTCCCCAACAGGCAAAGGCAAATGATGAATTGCTCCTGGCACCTGTGCTTCAGTGTTAGCAACGCTAATGCCGACTCCTACCCCAAAATTCCAAGCATCCGATCCAATAGACCCCTAAGTCTTTAAACTGGGAACAGATGATCTCTAAGTTGTTAAACAGGGAACAGATGACCCCTAAGTCGTTAAACTGGAAACGAGGGAGATTCTCTTATGGCAAATGATGATTCGCTCTTGGTACCATATTCCAGTGTAAGCGGTGTTGATGCCAAACCAAAACCAAAATCCCCAAATCCACTCATGGCAAATGATGATTCGCTCTTGGTACCATATTCCAGTGTAGCGATACTGATGTCAACCTAAATCAAACCAACAACCTCTGCAGCGGAATCATGCTTCGTCTCAGAATGTACCCCGTGTCGAAATCATGCTTCGCCTCGGGATATCTGCTTTCCCTGCCGGAATTATGCTCCGCCTCAGAATCAAGTTAACCAGTGACACTCCATGCCAGGACAAGTCGACTAGTGACACTCCGTGCCGGGGACAAGTCGAACAGCCAACGACACTCCCGTGCCGGGGACAAGTCGAACAGCCAGCGACACTTCATACCGGGGTCAAGTCGAACAGCCAGCGACACTCCGCGCCGGGGACAAGTCGACCAGCGACACTCCACGCCGGGGACAAGTCGACCAGCGACCTCCCTGTCGGAATCATGCTCCTCCTCGGAATCAGGTCAACCAGCGACACTCCGTGCCGGGGACAAGTCGACCAGTGACACTCCGTGCCGGGGACAAGTCGAACAGCGACACTCCATGCCGGGGAAACGTCGTCCAGCGATACTCCATGCCGGAGATAAGTTGGCCAGCAACACTCCGTGACAGGGATAAGTTGAACAGCCAGCGACACTCTGTGCCAGTGATAAGTCGACTAGCGACACTCCGTGCCGGTGATAAGTCGAACGACCAGCGACACTCCATGCCAGGGACAAGTCGAACAATCAGTGACACTCCGACACTCCGTGCCAGGGATAAGTCGACCAGCGACACTCCGTGCCGGGGGCACATTGACCAGCGACACTCTACGCAGGGGAAACGTTGACCAGGGACATTCCGTGCTAGGGAAAAGTCGACCAGCGACACTCCGTGCCGGGGAAACGTCGACCAGCGACACTCCGTGCCGGGGACAAGTTGAAAAACCAGCGACACTTCATGCCGGGGACAAGTCGACCAGCGGCACTCCGTGCCGGGGACAAGTCGACCAGCGACACTCCGTGCCAGGGGCACGTCGACCAGCGACACTCCACACCGGGGAAACGTCGACCAGCGACACTCCGTGCCGGGGAAACGTCGACCAGCGACACTTCGTGCCGGGGAAACGTCGACCAGCGACACTTCATGCCGGAGGCACGTCGACCAACGACACTCCGTGCCGGGGATACGTCATACGCCGACACTCCGTGCCGATGATACGTCATACGCCGACACTCCGTCTTGGGGACACGTCAAGCATCGACTGTCCATGTCGTAAAAAGGGTAGTGCCGGCTTCCCAAAAAGCAGGAACCAAATCAAGTCGCCTCCACATGAAAGAAGATCCATCAATTTCATGCACACGACCCACACGTGTAGTGTGCATTTATTGATGGGGCACTTTGTTGGGGTCAAAAATTATACCCTGGTTGACTAAGTCAAGGTCAAACTCAATCTCAAGCCAAGTGGGCCCAAGCCCAGATCAAGTGGGCTCATGCCCGAGTCGAGCCCGAACATGAAGCGGCCAGCCTTCCCCATGCCAAAATGAAATCATGTAATAAATAATTTCGATGTAATTTTTTATGCATGAATGTAAGGAAAATGAGCATATAGCCAAATTTTTGTAAAGCTCATGGCCTATATGCAAAAGAAATGAGCACATGAGGTATAGGATGGGCAAAATGTCATTTTGTAAAGCCCAAGGGGCTAAATGTAAGTTTGTAATTCTATAAAAGGCAACATGATAATGAAATAAAAGATATGATAATTCATTCTCCCCAAAAAATTAGGGTCTGTGCCTCCTTCCTCAAGATTCTAAAACCTTCTTCCCCTTTGGAATTAAATCAAGAGTTTAACTCTTCCTTTTTTCCAAAAAGAAATAGTTTTTTATCATAAAACCCACAAAGGGGAGCTCGGATCTCCCATTAGATCCCTAAAGGGAGATTTTGAATCTCACCCCCATTTTCCTTCAAGATCCGGCCAACGAAGAGGAGGAAGAAGGAAACCCAACTCCAAAAATCCCATTCCGGGAGGATCTAAGACTCAAAAGAAGATCCAAAGATCTCTAGGAATTTAACTCCATTCAAGATCCGTTGGAATTTAACTCCATAAATCAAACCCCCTTTTAGGAGTTTAATTCCAATTTTATACATAATCCATGTTAGGAGTTCAACTCCAAAGCCCCCCTTGGGAGTTTAACTCCTACCTAGGGGCTAAGCCCCTTTTCCGCTGGTGTTCCCAGCGGTCACGTACCGCGCACGTGACCTACGGGAGTCCAGCGGTCGCGTGCATGGCACGTGATCCGCGGGCGCTAAAGCGCCCATGTGCGCCTCACGCAGCCCGCGGGCGTTAAAGCGCCCATGTGCGCCTCACGCAGCCCGTGGGCGCTCAGCGCCCAGCGGTCGCATGTAGCGCGCGTGACCCGCAGACGCCCTGTGGTCGCGTGCTAGGAACGTGGCCCGCGGGTGCTAAGCGTCCACGTGTGCCTCACGCGACCCGCAAACGCTCAGCGCCGAGCGGTCGCGTGCAGTGCACGTGACCCGCTGGTGCCCAGCGCCCGTATGCTGAGCATGTGACCCGCTGGCGCCCAGCGCCCGCGTGCTGCGTACGTGACCCATGGACGCCAGCGCCCATGCGCCAGGCACGTGACCCGTGGGCGCCCAACGCCCACGTGCCATGCACGCGTCTTTAAGATGCTTTCCAGGTAGCGAGACCCCCGTAAACTCTGCAAAGCCCCCGATACATCCAAAACCCTTCCAAAACACAACACACATACTGCACATTGAGTTCGCATGACCAGTTCTACCCGTCAATCGGAGGTTCCTTCGCTCCAAAGGCGAGGGGTAATTAACGGCAGCTTAGTCCATGGCTGCCGGAGATTCGGATCCCCACAATCAATAAACCCCCGTCTATCTTAGGCAGGGGGAATCTCTAGTACGTCTGACAAGCGCGCGCGTATTCCCATCTCAATGGGGTGACGAAAAACATCCTAAAAATGGTTATACCGAATGGACCAAATCTTTCGGGTCTCCAACCATCATCCTAAGCTCCTAGTGGTCGCGGATCGAATTTGGTTGCCGATCTTCCTCCATCTACGATGATCCACCCAAGGAAAACGGTGCAAGCTTCAACCTTGCCTAGCAAGACAACCGTTGCTCCAAGGTTGCTAGCAATGGAGAGTGGATGTGTAGAATTATCTCACTATAATTTTTCTCCCATCGAAATGTTCCAAAGAGCAACTCAAGAAGAAGAATGAGGGGTGAGGAAAAACAATGGCATGAGCAACCATGGAAATGGATAAGTCTCTCAAGAGCGAAGATAATCATCAAGTGAAGGAAAAATACTTGGATGGCATGTAAAGAATATGGCTCGAACAATTTACAACCATGCAATGAAAATATCTTCTCCAATTTTCACAATAAACAAAATGTGTGACATGCCTCTCTACATGCCAAGCCCATGCTCATGCCAATTCACCCTCCACCTCATTTCCCAAATTGATTTTCTAAAATGAAAATCAAATAATGAGGTGGCCATCTTCTAGAAGCTATTCCGTATAAATACATAATACAACCCGGTACACGTATCGAAATACATATACGCGTATGCGTACAAAAATACGAATAGCCAAGAGATTAAATGAATAGTGAACAATAATACTAGAATACATATATATATATATATATATATACATATATAAATTATTAAATCAAAACCTGATTTAATAATCCGGCTTAGCCCTAAGCCGCTAGTATTATCAACTGTCCGATTAAAATCTGGCCTGTACACATATTTAATCGGACAGCTGTATGTACCAACATATGTCATCTACACCATATCGCCTGAACCGTGAAAACCCTCTGTGTGGGACTCTAAAAACTCGTCAATACGCTGGCAGTGGGTTTAACCACAAGCGCGTCAGCGGCACTAGCTGTACGTAACGGCTACCCGGGTATTGAGCGAAATGAAGGCTGATGAGCAAACTCATCCGTATCCCCACTGAGCCTGACAGTGACAATCTCCTTATAGTCCGGTCTGTTCGTCTAAGAGTATCGCATATCGAGTCTAGGGGGGTGGATGAAGTCAGGCCCCTAATAACACGATAATTCGTGTCGGTATGAAACCCATCACCACTTGAGAAACTACTGATCCTAAATTAGTAATTCTCGACTATCTTGGCCAAGGATTTTTGGTGATGGCCACCTATGCACTACGCGACATCAACCCTCGATACCTGGAGAGACGAATCCCTGACGATCCGCTTACTGCCTCCATGTGGCTTGGGACTGTATCCAACTAAAATCTGTTTGCACGACTCCTTTGAGCCGTGGTAGGGTAGTAATCAAAGCACAATGGGAACTCACACGAGACAAATGACAATCTCAGGTCGATAGACTAACCTGTACACATGTCACCTGGGAACTGCTATCTGACAATAAGTATAATACCAACTAGCATGTTCTCGGCGAGTCCGTCCGGTGTACTCATAACCCAATAAACACCTGTATACTATCTTAGGTGAACAAACTGACACCAATGGCTTGTGAGACCGGCCACCGCCCCTCGTGGGGGTCTCGATCAGTATACACTAGTCTACTCTGGAATACTGATGCACAGTCTCGATACTCCCACGACTATGGACATTTAAGTATGTGCTTATAGACTACCCAGGTCCCACGTATATGATCGCCATCATAATACTGGTAGTCAAGCAAGAATCCTATGGGCTCTATCAACATGTAATAGTGATTTGTAATACCACCTAATGTTGTACATGATGATAAAGACAAACCATATAGCATACTATCATCTCGAGTAAGACTGTTCTACCAGTATAGGTCCTCCCTCAATCATCACAATCGCGTGCCTGCGATTCAATAATTGACTTGAGGGCACTATAGCCAACAATCTCCCACTTGCACTTAAGGCTAATTATTGATGTGTCACATACTCACAGCCCATGTGATACCGAACACTCAACTTCTCTACTAATCAGTCTTGCAAAGCCCGTTTGCGAAACTATCGCGTTCGAGAAATAGCCTCAGTGAGTTGATCCACTCCAGTGTTTCTATCTTTATCTCTCTATATCTCAACTTTGCGGAGAAAGACTATCTCCCAAAATGAGTAATACCTGTCTTAGAATTTGTTTGGATATCTGATGGGACCCAGTTCACAAATGAACTCCAAATCCAACAAACTTCTTAGACTGTATCATCCACTGAATTTAATTAGTATACTGTGCCATGCCTGCCTCAGTATCCCCTTGGACCATCCGTCCAACATACTGTCCCTCAGAAGAGGGAAAACTATAACTCTGACAATCACTCTGTCATCCAGGTCACCTTGGAAGCCTGAAATGATAACCGCCTCCCGAAAGAAGCTGTCGTTACCATATACTAAGAACATCCACTTATGTTCATAACTGCTTCTCAACGTTTCTCCAGCATTGGATTAATATATCTGCTTATTGTAGCTAGTGAAAAAACAACATCTGGTGTGGTACTTGACATCACATGATTGACTCAATTGCCTAAGCAAGTGATATGCCAATCACGCAAATCCCTCTCTCCTTTAGTCTGAAAGACATCCTTTGGAGAGGGTGACTCCATCACTTGCAGGTACACCACCATACCAGGAGTCAACCATTCTAAAACACCTTTAGAATAATGTCAAAGTACCCAGATTGGGACACTTACCAAATCTAGATCTAAAACCATAAATCTAGTAACCAGAAACCCTGATATTATATCCATATCTTATGCGGAGAAACTACCTTGTGACAACCACAGTATATAACCGATCGTAGTATAGGAAGATCTCTCCCTATTAAGTGCATGTCATCCAAATACCAGGACATCTCTGCCTACTACCTTCTCAAATATAGATCCATCTGTTGTTCTGATAAAGTCAAACTCTATGACTGTCACATCAAAACTAGATGATCAATTTTCACTATGTTTTCTTTAGTCTATAAATAGACATAAGCTACTTGCCCACTATGCTTCCGCTGCTCCCACTGATTACAACAACCCTCTAGCAGAGTCATATACACGTGCAATTCTAAAGCTAATTTAGAACGACGTTATACTCATCCTCCTGCCGAGTCTTATAGTCTAGAGCAGCAGCAATGGCAAGTCTGGGTAAACAAGAACCTCCCTTTCACCGTCTCTTAGAAGACCGAAGTGCGTCTCGGGTGCCTAAGGTTACTCTCTAGATCTGCGGAGTGGCTAATGGAATGTCGAAACCAATTGAATCCTCAGGTTCTATTAAATTTTCAGTAATCATTTGTGGTTCTGGAATCTCTTCCAGTTCTACCATACTCCCACTAATGTTTTTTGAAAAGAATCCATTTTACTAAAACCGCGGCGAGTCAAGAACAATATAACTATTGATCTTCCAGATAGTAGAAAATTAACTCTCGTCAAAGCCCGGGATAACCCACAAACTTTCATTACTGAAACGTGCCTTGAGTTTATCCAGAGTCTGGTTTTAAGCATAAGCCGGACAACTCCATATACCTTAACATCGTTAAGATATGAACCATTCTATATACAATATAGAAACAGAGCCACTAATTTAATTGGAACCAGATTCAAATCATGCAGCTGTCTCTAGTGCATGTCAACTAAGTGGAATGAGGCCAAGCAACATTACTCATCTTGGAGTGCATCCACATATGAGTAACCTGAAAGAGAAGTAAGTTCTCAAAACCATTATTTACAACGGAATACCTTACACAAGGATCTACATCTTCGATCACTTTGAAGAATCCTGATACTTGCAACATATGGTTCTCTACTTTATTCTTATAACTATAACTTCTCAAAATCCGGATCTTGTATTTCAACGAAATATTTGTCTAAAACTAGAAAAGTCATGAGTAAACAGAATATAGTACGAGTATCAACCCCTCTGTCCTAGTGGACATCGGACAATATACAATACTCTGTATAAGTCCACTGAGTTTAATAACTCAAACCCTGTGCGTCGTAGGCTGAAAACTGTATTATAGTTAAAAAGAATTACATCGCCGTTTAATGCTCCTTACTTAACCATCAACTGATATAGGTAAATGCCATAGATATAATTTCAAAAGGTTATATCTCACTTTATAAAATAAACGTACGGATATATCAGTTTGAAATTGGTGCATAACGACGGATATTCAAAACCAAATATTTCCCGTCAGGCAAAACCTAGGCGATTTCCTCAAATATCACCAATTACAAAGAATTCCGATATGTTGAGAATATAATCACTTAATTCCCAATATATTACTCTCACTCAGCATCTGTAACGCCATACAGGTGTGAGAATCATATCTGGTAAATACATACCCTGGAGTCAGAATCTAATTGGAAAACAGTTTTGAATTAACATTGCACAGTCAAACTGAAATATGAAAATGTTTTGAAGGGGTAGCCGGGTATTCCTAATAATGCCTCTTCCAGTATCCAAATTCATGACAGTAACCGTTTATTTCCTTGCCCACACTCCAATCCCTTTATATGTCTTTACTTATTACCTTCTGTACATCACACTTAGGCTAATTGGTTTTCTTCCGTCCCTACCCTTCGGCACCAGTCTAAGGTTTGGAAGAAGACTATCTAATAAGAGTAATAGGTGTACTCTCCTAATACCAGAAGCCCTCGCAACCTGAGAGAAGGTAAAGAGAAAAGACAATTGAATAATCCTTATTATATTCCTCCAGAACCAGAATCCATCCTCGAACCGGAATAAGTTCCTTCGAGTTCGTATGTAACAATACGATGGCATATCCAATAAATGTGGATCTTCGTAGTGATACGGAATGTTCCGGAGAAAAAGCAAAGGTGAACTAGAAGTGGCAGGGGTATACGCAGTTTCGTCGTGAATGATAGTAGTAGCAATGTCCTTTGCCCTCAATTTAATCCCTTTATATGTCTTTACCTATTACCTTCTGTACACCACATTTAGGCTTAATTGGTTTTCTTCCTTCCCTACCTTTCGGCACCTACCTATGGTTTGGAAGAAGACTATTCAATAAGCGTAATAGGTGTACTCTCCTAATACTGGGAGCTCTTTTAACCTGAGAGAAGGTAAAGGGAAAAGACAACCGAATAATCCTATTTCATTTCTCCTGAACCAGATCCATTTTCGAATCTGGAACAAGTTCCTTCGAGTTCGTATGTAAGTATATGATGGAATATCCAAGAAATGTGGATCTTCTTAGTGATACGGAGTGTTATGGAGAAATGAAATGGGAAAGAAAGAGCGGCAATGATTTATGTGACTAAATGACAATCCAAAAACCAAAGTGTTTTAAGAAGGTTTAGTTAACTTGGTTCATGAGTTTTAGTTTAGGGTCGGGCCATGGTCGCTGCCAAAGAGAGAGAAAATAAACACTCAGCGTGCACTCTAACCTAGATCAGAATGATTAATCACTTTATCTAATCAGGATGTCTCCCACCGTTTCCTCGAATTCTCCTCCAAACCCAAAAGAAGAATTAGTCGGGATCATCTAAAATCACCCGAGGAGTAAGCCTACTCATCAGTGGGAATCGGGATCCAACTATCATCGTAAGATAACCTGATGGAAGTCACTCAAGTCACCACACTCCAGAAGGTATGCGCATGCCTGGCAAGTTTCCTGTATGTTTGAAACTCCCGATGTATGTTTTTACCCCTAGGATCCAAGTGACCTTGACAAGGTCAACAAGTCAAAGGGTCCTAGTCAAGTTCAACCCGTCATTATCCTGATTGCATTAGACCCACCCGCACAGACCCTTGATAAGATCAACAAGGTCGAACGACTGTCCTAACCAATCCGCATATCCATGCGACAGAAAAGTATTGCAGAGCTACCGCACACTATGCCTTGACAAGGTCAACAAATGCAACACGAATACTAAGCAATACTAATCTGAAATGACGGGGGGCTACGGCTGGTTTTTGGCGAAAAACGTTTAACTTAATGAACTTGATATCGTTGAAGGAATCCAAGTGGTTTTTCAAATATATAGTGGCGCAAACTTTTGCTAAAGAGGTCACTCCCGGTGAAAGGATCTCGGCTCTTTCCTCATCGAATGAGGTGCATGATATTCCCAATCGAATACCACGATGCAAAGCAAAAGAATCGACTATAGTGAAGTTATTACGATGACACAAACTTATACTCAAGGGGTCAATCCCGATGAAGGGATCTCGGCCCTTACCTCGTCGAATGAGGTGCAGGATATTCCCAATCGAATACCACTGTGCAAAACAAAAGAAAACGTCTGTAATGTCTGTTTTTAAAATTGGTTCCAACAACATCAAATATGTTTATTTTCCTTGTATTGATTAGAATCAATGCAGTCCCATCAATTAATCACACCAGAAAAGAACGAAAATAAAATGTACGTATATGCCATCCGCATTCGCGCAAAAGTTGGATGTGCGGTAACACTAGAAAAGATAAGGTGCGAAATGAGGATATTCGTGCAAAAGTTGTTGTAGCACCTGTGGAGGAGAAGATGCGGGAAAACCGGCTAAGATGGTTTGGTCATGTGCGACGCAGACCTATGGAAGTACCGGTTCGACGAATAGATACTCTCAATATGGGCAATGGCAAAAGGACAAAAGGGAGACCGAAGAAAACATGGATGGAGGTGATACGAAACGATATGGTTGCCAAAGGACTCAATGATAGTATATTGTTCGATAGGAGTGAGTGGAGGCGGAGGATTCATGTGCTGGACCCGGCGTGATTCTCATGTTGGTTCATGTAGCCTACCCCATATGCTTGGGATAAAAGGCTCAGTTGTTGTTGTTGTATATTCCATCCGCATTCGCCACTGGGCCCCGTCATCACCCGTTAGGTTACTTAACTAACGACAGAGCGGGGGCTGAACTAGCGCGGATACAAAACATATACAATATCTACTAGTGTGTGTGTGTGTGTGTGTATAACATTCGTCCCAGGCATGATAAAAGAAACATCACAGAATAGCGATAAGCATCACAGAACAAACGGATAATCTGGGAGCCCCGGGTTTCTTTTGAGCCACAAGTGAAACCCGACATTCCCCTGGTCGTGTGGATAGCTTGTGCAATGAAAACTTAGACCCCAACGAGTGCGGCAAGTTACCCACCAATCCCAGAAGTGAGGCAACCCCAATCAACAACGTGAATGGGTCACTCAGTACTTCACGAAATCTGGTAACTTGAGCACCCCTCCGTGGGTCAACCTATACCCCCTACGAGTGCGGTGAATAGCCCGCCAATTCTAGAGTAAGGTCCCCTCCGTCTCAACGCCATGAGATGCGGACTCGTTGCCCTTTAGAACCTGGCTATTCGTGCACTCCACCGCGGGGTAATCCTAGTACAGAAAAGAAAATAATATATATAAGGGTGACATCGACCTCTACCCGGTCGTGCCCCAAAAAATAATATACAAACTGGCAGTAACGACAGTCCACATGTCAGACGCTCGTCCCGCAATATCAAATGTATAAATGAAACTAAATTGTACTACCATTGCACCATTGGCTATCCACCACGATGATCCAGCCACAACCACAGCACAACACAGAACATCAACGTGAATGTCACGTTCGCAAACCCGTCTAAAAGAATATATAGCAATTAGACGAGTTATACCGCTCTAATGACTCGCAGATAGTAATGTATGTACTGTAAACATTTAAACGGTGTTAAAATATTGACATTGAAACACCCCGAATTTCCCCTGAACTAAAGACAACAAAATATCCAAACTGGGCAAAACAAACAATACCACTGCACCAATATTCCAGAGACTAGATAACCCTGCAAAATTCAAGTCCCAACTCCAATAAAAAAATCGGCCACACCCGTTTTTTTTCAAGTCTCGCCGGGTCAAATTCGGTGAATGGTGCTCGTTTTTGTAGGGTGTTCTATATGTCTCATAAATAGCCTTCTGCAATTGTTTTAAATTTTTTTTGAAGACTCTGAAAAATCGACAAAGACCGGAATATATTGGGTATGGTTTCGGAGTTGTTTCGGTTTCGATACTTTAACATTGTCTAAACTGCTAGTAATGGGTTTACAGGTTGGCTCTGATACCATGTTGGGTTTCGCCGACGCCCCGGCCATCAAACCACGGTCAAATGAGAAACAAAAATTTTCTAAACTGGCGCTAACGGAATCCGATGCCTGGATCTTCTCTAAACCCTAAACTAGCAAGCAATATAAAGAGTTAGGAATGGTTATACCGAATGAACCAAGTCCTTCGGGTTTTCAACCATCATCCCGAACTTCTAGTGGTCGTGGATCGAATTTGGTTGTCAGTCTTCCTCCATCTACGATGATCCATCAGAGGGAAACAACGCAAGCTTCAACCTTGCCTAGCAAGGCTACCGACGCTCCAAGGTTGCTAGCAATAGAGAGTGGAGGTGTAGAATTATCTCACTATAATTTTTCTCTCATCGAAATGCTTCAAAGAGCAACTCAAGAAGAAAAATGAGGGGTGAGGAAAAACAATGGCATGAGCAACCATGGAAATGGCTAAGTCTCTCAAGAGAGAAGAGAATTATCAAGTGAAGGAAAAATACTTGGATGGCATGTAAAGAATATGGCTCCAACAATTTACAACCATACAATGAAAATATCTTTTCCAATTTTCACAATAAACAAATGTGTGCCATGCCAAGCCCATGCTCATGCCAACTCACCCTCCACCTTATTTCCCAAATTGATTTTCTAAAATGAAAATCAAATAATGAGGTGGCCATCTTCTAGAAGCTATTCCGTATAAATACGGAATTCAACCCGGTACACGTATCGAAATACATATACACGTATTCGTACAAAAATACGAATAGCCAAGAAAGAAAATGAATAGTGAATAATAATACTAGAATACATATATATAAATACATATATAAATTATTAAATCAAAACCTGATTTAATAATCCGGCTTAGTCCAAAGCTGCTAGTATTATCAACTGAATCTGTGTAGCCTGTACACATATTTAATCGGACACCTGTATGTACCAACATACGTCATCTACACCATATCGTCTGAACCGTGAAAACCCTCTGTGTGGGACTCTAAACACTCGTTAATACACTGGCAGTGGGTTTAGCCACAAGCACGTCAGCGGCACTAGCTGTACACAACGGCTACCCAGGTATTGAGCGAAACGAAGGCCGACGAGCAAACTCATATGTACCCCTATTGAGCCTGACAGTGAAAATCTCCGTACAGTCCGGTTTGTTCATCCAAGAGTATCGCATATCAAGTCTAGGAGGGTGGATGAAGTCAGACCCCTAATAATGCGATAATTCGTGTCGGTATGAAACTCATCACCACCTGAGAAACTACTGATCTTAGATTAGTAATTCTCGACTATCTTGGCCAAGGATTTCTGGTGATGGTCACCCATGCACTGCGCGATATCAACCCCTAATACCGGGAGAGACGAATCCTCGACGATCCGCTCACTGCCTCCATGTGGCTCGGGACTGTACCTAACTAAAATCTGTTTGCACGACTCCTTTGAGCCGTGGTAGGGTAGTAATCAAAGCACAGTGGGAACTCACACGAGGCAAATGACAATCTCAGGTCGATAGACTAACCTGTACACATGTCACCTGGGAACTGCTATCTGACAATAAGTATAATAATAACCAGCATGTTCTCAGCGAGTCCGTCCGGTGTACTTATAACCTAATAAGCACATGTATACTATCTTAGGTGAACAAACTGTCACCAATGGCTTATGAGACCGGCCACCGCCCTTCGTTGGAGTCTCGATCAGTATACACTAGTCTACTCTGGAATACTGATGCCCAGTCTCCATACTCCCACGACTATGGACATTTAAGTATGTGCTTATAGACTACCCAGCTCCCACGTATATGATCGCTATCATAATACTGGTAGTCAAGCAAGAATCCTATGGGCTCTATCAACATGTAATAGTGATCTGTAATGCTACTTAATGCTGTACATGATAAAGACAAACCAGATAGCATATTATCATCTCGAGTAAGACTGTTCTTCCGGTATAGGTCTTCCCTCAATCATCACAATCGCGTGCCTGCGATTCAATAATTGACTTGAGGGCATTATAGCCAACAGTCACGTCCTCTCCGGACAATGAGGTAGGAAGCCCAAGAAGCTCCTGATGACCATTAAAGTGAGCAGCGTCTAACCTGTAGGATGGTCTATTGGCAGAAAAAGCCGATGACCGCAATAACAAATCTTCCTGCTAAAATTTAACCATTTCGATATTGTATATTGATGGCAATAAGGGTATGCTTTGTGACCATGTGTCACTCCCTGCTTCCCGGTGTACGGTGAAGGGGACGCGACTGGCCGCTACGTATTTACTCTGAAGTAAACACACTGAGCGTATCTAAGCAATATAAATAAAATGCACAAGAGATAGAGACAATAGATATAATTGAACAACTTTATTTATTAACATTCTTTTTATAATACATCTGAAAAGTAAATATATGGAATGAAAATCAATACCTAAACAGTGGCATAACAGAAATGGAAAGTACTGAAATGAAATGTACAAGTAACTAGAGCTCCGGGTCGAAAGCTAGCTGGTCCAAATCCTCGGTGGTGGGCTCGATCTCCAGTGAATCACCTGACGACATTCCAAAGAAGAAAAAAGAGAATGTCGTCAGCGAAAAAATCGCTTGGTAAGTCCCGTAAATAGACAAGAATGGAATAGACAGAATAGAGTATTTATTATTATAATATTGTATTTAGTGTTAACGCTGTTGTTTGTAGTTTGGTACAAAAGAGGCCAGTGTATACGAGAGGAGTCTCAATAGACTAGAGACTACGGTGGACGGAATACAAGGAACCGTTCAGCCACGGTAGAACAGCAATTGAATTCAGAATAAGTGTCTTAATGGTTGCTGTCTCGTGCCACTTCTAACACCTTCCGTACCAATCTACTCTTTATAAACCCCGCGATATCTTGATTATATTGTTTGTATTGTATTTGAATTGTATAGATGGATGACTTTCTGAAACCATAATATCAGTAAATGGATGTAACTGGAGAACCATGTAGATGGATGTATATCCATGGTTCGGTTCAGTCAAGTTGTAGAGATTGATAGATTGAACAGATTGAATATATTGATTCATATTGAATTGTTATATATACTTGAATCTCATTCAAGTCAGATTGGTTATATTGAGACTCGGTCTGAGTCGGACAATTAGAAAAGAAATTGAATCCTGAATTAGGTTTTGGTGTTATCGGTAACCGCTGCACATAGACGGCGGGATTTGTGTCTTTTTCAAAGCCGATTACCGTGTTAATAACACCGTTTGTTAAGTTGTCTAACTTAAATAGGCAAGCACCCATATCTCCGGCTCCCTGAGGCTCAAGAGACTGGTCCCGCTTAAACCTATGTTTACTAGGGTCCTTATTGTAATTTAGTATAACTTGAGAGGGTTTTATGTAAAAATAATTTTGTATAGTTTTCAAAATACACCTCAAGTAATATATTATTTTCTATAAAGTTTTCATTGATGTATATTTTATCAATGCGACATTTCTAGTGAATAAAACCTAATTTCTTAATATATGGTATTTATTTGTAAAATTGGAATTGTATGGTATTTTCTTGTAAATGAGATGTTTTTCTTGAATTTTGGAAATGTGGAATATTATAAATATTAAAAATAGATATTTTGATATTAATTACATATATATATTTATTTATTAAAAATATAAGTTTTATTTATAATAGAAATATCATTTTCTAAAGAAAATTGTATTTTAAATCTTTCGAGACCGTATACTCCTTGCGGAGATCTGTATCTCGCATTACTAAGCCCGAGGATGTGCGATAATCCGCACCATCCCGAACGGGTTCTCCGAAATGGGTTGTAGCGGCACATTGCAAAGATTTGTTAAAAATACACATCTTGTAGAAAAATGTTTTTATAAGTCGGAGGTAGTTATGTGTAAAATCGTATTATTCCCAAATCTATGTTCCCAAATTTCATCGCGCTATGTTACATATGAGTGTTGAGAGGAGGTAGGTCATTACCTCGTGAGTTTTTTAAAGCTAGTATGGTTAAAAGGTATAAATATGTCGATATGAAATATAGAGCTATTTTAATGTAAAAGTGAAATAAAACTTGCTATGGTTATCATTTTAATGTCAAACTTGTTCTATTGTCTTAGTTAATAAGTATTAAACAATACATCAAAAGTTGTAGCTTTGTTATTAAGAAAATGTATTTTTTTGAAAGAAAAGAGAATCGGAAGCCGGATAACTCCGCTTCCGATACGTTTTAAGAATTAAGAATTTGAGAATAGTAAAAGAGAGAGAGGGGGGGACTTACAGGTTTAGGCTCAAGAGAAGAGGAAGAGGAAGATTGGGGAAACACCGATGTGTCGTTTCGTCACCGGAAACTTCTCGGATCGTCGTTGGAAGTTCGTCGGAGCTTCGCCCTTTGCTAACTCCACTTGCATACAAAAAGTCTTGAGAATTTTCTTGAGAGTTTGGGCAGAGATTTGAGAGTGAGGAGGGGTGATTTTAGGTGTGGTATTTATAGGAAAAATTAGGGTTTAGGGTAAATGAAAGGGTGTGATAAAAATTGTATTTAATTTTGCATAAAAAATTAAAAGGGGGTGTTTTAATTCTCTATTTAATTTCAGAGATTTTTAATAGTGCAGGGGGAGTGGGGGAGTCCAAAGGTTGCAAGGAGTTGAAGAAAATCGGGGTTTCGACTCACTGGAACCGGCGGCGCCGGGCCGATTCAACCGTTCCGCCGGCCCGAGTCGGCCGAGTCGGGGTCCATCTTCTTGCCACGTGTCCCCGACGCTTGGACTACTGCAGTGGACTTGTTTGTTTTATATGTAACTCTTGGTTTTATGGGTTGTGCATGTGTAGACTCTTGGGCTTCTAAAAAGATTAAAAGAATTTTAAATAAAAATAATGTGTGGCTGATGGGATTTGAACGCTGGTGCTTTGGTTCAGTAGTGCAAGGTCTTACCAGTGAGCTATAAGCTCCTTCATGCTGTTCAAAAGGAAATCAAACTTATAACTTATGCTTAGGCTCAAGTACCCCTTTCTGTATTTTTGAAAAAAATTGTACAGAAAGTTTAGGGTGGTTACATTCTATCCTCTTTATAAAAATTTCGTCCTCGAAATTTGTAAAAGGAAAATGTAACGGATTCAAGAAAAGTTTGGTGATAGAACTATTGGTAGTGTCTGAAAAAATATGTGAGTAAATGAAAGAATGCGAGAGGTTTGAAAAGTGTTGAGGAAATTACCAGGTTTATCTTGGTCTACGGCCTCTGCTTCTTCGGCCGCTAAAAGGAAAGCCTGACGCCGTGGTACATTCCTCCTAACTGGGGGCACATTCTTCTGTCCTTGGGGCATGTTTCTCTGCCCTCGAGGCATGTTCCTCAGTGCCTGATGGAATTGGCGAGTAGGCTGTGTGGGAGGTGGAGTTAGGAGTGCAAAACGAGGTGCAGGAGCCTAGATAGCTGGCCGCTGCGAGTAGTTGGTGGGTGTGTGAGCTGGGTTGCGTCTATAAGGACAGTTTCCAATTCCGTGATTAGATGCGCCACAAACTAAGCACATACCTGTTGCGCGCCTACAGTCCTTCACCAAATGTCCATTTCTCTTGCAATAGAGGCAAAAAGCTAGACTCGGCTGGTTATTGGGTTCTTCCAGTCTCCAGGGTTCAACAGTTGGCCTTGAAGAGGCTCCTCCTGCCATCTGAGTGGCAGGGCGCTTCACTTCGGCAGAATGTGTCTGCCCTTCTTCTTCACCACCGCCTCATATCTTCGAGCAGCTTTCAAAGCCATATCATGGGTTGGGAAATCCCCTGTCTAATGCTGCTTGGATTTCCGGGTCCAACCTTTGCTGAAATCTTCTACCCCTGATCTCAGCAGTCGGTATGAGATGGGCCGCAAACCTGCTGAGCATGGTAAACTTAGCATCATACTCATCTACTGATTTGGTCCACATTAAACCTTATTGCAGATGGATGAACTGTTATTCCATATCAAAGCGGGCAGTCTCTGGAAAGTACTTTGCGTCGAACATGTTGCGGAAAGTCTTCCATTCGATGGGTTGATCAAGATGGCTTTCTTCCGCATTCCACCAAACCCGTACATTGTCCGTGAGCTGTAATTTCGCAACACGGACCCAAGCTATCTCTGGCACTTGTGCCGCTGCTAGATCATCTTCAATACTTTGAGCCCATTTCTCAGCTTCTAGCGGGCTCTCTTTTCCTGCGAACTGTTTGGGATGTAAAGCTCTGAATTGCTTCACCCCAGGTTCTTCAGCCTCGGGACGGTTCATCAATATAGTATTCTGCTGCTGCTGTCCCTCCAGGAGGCTGCGGATCGCCTCAAACAGTACCGTCTGCTCATTGATCGGAGCAGTGACGGCAGGTGTGAGTGGTAGCGGTGGAGTGTTGTTGACATTGGTGCTGGTGTTGTTTGGGGAATCCATAACCTTGAATGAAAATTAGGGTTAGGATAGATCCAAAGAATTTTGGAATAGTAAGATTCAAGGGATATGTAATGTAAAGAATGTTTTCGGTTGTTGTTTCTTGTGTTTTATATTGCTTAGGTTGTCCACACAGAACTGACCTGCATGGGCCACCAACAAAACCAGTTACGCCCCGCTTACCGGTATACGGGCAGAGGGCGCGACGGGCCCACTACGTATTTACTCTGAAGTAAATACGCTGAGCGTATCTAAGCAATATAAATAAAATGCACAAGAGATAGAGACAATAGATATAATTGAACAACTTTATTTATTAACATTCTTTTTACAATACATCTGAAAAGTAAATACATGGAATGAAAAGCAATGCCTAAACCGTAGCATAACAGAAATGGAAAGTACTGAAATGAAATGTACAAGTAACTAGAGCTCCGGGTCGAAAGCTAGCTGGTTCAAATCCTCGGTGGTGGGCTCGATCTCCAGTGAATCACTTGAAGACATTCCAAAGAAGAAGAAAGAGAATGTTGTCAGCGAACAAATCGCTCGGTAAGTCCCGTAAATAGACAAGAATGGAATAGACAGAATAGAGTATTTATTATTATAATGTTGTATTTAGTGTTAACGCTGTTGTTTGTAACTTGGTACAGAAGAGGCCAGTGTATACGAGAGGAGTCTCAATAGACCAGAGACTACGGTGGATGGAATACAAGGAACCGTTCAGCCACGGTATGACGGCAATTGAATTCAGAATAGGTGTCTTAATGGTTGCTGTCTCGTGCCACTTCTAACACCATCCGTACCAATCTATCCCTTATAAATCCCGCGATGTCTTGATTGTATTGTTTGTATTGTATTTGAATTGTATAGATGGATGACTTGTCGAAACCATGATATCAGTATATGAATGTAACTGGAGAATCATGTAGATGGATGTATATCCATGGTTCGGTTCAGTCAAGTTGTAGAGATTGATAGATTGAACAGATTGAATATATGGAGTCATATTGAATTGTTATATATACTTGAATCTCATTCAAGTCAGATTGATTATATTGAGACTCAATCTGAGTCGGACAATTAAAAAAGAAATTGAATCCTGAATTAGGTTTTGGTATTATCGGTAACCGCTGCACATGGACGGCAGGATTTGTGTCTTTTTCAAAGCCGATTACCGTGTTAATAACACCGTTTGTTAAGTTGTCTAACTTAAATAGGCAAGCACCCATATCTCCGGCTCCCTGAGGCTCAAGAGACCGGTCCCGCTTAAACCTATGTTTACTATGGTCCTTATTGTAATTTAGTATAACTTGAGAGGGTTTTATGTAAAAATAATTTTGTATAGTTTTCAAAATACACCTCAAGTAATTTATTATCGTCTTTAAAGTTTTCATTGATTTATATTTTATCAATGCGACATTTCTAGTGAATAAAACCTAATTTCTTAATATATGGTATTTATTTGTAAAATTGGAATTGTATGGTATTTTCTTGTAAATGAGATATTTTTCTTGAATTTTGGAAATGTGGAATATTATAAATATTAAAAATAGATATTTTGATATTAATTACATATATATTTATTTATTAAAAATATAAGTTTTATTTATAATAGAAATCTCATTTTCTAAAGAAAATTGTATTTTAAATCTTTCTAGACCGTATGCTCCTTACGGAGGTCTGTATCTCGCAATACTAAGCCCGAGGATGTGCGATAATCCGCACCATCCCGAATGGGTTCTCCGAAATGGGTTGTAGCGGCACATTGCAAAGATTTGTTAAAAATACACATCTTGTAGAAAAATGTTTTTATAAGTCGGAGGTAGTTATGTGTAAAATCGTATTATTCCCAAATCTATGTTCCCAAATTTTATCGCGCTATGTTACATATGAGTGTTGTAAGGAGGTAGGTCATTACCTCGTCAGTTTTCTAAAGCTAGCATGGTTAAAAGGTATAAACATGTCGATATGAAACATAAAACTATTTTAATGTAAAAGTGAAATAAAACTTGCTATGGTTATCATTTAATGTCAAACTTAATCTATTGTCTTAGTTAATAAGTATTAAACAATATATCAAAAGTTGTAGCTTTGTTATTAAGAAAATGCTGTATTTTTTTGAAAGAAAAGAGAATCGGAAGCCGGATAACTCCCCTTCCAATACGTTTTAAGAATTAAGAATTTGAGAATAGTAAAAGAGAGAGAGAAGGGGGACTTACATGTTTAGGGTCAAGAGAAGAGGAAGAGGAAGATTGGGGAAACACCGGTGTGTCGTTTCGTCGCCGGAAACTCCTCGGATCGTCGTTGGAAGTTCGTCGGAGTTTCGCCCTTTGCTAACTCCACTTGCACACAAAAAGTCTTGAGAATTTTCTTGAGAGTTTGGGCAGAGATTTGAGAGTGAGGAGGGGTGATTTTAGGTGTGGTATTTATAGAAAAAATTAGGGTTTAGGGTATATGAAAGGGTGTGATAAAAATTGTATTTAATTTTGCATAAAAAATTAAAAAGGGGTGTTTTAATTCT
Source organism: Agapanthus africanus (assembly GCA_030015575.1). Lineage (NCBI taxonomy): Eukaryota > Viridiplantae > Streptophyta > Magnoliopsida > Asparagales > Amaryllidaceae > Agapanthus > Agapanthus africanus. The sequence goes on from CM057337.1 coordinate 14,943,054, forward strand.
CTGTTTAATTTCAGAGATTTTAAATAGTGCAGGGGAGTGGGTAGTCCAAAGGTTGCAGGGAGTTGAAGAAAATCGGGGGTTCGACTCACTAGAACCGGCGGCGCCGGGTTGATTCAACCGTTCCGCCGGCCCGAGTCGGCCGGGTTGGGGTCCATCTTCTTGCCACGTGTCCCCGACGCTTGGACTACTGTAGTGGACTCGTTTGTTTTATGTGTGGCTCTTGGTTTTACGGGTTATGCACGTGTAGACTCTTGGGCTTCTAAAAAGTTTAAAAGAATTTTAAATAAAAATAATGTGTAGCTGATAGGATTTGAACTGTGGTACTTTGGTTCAGCAGTGTAAGGTCTTACCAGTGAGCTACAAACTCCTTCTTGCTGTTCAAAAGAAAATCAAACTTATAACTTGTGCTCAGGCTCAAGTACCCCTTTCTGTATTTTTGAAAACAATTGTACAGAAAGTTTAGGATGGTTACACCATGTACGGACCAACCCGATAGCCTTCCATACGCAGGAAAGTTATTAATTGTCCACATAAAAACCGCATGCATTGTGAAGATTGTATCTATGTTTGTATCGTAAGTCTTTATACCATCAATGAATAAAGATTTTAACTCATCGATCAGAGGTCGGAGATGGACGTTGATATTGTTTCCCGGTAAGTTTGGTCCGTCAATAAGAAGAGGCATCATAAAATAGAATTGATCCATTGCTAACTAAGATGACAGATTATAAACTATCATTACAACAGGTCATGTGCTGTGGCTTCTAGCTATATAGTTGAATGGGCAGAAGACATCACTAGCGAGTCCGAGCCTGACATTGCGAGGATCACTACTGAATATTTTATGCCTCCTATCGAAATCCTTCCATGCTGGTAAATCTCTTGGATGGCTCATTTTTCCATCTTCACATGGAGCACCACGGTGATGTCAAATCATTGCCTCGGCTATTTTCTTGCACCTGAATAGCCTCTGCAGGCTCTATGTTATGTGAAAGTATCGTGCTATTTTGACAGGTATATCGGGCTTCTTATCAGATTCTTTCGGTTTATATCTGGCATCTCCGTATGTTAGACACTCTTTCAAATCTGAATTCTCTTTCCGGTACAACACACAATCTTTAGAACTTGCATGCATCTTCTCACACTTCAAACCCAAATCAGACATCATCTTCTGGGTTTCGTACTAGCTATCGGGCACATTATTTCCCGAGGGCATAGAATCTTTCAGGAACTTCAGAATCATCGTGAATGATTTGTTGCTCCATCCATTTAGACACTTAATCTGAAAAAGTTGGACGAACCATGATAGGGTGGAATACTTTGCATTCTCATAAATTTATCTTCTAGTATCATTCATGAACTTTTCATACTTATCCACACGCGGTCCTTGACCGGAAAGAATGTCATTTTCGGTAGGAATACTATCACTTAGAGCAGCCTCTACCATATTCTCCATTTCTTCTCCTGGAAATAAGTTATCGTCTTCTTCTTCTTCTGCCGCATTACCGTCTTCTCCTTCTTCTTCGCATTACCGTCTTCTTCTTGTCCTTCCCCGTGATATAGCCAGATTTTATAAAGTTTAGTAAAACCATGTTTAACGATGTGAAGCTCTACAATTTGTACCTTCTGCCAGAACTTATTCACACACCTATCGCACGGGCAGAGAATCTTCTCTAACACGATCTTATTATGTGCGCATGCAAATTCAATGAAAGCGGCAACTTCTGCGACAAACTTAGATTGCATGCGTTGTTGCCAATCCACGTATATCCACTCCTTAACTCTGATGTACTCATAGGCCTTATTAGACTGTATAACATATAAATTGTAGGTTATGATGACTATATTGAGAAATCTAAGAATGTGATGGTTGCGGACAAAGAAGAAAATCCGTAGAGACAAGTTTGTCGTTGAAAATAATAAATTATCGATAAACAAAGTTAGATTTAAAGATACCCAAGTATGAGTTGTATTTTTTGTATGTGTATTTCAATTTATGATTTCGCTTTAAGTGTAGGGTTGTTAGTGTGTATGTGCTTTGTGTGTACGTTTGTTGTCTATTCATGTTATATGTGTGTATTTCGGCTGTCGAGGGTAAGAATTCTATCCTATTAAGAATGTATAGAGCAGACACCCATTCACTTGTGCTTTCATCCGTTTCGAGTAAATTTCAGCAGCACCTCCCCACTGTTTTCCGAGCACACTGTAATAGAATAGATAATCATTCAATGCCGTGAAACAACGTTGAAATGAACATCTAATCAATCTTTATACATAGAGAACCAGCGGAAAAGTACCTACGAAATAACTCGAAACAAATGAAAACACAAGTGAATGCAGGTGTTTACTTTATACATTCCTAACTTTTCCACACTGGACAAATCTATCGATTATCATACGATTGAATCTTCTCATCACAGAGACTACACGACGGTTGTTAGTACCGAAATATACCGTCCGATATTTAACAACCATCGTATAGTTCTATGTCACGACGAATATCGAACGATTGTTAACCGATAAACGGAGATTAAGTCGCGCTTTGATTTTCACATATGAGTATCTATAAGAATATAATTTTTTCTTGGTTTTAACTTGAATATTTAAGTTGAATAGGTTTTACGTTTACGTTTCGTTTTTATGAGTTCGAAGTTTTTAGTTTAGGGTAAAATTTTCTTACGTTTATGGTAAAATTGTACGTTTAGTGCACCTTAAACCCTAACCCTAATTAACCCAAATTCACCAAATTAACCTTCATTAACCCTAATCATCATCCTAACTCAAATTATCCCTAATTAACCCAAAATTAAGCTAATTAACCCAAATTAATCCTAATCATCACCCTAACTCAAATTATCCCTAATTAACCCAAAATTAAGCTAATTAAACCAAATTAACCCTAATCAACATCCTAATACAAATACACTCTATTTTACCTAATTAACCCAAATTAGCCATAGCCCAAACCCTAACCTAAATTAACATAACCCTAAGTATCACCCAAACCCTAACTCAAACCAAAATTAACTCTAATCCTAATCATCACCAACCCTATTTTACCTAATTAACCCAAACTAACCATAACCCTAACCTTACCTAATTAACCCTAACCCTAAACATCAACCGAACCCTAACTCTAACTCTAACCCAAATTAACCCTCAATTAATCCGGCCCTAGCTATAACCCTAACCCTAACCCTAAAATCAACAACAATAACACAAAAAACAACATAATAAATTAAAATCGAAATTAACTCACTTTAGTAGTCACCGGCCGGCGGCAAAGAGCTCGACGAGGTGGAGGAGGCCGGGATGGAGCTCGAAGAGGTGCGCGCTCGCGGTGAGACTGTGGTGGCGACGACGAGAGTGTGGTGACGATGAGGAAGTCGACGACGATGGGTGTGGTGGCGACGATGCGCGGGTGATCGATCGGGAGTTGGTGGGAAATTTTGGGGATGGTGAGAAATTACTTAGCTTTAATTTTTCTTATAAATAACCCTTTGTTACCTCTACGGATTAATCCGTAGGGCTTTCTTTTGCTGCACCGTAGGGCCAAATAAAATATTATATTTTAATATTTTTTAATTTATTTATGCCCCTACGGTGGGTACCGTAGGGGCAAACCGATGGCCCTACGGATTAATCCATAGGGGCAATAAAAAGTTGCCCCTACGAATTCCTATATTCGTAGGGACAACTCCTCATTGTAGTAGCGTGGCGAGCTACCAGTTCTCGTATAAAATGATAGTTAATCTTAATATGTTTTGTGCGAACATGAAACATAGGATTGGTTGTGAGATTGACAGCAAACATGTTGTCACACCATAAAGTAGGAAAGGTAGATAGTTGAATGCCCAACTACTCAACAAGCAGATTCTTCCCTTCATAAAAAAAAAGAAAGATAAACAAGCAGATTCTGAATCCAAATCATTCACATGTGGCATTAGCAAAAGCTTTGTACTCGGCTTCTATGCTAGAATAGACAATGATTCTTTGCTTCTTCGAGCTCCAATAAATCAAATTTGAACCAAAGAATATATTCTAAATCCACCTACAGAACAATGATCAATTGGGTCACCAGCCCAGTCCCCATCCGAGTATGTTTGAAGTGCTAGAGAGGAGGATTGAGAAAACTAGACCGTGAGAAATAGTATGCTTAAGATATCAAAGATTTTTTTTGACAGCAGTTCAATGAAGATATTGCGTATACGAGACAATCACAAAGGACTAACAATCGATAACGAGAAGAAAACATATCACAGACAAAATAGAAATATGAATACTGACTACAAAAAAAATAGACGAAAGCAAAACTTTTTTAATAATTAAATATCGGAGAAGTACAAATCGATGAAGAATACAAATACCTCTCAAAACCCTAGCTCTCTTAAAATAACAATGGGTTCTCTCAAATTAACAAAAGGCTATCGGATCTAGGTCTAAAATAAGTTATCATATATATAGCATATAAAAGATTTCCACAAATAACTAGTTTCCAAACAAAAGAAATATCCGGCCCAGACATACGGCAGACGTCTGCACAAGAGATTGGCAAACGTCTGTCTTTGTAGTCACGAAACTCCAGAGCGCTATCCAGACGTCTAAACAAGGATAGGTCGGACGTTTGGTATTCTCATCGAAATAACAGAGCGCTTGACAGATGTCTGACAAATGACTGCATAAGGGAAGATCACGCGTACGAAGCAGAGGCAGACGTCTATCTAGATAAGCTTCAAACGTATTCCTTGCTAATAACACCAAATCTTCGAGTTCTTTGTGATAATGCCGGATCTTCAAAATAGGAAATCTTCAGGGATCTAAATGTGAGGTATATCAAACAAATCTCCACATTGTTTCGCATTCCAGAAACTCCTCAATCAAAATAATAACAACTCCACATTCAAAACAAAACCCCTAAAAAGCTCAACGAGTGTGACACACTCCAATTAAATTTAAACAGGGTTCAAACTTAACAACTGATTGAGACTTTATCAACATGTCGGCTAGATTGTCCGTTGTGCCGACCTTTAAAATAATCTCTTATTTCTCAATGATTTCCTGCACGAACCAATACCTCACGTCAATGTGCTTCGTCCTATCATGATGCATCTGATTTTTCGTCAAGTGGATAGCGTTTTTGCTATCACAATAGGCTATTATGGTATCCTTTAGAATACCAAGTTCTGAAAATAGTCCCTTCAACCAGATTGCCTTCTTAACGGCTGCAACAACGGTCATATACTTTGCCTCCATAGTAGACAATGCTACCATAGGCTGCAAAGAAGCACGCCAACTAATGGCACATCTCCTAAAGAGAATATATAACCGGTGATCGATATGCGCCTGTCAAAATCAACAACATAATCGAGTCACTGAAACCAACTAAATTATCGCCGTTCCATCCAAACATCAACCCCACGTCAGATGTACCTCGAAAGTATCATATATCCATTTCACCGCCTGCCAATGGATTTTGCCAGGAGATGCCATATAGCGACCAACAACACTAACGACGTGTGAAATGTCGGGTCGTGTACAAATCATGATATACATAACGCTACTCACCGCACTCGCATATGGAACATTTGACATATATCTAATCTCATCTTCTGTTTGCGGTAATGAACGAGCTGAAACTTTAAAATGAGCTTCCGGCAGAGTACTTACAGATTTAGCGTCTGTCATGCGGAAACGCTTTAAAAAATTTTCAACGTATCGTTGTTGAGACAAGTATAGCTTTCCTTCTTTGTGATCTCGCTTGATCTCCATACCAAGTATTTTCTTGGCCGCTCCCAAATCCTTGGTCTCAAACTTGCCATTTAACCGTTCCTTCAAAATCTTAATATCAAACATATATCTTGCTGCTATCAACAAATCATCAACATAAAATAGCAAATATATGTAAGAACTATCGGCGAGTTTCTTCGAATATACACATATGTCGTCCATACTTCTCGTAAACCCTATTTTTTCATGAAGGAGTCAAACTTCTTATACCAACGTCTTGGTGGCTGCTTCAAACCGTAGAGAGAGACTTCTCTAACAAGAAAACATGATCTTTTTTACCTTTGAATTCGAAACCTTCGGGCTGTTGCATGTAGATTTTCTCTACCAAATCACAGTACAAGAATGCGATTTTCATTTCGAGCTGCTCAAGCTCCAAATCTTGCATAGCTACCAAACCGAGCAAAATACGTATAGAGGTGTGTTTAACAATCAGAGAAAATATCTCAGTGAGGTCAACTCCCCGCACCTGCGAATAGTCTTTAGCTATCAATCACGCCTTGTTTCTCGTATCAACCGACCCTTGGCCACCTTCTTTCTTCTTGAAAACCCACTTGCAGCCAACTATCTTCTTTCCTCCTTCGGGATTCATGGGCTTCCAAATTTGGTTCTTGTGAAGAGACTCAATCTCTTCATTCATAGCAAGTAGCCAGCGAGCTGTTTCATTGGATGAGATGGCTTTTTTATAGCTTGTCGGCTCACTACTATCAACTGTCTCTACAATAGACAGCGCATACGTCACTAGGTCATCGTAGTCATACCTCTGTGGCGGTATAATGCCCTTTCTCTGTCAGTCATGAGCGAGCAAATACTCCTCATCATGGGATTGCTCATCTTGAGCTTCTTCAAACGATGGTGAAGGATGGTGAAGGAGAGATCTTCTATGAATCCGAGCTATCACCGACCTTAATATCAACTCTCGGCTCATCCTTCTTCGAATCATTTTCAACTGGAGATTCCTTGTTGTTCGATTTCAATATAGCAGATTCATCAAACGTCACATCTATACTAATTATAAATTCAAACGACTTTGGATCCGAACACCACAATCTATAACCCTTAACGCCGATAGCATAATCGAGAAATATACATTTCTTTGCTCAGGGATCCAACTTGCCTTCACGGCAATTTGCATAAGCGGGGCAACCAAACACCTTAAGTGTTGAATAATCAGCGTGTTTTCACGACCATTCCTGCTCCGGTGTCTTACAACCTAGCGATGTTGAGATGACCGATTCACAATATAACACGTTGTATTTACCGCTTCTGTCCAAAACTTCTTTCCAAGCCATGCGTTGGACAACATGCACCGTGCTTTCTCCAAAAGAGTCTGGTTCAACCCTATTATGCCCCGCTTCCCAGAGTGCGCAAACTATGGCGCGTGACAGAGCCAACCATGCTATCTGTGATTAGGAAATATCCCTCCACAATCACATTACGGCTGTCTATAGGATATCAAGAATAGTAAAATATAAAATTTATTTAGTACATGTCCATTTGCCATAATAAATAGAGTCAAGAAAAATGTATAAGCAGAAATGAATTAAATCCAATAAACAATATCTGAAAACTTGTCCTAATATGGGCTCACATCAAGAAATAAAACTGTGGAAAAAAAACTAAAATAAACATCTCTAAACCACACATGTTTAATTCCTCACTGCTCGGTTTGACGGCTAAAGTACTCATGTTCAATCTGCGTTAAAGGTAGAGGAACTAAGCCATGCAAAATTTAGACGTCAGTGCGTCATAATATCAAAGAAACAGTGATAACCAGGATATAACGATATAACTAAACATAAATATAAGTAAATAGCATAGATATGAACAGTGAGGTATGCGTATGTATGTGATGTGTGATGTGTAACCTAAAACTGCGCTTCTATGTTATCTATTCTAAAAGTCTTTGAAATCAATTAATGTAATCCTCATCGTAACCCAACAGTCTATGCCTTGTTCATTCCCCACGGGACCACGGTAACAGGATTATTCTGTAACGTCCGGAAAAATGACAAACATGATTATTCCGCAGTGCCCGGAAAAACGGCAAACATGTAATTATTCCGTAACATCCGGGAAAACGGCAAACAGGGTTATTCCGTAAACCCCGGAAAAACGACAAACAGGATTATTCCGTAACGTCCGGGAAAACGGCAAACATGTAATAATAGCCTTTTGAGTTACATTCGGTTACATTCTTGATTTTCCCTTTATCCCCAGGTTTGTGTTCAAGTCAGGTATTCCCAATATAGATCTAATGTCAACAATTTATGTCCGTCAGGATCAATCAGGTATGGGTTTTGTCTATGCAGACAACAATTTATGTCCGTCAGGACAACATATCAGGATTGTTGGTATTAGTAACAAGATCCAAGTAACAGGTCAAGTAGTGTGTCGTGGACATGTCATGTGATGCATATGTATCAATTGATACCCAAATGTGAAACAGTAATGAATATCTGAACATGGTAAGCACGACGGATACCGGGATGCATATGTATCTATCTGTAATAACCTTTTATACGTCCATGACTACGTATAATGCAAACTATATGACACGTTGTATTAATGTAATAGTATAATGATATCATGATATTCCGGCATGCAATTAGATATACGATTATCAGTATGGATACGAACGGATACTGTAATACGGTAAAACTATAATATTTGCTGTATAATGAAACATATGTACTATTTTTATTCATATATAAATAGATATAATATAACATAGAATGTTGCAAGATAAACTTGCCTGATCGGATCTCACGATAGGGTACCAATGCTATGTCACGTTTGATGTCGGATAAACGTCGCGATGCAACCACGCGCATACAGGACTGGACCTGGCTGATCAACGATGTGACTATGCTGGACGACGACGATGACTGGGTCGTCCGGATCGTCGGCGACGTGCGCGACTCCGGCGAAGCGGTAGGAAAACCGATCAAGAAAGAGAGAAAGAAAAAGAAGAAGGAGAGGAAGGGGGGTTTGTGGCTGCTGGTGTTGAGCTTTGGACTCAAGGGACAGAGGAAAGGGGAGAAGGCGACGGCGACGGGGCTGCCGTCGACGGCGAGGGCAGTGGGTTTCTTGAGTTAGTCAGGGTTGCTGTTGGGAGTTCTAGGGTGGCGAGGATAGTGGTGGTGGTGTCGGGAGTTGGAGAGGGAGGTGATGAGAAGGAGAAGGTGACGACGATGAGGTCGTGGGTCTCCAGCGAAGTAACGGCGAGGTCGGGGTTTTCTTCAGTTGCAGGGGGAAGGTTGCAGGGGTGTTCTTGGGAAAGAGAGAGGGGAAGTGGATATGGTGTTGAGGAGGTCGAGGTGGCGGGATGATGGCGACGATGAGTCGTCGGCGATGAGGGTTCTTGGGCTGCAGGGTTGCTCGGTTATGGAGTTCGTCGGGGTCTGGAGTTGTAGGCTCAGGAATGGCGAGGAAGATGGAGGAGAGGGATGAGAGGAGGTGATGGAGGTGGTGTGGTGATGAGGGTGACAGGGTAAGGTCAGCGGCGAGGACGAAGTGAGGGGCTAGGGTTAGGGTTTGTTCATCGCGAGGAGGAACAAGAGAAAGAAAAGAGATGAGGTAAATAATATTAGGTTTATAAAATATATATAATATAATAGAGAGAGAGAGACAAAATGAAAGAGAGGGGAGAGAGAGTGAGTGCGAGAAGAGAGAGAGAGGCAGAGGGATTGAAGAGAGAGAGAGAGAATATATTATTTAGTTTTAAAAGTATATATTATAGATTCGATTATATAACTGTCTAATATATAAAAAATATTATAATATATGTTATAGGATTATATAGCTAATACAAAAATACTCCGAAAAATACCCAGATCTCTTCTAAAATTCTAGTTTTAAAATATGGATAATATACGTACAAGCCAAAACCATAATGTGATACCCGGTTTGTAAAAATGCATACCCCCAAGAACGGATGCACGTAAAATACACGTAGTGATCCAAACGAGTCTGTTTTATCAATCTGGACAGGAACATGATGTATGGATGCCAACATATGATATAGAGTATGATAACAGGCCATACTAGACATTAAAATGTATATTCGGTTATAATTTGTATTATTTAAAATATATGCAGATACTAAATAAATGAGACATGTATATAGAATCTAGATGTGCACGGATCCTCTGTACTAATAAAATATGACATAATCTAAAACCATGATAGGTTTCGATCATGCGGGTCGGGTCGGATACTAAGCACGGATACCAAATGCACTATCTGCACCCAAAAACAAAAATAATCAAGAAGTTGCCGCACGATTGGAAAATACCCAAATAAAATATGGTATATATGCACTAGGGTGTTACATCATTCGCTCTGCAACTCCATTCTGCTGTGGTGTATGGACAACAATATGATGTCGAACTATTCCTTCATTTTGCAGAAATTGTTGAAATCTCTACCACAAAACTCTAACCCGTTGTCTGTTCCCAGTCTCTTGATCTGCTTTCCTGTCTGATTCTCAAGCAACGTCTTCCACTACTTGAATATAGTAAACACATCATTTTTGTGCTTCAAGAAGTAGACCCCAAACTTTACTCGAAAGGTCATCGATGAAGGTAAGAAGATATTTGACACCGCTTCCTTTAGAAGCAACCGGAACGGATCCCCAAAGATCCGAATGGATATAATCTAGAGTACCTTTCGTGTTGTGTACCGCCGAACTGAAGCTTGCACAATTTTGCTTTCCAAAGACGCGATGTTCACAAAACTCCAGTTTCATCATACTCTTGTCACCAAGTAGACCCTGTTTCGACAACTCGGTTATATCTCTCTCACTCATATGCCCGAGCCTCGTGTGCCACAATCTGATAGTTTTCGAATCCATCATAGATTTGGATGATGAAATAGTCGTCAATCTGGAAGTCTTCGAACCCTACAATGAATACAATGACCTTTTCTTCAAGCCCTTCATCACAATGAGAACATCTTTGGTTACCTTCAAAACTCCACCATCAGCGGAAAATTTGTAATCCTTGTCGTCGAGTTTACTTAAAGAGACAAGATTTTTCTTCAAATCAGGTACGTGTCTAATTTCCGCCAATGTCCTCACAACACCATCGAATATCTTGATTTGGATTGTTCCTTTTCCAATAGCTCGGCACGAGCTATTGTTGCCCATCAAAACCCCTCTACCATCAACGGACACATACGGGGTAAATATTTCTCTATTAGGACACATGTGGTAAGAACAACCCGAATCCATGATCTACTCGTTCTTAAATCGTTGTGTGTTTTCAAGGACAACAAGAAGATCTCTTTTTCCTTCTGCTATACTCACTTCAGCCGAAAACTCCTTCTTTGATTTGTTTTCCTGCTTTTACTTATTCTGCAACTTAAAGCAATATGCTTTGTATTGCACCTTTTTCTTATAATAATTGCAGTTAACGTTTTTAGTCTTGGATTTTGACCGCGACTTCTTCCTATTTGCTTTCGGATCTCTCTTCTCCGCTCGCCCTCAAACAAATAAACCAGACGATGAATCATCCGCTTCGATGGAAGTCAACTCCTAGTCGATCTTTTTTTTATTCATCAAATTCTCCTTGACATCCTTGATTGAGATTGTGCATCGTCTATAAAGCATAGTGTCACAGAAATACTTATAAGAGGGTGACAACAAACACAACAAGAGAAGCGCTTGATTTTCATCATCAATCTTAATGTCGATCTTACCCAGATCCGTAATGATCGCATTAAACTCACCAACGTGAGATTTTATTGAAGAGCTATCTAACATGCGAAGTGTGTAGAGATGATACTTCAATAGGATTCGATTCGTGAGATATTTCTTTAAATATAATTTCTCCAATTTATTTCACAAATCAGCTGCCGTATTCTCTGTTAGGGATGCTAGCGAGCGCGCAGCGGAAGCGGGGGAATGGAACAACAAAAAACTTAAGGCAAACCCTAGCATCCTCTACATAGAATCATATCCAAACAAGTAGAACTAGAAACCTAGAGAGCAAACATAAGATTTAGAACAATACAACCTTTGTATTATCTTTATATGCTCCAAACTTGTGTTGAACCCTAGCTATGCTTCTAAGATGAGAGAACAAACTTGAGAAAGATCTCATTTTTTCATAGATGGATCCACTTGAGAAAACCCCACTCTGCCTCCATCTTCGCTTGAAGCTCCAAGATTTTGTGAAGAAACTAACCTTCTAAGCTTACTAGTTTTGGAGTGTTAAGGATGTAGCATGTCACTCTTATCTTTATCTCATCAATTCTTTTCCTTTTTTATTTTCTTTCTATTTTAAAAGAGGAAGAAGAGAGGTAGAGCTATGGAGAAGAGAGAGAATGCTATGGAAAATTATTATCCATTTGTAAAATGATTGATAATTTTTAACATAACCAAAAGAAATCTCAACCATAGAATTTCATCTCATCCAAATGTCCACCCTCTTCTCTCCTCTCCACATATCCACTAAATGAGAGTGGGTATGCATGTGCTCATCCAATGATACAAGATAACTAAAAGAGAATAAAAAGAAAAAGAAATATATATATATATATATATATATATATATATGTTACATAACATAATATATATTTATATGTATGTAATTTCCATATGTATTAAAAATACGTGAATGAGATATAAATAAATAGTAACTAAATAATAATAAATACACGTATCCAATACATGTATTTAATATATTAAATCAGCACTTGATTTAATAACCAACTTTCCAAAAGACCGACTAGTATTTTCAAATGTCCGATTACCGTCAGTGTATCTAATACACTAGTTTTAATCGAACCCCGGTACGCATCCAATACACACATCTACATCATATTGCTAGAGCTTGAAAAACCTCTGTATGGGACTCTAAACACTCGATAATACGCTGGCAGTGAGTTACTGGATCCAATCCATAATCATAAGCACGTTAGTGGCATTAACTGTACGTAACGGCTACTCAGGTATTGAACGAAAGGAAAATCGACAAGAAAGCTCGTCCGAACGCCTACTGAACCTATAAGTGATAGTCACCGTACAGTGTGGTTTGTTCGTCTAAGAGTGTCGCATATCGGATCTGGGAGATGGAAACCGTCAGACTCCCAACAACCCAATAAGTCGTGCCGATCTGAAGCTAATAATCAACTTAGAAACTACTGATCTCCTATCAGTAAATATCATCCGCCCTGGCCAAGGTCTTATGGTTATACCCAATCACGTAATATCGACTTCCTAATCCGAGGGAGACGAATCCCCTCAATTCGCTCATTGCCTCCATATGACTCAGTACTGTACCCAACTAAAACCTGTTTGTACGACTCGGTAAAGCCGTGGTAGGATAGTAATCAAAGTATAGTGGCAACTCACATAAGACAAATGACGATTTCAGATTAACAGATACTCATGTCACCAGAGAACTGCTGACGATAGGTATAATACCATCTAGAAGTTTTTGGTGAGTCCATCCAGTATAACTCATAACCCAATGAGCACTTATATACAATCTTTGGTGCCAGACACCAATGGATGTGAAACCGGTCACCGCCCCTCGTCGGGGTCAAGAAACGTATGCACTAGTCTACTTTGGATATCGATACCCAGTCTTGATACTCTCATGATTAGGACATTTAAGGATGTGCTTATGGACTACCCAATTCCCACAAGTATGGTCGTCGTCATAATACGGGTAGTCAAGGAAAAATCCTACGGGCTTTATTATTATATATTAGTGACACGTAATAACAAGTAAAATATATACACATTAATGATAAAGACAAACCAGATAGTATACTATTATTTCGAGTAAGACTGTTCTACCTGTATAGCTCATCCCTCAATTATCATAATCGCATGCCTGCAATTACAATAATTGCCTTGAGGGCACTATATCCAATAATTTCCACCAAAACCTTTTGTAGAACTTCGTTTGTCAGACACAAGTGGATAGCCGTGACGGCCTTTTCATCCATCTCCTCCCAAACTTCCTCTGTCATAATGGAAGGTTTTTTATCCTTCCCTAAAATCGTCTTCTTTAATCTGTTTTAAGTCAAAACGGCAACCATACGGACTTGCCACAAACTAAAACTTATATTTCCATCAAACTTCCTGATATCGAACTTCATGATTGTTAGAGACATGATGTGGGATCAACAAAACACGATGTGCTAACAAACCTTAAACTTCAAAATCACGATCTAAGAAAGTAGGGAAGGGAACGTAGTTGTCGTTACCCGCCATTAGCCTAGATCGCAAAATTAAAGACTTAATGGTTCAACCAAGAATCCCACAATAACTCAACAATAGCTCTGATACCAGTTTGTTGTGTATAAGACGATCACAAAGCACAAACCAAACGATATAGAGAAGAAAACAAATCACAGGCAAGATAGAAATATGAATACTAACCATAAAACAAATAGGCGAAAGCGAAACTTTATTAATAATCAAATATCGGAGGAGTACAAATCGATGGAGAATACAAATCCTTCTCAAAGCCCTAGCTTTCTCAAAATAAAAATAGGTTTTCTCAAATTAACAAAAGGCTATCAGATCTAAGTCTAAAATAAGCTATCATATATCTAACATACAAAAGATTTCTACAAATAACTAATTTCCAAACAAAGGAAATACCCGGCTCAAACATACAGCAGACGTCTACACAAGAGAGTGAAAGACGCCTGACTTTGTAGTCACAAAACTCCATAGCGCTATTCAGACGTCTGAATAAGGATATATTAGACGTATGGTATTCTCATTGAAATAACAGAGCGCTTATCAGACGTCTGAATCTCAACGGGACAGACGTCTGCATAAGGAAAGATCACGCTTATAAGGCGGAGGCAGACGTCATTCTAGATGAGCTTCAGACGTTTGCCTTGCTGATAACAACAAATTTTCAAGTTCTTCGTGATAATATCGAATCTTCAAAATAGGAAATCTTCAAGAATCTAATACGAGACATATCTACCAGAAGATTTATAGGTCAATGCATATACTGATACGCTTGGTTAACTTCATAGACAACATCTGGACGTGTCAAGATGAGATATTGAAGTGCACTAACGATGTTTCGATAATGTGATCGATCCGGGAAAGGAGCATCATCATAAGTTGATGGTTTAGAGCAACTCGTAATAGTGGTAGTGACGAGTTTGACCCATAGTCACATAATTCGCGAAATTCGTGTATTATTCGGCGAATTCGTGAATAATTAGCGCATTTTTTATCGGCCGATTAAATTTCCGATTTAATCGCCGTGGGTGAACGCTCCGAATTATTCACGAATTATTCACGAAATCAGTCAATAATTCCTAAAAATAGCGAATAATTCGCAATATCAAAACTCGGCGCCTCATATATTAATTTCTTTTTCTCGAAATCCTTCCCGAACATTTTCCGAACACCTGCCGAATCTTTCCCGAATACCTGCCGAATTTTTCCGAATAGTTCTCCGAATCCGAATTTTCGAGCTCGCCGAATTAATCCCGAACCACGAATTTGTGAGTATGGTTTGACCCCATTCGTATGACTTCTTTGAAGAAGGTCCAAAATATACTTGGACTGAGTTAGAATTAATCTTGATCTAGAAGCGTAAGCCTCCACACCCAGAAAGAAACTAAAAGGCCCAAAATCCTTCATTGCTACTTCATTGCTAAGGATAGTGATGCGTTGAGAGAGCGATGCATCGAGACTGCTTGTTAAGATAATATCATATCGATATAGACAAGCATGAAAATGGTATGATTTGCAGTTCTATAATTAAAGTGAGATGTGTTAGCTCGAGAACCAACAAATCCGAGTTTGTACAGAAATGAACTGAGGCGATTAAGCCAAGCATGAGGTGTTTGTTTTAAACCATAAAATGACCTTTGAAGACCACAAACCATCTTGAGGTGAGCAGGATCAATAACTCCAGGATGTTGTTTCATAAACACAATTTCATGATCAGGATAGCCATGCAAGAATGTATTCTTTACATCGATTTTCGTATAGACCAGCCACCTGACACATCAAGAGAAAGAACAGCCCGAACAATCACCGGTTTGATAACTGCACTAAAAGTATATACATAATCCATCCCTTCTTGTTGATTGATCCCTTAGGTACAAGCCGGCCGGCCTTGTACCGAGCAGTCATTCTGTTGGATTTCCTTTTGATTTTGAAAACACACTTGCAACCGATTACATTGTTGTGAGCTGCTGGTGGAGGAAGCAAATTAAGTCCAAGTCATGTTGCTAATTAACGCATTGTATTCTTCTGCCATAGCTTCATGCCATTTCGGATCAGTGTTTGTTTCAGAGAAGCATGCGGGCTTAACATCATCAACCTGAACAGAGAGCAAGGTGGCGGGTAGCGGCTAGTATCCGGGGTCAATGAGTCCCGTATTTGACTGAGTGATCATCGAATGATTGGAGACTAAAATCTGTCAAGAGGCTGAAATCTGAGCAGGATCTGATAGTTGCAATGGTTGTCCTGATGTATGTTGTGTAGTAGGGGCATGCATGTTCTATTGTTGGTGCAGGATCTCAACGTCGATACATAAGAACTGGGCGTGGTGGTGCAACAGGAGCATATTCAACAGTTGGTATCATGTTATATATGGGAAGAGTCCAATTGAGTATATGCATTAATTATAAACAACACATTAATAGAATCTAAAAAAGGCGAGTCATTATTGGAGGAATTGGACAGTTGTTGGTATGGACGAGGTCTGTGTTTGTGAAGAGAAAAGGTAAGATGCTTTTTGTAGGGAAATATGTTTTCATCCAAAAATTTTTTAAAGAAAATTTATATATAAAAAAAACCATGTCGTGATAAGAATACACTCTTTGATTTTCGTTCTAAGCATTGATACCCAAGATAACCAGGTGGATACCCAAAAAAAACAAACGGAAGTGAATGAGGTTCCAATTTACTTTGAGTGCAAGACAAACATAAAGGAAGTAAAGCGACCCAAAAACATGAAGAAAATTGGATTCAGAGGGAAAGATAACTTCCCATGGGGATGGCGACTTCAAAACTTTAGTAAGCAGACGATAAATAAGATAAACTGCGGTTTTAAAAGCAAAATCACCCAGATTGATAAAGAAGAGTAAGGTCGGATTCAATGATATGACAGAGCTTACGTTCAACAACACTATTTAATTTGTTGTGGGATGTGAGGGCATAAGATTTGTTAACTGATTCCATGAGTGGAAAGTTCTGCTTGGGAACGGTTAGAGTGAAATTCTCCAATACCATTAGTATGGAAAAAAATTATCTTAGCATCTAAAACATATTATCAACATGGCATGAAATTTAACAAAAGCATCATACACGTTTGATCTTTGAACAAGAAGATAAAAGCAAGAAAGTTTAAAATAATCATCGAGAAAATGAAATACCCGTGAAACCATTACTAGATGTAAATGGAGCAAAACCCTAAATATCATTATATATATATATATATATATATATATGAGAATAATGGAGGAAAGATGCCATAGGAGGGAATTTCCTCATATGGCGTCGCAAAAATACAACCTCCATCGTTTTTTTCGACGATCGGCACTCATCATCTTCATCGTTATTATCTAAGATATGGGTACACCAAATTTCATTTGATTCTACAACTTTTCACCGTTGAATTAGTGGGTTCAAAATTAACGGTTTACCGACAATAGAACTTTTTACATTGCTAAATCAACGGTGATAAAGTTGTAGAATCACATGAAATTTGGTGTACCCACATCTTAAATAATAACGATGAAGATGATGGTGTCCAATCGTCGGAAAACATGACGGAGGTTGATACCATAAGAACAAAAGTCGTTTTTTATATAATATAAACGAAGACAAACAATCCCATATTCATTAAACAAAAATTTAAGGAAACTACAAAGAAAAGTTCAACAAACCAAAAAAAGACAGGTGAAAGCAAAAAACAAATCAATGCGGCTCGAAGTCCCTAGGTATCAAAAAGTCTCTCCTCTCAAAGATCTGAAATAGAACCCCCGCAACATGTCAAAAATGATATACATAGCAGCATGGGGAACAAAATTCATTATTATTTTTATTGGAAGAAAGAGAAGCATGTTATTGGAAGAAAGAAATAAATCTACTCACCTTCGATTCTCGCTTGCCGAAGTCGATGACGCCTTGTTCTCCCTTATCGTTCATAAGTCCACGTGAAGCATGTTATTGGAAGAAAGAGAAGCATGCGATTATTCGAACAGTAGACATAGGAGCAAGTCCAAACGATAATGACACATCGCAAGCGAAGGGGAAAATGTAAAAGCTAAAATAGGAACATGAGATCTACCGTAATCATCTAAGGATAAGTGGCGGGACCATCACACAGAGGACCCTTAATAAGTTGCTACAAATAAAGCTTCTAATTTTTTTTGGCACTGGCCCCACTACTACAAAGCAGAGATTTGGTAATGGTTGAAACCGTGATCAAAACAAGATATTGTCACGATTTTAACCATGACACAACCGTTGCCATAGACCCTGTCACCATAAGTCTTGTCACGGTTGAACCGTGACTATATCTTCTTTTGATCACGGTTTCCACCATGACTATAGAGCCGACATTACCAAAATGGGTTCAGATGACTGAATATATCTCCAAAGTATCTAACAAATGGTCACGGTTAAAACCGTGACTATATCTTGTTTTGGTCACGGTTTACACCGTGACCATAGAGCCGACGTTTTCAAAATGGGTTCAGATCACTGAATATATCTCTTAGGTATCTGACAAATGGTAACAGTTTAAACCGTTACTTAATATATCTTGTCATGGTTAAAACCATGACCATTTGTTTTATGTATTTTTTTTTTAAAACTTGAATCGCCGCGCCCCACGCGTGCTGCTTTCATTTACAAATCTCACGCAATTATAAACAAAATATAATAATCAAGAATTAATATGAATCGACAAGCAATTATAAATAAAATTTATATTCAAGTCCAATATAAACAATAGATATACAAAAAATGTGTATGTCAAGAAATCAACAAATAAATAAATTTAATCTAAGGTCGTTGAGACGATCCACCTCTATCGTCCTGTGACCTGAACATACTCCCAAATTCGTCTCGTATGGCATGCCGGATAGTCTCCGCAGTCGTCTGCGACAGCTCCTGGACCTACGCCGTAAACGTGTGCAGCTGCGTCTGCTGCTGCGCCATCTGATCGCGACGCGCACGGATCTCATCCTGCGACGCAGCTGCCGCATCTTCCCGTGTCTGGGTCATGGCGTACTTGTGGATGGTCGCACGCTTGGCATCAAGTTAGTGGGGGTCCAGGACCAACCCCATGCTCATACCCACCATGATGCTCGCCGGATAGTGAATCCAGGACAGAGACAATGGCGGCAATCAGGTCGGCGGGGCGAAGTCCTAAGACGTCCGTCCTCTCCTTGAACCGTGTCTGTAAAGAATACACACATGTTAATTTAAAATACAGAATCGACTTGATTATAAGAAACTTACCATGTACTCGCTCGTGGCCTTGTGTAACGTGGCCTATACCTTAGCAGCAGTGTACGTGGCAGGATCTTTCTGTTTCTGCGATAAAATTCGGGCATACAAATTTAATAAGAGTTCGATGTAAAGGAGAATGATGATGAATTAAGGTTTGGTCTTGGTTGTGTGTGTTTGTGTGTGTGTCTACGTGTGCACGCACGCGTCTGTTTGTGTATGTGTGTGTGTGAGTGTGTGTGTATCTTTGTGTGTATGTGTGTCTCACACACATATACAAACAAGATAATACATTACTCACGATTTTTAGTAATTTGCGACAATAGTTAACATATAAAATTAAGCGTCCAAATACTCATGATTTGCCACTGTGCGCTGGCATGTATGCGCTTCCTTTGGGTTGGGACAGCACGGGCCCAAACGTCATTGTTCCGGTTCTGCTTTGTTGCGAACCGATGCAGTCTTGCAAATATAAAGAAGATTATATTATATTTCAGAATATGATTTAATATTATATTTTTATAATCTTAAAAATTAAATTCATACGTGAACATCCTCACGCTCATAATTCGCGACCAGCAGCGGCCAATCCTCTCTCGGGACCTCCCGCGCTATGGTATCCATCATTGCTCTCCGCTCCTCAGTCGTCGTGAGCCAGGGATAGTAATGATCCTTCTTTACTTCATTTCGGCGACTTCTCTTGATACCCTGACATTGCGGTACAACCCTACCAAAGGAGCAATGTGGATCGAACAGGCATGCATTTCTTGCCGGGCTCGCCGATGAATCTGTAATGTTCCGAGGTCTGAAATTGCAAAATTACACACACACACAACCCTACCAAAGGAGCAATATGGATCGAACGGCACAGGCATGCATTTCTTGCCGGGCTCGCCGATGAATCTGTAATGTTCCGAGGTCTGAAATTGCAAAATTATATATATATATATATATATATATATATATATATATATATATATATATATATATATAACGACGATTGAAATTTAAATCTATAAAAGTGTGTGTGTGTGTGTGACGACGATTGAAATTTAAATATATAAAAGGATATGTGATATCGTGGCCGACGCAAAAAAAAATCTGAATATTGGCGGTTTGGCAGTGCTCCCATCTAAGATGGAGCGGGTACTTATAGTAAGTACGGATCTCCGCTCCCATGTAATCCCTCCATTTGGTCGAGTAAGAACCAACAGACTGACTAGACTTGTTCCACATCAGCGTCCATGGTGCAACATCTCTTGGTGGCTGGAGCATTCGGGTCCAGTAGGACCCCTCGTCCCAGCAGTGCTGGAGCATGCAAAAAGATAGATATATCGACACAATATTATAATATTCAAATTATGTATATAGCATTTGACAAATTTAAATTACAATCGTTATTTAAAAGCATTAAGCAATAACGATTATATCTGTCGTCCCTGGCATGGCGCTAGAACCGACGAAAGACGACATCCTTCTAGTGGTACGCGGATCTGCAAACAATAAACTATTAGATGATTCAATAGAATTAATTTAATAAATAACTAAAATTTCAATAGATATCTATATATCATGTGCAGGAGTGACTGGGGTGTTGGGATAAAAAATTACACCCCAGTTGACCAAGTTAAAGTCAAAGTCAATTCCAAGTCAAGTGGGCCCAAGCCCAAACCAAATGGGCACAATCCCAAGTCGAGCCCAAACATGAAGAGGCCGGCCTCCTCCGTGCCAAGAAGAAAATTATGTCTCTCTTGGTACCATATTCTAGTGTAGCGATGCTGATACCAAACCAAAATCAAAATCCCCAAATTCCCTCATGGCAAATGATAATTCGCTACTGGTACCATATTCCGGTGTAGCGATGCTAATACCAACCCAAATCCAATATTCTCCACGGCAAATGATGATTCGCTCCTGATACCATATTCTAGTGTAGCGATGCTGATGCCAAACAAATACCTAAATTCCAAGTCCCGGGCTCAAAAGCCCCGCTGGACGGATAAGAAACTCCCAATTCAAATTAAATCAACAAGTCAACCAATGACCTCCCCGTCGGAATCAAGCTCCGTTTCGGAATCAAGTAAACCAATAATCTCTGCGTCGGAATCATATTTCATCTCAGAATGTACCCCGTGTCGAAATCATACTTCGTCTCAGAGTATCTGCCTTTCCTGTCGAAATTATATTTCGCCTTGGAATCAACCTCTGTGTCGGAATCATATTTCGTCTCAGAATGTAACCCGTGTCGAAATCACGCTTCACCTCGAAGTATTTGCCTTCCATATCGAAATTATGTTTCGCCTCGGAATCGACCTCTGCATCGGAACTATACTTCGTTCAGAATGTCCACCTCTGCGTTAGAATCATACTTTGTCTCAGAATATGCCCCGTGTCGGAATCATGCTTCGCCTCGAAATATCTGCCTTCCCTATCGGAATCATGCTTCGTATCAGAGTATCTTCCTTCCCTATCGGAATTGTACTTCGCCTTAGAATCAAGCTCTGTATCAGAACTATATTTCGTTCAGAATGTCTGCCTCACGCCGAAATTACGCTTCGTCTCAGGATACACCTGTCCCGTGTCGAAATTATGCTTCGTCTCGGAACCTTGCGTCGGAATTATGTTTCATCTCAGAATATACATGTCCCGTGTCGGAGTTATGTTTCGTTCCGGAACCCTGCGTCGGAATTATACTTTGTCTCGGGATATACCTGTCCCGGGTCGGAATTATGTTTCGTACAAGAACCCTACGTCGGAATTATGTTTCGTCTCAGGATATATCTGTCCCGTGTCGGAATTATGCTCTGCGCCTTGGAATGATGCTCCGACCCACGGAATTATGCTCCGCACTCCGGAATTATACTCCGCACCTCGGAATGATGCTCCAACCCCCTAGAATTATGCTCTGCACATGGAATTATTCTCCTGGAGTCATGCTCCGCGCTTCTGAATGATACTCCGATTCCTGGAATTATGCTCCTGGAATTATGCTTCTCTCCTCGAAAGAATGCTCCAACCTTAGAATTATGCTCCTCGGAATGATGCTCCACCTCAAAATCAAACTTCCCACAGAACAAGGTCCATCTATTTCATGCACGCAACCAATATACGCGGTATAGATTTATTGATGGAGGGCACT
The DNA here is from genome assembly GCA_030015575.1 of Agapanthus africanus. Classification (NCBI taxonomy): domain Eukaryota; kingdom Viridiplantae; phylum Streptophyta; class Magnoliopsida; order Asparagales; family Amaryllidaceae; genus Agapanthus; species Agapanthus africanus. Next base: position 14,965,433 of record CM057337.1, read on the forward strand.
TTATTGGGGTCAAAAATTACATCCCGATTGACCAAGTCAAAATCAACTTCAAGTCAAGTGGGCCCAAACCCAAGCCAAGTGGGCCCAAACCCAAGTCGGGCCCAAACATGAAAAGGCCGGCCTTCCCCATGCCAAGAAGAAAATTATGTAATAAATAATTTTAATGTATTTTTATGAATAAATGTAAGGAAAATGGGCATAAAATCAAATTTTTGTAAAGCTCATGACTCATATGCAAAAAGAAATAAGCACATGAGTCATGAGATGGGCAAAATGTCATTTTGTAAAACCTAAGGGGCTATGTGTAAACTTGTAAGCCTATATAAGGTAACATTATGAAGAAATAAAGGATAATTTATTCCCCTAAAAAATAATTCTCCATCTCCTCTCTCTCAAGTTTTCCCCCCTTTCTTTTCATTTCCAATTAAATCAAAAGTTTAGCTCTCTTTTTCTCAAAACCAAATAAAGTTTCACCATAAAACCCTCGAAGAGGAGTTCAGATCTCCCATCAAATCCCTAAAAGGGAGATTTTTAATCTCACCTTCTTTTTTCTCCAAAATCCAACAAAAGAGAGGAGGAGGAAGAAGACTCACCTCCAAAAAAAATCCTGCTTCGGAAGGATCCAAGGCTCAAAGGAGAAGAAAAGGGTCCCATTTGATCATCTCCGAGAATTTTTTAGAAGTTCAACTCTAAGATCCAAATCCTCAAAAGATTTTAACTCCAAATTCAGATCTTTTGGGAGTTTAACTCCAAATCCATACTCAATTCCTGTTCAGGAGTTCAACTCCAAAGCCCCTTGGGAGATCAACTCCTAGTTAAAGGACTAAGCCCCTTCTTTCGCTGGATCTAGATCTTTGGGGAGTTTAACTCCAAATCCACACCCAATTCCTGTTCGGGAGTTCAACTCCAAAGCCCTTCGGGAGTTCAACTCCCAGCTCAGAGGCTAAGCCCCTTCTTCCGCTGGTGTTTCCAGCGGTCGTGTGTGTCACATTCCGAAAGTACGGAACGTGACCGGCACTTAGATTACGAAACGTCTAGAGGCGCAACGTAACCTAAGTAAGCCGAAGCCCAGAAATCTAAACCATATAAAAGAAGAAGAAGAAAAGAAAACATGAAGAAAAACAAGTTAAAAGTATCAGCAAATTTCCGAAAAATTTCGGCAGAGTCTCCTCTGTAAAAAAATGGCCCCAAACGGGTACAACAAGTATAATATACATAAACAATAAAAAGCATCCCCTAACGGGAGCTAGCTCAACGCCAACAGGCGGAAACAACCACAACAATACACAATAGTATACAACGCCAAAGGGCGAGGCTCAAAACTAGAAAGAAAACAAAACCACCAGATCAGAATAATACATGCGCGACTCTAAGGTCGAAATAAAAGACTGGTCCAATAAACTTATCAAGTAATACAAGTTTGGTTGATGGATCTTACTAGATACAAATGAAAGAATAAAAGTACAATGGTGGTTCAGATACAAGTGAACCAACCTACCGTGCAAATCACCCTGAATGAAATGATGTGCCAGCAACTGCCAGGGAAACCTGTACATCGAACCTGTAATAAAATTTGGCACAACGGGGGTGAGTTGCCAACTCGTGAGTAGAAGATATCTACGAAAAGAAATCGAATGCACGACGCTATCCTAGGTCATAATAATACACTATTATATCCCAATCATCTAGTAATAGCAGGGTAAAACTACGTGTAAATGCAGATACTCCGTGCTCGTGTCAGTGCCTCATATAATACTATGTCATATGAATGGATATGCATGCACCATGAATGTAAAATAACAAATCCTGAAATCCAGATATATCTGTATAAGAAATCTTTAGCTGTTATCATAGTAAAATGTGTATAGGAATCTGAAATCTCAACAATGAAATTCATGGAAATCCGTGTCAAGCATCGACACAAACATGTAAATCTCAAGTCTCATAGTCTCAATATCTCGGGCTCCGTCAGTCCGGATCGGCCCATATCATCAAATCTCACGACAACGATCGGTATCCTCCGGATATCCGCCGCGCCAGACATCACCGGTAGGTAGCCTTTCCCTGTCAGGCTCATCGTCTACAACTCGATCTTCTTGCCCCGGGTACCATACCGGGCCCACCATGTACCCGAGACGGTTCATCCACTCCTCGAATCGGGTCTCGAAATCCAACAGAAAACATGAAACCTCATGGTGGACGACACATACATCACGAGAAAACCGCATCTTATTTTAAAAAGAGAGGAAGAGAGAGGGAGAAGTTTTTATAATTCCTTGCGGTTTTCCCCAAAAATCCAGAAATCTCACAGAAATCCAAATCTCAAAATCCTGAGTAACTATATGATAAGTGTCGGCATATGCCCCATAAAACTGCATGATAACATGAGAATATGAATGCATGAATGTCTAAGTAATAAATGCCATGTCTATACTAGCATCTGAGAGTAATCACAATATTATATATCGATCTAGTTGCTAACTGATTCTATCAATAAAAGATAATATGATCTAAAGTGTACGTGACATAGCAATTACCGATGATGATGTGTGTGAGCCGGCAAATGAGTGTGCGTGGAATATGCACATCATCGGTAATGGTGCTGGTGTCCTAACAGGCAAAGTTTTATGCTGATTATAGAAACATATATATGAACATGCATATTATGATTACAGTATGAATGCAAAGACAGATGTGCATTATCCACTCATTTGATATACAATTATCACTACCACTATATGACTCGAACCTAATCTAGTGCCTATCTAACCTCCTAAGGAACAAAACCTAAGAAACTAGTCAATAAGAAACAAGAGTCTACCTAAGGTCTGAATCAATATCTCTAATAGTCGGCGATCCGGCCTCAATAGCGTCACGTACGTAGTACGGCTTCCTCGAATCAAGAGTGCGGATCAATCATCATATTTATGTCTCGTACGGTAAAATCCATCGTACAGCATCCCAATATCATGGTACGGGTCAAGTATCTCCTAGGTGTCTCATCATTCGTATAATGTCATCATCAACACATCTCATGATCAAGGTGCTAAACTGTGATCGCATACATCAATCATATATCATTGCCATCATAATAAGCATCATTAGTTTATCCTCAGAAATATCATGTCATATGTATCATATTGTGATTAAGTCATACATATCCCATATCGTGATCAATCACAAGTTACAGTCCGGGTACTATTTTTGAGTCCCATGAACCTCAATATCATCACCACCCATTATAATTTAAGTATACATGTTCATTATCTCATTCTCTGATGATCCGCTAACACTTAATACGACTGTATAGCCAAGAATCACGGCATCAAGCCCAGTTACACTGTTTCATCATACCTCGGATATCATATCACCTCAATGTATCCCATATACGTGTTGTATATATATATATACCTATACCTCGTTCTATATATATATATACACATGCACATATACACCAAGTCGTGTTTCAGTGTGTGCGTGTGTGTGTTTCTACCTGAAACCTACGAACCTCTTCCAAGGTATTCATCTTCTGATATGTCTTCCTAAATCAGTCTAGTCCAGCCTAGGGTCATTACTAGGGTCCTACTCATTAGGAATCTAGGGTCACATCTGGTTTTCTAATGACAATAAATACTAATCCTATTCTACGTTGCGGGGGTGCTAAACGCCATCCACCCGACTTCCCCCCGTAGATATGCATCTACTCACCTGGTTCATGTCTGCCGAAGACGGTGTCGCCATCCTCCTCTTCATCGCCCGCAGTCCACGTGAGGGGTACCTAAACGCAACATATAAATAGGATCGTAAACTGAATCGCATACAAAAGTCAAAACGACGCAAGGAACAAGCATAGGTTAAAACCTATGTCCTGTCCACGCAAAAGAACCAAATTTCGCTCGATATCGGCGTACAAACTCCGATGGATCGAGATAAACATCAACAAATAACTCGTAGTTTTAAAACACATTACTTATATTATAAAACATGATTAAATCCATCGAAACCCTAAAATCCATCAAATCGCCCGATTTCGTAAAACCCGAAAATGCCAATTTACCGTTTTTCATCAAAACATGGCATTTAGATGAAACCAATGGTTATAGAACTCATTAAATAGCATAACTAGACTATACAAACCGTCACTATATTTTTATTACACAAATTTATATTAATTTGAAATTTCTAGTTTGCAACATTTAACAATTTTCAAGCAAAACACCATAATTCCACCACAAAACATGATTTTGCATGAATTAATGTATTAAACCACAATTCATAATGATAATGATTTAATGAAACCATAAATTATATTTTTAATCACATTTATTTAGAAATTTCTAAAATCTAGTTTACAAAATAGCAATTTTTATCATAATTTATCAATTATCAATAGAAACTAGCAATCAAACTAAGTTTTTCTTTCCATTAACATGCTAAAGTTCTTACTAAAACTACAATCTAATGATAGCCACCTTAATTGGAATTTTATATCACCCACATATATATTTTACAAAAACTAGTTAGCTAAATAGCTTCATTTAAACAATTTTAAATGAAAAATTTACAATTCAACAAACATGCAAGATTTTCCAATTCTAAAAGTGTTAAACTAGCTATTATAACCTTATTTAATTAATAAAAATCACAACTTGATTTTTCAAACCCTAACTTGAATTTTAAAAGTAGTAAATAGAATTAATATATTAAATCTAATTATGCTTAAATGAACATCTAATAACAATAAATCAAAAGAAGGAAATTTATACCTCCAAAATATGAAACCCAAACATGAAATAAACCTCCAAAATGCATGCTTTCCATCTCCAAAATCCATGCTAAATAGGTCAAAGGAAAATGGTAGAGGTTGAATGTTGATTTTTGAGATTTATTTTTGGAATTTTTGATGAATTTTGATGATTTTTAATGCAAAAATGATGGGGGGAAAATTTTGGGGCTACCCATGGAGGGGAGGCCGGCCATGGAGAGGGAGGAGGGTGGAGAGAGAGAAAAAATGTGTGGTATTGTGTAGAAAGTTCATAAATAATGCATTTTTTTCACTTAAACCTTTTATTATCTAACTTTTTCAATTTAACCCTTTTCCTAGAAATTTCTAGAACCATGGAGAGATTTTGGAAAAGATTTTGCATATTACACACTTGATTCTAATATACCATGGCTCATTTTTATAAATTAAAACCATTCAAATTTGTAATTTACACTAATTTAGTGTAAAAAATAAAGCATATGTTAATATTTAAAATATTTAATTTAGGAAAAATATTTAATTGAACTAAAAATTTATAAGTGGCTAAATAAACACCATTTACTAGTAATAACATAATTAAAATAAATATTTTTAAATTTATAGTGAAAAATAATTACGGTTTAGTTTTACGAAAAATACATTTTACTTTACCGAAAATCCTAAAATTCACTTAAACAAATTTTATTTATTTAATTATTTTTAAAATGTTACAGTGTACCGCGCACGTGGCCCGCTGGCGCCCAGCTGTCACACGCATGCTGGCACCCAGCGTCCACGCGTTACGCACGTGACCCACTGGCATCCAGCGGTCACGTGTCCTTAGGACGCTCCTCACCCCCTTTTTTGGAACATTTCACACTAAAAATAAACTCTGCGAAGCCCCCAATACGTCCAAAGCCTCTTCAAAACATAATCTACGCACACTGCACATTGAGTCCGTATGACCAGTTTGACCCGTCAATCATAGGTTCCCTCATTCCAATGGCAAGGGGTAATTAACGGTGGTTCATTCCGCGGTTGCCCGAGATTAGGATCCCCACAATCAATAAACCCCAACCTACCCTAGGCAGGAGGAATCTGTATACGCCTGACAAGCGCACGCATTAATATCTCAATAGGGTGACGAAAAACACTCTCCATGAGGTAGGAAGATCTGCTACCGCGCTAATAGGGGTAGACAGGGCTGCTGCAGCTGTTGGGGATACTGTAGTGCTACTGGGAGGGTTGCTGGTAGGGAGGGGCCAGGCTGTTGCAGCGGTTATGGCTGCTGGGTCGCTAGTACGGGGGGTTGCTGCAGCCGCTGGGGCGCTAGTACGGGGGCGTGTGAAGGTATAGACGCTTGTTCCCGCCAAAAATTTTGGCTCAAATCTTGTTGTTCCCTTTATAAAAATAGAGAGCAGCCCCCACGTGTTAAATACATGATCACTCATATGCAAAACATGTGAGTATCAGTTTCAGATAGATTTAAATCCTATGACAGCCTCTCCCCCCACGTGCAAAGCACATGATCACTCACGTGCAAAGCACGCGAGTACCTGCTGCTGTTAGGATTAAATCCTATAGCAACTCCCACGTGTTAAATATGTGAACACTCACATGCAAAGTATGTGAGTACCGGTTTCAGATAGGATTAAATCCTATGATAGCCCCCATGTATTAAACAAGTGAACACCCACGTGTTAAACACCTGAGTTCGCTTTCCGCGTTCTTGTGGCAACGCTCACCTGCAAAGCACGTGAGCGCCACTGCGCTCACGTAATAGCACGTGAGCGTCCCAATTTGAAATGCTCTCATCTGAATTAAATTCTATGTAATAGAATTAAATTCTATTTTTCCTTATCTTTCTAATATGAAAAGATCTTTCTCTAACAGAGAATCTTTGGATTTAAAATCCAATGGTGATAAAATATCACCAATTAAACTATCTGATGGAATTAAATTCTATTGGGAAATATTTTTCCTGATCTTTCTAATATGGAAAGATCTTTCTCTGACAGAGAATGTTTGGATTTAAAATCCAATGGTGACAAAATATCATCAATTAAACCATCTGATAAAATTAAATTCTATATGAGAAATATTTCTCTGATCTTTCTAAAATAAAAAAGTTCTTCTCTATTAAACAGAATTAAATTCTATGATTAGGAAAATATCTTCCTAACAAGATATTCATATGATAGAATTAAATTCTATGTTAGGAAAATATTCTCCTAATCTTGTTAAACAAATAAGATATTCATATGATAAAATTAAATTCTATGTGGGAAATATTTCCCTGATCTTTCTAAAATAAAAAAGATCTTCTCTGTTAAACAGAATTAAATTTTATGGTTAGGAAAATATCTTCCTAACAAGATATTCATATGATAGAATTAAATTCTATGTTAGGAAAATATTTTCCTAATCTTGTTAAAACAAACAAGAAATCTTCTCTGTTAAACAGAGAGTATTTGGATTAAAAATTCAACAGTGAATAAAATTTACCGGTTGATCTTTAAGATCAATTTGATTAATTATGAAATCAATCATGATCTCTCAATGTGAGATTTTCTCAAAACAGATTGATTTTTCTCTTCTCATATAAATAAGAACAAAGAGATTAAATCTCAGAAGAAGGAGACCCCCCATAAACTTCTGTAAAAAATATATAAAACGCTCTAAAAGTATCAATAACAGAGAATTTAATTCTCAATAAAGAAGAAGATCTTCCTTCTCTCAAACCTTATGTAGAGAAAATACATATATAAAATTATCTTTCTTTTACCTATCATATCATATTTAAGGGTTTAACTCTTTAAAAGAACTTAGCTCTTTCTCTGAATCTGAGATCCACAAGACAAGTCTACCACAAGAAGAGAATTTAAATCTCATCACGAAGATCTTATTCTTGAGAATTAGAGATTCAGGAGCGAACAAGGTTGAAAAGAATAATGGAAGAAAAGATATGAAAAAGATATAGTTTATATTCTAGGAACTTAGTTCCTTCAAAATTAAGAACTTAGTTTTTAAAGAACCTGATCTCAGATCCTCAAAATAGTGATTTTGATGATTGTTAATAGTCAAAATACCATTAACAGAAGTTTGAATTCTCTAAAAAAACATGAACAGAGATTAAATTTTTAAGGACACAGCGTTTCACATGATATCCGCGTGAGCGCTCAAAGGAAACCATGAAGACAGCACCCCACATGATATCCACGTGAGCACTCAAAAGTAACAGATGATAGCATCTCACGTGATATCCACGTGAGCGCACAGAAGCTCAGAGACTCAGCGCCTCACGTGCCATACACGTGAGCGCCCATAAGTAAGGACTCAGCGCCTCGCGTGCCATACATGTGAGCGCTTGAAAGATGCCAGAGACTTAGCGCCTCGCTGTCACGATCCGGAAATAGCACGTGACCGGCACTTGAATCATGTGAAATCTATAAGACACATAACCCAAGTAATCCAAAAACCAGGAATCTAAACCTTTTTAAGAAAATAGTGGAGGTGAAGTTTGGAAAATGGTTATTAATGAAATCCAAATCTTTCATTTCAAAGTATAAATAAAGTTTCTAGAAATACAAGTGGATTGTATCTAAAATTTGAAAACATTTTCGTCATTTTAAATTTTGGCAGCACTTCCTTTGTAAATTTTAATCAAAACCAGTACATAATCAATAATAATATTGGCATTCCCGAGCGGGAGCTAACTCATCGCCAATCGGCGGAATCACAACCACGCAAATAAATATATATGACGCCCAAGGCGAAAATCAACTCAGAAAAGAAAGTAAAAAAATACCAAAATATCATCAAATCAAATATAAAGAATATATATAAGTCTTTCCTCTAAGTCGAAAGAATATACAAACTGATCTCTAAATCCACAAATATATACAATCTGGTTGATAGAGTTTTTAACTAGATACAAATGAATATAAAAATGATACAAGCGGTGGTTAGGATCAGGTGTGTAAACCACCTACCAAGAAACTCATCCAAAAGAGATGTGTGCCAGCAAGCCGCTACTGATCCGAACGGTCAGTCTTGCAAGAAAACTGTAGCACAACGGGGGTGAGTTGCGAACTCGTGAGTTGAAAACATCATTGGGTAGAAATCAAATGCATAACGATCTACCTAAGTCATACTGTAATAATGATATCGTATCGTGCGGTAACAAAATGAACGTGTATATATCTATATATATAATATCGTGCCTTTATCAATACGTGGTAACATGTCATCCATAGCATATATATATATATGTATCATCCGATGAGTGTCCATCAACGACACTCGAAATCATCGTAAACCCTAAGTGTCCAGCATCAACACTCAAAATCATCATAAATCCCGTGTTCAGTATCGACATGTAAATCCTCATATCTCAGGCGCCATTTCATCGGATTGGCCCTCATATCTCAGGCACCGTCTCATCAGATCGGTCTTCATATCCAACTGTCTCATATCACTCCGGTCGGTATCCTCCGGATATCCACCGAGTCTAATACTGTCATCGGTAGGTAGTGTTCCCAACCAGGCTCAACACCTTTCTATACAATCTTCTTGCCCCTGGGTACCGTACCGGGTCCACCATGTACCCGCAGATGGTGACTCCTCACTCCTCGAATTGGATAATCATCATAGCTCGGAACCGAGAAATCTCATGACGGACGTCGAAATATCATATCAAGAGAAAACCGCGTTTTTAAAACATTCACAGTTTATAAAATCATTTCTGCGGTTTCTCAAATTCAGAAATCTCATAAAAACAAACTCTCATAAGAGCATAGCATAATGGAATAATATGTACAAGCACAAAACAATATTACAATGCATGGAAAGTGTGTCCATATAAGCGTGTCGTATAGAAATATAAAGAAAGTGCAATATCTGAAACAGTACGTGGTGCCGGGTACTAAACAGTAATCTATATGTGTACGTGGCATGGCAATTACCGATGATGTGTGTGTGAGTATACGAGTATGCGTACGTGCAACATGTAACTCATCGGTAATGGTACGTGTGTCCTAACAACGAAGTCACGTTAAGCTAAAGGTATAAGCGTATTACGTATCGTAAATGAATAAAGCGTGAGTGTATGCAGAAATAAGAAATCGAACTGGGAGCGTATGCAGGATAATGAAATCGTAACGTGAAAAAGTATAAAAATATCTAATTACGTATGAGTCATACAGTTATAATTTAAAATAGTACGAGACGTTTTAGAAATAGGGGGCTACGATGTTTCTGAAAAAGATACCATTTGAAAATTCGTAGCGCACCCTTCAAGTATCATTTTAAAAGTACGTAACGATACATTAGTTTTGAAAGTAGGTATAGCCTTAAACATCTCATAATATCTACTTTGATGATTTAAAACAAGACTCCTCGAGTTGAAATAAAAATCGGTGATCCATCCTCATCATATCACGTACGGAATATCCATCGTACGATATCATCCATCAATATGATACGGATCTATAGTCACGTACATCATCTCATCTCGTATCATATTGTCTCATATCATATCCATTCTCATATATATATATATATGTATATATATATATATATTCAAAATAAGTACTCATAATGTATGTGTGTGTGTATTTATAGCTCAAATACTATGAAATATAAACTAGATATGTATAAACTACTAAGTATACTAATATCCGCATAAAGCGTCCTAATAACCCTATAGGCTAGGTTTACGTTTCTACTACAAATAATATCCTATTTCTACGGTTACGGGGGTGCTATACACTACTTTCCCTGTAGATATGAATCTACTCACCTTATCATCTCGCCTTAGTCGAAATCAACGGATGCCTTACTCTTCTTCGTCATCTCGGAAGTCCATACGATTGTACTTACAATCGAAATCAAAACCAAAGTCGTATAAAAAGTCAATTCGAATTTGAAATCATGAGCGAAGCGCATATATGTTAGAACCTATGGTTAACGCGTGCTAAAACAACAAAATACCCTCCGATGTCGACATACGAACGTCGAACGACCAAATCACATCATGAAAATCCAAAAACCAAGTTTTCAAATATCGTAAAACATTGCCAAAACCAAGTAAAACAACTCCAGATTTTTCTTCAGGTGATCTTGGACATTTTAGCATATAGGGTAAGCTTAGTTATCTAGTGAGTGAGCTACAGAACAAATCTCGAACACTAACTCCAAAATCCACCAGAAATGTGCGGCCAAATTGAATATATTTATAGCCAGAAAAGGGAATTGGAGGCTCGAGCTTCTACAATGGTCTTCTACTGGTCTAAACATCTCTCGGTATCCTCTAATTAATTTGCAGAGTTCCCTAATTATCCCAAATTCCATTTGATCATCAAAATCTCAAGAAAACCGACATTCAAAATTCTAAACTCAATTGAACAGAGGATATTATCACTTACATGCCCTCATCTATCACTAATGAGCTTGTAATCACTCCCTAAGTCTTAACTATATCACCACCACAACTTCTATCCACCACAACTCATTTTTGAAAAACTGAAGTTTATAAAACATGAATTTTTGGCTCTAAACTAGTTTGTGAAAGTAAGAAATCTAGAAACTTAATTACTAGTGAGCTTTACCTCAAGAAAGCAACTAGGGAAAATTCCAAGATGGCCTAAGGTCTGCAAAATGGAGATTTATTCGCATCACGATACTTAGAATGAGATTATGAACATTTTTTCTGAAGGATTCATGATGTTTTGAACTGGTTTGTAAGGTGTTTGTGATGGTAGAAGTGGGAGGTAGAGGTAGAGAAAGAGGGAGAAGAAAGAGAGGAAGAAGAAGAAGGAAAATGATGTGGAGAAGTAAATGGATAAGCCTACCATGACTCCATCTCTCTCTCCCCCCTTCTCTTTCATGCCCATATCTATTAATATATTAGAAACCATGCTACATTTAATTTTTTGTTTTTCTTTTCTCTAATCAACATAAAACAATAATATAATTCATAAATAAAATGTTAATATGTCATGACACTTAAACATGGTTTAACAAAATCAAGCATAATTTAATGCACAAATAGGAAAATACTAATTAAGTTTAACATCAACTAATATGGATATAATTATATACTAATTTATGAAAAGCCCAAATTAAATAAATGCTTTCATAAATAATAATTCATTTTAAACTCCAATTATTTTCCAAAAATATAGATATATAATTATACCAATCTACAAAAACTCGAATCCATACTCATATAGTATTCGTAAAATTTATTATTTTATTATTTAAATTCAAAAATAGTATTTTCCATTTTCTGAAATGTCACAATCTTCCCCTCTTAAATAAATTCGGTCACCGAATTTAACTTTAAACCCCCAAATCTTAAAATATTTCAGTAAATCAAATTAAATCAACGGGACTCTGAAATTACGGACAAGCTAAAAATGTCATAGCGCAACGCGTGCGTATGAAACAAGTGTAAAACTCAATAATCGAAACTTCTGACAAGTACTATGTGAATCATATAAGTTATGATGAAATATGCAAGTTATGAAATCTACTATTTAAATCAAGTACAATATAATCAAGGCTACAATACGTATATAGTACGCATCCAGATAAAATCACCTAAGTGGCTAAAATGTATATATGAAAAAACCCTTTTCAAATTGGCGTGTGATGCGTATATTACGGCATAAGTAGTAGATATTCATTTGTGAAGAATACACACACACGTTTTGTTTAAGATATACATGCCGTCTTTTCGAAAATAGTTTGGAAGGGTTTTCTTTTGAAAAAATCTTGTGTCGCTCACTGACACGTAGGAAAATAATGAGACTATAGCTCCTTTGAAAATATTTTCTGTAAATATCGATATATGCAAAAATATTCAAGTACTGTCTCTCAGACTAGTCCTGCTCTGCTATTATATAACATAATATATATCATAAAATCATGATACTCAGAAGAAAAAATCAAACTCAATAGGTGTACATGAAAATGAATCCATATGTGTCTGGTGCGCACGGAAATCAAAGTCAAAACCAAGTGCAATGAATATGCACGAAAACAAAAACTGAGTGCAACTGGAGTGCACGGAAGTATCTGTCAAGTGCAATGGGTGTACGCGGCAACAACATCAAGTGCATCTAGAGTGCACGAAAATCTCAAGTGCATCAAATGTGCACAAAACCACATCAAATATGCACAAAACCACATCAAGTGCGCCGGATGTGCACGAAAATCTAAATCAAGTGTATCAGGTCTGCATAAAAATATCTAGTGCAATAGGGTGCATGAAAATCAATATCAAGTGCAACTGGATGCACGAAAACATAAATCTAGTGTAACTGGTGTGCACAAAAAACATATCAATGCATCAAAAGCGTATGTAAACAACATCAAGTGCACAAGTCAAATCAGGTGCATACAACGTGCACGAAAACAAAATCAAGTGTATGGAAATGTATGAAATCATAAATATGTGCAACGGGGTGTACAAAACAATATCGAGTATAATGGATATGCATAAAAATGTAAATTAAGTGTAATGGATGTATAAAAACATAAATCAAGTGCAACTGTTGTGCATAAGGAAAATATCCATCAGGTGCAGCTTCAGTGCACAAAAATATCAATCATGAAACTCAATCATCAAAACACAAATAAAAAACAAATGACATTGAGGTACACCTCTTACAATGTCGAAAGGTACCTGTGCACCCGAAGATGGTAGAGCAAGAATTTCCTCTTGCTTTCTGCCCAAGGTTTGTCGTCCTCTGTCTCTAAATTCTTGTTTTCTCTGTGGATCATCAATTCAACGACTTCTCGGCCCGACAGCTCAGTTAGGAGCAGCGATGGAAACAATCCCGCGCTGACGCCTCTCTGAACATTTTCTGGCCAAGTAATCTGGCCACTCGCAATGTAGCACGTCAATGACGGCGGCCTCTGGCCCTCTGAGTGCGTGCCATACAATCGATCCTGGGTCTAAATCTGTATCGTTGTAGTATTATGGAAAGAACCCATCACGGTTTCTGCCGATCTCATTTCTGTCGAACTTCTCGGAAGTCGGCACTCTTTAATTAATACGCTTCTGTTCCTGGGCAGCCGAAATCTCATCACGAATTTACTTTGGAAATGTGTCTGTATCCAACGCCTCTACGTACGTATCAAATCTCTGGCATCAACGGAGAGAAACGACTCATTGAGATCTCGCACAAATCTATTAATCCACTTTTCTTCAATATCGACCACATCGGATTCATATCTTGATAGCTGCGTAAACTGCAATTCATATTTGGCTACGGTCATATTCAGAATCTTACGCAAAGACTCGAAGTTACGAACTCGGGCATCTCCAACACTCGGTGGAAGAAATCTGGCAAAATTCGCCCTCGAGAACTCGTCCATTCCATTGGAGGAATATGCACTGCTCATCCTCTCTCAATCGACTCACACCATGTTTGAGCAAGACCCTTTGAACTGAAGCTAGCCAATTCACTGATCTCGCATCGGAGCATCCAAACAAATGAAATATCTTAATAATCATATCCAGGAATGATTAAGGATCCTATGTCACCTCCCTGACCGTAACTCGTATGGCTTCAGCTTCATGAACTCTGGAAGCGACATCTCATCAATCTCAGCAACATCTGGTACATCTGTCTGTAGGGTAGACAACACAACGATCTCCGGAGTAGGCTGTATGTCAACAGTTCTCTCAATCTGACGGCCTCAAGCAATGGCCCGACCGTCCGGTGCAGATCCAGAACACCCGTCTCAAGCAAGAAATCCTATCATTAGCGAGTAATCAACATGTTCCTGTATCACCGGAATAACACTTGGTCAGTCCTCATCCCTTACAAGCTCGCTCCGACAGCAGCTTTAGCCGCAGCCCTCTCGGCTCGCGTAGCCATGGTGACTGGTCTCGCAGGCAAATATCGATGAGGATAGATCATAAGAACGAATAGAATAAAATATCTTAAGATATGTACATCCTAAGGTTACTTAAGCGGAGTATCGTATCGTAAGTATACCGTGGAATATATGCACGGTATGTTGCTTTACTTGAATTACCTACTCTATCAACCAAGGTCAACCTACGTAACGAAAGTTTGGGTCTAATACCCCCTCAGTCAACTCTAAGTTCCGTAAGGTCAAACCTAGGTTCCGAAATATACGCTCTAGACTCCGCATAGTCAAACCTAAAATCGAACAAAGGTTAAACTTAACGCTCTGATACCAACTTTGTCACGACCCGGAAATGGCACATGACCGGCACTTGAACCACGTGAAGTCTATAGGACCCTACCGTAACCCAAGTAAGCCGAAAACCAGGAATCAAAAATTTTTTAAGAAAATTGTGGATGTGATGTTTAGAAAACGGTTATTAATGAAATCCAGCTCTTTCATTTCAAAGTATAAGTAAAGTTTATAGAAATACAAGTGGATTGTATACTAAAATTTGAAAAAAAATTCGTTATTTGAAATTTTGGCAGAAATACAAGTGGATTGTATACTAAAATTTGAAAAAAAATTCGTTATTTGAAATTTTGGCAGCACCTCCTTTGTAAATTTTGATCAAAACCAGTACATAATCAATAATAACATTGGCATCCGCCAATTGGCGGAATCACAACCATGCAAATAAGAATATACGATGCCCAAGACAAAGATCAGCTCAGAAAAGAAAGTAAAGAAGTACCAAAATATCATCAACTCAAATATAAAGAATATATACTAGTCTCTCCTCTAAGTCGAAAGAATATACAAACTGGTCTCTAAGTCCACAAATATACATAGTCTGGTTGATGGAGTTTTTAACTAGATATAAATAAATATAAAAATGATACAAGCAGTGGTTACGATCTGATGTGTAACCCACCTACCAAGCAAATCACCCAAAAGAGAAGTGTGCCAGCAATCCGCTACTGATCTAAACGGTCTGTCCTGCAAGAAAACTATGGCACAACGGGAGTGAGTTGCCAACTCGTGAGTAGAAAATATCATCAGATAGAAATCAAATGCATAACGATCTACCTAAATTATATTGTAATAATGATATTGTATCGTGTGGTAACGAAATGAACGTGTATATATGTATATGTATAATATCATGCATGTATCAATATATGATAACATATCATCCATAGCATGTATATATATGTATCATCTGATGAGTGTCCATCAACGACACTCGAAATCATCGTAAACCCCGAGTGTCCAGTATCGACACTTGAAATCATCATAAATCCCATGTCCAGCATCGACACGCAAATCCTCATATCTCTGGCGTCATCTCATCGAATCATATCTCAGGCGTCGTCTCATCGAATCAGCGCTCATATCTCAGGCAATGTCTCATCAAATCGGTCCTTATATCCATATGTCTCATATCGGTATCCTCCGGATATCCGCCGAGTCCAATACTGTCACCAGTAGGTAGTGTTCCCAGCCAGGCTCAATGCCTTTCTATACGATCTCCTTGCACATGGGTACCGTATCGGGTCCATCATGTACCCGCAGATGGTGACTCTTTACTTCTCGAATTGGGTAATCATCATAGCTCAGAACCGAGAAATCTCATGGTGGACGTCGAAATATCATATCAAGAGAAAACCGTATTTTTAAAACATTCACGGTGTAGGATGTTTTTCATCACCCCATTGAGATGGGAATACGCGCGCGCTTGCCAGGCGTACTACAGATTCCCCCTGCCTAGGGTAGGTGGGGGTTTATTGATTATGGGGATCCAAATCTCCGGCAGCCGCGGACTAAGCTGCCGTTAATTACCTCTCGCCTTTGGAGCTAAGGAACCTTCTATTGACGGGTCAAACAGGTCATGCGAACTCAACGTACAGTGTGCGTATGTTTTGAAAGGGTTTTGGATATATCAGGGGCCCTGCAGAGTTTTACGGGATCCCGCTACTCGGATAGCAGGTTGGGGGTCAAGGGGGCTAGAAGCCCCCTTGCAGGGTGCGGGGCAGCGCCCCGTTAGAAATTTTTTTCTAACGGGGGAAGTATATTTAGTGTGGAGTGCATATAAAATAGAGGGAGGACCATCTTAAAGACGTGTGCCTGGCGCGTGGGCGCTGGCGCCCGCGGGTCACGTGCCTGGCGCGTGGGCGCTGGCGCCCGCGGGTCACGTGCCTGGCATGTAGACGCTGAGCTTCTGCGGGTCACGTGCCCTGCACGCGATCGCTGGGCGCCCGCGGGTCACGTACGCGGCACGCGACCACTGAATGCCCGTGGGTCACGTGCACGGCACACGGCCGTTGGAGATACCAGCGGAAAAGGGGCTTAGCCCCTGGGTTAGGAGTTAAACTCCCAAGGGGCTTTGGAGTTGAACTCCTAACAAGGATTAGGTATAGAATTGGAGTTAAACTCCTAAAAAGGGGTTTAATTTATGGAGTTAAACTCCAACTGATCTTGAATGGAGTTAAACTCCTAGAGATCTGTGGATCTTCTTTTGAGCCTTGGATCCTCCCGGAATGAGATTTTTTGAGATGGGTCTCCTTCTTTCTCTTCTTCGTTGGCTGGATCTTGAAGGAAAAAGGGGGTGAGATTCAAAATATTCCCTTTTAGAGATCTGATGGGAGATCTGAGCTCCCCTTTATGGGTTTTATGGTGAAAAACTGTTTATTTTTAGAAAAAGAAAGAGTTAAACTCTTGATTTAATTCAAAAAGGGAGAGAAGGTTTTAGAACCTTGAAAAAGGGGAAGGAGGCACAAACCCTAGAATTTTAGAGAATGAATTATTTTTTTTTATTTCATTGTCATGATATCTTATATAGGCTTATACATTTACATATAGCCCCTTGGGCTTTACAAAATGGCATTTTGCCCATCCCATGCCTCATCTGCTCATTTATTTTGCACATGGTCCATGAACTTTACAAAAATTTGGCTTTATGCTCATTCATGCATAAAAAATTACATCAAAATTATTTATTACATAATTTTTATTTTGGCATAGAGGAGGCCGGCCGCTTCATGTTCGGGCTCGACTCGAATATGAGCCCACTTGATCTGGGCTTGGGCCCACTTGGTTTGGGGTTGACTTTGAATTTGACTTGGTCAACCGGGGTGTAATTTTTTACCCCAACACACGGTTTATAAAATCATATCTGCGATTTCTCAAATCTAGAAATCTCATGAAAATAAACTCTCATAGGAGTATGACATAATGGAATAATATGTACAGGCACAGAACAATATTGCAATGCATGGCAAGTGTGTTCATATAAGCGTGTTGTATAGCAATGTAAAGAAAGTGTAATATTTGAAACAGTATATGGTGCCGGGTACTAAACAGTAATCTATATCTGTACATGGTATGACAATTACCGATAATGTGTGTGTGAGCATACGAGTATGTACGTGCAACATGTAAGTTATCGGTAATGGTGCACGTGTCCTAGCAACGAAGTCAAGTTAAGCTAAAGGTATAAGCGTATTACGTATCGTAAATAATCGAAGCGTAAGTGTATGCAGAAATAAGAAATGGAACTGCGAGCGTATGCAGGATAATAAAATCGTAACGTGAACAAGTATAAAAATATCTAACTACGTATAAGCCGTACAGTTATAGTTTAAAATTGTACGAGACGTTGTTTTAGAAATAGGGGGCTATGATGTTTCTGAAAAAGATACCATTTGAAAATTCATAGTGTATCCTTGAAGTATCATTTTAAAAGTATGTAACGATACGTTAATTTTGAAAGTAGTTATGGCTCTAAATATCGCATAATATCTACTTTGATGATTTAAAATAAGGCTTCTCGAGTCGAAATAAAAGTCGACGATTTATCCTCATCATATCATATATGGAATATCCATCGTACGATATCATCCATCAATACGGTACGGATCTATAGTCACGTATATCATCTCATATCATATCGCCTCATATTATATCCATTCTCATTTCATATATATATATATATATATATATATATATATATATACTTATTCAAAATAAGTATTCATAATGTGTGTGTATATGTATTTATAGCTCAAATACTATGAAATAGAAACTAGATATGTATAAACTACCAAGTATACTAATATCCCCATAAAGCATACTAATAACCCTATAGGCTAGGTTTACGTTTCTACTATAAATAATATCATATTTCTACGGTTGCGGGGGTGCTATACGCCATCTACCTGACTTCCCCCGTAGATATACATCTATTCATCTTATCATCTCGCCCTAGTCGAAGTCGACGAACGCCTTGCGCTTTTTCATCGTCTTGGAAGTTCACGCGATTGTACTTACAATCGAAATCATAACCAAAATCGTATAAAAATTCAATTCGAATTTGAAATCACAAGCGAAATGCATATAGGTTAGAACTTATGGTCAACGCATGCTTAAAAACAAAATACCCTCCGACGTCGACATACGAACGTCGAACAACCAAGTCACATCATGAAAATCTAAAAACCAAGTTTTCAAATATCGTAAAACATTACCAAAACCAAGTAAAACAACTCCAGATTTTTCTTGCAAGTAATCTGGGACTTTTAGCATATAGGGTAGTCTTAGTTATTTAGTGAGTGGGCTACAGAACAAATCTCGAACCCTAACTCCAAAATTCACCCGAAATTTGCGGCCAAATTGGATATATTTATGGCTAGAAAAGAGAATTGGAGCCTCGGGCTTCTACAGTGGTCTTCTACTGGTCTAAACATCTCTCTGTATCTTCTAATTAATTTTCAGAGTTCCCTAATTGTCCCAGATTTCATTTGATCATCAAAATCTCAAGAAAACTGACATTCAAAATTCTAAACTCAATTGAACAGAGGATACTATCACTTACATGCCTCCATCTATCACTAATGAGCTTGTAATCACTCCATAAACCTTGACTATATCACCACAACAATTTCTATTCACCACAACTCACTTTTGAAAAACTTAAGTTTATAAAATATGAATTTTTGGCTCTAAACTAGTTTGTGGAAGCTAGAAATTTAGAAACTTGATTACAAGTGAGAGTTTTACCTCAAGAAAGCAACTAAGGAAAATTCCAAGATGGCCAAAGGTCTTCAAAATGGAGACTTGTTCACACCATGATACTTAGGATGAGATTTAGAACATTTTTTGTGAAGGGTTCATGATGTTTTGAACTAGTTTGTGGGACGTGGTGGTAGAAGTGGGAGGTGGAGGTGGAGGTGGAGAAAGAGAGGGTAGGAGAGGTGGAGGAAGAAGAAGGAAAATGATGTGGAGAAGCAAATGGATAAGGTTACCATGACTCCCTCTCTCTCCTTCTCTCTCATATCCATATCTATTAATATATTAGAAGCCATGCTATATTTATTTTTTTGTTTTTCTTGTCTCTTTTCTTTAATCAACATAAAACTATAAAATAATTCATAAATAAAATGTTAACATGACATGGCACTTAAATATGGTTTAACAAAATCAAGCATGGTTTAATGCATAAATAGGAAAACACTAATTAAGTTTAACGTCAACTAATATGGATATAATTATATACTAATGTATGAAAAGGCCAAATTAAATAAATGCTTTCATAAATAATAATTCATTTTAAACCCTATTTTCCAAAAATATAGGTATATAATTATACCAATTTATGAAAACTCGAATCCATACTCGTATAATATCCGTAAAATTTATTATTTTATTATTTAAATTCAAAAATAGTATTTTTCATTTTCTGAAATGTTACACTCACGTGATATTCACGTGAGCTCTACGTGACTGAGTGCTTAGCATAACTAGGTGGTATAGAAATCCAACCTTAGCCCCAAATTGGTTAAGTCTGTGAAGTTTAAATTTCTTCTTTGATTTTAAATAAACTGAGCCCATATGCTCATGATATCCAAGTTGATCTTAGTCCCATATACGGCTAACGATCTTTCATCCATTCGATCTTAGTCTCATATACGACTAATGATCGACCACCCAAATTGATCTTAGTCCAATATACGACTAATGATATTTATCTTAGTCTCATATAAGACAGTGATCCTTAGTTCTGACATGATCTTTTCCCTCATATATGTGATTTGGTTCAAGGGTACATCTTTCCACACCTTTGATATACGGCATTGTAATTCCTCAATATATTCAGAGAGGTGGCGGGTCCCAACAACCAACAACTCGTCCCAATTTGATGAAAGATATAAAATTTCATTAAGACATGGAATATCCTAATTCTCATATTGATACACCCCATATTTATGCACTTCCATACTGATGTACACACCTCATATTGACACGCATCCCATATAGATGCGAATCTCATATTGAGCTCCGGCTTTATGTATATATGTATATGTATATCTTTGAGGGAAATATAAATATCTTCAAATTGGATCACACCCCAATATTGGGCACATCCCATGTTACCATTTTTTACTTCGCCACGTAAAATATACACGTGCACGCAATATGAAAGATAGACCGAAATGTCCCAAAACTAATATTAGATCGCGATATTCTTAAACTAATATATGTTTGGCCCTACGGCTGGTCTCTATATTGACCCCCGTATACAATCCACGGACACAAATAAATCATATTCTATCCATGTCTTCTATAAACCGCGGTGTCCTTAAACTAATATGTTTTGCCATGCGGATTATCTCCATATTAACTACCGTATGCTATCCATGGGCTATTCATATACGATCCAATGATCAGTTGAACCCATATGCTTATTGTTCCTAAGTCGATCTTAGTCTCATATATGACTAACGATTCTTAGATCAAACCCATATATCTTATGAACTGATGGATCTCGTTTATATGAGATCTGTGTCCTAAGTTCAAAACTCTAAATCTAATATACGGATTTGGACTAATCCGCGCCCTATGGGTGATGATATATATATATTAGTCTCCGTACACAATCTAAGGGTAACCACATATAAACAAATATATCACGAAACGAAGTGAAATACTGGAGAAAGTGAAAGTTGTTATCACTTTGCGATAACGTAATTAACTGCAGAAACTTGCGCCTGCAGGGAAGAGCATCCCCACAATCAAAAACCCCTCACAAATAAGGAGAAATCTGATAAGTCACGCTAAAATGACCGCATCTATCCAAACCTTCGATGTACGGTGTCATAAATCAACTTGGTATCTTCAGAAAGGTGGATGGATATGTTCCATATAGCATCTACCCCCAAATTCAGACAAGACGTTCTAACTCAGTTCGTCTATATTTTCGACGGTAAACAGCGATGCTGTTGCGGCTGCATTTGCTGAGCTCTGGCCAATCTCGTCTAGATGGTTTTTCTTATGACGTTTAAAGCCTGAGCCTGCGCCTACCATCATACCCTACATATTTTTCCAAATACTGAAAAATTACTTATAATTATTATACAATTTAAAACACTCAGTACAATTTCATTACCTAACGCGTTTTTTCGGTATATTAGCTGAAAATTCGTTAGGTGGATTCTCGAAATCTTGATCTGTGATAATCAATTGGCCATGTCACGTCTTACTAACGTATTGATGGACGATGAAGAACAGTTTGGATCGTTGGTACGTTCAATAGAAGAACTAAGACGTGTTATCGTCTCTTCTTCGTCACTCTCATCTTCAGAGTCATTCAATATCGACACATTATAATAATCTCTCGGTTTCCAACGAAAAACAACACTCCATTCAACCTCTTCAAGTCCCGAGAATAATATATTTTTGTTGCCATTAAGAGAAAGATAAAGTTATATATTCGTAGGCTGTCCATTTGGTGTTTACCAATGTGAGTTTGTATTCATCGATTTTCATACCCCGTTCAGACTTGGTATCGTACCATCTGCATTGGAATATAAAAAAGGGGACAGCCTTATGCATGTATGAGGCCACTATAACTTCCTCAAGAACACCGTAGTAAGGATTTCCTCTGTCGTCAGCAATTGCGATGCCGCTATTTTGTATAGCTCTAATACGTTCCGTCCTTTTGATCTCAAATTTGTTGCCGAAAACCCCGTACCCGTTATAAAACGTAGCTGCAATCATTGGACTGATTAAAAGATCCTGGACCTTTCTATCAATCTGATCTCTACGATTCATTTGTCTTTTGACTTCTTGCCACACCAAGTGGCGAAAGTGCACCTCTGTTCTTCTTCGATTCTATCATCCGACCACGTCCTAAGATTCGATCTTTTGAGTATAGTTTTGTGCGCTCTGTTCGTTAATTTACAGTTATATCAGTTAGATTATATTTAATTTCGAACATTTAAATAAATGAAATTAGAAAAAATTACTCTACATAAGTAGCAAAACATTTGCTATTTAGCAAGATATACGCATGTACACCGCCAATGAGATCGTAAGACATATTTTTCAGTTTTAATGTTCCAATTGGACCATCAGGCACACGCAGCGGTTTATTCAGTTTCGTCATAATATCGTCGTTCAGGAAACAAGTACAGAAAGACGTGACTTCTTCCAAGAGATAACCTTCCGCAATCGAACCTTTAGGACGATACTTATTGCGGATATAGCTTTTTAAAGTTAATAGGTATCTGTTGAAAGATTATAGATATTAATTTACCATGATGATGTTTTGCAATTTAAATAATGAATAATAAACATTTTCATATCTCTCGATGAGATACATCCAACGGTAATGCACTGGACCGCTAATCTTGACCCTGATTACCAGATGGACGAACAGGTGAACAATAATATTGAAAAAGAAAGGTGGAAAGATAGCTTCGAGCTTGCAGAGGATCGAAGAAATATATTTTTCGAGCTGTATGATCTCGCCGACGTCTATATTTTTTGAACACAATTGGCGAAAATATGTGCAAAAGTCGTTAAGCACGAGACCAACTCTGATTTTACTGATGTTTTGAGACATAAAAGAAGAAGATGTTGCATCAATATGTGGTAATCGTGGCTCATAAGTCCTACGATTTTTCCGTTATCTACCTGCACCTGTTTGGCAATGTTTGAGAAACCGTCGGGGACTTTCAATTCTTTCAACACCCGCAAGAACCGCCGCTTCTCCTCTTTGTTCATGTTGTAAATTGCCACTGGAATCTCGTAATAACCCGGTTTACTGGCCATAGGCCGAGATTGCAATTCTTTTCTAATGGATAAACCATCCAAATTCGTCAAATCACGATAGGCGTTAAAATTGTCTTTCGTTTTCCATATTTACACAGTAGAAGATTGATGGCGTGCTCAGAGACATCCTTCTCGATATGCACGACGTCTAAATTATAGCGTAGCAGTAGATCAGACCGGTACGAAAGCTGAAATAAACTACTAAGCTTCTTCCGGCCGGGTGGGCATGGCATTGTATCTTTTTTTAGTATCTTTCCGAATGTGATATTCTGATAATCTCTCCATTATTACAGTATGTCGTTATCAGATAATGGTTTAGGAGGCCTACCGGTCTCCATCCTGCAATTGAACAATTCTTTATTCTTTCTAAATCTGTGAGCTATAGGCAAGAAATCGCGGTGACCCATATACTACTCTTTCCCGCTAAACTTCAAGCGTGCGTTGCTCGTGTCAATATGACAACAAGGGCACACAAGTTTACCTTGAGTTGTCCATCCTGAAAGCATGTCGTAGTCAGGAAAATCATTAATTATCCACAATAAAGCAGCACATATCTGGAAAAAAATGTTTATCATGTGCATCATAGGTTCTCATGCCGGTTTCCCACAACGACTTTAACTCATCGATCAAGAGTTGAAGGTACACGTCGATGTGTTTCCCACAAGACGATGGACCATCGATTAAAAGTACCATCGTAAAATAAGAATGCGTCATATCTCTCCATGGTGGCAGGTTGTATATGGTCACCACAATGGGCCAAATACTGTGAGTGTGCCCGCCGTGGATCATCCTAAATGGACTGAAACCGTCGCTTGCAATTTCCATCCTCACGTTACAAGGTTCTGTGCTGAACGAAGAATGTTTTTCATTAAAACTTTCCATGATATCGAATCTCTAGGATAACTCATTTTTCTGTCCTCACGAGGCGGTTTATGGTACCACTGCATTTCGGATGCCGTCTTTTCACATAAATAACCGTTGCAGTCTCGGTATTAGTGGAAAATGATGAAAAATCTTCATGGGCACATCGCTCGAATGAGAGTCCTTCTTCGGCTTGAATCGATCGTTTCCGCACACGGGGCAGTTTTTGAGTGTGGTATGTTCATTCCAGAACAAAACACAGTCATTCTCATATGCATGGATCTTCTCACACTTTAGTTCGATATTTGTGATTATCTTTTGCGCTGCGTATCAGTTCGGTGATACTCCGTTTCTGTCGGGAAAACCTTCCTTCAGCAATGCTAGAAGATCAGTGAAATACTAGTTGCTCCATCTGTTGTTGCACTTGATCTGGAAGAGACGTACGAAGAAGGAAAGTTTTTAAAACCTTCACAATTTGGATATAGTGGGATTCTTGATTCAGCCTTGTACTTCTCCAATAACGAGGGTCCAGTGATTTCCGTATCATCAGGAAGTCCCGCGGCATTTATAAGGCTTTTCATGTCATCGATCGGCGTGATTACAGAATTATCTTGTTCGACGGGTTTGTCTTCTTCAAACTGTCATTCATCTTCCTCCTCTTCTTCTACTATCCCTTATCAATTTTCGGATTCCGTTTCAGTGAATTCATTTTCCGTCTCTTGCACCCATGTCTTGTCTTCCGTTACAACGATTTCTTCTCTGTGAAGTTTCCACATAGTGTAATATCTAACGAAACCATATCTCACGATATGTAACTCAACTTCCGATTTCTTGAGCAATAACTTGTTCATACACTTAGAGTGTGAACAATAGATTTCATGCTCTTTCGGTAACCCAAAACGTGCGCAGGCAAAATCCGTGAAAAAATTAACACCGTTAACGAAAAATTCATTGACTCTCGAAGGAGCATCGACATACATCCAACTCTTTTTGTAGAGGTACGGAAGTGCCATATTGGAACATTCCGGACGAAGCAAGATTTCTATAGACAGGAGTCGTGGAATTAAGATTTCTTGACAAATACGCGACAGACGGATACTAAGAAGCGTTAGTGTTATATTTAACTGACGACTTGGTTATGTTTGGTTTCAATTTTTAATGGATTGAGTTCTCCCATAACTCCTATTGAGAACTTTCTCCAACTCCTATTGAGAACTTTTTACTTTTAATCTTTTTCAACTCTTAGTGAGAACTTTCTCCTTCTAATCTCATAGCTCGGGAGTTGGATTCTTCTTCCAAAAAAGATGATATTAAATGTTCTTTATTGGATGTCGAGGGTAATGGCTGTCGGGGGTAAGCCTATCCCATTAAGAATGTATAAAGTATACACTCATTCACTCGTTCTTTCATCCGTTTCGAGAAAATTTCAGCAGCACCTCCATGTTGTTCTCCGAGTACACTGTAATAGAAAATATAATCATTTCAATGCTGTCAAACAATATTGAATCGAAAACCTAATTTATCGTTGTACACGGAGAACCGGCGGAAATGTACCGACGAAATATCTCAACACGAATGAAAACAAAAGTGAATGCAAGTGTCTGTTTTATACATTTCTAACTTATCCATGGTGGACAAATCTATCAGTTGTCATACGATTAAATCTTCTCGTCGTATAGAATACACGACGGTTGTTAGAACCGAACGATACCGTTCAATATTTAACAACTTTTGTGTAGTTTTATGTCATGACGAATATCGAATGTATGTTAACCGATAGACGGGGACTAAATCGCGTTTTGATTTTGACATATGATCATCGATGAGAATATGAAAATTTCATATTATCATTGAGTATCATACACTTAGTTTTATATTTAATTTGAATGGGTTTTACGTTTACGTTTCAATTTCAAGGCGTTATAGTTTTTACTTTTGGGTAAAGTTCTATAAAGTTGAGGGTTTTCTTAATCGAGTTTAAAATTTTGGATTTAGAGTTGGGGTTGGGGTAGGATTTGACAAGAATTCAATGTAGAAGAGAATGATGATGAATTAAGATTTGTCCTTATTTGTATGTGTGTATCTGTGTGTGCTTGTGTGTATGTGTGTGCACGCGCGCTTATGTGTGTGTATCTGTGTGTGTATGCGCACACATACACACACAAGCGCGCACGCCCCTAAACGACTTATTTCTTCCATTTTACTAAATTACACATAAATACCCTTAACAATTTTTGGTTATTCACTAAACTATCTTAAATTAACTAAATTACTATGAATTTCACTAAATTACCCTTAACTATTGTTGTTTTTCACTAAACTACCTTAAAAATTTAAATAAACGATTCATCTTAGTAAATTAACTAAATTACTATAAATTTCATTAAAATACCCATAACTTTTGTTTTCATGAAACTATCATTAAAATTTTTAATAAAAAAACCCCCATTTGCTCATTGTTACTTATTCACACTAAAATGCCCTTAACTATTGTTGTTTTTCACTAAAATACCCTAAACTATTGTTGCTTTACACTAAATTTCCTACAAAAATTCGCTAATTTAACCTAACCCTAACACTTAACCCTAACCCTAACCCTAACCCGGCCGTAACCCCAATCGAGACCCTAACTTCCAACCGAAACCCTAACTCTCCCCTACAACACCACTATCAACAACAGCAGCAGCAATAACATCAACAGCAGGAGCAACATAACATTAACGCAGCAATTTCTTAGAATGAGTAAAAAAAATGGAAATTAAACTACAAAAAAATAAAATTTAACCGTTTATACTTGTCTTTTGATGAACGGCAGCAAGCTGCAATCGACGAGCGACCTTCGAGCGGTAGTGAGTTTCGACGACCTCGATTAAGTGTTAGGGCTTTGAACGTGGCGTCGGGCTTTGATCGATCACGGAGGAGAGGCGGCGAGCTTTGTGTAAGTCTACGGTAGCGCCCCGGCCGTCAATCCGAGGCCAAACGCGGAACAAAAACTTTTTCAGAACTGGCGCTAGCGCAGACTGTCATCCGGATCGTGCCATTAACATAAACTAGCAAACTACAAAATGATAGAATGGCTATACCGATCGATCCGTGTCCTTCAGTCTTTAACCATCATCCCACGCTCCTCGCGGCATCTCCGATCTCGCTCGATCTCCGGTCTCCTCGTCGGAGTGGCACCACGTCAACGAATCTTTATACGGCCTCCCGCTTCAAACCGGAGCAATTCGGACATGAAGTTTGCTAACCGACATGTTCAAGATTGAAGTAGAGAGAGTGTAGAATATTTTGTCTCAAGGCACTCAAGCAATTGGGTGAAAGGTTAATGAAGTTTCCATGGAATGAAATGAAGTGAGCTAAGGATTTGCAATGAAGAAATTTCCTCACCCAAAGAATTGGGCTCGGCCAATGTAGCAAAGAAAGTGCTCGGCCACCACAAAATTAGAAGCAAATGTTTACTAGGGATTTCAATTTGGAGGAGGTGAGCATATCAAAAGAAGTGGTGAGTGTAAGATAAATATCCAACACAAAAAATCTTAAGCTCAAACAAAAACCCTTTAATACAAAAGCCACCTCATGAAAATAACCATGCCCATCTAGAAGCTAAGCAATGACTCATTCAAATGACTCATCATCAAATCCAAATGAAGCCCACCACCAAGAATTTCGGCCATGAAAAATTGATGAAGGAAATGGCCAAAAAGAATACACACTCAACAACCAATAATTAAACATTAAATCTAATGTTTAATCGAGGGAAGAAAAATTGGCAACTCCAAAACTAATCCCGTAACGAATTACAGGTTTACCCCACAACTGTATATACATACCCGCATTTGTATTCCGACCGAATACGAATGTAATGAAACAAAAATATTCATACACAATATAATACTAGGATCCGGCTTAAACCAAAACCCATCAGTATTATCTGTCCGAACCATGATATGTACACAAGTGCACGTACATGTTCGAACCCTGCCATAATACCATACGGCCTCTACAACGTTTCGCCCGAACTTGGAAAACTATCTGTGGGGGACTCTAAAGAATCGTCAATACTCTGGTGTTCCCGCCAAAAATTTCTGCGCAAAGGAGTCCAAGGTATCAAATGGCAGCGATACGCTTAAGGAAATGCGAACCAGTATCTTCCGGGTTGTATTTTGATAAACTCCCAAAGAAGAAACTATTAAATTCTGATGGTATTGGAAGTATCTTGAAAAACCCTTCGATTTGATATATTATGGGCCTCATAATTCATCCGGGATCAAAAGTTATGAGGCATCACGTGTCCACACGTGATGGACCTTTAAGAACCCGCTGGAGGAGTTAAAAGATATAATAAAAACTCAGAAAAGACCCCAATGGGGCATCACGTGCTCACACGTGACCATGGGTCACGTGCAGACACGTGATGGGCTCTTAAGGCCTCTAAAATAATGAATAGAATTAAATTCTAAAATCTGTTCCCTGATTAAAAATCAGAAGTCACCTCAATGAGGTATCACGTGCTCACACGTGACCAATGGTCACGTGTTGACACGTGATGGTTAAAACTGAAGCATAAATAAACGCTGAGAAAAGGACTCAATTGGGGGTCACGTGCTCATACGTGATCAAGAGTCACGTGTCAGCACGTGACTGGCTTCGAAAGCCTTACAGTTTAATGGAATTAAATTCTAAAAGCTTCTAAATCTTTCCAAATGGAAAAGGATTATGGGACCGTTGGATTAAAAATCCAAGGGTGATTAAAAATCACCAATTTATGGAAAAATCTTAAATAAGGAAAGATCTCCCTAAATCTCACCGAAATAACAAACAGAATATCTTTGGATCTAAAATCCAACGGTGAATAAAATTCACTGAATGATCTAAAGGATCATATTAATTATGAAATCAAATCAAATCTTTCAATGAGAGATTTGCTAAACAAATTGATTCTTTTCCTTTTCCTATAAATAGGAGCCAAGAAAAGAAGAGAGGGGGATCTACCTTGGAGAGAGAAGAACAGATAGAGGAGAATTTAATTCTCAACAGAGAAGAAAAGAAAGGAGAATTTAATTCTCAACAAAGAAAAACCCTAGATGAGAAGGGAAAAAGGATCAAAACTTCAATAAAGAGAATTTAATTCTCAAAATCCAAGAGTTTAACTCTTATAAAAAAAAAGAACTTAGTTCTTCTTCTGGTTGAAGATCTGTACAGAGCACATCTCCCCATAGGATGAGAATTTAATTCTCATCGGGTCGAGATCCTGCCATGCAGATCCTAAACTTAGAAGGGGAATTGAGTTTGAGAATTTAATTCTCACAGAACTCATAGGAATTTAATTCCTCCTAAAATGAAACTAGGGTTTAACCCTAATCAAGAATTTAATTCTTTTACATATCTGGGAATTTAATTCTTTTAAAAAGAAATTAGGGTTTTACCCTAAATAAGAATTTAATTCCTCCGGAATCAAAATTAGGGTTTTACCCTAAATAAGAATTTAATTCTTAAAGATAAGGAGACTTAAAAGATCTCTGTGCATGAAAAGACTAAGGTCACGTGCCCCATGTGACCCCTGAACAGATCCCCCAAAAATGAGAAGAGGAAAGCTTTGAGGCAATGCCTCACGTGCTCCCACGTGACCCTCATTATATATGGAACAAAAGCAAAGGCAGAAACAATTCTGGGCGCTCTCACGTGACACCACGTGACCCCTAATAAATATTCTAATAAATCAGGGCATGAGTATACATCACGTGCCCACACGTGATGGCTGTGAAAATAAAAAGTGTTTAACACTTAATTGCAGAACGAAGAAAAGGAGATCTGGCTTCACATTTAGGGCGCCCTCACGTGTCACCACGTGACCCCTAATGAGCATTCTAACAGACCAGAGCGGGGGCCTCCATCACGTGCTCACACGTGATGGCCGTCAGAATTAAAAGAGTTAAACACTGATCTACAGAATAAAATAAGGGAAATCAGGGCGCTCTCGCGTGTCCAAACGTGACCCCTCTCTCCTTAGTATTTAACACTAATCTGAAGACTTTGTTCCCAGTGTTTAACACTGATTTGCTTTAGTGTTAAACACTAATTTGAAATCTCTGATTACCAGTGTTTAACACTGATTTGCTTTAGTGTTTAACACTAATTTGAAAGCCTCGTTGCTAGTGTTTAACACTGATTATCTTTTAGTGTTAAACACTAACTTGCTAATCTTATTCCCAGTGTTCAACACTGTTGATCTTTAGTGTTTAACATTAGCTTTAGCCCAATTGGCTAAGTTTCTAGAGGCAAAGCCTCTCCTTCAATGGACCAACAGAGAACCAATATTTCAAACACAATTGGACTTAGCCCAAATTGGCTATAAGTCCTCAAATCATCTTGAACTGAGCACATCTGCTCTTTTTCAACCAACTCATTGGTTCAAAGGTACATCTCTGAGCTCCTCTGATATTTGTCGTTGTAATCCTTCAACGTCTTTAGAGAGGTGACGGGTCCCAACAACCACACATAATACGGACTGTGGGGTCCTTAAACTCATGTGTCCTTAAACCAGCACCCTTCCCCAAAATGGGAACAATGGACCACCATGTCCCTAAACTGCAACAATAGAGCCCCCAAATGCTCTTTTGTCGGATCTAAACGATCCCGTTTAAGTTGATCTTAGCCTCAAATATGGCTAACGCATCCTTAAACCTTCAAACAGACTTTAGTCCCAAATTGGACTATAGATCCCCCCAATTAACTCTGGTTCAAGGGTACATCTCTGAACTCCTCTGACATATGTCGTTGTAATCCTTCAACGTCGTCAGAGAGGTGATGGGTCCCGATGGCCATACATTCAATGGACCACTATGTCCCTAAACTGGAACAATAGAGCCCAAATGCTCTTTTGTCGGATCTAAACGATCCCGTTAAGTTGATCTTAGTCTCAAATCAGACTAACGTATCCTTAACAAACGTTTAAGTTGATCTTAGCCTCAAATATGGCTAACGTATCCTTAAACCAAAACCCCAAACCCAAATCTAAGAAAATACGGATTTGGACTAATCCACGTCCTACGGGCGACAACATAACTTAGTCTCCGTATACAATCCACGGGCAACCACAAACAAAACAAACACCCACGACACGAAGTGAAATTCTGGAGAAAGAGAAAGCGGTTACCGCGATGCGGTAGCGTAATTAACTGCAGGAACTTGCGCCTGCAGGGAAGAGCATCCCCACAATCAAAAACCCCTCAAGCGAGGGGGAATCTGACGAAGTCTGCTACATCGGCCGCATCCGTTTAAACTTTCGATATATGGTGCCATAAATCAACTTGGCATCTTCGGAGAGGTAGACGGATAGCACCTATTCGTTCGGAGGGGAACAGATTCTGGCACGCCCGGTGGGACCTCTTCCTCTTTCCACTCCACACTTCGTGTGTCGTGTTCGCGAACGAATCGCGGTTTGCTGTGGTTGCCTGTGGATTCGAGGTACTAAGATTTGGTGTCTTGCTCCGTGCAGGAAAACAGAAGATCAATGGCTTCAAACTGTACTATCTGCAACTGCAACTCTCACTCCGTCCTTGCTGGAGGAGTGCCTTATGGGCCTCAAACGGCCTCTCTTTTCAAAATGCCAGTGGAGCAGGTAACTCAAGCCACCGCTGGACTATTCTTCGGGACCCTGCTCCCACCAATAAGCTTCAATGCCCCAATGACGTCGCAGGAAGCTTTAAAGAAGTCGGTCTTTGATCGACTTACCACTGCCGCGACCACTCTCAATGGGTCGCCCAACTTCAATACCTCAGTTTTCAACAGACTGGGCCAGAACGTCTACAAGACCGCGATACCCGAAGCTGCAATCCCAAAGCGGATAGCCATCCCGGCTCAAGCGGACGAAATCATTGGAAAGGCTCCTCCTTCCAAGAAGTCAGTTTTTACAAGGCCGGCCATTTCGGTTGCTGCTCCAGGCGGGGTCCTCAAAGCTGCTTCCCCTGCCCAGAGGGGGCATGAGGAGGTCACCCCTACGGCTAAACCAACTCCAATCGCACGACATGCTCGCCGTCGTCACTGGCGCCGGATAAGGAAATCTGGGGGCAACTCCCCCTCTGAGATAACTCCGCCAGCTCCGATGGTGGAAATCAATGCTGCTGTTCCAACCGGGAACAGCTTTGAATTGCTCAACAAGGTTCGCAGAAACTCTCCTACTGCGGTGCTGAAGAAAACTCCTTCACCTGTGGAGAATACTCCAGAGAAGAAGCTGGAGCAGCCCCCTCAGCGGCTGTCCTCTAAAATTTACAAAGTCTGGCGTCAAGTCCAAGACTCGATTGTTGATCAAGACTATCTCCGTCGACAGAAAAAGATGAAGGTTCGGCAAGAGAAGGACTACTCTGTCAAGCCAGAAAAAGCAACAGCTTGCTGGGTGCCCACTGCAACGGCTCCCTCAACGTCAGTCACTCAAAAGAAAAGGAAGCCGCAAAAAGCCCCTGTGTCTTTGGCAAATCGCAAAGACACTGAATCTAAACGCCCCAAGTCTGGGGGCATGGTGGTGCACACCGTTTATATGGCTTCCGGAAAGGAGGAAAGCCGTGCTTCGACAGATCACCGACCGCTCACCCGATCCGTGACGAAAGCCCAGGAGCAGCAACAGAAGCTTCAAAAGATGCTGACTACAATGGCCGCGCTTACCGAGCCAAAAGAAAGCCCGGAAGCATCGTCAGAACAGCGTCACGGACAAGAAACCGACGCTGACTTCTTACGCAGAGTCCTCGAAAAGAAGGACAAAGAAGCCGCAGAGCAAGCGGCTAACATAAAACAAATGGCGCTCCTCTTCCAAGATATGGTAGGGATGATGTTACAGCCGGACCCTCCAGCTGATGACCCTCCAGTCATTGTTGAAGACGATAGAGGGCAAACATCGAATCCTCTACCGGCTCTGCAGCAGCCAAGGAGGAAACCATTTCTAAGGCTGCACTAGACGACTATATAGCTCAGCAGATATGAGTTCATCATGCGAATGAAGCGGCTGCGCAAATTGTTAGAACCGGACGACCCTATCCAAGCTGGTATGACCGAATCAATTACCCGCCGGGATATACGATCCCTAAGTTCCATGTATATAAAGGGACAGGGAATCCGCATCAGCATGTCGCTCAATTCAGGGCCTTATGCAGCAATACTGGAGGCGATGACAAATTGTTGCTTCGCCAATTCGTCGGCAGCTGAACAGAAATAGCCTTTGAATGGTACTCGGAGCTTCCCGACGACTCCGTCAAAACGTTTACAGAAATGGAGTTGCTATTCACTCAACGGTTCGCAAGCGCCAGTGAACACACCCCGATAAGAATGCCAGGATAAGGCCAGGCGAAACGTGGGTCTAATACGCAATACGGTGGCGGAACCTATGGTCGAAATGCGAACAACGCATCGAAGAAGCGCCAGCGGTGGGCATGTTCGTGGGCACTCTTGATCGCAAGCAACCATCTCGCAATTCATGATGTTCTTCATACCGACCACGTTCCAGGCCTTAATTGATAAGCTAGCCCAGATGGATCAGATGGGTCATAGACTATCTCCTTCGAAGACAGAGCCTTGGAATGAAAAGGGCAAAGGGAAAGCAACCTCCGTCGCCAACGCTCAACAACAGCCGAGCAACTCAAGGCCGGTTGTTCGTCAAAAGAATATGCGTCTACGCCCATCCCTCAAGGAGAGACTGGGCGTCCTTACCCGTTTCCTCAGGATAAAAAGATAAGACTGTTCGAGCTGGCAGTGCGCAACAGACTCATCAATCTGCCGAGTCCAAAACGTCCGTTGCAACCAGGAGATGTCAACGATCCCAATTATTACCCTTACCACCAAACGGTAAGTCACCCGATCGAGAATTGCTTCGTCTTTAAGGGATGGATCGAGGATCAGTACCTACAAGGAAAGTTCGCGCTGTCTGAAAAGTGGAAAGCAAACCCACCCCAGCCGCACACTCTAAAGAAGACGGACGCACCGGGGGCAACTTGCCACGTGATCTCCCACTCATTTACGGATGATGAAAAAACTCCTTGCACTGAGAAACTGGGGGCAGAGCCTGAGCCGGAATTCGTGTGGCCGTCAGACGAAATGATCGACGCTTTTCTAGATGAGATTCGTCTAAAAAGTAAAGCTGATCAGGAGCGCGAGATGGCCATATTTGAAAAGGCCAAACGCCGACGACTGGACAAAAGGGTCGAAACACTCCCACTATATCAAAGTACATCCGCCGCAAATGAAAACAGGATCAAGACAAGGAAACGATTCGCCAAAGCCATATCAATGGGGATGAGGCCGCCCTCTTTCAGAGAAAATTCTCCTGGTGGTATACATCCTGATGAAGCGGATGTGCATCCTAACTTCTGCTTATATCATCAGAAGATCGCACATCCTACTGAGGACTGCAACTCCTTTAAGTGTTGGTGGCAAGGGTATGTCGCTCACAGGCAACACTTCAACAGGACAAAGCGTGAAGCTCGGAAACAGCAGAAAAATGCGACAGATGAGCGTAAAAGAATTGCCGGCAATTGTCATAGGGTTGATCCCGAGGGACCGCGAGTTCTCACATTCGGGAGCAATTCCGACGAAAAAGTAGCCCTCGGCCCTCTTTTCAAGGAATCCATCTCTAAAACGAAAGAATTGAGGAGTTGCGAGAGCATTCAGCCTTGCAATTGCACGATACCCGGAAAAAATCTCGGACCCGCAAGTGACGGTTCAAACGAAAAGGATAAAGGAAAGGGAAAAACGGCCTTCGTCGCCAACACTCAACAACAGTCGAGTGGCCCTAGAACGGTTGTTCGCCAAAACAACAAGCGGCAACCCCTCTATGAAAAGTTGAAACGTCCTTACTCGTTTCCCCGGGACGAAACAAGGAGGCTATTCAAACTAGCAGTGCGCGACGGACTTATCACTCTACAGGAGCCGAAATGCCAGCTACAACTGAATGAGGTCAACAATCCTAATTACTGCCCTTACCACCAAGTATTGGGCCATCCGGTCGAAAATTGCTACATATTCAAAAACTGGGTTGAAGATCAATACCAACAGGGCAATTTCGCGTTATCCGAGAACTGGAAGGTGAGCCCGCCACAGCCTCATGCTCCGAAAAAGATGGATATGCCGGGGGCATTATGCTCATTCATAGAGAAAACCCAACGGACCACTACGTCCTAAAACTGGATAATAGACCGAAACGTCGTTAAACTAACAACGGACCACTACGTCCTAAAACTGGATAATAGACCGTAACGTCGTTAAACTAACAATGGACCACTATATCCTAAAACTGGATAGTAGACCGAAACGTCGTTAAACTAACAATGGACCGCAATGTCCTAAAACTTGCAAATGACCGAAACGTCGTTAAACTACTCCCAACCCTCAGCATCTTCAGGCTGACGTGGTAAAAAAAACGGTATGTCCATAAGCAAAATGGGCACGGATGAAAACCCGAAAGGGCTCCGTGAGTAAAAACAGAAGGGCTACCGGCGAGTGTTCATGAAAACCCGAAAGGGCGCGACCTCGTTAAAAAAAAAGAAAAAAAAAAGGGAAAAAAAAGAATAAAAAAAAACGGTATGTCCATAAGCAAAGTGGGCACGGATGAAAACTCGAAAGGGCTCCGTGAGTAAAAATAGCAGGGCTACCAGCGAGTGTTTGTGAAAACCCGAAAGGGCGCAACCTCGTTAAAAGACACTTACAGGATCCTCTCGACCTTGTAAGGAGAAACCACCCGCGTGAGATCCTTACGACTCACAGGGAAGCAACACACTTAGGGATCCTCACGATTCCTAAGGAGAAATTACACTTGCGAGATCCTCACGACTCGTAAGGAGAACTCTCTTATGGGACCCTCATGGCTCATAAGATTTGAAAGTCTTAAGTTACAGAGACCTGAACCTGTTCTTAAGCAACTCCCACAACCTTCGATAATGCCCTACAAGCGGCTCATACCGACCTTTATATACAATCCACGGGAGCGAATAAACATTTTCCTAACAAAGTCCCACCCGTGACTGGGGATATGTCCATACGGTGAACAACCCTTGTGAGTCCTCTCGACTCATAAGGAGAAAACACTCTTGTAAGATCCTTACGACTTATAAGAGAACATACACTTAGGAGTCCTCACGATTCCTAAAGAGAAAACACACCTGCGAGATCCTCACGACTCGTAGGGAGAAATACCTTTATGAGACCCTTATGGCTCAGGAAGTCAAAAGCCTTAGTCGACGGGATCCTAACCCTGTTCGCTAAACCACCTTTGTTCGACATCGACGTAGGCAAATGATGATTCGCTCCTGGCAATATCCCAGTTGTAGCGATACTGATGCCTAAACCAGTATCAAATTTCAAGTCCTTTCATGGCAAATGATGATTCGCTCCTGGTAATATTCCATTTGTAGCGATGCTGATGCCGAGATTGGCATCAGATTCCAAGTTTCACACTCGCGATAAGAAAAATCAGCGGGCCACAAATGCATATGACATAGCCGAAATGATGGGGCAACTTGCAACAAAATCAGCAAGTAAAAATATATGCATGCAAAATAGCTGAAATGATTGGGCAACTCGCAATAAAAAGCAGCGAGTAAAAATAAAATAAATAGCCGAAATGATTGGGCACCACGAAAAATAGACGAAATGATTGGGCAATCGCGACCTTCGCGATATAAAAAGCTGAAATGATAGAGCATCGCGGAAAGAATAAAAGAAATGATGGAAAAATGAAACCTTTTTGCCCTACAAGTGATGCTACATCAATCCCTGTATACGATCCAGGGGCGCAAACAAAGAAGGAGTCGCACTCCTCCTCCCCAGGTTTCATTAGAAGAAGAAGCCGAATCTCGACGGGCCACAAATAACCTAGAGATCATCTCAACACTCGTCTTGTCATAGCGGACACATCATCAAGCGAAGCGGAACAGCAGCAACTCCCAGTTCTATGACTCGACGATGTACTCCCACAGAGAGTCAAATCCCAACTCCGTGAAGTGCGGATATAATCAACAAAATTCCTGGTCACGTGGAACGCGGATAACGTCACTCTTTGACCCCGTGGAAAATATCCAGAGCGGATCCTGGTCCTCGCAGAACACGGCAGTGAACCCGTGTGAAGCATCCAGAGCGGAGCTTAGTCCTCGCCTAACACGGCAGTGAACCCGTGTGAAGCATCTAGTGCAAAATTCCTGGTCACGTGGAACGCGGATAACGTCACTCTTTGACCCTGTGGAAAACGTCCAGAGCGGATCCTGGTCCTTGCAGAGCACGGCAGTGAACCCGTGTGAAGCATCCAGAGCGGAGCCTAGTCCTCGCCTAACACGGCAGTGAACCCGTATGAAGCATCTAGTGCAAAATTCCTGGTCACGTGGAACGCGGACAACGTCACTCTTTGACCCCGTGGGAAACGTCCAGAGCGGATCCTGGTCCTCGCAGAGCATGGCAGTGAACCCGTGCGAAGCATCCAGAGCGGAGCCTAGTCCTCGCCTAACACGGCAGTGAACCCGTGTGAAGTATCTAGAGAAAAATTCCTGATCACGTGGAACGCGGATAACGTCACTCTTTGACCCCGTGGAAAATGTCCAGAGCGGATCCTGGTCCTCGCAGAACACGACAGTGAACCCGTGTGAAGCATCCAGAGCGGAGCCTAGTCCTCGCCTAACGCGGCAGTGAACCCGTGTCAAGCATCTAGTGCAAAATTCCTGGTCACGTGGAACGTGGATAACGTCACTCTTTGACCCCATGGAAAACGTCCAGAGCGGATCCTGGTCCTCGCAGAGCACGGCAGTGAACCCGTGTGAAGCATCCAGAGCGGAGCCTAGTCCTCGCCTAACGCGGCAGTGAACCCGTGTGAAGCATCTAGTGCAAAATTCCTGGACACGTGGAACGCGGACAACGTCACTCTTTGACTCTGTGGGAAACGTCCAGAGCGGATCCTGGTCCTCGCAGAGCACGACAGTGAACCCGTGCGAAGCATCCAGAGCGGAGCCTAGTCCTCGCCTAACACGGCAGTGAACCCGTGTGAAGCATCTAGAGCAAAATTCCTGGTCATGTGGAACGCGGATACGTCACTCTTCGACCCCGTGGGAAACGTCCAGAGCGGATCCTGGTCCTCACACCAACATGGAGTGATCACCACCGCGACATTCGTCTCGATACAGCAGACGCGATACCAGCAAACGAAGCGAAGGCCAAATTCCTAGCTTCAGGGTCTTGACGGCAAGTCATATAAAGCCTGAAAGACAATCGGAGATCATCCCACACCAGTGCGGAGTGGTCACCACCTCGACGTTCGTCTCGATACAGCGGATGAAATGTCACCCCAGCGTTCTTCCCCCAGCAGGATTCAGACGCGACAAAGCAAACGAAGCGAAGGCCAAATTCCCAGCTTCAACGTCTTGACGGTAAGTCATATAAAACCAGAAAGACAATCAGAGATCATCCCACATGGATTGGACACCACCATGACATTCGTCTCGATACAGCAGACGAGAGGTCACTGCAGCGTCCTTCTTCCAACAGGATTCAGACACGCCAAAGAAAACGAAGCGAAGGCCAAATTCCTGGCTTCAGGGTCTTAACGGCAAGTCATATAAAGCCTGAAAGACAGTTGGAGATCATCTTGCACCAATGCGGAGTGGTCACCACCTCGACATTCGTCTCGACACAGCAGACGCAACATCAACAAACGGAGCCATGGCAAAATCCCTAGTTCCAAATCTCGACAGTTCACCCGCAACCTAGAGATAATCGCGACAGTCGTCTCGATACAGAGGACGCAATGCCAGCAAACGAAGCAAAGCCCAAATTTCTAGCTTCAGGGTCTTAACGGCAAGTCATATAAAACCGGAAAGATAATCAGAGATCATCTCACACCAGTGTGGAGTGGTCACCACCTCGACGTTCGTCTCGATACAGCAGACGCAACATCACCAAAAGGAGCCACGGCAAAATCCCTAGTTTCAAACCTCGACGGTTCACCAGCAACCCAGAGACAACCGTGACATTCGTCTCGATACAGCAGACGCAATGCCAGCAAACGAAGCGAAGGCCAAATTCCTAGCTTCAGGGTCTTAACGGCAAGTCATATAAAGCCTGAAAGACAATCGGAGATCATCTCGCACAAGCGCGGAGTGGTCACCACCTCGACGTTCGTCTCGATACAGCAGACGCAACATCACCAAAAGGAGCCACGGCAAAATCCCTAGTTCCAAACCTCGACGGTTCACCAGCAACCTAGAGACAACCGGGACATTCGTCTCGATACAGAGGACGCAATGCCAGCAAACGAAGCAAAGGCCAAATTCCTAGCTTCAGGGTCTTAACGGCAAGTCATATAAAGCCTGAAAGACTATCGGAGATCATCCCACACCAGCGCGGAGTGGTTATGACTCATCAGGGCTCTCCAAAATGAGCCTAACCTCAAGTTAAAAACGGCATGGCAAAATTCCTAACGCTTGCTCTTCCGACGGTCAAACTGCCAAGGAGGATTGCTTGAATACGTCTTGTCCAGCCCCTGAAGGGATCAGAGACACGGCAGTCCAGGGCTACTCGAACAACACAATTGCCTATCAAGGAATATATCAGCTCATGCGATGGTACGACGGCCAAAACCCTAAGTACCACAGACCCTAACGGACTTCTGTCGTAAAGAGCAGAGGTTAACTGTGACATTAGGATATTCTTGCGAGATCTGCTCGATCCGTTTCGAATCGTGAGGAAATTGATGTCTTTGCGAAAACTTCTCGATTCGTCTCGACTCGTGAGATAAAGCCGTAGGCAGCGGGGATTAAAAAAAACCTGTTTCCTAAGCACTGGGGCCCTGCAAGGCGATCAAAAACGGTCTCTTGCATACTATCCACGGGTCACACTCTCCAAAGTCGAATCTCGACTAGGAGGGAAACAACTACTTACGAGTCCTCTCGACTTATAAGCGGGAAAATTCTCTTGTGAGATCCTTACGACTTTCAAGAGAAAACACACTTAGGAGTCCTCACGACCCCTAAGGAGAAAATATACCTGCGGGATCCTTTCGACTCGTAGGGAGAAAAGTCTTTATGAGACCCTCACGGCTCATAAAATTGAAAAGTCTTAGGTGGCAGATCCTAACCCTGTCTCCTAAGCCATCACTGCCCTGCAAAGAGGTCAAGATGGACTATCTATGAGCCACACATGCCAAAGCTACATGCCACTGAAATGGAGAAGCTACTCATGAGCATATAAACTACTTCACGCCAGAGTAAGACATAAAGAGATAGAAAGGGTGTGGCTCATGGAGTTAAGGGTTTGGAACTATATCTTTTAAGAGTCGAGATTTGAGTCAATGATAAATGACGACGCTTGTGTCCGCTCGTTATCTTCTCAGATCAAGATTCTGAAAGTGATACACCAACCCGAAACTGGTCATACGCCATGCATAACTCTGCATAACTCTGCA
Source organism: Agapanthus africanus (assembly GCA_030015575.1). Classification (NCBI taxonomy): domain Eukaryota; kingdom Viridiplantae; phylum Streptophyta; class Magnoliopsida; order Asparagales; family Amaryllidaceae; genus Agapanthus; species Agapanthus africanus. The sequence continues at coordinate 15,006,499 of CM057337.1, forward strand.
CTACTTCACCCACGTACATACTTACGTGGGCAAAGTAGTGGGGGGCATTTGTTCCCGCCAAAAATTTCTGCGCAAAGGAGTCCAAGGTATCAAATGGCAGCGATACGCTTAAGGAAATGCGAACCAGTATCTTCTGGCTTGTATTTTGATAAACTCCCGAAGGAGAAACTATTAAATTCTGATGGTATTGGAAGTATCTTGAAAAACCCTTCGATTTGATATATTATGGGCCTCATAATTCATCCGGGATCAAAAGTTATGAGGCATCACGTGTCCACACGTGATGGACCTTTAAGAACCCGCTGGAGGAGTTAAAAGATATAATAAAAACTCAGAAAAGATCCCAATGGGGCATCACGTGCTCACACGTGACCATGGGTCACGTGCAGACATGTGATGGGCTCTTAAGGCCTCTAAAATAATGAATAGAATTAAATTCTAAAATCTGTTCCCTGATTAAAAATCAGAAGTCACCTCAATGAGGTATCACGTGCTCACATGTGACCAATGGTCACGTGTTGACACGTGATGGTTAAAACTGAAGCATAAATAAAAGCTGAGAAAAGGACTCAATTGGGGGTCACGTGCTCACACGTGACCAAGGGTCACGTGTCAGTACGTGACTGGCTTCGAAAGCCTTACAGTTTAATGGAATTAAATTCTAAAAGCTTCTAAATCTTTCCAAATGGAAAAGGATTATGGGGACCGTTGGATTAAAAATCCAAGGGTGATTAAAAATCACCAATTTATGGAAAAATCTTAAATAAGGAAAGATCTCCCTAAATCTCACCGAAATAACAAACAGAATATCTTTGGATCTAAAATCCAACGGTGAATAAAATTCACTGAATGATCTAAAGGATCATATTAATTATGAAATCAAATCAAATCTTTCAATGAGAGTTTTGCTAAACAAATTGATTCTTTTCCTTCTCCTATAAATAGGAGCCAAGAAAAGAAGAGAGGGGGATCTACCTTGGAGAGAGAAGAACAGAGAGAGGAGAATTTAATTCTCAACAGAGAAGAAAAGAAAGGAGAATTTAATTCTCAACAAAGAAAAACCCTAGATGAGAAGGGAAAAAGGATCAAAACTTCAATAAAGAGAATTTAATTCTCAAAATCCAAGAGTTTAACTTTTATAAAAAAAAAAGAACTTAGTTCTTCTTCTGGTTGAAGATCTGTACAGAGCACATCTCCCCATAGGATGAGAATTTAATTCTCATCGGGTCGAGATCCTGCCATGCAGATCCTAAACTTAGAAGGGGAATTGAGTTTGAGAATTTAATTCTCACAGAACTCACAGGAATTTAATTCCTCCTAAAATGAAACTAGGGTTTAACCCTAATCAAGAATTTAATTCTTTTACATATCTGGGAATTTAATTCCTTTAAAAAGAAATTAGGGTTTTACCCTAAATAAGAATTTAATTCCTCCGGAATCAAAATTAGGGTTTTACCCTAAATAAGAATTTAATTCTTAAAGATAAGGAGACTTAAAAGATCTCTGTGCATGAAAAGACTAAGGTCACGTGCCCCCATGTGACCCCTGAACAGATCCCCCAAAAATGAGAAGAGGAAAGCTTTGAGGCAATGCCTCACGTGCTCCCACGTGACCCTCATTATATATGGAACAAAAGCAAAGGCAGAAACAATTCTGGGCGCTCTCACGTGACACCACGTGACCCCTAATAAATGTTCTAATAAATCAGGGCATGAGTATACATCACGTGCTCACACGTGATGGCTGTGAAAATAAAAAGTGTTTAACACTTAATTGCAGAACGAAGAAAAGGAGATCTGGCTTCACATTTAGGGCGCCCTCACGTGTCACCACGTGACCCCTAATGAGCATTCTAACAGACCAGAGCGGGGGCCTCCATCACATGCTCACACGTGATGGCCGTCAGAATTAAAAGAGTTAAACACTGATCTACAGAATAAAATAAGGGAAATCAGGGCGCTCTCACGTATCCACACGTGACCCCTCTCTCCTTAGTATTTAACACTAATCTAAAGACTTTGTTCCCAGTGTTTAACACTGATTTGCTTTAGTGTTAAACACTAATTTGAAATCTCTGATTACCAGTGTTTAACACTGATTTGCTTTAGTGTTTAACACTAATTTGAAAGCCTCGTTGCTAGTGTTTAACACTGATTATCTTTTAATGTTAAACACTAATTTGCTAATCTTATTTCCAGTGTTCAACACTGTTGATCTCTAGTGTTTAACATTAGCTTTAGCCCAATTGGCTAAGTTTCTAGAGGCAAAGCCTCTCCTTCAATGGACCAACAGAGAGCCAATATTTCAAACACAATTGGACTTAGCCCAAATTGGCCATAAGTCCTCAAATCATCTTGAACTGAGCACATCTGCTCTTTTTCAACCAACTCATTGGTTCAAAGGTACATCTCTGAGCTCCTCTGATATTTGTCGTTGTAATCCTTCAACGTCTTCAGAGAGGTGACGGGTCCCGACAACCACACATAATACGGACTGTGGGGTCCTTAAACTCATGTGTCCTTAAACCAGCACCCTTCCCCAAAATGGGAACAATGGACCACCATGTCCCTAAACTGGAACAATAGAGCCCCCAAATGCTCTTTTGTCGGATCTAAACGATCCCGTTTAAGTTGATCTTAGCCTCAAATATGGCTAACGCATCCTTAAACCGTCAAACAGACTTTAGTCCCAAATTGGACTATAGATCCCCCCAATTAACTCTGGTTCAAGGGTACATCTCTGAACTCCTCTGACATCTGTCGTTGTAATCCTTCAACGTCGTCAGAGAGGTGATGGGTCCCGATGGCCATACATTCAATGGACCACTATGTCCCTAAACTGGAACAATAGAGCCCAAATGCTCTTTTGTCGGATCTAAACGATCCCGTTAAGTTGATCTTAGTCTCAAATCAGACTAACGTATCCTTAACAAACGTTTAAGTTGATCTTAGCCTCAAATATGGCTAACGTATCCTTAAACCAAAACCCCAAACCCAAATCTAAGAAAATACGGATTTGGACTAATCCACGTCCTACGGGCGACGACATAACTTAGTCTCCGTATACGATCCACGGGCAACCACAAACAAAAAAAACACCCACGACACGAAGTGAAATTCTGGAGAAAGAGAAAGCGGTTACCGCGATGCGGTAGCGTAATTAACTGCAGGGGCTTGCGCCTGCAGGGAAGAGCATCCCCACAATCAAAAACCCCTCAAGCGAGGGGGAATCTGACGAAGTCTGCTACATCGGCCGCATCCGTTTAAACCTTCGATACATGGTGCCATAAATCAACTTGGCATCTTCGGAGAGATAGACGGATAGCACCTATTAGCATCTGCCCCGAATCTCAGGCAAGATGTCCATGTCTTGGCCGCCGTTCGGAGGGGAACATCTGGCAGTGGGTTTAACCACAAGTCGTCAGTGGTACTAGCTGTACGTAACGGATGCCCATGTATTGACCGAAAGAGAAGCCGATGAGCGAACTCATTCTGGAACCCTATTAAGCCTATCAGTGACAATATACGTACAGTCCGGTCCGTTCATCTATGAGCATCGCATATCAGGCCTAGGAGGCTGGCAACGTCAGACCCCCAAAAGCGGTATAAGTCGTGTCGGAGTGTAGCCCAGAACACCCTGAGATACTACTGGAATACCTACCAGTAAATCTCCTGTCTCGGCCGAGGGTTTGTGTAATGGCTCTCCCAGACACAGCGCGATCTCACCCCCAATACCGAGAGAGACAAAACCCATGTCGATCCGCTCACTGCCTCTATGTGGCTCGAGACTGTACCCAACTAAAACCTGTTTGCACGACTCCTTTGAGCCGTGGTAGGGTAATAATCAAAGCACGGTGAGAACTCACACGGGACAAATGACGATCTCAGGTCGATGAACTAACCTGTACACATGTCACCAGGGAACTGCTATCTGACGCTAGGTACAATACCAACTAGCAGGTTCCCGGCGAGTCCTGTCCGGTGCACTCATAACCCAATGAGCACCTGTATACATCTTAGGTGAACCAACTGACACCAATGGCTTGTGAGACCGGCCACCGCCCTTCGTCGGGGTCTCGACTGTATACACTAGTCTACTAATGGAGTATCGATGCCCAGTCTCGAAACTCCCACGACTAGGAACCACTTTTAAGGATGTGCTTATGGACTACCCAACTCTCACGTATATGATCGTCATCATACTGCTGGTATTCAAGCAAGAAACCTAAGGGCTCTATCAACGTGTAATAGTGATCTGTAATGTCACCTAAAGCTGTACACGATGATAAAGGCAAACCAGATAGCATACTATCATCTCGAGTAAGACTGTCCTACCGGTATAGGTCCTCCTCAATCATTGCAATCACGTGCCTGCGATCCAATAATTGACTTTGAGGGCACTATATCCAACAATCTCCCACTTGCACTTAAGGCTAATTATTGCGATGTCGCATACTCACAGCCCGTGTGATACCGAACACCCAACTCCTCTACTAATCAGTGTCACAAAACTCGTTTGTAAAACTATTGTGTTCGAGAAATAGCCTCAGTGAGTGGATCCACCCTGATGTTTCTTTCTATATCTCTCTTAATCTCAAGTTCGCGGAGAAAGCCATTTCCCGAATTGAGCAATACCTGTCTTAGAATATGTCTGGATATCTGATGGGACCTAGTTCATAAATGAACTCTAAATCCAAACTTCTTAGACTGTATCGTCAACTGAACCTAATCAGTATCCTGCGCCATACCTCCCATAGTATCCGCTTGGACCATCTGTCCAAACTACTGCCTCTCTTCAGAGGGAAAACTATAACTCTGACAATCACTCTGTCATCCAGGTCACCTTGGAAGCCTGGAATGATAACCGTCTCCCAAAGGAGGCTGCCGTTATCAAATCGCTAGAACATCCACTTATGTTCTAAAACTTCTTCCTAACGTTTCTTCAGGATTGGATTAATATCTCAACTTATTACATCTAGTGCAAAAACAATATCTGGTGTGGTACTTGACATCTCACAATTGACTCAATTGCCTAAGCAAGTGATATATCAATCATGCACATCCCTCTCCCCTTTAGTCTGTAAGACACCTTTAGAGAGGGTGACTCCATCACCTGCAGGTACACCACCATGCCAGGAGTCGTCCATTCTAAATATTTTAAAAATACTCTCTAAGTACTCAGATTGGGAAACTACCCAAATCTAGATCTAAATCCATAGATCTAGTAACCAGAATATCAGATATAATATCCATATCCTGTGTGGAGAAACAACTGTGTGACAACCACAGTATAACCGATCGTAGTATAGGAATTTTACTTCCTACTCTGTGTATGTCATCCAAATACCAGGACATCACACCCTATTACCTTCTTAACAGATCCATCTCCTATTCTGATGAAGTCAAACCCATGACTGTCACATTAAAAATAGATTATCTATCTCCGCTATATCTGCTTTAGTCTATAAATAGACACAAGCTACTTGTCCACTATGCTTCCGCTGCTCCCACTGACCACAACAACCCTCTGGCAGAGTCATATACACGTACACTTCTAAAGCTAGTTTAGAACGACGCTATACTCATCCTCGTGCCGGGTCTCATAGTCTGGAACAGCAGCAATGGCAAGTCTGGGTAAACAAGAACCTCTCTGTCACCGTCATTGAGGCTACCGGAGTACCTCTCGGGTGTCTGAGGTTACCCACCATATCTGCGGAGTGGCTAATAGAATGTCAAACCAGATTGAATCTTTAGGTCCTATTAAATTTTCAGTAACCGTTTGCAGTTCTGGAATCACTTCCAGTTCTACCATACTCCCACCACTGTTTTCTGAAAAAATCCATTTTACTAAAACTGTGGCGAGTCAAGAACAATATCACTATTGATCTTCCAGATGATAAAAAGTCAACCCTCGTCATATCCCGGGTCAACCCACAAACATCCATCACAGAAACGTGCCTCGAGTTATCCAGAGTCTTATTTTAAGCATAAGCCGGACAACTCCTCGTACCTTAACATCGTTAAGATATGAACCATTCTATATCCAATATAGAAACTGAGACACAGATTTAATTAGAACCAGATTCAAATCATGCAGCTGTCTCCAGTGCATGTCAACAAAATGAAGAGAGGACGATCAGCATTACTCAACTTAGGAGTGCATCCAATTATGAGTAACCTGAAAGAGAAACAAGTTTCTCAAAACCATTATTATCAACTGAATACCCTACACAAGTATCTACATCTTCGATCACCTTGAAGAATTCCGATACTTGCAACACCCGGTTCTCTACTTTATTCTTGTACCTATAACTTCTCAAAACTTAGACCATGTATTTCTACGAAACACTTTTCTAAAAACTAGAGAAGTCACAAGTAAACAGAATATAGTACGAGGACCAACCCCTTTGTCCTAATGGATACTGGACAACATACAATACTTTGTATAAGTCCCTTAAATTGAATAACTCAAACCCTGTGCATCGTAGGTTGAAAACTGTACCCAGGCGATTTCCTCAAATATCACCAATTATAACGAATTCCGATATAATGAGGATGATCACCTAATTTCCAATAATTTACTCCTACTCATCATCTGTAAAACCATACAGATGTAAGAATCATACCTGGTAAATACATACCCTGGAGCAAGTGTTTAATTAGGAAATCAGTTTATAATTAACAATGCACAGTGAAACTGAAACATGAAAATGTTTCGAAGGGGTATCCGGATATTCCTAGTAATGCCTCTTCCATAATCCAGGTTCATGACTATAACCGTATATTTCGTTGCCATCTCTCCAAATCCCTTTATTTGTCTTTATTCATTACCTTTTGTACACCCCATTAGGCTAAGTGGTTTTCTTCCTTCCCTACCGTTCGGCACGAGCCTATGGTTTGGAAGAAAACTATCCAATAAGCGTAATAGGTGTACTCTCCTAATCCTAGGAGTACTCGCAACCTGAGAGAAGGTGATGATAAAAGACAACTAAATAAACCTTATTCCTATTTTTCCTGAACCTGAATCCATCCCTGAACTGGAACAAGTTCCTTTCGAGTTCGTATATAACTATATGATGGATTTATCCAATGGAAGTGGATGTTCGTAATGATACAAGGTGTTCTGGAGAAATACAAAGGTGAAGTAGGAGTGGCAATGATATACTCGGTTTGGTCGTGAATGATAGCAGTCGCAATTTACTTTGCTCTCTTTCTAATCCCTTCATATGTCTTTACTTATTACCTTCTGCACACCACAGTTAGGCTAATTGGTTTTCTTCATTCCCTACCTTTCGGCACCTGCCTATGGTTTGGAAGAAGACTATCCAATAAGCGTAATAGGTGTACTCTTCTAAACAAAGGAGCCCTCGCAACCTGAGAGAAGGTGATGATAAAAGACAACCGAATAATCCTATTCAATCTCTCCAGAACCAGAAGCCATCCTCGAAGAAATCCTTTCGAGTTCGTATATAACCATACGATAGAATTATCCAATGGAAGTGGATGTTAATAGTAATACGAGATGTTCTGGAGGAATGCAAAGGATAAAAGAAGGAGTGGCAATGATGTATGCAACTCAGACAATCCAAAAGCCAGTATGTTTTTAAGAAGGTTCGGTTAACTTGGTCACTAAGTCATAGTCTAGGGTCGGGCCATGGTCGCTGCCAAAGAGAGAGAGAAAAGAAACACTCTGCATGCACTCTAATCTAGATCAGAATGGTTATCACTTTATCTAAGCAGGAAAGCTCCCACTGTACCGTCAAATTCTCCTCCAAACCTGAAAGAAGAATTATTCGGGATCACCCGAAGAGTAAACCAATTCATCAGTGGGAATCGGGATCCAACTATCATCGCATGATAACGTGATGGAATCCACTCACGTTATCACACTCCAGAAGGTATGCGCATGCCTGGCAAGTTTCGGTTTCTTTAGAAACTCCCGATATGATTTTTACCCCATGCTCTTATGACCTTGACGAAGGCCAAAATATCATAAGTCACATGTCAAGTTCTACCCGTTATTGTCCAGGTTAATTTGAACCCATCCGTACATACCCTTGACGAAGGCCAAAATAGTAGTACGACTGTCCAAAACTAACGCATCTATCTATGCAACAGATGAATATCCAGCAACTACCAAACACTATGCCTTGGCGAAGGTCAAAATACATAACTTGTATACTACTGAATATCCAACTGAAACGACGGAGGGTTACGACTGGTTTTTGGCGAAAAACCTTTAACATAATGAACTTGATCTCGTTGAAGGAACCTGATAGCTTTTTACAAATATATAGTGGCGAAAACCTTTGCTCAAGAGGTCACTCCCGGTGAAGGGATCTTGGCTCTTTCCTCGTGGAATGAGGTGTAGGATATTCCAACTGAATACCACGATGCAAAGCAAAAAGTAATCGACTATAGTGAAGTTATTACTCTGACGCAAACCTCTGTCCAAGGGGTCACTTCCGGTGAAGGGATCTCGGCTCTTTCCTTGTGGAATGAGGTGCAGGATATTCCAACTGAATACCACTGTGCAAAACAAAAGAAAACACCCTTGCAATAACAGCATTTTGAAAATTGTTCCAACAACATCGAATAGGTTTGTTTTTCTTTGCATTGATCAGAATCAACGCAGTCCCATCAATTAATCACACCAGAAAAGAACGAAAATAAAATGTACGTATATGCCATCCGCATTCTTCACTCGGTCCCGTCATCACCCGTTAGGTTACTTAACTAACGACAGAGCAGGGATTGGACTAGCGCGGGTGTAAAACATATACATCTACTAGTATATATATCAATATACAATAATCGCTCCAGGAGTGATAAATACAATATTACAGAAAAGTAATAAGTATCACAGAACAATACAGATAATCTGGGAGCCCCGGGTTTCATTGAGTCGCAACTAAAACCCGACGTTCCCCTGATCGTGTGGATAGCCTGTGCAATGAAACCTAGACCCCTACGAGTGCGGCAAGTTACCAACCAAAACCTGAAGCGAGACAGCCCCCTTCAGCAAAGTGAATGAACCACCCGGCACTTCACGGAATCCGGTAACTTAAGCACCCCATCTTGGGTCAACCTATACCCCCTACGAGTGCAGCGAATAGCCTGTCAATCCTAGAGTGAGGTCCCCTCCCTCTCAAAGCCATGAGATGTGGACCCGTTGCCCTCCAGCACCCGGCTATCCGTGCACTCCGTCGCGGGGTAATTCTAGTACAGAAAAGAAAATATGTACAATGGCTATATCGACCTCAACCCGGTCGTTCCCCAAACAAATAATATACAAACAGACAGTGACGGCAGTTTACATGTCGGACGCTCGCCCCGCGATATCAAATGTACAAATAAATCCAAACTGCACTGCAATTGCACACAAGCTATCCACCATGACAAATCCGTAACATCACAGCACAACACAGAACATCAACGCGAATGTCACGTTCGCAAACCCGTCTAAAAGGACTATAGCAATTAGACAAGATTTACCGCTCCAATAACATTCACGGTCACGGATATAATATAAGCATGGTAAACTAATGTATTTAAAATCTCGATCGACAAAACTTCCCGAAGTGGGCCCCAAGTACAAATCCAGTACTCAAACAAAATCTGGGCCCAAACAAAATATTCCATAAACCACAATTCCATATGAAAGACACCCAGGAAAAATTGGTACACTGTTGCTCCAAAACGGCGGCGGAACCGCGGCCAATACAAGGCTTGTGCGGCGGTTTCGCGGCGGTCTTGAAGGTTCAGTCGACCAAATTTCTACAGTAGTCTTAGAAAAACCTGCACGATTTTCTGACATACCCAAAATAATTTTTAAACCAGTTTAAAAATTCGACAGAAACTTTAACATTGAAAATGCGGTTTTGGAAATTTCGTTCGATCGATATTTTAAACATGTTAGAACAAGCTAGTAAAGGTTAATGGCGTGGCTCTGATACCATGTAAGTCTACGGTAGCACCCCGGCCGTCAATCCGAGACCAAACGCGGAACAAAAACTTTTTCAGAACTGGCGCTAGCGCAGACTGTCATCCGGATCGTGTCATTAACATAAACTAACAAACTACAAAATGATAGAATGGCTATACCGATCGATCCGTGTCCTTCGGTCTTTAGCCATCATCCCACGCTCCTCGCGGCATCTCCGATCTCGTTCGATCTCCGGTCTCCTCGTCGGAGTGGCACCACGTCAACGAATTTTTATACGGGCTCCTGCTTCAAATTGAAGCAACTCGGAAATGAAGTTTGCTAACCGACATGTCCAAAATTGAAGTAGAGAGAGTGTAGAATAGTTTGTCTCAAGACACCCAAGCAATTGGGTGAAAGGTTAATGAAGTTGCCATGGAATGAAATAACGTGAGCTAAGGATTTGCAATGAAGAAATTTCCTCACCCAAAAAATTGGGCTCGGCTAATGTAGCAAAGAAAGTGCTCGGCCACCACAAAATTAGAAGCAAATGTTCACTGGGGATTTCAATTTGGAGGAGGTGAGCATATCAAAAGAAGTGGTGAGTGTAAAATAAATATCCAACACAAAAAATCTTAAGCTCAAACAAAAACCCTTTAATGCAAAAGCCACCTCATGAAAATAACCATGTCCATCTAGAAGCTAAGCAATGACTCATTCAAATGACTCATCATCAAATCCAAATGAAGCCCACCACCAAGAATTTCGGCCATGACAAATTGATAAAGGAAATGGCCAAAAAGAATACACACTCAACAACCAATAATTAAACATTAAATCTAATGTTTAATCGAGGGAAGAAAAATTGGCAACTCCAAAACTAACCCCGTAACGAATTACAGGATTACCCCACAACTGTATATACATACCCGCATTTGTATTCCGACCGAATACGAATGTAATGAGACAAAAATATTCCTACACAATATAATACTAGGATCCGGCTTAAACCAAAGCCCACCAGTATTATCTGTCCGAACCATGACACGTGCACAAGTGCACGTACATGTTCGAATCCTGCCATAATACCATTCGGCCTCTACAACGTTTCGCCCGAACTTGGAAAACTATCTGTGGGGGACTCTAAAGACTCATCAATACTCTGGCAGTGGGTTTAACCACAAGCCGTCAGTGGTACTAGCTGTACGTAACGGCTGCCCATGTATTGACCGAAAGGAAAGCCGATGAGCGAACTCTTTCTGGAACCCTACTAAGCCTATCAGTGACAATATCCGTACAGTCTGGTCCGTTCGTCTATGAGCATCGCATATCGGGCCTAGGGGGCTGGCAACATCAGACCCCCAAAAGCGGTATAAGTCGTGTCGGAGTGTAACCCAGAACACCCTGAAATACTACTGGAATACCTACCAGTAAATCTCCTGCCTCAGCCGAAGGCTTTGTGTAATGGCTCTCACAGACACAGCGCGATCTCACCCCTAATACCGGGAGAGACGAAACCCCTGCCGATTCGCTCACTGCCTCTATGTGGTTCGGGACTGTACCCAACTAAAACCTGTTTGCACGACTCTTTTGAGCCGTGGTAGGGTAATAATCAAAGCACGGTGGGAACTCACACGAGACAAATGACGATCTTAGGTCGATGAACTAACCTGTACACATGTCACCAAGGAACTGCTATCTGACGCTAGGTACAATACCAACTAGCAGCTTCTCGACGAGTCCTGTCCGGTGCACTCATAACCCAATGAGCACCTATATACATCTTAGGTAAACCAACTGACGCCAATGGCCTGTAAGACCGACCACCGCCCCTCGTCGGGGTCTCGACTGTATACACTAGTCTACCAATGGAGTATCGATGCCCAGTCTCAAAACTCCCACGACTAGGGACCACTTTTAAGGATGTGCTTATGGACTACCCAACTCTCACGTATATGATCGCCATCATACTGCTGGTAGTCAAGCAAGAATCCTAAGGGCTCTATCAACGTGTAATAGTGATATGTAATATCACCTAAAGCTGTACATGATGATAAAGGCAAACCAGATAGCATGCTATCATCTCGAGTAAGACTGTCCTACCGGTATAGGTCCTCCTCAATCATTGCAATCACGTGCCTGCGATCCAATAATTGACTTTGTGGGCACTATATCCAACACTTTGAAGGGGAATCGATGGCCACGGAAGCGATGGTAGGCGGCGTCGGCGACGGTGGAGACAGCGAAGATAAAAATTTGGGCCTCGAGGGTTGGCGCTTGAGATGAAAATTTAGGTGGGAAGGGATCGATGTTTTTTGGGAGTTTTGGGTTTTTATCTTCAGTGGGGGTTGTGGGGCCCGCCATATTTTTTTTTGTTGCGGTCTTAACTGTGATGAAATCTATTAAAACTGTTACCATAAGTTGTTCATGGATTTAACCATGGCCAAATTCCCATTACTACTGGACACATTTGTAGTAGTGCTCGTAAGTCTTAACCTATGCACATAACATATACATGCACACCACAAACACATATCCAAGGGTCTTATGAATTTTCCTCAAAAACGTTAATTTGTGGACACTTCCTCTTCAGGGGTCTTGAGGTTCGAATCTCGCACTTTTCCCAAGAGGAGAAGTGCCCAGATGAACTGAGCTAGTGCTTATTGATAATAAAGTTTCTAATTTTTCTTTGTATCCACTTCTATCTACCATTCATCATCCTTCTATCAATACTACTCCACTAACTATGTCTATTCTATCATTACAATATGAAAACTAAATATCATACGAGCTCATCTATTTCTAACAAGTGATATTAGAACCATGAATTCTAACATGGTATCAGAGTCTCGTTCAATCAATTATTTGGATATGAAACCTCACTGGTATCTCTGAGATAGCTGTCTACAAACACAAAAGTAGAGTGTTTGAGAGATTAGTTCTACATAAATGATGCACGATACACGTGACAATCATGAAATATACTATGCCGAACTAAGAAGCTGCTATCACTAGAGCTAAGAAACAAAAGACAAAGAAGAATAAGCAACAAAGGATCTCTACATCATCAAACAAGTATGCCGCTACACTATATTTTCAAGAAGCCTAGGAGATTTAACAACTAATGATACATTAAAGGAGGAGTTTCAAAGCAAAGCAAAAGTGTCGAACTTGCAACTTCTCTCAAGTTTTGAAGAATACACCAAAAGTCCCTGGAGCATTATAGATTAACATGTAGATACTTCTAGAGAATGATGATGGATATCATCTAGAACTATGAAGTTTCTTGCTCATGATTAAGTCTCAAAGCTTCAACCTTATGCTTCATCCTAAAAACGTCTTGAAAATTCTATATCAAGACAATTCTTATGGTAAATCTATAAATGGAGGATGAACCCCTCAAGATGTATCTAAACAATGAAGCTTCAGCGTCTAAATTGTTGGAGATAAGAAGCTTCAACAGCTATTACAATAAATGTTGGAGAGAAACGATACTCTAACAAAGAAGCTCTATTATAATAAGTTGTTCCAAATAAAGTTTCTATTTTCTTTTGTATCCACTTCTATCTACTATAAATCCTTCATCAATACTATATATACTCCTTCACTAACTAAGTTTATTCTATAATTACAGTATAAGAGCTAGATATCCTACAAAAGATTATTGTCCAAAGATCTGATATAGAAATTATCATTGAGAATCTATTATTGAAATTCCACAAAATGTGTGCACTCCATGTAACTCGGGAAAAGATCGCATTAGAATGACTTGATCATTAAGATGCATGCATGCATGTATGTATATGTATATTCGGCACTTTAAAATACGTAACGGCTTTAAATTAATTATTCAAGGCTTTTGGGGTTATCATGCATGCATTTTACAGACTTAATTTGGTGTTAAAAATATTATATTTGTAATTATCAACCCCGGAAAAGATCTTGTTGTGCACATAATTCAGGATCTAGTGTGTAGTTTTGTGGAATTCATCAATTCATTCGATGAACCTTAATTTTATATTATTTGCATTGAGAATAAAAAAAATTATTATATAATGACCACACACACACACACACACACACATATATATATATAAATTTTCTATAATTAATTTGATAGTAAGACAGTTTCCGAACTATCTACATCTCCGACTGTCATTTTCCAACCGAATTATTCCTTCGTTCATTTCGGTAAAAAAAATCATATCCAAATACTAGTATATATGGTCAAAACATTCTTCTCTGTCATATGCATCAACTATATGTATAAATAATTTGAACAATAACATTATTGTGAACACAACTCCCCAACATGCATGAACACGTTTAAATTCTCTCATCAGCTAGTCGAGAAGGACCACGACGCGGCCATCGTTTGGTTCTGGAAAGCAATAAACGCCGGCGACAAAGTCAACAGCGCCCTCAAAGACATGGCCGTAGTAATGGCACAACAAAACCGAGCAGAAGAAGCAGTCGAAGCCATCAAATCCTTTCGCCACCTTTGCTCCATGAAATCCCAAGACTCCCTCGACAACCTCCTCATCGACCTCTACAAAAAATGTGGCCATGTCGACGAACAAATCCAGCTACTAAAACAAAAGCTGCGCGCTATATACTCTGGCGACACGTTCAACGGCAGAACAACCAAGACCGCGAGGTCTCACGGGAAAAAGTTTCGGGTTTCTATCAAGCAAGAGACTGCGCGGATCTTAGGAAATCTCGGATGGGCTTATATGCAACAAGGAAACTACGATGCAGCTGAGGTAGTGTATCGAAAGGCTCAAGTGATAGAGCCTGATGCTAACAAGGCTTGTAACCTCGGTCTTTGCCTTATGAGAAAAGGGAGGCTTGATGATGGTTACAGGGTTCTTGACGATGTCGTGAGGAGGAGGTATTTAGGGTTAGGGCTTGACGAGGGTAGCAAGACAGTGAATCGAGCCGAGGAGTTGACGAGGGAGATCGAAGAGTTGAGGAGGAGGGAGAGTTGTGGTGATGTGATGTCTCCATTGATGGAGCTTGGGGTGTTGGATATGGAGGAGGAGATCATGGAGAGGTTGGATCTTGTGATGGAGGAATGGGCTCCTTTTAGGTCAAGGAGGCTTCCTATATTTGAGGAGATATCTTCATTTAGAGATCAGAATCAAATGGCCTGTTGATCATCTCTTTTTCCTTTTAATTTCATTAATATACCTTTTACTTGTGTGTGTGTGTGTGTGTGTGTGTTGTTTTATATAACAATATATGCAAGCCCTTGATGTTGGGGACTTAGGTGCCATTGGGGTGGTTGATTTGTACAAGCCTGTTGTAAAATGAAACATGCTACCCCTAATAAAGTTTAATATGTTGGAGACAATGTATATGTTGTTTGGAGAGAAAAAATGTATATATTAAACTGTTGTTTACTCATATATATAGTAGACAGCTATAGGGGGATATAGATTTTTGACTTTACCTACTAGCTGGTAGGTTGAGAATTTTCCTTTTGATTAATCATGTGCTAGATTGATACAGAGAATGAAAGATTGTTGATGATCATTTTCAAGAATATGATTTTTAAGACATCTGATTGCAAGAAATATTAAGAAACATGTTTAATATAGTCGAACGTTTTTGAGATTTTAACATATTTCCTTTGGGCAAACCTATGAGGCTATGATGATGCCGAGAAAAGTAAGTACGTGCATTGAGGAAGCAACATCGAACAATGGCGGTATTGTTGGTGCTGGTGATGATTATACTGGAGCGAGATGTTGCAGCAGGGGCAATGATGGATGTTGTGACAGTGGAAAAACATAGACGTAGCTTAATGGTAAGGACGCTAGCGGTCCATGTGTCTATATCATGTATCAAGTTTAATGGTTTTATCTATATATTTTACTTAACCCTTAACACAACCTCAAATGCGGGGTGCAGGAGTGGAGACATTTAAGCCAATCCAAGTAAAATGTTCATCAGGTTCTTGCATGCACATTTAAATTACAGATTAATTTAAATATACTCTATGAAAAAGTCTAAAATTCCAACCCCTAGATAAAGGAAAAAAATCATATGGGAACCTATCTATAAAACTTTTTATAGGAAGTAATCCATACCGTACACATGGCAGATTCACACCCAATCTGCCACGTGTACGGTATGAATTCCTTCCTATAAACAGTTTTATACATAGGTTTCCATATGATTTTTTTCTCTAAATAAAAAAAGACCGACTAAGAATATTCAAAGCTATATGTGGGTGATATATATGTGGGTGAAGTGGCAGGCACAATATTCTTCATGGGTTAATTATAATTTAATATGGAGTTCAAAATTTTAATCACCTCTTCTACCAAAAAAAAAGTTAGAAAGGTTCTCTAACAAATTTGATACGGTCATAGTTGCTTACATCTCAATATGGATCCAATGGCTGAAAAGCAGGTAAAGTACTCGAATTTTATATATGATTAATTCCTTCTTCCTCTTTCTCTTTCTCTTCCTCTTCCTTTTCTTCCTAGTTGACCGATACAAGAACAAATAAATAATTGATCGATCGCAGTACATTACATAGCACTCTCATCGATAGAGAATCTAGAAATGGATAACATGCCGGCAATTAATTAATATGTTTACATAGAGCATTTCACCCAAGCGATTCGAATAATATATCCTATACTATACGAACAAGAGCTGATGCCAAAAGAAGCATGGCAACAGTTAAGAGACGAGCATATATATACACGCTAGCTGCTGCATGCATGCATGCTAGTGGATATATGAAGATTGAACCTGTACGATGATTTGGTCTACATACAGAAGTAAAGGACATGACGATGCTGGCAGCTGATGAGGGCATTTTTTTTGTCATTGTGAGCTGATGAGAGCTATAGGCTTCATCATCACAAAGTTTGTTTTTGCTTTAAGCCATATATGTAGTAACTAATTGTCTTTAGTGGCCACTGTGGCTGTGAAACGAATAATAATGTCAAAATATATAGAGCTAGCATCTGGATAACGAACCTGGACGCCTTCATAGCCTCTTCCCAATTCAACATGATCAGAATCCATCCTCTCTCAATCGAACCGCCACAAATTAAGTTTCCGCTCGCTCGCTCGCTCGCTCTATATATATATATATATATCTGGTGGAGAGATCAATCCGAAGAAGATCCAAGAATAGAGAGATGGAAAGACGAGAAAGCGGTTCGAGGACGGGAGTTGCAGAGGAGGTGCAATCCATTTATGTTCGTGCTAAGCACTATCAGGTCCCGCCTTCTTCTTCTTCTTCTTCTTCTTCTTCTATTTGTGTTTGGTGAAGATTAATTGATCAGGAAGATAAATGAAATTGAGTGCATATGGTGATTACTGATCAGGTGATCGCCATGAAATTAATGCACAAGAGATGCTAGGATTTAAGATCATCCGTCTCTTGCTCAAAAGTTTTCATCCGACATGTAATCAGGATGTATTCCAAGTACATATGTCCGTGTGGGCGTGTGGTTTAAGCATCTTGATTCTATCTAACGGTAAAAGAGGCCTATAATATCCATGTAAGTCGCACCATACAGGGGAGTACTTACATGGCATGTTTTACCTTGAATTTGCATTGTGTTTTGCACTTGCACGCTCACTCCTCTTTTCCCCTAAAATTCAAGGGTAGAGTGCAACACACAATACAAAGTCCGATAATTACATGACACATATATAAGCTTTTCTGAAGGATGCAACTATAGGTCCAGTTTCACATGATTTATTTATCTGACTTATATAGATGGTTGAGAATGTGTGCGTAGCTTGGATGATTGGATGTTTGACTCTGCAAGCTACCTTTGCTAGATCGCGGATTTGAGAGATGGGTGGCAATTAATTGGGTGAGAATAGAGATTTCATATGCAAAACGGTTAATTAGCTAGGCCTATAACTATGCTGGCTTGTCAGTTGCCATCGGTTTTGTGAGAATATATAGAGATATATCACAATGATTATCATTCCCTTGATATTTTCTCAAAGTCTTCAATGATAGACTGAAGAGATCCTGAATATATCCTGAGATATACTTTGAACAACATATAAAATGATGATGATGATGTGTACGTATTTGTGAAAACTAGCACTTGTATAATTGTATATGACATTGATCATTTCTTCCAAGTAAGTAGCTAGTCTTCCTTGCTAATTAATGATGTTACATGTTATCTTGATGTGTCAATTCCATAGCTTTAGATCTATCATGTGGGTCTTAGATTTGATTTGATTTTATTTTAATCTCTGTTTATGAACCACATGTATAGCAGATATTAAAATTATGTATACAATTGGGATTAGTAATACAAGAGATTCTAGACATTTTTGTAGGATTATACACTTTTAGCTCTTAAGACTTGGCGGTACGAAGTCTAATTTTGTACATCTCTAAATTCCTGACATGGATAAGCATATGAATATTTTGAATCCCAGGTTGTCGAAAAGGACCACAAAGCAGCCATCCTATGGTTCTGGAAAGCAATAAACGAAGGCGACAGAGTCGACAGTGCACTCAAGGACATGGCGGTCGTAATGAAGCAAACAGACCGAGCAGAAGAAGCCATCGAAGCCATCAAGTCCTTTCGCCACCTCTGCTCGAAACAAGCTCAAGAATCCCTCGACAACCTCCTCATCGACCTCTACAAAAAATGCGGCCGCTTCGATGAACAAATCCATCTCTACAAACAAAAGCTTCGTGCTATATATCAAGGAGAGGCCTTCAATGGGAAATCAACCAAGACCGCTCGTTCTCATGGCAAGAAATTCCGAGTCTCGATCGACCACGAAACTGCGAGAATATTAGGCAACCTAGGATGGATTTATATGCAGCAGAAAAACTACGATGCAGCCGAGGTGGTGTATAGAAATGCACAACAGGTGAAGCCAGAAGCTAATATGGCTTGCAATCTCGCTCGCTGTCTTATGAAGAAGGGGAGATTCGATGAGGCTTTTCATGCTCTTGATGATGTCATGAAATGTAGGTTTTCGATGAGGTTAGAACCGGACGAGAGAGGGAAGAGCATGAATCGAGCTGAGGGGTTGATGAGGGAGTTGGAAGAGATGAGGAAGGAGAATTATGAGATTAGTATTGAGCGAGATATGGTCGAGATGTTGGATTTTGTCATGGAGTCTCCATTTGTGAAGAGGAGATTGCCAATCTTTGAGGAGATATATAGCTTCAATGATCAGATGGGGCGTTAACTAGTCTGTTCTGTTTATCAGATAAATGTTGTGCATCATGCACATGGGTTTAATATAAGTGAAATAGGCCCTTTATAGTCTGCTTATCAAATATTTACTCATAGCTCATGTGGTTTAATTTTTCCCCCTAAAATACGAGATCCCTGGTTCGATTCGCCTATACCAAAAAGAAAAAATAAACAGAAAAAATAAACTAGCTACACATTAAGAAAACAAAAGAACGTCAAAAACGAACTCAGCTATTTTACCCGAAAGACCAAACATATTATTGAACCCAAAATAATCTTCAAAGAACTATCAGCGAGAACCTTCAAAGAACTATCAGCGAGGATATATGCTCGGCAACATCAAGTCAAATAAACATATGAAAGTCCGAAAAATTCAACCAATACATTAAAGAACAAAATTTGAAAAAGAACAAGAAGCAAGCAAACCAACCGATATTGCTGAGGCCTATCAAGAAAGAATATGTTCACATGATTTGGCTATGCACACAAACATCCAGAGTACATAAAGGCGGTACAATCCCCATACTAGTTTGTTCAAAAGACAAAATATAGAGCAGTATGAATAATGCCAAATGATATATAAGATTCAGACACCAATAAAAATGGAGGCGATTTAAAACCTACAATTGTCCAAAGTTTAGCATTTAAAGCCATGGCAAACAGACAATATTATGATGAGGATTAGGGCGATGATGATGCCCAACACTATCAGCTTTATCTTCATGTTTTGAAACCACATCTTTCTTCTCATCGTTGTACCCTGCTGCCTGAAATCTTGTGCCTATGCGAGAATAATCAAAGAAACATCAGCTGTAAAACTTTAAGCTCACCGCCCTGCGACGCACTAACGAAATAAAAAATCCAAACCTGTGAACGGAGGTTCTCTGTTTTGTCAACAAGGAGCTCGATTTTTTCACCACGGTCGAGGACCTAGAGAGATCAAGATCCCAAACAGTTAATAAGCACAATCAAAATTTCTAAGACATGTACAAGGTTAGATTTCCCTGCTGTGGAGTTTCAGTAACAAAAGCTATATAGCTTTTACCTTTTCAATATTTTCCATCATAACTCCCTTGACTTCTGAAACCTGAGCCTTCACCTTCGCAAGCTTGCTGATCTCCTCAGGGTGGTCCACACAGTACTGCATATGCTCTTTCAATTTTGACCTGAATCGTGAATAAATAGTTCCGACAATCAGGTATTTCGGTAAAGTAATAATAAGAATGCGCAGCAGCATTATCTTATGAAGGCTTAATTGACCCAACCGTGGGGTAATTTTTTTTTACCCAAACTCTCGGTTAAGGCTGTTGGCAGCAGCAGTTGCGGCTTTTCCTCCACCAAATCTGTTGTTGAAATCATCCTTAACCCTCTCTAGGAACGCGATGGGTACTTGTCTACCAGCCGACTCAACTGCAACAACACAGTATGCTGCACAATGCAAGAGAATTAGCTATTCCCTTATGAACATCATGAATCGTAATATCCTATGACACAAATGCATCATCTAAGGGTATAATCTGGAAACGCTCCATCGAACAGAAGGCGGTGGGATCATGCAATATATTTAAAGCAAGAAAGATACAGCACGAGGAAAAAAGTCTGTATACAAGTAACAGATATAATCCCAGACATGAACAACCAAAAATACCACCAAAATGACCATGTTGCCAAGGATCAATTAAGACCTAAGCCGCCTAACAAACTATGCTCATGTCACTATAAAGGTAATCTTATCTGCAGTGGGATTCTGTAGGTTATAGCTATAAATACAACCGTAAGGAGAACATTTTTCTATGGCAATCATATTCCTTAAAAAGTTCTAGCAAGCTCCTAGTGTTGATGCTAAACCTGAAAAGCAAGGCAAATCTGGCTTAAATTCTTATCCCCTTGGATGAAACCTAAATCAACTTCAAAGAGATATATTTCATTGATCAATGATACAGATTGTTCCATCCAATGTCATGGTATCAAATGCATTAGATAGACATACGCCATGCTAAAACAACCTGCAAATATTAGGATAGAAGTTTGATTTTGTTGTTTTTATGTCCTGCACCATGGGCAGACCTACATAGAACTCAACGGGGGGTGCGTGCCCCCACTGAGATTTTCGAAGAAGAAAAATCCCTATATCAATCTATTCATGCAAATACATATAAGTAGGAGTATATGATATATATTGTGTTTATAATCCCAACGTATAGATGCTTTTGCTCAGTTGGGAATGTTGCACTTTTAATTGCTTGAGGTTGTGGGTTCAATTCTCACAATTGACATTTTTTGTTTTTATTAAATAATTAATCCCACCATGTACTCTTTTCATACTTTTGATTGAGCAGATATTACAATATTTTAGAATCTTGTTCATCAACCATCACTACTAGCATTACCAAAACCCAACAAATGTCTCTTCTCTTTTTTTCAAAATAGAATTGAAAAGAAATTGAGAAAAGTGCATAGCTTCGGGTGCTTCACATCAATACTCCCCCCTCCCTCTACCCCCACCCCCAACCACACACACATAGATGTACATAAATACATACATACACACTCGTGCACCACATGAGCAATAGTTTAAGATTGCCTTCACCAAATGAATGGTTTGTATGCCAACCCAAAATATAAAGACTAGGAAAAAAATATTATGATTGAAATGAGTTTTATATTATGCACTTGTCTTTTCAATGGAACATTACTGTATATTGTACCCCCATTGACTGAAATTCATGGGTCCGACACTGTCCGGTGCACAATGCTTACGAATAACATGCATCAATCAAAGTAATGCAGATATACCACTTACGAAATAATCCCACACTAGTTTAATTTCTTGCTAACAAGAAGAAACCGCATCATAATGGAGAACCCATCTAAATTCTAAAGCTTCAGTAACTTTGTCTTTCGAATTAGCAAAGAAAATAAGAAAGACTCCAATGCTTTATGGCTGCGCCTAATAGAAAAGCATGGCTTGCAGGAAGTAGCAAGAAACTGTTTTCAATTTTTAACTTCGACAATTTAAAATGAATGGTTTCATTTTTTATGACAATTTTAAAATGAATAGTTTTCATTTTTTATGACAATTTCAATATGACTAGTTGTAGTCATATGACAGGTATACATGCTTCTAAGGGTATAATCTGGAAATGCCCTATGGAACAGAAGGCAGTGGGATCTGGCAATATACATAGCACAAGAAAGATCAGTGGATGAAAATATTTCCTTTTTTCCCTTGTTTTTTGTGCCAGAGGCAATGCAAAAGGTCAAATTTTTAGATTAGAACAATTAGTTACAAGCAGAAAATTAAATTCAAGCAAACAAATGATCAACTAAAGATGCGACCTGAGTGGCCATGTTGCTTCAGAGTATCAGGCCTAAGCCGCCTAACAAACTATACTAATCTTGCTATAAAGTCGATTTTATCTGCCATGGGGAACTGTAGGCTATCACCATAAAATACAACCACAAGGAGCAGATTCATTTTCTCAAGGCATGTTATAGCATGCTCCTAGTTTTGATGCAAGATAAATTTGATGCAAGTTCTTATCTCCTGTACTGTACCTAAATCAACTTCAAGAAATTAATTTTACTGATCAATGATATACAGATTGTTCCATCCCGATGTCATGGTATCACATGTATCCCTTTCGTTTCAGTTTAATAGTCTTCTCCGCACTTTATTTTATTTCGAACAACTTGTCACTTTACAATATCAAGAAAATTGTGGGCGAATTTATTTCTATAATCAATGCACTTTAGATGTTGAATACCAAAACTAACCCGACAACAATGCACTTGATTTTAATGCAAGTAACCCTATAACTTTTCTTAAAACAAAAACAGTTTGAACATTCCCAAGTATCAATATGATGGTAATTTAGAATTGCAAGTTCCTATCGTTATCTTTATATAAAAGTCAACACTTTGTCTTAAACTCTTAATATGTGTGCAAGAGGCCAAAAGGACAATTAAAACGAAGCAGGGGAAGTATTGGTTAGAAAAAAAATTTGATGCCAAAACAACCTGGAAACTTGGTATAGAAGTTCGATTTCATTGTTTCTATGTCAAGCAATAGCTCGAGGCATTTGCACAATGCTTATAATATCAGCATAGACAGAAGCAAGCAGACAATCGACCAATCGCAGACAGACAACTTAGTAAATAATCATATAACTTCAGGTCACTTGTCAACAAGAGGAATCCATGTCTTAATAAAAATCACATTAATTTCTGTAACTTCCGTGACTTTTCCTTTCCGATTAATGGTAAAAAAACCACAAATTCTACGGTGCTAATGGGCCAATGGCTGCCTAACAGAAAAGCATGGCTAGCAAGGGAGTAGTAGGAAACTGTTTCAATTTTTCACCACAAAAATTTAATGGAGAAGATAAAGCAAGCACTAGAATTAAATATTTATACAAGTTTAACAAAACATTTAAAACAAAGATAAATTCCAAAAGGGTTTACTCTTCTGAACAAAATAAGGATCATAGGATACTTTTTACATCCCATATGACAGCCCGTATTTTTTATAAAAATAAATATGAAGCATATGACAGCCCGTATTTTTGATAAAAATAAATATGAAGTGCTCATAGAATGGTGCACAAGTAAAAAAAAGACAAGGGAAGGACAGCAGTGAGCTTGCATATATTCTTCCATTTTCAACATCTAAGGTCACAAACACGAGTCAAATATATTTCCAACAGTCGTGATAACTTACATACATTCACAGCATGCCGCGATTATCAAATGCTCAAAAGAAAGATACCGCTTCGAGGGGGGAACCTAAATACCACGTGATTCCTTTTCACCAATAATGCCAATTATTAGCTGAACAACTAAAGCACTGACCAGAATTAGCTCGATTATCGCAAGTATTCATGTGCTAAAAAATGAATAATTTCACTAAAAAAGAAGTCTTTGTATTTCTGGACATCTCTATCAAATGTGAGTTAGACACGCCGATCCTCGTCATACTTCTAGATCTTGTGCAAATAATTGATATACATAAAATGCCATCTACAACCTTTTGACTAAAAGGAAATTACCATTGTCAACTTGGCCAATACCACGGACGATTACTAGTCTCACTAACTATTCTAAATGCAGAACTACACAATTATTAATTCACAGCTCACTGATAAGACTCAAGCTTTTGCAACAAATATGTCCAAATAAAACAAGATCAAGTTGGAACTTTTTAACCGCACAAGTGAAATTAATCCAATTCCTTTGCATTTGCAATAATTCTCAAAAGAAGCCCTATGCTAATGATAATAATCTCATAAAAGATCCATGGACCAGATCTAGCTACAGGCTTCCCGCTAGAAGATCTATAGGAAAAACAGCGATAACGACCAAATAAAAACCCTAAAGCAACAGATCTGCGAACCAAACACTCTCCTCATTCAAAATCCACAACAAATCTGATCCGATCGATCATCAACAACAAGCATCAACAGCTACAAATCTAAAGATCTTCAAAAGAACCGATTGAGAAATAGATCAAAAACAAAAGAGAAAGAACTCACTGAAACCATCCTCGACGAGGTAGTTGAAGGTGTGGCCATCGCAGTTGTAGGTGAACTTGTTGTTGGTGGCGGGGAGCTTCTGCAGGCACTGCGATGCGATGCTCGTGAAGTTTCCGGTGAACTCCGTGTACTCGGCGAGGATCACCGTTCCTCGTGCCACGAACGCGTAGATCAGCGTTTGCTGCCCCATCTCTCTCTCCCTCTCCCTCTCCCCCCTAACTCTAACCCTAGATTCTTTTTGAGAGAGAGATTTGGGGAGAAAAGAGAGGAAAGGGGAAGAAGGGGGGGCAACCCTCTTTCTTTTCTTCCTCTTTCTTTTCGAGTCAAAAGAAATGAATCGAGAGGGGAGAGAGAAAAATGCTGGGGGTTGCGTGCGTGGGGGTGGGTGGGGGGTTAAGCGCTTTGAAATATTTTGATTTTTGGATCGGCTGATTTTAAAATGATTAAATAGATGGATAGATCAGCCACAACCCACCATCCAAGATTCATTAAAGAAACAAAATACACCCATAACAATGAGCAATAGCTTCCGTGTCATGACACTTACCTTTTAGAGAACTGATGATGCTCTATATTGCCGGCCTCCCTAATCATGACACGTGGCAGATGACGTGTCCCAGAGCTCAGAAGAAAGGGCCCGCAGGGGCCGACCAGGCCACCCCTGTACCTGACCTGCAAGCACAAGCTGGCTCTGCTCAGGACCCCCTACAAATTGGCATCTTCGGCCTCTCAGCTCGTCCCGAGCTGCGACATGACCAAGACTCCTCGGCCCTCCCGCTCGCTCCCGAGCTCTCCTGCTGAGGCCATCTTCCTCGGTCTATCCGACCGACCAACTCCACCACTCACAGGCGTAACCGCCGCTCCGCAAATCTCGTCATGCGCAGATTTTCCGCCGGCAACATCCCACGTTCCACGCCATCACGATCCCCATTAACGGCCGGTCCGCTCGTTACGCGGGCGTGACGTCGGGAGCGTAACTGCCGGCGAGATTCTCGCGCCTGCTGCTGCGTACTGCCGCCACTATATAAACCCCCATCACAGAGGGGTCAAGTAAGCATTTTTGACCCCACTTAGCCGTTACTCTGCTCGGATCTTGTGCTAACTTGATCGTCGGAGGGTCCTCGGTGGTACCAAACCACCCCGGGACTTCCTTGCAGGTACTCAGCGCAAACTCCTCAAACCACCAATCTCCTCAAAACCCATTGAGACCTACACGCAACAGGAGATCGCCTCCAAAATCTATCGGGAGATCGACGGAAGACAACATCTGACGGAGACCCGAAAAGGACCTCCATCAGTTGGCGCCGTCTGTGGGAAACTAAACTCCACAAAAAACAAAGTTGGCCTTCCGATCTCCATCCACATGGCAAGCGATCACCCTGAAGATCCAAGCACCCGCCGCCGCCTCCCCCTCAATGGAGGCGCGGGTGAACCTCTGCCAAACGTCATCAACCCCTCCGCCGGCTACCGCCTCGCAAACCCCAGCGGTCGCCGATCCCTCGATCCGTCCCAATCAACCTCGAGGTCCCGCGTCGGAGAGCCTCGCCTCGAGCCTCGTCGCAACCCTGCCCTTACCAGGGCGGTAGCGGTTAGCTCGCCAGTTTTCAGGAATGACCGGCACCCCCTCCCTCGACGGGGTCGCGCCCACGAGGCCCGCCAAGGCAGCTCGAAGGCAACCTCACCACGGGGCCTAAAGGACCTCGCCGGAAGGAACCGAGACCCATCAAGAACTAGGGTCATGACGAAAAGGGGACAGTCGAGCGCCTGCGAGGCTCAACACCCCTCGCCGGCAATGGAGGCCAACGGCCGCCCGAGCAAAAAGGCCAGGGACCACGAGCCTATCACCTTTGGCGACGGGGATCTCTACGGCATATCCATGCCCCACAATGACCCTCTGGTGATCACGACCCGAATCCACTGGTACGAGGTCCACCGGATACTTGTCGACTCGGGTAGCTCGGCAGACATCCTCTTCCACGACTGCTTTCTGCGCATGGGGCTCACCCCAGCAGACTTGAAACCGACCTCCCACGTCCTTTCAGGGTTCACCAACCACTCCGTCCCGGCGGAAGGGGTGGTCACCCTGCAATTCAACGTCGGGGAGCCCGGCCGCACCCATACGTTGCCTGTGGACTTCATCGTAGCAAAGGTCCCATCGGCCTACAACGTCCTCCTCGGCCGCCCGATGCTGAACTCTCTCTAGGCCCAGATATCGACCTACCACCTGGCGATGAAGTTCCCTCTCGATCAAGGCGGGATAGGTCGGGTCTACGGAAACCAGCGGGTCGCGAAGGTATGCCTTACCGAAACATCTTCGTCCGAGCAGTCGGCCGACGACGCTGAAGTAAAAGACGACATCAAGGGTTCTCTGGACACCCGAGACGAGCAGAAGGAGGTCCGGGGGACGCCGGTCGAACCACTGACCGAGGTGCCCCTGACAGAGGGGGACGATGAAAAAACCGTCCAGGTCGGATCACTCCTGACAGGGACTCGGCGAGATGACCTGGTTGGTTTCCTCAGAAATAACTCCGACGACTTCGCCTGGGCGCCTGCCGACATGCCTGGGATCGACCCCAAAATCATTTCTCACAAGCTCGGGGTCGATCCCGCGGCCTGACCCGTCAGACAGAAAAAGCGAAGCTTCGCCCCGGTCAAACAGAAAGCTATCGAAGATGAGGTTGATCGACTTCTCGCCGCCAACTTCATCCGGAATGTACCCTACTCGAAGTGGCTGGCGAACGTAGTTCTGGTCAAGAAGTCAAGCGGAAAGTGGCGCATGTGCGTCGACTTCACCGACCTCAATAAGGCCTGCCCCAAGGACAACTATCATCTCCCTCGGATAGATCAGCTCGTCGACAGCTCGGCCGGCCACGAGCTGATGAGTTTCATGGATGCTTTCTCCGGCTACAATCAGATCCGTATGAATCCGGAAGATGAAAATCTTACCGCATTCACAACGGACCGAGGGTATACTGCTACAAGGTGATGCCCTTCGGCCTCAAGAACGCCGGTGCCACGTACCAACGGTTGGTCAATCGCATGTTCAAGCCACAGATCGGCAGGAATATGGAGGTCTACGTTGACGATATGCTCGTCAAATCCGTCTCATCGACCGACCATACTAGGGATCTCGGTGAGGCCTTCGAAGTGCTCCGCAAGTTCAAGATGAAGCTAAACCCCGCCAAATGCGCATTCGGAGTCACAGGGGGAAAGTTCCTCGGTTTCATGGTCACTCACCGTGGAATCGAAGCTAACCCAAAGAAAATCGACGCTATCCTCAACATGGCCACGCCCAAGACCAACGTCGAGATCATGCGGCTCACGGGACGAGTCACTGCTCTGAGCCGTTTCATGTCCAGATCGGGGGAGAAATGCCTCTCGCTCTTCAAAGCTTTGAGGAAGATCCCGAGGTTCGAGTGGTCGGAGGAGTGCCAGGCCGCCTTCGACCAATTGAAGAAGCACCTCGCGACGCCACCGCTGCTCACCCGACCAGTTGAAGGAGACGGGTTGTCGCTGTATCTGGCGGTATCCGACCAAGCAGCAGGATCGATGCTCGTCCGAGAGGTCGGTGGAGCGCAGAAGCCGGTGTACTATGTGAGCCATGTATTTAAGGACGCAGAAATGAAATATCCAGCCATAAAGAAGATTTTCTTAGCCCTCGTGGTGGCCTCGAGGAAGCTGCGGCACTACATCCAAGCACACACCATCATCGTCCTCACTGAGCGCCCGTTGGGGGCTATCCTTGCTGTAAGTGCACGGCGGCGCCCCGGCCGTCAATCCGACGCCGGAAACGCGAAAACGAAAAACTTTACAAACTAGTAAACCGGCACCACCGCGCGCTAAAATCCAGGATCGGGCCATTAACCTAACTACTAGCTAACTACAAGATAGGAAGAGAGATATACCGAGCGATCCGTGTCCTCCGGTCTTCTCGTCGTCATCCCGATCTCCCGCGGAATGTCCGGTCTCCACCTCCTCGCCGGAAGGGCACCACGTCGCCTGCTTCTTTTACGGGCTCCCACCTCTTGACCGAGGCAACTCGGGCACGAAGTTGGTGAGCCGACGTGCCCAAGGTTTGCTGTAGGTTATTTGTAGAACTCTTTGTCTCTTGGGGTTTGTATGGAGTTGCCATATAGTGGAGGAATTGATATAAGCTTTTGGAGATGGAGTTGTGGGGATTTTTCCAAGCCAAAGATACAAAAATCCCACACCAAATAAAATGGGCAGCCCCTCTCTATCTTGGCCGGCCATGACTCATGCAAAAATGAGAGGAGAGAGTTTCAAGCAAGAGAATGAATGAATGAGCCAATATCATGCAAGGTTGAGTGAAAAAGAAAAAGGCAAGTCTCACATCCATCATCATAACCCTCCATCATCTACAATCATCATGACTCCAAAAGTAAATCATGATAAATAAGAAAGTCAAGCAAATGATCAAGTGAAGAAGTCAAAAGATGGTGCAACCATCATGACACAAGAATATGCAAAGACAACCCTCCAAAATGCTTATTTGCACAAATGCAAATAAGCCCTCCTCCACCAATCTTCGGCCAATGAAAGATACAAAGAAAATTGGCCGAAACGGAAAACAAACTGGCAACTCCAAAAACTGATCCCGTAATAAATTACAGGAAAACCCCGCTACTGTATATACATACCCGTATTTGTATTCCGACCGAATACAAATGCACTGAGACAAAATCTGCACTGTGCAATACTAGGATCCGGCTTAAACCAAAGCCCGCTAGTATTTACCGTCCGATCATGATCCGTGCAATACCGCACGTATCTGATCGAACCCTGCCATATCTCCATACGGCCTCTACAGCGTTTCGCCCGAAACTTGAGCAACTGAATGTAGGGGACTCTAAAGACTCGTCAACACCTTGGTTGTGGATTTAACCACTAGCACGTCAGAGATATTAGCCATACGTGACGGGCTGCCAGCTATTGACCAAAAGGGACGTCGATGAGCGAACTCATCCTGATACCCTACTGAGCCTGTCAGTGACAATATCCGTACAGTCCGGTCCGTTCGTCTATGATCATCGCATGGCGGGCCTAGGGGGTTGGTAAAAGTCAGACCCCCAAAAGCGGTACAAGTCGTGTCGGAGTGTAGCCCAGAACACCCTGAGATACTACTGGAACACCTACCAGTAAATCTCCTGCCTCGGCCGAGGGCTTTGTGTAATGGCTCTCCTAGACACAGCGCGACCTCACCCCCAATACCGGGAGAGACGAACCCCTGAAGATCCGCTCACTGCCTCCATGTGGCTCGGGACTGTACCCAACTAAAACCTGTTTGCACTTCTCCTTTGAGCGTGTTAGGGTAGTAATCAAAGTACAGTGGGAACTCACACGAGACAAATGACGATCCTCAGGTCGATGAACTAACCTGTACACATGTCACCAGGGAACTGCCATCTGACGTCAGGTATAAGACCAACTAGCATGTTCCCGGCGAGTCCTGTCCGGTGTACTCATAACCCAATGAGCACCTGTATACATCTTAGGTGAACCAACTGACACCAGTGGCTTGTGAGACCGGCCACCGCCCCTCGTCGGTGTCTCGACTGTATACACTAGTCTACTCTGGAGTATCGATGCCCTGTCTCGAAACTCGCATGACTAGGGACCTTTTAAGGACGTGCTTATAGACTACCAGCTCCCACGTATATGATCGCCCTCATACTGCTGGCAGTCAAGCATGAATCCTAGGGGCTCTATCAACGTGTAATAGCGACCTGTCTGGTCACCTAAAGCAGTACACGATGATAAAGATAAACCAGATAGCATACTATCATCTTGAGTAAGACTGTCCTACCGGGATAGGTCCTCCCTCAATCATTGCAATCACGTGCCTGTGATCCAATAATTGACTCTGAGGGCATTATCTCCAACACTTGCATCACCGGAATTCTCGGGCCGCTTAGAAAAGTGGAGGTAGGAACTATCTCAGTTTGACATAAAATATCGCCCGAGGCAGGCTATCAAAGCGCAGGCCCTGACCGATTTCATCGTTGAATGCACCATCCCTAGCAAGGAACCGGAGTCCACGCCCCCCCTCGCAACTCAGTGTCCCATCGCGGAAAGGCCTGGCTCGGTTCCTGAGTGGGTCATCTACGTCGACGGGCCTTCAACCGAGGAAGGCTGTGGTGCCGGCCTCATTATCCGGGGTCCGAACGAGGCGGAAATGGAGTACTCTCTGAAGCTCAGTTTCAAAGCCTCGAACAACGCGGCAGAGTACGAAGCCCTCCTGGCTGGACTGCGCATGCCCGCCGGGCTGGGACTGAAGATGATTCGAATCCGCAGCGACTCGGCCCTTGTTGTCGGCTAAGTGACCGGCCGCTTTGAAGCTCGGGAGCCTCTGATGATGAAGCATCTGGACGAGGTAAGGAAACTCCGGAGGAGCTTTGACGAAGTCCAAGTGGAACAAATACCCAGGCAGCTGAATGCCCAAGACGACGCCCTGAGCAAGCTGGCTTCGTCATACCCGGCCAACAATAAGCGGTCTATACTCTTCGGAACCTTGCCTCAGCCCAGCGTGGAAGACGGAGCGACAACACTCTACGTATATGCGGCGCGGGAATGCAACCAAGATTGGAGGAAGCCCCTCGTGGAATTCGTGAAGGACGGTACGCTCCCAGAAGATCGGGGAGCCGCCCGCCGTCTCCGGTCCAAAGCCCGCCACTTCATCTGGAGCAATAGGAACCTCTACAAGAAATCCTTCACTCAACCCCTGCTCCGGTGCATCGACCCCCACGAAGCCGACTACGTCCTCCGTGAAATCCATGAGGGGGTTGGCGCTGCGCACCAAGAGGCCCGAACCTTGATCTAAAAGGCGTTGCTCCAGGGGTACTACCGGCCCACTGTTCACGAGAACGCCCAGAAGCTAGTCAGAAGATGCAAGAGTTGCCAGCTCCACGGCAGCATCCCTCGCCTCCCCGCTACCGAGCTGACCGCCCTAACATCCCCATGGCCGTTCGCCCAGTAGGGATTGGACATGATCGGCCAGTTCCCTACCGGTACGGGCAGGCACAAATATGTCCTCGTCGCGGTAGACTACTTCACCAAGTGGATCGAGGCCGTCCCCATCAGGAAACCGGATGCCGCTACGACCATCAAGTTCTTGCAAAACAATCTGATACTCCGGTTCGGCATCCCGAGATGTATCATCACCGACCACGGGACGAACTTCGAGAACGAGAAAGTGAAGAACTTCTGCAAAGAGTACCGTATCCTCATGAAGTTCGCCGCGGTCGTGCATTCCCAATGCAACGGGCGGGCCGAAGTCGCTAATCGAGACGTCCTCCGAGGTCTCCGGACCCACCTAGAAAGGCGACAAGGCAGTTGGGTCGAAGAACTGCCCCGGGTCTTATGCGCCCTGCGCACATCAAAGAAGACCCCCACCGGGGAAACCCCCTTCAGCCACTGCTACGGGACCGAGGCAATGGTCCCGGCGGAGATCGGGCTACCCAGTCATCGGGTCGAGCACTTCGACGACGACGCGAACACCTCGGCGCTACGGACCAACCTGGACATCTTGTTGGAGAAGAGAGACCGGGCTCAAATCAGGGCTGCCACTTATCAATAACAAACGGCCCGATACTACAACACTCGTGTCAAGCGCCGCTCCTTCAATACCGGAGATCTGGTCCTACGGCGAAACGAGTTCATCAATCAGGGCAGGCTACACAAGTTCTCCCCAAAGTGGTACGGTCCCTTCCTCGTCTCTGAGGTACTCCCCTGCGGAGCCTATCGCCTACAAGACACGGACGGACGCAAGTTCCCGCGGCCTTACAACGACGAGAAGCTCAAGCTATACCAATGAGGCCGAGGCCAACAAGTGTGTACCCCTCCTTTCGCGAAGACGATGCAAATGTTTTCTAAAAATCCTTTCCATTCAAATAAAGGAACGTCAGAACATTGTAAATAGAATTCTGTCTTTGTGATCCAAAGCCCTCACCAAAGAGGCAACCGCGTAGATTCACTGCCCGGTTATCCCTAGCAGGCCTCCTACGGCCCTCCAACACTAAGGGTCAAAGTCCTCCCTAGAGGCAGCCGGGCGGCTACCCTGCTCAGCTATCCCTGGCCGGTAGCTTCCCTACACGCAACTCCAGGGATCAAAGCCCTCGCCAAGAGGCAACCGCGCAGTTTCACTGCCCGGTTATCCTCAGCAGGCCTCCTGCGGCCCCTCCAACGCTGAGGATCAAAGTCCTCCTAAGAGGCAGCTCAGCAGCTACCCTGCTCGGCTATCCCCGGCTGGTAGCTTCCTACCACAACCGACGAGGATCAAAAAGTCCTCCCAGAGGCAGTCGAGCCCGACCCTCGCTCGGCTATCCCCGGCTAGTAGCTTCCTACCACAACCGACAGGGATCAAAAGCCCTCCCAGAGGCAGTCGAGCCCGACCCTCGCTCGGCAATCCTTCAGGACAAAAGCCCTCGCCAAGAGGCACCGAGCAGTAACCCTGCCCGGCCAAGTGTCCTTGGTAGGCTTCTTACAGCCCCTCCCATGCTAAGGACCAAAGTCCTCCAAGAGGCAGTCGAGCCCGACCCTTGCTCGGCTATCCCCGGCTGGTAGCTTCCTACCACAACCGATAGGGATCAAAGTCCTCGTCAAGAGGCACTGGGCAGTAACCCTGCTCGGTCCCCGTCCTGAAGGATCAAAGCCCTCGTAAGAGGCAACCGAGCGGCTACCCTGCTCGGTCATCTCCGGCTGGTAGATCCCTACATATGACGCCAGGGATTAAAGCCCTCGCAAGAGGCACCTAAGCGGCTGCCTAGCTCGGTCATCCCCAGTTGGTGGTTGCCTACCCACGATGCCAAAGATCAAAGGCCTCACCAAGAGGCAACCGCGCGGCTTCACTGCCCGGTTATCCTTAGTAGGCTTCCTACAGCCCCTCCAACGCTAAGGATCAAAGCCCTCGCAAGAGGCAACCGAGCGGCTACCGTGCTCGGTCATCCCTAGCCGATAACTTCCCTACTCGCGGTGCCAGGGGTCAAGGCCCTCGCCAAAAGGCAACCGCGCAGCTTCACCGTCAGGACGGCGTCCACCGTGGGGCATCCTCCTGCTAACCAGACACTGCCGGTTTGAACCCATCATAACGAGGCCACCTAGCTCCCTTCCGCTTGGCAAATCTGCGACGGGCAGCATGCTGCTCATCAAATGCCGCGAACCCGAAACCCCATTGAGAGACACCAGATCTCTTCAAGTCTGAGTGATCCCCTCTCGACTCCGGGGCCATGGGAATACCTCCTTCTCAGCAGCACTCGGCATGCTTGACAAGTGATCGAAATCAACTCGACGTACGATCGCCTGACATGGAAGCCCAACAAAGCAAGCAAGGATATTCTACGAATACTCTTCACATCCAAAAGATAAAGTGCAAAGCAATGAAACAGCAAGAGTTTTATTCGCACAAGCAAAATATTTTTACAGGGGTATTAGGGGCTCCCCAGCCTTACAAAGTTCCATACGCTTACAAAAGAGGGACGGGGAAATATCAAAAAGGCCTAAGTCACAAACCCCCTCCTGCGCCTCGCTTCCCTCATCACTGTCATCGCGGTAAGCTGGAGGCTTCACCACCGGAGGTTTTGCCATGAGGGGTGCGCCTCGCTTCCCTCATCGCTGTCTGCCGGAGGCTTTGCCGCCGGGAGTGGGACCCGAGCACGGAGCTCGCCGTCGGCGAACTCAGGAAGCTGCTCCTTCACGGCATTTAGAGCCTTGTTCCACGCAACGGCGGAATGCTCGCCAAGCTCGGCATAAAACTGCTCTGACGTCTTGTAATCGGCCACGACCTTCCTAGCCCGAACCTCGACAATCCTGGTTGCCCGAAGCGCCGCCTCGGCATCTCTCCTGCTGGCGTTTTTCTCCTCCTTCATGGCCGCGAATCGATCGGCCAGATCCGCCAGCTTCGCTTTAGCAACTCGGTGGGATGCACTCAGGCGACGATAGGCACCCTGGTTCGCTGAGACGGCGAGCTCCACGCTCTCCGCTCGGGCTGCCAGGACATCAGCCCTCGCCCTCTCCAGACGCAGGTCGCGTCGCAGGACCTCAACCTCTGAAGGAAACGTTTCCACTGGCCTCGGTGCATGGAACACCCCCTCGGCTTCCATACGAGTAATGAGGGCGCGATGTTGGAGGACATGACGGGAAACGGATGAGAAACTTGGAGACGCTCGAGCCAAAGAAAAAAAGGTAAAAACAAACAACGTGTGGGGGGTTCATACCTAGACCGTCCCTTGGGCTATGGCCTCCATTTGGGTCTTCAGGGTGCCATGCGGAAGCCTCACCCCGACCGACTCTTCCATCCCTGCGAGCAGACCGGCAGCAACGGAAAGCCCAGATGGAGTCATGAAGACAGCATCACCCTCCTGCACGGGAATCCCCTCAGGAACCCTCGACGGCGGCACACGAAAGATTGTCCTTTTCCTCTTAAGGGGGACCCCGTCCTCGCCCTCCCCTACGTCTCTCGTCTGGGACTCAAATGACCATGGACGTCTCTGGCCGCCGCCGGAACAATCACCAGAAGCCATCAACGAAGCGGACGACCCTATCGCCGGCGGAACATTCGGCGCAGGGCATGAGCCAGCCGGGGGCACGGCCGCGCTGCTAGCCTCCCTCTGGAACGAGAAACCCAAAGAGTGAGAACGAACCATGTATCCAACCCAAATGAAGAAGAGCGCCGAGCAGCCAAGACTTAGAAGAAAAAAAAATATGAAGGAGTAGAGGCCTTGGAGTTGTCTCCACCCCTATTTATCACCGCAATCGCCCTCATCCAACGGCGTCCTTCATCTCTCGCCAAAGCGCCTCCTCACGTCCAACGGCTCTGATCGCTCCACTTGTCGTTCCCATACTGGGCTGCGTCCCATCAGACGCAGGTCTGCACACGTCATGTCGGTCAACCGACGCTTGACACGCGGACCGTCGCTTCATTGATAGGATGCACGAACTGGCGCACCTTACTTAAATGCAGAGATCTCGTCCTGGTTCGCTGGCAGAAAAGACAGCTGACAGCCCAGAAACGCGTCCCGACGAAATCTTGAGAGGGAACTCACCCCGGACGGCCCGGCAGTCCACTCTTGACCCGACCTGCCAGCTGGTCGGGACAAAAGTGGGAGGCTAATGATGATACTCTATTTTGGCGACCTCCCAGATCATGACACGTGGCAGATGACGTGTCTCAGAGCTCAGAAGAAAGGGCCCGCAGAGGCCGACCAGGCCACCCCTACACCCGACCTGCAAGCACAAGCTGGCTCTCTTCAGGACCCCCTACGAATTGGCCTCCTCGGCCTCTCAGCTCGTCCCGAGCTGCCACAGGACCAAGACTCCTCGGCCTTCCCGCTCGCTCCCGAGCACCCCTGCCGAGGCGATCTTCCTCGGTCCATCCGACCGACCAACTCCACCACTCACAGGCGTAACCGCCGCTCCGCAAATCTCGTCATGCGCAGATTCTCCGCCGGTAACATCCCACGTTCCACGCCATCACGATCCCCATTAACGGGCGATCCGCTCGTTACGCTGGCGTGACGTCGGGAGCGTAACTGCCGGCGAGATTCTCGCGCCTGCTGCTGCGTGCTGCCGCCACTATATAAACTCCCATTACAGAGGGGTCAAATAAGCTTTTTTGACCCCACTTAGCCGTTACTTTGCTCGGATCTTGTGCTAACTTGATCGTCGGAGGGTCCTCGGTGGTACCAAACCATCCCGGGACTTCCTTGCAGGTACTCGGCGCAAACTCCTCAAACCACCAATCTCCTCAAAACCCATTGAGACCCACACGCAACAGGAGATCACCTCCAAAATCCATCGGAAGATTGACAGAAGACAACATCTTACGGAGACCCGGAAAAGGACCTTCATCAGAGTTGAACCGGGCCCCACACCTAAGGGATTGGGTCATGAGAGGGCGGCCTCATGGTTGGGTCTCACCGCCAATTTTTTCTTAATTAATATATGTGAGGGCCAAATATTAAAAGTTCAATGAACGCGTATTTCTGCTCAGGGACCTTCATATTCTAACATTGATATCAATGTCGCTGCATGAAGCTTCGTTTGACTTGCAAATACAAAATTTATTGTTCTCTTTCCACCTGCCTTCTGGATAAGCTTGTTCAATTTATTTGTTTTCCAACGTTGTCTACAATAAATGCATACAAACAAGAGAAAATTAGTCTATAAAAACAATGCAAAAACGAAGCAGGGGTCAACTGGTCAAAGCGTGTCCCAACCCTGAGGAAGGGTCCTGCCCCAAACTTTAAACCAGAGATCAATGCTTTTATTTTACCATTTGTTGCTGTGCGACGCTATAAATCAAAATCTGATTAACATGTATTTTGAAAGTTTCCAATTACCCTGCAAAGCTTTATGGAAGCAATAAAAAATTGGACATGAGTGTCACTGTATCCTAATGACAAAATCTCCTTAAAGATAAGCAAAAGGTTTAGGCTTCACATAGCAGGTTACGGTCTATTATTTAGTTTAACATAAAACCGGAAGAAAAAGGATTTCAATAAGAAAATTCTGGGAAAGCAAGGAATACATACTTTAATACTATTGTTATTGTTATATATAATATTAAGCCCTAACGAGGGTTGAAGCTTGATTTCAAGCCTTTTGGATTTTCAATTCTTCCCTTGCCATTTTCTATTTTCCCTATTTTTGTCCCCAATCACGTAGGTGAATCAAGCCATTTTTTGTCCGATTGAAAAAATTTGGCCTCCGACCCTTGGTTCTTTTGAAAATTTGCTGGTCTCTCTTAAAGCAATTTTTGTGTGAAGCTTTTATGTTTATTTACATATAGCCAAAAAAGAATGAAAAAATAGATTTTGTCCTACTTTTTTGTTTGAAATCTTCATTTGATTCGGTTTCTTATATTTCTTCTTTCTGCTTGAATTGATTAAGTTCAGATCCATTATCTGATATATATTTTTGAGTTATATGAAGTTACGGTCAACAGTAGTAAACTCGATGCGATCCTCCGAGTATGAAAAAAAAGACATGTAAACAATGTGCCTTTATGGTTATTAAAGTGATGCCCATCTATAGGGTTTAGAACCAATCACGCCTACATTTTGTGTGGTTTTCGAATTAAAATGAACGTGATAGAATCAGCATACTTTATGATTTTGTTTGCTAAAAATCAATTTGCTATGATGAATATATAAAGCACAATAATCACTTTGTCACGATCCGGAAATGGCACGTGACTGTTGCTTGAATCATATGAAATCTATAGGCTCCATCTAATTCAAATAAGCCAAAATCCCAGAAATCTAAACCATTTTAAATAATAAATGAAGTAATACTTGTTTAAAAGCAAGTGGTTTTAATAGCATAACTCGAATTATGCACCTTTAAAATATCAAGTCTTTTCTGAAAATTTCGGCAGAGTTTCCTTTGTAAATACCGGCCCCGAACGGGGTACAACATGATAAAAGCATATATAATGATAAAAGGCATTCCCAAGCGGGAGCTAGCTCTTCGTTAAACGACGGTCACAACCACGCAAGCAATATAATATACAACGCCGAAGGGCGGGGATCAAAACTCAAAAGGAAACTCAAAACATTAATGAAAACCATAATAATACAACGCGCGACCCTAAGGTCGAAAGAATATACAACTCTGGTCTCTAAGTCTGAAATAAATATACATGTCTGGTTGATGGAGTTTACTAGATATAATGAATAAAATAAAGTACGATGGTAGTCACGATACAAGTAAACCTACCTACCAAAGCAATCATCCGGAAAGCGAGCAATGTGCCAGCAAAACCGTAACGAAACCTATATGGCAAAACCTGCAAAAAACTGTGGCACAACGGGGGTGAGTTGCCAACTCGTGAGTAGAAAACATCATCGAGCAGAAATCGTATGTATGACTCAATATTAGGTCAAACGATCAAATATATAAAACCTCAAATGATAAAGTCTGAAGCATGAAAGGTGGCAAGGGTAAACATCTATACCAAAGTGTAATCCCATATGCTCGTGTCAGTGTCTCAGGTAGCAATATATCATATGTATGAGGTATGAATGTAATGTAATGAAAACAGAATGCATGTACATGAAGAAACTGTTTTCTTTGTTTTAGTGAGATTTCTGTTTTTATAACACGAGGTATCATCAATGAAATCAACATAATCAGTGTCTAGCATCGACACAAAATATAAAATCCCAATATCTCAATATCTCAGGCTCTGGCTATCCGGACTGGCCTGTATCATCAAATCTTAATACCTCAATATCTCAATATCTCAATATCTCGGGCTCCGTCAGTCCGGATCGGCCCATATCATCAATCACACAACCACGAACGGTATCTTCCGGATATCCACCGCGCCAAACAATCACCGGTAGGCAGTCTGCCCCTGCCAGGCTCATCATCCTCCATGAAATCACTCTCACCCCGGGGTACGAACCATGTCACATCACCGATCTCATGGCCTCAAGCCTAAACACATCGACTCATCTCCAAATACCATATACAATCCTCATCATATATATATATACCATATACAATCCTCATCATATATATATATACATATCCCCATATACGCACTGGTAAATAAAATGAATGTATGTGTGTGTGTGCGTGTATGCAAATCACTACCCTAGAGTTCGCGACTAAACACTAACTTATAAGTACACTATACTAATCCAAAGTCATTCCATATCACATCCGTATGTATATATAATATAGATATAACGCATTCGCGTTCTATTACGAAACTGCGGGGGTGCTATACGCCATCCACCCGACTTCCCCCGTAGATATATATCTACTCACAAGTTGGCAACTCACCCCCGTTGTGCCACAGTTTCTTGCAGGTTTTGCCGTACAGGTTTCATTACGGCTTTGCTGGCACACTGCTTTCATTCCGGGTGATTTGCTTTGGTAGGTAGGTTCACTTGTATCGTGACCACCATTGTACTTTATTTTATTCATTGTATCTAGTAAACTCCATCAACCAGACATGTATATTTATTTCAGACTTAGAGACCAGAGTTGTATATTCTTTCGAGCTTAAAGTCACGCGTTATATTATTATGGTTTTCATTGATGTTTTGAGTTTCCTTTTGAGTTTTGATCATCGCCCTTCGGCGTTGTATATTATATTGCTTGCGTGGTTGTGGCCGTCGATTGACGAAGAGCTAGCTCCCGCTTGGGAATGCCTTTTATCATTGATGCATATATTTATCATGTTGTACCCCGTTTTGGGGCCAGTATTTACAAAGGAAACTCTGCCGAAATTTTCAGAAAGGACTTGATATTTTAAAAATGCATATTCAGCTTATTTTATCAAAACACTTTCTTTTATTTACCTGTGGGTATATGGGGATATGTGTGTGTACACACACACACACACACACATGAGTATAGGACTATGTATGTATGTGTATATATATATACACGTATACATATACATGGATTATAAGGATAATACTTAGGATTGGAGATGCGTCGATGAGATTGGGCTTGGGGCCATGAGATCGGTGATGTGACATGGTTTATATTTGAGATACGATATGAGATTTTAGCGGGTCCTTTAGGCGTGGTGTTTTCATACACACGCATGCATATACATAGATGGTATCAGTATTGTACTAGACGTAGATCAGTACCTCCAGATCATGATATATGATAAAGAGGATACCAGATGAATAATGAGGTAAATGCGATATTTGACCCGTACCCAGATTTAGGATGTCGTACGATGGATTTACCATACGAGTTATATTGATGATAAATCCGCACTCTTGACTCGAGAATGTCATGTTATATAGGGTATCGTATGGGATACTATTGAGGCGGGATCACCGACTTATATATATATATATCGACTCAGATTTAGGTGGTTTTCCTCATCCCTTTTGTTGGGGTAAAAATTTACACCCCGGTTGACCGAGTCAAAGTCAAGGTCAACCCCCAAGCTAGGTGGGCCCAAGCCCAGGTCCAGTAGGCCCATGCCCAAGTCGAGCCCGCGGCCAGCCTCCCCATGCCAACAATAAAATCATGTAATAAATAATTTTTATGTAATTGTTTATGCATGAATGTAAACAAAATGGGCATAAAGCCAATATTTTGTAAGCCCATGGCTTATGTGCAAAAATGAAATAGCACATGAGCCATGGGATGGCCAAAATGCCATTTTGCAAAGCCCAAGGGGCTATATGTAAATATGTAAGCCTATAAAAGGCAACATGATAATGAAAAAAAAACTTTTTCTCTCTCCAAAAAAGATTTCAGATCTGAGATCTTTCTTCCTTCTTCAAGGTTCCAAAACCTTCTTCTTCTTTTTTGAATTAAATCAAGAGTTTTACTCTTCCTTTTTCAAAACAAATTAGTTTTTCACCACAAAACCCACAAAGGGGGACTCAGATCTTCCATTAGATCTTAAAAAGAAGAGATTTTTAGATCTCACATCCCTTGAGCCAGCCAACGGAGGAGGAAGAAGAAGAACATCTTTCATTAAACCCCCAAAGAAAAGAATACATTCAGGAGTCCAACTCCTCTCTGATTTCT
Source organism: Agapanthus africanus (assembly GCA_030015575.1). NCBI lineage: Eukaryota > Viridiplantae > Streptophyta > Magnoliopsida > Asparagales > Amaryllidaceae > Agapanthus > Agapanthus africanus. The sequence goes on from CM057337.1 coordinate 15,047,687, forward strand.
CTTTTGAGAAATCTTTTTTTTGAGGCTAAAAGCCTCTTATCCTCGCCAGCGCGCAGCGCAAGTGCGCAAAGCGCCCGCGTGCCGACACGTGGCGCGCGCGCTTGCGCTCCAGCGCGCAGCGCAAGTGCGCAAAGCGCCCGCGTGCCGACACGTGGCGCGCGCTCGCTTGCGCACCCGCGCGCAGCGCTCTTGCGCAAAGCGCCCGCGTGCCGACACGTGGCGCGCGCGCTTGCGCACCCGCGCGCAGCGCTCTTGCGCAAAGCGCCCGCGTGCCGACACGTGGCGCGCTTGCGCCTGAGCGCACAGCACCTAAGCGCACAGCGCTCAAGGCGCTGGCCCCACGCATCCCTTGGATGCCTTTTCCCCCTCTTTTTATGTACATACATATACATATATATATGTATACGAACTCACACATATACATACTCCGCAACATTCTCCCCCTCCAAAAAATTTTTCAGGCCGGGGCGCTGCCCCGAACCCCGCAAGGAGGCTGCTAGCCCCCTTGACCCCCAGCCCGCTATCCGGGTAGCGGGACCCCCGTAAAAACTCTGCGTGGCTCCCGATATATCCAAAACCCCCTTTCAAAACAAAACACACGTACACTGCACATTGAGTTCGCATGACCAGTTTAACCCGTTAATCGGAGGTTCCCTCGCCCCAAAGGCGAGGGGTAATTAACGGCAGCTTAGTTCGCGGCTGCCGGAGATTTGGATCCCCACAATCATTAAACCCCGGCCTACCCTAGGCAGGGGGAATCTGTAGTACGCCTGACAAGCGCGCGCGTATTCCTATCTCACTGGGGTGACGAAAGACACCCTACAGGTTCTGGCACGCCCGGTGGGACCAATCTCTCCTCCCATATTTTGGGTTAAGCGTTCACGCAAACTCAATCAATATACATACCTGTATTTATACTAAAAATAATGTTTTTTCATGCAGATTTTCAAGCAATCACCTTCCGACGATGTCTCCGATGATAAACTCAGCTCCCGTCCCCTACACAATGAAGATAGACTCTAGGACAGTCCTCCCGGCCAGTCTCGGGCGACAATGGGAGGAGCCGCTGCTACCATTCGGCTCTATTATGTTCATGCCAGTTGGCGCCATCCCAGCTCCTCAAGCCCCAGTGGCAGACAAACCGGTCTCGAAAGACAGGAGACCAAATGTGGTGATCTCAAGGGCGCCCCAACCCAAACGCAAGTCGGTGTCTGAACGAATTTCCTTGGCCCCAGCTGGGGGCAAGGCCATCAACACCAATAAAGCTACAACGCGTCCTGAGCAAGCTCCAGCGGTGCCCTTGACCACTGCTCGATCGGGTGTCTTCTCTAAGCTCCCCCCTGATCAACTCACAATGGCTTCCCGGGTAGCAGATGCCGGCCAAGCCTTCAAAATCGAGAAGCTGAGGGAGAAAAGGCTCAGATATAGAGCCAACAAAAGGGCTAGGGCTACTGCCAGGCTAAACCTCATGAGGTTCGAAGAACAGGGTTTCCCCGCCAAAGATGAGGGGATGGCTGAATGTGTTATCCACACTGTCTACGTGGTGGGCACGCGCAGCAAGAGCAAGGACGGGGCTACCACATCTCAAATCCAATCTGGCTTTAATGTGGTTTCCACTTCCCAAGAACAGCCGCCTCCGCTGGATGATGAAAACCCTCTCGATGAGGCTGATAGGCAGAGAGAGCCCTCAATTCATGAGGAGTCAGGCTCGGAAAGCGAAGATGAGCCAACTTTCCGTCCTAAGACCACAGAGCAGCAACTTCTCCAAGAGCTCCGAAAACAGCTCAGAAGCAAAGATAAGGAGATGGCCAAGCTCTACTCAAAGATCGACGATTTGACAAATGTCGTCTTACTGCTTACGGCCCAACTTGCCTCTCAGCCGCCCAATCAAGCACAGGGCTCAGCTCATGAACCGGAAAACGGTGTCCCAAAGCAACCGACGCCTATTCCCTCAAATCCAAAAGTGGGCGGACCTCGTGAAAGTCAATCGCATCCTATCTCAGGAAATGTCTTGGCTACCGATGACAGTAGCCCGCTAACTCAAGATCAAATCATGGATTTGGTTGCCAGCAAAGTCAAAACATTGGTGGCCGAAGCCGAAGCGCAAAAAGATATCAGCAGTAGTGGGAGACCATATCCTGCTCAGTATGATCTGGTGGAATTTCCTAGCGGCTATGTCATCCCTAAATTCGGAAGATTCGATGGGACGGGAAATGCGAATCAACACATCGCCCACTTCAAAGCCTCTTGCGGGAATACTGGGGGCAATGATGCGCTTCTCCTCCGCCAGTTCGTTAATAGCCTGACCGATGTTGCTTTCGACTGGTACGCGAGCATACCAGATGGCTCCGTTACTACTTTCGTCCAAATGGAATCTTTGTTTTGACAAAGGTTCATGAGCGTCAGCGATAAGATCACCATTGCCGAGCTCGTAAGGACCAAGCCCAAGAACAACGAAAGCAACACGGATTTTATAACCCGATGGCGCAATCTCTCCGTCAAATGTGAACCACCGATAGAGCAGGACCAATCTGTCAGTCTCCTCGTCGGAAATCTCAACAATTGGATGGCCCCGTTTCTATGCACTGCGGGTCTCAAAACATTCCAAGAGCTGACCAGGAAAGTTCAGATGCTGGAGCGCTCAAAGCAGGAGTCCTCCTCGGATTCCCAAAATAACAATAGGTCATGGAGAAACCGAAAGGACGATAATCGCAAAGGCGGAGATCCCGACGATTCTGAATCTTTCAATGCTTCGGCTAACCGAAATAAGTAAGGGTTGAGCGGGCCTAATGCCAACCAGCTTCGGAAGCCAATGTTCGGAGAGGGGGGAGAATCTCCACTGAAAGAGAAGCTGGATAAGGTCTATTCCTTCAGAAGGGACAAAATCCGTAAAATATTCAAAAACGCCCTGAAGAACGGTCTACAACTGCCAGAGTCAAAAAGACCGCAGGAAGCGAATAGGACCGACGACCCCAAATACTGCCCCTATCACAGAGTGATAGGCCATGCCATTGAGGACTGCTTCGTCTTCAAAGATTGGGTCGAAAAGCAATACAAGGCAGGAGAGATAGAACTGTCCAAAGGCGTGTTAACAAACAGTCAAGCTGCAACCGCCAATTTCATACAAACGGAGACCGAAGTTCTTCGTGAAACCGATTCTCTCAGGCATCTGCCTTTCTCTGAAAACAATCGACCTCTAAGTCGTTAAACTGGGAATGTAAAAAAAATGTAAATAAAAAAAAATGTGTAAATAAAAGAAAAATAAAGAAAAGCCGAAATGATGGGGCAACTCGCAATAAAAATCAGCGAGTAAAAATAAAAATGAAAATAAAGCCGAAATGATGGGGCAACTCGCAATAAAAATCAGCGAGTAAAAATGAAAATGAAAATAAAGCCGAAATGATGGGGCGACCGTGAATAAATAGCCGAAATGATAGGGCGATCGCGACCTTCGCGATAAGAAAAGCTGAAATGATAGAGCAATCGCGGTAAAATAAAGGAAAAAAAAACAAAAAAAAACAAAAAAAAACAAGGGCGGATGATAAGTTGCTCCTGGCATTATTCCAGTGCAGCAATGCAGACGCCAAACAAAATCCAATTTCCCAAAATTCTTTCAGCCCTACGGCCAGTTCCCAAATTGACTACCGTATACAATCCACGGGCTCAAATAATTCTCAGCATACCCATGCCCCACCGCAACCACCAGTTACGCCGCTGGTCTCCGTCTTTGGAATTATGTTTCATTGGAAAGACCCACTCATGTGTCCTCACGATGCATGAGGAGAACAAACCTTCGTGAGATCCTTACGACTCACCAAGGAAAAACACACTTAGGAGTCCTCACGACTCTTAAGGAGAAAATACACCTGCGGGATCCTTACGACTCGTAGGGAGAAAATGCTTTTATGGGACCCTCACGGCCCATAAAATTGAAAAGTCTTAGGTGATAGGGATCCAAACCTGTCTCCTAAGCCATCGCTCCCCAATCCCCAAGTGGCGAATGATGAGTCGCTCCTGGTACCATATTCCAGTGTAGCGATGCAGACGCCAACCAAATTCTAAATCTCATACCAACGGCGAATGATGAGTCGCTCCTGGTACCATATTCCAGTGCAGCGATGCAGACGCCAACCAAATTCCAAATCCCAATCCCTGACGGCGAATGATGAGTCGCTCCTGGTACCATATTCCAGTGTAGCGATGCAGACGCCAACCAAATTCCAAATCTCATACCAACGGCGAATGATGAGTCGCTCCTGGTACCATATTCCAGTGCAGCGATGCAGACGCCAACAAAGTCCTGAAATGTTTCTGGCCCTACGGTCTGGATCATGCATCCTGCAAAACCGTATACAATCCACGGGCGTAAAACAATCCCAATCTCTTCCAAGTCCTCCCGGGGCAAATGATGAGTTGCTCCCGGTATCATTCCAGTGCAGCAATGCTGATGCCAAAGAAAATCCCCAAACCCTCTCATGACAAATGATGATTCGCTCTTGGTACCATATTCCAGTGTAGCGATACTGATGTCAACCCAAATCAAACCAACCAACAAGCTCTGCGTCGGAATCATGCTTCGTCTCAGAATGTGCACCCCGTGTCGAAATGATGGTTCGCCTCGGTGTATCTGCCTTCCCTGTCGGAATTATGTTTCGGCTCGGAATCAACCAACGACCTCCTCGTCGGAATTATGCTCCGCCTCGGAATCAAGTCAACCAGCAAGCTCTGCGTCGGAATTATGCTTCGTCTCAGAATGCACCCCGTGTCGAAATGATGGTTCGCCTCGGTGTATCTGCCTTCCCTGTCGGAATTATGTTTCGGCTCGGAATCAACCAACGACCTCCTCGTCGGAATTATGCTCCACCTCGGAATCAAGTCAACCAGCAAGCTCTGCGTCGGAATTATGCTTCGTCTCAGAATGCACCCCGTGTCGAAATGATGGTTCGCCTCGGTGTATCTGCCTTCCCTGTCGGAATTATGTTTCGGCTCGGAATCAACCAACGACCTCCTCGTCGGAATTATGCTCCGCCTCGGAATCAAGTCAACCAGCAAGCTCTGCGTCGGAATTATGCTTCGTCTCAGAATGCACCCCGTGTCGAAATCATGCTTCGCCTCGGTATACCTGCCTTCCCTGTCGGAATTATGCTTCGGCTCGGAATCAACCAACGACCTCCTCGTCGGAATTATGCTTCGGCTCGGAATCAACCAACGACCTCCTCGTCGGAATTATGCTCCGCCTCGGAATCAAGTCAACCGGCAAGCTCTGCGTCGGAATTATGCTTAGTCTCAGAATGCACCCCGTGTCGAAATGATGCTTCGCCTCGGTGTACCTGCCTTCCCTGTCGAAATTATGCTTCGTCTCGGAATCAAGTTAGCCAACAAGTTCTGCGCCGGAATCATGCTCCGTCTCAGAATATATCCCGTGTCGAAATCAATGCTTCGCCTCGGAATATTTGCCTTCCTTGTCGGAATTATACTTCGCCTAGGAATTTACCTCTGCATCGAAATCATGCTTCGGTCAGAATGTCTACGGCACTTCGGAATGATGCTCCGATCCTTGGAATCATGCTCCGCACCTCGGAATGATGCTCCGATCCTTGGAATCATGCTCCGCACTTCGGAATGATGCTCCGAACCCTTGGAATCATGCTCCGCTCTTCGGAATGATGCTCCGAACCCCTGGAATTATGCTCCGCAAATCGGAATGATGCTCCGAACCCCTGGAATCATGCTCCGCACTTCGGAATGATGCTCCGAACCCTTGGAATCATGCTCCGCTCTTCGGAATGATGCTCCGAACCCCAGGAATTATGCTCCGCTCATCGGAATGATGCTCCGATCCTTGGAATCATGCTCCGCACTTCGGAATGATGCTCCGAACCCTTGGAATCATGCTCCGCTCTTCGGAATGATGCTCCGAACCCCTGGAATCATGCTCCGCAAATCGGAATGATGCTCCGAACCCCTGGAATCATGCTCCGCAAATCGGAATGATGCTCCGAACCCCTGGAATTATGCTCCGCAAATCGGAATGATGCTCCGATCCCCGGGAATCATGCTCCCCGAAGGATGCTCCGCCCCCGGAATGATGTTCCACCTCGAAGTCCAGCTTCAAAATCCATCAATTTCATGCACACAACTCAAATGGGCGGTGTGCATTTATTGATGGGGGGCAATTTGTTGGGGTAAAAATTTACACCCCGGTTGACCGAGTCAAAGTCAAGGTCAACCCCCAAGCTAGGTGGGCCCAAGCCCAGGTCCAGTAGACCCATGCCCAAGTCGAGCCCGCGGCCAGCCTCCCCATGCCAACAACAAAATCATGTAATAAATAATTTTTATGTAATTGTTTATGCATGAATGTAAACAAAATGGGCATAAAGCCAATATTTTGTAAGCCCATGGCTTATGTGCAAAATGAAATAGCACATGAGCCATGGGATGGCCAAAATGCCATTTTGCAAAGCCCAAGGGGCTATATGTAAATATGTAAACCTATAAAAGGCAACATGATAATGAAAAAAAAACTTTTTCTCTCTCCAAAAAAGGTTTCAGATCTGAGATCTTTCTTCCTTCTTCAAGATTCCAAAACCTTCTTCTTTTTTTTTGAATTAAATCAAGAGTTTTACTCTTCCTTTTTCAAAACAAATTAGTTTTTCACCACAAAACCCACAAAGGGGAACTCAGATCTTCCATTAGATCTCAAAAAGAAGAGATTTTTAGATCTCACATCTCTTGAGCCAGCCAACAGAGGAGGAAGAAGAAGAACATCTTTCATTAAACCCCCAAAGAAAAGAATACATTCAGGAGTCCAACTCCTCTCTGATTTCTCTTTTGAAAAATCTTTTTTTTGAGGCTAAAAGCCTCTTATCCTCGCCGGCGCGCAGCGCTCATGCGCAATGCGCCCGCGTGCCGACACGTGGCGCGCGCGCTTGCGCACCCGCGCGCTTGCGCAAGCGCGCAAAGCGCCCGCGTGCCGACACGTGGCGCGCGCGCGCTTGCGCAAGCGCGCAAAGCGCCCGCGTGCCGACACGTGGCGCGCGCGCGCGCTTGCGCACCCGCGCGCAGCGCTTATGCGCAAAGCGCCCGCGTGCCGACACGTGGCGCGCTTGCGCCTGAGCGCACAGCGATCAAGGCGCTGGCCCCACGCATCCCTTGGATGCCTTTTCTCCCTCTTTTTATGTACATATATATACATATATATATGTATACGAACTCACACATATACATACTCCGCAACATTCTCCCCCTCCAAAAAAATTTTCAGGCCGGGACGCTGCCCCGAACCCCGCAAGGGGGCTGCTAGCCCCCTTGACCCCCAGCCCGCTATCCGGGTAGCGGGACCCCCGTAAAAACTCTGCGTGGCTCCCGATATATCCAAAACCCCCTTTCAAAACAAAACACGCGTACACTGCACATTGAGTTCGCATGACCAGTTTAACCCGTTAATCGGAGGTTCCCTCGCCCCAAAGACGAGGGGTAATTAACGGCAGCTTAGTTCGCGGCTGCCGGAGATTTGGATCCCCACAATCATTAAACCCCGGCCTACCCTAGGCAGGGGGAATCTGTAGTACGCCTGACAAGCGCGCGCGTATTCCCATCTCACTGGGGTGACGAAAGACACCCTACACCTTTCGACTAACCTGTTAGTCTAGTACTGTAGTTTACTTAGTAGATATTAGACTAGACTCGAGTCATACCTATTTCTAAAAACTGATGAATCGTGGGTATTTTAAAGACAGATCCTATTTTCTAAAAAAAACCCACGATTCATGCGATTTCAAATGCCAAACTGTATGACTCGATTATATACGATGTTTATTCCTTATTGTTGCATTGCTATTTATTCCTGCATATTCTTGTGGTTATCATCGCACATTCATATTATTCATATCGCATTTGCATGCTTATACTTGTGCTTTCGTTATTGTTATGAAACCATGCTGTCAGGACACCGGCACCATTGCCGATGATGCGTATGTGTTCCACGTATACCTGCTTGCCGGCTTACACATATCATCATCGGTAATTGCCATGCTACGTACACTGTAGAGAATATTAATTCTTTGATATCACTTGTTAGCTGATAGCTTAGACATTGCATTTATTACTGTGATTGTCATGCATATTTATACGTTCATTCTCACGCATCATTGTCAGGGCCAGTCCGGATTGCCGGAGCCCAATATGTTAGAACTCATTGTCTATTTATACTTGAGATTGGGATTTCGGATTTTCATGAGATTTCTGGATTTGGAGAAACCGCAAGAATATATATAAACTTCTCTCTCTCTCTCTCTCTTTAAAAGGCAAGTTACGGTTTTCTCGTGATGTATGAGTCGTCCACCATGAGTTTTCATGATAGCTGTTGGATTTCGAGACCCGTTTCGAGGAGTAGTATGAACCGTCTCGGGTACATGGTGGACCCGGTATGGTACCCCGGAGCGAGAGTGATTTCATGGAGGATGATGAGCCTGGCAGGGACAGACTGCCTACCGATGATTGTTTGGCGCGGCGGATATCCGGAGGATACCGTCCGTGGTCGTGTAATTTGATGATATGGGCCGATCCGGACTAACGGAGCCCGAGGTATCGAGACACTGTGATATTGAGATATTGGGTTTTATGTTTTATGTCGATACTAGACACTGATTATGTTGATTTCATTGATGATAGCTCGTGTTATATAAACAGAAATCTCACCAAAACAAGAAAACAGTTTCTTCATTTATATGTATTCTGTTTTCATTACATTACTTTCATACTTCATACATGTGATACATTGCTATCCGAGGCACTGACACGAGCACATAGGATTACACTTATGTATAGATGTTTACCCTTGCCACCTTTTCATGCTTCAGACTTTATCATTTTGAGGTTGTATATGTTATTGATCGTATTGACCTAGGATTGAGTCATACATACGATTTCTGCTCGGTGATATTTTCTACTCACGAGTTGGCAACTCACCCCCGTTGTGCCACAGTTTCTTGTAGGTTTTGTCGTACAGGTTTCGTTACGGCTTTGCTGGCACACTGCTTCCATTTCGGGTGATTGCTTTGGTAGGTGGGTTCACTCGCTTCGTGACCACCCTTGTATTTTATTTACATTGTTGTATCTAGAAACTCCATCAACCAAACTTGTATATTTATTTAGACTTAGAGACCAGTTGTATATTATTTCGACCTTAGAGCCGCGCGTTGCATTATTATGGGTTTTCATGTTGTTTTTGAGTTTCCTTTCAGTTTTGATCCTCGTCCTTTGGCGTTGTATATTATATTGCTTGCGTGGTTGTGACCGTCGATTGACGAAGAGCTAGCTCCCGCTTGGGGATGTCTTTTATCATTCATGTATATATTATTCATTTTGTACCCCGTTCGGGGCCAGTATTTACAAAGGAAACTCTGCCGAAATTTTCAGAAAAGACATGATATTTTAAAAGCGCATAATTCGGCTTATGCTATTAAAACCACTTGCTTTTAAACAAGTTTTCTTTCATTTATTATTTAAAATGGTTTTAGATTTCTGGGCTTTTGGCTTACTGAATTAGATGTGATCCTATAGATTTCATCTGATTCAAGTGCCAGTCACGTGCTATTTCGGGTCGTGACAAAGTTGGTATCAGAGCTTTGTCACGACCCGGAAATGGCACGTGACTGGCACTTGAATCAGATGTTTTCATTTTTCCTCTCCCTCATCCTTAATGGCTGCTGCCCTCACTCCCTCCCCTTCTTCATCCTCTTAAACACCATGAAAAACTCCTCAAAACTCCATCTCCCTTTCACAAAAAATATGCACAAGCTCCACACCAACACTTTGGACCAAGAAAGTAAGGATTTTGGACACTTGGGGCAACTCAAGAAAATTCTTGAGTTGCCAAATGAGGTAATTCCTATACCACTTGCATTGTATTTCATTCACTTTAGCTTCCATATTTGATTAGAAGTGTTTTAGTGATGTTTAGTGAGGATAGGAAATTCCAAATTAGGGTTTAAGGAAAACTTAAATTGAGATAGTGTAATTGAGATTAGTAGAGGCTATACAAACCCTGTTGTGATGATTTAGTGGACTAAACCTGAGACTAAAACCCCAAATACGAACTTTGAAATTCTGCAGATACGGAAATTGTGGAAATTGTGATGAGAAAATTGAATCTGCTAATATTCGGAGACTTGAAAAATTATTTAGCAAACACTGAGAGATAAGCAGGCACCCAGAAAGCTTTACCCAAGACCAGAGACCCCACCTTCACCTTTGGGTCGTAGATTTATTCCATCTGGTCGCAATTTGCGGCCAGGATGGGTTGGTTTTGGTTCGTGCTTCGTCTGTAGCTCCATCTCCAGTAAATTAGACCCCTCCTGTATGCAAAAATTGGCTAATTTGACATAGGGTAAAATCTGAGACATTTTCACGAGTTGCTGTTTTGATTCGGAGTTATATTTTTCGTATTTTGAATTTTAGTATTTGCGTTTTACCTCGATCACTTGACGTTTGTACGACGATATCGAGGGTTGTTTGGTGGTTTTGAAGGCGTAGTGCATATGTTCTAACCTATAGGTTTTTAGCGTGTCGTTTTGGTTTTGAGTTGGGTTTTAATGCGGAAAGATACGTTATGATGTGTAGGTACCCCTGCGAGGACTTCGAGACGACAAGCAAGCGCGTAGCGACGTCGGCAACGGCAAGCGAAGAGCAAGGTGGGTAGATATATATCTACGGGGGAAGTCGGGTAGATAGCGTATAGCATCCTCGCAGTTTCGTAATAGAACGCGAATACGTTATATCTATATTATATATATACATATACGGATGTGATATGGAATGACTTTGGATTAGTATAGTGTACTTGTAAGTTAGTGTTTAGTCGCGAACCCTAGGGTAGTGATTTGCATACACGCGCACACACACACACATTCATTTTATTTACCTGTGCGTATATGGGGATATGTATACACACACACACACATGGGTATGGAACTATACACACACACGCGCCCGCGCGCGTATACATATACATGGATTATGAGGATAGTACTTGATATCTGGAGATAAGTCGATGAGTTTGGGCCTGAGGCCATGAGATCGGTGATGTGACATGGTTCGTATTTGAGATACAACAAGATATTTTAGCGGATTCTTTAGGCGTTGTGTTTTCATACACCCGCATGCATATACATAGATGGTATCAGATTATACTAAACGTGGATCAGTACCCCCAGATTATGATATATGATGAAAAGGATACCAGACGAATAATGAGATAAATGTGATATTGACCCATACCCAGATTGGGAGACCGTACGATGAATTTACCGTACGAGCTATATTGATGATAGATCCGCACTCTTGACTCGAGAATGTCATATAGTGTATTGTATCGTATGTGATACTATTGAGGCGGGATCACCGACTATATATATATATATATATATATATATATATATATATATATATAAACTCAGATTTTGGTGGTTTCCCTTTACCTTTTCGGTTAGACTGTTCGTTTAATCCTGTAGTACTTATAGATGTTAGAGTAGACTCGAGTCATACCTATTTCAAAACTAACAAATTGTGAGTATTTTAAAGACAGGCCAAGGGATTCTACGAATATTTTCAAAAGACGCATCTTTTCCGAAAAACACCGTATCCTTTATTTTTCTAAACACCACGATTCGTGTTATTTCAAATGGCAAAACTGTATGACATATATATATTGATGTAGATTCTTCACTGTTGCGTTTATCATTCATTTTCCGCATATTATTGCTGTTCGCATCTCATTTACATGCTTATTATGGTTTTCATTAATGTTTTGAGTTTCTTTTTGAGTTTTGATTTTCGTCCTTCGGCGTAGTATATTATATTGCTTACGTGGTTGTGACCGTCGTTTGACGAAGAGCTAGCTCCCGCTTGGAGATGCCTTTTATCATTATATATGCTTTTATCATGTTGTACCCCGTTCGTGGCCAGTATTTACAAAGGAAACTCTGCCGAAATTTTCAGAAATGACTTGATGTTTTAAAAGCGCATAATTCAGCTTATGCTATTAAAACCATTTGCTTTTAAACAAGTATTCCTTCATTTATTATTTAAAATGGTTTAGATTTCTGGGATTTTGGCTTACTTGAATTAGATGGAGCCTTATAGATTTCATATGATTCAAGTGTCAGTCACGTGCCATTTCCGGGTCGTGACAAAGTTGGTATCAGAGTCTTGCGGCATACATCTTTCTTAAATTGTCATAGATTATTTTGTACTTGATTGCCATAAATTTTTAATATCCTGCAACATTGTTATATGATTTATCCACGTTGCTCGTAGATCATAAAACTATATCAAAACTGAATTTTGATAACATTTTCTCGGACCATTGCTGCCCCGCACCCTGGCTGGTTGTATATATTATATAGAAAGCTCATTTTTGGCATTTAGTGGCTACAAAAATTGTTCCCACGCCCTACAATTCTTTGCAAATTACAAGTTGTCCCCACAATCAAGCTCTTTTTTGGCATTTAGTGGTTACAAAAATTGTTCCCACCAATTCTTTGCAAATTTCAATCTTCTCTTTTACCACGGCAAGAACAATGATGGGAAAAATTTACAAATGACCCTATTTTCTTGGCAAAAGTTGCAAACGAGCTGAAAATTGGGTTGGGCCTCCTCAAGTAAACCATGGATGAAAAAATAAATATTAATAGATTACAAGCATTTTCATGTCTCTCCAAATCAATCATCACCGAATAACATAAATAAATAGTTAATAATTACTGTCAAAAAGCATAAAAATTATCTTAGAATTCAGATATTAAATCAATACGAATACAAAAAAAAAAGAGTATGTGTTACCGTATTGGTTATCATTAGCGGATACAAATACGGATTTAGATAGTCACTGAAAATGAAAATCAATTATTCATATTTGATAAAAATAGGATACAAATATGGATTCCATTCCGATTATTGGTATCCGTCTAAATCCATGGTTGCTATCAAATAAAATATTTCATTCAAAGTATTGATCGGTTTTCTTAAACTAATTCGACATGTATCTCTTTGGTTTTGTAGTTGGTAGAGCATTTATTTATATGAGTTTTCTTTTCTTCTTTCTTCAAATGATCAACAGTTTGGATTTGTTCTCCTATGAGATTTTTGTATGGTCGGGACATTCCAGCATGTCAAATTTAAATACTAAAGTGCAAAATTTTTTATAGATTAAACTTTCTTCAAGCACGATCATCATTATATGATATTAACATTTGCTTAAGATAATTTACGGTTGGAATCCCATCCGTCATTTGCTTGAGATAATTTATGGTTGGACTTCCATCCGCACGTTATACACGGGGGTCATTGCCAGTATCCCTTCATTAAGCTATGCTGGTCAAAATGTGTCATAATGATTTTTAGAGCATGATAACCAGAATGCACTTGACTTCCATCAACATTAAAATAAATTAGCCGATGCATAACTCGTAATATCCACTATCCTTAAGTTAATGAGAAGATACAAAAATAATAGATTAATATCAAAGAGCAGATCAAGTCAGAGTTTCCATCATTCTCAAGGGGACCATATGTATGTTCAATCACATGAAATCTGAACCTTTGAGGAAGCAAAATAATTACTCGTTAGTTGTGGACAAATTGAGGCAGCCACAACAATCAGAAAATAATACTCACTGCTTACAGACCAATCTCAATGGCAGCTAATATAAAAGGAACCTACTCATATAACTATCATTTAACTAATATAAAGTGTGGCTCATGGAAAAGAAATCTTTTACACACGATGGTATCTTTTTTGGCAAGTGTTTACCAAAATGCCCTTTTAGATTTGAATGTAATAATATTCCTTGGCCTTGGATGAGCAAGGGTATTTTTGGAAAGCCAAATTATTGATGAGACATATTTCCCAAGTTGTTCACACAAAGGATTTGCAAAATTCTTAGGAAAACCATAAAGGAATTTTGCTTAGCAAGGATTTATTTGGAAGAAAAAAATTAATAATTCCCATATTGCTCAGGTAAAGGATCTGCAAAATACATGGGAAAATCTTAAAGTTGTGTAACATGGCATTTATTCCTTTGGATACAATTTATGGACCCCATCTCTATAGTATGAGTACAATGGAGTTTTTCCTTTAATTATCCTTGGGATTTATAGTTCATGATATTTGATAGGAATTTACAAAAAACTTTTTAAAAAAATAGAAATAATAATATTTATATTGAAATAGTCACAAAAAATATGCTGTATCTTTTTTTCAAATATGATGAAACAATAATATTTTAAATAACAACGGTTATTTTACATCTATTTATAGAAATTATAATTGCTTTAAAACTTATGCTAAAATTACATGACACAAATAACTATAGCTATTTAAAAATTTACTAGATAATGAATTTATTGAAAAATAAAATTTTAAGCTAAAATATTGACATAATTTATTATTTACATTGGTTTATAGCCACATTACATAACATAATTTGTATTTGTAAATTATAAGTTGAAAACACAAAAACGGGATATTTATTTAGATATGATGGTTATTCTTGATATTCACTCACAAGTCACAAAGCATATGGTATTTATATTTAAAAAAAATCTATCAAAAGATTTTGGTATTTAAATGAAATTTAGCCTTTATACAGTCTTAAAATATTAAACTAAGATCTAAATTATCATTTGATATTTCTTATAGAAAAAGAAATCAAATACTATCTTGATAATCAAATAAAAAGACGGATTATTCAGAAAATTATTAAAATTATATTCAATAATTAGAATATTTATCATGCATAATATAATAATATAAAGTATATAATTATCTTTTTAAATAAATTTCATTCAATAATTATAGTTCCATCACAACTGATAATGTATTAAATGCTTATAATTCATACAAAATTAAAAATAAATACTAACTCTATTTATTTTTGTAAAAACTATATTGTTTATGAAAAAATATCACGATCTATAAATAATCCAATTGATCTATAAATAATCCAATTAATCACGATTATTTTAAGCTAACAAAAAAATGGCTATGTAATTACTTCTATCATCATGTGTTGCTTACATCTTAAATTATAATAACTTTTACATACCGTATGCATTCATCTATGAATATATTGAATCGTCTTTGATCCTAAACAAAGCGTGGTGTCAAAGTCTAGTGTGTGCGTAACAAGAAAGAATCTTCGCAAAGTGTTTTGAGCTATACATCACCATCCAGAATACAATTCTTGTTTTTTTTAGAAGACGGAAGAAAAAGGAAAAGGCATCCAGATACAAATTTGTACAGACCACCAAAAAGTTCTTTAAGTAAACGCTAATCTGGAGCAGCAGCAGCAGCAGCACAAATCATTCCTCTGGCAAAAGTGAGATGGCAGCATTTAATCCTCAAAACAACCAAATTCTAGCATTTGAAGCCATGGCAAATGGATAAGATTATGATGAGGATCAGAGCGATTATAATGCCCAACACTATCAGTTTTATTTTCATGTTCTGAAACCACATCTTTCTCCTCATCTTTGTTCCCTGCTGCCTAAAATCTTGTGCCTGCAAATGATCGTCACAAACATCAGCAGCATAATTTCAAGGTCAGCTATCAAGATTAATCAGTAACAAAACCAAAAAAAGTATACCAGTATTTCACTGAACTACCAAAGACTTCGGAAAAGACTACCAAAAAGCTTCATACTGTTACTGAATTATGCCTGCATTTTGCCAGGTTAACATAATAGCAATGTAATAGCAATGGTGTTTGTTTAAAGCTATGTTGGTAGTATAGTGAAAAACGGGTAATGTTAAATGGAAGATTTTGTATTTACTTGTCATGTATAAAGTTCATGGTAGTTAGTGAAAAGCCGTAACAATTTTTGGTAGTTCAGTGAAATTAAGCCAAATATATATATTCTAACCTGGGAGCGGAGGTTCTCTGTTTTGTCAACAAGGAGCTCGATTTTCTCCCCACGATCAAGAACCTAGAAAGAGAGCAAAGTTTGAAACAATTTAAAATACATGCTCAAAACTCAACAAGACATGTTTAAGTTTAAACTTGACTACATAGTACATATAATTCATTGTAACAAAAACTAACTATATCCTTCTTTACCTTCTCAATATTCTCCATCATAACTCCTTTGACTTCCGAAACCTGTGCCTTCACTTTTGCGAGCTTGCTAATCTCCTCAGGGTGGTCCACACAATATTGCATGTGCTCTTTCAATTTTGACCTGTAATTTAATTGGTATATATAACAGTTCCTATGAAAGTTTATGTACTAAAAAGAAAAAAACTATATACCCAAATTCCTTGTTAAGGCTGTTAGCACCAGCAGTTGCAGCCTTTCCTCCACCATATCTGTTGACAAAATCTTCCTTCACCTTATCGAGGAAAGCAATTGGAACTTGCCTGCCAGCTGACTCGACTGCAACAACACAATATGCTGCATACAGAAAACAATGATTCAATAAGGAGCTCCAATTTGTAGAAATCATGCTCACATGCATGTTAAACAAATAAAAGGGCATTCATTGTTTAAGAAACAATTACCCATTTCCCATTGATTTGATAATCTAAGAGAATCTTATAAGGGCTATTACATTTTCCTTCAAAATACATAACGACATTGGAATGCATATGGAGAGCGCTGTAGTGTGAAATATTACTGTAAGTCGCATGTTAAACATGCCCAGGTACCGTTGTTCAAGTATATCAACGTATTGTCACTTTATCAGACTCCTACTGTTTAATTTCCGCACTTCAAAAATACTGTGAGAATAGGCTTGGAGGTTATCAAGAGTAGATTTGGAAACCCTGGCATCTTGCAGAAACGCAAGAGGCTTTACAACTGAAGTGGCGCTATAGAGTACAAGCTTTTGCTAATTTGTAGCAAATCACATCAACCAACTGTTACCAGCATTCGTTTTTGTAGTTAAAAACACACATCCCAAAGACATGCGAGTTCCTTGATCTGGCGAGCGCTTCTTGATAACAGCTGAGACCATTGGGGGGAGCTGACATAGCTGCCCTTTCAAGCAATTTCGACCTTGGCCCCAGTTGGGTTGGCACACAAAAATGCGCATGTAGTATACAAGCCATGGTTTCATCCTGCTAATTCTAAAAAGCGGGGTGGAGCTGGGCTTCAATCCCATGAAAGGCTAAATTGAGGCTTTAAGCGGACCATGGGTTTTAAAACTGCACATTTGCAGTAGAAATGAAGCCTAGCTCCATGTACCACTGGAGGTCTTTTAACGGGGTGTTATGAGGCCTTATACATAACGATTTCTCGACAGGTAATATGCTTCCCTTGAAGGTTTGTTTCTTTGACTTGTGGCAGACATAGGTCAGCCGGTTCTTCTGGTGGATCAGCAGCTTCTCCGTCTCTCCTACCCGTGTCATGTCATGAGTTAGCGACGAAGCAAGATGGTCATTTGGTGTTTTCTCCTTCTGTGGGTGTCTACTAATTATTCGTACAAGGACACCGTGGTACTTGTCAAATGGATTGTGCAGTGGAGTTTTTGAGTTATTCTAGCTATCCTTGGTGAATAAAATCATATTGATGATGTTGTTGTTGTTGGAATATCGAATGCCTTTGCAATTGGTCTTACCTATTTATTTGTTTAAAATTTTTATTGTTGTTGTTTTTTTTATAATCTGGACAGGCAATGGTCCTGATACAGCGATGCTACTTTGGTTGAATAAACTTTTAATCTATAGGGTACTCTATGCGGTTTTGTCTATAGAATGTTGGACCATTTAATGGCTAAGTATGTTGCTCCTGATTTGTCTTTGTTTGAATTACCCTATCTCTAATGTTGATTTCTCAGCTGACCAGAGGTCCCGACCTTCGGCCAAATCAAAAGAGCTTACACATACTTCTTATTTAACTAAATCTTGGAGCCTTCCTCTGCATTGACAGCTAAACACAGAGGTTTTTGGAGAGGTTTTAGAGAGAGAGCCTTATGGTATCAGAGCCAAGTGTTCTAGTAATTCCACTCTTTGTTGAGAGCAACGAGTGACCTATTCATAGTGACTATCCTGAGCGTTGGTAAGACGTTGGTAAGCTCGTGAATCCGTTGGTAAGCCCGAAGAGAGAGCGAGGTGTTCCCGGTGGAGTGTTCCCGGTCAAGGTATGATCTGTGTTTAGTTCATAAAATTGCTATTGATGATGGCTGGTTTTATTAGAAAATTTTTCTCTGGTTCTGGAAGTGATTCAGGACACATAATACAAAGCAAAGAAGAGATGATTAATGAGGATTATTCAAACTGGACTATTCCTAATGAAAATATTGAAAATATTTACAAAATTGGTACTTTTGATTTCAAAAGCGCTTTTAGCGTAAAAATTCATGAAGAGACTTTAAACATTCAAAATAAGTTTCAATCAATTCCTCTTTTATCTCATATTTCTATACGAAAATATTTAGAAAAAGGATTTCGTTATATTCATTTTGGTATGATTCAAGTAGCAGTCAAACCACTTGCTCATATTGGCATAGACATTCCTGTTTACATGGCTTTACGTGATAAACGATTAAGAAGATACAAATCGTCAATATTAAGTATGATTCAAACTAATATTTGTAATGGTCCTATTTATTTCAATTGTATTCCTAATTTTCCTGTATCATTAACTGATCCTTTAATTATGAATTCCTTAATTCTTGATGTTCATCTGCAAGGAGATGAATTTGAAAAACTTGCAGAACAATTTGTGATTATTTATCGCATTTACTTTCGATTAATGAGTTCTGCTATTAATCCCAAATGCAAATTAATTAATAACTTTAATGATGAAACAATACTATTACAAATTGATGCTGACTATTCAAAGACCTTTGTTCCTAAACGCCTGAAATGGAATGAAATTACCATTCCAGAAGCCTTTCAAATAGATGTTCCTCAGAGACCAAGAAATCTCGAGAGAACAGAAATTCAAGAGATAGTTGAAGAACAAGATGGTACAGTCCTGGTTCGTTTCAACTCACTCAATGAAAATAGGAGATCCATCAGACCCTACTCTATTCCTAGAAATTCATTTAGGGAATCTAGGTCTTTCATAGTAGAAACTCCTTATACTCAAGAAGATCCTTCAATAAGGATTCACAATCAAACACCTATTCCTGACATTTCAAATGAACTCAATTTTTCTCCTAATAATTCTCCTAATTCCAGTCAGATGCATGGAGAATTCCACGGTATTAATGTTATCACTAAAGTTGGTGTTAAGATTGATATCGAAGAACTTGAAAAAGATTTCAAAGAAGAATCAGAATACTACACATGGTACTCTAAGCTAGATGCTTACTGTCAAGCTAAGATTCGAATTCAATGGATAAGAGATATTCAAAAATATCATGCTCCCTTTCATTTTGAAAACTGTTTAGATTTTTATTTTACAAAAAATGAAATTTCTGAACCATTCAAAAAATCTGCTATTAATGTGCAAACAAGTTTGTACAAGAAATGGCAACTTCAAGATGGCACTACTATTACTGCTATCACTCCTCCCTTACAGACCTTGAAACTCCATTCCAAAGAAGGAGAAGTCATAGCTACACCTTTCAAAAGGGGTCGTGAAAGTATTGACCCTAGAGGAAATGATCAAGTTAATTTGGATGATGTCAAGAAATTATATCAACAAAATAACTGCTCCAATCAAGTTTTACACACGATTTCAACACAAATAGATTCCTTATCTACTGACATTAAGGCCATTTCAAAACCAAGTTCAACATTCCCTCACAGTACTTCTTTACCACATTTTCAACCAAGAAGTATTCCTAGAGCCTTAGAAAATAAGCTCACGTTTGAAAACGAGTCATTATTATCTAAAATAAATCAAACACTTGATTCAATTAACAAGAACCTTCCCGGTCCTTCAAAAATCAACAATATTGACACTATAGAAGAAAATGAAGAATCAGATTCCTCATTAGAATCTCATTCCTCTGAAAACCCTGTAGTTCAATCCTCTGAAAACCCTGAAATTCAAAAAATCAATAATATTGATACTATAGAAGATAACGAAGAATCGGATTCTTCAAATTCCTCATTAAAATCTGATTCCTCTGACAACTCAAATTCCTCATTAAAATCTGATTCCTCTAACAACTCTGTAATTCAAAAAATCAATAATGTTGAAAATGATATCTTACAAAATAACTCTAATCAGGATATTAATAAAATTGAAAGAGGAAAGAAGCCAAATAATTTCAATAAAACTCATAGAAATTGGAACAATAGTAGAACTAAAGACTACTATCCACGACCTACCCCTCCTGACATTATGTATGAAGAAAGAGCAAAATTCCATACGAAAGATTATGATGGAAATTCCATTTATGAATGGAATATTGATGGAAAAAGTGAATATGAAATACTCAACACATTACAAGAAATGGGTATGGCCAAATTGGCATACAAAATGAAAAGATGTTCTGAACAAGATATTGCGAGTTTATTCATAACTGGTTTTACTGGACAGTTGAAGTATTGGTGGGACAATGCTTTGACCTTGCAAGACAAAACAGCAATTCTTGAGCATACTATAGACGTAGAAAATGCCCAAGGAGAAATTACTACCCAAAACGATTCAAGTGATTTCCTCATAGTTACCATAGCTATGCACTTTGTAGGAAATCCTCAGGAAGAATTAGCTTCTTCAAAGATATTCCTTACTAACATTAGGTGTCCAACACTTAGTGACTTCAGGTGGTACAAAGACATGTTTTTGACTCATGTTCTTAAACGAACAGATAGTACTGCACCATTCTGGAAAGAAAAATTCATTACTGGTTTACCAACTCTGTTTTCCCAAAGAATTATGATTAATTTACAAAAGGAAATGGGAACAGAACAGATTGATTTCACTTCAATGACCTTTGGTCAACTCTTTGCTTTTGTCAAAAAAGAAGCCCTTGCAGCTTGCCAAGAACTCAAATTCCAGGCTAAATATGGCAGTAAGAGAAAAGAAATGGGATCTTTCTGTCAAGCTTTTGGAATTACTGGAATCAGTGCTCCTTCCACTGAAAGAAAGAAAAAATTCCTTCAAAAATCTTTTTCACAAAAAAGATATTCAAAGAAATATAAAGACGACTCATTTTCCCCGAACAAATTCAGGAGATTCAATAGAAAAAAGAATTCAAGTGATTTCAAGTGCTTTAAATGTGGCAAGAAAGGTCATATTGCTAGCAAATGTCGAAGCAAAGGAAAAGGAAAGATAAATGAAATCATTGATGGCATTTCTGATGTTGAAGAAAATATCAGAAACAAATTAAAAGAAAGATTCCAAATCTATTCTGAGATCAATCATATTACTGACGATGATAATGGCAATTATGATTCCTCTAGTGAAAGTCAGGATGACTGTCACTGTAAACAGATTAATATGATTAAGTCTTCCACTGATAATAAGAAGATAAATTCCGACACAAAAGAATTCATCTTCGATATGATTCAACAATTACCTGATCCTATCAAACAAAAGAAACTTTTTGAAAGATTAAAATCTTTAATTCTGCAAGAAGAAGAGAAGTTTAATATCATTCAACCTTCAGCTTCTCAATTCATTTCTACGATTGAGAAATTCCAATTTCAAAAGTGGTTAGTTCATCTAACTATTTCTATAGGAAACTTCAAACAAACCTTTGTTGCAATGTTAGACAGTGGTGCAGATCAAAGCTGCATCAGAGATGGTCTAATACCAACAAAATATTATAATTTTACTAATGAAGTCCTTATAGCAGCCAACAACTCTCCTCTTCGAATCAAAGGAAAGTTGACAAAGACCGAAATATGTAATCAAAACTACTGCTTTAAACATCAGTTTATTGTAGTACAAAATCTCAACACTGATATCATCTTAGGCACTCCATTCCTTACTCAAATTTACCCTTTTGTTGTTGATAACAAAGGTATCAGCACTAACATTATGGGTAATACTATACATTTCAGATTCCTGATTCCTGTTCGACAAAAGGAGTTAAATGCTTTGCAAAATAACTCCATTTATCAACATATCAACGTTATTCAAAGGAAGCAGAATAAGATAAATTTTCTCAAAGAAGATTTGTCTTATGCTCAAATTGAAGAGCACTTACAATTACCCAGCACAAAACAAGAAATTCAACAGTTAGAAGATCTATTCAAAAGAGAAGTCTGTGCAGATCTTCCTAATGCTTTTTGGGAAAGAAAGAAGCACATCGTTGAATTACCATATGAAAAGGAATTTTCAGAAAGAAATATTCCTACAAAGGCAAGACCCATTCAAATGAATCATGATCTATTAGAAGTTTGTAAAAAAGAAATTCATATTCAAAGTTTAATGAATGACATTCTGAATCCATATTCAAAGTTTATGATTGTTTATATTGATGATGTATTAGTTCTCTCTGAAAACATTAATCAACATTTTAAACATTTGAAAACTTTCTTATATACTATAAAGAAAAATGGCTTAGTTCTTTCAGCCACAAAAATGAAATTATTTCAAAACAATATTCGTTTTCTTGGACATTTCATAAATCAAAGAACTATTCATTCTTTACCTTGCATTAATATTCCTCATCCTGATGCTTTCATAATTGTTGATACTGATGATTCAAAAGGTACTGACAATTCATTACCAGACTTCTTGACTAGGGAATTCCTTACAGGAAAAATGGGTGATCCCAATTTAAAAGTTCGCACTTCAAAGGACTATGAGATGAAAAAATCGACAGCAGCAACTTCATCAGCAAACAAATTCCATATTCTCCAAGATTTCCCTGCTCTAACTTACGCATCAGCAGTGGAAAGCAAGAAACCTCAAAATTCAACTCCACAAATTCAAACTTCTCCAAAAGATCAAGACAGCCCATATTTCACAAAATCTGGTGTTCAACACATTTGCTTGACCACCTTCAAAGAACCTCCCCACTACAACACACTTCAAATCTACACTCATCAATTATTCCCGCCAAACTCCTATTGGCTGGATGATCCCCTCAAAACTCAACAATTCTATGAGTTGATCTTAGTTGACTCTGGGTCAGCTGAAATCACTCATACTCCTGATAGAAAAACTCCTTCACTGATTTCTTATTCAAAATGCGTCATAAAGAAGGTTATTCTACCAAATGAATGGTCCAGCATCTGGACTACAAAAGAATTCTCAATTAATTACATTCCCAAAGGTTATACATACCTAGACTATCAAATGGCTTGGTTTCGAACCTTATTCTATAGGCCATTCAATCATTCATGGTTCCTTACCTTCCACTCAAATTGTGCTGACAATATTCCTATCTGGTTCTACGAATGGTGGCTACGTTTTGGCCCCGTTCCAGACATACTTCCACCTGTTGTTCTAAAGGCCTTCCAAACTTGGGTCCAAAGAACGGGAGGTGAACATTTCAAAAAAGCCCTCCTATTCCACAAATCCTTCAAAGTCCCATGGATATTTTGTTGGACATTTACATTATTCAAACACTACAACAGTGACTACCCTCTCAGTCTGGGTAGAGAATTCAAAGTCAAATGGTGGACCCGTTACACTCAAGATTACTGCAATGAGAAGGCAGTGGTGCATTACATTCAAACGGGAAAGAAACTTCAACAAGAAATTCAGCAAATTCCAAAAGAACCAGTAAAGCCTGAACCAAAAACTCCTGCAAAAGAAGTAAAGACTCAAAAGAAGGCAAAAGCAGTCATAGATTTCAACTCCTCAGATTCAGAGAATGATGATATGAAGATTTTTCTGGAATTCCAAAAATTCAAAAAAATGCAGAAACAAATGAGAAGCTCAAAATCGAACTCCAAGCATTCATCAGAAGGATCCTCTACTGATCCTATGGGAGGGCCTTGTGCTCAAGACCCTTTCGAATTGTAAATTAAAAAAAAAAAAAAAAAAATTTGTATATATATCTTATCTTTCTAGTGTTTCTAGTGTTCTCTGTAGTGAATGGTGACTACAGCTAGTCCGGAGCAAACGGCTACCGGTAAAGACTTATCAAATCCGTTCAAAAAAGGTTTGCTCCTAACCCAAAGGAGTATGGCTCTCAAACAGCCAATTTACTGGAGAAGTAATTCTCCACAACAACGTCATATGTAGAACGGTTCAAATCTACATGCTAGCCCAATCTCAAACGGTGGTTGGTAAAGGCATTTCAAATCCGTTAATGGCTGCGGATTTGCCAAAAATTCGATTACTAAAAATTCCTCTCAAAAGTAAGGACAGCTCAAAAGAAGACGAAAGATGTCTACTCAAAAGATGCCAGCTCAAAAGAAAACAAAAGATGTCTACTCAAAGATGACAGCTCAAAAGTAAAGATTCCTACTCAAAAGATGACAGCTCAAAAGAAGACGAAAGAGGTCTACTCAAAAGATGCCAGCTCAAAAGTAAAGATTCCTACTCAAAGAAGACAGCTCAAAAGAAGACGAAAAATGTCTACTCAAAGATGCCAGCTCAAAAGAAAAGACGCCAGCTCAAAAGTCAAAAGATGCTTTCTCAAATAATTAAAGACAGACTCAACTATTCAAAAAGGAAGGACAAGACAACCACTCAAATAATGGAAGACAAACTCAGCTTTTGAAAAAGCAAGACAAGACATCCACTCAAAAGATTCGTGCCAATCCAACTCAAAGAGCATTCAAGTCTATATAAACAAGAGCTCATTCATGTAACGAGGCAGAGGTTTTTGGAGAGGTTTTAGAGAGAGAGTTCAGAGTCTTGTAAACTTTGTGACTTCTACTCTTTACTTCTGTATCCAAATACTTTCTCAATTCAAATAAAGATCAAAGCCAGTTCTCATTCCATCTTCTTGTTTACCTTGTTTTATGATCCTGACCCCCTTATGGTATCAGATACCATAAGGGGGTCAGGATCATAAAACAAGGTAAACAAGAAGATGGAATGAGAACTGGCTTTGATCTTTATTTGAATTGAGAAAGTATTTGGATACAGAAGTAAAGAGTAGAAGTCACAAAGTTTACAAGACTCTGAACTCTCTCTCTAAAACCTCTCCAAAAACCTCTGCCTAGTTACATGAATGAGCTCTTGTTTATATAGACTTGAATGCTTCTCTTGAATGTTCTTTGGATCAGCATGAATCCTTTAGTGCTGTCTTGTCCATCTTTTTTGAATAGTTGAGTCTGTCTTTAATTATTTGAGTGGCCGTCCATTCTTCAATACGAATCTTTTGAGTGGCTGTCTCGTCTTGCTAAAAGCATCTTTTTCTTTTGAGCTGGCATCTTTGAGTAGACTTCTTTTGTTTTCTTTTGAGCTGGCATCTTTGAGTAGGAATCTTTACTTTTGAGCTGGCATCTTTTGAGTAGACATCTTTCGTCTTCTTTTGAACTGGCATCTTTGAGTAGGAATCTTTACTTTTGAGCTGGCATCTTTTGAGTAGACATCTTTTGTTTTCTGGCATCTTTTGAGTTTCAATTATTGGGGTGGAAGATCCCTCTGCTAATAATTCATTGGATTTGCTGGTTCTTCAGATTGATCTTCTTTTCCGTCTTCTTGTCCATAGATATATGAGAACAGTTTTGTAGTATTGGATTCAGCTAATAATTCCAAATTTGTTAAATCGACGTCTTTCAGATTTCTTCGGAACTTGAAATATTTTGATCGATCATTGATGTCCTTGAAATCATATTGAGCACTGAATCCTCCCAAGGGTATATGTACTGAGGACATTATTATAATTCTTTCTGCGGGATAGAAGATCCTGCCTTCTTGATGTGGGAATGTTGAAAATATTGTTAAGTAATATCTTCCTTCAGGGGCAAATTCCTGGATAGCCTTATAAATTTTTTCTCCAAAGAATTCGGGGATTCTGTCAGTAATAACAATTTCCCTAATCATACCTGCCCAATAAAAATGCTGAAGATTTTGTAATAAGTATGGCATTGCTCCTTCATTGAATGTAATATTCAAAATTAAGGGCTCCAGATCGAAAAAATGGATTACTTCTTGAACAACATTGTTATGAGTGTACCACCTGTCTGTTTCTGCATTCTTCTTTAGAATATTCTGGAGTTCTATGAGTTTATCATAATGTAATTTTTCTGCCATATCTTTGATTTTTTCTTGGATTTCATAAGGAAGTTTTTCCAAGAAATTTTGTCGGAATGAATGACTCAATGTCATCCTCTTCTTGAATTGTAGGAAGGGAATATGTTCCATCCTTAATTGTGCCTCCAAATGATAAATTATGTCGTTTAATCTGGAAATTTCTTCGACATAATCTTCAATATTGTGAGTAACTGATGAATAAGCTTCTTGAGTTTTTCTGGCCATCTCCTTGAAGTAAAGATTTTCTTTCTTCAGCCTTTTAACCTGCGAATTAAAACGCTCATTTTCTTTTTTATACTCACTCATTTTAGTGGAACTCTCATCCTCACTCATTTGAATTGGGGATCCCAACGGATCTACTATGATTTTTGGTAAATCATCAACCATCAACGGATTTGAGATGTCTTTACCTTTTACCGTTTGAAAATGACTAGGTTCATCATTTATTTTAATTGGTGATGAACTACCAATTTGAGATTTCAAGATCTCTATGAGCTTTAATTGCTCTTCATCATGTTCGTCTTCCACAAAGAAGTTACGAACATTATTGTTTGAGAGCGAAAAATCCCTCAATGCTTCTTCAAGGTTGTAATAACCTTTCCATCTACAGTCTTTTCTGTTGCCGACTGTATTCATCAAAGAACCATAATTGATATAGACTCCGGGCTTTGGGCCGTTGAAGAGTACATAATGAGTAAAATTCTTTGAAGTGGGCTTTGTAATAATTTTTGTAAAATAATATGTAAGAGCACTAAGAGCTTTTAATTTCTCTTGTGGTGTTCTTGCCATCCACAGTGCGTTAAGAATACACTGTTGTTGCTCATCAACTGATGATCCTTTTGCGACTTTATAAGATTTGTCGTCATTTGCTTGAAGTAAAGGGAGGGTAATCCTTCCGAACTTCATATTTTTGTTGCTGTTACCTTTGTGGCTACATTGAAACATATAAACAGAGTTAGAAGTAATAAACATCAGCTCCTGAATTATCTTTCCTTTTACATGCTCAATGGTAACTTGAACATTGATCCTGCATAAATAATCCACAAAGTTAACCCAACGATTTCTGGATAATTTATCAGCAAAATCAATGCTTCGATTTATAGGAATAATAGTACCTTGATTTATGAAATGTCCAAGAAAGCGAATATTGTTTTGGAATAATTTCATTTTTGTGGCTGAAAGATCCAAGCCATTTTTCTTTACAGTATATAGGAAAGTTTTCAAATGTTTAAAATGCTGATCAATGTTTTCAGAGAAAACTAATACATCATAAATAATCATAAACTTTGAATATGGATTCAGAATGTCATTCATTAAACTTTGAATATGAATTTCTTTTTTACAAACTTCTAATAGATCATGATTCATTTGAATGGGTCTTGCCTTTGTAGGAATATTTCTTTCTGAAAATTCCTTTTCATATGATAATTCAACGATGTGCTTCTTTCTTTCCCAAAAAGCATTAGGAAGATCTGCACAGACTTCTCTTTTGAATAGATCTTCTAACTGTTGAATTTCTTGTTTTGTGCTGGGTAATTGTAAGTGCTCTTCAATTTGAGCATAAGACAAATCTTCTTTGAGAAAATTTATCTTATTCTGCTTCCTTTGAATAACGTTGATATGTTGATAAATGGAGTTATTTTGCAAAGCATTTAACTCCTTTTGTCGAACAGGAATCAGGAATCTGAAATGTATAGTATTACCCATAATGTTAGTGCTGATACCTTTGTTATCAACAACAAAAGGGTAAATTTGAGTAAGGAATGGAGTGCCTAAGATGATATCAGTGTTGAGATTTTGTACTACAATAAACTGATGTTTAAAGCAGTAGTTTTGATTACATATTTCGGTCTTTGTCAACTTTCTTTTGATTCGAAGAGGAGAGTTGTTGGCTGCTATAAGGACTTCATTAGTAAAATTATAATATTTTGTTGGTATTAGACCATCTCTGATGCAGCTTTGATCTGCACCACTGTCTAACATTGCAACAAAGGTTTGTTTGAAGTTTCCTATAGAAATAGTTAGATGAACTAACCACTTTTGAAATTGGAATTTCTCAATCGTAGAAATGAATTGAGAAGCTGAAGGTTGAATGATATTAAACTTCTCTTCTTCTTGCAGAATTAAAGATTTTAATCTTTCAAAAAGTTTCTTTTGTTTGATAGGATCAGGTAATTGTTGAATCATATCGAAGATGAATTCTTTTGTGTCGGAATTTATCTTCTTATTATCAGTGGAAGACTTAATCATATTAATCTGTTTACAGTGACAGTCATCCTGACTTTCACTAGAGGAATCATAATTGCCATTATCATCGTCAGTAATATGATTGATCTCAGAATAGATTTGGAATCTTTCTTTTAATTTGTTTCTGATATTTTCTTCAACATCAGAAATGCCATCAATGATTTCATTTATCTTTCCTTTTCCTTTGCTTCGACATTTGCTAGCAATATGACCTTTCTTGCCACATTTAAAGCACTTGAAATCACTTGAATTCTTTTTTCTATTGAATCTCCTGAATTTGTTCGGGGAAAATGAGTCGTCTTTATATTTCTTTGAATATCTTTTTTGTGAAAAAGATTTTTGAAGGAATTTTTTCTTTCTTTCAGTGGAAGGAGCACTGATTCCAGTAATTCCAAAAGCTTGACAGAAAGATCCCATTTCTTTTCTCTTACTGCCATATTTAGCCTGGAATTTGAGTTCTTGGCAAGCTGCAAGGGCTTCTTTTTTGACAAAAGCAAAGAGTTGACCAAAGGTCATTGAAGTGAAATCAATCTGTTCTGTTCCCATTTCCTTTTGTAAATTAATCATAATTCTTTGGGAAAACAGAGTTGGTAAACCAGTAATGAATTTTTCTTTCCAGAATGGTGCAGTACTATCTGTTCGTTTAAGAACATGAGTCAAAAACATGTCTTTGTACCACCTGAAGTCACTAAGTGTTGGACACCTAATGTTAGTAAGGAATATCTTTGAAGAAGCTAATTCTTCCTGAGGATTTCCTACAAAGTGCATAGCTATGGTAACTATGAGGAAATCACTTGAATCGTTTTGGGTAGTAATTTCTCCTTGGGCATTTTCTACGTCTATAGTATGCTCAAGAATTGCTGTTTTGTCTTGCAAGGTCAAAGCATTGTCCCACCAATACTTCAACTGTCCAGTAAAACCAGTTATGAATAAACTCGCAATATCTTGTTCAGAACATCTTTTCATTTTGTATGCCAATTTGGCCATACCCATTTCTTGTAATGTGTTGAGTATTTCATATTCACTTTTTCCATCAATATTCCATTCATAAATGGAATTTCCATCATAATCTTTCGTATGGAATTTTGCTCTTTCTTCATACATAATGTCAGGAGGGGTAGGTCGTGGATAGTAGTCTTTAGTTCTACTATTGTTCCAATTTCTATGAGTTTTATTGAAATTATTTGGCTTCTTTCCTCTTTCAATTTTATTAATATCCTGATTAGAGTTATTTTGTAAGATATCATTTTCAACATTATTGATTTTTTGAATTACAGAGTTGTTAGAGGAATCAGATTTTAATGAGGAATTTGAGTTGTCAGAGGAATCAGATTTTAATGAGGAATTTGAAGAATCCGATTCTTCGTTATCTTCTATAGTATCAATATTATTGATTTTTTGAATTTCAGGGTTTTCAGAGGATTGAACTACAGGGTTTTCAGAGGAATGAGATTCTAATGAGGAATCTGATTCTTCATTTTCTTCTATAGTGTCAATATTGTTGATTTTTGAAGGACCGGGAAGGTTCTTGTTAATTGAATCAAGTGTTTGATTTATTTTAGATAATAATGACTCGTTTTCAAACGTGAGCTTATTTTCTAAGGCTCTAGGAATACTTCTTGGTTGAAAATGTGGTAAAGAAGTACTGTGAGGGAATGTTGAACTTGGTTTTGAAATGGCCTTAATGTCAGTAGATAAGGAATCTATTTGTGTTGAAATCGTGTGTAAAACTTGATTGGAGCAGTTATTTTGTTGATATAATTTCTTGACATCATCCAAATTAACTTGATCATTTCCTCTAGGGTCAATACTTTCACGACCCCTTTTGAAAGGTGTAGCTATGACTTCTCCTTCTTTGGAATGGAGTTTCAAGGTCTGTAAGGGAGGAGTGATAGCAGTAATAGTAGTGCCATCTTGAAGTTGCCATTTCTTGTACAAACTTGTTTGCACATTAATAGCAGATTTTTTGAATGGTTCAGAAATTTCATTTTTTGTAAAATAAAAATCTAAACAGTTTTCAAAATGAAAGGGAGCATGATATTTTTGAATATCTCTTATCCATTGAATTCGAATCTTAGCTTGACAGTAAGCATCTAGCTTAGAGTACCATGTGTAGTATTCTGATTCTTCTTTGAAATCTTTTTCAAGTTCTTCGATATCAATCTTAACACCAACTTTAGTGATAACATTAATACCGTGGAATTCTCCATGCATCTGACTGGAATTAGGAGAATTATTAGGAGAAAAATTGAGTTCATTTGAAATGTCAGGAATAGGTGTTTGATTGTGAATCCTTATTGAAGGATCTTCTTGAGTATAAGGAGTTTCTACTATGAAAGACCTAGATTCCCTAAATGAATTTCTAGGAATAGAGTAGGGTCTGATGGATCTCCTATTTTCATTGAGTGAGTTGAAACGAACCAGGACTGTACCATCTTGTTCTTCAACTATCTCTTGAATTTCTGTTCTCTCGAGATTTCTTGGTCTCTGAGGAACATCTATTTGAAAGGCTTCTGGAATGGTAATTTCATTCCATTTCAGGCGTTTAGGAACAAAGGTCTTTGAATAGTCAGCATCAATTTGTAATAGTATTGTTTCATCATTAAAGTTATTAATTAATTTGCATTTGGGATTAATAGCAGAACTCATTAATCGAAAGTAAATGCGATAAATAATCACAAATTGTTCTGCAAGTTTTTCAAATTCATCTCCTTGCAGATGAACATCAAGAATTAAGGAATTCATAATTAAAGGATCAGTTAATGATACAGGAAAATTAGGAATACAATTGAAATAAATAGGACCATTACAAATATTAGTTTGAATCATACTTAATATTGACGATTTGTATCTTCTTAATCGTTTATCACGTAAAGCCATGTAAACAGGAATGTCTATGCCAATATGAGCAAGTGGTTTGACTGCTACTTGAATCATACCAAAATGAATATAACGAAATCCTTTTTCTAAATATTTTCGTATAGAAATATGAGATAAAAGAGGAATTGATTGAAACTTATTTTGAATGTTTAAAGTCTCTTCATGAATTTTTACGCTAAAAGCGCTTTTGAAATCAAAAGTACCAATTTTGTAAATATTTTCAATATTTTCATTAGGAATAGTCCAGTTTGAATAATCCTCATTAATCATCTCTTCTTTGCTCTGTATTATGTGTCCTGAATCACTTCCAGAACCAGAGAAAAATTTTCTAATAAAACCAGCCATCATCAATAGCAATTTTATGAACTAAACACAGATCATACCTTGACCGGGAACAACGGGAACACTCCACCGGGAACACCTCGCTCTCTCTTCGGGCTTACCAATGGATTCACGAGCTTACCAACGTCTTACCAACGCTCAGGATAGTCACTATGAATAGGTCACTCGTTGCTCTCAACAAAGAGTGGAATTACTAGAACACTTGGCTCTGATTCTAAAAAGCGGGGTGGAGCTGGGCTTCAATCCCATGAAAGGCTAAATTGAGGCTTTAAGCGGACCATGGGTTTTAAAACTGCACATTTGCAGTAGAAATGAAGCCTAGCTCCATGTACCACTGGAGGTCTTTTAACGGGGTGTTATGAGGCCTTATACATAACGATTTCTCGACAGGTAATATGCTTCCCTTGAAGGTTTGTTTCTTTGACTTGTGGCAGACATAGGTCAGCCGGTTCTTCTGGTGGATCAGCAGCTTCTCCGTCTCTCCTACCCGTGTCATGTCATGAGTTAGCGACGAAGCAAGATGGTCATTTGGTGTTTTCTCCTTCTGTGGGTGTCTACTAATTATTCGTACAAGGACACCGTGGTACTTGTCAAATGGATTGTGCAGTGGAGTTTTTGAGTTATTCTAGCTATCCTTGGTGAATAAAATCATATTGATGATGTTGTTGTTGTTGGAATATCGAATGCCTTTGCAATTGGTCTTACCTATTTATTTGTTTAAAATTTTTATTGTTGTTGTTTTTTTTATAATCTGGACAGGCAATGGTCCTGATACAGCGATGCTACTTTGGTTGAATAAACTTTTAATCTATAGGGTACTCTATGCGGTTTTGTCTATAGAATGTTGGACCATTTAATGGCTAAGTATGTTGCTCCTGATTTGTCTTTGTTTGAATTACCCTATCTCTAATGTTGATTTCTCAGCTGACCAGAGGTCCCGACCTTCGGCCAAATCAAAAGAGCTTACACATACTTCTTATTTAACTAAATCTTGGAGCCTTCCTCTGCATTGACAGGTTTGACTCAACCCACATGTTAAGCAGTACTTATGGGTCATTGTTAATGGCTTCAAGCTAAAACTTTCTAGAGTAATTCAGAAAATACTTGTCAAGATCATATAATATAGCTTTAAGGCACCTTACAAGAATTTGCATTTGCATCAAAGTAATGTTGATAATTGATGCCTGTGATCCATATAAGATTATAATATTGGGCTTAGTATAAAGATCGTATGACATTATTTATCTTTGACAACACTTCTGCTGATGGGGCAAAGGTATATATTGGTAAAAGTGCTAGGATAAGAAATCCCTGTCTGATTGGTGCGATCAGAAAATGAAGGCAATAACTATGAAGACGTTTCTTACTTTGACCATAATGGAGTGTGCAATTTAGTTCATTTACACAAGAATATTAATCTAAATAGAATGAAATATTATACCATAGAGGTATGGAAAAAAGGTATTGAAGCTAAGATTTGTCTTGGTAAAAATGAAAGCCTCTTTTGCTCACTAAAGGTGAGCCCGTGCGAGCAAGGCAGTCCGTTGAAGTTGATAGATGTCTTCAATAAAGATACAGAAAGAATCAAATCGATCAATTTTCATAAAATTTCAAATCAATTAAAATTAAAATTGGGAAAACGCATGTAGCCGCAAATAAAATAAAGGTATCCATGTATATTACACAATTCTCATAAAATTTCATCCAGATCCACTCATTTTCTTGATCCATTAACAATAACCCTAGATCTACAAACCATCACTCCCACAATGCAAAATTCCCTCTCCGAATCAATCAATCATCAAAAAATCAAACCCCCAACGATCATAGATCAACCAGATTATCATTCAATATGTAGAAATCTAAGCCAAAAGATATCGAGAGATGAAGAGAGAACTCACTGAAGCCGTCCTCGACGAGGTAGTTGAAGGTGTGGCTGTCGCAGTTGTAGGTGAACTTGTTGTTGGTGGCCGGGAGCTTCTGCAGGCACTGCGACGCGATGCTCGTGAAGTTCCCGGTGAACTCCGTGTACTCGGCGAGGATCACCGTCCCTCTTGCCACGAACGCGTAGATCAACGTCTGCTGCCCCATCTCTCTCTCTCTCTCTCTCTCTCGCAAAAACCCTAGCCCTTTGGGATTTCGAATTCGAGGAAGAAGAAGAATCTTTTCTCAAAAACCCTAACACTAGCCCTAGATTTCGAAAGAGTGAATTGGAGACGATGAGAAGTTTATATTCGATGATTTTTGGAGTAGAAATGAACAAATCCGAGAAACCCGCTATGAAAATGGAGGATGCCTTTGTCTGCTGTGTGAAAAATGCCCTTTCCTGCCGATGTAATATCGAGAAATGCCATTATTGCTGTGACATTTTCAATTTATGAAACACTGGCTTTTACCGGAAAATAAAATAACACCAGTGAACTTTAAAATGACATTAATCCTTGAAGGCTACTTTTTAAAAATAAAATAAAGGTATTTTTGTTAAAAATGAAAAAGAAAAATATCCAGTTCATTTGGGATGTTTGGTTTGCGTGCAAGGCATCTTAAGATTGTGTCCGGTTGAAATCAGCAAAATTAACAATTTTCAGACAACATTGCTAAGTCGGGAAGGGGTTCATGGCATTTTGAAAGTTCACTGATGTCATCTCCAAAATCCCGAAAATTTGATGGCGTTTTGTAAAATTTACTTTTTTAAAAAATTAGACATTTATTTTCAATAATCTCAACATATAAAATTGAGCGAGAAACTAAGAATGAGTTATAGCATGACAAAAAAAATGAGATAGAGAGCTAAAAGTTTGAGCACAAACTCTAAATTCCTGTAAGTGCAATCAATTATTGTTGTATCAATAAAATGCTGTTGTAGTCAAATTGAACGTAGACGTCCCTTTCCATTTAAATTAATGCTTTTCTCTTGCTACAATTTGCATGTTTAATGAAATCCTACAATGCCATCGTGCCAAACATGAAAAATAATAATCCAGTTGTAATATTTGTTGTTGCAGACTCACTTCTAGTAAAGCCATTATATTTACAAATTAAAAACTTTATTATAAATTTTTTTATGAGTATAAATTCCAATAATTATGAAATTGAAAACAGAGACACTTGCAGTAGATAAGATGAAAGATGGTGGCAAAAAGGAAGGGCAATGCCCAGCTCATGTTTCATGATTAATCTCAAAAAAGGGAGGACAATGCCCATCTCTCTCTTGTTTTTTAACTTTAAGTTGGCAGCATAGGCCTTGTTCTTATCATCATTGTTTAACGTAAGAAAAACAAAGTTGATAACCTTCCTACTTTCTATCAATTCTTTTCTTTAATTAATATAAATGCGAAAATTGATGTTCCCTTCATAGTCTGCTTCAAATTTTGAAAGCTGTAGGCTCCACATCTTTTCATATATGTGAGACAACAATGAACACTTCATGCTAAAGCCATCCACTAGGTTTCAATCTTACCTAAACTTTTCAGATTACAAATTAGATGTCTACATGCAAGCAAAATATTGCACATAAATTTTAGGGGGAAAAATAATCCATTAAATGCGGTCGTACGTCTAATTTCTTCCATGATTCAGAGTTGGCCTCATATTACTGCAAATAAGACGAAAATGAAGATTAGAAAGGTGATACCGGAGACTGTTGGAAACGCAGGGGATGATGGCGGACCAGTTGAGGACACCATTGGCAACGACAATATTTGATTCAAAAGGGGAGGATGTGGGTGTTGATTCGTAATGCTTTGCTTTAGTCTGCAGGGTTTTCCGTGGTATGGACTTGGATGGTTTTTGGTTGTAACCATTAAAATCTTTTTAATGAGATTGGACGGCTAATAATCCATCTGTTTCTCAAAATAAATAAATAAATATTGCACATAACAGCCTTGTAGATTTCCTTGTGATAGAATAGGTTTTTCTTTAATAAATGCATGAGTGGTCTGTTTTAGTCTATTTGGTTTATGGAATGAACATTTTCCAAGATATATCATTCCCTTACGATTAAATACCTAGAAATGATACATTTATTTATATGAACAACCGTCTGCACCTACACCTACGTATTTTGGACATTTAGATGATTTCCGAGAGAGAAATTGACGCTTCGATGACGATGGTAGAGGCGATATCCGATGACATGTCGAAATCATATATCGGCAAAACTTCTAAGCATAGCTACGGGAACACGGAAATAGTATATATATTATATGTGAAATTAGTTGTAGACATGTGAGTAAATTGCACATAACCGCCTTGTAGTTTTCTTGTGACAATACGTTTTCCTTTAACGAATGCATGATCGGTCTCTTTAAGCCTACTTGTTGCGTGGAATGCACAATTTCAAAGATATATTGATCACATACATTTAACAAACCGTCTACACCTTCATGTTTTGGACATTTAGTTGATTCCCGAGAGAAAATCGAGGTTTCGATGACGATGGTAGAGGCCATATATGATGATAGTAGAAATCATATATCAGCAAAACTTCTTATATGTCTGTATAACATCCTCTCTAAGTTTTCTCCAACCAAACAGGTATAATGACCAGCCAAACCCTACTAATTTCAGTGGCTAAATTCCCAATGGAAACATGCTAAAAGCCAAATGGTTTTCAGGTACATATCATGCCAAAGGCCCCAACCCACCCTTTGTCTTCTTCCTCAATTCACCAAAGAATGATGAGCTTTTAATTCAGAAACAAACACACAACGGCTCTCTCTCTCTCTCTCTCTCTCTCTCTTCTCCTTGTACACCCCCCCTAACAAACTCACCAACTTCCTCTTCCTATATTTATTCTCCCCCTATCCTTCACACTCAACAAAAAATAGAAGAAAAATGGTGGGCATTGGTGAAGTTTGGTCCAATGCAGGCTCAACCATTGCAAGCCTCATGTTCCTTTGGGCAGTCATTGACAGGTTCATCCCTGTCGGCTTGAAAACCGCCGTTTATCGATACGCCAACAAGCTGTTCCTTCTCTGCAATCCTTACATCCATATCAGGATCGCCGAATACACCGGCGAGTTCTTTAGAAGGAATGAGGTGTATACTGCGGTCGAGGCCTATCTAACAGCTAATTCGTCTGATCAAGCCAAGAACCTCAACGCGGAGATTGCTAAGCAGAGCCAGAAGCTCTCGTTGACGATCGATACGTGTGTGGAGGTCACTGATGTGTTCCGAGGGGTGAAGGTTTGGTGGTACACCGGCACGACGCTGAAAGCTAACACTCTTTCTTTCTCTTGGTACCCGGACCGAGAAGAGAAGAGGTTCTACAGGTAGGGTTTGAGGCATATCCGGACAGCATTTGTTTTATTAAACTATAATACCATGAACATTGGTTTTGCGTCGTCTTTGATACCATAATATTAGTTTAATTCATTATAACGCTAACACGTTTCTAGTTTCACTGCAGAATTCTTATTAGAGATGGCTCAATCCAAACCTTTTCTAATACAACGCCACCATTAATTTTAAATCAATAGGATTGATGAAACACCCGAAATTTACAATTTTTAGCACAGTGTAGAAATTCATGGTAGTTATCTGAATTTTTTTGAAAGTTCATGGCATTTCAGTATAGTTTAGCCCTATTCTATACCGATGAATCTAAGGCAATTTAATTCCTTATACTTAATCTATATGATTTCAATAAACTTAAATCAAATATTATTGGTTAAATAAATTATTCTACTGAAATCGTGGTTTTCTAACAATGAAATGAATCCAGGCTGAGCTTCCACAGCCGCCACCGGAACCTCATCACCGAGGCGTACTTACCTCACGTTATCAATGAAGGTATTTCCATTGGAGCAACATGCCGAAGAAAGAAGCTCTTCACCAACAATGCCTCCAACTCCGAATCCCATAACAAGCTCTGGAGCAGCATCCACTTCGATCACCCCGCCACCTTCAACACCCTGGCAATGGACCCCACAAAAAAGAACGAGCTAATCGATGATCTCGATGCGTTCCGTAACAGAAAAGGGTACTACACCAGAATCGGCAAGGCATGGAAGCGAGGTTACCTTCTCTATGGCCCGCCTGGGACCGGCAAGTCCTCCATGATAGCTGCCATGGCCAATTTCTTAGAATATGATATCTACGACCTCGAGCTCACTGCAGTCAAAGACAACACGGAATTAAGAAAATTACTTTTCGATATTGCCAGCAAATCGATTATAGTTATCGAGGATATCGACTGCTCGCTTGATCTGGCAGGAAAAAGAAAGTACAGCAGTAAAGATTCGAGCTGCGATGAAGAGAGCGGTACCGTTCCATTGATAGATCAAGATAAGAAGAAAGGGAGTAAAGTTACTCTATCGGGGCTTCTGAACTTCATCGATGGGCTTTGGTCGGCTTCCGGAGGAGAGAGAATCATCGTGTTCACGACGAACCATGTCGAGAAGTTGGACCCGGCGCTTATAAGGAGAGGGAGAATGGATATGCATGTCGAGCTTTCGTATTGCGATTTCGAAGGGTTCAAGGTTCTCGCAAAGAATTATCTTGAGGTCGAGTCGCATGAACTGTTTGACAGTATTCAGGAGCTGATAGGTGAGGTTGCGATCACGCCAGCCGACGTGGCGGAGAATTTGATGCCGAAGGGCCGTGACGTGGATGTTGGCAGTGGTCTGAAGAACTTTGTCAATGTTCTTGTTAAGGTGAAGGAAGACAGGTTGATGTCTGCTGAGAAACATGATGATGACGCCATTAGGGGTGGGTGTTGTTAGTCCTGAAAGCAAGGATGAGGAGATTATGAGCGACAATGATAATAACGCTGTGGAAGAGAATAAGGAGAGCGAAACAAGCCTTTAAATCTCCGTTTCCGTCCATGTAATGAAGTATAGTGCAGTATACTAGCAGTAGCAGTTGTTTTCAAGTGTTAAGATTTCAAGCATCTAATTATATCCCCAATAAAAATTGTCTAAATTATTAGCAACTGATTATTGATAAATATAATGCTTAGATTAAGACTTGCATTTGTAACAGGCCATAAAGCATTTCAAAGATAACATGCAGGATTATATCAACAAAGATAATTACATGCAGATCTGCAAACATGGCACATAATTAAAAGCAAAATGTGAATAATGGCCCACAAACAGAAAAATATGGCATAAGCACAACATAAAAAAACCCATAAACATATACTCATAGCATGTCCATTAACCGAAACAGATATCAATAAAATACTAGAGTTAATTGCATACAACCCCCTTGTAGTTTTTTTTTGTAATAGAGTATATTCTAAATGGCAGTTTGGGCTCAATTCGGTTTAATAGCGATTAGATTTTTCGATGGTATTTGTTGGCAGTTTGTAGCTTCTTATGTTTCTCTCCGCTTTATCGATATGGTGCAGGCACTTTATCATCAGGTTATATAAATAGTGACAAATGACGACAATGTGTCTGCTCCATGTCCTATCAATTTGCCTATTGATTACCTGCAAACATCATGATCTATGGTTTTTGGCCGATTTTCATGTATGGCACTTTGACCGTGTATTTGTGCATATATAATTATTTTTTCTTAATGCAATTTTGAGTCGGACATCTTGCCTACTTTTCCTTCAAAGAAAAAGAAAGAAGTATATTCTAAATGCATGATCGCTCTTCTTCTTTTTTTCTACAAGGCTATTAACAATTTATCTTGCACATTACATTTTCAAAAATACATTACAAAAAATGTATACTCAATTTTAATAACATGAGTAACCTTAGGAATTTGCAGCAATGATAAACAGAATATATGATGATGATCAAGAAATCATCTACCCACAAAACTTCCAGCTGTAATTATGTAAACACAAATATATTATATGTTATTATGTTAATATAAAATTATGGCAATTTCTCTAGAATCTCCCATTTTGGTAACAAGCTAAAAGACAAATGATGCATATCGTGCCCACCTCCCTAATTTCAGAAAAAAAAAATTGGCACAAAATAAATAAAATCAGAAACAAACTAAACACCAATGGCTCCCCTCTTCTATATTCTCCCCTATCCTTGATAAACCCTAGCACCATCTTCCATCAAAAACCCCACCGAAAAAAATAAAAATAAAAAAATAAAATGGTGAGCATTGGTGAGGTTTGGTCCAAGCAGGCTCAACCATTGCAAACCTCATGTTCCTTTATGCAATCATTTTTCTGATAAGAATTTGGAGTTAATTAATATACCATGGGAGGAACCGTCACGTCAATTCGGTTCCATCATAATCTTTCCGGCCTTCAGAGTGTTGAGAGAAAGTTAGGTGGCTAAGCAAACTTTCTCACTTCTAACTCATCTGGCCAAAAGCCAAGAACCTCAATGCTGAGATGGCTAAGCAGAGCCAGAAGCTCTCGTTGACGATCAACACGTACGAGGAGGTCGTCGACGTGTTCCAAGGGGTGAAGGCTTGGTGGTATTCGGGCAAGACGGAGAAGAGGAACAACCTCTCCTTCTCTTGGTACCTGGAACGAGAAGAGAAGAAGTACTACAGGTATATACCATGAACCTTCATGGATTGCGGTAGAATGATTTTAAGCTTTGGGTTTGTTTTTCCCATTTTAATGCCATGAACCATGTTTTAATTCACTAAGATATCATCTGTTGTTCATTTATTTCTATCTTTTAACAAAAAATAAGAAACATGGTAGAATCCATTATGGGTTTGGTATATATATTATAAGGGTATGGATTCAATCATTTTTCTGATTAGAATTTGGAGTTAAATTAATATAACATGAACTTCATAGATTGCAGTAAGTATTTGATTTATTTTCTCATTTTAATGTCAGGAACCATGTTTTGATTCATAAAGACAATCAGTTGTTTATTTCTTTTTTTTAAAGAAAAAATCAGAGAAATGGCAGAATCCATTATGGGTTTTGTATATTTACAAGGGTTTGGATTCAGTCATTTTTTATTAGAGTTTGGAGTTAAGATAAAACAGCTATGAATACCATTATGAATTTTTATTTTGATTTTTTGTTGATGTGGAGAGTTCAAACGGAAAGTTCATGGTGTTTTCTTGTAATTTCTGGAGTTCAGCGATTTATCAAAAAAGTTGAAAGAATGAAAGTTCATAGTTGAGGATACTCATAAGTGGGAATTTCCCATATCATGACACGTGATAGAGAACGTGTCCCGGGGCTCACGGGACAGGAATACATTGAAGGCATTCTCCGGACCTTCGTCCCGAGAATTGACCCGACCTTCGATGGCCTCCCAGAGCACTTCCATGCTCGTCGGCTCGTCTCCGAGTCCTCATACACGCTGAGCTTCCTCAGCCTTCCCTCCTCGCCTCCGAGCTATCACAGAACCGAGCTTTCTCGGCCTCCCGCTCGCCTCCGAGCCTCCCGCCGAGCTAAGTCTTCCCGGTTCTACCGAGCAACCAAGGACACAGAGCCCAAAAGCCTCCGTCACGGCTCCGCGTATCTCGCCAGAGGCGAGATATCCGCCACCCAACATCCCGCGTTCCAAGCCGTCTTATCCACCCATTAACGAGCGTATCCCGTTATTAATAGGGGGATCCCGTCATTCATGCAGGCGTAACGTCAGGGGCGTAACCGACGGCGAAGATCTCATGCCAGCTCGCTCCAAGCGACCACTATAAAAACCCCTCTCTCCGACGACTCAGGTAAGGCAATTTCAATCCAAAAAGCCGCTACTCTGTTCAAATATCTCGGCTAACTTGATCGTCGGAGGGTGATACAACCATCCGGGACTTCTTTGCAGGTAGCTCGGGTTCAGCCCAAAATCAACCTATTGAGATCCACACGTCCAAAGAGACAACCTTCAACACCAATCTCAACCCTTCATCAACGCTCGCGACAGATCGACGGAGAACAACATTTGAAGGAGATCCAAACCTCCATCGGTTGGCGCCGTCTGTGGGAACTTCCAATTTTCTCCATCCATCGAAAGTTGATCTTCTGCTCTTGACTACATGGCGAGCAAAAACCGTGACGATCCCAGCAAAAGTCACCGTCCTTCCCACAACGGAGGCGCGGATGGATCTACTCCCCCTCCGAATGCCATCCACGCCCTCTCGGCAAGGATCGACAGGCTCGTGTCTATAGTCGACGCCCTTGTCCGTGTCCAAACGGTGAGCCCAGCCCCCCAGGTCGCCATTCCCCTTCCCAGGGATCACGATCTCCGCAGAGGGGCGGATGACACCGCCCACGCTGGCACCACCGAACAACGCCGTACTCACTCCGGCGACCGTGGCTCTCCCGCGGCGACCGATTCTATGGCACGCTGGGCGCCACACGGCCCCGCACCAAGGTCTCATGAGCCCATCGCCCCGAGGCCCGCCGTGTTCCCGTCCCTCCCGAGAAGGTATCGGTCAGCTCGCCTGCTCCCAGGCATGACCGACACCCTCTCTCTCGACGAGATCACACGAACGACACTCGCCGCGAAGACTCAAGAAAGACCTCGCTATGGGACCTAAGGAATTTGATAGAACGGAATCAGAGTCGCAGCCTGACGCAGACCACAAGCGGGAAGGGCCGCCGCTCTGACTGCGCCGAATCCTCGAATTATCCCGACCGCCTCGATGCCCTCGAAAAGAAAAACGAGGGTATACATCGGGAGGGTCATCCATCCGGTGAAGCGGCCAGATACGCCGCCGACTTGCTTATGAAGCCCTTCACCGAAGAGTTACTCGCCGTACACGTCTCGTCCAGGAACAAGCCTCCCAAGGTGGCCCTTTTCGACGGGAAATCCGACCCAAAGGACCATCTGGACGCATTTACGGCGGGCATGAGCTTCCAGGATAGCTCCGACGCTGCTCAATGCCAAGCATTTCCCTCCACCCTCATCCGAGCTGGACGGGACTGGTTCCGAGGACTCATGCCACGCTCCATCTCTACCTTTGATGAGCTGGCCGACCAGTTCCTCAGCCACTTCGTCGGAAACAGACGATAGAAGCGAACTTTCGATTACCTCTTCACCATAAAGAGCGGGGACAAGGAATCCTTTAAAAGATATATCACTCGCTTCTACAACGCTCTTCTCGAGGTTCCCGAGCACCGGGATGAAATCGTCATCACCTCCTTAATGTCGGGTCTTAGGTACAAAGAGTGGCTTCGCTATTTTGCATTAGCGCAACCTAAAACCATGGCTGAGGTAAAAGCTTGGACCGAATGAGAGATCCGATTCGAGTCTGAGATGAACGCCAACCTGCCCCGGGGCGACCAACCCGACCAAAAGAAGAGGGGCAGAGAAGAGAAGAAGGTCGACCGGCCAAAACCATACTCCCCAAAGTTCCAGGAGTATACTCCTCTCAACATCTCCCAGACTAAGCTGTTAGAGAAGACGAAAGGCGAGTGATTCTTCAAGCTCCCACCGGTCACCCATAGAGCGGCTAAACGTATCCGTGGCCCATACTGCGCCTTCCATAGGCCGCAGGGCCATCCGACCGGGAACTGTAAACAACTCCGTGATTACATTGAGGAGTTGATCCACTCTGCCACCTGGCGAAATACATGCGGGACAAGCGACAGGCAGACATGGAGCACGAGAACCAGCCCCTCCCGGCGAATTAACGATCGGCCAAATCATGGTCGTTTCCTCGGGGTCTGCCCGTCGAGCCGGCGAGACTCACCGCCTCCTACTCGTCGAGGGAACAAGCGGCCCACCCCAGAAGAAATGCAAGACCGCCGAGCCCATCATCTTCACTGAGGAAGACCTCCACGGTATATCCGTGTCTCACAACGACCCTCTCGTGATTATGGCACGAGTCCACCGTTACGAGGTCCAGAGGATACTGATCGATTCCGGAAGCTCGGCAGATATCCTCTTCTATGACTGCTTCCAGAGTATAGGGCTGGGGCCGTCCAACCTACTGCCAACCTCTCACGTCCTATCGGGGTTTACCAACCACTCTATCCTGGCCAAGGGAGTAGTCACCCTCCTCCTCAACATTAGGGAAGCTGGCCATATGAGGACCGTACCGGTGGAATTCATCGTCGCTGGGATCCCCTCGTCCTACAACATCCTCCCACGACACCCGACATTAAACGCCCTCCGGGCTCAGATCTCGACCTACCATCTCACGATCAAATTTCCATTAGATCAAGGGGGATAGGCCAGGCCTACGGGAACCAACGAATCGCCAAGATTTGCTTCACCGCGACATCCACCACCAGAGAACATAGCGACGACCTCGAAGACGCAAATGATTTCTAGGGGTCCTTGCACACCCGCGACGAACAGAAAAAAATCTGAGTCCCAGTGGAGGCACCAACAGAAATCCCCCTCGTCGAGGGGAATGAGGGACGAACCGTCCAGATTGGATCCCTTTTGACAGGAACCCGGCA
Source organism: Agapanthus africanus (assembly GCA_030015575.1). NCBI lineage: Eukaryota > Viridiplantae > Streptophyta > Magnoliopsida > Asparagales > Amaryllidaceae > Agapanthus > Agapanthus africanus. Next base: position 15,091,523 of record CM057337.1, read on the forward strand.
CGAAGACTTGATCCTCTTTCTCCGAGAGAACTCGGGCGTGTTCGCCTGAGCGCCTGTTGACATGCCTGGGATCGACCCCAAAGTAATCTCGCACAAGCTCGGGGTCGACCCGAAGGCCCGGCCCGTCAGACAAAAGAAGCGTAGTTTCACGCCGATCAAGCAATAGGCAATCAAGGACGAGGTCGATAGATTGCTCGCAGCCAAATTCATTCGAAACGTCGACTACTCGGATTGGCCGGCGAATGTAGTCATGGTTAAAAAGGCGAGCGGGAAGTGGCGCATGTGCGTCGACTTCACAGACCTGAATAAGGCCTGCCCGAAAAACAACTATTCCCTCTATCGGATAGACCAGTTAATGGACAGCTCGGCAGACCATGAATTGCTAAGTTTCATGGACGCTTTCTCTGGCTACAACCAGATCCGTATGAACCCGGCAGATGAAGAACTTATCGCGTTCACTACGGACCGGGGGTATACTGCTATAAAGTGATGCCCTTCGGCCTAAAAAATGCTGAGGCTACATATCAACGCCTAGTTAACAAAATGTTCAAACCGCAGATCGGGAAGAACATGGAGGTTTACGTCGACGACATGCTCGTGAAATCAACCTCATCGGACGGGCACACCAAAGATCTTGGTGAGGCATTCAACATCCTCCGCAAGTACGAAATGAAGTTGAATTCGGCCAAGTGCGCGTTCGGAGTCACTAGCGGAAAATTCCTCGGATTCATGGTTACCCACCGAGGAATCGAAGCTAACCCGGAAAAGATCAACGCCATTCTCAACATGGCCACACCGAAGAGCAATGTTGAGATCATACGATTCACGGGGAGAGTGGCCGCTCTGAGTCGCTTCATGTCGAGATCCGGAGAAAAGTGCCTCCTATTCTTCAAACCCTCAGAAAGATCCCAAAGTTCGAATGGTCGGAAGAATGTCAAAACGCTTTCGAGCAGCTCAAAGCGCACCTGGCAACTCCCCCACTGCTCACCCGACCAATTGAAGGAGACGAGCTATTATTGTACCTTGCGGTCTCTGATCATGCTGCTAGCTCGGTGCTCGTCCGAGAAGTTGAAGGAGTACAGAAGCCGGTCTACTACGTGGGCCATGTTTTCAAAGACGAGGAAACAAGATACCCGGCCATAGAAAAGATAATCTTGGCTCTTGTCATCACCTCAAGAAAACTCCGGCACTACTTCAAGGCGCACACCATCTCCGTCCTCACCGAGTGTCCTATAGGGACAATTCCCGCCTCTCCCGAGTCATCAGGTCGTTTAGAAAAATGGAGGTGGGAATTGTCCCAATTCGACATCAAGTACCGCTCCCGGCAAGCCATCAAAGCTCAGGTCCTAGCTGACTTCGTGGTCGAATGTACTATTCCCACTAAAGAAGAAGCGGCAATACGGGACGACGGACTCCGATCCTCGGTCGAGGAAGGACCCGACTCCGTCCCCGATTGGGTTCTCTACGTCGACGGGTCCTTTACCGAGGAAGGGAGAAGGGCTGGCCTTATCATTCGAGGTCCGAACGAGACAGAGATGGAGTACTCTTTACAGCTCGGGTTCAGAGCGTCAAACAATGCCGCGAAATACGAAGCCTTGCTAGCCGGGTTGCGAATCGCTTCCGGGATAGGGCTGAAAACGATCCGGATTCGCAACGACTCCGCCCTAGTCGTCGGCCAAGTGACCGGGCGTTTCGAGGCCCGAGAGCCGCTCATGTTGAAGTACTTGGCTGAGGTGAAAAGACTACGGAAAATTTTTGACGAAGTCCAAGTGGAACAAATTCCCCGGCACCTGAACGCCCAAGCCGACGCCCTAAGCAAACTTGCCTCTTCCTATACTGCCAATAATAAGAGGAATATCCTCTTCGAAGTCTTGCCAAGGCCCAGCGTAGAAGACAGAGAGGTGACGCTTCAAATATACACTGCTCAAGAAAAAGGCCAGGATTGGAGGAAGTCCCTTGTGGAGTTCCTGAAGGATGGTACACTTCCGGAAGACCCAGGGGAAGCGCGCCGCTTCCGAGCCAAAGCCCGCCATTTCATCTGGAGCAATGGAAACCTTTACAAAAAGTCATACACACAGCCTCTGCTCCGGTGTGTTGACCCTCACGAAGCCGACTACGTCCTGCGTGAGATACACGAAGGGGTCGGTGGAGCGCATCAAAGGGGCCGTATCTTGGTCCAGAAGACGCTGCTCCAAGGATATTATTGACCGATGATATACCTAGACGCTCAAAAGCTCGTCAGAAGATGCAAAAGCTGCCAACTCCACGGCAACATACCCCGTTTTCTGGCCACCGAGCTAACGGCTCTCACCTCCCTTTGGCTGTTTGCCCAGTAGAGGATAGACATGGTGGGCCAACTCCCCACTGGTACGGACGGGCACATGTACATCCTCGTCACGGTAGACTATTTCACGAAGTGGATTGAAACTGTCCCCATCAGAAGACCGAACGCCGCCACTACCATAAAGTTCCTATAGAACAACGTAATCTCTCGATTCGGGATCCCAAGGTGCATCATTACCGACCATGGGACGAATTTCGAAAACGACAAAGTCAGAGTTCTACAACGATTACCACATACTAATGTAGTTTGCCACAGTCGCACATCCTCAATGCAACGGACATGCCGAGGTTGCTAACCGAGAAGTCATCTGAGGTCTTCGAGCTCGTTTGGAAGGAAGGCAGGGCAGCTGGGTCGAGAAACTACCGCGGGTATTGTGGGCCTTACGCACATCGAAGAAAAAGCCCACGGGAGAGACCCCCTTTAGCCTCTGCTACGGTACCGATGCAATGGTCCCAGCGGAGATCGGACTGCCCAGTTACAGAGTCGAACACTTCGATGACGAAGCCAACACCTCGGCGCTCCGGACCAATTTAGATATCTTGCGAGAGAAGCGGGACCGAGCAAAAATCAAAGTGGACGCTTACCAACAAAAAACTGCTCGTTACTACAACACGCGATTTAAGCATCGCGCTTTCAAGACGGGATATCTGTTCTTAAGGCGGAACGAATTCATAGATTAGGGCAAACTACACAAGTTCTCCCCGAAACGGGACGGCCCTTTCCTTGTCTCTGAAATATTGCCCAGTGGAGCCTATCGCTTACAAGACACCGGGGGACGCATGTTTCTTCGGCCCTATAATGCTGAAAAACTCAAACTATACAAATGAATGCATTTTCTTCTTTTCAAAACTATATAATTTTTCTTAAGTCTCCTGAATTAGAAAAGACTTCTTCGATATATTTTCTTCTTCCTTGGATTTCACATCTCTAGATTCGTTTTGAGAAAATATGTAAAAAGTGCTAAGATATAAAAGAAAACAAAACACATCGAAAAAGAAGAATTTTATTCATTAAAAGGTATTATAAGCTCCTCAGCTTTAAAAAAAAAAGAAGAGATTATTACAGCAAAGAGGGCCGGGGATGGAGGAAGCTTTGTTGATGATACTCTGACGAAATCTCCGCCCGCCGAGCCCTTTCTCGGCTGCCGCTGAAGCGCCGCCCGCCGGACATAAATCAACGATCAACTTCTTCTGGAAATACTTCAGAAGAAGGCCCGCTAATCGGTCATGCCTGCTCTTCGAGATCAGGCCGAAATGGTAAAGCGAGTGCAACTTCTCGATTGCCTCATCCCTCAACTGCGGAGACAAGACATTGTGCAGACCCGGGGACCTCCTCCTGATCGCATAAACAACCACTTGGAGGAGTGGAGATCGCCGGGAAAGAAAGCGTCCAAAGCGGGCCTCCACGCGGTCTATCACCGCCTCGTACATCTGTTCGGACCGGTCGAGGTTGTAGAGGTACACATTGTCTCGAGAAATCATCTCGCTGACGAGCACGCACGGACGCCTAACCATCTTCAGAAATGCAAGGCTATGAGAAACTAACATTCCTTCGCTATTTATAACCCCAACAGAATCCCTAAAGGCCGAAATTTACGCGCGCAGCAACGCGAATCATGGGATATTTTCAAAAAACCCAATACAGCGTTGCCACGTGGCGACTATGCCAATCCTCAAGAGCCCTTAAGCGGTCAAAGGAAGTTAGAACAACGCGAACCACGGAGCGTCGCGCCTTGCCTGTGCGTTTCTGCCACGTGTTGTCTGCGAAGGTCACTCTTCCAGATTTTACGGGTCAAGAGAGATTGAACGACGCCCCATGAAGGCGAAGAGAAGTCTAAAGAAGCCCTCACCAAGAGGCCACCGAGCAGCTTCACTGCTCGGTCAATCCTTAGCGGGTAACTTCCTATCCACCTACGCTAAGGATCGAAGCCCTCACCAAGAGGCCATCGAGCAGTTTGCCTGCTTGGTCAATCCTTAGCGGGTAACTTCCTGCCCACCTACGCTAAGGATTGAAGCCCTCACCAAAAAAGCCACCGAGCAGCGTCCCTGCTCGGTCAATCCTTAGCGGGTAACTTCCTGCCCACTTAGGCTAAGGATCGAAGCCCTCGCCAAAGAGGCCACCGACCAGCTTCACTGCTCGATCAATCCTTAGCGGGTAACTTCCTCCCCACCTACGCTAAGGATCGAAGCTCTCACCAAGAGGCCACCGAGCAGCTTCCCTGCTCGGTCAATCCTTAGCGGATAACTTTCTGCCCACCTACGCTAAGGATCGAAGCACTCACCAAAGAGGCCACCGAGCAGCATCCCTGCTCGGTCAATCCTTAGTGGGTAACTTTCTGCCCACCTATGCTAAGGATCGAAGCCCTCACCAAAGAGGCCACCGAGCAGCTTCCCTGCTCGTTCAATCCTTAGCGGGTAACTTCCTGTCCACCTACGTAAGGATCGAAGCCCTCACCAAAGAGGCCACCGAGCAGCTTTCCTGCTCGGTCAATCCTTAGCGAGTAACTTCCTACCCACCTATGCTAAGGATCGAATCTCTCATCAAGAGGCCACCGAGTAGCTTCCCTGCTCGGTCAATCCTTAGCGGGTAACTTCTTACCCACCTACGCTAAGGATTGAAGCCCTCATCAAGAGGCCACTGAGCAGCTCCTTTGCCCGGTCAATCCCTGGTGGGTAGTCCCTTACCCACTGACGCCAAGGCTCTAAAGCCCTCATCAAGAGGCCACCGAGCAGCTTCCCTGCTCGGTCAATCCGAATGATAAATTCTTACCATCTCAAGACGAAGGTCTAGGAACTACATCGCGGAGGAATCGGCCAATACTGACCAATTCTAACTCGGCTAATGTCCAACTCTCGCTAAGAAACGTGGTCGTCGTTCCGAATCTACGGGATGGACAGATACAGACCTTCATACACTGAGGGATCTTCCGATGTATTCTAAGTAAATGATCGCCACCTCGACTCTGGGGGCGGGAGGGCATCGACCTTCCCGCACTTGGCGATTAATCGACTTACACTCGACGCGCGATCATCATCTAAAAGGTTGGCCAACGACCTAAGGCCTAACACTTGAATCGAGGAAAGACCGACATGTTCAAGTACTCACACAAGAAACACATAGTCATGTAGAGGAAAATAAACCCAGTTTTATTCATGTTCAGAAAGTCTTTACAAGGTATTCTAGGCTCCTCAGCCTTACAAAATTTGAGGAAATAAAGGGAAAAACAAAAGCCCAGGCTACAGGCTCGGCCCGGATCTCACCTTGCTCGGCACCGCATGTTGGCTATAGTGCTCTCAAGTCAATTATTGGATCGCGGGCACGTGATTGCAATGAATGAGGGAGGACCTATTGTTCGCCGCCGAAAGACCGGGAAGACCGACGTCTTGCCTGAATTTGGAGGCAGATGCTATTTGGTTCTATCCATCCACCTCTCCGAAGATGCCAAGTTGATTTATGACACAGTGTATCAGAGGTTTAGACGGATGCGGCCGATGTAGCAGACTTCGTCAGATTCCCTCTCGTTTGAGGGGTTTTTTATTGTGGGGACGCTCTTCCCTGCAGGCGCAAGCCCCTGCAGTTAATTACGCTACAGTATCGCGGTAACCACTTTCTCCTTCTCCAGATGGTCACTTTGTGTCGTGTGTGTTTGTTTTATTTTTGGTTGCCCGTGGATTATATACGGAGACTAATTTATGTTGTCGCCCGTAGGGCGTGAATTAATCCAAATCCGTATTTTCTTAGATTTGGGTTTGGGTTGGGTTTAAGGATACGTTAGTCTCATTTGAGACTAAGATCGACTTAAATGTTTGTTAAGGATACGTTAGTCTAATTTTTAGACTAAGATCAACTTAACGGGATCATTTAGATCTAACAAAAGAGCATTTGGACTCTGTTGTTTTAGTTTAGGGACTTTGCGGTCCATAATTAGTTTAAGGACATTACGGTCCAGTTTAAGGACGTCATAGTTTATAAAGTTTAGAGACGTCATAGTTTATAAAGTTTAGAGACGTCAGAGTCTATGGGTTTAAGGACCCCACGGTCCAAAGTTAAGGATATCATAGTCCATGGGTTTAAGGACCCCATAGTCCATGAGTTTAAGGACCCCACAATCCATGGTAGTTTATAGACGTCATAGTCTGTAAAGTTTAAGGACATCATAGTCCATGGAATGTCTGGTTGTCGAGACCCGTCACCTCTCTGAAGACGTTGAAGGATTACAACGACAAATATCAGAGGAGTGAAGAGATGTACCCTTGAACGAATTTTGGTTAGAAGATCTGTAGTCCAATTGGGACTAAGATCTGAAATTTATGAGCATATGGGCTCAATTAATCTGAATGAGGGGTTTATGGCCAACTTGGGCTCGGCCCACTCAATTAAAATGTTAAACATTTGACAATATTAAGCATTGATTTGGGTTCTGACAACCTTTCCGTCTTTTATTGAATACTGAGCATTCATCATAGCTCTAGGGCTTTATTTAAAGAACAATTTATGTTCTATCAGCGCACGCGTGAGGAACACGTGGCGCGCTTGGCGCTAGCGCCAGTTAATGAGCGCAAAGCGCTTCTGTGATATAGCGCACACGTGAGGAGCACGTGGCGCGCTTGGCGCTAGCGCCAGGTAATGAGCGCAAAGCGCTTCTGTGATATAGCGCACACGTGAGGAGCACGTGGCGCGCTTGGCGCTGTGCGCCAGTCCATGAGCGCAAAGCACTATTTGTTAAGTAGCGTACACGTGAGGAGCACGTGGTGCGCTTGGCGCTGTGCGCCAGTCCATGAGCGCAAAGCGCTATTGATCAGTTTTATGATCTGAGAAATAAATTCTCGTTTATAAGAGACCTTGTCTCAAGATTCTAAGAACAAAGTTCTTATTTTATAGGAGATGTTTCAATCTTTTATTTTGGTGAAAGGTTTTGTCTTTATGAATCTGTGATCCTAAGAGAATTGAATTATTCTCCTTCCTTTTTTATAATGAGATATTCTTGATCTCTTTTTGTAAAAAGACCTTAGTCTTATAGATCTACGATCTATGAGAAGAATTATGTTCTTCTTCTTTAATGAGATTTTTCTTATCTATGTTTTTTTTACCTTAAAGAAAAGTTCTTCTTCTACTGAGAGCTTGCTCTTCCTTCTGAGATTTCTCAAAGTTTATAGGGGGTTCCTCTATATGAAACTTGAAGTCTTGGGGCCTTTATATAGGGCAAGCTGATTTGTTCAATCAGTTAAGGAGATCTTTTCTCCAATTGATTTGGGGATTTCCCCATCGTTGGATTTTTGATCCAAGGGTTTCTAATTTACAGAAGGCATTATTTTTTTTTTACAAGACCGGGAAATCTTTTCCCATACAGAATTTATTCTGTATTTTGGTGATTTTTAATCACCATTGGATCATTGATCTGACGGTGCTCTGATTTACAGAGCAAAAATCTTTTTGTTTGGAAAGATTCTGAAGAATGTTTTCTTAACATAATTTCATTTTGGTCAATTGATGATTTATCATCTTTATTGGATCTTTGATCCGACAGTGGGGAACATTTAGTTCCAGCGCTAGCGCGCTCGTGTTTTGCACGTGAGCGCTGCTTCAGAGCGCTGACGCTCTTTGCGCTAGCGCACTCGTGCCTTATACGTGTGCGCTGGTTCTTTGCGCTGGCGCTCTTTGCGCGAGCGCACTCGTGCTTTGCACGTGAGCGCTGCCTCAGAGCGCTGGCGCTCTTATGAAGCGCTGCTCATTTCAAATTTTGAAAACTTGAACAGAAGTTTGCTCTGATTGGGGGAAACAAATGCCCCCCACCGTTGCGCTCACGTGGCTCACACGTAAGTGCAGCGGTGGCAGCATCTCCCCCATTAGATTAACTTAGAAGTTGAAACGGCTCTTAGTCCCTATAAATAGGACCTCTGGCCCTTTGGATGATTTCTGTTCATCTTCTCACTTTTTCTTCTGAGAATTATTTCTCTTTCAGAGCATAGCTCTTTCCTTTAAGAAATTTCTTAAGAGTTAAAACTCCGGCCAATTTAGGTAAAAATTGAACTTTTTAACAGAGCTTTGCTCTCCTTAGATCGTAGATCTAAAAATATATCTTTAGGGTTTTACCTATTAACAGAGCGATGCTCATTTCCAAGATGTAACCTCTTCAGGGTGATTTTAACCCATGAACTTGAATATAGTTCATGAAGAACTTAAGGGTTTATTCACAAATCTTGAAGATCTTGGAGTTTTTACTCTGTAGAAGCTTTGCTTCTTAGGGTTTCTTGATGGATTGTTTCATCTTCCTTACAGAGCATTGCTCTTTAGAAATTTTGGGTGGGATTTTATTCCTCTCATGGTTAATTATGACAGTTGTCTGTCTGTTGCAGAGCATTGCTCTTAATGGGAGATTTACTCCTTGGCCCGAGGGATCCTCATTAAATGAGAATCCTTTGAGGATTTCCCCCTTAATTGCACAAATTTAAAGCTGTTGGGTATTTTAGTCAGCACTTGTTTTCTTCATGCGGATATCAAGAGTTGTCTAAATCTCCATGCCTTGATCAGCCTGTCCGCTAAACTCTCACTGATTTTCATTTTCAAGTGCTGTGGCCGCTCATCTGTACTGCCTTAACGAAATCATTTCCTATGAGGACATTCGCGTACAGGACCGTTGTCAAAACCAGGAGTTCACAAACGCCCAATGTGCCGAAATTATGAATCGTTTCAATGCACACATCGGCCGACTACTCCCTCGTCGCTCCGCTTTCTTGAAGATTATAATGGGAGCAATTTGGGAAGCGCTTCCTGGATTTTAAGAAGCCATGCCGCTTAATGCACTGGATGATGCTGAAGATAAGGTGCACTCAGCGTATCTGACGGGCCTGATCTCGAAGAAACGGCGAGATAACCTCATTGACATTCTGCATCAAGTTTTCCAGCAGACGACGATAATCGCTGCTTATCAGAGGGTGGAGGATATCAGCGTAGATACGGACGCTTATGATCGTGAAAGGATGTACACAAAAATGGTCAGAAAGGCCAGAAACACTTTAGACGGACTTACTTTTGAATTTCTTAATCCGTGTCCCGGATTCAATGTTTTGCCATTGTAAACATTTTAATGATACTTTTATTCACTATTTTCATCGTTGTAAGAATTATGAATGGCAAATTTTGCGTTTCCGTTCTTTTATTTTCTGCGTTATACATGAATGGGCGTGCTCTGAATGCTTAACTGAATGTGAATCGAATGTTCTCTTTATTGTCTTGCATGGTATGTGGTTGATGCCTGTAGGCTATACCTTTTGTTTTGACTTGGCGCAAAGCAGTTTACGTGCTCTTGAGTAACACCTCCAGTTTTCTAACATGTAGTTTTGGCAATTGTGGTCTGTAGACAGTAGGTAGCAATTCATCTTAGTCTCCTTGTAGGGTAGCGATGGCTTAGGAAGCAGGTTTAGATCTGTTGCCTAAGACTTTTCAACTTTATGAGCCGTGAGGGTCTCATAAAGATCTTTCTTCCTACGAGTCGTGAGGATCTCGTAGGTGTATTTTCTCCTTAGAAATTGTGAGGATTCCTAAGTGTGTTTTCTCTTGAGAGTCGTAAGGATCTCACAAGAGAATTTTCTCCCTTACAAGTCGAGAGGATTCGTAAGTGATTGTTTCTCTCCTTGTCGAAATTCGACTTCGAAGAATATGGCCCGTAGATAGTCTATCTTGACCTCCCTGCAGGGCAATGATGGCTTAGGAGACAGGGTTAGGATCTGCCACCTAAGACTTTTCACCTTTATGAGCCGTGAGGGTCTCATAAAGATCTTTCTCCCTATGAGTCGAGAGGATCTCATAGGTGTATTTTCTCCTTAGGAATCGTGAGGATTCCTAAGTGTGTTTTTCTCTTGAGAGTCGTAAGGATCTCACAAGAGAATTTTCTTCCTTACAAGTCGAGAGGACTCGTAAGTGATTGATGAGTTGACCAGCTCCTGAGTCAAAGCATTGCTTTGACGGGGAGTTCGAGGGTTTACTCTGGTCGTTTCCCACGGAGTCAGAATTGACTTTAGCCATGTTCTACGGGGCCAGGAGGGGTTGACTTTGGCCATACGGAATCAGAATTGACTTTTAGCATTACGGAGTCAGGGGTTGCTCTGGCCGTTTCCCACGGGGTCAGGATTGACATAAGCAGTGTCCTACGGGATCAGGATTTGCTCTGGCTGTTTCCCACGGGGTCAAAATTGATTTTAGCCGTGTTCTACGGGACCAGGATTCGCTCTGGCCGTTTCCCACGGGGTCAGGATTCACTTTGGCCGTATTCTACGTGACCAGGATTTGCTCTGGCTGTTTCCCACGGGGTCAAGATTGACTTTGGCCGTGTTCTACGGGGCCAGGAGGGGTTGACTTTGGCCATACGGAGTCAGGATTGACTTTTAGCCGTACGGGGTCAGGGGTTGCTCTGGCCGTTTCCCACGGGGTCAGGATTGACTTTGGCCGTGTTCTACGGGACCAGGATTTGCTCTGGCTGTTTCCCACGGGGTCAGGATTGACTTTGGCCGTGTTCTACGGGACCAGGATTTGCTCTTTCGGTTGTCTGTGAACCATCGAGGTTTGGAATAGGGACTTTGCAATGGCTCCAAGGTTGATTATCACGTCTGCATCCTGCTGGAATGAGGAGGAACGCTGTTGGTGATCTCTAGGCTGTCTGTGAACCGTCGAGATTTGGAACAGGGACTTTGCCATGGCTCCAAGGTTGATTGTCGCGTCTGGATCCTGCTGGAATGAGGAAGAACGCTGTTGGTGATCTCTAGGCTGTCTATGAACCGTCGAGATTTGGAACGGGGACTTTTCCATGGCTCCAAGGTTGATTTTCGAGTCTGGATCCTGCTAGAATGAGAAGGAACGCTGTTGGTGATCTCTAGGTTGTCTGTGAACCGTCGAGATTTGGAACAGGGACTTTGTCATGGCTCCAAGGTTGATTGTCGCGTCTGGATCCTGCTGGAATCAGGAGGAACGCTGTTGGTGATCTCTCGAGATGCAGATGTTGCTATCGAGACTTGGCCCTCCTTCTGACGGAGCTTGGTGGGATGATATGATCCTCTCTTTGTTTGTGCCCCTGGATTGTATACAGGGATCGATGTGATCTCATCTGTAAAGAAAAAAGTTTCATTCCATTTCATTTTTTATTTCTTTCTGCGATACTCTATCATTTCAGGTTTTTATATCGCGAAAGTCGCGATTGCCCAATCATTTCGGCTATTTTTCGCGGTGCCCAATCATTTCGGCTATTTTTTTACTCGCTGCTTTTTATTGCGAGTTGCCCAACCATTTCGGCTATTTTGTATGCATATATTTTACTTACTGATTTTGTTGCAAGTTGCCCTATCATTTCGGCTATCTCATATGCACTTTTGCCTCGCTGTTTTTTATTGCGAGTTTAGATTTGGAATTTGATACCGATTTAGGCATCAACATCGCTACGACTGGGATATTGCCAGGAGCGAATCATCATTTGCCTTCGTCAGTTCGAACAAAGGTGGTTTAGCAATCAGGGTTAGGATTATGTCGACTAAGGCTTTTTGACTTTACGAGCCGTAAGGGTCTCATAAAGTTACTTCTCCCTACGAGTCGTGAGGAGCTCGTAGGTGCGTTTTCTCTTTAAGAATCGTGAGGATTCCTAAGTGTGTGTTCTCTTATAAGTCGTAAGGATCTTACAAGAGTGTTTTCTCCTTATAAGTCGAGAGGACTTATAAGGGTCGTTCACCGTGTGAGCATATCCCTGGTCGCTGGTGGGATTTTGTTAGAGAAATGTTTATTCGTGCCCGTGGATTGTATACAAGGGTCAGTATTGAACCGTTTGTAGGGCAGTCTGTGGGTTGTGATGGCTTAACAACAGGTTCAAATCCCTACATCTTAAGGCTTTTGAATCCTATGAGCCGTGAGAGTCTCAAAGGGGAATTCTCCTTACGAGTCGTGAGGATCCCGTATTTTCTCCTTAGGAATCTTGGGGATCCTTAAGTGTGTTGCTCTCTTGTGAGTCGTAAGAATCTCACGTAGTTATTTTCTCCTCACCAGGTCGAGAGGACCTTACAAGTGTGTTGTTTAGCTAACATATTCACCTTTAATACGCTGCAGAGTTCCGTAACATGCAAATTCAGGAAACAAAGTGGCACGTATTATGGGACAGTAAATAATAATCAGCGTCGCTCTGGACTGCAGTTCAGAGCCGCACTCCGATCCAAATATTGTCACAGTTTCAGTACAGAAACCATTAGAGACTTACATAGGGTTATAGTTCGTCGAGTCGGCTTCGATTTAAGCCCTCGAACACACCATTTCAATATGTACATGATTTATGGGAATTTTAACAACTTTCAGATACGTGAAATTTCTAATTTTACAGGTATATTTGGGGGTATTCATTTTAGTCACTAACAGTCGTATTTTCAAGTGAGATTTCTACAGGATATTCATCACTACAAGGGCCAGCACAGACAATCTAATTCCGTCAAATTAGACAAGTATTTTCATTGAGGCCAAGCATCGAAAACATACGTCGTTTAATTTTATCGGGGAAATGGAATTCATAACATACCTGTTTGAGTTTGTAACACCGGTAAATTAGCATGCAGCAAGTAAAGTACTTGCCTGGAAACGTCTCGTGGATGTACGGCGGTGGTACGTCACGAACGCGCGTCGAACGGCGTGGATTGGTTTGCACGGCCTCGGCTTACGATACAGATTTGACGTCGGAGCTGCCCGGAGCCGTTGCACGGTCACTGGAAGCGTAGGGGGTGCTCTGTGGTTCACCTGAGAAGTGCTGGGGTCGCCAACGGTCGGCGGCGTCGCTCCGGCGATGTGCACAGTGAAGCTCGAGACTTGGGTTATGGTATTTTTGAAAAGAGAGAGAAGAGAAGTGGTGGCTCGGGTTTGTTGTGAGCGAGATGAGGCTGAGGAGAAGAGAGTGTAGAGATCGACGACGTGATGGGGGATCGCCGGCGTGAGGGTGCAGGGTGGTGGTCGAATGGGTGCAGGTGAGTCTCGGTTGTACGGGTTGGGTGTGTAGGGGTTTTAGGTTGGTGGAGGAAGATGGAGGAGGGTTCTGTGGGTGGAGGAGAGGTGAGAGATGATGAATGAGGGGTCGACGAGGAGGTTCGCCGTCGTCAGAGGGAGTCGAGTGCGGTGGGTTAATGGGTTTTCGAGAGAGAGAGAGAGGTGAGGAATTTTGAAAATGAGAGAGAAGTGAGGGTGTGAGGGAGATAGGGGATACGAGGGAGGAGATTGAGGGGGGTCGCGAGGGGGTAACGGCAAGGCGTGGCGTGGGCGTGGGCGTGAGCTGCGGCGAAGGGAAGGGGTCGTGAATTGAAGAGGTGAGCAGGAAAGAGGGAGGTAGCTGTTGGGGGAGAAGGGAAAATAGGAGCGGGTCGGGTCGCGGGCGCGGATGCGGGTTGAGGGAAGTGGGCTGGGCCAGCAGTTTAAATTAATTGTTAATTCATTTTAATTGATTTTGTGTGTGGGCTGAGGAGTGAAAGGGAAGGGCCGGCAGTTTTTTTTGAATTCCTTTTAATTTATTTTGTTTGGGCTGAGTGGGGTTGCTGGGGTGTGGGCTGAAGGAATTTTAAATGTTAATATTTATTTTATTTGTTGGGCTGGGTTAAATTATATTAGGCTTAGGTTTTAATTGGTTTTAAATCTAGGGTTTTGATTAAGTTAAATATTGAAACTCGAGTAACCAATTACAAACGAAAAATACGAGGAAAAATCAGGAGACAATCAGGATTAGGAAAATACAGGAAAATTTTATAGATAGGGAACGGGGATTTACATCATACCCCCCTTACAAAAAATTTCGTCCTCGAAATTTAACAAGTATACAATGAAACAAGGTACTAAACAAAGAGATGTGGATAACGATCACGGATTTCTTCCTCCCGCTCCCAGGTGGATTCTCCTGGGGAACGACCGCCCCAAGACACTCGGACTAACGGAACGACCTTGTTCTTGAGCACTTTCTCTCTGCGGTCGAGAATGGTAGTGGGCTGCTCCTCGTACGATAGATCGGTACCCAAAACTAACTCCGAATGGTCCAGGACATGGCTCTCATCCTGAACATAACGACGCAACTGTGACACGTGGAAGGTATTGTGCACACCAGCTAGCGATGGAGGCAATGCAAGTCGGTAGGCCACCTCTCCTACTCGCTCTAGCACCTCAAAAGGTCCGATAAAACGGGGACTAAGCTTTTCCCGACCTCCGAATCTGATAACTCCACGGGTAGGGGAAATCTTCAAGAACACGTGATCTCCGACTTCGAATCCTAGTGCCCTCCTGCTGGTATCTGCCCAACTCTTCTGTCGATCCTGAGCCGTCTTAATCCGCTACCTGATCATTTGGACCTTGTCGACCGTCTGAACAATGAGTTCGGGGCCCAGTAATCTTCGTTCTCCCACATCATCCCAACATACCGGGGATCGACACTTCCGCCCGTAAAGTGCTTCAAAAGGAGCCATCTGGATGCTAGCCTGATAACTATTGTTATATGAAAACTCGACTAGATGCAGATGGTCCTCCCAGGAACCCTGAAAGTCCAACATACAGGCTCTCAATATATCCTCGAGCGTCTGAATCGTACGCTCGGATTGTCCATCCGTCTGCGGGTGATAAGCTGTGCTGAATTTGAGGCGGGTACCCAAGCTCTCCTGTAAGCTCTTCCAAAAGTGCAACAAGAATCTGGTGTCCCGGTCTGACACAATGCTGACTGGAACACCGTGAAGTTGTACAATCTCCTGCATATATCTCTCTGCCAGTGATTCTGTCGACTGTCCCACTCGGAATGGTATGAAGTGTGCAGCTTTTGTGAGGCGATCGATGATAACCCAAATGGCGTTATTGCCCCTAGGGCTCCGTGGTAAGGCCGTCACGAAATCCATGGTAATGTGCTCCCACTTCCATTTTGGTATCAGCAGTGGTTGTAACAATCCTGCTGTCCTCTGATGCTCCGCCTTCACCTGCTGGCATACCAAGCACCTGGATACGAACCTCGCAATTTCCCGCTTCATTCCGTTCCACCAAAAGTGCTGCTTTAGGTCCTGATACCTTTTTGTACCTCCCGGATGCACAGAATAAGCTGAACTATGCGCTTCAGCCAATACTTCTTCTCGGACATCTCCCTTGGGTACGCAGAGTCTGCTACCGAATCTCAGAGAGCCATCTTCATGTATAATCAAGTCCGTTCTCAGCCCGGCTTCCACTTGCGCTCTGAACTTTTGCAATCGGGGATCATCCGCTTGTGCATTCTTGATACGATCCACCAGAGAAGACTGTACCTGTAGTTGCCATAATTGACTGAGTGCGCCCGGTGTAACGACTTCTAACTCGAGTCTCTGCAAGTCCTCAATAATGTTCCTTTGACCGGTCAACATCATGACCGCCGGCTTGCGACTGAGCGCATCTGGTACAACTGTTCCCCTCCGAAAGACGGCGCACAAGACCGCGAGTGTCCTAACGCTGAGATTAGGGGCAGATGCTATTTGGTTTTATCCGTCCACCTCTCCGAAGATGCCAAGTTGATTTATGGCACCGTGTATCGGAGGTTTAGACGGATGTGGCCGATGTAGCAGACTTCGTCAGATTCCCCCTCGCTTGAGGGGTTTTTGATTGTGGAGACGCTCTTCCCTGCAGGCGCAAGCCCCTGCAGTTAATTACGCTACCGCATTGCGGTAGCCACTTTCTCCTTCTCCAGAATTTCACTTCGTGTCGTGTGTGTTTGTTTTGTTTATGATTGCCCGTGGATTGTATACGGAGACTGAGTAATGCCGTCGCCCGTAGGACGTGGATTAGTCCAAATCCGTATTTACTTAGATTTGGATTTGGTGTTTTTAGTTTAAGGATACGTTATCCGTATTGAGGCTAAGATCAACTTAAACGTTCGTTAAGGATACGTTAGTCCCGTTTAGGACTAAGATCGACTTAACGTGGTGATCCATTTAATGTATGGCTGTCGGGACCCGTCACCTCTCTGACGTCATTGAAGGATTACAACGATAGGTGTCAGAGGAGTTCAGAGATGTACCCTAGGACCAAAGTTAGTTTGAAGTTTTATAGTCCATTTGAATGTTTAAGGATACGTTAGCCGTATTTGGGGCTAAGATCAACTTAAACGGGATCGTTTAGATCCGGCAAAAGAG
The DNA here is from genome assembly GCA_030015575.1 of Agapanthus africanus. Taxonomy (NCBI): domain Eukaryota; kingdom Viridiplantae; phylum Streptophyta; class Magnoliopsida; order Asparagales; family Amaryllidaceae; genus Agapanthus; species Agapanthus africanus. Next base: position 15,108,005 of record CM057337.1, read on the forward strand.
CGTTTGGAGGCTCTATTATTCCAGTTTAGGGACGTGATGGTCCATATTCCAGTTTAGGGACGCGGTAGTCCATTATTAGTTTAAGGACGTCTCGGTCCATCGCCAGTTTAAGGACGTAGTGGTCCATATTCCAGTTTAGGGACATGATAGTCCATTATTAGTTTAGGGACGTTACGGTCCGATATTAGTTTAGGGACGTTTCGGTCCGATATTAGTTTAAGGACGTTACGGTCCACGAGTTTAAGGACCCCGCAGTCCGTATTGATGTGTGGTCGTTGGGACCCGTCACCTCTTTGACGTCGTTGAGGGATTACAACGATAGATGTCAAAGGAGTTCGAAGATATACCCTCGAACCGGATGTAGATTGATTTAAGAGAGCAAGAACATTTGTGCTCAGTTCAATTTAATTTAAGGACTTACGGCCAGAATTGGGCTAAGTCCAGTTAAAAAAAATATTCAACATTTTTTATTTGCTGTTGATCTGTTAGACCTGCGCCAGGGCTTGGCCCATTTTTAAAATAATGCATTACATTATTTTCTATTTTTATTTGGACTGGGCTCTGCCCTTTTATGAATGATGCAGAGCATCCAGTTAGAAAATCTTCTTGTTTTAACAAGAACAGAAAAGATTTCTTAGAATTTTAATTCTGTTTGGCACAGATGCCCCAGCGCGTGACACGTGTCGCGCAGCGCGCAGCGCACCTGCGCGCAGCGCACAGCGCAGCGCAACTGCGCTGACACGTGTCGCGCAGCGCACAGCGCAGCGCAACTGCGCTAGCGCAACTGCGCTGACCCGTGTCGCGCAGCGCAGCGCCTGCGCAACTGAAGCGTTGCTTCTTTTAATTTTGCTTAAAATAGAGCTTTGCTCTGATTGGGCGCGCCTTCTTGGGCGCTGCGCTGACGTATCAGCGCTGGACACGTGGCGCGTTGCGCGCGGAATTTGAAACGTTGCTTCAAAATTTGAATTTTGAATTTCCAGCAGAGTTTTGCTCTGATTGGGGGAAACAAATGCCCCCCCACCGTTGCGCTCACGTGGCGCGCACGTGAGTGCAGCGGTGGCAAGCCCCTGACCATTGGATCAAGGGGTGAGCTGAAGGGGCGCAGGCGCCTTATAAATAGGACCTATGGCCCTTTAGAAAACTTCACCATTTTCTAGATTTTGATTCTATAGCTTTGCTCTTGCTTAGAACTTCAGAGCTTTGCTCTCGTTTCCAGAACTTCAGAGCTTTGCTCATTTCCAAAGTTAAAAACTTTAGGTAAAATTAATTTAAATCAAATTAACTTAAATTAACCTTAACCAAAGAGCTTTGCTTTTACAGATCTTTTGATCTAAAGAGATCCCCATTGGGGTTTCATAAACAGAGCTTTGCTCTAAAAAACTTATAGATCTACAGGGATCTTGTTCATAGGTTTTAACCCATGAACAGAGCTTTGCTCATAGATCATCTGTGGATCTTTTAGATCTGAAAAATGAAAAAATTTCACAAGTTTTTCGTGGATTTTCCAAGATTTCAAAAATTTTAATTCTTTTAGGTGTAGACATTTTCTGATGGACCTTTCCATTATTACCATAGAGCTGTGCTCTTTTTAAGGAATCTTATTTTCCTGAGACCAGAGTTTGACAAGTGTCACTCTGTGACAGAGCTTTGCTCTGAAAGAAGAGATTTTGTCCTTGTCTCTAGGGATTCTTCTCACCCCCTTTTTTTATAAATGGGAATGTTTTCCTGGGGACCAACCGACAATCTCATCCAATGATGAGGTTGTCTGACGTATTGTCATCCAGATTTTGTGGGTCCCCCTTTGGTCTCCTACTCACTGCACTGCTGTGTGGTGTAATTAATTAATTTTAATTTAATTTAATTAATGCATTTTTTTAGATGCCAAACGTTGGAATTACAACACTAACGGCTAAATTGTTCTATTTGCAGCGATCATGTCTCTAGACACTTCATTCCCGTTCGTTCGCTCGGAGGAGGGATTTCCCGAGGCGCCCTCGGACCATGAAGTCCTGGCTATGATCAAGGAATACGACCCAGAATACAAGAGTCTCCATCTTTGGGGGTCCTGGTATAACTATATCATTATGGGTCGACGCAGTTTCACATGCTCAGTGCTATCAGAGCCTATCACGGCGATTCACTACGCTACCCCACCCTCGGTGCAGTATGCCGTGGATTTGGCGGATTGGACGTCAAAGGGCTTTCTACATCCCGCCATAGATGCGATACCGATTCAGCGTCCCATGGTTTTGGACATCCTAGGGCGCCGTATCTGCCAAGGTGAAGCACGACCCTGGGGGCAATCATATAACCTTAGTCTAATTCCCCGCCACCCGATCGGCTACCTGCTGTGGGCCCGGTACATCCTGTCGACGAAGAAGTCGCAGTTGACAAGGTTAGGACTGTACACCGCAGTCTACGTCTCTCTTTTCCAGTATCCCACGCTCCTCACCTGGTGGTTCAAGGCTTTCCTGGAGCAGTGGAATATTCCTACCCATACTTTTCTTGCCATGGATCGGGAAGTGTCCATCTCTTTGGAGGAATTCGCGGAGATATCCGGCCTACCGGTCATGGGGGAACACTATGAAGAGCTGCTCCCGACAGATGAGTACGTCTTCGGCGCTAAGCCGATGGTAAGAGGGATCACGCCGGAAAATGCTGTTCAACACCAATTCCCGAGCCTGATTAAAGTGTTGAACATATATGAGTCCCTCTTCGTCGAACATGGGAGTCGGGGGGTTAACTTTGAGGACTTCATTGCTCGTTTTCTTCGTCCAAGCGTCATTTCATCGGAAGCTGCCAAGTTTGCCACCCTGGATGACCCTTTCGGTTTAGGTTTGGATAACCTGCCAGCGAAAGACATAGACCAAAAGGACTTTTTTCTTCCTAACTCCCCAACCATGTCTTTTGCAGAAATTGCGGCCCCTGGAATGGATGAGGAGGCCTTTTTCTTAGGATTTCTCGGACTGTGGCTGAGTTGGTTCGCGATCCCAATGCACTCTCATCGCATGCGGCCTTCTGTCTTTTACCCAGCCCACCGAATGGTCATCGGGGTAAAGGTGGCTATGGGGATCGCTGGCTTGGCGCACCTATATCATGGCCTCAGCCGAGCAGCGGATGCCAATGAGCCCGGGGTACTGCACGTGGTCTTCCTGATGCACTACTTTGCATCGTGGCTCGAGTTACACACGGCGGGTGTCTTCGGCATGCATAAAAGGCCTTCATTTTTTGACAAGTGCGGTTTTCCTCGCATTATACAGTTGATTGGTTCATCAATCGTGACCCCTTCACCACGAAACGCCAGGGGTTTACTGCTTCGCCCTCACACCGTTGGAGTCGGGATGTCCTTCATTGACAAGGTATTGACCATTGGAAAAGCGTCCACCACTGCGGTGCGATCATTACAGGACTCCTTTAAGGATGGAGCTTCAGTGTTGACGGCCCAGGAGACCCTCCACTTGTATTCTATTAGACCGGGCTTCTTAGTCTTTAGGCAGGACGGTGCGGCAATCTTCATGAGATATAACCCGCATCGTTTCGCCCAACAACTGGGCTACGATCAAGGGGTACCCTTGGAAGCTTTCTTACTGGAACCTGCTGCCAATGAAGAAGGGATGGAGAACGCGTTACATCACTTCATGCGCCTGAACACGGGTTCTCGTTTTTTTATCAGCGCGCCGGCCTGCGCTCCACGACTCCTTAATATATATAAAGAGTGGTACAATCATGCGACGGGGGCCGTTATAAAGGAAGAGAGGCGAGTGTTGATCGATCGTAAAGAAGCGCCTCCCGGCACCAACCGTAACGCTCCTTTAATGCCAAGGACCCCGGTGGTTCCTCCTCTAAAAGATGCCGGGGGCAGACCATCGCATGCGCAAAGTCCTCCGCACGGATTGCCGCTTCCCGATATTACAGATACAGCCCCAGCGCCCCGTGCTCCAGGGGAGACAGTGGTCGTGGCCTCGCCGGAGTCCGGTGTAGGTGCAGACATCGGGACCCGTCGTCCCAAAGTGGCTGCTAAGCGGAAGTCGATCCCACGTGAGCCTAGGGTCGGAGGGCAAAAGAAAAAGAAGTCGCTCTTCGCCGCGGACGTCGTGTTCGGTCAGGAACCCCATGCTCCCTATGCCGAGGGCCTGATCGAATACGGGACTAACGAAGGACTAGTGATGCCGCCGCCGGACGATACAGACTTGGAGGCTGCTCTCGAAGCTTCAGCATGGTTGGCGAGGCGTGACGCGTGGCTAGCTAAACTTGCGCAATCAGGTAACTACTAGTCGCCTTTTCTTTATTGCAACATATCCTCTTCATTGTCTTTGACTAACGCTTTTCTTTCTTTCCTTTCAACAGGCATCACTGATGAAGAAGCCATTGCCGCTTCTCTGAAGACTTTCCAGGAGGAGGAACGTCTTAGAGCATCCATGGGCCTTAGTAAGTTTCGATTCATCAAGTTTTCATTTCCCTTGTGTTACGGTCAATCTAACCTTTCCCTTTTAATCACAGAAACCTCAATGCCGTTCCCTCCAAGTGACGCAGATGTTTTACCAGCTGCCGATGTTCCTGCTTCCTCTGGGCCACCGCAGGAGGTTCGTCTTGAAGAGCCGATGAAGGATGCCTTAAAGGCTATGGAGGCATCCCTGAACGAGGATGACGACGCCTTGAAGGAGGCGTCACAAAGGTCCATCGCGACAGCCCGGGAGGAAAGGAAGCGGCTGAGGCATGAGGCGAAGGCGCGCAGGGCTGCCTTGGCTATGGGAGCGGGTCCCAGCACCGCCCCTCGTGCTGATACTCCATCTGAAGAGGCCCCTGTCGCCCTATCCACTGCCCGCAGAGAGGTGGCGCGCGCAGTTCGGAGCGCAAACGGTAAATCCGCTTCAGGTAATATTTCTCTCAGAGTTTTTGTTATAAGGATTTTTAATGTCATTGATCCTTATATCTCTTATCTTGCAGGGCCAAGTCCGATCGAGGGGGAGACGGAAACCGTTGATCCCAAAGAAACAGAGGAGGCGGTACCTGCCGAACTCGAGCCGACGGTGGGCAACGTCGTTGTGGCTTTGGAGCCTGAGGTGGAGGTCGAGGTCGAGGGGCCTGCAGCCGAGAAGGTCATTGATGCCGAACCTGAAGCGGTGGCAGATGATATGATCATTATAACTGAGCCCAGGATAGTGGCGGACGAGGCGCTTGAGGCCGGCGACCTCATGGTGACGGTGGATGAGCCGATAGAGACGGCGGAGCCCGAAGAAGTAGCGGGTGAGATGGATACGACTCTTGGGGAAGAGTCCGCCGCTTCCTTCCAAGAATCCGGCAACGCTCCAATCGTTGCTCTCCCCGTGTACAATCTTCCGCCGTCTCCAGGTCTTGCGAGCACGACGACAGTCCCTATCGAGTCGGGTGATGAGGCCACGGGCGGTGGCCTCATGTCCATGGAGGAGGGAGATGCCTCCGTTTCAGCCGGCAGCTCGTCAGGTAAATCCCAAGTTAGTGTTCTTTCTTTACCTCACAATTTTTCTGACAAATTTACCTTTTTTGTAACGTAGGTGCAGTCAGCGCCGATGCCCCACTGCTCGAGGGAGCGCCTTCAACGACTGCCTTGGCGGTGGTCACCTCTCAACCCTCTCTCATACCCTCGACGATGTTGGAAGGTATGGATTTGCAATTTATTAGTCTTATCTTCCAGACGCATAATTTGTGTACTAAAATTATACTGTTGTGTCTTTCAGGAGTGCTTTTTGACCATCTCTATCAAGTGTTGCTCCCACACTTCTCCTTCCCATCTGAATTCGCCTCCCCCTCTGGTGGCGCTGGTGAGTACCGTTCCCGATTGATATCTTTATTTTTTCAGTGGTAGAATTATTTTTAACTCTCTCTTGTCCTGACCGCAGTGTTACAAATTGAAGGGGAAGAAGAAAGATCGGTTGCGCCACCGGCCCTTCCGGCCTTGCCACCTGCTTCAACCGGTATAGTAAACTATCTTATCAATGACTTTCTCCGTATTTATTGAATCATCGTCTAATCACATTTTGTCCTTTTCAGCTGTCGTTCCAGTCTCGGTGCCTTTTGAGTCTCGTATTACAATACCGGGCGGCCCTTCCCAGAGACGTCCGTCCTCAAAAGGTGCGGCGAATAGTCTACGCATGTTAAGCGACTACATCGAGGAACTCGACGTCGAGGCTCCTACATCTGCTGAGGACTTCGCTACGACGGTTAACCCGATGTTGGTGATATTTGCCACCTTCCATGACGAGGGCATTGTCGCTTCTTAGGTTAACTATTGTCGGGAGATCGAGGTTCGCCTTCATCAGCTGGAGTCGATGCGTCTATCCCCCGAGACTTTGGCCTTGAGCACTCAACGGGGAGCATGGCTCGAGCAAAGCACTTCTCATTTCCGTCATTTGGAATAAGAAGCAGCTTTGAAGCTGAAGGAGTGCCAAGAATCTTCAAGCAAAACTGCTCGCCTGCGTGCTGAAGTTGAGGCAAACGCCGCTGAGGTAAAGGCCGTCTTCGAGGGCCTTTTGGAGCACATATCAAATGGGCTGAGACTGAAGCGGGCACTTGATGTCGCCGAGCATGACACTCCAGGCCGTGAAGCTGCTCATCAGGCCGTCAGGGATCAGCTTGCATCTGTCGCACAGCAACGGGTCCAAGTGGAGACGGAGTTGGCAGTGGTAGCCAATCAGGAAAAGGCATGGAAGGAAGTGCACGAACAACTGATAAAGCTACTTAAGACGCTTCCTTCCCAATAGCTGCCTTTGTATCAATGTATTTGTAAAATTTTCCTTTTAAATAATATGTATTCATTCTTTATTCTTTTGTACGATTCATCTTGTATTTGACTGAAGTCAATGAATAAAGATACACATTTTCTTTTTGCAATGTCTTGTACTATCTCTTTGCTTTCTCCTTTTTTATCATGATGTTTTCGATGAACCTAATTGGCCGATAACTTAATTTCTCCAAGAAATAGCGATGGCTTAGGCCGCAGGTTCAGATCTGCCGTCTAAGACTTTTCAACTCTATGAGCCGTGAGGGTCTTATAGAGACTTTTCTCCCTACGGATCGAAATGATCTCGTAGGTGGGTTTTTCTCCTTAGGAATCGTGAGGATTCCTAAGTGTGGTTTTCTCTTATAAGTCGTAAGGATCCTACAAGAGAATTTTTCCCTCTTATGAGTCGAGAGGACCCGTAAGCGGTTGTTTCCCTCCTTGTCGAAACTCGACTTTGGAGAGTGAGACCCGTGAATAGTATGCAAGAGATCGTTTTAGATCGACTTGTAGGGTCCCATTTTTCAGGAAGCAAGTTTTTCAATCCCTGCTGCCTGAGGCTTCATCTTGCGAGTTGAGACGAATTGGGAATTCTCCCGCGGAGACACTGGTGGCTCTGCGAGTTGACGCGGATCAGGAGGCTCTCGTCAAGGAGTGTTTGTATCCGTAAGTCGAGGAGTTTTGCTAGGGATTATTTGTTTCCCAAGCACCAAGGATTATTTGTTTCCTTGGGGTTTGAAACAAGTCAAGGATTTCCCACGGAGGCACTGGTGGCTCTGCGAGTCGACGCGGATCAGGAGGCTCTCGTCAAGGAGTGTTTGTATCCGTGAGTCGAGGAGTTTGCTAGGGATTATTTGTTTCCCAAGCACCAAGGATTATTTGTTTCCTTGGGGTTTGAAACGAGTCGAGGATTTCCCACGGAGGCACTGGTGGCTCTGCGAGTCGACGCGGATCAGGAGGCTCTCGTCAAGGAGTGTTTGTATCCGTGAGTCGAGGAGTCTGCTAGGGATTATTTGTTTCCCAAGCGCCAAGGATTATTTGTTTCCTTGGGGTTTGAAACGATTCGAGGATTTCCCACGGAGGCACTGGTGGCTCTGCGAGTCGACGCGGATCAGGAGGCTCACGTCAAGGAGTGTTTGTATCCGTGAGTCGAGGAGTCTGCTAGGGATTATTTGTTTCCCAAGCACCAAGGATTATTTGTTTCCTTGGGGTTTGAAACGAGTCGAGGATTTCCCACGGAGGCACTGGTGGCTCTGTGAGTCGACGCGGATCAGGAGGCACTCGTCAAGGAGTGTTTGTATCCGTGAGTAGAGGAGTCTGCTAGGGATTATTTGTTTCCCAAGCGCCAAGGATTATTTGTTTCCTTGGGGTTTGAAACGAGTCGAGGATTTCCCACGGAGGCACTGGTGGCTCTGCGAGTCGACGTGGATCAGGAGGCTCTCGTCAAGGGGTGTTTGTATCCGTGAGTCGAGGAGTTTGCTACAGACACTGGTTTCTTCGGAGTTGGACTGAACCGTCGAGATTTGGCTTCGTCTTCTGGCGGAGCCTGTTGGGAAAGTATGGTTCCTTCTTTATTTACGCCCTTGGATTGTATACAGGGATCGATATGATCTTAACTGTAGGGCCAAAGTTTTATCATCATTTTTTTTGTTTTATCTCCGCGATGCTCTATCATTTCAGCTTTTATATCGCGAAGGTCGCGATTGCCCAATCATTTCGGCTATTTTATTTTTTTTATTTTTACTCGCTGCTTTTTATTGCGAGTTGCCCAATCATTTCGGCTATTTTGCATGCATACATTTTTACTTGCTGCTTTTTATTGCAAGTTGCCCTATCATTTCGGCTTTTTCGTATGCATGTGCGGCCTATTGGCTTTTCACTGTAAACCGATTTCGGCATCAGCACCGCTACAACTGGGATATTACCAGGAGCGAATCATCATTTGCCTCCGTCGATGTCGGACAAAGGTGGCTTAGCGAACAGGGTTAAGGCGCTGTCGACTAAGGCTTTTAACTTAATGAGCCATAAGGGTCTCACAAAGGTATTTCTCCCTACAAGCCATGAGGATCTTGTAGGTGTATTTTCTCCTTAGGAATCTTGAGGATTCCTAAGTGCATGTTCCTCTGTGAGTCGTAAGGATCCTACAGGAGGGTTTTCTCCTTGTAAATCGAGAGGACTTACAAGGGTCGCTCACCATACGAACATATCCCCAGTCTCGGATGAGACTTGGTTAGGGAAATGTTTATTCGCGCCCGTGGATTGTATACAAGGGTCGGTATTGAGCCACTTGTAGGGCAATATCGGAAGTTTGTGGGGGTTTGCTTAAGCACAGGTTTAGGTCTCTATAACTTAAGACTTTCAAATCCTATGAGCCGTGAGGATCCCATAAAAGAGTTCTCCTTACGAGTCGTGAGGATCTCGCAAGTGTATTTTCTCCTTAGGAATCGTGGGGATCCCTAAGTGTGTTGCTCCTTTGTGAGTCGTAAGGATCTCACGCAGGTGGTTTCTCCTTACAAGGTCGAGAGGACCCTATAAGTTCCCTTTAACGAGGTTGCGCCCTTTCAGGTTTTCACAAACACTCGCCGGTAGTCCTGCTGTTTTTACTCACGGAGCCCTTTCGGGTTTTCATCCGTGCCCATTTTGCTTATGGACATACCGTTTTTTTTATTCTTTTTATTTTCTTTTTCTCTTTTTTTTTACGAGATCGCGCCCTTTCGGGTTTTCACGAACACTCGCCGGTAGCCCTGCTGTTTTTACTCACGGAGCCCTTTCAGGTTTTCATCCGTGCCCTTTTTGCTTATGGACATACCGTTTTTTTTTATTTTATTTTTTATATGTTTTTTTTATATCTCGTCAGCCTAAAGATGCTGCGGTATAGTTTAAAGACGCTTCGGTCTGCTATTAGTTTAAGGACATTTCGGTCCGACGTTTGAGAAGGCTGGCTACTGCTGATGGAGTTTGAACTTAGGAAGATAGCGAGCGGACATAGTCGTCGTCATCTACCATTGACCTAGGCTGTGGCTCATTAAGCATAGTATCTCTTTAGGAAGCGACCGTTTATTGGCCTGAAAGGCCTTTCACCGTGCATGTCCATGAGTAGATAGGCCCCACCCTGGTAGACCTTATCTACGATGTACGGGCCTTCATAGTTTGGCTCGAATTTTTCTCGCTTGGCGCGATTGGGGATCATAGGCCTTTTGACCACTAGCACGAGTTCGCCTTGGCGAAATGTCCTCTGTCGGGTCAGTCTTTCATATGAGCGCGTCATCTTTGCTTTATAAGCCTCCAGATTTTGTTGCGCTATGAGCCGGGTTTCATCAAGGGCGTCAAGCTTCTCAAGCCGAAGGTGAGCATTTTCTTCGTCCGTCAGCTCGTAGTGGACTGCCACTCGTAGAGAGGGTAACTCTATCTCGAGAGGGAGTACTGCTTCTGTACCGAATATCAACGCATATAGCGTTGCGTTCGTGGCCGTTTTGAACGTAGTTCGATATGCCCAAAGAGCTTCTTGCAGTCTTTCGTGCCAGTCTTTCTTATTTCGGGACACCGTTTTCTTTATGATTTTTGTCAAGGTCTTGTTGAACGCTTCAGCTAGTTCGTTAGCTCGCGGATTATAAACCGAGGAATATCTCCAGTCTATATTGTGCTGTTGCGCAAAGCGACTGATCTTGTGGCTTCTATAAGCTGGTCCGTTATCGGAGATGATTCGTCGCGGAGTTCCAAACCGATATATGACGTGCGTCTTGAAGAAGTGGAGGATATTTTCCGTTTTCACTTCTCTTAACGGTACTGCTTCTGCCCATTTAGAGAAGTAGTCAGTCGTCGCCAAGATGAAACGATGTCCTCTAGACGATGCTGGTTCGATGGGGCCGACTATGTCAGTCCCCCACATTTCGAATGGCCAGCTAGCCACCGTTGGATGTAGTGGATTTGGATGTTGGTGGATGAAGTCCCCATGGATTTGGCATGAGTGGCATTGCTTCGCATATTCAAGGCAGTCCTGAATCATCGTGGGCCAATAGTAGCCCATCCGTTTGATCTTCAACTTCATCTTTGGGCCCGCTTGGTGAGAACCGCAGAGTCCGTCGTGAACTTCCCGGACGACTTTTTTCGCTTCGTCAGGTCCTAAACATCTCAACCACAGAGAAACAAACGACCTCTTGTACAGAGTATCATTGACAAAGGCGAAAGACAGAGCTCATTTCATAAGCTGATGTCTTGTGGACGCTTCTTCAGGCAATCGGTGGGACTTGAAGTAATCTATGAAGACTTCTCTCCAATTCTCGGTATTTTCCCAGTCTTCTACTTACAGGGTCGTCTGCTCGCTCGCTCCTTTTTCTTCGGATGATTCCGGAGATATTTCTGCTGGGGCAAGCACCCGACGGCTTTCACTACGATTTTAACGTCATCGAGATTCTCGTCAGCCAGTTCTTTAGCAAGTTTGGCCAATGCGTCTGCTTTGCTGTTTTCCGCGCGCGGTATGTTTTCCAAAGTGTAGGAGGGGATTTGGGTCAACAGCTGTTGCACCTTTTCGCCATACTTCACCAATTCTGGTTTGCATGTCTGGTAGTCGCCGTTTATTTGACTAACGACCGGTTGGGAATCTCCATATATGAGGAGATTTTCAATTCCCATGTCGATGGCGATCTCGAGGTCTGCTATCAGAGCTTCGTATTCGGCTTCATTGTTTGTCCTCGGCTCTGTTAAGGAGAAAACGAAGCGCATTATCCCTCCTTGTGGAGTCACGAAGATGAGGCCTACCCCCGATTTGATTATAGGGGTACTTTGTTTGCGCTTCTTTACGGAAGACGCTCCGTCGAAATAAAGCTCCCACCGGGTATTATCACCGTCGATCGCATCAAACGCATGTTCGTCTGGAAGATCGCAATTCAAAGGAGAATCAGGGGGTATCGGATGTTCAGCGAGGAAGTCGGCAATGGCCTGGCCTTTCACTGCCTTGAGAGGTTGGTACGTTATCGAGAACTCCATCAAGAGCAGGGCCCATTTAGCAAGTTGTCCCGTCAATATGGCCTTTGACATTAAATACTTAAGAGGGTCTACCTTTGAAATGAGACGGACTTCATGTGCTAATGCGTAATGTCTGAGCTTTGTTATCGCGAAGATCAACGCCAGGCAGTGTTTTTCAATGGGGGAGTAGTTGCTTTCTGCCCCCAGTAGAACTCGACTTAAGTAGTAGAGTGCTCTTTCTTTCCCTTGGTCGTTTTCTTGTGCCCATAACGCGCCTAAAGAACCTTCAAGGGCGGTCGTGTAAAGAATGAGAGGCTTTCCCTTAACTGGAGCAGCCAACACTGGAGGGTTCTGCAGGTACTGCTTGATCTCGTCCAGTGCGCCTTGGCATTTGTGATCCCAAACGAATGGGGTTCCCTTCTTCATCAGGTGGCTGTAGGGACGACACTTGCCTGAAAGATTGGCCATAAATCGCTGTATGTATGCGAGCTTCCCTTGGAGAGACCGCAACTGTTTGAGAGTTCTCGGCGGAGGCATTTCCATGATCGCTTTGATCTTTGACGGATCTATTTCAATACCTCGGTGTCGAACAATGAATCCCAGGAATTTGCCTGAGGAAACTCCAAATGCACACTTGAGCGGGTTCATCTTCAAGTTGTATTGCCGAAGGCGTTGAAATACGGTCTTCAGATGCTCGAGATGTTCCTCATATGATTTGCTTTTAATAACGAGGTCGTTGTTATAGCATTCGACGATTTCATGTATAAGGTCATCGAAGATCTTCGTCATGGCCCTTTGATAAGTGGCACCGGCATTCTTTAAACCGAAGGGCATCACTTTATAACAAAATATCCCTAGAGGGGTCCTGAAGGCTGTGTGCTTCTGGTCTTCGGGATGCATCTTTATCTGGTTATACCCCGATGAGCCGTCCATGAAGGAGAAAATCTCATGCGTGGACGTATTGTCTATCATCAGTTCGGTGACTGGTACTGGGAAATCATCCTTCGGGCAAGCTTTATTAAGATCCCGGAAGTCTACGCATATGCGCACTGTCCCATTTTTCTTCATCACTGGGACGATGTTGGCGATCCATTCAGGATATTGAACCTCCTGGATAAAACCAGAGTCGATCAGCTTTTTGACCTCAGTGTTGATGCTCATCTCGAGCTCGAGCCGCATTCTTCTCGGCGCTTGTTTGACTGGCTTGATGTCCGGGGATATCGCCAATTTATGTACAGCAACTTCCGGATCTAGTCCTGGCATCTCGAAATAGTTCCATGCGAAGCAATCTTTATGCTGTACAAGGACGTCTTTTAACGCAGCCACCCTTTCTTCAGATAGTAGCTCGCTGACAAACGTCGGTCGCGGGTCGTTTACCGTCCCCAACTCAATTTTCTTGAGGTTATCTGCAGTGGTATGGATTCCATCTTCCAGCTCTTTCGGTGCTGGTGGGAATTCTGAGATTACCTCGTCGTTGCTGTTTTCGAAGCACCAGGGAAGGTTGTCCATGTTCTCGGGCTCTTCTTTTAATATTGTTATCACATGACAAGTACGAATTCGCTTCCGATCCGAATGTGGAACCGGTTCTTCTTTCGTGGCCTTAGGCTTGTGCTTCTGTGGCGGTGCTACCCTCCAGTTGTCGGACAGAGCGAACTTGCCAAGCTGATACTGATCTTCGACCCAATTCTTGAAGGTGAAGCAATCTTCAAGAGGATGCCCTATTACTCGATGGTAAGAGCAATAGTCCGGGTGTGAGACTTCGCCCGCTTGTTCAGGGTGTTTAGACTCCGGCAATGTAAGCATTTGATGTTTTAGAGCAAGATCAAGTATCTTCTTCGTCTTGTCCCGAGGAAACGAGTACGCTCGACCCATTTTCTTCATGAGGGATAGATCAATAACGCTCGACTCCCGTTTGCGCGGCTTCTTAGCCCTACTTTGTTGCTGTTGAGCGCATTTTTGGCATTTCGACTTATTTCTGCTTCTGCGCCGAGCATTCTTTATAACAGGTTGGCAAGGAGCGGCATCTTCATTCTTCATGGCTTGTTGGAGAAGGCGTTGCGTCTTGGCTTTCTCGTAGATGGCCGTCTCACGGTTGTGATCATCTCGTACTTTTTGACCAGCTTTCTTTATAAGTTTGTCCATTTGTTCCTCGAACGACGGACTGGGCTCCTTTGCATCTGGAACTTTCACTGGCTTAGGATTAGCGTCCTCCCATTGAGCATCTGCCTCTTCCTCAAGGTCATACACGACGTAGCAGCCGGGTAGTAATTCTCGTTTCTTTGACCGGATGTATCCAAGCCCTTTTGTTTCCATTCTCCCGTTAGGCAGTTTGCGTTGAGTCGCGGGGACGTTCCAGACCCTGTCATAGAATTTGGCTTTCCTAACGGTCTGTTTGAAGGGTATCCCCTAGCGTTTCAGCAGCTTCTTCAAACCCTCTGTATAATATCTGGGAAGACGGATAGGCTGAAGCCTGTCGAGCGTAGGATCCGCGCCATGCCAGATTTCTTTTTCCACCTTGGTTTCTTCAGAGCGGTAGAACAGAATTGCTTTCTCGCTTTCTCGTTTGGGAGGGATATAGAATGTCCGCAGCTCTTCTACACTGTAGATATTAAGTGCATCCAGTTCTTTATGGTGTTTAAGCGGCACTATGGCGACTTGTAGACTTTGCTCTTCGTCAGCGGACGTTTGTATTGAAGGTCGAGCAGAGAATACAGCATGGACTTCATCTTCCGAATCGCTGCCAAAGATCAACGTAGGAGCTGGTGGTTCCGGCTTGTTGTGTTGGGGCGGACCCGAATAAACCATCTCCTCTTCCTCCTCAGTATCACTGCCGAAGACAGGGATGGTAGCGTTAGTTTTATTCTCCGGCTTGTGACACTTCTCTGTGTCTTCAAAATCCGGTAAGAAGTATTTGGCGTCTTCATATTTGCGGACCTCGTTCACAGAGAACGGGTTCAGTTCTCCCGTCACGGTATATTCGAAACCATCCTTAAAATACTTCATACACTGATGTTGTGTAGAAGGGATGATGTTGTACTCGTGTAACCATGGTCGGCCGAGCAAAGCGTTGTAGCATGTCTTGGCGTCTATGACGTGGAACTTAATGTCCGTGACGAGTAGCCCGAAGCGTAGCGTCAGTATCACAGATCCAAGAGTCTTTGACGATTGGGAGTCGAACCCGGAGATGGTGATCTTGTCCCGAGCAAGGTGCTGGACGCTCATGCAGATTTCCTTCAACACCCGCACGTTGAGTAGGTTAACAGACGATCCGTTGTCGATCAGGATTTTGCCTATCTTTATATCATGGCAGTATCCCGAGACATAGAGAGGGCGATTGTGTTCGCACGTCCCAAGTAGAAGGTCTTCATCGCCAAAAGTAATATCAGCCGTGTGCACTTCCTCCAATTCATCCTTCATCTTTTCCTCGGCCAAGCATGCTTGGAATTGTTCCGGGTCTTGGAGCGCCTTAATCAACGAATCTCTCGCCTCTTTTGATAGCAAAAGGGCGTCAAGAATTCTGAGCTGTGAGGGCAGCTTCCTCAGATGTGCTAAGACGTTGTAATCCACCTTATTCTTCTTTGGTGGGTCTTTGGCAGCTAGCTCTTCCACCACTTGGTCATCTAAGACGATATCTTCAGAGACCTTTTCTTTCCCTTTATCTTTCCTGTTTAAGGGTCCGATGTTCTTTTCAGGCAGCGTCCGATTCCGCAGCCGGATATTTTCGCAAACCTTCGGTTCTTCTTCTTTTCTCGAGGCGGACTCTTTAAAGAGAGGGGCAAGTTCTAGTTCTTCATCAGAATCACTCCCGAATGTAGGCACTTGTGATCCACCGGTGTTAACCATGCAACAATCGCCAGCAGTTCTTTTAAGCCCTTCGGTCGTATTTCTTTGCTCCCGACGAGTTTTGCGTTTCTCTCGCTTGAAGTGTTGTCGATGAGCAACATATCCTTGCCACCATCTATCGAAAGCTTTGCACTCTTGAGTGGGGTGTGAAACCTTCTGATGATATAAGCAATAGAAGGGGTGTATTTCTATTTCACCGGTGATGTTTCCTTCAGAGGATGGTAGCTTCATGCCCATTGATATGGCCTTAGCAAACTTTTTTCTCATCTTGAATTGGCTTTTATCGGCAGCAGGGGTGTTTTGCTCCAGCAGGATCGTCTCAGCTCCTTCTTCAAGTCGCTGGCGCTTGGCCCTTTCAAATATAACCGCCTCGCGCTCCCGATCAGCTTTACTTTTCAACCGAGCTTCATTAAGGAATGCGTCGATTACTTCATCTGGTGGCCCTAGGACTTTTGGTTCAGGATCTGCCCCCAGCTTTTCGGTGCAAGGAGTCTCCCCATCGTTCGTGATCGAATAGGAAATCATATGACAGCTCGTCCCATATTCCTCGGATTCATCTGATGAACTTTCTCCCTCATCTTTTTCTTGAAAAACGTGATTGAGGAACTCTTGGAGCGTAATGGGAGTCCGCGCCTTTTGGTTATATTCTTCCAACGCGTCAATTTGCTTTTGTAAGTCCGTGCGTTTGCTGCCAGGCTTCACAGGCTTCTTAGATTTCTTCTTCTTCTTTTTCGAAGATTTTGACGGCTGGCTGCAAGTGCTTGAACCACCACCATCGGTTTTTGGAGTTGGACGTGGCTTCAACATTCCTTCAATGACCTGCGGTTCCAACGGGTTCTTCCACTTGATCGCTGGGCATGTCTGAAGGTCGTTCATCATTCTCTTTGTCTTGGTTGATAATACAACTTCCCAAGGAGCTTCTTCAACGACGGAGCATGTTGCCCCCGGCGTATTCGTCCCCTTAAAGGTGTGGGGCTGCGGGGGATTCACCTTCCATTTGTCAGATAAAGCGAACTTGCCCTGTCGGTACTGGTTTTCAAGCCAATTCTTGAAAACGTAGCAATCTTCGATCGGATGGCCTAGTACTCGATGATAAGGACAGTAGTTGGGCTCGTCGACATCACTTGGTTGCAACGGACGTTTTGGATCCGGCAGATTTATGAGTCTGTTGCGCAACGCCAGCTCGAATAACCTCCTCGTTTTATCGCAAGGAAAGGAATAAGGGCGTCCCATCCTATCCTCAAAGGGTACGTACGGGCGCATATTATTTTGACGAGCAACCGGCTTCGAGTCGCTCGGTTGTTGTTGAGCATTAGCGACGACGATCGCTTTCCCCTTCCCTTTGTCATTTCGGGAGTCCGGCCTTGGAAGAGGAGGTTTATGGCCCATCTGATCCATCTGTGCTCGTTTGTCAATCAAGGCTTGGAAGGTAGTCGGCTTGAAAAACATCATAAACTGCGAGATGGTTGCTTGTGGATCGAGGGTTCCCACAAACATGCCCACCGCGGGAGCTTCTTCAATGCGCTGCTCACACTTCGACCATAAGTTTCGCCATCGTATAGCGTACTGAACCCACGTCTCGCCGGGTTTTACCCTGGCGTTAATCAGTGCCGTCATCGGGGTACATTCACTGGCACTTGCAAAACGCTGAGTAAACAGCAGCTCCATCTCCGGGAAGGTTTTGATAGAGTCGTTCGGGAGCTCAGAGTACCACTCGAACGCCATATCTGATAAGCTTCCAACAAACTGGCGAAGCAACAGCTTGTCGTCACCGCCGGTGTTACCGCAGAGTGCCCTGAACTGGGCAACATGCCGGTGCGGATTGCCCATCCCCTTGTAGACATGGAACTTGGAAATTGTATAACCTGGCGGCTACTTGATTTGATCGTACCAACTCGGATATGGTCGTCCCGTTTTTACGACCTGACCGGCTGCTTCGGTCGCATGATGAACCCGTATTTGTTGGGCGATGTATTCATCCAAATCAGCTTTGGAGATTATATCCTCTTTAGCCATCGACAGAGCTGGCGGAGGATTCGACGTCTCTCCCCTATCGTCTTCAAAGATGATCGGGCGATCTTCAACAGGTGGATCTTGTTGAATCATCATATCCACCATGTCCTAGAACAGGAGGGCCATTTTCTTTATGTTGGCTGCCTGCTCCGCAGCTTCTTTATCCTTCTTCTCCAGTACGCGACGAAGGAATTCAGCGTCCGTTTCTTGTTCTTGACGCTCGTCCGAGGACGTTTCAGGGGTTTCTTTCGGCCCTGTAAGTGCGGCCATAGCGTTCATCATTTCTTGGAGCTTCTGCTGCTGCTCCTGAGCCTTGGTCACTGACCTCGTGTGCGGTCTATGACCTGTTGATATGCGGCTATCTTCTTTTCCCGATGCCATGTAAACGGTATGAACCACAATGCCCCCTGACTTAGGGCGTTTGGATTCACCACCTCTGATATTTGTTGCCGGCGCGGGGGTTTTCTCCGGCCTCCTTCTTTTGTGGGCCGTTGAGGTTGAAGGAACCGTTGAAGTGGGCATCCTAGCGGCTGCTGTCCCTTGCTGTTTAACAGGATGGTCTTTTTCTTTTTGCACCTTCGTCTTCTTTTGTTGACGAGAGTGATCTGGGTCGATCACGGAGTCTTGAACCCTTCGCCAAACCTTGTATATTTTTGAAGACAGCCGTTGAGGGGGTTGTTCCTGCTTCGTTTCCGGAACTTTCTCCGCGGGCGAAGGAGATCTTTTCAGTGTAGCGGTTGGAGAGTTCTTACGTACCCTCCTCAGCAGTTCAAAGCTGTTCCCAGTTGGAACAGCAGCGTGGACTTCCACCACTGGAGCCGGTGGAGTTATCCCTGAGGGGGAGTTGCCCCCTGCCTTCCTCACTCGCTGCCAATAGCGACGTCGAGCATGACGAGCCGTTGGGACTGGCTCGGAGATTGAGACATCTTCTTTTTGCCCCCTGTCTGAATGAGGCGCCGCCGGTGTTAACCTCTTAAAGACTGAGGTGGTCTTTTGAGGGGTGATATTCAACCTGTCGAAGACGGATCCTCGAGCAGGAACAGAAGCAGGAATCGTCAGTCTTGAAAAGACTGACTCTTTGACAGGGGAAGCCGCCTTGACGACTTCTGAAGCAGCAGTCATTGCCTTCCTTGGGACAGCCAGTTTAGAGTTCTGATTTAGCCTGGTGAAAACATAGGCTGTTGGTTCGGCAATGGGCGACCCGTTGACTGGGGCCGTCGTAACAGTGAGCCGGTCGAAGACCGACTTTTTGTTCACTTCCGGTGCAGGTATTGGCATAGAGAAGCTTGTAGGTGGGATCATAGTCCCGAAGAACAGGCCAGTGGTGGCTTGGGTCAC
The DNA here is from genome assembly GCA_030015575.1 of Agapanthus africanus. Lineage (NCBI taxonomy): Eukaryota > Viridiplantae > Streptophyta > Magnoliopsida > Asparagales > Amaryllidaceae > Agapanthus > Agapanthus africanus. The sequence continues at coordinate 15,126,921 of CM057337.1, forward strand.
CTGGTCTACCGGCAGAGCGAGGAAGGAAGCGGCTTGGGGTCCATATGCTACACCTCCCGGTGAGGTGGAGCGTCCGTTGCAGTGGCATTTCGAGCAGTTGGTGCAGTTAAAGGCCATTGAATCTTGAGTTCTGCGCCGGGCAAAAGACAAAATCTTAGTAACTTGAAATCCGAAGGCAACCATTTAACAAACCGCGATTGGTTCGCGAGGACGACACACGAAGTGTGAAGTGGAAAGAGAAAAAGGTCCCACCGGGCGTGCCAGAATCTGTTCCCCTCCGAAAGACGGCGCACAAGACCGCGAGTGTCCTGGCGCTGAGATTCGGGGCAGATGCTATTTGGTTTTATCCGTCCACCTCTCCGAAGATGCCAAGTTGATTTATGGCACCGTGTATCGGAAGTTTAGACGGATGCGGCCGATGTAGCAGACTTCGTCAGATTCCCCCTCGTTTGAGGGGTTTTTGATTGTGGGGACGCTCTTCCCTGCAGGCGCAAGCCCCTGCAGTTAATTACGCTACCGCATTGCGGTAGCCACTTTCTCCTTCTCCAGAATTTCACTTCGTGTCGTGTGTGTTTGTTTTGTTTGTGGTTGCCCGTGGATTGTATACGGAGACTGAGTAATGCCATCGCCCGTAGGACGTGGATTAGTCCAAATCCGTATTTATTTAGATTTGGGTTTGGTGTTTTTAGTTTAAGGATACGTTAGCCGTATTGAGGCTAAGATCAACTTAAACGTTCGTTAAGGATACGTTAGTCCCGTTTAGGACTAAGATCGACTTAACGTGGTGATCCATTTAATGTATGGCTGTCGGGACCCGTCACCTCTCTGACGTCGTTGAAGGATTACAACGATAGGTGTCAGAAGAGTTCAGAGATGTACCCTAGGACCAAAGTTAGTTTGAAGTTTTATAGTCCATTTGAATGTATAAGGATACGTTAGCCGTATTTGGGGCTAAGATCAACTTAAACGGGATCGTTTAGATCCGGCAAAAGAGCGTTTGGAGGCTCTATTATTCCAGTTTAGGGACGTGATGGTCCATATTCCAGTTTAGGGACGCGGTAGTCCATTATTAGTTTAAGGACGTCTCGGTCCATCGCCAGTTTAAGGACGTAGTGGTCCATATTCCAGTTTAGGGACATGATAGTCCATTATTAGTTTAGGGACGTTTCGGTCCGATATTAGTTTAGGGACGTTACGGTCCGATGTTAGTTTAAGGACGTTACGGTCCACGAGTTTAAGGACCCCGCAGTCCGTATTGATGTGTGGTCGTTGGGACCCGTCACCTCTTTGACGTCGTTGAGGGATTACAACGATGGATGTCAAAGGAGTTCGGAGATGTACCCTCGAACCGGATGTAGATTGATTTAAGAGAGCAAGAGCATTTGTGCTCAGTTCAATTTAATTTAAGGACTTACGGCCAGAATTGGGCTAAGTCCAGTTAAAAAAAATATTCAACATTTTTTATTTGCTGTTGGTCTGTTAGACCTGCGCCAGGGCTTGGCCCATTTTTAAAATAATGCATTACATTATTTTCTATTTTTATTTGGACTGGGCTCTGCCCTTTTATGAATGATGCAGAGCATCCATTTTGTTTGGGCTCTCCTCTTTTAAATAATGCATAGCATTTTATTTATTAGGCCTGTTAGGCCTTTTACTTGGGCCTGACCCTTCAGGAAATGCATTGCATTTATCAGGCGCTTTGCGCCAATCACTGAGCGCAAGCGCTTGTGGTGAGGACACGTGTCATGCTCTGGTGAGCGCAAGCGCAACAGCGCAGTGCGCTGCGCTGTTGCGCTGCTGACACGTGGCGCGCTCTGGTGAGTTGCGCCAATTCCAGAGAGCAAAGCTCTATTTTAAGAGCGCATAGCGCAAATTGTTCTGTAGCTGACACGTGGCGCTCTCTCATGAGCGCAATAGCACAGTTTGGGAGTGCAAAGCACTAAGAATCTTTTAGATTCAAGAAACAGAAGTGCAGAGCACTATTTGATTTCTTGATCTAATTTAGATCAAAGAAAAATAAGTTTTTTCTTTTTGTTTCAAGAACCAAAGGTTCATAAAAGTGCAAAGCACTATTTTTTATTTTGTTATTTTGTTATTTTTTTTAAAGAACCAGTGGTTCATGAGAAGTGCAAAGCACTGTTTATAATGTGAAGAACATTGATCTGGTTTTTAGATCAATGATTTATTAAAAGAGATTTCTTTCCTCTCGTGAAGGTTTTTACCTTTTTCTTTGAAATTTTCTCAGAGTTCTCTCTCTGTTTGAAGCTCTTGACTTTTTTCAAGAAAAATAGTGTTCCTTCTTGAATTGAAGCTTGGGGTCCTTTTTATAGTGCCCATAAATTAGTTAAATTTGTTGAAGAGATCTTTCTCTGAGTGATTCGGGGAATTTTCCCCACCGTTGGATCTTTGATCCAAGGGCTTCTGCTTTGCAGAAGAAAATCTTCTTGTTTTAACAAGAACAGAAAAGATTTCTTAGAATTTTAATTCTGTTTGGCTCAGATGCCCCAGCGCGTGACACGTGTCGCGCAGCGCAGCGCAACTGCGCTGACACGTGTCGCGCAGCGCAGCGCCTGCGCAACTGAAGCGTTGCTTCCTTTAATTTTGCTTAAAATAGAGCTTTGCTCTGATTGGGCGCGCCTTCTTGGGCGCTGCGCTGACGTATCAGCGCCGGACACGTGGCGCGTTGCGCCCGGGATTTGAAGCGTTGCTTCAAAATTTGAATTTTGAATTTCCAACAGAGCTTTGCTCTGATTGGGGGAAACAACAACATTCACCTTCCCTGGGTGATACTGAAGGTCCAAGTCATAATCTGCCATCAGCTCTAGCCATCGGCGCTGCCTCATGTTTAGTTCCTTCTGAGTGAAAACGTACTTCAAACTTTTATGATCCGTGTATACCTCCACTTTCTCGCCCAATAGATAGTGCCTCCAAATTTTCAACGCAAAGACTACCGCAGCTAACTCTAAGTCATGCGTAGGGTAGTTCTTCTCGTGATTTCTCAGTTGTCGAGAGGCGTACGCAATCACTCGGCCGTGCTGCATCAGAACACAGCCTAATCCTTTCCCTGAGGCATCACTGTGTATCACCAAACCACCGGAATCATCTGGTACTGTAAGAATAGGCGCCGTGGTTAACTTCTGCTTCAGTATGTCAAATGCTTGAGTGCACTCCTCTGTCCACGTAAACGGTACGTCCTTCCGTGTTAGCCTCGTCAATGGTTCAGCGATCTTTGAGAAGTCTTGGACAAATCTCCGATAATAGCCAGCCAATCCCAGAAAACTCCTGATCTCGGCCACTGACTTCGGCGTTGGCCAATCTCTGACAGATTCTATATTTGCCGGGTCCACCGAGATGCCTTCGCTCGAAACAATATGTCCCAAAAACTGAACCTTGTCGAGCCAGAATTCACACTTGCTTAGCTTCGCATACAGCTTCTCTTCCCGAAGAATTTGTAGAACCATGCGCAAATGTTCAGCATGTTCCTCCCGGGTCTTCGAGTAGACAAGTATGTCGTCGATAAACACAACGACAAACGTGTCCAAGTACTTTGCGAACACCCTGTTCATCAAGTCCATGAATATTGCTGGGGCATTGGTAACACCGAACGACATCACAAGGAACTCGTAATGTCCGTATCGGGTCCTGAAAGCCGTCTTGCATACATCCTCGGCTGCTACTCTGATTTGATGATATCCAGAACGGAGGTCCAACTTCGAGAATACCTTGGCTCCACTTAGCTGATCGAATAAGTCGTCAATGCGTGGGATTGGGTACTTGTTCTTTATTGTGACCTTGTTCAGCTCCCGATAATCTATACACATTCGCAGCGATCCATCCTTCTTCTTTACTAACAGAACTGGTGCACCCCACGGTGAAGCGCTCGGCCGAATAAATCTCTTCTCCAATAGCTCTTCAATTTGCTTCTTCAATTCCGCCAACTCAACTGGTGCCATTCTGTATGGGGCTTTGGATACTGGGGCCGTACCTGGAGTCAAATCGATCGAGAACTCCAGATTCGAGGAGGTGGTAGACCTGGTAGATCTTCAGGAAATACGTCCAGAAAGTCCCGAACAATTTCTGGGACTGGGCTCTCATCAATCTCCATAGCTGTCAGCTCCTTGGGCTTGGCTCTGTACTTGGCTGGCTCCAAAGATTCGCTTCCGCCCTCGAAAATAAACTCCGGCTGATTGGGAATGCGGAAGATCACATTCCTTGCACGACAATCGATAACTGCATGGAAGGTACTCATCCAATCCATCCCGAGAATTGCGTCGTAACTGCTTGTCCCAATCAGAAGGAAATTCGCATAGAATTCCCTGCCACACACTAGAACCGGACATGATCTACATTCTCGACTAGATATTATAATGTCATTACCCGTATGTATTTCCCAGCTCTTGGTTAGTGGTTCATGTGGTATGGAGTGTGTATCAGTGAAATGCTCAGACAAGAAACAGTGCGATGCTCCAGAATCAAATAGTACTCTAGCTGGCAAGGAATATACGAGTAGAGTACCTGTAACAACGTCTCCTGACACCTCTGCCTGCTCGGCGGTCAAGGTGAAAGCCTGTCCCTGACCGCGACCTGTAAAGGGTTGCCTCTGCTCCTGTGGCCTCTGTTGCGACGGTCCAGAACCTCCCTGTATCTCTGCTCGCTCAGGGCAACCGCTAATCCTGTGCTGACTGGATCCGCAAATCAAGCACTGTCCCTTGGCATGACGACAGTCCTTCTGAGTATGCCCACCTCTACCGCAGTAGCCGCAAACTACGTTATGTCTTTGGGGGCGATGCTGTGGTATGAACGGGCGCTTCATTTGTGTCGTTCCAGGCCTGTGAACCGGTATGGCTCCTCGAGAAAGTGCGTGGGTACGTGCTGGAACGACTGGGGGTCTCCTGAACTTGTTGATCAATTGCTCCTGAACTCTCGCCGCGTTGAGTACCTGTGCGAAAGTCTGCAAATCCAGTGATGCAATCAACTGCTGCAACTCGAAATCTAGCCCCTGAAGGAAGCGTCTGGCCCTGGTGGCCTCTGAGACGACCATGTATGGAGCAAAACGGCTCAGACGGTTGAACTCTGCCGCATATACGTCCACTGGGCGTCCATTCTGCTTCAAAAGAATAAACCTTTCCTCCATTTCTGCCTTGGCTGTGGAAGGAAATAATGATCTAGGAAGCACTCCTTAAATTTGCCCCATTCAATCGGCCCGTCTAGCCTGCTTTCTTCCACTGACCACCATATACAGGCTTCATCTTCCAATTGGATCTTTATCACGTCCACCTTATCTTCCTCTGGAACCCTGGCGGCTGTCAGTAAGTTCTCCATGTTCACCAGCCATTGCTCGGCCTCAAGGGGTTCAGCTAGCCCCGTGAATGCGGCTGAATGCAACCGTCGGAAGTCTGATACGGTACCAGCCCTAGCATGATAGACTGGTGGGGTAGCGCCCTCGGGGGCGGTAATGAGTACGGAGGGTCCTCCTGCAGCGGTAATCGCCCTGAGTCCCTCAGCGAGTAAGTCTGTCTTCCTCTCCTGAGCTTCCGCGAGAGAGGTCAGTGCACTAAGTATTCTTTCCGTGCGGTCCTGAGAGCTGGAGTCCGAGGAGGGGTCGTTCGGGGACGTCATATCGCTGGAAGATTCAAAAGGATAAGATCAGATTCAAAGATAAAAATCAAGAGTAGTGAAATGAGAATAACGTAATACAGTATAGTTAATGTTATCCCTTGATACTAAACCTGGCTTTGATACCAACTAAACCATGTCACGCCCCGCTTCCCAAAATACGGAAAACGAGGGATGACTAGGCCAGCCGTGCTCCTACGGTCAAGGAATAATCCCGCCGTAGTCACACTTCGGCTTCTAGCATTACATGGTAATCAGTAAATAAAGCACAGTAGTAAAGGAAATTACATCACTGAATTATTACATTAAAATCCATTGCTCACAAATTACAAATAACAAGAACAGTTACTAACCAAGTTCAATTTCACGATCTCTTTTATGGAAAGCAGTAAAGAAAGAAAGTACACCAGACTAGATCTCCGTGAACTCGAAAGATAGATCCGTCTCCTGCACTGGTCCTTCCACGGGATCTGAGCATGCATACTCAGGTCGTCAGGGCGACACAATAGCAATATTATTATAATAAGGTGAAACGGGTAAAAGAGGTAATAACAGTGAAAGTACAATGCGAGTAATCACTATGTCACTATATGATACAAAATATGATCTGTGTCCCTATCGGTCTCTAGGTCATGTTTGAAATCGCATAGTGGAAAGGAGGATCATGTTTAACAGGAGTCTCGTACATACCCGAAACAACGGCCCACGTGCCCGGGACATAACCCTGTCAGCCGGATCGCTAGATCCTACCTAATATATATATCGCTGCTCGAATGATCATCCTCTAAAACACGGTCCCGCTAAATACGATTCTCTTTCCACTTCGATTTCCCCTTTTTCCCCAGGTTCACACTATTTATGATCTAGATTTAGTCATGTACAAGTATACCAATGGCACGGTTTTATCACTGTTCACTGTATCAATCACTGTCACGAATGTTCACTTTCCATTGGTGTACTCGTCACTCCTAAACCAACATCAATTACGTACGATAATGCAATGTCCACTGAACACCAACACGCACCAACACTATGTACATGGCAAATGGGGTAAGATATGTGTATGTATGCCCTTAACAAGCCAAGTATGTTATGAACCAATATGTACGTCATTAACTTACAAAATTTGCATAAATTCATATGTTTGGAATTCAACGAAGTGGTACAAATACAATAAATAGCACACTCTGTCAGAAGTTCATCAAAATTAGTTTCAGTTCGATCGGGTTCCCGGTATTCAAGATACAGCTGTTTCATTTTAAGTGCTCGCGGCTGGAAATTCAGTTTCTGAACTGAACGTCCGTTTCGCGACACGTATTTCACCCAGTTGGGTTCAGAATTTAGCGATGCTACAGTTGAATAGAATCTAGGGTTTACAATGGGGTATTCAACGCAACAGACGGATCCTCAATCACGTCTGTACATCGAAAGTTATACACTGTTTAACATTGATATGTCACTTCTGAATCTGTTCTGGACTGTTATACGTTCTGCCTTTTTTATTTACAAATTAAATAGCAAACGACCATGAAACGGAATGAAACCACTTGTGTTGTTTAGCTAACAGATTCACCTTTAATACGCTGCAGAGTTCCGTAACATACAAATTCAGGAAACAAAGTGGCACGTATTATGGGACAGTAAATAATAATCAGAGTCGCTCTGGACTGCAGTCCAGAGCCGCACTCCGATCCAAATATTGTCACAGTTTCAGTACAGAAACCATTAGAGACTTACATAGGATTATAGTTCGTCGAGTCGGCTTCGATTTAAGCCTTCGAACACACCATTTCAATATGTACATTATTTATGGGAATTTTAACAACTTTCAGATACGTGAAATTTCTAGTTTTACAGGTATATTTGGGGGTATTCATTTTAGTCACTAACAGTCGTATTTTCCAGTGAGATTTCTACAGGATATTCATCACTACAAGGGCCAGCACAGACAATCTAATTCCGTCAAATTAGACAAGTATTTTCATTGGGGCCAAGCATCGAACACATACGTCGTTTAATTTTATCGGGGAAATGGAATTTCATAACATACATGTTTGAGTTTGTAACACGGGTAAATTAGCATGCAGCAAGTAAAGTACTTGCCTGGAAACGTCTCGTGGATGTACGGCAGCGGTATGTCATGAACGCGCGTCGAACGGCGTGGATTGGTTTGCACGGCCTCGGCTCGCGATACGGATTTGACGTCGGAGCTGCCCGGAGCCGTTGCACGGTCACTGGAAGCATAGGGGGTGCTCTGTGGTTCGCCTGAGAAGTGCTGGGGTCGCCGACGGCCGGCGGCGTCGCTCCGGCGATGTGCACAGTGAAGCTCGAGACTTGGGTTATGGTATTTTTGAAGAGAGAGAGAAGAGAAGTGGTGGCTCGGGTTTGTTGTGGGCGAGATGAGGCTGAGGAGAAGAGAGTGTAGAGGTCGACGACGTGATGGGGGATCGCCGGCGTGAGGGTGCAGGGTGGTGGGCGAATGGGTGCAGGTGAGTCTCGGTTGTACGGGTTGGGTGTGTAGGTGTTCTAGGTTGGTGGAGGAAGATGGAGGAGGGTTCTGTGGGTGGAGGAAAGGCGAGGGATGATGAATGAGGGGTCGACGAGGAGGTTCGCCGTCGTCGGAAGGAGTCGAGTGCAGTGGGTTAATGGGTTTTCGAGAGAGAGAGAGGTGAGGAATTTTGAAAATGAGAGAGAAGTGAGGGTGTGAGGGAGATAGGGGATACGAGGGAGGAGATTGAGGGGGGTCGCGAGGGGGTAACGGCAAGGCGTGGCGTGGGCGTGGACGTGAGCTGCGGCTAAGGGAGGGAGTCGTGAATTGAAGAGGTGAGCGGGAAAGAGGGAGGTAGCAGTTAGGGGAGAAGGGAAAATAGGAGCGGGTCGGGTCGTGGGCGCGGGTGCGGGTTGAGGAAAGTGGGCTGGGCCAGCAGTTTAAATTAATTGTTAATTCATTTTAATTGATTTTGTGTATGGGCTGAGGAGTGAAAGGGAAGGGCCGGCAATTTTTTATGAATTCCTTTTAATTTATTTTGTGTGGGCTGAGTAGGGTTGCTGGGGTGTGGGCTGAAGGAATTTTAAATGTTAATATTTATTTTATTTGTTGAGCTGGGTTAAATTATATTAGGCTTAGGTTTTAATTGGTTTTAAATCTAGGGTTTTGATTAAGTTAAATATTGAAACTCAAGTAACCAATTACAAACGAAAAATACGAGGAAAAATCAGGAGATAGTCGGGATTAGGAAAATACACGAAAATTTTATAGATGGGGAACGGGGATTTACATTTCTCAAGATGGAGAGCGCATCGTGAGCGTTCCCGATGCGCACCTTACGAGCCCTTGCCGTCGCCTGGCGACGAGCGGCACGGGTAGCCCTAACTCTATAGGGGAACTAGATGAAGATAGGGCAACCGAAGAGGCGGGAGAAGACACCTTGAACTCGACCCTAACAACTTCTACCGACTCCCCAGAGAAAGACATCTAACCTGGTTCAAGGGGAAGGTTTCGCCGAGGAAAGACGTTGGAGATCTGATCTGAAAAGAAGGAGCGCTGAGCAATTTCTCGCAACGAAGGAAAATAGTGGCGGAAGTGTAAACCCTAGGGGGATTCCCCTCCTATTTATACAACTCGAGAGAAAGCATCTGACGGCCCCGATCATTTCCCACCAAAACGCAGCGTCGCGTTTGCCAGCCGTCAAAACCTTACGTGTTGAACGACCATTAGAGACATCCCTTTGGCCGCATGCGACCGTGAGAGCCTGTCGCATCCCCCAATCCGCATCGGACACGTGGCATGTACCTCAATGGACGTGCGAGCGAATCGGCGCCCCCTCTTTAAAGCACGATCCTTTCCCTGATCCGCTGATGTCATCAAAGATGTGCACAAAGATTCAAGCGTCCGGGATACGCCACGTGGGCTCGTAAATCCGAACGACGCAACTGCCCTTCACTGAGTCGTCCCGGAAATCCGCGCCGATAGAATTTAGACAACAGTCGGCGTCCAGAAAACCGATCAGACCACTCTCGACCCGACCCATAAATAGGTCGGGACGAGAGTGGGGGACTAATGATGATACTCATAAGTGAGAATTCCCCAGATCATGACACGTGGTAGATGACGTGTCCCGGGACTCGCGGGACAAGAGCAAACACGATACATTGAAGGCATTCCCCGGGCTTTCGCCCTGAGGATTGACCCGACCTTCGATGGCTTCCCAGAACACTTCCATGCTCGCCTTGAAGATAACCATCGGCTCACCTCCGAGCCCTCATACACGCTGAGCTTCCTCAACCCTCCCTGCTCGCCTCCGAGCTATCACAGAACCGAGCTTCTTTGGCCTCCCGCTGAGCTAAACCTTCCCGGTTCTACCGAGCAACCAAGAACACAGAGCCCAAATGCCTCCGCCACGGCTCCGCGTATCTCGCCAAAGACGAGATATCCGCCACCCAACATCCCGCGTTCCACGCCGTCATATCCCCCATTAACGAGCGTATCTCGTCATTAATGGGAGGATCCCCTCATTCACGCAGGCGTAACGTCAGGGGCATAACCGACGGCGAAGATTTCACGCCAGCTCGCTCCAAGCAACCACTATAAAAACCCCTCTCTCAGACGACTCAGGTAAGGCAATTTCAATCCAACAAGCCGATACTCTACTCAAATACCTCGGCTAACTTGATCGTCGGAGGGTCCACGGTGGTACAACCACCCCGAGACTTCTTTGCAGGTGGCTCAGTTTCAGCCCAAAATCAACACATTGAGATCCACATGTCTAAGGAAACAACAGATCCACAGAGGACAACATCTGAGACCTCTATCAATAGTACTCTGATAAAATTGAGTATTTATTTCGAAAAATATTTATATGGCTTAAAAGTTAAATCAGTTATTTGCAATAGAGATAAAACAGCCATGAATACCATTATGATTTTCATCAATGTTCATGAAGTTAAAATGGGAAAAAACAAAGGTTATGGTGATTTCCTGAGATTTTTTATGTTCTAGGATTTGTAAAAAAAAAGTTCATGGTTCATGATATATTGATATAATTTAGTATTTATTTTAAGAAATTATATATGTGCCTAAAAAGTTAAATCAATTATTGCAGGAAAGATAAAAGAACAGAAATATTATTATGAAGCTCAACAACGTTTCATGGCGTTAAAACCGAAAGATCGAAGTTCAGTAATTTTTGAAGTTTTAAAGGTTTATCGAGAAGGTTGATAGTTCGTGATACTTTAATATAATTTACTATATACTAAAATATATGGCTAAATGTTGAATCAGTTTCAACTTGCAGTAAAGATAAAACAACCATGAACGCCATTATGAATTTCACAATGTTCTTTGCATTAAAACGAAAAAATCAAAGTTCATGTTGTTTTATTGTAATTTTGAAGTTCAAGGATTTACCCAAAAGGTTGAAAGTTCATGATTCTTTAATATAATTTAGCATTTCTTTTATAAAATTTATATATGGCTTAAAAGTTAAATACTTAAATCAGTTGTTGCAGTAAAGATAATTAAAACAGTCATGAATACCACTATGAATTTCAACAATGTTCATAACGTTAAAACAGAAAAACAAAGTTCATGGTGGTTTCCTGTAATTTTTATGTACAAGGATATATGAAAAAAGTTGAAAGTTAGGATTAGTTTCACCCAAATACAACGAACATTTAGCATTTTCATGGGAAAAAAACATAATGTTTATATAATGCGTGTTAATCAATCCATGAACTTGGTGATTCACAGATAAATACCACGATCTTTGCGATTTTTCTCAATTTATTACCTTACATTGTTTCAGCAAGAGCCATTTTACCTTTACACAGCTCTTTCTTTTATCATCAAAACACCATATTGTATTACATTGAAATCCCTGATAGAGTGGTATTTATTTGGAAATCACATAGATCATGTCGACGACTAGCAAATTATAAGCTACATGGCCTTCATCTTAGAAACAAGAGCTTAAAGATAATGGTATTTTGGTGAAACTTAACCTAGTTACCAAATAACTTATCCTGTTTATATACTGGTTGTTACCTATTTCTTTTTCGAAAAATTTGACTTCAGGCTGACCTTCCACAACTGCCACCGAAACCTCATCACCGAGGTCTACCTGCGTCGCGTCATCAAGGAAGGAAAGGCCATTGGAACCAGAAACCGAAGAAAGAAGTTCTTCACCAACAACGCCTCCAGCTCCGAATCCAATAACAAGCTCTGGAGCTGCGTCCAGTTCGATCACCCCGCCACTTTCGACACCCTGGCAATGGACCCATAAGGAGTTAATCGATGATCTCACCTTGTTTCGCAACAGAAAAGAATACTATAACAGAATCGGTAAAGCTTGGAAGAGAGGGTACCTTCTCTTTGGCCCACCGGGGACAGGGAACTTCTCGATGATAGCTGCCATGGCCAATTTCTTGGCTTACGATGTCTACGACATCGAGCTCACCGCAGTGAAAGACTCGATACTGCCAGAAAATCTATCATAGTCATTGAAGACACCGATTGCTCGCTCGATCTCACAGGCAAGAGAAAGACCAATAGCAAGGATTCGAGCGGCAATGTAGAGAGTGGTAAAATCCCATTCATCAATGGAGATAAGAAGAAAGGGAGTAGAGTGACTGTGTCAGGGCTTTTGAATTTCATTGACGGGCTTTGGCCGGCTTGTGGGGGGGAACGAATCATCATGTTCACGACGAATCATGTCGAGAAATTGGACCCGGCGCTTATAAGGAGAGGGAGAATGGATATGCACGTTGAGCTTTCGTCCTGCGGCTTCAAAGGGTTTAAGATTCTTGCGAAGAATTATCTTGGGGTTGAATCTCATGAGTTGTTTGAGAACATCGGGGAGCTTATCGGCAAGGTTGGGATCATGCCTGCTGACATGGCGGAGAATCTGATGCCAAAGGGCCAGGATGTGGATGTTGAGGGGTATTCGAAGAATTTTGTTGATGTTCTTGTTAAGGTGAAGGAAGATGTGGAGATGGTGAAAGATGATAATGGAGGGGAAGAGGACAATGGGAGTGAATCAAAGGACGAGGAAACATCAGGCGGCGGTGGCAGTAGAGATGTCGACAACGACAACGACAAAGTGGAGGAGGACGACGATGAGGACAGTGAGAGTGAGGAAAGCCGGTGAGTGGTTAAGTTTCATATGTATGATGATTAAAATTTCGAAACGGTATATATCTTTGGAGTTTGGAGGGCATAACTTATTTAAATATACATTTATGGTCCTTAGATGCGCGCATTGTTTCAGAAATATTTTTTTCTATTTAAAAGAAAAATAATAGTATAACTTTTAAAGACATTTAAATTCCGATTTGTTATTTTAAACCTTTTATTTTAATTTGTTATTTTAAAAATAGTTTTTAGGAGTATAGATTAAAGAAATTAACTAAATTATCTCAATCAAATTTTTTAAAATAAATTATGGTAATAGTCTATGTGATTAATAGTTTCAATTCAAATGAAAAACTTTAGCATATATATTTTATCCAGCAAAATGATTAAAGTTTGAAAGGTCTGAAAATTAATTTTAACAAATTTAAGATAAAAAAATATTAGGGTATATAAATTTGGTTATTAAACACCATCATAAAAGACTTTATTAAATAATTGTATCATGATAAACTAAAAATTATAGATATAAATAGATTGAAAACAATAATAAATATCTATAACACTCTTAAAAAGTAAATTTATGTTTTTTTTGGTCCGTCAAGCAATCCCTATCCTAACTAAAAATCATTGTCCAACTAAAATCATGGTTTGCTATCTCCCTGAAATCCCGATTTAAAAATTTATCATTATCCTAAGTAAAATTACGGTTTAAATTCTCAATCCATATCCAACTATTCTAACTCAATTAAATCCCTAGCCTAACCAAAACCTTAAATTTTAAATATGCCAAAATTTGCAGAAAAATTAAGCTATGAAATTTTTTTGTTTATTATTTTTATTTTATAAACTGTATTTAAAGTAATAATAACTATTTTCTAAAAAAATATCATTTTGGTAAATAATTAGGAAGATAAAAATTTCTAAAGTTTATTTAATAAAATAGAACATTTTCTTGTTAGTTAAGCAACAATTGTGGTGCTGGAAAACTTCAAAAATAAAAGAAAAATTAAAATACTTTTAAAGATAAAAGATATGTGCATAACTAACTTCGAAAATTAAAGAAAAAATTAAATACTCTTAAAGATAAAAGATAAATTCAATGAAAATTAAAAATATTTACAATTGTTTTAGATTTACAAGATCTAAAATTCAAAAACTAAAACTAAAATGAGACAGATTTTAAAACATAATAATAAATTTATGGTAAAATGGTTCGAAAATGATTTACTTTTAATATTTAGTTTGTCCAAAAATTATAACATAAAAAGAATTCAAACGGATGAAAAGATTGCTAGAAAATAAAGAAAAGGGTTAAATAATTTTTAAAGATTTAAAAAATCAAAAAAATTAAAACTAAAAAGAGATGGATTTAAAAATATTAATAAATAAAAGCTAAGAAAATTTAAAAAGATTTATTTTTAATTTATGATATATTCAAAAAGAAAATTTTAAAAAGATTTACAACCACTTACCAATATTTTTAAGTCAGAAATGTTAAAAGTTTTTTAAGATTTGAAAATCCAGGAATAAAAACTAAAAGATTTACAACTGTTTGATAAATATAAAAATCAAAAAGATTTGCAAACTATGGAATTGTTTTATTAATTTACATTCTGTTAACTTATATATTAAAAGTAAAAACAAAGATTTAAGGATTATTTTTTAAGAAGAACCTTTCATAATAAATAATTAGATGAATTGAGCATTCTAAAATTATGATTTCTTATATATGTTATGTAGTGTTGTAATTAAATTTTAAGTTCAAAAGAAGGTACATGATATGCTACGAATGAGTTGGAGGATATATGATACAAATATGATACGAATATGTAGCATGATTATTTATTACCGAATTAGAATACATCCTCGTGCATAGCACGTGCAAAAACCTAGTAAATATAAATACAAATAGATTATAGATAAGAGTATATTTAAACAAAAAACAAGAGAGACACGATAAAATAATGAATTTGCTTTTAGGAGTAATAAATTTTTCACGGGTAAAATTTTAAATGTTCGATATATATTTTTTTAAATAACTTATAGAAATGCAAATAGTAAAGTGCTTCAAATTCACATATATCTAGTTGCACATGATTTGCTTATTTTGAAAATATTTTATTTCTATGTAAAAAGAAAAATATACGTAACTTATAAAGATTTTTTAAAATTTATGTTTGTCATTTTAAATATTATATTTGAATTTGTTATGGTAAGAATATTTTAGTTTATACCAAATTTAACAAAACAGTCCTTAAAATTCACACATATCTAGTTGCACATGATTTGTTTTGTTTTGAAAAGATTTTCTTTCTATGTAAAATGAAAAAATACATAACAGATTTTCTAAATTTATGTTTGTTATTTTGAATCTTATATTTGAATTTATTGTAGTAAGGATATTTTTATTTATACAAAATTTTAATAGAACATACGGACCAAAAGAGTAGTATTGGCATGAAACTAAACCGGATCAAATCGAGGAGATTAACTAACAAACAGTAATCACAAGAATCCAATAGCAAGGAAAGGTCTGCCAAAGATGGTAAAATTTCCTGTAAGTTGTGTATAAAGCAAAACTGACTCTTGTGTATACTTCAAATTTCACATATATATGAGCCTCATTTCTTTCTCTTGAGAATATCACACCATGCTCCTCATTGATTGTGAATAAATACGGGCACCATTCCCATCAAAAAAAGAAAAAGCAAAAAGAGAAAAAAAAACCCACAATGGCAATCCTCATGTTCATTTGTCGGATTTGGCCAATCATTTACAGGTTCACCCCACCCAATTTGAAAAACTCGGTTTCTCGATACATCAACGAGTTTTTCACTTCCATTAATCCTTACATCCACATCACAATCCCTGAACACACACCGGGGAATTCTTAAGGAGAAACGAGGCCTACACTGCCGTTGAGGCCTATCTTACTGCTAAGTCATCTAATCAAGCCAAGCGTCTCAAGGCTGAGATAGCTAGGCCGGGGAAGAAACTCTCTTTAACGATTAATATGTATCAAGAGGTTGTCGATGTGTTTCAAGGGGTGAATATTTGGTGGTATTCCGGCAAGACTGTGAAAGACCGCACTCTTTCATTCTCTTGGTACCGAGACCGAGAGGAGAAGAGGTACTACAGGTAGTGTTTGAAGCATACCGATATATTCTAGTTTTATTTTTAAGCTAAATTATACTGAATATCATGGACTTATACAATTTTTTTTAGATAAATGTCTCAAACTTCATAGATTGCAGCAAAGTGCCTTTTGTTTGGGTTTTTCTATTTTAGATAGATGTCTCAAACTTCATATATTCTAGTTTTATTTTTAAGGTAAATTATACAGATTGTGAATGTTTCAATTGATAAAGATGTTAGGTGGTGTTGTTTACCTTTTTTTTCCTTTCCCAAAATCGGAAAAATATGGACCAATCGATCATCCGTTTGGTGTATGTATTAGGGTTTCAATTTAGTTATTTGTCTTGTAAGAATTTGCATTAAAAGTAAAACAGCTGTGAATAATTTTATGACTGTCGACAAAGTTCATGGTGTTAAAATGGAAACACAAAGATTATGGTATTTTACTGTACTTTGTGAAATTCAACATGCTTATCAAAAACATCAAAAACCTTGAAAGTTCATTATATTTTAGTATAGCTTAGTATATGCATTTAAACTGTTGTTAAGTGGGTTTAAAAAAAATCGAATCAATTATATCGTCACTGATTTCGCAAACAATGATTGCAGACTAACCTTCTACAACCGCCACCGAAGTCTCATCACCAAGACCTACCTGCCTCACGCCATCGACGAAGGGAAAGCCATCAGTGCCAAAAAACAAAGAAAGAATCTCTTCACAAACAGCGCCTCCGTCTCCAAATCTGAAAACAGGCTATGGAACAGTGTCCGGTTCGAACCATCTTTGACACCCTGGCAATGGACCCCACAAGGAAGAAAGAGCTAATCAACGATCTCAACACGTTTCGTAGTAACAAAGACTACTACACAAGGATCGGAAATGCTTGGAAGAGAGGGTACCTTCTCTATGGCCCACCTGGTACAGGAAAATCGTCGTTGATAGCTGCCATGGCCAATTTCTTGGAATATGATGTGTATGATCTCGAGCTCACTGCAGTCAAAGCCAACACTGAATTAAGAAAACTTCTATTTGATACTGCCAGCAAATCAATTACAATCATCGAAGACATCGATTGCTCGCTCGATCTAGCAGGCAAGAGAAACCAAGCCAGAGATCCAAATAACAACAAAGAGAGTGGTAAAATTCCAAACGGAGGGAGTAAAGTAACTCTATCGGGGCTACTGAATTTTATTGATGGACTTTGGTCGCCTGGTGGTGGAGAACGGATCGTTGTGTTTACAACAAATCACGTCGAGAAATTGGATCCTGCCCTCGTAAGGAGAGGGAGAATGGATATGCATGTCGAGCTTTCATACTGTAGCTTCAAAGGGTTTAAGGTTTTGGCAAAGAACTATCTTGAGGTCGAGTCGCATGGATTGTTCGAGAGTATCAGAGAGCTCATAGCAGAAATTGCGATCACTCCTGCTGATGTGGCGGAGAACCTTATGCCGATGGGTGGTGGTGAAGGTGTGGATGTCGGGGTGTGTCTGGAGAATTTTGTCGAGGTGCTTGTTAAGGTAAAAGAAGACGGGTCTGTAGCGAATGCGAAAGATGAGGGGATGGTGACTGTTGATAATGGAGGGTGACCGAACCATGGGAGTGAATGCAAAGCTATGAAGATACTGAGTGATGAAAATGCTGTGGGAAAGGAGTGAAGAAAACATGTGAGGGTAGATTTTGATCCTGTGTTGCAGTTGTGTATTATTATAAATTTATAAATATAGAGTAAGTAGTCTGATATGAAACTCGAACCGAGGAGATTTACCAAAAAAAAAATTCACAAGAATCCCTATATAAAGTGGGGTAAATTAGTTCCAGATTTGCAGTGGAGGTCGCAAATATTAACAAGGGATGCAAAATTCTATAAACCGACATTCCATAAGCAGAAAATATGGCATAAATATAAGCAAGAAGAGTAAATCAACATTTTCCATAGTTGTTATACAGTATCAGCAATAAACATGCTAGCATAGAATCGTGGACAGGCGTCAGCAACTCGGAAACAAACATTAATTCTTTAGTAACTTAAATAGGATACATTAACAAAGTTTCAGTTTCATGTCTGCTAATACAATGGACCACAGAAAACCCAAAAGGATGTGAATAGCGGCAAGCGCTAGAACAAGGAGACTGCTCAGGTGTCAGACATATATTTATATATGCATGAGTATATAGACAGAACAGCTCCAAGATGGAGTGTGTATCGCACTCGGATCATACTCCTGACTTGGGAGTTCACATGAATACAAGTAACCTACGAATATGGATTCGATTCGACCTGGTACGTACTTTCCTTATTGCTGATGGATGAGAAAGGGATGATTGATTCCATCACAATCATGTGACCTCAAAAGCGCCACTAACCTGCATAAGTAAGCCATTCTGCTGCTGGCGCTTGCCCATATTGCCTTGTGGCTTGTGAACTGAAACTAGGAGGATCATATGCCTGTGCTCCAAACTGAAGAGAAGTAAAAATGCAGAGAAATAATATATTAGAAAATAGTTCAGAGATAAGCAAATCTGGATACTGCAGAGATAAGGATCTTATGTTGTGTTGGATATTAATGCATGTGAAAGAAAATGGTGTGCATTTGAATTTTTTGACTTGCATCTTTGGGAGGAAAGCCTTCCATGCCAGAATTCAATTTAGAATTGACAGTTTCAAGCTTCATTGCTAGGAACTGCAAAAACCCAACACTAGCACTGCTCAGACACTAAAAAGTGATGACCAAGGATGTAATTGAAAATTGAAAGGGCACACACCTCAACCTGACGCTAGTGCTTGGATGTAATTGATAATCTCATCAAGAACTTATGCTTTTCCAATTACCTGCTACCGCAACAATCTGGTTAAAATGAGACTCTTCGGGGGTACGCGTGGGTGGGGTGGGGGTGGGTGGGGGTTACAAACATTAGAAATTACAGTTTTATACATCTT
The DNA here is from genome assembly GCA_030015575.1 of Agapanthus africanus. Taxonomy (NCBI): domain Eukaryota; kingdom Viridiplantae; phylum Streptophyta; class Magnoliopsida; order Asparagales; family Amaryllidaceae; genus Agapanthus; species Agapanthus africanus. The sequence goes on from CM057337.1 coordinate 15,145,740, forward strand.
GCTTAAAGAAAAATTAATTGTCCACCTGCATCTTGAAGAATCTTCATTCGCTCACTTATCTTTCCTCTCCTAGCATGTCAAGGAAATAATTAAATTCTGTAATTTTGTGGCAAAATTCCCCTATTCACTACTTTCTATGCTAACACTCCACGATCAAATAACTTTGTGTTTTAATTGCCCCACAGGACTTCCACAAAGGAGAAGAAAAATAACAGAGAATTTTATTTTTTTTTAATTTTTTTTATTGTAATGTATGTTTTACGTGGGTCATACAAGCATGCTTACTCTCTCGGCAAGGCGATGGCTATCAGTTGCTTGAGCCCTTCTTGCTCTCACATGGATGAAATCTTGCTTGGGTGCTTCCGGAGGCTGGGTACTTTGATCCGTCGGGTTGTTACATAATCCTTAACTTGCCTCTGCATCAGTTTTTGCTTCACCATTTTCATCTTCATCTTTAGATTTCGCTCCCTTGAGATGCTTGGCTGCACTATCTGTCTGCTGACAATGAGTCTTGATCAGTATATGCTTGTAGTCGTTTAGTAGGGATACAAATTTCACAATATACGGCCTATATAAGATTATGCTCAATTAATCAAAAAAGAAGGAATTCCTAAAAGAATCGAGTAAAGATGGTAGGCATTTAAACATATTACATATAGCATCAATAATGAAAGGTGGCATAGGTTGTTTAGCCAGCAAATCTAGTACAAGTGCTTCATTGAAAAGACATCCATGCAAGACTTTTTTTTATTTTGTAGAAGTTCACGGTGAAAGGGTTTAACAGATAGGTAAAAAGGTAAATGGGCTTATAAGGAAGCTTCGAACTCTTTTTTTTTGGCCAGCCCCTAAGCCCTAACCCACGCACACAACACACCCATGCACACATCACACACAAGCACACAACACACACATCCAGGGACCCACAAATTTGCCCCCGAAAACATTAATTTGTGGCCACTTTCCTTCCTGGGGTTCGAACCCGCAATGTCCCCAAGAGGGGAAGTGCCAATACTGACTGAGCTATTGCTCATTGGTGAAGCATCAAACTTCTGCAATTGGGTTCCATCATACAGGAATAATCAACAAGCTCTAACAATACCAACCAAGAATAACTCCTGCACAAAAAGCTTGTTACTCGGTGTTGACGTTCACTCGTCTTTCTCGTAAATGTCACAGGAGGAGACTCCAAAATTAATTTAGAGAAAATGAAACCAACAGCAAAATTCTAGATTCTGTAAGGTAATCAAGATCTCAATCTTCTTAAGGTTATATACCAGATTACTATAGAATAAGACCTATATGACAAACAATTTGACTTTTAATTAACAAGAGCGCCTCGCTTCTTCAGTCTTGACAAGCCAAAAGGCCCAAAACATTACAAAAACTAACTAAATAAACTTATGCATATGTAGTAATTGGATAAGCAGCATATTTAATTTGGTACGGTATATGAGATAGGGAGGACGGCAAGATGCAGAAGAGTTGCATGAATTGTCAAAAATTGTTTTTGCTTTCCCCCACTTAGTTAATCTATTATAATAAGTTGAAAACTAAAAACAAGATTTTCTTCATCAGGCATGGACATATTTATCTATGCAACTTAGAAGCTATTGAACATCTAAGTTACAAAAGTCGTATCCAAAAATAAGTTATAAATGGGTTTAATTATTTATTACCAATTTCTGACAGTTTGGAAACACGTTACTTCTAATGCATCAGAGGAGTCCCTGTTTTTATTAATCTAAATAATCAAAACTGTTTTCTAGATGCACTAAATAAGAAAGATAACCTCATCAAGAAGAGAAATATTATTTGACTTGAGTTTTTATTGACTTGGTCATATTCAGCCAAGTCATCGTATGCCAAAAAACCAATCCAGTTCAATTCCTTTTTCGTCGAATAACTATAAGATCACCTCGAATGCTGACTCCATATATTAGAAGCTAGGCCAACAACTAATCTAGTTCAAATATTATTACCTCAAATAACTATTAGATCACCAAGAATGTTGAATGCATATCCTTTGATTCATAAGTTACTGGACAACTCAGCTTTTCATCTATCAGCCCTTTTGCCAGTGAATCAAAGCCAAATTAACAGGACCTAAAATCAATAGCTCAGCCGACTTGAAATGCACCATAGAGTAATTTCAGATTTTGGGATGAGTTCACTGTCATCGGCTTATCTATTTTTGCTTGCTGTGGCTAATTCCATCTATACACAACCTATATATTACCCAAAAATACATTCCATTTAAGTAGGAACGTTTGGCATCAAATCCTTATAACCCTCTTGTGGGCTAATACCAATTGAAGTCTACTAACCAACTTGTCACCTGTTACCGACCAAAAATATTCATTATTCAATTCAGATCAAGCAATCCAAATCCAAATCACACCAAAACACTCGGGATGAGCTGATGATGAAAACGAGTGTTACATGCTAGGTCAATTCCTTCTCCCAATTCTTGAAAAAGAAGACGCTATCTAGTGCAGATCAAGAAAGCATGATCAACACCTATGTGATATTATGATGTTACTCTTAGAATACAATGGTTCTATAAAATTTCAGTAAAATCTTGCTCAAAGTTCTTTCCAATCTACAGCAAAATAAACAGTTTAGATCTTATTTGGAGAAGGTTTTAATGCTTGAAGAGCTAAAGCTCATTAATTTTTCAAATAATCTGGTTTCTTTCCATTATCTATGTTTTTTTTTTTTGAGGAAGAGGTGGATAATTGGCCACCCAATTTCATTAAAAAGTTTTTAATGGTTACAACCAAAAATGCCCAACAACATTTATGTTTATCTGTAAATAAAAACTTAAATCCTCTTCTCAATATGATTTAGTGTACTTCCATGTTCTAAATGATCAGTTCCCTGTCCACTAAAGGTCAAGTGCCTTCTAAGATTAAATTCGAACCCATAAAATAACCATTTAAAGAATATCTCAACAAATCCTTACACCCATATAATGACAACTATCCACGCAAATCGCTCCTATGACCTAATTATAATATATCAGTCATCGTCCACTAGAGAGATCAAATAAAAATATACTAAAATCCCCTAACCCTCAATTTTCTTAATTCCACAAACTCACAACAAACATACAAAAACATCATACAAGCTCCGTTCAGATCTCAATACCAACCAACCTCTCTATGCTCTGACTTTTCCACAAACTCACAACAAATCATACAAGAAATTAAATGTTAGTCTAAGAATACTGCTGCTGCTGTTTCTGGATCCTTTTGTCACAGGAGTCAGGATAGAATATTTCAGGGACAAAACTTAATGAAGAATTATATATATCAAGAGTAAGTTGTATTGGTATGAAACTAAACTGTATCAAATTGAGTAGATTCACAAACAATAATCACAAGAATCCAATAAGAAGTTGGTAAATAGCCCTAGATTTTACAAGGACTTGAAAGCTGAAACATGAGAAAATTTTCCTGTACCACCTCACCAACTAACTGTTGTTTGTTCTTCGCATTTCATACATGAACCTCATTTCATCCTCATGAGAATATCACACCATTCTCCTCATTGATTATGAATATATACTGGCACCATCCCTATCCCAAAAAAAAACCACGAAAGATGAAAAAGATGAAGGGCATTCGTACAGTAAGGGCGAACGCGGGATTGACAATTGTGATCCTCATGTTCCTTTGGCGGCTTTGGCCAATCATTGACAGATTCACTCCTTCCAATTCGAAAAACTCGGTTTCTCGATACATCAATAAGTTTTTCACTTCCATTAATCCTTACATCCACATCACAATCCCTGAATACACTGGGGAACTTTTAAGGATAAATGAGGTGTATACTGCAGTAAAGGCCTATATCACTGCTAATTCGTCGAATCAAGCCAAGCATCTCAAGGCTGAGATAGCTAGGACAGGCCAGAAACTCTCTTTAACGATTAATACGTATCAAGAGGTTGTCGATGTGTTTCAAGGGGTGATGATTTGGTGGTATTCCGGCAAGACTGTGAAAGATAGCACTCCTCTCTCTTGGCACCCAAACCGAGAGGAGGAGAGGTACTACAGGTAGTGTTTGAAGCATACTGGTATATTCTTGTTTTATTTTAGGCTAAATTATACTAAATACCATGAATAGATAAAAGTCTCAAACTTCATAGACCGCAGAAAAATGCCTTCTGTTTCCACCCACCCCCACCCCCACCCACCCAAAAAAACCACAAAAAAGGCCAGGAACCATGTTTTGATTCATAAAGCTGTTAGCTGTCGTTTACCTTTTTCCAAAATCTGAAAAATGGAACAATCGATCATCCGTTTGGTGTATGTATTAGGGTTTTAATTTAGTCATTTGTCTTAAGAATTTGCATTAAAAGTAAAGCAGCTGTGAATAATATTATGAATCTCGACAAACTTCATGGTGTTAAAAATGGAAACATGAAGTTTATGGTATTTCACTGTACTTTATGAAGTTCGATGTGTTTATCAAAAACCTTAAAAGTTCATGATATATCAGTATAACTTAGCATGCACTTAAAGAGTTATTTACATGGTTTAAGAAATCGTATCAATTATATTGTATCTGATTCAGTAAACAATAACCACAGGCTAACCTTCCACAACCGCCACCGGACTCTCATCACCGAGGTCTACCTGCCTCGTGTCATCAACGAAGGAAAAGCCATCGGAGCCAAAAAAATGAAGAAAGAAGCTCTTCACAAACATCACCTCCAACTCCAACTCCAACTCCCAAAACAAGCTATGGAGCTGCGTCCACTTCGATCACCCTGCCACCTTCGACACCCTAGCAATGGACCCCACAAGGAAGAAAGAGCTAATCAACGATCTCAACACGTTTCATAGTAGAAAAGACTACTACACAAGGATCGGAAAAGCTTGGAAGAGAGGGTACCTTCTCTATGGCACACCTGGTACAGGAAAATCGTCGTTGATAGCTGCCATGGCCAATTTCTTGGAATATGATGTGTATGGTCTCAAGCTCACTGCAGTCAAAGACAACACTGAACTAAGAAAACTTCTATTCGATACTGCCAGCAAATCAATTACAGTCATCGAAGACAAGGATTGCTCACTCGATCTAGGAGGCAAGAGAAACAAAGCCAGAGATCCAAATAACAACAGAGAGCGCGGTAATATTCCAAACGAAGGGAGTAAAGTGACTCTATCGGGGCTACTGAATTTTATTGATGGTCTTTGGTCTGCTTGTGGTGGAGAACGGATCGTTGTGTTTACAACGAATCACGTCGAGAAATTGGACCCTGCGCTCATAAGGAGAGGGAGAATGGATATGCACATCGAGCTTTCGTACTGTAGCTTCGAAGGGTTTAAGGTCTTAGCGAAGATTTATCTTGGGAATTATCTTGGGAATAAGTCGCATGAATTGTTCGAGAGTATCAGAGAGCTTATAGCAGAAGTTGTGATCATGCCTGCTGATGTGGCGGAGAACCTTATGCCAAAGGGTGGCGGTGGTGGTGTAGATGTCAGGGTGTGTGAAGAATTTTGTCGAGGTGCTTGTTAAGGTGAAAGAAGGCGGATTGGTAGCGGATGTGAAATATGAGGGGGGAGAGAACAGTGGGAGTGAATGCAAAGATATGGAGATACTGGGTGATGATAATGCTGGGGTAGGGAGTGAAGAAAGCATGTGAGAGTAGATTATGAGCCTGTGTTGCAGTGGTGTGTATTATACATATATACATATATAAATATATAAATATAGAGTAAGTAGTATGAGATGAAACTCGAACCGAGGAGATTAACAAAAAATAATCACAAGAATCCCAACATAAAGGGGGGTAAGTTAGTCCCAGATTTACAGTAGAGGTCACAAATATTAACAAGGGATGCAAAATCATACAAAATGATATTCCATAAGCTGAAAATATGGCATAAATATATAAGCAAGAAGAGCAAATTAACACTAACCATAACTGTTATACAGTACCAGAAAAAACATACTAGCATAGAATCGTGGACAGCGATAGTAACTCTGGAACAAACGTTAACTCTATAATAACTTCAATAGGATACATTTAACAAAGTTTCAGTTTCATGTTTGCTAATACAATCAACCACAGAAAACCCAAAAGGATGCGAATAGTATTACATTGATCTCGGCAAGTGCTAGAACAAGGAGACTGCTCAAGTTTTAGACATATATTTATATATGCATGAGTATATATAGACAGAACAGCTCCAAGATGGAGAGCGTATCACATTCGGATCATACTTCTGACTCGGGAGTTCAGATGAATACAAAGTAAACATACGAATATGGATTCGATTCGACCTGGTACGTGCTTCCTTATTGCTGATGGATGAGAAAGGGATGATTGATTCCATCACAATTATGTTACTCTCTCAAAAGCACCACCGACTTGCATATGTAGCCATTCTGCTGCTGGTGCTTGCCCATATTCCCTTGTGGCTTGTGAACTGAACGGCAAACTAGGCGGATCATATGCCTGTGCTCCAAACTGAAAGGAAGCAAAAAGGCAGAGAAATAATATTTTAGAAAAATAGTTCAAAGTTGAACATAGAATAAAATCTAATAACATTCGTGTCTACATTGCATGGCTGGAAATGGAAATGCATGGACCAAATCTCAGCATAGTGTGGTTCTGTAATAACTTAGTACAATAATTATCGTCCATTTGTTCAATTCACGGCAGTTTGAAGGAACAAGGTTAAGGAAGACCCAAAAGATAAGCAAATCTAGATACACTGGAGATAAGGATTTTATGTCGTGTTGGATATTTATGTATGTGAAATAAAAAGGTTGCGTATGCATTTGAATTTTTTGACTTGCATCTTTGGGAGGAAAACCCTCCATGCCAGAATTCAGTCGACAATTGACAGCTTCAAGCTTCATTGATAGGAACTGCAAAAATTCAACACAGCAATGTTCAGACACTAAAATGTGAGGACCAAAGATGTGATTTAAAATTGAAAGGGCACACACCTCAACCTGACACTGCAGTGCTTGGATGTAATTGATAATCTCATCAAGAACTGATGATTTTCCAATTACCTGCTAATACACCAATCTAGTTAAAAGAACACTTTTCAAGAGGAGGAGGAAAAAAGTTCCAAAAACAATTGAAATTACAGTTTTATACATTTTGCATAGAGAAAAATTAATAGTGCACCTTGTTACATCCAGGAACCAGATCTTGAAGAATCTTCATGCGCTCACTTATCTTCTCTCTCCTAGCCTGTCAAGGAGACAGTTAAAATCAGTGATTCAGTTACATATAAACCCTAAACGCTGCTTTCTATGATATCATTCCAACATCAATTTACCTTATGTTTAATTGACCTAGAGGACTTTCATAAAGGAGAAGACAAATAGCAAAGAGAAATAACTTTTTTCGTAAACGTATGTTTTGCATGAGTCATATAAGTATGCTTACTCTCTCGGCAAGGCTATGGCTGTCAGTTGCTTGACCCCTTCTTGCTCTCACATGGATGAAATCTTGCTTAGGTGCTTCCGGAGGCTGGGTAGTTTGATCCGTCGTCTTGTTACATAATCCTGAACTTGCCTCAGCGTCAGTTTTTGACTGATCGTTTTCATTTTCATCTTTAGATTTCGTTCCCTTGAGACGTTTGGCTTCGCTATCTGTCTGCTGTCAATAAAAGTCGAGATCATTACGTACTTGTAGTAGCTTTAGTAGAGATACAAACTTCACACTAGACACCCTATATAAGATTATGCTCAACCAACCAAAAAATAAGGAATTGCTAAATAATCAAGTAAAAATGGTTAGCATTTAAACATATTACATATAGTCATCAATAATGAAAGATGGCAAAGGTTGTTTAGACAGCAAATCTAGAGAAAGTGCTTCACTGGAAAGACATCAATGCAAACACTTTTTGATTCTGTAGAAATAAAAAGTGAAAGGGTTTATGGTATCAAAGCTCGATAATCGACGCACATCCTCCATGAACCAGCTTGTTTCTTAACTAAAAGCACAGGAGATGAATACAGACTGTTGCTTGAACGGATGACTCCAGCCTTCAACATTTGTGACACTATCTTCTCAATTTCTGACTTTTGGAAGTGAGGATAACGATAGGGCTTAACTGAAACTGACCCTTGATCATGCTTCAAATGAATTCTATGATCTTGCGCGCGCAGTGGAGGAAGTCCAATAGGCTCAGCTAGCACCTCTTTGAATTTCTCCAGGATATGTTGAATTTGAGGATGCTGGATAGGCTCAATAGCAAGCATGCAGGGGCTCCCCAAAAGTTGTAGAAGAACTGCAACCTTCTTTTTTCTAATTACACGCTCAATTTGAAAATTATTAACAATCTCATCTTCGAGAATAGTTGAGCCCTGCAAAATAACTTCCCTTCCTTCTACTTTAAACTTCATTAGAAGCTTTGAAAAATCCCAGGTAATTGAGCTCAAAGTACGTAACCATTGAGTTCCTAATACTACATCATAGCCCTCCAATGGTAATAGATAAAAATCAATGAACAATGCAACTCCTTGTAAAATCAATTGAACATGGTTACATTTACCTGAGCTCGCCAATTTTTCTCCGGACGCAATAATCACTTCAAAACGACCTCCACGTAATGGTTGCAAACCTGCTTCCGCGCTAGCTTTTTACTGACAAAATTACGAGTGCTTCCTGAATCTATAAGAATGGCAGTTGAAATGTGTGCTAATTTGCCATGAATCTGCAGTCTCTGGATCAGCGGTACCTAATATTGCATGAAACGAAATTTCTGGAATTTCCGCGGATTGACCATCTCAATTTCCATTTCAACATCATCATCGCCGTCATGAAGTACAGCTTGGATAGAAAATAATTTCTTGCATTTATGCCCTGGTCCAAACTTCTCGTTACATTTAAAACAAATCCCCAATCTCCTCCTTTCATTCAACTCGTCCCAAGTCAACCTTTTGATGTTGCAATAGGTTGAGTCTGTGAAGAAGACAACCGAGACGTTTGCACAACCGTTTTGATCGTAGACATAGTAGCCTTCTTTTGACACAAGTTTCTAGCTTCATACAACCGAGCCAATCCAATTGCAGCTGATAAAGTGGAGGGCCGCCCGGCTTGCACATCCATGCGAATTGAATCGCTCAATTCGCTGACAAAGCAGCTAACTTGCTTAGCTTTTGGCAGGGGTCCCACTTTAGCTAATAATTTTTCAAATTGTGTCAAATATTCTTGCACGGAACCATGTTGTCGTAGCTTGGTAAGGTCTCCGAAGAAATCAAAGAACTGATTAGGACCATAACGTAAGTAGAGTCCGTCTTTGAATTCCTCGCAGGTGATGATTGGCTTCTCTTGCTTGAGGAGCTGGTACCATAATTGTGCATCACCTTCAAGATGAAAGGACGCCAACAAAACTCGTTCTGCTTCTGGTGCATCATGAAATTGGAAAAATTGCTCTGCTCTCTGCTCTACACAACCAGCTGGTTGGATCCACTCCACCATTAAAGCGTGGAAAGTCCAATTTGACAAGCTTGGGAGCATAGATGGAGGTTGACCCATGGCTACCACCCTGCTACCCATTAGATCGTGCCGACGTTGAAGAGTTGTCTCCACCATTCTTATATGACCAACTTGCAACCTGATCAACACGAGTGTTGAGTTGTGAGAACAGATCATGTATTGGTTTGGTTGATGATGGTTTGCTACCCTCCAAAGAGAGACTCGAGTGCCTGCTCTAACTTCTCCATATCCAAGCTTCTATACCACTTTGATACGTACTTGTTTTTTTAGAGGATCAATGGTGAAAAAAATAAAAACAGGAGATAGGATTGGTTGCTTCGAGAGAACCAGAACCTCCAACGTATAGACGTTTTAAAATTGATAGATAACAGATAATTTTATTCATTTATTATCTCCCTTTTAATAACATATTACATTGATAACAAGAAAGCTAAAAATAGGAAAAATCAATAACAAACAGAGAGAATCCAATTAACTTATTCAATTGCAAAAACAAACTCCTAACATCGTGACTTATTCAAATAACAACTTCTAATATCTTGGCAGAGCAAAAATCTTCACATATTGCTCAACCAACTCCATATGATGGCATGCAGGTTTATCATTCCCTCTCTTTTAAAATTTGCTTTTGTCCTCAAGTGCAGCCGCATAAGGAAATTGCTTCCAAATTGAATCAAACTCTTCCCATGTAGCTTCTGATGGTGTTAAACCATGCCATTGAATTAAAACCTCCCTCCTCTTCCTCACTCGGATGTCCAGTATGACAGTGGCACTGGATTCATTACCCCATTATCTACACTCATAATAGATAGCTGCGATTGTACAACTTTTGCTCCAATTTGCTTCTTAAGAAGAGACATGAAATACAAGATGTATGTGAGCATCCTTAGGCAGCTCTAATTTGTAAGCCACTGCTCCAATCTTCTACAGAACTTTAAATGGGCCATAATATTTAGCCGACAACTTGAGATTTTTACACATGGAAACAAAAAGTTGCCTATATGGTTGCAGTTTCAAATAAACCATGTCCCCAACCATGAATTCCCTTTCTTGGTGCTTAGCATCATATACATGTTTCATTCGATTATGAGCTTGCATGATTTTTTCTTTAACAACCTTAATTACATTGTCACGCTCCATCAGTTCCTGCGCAACGGTTGCCGCTTTCGTCGTACTTGAAATGTATGTCATCAAGGTAGGTGGAGCCCTACCATACACCACCTCAAACAGGGCCTTCCCTGTAGCTGAATGCACACTTGTATTATAACAATACTCCGTCCAAGTTAGCCACTTTGCCCACATCTTTGGTTGAGCTTGTGAAACACAGTAGATACATCTCTAAGGTTCGATTGGCCACATCAGTTTGGCCATCAGTTTGTGGATGGTACGATGAACTAAAATTAAATTCAGATCCATTCAAATTGAATAACTCCTTCCAAAACAAACTTGTAAAAGTCGGATATCTATCACAAGCACTTTCCATGCAAACGAAAAATATAGTCAAAGACCTAAGCCACCCCTACAGCAGTATATGGATAGGAAATAGCAACAAAATGGGCATACTTGGACAATCTATCTACTACCACATATATAGTAGATTTACCTCTTGAATTTGGCAAGCCATCGATGAAATCCATTAAGATATCCTCCCACGTTCTCTCCGAGATCGGTAGAGGTTGAAGACCAGCAAGTGCAGTTTGCTCTACTTTGTGTTTTTGGCATACATCGCACTCCCTTATAAATTCTCGAATCCTTTTTCGTGAACCCTTCGAATAAAAATTGGATCAAATTCGATAAAGAGTTTTCAAGAATCCTTCATGAATACTATTGTGAAACTGTGAAATAATATCCATGATCAAGCTAGAGTCTTCTGCTAGATAAATTCTTTCTTTGAAAAAAAAGAATTCCATCTTGAAATCTCCAAGGCCCAATAGCTTCTTCATCGCCCAATAGCTTCTTCATCTAACACCAATTGCGCTAGTCTCTTCAAGTTAGGATTAAAGCAATTTACCTCCTTAATTGTCTCAACCCAATTAGGAATAGGATGAGACAATGCTTATATTTCTTCTTTCTCTTCTTTTCTTGAAAGAGCATCCGCCTATTTTGTATTCAATGACAAAATCGAACCCTATCAGCTTGTAGAGCCATTTTTGTTGTGCCGTCGTAGTAATTTTTTGATCCCATAAGTACTTCAAGCTTTGATGATCCGTTCGAACTATAAATTGTCGTCCAAAAAGGTAAAGTCTCCATTTTTGAACTGCAAAAACAAGAGCTAGCATCTCTTTCTCATACGTAGACATAAACAGGTGCCTCCCTTGTGAAGCATGGCGGTAGAAAGCTATAGGCCTATCTTACTTTAAAAGTGCCCTGACACCCGAGACGGAGGCGTCGCATTCGAAAATGAAGCTCTGGGACAAATCAGGAAGAGCTAAAACTGGGGCACGTGTCATCTCTTCCTTCAATTTCGCAAATGCTTCTTTTGCTAGTGAGGTTCATTTGAATGAATCTTTCTTTAACATCTTAGTGGACCTGCTATCTTGCCAAAATTTTGCATAAATTTTCTATAGTATCCACATAAACCAAGGAATCCACGCATGGCTTTAGACGAAGTGGGTTTTGATCAACTTCTCATTGCATTAATTTTCTTAGGATCTACAGCCACTCCACTGTTAGAGATTATATCACCCAGGTACTTAACTTCCCTTTAGCCGAATTGACATTTTTCTATCATTACAAATAATTTATGGGATTGCACCATAGAAAAAACAATCTCTAAATACTTTACATGATCATCCCATGTTCTACTATAAACGAGGATATCATCAAAAAAAAAAGACAAGAAATTTTCTTAACTAATGTTTAAATACCTCATTCATGAGCGATTGAAATGTCAATGGGGCATTGGTAAGGCCAAATGGCATTACCAAAAATTCATAGTGGCCTTGGTGTGTCCGAAATGCTATCTTCTCAACATCTTGTGGATGAACTCTTATCTGATGATAACCGGATAGCAGGTCTAACTTGTTCTAATGGAGATTCACCGTCTCAAATAGGCTAGAGGAGATTCGCCATCTCAAATCGGTTTTATCATTAGTGTACGTACCAATTGGTATCAAAGCTTCTTCGATCCTCCGGGATGGCTGAAAACAATCCGCTCAAACCGAGGCTTCAAGATGTCGCTGGATGATGCATCAACAATTAGAATTCTCCGATCCTCCACGACAATTGATAGCAAACTGCCTAAACGTGAGGCTCTGAGATGTTGCTGAATGATACATCAACAACGAGAATGCTCCGACCCTCCATGAAGGCTGATAACAATCCGTATAAACATGGTGCTCCGAGTTTGCTAAATGGTGCATCAACGACGAGAACTCTCCGACCCTCTACAATGGTCGATAACAATCCGCTTAAACCATTCGAGATGTTGAATGATGCATCACGCCATGAACACTCATGAACGCTATTGTTGGTTTCATCCTTAAGGACAAGGTTGTTTGAAGAATAATGGTTTGGTGTGTGCATGAGGCCAACTAGTCCAATCCACTCTTTTACTTACCCATGTTTTCAATTTAGACCATATTTATTTGCTTTTTCTTTTATTTTTGGAAAGCATATCTTCATTATTTGTGTTTGTTCTTTATATAAGGCAGTTGAGTAAATGTAAGAAAGGAATTAATGAAAACCTCAAAACTGCTATTTCAGCATGTTCTAAAGGAGATTAGCCGTCTCGAATAAGCTTGAGGAGATTTGCGATCTCGAAACAGATTTATCATTAGTGTATGCATCAGTTTAGCCGATAGGCATAAAGGGTAAATGGGCTCATAAGGATGATTTAAACTATGCAATTGGGTTCTATCATAGAGGTATAGTCAACAAGCTCTAACAATACCAAACGAAAATAGCTCATGCACAAAAAGCTTGCGACCCAGTGTTGAAGTTCCTCCACTTGTGAATATCACACGAAGAGACTCCAAAATAATTAGAAAACAAAACTCTAACAGCAAAATTCTAGATTCTGCAAGGCAATCAAGATATCATTCTTCTTAGGATGTACATACCAGATTACTAGAGAATAAGATCTATGTGCCAAACATTTTAGGCTTCTAGTTTAAAAGAGTGCATTGTTTAACTTAATTTACATGTTCTTTATTACTTTTGGAGAAACTTGTCAGTTCATCTTTAAATGCTTAAGTCTTGACCAGCCAAAAGGCCCAAAGCATTACTAAAACTAACTAAATAACGAAAGCAAGCACGAGAACTTATGCATATATAGTAATTGGATAAGAAGCATGTTCACCGCCGAAAACTGAACTGAGACGCGAAAACGTCTAGCCTGAATTTGGGGGCAGATGCTGTATAGAACATATCCATCCACCTTTCCGAAAATACCAAGTTGATTTATGGCACCGTATATCGGAGATTTGAACAGATGCAACCGATATAGTGTGACTTTATCAGATTCCCCCTCATATGTGAGGGTTTTTTTATTGTGGGGACGCTCTTCCCTGTAGACACAAACTCCTGCAGATAATTACGTTGTAGTATTGCGATAACTTTCACCTGCTTCAGTAGCTCACTTCGTGTCGTGTTGTATATGTTGTTTATTGTGGTTGCCCATGGATTGTATACGGAAACTAGTTTACGTTGTCGTCCGTAGGGTGCGGATTAGTCCAAATCCGTATACATTATATCTGGGTTTTGAACATAGATCATATGTTCCATCAGTTCAAGAGTTTAAAGATCGTTAATCTTGTTTTAGATTAAAATCGACTTAAATATATGAGTGTATGGGCTAAACATACGTTAGTCAAATATAAGACTAAGATCAATTTAGACGTACAGGTATGGATCATTAATCTTATTAAGATCCATTTAAGGAGCATATGGGCTCGGCTACAATGAGCAATATGGGCTCAAGGAGTTTAAGACTTATAAGACTCGGTCAATTTTGGACCTCGATCTTGGGCTTTTATATTACCTAGCAGTGTTAAGCACTGTCATTTAGACTATGGATATAATATCCAGATCATGCATTGGCGCTCACATGAATATCATGTGGGGTGCTAAGGCTCTGGCGCTCACATGGGTATCACATGAGACAATCAGGTTGGGCGCTGCCCTATTAAGACTAAGTACTTTTTATACGACGCTCACATGGATATCACGTGGGGGCGCTAAGGCTTTGACGCTCACGTGAGTATCATGTGAACCGCTAAAGCTTGGGCGTTGCCCAATTAGTGTTGCTCGTGTGGATATCACGTGGGGGCATCCTTTTGTTTAGCTTTCTTCCTGATACTCACGTGCTTTTCACGTGAGATTTTGTCTTAGATGACTTCTCCTGGAGCGCTCACATGAATATCACGTGAGTCTTTATTTTCTGGGTTTTCACGTACCTTTCACGGGAGACACTACCATATTCATGTAGAGACCAACTGCAAGAACCAAGTACTTCTTTTCTCTTTTTTTTTGAGAAGTTCTTCATTTTTTATATGGGAACTAAGTTCCTTGAAGGGTTAAACCCTATCTAAATTTATCTTCAAAGAAACTGAATTCCTGAAATGTAAATTCCATCTCTTCCTCCTCTCATGTTTATATGGGAGATGATAAAACAGCATAAGTTTCCTCTTAATATTGAATTTGAAGAACAAGATCTTCCCGTTAAGAATTAAATTATCAACTTATGGAAGATTTATCTTGCGGATCTCAGATCCAAGGAAAAAACTAAGTTCTTTTTTAGAGGATTAAACCATTATATATATATATATAGAGAGAGAGAGAATAATGGAGGAAAGTGGCCATAGAAGGGGATTTCCTCCTATGACGTGGAAAAAATACAACCTCCATCATTTTTTCCGACGATCGGCATCCATCATCATCATCGTTATCATCTAAGATGTGAGCACACCAAATTTCATGTGATTCCACAACTTTTTCACCGTTGATTTAGCAATGTAAAAAGTTCTAGTGTCGGTAAACCGTTAATTTTGAACCCACTAAATCAACGGTGAAAAAGTTGTGGAATCACATGAAATTTGGTGTGCTCACATCTTAGATGATAACGATGATGATGATGGGTGCCGATCGTCGGAAAAAATGGTGGAGGTTGTATTTTTTCCACGCCAAGAGTTTTTGAAGGAAGATGATCTTTCTTCGAAAAGAGAATAAAATTCTCTCTTATAGCTTTTATCACCTTGTGGGGTTGATTCTGTTGTTTATAAGACTTGAAATCTCGGATCCTTTATATAGAGGAGGAAAAACTATCAATTAGTTTGAGAAAATCTCTCATTGCGAGATATCAATTGATTTAAATTGATCTCAAAGATTACTCGGAGAATTTTATCCACCGTTGGATCTAAGATCCGGGGAATTTTATTTAACAGAAAATATTTTCGGTTTGTTTTAGCAAGATTAGGAAAATATTTTCCTAACAGAGCATTTAATTTTTATCTTCTGATTCGGTCGGTGACATTATAATCACCGTTGGATTTTGAATCCAGAGGCTCTCCGTTTAACAGAGAAAATCTTTCTACTATTAGAAAGATCAGGAGGAAATATTTCCCCAAGTAGAATTTAATTCTATCTGAAGCTGATGCTTCAAACTGATGCACTTACGTGTCTTTCTTTTCTCATGAGCACTCACGTGTTTAACACATGAGCGCTTTATGGGTTTAGTTTATGTGTATTCAGCACGTGGGAGCCCATATGGGTTTTGTTTATATGTATTCAGCACTCACATGCTACGTGTGAGCGCTCACGTGTTCAATACATAGGAGCTTATATCATAGGATTTAATCCTTACTGAAGCCGGAAGTCGCATGCTTTGCATGCGAGCGCTCACGTGGAAGCCAAGTCATAGGATTTTAACCCTCCTTGATGTCGGTAGAGCGTTCACGTGCTTTGCACATAGGAGGTTTCGTTTCCTTTACTATCTTTTTTTTAATAAGGGAATGCATCACATTTCATTTTGTATGGGTATATTTACATGAATCTCCTGATATTGTTTT
Source organism: Agapanthus africanus (assembly GCA_030015575.1). Lineage (NCBI taxonomy): Eukaryota > Viridiplantae > Streptophyta > Magnoliopsida > Asparagales > Amaryllidaceae > Agapanthus > Agapanthus africanus. The sequence continues at coordinate 15,162,222 of CM057337.1, forward strand.
TTTCCCTTTTTAAACTAAGCTATTAGAATTCGTTAAAAACTAGAAACATGATTTCCTTTATCGGGCATAAACATATTTAGGTATGCAACTTAGAAGCTATTGAACATCTAACGCACAAAAGTCGTACCCAAAAATAACTTGCAAAAGGGTTTAATAATTTATTGCCTATTTCTGACAGTTTTCAAACAAGTTGGTTCTAGAGCATCCGATGAGTATATTTTTCTAACTTAAATAATCAAAGTTGTTTTCTAGATGCATTAAATAAGAAAAGATAGCCTCATGAACTAGATAAATATGATTTGATTAAATTTTTATTGACTTGGTATATTCAGCCGATTCATTGTATGCCAAACAATCAATCCAGTTCAATTCATTATTCTTCAAATAACTATAAAATCACCTCGAATGTTGACTCCATATCCTAGAAGGTAGGCCGAAAACCAATCCAGTTCAAATATTATTGCTTCAAATAACTATTAGATCACCAAGAATGTTGACTCCATATCCTTTTATTTGTAAGTTTCTAGACAACTAAAAGCTTTTCATCTATTAGCCCTTTTGCTGCTGAATCAAAGCCATATTAACAAGACCTAATAGATATGGAATATATAAACAAACAGATTGATCCCTGAATCAAGTACTCAGCCAACTTCAAATGCACCATAGCAACAGCTACACTTTCATCTACACTTAATGACAGTTGCTTCAGACTTTGGTATGTGTTTGTTGTCTCAGTTTGTCTATTTTTGCCTCTTGTACATAATTCCATCTACACACAACCTAAATATTACCCACCTGCCCGCCCGCCCCCCACCCGGCCCCAAAAAAAAACACATTCGACTTCCAGTAGAAAAGTTTGGCATCAAATACTAATAACCCTTTTGCAGGCTAATACATATTAAGTCTACTAACCAACTTGTCACCTATTACCATTCAAAAAGAATCATTATTCAATTCAGACCAAGCAATCCATATCACACCAAATCATTAGGGTCATGAGCCGATGATAAAAACGAGTGTTCCATGCTAGGTCAGTTCCTTCACCCAAATATTCAAAAAGCAGATTCTATCTGCTAGAGATCAAGAAAGCATGATCAAATCCTATGTTATGTTCTCCTAATTTACAGCAGTTCTATAAGCTTTCGGCAAAGTCTTGTTCCAAGTTTTTTTCCAATCTATAGCAAAAAAAACAAGAGAAGGTTTTAACGCTCTGAAGTTCATTAACCATTCAAACTGTAATTTTTTTCCCATTACCTATGTTTATCTTAACAAAAACTTAAATTTCCTTCTCGACATGATTTAGTGTACTTCCATGTTCTAAACAATCAATTTCATATCCACTAAAAAGTAAAGTGCCTCCTGATTTTAAAATTCAAACCCATAAAATAACCATTTAAAAATATATCAACAAATCCTCATGCATTAATCTGGGCTCGTGAGTGACGGATTCGAGATATTTGCACATTGATTGAGTCTGACACTCCAAATGATATTGTGCAATTGTGACCATTTACAACATGTCGATAAGATGAAAATGGCAACAATCCACACAAATCACTCCCAATGACCTAATTATAATATATCAGTCATCATCCACTAGAGATCAAATAAAAATATACGAAAATCACATCCCCTAACCCTCGATTTTCTTAATTCCACAAACTCACAACAAACATTCAAACATCATACAAGCTCCTTTCAGATCTCCAGACGAACCAACCTCTCGATGCTCTGCCTTTTCCCATTATTAGGTTATTAAACTAATGATAATGACATTTTAACACACCAATTCAGCAATAATCCAATAAATTCAAATCTTTCATACAATCCATCCACATCCACTGCAGATCAAGCAATCACTATCCACAACAGCGACAATTATAAATTTCAGAGGGGGCAAATCGAAAAGAAAAAAATATACCGCGTCATTGCCGCTGCTGGTGGAGGCGAGCTTGGACGACTCGTCCTCCGACGGCGGCGCCGAGTCCCGCCGCCTCCGGCGGCCACGTGAGCCGCCGCTGTGATCCGTGACCGACGATTCGGCGACGGAGGAGTCACGGGCGCTGATCTTGAAGCCAGGCGGGGCCCCGACCAAGGGGAACTGCCAGATCTCAGGGATCGGGGTCTGAGAGATGAGCGAAGTCGGATCCATTAGGGTTTTTGAGATCTGAATGATAATTCACTCATTACAAGGGGGTTTTTGAAAAATGAGTGAAGTGCAGGTCTTGAAGAAGAAGAAGGAACAGCTGTAATTCAAGTGAACATCATGGAGTTGGAGACGGAGGGAGGATTTATCGTTTTGTCATCATTTTTTGGGGTATTTGCATATCAGTCCCTAGAGTTCCCTGATTAGTTATTTATTGTAGTTTTGTTGTGACAAATAAAAAGGAAAATTAATTAGTGAGAGCATCTCTTTTTTCCGCACCAAAGACCAGTTGCAAGAAAACACTTCACGGTGTCGTCTCGAGTCTCTCGACAAAACCAACAACATCATCCAACGCTCTGAAATTTATTTGCATTCTGCTTAAATACCACAACCAGGACTGTCTCTCTTGCGGCCGAAAGTTCAATCAATGGAACCATTGGCCTGGAAAGTTTCCATCCTTTCTTGGAGGACATATTCCACGGCCATCTTCGAGACGTCTCATTTGTTGTTTAGTTAAGATGGTGAAGATGAAAATGAATTTGGAGTCCAAGCATGCAATTTTGGGGAGGTTTAAATGGGTGAAATAGAAGGGCACGTAAATATGGAATATTTATGATAAATAGATGAGATGATTATAGTATGGGAAAAGATAGGAGACAATCACAACACCATGAATCCATGATAGAGAGTAATTAGGATGGTCCCTTCATGTTTGCTTTAATAGATTTAATGGGCTAACGCTGTACCATAAGGCTCTTGACTGCTGGGACCCTGTTCTTATGTTTTATGTAATTAAATACATTGACAAAATATGAACTCTTTTTTCCCACCTGATCCCATTTCCAGTATAATTCGGAACATAAGAGATTGTAAAATAGATTTGTCAATTATTTCATCCTTATTTTTTTGCAACATCTTCTGATAGGTGTTATATATATATATATATATATATTTTGTTTGTACTGCATCCGTGCAACACACCAATAAGAGATAGCCATAAAAATTGCACAGATTTATTTCCAAATAATACTTGGAAAAAAAAAAGGTGATGACTGTTTGTTGGACAGCGATTTTAGACCCGTACTTATGCAATTTACAATGTTTATGGGTACTAGAGAATCAAAAATGTGGAAAGGAAAGGAATGTGTTTCCTCTATTGAGTTTGTTTTCTCTCTCTTTCTCTACAATTGCTGCAGCTTTAAATTAACGGCTGAAAGCATGCTCTCTTTTTTGATATACATGATCCATCTACACCATTTCTTGAAAATTTTCTTTCATGCTGGTGTTGTGAAATTTGATCTTACTCTGTTTTCCGTTTCGTACCATTATATCTGTATGAGAGCGAAACGATCAATGAGAGACCACAGATATAAATTGTTTTATTTGTTTTTTCATAGAAATCCAAATTAGGTTTATTTCAAATTGAGACCGGTGTTGGATGCTTTGTTGAGGACGGGGGTAATTTTGAGATTGTAATTTTTTTTTATGTATTGCAAAAAGTATACGAGCATGTTTCATATGTATTTTGGGTTTAAAAAATGGGTTCGGTGCTAGCTGTACCGTTGCACAAAAAAATTTATCCAACAAATCATAACCGTTCAAAATTAACCGCTTCTTTAAGAAACGGTTAAAATATACCGGTTGTTATTTAACCGCTACTTAAAGTAGCGGTTAACATCAACGTTGGATGAAAAATCATACAATAAATCAGAACCGTTTATAGTCAACCGCTACTTTAAGTAGCGGTTAAATTTAACATTTTTTATTTAAACTATATTTAAAGTAGTGGTTTATAGTTAACCTATACATCAACGCTGGATGAAAAATTATACAACAAATCAGAACCGTTTATAATTAACCGTTACTTTAAGTAGCGGTTAAATCTAACGGTTTTTATTTAACCTATACTTAAAGCACTGGTTAAAATCAAAAATCAATCTATCTAACAAATCAGAACCGTTCAGAGTTAATCGCTGCTTAAGATAGCGGTTAAATATAACGGTTGTTATTTAACCTCTACTTGCAATAGTTCTTAAAATCAAAAGTTAACCGCTGTTTAAGTAATTTTTTCAAGCGGTTACGGAATATATCATCTCTTGACTTTCGAACACTATCTCCCGCCACAAGACGTCTGCGTCTTCCTCAACGAGGTTTTTCGAAACGGTTGTGGTATATTTTATATTTCTACGTTTACATACACTATCATGTCTATTAATCTCGCCTATGAGTGGACTGTCTTTGAATTAGAAGAAAAAGAAAGAATATGTAATACCCAGTTAAGTTTGTATGTATCCGTATTTATGGATAAACATGTTTTTCTCAAATTTTCCAATTAAACTTCTGTCATACCCTAAACCCCAAACCCGCCCCAATATTTCTCTCTTTTCTAATTCATTTCAAAGCTCACACATAGCCCAAACTCTCTAACCCAAATCACACACACATAGCCGGTCTATCTCCCTTTTCTTTTCCCCTAACAATTACTTTTATTTTCAAATTCCTTCACAATCAATTCCTCGTTTAATCCCATTAAACACCAATATTAATTTCCCTTTAATATTCTTTAACCCCTCTAATTTCCTTTCAATATTCTTTAACCCATCTAATTTCCCTCATCATTTTAAACTCTCTCTTCCTCTCTCTCTCATCTCGTTCTCTCCCCGTCAAAATTTCCCCTACCGTGCCTTCCTGCCTCTTGCCGCCGCGATCACCGAGCTTGCCAAGCCGACCTCTATGGTAACCTCCTCTGTCGTGAGCGCCTCTCACAGGTTCCGGCCGACCCCTGCAGCCACCTCCAGCATCACCTCTCGCTGCCATCACCTCATCGCATCAACCGCAGACCCGAATCGCTGCCACCTCCAACTTCTTCGTCTCCGACGAGCTCTCCACCGACGACAACTACCCGACCTCACCACCGCTCACCTCCACCCCAGACAAGAATCCTCCCCTCCACTCCCTCTACCTCCGGCCGACCATTGCCCCTACCATCCCCGACGAGCTTCTCATCGCCGAGCCCCCATCACCTTCACCTCCTCTAACCCAAGCTTCTCCTGCTGCCACCTCCGCACCATCGGTGACCCCCTCCTCTATCCTCACCGGGCTCCGGCCACCTTCGATCCTCCGACGCCACCTTCGATCATCACCGAAACCTCGCCAGACTCCACCCCCCACAGCCCGCGCCACAATTTCCATCGCCGTGACCAAACCAAAGTTTGGCCGTTGCTAGTCGTGTCGTGCTCACGCCGTACCGTAGCCGAGCCTCGCTATTGTCACGCCTCGCTTCCCAAAAGACGGAAACAGGTACGTGACGAGACCCGCGACGTATTTATTTCGAGAAGGTTATTTTCCGAAATAAATACGCTAAGCGTAATTGGGCAATATAAAATGACAAGAAATTAATCTGAGATTTAAAATTCAACAACTTTATTTATATTCAACTTGATACATTTACAATACATGAGTTCAACTGAAAGAAAATTACAATAACAGAAATGCCTAAACAGATGGCATACATAAACTGAAAGAAAAGGATAACTTGTCTAGGCCTGAGTCGTGATCTGATCGTGTTCCTCCTCTGTAGTGTCCATCTTCTCAGTCTCCACAGTATCTGACGCACATTCCAAGAAAACAAAGGTGGGTGGAATGCTCGTCAGCAAGCTTTCACTCGGTAAGTCCCCAAGAAAAAGGATGTGAAGTATAAAAATATAATGACAAAGAAAAATGGATATCAAGAAGCAATAGACTGTGAGGTATGGTGTTTAAACATGTCATTTAATGTAAGCATGGCAATTCTATTTAACATGCAGTTCTATATAGATCATGGTAAAATAACATGAGCGTAATATAGCATGGCCGGGCAGTGCAGGTATAGTGAGCATGAAGTGCATGTAAGTGTCCTAAAAGGTCTCTACATCGGTAAATTAACTTAACGTAAGTTCAAAGGTAAATGTCAACCAATCTCAAAAGTGTTCTCGAACCCAACAGGCTGTAATCCGGGGGTAAGGAACCACAGTCCCTAATCAAGTGTTAGTAACAGGACTTTAACCTAATGTTGAAGTATTCCAAACTCAACAGGCTATAATTCAGGAGCAAGGAAACATGGGCCATCATGATATCTTGCTTGTGTTGGTACACATGGATTCATGATCTAGGGGACTCCTGAGATTTCGTTGGATTCGCACTTGAACTACCCCAACATCCCGTGTATTCTAGGTTACAATTAAAATTACCGGCTTTACTCGAATCCATGAATACATCAAGTTTGTCACGACCCGAAATTGGCACGTGACGGCCCTAATACTACGAACGTCTACAGGCGTAACGTAGTAAAAGAAATCCAAAACCCAGCAATCTAAACCATCAAAGTAATAAGAAATACTAGCATTTTCAAACTCTTTGAAATCTCAACTCAAATTCTTTAAAAGTCCAACTTATTTCCTTTAAAAATTTGACAGCACCTCCTTTGTAAAACAAGCCCCCAAAATGGGTACGACATAAATATAAAGTAAAGCATCCCCAACGGGAGCAAATCCACGCCAAAAGGCGGAAAACAACCACCACAACAAATATATGACGCCGTAGCGAAAAAAGAGACGATATAAATAAAACTGCATAAAAACCTCCAAGTCACAAAATAATATACAATATCGTCCTCACATCAAGTCTCTAAATCATACATGATAATGGTAGATGGAGTGTACATGTTACAACGAATATACAACAAGCAACATTGGATAACCGCAAAACCTACCTAAGCAAAACTGCACACTGTCAGGCGAAGCGGTATCCGCAGCAAAGATGATACGATGGATGAAAATAGCCCTGCCTCTGACTATCCTGAGGAACACCTGCAAACACTGTGGCACAACGGGGGTGAGTTGCCAACTCGTGAATAGTAAATAACATATGCAGGTAATCGCAAGTATGCACGTACAGCGCGAATCTAACATATGCGGGTTAAAAGCAGTAACATGTCATATGAATGCAATAGTCATGAAAGATATGCTAACAGGTACAACTAATACATGAAGCAATAATAGTATGACAATCTGTATGCAGCATCATGTAAGGTACTATATCGGTACTACTAATACATGAAGAAATGATATGAATAAAGGTATGTAAATGCAACAGTCATGGAAGGTACTCTAACAGGTACACTAATGCATGAAGCAGTGCACAAACAGTAAATGTAGAGTATGGAATGAAACATGTCATTTCCATGGAATCCTGACATCGTGGTAGGATCAAAATCCATCAAGACAATCCAAATCCCAATTTCCTTAAATCAGCCCCCAAATTGGCTATCATATCAAGTAAGTCTCACATATCCTTAATGTACAGCATCAAATAAATCTCATATATCCCGAATGTACAATATCAAGTATATCTCGTATACCCCGAATGTACAAGATCAAGTAAATCGCATATATCCCGAATGTACAATATCAAGTAGATCTCACATATCACGTATGTACAATATCAAGTATATCTCGTATATCCTGAATGTACAACATCAAGTAGATCTCACATATCTCGTATGTACAATATCAAGTATATCTCACATATCCCGTGTGTTTTCATGAATAAATATGATGATGTATATATAAATTGATATCAATACACATATATTAGCGTCCCATTCCACTAATATTGGTGTAAAGGCATATATAACAGCGTCACATTCCACTGTTATATATACTTAGGAGTAAAATATCATGAAAACAATGTGTTAAGCATCGACACAGAAAAGCTGATCTATCAGGTGCTGTCTCCATGACTGGCCCCCTGATAGCTACGTATCATACGCTATCCCGAAAGCTCGAGTGCCTAGCTCTGACCATCGCCTCTCGACGTATCCATACGCACATGACTCCCGTCGGTATCCCCATGATAACCGCCGAGTCATTGGTAATGTCACCGGAAAGTATGGTTCCCCCACTAACTCATCTCCTCACTGAGATTCTTGCCCCGGGGTACCTCCGAGCCCACCATGTACCCGCACACGGCTCCCTCCGTTCCTCGCGTGGGGTATATATATATCCGAAACGATAAATCTCATGGTGGCTGCTGAAATATCATATCAAGGGAAACCGGGTTTTTCAAATAATGCATAATTTCATGAAACTCCCACGGTCCCCAACTCCAGAAAAATATCATGAAAATCCATATCTCAATGCGAAAATTCGTGAATATAATATACGTATCATAAATCTAAAATGCGAGCATATAAAGGAAAGCCGCAATTAACTGCAACAAGTTAATATAATATCATGCGGTTCCTAATCTCTCCAATTCTAAATGACATCAAGTAAAGGTAACATGTAGCTATAACCAGGTATATGTATAAGCATAAGGTATAACAAGGTATATGTATCTACCTATGAGTAATGATGTAATATACCCCCTGGTATAAGTGAAGTATGTGTGAAAGGTATACATGTAGCTATGTCACGAAGTGTGTATGTACCTATCGCTAATGGTACAATACTCTATAGGTATACAGGTAACTAGCATGTAAGTATGTCAAGGCATATGTGTAAGCATGTAGGTATACAGGTATGCTATAAGTCATATGCATAAAGAAATATGAATCAATGTCTCAATGTCCCTAACTAGACAATATCATTTCTATATGTGGGTCGTGCGTGACATGGCAATTATTGACGGTGTGTGGCATACAATCAATGCTCGTGCAACATGAGCCGTCAATAATAGTGCAGTGTCCTAAGGATACTGGTCCAAGCACAACAATTTACTAAGCAGTAGAGTAAATGCACAATTCTAAATATGACATAGAATATGCGACAAGTTAAGTCATTTCTAGCCCAGACGCATAACGCCATGCAGGCGATTCCCCTGTAGATGTTAAATCTACTCACCAACGCTCCGGCTAAGTGAAGCCAACCATTTGTTTACCCCTTGTAGCAGTGTCCGAAGTCCCCGCCTGTGAACCTACCACATCAAAACAATAAAGAATGCATATATTAATAATAGACTCAAAACACACACATACTACATTTAACCGACGCAACAACACAAAGCTTACTCTCAAGTGTCCGTATTGTGGCTGACGAACGTAGCGACACGACGAAAATAAATCAACAGCAAAAATCACACAAAGTGCACGATCCGTGTCGTATAACGTATCGCGCGGACACAAAACACTAGATTATAGGAAAACGATCCCAGAATTTGCATACTGTACATACTAAAAAAGTAAACGGTACCAAACACCCATAAACCACAGCAGACAACTACCCACAAAAACCAAATCCCAGCACATCCCTCCATAGCCGGCGTCGCCGGAAATCTTCAAAGAGGTCGCCGGCCCCGGCCGGTGGGGTGGGTCTCGTGTCTCAGGTGGTGCTTCAGGGTCACTAGTACATCACTACAATTTTATTTGGTCACGCACTAAAATTTCCAGGTTACAGCAGTTCTCAGAGGTTGAAAAGACACTAAAAATACAATATTTCACAAATCGATATCTAAAGTGTTCTACGCTACAACCAACGAGCTACACAACATAAAAACTCCTAATTATCAGTGTAGAGAATATACCTATCAAAGCTAGCTCCTAAGATCCAAGCTTTCCTAGCTCCAAGATGCTAAATCAAGACTTGATGCATTTTGTGATTTATTTGGGAATTTTGGAGATTTAATTTGCTTGGAATGATGCAAAGAGGAAAAGAATTGATCAAGGCTAGAATGGGGGAGGAAGAGCTCGACCAAGAGATGAGGTGGGGGTTTTGTGTGTAATTTCCTAGCAATTTCTAGTGAGAATGCAATAAATGCACACATAAATGCATTCACATGCACATTCATGCATCTCCATTAATTCTTTTCTCTTTTCCTCTAAATTTTAATCCTAATCTCCAAACAAATATCTAGGTATGATGTGAGGGGTTAAATTAACTCAAATAAAAAGTTGAAAAGATCACTTAAGAGAAATTTCCCAAAATGTGAATACCGCATTAAAATAATATTAAAATTGGGAAAAATTCTATCTGAACCAAAACGTCCCATATACCTCCAAAACTTGTGCACTAGCTTTATTTTAGCTAAACTAGGTGCTGGCAAGTCTATATGGTCGTTTGATCACAGTCGGTTTAAAACGGAAAATACCGACAATTTTACCCAAAAACGGAAAAATTCACATAACGATTTTCTAAAACGTTACAATCTCCCCCCTTATAAAAATTCGTCCCCGAATTTAAAATTCTCACTAAGCGTACCTTCAAAGAAAAGATTACAAAGTCTCATATCTTACTCGCAGCCTCCCAAGTTACCACCTCACTATATGGCCACGTCCAAGAAAACTCTCCACAGATGGCAAGACTCTTGACCGAAGTTTCTCCACCTGCCGAGCCACTAACACAAATGGCTGCCGGTGAACGAAAAGATCGCGTCAAAGCTAATAGTCTGATGCTGAATCATGTGAGAAAGGTTATGAAGGTATTTGCAAAGTATCGACACAAAGAATACGGGGTGAAAACTCAATGATCTGGGCGGAAGTGCCAAATCAAAGGCAACGGAACTAACTCGCTTTAAGGATCTCAAAAGGACCTACAATCCTGGGATAAGCCTCCCGAAACTCAACACGTCATTCATCGGAAAATCCTTAGGAATACATGATCTCCCACTGCGAACTCAAGCCTGCGACCACCATGGTCAGCATAAGACCTCTGTCCGCACAGGAATGTCATCATCCCGACCTAAACTAACTGGATCATATCCGAAGCCTCTAGACTAGCTGGGGTCCAAAAATCCTACTCACGCAGAGTCAGAAAAACAGAATGGCGATCGACACAACCGAACAACAAAACCTAAAGGTTGCCAATTGGAGTGTCTCCTGATAACAGCTATCGAAGGAGAACTCTAACAATGGCAAGTGACGATCCCAACTGCCGACAACAACAAGTACGTACGCACAAGCATAACAAAGAACAACTGAGCAAACTGAGAATAACCGGACAACAAACACCCGAATGGCGTCACACCCTTACTAAACCTGGGTAGACACCATAACGAAATTCATGGAGATCTGTTCCCATTCCCACTTCGGAACGGTTAAAGATTGCAACTCTCCAGCCGGTCTCAGATGCTCAACCCAAACACACAACAACAAGACAGACACCTCGAAACGAAATCCGAAACTCCACTCTTCATTCCTGCCCACCCGTAACTACCTCGCGAGTCACGTCACACAATGGTGGAACTCGAATGAACACCGAAAGCTGACTGATGTGCCTGTTCTAGGATTTCGCGTCTCTACCCAACAGTAATAGGTACACACAAACGCGTCCCTAAATGTAGCACATCCTGGTCACAAATCAAGAACTCCGAATCTTTATGCTCAAGAACCTCTAACGAACGAGCGTCGACGGGCAGTGCCTCGCAAAAGCGATTAAGGAAAAGTGGTCGGGCGCGGACATGAGTAAGCTGTCCCCTCAGTAGAGACGAGCTTAAACTGTACTCAACGATCGCACAAGAACTGTAAATCTGTAGAAGACTATCTCAACAATCAACCCGCTGCAGGAAGATGTACATTAAGCTCTGGTGGTCCGTGAAAATCTGACACGACTTTCCACACAAGTAGTGTCCTCGGATCTTCAACGCACGACCACCTCGGCCACCTCCAGATCATGAGTGGGATGTCCTGCTCGTACTTCCTCCAACTGTCGGGAAGCAAAAGCGATAACTCTATAGTGTCACATCAGTACACAATCGAGCCCCACTCACGAAACATCACAGTTAAACAACAAAGTCGCCCGAACCAGAAAACAAACAAAGAACTGGTGCAGTTGTCAACCGAATCTCCAACTGCAGAAAAACTCCGCACGCATGCCTCAATCCAAAGAAAAGCAACATCCTTTCTGGTCAGTCCAGTCAACGGTGCATCACTACACTAGCAATCCTGCATGAAACGGCGGTAAAAACCTGCTAAGCCCAAAAATCTGCGGACCTCCGTCCTGCACACAAGTCTGGGCCTAAGCTGTATGATCTCGATCTTCCTCGGGACCATACGAAAACCGTCTCCCGTAACTACAAGACCTAGGAGTCAACACAAACAAGCCTGAAGGAACACTCCGAGAATCTAGCAAACCGCTGGGGCTCTCCCAATGTCTGCAAAACAAATCCTCAAGTGCTACTCATGTCCCTCAAGACACATTAGAATAGACCAGAATGTCATCAATAATACAACAATAACTGGTCGAGAAACGGCCTGAAGAAATCAGGTTAATCATATCTACAAATGCTGCTAGGGCATTGGTGAGTCCAATGACACCACCAAAACACACAAAGCCCGTAGCACGCACAAGGCAGTCTTTGGAATGTCCTCACTCCGAACCCGCAACAATGATGACCTGATCCCAAACAACTTAGAAAATGTCTCGCACTCGCGAGCTGATCAAGAAATCGTCAGTGCGAGGTAAAGGATACCTATCCGCACTGTAAGCCGGTTCAATTGACGATCAATCAATACACAACCTCAAACTGCCGTCTTTCTCCTTGATGGATAGAAATAGGATCTCCCTAATGCGAAACATCAGACGCACAAACCCCCCAACAAACAACTCTGCAGCAGATCCTTAAGCTCCCTAAGCTTCGCCGGCTCATCTGGAACAACGTCGGAAAACTCTCGCACGAAAGGAAACCGATCCAACAAACCCACTGTGGCTACGGTATCACGAATGAACGCCAAGAATTCTTGACATCTTCTCCTCAAAAGCCGACTAGCGAAAAAGGCTGAATTCAAGCTGTGAGAGGCGGCATCACTGTCCCCCTGCACAACAAGAACTGACTTGCCGGGAAAACAAACCTGACTGTTTTCTCGCGGTAGTCCACAGACGCCTAGCATGTAGCTAACAAATCCTTGCCCAGGAGAACGTCAAATCCAACATCTCTAGAAGGATCGAGTGACGGACGAATCTCTATCCCCTAACCGATTGGCACACGACTGAAATACGTATTACGTAACAAAAGAATCGCTGACAGAAGCTAACATAACAACCGGCTGATCTAGCTAACACGACTCTCCTCGTCCCAAACCTCTGCTACTCTCGCGACGGTCACAAAAGCTGTCTCGACAACTAAGCCTCTGTTTCTAGACTGGTACACCGGTACGAGTCCTCCACGGTTCCGGAACTCCCAAAGTCTCTGGAATACGTGTCTTGTCAACTAGGGCTGCATCCACTGGTGCTATGTAGGTGACGGAATACTGTGTGCTGATCGCAAGGAACAACTGGGTAACAGGGGTGACAACCTCCTGTCGCTGCGCTCGAATGGCCTTAACCAAAGAACTCATCGTCTGGCGCATGTCCTGCATCTCTGCCACAAGCCTAGCGATACTATCTATCGAAGGCGGATCCGTCTACTCATGTGCAACGAGCGTGCCATCCTGGTCAGTCCTCGTCCTACCCGAGTCAATTCTGACCTCGGCCGTCGCTGCACCTCTCTGAATCCCCATAGTCATCGGCGGCAAAGGCTATAAATAGAGAAAGGATTTGATATGAACACGGAAATCGAATCATAAGGATATGAATCATCAAAGAAGGAATTTCAAGCAATTTGTACTTAGTTCACTTTGGGCGGAGTACCGCATTGTGAGTATGCTGCAGACATACACACACTACGTTACTCTGCTTAAGCTATCTACTCCATCATACCAAGATCATCCTACACTCCGAAAGGTAAAACCTAGCGCTCTGATACCAACTTTGTCACGACCCGAAATTGGCACGTGACGGCCCTAATACTACGCAACATCTACAGGCGTAACGTAGTAAAAGAAATCCAAAACCCAGCAATCTAAACCATCAAAGTAATAAGAAATACTAGCATTTTCAAACTCTTTGAAATCTCAACCCAAATTCTTTAAAAGTCTAACTTATTTCCTTTAAAAATTTGACAGCACCTCCTTTGTAAAACAAGCCCCCAAAATGGGTACGACATAAATATAAAGTAAAGCATCCCCAACGGGAGCAAATCCACGCCAAAAGGCGGAAAACAACCACCACAACAGATATACAACGCCGTAGCGAGAAAAGAGACAATATAAATAAAACTGCATAAAAACCTCCAAGTCACAAAATAATATACAATATCGTCCTCACATCAAGTCTCTAAGTCATACATGATAATGGTAGATGGAGTGTACATGTTACAACGAATATACAACAAGCAACATTGGATAACCGCAAAACCTACCTAAGCAAAACTACACACTGTCAGGCGAAGCGGTATCTGTAAGGCCACGGCAGCGCCCCGGCCGTCTGTCCGAGGCCAAAATGCGGAAACGATACTTTTCTTTAACTTTTAAAAACGGCGCTACCGCGGACTATAAACCCAGATCGGGCCATTAACCTAATGCTAGCAAACTAGAGAATGGGTAGAAAGCTATACCGAGCGATCCGTGTCCTTCGGTCTTCGGCCTCCATCCCGATCTCCCTGAGGAATCTCCGGTCTTCATCTCCTCGTCGGAAAGGGCACCACATCGCCGGGTTCTTTTACGGGCTCCCACCTCTGGACCGAGGCAACTCGGGCATGAAGTTGGCGAGCCGACGTGTCCAAGAATGCTGTAGGCTAGTGTAGAAATCTATGTCTCATGGGGTTATAAGGAGTTGCCATTTTTGGTGGAGGAATGAGATGAACTTTTAGATGGAGCTATAGGATTTTGTGCAAGCAAAATGAGACCAATTCTCACACCAAAATTTTTGGACAGCCACCTCCATCAAGTGGCCGGCCACTTCCAAAAATGAGAGTGGGGAAAATGTCAGAGGGGGTGAGAAGCAATAATGCAAGCAAGAGAAAAGGGTTATGATGATGAATAATCATCACCACAAAGTCTCACTCCAAAACCCATCACTCAACCCATCATAGCAAGCAATGATGAACAAAAAGTCTTCTCTATTATTAAATGCACATTTGCAAATAACCCCCTTCCATCAATTTTCAGCCAAGGAAAGAAACAAAGGAAAATGGCCGAAACGGAATGCAAACTGGCAACTTCAAAAAACCGATCCCGTAATAAATTACAGGAAAACCCCGCGACTGTATATACATAACCGCATTTGTATTGCGACCGAATACAAATGCAATGAGACAAAATCTACACTGCACAATACTAGGATCCGGCTTAAACCAAAGCCCGCTAGTATTATCCGTCCGATCATGATCCGTGCAATACCGCACGTATATGATCGAACCCTGCCATATATCCATACGGCCTCTACAGCATTTCGCCCGAAACTTGAGAAACTGTCTGTGGGGGACTCTAAAGACTCGTCAACATTTTGGCTGTGGATTTAACCACTAACACTGTTCCCCTCCGAAAGACGGCGACGACGTGAGGACGTCTTGCCTGAGATTCGGGGCAGATGCTATTTGGTTTTATCCGTCCACCTCTCCGAAGATGCTAAGTTGATTTATGGCATCGTGTATCGGAGGTTTAGACGGATGCGGCCGATGTAGCAGACTTCGTCAGATTCCCCCTCACTTGAGGGGTTTTTGATTGTGGGGACGCTCTTCCCTGCAGGCGCAAGCCCCTGCAGTTAATTACGCTACCGCATCGCGGTAACAACTTTCTCCTTCTCCAGAAATTTCACTTCGTGTCGTGTGTGTTTGTTTTGTTTGTGGATGCCCGTGAATTGTATACGAAGACTAAGTTATGCCGTCGCCCGTAGGACGTGGGTTAGTCCAAATCCGTAGTTACTTAGATTTGGGTTTGGTTTTTGGTTTAAGGATACGTTAGTCATATTGAGGCTAAGATCAACTTAAACGTTCGTTAAGGATACGTTAGTCTGATTTGAGACTAAGATCAACTTAACGGAAAGAGCATTTAGGGGGCTCTAATGTTCCAGTTTAGGGACGTAGTAGTCCATTTAATAATATATGGCCATCGGGACCCGTCACCTCTCTGACGACGTTGAAGGATTACAACGACAGGTGTCAGAGGAGTTCGAAGATGTACCCTTGAACCGAAGTTAATTGGGGATCTTTTAGTCCAATTTGGGACTAAAGTCTGTTTGAATGTTTAAGGATACGTTAGCCATATTTGAGGCTAAGATCAACTTAAACGAGATCGTTTAGATCCGACAAAAGAGCGTTTGAGGGCTCTATTGTTCCAGTTTAGGGACGTAGTGGTCCATAGGTAGTTTAAGGACATTGCGGTCCATGGCCAGTTTAGGGACATGGTGGTCCATGTTCCAGTTTAGGGACATGGTGGTCTACTGTTCCCGTTTTGAGGACGGATATTAGTTTAAGAACGCATAAGTCCATCGGTTTAAGGACCCCATAGTCCATATGGATGTGTTTAAGGACGCATTAGTCCGTTAGTTTAAGGACGCATAAGTCCATAGGTTTAAGGACCCCACAGTCCGTCTGGGTGTGTTTAAGGACGCATTAGTCCATGGGTTTAAGGACCCCGCAGTCCATATGGGTGTGTTTAAAGACGCATTAGTCCACGGGTTTAAGGACCCCGCAGTCCGTACCGATGTGTGGTTGTCGGGACCCGTTACCTCTCTGACGTCGTTGAAGGATTACAAAGATAGGTATTAGAGGAGTTCAGAGATGTACCCTTGAACCGGATGTAAATTGATTTAAGAGAGCAGTCGTGCTCGGTCAATTTAATTTGAGGACTTACGGCCATGATTGGGCTAAGTCCAGTTAAGAATATTCAATGTTTTTATTTGCATTTGGCATTTTAGGCCTTTACTAGGGCTCTACCCCTGCATGGCATTTTCTTTTGGCCTGCTAGGCCTTTCTGATTTGGGCTCTGTCCCTTTTATAAATGATGCAGAACATATGTTTGGGCTCTGCACTTCTTTAAAATAATGCATTGCATTTAATTTGGCCTGTTAGGCCTTTTTTAATTGGGCTTGGCCCTTCTGTAAATAATGCGGTGCATTAATTATCTGGCAGTAGCTTGTCAGGCGCTTTGAGCCAATTAATGAGCGCAAGCGCTTGTGGAGGTGACACGTGTCACGCAAGCGCGGTGCGCTGTGCCAGTGCGCTGCGCTGTTGCGCTGTGACACGTGACGCGCTCTGGTGAGTTGCGCCAACTTTAAAGAGCAATGCTCTATTTTTAAAAGCGCATAGTGCAAGTGGTTATGATGCTGACACGTGGCGCTCCCTGGTGGCTTGCGCCAACCCAGGAGCGCATCAGTGCAGTTTTTGCAAGTGCAAGGCACTGTTTCAATAACTTGATCCAATTTTGGATTCAAGAAAAGAATCTTTAAGATTCCAGAACCAATGGTTCATAAGAAAGTGCAAGGCACTGTTATTATTTATTATTTTTTTATTGATGATCCTTGATCTTGTTCTTAGATCAATGATCTATTCAGAAGAAATTCTTCGCTTTTATAAAGGTTTTTACCTTTTTCTTTTTATTCTCTCGAGTTCTTCTCAAAATTCTTCAGAGCTCTCTCTGTTTTGTTGAAGTTCTTTTATGATCTTCCCTCCTCTGTTTTGAATTGGGGTCTAGGGGCCTTTATATAGTGCCCATTAATTTGTTAAATTTGTTAAAGAGATCATTTTCTGAGTGATTTGGTGAATTTTCCTCACCGTTGGATCTTTGATCCAAGGGCTTCTGTTTTACAGAAGACAATCTTCTTGTTTCAACAAGAACAGAAAGATCTTACTGGAATTTTAATTCTGTTTGGCGCAAATGCCCCAGCGCTTGACACGTGTCGCGCAGCGCACAGCGCAGCGCAACTGTGCTGACAAGTGTCGCGCAGCGCAGCTCAACTGCGCTGAAACGTGTCGCGCAGCGCAGCGCTTGCGCAACTGAAGCGTTGCTTCCTTTAATTTTTGTTTTAAATAGAGCCTTGCTCCGATTGGGGGCGCTGCCTTGGGCGTTGCGCTCCCTGCGTCGGCGTGCCTGATTTTGACACGTGGCGCACTGCGCGCAGCGCAGCGGATCTGAAGCGTTGCTTCATTTATTAAAATTTAAATTTTCAGAGTAGAGCTTTGCTCTGATTGGGCGAATCAGAAGCATTGCTTCATTTCCCGCCTTGGAATTTGAACAGAGCTTTGCTCTGATTGGGGGTAAACAAATGCCCCCCACCGTTGCGCTTACGTGGCCCCAAATATGAGCGCAGCGGTAGCAGAATCCCAACCGTTGGGAAGTTGAAACGGCACTTACTGCCTATAAATAGGACCTTTGGTCCCTTAGATGATTTTCATCTCTTCATAAGAATTTCGCCCAGAGCCCTGCTCTTTTGTTCAAGCACTTTTAAGAGTTAAAACTCTAGAAAATTTTTAGGTAAAAATTAATTTGGATTAAATTAATTTAATTTTAAGAGCCTTGCTCTCAATAGATCTCTGATCTAAAGAAGACCCATTTAGGGTTTCACTTAGCAGAGCTTTGCTCTATAGGTCTAAAAGGATCTAAAGAGAACTAAAGGGAATCCTATTAAGGTTCTATTAATGGAGCTCTGCTCTCTAAAAGATTTTCTTTGTATTTTCTTAACTCGTTAATGGAGCTTTGCTCCTTCCAAATCGTATAGAAGAACTCTTAAGGGTTCTTCGTGGATCTTGGAAGTTAAAGATGGCATTTTATATTATTATTATTATTATCTTCTCAGAGCAAAGCTCTCAATGTTCTTAGGGGATTTTCTTCAAATTCTCCTTATTACTGAATTTGATAGGTGTCACTCCTGTTTGCAGAGCATTGCTCTCGAGGAGTTTAACTCCATGTGCCCGTTTTTAATAAGAATCCGCTTAATCAGTCTGTCTGCTAATTCTGTTAATCTTCTTTTACAGGAGTAATGGACGCCCACATGTACGACCTCGATGAAATCATCTTTTACGGAGACATCCGCCGACTCGGCCGTTCTCAGAACCGAGAATTTACCAACGCCGAGTGTGCCGAGATCATGAGTCGCTTCGACGCGTACAATGGTCAACTGCTTCCTCGACGCTCCTCTCTCCTGAAGCTTATCGTGGGAGCCATTTGGGAAGCACTTCCCTTATTCTGTTCCGGTGTGCCGCTTGGAGCGTTGGATGCTGCTGAGGATAAGGTGCACTCGGTGTATCTGATGCACCTAATCTCGAAGAGACGGCGAGACAATCTTGTCGATCTCCTGCACCAGGCTTTCCAACAGTCCGCCATACTCGCTGCTTATTGGAGGGAGGAGGACATCAGGGGGGACCCCGACGCTTGTGCTCGCGAAAGAAAGCACACTAGGATGGTTCGCCAGGCTTGGAAAGTCTTAGATAGGGTTACTTTCGAGTTCCTCAATCCATGTCCTGGGTCCGAGGTTATACCATTGTAAATATTTCAATAATGTTGTTATTTATTTCTTTATGATTGTAAGAACCCTTTTGCAATATGAATGGAAATTTTTTATTTCAGCTTGTCTTATTCCTCGTTCTGAGTCTTTTGCACATGCATGAATGAGTGTGTCTCGAATGCTTGATCTAACGCCAATCAAATGTTCTTTCTGTCGCTTTCTTCTTTCTTTTATAATCCGCATGTTACCTCAGTGAACATGGTTGACAGATGATAGAGCGAGCAGTCTGTTTTGGCTTCTTCAAGAGGTAGCGATGGCTTAGGCCGTAGGTTCAGATCTGCCGCCTAAGACTTTTCAACTTTATGAGCCGTGAGGGTCTCATAGAGACTTTTCTCCCTAAGAATCGAGAGGATCTCGTAGGTGGATTTTCTCCTTAGGAATCGTGAGGATTCCTAAGTGTGTTTTCTCTTATAAGTCGTAAGGATCCTATAAGAGAATTTTCCCTCTTATGAGTCGAGAGGACTCGTAAGCGGTTATTTCCCTCCTTGTCGAGATTCGACTTTGGAGAGTGAGACCCGTGGATAGTATGCAAGAGACCGTTTTAGACCGACTTGCAGGGTCCCAGTGCTTAGGAAACAAGTTTTTTAATCCCTGCTGCCTAAGGCTTTATCTTGTAAGTTGAGACGAATCGGGAAGTTCTCGCGGAGACACTGGTTTCTCTGCGGGCCGACGCGAATCAGGAGGCTCTCATCAAGGACGCTAGTTTCCCTGAGTTGAGGAGTTTGCCAAGGACACTGGTTTCCCTGGAGTTGAAACGAGTCGAGGTGCTCCTGCAAAGACGCTAGTTTCTCTGCGGGTCGACGCGAATCGGGGTGTTCTCGTCAAGGACACTGGTTTCCCTGAGTCGAAGTATTTTGCCGAGGACGCTAGTTTCCTCGAAGTTGAAACGAATCGGAGTATTCCTGCGGAGACACTGGTTTCTCTGCGGGCCGACGCGAATCAGGAGGCTCTCATCAAGGACGCTAGTTTTCCTGAATTGGGGTATTTGCCAGGGACACTGGTTTCCCTGGGGTTGAAACGAATCGATGTATTCCTGCAAAGACGCTAGTTTCTCTGCGGGTCGACGCGAATCAGGATGTTTTCGTCAAGGACACTGGTTTCCCTGAGTCGAAGGATTTTGCCAAGGACACTGATTTCCCTGGGGTTGAGACGAGTCGAGGTACTCCTGCGGAGACACTGGTTTCTCTGCGGGCCGACGCGAATCAGGAGGCTCTCATCAAGGACGCTAGTTTCCCTGAGTCGAAGGATTTTGCCGAAGACACTGGTTTCTTCGGGGTTGAAACGAATCGGAGTATTCATGCGGAGACACTGGTTTCTCTGCGGGCCGACGCGAATTAGGAGGTTCTCATCAAGGACGCTAGTTTC